>OY728122.1:1504731344-1510238316 GCA_963277665.1 Viscum album
CTACTAATGGGTTTCTTTTGGAGGAATATAGGTTGGTTAAATGGGACCCTCATAGGTTTCCTAATCAATTAAAAATGAATTTATGTGCTAAATTTAATGTTTTTTCTTTGAGATATTAGATAAAGTGTATTCCAAGTTACTTGTTTTTTTGGAACATTACATGATGTTTTTTTAAAATTATTTAAAATGTTTAAAGTCTGAAATTAATTAATGAAATGAATTTTCATTGGAACATGAAGTGGTGTCCTTTACTCAGACCCTTGTGCAAGGGTAGTTTTAATGTTTTGGTGATATGCCTTGGAATGGATACGTGAGTGATCATCTATAGGCTGATTCTTTCTAACTTTGGATTAAATTTAAAAGGAATTTTAAGCCTAGTTAAATCCTTATTGTGTGACCAAGTGATGGGTTAGATATGTATTCTACATAAGGGGTTAGCTCGTAGTAGGTAGCACCCTTAGAGTTTGGTGTCTTAATTTCTGTTGTGAGAGTTCTAATGATGGTATCATTGGGTGTCATTATCCCTAGTAGGAAGTTTGGTTTTTAACAGGAAACCCTTATTCAGATGGGTGGTCATACCTTGACCCTTGGTATGGGAGTGAAAATTGGGGAATGATCAGTTTATAAGGCTAGACATGCCTTGGGAATGGAGATATGCTAAAGAGGTCGTGTAAACCTCTCTTTTTTTAAGTGATGGATGGCACAGTATGTTGTCATCCGTGTGGATGGTGGTATGAAATGGTGTTCTTTTGATCTAGTTTCTACATGAGCCATCTGGAACTTGATTTCATAGGGAGGATATCCTATGAATGGTATGCAGGATGTTTCATTTCTTTTGTAAACTCAGGATAGTATGTGTTGATTTACGCAGTACCCATCGAGTGTTAATGTCAAACAGGGTTGTTTGAGTTTGGTTAAATCGTGAGCTTTGAGCTATTGAGTATATTTTTGGGTCATCTTTGGAGTATAGTGACCTATGCATTTGAAAATAAAATTCATCCCACTTATTGGGAGGAATTTCTGGGACTCGGGTTTTTAACATGCTAGTCATTTTGATATTGGATTTTATGACCAAATTCTTTAATGTACGTTAATGTGGCCTGGGAAAATTGTCACTTTAGTTCTGGTGTACGTGTTGGTGATTTCTTGGAAGCATGACTTTTCGAGGTTGGTGGTATACGAAACCCTATAAAACTCTGTTAGTCTTGGTAATGTTTTGGTGGTAATTATTGAAGGAACCTTAATTCCATGGGTGGTATAGGAATCGTGGTTCAACCGTTTTTTTTTCAGGTAACCCTTGAGATCCTCTTAGTGTCTCTACATAGTGGTGAGCATGTTCCCTATCTTGATGTTGTCCTGGATGCACTAGGAGAGTGTTGGTTATACACTGCACTAAAGTTTGGATGCCTTTGGGTTGGATTGTGAACTCTTTTAGGTTTCACATTGGATGCATGGTTTATGCTTAGGCTTGGTTCATCCTAAGTGATCATTGGGTTCCTTTTTAGGAATGTCTTGGTTAGACTCATGGATGCATGCCACATTCTTTGACATGACCGCTAGGCGGATGCCACTTTGGGCTAAGTCAGTGTTACATGGACGTTTTGGCCTTTACCAATATCTCTCTTATGGAATGGGGCATGGGCTACCTGGGGATAGTTTCATGGACTCTAGTGGGTTGACTTTGAGGTTATTCCAAACTTGTTGTAGGGCTTGGATGTGATGCTTTGAGTGTAGAGTTCCAGTGGGTTGGAACCGGTCTAAGACTTTCTTGTGCTAAGGCAAAATGGTTTTAAATGCCCAAATGTTGGCTTCATTCTGAAAATTCACTAGATGTTAGGGTGATCTTTAGTGGACTTGTTATTGGTCAAATTCTTAGGGGCATGTTTGTAAGGAAATTCTAGTTATGGGAGAAAACCCTGATTGGGAATTGGCCTTTTTTAAATGATAAATCCTAATGTGGGGAGCACTATTGGCTAGTTTCTTAGAAAGACAGCGATGTGATCATGTCTTGGTTATATGGGCTTGGGTAGGATTTTCTTGACATTTCAGTTAGGAATCGAGTGTTGGATCAATTTTTTAGGGCATGAGTGTTGTGTAATTAAAAGGTACCTTGAGGTATGTTGGGCATTTGAGAATGTAATGCAGTTATTTGAATGAAGTTTCATGACACTTGTAGGATGGTTTAGGTCTTCGGGTTTGTTTTTCAAGGCTTCTCAGGGAAGATAATTTCTAAGGTGGGTAGTTTGTATGAACTCGTGTTTTTAAACCAAATGAATTTTTAAGGGAATTTGAATTTTTAATAATTACTAAATGGGTCATTTTCGAAAAGTAACTATGGAACATAATTCCCAGAGTTGTAATGTCTAAAAGTTATGTTTTTGGACTTGGGTGAAGGCCTAATAACTTTCTTGTGAATCTCAAGGAGTTTTGGGAATGTCGGACTGGGAAAGATGGGTTTTTAAAGGACCTACAGAGGGCACACAATTGGAGCACGGTCTGCCAAACCATAGGGCCTGCTATAGGAAACTGTGCGACTTATTTTTGGGGGATAGTGATTATCGCATGGTCTGTGCCCAGTTAGGATAACCGAGTGGGACAGACCATGTGAGGTGTGTTTCTTAGATAAGGAGTGTTGCATGGTCAGTGCACGGTTTTCCAAACCATGCAGGTTAAACCATGTGTGACACCTAGTTTTTAAATTTTTATTTATTTTAATTTAATTTAATTTAATTAAAATGAAAACTAAACATATATCTCCCTCACCCTCACTCACATGACGCACATAGGGGTCTCCCCCTTGGAGGTGCAACACACCCCCTCACCAGCTCTCCTCTCAGGCTCCGATTTCTCCTGGTTTTCCACCAATTCTTGGTCTAAGGCTCCTAGGTATGGGTTTCTACTCCCTCTATCCATTTTAGTTGTTTTTTTGACTATTAATTTCCCTAATGTGTTCATACAAAACCCTAGGGTTAGGGATAATCTTTTTTTCATTGATCTTCAGTTTTAGAATGGTGCAAATGGCCTCTCGGGTTGCATTGGACCATGTTCCGACAACCGCCACTGAAGGTGAGGCACTTCGGCTTGTTTTTCTATACCATTTTCATTTTTGGGTAAGCTCTTAAACTCATTGTTGGTTTCACACCTCCTATTTGAGTATCTTATGGTGTTTATGGGTGTCTGGCATTGTTTTAGTGAGTTTTGGTGCCCTTGGAAGACTCGCGGGCATATACAAAGGTATATATATATAAATATGTATGTCCTCCATGTGTGTATTCCCTCAAGGAATGGAGAATATGGGCATTTGGTTAAAGTTTATATATAAATATAAATATATATATATATATAGAAGTATGTGTGCATGAGTGACTGGATACTTGAGTTAGAAAGCATCAAATTCCAACCACTGGCTTGGTCTGCTTGAGGTAGGGTCCCTATATTTGACTCTTTATTTAAGAATTCCTTGGTTTCTTCTTTAAATAAGTTATTTATATTATTTACTTAGTTTAATGTAACTTCATAGATTAAATTAATTATCTAAAGATAATAAATGAATTGTTGTCTGATAAATTTATTTTTTTATAATAAAACCCCTCCAACGAAGGTGTATTACCTTCAAACGAAAAAGTAGTGATAGTGTTATATCATGATTGCTTGTGGTTTGATATTTCCATATTGTATCATGTTATTGATGAAATATGGTATGTAAATGCATGGCCCCTTTGGTATTAATGGATTTTGTTGCCCACGTGATTCAATCGGGGACCTAGACATGTAGTTTGGGTTAAGAATATAATGCCTATTATATCACTTTTTCCCCACATGAGTTATCTTTAAATCTATTCCATGAGATAGATTGACATGGTTTAATAACCCCTTTGGGATAGATTGTTAAATGGAACTTTAATAGTGTTTGTACTTGGAAACTCTTAGGGGTTCCTCTTTACCCCATGTCATGGAATGTTAATTTTGAAATTGGTTTGTGTATCAATTGGTGAATTGAATAAATTAAATGGGAAGGGACGAGTGACAAAGACCTTTGGATCTTTTTATTTCATCACTTGATTAAGAATGACTTACCTTGTAAGGATTTTCCCATGTGATTTAGTTACTACAACATCATGTATTAGGTTGTTATGATTTATAGCTTGTTATGAGTAATTTCCATGTGAGTTGTTTGATGTAATTTCCATGTAATAGACTGAAAAATATTTTGAAACTCTATAATGCATATCACGTGTGAATAAAGAGTATTTTGTGGCCTAATTTTATGCAATAGGATTTAATTTCACTAATTTTGTATTTTCCCACATGAGATATATTATAACTAATCCCTATTTGAGCTTGTTAGGATTTCTAGACTTTTTGTGCTTAGAATTCCAATGTGAGTATTTGAAGGAAATCCCTTGATCTTAGTCATGTTTTTTATTTTCCTTAATAGGAATGAATTGAACCTTTTAATTTTGTGCCCACATGTGTTAATTTATGTTAAATCTATATAATAGGTTAATTTACATGTATTTCTTTTTATGAGTTTTGTTAGATGATTTTGGTTGGACATTAGCATGCTTAATGGAATTTTTAAGTGAATGAAATGGTAACTAGCCTTGGGTGAATCATGGATTCCATTTAGAAGGTCGTGGATGGGATCATGTGACTATTGTACCATGTACCTTGAGTGAAACTCGGATTTAGTTTAGAATTCCAGGGATGGACTCAAAGGGGTTATTATGTTTAGGCCGTGAGGGAACCATGGATGTCATGGAAGGGCTCATAGAGGTTGTACTTATATCGAGTGATACATGGATCCAGTTATATTAGGGATTCCATGGACGATCTCCAGAGGCATTGATTATATGTCATGATTGATACTTGGGGATTACCTATAGGGCATCCAAGGATAGGCTCAATTGACATGAACATATACCACACTTAGAGTGATACCGGGTTCCTGAGTGGATCATTGGGATGGGCTTGTAAGGTGTTGGTGGAAATTTCACCTATAGAGATACTTAAATCCCAAATAAGGAATGTCAAGGACAAGCTCAAGTTATAATTTATATTGGATGAAATGATTTATGACATTTCTACCAAGACAAAGAAAAAACATGGATTTGTTCTAGACTTGTGTTATTAGATGGACTCCTGAGGCATCCGATGTGCTTATGGTTATACGATGGATTTCAGGCTTGATCCAGAATTCAAGACTTATAAATTAAATGATTTGAAATATTTATCTTTTGATTAAATGAAATGCATATTAAGTGAGTACCTACATATTAAGGATGTTACTTTTGAGAACATCCTTGTTATATATCTGTTTTCACTGCTAGTTTATCTTTTCACAGGATAGATAGGTCTTAACACCGTGGATGTCATCCTACTGAGATTGTTATCTCACATCCTTCTCGAGTACCATTGGTTCCCGAGTATACCTAGTTGTTTACAGGGCTTTGAACATTACTTTTGTTATCTTTATTGTATCTAGAAGTTGGGAGCAAAGGATCAAGATGGAGCTCAGGATGATTGTGGTGTTTTCCCTTGGGGTTTTGGGTCTTTTATTTATTTCTTCACTTAGATGTAAAGCATGTTGAAATGTTTATTGTTTTCGAATTATGTATCATCATGAGCATGCGTGTATTTTACAAACTGGTGTTGGTAATTTTTTTATATTTAGTTTATATTCCAATTGTCTCCCGCTACATTAATTATTTCTTTATACCACTTATGTTGATATTTTCTGGTTTCTTTTACTAATTTTTTACCATTGTGCACTCTGAATATGAGGGTATAGTCTCCCCACTGACTATCCTTACACACTCACTGCTAGTCGGCAACCTCTAGCATATGGGGAGATGATTTTGAGTTCTTGTGGCGATCGGTTTGTCTATCGGTTTAGTGGTCAGATGAGTTGGGAAGTTACAACCTCTGCACAACATGCCACCTCCTAGTTAGCCCGTTCTAGCTCCCTCAGCCATGGTCAACTCACATGGGTCCCACATATGGAATTGGTTAAGCTAGCTAAGGCTTGCTATGTTGGTTGGCCAAATTTTTTGAAAAAATCTTTAAAAAATAACAACCCAACTTCCATATACCACAAAACTAAAAATTAAACCATAATCAACATGAAAATCTTCCTCATGAAAAATAAACCATTCTTTCATGGCTTCTTCTTTATCTTCTTCAAATCAATGTTATAAACAATTTACATTCACATTTTCACAAGTCTTTGTAACTATGGACCATTTATCCAATATTTAGATTAATAAATCATTGAATTTTTCATCTTCATAAGTAAATGAAAAAAAATCATCCTTAACAAATCACTTGACCACTTCAAATAAGGCATATATCATAGGAAGAAGAGTGATATGAGAAAACCCTTACCTTATGTTTGAAATCATTCTTCACTTGTACTTAACATCCTGGATAATGAAATTAGATTCATTAATAATTTAATTCAGAACCTATTAAACATGTATTTGATTAATTATAATTTTATTAAGTTCATTTATGGCCTTTATGATGAGTTATTAGGTTCAATTTTGTTGTTCATAAGTGTTCATTTCCTTGGTTTTCACGATTAGTTCACTTGTATATATGTATAAAAGATCATGTGAAATGGGAATAGTTATCCAAAATTGAAATTATATCTTATTAAATAATGTAAATAATATTAAATGGTTATATAAATCATTTGGTTATTTTTAGTGAGGATGAATCATTAGATAAAACGTTACTGGTAATCGTTTAGATTATTTTGGCATTTTTTCTATCATCACGAACTAGTGTTGTCTCATAAATTAATATTATGTATATATACTAGTTATAGAAAATTAAATAAGTTTTATTACATGTATTAAATTCCATTATTACCATAAAAATGGTTTTATGACTAGTCTTGAAGGAGGAATTGAAAAACAAAAACATGTGGTCTACAAAGGTGGTAAATTATGACCTCACATATGATGTTTTCATCTTTAGAGTAAAAGGAAGATTAGAAGACACATGATGGTGGATTTTCCATTAACATAATAAAATTATAGTATATATAAGATACTGGATTTATTATTAATGTTAGGATAGTGTAGGTGAGGAGTGTGTAAGAAAAGAAAAGAAATTGAAAAAAAAGGTAGAAGAGGATTTTACCTGTTGAATTCTTCCCCTTGAGAACCTCCTTAGAGAAATTGGTTTTTGTATTATTCTGAGACCAAAAATTCCTGGACATGGGGAAGAGTCTTGGTAAGTGTATTAGTTATAAATTGGACAATATTATAGTCCTTGGATGTGTGATGATAAGAGGTGGTGAGGGGTGGTATTTATAGTGGAGGAGAGGGGTGTTTTTTGATAATTTAATTCATTTGTTTATTATTTTGGCTCAAGACTAAGAATAGTTTGAGAATTATAACTAAATATATTAAAATAATTAATAATAGTTTTATATTGTGGTCCTACATCATCCAAACATCATCTATGACTCTATAATCAATGTATTTATTAAATACGGTAAATTACTGTATTTCACTATTCACAAAAAAAATCAGCTATTTTAGAAAACTCCTAAAAATTCACAGTAACCGTTTTTTGATGTGTAGAATTAGAAAATGGACTTTGTTTTATGAAAATAATTTTTTAAATGTAATAAATATATTTTTTAATTATAATCATCATTTATTCGAAAAATACCAATTTTAAAATTATAACTGATTTTATGACACTTTAAAACATTAAATTAGGTCTCATAAAATTATATTATAATAATAAGACAACAAAGTATTAATTTATGAATACATTTTATGAAAATAGGTTTTATTTTAAATTATTATATTGATTATAATACTGTAATTAAACATTTATGTTTCTAAAAAACACCACTACTTAATTTAACATTTTTAAAACATTTATTTACTTTTTCCATGTTATAAATATACCATATTTTCATTTATAAGATACCTAAATTTTATTTATAATTTTATATGTGAAGTTACTATTCTATTGGTCATATTACTATTCTTAATGGTCACATTACTATTCCAATGGTTATATTTAATAGTATATTACAGTTTTAAACGCAGTGTTCTATGAAGAATAAATTATCCAAGATGATAAATTTTAAAAGAGACAGACTATAAGATCTTGTGGTGTTATATTCTCCCCTATATTAATAAATTGTATCCTCTAAATTTTAACTTGTACATAAAAATTATATTTTGATACTTGAAAATTCTTTTTTGGGAAACCCACATTGAAAATAGGGTTAATAAAATATCCTCTTAATAAGATGGAAAGGGAAAAGTGAAGATCACCAAAAAACTAGGATTTCAGTTAGGAAATCATTAGTGGTAAGCGATTACATGGACATAGAAGAGGAATAATACTATCATGTTCTAATTTAGAGTAATATAATATATGGTCATTATAATCTTAACCATCACAAAACCATAAATCTGTGATCAGTTAAAAGAACATTAATTTCTTAGAAAGAAAAGTAAATAGAAAATGTTTTTGTTCCAAAATCATTTTCCTAAAGTTAAGGTATCCTTTTAATATTTAGATAAGAACTTGAGAAAATAAACTTAATTGATTACTTTCCATGTTATAATCATAATCTCATCCTTTGGTTGTACTTCGATCTATTTTCACTTCATCCCTTACACCTGAAAATGAATGTTCAAGGTGATGTTTTCATGCCTGGATAACTTTTAACAAATCATATGATCCTTAAGTCATTCCTTTGAATTTTAAATATTTATTGAATCCAAGAAGGTTAGAATATGTTATCAATGAATGATAATTTCCAATGATTAACTTGATCCATTCAATAAGTAGATAATATTTAGAGTCATCAAAAACATGATTGTCCACATTCAATGAAAAATTTAGAAGTAAGGACACTAAATTTATGAAATCAACTTAACATAAGATTCTCCAAATAATGTATCTCTACATTCCAAATATATGAATACCTTAATATCCTTTAAACCTTTTTGAAAGATGAATTCTTCCAAGAGTAAAATTTCAGGTTGTCCTTAAATACAAACATCTAATAATTCTAATATAACATAAACCATCAGATCACTAACCACCTTCATGGTCACTAATACTATAACATAATAATCTATTTAATATTATCTCAACATAAGTCACATATTTAGGGTTATATTTTCCAAGTCATGTGTTTTCAATATGATCAACTTACAGTAGAATCATCTCTATGAATTGTTGGATTTATTCATCACATGCTTAAAATTCCTTAAAGAAGAAGTACTACAGTACAGTCCTTATATATCTCATGATTCTTATAAATAATTAATTATTGATAAAATAATGAAATAATATAATTATTTAATAAAAAAATAATATTAATCATTACTCTTCGTTTATGGTAGTGGTGTAAGCTTGACCATTATCCATTATCCTCTTTTGGTGTATATTCCTTTAACACTTGAGATATTAATTTGAATAGTGTCTCATCTCCTTGCAGTTGAAGCATTGTACATTGGAAAACATTTTCTTACCCTTGAAACTCTTTCACACTCTAAGTCTTGATTTCCATGCTCCAAACATGTAAGTTCTTCATTTCCAAAATAATTTTATTATGATCGCTAAATATAGAAAATTTTAGTCAAAAGAAACTCATACCTTCATCTAGGTCTTTAGTGTTGGTGTCTATAGTGAAGAGCATGGGCCCAGGAATGTTAGTGGTACTTAAGGGAATCCTTAAAATTCTCTACCTCCTCTTTCCAAATAAAACTTGTTTATTTTTTATGTATAATATGAGGACATTGTTAAGTATTTAGAAAGGTTTTATTTTCAATATACAATTTTTAAACATCCATGTGAACCTGACCATTCTAAAATAATCTTATTTTTTTGTCCTCAAAGGTATCAAAATTTTCTTTAATACTTCCAAAGATATAAAAATTTAAAATTTGTTACATGTAAGCTTCTTATAGGTCACCCACTTCTCTAGGTCCTTCGATAGTAATGAGAGATTTGTATGGCTTAGTTAGGGTGTGGAATTCAAAAATACCCTTGTAATACCTTCCATGCCTGGAATAGTAGGAATGTTGAGAATACAGGATTTGTTCGTATACAAACCATGATCATCAGAATAAATGAGGAATAGTAGATGTGTGAGATGCCTCTTCCAGTTGTTTTTTGTTATCTTTGATATTGATAAAGTTTTTGAAATCATTTGACGTGATTTCAGTATTATCCGTCAAATTAAATCCTCTAGAAGAGAGACAAGAGTTGTTTGTGATCTTTCTCCTTCCATTTCGTGGTTGTTCCTCAACTAGAAATAAAATTTAAGGAATAAAGGTTTTACTAAAATAATATACATATAAAATTTAATATATTCTTAACAAAACATCCATCCGAGCACCATTTTTGAATAATGGCATATATGGGATTAGCTCATAAAATCAGGAATCGTGATGTATAATTTCAAACTAGAAAAACACTTAACATAAATTGAAAATTTATGCATAGATAATCTCATAATTATAAACATGGTTTATATGGGGGAATATTTACTTTTAAATCCTTCATAATGGTTTGTAAATAAAATGTGAATTACCCTAAGCTTATCCCTTGGGAGTGTCAAACCAGGTGCGTAGTAAGCCCCATTGTCATGTACCAAGTTACACCGAGTCATGTCTGATGCACCTTAACAGAGTTGTTACTCCTAGGTATATATGTTCCAGAACCATATCCACTTGTAGAATATATGTAGGGATGTATTGCTTGTAATACCCACATAATCTCTACCTTACCAAAATTCTAGGATGTTCCTCTATGATTATCCTCAAATTTTATCTTAGGGTAATGTTTCATAATCTATGTTTCCTAAATATAGTTTCTAAACTTTGTACTAAAATTGATCTAATACCAAATGTAAATACTCTGGCCCTATTAGTCCAGGTTCAGTGCCAAAAATTATTACATTGGTACTATGAACAAGTGATCTCTTCCCAAAGGACTGAATATTTTAGTAGATTTGTAAAACCAGATACATACATAATTTTATCATTAAAACTTTAAAGTAAAAAATATATTAAAACTCCATTATAAACATCTATAAACTTGTATATTATCCCTATAATTCATTCATAAAAAACATATTTCCATCTTATGGGAAAATAAAACATACAAAAGGAGTGAGCTCAGATGCTCAATAAGTATATGAAATACAATGGAAGCTATCGTAAAAATAATAAATGATTATGTAAAGGTGATTAACTAAAATTCATACCATTTAATCAATAACCTGATCATTATATGGCAGGAAATAAAAGATGATTGAATGATTCCATATAAATAATCATATGAGAATGAAACTTAACCATGGATATTCTACTAGTCGAATAATCAAATAGATTATCAATTAACAATATTATAATTAAGGAATGCATAATTTCAAACATCATAAACATACCATAAAGAGCTCATACAAGAATTATACATAAATGGGTAAGGCCTCATCCAAAACCTATTCTAGTTTGTCTCGTAAGACCTATTGAGGCATCGAGGGGCTATAGCGAGCCTCACCCATCACTTACTAAGTCCAATGCATTCCTCATATGTTGAATAAAAATATATATTTAAATCAAATCATCTCATAACACTTTGAAATATTTGAATCATAATCCTATATTAAACTACTCTAATAAAATCATTGAGATATTCTTGAGGGAAATACCCTTTATCTTTGAAAATAAGAGTTCTTTTGGAAAATCTTTTCTATTTGTAAAGAAAATAGATTGTAAACATGTATATCCCATAAAATAAAATGAAATTATATTATATTTTAGGAATATGAAAGTAAAAATCATACTTATATTTTTAAACTAAATTGAAAACATGTAAAATGATTGTTTATGGAACTTTATAAATGAGCCACTATAGTGCATTTTGAGGGAAAATATAAAAGAGTCTTTAAAGTGAAAAAAATAATAATTGTTCGCATAAAATAAGGAATGAAAAAATATATATTTTAATTATAAAAATAGTTATTTTAGAAAAATATTTGTTTCTTAAAATAGATTACAAAGTTTACTTGAAAATGGATAAGAAATTAGAAAATTCTCTTAAATTGGTCTTGTTTATCGGGAGGAATTGAAAAGAGAACTTTATAAAACATGTGTTTTCCTATAAAATGAAGATTAAATGATCTAGATAAATGAATTTTAAACATATTAATATAATTTATAATAATTATATAAAAATAAAGAATAGTTACATTGGGGTAAAGAGAGAGAAAGTGTATCCTGAATGAAAAATGGATATTCGGGAAGATACTCTTACCACTTTGAAAACAGTCAAATCATATGCCCCATAAAATTAATGATAATGAAATAAGAAATTTAATACCATTGAGATAAATATATTCATGATATGATACATCAATGGGAAGTATACATAAACTACACACAAGAAATAATGGTGAATAATGCATATCTCACAGGAATAAGAGTAAGAAGAGAAAACCCTTACCTTATGTCTAAAAGTGTTCTTCACTTGTACTTGAGATCATAGATAATGAAATTATATCATTAATAATTTAATTCATAACCTATTAAACATTTATTTGATTTATTTTAATTTTCTTATTTAAATTTATGGAATTTTTTGATGAGTTATGAGATTTAATTTTGTTGTTCAGAAGTGTTCATTTTTATGGTTTTCATGATTGGTTCACCAGTATACATGTATGAAAGATAATGTGAAATGGGAATAGTTATCCAAAATTTAAATTATATTTTATTAATGAAATTCCATAATATTATAGGTTTATATAAATCATTTGGTTATTTCGGGTGAGGATGAATCATTAGATAATACGTTATTGATAATCATTTAGATTATTTTGAAATTTTTTAGATCGTCATGAAATAGTTTTTTCTTGTGAATTAATATTATATATATATATATATTAGTTCCAAAACATTAAATACGTTTTATTACATATATTAATTTCCATTTTAACCATAAAAATTGTTTTATGTCTAGTATTTAAGGTGTAATTGAAAAATGAAAACATGTCGTGCACGAAGGTGATAAATCGGCCCTCACATACGATGTTCGCATCTGGTTTCAAGAAAGGGCCCTAGAGGTTCCCATGATTAGTGGTACAAAGGGAACATAGGTTTTTTGGAACCCTACATCTATAGGGTTAAAACTCAATACATGTTGTTCGTGTGTGTAGGGTATAATGTGCGGGGGGTGGTGTGCAACGCCAGCTGGTCAGTGTTCATGGCTTTTACAGTAACGCTGGGTAAAGGTTCCTCTCAACTGGTTGAGGCCCTGGTGATGCCTTATGGTCTCATATTATATGTTCATAGGTATTTTATCATATCTAAAGTGTAAATTGACTCAATACTGGTGCAAAAGTCCCTACATGACCATGGTGCTTCTCCTTGGTCGATCACTTATGCCATTAGGAAATACTGTCATATACTTGGCAGAAACACCACAGTGGGTCACGCTTAGAGGGAGGGAAACAAGTTTTCTAATCACCTGGATTTATAGGATATCTCTGGCTTATAGGATGTATGCTTTCATACTATGTTAATCTTGAAACAATAGGGGGTCAACTTGATTAGAGGGTTTTCCCTATGTCTTCACTATTTCATGCCTCCTTAGCACTCGGCTTTGGGGGCAGGGGTGGAGGATTCTTTATGATTCTTTTGTGATTATTTTTCCACTTTTCCTTGAATAAAAATTTACATGATAATGAAAGCTAAAGATGATTTTTCCTATTTAATTATTCTCCTTAAGAACCTCCTTAGGAAAATTGTTTTTGGTCTTTTGTAACATCACCAAATCAAAATACACTAAACCAGTGCCTTGAGCCAAATAATCACATGACCTGAAGCACGCCTCTCCATATTCTAGAGGTTACTAACTACCAGAAAGGGTCTAATAATTCATATAGGGAGAATATACCCTCTTTAACAAGGTAAGTCACAGCATAACACAATATAAATAGTAGAAACAATATGAAACAACCAATAAACAATAATACCAAACATCTCCCAAAACTAGGTACAAACCACAATTAAAAGTTAATCATTTCATGAAATTCTAATAGTTCCAATGTGAATAAAACCCAAAATAAAAAAATTACTAAATCCCCAGATCATGTCCCAACTCCATGTCTGGATCCTCATCTGTGCATATCATAAACCCGACTCAACATCCCAGCATAAGGCATGTGCTATTTTCCTAAACTGTATTCATGAAATCTGATTGGTTACCCAATAGCAGTATGAGCAGAGTGTGAGTAAAAAATTAAATATTCCACCACCAACAGTGTCTACAAAATATCCAATCTAATAGATAGTTCATGAAAATATAAAATAAATTACAAGGTAAACCAAAAAGAAAAACTCAGTATCCATTAGTTAACAATGTGTATCCTAACCATCCTATCATTATTACTATATCCACCACTCATCCATATTCTTTTCTTAATCCACTATCTTCATTTGTTCCATGGGTTAGGAATATACATAATATACACATGGGTCTAAGACAATAAATCACAATGCATAAAGGAATAATCAAGTCTCTATCTCACTAGGGATAAACACATCACATAAACACATTATCCCCAACTCAAAGCCTCAGTCTGGGTGGAATGAAACTATTAGGGGGATAGATCCTTCGTCCCCTTCCCTAACTCATTCATTTTGGGGCGGAGTTTAGAGCCTCAGTCTAACTCAACCCATGGGTGTATAACCTCATGTCAATACCCCACTCTACCAATACATTTGAACATGCTTATCTATCCATTTACCCCACACATACCATATCACAACCAAACATAATCTCTAAAAATAAAAATCATATTCTATAACCATAAATATGATAATTAATACTATTCCATAATGAATTAACACATTTATTAATACATTACATAGTCATTTAGCCTAATTCCCATTATCATGCCCTAACCCATTAAGTATATTCAAAAATTCCCATATATTAGCCAGTTTTCATCAATTACATTTCATTGGCCCATTTATCCCATTTACCATTTCACAAGAATTTGTCCGCTTATTCTTTTTAAGTACAACTCTTATATCATATATCATAACCACTATATTACATTAAACCATTTAGGTATACCCCATAATTATCATGTACTAACCCATTCAACATACTCATCAATTTCCTTATTACATCCAATTTAACATATTCCCCATTTTTCCATTACATTTCCATTTACAAGTTCACCATTTCACAGTCACTAATACTATTAGGAATTTCTAACAAAATTCATTAATCATTTAACATAATCTTATTCAACCCATTTTTCCTATTTCATGGAATACCAAACAACCCCTTATTCCATTATCACCAAAGTCACCACTATAATTATTCCATTTTAAACTTAATCAACCAATAAAAAATATTATTCATGGGATCCAGATTATCACTCGGTAACCCTTCACTTAACCCTACCATTCTCTAGGTATGAGAATGTCGGCGCACCCCATGGGTGGCCCTAAAATGGTCAAGTCATTTTACATGAATCCCATGGGGACCATGAGGAAATAAATTTATCATTTATACACCCATTTTACCGAATATCACTAAAGGTACCAAGAAAACAACAAGAGGGACACAAGAAAACAATTTCATATGCAAATATCTATATAAAAACCATGGGATATAACTTGTAGACCACCTACCTCAAATTCAATGATGAACGCACTCCTAATCATGGCCTTAGATATAGATTCAAGAACCCCTTGAATCCCCAACCTAAATTACATCGAAAAAATATGGTTTTAGGGCTTTAGAATAAGATGAGAGAAACTAAAAACCATAATCCAGAAAAGAGAAGCAAGATGAGCGTTAGACTTACCCAGGGCTTCGATCTGCAACCAACAACACTCCAAATGGCCAATAATTGAAGGAGAACCACCTATGGTAAGATTGGGTCAATTTGGATCATCCTTAGGGTTGATTGGGGGATAAATGAGGGATAAATCAGGGGGAACATAAAAATCCCATAATGGAAATTTTGTAATTTTTTTCTCAACTTTACGGGGCCGCACAGTTTACTCTCACAGTTTTCCAAACCGAGCGAAAACTGTACGCAAGACACTTCCCAAGGGAATCTTGGTCACAAGTTTACCTAGTTAGGTCACACAATTTGATAAAACATGCGCTATCTATGTGATATTCTACTACCTAATGTTTCACATTTTTCTTGGGATAGCTGCATGGTTTACCTAATCATGCATCAATCATGTGTCTTGCATATATTGTTCTGGTTTCCCCTTCATTTCATGTTTCAAACCCATGGAACACCCCTGAGGCCCTTCATACACCTAGGAAACATTTATTTAACCCTAAAAAAGATGTTGAAACCAAAATATTATACATGGACGTACATTTATGAAATATGGGATCTTACAACCCCCACACCTTATAATGGTTCATCCTGGAAGCGCATTCCCAATCATTATCAGCTTTAGAAACAAGGAGATAAAGCCAATAGTTCCTCTTATCCATTCCCCATACCCATGTTTCCTCCAAAAATTTACCATGATACAACAAAACCTGAACCCATGGCACGGTCTTTCCCTGCAAGACCTTCTCACTACAATCCACCACATGAGTCAGATACTCCTTGAAGGACATATCGACTTTAACCACACCTAAACCCATTATAACTTCATAGGGAATAATTAGGAAACAATTCTTGATTCACAGAACATGAAAACTTTGTACAAAACATCATATCATCATGGAGGATCCAATCAGCACCCCATCGGTTTGATCCTTTTTCACAACTCATGACCCAAATAACTTGTGATCCTTTTCATCTGTTTTCAAAACTCTAATGGTGACCAATTCCTGATATCATCTGGAGGAAAACACATGAACCTTCCAACCACATTTCCTAACTTATGTCGATCCAACACTCATGTACCGATGATCTCATTCCATAACTATACATCCAAACTCAACCAAAACTCTCGAGCACTCATTCGTTTAGACTCATGCCAATGCTCGCTATCAAGGACAACTCACCCGAACAGTGATCACTTGAGTCCCCCCTACCCAAAACTCCAATCATTTCATCAACCAACCACTCATCCATTATGGTTCTCTCCACCATATTTTTTTATCTGGAACCCCCACTATCGAAGGAAGACCATCATAATATTAACTCAACTTTCACAACTTACCTGATGTGTTCCAATTCACCATGCCCAAACATCCATATGAACATCACCTTGGTTTGGCATCTAGTCTCTCCATTGAAGCCACCCAAGAGGACATTCCTACTCTATCCATTCAAGTACTAAGATCAACTTGACCTCACTCAAGTATGAATTCATTTCTGAATGGCACTTTCCGCTAAAACATCAAACAAGAGTTGGGTTTCTTTCCCCACACCCATTCCTATTTACCATCCCATGTTGGACCGCCCCTGATTGGTTTTTCTTAGAACACCCATATCCCATTACTGGAATGAGACCCCCTTTGATGGATAGACACTAAAACATCATATTTCATTTGGAACCACCCTGTTCCCAAAGCCAATGATCGGCTCAAACAACCACCATAATCAAGCCCCACTTGACCTCCTTGAGATACCCAGTGCGTACCTCATAGGTTCCTCATTTGAATCCTGGTGTCACTATATCAGCTCATCAATCTCCTCTCCACATCCAAGACTGATTTATCACTCCCCACCAAAGGAGTGGCATTACCATTTCCTACTACGAGGGATTCCGACCACCAGGGCTTACACTCAATCACAAGCCGAACCCCAAAACTTAGACATGGTTGTCTCGATTTTTCTAGAACAAGAAAATGAATGTCACCCAGAGCTTGTTCCCTACATCAGTGAATGACACCCACTTCATTTGTCGCCACTCAATCTATCCCGGGGACCTCACATAAAACCGTCGATGGTGTACATATCATCATCTATCTCCACATATACCTCCCCCATTAGTGTAAAATCCATGATGTACCTCTTCCAACCAAAATACCTTCAAGTCTCTTGGTGTAAAGTCGGAGCTTCTCAATGTACCTTGGATGATGTCAAGATGTTGGGAATGATCATCACTATCTGAGGCACACTAAGAAGTTGTTGAATAACACCACTATAAATTTATTCATTGTTGATGCCTACTTCCGCTATGAGACACCATGACCTTCCAAGGATCTCAGGCTTCCCTGCTATACACATCTCATCAGAACTTATCCACCACTACTCCACAACCATATTCCAAGCAGTTGTGAACCAACGTTTCCAATGGCACTACTTTCAACACACTACTCAAGTTCTTTTGGCTCATCCCTGAAAGTTAATCAACTGAAACACAATGGTTTATCACAAGTCAACCTTTACCTGGGCATATCCCAACACTCACTTACTCACCTAACCATGCATCTTAGTTAGTCATCCTCATCAGTCCGGAGGCCTCCTCTACATCACACCCAATAACCAAACCATTCTTAAAAAAATCTCATCTACATGAACAACCTCTCCTTGGCGTCACCTTCAAAACAAAATAATGTAACCACACTTCAGTCACCCTTATCTCTCCCACTCAAAAACAACATCGAGGCCTCCCTTAATCATCATCCAAATATATGGGTTAGGCATCCATACAGTACAACCCTTCTAAATGAACCTTAAAACCTACTATAAGTACTTAGGTGCCCTTCTGGGAAAACTAGGACACAACCATACCACTTAATGAAACCTGATGGTACTCATTGTGCATCAATTACACCTCTGAGGCACCTCCTGTTCTTCCTACTCCGAGGTACCCACATCACCAAACCATCAATGCTCTACTTATCTCCCTAGGAAAAACTTTCACTGAGTAATACTCTTTGTGTCCCACTAGAAAGGTCCAGAACATCCAACTATGTGAAACACACCCAAAAGCATTGGGAACCCCATCCAAACTCTCTCATGGGACTCCATAAAGGTCTAAAGATACCACCCCCCCTAAACTGGAGTCACGAAAAGTAAATTATATTGGTCCTATTTTAAAACCTTACACACTAGGCCATGAACAAATCAATTTTCGTGAATGGCAGCCTCACCCCCGTTCCAATACACATTGTGCCTAGTGCACCAAGTGACCATTCACTCCAGGTTCTACACCAAAGATAATCATACACATACATCGGTACTATAGGCCAAACACCCTCTCTAGGATCCAAAATGCAACTTTCCAGGGTCCCTACTCACAAGGTCACTAAAACCCAGGAACCATCTATAAGGTACAACATACACTCCTCCATATGATCACAACTCATGGAAGTTTCCACACTCACATTATCGAACAATTTCTCATGACCCAAAGGCCACAACCCTACCAAGGGTGATTTAAACACATCTCTTATGCCATATCGTAACCAGTAAGATCTTACAAATCAAATCTGAGGTCTCAAAATAGGGCACTCTCACTACCCCCAAACCACCCATATAAGGGTAAAATAGACAACATAAGGAATACCCACTACCCGGTTCACCCAATGGTTTCATCATTACATGTCCTTTTTATAATTAACTACACCATTTTTTAACACAAGAATTCGCATTTTAATCTCCCATTCACCCAATGTTTTGAGGTTCTTTACCTTAATAATGACCATAATCCAAAACATTCTCCTCAACAAACACTCTAATGAATGATCGATACAATTAAATGTCATATGGAAAAGATCTTATACCGTTAACCTTAAACAACCCATTTTTCATACACTATCCCAACAGTCATCATCACACGTAGAACACAACCCTCTACCTTACCAACCATGGGTCATGGTCAACATGGGGTAACTAATTTACTTGATCATAGGTCTTCTATAAAACTCCCCTTTTAAAACCATTTCCTCTTATATAACGCAAATCTTTTCTCTTAGGAACATTCTCCATTTCACAACTCATTACAATCCTCATTTTAACTCATTCAAACCTTTCATTAGGAAAAAATCATTAATCATTTTACTATCACTATGAAATCTTTCTCATTTAGACACCATTTAGCCTTTAAAATTTATCACAACCCAAAATTTTAACATGTTCATAATGTTTCGTGACTATTCATTTACATTATTTTTATTTACCCACTTGAATTAAAATTATTAGACACCATTTTATTCAACGTTTTGAAGGAAATAAAATTCATTCCACTCTCTATGCCACCCACACCCATCCCATGTATTCCTATCATGATGCATGCCACCTATATCCTTAGGTGCCAGGAATGATGCATGAATTCACAACCTCATTCCATTTCGATCATGAAAAAAATATTATAAATCAATCACATCACACAACATGTGCATCAACCAACAGTGAAATTTCATTTAACTATAGCAACACACAACAAAAACAAAAAATCTCACCCTGGGAAACTTGGAGTTTCCCCTGTACATGGGTTATCTACTCCCAAGCATGAGATAATTACCAAGCATCGACACTTCCTAGTCTTCAGTATACCATCCCCAAATAGTAATACCAAAGAAAGAGAAAGGAAACTCCTCTGATACCACTTTTTAACATCCCCGAACCGGAAGCCACTAAACTGGTGCATCGAGCTAAGTCATCACATGACCTAAAGCACACCTCCCCTTATGCTAGAGGTTTCCAACACGAGGCGAGGGTCTAATAAGTCAGGTGGGGAGACTATAACCTCTTTACTAGAGTAATCACATTAGAACAAAATATAAATAACAGAAACAATATGAAACAACCAATAAATAAGCATAGCCAAACATCTCCCAAAACTAGGTATAAACCATAATTCAATATTAAACATGTCATGACATGCTAGTAGTGCCAAAGTGAATAAAATCCAAAATAAAAAAATGGCTAAATCCCTAGATTGGGTCCCAACTCCAATTCTGGATCCTCATCCATACATTTCCTAATCCCAAATCAACATCCTAGCATAAGGACTTTTCTCTTTTCCTGGCCTACAACCATAAAATCTTCTTGGGTACCCAACAACGGCCCAAGTAGGGTGTGAGTACAAAACTCAATAGTTAACCACCAATGGTGTCTAAAAAATATATAGTATAATAGATGGTGCATGAAAGTATGAAATAAATGACAATTTAAACCAAAAAGAACAACTTAGTAGATATTAGTTAACAATGTGTATCCTAACCATTTCTATCATTATTACTATATCCACAACACATCCATCTTCTTTTATTAATCCATTATCTTCATGTGTTCCATGGGTTAGGCATATACATCATCTACACGTGGGTTTAAGGAAATAAATCACAATTCATAAGGTAATAAATCATGTCCCTATCTCATTAGGGATAAACACATCACATCAACACATTATCCTCACCTCAAAGCCTCATTCCAGGTGGAATGCAACTGTTAGGGGAATAGATCCTCCAACCCCATCCATAACCCATGCATTTTGGGGTGGATTTTAGAGTCTCAGTCTAACTCAACCCATGGGTGTAGAACCTCATGTCAATACCCCACTCTACCAAGCCATGAGCACATGATTATTTTTCCATTTTCCCCCCACATGCTATATCATAACCAAACACAACCAATACAAATAACAATCATATTCTATAACCATCAATATAAGAATTAATAATATGTCATAACCCATTAACACATTCGTCATTACATTACATAGTAGTTTAGCCCAATTCCCATTCTCATGCCCTAACCCATTAAGTATATTCAAAAATTCCCATAAATTAGAAAAAATTTATCAATTACCTTGCATGATCCCGTTTATCCCATTTTTCATTTCACAAGTATTTGTCCACTTATGCTTTTTAAGTCCAACTATTATATCATATAGAAAAACCAATCTATTACATTAAACCCTTTATGTATACCCCATAATTATCATATATTAACCCATTAAACATACTCATCAATTCTCTTATTACATCCCATTTAACATATTCCCCATTTTCACATTCTATTACCATTTACAAGTTCATCATCACACATGCACTAATCCTCTTAGACATTTCTAACAAAATTCATTAATTATTCGACATAATCTCATTAAACCAATTTTTCTTACTTCATGTCATACCAAACAACCCCTTATTCCATTATCACCCTAGGCATAAGGGTGTAATTTCAGCCCGGCTCGGCCTGGATGGGGCCGGGTCGGGCCTGCCCTGCCAAAAATCGGGCCGCTGACCACTATTCGGGTTGGGTCAGGCTGGCCTGAACAACCCCATGAGGCGGCCCAAGCCCGACATCGGGCTATACCAAACCATCAGGGTGGGTCAGGTTTTTTCATGTCGGGCTGGGATTTTTCTATTCCGGCCATGGTGGGCTTTTATTATTTTCAAAATAATTGTTTGTTTTAAAACTTTTTTTAAACATTTTTTTAAATATTTTTTTAACATTTATTTAAAACGTTTTTTTTTCATTTATTTTTAAATGCATGTTTTTTGGAAAAAAAATTATTTTATTTTTTATTAACATTTTACAATGGGTGGATATGTTATTTTTTGGTTTTTATAGATTTATATGTTTGGAATCTAAATATATTATGTGCAATTGTAAAAAAAATTAATGATGGGTTGGGGGTGCGCAGCAATGGGTGAGTTTAAAGCATTGTTATTTAAATGTTTTTTAACATTTATTTAATACATTTTTTTACATTTATTTATTTTATCTTATTTATAATTTTTTTAAGAGTTTGTTAATTTTTTTTATTTAAACGTTTTTATTTAAACCGTTTTTAACATCTCTTTCAAACATTTTTTTACATTTATTTTTAAATAATTAATTTAAAATGTTTTTTGATTTTATTAAACGGATGCTTTTTACAATTATATTTTTAAAACATTTAACTTTTTTTCAAATTTAATGTAAAAGGTTTTCTTAAGTGTTTGTTTTTAAAAAAAATCATTTAAATGTTTTTTCTTTAATATTGTTTTAAAAATTTTTTTAAAAAATTTTTATTTAAACCTTTTTTGAACCATTTTTTAACATTTTTTTAAAACATATTTAACATTTATTTTTATATTTTTAATTTAAAACATTTTTTTGAATGCATTTTTTTTAAACATTTAACAATTTTTATGTAAAAACATTTTTTTTATTAACATTTTATAGTGGGTGGATATGTTATTTTTTCTAAATTGATTTATATATGCCTGTGAATTTATATATATTATGTGAAAATTGAAAACAAATGGGGGATTGGGGGTGCACAATAGTGGGTGGGTTAGAAGCATTGTTATTTAAACATTTTTTTATCATTTATTTAAAACATTTATTTACATTTATTTTTTTAACTTATTTATAAAAAGTATTTTTAAGCGTTTGTTTAATTTAAAACATTTCTTTAAACGCGTTTTTTTATATGTATTTTTATTAAATGTTTTTTGTAAAAACGTTTATTTTCTATTTTGTTGACATTTTACAGTGAGTGGATATATTATTTTTTTCTAAATAGATTTATATATGTGAATCTATATATATATTATGTGTAAATAAATAATAAAAAGTTAGGGGGTACACAGCAGTAAGAGAGTTAATTTTTTCTAAATAGATTTATATATGTATATTTAGTATATATAATATATGCCAGTTTCATCAAATTTAAAAAAAATGAGGTTGGGGGTATGAGAACATCATTGAGTGAGTAGTTATTTTTTGTTAATATATAATAAGTTATTATATATATATAATGTTAAATGATTTATATATATATATATATTATGAGAAAATTTTAAAAAATAATTAGGGGTTGGGGGGTGCGCCGTAGTGGGCGGGTTAATGTTTTTTCTAAATAGATTTATATATAATATATGCAAGTTGTAACATACTTAAAAAACTAATGAGGTTGGGGGACGTGCACGAATATCATTAGGTGAGTGTGTTATTTTTTTGTTAATATACAATAAGTTATTATATATATAATATTAAATCATTGATATGTATATATATTATTATTAATAACTTTATATATATATATATATTATATTATATCATTCATATATACATATATATATATATTATTAATGGATTTTTAAAAGCCGCACTTAACTGATATATATTATTAATATCTTTATATATATTTTTTATTAATGGATTTGTTTATATATATTTATTATATCATATCATTGATATATATTATTAATAGATTTGTTTATATATCTATATATACATATATATAACATGAAAGTTTCATCATATTTAAAAAAATTAATGAGGTTGGGGATGTGCGCGAATATCATTGGGTGGGTGTATTATTTTTTTGTTAATATATAATATGTTATTATATATATATATATATATATATATGTGAGAAAATTATAAAAATTATAATTAGGGGTTGGGGGTGCGCTGTAGTGGGTGAGTTAATTTTTTTTCTAAATACATTTATATATGTATAGTATATGCAAGTTGAAACATACTTAAAAAATTAAGGAGGTTGAGGGACGTGCACGAACATCATTAGGTGGGTGTTATTATTTTTTTAATATACAACAAGTTATTATATATATAATATTAAATCATTGATATATATATATATATATATTAATAACTTTGTTTATATATATATATATTATATTAAATCATTTATATATATATATATATATTATTAATGGATTCTTAAAAGCCTCGCTTAATTGAAATATTTTATTAATGACTTTGTTAATATATATATATATATATATATATATATATATATATAATTATATATCATTGTATATATTATATATATATATACACACACACATTATAATTATATATAATAATAATAATATGTATACATATACATTATTATATATATATATATATACAGGCTGGTGATAACATAACAAGCGCAATGCCTAGGCAGTTGGTCCAGGCGCAGACATGGAAACTTGAGGTAGGGGTATCAAATCTCTCTATAAGCAGTTTCCCATTATATTTTTTTTACCCAGCATGGGCTGGGCATCATGTGGGCCTACAGGCTGAGATTTTTCGGGCCAGCCCGGCCTAACCCACGGGTCTTCTTGGTTGACACACGCTTGTCGCGGGGCATGGACAAAAACAATTAAATTTTTCCTAGTATAGCACAGTGGATGACCAGGGTCGTCTCTCTTGAGGAGCCTTTCAATTTGGTTCACTTACTTTATCATAATTCACCTAAACTACTTGTTTTTGTTGTTTTATATTTAAATGAAATCAATAACAATATTTTTTGTGTTTTTTATTATTTAAAAATACGAACTATCATGCAATGCAAACAAAATGAGTTGATGAAGAAAGAACTTGGTTTTGGGGTTCATTCTTGGATTCAATCATTATTATCCTTTATATGTTGATTTTAGTTTGATAATCCAAACACGAAATCTCATGTTTGAATCACTACTTTTTCCAGAATATAAATAGTTTGAGTTTCATGTCATTGGGGGTCATCACCCAATCGGGGACATTCGCCTCACCAATGCATGATACTCAAATCTACCACAAACAATAAAACAAACTTTAAAGAAAATTAATGAATATCTTGACCTCCCCTCAATACAAGTCTCGAGTTAGCCTCTCATTTCCGAGATTATGAGACTACTTTGTGGATTGGGTGTAAGAAGATAGAAATATTGAGAGAGGGAGAGAGAGAGAGAAAGAAAGAAAATATGAAAAGTGGATGGAGAAACACAGATGCATGGATTAATAAAACTAAAAATAAAATAAATTACAACTAAAAATGAAACGAAACGAAAACTAAAATGAAAATAAAAATAAAAGAAGAAATGAGGGGGGAAGATAAGAGCAGCATCGGCCCGTGCCCCGGTGGGATCCCTCGGCTTTGGGTGTCGAGCTGATGATCTTGGAAGGAGGGGAGGGCCTCCTTTTATAGGCAACATTCTGTCCTCCAAAGGATTTCGCATTTTGGACCTAATAAATGACCGATTCACGTGTGGACCCCTTCTTCAATGTTGTTCATAAATGTGTTTTCCGTGCACCCCCAAAATTTCAAAGCATTTAGACACCTGATGAAGGTGTTATGAATTTTTCATTTAAGGCTTCTGTTTCTGGACGAAGTTTCCAGGAAGGTCCCTCCAAAAGTATGTCGTTCAATGATTGTCTTAATGACTTCAAAACTCCACAAAATTTGGTTTAGAGATGGAAATATCTGTCCTAGTTTTATCACAGGTGGAATAACCTCATTTTAATATGTGTAGGCCTAGTTTTGATTCCGTTACAGTGGGGTGGTCCACGTTGTCCTCCCAGAAAAATGTTAAACTTCAATGAATTTTTAGGACCACTAGATGGCCGAATCAGCTTCTGGTCCAGAAGACAAAATTGTAGAAAATAAAATCAGTATTCTAAAAAAATTAATCACAAAATTTGGTCATATATTTTATGTGAAATGACAAAAATACCTTTTTGGTCAAAATCTTTCCAAAATCAAAAATTATGCATTTTTCTCAATTTTACTCATTTTCATTCTAAAATTAAAATTACCCATTATTTTAATAAAACATGTAAATATATGGGGTTTATCATTGAAAAACAGTAATAAATACTCATTATTTGATAAAAAATATGCACGTAAATTTGCTCTGTCAGATAGGCTAAGCCCGACCTGATGTATCTACAGCCCGAGCCTGGCCTGGCTCGACGCGGGCTTTTCCGGGCCGGGCGTGTCGGGCTTTTGGGTTGCCAGTCCAAAATTACACCCTTACCTAGGGACCACTATCATTATTCCATTTTGAACTTAATCAACCAATAAAACATATTCTTCATTGGATTCACATTATCACTCGATTACCCTTCACTTAACCATACCAATCTCTAGGTTAGGGAATGTCGGCACACCCCATGGGTGGCCCTAAAATGATAAAGTCATCCTCCATGCATTCCATGGGGACCATGATTGGTTCAATTTATCATTTAGACACCCATTTTACTGGATCTCACTAATGGTTCCAAGAACACAATAAGAGGTACACAAGAATGCAATTGCATATTCACATATCTATATAAAAACCATGGGATATAACTTATAGACCACCTACCTCAAATATGATGATGAACACACTCCTAGTCATAGCCTCAAATCCAGATTCAAGCACCCCTTGAAGCCTCAAACTATATTCCACTAGAAAATAGGGTTTAAGGGTTTCAGAAGAAGATGGGAGAAACTGCAAACCCTAACCCAGAAAAGAGAAGCAAGAGGAGGGTTAGACTAACCAAAGGATTTGATCTGCAACCAATGGCACTCCAAATAGCCATGAATCGAAGGATAACCAACCTTATGAATTTTGGGTCAATTTGGTTCATCCCTAGGGTTGAGAGGGGGAGAAATCAGGGGGAACATAAAAATCCCACAATGGAAATTTTGTAATTTTTTCCAACTTTATGGGGTCGCACAATTTTACAAACTATACACAAACCATGTGCAAGCCACAACCCAAGAGATTTTGGGTTGAATATTTATCTAGTAAGGTCTCATTGTTTGATAAACCATGCATCGGCCGTGTGACATGACGCTACCTAAGGTTGCACGGTTTGTTTGGGTAGGCCGCACGGTTTACCTAATAGTGCGCCAACCATGCGTCTTGCACAAATTGGCCTGGTTTCCCCTTAATTTCATGTTCCAAACCCCCAGAACACCCCTAAGGCCCCTCATTCACCAGGTAAAAATTTCTTTAACCTTAAACAAGATGTTGAAACCAAAATTTTATACATGGACGTACATTCCTGAAATTCAGGATCTTACATCTTTTTTTGAGACCATAACATCCTAGAAATGGGGAAGAAGCTTGGGAAGTGGATTGGGTAAAAATTTGAAAAGATTCAAGTATTTTTAGGTGTGATGAAAGAGGTGGTGAGGGTTGGTATTTATAGTGGAAGAGAGTGGTGTTTTTTATTATTTAATTCATTTGTTTATTATTTTGGATCAAGACTAAGAATAGTTTGAGAATTATCACTAAATATATTAAAATAATTAATTATAGTTCGAGATTATGGGCTTACATTAGCCATAAATCATCTATGACTCAATATTTCATGTATTTATTAAATACAGTAAATTACCGTATTTCACTATTCACAAAAAAAATTCAATTATTTTAGAAAAATCCCAAAAATTCATCCTAACCACTTTTAGATGTGTAGAATTCAAAAATAGACTCCATTTTATGAAAATAATTTTAAAAATATGATAAATTTACTTTTTAATTATAATCACCATTTATTTGAAAAATACTAATTTTAAAATTATAATTGATTTTATGACACTTTAAAATATTAATTAAGGTCTAAAAAAATATTTTATTATTATAAGACAACAAAGTATTAATTCAAGAATCTATTTTATGAAAATAGACTTTATTTTAAATTATTATATTGATTATAAAATTTTAAATAAACATTTATGTTTCAAAAAAACACCAATGCTTAATTTATTATTTTTAAAACATTTATGTACATGTACCATGTTATAAATATACCATATTTTCATTTATAAGATATATAAATTTTATTTATAATTTTATAGTTGAATTCACTATTCTATTGATCATATTATTATTTCTAATGTTCACATTACTATTCCAATGGTCATATTTAATAGTATATTACAGTTTTAAACTTGATGTTGCTTAAATCATAATCTATCAAAGATGCTAAATTTTAAAAGTGACACACCATAAGATCTTGGGGTTTTACACTATGTTTCTAATCATAGTACGTTATCCAACTATAAAACTATATTTAAGAATGTTGTCATAGCACTTCAAGGTCCTCACCATAGCGGGGAATTGTTATGAATTTATCAATGCAACATATACTCTGGGACATTATTACATTGGAGTCATGAAGAATAATGAATAATATTTAATAATGTTTTTTTATTAATATTCAATGTATTGAATATACATGTAATCAAAGTACAAATAGTTGGTCCTAGGATATCAACTCCAACACCCCTCGGCTTCACTGAACATTTGATCCTTCATCGCTTCATGTAACTCCATCAGAGGATAAGACCTTATAATGGTTCAATTATCTCCCTAGAGATATCATGTTGTCATTTCCTTCACACCACATTGATCCATATTCTAGTGACCTTCTGATGAATTGAAATCGGAGACCTAAATCCAGTGAATTGAAACAGGATTCCCCAAGGTAGCCTATAATTAGGGGATCAAACTGAGAGGTTGGTGACATGTTTTCTGTGAGATATTCATGTTATTTTGGAATTCCTTATGTACAAATCAAAATATTTATTCTCATTCTTTCTTCATTTTCAGAGATGAGGAACTAATATATCTTGGGAGAAAGGAAATACTACCATTGTGTTTTGTGATTCATTTTTCCAGTGGATACCTATGGAAACTAGAGTTCTTTTAATACTATTAAGAGATATTTATCAAGCAACTACTGAATGTAAGAATCGATAGTAAAAGGAATGTTATTTATATTTATGTTATTCAATTATACCTCTCATGTAAACTATTTTATGGAGAAAGAGTTTTGTTACTTCTTCTTCTACTTAGAGAAATAGAAACATCCTTTAAAATTGAACAATGGAAATTCAATGAAGTGTTATCAAAGACACTCATACAAAACTTGGAGAATATTATGGTGATATCCATTTTATCCATACACATTGAAAATGTTTTTTATTGTAAATGAATATTGACTCTACACATTGAGTAAGAGTGGCTCACGGTGATGGAGTAATACTTAGGAAGTAATGAATCAACCCTAAAAACTTCTTGTGTAGTGATCCCCAATTGTAGTCTATACCATAAGAATGTAATAGATCAATGCATCATTGTATTACCAGTACAATATATGAACTCACCACATACTTTTTATTATCCCTATGACAACCCTGCTTTTATTACAAACTTAAACATGATTTATTACATAAACTATTCACTTGATATAACATGGATGATAGAGAGGTATAGTGTCTTTGGGGCTTAGGGTCATTACATAACAACTTAAAACATGAAATAAAACATCTTTATTAAAAACTTCCTTTACATGACTACTACATTCCCTTGTACTTAGCATTGCATGGGATAACCTGAGGACATGCATAAGAAAAGGGGTAAGTTATAAAGCCCAATAAGGGAATAAACATGGAATACATGAGGAGTAAAATACATGTTAGACAATAGGCATATCAATAGAGAACAATAGAAACATGAACATAAAGGCATGATAAATCATGATAATCATAACATGGAAATGTGGCAACAACACTTAACATGGAATTAGCATGAGCCAAGGCTCATTGCACATGGAGCATGAGTAAATACTCATTGCAAATGAAGCACGAGTAAACCCTCATTACACTTGAATTAGAATGATTCAACACTCATTGTACATGACGTATCATGATACTATACTTTGCCCAATGCATTGGAGCGCTATAAGGGTGCACCCTTCTTAAACATTTCATTTCATGCATAAGTGTGCCATATGGATCATAAAACATGGATTCATAAAACATAATCATTTATTCCACGATAAAGGAATGTGTAATTAATACATGAAACTTTATAATCAATAAGTAAATGTTCATAAAGGTGAATACCCTTGATGGAGAAATGGGAATGGTATTCACTACACAATGGCATTGGCTTACAAAATCGGTGTGATTTCGGTAGCGTAACGGCGTGACATAAGAATTCATAAAAATGGTTGATGAGAGATAAAGGGGTTACTCATCATATTTACATGTAATGGACAGTAATTAGGTCATATAGATACATTTCCCAACAATTGTAATGGAATTTAGATTCATGATACAAAATTATTGCTTGAATGTAAATGAGGAGAGAGAAGTTCCTTTCAAAATTTCGGCATAGTAACGGGTGTACATGTGAGGCATTTAATGAGAGATAAAGGGGTATCCCATCATTCAAACATAAATAGGAAAGTATGAGGGAGGTTAGAAACCATACCCTAACATTCATAATTGAAATTAAAAGGGCAAAACAACTTAAAGAATATTGGACAAAAATGAGAAAGGAAGAAAAAACCCTTACTTGGAAGTGTGCTCCCAAAGGCTTGAGAGAGGCTTGAGAGAGGCTTCTTGGGAGCTTGGTTCACCTTGGGTGGATTCTATAGAGAGTAGGGAATAGATTGGATGAACTCCAAAGGCTTTGAGTGAGGATGAAGTGGGAGCTTGGGTGGGTTTATATAGGAAAGGAGAGTGAATTCTTTATTATTTAGGTTTGGGAGACCTTACATTAAACTAATCCAAATCACAAATCAGATCATGGTTTTTGACCATGGTTTTTTGAAAAGGGGAGGTGAAAACAATATTTTATAAGTCCAAAGTCTGAACTTCTTAAAATAATGGGGTTTATTATGTGGAGGTGAGTTACACTCTCATGGAAAATAATTTAAAAAGACAAGATGTTTAATAAGTCTTGAGGGGTCCATGAATGCTTTGTAAAATAAGTCAAACAAACCCAAAATCACATTATTTTAATGGTAAAACATATATTGGCTGAACATAAAGCTTATAGTATTTTATTACATCACTATTGGTTCATTATGATGTCATAAAACACATTATATATTTAAATGGTATTTAATTTTTACCCAAAAATTTGACTGTCTCAGAAAATTATGAAAAATTCACCGTTGGATAATTTTGACGTCCTGATTCCAGAAATATCATTTATTTTATTTAAATAATTTTCTAAATATGTTAATTTTCACCTTTAAAATAAAAACCGACATTTATCGAAAATTCACGGGTTTTGACAGAAATGGCTTTCAAACCTTAATAAAAATTATAATTGCATTCATAAAATTATAAGATCATTTATATTTAATAAAAATTAATTTAATAATAATTATTTTTTATTAAAATATTATTTAATTCAAAAATCCCTTAATTTAATAAAATATAATTCTTAATTAAATAATAATTAAAAACACTATTTGTACTTTAAAAACTATTTACAATGTATCAATAATGACAAGAAAGTATATTCATTATTATATAAAAAAATAATGTACATGAACATAGTACTAGCGATTTGTTACATAACCCCTTAAAACAGCTGCATAAGACCTAAGGGTAAGGTGTGCAATGGTGACAAACTCTTGGGGTGGCTCAGATAACATCGCTCAAGTGGTAATCTCTATCAACTTCCAATTTTCCCATAGACGGTCCCGTTCGAGCTTGACATGATGAATCTCAGCTTGGTCTTAGTCAATAGCGAAGCCCAAGGATGCCACCTCTTATCTGAGCTCTGACAAATGGGCTTCGTATGGAGCAATTCTACTGGATGAGGTCATCGCTTCTTTTGTCTGAGTAAATTGGGTTTGTTAAAGCCTTATATTTATACTAATCATGTGATCACTGTTCAATGGCTATAAAAGTAACAGTCACAATTCTTAACATAAAACCAAAGAAGTTGACATTTTATATAAACATTTTATATAAAGAGACATTTAATTAGATCAAGTGGGATTTTCCATTAATGAAACATTGGGTCATTACATATTCCCCCCTTAAGAAATTTCGCCCTCTAAATTTCCTTTTCCCACACTAAAACAGATTTTGGTAACTCAGCTTCATCATTTCCTCTGATTCCCAAGTCACTTCTTCAAACTTGTGGTTTCGCCACAACACCTTGACGAGGGGCATTGTCTTATTTCGTAGAACTTTTTCTCTACGATCTAAGATCTTAACTGGTTTCTCCTTATAAGAAATATCATCCCCCAACTGTACCACCTCAGAAGAGAGTACATGTGAAGGGTCCGGAATGTACTTCCTTAAGAGGGATACATGAAAGACATCATGTACTTTGGCCATGGTAGGTGGAAGTTTTAGTCGATAGGCCACAGCCCCGACATGATCAAGAATCTCGAAGGGGCCGATGTACCTTGGACTTAACTTCCCTTTCTTTACAAACCTCATGACATTCTTCCACGGAGATATGCGTAGAAAAACCATGTCTACAACTTTAAACTCAAGGTCTCGTCAACAATTATCTGCATAACTCTTCTGTCAACTTTGGGCTTCCTTGATATGTTGCTGAATGGTTTTCACCTTCTCCACCATTTCCTCGACCATTTACGGTCCAAGCAGCTTACGTTCACTGACCTGATCCCAACATGTCGGTGTTCTGCACCTTTTCCCATACAGGGCTTCATAAGGTGTCATTTGGATGCTCGAGTGGAAACTGTTATTATAAGAGAACTCAACCAGAGGAAGATTTTGATCCCATCCTTCTTTAAAGTACATTGAGCATGATCTCAACATTTCATCAAGTGTTTGGATAGTCTACTTGGATTGGCCATTAGTTTGAGGATGATAGGATGTACTGTAGTTCAGTTCAGTATCCAGAGCATGTTGAAGACTCTTCCAAAACTTAGAGGTGAATCTTGGATCTCGGTCATACACAATAGATAGTGGTACTCCATGCAGCCTTTCCACTTCCCTGATATATATATGTGCCGGTTGATCTAATGAGAAATCCTCCCAAATAGCAATGAAGTGTGCAGTCTTTGTAAGACGATCCACCACAACCCAGATTGCATTTTTGCCTTTGGATGTCCTCAGAAGTTTGGTGACAAAGTCTATGGTGATGTTCTCCCATTTCCATTCTGGTATGGGCAATAGTTGCATCATCCCCTTAGACTTCTGCCTCTCTACCTTCACTTGCTGGCACACAAGGCACTTTGATGTATATTCAGCGATCTCCTTTTTCATATTATCCCACCAAAAGTTTTCTCGGAGATCTCGATACATCTTTGTGCTCCCTAGGTGAATAGAGAAATTTGAACTATGTGCATCATCCAAAAGTTCCTTCTTCAGCTCTGGACTTGATGGAACACATAGTCTTTTCCCAAATCTCACAATTCCTTCTTCATTAACATTAAACTCCGAGGATTTACCTTTTTCGATAGCTTCTACTTTTTGTTGAATTCTCACATCATCCTTTTGAGCATCCTTTAACCTTTCCAAAAGAGACGGTTGATCAATCATTTGTGAAAGGATTGATGATGTTCCCTTCTTTATTATTTCCATGTCCATCTTCATCAAGTCTAAGAAGATTGGATCCTTCTCAATTCTCATCATTGATAGAATCGATGGGTCCTTTCTACTTAGGGCATCTGCCACCTTGTTTTCTTTCCCAAGGTGGTAATGTATTGAACAGTAATAATCCTTGAAGAGCTCTATCCATCTTATCTGGAGCATATTAAGCTCTTTCTGTGTGAATATATATTTAAGACTCTTGTGGTCAGTATATATCTCACATTTCTCCCCATAGAGATAATTTCGCCAGATTTTCAAGGAAAAGATCACCACCGACAACTCTAGATCATGCATTGGATAGTTTCGCTCATGGATTTTCTACTGCCTTGAGGCATAGGATATCACTTTATCATTCTACATCATCACACAGCCTAAGCCCTTCTTCTAAGCATCACTGAATACCACAAAAATTTCCCCACTTGTGGGTAAAGTGAGCACAGACACAGTGATAAGCCTCCTTTTCAACTCCTTGAATCTTTGTTCTCATTCATCACTCCAACCAAACTTTACTCCCTTTCGAGTTATCTTGGTAAGAGGGTTGGACGATCGTGAGAAATTTCTCACAAATCGTCGATAATATCCAGCTAACCCCAAGAAGCTACAGATATCTGTTACCAATGTTGGCATCGACCATCCCTCAATTGCATCTATTTTGGAGGGATCTACAGATATCCCATTTCTTGTGATGATATGGCCCAAGAATGGGACCTCCTTCAACCAGAACTCACACTTGTTGTACTTTTCATAGAGCTTCTCCTTCCACAAAGTCTCTAGTACAGTTCTTAAATGCTCCTCATGATCCTCCTTGGTTTTGGAGTCTATTAGAATATCATCTATAAAGACTACCACAAATTTGTCGAGGTAATCTCTAAAGACTCTATTCATCAAGTCCATGAAGATTTATGGAGCATTAGTGAGTTTGAAAGGAATTACTATGAATTCATAGTGCCCATATCTTGTACGAAAAGAAGTCTTGGGGATATCTTCCTTCTTCACCCTTACTTGATAATATCCCGACCGAAAATATACCTTGGAGAAGTATTGTGCTCCACCCAGCTGATCAAACAAGTAATCAATTTGTGGGATAGGATACTTGTTCTTTATCATGATTTTGTTGAGCTCACGATAATCGATGAAAAGGTGCATTGACCCATCCTTCTTCTTGACGAAGAGGACGGGTGCACCCCATGGTGAAGCACTTGGGCATATAAATCCTTTATCTAGATTCTCCTGTAGTTGTTTCTTTAGCTCTTCAAGCTCCATGAAAGCCATTCTATATGGAGTCTTGGATATTGGTAGAGACCCTGGTAAAAGTTCAATTGATAATTCAACATCTCTTCTAGGAGGAAAACCAGGCAGTTCCTCGGGAAACACTTCAGCGAATTCCCTCACAATAGGCATTTCTTCAAGGATGGTTTCTTCCTTGGACTCAATCATCTGAGCCAGATACGCATGCTCATAGGGCATTAATATCCATTCTTGAGATGATGGAGCTAAAGGAGATTCATCTTCCTCCTTACACTTGTAAAGAATTGGGGGTCGATTCTCCATATGGAGTGTGATTTCCCTTTCCCGACAATTTATGTTGGCTCTATATAAGGAAAGTCAATCCATGCCAATAATTGCATCAAATTCCACCAGAGGGATTATGATGAGGTTCACTGGGAAATTAAATCAACAGATTATAACAGGGGAGGACTTATATTCATGGGATGCAATGATTTCCCCATTTTCCGTACTCACCGACATCTTCACTTCCATGATTTGTGGTGGTGCTGGGATTATTCTACTACACTTTTGAGATATAAAAGAATGCGTAGAACCTGAATCAAAAAGTATGTTTTCTATTCTTGAATGAATGACTAGCATACCTGTCATCACTTCGTTGTCGGGGTTCACTTTGGCAGAAGTGATGGAAAAAGCTCTTCCTTGCTGCCTTGGAGGTTGTTGGTTGCCTCCAAAAACCCTTGGATTAGGGAACTGGTTTGCAAAATGCCCTGGTTCTTTGCAGTTGTAGTAATGAACAACGCGTTGAGGTTCGAACGGAGTGTTCCTCTCCTCCGTCGCAGCTGCAGGTCTTTCTTGCCGACAGTTAACAGCTAGGTTCCCTTCTCTTCCACACCTAAAGCATTTCCTCGACCCCTTGAGGCAATTTGCAGGGTTCTTCTTTCCGCACTTTTGGCAAGTGGGGTGCTTGATCTTCTTAGAACCATTGGATTTATCCATCGGACCGCCAGCATTGAAGTCCACCTTACGCTTCTTGTCCCCATGATACCCCTGTGATTCCCCGATCTCCATTTCAACATTGAGGGCACATCGGACAATTTCCTCATAGCTATCAAAGTCACAGATCGCTAATGCTTTCTTTAGGCTAGGCTTCAGCCCACCAAAGAAGTGATCAACCTTGAATTCGGGGGTAATGAAAAAGCTAGAAGTGTATCTTGAAAGCCTTGTGAAGTTTTCCTCATACGCTCTAACAGATTCTTCATCTTTTTTCTTGAGGTAAAGGAAGTCTCTTTCCATCTTAACTCAGAGGGTGTGCAGAAAATATTTATCGAAAAAAATCTTCCGGAAATCCTTCCATTCCAACGCCTCGATATCCTCCTCAGGCTTCGTATTTTTGATCAACTTCCACCATTGATCAACTCCACCCTCCATACGATAAGCCACCAGGAGAACCTTCTCTTGTTCAGAACATTGAAGGATGGAGAAGATCTTTTCAATGGAGTTGATCCATTGTTCAGAAATCGTGGGATCGGATGATCCACTAAAAGTAGGAGGTCTTTGTCTCATGAAGCTCTCAATAGCGACTTGTTCCTTCTTAGGGGGGTTTGGGCGTTCCTCTTGACCCATGTTTATATTAAAATCTTGAGTTAGCTAAGAGAGAAGCGTGACAAAGTTTGTGATTCCCGCTCCCATTAGATTGGGCATCTCATTAGTACAGTCATCACACTGATCTTCACATCAGTTGTTAGCCCGAGTCCTCCTATTACCGGCCATTGGCTGGAATAAAAGGAAAATTAGGGGGTAACACATAAAGGGTAATCCAAAGACAAAAGTTTATGACTTATAAATAAACTTTTATTTCCTTAACTCATGAGTCTATAGGCTTCAATCTAGGATTTTCATGATCTACTTTCTAATATATATTCTTAGGGGCATTTTTTTTAATTCCCTTAATAAGGGTTCATAATAAGATTGTGAATTTATCAAAAAATATCCCTTGGGAGTGTCATAACCAATAGTGCAACAAGACATGTTGTCATGCACCAATTCTCGTTCGAGTCTAGCTCAAAGCGGTGTTTTCGGGTTTTACCCCTAGGATACATCTGTGCCAGAGCTGCCTCTACCTACTCGTATCCAGATAGGGATGTATTTGTTTGATAAACCACTAACTCAGTACTTACCAAAACTTAGGGATGTTCTTGTTATACTTAGTCTTTTATCTAAGGCTTTACTAGGGTTTTCTAATTCTAATCCCAAAAAAAACTAAACCTATCCTCTGATACCAACTATGAAAACCCTACTTTTATTACAAACTTAAACATGATTTATTACATAAACTATTCACTTGATACAACATAGATGATAGATAGGTCTAGTGTCTTTGGGGCTTAGGATCATTACATAACAACTTAAAACATAAAATACAACATCTTTATTGAAAACTTCCTTTACATGAATACTAAATTCCATCGTACTTAGCATTGCATGAGATAACCTGAGGACATGCATAAAAAAGGGGTGAGCTATAAATCCCAATAAGGGAATAAATATGGAATACATGAGGAGTACAATACATGTTAGACAATAGGCATATCAATAGAGCACAAAAGAAACATGAACATAAAGGCATGACAAATCATGATAATCATAACATGGAAATGTGGCAACAACACTTAACATGGAATTAGCATGAGCCAAGGCTCATTGCACATGGAGCATGAGTAAATCCTCATTGCACATGAAGCACAATTAAACCCTCGTTGCACTTGAATTAGCATGAGTCAACACTCATTGTACATGACGTATCATGATACTATATTTTACCCAATGCATTGGAGCGCTATAAGGGTGAACCCTTCTTAAACATTTCATTTCATGCATAAGTGTGCCACATGGATCATAAAACATGGATTCATAAAACATAATCATTTATTCCATGATAAAGTAATGTGGAATTAATACATGAAACTTTATAATCAATAAGTAAATGTTCATAAAGGTGAATACCCTTGATGGAGAAATGGGAATGGTATTCACTACACAATGGCATTGACTTAGAAAATCGGTGCGATTTCGGCAGCGTAACGGCGTGACATAAGAATTCATAAAAATGGTTGATGATAGAGAAAGGGGTTAATCATCATATTTACATTTAATGGACAGTAAGGAGGTCACACTACTGGAAAAATAACCTTTACCAACTGTTTGGAACCGTTGGTATAGGCCTCCAAAACATTGGTATAGCCTATACCAACGATTTGGAGAACCGTAGCCAAGTAAGCCGTTGGTATATAAATTCCAACGGTTTGGCCAAACTGTTGGGATAGGTCTACCTTTCCCAACGGTTTGGTTAAACCGTTGGGATAAGTGGCCAATTTGGGGGTCTTTCCCAACAGTTTGGCCAAACCGTTGGGAAAGGGAACCTATACCAATGGTTTTTTCAAACCGTTGGTATAGAAGCGTTGGGAAAGATCTAATTTCCAGTAGTGTCATATATATACATGTCCCAACAATTTTAATGGAATTTAGATTCATGATACAAAATTATTGCTTGAATGTAAATGAGGAGAGAGAAGTTCCTTTCGGAATTTTGGCATAGTAATGGGTGTACATGGGAGGCATTTAATGAGAGAGAAAGGGGTCTCCCATCATTCAAACATAAAGAGGTCTGTTAGGACCAATAGGGGCCTATATACCCTGAGAGGGGGGGTGAATCAGGGTATGAATATTCTTTTTCAAAGTTCTTCCTGCCCCATTGGATCTTGAACTCTTTGTTACAAGGGTCACTTTGTTTGCACTTGTGTGTATGTTATGATCACTTACTTTATTCTTTATCTGATGATGATACTTTAAATGCAATGCAGGCAAATTAGCAGGCAGATGCAGAGATTTTTACTTGGTTCACCCTCACTAGGCTACGTCCAAGGAGCATACGCCGATAGGTTGCTGGTCATACAAAATTCCACTAATCTTCACTAGATGTGGATACAAAGTTCGGGCTAGATCACTTCTATGCCCAGGCTCACTGCCTATACAAAGTTTAGGGTCAGCTCACTGCTTTCCCAAGGGTTACTCCCTGTTTCTCTCTCTCTGGCTCACTACCAGTGGAGAGGATCATCTACTTCCTCTTCCTAAGCTCACTGCTACAGATGGAAATCTACTCACAGTTTATAGACCTGTAGGTCTCTTCATTTTCATGAATGCACGCATCCTTAACTGATGATGGATGCTATGTTAATGTCCAAATTTCATCCACTGATGAATACCTCTTTGCCTCTAAACACTGGGCAATTCCTTTTGGAAAAACCTTCGCAAAGCACCCTACTTCGCGAAGCTCCCAATTTCACGAAGCTCAAACAAGCCTTCGCGAAGCTCCTGCCTTTTCGCGAAGCACTTTAGAGAATTACTTTCATGAAGCACTACCACAAAGCTCAAGCTGTCACAAAGAAACGTCCCTCGCGAAGCTTAATAATCCAACGCGGAGCTCGCATGTTTTGCGGAGCTACAATAGCCGCCGCGAAGCTCCTTTTTTGCGAAGCACACTGGCTCCGTGAACCACCTTCGCAAATCGAGAGCAAAGGATTTTCTATGAAAATTCTCTCTACTTCTCTCGAAGGGGTCGGCCTCTATTTATAGGCGATTCCACCGACCCTCATACCTTCCGCGCGAAGTCAACGCCACGTCATCTCAAATTGTGAAGCTCCAAAGTTTCAGCCGGAATTCTGTCCAAATCGCGAAGCACCACGGCAAGTTTCTGTTCGCGGAGCTTGACGTAGTCGCGAAGCATCACCGTCAACATACCTTCGCGCCTTTTCCGCGAAGCTCCCTCTCAAATCCCTTCACCACCGCGATGCGCTTCAGCCTTTGTCGTTCGCGAAGCTTGACGTAATCGTGAAGACTCACTGCCTCCATTCTTCTGGTCTTCGCGATTTCCAAACCATTAATTCTATCTTCGCGAAATTCATGTCTTTGCCATATTAAATTATGCTCTTCATGGAAATCCTATCTTCGCGATGCTCACCAAACTCCAATTTTTGGACCCCAAAAATTTGGAAAACACTAGGAAATGGCGCCACCTTGTACTGCTCTTCTGTACCGCCTCCAGCTCGTCCTTTCCTTTGTCATTGTTCTTTATCAACAAGGATTGTCAACAACTTCTTGGGAACTCGACAAATATCCATGAAAACTTTCTTTGTCAACAAACACAATCAACCCAAAAATACTGCAAAGTTACCTTGAGGGATTTTTTCCCAACAATCTCCCCCTTTGGGTTTGTTGACAACTCTTCACAACTCTGCTCAGAATGATTTTCTGTACTTTGATGCCTCACTGAGTCTTCTTCCAGCCTCTACCACCATTCGCCTCTTGCGATTCTGATAGCGTTCAAGGATGCACTTAACACATAATCTAAGCCCACATGAGCAATGCTCGGTGTGAGAAACAAGAGTAGTATGAAAAGTTAATCAATGAATCACTTCATGTCAAACACCAATTTTCGATTCCAACCTGATACCAATTCTTAAATTGATACCGTTTGTTGACCACACTGATCCCAATTGGTGATAGCTGGACACCTTCTCTCACCATTCCAACATCACTCTTCTGCTTTTATCACGATCCTCAGCTATCGTGATATCTATGCTTTGATCGATCACTTCTAGCATCGTCAGATTTAAAAATCTCCCCCTTTATCATTGCTCCCCCTATCTGGATGCTCCACTGGTCAGCTTCTCCCCATATCATTCATGATTTATCAAATCTCTGCACTGTCTCCCCCTTGAACAAATACTAGTTTCTCCCCCTTTGTCAACGAACCCAAAGGTCACTCCTTTGTAGTTTGTAACATAGTAGAGAACATATATCAGCACATTAGGGAAAAACACATCATACCTCGAGGAGAGGGGGGGATCCCCATGCACACTCTCCTAAGTGCGGGGAGTCGACTGAACTCCCAGAGCTAGTCGATGTCCTTCAAATGCTTCCTTGGATAAGGCCTTTTTTAGCATGTCTGCAACCTGTAGCTCTGTAGGCACATACTCCAACTTCACGATCCCCTGCTCAACTTTCTCCTTGATAAAATGATACTTTATCTCAATGTGCTTTTTCCTTGAGTGATGGACGGGATTTTTGCTGAGATTTATAGCACTTGAGTTATCACACTATATTCTGATCGGAGACTTCACTTTGATTCCCATATCTTCAAGCTGCTGCTTCATCCACAATAATTGTGTGCATGCTTGAGTGTCCGCAATATACTCAGCTTCTGCGGTGCTCAATGAAATGAAATCTCGCTTCTTGCTAAGACAAGAAATACACAATCCACCAAGATAGAATGCACCACCAGACGTTGATTTTCTATCATCTGCTGAACCGGCCCAGTCTGCATCAGTATATCCCAATAACTCTGTCTGAGATTTTTCAGTATATGTCAGACCGAAATCCACCGTGCCCTTGATATACCGAATTATTCTTTTCACTGCAAGCATGAGGATTTCCTTGGGATTACTCTGATATCTCACTACTTGGCATGTGGTGAAAACAATAGCAGGCCTTGTTGTAGTCAAGTACAGCAAACTGCTGATAATCTGCCTGTTTTCAGTGAAATTAATTGTCCTGCCACTGTCATCTTTTGATGATTTCATCCGGGTAGAAACCAAAGTCTTCAACTCCTTGGAATTTTCCATTCCAAATCATTTCAAAACATCCTTGGCATATTTGGATTGAGAAATGAATGTGTCATTCCTACCTTGTGTAACGCTGAAAACCACGCTTCTTAAAATACTGATATAGCCTTCAGTACCATGCTCTTTATGCTTGTTTCAGCCCATATAACGCCTTCTTCAACCTGTAAACTTTGTTCTCATCCTCATGAATGAGAAAACCATATGGAAGCTCAATGTACACCTCTTATTCCAGAAACCCATTTAGAAATGCAGTCTTTACATCTATCTGGAACTGTTTGAACTTTCTTTGCACTGAAATGGCTAGGAATAATATAATTGTCTCCTACCTTGCAATCGGTGCAAATGTCTCATCACCATCTATTCCCTATATCTGGGAGTCTCCTTTGCACATCAGCCGTGCTTTGTTCTGAATCAATGTGCCACATTCATTCATCTTGTCTTAATAGACCCATTTAGTCCTGATGACGTTTTTATCTGCTGGTCTCGAAACAATCTCCCACATCTGGTTCTTCGCAGTCTGATCAAGCATTTTATTCATAGTATGAACCCAGTTTTCAACGTCAGTTGCATCAACAAAGCATTTTATCTCTACTTGAGATAGGAAAGATTTCTTCTGCAGTGAATTCATTATTCTTGTTTGAACAGGAGCTGCCTGATCACCAATGATATTCTGTCTATCAATTTCAGCTCAACTCTTTGGCATCCTTGTAGGCACAAACTAGACACTTGCATGTTCATTATCGGTGTCTTCTTCTGAATCAATATAAGCCACTTATGCTCTCCCTATGTTGCTTTCTTCCTCAACACTTTCATCAGGAAGTTGTTCACTGACTCATTTCTCAGTGGGTTCATTTCTTTCAGCTACTTCTCTCAGATTTTTGTTGACACGCCTTTGATTTTCTCTCGCAGCTTCTTGGTATCCCGAAAGCAGTAAGCTGATACCACATTGTTAGAGCAATGTAAATAATCATGAAATGAAAGGTTATTGTTGCTTCTCCACAAATCATTCTTCATGAGCATAAACATTCATCCTTCATATCATATTGAGATCATGTATCTGATTAGGATATAGAATACTCCCCCTGTGTTATGCAACTCTTCCCGTAGTTAGGCCTAGCATTCATCTATTTAGACCCATAACTAGTATTTTCCTCCTGCATCATTTATTCTCATATTCCACTTGGAATTGATCCATTAACAAAATCTCTAAGCCTACTGAGTTGGCACTTGGTGTAGGAAACAAGAGACAAAGTCAATAACACAATCACTTCCTGTTGTGCTCTGTTGCTCCCTTTCATCATAAACTTTGATACCTGATTTGATTCAATCAAAACACTAAAGCATATCACATCTCCACTTTGCATCTTTAGATGCCACTTCCCCTTGGATCGTATCTCCCTAAAACCTGAAACACATGAATCATCAGTTAATATCATTTATATTCATAGGGAGAGGGGGTTTTCCTTCTGGACTCCTCAAGATGAGGATTGTGGTTGATCCTGATGGGTCAACCCTTTGATTCTTTCTTGGAGGGCATCACACTCTTTTCTTGCTTCCTCCAGCTGCCTAGCCAACTTCAACTGTTTTGGACATATGACTAGGCATTCATTGCCTACATTCTAAGCCTTTTTCTAATATATAGATTTGGTAGGCTCGGCCTTTCTCACCGCTTGGGGTATAAACCCGCTAGTACACATTTCCTTCTTTGAGGTTCTACAAAAATTCCATTTTCCTTGATTATTTCTCAGAGTATGAACCTCTCTGTTTGGCATCATCCCTTTCTAATTCTCCCATCTTAGGGGTCTTCCTCTTTCCTTCACTTCTTGCTGAGAAACACGACATGTGGATTTTTCGATGCATTATTTGTTCATCTTTCTTTTATCAAATGTCTGAGTCACCACACTCTTTTTCACTAGTGGTGAGTCCTCCATTGAACATTCATTCTTCTTTATCACTGCTGTAGTAGATCTCCCCTTAATCTTTCTGGTTTGTTCACATTCTCTCCTTGAGAGCGGTTGTGAGTACGACAGAGGAGGTAATTGATACACTTTTCGTTCAGCTCCATGTGAATCCCCTGAGGCTCTAAGCCTATTTTTCACCTTACCACTTTGTCTCCCAGTGTATAATTTCTCATTATGTACCACTGGAGTTGGTAATCTCTTTCTCGGGTCTTTTTCCTTCCCCGCTTTCTTCTTGCTGCACTGTCTAGCCAAATTCCCATGATTAGAACATATGAAACATTTTCTATCAAAGGAATACCTCATTTCATCACTTATCTACTGAGATGTTGATGCAACTTGTTTTCTTCTTCTGGCATCGATCTCCTGAGCTTCCTGACACATACGCATTGTGTGTCCCATCCTTCCACAGTAATAGCATCTGATGAATGTTCTCCTCTGAGAAACTCTTCTCTCTGATTTATCATGATGCTTCTTCTTATTCTCAGATGTAGTAATGTCTCTGTTTTCACAGCCTGAAATGTATTCTAGATCCTCTAAACAGAAGCTTGATGTGTGGCCATGAATCCCACAGAAATAGCACATGTCATCACTACTTTTTATAACTGTCCTTTTAGGCCTATCTCCAGCACCTATAGGATTTCTTTCACATCTGGAACTGTTCACAGCTCTCTTTTATCATTCACGAGAGGGGATTCATCAAATCAGATACCAGCTTTTCCGAAACTTGCTGGTCTTTGAGCTGAGAAAATATTCTGTTGTTTCCCTTCAGAAATAGCATATTTGTTCTTCATTTTATCATCACTTGTCGAAGGATGATCAAATAGAAAGTGTAAGGCATCCTTCATTTTTGGCATTCCTTTAGCATTCGATTTCTCCACTTCCTTCTTTACTAATTCTAACTCCTCTTCCAACTTTTGAATCTTCATATCACTTGATTCAAGTTGGGCATTGAGTTCTCTTTTGAGATTATTTCCACAACTCATCTCATTTTCTAGTTCTCGTGTGAGATTTTCTACCTTGTCACTCTGCTCCTTTAATTTCAATCTTTCTTGAGCAACAAAATCAGAACAACATGCATTCTCTTGTTGTAGAATTTTATTCTTCTGAAGTAGTTCGGATAGATCTGTAGTTAGATTCGCATTTTCAGATTTCAAATTATGAATCTCATATGAGTTCAAATTCTTCTCCTTGTCACCGACTTTTGATTTTTCCACCTTTTCAAATCTCTTTCTCAATTCTTCATCTTGATAATCATTTTTCTCCCTCAGATCAGTAGCTACATAAATAAGCCTTTGATTCAAGCCTCTTAGCTTGTTGATCTCAGTTCTCAGTGCTTGGATCAGAATATCTTTAGATTTAATTTCATCAGTGTTTCTAACGTCACTTGAAATATCAGGTTCTTCGATACACTTGACTTGATCTTTCACTTTTCTATTCAAGCCATCGATCTCCCTTTTCTGTTCTTCAATCTTAAGATTATACTCACTAACTGATTCTGAGTTCTCTCGTGTTGATAACTTGAGTTTCTCAATTTCTTCCATCAACTCAGACTTCTCTTCTTCCTGCTGCTGCATATAGAGTTTGGAATCATGAACAACTTTGTTAGATTTCTTTGTTTTAGCTCTCCAAACATCTATCTCCTCAAGATCAGCCTCTAACTCAGATCGGATATCTATTCTTCCTTCAATTTCTCCTTCTGTTTCAGTATCACTCTGATGCTCATGTACTTCACTCATTCCAACATCATGATTGAGTGAATAAATCTTTTCCCTATCAGATTCATCAAGACCTTCCTTCAGTAAGCTGTTTGATTCTTTTAGATGAATCACACTTTTTCCCAAAACACTTCCACACTGAGGGAAATTACCAGACTTCTGATTCTTCTTTGATTCTTTTCCTTTTCCCATGGCAGATTGTGATAAGAGAAAACTGAATCTTCAACCACACAGATCGACTACACAAATTCGAAGCAAACAAATCTGATAAAACAAACCTATCCCTCTGATACCAATTTTTAGGACCAATAGGGGCCTATATACCCTGAGAGGGGGGGTGAATCAGGGTATGGATATTCTTTTTCAAATTTCTTCTAGCCCCACTGGATCTTGACCTCTTTGTTACAAGGGTCACTTTGTTTTCACTTGTGTGTATGTTATGACCACTTACTTTCTTCTTTATATGATGATGATTCTTTAAATGCAATGCAGGAAAATTAGTAGGCAGACGCATAGATTTTTACTTGGTTCACCCTCACTGGGCTACGTTCAAGGAGCATACGCCGACAGGTTTCCGGTCGTACCAAATTCCACTAATCTTTACTAGATGTGGATACAAAGTTCGGGCTAGATCACTTCTATGCCCAGGCTCACTGCCTATACAAAGTTTAGGGTCAGCTCACTGCTTTCCCAAGGGTCACTCCCTGTTTCTCTCTCTCTGGCTCACTACTGGTGGAGAGGATCACCTACTTCCTCTTCCTAAGCTCACTGCTCCAGAAGGAAATCCACTCATAGTTTATAGACATGTAGGTCTCTTCATTTGCATGAATGCACGCATCCTTAACTGATTATGGATGCTCTGTTAATGTCCAAATTTCATCCACTGATGAATACCTCTTTGCCTCTGAACACTGGGCAATTCCTTTTGGAAAAACCTTCGCAAAGCACCCTACTTCACGAAGCTCCCAATTTCGCGAAGCTCAAACAAGCCTTCGCGAAGCTCCTGCCTTTTCGTGAAGCACTTTTGCGAAGCACTACCGCGAAGCTCAAGCCATTGCAAAGCAACATCCCTCGCGAAGCTTAATAATACAACGCGGAGCTCGTAGGTTTTGCGGAGCTACAGTAGCCGCCGCGAAGCTCCTTTTTCGTGAAGCACACTGGCTCCGCGAACCACCTTCGCAAATCGAGAGCAAAGTATTTTCTCTGAAAATTCTCTCTACTTCTCTTGAAGGGGTCGGCCTCTATTTATAGGCGATTCCACTGACCCTCGTCCCTTCTGTGCAAAGTGAACGCCACATCATCTCAAATCGCGAAGTTCTAAAGTTTCAGCCGGAATTCTGTCCAAATCGCGAAGCACCACGGCAAGTTTCTGTTCGCGGAGCTTGACGTAGTCGTGAAGCATCACCGTCAACATACCTTCGCGCCTTCGCCACGAAGCTCCCTCGCAAAGCCCTTCACCGCCGCGATGCGCTTCAGCATCTGTCGTTCATGAAGCTTGACGTAATCGCGAAGACTCACCGCCTCCATTATTATGGTCTTCGCAATTTCCAAACCATGAATCCTATCTTCGCGAAATTCATGCCTTTGCCATATTAAATTATGCTCTTCATGGAAATCCTATCTTCGAGATGCTCACCAAACTCCAATTTTTGGACCCCAAAAATTTGGCAAACACTGGAAAACGGCGCCACCTTGTACTTCTCTTTTGTACCGCCTCCAGCTCATCCTTTCCTTTGTCATCTTTCTTTGTCAACAAGGATTGTCGACAACTTCTTGGGAACTCGACAAATATCCATGAAAACCTGTTTTGTCAACAAACACAATCAACCCAAAAATACTGAAAAGTTACCTTGAGGGATTTTTGCCCAACAAGGTCAGTATGAGGGAGGTGAAAAACCATACCCCAACATTCATAATTGAAATTAAAAGGGAAAAACAACTTAAAGAAAATTGGACAAAAATGAGAAAGGAAGAAAAAACCCTTACTTGGAAGTGTGCTTCCAAAGGCTTGAGAGAGGCTTGAGAGAGGCTTCTTGGGAGCTTAGGGAACCTTGGGAGGATTCTAGAGAGAGTAGGTTAGAGGTTGGATGAACTCCAAAGGCTTTGATTGAGGAGAAAGTGGGAGCTTGGGTGGGTTTATATAGGAAAGGTGAGTGAATTCTTTATTATTTAGGTTTGGGACCCCTTACATTAAACTAATCCAAACCACAAATCAGCTCATGGTTTTTGCCCATGGTTTTTGGAAAAGGGAATAGGAAAACAATATTTTATAATGCCAATGTCTGAACTTCTTAAAATAATGGGGTTGCTTATGTAGAGGTGAGTCACACTCCTATGGAAAATAATTTAAAAATACAAGATGTTTAATAAGTCTTGAGGGGTCCATTAATGCTTTGTAAAATAAGTCAAACAAACCCAAAATCACATTATTTTAATGGTAAAACATGGATTGGCCAAACATAAAGCTTATAGTATTTTATTACATCACTATTGGGTCATTATGATGTCATAAAACACATTATATATTTAAACGGTATTTAATTTTTACCCAAAAATTTGACTGTCACAGAAAATTATGAAAAATTCACCGTTGGATAATTTCGACGTTCTAATTCCATAAATATAATTTATTTTATTTAAATAATTTTCTAAATATGTTAATTTTAACTTTTAAAATAAAAATCAACATTTATTGAAAACTCATGGGTTTTGACAGAAATGGCTTTCAAACCTTAATAAAAATTATAATTGCAATCATTAAATTATAAGATCATTTATATTTAATAAAAATTAATTTAATAATAATAATAATAATTTATTAAAATATTATTTAATTCAAAAATCCCTTAATTTAATAAAATATAATTCTTAATTAAATAATAACTAAAAACACTATTTGTAATTTAAAACCTATTTATAATGCATCAATAATGACAAGAAAGTATATTAATTATTATATAAAAAACTAATGTACATGAACATAGTACTAGCAATTTGTTACATAACCCCTTAAAACAGCCGCATAAGACCTAAGGGTAAGGTGTGTGATGGTGACAGACTCTTGGTGTGGCTCAGATAACATAGCTCGAGTGGTAATCTCTATCAACTTACACTTTTCCCGTAGACAGTCTTGTTCGAGCTTGACATGATGAATCTCAGCTTGGGCTTGGTCAAGAGAAAAGCCCAAGGATGCCACCTCTTTTCCGAGCTCCGATAAATGGGCTTCGTATGGATCAATTATACTGGATGAGGCCATCGCTTCTTTTTTCTGAGTAAATTGGGTTTGTTAAAGCCTTATATTTATACTAATCATGTGATCATTGTTCAACGACTATAAAAGTAACGGTTACAATTCTTAACATAAAACCAAAGAAGTTGACATTTTATATAAACGTTTTACATAAAGAGACATTTAATTAGATCAAGTGGGATTTTCCATTAATGAAACTTTGGGTCGTTACAATCCCCACATTGAGGTGAATCAAATGAAATGTTGTGTGACCATTCTGTAATGACCCAAACTTTTATCAAAGGAATTTTTTACCTTCTTATAATTTTGTTATATAGTATAAAACACATACATAACATGGATATCCAAATAAAAACATCATTCTCATAAATTAATAATGAAATAATTAATATTCATAGAAATTAAGGAACATGTGATGATTGAATAGTAACTTGACCGTTGGAATAGTAATCTAGACAATAAAATAGTAACCTCACTTATGAAATTATAAATAAAATTTTGGCATCTTATAAATAGAAATATGATATAATTATATCATAGTATAAGTAAATAAATTTTTTAAAAATGATAAATTAAGTGTTGGTATTTTTATAAAATATAAATGTTTATTTACAATTTTATAATTACAATAATAATTTAAAATAAAATTTATTTTCATAAAATGTATTCATAAATTAAAATTTTGTTGTATTATGATTATAATATAATTTTGTGAGACCTTAATTAATTTTGCAAGTGTTGTAAAATCAATTATAATATTAAAATCGGTATTTTTCTAATAAATGATGATTTTAATTAAAATTAAAATTTCTAATATTTAGAAAATTATTTTTATAAAATGGTGTCCATTTTTAAATTCTACGCATTAAAAAACATTTGTGGTGAATTTTTAGAGTTTTTCTAAAATAGTTAAATTTTTTATGAATAGTAAAATTTTGTAATTTACAGTATTTAATAAATACATGAATTATTGAGTCATAGATGATGTATAACTTATGTAATCCCAGAATATAAAACACTCCTTAATTATTTAATATATTTAGTTTTATGGTCCAAAATATTTTCAATCTTGATCCAAAATAATAAAATAATGAAAAAAATAATGAAAAAACACTCCTCTCCTCCCCTATAAATACCACCCCTCACCACCTCCTCTCCTCACACCTTCCAAGATTTGATAATTTTACAAATTCTACCAAATACTCTTACCAAACCTCTTCCCCATGTCTAGGATCCTTTGGTCTCAACAAAAGACCAAATCCAATTTCCATAAGGAGGTTCTCAAGGAGAAGAAGTTTAAGAGGTAACATCCTCTTCTGTTTTCTTTTAAAAAAAATTCATGTTTTTTTCTTTTATTATTATCTCCTCACATACCATCATACAAGTTGAATGATAACTCCATTATATTATATATACTTTAATTTTATTATTTTAATATAATAATCATCAAACCTCTTATCCACTCCCTTTTATTCTAAAATGAAATCGTCATCCGTGAGATGTTGATTTATCACCTTCGAGGAGGAAAAGTTTTCATTTTCCTTTACTACCTTCAAGGATGGTCATAAAACTATTATAATGGTTGAAAAATATTTTAAAATTTATTTTATAACCTTTTTTTATGTTCTGTAACTAACATATATACATAATATTAAATAATAAAAAATGAGTACATTGTGATCGAAATCCACCAAAATTAATTTAAATGATTATCATTGACATTTTATCTAATGAATCATCATCATATATAGAAAAAATATATAATAACAATTAAACTTATGTTATTTCACTAATAACATATAATTTAAATTCTATAGAATTATTCTCATCTTACAAGAACTTCTACACTAGTATATAAGCAAATTGGTCATGAAAACCAAGAAACGAACACTCTTATAATGGCGTAATTGAACTCTATAACTCATCATAATGGCCATAAATGAATTTAATAAAATTATAATAAATAAAATACATGTATAATAGGTTCTTTATTTATTAATAAATTAATATAATTTTGTTATCCATGATATTAAAGTGAAGAAATCATTTGGACATAACGTAAGGGGATTCTCAAACCCAGTTTCCTTTCTTTGGGTTATTCCTCTTTCCTACCAAATTTCTGTGTGGATGTGAATTTAATAATACTAAAATATAATTTCATTGTTCTTACCTTTTATTTTCTTGGATATACATTTTTCTAATCTGGTTTTATGAAAAATACAAATATTTTCCAAAAGAACTCTTCGTTCCAAAACACATTTTGAGTTCTCTTGGGTTGTTTCTTCTTCACTCAAGAATGATGAATCTAATATAAAATATGTTTTTCCCTTTATCATTTGGGAATCCCAAAATTTTATTCATGAATTTATTAAATTAAACTCATTCCTTTTACATGGTTTATATTATGTCTATGATTGATATTTGTTCTATGTGGAAAGCATGATTATGTAAATGTTATGATGTGACGGGGGCGCCCAGAATTATATAGCACTCCAATACATTGTATCTCATGATATAAGGTGAAATATTCCTGAAAATTATGCTATCTTTGTACACAATTATGATGTTATGATTATTCACATATGTTATGTGTGAACATGATTCTAGATTTGTTCACAGTTATTGGTGGTATTTGACCACTAAGACATGATGTTTCATTTTTATGCATTGCCACATTCCATGATTTAAAATAATGTTTCCTCTCATGATTATGATTATTATACAATACTTATGTTATGATGATGGTGATTATGCTCACCCATGTTATATTTATTCATGTTCTTATATATCCACTTACTGGATTTTAGCTCACCCCTTTCTTTGATGTATATCCTTAGGTGACTACTTTTACTAAGGAGTACACGAGGGCCACTAAGATGCTAGAGAAGAAGAAAGTAAATAATATTTATGTTTTATTATGTAAATGTTATGTTCAGTCTTAATTTTCACAAGACTAGTTTTGTAACACTATTATATTGTTTATCTTTAAAATGATGTAATAGTAATATAAGGAAAAGCAAGGTCTCTATACATTCCCAATTTAATTTATATGGGTTTTTTTCTTATTGTGAAGTAACTAAGTTATCAAGAACAATCACGACACATGTAAATGATAACAAACACCAATCCTGATAATTGTGAGGTTAAGATCCATACAAGAACTAATGGGTAATTTTTAGAATAATGGAGCTTCGTTTGTTGGATAAAGCAGGTCCAACTGTTGGAGGCTTGTAATGTACATTGATCTAATGCTTTTCTTGATTCAACCTTTGCGATGAGGCCACCAAAGTTCATAGGGAGAAACACTCTCTGGATGGGGGTCTAGGGGTCAAAGATCCCCAACCCAAATTATGGGCCATTGCGGTGAGTCTGACCACTATAGAAGAGTTGATTTGATGCACCGACATTGGTTATTGTAACACCATAGACCACATTGACATGGGGGTAATGTAGCACTATAGACTACTATATGGATATGGATATTGTAGAGATGTGGACTACTATAGTACCGCATTGGTTTATGAGCTTAATTTCGAGCAAGGGTTTGTGTTGTCATTCTTGCCTTTGTAATTTTGGATCCCCTACATGGTGAAATTATTTATCCACTCCTTGTATATAGAGATTTTTTTTCAAACCATGTAAATTTTTGGGTCCCATTTTCTTTTTTTTTTCATTTTCTCTCATTCATAAAATTTGTAATTATTATAACTTTCGTGTTTCATTACAATAATTGATAAAAAAAGATTAAAATTTGATTAATTGTTTACACTTTGATTCATCACCATGTTAGAGTAATAATCTATACACTTTATGGAGTATATTATGGATCTTAACATGAGTAATGAAATACATAATCTCCTAATTGTATCTATGGATGTTTGTTTGTGTTATATTTGGAAGGAATGGAACATGATCAGATATGATGGAAGGTGCATGACTTTGCTTGAGGTTGGGGCTACCATTTAAAGAGACATTCAAATGAATTCCAAAATTCAGAAAGGTACTATGAATAATTGTATGAATGGTTTTTTCATATCTCATATTCTTGGTGTTGTCTTTAATCCTAGGAAACCATTGAAATTTAAATATGTTCGATGGATCCCACCTATTTCCATGTACATTAAGGTGAATGTGGATGAGACTACCCTGAGATCTACTAGTCTTGCTGATTGTAGTGGACTTTTAAGAAACAATAGAGGATTCATGAAGGGTTATTTCTCATGCCTCCTTGGTTCTCATATCACTCTTGATGTTGAACTTTGGGATATCATTTATGTTGTTAACTATGCTTGTCAACACCACTAACATTATTTATGGACCGAGAGTGACTCACTTTTGGTGGTCAGATTAGTCAAAGGTAGATCCTTGACTGTGCTAGGAAAACTTTATCCTTTCAAGAGGTGAATTTTGGATTTGATGCATTATCCAATTAGACAATTTTGGATGGTGACTACTAGTACACACAAGTATGTGATGACTTTATGGCCATGCACCTCTCAAATGTTGTAGTGGACACTTATACTCATGTTTCTTAGTCTTCTCATGTTGTTGATGATTTATTTTTATTTATTGAATTGGTATGGGTTGCTTTGGCCCATTATTAGAGCTATTTCAGATTATTATTATTATTATTATTGAACACCCTGTCGGTGAGGGCAGTTTGGGTGAGGAGGGGTTTGGGTGTATATCTCGAATCAAATATGATCTTGGGTGTATTTTCTTCCTTATTCTATGTCGTAAACCTATTTAGATTATTAATTTAAATTTTATCATGTACATTATTAATAATAATAGTAATAATTAAATGTGATTTTAGTTTTTATACATATCATCATTATTATTAAAAAATACAATTGAATATAGATATTTTTGTTTAATGATAATAATTTAAAATAACTTTGAAGGTCAAGGTCAAGTCTCTTTATTAATAATGAAAAAAACAATAGAACACAGTATATGAGGATGGGTCAGAAATGACAATTCTGCCCTCATTCAAACAAAAAAAGGAAATAAAAAATCAAATATAATATTCTAAACGATTACCATCTCCAAGTCCTCATCCCGGTCAAAATCATCTGCCAATGAACTAAAGTAGCTAACCTAAGGCTTCCACCCATCTACAAAAGATGTCGATCTGGTTCTCATGGTGGGATTGAGATACGAGTAATCATTCAGTGGTCTTGATTTTTTCATTGAAGTTGATGAAAAGCCTTCAGCCTCCTTCATCTTTCCTTTAACAGTAATGTCTCTAAAGGATCTTTTTGAAGATGGTTCATCATCCTTCGTATCCTGCCATTTTCCCTCAATCTTGTTAAGTTTTCCTTACTTTTTAAGTTCTTTCAATCATTGAGAGCCTGCCAAGTAGGAATCATTAAAGTCTATATCCACATGGTGTACATTAATTTCCTCATTTCCAATAGGCCACAAAGAGCTCCCTGAAGCTAGAGCCAACACAGAGTCATGTAACTGGTCAAAATCAAAAATAGAGGTTAGATTAACACTCTAATTCCCCTCATGCGGAACCTACCCTAGGCCAAACCCTATCACAGACTCTCCCTGCTTACAAGGGCTGAAATCCACTACTGATGCTTTCCATACAACATGATTGTCTGAAGCCTCAGCAGAGACTGATTTTTACTGTACAGGAGGCCCAACATTCTAAGCATACTATGAGTTTGCTCCTCCCAAGTAGGGGCCACCCTAAAATGAAACTGATGTGTTTTCCACTGGATACTTCCCAAGCCTAACTTGCTCACTATCCAACACTTTCACGTGTTCCTAAAAGGAGGAGAAACCTTGTTGAAATCCAGATAAAACACCAGCATCAATTGCATCTTCTGTTGAATGAACTATCACATTGGGAGATTGTTGTTGAACTGTTGCCTCAACTCTATCTCTGACATCCTCAACTTGGGAATTCACAGTTAGAGCCTGACTCACTTGTACATTAGCCTATCCAATATTTGATTGAGGATGACCAGACTCTCCAACATGATTACCATCATCGGGTCCTCTTTTATTCTTTGACCTATAGTGAGCCTCATCATGCCCATAGAAGGAACAGAAATAGCATTTAATTCCCTTCCTACAATTAGTATTGGAATGACCAATATTCTTGCAAACTGAACAAATTTTGAGTAGCTTCTCATAAACAAGCTTGAGAATTAATTCATCATCATGAGAGGCCAAAAACAACTTTTTTAGTAAGCAGTGAATTCAAATCCACCTCAACCAACACCAAGGAGAAATACCCATATCTAGCTTGTTTGGTCTCCCTATCCATTTTGATAGGGACACCGATTTAAAAAGCAATGTCATATAATATTCGAGGATGCCACAAGATCCAATTTAATCCATAGATTTTTAACCAAGCTTGAACAAAAGAATTTTTTATTTCAAATGGGTTGAAACTAAAACTCCACTCTTAAATTTGTAGCATACCTGGTTTAAGAGACACCAAACCATGGCCCCATGATCTTCTCTTGAGTTCCACAAAAGGAAAAATGAAGTGGAAAAAACCACAGCCCATGGGTACGCATCTCTAGTTAGAAAATCCCCAAATTGAGGACCAACAGCGAACAAGATCATCAAATTTCCATGGTTTCTCACCTCTCGGAAGAATGACTCATCCAATAATGGAAAACATACACTGACACGGTCTTTCGGCAATTGCATCTGGTCTCGCATATACCCAGGTGATGTCTTATTTTTTGAAAACCCTATCGATGCCCGCATCTTGAAGGGATGTGAAGAGCCTTTGATTCACCAGATTCCTATTGCCTTGATTTGCAGTCCCGAGATGAACAAGGCCTTGAGCCTTGGATTGCTTCTCAAGAATAGGCATACCTTGATGTCTGTCATGAGAAACCTGATCGTAAGAATGGAGATTCACGCTCCTCGGATGACGGTCGTCGAAACGATTGACAGGGATCGTCGACTCTCCTTCGTCCATAATTTCAAATAGTACATGGAGATTACAGACAAAGGAAAACATTTACTCAATTGTCCAAATGGTTATCATTTAAAATAATTACAAATGGTCGAGTAGGGGGATTATAGATTATAAAGAAAATCTATCGATGCTTACGAATTACTAACATTTATGCACCTGTTCAAATTGTTATCATTAAAATAAATGTAATTATTACAAATAATGATGATGATTATCATTAAAAACGATGTAAATTCTCATAACTTTTATTACTATCATTAATAAACAATTATAATTTTAAATAATTGAAATTATCATAATTTTTAAAATTTTATAATTTTAAATAATTATATTTGAATTGTTAAAATAAAATATTTCGTTGATATTAAATAAAAATTTCACATTGAAAAGGTAAACAATGGGGCAATTATTGTAACACTAATAAAAGATAAAATTGAATCCCATATTAAATTTTTTCAAAAAAATTAATGGTGACTCCATTATAAAATTGAATATTGATAGTTTTATTTAATTATAAAAAACATTAATTTTGGTTGTTATTTTTAAAAGAAATAAACTTCATTTATAGAACCATAAACATTACATATATTTAACGAACCAAACACGGTATTATTATGGTTTTAGGCCGTTTTCATATCTTAAATTAGTCAAACCAATGAATAATTAATAGATAATAGAAATATTCCATACCTTCCCTTGCCCGAACTATTATCTCGCCCATTTATAGTGCACTCGTAATTTATTATTATATATTATATTTTTTATATAGTGCGTTCCCATTATTTAATTAAAATAATTTATTGTCAGCATGCGTAAATACAATATAATAATTTAAAAACATTTTATATATGACTGTGATTTCCTCCATAACTTTTCCAACGCATAATATCATATGTTTGAAATATTCAATTCAAAGAATTTAATAAATTCAAGTCAATCAATTAAATAAATGCCACGACAAATTTGTAGGCTACTTGGACGACATGGCTGAGTGATAATGCGTATGATCGGGCCGGATAGATCCACCCGGTCTCATCACCATGATGGGTACATGAAAACCGTAGTTCAGATTTTTTTTTTTCTTTCTAAAAATGGCCGATCCGCTGGGGATAATAATAAAATTTAAAATTAAAAAACAATAAATTAAATTGAACACAACCGGGCAACCCAGCCCGATTCAGTGTTCTTGCTGGACCGCGTCCGACCCGAACTACGACTGAGACAGACCCGCCGGTCAATGCATTCCTAATATGAATGGTGTTGATTTTCAAAACAACCAAGTCATCTGTTTAAGAAATCATTTTATGTGAAATGAATGGTTCAACCACTAAACATGTACCAGATATTTTATCAGAAATTTAAATGATAAAGTTAATTACTACAACACAAAAAAGTACTCACATATTGAGCTCTCTTAAAATTAGCAAAATTTTTTAACGCTGATATAAGGTGGTCAACTTTCACCAACGTTTTTTTTAGCGCTGATAAAAATCATATTAGCTTGTACAAAACTGCAGCCTTATACCACCTATATAACAGAAAACACAAATAACCAAATTGGAATACAAATATTAAATTGTACCATTATTTCAATTCAAAATTTACATGCAAAATATTTACATCGTTGTGATATTTACAATTAATCAAAAAAATCACAACCCAATATACAAAATCAAAACTCTTATGATAGGTTTTTTCCAACAATCAATATTTATAAAAGTCACATCTCTGTAATAAAATCAATGTTTATTTTAGTAACAATACGTAAAAAACAAATAAATTTTAATTTTAATGTTATATAATCCACATATGATAAATTATATTGTTAATTAATTAATATATTAATAATATTACTGATTATACTATTGATTATATTATTAATGATTATACTGTAAATTAATTATTAATTATTAATTATTAATTATAGTATTAATTAATAATTATATTATTAATTATTAATTACATTGTTAATTTAATAATCAATGCAAATTATATTGTTAATTACTATATATATTAATTTTCTTAATCACTTAAATAGTTAATAATTATACCATTAAACTAAAATGGTATTTTAATGTGAAAACACGCACTTTCAATCATATCGGTTACACATGTATCATATTGACGTGTGGTCAATACATACACGTCGCAAATGAATTATGAATCATTGTTTTAAAGTATCAAGACAATTTGAGTTTATTTGCTCAGTTTTGACTATGTGACACCGTTTTAAACTAAAATTACACTTTTAATGTGAAAACACGCATCTGAAGTCATACTAACTACATCATTTGTCATATTGATGTGCAGTCAATTCATACACATCATACATGAATTATGGATCATTATTCTAAAGTATCAAGACAATCCGAGATCATTTGCTCAGTTTTGACTATGTGGCGCATGTTTTAGACTAAAATGAACTTTTATATTAAAAACACGCACTTTGAGTCATACCGGGCACATCATGTGTCAGATCCACATGCAGTTGATTCATATACATTACAAATGAATTATGGATCATTGTATTAAAGTTTCAAGAGTATCCGAGCTCGCTTTATTAGTTTTAGCCATGTGACACGTGTTTTAGAGTAAAAAGACACTTTTAATATGAAAACACGCACTTTCAGTCATATTTGTCACATCGTGTGTCAAATTGACGTGCAATCAATTCCTACACGTCACAAATGAATTATGGATCATTTTTTTAAAATATGAAGACAATTTAAGCTTACTTTCTCAGTTTTGGCTACATATCGTGTATTTTAAACTAAAATGACACTTTTATATTGAAAACATGCACATTGAGTCATACTAACCACATCGTGTGTTAAATTGATGTGCGGTCGATTACTACACATCACAAATGAATTATGAATCATTGTAATAAAGTTTCAAGACAATATGGTATTGTTTGAACGGTTTTGACTATGTGACATGACACGTGTTTTAGAGTAAAATGACACTTTTAATGTGAAAGCACGCAGTGAGTCGTGTTAGCCACATCATGTTTCAGATTAACATGTAGTCGATTCATACACATCACAAATGAAATATGGATCATTATTCTAAAGTATCAAGACAACACGACATGGTTTGCTTAGTTTTGACTATGTGACATGTGTTTTAAACTAAAATGACATTTTAATATTGAAAACACGCACTTTGAGTCATATTAGGCACATCGTATGTCAGATTGATGCACGACCAATTTTTACACATCACTCATGAAATATGGGTCTCTGTTCTAAAGTTTCAAAACAACTTGAGTTTATTTGCTCGATTTGGCTATGTGATGTGCATTTTAGACTAAAAAGACACTTTTCATGTGAAAACACACCCTTTAAGTTATACCAGTCACATCATCTATCAGATTGACATGCAGTCAATTCCTACATATCAAAAATGAATTATGGATCATTTTACTAAATTATCAAGACAGTCTGATCTCATTTGCTCGGTTTTGGCTACGTGATATGTGTTTTTAAACTGAAATGACACTTTTATATTGAAAACATGCACTTTGAGTAATATATGGCACATTGTGTATTGGATTTATGTACCATTGATTCCTATACATCACACATGAATTATGGATCATGTTTCTAAGGTTTCAAGACAATCCAAGATTGTTTTCTTGTTTTTGGCTATGTGATGGACGTTTTAGACTAAAATGACACTTTTAATATGAAAACACGCACTTTGAGTCATATCAGATGCATCGTGTGTCAGATTGACATGCAGTTGATTCATACACATCAAACATAAATTATGGATCGTTTTCCTAAAGTATCAAGACAATCAAAAATGGTTTTCCAAATTTTAGCTATGTGATGTGTGTTTTAAACTAAAATGAAACTTTTATATTGAAAACACACACTTTGTGTCATACTAGACACATCGTGTGTTACATTGACATGATGTTGATTTCTACACATCACACGTGAATTATGAATCATTGTTATAAAGTTTCAAGACAATCAAAACTTGCTTTCTTGGGTTTAGCTTTGTGACATGCGTTTTAGACTAAAGTGACACTTAATGTGAGAATACACACTTTCAGTCATAAATGTCATATCGTGTGTCGGATTGATGTGAGATTGACTCCTACACATCAAAAATGAATTATTGATAATTTTACTAAGGTATAAAGACAATCCAATACCATTTTATTAGTTTTGGATATGCGACATGTGTTTTAAATTAAAATGACACTTCTATATTGAAAACACACACTTTGAGTCAAACCGACCACATCATGTGTCAGATTGATGTGAGATCGATTCCTATACATAATACATGAATTATGGATCATTTTTCAAAAGCTTCAAGATAACCCAATCTCATTTTCTCGGTTTGGATATGTGATGTTCGTTTTAGACTAAAATGACACTTTTAAGGTGAAAACATGCACTTTGAGTCATACTAGCCACATCATCTTTCAGATTGATGTGCGGTCAATTCCCACACATCAAAAATGAATTATGGATTGTTTCCTAAATTATCAAGACAAACCAAGATTTTTTTCTCGGTTTTGTCTATGTGATGTGTTTTTTAAACTAAAAGGCACTTTTATATTGAAAACATGAACTTTAATTCATACTGACCACATCATGTGTCAGATTGATGTGCGGTCTATTCTTACACATTTGGGTGACTTGACATGATTCAATGTTCTTACTGGACCATGTATGACTCAAACTGGGTGACTAAGCCAGACCCTCTGGTCCATGCATTCCTAATACGAACATTGTTGGATTGATTTTCAAAACATCAAAGTCATTTGTTTAAGATATCATTACGTGTGAAATGAATGGTTCAACTACTTAACATATACCACTTAGTTCATCAGAAATTGTAAAAATAATGTTAATTACTATTACAGAAACCATCTATATCTATGCTAGAAATGGGTTTGGTCAACCCAAAAAAGAACTGACATGTTGAGAACCCTTAAAAGCACTTAGCCATTATCAGTGCTAACAAAAGCACTGATAAATGCGACATTTATGAGCTCTTTTGTTAGCATCGATAAATGGGGCCTTTATCGATGATTTTTCTAGTGTTGATAAAGGTTAAAAAATCCATTATAAAGCTTCAAACTTGTAACAACCCTATAACATAAAACCAGACTAGAAAACCAGACTGGAATACAAATAACCAAATTGGAATACAAATATTACAAAAAACCAAACTAGAATACAAATATTAAATTGCACCATCATTTCAATTCAAAAATTTTAAATAAAATATTTACATTGATGTGATATTTACAATTAATAAAAAAACACAACCCAATATATTGAATCAAAACTCTTATAGTAGGATTTTTCCAACAATCAACCTCTATACAAAAGCTTATCCCTGTAATAAAACAAATGTTTATTTTATTAACGGTACATAATAAAATAAACAAATTATAATTTTAATGTTATATAATCCACATATGATAAATTATATTGTCAATTACGAAATATATTAATGATATTATAAATTATACTAGTAATTATATTATTAATTATTATATTGTTAATTATATATGCATTATTAATTAGTAATTCTTAATAATTAATTATAATATTAATTAATAATTATATTATGAATTAATAATTATATTGTTAATTAATAATCTAAACAAATTATATTGATAATTACTATATATATTAACGATATTATCAGTTATTAATTATCATAACCACTTAAATAGTTGTTAATAATTACAAAATTAAAATAAAAAGACAGTTTAATGTGAAAACATGCACTTTGAGTCATACCGACTACATCATATGTTGGATTGACATGTGGTCGATATATGCACATAAAAAATGAATTATAGATCATTTCCATAAATTATCAAGACAATATAATCTTGTTTGCTTGGTTTTGGCTACTTGAGGCATGTTTTAAACTAAAACGACACTTTTAATGTGAAAACATGCACTTTCAGTCATACCAGCCATATCGTATGTAAAATTGATTTGTGGTCTATTTCTACACATCACACATGAATTATGGACCATTTTCCTAATGTATCAATAAAATCTAAGCTCATTTTCTCAGTTTGGACTATGTGATGCATGTTTTAGACTAAAATGACACTTTTATATTGAAAACATGCACATCAAATCATATCGGACACATCATTTTCAGATTTAAGTGTGGTCAATTCCTAAACGCCACAAATAAATTATTGATCTTTTTCATAATGTATCATGAAAATCCAAGATCGTTTTCTTGTTTTTGGCTACGTGGTGTGTGTTTTAAAATAAAATGTTTATATTGAAAACACACACTTTGAGTCATACAAGCCACATCTCATGTTAGATTTATGTAAAATAGATTCTTACACATCACACATGAATTGTGGTTTGTTTTTATAAATTTTCAAGACAATTTGAGATTGATTTATCAGTTTTGTCTACACGGAACATGTTTTAGAGTAAACTGACACTTTTAGTGTCAAAACACATGGTAGGTCATATGAGCTACATCATGTGTTAGATTAACATGAATTCAATTCCTACAAATAAAAAATGAAATGTGGATCATTTTCCTAAAGTATTGTGATAATACGATCTCTTTTTCTCATTTCTGGCTATGTGATGTGTGTTTTAAACTAAAATGACACTTTTATATTGAAAATACATACTTTGAGTCATACCGGCCACATCATGTGTCAGATTGATGTGTGATCAATTCCTGCACATCACACATGAATTATGGACCATTGTTATAAATTTTCAAGAAAATATGAGCTTTTCTTCTTAGTTTTTCTATATGTCATGTGTTTTAAACTAAAATGATACTTTAACTGTGAAAACATGCACTTTGAGTTATACTGAACAAATCATCTATCAGATTGATGTGAAGTTGATTCATACACATCAAAAATGAATTATGGAATGTTTTCCTAAAGTATCAGAACAATATGATCTCATTTTCTTGGTTTTGGTTATGTGAAAGGTGTTTTAAACTAAAATGACACTTTTATATTGAAAACATGCACTGTTAGTAATATCAACCACATTATGTGTCAAATTTTTGTGCGGTCAATTCCTACACATCAAACATGAATTATGGACCATTTTTATAAATTTTAAAGACAATAAAATCTTGTTTGGTTGGTTTTGTCTATGTGGAATATGTTTTATACTAAAATAAAATTCTAACGTGAAAACATGTACTTTGAGACATACCGACGACATCGTGTGTTGAATTGACATGTGATCAATTACTAAACATTAAAAATGAATTATGGATCACTGTAATAATGTATCAATACCATCCAAGTTTGTTTTCTAGGTTTTGGCTATGTGATGTGTGTTTTAAACTAAAATGACATTTTTATATTGATAACATGTACTTTGAGTCATACCGGCCAAATTGTGCGTCAAATTTATGTGCCATACATTCCTTCACATAAAACATGAATTATGTATTATTATTTTAAATTTTTAAGATAATCCAAGCTTTATTTCTTGGTTTTATCTATATGGCACGTTTTTTTGACTAAAATGACACTTTTAATTTAAAAATATGCACATTGAGTCATACCAGCTACATCACATGTTAGATTGAAGTGTGATCGATTCCTTCATGTCAAAAATAAATTATATATAATTTTCCAAAGTATCAAGAAAATAAAAGCTTGTTTTATTGGTTTTGGCTATGTGATGTGTGGTTTAAACTAAAATGACACTTTTATATTGAAAACACACACTTTGAGTGTCACAAACCGAATCCGTTCGCCATCAAAACCGGCACCCGACCCGGCCTACGACAAGGACCAAAGGTCTTTCCCAATCCCCACGGGCTGGAACAAGTGCCCGGGTATCATAAAATGAAGTTTGGGAATGATTTACCTGAGTTTATAAACATTAAACAACAAACAAACTCAATAAAACGAATTTGGATTTTTCAACTAAAACCATCTTTTACAAAATTCAGAACTGAATTACATGTTTTAAAAGAACTCAACAAGACTATAAAAAAGGTACAAAATCAAAATGAAACAGACCAAGAACCCTAATGTCAAGGGGCACCGCCCTCAAGCCATCTCCACAAGACTTCATCACCAAGGACCTGCTAGAAACCCGAACCACTGGAACTAAAAACTGTATCCAAACCTGCAACAAAAAAATAACCAAGTCTACTTACACCCAAGGGTGTAAGTAGGGTGTGAGCCAATTCCTAGTAGGATACAACCACTAAGAGATTCCATGTGATAAACATTCAAATACAAAAATCTTGCAAGTTTTCATAAACAGAAAATGCTAGTTACAATTTCTAAAAGATGAAACTAAAAAAATTAAAATAGTTTTCAAGTGGGCTATCATTAAGAATAAATACTTTTAAAAATAATTTCCGCACCACTGAATTTTCCTGCCAACCATACCATATGCTGAAGGTAAGCACAAAGTAACTAATGAGCATAAGCAATAGGAAATAACCCCTAGGCACTAGCTCGTTGTGGGTCCCAGGTACCTCGTATCTCGGTGAGAGTAACCATCACAATATTTGTTCTCGTGCACGAGCCACTAGTAGGGGACATACCCATAACCTAGTGGTCCCCAATCATCATCATCATCATAGTTTAGTTATATTTTTAAGCGTCAATCTTGCTAAGTGAAACTGAGGCCAAACCCCAGGAATTCACTAACATACTAGTACACGTCCACCCACCTAGATACTTGGGTTTTCCCCTTGTGCTCAGAAAAGTTCAACAAGTCAATAAATATAATTTTCACATGCAAATATCATTTTCACATCACAAGTTCACCAAACATCCCACATGTATTCCACACAAGTCTAAAAAATCCACTTTTTCATTCAAATGAATTTTGAAATCATACTCACACCAAAAATAGCCCACAACACATTTTGCACATCTTTCACAATTCAACAAATACGTTAACAATTTTAAAAAAATCTTTCCAAAGATGATAAAAATAACATAATAGCCAACTCACATGTTACATAATACCCTTTTCATAAAAAAAGTCCATCTTGCACATCACACTTACGCAAAATAGCCCGAAAACACGTTTCGCACCCACATCCCAATTTCATAAATCACCTCGACAAATTACAAAACATTACCAAAAAGGTTTACAACATAAATGACCACTTTATGTTTCAAAAAATAATTTTAGGATCATAATATCACCAAAACAGTACATAATCAACCATTTCACACTTTGTGTAACTCATTACATCGTTTACAATTTTCATAAAACCAACCCAAGAGGTGCAACCATGGTTTGCATAAAAAACCCATTTCAAAACCCAAATTCAAGACCAAAATAGTACCAATAACAATCCAAATCAGAATTGGAAGCCCTAAAAACATTTATTAAACCACCCCCAAGTTTTATACAAACACCTCAAACAATACCACAAAAGGTACACATGAAAAACACATGTTTTCACAAATCACTTTCAAGTAGTACAACATGATTTCACACATTAAAACCATTAAAAAAACCCATTACAAGGCCCACATGACATTAAGGCATTAAAAAACAAGAATTTTAATCCCCTTTAAATACTAATAAATCACTTTCATATGTTATAAAATACACCCAAACATTTCCCCAAGAGCCACACATGAAAAGCACCCAATTCCAAGCAAAAATGCAACTATAAAATTAAACACTTAACCAAATCCATCAAAAAATAGTTCTCACACCACAAAAAATAGATTTGAAACATAATAAATTAATAAACCAAGCAATATAACTCATCATTAAATGGTTATACATGGAATCACCTACCTTTTATGTCGAAACACTCAAAACATGGTGCGAAACATAAACCGCACCACCGCCGTACCTCAAGGAAGTGAAATCCATCCTAAAACTGGAAGATTTCACCCAAAATACAAGAAATAAAATCCTAGGTTCTAACCCTAACTTCTGTACATTAGGAACCTTATGGATAAGGTAAGAAACTCTAATCACATTGAATGTAACCCTAAGCAAATTGAAAGAAGAATGAAGAATACCAACTTACTTGAGGGATCTTGTAGAAATCGCCTCACATACACCAGTATATAAATTTTAAAATAGAAAAATATTTAAGGGAGGTTCAAACAAGGATAAAGAGACCATTTAGGAATTTTAATGGGGAAAAAGAGTGAGAATTGAAGGATTTATAAAGAAAACAAATTACCTTTATAAATCTGCCCGAATTGAGAAATCTTAAGAGGTTTCGACATGTTCTGTGAAGAAAAAGAGCTCCAAAGAGGGGGAGAAGAGATTGGGGGTACGCCTAGGTTCAGTGGGCTCGGGTTAGAGGTAAAATCACCAAAAAATAGTTAAAATTGAATAAGTTATTAAATAAACAAAATATTTTTTTAAAACTGGAAATGGGCTTTCGGGGTGGCCCAACTCTTTAAATAAAAATACAAATCCACCATGTATATGGATTTCTAAAGGCTCCAAATTTAAATTGTGGTGTTAATAGGTCAGGGGATCCCAAGTAGAAATTGTAATGGATTAAAAATGTTGAAAAATGAATGAGTTATAAAAGAAACAAAATTTATTTTTAAATCTGGAATTGGGCTCACGGTTTGGCCCAATTCATAAAATCTCACCCATTCATCTATAAAAGCTTGGGAAACCCCCAAAACAAATAATGAATGAAAAATAAATTTAAAAATACCTTTAAAATAAGTTATTTATGTGAAAATTCTCCCCACCATGAAAAATTTCTGCCCCGGAAAGTCACAACAAGGTCAAAGCATCAACCAAACCCAACTGAGAAACCAAGAGGTACTCCCTTGCCAGGTTTTGCCCCCAAAGGCCAAAACACCTCCAATGATCAATGAAAAAAGGATTACTCTCACAACCAAAAATTACACCACTTTCTTAAAATGATCAATCACATTAATATTTATCCCGAAATAAAACTCTTCAAACACTATCCGAACAAGACTCAAGTAATTCACCCAAACGAACAACAACTTCGAACAAGGTTACACTTACCTTACTTTAACTAAACCATTGGGCGCTCTCTAATCCCAACATTTACTCACAGAAGATGTTAGTAGCTAGATAATTCCTAATGAGACTACCTACTGCTAATCCAAGACCATGGATAAATCTAAGTTATTGGTACAGGGGGACACAAATATGCTCCCCACCATAAGAGACAACCTATATTTTTCCGAGATAGAATGATGACACTAATAGGGGAGGCTTGAATGGTCTCCCTAGTACAAAGGGTAGACTTCCATTAAAAATTTATAAAGGAACATACATGAGAATCATAGTGGGTCTCCCCACCATAATAACCAACCATCTTAACCGACCAACATAGTCTGACACAGAAAGACCCAAAAAAATTTAAAGATTTGAGAAGGGTACACGGTTAGTCTGCACAGTTTGGAAACCGTGCACTAACCTTGTAGATCATTATTTCCGCATGGATTCCTAGAACATGGTCACTACTAATCATGCAAAAACTATATGATCAACCTCTCTAGCCAAATTTCCAACCATTCTCCAATGACTCAATGGAAACCAAAGGGGGAGGGAAAGACATTAGGCGATAACATGGGTACAAGGCCCTCAACCTATTTACACCGAATGAGAAAAACAGAAGAAAGATGATGAAACCAGAGGTTTAAACTCATACTATCTTTCATACTGAGGATAAAACATTATACAAGGGTTTAAACAACCCTAGTATTTCCCCTAACTACGAGCCAACTTCTCTCTGAGACCTATGGCTGGAGCTCAAATGATTGAAGCATCTTCGGCCTCGTAGTTAGGCTTTGGAAACCCCCTGAACAAGAATTCTTCTTTCAGTGCCACTAACAACTACACTGTAATCCCTGATAATATTTCCAAGACATAACACATTCCAAACTCACTTTACCCTAACCCGACATTTCACTAAAACAAGGGCTTAGAATATGTACACACATCACACTTTGTTTCTTCAGGTGAGAATCAATTGAAGTAAAGAACACCTATACTCACCTTCCTCTAAAATGGAAGTTTTTGAAGTTTTTCTAAGGGAGGAATTCTCCCAACATAACAGAGACTCTCATAGGATTGCACGACTTTCATCATTACGGTCAATTGAGAACATGACATCACAAGGCATCACCAAACATGACCATTGTGACTGATATAAAAAATGCATGGAGAGGGACCTTATACAACATCCCCAAACAACACACAATTCTAGAAAGTGGCCACAATATCCTCTCGTGACCATATTTCCCACACTGGTAGTTTAACGATAACTCCTTCTTTGAAGAGACTACGAAGGACCAAGAGGACCTCTTAGACACCATCCATATACTCATCCACACTAACAACCCCAAACCACTTACACCTTCTACAAATCAAGTATCTTAAGAAACTAAGGCCTCTTTCAACCTTCCATAAGCACTCTTCTACAATAAGAGGATTATAAAAACCAATAAAGACAATGGTGTAGACTCAATCTACAGAGATCAAGAAAAAATATTCCTTATATTGATCAATTGGAGGATTTTCCAATGGAGAAACAATCCGGGTTGTACTTCATTTATGCATTAACCCTTAATGGGGGCGTACCTTATCCAACAAGAGAACCCAAGGACCCAACCAAGCTGGTCCATTGGTCAAAAAGTTCCACAAACCAGATCCAAACACATGAAGGGAACCTCCATAAAGGTGTCCCGAAACATATCTCATAGGAGACTACTAACCGGTCCTTTTACTCAACTTACCGACCAAACACAAACCCAAAACACAGTTCGAACATGAGGGGTTCTTGGACTCAAAACATCCCAAAACATCAACATTTTCCAAAAAATGCATAATATAAACCATCCGAAACAATTCATCAAGACATCATGTTTTTCATTAAAAACATTTCTTTGAAAACAAACGGTTCAGCGGTTAGCGCATCCACTAATGGTACCCCATGGGTCTTACACATGCATGTTTCTATTCCACACAGAACACCCTCCCCATATCCATCCCAACACTCATCTAGCTATGCCATCAACCATATATCATCCCATATAACACCATGCATGTGGTTTCTCAAGAAAATACCAATGGTTAAAAAAAAATTATTTCCACTTTTCAAAACCAAAACGGTCAACTAACACATCATTTTTCTCAAAACCGCTAACCACGAGATCAAATCCCAACTCAAATATTACAAAACCTTTAAGAAAGACACAAAAATTTAGAAAATAAATAACTTTAAAGATATTAACATCAATTTCAAAACATCTCATCCCATTAGAACAACCTTTGATTGTTTAGAAAACTCTATTGGAAACACTTTTCAAAACCAACTTCAATATAGTTCCTGTTTTCAAAAGAGGTGTAAGAACACCATTTTCAATTTCAAAACAATTCTAAAAATTCAGTTCCACAATTTCATAAACCAAAACATTCCCTCTTTATTTTAAAATCATTTCACAAAAATTTTACGCTTCATAAAACCAAGTCACTTTAAAACCAAAGTGCCATGATTTCAAAACTATAGCACAAAACAATGCGAGAGGAAACCAGTTTCAGTGGGTGACTTGGACATATGGTTGGAATCCATATTCCAATAACTTCACCATCACATAGAGTATTCTATGGAATATCCCCAGCTCCACATGGCTTTCCAGGCCCTGCAAGTTCACTGAGACCATTAACCCAACTCTCTTTTCATTTCCCCTAATCATCATCAACCAAGAAAACCAGGACTTAGATAAACCTCGAATTATCCTATAAACTTGAATCCTATCATGAGGTGTGGTGATCAAGTATACTACCCATAATTGGAATACAAATTACCAAAAATAATAACTCTAGACTTTCCCGACTCTTCCCAAATAACATGACCCAAAGAGTTAACCTGAACCTCCTCTGATACCATTTTGTCATGAACCAAATCTAGTTGCCATCAAAACCGGCACCCGACCAGGCTTTTGACAAGGCCCTAAGGGTTTTACCGATCCTCATGGGCTGGAACAAGTGCCCGGGTATCATAAAATGAAGTTTGGGAACGATTTACCCGAGTTTATAAACATTAAACAACAAACAAACTCAATAAAATGAATCTGGATTTTTCAACTAAAACCATCTTTTACAAAATTCAGAACTGAATTACATATTTTAAAACAACTCAACAAGACTATAAAAAAGGTACAAAATCAAAATGAAATAGCCCAAGAACCCTAATGGAAAGGGGCACCACCCTCAATCCATCTCCACAAGACTTCACCACCAAGGACATGCTAGAAACCCGAACCACTAGAACTAAAAACTGTATCCAAACCTGAAACAACAAAATAACCAAGTCTACTTACACCCAAGGGTGTAAGTAGGGTGTGATCCAATTCCCAGTAGGATACCACCACTAAGATATTCCATGTGTTAAACATTCAAAGACAAAAAGCTTATAAGTTTTCATAAACATAAAATGCTAGTTACAATTTCAAAAAGATGAAACTAAAAAAAATTAAAATAGTTTTCAAGTGGGATATCATTAAGAATCAATACTTTTAAAAATAATTTCAACACCACTTAGTTTTCCTACCAACCATACCATATGCAGAAGATAATCATAAAGTAACTAATGAGCACAAGCAATAGGAAATAACCCCTAGGCACTAGCTCATTGTGGGTCCCAGGTACCTCGTATCTCGGTGAGAATAACCATCACAATATCTGTTCTCATGCACGATCCACTAGTAGGGAACATACCCATAACCTAGTGGTACCCAATAATTATCATCATTGTTAGTTAGAGTTTTAAGCCTCAATCTTGCTAAGTGAAACTGAGGCCAAACCCCACAGATTCACTAGCATACTAGTACACATCCACCCACCTAGATACCCGGGTTTTCCCCTTGTGCTCAGACAAGTTCAACAAGTCAATAAATATAATTTGCACATGAAAATATCATTTTCACATCACAAGTTCACCAAAAACCCCACATGTATTCCACACAAGTCTAAAAAAATCCACTTTTTCATTCAAATGAATTTTGAAATCACACTCACACCAAAAATAGCCCACAACACATTTTGCACATCTTTCACAATTCAACATATCCATTAACAATTTTAAAAAAATCTTTCCCAAGATGATAAAAATCACATAATATCCAACTCACATGTTACATAATAACCTTTTCATAAACAAAGTCCATCTTGAACATCACACTCACACAAAACAACCCAAAAACACGTTTCGCACCCACATCCCAATTTCATAAATCACCTCGACAAATTAAAAAAAATTACAAAAATGTTTTACAACATAACTGACCACTTTATGTTTTAAAAACTCATTTTAGGAACATACTATCACCAAAACAGTACATTATCAACCATTTCACACTTTGTGTAACTCATTAAATCGTTTACAATTTTCATAAAACCAACCCAAGAGGTGCAACCATGGTTTGCATAAAAAACCCATTTCAAAACCCAAATTTAAGACCAAAACAGTACCAATAACAATCCAAAGCAGAATTAACAGCCCTAAAAACATTTATTAAACCACCCCCAAGTTTTATACAAACACCTAAAAAAATACCACAAAAGGTACACATGAAAAACACATGTTTTCACAAATCACGTTCAAGAAGTACAACATGGTTTCACACATTAAAACCATTCAAAAACCCCATTAAAAGGACCACATGACATTAATCCATTAAAAAAACAGAATTTTCATCCCCTTTAAACACTAATAAATCAATTTCATATGTTATAAAATACACCCAAACATTTCCCCAAGAGTCACGCATGAAAAACACCCAATTCCAAGCAAAAATGCAACTATAAAATTAAACACTTAACCAAATCCATCAAAAAATAGTTTTCACACCACACAAAATAGATTTGAAACATAATAAATTAATAAACCGAGAAAGCTAACTCATTATAAAATGGTTATACATGGAATCACCTACCTTTTATGTCGAAACACTCAAAACATGGTGCGAAACATAAACCGCACCACCGCCACACCTCAAGGAAGTGAAATCCTACCTAAAACCAGAAGATTTAACCCAAAATACAAGAAATAAAACCCTAGGTTCTAAACCTAACTTCTGTACATTAGTAACCTTATGGATAAGGTAAGAAACCCTAATCACATTGAATGTAACCCTAAGAAAATTGAAAGAAGAATGAAGAATACCAACTTACTTGAGGGATCTTGTAGAAATCGCCTCACATACACTAGTAGATGAATTTTAAAACAAAAAAATATTTAAGGGAGGTTCTAACAAGGATAAATAGACCATGTAGGAATTTTAATGGGGAAAAAAGAGTGATAATTGAAGGAGTTATAAAGGAAACAAATTACCTTTATAAGTCTTCCCGAATTAGGAAAGATTAAGGGGTTTTGACATGTTATGCAAAGAAAACGAGCTCCAAAGAGGGGGAGAAGAGATTGAGGGTGCTCCTAGGTTCAGTGGGCTCGGGTTAGAGGTGGAATCACCAAAAAATAGTTAAAATTGAATAAGTTATTAAATAAACAAAATGTTTTTTTAAAACTGGAAATGGGCTTTCGTGGTGGCCCAACTCTTTAAATAAAAATCCAAATCCACCATGATTATGGATTTCTAAAGGCTCCAAATTTAAATTTTGGTGTTAATAGATCAGGGGATCCCAAGTAAGAATTGTAATGGATGAAAATTGTTGAAAAATGAATGAGTTATAAAAGAAAAAAAATTTATTTTTAAATCTGGAATTGAGTTCACAGTTTGGCCCAATTCATAAAAACTCACCCATTCATCCATAAAAGCTTGGGAAACCCCCAAAACAAAGCATGAATGGAAAATAAATTAAAAAACACCTTTAAAATAAGTCATGTATGTGACATTGAGTCATACCAGACATACCGTGTATTAGATTGACATGAGGTCGATTCCTATACATCACACATGAATTATGAATCGTTTTTTGTAAATTTTCAACACAATTTGATCTCATTTTCTTAGTTTTTCCGTGTGAAATGTATTTTAGAGTAAAATGAAATGTTTAATGTGAAAACACACATTTTGAGACACATACTGACTAAATCATGTGTCAGATTTACGTGAAATCAATTATTACATTTAAGAAATGAATTATAGATCATTGTACTAAAGCATCAAGACAATCCAATCTAATTATCTCAATTTTGGCTATGTGACATGTTTTTTACACAAAATTGACACTTTATATTGAAAACACACACTTTGAGGCATACCAGACACATCATGTGTCAGATTGATGTGCGGTTGATTCCTACACATAAAAATTAATTATGGATCATTTTTATAAAGTTCGAATACAATCCAATCATGTTTTCTCTATTTTGGCTATGTGATGCATGTTTTGGAATAAAATGACACTTTTAGTCTAAAAACACACACTGAGTCATAACGACCACATCGTATGTTGGATTGACATGAAGTCAATTAATACATGTCACAATTAATTATGGATCATTATCCTAAAGTATTAAGACTTCTTGAGCTCATTTTCTATGTTTTTTCTTTGTGAAATGTGATTTAAATTAAAATGACACTTTTATATTGAAAGCACATACTTCGAGTCACACTGTCCACATCATGTGTCAGATTGATGTGAAGTTAATTACTATACATAAAAAAAATTATGTATCATTTTTATAAAGTTTTAAGACAATCCAAGCTCATTTTCTCAGTTTGGCTATATGACACATGTTTTAGACTAAAATTACACTTTTAATGTGAAAACACACACTTTAAGTCATATCGACCACATAGACTGCCAGATTAATGTGTAGTAATTCCAACATGTCAAAAATGAATTATGGAACATTTTTATAAATAATCTAGACAATTCAATTTTTTTCTCTGTTTTGGCTATGTGATGTGTGTTTTAAACTAAAACAACACTTTTATATTGAAAACGTTCACTTTGAGTAATATCGGATACATCTTGTGTTAGATTTATATTCAGTTAATTACTAAAATCACACATAAATTATGAATCATTTTTATAAAGTTTCAAGAAAATATGATCTTCATTTCTTGGTTTTAGCTAAATGATGCACGTTTTAGATAAAAATGACACATTTAATGTGAAAACACACACTTTGAGTCATACTGGCCACATCGTGTTTCATATTGATGCATGTCAATTCCTACATGTCACAAATTAATTATGGATTATTTTACTAAATTATCAAGACAATCCAAGATCTTTTTTCTAGTTTTGTCTAGGTGACATGTGTTTTAAACTAAAATGACACTTTTATATTGAAAACATGTACTTTGAGACATACCAGCTACATCGTGTGCAAAATTTATGTGCAGTAACTTCCTACACATCACACATGAATTATGGATATTTTTTTTAAATTTTAAAGACAATCCAAGATCATTTCATTGGTTTTTAATATGTGACGCACATTTTAGACTAAAATGACATTTTAATGTGAAAACACAAACTTTTGAATCTTACCTTCCACATCGTGTGTCATATTGATGCAAGGTTCATTCCTACAGATAAAAAATGAATTATGTATCATTTTCATAATGTATCAAGATAATATGAGATTTTTTTCTCAGTTTTGGATATTTTATGTTTGTTTTAAACTAAAATGACACTTTTATATTGAAAACACACACTTTGAGTCATACCGTCTGCATCGTGTGTCATATTGATGTGTGTTCGATTCCTAAAAATCACCATTTATGTATGGATTATTTGTATAAAATCTCAAGACAATTTGATATTTTTTATAGGTTTGGATATAAGACGTAGGTTCTAGACTAAAATGATTTTTTAATGTGAAAACATGCACTTTGATTCATACTAGCCCCATCGTCTATCATATTGATGTGAAATCAATTACTATATGTCACAAATGAATTATGGATCATTTTACTACAGTAAAAAAGAGAATAAGATTTTGTTTCCTCCTTTTTGGCTATGTGACATGTGTTTTAAACTAAAATGACACTTTTATATTGAAAAACCACAATTTGAGTCATATTAGCCACATCATGTGTTAGATTGATATACAGTCAATTCCTAATCATAAAAAATGAATCATGGATCATTATTATAAAGTTTCAATATAATAGAATCATATTTTCTTGGTTCATCTATGTGACATGCGTTTTTGACTAAATTGACACTTTTAATGTGAAATCATGAACTTTAAGTCATACTAGCCACATCATCTGTCCTATTAATCTACGGTCAATTAATACATGTAAAAAATGAATTATGGATAATTTTACTATTTTATTAAGATAATATAATCTCTTTTTTTGGTTTTTCCATGTGGAATTTTTTATAAACTAAAATGAACTTTTATATTGAAAATTCACACTTTGAGTCATACAAGCTACATCATGTGTCGAATTGTTGTGAGGTAGATTCTCATACATTACACATGAATTATAGATTGATGTTATAAAGTTTCAGGACAATATATTTTTTTATTGTTTTTATCATTACGATGCACATTTTAGACTAAAATGACACTTTTATATTAAAAACATGAACTTTGAGTCATACCAGGAATATCATGTGTTGGATTGATGTGTAGTCAATCCCTACACATCAAAAATTAATTATGGATCATTATAATAAAATTTGAAAACAATCCAAGATAATGTTATGAGTTTTGATAATGTGACATGTGTTTTAAACTAAAATGACACTTTTATGTTGTAAATAAACTTTTGGAGTCATATCGACCACATCATGAGTCATATTGATGTGTGTTTGATTAATACATGTCAAAAATGAATTATTTATCATTTTCCTAATGTTTGAAACAATCTGAGTCCATTTTCTTTTTTTTGGACAATGTGACACACGTTTTAAACTAAAATGACATTTTTATATTGATTCATACCGATGAAATCATGTGTTGGATTGATATGAGTTTGAATCCTACACATCAAACATGAATTATGGACCATTTTAAGAAATTTTTAAGAAAATATGATCTTATTTTATCAGTTTTGACTACATGACATGCATTTTAGAATAAAATGAAATGTAGAGATCAACCAACCTCTCAACATTTTCATCTTCTATCCTTAGTTCAACTTCCTTCCTCATTTCTACTTTGAGAACTAGGTTGGGATATGGGTGAGGCATCTATATTAGTATTAAAATTATCTTTCATTGTCATGTTTTGGTTAAATCAAATGTGAAAGTAAATGAATCCATCATTGAGGTGGAAGTGATTGTAACATGGCCCGCACTATTTTTACAAACTAATAAAAATATAGCAATACAAAAAATGATAATGGTGAGGCTTGGAGAATGGAAGTATTTTCCCCATATAAGAGACACTATTATCAAAGCACTTGCATAAATAAGAGAAGGCTTCCATTGAAACTTCTCCCATTTTGGGTAATGTTTTTTCTTTGATAAATCTTAAACCTTATAAACATGCAATGCTTGGATACAAGGGAACACCAAATTCAATAAAATTCTAACAAAAGAAATAAAAGGCATTGTACTTGCTTAAAATAAAGAAAAACAACACTAAGGCACACACCATTGTATTCTAAGGTGTGAACTACATCCCAAAAATTGGTAATATGTCTTTATATTTTTGGGTAAAAGGATACTAAACCCATTTAGATCTCACCATTATATCAACTACAACCTCAAAATACAATCTTTCATGAGAATGATCAGCTGCAAACATGTTACTAGCTCTACCAGAATTCGTAGAGCATAACACTCCATGATACATCCCATTGAGAAACAACTAAAATATTTCTTTCATTGCAAGGTCATCACCAAACATTTTTCAATTTATAGAAACTAATATTAACCTCCAGATGAAATGAAATTAGTGAATAATTGAAAAGAAATTCACAGTCAATTGGGGAATGAGAATATAGCCTTTAGAATAATTTAATAATTATAATAAAAATATGAATATTTAAGTAATAAATTGAGATATAGATTTAGTAAAAGTATCAAAAAGGATGGACTACATCCATATAAGAAGAAGGTGAATTTGATTATATCTAAAATTATTTCCCATCAATTTTTGGCTTGTTATTGAGATGATTTTGCTGCTAATCCATATGAAACACACTCAATCAAAACTTTCATACTATTTTCATCAGGTGGAGGAACCATAGGTGGGGGAGGATCATCAACTATATAGCCTCTCTCAAGTGGGATATAAAATCTATGGTGGGGTTCAAATTCCTTTGGAATGATAGGAGGATAAAATACATAAAATTGTTTGGATAAAAATTGAAAATTTTAGATTAGAATAAAATTATAACCAATATATTTCCAATACTACAAGAATCATATTTTAGGAGAATAATATCTAATCACCATGATACTAATGCTTCATATCCCAAATATATCTCTAATTTCATAGTATGCACAAGATAAAAAGCATAATATGTAATAAAATTAACTTGATGTTGATAAAAATTCCAACACCATGTACTCTGCCCACTCATATCTAAACAAATTTACTTCTTCTTTTGAGTATATAGACTATTGAAAATCCTGGTAGTTGTGAGAAAATATATACAAAAAAATGATTAACAAATATTTTAAATGAGATTATAATTACTTTAAGAAGTTACTTATTTAGGGATGATATTTTTTTGATGGTATATAATATCTTTCATAAATTCTCAAACATAATATATATAATTATTGTCATTATCTTGTTTTAGACACTATATAAACATTGAACAAAATAAGTAAATTGTTTTCAAATATGTTTTGATAGTTAAATATTACTATATGTACCATAATATATATCCATTTGGGGAAATAATTAGGATTTTTGTGTATAGTCACTGACCTATTATCATGTTTTAGATGATATTTATGGATCACCCTATCATAAAACAATTCTCATTAAAACAAAAACTACAAAATTTAATTTTAATTTTATCTATAAAATATTGATTGTAGTGCATTAAAAATTCACAATGGACATCATGTGTGGTTGATTTTCTATAAATCCATGCTTTGGATCTAAAAAATAAACATTTAGGGTATCCAAATTAAGTGTGATGAGAATCCAGTGATTCCTAAAAAAATTAATGAAAAAAGAAAAATATATTTCATATGATTAGACTATAGAGCTTTACCTCTACATTGTAGGCCTCAATATGAGTCTGTCATATTTTATTTTCTTCTCAAACACTATACTTAATTCAAGTTTTTTATTTTCAATTTATTCCATTTAAAAATGAGTTTTCTCTAGTGAAATGATAAAAAGATTAATGATTCCAAATATTGCTTCATAGGGTTTCCCATTTATATAGTAGTAATATATATGCTTATAGAAAATATGAATAGTTATTAACTATAATGAACATAGTATATCATTTTTTGGAAAAAAATATTATTAAAATACACCTAATTTATGTATTTAGAACTAGGACTCCCAAATATTCAAAAATTATTATTTTATTTAAACTCATGAGACCAACCACATCTTTAATGGACTCTCTAAATATTTATTCTTAATATTAAATATAGGAAATAACCTCATCTTTTAATGTTGTATATGCATAAACTTGTAATGTTAATATATGTGGCAATAGAATTGGTGGGGTGAAGGTACTTTCATAAGGTCCTTTTTATTTATGTGTTAATACACTAGATTGTATTCATTAGATCATCCATTTCCCCTTTGTTTTATCTATCTATAATACCATACCTCATTTTATACCTTTTTTTCATCAGCTGTTAAAGGTTTTTCATTTGAAAGAAATTATTAATGACATACCTCATGTATACTTATAATATTAAATTACTATGATATGAATGTTACAATAGTATTATTGACTTTGGTAACATCCAAACCACCAAGTGGAACAGTAAAATCAGTGCTTGGTTCATGAGATACATCAATCCCCACTCTCACATGATATTTTGGGAGTTTTTTATTGCATAGAATGTCTCCTGGGATATTGTACACTATAACCCTCATAATAAGGTGATGTATGGGTGTTGATACATATAAATCACATAAAATTTTACCCTTAATAATTTTTGTAATATAAAGTTATTAGATTTTTTTGATTCACATTTAGGATAAATGGTTATGAAAAAAAATTCTTTCATCGGGTATGGAATGTAGTTGAGGGGAATGGATAGCCTCAATGTTAGTAGTGTCATGTGTCTCATCATATATTAATTATTATTATACTATTGGTTCTCTTTGAACCTTTCACATATATTGTTCCTCCAAAATAGACCAGATAATAATAGTTTTTAAAGAATATATCTATTCCTGCATACATTTCATTATGTCATATGTATCACCTTACAACTTTGTCTTCTAAAAAATATGTTCAAGGTGAAACTCCAAAACAAGTACCTCCAACATGTCCATAATGTTATAGATTCTTGAAAGCAACTAGAATTATTTTTTTTAGGTACAATTTATGCCTTTTATTTTATCTAAACTTTATAAAAAACATATGAACATAAATAGATATTTTTATGTAATACTATTTTTGGTCGGAGTAGGACACTCAAGAGGGGGGTGAATCGAGTTCCTATACAAATTTATGCCAAAAAAACTTTATTGAAAACATATTTAAATGTTCCCCAATTTAAAAAAATGGCCTAGTTAACCAAAGTAACATATTTATAAATGCATTTTTTGTTCAAAAGATTTCTCAAAGATTGATTAGTTATCAGTTAAAAACAATATAATTTATTATGTTAACTTTTGAAATCAGTCTACAAAAAAAATTCTAATATAAACACTATCTAATATTAACTATCAAAGATAATTTAAGTTTTCTGAAATGATTACAAAGATAGAGAAAAAAACATGAAAGCACACAATAGAAGTAAACAAGAGGTTTATTCTCAAGCTAAGACCAAATCCTCTCCACTTGGTGATCACCTTCCACCAAGAAATTTATATTAAATAAACACGATCCACACCATGGATCGGGGTAACAATAGTATACAAACTCTTTTGGTCAACTAGACCTCTTCCACAATTTTCATGGGAGTGTAAAAAAAATAGGCCACACATGGACCTCTCTATATTTTTTGTGGGAGTGTGAAAAAAAAAACAGGCCACACAGAGACCTCTTCCATAGTTTTTTGTGGGAGTGTAAATATGATGGTTTGTGAAAATATCTATGTATCTTCCAATTTGGCCCAGGAGTTAGTGTGTGTTTATAAAATAGAGACACAAACTGCTCGAAATGTAAATAAAGTACTTAGGAAAATAAAAATGATAAGAAGAGTTTATAATTCTTTGTGTGATGTTCTATGAAGCTTCTAGACTCCTTCAGGATGGTAGAAGTGAAGCTGGAGTCATCTTCCAGAAATAGACAGCTAAACAGAGAGTCATTTTTTGATTATGTCTTCTGTTCCCAGTGAGGTAGAAGATTCCTCAAAGTGTTCTTGTCTTCTAAGTTGTTGCTTCAAAGATTTGTGGAATTTTAGTTCTCTTTAGTTTCTCTTGGTATGAACAGCTAGTTGGTAGAGTTTTTTTCAAAGTCATGCAGCTTTTTGTTCACCAACCTCTCATTTATTTTTCACCCAGGTTCTTACTTTATACACTGCAGGGCCAATAATGATCATGATCCTAACCATGTGGGGTTACTCATACCACAACTATGCACTAAAAATGTCATTAATATTTTCTACAAAATATCATTAATAAAATCAGTACCATTAAATAACCCAAATATGATTGTTAGTAATAAGTTCAAATTTAAGAGATAGATAATCAGTGAATCAGTTTTTCAGCAGGTCAGATTATCGATAACTCATGCTATCAGTGGGTCATGCTATCAGTGAGTCAGTTTGTCAGTTTCTCATTCTATTGGAAGATCATTTCTATAGGTAGATCAGACTATAGATGGATCATTTCTATCAGTAGATAAAACTTACATCAGTAACTCTAAATCAGTTTTTCAAGTTTTCGGTAGGTGATGCGTCAATAGCACATCTGTCGGTAACTTAATCTATTAGTTAGTCAAGCTATCAATGACTCATACTTAGTGAAAATTCCGAGTCACTCTATCAGTTAGTCACTCTATCGATAGCTCATACATTTGTTAGTGACTCATCTTATTGGTATCTTATGTCATCGGTAGCTCATGTATCTGTTACTTGTCTATCGATAGGACAAGTATCAGTAGATCATAATTGTCAATGTCTTACACTTAACCAAAATATGTAATTCTATCTTATGATGTAAACATTAATGCCAGAGGATAAAATTATAATTGAACATGATTAAACACAATGAATCTTAATAAATCATAATTTGTATAGTTAAGCATGATTTGTGAGCAGTAAAACTAGAGGAGACCAACAACTATTATAAAGCATAAAATTTTACTATTATGTCATACTTACACATGATTTATATACTACTTGTGTGTTTTCATCTTCTATTTTTCTATCTTTATTTACATGAGCCTCCTTCCATAGCGCATGATGTGGGATGAAAGAGGCTTTGGATTTCGATTCATCAATATGAATGTAAACAAAGGAACATATGTTGTTTCATATCACATAAAACTTTTATTGTATATTTAAAATACATATCATTTTATTTTCATGTTAAGTGTACTTTTTCCTTGCTTTATAGTAGGGGTACATTGGTTTTGATGCACGTTAATTATTTTTATAACTCCTTTGTTGTTTCATAAATTAATAATTTTGAATCAATGTGGATAAAATAAACAATATCAAATAAAATATTATTGATCACAATACACCTAAAATGATTCCTCATTAGGGTTACTAATGAAATATTTCCATGTTTCTAGGTTTATAATGTGTTCATATGTAGTTGGTGGGTGGGGGTTTATGTTCCCCTCAACATCCATAATATACTTCTTTGTTATAAGTTTCTAGAAGGATCTATGAGATTTTCTAGTGATCATTAATACAAATTTATTATAGTAATAATCTAAAATTAATGAACTCTACAAGGGATACTGAAATATAAAATAATGTTTTATTATATAATTTTTTGATAAAATAGAGAAATTATATCATAACATTACCCCAATATATTCCCAAATGGTTATCTTTAACATGAGTATAATATGTATCTATATAAATTAACACTTGAATTATTTTTGTGACTCCAATGTAACTAATGAACATTGACTTATTAGGGTCAATAGGTTGGCCACATTGATTCAATCCAACTTTAAATTTTATACCTCTTCTTTTATCCTTGATAACTTTAGTTAACATGATGATTCTACACTGTTCTTTTTTTTTCATCCATATTTTGTTGATCCCTACAATTTCATCATCGATCATGCGTCCTTCCTCGATATTGGTAATATCAGCATATTGAGAAGTCATTATCTTCACGAGTAGTCAAATATTTAATTTATATTACATAAATACAGTAGAGAACACATAATATTATAAGAAAAAGTCTAATATATTAAAACAATTTAACCTATTCATTGAACTCTATTTTTTTAAAGGTTAAAGGGATTTAGATACTCTATTATGTATCAAAATCATCTCCTTATGGTCCTCTCTAACATAACATACATTGTATATATAGGGATTATCATGAAATGATTGTGATCTCCCAATAAAAGGGTCATCCCCAATTGAATCTTCATCTGACCCTGCATCAATTTTAGTTTCCAATAGAATAATTGACTAATTCTTGTTTTCTAGACCCATGGTATAAAATAATTTCACTTCTTGTGATTCCATTATGAACAATTCATCCTTATACTCTTCTATACTGAAATTCACCTTCATGAATCCCAATTCATAAACATTAACTACACTCCTATTGTCAACCCATTTTAAAATGAAAATTAGTACTTGAAATAATGTATAATCCCACTCATTTATCTATTTGATGATGCCAAAATATGATATATTCATATAAATTGGACTTCTATCCTTGAAACCGGATACATGCATCAGTTCTACCATAAGAATAACTCTACTATTTTTCATTGTACTATATCTATATTCTTCTTTCATAAAGACCATATAACCATTAATTATAAATCCAGTGTAAGATATGACATTTAAATTTGGTCCGCTCGCTAACCATCAAAGTCATTCAATAATTGAATTTTTATTTAAAGATAACTCCTTATAAATATGATCTTATAACTATACTATAAACAATTTATTATTTTTATTTTATATCTATATTTTATCCCTTGATGGATTTAAATTTCTAAGAATTACTTTGTGGGTTTCAAAATATAGAGAAAACTCTACACTATTATGTAAAATGTAAAGGTAAGATTTATCTAATTTTGTAATTTTAATTGTAATGAAATCTCTTTCAAAAATACCTTCACCCATAAAGCATCTAATATGATGAGATTTTGTGAGACCAATTTCATCAACATGTGATAGGTAATTAGTATAGAATTAAACAACTTCTTCAATAATATATTTTTCTGTAATAAAACCTTTTATCTGACTTTGATTCTTGATGCACCCTTTTAAAATCTTCATATACCTTTCAATGGGGTACATCCATTTGTAATGTATAAGACCACATAGTTGAATCTATATAACCAAGTGAACCATCGGGTAGACTATTATATCAAAGAATGATGGTGTAAATAACATATCCAAATTAAATAATATGACTGCAATTTCCTAATACTGGGAACTTTGATGGGCCTATAACTTTACTACATATGGTTATGAAAAAGAATAAATTTCCAGTTAATGTATTTTTTAAATTTTTTGGAAGAATGAAATGTAAATAAATAGTTATTAAATATTTCATAAATACATGATAGTCATGTGATTTTAGAACCCATAACTTCAAATTATCCATTGACATGACATTATTGATATTTGAGGAATATACTTCCAGAACTTTTACACCATTAAGGAGGTTGTAAAATTAAAAATTTTCTTATCTAGATAGAGTGTAAGCTACTAGATCAAGAAAAGTTCATCTTTCACCCATCACTGATGCCAACTCTCCCCTTATCCCCATGATAATCATGTCCAACCTATACTTAATTCCATATTTTGTTTCATTTGGTATATTTAGTAACATGATAATAACATTATCATATACATTTTTTCCTATATGTATGACATTAAGAAAATGTTTGATGTACAAAAAATTCTAGTATAGTAATTCAAAGAAAATTCATCTATTTTTTCAACAAGATTTTATAAGGTTTTTTGAAAAAGGTTTACCAAAATCAATGTCAATATATTTTAATTTCTTGAATATTTAATCACCCATTAATGGAGATAATTTTGTACCTTGTTCTATATTTCCATCGAATGATTCCATCCAAGATCGGTATTTATGTCATTGGGGTAAAAATTTTTAATGTACTAAAAATACAATCATCAAGGAATGTTTCAACCCAACTAAGTGTGTAACTTCTTCAAAAATGGGACACCCAAATATTCTTTTAATTCTATTGCCTGACAAATTTCCGTAAATAAGAAATTCATTTATCACCTTGTACAAAATGGATCTCAACGTGAACTATTCACTTCAAGGAACATCATACAATTAAACACCTATATACCACATCAATTTCAGATATTTGATCAATGGATCCAAATAGACATTAATATCATTATCAGGTTTTTATTGTTCTAGATATAAATAGAGACAATATAATGTATTTGTGCTTTATGTATAACTACAATGGTAAGTTATAATTTACCAACATAACTGGCCATGTACCGTGAGTACTAATTTATACACAAAAAGTATTTATTCCATTTATAGATAATGAAAGATAGAGGTTTTTCAGATCATTTCCAAATTTAGGATACTTATAATCAATTTTATTCCACCAAGGAGAGTCTATTGGATAACATAGTTTCCCATGTCCAATTCTTGTATCTGCATGCCCAATCAATTTTCAAGTGGTTTCCTGACATCCATACAGTCATCTAAACCTTATAATTTTAGTAATGTATCATAAAAATTTCCAAAGGACTAGATTAATATTTCTTGTATTGATACATGCCACACTTAAGGCATTTTCTGAGTGATTCATGGTTCTTATGAAATAGTATATAATCATTTGGACATACATGTATTTTTTCAAAGATCATACCCATTGAACGTAGCATTTTCTTAACATAATTTTTTGACAAGGAAACTCATTTTCTTCTAGTAGAATATAATTTAGGAGATAAAGTAGTTTTGTAAAATAGGTGTTGATCCATTCACTGCCAAGTATCAAATTATATAAATTCAATAAAACTGACAATGTTTTATATTTAGTATAATGGTATACAATGGTCTCTTTGCAGAGTTATTTAACTTCTCAAATGAATTTAGAAAATCATAAAGGTAAACATTAGTTTACATTATCATTTCTTCCATACGATCTTTATCATCATTTACACTAGTATTCATATTAAATGATCCATAAATCACAGTATCATCCCATTCAGTATGTATATTTATTTTTCCACATTTTTAGTCCAAAATTTAGAACTTTAATATATTCTGTGAAAAATCAAATGTTCTTCCAACTATTCTAGATGAATTATTCTTGAATAAGAATAATGTAAACATGAACAAAGGATTTTATAAGGGTTGTATGTGTGATCTATTGTGAACTTGATGAATTATTTAACACCATATTCATACTCCTTTGTCACATGATTAGTATCCATCCATTTTTATTCATATATATCCTATTAGGTTTAATAATATTCATTTTGTACAAAAAATTAATAAATACACATAATGTATGAATATAATATTTATATACATTGATATGTAAACAAAGTATAATAATTTGAGTGTACGTATGCTCTATTTTGGGAATTTTTACATAGCTTGAACATGTTTGTGGACACTACTCTAAATCTAGTTCTTACATTCCTCAAAAGATGATTTTTCCCTTTTCAACCCTATGTAATTATTTCATTTGTTTTTCATTATTAAAAATTCACTTTTCTATACCCATTTTATAATAAAAACAATATTTTGGATTACATCATAAATCAATTTTCAATAAATCCAATTCTATTCATTTTGAATCAATTAATCATTTAAGTGAAAAAGAACTCAATTAGCAACCTCATTGAGAGACAAAATAGGAAAACTATATTTCATTCTTATGTAAAAAATATATATGACATCCAAACCATTTGGAAATTATATTAATAATACAAAGAAATCATGTGAAGAAATCAAATGTTAATAATATGCATATAGATATATGTGTGTGTATCCACCGGGTAACATGTTAATAATATACTCTTTTCACACTCTAATACCATGTGAAGAAATCAAAAATGGAAAGTACAATACACATATGAGAGAAAATCAGATGGAGAGACAACCAATTGATTTCCATGCACACTCAATTAATATAATACAACTGATCTATATTGATCCTTATGGATCTATATAAACTTGTAATCAGAATAAACTAGTCCAGGCCCAAAATACAAAACCACTATAAACCCCTAGCCACATACACACTATATATATATATATGTATATGGATATATGTGTGTGTATAAACATATATAAAGATATATATATATATATTCATATATAAATTTTTTTATATTTCATATGTGCATGTGTGTGCCCATATATATTTTATACATGCATATAATATCCAAAAAATTAATTAAAATATAAATATAGTGCATATATGTGATTTCATTATGGGATTTTTTCTTGTTAATTTTCATAAAAAATTAACTTCATAATTTTATTATCATTTCCATATAAAATTTCCCACGGGTAAATATAAACATTCATAAGAAATTATACCAATAATATATTAAGATCCACTATCAAACTTGAAAAATTAAAAACACCCAAACATTGAGTATCCAAAGCCTTTGGAAATCAAAAATGGTGGCTGTATGGTACACAAGGAAGACACTACGGTACCCATAGGCCAAGGGGAATGGTGTTCGTATGGTACATGAGTAAAGAAGAACTAAAATGGTGAAACAAAATAAGACTGATTCAAAAAGAGTAGAAATAATTACATACCTTCGATTTTCAAAGAGTTGATTCATATGAGAAGTTTGAGGGGGAACAATGATAAAGGATGAGTTCCGTGAGAGCTTGAACGATGAGAGCGAGTAGGGTTCTCTGTTAGGGTTGTATTTAAAAGACTGAAAAGGTTTTATCAGTGATTTCTAAAAAGTGATGATAAAAACTATTTAAAATAAACTACAAAAATATTAAACCAATATATACAAAAAATGAATAAATTATAAAAAATTAAAAAATAATTAACGTTATTAATAAATAAAAAATATCAAATGCATGAATATTATAAATGAGTGAAATTTAATAACTAAAAATGAATATACTTCAAAAATATTATAAAAAATGAATATGTTTTATTAATTATATAAATTATTTAAAAAATAAAAAATGAACATATATTAAAAATTTAGATGAATACATAATAAATATGTACATTACAACCATATTAAAAACATTAAATGTTAATTAAAAAATGTGCAAAAAGAAATATTAAAAATGAATGAATTTAAAAAATATTAAATGAATAAATATTAAAAATGAATAAATTATAGAAAAATAAAAAATAATTAACATTATTAGTGAATAAATTATACTAAATAATATTAAATGAATGAATGTTAGAAAATAATGAAATTTAATAATTAAAAAATCAATAGATTGCAAAAATATAAAAAAAATGAATAAGTGTTACTAATTATATAGATTATTAAAAAATTTAAAATTATTATATGTTAAAATGAAAATGAATACATATTAATTTTATAAATTACAACCATATTAAAAAAAGTAAATGTTAATGAATAAACATGTATAAATAAATTTTAAAAATGGATAAAATGATAAAAAAAATTAAACAAAGAAAAATTAAAAATGAATAAATTACAAAAATATTAAAAAAATAATTATAATTATTAATGAATAAATAATATTTTAAATGAATAATTTTGAAAAAATATTAAAAAGAAATAAATAGTACATATTGAATAAAAATATAAAAAATAAATAAAATTTACCAATAATAACACAATATATTTTAAATATATCATGTTAATAAATACATTTCTAAAATGAATATTAAAAATTAAATAAATTAGAGAAATATTATGTGTGTGCATGTGTGTTTCTATATAAAATTATATTAATAATATATATGTGTGTGAAATTATTATAACACAAGTTTGATATATGTTAAATTGAAAATCAAATGAAATTTTATTAAAAATCCATTACTCAATACTAATTAGTCAATATTTTTAATTAATATTAATTTTTAAATACAAACCATTTCCCACTAAATATATTCCTTTTAGAGGGAATTCCCAAGAGTGGCCTTTTCGAACCCTCCACACTCAAGAATCTATATTTTGTATTATACAAATCATATTTAATGAAATATTATATATATTGATTTATATATATATATATATATAAATATGAATATACTTCTATATTAAAAATATTAAATATATTAATGAATAATTATGTATAAAAACATTAAAAATGAATAAATTATAAAAAATATTAAATGAATAAATATTAAAAATGAATAAATTATAAAAAAAGTAAAAAACACTTAACACTATTAATGATAAATAGTATTAAATTAGTGAATTTTAAAAATTAGTTAAATTTAATTAAAATATGGATAGATTGAAAAAATATTAAAAAAATGAATAAGGGTTATTAATTATAGAAATTAAAAAAAATGAATATATGTTAAAATTAAAATGAATACATATATTAATTATGTAAACTAAAACTATGTTGAAAACATTAAATGATAATTAATAAATATAAATAAATATTAAAAATGAATAAAACAACAAAAATATTAAACAAATAAAAATAAAAAATGAATAAAGTAAACAAATATTAAAAAATTTATTAATGGAATAAATAATAATAAAATCAATATATATATATATATATATTAAAAGTAATAAATAGTATATATTAAATAAAAATATAAAAAATGAATAAAATTTAATAATTAAAAACATAATATATTCAATATTAAATATTTAAAAAATATATAAAAAGATAGTATTAACAATTTATTATTTGTGCACATTGTCTCTATAAAATTGAATTTATTTCATATATGTAGGTGTGAAATTATTATATAAGTTATTAAGTGTAAAATATTTTGGAAATTTTTTAATTAATAAGTAAATATTTATTATTTGATATACATGTAAAATTGGAAAAAATGACATTTTTATATCAAGTTGGGGGGTTAATGCCCCTTTATTGAAAAAAAGAAAATCATATAGGAGGATGGATCCATAAAAGGAAACATGCCCTCATCTTGAAGGTAAAAGAAAAAAAGACAAATAACATTGATAAAAAATGTTATTAAATGTCTATTAATATAAAACATTTTTAATATTAATTTTTAACTTATAAACCATTTTCACTATATATATGACATATTAATATAAATATATTTCTATATTAAATATGATTTTTAATAATATATAATCTTTCTAATTATTATATAAGTCATTTTTTACTAAATATCTTATATATTTTTGGTAAATGTATATTTATTGTTATATTAAACACATTTAATAAAATATATTATATTTATATCAAAAGAAATATATTTATAAATTAATATATTATTTTAAATTATATATTCTTTTTTATATAATATACCTTTTGTCATCTCTTTTATTAGCACTAATAAAGGTCACCCTTTATGAGCTCTAAAAAAGCATTTGAAAAGGTGACCTTTATCAACACTAAAAAAGTTCTAATGTAGTGGGGACCTTTATTATATTTTTTAGCATTGATAAAGCTAACATTTATCAATAATTTTTTATCACTGATAAAGTCACCCCTTGACTAGTGCATTTATAAAGTGTTGATAAAGGGTAACGATGAATATTGCGTGATTGTAGTAGTATTCTACTTTCATTTCTATTTTCCTTCAATATTGATTATCCCTTTACAATCACTTTGAGAAATAACTATATGGTGGAGTTAGCATGTATTAACTAGCATTACTTTTCCCCCTTCATTATTCGTGGCTTTTTTTTCCTTTTATAAATTTTCCAAAAAATATGCTTGGTGGGAAAACACTTTCTAATTAGAATTTTTTTATAATTACTTAATGAATATTCAGTATTACTATCAATAATTACATTATCATCATCATCATTATTCCATAAATATTCAGTATTACTAGTAGTTGAGGTGTCTGTATAGCGTTCTAGAAATCTACGTATCTACTCTCAATAGTGGAATTTTGGTTGATTTACTATGCGGGTAGTTTAGTGGTACTATTACAGACACACTATAGTTGTTTCCAATACTACAAATTAATGTTTACTAAGCACTAACATTTATCAATGTTAATAAAAAGTTTTAATAAAGGGGGTACTTTTACTAGCACTAGTTGAAAGTTTTTATAAATGGTACCTTTATTAGTGATAGAAAAATATATTGATAAAATATATCTTTATCAGTGTTTTCTAGTTCTGATAAAAGCTACCCTTTATTAGAGGGTTTCTTAACACTAATAAATGTGTGTCTTTTATTAGTACTAAAACACTTGCTTTTAGTGATGATGAAATGCGACCTTCATAAAAAAATTATACAGTGTTAAAAAGCATATTTTAATCTATTAACATATTTATATTAGCTTAAATATGATTTATATAATAAGAAATTTGTATTTACACTTAATATATAACGATTTAGTGAAAATGGTTTATAAAATAATTAATAATTATTATTAATTAATAATTTTCTAATTAGTATTGAGTAATAGACATTTAAACCCATTTCAAGAAAAAAAAATTAATAAATTAATTAAGATCTATTGAAAAGTTTAAAGCATAATTTAAACTTCAATTGACCACAAATTTTGATTTGGGTGTTTGTTTAGGAACCATAAGATGTCAGATGAAATATTTTGAATAGATACATGATGTTTAATATTGATCCAGCCCTGTATCCCATTTTTATTTTCCAAAAGGCTTATACATCCTACAAAAATGATTTGTTAGTTAGGATACCCTAATTTTTGAACAGTTAATATAATTTTTATTTTTTTAAGAGGGGACTTTTGTATTTTTTCAGGTGAAGACTAAATTTATACCTCAACCTTACAATCAAAAGGATATTAGTGTTGAAATTTTATCATTTTTCATATTGTAGTGTTATTTATAATTAAATATATAAATATATATACATAATTGTATATATTTTCAAAAAGTTAATTTTATAAATAAATATTTAAACATATTTACATATAAAATATCTTTTTTGATATATAAACCATATTTAAATAAAAAATAATTATCCATTTTATTTAAAATAAAAAATAATCCATTTTATTTACCTTATAAAAATTTATAAATATGTATATACCTTTACAAATGTATATATAATGTTTATATATAAATATGTGTGTGTGAATGCCTATATTAACTAAAAAATATATATTTATGTATATATAATAATATATATAAATAAATATTAATATATAATATATGTAAATAAATATAAATATAAATTTATTTATATAGATACATACACATATGTGTGTGTATGTATATATATAAACACACACACACATAAATATATTTTATAAATGTTTTCAAAAAATATATATATATATATAATTATATAAATAAATATATAAAAAAATATGTATGTATATATAAATAAATAAATAAATCATAAAATATAGAAGAAAATAAAATAGAACTGTGATAAGTGTGTTTGATTTTTATATAAAGGTCTTGGGTTTGAATCCTTATATGCGTGTATGGGTATGAGCATGGAGGTTTAGTTGGCAATGATGGGAGGTCATCGTGTGTGGTTGAGTAAGGATGGTGGAATTAGCGATGATAGGGGGAAGCAGTTTACAAAAAAAATCTAATATATATATATATGTTGAGTTTTATTAGTGATTTTTATTGCTAATAAGTTCTCCATTTATCAGTGCTAAAAGTTCCCTTATTAAATAAACTGTCTTTCAAAGGCACTTAAAATATCAATGCATTTTTTAGAACTGATAAAATAAATTTTTAGAACTTTTAAAAGCTTGATATGTAGTATTGTAAACTTTGAATATGAATATAGTGGCTTATAGTAGTGAAACCATGACTAAGAACTATGACAATGTGTTGTAGCAGTCCTATAGTAGCTAGCTTGGTGGAGGTATACCTATTGGGGTTTGTCATGTATATATTTATAAGGCTCTCATAAATGGAAGCAGGTGAACCCTTTTGGGGGAGGGGGATGTTGGCCTGGTCTTCCTATAATTAGTGGGTGCATGTGTGTGTGTTTCTTCCTTATGACTTGTACCCCCAGCTATAGTCCTTTATTAATTATATTCTTACTTACATTATAAATTATTAATAATTAATTTTTTGAAAGGAAATCAAAACAACCCCATTACAAGTATTAAGCTTCCAATAGTGGATCCCACCCCTAATAAACTAGATAAAGTGCCCTAGTATCACCCTTCACCTTTTAGTTGATGTTACTTATAAACTTCCACCCCACTCACCCTGTGAGGTGTCAAAAATTTAAGACCATGTGTGAAATTATGATTCGAATACACCCAATGAGAATTGAACCCCAAACTCTAGGAAATTAGAGAGACAACCTACCACTAGGTCTCTTTGATAGGGGATATTAAAAATTAAATTAATATTGTTAATGTATTATTATTAATGATCAATAATGGAATACAATTAATTATTATTAATATAATATAATATAATTAATTATTTATTTTTTCTATAACACTATAGATGCATACACCTAAATATGGCGCTAAAAACGTACTCTTTACATACTGGGTTTGATACAAACTAAAGAAACCCAAACTTAAACTTCAATAATTACAATGTTAATAATAAATAACGAGTCACTCACATCCCGAAAACCATTTTTATTTATATTTTTAGAGAATTAAGAAAACCATTACGTAAAAAGACCCATATTTATCATCAAATGGGAATTTTCCCATTAGACCAATATTTTAATATTCCAAAATAAGACTTCAATGTCTCCTAAAAATTATACACACATGATATACTTCTAGACACATCATATGTAATATTTTTCTTCATAACCTGGGGAAAATGGAAATATAAGAAGGGTGAACTCAAACTCTCAATAAAGTTAAACATAAGTGTTAAAAATAAAAGATCATAAGTGGGACTAAGATGATCATAAGGGTATTATAACATAACTACAGTTATTAACATAATAGATTCATACCCATGGAAATATTATTCATAAACCACGATTCATTACGTAAAGCTTTGACATAACATAGTTCAAAAGTCATATGAGTCAATAATCACAAGCCATGTAAAATCAACCATTACCCAATAAAACCATTAAACTGATATAAAGAAAATAAAAACTATGAAGTTATCTTGAGACATCATACTTATATCACCCTTACAAGAACACTTACAATGAAATAACCTAGTTAATTCCAACAAATCTTCTTCAGAGAATAAATCATTGCCAAATTAATTAAAGGGATATATATACCCACCCATCATTATATATTATTTCCAAGAACCATAAAATGAATAAAACACATAGGGTAGTTCACTTTCATCATAAAACACATAAAAACAACCATCATTCCTTTATAGCTTGACTAACCCATTGTAGAGAAATAGGTTTCAAGACAATTACCATATAACTTCATCATAAGAAATCCAAAGGAATATGGTGTATAGTATCATTAGAGTATATCCCCAGTGAAGCACAAACACCATTGAAAAATGTTGTCATAGATGAAAAATACCTTTATAAAATCATTAGAAATGTTATCTAGAAAATAAGAAGAAATATCCATATTTTGGTAACCTTTAAAACAAAAAAATCACAAAAAATGGAAAAATGATTTTATTTAGAAAATTATAGAAAAATATAAAATAAGTATAACAATGAAAAAAATAAATAGTTGCTGGAAATACAGATCAAGTTGTAAATGTCAAGAAAACATTTATTTTATATGTTTGTATTGAAAGTCAAAAGTGGCATGTTTGGAAAATGTTAAAAATATTTATTTTAAAACCATTTCAAGGATAGTCAAATACCATAGATTTTTTAAAGAAATAATTTATGTTTAGAAAATAATATTCTTGAAACAATTTAAAGAATATGGTCATGGAGGAGAAATACTTTTGGTAAAATACCATAAAACTTTTAAATCAATGATTTTAAATAAAACCCCTTTCGACATTTAAAATAAAAAAAAACATTTGAAATATATATCTTTATAAGGGACATAAAATTTCAAGAATATAAAAAATCAATGATACAATATATCAATTAGGTAGTATATAAACCATATAAATGGATATATGTGCATAATTCAAAACCTGTCTCAAAGAAGGAAATCTGAGATTAGACACCCTTAAACTTTGGTAATGCTTGAATAAAAATGAAATTAAATGAAAGAATATGATATGATACTATAAAATACAAAATTTTCATGAAATAATAAGTCAAAATAAATTCATTGGGTAAAAAATAAACCATATAAAATAAGTTATGGTGCACAATAGGAAACATGTCTCAAGGAATTGAAATTGAGACCAATAACCCTGATAAAGATCGTAATATTTAAAGTAGGATCAATCAATTAATTTATTTCATGAAAAAAATATAAATATATATAAATTTTTTAAATTAAATATAAAAAATTAGAGTTCATAACACACACAATCTTGGAAAAAAATAGTCAATGAAGAATTAATATAACCCAATGGAAGGAAATTGAGTTAAAAATCTCCTCACCTCAGACCTTTACTTAGTGAGACATGTTATAAACTCTGGTATAATAAATTTATAATTATTATTAATATATTTTATACTAATATTTATATTTATCTTACTATATACCATTAACTTATAATTTCTTCTCACCAATTTATTAATAATTATTTGTTAAAAATCAACATTTATGTGTTAACCATCCCATTTCCCATGCATGTTTTGATTCAACAGTTTTCATTCCTTCACCTTGGTCATGGTTTTATCACTTAAATAATTTTAATTATTATTTTATATATGTTTTTATATTATTATGGAGTCCCATGGATATTTCATGGAATTTAAGGTGACAATTTTCCTTGAAAGCTTAAAAATTCAATTTTTTGAAGCTTTGATTTCATAGAAAGAATTGATTTTATTCATACATACACACACATATATAAATATATTACCATTATATAATTTATAAAACATATTAAATTCATAATTATTATATAATATTTCCAACACATAACATTCCTTAACCATTTATCACATAAATGTTATAATAATGTTCTTATAGGTGGTAAAATTGACTAAAACTTGAACACATTATAATTGTTGAATGAGTAAGAACATTATATTTTATAATGATAATAGAACTTTTATAAAATATTACTAATTTTATAAATACAATATTTATTCATTAAATCCATTTATGAAACCATCCATTTAAAATAGTAATGAAAAATGGAATACATCGTTCATGGTGGTGGTAGTCCACACATACACAAGGGTGATGTTTTCATTCTTAAATGGATGGAAAAGAAAGAAGGTAGATAAATATTATTTTTTCTATAATCTTAATTATTTTATTTATATCATATACATTCATTAAATAAATCTATATAACCATCCATGTGTGGAAGTGATGAAAAATCAAATACATCACTTCATGGAGGTGGTAGTCTCCATGTACACACGAGTGAGGTTTTAAATTCTATTGGATGGAAATGATGTTGAAAATATTTGTTACATCAAAATAATAAAATTTTATTATAGTAATGATAAAAATTATATAATATTAGGATGGTTAGAATATATTTCAAGGAGGTATAAGAAGAAATAAATTTGAAAGTTATTAGTTAAAAAATTTACCTCTTCCTTGGATATCCTCATTTGGATTATACCTTAAACCTTATTATTTTGATATTTTTTGGACCAATTAGGGCTACAAAAAATCAACCTCAATATTGACTGCATTGTCTCACTAACTCACAGTTTTTTTCTTTAGCAGTACTCACTACCACCTCCTATATATGAAATGGACCTGTGATAGGGAGGAAAATTGCTAGGAATTATATTTCAAGAATAGAACCCATCTATGTCCAATGTGGGACTCAGGTCGAAGGTGTTACACCATGAAACCCATATGTCACACTATGACACCCTAAAACCATTAGACATTGATCCCTAAGGCATGCATGGGGTGGGGGGATCACTAGAACCTCCCATCTCTAAAAAGGCCAAGTGATGGGGGGTATAATATATAGGAATTATATTTCATGGCCAGTGCCTACCCATTATTGATGTGGGACTTTGGTTGAAGGCATCACGTTATGAAACCCATATGTCATTGAATGAAACCATATAACCAACAACCCTAGATACCTAGGAAATTCCCTAAATTCTAATTGGAACTCCAACAGTTTTTTTTATATAACAATACTTCTAGGAAATTATAAATAGATTCAGGGAGACATTTTGGTAGATTTTGGTCCATCATAGAGGCTCAACATGTGTGGATATGTGAGGGGTGAATGACACCCTTAATAAGAAAGGGGAGTGAAACTCTTATAAATACCATTTAATTTAAAATAATATAAATGACATTATCAAGTTCAAGTGGAATAGAATGTATAAATTTTTAATTATAGGATATGTTGGGATCACAATCCACTCAAATAATAAAATTAGAAAAGTTTTAGTGATATTTGAAGCCTTATCGATTAATTTAACCCCTTATTTAACCCTTTTAACTATAACCATAGTGAATAAATTTTAATATGATAACATAATTTTATGACTGTCATGACCCCATCCCTCTAATGATTCCGTAATTAGGGGAGAGATATAATGACCCTTGAGTCCTACCTCGAGTAGGCCCCAGGTCTTATACTAGCACTGAGGGTATAAAAATATCATGTATGGGGAGAATTACCCTCTTTAATAATGTAGGATTGAGAGATAAGATGAATCATCCACAATAAACTTCATGATATAATATAAAATAATTACAAACCATCCTATAATGACTGTATAAATAAAACTGATACATATAAAATTATCCAAAGTAAATACCCAAAAACAAAGCTAGAGTAGTGAAACAAAAACTATCCAAAGGTATGAACTAGTAATGTCCAACAAAATACAATAAGTCCTCCTAAAAACCTGAAAACAATTTTATATATGTAGGGTGAGCATACAAGTATACTCAATTGTAAAACTAAAGTCCCTCATGCACATGTGAAAAGATAATACTAATTCACCTATGAGAAAATAGTAGAAACAAACAACACCTACACATGTATACTAACCAAAACCATCCTCACCATGGTTCACTCACCAAATAATGCATCCAATTATAATAATATAATATGAAGCATATCAATGATAGGGTACCCCACACCACTTTCCAACTTATTTTCCGCTCTCAAATGACAACTTCATACATCCTAGTGCTCACACATCTTCTGAGTAACATCACATTACATCAAATACCAATAATATACACCTAGGACATCACATCACAACACATATCATAACTAGTGCAGTAGGGTATTGTGAACATTAATGACATCAACCTTGTGTCCTCCTCCTACTATACATGACCCCCACCATAATCCATCTCATCATATCTCACCCTAAGATAGCTAGGACATCACATACTCATCACATCACATGTAGACAATGACACTTTTGACTTTTGGCCATTACAAAATGTGCATATCAACAAGGTCTGACATATGGAAAGGGGAAGAGTAGGTAGCCAGCTATACATCCTCCCACCTGGATGTTGATAAAAACACCCCCAAAACATTTAGTGTCTACACATAGTGCTCGATGTGGGTGGGCCACATATATAAATCACAAAAAATATACCATGTATATACATATAGAGAAACAACACATAATACCCATCCTAAGGGTTCACAACCAAGGAATAAAATATCTCACAAGATGCTCCATTTCTTCTATTAAAAATAAATTCATAACCCCACATAAGAAAAAAAAAATCCAAAAATCACTTTCCACTTTTAAAGCCACTTTTTTCCAATTTATAGATTTCATATTATCAATAAAATCAAATTTAACAACCCCCTTAAATTTATGTATTTAAAATTATTTAGCATCCCATTTAATATCATTATAATTCATTTAATTCAATTACTACTTAGGAGACTAGAGTAACCATCCACCATCATAGCCCCACTGCAAAACCACAATAAAAATATTTTCATAGCCCCACTGCATATCACATACACTGACCCAAAACCCATCACAATAAAGACACCTCCCTTGAATCAAATCATTACAACCAATCCATAACACACAAAAGTATCCAAACATATCACATAACATGACATAACATTTTATAGATTAGCCATAGGGGATTTCATTCAATTCCACTTCATTATTTGATAGCATTATCACAAAATCCATAAGATACCAGGGCGTCCATTTCATTAAATGAATATACATGGTTAACCATTTATTTATGGTGGTTTCAAAAAAATTAACACAACATGGAAATAAAAAAATATAATAGAAGAATTAAATTAGGGGATACTTAAATCAGTAGTATTTAGTGATACAAAAAACATAGATAATATCAATATCACAATCAAAAGATATAAAATCATTCTATGCATCCCCCTTCCCCTTTTTATTTCATTTAAACTGGTTAATTATCTTTGTTAATACATATGAACTATATTACCAATATATAACAAGAGAAACCCATTTCTAATGATACATATAAGGGAGAAATGATAGAATTTATACCTAGAAGAATAGAGATTTACACAAACTAGTAGCACTAAAACATGTGTTTCATGCACACGAGGAAAAATATTCGGGGGAACTTGAACCAACTACAGGAATAAGGATCCATGAATACAAGGTAAGAAGGATTTAGAATCTTCAATATCAAGAGAAAGTAAGATATAAATAATTAAGAAACGATCTTATATTTTTAAAGATTAAATCCAAAACCAATGAGATTAGATATGGGTTTAAATTGGACATTAATGTTATATATCATTAAATCCACATGGAATAAAAATTTCAAGGGTCTACATAATTTTTAGAAGTTTAAGTCATGATTAATACCCTTTAAAATAGATTTAAAATTCATTATAGGTATTAAAACCTTTTTTCATCACAAAATACATCAAAATGAAAAACCTGTAACCATTGGTGAGTCACTGTAAGTTCAAAATGAGTCACTAATGGTGAGTCACCATTATTTAAAAATGATTCAATATTGGTGATCCACCATCATTCTCTAAAACACTTCATAATTTCCCTAGAAAACTCAATCATCATATTTTTAACAAAGTAATGGGCCAAAAGGTTCAGGCCATTACATCAGATACCCATCAAACTATCATCACCCTCAAGAATTAAAAACCAACCTAGAAAGAAGGTGACAAAGGGTCTAAACAACTATCCCTCGAGATACCTCTTAACTATCTCATTACATATAATATTCCACCATCAACCGAACCTTCTAACCTAAACTCCCACAATAGATGGACAAAAAATCATACTACCCCAAACATAGGAATCAGGGAATTCTATCCTCCATGTCAAGATACTATCTGCTCTTGGTGTAATTGGCTCGCCCGTATGGGTTTATTATCATCGTAATATAATTCATCTCGATAGGAATTAGTTCTTGCCCTTTTCACATTTAATAATTTTATCAAACATCACACAAAACACATCATATTAAGGGGAAAAACATATCTCATAAAACACCAAGGTCCAAATAGCATATCAAAAAGAAAAATAGAGAAAGGAAAAACTCAAAACAACTCTAGGTACTGGGCATGCATATGCATATCATTCTCCTAAGAACTCTTCTCTAGGCCACCATACCTCCACAAAATATGAACCAAGGGAATGGTATGTCCTCATAGAACCTTCTCTTAATAGTCTTGGATCTCCACCAGCTGATATATAAAAGTTATGTCATCCTTGATATCAAAATATCCCCAATCAATGACATGGGAGTCATTATAAAGATACCCATAGAGTTGAGAGACATGAAAGGCATCATAAATATACTTTAATCGAGGTGGAAGTTCCAACTAGTAAGCCACATCACCAATGTACCTCAATACATCGAAGGGACCAACAAATCAAGGTGATATATTACTACCTTTTCTGAAACTTTGCTTCCCACATCGAGGGGAAACATTCAAGAACACGTGTTCCCCAACCTCAAACAAAAAGGACCTCCTCCTACAACCATCTTAAGAATTTTTCTAGAAATGTACTACTTTCATCCTCTCTTGAACCAACCAAAACATCTTTTTCAAGATCTTCACTACATCAGGTCCTAAAACTGCTGAATCTCCAACCTCTATCCAATATAAAGAAAAATGACATGGCCTCCCATACAAATCCCCAAATAGGTCCATGTCAATGAATGAGTGATAAATGTTATTGTAAGAAACCTTAACCAATAATAGGTGTAATTACCATGATCATATGAAGTTCAAGACACATTCCCACAATATATATTCAAATGTTTGGATAGTCTACTTTGTATAACCATCATTCTGAGGGTGGAAAGTGGTGATGATGTGTAAATTAGTTCCAAAATCATACTGAAATCCCTTATAGACTCATGTGGTAAAATGTGAATCCTGATATGAGACAATGGACCTTGGGAATCTATACAATAACACCAAATCACCCACATAACCTTTTTCCAAAACATCCATTGTACCCAATTCCCTAATCACTAGGAAGTGATCCGTTTTCATTAACCAAACCAAAATTACATAGATTTCATCACAAAATCCTAGAGATTAGGATAAAACTGTGAATAAATCCATCTATATGTTGTCCCATTTCTACTCAAGAATTTCCAAGGGATCTAGAAAAACTCCAGGAATACGATGCCTGACCTTTACCTACTGGAAAACCAGACACCAAGCCATAAACTCCACAACCACTTGTTTCATCCTAGGCCACCAAAAATACATCCTCAAACCATTGTACATCTTATAAACTCCTAGGTGTACCCCTAAAGGTGAGATATGAAACTCATGAAGGAATCCCCCATGCATTAATACCGAAAAAATACCCTCACCTAAAACACCATATGGTTATGACCACCCTATGAACATCTGACGAAGCGTTGTCGTGTGCGCTCTCAAAAATATTTATACTAAGTGCAGCATAGTGGCTGACCTAGGTCGTTCTCTTGAGGAGCTTTTGTGGTTAATAAATCACTACTTCTATTCCACCTAATCTAATTCTTTTTTTTTGTTTAATATTTTATGAAATAAATGTAATTTAATAAAATAAATGAAATTCATAAATCAGAAGAAACTAAAATTTAATTCTAAATTACCATGCAATGCTAAACAGAATGTAATTAGGGAAGAAAGGAAGTTCTCCCGAGAGAATATTCAGGGAGCACCTTCATTGGCCAGCTTCAAATATTCTTAGTGCACACACTCCATCGTATGTGTGCACACCTTATTCTACCCCTGTTGTGAATGAAAAGCCTACTTAGCAATCGCCAAGCACACCCTCCATCCACCTCCTCAATCGAGGGAAAATGGTTGTAGATTAAAAAGTTAACCTTTAGACGACCACAGTGAGGATTACACCCACTATAAATTATCCTTATAATTAACTCAAAGAATATTAAAAACATGGTCTTGGGTTCAAGAACCTGATTACTCCCTCGGGATATTCCTCAGATTAATTACTCATGATCATGAGTATTATAGTTCACGATGGTAAGATGAGAGGAAGAAAAGAGGGTGAATCGGTGGACACAAAAATAAAAACAATGCATGAATTTATTAGAAATCTAAATTACAATTAAAAACTAAAAATAAAGAAAAGAAATAAAATAAAAAGAAAGTTGGAAGATTTGCGGCCGGCCTCCCTTGGTGGAGATCTCCTCCTTGGTGCCTTGAAGGAATGGATGGAAAAAAATGGGATGCTTTGGGAAGGAGGTGAGGGCCTCCTTTTATAGGCAGAATTTGTCCCTCAAATGTCGACGCGTTGTAGACCCCTTTAATGACATATTCACGCGTTATACCCTTAATAAATGTTGTTTAAAAATGTCTTGGCCGTGTCCTCTCAAAAGTTCAGATAATTTGGAAACCGTATGTAGGAGTTATGAATTTTTCATTCTCGGTTGCTGTTTCTGGATGAAGCATCCAGGAAGGTTCCTCCAAACTAATGTCATTCAATATCCTCCTTAATGACCTTCAACATCCTCCAAATTTATTTTGGAGACGTCCCTATCTGTCCTAGAGGTATCCCATGTGGAAACACATCATTTGGATATGTTTAGGCCGAGTTTGATGTCCGTTACCTTGGGTGGGTCCATGCTGTCCGCCCGGAAAACTTCCAATCTTCAATGATTTTTTAGACCCTTTAGATGACCGAATCAGATCCTGGTCCAGAAGACAAAAATGAAGGAAATAAAATAAGGATTCTAAAAAAAATTTAATCAGAAAATTTGGAATTTTGTTTTTCCTGAAATGACTAAAATACCCCTGACGTAAAATTCTGTAAAAAATCCAGAATTAGTCGTTTTTCACATTTGGGTTCAAAATAGCACTAAAACCTAAAAACATGATAATTACCCATTCAATAACAATTTTGTGGGATTATAAACAATATTTTACAGTATAAAATATATGAAAATGTGAGCTTCATCACTCCCCCACACTTAAACATTGCACTCCTGGGCAATCATCTTACATCCAAATCAAAATCCACACAACAATCAAAAATGAGAAAATATCAATGATTTTATCCAAAATAGAATTCCATCATGTCTCATTTATGAATAATAATTCTCTCATTTTCATTTCAATCATTAAAATTTGTTCAACCTCATAAATCAATCCATGGCCCAATCACAACCTACCCCACATTGAATTTTATGTCACTCTTCACTCAAGAGAAATTAAATCTAGGGTTATACTCATACTTGAAAATCGCATGTATCACCATAGGTTTGTGAAAATTATCATTTCTCCACAGTGTGAAACCTGAAAATGAATTTAATCATGAGGGATTTAATTAATGGTTCAAATGATTCTGTGGCTTAGGGTCGGTGGTAAAATGATTGAAAAATGTTCCAAGCTAGAAAGAGGAGGTTGAACTTTTAAGTACAATGCATGATTAAATCAAGTGAAAACACAGGAAATTCCTCACTCAATACTGCTTGTAAATGTGAAAAACAACCCCACCCCTCTTTATGACATGGTACATGAGCCAATAAGTGATGATATCATCTATGTTCTCCTCTCTTTTTTTTTCAAAGCTCCAGAAAGGCACATCTTTATTTTCTTTTTTTTCTTCTTCTTTTTTTTTCTTTCTTTTTTTTCATAGAGGATGAGCTGAAAAATTGAATACAATGAATGAATGACAATTCATGCCCTTGATTTTTGGGAGGGACATGTGTAACGCCCCGACCCTAATTACCTAGAGTCGGTGCATTATTACATAACATTGGCATGATCATGAGAAAGATCAAGTCTCGAAAGACCGATTAGTTTAGTAGCCTTGGAATAACTAGATACATCCATAAATTTTTACATTACATCATAAAAAAAACATCTTGTCCTCATATCCCCTCATACTATCCCTGCAGGTCATTCATAAATTACTTCTTCATAATCCTGGGAAAAATAAAACATTGAAAGGGGTGAGCTCGGATGCTCAATAAGGATAACATTATAGCAGAAGCTTTCATAAATAAGCATAAACACTTAAGGCAATTTATAACTAAAACAAAAGCCTTTTAAATTTAAACTTCAGCATAAAATGGCGAAGGTAAAATGAAATAATTCCATTTACTTACTCACATGGATATTCTACTAGTCGAATGATCACATGCAATATCAATAACCACTTTCATAATGATGGAATGCATAATGCTAGACTATCATAACCACATAGCCAAGGCCTCGTGCCAAGACTACAAATAAGATTTTGCCAAGGCCTTGTGCCAAGACACTAGTTTGTCTCATGAGACCTACCGATGCATCGAGGAGCTATAGCGGGCTCCACCCGTCACTTATTAAGTCCAATTCATTTCTCATATGAACAAGTTTAAACATAACATAAACATTCGTATTGAAACTAGCATACGAAATGTCAATACTTTTACCACAAACCTTGAATGGTATAAAAATAGCACATCCACAGTCAAACATAACTCATTCGATACAATATGGAAGATTGTATTGTATCACATTAACCTCAATCAAGAATAATGAAGGATGTTGACATAGATGAAAATAATCATCAAAACTATTTGAGAGAAATATCCCCCTTTTCTTGAAATCATTTAAAAGTCACACTATTTGTCAAAAAGCCATTTAAAAATAGATTTTTGAATCAAAGTGTCCCATACCACTTTGAAACCTTTTAAAAGGATTTTTAATTTCTAAACTTTAATGTCCATATAAATAAATCCTTAAAACCATTTTTAAAACATGGACATTAATGAGAAAGATTTAGATGAATAAGTCTTTAAAACATTTTAAAATGGTATTTTGGTTAGAGTTTCTAACCAAAAGAGAGACACTTGAATACAAATAATTGAGGTAATCAAAACATTGTAATATCATGAGAATAAAGGAATTCATGATATACTATGTCAAAGTACATTATATACACCACATAAAAGTGATTCGGTGTATATCATCAAAGAAGTCTCAATAGAATGTAAATTGAGATGAAATCTCTCATAAAGGTTGTATCCTTAGGTTAAGGATAAATCAACGACATAATTATGTGTGACAAATATAAATACACTAAATATGATTGGATATTCAGTGTAAATCAATCAAAGGATATTCACACATATTCTTGTAAAAACAATACCAACGAATTGGATGTTTAACTCAACAAATGGAGAATGAGTTAAAATTACTCTTATCAAATTCATATCAAAGAATTGAGAATTATCAATGGAGTGATTATGTGTATCAAACTTATATCCACAGGAAGGGGAGTGGAAATTATGACATAATCAAATGAATAGTGATTCCACACATAATCTTGGGGTAATATAATCAATGAAATATGCGTAAAGCCAAATGAGTGGAAATTGAAATCTCAAATTCCCTTATTGATTAGGTAACTTAAGAAACAAACAAACATGAAAGAAAGATCATACCATGATGATGTAAATACCCATAAAATAAAGTATATTACACAATGAATACAATCATGGGTAGTACACATACACCACATGCAATAATTAAGTGGTGATCAATGGAATTCTCACGGAATTAAAAGTGAGACAAGAAACCCCTTACCACGTTAATCAACTGAGTCGCATGGCCAAAAGTTAATAACCACCAAATTATTTATAGAATAACATGAATATAAAGTGAATCATGATAATATATATCAAATGGAAGTACACAATACACCACTTTCAATAATTTAGTAGCGAACAATGGAAATCTCACGGAATTGAAAGTGAGATAAGAGAATCCCTTACCTTGAACTTTCCCTTAGTTGATGGTATGTTAACCTCCTGTATAATAATTAAAACATTGTTATTAAATTATACAATAATCATATACATCAATATGATATCATATATAATCTTTTAACATTGATTTATTAATAATATCTTAGTATTATCGTCGTTTCGGGTGATAATCGATTCGTTCTTCTTAAATGTTTGGTTACATAAGACATGTTTGTAATGGATAGATTATATCTTATTCATATCCAGAATGATATCAAGTCCTTAAACATCATTTTTAAATCATTAAATGATAATTATACTTGAATGGATACGATGGAGAATGAATCTCATCGCGTTCGTGGAGACGGTAGTCCGTACGTACGCACGAACGCTACTTCCATTAAATTTTTATTTTAAAAGAATCGAATCCAAATGATACATAGGTATATTACTATTCCAGTATAATATAATATTTTATATATGTTACTTAAGTTCATTAACACCATCCTTTATACGTTCCATGTGTGGTATGAACGAGTCATATCATTTTAAGGGGGCGGTAGTCCGCACTTCCTCAAATGAAATTATCGTATGTATATACAACATGAAACGGATAATGGTATGAAATAAAATGGAATTACAGAAGCTTATATATAAAATATATATCATTAATATCATATTTAATTACAGTGCCATCATAATGGCCACCATGAGAGGCGGTAAGATGTTTTTGAACAATCATCGTTTCGTGAGGCGTTAGTTTTCCATCCACAGAAACATTATGTTCATCATCCATTAGATGGAGTTGTGTGTATGTGTAGTTTGAATACTTCTTATAACAACATCCTAGTATATTTAGGATACTGGTGTTGTTACAAAAGAAGGTAAATAAAAAGAGTTTGGGGGTTGAAGAAGCAAAATAAATGAAAATAATTTAAGAGAAATCGTTACCTTTAATTTAGGTAACTCACTTTGGTTGGAACCAAAGGACTTGTTGAAATGCTTTCTGCCTAAGGGGAAGCTTCAAGGAGGAGTAGAGGGATGTGGGGAGATTATTTGGGCAGAGTTTGGACGAGCCAAGTGGCTTGAGAGGTGTGAGGAAATGAGAAGGAGGAGTGCCCTTTTATAAGAGGGGTGAGGGGCACCTTTGGAAAAGCTAGAAATATTAATTTATAATAAATTCATATTCGGTTTCCAATGGCTCCAAAGTTGACTATTCAAAGGTTTAGGTGGGGATAGGTCGAAAACAACTCATCCAATAGAATTTAGACAGGTTTGGGTACTTATATTAACCTTATCTTTAAGTATTAACTCTAAGTTAATTAGTTTCACTTTTACAATGTCTCTTTGTATTTTTATATAATATGGTTAATAAACTTACTATATACATCCAAAAGACCCCAAAGTGGTCCATTAATGATTAACCTATCATAATATAAGTCTCTTTGCCGAACCTTAGATTTTTAGGAATTTAATATCAATTAATAATATAATATTTGTTTTAAGAACTCTTTTATGTCAATTTTGACACTATTCACTAGTTGATTTTTGTGAAACTCATAACAGATTGATTACTTCGAACAAAGTCAAATAAATCAATCCTAATATATCATATTATCCTAGAAAATTTGTTTAATTCATTAAAAGTTTCATATTATAATTATTTGGGTATTTATAATATCAATTATGTTAATTTTTTACTATTTTAGTAATTACTGCATCATCATTGTGTCATAAATAAAATAAATTATTTAATGTCAAAAAATTATAAATAAAATATAATTATGTAGGAAATATTTTTATCTTTCTAATGATTATTTATAATCTAAAATCCAACATATATAACCCTATGTAACAATTGTTTTTCTAAAAGATATATGCTTGTGTCATTTTTGTATTCATTTTAACTTAATTAATATAAAGTGTCATTATCACTTACAAGTGGATCCATGGGGTCCCAAAATTTACCCAAAGATGCCCATGGTCGACCATGTATCAACCAATAGGGTTAAGACACATTTTAGGGTAATTTAGTATTATTATAATATTATTTTTTTAACCCTTATTTACCGGATTTACCCTTAACCATGGTAAATAAAATATTTACCGCAGTAATTATTCAAAATGTCTAAAAATAAAAGTTACCTATTTACACAATTTGGACATCCTGATTCTAAATATGGAATCCATTTTTCTAAATTCAAAACACAAAAGTGGCAGAAATTAATTTAAAATTAATTCCCGCTGTCAAAACAAAAAGCGTGTTTTTAAGAGATAATAACTATCAAAAGATTGACACTTGTTTATGTTCGGTTTAATTGTAAAATTATGTCCAATGACCAACATTATATTAAATGGTAAAAATATATTCTAAATATACTTTAAAACCACTCAAATTCACAATTTATCACTATTAATTATTTTGATTAAAAAAGTTGTTTTTAATTAAAATTTAGTAATTTTCACTATTCATCAAAATATGAAAGTTATCTGAAAAGTACCAAAATTTCACCTTAGGCTAAATTCGATATTCCGAATCCAAAAATGAAGTCCATTTTGAAATATAAAATATATATAATTTCAAAAAGTAGGTATTACTATTCATAACGGCTAGTTTGATTGGTTGTGGTGTGTTAAAATCTCGAAGTTGCGTACAATGCACGTCATTGCATTATTCGAAAGGAAACATACCGAGGAAGCTTGGGGTGTTACAACATGAGTCATAAAATAATTTACAATGAGGAATTCAAGCTCATCTCTATTTTTTTCTTTTTTAGGAGAAATGGATGAACCAAATAAAGCACAATGAAATGATGACACATGCCCAATTCTCTTGTTATCCGCTGCCCAAAATATTGACACACACACTTCACACTACCCATAAATGATACACATCCCAATGAACGCACACGAAAAGCCCTTCCCCCACACTCAAACTTGAAATATCCATGCAAAAATACTAAAAGTGCAGGTAGGTATGGAAAAATTGGCTTGTAATGTGGCTTAAACCTATAAGGCAATTCATGGAATCTAAGGGATTACGAAGGATAAATGTAAAGGTGGGTCTCAGGATAAAATGTGGCTAGCCAATGATATGCCTCAATCATTTTAAATACATTCCATGAAATCCAAAGCTTCGAAAGAGAATATTCACAAATTCTGATTCTCACACAAAATTCAAGTTTCCCTCAAGAAAGTGTGGGTATTAGGAAGAATATGTAAAATTGGTTCAGAATACCTCACAGGATTGGAAAAAATATTTTGAGACAGTGTTTAATGGTCATGGATTTCAAAAATCAGTCAAACTCATAAAAATGATTGACAATCCAATTCAAGAAAAATGTTTTCACATCAACAATCATTTAAAATCCATTATTTCAAAAATCATTTCAACTCTTTATAATCAATTGATGTGTGAAAAGTGATAAGAATATTCATTAAATCTCAAAAATCCTAAAAAAAATGAAAAGAACACAAGAAGAACTAAGCAGGTTGACACTCCCCCACACTTAAATTTAACTACCCCTTATTTCAACTCAACAAAATATAAATATAAAGGTAAAAAATAAAAGGGAAGGAAAGATACAACCTGACATTATTTTAGAAGTGGATGCCTTGAGTTAAGCTCCTAGAAGCAACCACTTTAAGACTACAAGAAAGTAATAAAAATAAATAAGAAAAAATAAATAAAAAGAATGAGAAAAGGAAAAGAAAAGAGATAATGCTTGGTTTAGACCCCCAAGCGGGTGCTAGGTTTTTACTGCCCCTAGTCAGGCAGTTTCAGTGGATTATCCCCAATCATAAGGTGGATGTGGTTTCTTTGAGATGAAACACCACATGTGAGTTTTCCCGATGTCCATGATTAAATACTGAAAGTAGAGAACCCCAAATAAGATAAGAATGTTCCCAACCCCCGACAAATAATAAAGAAGAAATTTGAGGTTCGAAGTGGGAGGGAATAAAAGATAAGGGTGCTCCCTGTTAACTTCGGTGGTGTCCTCCTCCATATGGTATGGAAATTTTTGTTGAGGAGGTAGTCGCACCACCGCCACCTTCTCCAGATCTTCTTCCATGATCACCACTAATTTAGTGGTATCTTTCATATCATCCATGGTCTGCTCTATTTGAGCTATATCAGAAATTTCAAAGGAAGAGGTGTTAGAAAACAATTTAGCTTGAATAATATTAAAACATGAAGAATTAATAAAGAAATATTCCCTTTCAAGTAATTCAGCTTGGTAATTGATCTCTTCAGGCATGACCATCGGCAACTTCATCTCAGCAAGTGCATCTTCTTCTTCATCTTCCAAAGCAAGATTGAGGTCAAAAGGTACATATTGTTCAATATCAAGCATGGGAGGATCATGTTTCAAGTTATCTTCGACAAAGTTATTCCAAGATTCTTCCAAAAAATGTTGACCTCCCATCAGTGCATCAGTTGGAATGTTTACTTCTGGGACCTCCTCGAGCAATGGTTGAGTGCGGGATGATGTGATTAATTCTTTTAGTAGATCCTTCTCACCCTGGTCAGGTTCTTTAGCATAAAAAATGATGGGTAAAATCTCTTCCACCACTCGTTCTGGTTCAGGTTCCGGTTCAGGTTCGGGTTGTTCTTGGGATGCGCGTACATATTCTGCAATCAATTCTATTTGGCCCTCCAAGTTTTTCACTTTATCGCTAATCCTATGAAATTGCACATCTAGTTCATTGTAAAAATTTTCTTGCAGTTGAGATTGATCAGTCCATGCATAATAATCATAATTTGAATACATCGTGAACAAAGAAGATTTTTTTTTAATTTTTGAAATTTATGATTTTTTGTTGTTTTTTTAAATGAATGGAAAATTATTTACACAATGTGAATAAAAAATAGAGAATTAAAACCACTTGGATCCCCGGCAACAATGCCAATTTTGACGCACGCCTGTCGTAGGGCGTGGAAAAACAATTATTTCCTAAGTTAAAATGTAGTAATGTGGTTGACCTAGGATGTCTCCCGAAGAGGAGTGCACACAAAATGGGTTGTCACTTTAAAACGGGGGTAAAAATGTTGTGAAAGGAAATTTGAAATTCAAATGATTGAAAAACAATGAAATTAAAAGGGTGATTAGGTCGTGGTCGATTTCCTAATTATAATGCTATCCTTGTTCAATTTAATTCAAACCTCTTCTTCTTAGTTGATTAAAGTGAGTTTCCACAATCGTTTCCTCTCACTTCCTTGGTGAAATTGTTATTGTGAGAGAAAACCTTACCAAGATCTCGGTTTGGTCAAATCTCCTTCCATGTGTAAAATAGTTGTATTGAATATCCTTAATTGAAATGGGAAATACCCGATCGGGTTTTGTTTGTCCCAAACAATCAAGAACATTCACTACACCTTTTACACGTACTGACGATCGTCGAGTACTTCACCACTAATTCCTGGTTTATTCCATCGTATATAAACTAGAAATTAGTGGAGGGAGATATTGATTATTTTACCAAGGCAAAAATAAATAACGGAATTAATATTCAAGAACGATCGAACTTGATAAGAAAATCCGCTATAAGAATTTGAAAACAACTTTGAAGAAGAAAGAAATTTATTCAATTGCATCCAAGAACTCAAGCATTACAATGTAGAAAACCAACCCTTCCCCAATCACACCAAATGTTTACCCCACCATGGTAAGAGTAATCGAGTTGAATGGGGAATAAGAAGTCATTAAAAAACTATTAAAAAGAAAATAAATAAAAAATAAAACCTAAAAGATCTTCTTCTTGGTGTCCCGGAAGGAATGGGGTGGAGAATGGATGCCTTGAGAGGGTGGAGCTCTCCTCCTTTTATAGCCAGAATTCTTCCCCCGAATGTCGACGCATTGTAGCCCCATTAAATGACATCTTCACGCGTTGAGCCCTTCATGAATGTTGTTCATAATTCCCTTTTACGTGTCTCCTCAAAATTCCATCGGATTTTGACTTTTATTTCGAGAGTTATGGCCGTTTTACTATGAGCATTTATTCTGTCCAGTCAGACTCTCCAAAACGAAATCCTCCGGATTAGGGTGCTTTAATGGCCCCATTAACGGCCAATTCACTCGGTTCTTCCTTCATAAAAGATTCTCCAAAACTCCTTGCGCGTCCACCCACCGAATTTCAATAGCTTTGGGCCCACAGTGGATGAGTTAGGGATCCCACATCAAAACTAGGAAGAACTGAAAACAGTTTTCTTGAGCCAACTTGTGAGCTTCTTTTAGGCTTCCATATGGCAGATTAGGATTTTGGTCCAAATATATTAAATGAAGCCCTGGATGTGTAGAATCTGTAAAAGAACGAATTTTGCAATTTGGATCAGTGTAGATAATGTTATGGTCAAACTACCGAAATAATTTAAAACTGTTAAAAATCCAAAATGGCCAATTTTTACTATTCAGCTCAAAATAACATCATTATAAAAAAAAATGAAACAATTCATCTTAGAGGAACAATTTTGTGGGTTTAAAACAATGATATTCAATATAAATTAATTGAAAATATTTGCTCTATCAATTCCCCCACACTTAGCACTTGGACTCCTGGACAAGTAAAAATCAAATCAAATCAAAATCAAAACACATATCAATGAGATCAATCAAATCAATTTCAAGAAACAAAAAGATATCATGCCTCAACAAAAAATGTTATTTCAAGTTCTCCATTTAATATTTTAATATATTTCCACTTCATTTCTTATCCCATGCACACAAAACACCTACCTCACATGAATTTTCTCTCATCTCACAAATGTAAAGGCTGAACAAGGCTTTTCTCATCCAAACTCACACAAGATTCACCATAGGTTTGATAAATTCCTACTTCTCCACCCTATGTGAGTCAAGGAAATGTGTTTCTCATGAGGACTTTTCAGGGTTGTTCTGTGGCTTCCGGTTGGTAGGATTTAGATGTTAAAAGTTCTGAGGCCGAAAAAGGAAGGCTTGGCTCTTATTGAAGCAGAATTGCAAGATTCTAGTTTTCACTCAAATATGGTCTCCTTCACTTCCCCTTTGCTGAAAATAGGATTCATCATCATTCAATCAGCTCAGCAGGAAACATTTCAATCTTTTCAAACATAATTTTTTTAAAGCTCCAGATAGGCACAACTTTCTTTTGGAAGCTCCAGAAAGGCACAACTTCTCTTTTGGAAGCTCCAGAAAGGCACAAATTCTCTTGTCATAAAAGCTCCAGAAAAGACACAGCTTTCAACAGAATAATTTTTCAGCATCACACACATCTCTTCCACAATTTATTTTCCACCCAAAGTATAACCAAATGAGGTAGTACACCACAAGACATCTTCCCCCACACTTAAGTTCAACTAGATCATACAATTTTACTTGAAGAGCAGGTATGATAGGGAAAATTGGCTTGTAATGTGGCTAACCTAACAGGAAATTCATGGATACTAGGGGCTATAATGATGGATAAATGTAAAGGTGGGCCATAATGAAAAGGATTATTTTGAAAAGGGGGCTTCAAACTAAATAAATGCCTCAATCATTTAAAACACACGTACCCCAACCCTCAAGTTTTGAAAGGAATAAATCAAATTCTGGTTAAAGCAAGCACGGTTTGGTTCTCTCAAGAAACGAGGAGAATGAAAAGAATATGACAAAAATGGTTCAGAAGCCTCACAGGAAAGTTATTTCAAAGATATAGACAGTGAAATATGGCATGAGATTTAAAAATCAGTGTACTTTTCATGAATTTCCAAAAGATTTGAACTTGAAACAAAGTTATTTCAGCATTCATTTAAGATCAGTTTCATGAAATAGACTGGTTCACTCATTGACATGGGTTTCAAAAACGGTATTGATTATCATTTAAGCTCAAAAGTTACACCAAAAATTGAAAAATAAACACACAAAAATTTGAAAACACACATTTTTTTTATTTTTTTTTTATTTTTGAAAACAAACATTTTTATTTTTGAAAACAAACATCAAATAAAAATCCTATACTAAAAAGGTTCCCCCCCACACTTAAATGATGCAGTGTCCTCGATGCATTCAAGTGGATTTAACATGTAAGCCAATTTTCAAATTAATCACAACATCAAGAAAGTGTGAAAGAGAGGTACAACCTGATTTATTCGTAGTGCAACATTGAGTTAAGCTTCCAAGTGTTGCACTCTGAAAACCTACAAATAAAAGAACAAAAGAAAACATAAGATATTTATTGAAAGAAATAAAAATAGAAATAGGATGATAATAGAAGGATAAAACTTGGTTCAATCCCCCAAGTGGGCCCTGGGTTTTGACTGCCTCCAGTGGGGAAGTTCTAATCGGTTATCCCCAATCTGATGGAGGATGAGGTTTCTTTGATTTGAACCACCACATGTGGCTCTTCCCAACTTTCATTTCATTGTTCTTATTGAGGAGGAATCCATAGATAGAGTACACCAGATCCACCCCTTATCAATGTGGTACACCATGCATGGTGGGGGTAGGATGAAGTACATAGCCTCCTTCTTCTTGGGTTCCGCATGAACAACATCATCTTTATTCTCTAGTGGTTGATGAAGGTATGATACATCTGGGGAAAAATCAAAGGGAATGTTAGAGTTTAATTCTATTTGAAAAAAATTAAAGCATGAAGAATCAATATCAAATTCTTCCCTTTCAAAGTAAGTATCTTGTGTCTCATTTTCCACCAGAAAATCCACTTTGATATTCTCTTGTACTCCCTCCATTAAATGTTCAACAAGTTTGGGGAGCTCTAGATGTTCCTCTTTAGATCCATATTCTCCCTCCAAGGAAATACAAGTGTTGGATGAATCTGACAAATTAAAACAAGGGGAGGTAATACTCAATTTAGTTTCAACAAAATCAAAAGATAATGAGTTTATAAAAAGATTAACTCCCTGAGCTTGTTTGGATTCAATTTCTTCTTCAAAAGGAGGTGGCTCTTGGAGTTGAATTTCCGTAGATAGAGGTAGGTAGTCAGACTCCTCTATCTTCTCTTCAAATTCCACTACTTGGTTGGTTTCTTCATTCAATGTTTCTGAATCATCTACATTATTAGGAATAGTTGGATCAAGAAGTTCCTCACACTCATTCCAGAAGTTATCCAGATCTTTTTGATCTCCCATATGTATTTCAATTGCTAAATCTTCTTCATCAATCTTCTCCAACATTGATTGAGATGGGCTCAATGGATATTCTTTTAATTTCATCAAGGCCTCCCCGGCAACAGAGCCAATTTGACGAAGCATTGTCGTGTGCGCTCTCAAAAATATTTATACTAAGTGCAGCATAGTGGCTGACCTAGGTCGTTCTCTTGAAGAGCTTTTGTGGTTAATAAATCACTACTTCTATTCCACCTAATCTAATTCTTTTTTGTTGTTTAATATTTTATGAAATAAATGTAATTTAATAAAATAAATGAAATTCATAAATCAGAAGAAACTAAAATTTAATTCTAAATTACCATGCAATGCTAAACAGAATGTAATTAGGGAAGAAAGGAAGTTCTCCCGAGAGAATATTCAGGGAGCACCTTCATTGGCCAGCTTCAAATATTCTTAGTGTACACACTCCATCGTATGTGTGCACACCTTATTCTACCCCTGTTGTGAATGAAAATCCTACTTAGCGATCGCCAAGCACACCCTCCATCCACCTCCTCAATCGAGGGAAAATGGTTGTAGATTAAGAAGTTAACCTTTAGACGACCACAGTGAGGATTACACCCACTATAAATTATCCTTATAATTAACTCAAATAATATTAAAAACATGGTCTTGGGTTCAAGAACCTGATTACTCCCTCAGGATATTCCTCGGATTAGTTACTCATGATCATGAGTATTATAGTTCACGATGGTAAGATGAGAGGAAGAAAAGAGGGTGAATCAGTGGACACAAAAATAAAAACAATGCATTAATTTATTAGAAATCTAAATTACAATTAAAAACTAAAAATAAAGAAAATAAATAAAATAAAAATAAAGGTGGAAGATTTGCGGCCGGCCTCCCTCGGTGGATATCTCCTCCTTGGTGCCTTGAAGGAATGGATGGAAAAAAATGGGATGCTTTGGGAAGGAGGTGAGGGCCTCCTTTTATAGGCAGAATTTGTCCCTCAAATGTCGACGCGTTGTAGACCCATTTAATGACATATTCACGCATTTCACCCTTCATAAATGTTGTTTAAACATGTCTTTGTCGTGTCCTCTCCAAATTTCAGATAATTTGGAAACCGTATGTAGGAGTTATGAATTTTTCATTCTCGGTTTCTGTTTCTGGATGAAGCATCCAGGAAGGTTCCTCCAAACTAATGTCATTCAATAGCCTCCTTAATGACCTCAAAAATCCTCCAAATTTATTGTGGAGACGGCCCTATCTGTCCTAGAGGTATCCCATGTGGAAACACATCATTTGGATATGTTTAGGCCGCGTTTGATGTCCGTTACCTTGGGTGGGTCCATGCTGTCCGCCCGGAAAAATTCCAATCTTCAATGATTTTTTAGACCCTTTAGATGACCGAATCAGCTCCTGGTCCAGAAGACAAAAATGAATGAAATAAAATAAGGATTCTAACAAAATTTTAATCAGAAAATTTGGAATTTTATTTTTCCTGAAATGACTAAAATACCCCTGACGTAAAATTCTGTAAAAAATCCAGAATTAGTTGTTTTTCACATTTGGGTTCAAAATAGCACTAAAACCTAAAAACATGATAATTACCCATTCAATAACACTTTTTTGGGATTATAAACAATGTTTTACAGTATAAAATATATGAAAATGTGAGATTCATCACCATCCCTCCAGAGCTTCACTATGGACAACATGATTGCACATCACCTCTACCTCTAAGTATCCCCACTTAGACTCCTCCACATTCCACATCAAATAAGACTAAATTTTCATCTAAAATAAGAAAACTCCTCTATCAACCACCCACACATCTAATTGTAGGGTTTCTAACTCATCCATTTCTCTCCAAGAATCCACAGACTCCTGAAAAAAATGCTTCTATACCTTTATACTCAAATAATTGAGAATGAAATTACCATTTGATAAGGTGTAGGAGATCTCAAATTCATAGTCCTGAAGAAAATATATCTTCCTATACTATCATATATTTATATCATGTTGAGAAAATACATACCTCAAACTCTTTTGATATATGAAGACTACAAGGAATTCCCTAATGAGGTAATGTCACAACAACTTCAGTGCAAACACAACTACTACTAGCTCTAGATCATGGGTTTCATAGTTATTCTCATGAGGGTGTAACTTCATATACCCATAAGATATCACTACCTTTTACTACATCAAGACTCATCCAAAGTCTAGACTCGACACATTTTAGAAAACCTTGAACATCACACCCTCCTTATGAAACTGAAGCACTAAAGCACTAACCAACTTCCCCTTTGGTTAACAAAAAAACTGATTAGAACAGATCGGTCCACACAAAATCTTGGTACTTCCTGGTAAATGCTATCAATGAGGTTGTAAATCAAGAGAAATCAGGAAAAAAACTCTGATAATAGCCTATGAGACCAAGGAATCTATGAACCTCTACCACATTCTTGGGTGATTCCAAATAAAAAACTACCATGAACTTCAATGGGTCCACCACTACACCCCACTAAGACACTAAATACCTATGGAAATGCACCTATTGTGTTCAAAACTTACACTTGGATAACTTTCTATAGAGCTAGTGGTGACGAAGAATCTGTAAAATATATTTGAGATGCTCTACATTCTACTCCTCTAACCCTGAGTAGATCAGTATATCATTGATGAATACAATGAGAAACCAGTCTAATAACTCACGAAACATGGAGTTAATAATCCCCATGAACACGAATGGTGTGTTTGTACCACCAAAATAAATGACCATGAACTAAAAGTTCATTTACTTGCATATTAAGGTAATATTCTAGATATATCCATCCTTAACCCTTAATTGGTAATATTCAGACTGCATATCGATCTTGGAGAAATAAGTAGCTCCTCTAAACTAGTTGAAAATATCATCAATACTCGAAAGAGGATAGAGATTCATTATCTTCTCCTGGTTCAACCTTCGATAGTCTATGAACAACCTCATACTACCATCCACCTTCTTAGAGAATAAAACTGGAGAACTCTATGGTGAAATACTAGGTCAGATGAAACCACTCTATATTAGAAAAAATATATAAATCATTAAATACCGCAACATAGAAGGAACCATATGGTAGGGAGACATCGAAATTGAAGAAGCACCAGACTGTAAGTCTATCCTGAAATCAACATTACGTATAGGTGGTAGTGTCACAACCTCCTCATGGAAAACATACAAGAAATCTTTGAAAACCATGGGAACCTTCTCTATCCCCATGTCTACTGATTCTACAGAAAATTTATCCACCAAGTAAAGAAGAGGATCCAAATTCCAACTTCTCACATGGAAACCCCTCTCACTAATGAAAACCACATGTTGTACATCTATATTTGAGAACACAACTCTCCTCCAAAAGTAGTTAATAAAAGAACACATAGAATAAAAACAGTCAATGCCAAGGATGACATCATGTGGATTCAACTGAGGTATGAAAAGATCCACACACGACTGATGCTACCCCAACATCAGTTCACATCCCTAGAACACATTAAACAAGTTGGCCTATCCTTTGACTGGTGTTGTCAACACCAGGGTCATGGGAATCTTCTTTATGTCTAGTCCCATATTACAAAATAGAGAGGGTGAAATAAAATATTGTGAATATTTTGAATCAAAAAAGGCACAAACAAGGGTATATTATAAAATAAGTGTACCTAGAATGATCTTTGGCCCCTCTAGTGTAGCTATCTCCATTACCTATAACTGAACACACCCAACTCCTCTTACTCTCTACTTATAGACACCTCCACAACCACTCTCGGGTTGAGGTCCATAAGGGAAAGGTATATCCTGAAGTCTACCTATACCTACCTCATATGATCTCATTGGAACATAATATTACTACCCTTACTACGGGAATAGCCTCACTGGTAACTGTTGTTGAGGTTGGTGCTAAACCTATCCACCTCTATGCTGAGGCTGGTGCTGAACCTATCCACCTCCACCAAACTGATCTCAAGAAACCACTGAGTACTTGTCACAATGATGTCCACAAACCCCATATATTAAAAAAACTAGTATGATGTCCCTAGGAAGAGTATGAAAACCACTGGCCCTATATTTTTAGAAGGGAAGCTACCGAGGTTGACTCCCTTCTAGTCAAAACCTTGAAGGCCCTACCACCTAAGACCTACCACCTAAAACCTACCACTGAAAACTCTACTCCTCAAGGAACCCTACTGGTTCCTCTCTCATGGTAATCCTCCTTAATAGTGCATATGCTCAATCACATCTACCTTCTTTTGGACATCTAGATATGTTAGAAATGTAAAATGAGTAACTGTATATTGGATCAATGGATGGAGTGCCTCCTCAATACACCTCTCTTAGGACTCCTCATCTAGAAAAAGATATGGGGGAAATCATTGAAGTTCCTTAAACTTGATCCCAATATCCCACACAGACATAATCCCCTATCTAAGGGATAGTATATCCTATTTTTTCACAACCTTTATAGTCAATAAAATGAACCCCACTTAGAAATCCTTTTGAAATTAGAACCATGAAACATCAGCCTCCTTCTACTCACCAAGGTACAATGTCCACCATTGATGCAAAAATCCTCCCATATGACTAACTAACAAAGGAACCCAATACCCTATTGAGGACCGAATCATACTAAAAGTGATCTCTGGATCCTCTATCTATCCCTATATATACACATCAGAAATACTACCCTCATACTTCCCCAAATCCTATCACTAAAAATCTTGAAACCTCCTCTACCACTGATCATCATCCTCAACTGGATCAACCCTACGGTGATCAACTAGGTTAGCCTACTGAACCTCTATTGGATGATCCACATGTGGATGATGACCAGGAGCCACAACAGAAATAGAAACAAATATTTATTAAGCCTAGTAGTATGTAATTTTTATTAAGATACATTTTAAATAACTTTATTCATTATAAACATACCAAAACAACCTAATTAAAATAGGAACACAAGTCATCATGATGCATGTACCTCTCATAGTTCTCTACCCTAAAAAATAGGTCTACCTCACAACGTTCAATAAGCTAAGTGTCCATGCACTAAATCCCGAGCCCCCCTAAAATACTATGTCCTAGACAATATCCCTTGACCAAGTCAGGAACCTAGGTTAGTTGGAAGCATTTCCATACCACCCCATGAAATTCTCATTGTGCCTAACTCCAAATTCTATCCCATCTCTCAACCAAAATCTCAGATACCACTATGTCAAAACCCCTCCCTCCAAAGATGCCATAATGGGGGGATAGAGATAATGACCCCCTGAGTCCTACCTCTAGTTGGCTTTAGGTTGGCAACAAGCATCGAGGGTATAAAAATATTATGTATGAGAGGACTTACCCTATATAATAATGTAGGATCAGTAGATAAGATGAATCATACACAATAAAATATAAGAAAAAATATAAAATAAATCCATATATCCCATAATGAATGTATAAATAAAACTTATACACATAAAATTCTCCAAAGTAAATACCTAAAAATAGGGATAGAGTAGCGACACAACAACTATCCAAACATTTGATCTAGTAATATCCATCAGGGTTGAAAAAGTCCTCCTAGAAACCTGAAAATAGTTTTATATACATAGGTTGAGCATATAGGTATACTTAGTAGAAAAACCGAAGTCCCTCATGTACATGTGAAAAGAGAATACTAATTCAACCATAATAAAATAGTAGAAACAAACTAAACCTACATAGGTTTATCAACCAAACCCATCCTCACCATGGTTCACTAAAAAAATAACACATACAAGTATAATAATATAATATGAAGCATATCGATGATAGGGTACCCCATACCACTTTCCCACTGATTTTACACTCTCACACCCCAACGTCATACATCCTGGATCTCCCACATATTTTTAATAACATCACATCACATCACATCCTACCCATAGACACCTAGGACATCACATATAATAACTAGTGTAGTAGGGTATCGTGAACATGAAGGACATCAACCTCATGTACTTATCCTACCATACACGACCCCCACTATAATCCAACTCATCACATATAACCTAAAGACACATGGTCCATCACATAATTATCACATCACATGTAGATAGTATCACTTTTGACTTCTAAACATCATAGCCCATGAATATTACCAACGCCTGGAAGAGGGAACAAGGAAAACAAGGTAGCCATCCATCCCTCCTTCCACTAGGATGTTGGAAAAAACACCCCAAAACATTTGGTGTTGGAATATGGTTCTCAAAATGGGTGGTTCACATATATAAATCACAAATAATATACAATGTATATAGATATATAGAAACAAAACACATTCCCTATAATAAGGGTTCACAACCAATTCATAAGATATCTCACATGATACTCCATTTCTGCTACCAAAACTAAAAGCATAACCCTACACAAGCAAAAAAAATCCACACATCACTTTCCACTTTTAAAACCATATTTTTACAATTTATAAATTTCATATTATCAATAAAATCCACTTGAATATCCCCCTTTAATTTATGTATTTAAAATTATTTATCATCCCATTTCATATCATTATCATGCATTTAATTCCATTAATACTTGGGAGACTAGCGTAACCAACCACCATCAAATCCCAACTGCACAACTCCATCACAACTAATAGTGTAGCCTCACTTCATATCACATCCACTACACCCACACCCATCACATTAAATCCACCACCCATGCATCACATCATCATAAACAAGACACAAAACAAAATAGTATCCAAAAACATATAATGAAACATACCACCATATTTTCCAGATTAGGCATAAGGGATTTCATTTAACTCCACTTCATTATTTAAGGGAGTTATAACAAAATCCATAAGATCCCAGGATATCCATTTAATTAACAAAATATACATGGTTAACCATTTATTTATTATGGTGTCACAATAATTCACACAACATGGAAATCACAACATATAAAAAACTTAAAAAACATGGGATAATGAAAGCCATGGTATTCAATGATACCAAAAACATAGATAATCTCAATATCATAATCAAAAGAGATAAAAAAATGTGAAGTATCCCCCTAAATATTTCAATTTCATTTAAACTAGTCAATTATTTTTGTAAGGATGGATTCACTATCTTTCCAAGAGTTGACAAGATTAACCTATCCTATATGATACACATAAAGAAGAAATGAAGGAATTCCTACCTGGAAGAATAGAGCTTTACACAAACTAGCAACACCAAAATAGGGGTGAACACATAGAAGGAAACCTATTTAGGGGAAATAAAACCAACTATCAAAAATATTTCTCCATGACTCCAAGGGAAGAAGGATTTATAACCTCCCATATTAAGATAAAGCAAGACCGTAATAATGAATACAAGATCTTATTTTTTAAAATATTAGATCTGGAATCAATGATATGAGATACAAGTTTAGATTGGATATTAAAGTAAGATATCATTAAATCCATGTGGAATAAAAATTTAAAGGGTCTATAGAATTTTTATAATTTTAAGGTATGATTAATACCCTTTTAAATAGATTTAAAATCTATTAATATAGGCATTAAAACCATTTTTTATCATAAAAGATGTCAAAATTGCAAATTTTTTATTTTTTAGAAAAACCGGAAACAATGTCCATGAGTGAAAATTGGTGAGTCACCATTAGTAAAAAATGAGTCACTGTTGGTGAGTCACCATTAGTTCAAAATGAGTCACCGATGGCGAGTCACTATTTGGTCGAAATGAGTCACTGTTGGTGAGTCACCGTTAGTTCAACATGTTCCCCCATTGGCGAGTCACTGTTAGTTAAAAATGAGCCACCATTAGTTCAAAATGAGTCACCATTAGTGACTTACCATTATTTCAAAATGAGTCACCATTGGCGAGTCACTATTAGTTTAAAATGAGTCACCATTGGTGAGTCACTATTAGTTCAAAATGAGTCACTGTTGGCGAGTCACCGTTTGTTAAAAACAAGTCATCATTGGCATGTCACTGTTAGTTCAAAATGAGTCATCAATGGTGAGTCACCATTAGTTAAAAATTATTTACCATTGGTGATGTACCTTCATCCTCTAAAACACCCCTAACTTCCCCCAGACACATCAATCATCAGATTTTTGGAAAAGTAATGACCAGAAGGTCCGAGCCATTATAATGAATAAAAAATTGAAAATTATTATATAATTTGAATATTATGATTCCAAATATATAATAAATTTTAAAATATTGAATTTATATAGATGTTAAAAATTAAATTTTATATAAGTACGCGTAATGTAGTGAATTTTTTTTTTAAGAAAAATGCCTTTTTAAGCATAAAAATGAATTTATAGAAAAATAATGTATAAAATTGATCCCCATGATATTTATTAGTTTATGGATAATAAAATTAGAGTTATTTTAATTTTATCAAATCCAAAATTAAATGTTTCCATGTATATAATTTATTAAATAAAAGGATCAAAATAAGTTCACTTATTGTAACAAAACATCACATAGGTTATCAAATGTCAAACATGGGTTTATAAATTCAACATAAAATTTATAAATGATTTAAAAAATAGTCATGTTATTATTGTATCATGATGATGTCATAAAAGTGAAAATATTTGTAAAAATTGTATTTTTCACTATTCACCCAAAAATCAGTCATTTCAAAAAAATAAAAAAAAAATTAACCTAAGAATATTTTGATACGATGAATTAAAAAATAAAGTTAATTTCAAAAAATCCAATTTATAAAATTTATAAACTAATATTTTAAATGAAAATACATAATATAATGAAAAATTTATTTTATAGAAAAAATAACCGCTTCAAACTTTAATTATTATTAACCTTATATAACATCTATTACCAATGAGTATTAATTTATTTGTTTTGAATATTTTATATTCATAATTTATTAAAATATTATTTTCATGTTAATAAAGTATTATTCACTTTAATTTGGTGTTATGTATTTTATAATCTATTCAATAAGATATTTATTTAAAGTAATACATACTAAAATTTCAAGGTGTTAAATTCAAAACCTTAAAATAATATAATCCTTGTGATTATTATTTTATCTTACCAAAATTAATTTATTTTGACATTGTAATAATGTCAAATATATACTTTATTATGATAAAAAATTTCAAAGTTACTTAAATATTTCCAAAACTATACTAGTGAATGAGTTTTCCAAAAGCATACGTTGATAGCTGAGTGATAAGACTTGATATATTTATCTTAATTTTAATTTATTTTGATTTATTTTACCACCTAGATATAGAATATGATAAAATATACTTACTTTATTTCTTTCCATTCCATACGCATGATTTTATCATTTGATTTTTGTGATTGGATTAGTTTTCCACCTCTACTTCATCTCATATTCTAAATAATTATTAAGATCCAAAAAAGGATGGGAATTTATTCCTTATGTATTTATCCATTTACTAAAACCAAAATGGTTAGAATATGTTAAGATAATTCTTAATATGAATAGAACTTCATATGAATAAATAATACATTAATCTACAAAACCACAACACTAACACCCAATGTTCAATTTAAATCATTCCATAAATAACTAACATTAAAAAACTTAAAAATATGGTGAACCAAATTAAAACCCCAAAAAATAGTGAAGATTTGATCACATATTCTTCTAATATCAACCTAACATTTATCTCCAAACAACATCACTTAAAAAGTCACATACCAAAAATATATATACCCTAATTGTATATTCTCCAATATATACTAATCCTTTCCTAAAATAAATTGAAACCCCATGAAATAAAATCACAAAAAAATCATTTATGCTTATAAAATTTAACTCAAGCTTTATTACTTAAATAATATCAACCACTTTGATATAAAATCCCATATTAGTAAATAATTTCTCATTCACTTTAATTCTATAATATTATAAAAAATATGATAACCCTTTATCCAAATTACCATAATCAAATCACATACCAACCAAAGTAGTACCTATAAAATAATAATGTATTTTTCCCAAATCCCAATCAATATTTTCCAAAATATTTTTAATCATTTTAAAAAACCATCGCATAAAACCTCAAAAGGGAATCTATGCCTTTTAAACTTATGATCAACCATTGATGTTCATGAATTGTGTACATTTATTTAAATGTATTTTATTGATTATAAAGTTTTTTTCATTGTATATATGTTCTTATATGGTTTACATGCTTAATTTAAATGATAATGGATGATTTTATGGAATTTATAGTAGAATTAACACATTGAGGAAGTTTCAGAGTAAAATTTGAGATAACACGATGTGTAAGTAATAAGAACATGCTGTGTATAATTGTAAGAGGCATGACTCGAATAGTTGGATAATGGACCCAATTAATGGACTAGAGTTCACATGCCTTTTATTTCATCAAGCATACTATGTATTCCCATTATATTAGTGGTTGGTGGGGAAATTGAATCTACATGAAATGTACATGGTTCTATACACATTGAACATTTACCTACCAAAAATTTATGTGTAAGAATTAAAAGGGAGAAAAGGTTGGCCACCTATAAGCAGAAAAATCAAGGAAATAGAGGTTGGCCTATGTACATGGAATATATGTTCTATCCATGTTATGTAATATATTTTTCTAGAAATTCATAAGTAGGTCTCTAAGTTTGAGGGATGCTACTAGGGAGGAGGTGTTGTCACTCTACCGATGTGGATCCTTACCCATGTTTAGAAAGTACTTTACTTTATTTAATTAGTGTTTATCCCTATTTTTTCCTTTTATTTATGCATTTACCTATCATATTCATGGTAGAGGTTTAATTTATACTTAATCCTCACACTGATACCATGACCATAATAAGGTAATTTCTTTATGTTGGGGTTGTAATATGATGATGGTACACTGTAATATAAATTCCGTAGTGTTTCTACCATTATTATGATTTTTATTTTATAATTTATTTAATGATAAAATTCAAAATTAACCCATTATTTCATTTCATACCATGAACAACAGAACCAGGGAACACTAAATGAATTACAGTGGGCGGTCCCATGACCATTGGGTAAACCTATTGGGATGTTATTTTTGGGTTTTTGTTAATTTTTTTATGTGATTAATTACCAGACCAAGGAATTGATTTTTTAAATATGTAGTTATTTTTTTGAAACCAACAAACAATAATAGAGTTTAATCCCCATGATAAGTAATTTAATAAATAAATTTAAATGCTTGATAATGAATTTTATAATTAACCCTAACTAAATTGAAACTCTGAAACATGTGTTTTCAAGTTTTTCTTCCTCTTTAGATCTAATTTTAATTTCAAAATTTTCTTATAATTCTCTTCCCCACCCCATTATTTTCATGATTAATCAGTTTAACTCACCAACAATAAAGCTGTGATTCAATTTCCCTATGGGACCGATCCCTTATTCCATTAGCTACTTAGTTAGTTAGTTTGGGGAAAAAACTTCTAATTTATTGCATCTCATGATGTGAATGGTCAAATTATAGCACTTTTTCTAGGGAAATAATGATAAAAACACAATTTTTGAGTTTAATTAGTAAAACATTTATTTCTTATTTTTATTTCTTTTCTCAAGTACCTCAATCTTAGATTCGAATGGATGTATATTCAACTGAAATTTGGTTTGATTTTCTTGGATATGGTATAAATCCATTTGATCCAGTGTTGTTGTACATTCATTAAAAATATTTCTATCCATACATGGATAATGGGTTTCAATACAAGGACTACCCATGTACATTTTACACCCCACTTGTTTCATTTTTCTAGAACTATAAATGCATAATACCAAAAAATTATTATTGATGGTGAAATCCTTTATTACATTCCACTTGGACCAAAATAAAATGTTGGGAGAACTTAGAAATATGGTAGAGAAAATTTCTGAGATAATCACTAATATGGATGATTTAGTTGAGTGTGAATTTGGGTTTTCTGATTCTATTTCAACTGAGGGAGAAAGTAATGATGTAGACTAATTTTTTTAAACAAATGTTTTGGTAAATGATTTTTCAAATACTAAAATTATAAATAGGGGTATTCCATGTGATGATTTTTCTAAAATTGATCAATCTTCTCACTTTAACACCTTAATTGAAATTTTACTTTCTCAGGAGGATTCTTTCAATTATTTTCAGGTTTTCTGTATTTCAAAGTAGGAATCCAAGGTAGTGTAGGACACAGATGACCTAATCAACAAGAAAGTCCACCTTTGGTGTCTCATATCCACATTGTACAACAATTTTAAGCCATATATTAGAACTCCTAAACATTAAAGAAAACTTTTATAATAGGAGAGAATTGAAATTATGTGGTTGTTTATAAAGAGAACTCTACACCCTCCTTCGGATTATGGGTAGTTGTTTCTCAAGTTGATCCAAAGACCTAAAACAAAGGCACTTCCTGGAAGGAAACCTAGAATATATATATAGATATATATATCTCCATATTCTATTTTAAATAAAAATATGTTTTGTATCTCTTATTTACATTAAATGTATCATTCTTTTCTTATTTACCCTCTATTTTCTACAAAACATTATTGAGTCGTAAATAAAATATGAACACATATCGTGTATCTATAACACATGGAATTAAATTTTATGTTTAGTGTGTATTATAATATAATTTTTAATATAATTAAATATCTATTTATTAAATAAATAGGAATTAAGCCTATGCCTATTGAATAGTTATTAGAAGATATCTAAGCTGTCAATAGTTCGATTCCCTCAACACCCTCCGTTGTTAGAAGGGTCATTATTTTCCCCATGTTTTAAGAAGAAATGGGTTTTTATTTTCCTATATATTTAAAAAAATTTCAAAATAAAGGAAAAACCATGATGGGGTTGGTTTGTCTAGTAGAGTCACAACCCAGGGTCCAAAAGACCTATGTTTGATCCCTTCCATCTGATTCAATTCTGTAATTTTTCACTGAAATAAAAACACACATTGTGTATTTTCATATATTATATGTGTCATGTATATAGTATATTCATAACTATTAAAAAAATTATAATAATAAAATTTCAGATGAAGGTGGGGTTGGGGTGATGAGAAGAGTCACAATCTAGGATCCTAAAGACCTGGGTTCAAATCCTACCAATATCCCCAACATCATTGTATTTCAAAAGAAAAACCACATGCCATGTGTTTTTACTTATATCATGTTTTTTTATAGATAATTAATAATATTTAAAATAGATAATAATCTATCAATTGTACAAATTTCACTCTAGTGGTTGAGGTCACATGATGGGATCAACCCGGTTATAAGTTCCAACCTCGCCTCGAGCACTGGTATGAAGATTGTATTTCTCCCATTCAATTTTTAGAACACACATCATGTATTTATATATTCACTACATGTATAGGTATATTTTTAATATATGTATATTTATTTATAATTCCATATCATAATAAATAAATAGTTATAATAATAAAAATAACTACATAATGTAAATATATAAATAAATTAAAAAATATATACATAGTGTGTTTCGAGGTATACACATAGTGTATCAAGGATTTAAATCCCAAAAACCATAACCTTACCAGTACCCATTCCACCCCCTCCTTTTCATGTCATCATAAGGAATCCTTATATGGACAATCTGCAATACCTTGTTCCAATGAGTTTACTCCTCATATTACTTATCCATTTCCCTCCGGGATCCAGCTAGGTACTTTTATGACCCTCATTTCCTTGATTTTATCACATTTTAGGGTTTTAGAGGATTTGGGTAGTGTTCAATTGAAAAACCTAGTAGTAAAAAATCATTCATGAAGAACACATTTCATATCACAATTATAAATAACAAAGAATTTTTACTACACAAAATTTAAAAACACATAGCATGTGTGTTCGACACATGTCATTTACTATTGCCTCTTCTCACCTAATAGAAGCCATGTTGAGAATACAATATAGATTAGATCACCATTTTACAACACAAAACATGTGCATTTGGTACACACCATGTATCTATTTACTAATGATACATGGGTAGTCAGGGTATATCTCTAGAGAACACAAGTTTCTACCCAGGTCATAAAACACACCATGTACTCGAGAATAAATGCTTTGTATTTTTTAAATTCTAATTTTATTTCTAATTATTAATTATTTCTTCTTATTCTTTTCCCTTTTTAGATCATGGATGATGGGGATCGATCTCATGGGAAGTAGACCATAATTTTTTACATAGAGGAGAAACCTTATACATGATGAGTTCATGTTGATCTAGTAAAGGAGAATTCAATGATTAATATACTAGAATCACAACCACCAAAATTGTTAATTTTTCCTCTTCTTTTTCCATACATGTCATTTTATATTGAAATACCTAGTTCGGAAGTCATGATAGCGCCAACACATTCAATAAAATCTACATTATCATAGACATCCACTTTGGTAATAAGATTTAAACTACAACCAATGTCCATGGCTATTCCACATTAGTTCCACCCCTGTCTTGTTTTTGATGAGTGACAATCGACCAACAACTATCTGTGATAAATTTCATGTCATACGATCTAGTTGAGTATCTTCTTACTCAACACAATTATCTCAGAGCAACTAGGACTCTTGGGGGAGTTATAGGAGTTTCTAGGTCACACCTATCACCTCACAGTTTCTTTCACTTTAACACTCCCACCTATAGTGATTTATTTCTAGAGTTTACTTTGAAATTTGAGTTTGATGGGATGAAGTATCTCGATATGCTGAGTGACATCTTGAATCTATTCCAATTTCATCTATTTTTTAGATTCCTTTCATTTACCATGGGGGAGTTCGACCGAGGGTGTGAATTTTACCCCCATCCATCCACCCCACCCCTTATTGTCACCCCAACCCACCTCAACCATTATGAAATAACCGTTGCGTGGTAAGAGATTATTGGACCTGGTGTTTGGTATTCTTCTACCTCATAGGAGAAAACCTTGATCATCTTACCTACCCTACACTTTGTCCACAGATGTTTCAGCTCTATCTTATTTATATCCCATTAGGATGAGGGAGTTTTGTCTAGATCAGACATGGAGCTCCTCACTTGTATAGCCCAACATGAATACTGTAATCTCATATTATTTTCTACCTTGTATTTTCATATAATTTTCACTGGACATCAGGTTAAACTGAATCGTGGTTTCTATACCACCTAGTTGTCATACCACCTAAGGGTTTTTGAGCCCTCTTTTCCTCACGATCTCTTAGGTTATCACCAATAGATGGGCTGTCTCATGATTATTCTTATGGAAATAGACTAGAAACAGGGGAGAAACTACATGATCATACTAGAGCTTCAAACAAAAACTATGATGAGAGATGAACCATATTCCCCTTTTGGTGTCACTGATCATGTACCTCCCCCAGCTCCACCCACAATCCCATCATCTCCATCCAACTCCCAATTTTGCTGACCCATCATCTTCTACTATTCTAACACCCACTACTAAGCTGTCTGTAACTCCACTACTACCCATACCCTCAGACAATTACTTGATCCTCTCCCTCCTAGATGCTATTTACTATCATTTTGATCACATGGAGGGTTTTTTGGTGTCCCTTTAGGTAGGCATTAGACAACTACTTCAACAAATGGGATTTGGGATTCCACCACCTCCCACTCCTTAGCTCAAATAACCACCTTCAGCATTGAAATCCACGCCTCATACCCAAAAAACTAACTATTTAGTTGTTATGTTTGATTAAATGGGACATAAAATCAATCTTGGGCATCATGATCCCTATTCCAAAACACAACCTCAGCCTTTCAACCTCACAGCTTTTGAACCCATTGCTGACACTCCTCCCTTTAAGGATAATCCTATTTCAGAAAATACCTCTCGTGAGGATACCAAGTGACTATTTATACCATATAATTTTTTATATATCTTTCTTATTCATTATTTTTATGTGATTTTTTTTTCATACAATATTTTTTTCCATTTCATCAACAATCATTGGTAATATTGAGTATTTTGGAATTCTCATTATCTTCTCCTCATTGAGGGAATTTTTTACACAACTTCTTACCAGTTTTCACCCATTAGATGAGGGGGTACTGTTTTTGTTCTTGTTTTATTTATATTTATTCAACTTAATTCTTTCATCCCCCCTTGGTCTAATTTGGCATTGTCACATTTTATTTCATATCTCCCTTCTTCTGCATAGTGTTTCACTTGGTGGACCAAGTTCCATATTAAGTGTGGGGGAGGGTCTCTTGACACAACATTTTTCATTTTAACATAGGATAATATAGGATAAATCATTAAATGAATAATATATTTTAATATTTCATAATGTTTTGATTAATTATGATTATAAATATTAGACATAGGTGTTAATTTTTAAAATTTCAAGCTTATTTTAATGTTTAAAAGTATTTTAAAATGATTCATGATATATATTTTTATTTTAATTCTTGGAAATTTTCATTTAATATAATAATTATTTTTATTCAAGTCCTGACTTGATTGACCCATATTTTTATTCAAATTCCTAAGTAGTATTTTTATCCCTTTGAAATATTATTTCTTATACCATTTTTTCTAGAGATATTATCAAGATATGAATAATTACTTTAAATTTTAATTCTATCTTATCAAAACATGAATATTTTGAATGAAATTGAAATTATTGAGGCATTAAATTGATTTTTATATCCCATATTGACCTTGAGACCTAACCATACACTTGATCTTTTGTGAACCCTTGGAAACCATGAATTTCCTTTATAAGAAGTCAAATTTTAATCCTAATCATTCTTACTACCCTAATTATTTGATTTTATTACTTTATTATTCACTTTATCCCTAAAGAGGGAGTTTTTATTGATTCATGGTACATTTTGGAGAGATACAATGAAATTAATTATGGGAAAGTTTCACCTTTTTATCTAGATAAAAGGGTTCAAAAACCAAAATTACTTGTGCTTATATGCGGTCTTTGATTTTTTTTGAAAATCAGACCAAGATTATTCATTATACTCATAGTTGGTTTATGAACTAGTCGTGGAATGGGAAGGAAATTCTAATGTTGTATTTTGGGTTGTTTTGAAAGGGAATTATTTTCATTAAGCTTTACATTGAATATCATGCCTTATCTTGAAAGAGTCCATCCTCTTTTTCAAGCCTCCAAGTTTATTTTCACATCATTATCCAACTTCTCTTAAAATAAGAATCATTATAACCCCAATAGAATACCTCATTATTTTTTTTAATCTATAAAGTGAAGATTTAAATGTATTTCAAGCTTATAGATAGAGTGAAAATACATTAGACTGAGAATAACCCCAATTACATGATCTTGAGTGATGAGTGAATTATACTTATAGGAAAGGTAGATCATCAGTGAAATATATATTTATGAAAAGTTGAATAATGAGAATAAAAGATATATTTTAGGAATTTAATTATATACAAGTCATGATTAGAATACTCTAAAATTTTATAATTACCACACTTTTTAAAATATTCAATTACGACTTTATGTTAGTATAATTAGTTAAATGATTCACTATTGGACCATGAATTATTTTTAATTATATTTTGAGATTTTTATTGAGGTAAAACAAATTAATATGTGTGGATGATTTCTATGTTCATGATTTGTGCATATTTATTTAAATGTGTTTTAATGGGTATAAGGTTTGTTTTCACCAGATATATATTATTATATAGTTTACATAATTCATTTTGGTAATAATGGATGTTTTTAGAATTTTATAATATAATTCACATATTAAGGAAGTTTCAAAGTAAAATTTGATATTACATGGGGTGTAATAATAATAACACACTGTATACAGTTGCAAGATACACGACTTGACCAAATAGAGTACATGCTTAAGTCACGGACCAGTGTTCACATGATGTGTATTTTATCAAGCATGAAGTGTATGACCATTATAGAAGTTTTTGGTGGGGTAAATTGGCTCTAAATTACATGTTCACATTTCCACATACTGTGTATTTCTACCTAATAAAAACTAATATGTAAGAATTCAAAGGGTGGAATAGTTGGCCACCCACTGACAGAAAAAGAATGTAAATAGAATTTGACCGGAGTACTCAACATGTAATTTCTATAAGATTTATGTAATCAATTTTTCTATAAATATATAAGTATTTATCTGAGTTTTAAGACTAATTATAGGTGAATTTTCTCTCAATTTATCAATTTAGATCCTCTTCCAAGTTTAGAAATGTAATGACCAGGACATTTATAAATAAAATTATACTTGCAATTTAATTAAATGTATTATTATGTAATATGGTTATATAAAACACATGAAATTATTTGGATTTATATTATATTTAAAATAATTATAATAATTATCATTATTCATAATATATCCATTGAATAGTGATCATATGATTAGTATAAATATAGGGTTTTAACAAATCCAATTGGCATAGAGAAAGGAATTGATGGCCTCAACAAATAGAACCGTACCCTATGAATCCCATTTATCAGAGCTTATGATAGAGATATAATCTCTAGGATTTTACATTGACTAATCCCAAGTTGATATCCAAAAATTTAAGCATGAACAAAACTGTTTATGCCAGATTTTCAAGCTCATTGAGATCACACTCTAAACTATGTACGCTGAACCACCCCAAGAAAGTATCACTGTTTCACACTTTACTCTTAGGGATTTTCTGGTGTATTAAATGGATATTTATCAATACACTAGAAATATGAGTATGTACATTAGTTTTATATAATAATGAATATATTTTTATCCTATTATTGTTACTTTATAAATGATTTTTTAGTTTGATATAATAAAACACAAATTTTATTTTTGGATAATATTAAAATTCAATTAAGGATTTTATTTTGATGAATTAATGGATTTTTGAAATAAATAATATTTTAATAAAAAATTATTAATAAATAATGTTTATCAAATATAAATGAACATATAATTTCTATAAATTCAAATGTAATTTTTAAAAAGGTTCAAAAACTATTATTGTAAAAAACCCCAGCACATCTTAATAAATGTTGATTCTTATTTTAAAAGTGAAAATAAAAATATTTGTAGAATTATTTAGATAATATGAATATTATTTTTGGAATCATAATTTCAAAATTATCCAAACGTAAATTTTTCATAATTTTCTGAGATAGTCAAATTTTCCGATAAAAATTAAATACCATATAAATATATAGTGTGTACTATGAAATAATAATGACCCAAAAGTGATGAAATAAATACTATAAAGGGTATAAATGACCAAATATATGTTTTAAATTTAAATTTATTTTATTTTATGTTTATTTAATTAAATTTATGAAGTTTTTATGAATGTTCCAAAGCCATTAATACATTTTATGGTTTTAAAATCATTTCTGTAATAGTATGAATAACTTACACATCATTAAGGGTATTATTTTAATAATTTATGACCTTAGAACTATAAAATAATTAAAACCACTCCCCTTTTTTTGAAACCAGAGAAAAAAATCATGGAAATGTTTGGGGTTTTGGTTATTTTATCATATAGAGTCCAAAACCTATGTTTGAAAAAATGATAAAGAATTCCCCACTAATTTCCTATATAATCCTACCCAAGATACCATTTTATTCACAATAAATCCTTATATAACGTCACTACTCTGACCTGTCATCAATAGAGTCCTACCAAGGTTCCCCCAATCCCTCAATAATCTCTTCCCAAGCATTTGGAATCACCCTCTCAAGGTAAGGGATCTCCCACTCTCCTCTTTTTTTCAAGCACCTATTTTATATTATGCATCTCAATTTCTATATGTTCTTATTGGGATATGTTCTTAAATATCACACATACTATAAATTTTATTTATAAATGATTATATACCCCTTTAAATCTCATTAATCCCTCTTGTGAACCTTTATGTTCACCTGTTACCATGCTGAAATTTTATAAGGGTCCTTTTCTTTCTCATCTTTATTCAAGTTTCTTCGTTATCTTATACCTTCTATTTCCAATTCCTAATTTTGGGATATATTTTTTACATGTCCCTATTACTATAAATTTTATTTCAAAATTACTAGAGACCCATTTAACTCTCATAAAAGCATTTTATGAATTTATAAGTGACACAGTTATGATGCAGAAATTTCACCATGATTTTCCATGCCAAAAAAATTATGCAGTGAATACCATACCCATTTCCTATCAAGGGTGTTCAAATTTATAAAATTATACCTATTTTATTTAGGAATTAAATTTATTTATTCCAAAACCGTTGATCATGTAATAAAATACAATGACGAATGAATCTATGTTGTATGATACATATGGCATACTTAAGCATGAGAATGAAATGAAAGTGACAGGTATTCCTAGAATTATGTAACAATCTAATGAATTGGGTAATGTTTTATTCTATTGAGAGATCATGTTGGGATAGGGATTAAACCTGATTCATTTATGGTACCTTTTCCACCATGATATATATTATTGGTAGTTTGTCTTTACCCATGTTTATGATGCTATGTATCAAGTTGTTGCCACATTTCCCATGTTTCCTTTATGTTATCATGATATATCATGCCTCATTGTGAATGTTTATGATTCTAACACCTTTTATTTCCCATATATATACCTATTGTCTAACATGTTTTACTTTCTTCATGTTATTATATTTTTATTCTCTTACTGGGATTTATAGCACATCACTTTCTTATGCATGTCCCTAGGTTATCCCACACAGTTTTAAGTACGAGCATGTTAAAGAAGTTTTCAATAAAGATGATGTATTTCTCTATTTTAAGTTTTTATGTAATGTACCTAATTCAAAAATACAATATAATTATCAATATTTTGGGTTATATTATGTGTAATCTTATGTAATAAATCATGTATTAATGTGAAATAAAGAGAATAGTTTTTATAGTTGGTATCAATGGAAAAGTTTAGTTATTTTTGGGATCAGGATTAGAAAACTGTAGATAAAGCCTTAGGGACAAGACTAAGTATAGGAAAATATCCCTAAATTTTGGTAAGTATATGGTAAGTTGTTTATCAATAAAATACATCCCTATATGGATACTACAAGTGTATGTGGCTTTGGAAAATATGTATATAGGGGTAAAACCTGAAAACACCACCTTGAGAAAGACTCAATTGGGAAATGGTACACGATAATGGTCCTTGTTTCACAAATAGATTGAAACTCTTGAGGGATATAATTTGGTAGATTTATAATCTCATTATGAACCATTATTAAGGGAACACAAAATACCCATAAGAATATATGTTAGGAAATAGATCATGGATAACATAGATTAAAGCCTAGAATTTCATATGTTAAGGAAATTCACGTAATTTATAAGTGATATATTTAATGTCATTTGATTCCTGTTTGTGTGTTTAATAGTTTAAAAATACTCATACAAAAATTTCCCTTTATTCTACCCAATGGTTGTAAATATGAGGAATCAGGTAAATAACCAATGTGATGAGCTACGTGATGACTTCCCCAATGATATTCTCAAACTGATGGGAGGAGGAATAGAGAAAATTATGATGAAAATCTCTCATATGAATTAGTTTTTGAATAGAATTCTAGATTTATAGGAGTATCCAAATCCCACTAATAGGGAACAATTTACAATTGATACCTTTATTCAATAAAGGCATCTGAATTTCAATGGATAATCTGATCCCTTAATCTTGAAAAAATGGATCAACTCCATTGATAAGATATTATCAATCCCTCAATGTTCTGAATAAGAGAAGGTTCTATTTTCAGTTTATCATATAGATGTAGAAGATAATCAGTAGTGGAAATTTATCAAGAATACAAAGCCTGAGGAATATATTGAAGTGATAGGGTGTAAGTAATTCCATAATTTTTTTGATAAATATTTTCCTTGTACTCCATGACTTAATTGGAAAGGGATTTCCTTACCCTCAAGTAAAAAGATGACAAATATATCAAAGTGTATGAGGAAAACTTTACAATACTAGCAAAATAAACCTTTGACTTTATCATTACCCCTGAATACAAGGTTGAATGATTATTTGGTGGGATAAAATCTAGTCTACAAAAAGCACTGGTGATCCGAGACTTTGATAACTATGGGGAAATTGTCCGATGTGACCTCAGAGTTGAAATGGAGATAAAAAAATATCAAGGGTATCTTATGGATAAGAACTAGAAAGTGGAGTTTAATTCTAGTAGTCTAATGGATAAATATAATGTTGCTAATAAATTTTAACATCTCACTTGTCAAAGGTGTGGAAAGAAGCACCTCATAAATTTCCTAAGGGGAATGAGGAAATGCTTTAGGTGTGGGAATAAAGGAGACCTAGATAGAGATTTCTAATAGGATAAACCCACTAATATGACAGAGGAAAGGAATTATTCAGTAAAACCTCAACACATTTTTCATTGATTCAACTATAAGAAACCATGACAATTTTCAAACTAATAAACTAATCCAAGTGTTTTTGGAGACAACCAAAAACCTCCAAGGTAGCAAGGGTGAGATTCTTTGATCAAAACCACTAAGGTGGATCCTGAAAAAGAAGTGGTGATAGGCATACTAGTTTTTTATTCAAGAATAGAGAATGTAATTTTTTATTCTTGTTCTACGAATTCCATAATATCATGAAATTTTAGTATAACTTTTCAAACCCCACCATAAAGCATGGAAGTAGAGATGTTGGTGAAAATAAAAAATGGGGAAATTATTATATCCCAATTATAAAACACCTCCCTTGTCAATATTTATGGGCTAAACTTCCTAAAAAACCTTGTCATAATCCCTTTGGTGTAATTTAATAAAATTATAGGCATGAATTTACTTTCCTCTTATATATCCAACATAAATTTACATGAGAAAGAAATTACTCTTCATATTGGGAATCATCCCCTCATTCTATACAAGTTCAAGGATGAGGATGAATATTTTTTAGCACCAACATCCCAAGCATGGATATAATTTCTCTATGAAAAAGTGTACCTAGATCAAATGATAAAGTCTATAGAAAGAATCATCCTTTAAGACATGCCCATTGGGAGGGAATAAATAAAAGTGTTTCCTGAAGAATTGTCTTGTCTTCCTCCTAAACGAGAGGTTGAATTTTCAATCGAGCTTCTACATGGGGCACTACCATTATCCAAGACTCTATATAGAATAGATTTTGTGGAACTTGAGGATCTAAAGAAACAACTACAAAACAATTTAGATAAAGGGTTCATACACCCAATTACTTTACCTTGGGGTGCATCAGTCCTCTTCATTAAGAAGAAGGATGGGTCAATATGCATTTGCATTGATTATCATGATCTCAACAAGATCATGATAAAGAATAAGTATCATCTACCATAGATTGATGACTTGTTTGATTAGCTATGTGGAGAACAATAATTCTCCAAGGTGGATCTATGGTTAGGATATTACCAAGTTAGGGTGAAGAAGGTGGATATCCCCAAGACTACTTTTTGTATAAGGTACATGAACTATGAGTTCATAGTAATACATTTTAGACTCACTAATGTTGTAAAAATATTCAGACTTGATGAATATAGTATTTATATATTACCTCAATTTTTTTATAATATTTATAGATAATATTCTAATGTACTCTAAAAGAAAGGAGGAGCAAGAGGAGCATATGAGTACTGCACTAAAGACCTTATGAAAGGTGAATATTTATGCTAAGTGAAAAAATGTGATTTATGGTTGAATTAAGTCTCATTCTTGGGGAATATTATCACAATCAATGGGATATCTATATATCCTTCAAATACAGAATCAATTGAAGGATGGATGAGGCCAACATCTGTGATAGATATCCATAGTTTCCTTGGATCAGTTGGGTACTACCATCTATTTTTGAGAAATTTATTGTGATTGTGAAACTCTCTAACCAAGATAAATTTTAAAGGAATCAAGTTTTTTTAGAATGATGAATTCAAAGAGAGATTCAGGGAGTTGAAAAATATCCTTATTACTGCACCTATACGCACACTACCCACAAGTGGATAACTCTTCATGGTATTCAGTGATGCTTAAAATAAGGGCTTGGGCTATGGGTTAATACAAAATGCCAAAGTGATAACCTATTCTTCATGGCAGTTGAAATTTCATGAATAGAACTACCCAATTCATGATCTAGAGTTGGCTGTAGTGATCTTCGATTTGAAAACATGGAAGCATTATCTCTTTGGGTAGAAGTGTGAAATATATACGAATCACAAAAGCCTCAAGTATATATTCACATAAAAAGAGATGAATATGTGCCAATGATGGTGGTTAGATTTCATCAAGGAATATGAAAGATCAATTCACTACCATCTTGGAAAAGAGAATAAAATAGAAAATGATCTAAGTATAAAGTATCCAACAATTCTATCGTTGATGATAATTGATAGGGATCCAATCTTCTTAGATTTGGAAAGGATAGACATGGGAATCATAAAGGAAGGAATATCATCAATCCTTTCAAAATTGATTGCTCAACCATCCCTTCTGGAGAAGATACATGATTCTAAAAGTGATGATGTGGGAATTTAGAAAAAATTAGAAACTATAATAGAAGGGTGATACTTGGAGTTCATTGTTAATGAAGGAATTGTGAGATTTGGGTCACGACTATTTGTACCATCAAATTCTGAGTTAACGAAGGGGTTATTGGATGATTCACATAGCTCATCCTTCTCCATCCACCCAAGAAGCACAAAGATGGATCAAGATATCCCAAACACTATCTGTGGGACAATATGAAGAAGGATATAAAAAAATACATCAAGATGTCTTGTATGTTAGCAAGTAAAGGCAAAAAGGCACAAATTCAAGGGGATGATGCAACCATTACCCATACCTACATGGAAATGTGAAAACATCACCACAAACTATGTCACTGGTATTCTAAATACATAAAGAAGAAGTAATGCTATTTTGGTTGTGGTGGATCATCTTATGAAGACTGATCACTTCTTTGAAATTTTAGAGGACTTCTCACTCGATAAACTTGAATGGATATCATTAGATAAGTGGTGAGGTTTCATGGAACACCACTATTGATTATATCATATTGATATACAAGATTTACCTCTAAGTTATAGAAGAGTCTCCAATATTTTATAAATACTAAGTTGAACTTTATCATAACTTATCACCCTCAAACTAATGGCCAATCTGAGTAGAATATATATACACTTGAGGACATGTTGATAGAATGATCAATTGAATTCAAAGGAGGATGGGATCAACATCTTCCTCTAGTCATGTTATCAGATAATAATAATTTTCACTCAAGAATCAAAATGGATCCCTATGAAGACCATTATGGGAAGATTTGTGGAACACATGCATTTTGGGATGAATTTGGTGAATAAAAACTGCTAGGCACTGAAATGGTCTAGAAAATGGTGGAAAAGGTTAAGACCATTATACATAATATCAATACTATATAGAGTTAATAGAAGATCTATTATAATAATCATCAATGAGACCTATTGTTTTATTTTAGAGACATGTTATTTCTATTCATATATCCATGGAATAAAGTCATGAGATTTGGAAAGAAGTGAAAGCTTAGTACAAGATACATCGTTCCCTTTCAGATACTTAATTGCATTAGAGCGGTGGACTATCGACTGACACTCCCACCTAACCTATCTCAAGTACATGATGTATTACATGTACCCCTATTAAGGAAGTATATACCAGACCCATCACATATACTCAATCTAGAGTTGGTATCATTAGAGAATGATATTTCCTATGAAGGTAACCTGTTGAAAATATTATATTGTAGAGACAAATTTATATGAAATAAAAAATGCACCTTGTCAAAGTGTTTTGGATAAAATAAAAGTTTGAATAAATGATGTGGGAACTAAAATAGGTGATGAAATAGAGTTACCATCATCTTTTTTAGTGTGGGAAATAAAAATTTTGATTGGAAATTTTTTAAATGGTGGAATATTGCAACGACCTAAACTTTTATAAATAAAATTCCATGTATTATTGTGTAATATGGTTATAGAAAACACATGAAATTATTTGGGTTTATATCAGATTTAAAATATAGTTAAGAATCATTAATATTGATAATATAGTCTTTTAACTATGATAATATGATTAATATAAGGGTTTTAACAAATCCAATTGATACAAACAAAGGAAGTAATGACCTCAACCAGTAGGATCATACCCTATGATGCCCATTTATCAAAGCTTTTGAGGGAGGTAGAATCTCTGTGATTTTCCTACTACCAAGCCCAAGCTTATATCCAACAACTTAATCATTATCAAAACCATTTATGAGTGAAGTTAAAGCTCTATGAGACCATGACCCAAACCATATACACTGAACCACCCTATTAAAGTCTCACCATCACACACCTTACTCTTAGGGACTTTTCTGGTGTATTAAATGTAAATGTATCAAGATACTATAAATATTATTATTTAAATTATTTTGTATATAATAATGAATATATTTTCATCATATTATTATTATTTTATAAATGGTTTTTATTTTGATACAATAAAACACAAATTGAATTTTTGGGTAATATTCAAATTCATTTAAGGAATTTATTTTGATGAATTAATGGATTTTTGAAATAAATAATATGTCAATAAAATATTATTATTAAATTATTTTTATCAAATATAAATGATTATATAATTCCTATAAATTCAAACATAATTTTTATAAAGGTTCAAAAATAGTTATTGTAAAAACATCCAACATTTCTCAATAAATGAAGATTATTATTTTAAAATGGAAAATGAAAATATTTGGAAAATAATTTATATAAAATGAATATTTTTTTGGAATCATAACATAAAAATTATCCAACGGATAATTTTTCATAATTTTTAGAGACAATCAAAATTTTAGGCAAACATTAGTTCCATATAAATATACAGTGCGTATTATGACATAATAATGACCCAAAAGTGATATAATAAATACTATAAATTATATAAATTACCAAATATATGTTTTATCATTAAATTAATTCTATTTTATTCTTATTTGAATAATTTTATAAAGCCTTTATGAATCCTCCAAAACCATGAATATATTTTAAGGTTTTAAAATCCTTTATTTACAAGTATGACTCACTTCCACATCATGAGGGATATTATTTTAATAAGTTATTCCTTTAGACTTATAAAATAATTAAAAACACTAACCTTTGGTAGAAATTTTTTTCAAAAATCAGGGTAAGGTTTTTGATTTTGGTTATTTTGTTATACAGATTCCAAAACCTATGTTTGAAAAAATGATAAATAATTCCCCACTCATTTCCTATATAAACCCACCCAAGATCCCATTTATCTTTACTCAAAATACTTGGGTCACATACTTATTCTTCCCTCACATATCTATATTCCTCTCAAGGTTCCCCCAATCTCTTAATAAGCTCCTCCCAAGCATTTGGAATCACCCTATCAAGGCAAGGGATCTCCCACTCTCCTATTTTTATCAAGAACCTCTTTTATATTATGTCTCTGAATTACCATATTTTCATTCGGTTATATGTGCTTCCATATCCCAATTACTGTCAATTTTATTTCTAAATGATGATATATCCCTTTCACTCTCATTAATCCCTCCCATTAAGCTTTATGTACACCTGTTACCATGCTGAAATTTCACAGGGGTTCTTTTATTTATCCTCTTTATTAAAGTTTATTCATTATATTATGCATTTTATTTCCAATTCCTAATGTTGGGATATATTTTTTCATTACCTATTAATGTAAATTTTATTTAAAAATTATTATAGAAACATTTTTATCTTATCAACCCATTTTATGAATCTTTAAGTGATGTCATTATACTGCCAAAATTTCACCGTGATTTTCCATGCCAAAAAAAATTTGTAGTAAATACCATACCCATTTCATATCAAGGGTCTTCACCTTTATTCAATTATACATTTTTTATTTGGGAATTAAATTTATGTATTATATACTCTAAAATATTGTAATAAATTATGATGATGATATGGAACACTAAAGCATGATAATGAAATAAAAGTGATGGGTACACCTAGAATTATATAACACTCCAATACATTGGGTAATGTTTTAGTCTCATGAGACATAATGTTGGGATAAGGAGTAAACCTAATTCCTTTATGTTACTTTTTCCACCATGTGATAGAGCCTTGGAAGTTAGCCTTGTATCATATTTATAATGTAGTATATTAAGTTGTTTTTACATTTCCCATGTTTCCTTTATGCCAGCAAGCTATATCATGGCTCATTGTTCATATTTATGATCATCCCCCCATTTATGTCCCATATATATATGCCTATTTTATAACATATATTAATTTATTGAAGTTATTCCATGTTTATTCCCTTACTGATCTTTATAGATCACCCCATTTTTACATATGTCCCCAGGTTATCCCATGTAGTTTTAACTGAGAGAATGTTAAGGAAGTTTTTAACAAAGATTATGCGTTTCTATATTTTAAGTTTTTATGTAATGTACCTAATTACCAATGACACTAGAATTCATGATATTCTAGTTTGTATTATTTTTAATCTTATGTAATAAATCATGTATTAATGTGAAGTAAAGAGAAGGGTTTTCATAAATAAGTACTTTATTTTCTTAGTGTTTATCCTTGGTTTTACCTTTTCTTTCTCCATTAACCTACCATATCCATGGTAGAGGTTTATTTTCTACTCAATCCTTGAATTTATATGATGGTACTAGGAGAGTAATTTATTTGTGTATGGGTTGTAATTTAATTATGCTACATTGTAAACTAAATTATAAACTGTTTCTTTTTTATTATGTTTTTTATTTTATAAACTTTTTGGTGATAAAATAATAAATTCATCCATTGCGTATTATCAGACAAATAATGAAACAACTAGGGAACACTAAATGAAATATAGTGGGTGAGCGCATGACCATTGAGTGAGCTTATTGCCATATTATTTTTGGTATTTTGTTAAAAACACATTTTAAGAGATTAATTACCAGACCAAGAAATTGATTTCTAAAATATGATGTTATTTATTGTTAGACCAATAAATAATAATAGAGTGTAATACCCATGGTAATTAATTTCATAAGTAAATTTAATATTGTAGAATTACTTTTATAATTGACCCCAATCGAATTTCAATCTCAACACATGTGCTTTCTAGTTTTTCAACCTCCTATTCTCTTATTATAATTTTAAATTATCCTTAAAATTATTTTTATAACATCATTAATTTCCTGATTAATTGTTTTAACTCACAATAAGTAAAGCTACAATCCACTCTCCCCATGGTATTGGCCCCTATTTTTAATAGCTACTTAGTTAGTCAGTTTGGGGAAAATAAATTCTAATTTTCTATGCCTCAAAATGGGAGTTGTCAACCATACACTTGTTAAATAATGATGGTATCTAAAAATATTATAATATCATCATTTAATAACATTATAAACTCTAATTTTATCTAAAACTCACTATGATACCAACTATAATGCCTTAGAATCATACTCCTAGATCAAGTGCTAAAAAATACTCTTTAATTTTTGGATTTGATAACAATTTAAGAGACCCAGACTTAAAATTATATAATTAAAATTTCAATAATAAATATAGAGTCACTTAAATCTTTAATACCTTTTAATTTTATAGTTTTAGAGAATTAGGAAAACCATTATGTAAAAAAAACCCATGTATTTCTCATTAAATTTGAATTTTCCCATTATACCTAGATTTTATTATACCATTATAAGACTTCAATATCTCCCAAAAAATTCTCCATATGTGATACCCTTTTAGATATATAATATGTAATAATTTAACTTATAACTTGGGGAAAATGGAAGAATAAGAAGGGTGATCTCAAATTCTCAGTAATGTTGAACATATGGGTTAACAATAGAAGATCATAAGTGAGCATAATATGAATATAAAGACATAAGAAAATATTTTATGTTATTATTATAAGATATTTATACCCAAAAAAACATGATTCATAATTCATAAGTCATTGCATAATGATTTGGGATAATATAATAAATAAGTCATACGAGTCACCAATTATGAGGCATGTGAAAATTAATATTTTCTCATGAAAACTATTAAAATTTTTATAAATCATATAAAATCCATGAAAGTATCTCAGTAAAATGTACTCATATCACCTTTTAAATCACCCTTATAAGAACCCTTACAAAGGAATAACCTACCCTATTAAATATAATATATCTTATTTATAGAATAAATCATTATCTAATGCATTTGAGGGATATATCAAACCCACACTCCATAATATCTAATTTCCAAGAACTATAAAATGAATAAAACATACAGGGCTTTCACTTTAATCATAAAACTCATTAGAACAATCATAATTCCTTTTTAGCTTGACTAACCCATGTAAAATAAATGAGTTTCATGAAAATTTCCTTAAAACATAATCATAAACCATATAGAATAATAAGTTAGATGGTATAATTAGATAACATCCCTAGTTAAGTATAAAAATTATTAAAATGTGTTTTAATAGATGAAAAAACATTTATAAAATCATTATAAATATTATTTGGAAAATAGGTAAAAATATATATATTTTGGAATCCTTGAAATTTAAAAATTCATAGAACAATGGGAAAAGGGTTTCATTTTAAAAACCCTGGAAAATTTAAATAAGATTTTAATAATGAATAAAATATATTGTTTCATGAAAAAGAGATCAAGTGGTAAATCTTAAAAAAACATTCAAGTCATAGTTTCATAAAGAAATTCAAAAGTGACCTCTATGGAAAACATTAAGAATATTCCATTTAAAACCATTTCAATGAAATTAAAATACCACAAAAAATAAATTTATGAAATCATTTAATTTTATAAAGTAAAATTCTTAAAAAAAATTAAATAACATGCACATGGAGGAGAAAAAGTTTGGGTAAAAGACTTAAAAATTTTTAAATCAATTATTTTAAATAAAGCCCCATTGATTTTTAAAATAAAAAAAACCTTTAAAAGAAATAACTTGAGAAGGAACTTAAAATAAAAATAATATAAATATATTCATGATATAATATTAAAAATATTAATTATATAATCTATATAAATTAATATAGGTTCATAATTTGAAATATGTCTTAAAGAAGGAAAATTGAGATGAGAAACCCTTATAACTTTGGTAATGATTGAATAAAAAATCCAATGAATTAAATAACATGATATGATTTTGTAAAACCCATGATTTACATTAAATATCAAGTGAAAATAAATTAATGGTGTAGTAACTTCAACATAAAGAAGAAATCATGGTTCAAAATATGAAACATTTATCAATGAATTGAAATTGAGACAAAAAACCTTTATAATGATCATAACACTTGAAGTAGGAATCAATCAATATAGTGATTATGAGAAAAAATTTAAATCAACATAAATCAAGTGAAAAAAAAACATAAAATAATCATAGGTAATAACACATATAATCTTGACATAACATAATCAATGAATAAGTAATATAACCCAATAAAAATAAATTAAGTTAAGAATCCCCTTACATCAAACTTCCTATTAGTTGGACACAATATAACCTCATGTATGATAAATGTAAATTTATTATTATACTATTTAATAATTATTAATTTATTTATATTACTAGATACCTTTCATTTATGATTTCTTATTTCCCGTTTTTTTATATTTCTTTGTTAAAAATCAATATTTATGTGTTAACTGTCCCATTTACTATGCATGTTTCAATTTATCAGTTTTAGTACATGAACTATGGTCATTTTTTTTACCTATTACATAATGTATACATTGATTCTATATATATTTTATTTTATTATGGAGTCTCATGGATATTTAATGGAACTTATAGTGATTTTTTTCAAAGAAATATTAAATTTTCCATTTTTAGAAGCTTTAATTTCATAAAAAAAATTGATATTATTAACACACACACACACACAAACACATATATATTACAATTTAAATATTTATAAAACATTTTATATTTATCTTTATTATATAATATTACCAGTAAACAAATTTTTTTAATCATACATGACATAAATTTTATAACAATGTTCATGTTAGTGGTATAACCAACTGAAACAAGATCATGTTATTATGGTCGAATGAGTAAGAATATGATATTTTATAATTATAATATCACTTAAAAAAATAATTTTATAAATTACATATTTATTTATTAAATCTATTTTCGAAACCATCCATGTAAGATAGTGATGTAATATGAAATATTTCATTCATGGAGGATGTTGTCCGCACACACACACGGTCTAAGTTTTCATTCGTAAATGGATAGAAAATTAAGAAGTTATATAATTAATTATATTTAAAATTCATAATTATATCAATTTTTTTAAAAGTTGGGGATGAAACATCATTTTATTATGAAATCAAAGACCTATTTAAACTAGGTAGAGGGATACCCATTACATAGCCCCATAGTCCACCCATATGCACGTGTGACATTTTCATTTGACATTGGATGGGAAGGAGGTATATAATGGTTTATATTTTAAAAAAATAACATTTAAGTATATTAATGATACTTATTCCATTATATTAGTATTTTTATAACATATTTTAAAGAGGTGGAAGAAGAAAGAAACTTGAAAGAGCTCAGTTAATACCTTTACCTCTTCCTTGGATATCATCCTTTGGTTTACAACTTAATCCTTCTTAGTTTGGTATTTTGATGAGACTTGGAACTATATTACATGGTAAAGAGAGTTTGGGATGGATTTGGATAGATATTTTAAAATCTAACTTTCTCCAAGTGTGTGGAGAAGTGAGGGGTGAAGGTTACATTTATAAGTGAGGGGAGTGACACTCTTGTAAATACTCTAAAATTTAAAAAAAATATAAATGTATTTATCTTGATAAAGTGGCACCAAGTGGACTAATTTTAGAATATTTTATAATTAATGATAAAAATAAACTCATAAAATGAAATTTATACAAGTTTTAGATATATTTAAAGCCTTATCCATTAGTTTAAACCCCTCTTTAACCCTTTTAACCCTTACCGTGGTGACTAAATTTTATTACAGAAACTTAATTTTATGACTAAAAATGAAATAAAACATATTAAATAATTCCAATATTATTATTAAAAATATAGAATCTATTTTAAAATATTCAATTTCTATAAGTGGTAAAAATTAACTTTAATATAGGTATGCGTAACACTATAGAAACATTTTTTTAGAAAAATGACCTTTCAAACATAAATGTGAATTTAAACTAGAATCATATATAAAATTTATCCCCATGACATTAATTGTTTTATGAATAATAAATTTAGAGTTATTTTACTTTAAAAACAATATAAAACATAATGTATCCTTATAAATACTTTATTAAATAAAACGATAAAAAATAGTTCTTTTATTAGAATAAAACATCACTTAGGTTATAAAGTACCAAAAAAGGGTTTATAAATTTGAATTAATATTTTTATATAATTTATCTTACTCATTAAATATATATATAATATATAATAATGGTTTAAAACACTTTTAATTCATTCTTATATCATGATGATGTCATAAAAGTGAGAATATTTATAAAAATGGTATTTTTCACTATACACACAAAAATCAATCATTTCAAAAAATCAAAAAAAATTCACCCTAATAAAATTTTGATATTATTAATTAAAAAATTTAGTTAATTTCATCAAATTAAAATAAAAAAATAAAAAAATTATCTTTTAAATGGAAAAATAATAATGAAAAACCACTTTTATAGAAAAATGGCCTTCTAAAAATTTAAATGTTCTTAACCTCATTTCATATCAATTAACAATTAGCGTTAATTTTTATCAAATTATATATTAATAATTTATTAAGGTTTACCTTTAATTTTAACAAATCATTATTCACTTTAGTTTAGTTTTCTGTATATCATAAGCTATTCAACAAGATATTTATTTAAAGTAATACATAGTAAAAGTTTGCTATGTTATGATGGTTAATGATGTATTATTAATATATTATTATTATTATTATTATTATTAATATAATATTATTTTAATACTTGAAAAATAACTTCAACCCCAGATTAAAAATCATGGAAAGATGTGAAGTACAACTCCCTTATAATAGGGCCCATTGGGTGAGATTTAAAAAAACATTTTTGATATAATTTAATTTAATTAATATATAATATAAAAACATTTAAATATCATTATTTTTTATATGTATGTATGCACGTGTTCATGTTTTTAATGAAATAATTTTCTATTGTCCATAATTACTAATTAGAATTATGGAAGCAATGGAATACAACTTTCTGTAACACCTATTTAGAATCCTAAAAGAAAATGTTTGATCCCCACTACCCATTGTTTTTCTCTAAAAATATCTGGGGGGGGGTTAATTTGTTTTTGATAGATTTGGTTCCCCAAAATTAAATATTTTTTACTTTAGATTAACTTTTTATTAAATTCCTTTAATATTAATAAGTATCATATCAATTATTGATTTCACTATTGTGTAACTTTAATGTGATAATGTCCTTAGTGTATTTTTTCATCGAAAGATCATAAAAGTTCCCTTCTATGATGTGAAACTTGAAATTTTATGATAATATTGTAGAACATATTAATAATATTGTCATTTATTATTATCTGATGGGACACATGTGTCATGAAATATTAGGTAATGAATTATCACAAGTATAAGAGGATTCATCTCATGAATTTTTCATTTTTTAATCCCCAATAAAGGATATTATGAGGAAATACCCACATGTAATAATTCTATATGTTTATGTGTAATTTGATATTCTTATCAGAAGACATGTGTAATGATCCTTAGGATTTATGATTATCATTAATAAATATCTTGAATCCGGAACTTTGATGTATTTTCCAAAACCACGATGCCATATGTTTAGGCAAAGTAGGATATATTTGGTGTGTCAGGAATGATATATTATTAATAAATAAGTAGAGAAATAATTTTTACCTTCTATATTTATGGAATATGATATCTGGATCCTTTTATTGTAATGTAACTATCAAAATAAAATCTATGGCCATGTTGTATTAAATATTTCATTTTAGGAAGTCAAAGAAAGACATATTGAGAATATAGGTTGATGATATGTGTATACAACTTTCTTTATGAGATATTAATTAAATAGGATTATATTACATAGTGAGCATTCGTATGTGGTTATCATTGTTTACAAATTAACTTCTTCCTTTGTGAGTGAATTTATATGTTACTAGACACTGATATTGGACTTTATGTATGCTCACCTAATTTTACCTAAGAATATGCATAGAGAGTCACACACTTAGTATATCCATTAATCTTAGTTAAATACTATTTTTATTGAATACTTGGAATACCAATCACAATTATTCTATCACCGTTTATTTGTGAGTTGAATATTAAAGAAATATTTATTCACAAGACCACCTAATAATTTTATTTATTTATCTCTTGATTTATTTTCAAGGTAATAAATAATATTTATTGTTTACTAAATATTTATTTAGTTACATTAATATTAAAATGAATATATATTTATAATAATTTGAACGTAATATTTATTTATTTTTACAATGAATAATATATTTATTATTTGAGGTTTGGTAAATAAAGAGGAAGGTGGATAGTTTGATTTAAACACCAAGTAACTGAAATGATATATTAAGTATCATTGAAATAAATATTAATTAATTTATTGATATTTATATTATCAATGACTCATGATATCAATGAAATAATAATAATAATATTTTTATTTGATGTGAGGTTATCTATGGATTAATATATTATTTAAGGTCCTATGTGAAATTACTAATTCTATAAACCTATAACTTTATATACATAATTATATCATTTCTTTTATTATATTAGTTTATGAGAATCATATCACTATGAATAATATTTATCCTTCTTAGATAATTATTTTTATGAAGAAAATCTCTAGGGTTTCCTCTTAATGATAAGAAAATTCATCTACCTCCTTCAACGCTCTCTAAATCTAGAGAATGGGAGAGAAACAATCCTCAAGTTTGAATTATTTTTTAACGATCAAGTTGAAAAATGTAATATGAATAGATCATTCACATTATCACTCGATGTTCAATCAACGTTTTTCAGAGATCCAGTAACAACTTTGGATCACCACTAAAGGAATTCTATTTTTTATCCTCATAGCACAATGATGGTAAAACCCATATGAGGGTTGATAAATCAATATCTACATAGAAGAAAGTACTCAAGTGAGAGTTATTTTATTATTATTAAATAAACTATAAATTTAACATGAGATATCCTTTATTTTGGTTTTGGGATTTATTTATATACTTTATTTAGATATAATCATGAGACATTTCAATATTAAACATGTTATTATTGCTTATTCATCATATTCTAATGAAAACAATCATTGATAATAGACCTAAATGAATTCCACTGCATTCAAAAACTCCATTTAGTAATAGAGTGAACAAATTTAAATTTATAATTATTTAATTTGGTGATGATAAATTTCTCAATTATTTGTTAGTTTTTCATTTCAGTTTTCATTATTTAATCCTAAAGTCATGATATCATCATCATTCACCTTCTTATAAGAAATAACAAATGAAGAATTTATACTATCTTGGGTCGGAACACAATTTTCATGGTTACAGGGTGTGTAACTCACCTAAATGTTGTATAACCCGACATGATGTGGTGGTCATGTGGTCAACATACATAGTGTGTAATTAATACCCAACATGTTTAATTAATCAATACATAGATAGTGTATAATTAATAAACTCGTGGTGTGTAATTAATTCACATGTGGTGCATAATTAATTAGTGTACACATGGTGTAAAATTAATACACATTCGGTGTGTAATTAAATATTACACACCCTATGTATAATTAAAACACATGCGATTTTTAATTAATTAATACATATAATATATAAAATTAATACACACATGGTATGAAATTAATATACACACATTGGGTAATTAATACACACATAGTTTATAATTAATTAATACACATTCCATGTATAATTAATAAATACACACTTGGTTTATAATTAATAAAAATATGGTTTTTTATGCATTTACATGGTGTATATGCTGAGATGGGTTGTACATTTAATAAATTAATTTATGTGGAAAGAAAATTAATTACCCCATTAAACCATTTTAAAACATGTTCCATGTGTCATAAATTAATATTATACACCATGTGATAAGTTTTAAAGAATATCAAATGTTTAATTAACTTCTTTATTGAATTTGGAACTACACATTATGTATGATTTCCATTATACACCATAAACTCTCCATTCATTAAAAAAACACATTGTTTAAATTAACACATATTTTTGTGTTATAAATTGATAGTACATGCTACATAAATTACATTATATTACATGCACACTACATTCCATGTGAGTGCATAGTACATGACGATGACTAGATAAAGGGTAGTTTGGATGAGTACATATCCCATTAACTCTAAGTACATTCCACACACTTATGTATTTTTAAATAAAATTAATTAATAAAATTAATTTATAAATTACAGTGGATGGGTATCTTTTGTAACTCCATGATTTCTTGGATTAAAAATTAAGATAAATAAATCATTGATTAATAAGTCCATTAATCATTAATTAAGATAAATTTATCTTAATTAATTGAGTGATTAAAAATGTATGCTATCTTTTATGAGTGAAATATTATTGAATGTATATGAAAAATCATGATATTTTAATGAAAAATGTATGGGTTGGGTTCCTGTTTATTTTAATGTTATTTTATAGGTTTTTATATGTGAAAAAGTTTTATTAAATTAAATATTATGGCCCGTGTGTCATTCATCCCACCTGTATGATATAGTAATTTCATGTACATGATTTATTTTATATATCCCATACCCTGGTTCCCCATACTCATGTGTGAAAAATACTTGTAAAGGATGTATATCCAATTAGAGGAGGTGGTTCAGAACCTGAGTTGAGGTTAAACCAACCAACAAGACACAATGTTTGATAGTGGAAAGTTGAAACTAAGTCCAAACTCATCTTAAAGAGTTTTTACCAAGGTCATATGTTTATTTATCGAGCACTTGGTAAATCAAATGTTAGAAAGATAATGATCAAGTTGACTTTTTTTTAAAGTTCATGGTTATCTATTTTATGAGATGCATGTTTATATGATTTTAAACACAATTTCAAGACCCCCTCTATCCAAAGATGCCCCTCCTGAGCTGGAAATTAAGGAAGTGAGATAATTACCCCTGATTCCCACCTCTAGTAGGTCACAGGGTGGCGAATAGCACCAAGGGTATAATGATATCAAAATATGGGAGGCATTAACCTTTAAAAGAAAACACAATTAGGAGATAAGAAATTTCATCCAAAAAAAATTTAAGACACACACACACATATAAGAAAGCCAAAACCATCCCACATGCATGTTTAAAATATAACTATTACAAAACAAGTGTCGATAAAGTAAATACCAAAAAGGATGTCTAAGAAGCGACATGAAAATTGTCCCAAATTTTGAGCTAGTAATGTCCAACACGATCCATGTAGTCCTCCAAGAAACCTAAAAATAGATTTATATGTAGGGTGAGTATACAAGTATACTCATTAGAAAAAACTAAGGTCTCTCATGCACAAGTGGGAGAAGCATACTAATGCCCCTATGAGAAAACAATATAAACCAACAACACCTATCAAGGAATACTAACCATACCAACCTCACCAAGGCATGCCCACAAAAAAACACCACTCATGTAAAGTAATATAGTAAGTACATTGATGATTGGGTACCCCACACCACTTTCGTCTGGTTAAATGATCATACCCTAATGAAAAACGTCCTGTAGCTTCTACACTCTTTCAAAAGACCCATGTCACACCCCACTTGCACACACCTAGGACTCAGAGCTAGTCCCAAAACTTGGTCAAACAAAGCTCACCATATCTCACCCACAAAAACCTGGGACACAACCAAACCACACCCCACCCGCATACACTTGGGCCACAACCATACCTTATCCTGGAGACACATGGGAAAGAACACAAAATCTAATCTCATAAACACATGGGAAATAATACCTCACCCATAGACACCTGGGCCTCACATCCGCACCATAACTTTCCCAGAGAGTCTTGGGATACCAATTCCTAGAAGAGGGAGGAGGGAATAGCCAATAACTAGCCATCCATCCTCCCATTGGGCTGTTGGGAAAAAAATCCCTTCCCCATGACAATGGGGGTGTTCAGTACATAGTGCTCAACTCGGGTGGGGTGTGTATAGAAATCACAAGTACAAGTATATATATATATATATGTATGTATCAAACACTTAGCCCAACCTATGTGTTTTTCCAAACAAACAACCAGCCCACAAAAATGCCTTTGCTTTCACATCTAAATGCATAACCACACACCAAGACACAATTCAATTCATAACCCCATCTAACTTATTTAACCAATTATAATTATTTATTAAGAAGTACATTTATTCATTACATACCTACCTAGTAAACTACCAAACAGAAAACAACAACTAGTACACAAAAAAAGACAAACAGAGGAAGAAGAACCATGGTAAAACAATTCACTTCATATTAAGACACATCCTACAACTTGATATCAATGACAAAGCATCCATACCAACCACTTCTATCATCATTATTCAAAGTCATTCTTCCCAATCCATCATCTCAATAAATCAAAACCCTAACTCACATCCTAACTGATAAATAAATCTCATCACAACCAAACTCGATAGCCCCACTGTTTAACAACACCACACCCATCAAACCCAGCAACATAAACATAGAATAACCCAAACCTGTAGACCTGTTGCTCAAACACTGCCCATCCATTCCACAATCAATCAATCTCTCAACCTGAGATTCCATTACACCACCTGAACCATCCCACACATAGTCAACCCTCAATAGTAACACCACACAACCATATAATGCACAACTTCTATATTTAACAAGGATACCATTATTTAATTACACTTTTAAAATTTAGGGGTAATCACAAAACAAATCCGATCCCGGGAATCCATTTATTTAACCAAATATAATTGGTTAATAAATTTCACACACACACACACACATATATATATATACATATATATATATATACATATATATATATATATATATATATACAGTCTTTCCACACATGACTAACAGAAAACCATCACAATCCATCACAAGTGAGCACACAAAAACCACCAATGACCATGATTTTTAGTAGCCATATAGCCTATACTGATCACAATATCAACAGATAATAAGGAAGAACACAAGACACCTTCCCCCATCCCTACATGATAATATTTAAACTGATTAAATTTCCTTTACTTAATTGGAATTATGCTATCTTCACAATAGGACATTCATACACCCACCCCGCATTATACACAATTAAAAGAGGGATGATGGGATCCATACCACAAGAAACATATGACCATCACCTCCTCCTTATGCCAAAACAATGGGTGCACAAGGCTCCTAGGAAATGCGATCCGAAGGCCACAACACAATTCACAATTGCTCAGGGAAGAAAGGTTATGAGGATTCTAGGTAGTAAGGGTAAAGGAAATGTACAAGGAAGAAAGGGTCTCTACTTTATAAATTCTAGATCATATATAAACTAAAGAAATATGTTTAAAAGCCATTAAAGTTGGATCATGATCAAGACAATGTATTTTGGATATCTAAACACCTCCCGATCATTAGTAATTTAAATATATAATTTATATATTTTTAAAAGGATTCAAAATCACTTAAAAAATGGTTTTAAACTCATTTTACATCAAATAAAATTTTGAAGGGATGAAACTGGAAAAACTGGAGAAAAATATAAATTTGAAAAACTATGGAAATGAATCACCGGTGGATGACCTACCATTTGAAAACTCACTGTTAGGTGACCTACCATTGGATGAATCACCATTGGATGAGTCACTGTTGGATGATTCACCATTGGAAAATTCTCCATTGGATGAGTCACCATTGTGAGCCACTGCTGGTGACCTAACGTTGCATCCCACCATCATCGACTCACTATTACGAGTCACTGTTTTGACTCACCAGTGCAAAATACCTTTTCCACATACCAGTAGATGACTCACTATCAGATGAGCTACCATAGGAAAAAATGTATTTTTTCAAACTCTTGAAATGAGCTACCGTTTCCTCCTAGAGTACCTCATGCACCATATTTTCACAAAGTAATGGACCCGGGAGGTCTAGAACATTATATTAGATAACTATCAAACTATTATCACCCTTGATAATTCAAAACCAATCACAAAAGAAAGAGGGGTATGAAAAACCACCCCATAAGATACATATCAAGGATATTGCTACACTTGAAACACTACTAAGATTTGGACACTTCAAGATCTAACAATAAACCACCCTATGTTGTTCGAAAGCTGGAGTGAAACCTCAAAATCCAAGAACACCTCCTCTAACATCTGCTAACCCAATCGAATAAGAGACACACCACACAAGAGCAACAATCACACTATCCAAACACACGAATCAAATAATCCCATCCACTATATTAAGATAATATCTGCTATGGGTGGAACCGAATCTCCCACACAAGTTTAATTGAATCAAAATTAATGCATCTTGATTAGGAATTTGGTCTTCCCCTTTTCACATGTCAGGAATTTATCACACATTACATAACAAGGAAACAAATAATCTCATAACAAATAAGGTTCAAACATTACATCATAAGGAAAAAATAGAAAAACGAAACTAAAAACAACTCTGGGTACAAGGCATGCATCTGCATCTCCCTTTCCCAAGTACTCTACTCTTGGCCACCATGCTTCCACAACACACGAACCAAGGGAATTGTCGATGAAACACCTTCTCCCAAAGATCCTGGATCTCTATTTTCCTCTCCATGAATGTTGTATCATCTTCAGCATCCAACTCTCCCCAATAAATGAAATGGGAGTTATTGTGAAGATACTGACAACGATGAGAGATGTGAAAGACTTTGTGGACCTTCTCCAACTACGGTGGCAGTGCCAACTAGTATTCCACCTTGGCAACTCACCCCAACATCATAAATGGTCCAATGAACTTGGGATAATGCTTTCTCCCTCTGCTAAACCTCCGCTACCCATGTTGAGGGGAAACCTTCAAGAATACATGGTACCCAACCTCTAACTACCAGGGACTCCTCCTATGATCATCATATGAATTCTACCAGTACTTCACTACCTTCATCCTCTCAAGAATGAGATAAAATTTCTCTATCATTCTCTACACTACCTCAGGGCCAAGAATAGATGCCTCCCCAACATTTTTCTAGCACAATGGTGAATGACACAGTCTTCCATAAAAATATTAAAATGGATCCATGCTAATTGAAGAGTGATAAATATTATTATAATAAAAATAAACCAAGGGTAAGTGTCACACCTAAGACCTATTGAGGACTAGGATGCATGACCATAATATATCTTCTAGTGTTTGGATAGTCTGCTCTATCTGCCCATATGTCTGATGGTGGAAGGCAGTGTTGAGGCGTAACTGAGTTCCAAAAGCATGCTTAAATTCCCTCTAGACTCATTAGGTAAAGCGTGTATCCTGATTTGAGACCATGGATCTCGAAAATCCATTCAACCGAACCACCTCATCCATATAACTCCTTTCCAAGGCATCCACTATGCCCGAATCCTTAATCAATAAGAAGTGAGCTAATTCCATCAACCGATCCACTACTACCTAGATCGCATCGCAACCTCCCTAATATTTGGGCAACCTTGTGAAAAAATAAATAGAGATGTCGTACTACTTCTACTCAAAGACATCTAAGGGATGTAACAAACCACCAGAAACATGGTGCTCAACCTTCACCTACTGGCACACTAGGAACCTTGACACAAACTCCACCACTACCCGCTTCATCTTGGGCCACAAAAAATACATCCTCAAGATGTGGTACATCTTGGAAACTCCTGGGTGTACTTATAAAGATGAACTATGAAACTTATGGAGAACTCCCTCACACATTTCCACTGTAATAAAAAACCTTTCATAAAACAACATTTGATTCTGTACATCCTCTGATCACCCCTCTAGAGAATCACCCAGGTTAGCACAATCACACATCACCTCTGACTCCAAGTCTCCCCACTGAGACTCCTCCACCTGCCGCATCATAGATGACTTCACTATCATCTAAAATAGAAATCCTATACCACCATACATTCTTGTATCTGGGTGAAAGGCATCCAAATCCTACATTTCTTTCCAAGAGTTCCCAAATTCTTGAACTACCTCCCTCTACAAATTCTTCCTCAAGTCATTAGCCATGATGTTTCCCTTTCCTATGGTGTAAGAGATCTCAAAGTCATAATCTTGGAGAAAATCTATCTACCTTTACTGTCACAAGTTATGATCTTAGTGGGAAAATATATACCTCAATCTCTTATGATTCTTGATGACCATAAAGTGCTCCCTGATGAGGTAATGTCACCACAAATTCAGCGCGAACATGACTGCTGCTAACTCTAAATCATGGTTGGAATAGTTACATTCTTGGGGACTTAACTTCCTAGATCTATACTATGTTGCTCCCTGCTATTGCATTAATATGCATCCCAAGAACAAATGGGAAGCATCAAAAAACACCTCAAACATCACCCCTTCCTCTAGAAATTAGAGCACTGGATCACTAAATAACTACCCCTTCAGATAGCCAAACACTATCTGACACTGTTCACACCACACAAAAGCCTAGTCCTTTATAGTTAAAGCTTCCAACAGAGCTAAAAATCAAGATAAATCAGGTAAAAATATTTAGTAATAGCCTAAAAAATTGAGAAAAATGAAAACCTTTGTAATATTATTGGGTGATACCTAAGAAAAAACTGCATCAACCTTTGATGGGTACACTATTATACCCTACTAAGAAACCAAATTTCAAAGAAAGTGTACCTCTCGTGAGAAACAATTACACTTCGATAAATTTTTATAGAGCTTGTGGTGTTGAAGAACCCCCATGATAGTCTGAAGGTGCTTGGTATACTCCTCCTTTGACTTCAAGTAGATTAGGATTTCATCGATGAATACGATGATGAACCGTTCTAGGAACTCATGGAAAATAGAGTTCATGAGTGCCATGAACATGGATGGTGGTTTGTAACACCAAAATGCGTAACCATGAACTCTAAGTGCCTATACCTAAACCTAAAAGTAGTCTTTAGGATATCACCCTCCTTCAACCACAGCTGGTGATACCCAGACCATAGATCGATCCAATAAAACCAACTTACTCCTCTCAACTATGTGAAAAGATAATCTATCCTCAAAAGTGAGTAAGAATTCTAGATCGTCACCTAATTCAACCTTCGGTAGTCTATGAACAAACTCAGACCACCATATTACTTATTTTTAAATAAGACTAGATCACCCCATGATGACACATTGGGTTAGATAAAACCCTTCTACATCATATCATCAATCTGAATCTTCATCTCTTGTAAGTCAAAAGGTGTCATTCAATATGGATCCATCAAAATCAGACAAGCATTAGGCTATAATTATATCCCAAAATCAACATCACGTCAAGGGGGTAGAGTCACAACCTCTCTGGGGAAGAAATATAATAAATACCCAATAATATTGGGAACCTCCCCCATCTCAGTATATAATAATTCCACTAATATCTCGGCCAATAATGAGAGAAGAGGCTTAACAAGATGACCGACCATCTAACAACTCCGCTCACCAATGAAAGCAACACGCTGGATATCCACGTTTGAAAACATGACTCTTATTTGGAAGTATTCGATACAGGAAAGAATATAATAAAAACATTTGATGTTGAGAATGACATTTTATGACTGCATCTGTAGCAAGAAAATATCCCCACATGACTGATATGGTCCCATCATCAGTCTACATACCTAGGACAAATCAAACAGACTAGTCTGACCTCTAATTAGAATACTCAACACTAGGAGAATAAGAATCCTCTCTACATCTAGTCCCAGATCATGGGATAGACCTAGTGTAACAAATGAGTTCAAAGCTAATGAATCAAACAAAGTTCAAGAAAGGGTACTAGACAAACTGACCATACCTCAAATAATCTCTAGCTGTGCTAGAACTACAGCCTTTGTGGCGTGCAACTAACCACTCCCATATCATCTACCACTATGTTGACGATTTCCTCCCCGACCATTTCCGGGTTTAGTTCCATGAGAATTACCCTTAGGTTGGCCTCCACCTGCTTCATATCCCCTCATTGGAGATGGACCCTAATGTCCTTACTATTGAAATGACCCATCCCACAACAGATATTGAGGAGGGTGATGAATCTACCCACCTCCACCATATTGAACTCAAATAGCTATTGGTCACTGAATCTAAGGATTCCCATGGTCTCCATAAGTGAAACACCTCGATCCCAAGTTCATGGAAAAAACACGAGGACCTGAAGGCCGAAATGGGAACTGATGGGAATGATTCTTTGCTGGTTAAAACCTAAAAGACCTTGGCTCCTAATACCTGATAATAGTAGCCTTTACCTTTGAAAAAATCTATTGGATCCCCTATCATGATAGACCCCCTTGTGAGTGCATCCGCTCAACTACCTCTACCTTCTTCTGGACCTCCAAGTACGTCAACAAGGTGAAGTGAGTAACTATGTTCTAGATAGAAGGACAAAGTGCCTCCTCTAGACATCTCGCATGAGACTCCTCATTCAAAAAGAGATCTGGAGAAAAAAATGAGTTAATTGAATTTTACCCCCATCTCCCATACTGAAATACTCCCCTACATGAGGGAAAGTAATTCCTGCCTCTTCTCTGCCCTCATGGTCAATGAAAGGAATTCCTCTCAGAACTCCTTCTCAAAATAGACCGATAAAACATTAGAATAATTCATCTCCCACATGTAAAACATCCACTACTGACACATAGCTCCCCTAATTTGACTCACTACCATAGGAAACCAGTACTCTGTTGGAGCCCGGATCAAGCTGAAGGTGATCACAAGCTCCCTAGGCCTACTCTCCATCTATATGTCTGAAACTCCACCCTCGTACTTTCCTAAAGTCTGCCTCTAAAATGAACATAGAATATTCTGCTACCGATCATCCTCACATACTCGATCAAACCTCCATATAACAACCAAGTTATCTTGTTAAGCCTCCATTACCTGCACTACATGCAGATGATGACTGGGTACCATAGTAAAAATGGTAAACAAGGAAGTCCTAATCCTGATTATTATGAAATTTCATTTAAGATTAATTTTAACTCATTTTAAATTATTACTTATTTCAAACTTCCCAAAAAACCAAATTAAAATAAGAACTCAAGTCATTATGATTCATGTAACTTTCCTAGGGTCTCACCCTTCAAATGGAGTCGCTTCATTTGGTTATTTGGTAGGATCAGAGTCCTTGAATCGAATCATGGGGGGACCTAAAATCCCATGTCCTAGCCATTATTCCCTGTGAGTATGTCACACAACAATATCACATGACACTATTGACCTACCAATTCACACAATCCTCACTGTTCCTAACTCCAAACTCCATCCTATCTCTCAACCACCACCTCTGATACCATTTTATCATTACCCCATACCTCTAAAGATTCTCCTCCTGAGCTTAAAATGATGGAAGAAAGATAATAACCCCTAAGTCCCACATCTAGTAGGACCTGGGGTGTTGACTATCACCAAGGGTACAGGGATCTAACAATATGGGAGGCATTACCCATTATAAGATAACATGATTGGGTGATAAGATAGTTCATACCCAAACAACACCAACACACATATATATTAAAGAAATCCAAAACCATCCCACATGCATGTTTAAAATATAACTATTACAAAATAAGAGTATCCAAAGTAAATACTAAAAAATTCTAATAAGTGACATGACAACTATCCCAAATTTTGAGCTAGTAATAACCAACATGATCCACATAGTCCTCCTAGAAACCTGAAAATAGTTTTATATATGTAGGGTGATCATACAAGTATACTCAGTAGAAAAAACAAAGGTCTCTAATGTATAAATGGTAGAATCATACTAATGTCCCTATGATAAAATAGATGAAACCAACAATAAATAATAAGAAATAATAACCATCCCAACCTCAGAAAGGCCCACTCACCAAATAACACAAGTCCAGTAAAGTAATATTTTAAGAAAATCATTGATTGGGTACCCCACACCACTTACCATAGGTTAAATACTCATACCCTAATAGAAAACATCTTGGTGCTTCCACAATCTTCCACAAGCCCCTTGTCACAACCTGATCACACACACTTGGGCCTCAGAGATAGTCCCATAACATGGGAAGACGAAGCTCATCACATCCATCCTGAAGACACTTGGGCCACAACCGTACCCCATCCTAAAGATACTTGGGAAATCACACCACATCTCATCCTATAAAAACATGGGAATGAAAACCTATCCCGCATACACCTAGGCCTCACAACTTCACAAAAACCTGCTTGAAGAGTCTTGGTCTACTAATGCCTAGAAGAGGGAGCAGGGAAGATCTAATAACCAGCCATCCATCTTCCCACTAGGATGTTGGGAAAAGAAACCCTCCCTCTGAAAATGGGTGTGTTCATCACATAGTGATCAACTCGGGTGTAGTGTGTATAGAAATAAAAAGGAAGTAAAATTAAATATATAGGTATCAAACACTCATCCCAACCTATGGGGTTTTTCCAAACAAACAACCATCCCAAAAAACTGCCTTTGTTACAACCACTAAATGCACAACCACAAAACAAGACACAATTCAATTCATAACCCTAGCAATTTTTTTAACCAATTATCATTATTTATTACGAATTCCATTTATTCATTCCATCTATACCCTAGAAAATACCAAGAGCAACACATAAAATAGTACACAACTAAATCTAAACAGAGGAAGAAGAACCATGGTAAAAAAATGCACTTCACATTAAGACACATTGTGCAACATGTTACTAATGGAGAATCACCCATACCAACCACTACGATCATCATTATTCAAAGTCATTCTGCCCAATTCATCAACTCAACAAGGAAAACCCCCAAATCACTACCAAAATCAGAAACACATCTCATCACAACCAAACTTGATAGGCAAGCTATATAACAACACCACACCCATCACACCTAGTGACATAAACATTGCACAATCCAAACCTACAACCCCACTTCTCAAAAACTACCCATCCATTTCACAATCAATCAATATCTCAACCTAAGATTCCATTACACCACCCAAACCACCCCACACATAGTTGTACCCTTAAAAGCAGCACCATACAACCATAAACGGAACAACTTCCATATTTAACAAGGCTCCCGTTCTTTAATTCCACTTTTGAAATTCGGTGGTGATCATAGAACAAGTTCAATCCTAGAGAATCCGTTTATTTAATAGAATATACATGGTTAATAAATTTCATATATATAAATCTATTCCACACATGAACAAAAAAACCATCATAATCCATCATAGGTGCACACACAAAGATCACCAATGACCATGATTTTTAGTAGGAATATAGCCCATACAAATCACAATATCAATAGATAACATATCAGAATACAAGTCACATTTCCCCAGCCATGCATGTTAATATTTAAATCCATTCAGTTACCTTTACTAAATTGGATTTATTATATCTTCATAAGAGGACATTCATACACCCACCCTGCATGATACACAATTAAAAGAGGGATTAAGGGATCCCTACCTTGAGAAATAGACAATAAACACCTCCTCCTTTCACCAAAATAAGGGGTGCGCAAGGCTCTATGGAAACGTGATCCGTAGGCCTCAAAAAAATGCACAATCACTTCGAGAACAAAGGTTCTGGGGATTCTTGGTATCAAGGGTAAAGAAAATGTATAAGGAATAAAGGGTCTTGAATTTATAAAGGATAGATCCTATATCAAGAGAAGAAACAATTTAAAAATCCATTAAATCCAGACCACGATCAATACCACATGATTTGACTATCTAAACACCTCTCGAGCATTAGGAATTTAAATATGTAATTTATAACCTTTGAAAAAGATTCAAAATCACTTAAAAAAATGGTTTTAATCTCATTTTATGTCAAATAAAATGATAGGGGGGAAAAACTGGGAAAACTAGAGAAAAATAGAAATTTGAAAATTGTGGAAATAACTCACTGGTGGATGACCTACCATTAGACGACTCACTATTATGTGACCTAATATTGGATGAATCAACATTGGATGAGTCAGCATTGGATAAATCACCTTTGGATGATTCACCATTAGATGAGTCACCGGCGCAAGTCACCATTGGAAATCTACCATTGCATCCCACCATCAGTGACTCACCATTGAAAGTCACCATTCTAACTCACCGGTCCTAACTTACCAGCCCTGACTCACCGATGTGACCTACCATTTCCACCAACTTTTAGACGACTCGCCGTTAAAAGAGCTACAATTGGAAAAACTAGATTTTGAAAAACTATCTAAATGAGATACCATTGCCTCCCAGATCACCTCAACCACCATATTTTCACAATGTAATGGACCGAGGAGGTCCGATCCATTACAAAAAATCACATAAGCAAAATAATATAACATGAAAATAAATATAAAGTAAAATAAATGGATTTTATTCCATTGCTTGATTAATAATGGAACCATGGAACTAGGTGTTGGTCTGGCCTTATTAAGGCACTTACTTTTATTAAGGAGTTCTTACGAAGGTTTTGAGTTAACATAAATTGGAAAGTATAAAAAAATTATCCCTCACTATATTTGATATTATTTAGATGCAAACATTGAGGAAATAAAAATTTGGATTTTAGGATTGGGGAGTCCACTCAATAAATCAAGAATCTACAAGATAGCAGTTGGAAATACCACTTACTTAAATTACTTCAAATAATTGACCATGACCTTACATTGGTTTTGAGAAGTGAAATATATATCCTTACTATATAGTTTCCATGTTATAGGACATTCAATGTCTAATAGAGAGGTCTATTGATAATTGATCAAACAGTGGGATATTAATAAGATAATTAAAATTATTACAACTCACATATTTTTGTGAACAAGATAAGTTACTAAATATTTTTTTATTATATTGTATAAAAATTGAAATAAAATCAACCACAATATCCTGATGATATATACTAGATAAATCCAACCACTTAATTTGTGGTAACTTCCAAGAGTAGAATAGGTGCTTGCACATTATACTATAATAATATTATAATCTTTATATACTAAAATATCTGGTATCTGATATTTATTATAAGAAGGAGTGTGAAGAAAGAATTTATTTCTATTTAAAACACATGTATGATGTTCTAAATTTCCCTTATTTGATTCTATAATCCATGTATGATGAAATTCTAAAGCCTCACGAGAACATGGTTTTTTATATAATTCATAAACATCTCTATGATTTTTATTATGATAGATCTAGATAGGATAAATTTGAGATATATATAGAACTGTTTATGTGAAAAATTGGAGAGGTATAACTATATGGACCTCATGTACTGAATATGACTAGCTACATTGGGCATAAAATACATTTTAGGGTTTAAAATACATGATGAATTCCACACAGATATCATACTTGATTCACTCCCTTATAGCTTCTCTAGTTTTGTTGTGAATTTTAATATGAACATCATTGTGAAGTATCTCATAAATATATATATTATTCTTCATTAGGTAGATAAGGGCATGAAGCATGATAATTTTTCTATATTTATGGTTAACAAGAGAAAAGGTTAGCCAAAGTGATCCAAGACTAACGGTATATCCAATTATTCTTTAAAATGCTTGGACAAGGAGGGGAAGAATAAGGGGAAAGGAAATGAATATGATGGTATTTTCTTCTCATGTATAAAGAAAGGTCATTGGAAGAAAAAATAAAATTAACTGAATTAGAATCTACTGATATTCATCAAATTAATTAATTTTTATTACTTATTGGGTATTAAATATAATATGTTTACATATGTATATTCGAACATAGGAATCAAGTAAGTGTAGAGAAATTACTATAAGTTTGGTGTATTCTTAAAGAATATGAAGATGGGTAATTTCTAAATCAGTATAAATAAGTACATAACTTTAAAATTTCCCAATATATTCAATTTAAAATATTTTTTTGTATTGATTATTACCAAAACATTTTTCTAGATGTCTTATTAGGCACAATGAGTCATTATTTCATTTTTGGAGTAAATTTTCTTCTGGTATTTCATATAAAACTAATAGTTTAGTAGTTATTTTATTATATATATATCCAAAATTTGAAATTATTAATGAATATAAATATAAGGCTTAAAAAACCTCATTGTGAAAATATAACACTTTTGCTATAAAACTGATAACAGCTGACAAGTTTATATCTAAAAATGTTTTCTAGTATCTTTTGAGCTAATACACTAGGTATTCTAACTAATTCACTTTAATGTTTTTGATAAGGAAACCTTTAGAAATAAATTAATTCCACAAAGACACTATATTTATTTATGAAAAACTATGTGAAATATTCTAGAGGTGAATATAATAGGTAAGTTCATATACCATATGATATTCCTTTAAGGTATTTTAAGAATTCTCAACACTGAAATGAATGCACTTATTAAAGGATATATGATCCATCAGTCGAGTTTTTTAGAGTGCATCATAAACAAATACTCATAGATTATTAAAATGTGGAGTTAAGGTATTCCTAAAATCATATTAATTTATTCACATCAAAGATGTTATGTTAGTAAAAGGTAGGTTGATGAAGGGTATTATATGTTTTGTAAAAATTACATTATTTATTAAAAGACTAGTTTCGAAAATAAAAGTACAATTACTAATCATGTTCCAACTTTATTGACTAATAGATATCGTATTAATTACAATATGATAAGAAATTCATTAGGTATAGCTTCTTGTGTTTAGTAATAACTATTTGTTAAAAGATAAATTTATATACAGAAAAACATCAATGAAACACTAAGTGCGTCTTAGTTAATTATCCCATAGCCAATAAGGATATTAACATCTATTTTTTAGTCTAGATCTAATATATTTCTATAATAGGTAATCACATCTCTTTTGAGATAGTGAGAGTAGACTAAAATTCAATAGAGTTTAGGATCAAAGTGTACATGAGTTGGAATAAGAACACCAAAATCCACAAATATGAGTGAGAGATGTTTTTTAAAATATACATACTACATAGTAAATTAAAACAAAAAAGTTGGTTTTATATTCACTAAATTAGTGACTCATTATTCAATGTGAATAATTAATTTTACAAGAATGTAGTAAATTTTGACATGATAATATTTCTAAGTATGTATGAATTTAGTAATGGAATACATGTACCAAAATTTAGGGGTTTTTTGTATTTTAAAATTTTCTAAACCTAATACTACTGGTGAGTATTCAAGAGAAAATTTAAATTAATTGAAACAATCTAGTAATAGTAAATCAAGATTTATTATTAAAAAGTTTATATGATTTATAAGATATAGTCTATGTTTTTTACTCTAATCATAATGCTAAAATCTATTTGAATTATACTTTTCATTACAATATTATATGATTTTTGTATTGGAAGGTTGGATGTAAAGGACAAATGGGAACCTTATAGATCATGTCTATATGACACAAATAAAATGGGTTGGTGGGACTAATAAATTCCAATAAGATATAAAAATTTCACATATACATTTTTGGATAGAAGCAAGCATAGTTATCAAAAATTATTTTTTTGGAATGAAGTAGTTTTATGTGTCTAAAAGTGGTTAGTGAAAGTGATATTATTTTAAAAAATGATATCTTGATAACTATTGGTCAGAGTAGATTACTCAAGAGGGGGGGGGTGAATTGAGTATCTATAAAAATTTCTATTTGAAAAGTCTTCTTAAAAGGTTCCCCAATAAAAATAAATATATCCTAGTTAATCATGGTAATATGGTTATGAAAGTTCGATTGTTCAAATAACTTCTCTGAAGATTGATTAATTCTCAGTAATCTCAATATGATTTATTGATATTAATTTTGAAGCTATTCTAATAAGGAAAAACATTATAACTTCTATCCAAGATTAACTATCAAAGTAAATCTAGTGATTTATGAATTATATAGTAAAATAGAGAAAACTAAATTAAATAACATAGCGGATATAAAACAAGTGGTTTAGTCTCAAGTTGAGACCTAATCCACTCCACTTGGTGATCACCTTCCACAAAGAATTTTATATTAATAAACTTGCACTACTGGAAATGCTATTTTTCCCAACGGGTGTTTACCAACGGTTTTCTAAAACCGTTGGGCTTGAAGGATTAAGAAAGCATTTCCCAACGGTTCATTGAAACCGTTGGGAAAAGCCACCCCTTTGCCAACGGTTTCTTCAAACCATTGGTAAAGGGGTGTGTTAATCACACTTTTGCCAACGGTTCTGTTGAACCGTTGGGAAAGGGTCACCCCTTTGCCAACGGTTTCCTTAAACCGTTGGTAAAGGGGTCCTTAGCATCTCTTTCCCAGCGGTTCTTAAAAACCGTTGGGAATTATTTCCCCCAAATCCAGTCGTGGGGCTGCTCTCCCCCATTCACACAGAAACCTAATTTCATCCGCTCCACCGCTCTCCTCTCGTGAAATCCCCTATCCGAAGAGGTGAAAACCATCTGAAATCAGGTATCTTTTCATTTATACACATATAATTCCTTATTTTTATTGTTATTGCTTTAGTATTTTAGTTTTAAGTTATCAATCCACCTCCAGCTCTCTGCTACTCTCCAAATCCCCCTCCGAATAGGTGAAAACCCATTTGAATCATCTCATATCAAGTAATTTTTTCTTTATAAACATATGGTACCTTGTTTTTATTGTTATTGATCTAATATTTTAGTTTTAAGTTTGGATTTTGATGTGATTTCACCGTGTAAAATAGGGAAATGAATAAATATTTTGTTAATTAATTAGTTTCCCCTAGAATATCAGTTGTGTTATAATGTCCATGCTAAATAAAGGGGTAATGTAATAAAAGATCTTGAATAAATAAATTGTGGAAGTTGGGGTATGTTGCCTCTATGAGAGGTTTTTTGTTGTGTTTCATTGTATGTTGTAGGCTGTTTTATGGGGATTGAGGTGACCAGTTGGGCTTTGTGATATGTGGGGTTGTAATGTGATGGTTAGTGGGCATGGATGTGTCATGTGAAGTTGTATGATAGTGATGATGTGTGGTGGTGTTGTGTCGTGTGGAGGTGTTGTGTGATGAAGTTGTGGTGTATAATGTGGTGAGGTGGTTTTGGTTGTGCGGTGGTTTGTGATGTGCAATATTTTTATTGTGATATGTGGTTGTTTTGGTGAGATGGTTGGTCGATGTAACATGGTGTCGATGGTTATTGTGAGATGGTGAGTTGTTGTGTGGTGGTTTTATTAGTTTCCTAGTTATCTATGGAATAAATTATACTATTAAAACAAAAAAACAAGATATTAAATAAATGAGATGGAATAGAAATGGATGTGTGGTAAATGGATTTAATTAATTTAACATTAAATGAATGGACAATGTAAGTGTGAATGAAGTGGCTTATAAATGAATGTGAGAAATGCTATGCATCTTGTGTGGTGGTGGTGTGGTTTATGTGTTTTATGGTAGTAGTGAAGTGTGTGATTATGTAGTTAATGTGAACCCATAGGTTGAGTATTTTGTGCTATCTATATATCATGTATTTTTATGTTATTTTTACACATTCCAGGGGGGGTGGTATGTCTAGGTGGTGGTGGTGGGGTTGCATGGGAGGGGGGTGTGGGCTATTTGGGAGGGTGGGAGGGGCTATCCAGGGGGGTACGGGGTGTCCAGGGGGTACGGGGGTGGGCGGGCTGTCCACAAGGGTGGACGGGCTGTCCACGGGGGTGGTCAGGCTGTCAAGGAGGGGTGGGCAGGCTGTCCAGGGGGGGTGGGTGGGCTGGCCACGGGGGGTAGGGGTGTCCAGGGGGGTGGGTGGGCTATCCAAGGGGGTGTGGGGCTGTCCATAGGGAGAAGGGGTGTCGAGGGGGGTGGGTGGGCTATCCACGGGGGTGGTTGGGCTGTCTAGGGGGTGTCCACGGGGGTGGGTGGGTTGTCCACGGGGGTGGGCGGGGCTGTCCACGGGGGTGGGAAAGGCTGTCCACGGGGGTGGGCGGGGCTGTCCATGGGGTGTGGGCTGTCCTGGGGGTCTGGGTGGGGTTTCCTGGTGGGGGAGGGGTGTGTGGGGTGTCCAGGGGGGTGGTATGTCTAGGTGGTGGTGGTGGGGTTGCAGGGGAGTGGGGTGTAGGCTGTTTAGGAGGGTGGGCGGGGCTATCCCGGGGGGGGGGGGGTACGGGGTGTCCAGGGGGGTACGGTGGATTGTCTGATGTTTCTCTAATGATCAAGGACGGAATGTTTGGAGGACATCACAAGTCCTGACTGGTTGATCCTAGAAGAAATTTCATGATCATGGATGTAATGACTATAGGGAATCTCTTGATTTTGGTTATCTTATCCATTTTCATCAAAAGACATGTTTGACACACTGGGAGGGAAACTCTAGAGTCAGTGTGACATGTCTTGAAGGGTGATTTATGTCCATAGTGACATGATTTGAGGACATCACATGACCTAGTTGGTGTGCCTGGAGGGTGTTAAGGGAGCCATCTAACATTCCTGACATTTAATATGAGACTGAGATAATATGTATTGATTCCCCTATATAGAAGGAGATACATATCTATTGGAAAAAATGTAGTCTGTATGGTGAGAATTAAAGGCTTTTCATTACAAGGGTGGCATATTCATGGGTGCCATCTGATTTTATTTGACATGTCAAGGGGACATCAAATGATCAAAATAGGTTTCCAATGGAATGTATTGTGAACATGATGAAATTTCCTAGTGCAATAAAACATCATAGGTGATTCATGTTATGAACATTAGGGTCAACATATATTTCCTTCACCTTAGTCTCCCATATTTCAGTATTTCATCCATCCTTTTATCCCAAATTCCATAGATTTATACATTATTTTATTATATTATGTCTCAAATTATCTAAAATATGTGTTTGATGTTCTTCACGTGACCTATCATAATTCCTTCTCATAATCTATAGTGATCATGGGAAGATCCCATGCATGATTCATGATCACTCAAATTATTCTGCAGATCATACATAATGGAAGCCTTACAGGATGTGAGATGATTATATCTATGAAATCTACTCAGGTACCTGGTGAGGAAGTGCATATTAATTCAAAAAGGTAAATTGCATATGAGGATACCCTACTAATATGGTTATGGGATGAGGCATGCTCTGATGTGATAACACATTAAGTTCTTGTTGGTTTTACATTTTTTCAATAACACATTAGTATGTTTTTTTCACATGTGTAGTTGATACCATGATTATTTTCTTCCTTTATCGTTTACTTAAATGTATTTTCTATTAAAGTTCAATCCTATTGAATTGTTTATGACAAAATGACTTATATGAATTCTTTTTACAGAATGGACAAAAGTTGGATGTATGAAACTGATCATATCTCAAGCGATTTTCAAAACAATTTGGAGAGCTTTATAGATTTTTCATTTCACAATGCTTCAGATAGTGGTCGCATACACTGCCCATGTTCCAATTGTGTTGGTAGACCTTGGTTGAGTCGTGAAGAAGTCAGCTACCAGATAACCAAAAATGGTTTTCAAGAAAACTACTTTGTGTGGTATCACAATGGGGAGAAAATGAAATCTCAAATTGGTGATGATCGAAATGAAAGGACTGGAATGGAGAATTTGTTAGATGATCGGTTTCCGTTTATTCATCATCATGAAAAAGAAAGGATTTCGAATCAAGAAGACGTCGATATGAGGACAAATGATGCATCTAGTGAAAATGATGATATTGATAGGGTGAAAAAATGGAATGATGCTACCATGACTCCAGTATATCGACAATGCGATAAAATGAAAAAGCTGGAATTTTTAATCTGATTGTTTCATGGAAAAACTATGTATGGGATTTCTAATACAGCAATCGATTACATTCTTACCCTCTTGAAGGATTTACTTCCAGATGATGAAGATATTCCCTCAAACCACTATATGACATGGAAGTTAGTTGAAGAACTTGGATTTTCCAGAAACAAAATTCATGCTTGCCTGAAAGATTGCAGTTTATTCTGGGAAGAAACTGCTGAACGAAATGAATTTATAAAATGTGGCACATCCCGCTGGAAGTCAAAATCTGATGGAACACCATCCCGCATTCCACATAAAGTAATGTGGCACTTTCCATTGATCCCCAGACTCCAGAATCTTTTTATGTCTGATGAAATATCAATAAAAATGAGATGGCATGATACCGAGAGAAAGAAGACTAATGATGAGTTGGTTCATCCTGCAGATGGATTTGCATGGCAGAGATTTGATGCTCGACATCCTGATTTTGTAGCTGACGTGCGTAATGTGAGGCTGGGTCTTTCATGCGACGGTTTTAATCCGTTTGGGAAGATTCTTACTTCACACAGCACATGGCCAGTTTTTATACACATTTATAATCTTCCCCCATGGTTGTGTATGAAAAAATCTTTCACTTTCATGAGTATACTCATATCTGGTCCTTCTGATCCCGGCATTGATATTGATGTATACATGCAACCTTTAATAAAAGAGTTCAAACTTCTTTGGGATGTGGGTGTGCGCACATACGATGCATGTTCGAAAGACATATTTCAGATGCGTGTTGTGCTTATGTGGACGATCAATGATTTTCCGGCTTATGCAATGATGTCTGGATGGAGCACGAAGGGAAAACTGTGATGTCCAGTTTGTATGAAGAATACACGATCCAGAAGACTGAAACATCGTTGTAGTTTCAGTTTTATGGGACATCGACGATTTTTGCCAAAGGATCATCCATATAGAATGAATCGTCAAAGATTTGATAATACTATAGAGACCGATGATCCACCTCAGCGTATGTCTGGAACTGATGTGCTTAATGAATTGAAATATTTCAGTTTTTTGTTCAGGAAGGGTCAAATGAAATCTGGAAAGAGAAAGAATGTTTCCACCGAAACCTGTTACAATTGGAGGAAGAGGAGTATCTTTTTTGATTTGCCTTATTGGTCAACCAATTTGCTACGTCATTGCTTAGACGTAATGCATATTGAAAAGAATATATGTGAAATGTTGCTTTCAGTTCTTCTAAATGTCAAGGGGAAGACAAAAGATGATTTATGATCTCGACGTGACTTGGTGGATTGGGGCATCAGACCAGAATTGCATCCTGTGCGTATCAGTGAAAATAAATGGCAACTTCCATGTGCTTCTTATGTGATGACACCTACTGAAAAAAACAATTTTTGGAAGTATTAGAGACTATTAGAGTTCCTGATGGCTATTCAAGCAACATATCTAAACGGGTCAACAGAAGAGAGTTGAAGCTAAAATCTTTGAAGACTCATGATTATCACGTTCTACTGCATGAGTTGCTTCCAATAGCAATCTGTCATCTTTTGTCCAATAATGTAAGGGTGGGTGTTATTCGGTTGTGCCATTTGTTTAGAGATCTTTGTGCTAAGAAGTTTTCTAAGTCTTTCTTGCAAAAAATGTTGACAGATGCCCCATTAATTTTGTGTGAGTTGGAGAAAATATTTCCCCCATCATTTTTCACATGCATGCTGCATCTGACTGTCCATATTCCAACTGAAATACTTCTCGGAGGACCTGTTTCTTTTCGTTGGATGTATCCAACTAAAAGAAATATGTTCACATTAAAGTCTTATGTTCGAAAGAAGAATCATCCCGAAGGTTCTATCATGAAAGGTTACTTAGCTCAAGAATGTATGGATTTCTGTTCAATGTATTTGTCTGATCTTACTACAAGAATGAACAGACCAATGAGAAATGAAGAAGAACAATATGAGAAAATTGAACCCAATTTTCCATCACTTCCTCAAACAGGAGGAATTCCTGGATCATATACATTGAAGACATTAAGCCATAAAGAGCGGGAGATGGCACATCACACAGTTTTGTTCAACTGTGATTTGTTCGATGACTATATCAGGTAACAAAATTGAATATGTATATCTTACATATATATCTGTTAAACTATTCATATTTTTTTATCTATAGGGAACATAAAACAATGATAAATAGGAAGCATCATTCTTTATCTTTGAGAAGGAGAGAGACTTTGCATAGCAAAGATTTTTCTGCTTGGTTAAAATTGAAGGTAAAAATATTACTGTTTAAATTAATTATTTCAATATTTACTTAAGTTTAACTGTCATTTATATTGCAGGTATTGAGTTTGTCTGCTGACTCTGTCTCTGAGGAAATAAGAGCTTTGGATTTTGGTCCTAATACCGTGGTTCGTGACTGTAAATCAATTGTTATCAATGGGTACAGATTTATTGTCACTGAACGAGCCAAAAACATGAGAACACAACATGATGGTATTATGTTTACTGCCACAATAGATTGTTATGCCAGTGCATCAGATAATAGACCGCGACTTGAAAATGTGGGTTATTATGGAGTCGTTGAGAAAATAATAATATTGGATTATTACTCTCATGGATGAGTCACAATGATGAAATTCCATTGGTTTGATTCGATGACGAGATATGGCACATTTATTGATGATTGTGGATTTCGAGTAATTAATATGACCCGCACTCTTGCTACCGAAGAACCATATGTGTTGGCATCAATGGATAAACAAGTTTTTTATGTCAAAGATCAACTTCAACCTGAATTTGGTGTCATAGTTGAAGTAATTCCAAGACATATTTTTGATGATGTTGATGATGGAATTGACACTGTCCCTATTTCCATTGGAACCAATCCATTTATTTCTTTTGATGACTCCAATAGCTCAATTGTCAGAGTTGATTGCGAACCTGAAGTTGTGGTTGGAAATATATAGAATCATTCATCCATGTTCTCAATTCTTTTGGTTTACCTCGAGTTGGGTTGTTAAGGTTGGTAATATTCATATTTATTTAGTATTGATCACAAATATGTTTTAGCTGACTTGAACGTTATGTGAATTTTCAATGTTTATTGGTTGCTGTTTTATTTGAATTGCATTTTCTAATTTGGAATTGAACTGTATTCAAACCAAATCAAACAATATTTCTAACTTGGTGAACATTAAAACTTGTATGTTTTATTAAATTAATTCAAGCTCTTCTAAAACAATTAATAGCTAAATTACCAATGAATCCCCTCATTCCCTCATATATTTAGTTTTTTGGTTTACACATTAATTTTCTTTTTCTAATTAATTACATATTTGTTTTCAAATGCAGGAAATGCAGCCAATTGAAGAGAGACAAAGAAAAAAAATGGCGGAGAACAATCGTCGGATGGAGGAGATGGGCATTCCACCATTAGTGCCTACAGTGAGTACTTTATTTCATATATATATATATATATATATATTTATAGAATATATAATGTCATGTGATTAATTTTTTTTGTAAACTTTTTTGTAGGATCCACCATTAAGTCGACAGTTATTCGACGAGGAGCCTAGTACTGGTCCTAGTACTCAGGCCGGTGGTACGAGGAGGGTTCGTACTAGAGGTGGACGTAGAGATGCGCGTACCCGAATAGACCCTGCCCCTCCCACTGACATTTCAGCCTTCCCACATTCTGATCCCGGTGTGTCGTTAGGGACACACGGGGTATTTAGGCCTCCCATGTTTTCGCTACCTTCTGCATCTTCTGCCCCATCATTTTCACATCCCATGATGATTCCCACTCCCCAGTCAGCATCAGGTCATACAGCTGTTCCATCTTCTTTTCCTTCTACTTCTGTCTCTCCGAGCTTTTATATTCCATCGTCTTTGACTCCTGTTCCACCAGAGGGTGTTCTATCAGGTTCTGTGGATCCGACTCCACTCATTGATCAGACTAGCGCAGGTATATTTATAAAACCCTAATAAATTTTTATAGCAATATTTATTTTAATTATAACATGTTTTGATAAAATATTTGTTTTTATTTCATGACAAATACATCTACTGACAGGAGGCAGGGGTGGGGCCGTACACGCATGCGTTCGGTGTGGAACCATCGCACACAGGTTATGGTGGAATATAATGAAGACAATCAGATGGTTGAGAAAACAGGGTAGCAATGTCGGAGTTTTCTGGCGACGCTTGCCAAATACTCCGACATCATTCCCGTCAGCCTGCTGTCATGGAGACATTTTCCACATGAGGTCAAAGATAGAGCTTGGGCAGAGATATGGGTAAAAAAATCTGTTGTATTTAATTCCATGAATTATTTTTGTATTTATATGAATTAATATTTTGATTTCAGCTTCGATTTAATTTTCCTGATGGTGAGGGTGCACGACTAGAACGTCTAAAGGATTTAGGCGAGCTTTGGAGAGCCTACAAGCATGAGCTGTATATTGGCTGGTGTGCTAGAGTTGGCACTGAGTTAGAGGCGGTACCAGTCGTGGATGATTGTCCTATAGAGCAGTATCGTCAGATGATTACTCATTGGACGAGTACCCAGTTTAAGGTATGAATTACATTTGAGGTATTTAAATAATAACTTTCAAGTTTTGCATTAATATTATCCTTTTCATTATCTAATTTTATTTAGGAATCATCTGAAAAAAATAAAAAAAACATTGATGCAAAAAAATACCTCCATACACTAGGACGCACCACGATGTCGGATCATGAGAGGCAGCAGGTATGACAATTGTTTATAAGTTTTCTTTACGACTTACATTTTCTTTTGTTTCATCAATTATTTAATCATTTGATAAAGTTTTTATATAAATTTTGTTTTCAATGTCATTGTAGAGGCAAGTACAAAATATTGAAGGACATGTGCCTCGAGCAAAACTGTTTTGCTCGAGTAGACGAAAAAAGGATGGAAGTGCTGTCAACGAAGCGACTCAGCAGCAGATTGTAAGTTTTAATCTATTGATTTTATGTTTTAATATCTATTTAGTAACTTAATAATATATTTATATTTGTAATAGGATGCTTTAGAGTCCCTCGATTCCCAAGAAGCAGATAATTTTGGGCCATCTGATCACTTACATCAGGTGTTGGGAGAGGATCATTCTGGCAGAGTACGCTGCTGACCTAGGATAGCCCCGACGAGGTATTGTTCTGTCTCAGGTACCAGTTGTAGTGCCACCGAGCTGCAGAAAGTTAGGGCACAGGTAGAACAGGCTGAGAAAAGGGCCACAGAGACGGCAGAACAGTATGCTAGGGCAAACAGTGCATTTATGAAATTTATTGAAGTTCTACGTCCAACACTTCCAGCAGAGGCCAGCCCAGCGATTGATGAATACATGTCATCGATACATTCTATATATGGTGCACCAGGTGGAAGTTCCAGTGGTGGTCAGGCCGATTTCCAGCTTGAAGATGATGATGGCAAGGAATCTGATGCGGAAGAGGAGGGAGATGAGGTGGGAGAGGAGGAGGGCGAAGGCGAGGAGGAAGGCGCTATGGAGGGTGAGGACGATGAGGAGGACGATGACGAGGGTGATGATGATGATGATGATGGTGATGGTGATGCTGATGTGGGACATATTGATCCGTTACATTTTTGACTTATATTACTGAGATTTTATGTTTAATCTATTCTAGTTGTTGGTTTTATCTAGACTCGTAGTATAGTATTGGCGTTGAGTTATTTTTATATATTGTCTGTTTTTATGGATGTTCTTGTCTTTTAGTGGTTGTGTGTTTGAGAACTCCCTGGACAACCCCCCTCACTCTTGGACCCTGGACAACCCCCCCCTCCCCCTTGGACCCCGAACACCCACCAAACACCCCCCAGACAGCCCCGCGGACAGCCCCCTGGATAGCCCCCCGTACAGCCCCCAACCCTCCACCCTGGACCCCAGATAGCCCCCCAGACAGCCCCCTGGACAACCCCCCCACCCTCCCCCTTGGACCCCGGACAACCCCCCAAACACCCCCCGGACAGCCCCCTGAACAACCCCGGACAACCCCCTGAACAACCCCAGAACAACCCCAGAACAACCCCTGAACAACCCCCTGAACAACCCCCGGACAACCCCCTGAACAACCCCTAAACACCCCCGGACAGACCCCGCACAACCCCCCCACCCTCCTCCTTGGTCCCCGGATAGCCCCCGGACACCCACCGGACAGCCCCCCCGGACAGCCCCCCGGATAGCCCCTCCACCTTCCTTAATTTCATTAGCTCTGAAATGTTTCATAGCACGATCAACTAAAATCTAATCCATACTAAATATGATATAAAAATATTCTATATGAATTTCCATAAGATTTTAAGTGAAAACAAAAAGCGACATACGGAAAACTGACCAAACGCATTCGAAATGTGTTGATGATTTAGGACAACGATCCATGGGTCATATGTGACGTGTACGAATCAACCCCGCCTCAATCCGAGGCGTGGTGTGGTCGGAACAACTCAAAGTGTATGTCTTTTGTTTCAAAAAGACATCATTTTAAGTGAAAAACATCAACTGGCATACATAAAATCAGCCAAACGCATTCGGATTGTGTTGATACTTTAAGACAACGATCCATGGGTCATTTGAGACATGTACGAGTCAACCCCACCTAAATCCGAGATGCGGTGTGGTCGGGACCACTCTAAGTGACTTTCTTTTGTTTAAAATGGACAGTATTTTAAGTACATACGGAAAACCAACCAAACGCATTCGGTTTCTGTTGAAACTTTAGGAGAACGATCCATGGGTCATATGTGACGTGTACGAGTCAACGCCACCTCAATCCGAGGCGCGGTGTGGCCGACACCACTCAAAGTGTCTCTATTTTGTTTAAAATGGACTTCATTTTTAGTGAAAACAAAAAATGACATACGGAAAACCGACCAACGCATTCGGTTTCTGTTGAAACTTTAGGAGAATGATCCATGGGTCATATGTGACGTGTACGAGTCAACGCCACCTCAATCCGAGGCGCGGTGTGGCCGACACCACTCAAAGTGTCTCTATTTTGTTTAAAATGGACAGTATTTTGGCCGTTTATGACACCAAAACTGCGTTGTCGGTCACCGCGGGCACATGGCACGTCCGATTGACATGCCGTCTGCGCGTACACGTCATCAATAATAATTAGAATGTTTCACGGTGGTTTCAGGTCAATCCGAGGTCGTCCTCTATGAATTTGACCGTTTGACGCCCGTTTTGGCCGTTTATGATACCAGAACTGCGTTGTCGGTCACCGCGGGCACACGACACGTCCGATTGACGTGTAGTCTACTTGACCACTTCATAAATCACTCACCCGTATTTTTCGTCTGATTTCAGGTCATTCAGACTTCGTTCGGCCCATTTGGACCCCCCTCACGCGCGTTAACGAAGCGTGTGCATCACTTAAAATACGAATATTGAGCCGTACCGCGCAAACCGCACGCCCGATTGACATGCCGTCTGCGCGTACATGTCACGAATAATAATTAGAATGTTGCACGGTGGTTTCAGCTCAATCTGAGGTCGTCCGCTATGAATTTGACCGTTGGACGCCCGTTTTGGCCGTTTATGACACCAGAACTGCGTTGTCGGTCACTGCGGGCACACGGCACGTCCGATTGACGTTCCGTCTGCTCGACCACTTCAGAAATCACTCACCTGTATTTGTCGTCTGATTTCAGGTCATTCCGATTTTGTTCGGCCCATTTGGACCCCCCTCACGCGCGTTTACGAAGCGCGTGCATCACTTAAAATACGAATATTGAGCCGTACCGCCCAAACCGCACGTCCGATTGACGTGCCGTCTGCGCGTACACGTCATGAATAATAATTATAATGTTGCACGGTGGTTTCAGCTCAATCTGAGGTCGTCCGCTATGAATTTGACCATTGGACGCCCGTTTTGGCCGTTTATGACACCAGAACTGCGTTGTCAGTCACCGCGGGCACACGGCACGTCCGATTGACGTGCCGTCAGCTCGACCACTTCAGAAATCACTCACCCATATTTGTTGTCTGATTTAAGGTAATTCCGACTTCATTCGGCCCGTTTGGACCCCCCTCACGTGCGTTTACGAAGCGCATGCATCACTTAAAATACGAATATTGAGCCGTACCGCGCAAACCGCACGTCTGATTGACGTGCCGTCTGCGCGTACACATCACGAATAATAATTAGAATGTTGCGCGGTGGTTTCAGCTCAATCTGAGGTCGTCCGATTTGAATTTTACCATTGGATGCCCGTTTTGGCCGTTTGTGACACCAGAACTGCGTTGTCGGTTACCGCGGGCACACGGCACGTCCGATTGACGTACCGTCTGCTCGAACACTTCAGAAATCACTGTCCCATATTTTTCGACTGATTTCAGGCCATTCCGAATTCGTTCGGCCCATTTGGACCCCCCTCACGCGCGTTTATGAAGCGCGCGCATCACTTAAAACACGAATATTGAGACGTACCACGCAAACTGCACGTCCGATTGGCGTGCCGTCTGCGCATACACGTCATGAATAATAATTAGAATATTGCACGATGGTTGCAGCTCAATATGAGGTCGTCCGCTATGAATTTGGCTGTTGGACGCCCGTTTTGGCCGTTTATGAAACCAGAACTGCGTTGTCGGTCACCGAGGGAACACGGCACGTCCGATTGACGTGCCGTCTGCTCGAACACTTCAGAAATCACTGTACCATATTTTTCATCTGATTCGAGGCCATTCCGACTTCGTTCGTCCCGTTTGGACCCCCCTCACGCGCGTTTACGAAGCGTACACATCACTTAAAACACGAATATTGAGCCGTACCGCGCAAACCGCACGTCCGATTGGCGTGCCGTCTACGCGTACACGTCACGAATAATAATTAGAATGTTTCACGGTGGTTTCAGGTCAATCCGAGGTCGTCCGCTATGAATTTGACCGTTTGACGCCCGTTTTGGCCGTTTATGACACCAGAACTGTGTTGTCGGTCACCGCGGGCACACGACACGTCCGATTGACGTTCCGTCTGCTCGACCACTTCAGAAATCACTCAACCGTATTTTTCGTCTGATTTCAGGTCATTCCGACTTCGTTCGTCCCGTTTGGACCCCCCTCACGCGCGTTTACGAAGCGCGTGCATCACTTAAAATACAAATATTTAGCCGTATCGCGCAAACCGCACGTTCGATTGATGTGCCGTCTATGCGTACACATCACGAATAATAATTAGAATGTTGCACGGTGGTTTCAGCTCAATCTGAGGTCGTCCGCTATGAATTTGACCGTTGGACGCCCGTTTTGGCCGTTTATGACACTAGAACTGCGTTGTAGGTCACCGCGGGCACACGGCACATCTGATTGATGTGTCGTCTGTCGACCACTTCAGAAATCACTGTCCCGTATTTGTCGTCTGATTTCAGGCCATTCCGACTTCGTTCGGCCCGTTTGGACCCCCCTCACGCGCGTTTACGAAGCTCGCACATCACTTAAAACACGAATATTGAGCCGTACCGCGCAAACTGCACGTCCGATTGGCGTTCCGTCTACGCGTACATGTCAAGAATAATAATTAGAATGTTGCACGGTGGTTTCAGGTCAATCCGAGGTCGTCCGGTATGAATTTGACCGTTTGACGCCCGTTTTGGCCGTTTATGACACCAGAACTGCGTTGTCGGTCACTGCGGGCACACGACACGTCCGATTGACATGCCGTCTACTCGACCACTTCATAAATCACTCACCCGTATTTGTCGTCTGATTTCAGGCCATTCCGAAATCGTTCGGCCCATTTGGACCACCCTCACGCGCGTTTACGAAGCGCGCACATCACTTAAAACACGAATATTGAGGCGTACCGCGCAAACCGCACGTCCGATTGATGTGTCGTCTACGCGTACACATCAAGAATAATAATTAGAATGTTTCATGGTGGTTTCAGGTCAATCCGGGGTCGTCCGCTATGAATTTGACCGTTGGACGCCCGTTTTGGCCGTTTATGACACCAGAACTGCGTTGTCGGTCACCGCGGGCACACGGCACATCCGATTGACATTCCTTCTGCTCTAACACTTCATAAATCACTCTCCCGTATTTTTCGTCTGATTTCAGGCCATTCCGACTTCGTTCGGCCCATTTGGACCCCCCTCACACGCGTTTACGAAGCGCGCGCATCACTTAAAACACGAATATTGAGCCGTACCGCGCAAACCGCATGTCCGATTGACGTGCCCTCTGCGTTTACACATCACGAATAATAATTAGAATGTTTCACGGTGGTTTCAGCTCAATTTGAGGTCGTCCGCTATGAATTTGACCGTTGGACGCCCGTTTTGGCCGTTTATGAAACCAAAACTGCGTTGTCGGTCACCGCGGGCACACGACACGTCCGATTGACGTGCCGTCTACTCGACCACTTCAGAAATCACTGTCCCGTATTTGTCGTCTGAGTTCAGGCCATTCCAACTTCGTTCAGCCCGTTTGGACCCCCCTCACGTGCGTTTACGAAGCGCGCACATCACTTAAAACATGAATATTGAGCCGTACCGCACAAACCGCACGTCCGATTGGTGTACCATCTACGCGTACACATCAAGAATAATAATTAGAATGTTTCACGGTGGTTTCAGCTCAATGTGAGGTCGTCCGCTATGAATTTGACCGTTGGACGCCCATTTTGGCCATTTATGACACCAGAACTGCGTTGTCGGTCACCGCGGGCACACGGCACGTCCGATTGATGTGCCGTCTGGTCGACCACTTCAGAAATCACTGTCCCGTATTTTTCGTCTGATTTCAGGCCATTCCGACTTCATTCGGCCCGTTTGGACCCCCCTCATGCGCGTTTACGAAGCGCGCGCATCACTTAAAACACTAATATTAAGCCGTACCGCGCAAACCGCACGTCCGATTGGCGTGACGTCTATGTGTACACATCCCGAATAATAATTAGAATGTTGCACGGTGGTTTCAGGTCAATCTGAGGTTGTCCGCTATGAATTTGACCGTTTGACGCCCGTTTTGGCCGTTTATGACACCAGAACTGCGTTGTCAGTCACCGCGGGAACACGACACGTCCGATTGACGTGCCGTCTGCTCGACCACTTCATAAATCACTCACCCGTATTTGTCGTCTGATTTCAGGCCATTCCGAAATCGTTCAGCCCGTTTGGACCACCCTCACGCGCGTTTACGAAGCGCGCACATCACTTAAAACACGAATATTGAGCCGTACCGCGCAAACCGCACGTCCGATTGATGTGCCGTCTGCGCGTACACATCACGAATAATAATTAGAATGTTTTACGGCGATTTCAGGTCAATCCGAGGTCTTCCTCTATGAATTTGACCGTTGGACGCCCATTTTGGCCGTTTATGACACCAGAACTGCATTGTCGGTCACCGTGGGCACACGGCATGTCCGATTGACGTGATGTCTGCTCGAACACTTCATAAATCACTCTCCCGTATTTTTCGTCTGATTTCAGGCCATTCCGACTTCGTTCGGCCCATTTGGACCCCCCACACGCGCGTTTACGAAGCGCGCACATCACTTAAAACACGAATATTGAGCCGTACCGCACAAACCGCACGTTCGATTGACGTTCCGTCTGCGCGTACATGTCACAAATAATAATTAGAATGTTGCACGGTGGTTTCAGGTCAATACGAGGTCGTCCGCTATGAATTTGACCGTTGGACGCCCGTTTTGGCCGTTTATGACACCAGAACTGCGTTGTCGGTCACCGCGGGCACACAGCACGTCCGATTGACGTGCCGTCTACTCGACCACTTCATAAATCACTCTCCCGTATTTTTTCGTCTAATTTCAGGACATTCCGACTTCGTTCGGCCCGTTTGGACCCCCCTCACGCGTGTTTACGAAGCCCGCGCATCACTTAAAATACGAATATTGAGTCATACCGCGCAAACCGCACATCCGATTGACATGCCGTCTGCGCGTACATGTCACGAATAATAATTAGAATGTTTCACGGTGGTTTCAGGTCAATCCGAGGTCATCCGCTATGAATTTGACCGTTGGAAGCCTGTTTTGGCCGTTTATGACACCAGAACTGCGTTGTCGGTCACCGCGGGCACACGGCACATCCGATTGACGTGCCGTCTGCTCGACCACTTCATAAGTCACTCACCCGTTTTTGTCGTCTGATTTCAGGACATTCCGACTTCGTTCGGCCCGTTTGGACCCCCCTCACGCGCGTTTACGAAGCGCGCGCATCACTTAAAACACGAATATTGAGCCGTACTGCGCAAACCGAACGTCCGATTGGCATACCGTCTGCACGTACACATCACAAATAATAATTAGAATGTTACACAGTGGTTTCAGCTCAATCTGAGGTCGTCCGCTATGAATTTGACCGTTGGACGCCCGTTTTGGCCATTTATGACACCAGAACTGCGTTGTCGGTCACCGCGGGCACACGGCACGTCCGATTGACGTGCCGTCTGCTCGACCACTTCAAAAATCACTCAGCCATATTTTTCATTTGATTTCAGGCCATTCTGACTTCGTTCGGCCCGTTTGGACCCCCCTCACGCGCGTTTACGAAGCACGCACATCACTTAAAACACGAAAATTGAGCCATACCGCGCAAAACGCACGTCCGATTGACGCGCCGTCTATGCGTACACGTCACAAATAATAATTAGAATGTTTCACGGTGGTTTCAGGTCAATCTGAGGTCGTCCGCTATGAATTTGACCGTTGGACGCCCGTTTTGGCCGTTTATGACACCAGAACTGCGTTGTCGGTCACCGTGGGCACACGACACGTCCAATTGACGTGACGTCTGCTCGACCACTTCATAAATCACTCTCCCGTATTTTTCGTTTGATTTCAGGCCATTCCGACTTCGTTCGGCCCGTTTGGACCCCCCTCACGCGCGTTTACGAAGCGCGCGCATCACTTAAAACATGAATATTGAGCCGTACCGCGCAAACCGCACGCCCGATTGACGTTCTATCTGCGCGTACATGTCAAGAATAATAATTAGAATGTTTCCCGGTGGTTTCAGGTCAATCCGAGGTCGTCCGCTATGAATTTGACCGTTGGACGCCCGTTTTGGCCGTTTATGACACCAGAACTGCGTTGTCGGTCACCGCGGGCACACGGCACATCTGATTGACGTTCCGTCTACTCGACCACTTCATAAATCACTCACCCTTATTTGTCGTCTGATTTCAGGCCATTCCGAAATCGTTCGGCCCGTTTGGACCACCCTCACGCGCGTTTACGAAGCGCGCGCATCACTTAAAACACGAATATTGAACCGTACCGCGCAAACCGCACGTCCGATTGACATGTCGTCTGCGCGTACACGTCACGAATAATAATTATAATGTTTCACGGTGGTTTCAGCTCAATCCGAGGTCGTCCACTATGAATTTTACCATTTGACGCCCGTTTTGGCCGTTTATGACACCAGAACTGCGTTGTCGGTCACCGCGGGCACAGGGCACGTCCAATTGACGTTCCATCTGCTCGACCACTTCAGAAATCACTCACCCGTATTTTTTGTCTGATTTCAGGCCATTCCAACTTCGTTCGGCCCGTTTGGACCCCCCTCACGCGCGTTTACGAAGCACACACATCACTTAAAATACGAATATTGAGCCGTACCGCACAAACTGCACGTCCGATTGATGTTCCGTCTGTGCGTACACATCACGAATAATAATTAGAATGTTTCACGGTGGTTTCAGCTCAATCTGAGGTCGTTCGCTATGAATTTGACCGTTGGACGCCCATTTTGGCCGTTTATGACACCAGAACTGCGTTGTCGGTCACCGCGGGCACACGGCACATCCGATTGATGTGTCGTCTGCTCGACCACTTCATGAATCACTCTCCCATATTTTTCGTCTGATTTCAGGCCATTCTGACTTCGTTCGGCCTGTTTGGACCCCCCTCACGCGCGTTTACGAAGCGCGCACATCACTTAAAACACGAATATTGAGTCGTACCGCGCAAAACACACGTCCGATTGACATGCCGTTTGCGCGTACACATCACGAATAATAATTAGAATGTTTCACTGTGGTTTCAGCTCAATCCGGAGACGTGGTGTGGCCGGCACCACTCAAAGTGTCCGTCTTTTGTTTCAAAAGGACGTCATTTTAAGTGAAAAGCATCAACTGACATACGGAAAACCAACCAAACCCATTCCGAATCTGTTGATAATTTATCCCAACAATCCATGGGTCATATGTGACATGTACGAGCCAACTCGGGATGAATCTGAGTCACGGTGTGGCCAGGATAAGTCTAAGTGACTCTCTTTTGTTTAAAATGGACACCATTTTAAGTACATACGGAAAAACGACCAAACAGATTCGGTTTCCGTTGACACTTTAGGAGAACGATCCATGGGTCATATGTGACGTGTACGAATCATCCCCGCCTCAATCCGACATGCGGTGCGGCTGACACCACTCAAAGTGTCCGTCTTTTGTTTCAAAAGAACGTCATTTTAAGTGAAAGGCATCAACTGACATACGGAAGAACGACCAAACGCATTCAGATTCTATCGATACTTTAGCACAATGATCCATGAGTCATATGTGACGTGTACAAGTCAACCCCGTCTTAATCCGAGACGCGGTGTGGCCGAAACCGCTCTAACTCTGTCTCTTTTGTTTAAAATGGACATGATTATAAATGAAAAGAACAACTGGCATACGCAAAACCGACCAAACGCATTCGTAATCTTTTGATAATTTATCACAACGATCCATGGGTCATATGTGACATGTACGAGCCAACCCGAGATGAATCTGAGTCGCGGTGTGGTCAGGATTAGTCTAAGTGTCACTCTTTTGTTTAAAATGGACAACATTTTAAGTACATACGGAAAACCAACCAAACGCATTCGGTTTCCATTTAAACTTTAGGAGAACGATCCATGGGTAATATGTGACGTGTAAGAATCAACCTCTCCTCAATTGGAGATGCGGTGTGGTCGGCACCACTCATAGTGTCCGTCTTTTTTTTCAAAAGGACGTCATTTTAAGTGAAAAACATCAACTGACATATGTGTTGGTTGGTTGGTTTGCATTATTTGTATGTGTTGGTTTGTTCTCTATATGTATGCATTATATGTGTTACAGGTACAATAATTGGATTTAAAAATGAATTGAAAACGAGGGAATAATTGGATTGAAAATTGAATTGAAAATGAGGGTGAATGCCCAAAAACCAGACCTGCTGTGCAAATTGCAGGCTGCTGTGCAATTTGCACAGCAAAGCCTATGCCAATGGTTTGAAAACAGTTGGCATAGGCTCTATATAGCTGTTTTTACCAACGGTTCAAGGAACCGTTGGTAAAAACACCCTATCCCAACGGTTTGAAACTGTTGGGATATCCTGTTGAATGGTTGTTTTTACCAACGGTTTGTAAACCATTGGGAATGAAAATTCTCTGTTGATTTCCCAACGGGCCAAACCGTTGGAAAAGGTCTTTCCCAATGGTTTGGCAGAACCATTGGGATAGGTTGATTTTTTCTAACCTATCCCAATGGTTCTCTGTAAACCGTTGGGAAAATCCTTTCCCAACGACTTACTTCCCCACGGTTTGTAGAACCGTTGGTATAACATATACCAACGGTTCTGCAGCCTTTCCCAATGGTTCTAAACCGTTGGGAAATGCTGGATTTCTAGTAGTGTTGATCCACACCGTAGATTGGGGTAAACAATAGTGCATAGGACTGTCCAAGCCACATGAACTTTTACACAGTTCTTCATGGGTATAAACTAATAGGTCACACATGGACCTCTTCCACACTTATCCATGGGAGTAAACAAGTGTGAAAATATATGATAGGAAATATATCTTGTATCCTTCAGTTTAGTATAGGAGAAAATGTGTGTTTTAATATAGACACACACACACACACACTGCTCAAATGCTAAAAACAATACACAATAGAGAAAAGATGATGAGATAAGGTTACAAGTGCTCTGATTGTTATTATATGCATCTATATACTTATAGGATGAAGTATATGCAAGAATTGATTCTCTTGTGAAAAATAGAGTATCACAAGTCTGGTGCTCTGGTTTCCACTTAGATCTAGCTCATGTTATTCATGGAGTCTGTATTAAGAAGATTCTCTTGACTCTGTTCTATGATATCCCAGCTTTTTGATTCATGATTTCTTCGTGTGTTCTTTAGATGTATATTGTTGCATGTGTCAGTTATTCTTTTAAGAATGATCATGATTCTTCACTATGTTACGTATATTTTCTTGTCCATGCTTTTATTTTTATTCTTGGAGTGCTTGAGTTGGAGCTGAAAGGATGCATGTATTTTTCACCCCATACCTTGTACTGTCAGGTGAAATTTATACAAGGAAATATTAATTATGTTAGTGAATTTAAAAGACTCAAATATGACCATTAGACATTTAATTGAAAATGACAAAACAGATTAAGGAACAGTATAACAGTCTGTCTTGAAATGGTGTCACTTGGAAACGGTGTCATCACAAAATAGTGTATCTTTCTTTTCCTTTGAGTAGTGAGATAGTTAGGATGGAAGGGTTTTATAGAGATCAGGAACTGGTAGCACATATGCGGTGTTAGGATCACAGTGTCTAGTCACAATTTATAGGTCACGGTGTCTGGGTCACGGTGTCTGGTTCACAGTGTATGGGTCACAGTTTCTAGTTCACAGTGTTTGGTTCACAGTGTCTGGTTCACGATGTCCGGGTCATGGTGTCTGGTCACAGTGTCTGGTCACGATGTCTAGGTCATGGTGAATGGTCATGGTGTCTAGTCATGATGTCTGGGTCCTTTTCCAGAAAACCAGAACTGGTGGAAGACTCCTGGTTTCTTATAGTTAGCCAAATATCTGTATACATACTTAAGCAGTGATATTCATAAAATTAATTAGACTTAATCATTCATCAAGTAAAATCATTACAAAAAAAATTAAAATAATCAAACTTAATTTAGCAATTAAGATCCTAGATAGGTTTATTTAAAGCATAATGAAACCAACTATCTTTACACATGATTTGAGAAAAATTAAGCAGGATTAAATTTTTTTACAGAATGTATAGGATTTGTGATCATTAAAACATGATTAAGATAGGAGGACTCCTACAATCTCTCCCTTTTTGATGACCACAAATCATGTGAATGAGATATCTTTTCTTAGTGAATGTGTCTCTCCCTTAGTGGGAAGTTAGAGTGCATGTCTCTCCCCCTTTTGGAATTATCAAAAAGATTACAGAAGTAAATAAAATAGGATAAAAGAAGAGTTCACAAGGCATTATATTGAGAAAGAGGTGTCATAACAATTAGTAATCAACAAAAATAAAAAAAATCCCTGTTAAGAGATACTGTTCATTTTTTTAGCACTGGCTATCTTGTCTTTTCTCTTGGTAGCATAATCAGAAGAAGACACAGGAGTAGAGGTAGAAATTGATGAAGGGAGTGAACCAACTATCAGAGAAGGAAGAGGTATTCTTTTAAAAATAGAAGGGGTCAAGGTAGGTGTAGTGGAATATCGAGGCAATTGTTGGTCAAGGATAATAGGTATGATCTGACTCAGAGCCTGATAGATAGACATAGAGGTAGAGGCAAGGGTAATTGATTAGAAGGTAGGAAAACCAGGTCACAAGGGTGCAATTGCAAGAACCATAATAGTAGTGCTCTGCACATAAATATAAGGACTCAATAACTTAGTGAAGTCAACAATAATCTCACCACCATACTGCATCGCTTTCTCAAAGTTATCTTTGTTCTCCTTGAACTTTTCCAACAAAGGAGTGAAATCTTTCAGATTTTGAACTTGAGTTTGGAAAGCTTGAGTGACAAGATGGATTTTTAGATTCTCTACAAGGTACATGATTTTTTTTTCATATCATGCTTAGAGAAAATCCTATTGAAGTAGAAATACACATTCTTAGTAATTTCTTACTGATCATTATTTGCGATCTTGGAATGAATTCTTACCAAATCAAGAACTCTGTCACTATTCTTGACAACCATAGATAGACTCTCCTTGTCAAAGCCACTGAGCACTGATTGGAGTTATTCCTTAAAAACCATTCTGAGTAGATCACTATCTAAGGAGGTTTTAGATGACTACCTAAAGGAACTAGAGGCTATAATAGCTTAAGTAAGGTACTTCAGTAGATTCATAACTTTCTAGAGACAACCCTTATACTCATCAGTTAACTTGTTGAGACTAATAAAAATCTCACGCATTTCTTAAACTATTTACTTATTTCTTTCAGCCACCTTGTCAACTAAGTATGTTAGATTAGGTTAAATTAGAGAGATAACTTCCTATGGAATCTGACCACTAACATCCTCAACAGGATAAGCAATAGGATCTGGCCTTGATTTCAACACTCTCTGTATATCTTCAACCATACCTCTGAGAGGCTTCACTTCATCACTTAACTATTTTTTCTCAATTATAACCTCTTGAATCTCATGAATCATTTTTGGATGAATCTTCCATATGATATTTTCTAATAGAAGGGCATCATTTATTTCACTCGAGTTGGTTATAGGAGTAGGTTGAGTGTTCATGAGATTTTAAACTCCAGCCAATAAATTGGATCCAAAGGCTCTCAAATCATCCTTACTATAAGAACCCGAACCTTTTTATCAGGTAGGTTTTTCCTTTTTCTGGAGTTTTTGAGAAAAAGAGGAGAATCTGGAAATTTTCAAAATACAAGACTTGTACTTTATAAGTATACGCCGTGTACTTTGATGCCACGCACGGCCATGTGCTGGCCGTGTCCGGGCCACACACATGGTGTGTAGGGGTGATGTGGAGGACACTTAAAGTGGAGTATGGAAAATCCTAGTACACGCTGTTTACTTAAAAAGTACACACCGTGTATTTTTTTCTTTTTTTTCATTAAATGGTCCGGGGTTGTGTCTGATCGACAGAATTGTCTTCTTCTCCAGCTTCTTCGACCGAGAGCATCCCGTACAACCACAAACATCCTCCAAGCCCTAGAGCCTCTGTCTATTCTCCAAATCAACCACCGTTGATTATGTTGGAACCACAATGGTGAGTTCTTCCTTCCTCATGAGTTTCATTCCATGATTTTCTTTCTTCCTCAAGATACTGTGGGTTGAGTGTTTTGTATGTTTTCTCAGATCTTCGACATTATAAGGAGATTTAACCATTGTTGTTCAAGTATATCTATCTCCTAGCATCCAAGTAGGTGGTTTGTTCCCTTCCATTCGATGTATTTGAGTTTATGTGAAAATTCCACCAATTCCCTTGAATGATGTATTGTGTGATTCCTGTTTTACACCCGTTGTGTTCCTGCCTTTCTTGTATGCTTGTTTAGAGGTAAATTTTGGTTATATATGAGGATAATTTCTGTACTTGGATGTTTTTACCATGCTTGTTCTATTTATGACCTTTGGTATTGTTCTGAATTTGGCTGTTGTACCTACCTTCCATGCCTTGTGACCATAGGATAGAGCCCTGTTTCCTGACATGCTTGTTATGCTATAGACTGGTTATCCAAGTAGCTCTGTAGGTTTACTTTGGCCATATAACATTATTATGCATTGATTGGAATGGGTCCATGAGAACCTAGTGCTATAGAATATAAGGGATCGACCACGTGAGCTTCCTATAGAGTCTTAGATGTTATAGACTATATGGGAGAGACCGAGTGAGCTTCCCAGAGAGTCTTGGATATTATAGACTACAGGAGGATAGACCGAGTGAGCTTCCCAGAGAGTCTTGGATATTATAGAACACATGAGGATAGACCAAGTGAACTTCCTCAGAGGGTCTTTGTTTTGTTTGTTTTTCCTTAAACCATTCCAGGCTATAGAAGGAATTGACTGAGGGAGCTTCCTTAGAGAGTCTGTGATCGACCTGAGGCTATAAGAGGACTTGACCGAGTGAGCTTCCTCAGAGAGTCTCTAGACCTTGGGGATATAAGGGGATTAGATCGTGTGATCTTCCTTAGAGAGTCCCTGACTACCTTAGACTATAAGGGGAATTGACTGAGCATGCTTCCTCAGAGAGTCTTATAATTTCATATGACCAAACGAGAGGGGTTAGGCTGAGTGTACTGCCCAGAGGGTTTTTGGTACTTTTTGGATAGGAACAGAGGGGATGGCTGTGAGTACTTTCCAGGGGGTTTCCTGTTTGTGGTTAGTTTTTTTCTTCACTACTACTTGTTGATTTTGTGGATTGTTTACTACTGTGTATTGCTGGTTACTGCTTACTATTTACTATTTACTGTACTTTACCTACCATATTCTCACTAACTGTTAGGAACAGATCTTTGGGTGGTTTTCTACTGGGATTAGTATCACACCTTGTTTGGGTCATGCTTTTGGGCCCAAACAGATTATATTGTTGTAGTTATAGACAAGGGAAATATCCCTTCTACTTCAGGTACTTGACTTCCATTGGAGCAGGAGAGCATGGGACCAAGCCGAGGCTTGCGATGCTGAGGAGTTGCTTATATGTTTTTATCTTGTACTTTGGTCTAGTATTGTATTCAGCATTGTGACTTGTTTGGGTTCTTTTATAGACATATGTATCACACATTATTTCATATATATATATGCTCCTGTTGTTTATTGTTTTAGTCTTTTGCTGTTCACGTGTGTATGGATTGTTACTGCTTCCGCTATTGTTTATTGTTTATTATTTCTCTTTTCCGTTGTGTACTCTGCTAATGAGGGTATAGTTTCCCCATTATCACACCCAAGGCCCTCACTGCTAGTCGGCAACCTCTGGCATTTGGGGAAATGCACTTGAGGCCATGTGACCAACCAGGTACGGGGCACCTTTGGGTGGCTTCCGGAACTGGGATGTTACAAAGTGGTATCAGAGGAGTTATTTTCTCTTGACTTACTATTTGGAGCCTTTAGCCCAGGATAGGACAGATTGGGTACTTGGTAATAAGCTGTGCCCAAGAGTAGCTAACCTGTGTATAGGGAAAAGCCAATCTACCTTGCTTATTACAATTTTCTGGTTTTTCTATGTTACAGTTGATTTTATTTCACCTAGAGTGATTCACATGCTTTGTGCTATTACCTTTGTTGTTATTGTGGTACTATATCTATCGCAACCCGATGAGATTAGGGTATTCCATCTCATGCATCATATAGGCACTTGTTAGAAATCACGTTCCATGCATTCTTACCATGCCATCTAGGATGAATTAGCAATTTCATGTTATTGTGATAGAAGTTTTTTAGGTTATGCATGCTGTTGTGATAGATGTTTTGGTAGAATCTCTGCTGTTTGATAGAGAATTTGTTTATATAGAGATTTACTGGAATGAATGCCAAATTTTGATTCTTGAAGTGTTATGGGCCCTCATGAATCAGAACTTGGTGGATCATTGACTGGTTTCCCATGTATATGATATGTATAAGATGCCAAGATTTGATTCTTGGGAAGTATGGGCCCTCACGGATCGGAATTTGGCACCTTAACTCTTGTTTTCTGTGTTTTTTGGGCTTCAAAGCAGTTTTTGAGATACTGCCTGGAAAAACCTAGAATACACGGCATGTGCTTTTTTAATACATGCTGTGTAGTTTTTAAACCATGTTACTAACTATGTGGGAAGAAACATGAGGTTATGAAAAATTTTCAGAAACACGTCATGTACGGTAATTCCACGTCATGTAGTAGTGAGCCGTGTACCCAACCATGTTACTAACAACACGGGTCGGGGAAGCTCGTGTAGTACATGCTGTGTTTGGTGTGAACACTCTATGTAGTCTTGTTGTAAGCACCTGTCCATGTCACGAACAACACAGGTCGGTGTTTTCTTCTTCTATACACGCCGTGTTTGTTCGGAACATGCCATGTAGAGCCATCCATGTAGCCGGCCATGCAACAAACAACACGGGATGTTGAAAACTCATCTAGTACACGCCATGTACATAGGGAACATGCCGTGTAGTTTTATTTTAAGAGGACTGTGTGGGTTAGCCATGTAAAGAGACTTGGGTAGGGGAATTGAGTTTACGTACATGCCCATGTGAACGGCTTACAACAACATGCCGTGTGGTTTTTATACACGTCGTGTAGTTATGTTTTGTAAAACTTTAAGATTTTTTTCTTCTTTTTCCCCTCATATACTCCTATGTTTTCAATATTTGATAATCCTGATATAAGGCATGCTTTTGACCTTTCATATCTATGCCACTGAGACGTCCTTCGGTTGTATGTCAGCTACCAAATGGTGATCAAACACCAGATATGGCCAATCAGGGACCTCCTGTAGATCCTCCTGCTGTGCCAGCCTTGGCACCAGCAGTCATAACAGTTATAGGAACCGATGTGCAGTTCAGGGAGGGTTTCCTTAGGATGATTCATACCTTCTAGGTAGCACAGTCTCTTTCCCCATCGATGGTTAAGTTGAAGCGGGTTTTCCAATAGCATCATCCTCCTACTTTCTCAGGGGATGGAGGACCTCAGGCTATAGAGTCGTGGATCGAAGCCACACTGATGATCTTCGAGCATCTTGAGGTACCTCCAGAGAAGAGGGTGAATCTTGTGACCTATATGCTTCGAGACCCTACCAAGAGGTGGTGGGAGTTGATCTCACAGTCCGGACGCCAGCATGGTATGACTTGGGAAGAGTTTCGGTGCATCTTTTACGATTACTTCTACCTGGAGACCTTGAGGGCCGATTGAGCCCGGGAGTTTATGAGCCTAGAGCAGGGTACTCTTTCTGTTATGGAGTACTCATCTTGCTTTACTGAGATGTAGAATTTCATGCCTATTCCCTAAGGCAATGAGTTGTTCCTTGCGTAGAAGTTCGAGGATAGTCTGAGGCACGACATCCACTCACAGGTGAAAATCTTCAGGTTGACTTTGATATCATCTATCGTCAACCAGGAACTGGTCACAGAGTGCAATATGAGGGATTCTAGAGCAGTGATCCAGGGTGGTTTGACATCTAGAGTTAGTGTTCCTCCTACTGATAGCAGGAAGCGCCATAGGGAGACTGCACGAGGAGACCAGAGTAGGCGGAATGCATCTTCTGGTAGCCAGTTAGTATGCTACCAATGCAGAAGGAGTGGTCATACTAGGACTCAGTGCTAGAGAGAACCGATGGAGTGCCGATATTATAGAATTATGGTCCATCTACAACATTTTTTTTTCAGATCTTCTCACCTATATCTGGTGGTAGGGCTTCTTCTATGACCCCGTGTTCAGAAGATGCATCGCCAGTTTCTCACCAGTCTGGGAACTGGAGTTCTTCCGGCCGTTTAGGCTGAGGTGGAGGTCGCAGCCGTGGTGGTAAGTCACCAGGTTACTAGCGACCATAGAGTGGATCAGCTCAGGGTAGTCAGCCAGGGTCGTAGGGCTGTGGTACATGCCATACTTTCGTTGTGGAGCAGACCCATCAAGAGCAGGATCCCAGACCTTCTACAGTTTGAGGTACGATCTTAGTAACATCTATTTTTTCTTCATCTCTTTTATATACAAATTCTACACATAACTTTATCTCTGTTCCTGTTGTGGAGAGCCTTGGCCTCTGTATCTTTTCCTCTACTGGTACTTTGACTCTAGACACACCGTTGGGGACCAAATCGGTTGGCGTACATCAGTGCAGAGAGTGTCCTCTTGAGGTTGCACGGTGTCACTTCTTATGAGATCTCTATGTCGTAGAGATGATGAGCTATGATGTCATTCTTAGGATGGAATGGATAGTTCCTTTTCTGGTAGTCTTCGACTGATATCACCGCAGAGTGTGTTTCGTATCACCAGAGGGTGAATCTTTTCTTCATAGAGGTGAGTGGGATGTCTAGACAAGTCGAGTAGGACCCGAGCATCATGGGCTAGGAGGAGTCACATCCCAGATTGCTAGTCTTTATATGGATGACCAGGGGACTTCATAGTTAGACTTTCCCCCAGTGGTGGACCATTTCAGAGATGTCTTTCCAGAGGAATTTTCAAGTTTTCCTCCAGAGCGTGAGGTAGACTTCTCGATTGAGCTCGTTCTAGGAGCGGCATCGGTGTCCATTCCTCCTTATAGGATGGCTACACCTGAGTTTCAAGAGATCATGAATCAGTTGGAGGAGTGTAGGCAAAGGGTTTCATCTGACCCATTACTTCTCCTTGGGGTTCGCCTGTCCTTTTTGTGAAGAAGGCAGATGGTACCCTTCAACTTTGTGTGGACTATCGGAAGTTGAACCAGTTGATGGTCAAGAATTGATATCCCTTACTGAGGATCGATGACCTCTTTGATCATCTTTGAGGAGCCCAAGTGTTCTCAAATATTGAATTGAGATCCGGATATCATCAGTTGTGCGTTATACCATCAGATATACCTATTACAACCTTCAGGAGCAGGTATGGTCTATACGAGTATATGGTTATGCCGTTCAGTCTCACGAACGTGCCAGCAGTTTTCATGGCACCGATGAACCGAGTGTTCCATCCATACTTGGATTCCTTTGTGGTGACTTTTGTGGATGATATCTTGGTGTACTCTCACACTCGACACGATCATGTTACCCATATTGAGATAGTTTTGCTGAGAGAGCATCTTCTTTATGCTAAACTCTCGACGTGCCACTTTTGGATGGATCAGATTCACTTCTTGGGTCACGTCATCTCGGAGGCAGGAGTATCAGTAGACCCAGAGAAAGTGAGAGCTGTAGTTTCCTAGGAGCAGCCAAAGAACGTCTTTGAGGTGCAAAGTTTTCTAGGGATGGCTAGATACTACATGCACTTTATTCAGTACTTTTCACACCTAGAAGCACCATTGACAAGTCTGACCAAGAAAGGGATGAAGTTCTTATGGTCAAATTCTTGTGAGTCGGCCTTTTAGGGGCTGAAAGGGAGGTTGACGTCAGCATCGATACTAGTCTTGACAGAGCCAGGAAAGAGCTATACTATTTACTGTGATGCTTTGGGTATCGGGTTGGGAGCTGTCCTTATGCAGGGAGATGGAGTCATTGTATACGGGTCTCGGCAGTTGAGGCAACATGAGAGGAACTAACCGACGCATGATCTCAAGTTGGCAGCTGTTGTTCATGCCTTATGCTATTGGAGACATTACCTTATGGGGGAGCATTTTGTGGTTTTCACCAACCACAAAATTCTCAAGTATATTTTCACTCAGCAGGACCTGAATCTGAGATAGTATAGGTGGGTCGAGTATCTGCAGTCCTTTGATTTAGAGCTTGCCTATATGCCTGGGAAGGGAAACGTAGTTGCTGATGCACTAAGTAGGAGGACTCAGATACAATCTATTCAAGAGGCAAAAATGAGTGGAAACTTATGGCTCTATTCTCTGAGATGCATTTGGAGGTGCACGATAGACAGGGAAAAACTTTTCTATCTTCTGTAGCTATCACCTCTATACTTCTTGATCGGGTACATATGAGGCAGCTATCAGACTCAGAAGGCCTAGTACTGCCAGAGAGTGAGTCAGGAGAGGACCCTCTTCCTGGATGGACCGTGGGTGAGGACGAGATCTTGCATTTCCAGGGTCAGGTATGGGTGCCAGCAGACATACGCGAGGAGATGATGCAGGATTTTCATTCCTCTGTTTGGGCAGTTCATCTTGGTGTCACCAAGATGTATCAGGATCTTCAACACCAGTATTGGTGGCCAGTTATGAAGGGATATGTTGTTTGTTTTTTCATGATATGTTCCACTTTTCAGCAGGTGAAGGTGGAACATCAGCGACCAACATGCCTTTTACAACAGTTACCCATTTCCAAGTGGAAGTGGAATGACATCGCGATGGACTTCGTGACTGGTTTGATAAGGTCACCGTGAGGGAATAACGTTGTTTGGGTTGTCATCGACAGGCTCATGAAGGTTTCTCACTTCTTTCTGATCAAGGAGACCTTCAGTGTTGATGAGTTGGGACGGTTGTACATCCGAGAGATTGTACGTTTGCATGGAGTTCCCCACTATATTGTTTCAGACAGAGATGCACACTTTACTTCTCAGTTCTGGAAGGGGCTCTAGAAGGATTTGGGTATACAGGTGCTTTTGAGTAAAACGTACCATCCCCAAACAGATGGACAATCCGAGCGTACGATTCAGGTGCTTGAGGTTATGCTCCAAGCTTGCATTCTGGACTTTGGAGGTTCTTGGGAGAAGCATATACCTCTTGTGGAGTTTTCCTACAATAATATTTTTCAAGAAACTATTCAGATGTCACCTTATGAGGATTTGTATGGTAGGCCATGCCGATCACCCTTATGTTGGCTGGAGGTAGGAGAGGCAGCTTTGCTGGGACCTCATCTTGTTCAGGAGACATCAGAGCAGATAGAGTTGATTCAGAAGAGGATGACTACAACACAGTCCCGACAGAAGTCTTATGCTAATCAGTAGAGATGACATCTGGAGTTCAAAGTTGGGGATCAGGTTTTCCTACGTGTCGCACCGAGGTTATGACACAAGAGGATTCAGAGATAGGGTAAGATTTTACCACAGTATGTCGAACCATTTGAGGTGTTAGAGAGAGTTAGACGGGTTGCCTATCGGTTTCAGTTACCTCAAAGGTACCGAGCTATGCATGACATCTTCCACGTTTCTTAGCTCCGACATTACTTTTCAGACCCATCTCATGTCTTTCAACCTGAGGAGGTTGAGCTCAAGGCAGATGCATCATTTGAAGAGCATCCTATCCAGATTTTCAATCGTAGTACGAAGGTTCTCCATGGCCGATCTATTCCTCTGGTGCGGGTGCAATGGTAGCACGGACGAGTACAGGACAAGACTTTAGAGAGGGAGGCTGATGTATGATCGTAGTGGCCAGAGCTATTGGGAGTTTCTTCATCCACACCGCACTAGGGAAATTCGGGGACAAATTTCTTTAAGGGGGGAAGTTTGTAAGAACCCGGACCTTCTTATTAGGTATGTTTTTCCTTTTTTTTGTAGTTTTTGAGAAAAAGATGAGAATATAGAAATTTTCAAAATACACGCCGTGTACATTATAAGTACAAGCCGTGTACTTCGATGCCACGCAAGGCCGTGTTCTGGCCATGTCCGGGCCACACACATAGTGTGTAGGGGCGATGTGGAGGCCGCTTAAAGTAGAGTACGGGAAAACCAAGTACACACCATGTAATTCAAAATTACATGCCGTGTATTTTCTTTTTTTTTCATTAAATGGGCCGGGGTCGCATCTGATCGACATAATTGTCTTCTTCCCCAACTTCTTCAACCTAGAGCATCCCATACAGCCGCAGACATCCTCTGAGCCCTAGAGCCTCCATCCGTTCTCTGAATCGACCGCCGTCGATTGCATTGGAACCGTAGCGGTGATTTCTTCCTTCTTCTTGAGTTTCATTCCATGATTTGCCCTCTTCCTCAAGATATCGTGGGTTGAGCGTTTTGTATATTTTGTCATATCATTGATGATCTAAGGATATTCAATCACCTTGGTTCAAGTATATCAATCTCCTAGAATCCAGGTATGTGGTTTGTGCCTTTCTGTTCGATGTATTTGAGTTTATGTGCAAATTCCACCAATTCCCTTGAACGGGGTATTGTGTGATTACTGTTTTACCCCTGTTGTGTTCCTGCCATGCTTGTATGCTTGTGTAGAGGTAAATTTTGGTTATATATGAGGATAATTGCTGTTCTTGGATGTTTTTCCCATGCTTGTTCTGTTTACAACCTTTGGTCTTATTATGCCTTTGGCTGTTGTACCTACCTTCCATGCCTTATGACCATAGGATGGAGCCTTGTTTCATGACATTCTTGTTATGCTATAGACTAGTTATCCAAGTAGCTCTTTAGGTTTAATTTTTTCCCTATAGCATTATTATGCACTGATTGGAACGGGGCCATGAGAACCTAGTTCTATAGACTATAAGGGATAGACCGAGTGAGTTTCCCAGAGAGTCTTAGATGTTATAGACTATATGGGAGAGACCGAGTGAGCTTCCCAGAGAGTCTTGGATATTATATACTACAAGAGGATAGAACGAGTGAGCTTCCCAGAGAGTCTTGGATATTATAGACCACGAGAGGATAAACCAAGTGAGATTCCTTAGAGGGTCTTTGTTTTGTTTGTTTTTCCTTAAACTATTCCAGGCTATAGAAGGAATTGACTGAGGGAGATTCCTTAGAGAGTCTGTGATAGACCTGAGGCTATAAGAGTAATTGACCGAGTGAGCTTCCTCAGAGAGTCTCTAGACCTTGGGGCTATAAGGGGATTAGACCACGTGATATTCCTCAGAGAGTCCCTGATTTCCTTAGACTATATGGGGAATTGACTGAGCGTGCTTCCTCATAGAGTCTTATAATTTCGTATGACCAAACCAGAGGTGTTAGTCTGAGTGTACCTCCTAGAGGGTTATTGGTACTTTTTGTATATGACTAGAGGGGATGGCTGTGAGTACTTTCCAGAGGGTTTCCTTTTTATGGTTATCTATTTGCTTCACTACTGCTTGTTGATTTTGTGGATTGTTTACTACTGTGTATTGTTGGTTATTGCTTACTGTTTATTGTTTACTGTAATTTACCTTCCATATGCTCACTGACTATTAGGAACTGATCTTCGAGTGGTTGCCTACTGGTATTAGTCTCACACCCTATTTGGGTCATGCTTTTGGGCCCAAACAGATTATTTTGTTTCAGTTATAGACAAGGGAAAGCGCCCTTCTACTTCAAGTACTTGACTTTCATTGGAGCAGGAGACCGTGGGACCAAGCCGAGGCTTGCGATGCTGAGGAGTTGCTTATTTGTTTTTCTTTTGTACTTTGGTCTAGTACTGTATTCAACATTGTGACTTGTTTGGCTTCTTTCCTAGACATATGTATCATGCATTATTTCATATATATATATATGTGCTCCAGTTTTTTATTGTTTTAGTCTTTTTCTGTTCACTTGTGTATGTATTTTTACTGCTTCCACTATTGTTTATTGTTTATTATTTCTCTTTTCTACAATGTAATTTGCTAATGAGGGCATAGTTTCCCCATTATCACACCTAAGGCCCTCAATGTTAGTTGGTAGCCTCTGGGTTTTGGGGAAATGATCTTGAGGCCATGTGACCAACTGGGTACAGGGCACCTCTGGGTGGCTTTCGGAACTGGGATGTTACACTTACTCACTAAGTTAGAAGGTTCTTGTGATGGTTCAAGGATAGGAGTTGAGATAGGCTCAGGTTACTTTGCAGAGATAACTTCAAGAGCAGAGACCAATTTCAATTGAAATATAGTAGAAAGGTCTATAAATTTAACTAAAACTTCTTGGGAATCATTCACATCAAAATAGCTAGGGAATTTATACCATGTATCCACAATGCTTTGATCAACTGGATTAGGCACTTCAACACTTTCCAGATTATTATGCTGCTCCCCCTCAAAATGTGCATCTCTTACAGGACTAAGAGATTCAGTTATTTGATCTATTTCTATATTTTCATCCCCAATATCCTCACCCATTTCTTTTCTAGCCAACTGAAAGGCTTACTCCATTCTTTCCTCAGAAAATGGGATAATATTAGGAACAACTTGTCCCTCCAAGTGTTCCTCAATAGTATCTTCTTTCTCAAGATAAAGATATTCTTCTAGATACTCTTTCAGAACAACATTTTCCCTTACATTAACAACATATTCTTCTTTAGAAGTAGGTTCTCCTTCTAAATGAATAATTTCTTTAGGAATATATACTTTCTTATCAGTTAAAAATTGAGGAATATGTCCACTATCTTCCTTATCTAAGACAGTTTCCCCTGTAGGTGTGACAACCACTTCCTCTTCCTCTTCCTCAATAGGATAGTCAACAATTTCATCTGGTTCCAAACCAGGATCTAAGACGTTCTTAGGTCTTGAAGAATGCTCAACCATGTTGAACTTTTCATAAACCCTTTCATTGTCCTCTACCCTTTCTTTTCTCCATGGATTCCAAATGATTTTAATTATCTTGAATGTAACCATTGAGATAAAAAATTCATAGTCCTTAATGACTTCTTCATTCAGTCTAACCAACCCTTTAGCATGAAGCATAGCTGATATTAACCTTGAGTAGAACAGGGAGGTTGACTTTGAGGTTGTTTTTATCGAAATAAAACATATGAAGTATAACATACTTGAATAGGTTAATATTGTGTGAATTCTTCATAAGATATATCAAAAATACATCCTGATACTTGAGTGTATAAAAATATACTTTTAATGGACTAATCAGATTCTGAACAAACTTAAACAATAATCTGGTTTCACCATCTAGCTCAGTAGTAATAGATCTTCTCTTAGTTTAATTTCTAGTCAAGCTTCCCAAGGATTCTTCTAAAAAAAAGATCTCACTTAGAGGAGTAGGACCTCTTTGATTGTAATTATAAATAACCTCATGAGGTATCCTTAGGCAAGAAGCCCATAACCTCAAAGAAAAGGTACATCTTTGGCCATTGATTCAACTTCTCACAACAAAACCATCTTCAATATCAAAAGATAATTGAACGAACTGATAAAACTAAGAAACTATATTTGGATATATCATCCTAGTATCCTTTGTGAACCAATATAGTCATCCCTTCTCTTTCAACACTTTCAATAATAAATACTTACTTGATAGAATCCACTTAGGGAAGATTTCCTTTTCGGGAACCACTATTCTATCCACCGGGTTCAGATTCAATAGACCATTGGGCACTATCTTCAGTGCTATTTTCATCTTATTATTTGATATTTGCTTCTCAGGAGTTTATGAGGACATAAGTTTCATTCTAGTCATTTAACGAAGGTTCAAGAGATAGAGAAAGGTTGAAGGAGGGGTTATGGTTTGAGAGAAGAGATCTCAGGTGATAAAGAGAGTAAAATTTCTTTCGTTTTTATCATTTAGGGATATCAAGCATCGCAAATTCAAAAGTGCAGGAAAGTAAACGAATAAAATAATTAATTACAGTGATACATGTTATAATATGTAAATAAAATGATAAATTGTCTTTATGGTGAGATCTAAATAAAATTTCATGGTGAGATCATAACATGTTTTCACAGTGAGACCGTAACAGGTTTTCACGGCGAGACCATAACGGATTTTCATGGTGAGACTGTAATAGGTTCTCACAATGTCATCTTTACTATGTGACTTCTAAACGGTGCAACCTTATTGTTTGAAACAATAACTTTTAAGATAGTAAAACTATATAACTATTAGAGTTGGACAGTAATCTTAAGACAATGAATTGTGAAACCATAAACTATGAAACAGTAAGTTGTGAAATAGTACACTTACTACTTAAGATTTATCATTCCCAATTCATGTATTATGTAATCTATTCTTCTATAATTTAATGGTTAGGTGAATATATCAGAGAGAAATATTTAGTTCCAATTAATTCCAAAGTGATATCACCTTTTTGATAATGATCTCTCAAAAAGTGATATATTACATTAATATGTTTTTTCCTAGAGTATGAAACATGATTTTTTGAGATGTTAATAGAACTTTTATTTTCATAATTTATTGTTACATGCCTAAATTGATATCCATAATCTAGTAATGTGTGTTTCATCCACAAAATTTTTGCATAGAATCTACCATCAGCTATGTATTCAGCTTCAGCAGTAAATAATGCAACACAGTTTTGTTTCTTACTACACCATGATACTAGTGACTTTTCTAGAAAGAGACACGTTCTAGAGGTGATTTTTATATCTAACTTACAACTGCAAAAATAAGCATCAAAATAACTAAATAAATCAAATTATTTTCCTCTGGGATAGAACAGTCCCAAATTGGGTGTATGCTTGAGGTATTTGAAAATTCTATTAAGAGAATTTGAATGATATTCCTTAGGGTTTACTTGAAAACAATGACACACACATACACTAAACATAATTTCAGGCTGATTAGCAGCTAAGTAGAGTAAGCTTCCAATCATCCGTCTATAAGTGGTTTGATCAATGGATTTTCCATCTTTATCAAGATCCAACTTACAAGTAGTACTCATTGGAGTATCACTACTTTTAGTGCTATCCAAGACAAAACATTTTATAATATCCCTAGTATATTTTCTTTAATTTAAGATAATACCATAATTATTTTGAAATATTTAAAATCCAAGAAATAATTTTAGTTCACCCATTAAACACATTTCAAATTATTTTTGCATCTTTTTAGAAAATTCAATACATAATAATTTTTTGAATATCCAAAGATAATATCATCTACATTAATTTGAACTACTAAAAAATCATTGGAAATTCATTTTATGAAAATGGTAGGATCATCTATTCCTTTTATAAAACCTTTGGAAATAATAAAAGTACTTAATCTATCATACCAAGCTCTTAGAGCTTATTTTAAACCATATAAATCTTTTGATAATTTAAAAACATGATTTGGAAAGTGAGGATTTGTAAAACCATGGGGTTTCTCAACAAAGAAATCCTCAGTTATATACCCATTTAGGAATGCACTCTTAACATCCATTGGATATAGTTTGAAATTCAGATGTGTATCATAAGAAAGTAGGATTCTGATGGCTTCATGTCTAGCTAACGGTTCAAAGGTTTCATCATAGTCAATTCCTTCCTTATTATAGCCTTATGCAACCAATATATCCTTGTTTCTAAATATGTTACCAGCTTCATCTACCTTATTTCTAACACCCACTTAGTGCCTATGGTAAATGTATCTTTAGGTCTATCAAAATGTTTCCAAACTTTGTTTCATTCAAACTGATTAAGTTTTTCTTTCATAGCCATCACCCAAAATTCATCATTTATAGCATCATTAATGTTTTTAGGTTCAAGTTGTCAGAATAATACTTGATGTTCAACCTGATTTCTAAGATAAGCTATAGTTTGAGTTCCTTTATCTAAATATCCTACAACATCATCTAAAAAATGGTTCTTAAGGGTTCTAACAGCTCTAGAAAAAGAAGGATTAGCGATTTCAGATTCTTCAACAGGTTTGGGTTCCTTATGAATTAAGTCTGAAGAATTTCCAGAACTGGAAGTTTTCACAGGTTCCTTTACAGGATGGTTAGATGATATTAAATTGATATCCAGATTTGACACAACATCCGCCAGGTTCTCTAGAGTGGTATTAGGATCAAGTGGATCTATTTCATCAAATTTGACATGGACAGATTCTTCCAAACATTTAGTTCTTTTATTAAACACTTATAGGCTTTACTAGATATTGAATATCCTAGAAATAATCCTTCATCACTTTTGGATAAAAATTTCTCAAGATTGACCTTATTATTAAGGATATAAAATTTGCAACCAAAAACATTAAAGTAGCTTACTTTGGGTTTTATATTGTTCCATAACTCATTTAGAGTTATTTTAAGAATGGTTCTAATCAAAACTCTATTAATAATGTAGCATGCTATATTTACAGCTTTATCCCAAAAATAAATAGGTTAGTCATATTCACTAAGAATGGTTCTAGCAATCTCTTTCAAGGTTATATTTCTTCTTTCTACAACTCCATTTTGTTGAGGTGTTCTAGGGGCAGAGAAATTATGGCTATAACCATTTTGTGAGAAAAAGGATTTAGACTCTTGATTTTCAAACTCACAACCATAATAAATTATTAAGGATTTAATTCTAAGTCCACTAATATTTTCTACTGTTTTAGAATATTTGATGAAATGAGAGAAGGCTTCACTTTTCTGAGCCAAAAATAAAGTCCTAGTAAATCTAGAAAACTCATATACAATAACATAAACACAGTGCTTCCCATTTAAACTAGAAAATCTAGATGGTCCAAAAAAATCTATGTGAACCAGTTCAAGAGGTTGATAACTTGACACTTATTTGTTTGGTTTGAAATAAATTTTGTGTTGCTTTCCCTTTTGAAAAGTATTACACACTTTATCATCTTGAAAATAAATTTTGGTTAGGTCTTTGACTGAACTTTTTCTAGTTATATTTCTATGGGAGTGAATATTACAGTGTCTTAGTCTCGTATGATAAACCCAAGACTCTTTGTGAAATGTACTTAAACATGAAGCATTTTGAGAAACTAAAGACTCTATGTTAACAGAGTATACATTTCATTTCTCAATGTAGAAAACACTAATTCATTTCCATAATTATAAACACTGCAAGAATAATTTTAAAATTTAACATGAAATCCATCATCACATAGTTGTGATATACTAAGTAGATTATATTTTAATTCATAAAAAAAGTACTTTGGGAATTAAAACTGAGTTAGAGTTACCGATTTGGCCAATGCCAATGATTTTTCCTTTGGCATTATCACCAAAGGTGACATGTCCACTATCAATTTTTTTAAGTTCTTGAATCATGAATAGTCCCCTTTCATGTGTATTGAACTCCCACTGTCCAAGTAACATAAGTTTTTACAAAAGATCTTTATGAAACTTTTCTAAAAAATAGTCAAATAAAAACAGATTTTAGTACACATATTTGTTTGGGTATAGTGATATTAGTGACCGGTGATTTAGGAACCCACATCTACCTCATAGGTTTCCTATAAGAATTATGTAAAGTTCTTGAAAAATAAACTCTATTTGGTCCAAGAAAGCTTGAAAAAGTAGAGAGTGTATCATAATTTAAACTAGATAAATGTTTTACAGAACTTGGAGTAAATCTGTATCTCCTAGATTTAGAAAAAAAATCAGTTCTTCTAAAATTTCTTTACCAGGTTGATAGCTAATACCAATAGTATATTTAGGATCAATCTGTTTACCTAAATTTTTACCAAAGTATCTTTATCATTAGTGAACCTTTCAAGTTCCTTTTTAAATTGATAATTAGATACCTTTTGTTAATTGTTTTATTTGTGTAATTGAACATTTTCCCTCTTTCTATAGTATGTTGAGATTTAATAGTAGACGTAAGAGCATGATGTTTCTTTAAATACTTGTATTTATCTTTTAGTTCATTACATCTCTCTTCAATAATATTACAGTACACAAACATTTATTTATAAGAAATATTTTCATAATCACTTTTATCTCCAGAGTAATAGGAATTATGTATAGGAGATTCCAGTGTTACCTCATATGTGTTTGTCATAAAACACATATTGTCTTTGTGGGCTTATTCGTCATGTAAAGATTCTGATTCGCTTGAACTATCCTCAGAAGCACTTCATGTTGCTTTCATTTCCTTTTTTTACTTTCTATCTTTGTCCTCATATTTCTTTTTTTACTTGAGGTTAGGACATTCAGACTTTACATGTCCCTTTCACTTACATTCATATCATACTATATCATCAGACTTGTCACTTCTTTTCCAATCTTTCTTCCAACTTTCCCTTTGATCATATCTTCCTTTGAAGGTAGGCTTTCTAAAAAATTTATTCTTCTTGTAAAATCTCTTAAACCTTCTGGCTAATTGAGACATATCCTCATCACTGATAAGTGATGATTTTTCACTACTGGAACATTCTACAGAGACTTCCAATTTACCTTTCTCTTTGTGTTTAGAGGCAGTGGTATTAAATGCAACAAATTTTATTTTGGGTTTATCCTCCTCTTCTTTGTTGAATTTCAGATCCTCTTCATACATCATTAGTTTCACAATGAGTTCTTTTACAGGTATCTTTATGATATCACATGACTCTCTAATAGATATAGAGGTTCCTCTCCATCTATTATATAGGCATATGATAATCCTCATGATTTTTTCTTTGGTAGTAACTTCTCTTCCAAGAGAAATAATTGTGTTGATAATTTCATTGAACCTGGGATACTTGTTAGAAATAGGCTCATCAGGTTTCATTTTAGTGTTATAATATTTATTATTATAAGTATTATGTCTCATTTATTTCACACTAGAAGTTACTTTATGTGAAACAGACAAAGTATCCCAAATTTCATGGGCAGTTTTACATGCAGAAATTCTGTTAAATTCCTTATCTCCTAAGGAGAAATATAAATCATTCATGGATTTTCAATTTTTATTGTAGGAATTTTTGGTTGGATCATCCCAAGTGATTGTATTAATAGTAGGAATATTATACTCATCTATAATTAAAGAACAAATTTCAAAACCCATACTTTCTAAATGCATTTTCATTTTAATTTTCCATTGGGAATAATTGGTTCCATTAAAGAATGGCGGTCTGTTTGTTGCAACACTTTCTAATTTGTTATCCATAATAAATAAATATTTTGGAAGATATATAAATTTAGAATTAATATAAATTTATAGATATTTAAAGTACAACTAAAATCATAGTTGAATAGTTTCAAAAACAGAGTTTTAATAAAATCCTTTGATACCAAATGTTGGTTGGAGTAGAGTACTCAAGTGGGGGGTGAATTGAGACTATATAAAAATTTATGTTTGAAAAGTTTTCTTAAAAGGTTCCCCAATAAAAATAAATAAATCCCAATTAATCAAGGTAATATGATTATGAAAGTTTGACTGTTCAAATAACTTCTCTGATGATTGATTAATTCTTAGTAATCTCAATATGATTTATTGATATTACTTTTGAAGCTATTTTAATAAGGCAAAACAATTATAACTTCTATCTAAGATTAACTATCAATGTGGATCTAGAAATTTCAGAATTATAAAGTAAAATAGAGAAAACTAAATTAAACAACACAACAGATATAAAACAAGTGGTTCTGTCTCAAGTCAAGACTTAATCCACTCCACTTGGTAATCACCTACCACCAAGAAGTTTATATTAATAAACTTGATCCATACCCTAAATTGGGGTAGACAACAGTGCACAAGACTATCCAGGACACACAACCTCTTCCACAGTTCTTCATAGGTATAAATGAAAAAGTCACACAGGGACCTCTTCCACACTTATCTATGGGAGTAAACAAGTGTAAAAATATATGAGAGGAAGGATATCTTGTATCCTTAAGTTTATTGCAGGGGACAATTTTTGTTTTTATACAGACACACACACACACACACACTGATTGAATTATAAAAACAATACACTAGAGATAAGAGATGATGAGATAATGTTAGAAGTGCTCTGAGTGTTATTCTATGCAGCTCTGGACTTCTAGGATGAAGCAGATTCAAGAATTGAGTCCTCTTGAGAAAAACAGAGTATCAAAAGTCTGGTTCTCTGGTTTTTAGTTAGATCTGGCTCATGTTCTTCATGGAGTCTGTATTGCAAAGATTCTCTTGACTCTAATCTATGATATCTAGATTTTTTATTTTTGATTGCTCCATGTGTTATTTAAATGTATCAGTTGCATGTGTCAGTTCTTGTTTTAATAAAGCTTGCGCTTCATCACTATGTCATGTATATTTTTCAGTACACACTTTTTTTTTATTCTTGGAGTGCATGATTTGGATCTGATAGGATGAATGTATTCAGAACCTCGTACCTCCTACTGTCAGGTGACATTTCTAAAAAGAAATATTTATTATTTCAGTGCATTTAAAAGACTAAAATATGACCGTTAGAGATTAAATTGAAAAAAAAAATAGATTAAGGAACAATGTCACAATATGTCAGGAAACATTGTCACTTGGAAATAGTGTCATCATAAAATGATATCTTTTTATTTTCCTTTGAGCGGTGAGAAAGTTATGATGGAATGGTTGTATAGAGATCTGGAACCGGTAGCACAAATGCAATGTTAGGATCATGGTGTCAGGTCACGATGTCTAGTCACGGTGTCTGGTTCATGGTGTCTGGTTCATGATGTCTGGGTCACAATGTCTGGTCATGGTGTCTGGTCACGGTGTCTAAGTCACGGTGTCTGGTCATGGTGTCGGGTCCTTTTCCAGAAAACCAGAACCAGTGGCAGACTCACAGTTTCTTGGACTTAGCCAAATATCTATATACAGACTTAAGCAGTGATATTCAAAAAATGAATCATACCTAATCATTCATCATGGAAACTCATTACAAAACAAATTAAAATAATCAAACATGATTTAGTAATTAAGATCTTGGATAGGTTTATTTAAATCATAAATAAACCAACCATATTTACACATGATTTGAGAAATATTAAATAGGATTAACAAGTTTTACAACATGTATAACATTTGTGATCATTAAAACATGATTAATATAGGAGGAGTCCAAAAATAACATATGAAAACAAATTGTTAGACATATGAGTTCATTAAGACCATGGTAATATATTTTCCAGATAATGACTTAACATAGTATCCTGGTTCTAGGGAACAATATCTAGATATTTATATCTATGGGTTTATAAATCTATTCATAATATATTCTTTGAAAATATTAAACAAATATATATTTAACTGTTTCCTAAGTCTCATGGTATGAAATATATCAAAAAATAATGTGTTTGGGAATATAAATAGATTTTGGATAGTATTTAACAAGTTTAAGTGCTATTAATCTATCTAATATGCCATTATATATATTTTATGTTTGATATTACTTATGAACTTTTCATGAAGTACAAGTATAAAACAATACCAGATTAATTTCATAGACTATCAATAAGAAATATTTGATAATACTTTAGAAAGTAGAACTAGATGGGTTCTTGGTGAAATTGAAATGGTATTACTAGCAGTTAAAGTGATATAGCACTATTTTTACTTCAAATAATTTTTATTTAGTATCACAATAAGTATAATATAACATATAAGGAAAACTCATTAGAAAAATTAGTTTCTATATCTACATTAACCAAGTACATTCTATATTTTCATATATCTTAAGAAGTGATTTATAAAAAAATAGTTCAATTTTGGGTTATTTCAAAATAATAAAATCATTATCATTATTACGATAATCTTTAACTATGGTATTATTAAAGATGAAGAATTTATGATAGGGGAACAAGAAGTGGATACTTGAGGATATTACTACTTGTGGAATTTTTTTCAAGGCAGTGAGATCACAGTAAGTATAGTTTCTATAGAGGAGAACATGGTAAAACCATTGAATAAATCCCTTTCTCAGAAAAATCATGAATATCATATGAGATCTAGTAGACTAAAAGTCATTAGTAATTTTCTATAGTCCAAGTATAAGTTTGTTGGAGTTGGTGAACTATAAAAAATTACTTTGCACTTTAGATTACATATTTTTAAAATTACTTGAATATTAATAAATATATTATAAATTATTGATTGTTATTCTATGTAACATTAATGTGATAATTTCATTAGAGTATTACTGCATAAAAATGTCAAATAATTTTCCCACTACGATGAGAACCTTTAAATGCTTTAACAATATTCTAAATGTATTAGTCATAATGTCAATTTTCATTATTTTATAGGAGATATATGATATAGAAATTTAAATGTAGATTCTCCTAAGTGGATGAGGAATTATCTCATGAAGTTCACACTTGTTAATATTGAATATGGGAGATTATGAGGACACACACAAGTAAAAATTCTACATGTTTACATGTCATTGGATATTCCTATTTGTAAATGTGTATAATGGTACTTATACTTTAATATTATTATTAATAAATATAATTACTTGTGTACTTTGATATATTTCCTTAAACCATGATTCCAAATATTCCTAGTTATGTAGGATACATTGAGTGTGTCACAAAAGATATGTTGTTAATGAATAAGTCAAGAAAAGATTTTCAATTTTTATATTTAAGTATGATTATATCTTGTACATTTTTTTGGAATGTAACTATAAAACTAAAATACATGGACATGGTTTATTGATCATTTAATATATGGAAATATAAGAAATACATATCAACCATTTAGATTGATAACATGTGTATGAAACCTACTTGATGTGATATCGATACAAAGGGATTATATTATACAATTAGCCTTCATATGCGATTATTGTCATTACAACATTAACTTATTCCTATAAGGATTCCTTAACATGTTTCTTGACACTGATATTGGTCTTTAGGGAATACAACCCAATGCCAATGAGGAAGAGGCCTAGAAGGTCACACATTTAGTGTATCCATTGATCTCACTTAAATACTATTTGTATTTAATATTATGAATACTAATCACATTTATTAATTCACTATTTCTATGTGAGTGGAATATTAAATAAATATTTATTAGTAGTAATTCCGTGTAAGTATATCTACATATATCTTGATTTATTTGCAAGGTAATAATAATATTTATTTTTTAATAAATATTAATTCATAATACCACGAATATAATCTTTTTATTTATCAAATGAATAATATATTTATTATTATAGGTTTGGTAAATGATGAGGAAGGTGGATAGATCAAGTTAAGTTCTCAGTAATAGAAATTATATATTGAATATATTTTAAGTAAATATTAATTAATTTGTTGAAATTTATATTATCCATGAGATATGGACATATTAAAGGAATAAAAATAATACTAATATTATTATATGTGAGGTTCACTAAAGATTAATTGATTTGATAAGTGCCTATGTGAAATTACTAATTCTCTAAACCTATCTCTATATATACCCAATTATATAATTTCTTTTGTTATATGAATTTATGGGAATCATTTCATTATGTATGAAATTTACCCTCCCTTTATAATTATCTCTATGAAGAACAAATCTTGGGTTTCCTATTAATATCAAGAGAAATACTAGACCACCTTATACCCATTCAAGAATTATATAAATAGAGAGATAAAATCCTCAAGATCAATAGATTGTGTAATAATCATGTTAAACAATGAAAGATAAATAGATCATCTATGATAATTCTTGGTGTTCCATCATCATCATTCATAGATCAAGGAGCATGTGTGGATCATTAAAATATTTAATATATTTTCAATACTCATAGTAAAATTATTTTACAACCTAGATGAGTTTTTATATATAAACATCTACATTAATTAAAAAACACAAGACTATGGTATTTTTTCATCCTTAAATTAATTATAAATTTAAAATGAGAGATATTTTCTTTTTGTTCTAGGAATATTTTTTCTAGTTTCATTAGATATAATCATGAGTCATGTAACTATTTTTTATGTTCTTATAGTTTATTCATCTGATTATAACAAAAAAATCACTGGTTATGGACTCAACCAACTCCACTATGCCCCGAACTATCACTTTTCATGTGTTCCTACACGACTTACTAACCATTGACCCACATCATATCATCAATCAATTTATACCCTTCACTCTTCATAAAATATTATTGAGCTTGAAAATTCCAACCATTATTCAAAGACCATCAATACTATAGGTTTGTGAAATTATTATGCTACCATATATCAGTGCTAAAAAAATTGATAAAGGTTATACTTTTATAAGTGATAAAAAAAGAATTGATAATGGTAACCTTTATTAGTGATAAAAAATCAATGTTAAAAGGGAACCAATGGTTAGTGATTTTATTAGCAATAATATATTGGGAATATTCCCATGTAAAAACACTAGATTTTATCATCTAAATGATATCATGTAGTGGAAACAAATCCTTCATAAGGATTCCCTTTATGTTGATGTATTAGAAGATAGTAAGATCACACACCTTACCAATTGCATCAATTAAACCTCACACACACTCAATCAAACTCAAAACTCACTCAGAAAACATTCAATTAAAAAGTTGTAAAGGTAAGTTGATACATGAGTTTACATGGTTAATACACAAGTCCAACATCCATGGGAGAAACATTGATGTATTTTCCATTATAATTGTAAGATACAAGAATTATAATCACTTTTTCCATGTTAGAAAATTAGATCACTAATTATAAGTAATATATCAATAATATCAAATTTAAATCATAAACATCAGTGATTGATGATATCCTATTACAATTGGGACATGAACATTGTAGCTAGTGAATAATTAATGGTTACCTATCCCTTAGCTGTAAAATCATAAAGATCAACCCTATAACTTTGGTTGAATATTTTTAGATGAAACTGACCACTACACATGCCCATAAGATGATATCATCATCTAAACAACCCATCGTCTACTGGAGATCCTACTATCACTACTGGAATCATTAAGACTAAGTTATCCTATGATTCTACTCATTTTTGTAGATATAATATTCAATTTAATAAGCTTCGCATTCCTAACAATCTCCAACTTGAGGAATACTTAAAGAAACTCTTGAAAACTCTATAACACTTAGAAATATTTATTATCCTCCACAAAATAACAATAATCAGTGTTTTCCATCACTTACATTCATTCAAATCCCCCCCTGAGGCAAAATGTTCTTAAAAATTTATTGGACTAACAACTTAGTGAAAATTTCCACTATATTATCATTTCTAGATATTTGTTTTGTAATTTCATCACCTTGTACTCTAAAAAATTCTATAAGTATTATTATTTTAGGTCAATTTTTTAGTCCTTTTTTGGTTTCATAAAAATATAATAACACTTATTAGATACAACATAGGCAATTATAGACCATTTTCCAAGGATCTCTATGAAATATAATACAAAAATTCATAAAAATAAAAATGAGGAACTGATGTAAATATAAGAACCATTCATCAAAGAGCCATTGAGAATTTCGATCTTTATTAAATGAGTTTAACAAAGATCATTAAATTGGAAAACAAAATAATACCACCTCCATATGTTTCCACAATCTAATAAAAATCACTCAACATTCGAGTGGGATCTACCAACCTCCACGATGTTCCTACATATCACAGTCCTAATGAGGAAGATGAAAGAGAGATTTAGGTTCCCAGGAGTCACTTGTAGAATATTCACACACATCACCATCATATAACTATAGGGTTTATATAGAACCCAAGAATTATCCATGGTGGTGTATGCATTAACTCATGAATTAAAACACACATATTAATTACTCGGATTATTCATTCATTATATGAATGAATAATTTAAATCCCTTATATTTAATCTTATGAAACATATCATTTAATGATAGCTAAGGCAGAGGATTGATCAGTGGAAAAAACAGTAATAACAAACTAGGAAATAATATATATATATATATATATATCCCATTATACATGAAAATCAAAAATTTCATGAAATCCATAATATATATCGTATATATCTATAGGTCTTTAGGGAATATATATCTTTCAATCTCTCACTTTCACTAAATCCTATAAGTCTTTTCACCATTTCACCTTATATTTCATCTTATATAATAAATTGTGAAACCATATTCAAAACTCCTTTTGGAAATCTTCAAAAACACTTTTGTAAATCCATCATTAACTTAAATTTATGTAGCATCATATGTAATACCTTCTGAATACCCATCCAAAACACCTTTTTATAAACTCTGAAACCCTTTCGAGTGACTCTCTGAGTCAAGCTAAATCCTTATTCATTCAACCACAAAGTGTGAACCCAAAATCCATTATTGAATTGAAAACAATGAAAAATATCTAGATCCATAACTTTAAGAAAAAAGAAGCCTCTATCAAAGAGTCAATGCTACTCAAGATATAAAGGCATTTGGTGTGATCTCTATAAAAAACATGTATCTCTGTACTTGGGTATACCAGCCTGTATCATATACCGATGTGAATTATAATATTTTCCCTTTGTCTAAGACTCAAGGGAATATGGGACCTGGAGCATATAAATACCATATATCCAACTCACCTGTTCTTGATCCTATGAGTGTAGACTGATCCAATCGATGAATATATCACATTTCATTCATTTTTAATGATAAGAACATCCATTATATAGATAGATATATAATATCTTGGTGTGGATGAAAATTTATACAGTCTATCTCAATCGAGAGACCTGATATCATACTCATCATATGAGAGGAAAAATCCAATCTTATTTAAGCTGGAATCAACAATATGATTAAAAATATACCCTAACACCCCTGTATTAACTAAGTTAATATGTAGACTTGTGTGACTAGGGTATCAATATATAAAGGTTCTCTTGCTAGTTATCTCCCCAAACTCAAGTAATAGAGAATTAAATATGATCTACGGACCCCTAGTGTACCAAATACATTTATTAAAACTTTAGGTGGTATACTTAGTTGGTCATCCAACACACACAAAGAATCACATTTTTTTTGTGACTCATGAACATATTATATATCTCTATACAAAAATAATACTCATTATAACCATAATATTTCATTAAAACCTATAATACTCCATGATGAATATAAGTTAGTGATAAAATCAATGTCATAATTTGAGTGGTCAATTATCATTTCACTTCACAAAATATATATTCATCTCTTTAAGAATATTTAACAAAACCAACATAAGCACTAGTTTATCATATCATATATGATAAAATGCTAGATCAACCTTATGTTTGATATAATTTATAGGTTTTATTAACACATTACATGATATGTAATATTTGTCACATCTCCATGTTACCATATAATAAAACCCTCAAACTAAATAATTTAGTGAGAAACATCTATAAGGTAATCTAGTTTGAATAACGGTGAGACTTAGGAATCATATTCCTAATTGTTCAACTTTTTAAACATATTCAAACTTCTTAATATCAAAACATCAAATGTTATGATTTCAATATCTATTTTCAACTTAGAACTCTTTAAAATTTCACCATCATCATCCTTGGAACCCCATTCCATCATAATTTTAATAGAAATAATATATCTAATTACATTATTGTTTACTAATACATCCTAAATCTGTTAGGATATTAAGTAAAATTCACTTTAAACTTTTATTTGTGTAAATAATTATTTATTAACTCTAAAATTATTTTAGTCCGAGATTACTCCCACTTGCCACATAGAAATTATATTCTTTTCATAATATCTTTCTATGATAGACAAAACTTTTTGTGTTAGAAAATAAAATTTATTTCCTTTTATATAGTAACATTTAAAAAATAAACTATTGTTTCCATATCATATATGGTATTCTACATGTTTAAAACATTTTTCATTTAAAATAATACTTTACTAGAGTATACAACTGATGGGTTGTGGTAACACATTCCCAAATATTTTAGCGAATACTTGGATAAACATTTTATCCTTGATAAAATAATTTTATCCATATATTATTCTCATAACATGTTATAGAAATTGATAAACAATAAACCATGTGTATACATTCAACTAAATCAAACTTGTTCACTAAAACTCCTTATAATCAAACAACTTATCTTATAACTTAAGGGAAATGTGATTAAGATGCACACCTTTTAATAAGATTCATTTGAAATTTATAAAATCCTTTACATTAAAATCCTCAATATAGTAACTATTTACATCATTTCATGAATTCAAACTACAAGCTCAATCATTTTTTCCTTTTATTTTGAACTCATGTATGTTTAAAACACTTGGTAAAATATATATTTAGTGTCACATACCCTTCGAAAATAAATAGTTAATTTATATAACATTCATACCTAATATGAAAATTCCATGGAGCTTCACAAACTCCATTAGGTATATATATTATTTTACAATTATATTGAATTATTACTCTTACTATTTGAAAACCCTAGGTTTCAATGGCCTTGAATGGATTCTTATAGAAAAATTGTTTAACTTTTCAACCAATTTTTATTCTTTCGGTCTAAAATTTCACATATTTTTACTATATACACATTACTTTAAAACCTAGACATCATATTCATAGTTTATCTAATATTGAAGCATCCAAGTTATTAGTGAAGAAATTAATTTACTCCATAACTTTCTGAACAACTTTAGCACTTGTTTAATGGGGAAGGAACTATTCAGACACATAAATTTTTTCTTAAGTACTTTTCTTAAATTACCAATATTTCTTAAGAACTTTTCTTAAGTTATGAATATTAGGTGTAGATTACATTAAATATCTTATTATTAAGGATTAATCACAAAGGTTATCTTGATGATGATAACGATATTATCTACAACATATGATTTTATCAGATGAGTATCATGTGTTATTAACCACTTAATAAGGACTTTTATCAAATGGGATCTCACTATAATGATGAACCCTTTTGAAAATCCATCATATCCATTAGTGTTACGAGATCTATATTTCACTAATATCTAGGTCATTGTAATGTTTCACCCATTTATTAGATATTTAGGCAGGGAATCATCCTAATCATATCATATATGACCCTATGATAGTTTATCGGACAACCCTTTTCCCAATCTATCATATGGATAAACTCAACTCTATTCATCTATTAACCTAATACTATTAGGGGATCTTAGATGGTGTAACCCAAAACAAGCACTAAAAACAGGCTAAAAAAGGAAAATACAAAGGAATATAGCCTTGGAACGGCCTACCCAAGGATGATATATTATCATCTATCCGTGCTTTCCATAAACAAGATAATCTAGGCACACCCAAATTTGGAATGACTTACCCAGTAGGATGATTGAGGCCTTGGAAAGTGCCACTTTAGAAGGAATACTACACTGACTATTTGGAGGGGATCTTAAACTCACCATCTTGTCTCATGTTATTCCCATTTCTGTATGAATGCTTCTAGTAATTTAGTTTGGAATCCTATTCCATACACCCAATCAATATGTTCAAACCATATTGATGTGTATCTCTTTACACAACCCATAAATTTGTGTTACTTACCAAAAAATAAAAGTAAAAAATATTCATAAATATTCAAATTCATTATATGAATAAGGTACATGAATAATTAATTTAAATCCATAGAGTTATATGAGATTGAAAATATCCAAATGAGTAAGCCCATTGTGACAACTAGACAACCCCATTTACCAACCTAGACAAGGAAAAAGCCTCTCGATAGGTAGGTAGTCTGACCCCAAGTACCTCTGCCTAGTGACACTTTACTAAAGAGAAAATTCAATTCATCATTACTCTAAAACCAAATATTCACATACTATATTTAAAAACTAATTTTTTTCATAACTTCAATTAAAAATGAAGGTTAAGGTATATGAAAAAAATAAATTCATTATAGAGTCAATCCTAGCATGAAATGCAAGACTCTATCCTAGAAGCAGTTTAAGATATTAAACTAAATCATACACAACCTTCATATTTCTTAAAAAAATTTATAAATATGAACAAAGTAGGGAATAAACATTAAATGAATGAATAATTAAAATATTTAAACATGAGATAAACATTTAAAAGCAATTCATTAAAAATATAATTATAAACCCTTTTATAATTTTTTAGCTTTAATATTAGGGACATTCCATAATTATGAATACAAAAACTTTATATTCATACAAATGTGAAATATTTCATATTTATCATTATATTACATTTCAATTTTAAATATATGATATTATATGAGTTATAAATAATTTATAATTCAATTTATATTATGTAAACATTATGTATAATCTAAATATCATATAATTAATTATTATTTAAACCTTGACCATATCAATCATCCACACATTTTTGACGTGGTTTAAATAAAATCCAAATAAGGACCCTTTATATTTTAAACGATTAAAAATAATTAACTGTGAATAATTGATAATTTAAATATAAAATTTTTATATTTTGGACCTATTTAAAAATTTATAACTCTTTATAAATTATCAATTATTATTTATAAATAAAAATATTTATTTATTGATCTTAAGTTATCCCATATAATTTGGTTAAAAAGTATTTTAATATCTGGGAATATAAATGTTTCAAAAATATTTATTTAATTAATTATAAAAAATTTATAATTAATTAATTTATAATTTTTTTTAAACTTTAAAATATACGAAAATACCTTTTATAATGATTTATAAACATTTTATAAACCATATAAATCATTTTATATATTAAAAAAGTTTTAATATTTTTTAAACAATTATGATTTCCCTTACGCATAGGGTTATTCCTGCATAAGGATAAATCCTTCTACCCTTATGTAGGATATATGGATTACCTTTCATAAAGTTAAGTAACTTCTTACGTTTAAATGACTTAAAAATAAAGTCTTGAATAAGGGCACTATCTTCACGCAACTGTCTTGCATAAGGGTATGACCTTTATGTAGTAGATACTGCATAAGGCTACATCAGGTCATACCTTTATGTGGATTCCTGGTATAGTTGTGTAGGGGTACTAACTTTACAAAAACCATTTATTTAATGCTAACAAAGAGGTAACCCTTACTCAAACCTTATTTGTAAGGGTATCATATAAGGGTAAAAGGTTATATACCTTTACGTAGACTTAGAAAAATTGTGTTTACCCTTACATGAACCTCTTCATGTAAAGGTAATCCATTAGTTACCTATACATGACGAATCATATACGGGTAATGTCTTGGATACCCTTTTGAAAGTCATATGTGTAAGGGAAAGGCTTTAGTTACCTTTACACATGACAACTGCATAAGGGTAAGGCTTGGGTAACCTTTAAGCAGCATAGTACATTAGGGTAAACCCTTTTTCCATATTTAAAAAAACCTATTAAAAAATACTATGTTGTTTATTTTATTCTTCATTTCATCATAATATTTCATATATCTAAATAATTGAACTCCTTTGATACCCTTATTAGGTTTCATATGAATCTAATAACACTTATTAGATATAATATAAGTATTTATAAACCGTTTTTTGAGGATCTCCATGCAATATAATATGATATTTTATAAAAACAACAATGAAGGAAAGCTATAAATAAAATCATACCATCACTGAAGAGACACTACATCCTTCTATATTAATTATATGAATTTTCTAAATATCACTAAAGTGTTAAATAAAAGAACACCAACTCTATAGGTATCCACATTCCAATTTAAATCACTAAGTGTTCAAGTAGGACCCACCAGCCTGTATGATGTGCTAGCATATCTCATTTTAAATGAGGAAGATGAAAGTGAACTTCAGGTTCCTAGGATTCACTGGTTGAATATTCACACACATTACCATCATATGGCTATAGGGTTTATATAGAACCGAAGAACACTCCTGGTCGGTGTATTCATTAACTGATGTGGTAAAATGCATGTATTAATTCATTGACTAATTTATGCATCATGTAGATGAATGAATTTAACTCCCACACACTTTATATTATGGAAATGTATCTTTTAATGATGGTCAATGTGGGGGATTGATCAACTATCTAACCAATATTATCAAAATATGCAGTATAATATATATATATATATATCCCATTATGCATGAAAATCAAAAATTTCATATAGGACATAATATATATAAATATATATAAGGATTTATGTCATATATATCTTTGAGTGATTTCCTGAAACACTAGATTCCAAGATAAGTGAATTTCACTTTGACTCACATAGAATAATATCACACCCTCCTGGATGATTCTGGGATGCTCTAGAAATTACTTCAACAATATTAGTTCCCTAATCACTTCTATTCCATCTATGTAGTTAGATTTCATTATGGAAAAATCAACCACTGGTTGTATCCACAATATCCAGATGATGGTCATCCTTCGTAGGTGGACAAAAATCCCATGGTTCTCTTACAAGTGTCTGAATGCCCAAAAATCTTGTGTGTACATTACCTTTAAATGGATTGTTAATAAAAAATGACAAGGATATATTTTATAATCGCATCAAGAACCTAATGGTCCACTTTAATACCTAAATTTATTCCCTTTTTGGATTTGACATTAAATGACTCACCACGCCCATTGAAAATGTAATTTTGAGTTGAGTACATATCATAGAGTACATCAATATTCATACTGCTAATACAAATAGAACATTAACCATGAACTATAATTCATATTCTATTTTAAGTATCTTTTCCTTGGAAAATTTTAAGTGTCTAACCAATTTTTTCTATATTTTCTTTCATCTGATCATCTCAAACCTTTTGATGGGCTTCTAGATATAGTACCTTTGAGAAAGAGCATAAGTACCACCATCCCCATCATTCTGAATCTATATTCCCAAACTATTTTTATTATGAATAATATCTTTCATCTCAAAATTTTAGGACAATCCATGATTTAACTCCAAAATCCTTGAAATTTATTATTCATCCAAAAACATGTCATCCATGTAAAGAAGAATTATAATCAAGTTTCCATAATCCCATAGATTTTGGTAGCAATAGTGATCCACATCACACTGAGTGAAACCTTCCTCGACCCTAAATTCATTGAATTCGTAGTTCAACTTACTCAGCATTTTCTTCAAGACATAAAAATAATTTTCGTCATGCACACCAAGTGCCTATTTTGATAATCTTCTAAACCCATTGGGTTCTTCATGTAAATATATTCTTCTAAATAACCATGAATAAAGTTTTTCTTTATATATACCTACTCCAAGTGAATATTATTTAAATTAACCAGTCTTAAAACCATACATATGGTAGTATACCTAACTACCAATGAGAAGATTTCAAATAATTCAATTCCCTAATTCAATTGGAAACCCTTCACCACGAGACACACCTTATACCTCTTCCTTTAATCAGCTTCCTCCTTCAAACGAAACACCCACTTGTTCTCAAGAACTCTTTTCTCATGTGCTAACTCAATCAGCTTCTATGTTTCATTGGTATCCAATGAAATTATTACTTCTTTCATTTATAACTAAAACTTTAGATTCACTAAGAGTGGTATCCCATTATAGGAGTTCTATTTCTCCACCATATGTTAGAAGTTGCATGTTCATATCAACCCAAGGCCTTTGGACTAGTTACTTGAATCTAGAATATCTTTGCAATTAAAATTTCTACTCTATACATAAAAATACTTAATCTTTTTATGCTCTATAATTCATATCCCTAACTCTTGGAGCTATTATCTAATATTTTATAATCATAGAAAATTTAGGAACATATTCCATTGCACTTACTTCTAGAATTATAATACTTAAATCTAAACTCTTCAGAATGTATTCTCTTTCAGTATCCCCATTCATATTAACTTAGGCTTTGTAAATTGATCCCTTGATCTCAATTTAAGATTTAGGAAGTTTCTATTGCTTCCATTGGACCTTGTAATTGAAGGGAATATCATGAATCCTGATTATTCTTTGATGATCATCATCCTAGAGCCTGAAACCAATAGTTTCATTGCCATATCACACAAAGAAAAATTTCTTAGACTTTTCTTTGAGTTTATATATATCCATAGTGTTAACATGGACACAATTGATAATACAAAAAATTATAAGGTGGCATGATTCTAGTTGTTTACTAGACCATATATATTCTATAACTTCTTATCCCAATGTAGTAAACAAAAACATGGTAACCAAGCATGCAGATGTATTCACAAATTCCAACAAATTTTCCTTGGAGATTATTGAGTGTACTCACATACTTCATGCCTTCTATGTTACATACGTTTCATTCACTCTTCCACGCTATTATGATATGGTGTACTGATCACAATATTCTCTATCCCAATCCACTTCTTCGAATAGAAGTTCCAAAATTTCCTTTCATTATACTCACTAATATTATCATATTTTATAAATTTTAACTTATGAATAGTTTCCCTCTCTACCATGGCCTTATATTGAGTGAATAATGTAAATGAATCAAATTTATAATAAAAAAACTCATAATTTCTTCATCACATTATTAATTAAAGTAAAAAATTAATGTATCCCACCACGATATTAGATTAGGATAGGCCCTCAAACCTTTGAGTGAATCATTTTTATCTTATGGAATATGAGATTTTTTCCATTCAAGTTGAAGGATACCCTTTTATACATACCAAAAAAATAAATCTCATGACTTCCAAACTCAATGTGAACACACTTAAACATTCCTTTTTTTCCATTAGAACTTCCATATTCTTCTCATTAAGGTTTCTGAGCTAGTAATTCCATAACTACTAATTTTTGGGAAATGTTACTCCAAAATATTTCACTCCATTTGATCTCTTGGTTTGATATTAGGCCCCATCCTTTACTCCTCATGACACTATCATAGACCCTCAAGTCACCTTCCAAACTATGACGGAAAAACTAGTTTTATAACTTGCCTCATATAACTATCTAATGAAAATTAATTTCATTCATAGTACTAGGATGTGTCTTAATTCATTTAATTATATAAACCATCTATTATTCATTTGTACATTGAGATCCCTATTACCCATTATTTCTAAAGTCTCATCATCCACCAGATATATATTTTTAAACTTATTGAACACATGGTTGACCAAGCTCCCTTTCTCCACTATAGAGTGAAATAATTCTCCCAAGTCAATAACCCATGGATCCACTAATATGCTAACATTAAGAAAAAAATTGTTCCCCCCTTAACTATAATCAAGAAATTCGAACTTCTGGAAGCTACCCATCAAGATTTCTCCTGGAGATTTTTGAAATCTTTCTTGAAATGTTCTATCTTCCCACAATCCCAATATGTCAGATTTGGACCCAACAATTTTCATTGGTTTCTATAACATGTATTAACTTTTCATCTATGAAGACTTTTCATTTGAGGTGAGATACACATTCCTTCAACATTTCACTCAATTCTGAATGGTGTTGGAATCTCCCCTTATATGAGTTATTCACTTAAAATTAAATTCCTAACATACGAAAAAATTTAGTCAATTTTCCATAGGAATATCTAACTACCATTACCATACCACGACTCTTGTAGTGAAAATAGTAGTTAAAGCACCCAAGAATTGTCTACAATATTCACCTTCATAGATTCAAGACCCCTTTCGATCATATTGAAGTTGTTTTTAAGATATGCCATAGGTCTACCTTCTGATAGCCTCATGATGAATAAACTTCACATCCTAAACAATTCATTAAGAAATTTACACTTCTCATAAATTTATTCTAGGGATTTCATCATCTCTACCATAGTCTTTACCTTCTAAATGTTAAAGGCCACATTACAAACCAATGAATTCCTCACCAACCTAAGATATTTCTGGTCTATTCATTCCCATTCTTCCTAATTCATCTTATCTAGATTGAATCCCATCAATTAAAGATATATATAATTTTCCATATCCTTTTGAATGATATTTTACTCTATCTTCATTCTCCCAAAAGAAATTTCCATTATGATAAACTTGACTATCTATACATTACCTTCATCTAATGCCATAACTTTTGATGAAAATAAACTCTTGCTTAAATCAAAATAACTTCAAGGAAAGAGAGTAATCATAACCTTCGCTACCAAAGAGTGTGTTGGAGGGCGAGATGAATAAACCACAAGATCTGATACCACTTGATAGGAATCAACCAATTTCTAATCACACGATGTTATCCTCTAGATGATATCACACAATAGAAACTAATCTTGTAAAAGGAATCCCTCAAATTTTATCTATCATAAGTTAGAAAGACCTCAAAAAATACTCACTAAAACAAATTTAATTCACACACACTCAAGGAAAATAACAACTTAATAAACACACTATTAAGTAAAAACTAATAAATGAAATTCAACGCATTAGTTTACATTGTTTAGATGCGAGTTCTATATCCATGATAGAAACACTGCTGGCTATTACATTACAGTCATAGGATATAAGAATCGCAATGAATTTTTATAGGTAATAATTTTAAATAACTAAATTTATATACTCTTAATTTCATCAACCTCTAATCATACATGTATACTAGCAGTCCCACTTACTTGTAGCAACTTCTAGTGGGTCATCCGATTGAATGACCATATGAGATTCATGGATAGACCACCAATGAACCTGGTGACTATTGATATCCTATTATAATAATCACTTGACTATTATAGCTGATATAAAATGATAGGTTACCCAACCCTTATTTATAAAACCATGATGACCAACCTTGTAACTTCCACTAAACATTGTTTGATGAAACTAATCCCCATAGATACCCATCAGAAGATATCATTGTCTGAATAACCCACCTTCCAGTGGAGACCCTGCTGTTGCTTCCTAGAACATCAAGATAGATTTATTTTCCTGTTCTACTCCTGGAAGATTTAATCGATACTTAAATGTGGCACACACTCCCAACATGATAAAGGAAACCCTTTATAAGCAATTTTTTTACGTGTTGATAAAAGTGCACCATTTATCATCATTTTTATCACTAATGAAGGGTGCCTTGCATAATATATTTTATATAAAAATTTATATATTTTTAAATATGATTTATATAACAATAAATATATATTTATATAAATACAATATATATATATATATATATTAATTTGTACTTTTGTTTATTATTTTATACATATTTATAGTTATATATATAATTATAGTTATTTATATATATATATATATATATATTAAAATATAGTGATATGAACTATATAAATAAATATATAAATACATTAAATATAATAAAATGAAATATATAAATACATTAAATTTAGTTTATATTTAAATTTATATTACATAATTTATAATATATATATATGCATTAAATATAAATTAAATATAGTTCATAATATAAATATATATTAAAACACATAGACACACACACACAAATATAGAATTATATAAGAGTAAAAGCCATTTTGTTTTGTAGTTTCACTTTCTCATTATAGCGTATTTATATATATATATACATACATAAAAATAATCAAACATATTTGGGGATAGATAATAATATATATGTACATTATATATATATATATATTATAAATATGTTTTTTCTAAATTATATATTATAAATATAGTTATAATACTTATAATAATCAATATAAATTTATACTTCAATGAAATTTATATCTTCAATTTAATTTAATAAATTATAAATTTGAACCTCAATTATAAAAAATTAATTATAGCTTTAGGGTTCAAATCATGAAATCCCCTATTGGGAAGATTTTTTTGACCATTAATGGCCAACAAAACATCCAATGACTCAAGAAATGATAGAGGGAACAATGCAGACCCTGGAACACTCTAACATAATACATAACATAGGAATGGGATTTCTGGCCATGTAATTTCTTTCAAGACATAATACCTTCATGCCATAAAATTTTAATGAGCCATCTATTTAGTGGGTCAACCCTTGGAGGGAGGTGTGATTTTTCTTTACTGGACTAGCGGTGTTGGTGTTGTTTCCTTTCCTTGTAACCTCCAGGACCTTCAAAAATATAATATAATAAATTTATATTATAATAGTTATTATTATTATATATATTTCATCATTTATAATACCAATAATTAATGTTATTAAAATGTAATTAATATAATTATATATATATATATATATATGCATTTTAATAATAGAAATATTTGTATATATAATTTATAAAATTTTGAAAGATATAATTTAAATATAAAAAATAATGTACAAAATATTTTTTAAATATAGTTGATAATAAATTTAATTATATATTTTAGTTAGTAAAATAGATTGATTTTTTAAATAAAATATAGTTATAATATTTATAAATATAACTATACATTTTCATTTACTGTTAAAATATTTATTCATTTATATAAGGAATAATATTTTTGAAAATATAACTAATAATATTTAAATCCAATTTATAATTATTAATAATTTTTATTATGTATAATACTAAAATTATATATATTTATATAATAATCAATTATTAATATTTATATAATAATATTAATTAACTTAAGAGTTTTTATATATTAGTTATTAATTTTAGTTTATTTTATATATAAATTAATTTAAAATCAATACTATATATGCTATATATAGTTGAATACACACACATATGTGTTGAGTTCACCCATTACACACACACTGTAACGAACCATCCTAGGTTGACCAAACATGTCATCTGATCTGTCTTACCATAAGTCCTCAACCATGCATTCCCATATTTCAGAGGTCACTAACTAATGGAGAGGGCCTAGTCTAATAGGGAGGCTATTCCCTCAAATTAGTGTGAAATAATAGAAAAAATAACCAAGAAATATCCACAATAAACATCAGAGTACATATGAACAAATAAAATATGAGCATCATATAATAAAATAAAATGAAGCATAAAGACTCACATTCATTATAGTCATTTCAGCTGGTTAACCATTATATCATCCATATATATAGACAAAATAAGTAAAATTAATAAAATATATAAAAGGCTTAACTACCATCCCCAAGATATACCTCAAACTCGGTCTTAAACAACTATCGAGCAACTCCAGACTGATTATTAGACTCCATCCAAGTGGTCTGACTTGATCATGCATCACTAGGCCTCTTCCTAATCCACAAATCATCCTATTCTCATCCATAAAGTAGACATAAGGTTTTGGAAGTGAACCAAATTTTCCACATAGGTGTTGAGAAAATAATTCTCAGCTGGATATTCCCAATGACTATATTTATCATATGTTACCATAACAAGTGCATGCACATGTGATATTACCATCCTAGATAAATAGAAACTCTTAATATAAAATAAAATAAATGACTAAATGAATAAATAAGATAAAATTTCATTGATCCTAAGCTTCTAAAACCACCTCAGATCGACTAAACCCACTTTAGTGAGAGTTGGGAGCCTTAAAGCACATGTCTCACCAATCCACAAAACAATAGGAACTTCCTCGAAACCAAAGGGAGTTCCAATACCTCTAACATAATAATAAGAATATACAAAAAACCCTAATATCTCCCCTAATAATCCAAGTAAAAAAATAAACACCACTAATAGGATTTAGGATTCTAATAGAATGATATGAAAAAGTGATAGGAACTTTGGCCGACATGAGAGAACTTTCTAATGTCTCAGTTTTCCTGAAGAACTAGTCCAGCTAAAAACTAACCCATTAGAGTGAACTACCTAATCGATCCCAAACATCCATATGATAGTGATCAGTATTCATGGCCACTAACCCTATATCTAGGGAATGACTCTAAACTTGGGGGGGGGAGTTCACTCAAAAAGATCATTTATTGGATCCATAGACCCACCTAACAATAACTAATAAAGGAGTGCATCCAATCAATCTTAGTGTCAACACTGAATCCAATAATACTCCAAAGGTATCCTCCTACATTTAATACTTGGGTAGGAAAAGTATCATAAATCCCTTCCATAATCAATAAAAATAGGGGTCAAGTGGTGATCAATCCTATTATCATAAACATTGGCAAAACTGGATCACACTATTGATATCTGGGTTCTAAGGTTCAAACCAATGTTTCCAATACCAAATTTGAGCACCAAACCTCTATAATGTAAACATAACACAATGTAACCACAATGGTCCCCTGGATCACATTCATCTAAATGCATAGGAAAAGATTAATGTAAGAATCATCATCCAAAAACTTTGGCATCTAACCCATCCAAAATCATCACCTACCCCACAAGGGCATCCTCAAGCATCACCACACCTATAACGGAATCCTCAAGAATCACCACACCAACACGATAATCCTCAAGCATCACCATTTCTAAAAGGCATCATCAAACATCACCACACCTGCATGCACATTCTCTAGTGACCCTTAAACCCTTATAAATATCCACATACCAAAACCTAACCATACCTAGAACCCCATGATTCCATACTATCCCAAGGGATCTATATTGAATAAACCTCAAGAAACCAGTTTATAAGACCAAGACAACCAAACCTCAAGTGATCAAATCTGACATCCAAGGACCATATGAGAACCTCCTCCATACCACTAATTGATACAACCTTTTTAGATCCATATTAAATATCATACGATAAACCCCTTGGTATTCTAAATCAAAGTCAACCATCAAGATCATGACCCTAATCTGAGTCTCAAAACACAACCCCCTTTAGAGAAATATCAATCCAAAACCTTAAGGGAATTCTCTTTCCAAAACTTACCTAAGATTAACCATATCAAGAACACCATAATAATGGAATCTAAACATGATGATGTACTAACCATCACATCCAATCCGGAATAAACATTTAAAATGGACTACTCACAATCCAATTTTGGCTCCAAAGATAGAAAATAGGTGAAAAACTCCAAGGGGATAGTACATGATGTATAACTCATGTTCATGACATGTACCCTAAATAATACATCATAACCATGTTCCATATCCCTTATTTGTGTTTAATTCCCAAGAACACAGTGTTTCTACCTCATACATCACATGTAATTCACATAGGGAATCTGGTCATGTATAACACATTGTCCTTTTCCATGTATCCTACACGACCATGTGCTATCACACAGGGTGTCTGGTCGACTACCCGACCACACACCGAGTCAGCCTACATGGTGTATCCCGAACACACATGCTATGTAGCCCTCATATTATACCATATAGAAACAAATAAGAACACATGTTATGTTTTATTGATAATTTCATGCCATACAGATGGGTTTTCCCAATGGAAATCCCTTGTGATCTTTGCGAAACCCATAATTATCCCAAAAACACTCCACAAGGACCCTCAAGGGAACTCTAAAAATAGAAATAAGGAATTAAATTATAGAAAAACAAATATATGGGGTTATTGGTAAAAAAAAATTATCTAGGTTAATAAAATTATGAATCTTCAAGTTTGGATCCATACCACACATTCACTTCATCATGATCTAGATTCTTAAATGAAAACCAATGATGATCCCCCTCTCCCACTCCCTCTCCTATTTTAATCATGAAAAAAGAGGGGAGAGTCCCATACTATACTATGTACACAGCAATAATTAATGTGGAGGAAATAAAAATGAAAAATAAATTAAAAAAATAAAAGAAAAATAAAATTCTTTCTTGAATGGATCAAGCCAAGTTCTGAAACCCTAGGTGGGATTAAACATCAGCAAAGAAAAACTAACTATTATAAACTCAACTGTGATGCCATAACTTCAATATGAGACTCAATTAAAGATATATCATTGTTCATACACATAAGAAAAAAATCAATATCCATTAATTAAATATTATATATTCCATGAAAATTTGACCGACTCAAAATTCCACCAAACTCTAGTCTTAGGGTACACCTCCTATTCCAAAATCAATAGAGTTGTCAATTTTTTTCTATGATTATATCTTAAATGAAATTACAAATTTAACATTAAAAACTATGTGGGAAAAATTAAAATTTTCCCTAATCATGAAAAAATATAATGGCACATGTCATTAAAACCTCCCTGCCATAACATTTCCCACTCCCAAGAAGCCTCGATGGTCAACCAACCATCACGATCTTCACCTAAAGCACTAAAACACCTCTTATTAAACTCACCCTTGAATCATATACCAATAATATAGAGTTCACATTCAATACCAGGGATTTAATAACTCCTCTAAATTCAAAAGTATGAATCTCATACTTTTTATAGGACTATATACATTGGGATTTTACAAATGCACTGGTACCTGATACCACCTCGACCATCCACCGATCAGTCTCACACACCCAAATACTTCTAACATGAGTATCATTAATTTTTGACCAATGAAACCATATTAAACATGATATCATACTTATCATCACCCCACAACCAATGCAACACGATCCTTGACCCACACTCTATCCACTATTGAACATAGTGACTAGGTATGACTATCATTCTCACACCCGAGTGCCAGCATAAAACACCAATCAATTCTCATTACAAAATCACTTGGAATAATATCCTCTATGCTCAAAAAAAACTTATAATAAGGATAAAATCCTATAATAACCCATGGTGAACTCCCCACCATAAAACTTTCATCACACCGCTTCTTGAGCGCCAAACTCAACAGGTCCACTATCTCTACACCACTCGGGTTTCCCCTAGCCCCAAACAACCTTCAATGGACCCACACAAGGTCCCTTCACTAATTCATGAACCAACCAGCACCACACATACCAAGAATGCACATTCCCTCATTCATGAAGGGTTTTCCAAAAAATCAATTCCAACCACTACTATTCTCCTCTACTACTGAAATTTTTACATATACCCAGGATTCAAAACTCTGGGTATGACCCAAAAAACATGGGTATAGGCTATACCCATAGTTCTATGAACTATCGGTAACGAAGAAAATATTATAGACCTATACCAACAGTTTTTAAACCCTTAGTATAGACATTTTTGTATGTGCATACCTATACCCACGGTTTTCCAAACCGTGGATATATGTCATTTATTATGAAAATACCCACCAGGATTTGATCCCAGCTCCTTCCCCTTATAGTACAATGACTTTACGACTTCTATATCGCACATTTTATGTTCTTATATACAAAAAATTATATATATATATATATTATTAAATATATAAATTTTTTTATATTAAAATATTTATTATTAATATTATTTTTATGAAAAAATAATTGATCAACCTATACCCACAGTTTGGTCAAACCATGGGTATAGGTCAAGATTTTTTTTCCATGTGAAAAATACTTCCAATTTTTTAAAAAACCATGGGTATATCCCAACCTATACCCATAGTTTTTGAGAACTGTGGGTATAGGTCTTTCTCAATTTTTTTCCCCATGAAACCTATACCCACGGTTCTCTAAAAACAGTGGGTATAGGGTTAACCTGTACACATGGTTTTAGGGGAACCATGGGTATAGGTCTTTCCTGTGAGATTTTTCCCGTGAAACCTATACCTACAGTTCTCCAAAATCCATGGGTATAGGGTTGACCTATGCCCATAGTTTTTTTAAAACCATGGGTATAGGTATATTTTCTAGTAGCGCTCAAGGAAAAGTGATTCTCCAAGAACCTCTTATAGCTTGTCACAAACCACCCTACTTGGTCTCACTTAAACCTAACCATTGCACACTCCCATACAACCTGACTGCACAACAAAACTCACACTCACATGAGCCATGTACCATTGAACATCAGCCAATACACCTAAACCCCTAACTATACTCATATCAAATGTCTGTTCAATCTAGTTGAAGTACCCTTGAAACTAGACCTATAAATGAGGCATATAACTCAAGACAAGACTATATACATGACCACCCACCACTTTATCACTATTCCAAAACCATGAATTCCTATCGATTCCCTCACCTCACAACTGGAATCACATCTAGAATAAAAATGGCTTGACATCCAATCAAACCTTACCTCTCAACATAACCACGATACTAAGAGAACTCCCAGTTATCCACCACTCTAGCAGAAGAAATCCATAAGGGTATCAAAAACCACATGGAAACATGAATCCAATATAATAAACTCTCAATTATCTAAGCCCTAATTAGGGAATCCAATGCCCACAATTACCCACTATGGGAGTCTATGAATCCCTCGATGAAGGGACCACAACTCCATAACCAAAGAAAATATCACCATAGATCCACATGGACTATCATCAAAATAAAATAACTGTAGTTCAATTGAGTAGAATGAAACCAATAATATATATGGCACAATTCTATATAGTTTATTACTGACACATTAGACTAAACCTAAATCATCAGTGAAAGTAAAAGAATATTAGAACATGTTATCTGAATCCTATGTTCCTAGTATGATGCATGAACATGCGACTCTTTCCATCTATACAAGATCCAAAAACCACAATAAAATATAAATAAAAAACCCATCATGAGATGAAATCATACAACAATAACATAAAAAAACAAGAATAATAATTCCATCACCCTAGTAACTAGGAAATCCCATCGAAAAATGTTCTCATGATGCACCATTATGAGGTCCATCAAAATCTACAACACATTACAAGATCTCCTGTCTACCATCCACTCAAATAGTAATACCAATAAAAGGATTCTCTGATACCATTTTGAAAATAACCATCATGGTTTCACCTAACACATCACTCAATCTAGCTTGCTACAAGGCCTCAAGTGTACATCCCTATATTCTAGAGGCTACCAATAATCAGATCGGTCCTAAGAGAATGGGTGGAATATTCCCTCAAATTTGAGTGAAGAAAAAGTAGGAAAAAATAACCATGAAATATTCATAGAAAACATTAGATTACACATTAATAAATATAATAGGAATATTCTATAATAAATTGGATTGTAGTGTATAGAATCATAGTCATACTAGCCATATAAACTAGTCACTCACTAGAAAAACCACATATATTGAGATAATAAATAAAATAAATAAAATACATAAAAGGCCTAAATTTCATAACCAATCTCACAACCCAAACCATGTCGAGGATCGAGCCTCAACTACCCCAAGACCACCTTCATAGGCTAGGGGGTGGTGACTAGAACTGAAGGCACGGAAAACTTGGGGAGGTCTTTTCCTAATAACCTGTACAAACACATGCATCCAACTCAATGAAAAAGTGCATAGGGTAAGGTAAAAAAAGATATAATACTGCTATACGAAACCAAAAATGTGCATCGACCAAAAAACAGTACAAGTACAAGAAAGTAAACTAAAAGTGGAAGATAAAAAATACATGCCTAACTAGAAAAGTGCCACAACTCAGAAATAGGTGAAAAAGTAAAATAGGTGAGAGAGCCCCACTCCTGGATCCCAAGCTATGACCACCACATGTGGTCTAAGCACCCTATATCCCTAAGATCCCCCGATGTGACGATCAACCTATCCATCACCTGCAAGGGAACACCAAGTGTGGGAAAAGACCAAGCATGGGTGAGTATAAAACTACTTAGTAGGATACCCTGAAGGATCAAGAGAGCAGCAAAACATGTACTGAAGATGGGATAAGTAGATATATCAAGGTATAGTAAAATGATTGTATCTCAACCCAACAAGAGATTGAAGTAAACTCATCTAAACATAACGAGATCATAATAGTGATAATATGAACTTCTCGTCGAGTCTTCTCTACCTATAGAGGGAGAGTAGACTCGTCCAACCATGAGAATCTAGACACAAAAAGCATGTGGAATACCCTGTTCATCTTCACCTCTCCTGGAAGGAGAGTATCCAAAACCCAAGGAGTGGATACCACAACCAGGATATATATACTCAACCAAAGAAGCCCAAAAAAGGGAGTAATGGGATCTCCATCTCAGAGATTATCCTAGGGAAATAGTCGCAAATAGTTCCAAAGTAACCAACAATGATGCCCAACACCCCTCATATCTTCCCTGAACACACAAGTTAAACAGACTGAATCACTACTCCTAGATACTATGCTATTTGGGTGGGTTTGTCTCACCCATATGGTTTTAGGTCATGTCACAAGGAAACGTCTTAATGGGGAAAGTTACCCTTTTACTCTCAAGTCTAGGGTAACACCAAAAGACATCTCATCACTATACTACATTGCTAAGGGATCACAAAATCATAATAGAGGACCCACACCCTAGTGTGTGAGGGGGATTCCACTCTGATAGTCATCGTAGATGACCCACACCTTGATGCATCAGGGGGATTCCACTCTTGTTTGTTGAGGACCCTCACCCTAGTGTATCATGGGGATTCCACTTGGAATTAGCTGATAGAGGACCCACACCCATGCTGATAGGGGATTCCACTCTTATTGTCATATAGGACCCATTCCCTAGTGTGTTAGGTGGATTTGACTCTCATAGTAGTCGTAAAGGACCCACACCCATGCTGATGGAAGGATTCAACTCTAGGTCATCGAGGACCCATTCCCTATCTAGTATGGGGATTCCACTCAGAAGATGTTGAGGAAATACACTATCCATCCCTGCTGGATGGTACCTCGCAGAAAGCACTGATATGCCAATGCTTGATCAGTACCATCATCAGACATTTTCAGAATCAGATTCACATCCGAAACATCTCTCATTGTATCTCTAAATCCACTATAGAGGGAAGCATCGTGTTCTACGCAAAAAGACACTCAGGATATGCTAATTGCATGCCAAAATCTGAGTCCAAATCAAGAATATATGAGGGTTAAAGGTTCTTAGTGTGGTACATGGAGCATGTGGGGCCCTGCCTCAACGCATGGTTGTGTACCCAACCATACTCGGGTACTAAATTACTACACATGTGACCCTGGGCATGTCCATGTACTCTAAGAGTACATGAAATCTTTGGCCCAAATGAGAAGATGAACGCTCGATGCTTGCTGCTGGTCTGAAGGGGAAAAAAATCATTTCCACTGACAGGCCTCCTCAAATGGCCCTAGGTGACCAAAAAAATCACACTATTGCGATCCTTGTGAAGAATCCCAGAAGATCAACTATTCATTTTCCCAAATTAGAAATTTGGTGGAAAAGATGCATCTACTAGAATCACACATGAACGGTGCTACATGGGACCCATTCCATGATCCTAAAACACATCAAATGGATTTTTCCATTGTTATCCTCTTAGAAAAGCACATGGGATTGATTATCCATTCTTCCAAAATAGACACCCAGTGAAAAGGTCACATTTCACCGTAAATGCCCAAATTTGGCCTCATGGAGCACATACATCCATTTTGGCTTAATCACATGAAATTATTCTTGAAAAATATGCCTCAACTCCAAGGTCTCAATGCCTCTAATGGCACATCAATTGGATGTTTTATGTAGACATATGACCCGAAACAAGAAAACCAAAATAATAATAATTAATTTATTATTATTTAAAATGGCGTTTCAAGTCACCGAGCTTCAAAATTGGAAATTAAAAATTACCAAAACCATCTCAAAATGTTTGCTTCAAAGAGAGGGTCATGTTTCTATAAAAGACATGTAAAATTTATGTCTAGATTAATAGAAAAAGGTAATTGAAATTCCCCAGGCCCCATTAAGAAGGACCGACATGGTCCAGCCAATCCACCCTGCATGGGCCAGACTATTCCAATCAGCCCACAACCCACTAATTAATCTACGGTTCTCGGTCACACTACCCTGTGTGACCCCCGCCACCGTACGTGACCACACGTTGTCTTGTGCCACCCCGTGCCGCCCTGAATGACCCCGTGCCACCCTGCACAACCCCGCACTGCCCTGTACTGACCCACACCCCCATGTGCTGACCTACACCGCCACATGATCACCCGCACCACAGTGCTATGACTTTCACCTCTGAATTCTAACTCGCAATGACCCCACTCTGCCACCTTATGTTGTGCCACTCTTTTCTATCACCACCTCTCACCGTGCCTCACACCCTATCCACCACCTTCTACAATGCTGTTCTACCCATCCACACCAGACCACATCTGGTTCACCGCCCTGTTCCATAAAAATTTCCACAGACCACCACGATCACTCCGGTGATCAAAAAACGAAACTAAGACCAAATCCGAGATCCCCAGGACTCAACCTACACAACGGTAACCTCCGATCAAAGAATTTTCAACGTTTTAAAATGAAGAAAAGTTGGTGGATATTCCACTCATCGCTAAACCTACTCCGGTGCCCAAAACTCAAATCCGAGCATATATCAGGAATACTCAGGTTGATAACTTCATAGAAATAATGCCCCTCTATACATTTTGTCGAATATTTTTTGCATAAAAAATTTGGAGGATGAATAACAGGAATAATGTGAAGAATGGGAAGTCATAAATTCAATCTAAAGATGGCCGTTATTAGTTTGGTTGTCAATAAATGGTTTCAAAGCAGTGAATTTGATCATAGGTTGAAAATGGAAAAAAATTCATCAATCAGGAGATTTATAATCTAAAATATAAATCCTACCTTGATTTTTGGTTCCACCATTGAGTTCGCTGTGCTCTGATATTCCAATTCCTGAAGTTTCATCGTGATCTGATGAAGAACGAACATCACATCACCATTGGAAGGGAGAGTGTCACTTTGACAGTGCCTGAGTGGAAATGATCCAAACCCCTAATCATTTCCTTAAGCTTCTATTTATATGAAACTGTCATCAGTTGCGGGATATGACATGTCCTCTCACCTGAGATCTCCCCTATAGAAAACACCATGCTATGAACTCAACGGTGGTCTCAGATTTCCAATCTAAATCTTCATTCAGAAGTTATTCGATATGACATTGAGAATAAATTAATTATTTTTATTAATTTATTTATGGAAATTCCATCAATAGTGTTTTCCACAGGAATACTACACCTGCAAAAGTTATACCCCAACTTTGGTAAACACCATGCTCTAGACTCAACCATGGCCTCATATTTCTGATCCAAGTTATAGTTTAAGAGATATTTGGGTTTGAGCTATTAAATTAATGAATTAATAAATTAATTTATCCATTTAACGCACTACTAACTAGTGTGGGGTCCGAACGTCCTACAAAAACATATTTTATGTCATGAATAGGGTAAGAACCACACTCCGGACCCAACCATATCCTTATATTTCCAATACGAGCTACCATTTGTGAGATAACTTGTTTTCTCCACTTGAACAATGTGAAAATTCTTTATATTTTTATAATTTTTTTGGATACACTGGGCCTCAAAATCACATGCCGTCTCAGTGCCTAGCTCTGAAAAAATATGTTAAAATATTCCAAAGTCTTACAAGAAAAAAAACAGGTCTCTACATCATTCCCTCCTTTAAGATTTTTGTCTCTGAAAAGAAAATGCTTGGGAAGACAACTCAGGATACTAAGATCACACATGAATCTATCACTCTTAGGAACTATCCTAGACCTTTGTTTGATACTAAAACATGAGAAACAAGGGGATGGTACATCTTTGTAAGGCCCTATCCAACCAATGATGTGCATAGGAAAACATGCACACATATTCTCATCTATGCCATGTGGAATAATTCGTAAACTTGCTCCATATCGGGGGTCAGTAAAAGTGGTTGGAAGCCTCGACAGCCTCTACACAATCTAAAATGTCCCGAAGGAACCTAGGGGGTAACTCGGCTCCTTAGATGGAAACCAACATGAATTCCCTTAGCATATCCTACAACACCTGGATAACATGCTCATACTATCCATTGATTAGGGGTGAAAGGCTATAATCATTTGCATCTGGGACCCAAATGCCTCCTAAAGGCCTCTCCACAATTCTAATTTAAACTGCATGTCATGATTAGAGAACAAACTTTGAGGGTACCCCATGAAGGAAGACATTCTCCCACACAAAATACTATTACATACCCACTAACAAGCTCTATTCCCTGATCAAGAGAGTACAACAGATCCATGACTCAGTCTATTATCACCCAGATGATGTCATGGCCATTAATTGTGTGCAGAAGCCTTGTGATGAAGTCCATGGATAATTTGTCCCATTTTTCACTTTGGGATTTCAAGAGGCTGCAACAACCTTCCGGAACTTGGTGTTCAGCCTTCACCTACTGAAATGTGATGCATCGTGAGATAAACATAGCTGTTCTTTATCTCACACCGGTCCACTAGAACTGCTACTAAATATCCCTATAAATTTTCCCACACTGGTATGTATATTTAAGGTATAGTTGGAACTCTCGCATCACTTCCTCCCATACCACAATCGGTACTACTATTTTCCCTTGAAATCAGATCTCAGGATTATATCCTTTAGAATATCCATTGGGTACATTGCTTGTGGATACTTGAGTCACACAAGATCTCATGGTTGGTTTCTCACATCTAGGACTCTCTCACACACTCGAGAAGTGAAGGATTCAACACCATCAACTGAAGAAAATTTCACCCTCTAGACCCACCATGGTAAGCTATAGGGAAGTTAACTGCTCTGAAGCTTCCCACACTAAGAGAGCCTGAGAATTCCTGCTAAGGGAATATAATACAATGTTTCCCCTTTCCCAGAGTATATAATATATCTAAGTCATAATCCTATAGGAATTTCAACTAGTGTCGCCGCCTCTGGTTTAGGTCTCTCTAAGTGAAGATGCACCTGAGACCCTGGTGGTTTGTGCAAACCAAAAAACACTCTCTTGGAAGACAATGTCTCCACATTCTTGGGGTGAAGACTACCACTTCCTACACCAGATAGTGAGTCACATAGTTCTATTCATGGATTCTATATCACCTCAACCTATACTTGATAATTGTAGTATCAAGATTTAATTTTCAGCATGTAAGGTATCAATGAACAAGGTAGTTAAGTAAACTCATCCAACCACTAGAGGATAGACACAAAAAGCATGTGGAAAACCCCGCACATATTTTTCCCTCTTGGATGGAGAGTAATCTCCAAAATAGGCACTCTTCCACACCCACTAGGGAAATTCCAAGATAAAGAAGGTTAAGTAGAAAAACTCCACTAGAAATGCCAGGACCTTCTCTGACACTCCTCTGCACAACCCCTCTATGAATTCAAAAGTTAGAGGGATTCATTCACCACACCTTCATACTATTCACTTTGGTTGGAAATGAATATCCCTCACAGTTTTTCTCACATCACAAAAATGCATATCGGTGGGGAATGGATCCCTCTTCCTTGTAAATTCAAAGCTACATCTAACAACACCGACATATGGTTACATAGACACAATGCATCACCTTGGTAAAACCTAAAGTTTTAAGTAGGGTGAGAAATTATACCTCACACAGTGTCTAACAAGTTCTACTACAAAAAGGTAGTAAAGAAATAGAGCATACCTCTTATCATCTCATGCATTTCAGGATCATAGTCATCTAGAACATGCATTTGCCCACAGCCCGAGTCGCTAGCTCACCGAGCCCGACGTGGGTCACTCTGTGCTGGTTTAAGAACCTCATAATGTCTTCCAACAACAAGAATTTCTCCTACCCTTCTACCAGAAATACTTTCCATGGGACCACCCCATCCTTACCTAGGAGATCCCTGATCAAGACACTGCCTCTACCATGGAGGTCCATCTAATACTAGCCTGGGAACTTCATCACATATGGTCGGGTAGTCTCATATGATGTGACCTCACCCACCACAATCATAGCACTGAACCTCCAGAGGATTCCAAAATTCTCTACACTACCTCAACCCCACATAATTATGTGCCTGAGTCCGATTATAGTGAGGCATCCTGTATTGAGATCCCAACGTCCAACATCTTATATCAAAGACAAACATCTTAGCTCTGACGTTCCCAATGCCAAACTAGCTAACTAGCGTTTCAATGATAGAAATATCACTGTCAATAGTACCCACTCCACCACCTTGTCATAGGTGGGGGTGCACAAGGACACTAAGTCAACACATACTTATCTATGGAGCCCCTGCTCAAACTTTTGTGCTCAAAAGTATCCATCAAAAATCATGTCTAGAGAGTACCGATACAGGTCTGTATACCTAGCCTCATACTAAACCACCATCATCCCTCCCTACTGAAGCTCAATAATCTCCCTGAATCCAAATGGTACATAAGAAGGAGGGGTAATACTCTTCATGGAACAACTAGTGGAAGCCATCCCATGAGAGTACTGACTGATTGTGCATTTGAGTAACCAAACTCCACCAACGTCATGCTACTCTGTGGAAAAGGCTGGTTTCCAAATCCACCATCTAGTCTATTGGTGTCCAAACAAGCCTGAAGAGGTGAGCCACTAAATGTTGCCAAACCTTCACTTCTTGAGGGTATGAATCACTGCAGAACCTCAATGGTCTCTGACGCTAGAACTCATGAAGTTTACCCAACCTACACACGTCCTCATCTTGCTTTGTTGGGAATAACTGCTTCTCAATATGTGGAGGTAATTCCACCTACCCACCTAGAGGAATTGGTATCGTAGGATGAATCCTAAACATAGGAATTTTCACTCACATAATTGTTGTTATGAACTAGAGCTAATATCTTGGTTGGCTATCCTTGCAGAGGCATCCTGAATCCATCAAGGAGTACCATAGTCAAATGAGAATATATATATATATATATATATACACATATGAAAAATAAAGGGGAGATGACTCAAGAAGGATAGTCAAAGACTCAATCCTAGATAATGCATTTACTAAAGTTCCCTATAACAAATGTCTCAGTATATTGAGTTGATAAGTGAGTAATCAAGGTCATGGTGAATGGATACGTCGGCTGTTGCACCATCACTAGAATCCTTGTCCTGAGAGCCTCTCTTGAGACACAATGAAACTATTTCCCTAAAACCCAACCAATTCCTTGTTAGGGAACATCCAAACAACATCCCAAGGAATGAACCACCTATGATGCCACTTTTTCATGACCTGACCCATGCTGAGTCTCAAGCTACAACTACCCTAAGACCATTTCCATAGGCTATGGGGTGGAGACTAGGGCCAAAGGCACAAAAAACTTAGGGATGAAATTTCATATGAACCTATACATATACATGCAGCCAGCTCAATACAAAATTGCAGAGCTTAAAGGAACAAAAGATACAATACTACTATAAAAAACTACAAACATGCATCGACCTATAAAAAACATAAGTACAAGAATATAAACTGAAAGGGAAAGGGGAAAAATACATGACCAAATAGAAAAGTTCTAGAACCTGACTACTGGTGAAAAAGTAAAACAACTGAGAGAGCCCCACTCCTAGATCCCATGATATGAAAAATGGATGCGGTTTGAGTACCTCGTATCCCAAAGATCCTCTGATGTCATGATCAAACTATCAATTGCCTACATGGGTACACCAAGTGTGAGAAAATCCCAAGTATGGGTGAGTATAAATATACATATTAGGATTCAACTAAGGCTCAAGAGAGTAGAAAAATATGTACCGAAGAGGGGAGGAGTATATAGAACAAGGTATTGTAAAAGGAGTGCAGCTCAACCCAACAAGAAAGTGAAGTAAAATCATCCAAACATATGGAGATCAAAATGGTGAGAATATGAACTTTTTGTTGAGTATTCTATACCTATAGTAGGAGACTAGACTCATCCGACCATGAGAATCTAGAAACATAAAGCATGTGGCATACCCTGCATGCCTACACCTCTCCTGGAAGGAGAGTATCCAAAACACAAAGAGTGGTTACAACAACTAGGATATATATATAATCAACCAAAGAAGACCAATAAAGGGAAAAGATTCACCAAAAGTTCCAAAGTAACCACTAATGACTCATATCATCCCTAACATATACCCTGAACATGAAAGTTAAAGGGAATCAGTCACCACACATAGATTCTATCCCCTTAGGGAAGGTATCTATCACTTGCATGATTTTAGGCCATGTAACAAGGATGCGTCTCAATGGGGGAAAGAACCCCTTTTATTCATGAGTCTAGGGTAATGTCAAAACATGTCTCGTCACTATTCCCCACAATCGAGGGATCAAAAACTCATAATAGAGTACCCACACCCTAGTGTGTTAGGGGGATTCCACTCTATTAGTCATCATAGAGGACCCACACCCTAGTGTGTCAGGTGGATTCCACTATGATATTTATCATAGAGGTCCCACACCCTGATTTTTTAGAGGTATTCCACTCTTGTTCATCGAGGAACCTCACATTAGTTCATTAGGTGGATTCCACTCAGAAGTAGCTGATAGAGGACCCACTCCCATTTTGATGGGGGATTCAATATTTATTGTCATTGTGGACCCACTACCTAGTGTGTTTGGGGGATTCCACTCTCATAGTAGTCATAGAGGACCCACACCCTACCTAGTAGGGTGATTACACTCAGAAGATATCGAGGAACTAAACTAGCCATCCCTGATGGATGGTACCTCTAGGAAAGCACTAATATGAAAATACATGATCACTACAGTTATCGAACATTTCCTCAATAGGTGTTGCATCCAGAACATCTCACATCATGTCTTGAAATCCACAAAGTAGGGCACTATCACGTTCTATGCGGAAAGAAACTTAGGATAGGTTACTCTCATGCTAAAACATGAGTCCAAATAAAGGAGATAAAAGAGGTAGAAGATTCGTAGTGTGGTATATGGAGTGTGTGGGGCCCACATGATGTGTGGACCAGGTCAATGAATGGATATGTTCCCAACCATACTTGGGTACTAAATTGTTTCACAAGTACCCCTAGGCATGCCCATGTACTCTCAGAGTACATGGCATATCTTGACAAAAAAGGGCAGATGAGTGCTCTACGATTGCCATAGGTCGAAGGGAAAACATGTTATTTCCACTAATAAGACTCCTCAAATTGACCTGATAAACCAAGTGAATCACGTAGTTGCAATCCTTGTGAAGAACCATACAAGATGGACTATTCATTCACCTGAATCAGACATTCGGCGGAAAATCTGCATCTCCTAGCATCATAGATGAACAATTCTACATGGGACTGAAACCAAAATCTAAAAATAAACAAATTTTTTTATCCATTTAGATCCTATCATAAAAACACATAGTATTGGTTATCCATTATTCTAAAATAGACATATGGTGAAAAGGTCACATTTCACCACAAATTCCAAAACCAAGCCTCATGGGTACCACACCTACAATTTGTTTTATGTGGACGAAATCCATCTTGAAAATTAAATCTCAAATCTAGGGTCACAATACCTTTGATGGCATGTCAATCAGATGTCGTAAGTAGACGTATGACCCAAAACAAGAAAACCCAAATAATAACAGTTAAATTATTATTATTTAAAATGGAATTTTGAGTCACCGAGCTTCAAAAATAGAAATTAAAAATTACCAAAACTATCTAAAAATTTCCTCTTCAAATCGAGGGCCACATCTCTGTAGAATTCACATGAAATGGATGCCTAGAATATGAGAAAAAGGCAATTGAAGTTTTCCAGGCCCAATTAGGCTGGACCGGCCCAGTTCAGCCAGTCCGCCCCTCCTGTGCTGGCCCGTTCTTGTTAGCCCTTTTCCCACTGGTCTGTCGCTGGCTCCTGGCTATGCCACCCTCCATAAACCTATGCCTCCAGACACTGGACAACACTATCATGTGCTTTCCAGCACCCTGCGCGTTGAATCCGCTCCACCGCCATCCACTGTGCCACTTGTCCCTACCACCGCCTTCCACTGTGCCACGATCTATGACCACCGTCTTTCGCCATGTCGTGCTGCCCAGCTACACTAGACCACCACTGCTCTGCTGATCCATGCCAAAAAACTTCCTCTTACCACCAAAATCACTCCAGTGATCTAAAAATAAAACCGAGACCACATCTGGGAACCTTAGGACCCAACCTACACAGTGATAACCTCCTCTCAAAGAATCATCGACGTTTCGATGTGATGAAATGTTGGCAGATATTATGCTCACCACTGCATCTACTTTAGTGCCCAAAACTCGAATCTGAGCATAGATCAGGACTCCTTGGGCTGAGAGCTTCACAGACATATGCCATGTTCCATATTTAGTCAAAGAATTTACGGATCAAAAAGTTGGAGGATGAAGAATGAAAAGAACACAAAGAACATGAAATTGTAAATTCAGTCGGATGATGTCCATTATTAGTTTGGACATAGATAAATGGTTTAAAAGAATAGAATTTGATCATAGGTTCAAAATGAAAACAAAATCATCAATCGGGAGCTACAGAATCTAAAATAGAAATCATACCTCATTTTTTGGTTTTTCCATTATGTTCACTGCGCTCTGATCTACCAGTGCCTGAAGTTTCATCGCAATTCAATAAATAATAGATGCCAAATCACAATTGGAAGGGAGAGTGGCACCTCTCCCAGACCTAATAAGAAATGATCCAAACCCTTTCTCATTTCTTTATGCTCTAATTTATAGAAAACTGTCATCGGTCGTGGGATCCAAACCTCGCACAACCTCTCACTTGAGGTCACCCCTAAGTAAAACACCAAAATAAAAACTCAATGGTGCTCTCAAATTTCCAATCTAAAACTCTGTTCATAAGTTATTAAATCTGACATCAAGAATAAATTAATTATTTTGTTCAATTTATTTATGAAAATTCCCTCGATAGAGTTTTCCACAAGAAGCCTACACCCACAAAAGTTATACCCCACCTAGGGTAAACCCCATGCTCTAGGATTAATTCTGGCCTCAGATTTTTGATCTGAGTTACCATTTGAGATATATTTGTGTTTTTTCTATTAAATGAATGAATTAATAAATTAATATATCCTTTTAACGTATTTCTAATTAAAAAGGTGTTCAAACGTCCCACATTGACATATTTTATGTTTCTCCTAGGGTAAAGACCACATTTTTGGACCCAAATACAACCTCAAATTTCCTATCCAAGCTACCATTTGTGAGATAACGCATTTCCTCCACATGAAAAATGTGGAAACACTTTATATTTTTTATAAAATTTATTCTGGGCACATCAGGCCTCGAAATCAAACTCCTTTTAATCGCATGACTCTATAAATTTATGTAGAAATATTTCAAAGTATTAAGAGGAAAAAACCGGGTCTCAACAACCAAGATGTACCTCAAACCTAGTCTATAAAACTATGGATATTCTCCTTCTAATTAATAAGTTTACATCTAAATAATCCTACTCGATCATGAAATAGGGGCTCTAGCCAATCCACTATGCATCCCATGATCAACCTAAACATAGAAATAAATGTTTGAAGACACATTGAAGTGACTATGAAAGGGGTGGAAAAATAATGCTCTATAGGCCACACTCAATAGTGGTACCTAACATCTACTATCATAAAAAGTTCATGTAAACTCGATATGTCCATCCTAGCCAAATAACAACTCTTGGAATAAAATAAAAAAATAAATGAATGAATGAATAAATAAGATAAAATACCATCAATAAGGGTATTATAACACTACATAAGACTGAATAAACCTACTCTGGATAGAGCCATGATCCTTAGAGAACATGGCTCAACAAGATACATGAAAATAGGCATTTCTAATATACTAAAAGGCTCCAAAACATATAAAAAGATAACATGAATGGATAATGGATTTTAGGATCTCTACCTAGGTTTCCAAGTCAATAACACACACCAATACTAAGCTATAGTACTCAAATATCATGATTTGAACTAAAAAAATGGCTATAGTTGTCACAAGAAAACCTAGAAATGTCAGGGTAGTCCTATAGAACTAGTCAATCTGAAAACAAACTTTTCAGTATACACTATCAAACTGAGCCCAAAAATCTCTGAAGGAGCACCCAATATCATAGAACACTAACCCTAGAGATAGTGTAGAACTCTAAACTGTGTGTGTGTGTGGGGGGGGGGGGGGGGTTCACTCATCCAAATTTTTCATTAGCTCCCTAAAAATGTTTAACACCAACCAATAATGTTAAACATCCAATCAATTTTAGAGTCAACACCCCATCCAATAATGTCCCAATGGTCTCCTTTGACCTCCAATACCTGAGTATGAATATCCTAAAAAATCCCTATCATAATCAATAAAATAATTGGTCCAATAATGCTCTAACCCATCATCATGAACACAATGACAATGGACTCACACCACCGATATCTAGGTTCTAAGGTGACACCCAAAGTCACCAATATTTAATCCATGCATCGATCCTCTATAGGGTTAACATAACATAGGTCACCCACAGTGATCTCCTAGCTATCATCCATCTCACACCATCGACCAATCTTGGTACATGAATCCTCATATAGAAAAACATAAGCTAACCTATATATTTCCATAACCTATCTCACAAGTGAATCCTCATGGATCACCATGAATATAAGGGAATCCTCAAGAATCACCACACTTGAAAGGGAACTCTCAAGCATCACCATGTCTGCAAGGGAATACTCAAGCATCACCACTCCTATAATGGAATCCTAAAACCTTACCAAAACTACAAGGGTATCCTAATGGGTCTCTCATAACCCTTTCAATTTCTACTTAACAACAACCAACAATACCTAGAACCCCATGATGGAATACTAGTCTGTGGGATCCATCCATACCAATCCTTGGGAAAATGATCTATAAGCCCAAGCCACCTAAACCTAAAGTGACCAATTCCAACATTTAAGGACCATACAACTGACCTTATCTATATCACTAATTGATCCTACCTTTTGGGAACCATCCTAACTATATGAATATGAACCCCTTAGAATTATAAATCCATGTTGACCATCAATATCACAAGCCTCACCTTGGTCTCAAACCATAACTTAATCTTTAGAACTCTCAATCCAAAATAGCAATTGAATCCTCTTACTAATGATTACAGAAGAAAAAAAATCTCCAAAAAACCATAATAAGAGCCTATAAACAATATGTGGTCCTCATCATTATGTACTAAATGAAAAAACCCAAAATGGTTCACTGAAATTCCCAATTTCAACTCTATGATGATAAAATTGGTGAAACACTCAAAGAGGGAGAGTACATAGTCTGTATCTCATGTAAACAATGTGTACTCCCAAAAATCCACCATGGATGTTTAATATTGCCTGAACTAGAATGTACTTCCTGAGAACATGATGTGTATACCTTAAAATAGCATAAAATTCATATGGGTCACCTGGATATATACCCAAATGAGGGTTTGGATAAGTACCAAACATGGCCTCTGGCCATGTTTCCCAAACATGGGCTTTCGCCATGTTTCCTATACATCCATGTGCCCCTACACGGGGTGTCTAGTTGAGTACCCAACTAAAACTTATGTATCACGACATAATGTATAACAAACACACATGTCATGTTGCTCCTATATTCTACACCGTAAAAAAAACAAATAGAGCATGTTCTTGATAATTATACATTGTGTAGATGGGTTTTCTGAAGGGAAATCCCTTTCAATCTTCCCAAAACCCCCAAATTCTCCCCAAAAAACTATACTATGAACCTAAAGGATCCCAAAAAACATATACAAGACTTGAAATTTTTTAAAAACAAATCTTTGGGGAAATCAGTGAAATAAAAAAATAGACTACATAAGTTCATAAAACATCTTGGCTTCAAGCTCTTATATGAACCAAACAACAACCATATTCCAATCTTACTCCTCAAAAAAAGATAGGCAGTGATACCCCTCTCTTACCCCTCTCCTTTATCAGCTGTGAATGATATAGGAGAGTGAATCATCCTATATAGTGTATATAGGGAAAAAATGGGGAGAAAAAAAAGTAAAAAGATAAATAGAATAAAAATAAAAGAAAAAGAAAATTCCCACTTAAATGGAATGACTTGTGTCCCAAAACCTAAGGATAGTTTACACATCACCTAAGAAAAATCCAAATTCCAGACTTAATTAAGACATCATAATTTCAATACAAGACCCCATTCAATAGATATAACCACTCACACATGTGCGAAAAATTAATATTTATTAATAAAATATTATATATTCTGTGAAAACATGACTGGATCTAAATTCTACCAAACTCCAGCCCTAGGGTAAATGCCCTATTCCAAGACCAAAAATGGAATTATAAAATTATTCCATGATTATCTCATAGAGTAAATTATAATTTCACCTAAAAAATTATCAAGAAGAAAAATTAAAATTTCCTTTCATTTTCACAATGTGTAATGATGTGGGTCATTACACAAACACACACACACATGCCCTTATGTTATTCCAACATGAAAAAAAACACACACACATAAACATTTATATATAAATTCTTTTCATTTAAAATACTACTGATATTATATAAATTTATATAATTTTTAATTATAGAAAATTGGAAACCAAGGAGAGAACACCCAAAACAATAAAATTAATAATAAAAATATTAAAAAATTCTGGAGATGAGGAATTTATATTTCTAAATTTCCACCACATCATTAAAATACCAATGAGTATTATATAAACACACCATTTATTGAAAAAAAAAATATATTTTTCAAGAATATTTGCTATAATATTTTTCTACTAAATGTATGAATGATGAACAAGTTCATGGAGTATAGGTCAAGTAGGAATTTTGTCCATTATGGTATAATTTAACATGAATAATTAAACTAATTCCTTTTGATAGCTTGGAAAATACAAGAAGAGTCCCAATTAAGAAAAAAAATAATCTATTCATAATACATCCCACTTTTTAGAGCCTTAATAATGATAATAATCTTTACTTAAAATGAAATAGTGCTGCCACATTGGTTATAGAAGAATCCAACTATATCCCCTAGTGGTTCCTAAAAATTACACCACAACCTAACTCTCTTGGGTTTCCCTTTGAAGTGTGTTCGATGTTGATCTCACCAATCCTTGAATATGAGGTTTCTAAGAAGTACTGATGGATCCCTTTTCTTGCTTGTAATTGGCCTTGTCTCTCAATCTATAGTAAATAGTGAAGTTTCTAATGTTGATTTCTATATATCAAACCTAGTTTTTTGTAGAATAAATTATGTTTTGAACAAGGTTATATATAAGAACTATTATTATGGTAGTTCGTACATGATGAATAAATTTATTTTTGTAAGACTAAATGTACCAAAAAACTTCATCCATTTTATTGTACAATAGGTATATAAGTTGTACACTCATTGCAGTAGTGCTCAATAATTTCAAGAGATCCTCCAACCACTGTCCTACTTTAGGATGACCTCATATAGATCATAGATAATTTTACAAATAGTGCTGTAAAAATAGAAATGTATCCATAAGTGATTATCATCTTGAGTTCTCAACCTAAAGAATATACAAGAAGAACTGGAATGAGAACTTAGTTTATCCTTATATTAGTTTAATTTATTTTGTTTAGAAGTATCTATATGAAATAGGTTCTAGATGAATGAATCCAAGTATATCGATAAATTTATAGCCAAATACATTATAAATTTCCTATATTAGTTATGATTAATTATTATAATTTTCTATTAAGAAATACATTTCTAATCAGTTCATAGATTTGGATATCTTCAATAGGCATGGAATTGTATTTTTCAATGGAATATTTAATAATAGTAGGAAAATACTCAATTTGATCAACTAGAACATCTCTGATAGAGGTATCCTGATTATCTATAAAATATCAGTTATCAACCAAGTTGTTTATGTAAAATCTAAGCTATTTTTAATGATAAAAGTTCAAGTTAGAGTTCCTTGTCACACACTTTTTGGAGTGAAACATTAGGTTAGAGTATGCTTCTCTTTTAGCTGGCCATAATAAAGAATCAATATTGCACAAATCTCTATATTTTAGTCATTTTAGAAGTCTACCTTCAATAAGATACAACTTTCCTAAGTTACCTTTAACCATCCTCTACACACAATCAACCTAAAGGGATTTTTTAAAACTTTCCAATTTTTTAAAGCCCAGGACTCCTAACTTGATATGTTAGCAAAACCCCTTCAATGATATAGTTTCAAGATTACTTTTATAGACACAATCACTCTAAAACATTTCCAAATTTAGGTTTTCATTCTCATGATCAGATCATATGGTCACTTATAGAAGATAAAAGTATAAATAATCTTTGAGACAATCAATGCCTTAAACAAGAAGATCCTCCCATCCATTGAGAGAGATTTATTTATATTTTAGAATTTGATTTTTAATAGAGAATACAACATCAATGAAATAATTAACCTTTTCCCTCCCCCAAAACATAATCACCCCAAGGTATAAAAAATGAAGATATCCATCCCAGATACTAAGATAATTGTGTATAAAATAATTTCTAGCATTAGTGAATTTGTTTCAAATGAAAATAAAATACTTTTTTTGAAATGATTCATTGACCAGAGACCTTCGCATTTTGTTTAAAATCGTTCTTGAATATTTTTAATCTTTTTTATCTCCCTAATAGAACATAATAATATCATCAATATAAATAAAGTGAGAAGGAGTGGCAATACCCCTTACAACCTATATCATTTTGAGATCCCCTTTATTCACAATTTTTTTATTGTATCTACTAAGGTAGTCCTCAGTGATGCTAAAAATAATAACAGAGAGAGGACCCACTCAACCAACACACAAGTTACAAGAGAAATATCTCTCAGGTGAACCATTCAAAATATTCTTAGTATATTTGGTTTCAGTGATAGTTTTACTAATATTTATATAATAATATTATTTAAATTATTAATTTTTATATAAAAATATAAATACAATATCCATATATAATTAATAATTATTAATATTTATATAATAATATTAATTAATATATATTTTTTATATATTGTAATTAATTTTAGGTTATTTTTTATAGATATATAATAAAAAAAAATTTATATGCAGTTTATATAATTGGATATACAAACGTATGTGTTGAGTTTACTTACACACATGTCCTTAGGTAATTTAGACACACACACACACATTTATATGTGAACCTGTAATTAAAAAAAAACGAAACTTCATATCCCTAAATCAATTTATAAAATGAACTTATTTTTAGAATTTTAGTAATTTCATAATTAATTTTTTTTATATTTATAATTCTAAAATTAATAATTAATAATCACATTTAAGTAATGTACATTAAATCCTTATGTATATGTATATATAAGTATAAATTTATATAATTAATGATATATTTTAAAAAATATTTATTCATTTATATAAATAATAAAATTTTTATTTTTAATTAATAAATAATTTGTTTATTTTTTATAAAATCAATACAATATATACAACAATTATCAGTTATAATATTATACCTATATATTATGAATTTAAAACCCATTTTAATATAATTATTAATATTCTTACTTTTAAATTTTGAGTCTTATTATTAATAAAATACCATGAAAAACATTTATACATATAAAAATTTCATGTAGTTGATAAAAAATATTATATTATCAATTCATATATATATATATATATATATTTTTTTTTAAATAATAATTTTTTTGTGTCATTTTAAATATAGTCGATAGTAAATTTAATATTAATTATTAATATATTGAAAATAATCTTTTATAAGTTGAAATATAGTTATTAATATATATATATATATATGTACAATTTTTGAAAATTAAATATTTATTCAATTATATTATTAATAAAAGTTTTTAAATATAAATAATAATATTAAAATATTATTATTTTTATTTAATTAATATTATATGTATTTATTTAATTAGTAATTTTTTTGTAATTTTTTTTGTATTTAGATGTATTTTTTAATATTTATTCATTTTTTAACATTTATTTAATATTATTATTATTTATAAAATTAATATTATTCATTCAATTTTTTAATATTTCTATAATTTTTTCATTTTTATATATTTTTAATATTTATTCATTTAATATTATTTATTCATTTTTAATATTTTTATTTTTTCATTTTTGATATATCTTATGTATGGATTTTTGTAAAAGGGGAGAACCTGATGTGTTACATAATTAACTTATGTATTGATGAAATTTCATACATATCCTGTGTTTATTAGCATTAACTTTAGTGTTGATAAAGTCCACCTTTATCAACACTAAATTTATCTTTGATGAATGTATTTTTTACCAGTGCTAAATGTTTTAGAAATGAAAAATTCAATTTTACCAATTCTAAATTTAGTGATGAAAAAATCTCTATTTATCAATGATTATAATTTTATCACTGATAATGGGTACATATATAAGTTCCTTTTTATTAGAGATGAAAAAAAGACATTTCCAATTTTTAAAAGAACACTAACGGTCACACCACTATGCCTTTCCATTCAAAATTTCACAGAACCTAAACTTTGATACCACTTTAGTTGAATATTTTGGATGAATCAAAACTAAAAACCAAAGATATTCTATTAATAAATTGATTTTATGGATTTCAAAACCAATCATGAATTATTTTTTAATATTTTTTTTGGTTTTTCTTCCCGTAATCAGTTTTAAATTTGATCATAGATTCTCTACATATGAAAATCTATATATATATATATATATATAAATTTATATGTTGACAATAAGATTAATTCGATCCCTAATTATTTTGGTTGTACTTAACATAATCATTTGTATATATTTTTGTTTGTATAAATACAAACATATATATATATATATAAATGCACGTGTTTTATCTATTTTTATATGTATAAATATTCATATACATGTTTCCCTCAGAAAGTGTGTTCTGGTAAGGAATCTCTATTTATGAATAGTTTCTAACGAATTTGTTTATGGAACCAGAAACATCCAATAGTTCTATATCTAAAGGGACCTACTTTCTAAAGGAAGTAATTCATTAGGTTTGTTGAACTTTGATACATAAGAACTCACATTGATCGAGAGGATGGGAGGTCGGGCTCATCACACCCTTTTAGGGGGAATTATTGCATACTTTGGGACTCTGTTATAGATTTAAGATATGTTCATGAATCCTTCATTAATTTTCAAGTATGATATGAGTTATCCCAATATTATCAATCAATTATTAGCTTATGTGTAATTCAGAATCATTCATATGTATTCAAGGTTCTTCATCAATGGAGACATCTGTATGTATCTGAGGTTCTCTATTGATGGTATACTCTTATATACTATTTAGGCATTCTTTAGTCTTTATCACAATGATGATGGTTTTTAAGCCACTCAATGGGGGCACTCTGAAATTTTATGGTCATCTAGGAAGATGAATGTCACTCTGGAATTTATCGTTATCCAGGTAGATGAAATTTTACTCTAGATTTTTTGGTTATCCATCTAGACAAAGGTTACTTTGGAGTTTATCATCATCTAGGGAGATGAAAGTTGTTTTTATGTTGGGATTGAACCCCTAAATAGGTTACCTTCATATCATCATGAAATGATTCAGAACCCACATAGTTTGGTGTTTCTTAATGGGACACGTCATACCTTTTAAGGTCATGTGAAGAGGACCTAACCATACAGTTTAATGTCATATGGAAAGGATGTCTAGGAGAAAGGTTCCTAGTTAAAGATTGGTGTGGGACTTGTGTCAAAACATCGCAAGGAACTTGGAAGGGATATGATATTCCAAGTTGAATTAGACCCTATTGGAAGTGCGTTCCAAACAGAACAGGGTTGATTTATGGGTGTTGGGTTTGAACCTCAAAGAGTCTTCCTATGTATCCCATTTTTAAGGTAATCAATGACCACATAGGTCGGTAAGTTTCTGATGGGATTATGAACTATTTAGATAATTAGTTTGAGGCTTACTCTTAAATAGGATTCCCTTGTAACAAGGTCCATGAGATATGTATTAACTCATAGAGGTTTAATAGGGCTTAATCCAAATATTACTACTATGTAGGATGCCCATATTAATGGAATTGGGGTTGGACTCGTGAGGAGGATTTCTAGTGAGCTCAGGCCTTAGGTGAAGGCTTCCTATGTATCCCGATTATGGTGGGAATCAAAGTTATCATAGTTCATTCCTTTAGTTGGATTGTGTGGATGTTGTGATCATTACAAACCTCTAACCCCATGTGTGTCATGCTAGGTGAGAGAAACATGAGGATTTTAAAGATTAAAAAAACTACACACTTTCCTTCCTTCGATGATGGAAGAGGTATGGGATACAATATAAGAGGCTGGATCTATGACACATCCCTCTATTATCTTTATATTGGATGAGAGTCCAAGGTAAGGACGGGATGAAGGTTGAGGGTGTAGAGAGTAGCGATAATGAAACCTCCTACATGAAAGGATAGGGTCTTACACTAGGATGTCTTCCCTTTTGAGGATTGGATGGGGATTACTCCTAGTGAGGATTCCCATTGAGCTTTAGTTGGGATTTACTCCTAAAGAGGATGCCCATTTTAGGATTGGATGGGGATTACATCTAAGGTGGATTCCCGTTTATCTTTGTTTGGGGATTAATCATAAGGAGGATTCCCATTTGTGGATTGGATAGGGTTTACTTTTAAGGTGGATTCCCATTTGAGGATTGGTTGGGAATTACTCCTAAGGATGATGACCATTTGAGGTTTGGTTGAGGCTTACTCCTAAGGAGGATGCCTATTTGGGGATTAGTTCATCCTAGCATAGGAGTCAGGTGATGATATTTAAAGAGTATCATGAGGAGTTTGTCAACTCAAGTTACTCGAGTAATCTAAGAGGATAATATCAACTCATAAAATGGGAAAGGAACAAAGAGGAGTATGTCGACTCAAGGCATGTTTCATGGAGTGCGGAGGATAATCCCAAATCATTTTATTCCAGTGATGGAGGTTAAATTAGTGTAAGATGAAACCAAAAATACCCTCAACCCAGAATGAGAAGTTCACGATGTGAATCTCAAATTTTCATGGGGGTCGGTGATGGAAGTGAAGGGGACGACTTCGAGGGTCTGGAGCGCAGCCCGACTTTGACCCTGAGCGAGGGTGTGGGGGAGCAGCCCCCCATAATATGGACTAGCAGGTTCACCTTGGTGGCTCTCATAGGTGGGCCACGTAGGTGGGTCCTGTAGGCATGGTCAACATAGGTGGGTCGCACAGCTCTAGGCCATATAGGTGGGACATGCAGTTGTGGGCCCTGTAGGTTGTTCATGCAGCTGTATCACCAAAGTCTACTTCACGTAGGCACTTCGCCTAGGTGGGTCACGTAGGTGGGCCACATAGGTTATCCTCCAAGGTGGGTCACGAAGGTGCTCTTCCAAGGTGCTTCAACTAGGTTCTAGGCTGGGAGCCTCTCTTTAGTGAGGGCATGGAATGGCTGGTCACCCAAGTAGTGATTGACTACTTGGGTGACGGAACTGCATGCCCAAAGCCCTCTTTAGGATTCATCATCTGAGAGTTCAGCTGTAGTTCAAAAATTTGAGGGGGAGGGTTCTATTTATAAATCCTGGTGGACCAGCAAGGATGAGCTTGCACAAAGGTCTTGCATGAATGGCTTGCATGGATGGGCTGTGCGGAGACACCATTACTTTATAAAATTTTCTATCTTCTGAGTTCCATAACTTTTAATATATATGTCTGTTTGGGATCTGTGACTAGTCAAATTGAATATCTTGAAAATATATACACTTCTTGATATGTAGAATACACCAAATATTCTTGGAAGAAACTCAAAAATTGAATTTCGATGCATCAAATTTTTTTATCATTGATATTTGAAATCCATGGCCTACTCCTAGAGAGGTGGTGTCCTTCTGCTTATCCACAATTGTGGATAAGTCTTGTGGAAAATGAAAATCCAACCATTAATTCTATAGAAATGTGCATGAATACATTATGTGTTGTCAAAAATATGTTTTTGTTTGTTTATGTGCCTGTATTTTTATATCTATTTATATGTTTGTGTATATATAAATTTATATAGTTATATTTATGTAAAAATATATATACATAATACTAAGTATGATAATTAAATTTATATGTATATTTTTTATACATAATTTATGTATGTATTATAATTTTCAAAAATATTCATTAAATTTATAGTTTATACTTTGATTTTTTATTTATATATATATATATTTATATGTCTAAAAACACACACAATTATATATTTAGACAAAAATATTAATTTTTTAACATGTCTATGTGTGTGTGTATATTATATAAAATTATTTTTATATACACCAATTTTATTATATGTATATATTTTTCAATGTATTATAATACAAACTTTTTAAATATATTCTTTATATATTTTATATATTCCTATATTAAAAATTGTAATTACATTTTTAAAATTTATAATTTATGTAATTTATGCATATAAAATATGATACAATATATATATAACTTCTTTTTATTTATTTATTTATTTTTATCAAACATGAATATGGTTAAAACAAATAGGATGAACATGATTCTTAAATGGATGGATATCAATCATTTAATAAAAGAGTATGAGGATGGAGTTAAAGAGTTCATAAAGTTTACAACATAGAATAAAAATAAACATTCTCAAATCATTTGTACATGTTTATATTATTATTATTTAAGATAAATTTTTCCAGATGATTTATAAGATCACTTGATTTATCATGAATTAAATGAAAGTTATAAATATGGGACAAAACAAGAAGAATAATTAAATATAACTATTGACTGGGATAACACAATATTTTATAGATCATCTGATCTGAGTTTAACAATAAAGGATGATAAAGATTTTATTGAGGAAATGAAAATGATAATTTAAGATAAAATTAATGATTTTACAATTTTTTTGATAAGTTAATGAGTTATTCAAAGATTCCATTATATGATGGTTGTACTAAATTTATAAAATTTTCAACCATCCTAAAGCTATATAATTTGAAAGTTGAAAAAATGGAGTGAAACTAGATTTAAAGAACTACTTTCTTGAATTATATGTTACTAGAGGATAGTGAGCTTCCTTTTCAAACATATTATTATAAATTAATGTTATGTTCAATGGGAAAGATATTTAAAAGAATAAATGCCTATATAAATATCTATATTATGTTTTATAAGGACTATGAATCCCTTAAAAGTGACTTAAGTGTGGAGTTACCTGATATAAGAAAGACGAATTAAGTCCTTTGAAAGTTATATGATACTTTTCTATCATTATGAGGCATTGATGACTATATAGAAGTTATGAGACTATAAGGAAACTAAGATTCCACAAAAATACAATAATTTAATATGGGAAACATCGTCACCCAAAAAACCATACATAGTTAAAGAAAATTAATCACAAGTATCCAAAATTTAGAAACCATGTAACTAATCTATCTCTTACACTATATATAGATGGAATATATCCATTTTGTGTAAAAGGTATCACTTATACTACATGTATGGATATATTGGTAAATTATAACATGTCATAATGGTTATTCATAAAGAATAAATACATTATGATTCTCTAATTATATCAGTTCCAAAACATATTGGTAAATATATTGATGTTTATTTGGGTATATTGATCAAAAATTTGAAATTAATATGGGATTAAGGTGTTACATTGTAAGATTCCCATACAAATGAAGTGTTTATACTAAGAAAAATGTTGTTTGAGATGATTAATTAATTTATTTATTATAGAAAATTTTAAAGATATATAATTAAAGGAATTATAGGGAGTCCCAATTATGAAAAAATACACACTCATTTAGGTTGAAACATTACTTTAAGACAATGTTTCTTGGATATCATAAATTTTTACCCCAATGTAAAAAATACCTATCATGGAAAACATAATTTGATTGAAATTCATAAGAAAGTACAATAATTTCTCCATTAATAGGTGATTAATAGTTTGATAAAGTAAAGGTTATTTTCACCATTTTAGGAAAACCATTTTCTAAAAACCTTATAAAAATGAGTTTATAAAAAGTGATTTGTTTTTTTGAATTACCACATTGGGATTGTTTGTATGTCAAACATTTTTTTGATAAAATGAATATAAAATAAATTTATGTGATAATATCATTATAACATTAATAAATTCACATATATAAATAAATATGTAATTAAGGCTAGGTTATACATGATTGGTATGGAAATATGGGGAGATTTGACACTAATGATGGGTGATATACAACTTTTTTCCCCTAGTGGATTACACACTTTTGAGGTAAGAAAATTTTCATTTTTAGGCTTTATTTAATGATATAAAGGTTCTAAAGGTGTATTCATAAAATTTATATAATATTTTTTAATTATTGATTTGATTTTAAAGGGATTAAAATAAAATTATTGTTAAGTTTTGATGTAATATTTATAGCCTATGGCATTACATTTATTCTACCTAAAAATGTCTAAGTCACATTAATGAAAAATTTCTTATTTTTCAATGATATTTATAGTAAATTTATAAACTTAGTGAAGTTTAAAATTTTTAGAAAGGTAATTGGTTTTATATTATGTGAATTAAATATGTTCTTCCCTCCCTTTTTCTTTGATACAATGGTTCAACTGGTTAGAGAGATCCAAATAGGTGGTCCTATACGTTACAGATGGATGTAACCCATTAAATGGTATATACATATTTTCAAAGGGTATGTCAAAAATTTAAATTTTCTAGAAGGTTTCATTGAAGAGTGAAATATTTTTGAGGGCCCCATTTAATTATGAACCCACTACCTTTTTTATTTGGGTAGCATTGGTCTCCCAAAATATCATCACAGTGGGAACTATGTGGGTGATCAATTTTACCGAGGTGATGCTATATCAATTACTATTATATATAGAGAGAAGGATCACCTTTGAATTTTACACAATCGTAATGGTATTGTTCCATATGTTGAAACTAATGAACCAATTTTTAGGTATTTATATCCATAAGGGATAAAATATTTATATTAAATATAGATAATCAATATTTTATAGGAATTTTTCTAGAACATATTTTTAAGGAGTTATCTACATATATTAATTAAATTTTAGAATGATTTTTTTGGATAGATAGAGGACCAAGTTTACATGTATTATCCTACAATGGTTATGAAATTTTCTGTTTTACATTCTATACAATAAAACAATAGTACAATGAAAAATATTAGTGTTACATTTGTAGAAAAACTGATTCAAGTATCTCATAAAAAGTAAAATAATCTAATTTATTTGAATATATAAAACTCTATAATTATATAAAAATATGGTAGTCATATTATAAAACATTAAAAGTGGAAATATTGTATTTTCCAAGGTATTGATAATAGGAGTGAAATTAAAATCATGGAATTGGGACTTGTGAAAGTGAATGCCAGTAAATAAGGTTATAAGGATTAATGTAAGGTCCCAAATTCATGTAGTTTGAACCATTGAATATTTTTAAAGATCATGATGCTTTGAGGATTCCTAAATTTGGTCTTGAGGTGTTTGGCTACTAAAGGCTAGGAGCAGGGAGAATACATGATGTGTAAGTGTTTCATGTAATTAATTCATAGTTCACAACTTGGGTGAGAGACAATTCATGGATTAAAATTCATTCATGAATTGTTTTATTTTGGTTCATGTGGTGCTACATGATGTGTAAATAATCAGGGTTTATTAGTTTGATGTGATTCATTTTTTGATGATATCTAAAACCTGATATTTACACTACATGAAAGGGTTTCACATTATGTAAATACCCTATGCAGTGTGCCTTTAAATGCTATAGTGCCTCAAGTTTTTCTCAAACATATGACCCTTATCTTGATTTATAGGTGTCCAATGAACCAATATCTAGAAGTTTTGGTATTCCTTTTATGGAGATTGATTCTTGGAATTTTATATTTGGTCCATGGTGGTTTGAGAAATATTCTACCTATTTTCTCATAGTTATTTTATATGTATCCTTCCACTTATCCATTCCATGAGATAATAGTTCATATATGTGTTTATAATGGAGTTTTTATTGGTTTTTTGTTAGTGTGGTTGTATTGTTTCATCCTTGGAGGGATGAAACTTCTTACAGAAAAGGTGGCCGGGATCTATGACGTTGGTCTGTTCTCATGCGAAGAATGTTGGTGCCATTTTAATAGGGTATTCATTATTTCTATTACTTGTTTACATGTAAATTTAATTTTATTTTGGTTTATCCATTTGGATGGAAATGGAATTAACCTAATAATTATTAAACCAGAATAATAAATATTTGGTTAGAGATCACATGTTGTTGCTTTATATCATGATAATGGGTTGCCTCTTGATTTTCAAGATAGCATGATATCTATTATATTCTTGTTAGTATATTTTTATGATATGTATTATCATTTTGTTCTTGATAGAAATTGAAAAAGAATGTAAAGCCTAATTTAATTGATTGAATGGATTAAGATTTAAAGAAGAGGCATGTTTGAATCCAATGTTTCTCGTAATTTGATGGTAATAAAATGATGAAATGCACATTTTTAGTGGAAAATGGTCATCCATAAATTAATGTAATTGTTAAATAATTAGAATCTTGTTTATTATTATTATTTATAATAATAAAAAATCTTGTTAATTGAGAATGGTTTTTCTCATAATTAATGAAACTAGTATTAATACTAAGACCCTGTTTAACTTCAATAGCTTATTATAGCTTGACGCCTTGGGTTTACCGTAGTTGGAATATGTGATTAATGAATCGGTTAATTCAATATTTAATAAGAACCAGTTATGTAATAAAGATGAGTGTTAGGTCCAGAGTTTCACATCCTCTTAATAAAGCTCTGTGCCTTGAATTTGGAGCCTTGAGAGATCGTTTTTGTGTGAAGGATAGATGCCTTGTTTCTTGGCCTATATTACCAAGTTGGATGTGTTTTTTTCTTTATAATTTTCTGATTTTCTATATATGTGATATTTAATATAAGATGTGATATGAGGTGGGGAGGCCCATATGTGTTATGAGTCTGGGATGGTTGAGCTTAGTATAGCTGATGTGATTTGGGGAAAGGAGGCCTGAATGATATGGTAACCATTGACACCAATGATGGAAAGATGTATCAAGATATTCATGTGGGTGTTGGGGATGAAAGCAAATATTATGTAGTAGGCTGAATCTAGGATACTCATTATTGATATGATGCTGAGAGCTAGGATACTTGTTTATGAATTTGTTTAATGGCTGATGGCCAGGTTTCTTGTTTATTTTCATTCTTTTCCCTATATTTTTAGGCATTTGGACGTGTTTGGATGCATGTTACCTCTTTATGGTAGATTAGTATGGTTTTACTAGGGTACCTAGTTTATATAATTATGATAATAATGTTTAAATAATTCTTAACCGACAGGGTTGGTAATGATGGAATGAAACTACTAAAAATATGTTACTCTTGAGAAACCATGGACTTGGTTTGTATTTTGTCTAGAGGGAACGAAATTGGTGTGTTGATTAATATAATGCAATGTGGAGTAATTTTAATGTTTAATTTAATGTGTAATACATTAATTAACAGAAGGAATTGATAAAAATGAATGAAGTAATTAATACATCTCTTTAAATGCTTGTGTGCTTATTGATATCATGTCTTAAAAGTGGCAGCTGGTAGTCTGAGCAACATTAGTTTTAGTTGATTCTAAGACTAGGTTATTCCTATAGTGTGGTTATGAGATATATTATATCATGTATATTCTATGAATTCATATATTTCCCCACTCATGTCAGTTTGGGTGACTGACACCCATTGGACTTCTGGGAGGGTGTTTTCCCCAACATATCAGTGTGAGGATGGATGGCTGACTACACCCTCTAGTCCCGATCTCTTATCTTGGTAGTTATTATGTGCTCTCATGAAAAACTCTTATTTCTACCATATATGTTTTAGAGGACTGTGATGTTTTTTGTTTATTTATCACACATGTATCTCCATATATAGTACCCAAAGGATCAATATTGGTATGATGTGTATAGGCTGTGATGGATTGAGGTAATTACTAAATGTATGAGATGCAATGAGTTGAGGTATCATACCTAATGTATGCTAAATTTAATATGGGTAACGATGGATTTTAGAAACTACTTGGTTACCATATAAGGACAAGTTTATGGGATTAATTGATGATGGGATGCATGAGGTTCATGTTGTGATTCCTTTACAAAGTGTCTCTGGGAAGTATAACTTTGGAGAGAGATGGCTTAGGACATTTGATGTTTGGGAATAATGAAAAACTAGTGGGGGAACTGGGAGAAGGGTACCCTTGATGTTTCATTATTATATCATATACTCTCTAATATGTGATACTTGATGAGAGTTATCCATGGTGATGCTAAGAACTAAGTATACTTGTTTACTCAATGAGTTTGTTTCGCTATTGTTCACTATGATTTAGCATGATTTATTTATCATTTTCATTAGAGGCTATGGGGAGTATCCAATTGAGCATATTATTATACTCACCCTATGTATATATAAATTATTTTTTTAGATATCATGAGTGGGTAGGAGTTTAGGATGGATATTTCTAGATCAGGGTTTTTCAGGAGTTGTTTGAGCTTCATTTTTGCTTTAGTATTTACTATTTGGTAGTTGTAGTTTCCCTTTCAGTTGTTATATTAATGTATGAAATTGAATTTTTTCACTTGGTACGTCTTTATATATATGTATTATTAGGTTTTGATTAGTTTATCTTTCTGATCTCTCTCTTCTTCATGATATCTAAGAGGGTAATGCCTCCCTTATGTATGTTTATTATACCCACAGTTTTAGTCACCAACTTGAGGCCTAATTGAGGTGGGATTCAGGAATTTACCATGTGAATCCTCTTTTTACGGACCTAGGAGTGGTACACTTTGGGGTGAGGGTGTCATGAAAGAGTGGTATCAGAGGTCCAGGTTGAGGGATATAATGGAGTTTAGAGTTTGGAACAGGTTACATTTCATGGGTTGGTAGGTAAACTATGACATGTAAGTTTAGTAATCATTGTAAATATGGGAGACTGGCTCAAATATGGGTACTTAGGGACCCCCGTGATCTGATATAAGGGCCTTAAAGTTTATTAATTCTACTAAATGAAGTGATAATATTTGTAGGGTATAGACATATTAATGGTTCATGCATCATTATTCTTTGCACAAATGTTTCAAATTAGTATACCTTGGGATATGTTAAAACCATAGCAAGAAAATAAATAAATAAATAATTATTGTTAATTATTCCATATTACATTTTTAGGAGTCTAATCGTTGAATATTTTTATAGTCATGGCTTTAGGTTAATGTCCTCGTTAGGTTTTAATGAAATATGTTCAGTAGGATATTACAACAGATCACCGTAAAGTGGAGTTCAAGGATGGTGATACTTGGAGGAGGACACTCCAAGATTATCATGATGAGAGTATGCATAAGTATTAGGTATCTGTTTCATATCTAGTCATAAAAGGATAGTTGGAGGAGGTTGAGATGACTTTTAGTTCAATCCATACTCGGAAGGAGCACTGATTTTCATTGACTGTGAAAATACTGCATGGAGAAGAAAGTTAGCAGTGGTTCTTATTCATCAGGGATTATGAGGAGTTAGTAGTCTCATGGGATATGTTTTGAGACCAGTTCTAAGAATAGTTCCTTTCATTGACCACAAAGACGACCAGTCTCCAATCGCTGCTTACCCTTTGATAGGGGAGTTCTAGCATGCAAGAGTTCAATATCCATTTCAGAAACACTATGAGATATGATTTATACCTATTTGCATATGAGTATTCAATAGTGAGGAATTTCTCAGGTGATTTTCAACTACATTTCCAACACCAAGTCACCCCATTTATGATACAGATGCATCTTGAGGTGCTAGTGAGAGAAGAGGTCATTGATAGGATGCTGTATAGAACAAAATTTTTACAAGAGGGGAGTCATAAATATTACTTGGGATGAAAAAATATGGTCTAGGGTAACCAAATTCCTAGATATAAGATATTTATGTTATCCAAGGCTAGTCATCATCCCTCATTATCTTATTTCTCCATGGGCAGTGAAAATCAAACTTTTTCTAAGGGATCAGATGCATGTTTTTCCAATAGAGGCCAAGATCATCAAAGGAAAGAGTGACTAACCATTTTGACCTTTCAATGTGTTCTAGGTGTTCTTCTTCATGCTTCCCTTTGAGGTATTTTCATCCGAGGTAACAACATCAGGTTGCTCCAATTTGGGATTAGAATAGGGGAGATGTGGAAGGTAGAGTACAACCCCAAGATGCTCCTCATCATCAGAGATCAGAGCACAACCATGGAGGTGGTCATCATCAGGGTCAGAGAGGCCATGAAGTAGGTCTTGGTCAGCTTTATGCATTATCATTTCCAGTTTTAGGTGATCCACACACCATTTTAGGTACTCATTTTTGGTTTTCTACATGGGTGCATTTTTTTTGATATAGAAGAGAAACAATCCTTTATACCACCTACCCTCATCCATGATTTAGGAATTTTATTAGAGAAGTGTGATGTCCTAGACCTGTTTACCATATAACCCATTCCCCAAGATAGGTTGGCCACATAACCCTTGGTGCATCTCCCCATAAGCGAGAATCTGACGACTAGCAGTGGGGGTGTGAAGGTAGTAAGGCGTGGAGACTTTACTCCCATGTCAGAGTGACATAAAAAATGTAACAACAAACATACAATATAGGAAGCATAACAAATGGAAAGATACAATAAACAGTGGAAACATAATAATAGTTAGATACGTCAACAACGAGAGATTGAATAATATAACAAAATCCTCATAGGTAGTGTCTAATACATATATGCAAGCATTGATTTCCATTACCAAATGGGAACAAAAAATAGGAAACATGGATGCTAATAAAGAAGTACAAAATAGAACCAAATATAAAAGCTACTCTATAGAATCTTGAGCCCAAGCCTGGTCCTCTTCTCTTATGTTCTATATATGCAAAAGAGTTAACATCTAGACGAGTGGTGTGTGCCTCTCTCCATATCTATAGGAAAACAGTCTTCTCATGTGCTAGAGGCTGCCCGAGTAGGGTGTGAGATAAATCTCAATAAGTAACCACCAATGGTTTATATGTGTAATTCGAGTGGAGATCATAAGTAAACAATGTGAATATAATAGTAGGAAAGTAAATAAAAAGGAATAAATTGTTACCCTCCCACTCAGGTTTCGAAAGGACACTTAGCGGGTCTATCTACTTCAGCTCAATGCTGGGTTGTCTGAATATGTTACTATGTATATGTATAGTTTGCATGGGGTAAGAATTCCTCCCACCCATAGAAGATAGTGTAATTATTTAATAATGATTACTGACCGTTAGAAATAGTGACAAGTGGTAATAATGCCTCTCGCCCACATGTAATAGAATGACATGAGGTAATAATTCCTCCTACCCAAATTTAAAGAATGGCATGGGGTAAAAATGCCTCCCACCCACATGTAAAGAATGACATGGGGTAGGAATTCCTCCCACCCACTTGTATAAAATATAACAAGAATATAAATGATATATTCATTCACATGTTATATAATATAAGGCAAACCATCTTAGACTATTTAAATTAAAGAAAACACGACAAATTTTCAATGCATTTATAACAAAACCCAAAGCATGAGCATAGAAATTATAAACCTTGAAACCATTCCATTTAAGGAATTTCATTTTAACAGTTCAAACTATCTCAACCTATGAAACCCACTCAAGCTAATCTTCTCATTTTCCTAATAGGGAAATCACATCTACATGGGTACAAGCCAAGGGAAAATCCATAACAAAATAGTCATAGGGTCAAACTGGAAATTCCAATACTAAGAGGTCCAAACACCCATTGGGTGTCTTGGATTAATGAAAAAAACATAGAACAATGTCCAATTCAATTAATAACCACACTAGGAAACAGTAACCATAATTTCCTATTTTGGGTAATTGGCCTAAAATGGATAATTTGGGTGGCACACCCCTTGGGTATCCATATAAATCAAGGGTGTTCTCTAAACCCCTAAACATGATTCATTTATCTTATGTCATCATAATAGGGTCAATTATAGGTGAATAAATTAACTAAATAGAGGAGGTTGGAAAAGGATGGCTCACAACACAATGAGATTAAATACAAAATGGCCAAAACTCAAAGGAAATACTACGTGACCACCTACCATAGGGCTGTAGATGATACTTCACTGTGTATTGACCTCATATTCAGAGTAGGTTGGAGTATATCCGAGTTTTAGTCTAATTCCCTAAAAATAGGGTGAATGAGCCTACCTCTAAATAATGAAATAGATGAAGAAATTTTTTGATGAAGGAGGATAACCAGAGGTTATCCTTACCTCAAGGGATCCAATGCTTATGACTAATTAAGAAATGGTTTCCATATGAAGGAGTTGTAAGAGATTAAAGAAGGAGAAGGCTTGAGATCTCAAGGAGGAGGAACAAGGGAGAAGCTGCCACATAAGGGAGGAGAAACAAAACTTTTATCTTAAATAAAAGTAGGGGAAAATGGTCATTTTTCTTCAAAACTGGGTGCATAGGGTTACTGTGCATGTTTTAGCCAAACTGTACACACACTATGCGTATCTCACTACTTCACTGGGCACACCACATGACCTTTACACATGGTTTCTCTAATAGTGTGCAGACCATGCAGATGGGCTCTAGACCCCCTTGGTAGTAGCCGCAAAACCGTGCGCCTGACTCTCATGGTTGCAGAAAAATAGTGTGGACTAGTCTGCTTTTCCATTTTTAGAGCTTCATGCTCTGGAAGATCCCCAGATGCTCCTGTGACCTCCTTATATTGGTTATATGACTTCATTAAGAACAATTAAGACATTCAAAAATAAATACTTATGATTCATAAATTGACCAAAGGGTCGGCTCATTACAACCTCCCCTTCTTATAGCAACACATCCCTGAGTTTCCTTTCTGAGGGTAAAGAGGTACTGTCAGCAAAGAGTTCTAGACACTAGGATTGTACATCAGCTTCTTTCTCCTAGGTCTTGTCATGTACTTGTTCATTCTACCACATCACCCGTACAAGAGGGATGTAACTTCCTTGGAGTGTCTTCACACTCTGATAAAAAATATGAACTGGATACTCCTCAATAGAAGAATCCATATCCAGTTCAACCTCATCATGTAGAAACAAGTGATATGGGTCTAGATAATTTCAGTGAAGATGATATACATGAAAGACATTGTGCATGGACTAGTATCTTTGAGGAAGTTCCCAATAGTAAGCCACTAGTATAATCTGCTTCACCACCTATAAGGGTCTAACTAATCTCAGTGATATCTTACCCTAATTATGAATACATATATGCCCCAACCTGGGTGAGACTTTCAAGAAAACCCCATTTTCGACCTCGAACCCAAGAGGTCGAAGATGTTTGTTAGCCTAATACTGCTGTCTAGACTGAGCTGCCAACATACACTTTCTGATTAGGTGGAACTACTCTGAAGTTTCCTGCACTAGATGAGGCCCAAGCATAGCTTCTTCCTTTGCCTCCAACCAGCACAGAGGTGAGCGATAAGGCCTACCATACAAGGATTTATATGGATCCATATTAATTTTAGACTAGAAGTTGTTGTTATAAGAAAACTAGACGAGGTGAATGTATTTCTCCTAGGAACCCAAAAATTTGAGAATGCACACATAAAGCATATCCTATAACACCTAAATTGTACACTCTATATATCCATCGGTCTTAGGGTGATAGGCCATGCTAAAAAGTACCTATGTACCTAATACCTTCTTCAACCACTTCTAGAACCATGATGTGAAATGAGTGTCTCTGTTAGAAACAATAGTATGATGTGATCCATGAAGAAATACCATCTCCTTGACATACAATCTTCCCATATCATCTAAAGAAAATTAATTGTATTGGATTTTCCATGTATTATTTTTAAATATTATATGGAATTATTTTGAGACTAGGATTTGTGACGACATGTGATTCTGAGACCTGGGTGTTCCCACAATAAATTTTTGAAATAAATTAAACTTTTAAGTAGCACGCATGAGTGGGTTTCCTAAAAAAGTTGAATAACTTTTAAAAGGGTTCCCAAATTAGAAATATGAGGGTACTGTTTCATTCAGAGCATCGAATTTACCTTAGGTAAGGCCTAAAATAAGCCGGCATGGGTTGGATGCAAAAGTTAATTTTTGGATGTTTTAAAGAAAATAACATAAATAACATAAATTATTTTATTTTAATGTTTCCATGATGAAAAGATGCGTTTTGTGGTTTTAGAAAACTAGGATCCTAGTGTTAGGATCACATCACTGAAAAAAATCCCTGGAATCCCCTAGGAATTTGGAGAGGAGCCACCCCAGAGAATTCTTGATGACCGACGATGAAAAAAAACATGTGGATTGTTATGGAGAAGGATCAGACTTCAGTAAATTATGAATGTTTTTCCGTCCTTCATCGATGATCATGGTAGGGGTTTTTATTTCATTTATTCCTTCCCCATTCTTGGATTCAAATGAAGAACACAGATCAACCCATGAACAGGTTGACCAATGGATCTTTCATTCTTGAAGGAGGGTCTTTTATCGGGTTTATTTTGGGGAATTGATCCATGTTTTATTTGATTCATATTATGATTTGATCTATTTTATCCTTATAATGAGATCATTACAATGCTATGATGAACCAAGGCAGAGGTTCATTCCTCAATTTTCTATTTGGATTTCTTCTCCCTTTCGACCCGTGAGTTCTTTATAGGGTTATGAACAATGGACCATTTCACATATTTATCACAATTCAATGATCCCAAATCATAGATCCAACATCATTATGAACTAGAGGAGGTGTGATGATGATGGTGTAAGACAAATCAAATAGGTTCGGGAGAAATCATTCTTCAACCGTTCTTCGCGTGGATGGATCGAAACATGTTTTTGGGGCCGATCGGAGGGCCAAAACCAAAAGAATCCACCTTGATGTGATGAAACGTCCCATAATCGTTAGTTTCCTGGTGATCAGATAGTCAGATCAAGAATCAAATCTTCACCCAAAGCATCGGACAAAGAACAACATTTTTTGGAAAAATGTGATGAACATGGCGTGTTCTCCAAAGAATAGGATGTGTGATTCTAACTCAGCGACGACTAGGGTTCCACACAATAGAAAGAGATGAAACGGTGTGTGATAGGTGTCACACAGCTTGTGGGTCCTTACACAGGACACGACATGTATCTCAGATGATACATGGACATAGGGTGGAGTACACGACATGTACTCTACTAGATGGATAGACTTGGCCGGTTACACGGGTTACCCGATGTTCTAGTACACTGGTTGGAAGACACGGGTTGAAGCCACGTACGGGAACATGACTAGAATGAATGGGGTGGCCCCTAGATATTATGACATGGCGTGTTACGTTTCTATATGCCATGTATATCGATTTCTAAATGACATGCTCTTTTCAACATGGGCCATTGTACATAGGAAATACCTGGGGTTAGAGGACATGAAATATGACTTTTCTACATGCCATGTATGTTCTGGTACATGGATTGATCTACTTGTCGACTATATATAGAGTCAAAGTCCCTCTGAGAGGCCCGGAGCAAGATCCTCTACCCATTCATGGTCCTAGGTAGAGTTAGGTATCGACATGACTAATCCTATAAGATACTGATCCTCTACATAGTAGGTGAATCTAGATGAGTCGTAGTATACTCTAAGGCCCTGATAGTGATCCACATCCATGTATCATGATATTTCCCCACTCAGGAGTAAGTTCTCCGGAAATGAGTGTATCTATTGTCTCTTCAGATCTATTAGTGAATCTATCCATCTTGTAACACTTCCCACTAAACATACCTCTCAGACGAACATCATCTGAGCTATCATACTCATGGAGTGAGTTCTCCTGGAAGAGTGCTTCGTGGAATCATCAAAATGAATCCCTAGAGTTGGTATCTAGTCATTGTAACATACCTATAGACTACGGGACTGGGTTTCAAGTATATTTGGATGTTTCTCTTATTATATGTTCTATAGACATATAATTTGTAGAGATAAATATACCTTTACTTTTTGTATTACTTTGTGGTTTTTGTGGTCCTCTATTGAGTATTTTTATACTCACCCCTTCATGGGCCTTGCTTGCACATGTCATGTCTTGTGTACACGATTGGCCTTTTGATGGAGTCTAGGGTGGACTAGGACTGGACTGAGCTTTGTGAGCTTCCTTATAGGATGAGGTGTTACTATGGCTACGAGAATTAGTCCCATTACCTATTTCTTACTTACAATTTGGACATTGTAGGTTGTAGAATCTTTTTTGGTGGGCTTTTATTCTGGCCTGGTTTACTTTCTACACTTTACATTCCGTTGTACTCTGTTGGTTGGGTTTAGTTGTATGCATGCATTTTGTTATTGGGTTTTTACATTTTTTCATTTTTGGGATTATATATGTGTACAAGTGTATAGGTACTTAGGCAATGCCTCCCATGTTAGTGATATTCCTACTTAGTGCTAGTCATCAGCCCCTGGCCTATTAGAGGCAGGCTTAGAGTGTCACAACATGGGTCCCACTGAGACAGGTCATGACCGAGTGGTATCATAGGTTGTCGGTTCTACCTTAGGAATGAGAGTCTGTGATATTTGTTTGGGGGAAAAAATGTTAAGCATTTCGAGTTAAGATTTCAGGACAGGGACTCCGGTGTTGGTGTGGGCAGCTGATGTATCCATACACCAGGACTCTAATAACCATATTTTCGACTCGGTATGTTAGAACACTAGTTATAGGGAAACAAAATAATGGTACATTCATAATATAGGAATGGGTTGTGTTTTCCATATCCTTTAGTGTTATCTATCCAGATATACTCTTTGACTATGGTACATATTGTTTCCTTACAGGATGCCTCCATGATGCATACCCGCTAGGATTAAACATCTCGATCATGAGGATGACCCCCTCAGTGATGAAACTTTTATTCAGGGACCAGTTCCCTAGGCATTAACTCTAGGTGGTGAACCTTCTTACCACCACCAGTAGAGTAGCATGTGGTACCTATAATACTAACAGACAAGGAGCGTAGGCTGCGTACACTCCATGAGTTCCATAGAAAAAGACCCCTTAGGTTCTGATGCAAGCCTGACCCTCAGGCGGCTGAAGACTAGCTTGAGGCGATGAGTAGAGTTTTTTGTCTAGTGAGGAAACCAATGGACCAGATGGTGATCCTAAGTGCAAGCCTTATTTAGGGATTCAGTAGGGTGATGGTGGAGTTTGACCATTCAGACTCATGATAAGGAGGCTCTTTCATGGATAGAGTTTGAGAGACTCTTTAGGGAGGAGTTATCTCTGGTTACATTGAGAGTAATATGTATCAAGAAGATTCATCAGCTCCAGCAAGGTAGTATGACGGTAGTTGACTATTCATCATGGTTCACCAACCTCTCCATGTACTCGATGGATATGGTTATGGATTAGTAATTTAGAGCTCAGACCTTTGAGAGAGGTCTATGATGGGACATCCAAGCTAGTGTCATGCCTCTATGCATTCTGAATTATGCATGAGTTCTCAAGCGAGATTTGGTGGTTTAGAGCTTCTTGGCTAAGCAGAGATAGCTAGTGGAAGTCAGTAATAGGATGATAGGTTCAGAGGCCTCAGTAGTAAGGAGACGACATCAGACATAGGGATCAAGACATGGGAGACATCCCAAGAGGACCCAGGATAGGGGATCTGCAGTCCAGGGCTCTCAGGATGGATCCAGTTAGCCCAGGGATAAGTGATTATACTCATATGATGGAAGATGGTATCTCACTAGATACTATCCAACCCATCGAGCTGCTAATAGAGAGGTGGTGAATGGACCACCGAGGCCAAGGTAGAGAGTGGAGCAGGTATAGCTGCTAGGTGGGGAATGTGGCAGAGGATTAGGGAGATCTGTAAGAGGTGGAAAATGTTTTTACCTACTTCCATCACGACCCCCATGTGGTCCGCACCAGGCTTAGGTAGCTGGGGGATAGGGGAGCGGCTAGATATATGTGGTTTAGGTATATGTCCCGGGAACTCCTGGAATGATCCAAGGTATGATCTATGTCTTTTCAACCTTATCTTCCATACATATAGACACAAGTTCTAGTCATTCTTTACTATCCACATGTCTTGTGAGAAACCATGAGATCCCGATAGAGCCATTGACTTGACCCTTACACTTAGTAAAACCTACATGAGGAGAATATATGATCACACAACTTCTCTGATAGTGTGATATTACCCTTGGAGGTTATAATTTTGGTTGGAACAACTTGGTGGGAGTGTCGTGGCCTTATGACGTCATTCTCATTATAGTTTGGTTATCTTCGATCCATACCCATATTGACTGCTTTAGGTGAAGAGTATAGTGTGTCCAAAATGATGGAATGACGTTTTCCTTTCTTGGTGAAAAGAAAACCCAAGCAGCAAAGAATAGAATCATACAGATGAGGGTGAAACCAATCACTCATACATTGGCTATACTTACCCTTAGAGTATTTGATGTTGTGAGGATTCAATTCCCAGCAGTTGTGGCAGAGTACGGGGATGTCTTTACAGAAGATTTTCTAGGACTACCTCTTCACTAGGAGATCGACTTTTTCACCGAATTACACCCCAAGAAAACACCTATATCCTCAAAGGCGCATCATATGGCTCCCACAGAGCATCACAAGTTGAGGGTGAAGTTGGAAAATTTATCGAGTAAGGGCTTTGTCAGACCCAGTGATTCACCCTAGGTGGCCCCAGTTTTGTTTTCCAAGAAGGTTGATGTGAGTTTGAGGTTGTACATATATTAACGGTGCATGAACTAGGTAATGGAGAATAACAAGTATCCACTTCCAATGATCGATGAACTCTTTGATTAGTTGAGATGGGCATGGCGGTTCCCAAAGGTTGACCTTCGATTGAGTTATCATCAGTTACGAGCACGAGATGAGGATATATCGATGATGGATTTCAGATGTCACTAAAATCACTTTGAGTACTTGGTGGTTCCTTTGGGTGTGAAGAACGTCCCTTTAGTTTTCCTAGGACTCATGAACCATATCTTATATCCATACTTAGACCAGTTCATAGTAGTGTTCATTGACAACATCCTTGTGTACTCGATGTCAGAGGAGGACCACACGAAACACCTGCAGATGGTTCTAGGTGCACTCCGAGTGCACCGGTTTTATGGGAACCTCTCGAAGTGCTAGTTATGGATTCAAGAGGTCCACTTTAAAATACATTTTATCTCAATAGATGGGGTAGAAATGGATCCATCCAAGGCCAAGGCAGTGTTATCATGGGATCCACCTCTGAGCGTGATAGAGGTGCGAAGCTACCTTGGGATCACATGATATTTCTAGAGATTCATTCCTGATTTCTATTGGAAATCAGTACTGATGATAGATTTGACCTGAAATGGACATCCTTTTGTATGGATGAAGAAGTTACATAAGGATTTCCATCAGTTGAGGTAGAGTTTGGTAAGCGCCCCAATCTGGAGGTTTCCAGAGGAGGGCGTCAAGTATGTAGTTTTCTGCGATGCATCGGTGACCAAGATTGGCTATGCTCTGATGTAGAGACAAGAGATGATTGCCTTTGGTTTCTTCTAACTAAGGCCACATGAGAGGAACTATGTGGCCCATGATATTGAGTTGGTAGAAATAGTCTTCGCATTGAAGATGTGGTGGCACTACTTGATGGGAGAGCGGTTTATCATTTACTCTGACCATAAGAGCCTCAAGTACATGTTCCCATAGAAGGAACTAAATATGAGGTAGAGGCGATGGATAGAGGTCCTCTTGGATTATAACTTTAAGATAATATATACTCCTAGGAAGGGGAACATTTTGGTAGATTCCCTTAGTAAGAGATCGAGTTCACAACTGTTGAATGAGGCATAAGAGCAGTTGGCCTTGCTATAGTTATACTTTGTGGATGGATATGATGAAGCTTATCTCCATTCAATGGTTGTCACTAATCTACTCTTATGGCGAGTTAGGGAGGCACAAATAGGGGAAGCTGACTGTGAGACTTTATGTGATCATTTTTCCACATGCTTTTCTCCTGATGGATATTTTCAAGGTGGATAGAATTTCGTTCTTTTATGAGGATGTATGATTGTACCAAACAACATTTTGGAAGGATTTTTTGAGGGAGATTCATAAATACAAATTAGAGGTAAATACCAGAGTGGAAAAAATGTATTAGGACCTCTGACATCAATTCTGGTGGATAGGGATGAAGAAGGAAGTAGTAGAGTTTGTTTCTTGATGCCATATATTCCAACAGATGAAGTCTGAGCACCAAGTTCCACTAGGGTTGGATCATCCCATGGAAGTTATAGAGTGTAAGTGGGATGAAATATCAATGGAATTTATGATGGGTTACCATGAATGTCTATGGGACATGATTCCATCTGGGTGATCATTGACCGACTCACCAAGTCAGCCCACTTCCTAGAAATCAGGGAGCAGAGTTCTGTAGAGAGATTGGGATGCCTCTATGTGTAGGAGATAGTTTGTATTCATGGAATCCCTTTAACAATAGTCTCATATCATGATGTTTATTTCACATCCTGGTTTTGGAAGGGATTGTAGGAGGTGTTTGGGACTCAGTTACGCTTGACCATAGTGTTCCATCCATAGAAATATGATTATATGGAGAGAACCATTCAGGTTCTAGAGGATATATTACGAGCCTGTATCTTGGACTTTGGTCATAGTTGGGATGGACACCTACAAATGGTTGAGTTTTCATACAACAATAGATACCACTCCACCATCATCATGACACCGTCTGTGAATTTATATGGGAAAACCTTCTGATCACCGATTTGATGGACTAACCCCAGAGAGTCATCACTCGTGGGTCCAGAGTTGGTACAAGATACCATAAAGAAGGTTTATATCATCTAGAAGAATATGAATACTACACAATGTCCGAAGAAGTCTTATGATAATAGACGATAGAGACCTCTATAGTTCAAGGAGGGAGACCATGTATTACTTTGGGTCTCACCTCGACGAGGGTTGTAGAGATTTGGCTAAAAAATAATGTTGTGTATGAGGTTCATTAGACATTTTATGATTTTTTATAGAGTTGGTGATGTGGTGTACCACCTAGCTCTACCACCGTAGTTGCATCGAGTACACGACATCTTCCACGTGTTGTAGCTAAGTAGGTATGTGCATGATCCTTCACACATCATCGACTGGGGTGATCTACACATTAAGGATGGAGAAACCCTTGCAGATTACCCAATGGAGATCGAGGATATTAATGAGATGATCCTTTGTGGGTGAGTAATTCCCATAGTGAGTGTTTGGTGGTAGAACTAGAATATTTAGGAGATCACATGGGAGCATGAGCATTATATTCGTGTGTAATACCCACATATATTTGAGTATCCTTTTGTTTTTTATTTTTTGAGATGTAAATCCCTAAGTTTTGGAGAATGAAATGTCTCTAATTTTTCATTCATTATTTTTAAATATTATATAGAACTATTTTGTGACTAGGATTTTTGACGGCATGCGATTCTGAGGCTTGGAGTGCTCATAATAAAAGTTTGAAATAAATTAAACTTTAAAGTAGAGAGTGAAAATGATTTTCCTAAAAAAGTAGAATAAATTTTAAAGATGTTTCCAAATTAGAAATCCCAGGGCACCATTGTGTTCAAAGAAATGACTTTACCTTAGGCGTGGCCTAACATCGGCCGACACAGGTCGACTGCAAAAGTTATTTTTTGTTCGCTTTAAAGAAAATAAAATAAAATAAAATAATAAATTATTTTATTTTAACATTTCCATGAAACAAAGATGTGTTTTTTGGTTTTAAATAACAAGGAGCCTAGGGTCTGGCTCACAACCTTGGAAAAAAATCCCTAGAATCCTCTGGGAATTTGGAGAGGAGCCACCCTGAAGAGATCCCGACGAACAACGATGAATGAGGACACGTGGATCGTTGTGAAGTGAGATCAAACTTCATTCTACAATGAAAATTTTCCATCCTTTTTTGATGATTTAGGTAGCGGTTGTTATTTCAATTATTCATTCCCCATTCTGGGATTGAAATGATGAATACAGATCAACCCAAAAAACAGGTTGACCCAGATATCATTCATTTTTGTTGGAGGGTCTTGTATCAGGTTTATTTTGGGGAATTGATCCATGTTTTATTTGATTCATATTTTGATTTAATCCATTTTATCTTTATAGCGGGAGCATATCAATGTTGGGAAGAACAACTATGAAGGTTTATTCATTGATTTTTTATTGGGATTTCTTCTCCCTTTTGACCCACGCGTTCTTCGTAGGGTTATGAACAATAGATTATTTTACATTAGTCTCACAACACAATGATTCCAAATCATAGATATAGCATCATGACAACCTAGAGGAGGTGCTACAATGATGGTGGTGGATGAATCGACTCAGTTTGGGAGAAATCAGTCTTCAACAGTTCTTAGTGTGGTTGGATCGAAACATGTTTTCAGGGACGATCAGAGGCCTGAAGCCAACAAAATCAACCTTGAAATGATGAAAGGACCTATTATATTGAGTTTCATGGTGATCATATGGCCAGATCAATAATCAAAGCTTCACCCAATGTTCCAGACAAAGAACAATGTTTTTTGAAAAAACACAACGAACACGACATGTTCTCCGAAGAACATGGCGGGTGAGGTCGGCTCAGCGGAGGCTAGGGTTACATGTGACAAAAAGCAATGACACAACATGTGATAGGTGTTACCCAACATGTGGTTCCTTACATGGAAATTGGAATGTATCTCAGACGATACACGAACACGGGGTAGATTTAACAACATGTACTTCACTATACGGCCAAACCAAGCCGGTTACAGAGGTTAACCTATGTACCAGTACACGAGTTGAAGCCGTGTATGGGAACATGACCAGTGTAAAAGAAGATTCCCCTAGATAGTAGAACCTAAAATGTAACTCTTATACAAACCATGTATATCGATTTCTACATGACAAGATCTTTTCGACATGGGCCGTTGTACATGAGCAGTACCCAAGGTCAGAGTACACGATGTGACTTTTATACACACCGTGTACATTGTTGTACATGAATTGATCTACTTTTCCACCATATATTGGAAAATATTCATATGGGATAATACCTTTATTCTAATTCCTCTATAGGTCTGGTATCATTTCCATCCACAAAAGTATAATCCCATTAGAAGGAATTTCTAGATAGAGTCGTAGTCCCTTCGAGAGGCCCGAAGAGAGATGATCTACCCATTTTGGACCAAAGATATAGTTAGGTATCAATGTGACCAATCCTATAGGACACTGATACTTATATTAGGAGGTGAACTCAAATGATCCGTGGTATAGGCCAAGGCCTTGACAGTGATCCTCATCAGTGTATCGTGATCTTTCCACACTTAGGAGTATGTTATCCTGAAATGAGTGTATCTATTCTTTATTTAGATATATTAGTGCATCTATCCATCTCATGACACTCCGTGATGAACATACATCTCAGATGGATGTCATCAGAGATATTAGAATCATGGAGTGAGTTCTCCTAGATGAGTGCTTCATGGAATCATAGAACTAAATCCATAGTGCAGGTATGTGATTATTGTGACTTACCTCTAGACTACAGTTCCGAGTTTTGAGTATATATGGATGTTTCTCCTATCATATGTTCAATAGGAATATATTGTGTACAGATGATTTTACCTTTACATTTTTTATTTCATTGTGGTTTTCATGGTCCTCTACTGAGTATTGTTATACTCACCCCTACACGGGCCTTGCCCACATGGGTTGTGTCTTGTGCAGACAAGCTGCCTTTTGATAGAGTCTAGGGTGGATTTGGACCAGACCAAGATTTGTGAGCTTTCTTACAGGCTGAGGTGTTCCTATGGCTATGAGCAGTAGTCCCAGTACCTATTTCTTTCTTATAGGATAGACTCTGTAGGTTTTAAACTCCTTATTTTGGTGGTCTTGTATTTTGGTCGATTTTACGTTTCGCACATTAAATTCCATTGTACCATGTTGATTGGGTTTAGTTGTATTAATTCATTTTGTTCCTTAGTGGTTTTTTACATTTTAGAATTTGTGGGCTTGGAGATGTGTGCATGCGTATAGGTATTTAGGCAATGCCTCCCATGTTAGGGATATGCCTACTCGGTGCTAGTCAATAACCCTTGACCTATTGGAGGCAGCGTTGGGGAGCCACAGTGTGGACCCCACTAGGATGGGTCCTGACATAAAAGGTCTCTTGAACTGGTAATAAGTGTGAAACCTTCATAAGATGGTCAATGAAAACCCACACTACATCATTACCTTGAGTTGATTTGGGTAAAACAGTCACAAAGTCTATCGAAATATCATCCCATTTCCTTTCAGGAATGGACAACGACTGAAAAAGCCCTTCCGAATGCCGATGTTCTGCCTTCACCTGATTAATAGTGGATCATCGTTTAATAAAACTGGCTATCTCACGTTTCATGTTGGGACTCCAATATTGACGTCGTAAATATCAATACATTTTGGAGACACCAGGGTGAATCGCCCATGCCAAGGCATGGAAATCCCTCATCATCTCCTCTCTGATGTCTTCTGGGTCCCATACATGCCCATAGAACAAAAGGCTATCATTCCCATATATAGTACAACTAGATGATATATCATCATCTGAGACAATTTCACTTAGGACAAGTCCTTCAGGATCAGATAGCTGTCTCGACCTCACTCGTTCTAGAAGAGTAAATGTCACCACTATGGATGAGAGGATAGTCTAACCCTGGACATAATGAAATGCAAAATTAATCTATTATAATAATACCATAAACCTCCATTCTTCACTGGACTCCTAAACTACCTGTGTATAAGTCTTTTGGCTCAGAGCATCGGATACTGAATTCCCTTTACATAGAGTTTAGAAAATTTGAAATCAAATGATTGTAGGTACTCGACCCACCTACACCGCCAGAGATTCAGATCCCACTATGTGAAGATATATTTGAGGATTTTTTTGGTCTGTGAACACCACAAAACAATCTCATAATAAATAGTGTCTCCAACATCATAAGGCATGAACACCTGCAGAATGCTTGAGGTCATGCATTGGGTAATTCCGCTCATGAGGCCTCAAATGATGGGAACCATATGGAACAAATCACTCATCCTATATCAGAAAATCTCCAATCCTAATACCTAATCCATCACAATAGATAGTATAAGCCCTAATTGGCATTGGAAAAATTAGTATCAGTGCTGAAGTCAGTATTCCATTCAACTCCTAAAAGGATTCTTCACAAGATTTTGACCATTCAAATTTCACGCCCTTTTCATCAAGCTTATAAGAGGCACTACAAGGTGTGATAAATCCCAAATTAAGTGTATATAGTATTCATAAATCCATAAGAAACTATTGATATCAAAGACATTTTTGGGATTCTCCAAAGAAACCACAGTTCTTACCTTCTCTAAGTTAACTGAAATTCATGACTCTGAGATTATATAAACCATGATGTGAAATTTATTGATCCAGAAGTGGAATTTACTGAGCTTAGCATAGATTTGATACTCTCTTATCATATTCAGTATGATCTCAAGATGGGTTTCATGGTCGTTTCTCGAGAAAGAATACATTAAGATATCTTCTAAAAAGACAACCACAAATGAATCCAGATAAGGGTGGAAAACCCGATTCATAAGAGCCATGAAGACCACAGGTGCGTTCATGAGTACGAATGAAATAACCATATACTTTTAGAGACTATACCTACTCCTAAAAGAAGTGTGAGGTATGTGTAGACGCCAGAAAAGTCTGTTGTTCCCAAACGAAGCTCCGGATGCGGAAAGCGAGGTCATATTTGGAGTCAGAAGCATATTTCGGAGGGCCCGGAGGCCTTGCGCGGAATTTTGGAGACCCGCGTGCAAAGTTGAAGGCAGGCGCGCAAACCTCCCGGGATGCGCGCAATGCGCTGGGCCTGCGCGCAACTTTGCGCGCCCATGGCCCGCGCGACTCCCTTGCGCGTTGGGCCCGATTCCGCGCCCGCGAAGGAAATTCCGCGCCCACGAACCGGATTCCGCGCCCGGGGTTGCCTATAAATATAAGGCGACCCCCGACGTTTTGAAGGTTGCCGGAATTCGAAGAGTCGCTCGTTCGCGCAATCCAACCCCCTCCGCGCGCAATGCCGATCTTCAGGTAACCTCCTTTCTTTCGCGCAATAAAGCCTTGGGGTTCGCCTTCGCGCGCAATCCCTTTGGCTCCTTTCCTTTGAAACAACTCTTCACCCAAAGGCCTTCACGCGCAAAAGAAGCCTCTTGCACGCAATTGCCTCCGGGTGCGCGCAATCCAACCCGATTGCGCGCACCCCCCCTTTTCCTAAGAGGTCATTCGTTAAAGAATGAGCCTTGCCCCCGCGCGCTATTCGAAGCCCGGTGTGCGCAATCTCCATCTTCCGCGCGCAAAGCGCTGGCCCAATTGCGCGCCAGCCTGCCCATTTGCGCGCCGACCCACGGTATTGCGCGCCAAGCTTCTCTTTTGCGCGCAATCCGCCAGGGTCGCCCCCTTTGACCCCCTGAGGGTACCCGCCTGCGTGGCGCCCGATAAGCTTCATCCCGGGTGCCCGCACCGTGCGTTGTCTTCCCGTGCGGCCCTCCAGGCTCACGTGAAGTGACACGAACCCATCGGCGGTATCACCATCGTCCGCGCTGCAAGATGTTAAACTGCCAAGTGTTTCGTCCAACATGACGTTAAACTGTACCACGTCCAAGCTGCACGACGTTAAACTGCCTAGCATATCGTCCGAGCTACAAGACGTTAAACTGTTCAGCATTCGTCCTACATGACGCTAAACTGCACCACGTCCGCGCTACAAGACGTTAAAATGCCAAGCACCTTCGTCCTCGACACACGACGTTAAACTGTACTTCGTCTGGCAAGACATTAAACTGTCCGCATCGCCCGATCCCGTGCCTCGCACGCAGGGTCCCCCTCTCGGTTTGGATATGGCCCCCACCCGCTCGTCTCTGCAGGGATGTCGGGATTGGAGTGGCCTTCGCCCACAGGGGTAGAGTATTACAAACAGAATGAACTACATGGACTTTGATCCCTGTCTCCTAAACAGGTTACGTAGGAAGCCTCTCCGAGGTTCAAGCCCACCACCTAGTCGTCCCGGTCGTATTCACGTCGGTTCGTCCATCAGTGGACCCCTCCCGGGTTCACACTTGCGTCGATTCACCTATTAATCCGCCCTTGTGGGAGACTGCACGTGTGTATCTCCATTGTGCTTCCCCACTGCCGAAACCAGTGGAGGGTGTGACAGGGATCGAGGTCTCTTACCTTCGGCCCAAGTCCCTCTCCAACTAAGTTTTGCCGCATCCGGGCCGCCTCAGTGCGTAAGTCTTGACGGAACGAACTACGTGGACTTTGATCCCTGTCTCCTAAACAGGGTACGTAGGAAGCCTCTCCGAGGTTCAAGCCCACCACCTGGTCGTCCCGGTCGTATTCACGTCGGTTCGTCCATCAGTGGACCCCTCCCGGGTTCACACTTGCGTCGATTCACCTATGAATCCGCCCTTGTGGGAGAATGCACATGTGTATCTCCATTGTGCTTCCCCACTGCCTTTTTCTCCTTTCAGCGTCCAGCATGACGTGAAACTGTGATCCACCCGGCCGTTCCATCCCCCTCTGTGCGGGGTGGTTCGGTTCAATCCTCCACCCGGTAGCCTCGACCTCTTCGTGAGTCGGCTTGCCGACGTCCAGCATGACGTTAAACTGTATGTCCGAACTACGCTGACTTTGATCCACGCTAACGCGCGGTACGTAGGAAGCCCCTACGGGGTCCAAGCTCTTCACTCCATCATCCATCCTGATCCTTACCCGGGCTGCCACATCCTGGTGGGGTCATGCCACTTCATTCCACTCCGCTTCACTCGGGAAGCCGCCCATGTGCTGGCCCCAGCATCAGAGGTTCCCCGCAAAGGGTTCTGTCATCTGATCCACTTCTCGTGGTGATCAGTCCGATGCCGTCCCCGCTGGACGTTAAACCCGCGGCATACCCCATGCTAAACATGGGAAGCTGAGGAAAAACTCAGGTAACACAGTTCCCCGCACCCAGCGCGGGATGCCTCAGGCCATCACGCCTTCGAGAAGCCCTATTAGGGACGGAAGGCAGACATGCAGGGCCGCAGTGTTAAGACACGCCCCCAGCACCCAGAGCTACCCGGTCTCCTCACCGCAGGTTGCTTCCCCGACCAGACTCCTTGGAGCGTCCGGGCGGAAGCAGCGTAATTAACCGGTGTCCATGGAGACATGGCGCCGGGAACGAGATTCACGAGCACGTCTTAAATCTATGAGGGAGACCCGGATTAGGCAATGAGTTCCGAGGAGACGTCCACGGAAGGAGGAGCCGACATCCCATTATCCCGGTTTCGATCAAGGAGCAGACGCCCCTGAATAAGGGACGGATGTCGCCCACCTTTGGAAAGCGGGACTGCGGGGCCACAAGCCGTGCGCCCGTCCCCTCGGGTCGACGGGCGCACGCGCGAACGCGTCCTGGCGGAACAGCGTCGGAACAGAAACCCGACGCACATCCACACCGAAACAGAAAAATGGTGAACCCGACGTGAATCTCTTCTCCTCAATACGAAGACCGATGGCTTTCAGAGGTGTTGGAAGACCAGCATGTTGCCCGGCCGAGCATTCAGCACTGGGGCACGGAACCCGCCAGGGGCTGGGGCAGGGAAATCGGACACTCCGTCTCACGACGTCGATGGCCTGGGTTCCCCCCATGGAAGGCGTCGTGGCGCTAATGGTTGGTTGTTGATTCCTTTTCCTGTCAGTGTTAACGAGTTCTTCTCCCTGCTTTCAGGAATCAGTTCGCCCAATCCAGCGCCCGATCGCCGCCCGCCCACTGGCGCAGGGGTAGGGGAAACATCGACGCGGCTCCTCCGCGCGGTCCCGCCCGTTCCACAGCCGTCCCAGCAGCCGCAACTGCGAGGCAACCACGCCCTCTCTCCCTCTCGGAGGTCATCCAGAGAAGGGTGATTAACAACTTGGTGCGGATATATGAGGAAGAGGGAGTCATCCCCACCAGGGACATGGATCGCCTAGACCTCGAGGAAGCTGCACCTCGCCACCAACGCCGCCCCCGAGGGCCGCGTAGGGAGGCACCACTGCCTAACTCGACGTCCAACCGCTTCGGGAGTTTATCCCCGGAGCGCTCTGACAACTCCTTCCCCTATGCGGATGAGGTGGAAGATGTCCGGGACCACCCTATCCGAGATTCGCTCCAGGGATCCGTGATAAGGGCTCCTTTCAGGCCACGACGACACCACCGCCAGGCTTCTCAAGTCGAAGAACGGGCTCTCCACCTGCCCGCGCCGCTCATCCCGACTCGTTTGTCCCGACGCCAGCGTCGGGCACGAGCGGAAGAGGATTCCCACCTTGGGGCCCTAGCAACAGCGGCCGCGTTGGCTCAAGCCACTGCTGGCTCCAGTCACCAGGCCCCTGCGCATCCTGAGCAGGGGCACTTCTATGCCCGACCTGGATCGAGGCCCCGACGGCCCCAAAGGCAGGTTGGGTTGACTCTCCCGGTTGCTGGTACAGGCAATAGCCATCGCGGACCACCTCGCGGTAGCGCTATTCACCAACAGGGTCTACTCCGTGTGGCCGATCCAAGAGGCATGGGTCACCCCACCTTTCGATCTCGGCCCGGAGGCCTGCCCGGAATCATCTCTCCCCGCGTCCCCTTTGATATCTGTCTCGGTGCTCCTCGCACCTTGGTTTCCAGTCCTCTTGGCCCCAGCACCGGTGCGGCCGGAGGACGCCAGGACAGAGATCATCCATGCCCCGAAGAACAACCCAGGGGCAGGAAGGCGAGGCGTCGACGTCGAGGGAAGAATGTTACGGAATTCCGGACAGAGATCCGACCGGTTCGTTTCTCTGATACAGAGGCGGAGTATGATTCGGCGACGGAGCCCTCCCCCCGATCCCGCTAGCTAGGGGCAGGGGTAGGAATGCGGCATGTCAGCCTCATACTTCCCGAGAGCGAGATCGATACGATCCCCGCTTCTCTCCGAAGGTATATCCGGGGTAGTGATGGCCTGGTAGACCCCCAAGGATCAAGCTTGCGGTTGGTACCTGCCCCTCTGGAAGCGCCTTCTACCTCGATCGGAGAAGCCGGAGACTTTTTCTGGGGACCGACGGTCAAACCATGATCTAGTGCACCCTCGGCGAGCACCGACGCTACGGCAGGATGTTCGCTCGCCGGCCCATCCTATCGTGATGTGGTAGCTGGGGCACCGCCACCCTCAGAGGGCGGCCCGGGATATGGAGGCCAATCGGCCTGCTCGCCGTATTCACCGCTGGCCAGCCCGTCGGCCCGGCGGCCCGCCTCGGCACCACTGCCGGTTCCCCGTCCATTCCCAGTCGTTGAAGAGGACCAAGGAGACCTGGGTCCCGAGTTTGAGTCGTGGAGCTTCTGGACCGTCCTTGTAGAGGACCACTTCCCTGAGAAGTTTTGGCCAGTCGCAGGACCGGACTTTGATGCACCCGAATCACTCACCCCGGATGAGTTTGAATGCTTCCACCGAACTCTCCGGGAGACTCACTCCCGTCTTCACCGCCTAAAAATGCCATATCCCGGGAGTCAAGCACACCTGGAGGATATTGGTGAGCAGTGCCGTCAGATTGACCTGGCCACGCTCCCCGCGGTTCGGCACCCCGGGTCATTTGGGCACCACGAGGCCCTCCAACAACGATGTGTTGAGTGTTTTCAAGTACTCCGCAAGGTTATCGAGGAAGCCACCCCCCACGTGTATATCCGTGGATGGGGGCAGTACGCTACCCTACGCTTCAGTGCGATTCTCTGACAACCCGATTCACTGGGTGGCCCTGAGGGTACATCCCCAGGGACGGAAACGATCAATATGGCTGACCTGTTGGGAGAGGGGAACGACTTGGAACTTCTCGATGGGGGATCTCCCCCCGAAGACAATCCATCGTTGGATCCTTCAGTTAGGGTTACTCGTCACCAGAGGAACCTCCTGGGTCTCCCCGCACCCACTGAAGCACTGACGTTGAGCCGGAACGTCAGCAAAGGTAAAGAGCACGGCGGGGCTATAAAGCCCGCCGACCCGTCTGCCTCCATGCAGAGGGAAGAGGAGGATCCCGAAAAGGCCACGCTACGTCAACAGCTCGCCGAGCAGAAGAAGCTAGTTGACCAGCTCCTCGCCGAGCGCGCTGCAGAGCGGCGGCCTGACTACGGTAATCCTAGGCCAGGACAGCAGGGACAGGAACAACCACCCCTCGATGAGGCTCTCCCGGGCAACCGTGATTATGCCGTGTTTGCCGACAGGGGAGAGGCCATTGCCTATGGCAAGAGGGCGCGGTATGTTTCACCGCACCCTCCCGAGCGGCGTGACTACCTGAGAGACCCCGCTCGGATTCCTCCCGCCGCCCCAAGGGCCGCTCCGCCCGCCATCCCACGAGCTGCCGAGTTCGACGACCCGGTCGACGACCCGATTGAAGGGCCATGCAATGCGCTCGTAGTTAGAGATCCTCTCCAGGAATGGAACCCATGTCCGGACGATCCGATGGCGGCACTCATCGCCCGCTTGGAAGCCTTGGAGACTCGGCAAGTGGCAATCCCACCGGACGGCAAGCCATACCCAGCATGGGTGGATGACATGCCGGCACCTCCGGGATTCGGGAACCCCACTTTCGCCCCCTTCAACGGGACTGGAGATCCGCCACAACATTTGGCCCATTTCAACTCGAGGTGCGGGCCTATGTTGGGAACTCCGGCGCAGCAGGAGGCCGCTAAGCTTCGCTGCTTCGTCCAGACACTGGAAGGGCCAGCATTTGTCTGGTACAGCCAGCTCCCCGTCGGGTCGATAACTAGCTGGGAGGACCTTCGTAGACAGTTCCTCTACCAGTTCAGTTCCACGACCCGGAAGACGAGTATCGCAGACCTCTTCAAGTGCAAGCAGAGGCCTGATGAGCGAGTCGCGGATTTCGTCGCCCGATGGAAGGGTCTCACGTATTCCCTTGACATGCCATTGACTCAAGAGCAGTTGCTGACAATGTGCGTCGGGAACGTCAAGACCGAGCTGGTACCTTCCTTGATCACTCAGAATTACCCCGGAGGGTTCAGGGACTTCTCAGACAAAGCTCAACGTCTCGAGGAAGCCCTGCAACAGGCCAGTCAGGCACATCCGCTGCCTCCTATGATCCCTGCAAGGGGAGTCAGCAGGGCTGAGCCCGCTGCTGTTGCCCAGATAGAGGCCCCCAGGCAGTTGGAGTTGCTGCCGGTGAGGCCAGCTCCACAGCCTCATAGGAATCCGCCTCCACGGGCTCAGTTCCCGGCCCAGCAGCGGCAGCCCCAGAACCGGCCGGCCCCTCCGCGTAATGTACCGCCACAACCCAGGCGAGATAATCAGGGTCCACCTCCTCGGCAGGCCCCTCCAGCCCCTCGTCAAGACCACGCTCCCAGGGGCCCGCGATACCTGACTTACTCATTTCACGAGGATCAGGTCCCCGGTTATTTCCGGAGCGCCCTGGAGCAGAGGATTGTGTGACTGCCTGAGTGTTGGAGGCCGGAGGAGGCACATCTCACGGATAACCCCCGCTACTGCCCTTACCATCGGGCCCTGGGGCACACCATCCGGCGGTGCTACGTGTTTAAGGACTGGCTCCAAGACCAGATTAACAACAATGTAATCAGGTTGGGCCCAGCTCCAGCACAAGTGGCGGGCGTGTTCGTGGGATCAGATGACGATAGCGGCAATGAGGACGAATGGCAGCTGGTCTCCGACCGCGGATCCCAGAAGTATAAAAACTGGATGGCCCGCAAGATGATCATTCGCGCCCATGGAATCATCCGTGCGCGCTTGAATCAGCCTGAGCCCCCAGAATCTGTGGGTGCTGCTTCGGCATCGTCGTCCCAGCCTGCCTCTTCCGAGAAGAGCAAACGGCGGCGGCGAAAGAAGGAAGAGCGCGCCCCGCCAGTTCCACCTCTATCCCTCACTCTCGGCGATTTCATGCCCCCGGAGATGGGGATCCCTCCCCGGATCCGCCCAGTGGTGGATGATTCGTCCGATGACAGTGTTGGGTACGCTTTGGTTAATACCGTCGAGCTGGTAAATCCCTTTTCGGTTCCCGACGTTGAAGAACACCAGGTGGACCTCCCTAGTGTCCCCGGTCGTCGCCACCGTCGGAGGAACCACAACAACAGGAGTCGCCGGGGCACAGCAGTTGGTACCTCAAGCCAGGCCGTGCACGCCACTGAGACTAGGCAGCAGGCTCAAAACCGAGCTCAGCGTGCGCAGCCCCCCCATCCGGGGATGACGGATTCGCCTCCGCCACTGTTTGTGGTGTGGGACCAGGCAGAACCGCCTCAGCCGCGTCAAGATCAGCTCCGCCCTGCCACGAGTCCATCCCGGCCTCCTGACCCCAGTACGGTGACTACTTCCCGGGCTTCAACCAATGAACAACAAGATGCGCCAATCACCAGTCGGCCGTCGGTTCAACCGGCAAGGCCCATCATGCCTCCAACCGCAGAGCAACCTCCTGCAACCAGGGGCTCGCGCTTGGCAAGAAAGTATGATGTCCTGAAGCACTTGACCGACATCCCAGCAAGGCTCTCCATCCTTGAGGATCTGCGCATGTCATCTGAGATGCGCGAGGCGCTCGCTGAAGCCCTGAAGAGCCCCCTCCAGTTTGAGACAGAGGTTGCGGCTGCAGAGGCCTTTCACGCCGAAACAGTTGAGGACGCCGAATGTCAAGCAGTTATCTCGTTCTCTGGTAAGGATGAAGACCCTCCTATACAGGGGCACATTCGTCCGCTGTATGTTACCGGCCAGTTCAATGGCCTTGAAGTCCGGCGCTGTCTTGTCGACACGGGGTCTGGGATTAACCTGATTCCCACTCGGACGCTCCGGAGATTGGGGTTGTCTGAGGATGACTTGATTCCCTCCGACCTCAGGATCCAGGGGTAAGACCGCACCGAGAAAACTCCGGTCGGCAAGATACGTTTGAAGACCCAGTTCGGTGACCTGGTTGCCAACACCGAATTCATGGTGGTCTCTCAGGATACTGCGTATAACGCATTGATGGGCAGGCCATGGCTCCACCTTCATGCGGCGGTTCCCTCGTCATACCACCAATGCCTTAAATACTCCCTTAACGGTCGAGTAGGCGTGCTTCAGGGAGATGCCTCTCCTTTTTCCTCATGTGAAGCCCGTTATCTGGACGCGGACTATTACAAGAGCAAGGATAAGCAGATCCTGGCAGGTGAGGTTGAGCCTGTCGCTGTTGCAAGTGATCCCTGGGCAAGCTTGGATGACGCTTACGTCCTCCAGATTCAACGGTTGGACGTAGCCATGGTCTCGACGGCCTGTGAGTCTCCTGATGAGATGACCGCGACCGCCCGTGCCAGCACCAGCGGCCCAGCAGGATCTGGTAGCCCCAATGCAGTTTCCAACGCAGTCTCTCCCATGGACGATCCTTCCCCCAGTGGAGAGGACGTGGAAGATGCACCCCCAGCCTTTGAGGAGGGCGTCTCCGCCACAGTCGATGAGTTAGTACAGGTGAATCTTGGAACCGAGGCAGATCCAAGACCCACATTGGTCAGTGCCGCCATGTCCTCTGAGGAGCGGCAGCAGTACGTGGACTTCCTCAGACAGCACCGTAATGTGTTCGCTTGGGGCTATGACGAGATGCCGGGGCTAGATCCTCAGGTAGCCGTCCACCGCCTTGGTCTCCCGGCGAACCATCGCGGGTTCAAGCAGCCTCCCAGGAAGATGCACCCATTCCACGGTGCCATGGTTGAGGCCGAAGTTGACAAGCTTATCAAAGACAACTTCGTGAGGGAAGTTCAGTACCCCAGATGGCTGGCCAACATTGTGCCGGTCAGGAAGAAGAACGGGCAGATCAGAGTCTGTATCGACTTCCGCGATCTCAACCGCCACTGTCCGAAGGATGATTTTCCCCTTCCGGTGACAGAGCTATTGATTGACGCCACAGCAGGGTTCCAAGCCCTCTCCTTCATGGATGGATACTCCGGATACATCCAAATCCGGATGGCCCCTGAGGATGAGGAGTTCACTGCCTTCAGGGCCCCCCAAGGTATCTTTTGTTACCAGGTCATGCCCTTCGGCCTAAAGAATGCAGGTGCCACCTATCAACGGGCGATGCACCGCATATTCAAGCCAATCCTCGGCACACTGGTGGAATGCTACGTCGACGACTTGGTGGTCAAATCGTGCCAGCGTCAGGACCATCTCAAAGATCTTGAGAAAGTGTTCGGCTTCCTCTGGTCTCGCTGCCTGAAGATGAACCCGTTGAAGTGTGCCTTCGGGGTCACCTCCGGAAAGTTCCTTGGATTCGTGGTAAGATACCGGGGTATTGAGATCGACCCAGAGAAGATCAGGGCGATTAGCCAGATGCCTCCACCAGGTAACATCCGGGAACTGCAAGGGTTCCAAGGCCACTTAGCCTATATACGCCGATTCATTGCGAATCTGGCCGGCAAGTGTAAGCCCTTTTCTCGGCTCATGAAGAAAGGTGCCACCTATGTATGGGATAAAGAGTGTCTGACCGCTTTCGAGGAAATCAAGCAGTACCTGCTTCAACCTCCGGTTCTGATGCCGCCTGTATCCGGGAAGCCGTTGTTCGTCTATGTGACTGCCCTGGAACGGTCCCTTGGTGCCCTTCTCGCCCAGAAGAACAACGAGGGAACGGAGAATAGCCTATATTACCTCAGTCGCATGCTCCTCGATGCGGAAGTTAGGTATTCCCCCATCGAGAAGAGCTGCCTGGCGCTCGTATTTTCCGTACAGAAATTACGACACTACTTGCAGCACCATGAGGTACAGTTGGTTTCTCGGGTAGACCCGTTGAAATATATCCTGAGCCGGCCTATGTTGACTGGCCGTCTAGCGCGGTGGGCTGTGATTCTCCAGCAGTTCGACATCAGGTATGTGTCTCAGAAGGCCATCAAAGGGCAAGCATTGGCAGACTTTCTGGCTGCTCACCCGACCTCCGCGGATCAGCCGCTGGATCTAGGCTTTCCCGATGAGGCCATTCTCTCGGTCCATCAAGACGATCCATGCTGGAAGATGCACTTTGACGGTGCCTCCCGGAGCCCCATCGGTAGAAGGCTCGATAATCCTAAGCTCAACAAAGTGGGTTTGGGTATCGTCTTCATTACCCCGGAGCAAGCCGTGCTGCCATACTCTTTCCTGTTGTCAGAGGGCTGTACCAACAATGAGGCGGAATACCATGCCCTCATCACCGGCCTCGAGTTAGCTCTCGAGATCGACGTGCCCCATCTGTGTGTGAAAGGGGACTCCGAGCTGGTCGTTAAGCAGATCAATGGAGACTATGTTGTCAGGAAGCCGGAACTTGTGCCATTGCTGGAGTGCACCCTCCTCCTGATGGCCCAGTTTCCTTCTCGGCCAGAAATTGTCCATATTCCCCGGTCGCAGAACGGTTGAGCAGATGCTTTGGCCAGCCCTGCTGCGTCACTCGCGGAGCCTGAACATGACAACCTGATCGTCCGCGTGACGCACCGCAGTCTCATCACTCCCGTTATCCCGAAGGGAGATCGCGGCCCGTCGGTAAGTAATCTCACCATGGTTGCCCCTGTGCCCAGAGCCCCGAGTACCCCAGATATGGCAGTCGAATCAGCCCCTGATTGGAGGGCGCCTTTGGTTGAGTACCTCCAACATGGCATTCTCCCGTCGGATCGGGCCGAGCGCGAGCGAGTTCGACGCCGCGCATCGCAGTTTGTCCTCCAGAGCAGTCCCGGCCTGGAGCAAATCCTCTATAGGCGCGGATTTGATGGTGTTATCCTCCGTTGCCTTCAAGGAGTTGAGATCCCACGAGTCATGCAGGAGGTTCATGCTGGTTCATGTGGTGCCCACCAGACTGGGCCGAAGCTGTCCCACCAGATTCGGAGGTTGGGATACTTCTGGCCCTCCATGATCCATGACTGCATCGAGTATGCCAGGAAGTGCCATGCGTGCCAGGTTCATGCGAACTTTGTGCATCGGCCGCCGGAGCCTCTCCATACCACCAGGTATTCTTGGCCCTTTGCAGTCTGGGGTCTGGACGTTGTGGGACCTTACCCGCCGGCGACGGCTCGCCAGTGCCGGTTCATTCTGACTTCCACGGACTTCTTCTCCAAATGGGCAGAGGCGATTCCGCTCAGAGAGGTCAAATCCTGTTCGATCGCTGACTTCGTGACCTCCAACATCATTTATCGATTTGGAGTGCCTCACGCTATCCTCACGGATAACAGAGCCAATTTCCGAGCAGCCAAGTTGAAAAAGTTGTACGCCAAGTACAACATTCGCTCGAACCATACATCTCGCTATCATGCGCAGGCGAATGGACAGATTGAGGCATTTAACAAAACCCTCTCTAACATTCTGCAAAAGATGGTTGGTCAGAACAAGAAGAGTTGGCCGGACAAGCTCCCCAACGCCCTCTGGGCTTATCGGACGACGACTCGCAATTCCACCCAGATGACCCCTTATTCCCTGGTGTACGGAGCTGAGGCCGTCCTGCCCATCGAGATCCAGTTACCGTCCTTGCGCACTGCGGTCTACGACCAGCAAGCACCGGACAGAGCTGCTGAAGCCCGTCTAGTCGAGTTGGAAGCACTGGATGAGAATAGGCTTCGCGCTTTGCACAACTTGGAGAGGCATCAAAGCAGAATGGCTCGAGCTTTCAATAAGAAGGTTCGCCTCTGCTCCTTCCTGCAGGGTGACCTAGTACTGGCCCTAAGAGCGCCAATGATCCCCGGCAGGAAGCCACCCAAGTTGGAGCCCAAGTGGGAGGGACCTTTTGTTGTCCACAAGGTCTATCCCAATGGCGCGTACTCCCTAGCAACTATGGATGGTGAGCGTGTCACTCCTCCCACCAACGCTAGGTTCCTCAAGCAGTACTTTGCCTGAGTGCACCATCGTCCGCGCTGCAAGACGTTAAACTGCCAAGTGTTTCGTCCAACATGACGTTAAACTGTACCATCGTCTGCGCTGCAAGACGTTAAACTGCCAAGTGTTTTGTCCAACATGACGTTAAACTGTACCATCGTCCGCGCTGCAAGACGTTAAACTGCCAAGTGTTTCGTCCAACATGACATTAAACTGTACCATCGTCCGCGCTGCAAGACGTTAAACTGCCAAGTGTTTCGTCCAACATGACGTTAAACTGTACCACGTCCAAGCTGCACGACGTTAAACTGCCTAGCGTATCGTCCAAGCTACAAGACGTTAAACTGTTCAGCATTCGTCCAACATGACGTTAAACTGTACCACGTCCGCGCTGCAAGACGTTAAACTGCCAAGCCTCATCGTCCTGCATGACGTTAAACTGCCCCTCAAGAACTACGTGCGGCTTGATTCCCATACTTATGGGATACGTAGGACCGCCTGAACATTCATGTTTCAGGCCTAGCCCCATCCTTCGGGAATTTCCATCCCATCTCGGGCCCTTGGCCCAGTTGCCTCTGGGTATGCGGCGTATGGCGTGAACGCGGGGTTATGTCCTCATTCACGTCGGTTTGCTTGCCACGCTGTACGCCCCCCACGTTTGGGGATGCCTTCCGCTCCCCCCTTTCTCTTTTCGTCCTGCATGACGTTAAACTGCACTTCAAGAACTACGTGCGGCTTGATTCCCATCCTAATGGGATACGTAGGACCGCCTGAACATTCATGTTTCAGGCCCAGCCCCATTTCCCGGGAATCTCTATCCCGCGTTTGGCCTCTGGCCCCAGTTCCCCTCCTTTTTGTGCGAGGCGTATGGCATGAACGCGGGGCTATGCCCTCATTCACGCCGGTCTACTAGCCGCGCTGTACGCCTCCCCCGTGTGTGGGACTACCTCACACCCCTCATCGTCCTGCTTGACGTTAAACTGCCTCTCAAGAACTACGTGCGGCTTGATTCCCATCCTTATGGGATACGTAGGACCGCCTGGATGCTTGTGTTTCAGGTCCAGCCCCGTCTCTTGGTTGATCACGGGGATCTGCCGTCTTTTGGTTGCTCTCAGGGTGAGTCCTCCGACCCTTTCCGGTGATCTGTTAACATGTTTTGGGTACTCAGGTCTATGACCTGTGGTGTCGGATTCAATCCCGACAAGTCCTGTGTTGCTTGTCGGGCCTCGCACTTCCTCTTGTTCGAGCCTTCTCTTAAAGGGATCCTCGTTAGCGGTTTGGGTACGATGCCTCAGTGCTCTCCTACCGCTCCGGGTCGATTTACCGGTGGGTCCTGGGCCGTAAATCGATATGAATCCTGCGCTTGAGCGGTTGATGCTCGTTTGCTTTCCCTGTCCTAGGCTGACGCGATCGGATGTTGTGTTGCGAATATGGTCAGCGACATCCTTGATCGCCATGTCGGCTCTTTCAGGCTCTGAACATTGGTTGCGCAGTCCTCATCACACTCCGCTTTTGTGCGTTGTAGTGGAATCTCGACACTCTCTTCATACTGACCTTCAGTACACCTTTACACGTTAGGCAGGCCAACTAGGGTAATGGTGTCTTTAGAGGCTCCCACGATCTGAGCACCAAGGATATATGCTGATGTCCTCCCTAAGGGCCATGTGTAGCCGGACCCTCGTCCCCATGAGGAGGAAGGAGTCGCCCGAACAATCGCGTTCTGGGCCCAGTATAGCTGGAGGCTAGCATCTCTGCCCCTCGGGTGATGGACATACACAGGCCCCTATCCCAGGATCCTTCTCCTGGAATCGTGCATGACCGCAGGGCTGGGTATGCTCCCACCTCCGCTGTGTCCGCCATGTCGCAATAAGCGGATTCCTCCATGGTCCGAGCAACACGACCTTAAACTGTGTTGTCTGGTCCTACCACACGACCGTAAACTGTGATCGTCTTGGCCGCCCGACGAGAAACGGCACTGCATCGTGATGTTCTCCTCGGAGGACACTCACGTTGGGCACTGGTTAATAACCACGCCATTCATCAATGCCTTTCATGGCTTGATTATTGTGGCGACGCCAGGGGTTTCTTAATCACAGGCATGTCGCTGCACAAAGAAAAACCATCCACCTTTAAGGACAAACAAGAAATATCAAATACCGCTTCTCTGGGTGCGAGGGCCAGACCCGCACCCCTCCCCGCGCTGGTGCCCGATTGTGTTGCGCCGCGCTTCCAGAACTACGTGTGGCTTGATTCCCATCCTTATGGGATACATAGGAACGCCCGGATGTTTGAAACTTCGGGTCCAGCCCCCCACCTCTTAGAGATTTCCCCTTATCTGGGGAATCCGCCGCCTTCGGGTCACCCTCAAGGCGTGTCCCTCGACCCCTTGCAGTGGTCCACCGGTGTCAAGAGTACTCTAGTTTATTGCCAGGAGGGTCAGGTTCAGCTTGGTCAGGTTCCTTCCACTTTTCAGGCTTCGTGCTCCCTTTCATTCGGACCCATCGCCTACGCCCTGGGTGGAGCCCCCGTGAGCGGTCTGGACACAATGCCTCAGTGCTCTCCCACTGACTCGGGCTGGTGCCCCCAAGGGCCTCGGGCAGCAAATCGATATGAATCCTGCGCTTGAGCGGTTGATGCTCATTTGCTGCCTCATTCCATCAACGGTCAGTGCGATATTGATGCTGCTTTTCCGCCACGGTCGGCAGTACTCCTATATTGTCACGCCGGTGCCCCCAGTCCTTGAGTGAATGTCCGCATGATTCACATTACATTTTCCACCTCCCATTTTGGACAGGCGAAACCTCGACACTCTTGACACTATCCCTCAGTGCATCTTTGCATATCCAGGGGATAGGACCACGATGTGGCGTACTTTGAGGTTCTTATGGTCCGAGCTCTAAGACCTTAAACTAAGATCTACCCCTATGATCCAAGCTCTACGACCTTAAACTAAGATCTCCCTAAATGGGGTTCTACGTCCCGCATGACGTTAAAGCTGCACTTTCAGAACTACGTGTGGCTTGATCTCCAGCCCGATGGAGTATGTAGGAACGCCCGGGCATCTCGGCTCGGGTCCAGCCTCAGGGATCGCTGAGTCCTGCCCCTCCTCGTCGCCGACCGTCTGGCCTGGCTTCTGGTAGAGTGGTGCAGTTGTGATATTCTCCCCGATTCAGCTCGGGATGCCCCATTGCAATGATGGGAAGCGACAGTTTCCTCGTCAAAGAGGTTCTGTCTGAGAATTGGGGTGATTCACGGCCAGATTAGTGCATCCGCCTAATACGCTTTCCCCACGGTGGCGCAATTTTGAGAGCGTTAGATTCTGTCCGAACAAATCGTCACTTCGCCCCATGCTTCGCATGCCCTGTTGATCTGGATTTCCACCCTTGTGCCTGAAGGGACCCCCAAAGCGGCATTGATGATGACATGTGATCCGCCTCCTGCAATATGAATGATGACCTTCGGTCCGTCTATCGCAGTAGTCTGGTCGATTGGTCCATTGTCCGCTTGCCGTCTTGGGCATTTCCTGGAAGGCCGACCGTTGTGGATTTCTGAATTCGGGACACGCGATTCAACCTTTCTCATTTCCCTATGTTCGGATAAAATATTAACGCCCCTAGCGTTGTCCCGCTCGTGTGTCGGAACAGGTTGGGGGGATGCTACATTGATTAGGTCTGAGGTCTCCTTTCCTAGGAATGATCTCCCTCTTTTCCTTTGAAATCCAGGCCCAATTGTGGATGCCTGAAGCCTGGTTAACACTCCCGCGAGACAATGAACTGTGGTTGAGCATGTTAAGCCAAAAGATGCAGATAAATATATTGGTTCATACAAATGGATCGAAATATTGAGTAGCAGAAGCAAATGTTCTGGGAGTGGCAAAAACAAAGCCCCTAGGGATTAGCGTGCTGAATAAGTCTTTCTAACGCCGCTACCCTTTGGCTGGTGGCCTCCAGAGCTGCTTCTCGCTCTCTGCGTGCCCTCTCCTCGTCGGCGGTCGCAACACACAGTTCGTCGATCCTGGCCTGTGCACGCTCCCGCTCGACTTGAAGTGTGACCATCTGTTGGCCCGCCTCCGTCAGCTATACCTGGGCGTCAACCAGCTGGGCCGTTAGTTGCTCCACAAGCTCAGTGCACGTTGCGACGAAGGCCTCCTTCTCTGCCGCCTGCCCTTCGAGACGCCGGACTTCCTGCTCCGCCACGAGGAGCGCCCGCGTGCTCTCCGACATGTCCCGACATTGTGCGATGTCGGCACGCCGGCGGCTCTCGCGCATCTTTTCGGCCATGAAATCACGGACCGTCAGATGGAGGCGTTGAGCATCAGCTCCCCCGGCACACAGGAAGCGCAGCCAGGTTTGAAGTGATCCCACGCGCCCCAGCCACTCCGATGGGTCTCGCTTGAGGAAGCGCTGGATGCACTTCCACCCCCTGCGGCGCGTTATCCGGCTCTCCTCGACCGCCTCCGCGTCCGAGTCGTCCATCTCCTCGGGGTCGGCAGGCCGGTAGGCAGGGAAGGCAGCCAGCAGGTCTGCTGCGGGGTCCGCCCCTGGGATGTCCTCACGGGGGATAGGTTCCCCAACATCTGGGCGACCTTCTTCTCCCGCCCCAGCGGCGTTGACACCCTCGTCAGCCCCCGACCTCTCTCCGATGGCAGCACCGCCGGCGTCCGCTGCCCCCTGATCAGCAGTTGGTGGGGCCGGCTCAGTGTGAGAAGTCTGTTCCGGAGTAGGAGGCATGTCTGCCACTGGTCCACTCGTAGATGGCCCGGGTTCGGCAGCCCGACGAGCCTCCAGTAATGAGATCACTGCGCGGGGCATGCCGTGGTTAGTCACGGAGCGTCAACGGAAAGCACCAACAGTAAAGTAAGGAGACTTACGGGAATCCAAAGCGTCATCTTCCGCTGTCCCGGCCGCCGCAAGAGCAATTGCAGCAGGGGACCCTTCAGCGCTTGTCAATTCAATGATGGGCGTCTGGCCCCTGCCTTGTCCTGCTGGCGCCTCTCCTACTCCCACTGAGGATGCCTGACCAACATCCGTGCACTCCTGAGGAAGGTGAAGAAATTGGTTAGAAGCTGTATAAGAGAATGGATGAAGCAGGTTGAGTAGGGATAGAAGCGGACCTCGAGGAGCTCAGTGATATCAATGTTTCTAGAGCCGGCCACCTCGCCGCTCTCCCGTGGGCTCCCCTGATGGGACCTTCCCTCGGAGCCTTCATCCTCCCCCGTCTCCTCCTCTTCCTCGGAGTTGTCGTTACTGTCATCTTCCTCCGGCAACATCTGTTCTGGAGGAGGCTCTAGACTGAGCATCACCTTCACCAGAAGGGACGGCTCCGCACACTGACCACGTTGGTGCGCGTACTCGTCCATGGCCATCAGATATGCATACCGCCGGTGGAAGTTCACCCTGTCGGCGACCTGAAGGCGCCCGACCTCTGGCAGATGGATTCCTTCGCTGGTTATCTTCTGCCAGATGATTTCGGTCCCCAGCGATTGCCGCAGGGTCATCCAGGCCGACCACAGCGCTGGGAAGACTGCATCGTGGGAGGGTTCGAGCAGACGCCTTACCTGCTTCCCGGGCCGCTCTTCGACCACTGCACGTGCCCCCTCTCTGGGCGCCGAGGTCGTAGCGGCAGCCTGCGATGTGCCCGCCGCCGAAGTCCCTGCTCGCGCCGGCTCCACTGCTTGGCGCACCTCCGTTCTCCCCCACGTAACGGCGCCTCGCCTCCTTCCTTGACGCCCGGTCTCCACACGGGTGACCTCGAGCCGCCGAACTGGTTTCCGTAGAAGCCCCTCGGGGTACGCGATGGCCCAGTGTTCAGCGTACTCGGTTGCCAAGCCTGCGTCGACCCCGGTAGGAGGGAGAGTGATGACCTCGCCAGAGCCGAAAGCGGCGAACATTAACCACATCTGGCGAAGGACGCCGGGGTTCGTCTCCTCCCGGACACCAGTGAATACCCTCTTCGGCATCCGTTGAAGGCACCCGAACTGCCTGGAAAACCGGGTTGGCACGTAGGGCTCGCAGATCACCTTCCCGTCGATCCGAGCCATGAGCACCCCGCCCCGCATGTTCAGGAAGTATTCGTGCTGCTCCAGCGGACCCTGCCCATTGTCGATCATCTGGCCAACGGGAGTGGGGAATGGGCTGAAGTTGAAATTGGTGTGATTGCCAATCCGAATCCTCACGCCCTCCTCATTTAGGGTCATCGGAGCGACCCCCGCGATGTTCAGCAGGGAGGGTCGCAGGCTGTTTCCTGGAGGAATGATGGGGTTTGGAAATGTGTACCCACCAAGGTGAGCAGCCACCCAGCCGTGGAAGAATTGAAAGGGCCCACAGATCCTTCGTGGTGACCCCCCTCGCGAGATGCGTCCCAGGATGGCGTACAGCTTAGCCAGCACTAGGACACCGAGGTTGTATCTTTTGTTGGCGGCAATGGCGCCCGCCATCGCCAGTGTCACCGGGCGGACGCCCATTCTCGCGTCCCGCACTGGCAGGAGCCACCCACTCAGAAAGGCGACCAGGAACGCCGCGTACCGGACATTAGGGTCTCGGGCCTCGATGATGCGGTACCCCCATGAGCGGTAGTCGCCCGTCTCCAGGACCCGCCAGTACGACCCGTTCCGGCTCCTCTGAGCCGCGGTCGGGCACCGCTTCCCCCTTCCTGGCATCTTGACCGCTGGGTCATGCTCCAAGAACTGGCCGAACCACTCCTTGTAGGCTATGTCCTTGTGGAAGTCCTTGATCCCGAGCCGCTGCGTAGCCAGGTCAAGTAGATGCCATGTCAGAATGGGAGTCCGTGACCTGTCTTCCCAGATGTTCTTCGGGGGCAGGAACTCATCGTATTGGTAACCCTCCAGCGGGATACCTCCGATGCAGTGGATGTCCCAGAGACCGATGCTAACCTCCCCATGGTGAAGATGGAAGGGGTTGGTATCCGGGGACCAGCGGGTGAACAGCTCCGGCCCGAGCTCGGACTACTGGTAGAAGTGGAATTGCGACGTCCACACCGCCTCAAACATGCCGATGTACCGCAGCTCCTCCGCGAAGTGATCGCAAGTGTGGCGTACCCAGAACGCCCAGGCCCACTCACTGGTGAAATTGCCCCCAGACCGCAAGTCCCAGTCCTTCAGCCAGCCCTTGGTGTCGTCGGTGACACTCTGGCGATATGTGCTCGAGTAGAGGGCTGGAGAGTTCTCCGCAGTAGGCTCACTTTCGACGATGGTTCGCGTCCTTGGGTTCAGGACATAGACATCTAAGTGCCTGGTCTCCCTGGCAGAATTCCCATTGTTGGTGATGTTATAGCGGGGAAGCTCGTCCTCCCGAGTCACCCAGGTCCGTGGCACATCAACCTCGAACCCTGGCACCAGAACCTCATCTAGGATGCCAAAGTTCCAGAGCGGCAGGTTGTCCGACAGCGGATATGTCCTCTGGGCCGACGTCAGCAAGTCGAACAAAGATTGATTGTTGGAAACAATCTCCTTGGCTCCGTAGACCTCCTCGTTCGCCGCCATCTCAGCTCTGCGAATGGCGGCATCCCCCTCATTCCCTTGATTCGTGGCCATCTCAGAAGCTCCGGGAGTCGTGTGGGTTAAGGGATGAGGCGTGCGGAATCGGAAGAGGCTGGTAGAGAAGTTTGAGAGTTGGCGCGCAATCCCAGTAGACGGCGCGCAATTGGGAAGCTTGTCGCGTAAAACCCCGGGTGTTCGCGCAAAAACAGGCCGAAATCCGGAAGGGTTTGCGTGACGAACGGGTGAATTCCGCGCCGAAAATGGCAATTTCGCACACGAGAGCTTGAAAGCTTGTCGCGCGGAAGGCCGGTGTACGGTACGGGGGACCCATGGCCCCTATTTATAGGCAAGGCCGGGTGTCCGCGCTGCGCGGAAAGCGCTTTGCGCGACCGCGACAGCGAATTTCGCGCCCGACACCCTTTTTTGCGCACCACAGTCCCGCGCCACCCAGGACTTCGGCATTCCGGCGTCTCCCTCGGAACCCGATCGTTGCGACCTCTCGCCGATCAGATTCCGAGGGGGGGCTTTTGTATATGCCGGAAAAGTCCGTTGTTCCCAAACGAAGCTCCGGATGCGGAAAGCGAGGTCATATTTGGAGTCAGAAGCATATTTCGGAGGGCCCAGAGGCCTTGCGCGGAATTTTGGAGACCCGCGAGCAAAGTTGAAGGCAGGCGCACAAACCTCCCGGGATGCGCACAATGCGCTGGGCCTGCGCACAACTTTGCGCGCCCGTGGCCCGCGCGACTCCCTTGCGCGCCGGGCCTGATTCCGCGCCCGTGAAGGAAATTCCGCGCCCGCGAACCGGATTCCGCGCCCGGGGTTCCCTATAAATATAAGGCGACCCCCGACATTTTGAATGTTGCCGGAATTCGAAGAGTCGCTCGTTCGCGCAATCCAACCCCCTCCGCGCGCAATGCCGATCTTCAGGTAACCTCCTTTCTTTCGCGCAATAAAGCCTTGGGGTTTGCCTTCGCGCGCAATCCCTTTGGCTCCTTTCCTTTGAAACAAATCTTCACCCAAAGGCCTTCGCGCACAAAAGAAGCCTCTTGCGCGCAATTGCCTCCGGGTGCGCGCAATCTAACCCGATTGCGCGCACCCCCCCTTTTCCTAAGAGGCCATTCGTTAAAGAATGAGCCGTTGCCCCCGCGCGCTATCCGAAGCCCGGTGCGCGCAATCTCCATCTTCCGCGCGCAAAGCGCTGGCCCAATTGCGCGCCGACCCGCGGTATTGCGCGCCAAGCTTCTCTTTTGCGCGCAATCCGCCAGGGTCGCCCCCTTTGACCCCCTGAGGGTACCCGCCTGCGTGGCGCCCGATAATCTTCATCCCGGGTGCCCGCACCGTGCGTTGTCTTCCCGTGCGGCCCTCTAGGCTCGCGCGAAGTGACACGAACCCATCGGCGGTATCACCATCGTCCGTGCTGCAAGACGTTAAACTGCCAAGTGTTTCGTCCAACATGACGTTAAACTGTACCACGTCCAAGCTGCACGACGTTAAACTGCCTAGCATATCGTCCGAGCTACAAGACGTTAAACTGTTCAGCATTCGTCCTGCATGACGCTAAACTGCACCACGTCCGCGCTGCAAGACGTTAAAATGCCAAGCACCTTCGTCCTCGACACACGACGTTAAACTGTACTTCGTCCGGCAAGACGTTAAACCGTTCGCGTCGCCCGATCCTGTGCCTCGCACACAGGGTCCCCCTCCTGGTTTGGATGTGGACCCCACCCGCTCGTCTCTGCAGGGATGTCGGGATTGGAGTGGCCTTCGCCCACGGGGGTAGAGTATTACAGACAGAACGAACTACGTGGACTTTGATCCCTGTCTCCTAAACAGGGTACGTAGGAAGCCTCTCCGAGGTTCAAGCCCACCACCTGGTCGTCCCGGTCGTATTCACGTCGGTTCGTCCATCAGTGGACCCCTCCCGGGTTCACACTTGCGTCGATTCACCTATGAATCCGCCCTTGTGGGAGACTGCACGTGTGTATCTCCATTGTGCTTCCCCACTGCCGAAACCAGTGGAGGGTGTGACAGGGATCGAGGTCTCTTACCTTCGGCCCAAGTCCCTCTCCAACTGAGTTTTGCCGCATCCGGGCCGCCTCAGTGCGTAAGTCCTGACGGAACGAACTACGTGGACTTTGATCCCTGTCTCCTAAACAGGGTACGTAGGAAGCCTCTCCGAGGTTCAAGCCCACCACCTGGTCGTCCCGGTCGTATTCACGTCGGTTCGTCCATCAGTGGACCCCTCCCGGGTTCACACTTGCGTCGATTCACCTATGAATCCGCCCTTGTGGGATACTGCACATGTGTATCTCCATTGTGCTTCCCCACTGCCTTTTTCTCCTTTCAGCGTCCAGCATGACGTGAAACTGTGATCCACCCAGCCGTTCCATCCCCCTCTGTGTGAGGTGGTTCGGTTCAATCCTCCGCCCGGTAGCCTCGACCTCTTCGTGAGTCGGCTTTCCGACGTCCAGCATGACGTTAAACTGTATGTCCGAACTACGCTGACTTTGATCCACGCTAACGCGCGGTACGTAGGAAGCCCCTACGGGGTCCAAGCTCTTCACTCCATCATCCATCCTGATCCTTACCCGGGGCGCCACATCCCGGTGGGGTCATGCCACTTCATTCCACTCCGCTTCACTCGGGAAGCCGCCCATGTGCTGGCCCCAGCATCGGAGGTTCCCCGCAAAGGGTTCTGTCATCTGATCCACTTCTCGTGTTGATCAGTCTGATGCCGTCCCCGCTGGACGTTAAACCCGCGGCATACCCCGTGCTAAACATGGGAAGCTGAGGAAAACCTCAGGTAACACAGTTCCCCGCACCCAGCGCGGGATGCCTCAGGCCATCACGCCTTCGAGAAGCCCTATTAGGGACGGAAGGCAGACATGCAGGGCCGCAGTGTTAAGACACGCCCCTAGCACCCAGAGCTACCCGGTCTCCTCACCGCAGGTTTCTGCCCCGACCAGACTCCTTGGAGCGTCCGGGCGGAAGTAGCGTAATTAACCGGTGTCCATGGAGACATGGCGTCGGGAACGATATTCACGAGCACGTCTTAAATCTATGAGGGAGACCCGGATTAGGCAACGAGTTCCGAGGAGACGTCCACATAAGGAGGAGCCGACATCCCATCATCCCGGTTTCGATCAAGGAGCAAACGCCCCTGAATAAGGGACGGATGCCGCCCGCCTTTGGAAAGCGGGACTGCGGGGCCACAAGCCGCGCACCCATCCCCTCGGGTCGACGGGCGCACGCGCGAACACGTCCTGGCGGAACAGCGTCGGAACAGAAACCCGACGCACATCCGCACTGAAACAGTATGTATGAATTCCTAACATGAACCTAATGAAATCACGACCTCAAATCTATCTTTAAAAGCACCTTCTATCCTTGGAGCTGTTCAAAGAGGTCATCTATTCTAGGAAAAGGATACCAATTCTTGATAGTTAGCTTATTTTAATGATGGTAATCCACACAAAGACTAAGGGAAACATTTTATTTATTAGAAAGGAGGATAGATGAACCCAAAGAAGAAGTACTAGGGGGTATAAAACCTTTAACATCCAGATCCTCCAACTAAGTCTTAAGCTCCAGAAGCTCCTTAGGTGCTATCCTATATGGATGAATGATCATAGGTGCTGGTGCTGGAACAATATCAATAGTAAAATCCACCTATCATGTTGGAGGTAGACCATATAAATCTTCATAAAATACTTAGCTGAATTAGTCCACCACAGGAGGGAAAATAGCGGGTTTCAACCCCTAGTTATCAAGGTAATGATTGGAAATCTATGATGTAAAACTACCCATCCTCTGCTTCTTAGGTCCTACTTGTGTATTACAAACATCCCATTCCCCCTTATGCATGTGTGTAATGCCCTATGGTAATGTAAACATAACCCTCTAACAATAGTAGTCAATATGGGTTCTGTAGGGAACTAACTAGTCCATCCTAAAGATTACATTGAAATTGTCATGTCGAGAATGTATAGGTTCAATTTGAAAAGGTAACCACCTATCTTAAGGGGAAATTATGAAAACGATGAATAACCACTAAATGGAAACCTAAGGGTGTATCTATGACAATTGGGTCCCAATGACAGCACAAACTCCCCACCTTTACATGGTCGTCAGGTCCGGACCTTCTAGGTATATACAGTTCCCCCTTATGCATATGTGTAATGCCCTATGGTAATGTAAACGCCTCCCTATAACAATAGAAGTCAATATGGGATCTGTAGGGAACTAACTAGTCCATCCTGAGGATTACATCGAAACTGTCATGTCGAGAATATATAGGTTCAATTTGAAAAGGTAACCACCTATCTTAAGGGGAAATTATAAAAATGAAGAACACCCACTGAATGAAAACCTAAGGGTGTATCTGTGAAAATTGGGTCCCAATGACAGCACAGACTCCCTGCCTTTACATGGTCGTCGAGTCCTGATCAACTAGGTACCACCAGCTTCCTCGCAGACACGTGGTCCCCACCTTGGGGCCCACCCACATGCCTGAATGTGTCATCTGACTATTGATAGTCCCCATAGGCCAACACATGTCCTTTACAGTGTGGCTTTTCTTCGCTTGTCTTCACTCACACAGACCCTGAGAAACTTCCCAGAAGGTCACCCATCCTGATCACTACTCCAATCCAAGCACACTTAACTATAGAGTTCTAATCAGGTAGGCTTTTGAAAAGGAAGGTGCACGTTGTTGACAAGCGTCATATCATTTAGTCATTTAACTCTTTATCATTTTGGGGTGTTACAATATCTAGTGTCATAACACCATGATAGAAATCAATGTTGAGGCCCCGAATCTCAGTGATTGCCTCAGATATAAATGAACGAGACATGACAATATCAAATAGAGGAGATACTAAAGTATATTCTACAAGAATAGTTCCTCAAAAAGTTGATAGTTCAACACTCTTATCATTCAGCGCAGGCTGGACTCCATGTAACTGGCCTTTACCATGGCCTTGAGTCACTTCCTGACTTCACTAAGTAGGCCTACTCTACTGGAATTGAGAGTAATATATCTGATTTCCTCTTTCTCGACCATCACCTTGGCCTGATCGATCAGTGGTATTCCAACTGCCTAACTATCGTGATCCTACTAACCCCTCTCCTGGTGGAGTAAGTGCAGATCCTTGCACACTAGGCATTGGAGGGAGATATCTACAAAAATGGTGGAGGTGACCCACCCTACCGTAGCCTCTTCACTCAACAATATTTCACACACACTGATTCTTGTAGTTCCATGGTGCTACGCATTGGTGATAGATAGGAGCACCGCTAGTAGAAGGTGCCTGACCACCACCACTCCTGCGAATTTATCTAAAACATTGATTTTCCCCCAAAAAAGATCCACTAGAATCTTTTGGTGCTGAACCACCATGGTTTCCACCCTGATCATGTCTCATATTTCTCTCTGTAATCAGGACCTGGTTGATGATTTCTAAAATAGCCATTATCATATAAACACTTACCTACAATCGGATGACGTAGTACAACCTATCATGAAATTTCCTAGCAGCTATAAGGTTATCAACAACTAGAGAAAGATCAAAACACTATAGCTCAGTGAAATGGGATGAGTAATCCATAAATAACATGGTACACTACTGCAGATTCATAAAATCTCTAGATTTGTCATCTCTTATAGTCTGGGGAAAGAATTATTCATTGAAGACAATCTGGAAGTCAGCCCAAAACATCTCTCTATGCTAGCCTACCTGGGTGATAACATCCCACCACCTCCTGGTTGAGTCACGTATCATATAAGTAGCTATATTGACCCCCACCCTGAAGGTGTATTTAGGTGCTCAAAGATATAAAGGATTTCCTCACTCCAAGACTTCACAAAAAGTGGTCTGTCATCTCCTAAGAAAGTAGGAGTATGGTGCTACAGAAACTCATTAGTCAAATCTTCTATGTTCAAGGTTGGGAGTACTCTACCTTGAATATTCTTCATCATATACAATAATCCCCATCGAAACTAGGCATTAGAACCATACTCAGGTATAGGCAGAGGAACCACATGTGGCTCAACTGGAAGAACAGCTGGTAGATCAAGGACCACCACCTCAAGAACATGATCATAGCTGCCTTTAGGGCGCACTACTTGAGGACTTCATGGAATAATAAAAATATAATGCCAAACAAACATCTTAGAAAAGATTTAATCAATTTATAGGACTAAATTTAATAAACTAGGATAGGTACAAAAGCCTTCATATAAGATTGAACACGCCTCTCTTCCTACAACAAAATCTATGACTAGACATTGGAACATACTGTAACAGGCCATAAAAATGAAGAACACCCACTACCCACTACTAAGGTCATGTTTATGTCAAGTTTCTACATTAATCATGCATAAAAAAGTTGTTCTAATTCATAAGCCTTTTCAAATAGTTGAATCCAATGATATGTAATTTTTTGGACCATAAGGGCCCATACACCTTATGAGTCAAAAGATGAAACTCACTTGGATTTCATTTTCATTTAAATTGTTCTTATCCACATGATTATATAATTCCTCAAATGGTTGAGCTATTTTGAATGCCATTTTCCAATCCATAAGGTTCCATACACCTTATAAATCAAAGAGTGGCACTTACTAAACTCACACCATAGAACGATCCAAATCCTACCGAAAGGTGTCAGCACAATTGTATATTTTTAATAATGAATAAAAACATAAAAAAAGTAATTCTTGAAAAAATTGAAATGTTATATGGAAAAATGAATTGTCTATTCATATTTTTCCTATCGTGATGCATGTTCTATCACATAACCCTTATTTCATTAGGTTAATTAATGAAATCACAATTCCAATATCATCAATTTCAATGGAATCACAAAACATGTAAATCAACTAATGTTGAAATAGTATCAATAGTAATAGAAGAATCAATAATGGAAATAATTCAAGAAACTTGGTCCTTACCCCGTACATGGGTTCGTGATGCCTAAGCATGGATTATGACCAAGTTACTTGAATTTCCAATCTCCAATCTATTATCACCATATAGTAAATCCAGAAAATAACCTACCTCTGATACCACTTTCTGATGTCCTAGAACTGGATTCCATGTAAACCATGGCCCGAGCCTGGTTGGCCACATGACCCCTGGTGCATCTCCCCATATGTCATGGGCTGCCGACGAGCATTGAGGGTGTAAAGATATTAAGGCATGGAGACTTTATCCCCATGTTAGTGTAACAAAGTGGATGTAACAACAAACATACAATAGAAGAAGTATAAAAAAAGGAAAGATACAAGAAACAATAGAAACATAACAATAGTCAGATAAGTCAATATAAAGAGATTGAATAATATAATAAAAGCATCATAGAAATTTTTTAATACAAATATGCATGCATGGAATGCCATTACAAAATGGGAATAGAAAATGGGAAACATGCATGATAATACAGAATTACAAAATAAAAAAAATCCAAAAGATAGTCCATAACATCTTTAGCATAATCCCATTCCTCTTATCCTAAGCTCCATATAATCAAAAGATTCAACATCTAGGCGAGTGGTGTTTTCATATATCCATAATTGTAGGAAAATAGTCTTCTTGGGTTCCAGAGGCAGCCTGGGTAGGGTGTGAGATAAATCACAGTAGGCCACCACTAACGGTGTCTAATGTAATATGAGTGACACTCATAAGTAAACAGTGTGTATCTAATAGTAGTAAAATAAAAAAAAAATAGAATAAAAAATTACCCTCCCACTCAGGTTCTGAAAGGAAACCTGTTTGGTATACCTGCTTCAACTCAATGCTGGCATGTCTAAATATGTTACTGTGTATATATATAGTTAGTATGGGGTGAGAATGACTCCCAACCATAGAAGATAGTGTCATGGGGTAATAATTCTTCCATCCCATTGGAAAAAATGGAACGGGGTAATAATTCCTCCCTTACACATGTAATAGAATGGAATGGGGTAATGATACCTCCCTCCCACATGTAAAGAATGGAATGGGGTAAGAATGACTCCTTCCCACATGTAAAGAATGTAAGGAGGTAATAATTACTCTCAAAAACATGTATACAAACCCCCAATCATATAAATGATGTAGGGATTCACATGTTATATAATGTAAGGAATACCATATTACACTATTTCAAGTAAATAAAACAAGGAAAATTTTCAATGCATTTATAACGAAACCCAAAGCATGAGCATGAACATGCCATCCCTAGAAAACATTCCATTTAAGAAATTTCATTTTAAAGGTTCAAACCATCTCAACCTCACCAAACCATTCAATATAACCATCCCATTTTCCTAACAGGGAAAGTTCTTCTGCATGGTCACAAGCCAAGTGAAAATCTATAACAAAATATTCATAGCTTCAAATCAGAAATTCCAATACTAAGAGGTCAAAACACCCATGGGGTGTCTTGGATAAATGAAAAAACACATGGAAGTGACCAATTCAATTGAAAACCATGTTAGGAAAAAATAACCATAATTTCCCATTTTAGGTAATTGGACTAAAATCGAAAATTTGGGTGGCATACCCCTTGGGTGTCGATATGAAGTAAGGGTGTTCTCTAAACCCTTAAAAATGATTCATTTATCCTATTTAATCAGACTAGGGTCAATTATACATGAAGAAATCAACTCAATATAGGATCTCAGCAAAAGATGGATCACAACACAACGAGATTAAATATGAAATGACCAAAACTCAAATAGAAAACTATATGAACACCAAACTTAGGGTCATATATGATGCCTCACTGAGTATCGACCTCATATTCGAAGTCGGTTAGAGTAGATATATGTTTCATTCCAATGAGCTAAAAATAGGGTGAATGAACCTGCATCTAAATATCACAACATATGGAAAACATTTGTGAGGAAGGAGGAGCACAGGAGGTTAGCCTTACTTTAGGGGATCCAATAATTCTAACGAATCAAGAAATAGTCACCGAGTGAAGGAGTTTCAAGAGATTTAAGAAGGATAAGGATTGAGAAATCAAGGAGGAGGAATGAGAGAGCTTCTATCTATATAAGGGAGGAGAAAAGAATCATAGAAATTAAAAAAAGGATGAAAAAATGTAACTTTTCCTCAAAACTGGGCATACACGGTTACTAGGAATGGTTTTTCCAAATCATATGAACACCGTGCGTAGCTTACTACTTAATTGGGAACACCACATGACCTATGTTTATGGTTTATCTAATTGTGCATAGACTATGAAGATGGGATCTAGACCCCATTTTCAGTAGCGGCATGACCATGCGCCTGGGTCTCATGGTTCTAGATTAACTGTATGACCCAGTCTCCTATCCCCTTATGAGAGATATGGGCTCTATAAGAGCCCTAAATTCTTCCGTGACCTCCTTATCTTGATTATTTGATTTCATTAGGACCAATTAAGACATTCAAAAAGAAAAATTGACAATCCATACCTTGTAAAAAGGGTCAGGTCATTATAGGATAATTCTAATTCCCTTGGCATTGACTACACCAGTTGGAGTTCAAGATAACTTCTATGAAGTATATATAGATTTTGAGATAGTTCTAAGGAAGTATATCTATTGGTTAGATTTTATATGTTTACAAATATAACCATATAACATAATCTTTTTAATGTATTGTTTGTATTTGGTGTAGGTTATCATGGATTTATTCTAGAGGAAAGTTATGTTTTAGGATGATGATGGAGAGATAGTGGTGTTTGATGGAAACTGAGACCCTTGGATTGGTCAGATCCATGTTTCATCCTTGTATTATTTGATGGCCAAGCTGTTGTTGAGTTCATTGGATGTTTAGAACTTGGTGTTTCCCTGGGTCCTAGTCGAGTACTCTGATGTCTTTATCAAGAAGGTTTTAGTGTTACCCCCTTGATGGGATATCAATTTTGGGATCTTAATACAACCAGGAATGTATCATATACCATTGACTCTATATATGATGCCACCTTGTATGTCTCAAGGGTTGTGAGTACAACTCTATGATCTATTACAGTGAGGTTTTGTTTGGCAGAGTTTGTCACCTTGGGGTGGACCAGTTTTGGTCATGAAGAAGGATAATGGTAGTCCATGTCTTTTTATCAGTTATTATTACTTGAACAAAGTGACATTAAAGAATAGCTATACTCTTCCATATATTGATGATTTATTTTATCATCTGAAGGGAGAAATATGGTTCTTAAAAATTGATTTATAGCAAGGATTTCAGAAGAAATGGGTGAAGTATGAGGATATTCTGATGAATTTTTTCCATTATCATCACAATCATTACGAGTTATTTGTGATGTAGTTCAGTGTGAAGAATACTTTATCCATATTTATGGGGTTAATGAATTCAGTGTTTCAAGAGTTCCTAGATAAGTTTGTGTTTGTTTTCATCGATTAAAACCTTTTTTAATCCATATATAAGGAGGATAATGCAGAGTATCTGTGTGTCGTTTTGTGAGTTATTTTTTCATGAGAAGCAGTTCCTAAAGCTGTCAGAGTTCTAGTTTTTGGGATCATGAAGTCTATTTCTTAGGGTATGTGGTATCCTATAAAGGAGTATATATTGCTCCTTGGAAGATAAAGAGGGTTTTTTTGTGGTCATCTCACAAGATGGCGGAATAGGTACAAAGTTTACTTGGTATTTCAGTCTATTATAGGAGGTTTGTATCCAATTTATCTTAGGATGAAACTTCCCTAATTGCCTTGAACCAGAAGGATCTACTGTTCTTGTGGACTAACCAGTGTCAGGTAGCTTTTGAGTTCCGAAAGAAGAAGCTATTTAGTGCTCGGATCCTTTGTTTAACATTAGAGGGTGTTTATTTTGAAGTTTTATGTGACACTTCACATCTTGTATTAGGCTATATTTTGATGCACTAGAGATCAGTTGTTTCTTATGGGTCTTGACTATTTCTCCCCTATGAGCATAACTATGCCACCCATGAACTTGAGTTGGCATCAATTGTGTTTTATTTAAAGTTTCAGTGAAATTTCCTAATTGGATAGAGTTTTGTGGTTTTCAACAACCATAAGAGCCTGAGGTATGTCTTCTCCTAGTGTGAATTGAACTATTTTCAGTGATGGTGGATAGAATTCGTGTAGGATTATAACTTTTATATTTCATATATTCTGGGAAATGGAAATATTATTGTCGATGTTCTGAGCACGAAGTCACATAGTGTTTCCATGTGTAAATATATAGATTCCTAGAGATTGATGAATAATATCTCAATGATTCATTTTGATATGGAAGAGTTTGGAGTCATAGGATATGTTTTCAAGATGAAAATGAAGTCATATTTGGTGTTGTAGGTAGAGGATTCCCATCTAGTGGATTCTGAGGTGGAGGTCTATAGGGATCATGCTTTTTAGTGTTTCCCCTGATGGTTGGTTAGTGTATGGACAACACTGAGTGTTGTTCTAGGAAAGGTTTTTTTATCCCTTTAGAGATGCATGAGATGGTTCTCCATGAGTTCCATAGCTCACCTTTGGTGGTACATCATGATATGACACGGATTTACTAAGCCTTGATAGGTCAGTTTTTTTGGCATTAGTTGAAGCATGTAGTTGGAGAGTTTGTTTCTTGATGTTTGGTCTTCAAGTTGGTGAAGGTTGAGCCCTGTGTTCCTATGGGTTTGATCTAGTCATTAAAAATTTCTTAGTTCAAGTGGAAGGACATATATATCGACTTCATTACCAGTTTACTTAAAGATCAAAGAGTATATGATGAATATGGGTGATAGTGAATCATTTGATTATCCCACTTTATTGTGATTAGAGAGTCGAGATCAGTAAATGTTTTATTGAGGCAGGATCTGTATAAGGTTGTGAAACTCCATGAAATCTCGAGAAAGATCATATCTGTTCAAGATCATCATTTTACCTATAGGGTGTGGATAGGTCTCCAACATGATTTTGGCACTTATTTAATTATTTTCACTACTTTTCATTTACAGACAAATGGTTAAAAATATTAGACCATATAGAATCATGGAGACATGTTGCACTCTTATGTCATGGATTTTGGAGGTTCATGGATTAACCACTTTCCCTTTATCAAGTTTATTACTATAATAGTTTCCACTCCACCATTGGTATGATTCTATTTGAAGCTTTGTATGGATGAAATTTTCATTCTTTGTTGTGCTGGAATGGGGTCAAAGAGAAAACAATTCTCAGGCTAAAACTGGTACATAATATGCCAGAGATAGTTCAGCTAATTCACGAGAGGATGAAGGCAACACAATATCATAAGAAAAATCCTATGATGATCACAGGAGGAGACCATGGATGTTTGATTTTGGATATCATGTGTTCTTGAATGTGACTACTTGTCATTGTCAGTGAAGGTTTGGTCATGGGAGTAAGCTTTCTCCCCATTTTTTTGGGCCTTTTGTGGTGTTGGATAATGTTCGAGCTATGGTGTATCATATAGTAATTCACCCCACATATGAGCCAGATATATGATGTTCTTCATGTGTTATAGCTCCATAGTTATATTCATGATGACTCACAGGCCATCAATTGGGGTGAGATTGATGTTTAGGATGATGGAACCTTTAAGGAGTGGCCTATGGAGGTCCAGGGCCACCAGGAGAAGGTGTTTCATAGGCATGTTATTCCCTTTGTTTGTTTCTTGTGGTGGCACAAAAACATGGAGGAGAGTACCTGGGAACATTATTCAATGATGAAAACTTAGTACCTTTAGATTTTTTATGTTTTTCTATTCTCTTATATCATTGTTCCATATTGGATTCTGATCTTTCTAGTTTATGATATGGTTTCCTCTTATTACTTATTATGGATTTACTCTCATTTGAGAGGTATCTTCTCTAGGAGTGTTTTTAGGAGTTGGTTGCTGTTGTTTCATGGATTCACACTATTCTGCTGATGAGGTTTTTAAAATCATATTATGGTGAGATAATTGATAGGAATTTTGTGGTGTGGCTTTTTGGATGACCCCTTTTTTCTCTCTAGGTTGGGTTTTTGATACTCGTGGATAAGATTTTTTTGGATGTATCTAATGTAATAGAATAGATCCATGTATTCTAAACCTTAGCATTTTTCTAAATCTCTCAGTTCTTAGAGGAGGCCTAAACTAGGTTTATAGATGTTTGGAGGATAAATTATAGGAACAAGGAGAATACACAATGTGTAACTATTTAACATCATGAATTCACAATTCATGGCTTGGGTGAGAGGCCGTTCCTGGATTGAAATAAATCCACTGCTTTTTTGAGTTCAGTTCATGGGGTACTAAAAAGTTTGTAAATATTCAGGATTAATTAGGTCCAGGTGATGTGTTTTTTAGAAATATTGAAAACCTAATATTTATATGTTGTGAAAGGGTTTCATGCTGTGTAAATTCCCTGTGCAGGATACCTTTAAATTCCATAGTGCCCCACATTTTTCTCAGACCTATGGACTTTATCTCACTTCCCAAGAGGCCAATGAACCTATCTATAGGTGTTTTGAGTTTCATTCGATGGGGATTGATTCTTGTCCTACCATATTCAATCCATGGAAATGAAATTCATGTTCTAATGGTTATTCTATTTGGATCATATTAATTAATCTTTCCATGTGAAAAAGCTTCATCTCCATGTTTCTAATGGATTTTTTCTTGGGTTTATTTTGTTAGGGTGGCTGTGCCATAGTGTCCTTAGAGGGATGAAACTTCTTATAGGATAGGTGATCGAGATCTACAACATTTTTCCATTCTCATGCAAATAATGTTGACGCCTTTGAGGAAAGAGATTAATTTCTACTCCTATTTATTTAAATGAAATTGTGAAATTAGAATGGTTTATCCCTTTGGATGGAAATGGAATTAGCTTAATAATTATTGAACCAAATTAATAAATATTTGGTTATAAATCCATGTTGTTTCATTATATTGTGATAACATGTTTCCTCTTGATGTGCTTTATAGTGTGATATCTATGCTATTCTTGTTAGTATGTTTTTTTATGTTATGTATTATTATTTTTTCTTGATGGAAATTGATAAATAATGTAAAGATTAAGTTTATTGATTAAATTTATTAATAATTAAAGAAGAGTAATGTTTGAATCTAGTATTTCTTGTAATTTGATGGTAATAAAAATGATGCAATGCACATGTCTAATTGAAAATGATCTTCCATGCGTTAATGGAATTTTTGAATAATGAGAAGCATGGTTATTCTAATTATTGATATTAATGAAAAGTCATGTAATTGAGAATGGTTTTTCTTAGAGTTAATGAAATTAGTTTTAATGGTAAGAGCATGTTTAACCTTGATAGCTTATTATAACTTGATACCTTGGGTTTCTCTTAGTTGGAACCTATGAATAATGTATAGGTAAATTCAAGATAGAATAAAAAATAGTTTTGTGATAAAGATAACTACTAGGTCCTCAATTTCTCATTTTCTTATGAAGGCCCCATGCCTTGAGTATAGAGCCATGAGAGATCGTTTATGTGTGAAATATAGATGCATTTTTTTGGTCTTAGATTGTCCGGTTGGTTGTGTTTTTTTGTTTCCTTCTACTTTTGTGATGTGATCTAGATAAAATATTTACTATGCGATGTGATATGGAATGGGTAGGTGTGACAAATGGGTCTCGGTGATAGCACAACCACCTCACCTTAATATGGTCATCAGGTCCTGACCCACCAGGTACCACCAGTTGCCCCGCAGACACGTGGTCCCCACCCTAAGGTCCACCCACATGCCTGGACATGTCATCTAACTAATGACAATCCCCACAGGCCAACACATGAATTTTCCACTGTGATTTGTCCTCACTCACACAGACCCTAGGAAACATTCCATAAGGTCACCCATCCTGATCACTAATCCAAGCCAAACACTCTTAACTATGGAGTTCTAATCAGGTAGGATCTCAAAAAGGAAGGTGTACCTTGTTGACAGGAGTCATATCATTTAGTCATTTAACTATTTATCATTTGGGAGTGTTACAATCACCCCCAACCCTATTAGAGCACAACGTCCTCATTGTGGGCCCTACATCTCAACCCAGGCAGTGCACCACACTTAAGTATGGGTACCACCTCGGATACAAAATGTGACAACTTGGTCCTAGTGATAGCACAATGTGCGTTGTCCTCACTCACACACACCCTGGGAAACATCCCAGAAGGTCACCCATCCGGATCACTACTCCAAGTCAAACACGCTTAACTGTGGAGTTCTAATCAGGTAGGATCCTAAAAAGGAAGGTGCACCTTGTTGAAATGAGTCATATCATTTAGTTATTTAACCCTTTATCATTTTGGGATGTTAAAATCACCCCCCATTTAGAGAACAATGTCTTCATTGTCAACCCTACATCTCAACCCAGGCAGTGCACCGCACTTAAGGCTGGGTGCCACCTCTGATACCAAATGTGACAACTGGGTCCCAGTGACAACACATCCACCCTGCCTTAACATGGCCATCGGGTCCTTACCCACCAGGTACCACCAGCTGCCCCAAAGACACGTGGTCCCCATCCTGGGGTCCACCCACATGTATGAACGAGTCATCTAACTAATAGAATCCCCCATAGGCCAACACATGTCCTTTCTAGTGTGCTTTTTCCTCACTCACACACACCCTAGGAAACTTCCCAAAAGGTCACCTATCCTCATCACAACTCCAAGCCAAGAATGCCTAACTGTAGAGTTCTAATCAGGTAGGATCCTGAAAGGGAAGGTGCACCTTGTTGACATGAGTCAAATCATTTAGTTATTTAACCCTTTATCATTTGGGGGTGTTATAGTAGGCCTAGATATGTTATGATTCTGGGATGGTTGAGCCTGAGATGGATAATGAGATATAGGGACGAGAGGACTGAATGATTTGGCAATAGTTGACACATGATATGATAAGATGCATCTGGATATTCATGTGGGTGTTGATGATGACACCAGAGATGATTAAATGGGATAAATCTGGGATACCCATTTTTGATATGATGGTGAGATCTGGGATTCTTGTTCATAAATTTTTTTAATGACTGCTGGCTGGGTTTCTTATTTTATTTGGCTTCCTTTCCCCACATATTGAGGCATCTTGATGTGTTTTGTTTCTTATTTCCTCTTGGTGGTAGATTATGATGGTTTTACTAGAGTACACAATTTATGTAATGATTATAATAATGATTTAATAATTATTATCCCATGAGGTTGGAAATTATTGAATGAAAATGATGAAGAGATGTCACTCTTGAGAAATTTTGGAATTGGTTTGGATTATTCCTAGAGGGTGTTGACTTAGTCTGAGGATTAATATAATGTAATGTGGAATAATTTTAATGGTTTATTTAATGTATAATAAATTAATAAATGGAAGGAAATGATAAAAAGGAAATTTTTAATTAATGTAGCTCTTTAAATTATTTCGTTCTTATAGGATATTTGGTCTTAGTAGTGTCATCCAGGAGTCCAAACAATATTAGCTACAGTTAATTATAAGAGTAGGTTTTTCCTATAGTGTGATTGTGAGATATATTATATCGTATATATTATCTGATTTCATACACTTCCACACCCATGTCGGCTAGGGTGACTAACACCCAGTAGACTCTAGGAGAGTTTTTTCTCCAACATTCCGATGAGATAATGGATGACTAACTATCTCCTCTGGTCTTGCTCTCTTATCTTGGTAGTAATTATATTATGGTATGCACAATATTTATTTTTACCATATATGTGTGTAGAGGGATATGATGGGTTGTTATTATTTCACACACATTAATCTCTAGATATAATACCCAAAGGATTTTTATAGGTATGGAATGTATATAATGTGATGAATTGAGATACTTACTCGGTGTATGGGTAGTGATGGCTTGAGGTATAATACCATATGTATGATACATTTCATATGACATGTGGTGGATTTTAAAAAAATACTCGGTTACTGTATATGGATATTTGAATGGTATAACATGATGATGTGATGTATGAGGTGAATGTTTTAATGCCTTTCCTAGGTGTTTGGGCTATCTTATTTTGGAGAGATATGGAACATGTCATGTGATGTTGGCACAGAGAAAAAAAATAGTGGGGGAAGTTGGAGCAGGGTACTCTTGATGTTTCATTATTATATTATATTCTCTTCTATATGTGATACTTGATGAGTGTTTATTAAGGTGAGGTTTGGAACCATGTATACCTATTTAGGTGATGAGTTAGTTTCATTATTGTTCCCTGCGATTTAGGTTGACTTATTTAACTGTTGCACAAGAGGATCTAGGGATGATCGTCTTGTGTATACCGTTATTCTATCCCTATGTAGATATAAAATATTTTTGAGGTCATCCATAGTGGGTTGGATATTGGTATGGATATTACTGGATCATGGTTTTTTAGGATCTGTTTGGGATTTTTGGTCACTGGCATCCAATACTTGTAGTTTTCCTTTCAGTTGTTGTAGTACTATATGAAATTTCATGTTTTCACTTGGGATTTATTTATATATATTTCTCATAAGGTGTTGATTGTTGTATATGTCTTATCTCTCTCTTCTGTGTGTTCTTTTAGAGGGTAATGCCTCACATATGTATGTTTATTATACCCTCAGTGATAGTAGCCAACCTAGGGTCTACTAGACGTGGGTCTCGAGATGTCACTGTATCCCTCCCATCATTACCCTCTTAGGAGGGGAACACTTTGAAAGGATGGGGTCATGACATAGTTGTATCAAAGGTTCATGTTGAGGGATAAGCTGAAGTATAAAGTTAGGAATAGTTGAGAGTGCATGAGTTGGTAGGAAAACTATTTCATCTAAGTTTATTAAGATATATTAACATGAGATACTAGCTAAGACACGGATATTTATCCCCCTATGATCTAATTCACATAACATTAAGTTTACTGAGCCTATTAAATTAAGTGATACTTGTTTCAAGTTAGATACCCAAGAAAGGATCATTCATCATTCTTCTTTATGATAGTTTTTCAAATGGTTAGACCCCAGAATAAGTTAAAACCTGAACAAGAAAATAAATAAATAAATAATTAATGTTAAATATTGCATATTCTAGGTTTAATAGTCTAATAGTTTATCATTTTTTCATACATTTCTCCAAGTTTATGTCCTCATTAGGTTAACACTAAATATGTTCAACAGGATGTGCCAAAAAATCACTATAGAGTGGAGGTCGAGGACGATGAACCTCAGAGGAAGAAAATACAAGAGTTTCAGCACTATAGTATGCAGAACTATGAGGGATCTATTTCATATTCATCCACTAAACATTGGTTGGAGGAGGTTGAGATAACTTTTAGTTAAATCCATGCTTGGAAGGATTAATAGGTTTCATTGGCTGTGATGATGTTTCATAGAGAATCAAGGTAGTAGCGAATCATATTCCTATAATATTGAAAGAATTTGGAAGTCGCATGGGAGAAGTTCCAAGAACAGTTCTTATCATAGTTTATTTCTTTGACCATGATTATGGATAGTTTTAAAGAGATTCTTATTCTTCAACAAGGGATTTCTGGTGTGAAAAATTCTGGGATCCATTTCAAGACCATTTTGTGATATGCTTCAGACCTGTTTTTTGATGAGGAGTCTAGTATGAGGCATTTCGAGGAATATTTGAATCTATAGATCTAGATCTAGGTCCCCCCATTTATGTCTTAAATGTATCTTAAGGTGATGACGAGAGAAAAGGATAATGATATGGGAGATGTCAAGATTCCTTATGATAAAAAGATACAGTATAGGGTTATTAGCTTCCTATATAGAAGATGTTTCAGTTAGATAAGGGTAGATCTTAACCCTCATTATCTTGTTTCTCCATGAGAGGCATCACTTAGACTTATTCCAAGAGTTCATATGCAAGTTTTTCTTAGTAATTATGAGGTAATTAATGAAATAGTTCCCAAAATTTATGATATGTCAATGTTTTCTAGGTGTTCCACTTCAGGTTTCTCCATTGAGGCAGTTTTAGCTGAGGCAGTAGCAACAACAGGGTATCCACTTTGGGATTAGAAGAGGGGAGATAGGCCTGACATTGTACACCCCGGAGACGATTCTAATCATTATAAAGAAGAGTATAGACATGGTGGTGGTAATTATTAGGGTCAGAGAGGCTATAGAATTGGCCTTTGTTAGATTCACAATTTAGCATTGTCATCTTTAGGTAACCTAGACATCATTCTAGGTGCCCTTTTTTTCACGACCTGTCCTCAGGGCCCGTGCTGTGACTACCCCAAGCCTGCCTTCCATAGGCCAGGGGCTGGCGACTAGCACCAAAGGAGTAAATCCCTAAAATTGGGAAGGCATTGCCTTTAGAAATCATAAACACACACAACCAGAGAACAAGTGAAAGAAAAAACTAAGTAAAAACAGTATAACAAGTGTGCTGAAAGTAAAGGGGACAGAAATACAAGCCCAACAGTAAAGTACAAGGAAAGGAAAAATAGGTACAACTAAAAAAGGAAACAAATGGAAGGTGTATAGAAGCTCCTGGATCATCCACCACGGATCCTACCTGATGGGTAGGTAAAGATAACCTCCTCAGTGCTCCATGTCTATCCGTATCCTCCGGGTACTGACTCGTCGCGAGGTCCACCTCTGGGTACCGTCCAGTCCTCGTACACTCCGCCTCACTCAGCACTGTCAGACGTATGCATCCAATACAACAAGGTGCGTGCACAACCCATTCCGGGGTGAGTATAATGATAATCAGTAGGGACCCCAAGACCCTCAAGGTCTCACAAAACCCAACAAGGATAAACCATAAAGTAAGATACAATCACGAGGTATCAACCAACCTTACTTAGGTATATGTCCATACATTTACCTAAGTTACCAATCACAGTCCAACTCCAAATCTCCAGCCCAAGCACAACCCATTACACAATTGAAGTAAAGTCAATCATCTCGATGATATCGATTGAAATTCAAGACTCAGCTCACACAAGTATACATCTTTTTTAGAGTGATAGAGATGATCAGATGTAGTCACTGATTCATCTAAGCTGTCAGACCCACACAGGATATAGGACCAGCTAAGCTGTTGAACCCACACAGGATATAGGACTAGCTATTCTAGAATGATAGAGATGATCATATTTAGTCACTAATTCATCTAATCAGTTGGACACACATGATACATGACCAGCTAAGCTACCAGACCCACACATGATACATGACCAGATATTCTAGAATGATAGAGATGATTAGATGTAGTCAGTGATTCATCTAAGCTCTCAGACCCACACATGATACAAGACTAGCTAAGCTGTCGGACCTACACAGTATACAGGACCAACTATTCTGTCAGACCCACACAGGATACATGAACAGAAGTCAGAACCGTCGGACCCAGGGAGGATCTCGGTACAGTAGTCATCGCTGTCGAACCCATGGAGGATTTCGGTATAGTAGTAATTTCTGTCGAACCCACAGAGGATTCCGGTACCGTAGTCATCGCTGTCGAACCCACAGAGGATTCTGGTACATCTCAGTCGTAGCCAGCTCTAGGGTTCCCACACACAACACGCTCGATTCCAGGAGGGTCTGCTCCTCGATCCAAGTACCGATACATAAACTATCATGAAGTCCTAATTTTATATAACTCGTAGTTCCGTCTTATCATAAGGAACCCAATGTGATAGATGGTGCATCAATCGGACTCTCGGTCTGTGAGTTATTGGCATTTCTATTCGAGGGGCTCGGTTGGTTTTTAGGCTCAATCCAACCCGACCGTACCCCAACTATGTCCAAAACTCAAGTGGGGTATGCCAAAATAATCGCCTCACTACAATAATTCCATCACCATAGATGGTTTGGAGATCGTACACCTGTAGCCCTAGATGTGGGCAAAAAGGTGTAAAAGGCCGTAGCGGGTCCCGGTCTGGTCCGACCCAGTCCGACTGACCCAGCCCGACCCAGTCGGACTGACTCGGCCCGACCTGGTCTGAACCGGGGTCTGACCTGGTCCATGAGTCTGACCCGGTATGAGGAAGCGACCCAAGCTGAGGGGACATACCGACCCGAAGAGACGGGCCGGCTTGGCCCGAGGGCGGCCCGACTGAGGGGGGCCCACCCGAGGGAGGCCCGACCGAGGGCGGCCTGGCCGTGGGCGGCCCGACCGTGGGGGGCCCGGCCGAGGGCGGCCCGACCATGGGAGGACCGGCCGTGGGTGGATCAGCCGAGGGCGGCCCGGCCGAGGGGCGGCCCAGCCTGGGCGGCCCGGCCAGCCATGCGAGGGAGGGGGTGTCGCGCCCCTCCCCGGTTCATCAAACAAAATCGGCGCCTTACGCCGCTTCAGGGGTTGCGGGACCTGGGTGGTCCTGCGTATCCTGCTAGATGGTGGCCGGCCCAACCGACCACCACCACAACTCCACCACGGCTCGACGGTGCCGCAGTCCTCCTACTCTCCGCGCGGCATGCCAGTGCCATACCCTCACAGCCATGGCCTGACCTAGCCGCGACAATCCGCTCCACCGCGCGGTGCGACGACGCTGTGCTTCTCCATCTGCTGCGGCCCTCCCGGCTGCGGTTCCTCCCCAGTGCGGTGCGACGGCACCACACCTCTTTCATTCTCCGCGGTTCTTCTCTGGCATTGTGCGATGGCACTGCGCCCTTCCGGCTCTGCCTCCGACGTCAACCAAACAAGAATCAACGGAGGGCCGTCGAGCCGTGTTTGTTCGGCCCACGCCCTCCACGTTAGGTGATAACAATTATCCACCGTCGAACCAAAGTAAATGTTGAAGAACATGGCTATAATTCATACATTAAAATATTCAAATCCCCTACCTTGTAATCAGTGTTTTCTCGGTAGAGTCGTGGGAAGGCGGCGTCATTTTGTTGACGTTGGGAGGAGATGACGTCATTGTATGTTGCGCCTGTCACATATCGCCAATCCAGGGTTCGAGCGTCGTCCTCGTTCTTCGTCGAAGACAGTGCATTCTTTGTTGGAGAGGACGTCCTTCTTCATTGAGAGGACGTCGTTCTTCATTGAGAGGACGTCGTTCTTCATTGAGAGGATGGATTCCTCTCAATTTTCCCAAATCTCCTCTCACAAAGTTCTCCCCAAAAAAGGATTATGCCAACCCCCAATAATAAAATATAATACCTTATTATAATAGTGGCATAAAGAATACAAAAAAGATACAAAAAGTTGAGATTAATTAAAGAGGACAACTCACTTAATTAATGTGGGTGAAGGCTCAAAAATTAATGGGGAAAAAGGTGAAGAGTTTCACGAAATTTAATTGGGGGTTCAAGGGGGTTAAAGGGGAGTTACCGAGGTTGGGTGGGCCCCGCCTAATAATCCTCCCAAGGGAGGTTATGTGCGGGTGGGCCCCACCACCATAACATCCTCCCAAGGGAGGTTAGGGTGTGGTGGACCCCACCTCCAACCTCCCCTTGGAGGTTTCAACCACCAATATAAAATAAAGTTAAATCTTTAACTTTATTCAATTTAATTAAAAACCCCCAAAAAGTGACTTCTACTCATGATAAAACGCAACTACGACGAATGTCTCACTAAGAAATAACCAATGCTGCGAGTTCAACGGTACCCTCAGATTTCAATTCTGAGCACCAGTTCAAATGTTATAAAATTTCGCTCACACATTTACTGAATATACTCGAAAAAAAGTTTGGAAAATTATTATCAGCCACCCTCGACCCACTACGATTGAGGTTAGGCTCTAACTAGGTGAAAAATTCCCCAACGAACCCAACAGTACCCTCATATTTCCAATCTGAGTTACTATTTAAAAGTTATGAATTTTATAATAAAATAATTGTCACTTAATTGTTTTATTTGCGGCCAAAAACTAACTTTCTCTGGTGGCCCTCGTCGATCCAAGTTAGTATCTTCTTAAAAAAATCCTACCCTCATGAGTTCAGTGGTGGTCTTGGATTTTTAATCCGAGTAACCATTTAAGAGTTATTGCACTTTTTCTGGAAAACTACATACACACGATAATTTAAGGTTAACAAAACTTTGACGGATCATTCTGGGAACTTCGGGCCTCGGAATCACGCACCGTCAGAAACTATGGAGTCGTAAAATTCCCAAGTGTTTAAGAAAAATTTTCCATGGAAATTCTGGGTCTTTAAATTCTCCCCACCTCATGGATTTACATCCCTGTAATTTACAACTAGAACTAAGAGAAAAAATGGGGGTACTGAGCACGCATCTGAGCCTCCCGGTCCCATGTGATCACTTGGAGGTTACCATGCTGCTGGTGAACGTGCACTAGAGGAATCGACCATCCATACAGGACCCAATCCTGTTGATCCTCAATCTCCACTGGAACCTCTGTGAATGTCGTCCCGTCATTGATGTCTAGCTCTCTGTGGTCGATAATGTGGGATGGTTTGTGCACATATCTCCTCATCTGAGATACGTGGAAGATGTCGTGCACTTATTGCAACTGAGGTGGAAGGGCCATACGTTATGACACCTCGCCTACTCTGCCGAGGACCTAAAAATGTCCGATGAATCGTAGAAATAACTTTCCACCTCGACCAAATCTCCATAGACCTCGTCGAGGTTAGACCTGTAAGAAGATGTGGTCGCCATCCTCGAACTCCAGTGGTCTCTGTCTCCTATCAGCATAGGACTCCTGTCTGCTCTGTGCATTCTTTATCCGATCCTAGATGATCTGCACCTTCTCCCTCGTAGACTAAACCATCTCTGGTACTATAAGTAATGAATCCCATGGGTCAGTCCAGCATAGTGGTGATTTTCAAGGTCGACCGTACAGTGCCTCGTAAGGTTCTATACCAATGGTGGAGTGGTAGATGTTGTTGTACGAAAACTCCACCAAGGGTGAGTGATCCTCCCAGCTGCGACCAAAGTCAAGGACACATGCACGGAGCATTTCCTCGAGAGTCTGAATAGTCCTCTTAGTCTGAACATCCATCTGAGGATGGAAGGCGGTGGTCAATCGAAGCTGCGTCCCAAAAGCCTCCTGCAAACCCTTCTATAGCTGGGAAGTGAAAGGAGCATCCTGATTGGAGATGATCATCGATGGCACACCATGAAGCTGTACGATCTTCTGTACGTAGAGGCTTCTCAAACTCTCTACCGTGCCCTACTCTCTAATCGGTAAGAAGTGGCCCGACTTGGTGAGTCGGTCGACAATCACCAAATAGAGTTATGTCCTCTGAATGTATGAGGAAGTATCGTCACGAAATCCATGGATATCCCATACCACTTCCACTCTGGGACCTCTAAGGGCTGATCCAAGCCTGCTGGTACCTGATGATCCTCCTTCACTTGCAAACAAGTGAGGCATCGAGAGACAAACTCCTTTACTGCCTTCTTCATACATGGCCACCAGTGATGTCATCAAAGGTCCTAGTACATCTTCACTACTCTTGGATGTACTGATAAAGGGGGTGTGTGAAACTACCTCAACACTTCCTCCTGAAGTGACACCGAAACCATAGTTCATCCTCTGAAAAGAATGGCATGCTCCCCACCTTCAGAAATCCACCAGGTGCCTGCCCTGTGGATATCTGAGCACATCATGTCTAACAGTCAACTTCCCCACACTGTGCCTCCCTGACACGTTGAAGAAGTGGAGGAGTGACTTTGAGAGACTGTAGAAAGGCTGATCCATCTCTATCCACAAAGTATATCTGCAACGCGGACAACTGCTCCATCTTCTCTCCTAGTAGGTGAATGACTGATCTCCTACTGAGAGAATTGACTACAATGTTCCCCTTCCCAGGAGTATATACTATCTCGAAGTCATAGTCCTGGAGGAACTCAAGCCATCGCCGCTGTCTCAGGTTCAGGTTCTTCTGAGAGAAGATATACCTGAGACTCTGGTGGTGAGAGTAGAATGTAAAGCGTTTAACCATAAGATAGTGCCACCACATCTTCAAGGTGAAGACCAATGCTGCTAACTTCAGGTCATGGGTAACGTAGTTCTGCTCATGATGTCTCAACTGTCGAGAACTAAACACGATCACTGCTCTCTCTTGTATCAAGACACACCCAAGTCCAGTCCCTAATGCATTTTAGTAAACTATGTACCCAACGCCCTCCTCCGGTAGCCTCAAGATGGGTGCACTAGTCAACCTCTACCTTAGCTCCTGAAAGCTTTGCTTGCATCTCTCTGACCTCACAAAGGGTTGTCCCTTCTTCGTCAATGCTGAAAGTGATGCTGCAAATATGGATAATTATGGCCCAAATGTAAGTCTGGGTGACTCATGAGTGATCGACTGCACCCTGTTATGCATGAGTTTAACATGTGCTTCCTGGGTTTTTTTTTCGGAGACAAAGGAAAACCTCATCCCAATGTTGTAGTTAAACCACAACCATTTTGACTAATACAGTCAATCTGTGTATGAATTGTGGTTTCCCAGTCCATAACCAAACTAACTTCATAAGGCCTCGACACTACCACCAAGAGGTTCCAACCAAAACTCTCAACTCAAGGGTCCGATCACACCATCGACATATGTGTCATTATCGAGTCTCCTCCCAAAGCTATCTCCAGACGTGAGGGTTAATTCAACGATTTAACCAGAAACTCTAGGTCTGGGAGAATATTCATGGAAGGAAGAAATTATTGGTACCTATGTCTATTGATATGACAACTAGTAGTAGACAGAGACCCTACCTCAAATCATTCCTAGAGCCCTTGGGTCACACTCCTTGACCGCATGTAGCTATTCTCTTCCCCTGACCTCCATCTCCCTGAGCCTAGCGGGGACTACAAGGTGGGTGGTTGTAACATGTCAAAATGTTCACCACCTCATGCTGCTCTCCTAGATCTGCTTCCACATCTTCTTCACTATAGATTCATTTGTATTTAAAACTTAATCTACTCGAAACATATCACACACCCAAGTCTCTGAGACTGAAGAGAGTTCGCAGCTTCCCACTACTAACATTCACTGGCTGTATTCGCTTAGCCGAAGAACATTCAACCACAAAGGTTCTCTCTGTCACCCTAACATAAGTAGGAGTGCATAAAGGAAAAAGTTTTGGCTCAGATGTCCTTAAATACAGCTCGCTCAAAGGTCCGTGCTCTAAAGCACTGCTCGCATAGTATTCATCGAGTACCAGGAATGGTCGGTACACTTCGATGAATACTCAACTACCGACATGTCATCCTGACGAAGCTGTACAAGCTCTAGATAACTCTCAGCCACCTCCTCAAGCCAGTCCTGAGCCGCCTGTGGGTTGGGATCGCCTCATAACTTGAGGGATATCTGGTGCTGAAACTAATTTAAGGCACTAAGCCAACAAGTGTCCTATACCGGTACCACGGGTAGTGTCTGCTGACCAACAGGAAGTGATATAGTTGGAACACTGCCTGAAGGTACCATCTCGAAAAATGGTCAAAGTACCGAAACCTCATCATTATGAGGACCATCCTCATGTTCACTCACTGAAAAAGATTAGTAGCTAAGATTATCATCTGCTCTACTAGTGTCTCAACTAGGTGGAAAAATCTAGTATTCGCCTCCATTCAGTCCTCTACTGCCTGAGAATCTGTCTTACCTCAAAACCTCAGAGGCCTCTGCCACTGGAACTCATGAAACGCGCTCAGTCAGCATGCACCATCCTCTAATGCAGCTGGGGGCATCTGCTTCCCAACGGGTGGTGGTGCTGCTTATAAGGCCCCAGCCTTAAACCTTACTTAATCTTGAGTTATTACAAGATTACACATTGAGGATCTTTTCAGGTTTAGAGTTTTAGAGAATTAGATCATGAAACTTGCATTACATTCCACATTTAAACAAAGTGGTTACATAAAAGACAATATTCATTCTTCCCATCAATGGAAACCTATTTAAAATAAAACACAGATTCTTTCTTGACACATCCTTGACACTATCATCACATCATGTACCTTTCCCTTGACCTGTGAAAAACATTTCAAAAAACATAGGATGAGCATAAAAATCTCAGTAAGGGTTATAAAAATATGGAAAGGAAACATGAGTTCATATATACATATGAATGAAATCATAATTTACCCATAAAACATTGGCATATCAAATCATGAATAAATCATAGAAAACATAAGACATAAAGGTAACTTGAGGCATTCATAACATTCTTACGTAGGGAGTAACCCTCTTGGTTACATTTGGAATACCCATCACAGTATATTCCCTAAATCTCTTCGGAGAAACCTTAACGTTTCACTCCTTCGCGTTACCCAATGCATTGGAGAGCTATATCGGGCTCACCCTCCCTTAGTTTATCACGGAACCACCTGTTCTTCATAACAATGCCCAAGAACCATAACATAATCGTATCACATAAACATGAATAAAGGAAACATAACATTTCCACATTTCAATCACAATATAACATTTTAGGATATTGAAATAATGAATCCATTCAAAAAGAAACCATTTCCAAAACCATTTAAAATATTTAATAAAGAGATTTTTGAATCAAAGAGTCCCATACCACCTTGAAGATTTTAACATTTTAAACCATTAATATCCATATAAATAAATCCTTAAAACCATTTTGAAAACATGGATATTAATAAGAACAAATAATTAAAACATTTAAAACGATATTTTGGTTAAAGGGGTTTTACCAAAATTAGAGACACTTGAATTCAATAATCGAGGAATAACATTTAGTCAGAACTTTATAATATCATGAGAATAAAAGGATTCATGATATAATACTCCAAAGGATAGTATATAAACCATATAAGAGTGAATTGGTGCATAACAACAATGAACCCTCAATAGAAATGTCAAATGTGATGAAATCCCTTATAAAGAAGGTATCCTTAAATTAAGGACAAATAAATCTCAAAAATATGTGTGACAAATATATATACACCCAATATAAGTGGATATTAAGTGTAAAACAATAAAAGGTCATTCACACATATTCAATGGATGACATATTCGATGACTACAAGTTGAACCCAAAGAAATCGAAATTGGTTTAAAAAGTTCCCTTGACAGCCTAACGACATCACATCAAAATGAGTTGATGAGAGATAAAAAGTGTATCTCTTCACTTGGACATAAAATTTACATCAATAAGGATGTATGATAACATATCCCAACATAAAAATATGTAAATTAAAATACCCAATAAAAGAAGTCTTTTAAAAAAAGAGGAGGGTGAAAGGTTCCCTTACCGACTTGGGTATCTTTCAAAACATACACCCCATGAAAGAAGGACAATAGATCATTGATGTAAATACTCATAAACGAAAGTATATTACACAAAGAGTAGAATAATGGGCAGTACATAAACCACTCAATGGAATTTGTGGCAAATGTAGCATAAATCTCACGAGAATAAAAGTGAGATGAAAAATCCCTTACAAAAACTCGGCAGCCTAACGACGCCACATAAAACTTCCGAATATGGATTGATGAGATAAAATAGGGTATCTCATCACATTACAATAAAATGTACATCAAGAGGAATATAAAATAATATCCCCCAACATTACAAAGAGGATCCTAAAAGAAGTGACATAAAGGAGAGTACTTAAAAAGAAAGAGAGAGGTTAGATCTCTTACGAAAGTTCGGCAGCCTAACGGCGCCACTCAAAACTTCAAAAAATGGATTGATGAGAGAGAATAGGGTCTCTCATCACATGAACATAAAAATTACAGTAGGAGTAATATAAAATAACATCCCAATCATAAGAAATACGAGCTTAAAATAAATGACATAAAAGAGTGTACTTAAAAAGAAAGAGAGTTGTAGGATCCCTTACCTCGGGTCCGACTTGACTCGATCATTATTTAATCTCCTGAATAATAAACTTGAGTTAATTTATAATTCCTTAAGAACATTTTTAAAGTTCATTATTACTTTTATACCACTTATTACCATGTCATAAACATTATGTAATCATTTAAGTTAATAATATTTGTTTTGCCGATATTTGGTTCTTAAGTCGAAAGTGGACTTCTTACAATTACATGTTGTTCGTGCGGCCAAATGTTTATTATATCCAGAATTGTATTCATTATTTAGATATCATATATGTCATGTATATCCAGTACATTCATGCATTTATAACATTACATAATTATTTAGAGGTAAGAAATGAAATGCACCGTTCATGGAGACGGTAAGCCGTACGTACGCATGAACGCTACTTTCATTTCTATTTCGTATTTTATAGAATGGAATAATAATTATATAAAGGTATATTATAATTCCAGTATAATATTATATATAATATCATATTTCCATCCATTATACATCCCACATATGGTATTTTAACGAATCAAATCACTTTGAGGGGGCGGTAGTCCGCACTTCCTTAAATGAAGATATCGCGTATACCCATAATGGAATCCATAAAGTTAAGACAAAAATGAAAAATACAGAAGCATAAGTAAAACATAAAAATATTATATATCATATATAAAAATAGTGACATCATAATGGCCACCTTTGAAGGTGTTAAATGAGTATTGAACAATCATCGTTTCGGGAGGCAGAATTTCGCCATCCACGGAAACCGTATGTTCTTTAACCATTTGATGTAGTTGTGTGAGAGTGTAGCTCGAATAAATCTTATAACAACATCCTAGTATATTGAAGATACTGGTGTTGTTACAAAAGAAGTAAGTAAAAAGAGTTTAGGGGGTTGGAGAAGCAAAATAAAACAAATGAACATGAGATAGTGAATTACCTTTAAAAGTGTAACTCCTTTTGATTTGAGCCTAAAGGCTTCCTTTGAAAGGATTATGCCCAAAGGGAATCCTCTAGGATGAGGAGAGGGATGTGGAGAGAGTAAATGGTCAGGGGTTGGCCGAGACAAAGGCTTGAGGAGTGTGTGAAATGAAGTAGAGTTGGGGGCCTTTTATAAGAGGAGAGGAGGGGCACTTTTGGAAAGTAAGAAATATTACTTTATTTGAGAATGTGTTTCGGTTTCAAAAGGTCCCAAATTGATATAATTCGTGGATAAGGTGATAAGGCTTCGAAATCAACTCATCCAATTGGTTTTGGACATGTTTAGTTTATATATGTTACATTATCTTTCCATTTTATTTAAATCGTCAAATAATGATGTCATCGCTGCATCATTATTATGTCATAAATAATTTAATTTATTTAATGTCTAAAAATTATAAAAAAAATACTATGATGTATGAAATCTTTTTAGATTTCCAGTGACTATTTATAATCAAAATTTGGACTTCTGTAACCCTAATTAAAAATTGTTGTAGTAAAACATATCATGTTTGTGTCAATTTTACTTTTACATTAAATAAAATGTTATTTATGTCATTTCCCAACCAAAGTGGATCCATGGGGTTCCCAAGTTGACCCATGGATTTTCTTGGTCATCCATTACACATCCAATGAGGTTAGGACATGTGTAATGTTCATTTCATATTATTAAAACATTATTTTTACCTTAAACTACACTAATTACCTCTAATCGCGATTAAAAACTTAATAAGTTACTATTCACCAAAAATTATTTTAATCTCATTGAACAACATTTTACTTCTTAATGACAACCATGTATGTCGGATTTTTGAAAATAAAAACACAATGATGGCAAAATTTCATTTAAATGGAAAATCAGTTTTTATAAGTACCACTTAGTGGTTTCACTATTCATCAAAAATTGAAGTTTTTCAGAAAAATCCCAAAAATTCCCCCTAAGCTATATTTGATATTCTGAATTCAAAAATGAAGTCCGTTTTAAAAAATTCAAAACATATAAGTCACATTAATTAATTTAATAATTAATTCCCGATGTCCTGACAAATAGCGTGTTTTATGAAACAATAAGTATCAAAAGATTGACACTAGTTTAAGTCTGATTTCAAAGTGAAATTGATTCCAACGACCACTATTGGATTTAATGGTAAAAATATTTTCTAATTTCACTTTAAAACCAATTAAAAATATAATCTAATCATATAAACAAATTAGATTAAAAAGTGGTTTTGAATTAAAATACAACATTTTACACTATTCATTAAAAAAAAGCACTTTATCGGAAAGATACCAAAAATTTACACAACTAAATTTTGATGTCCCGATTCTTAATAAGAGTTTTATTTGGTCCAAAAGAATGTTTAAGAGTGAACAAAACTATATTTAATGACGGTTCTCCATCAAAAGGTGATAAGTGAACCTTTAGTGAAAACTAGGGCATATACGCCTAAAATTGAATTCTTTCCGTATTTTAAGCCTTTATCTTTTATTGTATAAATGTAAAAATATTTAAGAACATATATAATCATATTTTAGTTATTTCTATCCATTCCCGCCATTACAACGGCTACATGTTAACTACCATTTAAAATAATATTATTTTATTATTAGAGTGCAACGTAAGATTCCCAAGAAACTCGTTGTTGCGTGTTGGTTACGCCATCGAGCATAGCGTCCCCTTTAAAGTCATATTAATATTTTATTCACAAATATGGATAAATATGAAAATGTCATATTCCTTATTTACCTGGGGTGTTACATCCTTCCCCCCTTTTGGGAATTGCGTCCTCGCAATTTTAAAATTGCGCTTGGAAACATCCTTTAAAATCCCACATCGGAACAAGAGTCGGTAAAACAATCACTTTAAAATAAAGAAAGATAAGCACAGAGGTCACCCGAGTTAACCCATACTAGGATTCTAAGTATGAAAATATGGACATGGAGGAGAAAACATAGGGTCATGTTCCGATGGAGAGTGATATAAAACATGTTTAGGAGAAAGTTAACAATAAGAAAATCACAAACTTGTGATGGGTTAAATGGTGTTGGGTTCCCCAGTAGGAAAAGTTAATAGACAAAATTTTTGTTTTAAGTTACTTTTTATTGAGGAATTTATTCATAAGGAAGCACAATCACTTATCATGTTGACTTTCAACTTTTACTAGATTCCTTAGTCAAACTCATATTTTTTCCAAAAGACGAGTATTTAGGGATACTTGTTCGCGTTAAGAGTACTATAATCAACTTCTAGAGAATCACCTAATCCCCAAAAGAGAACTATATACATCCCATGTATTTAGGCTTTAACCAAACCAAAACCAAAAAGGTTAGTACAAGATCAGATAATCCAGAAAAGGATAACCCCTTATAAAAAGAAAATCTATTCTTAATCTCCAAAATTTGTCCAACAAAACCCAAAGTTCAACGAGGACCATCCGATAAAAAATTTGTCCATAAAATTCTTCAAAGTAAACCAATATAATATTGAAACCCAAATATTTGAAGGATTTAGTGACATAGTCTTCCAAGTTAAATCGTAACATTTATCTCCAAACAACATCAGTTGCTCCTAAAGTCTCACATTGAAAAGTAATTATCCTAATCACATATCCTCCAAAATCAACTTACTCTTAATTCATAAAATCATATAAATAAAATGAATTAGTCAAACTAACCAGGGAGTTCACGTAGTCCAGTGGTAGGCGATATATACCAGTCGCACTTTGGTTGTGAGTTCGATTCCCGCGGCTTTGTCCGACGCGACGGGATGTCACACGGTCTGCATGTTGTCCTTTTTCCCAAACTATATAATTCTTAAAACATTCCCCAAAATGAGATAAAATCTTTATATTTTAACCTCAAGTTTATCTCATGCCTTTCATTTCCCAGTATATCATATAATAACCCATAATTACCTCAAAAGTAAGGATCATATAAACTCTAATGGTTACCTTTATAATTACTACCTGAACTTCCACATCGACTGGCCATCTCGTACATGATGCATTAAAGATTATACCAAGGTTCGAGTGGTTGATCATGACTCCTTGATAGTTGGTTTAGAACAACCACGAGTTTCCTCATTGAATCCCCCATTTTATCTTGTATCTTAATCATAGAACCACCACAGTTTCCTTCAACCCTCTTGTCTCTTTGGTGCCGGCTAGATCCATCCATTCACTAAGAACAGAAATGTCAGTGTGAGTATATCAACAAAACCATCATGTACTAATGAGTAAGGTAAACACTGAGATACACTTACTAATTCACTTTATCTAAAACTAGGACTCTTTTTAAAATCCTAACCATTATGGTAATGCCACTTGTGCTTAAAGAATACCATAACCTCTAAAGTTATCTAAACCGACCTTTGATACCAACTATAAGGCCCCAGCCTTAAACCTTACTTAATCTTGAGTTATTACAAGATTACACATTGAGGATCTTTTCAGGTTTAGAGTTTTAGAGAATTAGATCATGAAACTTGCATTACATTCCACATTTAAACAAAGTGGCTACATAAAAGACAATATTCATTCTTCCCATCAACGGAAACCTATTTAAAATAAAACACAGATTCTTTCTTGACACATCCTTGACACTATCATCACATCATGTACCTTTCCCTTGACCTGTGAAAAACATTTCAAAAAACTTGGGATGAGCATAAAAAGCTCAGTAAGGGTTATAAAAATATGGAAAGGAAACATGAGTTCATATATACATAAGAATGAAATCATACTTTACCCATAAAACATAGGCATATCAAATCATGAATAAATCATAGAAAACATAAGACATAAAGGTAACTTGAGGCATTCATAACATTCTTACATAGGGAGTAACACTCTTGGTTACGTTTAGAATACCCATCACAGTATATTCCCTAAATCTCTTCGGAGAAACCTTAACGTTTCACTCCTTCGCGTTACCCAATGCATTGGAGAGCTATATCGGGCTCACCCGCCCTTAGTTTATCACAGAACCACCCGTTCTTCATAACAATGCCCAAGAACCATAAAATAATCATATCACATAAACATGAATAAAGGAAACATAACATTTCCACATTTCAATCACAATATAACATTTTAGGATATTGAAATAATGAATTCATTCAAAAAGAAACCATTTCCAAAACCATTTAAAATATTTAATAAAGAGATTTTTGAATCAAAGAGTCCCATACCACCTTGAAGCTTTTAACATTTTAAACCATTAATATCCATATAAATAAATCCTTAAAAACATTTTGAAAACATGGATATTAATAAGAACAAATAATTAAAACATTTAAAACGATATTTTGGTTAAAGGGGTTTTACCAAAATTAGAGACACTTGAATTCAATAATCGAGGAATAACATTTAGTCAGAACTTTATAATATCATGAGAATAAAAGGATTCATGATATAATACTCCAAAGGACAGTATATACACCATATAAGAGTGAATTGGTGCATAACAACAATGAACCCTCAATAGAAATGTCAAATGTGATGAAATCCCTTATAAAGAAGGTATCCTTAAATTAAGGACAAATAAATCTAAAAAATATGTGTGAAAAATATATATACACCCAATATAAGTGGATATTAATTGTAAAACAATAAAATTTCATTCACACATATTCAATGGATGACATATTCGATGACTACAAGTTGAACCCAAAGAAATCGAAATTGGTTTAAAAAGTTCCCTTGACAGCCTAACGACATCACATCAAAATGAGTTGATGAGAGATAAAAAGTGTATCTCATCACTCGGACATAAAATTTACATCAATAAGGATGTATGAGAACATATCCCAACATAAAAATATGTAAATTAAAAGACCCAATAAAAGAAGTCTTTTAAAAAAAGAGGAGGGTGAAAGGTTCCCTTACCGACTTGGGTATCTTTCAAAACATACACCCCATGAAAGAAGGACAATAGATCATTGATGTAAAAACTCATAAACGAAAGTATATTACACAAAGAGTAGAATAATGGGCATTACATACACCACTCAATGGAATTTGTGGCAAATGTAGCATAAATCTCACGGGAATAAAAGTGAGATGAAAAATCCCTTACGAAAACTCGGCAGCCTAACGACGCCACATAAAACTTCCGAATATGGATTGATGAGATCAAATAGGGTATCTCATCACATTACAATAAAATGTACAGCAAGAGGAATATAAAATAACATCCCCCAACATTACAAAGAGGAGCCTAAAAGAAGTGACATAAAGGAGAGTACTTAAAAAGAAAGAGAGAGGTTAGATCTCTTACGAAAGTTCGGCAGCCTAACGACGCCACTCAAAACTTCAAAAAATGGATTGATGAGAGAGAATAGGGTCTCTCATCACATGAACATAAAAATTACAGTAGGATTAATATTAAATAACATCCCAATCATAAGAAATATGAGCTTAAAAGAAATGACATAAAAGAGTGTACTTAAAAAGAAAGAGAGTTGTAGGATCCCTTACCCCGGGTCCGACTTGACTCGATCGTTCTTTAATCTCCTGAATAATAAACTTGAGTTAATTTCTAATTCCTTAAGAACCTTTTTCAAGTTGATTATTACTTTTATACCACTTATTACCATGTCATAAACATTATGTAATCATTTAAGTTAATAATATTTGTTTTGCCGATATTTGGTTCTTAAGTCGAAAGTGGACTTCTTACAATTACATGTTGTTCGTGTGGCCAAATGTTTATTATATCCAGAATTGTATTCATTATTTAGATATCATATATGTCATGTATATCCAGTACATGCATGCATTTATAACATTACATAATTATTTAGAGGTAAGAAATGAAATGCACCGTTCATGGAGACGGTAAGCCGTACGTACGCATGAACGCTACTTTCATTTCTATTTCGTATTTTATAGAATGGAATAATAATTATATAAAGGTATATTATAATTCCAGTATAATATTATATATAATATCATATTTCCATCCTTTATACATCCCACATATGGTATTTTAACGAATCAAATCACTTTGAGGGGGCGGTAGTCCGCACTTCCTTAAATGAAGATATCGCGTATACCCATAATGGAAGCCATAAAGGTAAGAAAAAAATGAAAAATACAGAAGCATAAGAAAAATATAAAAATATTATATATCATATATAAAAATAGTGACATCATAATGGCCACCTTTGAAGGTGTTAAATGAGTATTGAACAATCATCGTTTCGGGAGGCAGAATTTCGCCATCCACGAAAACCGTATGTTCTTTAACCATTAGATGTAGTTGTGTGAGAGTTTAGATCGAATAAATCTTATAACAACATCCTAGTATATTGAAGATACTGGTGTTGTCACAAAAGAAGTAAATAAAAAAAGTTTAGTGGGTTGGAGAAGCAAAATAAAACAAATGAACATGAGAGAGTGAATTACCTTTAAAAGTGTAACTCCTTTTGATTTGAGCCTAAAGGATTCCTTTGAAAGGATTCTGCCCAAAGGGAATCCTCTAGGATGAGGAGAGGGATGTGGAGAGAGTAAATGGGCAGGGGTTGGCCGAGCCAAAGGCTTGAGGAGTGTGTGAAATGAAGTAGAGGTGGGGGCCTTTTATAAGAGGAGAGGAGGGGCACTTTTGGAAAGTAAGAAATATTACTTTATTTGAGAATGTGTTTCGGTTTAAAAAGGTCCCACATTGATATAATTCGTGGATAAGGTGATAAGACTTCGAAATCCACTCATCCAATTGGTTTTGGACATGTGTAGTTCATAGATTTTACATTATCTTTCCATTTTATTTAAATCGTCAAATAATGATGTCATCGCTGCATCATTATTATGTCATAAATAATTTAATTTATTTAATGTATAAAAATTATAACAAAAATACTATGATGTAGGAAATCTTTTTAGATTTCCAATGACTATTTATAATCAAAATGTGGACTTGTGTAACCCTACTTAAAAATTGTTTTAGTAAAACATATCATGTTTGTGTCAATTTTACTTTTACATTAAATAAAATGTTATTTATGTCATTTCCCAACCAAAGTGGATCCATGGGGTCCCCAAGTTGACCCTTGGCTTGTCTTGGTCGGCCATTACACATCCAATGAGGTTAGGACATGTGTCAAGTTCATTTCATATTATTAAAACATTATTTTTACCTTAAACTACACTAATTACCTCTAATCGCGATTAAAAACTTAATAAGTTACTATTCACCAAAAATTATTTTAATCTCATTGAACCAAATTTTACTTCTTAATGACAAACATGTATGTTTGATTTTTGAAAATCAAAACACAATGATGGCAAAATTTCATTTAAACGGAAAATCAGTGTTTATAAGTACCACTTAGTGGTTTCACTATTCATCAAAAATTGAAGTTTTTCAGAAAAATCCCAAAAATTCACCCTAAGATATATTTGATATTCTGAATTCAAAAATGAAGTCCGTTTTACAAAATTCAAAACATATAAGTCACATTAATTAATTTAATAATTAATTCCCGCTGTCATGACAAATAGCGTGTTTTATGAAACAATAAGTATCAAAAGATTGACACTAGTTTAAGTCCGATTTCAAAGTGAAATTGATTCCAACGACCACTATTGGATTTAATGGTAAAAATATTTTCTAATTTCACTTTAAAACCAATTCAAAATATAATCTAATCATATAAATAAATTAGATTAAAAAGTGGTTTTGAATTAAAATACAACATTTTACACTATTCATTAAAAAAAAGAACTTTATCGGAAAGATACAAAAAATTTACACAAAGTAAATTTTGATGTCCCGATTCTTAATAAGAGTTTTATTTGGTCCAAAAGAATGTTTAAGAGTGAACAAAACTATATTTAATGACGGTTCTCCATCAAAAGGTGATAAGTGAACCTTTAGTGAAAACTAGGGCATATACGCCTAAAATTGAATTCTTTCCGTATTTTAAGCCTTTATCTTTTATTGTATAAATGTAAAAATATTTAAGAACATATATAATCATATTTTAGTTATTTCTATCCATTCCCACCATTACAATGGCTACATGTTAACTACCATTTAAAATAATATTATTTTATTATTAGAGTGCAACGTAAGATTCCCAAGAAACTCGTTGTTGCGTGTTGGGTACGCCATCGAGCATAGCGTCCCCTTTAAAGTCATATTAATATTTTATTCACAAATATGTATAAATATGAAAATGTCATATTCCTTATTTACCTGGGGTGTTACACTGCTGGTACACCACCTGAAGGTGCCAACATAGTAAGAGGGCCCTAAACCGGAGCCTTATCGCTCTGTGGACCATTATCGTGTACTCTCTCAGAAACCCTAGCTGGCTGTCTACACAGCAGCATCCTGATAAGGAACAGATGTACCATAGTAAAAAGTTATACCTGGTGAGCTGACTCAAAGGGTTCACAAGAAGACTCTTGAAAACACACTCACAATTAGTGTTTTCATGCACTGAGTCGGAAATCAGAAGTCAGGGTCCTAGTGTATGGATAGGTCGACCGCCACACCAACACTAGACTCCCTAGACTGAAAACCACACTGAATACTCTTAACACTTTTTCTTCACAGTAAGACAGATTAGAGTCCTAAGTTCTGTGGTAGAAACGACTCCTCTGATACCAATTTGTCACGACCCATCCTCAGGGCCCGTGCCGTGACTACTCCAAACCAGCCTTCCATAGGCCATGGGCTGGCGACTAGCACCAAAGATGTAACTCGCTAAAACTGGAAAGGAATTGCCTTTAGAAATCATAAAAACACACAACCAGATAACAATAGGAAGAAAACACTAAGTAAAAACTGTATAACAAGTTTTCTGAAAGTAAAGGGGCTGGAAATACAAGACCAACAGTAAAGTACAAGGAAAGGAAAAACAGGTACAACTAAAAAGGGAAACAACTGGAAAGTGTCTAGAAGCTCCTGGATCATCCACCATGGATCCTACCTGAAGGGTAGGTACATATAGCCTCGTCAGTGCTCTGCATCCGTCCGTCTCCTCCGGGTATCGACTCGTCATGAGGTCCATGTCTGGGTACCATCCAGTCCTCGTACACTCCGCCTCGATCATCGCTGTCCGACGTCTGCATCCAACACAACGAGGTGCGGGAATAGCCCGTGCAAGGGTGAGTATAATGATACTCTGTAGGGACCCCGAGACACTCAAGGTCTCACAAAATCCAACAAGGATAAACCATAAAGTAAGATACAATCACGTGGTATCAACCAACCTTACTTAGGTATATGTCCATACATATACCTAAGCTACCAATCACAGTCTGACTCCAACTCTCAAGCCCAAGCATAACCCATTCCACAAAGGAAGTGAATTCAATCATCCCGATGATATCAACTGAAATTCAAGACTAAGCTCACACATATATTCATCTTTTTTAGAGTGATAGAGATGATCAGATGTAGTCACTGATTCATCTAAGCTGTCAGAACCACACATGATACAGGACCAACTAAGTTGTCGGACCCACACATGATACATGACCAGATATTCTAGAATGATAGAGATGATCAGATGTAGTCACTGATTCATCTAAGCTGTCAGACCCACAAATGATATAGGACCAGCTAAGCTGTCAGACCCACACAAGATACATGACCAAATATTCTATAATGATAGAGATGATCAGATGTAGTCACTGATTCATCTAAGATATCGGACCCACACAAGATGCAAGACCAGCTAAGCTATTGAACCCACACAACATATAGGACCAGCTATTTTGTCAGACCCACACAGGATACAAGAACAGAAGTCAAAACTGTCGGACCCACCGAGGATCCCAGGACAGTAGTCATCACTGTCGAACCCATGAAGGATTCTGGTATAGTAGTCATTGCTTTCGAACCCACAGAGGATTCCGGTATGGTAGTCATTGCTATCGAACCGACAGAGGATTCCGGTACATCTCAGTCGTAGCCGGCTCTAGGGTTTCCGCACACATCATGCTCGATTCTGGGAGGGTCTGCTCCTCAAGCCAAGTGTTGATACATTAACTATCACATAGTCTTGATTTGATGTATCCTGTAGTTCCATCATATCATAAGGAACCCAAAGTGACAGACAATGCATTAATCGAATGCCTGGTCTGTGAGTTATTGGCATTTCCATTCGAAGGGCTCGGTTGGTTTTTAGGCTCAAACCAACCCGACCATACCCGAACTACGTCCAAACCTCAAGTGGGGTATCCCAAAAGAATCTTCTCACTCCAAGAATTCCATCGTCGTAGATGGTTGGTTGATCAGACACCTGTAGCCTTAGATGCAGGCAAAAAGGTGTAAAAGGCCATAGCAGGTCCGAGCCCGGTCCAACCCAGTCGGACAGATCTGGCCTGACCCGGTCTGAACTGGGGTCTGAACCAGTCCGTGGGTCCGACCCAGTCTGAGGAAGTGACCCGAGCTGATGGGATGACCCGACCTGACGGGTGGCCCGGCTTGGGGCGGCCCGACCGAGGGTGGCCCGGCCGGGGGTGGCCCAACCAGGGGCAGCTCGGCCGAGGGCGGTCTGGCCTTGGGTGGACCAACAAGACATACGAGGGAGGGTGTGTGGCGCTCCTCCCCGGTTCATCGAACATAACCATGCCTTGCGCTGGTTCAGGGGTTGCGGGACCCAGATGGTCCCGAGTGTCCAGCTCCATAGCAGCTGGCCCGGCTGGCCGCCACCGCACTTCTACTGGGGCACGACGGCGCCGCAGTCCTCCTACTCTCCATGCGGCATGACGACACCGCGCCCTCACCACCGCGACCTGACCTGGACGTGGCCTTCGGGTCCACCATGTAGTTCTATGGCATCGCACTTCTCTATCCGCTGCGGCCCTCCCGGCTACAGTTCCTCTCCGGTGCGGCGCGATGGCTCCGCACCTCTTTCGTTTTCCTCAGTTCTTCTCCGATGCGGTGTGATGGCACCGTGCCCTTCCAGCTCTACCTCTGATGTCAACCAAACAAGAATCAATGGAAGGACGTTGGGCTGTGTTTGTTCGGCCCACTCCCTCCACGTTAGGTGATTATAATTGGCCACCGTCAAACCAAAGTAAACGTCAAAGAACGAGGGTATAATTCATTCATTGAAATATTCAAATCCCCCTACCTTGTAATCGGTGTTCGCTTGGCAGAGTCCCAGGATGAAGATGTCATTCTGTTGACGTCGGGAGGAGATGACGTCATCATATGTTGCGCCCGTCACACGCCACCGATCTCGGGTTTGAGTGTCATCCTCGTTCTTCATCGGAGATGGTGCATTATTGTTGGAGAGGATGTCATTCTTCATTGAGAGGACGTTGTTCTTCATTGAGAGGATATAGTCCTCTCAATTCTCCCAAAGCTCCTCTCACAAAGTTCTCCCCGACAAAGTATTATTCCAACCCCCAATAATAAAATATAATACCTTATTATAATGGTGGCATAAAGAATACAAAAAGATACAAAAAGTTGAGATTAATTAAAGAAGACATCCCACTTAATTAATGTGGGTGGAGGCTCAAAATTTAATGGGGGAAAATGTGAAGAGTTTCACAAAATTTAATTGGGGGTTCAAGGGGGTTAAATGGGTGTTACAGAGGTCGGGTGGGCCCCACATAATAATCCTTCCAAGGGAGGTTATGTGCGGGTGGGACCCACCACCATAACATCCTCCCAAGGGAGGTTCGGGTGTGGTGGCCCCCACCTCCAACCTCCCCTTGGAGGTTTCAACCACCAACATAAAATAAAGTTAAATCTTTAACTTTATTCAATTTAATTAAAAACCCCCAAAAATTAACTTCTATTCACGATAAAATGGAACTGTGGTGAATGTCTCACTAATAAATTACCGATGCTGCGAGTTCAATGGTGCCCTCAGATTTCAATTCCGAGCACTGATTCAAAAGTTATAAAATGTCGCTCGTACGTTTACTAAATATACCCAAAAAAAAGTTCAGAAAATTATTATCAACCACCCTCGACCCACTGCGGTCATGTTTAGGCTCTGCCTAGGTGAAACACGCCCCAATGAACCTAATGGTACCCTTGTATTTCCAATCCGAGTTACCATTTTAAAGTTATTAATTTTACAATAAAATAATTGTCACTTAGTTATTTTATTTGTGGCCAGAAACTAACATTTTCTAGTGGCCCTCTCCGACCCAAGTTAGTATTTTATTAACGGAAGCCTACCCTCACGAGTTCAATGATGGTCTTGGATTTTTAATCTGAGTGACCATTTAAGAGTTATTACACTTTTTCAGGAAAACTACCTACACACAATAATTTAAGCTTAAAAAAACTTCAAAGGATCATTCCGGGCACTCCGGGCCTCGAAATCGCACGCCGTCAGAAACTACGGACTCGTAAAATTCCCAAGTATTTAAGGAAAAATTTTCCACGGAAATTACATGTCTTTACAGTTTTATTGTTTTGTACAAGGGTGCATGTTTTTTTTGATTTAGGAGTGACACACTTCTTTATATCACCTACCATTATCCATGTTTTTATAATTGTGTTAGAGAGGATTCAAGTTACCTTGGAGTTAAATAAACTAGTTAGAGGTTGTGCTGACTTGTATGAAGTATGTAGAGACTGTGAGCTAGTGCTGGGGTAACATAGCTTTTGTTGATATTTCCTATGTTTACATATTTATCCATATGACATTATCCACTAAATGGATTGGTTTTATTTAGTGTAGGCTATCCTGGATTGATTTAGGAGGAAAGTTATATTTTATGACAATTATGGAGATCCAATAGTGTTTTTTGTGAGTTGGGCCCTTAGATGGGTTATAGGTGTGTTCCGTCATTACTTTCTTTGAAGTATGAGCTAATTACGAGTTCATTATAATTTTAGTGGTTATTGTTTCCCATGGTTATAGAAGAGTACCCTGATGCATTTATAGAGGATATTATGGCTTTACCCCTTGATGGGAGATAAATTTTGGGATAGATCTACAACCAAAAATGTCTCCTATATCGATGAATATATATAAGACGTTGCCTTATGAGTTGCAAGAGCTATGGGTACAACTTGATCATATGTTGCAATGAGGTTTTGTTTGGATAAGTGTGTCACCTTGGGGTGCAATAGTTTTATTCATGAATAAGGATGATGGTATTCTATGGTTTTGTATCAATTATCATCACTTAAACCAAGTGAAAGTAAAGAACCACTACCTTACTCTGTGGATTGATGATTTATTTTATCTATTGAAGGGAGAATGTTTTTTCTTGAAAATCAATTTTTCGTCAATATATAATTAGATATGGGTGAAGAATAAGGATATTTGGAAGACTATTTTACATTATCATCTTGTGAATTATGAGTTAGTTGTGATGAATTTAAGTTTGAGTAATGCTCCATACATGTTCATGGGGTTGATGAATATAGTGTTTATAAATTTCCAAGATAATTTTGTGTTGATTTTCATAGATGACAACCTTGTGGAATTAGTGTCTAAGGATGAGAATGAAGAGTATCTACATGCCATTTTGGGAGTTCTTCATCATGATAGGATATTCAATAAGTTTTCAAAGTGTTAGTTTTAGGATTGTGAATTTCATTTCTTAAGGCTTGTGGTATCCCAACAGGGAGTAGTTGTGGATCCTTTGAAGATAAAGGTGGTTGTTTCTTGAACAACCCCTAAGATAGTGGTAGAGGTTCATAGTTTCCTTGGTATTTCAGGTTATTAAAAGAGGATCATATTTGATTTATCTCAGTTTGAAAATCCTTTATAATCCTTGACTCATAAGGATCTAACGTTCTTATGGACTGACCATTGTTAGGAAGCTTTCAAGTACCTAAAGGAGAAGTTGGTTAGTGCTGTATTCCATTTTTTTACATCAGAGGGAGATTAGTTTGAGGTTTTCTATGATGCTTCATATCTTGTATTAGGATGTGTAATGATTAAGTAGAGGCTAGCTGTTTCTCATGGGTATGATAAAATTTTCTCCCATGACCATAACTATGCCACCCATGATCTTGAGTGCGTGGAATTTGTTTTTTCTTTGAATTTGTGAAACATTATCGCATTGGCAAGGGTTTTGGTGTTTTCAATAACCATAAGACCCTAAGGTATGTCTTCTCCCTACATTAATTGAACTTAAATCAATAATCATGGACATAATTATTACAATATTATGACTTTTATATTTTGTATATTCTAGAAAAGTGTAATATTGTAGCAGATGTGATGAGAATGAAGTCACCTAGTGTTACCATTCGTGAATCTGGGAATTCTTAGAGAGTGATGAAAGAAATATTAGATTTTTATATTAATATGGGAGAGGTTGGAGGTATAAGATATATTTTCAATGTGATGGTGAAATCATTTTTGGTGCAGTAGTTGGAGGAGTCAGAGCTAGGGATTTCTGAAGTGGAGGTCTAGAGGGAATGAATGTTTTGGTGTGCACCTGATGGTTGGTCTGAGGATAGGAAACATTGAGTGTTTTTATAGGTAAGTCTTTTCATTCCTTCATCAATTCCTGATATAGTTATCCATGATTTCCATAGATCTCCTTTGGTGGTACATCTAGACATTAAAAATATGCATCGATCCTTAAGAGATTAGTTTTTGTGGTCCGTGTTAAAGCATGCAATTACAAAGTTTATTTCATGATGTTTGGTCTGCCAGTAGGTGAAGGCCAAAAACTATGTTCCTTGTGGTTTTATTCAACTATTAGATATTCCCTTTTAGAATTGGGAGGAAATATCCATGGAATTAATTACCTGTTTACCTAATTATGAGGGAGAATATTATTCTATATGGGTAATAGTGTATCGTTTGAATAAATCAACCCACTTTTTAGAGACCAGGGTGTACATCTCAGTAGAGGTTTTGTCAAGGAAGTATCTAGAGTAGGTGGTTTAACTCCATGGAATATAAAGTAATATCACCTCTAATTTAGATCCTCATTTTACCTCTAAGGTGTGGAGAGGCATCTTGTATGATTTTAGCTCTCTGTTATTCCTTAACACTACTTTCCATCTATAGAAAGACAATCAAATAGAGCGGACCATCCAAACTCTTGAAGACATGTTTTTCTCTTGTGTCTTGGATTTTGGAGTTTCGTGTATGAGGCAACTATCCTTAGTTGAGTATTTACTATAATAGTTCACAATCCAATATTGTTATGATTCTATTTAAATATTTTTATGAATGACCTTTTCATTCTTCTTTGTTCCAGAATGGGGTTGGAGTTACAAAAATTATTAGGTAGAAATTGGTATAGAATATGATAAATATGGTTCAGGTATTTCATGAGAGAATGAAGATATCAAATGATCATAAAAAAACTATATTTATCATTGGATCAGACCTCTAGATTTTGACTTTAGAGATAATGTGTTCTTCAAGGTGACACATCATCACGAACAATAATGGTTTGGTTGTGGGAGTAGAATTTCTCCCTTATTTATTGGGCCTTTCTAGGAGTTGTCTCCTGTTGGAGATAAGGAATTTAGTTATAAATTCCATCATAGATGAGATAGATACATGATATTTATTTACAGGTCACATAACCATCATTATCTTCATTATGAATCTCATGTTATCAATTGGTGCGAGATCAATGTTGATGATCATGTGACCTTTGAGGAGTGGCCTGTAGATATCTAGGATCATCAAGAGAAGGTGATACACATGCATTCTATTCCATTGGTTCATGTCTTGTGCAATAATGGTGGTGTGGAAGAGAATATTTGGAAACATAAATCATAGATCCACACTCAGTACCCCAAGCTATTTAATGTTTGTCTCTTCTCTTGTAATGTTGTTCCCTTGTGGATGTTGACCATTATGGTTTATGATATGATTTCCACTTATTTATTATTGTGAATTTACCCTTATTTTATAGGTATCTCACTCCAGATAGTTTTTAGGAGTTTGTTGTTGCTATTTCATAGATTCTCATTATTCCTATGATGAGGTGGTTGAACTCCTGCAACTGTGAGATCCCTAAGTGGTATCCCATGGGGTGGCCATTTAGATAACCCCTTTTCTTTTTATCTCTAGGTTTGGTTTTGAATTTTTGAGGAAAATAATTTTTTGAGAGGTATCTAATTTAATGGCCTAGATCCCTGTAGTTTGACCCTTTTCATATTTTTCAATCGCTTGGTGTTTGGAGTAGGCCTAATGTGGGTTTGGAGGTGTTTAGAGTCTAAAGGATTAGAGTTAGAAAAATACCTGATGTGTAACTGTCTAACATCATTAATTTTTAGTTCAAGGATTGGGTTAAATTCTGTTCATTTTTTTGAGGTCAGTTCAAAGGATGTTATATGATGTGTAAATATTTCGAATAAATTAGTTCATAGTGATGTGTTTTTTTGGTTAGATCTAAAACCCAGTATTTATATGAAATAAAAGTGTTTCACACCATGTAAATTCCTTATGCATTGCACCTTTAAATGACACAACGTATCAGGTTTTTCTTAAAACTATAACCCTTCTCTCAATTTCTTGGAACCCAATGGACCTCTCTCAAGGGTTTTTTGGATTCATTCAATGATGATTAATTCATTTCCTTCGGTCTTCAATCCATGGTGATGTGAGGTACAATATAACTCTTTTATTATGGTTCTTTTATTTTGATCCTATTGCTTTTTCATTCCATGTGATGATAGTTCATATCCATGTTTCAAATGGAGTTTTTGTTTATTGTTTGTTGGTATGGTTGCACCATGTTGTCCTTGGAGAGATGCTGCTTCTTATGGGAGAGGTGATCAAAATCTATGATGTTGGTCCATTATCATGTGAAGAATATTGATGTCTTTGAGGAAGGGGATTCATTGATTCTCCTATTTATTTATGTGAAATCGTAAAGTTATCATGGTTTATCACTTTGGATGAAAATAGAATTAACCTACTAATTATTTAATTAGATTAATAAATATTTGGTTAGAGATCAAATTTTGTTGCATTATACCATGACAATGGGTTGCCTCTTGATTTTATAGATAATTTAATATCTATGATATGCTTGTTAGTAAGTTTTATTGTTCTATAGATTAACAAGTTGTTCTTTATAGAAATTCATAAAGAAAATAATGTAGATTAAATTAATTAAATGGATTAAGAATTAATTAGGATACATGTTCAAATCCCGTGTTTCAAGTAATTATATGGTAATAAAATTGATGAACTATGCATGTTTAATTGTAAATTATATTACATGTTTTAATTGAATTATTAAAGAATGTGAAGCATGTTTAGGTTTTTTGTCGATGATAATAAAAATTCACGTTAATTGAGAATGAATTTTCTCATAGTTAATTAAACTTATTTTAATGCTAAATCATGTTTAACTTTGATAGGTTATTATGGCATGATTCCTTGGGTTTTCCATATTTTGATCCTATGAATAATGAATTGTTTAATTAAAGATGGAATAAGAACTGTTTTTGTGATAAAGATTATTGTTAGGGATGGATTTTCCAGTCTGCTTGAGGAGGATGAGTACCTTGAGTTTGGAGCCTTAAGAGCATGTTTATGTGTAAAGGATGAATGAATTTTTTAGAGCCTAGATTAAACCATTGGATGTAATTGTTTGTTCCATACTAATTTTTTGATGTGCTCCAGATGTGAGATTCTCTATGTAGGTGGGGAGGCCTAGATGATGTGGTGACAGTTGATGCATGGGATGTAAAGATGCACTGTGATATGCATATGGGTTTTTGGGTTGATAGTAGAGATTATGGAATATTTTTAATATGGGAATACCCATTGTTTATGTGATTATTTGAGCTAGAATTCTTGTTCATGAATATTTTTAATGGCTGATGGATGTGTTTATTTTTTATTTTCGTTTATTTCCTTACAACTTGAGGTAGATGGATGTGCTTTGTTTCACGTTTCCTCTTCATGGAATCTTAGGATTTTTTCATAGAGTAAATGGTTTATTGAATTATGATAATACTAATTACATAATTATTAACCCATAGGGTTGGTAATGATGAAATGCGAATGCTAAAAAGATGTTACCCTTGAGAAACTGTGGACTCAGTTTGGTTTATGTCTGAAGGGTATAGACTTGGTCTAATGATTAAAATAATGTAATGAAGAATAATTTTAATGTTTAATTTAATGGATAAATATTTAATTAAAAAAATAAATGAAAAAAAGGAAATAAGTAATTAATGTATCTCTTAAATTCTTTTGTTCTTGAATGATATCTGGTCTTTACAGTGGCAGCTGGGAGTTCGAGCAACATTAATTGCAATTGATTCTTTTAATAGAATATGCCCATAGTGTAGTTGTTATATATACTATACCATGTATATTATATGATTTCATACACTTACCCACCCATGTAGGTTAGGGAGACAGACACCTATTAGACTCTAGGAGGGTGTTTTAGAAATATTCTGGTTGGAGGATGGATGAATGACTTCCCCCTCTAGACCTACCCTATTCTATTAGTAGTTATACTATGCTGGTATATATGGATGTTAGTTTTACCTTATATGCCTGTAGTGGGATGTGATGGATTATAGTTATTTCACACACATATATCTCTGCATATAGTTCCCAAAGAGCTATTATAGGCATGAATTTTATAGTTAGTTATGGATTGAGGTACTTACTCAATATATGGGCTATGATGGATTTAGATATAACACCCAATGTATGATACATGTCATTCAAACTATAGTGGATTCCAAAAACTACTCGATTACTATATATAGATATTTGGATGGGAATATGTGATAATGTGATGTATGAGGTGCATGGTATAATTATTTTTACCAGGTGTCTTTGATATGGATTATTTTGGAGAGAGATAACTTAGGACGTGTGATGTTGGGGAAAAACATCAAACCATTGGGGAAGCGTGAGTGGGGTACCTTTGCTGTTTCAATATTATATTATATACTCTCTTGTATGTAATATATGGTGATTCTTATCCATGGTGAGGTTCTGTACTTAGTATACCTATTTAGGTGATGAGTTAGTTTTACTATTTTTTATTATGTGCTTTAGTATTATTTCTTTATCTTTTACATGAGAGGCTTTGAAAAGGATCTTACTAAGTATGCTATTACTATCAACCTATATATATAAATATTTTCAGGTTATCTAGATAAGGTTGGATATTAGGATAGATATTACAAGCTAATTTGTTTTGGCCAAGTGGTCACTATCAAATTAACCTTTTGGTACTTATAGTTTTCCTTTTTGTTTTTATTTTATGGTAAGGAATTTCATGTTTTCACTTTATATTTATTTATATATATGTATGATCAATTTTTTATTGATTTATCCATATTATCTTTCTCATTTTAATTTTTTCTTAGAGGGAAATACCATCCATATGTATTTTTATTATACCCTCAGTGCTAGTCACCAACCCAAGGCCTACAAGAGGAGGGAATCAAGCAGTCACCATCTCCCTCCCCTAAATTACATCCTTGGAGGGTTACAATTTTAGGGGAGGGGTATTGAAAATAAAAACTTCATAATGGAATCATAGGTCATAGAATTATTTTATGCTTTTGATCCTATAAAAAATGATTTAAGTATTATATTATTGACTAAAACAACTGCATGTTCAAATTAAAATTCCATTGAGGATGTCTCATTCATTGGGAATTCACAATCACTTAAAAATGTTCCCAATTTAGATTATATTTTTATGTAATAGGGGATAAAAAGGTGGTAATTTAGATACTTGATAGAGGTTCCAAGGCAGTTAAAATTTTTATAAAATAGTTCAATGAATAGGACACATGTCTTTCATTAATTTTTCTACATACAATGTGTTTTACTCATAATAATTTTTTTCATTATTATATTTAAAAAATCTAAATAAAATGTTGAAAAACATGTACATTTAATAAATTATCCACCTAATTATGCTATCAATGTAGGGGAATACAATATTCATGATGTTGAAATTTAGAAAATTTTAAAACGTGAAGAACATATGGTTGAATAAAGACAAGAGTGGTGTAACATTAAAGTGTTATAAAAAATTATTTAGGTGATATGTAATGGTATAATATTTGAGGTTGGATAGAATACATGCGGTAAAATTATTAATCCCAGAAAGTTTATTTTCATTAGTTATATTGGGTTCAATAATCGAATTACCATGCTGATTGAAATTGACAAGTGGAATAATGTTGTTCCATTAGTGAATGTAATAATTTCATAAGACATTAGGGTAGAATTATAATACTCTTTCTCTATTTTATTGAAAAATAAAATAATGAAATATTTATTTACTCTTATTTATCCTTTGAAGAGTACATCTGTGTTATAATACATTAAAATAAAATTCATATTGATGGTCATTATAAGGACTCATAGAAAATTTCACACACTTTTTATAAAACAACCTCTTATGGAGGATGAGGGAAATCTAAGGCCCTATTCAACAGTTTTATATGAACACATCATAAACCATGAAACTTGGGATGATTATGTTTTACACTGAGAGTAGGATTCATTTAAGGTAAATTACAATTAGCATTATTATATTTAAAATTAAATGTATTAATATATTTGATTTATACTATTTTTTATGAAATAAAAAAAGAGTGCATAAAATGAATAGAATTAATTGAAACCAATATACAACAACTATAAATAAAGTATGGGGAATTATTTGTATGAACACAAATATATTGAATTTTAAATCTATAATGAAAATATTTTGTGATTTGAAATAATAACATAATTTGGTCCCTTTATTTTTATGTAGATTGATGAATCAAAATATTGTGCTACTTTCATCCCATGTCATGTGATATTAAATAAGACTCATGTAAATATAAATGATTAAATAGTATATGAAAACACATAAAAACAATGGGAATCATGTAAAAATATGGGATAATAGATTTTTTTTCAACTTTAAAATAATATTACATAATAAAGACTACATATTTTTTGTTGTAAAATGATGTCCCACTGTATACCATAAGAGTGGGGTGGGTGGTGAATTAGGGTATCTTGACATTTCTTATTTTATTGTGATCAGCAGGATCTTGTATTTGCATTCAAAAGTATATCTTAAATATTTCTTATTGATCATATAGAAGCACACCAAATGAAAAATAATCAATAATCATATGCACATAATTTTTTGTTGTTCCACCTATAATACGATATATCCAAGGAGAATAAATAAAAAATGTGGTGATATTTATAATAATCATTATTTCTATAGTTTGTGATTACGATCTTTAGGATAATATTACTTCTTATTTATTGTCCAAAACCTCTTCCTTTCTTATGATCGCTATTTTTTAAGAGGGTTATAAAATATTGTGTCGATACAAAGGTCAAACTCACTATTGAGTGGGTCTTCACAACTTCATTTGTTTTCATTTTAATAATTACAAAATACTTATTTTATTTATTCCATCTAATATGAGTTTTGAATAGATAAAATATTTTATCAATTAAATCTTACACTACTCATAAAATAAAATAATTATGTAGGATTTATTAATTCTTAATTGTTTATTTATTTATTTTCTAATTAATTTTTGTTTATTATTTATTATTTATTTATTCTTATTCTTATTAATACTTTTATTATGGTTTTTATTTTATTTGGTATTAATTTTCGGAAATTTTTACCAAGTATAACTTTTTATGTGTGAATTCATCCTCTTATTAACTCTATGTTTTAAAATTTAAAGATATATAAATTCTTATGCATCCAATGTTGGGCTATTAATTTTTTTACATATTCTATGTTAGAAATTTTTATATGTATAAATTCTCATACACTAAATAAAAATATTATGTATGAAATACAATACTTATATACTAACTAATAATCTTATATATGAAATTTTTGATTTTTTTTAATTCCAAACATCTTATGTATTGAGTTTTCATGAAAATTCTTAAGTATCTATATTAACATATTAGATATGAATATCCAGTTACATATGTAATTCATATTTATAATATGTTATATATTAAAATATCTTACCTATGATTTAACAGTTTGTTTTCTACAATCTCAAAATATAGACTAATTATTTATTGTTTCATATTTCAACCCACTACATATTCATGTTTCTTGTTATCCTTGATTTATTTTTTCTATAAATACATATAAATTGTTTTTTTACCTTGAAAATAATATTAGAAGTGTTTTATATAGAACTAAATATATATTATATGGAAGAAATGTGTCTAATATTTACATTTTATATTTACTAAAGTAAATTCAAAATTCAAAATTTATTGGTATTTGTATAAAGTTGTTTTACATGGTTATATTAGAACTATTCAATGTCTCTAAGGATAATTATGTTTTCTTTAATGGGATTAATCATTAATATAATTAATTATTCATTCATTTGTTATTTTAAAAATTCTATCCATACTATTGTAAATGTTTTATTTACTATTATAGTTTCTTCCAACTCTATAGTAATTCATTATTGCTAGAAAGAGAGAATTGTATTTTTATATTAGAGAACAAAAAACTTCATTGGATATTTAGAAATTTCTATTGATGAATAAACTCAATAAATATAGTTTTTCATAAGTCTGAAAAAAATATAGAAAAAATTAAGTTTTCTTTTTCTTGTGGACATACCGTGGGATTTTTTTTGGATAAACTCATTCATGAAAGTCCTCACTACCAAGAAGATCAAATCTACCTATAACTTGAAAATCAGAGATTCACTATTTAACATTAGTTATATGGTTATGTATTCTTCCCATTTAACCATGTGTTTTATTTTTTTGTTTATGATTTCACATTCAAAATTTGGGCTAATTAGGTTATAATACCCATTAAAAGATACATTGGGTTATGCATCTAGAAAAAAAGGAATGAATAGGAATTTTCTTTTATGGTCAAGAAGATAGGTCTTTAGGTTGTGAATCTAGGTTGAAAAAGTTAGTTTATGACGTTTTTTGACTCCTCTTTAAATTTTTTATGTTTTTTTGGTTGTTCCTCCACTATAAAATGAATTTTCTATATAGGTTATAACTCACCATCATAATTCAGGTTTTTGTGGGTTCCATTTCTCTCAAGGAAAGAGAGAAGTTAAGAGTATATGTGGGATCACATTGATATGATCTGTTATAAAAATAATTTGTGATAATAATTTATTTTCCACTACAAATATTTTAACTCTGATATATTTTTGAAAAGTTTTCTATACTTGTAAATTAACCCCCATATTTTCCATTCAATTATCTCACCACCTAGGAAAAAAATGGGATCAAAGTGAGACCTTTGATATGGTGTATATATATATATACATATATATATTTACATCCAACCACTTTCTATACATAACCATCCAAGGGAAACGATCATTTGATATTGTGGGTTAAAGTTCCAATGTTTGTTGATTTCTCAGAGACCTCCTTTCTTCAATAGAACAGACTATGGAAAATGGAAAACAAGAATAAATATTACATTCAATAAACAACAATTGATCATTATAATGTTATGTTAAAACCTTATAAATTACCTAAGATAGATATATATCCTTAAATGGTAAGGATTATGTTATATATGTCCAAAACTACAATATGATAAAAATTATATATTATAAAATTAGTAGAAATGTCTGTGAAATTAGTAGAAATGTGTTTATTCATATATATTATTGTAAAAATGATCATGATATTATAATATTTCTATAATTTAAACATTATGTAATTTATAATCTTAAAATAATAAAATATGTAATATTTAGAATCAGATATCATGATTTTAAAATTGGTGAAGAAGAAATTGTAAATCATATTTTTATTGATTTAAAAGAATTATAAACGGTATGAGAAGTTTATGATAATACATAGACAATATATTCCTTTTTAAAGATAACTTAAAGCTTTAATAAATAAATGGAATTATAAAAATGGTTCTATTGATTAAATTAATAACTTTAATGAATATACACATGATAAAATTGTTGGATAACTCCTACAATATGAATTGGAATTTAAAAATAAAAATAATGAATAAATAAAAAATAAAAATGGTGTTTAATTTAAATAAAATATGAATAATAATTATTTATCTTTTGATGATAATTTTTAGGTAAGTTAAATAGATGAATTTTCTCAGGTAGAAAAAAGGAATGTACAAAATACATAAAGGATAAGAAAAGAAGAAAAGAAATGATTATAAAGGAATAAGATATCACAATATTTTTTCTAATTTGCTCCAAATGTAATATAATATGAATTAAGAATAAAATATGACATTAATATTATATACCAAAGATTAAAAAATAAAAAAATAAAAAAATACCGGATAAGATGGAGAAAATATCTCTAACAGTTTGTTAGAGGTATATAGAGGAATAAGTTTCCAATGATTAATTTGGAATTTAAAAAGAATCATCTAACTTGTGTCTCATAGCTTCATTAAATCAGTCTTATGATTTTAATTATGATTTTGAGAATTTGATTATGATGAAACCACTATTTATGAATTAAATAATGACATTAGTAGATTAGAAAATGATATAATTAAAATCACATAAATATAAAGGAACTTAAAGAAAAGAAAAAGAAGTTTTTTTAAGAAAATAATATTCTTTAGCAAGACTATATGAATCATAAAAAAGAAAATTATAAGTAAAAAATATTTTATTTGTAAGAAAAATGAATTTGAATAATGTAATTTTAATGTTTCATGTGATGATGTTGAAATTTGTCAAAAGGAAAATGAAAGAACCAAAAAATGAAATTGAAAGTTTAAATAATAATCTATCAACATTAGTTTAAGGTCTAAAAAACTATTATAAAATTATTTCCATTTAAAAAATTAATTAAAATAAAACTAGACTGGGATTTGAAAATAAATTTCCAAAAATTTAAATTTCTTTCTTTATAAAAAGTTTTAAAGGAAGGGTATCTACTACCACATGTTTTAGATGTATAATGAAAGGTTATTATGTGAGTTTTTGTTATTTGAGATTTCCAAAACATTTGGTATATAAAAAATTTATTTTTTCAAAATCTTTATCTTCAATATTACCTTGTAATACTTATTTAAAACCTATTTGTGTTCCTAAAAATTCATTTTCTAACCCCAATGAACCCAAATTTTTTGGGTGCCAAAATTATTTGAAATATTTTTTTTTAAAATATACCTCAATAGTCACTAAAAAGAGACATGGTATATGGATAGTAAATTCTGTAGTCCCATGGTAGTAGATCCATAAAAAGTTTTATAACACAGTAAATGTGATGATTGCAATGTGACATTTCGAGTCAACTCAATAGGATTGGTTAAAAGTTTTGGAGAATTTAGTATTTCTAAATATTTTGTCATTTCAAAAGTTTTATTTGTTGATTATTTTAATCACAATCTAATTAGTATTTAATAATTATGTGATAATGATATGTTTATTAAATTTAAAAATTAATGGTGTATTTGTATAATGATGAATCTATTTTTTTAATGATAACAGAAAATGTAGCATTTGTTAGATTAATTATTATAAAATAATAGATTATAATTTCAAGATTTTGAATGCTATATAGTCAAAAAACATTTTATGAAAAAGGGGCTCAATCTAAAATTTATTAGGATTCTATAAAATATGTTAATGCACTAACAAATTTTATAGGTTTTTAAGTTAAAACTAGAAGAAAATATTTTTTTTGAGAATATTCTATGAAGGGTAAAAACATATAGAATATTTTAGATCTATAAGGGAATTTAAACCCACAACAACTGTTAATTTTTTTAATCATGACTTATTCATACCTATAAAAACAAAATGTCTCAGTAGTTAGATACATGTTTCTATTATTTTTGATGATTTGTTTAGATTTACATGTGTTTGTTTTTGTAAATAGAAAATTGTAACATTATCTCAGTTTCTTTATAACTATAAATTAGTTTCGAATGAAAAAGGTTATTTAATTTTATCAATTATAATTTAAAGGGAAGTATACTTTATAAATTTACAATTCGTAATGTCTAGTAAAGAAATTTTTTATTTTTATAAATATTCAGTTAGTAGAATACCTAAAAAAATAGTGTAGTTGAAATAAAAAATATGACTATTTTAGAAATGGGTAAAAATATGTTAAATGAATATAATTTACCTAAATAATTTTTGTAAGAATCTATAAATACAACTTATTACATTTCAAATATAATTCTTTTAAGACCCATTCTAAATAAAACCCCTTATAAACTATGAAATGGAAGGAAAACTATAGTTTATTATTTTATAGTTTTTTATTAAAAAAATTTAATCCTTTGTTCTAATTATTTTTTACATAAATTTGATAGAAATTTTAAAAAAGGAATATTTTTTGGATATTCAAATACTAATAAATCTTATAGAGTTTATAAAAGAATATTCATAGTTATTAAAGAATCTATTCATGTTAATGAAAATAAGATTAATGATGTTTTTAGAGAATTTAATTTTATATAAGATGAAAATATAGATAGAGAATCACCCTTAGGAAAAATATTGGAAAATAAGAAAATGTTATCCTCTTGATAGAGTTATTGGAGATGTTGATTCAAGAATTCACACTAGGAATTATTTATGAAATTTTTTTTGCTCACAATTCTCTTATTTATGATTTTGTTCTAAAAGTTTTTTCAAAAGAATTAAATGATTCTAATTGGATATAAGTTCTACCATAAGAATTAAATATTTTTTCAATAAATAATTTTTAGAATTTATTTGAATCAAATAAATATCAATAATTTATTATTATTAAATGAATATTTTAAAATAAACTTAATGAATCTTGATATGTTATAAAAAATAATATCATATTTTTAGCTTAAGGTTATTATCAAGAAGAATGAATTTATTATAATAACACATTTTCTCATGTTACTATATTAGAGGCTGTTAAAATTTTATTATCATATGATTCTTATCAAGGAATTAAAATTTATTAATTTCATGTTTAATGTTATTTTCTAAATGGTTTAATTTTTGAATAAGTTTATATTAAAAAACCCTCAGTTTTTTAACATGAAAAGAAACATGAAATTGTTTTAAAAATTTATAAGTAACTCTATAGACTTAAACAATATCGAATATGTTTGTATGAAATATTATATCAATTTATTTTGAAAGTTGAATTTATGAAAGGAAAATTATATCATAATTTATTTATTAATAAATTATGAAAAATTATTTTAATTATTTAAATTTTAGTTGATGATATAATATTTGGACGTTAACTAAAATTATTTATAGAGAGTTTTTCAATTTAATGTCTTTTAAATTTAACATGATTCATATGGGTGAATTGAAATTATTATTAGGTATTAAAATATTTTAAAGGAATAATGATTTTTTATCAATATAAATATAATAACGAGGAGGTTAAGAGATTTGGTCTTAATTCTTGGAAAATTTTAAATAAAAAAATTTGTACTTCTTGTAAATTAGATCTATATATTACTATAAAATTAGTTTATATTGATATTTATTAGGGAATGATTAGTATTTTTATTTATGTAACTACTTTTATATTGTATTTTTTTAGAGTATGCATGTGTGCTAGAATTATGGTTGAACCTAAATAAAGTTACTTGAAAGTTATTAAAAGGATTATTAAATATGTAAATGGTTTTATAAATATTGGTTTGTTAGACAATAAAAAAACATATTTTGAATTAAAAAGTTATTCTGATTCTGATTTTGGAGTTTTAACAATTGATAAAAAATTACTATTTGAATCTATCATTTTAGTAAAACGTTTAGTGTCTCATAGTTCAAAGAAACAAATTTATATCGATTTATCTATAGTTGAAGAAAAATTTGTTGTGCATACCAGATATTGTGCTCAATGTTTATGGGTTAAAGAAACTTTAACTAATTTTGATATTTACTTTTACAAGACACCTATTTTATGTGGTAATTAATCTACTAAATATATTTATAAAAACCCATTAAAACACTCTATAACTAAACATATTGAAGATAGATATCATTTTATTACATATCATGATCATAAAGGTGAAATTAGTTTGGATTATGTATCTATAGATTATCAATTATATGACATTTTTACTAAACCCTTAGAATAAACTAATTTTGAGAAAATTAAACGTGGATATAGTATTATTGAATTATGAGTTCAATATAAAATTTTATATTTTTATATATTTTATTTTTCAATTATGGATAGTAAATCAATGAAATTTTTATTATTATATTGTTTACTGGTATATGACTTTACAGATTTTTACTATTTAATTAATTAAAAATCTTTTAATAATTATTCAATTATATTAAAATGTTTTTAGGGATCCTTATACATTTTAAATACTTATACAAATGGAGTTTTCACTGATATATAAATGATAAAATTACAATTATGCACAAACTAGTTTGTTTACTTTGAAATCATAACATTATTATTAGTTGCTTAATTGTATTTGGGTTGTTATAAATTTTTTATTTTGAATAAATTTATTGGTATTTGTTATATTTTAATCTATGTTTCATTCCCTTATAAATATTCTTCAGATAATTAGTTTAGTTATTATCAAAAAGGGAGATTATTGAGTTTCTCCTTTCCAATTTATTTGTTTTATGATAATTACTAAATTATCATGTCATTTATTCCCTATAACTAAAATTTTAAAAGGAATAAAATATTTTAATAAATAAATCTTACATTATTTATAAAATAAAAAAAGATATTAAATTTAATTATTCTTTATTGTTTATTATTTTTTAGTTAATTATTATTTATTTATATTATTCTTAGTATTTGTTTTATTATGGTTTTTATTCTATTTTGTATGATGTTTCTAAAATTATGGAAAGGCATAATTTCTTATATATGAACTCATATTCTTACGTAGTCTATGCTGCATAATTTTTCTATGTCTGACTTGTTATATATGAAATGCTGCCTTATTAAATTTCTTATACATTTTTTGTTTGAATTTTTTTATGTATAAATTCTTACATACTAGATAAGTATCTTACATATGAACTAAACTTATTACATAATAAATAATCATATTATATAAGATTTTTTTTGAAGATTTTAATGTCAAATATCTTATATATTAAATATTTTATGAAGCTTATTATGTATTCTTGTTAACATATTACATATGAAGACCACATATCATATATATTATATATTAATAAAATTTTATGTACATAAATATCTTATGTTTTTTTAACATTTTTTCTCGAAAGCTCAAGATATACTCTATTTTTTTATTTCATATTTCAATCCACTACTTATTCATGTTTCTTCTTATTAATTAATTATTTATTCTACAAATAATTATTAATTATCTCATTAATATACAATTCCTATTTTAATTGTGTCATATATACGTAAATACTGATTGTGAGGGAGGAAGTGTGTTCAATATTTACACTGAATATTTATTGAAGTAAATACAAAAATTAGAATTTCTTATATTTTTTAGTGAATTGTTTTTCATTATCATCATGGTACTATTAAAATTATTAGTAGAAGATATAGTCAAGTGGTACTCACTCATGGTCCAAAACTATCATAATACTAGGTTCACACCCAAGACATGAAATCTTCCCCCCATTTTATGTGGGGGGTGGTGGGGGTGGTGGTGGTTTCTTCTACCCACACGTGCTGGTGATGATGGCGGTGTGGTGGTGTTTTTGATTATGCATGATGAAAAAGGTGTGAGGTGGAACCTAATGATTAGGAAATTAGTCACATGATGGATGGGATGGGTGTAGGGTACATGGGAGTCAGGTTGGTGGTGGGTGGTAATGAAAAAGAGATGAAAAAAAGCCTTCAGTCCTTAGGACCTTGGGCCAACAAAAAATTTAAAATAGTCTTCAAGTCACTTTTTTTTTGGGATTTTCCCTATGGGTCTTTAGGTCATGTATTGTTTTGCCTATGAATCATGTAAGTGTTTTCAACCAACCTAATTAAAATATGGGATTATTTTAATTGTAAATAAAAATGTAAATTTAGGAACTATTAAATGTATTTAAGGTTAATTAAGTTGTATTAAAAGGGAATATTTATTACTATAATTAAATGATCAGTCACTTATTGTTCTAAAAATTTTATCTACACAACTATTAATGTGTTAGAGACTATAAAATTAGCTTCCAACTCTAAAGTGGTTTTTTATTATTGGAAATATATAATTTTGGTTTCCTCTTTGAGAATGAAAACTTCAAAACTATTTGAAGTTTTTGTGTGTGAAGAAACATTATAATTTGTGTTTATTATAACTCATGAAAAATATCTATAAAAACATCATGTTTATGTACATGTGAACATCAAGTTTGATTATTTTTAACTAAACATAATCATGAAGGTCCTCAATACTAAGTAAAATAAATCTACCTCTACCTAGACATTGAGAGATTTGCTATTTAACTATTATTTTATGGTTTTGTATTATTCTCATGTTTTCTATGTGAATTATTTTTTTTTGATTTATACTTTTACACTCAAAATTAGGACTAGTTGGATTACAATAACCATTGAAAGGTTTTTTTGGTTGTGTATATAGGTAAAAAATAAGGATTTTTTGGGTTGTGCCTCTAGGGTGAAAAATCCAGGTCTTTAGGTTATGACTCCAGGTGGAAAATTCAGGTCCTAATATGTTTCAAACCCATTTATAATTTGTGTTTCATATTGGATGGGACTCCACTAGGAAATTTATTTTATAATTGGGTTGTAACTCCCCATGAAAAGTTTGGTTTGAGTGGGTTACATTTTTATAAGGGATATAGATTATTCAAGAGTAGAAGCATGATCACTTTGATCCAAACTATTATAATGATTACATGCGCTCAATTTTTTTAACTACTCAAAATATTTCAAATATAATGTAATCAAAATTTTTATAATCTAGTTTATTACCCCAATCATGACCATTAAACCATCTCAAATTCTAGGTATAGATGGATATCAATAATTTCTACAAAACCAAACAATAATGGGTGTTCTTCATGATGCACTGTTCTTCAATTTTTGATCATCAGTGATATTCAAAACAATTCATTGTTCCATGCATGATATTCATTAGAATTCAATAAATTAACACTTCAATTCATAAATATAGATATTCAAAAAATTCAACTAATTTTACCTTCTCCTCTAATTATTCCAAATATTCAATATCCCAATATTCTCTATGCTTCCTTTATTATATAAGGATAAAAATATTGAGAAATATATATTCAAAATTTAAATTGGTAACTATATTTGAACTTAAAACTACCTCTACTTCAAATAAATCCCTTAGATCGTCTTAAAATAGATCTCTACAATTGTAATTAAAATGGGATATTAGATAATTATCTAACTAATCACTACACTATTATAAGAATAAAAAGTCTTCTACACTATTTAAGCTTTCTTGGTTACACTATTCATTGTGTGATAATGTTCCTAATTATGTGATATATCAGTTCTTTCTTCTACTATCTTCCAGTTCCAAATCATTCAAAACATATAGAAACACATAATTGAATGAATATGATTAATTTTTATAATTTTCATGGATAAAAACTTTCATGGATCATGCTTACTTTTCATGGTCTAACAATCATGGTGTAGTTTCATCAATAAAAATTTTAACCATTTGATCATAGTGTAAATGATTTTAGATATTTTTTATCTTCAAACCTGTAGTGGTGTGAATTTATTCCACAGAATGGTGATTCTCTGGGCACCAGTTTTGTATAGGTATTTTGAAATCCCAATACAACTCCCACAATTCCTGTTATGGGACTCCCCATGTTTTACATGGACGATTTCAATGAAAAACACCATATTAAGAAATGAGGAACAAATCTACTACTTTTTTCATAGAAAAAACATCTTTTTTAGTGGCGTGACCATCATCATATTTCAATTTTAACATCTATAAGTCTCCATGATCTCTTCTCAATATTATTAATCCTATTTTATTATTAATATACATATACATATTAACACTTCATAGTTTGTCCCTTAAATAAATGTCATGTGCATCATTTCTCCTCAAAATTAGTGAAGTATAAAACTTTTCATACTAAATAAAAACCTTACACATCATGATAAAAACCATTGTTACCAAATAAATAATTCATGTATGAAAATTATTATCATAATTTCTAAAATTATGATATTTTTGAAACTTATATATATATATATAACTTACACATTTTAAAAACATTACACTCAATTTTTTTTCCATTTTAAGTACATTAAATCTCAAATAAAAAGTATATATATAACCTGGATTATTCTCCATTTTACCCATTTTACCACCACAACAAGATTTTAATCTTATGTTTACACTGTTGATCCTCATCAACACTTTCCATTTTTCTAACTCAAAAATTCCAAAAATCCTTATGTGACCTATTAATTATAGAATAAAAAATGTACACATCCTAACAACCTCAATTAATCTCCATACATCATCACAAACATAAAAATACTTCTAATTAATTAAAAAAATTTAATATTACAACCTGTGGTTAAAATAATACCCCCTTTGGATTTTTCTCATTAATTCGTAAGTTTATTTCACTAATTTTTTCATTCTAACAATTTAATCACCCCTACAACTCTATATTATATCCACATATAGACTTGTAATATTCCCATCCTTTAAAAATAAAATTAAAATGCAATTATATTATATCTTTATCAACTTTAAGAATTATTGAAACTAAAACTAATCTAAAACCAGATAAATAGATTTTAAATAATTATATAAGCCTTTTTGAGTAAAATATAATTATTATAAATTAGATAAATAATTAATATCTACTTTTTTTTATAATTATTGATCATAATTCTATTTCTCTACCATGTCACCATGTATAGTGTGTCTACCTATAATTTTATACCCAACTAATGATAAATTCCTAAAATAACAAACATCATCTAAATAATGAATTTTGTATAATGGCAAAATGGTATTTCAAACATCCATAGTTTAAGGAAATTTCTTTAGCTCTAAGGTTCGACTAACTTGATGCTCAATCCTCATTTGGATAATAAGAGTTTCCTAAAATCTTTTCAAATTAGCATGAATCTTATATATTCAATTAGTTCATCTTTAGAAAATTAATATCAAGAATAAATTTTAATTATGATATATTTTTAATGATTTCCACCTGATATACATTCTAATTCATTATACGTCCTTTCATAAGTGAATCATTTTAATTTTCTTTTATATTTCAACCTCTCTAGATAAATATGACTTTTAAACCTGAGTCACATAATTGTGTCACACTAAAAAAATTGCATCTAAGACCATCAATATATAGAGCATCAGTTTTCCTATATTTATTTGTCCAAATAAGGTTTTTCAATTCCTTTAATTTTTAGAGCCCCATTTTTTCCAAACTAAATAGTTTAATCATATATTCCATTTTTTTAAAAAAAAATTAATGTCACCTATATTGTGTGATGACTGCGCTATAAAAATAAAAGTTATACTATTATCTATATCATTCAAAACTATATCAACAATAAAAAAATTCTCTTTCATATTCAATTTCTTCTCTTTCCATGAAATTAATTAATGAGTTGATACATTTGTCAGTCTCTCATCATCATCTTCCACACAAGCAATCATATCATATTCTTACTCCTCTAAGGGCTAAAAATTGTTTCTCAAAGAAATGAATTGGATTGTATTAGTTAAATCTATTTATCCTCTCAAATAACTTTTAGCTTTCCCATAATTTTACATTATATGGATTAAGTATTCATAGAGTTAGAACATAATAAAATGAAAATTTTTATTATAGCCATATCTCCACATGTTCACTTCTTTTGAATAACTCCTTTATTATTGATATGTTCTCAATGATTGAGAACTTTCTCTTATAAGTTGTTTTCATTTTATCTTCAAAATTTTTATTTATTCTTTTGATGTTCCAGTATCATATTAAAGAAAACTTTGACACCTAAAATTGGGTCTTTGATCACTCATAAATTCCCCCAATGTTTTTGGGCCTCATTTAATACATTCCTCTAATTATACATCTAAAAATATCCAAAATTATAACTTATTCTTTGAGCCATAAATATTTATTTCATAGTCGCATTTTTTTCAAAGATAATTTTCTTGATTGAGTATTTAAATATTCTTAAATTTATCCTTCATGGATATATTAATATCATCAATGATCTTTTTCTATTCCTTAATAATCACCCAATAGTTCACTTCTTTTTTATCTTTTACAAAATCATTTTTGAGTTCTTTCATAAGTGAAATAACCTAGGTATTATAAATAGTAAATAAATTTCATATCTTAATAATATTTATTAATTTTATTTTATAAACACACATTCATTATAATAATATTTATTAATGTTTCAATGAGAAAGGAAATATTTTTATTATTATTAAATTCTTTGTCAGGTATTATAATATTTTATTTAAAATCATAATTTCTGATTTTTAGAATTTGAATTTGAAAAAATAAAATTTATTTTTTAAAACAACCTATCACATCTATCATAGGGTAAAATTTTATTATTCTTATAAAAAGATTTATTTTTCAGTGAATATTAAAAAAATACAGTTTTTATGAAATACAACATATTTTATGATATCTCAATGACATAAATAAGATATTTTTTTTAAACTTATGTAAATAATCATGTATGATAATATAAAAAAACATCATACAAAAATAATTCCAAACATATAATTATAATTTATTTCATGATAAATATGAAAATCATTTTCAATACCAATTTAATTCTTATGGAGCAATGGAAAAGTCAAATTTTGTGTCCTAAAGACAATATTTGATAAGGAAGTAGTATTGTATTAAATTATTTAACATATATAAAGTATTATTGATGATTTTAAATGATATATATGAATTTTGGAGTTATATAATAAGTGAATTATTCAAATTATTATGTGATTCTTATACAAGGCTAGAAAAGCCAAAATAAAATATTAAATATTTTTCATGGCATACATGTGAGTAAATATATATATTGAATGAATATAAAAATTTATATTGATGTTAATTAATTTAAATTTATTATCGTAATTTATTTTTAATTTTTAGTGATTAAATAGTAGTATTTTTATATTGAAGATAAATAATTTATCTCTATTATTGCAATTTATTTCTATTTTGTAGTAATTAAATAGTTGTATTTAATTCTTACAAAATACCGATAGAGTGCTTGTGCAAGAGGTAGAAAAATGATGTCAATGATTTCAGAAAAAATATAAGAGTAATGTTTTTCTTGAGTTATAGAATACCATGAATTATATATATAAATATAATGTATTAGGGATGTGTGAAACATTTAAATTTTAATTCCATTTTTATATTTATGACTTTAAAGTAAATTCAAATGAATAGTTTCAAAATTGACATTAATGATATTTTATAATAAACAATATATTATTAAATAATTTAAAATATATAAAAATCATTTCTTCATCCTAGGGAATGGGATATGGTTTATAATTTTTACCACGGTCCATTTATTGTCCAATTTTCCTATTATACTAACTTTCTTAGCTCCTATAGTGTTAAAAAATTTGATGCCATGATAATATTCAAAAGGGTTAACAATGGTAAAAATTAAAAGATAAAGGAGAAAATATAACCTAAAATTGTAAAATTTTAATTTCATGAGAGGATTTAGAATCATAATCATTCTATATTCAAAATATATCAATTTATTTCCATTTATTCCTTGAAAAATATTTTATATTAATTTAATAATTTAACTAATTCCAAGTGTTCCCCTCCCCCCACATATAAAAGGGAACCTCTTCTCCTCTCTACTCACACTTTTGAGCACTCTAATTTGGGGAATCCATAAAAAAATAACTTAATTAAATCCCTAAACACATATTATAGGACCTTGTTTGATTATAAAACCATAATAGGAAGGCATTAGGTATAAGCCTAAAGAGGTTGTGTGAAGAAGAGGTATAGTTCTTAACTGAGCATTTTATTTTTGGTTCTTCTTATACCACCTTCAAAACTTATTCAAACATGATGAAATAAAAAAATAAGTAAATTTAAAATTATAATATGTTGTTATATAAATATAATAACCTATATCTATCTCCTTCTTCTGTCAAATGAAAAATTAAACCACCGTTCATGTCTACAGAGGATTATTGCCTCACAAAACAATGAAATTTGTTTTCCATCACCGCCTCTCACGGATGATTATAATGATATATTTAATATATATATATTTATATTATATTAATAAAATATTTATAATTATATGAATATAATATATCATTTTCTTTATTACCCTTACATCTAATAAAAAATGGATATGTTACTTATGCGTACATACAGACTACCGTCTCCATGTTATAACATAATTCATTTTTCATAAGCATTTTTCATAGTTATTTTTTAAAGAATAATTAATGAATAAATTTTTTAATTATATCAGGATTATTATTCTTGATATGATGTATTAGTTAACACTTTAAACATATTCAACATAAAAAATTCATTTTGAACATATGAGCTGAATATCGTTATAACATCTAAAATGAACTTAATTGATTAAGAAATTGTATTTAACATGGTAATAAATAAAATAAAATTAATTATAAACGTTAAATTTTTTATTAATAATGTAAATAGATAACATAATTTTATTATTCTCTAAGATAAAGAACATACATGATGAGTTATACTCGAGGTAAAAGACACTTTACCTTAAAAATCATATTTTAAATGTTTTGAAGATTTATTTTCTAAATCATTTTATTCCATGTACATATTATTAAAAATAATTTTTATATATATTTATATCAAAATAAATGAATTATAAAGAAAATATTATGCGTCTTTTCAATATCTTTGATTTTTTTTCAAAAGGAATCTTTTCATATATTTTATATAGAATGTTTTGCAAAAATGAAGTAGGAATATTCTATTTTAACATATATGACATCAATGGTTTTTCCCACCTCCGTAACAATTATTTTATTTTTGGATTCCTTTTAATGTTCTAAATTTTTCATTAAAGAAAATCTCTCTTTCCCTTTTTTATATTTATTTTAAAAATTGGTTTTAAATAAAATAGTTATTTTGATATCAAAAAATGTTTTCTTATGGGTGAAAAGAATATTTTTTAGAGTATAATAATTGAAAATAAATATTTAATTTTTTATGATTATGTTATGGTTCTTAGGAATTATTTATAATTATGGATAAAACTAATATATATCATCAAGATGTTTGAGCTTTATATAAATCATGATTATGGGTGTACCCAATATATCTCTTCAATGCATTAGTTAAAGGGATAGAGTTATCCAGTTAGGTTTCTCTAAAGAGATTATTATAATTTACAGGTTAGGTTATTCCATTAGTACGAGTATCTTTAATAGTGATATGAAAATGATGTACCAATTTACCTTTATGATTGATCTATTCCTTCTATGGGTTTTCATGAAAATATTACGATTTTAGAAGGTGAGATAATGAGCTGAAGTTTAAAGGAATATTTATTCTACTTCTTAAAGTTGAAATATATAAATTTGTAAAAAGGTTTTCATTTTTTTCATGATTTTAAAGTAAAATATTTGAATTTTATTTTTCCTTTTATATTTCTTATGAAATTTTTTACAAAAATATTTGAGTGATGAATTTGGTATCTTGGGTAATAAATTTTTTATTCTGAGTCCAAATTTAATTTTGAAAAAGGAAAATTTTTATAAGTATTCATAGAGTAACGAGTTTCATATTATAATTCTTTTATACATCCCTTTCTCAGTTTTTTCTTCATATACTATTCTCAAATGTTTCTTATAGGGTTTTAAGTATTATTAGAAACAAGGATGATGTTAGGATTTAAATTGTGAATATATTTCATGAAAAGAAAAATAGTCATATTTTAAAAGTTCTTTATTAAGAGAAAAATATATAGTAAGTGGAAGTTTAGACTTTATGATGTAATATTTTATTTTATAAGGGTGATGAACTAATTATCTAAAACAATAAACCAAAAGGATATCCAGGAATCCAATAAAATGAATTCTTTTATAAAGATTAAAATTAAAAATTATTTAAGGATAGGTCTTTATAATTGGTATATGAGAAATGGTTTAGATAATTTTAGAGGTTTAAATAGAGTAAATAAGTACAACTAAGAGATTATAATTTATGGTTATCATGATATATCATTACAATATTACCATGTTTATTCAATAAAAATATGTGTGTTCAGAATGGTTTTCTATAGAGGAATTAGGGAAGATGAAGTAGGTGTGCACTAAGAAGACAATATCCTTCCAAATAAGAAACTTAGAATGATTGGAATTGGAACTGACAACTTTTTTCTTCGATGGACTAGTTTTTGTTGGATAGAAATAGTGGTGGAATCCATGATAGAGGGAAATTAGATCTACCATATAAGAACATGTTGCTTGTAGAGTATTTTGAAAGAAAACACTCTCCAGAATTTAATGGATCTTATGAATTAATGGCAGTTGAGGGATTGATTAAATATATAGAAATTTTATTTGATATCATGGGTTATTAAAATCATTAAAAATAAACCCTTAATATTTAACATTTTTAAGGTTAAGAAGACCAGTTTTGGTAATGCTTGAAATTAATAGAGATAACTGAGAGATTGATAATATGGAATGAGACACATTTAAGAATATTTTCCTAGAGAAATATTTTCCTAAAGATGTTTTACCTTCGGTGGAAACAAAATTTTGGAATTGAGGCAGAAGGATGAAGATTTAGTGGTTGTGTATCAAGAAAATATCACCATATTGGTTAGGTAAATACCATATTTTACCTAAGATATTGATAGTAAAGTTAATTAGATTTATTCAAGATTGAAGCCATGATATATAATGAAATTGGAATCTTTTGAATTCAAAAGTTATAAGAAACTTGTTCAATGTGTTGGGAAGGTAGAAATTGAGTTATCTAATTATAATTTATTCTATGAGAACAAGAATAAAAAAGATCAATTTGGATTGAAATTGGGAGGAATCCAATTAATAATTTTAAAAGTAAGAAAATAAAGCTTCTATATTTTGATAAGTGTATTAAAAATCCCAATAGGGAATGAATTATGAAATATATGAAGGTATTATAATGCATTATGTTTGGGAATATAGATCATGATTAAAAATAAATAGGTCTTGGTAGGGGTAAGTACAATTTTTATATGAATGAATTAAGGTGTTTTAATTGTATTCAGATGGGTCATTATGTAGATGTATGTTCGAATAAGGACATGAATGAAAGGAAAAAACAAGACTATTAGAAGAAGGTCATGGTGAAATCCTCTGAGAATACTTTATAATATTTTAGGACATATAATAAAGTGTTAACTAGTAAATTACTTCTTTATAAATATTATTCCTCTTATTTGATTTAGGGTCTTCACATTCTTTCATTTTAAAGAAATTTTATGGTAAAATGAAAATTCTACTAAAAAATGATGTAAAGTTTTTTGTTAAAAGCATGGGGGTAGTATTAAAGTAATAATAATTTAAAAATATATTCCATTTAACATCCTTTAAAACCTTTTTGTCTTTCATATTGTGGAGTTTTATGTTATTTTAGGTACAGATTATGTTTTATAATATCATGTTAAGATAGATTTCAAATCCAAAATAGTTATTTTCAAAAATGAACTTCATTTTGTATATAAGAATGAATTCATACCTTTTATAGCATATATATAATCTAATAAACTATTAAAATATGTAAATGAAAGTAATCTTGATTGTATTTTTTAAAGGAAAAAATAGTTTATATTAGTTATTTTCTAGTAGTAAAAGAATATAATTTTGTTTTTCTTTATGGTTTTCTTGGTGTTATTCCTAATCAAAAGGTAAAGTTTACCTTTGAATTAGTTCCTGATACTAACCCAATTCAAAAACCTCTTATATAATGTCTCAATTAGTACTTATGGAATTTAAAAGGAAGTTACAAGAATTTCTTAATAAATTATTCATTCATCCAAGAACTTTACTATGGGGTGATAATTTTTTTCTTAAAAATAAGTATGGATACATGAGACTTTTCATTGATTATAGAGCATTGAATAACATAACTATCAAGAATAAGTATACATTAACTCTTATAGATGACTTGTTTGATCAACTACGTAGAGGTCATTATTTATGAAAGGTTAATCTAAGGATTTGGTACCACCAGATGATGGTTAAAGAGGATTAAATCCCTATGATAATGTTTTATACTAGGTATTACATCCATAAAACATTAATAAATTTTACTAATGGACTAGGGGTGAATGGAATCATGGATTTTTAAAGTAATAAAAACCAAGAGAGGCTTCTCTAACCATACCCACGCACTCAGGAGTAAGGGATCCCATGTTTGAGAAGAAAATACAAGGGTTTTCCTGAGAGGCCCAATAAGATAAAAAATCCACAACCTTATTTCCTTCACGCCATGTGTGTAGGATGATTATCATATTTTTAGTGATGTTCTTGTATCTATGAAAGTGATAGGAAATAGAACATGGTATAATGTTTCTATCATGGAGGGAGTTATAAATAACCAATTAGGTTGTTTACACCAATGAAAATGTGATACCCTGAGCTTTACAAAACTTGAAGCCATTTTATACAAAACTTTTTTCAACTTCCAATGATTTCCCTGCTCTATAAATCCTTTGAAATAAAAAACCACCAAACCATTATGGTTACAAACCACCCTCCCCCTAAATGAGACATAGGGAGCATGAAACATCCACATTGAGTTTCAAGCCACTATGGGGGGATTCCACGTAACCCATCTACCTTGTTGAGCATTGTTCTATGCAAGAAGCTTAAAACATTTATTATCCATGAATATTCTATGATATGGGGTGAGATACTAGTGATTATGAAGTATTATCAACTCCATTACTAAGATTATTTCCCTAAGAACCATATCCATGTGTGAGATGAAGACTTTTTCATAATTAGCCTTGTTCCTCATGTTCCATATATTCCAACACCCTGCTTCCATGAACACACCCCATTCCTTAATATCATACTTGTTTCATCACATATAAAAACCTAGGAGATAAGAAAATTTGATCTGTCGGAACCCTAAAAATATTGAATGAAAAAATCACCAAAGGTAAATCACACATTGGAATCCCCCTCCCCTTTAAAAAACCCATGTGAAGTGATTTTCTTAGGATGAGTATGGTAATAAAGGAAATTATATTCCATCATAATACCCTTATGATTGACCTCATCATTGGTCAAGATGGCATGATTGTTGATAAAATAAACCAAAAAATTACAATTCACTATAATCTCCTGACACCAGGCGGTACCACCCCATTCATATACTGCATGGTTATCATGAATCACATGAGGGAAGGATTTTCCTGGAGAAGTACCAAGTCTCCATTTCCATGAAAATGAATTTTTCCTTTTTTGAAGTAAAAGTGTCATAGTTAAAGATCTATAATTACTAGTGATCAAGTGTATACTGAATTAACATGGGGTGTATACTATCTTGAATGAAGGTGTGGTCTAGGATCTAGCACCCTAGGAAACAGAGAGTTGTTTTGGCTGACTTATGCTGCTAGTAGTTGAACTCTCCGATTCCTATGATCCAATGAAAATGTTGATGAAGATCTAGTATGTTCTTGCAGTGAGACTTCCATAAGTTGGAAAATTTTCCCCTTGTTCCTTATATAAATTAACTATATTAATTAGAGATGAATCTGGCCTATAGAGTGCATCCTTCCAAAATGTCCCATGTGAGTTATTCTTACATGTATTAAATGGTTACTAAGATACTGTTGAGCTTAATAATATTTACTTTAATCGCCTTATTCACCCCCATTAAACCCAATGGAACCTAACATATATATGGTAATCCCAAGTGAATAAAGACATATAATTTTCAAGGTTCTTTAGAATTTATTCTAGAAAATTGATTACAGAAAGGGAATTCATCGGTGTGGCTATATGAACAAAGTTGATGAGGGTAATGCATCCCACAAAAGATAGAAAATGTTTCTTCTATTTGAGGAAAAAATATGAGACAATTCTCAATAATACATTGATGTGATTCATGTGAATACCTGCTAGAGATATCAGACCTCCTGTATAATTCATCATGAAGTGTTTTCTTTGAATTCCAAGGCTCTCCTCAATTATTTTGCGTCAACTATTTGAGTATTATTTTTGAGATTTACATGCTGATTTTCTATCTATTAATGATCTTCCCACTCCACTTAAAATACTCATCCATAATTTTTTAGAGATATTGGATGGGACTTCTTCCCCAATTGATGAAAAATACTATGTTTTCAACAAAAATAAGGTGAGAAACTCTAGTGAGATTAACAATTCACTGAATGGGTAGAATGATACCATTATGAGTTTTTGGTTGTTCCCTTTAGGTTCATAAAAACCCCAACTAAATTTATGGACTAATTAATAGATTTTTCCATGAGTTATTAGAAAATTTTGTGGTTGTGTTTATTGATGATATCCTAATATATTATAAAGGTTATTATAATCATGATAAATATTTGAGGGTTGTTTTGAAAACCCAAAAAAGTAGTTATATGGAATGTTATATAAATGTGAATATTGGTTGAAATATACTTCCTTAAATTGACATATCATTAATAAATAATGAATAAATATTGATCCAAGTAAAACTAAAATGGTTTATGAATGTAAAATACCTAAAAATTATTCTTATATTCATTGTTTTCTTGGATGAGAAGGCTATTACTGATGAATTGTTGAAAAATTTCATTGGTTATCATGCTTGTTAACCAATTTCACATGAAAAGGATTTAGTTTTATCTAAATAAAGGAATAAAATGAATGTTTCCAGGAATTAAAAATAATATTAGTTAATTCTATAGTTTTGGACTTGTCCTTAAGAAATGGTGAAACTATTACTTATAAAGATACTAATTTGAGAGGTCTATGTTTTGTTTTGATATAGAATGATCAAGTAATTTATTATGATTTATGTAAATTAAAACCCCATGAGAAATAATATCCTACACATGACCTTGAACTAGAAGACAATGTGTTTGCATTATTAAATTATAGATATAATTTATATGGAGTAAACCTTGAAATATATAATAATAATAATAGTTTGAAGTACATATTTACTCATAAATATTTAAAAATGAGATAGAGGATATGTATAGAATTGAGAAAGTACTGAAACTGCATAATTCATTACCACCATTTTTAGATAAAACTGAGTAGATGATGATTTGAGTGTGAAAGATAATGTTACATTAACCATGTTATGTTTAGAACATAACTCTTTCGTTAACGATTTGATAAATTTTGTCTTAGAAATTGTGCATGTAGGAACTACCTCTATTTTTTTCAAGTGTTAGTATAATAATTTTTGTTAGAAAGAATTAAGAAAAATCATAATTAGGATCATGTATAAAAATAAAAGGTATAATCTATTAAGAATACTAAGTTTATTGAGTTTAATGTTGATGAAAAAGGTGTTATCAAATTTTTAAAGAGGATGTGTGTTTTAAATGATTTATAATTGATTAAATAATTGTTGAGTGAAGCTCATAGATCTCCACTTTTCATTCATCCTAGAAGAATTAATATGTATAGAGAACTTCTAGAGTATTTATGGTGGGATGGAATGAAAATGGATATTTTTGAATTTACCATGAAATGTTTGACTTATCAATTGGTTAAAGATGAAAGAAAATTACATATGGGGATATATAATCTTTTTACAGTGTTATAGTGGAAATGGGAAAACATATTTATGGATTTCATGTTGGGATTCCAAAGGTATGTCAAGTTCATAATGATATTTTTCCTATTATAGATCGATTAAATAAATCTATGAATTTCCATCATATTCAAGATAATATGTCTTTAGATTAAATTTCTCAACTATATCTAAATGTGTCCGTAAGGTTACACGGATTTTCTCTCCCAATTGAATATGACCATGATACCATGTTTAAATATAATTTTTTGAAAAGTATTTATAAGTATTTGGGTACCGAAATAAATTTTAGTAAAAATTTTCATATCCAATATGATGGAAAATTAGAACGAATGATTCATACTTTGGAAGGAATTGTTAGAGATTGTATAATGGATTAACATGTAATTTTAGGTTAACATATTTTGTAAGTTTAATTTTTTTATAATATCAGTTTTCATTATATTAAATAGATGGTTCCATTTAAGTAATTATATTTAAATTGATTTCAAAAGATAGTTTTTTGGGTTTATGTTAGGTAAATAAATTGAGTGGGACCAGAATTGCTAGAAGAAACAGTTGAGAATGTGAATATGATTTAAGAACATAGGAAGATAACTCATAGTATATATAAAATTTATATTGACAATACAAGGACAAATCTTTCATTCAAGGAAGGTGATCATATCTTTCTTAAAGAATTTACATGGAATTGTGTTATGTGTTTTGGTAAAAAAGGAAATTTATTTCAATAATTTATTGGACTATATGAAATCCAAGATAAATTTGGATTATTTTCCTACTGAGTGGGCCTGACAATGATTTTACATTAGGTACACGACTTATTTAATTTTTTATTATTAATAAAATATGTGATAGATGTATCACATGTTTTGATCCCTAAAGTAGTTCCATAGGAAGAAAAACATTATTATGAGGAATAACTAGTACAAATTTTTGATTACATAGATAATGTGTTATAGAATATGGTGATTCTTTAAGTTAGGTTTTTGTGAGAAAATTATATGTTTGAAGAAGAAACATAGGAATCTGAAAATGCTATGAAGGAGAAACGTCCTCACTTGTTTATGTAATGAATAAAATTGAAATGAAAAAATTTCCAAAAGGGGGAAGGATATAACAACACAGGTAATATTAAAAGTAAATAAATTTCATGTCTAAAATTATTCATTAATTAAATTTTATATATTTATATTCATTATAAAAATATTAATTAATTTTTTAATAATAAAGGAAACAATTTTATTCTTTTTGAATTTGTATTCATGTGTTGTAATGTTCTTGATAATATATAAATTTCTAATTTTTTGAATTTAAATGTGAAAAATGAACATCATTTTGAAACCTATATATTAAAATTATTTTTTTCTATTTTTTTTGATTTTCCTAAAAATGATGATTTTTCCAATGAATAGTAAAAAATATTGTTTTTTTTGAAATAAATTATCTTTTATTATTTATTCAAGAAATTAATATGATATAAAAATTGATTAAACTTATATAAAGGCAATTATATGATAATATATTAAAAATATCATATAAAAATAATTCAAAACATATAAATTCGAATTTATTTCATGATAAATATGAAAATAATTTTCAGTTCTAACACTGTTCTTACACGATATTAGAAAATTAAAATTTTGTGTCTTGAAGATAATATTTGAGAACGAATAATTATTATCTTGAATTGGTTAAAAAATAATATAATTATTAATTATTTATATGTATATATACTATTTTTAGTGTTATATAAAAAGTCACTTGTTCAAATGCTTGTGTAGTGCCTACTCAAAGCTGGAAAAGTAAAAATAACATATTAAATATGTTTTCATGAAATAGATGTGGGAAAATATAAATATTTAATGAATATAAAAGTTTACCTTAAAATTAATTATTTTATTTTCATATTTTAATATTTTAATATTTTTTTAAATTTTCAGTGTTGAAATAATTATCTTAAATTCTTACTCAACACTAACACAGTTCTTGTAAAAGTAGTAGAAAAATTTATTAAATGAATATAAATACAATAAAAGATCTTTTTTAGGAAATTTATTGTTTTCCATGAATTTTATATATAGATATAACATAAAAGTTTTTTAGAGTTTTATATTCCAATCCTATTGTTATCTTGATGAATTTAATTTCAAATTAAATGAACAGTTCCAAAAATGACATTAATGATATTTTATAATAAATGATATTTTATTAAATGATTTAGAATTTATAAAAATTATTTATTCAGAATGAGTTATATTTTATAATACCAATAATGGTCCATTTATGGTCCACTTTTCCTTTAATACCACAATAGTCATAAAAAATGATAACAAAAAGTTAAAGATAAGAGATAAGGGTAAAAAGATCACATAAAATTGTCCAAATTTTATTTGATGATATGATTTAAACTAATTATAATAATATAATTTATATTAATCAATTTGGTTGAATTTTTCTCATAAAAATTAGTTTAAATTAATTTAAAAGTTTATGTTTTTCCAAGAGTGTCCCTTCATTCACTTATAAAAGAGAACCTCCTCTCATATCTTATTTTCATCATCAGGGAACTCAATTTTAGATACTTACCACCCAAATCCATTTAATAAACCCATCCCTATATACTAGAGTTCCTTTTTTGATCATAAAATCATCATATGAAGTATTTAGGTATAAACCTAAAGAGGTTATGTGAAGAAGTGGTATAGTTCTTAATCGAGTGTTATCTTTTTATTTATTCTCTTACCTCCTTAAAAAATTCTTAAAAAATGATAAAATAAATAAAAAACATCTTCCTTATTATGAGATGTTCTTATGTTAATTTAATAACCAATATACATATCCCTTTTCTATCAAATGGTAAATAAAACCATCATTTGTGTCTACAACAGACTATCTACTCATGAACTGATGTAATTCATTTTCCTTCATCGCCTATCGTGGATGATTATAATGATGTATTTAATGTATATATATATATTATATTTATTAACTATTTATCATTATTTAAATATAATATATCAACTACTTTATTACCTTTCCATCCATTGAAAAAATGGAACTGTTACATATATGTACGTACAGAACTTTTGCAGCAGCAGAACTGTAGCAGCGACGACACTATAGCGGTGGAGGTACTGTAGTGGTAAATTTAGTGGTGGTATTACTATAGAACCCCATGTACTATTGTAGTATTATTCATTAGAGGGCCCTTTGGGTCAAAATATGGGATTTCGTGCCCCTAGGTCTTCAGGCTATGTAATGGGTCTCCCTCTACCATGACAAAAAGGGGTCTTTAATTTGATTTAATAATAAAACGAGTCTTTATACCCAAAATTTTGAAAAAAAATTAACATAAGTTTATTATTCTTGAAGATAAAGAATGTACATGAAGATTCATACTTGAGGTAAGAGTCACTTTACCTTAAAACCCCATTTAAAAGTTTTAAGGATTAATTTTTTTAATATTTTTCCTTTTATGACTATATTATTCAAAAATAATTTTAATATGTATTTGTATGGAAATAATTAAATTATAAATGAAATTTTTTATCACTTTTTTACTTTCTTTGATTGGTTTTCAAAAGTAATCTTTTAATTTGTTTTATAGAAAACCATTTCACAAAAAGTTAGTATGAATGTTCTATTTTAACGTATACGATATCAATGGTTTTCATGCATCTATAACTATTATTAGATGTATGAATTTCTTTAAAATATTTTATGTTTTCTTAAAATAAAAAACTTATTTCCATATTTTCTAGTTATTTTAAAAAATGGTTTAAAATTAATTTGATATTTTGATATCGAGACATGTTTTCTCATGGGTGGAAAGAATATTTTTTTGAGTAAGATAATGGTAATTCAATCTATCATGTGTTATGTTTATGTTATGGTTCTTTGAATTTTTTATGATCGTTGATAAGACTAATGTAGCTTATTATTATTTGTGAGCCCAGTATATCTCATGTTGATTGGTGATCCCAATATAGCTCCCCAATACATTGGGTAAAGTAACAAAGTAAACAAGTTAGGTTTCTCCAAAGATATTATTGGAATTTACTAGGTAGGTTATTCTACTTGCAAGAGTAATTATAAGAGTGATATTAAAATGAATCCCCAAGTTACCTACATGATTTATTTCTATTTATATGTGTTTTCATGGAAATATTATGATTTTAAAAGGTAATCCAATGTGCTTAAGTTTAAAGTAATAATTAATATATATATTCAACTTGAAATGTATAACTTTTTGAGAAAGTGTTCATTATTATAAATAAAAAATTTTGAGTATTATTTTTCCATTAATATTTGTTATAAAATTATTTATGATTATATCTAGGTGGTGAAATTGGTTTCTTGGATAAGAAAAGGATTATTTTGAGCCAAAAGTTTATTTTTTAAAGAAAATTTTTATGAGTATTCATGGAATAATGTGTTTCTTCCTTTATTATTTTTATATATCCCTTACTATTTTTTTTTGCTCATCCCATGTTTTCAAAAAAATTTCATAGGGTTTTAAGTATTATTAGGGATATGAATGGGGTAAATATTAAAATTTTGAATAGATTTCATAAAAATAAAACTTATTATATCCTAAATGTTTTTTATTATGAAAAAATGGATAATGAGTGGATGTTTCCACTTTGTGATGTAATATTATTTATTATAAGGGTGATGACCTAATTTTCTAAAAAGATGAATAAAAAGGATCTTCGTTAACACCATAAAATTAATTAAATATTAAGCATTAAATTTATTGATTGTTTAAGGCTGGGTTCTTATAAGTTTTTTTTCATATAATCAAATTCTACTTCAGGATCATAAACACAACTTTAGAATTATTTTGGTATTATTTAAATCATCCTATTATTATTTATCTGTAGACCAATATCCTACAGATCCCCTTACTTATCCACATTGTGGTCAAAAAATCCATATGGTAGATAATTTTGTTACACTTAAACTTTATATTTCTCTACTAAATACATCATATCAAATTTTGTGTATGATATAAACTAAATTTCATTTACTTTATATAGATCTTCAAAAATATAGTCATACACTTTCCTTATAACTATATTTTTCTAAATTTTATTTGAACATGTATTTATTGAATTATTGTTCTTTCTAGAAGTGAAATTATTTCTATGTTTTTTTGAGAATCCAAACTCACCACCTTCTACATCAAATATATTTAGAAATATTATTTTGATGTGCCTAATTTTTTAATAATGAAAACATGTTAGGGGTATATTACATTAAAATCTTCATTTTCCTCTCTTAAACTTCTTTGCAATAAGTCATAAGAGATCATGAATTATATCTTTTTTAGTTTTATCCTCCAAAACCTCTTGATTCTCCAAAAATCTAAATGAAATTTATTTACGGTAATTTTCTAAATATCTTTCCATATTTATTCAAATTTAATATGAGATAAGTTTTCCATATAGATCATCAGTAGATAATCCCAAAACATTTACTTATTTAATTATAAGCACATTTATATTATAAATTGTGGGTAATATCTGTGTGTTTTTCATCAGAATACTAGTATCTCTAATTTTTTTATAAATTACATGAATAAAATCAAATAATTCCATAATAAATTTTAATAAACTATCAAAATGATCAGCTGAACTCATGTTATTATCATTAGATTAATTTTTTAAAACCAATGATTTCACATTATTCCATTTTATGTCCCCTTCACTGATACTAGATCATTTATCCAAAATTTATTTTACTATTTTTAAAATTTTAAATTTCATATAAATCATCTTACACAATGATCTTATCAAGGCGTTTATATCCTTCACATTGAGGATCACTAAACCAGTACTTCAAGGTCCGATGCTAAAAACATAATCCTTACACATATGCTTTAATATTAAGTGAGACGACCGAAGGAAAACATATCTTTCTTTTAAATCATTTTTATAAGTTAAAATTATCAACTCATAATATTCACATAATCCCATAAATTTAAGGTTTTGTTTCTTTAAGGACTATGTACATATAAAACTCATTTTAAAATACTTGTGAACATTTCTCTATAATAGATCCACACTAGAACCCTTTCTATACTCTGTATAGGTAATACTCATCTTCATAATATTGGGAATGGAATCATAAGAAAGGGGTGAGCTCAAATTATTATTAAGGATGTAATTATAAAAATTTCATCAAGAATTCGATCATAAGAATATGAGAAAACCTGAGCATGAGAGAAATATCTTACTAAAAGAACATTGAACAAAAAGATTTGTCCATAGGTCTTGATAGAAAGTCATATAGTATAAAGTTAATAATCATATTCTATGGATTATGAGTGTAATATGATAAACATGATCTTGGGATCATAATCATAGGTTTATAATATAAAAATGTGTTATAAGAATAGAAAATATAAACATTATGAACCTAATTAGTTGCTTGGTTTCCACAACAAATATTAGAAACATAACTGACCACATTGTGTGAAAAAAAATATTATGAACATAGATAATAATTCCATTTCCACACAAAATATTACGAACATATATAAGTAAATATTGTCTACAATCAATACGGAGCACATAACTAATCGCATCAGGAACACACTCAATATTATAAACAAAGGTAACCTTATTGTGTCCACACTGAATCTTGTGAACCTAGCTAACCACATCATTACCAAAATAAAAATAATTATATCATAAAATATATAAGCTTAAAAAATTAATTAGAGAGAGATATAATACCCCATCCATAAAAATTAAATCCTATGTTTTCCAAAAGATACAAATTATTAGTCCCATCATGAAATTTGAAGGAAATAAAATGGGTTTAATATCATTTCCAAATGGTATCTCATAATCATGATATCAAAATTTGATTGGTTGATAGAAAAAAAATCATACAACATATTATTTCATCGAAGTATTTAAATTTTTATTCCTAAAACACAACTCTATAGGTGCTAAATATTTTGGAGGGAATGATAAAAATGGAAGTGAAATGTAAAAGAGTATTTAGAAAACATTTCTCAACCTTATTGAAAAAATAAAAATTTATAAGTCACCTTGAAAAATAATTTTCAATGATGTAACATGTAAAACCTTTATAAAATAAAAAATTAAAATAAATAACAATAATGGAGCTGATAACCCTATTTCATTTATATATTATAATGTGTTTTAATGTGTTGATTTTGTAATTTATTGAATAAAATTTCCATGTTTGGAATGAATTGATTTGTTTTATTTTGTATGGTAGGAAATAAAGGATTTGTGAAAAAGGAACCAAAAGGAGAGGAAACATGATCCAAACTACCCTTCACACTGCAAGCCAAGTGGCATGACATCAGATTTTGGAGATGAAGAGGAGATGGAAATTGAAGAAAAACAACTACACATCGTGTAGAAAAAGTACTTGTTGTGGCAATTTCAAGTAAAACAGACTTTATAGAACATGTCGTGATGATGGAACACACTATGAACTTCAAGTAAACATCATGTACAACCAGTAAATGATGTGACGATAGTCAAACTAGCATAAAACGTTTCCACAGATTCAATACAATAGAGGGAAAACCAGATCTGAAGTACATGTTATGTACCCCAGTTGCACATCGTGACGACATTGACTCGTAGAGAAAAACAGATGATGTAGGCTGTGGATTTGGATGGTATTTTCCTATAAAAGGAGGCCTCTATCCACCATTTCAAAACACTCTGGGGTAGAAGTATCCAAGGAATATCAAGGGACTTTTTCTAGACTATAGGTGACGATTCAGATCCTCACTTCACCACCATTCCTCCTTGGGTACTCATGACGCTCACTCTCATCATGAGAGAATAATCCAATTTGTGCCGGGTGATGTGATCTGTAGGGGTAGTGTTTCTAGGGATTATTTTCATTTATTATTAATGATTTATATTTTTGAAATTTTTATATTCAATTATAATTCTCTTTCTTTTCATATTGCATGACTATTACCACATTAAAAAAGTTACCTTTTTATTGCATCAATTAATCAGCTTAGTTTTCATATAACCATTATGAAATCAATGTATGTTATGTTTAAACAAGGTTTTGGGTCACCTATTTATGTGATTTCACTAAGTATATGACCATTAAAAAAGTATGATCATAGGACTAGGACGAGATACCAAGACCAAGGATCCCTACTGACCCAATTCTGACACAAAGACTGAATAAACACACTTTCATGTAAATGACGAGCACACCGACCTAAAAATCACTAAACCAAGAATTCCTCACATCTTGATTTCAAAACCACACCAATAATTCCTTTATTTTCTTTTTCTCCAAAAAAACAAAACAATTTCATTTTTTTCAATTTAATTTAGAACATGCGGATTGTGCTTTTGGTTTCGACACTTGGACATTCCATGTAATGTGCTCATAGTTAGGTTGTATAAGTTTATAAATTTTATTTTTTCATAGAACTGCCAGGAAATGATGTTGAACTATGGGGATATAAGAAGCCTTTAAAAATACATGAAGGTTTTCCAAAGAAAATAGTGGGGGGGGGATGAAATATTTGATCATTGAAGGAAAACCACTTTAGTATTATAAAATACATTTTATGGAAACCCATGTTGTAAAAAGAGTAATAAATATTAATTTTAGAAGATATAGATATATTTTATTATTTTTATAAATAAAAAATATTTTGATCTAAAATAAGAAAAGAGAATATTGGCATGAATAATTAATATTAATATATAAGAAAATGATCCCATCTGAAGATAATGAGAATTATTTTTAACATTATAAAGTTTTGTGAAGAAAGAAATACATCAATGTATGTGTAACACCCCAGGTAAATAAAGAATATGACAATTTCATATTTATCCATATTTGTGAATAGAATATTAATATTACTTTAAAGGGGACGCTATGCACGATGGCGTACCCAATACACAACAACGATTTTCTTGGGAATCTTATGTTGCACTCTAATGATAAAATAATATTATTTTAAATGGTAGTTAACGCCTAGCCATTGTAATGGCGGGAATGAACAGAGCTAACTAAAAAATGATTATATATGTTTGTCAAATATTTTTACTCTTTACAATAAATGTTATAGGATTAAAAATACTAATGAATCCAATTTTAAAGCGTAAACATTCCAATATTCTTTAAGAGGTCGATTAACCACCTTTTGATGGCGAACCTCTTTTAAATACACTTTTTGAAAATTTTATGTGTTATATTTGACAAAATAAAATTCTTATTTAGAATTGGGACGTCAAAATTTACTTTGTGTAAATTTTTGGTATTTTTCCGAAAAAGTTCAATTTTTAATGAATAGTGAAAAATGTTGTATTTTAATTCAAAACCTCCTTTTAATCTAATTTATTTATATGATTAGATTATCTTTTGAATTGGTTTTAAATTGAAATTAGAATATATTTTTTCCATTTAATCCAATGGTGTTCATTGGAATTAATTTCACTTTGAAATCGGACTTAAACTAGTGTCAATCTTTTGATACATTTTGTTTCATAAAAACACACTATTTGTTTTGACAGCGGGAATTAATTATTAAATTAATTAATTAAACTTATATGTTTTGAATTTTGTAAAATAGACATCATTTTTTAATTCGGAATATAAAATATAGCTTAGGATGAATTTTTGGTAATTTTCTGAAAAACTTCAATTTTTGATGAATAGTGAAACCACTAAGTGGTACTTATAAAAACTGATTTTTCTGTTTAAATGAAATTTTGCCACCTTTGTGATTTGAATTTCAAAAATCCGACATACATGGTTGTCATTAAGAAGTAAAATGTGGTTCAATGGGATTAAAATAATTTTTTGGTGAATAGTAACTTATTATGTTTTTAATCGCGATTAGAGGCAATTAGTGTAGTTTAAGGTAAGAATAATGTTTTAATAAAATGAAATGACCTAGACACATGTCATACACTCATCGGATGTGTCATGAACTACCAAGAAAATACATGGGTCAACTTGGGGACCCCATGGAGCCACTTTGGTTGGAAAATGACATAAATACCTTTTTATTTAATGTAAAAGTAAAAATGACACAAACATGAGATGTTTTACTAAAACAATTTTTACATGGGGTTATACAAGTCAGGTTTTTTAGTATAAATATTAATTGGCAATATAAAAAGATTTCCTACATCATAGTATTTGTTTTATAATTTTTATACATTAAATAAATTAAATTATTTATGACATCATGATGATGCAGCGATGACCTCATTATTTAACAATTTAAATAAAATAGAAAGATAAAGTAAAATATAAGATCTACACATGTCCAAAACCTATTGGATGGGTGTATTTCAAACACTTATCACCTTATCCTAGAAACAAATAAATTTGGGACCATTAAAATCTGAAACTCATTCTAAAATAAAGTAACATTTATTTACTTTCCAAGAGTGCCCCTCCGCTCCTCTTATAAAAGGCCCCCACCTCTACCTCCTTAACCACACTTACAAAGCCTTTGGCTTGGCCAAACCCTTCCCACTTTGTCTCTAAACATCCCTCTCTAACTCCTTGAAGCCTCACTTTGGGAATTAGTCTTCCCAAGGAAGCCTTTGAGCTCAAACCAAAGGGTGTTACCCGATTTTAAGGCAATGTCTTCACTTGTGTCCTTTTGTTTTATTTTGCTTCTCCAACCCCCTAAACTCGTTTTATTCATTTCTTTTGTAACAACTCCAGTATCTTAAATATACTAGGATGTTGTTATAAGAAGTATTCGAGCTACACATACACACACCTTCGTATAATGGTTAATGAACATACTATTTCTGTGGTTGGTGATTTTCTGCCTCACGAAATGATGATTGTTCAATATTCTTTTAACACCTTTAAAGGTGGCCATTATGATGTAAATGTATTTTGTATATGATATATATGTTATTTATGTGTACTATATGATTCTGTATTTTATATTTAAACCATAACTCTATTCTTTTCATGTTGTGTAAATGCGATAATTTCAAATGAGGAAGTGTGGACTACCGCCCCCTCAAGTGATGTGATTCGTACATGAAATACATGGAACGTATAAAGAATGAAATTAATGAACATATGTGACCTATATAACATATTTATTATAATGGAATTATAATATATATTTATATATCATTTATTTTTAATTCTGTTAATATGACAAAGAAAAATTGAAAGTAGCGTTCATGCGTACGTACGACCTACCGTCTCCATGAACGATGCTTTTCGTTTTTTATCTCCAAATGATATGGAATAGTATAAAATGAATATGTACTGGATATATATGATATTTTAATCATTAATACTATTCTGGAAATTATTTACTTATAACTACATGGACAATCATTTTTCAAACAAGTTCATTTTTGACTCATGTACCAAACATCGGCAAAAACGTCTGATATGAACTAACATTATTAAACAATTATTATAACATTATAATATGTGATATGAACTGAATAATAATATTTAAAGGAGGTAATTAGGCAATTATAAATTAAACAAAGTTTATTATTCAGGAATATAAAGAAATGAACAAGACAAGTTGGACTTGAGGTAAGGGATCCAACTCCTCTCTTTCTTTTAAAGTACACTCTTTTATGTCATTCCTTTTAAATCTCATATTTCTTGTTATTGGGATATTCTTTTATATTAATCTTACTGAAATTTTTATGTTCATATTATGAGATACCCTATTCTCTCTCATCAATCCATTTTGGAAGTTTTGAGTGGCGCTGTTAGGCTGCCGAATTTTCGTAAGAGATCCAACCTCTCTCTTTCTTTTTAAGTACTCTCCTTTATGTCACTTCTTTTAAGCTCCTATTTGTTATGTTGGGGGATGTTATTTTGTATTCCTATTTCTGTAAACTTTATGTTGATATGATGAGAGACCCAATTTCCTCTCATCAATCCATTTTCTAAGTTTTATGTGGCGCCGTTAGGCTGCCGAGTTTTCGTAAGGGATCTTTCATCTCACTTTTATTCCCGTGAGATTTATGCTACATTTGCCACAATTTTCTTTTAGTGGTGTATGTACTGCCCATTATTATACACTATGTGTAGTATAATTTCATTTATTGGTATTCACATATTCATTGTATGACCCTTCTTCCATGGGGTGTACGTTTCGAAAGTTACCGAACTCGGTAAGGGGACCTTTCACCCTCCTATTTTTAAAAGACTTCTTTTGTAATGTCTTTTAATTCACGTACAATTATGTTGGGATATGTTCTTTTATATCCTTATTGATTTAAATTTTATTTTCAAGTGATGATATGCCCTTTTTATCTCTCATTAACTCATTTTCCGAATTTTTAAGTGATGCCGTTAGGCTGTCGAATTTTACCAAGGGAACTTTTTCACCCAATTTCGATTTCTTTGGGTTCAACTTGTAGTTATTGAATATGTCATCCTTTGAATATGTGTGAATGAGATTTTATTGTTTTAAACTTATTATCCACTTATATTTGGTGTATTTATATTTTACACACATAATTTTGAGATTGATTTATCCTTAATTTAAGGATACCTTCTTTATAAGGGATTTCATCACATTTGACATTTCTATTGGGACTTCATTGTTGTTATGCCCCAATTCACTATTATATGGTTTATATACTGTCCTTTGGAATATTATATCATGAATCCATTTATTCTCATGATATTATAAAGTTCTTACTAAATGTTATTCCTCAATTATTGTATTCAAGTGTCTCTAATTTTGGTAAAACCCCTTTAACCAAAATATCGGTTTAAATGTTTTAATTATTTGTTCTTATTAATATACATGTTTTCAAAATGGTTTTAAGGATTTATTTATATGGATATTAATGGTTTAAAATTTTAAAATCTTCAATGTGATATGGGACACTTTGATTCAAAAATCTCTTTATTAAATGTTTTAAATGGTTTTGGAAATGGTATTTTTTTGAATGGATTCATTATTTCAATATACTAAAATGTTATACTGTGATTGAAATGTGGAAATGTTATGTTTCATTTATTCATGTTTTATGTGATACGTTTATGTTATGGTTCTTGGGAATTGTTATGAAAACGGGTGGTTCCGTGATAAACAAAGGGCGGGTGAGCCCAATATAGCTCTCCAATGCGTTGGGTAACGCGAAGGAGTGAAACGTTAAGGTTTCTCCGAAGAGATTTAGGGAATATACTATGGTGGGTATTCCAAATGTAACCAATAGGGTTACTCCCTATGTAAGAATGTTATTAATGCCTCAAGTTACCTTTTATGTCTTATGATTCATATGATTTATTCATGATTTTATGAGGTATGTTAAAGTGACTATGTTTTATGGGTAAAGTATGATTTCATTCTTATGTATATATGAACTCATGTTTCCTTTCCATATTTTTTATAACCTTTACTGAGCTTTTTATGCTTATCCCAAGTTCTTTTAAATATTTTTCACAGGTCAAGGGAAAGGTATATGATATGATGATAGTGTCAAGGAAGTGTCAAGAAAGAATCCATGGTTTATTTTTAAATATGTTTCCGTTGATGGAAAAAAATGAATACTATATTTTATGTAACCACTTTGTTTCAATGTGGAATGTAATGCAGGTTTTATGATCTAATTCTCTAAAACTCTAAACCTAAAAAGATCCTCAATGTGTAATCTTGTAATAACTCAAGATTAAGTAAGGTTTAAGGCTGGGGCCTTATAATGGTCATCAAACCATATGTGTTAGGGATGAACTAGATTATTATATATTTAATATATCCCAGTTATGTTTTTATAATCCATTTTTAAAAATGGAATTACCTTATAAAGAAAAACGTGTTCACCTTAATCAAACCCACTACTTAACCAAAAAAGATATCACTAAGGTTTTATATAATAATTCATAGTCACTCCAAATAATGGAATGATTTTTTAGAACCATTTAATCTCATGGATTTTCACTAAAAACGTGAAACATAAATTTTGGACAACCACTTTCATCTTACAAATTTAAATTAAAATGAATATAAGTAAACTGGTCATTAAAGCATAGTTATCCAACAGACATGAACAATGAAATTGAACATCATAATCGTTAAAAATAGTTGTAATTTAACATAAAATTTCTATAATAAATATTATGAATTTTAAACATGTTCCGGAGATCTTAATTAATAAAATTAATTTTATTATTCAGGTAATTATGTTCAAGCAAAGATCACCATCATATTTAAGGTATGAGATCCTCCCCATTTATATTTTATTCATGATTGTCCTCTATGTTATTCCATTTAATGTATAATTACTAGTGATGGGGTTAGATTATTAACATCCACCATACTTCCCTCATGATCTATAAGTGCTGGGAAACCCCTTTTCTCTCTCATCATGCCCTCTTATGTACACCCGACTACATAACAATAAACAGTAATGAATTCTACCTGATCCTCCTTTATTTTTATGGGTTTTCTTATCTTTCATTAAATCAAAATTGTGTTATCTTATATATTTTTGTGTGTCTTATTAATTCTGTTTAGTTTTAAAAAATTAATTTATCAATACCCTTTCGTCACTCTACTTTGGGGATATATATGTTTTTAAAAGATTCCCTCCATAACAATTTTTGATAAGCTAACCTGTTTAAGGGGACTTCAAAAATTCATACCCAAATTAATGTGCACTATATCCACTGTTATAAGCCTCCAATTTCTTTATAAAATTAGTCTTCTTATTATGAAACCCATCTTGGTTCAATTCAGAATTTATATAAAATATTTTCCTCTTTTCTATTTTAAAATCCAGGTATTATTTTCCCTAAAACATCCCAAAAATGTTTTAATGAAAAAATTTTCCAAATACATTTCCTAAATGTTGTCACATTTATTTGACATCACATGAAATTCTATATTAATATTTTACATTATGAACGTCCATGTATGTACTAATTTTATTCATTCATGGACACTTTCAAGTAACGCCCATTGGTTATTCTTTATGTCATGATTGTGGTGCCCAATTCTCGCCATAGGCGACCCTTATGTGTATGTAAGATTGATTATGTATGATTACCTATATAGAAAACATATTAATTTAATGTATTATGGGTGTTCCTAGATAGATATACTATTCATTGGGTAATGTTAAGTCTCATGATATGCTACATGTAATGAGATTGGTGGTTAACCTTGACGTGTACAACTTTGGGAAACATGATTGGCAGTTTTCTTTGACACATACTACTATGGGAAATGGGATTGGCTGTTTGCCTTAACCCATACTAAATATATGTTTTATATTTCCCTCACATTTATTTGATTCAATGTTTATATTATCATATGTTTATATGTTAGGTTTTCATAAGTTCATAGCATTTGATATCATTATTTCATGCCTCCTTACTCATTACTTAATCGTTATTATTATGTTCATTCCCTTACATGGATTTTTAGCTCATCCCTTGGTTCATGTGTTCCCCAGGGTAGCCTATGTAGATGTAAGGGCTCAAAATAAGTTAGGATATTTTATGGGGATTTAATAAATAATTATTTTTAGACACTTGTTTTATATTTTATGTACCTAGTCTTTGATGATACAAGGCTTAATGATCTTTGTATTGTACTATAATGTAAAATTATGCTTAAAATCATGTAATGTTTTGTGTACAAAACTGGGGTCAATATAGTTGGTATTAGAGGATGTTATTCTTATATTTGATGATTCAGAACATATCACCTTAGTGAGAACCATATGGAAGATACTAACATTAACGAAACACCCCTATGTTTTGGTAGGAATAGAGTACATGAGTTATCATGAAAATATGTCAATGTATGGAAAAAAAATCGGTTGAGGCGGCTCTGGAACAGATGTACTTAGAAGTGAAATCTCTGATAAGGAGTTTCAGGCTTGACCTAGGGTATTCTGGTAGACGACAATGGGCATTTTGGTACTCTTGGTATTGAAACTCCTTGGGTATATGCTTTGGTAATTTCATAATCCTAGTACAAAACATTATTATGTAAAAAATCCATAAGAATACATTTTATGAGATCGATTGAGGATAACCCTGATTTATAGCTAAGGAATCACAAATTAGGATATAAAACTCCTTTACATGTTTATACTTTCTGGATCAAATATCCCTATTTATGCTCAATATCTATGTTTTCTAGACCACTAATTGTACGTTCTATTTATTAGTTAATGGTATGATATAAAAGAAAATGTTCCAACAATCCATGTGATAGGAAATATGATGATTTCCCTAGCGATATTCTTGATATGACATGAAAAGGTGCCCAAAATTTCATAACAATACTTACTCACCTATCTCATGTTATGAATAATAACATGAATCATGTGGAACACCCCACTCCACCAAGGAAAGAGAAGGTTTTTGTGTAATCCTTCATTTGTAAAATGCCTTCCATGTTTTGTGGATCTCCTGATCCCTTTCCCACAGAATAGTGGATTTAATCCATTGAAAAGATATTCTCCACCCTCCAGTGATCAGGAGAATAGAAATTTTTACTTATGGTTTATCATTCAGATGGTGAAGCTGATCAGTGTTGGACACTAATCAAGAATATAGAGACCCATGAGAAAATGTATTCTATGGATTGGGTGGAATTCAAGAGGTTTTAAAAAAAATATTTTCCTCAAACCATCCATCTCAATATGGGAAGAGATTTCCTCATACTCAAGTTAAAGGAAGATCAGTTAATCAGGGTGTATGGTGAAAACATTACAAGGCTTTCAAGGTATGCCTCTAACCTTGTCATGAACACTGAAATCAATGCGGATCTCTTCTTTAGTGGAATAATGTTGAGTCTATGAAAATAATTGTAGATTCGAGACTTCAAAATTTATGAGAAAATTGTTTTTTGTTCCCTCAAGGTTGAAATGGAGACTGGAGACTCTTAGTGGTTTCGTGGGCCTAATGAAAATAAGAGTAAAATTGAAAACAACATGGGTGGTTCATCAAAGAAATTCCAAGATGGAAGGAAGCCTGAATATCCCATGTGTAAAATATATGGGAAGAAGCATCATGGGAACAACTTAAAGGGATTTAAGAATTACTTTAAATGTAGAATGTTTGATTATCTAGAATAGAGCAGCCGGAGGGATAGGAAAAATCCTAAAAATTATGAGAAGAAAATAATGTTCAGATCATTGCTCAATAAGTGGATCAGTGATAGAACTTCAAGGAGCATGGGTATTATGGGAAAAATTTCCCTAAGACAAGGGTTGGTGGAGGAAATCAACAATAAAATCCAAGGAAACAAGGTAGAACTTATGCTATCACTGCTTATAAGGTGGATACAGACAATGATGTGGTGATAGGTATGCTAGTTATTCTTTTACGAATGAAGAAAATTTAATTTGATTCTGTTTCTACACATTTATTCATATTTTTCAAGTATATAAGAACAATTAAAACCCCACCTCAAAATTTGGTGGCCAAGTTATCTATGAGAATAGTGAATAGGGGAAATTATTGAGTCCATGGTTTATAACTCCTCCATGATTAATGTTTGTCGACAGAACCTCCTAGAAAATCACTTCATACTTCCTTTAGTAGAGCTTGACACTATCATGTGAATAGATTGGCTATCATTATACAAATCCAACATTATCTGTTGGGAAATGGATATCACTCTTCACATCCCAAAGAATTATAAGATTCATTACAATTGTATAGAGGATGATGAATCTCTTATAGAATAATAATCTCAAGTGTGAATATTTTTTTCCTTAGGAGAATGTATTTCTAGCTCAATGGATTGAGATAAATGAGAGGATCATGCTTGAATACATGCCCAACGGGAAGGATTACACTAATGTATTCCATGAATAGTTTCTTTCCCTTCCTCCTGATTGTGAGGTTGAGATCTCATTTGTACATATTTTTGGATCTCTACCTATCTCAAATAAAACGTAAAGAATGGCCATTGTAGAACTAGAAGAACTGAAGAAGTAGTTAAAAGAGATTTTGGAGAAGGGAATTATAGGCACGAGTGCTTCACTGTGGGGTGTTCTAGTCCTATTCATTAAAAATATGGATGGATAAATACTCCTCTAAATTGTTTATTTTGAGCTAAATAAATTCTTGATAAAGAACAAGTATCCACTTCCTCATATAGATGACTTGTTTGATCAGATTATTCGGGCTAGTTATTTCTATAAGGTGGACCTTCGGTCCGGATACCACCAATTAATGGTAATGGAGGATGATATTCCCATGACTTCCTTTTGAATGGGGTATGGATACTATGAGTTCATAGTGATGTTGTAACACCCCAAAATTTTATTATTTTTAATTTTTTGATATCTTTTGTTGTTTTCTTCACCAATATTATATTGCGCTATATGTAACACCGTATTTTCGTGTAGTATACGCAACACTATTCTTGGCTTCTGATGCACACAATTTCAAATTCTTTCGAATAAATTTCATTTTACACAACACCAAGTATAGATTTTGATTGATTTATAACTGAACTATATTTTGTGTATGTTATACGCAAAACCAAATCAATCTTTCCCTACATGAAACCCAGACATGGCGTTTGTTGCACTCAAGAGAATCCTTCCTCAATAGCGTGTGTTGCACGCAATACTGAGATTCACTAAACAACGATATATTGTTATAAAATTATTATAAACTACCCGTTATGAATAGTATTAACCAAATTTTGGATTTTATAACATTATCATACATCTTACACATATTCTAGAACATGGTATGAGAAAAAAATAAATTTTTTGTTAAAATATGTTTTTTTAAAAAAAGGCAGTTTTTCCGCCTTTTGATGGTGCACCCACATTAAATCTAGTTTTTTACATGTTGATAAGATAAATTTTACAAATTAAACTTATTCTTTGGTATCAGGATATAAAAATATACATTGGATAATTTTTTTTATTTTTCTAGTAACTTTCACATTTTGATGAATAGTAAAAACACGCTAAATTTTACTTATTTGTTTTCATCGAGATATTTATATATTTAAATTATAATAGTATATTTTTTTAATGTATAAATAGAATATATTTTTACCATTAAATATAATATATTTCATTATCATTAATTTGACATTAAATTCATTGGTAAAATCAATTCAATCTTTTGCAATGTTTTGAACAAAAACCCGTTGTTTTCGACAACCAAATTATTTTTAAATTAATTAATGTAACTTATGTGTTTTGAATTTGGAAAAATGGATTCCATATTTGGAATCGATAGGTCCAAATTATGTTAATAGGATACTTTTTATTTTTGGGAATTATGAATAGGAACTACGATAAATTGTTTTTACCACAATTAAAGGTAAATTAGGTAATTAAGGGTAAAAATAATATTATAAAATTACCCTAACGCTTGTCCTAATATAATTGGATGATTATATTTAGTCCTAAAATATACTTGGGTCGAAATGGTATTTATTAGAACCCACTTGTATGTGATTAAGTCCTTTTATTTATTTTATTTAAATGAATGTGAAATATGTCTCACTCAAACATTAATAATTAAATTATTTTTAATATAATGTTATACTGAATATAAATTAGGTTATAAATAATCATTTTAAATATAAAATGTTTTTATTTATCATGGTAATTTATTTTTTATTTTTATGAAACATATAATTACCTTAATAGCTTATACATTATTGATGAGGAAATTATTTATTTAGATAAAAATCAATAATATAGTTTTATTAAAATAATAATACCCATAAAAGACCCAAAAACCTATCCAAAACTTATTGTCCAGGTACCTATAAACCATAACCATCCAGAGGTCGAATTTTTGACAATTTGGAGACTTATGAAACCAATTATGAGACTTATATTATTTTATTTTAATTGATGTCAAAGTTGTGACCTTTATACTTTAATAAACATAACATTTTAAAATTTGAGTGTTTTAGAAGTTATATTCGATTAAAAGTATTATTATGAAATATATTAGATTTTTATTCATCATAGTATTTTATTTTTAATTTTTATGCAAAAATTAATTATATTAAATAATTATACAAAAATGTTGTAGTAATTATTTAATTAAGATAAATATCTAATAAATGGTATTAAAAATATTAAAATAAAGATTATATAAACTAATTAATATGTTCCACGAATTATATTGATGAATATAAAATTTTAGTAACCTATTAAATATTGTGGTTCGAATATATTCTCTGTGTTTATTTTATTTAAATTTAAATAAATGAATAGTATCAAAATTTACATTATCGGTGATTTATAAAAATAACATATTAATAAAATTTTTAAACATAAAAAAATACTCAAAAATTATAAAGGGAAATTTATATGTCCGAAAATGTCATAAATTATCCAATTATGGACAATTCAAAACACATAAGTAATTATTTATAATAATTTACAATTTAGAATATTATTACCACAAATAAAATTAAATAGATTAAATAAGGGTAAATCATGTTGATAAGGTTTAAAATAAATACCACATGTATAAATTTTATTGGATGATGAGATTACAATCCTATCTCATCTCATATTCAAATATGATTTGTATTTGGAGGTTTTTTAGGTGGGGTTTGAGTTTATTATAAATTAATATTTTATAGGTTTCCCAAAGTGCCCCTCCCCTCCCTTATAAAAGGGAACCTCCCCCCTCTCAACTTCATAACATTTTGAGCCATCAATATCAACCAAACGCTGTCCATTTTTCTTCTCCACTTCCATAGAAATCCACTAGAGGTCCTTGACTTCTTCAAAGACCATCTTTAGTGCCCTAAGAGGAGGTTAAGAGGAGGCGTGTCGAAGAAGAGGTAATATCCTTTAACAATTCATTCAAATATATTTCTTCACCTACTTACTCCAGTATCACTTGTATAATGATATGTTATTATTAATATGAAACAACCATATTCTATATTCTACCCATCCTATGAAAAAATGAAATCACCATGCGTGCGTACATACATCTTACCTTCTCTATGTCGTGGTCTAATCTTTTATTTCATCACTAACATACTTGGATGGGTATATGGATGGAAGAAATAACTATATATTATTATTTTAAAGTGATATTGATTCTGAAATATTATACACCATACACTTCAATAAAATTCCACAATCATTGTAATGATATCATCGCTCGTGCGTAGGTATGGCCTACCGTCTCCACGATGTGATGTGACTCGTTCTACATGATCTTCATTGAATAATGATTATAATAATGAATTGAATAAATAAATTTGACATATATTACACTAATACCATTCTATAAAGGATGTATCTATACCCTGAAAAGAGGAATAAGAATTTATTTGACAAAACACACAAAAGAACATAAAGCAATGAACACCAGAATAATAAGTAGCAATGAAATATTACTAATAAGAAGATAAGAATATGACCATATATGATATCATGATAATGAATATGATTCTAGAATAATTTAATGACATTATTTAAATCCTTATACATGAGGTTCAGATATGTACAAATCATATCACACCTAAGGTAAGGGATAATTATTTCAATCTCGTTCTTGTCTGAGATTGTTTATTTGTATGTTTTTTCTAGGGTTATAGTTATCATTCATGTCAATGTTTTTAAAAAAAAAATTCATAAAAGTTTTAATATTCTTCCATGTATGTGTAAAGTCATTTTTACCCTTTGTTTACTTTTACCACGTGGTATAAAAGGAATCATTATTTTTTTACCATACAAGGTACATTATTACTTTTCCGGAAAAAGTACAAAGAGAATGTTTTTTAACTTATATGGCGTGAACAGATTTTTACGGTTTCATAATGCATTATTTTGATGATGCATATTGTACAAGATTTCATGGATATTTTCAATAAATTCTCTTTCTTTTAAAATTTATTGGCATTTTGAGAAAAGAAAATGATTTTGATGAAAAAAGGATATTTTCCTCAAGAATTCATTTCTCGCGTTTTATCAAAACTACTTTCCATATAAGATGTCATTATTTAGTATGGTTATGTTTCAATTATAATGACTCTATTATTTACATGGTTTTATTTTCCATATGATGAAATGATATCCATTTGTTTTATATGGATTATGTTATTATGATATGATGTTTATGATACCAAAATTATTCTTTGGGTTATGATGAATTATTTATGTTTATTTTGTGGCCAACGAAAGAATGATTTCATTATGAGATGGATGAGACCTATATCTCCCTCCAATGAATTGGGTAAAAATTTATATCTCCTGAGATAGACATGGTTGAAATGGTATGTAAATATGGTTCAGTAATACAGGGCTGGAATGACAAGTAAACTCGGTTCAGTAATGGACTTTGTCCACTATTATGGTCTTGGCACCAATGCCTTGGCTACAATGGAAAAAATATCATGTGATTAATGTTTTTACACAATTAAATGTTTTATTACCATGATATTTTATCATAATTAATGTTCTTCTCTGATCTATTCCTTATGTAATGCCAATATTTATGTCATTTTTCATGATTTTGATGTTTTATTTTCATGTTTAGATGTTCAAATGTTTATGGATTGTTTTTATGTTCTCCATGTTTACACTTATTGAGCATTTGAGCGCACCCTTTTTAGGTCTTCTATTCCCTAGGATATAAAGAGTGGTTTTAGGTAAGAAAACTACAGGGGAAGATCTATATAGGATATGTTGAATATCTTTTACCATGATTAGAATCATACGTTACAAGTTTCCAAAGAAACTAAATGAACACGGTCTTTGGACATCTTTTTTTACCTATATTACGTATTCTACAAAAGTAATTTAATTTCCATGTATTTCAAGATTTGGGTCTCTATATATGCCCTTTGGACTCAACAATTTCCTAGAATGTTTCATGGAATTAATGAATTGCGTCATCATATATTACCTCTACAAATTTGTGGTAGTCTTTTTTGATGGTATTATGATATACACCAAGAGCAAGGAGGATCATGAGGTGAATTTGAATACTATGTTAATGAATTTTTAAAGAGAGATGTTGTATGAAATGTTCAATAAATTTTAGTTCTACATGGAGGAAATATAAATCATAGGTAATGTTATCACCAGCAAAGGTATATCTGTGGACCGTTCTAAGACAAAGTCAATTGAAGAGTGTCCTATGACAATATCTGTAATGGATATCCCTAGATTTTTGTGTGTAATAGAGTATTATAAGTGATTTTTGAAGAACATTAAATAATTGTATAAAACAATGACCAAGATGAAACAGAAGGGAGTAATGTTTTCCTGGACTTAGAAATGTGAAGGTTGTTTCAGGGAGTTGAAATAAAGGCCTATCACTACCCCAATACTCAAACACCCAATAATTGGAGAACTCATTAAGGTGTATAGCGGTGCTTCAAAAATGGATTAGGTTGTGTGCTAATGAAAAATGATAATGTGATATCATACTCCTCAAGGATGTTGAAAATCCATGAAAAAAACTATCCCATGCATGATCTCGAGTTAGTGGTTGTGATCTTAGCACCGAAAATAAGGCGTCATTATCAATGTGGGGAGAATTGTAATATATATATACTGACCAAAAGAGTCTAAAATCTTTATTCACACAAAAATATATTAATATGCTCCAACAAATATGGGTAGAGGTCATCAAGGATTCTGACTTCTCAATCCACCACCATCTAGGTAAGGCAAACAATGGGGCATATGCTCTATATATGTTTGTCAAATATTTTTACTCTTTATAATAAATGTTATAGGATTAAAAATACGAATGAATCCAATTTTAAAGCGTAAACATTCCAATATTCTTTAAGAGGTCAATTAATCGCCTTTTGATGGTGAACCTATTTTAAATCCACTTTTTGACAATTTTATGTGTTATATTTGACAAAATAAAATTCTTCTTTAGAATCGGGACATCAAAATTTACTTTGTGTAAATTTTTGGTATTTTTCCGAAAAAGTTCACTTTTTAATGAATAGTGAAAAATGTTGTATTTTAATTCAAAACCTCTTTTTAATATAATTTATTTATATGATTAGATTATCTTTTGAATTGGTTTTAAAGTGAAATTAGAATATATTTTTACCATTTAATCCAATGGTGTTCGTTGGAATTAATTTTACTTTGAAATCGGACTTAAACTAGTGTCAATCTTTTGATACATTTTGTTTCATAAAAACATGCTATTTGTTTTGACAGCGGGAATTAATTATTAAATTAATTAATTCAACTTATATGTTTTGAATTTTTTAAAATAGACATCATTTTTGAATTCGGAATATCAAATATAGCTTAGGGTGAATTTTTGGTAATTTTCTGAAAAACTTCAATTTTTGATGATTAGTGAAACCACTAAGTGGTACTTATAAAAACTGATTTTTCCGTTTAAATGAAAATTTTCCACCTTTGTGTTTTTAATTTCAAAAATCCGACATACATGGTTGTCATTAAGAATTAAAATGTGGTTCAATGAGATTAAAACAATTTTTTGGTGAATAGTAACTTATTATGTTTTTAATTGCGATTAGAGGTAATTAGTGTAGTTTAAGGTAAGAATAATGTTTTAATAAAATGAAATGACCTATACACATGTCCTAACCTCATTGGATGTGTCATGGCCGACCAAGAAAATCCATGGGTCAACTTGGGGACCCCAAGGAGCCACTTTGGTTGGAAAATTACATAAATACCTTTTTATTTAATGTTAAAGTAAAAATGACACAAACATGAGATGTTTTACTAAAACAATTTTTACATGGAGTTATACAAGTAATATTTTTGAATATAAATAATAAATGGAAAGATAAAAGAATTTCCTACATCATAGTATTTTTTTTATAATTTTTAGACATTAAATAAATGAAATTATTTATGACATCATGATGATGCAGCGATGACCTCATTATTTAACGATTTAAATAAAATAGAAAGATAATGTAACATCTAAGACCTAAACATGTCCAAAAACTATTTGATGGATTTATTTCGAACCCTTATCACCTTATCCTCGAAACACATCAATGTGGGACCATTAAAATTCTAAACTCATTCTAAAATAAAGTAACATTTCTTTACTTTCCAAAAGTGCCCCTCCTCTCCTCTTATAAAAGGCCCCCACCTCTACCTCCTTAACCACACTTCCAAAGCCATTGGCTCGGCCAAACCCTACATATTTTGTCTCTACAAAGCCCTATATTACTTCTAGAAGCCTCACTTTGTGCAGAAGTCTTCCCAAGTAAGCCTTTGAGCTCAAATCAAAAAGAGTTACCCGATTTTAAGGTAATGTCTTCACTTGTGTTTTTTTTTGTTTTATTTTGATTCTCCAACCCCATAAACTCTTTTTATTCATTTCTTTTCTAACAAATACAGTATCTTAAATATACTAGGATGTTTTTATAAGAATAATTCGAGCTACACTTACACAAACCTACATCAAATGGTTAAAGAACATACTGTTTCTGGGGATGGCGAATTTCTACCTCACGAAATGATGATTGTTCAATATTCTCTTAACACCTTTCATGGTGGCCATTAAGATGTCAATATACTTATATATGATATATAATATTTTTATGTTTTACTTAAGCTTCTGTATTTTTCTTTTGTGGCATACCTTTATGGTTTCTATTGTGGGTAAACACGATAATTTCATTTTAGGAAGTGCGGACTACCGCCCCCTCAAAGTGATTTGATTAGTTAATTCCATATGTGGGATGTATAAAGGATGGATTTAAAGTTATTATATATGATTTATGTTACATATAAATGATTAATATATTTCTTTAATTTAAATACACATACCTATCATTTAGTTTTAATTCCATTAATATGACATAGAAATGAAAGTAGCTTTCATGCGTACGTACGGCTTACCGTCTCCATGAACGGTGCATTTCATTTCTTACCTCTAAATGATTATAAATACATGTACATTATGTATATATATGATATATATGATATCCAAATCATGAATATCATTCTGGATATAATGAACCTTTGACCACACGGACAACATGTAATTGTAAGAAGTCCACTTTCGACTTAAGAACCAAATATCGACAAAACAAACATTATTAACTTGAATGATTACATAATGTTTATAACATGGAAATAATTTATATAAAAGGAATAATGAACTTTAAAAAGTTTCTTAATCAAGTTGAAATTAACTCAAGTTTATTATTCAGGACATTAAATAACGATCGAGTCAAGTCGGACCCGAGGTAAGGGATCCTACTCCTCTCTTTCTTTTTAAGTACACCCTTTTATGTCATTCCTTTTAAGCTCATATTTCTTGTGATTGGGATGTTATTTTATATTAATCTTACTGTAATTTTTATTTTCATATGTTGAGAGACTTTATTTCCTCTCATCAATCCATTTTGGAAGTTTTAAGTGGCGCCGTTAGGCTGCCGATTTTTCGTAAGGGATTTTTCATCTCACTTTTATTCTCATGAGATTTATGCTACATTTGCCACAATTTTCATTGAGTGGTGTATGTACTGACCATTATTATACACTTTGTGTAGTATAATTTCATTTATGGGTATTAAAATCTTCATTGTATGACCCTTCTTCCATGGGGAGTACATTTCGAAAGTTACCCAACTCAGTAAGGGGACCTTTCACCCTCCTCTTTTTAAAAGTCTTCTTTTTTTATGTCTTTTAATTCACATACTATTATGTTGGGATATGTTATTTTATATCCTTATTGATGTAAATTTTATGTTCAAGTGATGATATTCCCTTTTTATCTCTCATCAACTCATTTTCTGAATTTTAAAGTGATGCCGTTAGGCTATCGAATTTTACCAAGGGAACTTTTTAACCCAATTTCGATTTCTTTGGGTTCAACATGTAGTTATTGAATATGTAATCTTTTGAATATGTGTGAATGACATTTTATTGTTTTACACTTAATATCCACTTATATTGGGTGTATTTATATTTGTCACACATAATTTTGAGATTGATTTATCCTTAATTTAAGGATACCTTCTTTATAAGGTATTTCATCACATTTGACATTTCTATTGAGACTTCGTTGTCGTTATGCACCAATTCACTCTTATATGGTGCATATACTGTCCTTTGGAATATTATATCATAAATCCATTTATTCTCATAATATTATAAAGTTCAGACTAAATTTTATTCATCAATTATTGTATTCAAGTGTCTCTAATTTTGGTAAAACCCCTTTAACCAAAATATCGCTTTAAATATTTTAATTATTTGTTCTTATTAATATCCATGTTTTCAAAATGGTTTTAAGGATTTATTTATATGGATATTAATGGTTTAAAATTTTAAAAGATTCAAGTTGGTATGGGACACTTTGATTCAAAAATCTCTTTATTAAATGTTTTAAATGGTTTTGGAAATGGTTTCTTTTTGAATGGATTTATTATTTCAATATACTAAAATTTTATATTGTGATTGAAATGTGGAAATGTTATGTTTCCATTATGCATGTTTTATGTGATACGTTTATTTTATGGTTCTTGGGCATTGTTATGAAAATAGGTGGTTTCGTGATAAACTAAGGGCGGGTGAGCCCGATATAGCTCTCCAATGCATTGGGTAACGCGAAGGAGTGAAACGTTAAGGTTTCTCCGAAGAGATTTAAGGAATATACTGTGGTGGGTATTCCAAAAGTAACCAAGAGGGTTACTCCCTACATAAGAAAGTTATGAATGCCTCAAGTTACCTTTTATGTCTTATGATTCCTATGATTTATTCATGATTTGATGAGGTATGTTAAAGTGCCTATGTTTTATGGGTAAAGTATGATTTCATTCTTATGTGTATATGAACTCATGTTTCCTTTCTATATTTTTTTATAACCCTTACTGAGCTTTTTATGCTCATCCCAAGTTTTTGAAATGTTTTTCACAGGTCAAGGGAAGGGTACATGATATGATGATAGTGTCAAGGAAGTGTCAAGAAAGAATCCATGTTTTATTTTAAATATGTTTCCATTTATGGGAAAAATGAATACTATCTTTTATGTAACCACTTTGTTTAAATGTGGAATGTAATGCAAGTTTTATGATCTAATTCTCTAAAACTCTAAACCTGAAAAGATCCTCAATGTGTAATCTTGTAATAACTCAAGATTAAGTAAGGTTTAAGGTTGGGGCCTTATAGTATGTACCAAAAAAATTAGTTGTAAAGGAATTATAAGATTATCATAGAAAAAATAAAACTATCTTCTAACACCATAGTTAGATAGTAATTGTTATGACACAGTAAAATAACTTCATTCAAGAAAACTCCTTGAAAATTTGGTAATAGTGGAATCAAAAGGATTGGAAGGGTTTATTTATGAAAATAATTTTAAATCCCGTTAAATAAAAATAAATAATAAAAATATAATAAAATGGTGTATTAATTTCACCATATAATAGATAATAATAGGTGCATAACATGAAAACATGATTCGATGAATGGAAATTGAGATGAAAACCCTTATAGACATCATAATTCATGAAGTATGAAACACTTAAAAGGGGGTTTATGTGATATAAGTTTGAATATAAAAATTAAAAATAAACTATAACTAAATCAGAGTTTATATTTTACTCAACTTATAATAATGAAATTCAAGAAGAAACATTGTAACTCAGTGAAAGGGTAAGGAGTTAAGAAACACACTTAACTTATATTAGTGGTTAGTCGAATTTGCTATAAGAAAATGCATAATATATATAAATATTTTAATCAATAATTTAACAACCTTATTAATATATAATATGTTTTATATAATTTATTTATAATCATTTGTTAAAAATTTATTAGTTATTTATAGTTTATTTTTTACCATCAAGTGTTAGTAATGTTAATTGTTTTGTTCATTCTTCGTATTGTTGATATAGTTATAGATTATTTTAATAAAAGTTTTTAATTAATATATCATTAAATTTTAATATAATTTATTTTTTATAAATATTTATATAGTTCTAATTTTATTCCATATTTTTTATTTAAGAATCATGATGATGGAATCAGAGATGAGTTTGTTTCTTAAATTTTTAATGAATAAATTGTTGTATATTTATAATAAGTTGAATATTAATATAGACTATAAGGAACATTAAAAACATTATTTTATCATTAATTATTAATAATAAAATTACTTATTTTTCCATATTCATATATGATATAAATTTATAGCATTTTTCATTTTTGTGGTTAAACCAACCAGAACAAGAACATGCTATAAAAGATGGGTGAGTATGGTTAGGAAAGTGATTATTTTATCACAATATCATTATTAAATAATAATAATTATATTGTTTATATATTTTTAATATATTTAATCTGATTTTAATATATTTAGGTAAATAATAAAATACTATAAAAATATAAAAATAAATATGTCACTTTGTAGAAACACTAGTTTGCACGTACACACATACGATGTTTTCATTTTATATAAAACAAGGGAAGAGTATGAAATGGTAAATATTTTAGGAATAAAAAAAATGTTATAAATATCATATTTATTCATTAAATAATGTTTTTAACCATCCAAATAAGGTAGTTTTAAAAAATGAAATATATTGCTTCATGGAGGTGGTATTGTAAAAGTACACACAAATGATGTTCTCATTTCTCTAATGGAGGGGAATGGTAGATAATGGTTATAAAATTAACATAATAAATTTTAATTATATTAATTATATTTATATAATTATATAATTATATTATAATGGTAAAAATATGTTTGGATGGGGAAGACATTTAAGAAAAAGGGTTATGGAGTGATTAGTTCTCATGTTGAGAGTTTTAATAATCTCTAGGAGTACCTCTTGGAAATGTAGGATATAGATATTTTCATTGGATAAATTGGTGATTTTTTATTAGGATCTATTGGAAGTAAAAGGGTAATGTTTCATGAGGAATTAAGATTTTATAGTTCCCTTCAAGGGATGGTGGAAGGACCCTTTTATAAGTAAAGGGAATTTAATATTTCTAAATATAACCTCTTAATATAAAAAGAACACATGTTTCACATGGAAAGTGGAATCAAATGTTGAAAATAATGGGGAGGAGATATGTTTTGGTCTATAAAATCTTCAAAAATTCATTTTAATATTTTTTTAACATGTTTGAGGTTTCCCACTTAGTGAAAACCTCCTTACCATTTTTGACTTGTACCGTGTTAACTAATTTTTAATCTTGTAATTAATTTTAATAACAAAACATTAAATTTTATTTATTTAAATTTTTTAAAATTATGATTTAAAATATGAGAATAATTTTATCAAATAAAATTTTAAGGGTAATAAAAATTAATTTTAGTATGAGAGCACATAACTTGCAAAAACCATTTTTAGAAAAAGTGTATTCTTAACTATAAAAATTATCATCAGGATGAAATTATAAATTTTATTGATTCAAATAAAATTAATTGATTTATTTTTAAAATAAAATAGTTACATGTATTTAGAATAAATCCAAAACCAAATTTCACTATAAGACTATTTAATTAAATGAAATGTGAAAAATTAGTTTTTAATAAAATACACCTTAAGTTCTAAAATGTGAAACATTTGTTCTATAAATAAAATATTTTTTTAAAATAAATATTTTACTCTATAAATGAATAGTTGATCAATTAAAATGTTTTATAAAAATATAATTTTTTATTATATATTGAAAAAATTGTAAATGTTAATGTATTTGTAAAAACTGTATTTGTCACAATTCAGCTAAAAATAAATTATTTTTGAAAAATACAAAAAACTAATCCTAAGAAAGTATTATTATGATGAATCCAAAAATAATGTTCATTTTTTCAAATTCAAATTCAATAATTTTTTAATTTACATTAGTAATGGAAACATAAATATAATGCAAACTTTTTATATATGAAAATGAATTTTTTTAAATATTAAGTATTCATATTCTTACACAATATCAATTACTAATTTGAATTATTGTTATTAAATGTAATCACCACTTAACCATAATGTGTTTAGTTCTTTAACATAAATATTTATAGCACAAAAAAATAAAATTTTAGAAAATAACACATTGTCAATCTAAAAATTATATTCTTATTTTTTTGGCTATACTAATCGAATTTAATTAGTGAATTTGTTTGAAAAATCACCTTCATTATTTTTCATTATATATTTTTCATAATGTGATTACCTTTATTTATACCCTAAAATTAAAAGACTTATTTACAAAAATTACATTTATCTTAATAAAATGTGTGGAAATTCATTTTGGTTCTGTGTTGCATGTAATACAAGAAATTCAAAATAGTATTTATTAATAATAAAAATTTAGGGTGTTAAAATCTACTCACATAAATTAATTATAACCTCAAAATTTTAATTATCACTTACTAATGAAAATATATAAAGGGTATATAAAAGATATAAATGACTACATATATAAATTCCACAGATATATCAACCTTTTAATATAAGGACCCAGCCTTAAATAATAAATAATCTTGAATTAAGTTAAAAATTCATATTGAGGATCTTTTCAGGTTTAGAGTTATAGAGAATTAGCCCATAACTATTTCATTACATATCAAATATTAAAAATTAGACACCTCTACTCAATATCCATTTTTTTATTAAAAAAAAACTCTTGATAAAAAAAGAGTCATGTCTAGTTCCATGTTTTAGACAACACAACTTTTCCATGACCCCATCATTGTCCCTATTCATCTTTAAGCCCTGTGAAAAAAACATTTCAAAAAACATTTCAAAAAACATGGGGTGAGCATAAAAAGATCAGTAATGAATATAAAATAAATAAATAAAACATTAGTCCATCAATATATACCATGAAAAATCCATTTAACATAACTCATAAAATCATAATATTTATGAATAACACATATAAATCATAAATCATATATTTAACTTTTGGAATCCATAACATACATACATTGTAGCTTTCACAACTATGTAGGGAGTTACATTTGTAATACCCATCACAGTATATTCCCTAAATCTATTTGGAGAAACATTAAAGTTTACCTCCACCACCTTACCCAATGCATTAGAGAGCTACCTTCAGATCACCTGCCCTAGGTTTATCAAGGAACCACCCGTATATGTAAATAATGTCCAAGAACCATAACATATTAATAACACATAAAACAAACGTAAAGAAAAGATAACATTTCCACATTTCAATAACAATATATAACTTAAAGATATTTTAATAATAAATGCTTTATAAAAACCATTTTTAGTACCAAAATACGTAAAAATGGTTTATGGTATTTATTTTCCTTAAAAAAACTCTACGGCTTGTTAAGGAAGCCAAAGATAAAATAATACTCGCGGCGGTGGAAATGGCGTTGTCACCACGTATGTTAAAAAAACATTATTTTTGCCATTTTTTTAAAAGTTTCATAGAGAAAATATTCCCCTTGAAAGAAATGAAAATTCAAAGGGGTTTATACATCATATAAAATAAAGTTGTGTGTAAATAAAAATATGCCTCAATGAAAAGAGATTGAAATGAAGTCCCTAACCTCTTTTCCGACTTGACCCATTCATTATTTAATCTCCTCAGTAATAAACTAATGTTCATTTCTACTTTCTTAAGAACATTTTTTCAAGTTTATTATTCCTTTTATATAACTTATTACCACGTTATAAACATTATATAATCATTTAAGTTAATAACCATCGTTTTGTCGATATTTGGTACTTGAGTAAAAAATGAACTTCTTAAAATTTAAAGTTGTCCATGTGGTCAAAATTATATTATATCCAGAAAGATATTCATAATTTAGATCTCATATATATCATATATATCTAGTATATATATTTATTTATAATAATACATAACATTTGGAGATAAGAAATGAAATGCACCATTCATGGAGACGGTAAACCGTACGTACGCATAAACACTACTTTAATTTCTATTTAGTATTTTAATGGAATGAAAAATTAATGATAAAAAGGTATATTATAATTATAGTATAATATCAAATATAATTTCATTAACTCCATCCTTTATAAATCCCACATATGGAATGAATGAGTCATATCACTTTGTGGGGGTGGTAGTATGCACTTCCTCAAATGAAATTATCGTATTTACCCATTATGGAAACCATAAATTTCTGCTTTAAATGAAAAAATAAATAAGTATAGAGAACATATAAGTATAATATATATCCCAAAGAAATACAGTTCCATCTTAATGGCCATCATTAGAGGTGGTAGGAGAAGATTGAACAATCATCGTTCCATGAGGCAGTAGTTCACCGTCCACAGAAACAGTATGTTCGTATCCATTAGATGGAGGTGTGTAGAAGTGTAGTTATAATATTTCTCATAAAAAAATATAGTATATTTATGATACTGGTGTTGTTATGTAAACAATAAATAAGAAGATAATAGGATGTGCAGAAGTAAAATAAAAGAAGAGAACTTGAGGGAAGACGTTACCTTTAATTCGGGTAACTCCCTTTGGTTTGAACCAAAAGGCTTCATTGAAGTGACTTATGCCTAAGGTAAGTATTCTAGAAGGAATATTAGGATATTTGGAGCTTATTTAGGTAGAGTTTTTAAGAGACAATGGGATTGATAGGTATGAGTAATGAGTTCGAGGTGGTGTCCTTTTATAAGAGAGAGGAGGGGCTCTTTAGGAATGTTTGAAAGTATTATTTTATTATAAAATTATTTTTGGTTTAAAGAGGCCAAAAACTAGTTAAATTAAAATAAAAGATAACTATTGTTCTAAATAAAATCATCATATAATAATTTTATTGGTTTTGGATATTTTTTAAAATATTTAAAATCTTATTTATTTAAATTATTCATTAATAAGTTAATCAATACATTATCATTCCATCATAAAGAATTTTATTTATTTGATGTCTAAAAATTATAAATAAAATACCATGATGTAGGAAATATTTTTATCTTTTAAATGAATATTTATATTCCAATATATAACTTATATAACCCCATATAAAAATTATTTTACTAAAAGATATATGTTTATGTCATTTTTGTCTTTACTTTAAATTAATTAATATAAAAAGTCATTATCACTCCCATGTGGCTCCATGGGGTCCTAAAATCGACACAAGAATGAAATTGGTTGGAAATATCTCACAAAATAGGGTTATGACAAGTTTAATGGTAATTTAATATTATTATTATATAATTTTTGTACCCTTATTTATTAGATTTACCCTTTAACCCTGGTAAATAAAAAATTTACTGATGTAAATATTCATAATGTCTAAAAATAAAAGTTTCCTATTTAAAAAATTTATAACTACTGATTCCAAACATGGAATCAATTTTTTTCAAATTTAAAACACTAAATTATCAGGAATTAATTTAAATTTAATTCCCATTGTCAAAATAAAAAACATGTTTTTAAGAAATAATAACTATAAAATGTTTGACACTTGTTTATGTCCAATTTCAAAGTGAAATTACTTCCGATGACCAAAATTGGATTAAATGGTGAAAATATAATCTAATTACACTTTAAAACCGTTTAAAAATCTAATATAACCATATAAATAAATAAGATTAAAAGGCAGTTTTGAATTAAAATATAGTATTTTTCACTGTTCATTAAAAAAATGAACATCATCAGAAAAATACCCAAATTTCATCCAAAGTAAATTTTGTTGTCCTAATATTAAAGAAGAATTTTATTTTGTCAAATAGAATATATAAAAGTGGAAAAAACTAGATTTAATAAGGGTTCTCTATCAAAAGGCGGTAAATTGACATTTTAAGGAATATTATAGTATTTATGCTTAAAATTAGATTCATTTGCATTTTAAGCCTCAAACTTTTATTTTATAAATGTAAAAACATTTAAAAAATATGTGTAATCATATTTTATTTAGCTTTGTTCATTCCCACCTATATAATGGCTATGCGTTAACTACCATTTAAAATAATAATATTATGTTATTATTTTTCAGTATAACTCAAAGTTGTGTGCAACATAAGATTTCAAAGAAACCAGTTGTTGTGTATTTGGTACGCCATCAAACATAAAATCTCCTTTAAAGTAATATTAATATTTAATTAAAAAATATTAATAAATATGGAAATATCATATCCTTTTTTTACCTGGGATGTTACATCCTTCCCCCCTTTTGGAAATTGTGTCCTCACAATTTTATTAACTTATCAAATAAATGGGGGTATTTATCCCTCATAGAATTTTCAGATTCCCACGTTTCCTCTTCAACCATATGGGTTTTACACAAAACTTTTACCTGATGGATTACCTTATTCTACAATACTTTCTCTCTTCAGTCCAGAATTTGGATTGGTTATTTCTCATATGAAAGATTCTATTCCAACTAAACTACCTATAGAATCAAAAGATGAGATGGATCTGGAATATACTTTATCAACATTGAAACATGAAAAACTTTATGTACCTAGGAAAAAATTGAAGGTAAATCCACTCCATAGGAAACTGATCAAACTTTCTCCAGGATTTCATAGTGTCCAGTGAACCTTGGACTCAACTTTCCCTTCTAACCAAAACACATCACACTTTTCCATGGATAAACTTTGAGAAAGACATGATCACCAACCTTGAAAAAATAACCTTCCTCCGGTTATCCGCATAACTTTTCTACCTTCTCTGAGCTGTTCTCATGTGCTTCTGAATCAACTAAACTTTTTCTGCCATCTCTTCTACCAATTCTGGTCCCATCAGTTTCCTTTCACCTACTTCATCCCAAAAAGCGGGAGTTTGACTCCACTTTCCATATAATCCGTCAAATGGAGCCATATGTATACTGGAATGAAAAATGTTATTATAAGAAAATTGAACCAAAGAAAGATGTTGGTCCCATATTCCCTGGAAATCCATTGAACAAGCATGTAGAAAATATTTGAAAGTCTGAATTGTTTGTTTTCACTGCCCATATTATTGAGGATGAAAAGCTGTACTAAAATTTAATTCAGTACCCAGTGACTTCTAAAGGCCTTTTCAAAAGTTTGAAGTAAACCTAGGATCATGATCAAATAAAATGGGGATGGTAACTCCATGAAACCTGAATATCTATTTAATATACAATTGAGAAAGTTGATCTAGAGAAAAAGTATCTCGAATATGAAGGAAATGAGAAGATTTAGTCAACTGATCAACAATAACCCAAATTGCATTATTACCTCGAGATTTATTTGGTAATCCCATAACTAAGTCTGTGGATATATTTTCCCATTTCCACTCTGGCTCCAGTAAAGACTAAAGCATCCCTTTCAATAATTTTCACTCTGATTTAACCTATTGAAAAGTAAAACACTTTATAGTAAAGTTGGAAATATATCTTCTCATTCCATCCCATTTGTAATACTCACAAATATCTCTGTAAATCTTAGTACTGCCGGGATGAACTGAAAAAATAGAACTATGAGCTTCACATAACAATTCATTCTTCAACTATGAATCATAAGGCACATATAATCTCATCCCAAATCTCAAAATACAATCATTATCAATGTTAAAATCAGGAAACTTACCCTTCTGAACCAAATCTACCTTTTTCTTCAACTCACTTTCTTCCTTATATGCTTTCTTAATTCTGTCTGATAGATACGATTTCACTGACACCTAAAACAAAATAGAGGAGTCTCCTACACCAACAAATTCTATTCCAAATTTCATCAGTTTTTTAATGAAAGTATCTTGTTCCAAATTTAACATGGTTAATGTATCATTACTTTTTCGACTCACAGCATCCACCACTTTATTTTCCTTTCCTAGATGGTAATAGACCATGGAATCATAATCCTTGATTAATTCTAGCCGTCTCCTCTGTATCATGTTTAATTATTTCTGATTGAATATATACTTCAAAATTTTGTGATCAGTATATATTTCACACTTTACTCTATACAAATGATGCCTCCAAATTTTTAAATCAAAAACCACAACAGCTAATTCCAAATCACATGTAGCATAATTTAACTCATGAGGTTTCAACTAATGTGAAGTATAAGCAATTACCTGATCATTCTGCACTAGGACACAACCAATTCCTTTCAACGAGGCATTACTGTAGATAAAAAACTCACAATTTTTGGAAGGCAGTACCAAAACTGGATTATTCACCAATCATCTTTTCAATTCCTGAAAACAATGATCACATTATTTTGTCCAGATGAGCTTAACACCTTTTCAAGTTAATTTAGTCAGTGGGCTAGATAATAATGAAAAAGTTTCAACAAACCTCTAGTAATAACCTAATAAACTAAGAATATTATGGATCTCATTATATTTGTGGGTATTGGCCATTATTCAACAACTGTTATTTTAGAAGGATCAATAGTTATGCCATTTTTTGAAACAATGTGACCAAGGAATGAAATTTTTTGTAACCAAAACTCACACTTGATGAATTTACCAGAGAGTTTCATTTATTTTAAGGTTTTAATGACAAACCTTAAATAACTTTCATTCTCCTAATTACTTTTATAATAAACCAAAATATTATCAATGAACAAAACCAAAAACTTATCCAAGAACTCACGGAAAATTCTATTCATAAGATCCATGAATATAACAGGTGAATTTTTTAAACCAATAGGCATAACTACAAATTCATAATGTCCATAGTACGAAACATAGTCTTCCGAATTTCTTCCTCCTTTACTTTCAACTAATGGTACCCCAACCTAAAATCAGTCTTCGAAAAATACCGAGCTCCCGGGATCTGATCAAACCAATCATCAATATGAGGCAAAGGATACTTTTTCTTAATAGTGTTGTTATTTAATACCCTATAATAAATGCAAAGTCTTATTGAATCATATTTCTTTCTAACAAACAAGATAGGATGACCCCACGATGATGTGCTAGGTCAAATGAAACCTTTATCTAATAACTACTGCAATTTCTTCTTTAACTATAAAAGTTCAATTTGAGTCATTTGATAAGGGGGTATTGAAAGTGGATTAGCATCAAGAACTAATTAAATAGTAAATTCAACTTCCCAATTAAGTATACTACCAGAAAGCTCATCAGAAAAAACATCAAGGTACTTATTTAGCATTGGAACATCATTAATCTGAACAGTTATTTTGTTTTCAAAAATATGTGCAAGGTAACATTAATTTCTATAGTTTACTAGTTTCTCAGCTTCATGATATATTATTAAAAGTAAGGGTTCATGCTTGTAAAAAATGAAATTCATTCTGAAAAGAAACCTCTTTAGCACTACATTCAATCTTATCATGATAAACAGAAATCCAATCCATACCCAAAATAACATCAAACTCTAATAGACGCAAAACAATAAGGTTTATAGGTAGATTCATTCCTTACACAAATACATGAAGGTTATTATAATTTCTTTTTGTATCAACATTTCCTTCCAGTGTTTTTACCATAAGTTCCAGAATACTATCTTGAGATGGAATTCCCTATAATCTAGTTAATTTATTAGAAATGAATGAATGTGTAGACCCTGAATAAAAAAAACATTGGAATAATCTGAATAAACTAATAGTGTACCTGATACTACTTCATTTTATGGCCCGACAACTACTTAAGTAGTTGAGAAGTATTTCACTACCCCTTTATTCTTGTAGTTTGGCTTCTTTCCCTCAGTTGTGTTCTTTGTTAGACCCTCATTTTTATAATGACCCATTTCATCGACACTTAAAACATTTTAATGAATATAAATTCGATTTTGTCTTACCAGTACTATAATCTTTTTCAATGCAATTATTTTCCTTATGTCCCATTTTACCACATCCGTAACACTAAAAAAATTCAAAAGACAATTTCCATCATTTGTTTTTCCACAATTTTCGAAAACTTTAAACTTAAGTTTCTTACCATCAGAATTTTTTGAAGAGTTATTTTTTTTTCTTCTGCCACATAGACCTCTTATTCTGTTGTTTTTCTAGGAACACATAATCATCGTCAAACTCTATTTCAACCTTCTCCGGATATTGGACAAGTTTTTCATAACCTTTGAACTCATGAGAATCTAAATCCATTCAATAATTTGGATTTAATCCTGAGTAAAAAACGATTGATTTTACTATCAATATCCCGTATGAAATTTGGAGCAATCCTTTCCAGTCACGTGAATTTTTCTTCATAAGTATCCACAGAGTCATCCTCCAACCTAAATTCCAAGAAATACTTTTCCATACTAAGACGAACCACCTTAGGAAAATATTTCTCAAGAAACATACCTTTGTATTCATCCCAATCAAGAGCATCAATCTCCTCACTATCCCTGATATTTTTCACCATTGACCACCACTGATCAGCTTTAACTTAAAAATAGTAAATAGAGAGACTAACCTTTTGATGTTCTAAACACCCCATGAAATCAAAAAGATTTTACAGTACTTTAATCCACCCTTCAGCTAGCACAGGGTTAGATGATCCGCTGAATGATGGGGGATGCTGCCTCATGAAATGCTCTACTATTGACATGTTACTCTGTGGTTGATCTGGAGGATCTAATGCATGGATACCGCCACCATTTATAGCATGATTCAACTATTCCATCACTGAAAAAACTATTTAGTTCTGATTCTAACCATATCAGGTTGTTGATTTGGAAGGTTGTCTTCCTCCTGATGTTTTCCCATCATAACTGCCATGTTTCCTCTGCGGAAAACAATTATGAACACAGAAATAACTTAGGTGAAGAAAAATTGTAATATGTAAATGCCATATCATTTAAATCTTACCATAAAGAAAAAATAATTTATGGATATTAATTTAACAATATCCTAACTTCTTGAGTTGTCTAAACTGACCTTGTATACCAACTATAAGGCCCCAACCTTATATAATACATAATTTCGAATTAAGTTAATAATTTAGACTGAGGATATTTTCAAGTTTAGAGTTTTAGTGAATTAGGCCATAACTATTTCATAACATCTCAAATATTACAAATTAGACACTTCTTCTCAGTATCAATTTTTTTCATAAAATAAAAACTCTTGAAAAAAGGGAGTCATGTCTAGTTCCATATTTTAGACATCATGACTTTTCCCTGATCCCATTTTACCCTATTCATCTTTAAGTCCTGTGAAAAAAACATTTCTAAAAAACTTTGGATGGGCATAAAAAGCTTATTAAGGATTATAAAATAAAGAAAGAAAACATTAGTCCATCAATACATAACAAGAATAAGCTCTTTAAAATACCTCATGAAATCATAAGATTTATGAATAACACATAGAAATCATAAATCATAAATGTAACTTGTGGCATCCATAACATACTTTCATTGTAGAGTTCACAGCTATGTAGGGAGTTACGTTTGGAATAACCATCACAATACATTCCCTAAATCTCTTAGGAGAAACATTAACGTTTACATATGTCACATTACCCATTGAATTAGAGATCTATCTCGGGCTCAACCACCCTATGTTCATCTTCAAACCACTCATATACGTAAACGATGACCAAGAAACATAACATATTCATAACATACAAAACAAACATAAAGGAAAGATAACATTTCCAAATTTCAATCACAATATTTAATTTAAGGATATTGAAATAATCAATGCTTTCTCAAAACCGGTTTCAATACTAAAATATATAAAATGGGTATATGGTATTTATTTTACATTAAAATAACACTATGACTTGTTAAAGAATCCAAATATCAAATAATACATATGGTGGTAGAAAGGTCATTGTCACTATGTACATTAAAAAATTATTCTTTTTATTGTTTAGTAAAATTATTTTTAGATAAAATATTTCCTTTGAATGAAATTAAAATTCAAAGGGGTTTATACACCGTATAAAATGAAGGCGTGTATAAATAAAAATATGCCTCAATGAAAGGAGATTGAGATGAAGTCCCTTACCTCGTGTCCATCTTGACCCGTTCATTCATTAATCTCCTGAATAATAAACTAAAGTTAATTTATACTTTCTTAATAACCTTATTCATGTTTATTATTCCTTTTATATCACTTATTACCACATTATAATCATTAAATAATCATTTAAGTTAACAACGGTCGTTTTGTCGATATTTGGTACTTGAGTCAACAATGAACTTCTTATAATTACAAGTTCTCCATGTGGTCAAATGTAAATTATATCTAGATTTATATTCATGATTTAGATCTCATATATATCATATATATCCAGTATATATATGTTTTTATAATAGTAGATAACATTTGGATAAAATAAATAAAATGCACTATTTTTGGAGACAGTAAGCCGTACATACGCATGAACGTTACATTCATTTATATTTCGTATATTAATGGAATTAAAAAATATTGATACATATGTGTATTATAATTCCAGTATAATATCACATATAACTTCATTAACTTTATCTTTTATATTCCCAACATATGGCATGAATGAGTCACATCACTTTGAGGGGGTGGTAGTCCGCATTTCCTCAAATGAAATTATCATATTTACCCGTTGTGGGAACCAAAAAAGTATGCTATAAATGAAAAAATAAATAAGTATAGAGATAATATAAATATAATATATATCCCATATAATTATATTTCCATCTTAATGTCCCCCATAAGAGGTGGTAGGAGAATATTGAACAATCATCATTTTGTGAGGCTGTAGTTCGCCGTCCACAGAAACAGTATGCTCATATCAATTAGATGGAGGTGTGTATAAGTTTAGTTCTAATATTTCTCATAAGAAAACCAAGTATATTGAGTATACTGGTGTTTTTATGTAAAAGAATAATAATAAGAGAATAGGTAGTGGAGAAGTAAAATAAAAGAAGAGAACTTGAGGGAACACATTACCTTTAAATCAGGTAACTCCCATTCGTTTAAACACAAACACATTTTTGAAGTGACTTATACCTAAGGTAAGGATTCTAAGAGGAATATAGAGATGTTGGGAGCTTATTTGGGAATAGTTTGGATGAGACAAGGGTCTTGAGAGGTGTGAGTTATGGGTTTGAGGTGGTGTCCTTTTATAAGAGGGAGGAGGGGCTCTTTAAGAATGTTTGAAAGTATTATTTTATTATTAAATTATTTTTGGATTAAAAAGGTCCAAAACTCATTAATTTCGAATATAAGATTACTTTTGTTCGAAATAAAATCATCCAATAATAATTGGATAGGTTTTGGATATATTTTTTTAGTTTTTATAATCTCATTTATTTAAATTATTCATTAATAAGGTAATCATTGAATCATCATTGCGTCATAAAGAATTTTATTTATTTGATATATAAAAATTATAAATAAAATACCATGATGTAGGAAATATTTTTAGATTTAAAATGAATAATTATAGTCGAATATATAACTTATAATACGCCATATAAGTATCTTTAATAAAAGATATATTCTTATGTCATTTTTGTCTTTACTTTAAACTAATTAATATAAAGTGTCATTATCACTCCCAAGTAGCTCCATGGGGTCCCAAAATCGACCCAAGAATGTATTTGGTCGAAAATATCTCATAAAATAGGGTTATTAAAAGTTTAAGGGTAATTTAATATTATTATAATATTATTTTTTACCCTTAATTACTAGATTTACCCTTTATCATTGGTAAATAAAATATTTTCTAAAGTAAATATTCATAATGTCTAAAAATAAAATTTGCCTATTTACACAATTTGAACCTCCTGATTCCAAATATGGAATCTATTTTTCTAAATTCAAAACAAATAAGTGGATGAATCTAATTTAAATTTAATTCCCGTTGTCAAAACGAAAAACGAATTTTTAAGAAATAATAACTATTAAATGATTTACACTTGTTTGTGTCCATTTTCAAAGTGAAATTAATTCCAATGAACTAAATTGGATTGAATGGTAAAAATAAAATTTAATTACTCTTTAAAACCATTTAAAAAGATAATATAAGCATATAAATAATTTTTATTAAAAGGAAGTTTTGAATTAAAATACAGTATTTTTCAATATTCATTAAAAAATAAACATCATCAGAAAAAACCAAAATTTCATCTAAAGTAAATTATGATATTCTGATATTAAAGAATATATTTATTTTGTGAAATAGAATATATAAAAGTGACAAAAAGTAGATTTAAAAAGGATCCTCTATCAAAAGGCGGTAAATCGACCTTTTAATGAACATTAGAGTATTTATGCTTAAAATTGGATTAATTCACATTTTAAGCCTATAACATTTATTGGATAAATGTAAAACAATTTAACAAACATGTGTAATCATATTTTAGTTAGTTCTATTCATTCCCAACAATACAATGTATACTTTTTAACTACCATTTAAAATAATTATATTATATTATTATTTTTCAGTATAACTCAATGTTGTGTGCAACGTAAGATTTCAAAGCAACCCATTGTTTCGTATTGGGTACGCCATCAAAAATATAATCCCCTTTAAAGTAAAATTAATATTTAATTCACAAATATTAATAAATACGAAAATATCATATTCTTTATTTACCTGGGATGTTACATACAATCATATGAAACATATATATTTCCACAAAATTAGTTTACCCCAAATATTGAGTTTTTATCCAATCCATTTTATCCAGGAGTCAATTTTTATTTTGTATTAAGTCCCATATGATATAAATTGATTCTAATGTATTTAAATATTCATACTCACTATAATAGAGTATCATTGGTTGATATGATATGTGATATATTTATTCTAATAAATATTTTTTCCTCTAAGTAGTAATAACTAATAAATTTTATAAATCAATTTAAATTCATCTTAAGAAAGGATTATCAAATTTTTATAAGGAAAAATTCCATTAAAATAATGTTTGAATAGAAAAATATTAAAAACATAAGTTTTTATTCGATAGTAAAATCCTTAGTGCTAGTGATTTAATTCTCTTAGAACATACCTAGATATACTAGATTGCTTAGAATAAAACTATGTAAAGACACAAAAAAGTTTAGAGTAGAGGATAAGTGTACCATAATTAAAATAGTCCACTTTATTGATAGTTATCACATAGGTTTTTTACTTTTCACTTGTTATATCAGGTTACTGATTCCTATTATACTAGGTATTCTAGGGTTGGGGAATTGATTCATATAATTACCAAACTCTAATAATTTGAATCCTTGAAGTGTGTATGGAGAATTAGTTGGGAATTTTATACTTTAAATTTTATTTTATGACTTCTTAATATCTCTTTTAAAGTCATGAGATCAATGGAAAATCCTTTTACACTTTAAATATTTTATTGTTCCTTTGAGACATTCCCTTGGATGATTCTTACCACATTTTGGACATGTTGGAAATTGAATATTATTTACTTAATCTTATTTTTCATCTGTACTTCCTTGATACTCTATCTTTCTAATATATGGGGTATTTTAGAATCAGACTATGTTTATGTTGTTAATAATAATTCCTAATAACCAGTTTGGATTAATCATAAGATTCTCACTCTAGATCCTATCCATTTATATTTCTCATTGGGACAATCTTTTAATTTTACATGGTACCCTTTATTAAATTGTACCATTTGGGATTCATCCATTTCTAAAACTAAATCATGTTAACATGAGTGATAAATAATTAATATATTAATAAAGTTATTTGATAAAAACATTTACCTTGAAGTGTCATTCTCTTTATCACCATCATATTACTCTATTGTTTTTTTAGTCGTAAATCACTATTGGTTTAACATAGGTCGCTTTAATTTTATTTTCCCCTGATTCAATCATAATTTTCCTAACTAAATTCAAGAAAAAAAATCCTTTATAATGTTTCATAAAGATAATGTAAATTAACAAAAGCTTATCAACTGGGAGTGTCAAACCCAAAGTTCAGTTAGGCATCCTTTTCATGCACTTAGTTAATATTGAGTTCATCTCCATGCAATATTTTCAAGTTTATTACATCCTATTATAGTGTCTAGAAATGTATGTTGTTTATTGAAAACCAAAAAATCTCTAATTTTTCAAAAAATCAGGATGTTATCCTATACTTATACTTTTTCATAGAGTTTTCACAATTTTTCTCTCACCCTAATCACCAAAATAAACTAAACCTTTATATGATAGTAATTGAAGTACCCCAAACCCACACTCCTAGGTCTGGTACTAAAAATATATACTTTACACATAGGATTTGATATCAAGTTATATAACCCATGATAAACATATCTTTAATTTACATCATTTGAAAAAGGTAATCATTTCATCTCACAATAATCACACAATCACAAGTAAGACATGTTTAGTGTCCTTGATTACTAACAATATAGGTGAATTATTTTAAAATAATTGTGAAAAGTTTTGTATAATAGAACTACACGATACCCCCATATAGACTACACATAGGTTATACTCAATTTCATAACATGAGGAATATAAATATAAGAATGGGTTGAGATCAAATTTTTAGTAAACGAAAACATATCAACATGTCATCAAGGGTTAGGAAATAAGCATATGGGAAAACCTGATCATGACAGAAATATTTTCTTAGAAGAACATGGAATAATAAGGGATGTCTATACAACCTGATAAAAAGACATATAATCTCAAATGAACAAACATGTAGCATAGAATAAGATTGTGATATAATAAAAATGATATATATAGCATAATCATTGGAATATAACTTAAAATGTGTCATAAATATAAAAAAATAAAAACATTATGAATATAGTTTTCTTTATTGTGTCCTCACTCAATCTTATGAACCTAAAAAATTGTTTAGTGTCCATGCTCAATATTGTGAACATATCTAACCATATTGTGTACAAACTAAATCTTTTGAACATATCAAAATACATTGTTCCCATACTCAGTCATGTGAACATAGCTAACCACAATGTTTCCATAATAAATCTTGTGAACATTGAGAACCACATCATATCGATTCTCAATATTGTGAACATAACTAAAACACCATTTACACACTCAAAATCATTATATCATGTGATACAAACCTTAAAAAATGAATTGGAGGGTGATATAAGACCCTAAATACAAACATTCATACATATGTGCACCATTAGACATCAAAAATTAATTAAATCATGAAAACCCAAGAAAGAAAATGGGTTTCATATCATTTTTAAATTGTATTACATAATAATTATATCAAAAGTAGAGTCATTGATAAAAAAATTTAAATCATACATAATGAATATTTAATAGATGTATTTATGGGATGATTCATAAAAAATAACTCTATAAGAGTTAGATATTTTAAAGTGAAATAGGAAAATAGAAGCGAAATGTAAAAGAGTCTTTAGAGAAAATTTCTTAACCTTATTGTAAAAAGGGAATGTTATGAGAAAATTTAGAGAATAATTTTCAATTAAGTAACTTGTGAAATATTTTTAAAATACCACTTTAAAAGAAATATCAATAATGAATAATTGAAAAATTCGAAAAGGTTTTCCGAAGAAACTATAGAGTGTAAGATACAATATTTGATAGTGAAAATAAAACTACTTTAGTATTGTAAAATATATTTATTAAAAATATTCATAAAAATTTTATCAAATATTTCACATGAAAAGAGGAAAATAAAAATTTTAATATCACTATAAATAAAACATATTTAGATCTCAAATTAGAAATGATATCACTTGGGGAAATATTGAATATTTATTTTGAATAGGAAGATCTCTTTTGGAGAGAATGAAAATTATTCTTAACATCATCATTTTTTTGAAGAAAGAAATTCATTAATGTAATTTCCCAAGAAAAAGGAGGAAAGGAATTATAATACCATTATATTATAGAATAAAATCATATTTTTAGACTATAGTCAAATATGATTTATTATGACCCATGAAAGCTAGTTGATCCATGAAAACCCCTTACAAATTTGTTAACAATTGAATCAAAATTATTGAAGTGATAGAATTATATAAATATTCATAAATTCCATGAATTAAGCATTAATAATATTAATATAATCTATTGGGGGTAGTAATTACACCATATTATATAATAATAGGAGTATAAAAAGAAAATATGCCTCAATAAATGAAAATTGTGATGGAAACACTTAGAAACATCATAATTAATGAAGTAAGAAACATTATAAAAGGAGTTTTTATAATAGAAATATAAATATCCAACAAAATATAAATAAAAAATAATTAAATATTAGGGTATAATGTACCCAGCTTATAAACATGAATCTCAAAATGATAGAACACAACTCAATGGAAGAGTATTGAGTTAAGAAACACCCTTACTATGTATTCACATTTAGTCAAACATTATCTTACCTATTTTATAATAAACATAATTATTTCAATATATAATTTAATAACATTATTAATTTTTAAATATATATATATATAAAAATTTTAATAATTTATTACAAATATATTAGTTAGTTATAGTTTATTTCATCCATTGGGTGTTAGTAATCTTAATTGTTTCCTACAAGATTTGTTTTGTCGATGTCGGTCCAAATTATTTTACTAACATTTTATGATTTATATATTACTAAAGGTACTAGGATATATGTTTTATATTTATTTTTAGAGTCTAAATTTCATTCCAATTTTTTTTAGTTATGATTCATGGTGATGGAATCATAGATGTGCATGTTTCGGTATTTTTCAATGAACAATGGATGAAATATCAATAATGAGTAAAATATTAATATAACATTAATAAAAACTTAAACAAATTATTTTATAATTAATTAATAATTATACCTATAATTATGTTTCCATTTTCATCCATCATATAAATTTAGATAACTGTTCATGTTGGTGGTAAAACCGACCTAAACAAGTGCATTCTATAATCGATGCGTGAGTATGGTTAGGAAAGTGATTCTTTTGGAATAATATCATTTTTATAGAATCATAATGATATTATTTATTTTAGAAAGTGCTTAACAATAATTTAATATATTTATATTAATAATAAAAAACTAGAGACATAAAAAATGAAATATGTCACTTCATAGAGGCAATAGTCCGTACATACGCATAGATGATGTTTTAATTTTTCATTGAATTGGAGAAGGGTAGGAAATGATATATATTTTTTGGATTTTTTTAAAATATCCTCTTTATTCATTAAATACACTTTTGTAACCATCCATATGTGTAGGTTATGAAAAATTAAATATGTTTCTTTGTAGAGGATACATTCCATACAAACACACGAATGATGTTCTCATTTTTTTATGGGAGGGTAAGGATAGATAATGGTTATAAAATTAACTTAATAAAATTTAATTATATTAATAATATTTAATTAATTATATCATAACTTAAAAAATATATTTATAGTAGGAAGACATATAAGAAAAAGGGTTAAGAATTTATTAGTACTCATGTTGAGAGTTTAAAAATTCTCTTGGAGTATCTCTTAAAAATGGAGGACTTATAAATTTTTATTTGATAAAGAGGATAAAAGAATAGGGGGAGAGTTCTGGGGGAATTAAAAAATCTTAGATATATAAGAGGAATTATAATTTTAGAGTTTTATTGATGGGGTGATGGATGACCCTTTTTATAAGTGAATGGAATAACATTTTTATAAATATAATATCTAAAAAAAGTACACAAGTTTCATATGGAAAGTAGAATACATAGGAAAAAATAATGGATAATGGATAAATTTAATTCAATTAAAAACTTCAAAAATACATTTAAAAACATGTTTTAGGATTTCAACACTTATTAATACCCTTTAAACCTTTTTTGACATTTATTGTGGTAACTATTTTTTAACTTGGTAATTAAGTTTTATGTCTAAAATTAAATTGGTCTTATTAATTTTTTTTGAAAATGATGATTTAATATATGAAAATTATATTAAAAATTAAAATATTTAATGGTAATAAAAATTAATTTTATTATCAGCACACATAATGCATAAAAACATTTTTTTTTGAAAAAAGTATATTTTTAAGCATACAAATTATCTTTATAATGAAAATATAAATGTTGGTGATTTATATGACATTAACTAAAATATTTGTTTTAAAGAATAAGATTTATTTTTTTCTTCAAAGTAAAACAAAACAGAATTCCACCATGAGAATATTTGTTTAAGAAAATGACAAAAATAGTTTTTAGTAAAATAATACTTAATTTCTAAAATATTAAACATATATACCATAATTCAAAGATAGTATTCTTATATGCATTTTTTTATTCCAAAAACTAGTCATTGAATAATTATAATATTTTATAAACATGTAAGTATTGTTTATATAATAAAAAATTCATAAAAGTTAGAGAATTTGTAAAAACAATATTTCTTCCTTTTCACCTAAAAATATTCTGTTTCATAAAAATACTTAAAATTAATCCTAATATAATATTTTTATGATAAAAAAATTACATTGTTAATTATTTATAAATAAAATTTGAAAATATAGGAATTTATTTTTCAAATAGAAATATATATATACACTACAAATATTTTTTATATAAATGATATTTTAAAATATTAACCATTAAAATTCTTATTTTCTATAAATTAATAATTTAAATTAGTTTTAATATATTTAATCACTATTTATACATAATATATTTAGTTTTATAAAATAATAATTTATAGCATAATAAAAAAAATTAGTATAAAATGATCTTATTAGTTGTTTATCCATAATAATTGAATTTCATTTGTGTATTAGTATTAAAAGTGAACTTTATTATTATTTTCCTATATATATTTCATAATATGGTTACTTTTATTTACACCCTCTAATTTAATGGAATATTTAATATAGTTATATATATGCTTACAAAATGTGTTGTGACTCATTTTTGTTTGTGCTACATATAAATCAATCTACTCAAAAAAGAATCTATTTAAAGGGTAATTAATACTAAAAATTTATAGAAGTTAAATGTATCATCATTAATCAAATTCTTATTTTTTTAATCACTGATATTTTAGTGGAATCACACAATCTAATTCCATGAATTGATGTTGTATAAACATAAAACCTATGTGATTATAAATGTGATCCCATTATAATATTCTATATCTGATAATTAGAACCTTTAAATAAATATAATCCATTTGAATTCAAAACATTTTATATGAAAATATATTTCTCCAATAGATTTTGGAAATACATTGTGGCTTTGATGCCACTTTTTGTAACCTGAGGTCCATTGTATACCTTGAGGGGGGGGGGGGGTGAACTAGAGCATCTTGAAATTTATTCATTTCTTAATTTCAAATAGATCATTGATTTTTATTATAAAATATACCTTTAATCCATATTTATGATCACATTTAAGTACAACCAAATATAAAATATTAAAGAAGTAGATACTCAACAATTTTACATGGATCACCTGTGCTAGGCTACATCAAAGGAGTACATATAATTATGTGTTTATATTACAAATAATCAATACTTCACTAGTTTATTATTACAATATTTAAGATAATCCCACTCCTCACACAAGGTACATGAACTCTTCCTATATTCATCTAATTACATGTCTAGAGGGTTAAAAATTATTATTTTTACATACAAGTTAAACTCACATGGATATCAATAAATGATATAATGAAATAAAATATTAGGTTTTCTTCATGATTATCTATTCTTCACTTTCTAATATTCACTAATATTCACACTAATTCATTCTTCCAAGTCCAATGTTCATTGTAATTTAATATAGTAACACTTAACTTCATAAATCCAAATATTCAATAAATACTTCTATAGGTTCCCTCTCCTTTTATTCTTTCATATATCAAATATCCAAATATTCTCTGTGAAATATTTATTTTGTACAACCAATCACCATATATCTAGAAAAGTTTTAATTCAAAATTCAAAAAATTATATTCCTTTTTACTTCCAGCCTCTAGTACTTCAAATCAATAACATAGATCATCTTCAAATAGATATCCACCATTATAATTCAAATGCATATCTTATTAACTATCTCCCCAGCCACAAAAATTTTACTAGATTACCAAGTTATCCAATATGTTTAATCTATATAGGATACACTTGTAAAAAAGTTGTAAAATTCGTCATAATGTGATAGATATGTTCCTACTTCAACTATTTTGAACATCCAAATCCATCAAAATGTGACAAAAACCTCATTGAACAAACTCGATTGATATTTATAAAGACCCTAAATAAAAATAATTACATCTCCTACTTAGTCTTCATGGTGTAACAAGTACAACACAGTAATATATATATATATTAATATAAAAGGTGGGTGTTTATTTACACACACATACTACAAAGAAGGCCCGGGGACTCGACCCCGTGACCTGCGCCCCATATCCCAACCCCTAGCCACCTTTGCAACCCCTGTGGGGGCATCACAACAGGGTTTCATTTGTTACAAAATATCCTATGACATCACTGCTCGACTAATTTTAGATATTCTTAATCTTCAAATCTATTTTAGTTTGAAATCACTCTAAGGTGTGGTGATTCTCTAGGAACACATTTTTATATTAATTTTGAAATCCCCATATGGATTTAACAATTATTTTTATGGGATTACCCATGTTACAAATGGATTATTTCAATAAAAAATTACATATTATATGATTTTGAATAAAAAAAGTCTCTATTTCACTTCCACCATGGACTTATCTATGGAGTGTATGTTATCATTTTCACATTAAAAAATCTCCAAGTCTTCATAATATCATACCTGAGATATTAAATAGATTTTTCTATTGATATACCTTCATGTTTCTAAGATTAATGGAATCTCCCTTAAATCTATGGCATATCCATCACTTCTCCTAAAAATGAAAGATGTACAAAACATTAAATAAAAAAAAAACTTATGCATCATGATAAAAAATTTACATTCTAAATAAAACAATTATGAATAAAAACAATTTTCCTCATTTCAAAAAATCTAATAATCCTAAAACTTATGAATGTATATAAAAATATTACACAACAAAAAAAATTATGTACTCTAGAACTTTAAAATTTGAAGGATATTTCATTTCAAATAAAATCCTTATAAATCACATGAAATGTTCTCCATTTTCCACATTTCACTACCTATTTTTTATTTTAATGTTATGAATACAATGTGGATCCTCTTAAAAATTTACCAATTTTTGAAAATTAGATCCTATAAAAACCTTATATAATTTCTTACTTGAAGAATATTTAAATTACACCTATATATATAATCTCAAATAAACTCCGCACATCTTTTCTCACTTTATAAAACTTCCAATTGATTACTAATTTATAAAAAATCTAATATTATAACGAATGGTTGCAAAAATTTCCTAAATTTTTTAACTTGATTTTGACATAATAATTATCATCTATTTTAACTGATGAAATATAAATTTCAATGGATTTGAAGAATACAATACACTATAGAAACATAAGGGGTGTATATTTTGGAGTGTCAACTCAACCATACATTGTGGAATTAAAGAAAAAATGGGATATAAATGAGAAATTGAAAATCTTATAGGCAGAGATAAATGCTATAATTAAAAATGTTAGTTGGAATGACGATGTGATAAAACAATTTATTTAAAGGGATTAATGAAAAGTATCAACACATTAGAAACCAAAACAAAAAGATCCAACACCCATATCCATGGCTTTTAATTCTCCTTAATGTATTTCCCAAACCTAGGTAATCAATTTTATTATAACTATTTTAGATTAATGTGAATCAAATGACCATTGATGGCTTTATTGTATTAAAATTATATTGGGTAAAATTTATGATGATTTATATGTAGAATTACCCACTCATAAAATTCTAAAAATTATGATATTTTATGATACATTTCTTTTAAAAAAATTTAATTTCCCTAATACCTTGGGATACAAGAAAACCAAAGTCTAAATGAACTATAATATATTATACTATCGTAACCTAGATATTAAATTAGAAAAGTAAATACTAATATCCATATGTAGATTTTTTATAAATATTTTATGTAAATAATATATTTTGATAGAAAAATAAATAATTTTTAGTAAAGTCATTATATTCTTTTAAAATACATTTTTGCTCAAAAATGTTTTTTATTTTTTAGTGGTAAAATATTATATTAAATTGGAACACTTTTATAAAATTTATTTACAAAAATTAACTTATTTTTTTAAATAATCATCAGAAAATTATCTTAGAGTGAAATTTTGAGAATTTAATGAAAAGATTTATTTTTAAATGAATATTGAAAAATAATGATTTTTATTGAAAATTATCTTTTCATTTCAACAATTTACAATGTTAATTTTTTTTAAAAATTATATAAAAGTAAAATTATTTCATTTATATTAATAATAATAAAATTAAGGTCATTTAGATAAATTTATAATTGGGTTTGGGTATAAATAATTTTTATACTTAAGAAAATAGTTTTTTTGGAAAACCGATTAACATCTTGTTTTTGAGGGTCAAATTTTAAATTAAAATCCACAAATTCTAGAAATTTATTCTTGAAAAAGTGAATTATAGATTTGGAATCAATATGTCTAGAATAGGTAATTAGTTTCCATTTATTTTTGGTCAATATTAATAGTAACCATAACTATTTTTTGTTACCACAGTAAAGGTAAAATGGGTTAATTAGGGTTAACAATATTGTGATAAGGCTTTAAATTCATTCAAAAACTTTATTTTTTTCCTATTGGATGATTTTATTTTGGAATTTTACATCCTATTTTGAATATATGGACATTTGGTTATATTTTCCTTTGATTATGACCTCTATATTAATTTAATAAAATAATTAATAAAAAATGTTACCCTCTTGAATTTTATATATCTAAAATTATTAAATAAGGATAAAAAGAGGATAAGTTTAATTATAAATAATTATTTGAAATAATATTTAATTTTTTTCCAGGTAATTTATTTATAATTTTTTTGTGATTGAATAATTTTCTTAAATGCTTATGCAATGCCAACACAATATTTATTAGATTAATAAAAAAAATAAAGAAATGATTTTAAAAAGATTGAAATTAATAAAATTTGGGTTAATTATTGAGTTCCATTTTTTTTGATATATATAATATTTTATGTATATTTTTAAGAATTAGGTTTTAATTCCATAACTATTTTTATGTCTTTAAATACAAATTAAATTAATAGTGTCAAAAATGACATTGATGACATTTTATGTTAAATATTATTTTATTTAATAATTTTAAAAAATTAAAAAAATTTAAAGAGGAAAATTATGATTGAAATTGGTCAAAAATTTATCCCCTTTTCCATTTATGAGATAAATATTAATTTATAAGTAAAATTATATCCCTTTAAGACCGAAAAATTCATCACCATGGTTAAAGTAAAAATCGGTTAACGAAGGGATTAAACAAAAAATAAAGTTCAAAATGACACCAAAACCTATATAGATTACATTATATGATTATTTTCTTTACCTTATACACGTTTTATTCTAATATATGGCCATTTGGAAGCATTTTTAATGAGAATGAATTAATTATAGTTTAATAATTTTGGTAATTTCAAGTGCTTCCTTTACCTCCCTTATAAAATGACACCCCTTATCTCTTTTGTTTCCACCAATTTTAGCCATATATCTTAAAAAACCTGACTAATTATCTTATCAACTTCACTAGACAGGAATTATAGGGTCTTTTCTTCTTGAAATATCATTCCAAGGGTCCTTAAAAAGAGATATATTAGAGGTTTACTGAAGAAGAGGTGATATTTCAACCCAACCAACTTCAATTTATTTCTTCTCATAAATTACCGAATTATTTGGTATTAATTATAAATAATTTTTATTATTATAAATATACTTAAATTTTATTATTATTATGAAGCTTACATTCTCCACCTTTTTCCATCAAATGGGAAGTGAAAGTATCGGTCATGCGTACATGTGGACTACCGACTCCACGCATCAATATAAATAATTTTCCATCACCATAATCCATGGATGGTTATTATGATGGGTTTAAAGTTTATATATGATATTTATGAAATACTTATGCATCTAAAATTATAATATCATATCTACATTCTAACCTTCCTTTCCATTAGAAAATGATAACATCACTCATGAGTACATGTTGACTACCACCTCCACAAAGTGAAGTGATTTGTTTTTCATTTCAAATTTACATAGATGGTAATAAGAAAATATTTAATGAATATATGTGATATATATTATATAATAATTATTTTTTAATGGTGGATTATTATTCACCGTTATTTCTCTCCATCCTTCAAAAAGTGAAGACAACGTTCATGTGCACGTATGACCTATCATCTCAATGAATGATGTAATTTATTTTTCTATATCTATAAAATAAATATATATGATATTTATATCATAATTAAAATTATGGATATGATTTAACCATGATAAAATTACAAGTCCTGAAACTACTGAATTGAAATTTTCATTAAAATAATTGAAACGATTAACACACAAAAACAACAATTTTAATAAGGAGTTATTAATAAATGGGTGTTAAAATGTTATAATAGGATCATGTATAATATTATAAGTATGTAAATAGATCTAGTATATAATTATAATACATTTAAATTTATTATACCAGTGGTTAAATTTCTTTTGAAGTAATTCAAATCCGTGGTAAGGGATATATGTTCCAATCCTATATTAATGAGGACTACTTATGCTTGATTTTTTATTGATGGAAATTATATGATAATTTCCTAATAAATCACTTTAATAATATTATAATCTATTTATTTATGGAAAATACTTGTTTTATTTTCAATTTCCTCACTTTATTTACTCAAGATACCAAAATATACTTTTAAGGGAAAATCGAATAAATTTATCTCTTCATAAAAAATTAATTTTTATTCCATATCTATGTTTTATAAGAATGTTTTCAAGAATTTTGATATTATTATATTATGATCGGTTAAATTCATTATTACTCATGTTTTAATTTTTAATATATAATTTAAAATTAATATTCCTTTGATTTTCTGAATGAGGCACTCTTTACTTTTTACCTAAAATCTAAAAGAATATTTTTTTTAACATAGATATCATGATAAAAATTTATTTTTTATATAAAATATAAATTCTTTGAAGATTTGTTTATAATTTTACATGGTTATTTTTTAAGAAACTTATTTACATAATATTTTATAAGTTTTTATATTTTAAAGAAATTATTTTGAAATGAAAAAATAATTTTCCTTAATAAACATCCCAAGTGATATTTTAATGGCATTTTATTCTAAAGTGACATCCTTTGATGTTAATTATTCTTTAATTAGGAAATGATCTGCTGATACCATATTTATTATTTATCTATAAGTTTTACAGTTATGATGTTTAAATATTGATGAAACCCATTTTCTTTTCCACGAGATAAGTTGTGGTGAATTTTATTTTGATATTGTTACATATATAGGAATGGATTTATGATTGTGTGATGGGTATGCCTAGAATTATATAGCCTTACAATTCATTGGATAATGATTAATGTCTTATTAGATCAAAGGTTATATGAGGGGTTATCCCAAGCATGATTTAAGTACAAATGTGGTTGTCCTAGGCATAAATTTTTATGTATTTCCTGGTGGCTAGCCTTGCCACAATATTTCTATGATTACGATTTTGACACACTTTATGAAAGTCATTATGACATGATCTTATGCCAATGTTATGTTTTAATAGATCATATTATTTGATTTATTTATAATAGATGTCTTATGAATTTCTATGATTTATTCCATGACTCAATATTATGATCTATAATATGTTGGCTATGGTTATAAAATGTTAATATGATGTTCTCATACCATTATAATAATGTTATTATTAAGTAATCATTGATATCTCCCTTTTTTACCCTTACTGAGCATCTGATATGAGCCTTTATTATGTTTTTAAACTAGTATATAAACAAACGTTTTAACTATAATGTGTCTAATGGGGGTTCAAATTGCGGAAAACTGAGTGGGAGATGTAGATCTATTATGAATAAGTTGTGTATGTATATAATTTGTGAAAGACCCTAAACCTAAATGGTTATGCAGTGGGCCATAAAGTTATGTAATGAATATTCATCTTATAACAAGTTAGATTTATGTATGAAAATTATGGGTTCCTATAACCTTGTTCCAATAGGTACCACGTATAATATCCAAGGTGATATTATACATAACAAAAAACTTCCAAAATATCATGTGAGAGTAGGAATTCTTGTTGGGGTTTTCAATAATGGGAAGACTAGTCTTTAGGTGTACATCCAGTCATAGGACAAGATGGAATTGTTGTTTGAAGGTATCCTAACGGATGAACCTCACACCCAGGTAAGTAACATATCTTAGAAATTATTTAGGGAGACTAAATCTGGTTGACATAAACTATCCTTTAATGGTTCTGTTATCTCCTTTTATGGATAATATCATAGTTTCCCACGTTTTCCTTAAAAGTGTTTCAATAATAAAAATTTAATTTTCATTCAGAGTATGGATTCATATAGCTCATTAGCCGAGTAATATGATACCTATCACCTTTGATGATATTAATGTTCACATGGTCATAATTTCTATTGGAAAATTTTTAGCATGTTTGTTTAATATTATAAACATACATGATGATAATAAAGTATATACTTTAAAATTTAATTTATATTCAAATTAATTTTAAATTAACGGAAAAAATTATTAACTAAGGTGTGTTATTAAAAAATGAGAAACATAAAATTGAATCATGAAAATATAAAGGATTGACTAATAGATCAAAATAAACTTCTGAGAGTATCGTTACCCCACCAAATGCACTTTTGTATTTATTAACATGGCATATTCATGTAAATACAATGTTTCAAGATAAAAATATGGCTTATATTGAATTTTAAGAATAAATTTATAGAGAATCCATTATTAACATGACTGGTCTTGAGAATGTAAATGAAATTATCAAGCATCAATGACTGTGCACATTGAATATAAACTTATGCATGAGGAATATTTTCAGAATATGTTTATACTATAATTTATGTACTATGTTAATTATAGTTTGATTCTATTCAAATTTTATAGAGAAATTTATATTATAAATATGTAAAGGTAATATCTAGTGAAGATAAAATTGGATTTATAAGTACTCATTTAACTTCTATAAAAATAAATCAATGAATGAATAATAAATTTTCATCAGTGTTCACCATGTTTCTGCAACATTTAAAAATAAAATATCAAACAAAAAACTCTTATAAATATTTATAATACTTTTATAAAACTCTTCAGTATAATCATATAAAATATTTTTTAAAATTTTTTATGACTTATTTCCTTTTATTAGGAATTATAGTATTCTCATTGAAATCTACTTAGATACTCAAAAGATATATATTTTTGGATCCAATGCATGGATATCCAACAAATCTACCACATATGAGGTCCCTTATGTATTTTTGATACACTAAATTTTACATTTTACAAATAAAAATCAAATTATATGTTTTATATTTTATTTTAACATGTTTTTATGATAGTGATGTGTTTATTTATTATCAAAATCACTGTATGAATATGGAAAATGAGCATAAGAAACATATTTATTTCTTTAAATAGATAATTATTTGGGTATATAAAGTTATATTTCAATGTCAAAACATATATAAAAAAATTAGTCATTTTTATCAATGTTTTTATACTGTGAAAAATGATTAATGACATTGATTATAGTTATTACATTTGAAAATTAATGAAATATATAATATGCCAAGCTTAATATATCATCACTGAAGAGGTATTTATGAATGCAATTACAATTTCATTTAAAATATTTATTAACTTATTATTTATCTATATTTTTCTGATACTAATTAGACTTTTATAAGTTTACATGTTAAAATATATATATTTGAGAATTTTTGGGAATTTAACATGGTGTTATAATTTTTATATACATCATTAATAGGTTATTACCCATCATGTTTTTATTTCTTATTTCTCAGAGATCACAAATAATTGGTTTATTTACAAATTACATGTTAATTATCTTATCGTTCTAAGGTATATTTATGGATATACTTAAGAATAAAAATGTTTTAGTCTTAATTGAAATAATATAGAATATATATAATAATATTTTATAAAAGGATTGTATATAGTCTTAATTGAAATAATATAGAATATATATAATATAATTTTAGAAAAGTATTGTATAGTAATGTTATATATGTGACATTAGGAACACATTTTATTTCAAAAGTTAAATATTTTTTATTTTTATTCTAATTTTTTCAATGCGATAGAAAAATTAACACAAATGTATCTGATAGGATTCAAATTAGATAGATAAAATGAATACAGAATCTTAGAGTTATTTATAACTATGAAATTATTTTGAAATAAATGGTTGAATTTTATTATATTTTTATTAGAATAACAATTCTATATTAGTGAGTATTATACTTTTATGAAACACCTTGAATAAAAAATAAGGGTAATAGGACTGAAAATTTTATGTAAATGTTTGAATATTAAGATGGATAAGATTATAAATAAATGTATTCAATATAAAATTAGAGTGGTTTTGATTGAAGAGAATATTACTGAGAGTAGATTATGATGGTTTGGATATTTTATAAGAAGAATTAGGATGCAACTATTAATAGGGTGATTTAATGAAAAATTCACCTATTAAATGGAGTTCATGTTGACATAAAAGTAAATTTTATTTCAAAACCAATTTCATATACTAAAAAATAATAATCAACTCTCTAATTTACATGATACATAAGAAAAATTATTCATTACTCATTTGTGATGTATTAGACTTAACCTCTTGTCAACCCAATACATGGGGTGACTGTTATGACTAAAAGTGCATGTTTTTGTTTCAAAAGTAATATTTTAGTTCAAAATATGAATTATAAGGACCCGGGCTTAAACATTACATAATATTGAATTAAATTAATAATTAAAATTGAAGATATTTTCAGGTTTAGAGTTTTATAGAATTAGGCCATAATTATTACCTAACAACTTTAATATTACATGTAAACACTACTACTCAGTATCCATTTTTTTCATAAAATAAAAACCCTTAAAAAGAAACATGTCTAGTTCCATATTTTAGATAGCATGAATTTTCATTGATCCTATAATTGACCCTATTAATCTTTAAGTCCTATGGAAAACATTTCAAAAACTTGGGATGAGAATAAAAAGCTCAGTAAGGGTTATAAAATACGGAAGGAAAACATTATCCCATCAATAAATACAAATCAATGAAACTATACTTTTCAATTATAACATACCTTACGAAATCATAAGACTTATGAATAACTCACACAAATCATAAATCATAAAGGTTACTTATGGCATCAATAACAAACTTACATTGTAGATATCATAGCTACATAGAGAGTTACACTTGGAATACCAATCACAGTATATTCCCTAAATCTCTTAGGAGAAACATCACGTTTACCACCATCACATTACCCAATGCATTGGAGAGATATCTCGGGCTCACCTTCCCCATGTTTATCACAAAACCACCCATATATGTTAACAATTCCCAATAACCATAACATAATCATAACAAATAACACAATTATAAAGGAAAGATAACATTTCCACATTCCACTATATCAAATCAAGATATTAAAATAAACAATGCTTTATCAAATCATTTTCAAAACCATTTAAAAAGAGATTTTTGAATCAAAGTGTCCCATACCACTTTTAAGCTTTTAAATTATCATTTTAAAACATTAATGTCCATATAAATAAATAATAAAACCCATTTTGAAAACATGGACATTAATTAGAAATATTTAGAAGAATAAATCTTTAAAACATTTAAAAAGATATTTTAGTTAAATAGTTTTTCTAAAAAAATGTGAGACACTTGAATACAAATAATAAACAAATAAAATTTAATCATAAATTTATAATATAATGATAATAAAGGTATTCATGATATAATATGTCAAAGGACTGTATATACACCATATAAGTGTGAATTGGTTCATAACAATAATTAAGTCTCAATGGAATGTAAATTGAGATGAAATCTCTTATAAAGACCGTATCCTTAGGTTAAGGATAAATCAATGACACAATTATGTGTGAAAAATATAAATACACTCAATATGATTGGATATTCAGTGTAAATCAATCAAATTACATTCAAACATATTCTTGTAAAAACAACACCAATGAATTGGATGTTTAACTCAATAAATAGAGATTGAGTTAAAATTACTCTTATCAAGATCATATCGATGAGTTGAGAATTTATCAAAGGGGTGATTTTGTATATCAAAATTATATCCACAGAAAGGGGAGTGGAAATTACTACACAAATTATAAATAGTGATTACCTACATAATAATATCATGACATAATGAAGAATTAGAAGATTAACCCAAGGAATCTAAATTGGGTTTAAAGTTTCCCTTACTGATTTGGTAACTTACAAAACATACAACCCATGAAAGAAGGATCAAAAAATGAAGATTTAAATACCCATATATTGAAGTATATTACAAAATGAATACAATCTTGGGGAGTAAATACACCACAAAAAAGTAAATAGTGGCAAATATAGCATGAATATCACGGGAATAAAAAGTGAGATGAAAACCCCTTACCACGTTGTAATCAATCAAGTCTTATGACAAAAAGATAATAAACAAAAAATGAATCAAAGAATACCATGAATATAATGAGAATCATGATAATATATAAATGGTAGTACACAACACAACACATGCAATGAATAAGTGGCGAACAATGGAAATCTCACGGAATTAAAAGTGAGATAAGAAAATCTGCTTACCTCGTTGTCCGACTTGACCCGTTCATTATTTAATCTCCTGAATAATAAACTAATGTTAATTTAAACTTTCTTAAGAAGATTTTTAAAGTTTTTTATTCATTTTTTATTACTTATAACCATGTTATAAACATTATGTAATCATTTAAGTTAATAACAGTCTTTTTTGTCGATATATGGTACTTGAGTAAAAAAATGAACACCTTATAATTACAAGTTGTTCATGTGGTAAGATATACACTATCTTCAGAATGATACTAATTATTTAGATATCATATATATCATATATATCCATTATATACATTTATTTATAATAGTACATATCATTTAGAGGTAATAAATTAAATGCACCATTCAGGGAGACGGTAAGCCGTACGTACGCATGAACGCTACTTCCCTTTCTGTTTCTTATTTTAATAGAAATAAAAACACAATGATACATAGTTATATTATAATTCCAGTATAATATCATATAAAATATTATTAACTCCATCCTTTATATTTCCCACATAAGGCATTAACGAGTCATATCACTTTGAGGGGGTGGTAGTCCGCACTTCCTCTAATGAGATTATCCTATTTACCCACTATGGAAACCATAAAGAATTTATATAAATGGAAAAATAAATAATAATAAAGAAAAAATAAAAATAATATATATCATATATAAAAAAGTTCCATCATAATGGCCACCATGAGAAGTGGTTGGAGATATTTGAACAATCATCATTTCGTGAGGCGTTAGTTTTCCATCCACAGAAACATTATGTTCTTCACCCATTATATGAACGTGTGTATAAGTGTAGTTCGAATAATTAAAATAAAAACATCCTAGTATATTGTGGATACTGGTGTTGTTAAAAAATAAAGGAATAAAAATATTTTAGGGGCTCGAGAATTAAAATAAAAGAAAACGATTTAAGAGAAAATGTTACCTTTAATTTGGGTAACTCCGTTTGGTGTGAACCAAAGGACTTCTTGAAGTGCCATATGCATAAGTTAAGGCTTATAGGTGGAGAAGATGGATTTAGGGAGCTTAATTTGGAAGATTTTGGATGAGCCAAAAGTCTTGAGAGGTGTGAGGAATTGGTTATAAGTGGTCTTCTTTTATAAGGGAGAGGAGCGACTCTTTAGGAAAGTGTTATAATATTATTTTATTATATAATGATATTCGGTTTCTAAATGTCCAAAAATCATTAACATCAATTATAAGATGACTCATAGTCGAAATAATATCATACAATAAGAATTGGAAAGGTTTTGGATGTTATTTTAATATTTATAATCTTATTTATTTAAATCTTTTATTAATGAGGTAAATACTACATCATTATTGTGTCATAGATAATTTAATTTATGTGATGTCTAAAAATTATAAAAAAATACCATGATGTAGGAAATCTATTTATATTTCCAATTAATATTTATAGTCTAAAATATAATTTATATAACTCCATATAAAAATTAATTTACTAAAAGAATTTTGTTTATGTCATTTTTTCCATTACATTAAATTAATTAATCTAAAGTGTCATTATCTTTCATAAGTGGCTACATGTGATCCCAAAATAGAACCAAAGATTCCAATGGTCAGAAATTACTCATACAATAATGTTAGGACAAGAGTTAAGGTAATTTTGAATTATTATAATATTCTTTTAACCATGAATTACCCTATTTACCTTTAACTATGGTAAATAAAAGTCCAATGTTTCTATTCACCAAAAATTATTTTCATCCTATTGAACCAAATTTTTATTTTTGATAACAACCATGTATGTATGATTTTTTAAATTCAATTCAAAAAAGTGGTAAAATTTCATTTAAATGAAAAAGTTAGTTTTTTTAACTACTACTTTGTGGTTTCACTATTCATCAAAAATTGATGTTTTTCAAAAAAATACCCAAAATTCAGCCTAAGATATATTTGATATTTCGAATTCAAAAATGATGTCTATTTTAAAAAATTATAAAAATATAAGTGGTGTTAATTAATTTTAAAATTAACTCCCGTTATCAAAACAAATTGCGTGTTTTTAAGAAGGAATAACTATCAAAAGATTGATACTTGTTTATGTCAAATTTCAAAGTGAAATTAATTCCGATTACCAAAATTGAATTATATGGTAAAAATATGTTCTAATTACACTTTAAAACCAATTAAAAATATAATTTAACCATATAAATAAATTATATTAAAAGGGACTTTTGAATTAAAATACAATATTTTTCACTATTCATTAAAAAATGAACTTTATCAGAAAAATACCAAAAAATTACCCAAAGTAAAATTTGATGTCCCCATTATAAAGAAGGATTTTATTTGGTCAATTATAATGTATTAAAGTGACCAAAACTATATTTAAATAGGGTTCGCCATTAAAAGGTGGTAAATCGACTTTTTAATGTAAATTACGATTAAAATTAGATTCATTCACATTTTAGGCCACTAACTTTTATTGGATAAATGTAAATACATTTAACAAACATGTATAGTAATATTGTAGTTAGTTTTGTTCATTCTCAACAATACAAAGGCTAGGAGTTAACTACCATTTAAAATAATAATATTATATTACTAGTGTGCAACGTAAGATTTCAAAGAAACCCATTATTGCGTATCGGGTATGCTATCAAACATAGAAACCCCTTTAAAGTAAAATTAATATTTAATTCACAAATATTAATAAATATGAAAATTTCATATTCTTCATTTATCTGGGATGTTACTTGCATCACATACTAAAAATAATGAAAATGTTCTCATATTATCCTAACACATAAAAGACCAGTAATTAATTTTTTATGTGTATGAATTAACTTTACATAAATTTGACACTTGGAGTCGCCGGTATGTATAAAAGTGATTTTTTTTAGGTTAAAAGTGACATTTTAGTTCAAAATTCATGTCACATACTCATAACTATTTTAAAAAACATTTTCCATCATACTATATAAAAATATTTATTATTAATATATGGTGTGTAGGAATTAACCACACATTAATACAAAACATGGTGTGTCTGGTAAAACCGAAAGACTATGTTTTCATTTAAAAGTGTCATTTTAATTTATAATTAACTTCACATAATCAAAATTATGAAATCATGATCAAATTTTCTTGACAATTTAAGATAAATATCATTAATTTATTTATGATTTATTGGAATTGGGGATACATCAATCTAATACATGGTGTGGGCAGTATGACATGATCTTCAAGTTTTCATTTAAAAGTTACAATTGTGTTCAAAACATTCATCACATACTCAAAACTAAGAAAATACACTCTAATGTTAATGATACTTAAGGAATATTATTTATTATTCATTATTGATTTGTAAGAATTAATATAATGTCAATCAAAAACATGGTGTGAAGAGTATAACTGAAGGTGTGAGTTTATAATTTAAAACTAGCATTTTAGTTTAAAACATGCATCACATAGACAAAACCAAAAAACAAATATGAATTATTTTTATGATTTTTACAATTATTGGATATGTATTATTGATATATAGTAACTAAACATACTTCATTCCATCATGCAATGTGGCCATTATAACTGAAATTATGGTTTTTCATTTTAAAGTGACATTTTATTTGAAAATAAACATCATAATCTAGAAAATCAGATAACACACTCATATTGTCTTGATACATTATAAAAATGATCATTAATTTATTCTTTATTTGTAAGAATTAACTCCATATAAATTTAATACATGGTGGGAATGATATGAGTGAAAGTGAATGTTTTCATTTAAAAGTGACATTTTAGTTCAAAACTCATGCTAAAGAATCAAAATACATTAAATGATCTAAATTCGTATTGATACTTTATTGAAATGATTGATAAATCATTTTTTATATGTAGGAATTATCCTCATCTTAACATGACACACATTCTGTCTAATATGAATGAAAGTGTATATTTTCAGTTTAAAAGTGACAATTTAGTTCAAAACATATATCACATTATCAAAAATAAAAAAAACATATATTTTCATGATAATTTAGGAAAACTATTGATAATTCATTACGAATGTTTATAAGTTAACTGCATTTCAATCTGACACATAGTGTACCTATTATGACTAAAATCCTATGTTTTTATTGAATATTGAAATTTTAGAAGAAAATGAATGCTACATACTCTAAAACTAAGAAACAATTATCTTATTTTATCAATACTTTAGAAAATAGATCAATAACTAGTCATTTATGTTTAGTAATTATCCTCTCTTCAATCCAACACATGGTATAGGTGGTATTGTTGAAAGTGAGTGTTTCCATTTAAAAGTGACACTTTAGTTCAAAAAACACACTATATACTAAAAAACAAGAAAAAAAACTCAAATGATATTGATAAATTTTTAGAAATATTGATACTTCATTTATAAAAAGTTGGAATTAACTAATTGTCTATATGATACATGATGTGGACATTATGGCTAAAAGTTTGTGATTTCATTAAAAAGTGAAATTTTAATTCTAGACACATGTCACATACTCAAAACTGAACTAACATGATCATATCATCTTGATATTTTGGTAAAAATATTGATGATTTAAATTTGACATATAAAATTTATCTTCATGTCTTTTTGATACATGGTGTTTCCAATATGATATAAAGTGATTGTTTTCATTTATTAGTGGAATTTTAGTTCAAAAAATATTTCTCAAACTGAAAACTGGTAAAACATGCTTAAATTGGTGCAATTAATTAATAAAATGATTGATTATTTGTTTGGAACAGATAATAATTATCTTTGGGTCAATATTAAGTAAGGATTTACTGATATAACTAAAAGTGAGTGTTTTTTATTTAAAATAGGTATTTTATTTCAAAATGTTTTTTGAATAGTAAAAATATATCAAACATGTTGATTTTTTTTTATAAAATAAGAAAATTAGTGGATATATATTTATATTATATAATAATTAATAAAATTTCAATCTGATACATGGTACAACCAGAATGACTAAAAGTCTATTACATAATCAAAATAAAGAAAATGCATTGGGAGTTTTTTTATTACTTAATATGTTTTATTTGTGTATTTTTCTATCCTTGTTATTTATGTATCGTGTTTTATCATTCATGTTATAATTTTTTATTTATTTTTATTTATGAATTATTAAATGATATTTATGATTTATTTATTTCAATATACTATCATTGAAATAAAAAAAGTTTTCTATTACATGTACACACTTATTTTCAGTGATCTACGTGTGGTTTGTTCTATAAGTGGAAACACAATTAATATCTATTCGAAGTGGTACCTAAGGGAAGAATAATACTGGGCCACCTTGTCTCTTATACAATGGATTATTTTTTAGATAGTTGGATGTAATTATCTGATCCAAAAGTTACTGAACCAGTTCTTTTACCCAATGCACCACATGGAATTTAGTGCACCTCCCTGTACATCAATGGTTTTCAACTAGTATAGTGATTCTTATGATATAAAATGGGAAGTATATACCTACTTATCAATGTAGGACCAATTTTGGATACAAAGGAAACATCATTCAAATCACATTATGATCAAAAAAATGGGTTCTATATATTAAATAAAAAACCAGTAAATAACTTATTAATGTCACAAATAATAGGAAATCACGTATATAAGTTAGGTCTAATACATCAAGACTCAAAATTAAATTAAAGGGAGACACCAAAGTATAAAAAATCCCTAGAAATATCGAGCACTATTTTGTCTCCCTCTTCAAAACTCTAAAATTTTGAAAATCATCAAGCATTAGCTTGATGGGGATTTCCCTTCTCCTGTCCATCATCCATGAAGTCTACCCGAGTTCTAAAAGGTTGCTTGAAAAGGGTGTAAGTACAACTCAATAGGCCAACACCAATGGTTTTTAATGAAACTATAGTCTGATGTGTATGGTGTAAATGTGTGAAATATATAAATAAGTGAAATAAAAAATAATAATGATAAACTATAAAAATAAAAGTGAACTAAGTCAAGCCTCATGTCTCAAGGACAGGCCGAGATAATCCTACATGATTTTGTTTGACCACTCACATTATTAAGAGCTATTAAATTTGGAGGAAACTTGCGATTTTTTCAGCAGATGGATCGTCAAGAGAATCAACTATTTAACTAGTATGTGGCCTACTAGAACTCCTTAAATAAGTTTTTTTTACAATTTAATGGAATCTTTGTAGGCATACGAAGCTCATAATTTCACCGAAGGCAACCTGAAGTAGTCAAGTTACTGCAACAACACTAGCTATTTGATGGATTGGGAAGTAGCCTTATGACCTAAAAATGTACACTAAGCACTCGATTTGGCATTCTAGTTGGGGGTTTAATGAGGTTCATTTTATTCTTTTAACCACCAGAACCCCATCTATATTTAACATGTTGGGACACCTTTTTTAGGGTAAATCATCCATGAACCACTCCTCTGCTACCTCAAAGAACTATCTTTGATCCATGGTGGATCTATATGGAAGCCATTTGTGAATCTAGGAGAAATAATCTATTCTTATTTGGTAATGGCCTCCTTCTTTGTATGGTGGTGGATTTCCACATTGTTTTTCATGGAAAATACTCATAGTAATTCCCTAAACCTTGGAATCCTTTAATGCCCCACTCGTTTTCTAATCCACCCCTACTTGATTATCTTGGTTATTTATTATTCTTTAGATATATTATAGATAGATAATTAGTTGAAAATTCTATCATATCTTGGTGGAATTGTTTGATAATTGTGGGATGTAGATATTCGTGGATGTGGGATGTCCCATGACAATGAACATGAGACATGGATTGTAATTTTGAGGAAATTATGTCCCTTGGTGATCAATTTTATTGTTTTTATTCAAATTTAGTTAAATTTGACATTGTACCATGAGACTAGTTTGGGGATTTATCTCGTCTTAGAATCTAGAGTGTGATGGGAGTGGAAAAGATCTATTGTACATCATTACAGTTAAGGTTCATCATTCGGTTGGTTTTATGCTAAGGGTTTTGACTAGTATCTTATTTCCATGTGGTAGGGTTTTTTCTATAATTAAGATGGACGTCTGTTACATGCCTTCCTTGGGTGGTTGTTCATGGTTTTAGCTAGGTGGTGATATCTGATAAGTCCTTCAAAAACTAGGCCTTTCACTTTTTTTATAAGTTAATATTATTTAATTAATTAATTATAATTTAGTTATAAGTAATTATTTTACATTCATGGAAAATAGTAGAACTAAAAAACGTTGTTGGAGGCCGAATGGAATGTGACTACTTAGAAAAATCTAATGAGATTTTATAAGATGGAGTTGGATCTATTTGACATAGTTGGTCCTATGTAATATACCCTATGGTATTATATACTATTTGTTATTATATCATATGTGGTTCTCCACACTAGAAAAATGATTCGTTATTCCTAATTGTGAGATGTATAAATGGGAATACACTTTAGTTGATTGACCAAACCAATTAAATTGAGAAATATAGTGACTTTTTAATTTTTATATGAATACCTTGTATTAAATAATTAATTGAAATGTTTTTAATAAAAATAAAAAGTTTCCAATGGTCTTTTTAGACCTTGGGTGCTAGCTTGTTTCCTGGTCGTGGATGTCCAAGGCTTTACTAGTTGTGTATTAACTATCTTTTTTTTACTACTGAGCCTATATAAATGATTGAACAAATGGTGTATGTGTATCCCCATGAGACCATATTTGATTCCTTTATCACATTTGTGTGTGTGTAGACTTTGAGACATCTGTTTGATGCTTGATCACATTTGGTGTATGTGTATATCCCAGAGTCTTATGCTTGTGTGAATTACATGTTTGTTGTGATGATTATGATACATTACTAATTAACATGATGTTTTATTTGTAATTCTTATCCTATATTTCATGTGTTTTTCCTTAATCTTCTGTAGTTGTGAATACAGGTTGACACATATGGACAATTCCACTAAGAAGAATGTGTTAGTATTTGGTCTATATATAAATAGAATATCCCATTTTATGGAAGGTTTCAAACATGTTTTATACTATTCTATTGAGGGAGAATGTTTTAGGAAGATTATTCTAGGTTGAGAAATATGAACTATCCCTCATGATACAAATTTGTCAGATATTTTTTCAGCATGTAAATGGAATATCGCTTAGAGTGGGATGTGTCAAATGTGTTTTTATACTATCTTTTAGAGGGAGGGATGTGTCATACATGGTTGTTTGACATTATTTCAAAATGGGTCTAAAGTAGGTATGGTCAGAGTTTATGAAATCTTTGTAAGCGTATATACACTCGATATACTTGTTCTTATTTCACATATGTGAAATGATGATTATATGTTATGCTTGTTCAATTTATGTATTTCATGTTTATATTATATTTAACTTCTCACTTGAATGTACAATGTATTTTATTATTTGGGTATATGACCATGTGGGTGGTAGCCTACTAAGTTGTACTCAAACCGTTCTCAGGTGACCATGACACTTGGTTAGCCAGATTGTCCTAAATTATTACAGGTACATGCTGGAAAGAGTATTGGGTTTAATTATCTAGTGATATAGATTTCTATGAATCTGTAGACTAGGGTGATATTTTTCTTTTAGTGGGAGTAGAGCCACTTTTAATTTTTTTCTTTTCTATCATGTATGTGATCATCCCAATGGGTGATTAATGTCTTATTTCTAGTTTTTACTATTGAGTTTATTGTTCCAAATTCATACTTTAAGGATTTCATATTATTTTATTCTATTTACTCTAATTATATTTTGTTTATATGTTCCTTTATTTATTTGTTATTGTTTACTATGATAGTCAACAACCTCTGACATATAGTACCTTTGTGAGCCATCAAAAACCTTTAACATATAGGGAGACACTCTTGAGGTCATGTTTCATTCCAAACCAGACTTGGTTTCTTGGGTTGGGATGCAACAAAATAGTAGTTGTGCAAGCTATCCTGTTTGTCCTCTTTTGAAAAGTTAGTATACAATCACCATAACAATATTTCAGATCTTGTGGTGAAACTTAGTTTAGTGTGTCACAAACACCTTTTCCAATAGATGTATAGGTTACTAGGGTAATGGGTTGCTGTTATTGGATTTTAACCTTATGACGATATGTTTTTTCTCATGTGAATTACAAATATGTTGGAGTTTTTTTAATTCATATGTATTTGAATCATATCCATATCATTAAGTGGAATCACATGCATCATATTCAGAATATGGTTTCTTATGAAATATATGTTTCTTGTATATGATTAATTTAATAATGGAGGAGTAAAATATTTATAATTAGAAACTTTTATTATGTTTTATGTCATGTGTTCATGGTGACATTCAATTATACTAAACCCCTATGAATTTATACTTATGATATCAAGCTGTTTGAGATTATTTATAGGGATACTAGGGGAAGATAATGATGATGATGATGATGGTGATGATGATGCCACTAAAGATAATGTAATCCCTCTTAGAAAATATGGTGCAATGTTCTTGTTTAATTATTTTAAATGATTAGTTTCTTGAGAAAGAACCTTTTTTGAGAAACCATTATATAGGTTTGATTAATTATGTGGTCAACTATAGCCTATGTGGAGTGATCCAAGTATCTTGGTGGAATTATTCTTAACTATACATGGAATATTCGGTATCGACATGGTTGATTTGAGAGAAAAGAAATCAAGGAATGTCTTTAGAGATGTGACTATATGACTTTCCATGGGTTGTGTCCCTTAGTAAAAAACATTTATAGGTTATATGTAGGACCTTGTGTCCTTAATTATGATTACAGATAATAGAAAGATAATGCCTTATACTAGTTAGAAATAAATAAAATTAGGATATTCCTTGTGAAGGTATAGGTATTGTTAATGCCTTAAGGGGTTTTTAGTGAATGAAATTACCTTTGCATGTGGGCAATCCTTTAAAGTATTAAAGAAATTTCTTTCTAGTTTCTTTCAACCCAGGTGGATAGGGTATATAGAGTACTAGTTATCATGATTCAAGATTGGGTTTTGGGGAAATTTGTTGCTTGTGTAATCCAGATTAGGAACAAGGTTTTCTTAACCTAGTAACCTAGATTGTAACTCTTGATGGACTACGAGTGAAGATCCTAGGTGGCTATACCTAGGCGGGCTAAAGCATTCTAGGTCACTCAACATCGTAACTTGAAATCATGTGGCATGCAATGTGTTGTGAATCTCAATAGTAATGAGTTTATTTTTCTAAATTAGTGTGCATGGAGTGATCTAGTTTAGTGGGTCCAGATTATTTTGGTGCATGTAAATTTAAAAATTAGAGTCAGTCTGGGACCATAGGTTTGTTAAATGTGGGAAAATCACTTTGTTAGAGTAGAGGGTGGTGTTTTAAGGCCTTTATGGGAAAACCTTAATGTGCGATCATTCATACATGTGGTTAGATGTGGAGTTATTTTAACCAATTGAAACCTTAATGCATGAGAATTCATAGGCGTGGTTTCATGAAAATTTAATTAAACCAGTTGAAATGGGGTGGTGAGAGGACCATTGATATTTTTCTAAGTTTAATGGATGATCTTAGATAAGGCAGTGGTAGTTGGACACTTAATAAATCGATTTAGGGCCTACCTTTCTATTAGAAATCAATGCGTATGGCATGAAGCTTTCGAGGTTTGGTGGAAATGTAGTTAATTCTTATGGAGTTGTCTCTCTGGAAGAACATGGAATTGACAAAGGATTAGGGTATTGTTTTATAGTCAACCAATGTTGGTCATCAAAGGAAATGTCAAGGATCATGTAATAGCTTGTATTAAGGGATGATTCCTATCTGGGGGAAACTCATAACACATTCCTAGGTATATGGAGGATTATTTTAATGATGATAATGGATTATTGGATATAATTACATACATTCTGGTTAATCTAATTTTGTGCAGTGCTTGGTGTATTTCTTGGTAATCGAGTTGATAATAGATGTTCATACCTAGTTTCCATGTTTTGGTGATGAGATAGTCATGGAATGGTCATAGCTATGAAATCCCTATGAGTTTAAAATAAGGATACTCCTATAGTGGGGAGTAATGATATGTGGTTAGTGAATTAACTCACTTATGTAAAGGGATAAGGTCTTGTTTAAGACTGTCTATTGAACAATCTTAGTGTCTCCCAAAGGATAACATGTGTTAGACCAATGAGTATATGATTCAAAGATAAATGTTTTATGTTGATTCATATGTTGAACTAGATAGAGACTAGATGTGGGATTTATAATCAAGAAATGAAGTTGGTGTGAACTGAGTGGGAGTTGGATCTTTTGTGCATTGACACACAGGTGAGAGCCTTTTAAATTTTTGGTTTTTGATCATTTTTACAGTGCCTATGAGGCTTAAGGTGTCATGGTAAATGTATTTTTGGAGTTTATTTTCTTAGGTAACACACCTTTGTAGGTATCTAGATATAAATTTACCCATTGATGTTTCTGTGTGAATTTGAATGTTGTGGGTCTGAACAAGATAGAGATTATTGTGGTGGTTATGAATATGGTGATTAAGTTAGGATACGGTTTTTCTAGAATGGTAGTAGGTTTTGTTTGAGTTAGTTAGGAAAGAATAATTGGTATATATTATAACATAGGATGAGGTATTGGTATCAAATTTAACCCTTGTCTAGTGCTTGACCGATCATGATGGACTTGAATAACCCCATACATGTTGTTATATTTCTGAAGTCTTATTTTGTATGATTATTCCTATGGAAGGGAGCACCTTGATGATTGACAAATAATTAGTTTGAGATGCTGTGGAATGTCGAGCTAGGTAGAGGTGTTGATCTTGGTCTCGATGTTCAGTGATAATGAGATTTTGGCTCAGTTTTTTTGTTAGTTATTAGATTCAAATAGATGAAATATGATGTGTTTTTAGGTTAAAGACGTGAACTTATGGATATAATTTCGTGTTCTAGGATAGAACATAGAGGATTACTTGTAAGCCATGGTCATGATTGATTTTGAGGCATGTTTTACAAGCTAGCACAACATATCAAAGATGGGAATCACTTTGACAGAGAGATTATGGTGAATTAAATCATTAAGTGGTTTGAAATTCGAAGGAAACATGAAATTTTGATATATTCGATGGATCATCTAGAAAAATGAGTGTTGAACTATGGTGTGGTCTACTGGAACTCCTTAAATAAGTGTTTTTACAATTGAATGGAAGCTCAGTAGGTACCCAGAGCTCAGAACATCAATAGAGGATACCTAGAGTAGCCATGATGCTGTAGTAGAATTGGCTAGCTGGTGGGGTAGGGAGAAGCCTATGGCCCTACTAGTCACACTGGAAAGATGGTGGGATACTAGTTTATCAGTGGAACATGCTTGTTAGGGGATTAATGTGGGTTATTTTTCTATTTTACACTAGATTTCCCTCATGATTTTACCCATTGGATTTAATATTTGATGTAAAATCATTCGTAAACCTCTCATATCCTCCCCATAAGAACTACCTTTGATCCATGGGGGATATTAATGAAAATTTTTATGAACCCATCCATTATTATTCAATATTGGCATCCTTATTCAACGTGTGATAGTGGATCATTAAATTATTCACAGTGGATGATCATATTGGTAAGTCATAACCATTGAGATCCTTTTATCTCCCCATACCCTTAAAATCCCCTCCTTCTTGATGATATAGGTCATTTATTTTCCTTTTTAAAGATTATAGATACATAATATTAAGTAAATTCCACTAGATCTTGTTATAATTGTTTGATAATGATAAGACTTGGATCAGTATAGATGGAGAATATCCTGTGATGATGAGTGGATTCCATGCATGTGTGTTTTGATTAAGGTATTCCACTTGGTGACCTATTATGTGATTTTTGTTCAAATTGAGTTTAATTGGACATTGGACAATGAAATTAATTTGGGACCTTTTATGGTCTCAGGATTGAGAGTTTGTTGGGAGTGGATGAGCTCTATTGGATTCTATTTAGGTTAAGTTAAGTCATTTTGTTGGGGTTCTCCTAAGTGTCTCTATTTAATTATATTAAATTGGCCCTTTTCTTTTTTACCATTCAATATATATTTTTTCAGAATGAAATTATACATGTGTTGTGGGCCTTCCATGGGTGGTTCATCATGATTATGGATAAGTAGTGATATCTCGTTAGTCCTTTGGATTGTACTTCTTTCCCCTTTTTTATAAGTTGATAGTATTTATTTAGATAATTACAATTTAGTTATAAATTATTATTTTAAATGTGTGGGAATTAGTAGAACATTGATACATTGATAGAGTTCGAATGTACTGGGATGAATCAGAAAAATATACTATGCTTCTCTTGGATGTATTTGTATCAGTTTAAGGTAAGAGGTCTGTCGTATTCTACTCTATAATAATATGTATTTCTTATTTTCATTGTACATGATGTTAACCAACTTTGTAAATTATCCTTAATTCATAATTTTGTGATTAATAAAATGGAATACACTTTAATTGATTGACTAAATAATTAAAGTGAGATACCTAGTTCTTTTCTTAATTATTTAATTAATTCCCTATATTAAATAATTATTATAATATGCATAATATATTTTCAATGTTCCAAGTGACACATTGAACCATGTGTTTTGACAAGTTTCCTACCCACCAATGGATGAGGCTTGATTGGTTGTGTATTGTTCAAATTCCTGTACTGATGAGCCTATGTAGATGTTTGATCAATGGTGTGTGTAGCCCCATGAGACCATGTTTGATTCCTTGATCACATGTGTGTATAGCCCATGGGACCTATGTTTTATGATTGATCCCATGAGGTGTACGTTCATATCCCATAGACATGTGCTTGTGTTCATTTCATGTGAGTTCTAATGAATATGGTACTTGATTGATTGACATGATATTTGATCTATCATTTTCATGATGCATTGAATGTGTTATTCCTCAATATTATGTAGTTGATCATGTAGCTTGATCCATATAGTCTATTCCCTTGAGTGAAATGAGTCATATTATGGTCAGAATGTACATGGACTACCCTATATGGAAGAAGGTTTCAAATGTTTTTGGACTATTTCATTGAGGGGGAATGTGTTTGGTGTATGGTTTCTGGTCAAGAAATATGGACTATCCCTCCAAATAGGGATGTTTTAGGTGATTATTAAACTTGTACATAGACTATACCATCTAGTGGGAAGTTTCAAATGTATTTTTGTATTATCTACTTGAGTGAGGGATGTGTTAGAAAAGGATGGTTGACATTCTTTTGACATGGATTCAAAACTAGTGTGAATAGGGTTCGTGGTATCTTGGAAACCACATGTTTGTTCAGAATATTGGTGACTATTTAATATATGTTAATTGGTGATTATATTTTATTCTTGTGTAGTTTATGTATTTCCTATTCACTTTTTTTTGATCATATCACATGTACGTACACAATATCTTACTAGTTGGGTACAAGATCTTGTGGGTGTTACCCTACTAAGTTGTACTCATTACATTATTAAGAATATATGGAAATTGGGTACCAAATAAACCCTCGATTATTAGAAGCACATGTTGTGTTGAGATCCAGGTTTGATTGTCTAGCAGGATAGCTTGCAATGACTATGGAGATTGGGAATAAACGAGACATAGAGTGGGAGCAGTGGCTATTATATGATTATTATTTGATATCATGTGTGTGGTCACACTAGTGGGATATTAGTGAAAAGTTTATAGTTTTGATTTTTTATTTTTTTGTTCCTACATTCACACTTTACTGATGGTATGTTATTGGTTTCCTTCTAACTCAGATTGTATTCTGTTTATATGTTTGGTTTTTTATTCGTTATTTTTTTACATTTATTGAGGGTATAATATCCCCACATTTACAAATTAGACACTTAATATTAGTAGGTTGACTTATTTTTATGGGGGTAACACCTAAGGTCATGTGTAATTTTGGCTCTGATTTAGTGTTTTGGTTTGGTATGTTACATTTTGCCTACACTGATCTCTAAACATAGACGTGCTTTCATGGCCTAATGGTGAGTGTTTCTGCATATGATATCAAAATATTTGTTATTTTTTTTTACTAATTTAATCACAATGGATAAAATATTTCATCAATTTGGAGGTTTAAGTTAATTAGATAAAATCTACAAGTTAAAAAGAAACAATGAAAATCAATGAAATGTAAATACAAAAGTGAGGGGTTTTAGTTGAGGGATTTCCAAAAAAAAAACTACAAAAATGAGAAAACATTTAATTTGAAAAAACAATATTAATAATTGTGGTTAATCTAACCATCACCTTATTTTTTCATTAATAATTATCCCCTAATATGGAATTCATCATTTATGGTTCCCTAATTTGTTAACCCAAAACCCTATGGAAGAATACTTGACCACAAACCCTAAAATAACTCCGATAATTCTAATCATGTTAACATAATTTTATTCTTATTCCAAAATTTAACTTATAATTGATGTATAATTATTAAAATACCAAAACAATATAAATGATAATGTCTTTAGTTTGGGTATTAGATATGAACCCTACGAATCAATCCCAAGATTATTATATTTGAAAATTGAAGTACCGCGCCCATGATTCAAAAAGTCCAATAGTATGATTGATATTAAATTTAATTTTTTTTATTAACAATAATTTTAGAAATTATATGGAGTATATGAATTCAAAATAACTAATTTTGGAATTAATAAAGAGATCAACCAACAAAATTACTACTCTCCCCTGGATGAAATTATCATCATGGAGATGATTTTCATAAGCAACAAATGATAAGGGAAACACCAAATCATGCCTCCAATATTAGATTAAAGAACCAATAATTAAAATAAAAACATTAAAATATAATAATAAATATGTTTTACTGAATATTTAGTTATATTTCAATCACAAAATAAACACAACACAAAGTAGAATCAAGATAGGCGCTCCTTCTCAGAAAAGATCTTTGCACATATAATTACTTATTCTAAATGGTTAGGGATGTTTAGTAGAACCACACTTAAAAAAAACCATTAACAATATTGTAATAAACCCTCACAAAGAGTAAAAATCCTATTTAAATAGATTTTGGGAGGTTTAGGGTTAGAAATTTCAATATGGGAATATGCATAATTTGATCTCTAAAAGTTACTTTATCTTGGTCCTCCATTCAACCGAGTTCCCATGATAACTACCCTTTACTCTAGTTTAGTGAAATTATTATAAAATATTCCAATTAAATACATAAAATTTTAACCCATTATATTAAAGGATAAAACATTTATGGCTGGAATAGTGAATAAAGGTTCAATATGTCAAATCCAAACCAACCCTGCATTAATTTCCATTTTCTCATCTCCAAATATAGGATATTAATTTTATTGTCTCAATTAAAAATATAAAAAAATTATTTAAGAATATGAATATAAAATTTAAAATAAAATTTTGGCACAAATAAAATGTTATTACAAAATTACTATGGTAAAATTAAAAAGGGAAAATTATAATATTCATGCAATTTCAAAATTCATGTTCAAAACACATATTTGTATTAAATATTCAAGTAAGGTTGACTATGGGGAAATTATAACAATTATTATCATAAAAATATTACGAAAACATGGCTTGTAAAATCTACCACACTTAACCAGTTTCTCTATAAAAAACCCCCATGTCATTCAATCCGAAAATTGATGCATGTTAACACTTCTAAACCAATGATGATAATAAGAGCGGGGAAATAATCCAAAAAATGATATCAATCTCAACAAATCATGAATTTATTTTCTAAAAAATTCTATAAAAAAATAATACAATGAAATCAATGACACTAATCATTTTGAATCAAGTTATAAGTTAACTATTCCATAAATTCACCATGTCTATGTGTTCAAAACATTTTAAGCTTATCTTTCTTCACTTTATAAAGTATATTTAGGAAAATTAAATTTTGTCTTTTTACTAATTATATTATACTAGACCTTTTCAAAACCCTTTGAAATAAAATTACAAAACCCCATCATTTAATTATTATAAGATTTAAATCCTCAATATCCAAACCTATATGTCCCCACATGTTTTAAATTTAATCTCTCCAATATTTATTGATTTTTTTTAATTTTTTGATTGATTTTTTAGGGTTTATAATAGTTAGATATCAGGTACACACACATAGGTCAATATGGTATAGTAATAGAATTGATCAGAAGAGAAATGAACATATGTGAATAAAATTTTATAATATGAAAAAGATTACCTAACTTACCTATACCCTCAATTGGGTTTGAACTCAAAAGTCATGATTTTGTGTGAATTTGTTTGGAGATATTAATTAACATAATTTTTCAATAAAATTACCAAAATGAATGATACCAAATTCTCAATGGATTCATAAAGACACAATAAAAAATATCATTTACCAACTCACATAATCACTATAATAGACCACCAATTAGGGAAACTTTAACATGCTTAATATGATTCCCATGATATTTGAAAAATCAAACAAGCATTTTCAGTAGATTATATATAAGTAATAGGCATGTTACATGATTTTTTTGTTATTTTATTGATTTTTGAAAAACTATAATAATTTTAATTAAATAAACACACACAAAAGAATTATCCCTATGAACCTACATAAAATGGAATCCCCCACTCTTAAATGAAATTATCCATATGAATTAAAGAATAAACAAATGTGTATGGTAGGGAAAAAAATGGGAGATAAAACATAGTTTGAGTTAATCTCATAATTACCACCTTCTATAACCTAAAAAATAAAAGAATTGGATCACATAAAATTAAAAAAGAAGTAAATGTGAAAAATTAATGATAAACTTAGGTTATTCCCAAAGAGTTTCTATGTTAATTCTATCTACAGCTATGCAGTAACTGTTGGTCATCCCTGATCTGAAGTGTGACTAGGTATTTATGTTCGGAACCACCACATGTTATTTATCTCGATATCTATAAGTGGGTACAAAGAAAATATACCCCAATGAAAATATAAAAATGATCCAACATATAGAATAATAAAATTAAGGAAGTAATCATTGGTGGTAGGGGAAAGAAAGATGGGTTACTCACTATCCAATTTTATAGTGTCTTCCTCCAGTACATGTGTATGTGTACACAAACGAGGATATAAGATCACTATGTTATTCTTGTGATATTATTATTCTTATTTAACAACCACATATTGTGTGGTTTCTTTGAAAACATCTATTATTGGTTTCAAAATGTTGATTATGTATAAAAATCATTTGGAAAATAATTTAACAATTCCATTTGAAAAATATTAAAACTGGGAGAATTCAAATATTCTTGATCCCCATCATGGTTATTGGATTTCATGACATATATTAAAACCCCTAAAACATATTTATCATCAAATTATGACACCATATTCTCCACGATGGTGGTCACTCCATCCTCATTTTCATCGCCTACTATGGAAAGCATAAGTGTTGATTCTGTAAAATAAAAATCTGGGTAGTGAATTGGCTCTAGTAAGATTATAAAATAAAAAACTCATGAATCCCAAGTTAAGTTCACTCTCTTTATATGATCAACATCTTATTCATGTTATTCTTTAAGGTCTATTTGGAGGAAATATATGATTTGTGGGAGTGAAGGATTTTTAAATGTAGGTTACAACTCCTAAATGTCTTCATAATAGCTAATTATATATTCTTGATATTTGGACTCATATTTATGGAATTTCAAAAAATATTGTGAGAAATAGATGAGTTCATTTTTTAAGGATTCAAGATATTGTTACTATCGAACTTATTTGAGGTTAATAATTAAATAAATAAAAACATCATCCCTATATGATGAATCATAAAACCATCTTACTTTTTTTGATAAAATTAATTTTTTAATCAATTAAGGTTAATTAACAATGAATTAAATTTTTTATATATTTTTAATTAAATTAGAAGTTGAGTCAGACCATAAAAGGGTTTCATGAATGAACTTACCTCTAAGAAACAATAACAATTTGATGAGTGCTATCACAAACACTCTTAAAATGCTGTTGATTTTTTTGATTAAGTTCGGAATAGTGGATGACCTAAGATACATTTATTAAAGAGAAAGTGAATTAATCATACCATTAAAGGTAAAAATAAAAATATATATGAAAAATTTCAGCAAAATTTAATTGTTTTAATTGAGTTAATTTTTTAACAAAATGATATAAATAAGAGAATAATCTATTTAAAAACGCAAATATAAATGATTATAGTCAATATATACTACCAATTAATTTTTCATTAATAAAAATTTATTAATATAAAATTAATTAAATTATTATTCCCAAATTGTTTAACCCTGAACCACATGGAAGAAAAAATGACAACAAACCCTACACTAACTTCAAGACTTCCAATTACAGAACCCTGCATTGATTGTGGTACAAAGGATAACTTATGATTTATGTAGAATTAGGATATCACCTATACTCTAGAAATGAGTATGTAATGTGTTTGAGAATTATATAATAACCTTATGAATTGATCACAAGTTGATTATATTTTAAAATTATTGTGTTTTTCCCATGAATCACAAAAGACCAACCTCGTGGTTCATGTGTCAAATGTTTTAGTGGAATTAAATTTAAAAAATTAATTTCATTAATCATGATTTTTCGGAATCATAGTGAATACATAGATTTAATACAAATAATTAAGTAGGTAATAAAAATATAAATCACAATATAAATCCACTCATTTGGGTTAAGTTATTATCATGGAGATGATTGTGAAAGCAATGGTTGAAAAGGGTAACGACTAGTCTCATCTCCAATATTAAATTACATAGATAATAAGTAAATTGATAACATGAAAATATAATAATAAATAATTTTAATTAAATATTAAAAGATATTATAGGAAGAATATTAAAGTAACATATTGTATAAGAGGTAGAAGACAATCTTCTCAGAAGAGAACTTTGAATAGTTACATACTTCTTCCAAGTGCTTAGAGATGTTTCGTAACACCAAAATTTTGGAAAAAGATTTAAAATAATTGAAAAACCCTCCAAAATATTGAAAATATATTTTAAATAGAGTGATTTTGGGTTAGGGATTGAAATTTCAATAAGGGATCATATAAAATTCTTCTTAGAAAAGTCACTTCATCTTGAGCCTCATTTTTTATTTACTTCCCATGTGAAATATCGTTTACTACATTTGAATTAAATTCATGAAATCAAATCCTATAATAGATGGAAAATGTTCTACCCATCATAAAAACATATAATATGTAATGAACCAATTAGTTAAAAAAATCCAATTTGTCGAATTTAGCTTTAATATGTATTAATTGTAATTTTAGACCCTAAAAATCTGTGACCTAACTTTAATTGACTAAACTAAAAATGTATAAAAATTAGTGAATAATATGACCATACATATTTAAAATCATAATTTTTCACAAATAAATTATTATAATAAAATTAATAATGTAAAATTAAAAAGGAAAAATTGAATTTTAATTGAATTTTAAAATTAAATATCAAAACACGTATTTTCATTAAATCTTAAAATAGGGTGTAATTTAATGAAATTATTCCAATTATTATAAAAAAAGAAATTGACAAAATAGGTATTATCATGTAACTTGGTTACAAGGCACGTCACCAAGAAAAATGCTATCGTATAACCCAAAGGTATCCATATGTCTCATCAAATCATTCCATTCTAATAATTAAAATTATAAAGCACTAGTTAGGTATTAAATCAAGGGACCAAACTTTAATTTTAAAGGCATAACTCGATTGTAATCCGATTCTCACACCAGAGGAATTCCATACCAATATAAATTGATATAAATCTGGGGAGCTCATATTACAACATTAAACAAGTATATCTCTCAACAGTACACCGCATTGTTTCATGACATTCAATAAGTCTAGAATTTACTCAAATATAAGGGGGATAAATATTATGAAATTCATAGTAAAAAATATATCATGAATCCACTATCTTAATCAAGTAATTATTTAAATATATGGAATCCTAGGCCCATCCATGGAATTACATGACAATTTCAATAAAAAATAATATTGGGTGTTCCCCTAAGGCATTACTTACTTAAACTATTAAGAAGAATTCTTAACATTTAATTATTATAAAATTCATAGAATAAATAATAAAATAAAACTATCAATGTTTATTCATATGGTTCAATTTACATTTTGAATTAAATAATAAATGGACATAAACATTTTATGGGGTACTTAGTGGTTATACTAGGCATCCTAAATTCTATACCAAATCACAATGCCCTTAAGGGAAGCCCAAAACTACCCTTTTTGTTTACCCGTATGCATTGAAAAAGGCATAAACCAGATATTTATGTAATACAACGTAGGTATAACCAACTAAACCCAATTTTCTAAATCCATATAGGTTAATAAGATATAAATATTTCATTTAAAAATCATATATTAATTTTAGGTCATGTTTCTGAAGGTTTGGCATGACCGTACATTTCGATAATGCAATAATATGATAAGACTTTATGGGAAAAATCATGAGATCATCCAAAATTGGTGTGAATAGTTAAAATATATAAGTATGAAGTTTTTATTTGATAATAAATAATATATATTGATAATAAATTCAAAATACCTAAAAATAATTTATTTATATTAAACTTGTACAGAAAGATTTAGATAGAAAGAAATGGTAGGATTTGAAGGTATTAGAGTGTTAGCCTTACCACATGCCTTAAAATGTGACATATTATAAAAACATATAGAGAATAATTGAAGTAGATTCACTCAATAACTCAAGGAGTAAGAAGATATTTCCACACCACTAAAAATGGCATGAAATTAGGCCAAAATTGGATAAGAAGAGATTATTGTCATAATGGTAGTTTAGTAATTTTCCACTTTTTCCAACTATGAAAAAATTATTATATTTAATCCCCTAATGTCACATAGTTATGTTCACAATTATAAAAACCATGTGAAAACCAAGTGAAATGGATCTTTATTAAATTACAAGTCTTTCCAAGGCTTCCCGACCCCATTTATTCAGTTTGAAAAAGATTTCTCCTTCTTTTTCAAGACACACATGTATTGTGCATGGATAAAAACAATTATGCAGTAACCATGTGACCGGGTTTGATTTCCAAAAACCTGAAATTATTATCCAATAACCCTCTAGTGACTACAACACTCTAGAAATTCTAAAAGAGTAACTTTTACTCGATAACATGTATGACACACAACACTAAAAGTACAAAGGAATATAACCTTTCGATAATTTATGGTATATTTAATATTTTAAATAAATTAAATATATTAAATATATTAAAATAAATGAAAAATTGAGTTATATTGTGTCAATTTCAATAAATACTTTCTTTGATAACTTGCATCACAAGAAAGACTGATTTTTACCGAACATCAGTATATTATAAAAACATTATTATTTGATATAATAAGATATAACATAGTAATTAAATTAGAGTTTATGAAGAGTATTAATTGAATTATGAAAATATATGGTTTATAAAAATATAAAATTAATTCATAGGTTTCTAATTAATTATAAATGTATATAAAATATAATTGAATATAAAAGAAATGTTTTAAAAAAACCATTTTATGTGATAATGGAGATTTAAAACAATAAATTAAATTAATTGCTATTAGTGAATGATATTAATGTAGTATATATATTATATATTCAATAAAATATTTTAGATATTCAGATAATATATTTGATATTTAAAATATAAGTACAAACCCAATTTTAGGCATAAGAATTATATTTTTACAAAGGTAGTTTTGTCGGATTTTAATTGTGAACCTATTTTAATTATAAATTTTCAATTTTTTTAAATTTTATATTTGAAAAATAATCTGAATTCCATAAGTGGAACATAGAAACTATCTTAGGGTGAATTTTTGATATTTTTTAATAGTTTTCAATTCTTGATGAATAGTGAAAATTTTGAATTTTAATTGGAAACGTTTTGTGTGTGTAAATAATTTATAGTGTTAAATTATATTTTAAATTTGTTTTCAGTTTAATTAGTTCAAATTTACATCTATTATTCCAATTTTGGTCATTAAAATCAATTTCATATTGAAATTGTATATGAAATCATTTAAATATTTTGAACATTTTACATTAAAGAACTTGCTTTGTCAACCCATTTGCGGGACAAATATTAAATTAATTTATACCACTTATATGATTGGAATTTATAAAAATTTATTCCATATTTTTAATGATAATAATTTATAATTTCTAATAATTTAAACTTAGTTTTTATACCAAAAATATTGATGATAGTGATTACAATTAATTATAGCGATTTAAAGAAAAATTAGCTTAATAAGGGACTAAACCATAAAAATATGGATCCAAATAACCTATAAATTTGTAAATAATACATTTTATGGACATATTTATACTTTATAATCGATATAATCTATTTTTTAATTATTTTTTCCAATTTACATGGAAAAAACGTGGATGAAATTCCCTCTTTCAAAAATTTATAAGAATGCCACTCCTCCACTATAAAAAGGTACTCACCCTTCCCACTTATTCAAACCTATAAATCCATTTTGATCATAAAAACCCTAGACCAATAAGCTACCAAAATCTATCAAGTCATATATGAAACCTCAATTTTTGAATAAATCATACCATGGATGTATTTTGGTACAAACTGAATGGAGTTACTTGAATAAGAGAGAATGTTCTTCAATGATCACTTTTGTTTCATTTACATCTCCTCCCATTAAATTATTTTTATATAATGATCATATAATAAAATTAGTATATTAAATATAATAATATGTTTTTTTCCTAATATTTTTATCTACGATTTCACACACATCCATCCAAATTGGATACACAATTATCATTTGTGTGTACAACAGTCTATCGCCTCACGAACTGATATCATTTGTTATTACATTTACCACATATAAAAGTTGTAACTAATGATGGATTTATATTTTATATATGATATATATGATATTTATAATTTTATTATTGTTTTATAATTATTATATAATACATACCTTCATGCATTCCATTATGTGGGAATACAATAACTTTTTTTATGGATGTGTATACTACCACCCCCTCAAAGCGATGTGATTCATTCACAATATAAATAGAATGTATAAAGGATTATTTTAATAATAATATGTGAAATATATGAAATAAATATGATAATATAATTATAATATATATATCATTTATTTTTCATTAATTTAAATATAAAAAAATGGAAGTAGCGTTCATGCATACATATGACCTACCATCTCCATGAATGGTGAATTTTATTTAATATTACCAAAAATTATGGATTATTATAAATAAATTTATACAGAATATTTTTGATATATAAATCATGGTTTACATTATTTATATGATCAAATCATAATCTAAAGTAATAGGAACAAAAATTACATGTCAAAAAATACTTGGATAAATAGGCAATTAAGACATGGAATAATGAAAACAATGAATGATTACTAACAAATGGGTAATAAGATATTATAATAATATCATATATGATATTATAAATATGATTATGGTAACTTTATAAGTTAGTTTAATTATTAAAACCATTATATAGCAGTTAAAGGACTTTCACCCAAAAGGAAAAGCATGGTAAGAGATTTCATCTCAATTTACGTTCCATTGAGACGTAATAGTTATTATACACAAATTCACTTAAATTTTCTGTATATTGTATCCCTTTATCATTTAATATCATTGTTAACTCATAATTCATGGTATTTTTAGTTCCAAATTTAAATACCCTATCCAAGGCGTTTTGAATTGAAAATTACCAAGCAGTAAAAGTTATCTTCGAAATAACACTTTATTTTGTGATTGTTAACTTTATATGAAAGAAATAACTTCCTTATGATAATTATTATTATAAATTACATTTTATATTTCAATATTCTATTGTAATTGAAATCATTATTTCCAAAACCATATACCATTTTTACATATGGTGTTCACTTTAAAAATTATTTAAAATATTGATAAATCCATATATTTTACTCAATACAGATATTTGATGATAAGGCATGTTTTTAATTAATAAAATAGATTATTAGATAAACGAGGAATGATTTTTAAATTTTATATATAGGTCGTGTACTAGTTAATAAAATCCACTTGATGCATCAGAAGTCTCATCAGATGAATTGAGTTAGAAAAAAACCCTTCATGTTTGTTTCCAAGCAGAATAGACAAGTTTCTGCCCACAGATCTAAACTGTCTCGACAATAGGTCTTGATGGTAAAGGTATCATGTTCCTAGGAAACATTAAATTTTATAATTAATCATTTAAATCATTTTATATTTTATTATACATGATATTTTTTCTTTGACATTACCTATTGATGCATTTGATTCTCATTTTAATCATTAAATGACATGTGTCTCAGTTATTTTCCTTCCATATAGATTAGGACTTACATAGATGTAAGAACCCAGAACTTATTTTCAGGTATATGACCATTGTTTGATACTTTTCATGTTTATAAAGTTAAGGGTGATGAATGGGAGAGTTGGAAGAACTTTGAATGAAGTTTGGAGGCAAAGGGGAAGTTGCATGGGCGACACACATTTTGTCTAACCGTGCAACCAAACCATGCATGAAGGGTCTGCCGAGGATGTGGCTAACGCATGGTTAGTGCACAGTTTGTCTAACCATGAGGCCAAACCATGCGTGGAGGGTCTACCAAGGCATTGAATAACACACGGTTAGCGCACGGTTTGTTTAACCCTGTGAGAAAACCGTGTGGACACTTAAGTGAGATCCTAAAAAGTGGATCTCACATGTTTTTGCCTCTAAGTGGCTTGTTTTTCTTCTAACCAGCCATAACTCAGGATTTTGCTTCCCCTAATGTCAAAGAAGGTTCTCCCATCGTTCCAGAAGCGATCCAAAGGATTCTCTGGGTGAATCGAAGCCAGATTCTTGAGGCATGTAGACGTTCTTCTCTGTCCTTGTTCAGTTTCTTAGATCTACTTAGATCTACATCACCTCTTCTCTTGATTTCTTAGATCTACACCCATTATGGGTAGATTAAAGTGTGTGGATGTCAATTTTGATGAGTTTTGGTCTTGGTATTATTAGGAGAAGAGATCTAAGGAGGGTTCTTGGTGCATCAACTTTTTTTTCTTGTGCGTTCTTCATTTTTGGGGGTTTTCGTCAAACCATTGAGGTAGGTGGTTTGTTCCTTTCTATAAGAAGTATTTGAGTATTTATGTGAAAATTCCACCAATACCCTTGAATGGGGTATTGTGTGTTTCCTGTTTTTCCTTTGTTGTTTTCCTTCTTTCCTTATATTCCTAAGTAGAGATGATTGTTTGTGAATAGGGTATTTTTACTGTGATTTGGATGTTTTGACCATGAAGGTTTTTCCAATTTATGACCATTTGGTATAGTTTACCTATTAGGTTTTTTCCAGTTCCATGCCTTGTGTTGTAGGATAGAGTGTTCTTTTCTGACATGCTGATATGCTGTAGAATTCTATACATGTAGTTCTTGAGGTTACTTTGGCCATTATGCGATGGGATACTTGCTGAATTTACATAAGACTGTGGGAAACCACTGTAGTAGACCATAGGAAGAATGAACGCAAGGGCTTCTCTAGAGTGTCTTTATAAAATGATGTGAGACCATAGAGGGAATTGAAGTTGAGTGCTTCCTCAGAGTGTCTGTAGTTCTTCGATGCAGGCCACAAGGGGAATGAGATGTTGAGTGCTTCCCTAGAGCACCTTTAGTACAATACGAGACTATAGGGGGAATTTGTGGTGAGTGCTTCCCCAGAGAGCCTATTCTTTAGCTAAACCAGAGGGCTGAGATTGTGTGTGCTTCCCAGAGGGTTTCTAGTACTTGTTGGTTGAATCATAGGGGTTAGGTTGTGAGAACTACACAGAGGGTTACCTGTTTGTTTCTACTTTCTTGAGTAGCTGATTACTTGTTTGTGAATTAAATTCTTGAAATTGTGAATTGTTTTCTGTTGAATACCTTTCTTGTTTACTAATTTTTGTACTTTTACCTACCATATATTCACTGACTATTATGCATTGATCTTATGGTGGTTTCCTACCAGGTTTTAGTCTCATACCCTATTTAGGCCATGATTTTGGGCCCAAAAAATTATATTACTGTAGGTATAGACAAGGGAAAATGCCCTTCGACTTCAGGTACTTGATTGCATTGGAGCTAGAGAGCATGGGACCAAGATGAGGCTTGCGATGCCGAGGATTTTCTTATCTGTTTTCCTTTTATACTTTGGTTTAGTACTATATTCATCATTGTGACTTGTTTGGATGATTTCCTAGACATATATGTATTAGGCATCTTTATATATATATGTGCTCCGTTTGTTTACACTTTTAGTCATCTGCTGTTTACTCTTGTATGGATGTTTACTGCTTCCGCTATAGATTTTGTTTATCTTCCACTGTGTATTCTTCCAATGAGGGAATAGTTTCCCCACTACCACACCCAAGGCCCTCGCTGCTAGTTGACAACCTATAGCATTCGGGGAAATGCACTTGAGGCCATGTGACCAACCAAGTACGGGGTGCTTCTGGGTGGCTTCCAGAACCGGGATGTTATAAAGTGGTATTAGTGGAATTTTATTCACTTGACTTATTGTTTGGACACTTTATCCATGAATAGGACAAAATAGGTACATGGTAATAAGCTATGCCTGGGAGTAGCTAACCCGTGTATAGGGAAAATCCATACTACCTCATTTATTACAATTTTATTGGTTTTCAATTTTATAGTTGATTTGATTTCACCGTTGGGTGATTCACATGATTTGTGCTGTTACCTTTGTTGTTATTGCCATTCTATTTCTGTCACAACCGGATGATATGAGGGTGTTCCATCTCATGCATCATATAGGCACGTACTAGAAATCACATGTCATGCATTCTTGCCATGTCATCTAGGTTGAATTAGTAATTGCATGTTATTGTGATATATGTTGTGTAGAATATACATGTTGTTGTGATAGATGCCTTGATAGAGATATCTGCTTCTCGTTAGAGCATTGATTGTGTAAGGTTTTACTTGAATGAACACTAAATTTTGGTTCGTGAGGTATTATAGACCCTCACGGACTGGAATTTGGTGGATCATTTACTTTTTTACCTTGTTTTTAACCTATTAATTATCCCAAACTTTGATTTTCAGGGAGTATGGGCCCTCACGGATCAGAATTTGGCACTTTTAGAGTTTGTTCCAGTGTTTTCTGGTCTTCAGAGTAGTTTCTGAGGCATACTATTTGGAAAATCCTAGAATAAACGCCGTGTAGTTTTGACTACACACCATGTGTTCTTATCTTCGGGAAGAAATAGTTTTTCTTAAGTACATTCCATTTACCATTTATACACGCCATCTATTCTCTAACCGTGTCATAGGCCATGTGGTCAGAAATAGAGGATAGGGAAAATCTAGTGGGAACACGCCGTGTACCGGTCGTGCACGCCATATAGGGTATTCCTAGTAACCTGGCCCTGTTTCTAACAACACAGGTCAGTGGAGTCTCTTCTTATATATGTCGTGTCCCCCTTGAACATGCCGTGTAGTCTGACCCAGGTACCCGACCGTGTCACGAACAACATAGGCTCGTGTTATCCTTTCTCATACACACTGTGTCCTTCTGGAACATGCTGTGTAGTTCGGGCCGTGGTGGTCAGTCACCGGTCTTTCAGTGACAGCAGGGTGGATCAAATCAGAGTGGTCAGGCAGGGTCACATGGCCATGGTACAAGTCAGGCTTTTGTAGTGGAGCAGACCCAACAAGAGCTGGATCCCGAACCCTCTATAGTTTTAGGTACGATCTTAGTATCCTCAGTTTTATCTTCTTCTATTTTTGATACAGGGGATTCCGATACCTTTATTTCTATTACTGTTGTGGAGAGCCTTATACTATGCATATTTTCCTCTACAAATACTTTGACTCTAGACACACCATTGGAGACTAGGACAACTAGTGTACGTCAGTGTAAGGAGTGCCCTCTAGATGTGGCTGGGTATCACTTTCTACGGGATATCTATGTCCTAGAGATGACATGTTATGATGTCATTCTCAGAATGGACTAGATAGTTACCTTCGAGGAAGTCATTGACTATTATCGCCACAGGGCGAGTTTCATATCACAAGAGGGTGGACCTTTTCTTCATAAGGGAGAGTGGGACATCCGGGAGACCAGATCAGGTCCAGAGCATCATGGGTTGGGGAAAGTTATGGCCTATATTTCTAGTATTTATCTAGATGACCAGAGGACATCACAGTTAGACTTTACTCCAGTGGTGGATTGTTTTAGAGATGTTTTTCTAGAGGAATTTTTAGGTTTTCCTCTGAAGCGTGAGGATGACTTTTCTATTGAGCTTGTGCCAGGAGCGGCACCAGTGTCCATTCCTCCTTATAGTATGGCTACACTCGAGTTACAGGAGATCAAAAAGCAATTGGAGGAGTTGAAGGAAAAGGGTTTTATCCGACCCAATACCTCTCTGTGGGGTTCTACTATTCTATTTTCAAATAAGGAAGACAGTACCCTCAGGCTTTGTGTGGATTATTGGAAGTTGAACCAGTTGAAGGTCAAGAACTGATATCCCTTACCTAGGATTTATGTCATCTTTGATCATCTTCGAGGAGCTCGGGTTTTCTTGAAGATAAACTTGAGGTCCGACTATCATCAGTTGCATGTTAGACCATTATATATACCTCTTACAACCTTTAGGAGAATGTATGGTCTATACGAGTACACAGTTATGCCATTCAGCCTCACAAACACGCCAAAATTTTTCATGGCACTAATGAACTGATTGTTCCATCCATACTTAGACTCTTTCATGGTGGTCTTCTTGGATGATATCTTAGTGTACTCTCATACTCAACATGACCATGCTACCCATCTTGAGATCATTTTGAGTACACTGAGGGAGCATCAGTTATATGCTAAGATCTCTAAATGTCACTTTTGGATGGATCTGATTCATTTTTTGGGCCACATTATCTCAGAGATAGGAGTATCAGTGGACCCAGAGAAAGTGAGAGCAGTAGTTTCCTGGGAGCATCCAAAGAACGTCTTTGAGGTGCGGAGTTTTCTGGGGCTATCTGGATACTACAGACGCTTCATACATGACTTTTCACGCTTGGAAGCACCGCTAACAGGTCTGACTAAGATGTGTGCGAAGTTCTTATGGTCAGATTCTTGTGAGTCAGCCTTTCAGGAGATGAAAGGAAGGTTGACTTCAGCACCGATACTAGTCTTTACAGAGCTGGGAAAGAGATACACCATTTACTGTGATGGTTTAGGTATAGGGATTGAAGCTATGCTTATGTTGGGAGATGGAGTCATTGCGTACGGGTCTCGGCAGTTGACGTAACAAGAGAGGAACTACCCGACTCATGATCTCAAGTTGGAAACTATTGTTCATGCCTTATGTTGTTGGAGAAATTACCTTCTGGGATATCATTTCGTGGGTTTCACTGACCACAAAAGTCTCAAGTACATCTTCACTCACCGTGATTGGAATATGATACAGCGCAGGTGGGTCGAGTATCATCAGTCCTTTGAATTTGAGCTTGCTTATAGTCATGGGAAATGAAACGTAGTGGCTGATGCGTTGAGTAGGAAAACTAAGATAAAAGAAGTTAAGGAGGCCAGCAGTGAGTGGGTGTAACGCCCTGACCCCTGTTACCCAGAGTCTGTGCATTATTACATAACATTGGCATGATCACAAAAGATCAAGTCTCGAAATACCGATTAATTTAGTCGCCTTGGAAACACTAGATACATTCATAAGTCTTACATAACATCATAAAGTGAAAAACTACAGCGAAATAGTCTCCATAGTCCACACTCTTATCCCCTCAGACAATCCCTGTTGGTCATTCATAAAATAATTTTCACATCCTGGGAAAAATAAAACATAGAAAGGGGTGAACTCAGATGCTCAGTAAGGACAACAATATAGAAGAAACTTTCATATATAAGCATAAACATTTAAGGAAATTTATAACTAAAACAAAAGCCTTTTAAACTTGAACTTAGCATAATATGGAAAAAATAAAATGAAATAATTCCATTTACTTATTCACATGTATATTCTAATAGTCGAATAATCACATGCAATATCAATAACCACTTTCATAATGAAGGAATGCATAATTCTAGACTATCATAACCACATAGTCAAGGCCATGTGCCAAGAATACAAATAAGATTTTGTCAAGGCCTTGTGCTAAGACACTAGTTTGTCTAATGAGACCTACCAATGGATAGAGGAGCTATAACGAACTCCACCCATCACTTACTAAGTCCAATTAATTCCTTATATGAAGAGGTTTAAACATAACATAATCATTCATATTAAAACTAGAATAAAAAATGTCAATAATTTCTGCATAAACCATGAATGGTATAAAAATAACACATCCATAGTCAAACATATCACAAAACCTTCAATACAATGTGGAAGTTTTGTATCATAATAAATCAACATCAAATAAGCATAAAATCCATCAAAGGATGTTGACATATATGAAATCAAAACTATTTGAGAGAAATATATATTTTTTGAAATCATTTAAAAGTCACATAATTATAAAAGAAAATATTTACATTGAAAATATTCTTATAAGCTTGTAAGGGAAGCTTCAATGATTTTATAATGGTAGAAAATATTTGCACCTACCTTATAAGTTAAAAAAAGACATTCTTATGTTAGTTTTGTCAAAAGGTTAAAAAGTACCTTGTTTGGAAATGACAAAAAGATTCCTTTATAAACATCTTATAAAAAGTCAAAAAAGGGTTTAAATGACTTTAAACCATATTCTACAAAATATTAATAATGTTCTAAAATACATTTTTAAGAAACATGGATGTGTATGATTAAGTGGTCCCATCAGATACTTAGGTAAAAACAACCTTGGATAATAAAGAGATTGTGAAATTAACCCTTCCCTTATTATTTTCCTTATTCAATGGTATAATAACATCCTCTATAATATTTAATTTTTTTTATTAAATTATACAAGAATAATATACATAAATATGATATCATATAGGATCTTCTAATATTTCTTTGTTAATAATATTTTAGTATTATCATCGTTTCGGGTGTTAATTTACTCATTTTATTTTATATGTTTTGTTACACAAGTCATGTTTGTTATGGATAGGTTGTATCTTATTCATATCCAGAATGATATAAAGTCCTTAAACCTTATTTTTAATCATCAAAATAAAATTAGTCTTGAATGGATACGATGGGGAATGAATCATATCATGTTCGTGGAGACGGAAGTCCGTACGTACGCACGAGTAAAAATATCATTTTTTTGATATTAAAATAGTATATAATTGAATGGTATATTATATATACAGAATCATTATCAAGTTATATTTATTATTTACATCAGTTATAATTATTATTATACCCATCCAAATGATGAAATGTTTGAATAAAAAACTACACCACGACGTGGAGACGGTAAGTCGTACGTACACACGTGTGGTGGATTTTTTATTCATAGGATGGATAAAATAACTAATATGGTTGTTACATTTTTATAATAACATCAAATTATATATAATATACTGAATTTATAATTTTATAATGGAAACAACAAGGAAATAATAAGTGGAGGAAGAAAATAACTTGAAAGAGGGTGGTGAAATTAATTCCTCTTGTTCGAGTGTTTCCTTTTGAGTTGATCAAAAGGGATCCATAGGTTGGATTTATAACAAAATGAAGGACTATAGGATGAATTTAGGGAAGTTTTTATGGTATTTAGGAAGGGTTTCACAGAGCCAAATGGCCTTGAAGGTGTGAATTTGAGAGAAGTTGGAGTTCCCTTTTATAAGAGGGGTGAGGGGCACCTTAGAAAAAACTAGAAATATTATTTTATAAAAAATTCATATTTGGTTTCTAGTGGATCAAAAATGATTTATTTCGAGGATAAGGTGGGTATGTGTCTAAAACCACTCAAAAAATAGGTTTTAGATAGGTTTGGGTCACTATATTAACATTATCTTTTAGATTTAACTCTTAGTTAATTAGTTTGACATTTACCATGTCTCTTTGTATTTTTATATTATTTGGTTAATGAACTTACTATATACTTCCAAGAGAACACCAAGTGGTTCAGTATGATACACCTATAAATATATAAGTCTTTTGTCCAATCCTTAGATTTTTAGGAATATAATAAAAATAAATAATATAATATTTGTTTTAAAAACTCTTTTATGTCAATTTTGACACTATTTGGTATTTTGTTTTTGCTAAATTAATAACAACATTATTACTTCGAAAATAATTCATCTAACCAACCTGAATATGTCATATTAAACTATAAAATTAGTGGAATTCATAAAAAGTCTCAAATTACATTTATTTGGATATTTATAATATCAATTATTTTATATTTCATTAATTAGGTAATTACTGCATCATCATTGTGTCATAAATAAATTAAATTATTTAATTTCTAAAAAATATAAATAAAATACCATTATGTATGAAATAATTTAATATTTCTAATTAATATTTATAGTCGAATTTATCTTATGTGTAACCGTATATTAAAAATGTTTTAGTTATTAAACTTTGATTTTAACTCTTTTAACTCTTCTTTGAATTAAATAATAATAAGTGTCCTAATCTAATCCAAGTGGACCTAAAGGATCATATTTTATTCCTAAGGTTTTTTTTGGCCGAATTACACTTATCCAATAGAATTAGGACATGTTTTAGGGTAAAAATAATATAATTTTTACCTTTAATTACCTTATTTACTTTTAACCGTGGTAAATAAAAGTAAAAAGTTACTATAAAAAAAACGATTTTCACCTCATTGAACCACATTTTACATACTAATATCAACCATGTCTCTCGGATTTTTGAAATTAAATTCACAGAAGTGGTAAAATTAAGTTTTATGTGAATTTTCAAATTCTTCTAGGAGGTGGGTAAAAGACGGTAAAAAGTTCAATAAATATTTTATATATCTAAAATTAATATAAATTGACTCTAATGAATTAAATTGAACATATATAGGTATTATGTATCTATTTTGACCTAAAATAAATTTATATAAAATAAAAAATTATTTAAATAAGAAGTTAGTTTTAACTAATAACTCAGTGTTTTTCACTATTCATCAAAAATTTAATGTTTTCTGAAATGTACCAAAAATTCACCCCAGGCTAATTTTGATATTCCAAATCCAAAAATGAAGTCCATTTTGAAAAATAAAATTTATAAAATTTCAAAAAGTGGGTATTACTATTCATAATGGCTAGTTTGAGTGGTTGTGGTGTTTTTAAGAACTCGAAGTTGTGTACAACACACGCTACTGTATTATTCAAAGAGAAGCATACCGTGGATTATTGGGGTGTAACATTCTCCCCTACTTCAAATAATTTCATCCTCGAAATTTCTAGAATATTACTACATAAAAAGGTTTAGGTGGTTCTTCATCATAAGATCCCCAGGTTCCCACATTGCCTCTTCCATCTTATGGTTTTATCCATAGAAGTTTTACCAGACGAGTCGTCCGGTTTCTCAGAACTTGTTCTCTTGTATCCAGAATCTTAATAGGATCTTTATAATAAGACAGATCGGGTTCCAGTTCTAATTCCTCATAGGTGAGTACATGTGTTGGGTCAGGCATGTATTTTCTCAATAGTGATACGTGGAACACATCGTGAACTTTGGAGATATTTGGCGGCATTTCCAAATAGTAATCTACAAACCCAATTTGTTCTAGAATTTCGAAAGGTATGATGTACCTAGGACTCAATTTTCCCTTCTTACCAAAACATATAGAACCCTTCCATGGAGATACCTTCAAGATAAAAAGATCTCCTAACTAAAATTCCCAATCCTTTCTTCAGTTAAAGGCATAGCTATTCTTCCTACTTTGAGATGATTTGATGTGGGTTTAGATTAACTTCACCTTTTTGATCGTTTCCTCAACAAGTTCAGGGCCTACAAGTTTTCTTTCACCAACATCATCCCAACAAGTTACTGTGTGACATCTCTTTACATATAATTCTTCATATGGTGCCATATGAATACTTGAATGGAAGCTACTGTTATTGGAAAATTTTACCAGAGGTAAATAATGATCCCATATACAATGAAAGTCATTTGAGAAATATCTCAACATGTATTCTAAGGTTTTAATAGTCCGTTCTGATTGTCCTTCAGTTTGGGGGTGGTAAGCAGTGCTCAAACGAAGTTCAGTATGCAAGGCCGTCTGGAGACTCTAGTAGAATCATGATGTAAAACGTGGATCACGATCAGAAACAATTGATAGGGGTACTCCATGAAGTCTCACAAATTCATTAATATATAGCCTTGCTAGATGTTCAAGTGGTAGATATTCTCTTATAGCAAGAAAATGTGCTGGCTTGGTAAGACTATCAATAATGACCCATATTGCATCGTTCCTTCTAGGAGTCTTTGGTAGTCCCATGACAACATCCATCGTGATATTATCCCATTTTTACATAGGTATGGGAAGAGGTTTCAAGACTCCACCAGGCTGTTGCCTTCCATCTTTCACTTGTTGGCAAACTATACATCGTGACACAAAATCAAGAATCTCCCTCTTTATGTTGTCCCACGAAAAATGTTCCTTCAAATATCTATACATCTTAGTGCTACAAGGGTGTATAGAGAAATTGGAACTATGCGTGTCATCCAACAATTCCCTTTTTAGATCAGGTATATCAGGAACACAAAGTCTCTTCCCAAATTTCAAAATTCCATCTTCATACAGAAAGTCACTCAATCTACCATCATTCACAGCTTTAATATTCTTTTGAAACTCTTCATCATTGGTTTAAGAACTCTTAATCCTTTCTAGTAAATATAGTTTGGAAAAAATTTGAAAAGTCCTTGATGTTTCACCTTCCAGGGTTATTCCCATGTCCATCTTTACTAGATCCATGAAAATAGGATCCCTTTCAACTCTCATCTTGTTCAAAATTCCATGATACTTTCTAATCAAAGCATCTGCCACCTTATTTTCCTTCCTTAGGTGGTAGTGTGTTGTGAAATAATAATCCTTGAGTAGTTAAAGCCATGTCCTTTTCCTCATGTTGAGTTCTTTATATGAGAAAATATACTTGAAACTCTTGTGATCAGTATAAATATCACATTTTTCACCATATAGATAGTGTCTGTATATCTTCAAAGAAAAAATTATAGCTACTAACTCAAGATCATGAGTAGGATAGTTTTTCTCATGAATTTTTAGCTGTCATGATTCATAGGCAATAACCCTATCATTCTGCATAAAGACACAACCAAGTCCTTTCTTTGAATCATCACTATAAATAACAAACCCATCATTCCCTGATGGTAGAGTCAATATAGGAGCATTGACTAATATTATCTTCAGTTGTTCAAAACATTCTTCACATTAAATTTTTCTAAACAAATTTAACCCCTTTACGTGTGAGCTTCGTTAATGGGTTAGCCAATCCTGCAAAATTATAGATGAAACATCGATAATAACATTCTAAACCAATAAAACTACGTAACTCAGTTATACTCGTTGGTGCTGGACATTCTTGGATTTCTCTTTTCTTAGAAAGATCAACAGAGATTCCATCTTTACAGAAAATATATCCCAAAAAAGAAATCTCATGATGTTAGAATTCACACTTGCTAAACTTCCCATATAATTCATGTCTTCTCAGAGTATTTAGGATAATGCACAAGTAGTTTTCATGATCTTCATAGATTTTGGAGTATACCGAGATATCATCAATAAATACCAGTACAAATTCATCAAGATATTGCTTGAAAACTATATTCATTAGATCCATGAAAACAGAGGGTGCATTAGTTAGCCCAAATGGCATTACTGTAAACTTGTAATGCCCATACCTAGTTCAAAATGCTGTTTTCAGAATATCTTCCTTCTTCACACAAAACTGATGGTATCCAGATTGAAGGTCAATCTTTGAAAATTATTGAGCTCTATACAATTGGTTAAATAAATCATCAATGCGAGGTATAAGATACTTGTTCTTTATTGTTATAACATTGATCTCCCTATAGTCAATGCACAACCTCATAGATCCATCTTTCTTCCTAACAAAAAGAATAGGGGCTCCCCATGGAGAAACACTAGGGAAAATAAATCCCTTATTACTCAATTCCTCTAGTTGTTTCTTTATTTCCACTAATTCCACAGTGGCCATTATATTAGGGTTCTTCGATATGGGCCTTGAACTAGGAATTAAGTCAATGGAAAACTCAATTTCTAGTTCTGGAGGATGTCTAGGTAAATCTTCTGGAAACAAATCAATATATTCTCTCACAATAGGTATATCCACTATTTGAACATTCCTTTCCTCACCCACAGTCATTTCAATCTCTTACTCCCCAATAATTGAATTTAGTTGGGCTACTGGGGGTGGATCTAGACAAGAATTAGGTGGTTATGATTCTACTCTAAAGATAAGGTGTTATTTATCATCGTCATCAAAAATAGTAACCTCCTCCTTAAAATAATTTTTTCATCATGGTCAGAAATCCAATCCATACCGAGGATTATATCAAATTCAATCATGGGTATGACGATGAGATCAGTTGATAAAGAACATTTATATGCCATAATGGGAACTGCTTCACAAAACTTTGTTGCAATGATACTTCCCTTAGGAGTTTTTACTGACAACTCCCTTGTGAAATAAAATTGGAAATATCTATTTTTCTTAGAAAATTGGGAAGATATGAAACAATGTGATGATCTAGAATCAAATAAAGAATTGGATAAACTTGAGGAAACCATTAAATTACCTGCCAACACGTCTTTTAGAGCTTCAACCTTAGCAATAGTGATCGCATAATCTTGGCCTTGATCCCTTGACCTTTTCTAAGGTAAGTTTTCTTGATGATTAGGACATTAATTTTCATAATGTCCTATCTCCCTACAATTGTAGCATTGAACATCGATAACTTCTTCCTTCCCTTTGCAATCATGAGCTTGCTGGCCTTTCTCACCACACTTGTAACAGACTCCCATACCCTTTGGGAAAGTACCAGAGTGTTTCTTTCCACATTTACTGCAGGATGGATATTAAATTTTTCCCTTCTTTCCCTTATTTCCATTTCCAGAGTGATCAGCAGATCTCTTCTTATCCTACGTTTCTTTAAAGTTGTAAGACTTAGAGAATTCCTTTTCCATCTTGATATCACATGAGACAATCTATTTGTATGACGAGAAGGATTGTGAGACCAATGCTCGATAGAGAAATTGTTTTAACCCATCAAAGAAACAATCGATCTTACTTCTTGGGTTTCATATATAATCTTCTACATACCTCGCTAACCTTGTAAAGTTAGAATCATACTTTGCAATATTCTCGTCCTCATTTTGCCTCAGACTCAGAAATTTTATTTCCATATCCACTTGATGGTCATGAGGAAAGTATTTTTCTAATAAAATATCTTTAAACTCCCTCCATTCCATATTTGATAATTCATCATATTCCTTCGTGTTTTGAATCAGTAACCACCATTGATCAGCATCTCTAGTGAGGCGGTAAACTACCATGACAACTTTTTCCCTTTCTCTATTCCACAAGGCATGGAATATTTTTTCTAAAGAATTTATCAGTTTCTTAGATACTAGTGGATTTATACCCCAATTTATTATTGGTGGTTTTTTCCTCATGAAGCGATCTTACATTGATCCTCACGCTCCTGTATTATTCAAAGAGAATTGTACTGTGGAAGCTTGGGGTGTTACATTTTCCGCTCCTTCAAATAATTTCGTCCTCAAAATTTCTAGAATATTACCGCATAAAAAGAATCTGGTGGTTTTCTTCATCATAATTTCCTTGGGTTCCCACATTGCCTCTTCCATCTTATGGTTTCTTCATAGAACTTTTACCAGACGAGTCGTCCGGTTTCCCAGCACTTGTTCTCTTGTATCAAGAATCTTAACAGGATCTTCGCAATAAGACAGATCAGGTTTCAGTTCTAATTCCTCATAGGTGAGTACATGCTTTGGTTCTGGCATGTATTTTCTCAACAGTGATACGTGGAATACATCGTGAACTTTGGAGAGACTTGGCGGCATTGCAAAATGGTAATCTACAACCCCAATTCGTTATAGAATTTTGAAAGGTCTGATGTACCTAGGACTCAATTTTCCCTTCTTACTGAAACGTATAACACCATTCCATGGAGACACCTTTAATAAAACATTATCTCCTACCTGAAATTCGAAATCCTTTCTTCAGTTATTGTTATAGCTCTTCTACCAACTTTGAGCTTCTTCGATGTGGGTTTGGATTACCTTCACCTTTTACATAATTTCCTCAACAAGTTCAGGGCCTACAAGTTTTCTTTCACCAACATCATTCTATATAATGCTTCATACAGTGCCATCTGAATACTTGAATATAAGCTATTGTTATAGGAAAATTATTCCAGAGGTAAATATTGATCCCACATACCCTAAAAGTCAAGTGAGAAAGATATAAACATGTCTTCTAAGGTTTTTATAGTCCATTCTGATTTTCCATCAATTTAGGGGTTGTAAGAAGTGCTCAAACGAAGTTCAGTATCCAAGGCCATCTGATGACTCTTCCAGAATCTTGATGTAAAATGTGGATCACGATTAGAAACAATTTATAGGGGTAACCCATGAAGTCTCACAACTTCATTAATATATATCCTTCCTAGACATTCAAGTGGTAGATCTTCTCTTATAGTAAGAAAATGTGCTGACTTGGTAAGATGATCAACAATGACCCATATTGAATTGTTCCTTCTAGGAGTCTTTGGTAGTCCCTTGACAAAGTCTATCATGATATTATCCCATTTCCACTCAGTTATGAGAAGAGGTTGAAAGACTCCACTAGGCTGTTACCTTCGAACTTTAACTTGTTGACAAACCATACATCTTGACACAAAATCAGCAATCTCCATCTTCATGTTGTCCCACCAAAAATTTCCCTTGAAATCTCTATAAATTGTAGTACTACCAGGGTGTATAGAGAAATTGGAACTGTGAGCATCATCCAAAAATTCCCTTTATATATCATGTATATTAAGAAGACAAAGTCTCTTCCCAACTTTCAAAATTCCATCTTCATACACAATGTCACTCAGTCTCGCATAATTCACATCTTTAATCTTCTTTTGAAACTCTTCATCATAGGTATGAGAACTATTAATAATTTTTAGTAAATATGGTTTGGAAACCATTTGAAAAATCCTTGATGTTTTACCTTCCATGGTTATTCCCATGCCATATTTTCTAAATCCAAGAAAATAGGATCCCTTTCAACTCTCATCTTGTTCAAAACTCCTTGATCCTTTCTACTCAAATCATCTAAGACCTTATTTTCCATCCTCGGGTGGTAGTGTATCATGAAATCATAATCCTTGAGTAGTTAAAGTCATCTCCTTTGCCTCATGTTGAGTTATTTCTATGAGAAAATATACTTCAAACTCTTTTAATCAGTATAAATCTCACATTTTTCACCATATAGATAGTGTCTCTATATATTCAAAGAAAATATTACAATTTCTAACTCAATAGCATGATAAGGATATTTTTGCTCATGAATTTTTAGCTGTCGTGATGCATAGGAAATAACCATATCATTCTGCATAAGGACACAACCAAGTCCTTTCTTTGAAGCATAATTATAAATATAAAACCCATCATTCCCCGATGGTAGAATCAATATAGGGGCATTGACTGATTTTCTCTTCAGTTCTTCAAAAAATTCTTCACATTCTTTTGTCCAAAAAAATTTGACCCCTTTACGTGTGAGCTTCATTAATGGGTTAGCCAATCATGCAAAATTCTGGACAAAACGTCAATAATAACCTGCTAAACCAATAAAACTGCATACCTCAGTTATACTTATTGGTGCTGGACATTCTTGGATTGCTCTTGTCTTAGAAGGATCAACAGAGATTCCATCCTTAGAGACAATATGAACCCAAAAATAAATCTCCTGAAGGTATAATTCACACTAGATAAACTTCCCATATAATTCATGTCTTCTCAGAGTCTTCAGGATAATGCACAAGTGGTTTTCATGATCTTCATTGATTTTGGAGTATACCAAGATATCATTAATAAATACCACTAAAAATTCATCAAGATATTCCTGGAAAACTCTTTTCATTAGATCCATGAAAACAGAGAGTTCATTAGTTAGCCCAAATGGCATTAATGTAAACTCGTAATGGCCGTACCTTGTTCAAAATGCTGTTTTCATAATATCTTCCTTCTTCACACACAACTTATGGTATCAAGATCGATGGTCAATATTTGAAAAGTATTTAGATCCATGCAGTTGGTCAAATAAATCATTAATTCGATATAGGTGATACTTTTTATTTATTGTTATAGCATTGATCTCCCTGTAGTCAATGCACAACCTCAGAGATACATCTTTCTTCTTAACAAAAATAATAGGGGATCCCCATGGAGAAACACTAGGGAGAATAAATCCCTTATTACTCAATTCCTCTAGTTGTTTATTTAGTTCCACTAATTTCACAGTGGCCATTCTATAAGGGGTCTTCGATATGGGCCATGAACCAGGAATTAAATCAATAGAAAACTCAATTTCACATTTTGAAGGATGTCTAGGTAAATCTTCTGGAAACACATCAACATATTCTCTTATAATAGGTAGATCCTCTATTTGAATATTCCTTTTCTCACCCACAGTTATTTCATTCTCTTCCTCTCCAATAATTGTATTTAGTTGAGATATTGGGGGTGAATATAGAAAAGAATTAGGTGGTGACAATTCTTCTCTAATGATAAGGTGTTATTTATCATCATCATCAAAAATAGTAACCTCCCTCTTCTTATATTAAATTTTTGCATCATGGTTCGAAAGCCAATCCATACCGAGGATTATATCAAATTCAATCATGGGTATGACGATGAGATCAGTAGATAAAGAACATTTATATGCCATAATGGGATTTGATTCACAAACTTTGTTTCAATTATACTTTCCTTAGAAGTTTTGAATGAAAAATCCCTTGTTAAATCAAATTGGAAATATCTAATCTTCCCTTTTCAATCACGAGCTTGGTGGCCTTTTTCACCACACTTATAACAGGCTCCTATACCCTTCAGGAAAGTACCAGGGTTTTTCTTCCCACATTTACTACAGGATGGATATTCAAATTTTCCCTTCTTCCCCTTATTTCCATTTCTAGAGTGATCAGTAGACCTCTTCTTATCCTGCTTTGCTTTAAAGTCGTAAGACTTAGAGAATTCCTTTTCTATCTTGATAGCACATGAGATAATATCTTCGTATGACGAGAAGGATTGTGAGACTAATGCTAGATGGAGAAATGGTTTTAACCTATCAAAAAATTGATCGATCTTACTTCTTGGGTTACGTATATAATCTGATGCATGCCTCGCTAACCTTGTAAAGTTATACTCATACTTTGCAACATTATCGTCCTCATTTTTCATCATACTCCGAAATTTTCTTTCCATATCCACTCGATGTTCATGAGGAAAGTATTTTTCTAGGAAAAAATCATTAAACTCCCTCCATTCCATATTTGATACTTCATCATCTTACTTCTTGTTTTGAATCAATGACCACCAATGAGCAGCATCTCCAGTGAGGTGGTAAACTGCCATGACAACCTGTTCCTTTTCACTACTCCCCAAGGCGTAGAATATTTTCTCTAAGGAATTTATCTATTTCTTAGATACTAGTGGATTTGTACCCCCATTTAATGTTGGTGGTTGTTTCCTCATGAAGTGATCTAAAATTGATCCTCCACGCTGCAGATGAGGGTGCTCCATACGGGTAAGGTTATTATTCATAACCTGAGTGAGTTGTCCAAGTATGGTGATTAGCTCATCAGCACCAGTTGCATCACCAGCTCCACTATAATTATCTTGAGTAGGAGGGAAATCCTTACATGGAGTGCGTGCATTGATACATTTTCCATTCCTTCCACTAGGCGTCATTTCTAAAAAATGTCATAAACTAGATTATTTTATGAATCGAAATACATAATTCCAAACATGTAAAACACTTAACATAAATTGAAAAGTTTTTGGATATAATCCATAATCATATAAATGTTTTCTTTGAGGAAGTATATACTCATTAACCCTTCATAATGGTTTGTAAATAAAATGAGAGTTATCCTAAGCATATCCCTTGAAAGTTTTGTAAACAAGAGTGAAGCAAGGCCCATTGTCAGGCACCAATTCCCGTTTGAATCTAGATCAAAGCGGTGTTTTCAGGTTTTACCCCTAGGTACATCTGTGGCCGAGCCGCCTCTACTTTCTCATATCTAGACATGGATGTATTGCTCGGAAAACTCACAAAATCTCAACAATACCAAAATTATAGGAAGTTCTTCTATACTAATCCTCAAAATTCATCTTAGGTCTTTTTTCTCTAAATAGATTTTATCTAAATCTAGATTCCAGGGTTTGTACTAAACTTCCTCTGATAACAACTGTAATGCCCCAACCCTAGTTACAAAGAGTCGGTGTATTATTACATAACATTGGCATGATCACAAAAGATCAAGTCTTAAAATACCGATTAGTTTATTAGCCATGGAAACACTAGATACATTCACAAGTCTTACATTACATCATAAAGTGAAAGACTAAAATGACATTTTCTCCATAGACAACACTCATATCCCCTAAGTCTATCCCTATAGGTTATTCATAAAATAATTCTTCACATCTAGGGAAAAATAAAACATAGAAATGGGTGAGTGTAGATGCTCAGTAAGGATAACAATATAGTGGACACTTTCATAAATAAGCACAAACATTTAAGGTAATGTATAACTAAAACAAAAGCCTTTTAAACTTGAACTTCAACATAATATAGAAAAAATAAAATGAAATAATTCCATTTACTTATTGACATGGATATTCTACTAGTAGAATAATCACATTCAATATCAATAACCACTTTCATAATGGAGGAATGCAAAATGCCAGACTATCATAACCACCTAGTCAAGGCCTTGTTCCAAGACTAAAAATAAGATTTTTTCAAGGCCTTGTGCCAAGACACTAGTTTTTCTCATGTGACCTACCGATGTATAGAGGAGCTATAGCGGTCTCCACTCATCACTTACTAAGTCTAATTCATTCCTCATATGAACAGGTTTAAACATAACATAATCCTTCGTATTAAAACTAGCATACGAAATGTCAATAATTTCTCTATAAAACATGAATGGTATTAAAATAACACATCCACAGTCAAACATATTACAAAACTTTCAATATAATGTGTAAGTTTTGTATCATAATAAATCAACATCAAATAATCTTAAAATCCATCAAAGGATGTTAATATAGATGAAATAAAAACTACTTGAGATAAATATCTCTTTTTATGAAATCATTTAAAAGTAACATAATTATAAAAGAAAAAATTTACTTTGAAAATATTCTTCTAAGATTTTAAGGGAAGCATCAACGATTTTATAACGGCGGAAAATAGCCTCACTCGCCATATATGGTAAAAAAATACATTCTTACCTTAATTTTGTCGAAAAGGTTAAAAAGTACTTTTTTGGAAAAAGACAGAAATATTCCTTTATAAAAATCTTATAAAAATTAAAAAAAGGGTGTAAATGAATTTAATACATATTCTATAAAATAGTAATAATGTTTTGAAATACATTTTTAAGAAACATGGATGTGGATGATAAAGAGGTCCCAACAGATACTTACGTAAAAACAACCTCGGATAATAAAGAGATTGTGAAATTAACCCTTACATTGTTCTTTTACTAAGTAGATGGTATGTTAACCTTGTTTATAATAGTTAAAAAGCTGTTATTAAATTATACAAGAATCATATACATAAATATGATATCATATATGATCATCTAATATTGCTTTGTTAATAATATTTTACTATTATCCTCATTTCGGGAGTTAACTTACTCATTTTCTTTTATATGTTTTGTTACATAAGCTGTGTTTGTTATGGATAGGTTGTATATTATTCATATCCATAATGATATCAAGTACTTAAAAATTATTTTTAATCATCAAATGAAAATTATTCTTGAATGGATACGATGGGGAATGAATCTCATCGCGTTCGTGGAGACAGTAGTCCGTACGTACGCACGAGTGACAATATCATTCTTTTGATATTAAAATAGTATATAATTGAATGTTATATTATATATAAAAAGTCATTATCATGTTATATTTATTATTTAAATCAGTTGTAATCATTATTATACCCATCCAAATGATGAAATGTTTGAATAACAAATGACACCACGACTTGGAGACGGTAAACCGTACGTACGCACGTGTGGGGACATTTTCATTCATAAAATGGATAAAATAAATAATATGGTCGTACCATTTTTATAATAACATAACAGTATATAGAAGATATTACAGTTATTATTTTATTATGGAAACAATGAGGAATGAAGAAGTGGAAGAAGAAAATAACTTGAAAGGGGGTGGTGAAATTATCACCTCTTCTTCGAGTGTTTCCTTTTGAGTTGATCAAAAGGGATCTTTGGTTGGATTTATGACTAAAGTAAGGCCTCTAGGATGAAGGGAGGGATTTTGGGAGGGTATTTGGGCATGGGGTTTTCTGAGCCAAATGGATTTGAATGTGTGAATTTGAGAGAAGGTGGAGTGCCCTTTTATAAGAGGGGTGAGGGGAACCTTAAGAAAAACTAGAAATATTATTTTATAATAAATTCATATTCAGTTTCTAATGGATCCAAACTAATTTATTTCAAGTATAAGGTGGGGATGGGTTGACATACACTCAACTAATAGGTTTTATACAGGTTTGGGTCACTATATTAACCTTATCTTTTAGATTTAACTCTTAGTTAATTACTTTGACACTTACCATCTCTCTTTGTATTTTTATATTATATGGTCAATAAACATACTATATACTTCCAAAAGAACCCCAAGTTGTTCATTAATGATACAACTATAATTATATATGTCTTTTTTATGAAACTTAGATTTTTAGGAATAGAATATCAATTAATAATATAGTTTTTTTAAAAACTCTTTTATGTAAATTTTGACACTATTTGGTATTTGGTATTGGCTAAATTCATAACAGTATTATTATTTCAAAAAAAATTAATCTAACCAAACCTAAGATGTCATATTAACCTATAAAATTAGTGTAATTCCTAAAAATTGTTAAATTACATTTATTTGAATATTTATAATATCAATTATTTTAACATTTCATTAATTCGGTAATTACTGCATCATCATTGTGTCATAAATAAATTAAATTATTTAATGTCTAAAAAATGTAAAAAAATTACCATTATGTAGGAAAAAGTTTAATATTTCTATTTAATATTTACAGTTGAATTTATCTTATGTGAAACCCTATATTAAAAATGTTTTTGTTATTAAACTTTGATTTTAACTCTTTTAACTCTTCTTTGAATTAAATAATAATAAGTGTCCTATTCTAATCCAAGTGGACCTAAAGGATCATATTTTATTCCTAATGTTGTTTTGGATCAAATTACACTTATACAATATAATTGGTACATGTGTTAGGGTAAAAATAATATCATTTTTACCTTTAATTACCCTATTTACTTTTAACTGTGGTAAATAGAAGTATAATGTTACTATTCACCAAAAATTATTTTTATCTCATTGAACCACATTTTACTTATTGACATAAACCGTGTCTCTTGGATTTTTGAAATTCAATTCATAGAAGCGGTAAAATTATGTTTTATGTGAATTTGCAAATTCTCCTTGGAGGTGGGTAAAAGACGGTGAAAAGTTCAATAAAATTTTTATATATGTTAAATTAATATAAATTGATTCCAATGAATTATATTGAACTTATATAGGTTTTATGTCTCTATTTTGACCTAAAATAAATTTAAATAAAATTAATAATTATTTAAATAAAAAGTCGATTTTAACTAATAACTGAGTGTTTTTCACTATTCATCAAAAATTGAAAGTTTTCAGAAAATACCAAAAATTCACCCTAGGCTAATTTTGATATTTCAAATCCAAAAATGAAGTCCATTTTGAAAAATAAAATATATAAAATTTCAAAAAGTGGGTATTACTATTCATAATGGCTAGTTGGAGTGGTTGTGGTGTGTGTTAGAACTCGAAGTTGCATACAACACACACTATAGTATTATTCAAAGAGAAGTGTACCGTGGATGCTTGGGGTGTTATAGTTGCATATTATGGCTCTGTTATTTGAGATGCATCTGGAGGTGCACGATAGGGAGGGGAAAATGTTTCTTTCCTCTGTAGCTATTACCTCTATGCTTCTTGACCGAGTTCGAATGAGGCAACTATCAGATTCTAAAGGCCTAGTACTATGGGAAAGCGTGTCAGTAGAGGACCCTATTCCTGGGTGGACCATAGGTGAGGATGAGATCTTGTGTTTCCAGGGATGCATATGGGTGCTGGATGACATATGTGAGGAGCTGATGCGAGATTTTCATTCCTCAGTTTGTGTAGTTCATCCTGGTGTCACCAAGATGTATTGTGATCTTCATCACCAGAATTGGTGGCCAGGTTAAAAGAGAGATATTTCCGGTTTTGTCTTCAGGTTCTCCACCTGTAAATAGGTGAAAGTGGAGCATCTGCGAACAACAGGTCTTTTGTAGCAGTTACCCATTCTGCAGTGGAAGTGGAACAACACCACGATGGACTTCGTGACCCATTTTCCAAGGTCGCCCCGAGGGAATGTTGCAGCATGGGTTGTCATTGACAGGATTACAAAGGTCACTCACTTATTACAAATCAAGGATACCTTCAGTATTGATGAGCTTGGACAGTTGTACATATGAGAGATTGAGCTCTTACATGGAGTTCCACACTCCATCGTTTTAGACAGAGACGTGCGTTTTACTTCTTGGGTCTGGCAGGGGCTTCAGAAGGCATTGGGTACACTGGTACTTTTGAGTACAACATACCACCCCCAGATAGATGGCTAGTCCGAGTGTAGGATTCAAGTTCTTGAGGACATGCTTCAAGCATGAATTATGGATTTTGGAGGTTCTTTGGAGAATCATATACCTCTTGTGGAGTTTTCCTACAATAATAGTTTTCAAGCAACTATACAAATGGCACCTTATGAGGATTTGTACGGTAGGCCATGACGATCATACTTATGTTTGATAGAGGTAAGAGAGACAAATTTTCTGGGACCTCATCTTGTTCAGGAGACCACCAAGCAGATAGAGTTGATTCAGAAAAGGATGGCTACTGCACAGTCCTATCAGAAGTCTTATGCTGATCAGCGGAGACGACCTCTGGAGTTCGAGGTTGGGGATCAGGTTTTTCTATGTGTCACATCTAGGATGGGGCATATAGGGATCATGAGACAAGGTAAGCTTTCACCGAGGTATTTCAGGACTTTTGAGGTGTTGGAGAGGGTTGGACAGGTTTCCTATTGTTTGCAGTTACCTCAGAGGTATTGGGATATGCACGACGTCTTCCATGTTTCTTAGCCTCGACATTACTTCTCAGACTAGTCTCATGTCTTTCAACCCGAGGAGGTTAAGTTAGAGGTGGATGCCTTGTTCGAGGAGCATCCTATATGGATCATTGATCGAAGTATGAAGGTTCTCCACGGCTGGTCTGCTTCTCTGGTACGAGTGCTATGGCAGCACGATCAGGTGCAGGATAAGACTTGGGAGAGGGATACCGATGTACGAGCACAGTGGCCAGAACTATTTGGGGTTTCTTCTTCTGCTAGGGAAATTCTAGGAAGAATTTCTTTAAGGGTGGAAGCTTGTAAGAACCCAAACCTTCTTTTCAGGTATATGGACCTTGTTTGATTCTTTTCATGGTTATAAAGTTAAGGGTGATGAATGGTAGAGTCAGAAGAACTTTGAATGATGTTTTGATGAAAAGGGGAAGTTGCACGGGTGGTGCATGGTTTGTCTAACCGTGCAACCAAACCGTGTGTGGAGGGTCTTCCAAGGCAGTGGATAACACATGGTTAACATACGCTTTGTCTAACCATGCAGCCAAACCATGTGTGGAGGTTCTTCTGAGGCAGTGACTAACGCACGGTTAGTGCACATTTTGTTTAACTGTGCGAGCAAACCATGCGGGCACTTAAGTGAGATCCTAAAAAAGTGGATCTCACATGTTTTTTCCTCTAAGTGGCTCATTTTTTCCACCTAAATGCCCATAAATCGGGATTTTTCTTCCCCTAAGGTCAAAGAAGGTTCTCCCATTGACCAGGAAGTGATTCAATGGATTCTTTGGGTGAATCGAAGCTGGATTCATGAGGTATATATACGTTCTTCTTTGTTATTGTTCGGTTTCTTAGATCTAGTTAGATATACTTCTCCTCTTCTCTCGGTTTCTTAGATCTATACCCGTTATGGGTAGATCTATGTGTGTGGATAACAAGTTTGATGATTTTTGGTCTTGGTCTTGTTAGGAGAAGATATCAAAGGTGGGTTCTTGGATAATCAACCCGGTTTCCTTATGTGTTATTCTTTTGTGGGGGTTTTCATCAAAACCTTTGAGGTAGGAGGTTTGTTCCTTTCTGTAGGAAGTCTTTGAGTATTTATGTGAAAATTCCACCAATACCCTTAAATGGGGTATTGCGTGTTCCCTGTTTTTCCCTTTTTGTTTTCTTTATTTTCTTATATGCTTGAGTAGAGATTATTCTTTGTGAATAGGGTAATTTTACTGTGCTTTGGATGTTTTTCCCATGCATGTTTTTCCTATTTATGACCGTTTAGTCTAGTTTACCTATTACGTTTTTTCTAGTTACATGCCTAGTATTGTAGGATGGAGTTTTCTTTTTTGGCAAGCTGAGATGCTGTAGAATGCTATCCAAGTAGTTCTTGAGGTTACTTTGGCCATTACGCGATGCGATACTTTCTAACTTTACACAGGCCTGTGAGAACCAAGTGTAGTAGACCATAAAGAGAATAGACATAAGGTCTTCTCTAGAGTGTCTTTATATTACGATGTGAGACAACAAGAGAAATTGACATTGAGTTCTTCCTCAGAGTGTATGTAGTTCCTCAATGCGGGACACATGGGGAATGAGACGTTGAGTGCTTCCCCAGAGCGCCTTTAGTATGATACAAGTCTATAGGGGGAATTGATGGTGACTGATTCCCCAAAGAGTCTATTCATTAGCTGAACTAGAGGGGTGAGACTGTGTGTGCCTCCCAGAGGGTTGCTATTACTTGTTGGTTGAACCATAGGGGTTAGGCTGTGAGAACTACCCAGAGGATTACCTGTTTGTTTCTACTTGCTTGAGTAGCTGATTACTTGTTTGTGAATTAAATGATTGAAACTATGGAATGTTTGATGTTGAATAATTTCCTTGTTTACAAATTTTTGTACTTTTACCTGCCATATATTCACTGACTGTTAGGCATAAATCTTGTGGTGGTTTCCTACTAGGTTTAGTCTCACACCCTATTTGGGCCATGCTTTTGGGCCCAAACAGATTATATTTCTGTAGGTATAGACAAGAGAAAACACCCTTCGACTTTAGGTACTTGATTTCATTGGAGATAGAGAGCATGAGACCAAGATGAGGCTTGTGATGTTGAGGAGTTTCTTATCTGTTTTCTTTTTGCACTTTGTTTTAGTACCATATTCAGCATTTTGACTTGTTTGGATGCTTTCCTAGACATATATGTATCATGCATCTTTATATATATATGTGCTCCATTTGTTTACACTTTTAGTATTCCACTATTTACTCTTGTATGGATGATTACTAATTTTTCAATTGATTTTGTTTATCTTCCACTGTGTACTCTGCCAATGATAGAATAGTTTCTCCACTACAATATGCAAGGCCCTCACTACTAGTCGGCAGCCTCTGGCATTTGGGGAAATGCGCTTAAGGCCATGTGACCTACCAGGTACGGAGCACCTCTGGGTGGCTTTCAGAACCGAGACGTTACAATAATTATTTAAATAGAATGTATTTTTCTATTATTTACCATCAAATATTGTTTACGCACTCCCTATTTTTTTATTGATTACACAACATGTGTGTTTTTTTTACATTTTCATATTGATTTTGCTCATTGATTAATTATTTCTTCCAATGTACTTAGCCCTTACTAATCATTTGAGCTCAGCCTTATTTTGTTTCCTTGTTTAGGAATCCAAAAGTGTAATTTGAATGATATAAAATGATTTTCAAAATTGAATAATGTTATCCTTGAAAGATATATTTTTTGTAATTAGTGTATTCATTTGTAACACAAGACAGATGTACATATCTAGTTTACTAGAACTACTAAACTAATTGGTTCTTTGGTCCGAATTTACTCATCATGCTAATGTAATGGTAGTAGACACCATATCTGGACTTACTAAAGTCCTAGAACTACATTTTATATCAAATAATGTTTCGAAAAAACCTCGGGAACTTGATTTAGGAAAATATAAACCGGGGAACATAACCCTAAGATAGAATTTGTGCATTATCATATAATAACATATTTCTTCATTAAATTTTGAGTTATGAATACCATAAAAGGATTTTGATATTATGTTTAATCATTATTAATAAGAATAAACCCATATTTTTTCATTTTATTTAATGAAAGTCTACCAATATTAATGATATTTTGGAATAAATTTATGTATTTACCACTCATTAGTTTAGAATTTGTTTTATTAGAAAAGTTATTTGAAGAATAATGACATCACATTTTAGAAGAATAAGTTTAAAGGTATTGATAACATTTAGTTTTATTATTATCATTAATGCAATTGTAATAAAATTCAAGTTAGATTATTAGGTTTTGAAAAAAATTACGTTGTATTGAAAAACATAGTGAAAAGGTTATTAAATGATTAAATTTAAAGGATATACAACATATTTATTATATAATTTATTTTAATATGGTTTTGTAAAAAGGATAACTTATAAGTTGGTGGGTATTGAACCCATGAACTATGGATTCACACCTTCCACATACCTACACAATGTCTTGGTTAATATGCCATTGTTTGTAGTTAAACAATTTGATGAATAAATTTTAATAATGAACCAATAGTGCCAAATTTTAGGTTTATAGATTAATTTATTAACCATATTACATTTATAGAATAGTTATATACAAATGGAAGGTCTTATTACTATTTTATGGTCCTTACAATCTGTTAAAAGTGTATTTCAGTGCTACATGCATCAAAGTTAATTCTTTGATATCCATTTCTTGATGTAAGGGATGAATTAAAACTTGATAGAATCATAAAAAAATATGGAATTGTCCTTATGAAATTGAAATATATCATGTAATTATATTTCCTTATATTCATGGACAATAAAATAATTGGTCAAAATTTGTAAAAGTATCTTAAAACAAAAAATTTATACTAATACCTTCATTTTTGTTTAATCGATGGTTTTTTAAATCATCATAGATTTATGACTTTGAGGCCGTCAACTTTCCTTTGATCATTCAATTTTTTGTGATCGATAAACTAAATAACCCACTATAATAATTTAAATTTTCCCACCAAGGCTATATTTTCACTTTCCACTAATGTTTTCTTATGTAGAAACTTAGTTATATATTATTACATATGATGATTGTACTTCCCTTTCACTTTTATTAAGAGAATATTTTATTAACCCTTTCACGAGGTGAGTTTTTCAACAAATTAAATTAATAATATAGAAACTTTTACTAAAAATATAAATTTTAAATTGTGAAGATACAATTTATTTATGGTGGGGATAATGTAACACCCCAAAAATTCTAAAAGAGTAACTTTTTATTGATAACGTGTACAAAATGAAACACCCGAAGTTGAAAGGAATATAAAATCTTGATGCATTATGATATATTTAATTTTTCAAATAAATTTAATATATTCTATATATTTAAATTTAAACAACATTTAGTTAGTTTGCATCGCACAAAACAAAAACTTTCTTTGATAACTTGAGTTACATGCAAGACCGAGTTTTGTGGAACAATAATATATTTTTAAAACATTATTATTTAATATAATAAGATATAACCTAGTAGTTAAATTAGAGGTTATAAATATTTTTAAATAAATTATGAAAGTAACTCATTTATAAAAATATAAAATTAATTGATAGGTTACCAATTAACTATAAATGAATCTTAAAATCAATTTAATATAAAGGAAATAATTCACTAAAAAACTATTTGTATCTGCATAATGTGTTTTATCATAATAAATTAAATTATTTAATATTTTGGAATTATTTAAATGAAATATATATATATATATTATATCCATAAAATATATTTTGTATGCATAAGATAAAAACAAACCCAATATTATGAATAAAGCAATATTTTAATAAAGGTCGTTTTGACACATTTTAATGGGGCACCTATTTTAAACACAAAATTGGAAGCTATTATAAATTTTTTATTTGAAAATAAACTTAATTTTTTTAATTATTAATATAAAAATTATATTTGGGTGAGTTTTTGGTATTATTATGAGAATTTTTATTTTTTGATTAATAGTTAAAAATACCAAATTTTAATGGAAAACCGATTTCATGTGTAAATAATTTATAGTGTTAAAATATATTTTAAATTGATTTTAAAATTTAATTATTTAAATTATATATAAATTAATCTAATTTAGTTCATTTTAATCAATTTAACATTGAAATTGGATAGAGAAACATTTGAAATGTTTGAACATTTTACCTCAAAAACCCACTTTGTCATGTCGTCCACTGGATAAATTTTAAAATAATTTCTACCACTAATGTGATTTGAATTTGGAAAAATGAATTAAATATTTTTAATAAGATTAATTTATAATGTATAATATGTTTATCTTAGTTTTTTACCAAAAAAATCAGTGAAAATGATTATAATTAATTACATCGTTTAAGGGAAAAAATTTCTTAATAAGGGACTAAACCTTAACCTCAAGGCCCAAAATGACCTATAAGCTTATCTAAATTACATTATAAGGAAATATGTATACCATATAATCCCTTGTATCAAATTCATTTCCTTATTGTATCCAATTAAATTGAAAAAATGTTGGTGGGATTTCCTCTTTGAAAATTTTTCAAGAATGCCACTCCTCCTCCACTTTAAGATGGAACTCACCCCTGCCACTTATTCACACATATCAAGACATTTGGAGTCAAAAAATCCTAACCAAATAATATACCAAAATACCTATTATCATCTTATAAGTTCACTTTGTGTATAAATCAGACCAAGTAAGTCTTTTGGTATAAACCAAAAGGAGTTCCCTGAATAAGAGGTAACGTTCTTCAATGATCACTTTAATTTCATTTACTTATCTAACCCTTAAATTATTTCCATATATTTATTAAATTAAAAACCTCAGTATCTTAAATATACTTATATGTTTTTATTCTAATATTTCTACCTATAGTTTGACACATATTCATCAAAATGGGATACATAATCATCGTTCGTGTATACAACGATGTACCGCCTCACGAACTGATGTTGTTTGTTGTTTAGTTTACTAACTTTCATGGTTAGAGATAATGATGGATTTATAGTTTATATGTGATATATATTATATTTATAATCTCATTATTCTTCAAGAGTTATTATATAATACGTACCATCATACTCTCCATTATATGGGAATACGATAACTTTATTTGTGGACATGTGGACTACCGCCTCTTAAAAGAGACATGATTCGTTTGTGCTATACGTAGAATGTATAAAGGATTGTTTTATCAAAACTATGTGACATTTATAAAATAGAAATGATACTATAAATAATATATATATATATATATATATCATTTAATTTTCATTATTTCAAACACGGGAAAGAAAGAGAAGTAGTGTTCATGCATACGTAAGACCCACCACCTCCAGGAATGGTGAATTTAATTTACTATATCTAAAATTCATGGATTATTATATTAATTTTATACTGAGTATATATGATATTTAAATAATTTTTTATATTATGAAGATAATGAAATCATGATCTAAAGTAATGGGAACAAAAATAACATGTCAAAAAATAATCGAATAATAAGAGAGCCAAGATCAAATCTGGGTGGGGGTGAATTTCCAGGTTAATGTTGTAGTTATGCAGAAGATTCTATAGTAGTTACTATAGAAGACAACACTATTCATCTAATTTGGGCATTTGGGCCTTGATTTGGGACTACGGGTCTTAGGGCCTTCAACCCACCAAAGCCCTTCTCCCATAGGGCCTTTAGGCTGTAAGGGCCATCAGGAACCAATGGATTTCAGGACACAATGATTTTGGGCCATAGGAAAGACCAAAAAGCAACTCGGGAAGACCACATAAGAGCAGACCTGGAAGAGTATTCAGAGAAAAAAATAGAAACCACCAAGAGTAGAGCTAACACGATTATAATAATGAGAGGGTTTGAAAACTTCCATCAGGACTAGGCACCACACATCTCTACCCAGGGAAATGCTAGCCGATCATCCATGCGAGGTGGGGAGCTAGGTGCCTTAAAGATGCAGATTCTGGGGAGGGGCTATTTCAATTTTTTTAGGTCTTGGGCCTTTAAGATCTTGTACTGAATCATATATGGGCCTTGTGCCTTGGTCTTAAATTCCATGTAAGGGATCCCCTTCAACCATTAAAATGGGTACTATAAAAAGTAAAAAAAATAAGGCCATTTGTCCATTCAGGGTAACAAGGAAATTAACACGTGAAATTGTGAAACTATTGAAATATTACTAACAAAAGATAAATAAGATAATATAATAAGATCATATATAATATTAAAAACATGATTATGGTTGTGTTATAAGTTAGTTACATGCTTAAAACTATTATATAAGAGGTTAAAGGATGTTCACTTGAAAAGAAATGAAAGGTAAGGGATTTTGTCACAATTTTTGTTGCATTGAGACTTTTTTGTTATTATAAAAAAAATCACTTTAATGTGGTGTATATAATGATCCTTTGAAATTTAATATCTTTATTAAATCATGATTCATGATATTTTTAGTTATAATTTGATCTATCTCATCCAAGGGTTTTTGAATTGAAAATTACCACGCAGTAAAAGTTATATTCGAAATATCAATTTTTTTTATGATTGTTAACTTTATATCAAAACAATCACTTACTTATTATCTTTTTTATTTTACATTTCATTCGAAATATTTTCATTTTTATTCAATTTATATCATTCTTCCCAAAACCATATACCATTATTTCATACAGTTTCACCTTGAAAATTATTTTAAATGTTGACAAATCTATATATTTTACCCAATATGGATATTTGATGATAATGGATGTTGTTCACTAATTAAATAGATTATTATATATGTGGTGAATGATTTTGACATGAAATATATAGGTTGGGGATTGGCTAATTCAAGACCCTCAATGCATCGGTAGTCTCATGAGATAAAATCTGTTGGTGACAAACCCTTTGAGTTTGTTTCCATGAAAAATACATGAGTTTCTACCCACAGATTTAAATTGTCTTGTGAATAGATATTGATGGTAATGGTATTATGTTTCAGGAAAAAATGATGTCTGATAATTAATCATTTCCTTTATTTCAGTTATTATTATCCATGTTATTTTTGAATTGACATTATCTATGGATGATTTTTATCCTCATTTCATTGATTAAATGTCATGAGTCTCAGTTATTTTCTCTTCGATATTTATTATTCCTCATCCAATTATTTAAGTGTAATGTGTCTTTAGTTGTTTACCTTTACATATTATTTAGGCACTCCCTCTTATTTTTTTTGATTACATGGCATGTGTGTTCAGTTGTTACCTTTCCATATTGATTATTATCATTAATTCATTAGTTATTTCACTATACTTAACCATTATTGAGGATTTGAACTCACCATTATTTTGTCTCCTTCCCCATGAATCCAAGAAGTGTAGTAGGAAAGATAAGAAAGGATATGATAGATGTAAAAAATTTATCCTTGAAAGGGAAAAAATTATTTTGTATTTAGTGCATTCATTTGTATCACAAGTCTCATATATGTATCTAGTTAACCAAGACAATGAAACTGATTGGGTTTTTAAGGTATAGTTCTATGTAATAATGCCAATGTAATTGTTGTAGACATTAGATCTAGGAGTACTGGGGTTGAGTAACTACAATTACATTCTTGATACCACCTCACTCTATTGGAAACTCCACTAAGGTAAGTAATGGGGTTTTAGAAAAAATTAAAAGCGGTCTAAACCTTTAATGAAGAGACGAGTCTTACAACCTTCCCATCATAGGATAAAGTTTCCTCTACCTATAACCCTAATTTTTTTTGCAACTTTATAAAAGAAAATTCTTGAACACTAGTCCCATATGTCCATTAATACGCTTGTGTTGCCAAAACATACACACACTAGAGGAAAATATTTTCCATGTAGCATCTTCTCACTATGGTCAATGATACAATTATAATGCTCTCCAAAGGATCCATAAACCTCATTGTGAAAATACTCAAGATTGAGAGATTTATATGGATCAAGAAGGTAATTTCAAAGATGAGATATATAGAAGACAACATGTAAGGCATTGAATCTATGTGGAAGTGATTGTTGGTATACCACTGGAAAAACCCACTCCAAAATCCTTAATGAACTCACATACCTAGGTAATAAATTTCCCTAAATTCATATATGATGGTGTACCAATATTGGAGAAACATGAAAAAACACCTGGACACCTATCTCAAACTCTAAGGGTTGGTGATTTATATCCACTTATGATTTATTCCTACTCTATGCAGTAGACATCGTCTTACGGATCAACAAGACCTACTCTATTATCACATGAATTAGGCTAGTTCCAACAATAATCACCTCACCTAATTATATATAGCACAAAGGTGAAGATATACATGATTAAACATAATTTTTATTTCCCCTGAGAATCATTGTTACACTTTAAATGAGGTATATGGTGACATCATCCCATTTCCAATTCATAATGGGAAAGTACTGTCGTAGATTAGTGGGCCACTAATGCTCGATATTAAGCTTCTAAATGGTGGATCATCATGTATAAAATGCTAATTTTCCATGTTAATTCTTAACCACTAATATAGATAGTGGATACCGTGATACAACTTCATCGATCCCAGGTGTATGACCAATCTTGATATATGATACTTTCTCATCAACTCCCCTCACATATCATTTGGAACTGAAATACCTTCTTGAACATAGATGATCTTTTAATTTTCTACATTATAGGGTGGGGGTAGCTCCCCACCATCAAATATATCCTTTATGGAAATAAATTTTTGATCCAAAAGATTTCTTCTATTGACTTGATATAAAAGTTATGGAACCATAGCTGAATTTGTCCAAACTACTTAATCCTTATCCTCCTGAATATCTAGATTCTTTGTAGGAAAATGTGTCATAAATTTCCACTCACTATAAGACTCTTGGAAAACTAGAGGCTATATCTTCTAGCCCAAAGCCATCACAACTTTGTTTCCATTCCCTAGTGTATAGGCCAACTAAAATTCAAAAGACTGGAGGTACTTGGATCACTTGAATAACCAAAGGTTAAGGTCTTATTGAGTAAAAAATTACCTCAAAATCTTATGGTTTTTATAGAACATGAAACTTTATCCTAATATATGGTGCCTCAAAAACTTTAAGGAATACAATACTATTTTTAACTCAAGATCGTGAATAGGGTAATTCTATTCATGATGCCACAACTATCGAGACCCATATCGAACAAGTTAATCAACCTCCATCCAAACTTCTCCTAGACCAATACCCAATGTTTATTATTATAAAATATAATCTATATAAAGACATTAAAAAATTTGGATTGGTTTTGAGGTCAATATCCCCTTAAAATCTTCAAAAGTCATTCTCTCAAGATTCTAAACAAACTAAATTTATCCCTTTTCTAGTCATCCCTATCTCAGGATCTTCCAAACAAAAAAATTCATGTATAAAACATTGTTAATAGATTAACAATACAATAAATATATGGACATAAAAAAATTATAGGGATGATCCAATGAAACCACATATTTTACTTTTTCAAAATTAATAGACACTTACACTTTCAATATGAATTTTCCTTAATAAGTTTACCTAGTCCATCCAAAAAGTACACTTTAAGAGATTAGCATTAAAACTTTGATTACATAGTGTTAAAAAAATATTTCTAGGTATTGTTAATGTTCATCCATCATATTGGAACACATGATGATATTTTCAACAAAAACCTCCATGAAATCATCCAGGTATAGATGGAAAACTCTATTCTTTAAGATTATAATAATTTTTGGAATGTTAGTTAAAAAGAATGAAACCACCAGATACATATAAAGGCCATACCTACTACAAAAGGATGTACATGGAAGATCATAAGTCCTCACTCTAAAATTATGACATCATAATATCAGGTTAATCATAGAGAAGTACCAAGGGAACCTCAATCAATCAAATATATTGTTAATATAATGTAGTGGATAATAGTTCATAATATTCACATGGTTCAACCACCAATAATCGATTAAAAACAAATAGTTCCATAATTTTTCTTATCATAGGATATGATATCTTAAAGAGTCGATAAAAAACTTTTCCTTTAATTTCTCCAACTTGTTCTTCAACTCACAGAGTTCTACAGAGCCATCCCATAGGGTGGAATAGAAATAAGATTATCATACAAAACAATCTATGGGATGGCTCTGTAGAACTCTGTGAGTTGAAGAACAAGTTGGAGAAATTAAAGGAAAAGTTTTTTATCGACTCTTTAAGATATCATATCCTATGATAAGAAAAATTATGGAACTATTTGTTTTTAATCGATTATTGGTGGTTGAACCATGTGAATATCATACAAAACAATCTCAAAGGTGAAATCCACCTCTATATTGGGTGAAAATCCCATGAATTTATGACATAAAACATCCATAAACGTTTCTACCAAAGTAGGGTGAAATATAGGTAATTCCACTTCATAATCAGACATAAGGCTAACAAAACTAGTTGAAACCCCACTGAGTTTCTGCTGACTAGGGTATGCTCGACTAGCCTATAATTCCCAGGTCCCCTTGTGAACATAACTGAAACCATTGGGAGAAACAAAATTCACCCATTTTTATTATAGTATATGTGATATCAATTCGGAACTGGCCTATACATTCCAAAAAATAGGTCAAAACCAAACATATATAGCTTGAAAATGTCCAATAAAAACTGGTAACCTCCAATATTAAGATCATACTTCATGTAGCATTAGAATTATTCAAATCAGACACTCGATAGGGTATCTATTGAAATAACCCCATACATATACATGAAATCAGACCTAGATGCTCTATGATATGAGTGGACATGAGAGGGTTTGAGGAACCAATGTCAAAAGAGAAAAATATATAGTCAAATACACTAGAATAAAACCTCTCATGATAGAAGTCCAAACATCCTGATTTCTTGGAGTAGTCTTCACTTCACACACCTTACCTAAATCTTGGCCATGTGTTTCAGCCTATGCCCCTGAAGTTGTTGGACCTTTATGTAGAGAATGAATCTAACTATATGAAAACCTAACACCTTCTCAACTAGTGTAACCAGATAAAATCAAACTACCTGCCATCAACGAAGTAGTGTATCTAGCATGAAATCCCTAAACTAGCTTTAAATCTTTATCATTGGATGCCTATGATATTTTGAAAAATCTCAATATAATTACCATATTCCATTAAGAAAAATTCTGAACTAGTGTTCTGATACAATTTCAATAATTGTGACATTACCTACCTTACTGATGATATAAAATATTACTAAATTTCTGACTATTCTATTCCCCACAACTTTGTTAGGATCCATCAAAATGAAACCTCCTTCCACTAGAATATATTCTAAAAATTGGGGAAACTTGGTTAGGTACACAATCTAGTCTCATACTCCCCTTAAAAATCAATGTATGATTCACCATCTCAAAGGCTGTGGCTAGACGAAAGATGATCACCTATTACTTTATCTCCTATGTAAGACCACCCTCGAAGTATCATTCCTGGAAAAAAATAATCATTTTCCATAGATGGAGAAAATATTTTAAACCTAGTAAACTGAGTTGCATACTCCATAATTGATATGATCCTCTATTACACGTTGATAAAATATATTGCCTAATAAGATCACAAGGTATTTGGGAATAAGTGTTTGAAGAAGATAACATGTAAATTATTATAGACTGTACCCCCATGATGATCATCTTTTATCAGAGCATCCCATCACCACCTAGCCAAAACATTAAGTATATTTGTGGTAAGATTCACCATATTCATAGGGAGTGTCTCCAGATGCTCAAAAATTATGTTAACAACCCCAAGACATGTCACAACCACCTAGAAAAAAAATCCTCCCTAGGGAAAGAAGCAGGATTCTGCAATTAGATATCCAGGGACAAATTTGGCATCATTTTGGAATATATAGATGTATTCCTATCCATAGGATACATAAATTTAAGGATAATATACCTAATACAAGATTCCATACCCTAGCCATGTGATAATGGTTTCTTGGGCCCTTTCACCTTAGAGTCATTCAATCTAATTCCCTTCAAGCACTCAACTGGTGGTCGATGAGTAAGAATTTATCTAACATTCCAAAAGAAAAAATTATAAAACATTACCAACAATGGTATTCATATCACAAAATAGAAAATTAGTAATAATAATAGTCTCCTAAAATCCAAACTCATAAACTCTCACTAGCCCCAACTACCTAATATAGGGTCCTATCACACATACTAGGAAGCACCATATCACCATGTTTGATTAAATATGATTTCATTCACAATACATGAGGTAAAATTACTTGGTTTCTTACTAAAATGTTAGTTAACCAAAACCATTATTTAATTTAAGAAAAATATCACATATCATTCTCTATTAAATTATTATCATTTTTTAAATGCTTTTAAAATTTCAAATACCAAAACCTTGGTGTGGTTATATGAAGTTTAAAACACAAGTTGTAGAGGAAAACACAATTTAAGTTGTTCTTGGAACCATATTTAACTACCACCTAATTAAACTCAAATAAAAAATGTCACAATTTCAAATTATTAGCCATATAAGGATTATTTAGATAGAATGGGACTATTAAGACATATAGGAAAATAATGATTAGGTTAGTAATAATATTTAAAATAACCAACCCATATCATAATAAATAATAACTAGAAATAATAAAGGAATGTAATTAATAAAGTATGTAAATTAAATATAAATAAATATGTGTCTAATATTATGCATGTATTCACACACTCTTGCTGTAGTTTCCTAAGACTTGAAATCCCATAATTTGTAACCTCATAAAACAAATGGCTCAATTATGGTGAAAAAAATAGACTATGAAATAAAAAATAATAAACAATAATTCCATCCGTGGAATCTTGGATTTTACCTCAAATGTGGTTTAACTACTCCCCTAAAAAATCACACAAACAAGTATTAGAATATCCTATTATCCTCTCTAATAGGCCCAAATAATAATAAAGATAAGTATCTCATACCATTTTATAATCTTAGAACTAGAATCCACTATTCCAGTGCCCTGAGATAGTGTTTCACAAGGCTTCAAGCATGCTTCCCCATATTCTAGAGGCTTTCATCTAGCAATGTGTGTCTAAGGTGGTAACATGGGGATACTATAACCACTTTTTAGAGTAGGAAAAAATAAAAATAAAAGAAAATTATACACATCACGTATAAATAAAATAATAAGGTGATTGATACCATATTACAAACCATGTAATAACATAATGGTTTCACATATAATAGGAAACCATATATAATTGCCAGGTCAAGTACATAAAGATCCAAAAGTAAGGAAAATGTAAAAAATAAAGAGTAAAAAACACCATATGTCCCGTGATATACCCTATATCCCATATCCATACACCAAAAATTGGAAAATCAACATCCATAAACTATAAGACACATTCAATTATCCCAACCTACATTTATGAAGTCTGTTCATCTACCAAACGACAGCCTAAACTTTGTGTTAGTAAAACACAACAACCCAACAATAATGATGTCAAATGAAATCCCAGTATAATGTATAATTTTTAAAGGTGTTGAATATATAAATATGTAAAATATTGATTATAATGATAAACTATATAAATAAAAAGGAACCGTGTAAAGCCTCAGGTTTCAAGGGGACAACTGGAGCTGACGCTTCCTACTTCCACCTACATCGATCTATGAACACAGAGCATGTGTTATGTCTAAACAATGTTCTAAGGTGAATCACTGAGGCAACCACAATCATATAACCCAAAGGAATCCATGTGTCTCATCTGGAAATTATTTTATAAAATTTCCCATGATAAACCACTATTTAGGTATGAACTCAAGATCCCACACTTGATGTTCAAAGGAAAAAGTATATTAGAATCCATGGACCACACCCAAGGAATTATATACTAATATAAATCAATTCAAATCTAGGGAGATCATACCACAAAATTCAAAAAGGTTATCCATTAATCATTCAAGACTTTAATCCATGGATTTCTACAATTATTGACATTTCATGAATCCAATAAAAAACCACCCCATGGTATTCACAATAACAAATCTATGTAGAATATACTATATTAAGTAAGTCCATAACCCAAATGAATCCTAGGGTAGTCCACTATGGAATTCTATACTAATACCATTTACAATAATTCCAAGAAGGTAATTATTCTGAAATAATATAATAAAAAATTAGACAAGACAGGACATGTTGATTCCCAAGGTTCAATTTACATTTCTAATTAAACAAATCATGTGAATATACATTAAAGTGGCATCTTAAAGTTTATTCCAAGCAAAAAAATTCCATACTAAATCACCCTATCCTTAAGGGTAGCCCTAAAATAGCCTTTAAGTTCACCCAAAGTATAAGGACCCGGCCTTAAAACATTACTTAATCTTTAATTAAATGAATAATTCATGTTGAGGATCTTTTTAGGTTTATATTTTTAGAGAGTTAGGCCATAACTATTACATTGCAAAAGATACAAAGTAGACACTTCTACTCAGTTTCCATTTTTTTAAAAATAAACACTCTTGAAAAGAAAGAGTCATGTCCAGTTCCATGTTTAAGACAACATGACTTTTCCTTGATCCCATCCTTGACCCTATTCTACATTATGTCTTGTGAATTTTTTTTCAAAAACTTGGGATGAGCATACAAATATCAGTAAGGAATACACAAAAAAGGAAACTATTAGTCTTTCAAAACAATAAGTAAACCATGAATACATTAACATAAGTAATACTTTTCACCTTTATAAAGTAGTAAATACTCTTAACTAAATGAAAGGTCACTACTTACCATTTTGTAACCAAATGATCACCATAAAACCCATATAAAGAACACATAACATATAAAGGTAACTTGCAACATAAACATTCTTAAATGGAATAACCATACGGTCAACTTCCACACATGTCACGAAATGGAATAGCCATACAACCGAATTCCATACCCAATGCATTTTAGGTTATAACGTAACCTCCCATCATGGTTTATCACAACACCACCCGTTATTTGGTTTATCATGTAACCATCCGTCAAATGTCCAAGTACCATTACAAAATCATAACACATACACCAAATTTAAATGAAAGAAAACATTTCCACATTTCAATCACAATATATCACTTAAATATATTGACATAAAAAATCCATTATCAAAACCATTTTCAATACCAAAATACATAATAGAGTATATGGTATTTATTTTGTTTCAAAAACATTACAACTTGTTGCGGAAGCCAAAGATCAAATAATACTCACATTGGCGGAAAGGTTGTTGTCACCACGTATATTAAAAGAAACATTCCTTTTTCTCATTTAGAAAAACACTACGTAGAAATGATTCCTTTTTAATTAAATAAAAAGTTAAAGGTGTTTATACAGTATATAAAATAAAGTCTTGTATTAACATAAAATATGCCTCAATGAAAGGAGATTGAGATGAAGTCCCTTACCGTGTGTCTGACTTGACTCGATCGTTATTTAATATCCTTAATATTATACTAAAGTTAATTTATACTTTCTTAATAACCATTTTCAAGTTTATTATTCCTTTTATATCACTTATTTCCATGTTATAAACATTATGAAATCATTTAAGTTAATAATGTTTGTTTTTTCGATATTTGGTACTTATGTCAAATATGGACTTCTTATAATTACATGTTGTTCATTTGGTCAAAGGTTCATTATATCCAGAATTATATTCATGATTTGGATATCAAATATATTATATATATCCATCATATACATGTATTTATAATAGTACATAACATTTAGAGGTAAAAAATGAAATGCACCGTTCAAGGAGATGGTAATTCGTACATACACATGAACGCTAATTCCATTTCTATTTCATATTTAATGGAGTTAAAACATAATGATACATAGAATTATTATAATTCCAGTATAGTATCATATATAATATCATTAACTCCATCCTTTATACGTACCATATATGGTATTAGCAAGTCATATCACTTTGAGGGGGCGGTAGTCCGCACATCCTCTAATGAGATTATAGTGTTTAACCAAAATGGAAACCATAAAGGTATGATATAAAAGAAAAACACAGAAGCATAAATTAAACATAAAAATAATATATATCATATATAAAAATAGTGTCATCTTAATGGCCACCATGAAAGGAGTTAAAAGAAGATTGAACAATCATCATTTTGTGAGGAAGTAATTCACCACCCACAGAAACAATATGTCCTTTAACCATTAGACAGAGGTGTGTGTAAGTGTAAATAAAATAATTATCATAAAAAAATACTAGTATATTTAGTATACTGGTGTTGTTATGGAATCAAAGAATAATAATGTTAGTGGGAGTGAAGAAGGAAAAATAAAAGAAAGAAACTTGAGAGAAGACATTACCTCTAAGTCAGGTAACTCTTTTTGATTTGAGTCAAAGGCTCCCTTGGGAAGAATTATACCCAAAGTGAAGATTGTATGAGTAAGAGAGGGATGTGGAGAGATAATATGAGTATAGGTCGGATGAGACAAGGGCTTCAAAGGTGTGGGTAAGGTGTTAGAGGTGGGGGCCTTTTATAAGAGGGAGGAGGGGCACTCTTGGAGGGTCATGAAATGTTACTTTATTATGAAATGATTTTAGGATTTTAAAGGTCCAAAAATGAAATATTTCGAGGATAAGGTGATAAGGGTTCTAAATCCACCCATCCAATAGGTTTTTGACAAGTGTACATCTTATATTTTACGTTATATTTTCATTTTATTTAAATCGTTCATTAATGAGGTAATCACTGCATCATCATGGTGTCATAAATAAATTTATTTATTTAATGTCTAAAAATTATAAAAAAATACCATGATGTAGGAAATATTTTTAGATTTCTGATGAATATTTATAGTCTAAGAGATCATTTATTTAAACAAAATTAAAAATGTTTTACTTAGGTGATACATACTTTGGTTATATTTCTCTTCCTTTAAAAATAAAATGATAAAAGGTCACTATCACAATAAAATGATTCCATGGGGTCCCAATGTTGGAAATGGTCATCCCATGGTTGTCCATGACCCAAACAAAAATATTTGGACACATTTCAGGGTCATTTTATATTATTATGATATTATTTTATTACCCTTAACCACCTGATTACTAATTAATCATGATAGTAAAAGATAATTGCTATCATTACTATTCATAATGTCCAAAAACAAAAGAGTATTAATTACATAATTTGGAACTTCTGATTCCAAATATGGAATGAATTTTACCAAATTCAAAACAGAGAAATTGTAGTAATTAATTTAAAAATAATTCTCGTTGTCAAAACAAAAAACGTGTTTTTAAGAAACAATATCTATCAAAAGATTGACAATTGTTTATGTCCAATTTCAAAGTGAAATTAATTATAATAACCACCATTGGATTAAATGGTAAAAATATATTATAATTACACTTTATAACCAATTAAAAAGATAATATAACTATATAATTAAATTATATGGAAAAACAGATTTGAAGTAAAATGCAGTATTTTTCACTATTCATTAAAAAAATAAACATTGTCAGAAAAATATCAAAAATTTATCCAAATTAAATTTAAATGTCCCAATTCTAAATAATAAGTTTATTTTGACAAATATATCTCATAAAATTGTCAAAATATAGATTTAAAAATGGTTCTCCATCAAAATGTGGTAAAACAATCTTTTAAAAATATTAGAGTATTATATGCTTAGGATTGGATTAATTCTCATTTTAAGCCTCTAAAGTACTATCTAATTCATAAATACACATATATATGAAAATATATTATTCTTTAATTACTTGTGATGTTACAAAAAGTCACGGAACAAGGCATAAACCACCACTTTATATAGTTTAACAAGGGACTACTTAACCCAAAAAACATTTTTAATTCTAAATAGGATACAAATACATAAATAGGGAATATAAAAAATTTTGATTAGTTTTAGGTCATGTGTATGAAGTTTTTTCACAAACAAATATGCTTACAATGAAATAATATATGGATATTTTGTGGTAAAATAACAAGACCACATACTTTATACCATTCAAGGTTCACTTATAGAGTATTGAGATTTGATTTGATCAGAAATGCGAGAAATCATGAATTGAAAAAATTCTCTAAAAATATTGTATTTAAATTAAAAATGGATGAAGATATTTAGAAAAAATAACTGGAGTGATTAAATTATGTAAGAGTGTTAGCCTTACAACAATCCTTCCAACATAATAGATAACATAAAAAATAGTGTAGAATCAAAAGAGATTCAACCAGGAACTCAAGGATGGAGAAGAGAGATCCACACCACTAAATGTGTCCTAAAATGGAGATAAAATCAGATAATAAGAGGTTTGGTATGTAAGGATAGTTTGGTAATTTTCTAATTTTTACTAGGGTTTAATGTTAACCAAACCATTCACCTACAATGCAAACCCTAATGCTTGGAAACCCCTGACTTCACACTTTTACAGACATAGTCAGGTAAAACAAGTGAAAACCATGATAAATAGATCTGTATTATATTATATGCATTTTCCTAGTTTCTTATCCCCTTCACATGGTTTTAAAAACCAAGATCCTTATTATTCATGGTACACAGTTAGGGTGTACAGTTAAAACAAACCGTACACTAACCATGTACCATGTTATAATTTCAAAAAACCTAAAATTAAAAGACATTAACCCCCCTGTGACACTCTCTAATCCTAACCAACTCCATTGGAATCCACTCTAAGGTAAGTAAGTGGTTCTAAAAAAATAAAATAAAATGGGGTTGTAACATGAAATAGTTTGGGGTCTTATATTTGAAATTTTAAATGTTCTAAATAATTTATATATATTAATATAATTATAATGTATCAAAATGTGTATAATATAAAATTATTTATAATTTTAATTTATTATATTACAAATTTATATTTAGATAATTTTATTTAATTAATTTTTATGTTACATTGTTCTTTTTATATAAAAATCACTATTGGAGTGGGAAAATTTTATTAGTTATATTTATAACATCGGAAAAAGAAACTTTTACTTGTGTAAGAAATAGAACTAATAAAAGAAACTTTTCACAGTGATAAAACTAGATCTAATAAGAGCCATATTTTATAACCCCTTAAACCATTGAACCTTTTTTTATTACTAATATATTCAAAATCAAGAACTGATAAAATCATGATATGTAACAGTGGATCAATCTAGTTATGAACCCTACTCTTCATAAAAAATTGTCAACCCCTAATTGTACTTTAATCTTCACTGAAAGACTATAGAACCAAAATTTCCCTATATAGAATACCGCCAATTAATTTTAGTACTTCATGTGTATTCAAAAAATACACTCTTGGAAGTCAACAGTTGCAAGTCTTCCTCTACCAATGTTCCCAAGTGAATATTGGCTTCTCAAATTGCTTCCCTTAACTGGTTCCTACTGTGAGAGTGGGTGCCCTTGACCAAAATTTACTGTATGATTTTTTATTACCATGTCAAACATACATTGAGATATATTCATGCATTTATATTACCATGATAATTTTTTTAATTTTTTATGTATTATCTATCATAATCTCCTTAGATTATTTACAATATAATAAGATTATATCTGTTACAAACTATAGTTAGAATATGATGATACAATGAAAATAATCATTAAGCATCTCTTATTGTTTGTATAGACCAATAATAATAGTCAAATATGATGTTTGAATAAAAGGTATTAGTAGTTCATAATAATCAAGAATTATTCTTATTAATTACACACATGGTGATATCAAATATATAATATATTGTGGACTAAACCACTAATAAGAACACCACATGTTTTAGGCATCATTGAATGATCCTATCTATGAACATATTCTTCAATATCCAAACTTAGGATCATTTTTAATTCATATCATTAATCACATAAATTGATGTATGATGTAAACCATAATTTTTTTTGTGATGTATCATGGTCAAGGTGTCTAATTTGTAGTATGAAATTGAGTGAAAGATCAGTATAGGATTTTTAGAAACCAGGATTTTTTAATATACCCCTTTTCATATTTTTAAAAATATTTATAAAGGTGGACACAAAGTGGATTCATTTTCATAGGTGACATTGGTCTTCAAAAAACATATAATATATATAATATATATATAATATTATTTTTTAGTCACGAACATGTGAAAAATTAATAACCCCTAAAAAGGCCTTGAATGGAAATTTTGACACAACAGTTGCGTAGAAAATATGGATTTTCTCCAAGAAGTGGTTTAATTTTCTTGTTTGGGTGACAACCCCCACACACAAAATTTTAGGGTTTTCATTTTAAAACATAGACTGACCTAATATTTTTATTATAAATATATTGTTATATAATTTCTTTTAAGTTAGTCATCACCACTAAGGCTTTAACTATAGAGGTGATTTTACCCATTCTCTATGATTTGAAGGATCATTCTTAATGGTGTCATTGCCAAAAATCTTGAAACAAATCTGAATTATCAAATCCATGATGGTAATGACTCATGGAATGAAATTATTATATTTTTTATTTCTTCTTTGTGTTATTTGACTCTATAATCCATAATAAAATTTCATAAAAAACTTCCAATAAAAATAACAAGATAAAAATCCAAAAATATTTATATTTTGAATATTATATAGATTTTAAATTATAATTTAAATATATTTTATTTCTACAATGTGATAAAATATAATTTGTACTCTTTGAAAATTTATTTTCAAATTTTCTCAATTTCAGATGAATAATTATTCCATCAAAATTCCCTTAAATTTAGACCCCTTGAAATATCTACTTTTATATATTCCCAGATAATTTATTATCATGGAATGAACTAATTAAAGATTATCATTAGTTTAATCATTTTTTTCTAAAGCACTTTATAAAATTTTTATAACTTTTTTAGTGAATTATTAATTTGAAATTTAATATTCTTCTCAAAATTTTTATAATAACATATTGAGGTGTGACGATGAATAATAAATAATCAACGAAAAGAATATTTTTACTTTGAGGTTTACTCTACCTTTACCTCAATAAATCTATTCAGTATCATCCTTCTAAATGGATAGAAATTTGAAATTTAGTTTCTTAAATATGAGGATGGATGGGGTTTGAAAAAGGTGAAGTTGATCTAAATTGTCAGTGGTAAGGGGACATCACAAGGTACTCAGATGGTAGCTGAGTAACATGATAATTATTACAACCCTTGTCTTTATTACCCATTAATTCACGATTTATTACAAAAATGTACACACAACACAACCTAGAATATCAATATGTATAGCGTATTTAGGTAATTAGGTACATTACAAAAAAACTTAAAATAGGGGATGCATCTCCATTATTAAAAACATCATTAACATTCTAATAATATTCCATCGTACTTAAAACTACATGGGATAACCAAGGGACCTACATAATAAAGGGATTATATATAAATCCTTGTAAGTTACTAAAAATGGAATAACATGGATAAAGTATTAAATGTTAGAAAATATGTATATCAATGAGATATAAAAGGTATGAGAATCATAAAAATGAACAGTGGGACATGATATATAATAATAACATAAAGGAAACAAGGTGATATGGGGGACATGATGATGGAGGGGAGAATGGTGGGAAGGCTGTTTAAAGGGTTGAGACAATGATGTTTCATCATAGGACACTAGTCAGTGGGGTAATGGAATCAACTTAGGTAGTGGCGGGTGAGTCACGATCAGCTGTGGCGATGTAGGATGACATGATGGCGACCTTGTTGGCAAAGGGCATGGCCATGGACCCACAGTCTACGATGATGATGCATCATCAAAGATGATGATGGTTTATGGATATAGTAATGAAGTGATATATCATATCTCTATGGAGACCTCTCTAGTGAAGGATGTGGTCGGAGAAATTTCGGCTGTTATAGGCATGCGGTGGTTGGTGCTGTCACGTGGTAATGAAGGATGTCTTGGCAACACTGTCTACGATAAAATGGCCTTTTGGTTGGAATAAATTAGTATTTTCAAGATTTATAGGGTTTATTTTCCCTAGAATACATGGTTATGTAATGATATTACACTCAACCCAGATAAAACTATAATTTTTTTGGTTTAATAAAATGAGGGGGAACTTCCTCCCTATTATTTATAAAAACAGAAAGGTAACGTGGGAATGTGGTGACAAATTAAAATATAAAATCATAAAAACAGGTCATGTATAACCACCAAAACATCATAACATGGTGGAAAATTTCTCATGATGGATTATGTTCACTACCTACTCCCTTTCATGATGTCTCATGAGACTAAAACATTACCTAACATATTGGATCAGTATATAATTCCGAGAACACCCATCAATTTCATATCATGTACATGCATAAGTGTTCCACATAGATTATTCAGAATAGGTTTGTATTTTATTTAATTTAAAAAAGACAAAATATGGTGTAATTAATTTATGTATGTCCCTAATAAAGTATGTATAAGTGTCTAAAAGTGAACAACCTTGATAAAAAAGGGTCTGGGTATTCACTGCACAATTATTTGGCATGGAAAATCACCGTGAAATTTAGAAAACATAATGAGGGAACATAAATGTTCATGGGAGTGATTAATAAGAGTGAAAGGGATCTCCCATTATTTATAAATCACAAGGGAAGTGAGGTTATTATGAATGAATATACACAAATTTTATAAAATGGCGATAAAGGGAATAAGATAATGAAGACTCTTGAATAAAGAGGAGGAGAGATCCCTTACCTTGAGAGGATGACTTCAAAAGCTTGGTAGGAGATTCATGAAATAATGAGAGAATATTAGGACTTTAAAGGGAGCGGGGAATAATAATAAAATGATACAATGTATTTTAGTAAAGAGTAATGTGAGTTTGGGTTGGTTTATATAGTAAAAGTGAGGGGAGTTATTTATTATATCCCTAACATAGGTTTTGAACTCTATAATAATGAAATAAAAACCAAAGTCCTTAAAAGGGTTTTTGACAATGTTTTCTACCAAATAAGAGTCATTTTAATTATTTTATAATTATAAGGGACAAAATTATTAAAATATTACCCTTGATGATGTGTAAGTGAGGCTTATTCTTAAAGAAATTATTTTAAAAACATAAAATATAATATAGGTTATAGAGGAATCATAAAAACTTTATAAATATAATAAAATAACCTAAAAAACACATTAATTTCAATGGGAAACATATATTGGTTAGTTTATACCTTTTATTGTATTTTTTACTGCAATTTGGGTCATTATGATGTTGTAATACACATAGTATATTAATACTATATTTAATTTTTATTCGAAATTTCAACTATCTCAGAAAATTATAAAAAAAATAATGTTGGATAATTTTGAAATTATGATTCCAAAAATAACATTTATTTTATACAAATAATTTTATAAATATGTTAATTTTCATTTTTAGAAAAGAATAAGAAATTATTGAGAAAAACTAGTGTTTTTTGATGATAATAGTTTTCAAACCCATATAAAAATTATTTTTGGCATCTTGAAATTTTATTATCAACTTTAATTAATAAATATTATTTAATATTAATATTTTATTATAATATATTTTATTTCATAAATTCATAAATTCATCAAAATTAATGTCTTAATTGAAATTTCATATTACTCAAAAAATATAATTTATTTTAAATAAAATGAAAATCAAAATCGTTTATAAAGTAACAACAATAATAGGTAAATAGGACCATTATTATATATAAAATAAAATAAAATATTCATATTTTCAGGGTCTTTATATATATCCCTTTATTACACCATTAAACACCCTAAGGTAAGGTGAACGATGACGATATTTTTTTGGGGTTGTTCAGTGTACATGGTATTGGTTGTTATCTCGAAGAGCTTGAAATTTTCACATAAATGATTTCACTTATTCTGTAGTTGTTAGATATCATCTTGGTATTGGTCAAGTGAAAATACTTGTGATTCTATCACTCTCAAAATCTTTGATAAATGGTATTCATAGGGTATGATCCCACTTGTCAAGGCCATCACTTTTAGGTGTTAATTGGATTTTTCAAAACAATTTATCTTTACTATTCATATGATCACTATTCAATATCTATATTATCAATAGTTATGATACTTAAAGATATTTTAAATATGATAGGATATAATGAATCCAAATAATTTAATGTTTTTACATAACTATAATATATAATTGGGATTTTAATTCAACCAAAAATTAAATTTTATTTATAAATTTTTGGGTTATTACAATATTCCCCCTTCAGAAATATCACCCTAAAAATTTTATTTTCACACAATAAAATAGATGAGGGTAACTATATTTCATCACTTACTATATTTCCTACACAACTTACTTAAAATCGTTACTTTTATATAGAAAAATAAATTTCATTGTCTTATTTCATAGAAATTTATCTGTATGATATATGATCATTATCCGCTTCTCTTCACATGAGAGATGATTCTCTAATGACACTACCTATAGATTTAGAAATTTTTAGGGTCATGGTATGTACTTCCTCAAGAGTTACACATGGAACACATCATGTACTTGATATATATTAGTAGCGAGTTCTAGATTATAGGCCACCACATCGATGTGATTAAGGAGATCAAAGAGACCGATATATATTAGACTAAGATTTACCTTATTCCCCAATATTATTAATTTATTCCATGGAGTTATGAATAGGAATAACTTATCTTTGACCTCAGATGCTAGATCTCATATATTATGATCCACATATCTCTTCGATTGACTTTGAAAAGCCTTGATGTGCTGAATGGTCTTGACCTTTTCCACCATTTCCTCAACCATTTAAGGACCTATTAGTTTGTGTTTCCTAACTTCACCCCATCATCCATGAATTATGAATCACTTCCCAAAGTTATATTCATAGGGTTCCATTTGGATAATTTATTGGAAACTATTGTTGTATGAGAACTCAATGAGGGGAAGATGTTTATCCCATCCTCTTTTTAATACAATTGAATATGCTCTCAATATGTCCTAAAGTGTCTTTATAATATAATCAGATTGTATATCCGTTTGGGGGTGATAATATATAATGGGTTTTTACATAGTATTTAGAGTATATTGGAATCTCTTATTAAATTTGATGGTAAATATTTGATCTCAATAATATACAATTGATAGTGGTTTTCTATTTAGCCTCACTTTTTTTAAATGTATATCCTTGAATGTTGATTGAGTGATATTTCCTCTCTAATTGAAATGGAGTATACTTTATAATAATATCCACCCTAAACTATAAAACATTATTCTCTCTTGATGTTTTCATAATACCAATGAAAAAGTCTATTGTTATGTTTTCCCATTTCCATGTAGGTATGGGTAATGGATGCATCATCTCCATGGATTTTTCCTTTCATCCGTCACTTACAAATATAGAGGACATGTTTATGTATATTCTATGATCTCCTTCTTAGTATTGTCCCACCAATAGTGCACTCAGATATATCAATACATAATTGTTCTCCCTATATGGATAGAGAAGGGTGCATCATCCAATAACTCTTTATTTAACCTCATCTTTATTTTCACATAGTCTTGAACTAAATATTTTAAATCCTTCTTCATTAATTTTGAACTCCAAGGATTTAAATTTTCTTATAGATTCCATAATCTTCTAAATTCCTACTTCATCTATTTGAGCATCCCTTATCATATCTAGAAGGGATGTTTGAGCAATCGTTTTTTAAAGGATTGATAATGTTCCTTCCTTTACAATTCCCATGTTGATCTTGTTCAAGTCTAAAAGGATTATATTCTTCACAAATTCATCAATGATAAAATTGCAAGTTCATTTCTGATTAGAATGTTTGAAAATCTATCTATTTTTATAGGATGTTAGTGGATTGCATAGTAATAACTCATAATTAGATCTAACCGTATTTTCTAGTTCATATTCAATTTTTTTGTTGGAATATATACATGAGGATATTATGATCCTTATATATTTCACAGTTCTCCCTAAAAAGATAATTCCACTATATTTTCAATGTGAAGATCAATACAGCTAACTCCAGATCATTCTTTGGTTAGTTATATTCATGAACTTAAAATTTCTTTTAATCATAGGCTACCAATTTTGAATTCTATATTAACAAAAAAACCATGCCCTTCTTCGAAGAATTCCTATATACTTTAAAACTTACCCACTTGTGTGTAGAGTAATTATAGGTGTAGTTATAAGACTCTTTTTTTATCTCTTTTAAGATTTATTAACATTAATTATTCCAAACAAACCTGAACCCTTCAGATTTATATTGGTTAGATGGTTTTACATTTGTGATAAATTTCATATAAATCAGCGATAATACCTGGCTAATATAGGGAAACTATGGATTTCTATCATTTTTTTCCACATATATCCTTTCATTTGTTATTTCTTTGAAGGGTCCTCAAATATCTCATTAATAGTGATAATATATCCAATGAATGAGACTTCCATAAACCATAACACACATTTTATTTTCTTTTAATAGATATTCTCATTTAATAATGTCTTTTGCACAATTATCAAATGCTTATCAAGTTGCACCTTACTTTTGGAGTATATTATATTAACATCTATAAAGACTACCAAAAATTTGATGAGGTTATATATGACGACTTATTCATCAATTCCATAATTATTGTTGGAGCATTAGTGAGTCAGAATGGACTTACTATGAATTTATAGTGCCCATACCTTGTATGTAAATATGTATTGAGGATATCATCCTTATTTACCCTTACTTTATAATAACCAAACATAATATCCTTCTTGGAGAAGTTTCATGCTCAAAGTAGTAGATTGAAAGAGTCATCATTCCATGGTAGGGGACATTTGTTCTTTATTATGATCTTGTTGAGATCATGATAATCAATGTAAAGGTTCATTGACTCATCCTTCTTCTTAGTGAAGATTACTAGATCACCACTTGGTGAAGCACTTGGGTATATGAAACCTTTATTTAGATTTTCCTCTAGTTTATTCTTCAACTCCTCAAGTTCCAAAATAGGTATTCTACAAAAATTATTCGATAATGGAAATGACCAATGTATAATCTTGATTGAAAATTAAAACAATAAATAAGAGGAATACCAAGACATTCTTGAAGAATTAGATCATTTCATTTCCTCATAATTATCATGTCTTCAAGTATGATATTTTCCTTATAATCAATCATTTGATCTAGATATACTCTCTTATTGGGAAATAATATACATTCTTGAGATGTTGGTGATAAATAAGATTCATCCTCCTCATTGAATTTGAAAATAATAAAAGGTTGATTCCTGATATGGGGAGTGATTTCCTTCTCATGTCAATTTGTAATGTCTCAATATAAGAAAAAACAGTACATTCCTGTGATCGCAAAAAATTCCACTAAAGGGTGTATCAAAAGGTTCACTAGGAAGTTTATACCAAAAATTTTGATAGGGGAAAAGTTATATACTTGTGATGCAATAATTTCACCATTTTTCATTTTCACTGAGAGAACTACTTCCATAATTTGTGTTAGTGTTGTAATAGTTCTACTAAAACTATGTTATATGAAGGAATATGTGGAACTAAAATAAAAAAGTAAATTCACTATTCTTGAATGAATAAATACTATACCTATCACCACTTCATGTCCAGATCCATTTTAATAGTTACAATGGAATAATATTAGTCTTATTACCTTGTAGGTTGTTATAACTAATTGTATTTTACCACCCTTGGTTTAGTGAATGGGTTTGGAATGTGATCTTATTCCTTACAGTTGAAACATTTGACAAAGAGATGAGGGTTTACTGGATCATTCATCTCTCTAATTTCATTGGTGGATTTCTCTTATCATTAATCGCTAGCCAGATTCCATTTATTTATTCACCTAAAGAATATATTATTCCCCCTTAAGAAATTTTCAAGGTACATATTTACACACTTTTGACAACTGGGATGTTGAAATTTATTACAACCTTTATATTTTTCCATTGAACCACCAAAATTAAAAACTACTTTCCACTTTTTATACTAATGAAACCCTTGAGACTCATCAATATCCATTTTTACTTTGGGGGTACACCAAAAAATTTAATCACAACTATAAAAGTATTGGATCTATAGTGTTTTTTGTAGACTAGGTTTTATCTCACCAAAGAAGCGGTCAACATTTCATTCGGGGGTAACAAAAAAGATGAAGGCATATCTTGCAAGTCTTGCGAAGCTTGGATCATATAAACCGGTGGATTCATCATCTTTTTTTCATGAGGGAAAGGAAATCCCATTATTTTTTATGTTACAGAGTGTGAGGAAAATATTTTTCAAAAAACATTTTATGAAACTCCTTCACATTGATCTCTTCCTTAGGATTTATAATCTTGATCAATAACCACCACTGACCAACTTCTCCCTCCATACAATAAAAAACTAGTATAACCTTCTCTTTATTTTAACATTGAATGACGAAGGAGATATTTTAAATGGTGTGGATATATTATTCCATGATTAGGGATCATTTAATCCATTAAAATTTAGAGGCCTTTATCACATAAAGGTATCAATTGAAGTTTGTTCTTTCATAGGGTGATTTATGAATTCCTCATGATTTAGTTTTCTATTAATAACTTGATTCAACTGAAAGAGTGTCACCAAAAAGATCATGATAAATTATCTCATCAGGTTAGGCATCTCATTGGGGTAGTCCTTGTATTTTCCCTAACATTGGTTGTTTATACAGTTCCTCATATTTCCGGACATTGGCTAGAATAAATAAAAAATTATTGATGAGTATTTTTATAGTACTAAGAACATAAATAAGGATCCAAAAACATTTAAGGGATAATTTATAAATGAAATTTATTCCTTAAATTATGGATTTCTAGGATTCAATCTATGTCATATATAATATATTTTCTAACATAGGAATTTATATAATTTTTTGTTCACTTCATAGTGGTTCATAAAGAAATTTTGAATTTAAAATGAATATCCCTCAAGAGCATTAAAAGAGGTGTGCAGATAAAACCACTGTAGCGAAACAATTATTTATCGAGACTTTCTCAAGGAGATGATTTATGTTTTACCCATAGGAACATTTGTTCCCAATCCACATCCACTTTTAGTATCTAGATAGAGATTTATTTACATAGAAACTACTTAATATATACTATACTGAAATTTTTGGATGTCTTATTATGCTTGGTCTTATCCATAAGACATTCACTAGATATTTCTAATCCAAATCTGAAAAATAACTAAACCTACATTTTATTCCAATAATGAAAACCCTAGTCTTTATTACACATTAATTCATGATTTATTAAATAAATTTACACACAATACAACCTAGAAGATCAAGAAGTCTAGAATCTTTTGGTAATTAGTTACATTAAATAATGACATAAATTAGTGGGTACATAACCAGTATTGAAAACATCTTTAACATGCTAATAATATTGAACCATAATTAAAAATACGTGGGATAACCTGAGGATATACATAGAAAGTGGGTGATATATAAAGCTAAGTAATACACATGGAATAACATTAGGAAATTATTATATGTTAGACAGTAGGCATATTGATGAGATGTAAAAGGGGTGAGAATCATAAACATGAACAATGATGCATAAAATTACATGATAATATATAGGCAACGTGGGAATGTGATAATAACTTTATACATGACATCATAATCATTGGCCAAGGCTAAACTACAGGACATCATAAAATGGTCGAAAAAGTCCTATGATGGATTAGGTTCAATCTCTAATCCATTTCAGGATGTATCATGAGACTAAAACATTACCGAATTCATTGGAGTGTTATATTATTATGGGTACACCTATAAATTTAATATCATATACATGCATAGGTGTCCCACATATATAATTCAAAAAAAGATTCATATTTCATCACCTTTTATACCATGAACAAGGAATGTGGAATAAATAAATTTAATTACAGAATAAAGGAAGTATTAGTGTGTAAAGGTGGCCACCATTGATTGGAAATGAGTACAGGTATTCACTACAGAATTGATTGGCATGTAAAATCATAGTGAAATTTCTGTAGCATAACAAAGAAACATAAATGTTAATTAAAGGGATTAATGAGAGTGAAATGGTTATATAATAATTTAGAAATAACAGGGGTAGTAAGGAAAATATGTAAGAACATATCCTAACATTAGGAAATGAAGGTAAAGGGAGTAAGAGAAAAAAGATGCTTGAATAAAAAGAATAAGGAAATGATACCTTAACTTAAGAGCATGGGACCATCTTAGGAAGACTATGAAGAGATGAGGTAAGAGTAAGGACATGATCTAAGGTTTTTTAGTGAAGAGGAATGGGAGCATGGTTGGGTTTATATTGGAAAAGAGAGGGGAGTTTTTTATTATTTCCCAAACATAGGTTTTAGACTCTATATATTAATGGAATGAAAACCAAAAACCTTCCTAGGGTTTTACCCTAGTTTATACCAAGTTATAGTGGTTTTAATTATTTTATATGGACAAGGGTCAAACTTATTAAAATATTCCCCTTGTTGATGTCGAAACGAGTCATGTTATGAAAGAAATGATTTTAAAACCTTAAAATATAAAATAGGATTTGGAGGATTCATAAAGGATTTATAAACTAATAAAATAACCTCAAAAAATTTAATTTAAAGGGGAATCAAATAATTGGTCTTGGATACATTTTACTGCATTTATTAAATCTGTTTGGGTGATTATAATTTCATAAAAACAACCTATATTTACACTGTATTGAATTTTTAACTGAAAATATAGATATCTCAGAAAATTTGGAAAAATTTACTGTTGGATAATTTTTAAATTCTAACTATAAAATTAATATTTATTTCAACTAAATAATTTTATAAATATTAAAATTTTCACTTTTGAAATAAGAATCGATGATTATTTAGAAATTATTGGTTTTAAGAAAATATCTCTTTTTAAACCATTATAATTTTTTTAACTTCATATAATTATATTATAAAATACAATTAATAAATTTTATTTAATATTAATATTTTATTAAAAATATATTTTACTTAAAAAAAATTAATTAATTTATCAAAAGGAATGTCTTAATTATAATTACATGTTACTCAAATATATAATTTGTGTATTATCGAATGAAAATCAAAATTATTTATGAAGTAAAAATAATAATAATTAAATATAATCTCTATTATATTAGAAATACAATATACATATACATATTGTTAGGGACTTAGTACATAGTCCTTTTTTACACCAGTAAACACCTTGAGGGTAAGGTACACGATGGTGAGATTTTATTGGGGTGGTTCAGGGCACATAGTTTCGACCGTGATCTCAATGATTTTGAAATTCTCCCATAAATGGGGTTTCTCATGATTTAGGGGTTAGATCTCAACTTGGGATTGGTTACAAAAGACGACCAATGATTCTATCACCCTAAAAATTTCTTATAAATAGGATTCATATGGTACGATCTTACTAGACAAGGCCATCACTACCTTTGTTTGTGTCTATTGAATTTTTCAAAACCATATATTTATACCAGTCATTGATAACTGATCAATGACTATATTATCAATAGTTATGATTCTTAGTGTTCTTTTAAATTTGATAGTATATAATAAAACCAATTATGTGCTTGTTTTTTCAATAAACATAATATATAACATGGAATTTAATTCAACCACAAAGAGAAGTTTATTTATAAAAGTTCAGGTTATTATAAGAATAGAGGGAATAACCACAAGTGGGGAGATACCAGTGAGTAATGAAAACATAATATGTGGGAGATTATTTAAATGGTGTGTTGGAAGGTAGATATGGTGAGAATGAAAACATAATTGGAATAAAACTTGGATATAGAAGTTGAACAGACTTCACGACATATATTTTAATAACACAAGATGCGTATGTTATTCTCAATGGATCAAGGATTTCTATGGTGTCATAAATATAGCATAGTTTGGTAATTAATTCCATATACCATGTTTGAAAGACAGTAAGGATCAAACATATATCAGAGTATATACTTGAACAACCAGCTTAATATACACCATATTTAGACTAGTGGAAACACCATATACCATAATGAATTAACTTGGGATGATCTTCTACTACATGTTTGAAGAAGTTATAGAACACACATGCTATTTACCCTAATGGATATGCCATGTAGGTTTTCCATACACAAAATGGATAGTGTGAGTGTTTTTACACCATGATTGGTGAAACCACAATGAGTGGGGTTGGGGTGATTCAGTGTGTATGAATTTTACCAATTTAAATTTTTTCTCTTTTTAACACTTCAACAGTAAGGGTTATTAGATCACATTATTTTCTTTTCTCACTTGGGTTTTATGAATGAAATGATATATTGGAAAGTAAAAAAGAAGTCACACAATTTTTTTAACACGGTCCACCTACAATTTGGATGAAAACATCCCCAATGTATGGTAGTTTTTTTAAACTCACACACTATAACTCATAGAAATTTAGTTTAAACTAACAATAATATTCATATATTTCTTAACATGCAACACCAATACTAAATAGAACTTCGATATACTATAAAACTATTTTTATTTAAATGTACCCATTATAAACTAGCCACTAGATTGATAATATGAGTAAGAATAAAAAAGTTATGAAATATATATATAAAGGTTTTATACAATTAAAATTTATTTATTAATAAACAATTAATATGAAATCAATTTTTAGTAAAGTTATTCTTTGTTTCAAAAATTGGTTTTCTTAAAAAATGGGTTTTATTTCATTTTATGTATGGATATTATAATTAACTTATGAAAAATTTATAAATTTTAATTTATAAAATAGATATAATTTTTTAAATCAGCATGTCATAATACATTTTGGATGAATTTTTTAGATTTTTATAAAAGATATATTTTTGAGTGAATAGTGAAAGCCTTAAATATTTGTTAAATTATCAATTTTTCATTAAGGAAATTAAATTAAAAGTAACATTAGGTTTTTAATTTTATATTAAATTAAAATAATTATACCTTAATTAAATATAATCTATTTAATTTCCTCAGTATCACCATTTTACATGATTTTGATATAAGTTAATTATTAGGTATAAAAATACATTTTCTAGAAAACTATTTTTAAGGGAATAATTTTTTTCAATTTTAACAAATTAAAATAATATCTATTAATCAATGATTTAAATAAAATTTATGTATTATAACTAGAAATATATGTATTTCAATTTATATAATGACAACCACTAGTCATAGTTTTAATTTAAGCTCATCTTATGACTGGAAAATTCATTTTCCTGAAAAACCATTTTTATTCATGTTTTGAGGGATTATATTAAAATTAATTTTTATCACTTATAAAAATCTAACATTAATAATTTGATTCCATATTTGGATTTATTAGGTTTTAATTTTTTAAATAATATTCTTTTATTTTTTATCATTTTGATTAGTAACTATGATGAATAATTATAACCAATGTAAAGGGTAATTCAGGTTAATTATGGTTTAAATTAATTTGAAAAGGATTTAAAATCTACCCAACACTTGATTTTACAATATTGGTTGATTTTTTTCATCTATAATCTTCTATGTATAAACTTTATATCCATTCATATTATTTTTTTCTTTTATAGTGTAACGCCGTGGCCCTAGTGCCACACATCGGTGCCCTGAGGTGGACAACCACATGACATCAGGCGTGCCTCCCCATACACCAGAGGTTGTTGACTAGTAATGAGGTTCTGGTAATTCATTCATGGAGATACTATACCCTCTATTATTAGAGTAACTTACAAGAAATAAATATACAATATCATAAGCGTATATAATTATAACAATACGAATATCCCAAGATAACCAAAGTAGGAAAATACTACGTCTAACTGAAAGGGAGACATTCTATGCCGATATAAGTGACCATGTGTCAATAAAAATGAATCTGAAAGAAATAAACTAATGACTCCCATGAGGGTCCCAAAACATGTTTGGTTCCCTCATCTAACCTCTATCCCCCAATAAGTAATCTAATCATTGGAATTTTCCCTTAAACCATCATACAATGAAAAACTCTATTCAGGTATTAATCATGAAACCCTAATAAGGTGTGAGTACGACTCAGTAGGCCACCACCAATGGTGTCTAAAACAAATATGGTCAATAAAAAGTGTATGCAATTGTATAATGAAAATAATTATAATGCATAATTAAACAGTTATTACCTTATCAAGTAACCTCTATTAACCACATAGACTATCATTCTTGATTTATGTCACATATTCAATTCACATCATTTATACATATTTATCCTTAGTGTAGAATCCAATTTATAAAACCTAAAATCCCATTTATTATTATTTATTATTTGTGTATAACACCATGTATAATACCCCAATTCTCAACAAATTAGATTGATCTATCATCGTTGTAGAATTCCATGTCTAAAAACCAAAATCCAATTGGTGCAGATCGCCATGTCTAAAAACCAAAATCTTCTTCATTTATTTATATTATCATTGAAAAAAACCATGTCTAAAACCCCAAATCCCATTGGTTTAGAGAAGCATGACCAACATTCGAAATCTCATCTATTAATTAATTCATAAATTAATTAATCAAGTCTATTAATTAATCCAACAACTAATTAAAAACATCAATTTCCCATTAGTTAACTCTACAATAAATTAACATTTCAAAAACCTCAACGTTCAATATTAAATTAACCAACTAATTAATCTTTATCATAAAAATAGAAACTTTATAATTAACTCAACATTTATTTACCCCAATTTCTCGATCATTTACATTTATAATCAATTCAAAAAATAATTATCCTTATTTCTAATTTAGATAAATAACTCTATTATCTCAACCCCATCATAATTAATTATCACAATTAATTATCTTATTCAACAATATCTAAATACCACAATTTTACTAATTTCATAGTTAATTAATTTACCAAAATAATTAATTTAATTAGAGTTCTCAATAGAAAATAATATAGCTATAATACAATTTTCATATACGGGAATCGATTTCAACCATGGGATTTATAAATTAGACCACCAACCTCAATAATGGTGATGAAGAACACTCATCAATGAATATCAAAATTTGATCATGATCAATCAAGAATGTATTAAAGAATAAGATTTAGATCCGACCCTTTAAGGTAGATGAAGCGGTGACAAAAGTCCGAAATTTGCAACAAATTTTGGTTTCTGGATACCTATCAATAAGAACCAGGTAATCTGTTAACAATTGATCTAGAAGAATATTAATAACTAGACTTCATACCATAAAAATATAGGTATGTACATACCTGATCCAATGCAAGATCACTACTAGATCGAAGTAGACTCCCAAAAATTTAAAGAAAAAGACCTGAAGGAAATATGAAGGAGCACAGAGGTATTCGATCGAAGGCTTCTATGCACAGATCTGTGTTCTAATCCAAGGCGGAGGTGTAAGGAATTGTTTTGCTGATGGATGATACAAATCTTTTATAGCCAACAAAAATGAGTTATTAGCATTGTGAAATGTTAAAATGCATTTAAAAAAAACCAGGGCTGATGATTACACAACGTGAAACCCCATTTAACGTCATGTAATTTTTGTAACCAATATCTCTACTTGTGTCTTTATGAGAGGTTTAAACATGTGAAAATGAATCAGATTGTCCAAAATAAATGAGGTGAATTCCCATTTAATGTCATGTAACATATCTCCTTTTAATAATATGCATTATAATTTCACAACATGAACTCCCCTTTCACGCCTTGTAATCTCCTTTCATGGTATGATTACACATGGTGAAGAACACTTTCAAGTGGTGTAAAATATTGATTGTTTGAATTATTTAAATCCTTGAATTTAAAAGAAAGATAATTTATATTTAAAAAATTTGAAAAGATTCATACCTGAAAAATGATGGGGTCTTACAATACCTCCACCTTATAACAACTCATCCTCAAGCTACACTCCCTATCCAATCTAAGATTCTATGTCAAAAAGATTGGTCCACTGAGCCTGCAAATTTTCCTCCCTTTCCTATGTCTCCTTTTGAAATTTTCTATATTTCCACAAAACATGAAATATCAACATAGTATTTCCCCAAAACACTTTATCACCGTGATATAACACACATATCATATGCTCCTCAAAGGAAACATTTAAATAAATATCAAAATCATCCACATCGATCACATGAGAAGGGTCAACATGATAGTTATGAAGTTGTGATACATGGAAAACATCGTGCTGAATTTATTTTGAAGAGCCAATTTGTACCCCACTAACTTGATTCTCTCAACTATCTCAAATGTCCTGAAAAACCTGGGCACCAACTTGTCCTGATTCTGCATCCTATGGTAGATCAACCTAGGAAACACGTGAAGGAAAACATGATCACCCATTGTAAACTCTATATTTGTCTCCATATATCAGCATAAGACTTTTGCCTACTCAGAGATGTAGCCATATGTTTCTAAATCTGCTATACCTTCTCTGAAGTCCCTTGCATGAGGATTGGTCCCAATAACTCTGACTAACCAGCCTCCAACCATCATAGTGGTGATCTGCATGACCTACTATAAAGAGCCTCGAATGGTTCCATCTAAATAGTTTCTTGATAACTATTAATATAGGCGAACTCAACTAGATCTAGGTGTTCGTAAAATGACCCAATGAAGTCTATGACACATGCTTGTTTCATATCCTCAAGCACCTGTATAGCATGCTCTGAATTCCCATCAATTTATGGGTGAAAACATTTACTCAGTAAAACATGTGTACCAAGGGATTTCTGTAAGACTTCCTAAAATCATGAAGTAAAATATGAATCACGGTCTAAAACTATTTTCTGTGGCACCACTTGTCGATGGACTATCTCCTGAACATACAGTTCTCCCAACTACTCTACGATGATGTTTTTCCATATTTGTAAGAAATGGTCTAACTTTATCAGTCAATATATAATAACCCAGATAGCGTCATTCATCCTCTTTGTCTTTGGAATACCTACCAGAAAATCCATAGTCATGTCATCTCACCTCCTTTACATAACTGGAAATAGTTGTAGCAAAATTCCAGGTCGTTGATGCTCTGCCTTCACCTACTGATAGGTGTAGCATCATGTCACGAACACTACTATCTCCTTTTTTTTGGACTGGCCAACAAAAATGTCATTGCAGGTCATGGTACATTTTGGTCAGAATTGGTTGAAATACCCACTTTGAGGCATGAAATTCTAGCATGAGTTCGTCTCGCATACTTGTAGGTACAATAACTCGATTCTTAAAGTTGATGATATCATCCTCATCTATCAACTAGCACGAAGGTGTATCCCCACCTTCAAAGATTTACTTCAAAGATAAGGACTCCAGATCCTCATACTGTCTATCCTTGATCTATCTCAAAAGTGTCGACTCCACAAAAAAAAAATACCAGATTCATATTATCCTTCCTCTCTTGAACCCCAATATGCATCTTTTCTAGAAACATCATCGTCTTCCACTCAGCCATCTACTCCTAAACTGCCAGAGTATAAGTTTTCCTTCTCAAATTATCAACCACACTGTTTCCTTTCCTCGATGTATATTCCAATTCAAAATCAAAATATTGTATATAATTAATTCATCTCCACTGCTGAAGATTCAAATATCTCTGGGAATAGATATACCTCAATCTCTTGTGGTCAGTATAAACTGTAAACTTTTCACCCAAAAGATAGCTTCTCTAACACTTTAGAGACTACACCACCACCAATAGAATGAGGTTTTGAATAGGGTAGTTATGTTCATGTGGTATAAATAGTTGAGACCAATATGCCACAAGTCGATCTCTTTGCATCAACACGACTTTGAGTCTGATTCTAGAAGCATCACAAAAGAACATGTACTCCTCACCTGACTCAGGTAGGATAAAAATTGGTGTCGATGTCAACCAATTCTTCAAATACTAAAAATATTTCTCATAATCATCCAACTATTCAGACCTCAATCCATTTTTGGTCAAGACCTAAAGTGGCACTTCAAAATGGGAAAATTCTTGGATGAATCTCATGTAATATCCAGGTAATCGTAGGAAACTTCAAATATTGTTAGCATTTTTCGGCTTCTCTCAAGAAGCCACTACCTCAACCTTATCTAGGTCCACTTCCACACCTTCCTATGAGATTATGTTCCCCAAGAAGTGTACATAGTCAATCCAAAATTGAAACTTAGATAGCTTGGAATATATACGATGATCTCTTAGTGTACTCAAGACGATGTCAAGATGTTGTGCATGATCTTCATGATTCTTCACATACACCAAGATGTTATCCAAAAACACCACCACAAAATTATCTAGGTATGGATAGAAGATTCTATTAATCAAGGCCATTAACACTACTGGAGCATTATTAAGTCCAAAATAAATTATGAGAAACTCATATAGTCCATACCTAATTCTGAAATCATTGTTCAGTATATCAGAAGTCCAAACTCTCAACTAATGATACCCCAACCTCAAGTTGATCTTTGAGAATAGGAAGGCTCCCTTAGACTGGTCAAAATGATAATCTATATGTGGAAGATCATATCGGTTCTTTATAGTCATCTTATTCAACTTATGGTAATCAAAACACAAATGTAAACTCCCATCATCCTTCTCTGTGAACAAAAAAATGATCCCCAAGGAAATATACTTGGATGGAGAAATATATTATATTCTAACTCCTTTAGTTGAGTCTTGAGATCTTGATGGTCAGTCGGTTCCATTCTGTATGGTGGAAAACATATCGGCTCGTCCTCCAACATGATCACAACAGTGAAATCCACATCTATCTTAGGTGGAATCCCTAATAAGTCCTTAGGAAAGACATCCTAAAATAGTTCCACTACTGGTGGAAGGGAATATTTACTAACACCATCATCATAAAGAAATAGACTGGAAACATGGGCTTTTAGATCTCCCAGTTTCTGATTAATTATCCCTGCAAGACCCACCTAGATATCCCACTATCCCTAGTGAATGTAAAGGTCGCCATTTGGAGACGTAAATCTAACTCTACTATGATAATGTTCTATGTGTTCCTACTATGTGACAATCCAATTTATACCCATAGTAAGATAAAAATATATCATATCATGAATTTAGAGATCCCATATAAAATGATACTCCCCGATCTCAAGAGAACATCCCTTGCACATACAGATGTCTCTAGACTATAATACCAAATGTGTATCTATCATCTCAACCCAGATCAAAAAATTCACTGCCAGGATCAAACCATTAAAAAGTTTAGATGATATAAAGGAATTAGAGGCACTAGTATCAAGAAAGGCACTAGCTAATGTATAATCCAAAAGAATAGTACCTCTCACCATTGATGGTCCAGCCTTGCTATCCACAAGTATAGGATACACTGCTTGTCACTATCCATCCCCTCTTCCTTATGATACTCTCTAACTTCCTTGAGTTGCACTACTCTACTAGTATGGGTGCTATTTCCTATAAGAACCACATACACTGCCTCTACCACCTTGGATAGTAGAACTCTAGCCACTTGATTGGTATAGTGTAGAATACCCTCTTCCCATACTCTGGTTTTTCCTAGCTCCTCTGTCAGTACCTGACTGCCTCAGTTTCCTAGATAACCTTTTGAGATTTTCTGTCTTTCAGCATAGTAGAAACTCTAATGGAGGTCAGGAATAATGTATCCAAAAGTGTCCCTGCCAACCACAATGGTGGAAAAGAAAATGGTTAAGATCATGTGTATCCGATCCCCATGACTCACCACTCTGCTTCCCACCAGTCTGGATAACAATCTAATAACGTATCTTCCTGTTCTCGAAAGTCTTACCACCTGACCGTGTAATAGGAATAACTTATCCTCCACTGGATGTCTCATTGAGGTTCCCCTCAGAAGTAGGATCCTGCTGTACAACTTCTGAAAACATCTTAATCTTTAAAATATTCACCATAGAATTAATTTCACATTTAAGTCCATCGTGAAATCATCTTTCTAAGGTCGCCTCCTCTACTGCCAACACTGGAGAAAAACATTGTAAGTTTATAAAGTGTATTGAATAGTGTATCACATATAAATTCCCCTAAGTCAGCCTTAAAAACTTAGCTACTATTTCATTAATTAGCATATCTGGGTCAAAGTACTCAAATAACTTCTCCTGAAAGTCCTTCAACTCCATAGTCTCCAGCTGTCCATCCCGAGTCTAGATGTCCCACCAATGATTTTCTTGTCCATTTAACATGTAATCAGATATCATGACTCTCCTCTTAGTATGAGTCTCTTATTGGTCCAGTATAGTTTGGATTGAATCAATATAGAACTCATCTCCCTCAGGTCCACCCTCTCCAGTAATTGATTGAGGGTGCAACAACTAGAACCCCCCTCATAAGGCTAGACATGCTCCTCACAACATGACCGAGTTCTCTTTCTATCAATTGTGTGAAGAGAGCAAAGTTATCTTGGATCTACTCTCAAAATTCCTCAACTGTCCCTATCGGTGCCTCAAGATCCACTAATATAGGATCATCCACCGCCATGCCCTATGGTCTTTCCCTCAACAAGCATCATCATGGTGGAATATCTCTACAAATCCAAACATTCACTTTAGGACATAACTCACAAGGTTAAAACATTTATGTATGAGGGAAACAAAATAAGCTATAATAGTCATTTTCCCCAAGTCTCTCCACACAGTCAAAACCGAGGTGCTGTCACTACCCTTAACCATCTTACACTTTGGTCTTAGTTAACAAGGGTAAACACATTATCAAATTTATTTTTCTCATTTGGACTCCCAATTAGTACTTTCTTTCCTCATTTTAATTTTTTTTAACTTCATGTTTGGTTCCATTTTTATTTAAATTTCACAATAATGGAAAATAGTCTATGTTCATCAACATACACATAACCCCTTTTCCCAAGTATGCCTAAACTGATACATGTCATAAATAATCCTGAGTGCTTAGAATGAAACATTCACACTCAACTCTCATTCCATTCGGGGCCATGAGTCAATACTAAACAAATTCCAAAAATAATAATCACATCACACAAAAAGTGAACCAACCAAGGTGAAATAATATTCAATTGTAACAACAAACACCAATAACAAAAATACCACCATGAGTACTTGGGGTTTCCCCCATACATGGGTTTGTAACTCCCATTCACGAGCTCATTACAAAGCCTAGATTCTTCCTATACTCATTACAGGTGTGCCTCCCCATATGATAGAAGTTTTTTACTAGTAGAGAGGGTATGATAAGTCATTATTTAGGATTCTATACCCTCTATTATAAGAGTAAACTAGTTAAAATAAATAGAAAATAATAGAAGAATATATAATCATAACAATACCGATATCTTAGGATAACCAAAGTAGGAAAATATAATATCTAATAGAATGGGAAACAAGCCATGCCAAAGCAAGTGCCTAGGTGTCAATAAAAATTTAACTAAAATAAAAGACACTAATGACTCCCTAGAGGGTCCCAAACCACATCTGGTTCCCTCATCCAACCTCTATCCTGCAATCAGAAATCAAATACAGGGCATTTTCCCTTAAAATATCCTGAAATAATGAAGTCTATCTAGGTACCAATCCGGAAGACCAAATAGTGTGTGAGTACACCTCAGTAGGCCACCACCCACAGTGTCTAAAAAAATCCAGTCAATAAAAAGTGTATGCAATTGTATAAATAAAATAATTATAAATCATAATTTAAAGTTGTAACCTTATCAATTAATCTTTATTAACCACATAGACTCTCAGGCTTGAGTCATGTCACACATTCAATTCTAAACATTTATACATATTTATCATTAGTATTAAACACAATGTCTAACCCCTAAAATCATGTTTATTATTTTTTATCATTGGTGTGTAACTCAATGTCTAACATCCCAATTCCCAATAATACATATTGATCTATCATTAATGTAGAATTCCATGTTAAACAGCCAACATCCCATTGGTGTAGAATGCCATGTCTAACACCCAAAATCTCATTAATTTATTTTTATTATTAGTATAGAACTCCATTTATAACACCCCAAATACCCTTGGTGCAATATTTAATGTCTAACACCCGAAATCCCATCCATTAATTAATTCATAAATTAATTAATCAAGTTTGTTAATTAATTAAACAAATAACTAACAACATCAATTTACAGTTAATTAATTCTATAGTCAATTAAAATTTCAAAAAACTTAACATTCAATAATTAATTAACCAACTAATTATTCTTGATCATAGAAATGATATCTTGATAATTAAATCAACATTTAATTACCCCAATTTCTTGATCATTTACATTTATAATCAATTCCCCAATTAATTATCCTTATTTATCATTTAAATAAAAAAATCAATAATCTCAACCCCATCATAATTAATTATCACAATTAATTATCTTATTTGAAAATACCTAAAACCCAAAATTTCACAACATTCACAATCAATTAATTTACCATAATAAATAAATAAATTAGAGTTCTCAATTGCTAAACAAAACTAGCAATCCTATAACTTGAATACATAAGAATCAATTTCGACTATGGGATTTAGAAATTAGACCACCTACCTCAAGAATGATTTTGTATAATTCTTTTCAACCAATATCCCAATTCGATTGTGATCAATCAAGAATGATTTGAAGAATAGGATTTAGATCCTACCCCATGAAGGTGGAGGAAGTGGTGAGAAACTCCCAATGTTTGTGATTGAATTCAGATTCTTAACACCTCTTTACCAGGACTGGGTAATCCATTATGAATGGATTTAAATGTGGGTTAATAATTGGACTACATACATTAAAAATTTAGGTCCAGAAATCCAAGATCCAATAGGAGATCACTTTTGGATTGAAGCAGACTTCTAGAAATTGACAAAAAAAAAGATCTGTAGTAAGGATAAAAGGGTGAAGTGGTCTTCAATTGAAGGCTTTAATGCATGAAGGTGTTCCGTTCCAAGGAAGAGGTGTAAGTGATGTTTTGTGTTAAATGAGTTTGGTGTATGAAGCTTTTATAGACAACAAAAATTATTTAGCAGCATTGAACAACACTAAAATAATTTTTTAAAAAACTAGGTGTGATGATTACATAATGTGAAACCTTATTTCACGTTATGTAATAATTTAACAAATTTTCCTAAATAGGGTTTTTGCGAGGTTGAAACACATTAAAATGAAAATTATCATCAAAACTACACAATGTGAATTACCATTTCACATCATGTAGCGTATCTCCTTTTAATGATACATGTCTGAATTACATGAAGTGAACTCTCCATTCAGAATGTTAAATCTTTTTTCATGGTATGATTACACGTGGTGAATACCACTTTTAGGAGGTGTAAACTCTTGAGTTTCTGAATTATTTCAATCCATGAATTTAAAAGAAATATAAGCCATATTCCCCAAAAAATAAAAAATAAAATTATTCTCACCTAAAAAAGGATGTGGTCTTATAGATAATGACCAATAAAATATTTTTCGAAAAAAAAATTATCACTTTCATACTTTTATAATTTACTTTTATGTTCATATATAGATAAAAATAGCTTTGAAATGATTATTAAAGGTTATTTTTAGAAAAACGATTTTTTAAATATTTTAATTTATTCCTATTTTTTAGTTTTTATTTAATTTCCTTAAACACATATACAATTATGACATAGTGTTGGTTTAGGTAGTGGAAAAAGTAAAGAAAACAATTTAGATGACTAAAAGTAATGTATTTGAGATTAATTATGGACCATAAGAATTTTATAGTTAATAATAATGTATTATTTGGGGATAAATTAATTATATCCAAATTCCCTTTCATTATTGATGTCTTTAAGGTCAAATTGTAGGAATAGTTATTTAAATGTATATAATAATATTTTATATTAAATAATATAATATTAAATTATTTAAAAATCAGAAAAATTTCAAAAGAGGAAAATTAGTATGGAAAATTATTGAAAATTAAATCCCTTGTCAATTTATGAAAAAATTGAAATCTTATAAGTAATATTATAATCTTTTAAGACTTTAAAGGTCGTTACCATGGGTAAGGTCAAAAATTGGTTAACAAAGGGGTTAAACCAAATGATAAAATGTTAAATACCAAATAAACAAGTTAAAATTTTATTAGTTGAAGGTATTTTAAAATATAATATCTTAACTTAGACATTATGGAAATAGGGTACCACTTTAAAATGAAAATGAATTTATGTTATTTTATTATTTTTATTAATTCCATGTGTCTCCTTTGATTTTAGAGGACCAGATTGGGATATACCTAACACTAAGGGGGGGGTGGGGTGAATCAGTGTTGGGGAATTTTAAAACCAATTTCAACTTTTATTCATGTACCTATTGACCTGTTAGGATCTTGATTCTCTTATTCTATTTTCCCCGTCGCATGCAATAATGGAAAGCAGTAAAAATATACACACGATATTTTTACAAGGTTCACCACTCAATAAGAGTAGCTATGTACTTTCCATGTATGGGGATGACTGGTGCGTGGATTCTCAACTATAATGTGATATGATGTTATAATGGAGTGGCTAGGAAAACAATCCTGTAGCTAGTGTGAGTCCCTACACTTTAGAGGGGGGTGGGAGACAATCATCTTCCCTAGACTAGTGATGACCTAGCCCAACTTACAGTGTCTAGCTGGTTCTTTATATTTCCTATGGAGATAGTATTCTTCATTATTAAAAATTTAGGTTCTGCTGTTGATCTATTTTAGTGCTCTTCACTTGATTACTTGCAAAGCAGTAGGAAAGCAATTCTTCTTTTCTTCTTCTTTTCTTCTTCAATAGTGCAAAACCAGCTGCACTAGGACTTCTTTTTTTTTTCTTTAGCATAATAATAGAATGTTCTAACACTTCTTATTCCCTCTTAGCATGAGTCACATATACCAATGTGATTATTCAAAAACTGAGGATCATCTCACAAAGAATCATCTGAATTGAATTTTCCTAAAGATTTGTAGTCTTTAATTGGGCATACTCTGTTCTTCTTCTGCTTCTTGTTCACTTATATTTATGAAAAAAACCTATAATATGCAAACTCTTCTTCTTCTTATGCTTCTTAAATGAAAAACAAACTGCACTGAAACCTACTCTTCTTCACATGTTCTCTCTCAGTACAAAACCATATGAACTTAGCTCTTCTTCTTCTTCTTCTTCTTGCTAGAATCAGATGTTATCTCTGTGATTGTAAAAAAAATGAAGTCTAGATCAACTTAGTATCATCATAGTTGAACAGAAGCTGGTAAGAACTTCTAGAACAACTCACAGCTTGCAAGCCAATCCTTAATTGTATGCCACCCTGCTTGCACGCCTCCCTGCTTGCACGCCACCCAGCTTGTGCACCACCTACTTGCGCGCCGCTCACTAATTGCGTGCCACTATTGTGCACAACTCACAACTTGCACACCACCTTTGGATTATACACACTTCCTTCTTTCACACCTATGTCATATTTCATGGAAAAACTTGCGCAACAAAACTTGTGCAGAAAAACTTGCGCAACACCACTTGCACGACACCACTTGCATGACACCCAACTTGTGCACCTTATAAATAAACCTCATCTTGCGTGCCCCTTCAGCTTGCATGCCAATTCCACTACTTGCATGATCAGAGCTCAAATTTTCTCTTAAGTATTGAGGCTTAAAAAATGAGAAGGCTATTCGTCTATTTATAGTCATTTTGATGACTTGCGCGCCACATACACTTGCACGCCAATACTTGTGCGCTGCCCCATTACTTTGAATGCCGCTTCATCACTTGAGCGCCCTTCCATCACTAGTGCGAAACTTTCTTTCCTTTGTCATATATTGATATGATGAAGTTGGAATATGACTTGCATGCAACATTCATTTGTGCGCCAAGATGTACGTGCCAATACTTGCACGACACTCATGACTTGCGCGACGCTTTCTAACTTGCACACCACTTTATTTCCTTTTTCATATTTTGATTGGATGATCTTTGAAATATGACTTTCTTGCCACTTATACTTTCACACCAATACTTTCACGCCAAAAATTGCATGCTACTCTTTGATTTGTGTTCCACTTTCTTCCCTTTTCCAAAATCACTTCTTTACATTTTCTGATTTTCAGGCCCAAAAATTTGACAAACACTGGAAAACGACGCCACCTTAAATTGTTATTTTGTGCCACCTCTAGATGGTCTGTTCCTTTTCCATTTCTCTCTTCACTGCTTCCCATAACTATTCTTCAGCTTTCATCATGAACTCTGCTATCATGATATATATCCTTTGATAGATCAGCATTAGCATCGTCAGAGTTACAATGAGAAGTACTAAAACGTCCTTATCTTCCAGTACCATCATTCCTTCCAATCAAAACTGTATATGACTGGCATCATCATTTCTCCCCCATTCCATCATAAGGCTTTCTTCACAGGTTCTCCTAACTTAGGATATTTGTGAAATAGATATCAGCAAATCATCGTCTGGTTTCATCCATTATTTTTGGAATATGAATTCAAAAGTACTTATTTCATCCTCACTTCAAATCCTCAATTCCTTTTGGCATGTTAATTCCAAAGAACTCCATTTATCTATATTCTTCCAAAAGTGGAGGCTTAAGGCTTATTCAAACACCTTAAATTTTTCATACAATGTATCACCTTTGATGCATGTATTTAGAACTTTAAAGAATAGTGCAACAATCATCTGATTTCAAGGCAATGTATAATTCATGACCTTCATAGAATGCAAGTCGTTCCACACTCTCTCTTCATATTATTACATCATTCTCTACTTCATTCAAATTGTATGATTATTTTCTTCAATTAAGATCTTGAATGGTTCTCATGAAATCATGAAGAATTGCATTGTCATATAAAAATCCTTAATCTCCTTCAACCATCCTTAGATAGATGATACTTCACTATTCTGCTCCAATCATCCTCAAATGGATGATACTTCTCCATTATTCATTATTGTAAAAAATGTGTCACCTTTGACACAAGTTCTTTGAACAAAGGATCAGTTCAACAATTGTCTGAATTAATCTTCTTAGAGAATTGCTCATGTATGTAATACAATGCTATGATTCCATAACAATTCTCCCAGAAACCTCACTTCAGCCAATCTCCACTAACCTTTTAGACCTTCTACATCTCTTTCTTCATTTTGACGAGTATTGACAAGTGTTGACGAAAAATACAATCTTTATACACAAATTGGTCTAAATAATAAAACCCTTTGTATTTTGTTGTCAATACCACAATGTCTCCTCAAATGAATGAGTCAATGTCAAAATAAGGATCTTCTTTCTACCCTTTTCTTGTTTCTATTACCCTTTCAATTTAAACTTTCATTTCACTTTCTCCCCCCCTTATTTAAAAGAAATAAAAAGTTCATGTTTGAGAGGGTATCAGTCCTTACATTAGAAGTTTTCCATCAATCATTTCACTCTATGTCTACTTGAGCAAATATCAATTTAGAAAACAAGAGAATTTTATTTAGACAACAAAGCTATCCATTATCCACTGATCGTGATACCTCATGAGATGAGATCTCCTACACTTGTCTTCAAGGGTTTTCCACATTCATTCCAGGATAAAGATATTGAATGTGATAGGAAATACTCATTCCTGAAATTCCTGAAATCACTTCAACAAAAGGATCAAAAACATTCGGGTGCAATTAGAAGGATAAGTGGCATTGGGGCACTTTCATTCATATTGTGTCACTGATTAACCTAGTCACTACCCCTTTGTAAAAATATATTTATTTTGAGTAACCAAGGATGAGATATTATGAAACGACATAACTTTTCCAACAACATGGTCTTAATACAATCTTCAGAGTAATTGAATCTTATACCAACTGATGTTGATACTGATTGAGATAATGACTCTGACAGCTTCTTGTTGTGTCTCGCCCTCAAGGGAACACTTATCCTCACTGAATAACATGTTTTCCTCTTAAGATCTTACATCACCTTAAATTCCGTGTATAATAATAAAAAATACAAAACACATAGATTTAATGGAATAAGGTGGATCCTCTTTTCTAAATCAATGAGAACAACAAGGTTGAGATGATATTCCCATCCCAGATGCTCCATTCTTCATACTTTCACAACTGATCTTCAATGCTGACTATGATTGTGTTGACCTCACTATTTCTTCCATATCTTTGTGTGTGAATACTATTTCTTCAAGGGATTTCAAAGCACTAGAATCTCCTGGTGAAACTTTCATCTTTTTGAGGAATTCTCGTTGTGTTAGAATAAATTCAAAGCACTTTCTCACAGTATGACCAGCCTTATTGCACCTCATACACAGAACTTCATTGTCTTCATGTAGAATCTTCTTTTTGTATTTAGCACTCGCCTTAGCTTGTTCATCTTCCATTTTCATCATTCTGTCCAAATCTTCAGGCCAAACCACCAATATATCATTAGGTATTGAGGCATTATGATAGGATCTTCTATATGGATTCTTCAGAGTGGCTTCTTTCTTAGTAGTTCTTTTGGATGTACCAACCTTCACCTTTATGGATTTAGAATCCAAAGAATTATCATCTTTTCTTCCTGAAATCTTAATGGGAGAATTTGTTTTCACATTCTTCATCTGATTTCTTCCCAAGGATGATTCTTTATTCTTTCCCAGCTTCTGTGGTCTTCTTTTCATATATGAACATGCAACATTCATATGACCACTCCTATTGCATACATCACAGATGTTATATAAAATTCCAAATCTATTTATAGTATACATATGTTTCTGGATCTATGGATGTTGCTTCTTCTTCTCTATATTTCTCCCCCTTGAGATGGGCTTTCTCTATGCTTTCACATTTAAGGGATTGTACCAATAATCAAGTGCACAATGCCTGAATCTATTACATCACCAACATTGACCAAAAAACCTTGACTTCTGAACATCTTCTTTATAAGGTTTCTGAAGATTCCTTGTGATATGTTGTGCTTTCTGTGGGAGCTATCTTATATAATCTTAATCTTATTCACTATAGCCATGGTGATAGTTATCTCCTCACTTTTCTTTATCCATACATGTTTAGAATTTTTCTTCCAACCTGCACTTTTTGAAGTAATTTTTTTGAACCATGAGTACAAGTTGGTAGGGGTGGTACCTTTACTTTCTCAGCTACTCATGATAGATCAATGAGTGAAGCCATGATATTATTATCACATGTTGGAGGTCTTTTGACAGTAGAATCCTCCATTGAGTATTGAATTCTGACAGCAGTTGTTTCCTTCTTTTGTGGAGACTCAATATGTGTCTTCTAAAGATTGGTAAACTCAGCTTCCAATTCTAGAAATCTCATATTTAGGATGAATTCCTGGTCTTCAATCATAGTCATCTTCTCTTCACAAGCCTTCTTTAATCTTTCAACTTCAGCTTCATGCATCTTCACTTTGTTCTGTAACAAAGAGTCAATTTTATTGATCTTCCTGGAATATTTTTTCAAATATAACTCCATGACATCATTGCCTTTTTTAATCTCATATTCAATTGCTTGGATGTTCTCTTCTAGAGTCTTATTGACTCCATCTTTTTCTTCAATATCTTTTATCCACTTTGAAGAGCTTACTTCAAATCCCATCTTGGTTGCTTCAAAGGCTCCAACCTGTCTGGAGAGATTTAAACATTTAACAATTTTTACTTGTAAGCCTTTATCCAAAACATTAGTTTCTTCTTCCAGCTGAGTGATATTTTCCTGCATACATTTAAATACTCCACAAACTAGGGAAGCACTTTTTTCAGGAATACCATGCAGAATCATTCTTAACATATCAACTGATTTTTCTTGAGATGTTGTAGATTGATCATCACCAGTTGTGATATCATTTTCATCGTGAGGATAATTTCCAAATGTACTAACAAATACCTATTTATCAGTTGAGGTAGGAAGGTTTTCCAACTTCTTGGTGGGGACTTTAGCCACCTTCTCATTACATTCCATGTCTAGCGTGTCTTCAACGTCAGCCAATTATGGAGAACTAGATGCTTCCTCTTCTTTAGATAAGAGGGAATTCTTCTTCAATTTTCTATTCTATTTCTTTTTCCTGTTCATCAAGGTCTTGGTAGATATTTCTTTCTTCTCAGAGATATATAGATTTTTACAAACACTGCTCTTCATTGTTGAATCTAGAAAGGAGCTCATGTTTTCAAAAGAGAATAACTTCACTATAGAGAATCCAACAGAGGTGAACCTGTCCCTATGATACCAATTGAGAGGACCAGTTTGGGATATACCGAACACTGGGGGGGGGGGGGTGAATCAGTGTTGAGGACTTTTAAAACCAATTTCAACTTCTATCCATGTACCTCTAGACATGTTAGGATCTTTATTATCTTATTCTCTTTTCCATGTCGCATGCAATAATATAAAGCATTAAAAATATGCACAAGATATTTTTACAAGGTTCACCACTAAATAAGAGTAGCTATGTCCTTTCCATTCATGGGGATGACTAGTTTATGGATTCTCCACTATAATGTCATATGATGTTACAATGGATTGGCTTGGAAAAAATCCTCAAGCTAGTGTGAGTCCCTACACATTAGAGGGGGGTGGGAAACAATCCTCTTCCCTAGACTAGTGACGACCTTTCCTAACTTATAGCATCTAGCTGGTTCTTTATACTGCCTATGGATACTATCTTCTTAATTCTTCAAAAGGTTGGTTCTTCTCTTGATCTATTTTAGTGCTCTTCACTTGATTACTTGCAAAGCAGTAGGCAAGCAATTATTCTTGTCTTCTTTTGTTCTTCTTCACTAGTGCAAAACCAGCTGCATTTGGACTTCTTCTTTTTCATTAGTGAAATAACAGAATGCACTAACACTTCCTATTATTTCTTATCATGAATCAAATATACCAATGTGATTATTTATAAACTGAGGATCAGCTCACAAAGCATCATCTGAATTAAATTTCCCTAAATATTTTTAGGATTTATTATGGGCATAATCTGTTCTTGTTCTTCTTCTTCTTCCCTTATCTTTATGAAGCAAACCTATAAGCTACACACTCTTCTTCTTCTACTGATTCTTTAATGAAAAAAAAAATACACTAAAACCTACACTTCTTCACACGTTCTCTCTCAGTGAAAAACCATCTGCGCCGACCTCTTCTTCTTCTTCTTGCTAGAATCACACATTCTCTTTTTGACTGTAAAAACAATGAAGTCTAGATCAACTTGGAATCATTAAAGTTGAACAGAAGCTGGTAAGAACTTCTAGAAAAACTCACAGCTTGCACGCCAATCCTTACTTGCACGCCACCCTGCTTGCGCGCCTCCCTGCTTGCTCGCCACCCAGCTTGTGCGCCACCCAGCTTGCGCGCCACTCACTACTTGCGCGCCACTATTATGCACAACTCACAACTTTCACACCACCATTGGCTTATACACACTTCCTTCTTTCTCACCTCTTGCAGCTTGCGTGGAAAAACTTGCATGACAAAACTTGCACGACAAAACTTGCGCGACACCACTTACGCGACACCCAGCTTGCACACCTTATAAATAACCCTCAACTTGCACACCACTTCAGCTTGCACGCCACTTCCAATACCTGTGCGATCAGAGCTCAAATTTTCTCTTACGTGTTGAGCCTTAAGAAATGAGGAGTCTAGTAATCTATTTATAGGAATTTTGGTGACTTGCGTGCTACATACACTTGCGCGCTACCCTAATACTTGAACGCTTCCCCATCACATGCGCGCCGCTTCATCACTTGCATGAAACTTTCCTTCCTTTATCATATTTGGATATGATTATGTTGGAATATGAATTGTGCGCAACATGCACTTGCACACCAAGACTTGTGCTTTAATACTTGCGCAACACTCTTGACTTGCGTGACAATTTCTAACTTATGATCCACTTTATTTCCTTTGTCATATTTGGATTGGATGATCATTGAAATATGAATTGCGTGCCACTTATACTTTCACTCCAATACTTTCACGCCAAAACGTGTGTGCCACTCTTTGACTTGTGTGCCAATTTCTTCCCTTTTCCAAAATCACTTCTTTACATTTTCCGATTTTCAGGCCAAAAATTTTGGCAAACATAGGAAAACGGTGCCACCTTAAATTGTTCTTTTGTGCCACCTCCAGATGGTCTGTTCCTTTGTCATTTCTCTCTTCACTGCTTCCCATAACTATTCCTTTTATTTCATCATGAACTCTTCTATTGTGATATATATCCTTTGATAGATCAGCATTAGCATCGTCATAGTTACAATGTGTAAAACATCTTTATCTTCCAGCACCATCATTCCTTCCAATCAAAATTGTATATTAATGGCATCATCATTTCTCCCCGTTTACTTCATAAGTCTTGCATCACAAGTTCTCCTAACTTATGATATTTGTGAAATAAATATTAGCAAAGCAACATCTGGCTTTATTAATTATTTTTGGAATATGAATTCTAATGTACTTCTTTCATCCTCACTTCAAATCCTCAATTCCTTTTGGAGTCTTAATTCCAAAGAAATCCATTTATCTCTCTTCTTCCAAATGTGGATACTTAAGGCTTATTCAAACACCTTCAATGTTGCAGACAATGTATCACCTTTGATACATGTATTTGGAACTTTAAGGAATAGTGCAACAATCATCTGATTTCAAGGAAATGTGTAATTGATGACCTTCTTAGAATGCCAAGTCCTTCCTCACTCTCTCTTCATCTTCAGCCATCATTCTCTACTTCATTCAAATTGTATGATTATTTTCTTCAAGTAAGATCTTGCATAGTTCTCATGCAATAATGAAGAATTACATTGTCCTCTGAAAATCCTCATTCTTCTTCAACCATCCTTAGATAGATGATATTTTACCATTATGCTCCAATCATCCTCAAATGGATGATACTTCTCTATTCTTCATTGTTGTAAACAATGTGTCACCATTGAAAGAAGTTCTTTGAACTTAGGATTAGTTCAACAGTCGTCTGAATTAATCACCTTAGAGAATTCCTCAAATATGAAATCCAATGCTATGATTCCATAAAAATTCTCCAGGGAACCTCAATTCATCCAATCTCCACTAACATTTTAGTCCTTCTTCTTCTCCTTCTTCATTTTGAAAAGTATTTACAACTGTTGACAACAAATACAATCTTCATACAAAAAGTGGTCCCAACATGATTCACTATAAAATAAAACCACATATCCTCTATTATTTAAAAAACCCTAAGAAATTTATCTAGATAAAAAACAAAAAAAAATAATCTTCTATACATCCTTATATAATTTCTATGCAGTCTGTTATTCCAAAAATACGAACCCCAGTGTCCTTAAGGGGATATCTAAAGAATCCATTTCAAAGAAGAGGTAATCATCTTCACCAAGCATTTTTATTTTTTATTCTTACCTTTCCAAATTCATTTATTTACTAAATATTACATTATGTTAAAAATATTTATAACTTATACTGAGACATTATTATGTTTATTTCATAATATTTGTCCACCAATTTTCCATCAAATAAGAAATAAAACCATCACTCTTGTGTACGATGAACTATCGCCTCATGAACCATGGTAATTTTTTTCCATCACCACCCCAATAGAATATAAATAATGATGAAAATAATGAATATATATTATAATTAAATACTATCTAATTTTATATACATATAATATATCAATTAACTTCTCACCCTTCTGCTCATCAAAAAATGACAACGTTGTTTTTACGTAAATTTGGACTACCACCTCCACGAAGTGATGTGATTCATTTATCATGTATGGTTTTAATAAATGATTATAGATATTTATATAGTGAATATAATTTATATTTATATAATTATTAATTATATATATGATGAAAAACTGAGCAATATAAATAGATTGAAATTACTAAACCAAAATATTCATGAAAAATGAAACAGTTAGCACCCACTGATGAAAATTTTAATAAATACATATTAATACAATGATGAGGAAATATTATAAGTACATGACATATAATATTATAGGTATGTTTATGGTTATGATATAGAATTATAATAAATTTTAAATCTATTACACTAGAGGTTATAAGCACTTACAAAACAAGTCGGACTGATGGAATTTTTTTATTTTACAATATCATCTTTATTCAAAATTATTTATTTTTAAGTTTAAATTTAGAGAAGTATATGATATTTATATATTAAAGAACATATATTCTATTATCCCCCATTTATTTCTTTAAATTAGAATTTTTCCTTTAATTTTCCTTTTTTTATGAACTCATGATATCGAATGAAGGTTTTCAAGGAAACCTAACATTTTTCTCTATTCAGCCAGGAATATTTTTCTACCATTAATAAAATTTATTTAAAAATATTTACAACTATGTTTTTACTATTATATAATTATTTATTAAACAAATTTATTTCCAAAGTTTTTCTATGTTTAAAAATGTTTAAAATGAATCTTCTTGTCATTTTATGAACAAGGAACTTTTTACTAAAGGTTTGAACAAAATCTCTATTTTAACATTTACCATAGAGAAATATTTTACCAATGTTTTGAAAATTAATTCCTTAAAGATAAAATCATAATTTCCTATGGTTCTTTCCCAAGGAAATTTGTTTCCTATTATTTTATAAAATTTTAGATTTTAAGAAATTATTTTAAAATTTGAAAGAGTATTTTCTCAAGAAACATTCCAACTATTTTTAAAGTATTTTAATTTATTTAGATACAATTTAATGAATATAATGACTTTACATTGTTTTAATCTAATGATACCATCAAATATATTTCTCTAGATAGATTATGATTAGTTTGAATATGAAAATTATTGAAATTATGCATACTAGTTCTTAAAATATGGACAACTATTTACTATTAAGGCATATTAATTCTGTTGTATTGTTTATTCATATGATTAATTCATTGGATATTTTATGTGATGGATGGATCCTAGAGTTACATAGATCCTTGATGCATTGGTAGGTCACATGAGAGAAAAATTTCTCGGTATTTGGCCAAGGCCTTACCCATTCATATAATATTCCACAACATAAAGGCTCAATGGTATGTTTAGGTTGTCTATAATTATGTATTACATTCTTGTGAAATTAGATTTTAATGTCCATGTTATTTATTTAATATATATGATACTTATAGATAAGTATCAATATATTGTTATTATTTATATGGTATTCTTTTATTATCATTTATTTGTACTATATTATTCTCATCTTATTTATTTTATGAAAGCTTAGATTATATGATTTCCCTTATTGAGATTCTGAAGTCATGCCTTTATTATGTTTCCTTTTACTAAGATGTTAGGAAGTGTACTATGATTGATATGTAAGGATATTATAGAGACCATAATGATGTTTTAAAATAAATTAAAATGTTTTATTTTATCTTTTCAAATGTAAAGTGTGTTTCAATCTTGTATCTAGTTATTATTTACTACTAAACTTATTGACCCTTTGGGATGTTATCAATTGTATCTGGGGCCAATATATTAATGTAATAACTGGGTCTAGGCTGTAGTTCTCAAATTTATTCTAGCTAGCATCAGATAATGTTTATTATAAACGCACAAAAGTAGATTTTGGAAAACATATATTAGAGAACATAACCCTATGACTGAATCTAAGTATAAGTTTAAGTATAGGATAATTTCATTAATTTTTATTGAAGTAGAGATTGTAATATTTTACTAGTAAATAAATACTTGTATTGATACTCTAAAGTCGAAGAGACTATGACATAAATTCACTTAGGGGTATTTTTTTTTGAAAGAGGTGGATTGGGTAGTAACTCGGTCATCCCCAGTGCATGATGAGTGGGTTTAAGATTGTACACTAGGATAAGCACTCCTATGGGATATTCTTTGGTCAATCCACATTTTATTTATAAATAATTATGATTAATGATAAGATAGAACCTTTTGAAACCAGTAATATTTCCTAGAGATATGGGATAAGCCTAAAGTGTTATGGATTTATAAGTTTAAGGTTGATCATAAGTTAAACAACACATACACTCCATTTGAGGTTTTATGTGATGGGATTTTATGATGATTAAGGATATTTTGGGAGATATTTATTGGAAAAAACCATTTGGTTTAGTATATTTTTTAGTTAAAATGTTATTTCATGAATAATGATTTTGTATTTTAAGGATATAATCTTAAATGAATTGTCAAAAATTTAATTTAATATGATCATTGATGATAGTATTGTAAACTGGGATACATTTTTATTTACATTTTGGGAATATATGTTTTTTCATATAGATAAACATGAGTTTAAAAAGTGATTTGGTGACTAAGTGAATAATTTTATTTTTAAATATGTTCAGTATATAAGGAACATTATATAACTAATTTAAATGGAAATATTTTTGTCTAAGATGGGGTTTATTTAATGAATAATTATTTGGTTATCTTTTGGAATCATATATTATTTTATTGTAGTTTTATGGTGATTTAGGTTATTTATGTGAAAGATTAGTATATTTTGTAAATTATATGATTAGTTCATATATATTTTTGGAGATTAATCTTAAGCTAGTCTTATAATAATTTTCGATCAAATATTTCATATTTTTGGGTTGATAAATTAATCTAACATATTTTTGAATATTTTTAAGGTTATTTATTTATGGAATGATTTAAGTTGAACTTTTGGTGTTATTGTCATGGATTTTGAGATTAATTTATTATTTATTCATATAATGGTTTATTCATATTGTATATTATCTCAAATTGTGATAACCATATTATCTATAGATAGGAAGAATAATTTTTTATCCTTTAATGGATATTATATACAACTAAAAGTTAATTTTAGTGTTTTTTGTATGAAAAACACATCTTGAATATTTATTTCATGGTGTTAGAGATGTAATAAAAGTCAAAATTGATTGAAAAATTAGAAAAATACGAAATTGTTCTTATGAAATGAAAATAAGTCAAGTATTTTTTCTCATGTTCTATATCTTGATGAAAAAAGAATAACAAAACACTATGAAAATGATATTAAAATTAAAATTTTATCATATTACCTTTATTTTTGATAGAAATATGTCTTCTTTATCCCTTAATGATTGATGGTTTTGTTGTTATTAAATTTCTCCTGACCATATTATTTATCACTATTTACTATTATTTAGACCTTATATTTATCCTCCATGTCCATATTTCCACTTCATTGTAATGTTATCATTATATGGGAACCCAATTATGTATTATTTCTAAGAACATTTTTGTTTCCCACTTTCCTTTTTCAATGAAAGTTTTATTATTATTTTATATGATATGGATTTTCAACAAAGGTATTTTCAATTATTGAACCCTTGATTATTGAGAAAAAAGTCATAAATATGCAATTTATTTATGAGGTATAATGTAACAACCTGATAATTTTGTTTAAAATAATAAAAAACTCATTAGATTTAATAACTAGAAATACCAAGCTTTAAGAAAACTATGACATAATATAAAATAATTATTACTGAAATGTGTCCATTATAACCCAAAATATAAGTTAGTGTTATGGATTGAAATAACCACATTATGAAAAAATATATAGAGGTTATATATAATTCAAATATATTTGTTAATTCATAAAAAATATGTACTCAATTTTCATTAAGTTAACTTTATGTTTTAGAAATATGATTTCTTCAAAAATATGTTTTATTGCATTTTGTGCATGCATATTATAATTAATTTCTTATAATTTTATAAATTTTATTTAAAAAAACAATATCAATTTTAATTTCAATATTAACAATTAATATTAGGATTATTATTTTTAGTTTTTTCTAAAAATTATGATTTTTGATTGAATAGTGAAAAAATCCAATTTTTATAAAACAACCATTGAATTTTCAAAAAAATAATGTAATTTACAAGTCTAATTTTATTTTGAATTTAATCTCAAATAAATGTGTCACACCCCGACCGCAGACGCCTTTTATTTTATTTATTCCTGGTCCCGGTTTAAAATTTTCAAAGTTTAATTATGTTGGCAGGTTTCACATTGGTGTGTGTTTACCGTGTCGTTAACGGTGACCGTGCATTCGGCCCGAGTGATCGTGTGTTCGCCCGACGTTTTGAATATTAAAATTTTTATATTAACATTAATATAATTATTAGTATTAAATTTTTAAAAATATTTTTTTTATTTTTATTATTAGGATAATTAAAGTATTATGATTATTATACTTACGATCTTATTATTATTATTATTACAAAGTTTTAATATTTTCATAAAGTTTTATTATTATTATTAAGATTTGTTTTATCTATTTACGTATTCAATCATATTATTATTATTATTAGTATAAAATTTTTATTTTATTTTATTACTATTATTATTATTATTTTATTATCTTATATATATATATATATATATATATATATTCATAACCCTAATTCTAACCCTAATCCCATGAGCCCCCCTTTCCCTTCTCCCCTACACCGCCGCGTGCCCCCCCTGCCCTCCGCTGACCTCCTCTGGCGGCCTGCTCGCCACTCGACCTCCCTCAGGTGCGCTGCCCCCACACAAACCCCCCAGCTCCGCTGCACCCCGCTCCGCCCCGACGCCCTCCGTTGCTCCTTGGCCTCGTGTGACCCCTGGCGCCCAGCTCGGCCTCCACGCGAGCTCCCCGACCTCCACGTGAGCTCTCGGCCTCTGCTTGTCCCAGGTGCGCCGCCCTGCCCTCCGGCGGCCTCGCCGTGCCGCCCTGCCCTTCGGAGGCCTCGCCACGCCGCCCTAACCTCCGACGACCTCACAGTGCCGCCCAGTTCTCCTTCGAGCCCCTGCTACGGCCAGCGGCCTCCGGCCGCCCCGTCGGTGTTCCCTAGCCCTGCTGATGCCTCTGCTCTGCTCTGGTACCACCTTGTCGGTGTCCCTTGACCCTTTTCGGCACTCTGGTCGGCTCCGCCACACCTTCGGCCGGCCGCGTAACAGCTTTCTGCGGTCCGGCCAGCCGCCGCCACCTTGCGCCGGCCAGCGGCGCACTCCGTAATCATTGCGCGACCCCCGGTGGTCTCCTTGCCAGTGCGCACCGCCCCTTCTGACTGGCACGCGACCCCATGGGTCGAGCGCATTTTTGCACCGTGGTAATTTCAGTGACGTGAATCTGTTTGAGTTTATTTAATACCAATGGTTTTCTATTTTTCTATTTTGGTGTTTGTTACAGCGCATTGGCGGAATAATTCCGCAACGCAGAGGTCTTCGACTTTCACGTGCAATCGTGCCTGCGTGGGGAGTGTTACATTGTCGGGTTCGGTTTGCGAATCGAGGTAGGTCTCCCACTGCACTCGCTCTTAAATTTAGAAATTTATTTATTCCTTGTCATTTCATTATTTTTCAGTAAATTTAAAGTAGTATTAAAAAATTATTACTAGAATGGCGACTTGCTGAATTTGAAAACTGTTTACTTCTTGCATCGCATTGAAAATATATTTCATGGATAAATTTGTGTGGTCTTCTTGTGATATTTTCATACGGGTACTTTATGAAATGTGCAAGTCATACTGAACTATGTTTTGAGATGGGTTTTGGTGTGTATAAAATTACGGGTGTATCGTTTATGGAAAATGGTGTTTTCTTGAAGACTTGGATAGAGGAAATGTTGTTTGGCCTTTAAACTGGATTTTGGAATTTTTTAGTGGTGGTTTGGTTTTCCCTAAATGGGTTTCTATGTATATTTTTCTGTTTTTCAACATGATGGCATGTGTCATATCTTTTGGAAATTCTTTGATATTAAATGGTTTAAATGTAAATGATGTGGTGGCCCGGTTGGAACTTTATTGATTGTGTATTGACTACATATATATATACGTACTTATGGGGCATCTCTATAGGGGGAATTACCTTCAAGGATTTTCGTGTAGCGGTGTCCGTGTAAGGGGTTGGCATGTGCGGTGAGGTGAGTCACGCATACGAGGGCCTCCCACTTACACAGTATTATTAAATCCACAGTGGGTTCCAGGGCGTCTTTTAAAGAATCGAGTGACGATTGCTAGCTAATTCCGATTAGACAGGTTAGTACCCCCTTGGTAGGTAGGCCTTGTGGGGCATGCACCTGGTGGGATGTAAAGGCGACCAGTTGGTTACTAACTGTGGGGTACCATGCCGGTAGGTAGTCTGAACCCGAGTACATCCAGGGGTTTTCTAGGTATGTTTAGGATCACCCATGGTTACTTGATGTTCCTTTCTTGTTTACTTTCAGTTGTTCTTTTCAGCTTATACTGTTATACATTGTGAAAATGGTTTTCAAATGAATTTGCGTTATTCTCTTTGTGTAAAATTTGAAAATGTAACACTTCTTTCTCTTTTAGAGTGAATTTGGCACCAATGAAAGGAATTCAACTTTTGAAAACGAATAAGGGTAATGTCTCATGTTTTGATATTCAAGTGAAACATTATGAAAGCTTACTTTTATACTTTGTAGTTCAAACATGGAATTTATAGATTCTTTATTTACTAGTAGTGCTTTGGGATTTGTTGTTGGGCTCACCTACTGAGTACATTTTTGTACTCATGACTATCTTTTACCATTTCAGTTTCAAGTTCCTTGTGTTCAGGTTTTCCTGGTTTGAGCCGCTCAGTAATGGAGTGACGCTGGTGTTTAGTTGGGTGGTGATCACGAGGTCACGTGGAGGTATGGTTGTTGTGTAGTTCTATTTCACTTGTTAGTGTTGTCTATTTTGTTTGTTTGTTTTTCTCTTATAGATCATGGTTGGTTTGGGCTAAATCATTCCCAATGATTAAAACTTGATGCCCGATAATAGTTTCCATCCTGGGGGGATCGGGAACGCCCCTTGGGACTTGCCACGAACTATCTTGGGTGACCAGTTCAGGGTCGACCCGGGCTGGTTCATGACAAAATGGTATCAGAGCAGATGCTTGTTATTTGGGTTGTCTGGTAGGTAGAGATTAGGAATGTCGGGACTCGAGAGGTAGGTATGGGAAGGACGTAATGAACCCTCGCCCATTCCGCACCTCGAGTCGCCAGGGGTAGTCTGGGAATTATGTCTTTGTCTCTTTCTGGTTTGTTTTGGATCGACGGATGACAACAGAGACAAGCCGATGTTACATCATGATTTCACATGGAGTAGTGACCCATGTGGAGTCCGGATACACAGTTTGAATTCCTCCTAGTGGTCGACGCTTACTTGGGACATGCCCCACTACTATGTTGCCAGGTTATGCATGACTACTAGTTCCTCACTTCGGTGTTTGATGCAATTTGAGTTTTGTTTTCATTCTGGTTGGTGTAAGTGCATTGTTGTAAATGAAAAAGGGTTTTTGAAAATGGGACTGATTTCTTTTAAATGACATTAAATGTATGAAATGGGTTTTAAAAACTGGAAACTTTTGATTTGGAAATCTGTTGTTTCCTTGGAATTGGTTGAGAACAGTTTGGGGTGAAATGTCAGGTTCTCTTTATGAACGTTTTTGCATGTGTGTGAAGGCATGGAAAGTGCGTGTTGGTGCGCGTATTAATGGAATCTGGATAAAGACATGTGCAATAGGTCATGGGATTTACTGGGTGTGTGTTTGAAATTAAAGGCTTGGCCTTGTCCTCTAAATTGGTTTTTAAATGGGAATGTGGTTTTGGAAAGTAATTTTGGTTTCAAAAATGGATTTAGTATTTAGAAAGTGGCCTTGAAAGAAGGCAGTTTTGAAATATAAAAAGAATGAGGTTTTAAAATTTAAATGAAAAGGGAATGTAAAAAAAGGATTTTATTTTGGGTTGTGTTTGTATTTGTTTGGCCTTTGTGCTGACTATTTTTGATGAAGGCACTTTTATTGATGTTTCTTCGGTTTGATGTTGGTTTGGCTCTGTGTTTCATATGTTACACAGAAAATGCCACCCATAAAGGTCCCCAGAGTTTCTGATGAGTCATTCCCGGTTTTTTGTCCCGCTAAAATGTTGTATGTCCTTCACGGTGATTGTGGTCCATTAGAGATAGTGGAGTGGTTTGAAGAGGTCAAGTGCATGTTCTGAGTATTGGGAAATCCTGAAGCTGTTAGGGTGCATGCTGTTTTGAGTTTGTTCGAAGGTCCATATTTGGACGAGTGAGAGTGGTTCGCCCTGCCATCATGATGAGTTGGGATGACGTGGGTTTTCTCTAGCGTTTTCTTCGTCTGATGGTTTGTACTTGAATAGGGGAAGATAAAGAAGATGGAAGAGCTTATGTGTGTTCGACATGACCAACAGATGTGAAAGCGTGTGTTGATAATTTCAAGGATCTTGTGTCTCTTTTTCAGAGATAGCACTGCAGGATCTGATGAAGGCACCTCCCTTTAACGGGTGTCTTCGTCCAGAGATCAAAGAGTGAGTTCTCCTTTTTGGGACCATCTTTTGAGAAGTTGGTGCATGAGGTGTTTTTAGCCGAGTTGGTGTCTGGAGCTCAGACGGTTGGCAATCCATTGTATCTAGTTTCTCATGAAGGCCTCCCATCTAACGACCAGAGTGTGTCAGAAGGATCTGTTTCCAAAGAGTCCTCTGTAGTGACCTTGGCTTACAGTTTGTCGGACCGTCTAATGGTGTACCGTTGGTATGAACGTTTGGGCATACAAAGTCATCATTTCACACCCCTCCAAAGACATGCCATCATTGTAGGTGTCTGGATCATCTAGAGAAGTTTTGCAGGAAGCGTCAATTAAAGAGGATACTATGATTGGAGAAAGTCAGTGCCTGGTTGTGAGGCAGACGATGCTTCATCCATCAGATCCCTAGCCACAGGTCTCGGGGTGATGCTCGCGCATAGTCAAAAGTTCACGGGGGTGTGAATCCTCAGTTCGGGTTTTGTGTTCAGTGTTGGCAACAAAGTATTAGAGGTCATTCCGTTCTCATTCTTCCACTGTTAAAGTTTTGGCATTTTTGTAGGTTCAATGTGTCGTCATGAAGTTAGGATGAGTATGTTCATTTGTAATCCAAAAAGTCTAGTATTCCTGATTATGGTTTTCTGGATTGTATGTTTTTCTTAAAGGTGTGTTTGGATCTTGCGTGAGTTGATTTTGGTTTGACTATGTTCGTTTGGAGATGTAATTGTCTTGGAAGAATTGATGTTTTAGTTGTGATCGAGTTTACTTTGTGGGGTAAGTTTCTTCTTGTAAGTCTTTATCAGGTGTTCAGGGTTTTGTACTAGGATGAGAGTTCTATGTCTTGTCGGAGCTGTTTCGCTCGTGCTATAGAGGTTAGCTTGGTACGGTTGGGAGTTCCCACGTCACCCCCTTTCCTAGGGTTTCCTATTTAGATGGTTAATTTTCTGCACAGGGTGAGTCCTTGTGGGGGGGAGAACCACTTCGTGTTCTCCCCTCAACCTCAGACTTCAGTTTCCTCTTGAATCGATCGTGTGTGACCTGTATAGAGTAAGGTCATCCCATGATTCTCAGTTCACTTCGGTTCATTTAGTTCCATTTGGGCATGGACTTGGATGTTGACTGACTTTTGGCATGGTAACTTTCTGGGGGCAGAAAGTGTCTGTGGGGGGGAGAATTGTCACACCCCAATCGCAGACACCTTTTACTTTATTTCTTTTTTGGTCTCTGTTTAAAATTTTCAAAGTTTAATTATGTTTGCAGGTTTCACATAGGTGTGCGTTTACCGCGTCGTTAGCGGTGACCGTGCATTCGGCCCGAGTGACCGTGTGTTCACCCGACGTTTTGAATATTAAAATTTTTATATTGACATTAATATAATTATTAGTATTAAATTGTTATAAATATTATTTTTATTTTTATTATTAGGATCGTTAAAGTATTATGAATAATATACTTACGATATTATTATTATTATTATTATTATTATAATGTTTTATTATTTTTATAAAGTTTTATTATTATTATTATGACTTGTTTTATCTATTTACTTATTCAATCATATTATTATTATTAGTATAGTATTTTTATTTTATTTTATTATTATTATTATTATTATTATGTTATTATCTTATATATATATATATAATTTCATAACCCAAATTCTAACCCTAATCCCGTGAGCCCCCCCTTTCCCTTCTCCCGTACCCAGCCGCGCGCCCCCTGCCCTCCGCTGACCTCCTCTGGCGGCCTGCTCGCCGCTCGACCTCCCTCAGGCGCGTCGCCCCCGCGCGAAACCCCATCTCTCCACCACACCCTGATCCGCCCCAGTGCCCTCTGTCGCTCCCCGGCCTCGCGCGACCCCCGATGCCCCGCTCGGCCTCCACGCGAGCTCCAAGACCTCCGTGTGAGCTCTCGGCCTCCGCTGGCCCCAGGCGCGCCGCCCTGCCCTTCGGCGGCCTCGCCGCGCCGCCCTGCCCTCCGGCGGCCTCGCCGCACCGCCCTGCCCTTCGGCGGCCTCGTCGTGCCGCCCGGTTCTCTGGCAAGCCCCCGCTCCGGTCAGTGGCCTCCGGCCACCCCGTCTGTGTTCCCCAGCCCCGCCGGTGCCTCCGCTCCACTCCGGTACAACCGTGTCGGCGTCCCTTGACCCTTTACGGCACTCCGGTCGGCTCCGCCACACCTTCGGCCGGCCGCGTACTGAATTTCTGCGGTCTGGCTAGCCGCCACCGCCTTGCGTCAGCCCACAGTGCACCCGTTAATCGGTGCGCGACCCTCGGAGGTCTCCCTACTAGTGCGCGCCGCCCCTTCTGACTGGCGCACGACCTCGTGGGTCGAGCACATTTCTGCGCCGAGGTAATTTCGGTGATGTGAATCTATTTGAGTTTATTTAATACCAATGGTTTGCTGTTTTGCTGTTTTGGTATTTGTTACAGTGCGTTGGCGGAATAATTCCGCAACGCAGAGGTCTTCGGCTTGTGTGTGCGAATGCACCTGCGTGATGAGTGTTGCGTTTTCAGGTTCGGTTTTCGAATCGAGGTAGGTCTCCCACTGCACTGACCCTTAAATTTTGAAATTTATTTATTCCTTGTCATTTCATTATTTTTCAGTAAATTTAAAGTAGTATTAGAAAATTATTACTAGAATGGTGACTTGTTGTATTTGAAAACTATTTACTTCTTGAATCGCATTGAAAATATATTTCTTGGATAAATTTGTGTGGTTTTCTTGTGATATTGTCATACGGGTACTTTATGAAATGTGCAAGTCATAATGAACTGTGTTTTGAGATTGTTTTTGGTGTGTACAAAATGACGGGTGTATTGTTTATGAAAAATTGTGTTTTCTTGAAAACTTTGGGTAGAGGAAATGCTACTTGGCCTTTAAATTGGATTTTGGAATTTTTTAGTGGTGGTTTTGTTTTCCCTAAATGGGTTTCTAAGTATGTTTTTCTGGTTTTCAACATGATGGCGTGTGCCATATCATTTGAAAACGCTTTGATATTAAATGGTTTAAATGTAAATGATGTGGTGCCCCGGTTGGCACTTTATTGATTGCGAACTGACTATATATATATATATACATACTTATGGTGAATCTCTACAGGGGGACTTCCCTTCGAGGATTGTCATGTAGCCGTGTCCGTGTAAGGGGTTGGAAAGTGCGGTGAGGTGAGTCACGCGTGTGAGGGCCTCCCACTTACACAGTATTATTAAAACCACATTGGGTTCCTGGGAATCTTTTATAGAATCGAGTGACATTTGCTGGCTAACCCAGATTAGGCGGGTTAGTCCCCCCTTGGTAGGTAAGCCTTGTGGGGCATGCCACTGGTTGGCTGTTAGGGTAGCCAGTTGATTACTGACTGTGGGCTACCATGCCGGTAGGTAGTCTGAACCCGAGTACGTCCAGGGGTTTTCTAGGGATGTTTAGGATCACCCATGGTTACTTGATGTTCCTTTCTTGTTTACTTTTAGTTATTCTTTACATCTTATACTGTTATACTTTGTGAAAATGGTTTTCAAATGAATATGCATTATTCTCTTTGTGTAAAATTTGAAAATGTAACACATCTTTCTCTTTTAGAATGAATTTGGCACCAATTAAAGGAATTCAACTTTTGAAAAAGAATAAGGGTAATGTCTCATGTTTTGATCTTCAAGTGACACATTTTGAAAGCTTACTTTTATAATTTGTAGTTCAAACCTGGAATTTATAGATTATTTACTGATAGTGCTTTGGGATTTGTTGTTGGGCTCACCTACTGGGTACCTTTTTGTGCTCACACCTATCCTTTACCATTTCGGTTTCAGGTTCCTTGTGTTCAGATTTTCCTGGTTTGAGTCGCTCAGTGATGGAGCGACGCTAGTGTTTAGTTGGGTGGTGATCGCGAGGTCATGTGGAGGTATGGTTGTTGTGTAGTTTTGTTTTGGTTGTTAGTGTTGTCTGTTTTGTTTGTTTGTTTTTCTCTTACAGATCCTAGTTTGATTGGGCTAAATCATTCCCAATGATTAAAACTTGATGCCCGGTACTAGTTTCCATTCCAAGGGGATCAGGAACACCCCTCAGGACTTGCCGCGGACCGGCTCGGGTGACCGGTTCAGGGTCGACCCGGGCTGGTTCGTGACAAAATGTATGTATGATTTAATTATATGTAATATAATTAATGACATTAGGATTGTATCACCTTATGGTTTTATAAATAAATTTAATTTAATGCATGAAACATTGAGTCTCTACATAGTGATACTTTGTTTTAAAGAGATTGTTATAAACTAGCTGTTAAACATAATTTTTCCACTTCTGTGTTTTGAATTTCAAAAAATAGACATACACAATTGTGATCAATAAGTTATTTGGAGTCTGATAGGACCAAAATAATTTTTGGTGAATAATAACATACACTTATGAATAGTAATATGCCCTTAGGAATTGTAATATGAACCATATGAATAGTAAATCAGCCAAATGTTTAGTAAACTCACCCATGACGATGTGTCTTCATTTTCATTTAATTCCTTCAAATCAATTCATAAAACAATTAATACGGTTAAATAATGTTGTATTATACAAATTATATGATATATTACATTCGATAACCATTGTTTATTCATATTATTAATTAATATACAAAAGTGGTTTATAAAGATCAAAATTCACCAAAATTAACTAACGATTATCACAAATGATTTATATAATGATTCAACCACATAGAATATAACCAAAATGATTTATGGAATTATTTAATATTATGGAATCATGTAAAAAATATCTCCTTCCACTTCAGGAGTTTTGATTCCACTTGATAAGAAAATCCAACATGAACCGACCATGGGAATTATGTAAATAACGAACCCAAAACAATGGAATGAACATAGTATTATTAATTAATAGGTGGAATGATGTCATAAAATGATCATATAAGCTATTAAAAAAATTATTATGTCTCTATAAATTATTAATAACACTATTTTAACCATTATACATGAGGTTTAAAGACATTTGAAGTAAGAAGAACTTGAGGTAAGGGAATTCTTAACCCAATTTCACTTCTTTGGGTTAACTGTCTAGTTTATTCATTATGTGGTATTAATATTATTTGTGTGATGAATTTTAATTTATATTATGTTTTATTATGTTTATTTATAGTGTATACAAAACTCCATTCCATTCTATTAATGCTCACTCCAATTATATTTGTAAGAGACTTTCCTTTTAAAATCCTTTTAAAAGTCTCTTTAATGAAATTCCAAAATACTATTTTATTATATATTTGGAATGAGTGTTTTCTATTAATTTATTAATATTTTATTACTATGATGTGTTCCTTGGGCATAATTATGTTTGGTTGAGCCCATTATAGCTCATGATATGTTGGTTTGAGCCCATTATAGCTCATGATATGTTGGGTTGAGCCCATTATAAATCAAGATATGATAGGTGATCCCCATTATAGCTCTCTAATGCATTGATTAGTCCAGAGATGTAATTTTGTAAAGATCCAGAATTGTACATGTAATTATTTTAATTATATGGAAATATTAAAAGTCTGCAAAAATTGAAGGCACATGATTCTGAGTCCCGGAGTGCCCGGAATGAATTTCTGAACTTTCCCTAAGTACGTTCAGTAAACATGCGAGTGTGAATTCATAAAATTTGAATCAGTGATCGAAATTAAATACCAAGGACACCGTTGAACTCATAGTGCTGATATTCACTTAAGGATACCTCCACTTCAACTGTACTAGGTCGATGGTGGATGTTGGAAATCTCATTTTTTATAGAGTAATAAGAAAAATAATTTTTTTTTATTTTTATTTGAAATATCTCCATCACTTTTTGAATTTGGTGGTGGGGACCACCCGACCATGAAACCCCTCTTTTAATGTGGTGAAAATAATGGTTATGTTAAATGTAATAACTTAACTTAAATGGGAGGGGATTCTCACATCTCCTGGTTTTTGAATTGGGTTGGAAAACTTCTGAGACTTTTGCTGGAGAATTCCTGGTGGAAGGAACATGGAAGCTCCAATGAAGAACGAACATCTCTCCAGATCAAGAACATTGAACCAACATTGGAACAGGGTTTGGTAGTGTGTTTTGGGAGAAACGTACATCATCATCTTCATTGTCTTCATCTTCTTCCTCATGCTATCTCTAATGAATGGTCGAGGTAAGTTTTGTTCATGATTTTTCTTCGTTAGTTTACATTGATTCAATCTTCTTGAGTTACATGATATTGGTCTAACACATGGGTTTGGGCCAAACAAACACAGCCTGATATCTCTGCTTCATCGTTGTTTGGCATGTTCTTCATAGGTGAAACTTTGGGTTGAGAGGAACTCAAACTTGATGGACTTGTTTCAATGGTGATGTATTGAGATGAAAAATTATTCCTTCGGATTGAAGAATGGGCCACAAGAGATCACCTAGTGACCTGTAGAAGTCTGCTGGTGACTAGTAGAGGAAGGGTACAGGCAGTGGTTAGCACACTGGCCAGTCGCGATGGTGGTGGTGGCGCAACTGCACTGCCAAAGGAGGCCACAACCCATCAGTTGTGGAGGAGGAGGGTAGCGACCATCACACCGACCGACCGCGTGGAAGCCAGGGCGGCATGTGTCCGTGCCACCGGAGTTGGAGGGCATAACTTCTGAGCCACGAGGACACACATGGAGGGCAGACGACACCTGGCCAGTAGTAAAGGTAGAAGCAGCGCACACGGGCATCACTGGAAGGGGAGCTGGACTGAACCTCGGTCAGATGCATCACGCCGAGAAGGAACTGCTCTGGTGGGTCCCAAATTCTTGCAGGCGGTGCCAGATGGCACTAACATGTTGAACAAAACCAAACATTCCAACAAGACGCTTCAAGAATCTAGGGGGGGTCCTCCCCTGGGTGGCGGCTAGGGCGGGCGTCGCCACGGTGGGTGACCCAGGTCGCTGGTTGGGCCGCCCCCTTTGAGGGAAGGGCCGGACCGTAGCCTAGTGGGTTAGGCCCTCCATAGTCCTACCCAGTCGGGCCAGATCTGTATCGGTTCTGGGTGAACCGAACCTGGTTGGGTCAGCCCAAGCCAGGTCGGACCAGACACAGGTCCATCTTGACCCAAATATGCCTTTTTGGGCATATCTTGAGAACCATGCATCCATTTGATGAACCGTCTACGACACTGAAATCCTTATTTAGAGATGGTCCTTTTGGTATAATCCACTTTAGTTTTAGATAATTTTGGAATATGGCTGTGTTGGATCGAACCCGAATCCAACTGGGCCCTCAGAAGGGGAACACTAATAACTTATAGACTGGGGTCTGATTGACACACCGTCTATTGCATTGGGACCCTTATGACATGATGGTCCTTCGGGATACTTCATCATGAGACTTCATGGCAGTTGATGTTTGACCTACGGCTTGAGGAGAGTATCCTCCCAGAATCAAGCGTGCTTAGTGCAAGAACCCTGTGGATGGATGTACTTGAAGAATCTTCAGATCTCGCATAGGTCATCTTTGGATCCTGTGTGGGTCAGCATCTACAGATACTGTGTGGGTCATCGTCAGATCCTATGTGGGTTATCTTTAGATCTGGTTTGGTTTATCTTTAGATCCTGTGTGGGTCATCTTTGATCCTATGTGGGCCAATAATTGTTCTCATCGATGAATTAAGACAATCTAGAAATACAACTAATCATCTATACTTCCATTCTTAAGTTATATCTGGTTTGAGATGAGTCTTTACCTTTGTGGTACACTTCTCTGTGGTGATACGTTTGTGGTATTTTTCTGTGCGGCATTACCTTTGTGGTACTTACCATCATGGTGTTACCTTCATGGAACAATTATTCTTTTGGCTAAAGAGTTGGGATTTGTGTTTCCTCATGAACGAGATGGGTATACTTGATAACTTAGGTATATGTTTGGGTATATAACTAAGTAGGGTTAACTGTTTTTTTCGTGCTTTGAGATTATGGTCTTTCTTGTTGTTTATCCTTTTTGGATTCTGAGTGACCTTCTGGGGTCTCGGGGTCTCTACTGAGTATTGTTATACTCACCCCTGTAGGGGATATGCCTGAACCTTGCTGTATCTTGTGAAGATGACATACAACATTGATATAGGCTAAGGGTTCCAGGACTGGAGGCTGCTCAGAGGTGGAACATTAGATAAGACATACTACAAAGATGACCATTTGAGAGTTGTAGCTACCCTTTAGGTTGGATTCTTGGAGGGTGTTCATAGGAGTTGTTTTCTGTTTTACTTGTACTTTCCAGTTGGGCTGGTATTCTTACCCCTTTACATACTTTACTCACCATTTTTACTATATAGTTTACCTTTTGCTTGGATTTTGTGAGTTTGCAGGTTAAAAGGCAATTCGTTCTTAGTTTTAGGGATAATTTTAACCGGTTAAAGTCACTAGATCCAAGCATATGGAAGGTAGGCTTGGGGTAGTCATGGCACGAGCCTCGGGGGACGGGTCGTGACAAAGTTGAAATTTTTTTTATTCCATGTGTAAGTGTGATTGTAAGAGTGGTATGGTAAATATATCCCACGTAAACTACATGATATTTCAATGCAGACTAATGAGTTTTTATGAAATGCATTTTATTGGTTTTTATGTTATCACTTGACTAATGATTTATCCCTTTATCTCTCATACTAAGAATTTTGTAATCATACCATGATTTTAATTTATTTTCATAGGTTATAAGGATGTGTAATATAAATAAGGAATATGTTTTAAATATGTTTTATATTTTTCAAAGAAATTATGTTTTATTTCAAAATTTTAATATTTTGAAACAGTGGGAATTATTTTTGGAGTATCCACATGTATGATTATGGGATGTTATTTATGTTTTAAGTCCTAATTATCTAAAACTATAAACCTGAAAAGATCATCAATGTGTAAAAATGTATGTTCTTATCTAAAACTCAAGAATATTTAATTTTTTAAGGTTGTGTCCTTATAGATGGTATCAAAGGACGGTTTAGATACCATTAGGGGTTATAATGATGTTAATAGAATACCATAAATGATTTTGTACTTTATGTTTGATTTTAAATCATATTGAATTCAAATATTACCAATTTTATTCATCTAAGATATGTATATTCATAATGGTTTTCCATAGAAAAAATAGGGAAGATGAAGTAGGAAGGCATCAAGAGGCTGATATCTGTTCGAATATGAAGCCTGGAATAGTGGGATTCGGAACTGAGAAGTTTGTGATAGAAATGGATCTATTAAATCAGGAGATAAATGGCTGTTTTATCCAGGATAGAGAGGAACCTGGACTACCATGAAGAAAAATTCCGTTTTGGAATATTTTTTTGAAACAACTTCCTCCAACATTCAGTGGAACCACAAGTCCAATAATAGCCGAAGAATGGATCAGTAATCTTGAAAATATATTTGATTTCATGAAATGTTTATAATGTTAAAAGTTAATACTATCCATTTATCGTTTTGATGGTGAATCCAATCAATAATGGTCTATAGTTAAGAATACGAAAGAAAGAGATGATCATGATAGTAAAGAAGAGGATGATTGTAAGGGTATTTTTCATGAAAAATATTTTCCTAAATCTATTTGACTCAGAATGGAGAGACAATTATTGGAAATAAAGAAGAAATATGATGATTCTATGGTAGCATATGAAGACAATTTTACAAGACTAGCTAGGTACCTACCATATTTTACTCGGTATTTTGATAGTAAATTTAATAGGTTTTATTTGGTTTGAAACCATTTTTATGAAGAACTTTGGCTTCATGAGAGTTTATAAGCCACAAGAAACTTGTTCGTTGTGATAAAATAGTTTATATGGAGATTTCTGACACGTATGAAACTCATGATGATAATAATAAAAAGCATTTAGGTTGGAATACATTGGGTAAGAATTCATTAATGAAATCTAGAGGTATGAAAATCAATTTCCCTTCTTGTGAAAAGTGTGGTAAAATAAATCTTAGTGAATGTCTTGTGTGTTCTAGGAAATGCTACCAACGTGGAATGTTTGGTCACATGTCCTATAAGTGCAAGGAAAATGATATGAAAATTAATTATAAGTATATGGTGAGATGATTTAACTATAAAGAATTGGGTCATTTTGCTAATATGTTTTTGAATACAGTCACTCAGGCAAGAAATCAGCAATATTGGAAGCAAAAGTGTGTGTAAAAATATTTTTCAATCACTTTAGTATATATTGAGCCATAAAATGAGGTGGTATCAAGTAAATTTATTATTTTTATAAATTTCTCAAATATGTTATTTGATTCTGGGTTTACACATTTCTTCATTTCTGAGAAATTTTCTTCAAATTGGGAATTACACTTTATAAATGAAGTTAGAACTCATAGTAAAAACACCTAGAGGAAATATTGTGATAAAAAGAAAATATAAGAATTTACCTATCATTTTTTGGAGAAAGAGTTTACCTCTAAATATTATCGTATTTCCTCTAGTGGATTCTTATGTTTTTCTGGGTATGGACTGGATTTCTTGTTATCATCCTAAGATAGATTGCAGAGAAAAAGAAGTTGTTTTTACGAAAGAGTTTCATTTTGTGTACAATAATGAACACATAACATTGATAACATATGAGGAAGATAATAAATTTATTAAAGATGCATCTAAAGCTTATATTGCTAAAATTTTTCAAGATAAGGGAATTATCCATATTAATTATGTGCTAGTGGTAAGTGAATATCTCGAAGTCTTTCCTAATGATTTTCCTAGTGTTATTCTAGATCGAGAGGTTGAGTTAACTATTGGATTAGTTCCTGATGCTAATCTAATTTCAAAACCCCTTAATCTAATGGCTCAAAAGGAACTTATGAAATTAAAAAGTAGTTGCAAGAATTACTAGATGAAGGTTTCATTCATCCTAGCACTTCACCACGGGGTTCCCTTATCTTGTTTGTTAAAAAGAAAGATAGTTCAATGAGAAATTGCATTGATTATAGATACTTGAATATAATCACTGTTAAAAGAAAGTATCCTCTTCCTCATATAATGGTTTGTTTGATCAGCTCCAGGGAGCATAGTATTTTTAGATGGTTTAATAGAAATCGGGGTTTCATCAGTTGAAAGTAAATGATGGAGACATCCTAAAGACCACGTTTTTTAATAGATATGGTCATTATGAATTTTTAGTTTCGCCATTTGGGAAAACTAATTCACCTTATTTATACATGGATCTTATCAATATAATATTTAATGAGTTATTGGATTAGTTTTTGGTTTTGTTTATTGGTGTAATTTTGGTATATTCTCAAAGTAAATAAGAGCATGAAAAACATTTAAGTGTTTATTCCAAGCCTTATAAGAAAATAAACTGTATTGAATTTTCAGAAAGTGTGAATTTTGGTTGCCAAAAATTTCATTCCTTTATCATATTGTTTTCTAAATATGGAATAACTATTGATTCTACTAAAAGAAAAGTTTTTGATTTACATACAAGACCCAAAAATATAATATAGGTTCATAGTTTTCTTGGTTTTTCAGGGTATTAGGAGAGGTTTGTTGAAACATTTTCAGCGTTATCTATCCCACTGACTAATTTAACTGAAAAAGGAGTTAAATTCATCTAGAAAAAATAATTTTATGATTGTTTTTAGGAATTTAAATGAATATTGGTGAATACTCCAGTTCTACCCCTACCTTTTAGAAGTGGTGAATTTATTATCTACAGTGATGCTTATTTGAAGGTACTTTGTTGTGTTTTGATATAGAATGAAGAGGTAATTGGTTGTGCCTTACATTAGTTGAAATATCACGAGTTAAATTACCCTACACATGATTTGTAATTATCTGTTATTGTTTTTACATTAGAAATTTGGAGGTATCATCTGTATGGAGTAAAATTTGAAATATATACTAACCATAAATGTTTGAAGTATATATTTACTGAGAATGAATTAAACCTGAGACAAGGAAGATGGCTATAACTAATCAAGGATTATGATTTCATGGTTCATTACCATAATGAAAAAGTAAAAAATTTCCAAATTCCTTAAGTTAGAAAAGTAATGCTATATTAACAATGATAGGTTTAGAACATAACCTTTTGTATAATTATTTGATGAAATTTGGCTCATAAGTTTTTGGTGATGAAAATTCCTCTATTTTTGATTCAGGTTTTAGTGTAGTTATCTCTCTCAAAAAGAATTATGAAAGCACATAAGGCGGAAAACAAGTTACAGGTAAATGTTGCACTGGATAAAGTGGCAAGGTTTCTAGAATTTAACTTTGATAAGGATTGTGTTTTGAGGTTTGGTAAGATATTATGTGTTCCTCGTGGTTCTCAATAGAAGAAATAATTATTATTTGAATCTCACAGTTCACTATTTTTAGTTTATCCTAGAAACATAAAGATGTATAGAGATCTTTGAAAGTGTTATTATTGGGATGGAATGAAAAGAGATATTTTTTTTATTTTATCATGAAATATTTGAGGGTACTTCTAACGAAATCTTGAGGTAACTATTAAATCTGTTTTATTATTGATTGATTGACTAAATCAACACATTTCCTTCTTATTCGAGATACTATGCCTTTGGATAAACTTTTTTTTACCACACCTCAAAGATATTTTATGGTTAAATAGAGTTCCTCTTTCCATTATATCTAATCATTATCCCAGGTTCACTTCCAACTTTTGGAAAGGACTTCAAAGTCATTAGGCCTAAAATTAAATTTCAGCACTGCTTTTCATCCTCAATATGGTGGGAAAACAGGGAGAAAAATTCAGATATTATAGGATATGTTTCAAGTATGTTCAATAGATTACTAGGGAAGTTTAGATATATATATATATCTTTTGTTGAGTTTTCATGAAATAATAGTTTTTATTCTAGTATACAGATGGATCCTTTTGAGGAATTGTATGGAAAGCAATGTCAAATTCCAAAATTTTGGGATGAAGTCTAGGAAAGGATGTTTATGGGACTGAAATTAGAAGAGTAAGTGAAAGAAAATGTTTTGATGATTCAGAAACACTTGAGTAAAGATCAGAGCAGACATAAAATTTATGCAGATAACAGGAGGAAAGTCAATTCATTTGAAGTAGGTGATCATGTTTTCCTTAAAATCTCTTCGTGGAAAAGTGGTATGCATTTTGGTAAAAAATGAAAGCTAAGTCCACTATTTGTTAAACCTAATGAAATCCTAGATAAAGTTGGACCAATCACCTACTAATTAGCTTTACATCCAATTTTATCTCAGGTTCACAATGTTTTTCATGTTTTGATATTGAGAAAGTATGTTCCAGATTCATTTCCGGTTTTTAGCCTAAAAGTAATTCAGTTGGAAGAGAAACTTTCCAATGAAGAGAGTCCTATTTATATTTTTGATTGTAGAGAGATATTATTGTGGAATAAGGTAATATACCAGGTAATGGTTTTTTGGAGAAACCAGATGGTTGAAGAAGAAACATTGGATTCTGAAAATGCTATTTGGGATATGCACCCTCACTTTTTTAATAAGTAAATAAAAATTGAAAGGACATAATTTATCGAAGGTGGGGAGAATGAAACACCCAAAGTTTTTAAAAATAAAATTATTTTAATACATGGAACAATGAGTCTCTAAATAATGACACTTTTTTAAGGATATAATTATAAAATAGCTGTTAAACATAATTTTTCTACTTCTGGGTTTGGAATTTCAAAAAACATACATACACGGTTGCGATCAGTAAGTTATTTTGAGTTTGATAGGACAAATATAATTTTTAGTGAATAATAAAATACCCTTAAGAATTGTAACATACCATTATGAATAGTTATATGACCCTTATGAATTGTAAATTGTAAAAATTTATAGTAACCTCACCCATAAATTATATTAAAAAGGCATCTTATAAGTGATAATTTGATCATTATGTAAGTGTTGGTATTTTTTAAGTCGTAAAAATTTAATTAATTTTTTATGATTAATTAAATAATTTAAATGAAAAGGTAATTTCATAAATTTTAACCATAAATTATTATTTTATTGTCTTATAATTATAATATAATTTTATGAGACCTTGATTAATTTTTCACAGTGTTATAAAATGAGTTATAGTTTTAAAATTAATAATTTTCAAATAAATTATGATTTTAATTAAAAATTAAATTTCTCAAATTTATAAAATTATTTTGGTAAAATTGGGTTCGTTTTTAAATTCTACACATCCATAAATGGTTAGGGTGATTTTTTTATGATTCTCTGGAAAAACATGAATTTTTGGTGAATAGTGAAATTCGAAAATTTAAGAAATGTGTAAAATAAATGAATTAATACATCATGATTGGGTCATGGATGATTAAAATGGACTTTTTTTTGAACTCACATGCCATTATTACTATTGTTCCCACAATAATCAAGAATATTGATATTCTTGAGAAAAAATATTAAACTAATGATTGAAATAATGTATAACCTCTCCTCTCATCTACTATAAATACCACCCTAACCCCCTCTTCCTCTCACACCTCTCAAGATTTTATCATTGTCTAAATTATTCCCAATACCCTTACCAAGTATCTTTTACACATTAAAGAACTACTTCTGTCACCAAAAATTCAATATCAGAGGCCTTAAAGAGGATCTCAAGGAGAAGAGATCAAGAGGTAAAATTCCTCTTTCATGTTCTTTTGCTTTCACTGTAATTATTTTATCTTTTTATAATATCTTCCCATACCCATATAAAAGAGGAATTAAAGATATATTATCTTACATATACATTATTATTATTGATTATCGAAAAATTAATCATCATATTGCTTTTACTCCCTCACTTATTCTCAAAACAAAAACACCACAAGTTATGTGTTGATTTACAAATATCGTGGATGATGTGTCCTCATTTTCCTTTACATCCATAAAATTTATACATAAAACTATTAATATGGTTAAATAATAATATACTATACATATTATAAGGTATATTATGTTCTATAACTAGTTTTTATGCATAATAGTAATTAATAAACCAAATTGGTTTGTAAAGATCAAAATTCACCAAAATAAACTAGTAATTATCATGAATGATTTTTTAATGATTAATTCGCATAAAATATAACAAAAATTATTTATGGAATAATTTAATATTATATAATCATGTTAATAAAATCTCCTTTCACTTTTGGAGTTTTTATTCCACTCTACAAGAAGATCCAATATGAACTGACCATGGGAATCTTGTAAAGAACGCACTAGAAACAAAAGAAAGAACGAAATATTATAAATTAACAGGTGGAATGATGTTCTAAAATGATAATATAAGGTGTTATAAAAATTATTATTATTTTATAAAGTATTAATATCACTCTTTCTATCATTATACCAGAGGTTTAAATACATTTTAGGTAATATAAACCCGAGGTAAGGGAATTCTTAACCCAAATTCCATTCATTGGGTTAACCTTCTACTTTATTCATTATGTGGTGTTGAAATTATTGGTGAAATTAATTTTTGTATATATTATGTTTTATTAGGTGTATTTATAGTGTATACAGATATACGTTCCATTCGATTAATACTCAATCCAATTATATTTGTTATGTACTTTCTTTTTAAAATCCTTTTAAAAGTCTATTTAATGAAATTCAAAAAGACTGTTATAAATATATATATATAGAATGAGCGGTTTCTCCTAACTTCACAATACTTTATTACATGATGTGTTCCTTGTGAATATATATGTTGGTTTTATCCCATTATATCTCAAGATATGATGGGTGAGCTCCATTATATCTCTCCAATGCATTGGGACCTCTAGAAATGGAAGTTGATTGGACGATTGTTCCATGTGCAAGGGTGATTGTAAGAGTGATATGGTAAATTTGTCCCAAGTAAAATACATGATGTTTATATTCATTCTAATTAGTTTTTTCTGAAATTTGTTTTTTCTTGTTTTTATGTTATCACTTGACTAAATATTTCTCTCTTTATATCCATTACTGAGGTTTTTTTGTGCTCATCCCACGTTTTTAAATGTTTCTGCACATGTTATAAGGATGTGTAAGATAAATAAGGAAGACAATTTAATTTTTTATGAAGATTTGTCCATGAAATTATGTTTTATTTTAAAATTTTAAAATTTTGGAAAAATGGATAATATTTTTGAAGTATCCACATGTATGAATATGGGATGTTATGCATGTTTTATGTCCTAATACTCTAAAACATTAAACCTGAAAAGATACTCATTGTGTAAAAACGTATGTTCTTATATAAAACTCAAGAATATGTAGTGTGTTATCTCTATGTACTTATAAGTACCATAATATTAAATGATTATGATCTAAGTTAATTTTTTGGATTAAAAACACATTTTTCAAAAATTGTTTGCAAGTTCATAATCTTTATAAATTTTAAAAAATTAAAATTAAATATTATAATAAATGGTTTAAATAAAATTTATATGTTATATATCTATATATATATATTAATTCAAATTCATATAATGATTATTACTAGTCATACAGTTAATTTAATATCATCTTTTGTTAGAAAAATGTATCTTCATGAAAAATCGTTTTTTCGTCACATTTTACGGGTTTATGTTAAAATTAATTACTTCCACTTGTAAAAATTTAATCTTTAAAAATGGATTATAGAATTTTATTTATGATTTTCAATTTTTTTTAATAGGTCCCTTTAATTTTTGGTCACTATTAGTATTAACAATGGTAAATAATAATAACCATAGTAATGGTTAATCCAGGTTTATTAAGGATAAAAAATGAGAAAAGGCAAACAAATATACCTAAGACTTAGATTTATCATATTATATGATTTTATTTGGTTGATATTCATCTAAAATTTTAATTTATTTCCATTTTCATTGTTTTTCATATAATGTCCCATATAATATATTATGTAAAGAAAAATGAAAAATTTCAGTCTCTTACTTTTATATTTATTTTATTTGTTAACATAGGGATTTAAATTAGTTGTGATTGAAAAATATTTTTTATTTTTATCTTAGTGAAATTATTTTAATGATTTAAATTTATTCCTATTTTTGGTTATTATATAATTACCATAAACTCTTATACAATGCTGGCACTATGGTTATATAAGTAGTGAATAAATTACTGTAAATAATATTAAGAAAATTAAAATTAATGTATATGAGATGAATTATGTTTCTGAAAGAAATTTATAGTTTATAATAATTTATTATTTTTGGTGAAATGTTTTATATTTAAATTTCATTGGTGTAATGATGTCATTAAAATCAAATTATGTGAATGTTTATTAAAACAACTCTAATAATATTTTATGTTAACTAATTTTTTATTAAATTATTTAAAAATATTTAAAGTGGAAAAGTATGATGAATAATGGTTAAAAATCCAATACCATGACCATTTATTATAAAATCATTTTCTAATAAATAAAAGTGTGAACCTATTTTATTGAAAAATTCATTACCTTGGTTAATTTTAGAATTGGTTAAAAAAGGGGTCAAGCCAAATGATAATGATTAAAATACCACATAAACATATAAATATTTTTATTAATGGTATTTAAAGAAAATACTATCTTATATTTGAAATTATATCCAGATGGTTCCAGATTAACATGAATGTTAATGTACTATTTTTAATTTTTTTATTAATTCAATGCGCATCATTTCCTTCACAATAAAAGGACACAACTTCTATTCTATTATTAATAACACCATTATCGACTTAGATAAACCTAACCCTACCAATAACTATTATAAACATACCTATACAAGATATATTGGTTCTATACTTCCCAAAAAGAAAAACCCTATGGTCTTTAAGGGGATATTTAAAGGATTTATTTCAAAGAAGAGGTAGTAATATTCAACAAATATATTTATTTTTTTCTTATTTTATGTCATTAAATTATGTAATAACCATTACAATAAAATTAAAATAGTTTTCACCATATGTTTTTATTTTTGTGACATCATATTTATTTAACTTCTTCTCTGTAAACTTAGAAAAAACACCATCACTCATGTGTATGAAAAACTACTGCCTCATGAATAAATATAATTGTTTTACATCACCACCTCACATGGATAGTTATAAGGATAGAAATAATTTATATATACGATAATCATAACATAATTATGATTATATAAATATTATATTTCATTTACCTTCTTACCCTTCCACTCATTAAAAAATGTTAATGTCGCTCATGCATACATATGGACTACCATATCCATGAAGTGATGTGATCGATTTTTCATTTCATGATTTAATAGATGATTATAAATATTATTATAATTATTATAATTATAAAAATGATGAAATCAGGAGAAATTTTTGAGGACCAAAACTATTGAACAAAAACATACATGAAAAACGAAATAGTTAACACTAAGGAATTTTGATTTTAATGAATGGTTATTATTAAATAGGACTTTAAGTATTATAACCAGATCAAAATTATATTATATGTATTTACATGGTTATAGTATAGAAGTAAAATAAATATAAGTTTTTATATAGAAGGCTAAAAGAACTTATGGATCAATTCATAGCTAAGGATAGGATTTATTTCACATTCTCATTCTAATACTTGAATGTTTATTTTTTATGTTTCCATTGAGATAATTATATTATATTTCTATATCCAACCCTATATATTTTCTTCTATATAGGTTATTTATAGAAATTAAAAGTTTCCTTTAATTTTTCTATTTTTAAGAACTCAAGATATGAAAAAAAAATTGTGGAGGAAAATTATTTTTGTTTTCTATTCAGCCGAGAATCCTTTTACACCATGACTATATTTTATTTATAATTTATTCTAGAATGTTTTTAATATTATATATTGATTTATTAAATTCATTTTTTACCCATGTTTTACTTTATTTAAAATGGTTTAAAGAGAACTACTTTTCATTTTCTAAATGAGGATCTTTTTACCATAAATACAAATAAAATATTTGTTTTAAAATATATGATAGAAATTTATTTTTCTTCCTTCATGAATATTAATTTACTTGATGCTTACATTAAATGTTTCCATGGTTATTTATAAATTTTTTCCTAATACATTGTATATTTTTTATATGTTTATAATGTTATTTCAAAATGAAACTCATATTTTACTTATGAAATATTCCATTGATTTTTTAAATGCATTTTTATCCATGACAACATATTTTGATGAATCTAACACTTTATTGAGGTTATAATCCAATGACACCATTCAACATATTTTTCTAGATGACTTATTATTAGTTTTATTATGGAAATTATTGATATTCTATATGCTAGTAAAACAAACACTAGTAGTAATTGATTATTAAGGCTTATTGATCGCATTCTATTATTTATTTATATGATGAATAAATTAGAAATAATAATTTATAGCTGTGTCTTAGAATTAAATATCTTTTTGATGCATTAGTTGATATAATGAGAGAAAACATGTTGAGTATTTGACCATAAACTTACCAATTTATATAAAATGTCCGGGAATGGGGCCTAAATGGTAAGTTTAAGATTTCCCACATTATAAATTTAATCATTATAAAATCATTTTTCAATGTCAATGTGATTTTATGAAAATTTATTATATCAATGGACATGTTACAAGTGAATTTGATTATTTTTATAAAATTATTTGTTCACCATTTATTCCTTCCATATTACTTAGGCCTTATTTATTCTACGATAGCTTCCATTATAAACATTACCTTAATGAGAAGCTGATGTCACGCCTTTCTTATGTTTCCTTTCCCCAATATTTCATGATATATACTACGATTGATCTTAAAAGATATTCTATAGGGAATGTTGTGATTTTCAAAGAAAACATGATATTGTATTTTTTGTTTACAAAGGTAATGTGAGTTAAAACATGTATCTTGTTACCCCAGAATACTAAACTAATTGAAACATTGGGATGTGATCACTTGTATCTATTTACAATGTATTAAAGTTACTACATTATATAGGTTATTTGGGAAGGGGATGTAACATACAAAAATTATCTTTTATTAACAAGATTAATCTTAGGAAAGGGTATACAGTTGATTATATTTTTTCTCGCACCAACTAAGTTACATGAGAAACAAACATTCTATATTAATACTGTGGAACCAACCATATATTCCTTTATAACAACCATATTTTAATTTATCTTTTGTAGTATGATATTTATGAATGATCTATTCATTACTGCATCGAATGAATCCAATCTTCTTCCTCTTGATTTCAGTAATATATAGGGCTTCCTTTTCTTTGTAGAAATCACAAGGGTTGTTTCAATCTTATTTTTATAATCATTTTATAGGTTATCACAATTTTATATTTATGTTTCATGATATTTATAAATATTATGAATTCAAATATCTCTCTCCTCATCATATTATTCAATTCACTTGGTTAAATTCGCACAATATTGTTAGTTCATTCATTTTCATTGACTTATAGAATATTCATAATTACACTTGATCAGTTATCTCTATTATCATAGTGTTATTATTATTTAATAAAAAAAATACTTTAATTGGTAGTAGTATTTAGACTCTATTTTTTTAACCACAAAGATAAGAATCAGTCATGAGGTTGATATCCTCTCTCAATTCCTCGATGATAATGGATTATATTTGTATCATAAAATATGTATATCATCCAATCTCTTTTTTATTTTATCCCTCTATAATATATGAATTCACATTAATATATAGATTATATATGTGAATATAAGAAAACACTCTAATATAAGTACATTTATCCTCTATCATCCTTGGGTATTAAAGTAATTAAAACTGGTTACAGATATTCTCAAATAATTATTCCTCAAAACATGATCATCAATTATCATCACAATCTCCATAATAATCATAGATCATTATTTTTTTTAATAATATGAAAAATAAATAAGTTATTTATACTTATTGAGATGATTATAGCAATAAAAAATACTATTGTGGTGTAATATCACTTTTACAGCATAATCTTCAATACTTTGAGTTCCTAAAATGATAAAATATAACGTGGATGTGTCAAATTATAAAAAACAACTTCCACTTCATCAAACCTTTATGGTGTTTCCATAATCTCCATGGAACAAAAAATTCACCTCATTCATTATTTTGTACTGAAATTTGTTTCTTGAATAAAAAGTTTCTCAAAAAAAATTATGAACATTAATATTTAAACAGGAAGCATAAGAATCATCTAGATAATATTCTCATAAAATATCAATATGATTTTTTTTGAAATTAGTCATTTATATTTTTTTATTATATAATATATATTTATAATTAGTTATAAATTCATATACCTTATTAAGTATTAAACATCACCTTGAAAAATGTTATATATGTTTTATAAAAAACGTACACATCACATGGAAGAAATTATTTCCAAAAATTATAAATCATAGACGTATTTATAGTGCATATTATGCATGATCTAGAAAATCAATCATATTATTATAAAAAATACAAGTTAATATGACATATCCCACTATGTTACTAATTAAATAGTTTTTGAAATTCAAAAATAAAAAGTTTATCTGATTGAGAACCAACTATTTATTTCATATCCCAACTAATCAATAAATTATTCTTATGCATCCAAACTATATAATCCATAACCAGTGAAACCAGAGGTTTAGAAATATGTATCATAATTATTAATCTTCCATAGTCTATCAACCATGATTTTAGTATTACATAGATTAATAAAAACAGATTAATTATTATTTATTCTCTTAAAAACATACATACCACTTGAAAAATTAGATTTAAATTTTTATATTAAATAATTTGTAAGATTTTATAAAATTTTCAAGTAAAAACTTCCATAACAATTCTATGACCATTGAAATTAATTTCCAACCATTATTAGCCACTTTAATTTATCTAAATATTATACAAATACTTCTCTAAAATTCCATGTAATTCATAATACACTTTAAAAAAGTTCTAAATCACTTTATTATATGAATAAATGAAAATAATGGCACTTTCACCACTGTCCAATTATTAAAACGACAATTTTATCTTTAACTAAAATCCTTTATCGTAATATAATACAATTTTGAATTTCATAATATACAATAGTCATATGTCTTGGTAATCATAAGTATGGTTTCCCATTACTTAATCCTATTTTATTCTTCTTTAATCATAGAAAATTTCCATATATCTTTATAGAGATATTTGATGATATATATTAAACATCATTCACCATATAAATTATTTATTAATGATTTTACAAATTTTAATAGAACATTAATAACATATTTAATGGAAGTATACGTTATTTTTAATTTAAAAATAATAGTATTCAGGGTATTATCTACTATATAACATATATGAAAAAGCTTGGTTAGATACTTCTGTATTCACTAACTCAACACAAATTCATAGAAACGTCACCCTTATTACAAGTTTCACATCTAAAGGCATGCTGAAATTAATTATTATTGATAATGAATATTATATTTCACTAATGGGTTGAATTGGTAAAAATGCCCGTATCCAGCCTAAGGTCTACATGTCATGTAAAAGGTAGTACTTATTTTGTACTATTCCCCCTTTTAGAATTTTCAAATATTATACACTAGGTGTGAGTTTATGTGACATTAATAGTATATTAATAGAGTTTTTATATTTAAAATGGGATGGTTTATAACTATTCAATAATCATGGTTTTTATTTGAGGAGTTTTGAGTAGAGTGAGTACCTTAACATCTATAGATGATGATATATAGTGGGAGATATGGTTGGAGGAGACATGAAGTCGATAAAACCCATTACAATGTAATGATATAAAGGTTTAGGGTTTTTATATAATTATTAGAGTAGGAAAAATCTCTTAGTGATGGGGAACATGGAATACACTTATGGTGTAGGTATCCCCCATGATCGATTCCCATTCTATATGATGAGGCGTGAGTTGTACATAGGGGCCAATAAACCTTTATTTGATATACACACTATATCATGTCATAGTCCTAAGAATCTAAATAATAAGGGATTATGTGGATGTTATATAGTTATTATGATTTGTGATTAGTGAAACTTTTTGTTTTCTTGGTTCCCTTTGGTGTACAATCTCATTACAGCTAAATTTTAATGATTGAGATTGCCCTTTATCTTTGGTTATCATGAATGTTAAATCATATTTAGATTTTTATTATGTTCATATGAATGTTTATCCAATTAATGTTTTTAATTTTAGGGCATCCAACTAGGAGTATCTTTAGTCACCCTAGCATAGGCCTAATCAATACACATGTTGTTTGTAGGAAGTTGACTCCTAGTTAAGATGTGACTTTGGTGGATATAGTACTCATGTATCCAAGGCTAGTGGAACCAAGAGGTGTTAGTTGTTGATAATGATTTAGTTAGTTTTGGGATGACTTGGGGTCAATATTCTTCTTTACCCAATATATTTCATTACCATAAGATATTAGGCCATGTATTTTCCCCCACCTAAAGGTGTTTCATTTGTCATACTGTCAAGATACTTAGAAGATATCACATTAATTTTATATTATAAATGATTTTTTTGGTATTAAATTATAATATATTATTCCAACGGATAAGGACAGTATGAATGTTTTTAGGCTAATTACTACCATATGTGTGACAGGTTATCTTAGTTTTAGTCCCTAGGTCCTGACCTATTGGATACATTCTTGAGGTGGAATGGTCAACTTACTGCCATCCAAGAGGGGATCTTGGTGGGTTGGGTAATGTTAGATTGGTATTAGGTATGTTTGAGTCATAGTTATGGTATTTGGAGTGAGTAGTCCCATGATGATTGGTTTGGTTTACCAAGGGAAATGATGTAAAGGGGAATCTATTTTAGTTAAAAAATTGGGGAACCTAGTGCTTGGTGTGAGAATCCATTATTTATGGGTTTCTAAGGATCAAATGAACCTCATTTAATATAGAAGAATAAATTATAAAACATATTCAAATGATAAAAAAATAAAAAACTAAAACCATATATGAACACAATATAAAGAATCAATATAACTTTTACCAGTTTATCCTTTACCATTATCTTCATCACAGTGGTTTGATGAAGATTATTTAGAGGTAGAAAAATGACTCCAAATTATGTGTTGTTTCCATGTGTTAAATAGAAAAATCAATTCCCATGAGGTATTATTCTGAACTCTATGATATAGTAGTATCTCACAAGGTATAATAGGAAGAAGAAGAGATATTATGGTATGGTAGCACCAACAGTGGCTTAATATGTCTTGAATAGTCACCATCTCACGATGGCTATCTTCTTATATAGACAATGACTATGATTCTAAATTGATCATGTATTAACTATTAGGTTATGAAACTTATGGCTTATTCACATGTCTATAAAAACATTATAACACCTCAATTTATTTATTTCTTCCAAATAGTTCATGTTATTAAATGATTGATATTGATTACCACAAGAGTGAAATTCTCAAATTTTAAGAGTTACCATTCTAATTATTTATCAATCATAAAATATGATTGATAATTATTAGTGTGAAATATCATACTATATGATATAACATTCATCAATGGGTATTATAGGCCTTGAATTCAAGAATTTCATACCCTACAACATGCTTATAAGATCTTATACAATATAGACTATTAGTTAAATTTATTTCAATTTCTCACTTATAGTAAAGCCTTATAAACTTTTTTCCATTTCACATTATATTATATTATATACAATAACTTGTGAAATAATTTTATAATTATTTTGGACACCTTCAATAGCATTAACTTAACCTAATATCACATCATATGAAATACCGTGTGAATACACTTACAAAACCCCTTTTGGATATACTCTAAAATGATATCAGAGATAATCATTGAGTAAAAAAGTTAATACCCATTCAGTAAAATATGATGTGTAATTAAAAATACCTTTTTGTTAGTTAAAAAATATGAATTCTAAAAATATTAAATGTATGAAATTAGTGACCTCTAAAAAATAATCATTCCTACTAATGTTATAAATGGATTTGCCATGATCTCCATGAAACACTTGTATGTATATACACATTTAGACTTGCTACTTCATAAAAAACCATGAATTTGTATATCATATATTTATCGAAGACATCAAATAACAATAAAACAAAAAATATATCAATTCCTTATATAAATAATACATTCTAAATTTTCAAAGTAGAGTGACCATGTCTATGAATACATCAAACACCTTCAAACATTTTGTATGATAACATCACAAGCCCCTAATATGAAAGACAATCACATCACTTGATTTTTCTAGGTAAGACTATACACATCCGCAGCCTTCTCAATTAATGTCCTTGATTTCATAATCATCACATAATTTGAAAATAACAACTCGGTTAAGCTCCAACTCATGAAATGATCAATAATATACCCAAAAATCCCATGATTATAAAATACTAAAGGATTGTCTAAGAAAGTTATCAAAGTATACATATTTTCATGCTAGGAATCTTGATAACATAAATTGTGGGGAAATCCAAATATGAACTATGAACCATGATTATACCAAATACATTGTGATTGATATACCTGGTGGTATACATAATAGGTAATACACCACACAAAACCTATTTTTTACCTAATGAGAATATTTTGTATCCATATATGAAATCCTACCCTCTGTAACCTTAATATTTCACCACAACTAGTAATAACGCATTATGATGATTATTTAGGGTTAACTCAATGATGCACCTTGAGAGGATAAATATCATTTCACATCATGAGTATTTGAATAAAATATGAAATAATGATAAAGTGAGAATTTTCTATTGTATAACATGATGTATTTGATATTTTTACACTATGTAAATATTAATTAAAAAAACCAAACAAAAGTTCATGTATTATCATATCATATATGATAGAGTTCTTGACCATCCTCAATAATCCCTAACATTTATAGTTATGTTAAAATAATTAAATTTCTATAAAAACATTTCCAAATCTGTATGAATCCACTTAATAAAACACAATCAATAAAATATTTAATGGGTAATATCTATAAAAATAATATTCTAGAATAAAGGAGAGGCTTAGGAATCATTTTACCAACGTTTTAATATTAGAATATAATATTCAAACTCTTTAATCTCAAAACATATAATTTTATAATGTTAAAACATTCTATTATCTATTAAAAACTATTTAAAAGTTCATAATCATAATCTTCATTATTGTAGAATATTCCATCAAACATTCTCCTTGAAATATTTTTGTATATAATGTAACTCTTAACATTAATAATTTAACAACACATATTAAACTCCTTTTGGATATAAAATAAAACATTGTTTGAAATTTTACTAGAATAATAATTTATTGGTTGTATTTGAACTTATCAAATACCAAACGTACTCCCAAAATACTCTTAGGCTTGTCTTGAAAGTTATAATTTTTTATAATAAAAGGGAAATAAGGAAAATAAGATATTATGGTAAAAAATGATAGAGACCAAGTGAATACCAACTAAAATTATTAAAAAATTCATAGGGTATAGTACTTGAAGTTTACTAGTAGTCGAGTGGAGAATATTCCTTTCCTTTAGAGGCTAAGATGTACTCTTCTTTACCCCCCTCAAAGTATAGAGGGTCATTGTATATTATTTGAGAAGTATGGTTATTTTTCAAATATGATAAACAATAAACTAGTAGACCGGGGAAAGGATCCTCCAAAATATTATAATGAAAGTTGAATAATTCATTAACTCTATTAATGGGAGATTACTATCCAAGAAATTAAATGGCCCACTGAGTAGGACCCAGACTTCCTCTCTTTATTGGAATCCAAACAATAGAATCATAGAGACTATGTTCTCTTAATAATATCTTTATAAAATACACAAAATACTTTATACAATAAGGTAAATTTTATTTCCTTTAATGAGAATAACAAATAAATTATTATATATATATTATATTGAATTATATGTGATTGGAGTTTTTCCAAAAAATATTGTTTTTTAAAATATTCCACTGAAGTGTGGTGGGATCATATCCCTCATATTTTAACAAACATATAAGGAAAAGTATTTTATCCTCACATTCCTTTAAATAAAGTTATAATATTAGATTATGTATAAACCATATTTATTGTATCTATCATATCATATTGTTCATAAAAAAAATGTTAATAAAATACTTCGTTTATCATATAAAATAAATATAATAAGAATACAAACCCTTTATTGGGATCATTTTTAGGTTGATATTTTCCTTTGTATCCATTACATGATTTATTTAATTTTTACATTATCATTTTAAGAAATACTAGAAACTGTTTTAATTATTATATTGATTTTGAACTATAGTATATTTATTGTAATGTTATATATACAATTGATATCATATACCCTTAAAAACCAAAAAATTGTTTCCATAAAATCAATATCATACATAGAAATTATATGGAATTTCGAAAAATATTTTTGGTATTATGAACAATTTCATCCTATGAAATCATTACTAATTATTCATGATTCCTATTTTATTTTTCAATGACCACGTTTCGATACTCAATGAAACATTATTGTACTTTATGAAAAACTTTTCTTCTTGTAGTTTGAACTTTTAGTCAGTTGTACTACCATTAAAATTTCAAAAGTTTTAAATATCATACCTATTTAGTCAAACCTATTCACTTTGAAAATATTAGGTAAGATTTTATTTAAACTCATTAATATTGTTAGATAATTTCCAATGATGAAAATGGAATATTTTATATTTCTATAAAAGGACTTAAAGAAAATTTTAGTCTCACAATTTCATGAATATAATCAATCACGATTAATATATGAGTGGAGTTATTCACCCAAATCATGCATATTATTTTGGTGTCAGTTAATAAGTAAATATTCATATTATATTGAATATGTGTTTTCATTTGGTGTAATTAGTTCATTTCAGTATTTCAAACCATTTTATAGAATTTTATAGAATAATTCATAGATCATAGAACTCTTGGATCATAAAAGACAACTGAAAAATGTGTAATTTATAAGAACATTCTATGTAAATTAAAAGATATATGAATTTACTAGGCAGAATACACACCTAGGTTACCTCTCAAGTAGCACAGGTCATGTGGAAAATTGTACACATAGTATATATACTTTCTAGAAGTAGGTAGTGGGGGTAACACCACTAAAATCTAAGTTTTATGAAAGAACATATCATGTAACCCCACCAATTGGAACATTATTCATAATAATCAATTGATAGAACAAGTAGCTCAACCACTAGTGGATAAAAAATATAAATACCTAGACCACATGCGATGAAATTTATTTTTGTTATAAGATACAAGATTAGAATTTATGTTTTTGAATGTTGACATCAGGTATGTACTATTAATTTTCAAATTCCACCCCCAAAGGAATTTGTAGGGTTTTTCTATTTATTTAACCCTATTTTATTTTTAATCCTAAAATTTATTCTTTTATCCATTGGAGGGTTGTGTTTACTCTCAACCCTTACATTGCTTCCTTGGTCATGAGAGGGTATAGAAGCCGTTTTAGTATTTTAATAAGATAATGGGTTGTTTTTAATAATTTTTTTATGAATTTACCTTTATAAAAGATGTATATTTGATAATATTTACAATGATTTTATTTAAAAAATAATTGGATAAAGTATTTCAGATAATAAATATTAAAATCATGGAAACACTTGAGAGGTTATGTTGAGAAAACCCATGATTTTGGGTGATCCTATTGTCAGTTTTTGGGGAATTGGTAAAAAATATTTTTAAGGAATTTAATCATCAGACCAAGGGATACAAAATTAATGAATGATTTTTATTGGACTAAGAAAAAATGGTAAAATTAAAGCCTCAAGCTGAACTAACTTTATAATTTATCTAAAAAGTTTAATGATATTTTTTTGAAATCTAAATAAAAATTGAAAACTAGACACATTTTTTTAGTTTCTTTTATTAATGTTTTTTGTTTATTATTATACATTATTTTGTTTTATGATCTTTAATATCATCATTTTACCTTAACCAAAATTCTAAATAATCAGAAAATATTCTCAGACTAGTGACACTAACTTTACATTCCTATTGGATCTACATTGATACTGTGCTGCTATAGTAGGGTGATGTGAAATCAATTTGCATGTCTTGCGAGGGGTGAAACCAATTTATATTTCTTTTACCATATCTGTAAGTAACATGAGTGGAGAGTGAAAGATAGTTAATTTAAGATTTTTAATTTTATATTTTCTCTTAGTTTTAATTTTTCATAGGTTTCTTCATATCTCATGCAAAATGTGGAGTATAATTATGTAGGTCTGTATGCTTGTTTTAGAGATTATTTTTATACATATGATTTGTTGATTCCATATTCATATTTATAGGATTACTATGCATCTATGGATAATGATTTATATGTTTAATAATACCTATGTAAATTCTATACTCAATCAACTTCTACAATTGAATTCTTATATAATTTTAATTTAATTGAAAAACTATTATCGATGATGGAATCCTTCAGTAAGAACATGTTAGACCAATCGAAAAGGAAAGAAAGGATTGGAATCCTTATTGGGATGTTTCCTAAGATATTTACTAATGAAGAAAATATAAATAATAATTAAATCAAAACATTCATTACAAAATCAACTGAGAATCTATGGAATTAGTTTTTTTCCAAACAACAGTGATCCATAAGTTTATGAAAATTAATTTTCATGTACAAAATTTGAAATTGGATAATTCTCATGGCATGATAACACTAAATTTTATTATCCTATTCAAAAAATAATTTAATTTTTACCCGCTTAGAGGGGATCCATGGATTATATTTAAGTATATGATAATGAAGAGCCTAAAATACCTATGGTGATGCATGGAATGAAAAACCCATTTCGAAAAAATTTAAATTTATGATGTTTATTTGGAATGTATAAGGGGTGATTAAACAATACAATTATCCCCAATAAAACTTAATTAATTTACTCTATTGAGAATGTAATTTAATGAATGTGGTTTTTCATAAAAAAACACATCCAACATTCAATTATGATTAGGTTTTAATCCCCAGGATAGGCAGAATATTTTAAACAAAGGAACTTCTTGGGAGGAAAATAAGATTATTTACTTCCTCATTATTTGTTTTAAACAACTAAAGAACATGTAATTACACCATAAATGATGTTTATGTTGGTATTTTCTTCATTCCCTACAATTTCTTTAAATAAATGGATATGTGTATATTTATATTGGTAATTGGCATGTGTTCATATAGACAGTGCATGTTAGTATATTTATATGTGTATCACATGTATATGAATCATATAAATAAATGATTTATTTCAATAAATATGTTATATTTATAATAATTATAATTGAATATATAATATATGTAAATAAAACTTTAGTAAAAAAATTGGAATGAGTCTTGTGTCTATGGTACTTCTATTTAAGGAAATCTAAGTCATCATTGATTTGTATCCATCCACAATAGCCATTTGTTCAGGGTTCATAATTTTTTCCTCTTTATTTTTATAACACAACATATTACAATTTCATAAATATTAAAAATTATTAAAAATAAATATAAAACTGATGATTGAAATGTATTGAATGGTAGGGTCACTACTTTGGTCTAAAATACCCATGGTTTAGTCTTCCTAGCCATGCCAATTCCATTGTTTTTTTCTAAACAAAACCACACGTTATGTTTATTATATTACACCATGTTTATATCTATCTAAATAATCAATGTAGGCTTAAAATTCATACAATGGAATAATATAAACCCATGCAAGAGTTTGATATTAGTATATACACCTAAACCACAACACACCCAACCAACCTGCACTAACATAGGGTGTGCATATTTATCTAAGTAAAAATAAAATAAAATTGATAAAAAACATAATAAGTAAAAATAAAATAAAAAAATAAATCAACACATGAAAAGTGGTTTTTAGACTCATATTGTGTAAAAAATAAGGCTTTTGATCAGAGTGGGAAGTTATATCGGAGTTTGAAGGCATTTCCAGATATTCAACACTAAATATTTTGATGATTTTTCATTTTCTATGGTTTCGATATCACAAGTTGTTTGACAAACATGTGATTCATGCATTGGGAAATAAATATGGAGAAAACGTTTTTTCAATACAAATAATGCTATAATGATGTAAATGTTATTAACATCATGATGAAGTAATGATACATGAATGAGTCTTTAGAATTAAATATAGGTTGAAAATAAAGTATTTTTTTCATAGATAATCAGTGTGAGAAACACAAGATTCATAATTTGTTTAAAGGATGAGAAGTTTTATGCTTTTAATATTAGGATTTTTTCTGAAGTACTGATCGACTGATCTATTAGACTAACTGATACATCAGATAGTTTGATCAACCGAATGAACCTATTCAAAGTATAAATCATTATTTAATGAGAATATAGAAGAAATAAGTAGCTACTAACAATGGTCCATCAGATATGGAATTCCACTGATCCATTATAGGAGTTCTGACACCGATCCATCGGACATGTTTTTAGTATCAACTAGGTATCATATGTGGAGTTATAATAGTTGGATAATAGAGTTTATAAAGTTGTAAGGATTGATTATAGAGATATAATCAAAGACTGATCAGTTTTATGATGTTCAACAATGTAGTTAACCATTTTTAAAAGTGGGATATGAATTGTTTTAAGTCGGTCAAGGCTCATCATAGATGCATTGACGTTGATACATCAGATCTGCAATAAATACTGATCCAAAAAACATATAATGACACTGATAATTCATCATAGTCTGGACTTCATAAGACATAGTTTTTCCAAAGTCCTAGTATTTTTTGAATAAATGAGGAAAATGGTGAAATATTATTAAAAATACTGTTGAAGTGTTATTAAGGGGTTTATGAACCTTTATAAGTTTAAATAATTGTTTAGAAAATAAATAGAAGTATAATGAAGTTAAAAAATGTTTTTGGAAGAATCTTTTCAATGGTTTAGTTGGTTTGGATCCTCAGAATAGAAAATCTTTGTTTGATAATAGTTTCAATCATATCAATAAAATTGGAGTGACAAGAATTATTCGAATGAAAATCAGTATCAAATAGATAAATTGTTTATAAGTTTAAATTAAGCTAAATTTGCGATAATATTCAATAAATTTAGATAAGATTTTGAAATATTTGATAATTGATGAAGTGGTAAAATATGAAGTCAAAATGAATGTAAAATTCGAGTCGCTAGAAAATTTCTTAATAAGGAAAATTTTTTTAGACTCCAAAAAATTCCTTTTCTAGGGAACCTATAGATATAATTTGAAGTATAAAATAATTTTTTAGATACTAATACTCTATTAACTTGTGAATAAAGAGTGATAGTGTTGAATTTTTGAGTTTTGTGACGAAGGCTTTTCAGATGGAGTTTTCTTGAGAAACATTTTCAAATAGAAGAATTGTGAAGAAGAGATAGTTGTTAGAGTTTTTTGGATCTGGTCAAGAAATTGAATTGAAAATTCATAGGAAGGAAAGAAGTTATTCATAATTTTTTTGGAGTGTCTATTCTTATTTTTTTCCAATTTGGGGAATCAGACTGAAGAATCAGATTGAGAAATTAGACTGTGATTTTATATAAATTACATAATGGTTTTTTTCTACCTACTACTAGGTAGGAATGTGAAGAATAATGTTTTAATGAATTAAAAAGTGGAATTTTTTAAATAATCACATTTACATGTTTGAAAAAAACTAGTGAGTGTTTATTAACATGTTAGAAAACTTAATTTACATAATTTTTACATGAATAAGCACACACACTGTTTTACTAATCATAGTGCTAGAAAATTGTATGTGTATTTCTTACTTGTTTTATCCACACAGAAGGTTTTTTTCCAGTAGATTGTGTGGTATTATATTATTATCGAACCAGGATAAGGACTAGACACACTTATTGATTAGTGATCCTTGTAAATATTTGTGTTCTTTTGGATATGAGAATGTTTTTTTCTAAATAATTGATAATTCTTTAATAGAGGATAAACGTGGTTATATAAGAAAGATAACCTAAATGAAAAACATATAACTGATTCACCCCTTCCCCTCTCAATTATACATTTATCCTATTTGGGAATTTTCAATTTAAAAACATGGAATTTTTCATAAGTTCAGTACGCCGTATACACTAGAACCGAATGGAGTTTTTGAAAGGAATAATAGAAGTTGGGTCCAAATGAGGTATATAATTTTACATGAACATGGTATTTCCAACTACTTATAAAGGAAGGATATGGTAAAATTGTTTTATATTCAAAACTGGTTTTTTATAATAAAATTTCTCATATAATGCCTTTTGAAATGTTTTAAAATAAAATTCCATTGACTAAATCACTTAAGAGTTTTTTGGAGTCCCTACATTATAGAGATCAAAGGTGGAAAGAATGGAATATTTGATTAGATAGTTGAATATTGAATATTTCTTTGCTATTCTATATTTGGAAGAGGATATAAATGTTTAATAAAAAAACATGATGAATAGTGGATTACATTGAAGTAATAGTTCTTGAAAATGTTAAGGAATATGACTCAAAAACAAATTAGGATGAGGGAGATGAAGAGGTTGAAATAATTTTTTGTATGAAAAATGAAAAGGATTCCAAAAATTATAATGGAAAAAATATGGAAGAATCAGACTCAACTATTTCTAGATAAGAGGAAGAATTGATGACATCTCATCCTAGGATGAGGAAATAAGTTGATGCTCAAACATTATTGATTATCAACACAAAAAGTTTCAGAGAAAACATAAATTCTTGTTACACATATCTATTTATTTAAAAAGTTAAGTTGAAAGATGTTAATGAATCTTTTGAGCATCCAGAATGGCTTCATCCTTTGAATGAATAGTTGGATAAAATTATAAAGAATGATTTGTGGAAAATCATACCTAAACCAAATGAAAAAATGTTATAGGTATAAAAAGTCTGTTCTAAAAAAATTTGAATGAATCTTGGTGATGTGATAAGAAATAATAAAAGGCTGGTTTTCAATGGTTACTCAAAAATTGATGGTTGTGTATCTGATGATAATTGTTTTCCTATGGAAAGGTTACTAACAATCAAAATATTTCTTGAAATTTCTGCACAACGAAGTTTCAAATATTTTTAGATGGATGTGAAGTCAGAATTTTTGAATAGAGAACTTGATAATGGTGTTCATATTAAATGACAACATAGAATTGTTATTGGTAATGATGAAAGCAATGAGTGAAAATTAAATAATAATTTTTATGGGTTAAGGAAAATATTGAGGGTTTAATATTCTAATTTGGATACCTACTTAAGAATGTTGAACTCATGAAAAGGAATGGTTGATATTAATTTCTATGTTAAATAATTTTAGGATATTTACCTCATTATTATCGTATATGTTGATGAAATTATCTTTTCAATGAATTATTAAAGAACTTGGGAAATGTGATTTGAAGTAATGAAAAAGTTGTTTAAGAATTTTATCATCGGTGAAATGAAATATATTCTTGGGTTAAAAATATCAAAAAATAAGAAATGAATTTTTCTTTCTCAATAAAATTATTTTAAGGAAATTATTAAGAATTTTGGAATGGAAAATTCCAAACATGGTTCTATACTAATTTCCGTTGACACCAAACTGACGAAATACGAAGAAGGTAAGGAAGTTGACTCTAAAGAGTTTTAGAAGCTGATTAGAAGTTTGATATATCTGGAGACCTCAAGATTAGATATTGTTTATGTGGTTAACTTAAGTTAATGATTCCAAATTTATCCAAAGGAATCAAATCACTTGGATTGAAACATTATTCTCCTATATATAAAATTCACAACAGATTTTGGAATCAGATGTGATAGCTCATGAAGAATTGATTTTTTTGGCTATATATATACTTAATGGACACGAAGTATGGGTGATAGAAGATCCACATCTAGTGGAGTTTTATTTACGGGGGAACATTGTGTAATTTGATATACTAGGAATAAAAATTAAATAAATTTTTTAAAAAATGTATATGGGTGTGTTTCTACTACTCAAGATATTCAACAACTTATGTGGATGGAGACTTAGTTGGAAGACTTAGTTGTTTAATTAAAGTTACATTTTCTCTAAGGTTGTGGTAATCAGAGTTCCATAAACCTTTCAATAAATATAGTAAAAAATTATCATTAAAAACAAATTGATATAAAATATCAATTCATCAAAGAGTATGTTGATAAGAATAAAATAAAGTGGGGTTATATTCCATCATCAGAACAAGTTGTTGAAATTTTCAAAAAAATTTTACCCCTAAAAGAGATTTTATAACTGAGGTTGAACATCGGAATTCAACATATTTCTCTACTTGGTTTTGTTATATCATTATTTCCCATCTCTCATCTAATCTTTGTATAGAGTTTTCAAGGTTTAGAAAAGGAATTTTTCTTAAATCTATCCATTAGTATATGATAAACCTTTTAAGGAAACATGTATTTAGGGGTATTTATGGGTAAGATGTGATCTCAACATGTATGTGTTTGAAATATTCTAATACATTGTTTTAGTGTTTGTAAGAAGCATGTATTTATAGGAAATTGAATGTTGTTTTGGAAGGGTTAAACTCTACAATGTTAGGAAGAGGTGAAAGTTGGAAATGTTTCTTAAGTAACTACTTATAAACCACATGGTTTTTCTCTCAATGTTATTTATTTCCTAAAATGAGTTTGGTCACATACGATTAAAATTTTTGACTGGTGATCCATAACATGAGCATACAAAGGTTTAATGATTTATTTACATTGATTGAAAAACTATCCAAAGAGAGATATTTTTCGGACCATGTTTTCTGGAACTGTTTTTCAAAAGAAGACATAAGTTGTTGATGTTTTTTCTATATATGTTTGTCATTATAAATAATAAATTCACTTTTTATATATTGGTGGTCGGATTAAAGGAGTAATAAACTCATAATATCAAGCACAATGTTCATAATAATGGCCATTAGTTTCATTTTTCTATTTCACATATGTTTTCTGGGTAAAGTGTTTTTTAGAATCACATTGTGTAAGTAATATGTTTTTGATTAGATTGAGAAGTTTTATTAGAGTGTGAATTTTTTTCAAGATATCAGATCTTAAATATTATGATTCTTTTATATATTTTGGTTTTCAATATCACGAGTTATCTAAAAACTTGTGATAAAAGTGTTGTGAAATAAATCTGGAGAAAAGGTTTTCTAAGTTAGTTGATGCTATGATTCTATGAATGTAATTAACATCAGGAGGAATTAATGATATAAGAATATGTTTTCAGATAAAATAGAGGATTAATTTGAATTCTTTTAGTCACAGATCATTGGTGTGAGAAAAAATGGATGCTGAATTTTTCTAAAGGATGGGAGATTTAAAGTTTGTTGGGTTAGAAAATTTTCTAAAATACCATTTGAACGATCTATTAGACTGACCAATCCATCAGAGAGTATGATCCACTAAAAAAACCTATCCATAGGACCAACCATTGGTTTTAGTGAATTTGGGAGAAATAAGTAGCTGCTGACACTGGTCTATAGGACATGGAGTTCCATCGATCTATTAGGGGATTTATGACACTGATACATCAAACACATTGTTAATATCAAAACATAATCAGATACAGTGTTCTATCATAGGGAGAATACAGATTATGATGTTTTTGGGACCAATTAAAGATACAAAAATAGATAACAATCAGTCGGATGATTCTCAACAATGCATTCAAACAATTTTAAAAAGTGGATTTAATTTCTTTTACGTGGGTCAATACTAATTAGATATGCACTGAAAATGATAAATCATAGGGAAATATATAATAATATATCAGAAACACACTGAAACTGATAATTCATTGGAGAATTTACTTCATTAGATGTCTAGTTTCATCAATCTGAGGATTTTTTGATCAAATGAAAAAAGGTAAAACATTCTTGAAGCTTATTTTGATTTTTTTTCAAGGGAGTTATATAATATTAAGAAGTTGAAATGATGTTTTTGAAAATAAATAAAAGTCTATATAATTATTGAAATGTTTTTTCAGAATAGATTAAATTTTTTAGTGGGTTTGGAGCATCAAAATGGGAAGGTTTGAGTTGATAATAATTTCAATAGGATCATAAAAATTGGAGTTATAATTATTATCAGAATGAAAATATTTATTAGACTGAATAATTTTTTTAATGTTTAAATAAAGATGAAATTGTGAGAATATTTGAGAAGTTTCAAGAAGATTCAACGGGAGATGATAAGAACTGAAGTGTCCAATGATGAAGTTGAAATGAAATTAAAATTTGAGTCTTTGTATTTTTTTAGAAGGAAATGTTTTTCATATTCCCACCCATTCCTTTTCTTGGGAATCTATAAATAGAAGATGTAGTATAAAATAATTTTTTAAATACTGGTACATGGTTCTCATGTATGGTTAGAGCAAGGAGAAATTTTTCCAAGTAGGGTGAAGTAGGTTTTCTGGATGGCGTTTTCCTAAGAAACATTTCTAAATAAAAGAAGTCTAAAGAAGAGATAGTGGTCAGAGATTTTTGGATCTGGCCAAGAAATCAGACATACCTTTATGGGGAAATAAATGAGTAATTTATAATTGTTTCTATAGTATATATTATTTTTTTTTCTAGAATTTGGAAACAAACACAAGAATCAAAATGATGAATCAGACTGAGTTTTTATAAAAAGTTTAGAATAGTTGTTTCTACTGGATTTCAGTTGTAAAAGTGAATAATTTTTTAAAATAATTAAAAAAGTGTAAGTGGTTGAATAAGCATAGTGACTTGTTTGGAACCAACTAGTTAAGGTTTTTTAACTTGTTACAAAAAACATTTTATATAATTTCTGCTAGAAGGACATACACTGCTCTATTGAACATTGTCTACACAAGTGTAAGGGTATTTATTACTTGTTGTATCCACACAAAAGGATTATTTTCCTGTTTATTATGTGGCATCGGATTGTTTCCAAACCATTCTAAAGAATATCTACTCTTATTGAGTAGTGAACAATGTAAATAGTTCTGTCTCTATAGATATGTAAATGTTTTGTTTTCAGAAATGTGATAATTATTTAATAGGAGGATAATTTTATAATATAAGAAAGATAACATAAAAGAAAAAATATATCATTGATTCAACCCTCCCCCTCTTAGAGATACATTGATCCTGGTTTTTCCTTTCAACTGAGTATCTCACTTTCCTTGTACCCTCAACACATGGAATGTGATCCATTTATAATAAACGATATATAATCATGGAACACATGTTGTTTACTATTTCACTGATCTTATAGAGGAGGATTATTTGTTTATTCAGAGTACACTAGTAGATTTTAGGTTTACCTTTAATGTTGTGTACTCTAGAACTATATGTCTTTTACCTTAAATTTTTTTATTTTACATTATTTTTTTATTCATTCTATCCTTTTACATTTTATTATCCCTTATTTAGAATCATGGTAGATTAAAAAAAATATAATATATACAAATCACCCCACCACTTCATCAAATTTGGAGAAACCCACATCACACGGACTCTATATAGAGTTGGTGGAGGAATTTCTAGCAACATACTTACTAATAACATAGCTAGTAGCACTATTGGGGTTCCCTCCTACTATGACATCATTAGATCCTCCATCCAAATAATTATTAAAATAATCATGCTCTGCATTAAAAATATCATTACATCCTCCAATAACTTACATGAAATCAGACCCATGTAACTGAGATGTTGGGGTGCATGTTATTGAGACTTCCATTTCTCAAGATTCTAAACAATATCCTTTAATAATTTATAATGTTTGGGTTCATAATAGTGACCATCTATGGTTATTTTAATGATGCATGATCCAGTTTAGTAGTAAGGATCTTGAAATGAGCATTATATACTATATTTCACTCTTGTATGATATATAGGACTTACTATAAAACACTCATTTGTATTATATTCTTTAGGCCAACACTCCAAAATCTTATTATTGAATTTTGGAGTTTTTGTATACATTTTAGTTTAATGGATTTCCCTACCAATTGAAGATGATATATACTGAGTGGTCCATCTATTTCTTCCCCTAATTCCAAAAATTTATACATTACATAGGGGATTTTGTTCGATGGTGGAACTTCTAGCATTCTACAACAACATCCCAACACTACCTAATAGGGGTGGGGTAAATTAGGGTGTCAATTTATTTTAAATTCTTGGATCATTCTATTATGTATTAAGAGAATCCTGAACTTGTTACCCTTTATTAATTCAATATATATCAATTTTTTTGAAAAAGAAACAGGATACATAAAATATTACTTGGTTCATAAGTAAGGGTCAATTGAAGGAGCATACCTCGAATGTGTGTTAATGTACTAGGGGCAAAAATATTGAAAATAAATATTGAAATATATTAGGTTGAATGTACTTTCTATAATTGGATAACCTTATATTCTTTTTTTCTTATGGACAATATTTATTCTATGGATTATAGAGTGAATGAAACAAATAATGTTCATTGAATAATTTTCGTGAATAAAAATAAGAACACTAAAAAAAACTGTCATGAACCATCCTAGAGGGGTCCGTGTCATGACTACCCCAAGCCCGCCTCCAATAGACTCGGGGATGGTGACTAGAACTGAGTAAGCGCATCCCACAAATGGAATTCATTATGGTAAAATACCTATACGCACACACACATCTCCAAGACACAAATGATCAAATGTAAATAAACTAAGTAAATAATGCATCCATACCACTATATCCCACAAGCAGAGTATGACGGTAAAATTACTTGAATGTAAACATGGAAAAATAAAAGCCCACCACAAAGAGTTAGTAAGAAAAGTACAACCTTAAAGTAAAGGTACTAGAACTTATGTCTGAAATCCATAGGATAAATCCTTGGTTTGTCCGGTCTCAATAATCACCACCCATTTTGGGTCTTCCTAGGACTCCATTAAAAGGATGATCATCTAAACAAGACACAACATGTGTGGGAAAAGTGCATGTAGATGTGAGTACAAAAAATCTTAGTAGGACACCCATAAATCACAAATTAATACAAAAAATGAATGTATAGTCAACTCTACACAGATATATTTCTATATCACATAAAAATAGAACATCCAGATATACTCAAGTGAGATACCATGCCTTCATGTGGTTATAACCAACTCTTCAGCCACATGATTTCACTCGAAGGATGATTGTTCCATGAGAAATCAATCCTCAAACTATGATATCATCAGAGACACTCCACAAAGAGGTTTAAATCATTTGAGACCTGCCCAAAGAGAAAGAATTGGTGAATGAAGACTATGATACGGAGAGAGGGGACCACACCTTGAATTTACTGGGGGAAACCACAGATAGCACCCCAAACTGATCGGAAATACCACATACCCAATCTGGATCAACCCACATCACAAGGGATCACAATCAGACAGATTGGGGGATACAATGGACGATACTGATACAGTCTACTAGATGCATTATTAGTGCCCTACTCAAGAATTTATGAAATTCCACAGACTCCACTAGAGGTGATAAAAGATCTCACTCCAGTATCAAGGAGGGGTACCATAGTATTTTCGAGACTTGACCTATATATTGGATTACAATACGTATATGTGGATGTAATATTGTACTGAACCCTTGAGTGAAGGACCAAGGGAACACACTCAACCTATATTGGTCCAAACTAGGAAAATGATGATCCTTAAGCACTCTTTATGGGAGTATAAAACATGTCCCAGGAAGTACACAATATGTTTCACAATCACAAGTCATTCCCATGTGGAAGAACATAACATGGAATGTAGTATCCATATACAAACATGTAGGATGACTAAATTGTGCATAGAGATATAGGGTTCTTTTCCAGTGTCTCCTGGCTATGTTCATGTAGCAAAGTCGTGTTTGTTTATTGGTTTGTGTATTCCATTCCATGTCCATTTCTAAGTACAGAATGTGCCATATGGATGTGTACCATTACCCGTGTCTATGTACTATTCAGAGTACATTCCAATTCATATGGGGTGGGTCACATGCCCTGTGATAGGGGTCACACACTACGTGGTCCTTAATTCTGACCAAACCCTAGCGCCATAGCTAGTGGTCCCCATAGACTGTGTAATCCCAGATTACACATCATGTTCTTTGGGATTTTCTAAAATTTCCATTTTTCCTCTGTTTATCCTAACCAATTCTAGGAATTCAATTCAACAATCCATTCACCATTAAATCAAAGATCCAAGGTCGCCCATTCGTCCCCACCCCTAAACAACACTTTCTATCTCTAAATCTGCTCAGTTATTAGGTCAAAATTCCATTATTTATTTCACTCTAAATAATTCTGAAGAAGGAAAAATCTAGAATCATCCATATTATGATTCACTTTGTCTCTATCGTATCAAATCCATCATGCTGTGCTGATCCCAGATTGATGATACCAGATCGTTTGGCTAAGAGGTAGGTGCACAATGATCAATTGATCGAGAATAGTCAATTCGAGGTCCAAACAATGAATTACCATAGTGAATGATTAATTGGTAGAGAAAAGAACATAAAAACATATGAGTAATGAACCTCGATCAATATTCATGTTGATCATGATTTGTTTCCATAAGATAATCAAGGAAGATATTTAGAAATAATTCTCCCAATTTACCCTGTAAAAAACCCATCCCGAAGGACAATCAATCCACAAAACAATCTATTCATTGATTGGTTTATGATCATCATATAAATTAAGAATGGGGAATCAAATAATTGAAACAAACTCTGTTCATGGAGTTTGGATCAATTATTGATGAGGAATTATTGTATTTTCGTTGTTGGAGATATCCTCCAACTCTGATATCACAATGATCGACAACCAGATCCTGATCCATTTTCATACACTAAGAACATTATCCCACAAATAAATCTTGGTATTTAGTGTTTAGTGGCCAAACCTATTACATTTTACCTATACATAAACTTATAGTGGAAACAAGTCGCTATGCTGATGAATTTTTTTTCTTTTAATTTATTTTATCTATTTTTCTGCCAAACAAATTTTTCACAAATGACCCACACCTACCATTTTTATATCACTTTTAGGGAGAAAAACACATCATGAATTTTTTGGTTCTCTCATGTTTCCAATCCAAGTCCCTACTCTTGAAGTTTTAGGATTTAAAAATAAAATAAAATAATTTAATTATTTTATTTACAGTTACGTACTTAGTGACCTTTTCTACACATGACTGGAAATGATAAAAGTTAGGTTTCACATAGTTTAAAATTTCTATTCTAAACTCAACTATGCCCTCATATTTAGATATGGGAACCCTTTTAAGAGTTATTCTACTTTTTCAAGAAATCCATGTTTTCATGGTATTAAATATTTTAATTTTTTCAACCATTTTTTTAGGGAATACTAGGCCTCTAAATCGCATTCCATCTCAGTGACTAGCCACAAAATCAATCCATTTAATATCCATAAATAATAATAAAAAATCCAAGACATTAAATTCTCTACTCATGGGTCTTTACATACCTGAAAAGAAAAAAAGTTTTACTGAAACAAATGATGGTACTGAGCAAAAATATGAGCCTCCAACTACCATGTGCTATCCTGGTGATTACTATGATACCACTAGACATGAACCAAAAGGATCAATCACCCATGAAGGATCCTCTCTTATCGATCCTCGATCTCCACTAGGTACTTAGGAAAGGTATCTCCATCCTCGATGTGCAGATCGCCCTAGTCAATGATGTGTGATGGATCATGCATGTATGTACTCAGATGTGACACAAGGAAGTTGTTGTGTAACCAATCTAACTGTGGTGGTAGAGCTAAGTGATATTCCACCTCTCCCACTCTATGCAGTATTTAGAATGGTTTTATGAACCTCGGAGATAGCTTACTGCCCGACCAAATCTTCATAATCCCCATCGAGGTGAAACCAGAAGAAACATATGGTGTTCTTGTTCTAACTCTAAAGGCCTCCATATCCTCTTAGAATGAGACTTATGGAATCTTTTTTTATACTTCATCCACTCCTGGATGATCTTAACCTTGTCTATTTTAGTTTACAATAACTTCGGGCCCATGAGTGCTGACTCTCCTAGGTCAGACAAGAAAAGTCGTTCCCTACAGGGTGGCACATAAAAATCATTGAATGATGCCATAATTATGGTCTAATAGAAGCTTTTATTTTATAAAAAATCTACAAGTGTTAGGTGATCCTACGAACTATGGAGAAAATATAACATTTAAGATCAGAACATTTCCTCTAGAAATTGAATGGTCTACTCAGTTTGGCCATTTGTCTAGGGGCGAAATGATATGATCAAGCATTACTGGGTCTCAAATGACTCTTGTAATACCTTCCACAAAAGATATGTAAATCAAGAATCATGGTCAGAAATAATCACCAATGGAACTCAATGGAGTCGAATTATCTCCTTTATGTAAAGTTGTCCCAAGTTCTCTACTAAACTCTACTCTCAGATAGCTTGGAAGTGAGCCTACTTGGTGAGTTAGTCAATGAACACCCAGATGGCATTGTGTACCCTATATGTACATGGTAAACCTATCATGAATTCCATAAATATCCCATCCCACTTGAATTTTTAGCCTTAATGGGTTGAGATAAACCCGCTAGAACCTGGTGCTCAGGCTTCACCTACCGATAATTGAGGCATCAAGAAAGTAACTCTATAACTCCTTTCTTCATCCCTGAACACCATAAGTGACATCAGAGGTCCTGGCACATCTTTTCCACAGTGGGATGTACCTCTAAAGGGGAAATATAAAAACCCCTTATAATATCCTCCCACAACACTACTTGTACTATTGTGCATCCTCTTAAAATAACAATGTGCTCCCCACCTTTCAAATATCCATATTGAGTATGCCCTATGGACATCTGAGCAAGTATGGTATTTCAGTTGGTATCTCCATGATATTCCTCCATAACTCATTATAAGAGTGGAGGGGTGATGACCAATGATTACAACTAAGTTTCTCATTATCTATCTATAAAGGATAACTACAATGAGACTATCTTTTCCGATTCCTCATTCATTAACTACAAACTAGATCTCCTATTTAAAGCATCGACCAACATGTTTAACTTCCAAGATGAATATAAAATCTCAAAGTTTTATTCCTAGAGAAACTTTACCCAATTCCTATATCTCATGCTCATATACTTTTGAGAAAAGATATACTTGAGACTCTTATGATTAGAGTAGAAGATAAGGCTTTCACCCATCTGGTAGTGTTGCCACATCTTCAATGTGAAGTGTATCACTACTAACAAAAGGTCATGGGTCTCATAGTTCTTCTTGTGTGGTATCAACTGGCATGAACCATAGGAAATAAACACTTACATCTACATCAGGACACAACAATGCCCAATCTATGATGCCTCACAAAAAATAACATACTCAATGCCTTCCTATGGTAACTTTATAATGGGATAGCTCATCAACATCTGCCTGAGCTCCTGAAAGAACTACTAGAATTTTTTTTCCACAAGAAAGTCTAACTCTTTCTTATAAAAGATGTAATGGGTAATTACACTCTATAGAAGTAGGGTAAAAGCCTTCGATTTTACCTTACCATTCAATGTAAACTCTACATCTTAGTAACACTCCTCGGTGGATCCTAAGAAATCACTGTCTCAACCTTCACTGGAGTCAGTTAAACTCCAACCTCTGAGATGACATGCCCTAGAAAAAGGTCCTCTAGAATCCAAAACTAGTAAATCATGATATTATTGTAAAGTCTGTGCTCTCAGAGTGTGTCCAGGACCAACCTTATGTGTCTCTATTGCTCCTCCTCAGAAACTGAATACACTAGGATTTAATCGATGAAGACCACCACAAATCGGTCTAAGTAAGGATAAAACATCTAGTTCTTGAGTCCCATGAACACTAATGGGGTTTTCATTATTCCATATAGAATCACCATGTACTCATAGTTACTATGATGACATATGAAGGCCACCTTCAATATATCCTCATCCCGTACTCGAGATGGTGATAGCCTGGTCTGAGGATAATATTTAAGAACCCTTATGCGCCTTTCAATTGATTAAAGTGAATATTGATCATTAGTAGTGGAAAATTTTTTTCATAATCACATGGTTTAAGAGATGGTAATCAACACAAAACCTCAAGATCTTGTCTGCCTTCTGAGAAAACAATACTAGAGATTCCTAGGGTGAAACACTAGGTCTCACAAAGTCCTTCCTCTAAAAGTCGTAAAAATGTACCATGAGCTCACGAAGCTCTTTAGGAACTATCCAATATGTTGGTGTAGATATCATTGCCTTAATGGGGTGTAAATTGGTGCAGAATCCAATATATCTATGGTGATTTAAACCAAGAACATATTCAAGGAATACTTCTTTATACTCCGCCACTACTGTAGGAAACTGAGTACTCATATCATCCACTGCACTGAGGGCAGAGATAGACAACTGATGAGTAATCTACTACACCCTCTTATGTATGAGTCTATCATGTTCTTCATGTGTTTTATTTTCACAAAAAAGAATACCCGATTTCATCATTGTGGAAACACCACACTCTTTACCTAAAAAAATCAATATAATCATGAACTATGGATAATCATTCCTTAACAAGAATTACATGGTAAGGCCTCAACATCGCTACCAAGAGATTCCAAAATAAACTCTCACCTCTAGTAGTCAGTTAAGACTATAATCACTAGTGTGTGATCACTGAGTCTCCTCCAGAAGAAGTCTCTAAGAAAAAGGGTCGAGTTGATGGTTCTACCAGAATCTATGAGTCTTAGAAAAGGTTCATGGAAAAAAATTAATGACTTGAACATGTGTCTATAAAAACTACATTAAGTTGAGAAAGGCTCAGATCGTACCTCATATCATCCTTGGAGCCCTGGTGTCATAATCCACCATCACCTGCACCTGGCCTTATCCCTTTTCTCTAGCTCCCCTGAGCTTAGAGTGGATTGCCTGGGGGTGGCGGTCGTACTAGGTCAAACCTCAGACCACCTATGGCTGCCCTGCTTTTCCCTCTTCCACATCCATCACCCAAAGGACCACACTTCTCTTATCATTGTCTCTACCTCAGATGTCTCTTGACCATCACCAGATCAGCTTTATAAAAGTTTAGAAAATCTCATTCCAGATGTCCATGGCCACTGCATGAGTAATACCATCAGTCCTTTAGCTAATTCGAACCACCCTGGGTGCACTACACCATTATACCCATATCCTAGGATAGACCCAAGAATCGCCTATCCCTCATGGATCGTAGTGACTACCATCAGCTACCTATTGCTGAGGTCACAACTACCCAGTTCCCACTGCTATCTCCCACTACATGTGTCTGCTCTGATAGAAAATAATCGAATAACTAGGATGCGCAATTACTCATGTCTAGGTAGAAAGGCTAAGGGATACCACTGATACCCTAATTCCCCAACACATGCCATTCTTGAAGGATGTTACATGATTCCACTGACTCCACTTGGGGTGATATAGGATCACACACCAGTTTTGAGGAGGGATACCATTATCTATATGATACTCGACCTCTAGTTGGGATTACAAGATACTGATGTGAATTTAATTCCGTATTGAACCCTCGAGGGATGTATCGAGGGAACGAACTCAATGTATAGCGGTACACACCAGAAAAATGAAGACCATCAAGCACTTTTGATGAGAGTACATAGTGCTTCCTAGGGGGTACACAGTGCATTCTACTATCCCAAGTCTTTCTCGTGTGGAAGAACCTGACACGACATTTAGCCTTCATATACACAACATGTAGGATGAGTAAAAAATGTGTAGATATACAACGTTCTCTTCCCGTGTCACTTGACTAAGCTTGTGTACCAAAGCAATATCCATGTACGGGCCCATGTATGACATGTTTTTTATGTGTTTAACTACACAAAGTGCCATCTAGATATGTACTATTACCAGTGTATATGTACTCTCCTGAGTACACAACAAGTTTTTTGAGGAGTGACACAGACCATGTGAGTGGGGTCACATGCTATGTGATCCATAACTCTATCTAATCCTAACACCATAACAAAGGCCCCCCATATGCTGGGTAATCTCGGAATACATGTGTTCTATGGGATTTTATAGAATAATAATTCTTCCTCCTCGTGTGATGGAAAATGATCCAACTTTGATATGGTGAGTGATTTTCCCTAAAATAAAGGATCAATGGTTGCCCATTCCTCCTCATCATTAAACAATGCGTTCCATCTCCAGATCTGATTGAGAATCGGATCAAACTGCCATTCTTCATTTCCTAATAAAGAACACTAAAGAAACTGAAATCGGGAATCATCCATCGTCCGATTCACTCTGTCTCCATCATCGCACTTACATTAGGCCATGCTGATCCCAAATATATGATATCATATTTTTTTAAGAAAAAGGTTCACAATGATCAATTGATCAAGAATAGTCGAGTAACAGGCCAAAAAAAGAATTCCCATGATGAACGATGAATCAGGGGAGAAAAGCACATAAAAAACAAGTGGAATAAACCTAAATTGATTTTTGTGTCAATCTTTATTCATTTATGTAAGATAATCAATGATTATATTCAGAAATAATTCACCCAATTTACTTTGTAATTAACCCATGCTGTAGGGAAATCTATTCGCAAACCAATCTATTCAGTGATTAATTTTTGACATTTGCGGAAATTATGAATGGGTAATCAAAAAACTAAAACACACACCCTACCTAGATTTTAGATCAATGTTTAATGATTAATTGTTTCATTTCTACCGTTTATGAGATCCTCCAACTCTGCTATCCAAATGATCAACGATACGATCCTGATTCGTTGTTATCAGCCAATAATATTCGCCTCCAATGGAGTCTAGGTCTCGAGGGTGTAGTGTCCAACCTAGAGAAAATATCCCTAGCCATAAAATTATAGAATAAATAGGTCATTTCACTAAATGTAAATAAATTAAAATATTTCATTAATTTATTTTATCTATTTTGTGGTGTGGATTTTTTTCACAAACAACCCATGACAACCAAAGTTATGTCTCCCCTAGGGAAAATACCACATTAAAAACTCAATGGTGGTCATAAATTTACAATCCATGTCCCCATTCTTGAGTTATTAAGATTAAAAAATTAAATAATTTTATTTATGGTTATATCCTTGGTCAATGTTTTTAGAGGGGACTCAAGATGAAAAAATTTAGGTCATTCATAGGGAAAATTCACTATCCTAAACTCAATGTTTCCCTAAAATTTCTGATACGAGCACATGTTTAAGAGTTATTCCACATTTTTAAGATTTTTTTTTTCAATCATTTTTTCTGGGCACACAAGGACTCAGAATTTCATGTCGTCTCAGTAACTGGTCTCTAAAGTTTTCCATATAATATCCAAATATAACATACGTAAAAATTAGAGACATTAGAACAATGGTGTAATAACTTTATTTTTTCTCCTCATTTTATTCTTGATCTTCATAAGATGTATTTTCCTACTATATTTATGTGGTTACTCCCCTCCTTATTTAATAATTACCATATCGTTTATGCATAATTTTTCTCCCCTTTTTAAGTGTTATATATTTCCCTTACTTTTGAAATGGGAACCCCATTAAATTACTCCAAAAAATACTATAGTTTTGTTTCTTTGGAATATTTATGATCCCCTTAAAGTAATCATACTTTTTATTCTCCCAAAAAGTTCATAGATCCCTTTTTCTATTTTGATCAAATTAGTAATTTTCTATTACTATTAAAATAAAAATAATATAACATTACATTCATCCTTATGATAGGAATGATATACTCCATTATACCATGGAAATTATAACTATGATCTAAAATAGGTCGATATCTTCACCCTATTCGACCTTAGACTCCACACTAAATCACCTAAGGAATAACTTATAACTTTTAGAATGACACTTATGATTTTTGAAATGACCATTAAGATTTCGAAAATGACCCTTATGATTTCTAAAATTAACCTTAATATTTATAAAATGATCCTTATGATTTCAGTATTTGGTAATTTTTCTTATTTCAAAAAATAATACCCATACAAAAGGGTCCAATGAACCTTACAAAATGATTAAAATTTTGAATTTCTATGTTTGTCCAAACTTACTTTTTTTGAAGCTCCCTATAACACTGAATATAATTATTGTGAATTGTTTCAAATAAATATTATGGTTTTATGAGTTTTCTATTATTTATATTCTTACCATCATAATGAACCTTAAAAAATATAGGGGGACTCAATCAATTTCATCTTTTTCAACCTTATCATATTCCCCCATTATAATTTACTTATACCAAATGAGTATGACTACCGTTAAGAAATTACATTTATTCTTTTACACTCTAATGAAACACTTTGATACTCCTAAAAATGAGTCTAATGACCATTAATAAATATCATTGAGTCTTTATCACTCTTGAAAAAATTCATTGAGTCATAGAAATGACTCTTATAAAATAATGGGATGACTCTTTTCACTCAAAAATGCAATGACTTCATGAATTTTTGAGTTCTCCATATGAACCTCCTAGTTATCCCTATTATATATAGACATAGCTATATTATGAGTGGATTATTAAATCCAAAACACTTCCTAGTGGATCCAAGACCGATCCATCACAAAATTCCCATAATTGACAATAAATTCAACACTATTAGTTGTGGTTCCAAATCCCCCATTAGATTTTTTTAAATTCCTTTCCCTTCATTTGTTATCCTATTAAAATTATATTTTTTCTGCCATTAAATTTATAATCTCCACTATATTTATTCTCCCCCTTCGGTAATAAAATTCATCAAGGTTCACTACTGTAGACTTAATCTCAATTATTCTTCCAATATCACCATTAATCCATAAACTAACCAATGATCCAACAACCACATTTCAAAACCATATGTGATTCAATATTCTTCTTAGAAAATAATAATCATGCATTATTTTATACAATATTATCCATTAATTTTGATAAATCCTATTACTACTATAAATTCCCCATTAATTACGTCTAACCATTTTACTTAAAAAAAGAAGATAAGAACTGCATTTAAAAACAAAATAAAATCAAATAAATAATTTAAATAATGGGGATATATGAAATTTATAAACCTCCTCAATCTAGGTGAGGTGTTCTACCACAAAGTTTCAACTATTTATTCTCAAATAATAGAGTAAACAAGGTCTTATTTAGGTATCTTCTACTTATTCATCAATACAAAAACACTCCATCTGGTTTAATTACATTTATATATTTAATTTAATAAACTGACATCTAATATCAGTGTGTTTAGTTTGGGAGTATTGAATTTGATTATTTATAATATTTATAGTTCACTTATTATCAGAAAATATCACCACTAGTTATTTCACCAGTTCAACAAGATCTTCTAATTACCATTTCATCTGATAAAGTTGGGTCTAGGATTTAGTGACTAAAATGTATTCTTCCAGAACCCTATATATGTAAAATATTTTATCTTATTTATTTACCAGAAAAACTTAATTATAATGTAAAATGAACCTATACTTATGTAATTTTGGTTCAATACATCAAAATCCCAATTAAAATTTGAGAAGAATGATTCTTTATGTTCCTTTTTTCACATAAAGTAGTAAACCAGGATTGAGAGTTTCATAAATATACCTCATAATACTATTTATAATTGAAATATGCATACTAGTGGGATTATTTTAAAATTTGGTCACCATTAATGTAGCATATTCTATGTCTATTCGAGTTGTTGTTAGGTATAAAACATTCAATGATCCACTGGTATATGGTAGTATCTATTAAATTTTCATCCTAAATCATCCCAATCATGGTTCTAGTTACAAGCAGGGATGACATGAGTTATTTAATCATGTACATCAAATTTTTGATGAAATTAATTTTTATATTTATTATGATTTTTAAAATTATAGCTCTATTAATGTGTCACTTGAAACACTAGAAACTAAGTTATCTCACCAATCATCAAAATTTAAAATTCTAAAATTATTATATTTACTAACAACTCTACAATATTTTTATTAATTACATAAATTATTATATCATCCACATAAAATATCAGGGTAAATTATTCACCCATGGATGTTTTTACAATTTTTTGGTGATCCAAATGATCACTTTTAAAGTATAGTTTCTTTATATTTGAGTAAAGTTTAACACACCATAAACACAGAGCCATCTTTAAACTATAAAAGGGCTTAGTCAATACATATTCCGTTTATCCGTCAATTACAATCAAGAATACCACTGATTCCTCAATATATACTTCCTCCTTTATCATTCCATTCCTAAATTTTTTATATCAAACTAAAAAAATTTAAACCCTATTTTAATTTCCACTACTCGAAAGATCCTAATTGTCTCAAGTTGATCCATTATTGTAAATTTTTATTCAATATCCAAAACTTATATTGTAATATAAACTTTTCATACTAGATGAGCATTATTTAGAACTATATTATCATGTTTATAAAAATTATTTCTGAAAACCAACAGTCTTCCAATTATGTTGTAATGTTCATGTCTCTCCATAAGATCCCATATTTAGTTCATATCAATCTTATCAAACTCATCATTAAATGATTTTACCCATGATGTATATTTTTTCTTCTTCAAAAGATGTTGAATATATAGTTAATAATAGAGAATTACACTCTAGTGTCATCATTCATCGCATCTGAGTTGGTGTAGATCCATCCCCAATTATGTTTGATGGATAAACTTACATACTCGAACATCTTTACTATGGTATATAATGGATTTATTCAATATTTTCTAATTATAATTACACTACCAAGCGTAATTACTTTATTAAACATATATAACTTTTGACTCTGTGTGGATTTCATTATCTTCTTCACCTAGTTCAAAATAAGAACTCCCAAAATTCATTTCAGTTTTCTCATCTATATCATTGAGAACATTGATCCCAATAATATTTACAAACCTTTTGGTGTAACACTTGTTGGTTTTTCTGTACATTGAGTAACCTAGGAATATTCCTTCATCTAAAACATCGAAATACTTACCTTGATTGGATTCCTTGTTCTGAATGTATCATCTCCTTCAAATAAACATAGATGTTCTTCAGCGGTGGGTTTCTTAAATGCGACATATCAAAGAGGAACATTAATATTTTTTCATAAAAATAATAAAATGTTTTGTGTAAAATGTGACTTGAATTACCTCAATCCTATAATGGTTCAAAACATCACTTCCAATAAGTAGAGTTTTACCTATGTTATTCACTATCCCATTATATCATTCAAAAAGCCTATTTTATTATGGGATGTTAACTAAGGAAAAATCATGTAATATACTATGTATTTTGATATAATTCTACAACTTAGTGTTTTCTTCTCTATTTAATTATTATGATAAATTTTTTTGAAGGTGTCACCTATTTTATTTCCACTCTCCTCTGATACATCTTCATGCAGTCCATAACTTCCTTTTTACTATACATTATCGTAATTCAATCAATTCTATCAAAATCATCTAAAAAATAAATTAAGTACATTTCTCTATAAGTTCTATATTGATTTATAGGGTCATAGATGTCAGTATAGATTTGATAGAGTAAAATGGATGACCTATTCTTATTTTTCTGATAAGAGTTTTGTATTATCTTATCCCACATTCTTGCATCACATTCCTTTTACAGGTCATACATCATATTTGATATATCCACTATAAATATTAGTTTCAAAAGGTTTCATATGATCTACTGATGGATTTGAATATGAATTTAATGATTTTTTCTTCTTCAACTATAACAAAAAACATGTTCTCATTTCAATCAATAAGGTAGAGATTACCATTGGTTCTCCATCAATTCATATGTGAATTCTATATCTTTCATTTAATAAAGATCGTTTTTAGTTGAAAGTAACATCGAAACCAGATTTTAAGAGCTATCTCACACTTAGGATCTTATATTGAAATCAATCTATATAGAGTACTTCTATTCTCTTAGTTAATCAATTATTAGGTTTTTCTTCCTGCTTCCGTTTATATCAATATCTCTATCATTAACAAAATTTGATATTAAATTAACTCATAATTTTTCATTATTTAGAAGTTTCATATTAACTATCATGTGGGATGAAAATCTGCTATAGAGGATCCATTTTATATTTATCATTTATTTCTTTAATTGGAACTTTATCTAGTTTTTCTTTTCTCTTTTTTATTCTCTTCCTTCAAAAATATTCTCTACCAAGTTGATACATTAGATGGAATATCATTTCCTTACATAATATATATAGTGTAATTATGTTCTTATTCTTACTCAAATAGAGAAAAACTAATATGCAACGGAATCTCATTCGATTTATTTATAATCATCTGACTATGACTCACATGGTATAAAATTCTATTTCCCATTTTTCTATAGTAACCATTTTTTTCCTAAAGTTATAAAATGGATAGAAATACCAATAAAATGACTCTCTCATGCATTTAATAATATATACTCATTCTATTTTTACCAAATTTTCGACTTTTTAACCTTAAAATAACTTAGTGAATCTTCATATAATTACATGGTGTGACAATTTAAGTAATAAAATAGACACTTAATATTGGGAGATATCAATCCACCTTTACCTATCCACCTATTACCAAGTCTTGAGAAACTTCTTGGTTATGGACTGTTCCTCAAATTCTTATGAATATAATCTATCTTTTGATTACCTTTAAATTGAATAGATGTTGTTCTAGTTTTTTCTTTAAATCACAAAAAACAACACAATCATTCTTATTCTAAGATATTTGATACTTCAAAATTGTATCGTAACCTTCAGTGCCTCATTTGAACCTTTCCAAAAGATGTATAGATAAGAACTTCCAAAATTTCCTTTTTCTATTTTGTTTTTTTGAATTCATTTTAGTTTCCAATTTAATTTTAAATATAACCACTTCTCTCTCAAGGAAATTAACCATCTTGGATCTATACACTAAATAAATTATTATAATTAATAATATTATCTAGTTAATTAGTTTTTTTGTTTCCGATCAAACGATTATTTTGAGATTTCATGATGTGTTTATTGATCTTCTATCTACTTCAATTGTAGTTATCTCTCTTCATCAAGAAGATCTATATATTCAAAATATTATTTTAATAGTGAACCTATTATTTTCATTCTATTTCATGGAATACCAAGATTTTCAATTGTTCCCTCAAGTTCCACATTTATATTTAAACAACCTTCATTTTTATTGTCATTATCTCTCTATGTTTTTCATTTTTTCGATAATAGGAATTGTGGGATCTTCCATGTAATATTTAAATTCACTCAATTCTTCCTCTAAGTAATATTTATTAGATTACAATTCCCATATCACTAGGATGTTTCTCTAAATATTCATCATGGAATAATTTCTTAGTTTGGAATATTCTTTTTGGGTATCAGCCTTCATATATTTTTTATATTTTACATCCCATCATCATCAACATTGAATCAACTCATCATAATTTTTATAACCATTCCATATAAAAAAAATATAGGTTTATATTTCCTTCCAATATACCTTTTATTATTTCGAATTTTCCTTATACCAGTGATAAAAAATCATCATCTACTTATTTATCTTCATCTATTTATTTATTCATGTTAAAATTATCCATGAATTTAATGTACATCACCATGTTTTACTGTTTAATGTTATTTTTTTGACACACATTTCATAGGCCACCAAACATCTATATAATTAATCTAGTGATAGATCAACCATATTTCTTTCTTCATGTATTGGTAATTTTAGGTTTTATAGGGGTGGTAGACTACACAGTTCTATATTCAAAACATCAAAATCCTTTACTTATTCACCCAGTCCAAAAATGGAACCAACCACTTTAGTGATTCAATTAAAAAATTTATTTAAATATTCATCAAGATATATATTTTGACCATGAAACATATTAAGAAAAAATTGGATATTTACCTATTTCACATTTCTATCCAAGATATAATTTTTATCCAACATAACCCACATATATTTATTAATATTTAATATTATCACCTTCATATTGATTTATTTTTAAAGTGATACATACAAGGCATTTCGATATTTAGCATTAACATCAATCAATTTTATATCTAATTCAGTCATAGATAAATTAAAGGAAAACATTAACTCCTTCTCATGTACATTAGTAGAGAATAATTATATTCCTATATATCATAGGTGATGTCACACTTTGCTCTTAAAGATTTGGAAATTTATTCAATAAAATAAAGGGTCACCCTAATAAATCACGGTGTTCTACATAACAATTATTTTCTGTTAACAGATTCATCACTTGAAAACTATACTATAATACCAATTATTTAAACCATATCCCAAAATGCCTTATGAATAAAATATGGAGTGGATTAAGGTGTGAATTTAATTTCATTCTTGGAATCTTTGTCTCATGTTTTAAATAGTAACACAAATCTATTACCCTTAATACCAGAAAACGATACCCAGATATAGGAAAAATAAAAAAGGATACATAGTGTTTTAATTGTTTCACCAACACTAGTTGGAGTGACTAACTAAAGAAGGGTGAATGGAATTCACTATAACAAATTTATGTTAAAAAATTTAAACAAAATCCCTTGGGTTAATTAAAAACAATAGGATAATCAAAAGAGTAGAATAATATATGTTTGATCTTTAAAAATATTTCTTAAAGTAGGATTAGGGATTAGTTAAAGGTCAATTTATCTTTTTAAAATAATTAACATAATAAAATACTTTATATAATCAAAGGATAATTATAATTATAAAAGTTTAATTTTTATTTAGAAATTAAATAAAAAATGAATTTTTAGATTTGAAATGAAGAAGAAAAACTAAAATATCACACATTGGACAAAAAAGGGGCTCAGTCTCAAGATAAGACTTAATACAGTCCACCTATATGTCACCCAATATAGGGAATATTTCTATAACAATAATCATATCCACAACCTAGATTAGGAATTCAAATAATAGAACATAGGATATCGAAGACCTAATCCTCTTCTACAGTTATATATAAGAATAAAAACAATAAATATGTAACAAAATGACTACTTCCATAGTTTCTGTGGGTATAGAAATAGAAAACGTTTGAGATAATATCAAGTATTATCCAGTTTAAGAACACGATTTAGTATGTTAAGAGAGTAATTTACCACAATTCACTAATGTTACACATGATAAAGAGAGCGAAAACAGTAATATATTGAAAGATGAGGTGTTGCATAGTCTATATAACTTCATATAATCGAGGATACTTGTATTGGAATTGGTGAGGATCTTGAAAAAGTTTCTATGAAATATAAGAAATAACTAGAGTCATATAGTTCTTGTTTTTTATATGTGTATTCTCTAAAAAACTTCTACACAGATCTCTTTATTCCTTTTATGTTATTTTATTGATCTTCTGTATGTTCTAAAAATTTACACATGCATATATTTAAAATTTGTGTTAAAAAACACCATTTTTTCATGAGTAATTGATTTTAAAAATCTAGCTTTGTAAGTCCAATTATATGTTGATGAATAATAATAAAAAGATACAACATCCTCATAGTGAATGAAAAAATGATAAACCTCTGACTTTATATTCAATTCATCAATGGAGTGGTTTAGGAATAATAATAAATGAATCCATGTGACATTGTCTACATTAACCCCTATAAAATAGATGTTGTAAACATTAAATTCAAATGAAGGATAGAACACCAATGGTAGCATGCTGACAGTGGATGAACTTTGTCAGTAGTGTAGACCAACAGTAGAACAAGCCAGTAGTTGCATAGATAGAGGTAGCACATCCGGAGGTATCACATTTAGTGGTAGCACATCTAGCTGTAGCACATTTCTATAGGTACCTCATGTCTGTTGGTATCACATTTCTGGTGGTAGCACATGTCTGGTGGTTGCAAGCTGAAGGACCCTAGACCACCCTGAGAGTGGGGGTGAATTAGGGTGTCTATTTTTTCTCTTATATGTTGGATATTATTCCCAAATTGGTAGGAAATTTCTAAAACTTGTATGATGGATATTTTTATTAATTAAAACATTCAAAATCAGAAGGAAAAGACAACCCTTTTACTCGGTTCACCACCAAGGGCTACGTCCAAGGAGCATACACTGAAAAGTTGTTGGTCATACCTAATTCTACTAATATTCATTAGTTATAGATTAAAAAGTTTTGGGAATAGTAACTATGTCCTAGGAATACTTCCATAAGTTTAAAGGATAGTTCACTGCTACCCTTATAGCACTTCCGTTGACTCCCCCTTGCTCAATGCCTTAGGAGAGGTCTCACTCAGTTTTTTGACATGACGGTCTCTTTATCAAATAGGCATAGAATTATTTGTCTCATGCTTAGTATAAGACTTTGCTTTCATAGAACTAAAGAATTGATTTTCTTTTATATTCAATATTCTTATTTAGTGAAACAACTGAATGTACTAAATCATCTTCTTTTCTTTTTCAAAAATCACAAGCACCTTTGTGATTGTTCAAGTAATGAAGGCTAACTTACTTGGAATCATCAAAATCAATTATCCTTCCTTCTTTTCATGTATTCATGGTATAATTCTTGTGGAAATTGGGTTGAACTCTTTCCTTTACTTCTTCTTATTTTTTACACACGTGTACTGCAAATCTCAATTTTTTTCTTTAAATGTTCACACTTGTTCATGTGCATGCAAGAGTGCAGGAATATTAATTTGTTTCTTTCTTATCTGAAAACTCTAATGGGTATAACTATTTTTGCACACATGAACTCTTATCTTCATACCTTTCATTTATTTTCACTTGGTTTGGGTTTCTTATTCTTTTATATGTGTGTTTCTTCAAACCTGAATGGCTACAACCCACAGTTCACCTTGTTTTTGGACACTTGAAAGGATGAAGTCCTTTGTGGACCAACTTAACTTTCCCTTATCACTAATGAATGAATTTGTGCATATACTTGCACTTACATTGTGAGTTATTCTTATTCACGCAACCTCAAAAGGCCTTAGGATCCTTAAACAGTGCACATGTGTGCAAGAATGTACACATGACCCTTCTTCATGCAATCTTCCCCACCAAAGACTTCCCCTATAAACAATAGGATATAAGCGTACAGACAGGAGGGTGTTCTCACCTTTCATTGTGAAACCAGAATGGCCATGGATCATCTACTTGATGCAAAGGATGTACTGTTACTCTTTTCCTAGAGTGCGCAGGTGTTTGCGAAGCACAGTGGGAGGCTGAGGATCAACCAGTGGATCACAGTGATATGACGTTCATGAAGCACATCGAAGTTATTTAAAAAAACAAATCACGTATTCATGATAAAAATTCTTCAAATATTTTTGAGGTTATTTTTTTCAAGATGCTTTAATAGTGTTTAACACATGTTGACAGTCTGCGGGATGCCTTCTTTGTAGAGTACAAGGCTCGCAAGTCTCTTCTTTCTCTTCTCAAAGTGAAAGCACTATGAGATGCTCTGTTTTGAAAAGACGAGTTCTTGAAATCCTGGGATCAGCAACATCCTCTCGGATTAGTTCCTATCCTTTTATTAGCTAGGGAAATATCCTTTTTCCTCAATAAAATCTCTTGAATCAACCAAGATATTCTCTTTGAAAGCACAAAATCTTCAGTGTTTAAAAATTTCAAACTCGTGGATTTGATATGCTGATATCCTCAGTGAATTTTATTTTCAATGTGAATTTCTCTTCTTTCATGATTCTTGAACACGTGAATACCTTAGTAATGACATGAACCTTGTTTTAAATCCTCTCATGAATCCACATGTCCTGGGAAACTCTGGTTAACTCATCCAAACCTTATTCTTATAGGAATTTTCATGCTTGAACAACTTATATTGCATACATGGTTTCAATATACTCTAGTGGTCCTCATGATACCAAAATGATATTATAGGGTGATTGGATCATGGTTGTTCATCTTCTCTGGTGAGATGTAGTGGTGCCAGTGAGTGATCAAGGAGTAAGATAAATCCGGTTGGTTCGAACATCATGGTAAGATCGTACGGCTCAGGTTCATACTCACATGGCATGGGATAGATGAGTGGCCACGATTATATCCATCTTCCATGATTGATCAAATGGTCAAGTGAGATGTGAGATTAGATGGATTACTGAGATTGCGTTTTAGTTTTTCTAAAACTCATCCCACATCAAATTTTAGATGTGTTTTGTGCATGGTTTAAGTATCAGTCTTCTCTGGTCCATTTCCATATTACTCATCCTTCCTCCATGGTACAACTCCGTACCGTGTTCCGTGGGTGTGCTCTATGCCAACCCTATGCATGATTCAACCCTCACTCTAAAGGTGCACTCTACACCCACTCTGACTCTCTTGGGTTAGATCTTCCCAGATTCCTCATGGGCCCAGTCAACCCCTGTGGTCCTGCATATGCCTTGAGTTGAGTTTGGGTGGCTTGCTCATGGGCTGCCCCATTTTTTATGTATGCAACAAAAAAGTGTTAGCATAAATGTTTACATGAAAAATATGCATGGAAACCTAGTATTTAAATGCTCATTCATGGAAACCTCTATAACACTGAGCCTCTTCTTCATTCTCCTTTTTTTTGGATTATTAATTACAATGAAAAATTCATCATCATCCATCTTTTTTTATAGATAATGCACCAACTATGATACCGTTTCTTTGAACTTTGAGATTAGTGCACCAATTGTCTGATTTTTCTATTCTCCATTCACATTGGACTTGAGAGATATGTTTCTTTATATTTATCATTATTGATATCATTGAGAATTAATACAACGAAATGAACTAAAGTGGTCCCAAAAATCTCCCCCTTGTATTTTGTTGTAAAAAATTCAACATTTTATTTCAAACGACTGTTTTAATGTTAAAATGATATTCTTCTCTCTCCCCTAAATTTTCATTCTCTCTATCTCTTTCATTTAACTTTCTCTCCCCTTTATTGATAAGAAATACAATGTTCGTGGTAGTGAGGGTATAATCCATACTTAAAAAGTGTACTACCTATCATTTCACTCAAAGTCTACATGAGAAATGCACAGTGTAGAAAACAAGAGGATTGGATTTAGACAAAAAAGATGTCCATTATTCACAAATCATGTTACCTTATAAGTTGAGAACTCAAGTAATTATCTTCAATTGTATTTCAAATTCATTCCATGATGAGGATAATAAGTATGATATGATGTTATCAAACCGATGCTCTTACAGTCACTCTAACAAATGGATAAAGAACATTCAAGTGTAAAAGGCAAGATAAGTGACCTTGGGGCACTTCCAATTTTCATATGTTACTTATTGAAATATTTACTATATTCTTTATAGGATGATTTTTATTTTGAGTGAAAAAATTTGAGAGATTGAGAGATGACATGATTTTTCCAATGACATGATCATTAAACAATATTTAGGGTAATTTAATTTTATACCAACATAAGATGATACTAGATGAAATCATAACTCTAGAAACTTCTTCACGTGTATCCCCCCCAAGGGAACACTTCTCACCACTAATTATTAGGTTCTCCCCTGATGTATTTCATCACCTTAAATTCCCTGTATGATAAGAGAAAATACAATACCAAAAGATTTATTGGAATAAGGTGGATCCTCCTTGCTTCTTTGATGTGAGTAGGATGGCTGAGATGGTTTTCTCATCCAAGATGCTCCCTTTTATCCACTCCCCACCCTTGGACATGTTATCATCAATTATAATATGGTTGTGTGGATCTTAATATTTATTATATCTATTTGTCTATGAATATTCATTATTCAAGTGATTTTAAAGCACAAGAATATCCTGGTGAAAATTTCATCTTCTTGAGGAATTATTCTTGAGAGGGAAAAAATGAAATGAAATTCCAAACAACATGATCAGCCTTGTCGAACATCATACATATTAATTCTATATATTAATGTGGAATATTTTTATTTCTTGTTGCACTATCCCTAACCAGTGAATCTTCATTCATTATAATTCTTTCCAAATCTTCATTCTATATAACTGATAAGTCATTAGGGATTGATGCATCAAGATTGGATGTCCCACATGGATTATTCTGAGTGACACAATTCATATTAGTTCTTTTGGATGCACCACCCTTTTGATTTCTTCCAAAGAAAGATTATTCTTTGTATTATGGCTTCTGTGGTCTTCTTATTTCATCATATCTGGATAGATGTTTAGATAATAATTCACTATTCGTGTGACCACTCTCATTGTATACATCACAGATGTTGTCTAGAATTCCAAATCTGTCAGTAGTATAGATATTATTTTGGATATGTGGATGTTACTTATTTTTCTTTGGATTAATTCCCCTTGATATAGTCTTTCTCGGTGATTTTTCATTTAGGAGATTATACCAAAAATCCAATTCCAAATTCCCAAACCTGTTGCAACACCAACGTTGACCCAAAAATATTGACTTCTTGATATCTTCAGTATAATATTACTTGGTCTTTTCCTTGACATGTTGTTCTCTTAGTGGGGCACCATCTTCCAACTTCATTTTCTTATCTCCTCTAGCCATAGTGGTAGGTATCTCATCACATTTCTTTATCCATTTTTTTTTGAATTTGTCTTCTACACTACACTTTTTGTAGGAACATTAGTAAAAGATGGTCTCTTTACTTTCTCTGGTTCTTGTGATGTATCATTGAATGAAGTCATGATCTTATTTTCACATGTTGGAGGTATTTCAACCTTATAATACTTCAGTGAGAATTGTGTGCCAGTAGCTACTATTTCCTTCTTTTATGAAGCATCAATTTGTGTCTTCTCAAGATTGGTAAATAGATCTTCTAGTTCTCGATATTTCATATTAATGATGACTTTATGATATTCAATCATAATCATCTTATCTTCATAGGAATTCTTCATTCATTAAAATTCAACTTCATGAAACTTAACATTATTCTGTAACAAGGAGTCATGTTCCATAAATTTCGTGAATGTTTCTTCCAAATATAAACTCTTGACTTCAGTGCTGTTCTTCAGTTGAGCTTCATGTGCATGGATTATTTCTTCTAGAGTCTTATTGACTCCCTCTTTTTTCAAAGTATTTAATCGGTTTGGAGAGATTTAAACATTCAAGAATTTTTCCTTCCAATCCCTTTTCCACATTATTAGTTTGTCTTCCTAGTTAGGTGATTGCAGCCTGTATACATTGAAATATTCTACATACAGTAGAAACTCTTTTTTCAGGAATATCATGCAGATAAATTCATAATTTCTCCCAATCCCTTGTGAATGAAATAGAAGTGTCTTCCAATCCTCTTGTAGAGACCCGAGACACCAACTTTTTACATTCAAACCATGATATATTTTTATTATCATATAGGAATGGATAATTAGATACTATCTCTTCTTTGGATAGGAGGGACCTCTTCACCTACTTCATCGATTTATTTTTCCTGTTTGTCAAGGTCTTGTTGGATATAGACTTCTACTCAAAGGTAACTAAATATTCAATAAAATTGGACTTCATTGTTGACATATGAATTATTAATCAAATCCTCCAATGAATAGAATTAATGTAGATTATCCAACATACCTAAACTTTTGCGCTCTGATACCAATTGAAGGACCATAAACCATCCTGAGAGGGGGTTGAATTAGGGTGTCAAAATTTTCTCTTATTTACTTGATAATGTTCCCATGTTAATAGGAACATTATTAGACCTATATAATAGATATGTGTAGTAAATAAAACATTCACATAAAGAAGGAAAACACATCACTTTTACTTGGTTCAGCACAAAAGGGCCATATCAAAGGAGCGTATGCTGACATGTTGTTGCTTGTACTTGATTCCACTAATATTCACTAACTGTGGGTTAAAAAGGATTGTAAATAGTCACTCTATTCCAATAACACTGTCTAAAGGTTTAGGGATATTTCACTGCTTCCCTAGGATCACTTATGTTGACTCCCCTAGCTCAAAGACTTGGGAGAGGTCTCACTCAGTTTATACACCCAAAGGTATCTTCAATAGATAGGCATGGAAGTCTTTGTCTCTTTTTCAGACATATAATTTCACTACATGGACCTCTATAATTGATTCTATTTTATATTAAATATTCTTCTTTATCAAAACAAATAAATTCACTAAATCATATTCTTTTCTTTGGCTAGAATCATAAGAACCTATGTGATTGTTCACGAAATGTAGGTTAGCTTACCTGGCATCATCAGAATTAGTTATCCTTTCTTCTATTCATGTATGCATGGGATCATTAGTGTGGAAATTAGGAAGAAATATTCCCTTTATTTTTATTCTTATTTACACTGGTTACCTCACAATCTCGATTCTTTTCTTTAAATGTTCACACATGTTGATATTCTTGAAAGAGTTCATGTATTGTCCTCTTAAGGTTTTATATATGTGTTTATTCTAACCCAATCGGGTGAAACCCATAGTTCACATTTTTTTGGAAACATTAATGGATGAATTCATTTATGCACCAACTCTCCATTCCCTTCTCACTTATTAATTCATGTGTGCATATACTTCCCCTTATATCATGAGTTATTATTCTTCAAAAAACCTCAAAAGGCCTCGGGATCCTTTAAAAATGTGCATGCATGGAAGAATGTACACACGACCCTTCTTTATGAAATCTTCCTCACCAATGACAGCCCCTATAAACAATAGGATATAAGCATACAAACAAGAGGGTGTTCTCACCATTATTTGTGAAACAAGGGTGGACATAGATCTTCTTCATCACAAAGAGGATGCATGGTTCCTCTTTGCACATTCTGTGCAGGTTTTTGCGAAGCATAGTGGGAAGATGAGGCTTAACTACTAGATCATGGTGATATAGCCTTCACGAAGCACATAGGTGGTTTTGAGAAAAACCAATTGTGTGTTCACAGTAACCCTTATTATAACAAAGGTGTGGTTCCTCTTTGCAAGATACTTCAAGCATACTTAGAACTTTTTGAAGGTATAAAATATTCCTTCTTCATATACCAGAAGGCTCGCAGGGTCTCTTCTTTATCTTCAAAAAGTGGAAGCACATATAGATTCTCTATTTTGAAAAAATGATCTCTCGAAATCTTGGGAGCAGTAACATCCTCTCAGCTCAGTGCCTCTCCTTTTATAGAAAAGGGCACTTCCTTTTTCTGCATTCAAATCCACTAAATTAGCTATGATATTCTATTTGAATGCACAAAATTTTCAGTGTTTAAATCTTTCATTATAGTTGATGGGATATGCTAAGATCCTTAGTAGGTTTCCTTTTCAGCACATATTTTTCTTCTTCCATGATTCTCAAACACGTGCATGCATTAGGAATGGCATGCATCGTGTTTTAAATCCTTTCACAAATGCATGTGGCCTCAGTAACTCTAGTTTACTCCAACGAACCTTCTTCTTTGAGGTATTCTCATGTATGAATAACATAAGTTGTATGTATGGTTTCAGTATATTCCATTGGTCCTAATTATACTAAAACGATCTTCCATGGTGATATGATCATCGTTCTTCATCATCTTTGTTCAGATGCATCGACACTGGTGGGCACTAGAGGGGGAGGATGACAGATCCAGATGGTTTGAACATTGTGAGAGGATATGATGGCTCAGGTTCGTACTCACATGGTGCGGGATAGATGAGAAGCCACCATTAGATCCATCTGTTTCATGTTATTGGACGGTTGAGTGAGACACGAGATTAGATGGACAGTTGAGATCACATTTGAGTTTTTTAATACTCATCCCATATAGAGTAGGAGATGTGGGTTGAGCATAATTCAACCATCAATATACTCTACTCAATTTCCATATTACACCTCTTCCCTCCATGGTATGACCGCATACCTTGTTCTGTGGGCGTGCTCCACGCCCACCCTTTGCATGATTTGACCCTTACTCTATAGGCACACTCTACACCCACTCTTCCTCTCTTGGGATAGCTCTATTTGTCTTCCTCAGGGGTGTGGTCGGACCCTATGGTCCTGCATATTCCTTGGGTTGAGGCTGGGTAGCTTTCTTATGTGTTGGACCATTTATTAAGAATTCCTAAAAAAATTGTTAACATAAATGTTAACATGAAATAAGATGCATGGACACCTAGTTGGCAAAGTCCATCCATGGATACCTCTAGAACACCGAGCCTCTTCTTCATTATCCTTTTATTTTTGGATTATAAATTCCAAATAACACTTCATCATCATCCTTATTTGTTTTTATAGGTAATGTATCAATTGTGATACAAGTTCTTTGTACATTGAGATCAATGCACAAATCATCTGATTTGTCTATTCTTCATTAACAGTTGACTTAGTAGAGATCCTTCTTTGTACTTATCATCATTGAAATATTTGTAATCGAAAAACTCGATTCACTAATGTAGTCCCAACATGTGTTTGGTCATAGAACATGTCTAATGATAGAATATATACGATGGAAGAACATGTATAGTGGTAGAACATTTGAAAATAACAATAGTATATTCATAAATAATGGTACATATTTACTTACCAAATGTTCATTAAATATAACATATTATCCTTAAGATCATAATAATCATGATTTATGAGCTTCAAAATAAGGAGGTGCTAACAATATGCCCATTTTTTTAGAAACCATGTCATTTTATAGAAATATACAAATCCAATATTGAATTAAGGAGATGCATTTGAAATGGTATGGTAATAGTTTACATATCATCTAAATTTACTAAAGTGAGATGCTAGGTTTATATGTTGAAATAGAAGTTAAAATGTTAAATGTAAAATTGAATAAAATACTAAAATATAAATGCCATAAAAACATTATTCTCCCCATTTTGGGATTATAAAAAAGATAATAAAAGTAAATTTATTAAAGTATAGGAAAGAATAAATGATAAACTGGATTAAATATGTTAGTAAAAATATTACATCTCCCAAATAAATATAAGGGCAATAAATCCCTATGAAAGAATAATTTTAATCTAAATTACTCTCTTCCATTTGGGATAGAAGAAAAACTGGGTATTTGAATTTTTCAATTGTAAGAGGAACCAAGGTAGAGGTTGAGGGTGTATAAGTATATGTATGAATATTTTTAATCACCACTATCCTGAGATACCGAAATACTTCAGTTGGTGACCTGCTGAAAGGATGAAAATGATAAGGCAGAGGTGTAGAGAGTGGTGGGGTAGTGGAAGAATACATTGGAATAACCTCAAGTGACAAAACTACTCTCCTAGATATATATAAAAAAGGTATTTATCAGATTCAAATATTCCATGACAATGTTTCCACCTCTCTTCATAGAACCTAATAAGTATTTCTTCACTTCTATAAAAAACATTAGTAGAGAAAAAAAGAATTTAAGCTGGTATACTTATTCCTTAAAAATCTTATGACATGTGGAATTACCATGTTCTCTTATATGAATATAAAATGATAATTCAACTCATGTTTATTATGTATTCTGGAAAGGTAGTATTTGATAACCTTATTGATAGTTTCTCTATCACTTATATCTTCAATCAAACACTCCCTTACCATTTTATATATATGCTCCCAATGATACCTAATTTACTAAACGTCCTCTTTATGAGAAGTATGAACATCAAAAATGATGAATTGAAACTCCTCTCTAACTAAATATTAGATCATCTCAACATTAATTGAAGGGAAATTAGGTGGGGTAGTGTATGTAGAAGCATATCTAGGTTGTAAGGTCTACAACCTCTCTAAAAAGTAGCATGGAAAGTAGAAAAATGGAATTATTCTCCTTTATAATAGACCTCATTTATCTTAATCCCACAATCCAATATTCTATTATCAATCTCAACCTCTTGTGTCTTCAAAAAATCATGGGATGAATGAGAAATATGACAAGATTAAAGATGTGTCCTGTATTAGATTTATTGAGATGAGTAACTATATGAGTGTGAGATATTAAAACTATATTAAAACAATAAATAAACCTTTATCTAGCTGGTTCCAAATCATCTCTGGTCACATAGTTTAATGGTACTGAGGATGTTGTATGAAGAGGTGAAGAAACCCTCTTAGTATTTGGCAAGACAACCTATGCAGGCTAAGATATATCAACTAGAGCATCAGATGAAAAGTCTTGTAGCTGACTGAAATAAATAATATACTCCACTAGATGTCCCTTTGAATATTTTCTAGTATAAACTGAAATTAAATGTACACCATACTCTGGTGGAATTCTATTATCATCATTATCACTGTCATCCTCACCATTTTAATCTGGATAAGAAATTCAAATAATCTTTGAACTAGAAGAAGAATTCCAATTGGATTCAACACTATCCTCATCTATGATAAAAGATTCATACCTATGAACATTCCTCTATCTTGATGAACCTGGGGATTACTCCACCTCAACAGATTCCATCAGCCCACCTTTAACAAATTCAACATCATTAATTGGATGGACATAACATGGTATTCCCACAAACCTAGCTTAAATTTAAAAAATATGATATGTAGGAGATTGTTCCCTCTAAAAAAAATTAACATCATCATAATCATCACGAACCTTTGATTCTTGAGGTCTATCAACACTTACATCATTATAACAATTATACACATCCATTACATCCTTCGTGGATTCAAAATAACTATGAAATTATTATTATCCTATGATTTTGATTTCCTATTCTTCTCTTTCACTCTACATGATATCTCTAACAGGGAATGAAACATGTGGAATTATAGTTCCAAAATATACAATTAGATGTTTTAATATATATATCACTACCTTATTCAAAATATACAACTACTTCTTCTTTGGCCTCATCAATTTCATCTTCTAATTTCTCTTCATAAAAATAAGACACAATATCTAATGGTTATAATCTAGGGTCAAAAATATTCTTAGTCCTTGTATGGTGGTCCATAGGATTCAAATTCCCATAAATATTGTCATTATCTTCCATACATTTATTCATCCATGGAATCTATAATACTTTAATGCTTTTACAGATAATTTTTTTAAACAAAAACCAGCACATTTTACCTTTCCTACCTCTTCCTTATCATCCAATCCCTTGGGTTCTAGAATAAATGAGACCATCATTGGATAAATTCGAGAGTTTGATCTATAATAGGATATAAAAATCTCTATCTTGTGCACCATAATATATTTATATAGATTAGTTTTATCCATTATTTTTATAAGGAATAAATGGATGGAATCCTAATACCACATTGTACTAAAATCCCCTTTTCTGTGACATAATCTAGGCTGAATAAACATGAACAGAAGTATACACTCACAATATAGCTCTGTAGAAACATGAATTCTTATTTCAACACTCCTATTAATTTCCATTAGTTCATCCTTATATACAAATAAGTCAATATCATTCGGCATAAAACCATTATAGTCATTAGAGATACCTTGGTGAGGTAAATTTATGCACTTATCCCATTTCATGGAGAGAAATTTAATCTCTTTACATTCAATCATACTATGAATAATATCTAACTTCTCACTAAAACTGTACTCATCATATTGGTAAAACTAATGATCCAAACTTAGATAAAATTATCTATCATTATTTGAAAACCATCTTAACCATCCTTGATCCAGAATCACCTTGAACACCAACAATTTTCTTTAAAATTTTCATTCCATATATCTTTCATTCTCTATTAAAACTACTCAATTCTAAAGATGATGATTTTTAGGTTTGACTAAAATATAGCTCAATTCTCCCTGATATTTCTTTAGAGTATGTGATCCTTAAGAAGATGACACTAATGGGTTCTTAATTTTCACCATTTCACTAAACATGATATATGGTCCACTAGAAGTTATGTTTACAAATAATCCAATGACACCTCTATAATTGGTTTGATCCATTTTATTTATAGTTTCATCAGGATATATATTAGAAGTGGTACTTATGAGATCATAAATAATTTTTATTCTATCCAATGAAAACTTTTTTGGAAAGCATTTAGTGTAATTAATTTGATTTAAAATAATTCAATCTTTATTTTGAAAAATTTGATAATCAAGAAAGAATTTAAATTCTCCCATTAAACTAATTTCAAATTCACTTTGCATTATATTTGAAAAATAAGTAAATAATGAATTTTTAAAAAATCAAAAAATATAATAAACCAAAATATGAATCAGTAGAACATCTTTTGAAATTATTTTTATAAAATGAGAAAGACCAGCTATGAATTTGGAAAAATAATTAGAAATCGGAAAATAGATGATCTTATCATTCCATGTTCTAGGATCTTGTTTCAAACCATATAAATATTTTTTATTTTAAAAAATGATTCAAAAAATGAGTATTTCAAAATCTAGGCGGTTTTCAACAAAGAAATACACAACTATATAACAGTTTCAGAATTCACTATTGACGTCCATATCATATAGTATGGATTCCCAATGAGCTGCATAATAAGGCAATATTCTGATGGATTCATGTTTGGAGGCTGCTGTAAAGGTTTCATCATAATTAATACCCTCTTCTTGATTATATTATTATATAACCATTATATCTTTACTTATGACTATTGATCCTGACACATAAACTTTGTTTCTAAACACCCACATAGTTCCAATTGTGAGAGTGTTTGTAGGTTTATATACTAGTTCCCAAACTATTTTTATTTCAAATCAATTAATTTATTATGAAATTTCCATTACCCAAAATTCATTATTAATTTCATCATTAATCTTTTTTGTTTCAAGATGTGACAAGAATTCTAGATTTTCAACCTGAATTCTAAGAGAAACTATAGTTTAATTACCTCTATCTATGTATCAAACTACATCATTTAAATTATACTATCTATGAATACTAACTATTAATGGAAAAAAGGGCTGTAAATATTATTATCTTCTACAAGTTCATGTTTAGGTTAAGGTTGACCCTTAGAATTGGATAATTTTTCTGCTTATTTCATAGAATTTTCAGAAGGTTTGGCATTGATATTCATATTTTATTGATTATCCTCACTGTTTTCCAAAGGGGTTTTAGGATATTTTGGATATTTTTAATAAAATTTTACATGAATATATTCCTTCATAGTTTTTTTCTTTTTTTAAATCCCCATACAATTTACACCAAGTTGAATACCTAAAGAATATTCCTTCATCACTATTGGAATAAAAAATTTCAAGGTAATCCAGTATATTAAGAATAAATACATTATAACCAAAAACTACAAAATAATTAACCTTTTGTTTTCATCCATTCCATAATTCATACAGATTTTTATTTAATAGAGGTCTAACTAAAACATTATTAATTATATAAAAATATATATTCACAACTTATACCCAAATATAAATAGGTAATTCAAACTCATTAATCATGTTTCGAAAAATTTCTTGAAGGGTTATCTTTTATCTTTTTACTACTCCATTAAGATTAGATGTTGTAGGAGTAGAAAATTTATGATTATAATCATTTTTTGAGAAAAATGATTCCAAAACATGATTTTCAAACTCACGTCCATGATCACTTATTACGATATTAATTCAATGTCCCCCAAGAATATCAATATATTTTGAATTCTCGGTAAAATAAGAACATGCATCATTTTTATGAGCTAAAAAATACCCAAATATATTTACGAACTTCATCTACAATAATATGAACATAGTTCTACCAATTTAAAATAGAAACTCTAGAATGTCCTAAAATGTACTTATGAATTAACTCTAGTGGTTGAGAAGTTGAATCTTCTTTATTTGACATGGATGTGATTTTATGTTATTTCCCTTTTTGACATGGGTTATAGACTTTATCATTATGTAATTATAGTTTAGGTAGAACATTGAATAAATCTTTCCAAGATAACATTATAAGTGAATAAATATTGCATCGGGCTAGTCTCCTATTCCAAATACAATATTATTTATCAAATTATTTAAGATAAAAAATATTTTAAGAAAATAGTTAGTCTAAATTAACAACATAATCTTTTTAATTTATCAAAGTAATAAAAAAGAATGTATTTTTTGAGTCAAAAAACTGTATTCATTATTTTAAAATTTAACATAAAACTATCATCACATATATATAAGATTCTAAATAGATTATACTTTAATCTATCTAGGAATAAACCTTTATAAAATAAAACAATGGGAGAGTTTTTTATTTAACCCGGTTCAATAATATTTGCTTTAGAATTGTCACCAAAAGGGATATTTCCACCATCCACCTTGATCAAATTCTTGAAACATGAATAATCTATATCCATAAATTTGGAACAAAATATATACATGTACCATAATATTTTTGAGGTATTTTAAAGTAGGTTTCCTGATAATAACATTTTAATGAAAAAATTACTTCGGTACACAAATCTTATTGGGTAAAAAAATGTTATTAATGAAGGTTTTATGAACCCATAATGTAATAATATGTTTTATAAAATCAAATATTAAACTTTTAGAAATATAAAACCTGTTAAGTCCAAAATAATAAAAACTAGTAAAATATTTTATTGAACATATCTAGGAATAAAATTACTTTTAATGATTCTTCTCTATCTATTTTGATATCCTATACTGGTAGTTTATTTTGGAGAATTATACCTTGCAATAATCATTGTAAGAGTATTTCTCTAATTTTTAAATCATTTCAGATATTTCATTAATTTTCTATTAGAAAATTTTAACTCATTTCTCTCTTTTAATGTCTTAGTATTTTTATGCTTATCAATACTACATCAGTAATAAAAGTATCATTTAGGGAATTATTCTTTATTTAAATATTATATTTATCTTTAAGTTCATTGAATATATCTACTAGTATATTTAATTATTCAAATATTTCCTCATTATAAATATTCTCATCAATTTTTTCATCTCAAGAAGAATTATAAATATGAACTAGAGATATAGAAAAAAATTATATACTTCAGATGTGTTACTCCTAAAACATATGTTATCACAATCAATGTTGTCTTATCTACTTGAATCAGATTCACTTGATTTATCCTTTGAAGCACTCTAGGTTTCCTTCATGGATTTTATACATCTCTTATCATTATAATAATATTTCATCTTAAATCATAGATTAGGGAATTCATCAGTGACGTGAAATTTCATCTTGATCTCATATAAAACAATCTCATTCATAATATCATATTTCATCCAATCCTTTCTCCAATTACCTATATTTTTATATTTTCATTTATAAATAGATTTACTAAGGAACTTATTTCTCTAGTAATTTTTTTAATCTTCTATCCAAGTGGTACATTTCATCATCAATATTAGTAAGTGACTCTTCATCACTTGAGAAATCTGCATGAATTTTCTCCTTTTGTTTTGAAGTAGTGATTTTGAAGGTTACAAATTTTCCTTTTGGTTTATACTCATCTCCTATATTTACCTTAAACTCCTTCTCATACATCATAATATTTACAATAAGATTCTTTACTGGAAGTGTATTGATATCACATGATTATATTATTGATACATATTCCTCTCCATCTTTCTAATAATCATCCGATAAGTTGCATGACTTGATTTTTGTCAATGGTCTTCTTCCCTAGTGAATGAAAAGTTCTCACTATATCATTAAAACTGAGATACATGTAAAAAATATGTTCCTCTAGTTTCATATTTTATGTATCATTTTTAATATTATGTGTATTTAAAACATTTATTTTACATTATATGTTCCCTTATGGGAAACAACTAAAGTATCCCATATTTCACAAGCAGTAACAGATGAAAAAATTCTGTTAAACTCAACTTCTCCCAAAGCATAGTATAAGAAATTCATTTCAGTATATTTATTATCCTATAATGTTTTAATAGAATTAATATAAGAAACTAGAGAAGTTTTAGGTTTATCATATTGATATTCATTTACTATTCAGATATCAATACCCATACTCTTTATGTGAATTTTCATTTTAATCTTATAACGAGCATAGTTAGTTCTATTAATATAGTGAGGCCTATTTGTAAAAAATCTCCCTTGTATATTATTATCAAAAAATAAATAAATTTTTCTATAAAATAAATATAATATCTTTAAAAGATAACAACATCTCAGTTGAAAATACATTTGAGACTAATTTATATCAAGTGTTGGTTGGAGTGAGTTACTAAAGATGGGATGAATTAATATTACAATAAAATTTTCTGTTATTTTTTTTTTAAAAAAATACACTAGGTTAATTAAAAATTCATAGTTAATAAATATTTTAGAATAATATAAGTATGATCTTTCAACATATTTCTCAAATAGGTATTAGGTATTACTTAAAAAATATTAGAATAAAATTTATCAATTTGAATCAAATTTACATAATCAAATAATTTTTTTAAACGAAGGTTAAGAATAATTTTCAAAGTTGATGTTATGTTTTTAGATTAAATAAAAAATGTAGTTTTTACTTGGAAATGCAGAAAAAAACAAAAATATCACACATTGAAATAAAAAAAGGCGTTCAATCTCCAAGTGAGACTTAATATCCTCTACATGGAAATCACTAACTATCAAGATGATTATTATAACAATAATTAGTTCCAAAACCTCAATCTGGTATACCAAAAATATAATACTAAGTGTTTTGTATCAAAAAATATTCAATAGTTTTACATGGGAAGAAAAATAGTAAATAGGTCTCACTTAACCTCTTATATTGTTGATATGGGGATAAAAATAAAAGAGTTGGAGAGAATATCATGCATTATACAGTTTATGTATAGGTGTCAGTGTATAAAGATAAACATAGTAATATAACACAATTCTCAAATTTAAACTGTAAATAGAGAGAAAAGTATGAAGAGATAGGAAGATGTCGTGTTTCTTTGTCTGAAAAGCTTTATATGCTTGATGGTATTTATATTTTACATGGTTAGGTGCTCAGAAATGTTTCTCAAAAAGTGCAAGAAAATATATTTTCTTATATTTAATGATTTATATCTATATATTCTATGAAAAAAATTCTATATAGATTGCTGGATTCAGTGTATGAAATGTGGTTGATCTTTTATATGTTCTATATTTTCACACTGTCATGTATACAACATGCATGTTTAGAAAACCCCCTCTTGGAATAAGAGGAATTCCTTCAAAATTTATAGCTCTATAGGTCTAAGTAACTGTTTAATAATAATAATAAATGTTTCCTAGATCCTCATACAGAACAAAAAATTCTAAAACATCTGATTTAGTCATGAGTGCATCTGTAGAGTGGTTTAAGAATAATAATCAATTAATACACATGGGTATGTTCACATTAACTCCCATAAAATAATCATTAGAAAATTTAAATTTGAATAAATGACAGAATTGAAATTGTAGAAATTTGGTGGTGGGTGAACTCTGTTGGTAGTATAAACAGAGAGTAAAACAGGCCTACGGTAGCACAAGCCACTAAAAGCATAGCTGGTGGTCGCACATCTGGCAGTGGAACATCTGGAAGTAGCACATCTGGTGGCCACACATATTTGGCAATATCCCTTGTTTGATGATAGCATGTTAGGTGTTAGAACATGTCTGGAGGTAACAAATATCTAGTGACATCACATGTCTAGCTTTAGCAAATTTCTGGAGGTAGTAAATTTGAAATTTATGGTGGATGTTTATAACTAACTATACATCTGTAATTTTACAATTTTCATTACAAAATAGAATAATATCATAAAAAAATAATCTCATTATAAACATAACAGTCATGATTCATGATTATTAAAAAAATAATGTTCCAAAAACCACAATGGGATAATCTAAGGAGTATATGGTGATAGTGTGTCAACCTAATGTGGATAACACTATACACTATAAATGTTACAATAGTTTGGGAAGAACACATTATCAATCCCAGAAGAACATCCTTTTCTTAACTTCTTGTACACTACTTTGAGTCATGATATTATAGAGTTAATGGAATGAATTTATTTTTCCCAATTAAGATTCCCATAATACCTATGTATACACTTAAGGGGTGGGGGTGAATCTAGTGTGGATAAATTCTTTTTCCATATTCAAAATTTTTTCCTTTGTGATTTAACCCCCATTGGTATTTGAATAGATTTTAACTATTAAAAAATGAATGGATATATTTTTCTTCAACCCAATCCTTAATACCATATGAAATGGATAATATAAACTAATATCATCACATTGTACTTTATGTGGTGAGACACAATGTGGGAAACCTACTCCATTCTAGGGTTAATTTTCACCGAGTCACATATTTTCCACTATAATATAATCATCAGTACAAGTTGGTTTGCGTAGGTTTCATCCTATACCTTTTAACCATATTATATAGATGAGTTTTTATTATATTATACAAGTTAAAAATGTCCACTCATGAGAGTTATTTACACTAACTCTTTCTGTTTCACAACTTCCATATCCTTTTGAAGTAGATCCTCTATCAACATAGTTTATCACTATATCTGAAACAACCGATATTTTTCCTCAACCTAGAGTGTTCAACAACATTAAGTTAGTAAAATAAAAAAACTTTGAATGAATATCTATTATCTTCCAAACACCCAGTTTTTATTTAGAGTTATCTCATATAAATTTCTCAAACATGAGCTCCTATGGACTCTAAACATGCCATCTTATTAAAATAAGAATGCTTAACAACATATTAGAATAAAATAGTAGTATTAATCATTCTATCCCTCAAATAATTCCTCTCAAACTTCTCATATAGTTGGTTTTGTAGTATATTCTTCTTCGTTTTTCTTCTTTAGCATCAATTGGATCTAATTAGGAGAGCCAGGTTGGCTTCCTATTTTTCTTTTCGTCGATAATCACTCTGACAACCCTTTTCTTTATTAAACATTAGTTCATGATTTATTAAAAAATAATACAAATAATACAACCTAGATGATTGATAATTGTATTATCTTTGTGTAATTAGTTACATTAAATAAAATCTTAAAACAAGTGTCACATTAGCATTATTGAAAACATTCTTAGCATGATTATAATATTCCATCATTCTTAAAACTACATTGGGATAACCAAGGGACATACATAAGAAAGGGGAAATCTATAAATCACAGTATGGGAATAAAAAAATCATAACATTAAGAGATTATTACATGTTAGAAAATCTGAATTTTACTGGGACATAAAATGGATGAGAATAATAAACCTGAACAATGAGGCATGATATAACATGATAACATAAAGGAAACATAGAAATATAGCAACACCATTAAACATCAAATCATAAAAATAGGTAAAGGATAACAACAAGGAATCATAAAATTGTATACAAACTCCCATAGTATAATAGATTCACTCCCTATTCCAATAAATTATTTCTCTTGAGATTAAAACATTACCCATTGTATTTTAGCACTATATCATTCCTAGAGCACCCATCAATTTTATATCACGCACAAGCATAAGTGTGAAACATATATCATTCAATATATTATAATATTTCATCACATTTAATTCCATGATAAAGGATTTTGGTATACATACATGGAAGTCCCCAATAAAATAATTATAGGTATATCTACGTGAATACCATTGAGTGTAAAAAGAAATGATATTCACAACACAAAGGTTTGGCATGGAAACATTATGGTGAAATTTTGACAGTATAACAACAATACATAATGATTTATAAAATACATTAATGAGATATAAAAGGACATATAATCATCTTAAAATAAAATTTATAGTAATAGGGATGTGAGAAAATATATCCCAACATAGGAATTTGAAATAAAAGGCATAAAATGAAGAAGATGCTTGAAAAAAGAGGAGAATTAGTAGATCCCATAATAAAATTTTGTATAGTAATGACTTAGGAAAATGAAATAATGGGAGGTGGTAAATGATATATCATTATTATTACATCAACAAAAAAATATAGGTATACAAAATAATGTCATGAAAACATAACCAGTTCAGATTCAAAATGATAAACACAAAGAAGGTACTTGAATTTTATAGAAGAGAGAGAGGTCACTTAATAAATTTCAGCATTGCAACGACATAGGAAAATTAAATAATGTGAGGGGACGAATGATCTCTAATTATTAGGAAATAAATTGGAAATGATAGGTGTATTTATAATTTCATGATAATATGACCAATTTATATTCAAAAGCATAAATACAAACAAGGTGCTTCCAATTGAAAATGAGAGAGATATCCCTTTTTAAATTTTGTCTTAGTAATCAATTGAGATTAAAATGGGAAAATTAAAAAGAGGTTCCTGAATTGAAAAGAAGAGAGAAATGTCCCTTACCTTGAGAGGGTGAATGCCAATGTATGGTAGGAGATTCTTGAGAGATTAGGATCACCTTAAGAAATATCTACAGTGGGTAGAGAATACAAAGGACATCATCCATGTTTTTTAGATATTATAGTATGGGGATATTGGGTAGTTTTATATAGGAAAAAGAGGGGAGTTCTTTATTATTTCCCAAACATACGTTTTTGACTATATAATAAATTATTCAAAACGGAAAACCTTATAATATTTCCCAACCAAGATCAATGTATAACTAAGATGTGAAGGGTGTGAATTAGTGATACCTTTTATTTTTTGTCTCCTTTCTTTGGAAACAACATTAAGTTCCCCTTAATGAATTATCACTTTGCTAAAAACAAATCAATCACACACCCACAGGAACACAAGTATTTACAAGGTTTAATACCCAAAAAAAGTTTCTACATCCATTGAATGATTGAGAAGAAATATAATACCACACATTCCACATTGAAGAAAAATCGTTTTGTGAGGATAAAAAAATTAGGATATACCCTTCACTTGTGTAGCACTATGATCAATACAATTGTGCATGTGCTTCTTCTAGAATAAATGATATAATATAAGTTTGTCAAATAAGTAATGAATCGTTGACCAGTTAGTTCCAAATATGTTATAGTGCTAACTTATCAAATTTCACTTTTTATAACCTTCAAAATATTTATTAACATTCCTACCCAATATTGGGTGATAAATTCTGTGGACTACATAATGATACTTAGTCTATTTTCCCAATACGATTCCTTAGTCTGATTGCTCAGTCCAGAAATTTATGTATTCTAGAATACTATTGATTTTTTTGAAATTCATATACCATAGTCAAAAAATCTCCATCCAATTTTTAGGTCTGATGAGCCAGTCTGATATCATAGCCACTAAATATGATATTCCTTCTTATATTATTTTCTAGAAAACTTCCTTAAGGAAAATATGTCTGGAATACTTTTATCTCTAAAACTACAGAACATATCTCTCTTAAACTATATTCGAACAATTTCTACATCCATTAGAAACTACAATGTACTCTCCTATTTTTATAAGTGTTTTAAAAGTGGTTTAGGTGGAAATCTGAAATCTATTCCCCCATAATAAAATTTTTCAAAATATTTATTTCCCCTTTATTTTGGATCCATATTCAACTTCTCAATCACTTATCTACTCTTATTGATTCTTGTATAAACTTATTGAATATCCTCAAGTATTTATCCTAATTCATACTTTATATCAATTCCTCATCTGATTCCAATTTTCATATTGATTTCTTCATTACGATGAATACATATGGTCACTCTAACTTTCTTGACGCACTTCCTAATACACCATAATTAAGGACTTTTAATTAAAATGACCACTTGTAAACATAAAAAAATTGAACCATTATTCCATAAAAATATTTACAAATTTTAAATATTCCTACACTTCTTCAATAAAACTTCAACACCAGCTTTAAACTCCCTTGGAAATACTTTATCAAAAATTTACATTTTTTTATTTTTCTTCAGACCAATTATCCTGAGTTTCATGGAGATATTTATTTCAAAAGGCATCTGATGGTTAAATTATTGTCTTAAACGAGTGGATTAGTGTCACATACAGTATATTTAGTCATCCACACATAATATTTGATGACTACAAACCCAATTATAAAACAAATAAAAGTTTTTCTTTCTCTCCTTAACAACTTGTTAAGGAAAAATGACTCTGTTTCTTTTGGACCCAATTTAAGAGAACCAATATATGTATTCTGAAAATGGTTGACTACTATTTTGATCATTATTTAGTTGGTCGATATATAAATTTTATACAAACATCGGTCTCAACAAACTACATTTTTTATCTATGACCACATACTTTCCTAACTTCGATTTATTGGTGGCATATCACATCCAATGTATGAGTTTCAGAAGAAACTTATTTACATTCAGGATTATGGTGAAAAATATACTTTTATAATTCACCAAATTATTTCTCTATTGATTTATATCTTTTGGATTATTGGTCAGACTGAAAAAAATTATCCCCATATTATAAAATTTCAATCAAAACTTCCCATCCTTGAAACAGTTTTGTGTCTGGTGATCTCACACTGATTGATTGATAACGAAAAACTTTGGCTTCAAATTATTTTTTCTCCCAGAAACTACTACTTGAATTCATGTGTTACTCATGACTTTGAGAACAATTAGGATTGGAATATCATTATCTAACTTTCATTTGAACATTTCTATTACTCTCCATTATTTCAGCATCTTCTCTCTTTCTATCCAATCACTGAAATAATTGGCCCACTTGTTCTCTCCAATTAATTCATAAGGATTTCATGACAAGTTTATATGATAAATTACGATATTTTGGAATTGCAAATTATAAAATAACCATTATATTCACAATAGAGTCATTAAAACTCAAATTCATCTTCTCATTCCGATTTGAAAATTGATTTCAGACCCATAGTGAGACTGATTAATAACTTCACTAGAAAAAAATCTCTATAAAAAAAGACCATTTTTATAAAAAGTGAGTTTGATTATTTGATTATGATTTATCCTTATGGTATTATCCAATTATCACCAAAACATACCTATTTAATTGATTTATTTTCTTTGATAAAAATAAAAAAATACTTTTAGTACACACTTCGTCTAACATCCAAAAACAACTTCTCACCAACTCGGTTGCAAAAAATGACCCATTTGGATTTTTTTATCAGCTAAGTATCATAAATAAAAAAAATATTATCATCAAGAAATGGATTACATGAAAAAAATTACAAGCCTATGTGAGCTAAATCATTATAGGAAACAAGAATTATTTACAAAAAACTATGCTGCCCAAGAGTATTGGCTCGTGAAACTTCTTCAGCTTTTATTCACATATTTATTCACTTATTCAAGTTTCATATAAAAATTAGTTCCCTACATCCACTCCAAAAAACTATTAGACTAGTTCACACACTTACATGATGGATTCACAAATTACCCACAACTCCCCCTATATACATGTTTCATTAAAATGTTTATCACATATTAATGGATAGATTTATTAATCAAATCATCCCCTTGAGAACACTATTCAAATATTAGATGAGATATGGGATAAAAAAACACACTACAACCTTGATGAGAAAGAAGTTGGACAACCATGTTCAACCTCAGTTTTTATCAAATTCATTTGGTGAAGGTTTTGATAAATGGTTAGAAACATGTTCAGATGTTGTAACATTCTTGGGATTCAATTAACTCTTGTACACCTTCTCTATGATGAAATGACATTTGATAAAAATGTGTTTATAATTGGAATGTTAAACCAAATTTATTCTATGGTTTATGTCACTTTTATATTCAAAACCCAAGAGACGGTGTAACTTCACAATAACAAGTAAGTATTCCAACCAAGTCTTTATCCACATAAGTTGGATAAGGAAATTGGTGGAAGAAACATACTCAGCTTCGACCATGCTAAGAGTTATTGGATATTTCATCTTTTTATGAAAAATAATATAAATATTACTAGAATGAAAACTCCAATGGATATGGATTTTTTATAATAAAAATTTCCCACTCAATCAGTATCTAAAAACAAAAACAAGTAAATAATTTATAGGATATCATACCAGATTCTGAAATTTGTTGTGACTTTACCATAGAATTATTTTTAAGCCAATAAATCTGATTCTCATAGAGAAATATGAAATATTGCACATAAGGTAACAACATACACAATGTGTGGTCTTGAGGTAGTTAAATAAAAAAACTTCTATTCAATTTACGAAACTATTTTGAGTCAACTCCCTTTACTTCTCTATCTTTAGTCAACTTGGTTCCCACTGAAATTGGTGTGTAAACTAGTTTTGAATTTTTCATTCCAAACTTACTAATAATTTCCTTAGAATATTTTTCTTGGGAAATAAATATGAATTTATTATTTTTTATAATTTTAACCAAAGAAATAATTTCATTTCACCCAACCTGGACATATCAAATTTCGTTTATTCTATTCAATAAATGTTTCACAAGTTCTTTCATTATTCACATCAAAGATAATTTCGTTATCATAAAAAATTATGATTAGGAAAAATTCCTGAATTTATTAATTGTATATATTAATATCAAACCTTCCTTTCCTAAAACTAATATTTCTTAAGAAAACATATAATTTAGAATAAAATTATCTCAGAGCTTATTTTATCCTATACAAGTTTTTATTGAATTTAGACACATAACATTCATATTTCCCAATAACTAAATTAAATTGTTGTTCAATATAAAATTCCTCAAGAAGATCACCTTTCAAAAATGAAAATTTTACATCCATATAAAAAATTATGCAACTTGATTGTGTAGAAATAACTATTAATATCTTGATTTTTTATAACATTTCCACTGGAGAAAAAGTTTCATCAAAATAAATTCCTTAAATATATTAGTAAATTTTTTACACTAACATTGATCTGTTTATTATCACTTAATTATCTTCATTAAAACTATTCCAGAAAACCCACTTTGTACTAAGAACATTTGTTTCATTTAGATTAGGTACAATTTCAAATGTAATAATTTTCTCAAATTCGATCCATCCCTTCATTCATAGTCTGAACACGTTCCAAGTTCTCAAACGACTCATTCACATCTTTCAACTCATCTTTTTAATTTAAATAATTATGTTTAATAACTTTTTATGTTCTTATTATTTTACCTTTTGATGTTGATCCCCAATTATGTTTGGATCTTCCACCTTCTTCCTCAGACTTGAATGAGATTTTTGAGATTCTTCCACAACACTAGAAATAGTTGAGTTTGATTATTCTTCCTGAGTAGGATTAAAATTGTATTAATCCTTATCATAACACTTTAAAAAAATTATTTCATTATGTTCCCATTCTTTATTAGAATGATTTTTTAATCTTCATCAACTTTTTGATAAATTTTAAATCTACAGACTCAACTAATCTTCCCATCTCTTTATTAGAACATCAATATCCTTTTCCTTCTATATAATAGCCCAAAAAAAATTTCATCTTCGCCACTCTTCTAAAATATTTCAAGGTTTCAACATTTTTTATTTATGATTAATTGAATACTAAAAACTATTATGCATTTAAAACATAGATTTTTTAATAAAACATTTCATATAGAGTCATATATTAACATGGAAATTAGAAACATCATTTTTGAATATAAACATAAATGGTCATGACTTGCCTTTAAAAGTGATGAGAAATACCATGTTCAAGTAACATAGTTTTCCCCATTTCATCCAATCATCTATTTTTTATTTTAGAAACACCATTTTGCTGATGAGTTTACGGTGTAATTAACATATACCGAATTACATGCTTCTCAATATGACATTCAAACTCTACATTTTTGTATTCCCCACTATTTTATATTCAAAAATTATTCACTAAATAATCATATTCCTTTTTAGCTTCTTTGCTGAAACTTTTAAACGTTTTCAAAGAATATGACTTATGTTTCCAATACATAACATAGGTAATGTGAGTAAAATCATAAATCAAAATAATGAAGTACATATATCTTTGAGTTTATTTTTTTATTGGATTATATATATCTGAATGAATAAGTTCTAGAGGTTATTTTGAACAAATATCAACTTTTTTATGCATAGAGTATGTATTAATTCATTTCCAAAAAAAATTATACAGTAATTTCTTCTTATTGAAATATCCAAAATTCCATGGATGCTGCCTTTATTTGATATATTTTTCATGTTTCTATGACACATGTGTCTCAAAAATTTATACCACAGATGATTCTCTTCTATCAAAAAAAATTTACAAATGTTCTTAACCTCACCAATATGGAAGATGTTTCTTTTTGTACATTTTCGTCTTGTAACTATCTTTCCATATTCCTCTATTTTTAAAATAAATCCATACTTTATGAAAATAAATTTAATGAATTCATCCCAATGTTGTGAAAAAATTAGAATGTTATGTTTCATCAGATCAACGAACAAATATTTCTTAAATTTTAAATTTTTTCCCCAGTAATAGAAGATCCAAAACCTTAGATTCTGAGAGATTCATCATTTAAAAATGACTCTATTACACCCTCGAAGTGTTTAACATTATTTAAGAATTTTATATCTCCTTTTAAATTATATGAACAGTCACTATATAATATTCAAGGTCATTCTCATTTTTTAGCATTGAGAGAAGTTTCTACAATAAAATATTTTTCATTCCCTTTATCATTCTTCATTATTAGCTTCTGATAATTATTGTAAAAACATTATTATGCCAGTAACTAAATAAGACCTCCTTTTTCAAGATGACTAGGTTATTAACATATTTAAAAGATAGTTTTTAAAGGGTGGAATCTATTCTCATAATCACACAAACCTTCTTAGGTTTCTTCAAAAAAGTATTTTTAGATATTTTTCATTTAATAAGATTGACTCCAACTAATAACTTTTATTCTATAATCATTGAGATAGTTTTAATGTTTTTTATTAATAAAAAAAATATTTTATATTTTCCCTAATTTAAAAATAACAACAGTACCCATAGAAATAATTTTTACCTTGGAAACTTCCATACTATTTGGAGTTGTGAGCTTGTTTCTCAGTAACATTAATTTCATTAAAATCATAACATTTTTTAGACAAAAAATTTATGTTTTCAATCAAAAACATACTCTTTTACATAGTTTTATTTTCATCCTTACCATAACCATAAGTTATTGGAACTTCTCTGGGCTCATAATTTTTAGAGAAATCCAGCTTTTAAACGTTTTTATTTTTGGAAACATACTTAACTTTCTTAGATTTCTTTTTCATAGAAAAAATTTCAACTTTATTCTAAAACTTTTAAAGTAAATTTTATCCTTTTAAATGTAACACATTCGTAAACTTTCTCCAACTTTAGAAAACAATTTTTGGAAACATTTAACCCTATTGTTGGATTTTGAGTGTTTTTTGAACAATTTATAACTCTTCTTCTTTTTTATTTTTGGTTAACTTCCATGTTTTCATTATGATTCTTTTCTTTCTCAACAAAATTCTCCACGTAAAAAATATGTTACAACTTATTTAATTTCTCACAAGGAGAACATGATGAACACTCATTTTTAAATTTCATGATTTCTTCCTCATGCCTTCCCATATTTTCAAAAATTACTTTCAAATATTATTTCAAATAAAATTCTAATAGTGTTTTTTATTTTTTTGAACTTATTTTTCCAAAATCTTCATTGTTAAATTTTGTAATAAAGGTACTCTACACAATATACATAGTAGAATTTTTAGATTTAGCTTTAGTGTCTTTTATTTAATTCATCTTTAGATAAAAAAAATCACCCTTTTGGATTTAGAGAATTTTTTATCCTTCTATTTGGAATAATATTTATCCTTTTCACCCTCTTTCTTCCATGATATTCTCTATCTTTTGAAATATTCATCACTATTGTAATAATTTTTTATTTAGGGTAAATTTTCAGTAATGTTCCCAGCAACTCCACCATCCAATAATTTTTAGTTAAATTTCTATTCATACATTTCTATACTTATTTTGAAATTCATAAAAATGATGATCAAAATACATCATGTTTTTTATATACCACATTTTTTGAATCAGCATCTCCAACTTATCCTACTTAAAAAACATATTTAAATTTTTTTCAAGGAAGTATTGAAAAATTTTATCTACAAATTCTATTTTCCCTTTTATAACTTTCCCCCATATTATTTTCTAAGAGATGAGAGTAATATGAAAATAATCCAAAGTCAATTTTTCTAGATCTCTATTCTCCAACAAGGAAACAATGGCATGAAACTTGTCAGTTAGAATTCCCAATATCCTTTCAATAATAGTATAATCTTCCAACATTTATGCAAACAATCTAATAGTTCAAAAAATTTCATTTACCCTAGTAACGAAGCCGCCAATTGATTCATACTTACACATCGTTATATCTTTGTACTTTAATCTATAGTTTTTATATTTTACTTCTTCACTTTGGTATTAACTTCAAAAATGTTCTTCATCAAATCCTAGATACCTTTTTAACTGGAAACACCCTTCAATCATAGAAATTCACTTTCATAAAGTTATGAGAGTAATCCATTATTAGATCTTGTATCATTCACAATATTCTTATTATATATATATGTGAGAGGAAAATTTTCTTTAATAGGAAGGAATCAATCAGTAGCTACTTTCAAATCATCATACCCTAGAGACATTAGATAAGGAAATATTATATCTTTTTAGATATGATAGTTCTTTCTATTAAATAACAAAATCCCCTTACTGTCCACAAAATTATGATTATCCATCACAATATTTCTTCAAACACACTTCATTAAAGAGTAATTGAAGGGAACCTCCCCTGGATAGAACCTAATGTTTCCTGTCCGAGATCAATGTGTCACCGAGAGAGGATAGTGTCTAAATGAGTAATGAATTTTCTTTTTTATGTTTCCTTTATTTTGAAATATCATTTCTTCTTATTAATTTTTTTCACTTTATTGAAAAAAAATAAATATTTCAACCATAAGAACACAATTATTTACCAGGTTCACTACTCAACATGAGTAGCTATATTCTTGGTATGATTTGGAAACAATCCAATACCACACATTCCAATACAAAAAAATCTTTTTATGTTGATAAAAACAAGTAGGATATACCCATAAACATGAATAACACTATGATAAATACAACAATTAATATTATTCTTCTATTAAAAATTATTTTATACATGTTTGTTAAAGAAGATCATAAAATTTTAATTGTCAATTCCAACTATATTACTATAATTTCTTATCATATTCCAAATTTTTTAGCCTTAAAAGTAGATCTTCCCTTTCCTAACTAGCAGAAAGTGAAAAATTATCTAGACCTATTAATGATACATAGTCTGATTTCCCAAACTAATTCCTCATTTCAATTTCTCAGTACAGAAATATAAGTCATCCGAAATGCCACCGAATCAATTCTAAACTGATTTTGACATAGTCATAATATATTATTCCAATTTCCAAGTCTGATAAACCTATCCAATATAATAACCAAAAAATAGGATATTCCATTTTATTCTTCTATATGAAAAACTTCCTCAAGAAAAATAATTCTTGAAACTTCTTCCCACTATAACATTAGAACATATCTTTCTTAATATGCACATGGAAAGTGGTCAGATCCATTATAAATTACAATGTACTCTCCCACATTTATAAGTGCTCCAAAGGGGGTTATGGATTGAATACGAAATTTATTTTTAGTTAAATAAATTTCCTAAAACATGAAGTCACCCTTCATTTTGGATCCATATTTAACTTCTTTAGTGCTTCTATACTCTTCTAAATTAATTTTTAAACATTTCAGATATTCTTAAGGATTTATCCTACTTTATAATTTCTAGAGGCTCTTCTGTACGATTACAATTTTAATTCTAATTTCTTTATTATGATGAAGATATATGGTAACTATGATTTTCTTAACCCACTTTCTAATAAAGCAGAACAAAAGAATTCTCATTATGATGACCACTTGTGAACATAAAACACTAAAACCATTCTTACATAAACCTTGTTCCAACTTCAAAATATTCAGGCACTTACTTAGCAACACTTAAACTCCAACATTAAACTCCATTGATAATACTTTATTAATATTTTACATTTTCTTCTTTTTCCTCAGATCTATGATCCTATGAAAAATAAAGTTATGGATATCAGACCACGTCTGATTGATCAGTCTCTATCTCACTATGGTGGATCGTTTTCGCATCTAGTATATTTAGTTGGAACCACATATTATCTGACTACTCTTGAACCACTTCTAAAAGAAATTGAAATTTTTATTTATCTTTTGATTTTTTGAGGAACCAAGACCCATTTTCCTCTTAACCCAATTGATGTCAACCAATATATGTTTTATGAAAATTATTGTCTAAATTATTTATCTTCATCCAGCTGATCTGTACCTGACTTTCTAATATGCATCGATCCCAATAAACTCAACATTCTGATCATCATCCAAAAACATTCCTACCTTTGATTGATTAGTTGCATAGCATGCCCGATGTATGGGTTTCAATAGAAACTTATTTTATTGCCTATTTATGGTGAAAAAACATTCCGCATTCACCAAATTCTTTCTCCTTTGATTAATATCTTATCAATTATTAGTAATACTAAAAATAAGCATCTTTATCTTCTCATGTTTCATTTAAAAAATTATATTATTCGAATAATTATATGTTTTGTAATATCACATATATAGAATGGGACTAGTAAATTTTTTCATCAATGGCTTTATTTTTCCACCAAATCCTAATTGTAATAATGACTTCCTCATGAATTTGAGAACAATTAGGATCAATATAGAATTGTCTAACTTACATTGTAATTTTTCTATTACTTTACATCTTTTCAACATATTTTATCCTTCCATCCAAACCTCAAACCAAATGGCATAAATTATTCTCCCACATAATTTTATAAGGTTTGAATCAGATGATTATCCAATAAAATAAGTTACTTTATAATTAAAAATCATAAAATCATCACCAGAATTACATTGGATCCACTCATAATCTTATGCATCTTCTCATTCTGATTCAAACTTTCATTTCAGACCCAATGTGAGTCAGATGGACCAATTCACTTGCAAGACATCTAGAGTATAAAAAAAGAAACTTTTAATGAAATGTGAGTATGATTCTATGATTAAAATTAATACTTATTCTCTTATAACCTGATCACCAAAATAAAAAAATAGATTTTTTTTTCATTTCTCTAGAAACAAAACTCAGTACTTTTAGAACATATTTCTTCCAGCTTCCAAAAAAACAACTTCTTACTAACTTGGTCCCAACACATTTCAATGGGTTTTATCATAGTTCTTAAAATGATTATTGGATTTCATTATTTTATATGTCCATGGTCTGAACTCAATAAAATATTACCCTTGGGGATGTGGAAGTGATTCATGTTTATAAATAATTGATTTTAAAACCATAAAATATAACATAGGTTTTTGAGGATTCAAAAATGCTTTATAAGATAAATTGAGTAGCCATAAAATCACATTATTTTAAAGGGTATATACGTTTTTGGTTGAGGATAAACATTATAACATTTACTACATCACTTTTGAATCATTATGATTTCAATATACACACTGTATATTCATACCATATTTATTTTTTACCCAAAAAATAGACATTCTCAATAAATTATGAGAAATTACACATTGGATAATTTAGATGTTTTTATTCTAAAAATAATATTTATTTTATCCAAAATAATTTTTTTAATATGTGAGTTTTCAATTTTAAAAAAATTATCAACATTTATTGAGAAATGGTGGGATTTTGGCAATAACAGTTTTAAAAGCATATAACAATTACATTTAACTTAATAAAAATTATATTATCATTCATATTTAATAAATATAATTTAATTATATTAATATATTAATATATATATTTTTTTAAAATTCATGTATTCATATAAAATGAATATCTTAATTGAAATTTCATATTAAAAAAAATACAATTTTTGTCTTATCGTTTCAAAATAAAAAACATTTATAAGGTAACAAAAATAAGTAGTAAATATAGAAATTATTATATTGGAAATAAAAAATAAATTTTCATATTATTAGGGTGTTGATACATATACCTTTATTAACCCTAAAAAACCTAAGGTCAAGGTGCACAATGGTGATATTTTCATGGGGTGGTTCTACAACATAGTTTGGGCTGTGATCTCAATGAATTTGAACTTCTCTCGTAAATGATATTAATCATGATTTAGTTATTTTATATTATCTTGGTATTAGTCAGGGGAAAATCCTAAGGATTCTATCTACCTAGGAAGATCTGGTAAATAGGTTTCCTCAGGTAGAAACCTACTTGTTGAGGCCATTACTTCCTTTATCTATGTGAAATAGATCTATAGTAACCCTATTTTTATACTAATAACTTGATTACTGTTCAATGTCTATATTATCAATGGTTATGATGCATAATTATATTTTAAATATGACATAACTTATAATATCAAAAAATAAAGAAATTAGTGAAAGTGTTTTTGATAACCACATTATACAAATAAGTCATTTAATTTATTCACTAAGGGAAATTTATTTTTAATTATTATGGTTACTATTCTAATGGTTAAATTTTTAATGACCATATAGGTCCATTAATTTCTATAAATACCTATTATTACATTAATTATTCATTCACTTATATTTTCTATCAAGGTTATATGTACTTTGATCTTCAAAATGAATATTTTATTTTTAACACCATGTATTATCTCTATAGATTTGTTCCGGAGGGTGGTCATTATGGTCGATTGAACTTATCCAAATTTTTATATATTACTTATCTTATTTTCTATTATTTATTCCATTGTAATTTTTGGATTTATTATTAGTTTATTTTCTACATAATGTATCATTTTTCATTTTTGATAATAATTTCTTGTTTGTTTATCTATGTGATGTATGTGATTTAAACAACGTAACATAATTATAAGAAGGGAAATTATATTGATAGAATTATTAGTCATTACATTATTCTCCCCTTAATAAATGTTTGCCTAAAAAAATCCATTTTACATAATATAGAAATAAAAAGGGGAAATTATAAATATTCAAGGGATAACTCATAAATAACATATATTCTATAACTTATGAATTTATAGGTTTTAATGTATGATATCCACGATCTATTTCCTAAAATATAATATATGGGAACGTTATTCCCTTAATAGTGGTTCGTAATGAGCTTGTGAATTCACCAAACCATATCCCCTAATAGTGTTAAACCATGTGTGCAATGAGGGCCATTTTCATGCAATTGGTGATGATCGAGTCTAGCTCAATTATCCCTTTTTAGGTTTATTACCCCTAAGTACCTCTATTCCAGAGCTTCATCTAGTTTTAGTACCCATATAGAGATTTATTTTTTTAGAAACCATACAATCTATAATTTAATAAAATTAGGGAATTTTTTCTTATGTTTAGTCTTAAACTCAATTATTTTCCTACAGTTTCATAATTCTAATTCAAAAAATAACTAGACTTTCCTCAGATACAAACTATGGGATCCCCAATTTTTATTACATAGTAATTCATGATTTAATACATAATAATACACATAATAAAACTATAAGATCAATATTTATATTGTATTCGGATATTAGGTACATTGCTTAATAACTTAAAATAAGTGGTACATCGTCATTATTGAAACATTCCTCAACATGATCATAATTTTTCATCATTCTTAAAGTTGCATGGGATAACATGGGGACATATGTATAAAAGGGGTGAGATAAACATCACAATAAGGGAACAAATAAAGAATAACATGGAGAAATTATTAAATGTTAAAAAGTGCGGATTTCTAATGGGAGATAAAGGGTATGAGAATCATAGACATGAATAATGAGCCATGATATCACATGATTTCATAAAGGAATCATGGAAATATGGAAACAACATTAAACATGACATCATAAAAATATTTCAAGGATAAACACCTTGAAATCATAACATGGTGAAAAAAGTCCAATGTTGGATTATGTTCACACCCTATTCCCACACATTATTCTTCATGAGACTAAAAAATTACCCAATGTGCTGGAGCACTATATAATTCCAGGTTCACTCGTCACATTCATTTCATGTACATACATAAGTGTGTCACACAGATCATTCAATCGTATGATCATATTTGAAACATTTAATTACATGTTCAATTAGTGTGGAATATATACATGAAATTCCCCAATAAAATACATTTTGGTATGAATTTTTAATAACTTTGAGTGTAAAAATTGATGGTTTTCACAACATAAAGGTTTGGCATGGAAACATCATAGAGAAATTTCAACAGGATAATGAAAGAACACATAAAATGGTTATTTTTGAGAAAACGGGGAAATTAATAATTTTTAATAAATTTTATAATAATATCAATGTGGGAAAACCTATCCCACCAATAATATTTGGAAATAAAAGTCATAAAATGAAGAAGATTCATGAATAATGAGGAGAATGAGAGGATCCCATAGTAAATTTCAAAATTGTAATGACTTAGGTAAATTATAAAATGAGAGGGGATACATGATATATCATTATTAGGACATAAATTGTAAAGTAGGGGGTATTTATAAATTCATGAAAATGTAGCAAATTTATATTTTAAATTCTAAGTACAGATTAGGTGCTTGAATGGAGAAGAATTGAGAGTGGTCCCTTACTAAATTTCATTATATTAACATCCTAGGTAAATGATATAATTGCAGCAAGTAAATAATATATCATTATTAAGAGATAAATTGGATAATATTGGGATATTTATAACACCTTTAGAACATAACCAATGGAGATTCAAAAGGATAAATAAAAATAAGGTTCTTGAATAGAAAAGAAGAGAGAGAGGTCCCTTACTAAATTTTGGCATAATAATGGATTAAGTAATTAATATAATGAGAGGGTATAAATGAAATATCTTTATTATTAAATAAATTTTAAATTAGGGTTATATTTATAAAATCATGAAAAAAATAACCAATTTAGATTCAGAAGGCTAAATATAATGAAGGAACTTGAATTGAAAAAAAGAGAGAGGTCCCTAACTAAATTCTGACATAGTAAGGGCTTAGGTAATTGATATAATGAGAGGGTATAAATGATCTATAATTATTTTGAAATAAATTTTATAATACATATATTTATAAAGACATGAAAACATAACCAATTGAGATTCAAAAGGCTAAATTCAATGAAGGTGCTTGAATTGAAAATAAGAGAGAGAGGCCACTAACCTTGAGATGGTGATTCCAAAAAATTTCAAGAATCTTCTTGAGATATTGGGATAACATTTGGAGGACTATATAGAGGTAATTTAAGATTAAAAACATGAAACATGCATTTTTAGTGTATATTAATGATATCTTTGGAGGGGTTTGTATATTAAAAGATAGTGGAGTTCTATATTATTTTCCAAACACAGGGTTTGGAATATATATATAAAAGAAATAAAAACCACAAACCTTCCATGATTTTTTCTAATGCTTTATACAAAATAGGATTTGTTTTAATTATTTTATAATTATATGTTTAAAACTAAATAAAAAATTATCCTTGGTGATGTGGAAGTGATTCATATTTACAATGAATAGATTTTCAAACCTGAAATTATAATATTGGTTTTCGAGGATTCATAAATGATTTATTAATTAATAAAATAACCTACAAATAATAATATTTTAACTTTGAAACATATATTTTTCTTTAATTATATTTATATAATTTATTTCAACATGTTGGGATCATGATGATTTTATAATATGCACCATATATTTATATTGTATATAATTTTTCCCAAAAGAATTTATGTTCTTAGAAAAGTATGAAAAATTAATTGTTGGATAATTTAAATGTGATTATTCAAAAAATTATATTAATTTTATCAAAATTATTTTCTAAATAAATGAATTTTAATTTTTAAAACAAGATTTCTCATTTGTCAAGAAATATCAGGTTTTTGAAAATAACAATTTTTAAACCCTTATATCAATTAAATTTGATTTCATAAATATTATATAATCATTTATATTTAATAAATATTATTTATTTATATTATTTTAATATTATATACTTTAATTTTAAAATTTATTAATTCATCTAGAAGGAATATGTTAATTAAAATTTCAAGTTACATAAAAATAAAATTTGTTTTTTTGTATAAAAATTAAAATCTTTTATAAAGTAACAAAAATATAAATTAAATATAACTATAATTATATTGAAAATAAAATATTAATATTAATATTATTTTGGTCTTGATACATATCCCTTTATTACACTAGAAAATTATATAAAGTTAAGGTGTGGGTTGGCGTGGTTTTCATGGGGTGGTTCAACATATATGGTTTGGGTTGTGATCATGATGAGTTTCAACTTCTCCCATAAATGGTTTCACTCATTATTTAATTTTTGGAGATCTAATAGGGATTTTTCAATTGAAAATCTAAATTATTCTATATCCATTGGTATATCTAACAAATGGTCTTCATAGAGCATCATCCTACTGGTCTAGGCCATCACTTACTTTTTCTATTTCAATGGAATTTATAATAACCCTATATTAATAATAATCATATGATCACTATTCAGTGGATATTATCAATTCTAATGATGAATAATGATATTTTAAATCTTATATAACTTATAACATCTCAAAATGATCAATATAGCACATGTGTTTTTTATAACCACATAACATAAATAAGGAATTTAATTCAACCCCCAAGGGATATTTCTTTTTAAATGTTAAAGTTACTATTGTAACAATAATATTTTTAATGACAACATAGATTCATTAAATTAAATAAATAACTATTATTACACTAATTCTTCATTCATATCATTATTATCTTAGTATAATATTGACTTTCATCTTCATAATGAATATTAAATTATTAATATTATGATTTATTTCTATAGATTTGTCCGTGAGTGCGATCATTCTATTGGATGAGAATATCCAAATTTTCACATATTACTAATCTTATTCTCTATTTTTTCCCATTGTAATTTTTGGAATTCATATTGGTTCCAGTTTTATGTAATGTATCATTCATCATTTATGAGAATAATGTCTTGTTGGTTTCTCTATGTGATTAATGTTATTTATATTAGATGTCATAATTATATGAAGGGAAATTCTATTGATAAAATTCTGGATCATTAATATCACCCAATTCTTCTTTAATGTTCAGTATTAGTTTTTATTCTTCTCATAGAGAGCTCTTTGGTTCTCTTCTTTAAGAGTTTTATAAGTCATACAGACTCTATATTTATTTTTAACCTTTATATATAGGTTATTTAAAAATATTTTCTTTGAATTTAATATAGAGTATTCCAAAAATCTTGCTTCCCTGACCCTCAACTCATTATCCTCATCATTTTTAAAGGAAAATATATGGTTTTATCTGCATCAGTTGATGAATAATATATTTTTTCTAATGGGTTTATATTATAAAATTCTAGGAGTTATCTTCTATTTTTATTTCTCATTTCCCTCTTAGATATAATAAATATTCTAGATATTTAAACATCTAGGCCTGAGAATATTCTCAAATCTATTCCATGATCATCCACAACAAATAAAAATCATTATAGTTGTATAAAAATCAAACCACAATATAATTTTGGAATCAAATAATTGATGCCATTGAAAACTTATCTGAAATAAGTACAAAACATTTTCACATAAATATGAATATTTAAAACACAACACCATTGCTTTTTAATTCTAGAAATAAATTATGGATATTCTTCAAGAACCGAATCTGCATCACTAAATTTCTTCTCCTCTCAATTTTTAGAATGAGTGACCTTATTATTTGTGAAGTCTTGATCAAAATTAATTCATTTTTCTTAAATAAATATACAATTGTGATTATTTATTCAATGAAAATGAACTTCTTATATTGGTGTGATTTATTTTAAATATTGAATATTGTTGAATTCTCGATTTATTAGAATATTTTTTCAAGACATTTTTTCTAAAATTTCAAACTGAAATCCTCATTTTTTCTAATTACATACGGTTCCTTTGAAATGTTCCAAATTAAATCTCTTTATCTACCTTAAAAATACACTTTGTTTATTTTCAAAATAATTATTGGTTATAATAAACATTCTGATTATTTATAGAGCTCATTTTACTTATAATTATTTTTTACCGAGTGATAGTACCCTAGGAAGTCGTTGTACCTGATAAAATCTTAAATGTATGGTTTAGGTACTATATGAAGCATTCTTGTACCTTATAAAAATCATAAATTTTAAGAGTTTTGAAAATGTTTTTTACACCATAGTGATTGTTTCATTCCATGTGAAGGTGCCTTTTGAAGTAGATCTATGCCCTATTAATTCCCACATAGGGTTCACGTATTATTTGTTTTTCAGTTCTTCAACTCATAATGAATGTCAAAATTTCCTAAAGCTATACCCTATGGATATTCGATTGTAACCTATGATGTATATAGTGGTCAACACTTAGGAAAACTTCAAAAAATCAGATAACACAAAAAAACATATAACTTCATGAAATCATCTCCAGGTCCTCTTAGACCCTATAAAATACATCAAATATTTCATAGAATTATTAGAATAATTTCAAACCTTTTATACATATCCAAAACGTATTTTTCATTATATAAATACACATGTAGATTATTTTATGAAGTCTTATACATTTTCAATACAAAATTCATATATAGATTCTTCAAACCATTGTCCAAGGGTATATTTTCCCAATTATTGAAGCCCTTTTTATGGATTCCATAGGGATTGATTTTAGGAAAAATAATGTTGGATTTTACACCAACCATAGTTATAATTTTTTTTAATAGGAATGATGGTCCAACTTTCCAAATATATTCTATACAGTATTATAAAAATTCATTCACCATTGTAAATAGATATCATGCATACCAAAAGATCAATAGTTTTATTTATAATGGTTTCTCACCAAGAAGCATCTTTAGGATTTTCCATTTAATATGGTACCACCTTAAATCTCTTTACACCTAAACAGTATGGGAAGCCTCTTAATGTTTTTTATTGGGTGGTTACTTCCTCTATTATCCAAGTTACTTTTTGAAATATTATTATCCTATTGACATGATTATTAAAAATAGAAATAACTAACACAAACCTTAAGGTACTTAAATCCACCTCTCTATATTTTATTCAATACATAAAATATATTTACACAAATTCATGTCAATAGATGTTTAATTTTCCTCTAACTATTATTGATAATTAATATAAATAAAGAAAATAATTATCCTGATTATTGATACCACGAGTATAAGGGATTGTTTTTTCATATCCAAGTAATATCTATTACCATTTTTTTCTTCCTATTTCCATGATCTCCTTTTTATTATGATATTATATCAATTTTCATAAGATAAGGGTGAAAAAAATATTATTATAAATTTCATATTTACCAATAAACTCTAATTATACATGGGTTAACTAGTTTTAGAAAATAAGAGTGATCAATTTGAAAAAAATAGCTCTCTTAATTGTTACAAATATGTGGTACCAATTTTTTTTTTACATATTTTGGGATTTATAATAAAATTTCTTGTAATGTTATAATCCTAGACTATACTTGAATAAAAAGATAAAAATATTAACGTGAAATTTTATTTTCCCTTTATTTTTACATATTCACCCATTGATAACTAGTTTAAACATAAAAAAATGTGAGAAAGTTAACATAAATCCTCATTATTAATTATTTAAAAGGTTTTCTATAATTAAGTATTTAGAAAAATATAATAAATAATTGATATCTTTATCTTCCTTACCCCATTATGGGATGCATTCTAATATCCTTTTTCTATGGTTCACCTTTTTTCAAACGTTTATAATGAAAAAACACAAATATATGGGAAAATGTTGGTGTTCATTGGATATTTAATCAGATAAATTTGGATGAGAATTGTTTCTAAACCCAGAAACTCTTTTATTTATAAGTATAATGTTATTATAACGATTAATTATTTCTTTCCATATATATTTGAATATTTTGAATCACTTTAACAATCACAGGATTATTGTCTTCTTGAGATTTATTCTTAGTCAGAATAACCTCATTATCTTTTTCTAGTAAATAACCTTCACTTCTTTGACATGTACACATTTTATTATCCTTTTAAAACTATTCTAGATATATGATTAAGAATTATATTTTCATATGTTAATAAATCTTCTTAAGTGTGGTATTTTTTTAGCATAATTTTTGGTAAATGGATTCCCATATTCTTTTAACTTATATTAATATTATAGTATCCAATACATTATCATAGTTGTTAAATTACATGAAACTTTTCACATCTTGTACACCTTTTCAAAATATTCTTTAATACCCTTATTGGGATGCCTATGAATCTAATCATTAGGAATCTCAATAACTAAACCAATCCCATTATCTCTTTCTTCTAATGTTTCCCTTAGGGATTCCAAATTTCTCCCATTAGATTTGATATTTATATAAGACTTTTAGTGTTACATGGTATGGTATTTCTTACTACAATATATGAATATCCACTTTAGGGTGACATCATCATCAACCTTTTCTTTTTCTTCTTGAGAGAACTTGGCTTAAATGTCTTCTTTTGTTTACTCCTCAAGGTACATCAAGTTGTATTTTTTACTTATTCCTTAAACCATTTTTTTTATCTATTTATTCGGAAAATGTTTCTCTTCATTGATAAATACCAAAACTCTTCATAAAAATGGAAACCCCTATTTAAATAATCCCAGATACTATCCAAGCATTCAATTATATTTTTCAAATACAGATTAATCTTCATCTATGAATTCTGCATCATTACAATAATATTATTCTATTATTTTATTTTGGTAAACCCAAATATAGGCCTTAATTGATTTAAAAACATTAAACTATTTTCTAGAAATAAATGGACATATCCCCAAATCTATAGTAGTACCAATAGTAGCATAAAATCTATTTATTTTTTATTTGGTGTATATCTTCCACTAATTTTATACTTTCTATTTTTAGATGAAAACCCACTCATTTAGGATATATTTTGGGATATGATATTATAAAACTTTCTTACAATAAACCTTGAAAAATCGGTGGGTTTATTAGTATTTTTACACTTTCAAATATTCTATGATTTTAACATTATTTCAATAATTGTTTTTATAATAGATTCAGTGATAATATATTTAACAAATTTGGAGGATAAAATCTTCAATGACATTGCAGTAGGGGAATTTTTGAACCATCTGAAGATCTTTTAACCACTATTTTGAGTCTTATTAGAAGCAATAATCTTATCAAAAAATTTTTTAGAATAATATTTTTCATAGTATATTTTAAATATTTTTATGGTTTGAAATTTTAATTATTTAGCTTGACATCCAACTCTAGCTATTAAATATTTATAAAGTCTTGCTATTACCTTTTTTTCATCATTAATTTATAGTATTTTCTTATCTTTTTTTAACTAATACTCATTATTTTTTAATTCTCTCTAATGAATAATTATCAACCTATTTTAATCTCTTAGTTTTAAATCCTATAGTGCATCTTTTACATTCACAGAAACGATATTATACATTTCAAATAAAAAGATATATTCATTGAAAACATAAAAAAAACATCATTATCATTAAAATATATTACCATTTTTTCAACATTAGGATAAAATATTTAATTGAAATGAGAAACATATCTATCATTGAGTTTTTCAAGCTTGTTGAGGGTGTTATAGATACTTGTCTCTTTAGGACATTTATATTAAATTTAATCAGACTTCTATTATATCTATATCATTTCATCCTGAAGTCCATTTATATATTCAGATATATTATTTACAACTTAATCGGAATCTTTTTGAAACAACACATTAATTCATGATAAGAAATAATAAGTATATCATTGGACACATATTTATCACAACTCGAATGTTTTTGATAAGAGGAATAAATATCAATAAATTTAAAATGACTTACCAGATTGAGTGAATTCAACTTGTGGTTTATCCTCCTTTAATTCTATAACGTTTCACTACTTCTTGGGCACCATTTTATTCTTGTTTTGAAATGTATTTCTTACAACCTCCAATTTTATTTTAACAGTGATCAAATTTGATTTTTCCATATGAGTACCTAATATATAGTTTTAAAATCTACACTTTATAAATTACGATACAACAATTAGGCCATTAAAATATATCTAAGAAGAGTAATTTTGATTAGATAAGATTGAAATTTTGAGTTCCAATGGACTAGAGAAGGCACCTGATGGGGGGCGGGGGTGAATCTTGTGTTTCTATTTTTCTATACCAAATTAAAATATCCCATTTAAGATTTAACCCCATTTTATATTTGAGCCCTTGTAATCTATTATCATATTAATGGATCTATTTGTGTCTAAACCATCCCACAATATCACATGAAATATAGTATATTAAAAAATATGAGAACATGATATTTCTATATGAATAGACCCTGATATGGGATTCCCAAACCATGATATGATTAGGTTTCATAGAGTCATAAGTTTTACCCAATAATATTATCATCAATACATAGGGATTTAAGAAGGGATAATCATATACCTTATCAATATATTATACAAGTGAGTATTCCCTATGTTTCACATGTATAAAATTTCTAATCCTGTAGGTTATTTATACTTGACCCTGTTAGTTAAAAATTTATTTATCCTTTTTATGAAGATCCTATTTCAGCATAATATGTCAATGTATCTAAAAAATGATCTTCTTGATCAACTTTGGATCTTATAATTCATGGATTTGATTTTATAAAAAACCTTAAAATAGGTATATATTATGTGCCAAAATACTATTTCTTATTCAAAAACATTTTATAGAATTTTATAGAGCTTTAATCCTATGTTTTATAAACCAAAATACTTCTAAAAATATAAAGACTCAACAACAAATTTTAATAATAGTAATAGTGTCAGTCACTCTTTCAAACACCCAATATCAAGATTCTTCAATAGTGAGTATCATATAGTATTCCTATTATATCTTCTTTAACATATTATACTAGATATATCCAGTATAACCTGGTTTACTTCCTCTTATTCTTCCTCTTCGATACTCATTTGGCATTTCTTCTTGTCTCATTATCAATTCCATATTTTTTATCACATAGAGATCTCATGTTATATCCTTCAAAATTTATGTGAGCTACCATGACTCGTCCCCTGGGGCCTGTGCCATGACTACCCCATTCCCACTTTCTGTAGGCATGGGTTTGGAGACTTGCACCGAAAGGCATATTCCCTAAAACAGGATGACATTTCCTTTAAACCTGTACAAGCACAAGGTCTGAGAATAGAACAAGAAGAAACTATGATGTAAAATGCTGTATTAAAAGTGTACTAAAAGTAAAGGGTCAAGAATACAAGCCCAACTTGAAAATTACAAGTACAACTGAAAAGTAAAAAATAGATGAAAGGTGTAAAGCAGCTCCTAGATCATCCACCACAGATCCTACTTGAATGGTAGGTATATATCTCCTCCAAAGTATGCCTCGTCCACCCATCTCCTCTGCGACATGTCATGCCGAATTTCCACATCTGAGCACTATCTAGTCATGGATCCCCCAACCTTGATCAATGTTGTACATCGTATACACAAGAAATAACAAGGTGTGGGAAAATCCTGTATAGGGGTGAGTATAACGATACTCAGTAGGGACCCCAAGACCCTAAAGGTCTCCTATAATTAAACAAAGAAAAACCATAGGGTAACACCATGAAGTTAAAGTACTACACAGGTAATGTACCACATAACATAACCTCAATCATAGGCACAAAGTAATGGCAACTCACACCAGGATTTATTCTAGGGGTAGTAACAAGTAACATCCCCAGTCACAATGTCGAACGCCTCGGCTGCTGGATAAATCCTGCTCTATCGATTGTAGTGGGCCTACCGCGTCACACAGAGGTTCTTACCACTAACCTTGAACTTCTGATGTACTACTCCCTATTGCGTACTGTGGGTCTTCCAGGTCACACAAAGTCATCGCCCCAACGTGGTCTACTAAGGACATATTCTCCATTGCATACCGCAGCTGATCCCCACCATGGCCCACCGGGTCACAAATAACCACCCACCCCCATCGTGGAATGCTAAGGTAATCCTCCCCATCGCGTATCGTGACTATTGAGTCACCCCGAGTCAAAAAGTCGGTTGTCGTTAGGTCTCAACTAGTCATAGGGTTCTGTACGTAGTGCAGATGGTAGAACCACTCCCCAAGACATCAGTTGTATCTCAATTAGCACGAAGTCTCAAAAATATGTAACTCGATGATCCGCCATGTTATAAGGGATCCAATGCAACAGACAGCGCATTAGTCGGACGCCCATTCTGTGTATTATTGGAATTTTAGTGCCAAGGTCCCGGTTGGATTCAGGTGTGATCCAACCCGGATGAACTCTAAGTTTCTCCTAAACTCTAATGGAGTAAAAAATGACTGTATTTCTCTAAGGGTCCCAACGCCATAGATGGTTCATCAAATAGGCATCTGGTCCTCAAGACTGGCCCCTTTGATAGTTTTTGGGCCCGAGTCCGGTCTGACCAGGCCTGACCCGGTTTGGGCAGGGGCGAGGTGGACTCGTACTACTGGGCCGATGTCCGATATAGTCCACAAGAGGGGAGGACCACAAAGGTGGCCTGACCCGAATAGGGCGGCCCGCAATGAAGCCGCCCGACCCATATGGGGCGGCAGCCTGCTAGGGCAGCATCCCGTTCTTGGGGCGGCGACCCATTGGGGCGGCGACCTGTTGGGGGTGGAGGACCACTTAGGCGGTGGCCCTATCTAAGGGCGGTGGCCCGACTATGGAGCCCCACCTCGAGGGAGGCAGCCCGGCTCGAGGGCGGTGGCCCGCCTAAGGGTGGTAGCCCGACCAAGGGGGGCGACACAACGACGAAGGCGACAACCCGACTCGATGGGGTGCCCCAACTCGAGGGTGGTGGCCTGCGGTCTGAGGGAGGCTTCCCAGTGTGAGGGAAACATCCTGATCTAAGGGCGACGACCAGCTTAGTGGGTGGCTGCCCTCTCTGAGGGTGGCGACCCGGTTTGGTCTGATGCAGGGGGTGTAATCCTTCAGTCTCTCGGATTCCCAAATGGCCCAAAGGTCATTCTGTTAGAGGGGATACGACGCCGCGTGGGACCCCATTGGTCACCGCGGAACCCTAAAAAGGTAGGTTCATCCTCCATCGCAGCTTAATATGTGTCTTCCATTTTCCGGTGGCGTGGTTTTCGCACCGCCTTACTTCCCGCGACTAGCCGTCATGCCGACCTCCTCCTCCGTTTTCCGTGGCTGATGAGCTACAGCCTTCCTCTTGTAGTGTACATCAACGTTCTCATGGTCTTCCAAGGTGACGCAAGGATAACATGATAGCGAAGGGTTTGGGATGAGTTGATTATGACAGAACCCTCCTAGTTAGCTCGTAAACATGAGGGGGTTAAGGGTTTAATAACCATTGAATTGAACAATAAGATTAACCCCACAATATTCCCAATATTAACCTTCCAAAAATACAGATGAAACACAGGTCAACCCATTAGTCAGTCGACACGATTTCTTCGTATAATTTCATGAAAGTGTAAAAGGGAATCAAAAATTCACAAACAAAAATACCCCCACATGTTGAAAAGTTGGAGAGCGCTCGCGGTTGTGGGAGTCTCACTTTTTACTGTCCCCACAAAAAGATGTCCTCGCCGCCACTTGAATGTCAATCTCATGTTTGAGGTTTTGGTGTTGTATGTCACCTCTTGTTGGGGTCGGCTCCATCCCCTAAAGGCTCAGAATTATGGCACTCCAATGGAAATTCATTGCTTGTCGAAGCTTTTCTGATACCCCTCCCCCAATCTCTATATTTATAGTAGAGGGGGAGAGTAAGTAATGATGTAGGGAGTTAATGGGGCTCATAAATTAGGAATCTTCCTAATTTCCCCAATGTCACTTTTACTTAAGGTTGGTAGGTCAAGCCATTTAATGTATTCACACACAGCCGGACCCCCCATTTAATTTTTCCGTTGGAGGTTTATGAAATAAACTAACAAAAATTATTTTATTTCATTTCATTTAAAAAAGTTACAAAACATAAATTTTTCTATGGTACTAATGTGGTCAATGTAAAGCCTTCATTAAGAGAATCTCAGTGCTGCAGATTCAATGGTGACCTCATATTTTTAATCTGAGAAAAAATTTAAAAGTTATAAAATGCTGCAAACATGTTTACTAAACATACCTGAAAAAAAGATCAAAAATTCATTCCGGGTAAACCGGGCCTCGGAATCACGCGCCGCCAATTATAATAGACTCATAATAATTTAATTTAATTATGAAAAAAATTACTTGGAAAATTCGGGTCTTTAAATTCTCCCCACCATAGGGCTTTATGTCCCCGAAAGACAAAACAAAGACTAAAGAAACCGATGGGGGTACAGATCATGAATCTGAGCCTCTTGCTCCCATGTGCTCTCTTGTATGTTCCTGTGCTTCCATCGAACGGGCATCAAAGGTATCAATCTCCCATGAAAGAACCACTCTTATTGATCCTCAATCTCTACTGGAACCTCCAAAAATTTCTCCCCATCTTCTAAGTCTAGCTCGCCATGGTCGGTGACGTGAGGTGGGTTGTGCACGTATCTCCTCAGCTGGGATACATGGAAGATGTCATGCATCTTCTCCAACTAAGGTGTATGTTCTAAGTGGTTTACCAACTCGGATATCCTTCAATGTATCATAAATAGCCTCATAAACCTCGGTGATAACATGCCAACTCGACCAAATCTCTGCAGTCCCCATCGAGGAGAGACTCACAAGAAAACATGGTCCCCCTCCTTGAACTCCAAAGGTCTCTGTCTTCTGTCAGCATATGATTTTTTCTACTCTATGAAGAATTCATCTACTCCTGGATGATATTAACCTTCTTAGTGGTAGCTCAAACCAACTCTGGACCCATAAGCACTGACTCCCCTGGGTGTGTTCAGCATTGAGGTGATCTGCAGGGTTGGCCGTATAGGGCCTCGAATGGTGCCATACTGATGGTGGAGTGGTAACTATTGTTGTAAGAAAACTCTACCAAGTGATATTGATCCTCCCAACTATAGCCAAAATCTAGGATTCACGCACGAATCATGTCCTCTAGTGCCTAAATGGTTTGCTCCATCTGACTGTCCATCTGAGGATGAAAGGCGGTGCCCAAACACAGCTGATTCCCGAACGCCCCCTATAATCCCTTCAACAACCTAGATGTAAAACGTGTGTCACGGTCAGAGATGATCGTCATTGGAACCCCATGAAGCTGCACGATCTCTTATATATAGAGGCTTCCAATGAACTCTACTGATCCCTACTCTCAGATAGATAGGGAGTGGACCGACTTGGTGAACCTGTCAATGATCACCCATATGGAATCATATGCCCTAGACATACGTGGAAGACCTTTCACAAAGTCCATGGAGATCCCATCCCACTTCCACTATGGAACCTCTAGTAGTTGAGATATGCCTGCTGGAACCTGGTTCTCGACCTTCACTTACTGACAAGTGAGGCATCCTAAAACAAAATCCACCACTACATTCTTCAACCCTAGCCACTAGTGTTAATTATGGAGGTCTTGGAACATCTTCTCTACACCAGGATGTACCACCAGAGGGGATATTTGATACTCCCTCAACACCTCCTCCCATAGCACCACCTGTACCATGGTCTATCCTCTAAAAAGGAAGAAGTGATCCCCACCCTCAGAAAATCCATCAGGTGCCTACCCTAAGGATATCTGAGCACGTCGAGCCTCACAATACGTGTTCCCAAGTTGTGCCTGCTTCACTCACTGAAGGAGTGGGGGTGCGACTGTCATAGACTAGAGGTATGATGCTCCATCTCTATCTATAAAGGATATCTGCAATGTGTCTAGATCCTCTGTCACCTCACTCAGTAATTGGAAACCAGATCTCCCACTGAGTGAATTTGCTACCACATTCCCCTTCCCTGGAGTATAGTCTATATCAAAGTCATAGTCCTGGAGGAACTCTAGCCATCGCCACTGTCTAAGGTTCAGGTCCTTCAAAGAGTAGATATACAAGATACTCTTGTGATCATAGTAGACTATAACATGTTCACACTTCAAGTAATGTCACCAAATATTCATGGAAAATACCACTACTGCTAACCCTAGGTCATGGGTAGCATTGTTCTTCTCATGTTCATTCAACTATCATGTACCATAAGAGATCACTTCTCGCTTTTGTATCTGGAAATATCCATGCTTGGTCCCTGATGTGTCGCAATAGACTACATACCCAACACCCTCTTCTGGAAGCCACAAGATGGGGGCACTCATCAGTCATTGCCTCATCTCCTAGAAACTCTATTGGAATCTCTCCATTCAAAGGAAAGGTTTCCCCTTCTTCGTCAAAGTTGAAAAGGGTGATACTACTCTGGAAAAGTAAGGAACAACTCTCCAGTAGTCTCCAACCAACCCTAGGAAAATCCTCACCTCTGTCACGCTCCTAGGTGGATCCCTAGCTAGCACAACCTCTATCTTCACTGGATCCATTGCAACTACAATGTCTGAGATAACGTGTCCTAGAAAGGGGACCTCTTATATATTGAACTGGAACTTTGAGAGTTTACCATAAATATGGTGCTCTCTAAGTGTATCCAAAACCTTATGTAGATGATAGGCATGCCCCTCCTCCATAGTCAAGTATATCAAGAAGTCATCGATGAACACCACCATGAAGCGATCGAGGTATGGCTGAAAGATACTATTCATGAGTCCCATTAACACTTCTGGGGAATTTGTCACATCGAATGGCATAATCTAGAACTCATAATGTCCATTTCAACATCTGAAGTCCGCCTTCTACACATCCTCATCTCATATCCTAGGAAGATAATAGACAGATCGGAGGTCTATCTTCAAAAACCGGTGAGATCCCTTTAGCTGAATGATAAGTTCATCAATACTCAAGAGTGGATACTTGTTCTTAACAATCACTTGGTTTAGGCGCCGACAGTACACATAGTGTCTCAAACTCCCATCTTCCTTCTTGGAGAACAAAATCGAGGATGCCCATGGAGAAACACATGGTCTTATAAACCCCTTTCCCTGTAAGTCTCCCAACTGTACATGTAACTCACAAAGCTCTGTGGGAGCCATATGATTTGCTGGTGTAGATATCGATGTCGTTCTAGCGTATAGGTCAATGTAAAAGTATAACTCTCTACATGGAGGTAAACCTGGAGCTTTACCAAGAAAGACATCGACATACTGGTCCACAACTATAGGATAACTTGGACTCCCAACATCAACTGATCTATGGGTAAGGCTAAACAACTGATGAGTAATCAGCTACACACTCCTCTGGGTAAGTCCATCCTATGCTGCAATGGTTCCCTTCTTGCTAGTGAAGGAAAACCTGGTCTCATCTGTGTGGACATATGGAACTATGCTCCAAATATAGTTAATCTAAGCTCAGACTGTGGATAACCAGTCTATTCCAAAGATGTTGTTGTCAGGACTCGACGCTGCTACTAGGATATCCTAGCTGAATCACTCTCCACAAGAGTATTCTCACACTCCCGACACCCATTCATAATCATCGAGTCCGCTCTCGTAGGTATCTCTAGCTATAAGGATCAAGCCAACGACTCTACCAGAATCACCGAGCTCCTAATGGGGGATGTGGAAACAAAATATTGACTATCACTTATGTTTATAAGCACTGCAACTAAGGTGGAGTAGACACAGACCATACCACTAATCATCTCCAGAGTGCCTTGGTCATAGGCCTCAACTACGTCGAGCTGAGCTCGTCCATTTACTTCGGTTCTTGTGGTAGGGGTGGACCACCTTGTGGTGGTGGCAGTAGAATCTCGAAACATCACCCATCGCCTGCTGCACGGCCCACTCCTCTTCCACGTCCACCACCCCGAGGAACTCTTCGGTTGAACCTCTGCCTCTACCGCATTGGTCCCTTGATCATCTGCTGGTCGTTGATATGGCAGGGTCAGGCAGTCACGAGCCATATGACCCAGCCCACAACATGTGTAACACTGCGTGCCCCTAGACTATCTCCCCCTGCCTTGTGAGCCTCAAACCTCTGACCTTGTGTCCCAGGGTCATCCACCAGAGGGTTTAGTCCTCTTGGACCTCTGTGTCATCTGCCTACTGCCTCATGCAGATGACTCTATTACTTGTTGTCTAGTTGTATCTCTCACTGTCAGTGTCTACTCATCTAAGAAGCTCCCCTCCAAAATTTCTCCCTCATGCACACCATCATACGTCAGAAAGCTAAGCGATACCATCGATGATTTGATATTCTATTGGAGACCCTGCTCAAAGGTCTGGGCCCTGAAGAAAGGGTCTCGTACCATGTCAGTGGAGTAGTGGGATAGATCAATGAACCTCTCAGATTACTGTGCCACTGTCATGCTGCCCTGTTGTATGTGCAGCAGCTCTTGTATACACACATAGCTTAAGGGTGCTAGGACGAACTCTGCCCTGAAAAGTCCCTCAAAGTCCGCCTAGATGAGGGTCTCCTCATCATGTATCTAGAGCATCAAGCTCCACCATCTCCCTAATTATTCCTGGAAATGGTTGGCTACAAGGATCACCATAAAATCAACTGGTGTCCCATCTAAGTAAAAAACTCTAGCCACCGCCTCCAGCCAGTACTTAGCCATCTACAGGTCCATCTCACCTTGGAATATCGGAGGCCTCTACTGCTAGAACTCGTGCAATGCAATCAGTCGACATCCATCCTCTACTGGTGGGGATGTTGGCAATGACTATCCAATAAAAAGTGGTGCTACTGGTACACCACCCGAAGATGCCAAAGTCATAAGGGGGCCTTTCACCGAGGCCTCATCACTCAATGGGCCTTCATCGTATATTCTCTCTGGGAACCTGGGTGTCTGTCTTCATGGAGGAATCCAAAAAATAGACAGGTTTGCCCTAGTTAAATGTTATACCTGGTTTTATGACTCAAGAAAACACTAGAAAGACTTTTCAAAACACATGTATTCGGTTTTTTTTTGTGATGAGTAGGAAATCAGATTTCAAGGTCCTGGTGTATGGATATGTTGGAAGCCACACCAACACTGGACTCCCTAAACTGAAAACCACACTCAAAAAACATAACACTATGGCCACATAGGAAAGATCAGATTCCTAGTTCTTCTATAGAACTGACTCCTCTAATACCACTATGTCACGACCCGTCCCCTGGGGCCCGTGACATGACTACCTCAAGCCCAACTTCCATAGTCCAGGGGCTGGCAACTAGCACCGAAAGGAATATTCTCTAAAACGGGAAGTCATTGCCTTTAAACCTATATAAACACATGGTACGAGAACACAACAAGAAGAAAATATGAAGTAAACTGCTGTAGTAAAAGTGTCTTAAAAGAAAAGGGGCCATAATACAAGCCCAACTAGAAATGTACAAGTATATATGAAATGTAAAAAACAACAGATAGGTGAAAAGAATCTTCTAGATCATCCACTGTAGATCCTACCTAAAGGGTTGGTACAGATCGCCTCCATTGTACTCCTCATCCGCCCATATCCTTTGCGACATGTAATGCCGAATGTCCACCTTCGAGCACCATCCAGTCCTGGATCCCTCATCCTCGATCAATGTTGTACATCATCTGCAAAAGATAAAACAAGGTGTGGGAGAGGCTCGTGAAAGGGTGAGTATAACGACACTCAGTAGGGACACCGAGACGCTGAAGGTTTTCAAAAATTCCACAATAAAAAATGACAGGGTAACACCATGAAGGTAAAGTACCACAAAGATAAAGTACCACATATCATAACCTCAATCACTAGAAAAATGTAGAGTCAAACCACAGTAAGATTTATTCAGGGGTAGTAAGAAGTAACATCCCCAGTCACAATGTCTAATGCCTCGACTACTAGATAACTCCTCCTGTATCGAGTATAGTGGGCCTGCCATGTCACATAGAGGCTCTTCCCACTAACCTTGAACTACTGAATTACTACTCCCCATCGTGTATTTTGGGTCTTCTGGGTCACACATAGCCATCCCCCTCACCCCAATGAGGTCTACTAAGGTACTCCTCCCCATCGGGTACCACGATTGATTCCCACCTTGGCCCTCCAGGTCACACAGAACCACCCACCCCCATTGTGGTCTAATAAGGTACTACTCGCCATCACGTACCATGGAAATCGAGTAACTCCGAGTCGAAAAGATAGCAGTATTCAGGTCTCAGCCAGTTGTAGGGCTCTATACGTAGTGCACTTAGGAGAACTACTCCCCAAGCCATCAGACACATCTCAACTATCATGAACTCTCACAAAGAAGTAACCCGATGATCCCCCATGCCATAAGAGTTCCAAAAAAAAACATACAACATGTTATTCGGACACCCAATCTATGCATTATGGGCATTTCAATGCTGAGGGCTCGGTTGGATTTATGTGTGATCCAACCCGACCTAACTAAAAGTTTCTCAAAAACTCTAATGGAGTAAGAAAAAAGGACCGTCTTTCTCCAAGGGTCCCAACGCTATAGAAATTTTGACAAATGGGAGTTTGATCCTCAAGATAAGTCCATTTGAGTGTTTCTAGGTCTGGTTGGGCCCGGGTTTGGTCCGACACGGCCAGACCTGGTTGGGCCTAGGTCCGGTCAGGTCCCCAAGAGAGGCAGCCCATAAGGGCGGCCCATCTCGAAAGGGTGGCCCTGTCCGGGGGCAGCGGCCCGCTAGTGTGGCGGCCTACTATGGCGGCAACCCGGTTCAAGGGAAGAAGTCCGATCCGAGGGCGGTGGTCGGACTCTGAGGGAAATGATCCAACTCAAGGGCGGTGGCCCGGATCGATAGCGGTGGCCCGGTCCAAGGGTGGTGACCCACTCTGAGGGCTATGGCTTGGCTATGAGGGCACTGGGCCAACTTGAGTGCGGTAGCCTAGCTCGAGGGCGGCAGCCCAGTCTGAAGGTGGTAGCCGACTCTAAGGGTGGCGGCTCAGCTCCGAGGGCAGCAACCCGTCTCTGAGGGCCGAAACCTGAATTGAGGGCTGTGGCCTGACTCGAGGGCATCAACCCGGTTTGGTCCGACATGGGGGGTGTAACCCCCCGATCTCCCAGATTCCCGAACATCCAAGATGTTGTTCGTTTTGTGAGGTAGAGGCGCCGCATGGGCACCGCTTGGTCACCACGAAACCTGTCGGAGGGGGGTTCGGCATCCACCATGGCTTTGGCTGCAACTTTCATTCACTGGTGGCGTAGTAGTCATGCCGCCTTCCTTCTCGCGGATGGCCATTAGGTTGGACATCTCCTCCCTTCATCGCAGCTGATGAGCAGTGACCTTCCTCTTGCAGAGTGCGTCGACGTGCTCGTAGTCTTCCATGGTGGTGCAAGGATAGCAAGATAGTGAAGGGTTAGGGATGGGTTCGTTAGGCCAAAACCCTCCGTGTTAGCTCGTAAACATGAGGGGGTTAAGGGTTTAATAACAATTGAATTAAACAACAAGGTTATCCCCATATGATTCCCCGCAATAACCTCCCGTTAAGGCGGATGAATCGTGGGTCAACCCATTAGTCGGTTGACATGCATTCTTCAAATAATTTCAGTAATGGGGTTTAGGGAATCAAAAACACACAAAAAATTAACCCCTACCCTGAAATGTTGGAGAGCACTCGCAGTTGAGGGAGTTTTGTTGTTCATCGTCCCACAACATGATGTACTTTCTTCTTCTCAAACGTCAATCTCCAGTTTGGGGTTTCCGTGTCACACGTCACCTCCTACTGGGGTCATCTCAGTCCTCTAAGGGCTCTACATTATGGCACTCCAACATAATTTCATTTATTGGGGTAGCATGTATGGAACCCCTCCCCCAAGGTCTATATTTATAGGAGAGGTGGAGAGTGAGTAACAATGCGAGGAGTTAACGGGGCTAACAAATTAGAAAGCTTCCTAATTTCTACAATGTCATCGTTACATAATGTTGGAATGTCAGGCCATTTAATGTCCTAACACACCACCGTCCCCACCCTTTAATTGGTCCATTGGATATTTATGAAATAAAATAACGAAAATTATTTTATTTCATTTCTTTTTAAAAATTCTCAAAACATAAATTTTTCTCCAAACCTACTGTGTTCAAAGTAAAGCCTCCCTTAAGCGAATCTCAACACTGCAGATTCAACGGTGCCATCAAATTTTAAAATGCGAGTAACAGTTCAAAATATAGTAAACACCACTCACACATTTACTGAACGTGCATGAAAAAATGATCAGAAATTCATTCCGGGCACACCAGGCCACAAAATCATGCACCATCAATTTTCTAAGACTTGTAATAATATGATATAATTAAGAAAAAAAATTTATGTATAAAATCAGGGTCTTTACATGAGTTATATATACTCTTTATTCTTTCAAGTATTGTATATTTAGTTCATGGAAAAATATTTTCTATAAATTTGATATAAAATATATCCCTTCAAATTTGGTGGCATGATCATCAACTTTTTCTTTTCATTATATTTTCAAGTATACTCTATGTTATTATCTGTAATATCAACTTAATATTTTTTTCCATCAGTTATCTACTATAAAATTATTGTATTACCCTTTCATTTTATTTCCCATTTCTCTCTAGGATAAAATAAATCCTACAAATACTTCTACAAAATGGGTTATGTGTCTTATCAATTATTTTCTATAAGCATCCACAACTAAACTTAAACATTGTAGATGTATAAGATATATAAAGGAAAATAATTTATGAACATGATAATTAAAAATCTTGAAACTTCAATTAGAAACACCACAACATCAATTTGATATTATTATGGATATTCAGTAATTCACAAAAAAAGTTACTATTTCATTTAAAAAAATACATTTGGGTATTATTTATGAATGTAATCATCTTTACAAAATATATTATCCATTTTGTTATTATAATGAATTATTTTTTTATCCATGACATTTATATCACAATTTTCTCATTATACATGATTTAAAATTTAATTATGAAATTTTAATACCTAATAATAGGATTTAATATCATCTGATTTTATTTTTTAGGATAATTGAATATTCTAGAATTCATTATTTATTGCAATATTTTACTCTAATATTTCTTCTTAAAGTCCATACTAGAATTCTCATTTATTCTCATTTTATAGGATTTATAGAAATATACCCCACAAATTCTATATAAGAACCTTAAGAAGTATTTAAGTTCATTTTTACTATCTTTATAGAGTAAAATAAACTCGTTAATTATTCATAGAGTTTGTTTTTACCTTACAATAGGTTTTTACCATATAGAGGTACCCAATAAAGTCCTTATACCCTGTGAATTCTTCAACACATTGTCCATCTACCGTAGAAATCTTCCCTGTACCATAACAAAAAAATAATTTCCCAGAGTTTCATTATAGTTTATACCCAATAAATAATGTTGTGAAACCTATGAAGGAACCATAAAAAGATGATATGTACCCATTGATGTCTCTTATAGGGTTCATTCCTTTTCCATTTTTTACCTATTTTACGTGGCACGTACCTTATGATATCACAATTTTGTACCCTAGGAAGACTCAATTATATACAATAATGTACATAGGGTTTAACAATTAGGAATAATTTTGAACATTATAAAATACAAAATTTTCAAATAACTTCACAAAATACTATCAAGGGACTTTCAAACCTTCTTAATTAATATAAATATTTATAGTAATTATCATAATAATTCTAATTTTTTAAAGATCATTCTAAAGGTATTTTTCATCTCATAAAAAACCTATTAGATCATTTCAAGAACTCCACCACCTTATCGGTTCCATATTCCTTATTAGATTCTTCCTCTATTTATCCAAGGGTAATATTTAACTAACTAATAGGCCTTCAAACTTCATTCCATAGTGGTCGATTCTCCAAAGCATTAATACAAATATTAAAACTTCTACTATAGCTCTTAAATCTTTTTTTTTCAATTGGACCACTTCTCAAATTTCTCCAAACTATTATAGAAAACACTATAAGTATTAAATAAACATCAGAAATTATATATCATGATGAAAAAATAATTAATCACCTAATTTATAAAGGATTGTATCTATAAAACTTCTTAATCCAATATTATTTAGGACTGTAGTAACTTTATTATCTTTACCTATAAACAATATGATCAACCACTTCATGTTCTGTATTGGGTGGATACTCCCTCCACCACTCATGTTACATGTTGAAATTTCATTACACTATTGACCTACATACTGATAATAAATACAAATAAATTATTCTTTTGATCAATTTTACGATAATTTTTATGAAATAGAATAAGAACCCTTAAAGAACAAGGATTCATTTTGGTTTCTTTTTTTCCACCATTAATGTCACATTCTTATAAGATTTATTTTCCTATAATAGTACAATAATCACTTCTTTTTTTCGTAGATTATTTCTACCGCATTATTAAAATATTTTTCACATTTTTAAGCTTGATATATTTATATATTTTTTCAAAGGGTTCCCTATGAATTGAGAACTGAATAATTCTACATTTTAAATTCATCATAATATCCATGAACCCCTTCAAGAATATTAGTATTTATTATCATAAAAAATATGTAGATTATTTTCACTATTTTTATTAATTAGTAATAATATATTTTGATTTATAATATATCTATGCATGCGCACACATGACACAAAGATATGAGGAATGAAAAGATCTCTATCACAAATTAGATAGCCAAAACCCTTTAATTTTAAATCACTAATAATATTGAAACACCTTCCTGCTTGATACATGAATGATTAATTATATTTTCTCATGAACATTACAACTGTGATCTAGAACTAGATGAGATCTTCATTTTCATCAATTTCTGTTTTCACCATAAATAACAATGTTAATTAATCTTATGTTCTAACAATTTAGTATTTTTATTTTTTAAATTATCTTTATGATATCTAAAATGACATATTTTATTTCTGAAATGACCTTTATGATTTTAAGAATTAGACATTTTTTCTACACCTAATAAATACTTACCTTTATGAAATTGTATAATGTCCCATGAAAAATTGGTAATCTGCGAAATTTTTGAGTCAAACTACAAAAAATTGGATGAAGTATCCCTATTACACTAAATAAGGATACTATGAATCATTCCTAGTGTCTCTTTAAGTTTAATTAGTTTTTTATTATTCATCTTCATCCTTCCATGTCGACCCTTGGGAACCCTAGCTTAACTATTATGATTGGTACATTTGATATTTCATCATATTTTCCCTTCAGAATTACATATTATAAAATGAATCAATTGACAATTGATAAATTCATTTTAGACTTTATAACTCATTTGAAACATCATATAACTCCTATAAAATTAGTATAATGAGCCTTATGAAACTCCATTGTGACTTTATCACTATTACAAAATGCCTTGAGTCATAGAAATGAATCTTCTGTAATATTGTGATGAATTTTTTGATAAGTTTTTAACTACCATCAATTATTTTTCCAATTATTCAAATATTGCACTTGGCTACCCTTAATAAATCTAAATATTGCTTTATTCTCACTAGATCTCTCATTAAAAAAATCATGTACATGAATCCCATAATTCCCTAACCCAGAATGAACCCAATTGGAAACAAATACAATACTATATGATATGGTTCCAACATAACCCCTTCGCACCCCCACCGTTTTTTTCACCCATAACTACCCAAAATTACAATATCTTCTAATTATTTGGTTAGATATTACTAGAATTGATGTCTTGTAAAAACCCATCAAATAAAATAGTATTCTTGGTCCCCAACTTAAACTCATCCACTTCTGCTTTAGCACCATACTTTTACAGTGATATTATTATAGTAGAGTCATATCTATGATATATATAGATATAATTATGTATATTTTTCAGCATAGGTACCATTACCTCAAATATATTCCTACCTCTTATTTACATTACATGTTCATTGGTTGTCAGGGTTACATGAATGATTTTTTGTACTCTACATGGTTAGTGAACCACTAAGGGGGTTTTAAGACCATTTCTCCTCATGATCTCCTAGGTGATACTTATTAGAAATATTATCTCAATCATATTGACATAGATATATTCCATAAGAATGGGAAAATATATTTCATCATTTAAATCACTTCATACAAATTATAGAGGCTGATGAACTGAATTCCACTCATGGTGATGCTAATATGGTAACACCACTAGATCCATTGGTGGTTGCACAATCACCACATAAATACCCTCTCTTATTCGACCACATAATTTTCCACACACCCACCACCCACCTCTATTCCTTATAGATAAGGGCCATCCATAGCCCCACCACCACCCATATTAGTGGTTGAATCATTATATCTTGCTCTTTGATGGATAATAGGGATAAGTGATTTGATACAATACACTAGTGCATGGATATCATTAATGTAAAACAAGTTCATCTACCAGTGAATGTAGCCCTCCATTTTTAGTATTTGAGAAAAATATTTCCACAAACCTTAGCCCCCTGACCTATCCCCAACCACCATCCTCCCAGAGTACATCTCCCCCACTTATGAGGGCCAAGTTTACACATTAAATTACTTGTGATAGGATATGATCCAATATATTCAGGAAATCCAAACTCATACATAGAAGTAGAATGAAGAATTACCCAAATATGACTCCCAAAAATGCACCTCCTAGTATATAAGAGAAGTAAGTTTCAAACATTACCTATCCTAAGGCCACCTCAAGACTATTTATGATAATATTTAGTTATTATAAATATTTTTCATTGTATATATATTTTATTTAGTTATTACATACATATTGTTTCTTTTTTTATCGATAATCACTTGCTTCCAAGGGAACTGTCATATACATTACTTTCAACTAAAACATGAAGGAGTATCTCAGGTGATATTTTTCACATATTAAGATATCCTCCACCTAAAAGAATATTATTTCATACATCAATTTTTAAAGAATTATTAATTCAATTATTTAATTTATTCCTTAGTATGCTACCACAATTATTAAAACCCACTTTATATTAGTTAGTGTTATGCATGGGGTACAATTTTTCATATTATGTGTTAGGTATAATACATTAGTACAACCTATATCATTATACAAAATTCCAAATAAGGATTAAAATTTAATATTTAGAATCACTTGAGTCGTAATGTATAATATTATTCAAATTTTTCTTAAATTAAATTTCATTATGTTAATGATATAATAATAGAGTTTTGTCTTGTGAACCTTTTTTACTGGTTTATTTCTTTTGAATTTGTTGCTAATATTTCAATTGTTTTTATAAATCATTTTGATAGAGAAAATTTAATTCAATAAAATAATGTTGAAAATGATAAGAATTTCAATTTTTAATTATTTTCATATTATTTTGGGAATTATAAATTTTTGAATTTTGAAAACATGTGGTTGATAGGGAGTGTAAATTTCTAAAACTTTTGAGTTTGTTTGATCAAAAATTGTCTAGTAATATTCATTTTCTAAATTCAAAAATAATTTAAAAGATTTATTATTTTATATAAATAAAATATAAGATATCCTCAAAATGTCAAATAATCATTTTAAAATATAATTTGAGAGACCCAGTTGTTTATGTGACCTATAAAATTTTTCACCCAAATTTGGGCACCATGATGACTTTTGTTTTTCGTATTCTAGAATACTGAAGAATTTAGGTAAAGGAAGGATGTTATTTTTAAATGATGAAATAGAACCTATTGTTACATATGAAAATTTTTAATGATGTAATTTAGAGTGAAATTACCCAAATGGGCCTTTGTAATTTAAATTTGAACTACTAAATCATTGATATTGTGTATTTATTTTTATGATATTTCAAATAATTACATTATTCTTGTAGTGGATATTGTTAAGATAATCATGATTTCAATTTTATGATTTTTAGTCTTCTATTTAGTTTTTTCTTAAGGAAAATCAAATTCCTAAGTGTGGTGGTGTTTGATTCACCCAATTTATGTATTTGTTTGGTAAATTTTAATGAGTAAAGTGTTATATTTTATAAAATATGTGCATTGATGATATATAAATAATTCATTTTGTGATTTATATCCAATTTATAGGTTTTTTATTGAAGGTTTTATGGATATATAAGTTTTAGAGTATAAGAGAAAACTATATGGAGTATAATTCAAAAAAATATATCATATTAATTAGAAGAAACATCACTCAACTAGGTGAAGTTCAAACTCAGGTTCTTCATCAAGTAAAACATGAAAATTGGAGAATTTTACACATTATATATTTACTTTCTTGAATCCATGGGTGGAAAAAGTACACTACATGCGATGTATCAAAAAAAATAAGACATCGTATAACCAAAAAAACTGACAGGTGAATCATAATATTCAATGAATAGAACCAGTAACTAATCTTCCAATGGATAAAAAAATTTAAGAATTAACATCACAATACATTTTATAATTTTTCATTCATATGAATAGAGGATTTTCCTTTGAGTTTGGGACTGTTGAAAAAATGTGGATGTTCTACCACAATTCTAATTAAACATTCCAAAAAATTATCATGTGTCTTACATTTATTTCCCCATGTTTCCCATATTTTATTAATATTTCCTGAATTTTCTCTTGTAGTCATGGGATCATATTATTTGGCATCAAACCTTTCACCTTTACCCGGTAATGAGAGGGTAAAGAATCCATGCTGATTACGTAATAAGATAATGGGTGTTTTGTAATAAATTATTTTTAACGTTCCTTATTATATTGTGATTGTTATTTCATCATATCTAGGATAATTTTATTTCAAGAATCACTGGTTTTGGTATATCAAGATAATAATATTTAAATAACAGGATGTCTAGAGAGTCTTTGATCAGTGGACCCATTATTAATGGGCGATCCCATTATCAACATTTATATTTTTGATAAAAATATGTTTTTAAAGAATCTTATATCCAAAGTAATGGATAAATACATAATGAATGAAAATATTAATTTTTAGACTAATAAAGAATGATATATTTTAATCCCATTGATGAATGAAATTTAGTCTTTATTTGAAATTATTTTTGATGATTTTCCTAATAAACTAGAATTGAAATTGTAATCTTAAAATGTTCTTTTTCTTTGATACTTTTGTTTGTATTATTTGATTATTGTTACAATTTTTTTAATTTTTATCCCTTTCCCTCATCCCATAACCTAAATAGTTAGAAATAATTTTCAGACTTACAAATACACCATTACTTCCATGTGGGATTGACCTTGGTACACCACTATAATAATAGAGTCATTGAAAATAAATTTGTTCATCTTATACTAGGAGTGACCATAGAGAATAAAGTTTGTTAGGTTTTTGAATTTAATTAGTTTAAAACATTGGGAGAATCATTATATGCTTCTCAAAAGTATATAGAATCAACTATTGGAAAAAATTAAACATCTTGTTACATAGAAAGTTATTACTCTTACAAACAAAATTTTCCTTCTTTATTAAGAATAATTCATAGGTTTTATACAAAATTTAGGTGGATTATGACACTAAGATTCTTATTTTAGTGAATTTATATCAAAGTTAGACATAAATAAAACAATAAAATTATATATATAATAAAAATGTTTATCAAAGGAGTATCATGTTTCAAATTCATTTAAGTGAGAATTTTAGAAAATTTTTTACCGCTAAAATATTGAAACCATTTAATATTACATCATATCCATTAGTTATCCATGATTCAGATTTCACTAATTGGTGATCCTACATTGGTATTCCTCCGAAGATAGAGCTATTTATAAAGAAAATAATTCCAATCATATCATATATTACTTTTGGATGGTTGATTGGACAAGTATTTGTATATTCCACTATATATATAAACTCAAAACCATTAATAGGGTATCCTAACTCTCATGGTTTCCTAATTTAGTGTAACATAAGGAAAAATAAAGAAATAAGAAATCTAAACCTAAGGTTAACCTCACTATCTAGTTTCCTTATATATGATATATCAGGGGAACCTTTATTTGGTGGAAATTGTCTCATTGAATGATTGAGTTATTGATAACTGTTTTATTTGAGAGGAATCTATCAGTTAGTGTAACGACCAAAAGTTTTTCATTGAAAATTACCTTCATAAAATTATGTCATAAAATCACATGAATTCACAACATAATGAACTACTAAGTGATAAGTGACATTTAAACATAAGTTTTTCACTTATGTGTTTGGAATTTTGAAAATCTGACATACACGGTTGTGTTCAAGATGATATTTGGAGTCTGATAGAACAAACATGTTTTTTGGGTGACTAGTAACATACCCTTATGAATAGTAAAATGAATTGAAATATGAACCTTATGAATAGTAAATAATAATATTATTTTATTTTCTTAAGTCAATTATATAATGAGATCTTAATTAATTTTTCAATGAGAAATAAAACTAAGTGCACCTTTAAGATTGACATTTTTCGAATTAACTATGAATTTTTTTAAAAATTAAATTAATAATATTTATAAAATTAATTTTGAAAAATTGACTTCATTTTTTAATTCGAAACATCGAAAAAAGGTTAGGGTAAATTTATTGTAATTCTCGGAAAAAATCGAATTTTTAATGAATAGTGAAATACGGTAAAATACCGTATATACAATTTAACAGTTAAATAAACTATAAATGACATCAAAAGTGTTTAAAGGCCATTTTTTCAAACTCAAATAATAATATTACTATTAGGGGTCACATTAAACAATACTATTGGTTGTATTGAGAGAAATAATAAAATAATGAATTAAATATTCAAAATTTTCTCCTCCCCTCCACTATAAAAACCACCCTTCACACCCTCATTACCTCACACCTCTCAATCTCCAAGACTTCTCTAAAATCTGCCAAAACATCCTCCCTAGCCCCCACCCCACGTCCAGGAGCTACTTCTCTTATCAAAAGACCATGATTAGGCCCTTAATGAGGTTCTCAAGAGAAGAATTCAAGAGGTAATTCTTCTCCCTCTTATCCTTTAATTTCCTTTCATGTTGAAGTTCATTTCTTGATCTCTCCCCAACTATCTTCAGCAAAATGGTATTTTAACTCTAGTATTATATATATTCTGGATTTTTATGATGATAATAGGATATTATATCATCCAACCACCCTTTCCCTCTTTCTTTTATTTTATTAAAGAGAATGTTGTCCGTGAGGTGTTAATTTATCACCTTTAAGAATGACATGTTTTATTATTCCATTTATACCTTCATATATGGTCATAAAATCATTTTTATAGTTGAAACAGAATATGTTATATGTATTATGTCCTATTTAAACTTCTGGAACTGACTTATGAACATATTACTAAGTGATAAATTAAAAGAGGTTTGTTGTGATTGAAAAACCGCCCAAATTAACCCAAACAATCATCATTTAATTCTTATCTAACGATTCATCCACATGGATATAATATAATTCATTATAAGATCATTAAAACTCCTTTAATATCATTAATAACATGTAATATCAGTTCTAGATGATTACCCATGTTCTACCCGAACATCAATTTAAGAATACAAGTGAACCACTCAAGAAAACCATAAAAACAAACATTCCCGAACAATGTTTCTAAACTCTATAACTCATTAAAAGGCACATAAAATCACATAATGAAACAATAATGAAACCTATTAATGTATAAAAGGTTCTGGAATTTCTAATTAATGAATATAATGTCATTATATAGGACATTAAAGAGAAGGGAGCATTCAGATACAGGGTAAGGGGAAATCTTGAACTCAATTTGCTTCCTTCAGGTTCTCCTTCTTTCACTCCATTTTTATATGGTTACTCCATAAAGATCATTTATTCATAAGTATATTACCTTTTATGGGATATACATGTTTTATAATGAAGTTTATGTCTAACCAAATATTTTCCAAAAGAACTCTTCTTTTAAGAACTCAACTTTTACCTCTCATTCATGGTTGATGGTTCTTGTATCAAGTATGTTGTTCCCTCTTTCTTTTAGGAACACAAAGCTTATGAATCTATTATTATAATATTAAATACATTCCTTTACATGGGTTAGTAATTTTCACTTTTGATATGTTTTCTATATGGAAATCATGATAATGATAATGTTATGATGTGACGAGTGCGCCCAAAATTATATAGCGCAATATGAATGTTTCAAAGTGACGGGTGCGCCTAGAATTATACAGTGCTCCAATGCATTGGTTAAAGTGATGAATCTAATGAGTATATGTGAAATGATGTGTGAACAAGATTATAGCTAGGTTCACAAGTATGTGTGGTATTTAACAACTAAAACATGATGTTTCATTTTTATGGATTGCAACATTTCAAGTCATTTATTTATGTTCCTCTCATATTCTTGATATTTTGCCTATGTCCGGATTATGATCATCCCAGTCTATATTCTTCTTATCTATCCTCTTACTGGGATTTTATCTCACCCCTTTTGATGTATATCCTCAGGTGGCTACATGTACTAAGTAGAGGACAAGTTCCAATTAGAAGATAGAGAAGAAGAAATTAATAATTTTTTATGCTTGATGTTGTAATTGTTATATATGGTCATAGTTTTCCCAAGACACTAAAGCTTTGGATCCTATATGTGTAATAATAATATTTTTTTTATCTTTAAAATGATGTAATAGTAATGTAATAAAAGGTCGGGATGCTATAGTTGGTATCAGAGGCAAGGTTTAGTTAATTTGGGAATTAGGATTAGTGAACCCTAGAGAAAAACTCTAGCATGAGACTAAGTACATGTAGGAACACAACAAAATCTACATAGGGATCCCATATGTTATGTTTTTTGTATAAATTGTTTAACTGAAAATGTTATTCATGATTTGTTTACTTATGTTTTGTTCTAACCTTTTCTATTTTAGAAAATGGTGGGAACCGGGAGAAATCAGGGGAACAACTCTTGCGAGGGCCAATGGAACGATTTCCCGAACGACATCCCCAATGATTTGGGAGGTGGAGTTCAAAACATCATGGCGTTGCTTACCCAATTATCATAAGTTATGAACAATAATCATAATAATGTGGATCATCCTCCATCACCAAAGAGGGAGAAACTGGCTATCGAATGTTTTATGCGGCAACGATCACCGATGTTTAGTGGATCTTCCGATCCACTAGTTGCGGAATAGTGGGTTAACTCCATAGAGAAGATCTTTTCTGTTCTTCACTGGTTTGAGATGGAGAAGGTGAAACTATCTGTTTATCATCTAGATGGAGAAGCTGATCAATGGTGGGCTTTGATTTAGAACACCCAGCCAAGGGATTAAATTGAAGAGATGGAATGGGAAGACTTTAAGATAATGTTTCTTAATAAGTACTTCCCAGTAATTCTTTCACACAAAGATGGAGATAGAATTTATAGAGCTCAAAAAAGAAAAGGATAATATGTCACAACCTATTAAACGAATTTCACCAGGCTTGCATGGTATGAATAGGGTTTTGTTATTAATACTGATAGCAAAATTGATAGATTCATTAGTGGATTAAAACCACACCTTTGAAAGGCTGTTGCAATTTGAGACTTTGGGAGCTATGAAGAAGTTGTTTGATGTGATCTCAAAGTGGAGATGGATTTTGGAGAATGGTCCCTTGGATACGGTGATAAGAAAAGAATGATGGAGTTTCAATCTGGTGGATCTAATGACAAAGGCGGGAAGAAAAATAGATGACCCACATGCCAAAAATGTGGGAAGTTGTAGCATAGGAACTGCCTCAAAGGGATGGGGAAATGCTTCAAGTGTGGGAAAAAAGGACACCATTCTCAAGAGTGTCAAAAAATACAAGAAAACAAAGGGGAATGTAGCCGATTAAAGGAGAGAACCACTCCTGGTGCAATGCTATAACTGTAGGGAGCTAGGGAACTATGCAAACCAGTGCACTAAACCTCAATCTCTCGAGGGTAATCTACATCAACAGCCACCAAAGCCAAAGGAACAAGGGAAGGCCTTTGCCATCACTACTGTGGAGGTAGATCATGATAATGAAGTCGTACAAGGTACACTTCCTATTCACTCAATAATGGAAAATGTATTATTTGATTCCGGTTCTACGCATTCCTTTATATCTTGAAAGATTACTAGAACTATAGAATCGAATACCCAAAACCTTGAAGTAGATTTATCTGTAAAAACAACGAGTGGTGCAATTGTTGCATCCCAATTGTTTGAATCTTCTCCCGTTGGAATATGTGGGAAGATTTTTCCAGAAAATCTCGTAATACTTCCCTTGGTGGAATTCAATGCTATAATGGGAATGGATTGGATCTTGTTATATAGAGCACATATCAACTGTTGGGAAAAGGAAAAATCTTTTCATATTCTGAACCATCCCAGGCTCTTATACAAATGTGAGGAAGATCATGAATCTCCTTTGAAAATTCCTTCAATGGTGTGGGTATTGATTCCATATGAATAAGCATAATTCTCCCAAATGGTTGAGTTGAAGGAATGTGCCAACCTTGTGGAAATTACCATCATGATGGAATACAACGATGTATTTCCCAAAGAGTTACCCAGAATTCCCCCAGATCGTGAGGTAGAGCTCTCAATTGAACTCATACCTGGGGATAATCCTATCTCGAAGTGTTCCTATAGGATGGATCTTATCAAACTGTAGTAGTTAAAGAAGCAGCTTCAAGATCATCTGGACAAAGGGTTCATACGCCCTAGTGCATCACCTTGGGGTGCACCAGTGCTCTTTGTGAAGAATAAGGATTGAACAATACGGCTGTGTATCAATTATCGGGAACTCAACCAAATCACCGTAAAGAACAAGTATCCCCTCCCAAGGATTGATGACTTGTTCGACCAGTTAATAGGAGCTCAATACTTCTCAAAGGGGGATCATTGTTCTGGATATCATTAGGTAAAGGTAAAGAAGGAAGATATTCAGAAGACTGCCTTCCGTACAAGGTATGGGCACTATGAGTTTTTGGTGATGCCCTTCGGACATACTAATTATCCTTCAATCTTCATGGATATGATGAATATATTCCTTACACATTACCTTGAATTTTTTTTGGTAGTGTTTATCGATGATATTCTCATCTAATCCAAGAGCGAGGAGGAACATAAAGAACATATAAGACTTCTGTTGGTGACATTAATAAAGGAGAAGTTGAACTCCAAGTTCAGCAAGTGTAACTTTTAGATGAAGCAAGTCATGTTTTTGGGATATGTGATCACAAGTGAGGGAATTTATATGGATCCTTCAAAGACAAAGGTGATTGAGGAATGACCCAGGCTCTCTAGTGTCACACAAATACATAGTTTTCTTGGATTAGATGGGTACTACCAACGTTTTGTGAGAAACTTTTCATGATTTTCAAGCCCGTTAGCTATGTTAAAAAGGAAATGGGTAAAGTATGTCTAGAAGGAATAATTTGAGGGATGCTTCAAGGATCTAAAGAGAAGGCTGATCACTACACCTGTACTCACACTACCAAAAAGTGAAGAAAGTTTTGTGATATACAGTGACGCTTCAAAGAAAGGCTTGGGTTGTGTACTCATGGAAAATGATAATGTGATAGCCTATTCCTCACGATAGTTGGAGATCCATGAGAAGAACTACCTGACACATGATCTAGAGCTGGCAGCCATGATTTTTGCATTGAAAATCTGGTGGCACTACCATTATGGTGAGAAGTGTGACATATACACCAACCATAAGAGCCTAAACTATATATTGACACAAAAAGAGATCAACATGCATCAAATGATATGGTTAGAGATAATCAGGGATTACGATAGATCTATTCACTATCATCTTGGAAAGGCAAACAAGGTAGCTTATTCTCTAAGTAGAAAAGAACCTGCTACTCTATCTATGCTGCGGATTGAGAAAGACCCTATGTTCTTGGATATAAAAATAATGGATTTGGAAATCACAAGGGATAGGGATACATCCTACCTTTCCCAAATTATTGTGCAACCATCTATCTAGGAGAAGATTATGGAAGCACAAAGGGATGATGTGGAGATACAAAAGAGTGTGAATGCAGTAAAAGAGGGGAAGTTTCAAGAGTTCCATATCGACAATGATTGTGTGATTTAGTTTGGAACGCGGCTTTGTGTGCCTTCATCACCTGGGATAAAGAAGTAGATATTTAACAATGCACATAGCTCAACTTTATCTATCCATCCTGAGAGTACCAAGATGTACCGTGACCTCCGGGAACACTTCTGGTGGGATAACATGAAGAAAGAGATTACAGAATATATATCAAGGTTCTTGGTATGTCAGAAAGTTAATGCTGAGCGAAAAAAGTCCAAAGGCATGATGCAGCCGTTGCCTATACCCATGTGGAAATGGGAAAATGTTACTATGGAGTTTGTCATGGGTCTCCCAAATAAGTCAATGGGAAATAATGTGATATGGGTTGTGGTTGACCGACACACCGAGACTGCCCATTTTATCGCTATTAAGGAAGATCTATCATTTGAACAACTTGCAACAATATATGTTAAAGAAGTGGTGAGACTGCATGGTGTTCCACTCTAAATTGTTTCTGACTGTGATATGAGGTTCACATCTAAATTCTGGAAGAGCCTTCAATATGCTTTGAGTACTGAATTAAATTTTAGCATGACCTATCACCCCCAAACTAATGGCCAATCTGAAAATACTATTCAGACGCTTAAAGATATGCTTAGAGCATGCTCTCTAGAATTCAATGGTGGATGTGGTCAACATCTCCCATTAGTTGAGTTCTCATACAACAACAGCTTCCACTCAAGTATTCAGATGGCTCTATATGAAGCCCTGTATGGAAAGCAATTTAGAACTACAACCTGTTGGGATGAAGTTGGAGAAAGAAAGCTACTTGGACCAGATCTTGTTCAAGAGATGACAGAAAAGGTTCAAGTCATCCAGAAACACATCAAAGCTGCTCAAAGCTATAAAAAGAGCTATTTTGACAACCGTCGAAGGGACATGGAGTTCAACATTGGAGATAAAGTCTTCCTTCGAATATCTCCATGGAAGAGAGTCATGCCATTTGAGAAGAAAGGGAAGCTAATCCCAAGGTGCATTGGCCCCTTTGAGATCCATGACAACATAGGAGCTGTGGCATATTGTCTTGCACTTCCACCGAATATGGTTCGAGTTCATGATGTTTTTCACATATCACTTATGAGGAAGTACATACTTGATCCCTCACATTTACTAAACTCAGAGGTGGTGCATCTGAAAGATGATCTCTCCTATGAGGAGTAGCCAATAAAGATTTTGGACTGAAGTGATAAGGTTCTATGCAACAAGAAAACCAACCTTCTCAAAGTGTTGTGGAGGAACCATAAGTTTGAGGAAGCCACTTGGGAACTGGAAGAGGCGATGAAGGAGAATTACCCTCACCTTTTTATCTAAAACAAAATTTCGAGGGCGAAATTTCTTAAGGGGGAAAAATGTAACGAACCAAAGTGTTTCAATGAAAATTCCCTTCATAAAATTATGTCATAAAATCACATGAATTCACAGCATAATGAACAACTAAGTGATAAGTGAACTTTAAACATATTTTTTTCACTTCTATGTTTGGAATTTTGAAAATCCGACATACACAGTTGTGTTCAAGATGATTTTTGGAGTCTCATAGAAAAACTTATTTTTTTTGGGTGAATAGTAACATAACCTTATTAATAGAAAAATGAATAGTAATATGACCCTTATTAATAGTAAATAATAATATTATTTTATTTTCTTAAGGAAATACGATAATGAGATCTTAATTACTTTTTCAATGAGAAATAAAACTAAGTGCATCTTTAAGATTGTTATTTTTTGAAATAACTCTGACTTTATTTAAAAATTAAATTAATAATATTTAGAAAATTAATTTTGAAAAATGGACTTCATTTTTTAATTCTACACATCGAAAAATGTTTAGGGTAATTTTTTGGTAATTTTTTTAAAAACATGAATTTTTGATGAATAGTGAAATACTGTAAAACCCCGTATATACAATTTAACAGTTAAATACACTATTCATGACATCAAAAGTGGTGAAATGCCACTTGGTTCGAACAAACATGAACTTATTACTCTTAGGGGTCACATGAAACAATACTATTGGTTGTCTTGAGGGAAATAATAAAATAATGAATTAAATATTCAAAATTTACCCCTCCCCTCCACTATAAAAACCACCCTTCACACCCTCATTCCCTAACACCTATCAAGCTCCAGGACTTCTCTAAAATCTGCCAAAAAATCCTCCCTATCCCCTCCCCCATGTCCAAGTGCTGATGGTCTCATAAAAAGACAAATCTTAGTCCCTTAAAGAGGTTCTCAAGAGAAGGATTCAAGAGGTAATTTCTCTCCCTCTTCTCCTTTAATTTCCTTTCATGTTCAAGTTCAATTCTTGATCTCTCCCCACCTATATTCACCCAAATGGTATTGTAAATCTAGTATTATACATATAATGTAATGTTATTATTCTAATGGGATATTATATCATCCAAACTCCCTTTCCCTCTTTCTTTTATTTTATTAAATAGAACATTGTTCGTGAGGTGTTAATTTATCACCTTCAAGAATGACATGATTTCTTCTTCCATTTCTACCTTCATATCTGGTCTTGAATCCATTTTTATGGTTGAACCAGAATATTTTATATGTATTATGTCCTATTTAATGTTCTGTAACTAACTTATGAACATATTACTAAGTGATAAATTAAAACAAGTTTGTTGTGATCCAAAAACCACCCAAATTAACCCAAACAATAATCATTTAATTCTTATCTAATGATTCATCCACATAGATATAATATAATACATTAAAAGATAATTAAAACTCCTGTAATATCACTAATAACATGTAATATCATTTCTGGATGATTACCCATGTTCTACCTGAACATCAATTTAAGAATACAAGTGAGCCACTCAAGAAAACCATAAAAACAAACATTCCCAAACAATGTTTCTAAACTCGATAACTCATTAAAAGGCACATAAAATCACATAATGAAATCATTATGGACCCTATTAATGTATAAAAGGTTTTGCAAGTTCTAATTAATGAATATAATGTCATTATATAGGACATTAAAGAGATGAAATCATTTAGATACAAGGTAAGGGGAAATCTCGAACTCAATTTTCTTCCTTCGAGTTCTCATTCTTTCACTCCTTTTTGATATGGTTACTCCTTAAAAAAAATTTCTTCATAATTATATTAAATTTTCTGGGATATACATTTTTTCTAATGAATCTAATTTCTAACCAAATGTTTTCCAAAAAACTCTTCTTTTAAGAACTCATCTTTTACCTCTCATTCATGGTTGATGGTTCCTGTATCAAGTATGTTGTTCCCTCTTTCTATTGGGAACCCAAATCTTATGAATGTATTATAATGAGATGAAAACCATTCCTTTACATGGATTAGTTATGTTCACTTTTGATATTTGTTCTATATGGAAATCATGATAATGATAATGTTATGATGTGACGGGTGCGCCTAGAATTATATAGCGCAATATGAATATTTCAAAGTGACGGGTGCTCCCAGAATTATACAACGCTCCAATGAATTGGGTAAAGTGATGAATATCATGAGTATATGTGAAGTGATGTGTGAACAAGAATCTATCTTGGTTCACAATTATGCGTGGTAGTTAACCACTAAAACATGATGTTTCATTTTTATGCATTACCACATTTCAAGTCTTTTATATATGTTCCTCTCATTTTAATGATCTTTTTCCTATGTCATGATTATGCTCACCCCATGCTACATTCTTCTTATCTATCCTCTTACAGGGCTTTTAGATCTCCCCTTTGGATTTATATCCTTAGGTGGCTACATGTTCTAAGGAGAGGACAAGTGCCAATAAGAAACTAGAGAAGATGAAATTAAGAAATTTTTATGTTTGATGTTGTAATTGTTATGGATGGTCCTAGTTTTCCCAAGACACTAAACCTTTGGATACTCTATGTGGAATACTATTATGTTGTTTCTCTTTAAAATGATGTAATAGTAATGTAAGAAAAGTCTGGGATGCTATATTTAGTATTTTAAAGGGGATTAAATCTCACTATATTATCTCATATTATTACCTTTACAAGTATTCATTCTTCGAATGATTTAGTTTTCAATCATATTACTTGAAAAAAATCAATATATTTAATTTATATTGACGTGAAACTCTCTACCCAAATCATATATTCTGTTACTAACCAAAATTAAAATCCAAATATATTTTTAAATATCCAAATGCATCTCGTGCCTAAGGTACACAAATATCTTTCATATAAAAAACTGAAAATTATATGAAAAAAATTATCAAAATAGTATTTGGGGATATATAATTAACGAAGCCCTACTTTTATAGATTGAGTATAATCCACCAATATAGTTAGTAGTCCATAAAAAATTCACTCTACCAATGGAATCATTACACAATATATACCTTAGATTCATCTTAAAAAAACCGAATATGTATAAACTATAATTATACTATTAATTCATGATTATAAGTTAATATAAGATGATTACATGATAGGGGAAATCCAAATAAATTTTCATTCCTAGAATTTATCTGTATAGATTCATGTCTAATAATTTATAGAATCATTTTATTATTTTAAGTCAATTTACACAATCATTCATAAGATAATGTTTTTATCTGTGAATACAATAGGGAATAAATTTAATAAATAGAAAATTCATATATACAGTGATGAAAAATAATCCCAAAGGGATTATAAAATCACAATCTCTATAAATGGTGAATTCAATGTGGTCCTAAAGACCTCTTAAAAAGAAGAATAATCAGCACAAGGTCCCATGGATAATAAAAAACAAAAATTTCCATAATACCATTCTCAATAGCCGACTATGAAAACCACTAATCTCTTGATCAGAAACTATCCCACCAGGTCATTCTCAAGAGTCCCTCAGATTTATATGAATTTAATAACATCACATGGCCATAACCTCTTTTCAATGGCATTAACCCATCCCAAAGGCTATAATAACTATGATAAAAAAATGTTGGAGCTAAATATGATTTGCTATAACCTAGAGAAACTAGCCCCAATATGTTGGCACCAATGATGATCTCCTTAGGGATACTACTAGATCACTCTTTTTTCAGATTTTTATGAAAGAGCATTGAACGACACTAGTTCTCATCCACCTTACAAATCCATGTAATGTGCTCAGAACTCTTACCTAGACCTGACATCTCATAACCCATCCCCTTAGAGGATTTTGAAGCCAAACATAAAAGAAATACTAATAAAGAAATATCACACTCCAAAATACCATCCAGATGGACTCTAAACACTAAAAGTATTACACCATTATGATCAGAGTAGAAAACACTTAGAATGGACTTCTAAAAAGTCCAATTATGTCATAAAAAAGCAAAGAAAACCGGAAATGGTGGTAGAATTAAACGACATGGACCTTGATTACATGGTGTATATTCCAAAATAACTCCATGGTATTATGACACATGAAAATAAGTGTGTAATTTCTTAAAGTAAATGATGTGTGGACCGTGTATATGAAATGTACCTCAGTATGGGTACCTACTCGTGCACCTTAGCTCCACTTAGCATATAACACACTAGAGTACTTGAATTTTACTGACAGTAAATGATGTGAAAACACACATGGGAACCAGACTGTGTACATGACCATGTACCTATCCTAGGAATCTACATACAGATGACATCCACCCCACATGGGTAGTATGAATTTACACTACATGGTAAAGTATCCCTGCATGAGAAGTCTTCCTGAGTACTTGAACAAAAACTAGAATCCCTATACATAGAGTGTACCCCTGGAAAACGATGTTTAGTCCCTAAAAAATGAATTTTACCTGAGTATAAATAATACATGTGGATACATTTATTTTACCCAAATGAAGTCCACACATCATTCAACAAAACAAAAACCCTGTGAATGGCCTGAAACACCCAATTTACTTGTAAAATCTACAAATAAAACCACTAGGGGTCCCCAACAACCCAATATAATATTTAAAAACCAAAAAATGATAATCAATATGTATTTTCAAAAAAACCATAAAATGGACCTACCTTTGAGGGTAAATTGTTGTTTATTTTGTCTGGTCTATTATCTAAAGCTATCGTTTGACAATCCAGCATGACCTAAACTCTACGAAAAAACCTCATCTTCTCACTTTCCTTATTTTCTCTCCCCACACATATCTCAAATGAACAAAAACTAAAGAGGGTGGGGGAGCTTCATACCCTAGAATACAAATAAGGAAGGGAAAAATAAAATGAAAATAGGAATAAATAAGTGAAAAAGTAAAAGGAAAATAACAGAAAAGGGTCATAGCCTCAATCTAATGCATGTCATATCATTAGGACTCACCTAAGAAAATACCCCATTATAGAATCATATATAGAGATTTAATCTAAATATGATTTTTCTATTTAAAGGATCTCACAGAATAACCATGAGTTAATAAATTAATATATTATTTATTAAATATTAAAAATTCTTTGAAAGTTAAAACATCTACGATTTCTAGAAAACTCATGCCCTAGGGTAAATTCTATTTTATGGGACGAATGATGTGCTGAAAAAAATTATATGAGATCATATTGAGAGATAAATTAAAAAATTTACCCTAAAATAGTTTTGGGTACAAAAGGTTCAATTTGTTTCTAATTTTATCCACATGTGACGACATGGGTCATCTAAAAATTCATAATATAAATGATTCTATCCCAACAGAAGGCTCAATTCATAGATATCATCCATGATCTCCCCAAAGCACTAACATATCCATTGATATATCGACCATACTATGATTGGTCTTATAATGTTTAAACCTCTCTCCCAATATAAGAGATGTTGAAAAATGATCGATATGATCCTCCCCCCATAGTTGTGCCCTATTCATCACCCCTATACTTGATGGAAAACAATATGTCCAACAGTAAATGCATTACCAAATATAATGGATAGATGTAGAAAATCCGATCACACCTGAGCACCAGCATGAAATCTTCTAACATCCTTACTCAACAAACCACATAAAATAGGTCCAATACCTCCAATATCCTATAGATAACTCTCCACTATAAGGATATACTAATTCCAATACATGAGTGCACAAAAGGACTCAAACTCAAATGGACCAAGTCATAATGAATATAGGATAATGTTCCTAAGACCACAGACCATGTAAAAGGCTGTGATTTAGTGATTTTTTTTTTCAGATGAATATAATATTTTCATTCTTTGGAATTACATGTAACTTAGACTTTATATTTTGTTATATACAATATTGGGTTTAAATAAAAATTTTCTTATTATTAAAATATTATTATATGATAGTTATCACCTAGCCATTGAAATGGTATGTATGAATAAGATTTACTAAATTAAGAAAATATATATTTTACACATGTATATAAAATGAATTATTTTGTGAAAAATTTAATTGAAATTTTAAAAAAATATTTGAAATAAAGAAAATTTTTAAGAAATGAAAATAAACACACTTTACCTCAATATGGTAAACAATATAATTTTGTGAAATTATTTTAATGAAATTTATATATTATATATTCATATAAATAATTAACATTCATATTTTTTGTCTTCTATAAAATATATAAGAATAAATCCAATTTCTTGCTTAAAAATTTCATTTTTCTAAAAAGCAGTTTTTTCACCTTTTGGCACACATAATTTAAAATTTTCTTGAAAATTTTTTTATATGTTTTATTGAAATAAATTTTATTTTTTAATAAATAGTGTTATAATTATCTTTGGGTGAATGAATGATATTTTTTTAGAAAGATTAATTTTTTAATTAATAGTGTAGAATATTACATTTTAATTAAAAATTTACATTTTATTTAAATTAGATATATAGTTAAATTATATTGTAAATTGGTTTTAAATTAAAATTAATTGAGTTATATATATATTAATATTAATTAGGATATTTTAATCATTTAATATTTAATTTATATATATAAACCTTATAAACTTTTGAATATTTTCTCTTTGAAAACCCACTCTCTCATTATGTATATTGGATTAATTTGAAATTAAAATATTCATCTTCTGTTAATGAAATTTGAAAAAATAGATTCCATATTTGGAATAAGAATAATTTCTACTATCTAATAAGTTTAAAGTAATTTTCTGTAATAAATAATAGTAAAAATAATAAAAACTATTTACCATGGTAATGGTAAAAATTATATTTACTGGGGGTTAAACTAAAATAATAAAGGTTAAAATTTCCTAATTTTTTTAAAAATATCTATTTTATAGCCATATAATGACCTTATAATATTTAATTGAAGATAATAATCCATTATAGATCCATTTTTCATGAGGCAAATGTGGGTACACATTTTTCTTTTCAAATAATTACAAGTGTGGCACTCACCTCACATATAAAAGGATACCCCCAATCCTGTATTCTTCACACGTTATAACCATTTTTATACAGCCAATAAGATCCAAAATACCATCCCAAATCCTTAACTCTCACCATATAAGCCTTATTTTTACAAAAAAAATCCATCATATCATGGCTTTTTTGAATGCCTAATGAGGATACCTGAAGAAGAGGTAATGTTCTTCAACGAGAGTGTTTATTATATTTTTTCCTACAAACAATACAATTACTTTTAAATAATTATTATATAATAAAATCTGTATCATACAAATAATAAAATTTTTTATGTTAGTTCCCTGACCTATAACCACCCCCACTTCCATCAACAATGTTACTAAATCATCATTCATGTGTACGGAGGATTACCTCCTCGCAAACCAATGCCATTCATTTTTTAATTACCACCTATCATGGTTGGATATGATGATAGATATAACAAATATATATATGATATTTATGAAATAATTATACATATTTTGTCATTTTATCATATATAATTTTTTTTACTTTCCAGTCTTTAGGGAATAAGATACCATCACTTGTGTGTATGGAAGATGACCACCTTGTGAAGATTTGTGTTTAGTTTTTCAGTAATGATTTACATTGAAGACAATAAGGGTAATGTTAATAAATATATGTGATATGACCTAAATAATCATAATATTAATGAAAAATATATAATTATTAAAAGATATTATAGTCTTTTTTTATTAAATTTTCACTCACTAAATGATGATAGCCTCGCTCATGTGCGTGTGGAATATCACCTTCAAGAAGAAATGTGAATCTTTCTTCTAATCACCAAACCACATGTATGATATGTATAAGTAAATATAAAAGAATAATATGTTATTTATGATATTATTGTAAATCTATAAAGATAAAATATTATATTCCTTATTTATATAATGATCTTTGAAATATGTAAATGTTACTCATGTGTATGTATGACCTACCATCACCATGATTATAGCTTTCTTCATTTCTCGAAACCATATATCATGATTTGAATTAAAATTATAATTTATGTATAAATTTGATAATAATTTCATGATTATTATTTTATTGATTATAAGACCATGATCAATATAATAGGACCCAAAATAAAAATTCAAAACATACATAAAAGGAAAACTAGTAAGTTCCTGAAATTTGACTTTAACATAGAACTGTTAATATGATGGTAATAAAAGGTCATATTAAATTAATATATGGTATTATATATATAATTATGGTAAATAAATACATGAATAAGAAACTTATATTTATTATAAATTAGGTTCAAACATGTATGAAGGTTGTCGAGACTTAGGGTAAGAGATTTCGAATCTCTTTTATTTTAGGGAGACATATGTAAATTCACCACTTTTTTATATTGTATGGTGTATCTATTTCCACTTTGAAATTTTATGTCATAAATTTTATTTTTTCAATTATTTCTAATGTTTCATTTTATTTTATACTTTATTGGGTATTATGATTTAAAATATTTCTAAAGTGGAAATGGATTTTAGTCCTAATTTTCCTTTACTGAGACTTATGTCATCTTATGAACTTATATTTTATTATGGGGAGTATATACAAACCATTTGAAATATAATATAATTAAATTATTTATTATTATTATAATTTAAAATTCGTTTATTGTTATTCCTTAAAGTTGATTACAATTTAATGTTACTAAAGTGGTAAAAGTTTTATGTTACAATCTCATGGTTTATTGAGATTGTTTATGATTAGGCTTCCAATGATGAAATATTATGATATATCTCTTATGAAACTCATGAATTATCTTATACTTTAGTTTTTTCTTGAGAATAAATGTTCTCTATTCATTTTACTCTCTCTAAGAACTTTATATTTTATAATAATATTTTTATAAAGAATTATCTTTATTTCTCTCTTCAATCCAAAAATAATTTTTCATCTAAAATCATGTTTTTGAAAAGTGTTTTTTGTTTTTTAATGATTTTAATATGATTTTTTGAATAATTTTTTAACAATTTTTTAAATTTTACGGAGTTTTTGATTGTAATTTTGATTTATTTTTCCAAACAATGATCATTTAGATTTTACCAAAATGTGAAAATAATAATGGTTTTTTACAAGAACAACATGAAAAATATTTATTACTGTCAAGGAAACAAAATTATTGCAAGATTTCCTTAAAATTTTCCAAATTAATTATCAATGATTTTTTTCCATAATATCAAGGAAATTATTTTATTTTAAAAAAATTATTTAAAAACTGAAAATTATTTTCAAAATATTTTTTGTTTTAAAATTTATTTTGGAAAGTTTAAAGGGTATTTTACTGGATAAATAATTTAAATGATTTTTAAATATTACCTTATTTTTATTCAATGTTATTCTAAAAGGAAATTATATTAAAAATGTTTTATGAATTATTAGTTTTAAAAATTTATTTTCATGGAAATGTTTATATCCTTAATAATTTTTTCATTTGTTCTTTCAAAATCATTTTCTGTCTAAGATGATATCTTTTGATGTAACTTATGTTTTAATGGGGATATGATCCAATGATACCAATATTATTTTTTCTATTAATGGTTTATCATGAAAATATATTTATGAAACCATTTTCTCTTCTATGGGTTATATAATGACAATTTATTTATAAAACCCACTTAATTTTCCACTGGTTATGCTACGATAAAATAATTAATTGGTTATGAAACCTATAAAATATTAATATTCCATGATATAATGAAATGGTTATCAAACACATTTCATATCATGGGATAAGATATGATGCTTTTTTTCAATCTTGTGGAAAACATATGTATGATTTTCAATATGTGAAGATGCTTACATTATAACCAAGAAATTGGATACCTTATAAACAATGATGGGTGTAGCCAATATCTAACTCTAATGAATTGGTTATATTTTTAATTCTAATTAAATAAAAATTATTGGAATGGGGAGTGAGTTTAGAATGGGACATTATCTGCTATGATGGTTGTGGGAGTGAACCTTTACTACTATGATGTTGTAGGGAGTGAACCAATTCCCCTATGTTAGCCTTGTAACTGAGCTGTGAATACTATAAAAATTATTTTTGATGATTATTTTTATAATGAAATTCGATGTCTTATGCCGATGTTATACACTCATTGATAATGTTCTTTGATTTCATTATAATTCATGTCATTTGAAATACTAATATTTATTCCACAACCTAGTATTATAATCTTTTAAATCTAGGATTTGTTTTTAAAATTTTATTCTAATGTTATCATATACTTATATTCATGTTATAATTATGTATCTTTAATGTTTACACTTGATGAACATTTTAACTCAACATTTCTTATATTTTATTTCCACTAGTTATGATGAAATGTTCTATGTATGGAATGTTTGTAAAGAGTACTAAAAGGGATGATCTATATTGGATATTTTTAATATTTTTCACAAACAATAGAATATTGTGTACCTAGTCTCAAAAGGCACTAAAATAAAAAATTAATCAGGTGTGTGTTTTATAATGTGTGGAATATTCATGAAAAATATGTCATACCAATTTATGAATGTATTGGGTCTCTATAGTTGGTATCAGAGGACAAGTTTAGTTAACCTCTGGAAACTAGGATGAGAAAACATTAGGATGAACCCTGGTATATTTCTAGGAATATTTAAAGGTATATATTTAACGAGAAGTATAAGGAATAGTAAATTTCTAAGAAAATGTATGAGAATTTTGGAAAAGGATAGATCATGTGGATCCTAGGAAATTAAATCCCTATCTAGATACCACAAGTGGATGTGTCTCTAATAGAGAGGTGGCTATGTGTAATAAATTAGAAAAGGGAACACTAATAGGGACTCAATCTTTACTTGGTGCAATACAATAGGCCTTGTTGCACACATAGTTTGGAACTCATGGGGGATATTATATTTCAATTAATAAACTCTTTATGAACCATAATCAAGGATATAAATATATTAATACTATAAATGACATAGGATAAACCTATGGTGTCATATATTTAAAAGTATGTGTTACTATTTTCAAATCATATAAGTGTTTTTCATGATTATTTAGTTTCCCATTGTGATTAGTGTTTATCACACTAATTTTTTTTGTTTTAGTGAATAGAGAGAACCCAAATAAAATGGTTTAAAATTGAATGTGATATAAAATTTTCTAATGAGAATAAAAATGGGTTGATTTATGGGGTGAAGGATATTGTTATTATTCCTAATTAGTTATAACAGAATATCATTAACAACATGAACCTTTACCAACTCTAGGAATCACCTAAGTATACAAAGATAGTGTTCTTCGCGATTTCAGGTAGTAGTGATAATGGAAGAATGAAGATTTAGTTTCTTATATATTGATAAAGATGGAAGAATATCTTATTGGAATGACTTAAGGGGTTGAGAAGATTTCATGGTAGTGGAAAACAATGACATATATAAATTAATTACAATACAAAAATAAAATTTTTAGCTAAGGAAATTGATTAAAATAATTTATTCCCTAAGGTAAAATTAAATGTTAAAAATCTTAAATTCATAAATTATTTTCACTATGAAAACATATGTTCTCTATTGAAATATAATTATTAGAATCTAAAAATTTTTATTAGTAATGGTTTTATTGATGATGATTAGGAGACTAAAAATGAAATATGAAAGAAATAAGTGTTAAAGAATAATAATATGAATCCTAGATAAGGATTTGTGAAGGAATTGGGATGATTGATGTGATTATATATTGGAATACACGAATTAAGGATTGTTCAATATATTATTTTCAATAAGAATATGATAAAATTCATTGAATAGTAGTAATGAACTAGGAAAGTGATTTGATGAAAATATAATATTTTATAGAAAAAAATTATTAGGGGAAGATAAAGCTTAATACGTTCCTTAGGTTGATAAAATGGTGTTTGGTTTCGTAACACCCCAAGCTTCCATGGTAGATTTCCCTTTTAATAATAAAATAGCTTGCACTGTACACAAGTTCGAGTTCTAGCACACCACAACAAATCAAACTACGCAATTTAAAAGTAGTTACAAATATTAATAACCACTTTTTAAAATTTTATAAATTTTATTTTTCAAAAAGGACATCATTTTTTGATTTAGAATATCAAAATTATCTTTGGGAGAATTTATGGTATTTTTCTTAAAACATTATATTTTTGATGAATAGTAAAAAACACAACATCATTGTTTAAAATCGACATTTATTTAAATAATGATGATTATTTTTTTAATTTATTTTAATTCCCAAATAGATACATAATACTTATATTTGTCCAATGTAATTCGTTGGAGTCATTTTATAATAAAATTAGATATAACAAATTTTATTGAACCATTTAACATCTTTTACTCACCTTCTAGACACATTTGAATATTTGCATATAACATAATTTTACCATTTTGGTGAATTTAATTTAAAAAATCAAAGAGTCACAGTTGACATTAGTATGTAAAATTTGGTTCAATAGGATGAAAATAATTTTTAGTGAATAATAACTTCTGAATTTTATTTAAAATGATTAAAAGTAAACAGGGTAATTAAAGGTAAAAATGATATTATGATTATCCAAAAACATGTTATAATTGTATTGGATAAGTGTATTTCAAAAAAAAAATCATTCCTTAGGAATAATATATGAACCTTTTTGATCCACTTGGATTAGATTAGGACATTTATTATAATTTTATTTACGGAAGTGTTGAAAGTGTTAAATTTAAATTTTAATAAATAAACATTTTTAATATTGGGTTATACTTAAGGTAAATTATACTATATATATTAATTAGAAATATAAAAATATTTTCTACATAATTGTATTTTATTTATAATTTTGAGACATGAAATAATTAAATTAATTTATGACACAATGAAGATGAAATAATTACCATATTAATGGAAGATTAAATTAACTGATATTATAAATATTAAAATAAATGTAAATTGAGACATTTTATGCATTAAAATGATTTCATAGGTAAATATGACATGTTAGGATTTCATTAATTTATTGTTTTTGATTTAATCATGTTTTTTGACTTTCACAAAAACCAAATACAAAATAGTGTCAAAATTGACATAAATAATTTTTTTAAACAAATACTATATTATTAAATGAAATAATAATCATAGAAACATAAATTTAAGAAAAAGTACTTATAAAATTATATATATGTCATTAATGAACATCTTGGTGTTCTCCTTTCATTTTATTGTATGTTTATTAACCATGAAATATAAAAATACAAGAAGACATTGTTAAAGATAAACTATTTATCTAAGAGATAAATCTAAATGGTAAGGTTAATATGGTGACCTAAACATGTCTAAAACCTATTAGTTGATATGACATAGACCCATACCCACATAATACTCTAAATAAATCCATTTTTACCCATTATAACCTGAAAATTATTTTATAATAAATTAATATTTCATGATTTTCTTAATGTGATTCTCACATCTCTTATAAAAGGGTACTTCCCCTTCTCCCAAAATCACACCTCCAAAGTCATTTGGTTCAAAGAAAAACTGCTAAAATATCCTCCCAAATTCCATCAGTACAACCTAGATTCCTTAAATTGATCATAAATCCAACCAAAGGAGCCCATTTGATCAAATTAAAAGGGAGAACCTGAAGAATAGGTAATTATTTCATCACCTCTTTCAAAGATATTTTCTTCTTCCAATTCATTTTTCTTTATTGTTTCCCTAAATAAAATAACTCCCCCTAATTTTATATACTGTGATGTTATTATAAATATGGTATAACCATATTAATTAATCTATCCATCCTATAAATGACATAGTCACCATACGCACATACGTACGACTTACTCTCTCCATGTTGTGGTGTAGTTTTTTATTCAACACTTAATTATTTGTATGGGTATAATAATGAGTATAATTGATATAAATAATAAATATAACCTGTTAATTATTCTTTATATATGATATGAAATCTAGTTTAATATTAGTTTATTATCAATATAATGGTATTATCGCTTGTGCCTGTGTACGGATTACCATCTCCATGAACACGATAAGATTCATTCCCCATTGAAAACATTCAAAAATAATTTTCATTTTATTATTAAAAATAATGTTTAGGAAAATAATATAATTCTGGATATGATCCAAATACATCCTATCCATAACAAACATTACTTACGTAACAAAACATATAATAGAAAATAAATCAATCAACACCCTAAACAATGATACTACTAAAATATTATTAACTATGAAATATTCAATGATCATATATGATATAATATTTATGTATGTGGTTATTGTATAATTTGATAAAAATGATTTAACTATTATACAGTTATTTAATGTACCCTCAACCAAGGAAATGTACAAGTTATGGGTTAATTATACAATTTCTCCATTATCGGAGGTTGTTTATATGTGAGTATCTACTAGGACCTCTTTATCATCCACACCCATGTTTCTTAAAAATGAATTTCAAAACATTTTTAATATTTATTACTCTATGGGTAAAAGTAATATATACCCTTGTTTGAATATTTATAAATTTTTTATAAAGGAATAATTCCACCGATTTCCAAATAAGGTCCTTTATGACATTTTTAAAGAAAGTTAATCAAAGAATGTTTTTTTAAATTATACGACGGGTAAGGATATTTTCAGCCATTATGACACCCTTCAATGATTCCCATACAATCTTATAAAAATAATTTCAAAATAAAATTTTCCGTTTATAATTATTTGACTTAAATTTTTTCAAAATAAAAATAGAAATTTCCCTCTAATTGTATTTATTTCATCTAGGTCAAAATCCTTGGAAGGATTTTACACTTTTTTGAAGTTTATTTATTATGATACAAAATTACATATTTTATTGAAGGTTTTGTGATATTTTTGACTATGGATGTGTTATTTTTATACCATTCATGGTTTATGGTTGATTTATTAGCATTTCATATGATAGTTTTAATACGAATGATTATGTTATGTTTTAACCTTATCATATGAGGAATTCATTGGACATAGTAAGTGATGGGGGTGGATTCTGCTATAGCTCCTTGATGAATCAGTACGTCTCATGAGACAAAATAGTGTCTTGGCACAAGGCCTTGACAAAATGTTATTTCGATTCTTGGAATGAGGCGTCGAATATGTGGTTATGAAGTCCAACTTTATGCATCCCATCATTATGAAATTAGCTATTAATATTACATGTGAATATTCAACAAATAGAATATCCATTTAAATAATTAAATGGGATTATTTTATTTATATTTGACATATTTTGGTGATGTCATGTTTAAAAGATTTTTGTTTTATTCTTATACATTGCCTTAAATGTTTATTGTTATTTATAAAAGATTCTGCAATATTGTTATCCTTACTCAGCATCTGAGCTCACCCCATTCTTATGTTTTATTTTTCCCAGGATGTGAAGAAGTATATTATGATTAACCTGCAGGAATATGCTAAGGGATATGAGTTTGTTAAAATGGGGATACCAGGTTTTTTTTCATTTCATAATGTAATATAAAAGTTATTTATGTATCTATTACTTCCATAGAAACTAAACTGACCAGTCTTTCATGACATGATTCCTTGTATCATTCCAATGTTATTTAATAATGCACCAACTCTAGGTAACTAGAGTCGAGGAGCTATAGTTATTATGAGAGGAAGTTTAGTACAAACCTTGGAAACTAGATTTAGAAAAACTCTGATCAAAGAACATTACCCTACAATATACTTTGAGGATTAATATAGAAGATTTCCTATAATTTTGGTAACGTATAGATTTTGTGTATTTTCCAAGAAATTAATCACTATTTGGATACGACTGGGTTGAAGTAGATTTGGAACAGAAGAAACTAAGAGTGAATACTCCAACAAGGTGTTTTGGGCTAGACCTGAAGTATCCTGGTACACAACAATGGGCCTTGCTGCACTCTTGTTCACAAAAAACATGGGGGATATGCTTAAGATAATTCACATTTTCTTTAAAAACCATTTGGAAGTATTTATGAGTAAATACTTTCTCAATAAAAGAATTTTTTTATGATTATGGTTATATCCATAAACTATTAAATTTATGCTAAGGGTTTTACAAGATTCTAATTATGTATTTTTATTTCAAAGATAATCTAGTTTATATAATTAATTATAAATGGTTCCTAGTCGAAGGAATGCAAAACTTATCAATGCACATAATTCATGTAGGGAATCCATCCTACTCAAAAAAATTATAGTGGAGATGGTGATGCAACTCATGCTGAAAAACTTATAACCTTACTGGGAAAACTCACTCAGGTTATGAAAATTAAGCTTACACATATGGAGCACCCTAGTCCACAAAGTGAAATATCAATGTTAGACCACTTCATGAGGCAAAAACCACCAATATTTAATGGGACTACCAAAAAATTTGTAGTTGAGCAATGGATAAGTTTCATAGAGAAAATATTTCATGCTTTGGGATGAAGCATTATATAGGAAGAGATGTCACAAACTAACTTGTTGGAATGCTGTTAGTGAAAGAAAACTCATAGGCCCAAAAATTGTTAGGGAATCATTGGAAAAGGTAAAGATGATCAAAGAACACATCAAAGCACCTCAAAGTAGGCAATAGAGCTATACTGGTAACTGAAGGAAGGATTTAGGATTTCTAGTAGGTGATCAAGTTTTCTTAAAGGTATCTATTTGTAATGGTGTTATTAGAATCAGTAATAAGGGGAAATTTAGTTCTAGGTACATTGGAGTATTCAAAATTATAGAACAAATTGGAGTCATAGCATATAGTTTGGAAATTCCACCAAGTCTCACCAATGTTAATGATGTCTTCCACGTATCACGGTTGTGAAAATATATGCTAGACCCAAAACATGTACTCACTTTGGAAGAATTAGAACTAGAACCTGATCTATCTTATTTTGAAAATCCTATTAAAAATTTTGATACCATTGAAAAAGTGTTGAGAAATAGGACGACTCACCTGGTAAATGCTCTTTGGAGAAACTATAAAATGAAAGAGGTAACGAGGGAACCTGAGGAACATTTGAGGAAGAAGCACCCAAATCTTTTTAAGATGTATTATTCTAGAAATTTTGAGGAATATAATTTTTAATGGAGGGGAGAATGTAATAATACAACCTTCCACGATACGTTTCACTTTGAATAATTTAATAGCCTGCACTGTAAGCAATTTTGAGTTCTAGTACACCACGACAAATTAAACTAGCCATTTTAAAAGCAGTTATTAATAGTAATACCCAATATTTGAAATTTTATAAATTTTATTTTTCAAAATAGACTCTATTTTTGGATTTGTATTTTCAAAATTAGCTTAGGGTGAATTTTTGGTAATTTTCAGAAAAATTTCAATTTTTGATCAATAGTGAAAAAAACTGTGTTGTGATTTAAAACTAACATTAATTTAAATAATTATTACTTTTATTTAAATTTATGTAAAAATAAAACTATATTAATAATACCTATATTAGACCAATGTATTTCGTTGGAGTAATTTTATAATAAGATAAGATATATAAAATTTTATTGAACTTTTTGACGTCTTTTACCCACCTTATACGCACATTTGAAAATTTGCATAAAACATAATTTTACTACTTATGTGAATTTAATTTCAAAAATAGCAGAGGCACAGTTGGAATTTTTAAGTAAAATGTGGTTCAATAGGATGAAAATAATTGTTGGTGAATAATAAATTTTAACTTTTATTTACCATGGTTAAAAGTAAATAGGATAATTAAAGGTAAAAATGATATTATAATTACACTAAGACATGTTATAATTCTATTAGATATGTGTATTTCGACAAAAGTAAACCTTAGTAATAAAATATGATCCTTTTGGATCCACTTGGATTAGATTATGACATTTATTATTATTTTATTTAAAGAAGAGTTAAAAGTGTTTAATTCAAATTTTAATGACTAAAACATTTTTAATATAGGTTTATACATTAGATAACTTAGACTATAAATATTCTTTAGAAAGATTAAAATATTTCATAAATAATGGTATTTAATTTATAAATTTTATACATTAAATAATCAAATTTTTTTATGACACAATGATGATGCAGTAATTACCTTATTGATGAATGATTAAAATAATTGATATTATAAATATCCTAATAAATTTAAATTGAGACTTTTGATGCATTAAACTAATTTTATAAATTAATATGACATGTTAGTATTGATTTAATTTATTTGTTTCAAATTAATCAATATTTCTTGACTTTCAAAAAAGCCAAATACTAAATAGTGTCAAAATTGACATAAATGAGTTTTTAAAACAAATACTATATTATTAAATGGTATAATATTTTTAAAAATTAATGGCTCAGACAAATAACATATATAATGAAAAATATTTCATTAATTAACCACTTGGGGTTCTCTTGGAATTTCATATTATGTTTATTAACAATGTAATATAAAAATAGAAGAAGACATTGTAAAAGATATACTATTTAACTATTGGTTAAATCTAAAATATAGGGTTAATATGGTGACATAGAATTTCCTAAAAACTATTGGTTGAGATGATTTAGACCCATCCCCACATTTTCCTCTAAATAAATCCATTTTTACAGATTATAAACCGAAAATTATTTTATAAAAAATTAATATTTCATGATTTTCCTAAAGTAATTGTCACCTCTCTTAATAAAGGTTACATTCCCTTCTCTCAAAATCACACCTCCAAATCCATTTGTAATGGCCAAAACCTACTCAAATATCCTCCAAACAACCATAAATCCAACTTAGAGGCCATAATATGATCAGAAATCCAATCTATGTATCACTTTTTATCAAATGAAAAGGGAGCACCAGAAGAAGAGCTAATTATTTATCATCTCTTTAAAAGTTCTTTTCTTATTCCACTTCCTTTTTATTTATTATTTACATAAAAAAAATAAATCCAACACATTATACATACTATTATGTTACTATAAATATGGTTGTACCATATTCATTAATCTATCCATCCTATGAATGACATAGTCACCATACGTGCGTACGTACGACTTACTATCTCCACGTAGTGGTGTAGTTTGTTATTCAACACTTAATTATTTGTATGGGTATAATAATTAGTATAATTGATGTCAATAATAAATATAACATGTTAATTATTTATTATATATGATATAATATCTAGTTACATATGATTTCATTATCAATAGAATGGTATTATCGCTCGTGCTTGCGTACAGATTACCGTCTCCACGAACGAGATAAGATTCATTCCCCATTGTAAACATTCAAAAATAAGATTCATTTTATTATAAAAAATAATGTTTAGGAACATAATATAATTATGGATATGAGTCAAATACATTTTATCCATATGAAACATGACTTACATAACAAAAAATATAATGAAAAATGAATCAGTCAACACCCGAAACAGTGATACTACTAAAATATTATTAACAAATAAATATTAGAAGATCATATATGATATCATATTTATGTATTTGGTTCTTGTATAATTTAATAAAAATGATTTAATTATTATATAGTAGGTTAATGTACCCTCAACCAAGGAAATTTATGAGGTAATGGTTAGTTCTAAAATCTCTTCATGATTCGAGGTTGTTTATTTGTGAGTCTCTACTAGGAACACTTTATCATCCACATCCATGTTTCATTAAAATGTATTTCAAAACATTTTTTACTATTTCCTAGAAAATGGCTAAAAGTAATTTACAACCTTTTATTACTTTTAATAAATTTTTTATAAAGGAATATTTCCACCGATTTCCATACAGGGTCCTTTATGACCCTTTTCGGCAAAATTACGAAAAGAATGTATATTTAACTTATATCGTTAGCACATATATTTTCCACCATTATAGAACCTTAAATGCTTCCCATAAAATTATATAATAATATTTTCAAAATAAATGTTTTCTTTTATAATTATGTGTCTTTTAAATGTTTTCAAAATAGAAAGAGATATTTCTCTCAAATAGTTTGGATTTCATCTATGTCAAAATCCATTGAAGGATTTTACACTTGTTTGAAGTTTATTTATTGTGATACAATATTCAATATTTTCTTGCAAGTTTTTTGATATATTTTACTGTTTATGTGTTATTTTTATATCATTCATGGTTTATGGTTAAAGTATTCTCCTTTCATATAATAGTTTTAAAACGAATGTTTATTATATGTTATAACCTTTTCATATGAGGAATGAATTGGACTTAGTAAGTGATAGATGGAGCTCTCTATAGCTCCTTGATGGATCTATAGGTCTCTTGAGACAATATAGTGTCTTATCACAAGGCATTGACAACATATTATTTGTTGTATTGGAACGAGGCCTTGACTATGCGGTTATGATGTCCGGAATTATGCATCCCACTATTATGAAATTTTCTATTGATATTTCATGTGAATATTAGACAAGTAGAATATCCATGTAAATAATTAAATGGATTGATTTTATTTATATTTTCCATATTATTATGAAGTTATGTTTAAAATACTTGTGTATTAGTCATATACATTTCCTTAAATGTTTATTCATACTTATAAAATATTTCGCTCTATTGTTATCATTACTCAGCATCTGATCTCACCCCTTTATTATGTTTTATTTTTCCCTGGATGAAAAGAAGTATAATATGAATAACCTATAGGAATAGGCTATGGGATATGAGTGTAACGACACGAAATTTTGAATAAATATTATTTCCTAATTTTATGTGTTATTTTATTTTATTTTTATACTCAACAAAAATGTTTCATTTGATAACATGAGTATAATTAAAATGAGACTGTTGGGATTTGACTATTATTTGACCATTGGTCAATATGACCGCTGGAAACTAAATGTTTTGATTACTATCTCTAAATACAAGCAGTCTTGGTTAATTAATATAGAAAGAAGATTCGATGGCCTCACCCAGTAGTCTTGGACTGATCGAAGCCCATCTAACAGAACTTGGGAAGGAGGTAGCACCAATGGGCTTTGCTCTGGACCAAACCCAAGCTGAACTTCATCATGTGATGCTAGAACGGGATCGACTTCGTGAGAAGTTCAAACTAATAGAAATTACGACTGGTGTGATGTTGGCCGAGCCTCCCTCAGATTCTCTCACCTTAGCACACCTTACACTTAGGTCATATGCTGGTGTGATAAGGGGCTATGTAAGGAGACCGTAATTGCCTTGTGTAATCCTTTGTTTTAAATAAAAATTTGGATTTCTTCTTATGATGAAGTTTATGAATTTTCAAATGTCCAGATAAATATAGTATACATATTTTTGATAAATTTTAGAGAAAGGATATTTTAAAAATGTTTATGTAAACCTTAAATAAATTAAAATGAGTAATGATTTTCAAAAAATGGTCTTCTACAATTATGTTCACTACGAAATTTCGAGTCTAATAAGATCAACCTGATTTTTGATGAATAGTAAATTATGAATAGTGATTTTACGCTTAGGATTAGTAATGTGACCAAATGGATTAGTAATCTCACTTAAAGAAAGTATTAATATAATCTAGGCACCTTGATTAAGTAATGTGATTCAATAAAATGGTTAAATAACGGTTTCATAAATTATTATTCAAGTATTAGTTTTTTTCGGGTGAATAGTGTTTTTTAATTAAAAATTTAATTAAAAATATTTAGAAAATTATTTTTATAAAACAGATTTCATTTTTGAACTCAGAGCACCGATATTATGCTATGGTAATTTTTGGGGTTTTTTCTGAAAAAATGAATTTTCGGTGAATAGTGTTTTTATTTAAAATTTAAATTAAAAATATTTAGAAAATTATTTTTATAAAATGGAGTTCATATTTGTAATCAGAGCATTGATATTTGGTTAAGGTGAAATTTTGGGATTATTCTGAGAAAGTTGAATTTTCGATGAATAGTGAAAATACAGTTTTTAAGTTACGGGTGCCTAATGACATCATTAAATGATGTATTAAGTATATATTCAATATGGTCGAATTGTGAATAGTAATATAAGGTATGAGGTGTCCCAAGTGGCCAATACCATGTGAAAATACCATGGTCAAGCCCATGGTTTTTCCAAAACCACTAATGAGGTGTCCATTGGCCATTAATGCCTTGTCCCCTCACTTTCCCTATAAATACCCACCCATTCCTCCTTTGGTTTTCACTCCCAACCCTCCCCCAACTAAGTTCTGGTCTCCTTACCTCCCAAGGAATCCTCCCAAGGTGCCCCCAATCCCTCAAGGTCCAAAACTTTGAGTTTCAAGAGTCACATTTTAAGGTAAGGGATCCGACCTCTCTCTTTCATTTCAAGTAATCTCTTTTATGTCATTCCTTTTATGCTACATGTTCTTATGTTGGAGGATGTTATTTTATAATCCTCTTACTGAACTTTTTATGTTCATATAATGAGAGATCCCCTCTTACTCTCATTATTTCGTTTTATGAAGTTTTAAGTGGCGCCGTTAGGCTGCCGAAATTTTTGTAACAGACTCTTTCCCCCTTCTCATTTTTCAAGATTTATTTTCATGTAAAGTATTTCAAGTTCCTTTTTATTATGTTGGGGTATGATATCTAAATTTATCATACTGATATTTTATGATAATATGATGAGAGACCCCATTTTATCTCTTCAATTCAGTATTTTGTTGTTTTAAGTGGCGCCGTTAGGCTGCCGAATTTTGAAGTGGTTCTTCACCCTTCTCGTTTTGAAGTTCTACTTTCATGTCAATTCTTTCAAGTTCATTTTTTGTTATGTTGGGGTATGATCTCTATATCTATCATACTGGACTATTATGTTCATATGATGAGATACCCCATTTGATCTCTTCAGTTCAGTATTTGGAAGTTTTAAGTAGCGCCATTAGGCTGCCGAATGTTTAGGGGATTCTTTCACCCTTCTCATTCTTTTCAAAGTTCTACTTTCATGTCAAGTATTTCAAGTTCCTTTTTAATTATGTTGGGGAATTATCTCTATATCTATCATACTGAAATCTTATGTTCACATGATGAGAGGCCCTATTTGATCTTTTCAAACCATTGTGTTTGAAGTTTAAGTAACGTCGTTAGGCTGCCGAACTTTCATAAGAGAAATCTAATTTTTGTCTTTCTTCCATGATTTTCATTTCAAATGGTATGTACTTGAAATTTCATTACCATGATCATGTATCCTTCTTATTCTGTCCATATACTATTTTATGGGTCATTTATGAATGTTTGACCCATTTTCCCTCTCTTTTCAATGCCTTCTAAAACCTCGTAACATAGCCGTTATGCTGCAGAATTTCCATCTCAAAATGTCTCTCTATTTTTCTAACGTTCTTTTATATTATTAAGTGAATACTCAAATTGATTTCTTCTAAAGGTGTATTCACATATATACCAAAATGTTCTATTTTAAATTCTGGGATTTACATACATGAGACCCACCTTCCTTTTCTGTGGGTTTTAAAGTGATGTGAAGATCATGTCTTTAAAGCAGTTTTTAAAACGTTATGATTACGAAATGAAAACCATTTATTTTGTGCTACATGGGTTCTTTATGAAATGTTTGATGATGATATATATGGCTCACATGATAATAAAGGCAAATATAAGGTTGCGCCCTGATAGCGCTCCAATGCATTGGGTAAAGACTTAATCTCTAGAGATGACCATTTTTAATGATGCCTTGGTGAATAACCATGGTAATTTTTAATGACACCTTGGGGATGGACCTTGGTGAAACGAAACGATTGTCAATATTAAATGTTGCAGCCACATATTCAAGTTATGAAAAATGTTATTTTTATTATGAAATGCCTCATGATTTCTTTCTCATGCCTTAAAGTTATTTTCATGTCCTTATTGAAGTATCTCAAGTTCACATGTAAAATGTTCATCTTGTTTCCCTTACTGGGCCTTTTTCTCACCCTTTCTTTTGATGTATGTCCCCAGGTTATGAGATACAGTAATGAACCTAGGATAAACATAAGGAGAATCCTTTCAAGTGTTTAAGAGGAATGTTTTATGTTGTTTTCATGTATTATGTTCCTAGTTTCCAAGACACTAAACCTTAAAGATCCTCAGTTTTGTGTAATGTAATGAAAGTTTATGTTATAAAAAGGCGGGATGCTATAGTTGGTATCAAAGGATGGTTTAGTTATTTGTCGAAATTAGGATATGAAAACTCTGGGAAGAACCCTATAGAAAAGTTAAAAAATAGGAAATCTTCCTGGTATTTTGGTGAGTATTGAGTAAGGGGTTTCCAAGCAAATACATCCTTGTCTGGATACGAACAGGTAGAGGTGGCTCTGGCACAGATGTACATAGGGGTAAAACCTGAAAACACCGCTTTGAGCTAGACTCGAACGAGAACTGGTACATGACAACGGGCCTTGCTGCACTCTTGGTTACGACACTGCCAGGGGATATGCTTTGGTAAATTCATAATCTTAGTATGAACCATTGTTAAAGGAACAAAGATAAAATAAAATAAAGATTCACATAAGAATATATGATCATGGATAACCTAGATGGGAACGTAGGGGATCACAAGTTAGGGTATACTTTTCTTCTATAAGTTATCCTTATATGATTTCAGTTCTTTTTCATGGTTATTGGCTATGTACTTAAGCCCCTAATTAGGCTTTCTCTTCATAGTTAATGGTGGGAAATGGAAGAACATGTCCAAACAACCAATGTGATAGGAAATGCGACGATTGTCTTATTAATATGACAGGGATGATTAGGGGATTAAAATATGATTATTATTTTGGAAGATTTTCACAATTTTGGGGACCCTATATGATCGAGGTAAATAGATTACCACGGTATTTTCATTGAAGAGTAGGGTTGACTTATATTTTGAAGAATCGATGAACTTAAGGTGGAATTATAGTAATTTAGGTTACTTATGGAAATTATTAACCTATCTTGGGGTAAATATGTTTAGGTTAGTTACTTTTTTATAAGATGTTAGGAGTGGTTGATGTTGTTTGGAGATGAATGATAAAGTTTACCTTGGAAGACTATGTTATCAAATCCTTCTTGTATTTGGTTTTCAATCTTAGTTTGGTTTATTTTGAGGATTTTTTAGGACAGTTATTTATGGAATGGACTATGATGAACTTTGGGTAGTACCATGGAACTTTGAAGATTTAAAAGTAGTTTCCATTCCTATGGGATTATTTCTTTTTGAAGAGTTGTTTTACCTTACCCTTTCTGTTTTTGGGATAATTTTTAAAGATAGAAGAAATAGATAGTTAATCTATTGTGGATTATGAAGATGATTCTTGTGTTTTGATGAGACCAAGTAGTTTTGAATGCTCATAATTTGGAGAAAAGATTAGTTTTGGGTAGAAACTTATTAAAGGATGAAACTCTGCATGAAGATAGGTATATTTTCTTATGTTTTTGTTTTATGTTTTAAATGAATTCCTAAAAATTATGAAAAGGAACGTGAAACAAAAACGTTGTTAGTTTACGTTTCCTACTTGGTAATCAAAGACCGTTTACACACATCATAAGTTTGGGATTTTCTTATTGTTAACGTTCTTATAATCATGTTCTCTATCACTCTCCCCCAGAAATTGACCCTTTGTTTTTCTTCCATGTCCATGTTTTCCTCCATGGAATCCTTGTATGGGTTAACTTGGGTGACCTTTGTACTTCCATTTCTTTCTTTTAAAGTAATAGTTTTACTGACTCCTTTTCCGATGTGGGACATTCAATGAAATTTCAAAATCCAATTTTAAAAATTGAAAGGACGCAATATCTTAAGGGGGGAAGATTGTAACGACCCGAAATTTTGAATAAATATTATTTCCTAATTTTATGTGTTATTTTATTTTATTTTTATACTTAACAAAAATGTTTCATTTGATAACATGAGTATAATTAAAATGAGACTGTTGGGTTTTGACTATTATTTGACCATTGGTCAATATGACCGCTGGAAACTAAATGTTTCGATTACTATCTCTAAATACAAGAAATCTTGGTTAACTAATATAGAAAGAAGATTCGATGGCCTCACCCAGTAGTCTTGGACCGATCGAAGCCCATCTAACTGAACTTGGGAAGGAGGTAGCACCACTGGGCTTTGCTCTGGACCAAACCCAAGCTGAACTTCATCGTGTGATGCTATAACGGGATCGCCTTCGCGAGAAGTTCAAACTAATAGAAATTACGACTGGTGCGATGTTGGCCGAGCCTCCCTCGGATTCTCTCACCTTAGAACACCTTACACTTAGGTCCTATGCTGGTGTGATAAGGGGCTCTGTAAGGAGACCGTAATTGCCTTATGTAATCCTTTGTTCTAAATAAAAATTTGGATTTCTTCTTATGATGATGTTTATGAATTTTCAAATGTCCAGATAAATATAGTATGCATATTTTTGATAAATTTTAGAGAAAGGATATTTTAAAAATGTTTATGTAAACCTTAAATAAAAAAAAAGTGTAATGATTTTCAAAAAATGGTCTTCTACAATTATGTTCACTACGAAATTTCGAGTCTAATAAGATCAAATTGATTTTTGATGAATAGTAAATTATGAATAGTGATTTTACGCTTAGGATTAGTAATGTGACCAAATGGATTAGTAATCTCACTTAAAGAAAGTATTAATATAATCTAGGCACCTTGATTAAGTAATGTGATTCAATAAAATGATTAAATAACGGTTTCATAAATTATTATTCAGGTATTAGTTTTTTTCGAGTGAATAGTGTTTTTTAATTAAAAATTTAATTAAAAATATTTAGAAAATTATTTTTATAAAACGGATTTCATTTTTGAACTCAGAGCACCGATATTATGCTATGGTAATTTTTGGGGTTTTTTCTGAAAAAATGAATTTTCGGTGAATAGTGTTTTTATTTAAAAATTAAATTAAAAATATTTATAAAAATATTTTTATAAAATTGAGTTCATATTTGTATTCAGAGCATTGATATTTGGTTAAGGTGAAATTTTGGGATTATTCTGAGAAAGTTGAATTTTCGATGAATAGTGAAAATACAGTTTTTAAGTTACGGGTGTCTAATGACATCATTAAATGATGTATTAAGTATATATTCAATATGGTCGAATTGTGAATAGTAATATAAGGTATGAGGTGTCCCAAGTGGCCAATACCATGGGCAAATACCATGGGCAAGCCCATGGTTTTGCCAAAACCACTAATGAGGTGTCCCTTGGCCATTAATGCCTTGTCCCCTCACTTTCCCTATAAATACCCACCCATTCCTCCTTTGGTTTTCACTCCCAAATCTCCCCCAACGAAGTTCTGGTCTCCTTACCTCCCAAGGAGTCCTCCCAAGGTGCCCCCAATCCCTCAAGGTCCAAAACTTTGAGTTTCAAGAGTCACATTTTAAGGTAAGGGATCCGACCTCTCTCTTTCATTTCAAGTAATCTCTTTTATGTCATTCCTTTTATGCTACATGTTCTTATGTTGGAGGATGTTCTTTTATACTCCTCTTACTGAACTTTTTATGTTCATATAATGATATATCCCCTCTTACTCTCATTATTTTGTTTTATGAAGTTTTAAGTGGCGCCGTTAGGCTGCTGAAATTTTTGTAACAGACTCTTTCTCCCTTCTCATTTTTCAAGATTTATTTTCATGTTAAGTATTTCAAGTTCCTTTTTATTATGTTGGGGTATTATCTCTAAATTTATCATACTGATCTTTTATGGTCATATGATGAGAGACCCCATTTTATCTCTTCAATTCAGTATTTTGATGTTTTAAGTGGCCCCGTTAGGCTGCCGAATTTTGAAGTGGTTCTTCACCCTTCTCGTTTTGAAGTTATACTTTCATGTCAATTCTTTCAAGTTACTTTTTTGTTATGTTGGGGTATGATATCTATATCTATCATACTGGACTCTTATGTTCATATGATGAGATACCGCATTTGATCTCTTCAATTCAGTATTTTGAAGTTTTAAGTGGCGCCGTTAGGCTGCCAAATGTTTAGGGGATTCTTTCACCCTTCTCCTTCTTTTCAAAGTTCTACTTTCATGTCAAGTCTTTCAAGTTCCTTTTTAATTATTTTGGGGAATTATCTCTATATCTATCATACTGAACTCTTATGTTCACATGATGAGAGACCCTATTTGATCTTTTCAAATCACTGTGTTTGAAGTTTAAGTAACGTCGTTAGGCTGCCGAACTTTCATAAGAGAAATCTAATTTTTGTCTTTCTTCCATGTTTTTCATTTCAAATGGTATGTACTTGAAATTTCATTACCATGATCATGTATTCTTCTTATTTTGTCCATATACTGTTTTATGGGTCATTTATGAATGTTTGACCCATTTTCCCTCTCTTTTCAATGTCTTCTAAAACCTCGTAACATAGCCGTTATGCTGCAGAATTTCCATCTCAAAATGTCTCTCTATTTTTATTACGTTCTTTTATATTATTAAGTGAATACTCAAAGCTCTTTCATCTAAAGGGGTATTCACATATATACCAAAATGTTCTATTTTAAATTCTGGGATTTACATACATGAGACCCACCTTCCTTTTCTGTGGGTTTTAAAGTGATGTAAAGATCATGTCTTTAAAGCAGTTTTTAAAACGTTATGATTACGAAATGAAACCCATTTATTTTGTGCTACATGGGTTCTTTATGAAATGTTTGATGATGATATATGTGGCTCACATGATAATAAAGGAAAATATAAGGGTGCGCCCGGATAGCGCTCCAATTCATTGGGTAAAGACTTAATCTCTAGAGATGACCATTTTTAACGACGCCTTGGTGAATAACCTTGGTAATTTTTAATGACACCTTGGAGATGGACCTTGGTGAAACGAAACGATTGTCAATATTAAATGTTGCAGCCACATCTTCAAGTTATGAAAAATGTTTTTTTATTATGAAATTCCTCATGATTTCTTTCTCATGCCTTAAAGTTATTTTCATGTCCTTATTGAAGTATCTCAAGTTCACATGTAAAATGTTCATCAAGTTTCCCTTACTGGGACTTTTGCTCACCCTTTCTTTTGATGTATGTCCCCAGGTTATGAGATGCAGTAATTAACCTAGGATGAACATAAGGAGAATCCTTTCAAGTGTTTAAGAGGAATTTTTTATGTTGTTTTCATGTATTATGTTCCTAGTTTCCAAGACACTAAACCTTAAAGATCCTCAGTTTTGTGTAATGTAATGAAAGTTTATGTTATAAAAAGGCGGGATGCTATAATGAGTGTGTTCAAAATCAGACATAATGTTGTAGTTTTTCATTTCATAATGTAATTTAAAACTTATGTACGTATCTAGACTACCAAGGCTACTAAACTGATTGGTCTTTCATGACATGATTCCTTTTATCATTACACTATTAAGTAATAATGCACTGACTCTGGGTAACTAGGGTTGAGGATATATAGTTATTATCAGAGGAAGTTTAGTAGAAATTTTGAAAACTCTATTTAGAAAAACCCTCATTATAGAACATTAACCTAAGATAGACATTGTGGATTATAATAGAAGAAATTCCTAAAATTTTGGTAATGTAGAGATTTTATGTATTTTCAAATAAATATATACTTATCTAGATATTACTAGGTAGAATCAGATCTAGCACAAATTCACCTAGGAGTGAAAACTATGACATGGAGTTTTGAGCTTAACCCAGGGTATCCTGGTACACAACAAATGGCCTTACTACACACTAGGTCCCGAAACTCCTGGGGGATCTGCTTATGATAATTCAAATGTTCTTTACAAACCATTATGAAGGATTTATGAGTAAATATTTCCTCAAAGAAAGAGTTTTTTATGATTATGTATTATATCATTAAACTATTCAATTTATGTTATGTGTTTTAAAATATTGAAATTATGTATTGCGATTCATAAACTAATCTAGTGTATGTAATTGTTTAGAAATGGTGCTTAGTTGAAGGAATGGAAACTGTATCCACACACGTAATCCATTTATGGATTCCCTCCTAATCAAGATAATTATAGTGGAGCTGGTGATGCAATCAGTGTTGAGAAACTTATAACCATATTGGGAAAACTCACTTAGGTTATGAATAATAACCTTACATGTATGGAGCACCCAGATCCATAACGTGGAAGATCTATGTTAGACTACATCATGAGGCATCAACAACCATCATTCAATGTGACTACAAATCAATTTGTTACTAAACAATGGATAACTTCCATAGAGAAAATATTTCATGCTTTGGGGATTAGTGAAAGGGATAAAGTTTTCAGGACAGTTTATCACCACACGGGAGATGCATATCACTAGTGGTAATTAATCGAAAACAAAAAGGCAGAAAAAGTAGTATCAAATATGGAATTGAGGGATTTGAAAGTGTTTTTTTTAGAAAATTAATTTTCTCGTGACCATCAAGTGGATATGGAAAGGAAATTTTTGAGTCTGAGGAAAAAAAGAATGAAAATTTCGCAAATTATGAGGCTAACATTACATGGTTATCAAGGCATGCTGAATATTATATACATAAACCAAAGAGTAAGATTGATCGATTATTTGATGGGTTAAAACAATTTCTCCATTGAGTATTAGTCTCAAAATCCTTCTCATAATATGAAGATATAGTCACATGTGATATGAAGGAAAAAAATAATTCTCTAAGTCTTACGACTTTAAAGAAAAACAGGAGAAGAAGAGATCTGATAAACACTCTAGAAATGGAAATTAGCTGAAGAAGGGAAAATTTGAATTTCCACCCTACATTAAATGTTTTAAAACACCCAAGTACTTTCCTGATGGGAATGGGAGTCTATTACATGTGTGGTGAAAAAGGCCACCTAGTTCATGATTGAAAAGGGAAGAAAGAGGATCTTAGTTTGGAATTCTACAGTTATATATAAATGGGGAATTATGCAAATGAATTTCCTAAGAGCCAAAGAAAGGTACCTCAGAAAAGGCCAAGGGAGCATGGCCAAGCTTATGCGATCACTATTGATGATGTTGAAGCTTCGAATGATGTGGTGGAAGATAATTTAATGGTTTCCTAAAATTTATACAGTACTTTATTTGATTTTGGATCATCATGTTGTTTCATATATTCCTAGTTTGATAAGATAATTAGATATTTCCAATTTGATTTAACAGTGGAGTTTTCATTCAAAACCCCTAAGGGAAGTATCATTGTAACAATGATTTGTCAATCTGTTCCCATTAGGGAATCTAATCATGATTTATCTGCTAATCTCATTGTCTTACCCTTGATTAAATTTTATATAATCCCCATTATGGATTGGATTTTAGACCACGATGCGAAACATTATTGTAATAATAATGAGGTTACAATTTTTGATGATGATAAGGAGTACAATATAATTAGAGAAAAAATTTCAGCAACTGATTCTTATTCATATCCACCCCTATATCTCTACTAAATTCAATTAGTTTAGAGGAAGAGAGTGAAATAACTACGGGTGAGTAAAGGAATGTTTAAATAGGTGATGTACTTATTGTGCTAGAATATGTTGATGTGTTTCTAGAGGATTTACATAGACATCATCCAGAATCAGAAATTGAGTTTTCCATTGATATAATTCCTATTTTAAAGACCATAAAAAAGACCCATTATAGAATACCCATTGTGTAATTAGTGTAACTAAAGAAAAAAACATGAGGAATTGAGTAATAAAATATTTATTCACCATAGTGTTTCCCCATGGGAAGCCCCTTTTCTTTTTGTTAAGAATAAAGATGGATATATGAGGTAGTGCATTGACTTCAGGGAGATTAATGCTCTAAAAATAAATAACAAGTATTCCTTACATCACATTGATGATTTATTTGATTAACTTATTGAAGCTCAATATTTTCCAAAGATTGACCTTCAATCTGGATACCGTCAGTTGTGCGTGAAAGAAGAATGAAATTCCAAATATGGTATTTTGAACCAATTACAAGCATTATGAGTTTATAGTAATGATTTTTGGGCAGACTAATGAACCCAATATTTTCATGGATCTAATGAATAGAGTTTTCAAGGAATATCTTGATGACTTTTTAGTGGTAGTATTGATGTTATCTTGGTATAAAAAAAATATATGAAGATCATGAAAATCACTTGCGCATTATTCTAAAGTCTCTAAGAAAAAATGAATTATATAGAATGTTTAGAATGTGTGAATTATGGATTGAGGAGATTTATTTTCTTGGCCACATTGTCTCTAAGGATGGAATCTTAATTTATCCTTCAAATACCAAGGCAACCTAAGAATAGCTTGCACTGAAAATTTTCACATAGGTACACAATTTTATTGGTTTAGCAGGTTATTATCGGCATTTCATCCAGAATGTTTCCAGATTGGATAACCCATTAAACAAGATAACACACAAAAGGGTTAATTAATTTTGAATAAAGAGTTTGAAGAATGTTTTGAAGAGATTAAGATAATATTAGTCAATGGTCCTATTTGGACTCTACCTTTGAGGAATGATGAGTTTTTTATTTATTGTGATGCATTAAAGAAAGGACTTGGTTGTGTCCTTATGTAGAATGATAGAGTTATTTCCTATGAATCACAGCTGCAAACAATTAATGAACAAAACTATCCTACTCATGATATTGATTTTGCATCTGCAATCTTTTCTTTTAAGATATGGAGACACTATCTCTATGGTGAAAAAATGTTAGATATATACTGATCACAAGAGTCTGATGTATATTTTCTCTCAGAGAGAACTCATCATGAGGAAAAGGCGATGGATTGAACTACTCAAAATTATGACTTCACTATATAATACCACTCAGGAAAGGAAAATAAGGTGGATGATGCTTTAAGAAGAATGGATTAGGGATTTATGAACAAGATGATAGTTGAAAGGGATCCTATGTTCATGGATATAGTAATGATAAATATGGGAATAATCACGGAGGTGAAACATTAATATTTTTTCAAATGGTTGCCAAACTATATTTAATATAAAGGATAAAAAGTTCTAAGGTTGATGATGATGAGTTTTAGAAGAAAATTAAAGCTGGTAATGATGAGAGATTGATTGACTTTGTATATGAAGATGGAATTTTGAAATCTGGGAAATGGGTTTGTGTTCCTGATATACCTGGTCTAAAAAAGGGGATTGTTGGATTATTCTCCTAGATCCTATTTCTATACACCCTGATAGCACAAAGATGTATAAAGATTTTGAAGAACATTTTTTGTGGGATGAAATGAAGAGAGATATTTCTAATTATGTTTCAAAATATATGGTTTGTAAACTGGCTAATGCTGGAAGACAACATCCTCGAGGAGTCTTGCATCCTCTTCCCATAACTGAGTGCAAATGGGAAGATATTATGATGGAAATCGTCATGGGACTACCAATGACTCCTTGATGGAATGATGAAATATGGGTCATTGTTGATCATCTTACCAAGTTATCACATTTTCTATCTATAAGTGAAGATTTACCACTTGAATGTTTAGAAAGACTATATATTAATGAAGTTGTAAGACATAATGGTGTATCCATATCGATTGTTTTTTATCATGATCCTTTTTTTATAACATTATTATGCAAAAATCTTCAGAATACCTTAGATAATAATCTTTGTTTGAGCACTGTGTACCACCAACAAACTAACGGACAATTAGAACAGACTATTCAAACCTTAGAAAACTTGTTGATATCTTGTTCACTTGACTTTCAAGATTTGCGGGATTAGTATTTACCTATGGTATAATTTTTTTTATAACAATAGCTTCCATTAAAGTATTAATATGGCACTATATGAACCGTTATATGGAAAGAGATGTCACACACCAACTTGTTGGGATGATGTTAGTGAAAGAAAACTCGTAGGCCCAAAACATGTTGAGGAAACAATAAAAAATGTGAAGATGACCCAAACCCATATCAATGCAACTCAATGTAGGAAATATACCTATGCCGATTACTGAATGAAGGATTTGGAATTTCAAGTTGGCAATCACGTTTTATTTAAGGTGTCTCTATGTAAGTTTGTCATACGATTTAGTAAGAAGGGAAAATAGAGTCCCAGGTACATTGGACCTTTATAAATTATAGAATGAATTGGAGTTGTAGCTTATCATTTGGAAATTCCACCAGGTCTCTCCAAGGTTAATGATGTCTTCTGTGTATCATGGTTGTGAAAATTCATGCCTGACCCAATGCATGTACTCACCTAGGAATAATTAGAACTGAAACCTGATCTATCTTATTGTGAAGATCATATTAAGATTTTTGATACCATAGAAAAAGTGTTGAGAAACAGGACGACTCACTTGGTAAATGTTCTTTGGAGAAACCATAAAATGGAAGAGGCAACATGGGAACCCTAAGGAACATTTGATAAAGAACCACCTAAATATTTTTATGTAGTAATATTCTAGAAATTTTGAGGAAGAAATTATTTGAAGTAGAGGAGAATGTAACAATCCAAGCTTCTACAATACATTTCTCTTTGAATAATACAATAGCTTTCACTATAAGAAATTTCGAGTTTTAGCCCACCACGACCAATAAAACGAGTTGTTTTAAAAGAAGTTATGAATAGTAATACCCAATTTTTGAATTTTAATAAATTTTATTTTTCAAAATAGACATTATTTCATGATTCAGATTATCAAAATTAGCTTAGGGTGAATTTTTTGTATTTTTCTGAAAAATTTCAATTTTTGATGAATAGTGAAAACCGATGCGTTATTTTTTAAAAACGACTTTTATTTAAATAATTATTATTTTTATTTAATTTTTTTATTGTAAAATTAGATAAATAATACCTATATTTCCCCAATGTAATTCTTTAGAGTAATTTTATAATAAGATTAGATCTATAAAATTTAATTGAACGTTTTGACATCTTTTCCCCACCTTCTAGGCACATTAGCAAATTTTCATAAAACGCAAATTTTCTGCTTCTGTGAATTGAATTTCAAAAATCTAAGAGACAAGGTTGAAATAATTTTTTAAAATGTGGTTCAATAGGATGAAAATAATTTCTGGTGAATCGTATCTTTTAAATTTTATTTATCATGCTTAAATTTAAATAGGGAAATTAAAGGTAAATATAATATTATAATTACCATAACACATGTTATAATTCTATTGGATATTTTTATTTTGAAATATATTAACCTTAGGAATGAAATATGATCAATTTTGATCCACTTGGATTAGATTAGGACATTTATTATTAATTTTTTTAAAGAAGAGTTAAAAGTGTTTAATTCAAATTTTAATGACTAATTTTTTTAATATTGGTTTATAAATAAGATAAATTAGACTATAAATATTCATTAGAAATTTAAAAAAAATTTCTACATAATGTTATTTGATTTATAAATTTTTGACATTAAATAATCTAATTTATTTTTGAAACAATGATGATGCAGTAATTACCTTATTAATGAATGATTAAAATAATTGATATTATAAATATCCAAATAAATATAAATTGAGATTTTTGATGAATTATAATAGTTATATAGGTTAATATCACATGTTATTATTGATTTAAATTTTTTTCAAAGTAATCACATTTTTTTGACTTAAAAAAAACTAAATACTAAACAGTGTCAAAATTGACAAAAATGAGTTTTTAAAACAAATATTATATTATTAAATGATATAATATACCTAAAAAATAAGGTTTAGGAAAAGGAATTATATAGTTATATATATGTAATTAATGAACCAATTGGGGTTTTCTTCGAATTTTATAGTAAGTTTATTAACCATGTAATATAAAAATACAAGAAGACATTGTAAAAGTTAACCTATTTAACTAAGAGTTAAATCTAAATGATAAGGTTAATATGGTGACCTAAACTTGTATAAAACAAATTGGTTGAGAGTATTTAGACCCATACCCACCTTATCTTCGAAATAAGTCCTTTTATAGACATTATAAACCGAAAATTATTGTATAATAAATTAATATTTCTTGATTTTCCTAAAGTGACCCTCATCTCTCTTATAAGAGGGTACTTCCCCTACTATCAAAATTAAAATTCCAAAGCCATTTGGATCGGGAAAACACTGATCAAATATCCTCTAAAAATTCCTTAATTCCACCTAGAGGAATTAATTTGATCAGAAATCCAACTTAAAAAGATATTTTGATCAAGTTAAAAGGAAGAACCTGAAGAAGAGGTAATTATTTCATCACCTCTTTCAATGTTCTTTTTTTCTTCCATTTCCACTTTCTTTGTTGTTTCCAAACCAATATAATAACTCCAGTACCATCTACATAAATTGATGTTGTTATAAATATGGTACAACTACATGCATTATTCTATCCATCCTATGAACGACATTGTCACCATACATGTGTACGTACGGCTTACCATCTCTGTGTTGTGGTGTAGTTTGTTATTAAACACTTCATTATTTGGATGGGTATAATAATTAGTATAATTGATGTAAATAATAAATAAAAAAAGATAATTATTCATTATATATGATATACCATCTAGTTTTATATGGTTTCATCATCAATAGAAAGTTATTATCGCTCGTGCGTGCGTATATATTACTATCTCTATGAACGTGATAATATTAATTCTCCATTGTAAACATACAATTTTTTTTTTCATTTTACTGTTAAAAATAATGTTTAGGAACATAATATAATTCTGGATATGAGTGAAATACATCCTATCCATAAAAAAAGGACTTATGTAATAAAACATATAATGGAAAATGAATCAGTCAACACCGGAAACAATGATACTACTAAAATATAACTAAAAATGCAATATTAGAAGATCATATATGATATCGTATTTATATACGTGGTTCTTGTATAATTTAATAAAAATGATTCTACTATTATATAGTAGGTTAATGTACCCTCAACCATGTAAATGTTAAAGGTAATTGTTAATTCTTTAATCTCTTCATTATCCTAGGTTTTTTATATGTGAGTATTTACTTGGACCTTTTAATCATCCACGTCCGTGTTTCAAAAAAATGTATTTCCAAACATTTTTACTATTTCCTAGACTATGGGTAAGAGTAATTTATTCCTTTTTTTGAATTTTTATAAAATGTTTACAAAGGAATATTTTCACATATTTCCAGACAAGGTCCTGTATAACCCGTTTTGAAAAAATTATGGAAAGAATGTTTTTTTAACTTATACGGTGAGTGAAGATATTTTACGCCATTATAAAACCTTCAATGATTCCCATACAATATTTTAACAATATTTTAAAAATAAATTTTTTATTTCATAATTACGTGACTTTTAAATTATTTCAAAATAGAAATAGATATTTCTCTCAAATTGTTTGGATTTCATCTATGTCAACATCCTTTGAAGGATTTTACAATTGTTTGATGTTTATTTATTATAATAATATATTCCCAATTATATTGAAGGTTTTGTGATATGTTTGACTGTGGGTGTATTATTTTTATACCATTCAAGGATTATGATTAAATTATTAACATTTCAATTTCTAGTTTTAATACAGATGTTTATGTTAGGAATCATCCTTTTCATAAGAGGAATGCATTAGAAGTACTATGTGACGTGTGGATCATTATATAGATCCTAAAGGCATAGGTAGGTCTAATGAGAAAAACTATAGTCTTCGAACAAGGCCATGAAAAAAACTTATTTGTAGTCTTGGAATGAGGCCTTGACTGTGTGGTTATGATGTTCGACATTATGCATTCTACCATTTTGAATATAGAAATTGATATTACATTTGATTATTCTACAAGTACAATATACATGTAAATATACAAGGTAATTATTTGATTTATATTTTCCATATAATGCTGAATTTCATGTTTAAAAGTCTTGTGTTTTAGTCGTATACATTGCCTTAAATGTTTATTCTTATTTATGAAAGTTTCTGCTATACTATTATCCTTGTTGAGCATCTGAGCTCACCCCTTTCCTATGTCTTGTTTTTCTCAGGATGTGAATAAATATATTATGAATAACCAGTAGTAATAGGCTAAGGTATATGAGTGTGTTCAAAATGGGACAAAATGTTGTTGTTTTTTATTTCATAGTGTAATGTAAAACTTATGTATGTATCTAGTACTTCCAATGCTACTAAAATGATTGGTCTTTCAAGACATGATTCATTTTATCATGAAAATGTTATGTAATAATGCTATGAATCTGGGTAATTAGGAATAGGGAATTCCATGTTTGGAAAATGATATAAATAATATGGATAAAGTAAATTGGATAGTATTGATGACCTCAAAATTTATAATGGAATTGTTAACAAAGTGGTTTATGTTACTGTTTATGGAGTTTAAAACATTAATGTATATATGTAATATGTTCAGTAATCTAGGGTTTTATTCACGTAATGAGGAATCATGAATGTTTTAATTGAGGTTTTATTGTAATTATGTTTTTACTATGATTCTAGAGAATATTTGACAAAGGGATTCACATATTTTCCATGTAATCATTAATATGTAATTTATGATATTTTGAGTATTAATGTCGTGTTTGTGAAATTTAGTCAACTTATTTATAATGTTTTAATTTTTTATTTTTCATAAGGTTAAACATTTGTGGAATGGTTTATGTTGAACATTGGATGAGATATTTGTGATTAATATTTTACATAAAAATATGAATATTTATCCATATTATATAACCAATGTTAACTTTTTTTAACTATAGTTATAAGTAATAACTTATAATTATTTAATAGATTGTATTTTATAATTTAGAGTTTAAACATATTCACCTATTATAGTAATATATAATGTGGAAATTGATCAAGGGACAACCAAATGATGAAATATTTCTAATTAAATAAAAATATATCATTTAATTAAATTTTCATATGTTCTCAGTTCAGATGTAAAAGTAATTTCCCAACATTATGAAAATGATATCAAAACAATTTTTTCCCTTTTATCATTATTTTTATGATAACAATGACCCTTTTTCACACCTATATGGTGTATGGTTTTTTGATCACAAACCATCTCTAGATCACCCACATTATAATGATCAATGTTCACTTTCACTCTAATTATTTACGATTTTATTTAATTTATATATATTCACTTCACATAAATTTTCTCCAATATTTAACCCTAGTTTATGTCATTCCATATTACTATCTCATACCCATTTATCTTTTGTCAAGAGAACATTTTATTAACACTTTAAGATGTGGGTTCCTATAAAGGAATTATCAAATGTTTATCCTTTGATGTCCAAGATGAATTTTAATGGAGAAATTAATTTTAAGGTGGGGTAGAAAGTAACAAACAAATATTATATGATTTTTTTTCAAATGAGATTAATGTTTTGAGTATTTTTCATTACATGTAACAGTAAGTTTATATTGCATTACACATAACACTGAGTTTAAAATAAACATTTTATATTATAAAAATATTATTATATGATAGTTATCACCAAAAAATTGGAATAGGGAGTATAAATTGGATTAAATAAATTATAATAATATATTATTTAAAAATGTATATAAAATGAATTATTTGGTGACCAATTATATTAAAAATAAAATAAAAAATATCTCAAAATAATAAAAATTATTTTCTAAAATATATTTTTTTCAAAAGAACATTTCTAACCTTATTAAATTTAAAAAACATTAAATGAAATATTTTAATGAAATTGATAAAATATATTTTAGATACACTATTTAAAATTAATCTTATGTTCTCCCAGGAGAAGTGGTGAGAATAAATCATATTTTATGCTTACAAACATATTGTAAAACTAATTTTTAATCATTTTAGAAAATTTATAAACAAAAATAAATTTCGTTTTTCAAATAATCATTTGAAAATTATATAAAGGTGGATTTTTAAAAATTTTGTGATGATATTAATATATTGATGAATTGTGAAAAATAAAGAATTTTATTTGATAACTATCTTTTCTTTTAAACTATTTATAATGGTAAAGTATATATTAAATTGGTATTAAATTAAAATTAGTACAATTATATATGTATTAATCTCATTTAAGTTATCAGAATCATTTTTATATTGAATTACGATATAAAAACCTTGTAAACCATTGAACATTCTCTCTTTGAAAACCCACATTCTCATCATGTATGCAAGATTAATTTTGAATTATATTTTTTCACTTTTGATAATGTAATTCATAAAAATAGGTTAAATATTTTAAAAAATAATAATATATATTATCTAATAAGGTTAACATATTTTTTTTGACATAATTAATATTAAAAATTGCAAAAATATTATTGCGGTTAAGGTAAAAATTGTTTTATTAGGGGTTAAATGGAAACAAAAAAGGATAAAATGACTGAAAAACGTGTATTAAATCACATTATAGATATATGTATATCATATAATGTATTATTATTCATAAAAGTACATTTTTTATCCTTTTGGAATGAAAAATACATGGGTAAACTATTTTCTTTTCAAAATATTACAATTGTGCCACTCACCTCACTTATAAAATCCCACACCTCTGCTCTCTTATTCATAACATACAAACATTTTAGTTCAAAAAAAATAACTAATGAAATACCTTAAAAACCTCCCCTATAATTTTAAAAGAATTATTTTGTGAATCAGACTAACCTAGGATGGATTCTAAAGTAAACCAAATGAGGTCTCTTGAATAAGTGGTAACATTCTTCAACTAGTACTTTTATTTTATTTCTTCATAAAAATAGTTTAATTACTAATAAACCTTGTTGATATAATAATCTACATATCTTCTAAATAATTATTTGTTTTTATATTATGTTCATGAACTAAAAGTACCCCCACTTCAATGAAATGGGTTATGAAATCATCATTCTTGTTTACTGCGAACTACCTCTTCATGAATCGATGTAATTTATTTTTCCATTAACACCTATCATAGTTAGGTATGATGATTGATAATATATATATATATATACATTGTATTTATAACATTATTATACCTATAGATTTATTATATCATATTTAACATTTTACTTAATATTCTTTACTGGATACAATGACTTCGCTCATGTGTATAGAAAACAAACGCCTCATGAAACCATGTGATTGATTTTTCACTAAGGGTTTACAAGGAAGATAACGAGGATATAGTTAATTATTATATGTGATATAAATTAAATAATTATTATATTTATGAAATATTTATTATTATTTAATGATAATATATCATTTTCTTACTTTCCTTTTCACTAACTGAATGATGTTAAAGTCATTCATGTACGTGTGGACTACTGCGTTCACTAAGCGATGTAATTATCTCTTTTCATCATAAAACCACATGGATGACATGTATAATTATATTTTAAGTAATAATATATTATTTTTGATAATATAATCATTATTTAATGGTAAAATATTACTTTTCTCCTTTATATAATGATCATTGAAAAATCAAAATGTAACTCTTGTTTGCGTACAACCTATCATCTCAATGATCATAAAAAACGTGGTTTCTCGAAGAAAAATTTCATTGTTTATATTAAAATTATAATATATATATATAGATATAATAATTATGTCATGATTATTGTTCTAGAGATGATTGAACCATGATAAAAGTAAGAGGACAAAAAATATCAATTTAAAACATATAAGAATGACAAAGCAATTATTTCTTAAAACGCGAATTTGAGGCGGAATTATTAATAAACTAGTAATATAATTTCTTAAAAAAATCATATATGTTATAATATATATAATTATGGTTCATAAATATAATAATAAAAAACAAATAATTTTTTTATTGGATGATCAAACATTTATGAAAGAAGTTGTAAATTAAGGTAAGGGATTTCTAGTCTCTCCATTATTTCTAGGAGACATATAAAAATTCATGTATAGTTTCCTTTGTGTAGTATATATTCTACCCCTTTGAAATTTTATCTCTTTAATATAATTATTTTAATTATATTTAATGTTTAATTTTAATTTATTATTTATTGGGGATTATGACTCAAAATATTACTAAAGTGGTAAGAGATTTTGGTCTCAAATTTCCTTTTTTGAGCCTTATATAATGTTATGAACCTATATTCCTTTATAAGGTTTATACACAACCAATTTTACATGTAATAAAATGAATTTATTTATTCTCACTTTATTTTATGTTTTATTTAATTTTTTCCTTTCATGAGGCTTATAATTCAGAGTTACCAATGTTGTAAGAGTTTTATGTTTCAATCTCACCATTTATCGAGATTGTTTATAATTTTACATCGAGGGATAAAATATTATATTATATCTCTAAATGATGTACTGAATTTTATTCTCCTATAACTATTTCATGAGAATACAAATTTTACCTTCATTTTCATCTCTTTATGTAATTGATAGTTCCAAATAAGGTTTTTAATAAAAATCATCTTTATTTATCGTTTTAGTCAAAAAATCATTTTTATTCTAAAAAAATGTTTTCTAAAAATGTTATAATTATTTTTTAACACTTTTAAATGGATTTATAAAATTTTTTACTCATTTTTTACTTATTTAAATTTTTTTAATGTAATATTCATGTCGTTATCTAAAAAATTCCCATTTGTTTTTACAAAAAAATGTTAAAAGAATCCTTTTTTTAATATGAACAACAGGAATAGTATTTCAAGCTGTCATGACCACTAAACTATTTTATGATTACATTAAAATTTATCAAAGTTATTTTCAATGAAAATTTATTCCTTAATATTTGGTAAATTTCATCATTTTATATAATTTATTTCCAAATGAGAAGGATTTTCAAAATATTTATTTTTCAAAAAGTGTTTTGAAAAGAGGAAAGGATAATTTAATCAAGAAATGTTTTGGATGATTTTTAATGAGTTTTTATATATTGTCAAGGTTATTTTCAAAGAAAATGAATTTCAAAATGTTTTTTGATTTTTTTTGAAAAATTGATTTAAAAAAAAATTCCTGAAGAAATTTTCGATATGATCTTTTAAAATAATTCTTAATATAAAATGATATCCTTTAATTTAAATTCTAATTTTATTTGGATATGAACAATGGTTAACAATATTATTATTTATCTTAATAGTTTATCATGATAAGTTGTTTAATAGACCCATTTCACTTCAATCGGTTTACCATGATCAAATTATTTTACAACCTTCTTTTTCCATAGGTTGTGTTCTGATGAAATGATAAAATGATTATGAAACATACCAAATTTTCATAGGTTATGATATGATGAAATATTTTTGAAATCCATTTCAATTCATAGGTTGTGATATGATTACTGTTTTTTGATATTGTGGCCCACATATGTTTTGCTTTCATCATGTGACAACTGTTATGTTATAACCAAGGGTAGTGGTTACAACATAACTAAATATGAGTGGGATCAGTATATAACTCTAATGAATTTCATTTTAATTAATATCTCTTTAAATAAAGTGTGTTAGAATGGGGAGTGAACCATGTTTAGTAAGGGGATTTTTCTACTATGATGTTCGTGGTAGAGAACCTTAGCTAGTGTGATCATTTAGGGAATGAACCCATTCCACTATGATAATATTGGGAGTGAGCCTTGACAACTATGGAATTGATTTTATATGATTGTGTGTATGACAATATTCTATGTGTTATGATAATGTTATTTTCTCTAAGACCATGTTCTTTAATTTCCTTATGATTGATGTCTTATTAACTACAAATCCTTATTCTATTACTCAAGATTAAGATCTTTCATATGTAGGTTATGGTTTTAAGATGTTATAACCATTTATCATAACCTTATTTTCATGTTATGCTTATGAATCGTCCTTATTTACCCTTATAGATCATCTACGATCAAACTTTATTTTGTTTTCTTTCCACAATTTATAAATAATGGTTTTAGGTAGGGTATTTTTATACAAAGTATCAAAGGAGGTGATCTATATGAGATGTGTTAAAAATATTTTACCAAATTAGAATATTGAGTACCTAGTATCCAAAGAAACTAAAATATTATGTCCCTTAGGTATTTTTTTTGTAATGTGTGGAATACTCAACTAAAAATATGTAATATATTTGTATGAAAATGCTGGCCCACTATAGACCATGCTCCTCACATAGGTCAGCTCCAAAAAATTAGATAACCCTTGACACTTCTCTTCAACATTGAGGAATCCCCCTTGTGAAATGATATTGAACCAGACCACCAAACACCTGGGAATTTAACCAAAAACCAAAAGTGTCTAACAATGCTCCCACTACGCTACCAAAGGTGCAACAAAATATGAGGAGGGTTATAAAACCAAAAAACATACCCACTCAAGATATCCAATAGACTTTGGGTAATCCTAGTGCTCCGACTCTAAAAATCTATGAATATATATGCCTAGACACCCTAGTGATAAAAGACCTCAAAGGATCCACCAAGGATGAAGAACCATTCCCTTTAAAATCCATGGTCATAATAGGCACATGGGCCCCACCAGAAGTATTGATTAACAAAACATGTTCAGAAAAACTCCCTCATAAGAAAAATAAAACTAGTAATTCATGGGAACTACCATATAAGGGAAAATCGATCCCAATAAAAATATCTCTTAGGTATTCTTTTCATCATCGATTCACCGATAGCGAGCTTAAATCCTATCACCAACCAACAAGGGTCTCCATGAATCCAACGACGAATGGACTTCACCTCTAACAATGTTGAGTCTCTTTCCACAGGATCCACATGGACTTTTATTAGAATAGAATTTATATATGGTACCACATACATGGAAATTTCATGAAAATCCTATATGCTGAGACCGATGAACGAAAAATGTATCCTGCATACTTGAAAACTTCCAAATACTATAATAACTCATTAATTTTCAATCTCAAGATCATCAAACTATTTTAAATCACACAAATATAAAAATGGAATCCAAGAACAACAATCCCCTACCTTGTAAACTCATACTTCCTATTAAAAAGGCATTCGTGATAAACTAGTCCAATATTCATTACATGTTCTAGAAAATTCCTATAACACTCATATACTTACTCCCCAAAAAATAAAACCAAAAAACCTTGGATACCATTTTTAATGAACTAAAATGGTTCTACCCGACACATCACCCTAACTATCCCACCACAAGGCCTTAACCACACCTCCACAAATTCCAGAGGATGTCAACCAGTGGAGAGGGTATAAAGGGTGAAATGGAGAGAATATATTCTATTTTCAGAGTGTAATAACATTGGAAATAATCAGAACATCGAAATAGATAAATGTAGAAGTATACATAATAAATAACTAAAATAGAATCATGATATAATAAATGGAATTTTGCATTCAGTAATAAAAAATCACAAGTATGAAAAAGAAACAACCACTGGTCACCCACTTGGATGAACCCATATACAAAATAAATGATTTGATAATAAATTCAATAGTCTCTACTTAAAACACCTATACAAAAAACATACATAGTCTTCATGATGCTCTAGCTACACCATCGTGATCTTGAGAATCCACTTGAGTGACTTCACTTGATCAATCAATAATGGGTTTTAGTCCCATGCATCACACAATGTGTTCATTGACCTTAAATCATAAATTAGATCTATATGTAATCCAAGGTGTAGGTACATGTGTTGAGAAATAAATATTAGTAAGCCACACCCAATGGTGGACTTATAATCTTCTATCATAACAATTTCATGCACCCGTGATATTCCCAGCCTAGCAAAAACCTTATAGTAGCTAGTATAAAAAATAACTTCTTAAAAAGGGAAATCACAATAAATCATCCAACGAGTGCGTTCTATCCTAAAAATCATTATATATATACCCCCAATCTAGCCTATTCTCGATTATAATAACACAAGACTCATCCAACACAAAAAAACTAGTGATTTTTCAAGATCTACACAAGATATCCAAGACGTCTAAACTAAATAATCTTGAATATAGAAACTTTAGTCATAAAAATGGTTTCCACATGATAAGAACATATAATAGGCTATAGGAATCTAATATCAGGATCTAAACTAGTAATGGGAACATCTAGATCGACACCACTAGAGAACCCTTTAGTACGGAGAGTCCTACAAAACAAATCAGGCACCCGCTATGGACCCACGAATGTGGGTTACAAAATAAAACCAAGATAGAATATAGTATCCATAGACCCTGGGAGAAAAAGAATCCAGGAAACATAAAAAACCATTTCATGAGAGCCTTAACAACTCATGGGATTAAATCCATTAAAGTCAAGGCTGAAAATCCATAATATGATTATTTCACTCATCTAGATCATCTGTAATATCCCTAATCCAATCTAGAAACATCTATCCAATGGATTGGAGAAACAAATCAAAACATAGGGATAATTCATAATCATTGATATCCCAATTTTCTCCTCCTTAAACCACTATCCTAATCAAATACTTCCCCATCATCTTGTCCAAATGCCAAACAAACATGGGAAAATACAACCTCAAGACCACTATCCAAATAGATGAACTAGAATCACTAATTAACTATCAAATAACAAAGTATGGAGCCTCAATCATCACTGAAGTTGTCAACATCCAAAACAATTAGTCGTCAAGGTATTTCCATGACCCAAATTAGAGATAAAACAAAAATCAAGACACTCGACATCCCTGAGGTGACAACATAAAGTGATATTCTCTATGGACCTCCCTTGGTGCACGCAAGATCTTTGGCCTCACTTGAATAAAGATCCTTAACCATCCAAAAGGCCACAATCGGAACATGACACCAGATGAGGGGTTCTTATAGATAATACAATAATTTGGCTATGAAAAATCTAATAAACTTCTACAAGAAGCCTTCGATGGCCTCATACTGATCCCTAATCAACAACGCACTTAATGGGAATCAAAATCTAGAACACCTCTAAGAAGGTAATTCCAAAAGGTTCTCATGACCAAATCAAAAGTTGGATACAATCCACTAGGGATCCTTAGTACATATAAAAATAAACATTCCACATGGGAATTCTAAATAATTAACTACAAAAACGACTAATCACTTTTTGAGAAACCATCCCACTAGGGAATCATCAAGAGTACCTTATCCCATCAGCTAAATGAAAACTGATTATAACCACCATCAAAAGGAATCCAACCTTCCCAAAGTCTAAAAAATCATCAATCTAAAAAACAATATAGCTAAAAAAATTCTTTAACGTCATGAAACTGGTCCCAAAAAATAAGTATATATCAAGATCTCCATAGAGATACTACCCACTCCTTCCTTTCAAGATCATTATAAAATACCCTTGAACAACAATGGTCAACATCCATTGTCAAAAATCCAACTAAAAATCTCAGAATCCTCACTGGGACTCCCAGATCACATCCCAACCCCCAAAAATATTCTAAAACAAAACCTTACAGAAATAAACCTACTGAACTATCACAGTACAAAAAACATAATCTAGATGGCTTCTAAAGGATTCCACCATCATGATCCACATGAAAAGCCTTAAAATGGACTAATCACAGGTCTGATTATGACATCATCATGAATGAACAAGAAAGATAGGGAAAAGAAGGAAATGTTCATGGCATGTGCCCCAAGTAATCGATGCATATCCCAAAATTACCTAAACATGTTTCATCGGTCACTCAGCATGTTCTTTCTCATTGAAAATGGTGGGTAGACCCTATACTTGGAATGTACCCTAGAATCTGTACATCCCAGGTACCCCATTTCCATGCGACATGTAACATTCCAAAGTACACGACATGTTTCGCCAGTATATGACATGTAATCCCACCTAGTACCCTCTATATACCTAAATGTATACCCTTCCTAGTTATATAATACTACACAGTGATCACCCCGCATGTGCACTAGCCGTGTACACTACACATCCAATTATCCCAATAGAAGGTATCTTACAGAGTACTCAGCCTTAGCATAGGAGCCCTAAATATGGATTTTTATCCTAGAAAATCATCTTCCCCAAATAGGAAGAACACGTGGATTGTGCTCTCTAAACCTCATATTACGTACATGACTTTTCCCAAATTGGAATCCCTCTAAGTTGATCAAAATGCCACTTTTTCCCACAAAAGACACAACTTGACAAACTTGGCATAAAAAAACCTATAATTGGATTTAAAAACAAATAATGACTACTATATGGGGATTTTTAGAGAACATATAAAAAACCCTACCTCCTGGTGGAAATTGCTTATGCTTGGGTCCGATTCATGATCTCTAACTACCGAATGATGATCCAGCATGACCTGAGCTCCGAGGTGGATCCTCCTTTTCTACATATCCATCTATTTTCTCCATATCCCTCTCTCAACTGAGCTAAACCCATAGGGAAAAACATATTCCACTATAAAAAAGAGGAAGGAAAAAAAGAAAAATCTAAATGAAAATAGAAGAATAAATAAATTGAAAACGAAAAGAAACTGGCATTGAGCCTAGCCTTGGGGCCCGAAAAAAGGTTATACCTCATCGAAGAAAAACTCATCCTTCGAGACTCAAAGGAGAAGAAAAAAATATCAATATGAATATCCATTTTAATGACACCACTGAACGAACATGTATAAATAACCTAATATCTTATTAATTAAATATTAAATATTCATTGTATATTTGAATGGATCAGATGTCCACAAAACCCATATCCTAATATAAACAACCTATTATGGGACCAACAAAGTAGTTAGATAAATTATCTAAGATCATCTAAGTGGATAAATTACCATTTCCCCTAAAATACTTTTAGGATTAAAATGTTCAGGTTTTGCCTAATTTTCACAACTAGTTATGCATGCTAATACACTTGGGTAAAACCCCCATCATGGATATAACCATGGTCTCAGGTTTCCCATATGAGACTTTGTTTTTATGGAAAAACTTAATTTTATATAATTCACACACATGGGATGAAAATAATATTTTATATTTAACATTTTTTTATTCCTCACAAAACTCACAATTTCTCTTTGGCTTAGCCTGGGGGTAAACAATACACCCTAAAATCAATAGATCGATCATATAATTTATTTTGGTAATATGCTTGGTTAAATTTTTTATTTTCCCCTAGGGATTTAATGGGAATATAATGTAAAAAATTGAATTGAATGTAATTTGGATAAAACCAAACTCACTACATTCACTTGGTATGGGAGGCTCAATTTAGAGATATTGATTATGAGACCTTTCATGGATTTATTTTCATAGAAGATTCATTATATGAAATTTCTAATGGTTTATAACACACCCAATTTTTCAATTGGTGGATAGTAGTCTATAAAAATTGTATAAGAAGGTTTTTAGGGAGTTTCATGATTCTCCATTATGGTACATATAGGGATGATAAAGATAAACTAATACTTAATAACCAGTTTTTGGGAACGCTTTTAAAGTGAAAATAATAGATATTATATCCCAATGCCTCAACAATCAACAAGTTATGGATAAACATTAGGTTACTACAAATTTTATATATCTACTTGTTGTTCAAGAGTGTAAGTGGGGTAATGTAATAAGGAATTTTTGAATATACCTCCATATTTAGTGAAGGATGAAGAAATTTATTAGTTAATTGTTGTATAGGTGAAAATTTTATATCAATTCCCATATATGGTAAGTGTTTGGTGGAGAGTTTAATATGTTTTTTATTTAGGATATTACATGGTTTCATAGGGTAAAACCCATGATTATCTCCAACCATAATGCTCAATTCATATACCACTTGTAGTGGATTTTACTAGATGATTTATACACTTAGATTAAATTAAGTAAAACATTACACTCCTAGAAAGATGGTAAGACCAATAAGACTATTCAAATTCTCAAGGATATGTTACGAGATTTCATGATGGATTTTTATAAAGTTAGGTTTATCACTTACCCTTAGTAGAGTTTGTGAAAAATAACATCGACCTCTCTTCTATCAATATGATAGTTTTTGAGGCCACATATAGGATAATATGTAGATTTATTCATTATTAGATTTAGATTGAAGAGTTATCACTCATAGGGATAAATCCACTATGGTTGGAAATAAAGACGTTTTTGGTGATAAAAAAGAATATAAAAATAGCCCAAACTGAACATAAGTACCAAAAATACATAATATAAAGAACTCTAGAGTCTAAGGTGGAAAGTGATATATTCATGAAATTATCACCACTACATGAATTGAGGATATTTGATAAAGGATGTAATATATTTCAAAGATTCATCTACCCATTTTAGAAAATATATAGTGTATATGAGTTTTCTCATTTCCTAGCATACCAGTATATACAAGCTATATGTGCTATGTTTTTCAAATGTCGCAGCCAAGATGGAATGTGAACAATATGTCTCACATTATCACCTGAGGAAAGAGGGACATCAAGGATGATATCACACTTATTGTGTACCTTGTAACGTCCTACTACCATAGTCTACTGAATAGTGTCGGGATCAATCGGTGCTACTATACCTCCGGTGATCCCACTCATATACTAGAGGATTTCAACTAGTTGTGGGGGTTTATGGGAATAATTTGGGTAGACTATACCATATTATTAGAGTTTTAATAGCATAAAAATAAATATATTCAACATTTATGAATATCAGAATAAATATCCTAGATGAAATAAAGAAAATTCCATAAATAACCACAATATAAAAATTCAATAATAAAAGGGTATTCGGTATAAGTATAGGTGGACCCCATATGTTAGATTATATAAAGGGATAATAAAAGACTTATATAGATGAGAACTAAGGCTCATCCACACTATTACCGAGTCTAGTCCTGGCCATTTCACAAACACATACTAGTGTACCCAGCCAACTACCATCAATTTCGAACCTTTACCTATATCTGTAACCTAAGAATAAATAGTGATATTTAATCTGGTACAAAATTTCCATGGTGGCATAATAAGGGTGTGAGTAAAACTCAGTAGTCCACCACCAACAAAAACATTAATATTTATAGTATAGAATAAAATTTAATGAACAATACTCGAGGTATAAAATTTGTTGTTCTAAAAAAATTTATATAAAGTTAATAATTCAAAATGATTCCTTGAATTCATGATGACAACTAATGTAAGCTATACCAATATTGATCCTTAGGTTAATGACCATGATTTACCCTACCCACTTAGGCTAGTAAATGGTTGTATATGTATAGAAACCCACGTTTTTCCAACATGGATATTACATCTTTTTAGATGAATATTGAATACCATACAAAAACACAGGTCTAAGTATTTTAATAGTTTAGTGACTTAGGAAACTTGAAACACAATATTTCTAATTAATGAAAGATTATAAAGGCCTCCCATAAAGACATTCCCCTTTAGTACTATTTTAAATAATTCCCTAAAAAATCTCTTTATAAAATGGGGGACAGAAACATAAGAAAGGGTGATATCTACATATTATTAAGTGTAAACAGGGTAGATACAAAAACACAACATGAGCATAATAGTATAAGAAAATGAGAATAAAATTTCAAAACCATTCACTATATATTGAAGATAATAATCCTAATCTGTGGTATAATTATTAGAATTTCATAAGACAAGAATCAAAAGGGAATCAAAGAACATAATTCTTTAGTGCATAAGATTGGCATAAGACATATATGTTTAGAATACACATTAAATTATAACATTGTAAACATGTATACATAGAAATTGTTTCACTCATTAAGTTAAGGAAATAAAATTAGCCCCTCTCATAAATTAATGGATATGCAACCTGGTCCATGCATAACATAATTGACATGAATGATTGAACAATGCACAACATTTTGAACATGTAATCAAGTTTACACATAGCATTGAGAACGTATTATCGGGTTCATTCCTAAAATTATAGACATGAAATATAGGTCCACACATAACATCATTGTCATCAAGGTTCACTCTCAAGCTAATAATAGCAAACAATGTCCCGTTCTGAATTGGGTTCACACCCCTTTGAAGTATAGTATTTTTCATGAGATATAAATCCTTACCCAATGCATTGGTTCGAAATATTGGTCCCACCCGTCTCATAATGAAAAAAATATTTACATGTTCCATAATATTATCAAGTATACATCATATCATAACCCATGAAATTAAATGGATGTTATAAACATTTCATCAAATCAAAACCTTTATAAAAGAGAAATATTTCATAATCATTTAATCATAGAATAACATATGTAAAAATTAGTAGTTTTCATATGATTTTTTTTATAACCCTTGGGATGGAAATGGATTTCATACAAAACTTTTCAGTATAAAATATTTATAGAAATAATAAGAATTCCATGCATGGTTTATATACCTAGTAAATGATATCTTACATCAATGGATGTCATCTTATATGGAAAATTATTTTGAACGATATATCACATGAAAAGTTTATCAAGGAAGATAAATTTTCATTGGAAATCACAAATTAAAACATAAATCATTTTTGAAATAGTTTTATTTGACAATAAACATTAAAAAAATAAAATGGAATCATTAAAAATAATTTAAAACACATCTTTATTATTTTTTCCCTATTATAAAAAAACTAAATATTTTTTTAAAACATTTTACGAAAACATAGTTTTCTAAGAAAAAGAGTTTTCAATTTAAAAGAACATTTTTCTAAAAACATTATTTTAAAATATTGAGTAAATAAAGGGATGAAAATGAAGTAAAAACATGTTTCTCAGGACATAACCATATTAGAATAAAATTCTGGTTTTTACTGAGTGGTAGATCACAATTTTTCATCTTTAGAAGCAGAATTATTTATAATCCTAATAAATGATGATATTATAACATAAAACTCTTACCACTATAGAAAATTTTAATCATAATACCCAAAAAGAATAAAATTGAAAGAAAATTAAAATATCATGGAAATAAGGATATTCATGATATAAAAAGTCATAGGGTAAGTATATACCCTCACTGAATAGGATTGGTACATAATATCACTTATATCCTAAGGACATAAAATTTGGACAAAAATACTGTATAAATTTGTTAACTTTTAAAGTATAAAACCATTTAATGAGAGATAATAAATTGGATATGTGAGGCCCCATAAATGTAATTATAATATTCATAAAATACATTCATGTTTAGTATATACCTGACATAATGTAAATAGATGGTGAATATGGAATGCATATCATAGAAGTAAAAAGTGAGACGAAAATACCTTACCATAATTATTGAATTCTATAATTCTCATTAAAACCTCATTTATAATAAATATTTTCTTCTTAAACATTTATTATGTAATAAATATTCATATATATATATATATATATATTTCATTCCATATATTATTTTCCTACGAGATTTTATTATCTGTTTATCACAAATTCATGTTAAATTCACATTTCAAGCAGTAACTGTTTTTTTTCATGTATGATTTGATTTTTAATTTTCAGTACTCTTAAATTGATAATGGTTTCATAATATAAATATTTTTCACCATTAAATAAATATAATATATATTCAGTATATATGTATTTAATGTAATCCATAATATTTAGAGATAGAAAATGAAATGCACCGTTAATAGAGATAGTTATCCATACGTATTCATAAATATTGTTTGTATTTTATTATCATATTGAAATAAATATAATATAATTATATATTATCATTAAAGATTCATTTTTAAGTTATATATATAACATATTGTTTTAAACCCATCCTTAATATATTCTATGTAAAGCGTGAATGAATCATATTTCTTCTCAAGGCGGTAGTCTGCTATACACATGGGCGACATTATCATATTCCCAAAATATAGAAAGTATAATGTTATGTGTGATATAATAAATAAAAAATAAAAAAAATAAATAAGTATAATATATAAATAATAAATCCATCATTATGTATAACCTTGAGAGAGGTTAATGAAAAAATGAATTACATCAATTCGTGAGGCTGTAGTTCGCCATACACTGAGATAATGATTTCATGAACTATTTGAATGAATTTTAGATTGTTGTAGGTATTTACATAACATAAAAAATAATAATTATTTGAAAGATAATAATTTATTTATATAATCACGATCTGAGAATAATTTAATTAGGTGAAATAATAAATAAAAGAAAAATGCATGTTGATGAACATTACCTCTTCTTTGGGTTTCCTACTTAGGTTTGGTTCAAAATACTTCATAGGTTGGATTTATGTCCAAAAAGGAATCTAGGATTAGAGGAAGGAAGTTTTTAATTTATTTGTTTAGGTATTTTTTAAAGAAAAATTGGTTGAATGTGTGAATAAGAGAGGACAGTGGGTGGCCTTTTATAAGTAGGGTGAATGACACACATGTAATTTTTTTGAAAAGAAAATGTGTACCAATTTTTTTTAGAATACAGAAGAGTCCAAATGTATCCAATTAGAACCTTAGACATTATATGGTCTTAATATGTCCACAAATATATATATATATATATTTTTAATTTTTATATTTATATTTAAGCCTTTACTTTTTATTCCAACCCCATGAAGACTAATTTTTACCGTAACCATGATAAATAATTTTTACTATGATTACTATTAATTTTGGTAAAAATTTATGTTTATATAACTATATAATATAAATTATTATAAATAAAAATATGGAATTAAAATTTTCTAATTCAATTAACAAAAAATGAAAAAATTTAATTTAAAATTAACCCCACAAACACGATGAGAATGCATGTTTTTAAAGAGAGAAAGTTTAAAAGTTTGAAATGGTTTCATATAAAAATTCAATATGAAATTGATATCAATGAAGAAAATTTTATTAATGGATCTATAATTGAAATAATTTTAATTTTTATGAAATTTAATATATAATTAAAAATTTTAATTTATTTAAAAAAATTGTAGTTATCAATTAGAAACCATTATTTATTTCAATATTCATGAAAAAATTAATCATTTCTGAAAATTTTAAAAAATTCATCCAAATATAATTTTGAAATTATGTTTTAAAAAATGATATTTATTTTTTCAAATAAATATTATACATGTGGTGAAAAAAATTAAAACAAAACCACAAACGTGATGAAAAATGATTTTTCAAGACGTGTATTTTTAAAGAACAAAATGTTTTTCTATTAACTTTAGATCTAATAATAATAATTTTATGAATATAAATAAAACATTAATGATATATAAAATATAAATTTAATTTAATTAATTCATCAATAAGGATTATATTAATTAATTATAATTTTTAAACATTATGCACATTAAAACAGTTTTCAGAAAAAACCCTTTTATACCCTAAAATAAACTAATAAAAAATCCAATATAATGTTTGGAACATACCATTACCAATATAAAATTAATGTTTTTATCCTTTTTATGGTTATTTCTTTTCATTTACTAGTTATTATTGAGAATTATTTTGGGGGATACCTTTAATGGTGAAGTCAGAGATTTGTTGTCATCTCAGCTTTATCCGACCATTTCTATAGGCTACCATATGGCTAAATGCCATCTAACTAGGCTACATGATGTGTAATGGAATCTTGGTTCATACCTTTAGAAGTTTCATTTTGTTAGAAGATTTAGAAAGTTAATGGTTACACAATGAGACAAGCCTTTACACGTCATGTGTTATTTAACAAACAATTTTCAATTTAAAGCGACACATTTTTCAGAAATTATGAAACCTAACTACTTTATGATGTTTAGTGGGATTACACATAGTGTAATACCCTAAATATAGTTTTTAAATGGGAAGAACTTCTCATTTATTATTTTCCCCTCCTCTCTAGTTTTTTCTCTTGACCCAATGCTTTCCACAGCTGAACTTGGAGCCATCGAACCCTTCGACATTCCTTATTTCTACATTTGATCATCGTTGCACATGCGGTGTGAATTCCCAGGTATGTGTTCCTTCCATTATTGAATTTATTTATTTATAATACATTGGTATTTGAATGTATTATATTGAAATTTATTGGTCTATTCTTAATAGTATTAGATCTCATTTCATGGTTGAGTTTGGAGGTTTTATACAACTTCGTTCTCATTGATAGGTTATGTTACAAGTGTTGGTTTTCGGAAAAAAGGCTGGTGATTCTGTTCCTTTCATCCAAATTGATTAAACTTGAATTGATTTATTTATTTTAATTTTTGAATTGAATTAAATTTCTAAAAAATTATTTCTATTTATTTGATAAAACCCAATTCTAGAGAATTGGGATATTTGAAGTTTTGGAATGAAAATTCGAAAAACCACCAATTACTTTGAGTTGGAAATAATTTGAAGAAATTGGTTGATTTAAATTGTAAATTTTATGGAATATATTTCAATTAATTTTCTAAATTTAATTATTGAAATGAACTATAAAATTGATGGTATTTTTTTGAAATGATTTCAAACTTGTGAGAATGAGTCAAAAAGTTTTGATAGAGACACATTGGTTTTATCTTGTTAAAGAGGCATATTTTTTTATTAAAATATATTTTGTTTTTAAGAAGAAAATTGGAATATTAATGGGAGGAAATAGGTTTAATTATATTTTAATAATTATTAAAATAAATTTTCCATCATTGACTATGTAAGAGAACATGCATGACTTAGGTAGTTTTTGAGATTTTTTGGAAACACTCTATTCTTATACAATGTTCTAAAACATAAATGCATTAGGTCACATCCCTGAAGGGGGGTTGATGAGTTGCCTTTGGAATGTTTTTGAGAGATGTGTGTATAAATAAATTTACATGATAACTTAGAGAGTGTGGAGTCCTATCTCTTTAAACTTTTTTATCTATTTGGATGATAACCATATTACTCGGTAGTTTTGTATTTGAGATAAAAATATATTCCAACTCTGTTGAACTTATATACATTCCTTCTAGATATATTTGTAATTTATATATAATTTTTTTATTTATGCCACTATTTTATAAATATTCCATCATTTTAAATATTTTTCTTATTTTTTTTCGTTATTTTAATTGTATAGCATGATTTTTTTAAATATGAATTGAAATTAGAAGAATATTTATTTTAAAATTGAAATCCTTTTTCTTGATAATCTATTATTATAATCTATTATGGAATCCATAGTGAGACCCTACTGGAATTTTTAGCTCATACCCAACTTATACCTTCTATTGTTTGTAGATCAAATCCTTCTAGGTTTGAATAAGGGGAAAAGAACTATTAGAGGTGGATCTAGATATTGAACATTTGATTTAGCAAGTTGTATCATTAGGGACTTCGATTGTTGTTTCCTATTTTGATACTTGAGTTGTAGTACGTTGGGCTCTTATTTGTTATTGAGTTTAGGTACATTTCTCCCAATGGAGTTTCTTTTGTATATATTTTCACATTCTTGTATTTTTCCACTATTTTGGTGGAAAATTTGTTCCCACTTTCATGTTGTATGATGATAGATCCTTGTCACCAACTCATGGGGATCAAGAACAACCTTTAGGATATTTTAGTATCAACTCAGTTATTAGGTTACAAGGGTACCCAGACTGGTTCCTAAAAAAATGTTATCAATGGGATGATGATGATCGTATTTTCTTGAAATGAAAATTCATTGTGTAATATTTTCAGGACATAAGAGGTAGTTGTGACTGAGTTCCTTAACATATCTCACTACAATGAACCATTAATCACCTTAGGTTGTTAGGAAAAGGCGTTTTGAGGATTAGTTTGAGTCCATTACCAATTTTTTAATTAGATAGAGTAAATACAAATATTTTTTGTTCTATATGTTCGAATTAATTTCCCTAGTTTCTCAATATGAGTTTTAATTTGATGTATTCCATGTTATTGCTGATGCAATGAATCATCACTCCTCTAAAAGGATGTGAAAATCAGATCTTGGAGGAAAATTTTGCTAAACTACAATGAGAAAATCCTAATGTTTAACTAAATTTCTTTTAAGTGATTGTGCGCATTGTCTAAGATTTAGGATATGCACCACTACAAGTCCCTATTCATGATCTAGCCATGGTTCCTTATGGGGATGTTATTTAATATCATTATCAAGAGTTCCTTCACTAGAAGCCCCCGGTTTTCAAGGGATCCACTAATATTAAACTTGATGAGTAATGGTTAGGAAGTATATTACATATTTTTGAGTTATTAGAGACACTAGATGAGATCAAGGTGAAGTGTGTCACCTTTGTGCTGGATGGACCAAGCTGGAGATGGTGTGATATGATGGTGAAAATGAAGAAACATGAGGTTTTATAGTGGAAATTCCTCAAAGTTCTTTTTACTGACCATTTCTATATAGAGTTAATGGTGTTAGAAAAGGATTTTGAGTTTTTAAAGATTGAACAGGCTGATAGGACCATGAATGAGTGTTCATATCGCTTTACTGAACCTCTAAATTTTGTTCATGAGATTGTATCTAATGATAGGATGAAGGCACAACAGTTCAAGTTTGGACATTGATTAGATATCAAGCTCAGATTTTATTGTGGAAGCTTCCCACTTATTCTGATGTATTGTATAGGGTTGTTGATGTTTGAGATGGACCTTGATGGAAATTTAGGGTTTATGGGAGTTCCTTTTTCTCCTAATGGAATCATCTGTTCCTTCAAGGGAAAGCAGAAACATGACGATTCTTGTGGAACATCTTGATGGTAGGGTCATTTTAGACCTCCTATAGTTCCAAAAATAAGTCCATTGGTTTGATATGATTGTGATAAGCCAACAAAGTATAAAAGGGTTTGGACTAAGGTTCTGAATAACTATATCTCCTATAGACGATTAGGACAATTATAAAGATTATACCATATCTCTTCTACTCCACATAGTATAAAAATATCATAAACTCCTCCAAAATCTACGGGGTAGTTTGATATTTCATGTATAAAAGGGATACAACCATAGGCATCTTGAAAAAAGCTACTTCATGAAGTGTAAGAGTCTATAGAGGAATCAGATATGGGTCTAGTGACTGTGAGATGTACCACTACTATAGATTCATCCTTAGTTAATGCTCTATTTGATACTACTACATCTCATTTGTTTATTTAAACATGTATTGTTAATATGATAAATGTTCCTACTAATTTTTAATATTGTGTAATAATTTTTTTAAAGGTTGGGGCCGAAGCCTCAAATTATTATATGAAAGCAAAGACCTCTTTAGACAGGGTAGAGGGAGACCCATTACATATCCCAAAGGCCCAAGGCCAAGTGGCATGAATACAAGGCTTGAAGGCCCATTTAAATAGACCAAAGGACCCCTTGGTGAACAGTACTGCTACTGTACCTACGCTTCTACAGTACCGGCTACATTACCACCACCACCACAATATCTACTACAGTCCCTCCACTGCTACAGTGCTTCCACTGCTACAGTGCTACCGCTACAACAGTACCTGCTACAGTACCTGAGAAATTCACCCCTTCCCAGATTTGATCCTGGGTCTTTTGGATGCCAAGAAGGAGCCTGTACCACTAGGGTAATCTGTAGCCCTACTTGTGTCATCTCTCTATTATATGTTGAGCTATCATGGAATTTTCTAATACTAAAAATGAAAACTATTGACTTCATTTTTAGAATGGGTCGGATTTTTGGAAAAAATATTCCCTTATGGATTATTATCTTTGATGATTATACCTTACTACATCCTTTGGTGTGTTTCTTGTATTTCAATGATAATGGGACCCATGATCAAGTAGGGACAAACCTTATAATCCAATGTTTGGGAAGGAAATATCAGTGTCTGCTTTTGATCTAGAGCATGAATCTTTGAGTGGTGATCTCCCTCCAGTTGTCTTAGAGTTTCTTAATGTGTTTCCTTTTTATTTCTCTAATTTTTCTCTAGAAAGTGAGGTTGAGTTTTACATTGACTTAATTTATGGTAATCAATATCTTTGTATTCCCTCTTACTAAATGGATCTAGTAGAAATGAGGGAGTTAAAATCCTAGTTGGATGATCTTATTGAGAAAGGATTTTTACTCTCTAGTGTATCACCTTTGGTGGACCTTTTTCTGTTTGCTAAGAAGGTTGATGGTTCTCTTCGCTTATGTGTGGATTACTGAAAGATCAATCTTGTTACAGGAAGGAAAAAGTATATGTTTCCACATATTGGTGATCTGTTTGATCATTTGAAAAGGGTGAAGTGGTTTTCAAATATCTACCTTCGATCGGGTTACCATTAGTAGAGGATAAAATAATATGACATTATAAAACAACCATTCGGAGTAGTTATGAATATTATGAGTACCTTGTCATACCCTTTGTTCTAACAAATGATCCTTATATTTTCATAAACTTGATGAAATATATATTCCATGAGTATCTGGATACCTTTATGTTAGACTTTATTGAATAAATCCCCCTCTACTCCATGTTAAAGGTGGATCATATGCATTATCTATGAATAGTTCTGAGTCTGCTATGAAATTAGATACATTATGCTATGATTTTAAAGAGTGATTTCTCGATTTGGAAGGTTAATTTATTAGGAAACATGGTGTCCGATCATGATATATCAATTGATCCTGAGAAGGTGAAGGCTATTATGATATGGGAGAAACCACGCAATTTCTTCTAGATTTAGTGATTTTTGGCCGTAGCCATATATTATCACTGGTTAGTGACAGAATTCTCAAAGTTAGCTTCTATGATGACTACACTAACATGTAAGGGGTGAAGTTTTCATGTAATTAGAAATGTCATAATTATTTTGTTGAGTAGAAACATCACCCAAGTATTACACCAGTGTTGACTCTTAAAGAGGCTGGGTAGGGCTATGTGGTCTTTTTTATACATCATGTTCCGTCTTGGGTTGCGTTATTATGAAAGGTGATCATTTAGTTTCTTATGGATCTCATCAGATTAGGACAGACGAGAATAATTATCCTACCCACGACCATGAACATGAATCTGTGATGCACGTTCTTAAGAGTTGGGGGCATTAAGTTTACAAAGAAATGTTTACTCTATGTTTAGACCATAAAAGCTTGATTTTTATCTTCTCTTAAAATTATTTACATCACAACCAGAGGTGTTGGGTAGAGTACCTACAATATTTCTAGGTTGACATTTCTTACACCATGGTGAAGGGGAATTTCATTGTAAATGCGTTGAGAAGAAAACTTCCAACCTATGTAGTGAAAGAATCATCAGAAGAGTGGAATTTTATGTCTCTCTTTAAAAAAATTCATATTAGAGTCCTATAAAATGGGGATTAAGATTCATTATCAAATATTCAGTTTAATTATGATTTATTGAAATTATTATTCAGGATAAAAAAATTGACGATGAATTCTATGGCTTTGGATACTTTATTTATGATGGGGAGATAGTTAACCAGTGGCCGTTCTCCAAATAGGGTGTTCTATATTATCTGAATCACATTGTTTTTCCATGATTATTAATGAAGGATATGAATGGGGAATTCCAAAATTCTCATTGGGCTGCACACCTAGGAACCACTATGATGTTTTGTGACTTGAAATGGTAGTTCTGGTGGAAAGGTATAAGGTAGGGAATTGCTGAGTTTATTTCCTGCTATTATAAATGTAAGTAGGTTATGACTGAGAATCATAAACTTTTAGGATTACTTCATCCACTTCTAGTTCCTACTTGGAGGTAGAATGAAATATCTATAGACTTTGATGTTGGATTACCTCATACCCAGATAAAGAAGATTGTGATATGGGTTGCAATTGACAGACTAACCAAGTCGGCTCACATCAGACCCATTCATGATACATCCACTATTTAGGAGTTGGAAAATCTATACATGAAGGGGAATGTTTTTTTTCATTTATTTCTATCTACGATAGTCTATAATAGAGATCCTCAGTTTACTTATCATTTTTGGAGAGGTCTTTTGAAGGAATTGGATCTCAAGTGAGTTTTAGAATGGCCTACCACCCAAAGTTTGATGTCCAGACAGAGATATCGATACATATTCTATAGAATATGATTTATGCCTATGTTCTCAACTTTGGTGGAGATTGGGATGATCTCTTAGGGATGGTCATGTTTTCTAATAACAATAGTTACCAGTTTGAAATTAGAATGGTTTATTTTGAGGCCTTGTATAACCATCTCTATAAATCCCCATTGTGTTGGTTAGAGATTAGTGAATGTTCCTTGGTTGGACTAATCTTGTTTCAAAATAGTATAGAAAAGATTAAATCAATTCATCTAAGAATTTTTACAACATAGAACCGATATAACTGTTATGATGATTGTCGCTATAGAACTTATGAGTTCTCAGTTTGTGACCATGTGTTCATAAATTTTTCTCCATGGATAGGTCATTGATGGATTGGGAAGAATGGGAAACATGGTCTTTGGTTTGTGGGACCTTGCGAGGTTGTTGAATTAGAGTAGAAATTTTCATACCATTTAGCACTTCCGCCACATCTAACATAGACTCATAATGTATTCCATGTATCGCTCTTGAGAAAGTATTTATCCAATCCATCTCATATTTTTATCTGGAGTGATTGTGATATTGAACCTGACATTGTTTTGACTAATTGTCTAGTCAGGATAGGTTTTTTCAGAGACCCACATACTTTTTTGGAGGACGATACATTTGGATTTTATATTATATTGACATGGCTCTAATAATCCAGAGATGTGGGAATGTGAGGCACTTTTAAGAGAGTATTAGTTTCATATTTTTATCATAGAATTTTGTTAATAGGATTTAGGGGGACAAAATTTTTTTATGCATGGGGTATTGTATCACCCCGTTAAAAATATGACAGGTACATATTTTAACTTTTCAATGTTTTTCCTTTTCATTTAATGGTAAACATTGAGAATGAATTGGGAGGATACCTATAATGGTGAAGAAACAGATTTTTTGGACTCTCATCTTTATCTAAAATCTTCCTTAGGTTTCCGGAGGGTTATATACCTTGTAACTAGGTTACATGATGTGTAATTGTCACCCGATACATAACATGAGAAGGTTCAAGTCATGACTAGATTTATGTTGTGAAAGGTTACTTGACATGACTATCCTTTAAACATCAGTAGTTATTTAATGAACAATTTTAAATTTAAAGTGACATGTTTTGAAGCTATTATGAAACTTAACTATTTTATAATGCGTAGTGGGATTACATGTCCTGTAATACCATAATTTCAGGTTTTAAATCGGAAACATAACTGAGATATTCTTTTCCCATCCTCTTAAATTTTGTTTCTCTTACCAAAAATCATTACCCAACAGATCTTGGATCCCTCTGACTGTTCTAAGTTCCTTCATTTCTCATTCAATCGTCGATGCGCTTACGGTGTGTAATCCCAAGTATGTGTTTTATCCTACCTCTGTATTTTTTCCTTTCACTTCCTTTTTTATTTCAATGGAACATCTTGAAATTTTTGGATATATTCTCAATAATGCTCGTTCTCATTTACAGGTTCAGTTTTGAGGTCTTTTACACCTTCATTCTCATTGACAGGTTCTATTGTGAGTGTCAGTTTACAATAAAAAGGTAGGTCTTTCCATTACATTTGGTCAAACTGATTAACCTTGAATTGATTGATTTATTTTAATTGTTGAATTAATTTTAATTCATAAAAAATACTTTCTATTTATTTGATATAACCCAATTCTCATTAATAAAGTGATTGGACATGGTTTCGGTATGAAAACTGGGAAAACCCCAAATTCCTTTATGTTGGAATGCCTTTGTGTAAATTAGTGATTTCAATTGATTAAATTAAAATTTAAATTTTCTGGAAGCTATATCAATTAAAATTTTGAACTTAATTATGGAAATGGATTTTGAAATTGATGAAATTTGTTTTGAATTGATTTCAAACATGTGAAAATGGCTAAAAAGTTTTGATAAAATCCTAGTGGTTTAATCTAGTTAAAGAGGCATGTTTTTGATTAAACCCTATTTCATTTTTAAATGGAAAATTGGCATTTGAAATAAGGGATTGATATTTAATGGTATTTTAAGTAGTATTAAAACAAATTTCTCATCATTGATTGTATAAGATCACATGAATTCCTTAGGATGTCTTTGATTTATTTGGACACACTCTAAAATTATACAATGTTATAAAACAACAATTCAATAGGCCACATATCGAAAAGGATGGGGAAGAGTTTCCTTTTGCCACTATTAGAGGGATGTGTGTATACACATATTTTATTGACCACTTAGAGAGTATATATTCCTATAGTATAGAACTTTCATATCTATTTGGCATATGAACATGTTTCTCACATGTCTTATATTAAAGATATAAATCTATACCAATGTTATTGAACTAATTTACATAACTTTTATATTTATATAAACTATTTTAAATAAATTATTTTGTTTAATTTGTTGTTTTAGAAATAGTCCATATTTTGTAAATCCTTTGATTAATGTATTTTTCTATAATTTGAATTTTATAGAATGATTTGTTTAAATATACATTAAAATTTCAAACTTGTTTATTTTAAAACTGAAATTATTCTTTGGAAAATGTTTTATTGGCATCTGTTATAGAATCTGTGGTCAGACCATATTTGGAATTTTTGGCCCACACCCTACTTGTGCCATTAGGTGTTTTAGATTATCTCCTTCAGGGTTTAATAAATAGAAAAGGGTGTCTTGGATGTGGATCTAGCTGTTGAAAATTAGATTTGGTGAGTTGTTTCCTTAGGGACATGGGTTATCCTTCCCTCTTTTGTTACTTGATTTGTAGTACTTTGGGCTTTAATTACATGTCAACTTCTGGTATATTACCCCCAGTGGAGTTTCTTTTGAACTCATATTTACTTGATTGTCTTTTTTCCACTATGTTTTGTGGAAAATTAATTATCACTTTCATGTTGTATGATTCCAGGTGTTAATTTCCAACCTTTAGTGATTGGACACACCCTTCTTTCTATGTTAGGATCACCTTAATTATCGGGTTATTGGGGTACCTGGTCTAGTTCATGACAAAGTTGATTAAAAATCACTTAAGTGGAGTAAATAGAACTAAAAAATATATATGTAAAATTAAAACATAATGGGGGATTTAAAGTACTTAATTTATTGAATATAAATTATTGTTGTAAAAAAATCAATATTTTCCACTCTTCACTAAAAAATAAATATTTTTGTGAAAAATACAAAAATTTTATAGTGAGACAATTTTTATGTGAATATTTAAAAAATTAAGTTCATTTTTGTAAAATATATTTTTTAAAATCTAAAAAACTTCTCTTTAATATTTTAACATTAAATTCAAAAAAATCATTTTTGATGAAAACATATTTTTGATAAATATAATTACATAGCTAAAAATTTAATTATTATTTAATAAGAATTTATAAATAAATTTATATTGAGTAGGAAATTCATATTCATTTTTAATAAAGTAGTTTACAATATTCATTACTACTAAATTAATAGCTAAATTATAATAATTTTATTCTATGTTTCTCTGAAGCTTAGTGGTGCATGTCATCCATGACATTGAAGAGACCGATTCTTACATGTAACACAAGATTAACATGGTGCTGCATGTTACGAAATCTCAACCCAGTGATACATGTAACAGAATCAAAAATTGTTATTGTTTTTGACAAAAAATATTGAAAATAATAGATTCATATATTTTTTTTTCAAAAACCTCAGGGTGTTATATTCTACCATCCTTAAAATGAATTTCATCCATAAAATTTATCTATGTAATAAAAGGTTTTATATTTGAAAATTCCATCATAGAAACCCACACCATATAAATGAATAATAAAACCACCCTAGAAAAGGGAAGGTTGAAAATCTAAATGATACCTAAATTAACTCTTTACTGGGATTCCATATAGAAGAACATATGTGTGAAGTGAATATTTGGGCATGGAAGAAAATCATAAATAATTATAGAGAACGAAAGAGATGATTGATCATAATAATTTTCATGTTCTATATAATTATAAATTACGAAAAACTATAAAAAAGTGTGAAAAATGTCATTAATATCATAAAAAATCTGGAAAACCAGACATTATTTAATTTCAAGATCATTTTCCTAATGTTGATGAATTTTCATGAGAAGATATAATTATTTTATTTCATTCCATTTCATAATCATAATATCATCCTTTTCTTATGACTTGATAAATCCACACATCATATCTTACTTAATGAAATTATTTTGAATTTTTATGACAAAAACAATAATAGATCATAAGATCCATAAATATAATGGCAATTGATTCTATCTATCTCTAGTTATCATCCAAACAAAATGGTTATCACATGTTGTGAAATATGTTCAAATATTCATATGGTTATGTAATAAATAATCTCTAAATTTTCTTAAAAAGTTCTCCTTAATTAATTCCATAAATGGTTAACATTATAACCCTTCCAAAATTCAATATATATAAATATGGTCCCGAAAATTATCAAAATAATCTTTACATTAATCTATGAAACAATACAAAGTATCTCTCAATTGTCACAAAAAAAATGTGAATACCTTCATCATGTATTCTCTTGAAACATGGTAATAACCTAAATTACCAAAAAAAATATTATTGAAGAAATACCTTACTCCTCATTCCTTATATCAATAATTAATTATTAGATATATTTATTAAATCCAATAATATTATAAACATAAACAATGATAATATAAAAAACTTTTTCAAAAAACAATTACTCAATTCGATGGTAATCTGAACAATCTAATTTACTTATTCATATATAAAACTTCATTATCCCAATAACATTATCTCAACATCCAGAACATGTTATGTTTTATATTCCCTTAGATAAAATATCACCTTGCAATTTATATTACATTTCCAGGCCATCAATATCATTCGAAATATTCATTCAAATCCTTGATAAAAAAATTATAAGGGTAAATCATTATATATTAAATAATTTTTTAATTCTAATAAATAAATAATTCAATCATACATATTCATTATCAAACAATTATATAGGCTTCATTGTCTTATTACTGGAAATTTTTTCCATTTAATATACCATTTTTAGACTCTTTATCATAAACAATATAGACATTACTTGTACAAACCTCCTTATTTGGTTCATGATATTTCTCTGTTAGGACATTGACTTGAATAATGCCCAAAATTTACACATTATTTACATTCACCCATTGATAATACCTTTGGAAGACAAATATTCCCATCTATTGTGCTAACTAAACCTTTTAATTTTCCCACCTAAATTTCATAATATTTGACCTTGTTCTCCACAAGTAAAATGTATTCCCATCATATTGAGACATTACCTTTAGTGATTCTTCCCAAACTCTTGAAATATTTGAAAATAAATATTATTTCCTTCAAGGTCTCTACTACCAGAAATATTTTAGAATACTATCATTTTATTCTATGGCTAGTCTGGGAGATAGTTGAGGCATAAATTTTTAATCATGTTCCATGATAATTGATTAGTTATAATCATAATATCTTCCATTATATAAATCATACCATCTGGCAGCTCATTGAGAAATTTTTAATCCCATTCATTGTTAACCCAAATCCTTTGGGTTCCAGAAACTGAGAAAAAAAACATATTGTGATCAACACTAATCATAGTGAAAAGCCACATAATCTAGAAAAAATCACTTATATGATTCTAAATCATGAGGAATTATTTCAAATCAACGAAATATTTTGTTTTCCCTAGGCCATTCATATTAATGATTTATTTAAATCCTTTATTATGGTTTGTAATGAGTTTGAAAATTTCTCTAGAATATCCCCTAGGAGTGTGAAAATAAGAGTGAATAAAGGATTGTTGTAGTGTACTATGTGATAATAAAGTCCATATATATTTTCCCTTTTAGAGTTTCTACCCCTAGTTACCTATATTATAGACCCACATCCACTTGTAGTATCCGGAGAGGAATGTAATTTATTGAAAACCACATTCACTATCCTTTAGAAAAATTCACGTAAATTTTCTTATAATTTTATTTGTCCTTATACCTTTACATAGATACATATCTATAAATCTACTTTAAAATATCTAAAGAAATCACACAAAATTTTTGTCATCCTAGTTTACAAAGGTTAACATAAACTTTTCTCTGATAGTAACTATAGATACCCTAGATTTTTGTACATGGATATTATATATATTTTTAAAAATAATCAATACATTAGAAAAATTAATTCCTAAGGACCATAATAGTTTATAACATTTGAAAACATGGAACAAAATATTCTTAATTCATGAAATATTTTCAATGTCTCCCATAAAGATCTTCCCATTTAGCAATATTCAAAAACATAGCCTACCAAAACCTTTATTCATAACATGAGGAGTGGAAACAATAGAAAGGGTGTGCTCAGATGCCAAATAAGGGTAAACATGGTAGAAAAATATGAAAAAATAAGAATAAGGGTGAAAGAAAACGAGCATAACATTTTGAAAATCATAACTTGTAAATATAATATAATAAACCCAAGTAATTACATAAAGATTAAAAATTCATAATGAAAAAACCATAAGGGAATCGAAGAACACGATCCATGAGATCATAAAATTAGAAAAAGGAATATATCATTAGAATAAAAAATAAATTATAACATTATGAACATGTATGAATAGAAATAGGTTCAATCATTAAGTTATGTACATGAAATCAGGTACTCACATAAACTTATGGATATACAACTAGATCTACATATAACATTGTAGACATGAATTGTATGTCCATTCATAACATTGTGAACATTTAATTAGGTTCATATATGACATTATGATAATTTAATATTGGTCAAGAATAACATTATTGACATTAATAACATGTGGATATATAAAAATAGTAGTCAAGGTTCACTCCCTAGACTGCTATATCAAATGAAGTGATTTACTAAACCAGTTTCACTCTCTATTCTAGTTCTATATACTCATAAGACATAAATATTTACCTGATACATTGGAAGGGGATAGAGGTCCCAACTATCTTAAAATAAAAACCATATTTATGTGTTCGCCAAGATCATAAAAAATTTATCACATCAAAAACCACAAAATGAATTGTGGTTCGTAAATATTTCATCATATCATAATATGTATAAAATATATAATTTTCAAAATCATTTAATAATTTTATCATAGAATAATTAGTTGAAAAAGAATTATTTTTCATATGAATGTTTTCATTTTATAAACTAGGGAAGAGAAATAGTTTTCATAAAAATATTTTCATCATAATTTTTTTTAGAAATAATAAGACTTGTACCCTTCATTCATACACTACGTAAATAAAAAGTTACGTCATGGATTTCGTCTTTGTAGAAAATTATTTTGAATATAAATCACTTGGATCATTTCATGTGGAAGATACATTTTATTTGAAAATAAAATTTAATAACATAAATAATTTTGGAAATTATGTTATTTGTAAATACGAATATAAATATTATAAAAATATTTAGAAATAATTGAAAACATTTCGTGAGGAAAATATCATTTTCTCTTCTAACTTTTTTAATTAAAACATTTTTAAAAACATTTTTGGTAAACATTATTTTGAAAGGAAAATATTTTTCTATTGAAAATTAGTTTTTTAATAAACAATTATTTTTAAATATTCAGTACATAAAGTTAGGAAAATTAATATAAAACATATATTGTCATAAAATAACCAAATAAGAATGAAATTCATGAGTTTAAAATATATATATCACAATATTTCATCATTGGAAGTATAAGTATAAAGAATCCTCTTAAACGATGTGGTTGTAAAATAAAACTCTTAACACTTTGGAAACTTTGAATTGTAAGCCCCATGAAAGAATATAATTAAATTAATCTTTATATATTCATGATATAACTATCAAAGTGGAAATATATAAACCTGATATATGTATATAAGTTTATAACATAACTTATTTCCTAAAGAAGGATAATTAATACAAAAATCCCATAATGATTTAATAACTTTTAATCCGTAAAACCCATGAAAGAGAGAACCTAAAATGGATATGTAAATAGCCATAATTTTAATTATATTAATCATAAAATATATTAATTTAATTTTTATACACCATATAAAATAAGTAGGCGGTGAATATGGAATATGTCTCAAGGAAGTGAAAAGTGAGACCAAAGTCCCTTATCATAAGTCTTGAATTCTATATTACTCATTCAAAAATAATATATAATAAATATAAGTCTATTATAAATATTTGATAGAACCTTATTAATATATATCATAAATATATTATTTTTTATTATAATTTATGAAACTTTTATTAACAATTTCATTTTAAAGTCACATTTTTTGAAAAGAATACTTTGTTTTTTGTATAAATTTTGATTTGTAATTTTTTAGTCCTCTTAATTTTTTTCATGGGATAATAATCTATATAAATTTCTCCATTATATTAATATAATATATATTTAGTATATATTTATTTTTATTAACACATAATATTTAGTGATTGAAAATGAAATGCATCATTTCTAGAGACGGTAGGACGTATGTATGCAAGAAAACTGTTTCAATTTCCTTGAATGATTAGAAGAAATAAACCTAAATGATATATTATCATTAAAGAATAATTTTATGTCATGTATAGTAATTTTTCTAATTATAAACATCCTTAATACATTCAATTTAAACAATTAATTAATGACATCTCTTTGCGAGGCGATAGCCCTTCCTACACATGAGTGACGTTATTGTATTATCACAAAATGGAGGGTATGACGATATGGATGATATAATAATTTAGAAAAAATAATTAATTCATAAATATCATATATAAACAATAAATCCATCCTTATTCTCATCTATGAGTGTTTATAATGAAAAAACAATGGCATCAGTTTGCGAGGCGGTAGTCCACCGTACACACGAACGATGATTTAATGTTGCCTTATGGAAGTGGACTTGGTTTTAGGTTATCAAAATAAATTAAAAAAATATAATTATATATAAGATATTGATTTTATTATATCATCAAGTTATAATAATAATTTTATGTGGTTGGAAGAAAAAATATAATAAAAACACACACTCAATGAGCATTACATCTTCTTCATGTATCCTCCATTGGTTTGCACCAAAAGAGTTCATCAGTTGGATTAATTTGAAAAATAAGTTTTCTAGGATTATAAGAGGAAATTTTTGAAGTGTTTATGGTTGGTTGTGTCCAAAATAAAAGAGTTTTAATGTGTTAATATGAGAGGAGAGGGGGTGGCCTTTTATAAGAGAGGTGAGTGGGACATTTGTAAATATATGAAAAGAAATAGAGAACATACGTTTTTTGACATGAAAAAAGGGACTAAAATGTATAAAATTGAAACCCTTACATTATAGTTTAAAAATGTAGCTATAAAATATAATTTATACAAGTTAATATATAAATTTAGCACTTATATTTTTAGTCTATCCCCTGATAAACCCATTTTTACCATTATCATGGTAATTAAGTTTTATTGTGTTTACTATTAAATTTTTTCAAAAATTATGTTGTACATCGAATATAATATAAAATATTATTATGAATAATAGTTAGTCCATTTTTCTACTTCCATTCATAGAATTTTCAATGTTTAATTTAAAATTACTCCCACAGGCACAATGAGCATGAATGTTTTTCCAGAGAAAAAGTTTATAGGTGAGAATTATTATTAATGGATGTAAGATTTTAAAAATCTTACATTAAAAATGATTTAAAATATACTTTGACTTTATAAAACATTTAAATGAATAGGAATTTTTCTACTAAAATTTAGTATTTTCTCACTATTTATAAAAATTATACAGTTCAAAAAATTAAGAATAATTTGAAAAATATAATTTTTAAATGATGATTTAAATAATGAAATATATATTTCAAATGAATTCTGTATAATTTTCAAATTTTAAATTTAATACAGAACCTGTGGACATCGTGAAAAATTAGATTTTTAGGTGTATTTATCAAGCCAAATATAATTTTATATTAAATATTATTAATAAAAATAACTGTATGAATAGAATTTAAAATTTATTGATATATAATATATAAATTTAATTTTTAACCTTCATCATTATGTATTATTTTAATTAATTTAAATGGAAATAACATTATGCACTTTAATACAGTTTTTAGAGAATACAATTTAAACAATAAAATAAACTTATAGTAAAATCCAATATAAAGTTGATTCAAAAGTACATAAGTAGATTAGATATTAATAAATGATACATATGTTACTTTAAAATTCAACATGGCATTTAAATACATAATTTGTATAAAATAAAAGATTAGTTTACAAAAATGGGTATTTTTTTACTATTCAATATAAAATCGTTATTTTATAAAAATACTAATATTACACTTTAAGTAAAATTTTTTATGATTATTTATAAAATAATTCTATTTTTATAAAATATATTTATAAAATATCTATAAATCAATTATAATATTTTCTAAAAAGAAAAAAACATTTTTTATTAAATTTTTTTTTTGATGAATATAATTACATTACTAAAAATTGATTTATTTTTCACTAAGAGTTAATAAATTAATTTATATTGAGTAGGAAATTTATATTTATATTTCATAATGCAGTTAATACTCCACATACCTACTAAATTAATGGCTTTGTTAAAATTATAATATTTTATGGTTCATAGAAACTCAATGGCACATGTCATGTATGACATCAAAGAGACTCGTTATTATGTGTAACACAAGCTAAACTTGGTGTTGTGTGTAATTCAAGACAAACCCAATATTACATGTAAAAAAGGAAAAATTAGTGTTTAATTTTTAATTTTTTTTTGAAATGAATAAATTCATACGATTTGTTTCTCAAAATTATAAGGGTATTGCCGTATGAATACGTCAATTAATCATGAAAAACAAAACATTTAAACACACTCATCATGTGAATTCATCCATATGGTATCACAAATCTCCAATCATGGAGTATTTATTAGTTATCATATAAAACCACAAAGGGATGTTTTTTCATCTATGTAATAAGATAATAAAGTATCATAAATCTCTCTCTAAGGGAGTATACAAAATTTATCACAAACCTCCCTCTAAGAGAGTATTCATTATTCCTCAAAAAACTGCCTCCATGGTAGTATTAAATATCTATCATGGACCTATCTACAAGAGAGTATTATCAAGTTATCACCCACCTACCATGTGAAATTTATTTCAAAAACATATTCAACCCCCTTACGGGTGTTTTAAATAATTAGTATAACATAATCAACACTATGAACATTTTCCATTTCACCCATATCATTTGTAATCTCACAAAACAATTCATCAATGTATTTATCATTTACAAATTCATTTATCCATGTCAAATTCCAAGTATATTTACAAAATCAATGGTTATAAAAGTCTATTTCTGAATAATCAATTTAATTCAAAATATCTTTTTTGCCAATTTAACAAAGTTATCTTTACATTATCAAAATAATTTTTACAAACATATTTATCCACTTTTCCTACCAAATTTTTTTTCAAAACAATTAACTAGGTTCTTCACAAGGAATTATAATTTATTAGGTTCAATGAATTATATAATGGGATTTTTAATAAGATAAAACTAAAATTTAAATCAATTTATTAATCTGATGTGAAATAATGGCATGATTATCTTGAAAAAACAAAGAAATATATGAAAAAAGTAGATTATAGGAAAAAAAATAAAAGGACCAACTGACATATTCTTAGTATGTTATACCCATTGAGTATTATCCCACAATTTAACCGGATTCATAATTGAAAAAAAACCAAAAAAAAACCATAAAATTGGTAATATTTTTATAAAATAGAGATAAAGGACTAGGAGGTCATAATAAATAATAAGGTGGCACGATGACTTTTATAATAACTATTGGATATAAATTTTAAGTGAAGACACCTCCAATATTCAAGAAACATGGGGTGGGGGAATCCCATAAAGGAAGATATGGAGGAGAGGTATGTATGTCGATTAATATAGACAAAAAGGGGGTGGAACTAGTTAAATCAATGGTATTCTCATCACTTAAAAATCTTCTTGGAGGCCACTAAAGTGTAGTTGTGCCGCTATATTTTCATCTACGGGCCACCTGATAGTTAGTATACATAATAATAACTTGAGGGTTATGACCTTTTCCATTTGCTAGCTAGTGCTTCTACAGGTTTATGTTATAGATCCGGTGCCATTTCCAATCTCATAGTTTTCTTATTTGACTCCTTCACACACCTCTTGGGAATGATACTACCTATATTTACCCACATTTTTTTTGCAATCCACCTTTTTAATTATCAACCCTATGGATGAATTAATTAACACACACTCTACAAAACCAGAGACTAAAATTTTCACATCAATTATGAGTTTTATGTACACCTAGAAATTAAAAACTCCACCCCAAAACACTTCTCATCCCTAAGACATCCTGATGGATCTATAACTAAACCACTATACCTACACCGATGTACAATATGACTCCAAATAGTCATGTACCATTTATGAATGATTGAAATGTTCCAAAAATGTATATTCAAACCAAATATAGGAGGCCTTCTGATCCTAAAATGACGATCAGATTGTAATCTAACACCAAGATGATGAATCATATATTATGTCTAACCTAAAAAATCCATGTGTTGTCATCTAATTTATTTTTTAATCCTTGGATCTCCCCACTATAAAAATTATCTCACAAATCTTATTTAGAACCATAATATCTTTCATTATGAAAATTCATATGTTTAATCCCATTTTCTACAATCCCCTAACACAAAAAACATGGTTCTTAACACACCATACCATAATACACAAAAGTGTTTCATTCAAATCAAGTACCAACACTCATTTGAATCTTAAATATAAATTGTACGTGCCTTTAGAATCAATCACAACTCTATATTGGTTCTTTTTTAAAAAAAACCCCAATCATATTTCAATATATAATTGTCATATCTAAATGACACACTTGATGTAGTTGTCAAATTGCTACATTCAACTACAAATAATAGTATAAGGTGAAAATCTTATGTACAATTTTCCTAAAAAAGATTAGATACCACTAACACAATACCTCACAAAATAATTTTATCTTACAACTCAAAAGGAATACAAAAAACACCCATGCTTGAAAATCATACTAGAAACATGACTCATCTTGTTATTTAATAATTAAAATATCCACTTACCAAATAGAACAACACTTTTCTTCTAATGATGACCTGTTGTTAAAAATCCTGACATTGATACCCTTATCTCCATAAGAAAATCAATGTTTTTTCCAAGAACACATCATGGACTAACACTAACCTCTTGATGTAACTACATGTAAAAAAACTAACCACCTGCACTAACCCCTGTGAAAACACATGATCACTAACATTCCACCTCACCAAACCATGTTTGGATCAGGTCACTATGTCCTGATATAGAAATGGCCCGACATAATTCCCAATGATTAAATTTATAAAATTTATCTGGAATTCTTAATGGAATTAAACTTACAGAAATATTATACACACACTAATATTGGGTTCTTTAATGAGCTTCCAATGACCAATCCTACACAGCAACAACCTCCATGCCCAATGGTCACACATCTACGATAGTAATAAAGATCCCAAACCCAAATATACCCTTTTCATGTATCCACTAGTCCAAAAATCCAACCTTAATATCTAGTAACCATATATAACCAAACACAATTTTTAGTTGTGGAAAAACAACCTCACTCTTGAGCACCATTCGATCCTCTGAACACTAACTAATTATGGCTTAGAAACACCATTCTCAGTACTCGCGAAACTCAATAAATCAAGGGTCCTACCTTCCAATAGCCTATAGTGGGATAAACACCATATTTTATTCCTCCCACTTATGCTTATTAACTAACCCTAGTAGGTTATGGAATTTCCAAACACTTTATACTCTATCCAAGTCATTCTCACCAGACTCTAACACCTGACTAGAATAGATCTCTCAGATATAACATAGAAAAAGATATTTATCTAAAAAACACCACCGTTAATAACCAATGGTCATTTCAATTTCCAACTAAACTCCCAAGAACTAACTCAAACAAAAAAAAATTGAGATTATCATCCCCCAGCTTTTTAACCAAAACCACTAACCATGAAGATGAACTGATCAACCTTACTTAAGGAGGAGTACCCTCATCACTCCTCTTCAAAATCGAGCACTTAAATTTTACCAAGGTGAAACACACAAACACTCATCAACTGGTATTTTTCCAAAATGGGATGGAAAAAACCCAATTGAAACTAAGTTATAGAAGGAAGAACATGACCTGATAGGGCTCGAAACCCAACTGAAACTACCTGGTACACCCATCTTTGACACTAAGCACTGACATTCAATGGGATTTCTCAATTAACCACCAAAAAATCACTCTCATGATTCCACCCACCTTATTTATCTCACATTCATCTATTATAGATATAAAAATTGCCTCAAATCAATCCAAAAATGGGTCCTAACATTCACACCATCCGATCTAATTGATACACAAGGGCTACACACCCAACTATGACAAACTCAATGAACCCAACTCATCATCCCATGACTTAAGAATCATAAATTATATGCTAACCTTCCAAATAAAAAAATAGATAAATCATGAAGGATTTCACTTCCACAAAAGAAATTCATTCTAGATTCCCTTTTAAAATAAGCATGAAACCTAACATTTGTCACAATTACATGTATGAAGACCTCTTACCTTAGGTGTTGTTTCATGAAACCAACAAATTTACATAGAAAAACACCATGTATCCGAAGAAAACCCATATAATATGGTTAGAAATTAAAATAATAGTTCCCTAGAAAACTATCCAAGAAACAATGACCAATCACCATACGTTCTCAAACACATCTACATAACCATCTCGAAGCAACAAACAAGTGATAATCACATATGAAAAACCAATATACCGAAGCCTTAAACCTCTGAGGGATCTCATAAGACTGGGTTAACCACTATCATGGGTTTACCTAGATGTTCATAAGGAATAACTCAATAAACCTATGTTTTCCTTGAGGTTCACGAGATATGACTACCCAACCAAAATGAATTGTCCCCTATAATCCCCAACTCATGTGATAAAACTAGTCCTCATCTCAATATATCACAACATGAAGCATTCCAAGCAACCAACACAAGGTTTATTTCATCCAAAATATGTCATTGAATCTTCGAAAAATTTAAAATTATACATTTAAGTAAAAAATATTGTCACTAACTACAAATGTTTTTCAAATTAGAAGTGTGGGTTCGAACCCATAGAGAGATGGGAATGCAGCTGAAAAAATTCGAATAATGTACAAGTTATCCAAATTCAGTTTGGTTTTATTAAACTAATGAAATAAATTTAATAATAAAAATGCATGAAGAATGTTAAAAAGGATAATAGATAGAGTTAAAGGTCAATTCCAAGGTATGTGTAATGGATAATCCTAAATTTAACTTTGGATAAACCAATGACTTAGGTTGAAAAGAGGTGAAAAAATGAAATAATTGATGTTGATCCTGCAAATTGGATCGACCTATGATGGAAAAGAATCTTTGTTCCAAAGTAATTGAAAACCTATGAGCTGGAATCTTGGATTCTATGAAAAGAGAATTATAGGCTAATGGTCATAACTTGATATTGTCCCACTAGGTTATGGGTATTAAATTTTCAGCTTCAATGGTCAATGATAGTGAAAAGTAATGAGATTTATAATTGTTTTAAACCTGGTTACTAGACATATAGTTACCCAATTTAATATTCATACATTAATTATGTTTAACCAACCCTACTCTTAAATCCTAACCCTAACAGGATTCGATAGAAATTAAACAATTTATTATGGTTAGAGAAAGAGATGGAATATTTGACATAAAAATCAAAAAATTCAACATAAGGCAATCCATAATTGAAATTGTATTAATGTAATTAAAAATGTACTTCGATGATGAAGTAATAAAGAATGACACAAGAGATAAATGAATGAGAAATGGGATGAAGAAAGCAAAAATATTGGAGTAAAACTAATGATCATTCAATTCTTCTTATAGAAGAGATAAAAAATATAAGAAAAAAACCTATCTATGTGGAATAGAGGTTTGGGATCCTATAGAGGGCTCCTAATGGTCGCACCTCAAGCTTGGAATGGATTAGATAAATCTATTTTTTGGAACCCATATTTATAATACATGATGTAATTAATGTTATTATAGGGGTAAATGAAATGTTTAAATGGCTGTTCAAACCATTAAATAAAAAGTCCCATGAAGGATATGCGAAAAATAAGCAATTTTTTATAGTTTCTGATAATTACTTTCCATGAAAAGTTTATATGTCATATAAGGTTCATGTCTCAAATGTTTTAAGGCATGATGCATGATGTGAAAATTTATTTGTTTTTTATGATATGTGTCATGGGGTGATGTAGGAAATCAACATTCTTAGCTTCTTTCCTTCTTCTCCCGAACTATAAATAACTTATGACTTTTATACTCACATGTTGTGTATAAATTTCATGATGTGTATCATCAAAATCTAGTGTCAGAACCTATGTATCATCATAATTTTTCATACTTTTTCGGTTAAAAACTCTAATTTTTTCATTATCTTTAACCATAGACCTCGAATTATTTTTTATTTTCTATTTTCACATCATGCCACTACATGACACGTCTGGAACTACCTTTATTCCCTTAAATTTTAATGTTTTACTTCATATTCTCCAAATACCATTGTTACATATGAATAAAAAAACATAAATATTAGGGAATCATTTCATATTAAATTAATAATTATCCAATGTGAAGACATCTATAAAAACATCAAAATATGTAAATAAAATAATGATATCAGGGTCCTTGAAATTATTCTCTCTCCGTAGCTCCGCAACCCATACTATAATTACTTCCTCCTTCACCATGTAACAACCCCAAGGGTTATACCTTAAAAAATAACATATATACCACATTAATTTATGCTCATAATATCCCATATACACATTATAGGGTTAATTCAAACACATAAGGCCTCAGATTCATCACAATTAACAAGGAATCCCATTATTATCAACAAGAATTCCCTTATTTATTTAATTTGGTATAATCTATTTATAAAACCTCATAATTAAGATGTTTTAAACCCAAACATTTATAAAGCATGATATTTAAAAATTAAATAGACCATATGATTCATATTTATAATAATTCATTAGTAGAAAAGATAAAAAATTATATAGGTCTTGGTTAAATAGAATACAATTCAAAAGCTACAAAGAAGAATTATTTAAATTTTTCTTACAAGTTATTTATTTATCCAAAACAATCTTAAAAACATTTACTCTAACTACTGAATAATGATATTATCCTAATAATTTTTAAAATATTTTTACACCATATAAATTTATGGAAACCACCATATATGATGCTGCTGACACTTGAAATACTAACCACCCATATTACCAATAAGACATAGACCATAGACATGCACAAATAAAATTTATGTGACCAAGAGAAAATAAATACAAGGTATCAAGAATCATAAGTAATCACAACAAAAATTAGTATAAAAGCCAATTATATTACACATGTACCTATCATGATGCATGTCATGTGAATCCCTACATGCTTTAAATGATTCCCAAATATAGCCACACCATCTTTCCATACCAGGATAAGAGTGAGAAATACCATAATACAATAACATCACACATGATTTTTCTTACTCAAGGTGAGAATAAAATACAAATATAACAATGAAATACAATAATAACAAGAATCATATATGGAAACATTGGGTTCCCCCATGTGGGTTGATAACTTCTAGGTAAAAGATCTTTACTAAGCCTAGAAACTTCTCTAAAATCATATTTACTATCACCAAATTGAAAAATCAAAGATATTTAAATACGGAACAATGTTATAACATTCCAACTCCCTATAACACTAAGAGGTGGCAAAACTATTAGTCACTACTATACCTTTGGAGAACCTCCCATATGCCAAAGGCTACTGAATAAGAACATGGGTCAATGGGGACTATATGGGGAGACTATAACTTTTTATTATAGAGAAAAATAACTGTATAATAACAAAGAAAACCTTATAAACCTATTGAAATAAACATACTATATAAAATGGGGGAAAATTCTAATACTAATTGTAGTATCAAAATACTATAACAAATGGGTATACCAGAAATGTCTCTTTATATCCCCCTGGAGGATCATATATAGAAATAATAAACGATTAAAATTATACTTAGTTAAGGCCCATCTCCATTGGTCCTGAGTCCAGTTCGGTCCCATCATGTATAGATAACCTCATATTCCATGCCATCTAACATCAATGTCAGGCCTTTCCCTATATATGTAACCAGGGACCAAATTGTGATATCTACTCAGATACCCATGTTACATGGAGGGTTGAGAATGGTCTGAGTAAAAAAAATAGTATACTAGAAAATATAACCCTAGAATAACGTTCTTGGTATACATTTTCATGTGTAATTAATCAATGTAAACACTTTATAGTTATAATAAAATTTATATAAGGTAATAAATCACACTTATGCCCCAGGTTTATGATTACACCTGAGATTATCTATACCATTATCAGTAATTAGGTATATGACCATGATCGACTCAACCTCCTCTGACCAGTGCTAAGGTGACTAAAAGAATATCATGTAACATTTTTCAACCATAACATCCAAAAACCACACATATGAGGAATTCAACTATAAGGTATCACACAAATCAATTTATGGAGTGTTATTTAGTTAAAATAGTCCACCCATTTTGGGTGTTTTATTATCCATCAATTAATAAAATAATGTATCAGAGTCATACATCCAAGGTAGTATATAATAATTATCACAAACATCCTTCTATGGGAGTATTCATTATTCATGATGGACCTACATCTATGGGAGTATTCAATAGTTTTTATAAACCTCCTTTAAAAAGAGTATTCACTAGTTATTACCCACCACTCATATGGGGTTTCTTTAAGAAAAAATGTAACCCCGTATGGGTGATTTCCAAAATTTATATAACATAATCACCATTGTGGGAATCTTAAATTCAACCCAATTCATTTATAAACCCGCATCAAATTTCATAAAAGGGATGTATTTTTTACCCATTCATTTATTCATTTCAGATGCCTAGCCAATTTACAAAATCTATAGTTGTGAAATTATATTTCATAATCATCAGTTTAATTCAAAATCCATTTTAAACAAATTTAAATTAGATCCATTTACAAAATGTATGAAAATTTTATAAAAACATTTCATCCCCCTACTAACCCATCTCAAGGTCAAAAAAAATACATTTTTTATCTTATATAATTAATATTTCAAATGTTCAAGGTATTAAAAATGGGAATTTAACATGAGAAATATCAATTTTAAAATAAATCTTTAATTCAAGGTCCAAGAACAGAATATAATAATTAACTAAACGAAGGAAAAAATTATAATTTTTTTAGTAAATGGGGTAAAATTAATGGACAACATACCTTATTCTTAGGAGAGTCCATTTATTGAGTATCAACCCTCAGTTTGTCTAGAATCAAAAGGAAAATATAAAACCATAAAATTCCTTATAAATATGTAATATTAGGATAAACTAGTTAAAATTGAATAATAACTAATAATAAAAATTTATGGTGGAAAGATGACTTTTAAAATCACCATGGGTGCTTGACCATAGGTTACAGTTCCTCCAATGTCGTAGAAACAATGAAAGACTCCCATTGTGGAATAGAGGGAGGATATGAACATATTGGGGGTGTCTATATTCTGATAAGGGCTTATAAACTTATCTAAATGGATGAGGGGCACGCATTAAGTGAAATTATAGGCCCTCTCTGCACTTAAAATGACTCATATAGGCCACCAAGTATCTAGATCTAGATCAATGGCTAGTTGGTGGCCCTCAAAAGATCCTTGGGGTTCTACCTTTGTAAACTTGCTAGCTAGTAGGCCCGTACCAGCTATCTTGTACTGCTGAAACTTCATTATATTACCTTATAATTTGATTCAAGATCTTTATTAACTCCCATTACTCTTCTTTCAAAACTTTGAACAACAAAAACGTATAATTAATCATTCTTGAGGTGTTTAACCATTTTAATTTTCATCCCAAATCCTGGTTAAAAAATATCAAATCTCTAAATAGAAAAAAAACATCACCAAGACTCTGAGATGGTGTGTACACCATGTAATTACATACAAGTTGGACATTTAGGATTGGTAGTAGAATATTATGCATGGGTCAGTGATTCTTTAAGTGGACATAATTTGGTGGCATGATAACTTTTGAAGAGATAATGGGAGGTTGAGAATGACAAGGGAGATTAGTATTCTTACCACTTTGAGTGAATTATTACTTTTTGAATAATCCTTGAAGATTTTATAGATTATAGGGACACATATTTTATTTATAGGACCATTATAATATTTTCAATAATATTTATAATTATAATCTAGAAGCTAGTTCATTTTTAGCAATGTCGTGGGTCATTAAAAAATATATAATATATAATATATTATTTTCATGCATGTAAATAAAAAAAGTTTATAACTAAAAAATTAGGCATTAATAGAAATTTTAACAATGTGGCTGTGTTTGGAATGGTTATTTTTTGATATGAGTGCTGTAATTTTTGTGTTTAGGTTACAGACCCTCAATTGGGAATCTTAAGGATTTTATTTTTAGACAAAATATGTTCTATTTTTTTATTGTATATATATTTTAATTTAATTTATATAGGTTTATACATAATTATTAGATATCTAATCCTATCAGATAGCTTACCCATTCATCATAAACAAGATGATTTCTTCTCAGGATAGAATTTTAAACAATTATGTGAAAAATTTGAATTGTTGAAGCTTAGATGGTATCACATCATGGTAAGAGACTATACTATTATATTATCTCACTTCATGGTTTTTTATTCCATAATACCTAGTCAAATTAATCGAAAAATTGAATACATTGACGATAATATAAGAATTAAAAAATATTTTTATTTTTAATATTTTATAGATATTTTATTTTGATCATAACATATTTTTACTATGTTGTAAGGAAACATAAATTCCACTCTACAAAAAATTATGATAAAATGTTAATGATCATTGATGAATAATTATTCCATAGAAATTTGCTGAATTTTGAACTCTTGAAATATTTATATTATTAAATTCCAAGGTAATTTTTTATCATGGAATAAATTAATGATATATTATTCTTGTAGTAATAATTGTATACATGTTGTAATAATATGTGGAAATATTTGTGGACATATTCATAAATTATTAATTTGAAATCTAATTTTGGTACAAATATTTTTTTAGTATCACAATTTATATATAATGATTAATGACCAATAATTGATCACTATGAATATTTCCATTGAATTTTCATCTTCCATTATTTCATTTTTAAACATGTTTCCAACCAATATTCACAATATATGGAGTTTTGAAATTATAGTAACCTAATGAGAGGACGTTTAGAGTTTGATAAAGGCAATGAATATCTTGTATAGAAGAGAGATGGGGGAATCTTTTGGATCTAATATGACATTAAAGAATTATGAGAATATATTAAATGACCACTAGATAAAATATTTTGGAATGTGATGGTACTAATAAGAATTGGATATGCATCAAGTAGTGGATTTTGGGAGAATAGTGGTAGAACCTATGTAAAACTCAAATATAAAAGTTGACTAAACTACATGATTTAGATTTTTGATAACATGTTATATTTATGTAATTCCCTATGATAGTTGGGTTTATCCAATTTCCTAAATATAACACTATTTTTTGTTTTATTACCCTTTCAATGTTTATAAAACCTTTAGGCTCAGGTATAAACCTAACTGCATGATTGTCTGACCAACAAATACATATAATGTGTGGACTAGTGGAAATTTTGTGTATCATAATGATGATAGTCCAGAAGCTCTTCAAGTTCAAAATCATGTTTTTAGGGCCCAATTCCGTATACCATACAAGAGAAACCATTTAGTTTATCCCCACATGAATTGTATGGTTAGAGTACATGAACTAAGTTGGCCGAAGTCTTAAACATGCTGTATAGGGAAGTACATTCCATAAACCTTGCCCTTTTTCAAATTTTCTATTTCTTCTCACTCGAGTGTTAGTTAATACACACTGATATTATATTATAGTTGTTTCATTATATCTGACATAATGTTATATCACTCTTCATCAATTGGGCATTATTTTTTAGGTGTATTAAGTAAAATGTTTTTTTTGTATTTTTAGAGATAATGATTGATAATTGGAAAGATAGTTGGAGCCGACAAAATATTTGTATCCCTTGGATATATATTGATAATCGGGTGTATATGCTCTATACACTGAATATAGTTAGTAACCCCTTTGGAAATGTTGAAAAGATCATCTTCTAAAACAGTAGAAGAACCCATCAGTGGCTGAACATTCCTATAAAATAAGGCATAGTTCATCTGTAATGGGAGGGACCACCTTGATTGTTGGAAATGAAGAATGGAAGAGTCATTATTTCATGAGACTGTAGTTCTCTATAGACAAAAAAAATTCAATATACCTTAGATAATGGTGTGTGTATGTGTAGGTTGAAATATATTCATAAACAAATCCAAGTGTATGGATGATAATGGTAATTTCACACATTAATGAAATTAAAAATAGTGGGGTGTATGAAGAAAATAAATAATGGAAATGAGCTTGAGAGAAGATGTTTCCACTAAATTGGGTAACTCTTTTTGGTTCGTGTGAAAATGATTTCTTGAGAGAATAGCTTCTCAAATGGGAGATTCAAGGTAAAATGGAGTATTTTTGGGAAGTATATTGGAAAGGTATTGGGAAAAATTAATAGTTTTTAGGGGTGTGAGGAATGGGTGGAGGTGGTGACCTTTTATTGAAATTGAAAAGGACTCACTTGGAATTTATAGAAACAAGTTAGGTGTGCACTTGTTCTTACCTAAAAAAAGTCACCCCAAACCAACAAAAATAAATAATGGAAGGTTTAGGGATGAAATATGGTCATAAGATTTGTGTTTGACATGTTTCTAGGTCATTTGGGCCCTTAATTTTAATGTTTAGTCCTTATCTAAGTTTAATTTGTTCTTAAATGCAATGATTAATTTTAATCATTTTTAGTAATTATTTTGTTCACAAATTAAATTGGACTCATTGGACTAAAAATTTTAAAATATAATTTTTTTATGTTTTATTTTTTGAATTCAATTCATAGAAGCCAAAAAATTAAGATTAGTGATAATCTCGCAGACAGGGTGAAGGAACTAGGTTTTAATGTTGGAAGCAAATTAAATGTTTGTCAAGATTTTGTATTTATTTTAAATATGAAACTAATAATAAATAATTAAATTGAATAAATTGATGTAATATGTATCTAATTTGACATTAAAAAAATTATAATTTCATTTAGATTTAACAATTAATTATAAAAAAGGTTGTTTTCATCAAAAAATCTAATTTCTCCAAAAAAATCACAGTAATTATCCTAAGGGTAATTTCAGCATTATAAATTAAAAAATTATTTTTTTTAAAATTAAATTTATAAATTGGTATAAAATAAATTTTATTTTTAAAATCGGATAATTCAAGAAAAATATATTTGTAAAATAAAATGACATTAAAAAAAATATTATCATTCATAATCAACATGTTTTATTTATACAAATTTATTATAAAAAATATATGAAAAGTATATATTAGACTTATTATAACTATGTTTAATAGTAAGGTTTCAATTATCTCATTTAGATAACTATATATATATATGAAGATGTTTTATAGAAACTCAGTGTGGCATGCATTTTACGCTATGTCATTATTGTATTTAATGTACACCAAGTCATATGACAATATTGTGTTGAGTGTAATGTGTGCCAAGTTGGTTTTACGAGTAGCATAATAAAATAATTTATTTTTATTGGAAGGTATGTTTGAATTATTTTTTTAATATATATATTTCTAAGGAACTATTTACAGTGTCATGTGAAATAAAAAATATAAAAAAGATAAATTAATTAGAGAAACAAATATTTTATAAGATCTTATTATGTTATATACTACCCCCTTAAAATGAATTTCACCCTCAAAATTAATTAGGGTTATTAGAGGTTTCAAACATGAATGTTTCATTCATAGAAATCCAAATTGTAAAAATGGATACTAGAACTTCCTTTAAAAATTGAAATTTCAAGCCATAATGGTTACCCAAAGTAACACATAACAAGATTTCAAAATAGGATGGCATTGGTGGGAAGAAAAAACATAAACATGGAAGACAAATCTTACAATCAATTTCTATTCAAGAGTGATATAGAAAAAGGTCAAAATAATGTTAACCAGAGTAATCCATAAATCAATGATCAACTATAAGACCTACTGATACCTCAAAAAATGAAAGTAAAAATATTATTTTCAATGAATATAATATTTTCATAATGTAAATGTTTTTTAATGAAACTAAATACCTGCAGGATTTGGGGACAATGTCACCCAATTTATTTCATTGATCTAATTCAACTCTTTCTCTACAATTAAAGGTTACTTTTTCATTTCTTAAGTACTCACTGATCTTCAAATCTATGATATGCCATCCCATTTTTCATCAGTTATCATCCACATTTATTAGCTTGAATAGGCTAAACAATATTCATAAATCCTAATTGAGAGAGATAACACATTAATCTTACTGACATCATCTGTAGTTTTGCTTATAATTTCCATAAATGGTGATCCTTATGACCATTATGAAAGATGAAAATAAGAAACATTAGAAATAACTCACAATATAAACATAAAATTGATCCCCCATATATCACAAAGTAGATCATAGTTGTCACATTAAAAACATGTGAATACCCTTATTTTATATTCCCTTGAAACATAGTGATAACTTAATTTTCTATAAATACTATTTGAAAACCTACATGCTTCATTATTATAAAGCATATTTGATCTATTACATAAATCTATGATATTTTAATATTAATCTATAATGACATAGACCACATTTAAAAAAATAAATAATCATATCCAAGGTAATCAGTGAAATCCAATTTACTTTATCCAAATCAATAATCTCTTTATCCAAGTAAAAGATAATTTAATCAACATTTTGATCACATTATGGGTTACCTTCCTTTTATAAAAAGACAACATTTATAAGTCTTCATCACTACTAAGAGTATATTTTTCAATCATTAATGAAAACTTATTCTGAAAATGCTGATAACTTTATTGATTTATATAACATATTCTCTGAATTCAAAAACATAATTACTTTATTCATAGAACATTATTCTTAAACCATTACTCTGGATTCATCAACTTTTCCGTTAATACATATTTACTATAGTATGAAATTTGAATCATATATTAAGGTTTCTTAATCTAAATTTAATAATGATTCTTATATAAGAAATACTATAAGAACATCACACACCTTTAACATGTTGTTTGTAGTCACATTATCATTAGATGTATAACCCATACTCATACCACCTTCCTGTTTTTTATGATATTTATTCTTGGAAAATCTATTATCATAATACCCATACATTCCATATCCTAATAATTATTTTTAAACCATTTTTCTTCTAATTATCCCAATTACTAGACCTAGAAAGCATGTGTTGAGAAACACATATAGCATAGGAAAGACATATAATCATGCAAAATTTCCTATAGGATATATAAATATGGTACATTCTCTATTATGTGTAAATTTATGTTTATCCTCATTTATTCATATCCATATTCTAATTAAATCCATCATTATGGTTCGTGAAGAGTTTATGAATTCCTAAAGCATATATCTCAAGAGTGTTGGACCAGGTGTGTATAAAGGCATGTTTTCATGTATCAGATTACAGAGATTCAAGCCCAGAAAAAATTTCCAGAGTTGTTACCCCTAGGTATTTTTGTTCCAGAGCCACATCCACATTTAGTAACTAGAGATGGATTTATATCTTAGAAACAACTCACTCTACCGTTTACCAAAATTCTAGGACATTTTCATAATTGTCGACTCATCCTTATACTTATCCTTAGAGACATCCCTAGACATATCCATAGAAATATACATTGGTATATCACTAACATTCTCACATACTAGTTTCTAAAGGTTAAAAAACATTTCATTTGATAACAATTATTGATACATAGGCTTGATATATAAGTATATTACATCATTTTAGATAAATATTCAGTTCATTACAAAAATACTTGCCCGAGGACCGTAATAGTTTGTTGTATTTGGAAACTTGGTAACAAAATCTTCTATCTAGTTGAATGATCTTAAACATATCCCATAAATATCTCCACATTTAAAAATTCTACATAAAAACTTTATGCATACCCCAGGGAGAGGAAACATAAGAATGTGGTGAGATAAAATGCTCAGGAAGGATGAAAAATGGATATGTTTAAGAATAATAAAAAAATGGTATGGAAGATGAGAATAAAATTTGAAGATCATGGAATGAATATTAGAGAAAATAATAAATAATGATTGTTCCTAAGACATGAATCATAAGGAAATAAAGAATAAAGGTCCATGAAGCATAACATTGGAAAAGACATGGAATTTGTGTTGTGCACGTTGGATTATAATGTTGTGAACATGTATAAGTAGAAACATGTTTGCTCATTTAGATAAAGACATGAAATAAAGCCTCAGTATAAATTTGTGGACATGAATCTAGGTCCATTCATAAAATTATTATCATGTAATCACGATCACATTTATCCTTATGGATGTGAAACCAAGTCCATACGTAACATTGTGAATGTGTAATCAAGTTCACACATTACCTTATGGACGTGAACCCAAGAACAAGAATATCATTGGAAACATGTAATTAGGTTCACACATAACATTTTGAACATTGTTTTAGGTTCACACATAAATCTATGGATATTAAACCTATTCCATGCATTACAATATGAATACGTAATAAGGTTCACTCATGACATTGTGAACATGTAATTAGGTTCACGCAATAACTTATAAACATTAAAAATGGTCCATGAATAACATTGTAAACATGTAATGAGGTTTACACATAAAATTTACAATCAAAATTCATCCATCATTACCCAATTCAATGGAGATAGATATAGGTCCCACCCATCTCATAACAAAATCATTCATACATGTGGTAGAAGATAATAAAACACTATTAATATCGTGACCCATAAAAAGGAATTGGTTTAATAAACACCAAAACATAACCCATGAAATGAAATGGGTATCATTAACATTTCACCACATCATAACCTAGGGAAAAGGGATGGGTTTCATAACTATTTTATCAAATCATAACCCAGGAAAAGAAGCGGGTACTATAAACATGTAACCCGTGAAAGAGAAATGGGATTCATAAAGACCCTGAAATAAATCACAGCCATTCATAGAAATTATACTAATAGATCCATTAGATCATTTATTATATGTTAATGATTAATATTAATTGATTCCATCTTATATAGAATGTAATTTTGGAATATCTTTCAAAAACAATTCTTTAGGAAAAAATCCTTTCTCCTTTGAAAACTAATTTTTATAACGCAAAAAATTTTTCTTTGAAAATATAATTGAAAACATGTAAAATAATCATTGAAAACAAAGAGAAAATTAAAATAATTTTCAATTTAAAATTATATTCAAGTATTTTCCAAAAACATTTTCGAAAACATGGGTTTTGAATACAATAGATTTTCAGCCGAAGAAAATAACTGTAATATTTAATTTAAAACAATATCATAAGTACAAAAGAATGTAAAAATTGTACTAAAATATGAGTATATTTTGAGAAAATAGAGAAGGAGGATACTCATGAGTGTTCTTGAGAGATGTATGATAAGATTTCATTAAGGTTTATCCCATATTGAAGCTTAATTTGGCCTTAACTATTGTGATTAATTTAAAGAACTTTTACTAATCATTTTGGTCCAAAATTAACATTATATTATTAGACTCTAAATATTATACTGAGAATAATGGTGTATGTCAGATTTTTGAAATTCAATTCATAACATCAGAAAAATTATGATTAGTGTTAATCCCATAGATGGGACAAAATAATGGTGTTTTAATGTAAGAAAAAGATAAAAATGATTTTTTGATTTTATATTCTGTTTCAAAGTGAAATTCATTCTAATGAACAAAATTGTATTAACAGATTTAATATTTATCAAATTAAACCATAAAAAATTATAATATATTTTATAATTTAAAATTAATTAGACAAAATTCTATTTTAAACTAAAAGTTGTATTTTTAACTATTTATCAAAAAATGACTTTTCATAAAAAAATCTCAAAAACCCTCCTTAAGAAATTCTAGTGTTATAAATTCAAAAATGAATTTTATTTTATCAAATTAAATTCCTAAATATGTCAAAAACTTATTTTATTATTAAAATTGGTTCATTTAAGGAAAAAATATTTTTAACATAAAAAGACTTTATCGAAAATATTATCTTTCATTATAAATATGTTTTATTTATATAAATAAATTATAAAAAATATTCAAAATTTTGATATTACTATTATTTTAACTATATTTAACGTTTAGGTTATAATTACCCCATTTAAAAAACAATATATATAAGAATACGTGTTATAGAAACTCAGTGTTGCGTGCATTGTATGCTTAGTGGCTATTGCATGTAATGTACTCCAAGTCATACACCATGCCAGTGGTATGTTAAACATATTCCAAGCCAGTGTTGTATGTTGCACAAGACAATTTGGATTTTCATGTGAAAGGAATTTTTGAATTAGTTTTTTAATATAAATATCTACAAAGAACTATTTCTAGTTTCATGTTAAATGAAAAATATTGAAATGAAAAAGTAAATCGAAAAAGACATATTTCACAAAATCTTGTGGTGTTACCTTCTACCCCCTTAAAATGAATTTTCCCGAAAAAATATTCTGGGTTATCAATGGTTTAATACTTATATGTTTGGATCATAGAAGCCCACATCATAAAAATGGATACTAAAACATCCTTTAAATGGGAAAATTTGGAACCATAATGATTCACCAATGTAATTCATAATGAGATTCCCACATAGGAAAATGTTGGTTGGAAGCAGAAACATGGTCATGGAAGATAAATATTACCATCAACTTATAATGTAGAGTGACTGAAAAAAGGTTCCCAAAAATTTAACAATTAGAAAGCCATAAATATATGATAAACTAAGGAAGTGTATGATTCTTTGGAAATGAATATACTAGGAAATCATTCTTGGATTGAAGATATATTTATCCAGGAGGTAATGAATTTTCATGAAAAAAATTAATTTCATGGTTTTTGGACAATGTCACCCTTTTTATTTCATTAATCCACTTCACCTATTTATCTAAAATTAAAGGTTACTTTTTCATTCTCAATGTACTCATAAATCATGAGATCTATGATATGACATCCCATTTGTAATTAGTTATCATCAACAAAGAGTAGTTTGAATTGGCTATCCTATATTCATAAATCCTCATATAGAGAGATAACACATTAATCTTATTGACTTCATTGGATGTTTAATTTAGAATTTCCATAAATAGATAACTTTATAAACCTTATGAAAGATAAAATTCTCAAAATTTTGAACGAATTCATAAAATAAAAATAACATCGATCCCCCATATAACATAATATATCTCTTGGTTTTCACATTCCAAACACATGAATACCCTTATTTCATATTTCCGTGAAACAAATTAATAACCTGAATTACTATGAATAATTTTTTTAAAACATTCATGATTCCTTATTATAATGTATATTACATCTATTATTTAAATCCATGATGTTTTAAACATCTTCTATGATGACATTCAAAATTTTCCAACAAATTAATAATCAGATTGATGGTAATTAGTGACATCTAATTTACTTCATCCCAATCAACCATCTCTTTATCCCTAAAAAGGAAAATTTTCTTAACATCTTGATCACATTAAGGGTCAAATTCCATTAATAAAAATATGAATTTTATAAGTCTTCATCACCATTAAATGTATCCTTTTCAATTCCTAAGTAAAACATATATAGAACATAATTATATTTTTTATGAGTCATATATCGTAATATCAAAATTTCAAAACATAATTACTCCATTAATCCAATATTATTTTTAAACCATTACCCAGGATTCATCAAATTTTTACATAATACATATTTAATAAAACACAAAATAATAATCATGTATTAAAATTCCTCAACCTTAATCTAATCGTTTTTATATTGTAAACAAAACATGAAGAACACTATATACCATTAACATGTTGTTTGATGTCACTATCATCAGGAGTGTAACCAATTCTCATACCACATTTCAGATTCTTTTTATGATATTTCTAATTGGGAAATTAATTCTCATAATACTCAAAATTTCCACATATGAAACATTATGTTTTAACAATGTTCCTTCTAGCTACACAAATTACTAAAACCAAAAAGCATAGGGTGAGAAACACATATAATATAAGAAAGACACATAATCACAAAAACTTCTTATTGGATGTATAATGTATCACACTTTACATAATAAATGACACTTTAGGGTTATCCTAGGTTATTCATAGCCAAATTATAATTAAATAATTTATTATGATTCACGAAGAGTTTATGAATTTCAAAAGTATATCACCTAGGAGTTTCAAATCAATTGTGCAGTAAAGACCGTTTTCATGTACCTGATTACCCTGAGTTGAGCTCAGAATATCATGTTATAGTTGTTACCGCATGGTACATCTGTGCCAGAGTAACTTCCACTTGTAGTATCTAGACATTGATTTATTTCTTGGAAACCACTCTATCTATCTTTTACAAAAATTGCATGATATTTTCCTAAACGTTGACTCGTCCATATACATATCCTTTGAGACATCCCTATACCTAACCTTATAAATACACTTAGGGATATCACTAAAGTTATCTCATCCTATTTAACAAATGTTGAGTAAAACAATCCTTTGACACCAACTATAGTGACTGAGGCCTTATATACAGGGATATTACATCATTTTAGATTAATATTGAGGAAATTAAAAATATATATTCAAAAGGACCATAATAGTTTAATGTCATTGGAAACATGAAAGAAAAATATTCAATCTATGTGAAATATCTTGAACATCTCTCATAAAGATCTTGACGTATATAACTTCCACATAAAATTTTTCTTCATACGTTAGGGAATGAAAACATAAGAATGAGGTGATATCATATGCTTCTTAATGGTAAATAAATGATATTTATAAGCATAACATTAACAATAGTGTATAGAACTTAATCATAACATTTAAAGATCATGCCCTGCATATAAGAGTACAAAATAAATAATGGAAGTTAATAAAACAGAAATCATCAGGAAATAACGAATATAGGCCCTGGAAACATAACATAGGATATGAAATAGAATTTGTGGCATGTTTTTTGGTTTATAACATTGTGAATATGAATATGTAAAAATAGGTTCACTCATTACGTTAATGAAATGAAATCAGGAACCCACATCAACTTTTGGACATACAATGAGGTCCATGAATAACATTTTGAACATGTAATATGGTTCACACTTAACCTAATGGACTTGAAACCAAGTCCATGAATAACATTTTAAACATGTAATCAAGATCATGAATTACCTTATAGATGTGAAACTAATCCCATTAATAACATTTTAATCATGTAATCAGGTTCACACATAAAATCATGAACATTTAATCCGGTTAACAAATAATCCTTTGGACATTAATATAGTTCCATTCATAACATTGTGAACATGTAATAAGGATCATTCATAACATTGTGAAAATGTAATAAAGTTCACAAATAAACATATGGACTTGATGCTTTGTCCATGCATAACATTGTGAACACATATCCAGGTTCACACATAACACTTACACTTAGGATTCATCCATAGTTACAAAATTAATTTGAGGGAGATATTGGCCCCAACTATCTCATAACAAAATCATTTATACATGTGGCATAAGATAACAAAACATTCATCATATCATGCCCCTTAAAAAGACATCTTTATTATAGACATCATGACATAACCACTGAAATGAAATGGGTATCATTAACATCTCATCACATCATAACCTATGTAAAAAATATTCGTTTCATAACCATTTTATTAAATAAAAACATGTGAAAAGAATTTGGTTTTATAAACAAGTACCCTGTGAAATCAATGGACATCATAAAGACCATGAAAGTCCCCATAATCCAATCACAAAATGGATATGAATGGAAACATTAGTTCATTTAATATAAGGGAATGATTAATAAGAACATATTTTATAGTATATGGAAAATAATTTTGATCTATCTTTCAAAAACCTTTCTTGACAAAAATATACTTTCTTTTTTGTAAAATTATTTATGTGTCATAAAAAATTTGGAAAAGAATTTTATTTGAAAATATATTTGAAAACATATAAAAAAGCTTTGAAAATAATAGAACATTTTTAAAATCCTTTTTCATTGGAAATTATCTTCTATTTTCTTTGAAAATGATTTGGAATTTTTTTTCCAGAACAATATTTTTGAATACAAATGATTTCCGACTGAAGAGAGAGATAGTTGTATTTTACGTAAAACATTATCTTATGTTCCAAAGTGTTGAAATATTTTACTAAAACATGAGGACATCTTGAAAAAATAGAGTATATGGAAAATCATGATTTGTCTTGAGATATGGATCATAATATTTCATTAAAGGATTCATAAACCTAAAAAATCTTGAAAGACAATGATACTGTCTCAATAATGTATTATAACGTGGGATTCATGGATCATAATATCCATATATGAAAAGAAAAATAAATAAAGCATAAAATATTAATAATGGATATATATTCATGATATATGATGTAAAATAGAAATATATACACCTCAAGAAAGATTTTATATTCATAACAAATCATGAGTCTCAAATAAGGTAAATTGAGACACAACTGTTTTACCAATTTGGTATATTTTGAAACACAAAACCCCTGAAAGAAGGATCATAAAATTTACATGTTAATACCCCTAAAGTTATGTATAGGATAAATATAATAAAATTATTTTTAGTACATACACCACAAATAAGGAAAGAGTGTCAAACACAATATGTGTCACACGAAAATCAAAAGTGAGATATAATCTCGTTACCTTGTGTCTTGATTATCGTCGTAATCATTCAAAGAACCTTTATAATAAATATCAATTTACTATAAATATTTTAAATAACCATATTATTATATCTAATACCATATATGGTTTGATTATAACCTTATATTACCCACTTGATAATGATGTTATGTTAATGTTTCACTTCAGGTAATATTGGATTTGTTCTTCACATTTGTCTTAATTTATTATATCATTGGTCTTTATAGTTATATCATGATTCCTGATTAAAAATAATGATATAACTATCATTTATATAAATTTTTATAAAATTATAATAATTTATATCATAATTAAGTATTAAATGGAATACATCGTTCATGGATATGGTAAGCCGTACATATGCATGAACACAGTTTTTGTTTTTATTTTCGTATTGAAGGAACGTATATAAATTACATATATATAAATATATAAATATATATCAATAATAAATTATAATAATTTATCTTATAATTTCACTAAAACCATCCTTAACACATTCCTTGTAGGGTGTGAATGAATCACATCTCTTTTAGGTGGTGGGGGTGCACACTTCCTCAAACAAGATTATCATATTAACACCAAATGAAAGGTAAAAATATATATGTTGTAAAAGGAATAGAGAGGAATAAATAATTAAAAAATATAATATATTAAATATATAAATATATTGGGCATAATAATGACTACCATGATTTTGTGTAAAGGAGAAATGAACAATCATCATTTCGGGATGCAATAGTTCTCCTTACATAGAAACGATATATTCGATATCCATTAGATGGTGGTGTGTGTAAGTGTAGATAAAAATATTTACATAACAAATTATAGTATATCTATAATACTGGTTTTGTCACAATATAATGGAATTAATGAAATTATAGTGGGATAATAAGGAAAATAAATTAAAGGATCTTGAAAGAAGACATTACCTCTAAATCAGGTAACTCCTATCGGTTTGTGTTAAGAGGATTCCTTGATAGGCTTTCTACTCAAAGGGAGGCAAATGTTACTAATAAAAAAAGTCATAAAATTTCAGAAAAACTCATAATTGGAAGGTTTATGGACAAAATATGGTCATCTAAAGGGTTTTGGAAGTGTTTCTAGGTCATTTTAGCCCTTAATTTTAATGTTTTGTCCCTAATTATGTTGAATTTTTCATCACCTACAATGATTAATTTTAATCACATTCACTAATCATTTTTGTCAAAAAATATGTTGGCCTTATAATATTATAAATATTAGACTAAATACAGTGGTTTATGTTGGATTATTGAAATTCAATTCCCAAAATTGGAAAAATTAAGACGAGTCCTAATCCTGTAGATGGGATGAAATAACTTGGTTTTAATGTTGGAAACAATTCAATTGTTCGTTTTTATTTTAAATTTAGTTTCAAAGTAAAACTCATTCCAAAGAAATAAATTTTATTAATATATTTAGTATTTATCCAATCTGACCTCCAATATAATTTACAATTTCATTAATAATTAATATTTAATTTGACAAAAATGTAGTTTTTAATTAGAAGTAGTATTTTTCACTATTTGTCAAAAAATGAAGTTTCTCAGAAAAATCCCAAAAATTACACTTAGGCCAATTTTGACATTTTGAATTAAAAAGTAAATATCGTTATATAAATTTAAATTTCTAAATGTGTTTAAAAATAATTATATTATTAAACATGGGTCATTAAAGAAAACCAAATTTTTAATATAAAGGACATTACCAAAAATATTACATTTCATTATCAATATTTTTTTTATTTATATAAATAGATTATAAAAGATATATGAAAATTAGTTATTATTATTCCAATAACTATGTTTACTGGTTAGTTTATAATTATCTCATTTAAATTAATATATATATATATATATATATATTATTCATATAAACTCAGTATTGGGTGCATTGTATGCCAATTGAATGTTGCGCGTAATATATGTCAAGTCATATGCCAAGTCTGTGTTGAGTGTAACATACACTAAGTCGATGCTGCAGTTAGTTCAATCAAACTAGGTATTTTTTTATTAAAGGAATATTTGACTATGTGTATTAATATACCCATATATAATGAACTACTTCTTGTGTCATGTGAAATGAAAAATAACTAAAAGATAAATGAATTAGAAAAAACAAATATTTCACAAAATCTAGGGGTGTTACACACCCAAATCTAATTCACATGGATAAATGAGTCCTTTATCATGATTACTTTTGAGTTACTTTTTAATTAATATAACACAATAAAATCCATTCTCAATGGAGTCTTTTAAATTGGTGTAACAACACATGTGAGTTCTATTGAAAACATAACCTCATGATTTAGAATAATACTAGGAAAATAATCTATAAAGGTATCAAAAAAATTATATAAAATAGGTATAAATTATATTTTGAGATTATCCCAAACCATCTGAGACAAATATATCTTTTTAATTGGAATAAATACCCCGAAAATTGATGTAATTTCCATTTATAGTTCATTTTTATTCTCACCTTAACAGAAAATTATATGTTGGATCATAATATCAAATGTGACTTCCCATCAATAAAAATTTGATATAGTATTTAAATAGGGGAACCCAATAAACTTCAAAAATAAAATAAAATTAAAGTAGTGGTTGAATAATAGTATTTTTAGAATGCACATTCCCATAAAAAACAATCTGATACAAATCATTGAAATGAGATGCGGTCATCGATCCATTTGTTAGTTTTACTAAAAATTTAACATCTAATGTTTATGGTTATAACATGATACCCTTATTATAACCTTCAGATATAAAATATTGGTTAGATACATTATCAAATAAGAAATTTTATGTTTTAGAGTGGATGGTATGTATACCATTCACCACTTTATTATTATACCCCACACTAGAAATAGAGATCACTTGAGATTTCCCTTTATATAGGATCATATGTGGTTTCTTACATAGATCATCCTCATTAACCCTTGAATTCGAGCATTGGTTATCATAATTCCCATAATCCATTCATTTGAAATGCTGGAGTGTGGGTGGTGAATTCTTTGGATATTTCTATCTATTTACATTAGTAGTCATCTTTTTACCATTACCTAGACATTAGATTTACTGATAACATTAAATTCCACAATTAAATAACTACAATTCCTCTTAAGATAATTTCACCATTGTTTTTTAAAAACTTCTTATATAAATGGAGACTCATTTTCTTCTATACATGGTTTTTGTTGTTAAAATTTCTTTTCAATTACATTATTATTTTCATATCAAAACCATTAGATTGTTGGGTTTCACCAATTATAATTTCCTCCTAGGTAGCACATAAAATTATTTATTCATTTTTATTGAATTTTCTTCTAGAAAAAGCCTTTTATAATCATTGTTTTAATATATTGAGACATGATCAATATTACTTTCTAAATCATTGATATTATCAAAAACATACCTCACAAGTCTTATAATTTCTTTATTAAAGTTACTAATATATTCCTCATCCTTCTACTTTATATCAAGGAATTATATTACCATTTTTATATTTAAAATATATAGAATATACTTATCAAAAAATTACATTCTAAACTCACCCCACTCAATAGAGTTAATTTATTTCTATTCAGAGTTTTTACCCCTAAGTTCATTTATTCTGTATCTATATCCACTTTCTAATTTCTATATAGGTATGTATTTTCTAGGAAAACTGAAAATAAATACTCACCAAAACATAGTATATTATCCAATACTTAGTGTTATCCTAGGGGGTTTCAGTAAAGTTTTCTAATCCTATATTCTCTAGGATACTAAACCATGATTTCATACCCAATGAGGTGAAAAAAACATAATTATTAAATATTACTAGATGGATATTCCCTTTATATGATGAAAATATATACCAAAACCATAATAGTATAGAATATTTGGAAACATGGATGCCTAAAAAACATATCCACAGATGTGCATCAATACATCCCATTAGTTTATTCACAACTATAACCCTAATTAAACATATAATAAATAAATAATTTATTCATATCCATGGAAAAAAACATAATAAATGGTTATCTTAGATTCCGAGTACGGTTAAAAAAGGGAGATATCAATAAATTTCCATTATGGAGAATATCATGAGAGTAAGGGTATCATAACATGATATTATGTCACACCCAAAAATTTTATAATCAGGTGAAAATACAATTTTTTCCTTGTGTCTTGTATTTCAGAGGAGTTCGTGGCACTTTGTGGCCTAGAAGTGGGGTATTGAACAATTTTTTTTTAAAAAAAGGGTAGGATATTGACCCTGGTGGACTCAATAGGGTTTCTATGAATCTTTTTTATGAAATATGCCTGCCAAAAAAAATATGGGAATGGTCTAAGGTGGTGAATTTTAGGTGTCTACCTATTGACCATGGCTAGAAAGACCTCACTAGGATGTGGTTGCGGCAATGGTGTGTATAAAACGTCCTATAATAATACATTTTGTCTTTTCTAGTCCACCTTGATAGTCTCCTGGGTAAAAAAACTATGCCATGGTGACAAAATCTAAGGTATAGTGATTGTGGTTTCATAATTTGTAATCTTAAAAGAAAATCTTAATCATCTAAGGGAGGTTACTCCAGCTATATAGAACCTTAATGAGGTTTTTTATTATGAATTTTGACTTGGTATTACTCTATGAAATCAATGATTCTCTTTCCATTGGATCTTATTTTAGATTGAAAATGTTTTAGAAAGAGGATTGATAATTTATCTTATATCATTTACTGAATTAGGGTGATTCCCTTATTCTTATGCTTATTCATTATCGATATGGGCTTGTGAGGAAAAGTCTGCTTCTTCTCTAATAAAATTTTTCAATGGAAATGATGGTTTTACTTCTCTTTAGGTAGGTTTCTCCATCCTATGGTATATCCATTTGCATGGAATGTGTTAGTATGACTCACATTGTTATTGATTAATGAAATTGATGATTTTAAGTCCATGATAGGTGAATTTTACAATTGTTGTCTATGTAAATATTTTCACAAGGTATTTTCTTTGTAATATGATATTTAATGTTAAATATAAATTTTTTTGTAATTTCTCAAATATGGGTTTGAATTTTAAATCAGTTTCCATGTAAGGAAGTTGGGTCTAATTTAAATATAAAATGATTTATGAGAATATGGGCATGGAAAATAAATGGGTTTTCCTTGGATTATATTTATAGTAATGGACTTGTTGAGAAATTGAGTATAAAATGTGAATATGTTTTCCTAAATGTAATTAATATGTAATAAAATATAAAGGATACCTTGGGGTTTCGGGAAAAATAGACTTATGCATGAAATTGTGGGATAATCAATCTATATGGGAGGTTACCATAATTCTATGGTTTCTATTGTGTATCCTTTTCAAGGGATCAAGGTTATTAGACGGTTGGATCCACTTATAACAGATACTTTTTATTGTTTTAATTGTGTACAACCCTGTGTTTTGATTTTCCCTTTGATTCATCGTGAATAAATTTTGATGAATGTTTATTTGGTTTGATTATTTCCACACTTAATATGGATAATGATTCTTGAAACATGTTTTATTCATCTACTTATATGTAGGTTTTAAATTTTTATATTTTTCTGATTTATATGATATGGAATGTTTGGGAATAGAAAACTGAAGGATTTTTGAAATGGAATTCTTCTGAAAGAAAATGATTTATTTATGAAATGTATTTGAAATATGGTCATAAATAAGAACTAAGAGATAAATGAAAAGATAAATTATATATATTGTTTAGAGGAATCCTACTGAGCCTTAGTTCACACACCAATGTGTTTTTTCTTTTGTTTTTGGAAACATTTGTTTTTTAGATACTAATGAAGGGAAGAGTTTCATATAGTGGACATATCTCATTGATTATGCATACTCTATATCGATTGATATGGCTGTGATATGTGTCCAAGAGGATATAGATCCAAGGGGTGATTTGGGTTCAGCAATTATGGTCAACTAGTTACTTGTTTTGACCTTGATATCCAATTATTGGATGTTATATTTATGGTTTATTTGTTTTGATATATTAATTATTCTACATTTATGTTGTGATACTATATTTTTTCTATATTATCTTATTTTTAATAATTGTTAAATAATTAAAAAATTTCAGTGTTTGATAAATTGGTAGTTGTCTCTAACCCATGGTGATCAGAAACATGTTTTAGGCCTTTTAGTAGGCCAATTCGGGTTACATTATTGGTTGAACCAGGTTCGTTTTTTAAAAAATAGTTTCCAATCCTCAAGTTTTAATTAATTTCTATACTCATTGTTTTCTATCACCCTCTTGTTTATGTGGGTTACTGATGTATTAGATGTAGGACTATATAAACTCAATAGGTAGTGTGGGGGTGTTCCTAAATATATAATTTTCACAACAATCCTTGAGTTAATATGGGAGGTCTGGGGTTTTATAGTGTCTTTGTTTATGTGTTTAGAATTTGGGATTCACTTATCTAAAATTAGATTTTCAAAAAAGGAATCATATTTTGTTATTTTTGCTTTCCATTCACTCTATTAAATAGTATATGGATCCTTTAATAATACATTCTTTTATTTCATGTGATCTTTGGAGTGTTCTATTTAGGAAAATCCTCTGGATGAATCAGTATTAGAGGAAACTATTGTCTGAGCAATCTAGTCCATGGTCAAAGTCACCAATGTTGAATTATAATAGAAGGTGCACTGTGAATTATAATTTAGTAAGAAGCATCCAAAAATCATTTAGAACTGACTAGTGATGACAAGAATTTGAAGAATGGATCAAGAGTATTGAGTGGATTTTCCACCACATAAAAACATCAAAATATAGCAAGGTGGGTTTCAATACTTATATGATTGAGGATAGAATAAAGAATTGGTGGAATCCATTGTTCAAGAAAAAGGAAATGAATATTTTACCTGTAATATATTCCATAAATTCTTCAATCAATGGTTTTATCCAGAATTTAAATGAGTATTAAGACTTAGGAATTCTTGATGATAAAGTATTGGGATAAATTTTTTAGGGAGTATGCCACTTGATTGGCTGAGTCGGAACACCTATCTACAAGACTATTTCCTGATGTTGAGGTTTTAGGGATGATATTTGGTCTATGATTATTCTTATGTTATTTCCTACCTTAAAATGGGTTTTGGATAAGGAATCTATGGTTGAGGTGGGCATGACCACAAAGATGGGACTCATTGATGTATCAACAAAAATAGGACTCAGCAAGAGTTTGTTTTCAGACCAAAAGTGGAAGCAATGTTGTAACGCCCCGACCCTAATTACCTAGAGTCGGTGCATTATTACATAACATTGGCATGATCATGAGAAAGATCAAGTCTCGAAAGACCGATTAGTTTAGTAGCCTTGGAATAACTAGATACATCCATAAATTTTTACATTACATCATAAAAAAAAACATCTTGTCCTCATATCCCCTCATACTATCCCTGCAGGTCATTCATAAATTACTTCTTCATAATCCTGGGAAAAATAAAAAATTGAAAGGGGTGAGCTCGGATGCTCAGTAAGGATAACATTATAACAGAAGCTTTCATAAATAAGCATAAACACTTAAGGCAATTTATAACTAAAACAAAAGCCTTTTAAATTTAAACTTCAGCATAAAATGGAGAAGGTAAAATGAAATAATTCCATTTACTTACTCACATGGATATTCTACTAGTCGAATGATCACATGCAATATCAATAACCACTTTCATAATGATGGAATGCATAATGCCAGACTATCATAACCACATAGCCAAGGCCTCGTGCCAAGACTACAAATAAGATTTTGCCAAGGCCTTGTGCCAAGACACTAGTTTTTCTCATGAGACCTACCGATGCATCGAGGAGCTATAGCGGGCTCCACCCGTCACTTATTAAGTCCAATGCATTCCTCATATGAACAAGTTTAAACATAACATAAACATTCGTATTGAAACTAGCATACGAAATGTCAATACTTTTACCACAAACCTTGAATGGTATAAAAATAGCACATCCACAGTCAAACATAACTCATTCGATACAATATGGAAGATTGTATTGTATCACATTAACCTCAATCAAGAATAATGAAGGATGTTGACATAGATGAAAATAATCATCAAAACTATTTGAGAGAAATATCCCCCTTTTCTTGAAATCATTTAAAAGTCACACTATTTGTCAAAAAGCCATTTAAAAATAGATTTTTGAATCAAAGTGTCCCATAACACTTTGAAACCTTTTAAAAGGATTTTTAATTTCTAAACTTTAATGTCCATATAAATAAATCCTTAAAACCATTTTTAAAACATGGACATTAATGAGAAAGATTTAGATGAATAAGTCTTTAAAACATTTTAAAATGGTATTTTGGTTAGAGTTTCTAACCAAAAGAGTGACACTTGAATACAAATAATTGAGGTAATCAAAACATTGTAATATCATGAGAATAAAGGAATTCATGATATACTATGTCAAAGTACATTATATACACCACATAAAAGTGATTCGGTGTATATCATCAAAGAAGTCTCAATAGAATGTAAATTGAGATGAAATCTCTCATAAAGGTTGTATCCTTAGGTTAAGGATAAATCAACGACATAATTATGTGTGACAAATATAAATACACTAAATATGATTGGATATTCAGTGTAAATCAATCAAAGGATATTCACACATATTCTTGTAAAAACAATACCAACGAATTGGATGTTTAACTCAACAAATGGAGAATGAGTTAAAATTACTCTTATCAAATTCATATCAATGAATTGAGAATTATCAATGGAGTGATTATGTGTATAAAACTTATATCCACAGGAAGGGGAGTGGAAATTATGACATAATCAAATGAATAGTGATTCCACACATAATCTTGGGGTAATATAATCAATGAAATATGCGTAAAGCCAAATGAGTGGAAATTGAAATCTCAAATTCCCTTATTGATTAGGTAACTTTAGAAACAAACACCCATGAAAGAAAGATCATACCATGATGATGTAAATACCCATAAAATAAAGTATATTACACAATGAATACAATCATGGGTAGTACACATACACCACATGCAATAATTAAGTGGTGATCAATGGAATTCTCACGGAATTAAAAGTGAGACAAGAAACCCCTTACCACGTTAATCAACTGAGTCGCATGGCCAAAAGTTAATAACCACCAAATGATTTACATAATAACATGAATATAAAGTGAATCATGATAATATATATCAAATGTAAGTACACAATACACCACTTTCAATAATTTAGTAGCGAACAATGGAAATCTCACGGAATTGAAAGTGAGATAAGAGAATCCCTTACCTTGAACTTTCCCTTAGTTGATGGTATTTTAACCTCCTGTATAATAATTAAAACATTGTTATTAAATTATACAATAATCATATACATCAATATGATATCATATATAATATTTTAACATTGATTTATTAATAATATCTTAGTATTATCGTCGTTTCGGGTGATAATCGATTCGTTCTTCTTAAATGTTTGGTTACATAAGACATGTTTGTAATGGATAGATTATATCTTATTCATATACAGAATGATATAAAGTCCTTAAACATCATTTTTAAATAATTAAATGATAATTATACTTGAATGGATACGATGGAGAATGAATCTCATCGCGTTCGTGGAGACGGTAGTCCGTACGTACGCACGAACGCTACTTCCATTAAATTTTTATTTTAAAAGAATCGAATCCAAATGATACATAGGTATATTACTATTCCAGTATAATATAATATTTTATATATGTTACTTATGTTCATTAACACCATCCTTTATACGTTCCATGTGTGGTATGAACGAGTCATATCATTTTAAGGGGGCGGTAGTCCGCACTTCCTCAAATGAAATTATCGTATGTATATACAGCATGAAACAAATAATGGTATGAAATAAAATGGAATTACAGAAGCTTATATATAAAACATATATCATTAATATCATATTTAATTACAATGCCATCATAATGGCCACCATGAGAGGCGGTAAGATGTTTTTGGACAATCATCGTTTCGTGAGGCGTTAGTTTGCCATCCACAGAAACATTATGTTCATCATCCATTAGATTGAGTTGTGTGTATGTGTAGTTTGAATACTTCTTATAAAAGCATACTAGTATATTTAGGATACTGGTGTTGTTACAAAAGAAGGGAAATAAAAAGAGTTTGGGGATTGAAGAAGCAAAATAAATGAAAATAATTTAAGAGAAATCGTTACCTTTAATTTAGGTAACTCACTTTGGTTGGAACCAAAAGACTTGTTTAAATGCTTTCTGCCTAAGGGGAAGCTTCAAGGAGGAGGAGAGGGATGTGGGGAGCTTAGTTGGGCAGAGTTTGGACGAGCCAAGTGGCTTGAGAGGTGTGAGGAAATGAGAAGGAGGAGTGCCCTTTTATAAGAGGGGTGAGGGGCACCTTTGGAAAAGCTAGAAATATTAATTTATAATAAATTCATATTCGGTTTCCAATGGCTCCAAAGTTGACTATTCAAAGGTTGAGGTGGGTATAGGTCTAAAACAACTCATCCAATAGAATTTAGACAGGTTTGGGTACTTATATTAACCTTATCTTTAAGTATTAACTCTAAGTTAATTAGTTTCACTTTTACAATGTCTCTTTGTATTTTTATATAATATGGTTAATAAACTTACTATATACATCCAAAAGACCCCCAAGTGGTCCATTAATGATTAACCTATCATAATATAAGTCTCTTGGCCGAACCTTAGATTTTTAGGAATTTAATATCAATTAATAATATAATATTTGTTTTAAGAACTCTTTTATGTCAATTTTGACACTATTCACTAGTTGATTTTTGTGAAACTCATAACAGATTGATTACTTCGAAAAAAGTCAAATAAATCAATCCTAATATATCATATTATCCTAGAAAATTTGTTTAATTCATTAAAAGTTTCATATTATAATTATTTGGGTATTTATAATATCAATTATGTTAATTTTTTACTATTTTAGTAATTACTGAATCATCATTGTGTCATAAATAAAAGAAATTATTTAATGTCAAAAAATTATAAATAAAATATAATTATGTAGGAAATCTTTGTATCTTTCTAATTAATATTTATAATCTAAAATCCAACATATATAACCCTATGTAACAATTGTTTTTCTAAAAGATATATGCTTTTGTCATTTTTGTATTCATTTTAACTTAATTAATATAAAGTGTCATTATCACTTACAAGTGGATCCATGGGGTCCCAAAATTTACCCAAAGATGCCCATGGTCGACCATGTATCAAAAAATAGGGTTACAACACATTTTAGGGTAATTTAGTATTATTATAATATTATTTTTTTAACCCTTATTTACCGGATTTACCCTTAACCATGGTAAATAAAATATTTACCGCAGTAATTATTCAAAATGTCTAAAAATAAAAGTTACCTATTTACACAATTTGGACATCCTGATTTCAAATATGGAATCCATTTTTATAAATTCAAAACACAGAAGTGGCATAAATTAATTTAAAATTACTTCCCGCTGTCAAAACAAAAAGCGTGTTTTTAAGAGATAATAACTATCAAAAGATTGACACTTGTTTATGTTCGGTTTAATTGTAAAATTATGTCCAATGACCAACATTATATTAAATGGTAAAAATATATTCTAAATATACTTTAAAACCACTCAAATTCACAATTTATCACTATAAATTATTTTGATTAAAAAAGTTGTTTTTAATTAAAATTTAGTAATTTTCACTATTCATCAAAATATGAAAGTTATCCGAAAAGTACCAAAATTTCACCTTAGGCTAAATTCGATATTACGAATCCAAAAATGAAGTCCATTTTGAAATATAAAATATATATAATTTCAAAAAGTAGGTATTACTATTCATAACGGCTAGTTTGATTGGTTGTGGTGTGTTAAAATCTCGAAGTTGCGTACAATGCACGTCATTGCATTATTCGAAAGGAAACATACCGAGGAAGCTTGGGGTGTTACATTCTCCCCTACTTCAATAAATTGCGTCCTCGCAATTTTTAAAATTTTGCTTGGGAATATAATGGAAAGTCCCACATCGAAAAAAGAGTCAATAAAACTATCACTTTAAAAGAAAGAAAGAGAGGTATAAGGGTCATCCAAGATAACCCATACTAGGATTCCATGTAAGAAAACATGGATATGGATGATAAACTAAGTGTCAAGTTCTGATGGAGAGGGATAGAAATCATGATCAGGAGAAAGTTAACAATGAGAAAACCACAAACTTGTGTTGGGACAAACGACCATTAGTCTCCTAGTAGGAAAGTAAACGGACAACATTTTTTTTTAAGTTACATTACATAAGGAAGAGTAATTAATTTATGATATTGACTAAGAACATTATGCGATATACTTACATTTTAAGTAGATTTTAATTCTTTAATAAATTTCCACCACTAACTCATTTTTTTTAAACGATGAGTATTCAAGAAGACTTGGTCACACTGGAAGAGATAGAATAAACTTCTATAGAATCACATGATCCATGAAGGATAAACCATATATTTACATTGTCTTTGAAGATTAATCAAAACCAAAATGGTCAGTGAATGATCTAATGATCCCCCAAAAGGATATTCATTGAGATAAATATGCACTAATCTTAATTTCTAAAATTAAACCAACAATACCCCAAAGTTAAATAGATACCATTCAATAACCAATTGTCCTTAAAATCCTTTAATATAATCCAAACTAATATTGAAACCCAAAACATAGAAGAATTTGATTATGTAGTCTCCCATGTTAAATTGTATCTCCAAATGACATCAGATACTCTTAAAGTCACATACTCAAAAGTAATTAACCTAATCACATATTCTCTATTATAGGTTAATCATTTCCATAAATAACCCAAATCACTATAAATCCACAATAAAAACGTAGATAAAAATCTATCATTACTCCACAAATGAAACCCCATAGTATTCTATTTTCCTTGGGCATATAGTGTTCCCAACAAAGAGAACATCTTCCAAAATAACATTTATCACTTAATCACCAAATCATTTTCCTATACCAAGGGTATTCTTTTGATATGAAATAAGAACCCAAATCAACTTATTATTGATCAATAAAATCATTTAACTAAAAAAAAGTCACACTAACCAGGGACTTCACGTAGTCCAGTGGTAGGCGATAAATCCCAATCGCACTTTGGTTGTGGGTTCGATTCCCATAGCTTTGTCTGACGCGACGAGTTGTCACACGGTCTACATGTTGTCCTTTTTCAAAAACTATATTTTATAATATTGCCAAAATGAGATAAATTCCTCAAAATACTATATCATAAATTTAACCACAAATGTTATATCATACCTAGAATCTTCATCCCAAATTAGAATAACTTATAATTCTCTCAAACCCCAATGATCATATAAATCCAAATGGTTATTTATACCCATATCCACAAGAGAAGAGACAATTCTTCCTCAAATATCATTCTCACATGGAAAACTGCGGGGTTACAAATACAAGAGAAAATTATTCCATAGTAAACCCATCAACAAGGAGTGCTAATACTTTTTAAACATTTCTCCAACCATTTATTCCCACATAGCTTCTTCTTTGACCAAGAAAATATCCTATAGAATAGGACATTCACTCGGGTAATGGCCAGGTCCCCTACATTTACGGCAAATGACTGTAAATGGACTCTTGGGACCATTTTTATCTTCTTCCATAATACTCTTCATTTTTCTTCGGCAATTCTTTACTTTATGTCCTTCCTTCCCGCACGTAAAACATTTCGTTGTCCCATTGAGACACTTTCCTGGGTGTCTCTTTCCACATTTCCTGCATGATGAAAATTGAGGGTTCTTTTCTCTATGGTCTCCATTGCTGGAGCTCTTATCATTTATCACCTTTCTCTTCCTTGTTGAGTCTGGGAGTTGGTTAATATATATGTTGTTAATCATATTTTTGGAAAACTGATTTGGCATAAAGACGATATCTTTTACGCCTATCAACATTCCATTTTGTTGCTCATTTCCACCACCGTTCCCATCTTGTACATCATTCTCAAAGTCACTATGACTTCCTTGGAATCCAGCCATTGACTAAAACCATAAAGCATTGTGTGAGTAATAGTAGTCGTAAAATCATTTAGAGATTAAAATGTCACCATATTCTCAATTTGAAACATATTAGGATTAACCATGGTCATTTAATCTCATCTTATATATATATTACTTAAATTGGTTTGTAAAGAAAATGTAAATTATCCTAATCATATCCCCCGGGAGTGTCGTAACCAAGAGTGCAGCAAGGCCCGTTGTCGTGCACCAGTTCCCGTTCGAGTCTAGCTCAAAGCGGTGTTTTCGGGTTTTACCCCTAGGTACATCTGTGCCAGAGCCGCCTCTACCTGCTCGTATCCAGACAGGGATGTATTGCTCGGAAAACTCACAAAATCTCTACAATACCAAAATTCTAGGAAGTTCTTTTATACTAATCCTCAAAGTTCATCTTAGGTCTACGTGCTCTAATCAGAGTTTATCTAAATCTAGCTACCAAGGTTTGTACTAAACTTCCTCTGATACCAACTGTAACGCCCTAACCCTAATTACCTAGAGTCGGTGCATTATTACATAACATTGGCATGATCATGAGAAAGATCAAGTCTCGAAAGACCGATTAGTTTAGTAGCCTTGGAATAACTAGATACATCCATAAATTTTTACATTTCATCATAAAAAAAAACATCTTGTCCTCATATCCCCTCATACTATCCCTGCAGGTCATTCATAAATTACTTCTTCATAATCCTGGGAAAAATAATACATTGAAAGGGGTGAGCTCGGATGCTCAGTAAGGATAACATTATAGCAGAAGCTTTCATAAATAAGCATAAACACTTAAGGCAATTTATAACTAAAACAAAAGCCTTTTAAATTTAAACTTCAGCATAAAATGGGGAAGGTAAAATGAAATAATGCCATTTACTTACTCACATGGATATTCTACTAGTCGAATGATCACATGCAATATCAATAACCACTTTCATAATTATGGAATGCATAATGCTAGACTATCATAACCACATAGCCAAGGCCTCGTGCCAAGACTACAAATAAGATTTTGCCAAGGCCTTGTGCCAAGACACTAGTTTGTCTCATGAGACCTACCGATGCATCGAGGAGCTATAGCGGGCTCCACCCGTCACTTATTAATTCCAATTCATTCCTCATATGAACAAGTTTAAACATAACATAAACATTCATATTGAAACTAGCATACGAAATGTCAATACTTTTACCACAAACCTTGAATGGAATAAAAATAGCACATCCACAGTCAAACATAACTCATTCGATACAATATGGAAGATTGTATTGTATCACATTAACCTCAATCAAGAATAATGAAGGATGTTGACATAGATGAAAATAATCATCAAAACTATTTGAGAGAAATATCCCCCTTTTCTTGAAATCATTTAAAAGTCACACTATTTGTCAAAAAGCCATTTAAAAATAGATTTTTGAATCAAAGTGTCCCATACCACTTTGAAACCTTTTAAAAGGATTTTTAATTTCTAAAATTTAATGTCCATATAAATAAATCCTTAAAACCATTTTTAAAACATGGACATTAATGAGAAAGATTTAGATGAATAAGTCTTTAAAACATTTTAAAATGGTATTTTGGTTAGAGTTTCTAACCAAAAGAGAGACACTTGAATACAAATAATTGAGGTAATAAAAACATTGTAATATCATGAGAATAAAGGAATTCATGATATACTATGTCAAAGTACATTATATACACCACATAAAAGTGATTCGGTGTATATCATCAAAGAAGTCTCAATAGAATGTAAATTGAGATGAAATCTCTCATAAAGGTTGTATCCTTAGGTTAAGGATAAATCAACGACATAATTATGTGTGACAAATATAAATACACTAAATATGATTGGATATTCAGTGTAAATCAATCAAAGGATATTCACACATATTCTTGTAAAAACAATACCAACGAATTGGATGTTTAACTCAACAAATGGAGAATGAGTTAAAATTACTCTTATCAAATTCATATCAATGAATTGAGAATTATCAATGGAGTGATTATGTGTATCAAACTTATATCCACAGGAAGGGGAGTGGAAATTATGACATAATCAAATGAATAGTGATTCCACACATAATCTTGGGGTAATATAATCAATGAAATATGCGTAAAGCCAAATGAGTGGAAATTGAAATCTCAAATTCCCTTATTGATTAGGTAACTTAAGAAACAAACACCCATGAGAGAAAGATCATACCATGATGATGTAAATACCCATAAAATAAAGTATATTACACAATGAATACAATCATGGGTAGTACACATACACCACATGCAATAATTAAGTGGTGATCAATGGAATTCTCACGGAATTAAAAGTGAGACAAGAAACCCCTTACCACGTTAATCAACTGAGTCGCATGGCCAAAAGTTAATAACCACCAAATGATTTACAGAATAACATGAATATAAAGTGAATCATGATAATATATATCAAATGGAAGTACACAATACACCACTTTCAATAATTTAGTAGCGAACAATGGAAATCTCACGGAATTGAAAGTGAGATAAGAGAATCCCTTACCTTGAACTTTCCCTTAGTTGATGGTATGTTAACCTCCTGTATAATAATTAAAACATTGTTATTAAATTATAAAATAATCATACACATCAATATGATATCATATATAATCTTTTAACATTGATTTATTAATAATATCTTAGTATTATCGTTGTTTCGGGTGATAATCGATTCGTTCTTCTTAAATGTTTGGTTACATAAGACATGTTTGTAATGGATAGATTATATCTTATTCATATCCAGAATGATATCAAGTCATTAAACATCATTTTTAAATCATTAAATGATAATTATACTTGAATGGATACGATGGAGAATGAATCTCATCGCGTTCGTGGAGACGGTAGTCCGTACGTACGCACGAACGCTACTTCCATTAAATTTTTATTTTAAAAGAATCGAATCCAAATAATACATAGGTATATTACTATTCCAGTATAATATAATATTTTATATATGTTACTTAAGTTCATTAACACCATCCTTTATACGTTCCATGTGTGGTATGAACGAGTCATATCATTTTAAGGGGGCGGTAGTCCGCACTTCCTCAAATGAAATTATCGTATGTATATACAACATGAAACGAATAATGGTATGAAATAAAATGGAATTACAGAATCTTATATATAAAATATATATCATTAATATCATATTTAATTACAGTGCCATCATAATGGCCACCATGAGAGGCGGTAAGATGTTTTTGAACAATCATCATTTCGTGAGGTGTTAGTTTGCCATCCACAGAAACATTATGATCATCATCCATTAGATGGAGTTGTGTGTATGTGTAGTTTGAATACTTCTTATAACAACATCCTAGTATATTGAGGATACTGGTGTTGTTACAAAATAAGGTAAATAAAAAGAGTTTGGGGGTTGAAGAAGCAAAATAAATGAAAATAATTTAAGAGAAATCGTTACCTTTAATTTAGGTAACTCACTTTGGTTGGAACCAAAGGACTTGTTGAAATGCTTTCTTTCTAAGGGGAAGCTTCAAGGAGGAGGATAGGGATGTGGGGAGCTTATTTGGGCAGAGTTTGGACGAGCCAAGTGGCTTGAGAGGTGTTAGGAAATGAGAAGGAGGAGTGCCCTTTTATAAGAGGGGTGAGGGGCACCTTTGGAAAAGCTAGAAATATTAATTTATAATAAATTCAGATTCGGTTTCCAATGGCTCCAAAGTTGACTATTCAAAGGTTGAGGTGGGGATAGGTCGAAAACAACTCATCCAATAGAATTTAGACAGGTTTGTGTACTTATATTAACCTTATCTTTAAGTATTAACTCTAAGTTAATTAGTTTCACTTTTACAATGTCTCTTTTTATTTTTATATAATATGGTTAATAAACTTACTATATACATCCAAAAGACCCCCAAGTGGTCCATTAATGATTAAACTGTCATAATATAAGTCTCTTGGCCGAACCTTAGATTTTTAGGAATTTAATAGCAATTAATAATATAATATTTGTTTTAAGAACTCTTTTATGTCAATTTTGACACTATTCACTCGTTGATTTTTGTGAAACTCATAACAGATTGATTACTTCTAACAAAGTCCAATAAATCAATCCTAATATATCATATTATCCTAGAAATTTTTTTTAATTCATTAAAAGTTTCATATTATAATTATTTGGGTATTTATAATATCAATTATGTTAATTTTTTACTATTTTAGTAATTACTGCATCATCATTGTGTCATAAATAAAATAAATTATTTAATGTCAAAAAATTATAAATAAAATATAATTATGTAGGAAATCGTTTTATCTTTCTAATGAATATTTATAATCTAAAATCCAACATATATAACCCTATGTAACAATTGTTTTTCTAAAAGATATATGCTTGTGTCATTTTTGTATTCATTTTAACTTAATTAATATAAAGTGTCATTATCACTTACAAGTGGATCCATGGGGTCCAAAAATTTACCCAAAGATGCCCATGGTCGACCATGTATCAACCAATAGGGTTAAGACACATTTTAGGGTAATTTATTATTATTATAATATTATTTGTTTAACCCTTATTTACCGGATTTACCCTTAACCATGGTAAATAAAATATTTACCGCAGTAATTATTCAAAATGTCTGAAAATAAAAGTTACCTATTTACACAATTTGGACATCCTGATTCCAAATATGGAATCCATTTTTCTAAATTCAGAACACAGAAGTGGCAGAAATTAATTTAAAATTACTTCCCGCTGTCAAAACAAAAAGCGTGTTTTTAAGAGATAATAACTATCATAAGATTGACACTTGTTTATGTTCGGTTTAATTGTAAAATTATGTCCAATGACCAACATTATATTAAATGGTAAAAATATATTCTAAATATACTTTATAACCACTCAAATTCACAATTTATCACTATTAATTATTTTGATTAAAAAAGTTGTTTTTAATTAAAATTTAGTAATTTTCACTATTCATCAAAATATGAAAGTTATCCGAAAAGTACCAAAATTTCACCTTAGGCTAAATTCGATATTCCGAATCCAAAAATGAAGTCCATTTTGAAATATAAAATATATATAATTTCAAAAAGTAGGTATTACTATTCATAACGGCTAGTTTGATTGGTTGTGGTGTGTTAAAATCTCGAAGTTGCGTACAATGCACGTCATTGCATTATTCGAAAGGAAACATACCGAGGAAGCTTGGGGTGTTACAAAGGTTATCATTTCCAAGGTGGTGACAAGAGTACAATACATATGTAATGTAATAGTAAATTGATATGTTATAAATGTCAAAGAAAGGAACACCTCTACACTTACTGTAAGGAAGAACCCATGGGTGTTCCACACATGTGATCAATCTCATTATATTCTTCTTTTTTATCAGAGGTGGTCCATGGGCATAGAGATAGATGCAGATTTACCAAGGGATCTTATTTTAGACTTGACACTCCAAAATTAGTGTGATATCAACCTCATATCAAATTTGAATATCATGTTGTGATGAAATGTAATGATGAGGTTGGTTGTATCTATTCCACTAATTGTAAACTAGATGAGTCATAGAAAAGACCAACTACTATGAGATTCAAAATATTTATTTCATCTTATATGGTTATGGAATTATTTTATATTAATGGACCACTTTTCATTGCTAGTTTAAACTCATTGATTAATTGGAAATTCAATCAAAGCATGTTCCTTTATAAATTTCTCTTACCACTCCTTTGGATGAAATATCAATAAAGTGTTTCTTATGTTTTATATGTTGAGTGGTGATCACTAACCAAGAAATTGTATGAGATTTTTAGGTTCAAAACCATGAAATATTTTATCAAATAATCTAAATAGATTGTTTTTTTAGAAACAAAATCATAGATTGATTGATATCATTTCCAGGTCTAGTTTCTTTTATCTGATTGAATCAGTCATGTCTTTGAGGGTCGGTGGGATCCAAGATTCAAAATTGTGGGCCTCATTGTCTTTATTTAAGATGTTATCTCATTGCATTATCTAGATATGTTTTTTTATGATATTGAACCACATTATAGTGATCCTCTTCTTAAAGTGGTGAGCGAGTATCCTGATATTTTTCTATGTGATTTCTATGGTTTTTTATGAAATGGATGCAATTTTTTTGAGATTTTATTTTTTATGAGGACCATTTAATTACTGTCATACCATTTTTAACCCATAAAATTGATATTATTATTGTTTTAGCTTGAGGATCTCATGACTAATGGATTCATTCAACCTATCATTTCAACTTGGGCATCACAAAATTTTCTTTTTCATGAATTAGGATGGGATACTCAGACATTGTGTTGATTATCATAAAATAAAAAATGTGATAATTAATATTGAGTATCCATTTCCAAGGATATATTAAATATTATATTATTTCAAGAGGTCTAAGTGGTTTTCAATGATTGATTTAAAATTGAGTAACCATAAATGGTGGGGATATTAGGAAAATATTCTAAAGACATCATTTCAGAGATGGTATGATAATTTTGAGTAGGTCAAGCCATTTTTTACTTACTAATGACCTTCTTATTTATGTATTTGATGAATCAAATCTTCAATAAATTATTGGATTATACTATGGTCTATTTTATGGTATATATCCTTGTTTATTCAAGATTTTAACATGATCATGCTACGAATTTTAATATCATCCTATGGATCTTTAAAAAAAATTTTAACAATAGGATTATATCAAAATGTTAATTATGGATTTAGGGGTTAAATTTCTATGATATATGATATATAATAATGGTGTTTTGGTGGATTAAAATAATATTCAGGTGGTGATTCATGGGAGAGACTAAAAAATATGTTTGGTATATAGATTTTATTATGATTATATGGTTAGAACATGCACATTATTAAATAATTTTTTATAATTGCATATCCAATTATAGAATTAAATTTTATGGGTGTGAATTTAATTTGGATACATAAGTTTGAAAAATATTTCTTAGAATTGAAAGAAATGTTTACATTACCTCTAGTATTGATGATTTCTGAGATATATTTGGCATATAATGTTTTCTATGATTCCTCTGATACAATTTTGTTTTGTTTTTTTGATTTGGTGAATAAATGTGGTAGGTTATAGATCTCATAAATTTCACCCTAATTAGTATAACTAACCTATTTATTATCTTGGGTTAGTATTAGTGATTCATTCTTTAAATACATAGACCCACTACCTCTTTGGGGAGTGATTAGGATGTATTTTAAAAATAAGGGTTATAAGTATATCATCAATCAGAGGGTCCTAAAAACAATATAGAGAAAAAATATAGAGTACCTTTATTCCAATTATTTTGATATTCCTTTCAACTCAACAAAAGGAAATATGGTAACAAATTTTTTGATAAGAAAATTTCAACTCATACAATGAAAAAATTAGTGGAAGAGTTGTAATCAATGGGATTTTTTAGATATTCTTAGATGAAGGGAGAGATAATGAGAAGGTATTCCAGGATTTATCATAGGATGAATCATTTATGATTTATTATATTTGACAAATACCATATTATAATTTTTCTTCTTAGAACATTAATAAGAATATTTATGGTGGGGTGACCTGGGGTGAACGGTGTCAGTATCCTAATGACGATTTTCAATTATGAGTTAGGGTAGTATCTTTGATAGACATTAGAAAGTAATTTATTGATAATGGGAATAGATATAATTGGTCAATACACCATGGATTTACCATGATGTATCATTTCGTGATACATCAATAATGGTGGTTGGGAATGAGCTGATTGATTATGGATTTTGGGTCTCAATGACTCACATGTCTTATAATTAATGTTGGAATTTAGAGGGTAGATGTTTTAATGAATCCCTAACCCCTTATAGTATATTAAAAAAATGATATATCGATGGTTCATGATTAGGCTACCTTATAATCAAAGTTGTAAGGATGAAATTTTAGTCACTATTAATCAATTCATAAAAGTGGCGGAATTCCAAAATATCAGGGATTTAGAAAGGGTAGAGGATATTGAAAACATAAATGTGTGGAAGATTTTAGAAAAAATGTGTGACCTAAAATATCATTTCAAATAGGGACCCTTGCATCACATAATTATTGTTGAGTGGGTCATTGGAATTGAGGGATTCTCAATTAAAGTTGAGCTCACTCTATCATCCTTATATGATTTTTTAGACTGAGTGAGCCATTACGATTCTTAAAGACATTATTTGAGAAAGGGTTATTGACTTCAATGCATCATGGAAGAGACATCCACCCATAGTGATGTTTTCTTATAATAATAGTTATAATTCATCTCTAATGATGGATCTACATGTCGTTTTTAATAATGAGCCTTGTAGATCACCTATTTTTTGGGAAGTTGTTTGTTAATTCTTCTTAGTTTGACCAATCATCATTATTAAGATTCTAGATGTTGTAAATTTGATCAAGAGTTGGTCACGGAAATCTCAAAGTCATCAAAAATCATATAATGATTGACAATTTCTTCTGTTGGTGTTTGAGGTACGAGATTTATATTTCCCCAGAGTTTCACCTTTGTGGGGACATAGACATTTGGAAAATAATGTTATGATAACACCTATTTATGTTGTCCATTTCGAGTTAAATTAATGGATTTGGAAGGTGGATTATTGATTAGACATACTATGTTATTTGAGTTCTATCTATGATGTTTTCCATGTTTCTTAACTGGATTAGTATAAAAAAGGTCCATCCTACATGATTGAGTGGGAGGATGATGAAGTTAAAACAAAAACCTAAGCGATTGAAAGAAATTCATTGATAGTGTATTGATAGGATAAAATTCTATGTGGAAATAAAATCACATTGGTTTATGTGGGATTGGTGCATGTTGGGTAAACTCATGAGAAATAAGAGCACGAGGCCCTATTGGTACATCAACGGGCTTATCTCCTTTTGTGTTCATGATCATAAGTGTTTATAAAGATAGAAATAATTTTTATTATGGATAATTGTCACATACCTATATAAATAATGATGTACTTAGCCTCTTTTGTCAATATATTTTTTTCTAATATTTTAATGTTAAAATGTTTCATTTTAAACCATTTTGGTGAAAAATATATAGAAAAATGACTGTGGTAGAGTATGAGTTAATCTTGTGGTTCTCCAATGTGAAACATGAAATTATCAAAATGGAAAAAATATAGGTGTTGAATAAGGTAGATCACATTTGGAGTCTCTTTATGAACCAATTATTGAGAGAAATCAACAATTTAGGGTACAGGTTGTTGGGGGTCCATAAAATCCTATTATTCTACAATATGATGTGGCCGATCCTCATGGATGGTATCTAAGGTGAAGATAAAACATCATGGTGGAAAAAATAGGGAATAGTGTTTGTGGTTTTAGAATTTGAAATGCCTGAATAAATTCCTAATATTATCCGAGATTTAACTCTATTTTTATGGAACCTTAATGATGTGTTTAATTTTGTCTTTTAACTAAATTTTCCTCTATTAAAATAATTATTCTCCATCATTTGGCTTATATTTCTGATTGATCGTGTTCTAGTAATGATTTGGGAATTGATATTACTTATAATAGATAATTATTGTTATTCGATTATTTTTGGGCTAGACATTTTTAGATCACGGTCCATGGGGAATATATATTCCTCTCTCATCATCAGGATTGATGGAAATATAATTTACACTGTTCTTTATGTAGGTGTCTCTGTCCTATAGTCTATACCATATCATTCCTTTTGTTCTTATTACTGCCTTTGGTTTTAATTTATGAATTTTGTTTATTTTAAATTCTTGAGAGTATAATTTGGTCTTTTCTTTTAATGATTTGTTTTTTCAAATGGGATTTTACATGAAAAATAATTTTTAATGCTAAAAATGTATTTTCATTGAAATAAACATTCTTTTTCTATGTTGAATTTTATTGAAATATCGTTCCTTATAAAATGGTTATGAAATTTTAAACTGGATTATTGATCATAATGACAATATAACAGAATATTCAGGATAACTTGTGGTGCATGGATATCGTATAAATACGTGATCCTTATTAGAGTAAGATATCATTAGTAGAGGAACCTATGATTCCATAGTTACTAGTGGGTAGGATTTCTGGGAGAATAAAGTTCCTAAACATTAGGATTCACTTATGTTGGCCAGTATTTATTTTTTTGAATGATGTGTACACTATTTTTTAGGTGATTTTATTCTTGGATATTTGAGAATACAATATGCCCATGTTTATTTGATATGCAATTTCTCCAATTGTTATATACATTGATGCTTGAAACATGTCTTAACCATTTTCTTATACATCATTTATATTTTATCACATCCTTGTGATATATAATATATGTAAGTTTCTTAATAGAAAAAAGTAATGTTTGAAAAGGAAATGTTTTATAAGGAAATTATTTCTCAATAAAACGACTTATAAATCTGTTATTGAATAATAAAAAATAGATTCATGTATATAGAAATTTAATATATTCATCTGTGGAATCCTACTGAGGTTTAGTACACACACTATATGTCTTCTATTGTGTGTTTATGGATTGGTTTTATATGATACTAGAAGAGGGACAAACAATAGATAGTGGATTAATCTTCTAGATCATGATTCTTTTTGGTGGTTTGGTATGGGGGTGTCATATGGACATAAGCATAAGATCCCTATAATTTTTTAGGGTTCAATGTTGATGGTCAATCAATTGTTTATAGAGACCATGATATCCAGTTTTTGGATATCAATTTTATGGTTTCATTATTTTAACATATGAAATATTTTTCGTATATGTTGTGATATTTTAACTATTTCTATCTTATCATATGTTTTCTTAGGGTTAAATAATTGTGATGTTTGTTTATATGATACCATATTTCCTATCACTATCTTGTGGAAAACTGGACTGCGTTTTAAGCCTTATGGATTTCCAAATTAGGTGATATTATTGGTTGAACCAGGTTGGTATTTTATAGATTAACAATTGAAAAACATACCTAATAATACATAGATAGTATTAAAGAAACCTGGAATATATCTTGAGAATTCATAGGACATTAATAATAAATTAATTAAAGAATATGATACATGAGTGAATAACATTGTCCTAAGATCATGTCATAAAATAGAGACATAAAGTGTGCAATAATCATAAAAATATAAATTTTTTTTCAAATTTAACAACTAAGAAATTCATCATATGTTATTCTAGGGACAACCACCAGTGTACTCACTTTAGGCTTGGGATAATATCCAATTACCCTCTTTCATTCTAGGGATACCCTCACACATAACCCCTTTATACATTTGGATAACCTCCCATATTGTAACACCCTACGATTTCATAGTACGCTATATTTTTGAAGTAATTCAATAACTTCCACTACACGCAACACTGAGTTCGAGCGCACCACGACTTACCAAACTAGCTGTTCAAAATCGGTTATGAATAGTATTAACTGAATTTCAAACTTTATATAATAATTATAATTTCAGAATCAATATTATGAGTTTCTTAGACATAATATAATAAAAAATACTTTTTTTTTCAGATAAAAAAAGCATTTAAAAAAATTATATCGCCTTTTAATGGAGAACCCTTTTTAAAATCCAATATTTTAAAATTTTATATATTCAATTTGACAAAATAAATATCTTCATTAGAATCAGGATATAAGAATTTAGTTTCAATAAACTTTGGGTGTTTTTCTCATAACTTTCATATTTGAGTGTATAGTGAAAAATACTATATTTTAACTGAAAACAGTTTTTTTAATCGAAATAATTTATAGTGTTCAACTATACATATGAATGGTTTGGAAGTATAATTAGATTTGTTTTACCATTTAATCCAATGTTGGTCATCGAAAGTAATTTCACCTTGAAATTGGACATAAACAAATGTCAATGTTTTGATAGTTATTGTTTCTTAAAAACACGCTTTTTTTAGAATGGGAACTAATTTTAAATTAATAAATGAAACTTCTATGTTTTGAATTTGGTAAAATAGACATCATTTTTGGATTTTGAATATCTAAATTATCCTTTGGTGAATTTTTGGTATTTTTCTGAAACGTTCATTTTTTTGATGAATAGTGAAAAAAAACACTACGTTATTATTTATAACTGGATTTTTATTTAAATATTTATTTATTTTATTTAAATTCAATTTAGGTCAAAATAAATACATAATACCTATATAAATTCAATGTAATTTATTGAGTCAGTTTATAATAATTTTAGATATATAAAAATATTATTTAACTTTTTCACTGTCTTTTACCCACCTCCTAGGAGAATTTCTAAATTCATATAAAACTTAATTTTACCGCTTCTATGAGTTGAATTTCCAAAATCTGAGAGACACGGTTAATATCTAGGTGTAAAATGTGGTTCAATAAGATGATTTTTTTGGTGAATAGGAACTTTTTTCTTTTATTTACCACTGTTAAAAGTAAATAGGGTAATTAAGGGTAAAAATGATATTAATATTACCCTAAAACATGTCCTAATTCTATTGGACAAGTGTATCTCGACAAAAAACAACCTTAGTAATAAAATATTATCATTTAGGTCCACATGGATTAGATTAGGATATTTATTATTATTTAATATAAAGAAGAGTTAAAAGTGTTAAATTCAAAGTTTATTAACTAAAACATTTTTAATATAGGGTTATACATAAGATAAATTAGACTATAAATATTAATTAGAAAGATAAAGATATTTCATAGAACATGATTTTTTATTTATAATTTTTATAAATTAAATAATAAAATTTTTTTATGACACAATGATGATGCAGTAATTACCTTATTAATGAAAGAATCAAATAAATGGTTTTATAAATATTAAAATAAATATAATTTCAAAGTTTTTCTGATATCCATGAATTTTCTATGTGACTATTACATGTTAGGGATGATTCAATGTATCATGTTAGAAGTAATCAAGTTGTTATGAATTTCAAAAAAATAAAATACCAAATGGTGTCAAAATTGACATAAATTAATATTTAAAACAAATACTATATTATTGGTTGATATAATATTCTTAGAAATTTGAGATTCGTCCAAAGGGCTTAAATAATATTATATATGTCATTAATGAGACACTTGAGGTTCTCTTGGAAGTTTAGAGTAAGTTTATTAACCATATAGAGTAAGAATACAAGAAGACACAGTAAAAGTTAAACTATTTAACTAAGAGTTAAATATAAAAGATAAGGTTAAAATGGTAACCTAAACTTGTATAAAACCTATTAGTTGAGATGATTTCGACCTATAACTGCATAAGGCTAGAAATAAATTCATTTTGAACAATTATAAACCGAATATCATTGCATAATAAATTAATGCTTTAATCTTTTCCTAAAGTGCCCCTCACCCCTCTTATAAAAGGGCACTCCGCCTTCTCACTAATTCACACCTCCAAAGCCATTTGGATCGACCAACCCCTACCCAAATATCCTAAAAACTTTCCTAATTTCCTCCTAGAGGAGTTGGTTTGATCAGAAATCCAACATAAGGATCCTTTTCGATCAAATAAAAAGGAAGAACCTAAAGAAGAGGTAATGATTTCACCACCCTTTTTAAAGTTCCTTTCTTCTTCCACTACTTATTTCTTTGTTATTTCCATTATAAACTAATAACTGTAGTATCTTATATATAATTTGATATGTTACAACCATATTCATTATTCTATCAATCCAGTTAAAGAAATGTCACCATACACACGTACATATGGCTTACAGTCTCTACGTTGTAGTGTAATTGTTATTCAATACATTATTCTTTGGATGGGTATAATAATGATGTGTAACTGATGTAAATAATTTATATAAAATGATAATGATTCTGTATATATGATATAACATCCAATTTTATATTATTTTAATATCAAAAGAATGATATTTTTACTCGTTCGTATGTACGGATTACCGTCTTCACGATGCGATAAGATTCATTTCCAAGTCCACCATTCATCAACGATTATAAAAATATATTACCAATAAGAATGTAATATTTGAAATAATAATGATACTGAAGATATATATATATATATATTTACATAAATATATCTTATTCACTTAGTTCTGTTCAATATGATATGAAAACGAAAATAGCGTTTATGTGTACGTACGGACTACCGTCTCCATAAACGGTGTTTTCCATTTCAAATATTTGTCTATTATACATATTTATATTATAAATATACATGATATATAAATCATGTTTTATATTGTGGAAGTATTTAAATCATTATCTATGTGATACAATCAAGAGTAAAAAGTTAAAACACGTACGATAAAGAAAGCGATTATTACCCAAAATGTAAATTTAACATGGAAATTATTATTAATGGGACGTGTAAAGTCATAAATGAATAATGTATGATATAATAAATATTAATATGGTTCTGTTATAATTTAATATCATACTTCAGTCTTCATATTGGAGGTTAAACGTACCCTCAAATAAAAGAAAGTGCAAGGTAAGGGGTTTTCATCTCACTCCTTATTCCCATGAGATTCATGCCAAATTGCCACTATTAACTTTTGTATGGTGCATGTACTGCCCATAATTGTATTATTTGTGTAATACACTTTAATTTATGTTTATTTACATATTCACTGTAAGATACTGCTTTCATGGGGTGTATGTTTTGTAAGTTACCATATTGGTAAGGGTTAATTCCTCAATCTCATTATTATCTGAGATTGTTTGTGTGTAAGTATTTACTGGGAAATTTTTATCATCTGTGTCCATTTTTAATAAAAATTATTTCAAAATGAATATTTTAAATATTTGTGAAAGGTACTCTTTATCAAGATCAGAATTTTAAATGTTCTAAAGATTTATCGTTCTAAATCTTTTTAATTAATGACCATGTTTTCAAAAGGATTTATTTATATGGACCTGAGTGTTTTGAAATAATAATTCTTTTCTAAAGATTCAAAGTGGTATGGGAAACATTGATTCAAAAATCATTTTAAATTACTTCCTTTATAAATGCGTTACTTTTAAATGATTTTAAAAAATTTATATTTCTCTCAAAAAGTTTTACTCATCATTTTAAACTATTTTAGCATCGTTTACTGGATATTATTTTTGATTGAGGTTTATTTATTATAATAAAATATTCCATTTTGTATTGAATGAGTTATGATATGTTTGACTATGTATGTTCTATTTTTATACCATTCATGGTTTATGGGTAAAGTATTGACATTTTATATGCTAGTTCTAATACGAATGTTTATGTTATGTTTCATACTTTTTATATGTGGAATGTATTGGACATAGTAAGTGACGGGTGGAGCCCACTATAGCTCCTAGATGCATCAGTATTCCTCATAAGACAACTAGACGTAGAATTGGCCGAGGACCTTTCCTAATTTGATATATGGTATTAGAAGACGCCTTAATCATTTTTAGATGTCTTGCCTGAGGCCTTGACAAAAGTTTTTAGAATGTGTGGCATTATACATTCCCTCATTATGAAAATAATATTGATGGTTCATGTGGTCATTTAACTAGTAGAATACCCATGATTATGTTTTATTATGGCATTATTTACCCAGATCATATTACTTCCATGAATGTATTCATGTCTATTACTGGTAAAGGCATTGGTTTCAATTATTCACCATGCTTAATATTTATGTCATCTTCCGCTATATTACTTACCCTTACTGAGCGTTTGAGCTCACCCCTTTCTATGTTTCATTTTTCCCAGGATTCCAAGAAGTGTATTTTGATTTATATGAAGGTTTAAGCTAAGGGAATAATGGAGTTCATAAAGGATTACTTATGTTGTGTTGTATGTTATAAAGTGTAATGTAACATTCATGTATGTAATCTATTTTCCAAGAGTGCTAAACCGATAGGTCCTTTGGGATGTGATTCCTTGTAATCATGGCCATGTATTAAAATAATGCACTGACTCTTGGTATCTGGGGTCAGGGCGTTATAGTTGGAATCAGAGGAAGTTTAGAAATAACCTTGGAAACTAGATTTTGATCAACTCTGATTAGAGCACATTACCCTAATATAGACTTTGAGGATTAGTATTGAAGAACTTCCTAGAATTTTGGTAATGTAGAGATTTTGTGAGTTTTCCAAGAAAATACATCCCTGTCTGGATACGAGTAGGTAGAGGTGGCCCTGGCATAGATGTACCTAGGGGTAAAACCAAAAAACAACGCTTTGAGCTAGACACGAACATGAACTAGTGAATGACAATAGACCTTGCTACGACACTCCTGGGGGATATGCTTAGGATAATTCTTATTATCTTTACAAACCACTATGAAGGGTTTAAGATTATATACCTCCTCAAAGAAAATAATTTTGTGATTATGGATTATATCCATAAACTGCTCAATTTATGTTAGGAATTTTACATGTTTGGAATTATGAATTTAGATTCATAAACTAACCTAGTGTATGCCATTGTATAGAAATGGCGCCAAATAGAAGGAATGTGAACTCCAGCAATACGTATGATCCAAAGAGTAAGAAGGATCATATCTTTCATAGTATTAAGTAAACATTTATAAGGGATGTAGTCTCCCATGTATTCTCAACATGTGAGAAAATAATATCATGTGTTAATAAGATAAGTAAATAATTCTCCGAGTCCTACGGCATTGAAGGGAAGCAATACAAGAAAAAGATGAAATAGAGAAAGATGGATAAAGGGATGAGGGAAAAGAAGATTTTCCCATATCTGATAATTGTAGAAAGAATCACCATGGTAAATGCTTTAAGGGAATGGTAGTTTGTTATATGTGTGGAGAAAAAGGACACCATGTATGTGATTGTGAGGGTAATTTTTTTTCAAATGTACAATGCATCACCTACAAGATATTGGGACACTATGTGAATCAATTTCTCAGTCATCAGAGTATATCTTCAATGATGCTATTGGATAATAATCATGTTATGATACAACCTCATGTGAAGAGGAATGACTGGTGTTCTTACGTTGTTAATATAGAATTATTTCATTTGAGTGCTGTATCAACAACATACTGGTTATATGGATTATGGAGATAAATAAAGATTGTACTGTAGTACTATTTTATTGAGGATTAGAGATTATATGGTTCTAAGAAAAGCGACTTAAAAGTAAGCTACACTTTTTGGAAAACACAAGGTTGAAGGAAAGGTAATCCTTAATATTGTCTTGATAATGAGGTAGTGATTTTGGAATAAGAGATGGTTTATTTGGATATATTATATTGGATATTATTGACCTCCTTGAAACTAATTTATGATTTTTATATTCCGTAATTGTTGGAGTTTACAACATTTTTGGACAGAAGACGTATATCCAGTATTCTATAAGGAATAAGGGAGCATGAATGAAATCAATATGGTTTTATGGTAATTCAGGATGTTGTGGTGTTTTAAAAGAATACATGATGAAGGTGTTCACATGTTATTACCTGGAAAAAGGATCCTCATTGTTTTTAAATTCCTTATAAATTTTGGGCTGAGAGTTTGGATATAAATATTTTGGATAAGTCTAAAGGTTGGAATGGATTATGATTGAAATTGGATACTATAGTTAAGGTTATTTTTGGATTGTTATAAAAGGACAACAAAGAGGTTGGGCAACAACTAGTAGCGTATGACAAGGCTGCGAGACTCGAACCCGCAACCGAAGAGAGACAAAGGTGCATCACCTACGACTCGACTACGTGATGTAATGGTTTGTATAATTTAGTTTTTTAAATAGTCTGACAAATGAATTATAAATTCATTATTTTTTGATCCTTATATGATTTGGATAAATAGATTTTTTTGGAAATCATTAAGAGTGAAATATGAGTTTGTGGTAGGAATTAGTTGAAATATGAATCTCTCCTTATGAAGTATACATATATATATAATTTTTTTCCTCTTACTAAGACTAAATTTTATTAACCCAATTTACAATGTGGGTTTTCCCACAAAGGTATTTTCTATTTCCAACCTTTTATTTTCGAAGAACAATTTCAAATTACAAGGACACAATTTATTGAAGGAGGGAAGAATGTAACACCCCAAGATTTCATAGTACGTTATATTTTCAAAGTAATTCAATAACAAGCACTATACGCAACACTGAGTTCAAGTGCACCACAACTTACCAAACTAGCCGTTCAAAAGCGGTTATGAATAATATTAACTGAATTTCGAACTTTATATAATCCTTATAATTTTAGAATCCATATTATGAATATCTTAGACATAATTTAAGAAAAAATACATTTTTTTCAGATAAAAGAAGCATTTTTCAAAAAATGAAATTTTACTACCTTTTAATGGAGAACCCTTTTTAAATCCAATATGTTAAACTTTTATATATTCAATTTGACAAAATAAACTTCTTCATTAGAATCGGTATATAAGAATTTTGTTTCAATAAATATTAGGTGTTTTTCTGATAACTTTCATATCTGGGTGAATAGTGAAAAATACTATATTTTAACTGAAAACAACATTTTTAATCAAAATAATTTATAGTGTTCAACTATACATATGAATGATTTGGAAGTATAATTAATTATATTTTTACCATTTAATCCAATGTTGGTCATTAGAAGTAATTTCACATTGAAATTGGACAAAAACAAGTGTTAATCTTTTGTAGTTATTGTTTCTTAAAAACAAGCTTTTTGTATTGACAACGTGAATTAATTTTAAATTAATAAACAAAAAATATATGTTATTAATTTGGTAAAATAGACATCATTTTTGGTTTTGTAATATCTAAATTATCCTTGGGTGAAGTTTTGGTATTTTTCTGAAAACGTTAAATTTTTTATGAATAGTGAAAAAACACTGAGTTATTGTTTAAAACTTGATTTTTATTTAAATAATTATTTATTTTATTTAAATTTATTTTAGGTAAAAATAGTAACATAATTCCTATATATATTCAATGTAATTAATTGGAGTTAGTTTATAATAATTTTAGATATATAAAATTTTATTGAACTTTGTCACCTTCTTTTACCAACCTCTTAGGAGAATTTGTAAATTCATATAAAACTTATTTTTACCGCTTGTGTGAGTTGAATTTAGAAAATAAGAGAGACACTGTTAATATCAATGAGTAAAATGTGGTTCAATAAGATAAAAATAATTTTTGGTGAACAATAACTTTTTACTTTTATTTGCCACGGTTAAAAGTAAATAGAGTAATTAAGGGTAAAAATGATATTAATATTATCCTAACACATGTCCTAATTCTGTTGGATAAGTTTATCATGGGAAAAAACAACCTTAGTAATAAAATATTATCATTTAGATCCACATGTATTAGATTAGGACATTTATTATTATTTAATTTAAAGAAGAGTTAAAAGTGTTAAATTCAATGTTTATTAACTAAACCATTTTTAATATAGGGTTATACATAATATAAATTCAACTATAAATATTCATCAGAAAACTAAGAATATTTCTTACACCATGGAATTTTATTTATAATTTTTAGACATTAAATAATTATATTTATTTATGACACAATGGTGATGCAGTAATTACCTTATTAATGAAAGAATCAAATAAATGGTATTATAAATATTAAAATAAATAGAAATTCAATGTTTTTATGACATACACGAATTTTATAGGTTACTATTAAATGTTAGGGATGATTCAATGTATCTTTTTTGGAGTAATCCAGTTGTGATAACTTTCAAGAAAAATACAAAATAGTTTCAAAATTGACATAAATTAATATTTAAAACAAATACTATATTATTGGTTGATATAATATTCCTAAAAATGTAAGGTTCGGCCAGAAGCCTTAAATAATATTATATATGTCATTAACGAGCCACTTGAGGTTCTCTTGGAAGTTTAGAAAAAGTTTATTAACTATATAGAGTAAGAATACAAGAAGACACGGTAAAAGTTAAACTATTTAACTAAGAGTTAAATCTAAACGATAAGGTTAAGATGGTAACCTAAACTTGTCTAAAACCAACTGATTGAGAGGATTTAGACCTATAACCACCTAAGGATCCAAATAAATTAATTTTTCACCATTATATACTAAATGTTATTTGATAATAAATTAATTCTTTAATCTTTTCCTAAAGTGCCCCTCACCCCTCTTATAAAAGGGCACCCCCCCCCTTTTCATTAATTCACACCTCCAAATCCATTTGGATCGTCCAAACCCTACCAAAATATCCTCCCAAATTCCATAACATCAAGCTAGAGGCATTAGTTTGATCCGAAATCCAACCTAAGGATCCCTTTTGATCAAATCGAAAGGAAGAACCCGAAGAAGAGGTAATGATTTTACCAGCCTTTTTCATGTTCCCTACTTCTTCCACTTCTTCTTTCTTTTTTATTTTCATTATAAACTAATAACTCCAGTATCTTCTATATAATGTGATATGGTACAACCATATTCATTATTATATCCAACCTTTGAATGACTTTTCACCATACGTGAGTACGTACGGCTTACCATCTCCACGTCGTGGTGTAATTGTTATTCAATACATTATTATTTTAATGGGTATAATAATTATGTGTAATTGATGTAAATAGTAAATATAACACGATAATTATTCTTTATATATGATATAACATCCAATTATATATAATTTTAATATCAAAAGAATGATATTTTCTCTTGGGCGTATGTACGGATTGCCGTCTCCACGATGCGATGAGATTCACTTCCAAGTCAACCATTCATCGATGATTATAAAAATATATTAGTAATAAGTATGTAATATATGACATAATAATGCTACTAGATATATATATGTGTGTGTTTTTGTGTATTTATGTACATACATATATCTTATTCACTTAGTTCCGTTCAATACGATATGAAAACGGAAACAACGTTTATGCGTACGTACGGACTACCGTCTCCATAAAAGGTGTTTTCCATTTCATATATATTTCTATTATACATATTTATATTATAAATATACATGATATATAAATCATTTTTTATATTCTGGAAGTATTTAAATCATTTTCTAAGTGATAAAATCAAGAGTAACAAGTTAAAACACATACGATACAGAAAGCAATTATTACCAGAAATGTTAATTTAACATGGAAATTATTATTAATGGTTAGTGTAAAGTCATAAATGAATAATGTATGATATCATAAATATTAATATGGTTCTTTTATAATTTAATAACATACTATGGTCTTCATAAATGAGGTTAAATGTACCCTCGACTAAAAGAAAGTGCAAGGTAAGGGGTTTTCATCTCACTCCTTATTCTCGTGAGATTCATTCCATATTGCCAGTATTACCTTTTGTGGTGTGTATTTACTTCCTGTAATTGTATTCTTTATCTAATATACATTAATTTATGTGTATTTACATTTTCATTGTATGATACCTCTTTCATGGTGTGTATGTTTCGTAAGTTACCAAATTGGTAAAGGTTAATTCCTCAATCTCATTATTATCCGAGATTGATTATGTGTAAGTATTTACTGGGACATTTTTATCATCCATGTAAATTTTTAATAAAAATGATTTCAAAATGAATATTTTAAATATTTGTGAAAGGTAATCTTTATCAAGATCATAATTTTAAATGTTTTAAAGATTTATCTTTCTTAATTTTTTTAATTAATGTCCATGTTTTCAAAATGAATTTAAGGATTTATTTATATAGACTTGAATGTTTTGAAATAATAATTATTTTCAAAAGTTTCAAATTGGTATGCGACAAATTGATTAAAAAATCTCTTATAAATTACTTCCTTTATAAATTTGTGACTTTTAAATGATTTTACAAAAAGGATATTTCTCCCAAAAAGTTTTACTCATCATTTTCAACTATGTCAGCATCCTTTACTGGATTTTATTTTTGATTGAGGTTGATTTATTATAATACAATATTACATATTGTATTGAATGAGTTATGATATGATTGAAAGTGGATTTTATATTTTTATACCATTCATGGTTTATGGTTAAAGTATTGAAATTTCATATGCTAGTTCCAATATGAATGTTTCTGTTATGTTTCTACCTTTTCATATGAGAAATGTGTTGAACATAGTAAGTAACGGGTGGAACTCGCTATAACTCCTCGATGCATCGATAGGTCTCATGAGACAAATAGTGGTGGAATTGGCCGAGGCCCTTTCCCAATTTGATATATGGTTTTGACCAAGACCTTAATCATTTTTAAATGTCTCAGCCAAGGCCTTGAGAAAATGTTTTAGAATATCTGGCATTATACATTCCCTCATTATGAAAATAATATTAATGGTTCATGTGGCCATTCGACTAGTAGAATACCCATGAATATGTTTTATTATGGCATTATTTACTCAGCTCATAATCCTTCCATAAAAGTATTCATGTTTATTATTTGTAAAGTCATTGGTTTCAATTATTCACCATGCTTAATATTTATGTTATCTTTTATTGTATTTCATACCCTTACTGAGCATTTGAGCTCACCCCTTTCTATGTTTTATTTTTCCAAGGATTCCAAGAAGTAATTTTTTATTGATATTCCGGGATAAGCTAAGGGAATAATGGAGTTCATAAAGTATTACTTATGTTGTGTTGTATGTTATAATGTGTAATGTAACATTCATGTATGTAATCTATTTTCCAAGACTGCTAAACTGATCGGTCCTTCGAGACTTGATTCCTTTTAATCATGCCATTGTATTAAAATAATGCACCGAGTCTGGGTAATTGGGGTCGGGGCGTTACACATATATGATTTGATATTTAAAAAAAATATGCAATTTGGAATAATATACATAATATTTATGAGATATATGTTATATAATTTCATCATCAGAAATTTAATCATGAATAATCCTGGTAAATATGAGATTATAATATAGAAGCCTTACCCCATTTCTAACCTATAAATCATAACTCCAATGAAAGAAATATATTTAAATGAAATGTTAAATACCATTAATATGGAGAGTTTCATGATATAACATATCACATGGGTATAATATATACATTATTAATGATGATAAGTGTAAAATATGATATATGTCCCAAAGAAGACAATTTGAGATTATAAAGAAATTCCACCTTGGTAACTTTTAAATCAAAACACTATTAATGAAATAATTTTAATTGTAACTTTAAATACCATGAATAAAGAAGGTTAAATGATATAACAGATGATATTATCAGTATATACCCCACATAAAAAAAATAGTTTCATAACATGTAACATATGTCGATGAAAAAAATTAGATAAAGAACCATTTCCTCATTATTGACATGATTGATAAGCACAATAATCTCCTATATGAAAAATTTAATTTCAATATATATATATATAACCATATTCATAAGTAAAATACTATATATGGTGCACTGATGATATTTAAACACTAATTTACTAAAAATTTTATAATAAAATTGTTATTTTGTTGGTGTTAATAGTTTCCTTATCTTATGTTTTGGGTAAGAAGTTTTCATCATTTCACTGGTTCCATAATTTATAGAATATTAATATCTTCATAAATATATTATTTAATCATCATGTAAAATTTTATAAACATTAATATAAATATTTGATTAAAAATAAATTATGTAACCTCATATAGAAAACAATCCTTATGCACCCATGAGTGATGCTCTCAACTTTTTGCTGGATTGAATGAAAAAAGGTAAATAACAATACAAATTTAAATAATAAATTTTATGTCATATAATATATATATACACACATTAAATTTTTCATAATATAAATACATGAATGATGGTGGTAAAAATTAATCAAATCACTACTTAGAATAGGTAATCCACATGTATGCATGATAAATATTTTCATTTCTCATTTGATAGATAAGAGGGGGAAAATAGTTTTACCATCATCATAATGTCACTAAAATTTATATAAAATACAATATAAATAATATTTTCATAGTTAAAATGGTTTATATAAGCTGGAAGATGAGATAAAACTGAAATGCATTGGTTAATATTTATGCATCTTCTTTTGGTGACGTTAATTTTATAACACCTTAAGCCCCAAAAGATTGGACTAAATAGAAGAACATGGGCTCATTTATGAATTGTATGAATCTAATAAGGCATTGGAGTATGTATTGGCTGAGATAAAACGCATAATTTATTTGAAAAAAGAAGGATATGAGTTTTTATTTTATAATAGAGGGGTGGGGCACACAACAACTTACATAGAATATTTCAATATATATAACGAATTTCATGATAAAGTTGAAAAAATGAGAAATAATATAAATATAATATTTTATAAGGTTTAAATATCATCAATATATATGAATTAGACATGTTTAGGTTGTATTCCTATATTTATCTCTTAGTTTAACCACCCAATAAACCTATTTTAACCATTACTATGGTAATAAAATTTTAATAATTTTAGTATTCATTATTCACAAAAATTAACTTTGAAATATTACATTATATCAATTAATATGATTAAAAATATAAAATTAATATTAATAGATTCAATTTCTATAGGTGGAATAATTTAATCTTAAATTGCCACAAAAACCTCAAAATTTGTTTTTAGAAAAAAATATTTTTATACATAAATCTTAATTTACTTCCATTTCATCACCTTTAGAAATAATTGAATGCCATTAGCTCTTTTTGAAATCTCGTGGAAATCTGGAATTCAATTTGATCCTTATATATTTCCAATTTGGGTGACAATATCAGTTGAAAAGGGTTTGTATTTTATATATTAGCATTTCGAAATCATACCAAGAAATTTATAGATCACAATCAAGAGACATGGAATATATATTGACAGTTCATAATACATGAATGATAGACGAATTAAATAACATGATACTTGAGCGAACAAAATTGGTATAATATCATGTAATAAAAAAGTGGCCTAAAGTGTTGAATATGAATAATCATATAAATGATATTCCAATGTTACCCAACAAGAAATTTATCATATCTTAGGCTTGGGATTACCACCCATGTAACTACTTTGGTCTTAGGGTAACATCATGTGTACCCCATTTCGTGCTTGGTATAACCACATGGATACCCTCTTTTTGGATTGGGATAATGTCTCATATACAATTAGAGATTTAAAAATATTAATAATCATCCAATGTATTGGGGTGATATAACTTATTCACCAATCACATAATAGTTATTCCTTCATATGTATTCCAAAATATCATGAAAAATTTTATCATTACATCACAACTTAACCCACAAAAAAATAGGTTTGTTAAATATTTTAACACCAACAACATAATCTATTTAGATAAATTAAAAATACTGTAACATTGGATCATATCCCTATTAATGAATAATAAACCACAAATTATGTTGTTATAGATCAAAATAACATCAATAAAAGATCACTGGAATATTTTTTAGGGGAAATATCTTTTTCATTTTAAAATAAATTATTTAAAATATACATATTTCAATAATATTCATTTTTTTGAAAAGAAGCATATAAAATTATAACGGAAACATAAAGATAGATCATTAATTATAGTGGGAAATTTATTCATGTAGTATACATTAAAAAAATATTTTTTTCACATTTTTCTTAAAAAGATAGACATACCGTGTTTGAAAATTGATAAGAAGAAAACTGTTAATCATTTATAAGTAAACTAAAATATTTTCAAAAATTAATTTAAATAATATTTTAATTATATTAGTGAAATTAGTGAAATTATTTTAATATATTTAAATAAAAGAAAATAATTATGACTGAATAGAAAATTAAATTAAGTTTTCCTTAAAAAAATTCTTTAAGAATTTTGAATACACAGAGAGAAATAAATGAAAGGAAAACACGTAATGAAAAAAAATTATTGGGGAATAATATACTTAATATTTATGAGATATAGGTAATATAATTTTATCATCATAAATTTGTGAACAAATAATCATTTTTAAAATGAAATTTTAACATAAAAGATTTACTACATTGGTAACCTCTGAATCATAACCCTTATAAAGGTACTAACTTTAAATCATTTTCTCAATAAACACATATAAAGAGTTTCATGGTATAATATATCAAATGGGTAGTATATATACCTTATAAAAGAAGATATGTGAATAATATACCATATTTCTCAAAGAAGAAAATTTGAGATTATAGAAAATAACAGCCTTGGTAACTTTAAAATTATAATCCTTTTGATGAAATAAATTAAATTTTATCTTTAAATACAATGAATTAAGAAGGTTAAATTCTATAAAATAAAATATTATTCTTATATATACCTCACAGAAATAAATATGTTTATAACATGAAAAATATCTCAATGAAAAAATTGGATGGAAGAACCTATGCCTCAAGTTTGACATGATTTCTAAGTGCTATAATATCATTTATAATGAATTTAATATTATTTAAAATATATATAAAAAACCCATATTTATAAATATAATACTATATATAGTGAACTTATGATATATTAACACCCATTTACTAATAATTATATAATAAAATTATTTTTTCTTTGTGTTAACTATTTCTTTCTTGTATGTTTTGGGAAAGAAGTTTTAGTCCTTTCACATTGATCATGGTTCCATAATTTTTTAACTTTTAATAATTCCATAAGTATACTATTTAATTGACATGTAAAATTTCATAAATATTAATATAAATTGTTGATGAAAAATAAATTACATCACATCATGGATACAAAAGTCCATACATAAGCATAAGGGATGTTCTCCACTTTTTGCTGGACTAAATGAATAAATGGTAAATAATAATACACATTTAAATAATATTTGTTATATCATAAACATTATATATATATATATAATATTTATATCATATTAAAAATAAAAAAATAAGGAGGTAGAAAATTAATCATATAAATACATTGGTAGTAGTCTGCACGTATGCATGATCCATATTTGCATTTATAATTTGATTAATAAGTGGGGTAAATAGTTTTACCATCATCATAATAAAATTAAAATTTATTTAAAATAATATATTATTAATGTTTTCATGGATAAAAAAAGACTATAGAATGTAGAATACTAAATAAAATTTAAGTATATTGGTAATGAATTATAATTTTTCTTTGGGGGACTATAATTGGTTTACACGTTAAGCCTTAAAAGTTTGGACTTAAAAGAGGAATATGGGATCATGGTTGAATGGTACAAATCTAGAATTTTTTTATTAGGTATTGTCTCATATATAAGGAAAACATTTGTTGAAAAGGTAAAGGAGAAGAGGCTCCCTTTTATAAGAGAGGGGGGGGGGACACACATGGAATTACATAAAAGATTTCAATATCAACAGAAAGTAGAAAAATGGGAAATCATATGAAGATAAGATATGTAAATATTTAAATATTCTTAAAAAATATGAATTATAAATATTTTTGTGGCATTCCAACTATTATCTATTACTTTAACTTCCCTATAAACATGTTTTAAACTTAACCATGATAAAAGAATTATAATAATTTTACTATTTATTATAAAAAATATGTTTAAAATATGACTTTATTTCAATTATAAGGATTAAAAATATGAAATTATTTTTAATAGATTAAATTTATATTTGTTGAATAAGTTAAATTTAAATAAACATGTAATATTCAATGAAAATGTGTTTTTAGAGAAATTAATTTTTATTCATTTATATGATTTTAATTCCATTTAACGACTTTTACAAACCAACGAAAACCCTCGGTTCTCTTCTCTATCAGACAGAAAAAGGGAACATGCTTTGAGACTTATAGATTTCTAATTCGGTTGACATTATTTGTTAAACCAGGTTGGTATTTCATAGATTAAAATTTAAAAATCATACCTATAAACACATAGATCATAATCCTTATAAATGTAATATATCTTGATAGTTCATAAGACATCAATAATAAATGAATTAAAGAACCTCATACATGAGATAATAAAATTGACATAAGATCAGGTTTTAAAATAGTGTCCTAAAGTGTGGAATAATCATAATCATTTAAATATTATTTAAATGTCACCCACCATTAAATTCATTATATGTTATGCGTGGGATAACCACCCGTGTACCTACATCGGGCTTGGGATAATATATTATATACCCACTTTTATGTTAGGGATAACCTCATGTATTATTTCTTTTTGTAAAGTTATAACCTCTCATATACCATCATAGATTTTAAATCATTAATCATTAACCAATGTATTAAGGTGATATAAATTATCTATATATCACATAATACTAATATCTTCATATGTATTCTGAAATATCATGAAACAATTTATCATCACATCACATATTATCTTGGAAAAAAGCTGGTTTCCTAAATATTCCAACATGGTAATCATAATATATATAGATAAATAATAAATCTAGAAACATTTGATCTTAGCCCTATTAAAGAATAAGAAACAAAAAATAATGTTGTTATCGTTTAAAAAAATTAAAAGATCACTAGAACACTTATTAAGGAATATATATTTTTAAATTTAGAAATCACTTATTTAAGATTTTAAATATTCATAATATTCATATTTTTTTTGAAAATAACCATAGAAACATATAGGGGAAAATTAAAAAATAGTCAGTATGGTGGTAAAATCAATTCATACATCATAAATTAAAAATAAATATTATTTTTACATTTTTGGTAAAAAATGTAGAAGTACCATGTCTGGAAAGTGATAAGAATATTCCTTTTAAAATTGTTTAAGTAAATTAAAATATATTAAACAATTTATTTAAATTAAATTTTAATAATAGTAAAGAAATACATGAAAATATTTTAAAGAAAATATTGACATGGAAGAAAGGAATACTGACCAAATAGGAAATAAAATTATGTTTTCCTTAAAAATATTCTTTCAATAATTTTTAGTACATAGAGAGAGGAACATGGAAGGAAAAATTTTAATATTAAAAAAACAAATATATTATAACAATATATATGATATTTACATGATATAGATCACATAATTTCATCATGAGAAATTTAAGCATAAATATTCCTCATAAAACATAGATTGTGACTTAAAACCCATAACAATTTGGTAACCTATGAATCATAACCCCCATGAAAGAAATAATTTTAAATGAAATTTTTAAAAAAATTAATATTGTGATGTTAATGATATAACATATCAAATTTTTATTAAATATACCTTATAAAATATGATATGATTATAATGTAAAATATTTCTCAAAGAAGACAATTTGAGATGATAATGAATTACAACATTGGAAACTTTCAAATAAAAACCCCTTGGATGGAATAGTTTGAATTATAACATTAAATAACATTAATTTATAATGATATATGATATAAAATATCGAATTATTAGTATATACACTTCATAAAAATAAATAGGTGCATAACATCAAACATATCTTAATGAAACAAAATTGAGCTGAAGAACCATTATCTAAAGTTTGACTTGATTTGTAAGTACTCTAAATGCTGGAATTATAAATTTAAATTTATTATAAATATATACCAAAACCATATTCATACCAATAATACTATATGCAACTAACTTAGGAAATTTCAACGACCATTTAATAATTATTATTTTACAAAATCATTGTTTCTAGGTGTTAACTGATTCTTTCTTGAATTTTTTGGGTAATAAGGTTTGATCTTTTCATGTTGATCATGGATCTATAGTTTCTATAATTTTAATAATTCCAAAAGTATAATATTTAATAATCCTATACAGTTTTATAAACATTCATATTAATTTATGACTAAAAATAAATTAAATCACTCCACATTGATAGAAGTCCATACGTATGCTAGAGTTATGTTCACCACATTTGTTGGAAATAATGAATAAAAGGTAAATATAAATTAAACATTAAAGAACAGTTTTTATATATTAAATTTAATATATATACATAAACTCCATCATAATAAAAATCCATAAAGGTTTCTAGTGGAAAATAGATCATATCACTACATAGAAGTTGCAAACTACACATATGTATGATTGATATTTTCATTTCCCATTTGAATGATAAGAGGGGGTAAATAGTTAAATATAATTATAATAACAATAAAATTTATTTAATATAGTACATTAATCAAGATTTCATGGATAAAAATATTTTATATAATGTGGAAGATGAAATAAAACTAAAAGGGCTTAGTCAATATTTACACCAATTTTTGGGTGACGTATATTGTCTTACAAATTAAGCTTTGAAATAGTGGACTTAAGAGAATAACATGGTATAATGGATAAAGGGTATAAATCTCGTATGGTTTTAGAGTAGGTATTACCTGAGATATAGGGTTCAAATTGTGTGAAAAGGGGACGTGAAGAGGTTCACTTTTATAAAAGAGGGGAGAGACCCACACAAGTACGAAAAATAAATTTTAAAATGGAGATTTAATTACAATTATTTAAAAACTAATGCAATTTTTTAAAAAAAAATTGGTTATAAAAATAATAGACATTAAAAATAAAAAAACTCATTTATAACATCTTTTTTAAAAAAACATGACCTTATAAATGAGTTTTTTTCATTATTTTTTCTCTAAACAATGTTATAAATAAATTTTCAAATCGTTTCCAGAATAAATGATATGGAAAAATATGTTTTTAGCATCATTTTTCTAAAAACAAATATGAATTTTTTTTAAAAAATAGGGTTTTCATGTTGATTTTAATATAACTAGCATTAAAGATGAAATTTGAGATTGTGAAAAAGAAGCAGTAATTTTTTTGACCACAGACCTATAAATTTTTGATTGCCGCATTGAATTGATTGTACAATTGATATATTTTCATGGTCATTTATATTATTTCACACTCTACACATTTTCCCTTCACAATCAACTCTTTTGAAAATCATCAAAAACCAAATGATTCAACTCTTTAAATCTACATCATTATTCTATAGAGTCTTTCTTTAGTTAACTCATCATGGTATTTATAATTATTTTTCCATGATTTAATGAGTTTTTGATACGTCTTATCAATTGACACCCCCATTTAATTATTCCATTTTTCTAATCATGACTAATCCATCTTGAGAAAATATTTAAATGAAAAGGGTCTATTGGAATCTAAAATTCCTTCTAAGGTACTAAAACTTCTGTATCCTCATGAGATATTTCATTCAAATATTTTTTATCAATGAAGAGTATAAGAAACCATGAAAATTATTCCGTATAATTAAGTTTATTTATCTAGATTCCATTATGTTTGAATGATCTTCATTCCTTTTAATTAACACATATTGTTATCTAATATAGTTACCATCTAAAAAAAATTTAAAAAAGTTCAATTTATTTTATGTCAGTAATTTTACAAATGATATTAAAAAATAGTTTTTACATTGGTTATAAAATATCCAATTTAAAAAATTGTAGAACCGATGTAAAAAAGTGAGGCTTTAGATAAGTTATTTTATACCCAACATAAAAAATCACATTTAACATCAGTTATAAAATAATTAACACTATATGTTGTTTTTTTACATAAATTTTTAAATAAATGATGTAAAAAGCCTTAGAAATAATAATTTTAACATCGGTTATATTAACCAATGTTAAAAAATTTGATTTTCTATGTTTAATTCAATAACATCTTCTTAAAACATATGTTAAAAAAACAATGTGGAAAATGTATTTTTTTCAAGTGACACATGTAATTACTTTAAATATTTCAATATATATGGTCACTTTCCTGAGAAAGTAAAAAACAAGGGAAATAATATGAAGATAAGATATGAAATGCTTTAAATATGTTAGAAAATATAAATAATACAAACTTATATGTCATTTCTACCGGTATCTCTCATTTTAAACACGAGGTAAACCCATTATAACCATTACCAAAGTAATAAAATATTAATATTATTAATATTCATTATGAATAAAAAATTAAGTTCAAAATATTACATTATATTTATTATAATGATTAAAAATATGGAATTAATTTTATTATATTAAATTTAAATAATTTCATGAATTAAATTTTGAATAGTAACACAAAATAAAATAAAGAACATTTCTTAGAGAAATGACAATTTTGCTAATAAATTTTTATTCACTTCCATTTCATGAATTTTAGAACCCAATGAAAACCCTTCGTTCGTGTTACCAGCTTGTTTGGAATGGGAACATGCTTTGATCCTTATGGATTTCCAATTTGGGTGACATTATTGGTTGAGTTGGGTTGTAATTTTATAGAATAACATTTGAAAATCATACCCATCAATTCCTAGTTCATAATCCTATGACATATCATTATAGTTAAAAAGACAAGAATAATAAATGAATTAAGGAACATGAGATATGAGAGAATAAAATTGATATAAGATTAATCCATAAAAAATGTGTCTTAAATTTTGGTATAATCATAATCATATAAATGTTTTTTCAATGTTACCCACTGAGAAATTTATCATATGTTAGGCTTGGGATAACCACAAATGTACCTACTCCATGCTTGGGATTAAATCCCATGTACCCTTTTTTGAGCTATGTATAACCTCACATATGCCCTCTTTTGTGTTTTTGATAACCTCTAATATTCCATTAGATATTTTAAAACTTGAATCATTACCCAATGTATTATGATAATATAACCTATTAACCTATCACACAACTATAATCCCTTTATACATTTGACGAAATATCATAAAAATGTTTATCATTACATCATAACCTAACATGTGAAAAAAACTAGTTTTATAAATATTTAGACATCATAATAATTATCTATTTAGATAAATAATAGTGATATTAACATTCTATCATATCTCTATTAAATCATAATAATCATAAAATTATTTTGTTATAGTTTATAATACATTTAAAATATTAATAGAATATTTCTTGGAAAAAATATGCTTATAAATTTGAAATCATATATTAAAAAAATAAATTTTTTCATATTAAATAGAAAAATAGTTTTTTAAGAAACCATGTAATCTTATAAATGAAACATAAAATAGAGTTCTTATTATGGTGGGATAATATATTCATTCAATATACATTTAAAAAATATTCATTTCATATTATGAGTAAAAATTTATAAGTACCACACTAGGAAAATGATAAGAAGGTTTATTTTTTAAATATTGAATAAAAATTAAAATATATTCAAAAAATAAACTAAATAATATATTAATAATAGTAGAAAAATTATGGAAAATATTTTTTGGAAAATATAGATAGAAAAGAAAATAATGTCGACCAAAGAAAGAAATTAAATTCAGATTTTCCTTAATAAAGTTCTTTCAGAATTTTGAATACTTAGGGAGAGTAAAATGGAAAGAAAACACATAATATTAAAAACATTAAAGGGTAATAATATAAATTATATTTATGAGATATATATTATATAATATCATCATTATGAATTTACGCACAAATAATCCTAATAAAAATGACACTCTAACATTAAACTCTTACTGATTTGGTAACATCTGAATGATAACACCCAGGAAAGAAATAAATATAAATGAAAATTTAAATACAATTATTATATAGTGCTTCAATATATAACATATCAAATGTGTAGTATATATTCATCATAAAATAATATAGATGTATAATATATCATCTGTCTGATAGAATGCAATTTGATATGATAATGAATTACCCCAATGGTAACATTCAAATCAAAACCTCTTGGATGAAATAATATGAATTTTAATAGTAGATATCATTAATTAAGAAGGATACAAGATATAAATTATAAAATTACCAGTATATACACCACATAAAAATAAATTGGTGCATAACTTTAAATATATCTCAATGAAACAATTCAGATGAAGAACCTTTGCTTTAAGTTTGACATGATTAATAAGCGCTTTAATTTAGTATATAATAAATTTAAATTATTTATAAATATATAAAAAACCATATTCATACCTATATTACTATATATTTTTTATTTATGATAATTAATCTCTATTTAACTAATAATTCTATAATGAAATCATTATTTGTCATTGTTAACTTTTTCCTTCTTGTTTGTTTTTAGTTAATAAGTTATTTTCCATTAACATTGATCATAGTTATATAATTTCTAGAATTTTAATAATTACATAAGTATAATATTTATAAATCATGTAAAATTTTATATTATTAATATAAATTGAAAATAAAAAATAAATTACACCACTTCATAGAGATAACAGTTCATACACACATATGGGTTATGTTCTCCACCTTTTATTGGACCAAATGAATAAAAGGTAAACAATAATTCAACTTTAAAGAATCATTATTATATCATAAATATAAAATATATATAATAAATCCATTATAGTAAAATTCTATGAATCATGGGTGTGTAAAATTATTCATGTCACCACTTAGAGGCGGTAGTCAACCTATATGCATTATCGATATTTTGATTTCCCATTTGATAGATAAGAGTGGTTAAATAATTGTAACATCATTGTAATAACTTTAAAATGTATTTAAAATAAATTATTAAAAATATTTTACTAGATATAAACTATTTATAGAAGTTGGAAGGTGAAATAAAACTAAAAGAGCTTTGTTAATATTTATAACTATTCTTTGGGAGACCTAAATTTAATTAATCCTTATTCCTTGAAACATTGGTCTCAAAAGAAGAAAATTGATTCATGGATGAAGGGTATGAATATTGGATGGGTTTCTTATAGGTATTATATGTTATATAAGGCTCAAAATTTGTGAAAATGGAGTATAAGAGTTTCCATTTTATAAGAGAGGGGAGGGAAATAAATTGAATTACATAAAATATTTCTATATATTAGGTCAATTTCACGAGAAATTATAAAAATGGGAAATAATATGAAGATAATATATGAAAATTTTTAAAAATATTCAAAAAATTGGATTATTCTAATTTATGTGGAATTCCTATCATTATATCGTAGTTTAAATGCATGATAGGCCATTTTTAACCTTTTCAATGGAAACAAAATATTAATAATTTTACTATTCATTGTCAAAAAATTATGTTTAAAATATTAAATTATATTAATTACCCTGAATAAAAACATGGAATTAATTTTAATATATTGAATATCTATAATTTGATGAAATTAATTTTAAGTAAGCATGTAAAACCCAATGTAAACCAATTTTTAAAAAATGAATTTTTAAGAACAAATATAAAGTTTCTTCCATTTAATGACTTTTAGAAACCATGAAAATAATATTATAATATATTATTGAATATAAAATAAATAAATTTCATTAAAACCATTAATAAATATATATTAATTTATTTTATCTATACAAAAACACCTTCTGTGGATGAATTTTTTTTAGAGAAATATATTCTTATCCCAGAAAGTGAACTTAAACCCCATTAAAGTATAATTTTAATTACTTTGTATTCAATTTTATTATATATCATTAATTTAAAGTTATTATAATTTATTATAAAATTCAATACATACTTTTTATTTTCAATTACATGATTTAATGAAATTAAATGACTATTTTGCAAACATTAGTATTACAACTATTCACTTAAAAATAATTTTTTTCGAATAAATACAAAAAATAATACAAATATAATTTTGAAATGCTTATTTTAAAAATTATATTTTTTCTAAAATTAAAATTTCAAGAAATTGTATAATTTAATTATAATTTATGCAAATAAAATTCAACGAAAACCAATTTATATAAATGAAAAATGTTGAGGAAAATAATTATTTTAGTACATAAATATTATTTATTAAAAAATAAATTTTCATTATTAAAAACCATTTTAATTATTTTTTTCATAATTTTGTTATTAATAGACATGAATAGTAATTTAATTTCTTGTTTATAAGGGATTAATTTGTCATTTTTTATTTAGACTCTAGGTTGCATGTAAATAATTTTTTCAAATTCCATATGTTTATTTCAAAGGAAATACATATAAAATTATGGGGTGTTATAAGTGTGCATTATTTAAGAAATCCAAGAGGTTTTTATAAGTTAATTAAAGTTCTTAGGAATCATTTATATTTCTATGATATTTTTTATAAATTAAAAAATATTCTAGATGTAATTATTAGTAAAAAATTGCTATATTTTAAGTTAAGGTTCCCATGTTTAAAAATAAAGAAATTTCAGAAAATTGGAAATATCCATGTTCAATATTCTACAAATATAGGAGAATCAATGTATCCAAATTCACTATGTATAAAATGATTTCTTATATTAAATCAACATAATTGAGTTAAATTTTGTAGCTTAATTACCCACACACACAATTACTAAGACAAAATTTTCTATATATCATAATTCAAGAACAATGTACCTAAATCAAGTTACACAAAGATTAATACAAAGACATAAGAATTGTACATAGCTGAAATAGGTATGAAATTCATTCAACATAAATTAATTTGATACCATCTAATGGGAAACTATCTTGTGGTTGAGTCTACTTATGAGAATATAGGATCCAAAAAACCAAATTTCGCATATGTGATGGATGAAATATATATTTTTTAAATCATTTATTTGGAATAATAAGGTCAAATATGATGATGTTTTTTTCTCTAAATTCGTGATTGAAAAATTGTAATTCTTATTTAAGCCATAAACCAAGCCTATTTTGTGTAATATCTATGGTAAAAGACCATAACATATATTATTGATGGATAAAATGGATTTATCTATATTTTAAAAATAATATAGATGAAAACAAAATGATTCATGGTTGTATATAGAATCTTAAAATCATTGTAATATGATTTTTTTGAGTGATATTGATGAAATTATTGTCTACTATGGGTGTGTATAGAATATACCAGAGTCTGTACAATATTTATTGTGATGTTCACAATCCAAAACAAAATGGGTTTCACACCTCATCTAAAGTGATATATATTTTTTAAATATATGAAACAAGTGAACTACATATATTGTCGATTCCTCTTGAGGAGGAACATGCCAAGACTATTGGTGATTTCATATGAAAATATATTCATACATCATAAGAAAAATGAGAATGAATAAGATGAGGGAAATGATGCCAATTAAATGAGGACTGCAATTAAAAAATAAGTATTAGATCATGTGAATCAATCAGTGAAACTTGTGCATTAATTTTTCCATTATTTTTCTATAATATTAATAATCAAGGAAAAAAGATCCAACTCCCACTAAAATATCATAACCACAAGTACCTAAAATGATATCATTAGAAAATACCATTTAAAAGTAGTTTGTATTTTATAAAATTGGTTCCACAAAATTGAAAGTATTTCTATATTCAAATAAAAAATTAGATGATGGTGACCTATATATAAAAAGAAAAAAATGGAGAGTGAGTGTGAGTTGAAGCCGAGAAGAAATTGATCTAAAAACATATATATAATGTTTAATATTGATGAAATATTTATGAATAAATAAGTTAAAGAATCTATAGTATATTATATAAATGTATAACAATAATATGTTGAACAATAGTTAGAGATCAACTTGAGAGAGGAAAATTAGTGAGAAGAAGAGGATCCTACAAGAGTCTCTATTGTAGAATTTTGGGATGGAAAAAATAGAGTGTAATCTGACCCACCTTGAATTTTGTAAAATTTTAGGTTTAGAATTTGGTAATATAATGAGACACTATATATATAAGATCATACTAGATTAGAAAATAAATTTGGGATTTTAGTTGAACTTATGTTGTTGAAATGTTTTGACATTTTTCTACAAGTTGATACCAAGTTGCATTTAATGTATCTTGAAGGCCTACTAAAATTAAATGAATATTTTATGAGTAAAAAAATATATGTTCCTTGGATAAATATATATCCTTATGCTGATAATATATTGTATTCAAAATATGATATTCATGGAAAGAATTTCATATATATGGTGGGGCACTATAGAACTTATGTGACTTAGTCTATACAGGGAGATCATTATGAATATCAGTAATTGTAGTGTGAAGTTGTTGAGGATGCCCATTTTGAAGCTAGAAATTGTAGTGAATTAGGTGGTTGGAATGTGGTTGTTGTGACTGTGGATGGGAAAAGATTAATGAGACTCTGATATAGTTTTATAATTTGAAGAACCATCCACATGTAGTTGATAAATATTGGATAATCATTATGGGAACACATAACTATGTAAGGATAGGAGAATGGCTTGATTAAAAACATGTAAAAATAATTACGTTATTGTTTATTTATATATTTCATTATCTGATTATATTTGTGTGATGTATAATCATATGTTTAATTTAATGTGTTAGATGTTGTGTTTTCAAATTTCTAATTAATATTTGGTTATTTCGTTGATATGGGTGTTAAAGAAGTTAGTTTTTAGTGAAATAGTGTCTTGGAATTAAAGAATAGAGTGTGAGAGTGGGATTGGGGTGTGTAGAAGACAGAAGGATGCCACTGACTAGATGGTGGGAACCATAATCCTTCTAGATAGGTTCTAGTTGGTCTATATATTTTTGAATAAATTAAACCATACTTTTCATACATAAATATTTTTATTTTTAGATACAAATTAGTTACATAACATTATGATCCTTGGTATAACCATATATTTATAGTGTATTTGGAAACATGGATACATTAAAAACTATTTAATGAAATATTAACATAATAAAGAAATTAGTTCCTCATAATAAGGACCATTCTTGGAAACATCATACATATTTTTTTTAATAACATGGGGAAAATAAAACATTATTAAGGGTGATCTCATATTCTCTTTAAGGTAGCAAAGGGAGATATCAGTAACCACATTAACATAAAATGATTATAAGGGTATGAGAACATGATATTAAATTTTGAAATCCATACCCTGCATATTATAGATTATAATATTCAGTCAGGGAATGAATCTTGATGATTCATAAGAATTCATATTAAAGTAATAAATGAACATAATCATTGAGAGTATTAAATTTTCATAAGATAATATCCCTAAAAAGTGACATAAAGTGTTATATAATCATAATCATTGAACTATTATTCCTTGAATACACACCAATACATTCATAACATATTTTTCTAGGTAACCACAAGTATACCTACTTTGGGATTTGGATAACCTCAACTTTACCCACTATTAGCATTGGGATAAACTTTTATGTACCCTATTTTGGGGTAGGGATAACCTCTAGTGTATCATATTTTATTATTGGGATAACCACATATGTACCCTTTTATCTCATCGAACATTAACCTTTACTATTTTTATTTGAGGTTTATATAATTCTATGCTTACCGGGCACATAATCATGAATCCATTCATATGTACACACCAAAATCATAAAAACATTCAACATAACATGCCATGTGAAAAAATGGATTTCATCTACATTTTATAACCATAACCATAAAATTAATAGATATAGAATAATTATTCTATAATTAGATCATATCCCCAATATATTATAAGAAGTATGAAAGTATTTTATTATAGATGTAAAATTATTTTATAAGGTTTTGAGAATATTTATTGAAAAAATAGCATTTTCGTTTTAAAAAATCACATTAACATATAAAAACATCCCAAATATAAGGGAACCATTTTCTTTTAAAATAAACATCGATAATTTAAAAGGATTATTCAAAGTATTGAGGGTTCATGATGGTGGGAAATTGTATTCATGTGATGTAAGTAAAAACAAGTATTCCTTTCACACTTTCAATAATATGTCAAAAATATGACATTCATAAAACAAAAATAATATTCAATTTCAAAATTTTTTTCTAAATTAAATCCTTTGAAGAAATGACTTTAATCAATCATTGAAGTGAATAAAAAAAATTCAAAACATTTTTCAGAAACATGGATATGGAAGAAAACGATTTTTAGCAGATGGTAAAAATAATTTTATTTATAATTAAATATATTATTTTCATATCATGAGTACATAAAGAATGGAAAATAAAAGTAAAAAATGAATTCTTAATATATAACAAATTTATACAAAAATTCAAGGGATTATTGTGAGACAGTCACTAAAATATCATCTTCACAAACTTGATCATAAACAATTCTAATAAAAAATGAGATTGTAACATAAATCAATTACCTCATGTCTGAATTTATTAAAAAGAAAATTAATCACCTATATAATAAATTTAAATTTAATATTATTTTATACCTATTTTATTTAAAATATAATAATATCATATATTATCAACTTATAGCATTTTAACACCCATTTCCAAATGACTCATTATTAAAATCATCATTTTTGGGTGTTAACTATTTTTTATTTGAATTTTGATTTGGTATTTCCAATAATTTTACTATGATAATGGTTAAAAATTATCCATAATTATAATTATGATACACATATTATATATATATATAGATCCATCCTTAAATGATATAGATAGAAAAATAAATTACAACATTCAAAGATATGGTAGGCTGTACATACACACGTATATTGTTTTCTCTTTTCACTAGATGGAATGAAAGAAAGGTAAGTAGTAATTAAAATTTACAAAGAAAGTATGATATATTATATGTCTCATATATTCATTTAGTGTATCCTTATTTCTATCCATATAAAGTGGAAATGACGAAAAAATCACATTGCTCCATGAAGGTGGTAGTGAACACATTCGTAAGAGAGTCATTATCATTTTTCCAAAGATAATAAGGTAAAAAGGTATATATGATATTATTATTACAAAATAACAATTAGTTTAGAAATAACCTATATAAGCAATAAAAACTTTATAATAAACATCCATGAAATATGGTGATAGAAAATGAATTGTAATGCTTTGTGGATGTATTAGTGTTCATGTATGCATGAGCGATAATTTCACATCCCATTTAATGGAAAATAGGGTGGATAATGGGAATAACCTGATCAAAAAATAATTTTATTATATTTAAGATACCTAATATATTATGTAATGATGAATAGTAGTTAAAAGAAGAAATGAACTAAATGTTCTCAGTTTGAAGATTACCAATTATTTTAAAGGCCTATGATAGAAGGATCAAAGTGGTGTAAAGAAAATAGAGAATTCATTTCCTTTTATAATGGAGGGAAATGAAGTAGTAGGAATTGTTGAAAAAATTAAAAAAATGTATGTCATTTTCAAGAAAAGTGCTTTTAAATGGACTTATATTTGATAAAAATGAGCCTAAATTTGAAATATAATCATTCAATAAAATTTAGATGTGTTTTCGTGTCATTTTCAATATTATATTTTGGTTGAGCCCCTTGATTAAAATTTTTTAACCATAACATTGGTAAATTATGATTTCAGTCATAAAGGGTTATATTTTTACATTTATTTTGACAATTATCTCATAAATGAAAAATGGGTGACATTGTAGACCAATTATCATCATATTTCCCCTATATAAATATTTGAATGATTTTTAAATAATTTAATAAAATATTTTTTAATGTAAAATATCATTATTATAATTTTTGAAACTATTCACTTAATTTGACATTAAAAAAATCAATATTTTTGTAGTATCATATTAAAAACCTTTCAAGAATACATAAAATGTTATATTTTTAAAAAATAATATCGGAACATATAAATTCACTAAAATATTATTACATTTAATATATTTAAAAATCATTTATTTATTTTTATTTTAATTGAATAAATATTTTTTTGGCATTTTATAAGAATACTTGGTAAATTTTTTAAAAAGTAAAAAATAAATAAATTATCATGAGAAAGAAATAATTTTTTTTAGAAAAAAAATTATAACAAAAATTTTCAACTTTTTATAATTATTTAATATTATAGAGATATTAAATTTAGGGGAGTGGAATTTTGTATATATATTTTTCTTAAATTAATATAAATTTTAAAATAAAATGAAAATGGCACAAAGTGGCCATATATTAGAGACTTGGATGGATGTTGTTGAACTATATTAATTAAAATTGGATACAATTAAGTATTTGATTAAATTCATATCATTTTCACTTTAGTTTTAATCCAAATGATCCCATTTTACCATTATTAATGTAAAATTGTTTTACTATGACTACAATTCATATTAAAAAAATAAATATAGAATATTTACATAATTTGAAAATCCTGATTAAAAAAATGGAATCCAATTTTCTATATTTAATTTTTATAATTGGATAAAGTTAAATTTAAATTAAACCAAAAAAACATGATGATATGTAGTATCCAAAAAACATATTTTCTTATTAATAAATAGTTTTACATTTGAAAATCAAACCAAAAATGCATTCTAATGAGATTTATTGAATAATTATTAATATAAAATTAATGTATATATTTTTATGTCCTTTTAAAATAAAATTAAACATTGTATATTCTTGAATCAAAAAGAATGTATTCAATTAAAATCAGAATCTTTCAGTATTCATTGTCAAATTAATCATTTCAGAAAGATCTAAAAATTTCATTCTAAGATATTTTTGGATTGTTGATTTCAAAAATGATGTTCATTTTAGAAATAATTTCATCTAAAAGTGGAATAAATTAATTATATTATTTACTCACCAAAAATAAATAAAAACCATTTTGAGGAAAAATATATTATTAAAGGATAAAATGACTTTAATATAAATTGATTTCTTATTGATCGATATTTTTTTTTGTATATATGACCATTATAGTTGTTTTATTCAAAATATGGTTATTCATATTCATTCAAACAATTTAATGACTTTGTTATTATGGTATATTATACTATGATTCATTTAGACCCAGGGTTGTATGTATCATAATCTATAGAATATATTTTATTTAGTGAGAAATATACTGTAAAATTTATTGGTGCTATACTATAGAGCCTACCAGCCTACTGTCGAGGTTCCATAGGCTAGGTGGTCTCTAGAAAAATGTGGGTGATGGTATAAACATGATGGTTTTGTAAAGAACATGGGATGACCAATAGTGCTGGAATAACCTAGGTGGTTTTGTGAAGCATACCATCCAACCAATGGAAAGTCACCAGTAAACTAGTGAGGCACAAATGTTGGGCAGTGTGCCATGTATCAGTGTATATTAACTACACCACAAATGATTTTAATTACACTCATCTTTGACCTACATTATCACCCAATTATGAACCAAATGAATCTATTTCAAATTTGATACATCCCCTATGGTCTCTAGAGCTATACCATTTTTATCCCTTAAATTCATTAAGGTTGGGTAGATTGCGTGATGCAAAAATGGTTAGATCAACTCAGATATAAACCAAAATACTATTATTTCATGAGATATGAGAATGGATCTATGATGTATATGTGTTTTCTTGGATAATATAATGATGAATTATTACTTTTTTTTGAATATAATGACATATCAATAATTTTGATGATGTCCATTGACCAGATTGAGAACTACCATCAAATACTGATGTTTTCTAGGTATGTGTTTCTGAATCATCTTATTAGACCTCTTATTATTGGATGATCAATGAAAAAACAATAATTTGTTGATGATCTGTTGGAAAACTGGGGGTGGAATCTACTTTTCAATAAAATTTATTTGATAAGATCATGAATCCCCATGATTGGTAGATTTTTTCAGAAAAGTATTCATAGATCCATCATCATGGGATCTTCTCTTAGTAATCACTTCTTGAATCTCATTTCTGTTATTGGATTTTTGGTGCATTGATTTTTGTTGGCTATATAAGAGGTTCCCTTATAGAATTTATGAGGAGTTCATGATCGGTTCATTAATCTAAAGTGGATTTAGATAATTAAAATCTTTTTCTTCGATATATATCAATTATAGTTCAGTTGATATACTCTATAAAAATGTATTTATTAAAATACAATCAGGACCTGTAATCTTGTTCGATATATATATATATATATCTCTTTCTAAAAAACTTCTTGATATAATATAACCCTATTTATGAACCCTTGATGTCCAAGAAATTTATATATGGATGTGTTAAACTATTCAACTACAATTCTTTAAAAAAATAGAATTCCATCATCAACAACCTTTAGGTAGGAAGTTCCTTACCATTGAAATATTTTTTATACACTTGTTATCTTGATTTAAAATTGTGTTGTTATAAATTATTGTTTGTGATTGATGGTGTTTTCTTGTTGGTGTATCTATATCCCATAATACCCATATAAGAACCATGATTCCATGGGTATTTCTATACTATCTTGTCACCATAATTGTTATTTAGCACCTGTTGTTATATTATTCGATTGTATTCTCATGTGATATTATTTTATTATATTATTATGATATATTTAGTTATACATGTAACCATTCCATTAGGTATTTCTATAAGTAATAATATCAATTGGACTATCATAGAATTATTACAACTTATAGGGGATGGTGTAGGATGCATAACAATGATTATGATGGACCCATGTACATAGTAGGAGAAGGAAACCCTTATAGTATTTAAATAACATGATTCCTTGAAGAAAAAGAGAAACATTCTGAATCTCCATTCCTTGTAGATACAAAGTTTCATTTCTAGTCTATGATTTGAGGATTCCTAGAGGAATTTCACCAACCTTCCAGTTATTTTCTTAATTATTCCTTATATCTTCATCATCCTTCTGATATAGATCTAAAGTAGGTTCCTTTAGGTATTATGGTGTCTTTTTTAGGAAAAAGTTCTTAATTTATATTATTTATTATTTATTAATAATTTATTATTATTATTTAATGTATATCTTATTCATGTGAAAAATTGATATGGTAACATTGGTGGTGTTCTACTGGGTTTTATTTATCACACCATGTAGAGGAATCTCAATATGCATGAAGAAATCAAGTATAGGGATCCATGTAAGGGAATATGTTCCATGGAAGACAACTGAGACTTGGAGCACAGAGCTAGTGGTTAGGCCGAGAAAAAATATAAAGGACTTATGAAGGGTTTAATTTATTTAGCTTCTTTCACTATTACCCAGGTCTGTATTACTACATTGGGATCCGAAATATTTATTTTATTAAACATGGGTCATTTTCAACTTGTTTAATCTAAATTATTAAATTTTATTTATACTTTCATGATAGGATATGATATTGAGGGTACTGTCTTCCATTTGATTGAATTTAGACCCCCCATTTATAGTCACCATACTCTTGTGTATGATGAATATCAGATGATGTACAATGGATCACTGGCTCAAACCCGATGTTTTAGGTTGTAGAGTTACAAATGTTATCAGAAAATGGTTTATTCCTTACTTTTTTTAAAAACCTAGGGAAAAAGTAGAAATGAAATAAGCTATATGAGACTTTTATAGGACATTTTCCATGTGTCAGGACAAATCATGTGTAACGAACCTTGAATTTACCACTGAGGGGATTATTGTTATTTTTTTATTGGATTTGAGCATGTTTACACATAAACAATTGAAATATAGGTTCATGTACCATATTTATACTTGTTGGGTGCTACATTTACCTCTTTAAATTAATTACTTGATGTGTGATGTCTATTTGGGATAGAATTGTATTCTTTAATCGGGTGATATTTTTGTTTTCCATGATGTTGTGATATATTTGTTATCATTAATAATGTTAACCTGAGTATACTATTTTTTTTAATAAATTTATAATTATGTATAACATTCATGGATGATGAACTTTGTTTTTTTATTTAATAGATAAACCTTGAGTTATATATAAACTCCAAGGAAAAACAATGCGTGGTTCTGTATAATGAATAGGACTTTCCCTAATGAAATAGATTTTTATGAATATTATCTTCACGTTTCATAATATTTTGTCCTAAATGAGATTTATGGGACCACCAACTGGCATTGGTCAAGATTCTCCCAGAAGAGAGGAATCCTTTTGTTCCAACACCAACTATGTATAGTGTCACGACCTATCCTCGGGGCCCATTCCGTGACTACCCCAACCCGCCTTCCATAGGCCAGGGGTTGGCGACTAGCACCAATGGCATAAATCCTGGTAAAAGGGAAGACATTGAATTTATAAAATTTAACAAACACAACAGGGTACACAAGTGAAGTAAATACTAAGTAAAACTAAGTACAAAAGTATGTGCTGTAAAGTAAATGAGACAGTATAAAAACCCAACTGAAAGTATATTACAACTGAGAAAGAAAGTAAAAAAACTGTAAAGTAAAGTAGAAACCACCAAGTCATCCTCTGAGAGTCCCACATGAAGGGTGGGTACAGATAGGCTCGTCGGTACCTCAGGTCCATCCATCTGCTCCGTGTACATCCCGCCTGGTGGTCCACCACCGGATACCGTCCAACTTCCTCAAGCCTCAACCGCGATCAGTGATGTCTATGGTTTCCAACCAATACAATGTAGTGTGGGCATTTCCCATGAAAGGGTGAGTATAACGATACTCAGAAGAGACCCTGAGACCCCCGAAGGTTTCCCAGAATCCACAAAGGAGTAACCACAAAGGAAAGAAATAATCCCGAAGAACCAACCAACCCTACTTAGGTATATGCCCATACATATTCCTATGTTATCAATCTTAGTTCGGCTCCAACTCTATAGCCCAAGTACAACCCATTCCACACAGGAAAGATAGTCAAACACATATAATGATTTAAGGTCAAGACTTAGCTGACACAGGTATACTACTCATAAAGAGGGGTGGAGATGATTAGATATTTCCCCGGAATCATCTCCTATGCCGAACCCACGTAGGATCCAAGTACAGAAGTCGTCACTGCTGAACCTACGTAGGATCCAAGAATAGTAACCATCGCTACCGAACCCACATAGGATCCAAGTACAGTCGTCATCACTGCCAAACCCATAGAGGATCCATGTACAGTCATCCTCACTGCCGAACCCACATAGGATCCAAATAGAGTAACCATCGCTGGCGAACCCACGTAGGATCCAAGTACAGTCACCATCACTACCGACCCACGGAGGATCCATGTACAGTATTCCTTGCTGCCGAACCCACATAGGATCTAAGTACAGTCATCTTCATCATCTAACCCATGGAGGATCCCAGCACGGTAGTCATCGCAGTCGCAACCAGCTCTAGGGTTTCCGCACACATCGTACTTGATTCCGAGAGGGTCCTCTCCTCGAGTAAAGGGGGTTGATATATCAAATGTCATGAAGTCCAAAGATGATGTATCTCGAAGTTCTGTCTCATCAAAAGGAACTGAACGTGGTAGACAACGCGCCAATTGGATGCCCGGTCTATGCGATATTGTCTTTTTCATCCCAGGGGCCCAGTTGGAAATATACTCGTCCAAACTCGGAAATTTTCCAAAGATTCCCAAAACTCACTTAGAGTATTCAAAAGGGCCACCTCATCGATAGGGTCTCAGTGCCGCAGACAACGCCTCGATCAGATGCGTGGTCTTTTAAAAATTCACCTTTAAGTGAATACGAGACTAACCCTTTATGCCCTGTGGGCCGATGCATTGGGTTAACCCTGTTTTGGCAGGTCCGACCCGACATGGGTGTCAGACCAGCCCGAAGAAACGTGCAGCCCAGCCTAAAGGGGTGTGGCCCGGACCAAGGGGACGCGGCCTGGCCCGACCCGGCCCGACGCGGTCCGGTCCGGTTGGGCGCAGCTCGGCTGGGCACTGCCCCACTGGCTTGGCCCGGAGGTCGAGCGGTCTGAGGGGGCGTGACCCCTCGGCTGCCCGAACCAGCGGTGCTGCCCTCCCAAACCTGCTGGCTGGAGCTGGATGAACTTCTGACGTAAGGGGCGCACACGGCCGGGCCGCAAACCATCTGGCGTGGTGCCCTCCTGGTGTCGCAGCTTTGCTTCGCCCAGCCGGCCGACAGACTGGCCGGTTCTTCCGACAAAGCGGCCCCCAAAGCGGGCCGCAGTTCCAGCTGCACAGCTGGGGCGATGACGCCGGCTTCATCTATTGTGCCATGCGCTGGTCGTGGCTTCGCGTCTCTGGCACGGCATGACGGTGCCGTTCTTCGTCCATCGTGGCCCACTTGGCCACATATTTTCTTTTCAAGTATGACATCAGCCCTTGTGTCTCCAGTCTCTTCCTCATTCCAACTCCGATCATCGATTCCAAATAATTTAACCAGATCAAACAGAGGGTCGTCGGACCATGTTCGTTCGGCCCATGCCTTCCACATTAAGTGATATAAATAAACTGAGACAATAAAATTTATACAGTGACGAAATGAGGCACAATTTTAATCAATTAAAATTGAACATCACACCTATCTCGATAATTGACGTCACACGTCGGGCGTCGTGGAAGAGGGCGTCATGGGGAAATAATTCGCAGGCGACGTCAGAGTTCATCTGAGGAGGAAGTGACATCTCCTCACTTGTTGTGGAGAAGAGATAGGAAGGCACGTCGATTTTTCTTTGTGGAACATGCGTTCTTCGTCGAAGAAGATGGCTTTCTTCGTCGGAGGGTTGATGTTCTTCAACAAAGGAGAAACTCCCTTCTTCTTTCATAAGAGCTCTCTCTGCTAAATTTACCCCAACACAACATGTGCCAACCAATTAAAAAAAAAGGATACCCCTTATTTTAATTAAACTTCCCAAGAATTCAAAATTCAAATCCCTTAATTAAATAATTGAAGAGTTTGATTGCATTGATTAGCATGTGTTGGCACGTAATAAAGAGGGAGAGAGGGAGAGGAAGAGTTTACACAATTAAGGAGGAGTTTACACAATTAAATAAGGGGGGTTTAAGGGATTTAGGGGAAGGTGAAATGTTTGGGCTCCTGTGGGCCCACCTTTCAAAAAACCACACATGGGAAGTTGGATGGTTGTGGGCCCCACCAACAACTTCTCATGGGAGTGATTAACTTCCAATGTTATAAAATAAAATTGTTCTAACAATTTTTTTATTTAAAACTAATTCCCCAATTATCAATTCTCAACCCGCTTAAAACACAACTACAGTAAAGGTCCCCTTAAGCAATTACTGGCGCTGCGAGTTCATCGGTGCCCTCAGATTTCAATTCCGAGCAACGGTTCAAAAGATCGAAAAACCCACTAATTTTTTTACTGAACATACTCGAGCTAAACTTCAGAAATTCATTCCGGACACACTATGCCTCAGAATCGAGTGACGTTGGAAGCCACATACTCAAAAAATTCAAATGTTTTTTAAAAAAATATCCTTGAAATTTCAGAGTCATTACATTACTCCCACCTCAGGTATTTACATCCCCATAAAGATACAACATAAACTAGGGAAACAAATGAGGGTACTGTGTAGGAATCTGAGCATCCCGCTCCCATGTGCTCTCCTAGAGGTTCCCGTGCTGCCAACAAACACACACTTGAGAAATCGACCATCCACGTAGGACCCGCTCCTGTAAATCCTAGATCTCCACCGTGACCTCTATGAAGGTATCCCCATCATCGATGTCCAGCTCCCCATGATCAATGATGTGGGTCGGGTCATGGACGTATCTCCTCAGTTGAGATACGTGGAAGACGTCATGCACCCAGTGAAACTGAGGTGGAAGGGCCAGGCGATAAGCCACCTCGCCTACTCTAATGAGGACCTGGAAAGGCCCGATGAAGCATGGAGATAACATCCCACCCTAGCCAAATCTCCGTAATCCACATTGTGGTAAGACCCATAAGAAAATTTGGTCTCCATCCTCAAACTCCAATGGTCTCCGTCTCCTATCAGCATAAGACTTCTGTCTGCTCTGTGCAGTCCTCATCCACTCCTGGATGATCTGCACCTTCTCCGTTGTAGCCCGAACCATCTCGAGTCCTACAAGTGCTGACTCCCCAGGGTCAGTCCAGCACATAGGTGATCTGAAAGGTCGGTCATAAAGTGCCTCGTATGGTGCCACCCTGATGGTGGAGTGGTATCTGTTGTTGTACGCAAACTCCACCAAGGGTAGGTGATCCTCCCAACTGTGACCAAAGTCAAGGAAAAATATATGGAGCATGTCCTCGAGAGTCTGAATGGTCGTCCCCATATGGCCATCCGTCTGAGGCTTAAAGGTGGTGCTCAAGCATAGTTGCGTACCAAATGCCTCATGCAACCCCTTCCAAAGCTGGGAAGTAAAGAGAACGTCTCGATCAGAGACGATAGACGATGGCGCACTATGAAGCTGTATGATCTCCTGAATGTAGAGGCATCCCAAGCTCTCTACCGAGCCATACTCTCTGATCAGAAGGAAGTGGGCCGACATGGTGAGTTGGTCAATGATCACCCAGATACAGTCGTGTACCCTATTTGTAAGTGGAAGCCCCATCAATAAATCCCTGGATATCCCATCTCACTACCACTCCGAAACCTCTATGGGTTGTACCAAGACGGCTGGTACCTTGTGCTCTGCCTTCACTTGCTGGCAAGTGAGGTATCATGAAACGAACTCTGCTACAATGTTCATCATACCCGGCCACCAGGGATTTCGTCTGAGGTCCTGGTACATCTTCTCCACTCCAGGATGTACCGCTAGAGGGGAAGTGTGAAACTCCCTCAGAACATCCTCCTATAGTGCAACTCGTACCTTGGTACATCCCCTAAAGAAGATGACATAATTTCCACTCTCAGAAAAACCATCAAGCGCCTGCCCTGTGGAGATATGTGCACGTCGCGTCCCACAATCAACGTCCCCACGCTGTACCTCTATGACCCACTGATGTAGTAGAGGAGTAACTGTGAGGGACTATAGAAAAGCTTCACCATCTCTATCCACGAAGGAAACCTACAAAGAAGCTAACTGCTCTGTCGCCTCTCCAAGTAGTTGAATGCCTGATCTCCTGCTGAGAGCATCAGCCACAACATTCCCCATCCCAGATATATAGACAATCTCAAAGTCATAGTCCTAGAGGAACTCGATCCATCGTCGCTGTCTCAGGTTCAGGTCCTTCTATAAGAAAATATACCTGAGTCTCTAGTGGTCAGAGTAGACTATAAAGTGCTCTCCCAACAGTTAGTGTCATCACATCTTCAGGGCGAAGACCACTGCTGCTAACTTGAGGTCATGGGTAGTTTAGTTCTGCTCGAGCTGCCTCAACTGCCGTAAACCATAGGCAATCACTGCCTACTTCTGCATCAGGACACACCCGAGTCCGGCCCCTGATGCATCATAGTAATCCACTTAGTCAACACCCTCCTCTAGTAGCCTTAAGATGGGCACACTGGTCAATCTCTATCTCAGCTCTTGGAAGCTCTGCTAACATCTATCTGACCACAGAAAGGTTTCCCCCTTCTTCGTCAAAGAAGAAATTAGTGGTGAAGTTCTAGAGAAGTCTGGCACAAATCTCCAATAGTACCCAGCCAGACCTAGGAAACTCCACACCTCTGTAACGCTCCTGGGTGGCTCCCAAGCATGTAATTCCTCAATCTTCAAAGGATCCACAAGAACTCCCGCATCTGAGATGACGTGCCCCAAGTTGTGAATCTCTCAAATCTAGAACTGACACTTCAAGAGCATACCATAATGGTGGTGATCTTGGAGTGTGTCCAGTACATCTCGCAAGTGGTAGGCATGCTCCTCCTCAGTAGTCGAGTAAATCAGTATGTCGTCGATGAAGACTATGAAAAAATGATCAAGGTAAGTCTAGATGATCCTGTTCATGAGACTCATGAACACTGTGGGTGTGTTGGTTACGTAGAAGGGATTAACCAAGAACTCGTAGTGGCCATACCGACACCTGAAGGCCGTCTTCTGCACATCCTCATCTCGAACTCTGAGCTGATGATAGACTGACCTGAGGTCTATCTTCGAGAACCATCGTGCTCCGTTGAGCTGATCAAAGAGATAATTAATCCTCAGGAGTGGGTACTTTTTCTTTACAGTCACCTGATTTACGCGACGGTAGTCGACACATAGTCGTAAGCTCCCATTCGCCTTCTTGGAAAATAAAATCAGAGAAGCCCAGGGTGAAACACTCGGTCAGATGAATACCTTTCCCTGTAAGTCATTCAGCTGTACCCACAGCTCAAGAAGCTCAGCAAGAGCCATCGGAAATGCTGGAGTAGATATCGGTGTTGTCCCAGGGTACAGATCAATGTAGAAGTCTATCTCTCTATGAGGAGGTATTCCTGGAACATTGTCAGGAAATACGTCCGCATACTGATCCACCACAACATGAATACTCGGACTTCGAACATCAACTACTCTTAGGATGAGACTGGCCAACTGATGTGTGATTGGCTTCCCTCCCCTCTGCGTAAGTCCATCTTGCACTGCAAAGGCTTCCTTCTCACCGGTGAAGGTGAACCTGGTCCTATCCGTGCGGGCACACCGCACTTTGCGCCTAATACAGTCCATCTGGGCATGGACTGTAGATAACCAGTCCATACCCAAGATGACATCATAAGGCTTTGACGCCACTACAAGAAGATCCCAGCCGAAGCTCTCGCCTCCTAGAGTAAGCTCACACTGCCGGTACCAGTGTGTAATCATCGAGTCTGCTCCGGTAGGAGTATCTAGCCGTAAGGATCGAGCCAACAGCTCTGTCGGAATCTCTGAGCTCCAAACCAGGGCAGCGATAATAAAATAATGACTCGATATTATGTCTATAAGAACTACAACAAGGGTGGAGTAGACACAGATAGTACCTCAAATCATCTCAGGTGTGCCGTGGTCATGGGCCTTGACTACCTGGAGCTGAGCTTGCCCCTGTCTTCCAGCTACCTGTGGTCAGGGTGGTCCCCCTGGTGGTGGTGGTGGTAGAGCCTTGAAGCATCATCTACCACCAGCTGCTCGGCCAGCTCCTCTTCCTCGTCCGCCTACTCCCGGCGAACCACCACGGTTGAACCTCTCTCTCTGCCTAGGAGGTCCCTCTACAATCTGCTGCTCATCTGCAAGGTGGGTCGGGCAGTCACAATCCATGTGGCCAAGCCCACCACATGCATAGCACTACTTTCCCATTTTATAGATGGCTCTCCTCCATGTTGCCTGCACATCTGAGCTGGTATCCTGAGGTCGCCCACCTGATGGCCTGATCCACATAGACCCTTGCGACATCTGTGTGCTACCGGCTGTAGAAGACTCCGCTATGTGTCACCCTGTAGTGGGTCTCGCAGCTGGTGTCAGCTCAGTAAGAAAGGTCTTCACAAGAAGGGCCCGCTCCAGTACTCCTGCCTGTGTTGGAATGCCGAGGGAGATCATCGAAGCCCGATTCTCATGCATTGGTCTCTACTCAAAGGTCCGCCCCTAGAAGAATGAGTCTCGTACCATGTCCGTGGAGTAATGTGAGATGACAATAAATCTCACCGAGTACTGGGCTACTATCATGCTGCCCTACCGTAGCTGTAGTAACTCCTGGATGCGCACCGCACGGAGGGTGGCTGGAGAAAATCTGAGAGGAAGATGCTCTTAAAGTCTATCCAAATTAGAGATGCCTCATCGTGCACCTAGAGCATCAGGATCCACCATCTACCTACTGATGCTTGAAGGAGACTCATGGCAAGGATCACCATAAGTTCTGCTGGTGTCCTGACCAATATGAAGACTCTGAAGATAGCCTATATCCAATCCTCACCTGCCTGAGGGTCCGTCTCTCCATGGAACCTTGGCGTCCTCTATCACAAAAATTCATGTAATGTGATCAGGAGGCATGCACTCTCTGCTGCTAGGGCTAGTGGCATCGGTGGCTCAGCGGGTAGTGGTACAGCTGGTGCCTCCACTGAAATGGGGCCCTACACAGAGACCTCATCGCTCGGTGGGCTGCCATCTCGCACGTAGCTCGAAACCCTAGTTGGATGCCTTCATGGGGCCATCCTGAAAAGAAACAGGTGAGACACGGTCAAACATTATACATGGTGATATGAAACAACGTAATCACAAATAATGCTTTTGAAACACACATGCAATCACTGTTTTCATGCATTGAGTCGGAAAACAGAAGTCAGGGTCCTACTGTATGGATACGTCTGCCACCGCACCAACACTGGACTCCCTGGACTGAAAACCATACTCAATACTCTTAACACTATTTCTTCACAAAGAAGAAAGATCAGAGTCATGAGTTATACGGTAGAACCTACTCCTCTGATACTAATTTGTCATGAACCATTCTCATGACCCGTGCCGTGACTACCCCAAGCCCACCTTCCATAGGCTAGTGGCTGGTGACTAGCACCAAAGGCGTAAATCCCGGTAAAAGGGAAGGAATTGTCTTTATAAAAGCAAACAAACACAACAGAGTACGCAAGTGAAGTAAGAACTAAGTAAAACTAAGTACAAAAGTAAGTGTTGGAAAGTAAATGGGCCAGTATACAAACCCAACTGAAAGTATAGTAAAACTGAGAAAGAAAGTACAACAGCTGTAAAGTAAAGCAGCAACCACAGAGTCATCCTTTGGGAATCCCACCTGAAGGGTGGGTAGAGATAGGCTTATCGGTACCTCGGGACCATCCGTCCGCTCAGTGTATGTCCCGCCTGGTTGTCCACCTTCGGATACCATCAAGCTTCCTCAATCCTCAACCACGATCAGTGATGTCCATCGTCTGCAACCAACACAACATAGTGCGGGAATTTCCCGTGCATGGGTGAGTATAATGATACTTAGTAGAGACACAGAGACCCTCGAAGGTCTCCTTGAACCCATGAATGAGATACCACAAATGAAAGAAACATTCCTAAAGAACCAACCAACCCTACTTAGGTATACACCCATACATATACCTAAGCTGTCAGTCTCAGTTTGGCCCCAACTCTCGAGTCCAAGCACAACCCATTCCAAATAGGAAAGATAGTCAAACACATCAAAATTAATGATTGAATGTCAGGACTCCACTCACATAGGTATACTACTCATGAAGAGGGGTGGAGATGATTAGATGTAGCCTCCGAATCATCTCCACTACCGAACCCATGTCGGATCCAAGTACAGAAGCCATCGTTGCCGAACCCACATAGTATCCAAGAACAGTATCCATCGCTGCTGAACCAACATTGGATCCACGTACAGTTGTCATTGCTACCGAACCCGGGGAGGATCCCAGTATAGTCGTCATCACTACCGAACCCACGTAGGATCCAAGTATAGTAACCATCGCTGCCGAACCCAAGTAGGATCCAAGTACAGTCGTCATCGCTGACTAACCCACGGTGGATCCAAGTACAGTCTTCCTTACTACCAAACCCATATAGGATCCAAGTACAATCGTGTTCATCATCGAACCCATGGAGGATCCCAACACGGTAGTCGTCACAGTCGCAACCAGCTCTAGGGTTCCCCCACAGAGTGTACTCAATTACGGGAGTGTCCGCTCCTTGAGTAAACGGGGTCGACACATCAACTATCATGAAGTCTAGAGTTGATGCATCCAGATGATCCTTCTTGTCAAAAGGAATTCAACTCGACATACAGTGCTTCAATCGGACACCTATTCTGTGAGATATTGGCATTTCGGCCCCAGGGGCCCGGTTGGAAATATACTCGTCCAAACCCGGCCATTTTCCAAAGATTCCCAAAACTCACATAGAGTATCGCAATAGGACCTCCTCATCGATAGGGTCTCAGTGCCGCAAACGGCGCATCGATCAGAGACATAAACTTTGAAAATTTTATCTTTAAGTAAATACGGGCCCGACCTGTTAAGCCCAGTGGGCCGGCAGGTCGGGTTAACCCAGTTTTGGTGGGTCCGACCCGGCAGGGTTGTTGGACCGGCCTGAAGAAATGTGTTGCCTAGCCCGAAGGGGAATTGCCTATCCTGAATGGGTTCAGCCTGGCCCGAAGGGGTGAGACCCGACCCAAGGGGATGCAGCCAGGCCCGGTGGGGTGCATCTCGGCGTGGCTAGGCCCGACGAGGTCTGGTTCGGCTGGGCGGAGCCCGAATGGGCACTGCCCCGCTAGATGGGCGAGCTGGCCAAGCGGCTTGGCCCAGAGGGCGAGCGGTCCGAGGGGGCGCGGCCCCACGACTGCCCGAACCGGTGGTGCTAAGTGGCTCCATCCTCCCTAAATGTCTGACTAGAGCCGACCGGCCTTCTGGAGCAAGCTGACAGCATGGGTGGGCTGCGGCTCATCCGGCGCGGTGCCCTCCTAGTGCTGCGGCTGTGCTTCACCTGGACACCCGACGGGCCGGTCGGTTCTTCCTCCAAACCAGCCCGCAGAGCTGGCCGTTGTTCCTGATTCACAGCCGGAACGACAGCGCCAGCTTCCTCCACTGCGGATTTTCTTTGCATGTGTGACGGCGGACCTTGCGCCGCCAGTCACTTCTGCGTTCCGCCTTCGATCGTCGATTCCAGAAAATTTAACAAGATTAAACGAAGGGTCGTCGGGCCGTGTTCATTTGGCCTATGTCCTCCGCATTAAGCGATAGCAATAGGATGAGAAAATAAAAGTTTTACAATGAAAAATAGAGGCACAATTTTAATCCATTAAAATTGAACATAACCCCTACCTCGATAATTGTTGACGCACATCAGGCGTTGCGGGAGACGGCATTGTGGGGAATGAATTCATAGGCAACGATAGTGTGCGTTCGAGGAGGAAACGATGTCTCCTCACTTATCATGGAGAAATGAAAGGAAGGTGTGTCGATCGCTCTTCATGTAACCAACGTTCTTTGTCAAAGAAGTCACTATTGTTCATCGAAGGGTTGATGTTCTTCATCAAAGGAGAAACTCCATTCTTCATTCAGAAGAGCTCTCTCTCCAAAATTTCCCCCAACACAACATGTTCAAACCAATTTAAAATAAGGATACCCATTATTTTAATAAAACTTTCCAAGCATTCAAAATTCAAATCCCTTAATTAAAAAATTGAAGAGTTTGATTTCATTGATTAGCATGTGTTGCAAGTAATAAAGAGGGAGAGAGGGAGAGGAAGAGTTTACAAAATTAAAGAGGAGTTTATACAATTAAATAATGGGGGATTAATGAGTTTAGTGGAAGGTTAAAGGTTGGGGATCGTGTGGGCCCCACCTTTCAAAAATCCACACAAGGGATGTTGGATGGTTGTGGGACCCACCAACAACTTCCCATGTGAGGGATTAACTTCAAACGTTATAAAATAAAAAATTTTAAAAAATTTTATTTATTTAAAACTAATTTCCCAATTATTAATTCTCAACCCGCTTAAAACGCAACTGTGGTAAAGGTCCCTTTAAGAAATTACCAGCACTGTGAGTTATTCAGTGCCCTCAAATTTCAATTCCACGCACGAGTTCAAAATATTGAAAAACCCGCTCATTCGTTTATTGAATGTACCCGAGCTAAACATCGAAAATTGATTCCAGACACACCGTGCCTCGGAATCAAGTGCCATCAGAAGCCACAAACTCGTAAAATTCCAAAGTATTTAATAAAAAAAATTTCCTTGAAATTTCTGGGTCTTTACATAGGGGGTGTATAAGATAATTCTCCCAAACCTCTTATAGTGGTAAAGGTAATGTTACCATCGAATCTTGGATACCTTCTTCTTATTTTTTCTAAGTTAAGTGGGGCACTGAGGTCCCTAGTCAATGAAACCAAAGAATTTATGCTCCAGTATCAATAGACATTCAAGGTAAAGAAGGTTTAGTGGATTGACCTCATTCAGAAAATATATTATATAATAGTGTAGCTAGATGTGTGTATACAATAGGGACTTACAATGTGGTGGTGTGGCGTGTGGGGGATAGTTGGAATATTATAGGGTTTCACCTATGTGGTTTTTAAATAAAAGTTATTCAGGTAATTGCTTCACAAAAGATGAAGCTATATTAAACACAAATGTTTATAGAGCTACAACTGGGGTTCATGATGGTATTAGTAAACTCTGATCACTTCACTAAGCTAATGAATTTTGAACCTATATTGTTTGTGAATGAGGAATAAATTTACAATAAGTTTGAGATCAGTCTTCATCCTGATATAATAGGTCAAGTATTGTGCTTCAACATATTGATATACATAGAGTTTATGCGAAAGTCCTTAAAAATTGAGATGTTATTGGAGGTGGAACATGTTTTTTTCTGTTACACCCTTCTATAATTAGGAAGGTGGACCTCCTACTATAGTTGTGGGTGTCAGTTTTGGAAGAATGAAATGGAAGGTCGGGGATGTGCAACAGGGTAGTATCAGGAAAGTGGAATAGTGTATGTCTTATTCAAACCTCTCTGGAGGAATTCTAATATGATTCAACTATGGGAAGGTTTAAAATTATTTTCGTTTTGTTATTTGATCTCATACCCTATATCAATAGAGTGGAAATATGGTGTATCTCTTGTAATTTTAATCTATATATTCAAGGAAAAATTCTCACAAGGGTTTAAGATAGATGTGATATATAAACTAGGGATCGAGATAGGATGCCTAATTATAGGATTAGATTATGATGACTCAAATGGGTTATGATTGTCATAGATAGAGTTATAAAGCTATGTAATTCTATGTGTATACTGTTTATTAGACTTCAATAGAATTTGGTGAATGACCATCTACTGGTCATGTTTTTATGTTTATCACTTCTAAATTTTATAATATTTTTTTGAAACTGATGATTTATTTTCATTTATATATACCCATCATATGATTGGTTTTTATGATTAAGTTATCATATTACTATCTTTCCCTTGATACTCCATTTTGAAAACAAATTACACCCTTTTATACGATTCCAAAATTGTCCTATAGTCATAACAATTATGAAAATCTTTAAAACATAATGATTCTAGAGAAGAAAAGTTTCAATGTACTCTTAGCATAGAATAGATAATAATCTCCTAAGATCACATTAATTGATATTATATATGGGTATCATGTACAATATCAAAGGGAGATATGTTCATGATGACTAGTTAATGGGAGTTTGGAGCAGGTAGAGTTGGTCTATACATGTGCTAACATGGGATAAATATAGATGATGTTTCTGTATTTCCCCTTTTATAAGGATTATAGGTATCCCCATTACATATTTTTAGTTTTTTATATCTATTAAGAAAAATTCCCAAATGAATTCATATGAATTCCCCAAATAGATAGTTGAGTCCATGATGGAACTTATTCTAGGTGTGAAACCTATTTAGATACCCATTTCTCATATTACATAAAACAATTTTAATGAGATAAATGTATAACTCGAGGGTTTATAATAGAAGATATTTATTAGGATGAGTACATCATCATGTGGTTTTTCTATTTTTTCACTAAGAAGGTGGATGATAGTATTTAAGTCAGCATAAATTAATGGAAGACGAATAAGGTGATGGTTAATAATAGGTATCATATTCCAGAAATTGATAATCTATTTTATCATTTATGATTATGCAAATGCTTCTACAAGATTTATATATAATTGATCTATCACCATTTGTGAGTTCTAGATCCAAAAATTTCAGTGATTAAATTTCAATGTACATTCAGGCCATACCTGTACATGGTTTTAATATTTTCTCTGATGTATACATATTCAATGTTCATAGATCTCCTGAAAAAATCATCCACCTATGTCACAACTCATTTATATTGGTGTTCTTTAATTTTTTCCTCATATAAATTCCATTTATATAGAAGCATTCGAGACCATTCGATACTGTCATGAGTATGCTTGAAGCACATCTTCTTTTCGATGATCTATTTATGTGTCACTTTTGTATTTAAAAGGTTTAATTCATAGGGATTGTTGATTTTGAGACAAGTATATCCCAGGATCCTAATAAGGTTGGGGAATTTAAATCTTTTACATGCCTCCAAAATATGTTCAATGTAATGATTTTGTAGTTTTATCCATATACTAGGATTATTTTATCAAATAAATCTCATATTTTTCAGTATCCATGACCGAACTGATAAAAATGGGTGTTGTTTTAGCGACTAAAACTATAGAAGGAGTATTTTAATAATTTAAATTGACATTGACTATAACTAAATTTTTGATAGTTAATAATTTAGGGATTCTTTATTTTTTAAAATATGATTCTTCAACTGTTGTTTGGGGAGTAATACAAATACAGATGAAGTGGGTAGTATTTTATGGCCCATATCAGCTATGACCTCACAAGAGGAACTTTCCTATCCATGACCTGGAGCTAATAGATGTGTTCTATGATTTAATGTATTTTTTTCACTACTATCTCTTTGGTGAGATGGTTTTTATATAAAGACCATATAATAAATCATTATATATTTAAATATCGGGAATCGAAATTTAGGAAGAGGAACTGGGAAGAGTTCATAAATATTTTTGACTTTGAGATGGAATATGAACCAGATAACGGTAATGATTTTTTATATGATTTCAGACATAAGAAATTGACTGTTTTGGAGCTTTATAGTGACCTTATATGGTGCTATGGTGCTAGATGATCCTATTGGATGAAGGAAGGATGGATGCTTATAAGGGCCAACGAGTGATTACATGTGCCCATTTGGATGTCCCATTTTAGTTAATATATTGGGAAATGTATAAACAATTGAATTACCTAGAGTGCACTGTGATGAGAGAATAACATGTTTTTGGTGACGCAATACCCAAATAACCATTGGATTATGATGATTTTATCCTTAGTAATTAAATATTTGTAGTCCCTACATAAATTTGTGAAGTGTTAATGAGGGAATTTTATATCTCTATGTAGGCGGTAAATCTTATAATTACAAAGACATACCATGATTTTAGGTTTATGTTTTATTGAACCTTTATTAAGAGGGATAGTTCCAAATTCATTTCCTGTTGCCTCACATTACAGAGAATAAGGGACACACACAAAAATCCTTACGGTTTTTTCTAGCCACTTAATTTACCCATGAGAATGTAAGAGGACATCATAATGGACATTTTTATAGGTTTATCCCAAACCCCATGGAGTCGCGATGCGATTTGGGTGTTTTTGAGCTGTTAAAAAAGGTTTCTAATTTCTTATCAATATATGATACCCAATCTATGGATGTATTGATAAATTTCTATGCCCATGAGATAATACACTTTCATAGAGCCCCGAAAATAGTCTACATGATAGTTACACTATTACCCACAATGATTTTAAATGAAGAACATTTCTTATTGAATATGTGACATGAAAAATGATCTTAATTAATCGAGGAAACACATTTCATCAATTTAATCTCTTTAATATCATGTGATACGTTCATCCCCGCATCTAAAGGAACCAAAATATAGTCTACCATTACGAAGAAGAGGTTAAATAAATGGGTATGAATAAGACCAATTTTTTTTAAATATTATATGTTATAAATATTTATAAATTATACTTAATTGTAATATATTTAATAGAAATAAAATAACAACAATTTGAATGAAATGGAAATGTTTTCTAAAAAACATTATTTTTATAAACGAATGTTACACCAAAATTTGTGATGAAAATTTTAAAATATTTTTTACCAATATCAGAAAATATATTTTTAAAAATTAAATTAATTTTTAAGATAATCATGTTAAAATATCATTGAGTGACTTTTTGAGATTTTTTTGAAAAGATTAGTTTTTTTGATGAATTGTGTAAAAACTAGGTTTTTTTAAAAACTAATTTTTCATTTAAAAAATTTAGAAGATAAATATTGATTTAAAATTGTTTTAAAAGTATATTAGTAAATTTATATTATAATAAATGAAATTTCGGCCTTTTTGATAAAAATCATTTAGATTATTGATTCTAAAACATTCTAAACTGATGAGAAATTTTGCTTTGGGAAACAACTTTTTCACCGCTTCTCCAAGTAAAATATAAAATTAAATTTTCCAATAATATGAATTTAATTTAAAAAACTAATCCCATATTTTTAATCATAATAATTAATATTATTTAATATTTTCAACCTAATTCATTTTCATAATGAATTATAAAAATTTAAAAAACTAATGAAGGTGGTTAAAGTTAAAAATGGTTTACTGGGAGGGTAAAACTAAACAATAATGTTTAAAATAAACTATGAACTTATAAAATTTATATTTTATTGAAATATTTTTACTTTATATCATCCATGATTTGTGAATAATCTACTTTTCATCATTTTGTAATATGAAAGATATGTGTATAACTTTTTTACATTACAAAACTCCAACTATGTCATCTTCCCCACTTATAAAAGGAAACTCTCTCCTATTTTATTAATATATGAAAATAAATTTGAATCAAAATTTACAAAACCAAATATTTTACTTAAATCCCTACACAAATCTTCGATTGCTTTTCTTGATTATAATTAAAATACATGAATGTTTTTGGTATAAACCTATAGTGGTTTTCTGAAAATGAAGTAAAATTCCAAACTATAAATTTTCATTTTACTTATTTGTATAACTCCATAAAATATTATACATCTATGATAAATAAATAATAACAGTATCTAATATATAATTATATTTTATTAAATTAATTTAGTAACCTATATCCACCTACTCTTCCATCAAATATGATACCAAAACGTCTTTCATGTGTATGGTTTACTAAATCCTCACGATCTAATGTTATTTATTTTTCAATCACCACATATCACAGTTGGATATAATGATGGATTTAACATATTTTTATGATATATATGAAATTAAAATTTTAATGTTATCATAATATCATATAAATCTCATTACCTTCCTATCTGTTGGAAAACAATAATGACATTTGTGTGTACGTGTGAACTAACGCCTTCACATAGCGATGTGAATTGTTTTTCATTTTATTATTACATGGATGGTAATGAAGATATATTTAATGAATATATATTATATATATATTATATTTTTATTTTACTTCTAAGGTTAAATATTATTTAAATTTATTACATTCCATATATTGGGAAAATAAAAACAACGTTCAAGCATATGTATGGACTACAATCTCCATAAATATTGTTACAAATTTTACAATATCTATCTTTCACGGACTAATATAAATACTTATATAATGATTTTATATTTTCATTGTATCATTATTAATATTAAATATATTATGAAACCATGATAGAAGTAAAATGACCAAAACTACCAAACCAAAACATACATACAAAATGATGTAATTAGCACCCAAACATGTGATTTTAACCAATAATTATAAGTAAATGGGTGATAAAAATATACAATAAAATAATATATGATAAAATATATTCATTATTAGATTTATAATTATTCAATATTTATTATACATGAGGTTCTAATAGGTACAAAGGAAAATTAGACTTAAAGTATGAGTTTCTCACATCACTTTTACATAAGGGAGGCATATTCCATATTTAACACTTATTTATATTATACAATGTATATAAAATTTATATACTACCCATGTATCTTAAGTCAAGAAGAATTTTTATTATATATCAATCCTTCATAAAAATATTTTAATTTTTTTTTAAATTCTAAAAATTATTTAATAATTTTTTTACCCATTTTTGTATTTTTTTAGAAAATTTCAAAGTAATATTCCCATCATTTTTCAAAACAAGGTACTTTTTTAATTTTATTTTAAAAATTTAGAATTAATATTTTTCGACTATACCCAATATAGTTGAATCATTTTAACCATCATAACCTATAATTAGTTTGAATCTTAATTTTCATGTTTAACTGTGTTATTTTCAATGATTTTCCCCCAATATTATGGATTTTTTTATTTTCTAAAATCTATTTTCAATAAGAAATTGGGATTTTATTAAAGAATGTTTTAACTGTGTTATTTTCAATGATTTTCCCCCAATAGTAAGTGATGGGAGAGACCCACAATATACTCTCAATGAATTATTTGATCTCATGATAAAATATGGATTGGGTATTTGGCTAATTCCTTACACATTAGTGTAATATGTCTTGGAATGGGGCCTTGATGGCATGATTATGATGATTGGAATTTTTCATTCCCAAATTATGAGATTATTTATAGATGTTCCATGTGATTATTAAAATAGTTAGAATATCTATGGTAATGTTTAAAGATCATGTGATTATTTATTTGGAATTATTGTATCATCCTTTATTCATTTCATATTATACACACTCAGTTTTTTGAGTGGCATATCTTTCAATTTTTTTACCTTTCCAAACTGATTATGCCTTATTTATTCAGGATAAATTCTATAATATGCATAACCTTACTGACCTTTAGAGATTACCCAATTCTTATGTTTCCTTTCCCCAAAACACCATGATGTTTTTATTGATTAATATAGAAGGATATGATAAATTTAATAATGGAATACACAAATAAAATATTTCGTTCCTCAAGATGTGGTTCCTTATATCATATTATACTATAATACTGTAACTAATGGCTCTCAAATATGATATTTAGTGTATTTATAGTCAGTAACAGATAAAGTATAATAGAAACCTTGGACACGAGATTTTGGAAAAATAGATTAGGGAAAATAACCTTATGATAGACTTGAGGGATAAGTATAAAAGAACATCCAAATATTTTTGTGAGGAATATATTATCTTTTTTAATAGATATAAATCACCCTTAGGATAATACAAGTGGAAGTGGTTCTAGAATAGTTATACCTTGGGGAAATATCCATGAAAAGGGAATATTGTGATTTCACTAGATCGTCACCTAGTGCACGAAAATAGGAATTATTATATATCAATTTTGACACTCCTACTGGATTTTCTTTGGATAAGTCACCCTCCCATTATAAATTTTTTGGGAGGATTTGTAAATATTTTTTTGAATTGAAGAGTTTACCAAGGAAACCATGATTATTATTATTATGAGATTATCTATGCATAAAATTTATAATTTTTGTTTAGTATTACACTTGTTTTGGGATTATACATTTGGATTCATAATGTTATGATCTAATCTAGTGTATTCAATTTTTTATAAATGCTTCCTAGAGAATGTAATGAGAATCATATTAATGCACATATTAAATAAAGGGATCTCATTCCTAGGAATGATAATGAAGCGGGAGCTAGAGATGTATCTTGAACTGATCAAATTATAAACATATTAGGAAAGTTATATTAGGTTATAAATAATATTACCTCTATAATGGATTAGCCTAATGATACACCATGTGTTAAAACAATGTTATACCACTTTATTATTAAGAAACCTCTATCATTCACCAGACATTTTAATCCCATGGTTTCTGAGAAATATATAAGTTCCTTATGGAACATATTTTTCACATTGGGAAATAAAGAAAGGGATAATGTTTTCCTGAATGTTGGTCATCTCTCTTGGTATACAAAACTAAATTAGTGATATGTTAAAAAAAATAACTCAGAAGAAGAAATATCATATATTGAGTGCATGGAATTTAATTTACCATTGTTGGAAAAATATTTCCCTCATGTGTAACAATCATTTATGGAGATAAAAGTAATGAGTCTAAGATAAAATAATTATTAAAATGTTTATAGGTATGGTTATAATTTTACAAGTTTAGAATGGAATGTTGCACACTAATTATGTAATCCAAAGTTCATGATTGACCGTTTCATTAATGGATTTTGGAAAAGTCATTGAAGGGAACCTGTCTCAAACAAATTCTCATAATACGAGGATATAATATAATGTTATATCAATAAAGTGAACAAATAATCCAATTATTATTGATTTGAAGGGATGAAAGATAAGAAAAGGATGATATATTAAAAAATTTATATGGTAAATATGGGAAATAAGGACTTTCCAAATTGTGATAATTGTGGAAAGAAACACCATGTAACTTTTAGAAATGGAATTGGTGCTTTCTTCATGTGTCGAGCAAAATTTGATCATGCTCATGAATTCAAGGTTATGATATAAACCTTCAATAATTATTTTTTAAACTATATGGATATTGGGCACTATGTAAACAAATGTCTTTGACATCAAGGGACTATACCTTAAAAGAGGATATGAGATCCACGTCAATCTTATACTTCTAATACAAACACTATGGAATGATTCAAATACATATGTATTTTTATTCCAGAATTATGTTGTAGATACATTTTAACTAATTGAATATTGGTTATAATAATAATTAAACATATATAGACTATGTTAATTTTGGAAGCATATATATATTAATGTAATATTAACCTAAGAGTTTTGGGTCCATCACGAGATTATGAATTTAAGGTTTATCATAAGTCAAATGTATTAATCATACCTATTTTTAGGTTTTATGTGATGGGAGTTTCTAAAAAATAAGGTGTTTTTGGGAGTCTTTAATGTAAATACAACTAATTGGTTTAGTATCTATTTTTTTAAAAAATATTATTTAAGGAATAATGACATTACATTTTTTGGGAATATGATTAAAGATAATGATACCCTTTAGTGTTAATATGAATATTGATTTTTGGGTAATAATTTTCAATTATAATTATCTAATTTTGTGAAAACATAAACCACATAAAAAACCCCTGGGGTTAAAAAGTATGTTTATGGATAATGATACTTTTTAAAATACTCAAAATATTTTTAGAAAATTATAATAATTATATTAATATGGTTTTAAGAAATGGAAATCCCAAATATCATGTGACAATCTGTTGAATCCCATAAGGCCTGGAGGAATGAACCCACAACCAATGGGTGATAAGGGTGCATCACCTACCAGTAGAATATGTGATGTAATAGTTAGTATAACATTGTTTTTACAAAATAAATTATACTAATAAATATTTATTGAATGAAATATGTTTATTTTTTGGTTTCACTTTTGTGGTTTTGATATTATTGATTTTTTTTGGATAACTTGTTCTAACCATATTGGTTTTACTAAATTTTTAGTGACATAAAAAAGATTTGTGACTATTTTATGGATATTTTTATCAATTAAAAGTATATTTTAGGGATTTATTTATAAAAAATTAATCTTTGATATTCATTTCACTGGAATAATAAATTATCGGGAAGTTGATCGCAGCCCAACCCGAGGAAGAAAATGTTCTAAGGAAATGAAAAGATTTTAAGTTTGTATATATGATAGTGTTGTCTATCATAATAGTAAAAAATACTAAAAATCTATTTAAAGGATGTTTAAATGAAAATTTTATCCAATTACCCTCAATTATATCAATGATTAAGAGGTTTGTGGTGGTTTATTCACTTTCTTATGATCAATGATCTCTATCACTCTATAATTATTTCTTATTTTCCACCATGACTATAATTTCAATTCCCACTAATGTTTTCCTACATGGAATCCTAGTTATTATTTATTCCAGATGAAAATAATACTCATCTTTCCCTCTTATTAAGAGGATATTTTATTAATATTTTTATGATATGGGGTGTCAATAATGTTTTGACCTTTGATGGCCAAAATAAAATTGCAAGGGTGTAATTTATTTAAGGGGGTAGAATGTAAAAACCCAAAAATTTAAATTAGAACATTGTTTATAAAAGCATATGTTACATGAAACACCAATAATAAACAACATGAATAATATATTTCATTAAATTTAATATTTTCAATAGATTATGATACACATAACCCTGAGTCTATAAGAATCATAAAATAGTATAACATTACTATTTAAAAGTTAAATCAGTGGGTATGAATTAGAAAAAATAAGTTATGAAAATTAAATGGTTTAAACATGTGTAAATTAAATTAAATTTTTATCTATTGATTTTTAAAAAAAATTAGAATCATTTAAATGATAAGGAAATATGTTCAAAAAGGCAAATTTTTTGAAAAAGGCTATCATGTCACACTGTGTGCACATTATTTATAAATAATTTTTACCTATTTGATAAAATTAATTTTAAAAAATGTACTTAATTTTGAAATCAACATTATAAAATTTAATTTTATTGAATTATTGATAATATTATTAAAATATTATTTTTCACTAAATATTAAAAATACTATTTTTATTAAAAACTGCATTTTTGTTTAAATAATGTCAAAGAAAAATTATTATTTAAAATAATTTTTTAAAAAATGAGTAATATTATATTATAATAAATATATATATATTTTTAATGAAATTAATTTTTATTTTTGATTTTAAAACTTTCTATACTTATGAAATTATATCTTTGAAAAGATACATTTTCATCACGTCTGCAAGTTTAATTTAACTAAAATTATTTCACTTATATGGATTGGATTTATAAAAATTTATTACATATTTATAATCAGAATAATTAAATTACCAAATAAGGTGACTTTAATTTTTCTCACAACAAATTTAAAAAATAGTAAAAATTAATTAGCACAGTTAAGGATAAAATGGATTTCTAGGGGGCCTAAAGAAAAATGATAAGTGTTAAAATGATCTATAAACATGTTTAATTTATATTTTATGACCAATATTTGACCATATATCATCCATTTTTTAATAATAATAAATTTTGGAGTCTTATGACCTAGAAAAACAGGGGTATCAATTTTTCTTTTCAAAACATTCAACTGTGTTGTCTTCTCTACTTATAAAAAGACATCCATTCTCATATCTGCTTCACACAAACATAGAATGTTTTAAGCCAAGGCATAAAAATATAAATTCATTACACCCCTACCCATATACTATAGTCCAAGGTTAGAATATAAATTCAATCTAGGAAGGCTCTAGGTATAGACCTAAAGATTTTGTTTTAAGAAGAGGAAATGTTCATATTTATGAGTTTTTCGTTCAATCCATCTTTAATATCTATCAAATCCTATAAAAATATAGTGAAATAATGTGAATATTATATCCTATATACTTTTATGTAATTATGTTAATATAATTGTATGTAACCAATATTTTCATATAGAAACATTACATCTTAATATATGAATATTCAATACATTATACAAAAAACATACCCGAGGACCATATAAGTTAAGTGTCGTTGGAGGATAGATGAAAAATATTATTATTTTATGATATATATTCAAAATAATCCATAAATACATTGCTATTTATAACTCTTTAGAGGTATATCCTACACAAAACCTTTCTTAATAAAGTATGGAACCTAGGCAAATGAAACATAAGAAAGGGTATCCTTAGATTTTCAGTAAGGGTAAACCTAAGAGACATCAATTGATAATCATATGAAGGAATAAGATAATAATAAGGGTATAATATCAGAAAAATAAATTATAATGTTCATTCCCTACATTAAATATACAATAAACATGATTAAGGACATAATTCATTCGCATTTAAAAAGACAAGAATTATAAGAATGAGAAATATTAAAAATAAATCATAAAACCAAAGCCCATGACATAAATGTGTGGGGAATCATTATAAATATATAAAAAATTAAATATATACAGGTTATCTTCCGAGACCACTGGATCAAGAATCAAAACATTTTTCCCTATTGGATGTGGGACAATGAATTGTTTCCCATAACAGATCAATCACATCGACTTGTTTCTAATAACGGATCAAGCACATAAAATTTCTATCCATAATGGATCAAGCACATCAACTTGCATCCCATTTTTATATCATGATATCTAATAATTTAAACTATTAATTATTGGTATATATATCTCTCAACCACTATGTAATGAAAATAATAAATATGTTTTCCATTATATAATACATTCATTATATCATAACCCATGAAAATAAATGTGTTTCATTAACATTTCATCATACCAAAACTCATAGAAAAGAAATGGGTTTTATAAACATAATTCCATCATAAATATAACACATCCAATGAAAAAAGGATAATATCCTTGTATCATACCCCCAGTAAATTATAAAAAACATCAAAGGTTCTCATCTTATATTAAAGTTTATTTTGAAAGATCACTCAAAAAAATTATTGAGGATAATAATTTTTAAATTTTAAAATTACATACGTTTTTAAAAAATTTCTCACTTATAAATGAAAAAAACTATTTGAAAAAATATTATAATGTTTTAATGGAAGATTAAATGCATTGAAGACTTTTAAAATTGGGGAAAGATTCTCTTGTTGTATATTTAGAAAACATTCCTTCGATTTTTTTTCATGACCTGTCCATCATGGCCCATGTTGTGACTACAGAAAGCCCACCTCTCAAAGGATAGAGGCTGAAGAATATCCCTGAAGGATGTATCCCATGAGTGGGAGGAATTTTATTGATTACTTTTGTGCACACACACATACACAACCATATCCCAAAATATTTTTAATGGAGAACATGCATGCCACTAAACAACCATTGAGCAAATGTACAAGCTATAATTCAAATGGTCCAGGATATAATCCCATGAAAAGAGAAATATAAATTATGAAAGAATAAAAGGTCTCTTTAAAATGTCCGCATAAGAAACCCCCCAATAGTTTAGGAAAATAGTGGATGCAAGAAACTGTATAAGCATGCCCATCTCTCCCATCTCACTGAGCACCACCCGGTCCAAAACCACCAAGGTTTCCATTGAAGCATCTGTCTATCATGTCTCACTGAGCACCACCTGGTCCTTGACCAACAATGTCTTCATCAAAGTGTCAATCACCTGAATGGGACACAACACATGAGGGTGAATCCCATGAAGGGTTGAGTAACATAATACTCAATAGATACCCCAAACCACAATGGAAATTCCACAATGTAGAGTATGGAGAAGGTACTATCAGTTCACCACTGAGGAGAGCACACCAAGTACACTAATTACACCATTTAGGAGAGTAAAAAAAGTACAATAAGTACACCATTGAGGAGAGTACTCAAAGTATAATAATTACTTAATTGAGGTGAGTACACAAAGTACACTATGCACACCACTGAGGAGTGTATACTGAGTACACTGTGTACCCCACTGAGGAGAGTACACAATGTACGCAAAGTACACTACGAACCCCAATTAGGATAGTATGCCAAGTACATTGAGTACACTAGTGAGGAGAGTACCCCAAGTCCACTATGTATACCGTTGAGGTGAGTAATCCAAAATTCATCTCAAAAAGGTATAATTTAGCGAATAGAAAACAAGACTATCAATCACAACACTGAACACCTTGGGCTGCTGTGGTACTCCCCCCGGAGTAGTAACGTGGGTATGCTTGGTCTCATAGAGCTGCTCCCCACCGTGGGCTATGAGGTCACAAATATCCACTTCCCACTAGCCTAGGACTACTGTGGAACTCATCCCTGATGAGTACTGTGGGTATGATGGGTCAAACAGAGCCACCCCACACAATGGGACTATTGATTCACACAAAGCTACTTCCCACTTGGGCCATCGTGGTGAGGTACTCCTTCCTAATGAGTACTGTTGGTTTGTAGGGTCACACAGAGCCACTCCCCAACATGGGCCTCATGAGTCATACAGATTCACTTCCCACTGGGCCATCATAGCTGATCTACATAGGGTCACATTTAATTAGTCATTGGGTCTCAGTCAGCAGTTGGATCCTTGCATGTAGTGCGCTTGATTCTGGGAGAAAATGATCTTCAAGATATTATAAGTGAACCATCTTCTAGGACAGCCTCTTTAGTGTATTTAAAAATATTTTCCTCACCAAAAGGGTTGCAACTCCGCAAACAGATCATCAATCGGACTCCTGTTTTGAGAGATATTGGTGTTTTAATAAATAGGGGCCTGTTGTGTTTGGGCCCGGTCTGACCCTGTCGGTCCACCCCGTCCAACCTGGACATTATGAACTTCATAAAACAGCCCGGTTAGACTGAGCCAAACTAACTTGGATCAGCTTTGGGCCATCCCAGTCATACCTAGATAGTGGGATAGGCGCATTGGGCCTTGCTGGGCCTGACCCGATTTGGATGGTGGTCCAGCCTACCGAGTCACCTGGTGACCCGGTCCCATTAGGCCCAGCCCTCAACCGGTAGGCCAGATTGTTCCCTGCCTAGGTCACTCAGTGGAACAATTTTGATTTTCCAACCAATCCCAAATAAGTGGGCTAACATTACTCCAACTAGGGTTTATCCACGGCCAGGTTCACGCCCTCCCCCCCCCCCGCTCAGCCCTCACGGCGGGCCAGTTCCCTTCAAACTCGGGCCACCCTATAGCCCAGCTCTTCCCCCAGCTCGTATACATGAGATGATGGATTCCTCCTTCTAGGAAGATGTATTCAGTGATCGGGTACCCGTTCTCTCAATCAACCTGGGGTAATCCATGTTGACCTACTCCCCATGGCCGGTTGACGTGAGGGTTCGCCTGTTGGACGAACACAGTTTTACCGCATTCGACGCAGTTGGTCCACTGGGCTATCACTAACCCGTAGTGCTGCCACATGTCTACTACCCCCACTTAGATACGGGTTTGTGCTATGGTCTATCGCCATCACCCATGAAATGGGTTCCATGAGTTCCTCCTCCGCCTCGGCCTGTGTGCCATGACCCTACTGCCATTGTGGCATACTGCTAGTGCACCTCCTCCCTATTGCCTGCACGGATGGGGTGCCACATATTGGTTATACCGCCCCGGTGGGTTGCTGTAACCTCATGCTGGTAGTGCCACAACCTACCTTTTTGCGGTCCTTTGGCCCTGCCCTTCCTAGACAGGTTTATCATCATCATTATTCCATGAAGAATGGGGGGAAAGAGGGAGAGGCGAGAAAAAACACCCAACAAGCGATCCGAGTTTTCATTCATATTGGCCCAGAAGCATTTTAGTAAGTGCATCACAAAAAACAGGAGTGGACTGATTAATAAGGCAAGATATCCCCTTTATCCCACCTTACGAACCACCCTTCATGTATGACTAATCCACGAGTCATCTTTTTTGTGAGTTAACCCACATTCTTCGTTTAAAAGAATGATAGGGAAAATCAGTTATTCACTTAAAATAAACCCCCTACCCGGATAAGGTTCGTCGTTGGTGTCGATTCATTTGAATCCCTTTGCTTTTATTGATCTATGATCTCAGACCCTTCCTCCAATGCATTGTCACCGCTTTGGAATCTATCGACGTTCTTCATTGGAGAGATATCATTCAAAGGGTGGAAGGTGAATGTGTTTGTCATTTGTCATTGTAGAGGATACCTCACCATATATTCCTCATAGGGGTTCCAAATATATATTCCATTTTTTCATCCCCATTAATCCATTAAAATATAAACACATTGTTTCATTTCTACTACACTCTATCATCGTGTTGTTATAAAATTTCATTTATGAACCAGTGTATTGGTTATACTTAATTTAATTGGATGATATGTAGCACGTTGATGATCCATTAAAGGGATTCATTTAATGCAAATCTTTGTCACCTTATCACCATGTAGCAGTGCGAATGTGTCACTGCTTAATGGTGAAAGAAAGAAAAAAAATTCTTTTTAAGTTATTTATTATTTATCCTAAAAAGCCCTAAAACTAAATTTTATGGTCTACCCTCATATGTAAAATTTAGGTCTATTCTTAGGAAATTTCATCATTTTAGACAAAATCGTGCACTTGGATTTTCAATATGTTCATCTATTGTTAAGTTTCCAAAACCGCGCACGTGCGCCATATTAATTCTCTTAGAAAATATCCAAAAACTATATTTCACCATTGAATTGTACTAATCGAGGTTATGTTCCTTGTCCTCACGAGCACAATGATACTCTTATATTTCTAATCTAAGTTACCATTCAAAAGTTATAAGGATTTTCCAATAAAACAATTGATAATTAATTATTATATTTATGGAAAAAACTAGCTTCTATTGTTGGACTTCACCAGTCTATGATAGGGTCTTACTAAGGATAGAACTCCCTCATGACCTCACCAGTCAATGTTCTTTGATGGCTCCCAAGCAAGCACAACCTCAATATTTGAGAGATCCACCGTAACTCCCGCTTCCGAGATGACATGGCCCAAGAAGTGTAACTTTTATATCAAGAATTAAAACTACTAGAGTATACCAAAGAGTTGGTTCATATAGAGTGCTTCTAGAACTATACTTATAAGTGTTTCATCCTCATCCCCTAATGCTAAATACACTATGATTTCCTCAATTCATAACACTATAATACAGTCTAGGTATGACTGGAATATCATGTTCATGAGTCCTATAAATAGAGTTAGGGTGTTCTTCATGATAAACGACATCACAAAGTGTATGTGGTAGCTATAGTGATATCTGAATTCCCTCTTTGAGATGTCATAATATCAAATTGAAGATAGTGATATCCTAATTCTAGATTAATCCTTGAGAACCACCCGACTCCCTTCGACTGATCGAAGAGGTCATCAATCCTTGTTAGAGGATACATGTTTTTCACAATCACCTAGCTTAGGTGCTATAATTATAGTCATAGACTGAAGATTCTGTTTGTCTTCTTGGAGAAAAACACTGGGGATGCCTATGGAAAAATGTTTCACCTTACGGACCTCTTCATATACAAGTCCTCTAGCTATACCCTCAGCTCCCGAAGCCCTATGGGATTCATCATATATGCAGGTGAAGATATTGATGTCATCTCGAGGTACAAATCAAAGAATAAATTTACCTATCTAAGAGGAGGTATTCATGGAACATCCTTTGGAATGACATCTTCGTACGAGATGAAGTATCTAAGACTGACTTTAGTTTCCTACATCCTTAATACTAACATCCACTGGCTATATCTACTCAACTAAAGAACATTCAACCATAATGGTTCTCTATATAACACTACTATAATTAGAAATGTACAATAAAAATATATGGCTTATTCTAATCTAAAATGATTGATATATGATATATTTGTTGGTAAAAATGAGTAATTCCAACATATATTATATTTTATTGGTATATATTTTAAATACCAACACATTTTTTTACTAACATTTATCTCTGTTGATATTGATCATTTACCAACACATATTTTACCAATAGTTAAATCAATTACATAATCATATAATTACAAAAAAATTTGACCAAAAAATGAATCTATTAATATTAATTGTTATTTCCAATTTTTTTTTCACAAATATAAAAATCTTTTACAAACAAATATCCAATAACATAAAATATTTTTCCAAAAAAAATAATATATATCTCTATATATATATTATTTTAAATAAATGTTATAAATTATAAATATTTTAATAAAATCATATAATCATAATGATTTCATTGACACATTATAGGTTGGTGACACACACACGTATATATGATATAAAATTGACGAAAACTGATTATATTTTTTCAAGACTTGAAGAAGTCTAATGTATTGAAAATTAGAAAAGGAATGTTATATATATATATATATATTCATTAAATATATATAATATATTATTTTAATAAGAATACATCTAAATTTTTAAAAATGTTCATAATATATAAATTATATTTAAATTTACTATACATGATGATATTTGTTTTTAAAAAATATTACCAATAATATGACACTTTCTTTCCTAAGTTAAAAGTCTCGAGCTGTGGTGATAAGATCATAGTTTCCATCTTTTCCATTGTCACACCCGACACAGTTAATTTCATTTTCTTGTAAAAAATTATTTTATTATTATTATTATAATTATTTTAATTCATTTGTTTTTAGTAATTAACATTTTATTTATCCTTTTCTCCCATGCTTAATTTTTTTGTACGTCTCAACCCAGAGGAACCGAGTGGTGCCCCTCCCTACTCCTCCAGCCATGGATTCTTGACATCTCTCCTTCCAAATTTTAATGGGGCATCCTCCGGTTGAAATTCCTTCTCCTCCACTATATTATTCTTTTCTTGTGATTTACCTCTCTTCCTTGAGGTGTGCGTGACCCATTCAAACCCTATCCTGATTTGGAGCCTTTTATTTGTTGATTGTTGATGGTAACAATTTGTGACAACCAATTGAGGAAAGTTTAAGATACTTTTGTGTAGTGGGTTTTAGCACTAAGAATGTTTCGTGCTGTGATATACTTCATATTCGGTGTGGGATCAATTCCAATTAGATTAGAGGAAGATTGTGGGTTTGGGTTTTATGGAGATCATTTTTTGGAATTTTGCTTTTAAGAAACAGACCTCCTCATTGGTGAATCAGTCATGATGGTGGAGATAATGGAGAGGATTCCCAATCATGAATCATCTCCATCCCCAAATTCTTACTATCAGAAGTCAATTTAATTATCCATGAAGAATACGATTTATTGGCACATCGGGAGATAGAATTCAGTGTACAAGATCCTTTGTGGTGGAAAATATGCCGATTTATTTCTAGGGGGACCTAAAAAAAATTCATCTAGAGTGCTAGGAGAAGAGGAATTCAGGTTTATTATGTTCAAATTACATGAATATGAGCTACCCACTCTGATATTCCATTACATGATACCCCCTCTAGTGTTGTGCCTCATTTGGTGCAATGCATCCACCGTCATCAAAAGGAACACCCTATGTATTAAAAAGTGCATATTTTGGAATGATAAAAACTTTAGTTTTCATATTTACTATTGAAAAATATAAAACATCAGTGACCATTTTAAGAGAGATAGCTTTCGGGAACGATATAAAGACATTCATCAATGTGATTGCTGGAATGTGGGTTTTTCAATTCTTGAGAGATGCTGTTATTTTGTGATGCTATTCTACATAACATTTATGGTCCTTCACATGCTGTCAGTTCTATATGAGAGATATGAGGATAAGGTGGATTCATATATGGAGAAGGTGATGGAAGAACTAATGAAATAGTACACTGTGTTTGATGTGATATTTTTGAGAAAGATACCTAAGGGGATGAAAGGAAAGAATACGTTTTTAGGAGGTGGTGGATTAGGTTTGGTTTCTATAATGGACATCTACCATTCCCATAGATTTTTTTGTTGTTCTTGGAAAATTCACTAGATGTTATCTCTTACATTATCTCTTCAAAATGCAATGAATTCATATTTTAAGGGATTTTAACCATAGTTCGTGAACCCTGATTTTTTATTGATTCTTGAGTTTCACTCTCTTCACCTACTTGATGTTTTCTTCCTTGGAGTTTTTCTAACTTTATGAAAATTATGAAAAATTCCTTTATTTATATAATTTTGGTGTGATTATCTATGATCATATAGTTTTTGAGTTTTTCAATGAGGTGTCTTAATGGTTTAGGTTTTGCTGAGTGAGGATGCCATGTAATGACTCACTACACGGATTGACATTTAGTCATCGGGTTGGATTCCCTATCTTTTACATGATGCATCTAGTCTTTTTGGGTGTATATGCATGCTAATAATTCTAGGATGTGAGTCTTATCCATGTAACTCAATACTGGTAATGGAAATCTTTAGGGCTGATGAGAGTTCTTCTGTGATCTGATGTAGGCCTGGTTGTTTCACTTTAATAATTACTACTCTTCAAGAGTTGTTTCTAGTATGAAATATTTGCTTTGGATTGACTGGAATAGTATAGATTATTGGATACTATGGGTAAGATTTTTTTGGTATAATGAAAGTGATTTATCCCTAATATGTGTGTTAATGTCATGAATACATTAAATATATTTCAATTCCATGATGGTGAAATTGCACCTTGTGTATTCACTTCACTAGCACAATGCTCACGTACCCTAATTCTTTGACACCAATGAGAATATTATCCACAATATTTCCTTCCAACCCCTTCAAGTAGTTGATAATATCATTATTCATGATCTCATTCTTTCCATTTCTCTCATCAATAGCTTCCTCCCCAATATTTATATTTTTCCTTTAAAAATATCAACCTAGAACCTCACCTCTACTCATTATTGAGGATTGGAGGGAAAAAATGAGTGATGTCATGCTAGACCACATTGATGTACTGGAAACTATCTTATGAATTTGTATACCATCTTTCCATTTTAGATGAGGAACACTATCTTCTTGTGGATGTGGTTCATCTCAGTTAAGATATATTTTTTCCAATTCCACTTCCCTATAGTTGTAATTGATCCTCATTGAGTAATGGTCATTAAAATAAATATTCAAAATGTGATAATAATGAAATCCCAAAAATGACCTTATACACCATTTTCGGAAAACATGGATTAGATTGCTATCCAGAAAAATACCTTTGGATGGATGCAACAACAACATCATAGGGACATATCACTTTTAATTCCATTTCTAATTCATCAATAAAATGTGTAGGATAAATGTTTTGACATAGTAAAAAATGATTCTTTTATTAAATTACTTTTCAATGTGCATGATGATGATAATAATATTCAAATGATGTTGTTTTTTATATTTGTGTTTAATTTAATATTACTCTACCTCTTATTGATGAAAATAATAATGATTTGGGAGATGTTGAAATAGACATGTAGTATTCTATTGTTGCCTAGATAATTCTTATCATGAAGAAAGAAAAGGTGTTACTTCATATATAGTTGGTCATAGAGTGTGTAGAGTAGTCAGGACCACATGTTCATTGTAATATATTCACGCCTCATTACTATTTTAGTGTTCACACTATCATATTCATTCCCCTCACCTCTTTATAATTCCATGGTTTGATATCTGGAATCCGTTATAGTGTTGTTAATAAAAATATATTGATGCCTTGTTTATTTATTCAATCTATTCCTCATCCCTGTGTGCAATATTAGTAGGATCCAAGTGTGTTTCATAGTGTGTGTAAAATCTAGAATCTATGAAATGTTTTTGTAATCTGGAATATTCATTATAGGTAGAGCATTAGTATCAAAGTCCAGACCCACATGGTCTGGCCTATGGTGCATCATTAACAGCATCAGAAGGAGAGGTATGAGGCCACAAAGAAGAGGATGGATGTCCTACCCACATGAAGATACTTGATAAACATGTACCTATATAGTTTATTAGATGGATGAATCAATATTGGCATACATATTTCAACTAGTAGGTAAAGGGAAAAGATGTCCATAAAAAAATGTACATTCACATCTCTTTCTCATTTCATTATCTTTGGAATCTAGTATCTATTTTAGTGTTCTTATCATCATTGTTGATAGGGAATGTGAATAATATAGTGATGTGTTGTTGGGTGGGAGTTTATTTTCATTTTTTAGTTGACGGGATCATCTAGGTTTTGTGCTAATGAGTGTAGTGACCCCTCATTGTTAGTCTTCTATTCTTTTTCTTGATTCACATGTTGTTTTTTGGAATTCAAGTGGAATAGTTTACAGGTAATTCTAATTTTATATATGGGTGAGTAACCCATGTATCTTTTATAATCTGATTGGTAAGACTCTTCCTCCTCAACCCATGAAATTTTAGTTTTTTGAATGTTCTTAATTGAATTATGGAGGGTGATTTGGATCATGGTTTGATATTCTAATGTGTTTTTCCTACTCTTAATTTATTCACATTTTTTATGTAGTCATTTTCTTGCACATTCCATTATAAATGATTAACTAGTTTCTCTTAATCATTGATAAAATTGGCTAATGGAATTAGCATGGAAATTAAAAGAAAAATCAGCAGGATAGAATAAAAATGAGTAAGTAAAATAACCTTGATAATTATAGGATTCCTAAAAAAAGTAGGTGTATAGGAAGAAGGTCCCCCTAAGGGTATACAAGTGGAAGTTCATTATATGTAGATTTAAGGGGAATCAAATTTAGTTCCCTATAATCTACATGGATACCTATGATAACTTCCCAAGAAACCTATACAACAATTTTGTTGATAGGGGCCTATGAATGTTGTGCTCTTGAGTATGCATGGGTTAAACATTTGACTACCAAATCAGATGTGTATAGATTTGGTGTCATGTTCTTGGAGATGATTGCTGTAAAGCGGGTTATTTTAATTGTTAGACCCACTGACTAGAAAAATCTGATATCATGGGTAAATTTCAAGTTATTATTTCCAACCTAATGTCATGTCTATATTTTTTCTAAATAAAAGGATGTCATTGAATATTAATTTTTTTATTGTGCAGGTACTACCTCTGTTCAAATGAAAAATGATTTTCAACTCAAATGTCAGAATTTAAACCCAAATGTTTATTTATTATTGTGTAGGTACAAAAATTATGCTTATGGTGTAATAATTTTTCTATCACATGTATGTGAACCTCCCTCAATTACATATGAGGTCTTTTGTCATCTATTTTATCATTTGTTTGTGCATAGACATGAATTCTCTTGAATGAGGCTGGAGTTGGACCTGGCATGGATGAGCTAAGATGGAGTCGGATTAGATGATTCTGGTGCTAGATGAATTGGAACTGACTAGTGCTGGAATAAATACGTCTAGAGCATGCATGGATGGGCTAGGGTAGGAGTTGACATGGATGGGTTGGAGCAACTTGTGATGGAGTCTCTGGCGATGATGAACTGGAGCTACTGTAAGAGTTGATCCTATTTGGGGGGGATCCATCGTGGTTGGGGGGTGAGTATTGTGAGTGAAAAAATAGTGGAACATTACTTTGGGGGGGGGGGGGGGTGGGAGGGGTGATCGGAATTGTGGAACGATCCTGATGGGGATCCAACATGATCTTTTTGTAATTAATTTTATTATAATTATAATTAATTATTTTCTAATTATAAATGTGTTAAAATCGTCATGGGTTTAATTATTAAAGCATATGAATTACATATGATAAAATAATAAATATAATATGAGATGTTAATGGAAATAAAAATTTATTATTTTATTCTTAAATGTAATTTATAAATAAATATTTTATATTAATAATATCATTTCCAAGTGAAACATTTGTCACCAGAACCTATTTCTAAACACTTTAACCAACATATATATTATCTATTGGTATTATTATAATTGTAATAGAACTATTTTATCTTTCACAAAAACATTTGGTGACATAGTTTTTACCAACTATTTAGTGACAGGGACATATATGTTGGTAAAACGTTTTACCAACAGAAAATGTAGTTTTACAAATAGATATGCCCCTGTTGGAAAATGTTAAATACTTTGTTGTGGTATATAGGAATAGTGTCGTCTCAGATGTCCCTAAGAACCTCTTTCAAGGAGGTCTGAGCCCTGAAGCTCAAATATTATCATATTCATAGAGTACTTTTAAAGGCTGGTATGCATCGATGAATAATTATCTACCGACATGTCATCCTTCCAAAGCTGTAGAAGCTCTATGGAACATATATACCTTTTATTTTATGGCATGATCCCCTTGTCGAAGAGAGGTTCTCAATATCTGTCCATATAAATGTCACATTATCATAAGATCGAGTAATATAAACCCCGTCATCTCTCTACTAATTCATGTAGAAGTATCAATTATAGGACAACAATTTGATCTAATGGTACCGTGACAAGACAGAAAACTCAGTCACCACATCAAGACATTCATTATCCATTTATGGGTCCGGTTCACCTTAGAACCTGATGGGTCTCTTTCATTAAAACTCGTTTATGGAACTGAGCCTACATGGCTCCTCTACTAGCAATGCTACTAGTAACTACTGACCAATGGGTGATGGAAAATACGGGTCACCACCTAAAGGTTCCATCTCAGGAAATTGTCCTTGTACCAAAGCCTCATCACTCTATGGACCATCCTGGTGGTCCTGTACTAGAATATTGGTAGAATATCTATGTAAAGGAATATTAAAAGTGATCAAGATGAATCACAATTAATAGATTATACCTAGTTATCTTACTCTTACTCAGAAAGACATTTCAAAAACATTTGAAGACGAATCCAATCGAGGTTTTAATGTACCTAGTCAGAAAGTAGAATTCAGTGCCATGTTGTATGGACACTTCGGCCGCCGCACCAGCACATGAGTCCCTTACCAGAATTCCAAAATCAAAACACCTAACATTGTAGCCCCATAAAAGTTTATATACTCTTAGTTATTCTGGTATAACTGACTGCATTTGATCACACTTTATCAAGACCTGTCCACCAGGGCCCATGCTCTGACTACCCCAATCCCACATTACCAAAGCTAGGGGATGGAGACTAGAACTGATAGGATAATACCATGAGTGGGAGTAATTTTCCTAATTAGCTGCATGCACAGACACATAGAAAACCACATCCAAAAATATTTGGAAAGGAAAACATGCATGCCACTTAACACCCACTTAGTAAAGGTACAAGTTTTAAGTCAAATGAGCCCAAATAAAAACCCAAAAAAAGACAAACATAAAATAAGAGTGTACTAAAGATCAATGTAAGATGTCCGTAGAAGTACCCCACCTGCAGGGTAGGCAAGGAGTGTGTGTTAGAAGTTATTGAATTACTCTTTTCCATCCCATCTCACCGAGAACACCTAGTATTGGACTACCAAGGTCTTCATTGAAGATTTCGTCTATCCCGTCTTACTGAGAACCACCTTTTCCCGGACCACCACGGTCTCTGTTGAAGCATCGATCACCTACACGAGAAACAAAATGTGAATGAGATTCCCATGAAAGGGTGAGTAACAAAATACATATTAGGGACCCCAAACGACAAAGGAATGACCACAAAGGAGAGTATACACAAGGTACTGTTAGTACACCCCTGAGGATAGAACACCAAGTACACTAAGTAAAAAAAGGACGATAGCATACCAATTACACAAAGTACACCTCTGAGTAAATTACACCAAGTACACGAAGAACACCACTACAGCGAGTACCCAAAGTACACTTAGTACACTACTGAAGAGAGTATGCGAAGTACACTAAGTCTTCAACCGAGGAGAGTACAATAATTACACCATTGAGGAGAGTACACCATGTACACTGATTACACCATTGAGGAGAGTACCCCATGTACACTATGTACACAAATGGGGTGAGTACACCAAGAGTCATATAACATAGGTATAATCTAGATTATAGAGAATAGGACTATTTGTCCCAACACTTAACACCTTGGGCTGCTGGGGTACTCCTCTCTCATGAGTACATTGGGAATTATGGGTCACAGGGAGTTACTCCCCACCATGGGCCTACCATTTCACAGAAATCCACTTCCCACGACCCTTGGACTGCTGTGGTACTCATATCTGATGAGTACCATTGTATTCTTGGTCACATAGAGTTGTTCCCCAATGTGGGTCGACCGAGTCATCCAGAGATGCATCCCATGTTGGCCATCGTACTGATGTACTCCTTCCTGGTAATTACTGTGGGTATGTAGAGTCACATAGAGCCTCTCCCCACCACGGACCTACTAGGTCACATAGAGCCACTACCCACTAGGCTATCAAAGCTTACCCACATAGGGTCTCTTGTCAGTAGTTTGTGGGACTGAGTCAGTCCTATGATCCCCACATATAGTGAACTTTAATTTAAAAAACCACTCCTAAAACCATAATTCTTATTCTAATAAAAATTATATCCTCATTTGAGTTTTCAAGAGATCTGCCTCACTATGAAGGTTCCAACGCTAGAATCAGTTCATTAATCGGACACCCAATTTTAGGAATCTCTGAGTTTTAGTAAACAGGGGCCAGTTGCATCTGGGATTTGTCTGACCTGGCCTGTGGGCAACGCATGCCCCAACCATGTTATACTAACCTGAACCATATTAATTCAGGTCTGGGTTAGATCGGTCCAGCATGAACAGTGGGTCGGGCCCATTGGGCCTTGTTGGAACTGCCTCCGTTCCATTGGGGGTCCAGCCCGCAGAGTTGCTCAGTAACCCAATCCCATCCAGCCTGACCCAAAACCAGTAGGCCGGTTTGTTCCCAGCTCAGGACACTCAGCTGCCCAGTGTTAAATTTCTAGCCCATCCCACATAAGTGGGCCATCGTTTCTCGAGCTGGGGCTACTCTACGGCCTAGTTCACATCCCCCCCGGACCAGCCCACATGGAAGGCCAATTTCCTTCAAGTTCGGGAAACACCGTCGCATGGCTAGTACCTATGCCAGGATGCTAGAGTGGCTAGATTTATTCATCTTGGAAAATGTGGTAAATCACAATGAAACCCTTCTCCTGATCATAGCGACATAACCCATGTTGACCTGCTACCCGTGGCCTGTTGTTGTGGGGGTTTTCCCACTGAATGAATGCTGCTGAACCACATTCTACATGGACGACCCACGTTCCATGTGGCGAGTCCACTTGGATATCACATACTTGAAGCACTACCATGGGTCCTCTCCCCCTGTATATTGTGTATTCATGCTACAGACCGTCGACACCACTCGCAGCATGGGTGTCGCGGGTTCCTCCTCTGCTGCAGCCTGGGTTCCACGGTCCAGGTGCCACTGGCCACCAGTGGCCCTTACTACCCTCATGATGTACCTCCAGGGTGCGAAATACCTTCTAATGGATGTGGACAGGGTACCATGGTATTGTTCTTCTGCTATGGTCATTTTTTCTAGCCTCATAACATCGGTGTGACATCCTTCCTCTCTGTTGTCCTTTCTCCTATCACATCCTCTGCCGGGTTGTCGTATCTGTTGCACTGTAATGAATGGGGGGGGGAGGTCACAAAGAACACCCAAAAAACAATACAAGTCTTTGTTCATGTTGAACAAGAAGCATTATTATTAGCAGGTAAGGAGGAAAAAAGTTGTGTACTAATTACTAAGACAAGATATCCCCTTTAGCCCGCATTACTAACCACTAATAATGAACAACTGATCCACATGTGAACTTGTTTATTAGATAACCTACATTAATTATTTAAAAGAAAGATAGTGAAAGTAAGTTATTCACATAAAATATAACCCATACCTAGAGAGGGTTCATCGTTGGTGTTGATCCATTTGAAGAAAATGGAATTCATTAATCTCGAATCCTAGATTCTTCCCTCAAGGTATTGTTGCCACTTTCCAATATGTCGACATTGTTTGTTGGAGAGAGATCCATTGAAGGGTGTAAGGTCAATGTGTTAATCATTCATAGTTGGATATGATTCCCCAACTTCTATTCATTAGAGGGGTTCTATGTCTTTATCCCATTTCTCCAACCCCGTTAATCAATTTAAAGAGAAACGTGTCACATCATTTCTATTACATTGCATCAACATGTCGTTACACTGTTTCATTTATGAAACAACATTTCAGTTACGCTTCATTTAATGGGTCTTCATGCTGCTAGTTTATAATCCATTAAAGGGATTAATATAATGAGTCTTTTCATTGCCTCATTACCAAAATATAGTGTGGATGTGTCACTGCACTATGGTGAAGGAAAACAAATAACTTTTTGAGTTATTTTTAATTTTTCTCCCAAAAAGTCCATAAAATAACTTTTTTTTGTCGAACCTCACTGGTCATATTTTTTTTTCTATTATTAGGTAATCTCTCTGTTCCAGACACAACAGTTCCCACAGATTTCAAATTCGAGAATCCATTTATATGTTATGAAAACCACACATGTGCTCAATTTTAATTCTCCTTAAAAAACTCTAAAATCTGTGTTTCACCTGCAATCCACGCTAGCTGAGGTTAAGATTCTAATAAGGAAAAAACACCCTCATGATCTCAAATCAATTCTATCATTTCTAATCAGAGTTACTGTATAAAATTGATTAGGATTTTATAATGAAATAATTAAGACTTAATTATTTTCTCTATAACCAAAAACTAAAATCCTTTATTTTCCCACTGTAGTAAATAGTAGGATCTGCCTATTGAAAAATTATCTCACAATATCAATGGTCATATTGGGTTTTCAATTAGTTTCCTCATTCATTATTTATATTCATTTTAAAAATAAAATAAATTTATTTAATTATTTTATTAATGGTTATGCCATTTTTAGGTTTTCTCACTAGAGGCATGAACTGACTAAAATTATGTTGCACCTAGTGCAAAACTTTCATCCTGAATGGAAAAGTTCCCTTAGAATACTAATCTGGCACCAGTTTAAGAGTTATTACACTTTATCAAGAAAACCGCTCATGCACGCTATTCAAAACATAATGTTTTTTGATAGATTATTCCAGCCACTCTGGGCCTCAGAATCACACTCTATCTCATATCCTGGTCTCAAAATAATCCAATTTAATTAAAAAATATATAGGTAATTATGGGATATTAATTTTTTTTACATAAAATTCACAAATCACCCCTTTTTGTTAAATAAAAAAATAACTATTTCAGACTGTTTAAAAAAGTAAAACATGGGTAAAAAAATAATTTAAATAATTATTTGAGAATAGTAAAGAAATGATTTTTTTTCAAGAAACATTGACCAGGAAGAAAAATATACTCCACTAGAGACTTAAATATAAATAATACCATATAATTATGTGATTAGAAAATAATCTCTTACCACCTTGGGTACTTTTGAATCGTTAACCTCATGAAATAAATAACTTTAGATGGATATGTATATCCAAATATTTTAATGATAAGAATAATTAAATATATTTATGTGTGTTATATACACTGTACAAAATAATTAATTAATATATAAGGCATGTATCCCAAAAAATAAATCTGAGATGGTACTCCCTTACCATAAGTTATACTTCCTTTAAATGATATTTATGGTCGATCTATAATTCTCAAAATGGTGTATAGAAGTGAATTCATTTGTGTGCTTTTATAATTACGGCGGGAGGCACTTTTTTATTTTCTAAAAATATTAATTTATAATAAATTAATATAAATTGAATTACATAAAAATAAATAATAAATAAATAAGGGATTATATTTTAGACCATATATTATACCCTTGGTCCACATTTAAAATATTTATGATATTTAAATAATTTAATAAAATATTATTTTCAAAAAATTTCAGTATTTTAAATTTTGGCTCAATTCACTACCTTGAAATTAAACACATCAAGGGAACAAAATAAATTCAAAAAAATATTTTAATACATCCTTATAATTTTATTATATTAGAGAAAATTTGCATATGCCATTAAATACCACAAATTATATTAATCTTAATATCTTTAATACCATTTGTTTTATGTCTCTTATAATTGAATAAATTCTGTTTTGGAATTATGTAAGTATTTAAAGATATTAATTAATTATAAAAAATTATGATTAAAATAACATATTAATTTTAATTTCATTAGACAGAAAATGAATACTAATATTAATTCATAACTACTTTTTGTCACTATGAGCACACATATGTGATATTTAAAACTAAGATATGGACATTTTGTCACTTATTTATGTTTAAATAGTATATAATTTATTTTCAAGGATATTTGACCATTAAAAAACTATAATTAAATTCTAAGGTGATAATGGTCTATTGTTATTCATCAAATAATAATTTTCATGAATAATTATTGTCATATAACTTAGTTTTAACCTAGATTTACCCTAGTTATTCTTTATCAGGGTGATTTTTTACCACATTTACAATTAATTTTGGCCAAAAATAAATGTGGAATATTTACCAGATTTTAACCACCTAAATCTAAATATGTTATAATTTTTTAAAGGATCAATTATTATAAGTTAAATTAATTAATTTAAATTTAAATCTCTAAATTTCAAGGAAAAACAATTTTTGTGAAAAGATGCGTTTCTAATCCTAAAATTCTATACATGCCAAAATCATTTATAATGATGATTAAAATGAATTAAATTAGACAAAATATAATTAAATAATAAATACGTAACTTTTAATTCAAATTCATATCACAATTAATATTTATATGGTATGAAAATGACATTTTTATAAAAATATGATTTTTTCACAATTTATTGAAAAATCGAACTTTCCATAAAAATATAAAACATACACCCAAAACTATTTTTTTTGATTTAAAAGTGTAAATTCATTTTATCACATATTTTTTCTAAAATTTCCAAATAATAACTGTAATAGTTTCTCATAAAAATCAATATTTTTTTTGGAGAAAACGTATTTGTGAAGAATAAAAGGACTTTTCTTAAAATTAAGTTCTAATTTACTAGGAATTTATATTTTTAGGGGGTTTTTATATAATTCACTGTGTATTTAGTCCTATCAGTATCAAAGATAGGGGAAACATTATGTAATAATATTTTATATAACATATATCAGTTTTCATAAACTCATTGCTTCATGTAACATAAGCCGTCAAAGAAGCTAAATATATTTGAATGAAATATTTCATGAAAATATAGTGGGGTTACATTATCCCAACATCAATATTGTTTTTCCTCACACTTTATTCATAGTAATAAAATGTTTTTCATTTGAAAGTACCTTCATGGAGACCCAAATGAAACCACAGTTTAACTAAACATCTTCTTGGAAAGAGAGAATGGAATGTACAAAGCATATATTGGATTACACATACTAGGATTTAATATTAGGGATCATTAGTGGGAAGTGAAGATATAGACATTGAATGAAATTAATATAACATTTTAATTGATCACAAGAACGTTAATGTTCATGAAATTGTTGTGACTCATAAAACCAAAAACTAGAAATTTGAAAATATCCATTAACTCTTCGGAATGAATGATCATATGACAACATTTTTTTCTCATATGATACATTTCCATGTGTTGATAAATTATAATAACTTATATACTAAGATCATAAGAAAATATACATACTTGATAAGTAGAATTTAATCCCTTTTCATTTTCTGTTACATCCTCATCCATTTCTACAAACGATGAATATTAAATATGAATTATTCATGTCTCAAGAAGTAAGATAATTGTTTTGGATCACATAATCCAAAAGGGGATAACAAGATTCTGTTCTTATCTGTAGATATTAACAAAAAACAAAATTATTTAAATAATTTATCCAATATAGATGAATAAAATAATTTCAAAATCATCCACAATAATGACTGAGGTTTAACTTGAATAATCCATATATAGTTAATCATACAACTCTTAAAAAACTATTTCTGATCAAATTTCAAGAACTAAAAATATAGAAAGATAGTAAATATGATTCAAAAATAAAAATAACATAAGTACCCAAAGGTATCCTTTAATTCCACCACCTAATATGGGAATACCATGGTTATATATTCTCTAGATACATGGAAAAAGCTAAATTATTATAAATTCATAATGAAAACATGTATGCTTTAAAAAATTGACATTATCCTTTTTCAAAAAATAAAACCACAGATTATTGAATATATTCCTTAAATCAAAATATTAAATAATAACTATCTATATCATTGGGATATTATTTTCATTCACTCATTTACCCATAATTTTTCATGCCTTGGTTGGGGTTCCTCTTGGGTTATTTTACAAAATAACTAAAATTTCTTGGTATTTATTAAAGGTTCACAGTTGGCACATTGTGCACCGTCTTAATGGAAACCATAAAAAACCAAATAGTAGGAGTTTTCATGAATAGTTAATGTTTTGAAATAACCTAAACCCCTAGTATAAAACCAAGAAACTCTAAAAAAAGGTGCACATAGTTAGGGTTCAGGATTTGGAAAATTGGGCAGCCCTTCTCAACTAACCATGCATACATGAATTAATTTTTCTATAAATTGTTAGAAATTTTTCAGAACACTATTTCCCCCCTAAGCAACCCTATTTTGAAATATTTCATTTTCAAAGGCTGAGAGAGCTCCCTAGGACCTATTTAGCCACCTTTAAACCCTATTTACGGAAAATCGAAGCTAAATGATCATCATTTAATCCTTTTTGGGTAATAATCATCTCCATTTTCTTTATCCCCTTCCACATTCCTCTCACCTCCTTAGGGTTTGATAGATCTATATGTTTTAAGGATCTAATATCCATTGTTTTAGATATTTAATATAGGTTTAATTTTCATATCTCCATTTCTAATCTTCTACATAGTGGAATGAAAAGTATGGAATTTAAATTTTGAACTTGTTTTCTGAAATTGTTATAATTTTTTTTCAGAAAACAACAACTATTTTTTATAATAACCCATTGTTTTTTCACAAAAAAAGAACAAAATGTTTAACTACCTATTTTTGTTTTAAAATGGAAATTGGAATATTGAAATAAAAATGGGGCATTTGAATTTTGAATAGTTTTAAAATAATTTACCCATTTATTGATTGTTGTTTGATTACATGAAAGCCTAGGTAGTTAGTGATTTATTTGGGACAAAAAAATTATTTATATATTACAACTCTAAAAAATCATATGCAGAAGTTAACATCTTTAATGGGATTGTGATGAGTCATCTTTGACCAACATTTTAGGGATGTACATACACATATTTTTGTGATCAGCTATTTGAGTATGTGAGGATCCCATAAATTGGAACTATCGTACCTCTTTGTAGATGACCATGTTTCTGACTTTTAGAGATTTGAAATATATATACCATTTCTTGTAAGCTATTTTACTCCTTCCGAATTAATTTATAAAAACTATTTCAATAAATTAATTATTTATCCATATGTTATTAATATTTCTATCAATTGAAAATAAAATATTGATTTGTTTAGATATGATTTTATAATACCATAACTATTTATTTAATATTGAAATATTTATTTACTTCATTAATTTAACATATTTTTAGGGAACCCTTGGTGAGACCATACTAAGATTTCATCTCACACCCTAAACATGTCTTTCAGTGTTTATATATTATTATTTTCTTGGTTCGAGAAAAGGTGAAGAACAACATGGATTTGGTTTTTATTTTTACTCCTTGGGTCTTGAGTTACTGTGTCCACTATGAATGGGGAAGTTTATCTTGTTTTCTTGTACTTTGTGGTTGAACATTGAGTTGTTTTTACCTATTTGAATTCAGTTACTTCTTCTACCTATGGTTTCCATTTTTGTGTATACTAAATTGTAAATTTATTTCACAATTTATGTGGTTGAACCATTCCCTCCTTATCTTGTATGATTGAAAGTGATTGTTTCCAACCCATGGGGATTGAGAACACCCTTCAGTCTATGTCAATGTCGGATCAGCTATCATGGTACTAGGGTATCCAGGATGGTTCTATGAATACCCATAAAGGGAATAGGAAGCGTGATGATTCTCCCAAAGGTTCATGACAGAAGGTTTTTTTCTAGACCTCATATAGTGTCCGGAAGATACCCTTTAATTTTCTACTAGTGTGGAAATATTGGGAATTTTAGACAACTTTTTACTTAGGAACCCATGATATGTGGTTTGTTCGGATTCTTAGGTCACCTAAAGAAGTTATTTATTGTCTTATCTACTCTATATAATGGCCTGGGATCATCATTGACTAATATTTTTTTTGAAATAAGATGCTTTAGGAACAAAGGTGTTCTATCCACATGTATACAAAATGAAGCTTCTTCATGTAGTGGAAGAATATCTAGAGAAAATAGATATGTGAATAATTATTGTGAGAGGTACCATCACTATTAATTAATCTTTAGTGACTACTTTATTTGATATTAGTGCATCTCATTTATTCATATTGACTACTATTGTGAATCAAGTTAATCTTCATATGGGGATTTTATCTTAAGTGATGGATAATACTACATTAAACCTCTTTATTGGATATTGGGATTTCATGGGATTTTCAGCTCTCTAAATTAAACCTCTTGATTTCATTTTCAAGATGGATTGGCTCATTACCAATAAATATTGGATTGTTTATTATCTTTGACGAGTCTCCTTTTCTGCACCCGATGGGTTGTTTTGTATCATTCAGTTTGAATGGGAACTGATGTCATGTAAGGATGGACCTACTTATTCAGAGTTGGGGAAATTAATACTAGTGTTTTATTTGGAGCTATTATTGGAATCCCTGAGCAGTGATCTCCCTCTGGCGGTCATCGAGTTTCTAAAAATTATTCATTCTGACTTCTGTAGTTTTCCACCAATAAGGGAGGTTGAGATTTCTCTTGATTTAGTGTAGAGTACTTAGCTATTTTCTAATCCTTACCATATGTAACTATTAATGAAAACAGATATGGAGACTTATTTGGAAGAAATATTAGAAAGGTGGTTTATTTTCCCAATCATGTTATATTGGGAGGTATGTATTCTATTTTTTATGAAAGATATTGGGTCACATATATTTTTTGTTAATTAATGAAAACTCAGTCAAGTTATGGTAATAGAAAAGTATCCCATTCCATGTACTGATGAAAGATATGACCATTTGATGGGGGTGTAGTGGGTTTCAACGAATTATCCTTGATATAGATACCATGATATGAGAATAAAAGAATCTAATGTTCTGAAAATATTCTTTCTGAGTAGGTATGACCATTATGAGTACCTTATGATTCCATTTTTTCTATCCAATGCTCCTATAGTATTTTTGGATTTATTGAACAATATTTTATTCGATTATATTGATACTTTTTTTATACTTTTTATGGATTCCATCTTGGTGTACTAATAGTATGAGGAGGATCATGTGTGTGTTATCTGAGAGGAGTTCTGGAATTGAAAGTAAAATGATATCTCTATGGATTTTGTTGTTGGGACACCACATACCTAGAGAATGAAGAATGTGACATGGGTTTTGATCTATCAGATGATAAAATTAGCTCACTTTGAACCCATTAATGACACAACCAATGTTGAGGAATTAGGAAATATCTTTTTGAATGATATTTTTCATTTTACTAGAGTTCCATATATTATAGAGACTGATAGAGATCCCTATTTTACTTCTCTCTTTTGGAGAGGCCATTAGTATGCCCTGAAATATCATGTTCCATTGAGTATGACATCCCATCCATAGCTAGATGACCAGAGAAAAAGATCTATATATATTCTTGAGGATATTTTTTTAATCTACATTCATGAATTTGGTGGAGCTTGGGATGACCATATTGTGATGGTTGAGTTTTCTTATAAAAATATTTAGTATTCCAAAATCATAATGGTACCTTTTTAGGTTTTACAAATCTCTATTTAGTTAGTTGGATATCAGTGAAGGTTCCTTGGTTGACAAAATTGGTTCAAGAAGGAATAGAAAATATCTAATTGATTTGTTTGATAATGTTGATGGCATAGAGACGATATAAATTATATACTAATTTTTATCATAGACTATTACAATTTTTAGTTAGTGATTATGTGTTCGTGAAATTTTCACCACGATTGGGTCATCAACAACTTGGGATGAAAGGGAATCATTCACCACATTTTTTGGGACCTTTTGAGGTCATTGAGCTTGTGGGGAATGTTTATTATAAAATAGCGCTTCCACCATAGCTGAAGTCGATACATAAAATGTATCATGAATCTCAACTATGAAGTTATCTTTCTGATTCATCTCATGTTTTGAGATGTAGTGATCTTGATGTAGATCTATATTTATCAATGATTTGGAATCCAATTAGGATAGTGAATTCTAAAAAAAAGGTACGTCATGGGAGGATTATACCTTTGGTTCAAGCTCTATGGAAGCATGATTCTAATAATCAAGAGACATGGGAGAGATAGGAACTAATGAGTGATCAATGACCTCATCCTTTTGACAAGGAGGATTCTCGATAGGATTTCTGAGGATAAAATGCTTCTATGGTGGTGAGGTTGTAACAACATGTTACTGTTCTAAAGTACTCCTTGATCCCTCTTTTTGTTAATACATTTTTTGGGGTTAATATTGGGTTTTTTGGAAAAGATGTTAAATATTTTTTTAATTTTGGGGCATTTTATGATTGAAAAATGATTTTCCTAAACTGTGTGCCCCAAGTGGAAATCATGTAAACCAAAAGAGTGGGGGTTTTCATGGCTACTGCACAGCTTGACCCATGCATGACCCTTACGTTAGATATGTCATTTTCTATGGTTTAGAGGGATCTAAAAGACCTTTTTTGATCCTCCAAACCGTATTTATAAAGGATCGATTCTATGTGATCATTTTCGGTCATTTCCTAGTAATTGTACTTTCACCATTCTTTATATCCCACTCTCTTCCCATCTCCTCATTAGGGTTTGATAGATTATTATGCTGTTTGAGAATATGATATACATTATTTTAGATCATGAATCTTATATTTAATCCCACATAACCAATGGTGATGTTATTTTCTAGATTTTTGTATCACATGAATTTTGAGATGCGATCTCTTTGTTTCGGTAGGAGGTTCTCTTTATGATTGGACAATTGATTTAACCCTAAATTTCTTGATTTCAAATAATAGTTTTTTAAATTATGTTGTAAAAAATATCATTACAGATTGTGATTAGGATTTTATTTGGCATAAAAATTAGGAAAATCCCTAATTTCAGAGATTTGGGGTGTGATTGTTGAATTTGGTGGAAAAATGTAGAATTTATATTGTGGAATTTAAAATTTGAATTTTTTTTGAGAAATCGATATGATTTTTTTAAAAAAATCAATTAGATTGTTTTGATTGGAATCCATTATCATTATCCATTAAATGGTTATAAATTAATTGAAAAACCATTTTTTAGTTTTTAAATAGAAATTGGTATATTGAAATAAAAAATGTGGGAATTTTATTTTGAATAGTTTTTCAATTATTTTCCCATTTATTTATTTTTGTTTGAAAAGATGGAATCATAAGTTGTCAATGAGTTATTTGGGACAACACACTATAAAAACTTTACAACTATAACACATTATATAAAGAAGGTCACATCTCTGATGGGATGGTTATGATTCCTCTTGGATAGGTGGCTAAGGGACGTGTGTACATATATTTCCATGATCACCTATTCGAGTGTGAGAGGGTACCTTAACCTGGAACTATCCAACCTCTTTAACGACAACCATGTTTCTCAATATTTCTCATTTTATATATACTCAATTTCTTTTTAAATATTTTACATATTCCTTGTGAATGTATATATAATATTATATATATTTTTTATTAAACCACTATTGGGAAATAATTACATCAATTGAAATGTAAAGTATGATTTTAAATGATTTTTTACATCCATTACTATTTATTTAAAATTTAAATCTTCATTTGGGTAATTAATTTGATATATTATTATGGAAACTTTGTTGAGACCCTACTGGGCTTTTAGATCACACCGTACTTGTGCCTTCAAGATTATATAGATTATCTTATTTTTGGTTCATGAAAGTGTAAACAACCATAGAGAGGTGGCTATTATTATTGATCCGTGGGTCTTGAGATTCTATGTGAATTGGGACTTGGGTTTTTTTTTTCTTATTTTATGTTACTTTAGGGTTGTACATTGGTTTTATTACCTATTTAAATTGTGGAACATAGTCTTCTTATGGAGTTATCTTTTTTATGTACATATATGTAGCTGTTTATTATATTTTTATATGGAAAAAACGTTCCCTTATTATCTTGTATGTTTCTATGTTCTTGTCTCCAACCCATGGGGATAGAGATACCCTTTAGGATATTTTTGTTTCAGATTGGGTATTAGGTTACTGGGGTATCCATGCCAGTTCATGTTATTATCAATGATGATTAAATCATATTGTCATCAAATCATAACCTATTTAAATGTTTAGAATAATATCCAATTAGTTTTAATAATCTGTTTATCACAACGAAACTTTATTATATCCTTATTGGACACATATTTAGTAATATCTTTCTCTCAATCAGGTTTTGTATAACTGGATCCCCTTGACACTAAAAAAAATCTATTGGTGATTGGTATCATTGAACATATAATTTCTAATATTTAAAGAAAATTACTTGGGAACAATCCATAGATGTTTCATGATTTTTATAATTTAGAATATAATTCATAAAACACATTTACTATATAATTATCAAATCCTAATATATAATAATTTCAATCATTCCATTTACTTTATAATCCATCAACCACGATTCATCATTTTGTTATTTGAAACTTATTTTCTTTTATATTTAATTAACAATATCTTCATATTCTTTGTAAAAACCATTACAGAAACATCCTTAATGGTAAATTTAATGAAATTTCCACTAGGACATAGATTTTCAAAAATTCTAACACATTCCATATTTAAAACATTCTACCATAAATGATAGAATTTTGAATCCATTATTGTTATCCATTATGTTATCAAAACCATTCAGTTTTTCTTAATAATTAATTTCTCTATTCCCTACTTTTCCACACCCAAAATATCATTCTAATTATTTGTAGAATAATTCCACCAATTTTCCCATATTCTTAACAAGATGAAAATTGATCTTTCATTCTTCTAGGTTCAACATTAAACTTTCTTTTCATCTTTTTATGGGTGTCAAGAACATCATATAGGTTGATATTATTGATCATATATTTAGATTTTCAAACAAGGATTTTCCTTTGATATCCTTTTTATTTTTCTTATCAATATAAATAAAATCCTATTTTCCATCTCATTCACTATTAACATGAATCCCCATGGATAAATCCATTATCTAAAACTGAAAGAATTATGTGAGAAACTATAATCAATGTGGGAAACTGCACAATCACTTATTGGATATCTAAATCATGAAACATTCCTCCACTATATGAAAACTTTGGTTAAACCAAAGATATCCATTATTATCATCAATTTAAATCCTCTATATTATTTCTTAATGAAATTATAGACTTACCCAAAAAATATACCTCGAGAGTGTCAAACAAGATGGGTAGTAAGGCCCATTTTTGTTTACTAGGTGATGATTGAGTCTAGATTAATGTTTCATTTTCAGGGTTATTACCTCTAGATACAACTGTAACAAATCGACATCAACTTTTAGTATATAGATTGGGATGCAGTTTTAAGGAAAATCACATAATCTATTCATTACCGAAACATTTTAATGTTATAAAATACATAAAATTATCTATAAGTATTAAACTTATAATTTCAAACCCTAATCTCCAAATGTTGAATTATCCTTTATCTACTACCATATATAATGACCCAGAAATTTCATAAATAAATATTACATATTAATTGATGAATATTCTTCACATTGTAAAAAAATTCCCAAGGACTTTTTTAGTTTAGTGTATTTAGAAAAAATATACCCGAGTTTCTTATTTTAGGAAATATATTCCAAATACCTCATATTGATCTCCCATTATAGTACTATTTATAAACATACACTACATAAATACTTTCATTATAACTAGGGGGAATGAAATATAATTAATGGTAAGCTAAAAATCTCAGTAAGAGTAAACATTGAAGACATAAATCAATAATCATGTTAAAGAGTAAATTTATTTGAAGAGGATAAGATCATGACCATAACATAAAAATAAAATAAGTAATTTAAACAATATCATAATCATGAGTAATGTCTTAAAGCTTTAACATTTCAATATAAAATATTCATATAAATGAGAAGCCATCATAACTCAATCATCAAACACATGTTCATGTCATAAATGTGTGTGGGATCATTATAATTATTGAAACATTTTAATATCTCTAGGTTAAGTACCAATACCATATGATTAAGAATAAACACCTATTTTCACTAGAGGAACAAGAACATGGAATTGTTTACAAAACTTAATAAATCAAATCAACTTGTTTACCATAAAATATCAAGCACATTGACATGTTTTCAATTATGGATCAAGAAAATCAACTAGATTCCAATTGTTAACGTAGGGGATATAACAGTTTAACCAATACATTGGAGTGATATATAGGTCTAACCATCATGTAATGAAAAAAATATATATGTGTACCAAAATATAAAACATTTATCATATCAAAAAGCTTGAAAAAATGGGTTTTATAAACCTGATATCATAACATAACTCATGGAAAAGAATTGGGATTCATAAAATTTATTTCATCATAAACATAAATTCTCAGGATCTAAAAAAAAGATGTTGTACTTAGATCATATCTCTATTAAATTAAGTGTAACATAAATGGATTTCATCATAGATAGAAAATTATTTTGATAATTACATGGAAAATTTCTTAAGGAAAAGAACTCTTCCATTTTAGTGTCAATTAATTTTTTATAAAGTTACACAATTATAAATAAAAACAATTATTTTAGAATAAACTTGAAAACATGTTAAAAAATACTCAATGAATTGAGACATCATGACATCTATAAAATCCAATAATTTTGTTTAATAATAAAACATCCATTGATATTTTTGTTCAAAAAATTCTCAATGTATCTACTTTCGAAAGAGACAAAAATATTCCTTTCGAAACATTTACTAAAAATTAAAAAAATGGGTATAAAATGATTTTAACAAATTATATAATAATTTTATTTTTTTTAATTTTTTATAAATCATGATAATGGAAGGGAAATATTTTTAAACTAAGACTTGAACCTTAATAAAATTGAATAAATATGTGATTTTGAAATAAACAGCTACCACATTAATAACTTTTGAATTACAAGCCTCATGAAAAATCTAACTTTATATGGTAATATATATCCAATAATTTTCATGATAATAATAATAAAATACATTAATGGGTAGCATATATACCAAAAAAAAGAAATAAGTAATGTATAAGGAATGTGCTCGATATAAATAATAGTGAGGTAAAATTCACTTACCTTGGGCACGACTACCATAAAATGTTATTTAACCTCCTCTTCTGTGAGACAACTCCCATAGATACCTTTTTAAGTGCTCTATAGATGGTCTTTTTTGAATAAAAAAACCACTATACTATAGATATATTATTTCAAAAGGAAGATTTAAAGGTTATGTTAGATTCATAAGGCATAAAGATGTATTAGTAAGTGAGGGAGGAGGTTTCCTTTTATAATTGAGGTTAGGGTCACTTTGGTAATTTATGAAAATATTTATTAATAATAAATTATAAATCATACCAAATACCACCAAACGATAGATAAATTCCTAAGATATTATATTTTGAAGTAAATATTACAACATTTTTTCTATTTTAATGTTCATTATAATTTTTATATAATTTAATAAATATTATTTTCATAAGAAACCAGTTCTTCTATTTTTTCAGTATTTGTAAAATTACATTTATGAAGATTAAGGAAAAAAATTGGAACCTATTCTATTAATTTAACCCTATAATGTGACCATTATCTATGAAAATAATTTATCACATTAATTCTCAATTTTTTTTAATATTTATAATTTGATTTATTTAATTTTTTCCATTTAATTGAATAAATATTATTTTGGTGTTTTGTAGTTATTTATGGTAATTATTAAATTTTTAAAAATATAAATAAATTACCATTATGAATATATATTAATTATTCACAAAATTACAATTAATATTCATTCATAACTAATTTTTGTCCCTATGTGAACACGAAAATGATATTTAAAAGTAAGCGAGTGAAACTTTGGTCACTTTTATTATTTTAAACAATATATAAGATATATTCTAGGAAATGATTACATTAAACAGGGAAAATTATATCCTAAGGATATAAGGGTATAATTAAATTTATAAAATAACAATAAGTATTAATAAGTTCAATTTTATATAATTAATAAAATATGTATTCCTATTCAAACACTCCATTAAAATATCTAGCTGGTAACACTAAATACTAATATTTTAAATAGTATATCATTGTTCTCTTAAACTCACGGTTGCGTATAATTAAAGATGTCAAATAAGATAAATACATTTTAAAGAATAATTTATAAAATATCATTATGTTATAATAATAACCTATAACAATATCATATTCCTTAAAATAGGAAACAAAACATTCGACTATGTGTATAGTGGACTACTGCCTAACGAATTGATTTAATTTGTTTTTCATCACCGACATCCAAAGATGGATTCATTGATAGATTTATTGTACTTATATAATATTTATGAAATTAATATATTTTTATAAACATAATATCAATAAAACATTGTTAACTTTCAATATTGTGGAAAATAATAATGTCACTCATGCTTACGTGTGGACTACCACCTCCACAGTGTGATGTGAAATGTTTTTATTTTTTTATCATGGATGGAAATAAGGAAATATTTAAAAAATATTTAAAAAAATATTTGATATAATAATTTTTTTAAAGGTTAAATATTCTTTAGCTTTCTTAAATTCAATCTATTGAAAAAATAGAATGAATGTTCTAGTACACATATGACCTCCTGTCTCCACGAATGGTGTAATACATTTTACAATTTATAAGTTTTACAGATTATTATATATACATGTATAATGATTATATATGATACATATATATTGGTTGATATTATGGTTAATATGTAACCATGATCAAGTTAAAATTATCAAAACTATAAAAAAACATATGAAAAATGATGCGATTATCACCAAAAACAGTGATTTTAATAAAGAAATGGGTTGAAAAAAATTTATAAATAAAATAATATATAGTATAATATAAATTTTTTTCTTCTATAAAATATTTATTAAAATATATATTTATTATATATTAATTTTGAACGTGTACGAGGGAAGTCAAACCTAAGGGGTAGTGTGATACAAAATTTACCAATGTGGTTTGGTTATATTTCAAAATCTCATAATTATTCATGATTGTTTATGTTCAAGTCTCCATTTGTTTTTTTTTTCATATTTATATCTTAAATATATATTTCTATTTGTACAATATTGATTCAAGAAATTATCATTTAATATTATAATTTAAATATATTTTTTACTGAAAATTATACATAAAATGTTTTCAAGAAAAACCTAATTAATTTGACAAATTGGTTGATTGTTTTTCTACTATAACCATGTTTTGTGAATTTTTTTTCATTTTTTAACATATTCTAAAAGAATTAATCAATAACCATTTAGAAGTTTTTGGAATTATCATTTTTAAAAAAATAATTCTTCATATTGTTTTCAAAACAAGGTAATTTTTGACGTTTTTAATAAAAATGAGAAAGGAATATTTTTTAACATAATCAATATGAATCAAATGTTATTTCGCTCGAGAAAACTTATTATTTTTAATATTACATTACAATTTTAATAATTTTATTATCAATTAAATTTTATTTCATGATTATTTGGAAATGTTTAGTTTTTCAAGGTGAATTTCAAAGTGAAATGTTTATTTTATTCACCATTTTTTTAATGAATACATGATGGTATTTCTATTCATCATCAAAAATGGAACTGATTTTACTTATGCAACATTGGGGATATATTCTAATGATACCATACTTATTATAAATTCTTATTGTATATAATTAGTTTGAATCAGGATATACTGTAATGATACCATCCATATTATTTCATCGGACAGTATATGATCAGATGGATTGGGGATGTTCTATTTTGAAAACATTATCCATATTGATATTGGAAGTTTTGGGATTATGTTTATTTATGAGGAAAACAATTAAAATTTATTATGATAGTTTTTCAATATGAATATTTATATTTATTATGTTTCACCCCTTTTATATACGGAATTTCTTGGACTTTGTATGTAATAGGAATGGCCCACTATTTCCCCTTGGTGAATTATTTGGTATAATGAGACAATCTAACTTGTGTATCTGGAAAAGGGATTACTCCTTTATATATGATGTATTCAAATGAGGTCATATTGGCATGGTTATGATATCTTCAATTACACACTAACTCATTTTGTGATTAGTGATTAATATTATATGTGATTATTGGATCAGTAAGATTATCCATGGTTTGGTTTCAAGGTCACATGATTATTTATATTGTATTATTTGATAATTACTTATTCACACTTTATTGGGCTCATTTAATTAATTTAATTATATGTGTTTCATTTATTTATCTTTCCATATTATTTCTCTCTTATTTTTTTATTTTACATTCCACCAAATGCATACCCTTAGTCAAGATTACATCTCACCCATTTCATATATTTCATATCTCTATGATTCTAGGAAGTGTTCTATGATTTATATGAATGTATATTCTAAAGTGAATAATGTTGCACTCAATGAAAATAATATGTTCTATATTATGTTTTCAATTGTAATATGAGATTTTAATATGTTTGTATTTAAGAAATAGTATTGAAATATTTATACCTTGTGGATGAAATTTCACATGTCTTATCCTATTATAATAAAGTAACCACCGTCTCTAGGATACTAGGGTTGAGGTCTTTATAGACTCACATTTTACATCACAGTTTTGGAATGGCATATAGAAGGACTAAGGGACTCAATTAAGGTTTAGAACAATGTACAATCCTTATAAATATAAAGACTGAGAGTGTATGATTCATATATTAGACTATATTCTATAATATTTCATTATAGGCTTTAGGGAATATTGGGATGATCACTTATCCTAGGTTGAGTTCACATATAAAAACAGATACCAGGATTTGAACTATAAGTAACCTTATTTTTCCATTAATTGTAGGCCATATCACTTAGTGATTTATTGAAAAGATGATATTGAGGTGATAATTGTGTGGTGTAGTATTTTAGATGAGACCATTTAGAGAGTGAATATGATCCACAAGAGGTTGATCATAGCATAAAGTATGAAGAATTATTATTCCAACCACAGGAGGAGAACATTGGAGTTTTTTAAAACTTAATAGGATTTTTTGTGAGTGACTCCTCACTTTTAGTATTTTTTAAGGAAGAAATGGAAGATAGATCCATGTTTTGGACCATTAAAGATCGAGAGAAGGGTTGAAATATTGGGGTACCATCTAGATATTCCTTCTTACCACTAAGGGTTAAAAAATATATTTCATGTGTCTCAACTCCGAAGGTACGCATCTAATCATACATATTTCTTTGATTACAAGGATTCAATGATGGATCCTAACACATTATTCATGGAGAACCATGTTCAAATTTTATGTTAGATAAGGAATAATTATAAGGGATGATGGTACAACAAGTCGAGATTATATGGTATCATAGAAGGACCCACTAGGAGAATTTGGAGTAGGATGCTTATGTTTGGAATCAGTTTACTGAATGTGTTGAGATTAACCTTTTATGGAACATCTCAAATATGATAAGTTTTTATAGGGGAAAATTATAAAATATATAATTTAAATTGATGTATGAGATTTTATGTTTATAAATTCTCCATTCCTATGTTGTTAAATCTATAACATTGTTGATTGTGTTGTCAGTATTATTTTTGATAAAAGATTTAGTAATAAAATATTGGAGTTTGATAGAAGGATTAGGTTATATAGGGGATGGAAGGAAACTACCACATAACTAGAAGAATGCGCCAACAATGTGGTTGGGTTTTAGTAGGGTTGTAGAATTTGGAAGGCCCACTGACCAAATAGTGGTGCTAAAAACATAGGTGGTACCTCCAACCACACTATACCATTAGTGGATAGTCAGAATCTTGGGTTTGTTTCATCATCCCAAAGATGAGGACAACCAGCTAGCAGGGGTGACTATTCTAAGTGTGCATTAAATACATCTTATATTATATTAACTATAGTATGTTTTAAACCTCCTTGAAAACTAATTCAAACCCCTATGTCTATATTTTGAGTTTAAGACCTCCATTATAGTCTATTGAGATCACCCAGTAATATCCCCTAGATTCTTCAAGGTTGGACCAATCTGAAGATGCTAAAATGATATGATTTCTTTAGATCTACACCAAATTACTCATCCTAATCGAAATACAATAATGGATATATTATGGATTTATTTTGTCTATAATGATTTTATGATGAACTATTCTGTTATCTTTATATTGGTGACATATCATGCATTTTGACAATGAAATTGAATTTAATGGATAACTTCAATCAATTATATATGTTTTATGGAAATGTGTTCATGAATCAAATTACCATACCTCAAATTTATGGGGAATCGATGGAAGAACTATAATATATAGAAAATACTTTGGAATATAGGTGGTGGAATCGACATTTCAATGACATCCCTTTTACCCGAGCATGATTCCTCATGAGAAGTTGATATTTCTGGGAATATTACCTTACATAAACCATGATAAGATATTCTTCTTAATTAATCTAATATTGAATATATTTTCCATTGACATATTATTGGGTGATTGATATTGATCGAATATACAAGTAGTTTTCTTTTATAATTGATGACGAATTTATGATCCCTTCATGAATTGATAACAAATATGATGAATTGTATCCTTTTCATATGAATGATAGTATATTATTTTTGGTGTTAATATAGCACATGATAACCATATATGATTCTTGATTCCATGAATACTTCTATAGTATCTTGTTACCATTTTTAATTCTAATCACATGTTTTTATATGATGATACTATATTCTCATGATGATGTTCAATGTTTTTCATATTATAATTTACCTTGTTTTGTGTGTTACTATGTTATCATATGTTTTGTTTTTAATATTCATAATAGGTGGACCAAAATGGAGTGTGTTACCTTTAGAGGAGGAGTGTACATGATGTGTGGAGATGAATATGGTGAAATCATGCACATGGTTGGATCATGAATTTTTTTATAGATTCAGAACCTGATTCCCTGAAGATACTGTTAAACATGAAAAAAATATGATTCATTATGGATACTAATTAGAGTGTCTACTCAATGCCTTGAGGATATGAAGTGACATCTATATAGATTATGGAGTATATCAAGATCATTAAAAATATCTTGATCTTTATTATGGTATAGAGATAAAGTAGGTGTGATTTGAGCTCATGGTGGCTCGATTAATACACTAGTTCTCAGATTATATTTTCTATGTTTCCATTAAAATTTATTATCATCATAAAAAATACATGTCAGATATGTGGAAACTTATTAATGATATATTGTTGGCCTATTACAGTTTTTATTACTCACACCCTAGAAAAACATATCTATGTTAATTTAGACATCAGGTATAGGGATACAATAAAGGGAAATGGGCCTATAGTAGATAGGTGAGTCATTAAACATGGAGGTGGTGGTGGGATCAGGGCAGACTATGGAGTATTTTTATATATTTTTATTTATTTATCATGATAGTATTACTCTTGTTTTTATTTCCTCAAAGGGATACCATTTATTTATTGTATGAACACTATTCTATTTTAAATTATTTTATTCTGCATTGTTTGTTATGAGTTGTTATTTTTTTATATTGATTGTTCAAGGATATGATACTGAGGGTATAGTCTTATTAATAATAGAGTTTTGACCCTCTCTACTCGTTGATAGACTATTGTATATAGGGAGGCACACACGATGTCTTGTGGCTCTATATAACAGACTAGATGTCTAGGATTGAGTGTTACATGTGACACAAAATAGAGTGGATCATGAATTATGTTAGAATTAAATTTAATATAATTTTTAATTGTTTTATGTGAATACTAATTCAACCCTCCCATAGAAGGGGTCCATCTTTACCCTGGGAACCATAAAATAATTGGGTTTTTTTAAATACATATTTAAGTGATTTATTTCATAATAAAATTTAATAATTGTTAAATAGGACAAAATAAATACTCTGTATAAAGAAACTATAATATAATTTTCTAAAAAACATACTTGTTTTATTTTTCAGAAAATATTTTTTTTCAAAAAAAATAAAAAAATTGAAAAAAAAAATTATTTTTATAAAATGATTTCATAAAAGACAATTTATTATTATATAAATTATAATATATTTTTCTGAAATCATATGCAAATTTTTTATGGGTCATAAATTTGATTTAGTAAGGAAAATTACAAAAGTTCCATTAAATATGGATTTTATATAAAATTTAAATTTATTTTATATAGGAAATTATATTCAAAAAATGAATTAATATTTTTAATACTAACATTGAAATTTTATTAGGTTGAGGTTGTTGTATTTTTCATAAATTATAAAATATGGAGTTGAATAATAAAATACCATATAAAATCTGTTTTTATAATACTTTATATGATTTAATTTTCTGGATTCTTCAAATTTATATGTATGTTATAATATTCAATTCTCTATTAAATCATAAACCCATTAATATTGAATCACATGTTTTATCAATATTTGAAGATATAATATATTATGCTAATATTTTATTGTTAAACATTCCTCTCATACCCTTATAAATACCACTCTCCTGCACCCATTTTTCTTCTTATTCAAAACAAATTTCTTTTCCCAAAACCCTTACTAAATACTAGTAAAAATCCCATATAAAACTACTAGTGGATTTTGTCTTATGAAAAGGACGGTACACGAAGTATTAAGTTGTCGTGTTAAAGAGAAATGTCAAATTTAGAAGGTTTATTTTAATTTTTTTGATGCTTTACATTTAATTTAACTATACCTCCCCCAACTACATTCTTATTACGATAAAAATTAGTTTAATCATATAATAATTGATATAACTATAAATTTATTTTAATGATATCTTCATATGAATCATAATTTTTTTCGTTGTTTATAACACACATCCAATCATAGTTGGTTTTAATCCCCTATATGGATGATGTTATGAAAAAACTATTAACACCTTCATATATTGTTATAATATTCCATTTTTAGGCTATATAAGAACTTAATAATGATATTATAATTTTCTTATAATTCTATAATATAAATATAACCATTAATGAAGCTATATTCATAATGGTATGGAACTCTGAAAAATAAAAAATACATTAAAGGATATCCTTTAAATGATATAAACCATGACTATATAAAAAACATTTGGATATTTAGTTCATGCTCCTACTTGGCATCAAAAAGACCCACGATCAAATCTTGGTAGGGGAGAATTTCCAGTACTGTAGCCGGGCACTATAGCATTACTGTAGCAGTAGTGGGCTGTAGTAGCGATGTTACTGTTGTAGGTACTATAGCAGCACAGGTACTATAATAGTACTTTTCCCCGAGGGGTTCTTCGGGCAGAAAATGAGCTTTCAAGCCTTTTATTCAAGACACATGGCCATCGGAATTAGGGCTATGTAATGGGTCTCCCTCTACTCAGTTTAAAGAGGTCTTTTCATTAAATAATAAATTTAGGCTTCGACCCCAACATTTAAAAATTCATAATATTATTACATATAGAGTGTTTTGGACTCATTTTATTTGTATATCCACCATTATCAACAATATTATGTTTTATTTGAGTAATTAAACGTACATCTTTGGGATAGTGAGTGTGAACATATTTTCCTAAAATGATGATATAAATGAATATAGGAGAATAATAATAAATAAAATAATCATTAAAAAGAATCTAAAAAATTATTTAATATTGTTAATTTTATTATTTTAGAGGTTATATTCATGAACCTATTAAGTTAGAAGACATGGTAATGGAACTCCCAAACCACCATCTTTTATTTTGAGAAATTTTTTCTCTATCTTTATCTATCCCTCTATTTACACTTCCCATTTACTTTTTCTACATTCTACATATATATTCCATACATATTTATGTGTTTTATTTTCAATTTAATTTATCATGATATGTTTGTTTTGAAAATTATCTTACAAAACACTTCTATAAAGTGGTCCCAATGAAAGGGTTTTTGTATTCCCTATTACCATTCATGTACATCCTTTTCAAAAGTTTTATTGTTTCCTAATTTATGAAAATACCCATTATTTCAAGGAAATATTATTTTTCAATTTTATATTTTATTGAAGATATTATGTGCTTTACATAATTATATGTTCTTTACTCATTTTATAAAAATAATTTAAGAGGACTATTTGTATACCCACTTATTAAATACTTTTTATGATTTTTTTCAATTGAACTATATTTTGAAGAACCATGCTTATCTATTCAATATAGAATGTAAAAAAATTATTAATTACTTTTTAAAATGAATTATGTTTTATATATTTATTTTTTATGATTTATGATAGTAATATGGAACACATTTACTTCTCATAGGTTTTCACATTATTTTTTATTATGTAAGATTTAATTTCTTTATGTGGTTGAAATATTCATGTTCATATAATGTTTTTATGTGTGCTCCTGGAATTATACATCCCACAATATATTGGAAAATGTTTTCATCTCATGAGATACATTGTATGGTGAATAGAGAGTAATCTCAAAACACTTAGTTACATTGTCATGGTACTGATCCTTCACTTATCATTATGATGTTAAAATCTATATTTTTCCTACATACTTATGATGTTAGGATCTTATGATGTATCATACATTATAACACTATTCCATCATATTATATATTAGAACCCCCTAATATGGAATTATTTTATGTGTAAAATCCCAATATTTGATATAATAAATCATTTTCATATTTATTAATATGAATTAGATAGTAATTTTAGTTATAAAAATTTTATTTAATTTTTTTAAAAAGGAAAGAGTTTTAACTAATATATTTTCGTATAAGATTTTATTTAAATTATTTTTTCTATATTTTATATTTTTAATATAAACATATTCATATAATATTTTAAAGTATAAAAAAAATTTATTTATGTTGAAATTTTTGGTTTATTTGGTAAATATTGATTTCTCATTGAATTGTGAAAAATATCAAATTTTTTTTAAAATTATTTTATTTTTAATTAATTAAGTTTTCTAAAATTTAAAATATTATTTTAATATATTATATATTAAAATAAGTAATAATTATTCATATTTAACCCTATATATTAATTTTTAATAGACTTTTTATTGGTTATTAGTATAATTATGTTTCTTTGTTTAAAAATTTGTTTTTGATAAAAAATTGTTTTGAAATGAAGAATGTTTCCCCATTTTAATTAATTATAATAATCCCCAATGGGGAATGATTTAAATAAAATTTATATATTATATATCAGTTAATAATAGTTTACTTTCATAAAACGGTTATTAATAGTATTGGAGTTAATATAAAATCATATTTTTCTAAAAGAAATATCCCTTTGAAAACAATTTTTTTAATCACATATGAATGTTATGTTTTAAATTAAAATTTTCTAACTCTATTTATTGAATTTTATAAGAGTTATTAAATATATTTAGTTCCCATAATTTATATTTTGAAATATATTAAAATTAATTTTTTACAAAAATAAGTAATGAAATGAGTGAAAATTAAGATCCACAATTAATGTAAAAATGGATGTACTAGGGGGTGTTAACTAAAAATAGAAATGATAAAATGATCTAAAAACTTGTATATAATATTTTGGATCACAAATATTTGAAAATATATCTTACAGTATCAATAGTGGTACATTATGGGAGCCTTTTTATATGAAGAAAACATCGGTGGAATTAATCTTTTGAAAAATTACAAGTGTGCAACTGATCTCATTTATAAAAGACCACCACAATCCTCCTCTCCCCAAACCTTGAAAAAAAAATTGACCAACCAATAAATAACAAAATAAGTTCTCAAATTCTATCTTATCATCATATAGGCCTTATTTTTTCATATATCTCAACTGGAAATGCTTTTTCTAAAAACCAAAGGAGGATACCCGAAAAAGTAGAAACAATCTTCAAAGAGAATTTTTATATTATTTATTGCACCATCCCATTAAATTATTGTTAAACCATGATTATTTCATAAGAAAAGTATCTTAAATATATTGAGAAGTTATTATTTTTATGTAATAACCTAAATTATTCTCCTCTTCCATTAATTTGTTTGGGAAATCATCATTCCTACGTATGAAAGATATCCAACACGCGGACTGATGTCATTCAATTTTCCATCACCACCTACCACAGTTGTGTATAATGACAAATATTAAGTATAACTTTTTTAGTAGTTAGATCTTATATACCATTTTCCATTACACTACGAATGGGAAACGATAAAGTCTTTCGTGTGTACGATAGACTACTACCTCGTGAAGCAATGTGATTCGTTATCACTAACACATCACACATAAGATATTAATGGTAAATATAATGAATATATGGGATATAAATTAAATATATATGATAATAATTATATAATTACAATTATCAAATATAATATATCATTTTTTTCTTACCTTTTAACTCATTGATAAATGATTTTGTGGTTCATGAATGTGTGGACTACCTCCTCTACGATGTGATGAAACTCTCTTTTAACCACCACACCACATGGATGAAATATTTTAGTATTATTATAGAAATAATATGGTATATATGATATAATTATCATTCTGTATTGATAAAATAGTACTTAAATATGATCTATAATTATTATTGAGAAATGGAAAGGTTACTCATGCAAACGTAGGAAATACCGTCTCTATAATTGTATCATACTTCATTTATCAAAACAATATTTCATGAATGGTATAAAAAGTATAATTAATGTATAAATATAATAAATATGTCCTTATAATAATCTGGGATATTTTTAAATATTGTACTCTTTGACTATAGTCAACCTACCAAATTCATTTTGACACATAATCAAAATATGGTGAAATCATCCAATATATACATAATTGATTAAGTAATGGAATACAAGATGGTAACAATAATGTTTTGAAATGTGTATGTATAGACCCTTTGAAATATTAAAGTATGAATTATTCTATTATTATTGTATTTATATTTCTTATTTTTTATTTTTAATGGTTCTTATGCTTCAAATATTTTCAAATTGATAATGTTATTTTCTAGAAAGAAAATAGTTTTAAATAATTTCTGTCCAAAACACTATTTTCAATGTCTATGTTATTAAAATGATATTATAAAATATTTTATATGAAAATTGAGTATTTATAAATTCAATCTTATGTATCTTTGTTTCTTTATCTTTAAGGTTTTTAAAATTAATTCTTCTATGTGTTTTACATAGACCATTTGAAAAAAAAAATATAATGTTCTATTGTTAACCTACACAACCGAAATGACTTTTTCCACTATTGTGGATATTGTTGGATTTCTAGATTCTTTTTAAATGTTTCATGTTTTCTTTAATGAAAAATAATATTTATTTTTTGGTTCTTTTGGTAATAGAAATGGATTTTAAATGAAAATGGTATTTTTAAATCCGAATGTTATTTTCTTACGTGTTTAAAAACTTTTTTCAAATATTTTATGGTGAAAATTTTAGATGACTAAATTTATTATTCCTAGTGTGGTTCTTGGAAAATTTATATTGTGGGGGAGCTATATACAACCAGGTAATCCCATTATAGCTGACGTGATGGGTGTACCCATGTATCAATCCAAAAAATTAGGTAATGACTATGTTCTCAAGAGAATTATCTTGGAAGTTATCCTTATGGATATTATAATTTCTAAGGGTTATATGAGATGATTTTCCAAGTTTCGTGGATGATTTTCAATGATTTATAATCACTTTTCATTTAAATTATTTTCTTTCAAATATTAATATAATTGATCTTTTTAAAAATAATTATAATTACCTTTATTGTGAAGAAGTTATGTTTTTTAGAAAATGTTTTTATGGTCTTTCATTTTTTTCACTAGACTAATTATTTTCTTCTTGTTATGTCCCTTAAATAGATTTTTTAGTCATCCAATGTTTTTAAAATGAAATGGGTATTATAAATATGGAATTATATAATAAATTATTTAAAAAGATCTGTTTCATAATCATTTCATCATAAAAATTACTCGTGAAAAGAATTGTGTTTCTAAATCACATAACCCTTTTAAGAGAAAGAAGTTTCATAAACATCACTCCATAAAAACATAATCCATTCTCGGAAGTAATGTGAATTAAAATATTGAATAATTTCCCCATAATGGCATAATTATCAAAAAAATATGTTATATTTGATGTGAAATAAATTTTTAGCAACTTTTAAAAACTGTCCTTGAGGAAAATATCCTTTTTTTCAATGAAAAATTATTTTTTAAAAATAAAACATGTTGGAAAAAATTTTCATTAATATTTATTTGAAAACTTATAATAGATGCATTAGAAAAAATGAACCTTTTTAAAATATTTTTTCTTTTAAAATTTACATCTACTATTATTTGGAAATATTTATAAAAACATGGTTTTTGAAATAAAACCGATTGTTAACTGAATAGAGAAATATAGTCACGTTTTCCTAAAAACATTTTTTAACTATCTCAATTACCAAAGCATGGAAAATTGGTAGTAATATATAGATATAACATTAATAAAAATAGGATAAGAAAAATCATAAATGTTCTTGAGATATTTTTCATAATATTTCATTAAATAAGCATAATCATTAAAAATATCTAGAGTGCTGAGATTGTTTTAATAAAGTATTATCACGTGGTTACGTATTATAATTATATCCATGTAAGAAAAGGAAACTACATGAAGCATAACATATCATTAATAAAATTATATTCATGATATAACATGTCAAATGTATGTATATAATTCTTTAAGAATAATTTATGTTCATAATAAACCTGAGTCTCAAAGAAGAAAAATTGAAAAAACTATTTTATATATTTGGTGACTTTTAGTCATAGAGCTCATGAAATAAAGATTATAAAATGAATATGTAAAAATTCATAAATTTATGTATACATATAATTTAATAAATAAATTTTCATTATACACACTATAAAAAATTAATGGGTGGTGAGTAAAACATGTATCTTATAGAAATAAAATGTGAGATGAAATCCACTTACCTTCTGTCTTGAATCTCTTCGTACACGTACAAGTTTACTTAATAAAAAATTTATTTTTATTATAAATATTTTAAATATTAATTTTATTATATATAATACCATATATGGTTTTATGTGGACATTATATTACCCTCTTGTAAAAAAACCAATGTTATAGTTTCACTTTGGGTAATATTCTCTTTGTTTTTCGCTTGTGTCTCAATTTGTTATATCTTGGGTCTTTATAATTATATCATGATTTGAAGAAAATAATAAATGATATAAATATAATTTATATTCAATATATTTTTATTATAATAATCATTAGAATTTAAAACCATGATATGTAATACATCGTTCATGGAGATGGTACGACATGCGTATTCCTGAACATTGTATCAGTTTTATTGTTGCATTGGAAAAAAACATAAATTTATTATATATATATATTTATATATATCATTATTATTTATTAATTTTTATATCATATATATCTTATATAGTTCATGAAACCCATTCTTAATATATTCCATGCAGTGTGTGAACAGATCCCATCACTTTTAGGGGGTGGTTTTCCACACTTCGTCAAATGAAAATATTGTATTTACACCAAATTGAAGGTATAAAGATATGTGTTATAAATTTGATTTCATAAGATTAAATAAATAATAAATATAATATTTAACATATATAAATCGTGTTTATGTCATAATTTCCACCCGGAGAGGTAGTAAAGGAAAAATTAACAATCATCATTTCGTGAGGTGGTACCTCACTATACATGTAAACTGTATGTTCGATACCAATTAAATGGAGGTGTGTGTTTGTGTAGGTAATTTTTTTTATAAAAATATCCAAGTATATATATGATACTAGTTATTTTATAAAATTATGGAATAAATAGATTATAGTGGGCAGAGAAATAAAATAAAAGAAAGGAGCTTGAGTGAAGACAATACCTCTTAATTGGGTAACTACTTTTGGTTTGTGCGAATGGGCTTCATTAAATTGAATTATACCAGAGGGGAGGATTATAAGATGAATGAATAATTTTTGGGATGATTATTAATTATATATTTTACAAAACTAAGTGTTTTTATAGGTGTAATGTAGTGGGGGAGAAGGGGAATTTTTATATAGGCGGAAAAGTGGCACTCTTGTAATATTTTGACAAAGGAATTCCATAAAAAAATTTCACAAGTAATGTGGATAAAATTATGGAAATAATTATATAAAAGGTATTATAAGTTATAATTATGTCCATAAAATTAACATAGTTAATTTATCATGGTCATTTGATGTCTTAATGTTAATTTCTAGTCATTAGTTATGCTGAATTTTAAATTAATCGATGTAATTAGTTTTAATTACATAGATTAATAATTTTCATAAAAATAGAAGTTGAAAATATTAGAACATTAAAATTATTTTGATTCTAAATATGGAATCCATTTTTTCAAATTATAACCACGGTAGTGGTATAAATTAATTTAATATTAATCCCATAGTATAGCTGAAAATGCATGTTATTATAGATAAAAGATTCAAAAGCCTGTGATGTTTTAATACCTCATATCAAAGTGAAATTTCTCAAAATTAACTAATTTTTATTATTTGCTAAAAATATTTTCCAACCAAACTTTTAAACAAGTTTAATATATTATTTAACCTTAAAAGTAAATTAGATGAAAAAGTTTTTTTTTAATTAATATTCAGAATTTTAATTATTCATTAAAATAATTAAAAATTATAAAAAAAATACAAAATATTTACCCAAACCTAATTATTATGCTGTAATTTAAAATATAAAGTTTATTTTGATATATTAAATCTAATAAAGATAAAAAAATTGGATTGAAAATTGGTTTTCCAATAAAAGTTGGAATAAATCCTGAATAGAAATAATAGGTTTTAAGAATAAAATTTGGATTTTTCTTATATTATGACTATGGAATATATTGGATGAATATGAAAATAATTTATTAAATAATTAAAATTTATATTACCTTAATATAAATCATTAATTGTAATTTTTTTTAATTTATTAGGGTAAAATCTCTTTGAGGATATAATAATAAAAAATATTTTCTTTTATATTCAATATGTTTTCATATTCATTTATAATGATTTGGTAACTTATTAATTCATATTATATTTTTAAAACTATATATTTTTATAAATTTGTTAATACTATGAATAACTACTAATTTAACATCTCAGTTATATCATATTATATTAAGTAATATCATTTTAATGATATTCTATTGTTCGGTAAAACTCGATATTGTAGATTATGCATGCCACCAAGGAAAATCATTATTTCATGTATCAAAAACTAACCTATGTGTTTTGTGTATAGAAATATAATGTTTATTTTCCCAATAGTTCTTGATTATATTGGTGTTTCATATAATACAATCACAACACAATGCTTTAATATAAAATAAAGTAGCTTTAGTGTTGTGTTAATCTAAAATATCACAATGGATAAATTAATTTGAAAAAAATTAAAATAATTTCACGGTGTTGAAATGATTATATGATTCATTATCATCCTAAAAAATTAATAAAATTGAATTATTTATTGAAAAATAATAATTCAACACTAACCATGATATGTTTGAAATGTGACCCTTTGGTCATTGATTTGAAATTTTTTTCCTATATGTTTTGGTTGTAGGGGCAGCCTATATGTTGTTTTAGGTTTTAGTATTGTATCATTTTTTGTAAATAATTAAACAAGAGAAAAATGAGGACAAATATTTGTAATAAAAGGTTGAATATATTAATAAGGGTAAATTTGTATATTTTAATATTGAATAAGAATGTGTTTTAGGATTTTTACAATAATTAATGAGTGTCCTGCATCTTCTAGATAAAGAAAGAGTTTTTGAGTGAAGCTCATAGTTCTCTGTTTTCCATTAATCTTGTAATCACAAAGATGTACAACGAACATAAATTGTTACTAGTGGGATGTAATGAAAAGTGATATTTTTAACATCACTATGAAGTGTTTGAATTTTATGAAAGTTAGGAAAGAATGATAGTTACCAATGTGAACAATTCAACCTTTTCCAATGCTAGAGTGGAAATGGTAAAATATCTCAATGGATTTCGTGGTAGGATTTACAAAGACATCTTAATGTAATAATGTGATTTGAGATAGAGTTGATCAATTAAATAAATAGCATCATTTAATTCTCATTATAGATATAATATATTGGGATCTGATTTCTTGACTATATCTAAAGGTGATAGTAAGTTTAAATAGTATATCTCTCTCTATTTTTTTAGACTATAATCCTATCTTCACATTTAATTTTGGGAAAGTAATTCAACATTTGTTCGTTGATGAATTAAATTTAGATATATATTCTTTATCCTCAATATTATGGATAGTTTGAGTGAACAATTAAGAACATCGAATATATAATACATTCTTGTTCAATTTATTACTGGGGATGTGGGTATCATCATTATTATTTTGTTGAGATTTCATATAATAATAGTTTTCATTCATATATACAGATGAAACCATTTGAGGTATTATTTGTAAAAAAGATACAACACTAGATCATTGGGATGATGTTGGGGAAAAGAAGTTTATGATGCCATAGTTATTAGATAAAATGAATAACAAGGTGTATTTGATTTAGAAACATATGATTAGAGCCTAGAGTAGGGAAAAAATATCTATGGATCAATAGAGGAAATAGCTTCCTTTAGAGAATGGTGATCATTTCAGTCATAATGTTTATGATTAGAAAAGTGTTATAAGTTTTTGTAAAAATCGTAATCTTAGTCCTTGTTCATTTTACTGTATGAAATCTAAGATAATTTGTATCAGATTCCTACTGAGCAGCTTTTCCTCTAAGTTTATTTCAGGTACACAACGCATTTCATGTTTTGTTGTAAAGAAAACATGTTTGGGATTTATCTCATGTTTTGAGTTATAAATTAGTTTATTTGGAAAAGAATCATTATTATAAGGAATATTTAGTTCATATTTTTTACCTAATATAGAATATTATTTGGAATTAAGTGATTCAATAGGTTAAGGTTTTATAGAAAAGCCATATGGGTAAAGAGGAAACATGGGAATCTGAAAATACTATGAGGGAAAGATATCACAACTTTTTTAATAAGATAATAAAATTTTGAGAATAAAATTTCTAAAATTGGGGAATAATATAAAAACTCATATAATCATATTATAAATAATTTACATGTTTAATAATATTAATTATATAGTTATATTAGTTATGACAATATTTAGTAAATTTTTAATCAAAAAAGAAATATATAACTGAACTCTTTTGTTATATGGTTTTTTTAAACTAATTAAATTATAAATTATATAATTGTAATTTTAAAATATTAATATCAATTTTTAAATAAAAATCTCAAAATTTAATTATGGTGAAAGTTTGGTATTTTTTAGAAAATTTTGATTTTTTAATGAATGTTAAAAAAGATGGATTTTTGTAAAAAAATCATTTCGTTTCAACAATTTAAGTATTTTAGAAGGCCATTTATTTTTTGAATGTATTTTCATGTCACATTAGTCTTATATTATTATTTGTGATCCATTTAATTAATTTTTAATCAAATTTATATTGGTTTTTATTATAAGTTTGTTTTGGGGTTGGAAAACAAATTTTTCTATAACTATTTTAAAATACACAATTTTTCTCCATTTCAATTAATAAAAATAATCCCCTAAAGGGAGTGTTTTAAATTAAATTTATATATTATATATTATAAATATTATTTTATTTTCACTCATTTTTTTATTAGTGGTATAGTCAATATAAATGCGTCTTTTCCTCAAAAAATACTCTCTTTGAAAACCCGCTTTTTCATCACGTCTATGGTTTTTATTTTAAATTAAAATTTTAATTTTTATGAATTTAATTTGGTCAAATGAATTAAATTTTTTAATTTGCTTAATTTATATTTTATAATATGTTATATATTATTTTTTTATCAAAATAAATTGTGAAAAGAGTAAAACTTTATCACAGCTATTATGGTAAAAATGGATTTCGATGGGGGAAAACAAAAAAGATAGTGGTTAAAATGAAAAAAACATATATAAAATCTCTTTTATTGAAATATAATGATATTGTCATTTATAATGTCAATAATTGGTTCATATTACATCCTTTTAACTTGAAAAAAATCAGTATTGAATTTATTGTTCTAAAAAATACTAGTGTGCAACTCACCCAACTTATAAAACGCCACCCCTTCTCGTCCTCTCTTCACACCTTAAAAAAGTTGTTGTTAGTCGAATAAAATCCCAAATAACTTCCCAAAATCCATTATATAATACTATAAGTGTTAATTTTGGCATAATCCTATACCATGGATGATTTTGTTGTAATCCAATAGTGGACACCTGAAAAAGTGGTAATATTCGTCAATGAGCGTTTTAATATTATTTCTTCAATGAACCCCAAAAATTATTCTTAAAACAAGATTATATAGAAAAATAATTATATTTCATATAATAATATTTTAATATTTTAATTTAATAACCAAAATACTTCCCCTATTCCATCAAATGGTTTATATAATCATCATTCGTACGTATGATGTACCGTATATATGATTGTGACAATCATTATTTCTCAAAAACAACATTAATGATTGGTATTAAAATTATATTATATATATATATATAATATAAATATTTCATTGTTATTATTCAATATATGTTCAAATAATGTCCTCTTTGACCATAGTCGACCTACCAATGTCATTTTTGACACATAAGCTAAATATGGTTAAAACATCTGACATAAACACAATTGATTAAGAAAATGTATATATAATGGTAATAAGTGAAATAAATTTAATAATACAAATTTATTTTTTTCTTTAAATCTAGTATATAATTATCAAAAACTTTTTATTTATGAATATTAATCCACACATGACAAGTCATAGTCAATGTAAGAGACCACATCTCATTTTTCCTCTTATTAGGGAATATTTTGATATAATACACCTTTAATCATCTACGAGTTGTATGTATATCCCAATTGATAGGTTTTATCAAGATGGTATCTATTTAAATGTTATATATAGTTTTTCTTAATGTTATTATTTAATGGGTATTATGATTCAAATATTCCAATTTGGTATGGGACTTTTCATAAAAAATCTCTTTCCAATGTTACTCTTCTAACAATTTCTTTTCCATGTCATGTTTTTATAATTATTTAATGAAAATTATGGTATGGACCTAATTTTTTTTGTAATATACATTTTATTACTCTTTTTTTGATGTTCTTCAAAAGGAATCCTTTTCTATGTTTTCTTGAGAACATCTTGACAAATGAAAAACAGAATTCTCTATTATTAATGTACATGACGATAATGATTTTTTCTAATGGCATGACCATTATTCAATTTCTAGATTCGTTTAAAATATTTAATGTTTTATTCAATATAAATTACTCTTTTCATTTTTTTGTTTATATTATTTTTCAAAAAGGTTTTTAAATGAAAATTATATTTTGATATCTGAATGTGATTTTCATATGAGTTTAAAATATTTTTTCAAATGTTTCATGATGAAAACGTGAATGAATTAAATATTTTATACATGTTGTGATTCATAGAACTTACATATTATGGATGAACCTAGATATCAATGGTTAATTCTATTGTAACTAATATTATGGTAACACCCATTAAACACTATTACGCATTGGGTAATGATTATGTTCTCTACATAGATCTATTTTAAGATTGCCAGATGTTTATGCTATTTTTAGGTGTTTTAAGGTTTATATAAGGGTTATATGATATTATTCCCCTATAAACTACATTAATATTCTATATATGTTAATTTCTTTTCATGGAAATAATTTAATTTTCAAAATGTAATTTAAATGTTCTTTTTAAAAAGAATGATAACTTTTTTTCTGAGTAAAATGTTTCATTTTATGGGAAAACTTTTTCGTGGGTTTTATTATTTTTTAATATACTAATAGGTTCAATTTTTATGTCTTTTACTTATATTGTTATTCTCATACCTCTTCATTATTTTTTTTCATGGTAATTAATTATGGGTAAAGTAATAGAAGAATAAAATTTTAAAGTCATGGGGATTTTAAATGAAACAAAATATAGATTATTTATGATGTTTTTTGTTGTTATAAAAATTTATAGCAATATGATGTTTCCACTTTTTAATATATGGATTTTCAACTTATGATTTGTGACATAATTATCTAATAATATAAACTTGAACAGATCCTTAAAGTTAATTTTTGTAAATTCATGACTAAAACTCATGATTATCCAATGTTTAAGGCTCAGACATTATATTAAACCTCTTAACTCATGTGTTATACTTCATTATCAAGATATTTTCCTTTTTGGTCGTATTGAATCACAATTTTTTTATATTATTATCCAAATATTTTTTATATACAATAATAAATTTCCAATTGAACTTATGATAATTCTAAGGAAAATTAATTTAACAATATGTAGTGTATTTTTACACAGATTTATTTTTTACAGATTCTATAAAAGACATTAAAAAACTAGAATTTCGGGTTTTTATTTATAGTTTTTACATTATGGATCACATTATAAAATGTGTTTGAGGAAAATTTTGTTATTTTTAATGACTACATTACTCTTTTAGATTTATTACATAGTTAATGACTTTAAATGATTTAAAATGATTTCAAATGTAAAAATTTGTTCCAATTTAATAAAAATTCAATTAGTATAACTATAATTCTATAATTGTAAGACAAATTAGTAGAGTTTACCAACTATGGTGAATAAAATTTGTTATATTTAATTTTATGTTTATTTATAAATTATAGAAGGTGAATTATAATTGAATATCATTATCATGTTTCAATTTAATCATAGAATGTTTTATTACAATTATCCATGATGGGGGTAATATTTTAAAAAAATATCTATAGAGGCTGTTATATGAATCAGGAATTAGTGTATTTTATAATAAATCAACTAATATATTAATTATATGGTTTTAGATTTCAAATTTTAGAAAAATAATGTCATTTATTTTAATATATATAACATTTTTATTTGATTTATGATTGGGAAGAATATAATCTAGAGTAAAAAGGAAAGGGAATTATTAGGATTTTTTTACCTTTTCCAACATGATAATTACTTTTCCAATCAACTTATGGCTTCGATGAGTAGAGTATTTATGAGATAGAAACCTACCAAATATGAAATTAAGGATTAGGGAGATAATTTTTTATATTTCAATTTTAGAAGCTTAAGGTGAGAGGAGAAGTGGGGTTGGGAGTGGTGGAATTTATAAGAGGAGGTGATGATTTGTTTAATAAAATATTGATTATGTTTTTATTTTATCTCAATCATATTAATAATATGGATTATTGCATCAATATTTTTGAAATAAAGAATATTATTTCAAAATAATAGTTCATTACATTATCAATTATTCAAATAATCATGGATTAAACTTATAATCTAAATACTATATTTTATCACATTTCACTATTCTCCTCAAAATGTTGCTGTTTTTTAAAATTTAAAAATTACAACCTTAAATAAAATTTTCATTCTTCATTTAGACATTGAATATATATATATTTAAAATAAATGATAGAAATTGGTAATTTTAATATTTAATTCTTGTATTAATATTTTTTTTATTAAATAATATAAAAATTATTATACTAAAACAACACATATATAATTACAATGTGTTACAATGATTAAATGATTCTTTTATGGTATTTTGATACTTATATTTACTTGTTTAGTTGATGGTAAAAATTAATTATAATTTGAATTAACTATTAACCCTTATAATAATTTTTCTATTCCAATGGCCAAGTTACCATTTTAAACTCCATCTTACTATTCTAATGTTCATATTTTAAATGACTATGTCACTCTTTTAGAAATTTATTTATGTTATTGTAAATTTAACAAATACCCATTTCTTCCTTTATTTATTGTTCACTCTAATTCCAGTTATTGTTTATTTATATATTTTTTAAAATTCCAACATTATTTCTAATAGTTTTTTCTTTTTTATAGTGTTGATCAATTTTGTGATAATTATACCAAACAATGATTCACCAAAATTTCTGAATTTATTTATGTTATTTAATTTTGTTTATTGTTCCGTTGTTCTATTTTCAATTTTATAGAGTGTATTTATGCATCATATGTAATTTTCAATATTAATGAAATAAAATAAATGTTCATTTTTTCATGGGATTCATGTGTTTTATGATATAGCTTATAATTAAATATAAAAAACATATATAATAAGGAGGGTAATTTCATTTCTAAATGAATATAGTATAATATTAATCCCACATTTAATGAATTAATCATAAAATTTTTAATTGTATACAAAATATGAAAATACATTATTGTAATTATGATTTATTACATTCTCAAGTTCCAATTTTTCAACATTATACATATTTTTTTCTCCATATTGAATTATCAAGATGTGTTGTCTTTTTTGATAGAACACTATCTCTATGATCTATGATCCTTACTATATGGACATCTTAAGAGAATTAATTATCTAACTATACAATCTTTGAAATGAATAAATTTCAAATATTTTCAATGTCCTTTCTTAAGAGGGATACATGGAAAACATAATTTACATGAAATATGTTTGGTGAGAGTGCTGGTCAATAAGAAATTCAACTTATGGGATCAAGGATATCTAAGGGTACAGTGAATTTGGAACCTATATTTCCCTTTTTACTAAACCTAATAGATCTCCTTATGAGATATATATAACAGAAAACTTTATTCTAGAATTCATAATACAGATCATATAGATGCACATGAGCCTCAACCCAGTTGGTGAGGACCCCTTAAGTGAATCTAGGTGAACCAGGAACAAATATAGGTGGAGGCATATTTCTGAGTACTGTAGTCGTATTGTAGCATTTAATGTATTAGGAATTGTAGTAGGTACTATTTGGAACTGTAGAAGCCGAGACTATTCCCTTATTTTGGCCATTGGGACACCAATTTTGTTTTTAAGTCCTCTAAGGCCTTCGGGCCACCCCGACCTTCAGGTCCACAAGGACTTCAAACCACCTCAAGGCCTTCGATCAATCTTATGTGTAGATGTAAAACAAGACAACCTACAAGGAACAAGCTCCAGACGGAGGATAATCAAGGAGTTTTCACCATAGCAGAAGATAAATGGTTTTCAAGAATGAGAGGGTATGGCAACTTCCATTTGGAAAATTCAATGTATGCATGGGAAATAGTAGTCAAACGGCCTTGTAAAGGTGGAGAGGTGATTTCACGATGAAGATGCTGGGGAAGTTCAGTTCCAAGTTGTTAGTCTGAGTTGTATGTAATGTTTGAAGCTAGTGGGTAATTAATTCTAATAAGGCCTACAGGACATGTGGTACTTAGAGATATGGGCACTATAAGGGTTTAACATCATCCCTTGAAAAGAGGATTATCAGAAATAAATTGAAAATGAAGGCCTTTGGGAAATTGGAGGATCATATCAATGATTATAAATATTTATATTATGGGTATTTTTTAACTTCTATAATGTATTAAAAAATGATCCTAATTTGTCTACCGTTTTCAACAATTTTGGTTCAAAATATCTCACACTCTCCATCTAAAAACTAGATTTTTACTGTCAAGACCCATCCCCCTAGGGCCTATGCCTTGATTACCCCTAGCCTACCTTCTATAGGCTACTGGCTGGCGACTAGCACCAAAAGGCCTATTCCCTAAAATGGGGAAGGCATTTCTTTTATATCCTGTAAACACACTCAACCAAGCACAAATCCAAATATGAACACAAGTAAAATGTATAGTAATAAGAGTGTGTAAAATAAGAAATAGGGGCTAGAATACAAGACCAACTGGAAAGTACAAGAAAAATGAAATGTACAAGTAAACTGAAATATCTCTTATGCACTCTCACCAAGGATCCTACCTGAAAGGTAGGTATAGATCTCAAATGGTCGTCTCTACAGTATGCCTCATCTAATGTCCACCTCTGTGCTACCTCTTGTCCTGGTATTCTTGTCCCCAGTCAGCTCTATCCGTCATCTGCACCAAACACAAAAAAGTGCAAATGTAGCTCATGTAGGGGTGAGTATAACGATACTCATTAGGGTCCCCGAGACCCCAGAATGTCCCTCAAAATCAAAAAGGGTAAACATCAAGCATGTAAACAACAGTTAACCCTACTTAGGTATATTCCCATACATATAACTAGGTTATCGAGTATACCCATCTCATTCATGAGGTAAAACAAGGCCAAACTTATTATCTCAAAGCTCAACTGTTCCACGAAGGAATGAATACCACGAAGGTAACATGACAAAGGTATGTACCAAAAAGTTAATGCAACAAAGAAGAATACCACAAAGGTATCAAAATGAAGGAAAGTACCACACAGGTATCCAAACTGAAGAATACCACCATGGTATCACCATGAATGAAAGTACCACAGAGGTACACCACACATAAGAATACCACAAATGTATCACCATGACAGTAAGTACCATATCACTACACAACACAGAAGAATACCACAAAGTTATCACCACAAAGGAAAGTACCACACAGGTATGCCACATAAAAAAATACCCGAAAGGTATCACCATGTTGGTAATTACCACACAGGTACACCACACAGAAGAATACGAAAAAGGTATCATCACGAAGGAAAGTACCACATACGTACACCACATAGAAGAATAACCCAAAGGTTTCACCATAAAGAAAAGTACCACACTAGTACGCCACAAAGAATAATGCGACAAAGTTATCACCACGAAGGTAAGGAGTAAGCTCACACGAGGTATAACTTATGTATAGTTACAAAAATGAATAGGTGTAATTACTGAATCAACTTACTCTATTAAGAGGCTGACCCACGTAGGATCCTAAATAATCAGACCCATGTAGGATCCTAAATCATCAGACCCACGTAGGATCCTAATACATCATCATACACACACAGGATCCTATTACATCATCAGACCCACACAGGATCCTAGTACATCATCAGACCCACACATGATCCTAGTAAATCATTAGACCCACACATGATCCTTGTACATTTTCAGACCCACATATGATCATGGTACAATAGACCAACTTAGGATACTAGAGTAATTCCAAATGGATTCCTAGATAGGATCCATATGGGACCCTCAATCACAGAACCAAAAAGTTTCCCAAAGCAGAGACCCATAAAGGATATCTTTCTCATGTTACAATAAGCCATTGGGTTCCCACACTACGCTCACTCGATTTTGGAAGGATATTCTCCTCTAGCCACAGGTCGATACTCTAACTGCCACGAAGTCCCACAAAGAGGTATCCCAAAGGTCTTCCATGTCAAAGGGGTATCAAATCAATATACAAAGCGTCAATCAGATGCCTGGTCTACATGTTATTGGCATTTTAATCCCAAGGGCCCGGTTGTATTAATGTTCGATCAAAACTGGTTGTACACCAACTATATCCAAAACCCAAGTTGGGTATAGAAAAAGGACTACATCGATTCAAGGTTTCCAGTGCCATATATGGTTCATCAAATGGATGAACGTAGATCAATACATGGCCAAATGAACAAAAAGGGCTCAAAGTTGGTCCGGGTCCCGTCTGACCCTGCTCGACCCAGCCTAGGCCGACCCGAACTAGTTCGGGTCGACCTGGTCCAACCCGAGTCTGGCCTTGGGTTTGACCCATCCCGCTAGGCTTGCCAGGGACCGCCGGGGTGGCTCGGCCTATGGTGCGGTGGCCAGCTGGGCACCCGGTGCGGCGGCCCACTAGGCTCACAGTGCGGCAGCCCACTGGGCTCGCGGTGCGGGGAGGCCCGCGATGAGGCTGCCCACCACTACCGGTCGGATGACCATCCCCTCTTCTACATAGCTTAGTCATGTGTCGTGCCTACACCGGCGGCCCTCAGCGAGCAGACTACCCTCCTATTGCCAACCTTGCCCCACCGGGTAGTGCGGACATGCGCCTCTGTCCCCTTTGTGCTGCCGACCAGAGTCCCAGCCACCACCCTTGCTCTGCTATGGCTGACTGGATGCGGCTCTTCTCTGGTGGGGTAGTTGCGCCACTTCCGTCTTCACAGTTGAACAAGGTTCCGACCACCACTACCGAGTCCCACCAGTTTTGGTCTCCGACACGGTCACCGATGATGTTCTTCCGGGCACTGGGCATTCCCCGATGGCCCATTCTTCTTTCTGCTGACATCCGCACTAATCGTGGGTCGTTTCCAAGGATTTTAAATGACCACAATCCAAAAATGGCTCAAAGAGGTTGGGCTGTGTTCATTTGGCCTAAAACCTCCATGTTATAATGGTATCACACAACTTATTAATTCTTGAATTATGAAGAACATCATGAATAGGTAAGGGGGTAATAAAAAAAACCCTACAAGATACTCCAAAAAATCCTCCAGCAAAAACGAAAGAATTTCCAGTTAATCTATTAGTCAGTGGACCCAGATTCTTCATATAAATTCTAGAACATGGAAGAGGGAAATAAGAAATGTATAAACGAAATAAACCCCTACCTCAAGTTCTTTGGAGGGAATCTGTGTTTGAGGATGTACCGACATTATTCGTCCCCGCAACAAGCTTCTAATGACACCTCTTGATCATCATTCTTTGGTTCATGGCTTGAAGTTTCTTGTCACTACCCACTTGAACCGGATCCTTCCTCCATGTGTTGGATGTTGCTACACTTTACCAGAGTTTCATAGCTTAGTGAACCCATGCCAATTCCTCCCCCCAAGATCCATATAAATTGGAGAGGGGATGGGTAAGTAACGATAGTTGATTTTATGAAGGTACATTAACTAGGAACCTTCATAATTCCCCAATGGTGCGTTTACTTAGAATTGAAAGGTCAAGATATTTATTGGATTGACACATCACTGATCCCACCTTTCTGCTCATCCATTGGATAAATAGAATAAAAATAAAATAATAATGTTATTTTATTTATTATATTAAAAGTTCCAAAAAATAACTTTTTTATCAGACCTACTACAGTCTAATTGAAGGTCTCCTTATGCGAAACCTTGCACTGTGGATTCAACAGTGCCCTCATATATTTAATCTGAGCACCCGTTCAAAAGTTAGAAAATGCCACTCTCACATTTGCTGAACAAACTCAAAAAAAGTTCAGAAAATTAATAACAGTCACCGTTAACCCGCGCCAGTCGAGATTAGGATTTACCTAAGTGAAACACACCCTACAGAACATAATGGTACTCTCGAATTTCTAGTACGAGTTACCATATAAATTTTATGGATTTTAGAATAAAATAATTGTCACATATTTATTTTATTTACGACCAAAAATTAGATTTCACTGGTGGCCCATGCCGGCTAAATTAGTATCTTCCTAAATAAAGAATACCATCGCGAGTTCAGCGGTTTTCTTAGATTTATAATTCATGTTACCATTTGTGAGTTATAAGCATTTGAAAAATAAAATAAAATAATTATTTATTTTATTTATGATCTTGCCATTTTTGGGTTTTCTCACAGGAGGCATGTGACGAGTAAACTTAAGTCACACCTAGGGTAAACCATCCATCCCAAATGCAGTGGTTCCCTTATATTTCTGATTTGAGTTACCATTTATGAATTATTTCACATTTTTAGGAAAACTACTTATACACGCTAGTTAAAACATAACCAAACTTCGACAGATCATTCTAGGCACTCCGGGCCTCAGAATCACGCGCCGTCAGATTTAACAGTCTAGAAATAATTCTATATAATAAACAAAATATACAAAATTTACAGACATTACATTCTCCCCACTTCAGGGCATTGCATTCTCAAAAGCCACAACAAAGGAAGAACAACCAAGTGAGGGTACAGAGCACGAATCTAAACCTCCCACTCCCATGTGCTCTCCTAGAGTTCTCATGATTCCAAAGTACATGCAACAAATGAATCGATCGCCCATGAAACACCCACTCTTGTGAATCCTCAATCTCCACTAGAACCTCCGAAAACATCACCCCATCGTCGATTTCATGATCATTGTGGTCGATGATGTGAGATGGGTCATGCACATGTCTCCTTAGCTGGGATACAAGGATGATGTTGTGCACCCTATCCAACTTCAGTGGAATATACAAGTGGTATGCTACCTCGCATATCCTCCGAGTTATATGAAAAGGACCGATTAACCTCGATGATAAATTTTCGCCTCATCCAAGTCATCAAATTCCCTGTTGAGGAGAGAGTCTCAAGAATACATGGTTCTCCTCCTAGAACTATAAGGGTTTTTGTATCTTGTCTGTATAAGACTTTTGCCAACTCTATGCATTATTCATTTGCTGACAAGTGAGATATTGTGATACAAACTCTGTCACTACTTTCTTTATCTCTAGCCAGAAATACTGATGCCGGAGGTCCTGGTACATCTTCACCACACCAGGATGTACTGCCAGAGGGGTCGTATAGAACTCACTAAACACCTCCTCTTGAACTACCACTAGTACCATGGATTATCCTCCGAAGAAGATGATGTGCTCCCCACCTTTAGAAAATCCATCAGGTGCCTGCCCTGAGGATATCTGAGCATGTTGAGCCTTGTAGTCAATGGTCCCAAGTTGCACCTCCCTGACTCGCAAAAAGAGTGGGGGAGTGACTATCCTAGACTGATTATACGAATCTTCATCTCTACCCATGAAGGATATCTGTAGTGTGACTAGTTACTCTAATGCCTCACTCAGCAGTTGTAGACTAGACATCCTGTTGTGGGTGTCTACTACCATGTTCATCTTCCCAAGCGTATAGACTATCTTAATTTCATAGTCTTGGAGGAACTCTAGACACTCCCACTGGTAACATAAAACTAAAAAATTCTACTACCACAAGTATAAGGATGGATGACTCACGGGTGATCGGCTGCACCCTCCTATGCATGAGTTTGTCCTATGCTACCTGAGATTCCTTTTTTTTCCAAATAAGGAAAACCTCATCCCAAGGTTTTAGATAAACCAAAACCTTTTTTCCTTATATTTTCAATCAGAGTATAAACTGTGGATGTTCTATCCATACCCAAACTAACATCATAAGTCCTCGAAGCTTCCACCCAAAGGTTCCAACCGAAACTCTTGCCTCATGGGTCATATCACACTATCAACGTTAGTGTGATTATCATGTCTCCTCCCAAAGGTATCTCCAGACCTGAGGTCCAAGTCAATGGTTTAACCAGAAACACTAGGTCTTGGGAATGATTCTTGGAAGGAAGGAATGATTGGTACCTATGTATATTGATACAACAGCTAGTAGTATACATAGACTGTACCTCGAATCATTCCTAGAGCCCTTAGGTCACACTCCTTGACCGCATGCACCTACTCACTTCCTCTTTCCTCCAACTCGTTGAGCTTGGTGGGAACCACATAGGGGTGGTGGTTGTAATATGTCCAAATGTACTCCACCTTATTATATTCCACTAGCTCTTCTTCCACGTCTAGAACCCTGTTGATTCATCTGTCCTTAACACTTCCTCTTCCTAAAACATTTCACACACCCTAGTCTCTGAGACTGGTTTCAGTTTCTTGCTTTCCCACTGCTAACAATCACGGGATGCATCCACTCATCCAATGAACATTCAACCAGAATGGTTCTCTCCAACACCATAACATATGTAGGAATGCATAGAGGAATAGTGCTAGATCAAATGTATCTAAACACACCTCGCTCGGTAGTCTAAGCCTTAAATCACTGGATGTACTGTATTCATCACATACCTGATACAGTTGACATGCCTTAATGAATACTCAGTTACCAAAATTTCTTCCTGCCAAAGTTGTAGATGCTCTCTGGAACACTTATCCACCTCTTCAAGACAGTCGTTAGCCGCCAATGGGTCGGCCTCACCTTGAAACCTGAGGGGTATCTGATACTGAAACATGTGTAAGTCACTAAACCTACATGTTTCCTCTACCAGTACCATCGGTTGTAATTACTGACCAACGGGGGGTGATATATCTAGCACAGTACTCGAAGGTACCATCTCGGGTAATGGTCCATGTACCGAAGCCTCATCACTATGCACACCATCCTCATGGTCACTCACTGGAAAAGACTAGTTCCTAAGATCACCATCAGCTCTACTGGTGTCTCTACTAGGCAAAAAACTCTTGCAAGTGCCTCCAGCTGGCCCTCAACTGCGTGGAATTCTGTGTCGCCTCAAAACCATAGAGGCCTATGTCGTTGGAACTCATGGAACCCGCTCAGTTGGCGTGCACTGTCCGCCAGTGCGGTAGGTGGAAACTGCTGCCCAATGGGTAGTGGTGCTGATGGTACACGACCCGAAGGTGGAAACATAGCAAGAGGGCCCTATATTGGAGCCTCGTCTCTCAATGGCCATCATCATGTACTCTCTTAGGAATCCCAGCTGACTGTCTACACTGTAGCATCATGACAAGGAACTGGTGCACCACATACATTATGTTATACCTGGTGAGCTGACTCAAAGATATCAAAAAGAAAACATTTAAAAAACACACAAAATCATTTTTTCATGCACTGAGTGAGAAATCTGAATTCTGGGTCCTAGTGTATGGATACGTCAGCCGCCACACCAACATTGGATTCCCAAAACTGAAAACCATAATCATAATAAATAACACTATTGCCACACAGAAAGTATTATATTCATATTTTCTATGGTAGAACTGACTCGTTTGATACCAATTTGTCATGACCTGCCCTCAAGGGCATGTGTCGTGACTACCCCAAGCCTGACTTCCATAGGCTAGGGGCTGGCGACTAGCACTGAAAGGCGTATTCTCTAAAACCAAGAAGTCATTGAATTTATATCTAGTTAACACACACACAAAATCACACATCAATATACAAGCACAAGTAAACTATATAGTAAAACGAATGTGCACAATATGAAAAAGGGTCCAGAATACAAGGCGGACTAGAATGTACAAGAAAACTGAAAATTACAAGTAAATTGAAAGATCTCCTGTGAACTCCTACAAAGGATCCTACCTATAGGGTAGGTACAACTCTTAAATAGCTATCTTTATGGTATGACTCATCTAATTTCCACCTATAGGCTATCTCCAGTCCTGTACTCTAGTCCTCAGTCAGCGTTGTCCATCTTCTGCACCAAACACAACAGGTGCGGGCGTAGCCCGTGTTGGGGTGAGTATAATGATACTCAATAGGGACCCCAAGACCCCCTAAGGTCCCTCAAAATCCACAAAGGGTAAACTAAAAGCATGGAAACAATAATCAACCCCACATAGGTATATCCTCATACATATACCAAGGTTATCAAGTATACCAATCTCATTCTTGAGGAAACACAAGGCCCAACTTATTATCTCAAAGCTCAACTGTTCCACGAAGGATAGAATACCATGACGATAACACTACAATGGTATGTTCCACAAAGGTAATGACGCACAGAAGAATACCAAAAAGGTATCACCATGAATGAATGTACCACAAATGTTTGAAACACTAAAGAATAGCACTAAGGTATCACTATGATGGATAGGACCACACAGTTACGCCACACAGAAGAATATGAAAAAGGTATCACCGTGAAGGTAAGTACCACATAGGTACGCCAGACAAGAAAATACCACAAAGGTATCACCATGAAGGAATATACAACACATGTACACCAAACAGAAGAATACCAAAAAGGTATCACCACAAAGGTAAGTACCACATAGGTATGCCACACAGAAGAATACCACAAAGGTATCACCAAGAACAAAAGTACAACACAGGTACGCCACACAGAGGAATACCACAAAGGTATCACGATTAAGGTAAGTACTAAATAGGTACACCACATGGAATAATACAACAATGATATCATCATGATGGAATTTACCACACAAAAGATTACCACCAAGGTATTACTATGAAGGTATGGACTTAGCTCACACTAGGTGTAACTTTGGTATGGTAGTAAAGATGATTATGTGTAACTACTGAATCATCTTACCCTATTAAGAGGAAAACCCATATTGGATCCTAAATCTTCATACCCACGAAGGATCCTAAATCATCAGACCCACAAATGATCCTAGTACATCATCTGACACACACATGATCCTAGAACATCATCAGACCCACACAGGATCCTAGTACATCATCAGACCCACACAGGATCCTAGTACATCATTAGAACCGCACAAGATCCTAGTATAAAAAACTCACGAAGGATAATAGAGTAGTCTAGAATGGTTTCCTAGAGTAGATATATGTGGGACCCTCAATCACAGTCCCATGAGGGATCCCAAATCACATACCCATATAGGATCTATTTCTCATGTGATAGTCAACTACAGGGTTCCCGCACTATGCTCGCCTGATTCAAGGATGATCTGCTCCCCAATAAATAGGTCGATACTCCAATATCCACAAAGTCCCACGAGTATCCAAAAGGATATCCACATAAAAGGTGTCTCAACACATAAGTCATGGCATTAATTGGACGCCCAGTCAACAAGTTATTGGCCTTTTAGTGGCGAGGGCCCGGTTGGATTCGTGTTCGATCCAACCCGGCCATACCCCAACATTATCCAAAACCCAAGTGGGGTATACCAAAAGGACCCTCTCGATCCATGGTTTCTGGCGCTATAGACGTTTCATCCAATGGATGCCCGTAACTCAAGATATGTTCGAGTGAATAAAAATGGGTCGAAGTTGGTTTGGGTCCCGACAGACCCGATAGGACCAACACGACCTAGGCCGACACGACGTTGTTCGGGTTCACTCAGTCCAAATTGGGACTGGCTTTGGGTATAACCTATCCTACTGGGTATGGCCCGAACCGTGGTGCGGTGACCCGCTGGGCTCGCGGTGCGGTGGCCCATTCGGCTCGCAGTGTGGCAACCTGCGGTGCGGGGCTGCCCGCGGTGTGGCACCCCACGGGTTAGGGTGGCCTGCGATGCGGCGTCCCACCACGGTGGTCTAGATGGCCATTACCCTCTTCCACGTAGTGCAGTCACACGCCGTGCCTTCACTAGAAGCTGACAGCAAGCCGACCACCCTCCTCATGATGCCCTCGCCCTGGCGGGTGACACGGACATGAGCCGTCATCCCCTTCGTGCGGCCAGCCGAAGTACCAACCCCCGCCCTTACTTCCCCATGGATGACGGGCCATGACTAGTCTCTGGTGGCATATTTGCACCACTGCCATCTTTACGGCCATCCATGATGTCATCCTCCGCTCTCAAGTCCCACCGGTGTTAGTCATCGACACGGTCACCGACAACGTTATTCGGTTCACCAGGCTTCCCCCAGTTTCCCGTTTATTATTCTATTGACATCCTCACTTTCCTCGGGAGGATTCAATTTATTTAAAACCACCAAAATCTAAAATGGTTAAAAAGGGGTCAGTCCATGTTCATTTGTCCCGAACCCTCCACGTCAGAACCCTTGCAAGAAACTTATTAATTCTTGAATCATGAAGAACTTCATGAATGGGTAAGGGGGTAATAAAAAAACCCTACAAGTAACCCACTACATCATCCCGCAAAGATTAATGAATTTAAAGTCAAACCGTTATCCAGTTGACCCATGTTTTTCATATAAATTCATGAGTAGGGAAAAGGAAAAATAAAAACACACAAACAAAATAACCCTACACCTCAAGTTTGTAGGAGGGATTCCACGTTTGAGGATGTGTTGGTGTTCGTCATCCCTGCAACAAGCATCCAATGACGCAACTCGATCGTTATTATTTGGTTTGGGGATTGGGGTTTCTCATCACCACCCACTAGAACCAGCACCGTTCTCCAAATGTTGGGTGTCACGACACTTTACCAGAGTTTCATCGCTTGGTGATGCCGTACCAATTTCTCCCCCAAGCTCTATATAAATAGGAGAGGGTGAGGGTAAGTAATGATCATGGAATTTGTTAATGTTCATTAATTAGGAACTTTCTTAATCCCTCAGGGGGTAGTTATAACTAAATGAAAATTAAATCCATTCATTGTCTTGACATGTTGCCCATCCCACCTTACCGCTCTTCTGTTGGAGGAATAGAATAAAAATAAAACAATAAAGTTATTTTATTTATTCTATAAAAATATCCAAAAAATATCTTTTTCTACGAACCTACTATAGTCAAACAGAAGGACTCCTTATGAAATATCTAGCATTGTGTATTCAATGGTGCCCAAAGATTTTTAATCTGATCACAGGTTCAAATGTTAGAAAAATATGCTCACGTATTTACCGAACATAACCAAAAAAATTTCGGAAAAATAATAATAGTCACCCTCAACCAGCACCTGTAGAGGTTAGGCTCTACCATAGTGACCCCCAACAAACCCAATGGTACTATCTGATTTCCAAATAGAGTTACTTTTTAAAAGATATGGATTTTACAATAAACTAATTGTCACTTAATTAATTTATTTACGGCCAAAAACTAACTTTCACTAGTGGCCCATGCTAGAAAAATTTATTATCTTCCTAAATAAATCATTCCCTCAAGAGTTTAGTGGTTGTCTCATATTTTTAATCCGAGTTACCATTTGTGAGTTATTTGAATTTACAAATGAAATTAAGTCGTAACTAGGGTAAACCCACCATCCTGAACACAAGAGTTCCCTCATATTTTTGATATGAGTTAATATTTAAGAGTTATTACACTTTTTAAGTAAGATAACTTACACATGATAATTGAAACTTAACCAAACATAAACGAATCATTCTGGGAATTCCAGGCCTTGGAATCACATGCCATTAGATTTCGAAGACCATAAATAATTTCATATAATGAAAAAATATACGCAATTTCCGGTACATTATATTTATAGTTCTACACTTCATCCCATAGAATGAGTAATAAGGATTTATATGATTTCTCTATTAGAAAATATTATTATATTCAAACTCGGTCAATGGAATATATTGATCCCAACCTCCTTTGATGTTTATTGAGTAATCTATCATCATATCCTTACTTTTATATTAGTATTTTTCATATTGTACATCCGTAAATGTGTGATGGGATATAATAATGTTCAACATGTTGTTCAAGACCTATTTATGGTTCTATTAGAATATTGTGGTGAATATCAGACCATGATCAAATAAAATCAATAGTGGTGTTCCATAATACCTCAATACTTTATATATGAATATCTTGGTATGTTTAATGGGTGTGAAGTGTTAATAAATGTTAATGAATTAAATAGTGTTTGTAAGAAAATTCACCACAACCCTTATAACATTGTTTCTATTGTATGAATTTATAAGATGTTTGACATAATATCGTTGTATATTATCTCAAATATATGTATGTATGGGTAATGGTTACATATTCACCTTTTACATTAATATTCATTCCTTAAATTATTTGTATATCAATTTCATTTCTATATATTTTAGATAATACATCCTATTATTATCCAACACAAAATTATTTTTGAAATATCAATAAGTCATTCTGATTACTAGGTGGATAAAGATTGTTAATCTATCATAATCATCTAAAATCTCCTTCATTATATTTGGATTTCATGGTATACATAATCATGTCCTAAATTATAGAATTTTTAATTTATCGAAATTAATCTCTGATATTTCCCATTGGTTATTTCTTCAATATTTTTTTATATCTTTAAATCTACCATTTGTGAGTCCTTTTTCTTATCTGGGACAGATTTTAGGGAAACCATTTAGTAAATGAATAATGTTTTCCTCTGATTATGATTCCCATGTATTTCCTTTAAAATTAATCTATGATTTAATCCCATTCAATCCATATCATAGATATATATATAGTATGATTTCTACAATGAGTATCTACTTTATTGTTTACTATTACATGGAGGTAATGGATTGAGAATTCATTGTCTTTTATTATCTTCTAACATATTTTTTTCATGTTCAGATAGTTCATTATGAATTGATACATTAAAATTTTATCATGGGTATCTATGCTAAACCTCTATTCATAAATAAAACGCCTATAAATATTAAATGAAAATATTACTTTACCTAACTCTAGATAATGCATTGGATAATATTTATTAGGAATATTAAACTCTTATATAAAATATACTATAACATTTTAATTTTTCATGAGTATAAAAAATAATACATTTTTAAAAATATCTATACAATATAAATCCTTCCACACTAAATGGTAGTGTTAGTACAAGTTTGATGACTAAACTCTTTTTCAACTCCTTGAATCCCTATTCATATTTCAATATCTAAAAAACATTACTATATTCCATTTAACAAGGACAATTGTTTTGAAAATAAAAACATGATTCTCACAAACAAACATTAATACCCAAATAATTTTATGAAACTATAGATTTATATTTTAAATATAGTTCTGGGTCATTCCTCAACCACTGTCTTCTTTTAGTGACCAATATATATTTCCATGAATGTGGTAACATTCCCAAAGAATGAAACATGATTTATCCCAAAGTCACATTTACTATACATTATATATAATTTCTCCGTTTGTAAATAATTTTTAAAAATATTGGGATGATTCTATTTTTCCCTGTACGTTTGGATTTTACTGTAATATCATCTATAAAGACCCCAATTTTTTTTCAATGTAATATCTATTGACTCCATTAAAAATATATATAATGATATCTTAGGTGTTTTCCTGTTAAAATACAAAACATATGAACATATATTGACCATATCTTGTGTAAAAGATAGTCTTTGGAATATCCTCAGCATTGAAATTAATTTATGAAATCTAGATAAAAGATTTATCATTGAGTAGTATTAATCCCTACAGAGTTGATCAGAAAAGCCTAAAATCAAAGGATATAGATACCTATTCTTTTTTATGATCTTTTTAATCTCAAAATAATTTATTCACAGATGAATTAACCTATCTTAGATCTTGAAGATGAGGTATGGGGAACCACATTGTGGAAATCATAGGCACATAATCCGGTTTTCTAATATCCCATGTAGTTTTTTCTTCAATTATTTTAGTTTAATGGGGTCTATTTTAATGGTAATCTTGTATTTGGGAATATATCTACGTATAAGTTATACTGATATCTCTACCTATAGATCATTATGGAGTGTTGACAACTATTTTTAGAATACATAAAAATATTATTTTATAATCGGAATTTTCTGATGAATAATCCATTACATTTTTTCAATAATTTGATCTTGATATACTTTCTCATAAGGAAATAATATCCATATATGAGAAACGATTTTCAAAAAAGATTTAAAATTCTCCTTGAACTTTTATATAATTGGAGGATGGTTTGGATATGGAAACTAATATATATATCTTTACTAGTAATATTTGATCTATATAAGGACATTCATTACATTTCCAACAAGACATCAAATTCCCCCAAAAGTATTATAATGATATTTATAGGATATTCTTCACAAAAATTCTAATTTTGAAAATGTTTTATAGGTCGGATATAATGATTTCACTACTTAGTGTTTTCCTTAATAACTCAATCTCCATTTCATAAGGTGGTGATAACATATTTCCACTATATTTTCATGTCATGATATATTGTATATGAAAATAATAAATTAAGATATTCACTATTAGTAAATCAATAATCATTATACCTTTTTAAAATTTATTTTTATTAAAAATCATAACAATAGTGATAGAATAAGCCCATAAATAATCTCTGCTATTTTTTAGGTTGTCCTCATATGTTATTATTATCATTCCTTAGCTTATTACATTATATATAATTTTTTCCAGATTCTATGCATTTGAAATATTATAACATAAAAGAAGGATTGATTAAAAACATTATTTCTTACATAATTTTGATTGATTTGTTTATATCCATAAAGAATTAATTATATCGGATCCCTTATTTTACAAATTATATGTTTATCACTGTTATCTTAAAGTACTTCCCAAGGAACATCATTCTATATCTTTGACATGTGGGTAGTTGATATTTATTTCCCCAATATTTTTATCTAGAATTAAAATACATTATTCTAATCATATCCTTCTCTCCAGAGGCCATTGATATTCGTAAATCATTAAATCCTCCTTGACAATATATTAAATTATTTCTTCATAGAAATAAATGTCTATAATAACAATTATTTTTTAAAGACTAAGATTTAATCCACTAAATAAATGATTAGGTTTTATTTTGGAGTAAATGAAAACACTATAAGTTTACATTACATGAATTATGTTGTTTTCCCCATAATACCCAATTGGTTCATGAGGTCATCAATTCATTACAATAAAAACCCCCCTCCCAAATTCTAAAACCTAGAATAGAATGAAAATATATATTTAAAATTATTTTTTTGGAATGTTCACATTTCATAATACTGATGTCATCATAGGGTTTAGTATACTTGATTAGTGTCTACCTATGATAGGCTTCCCATTCTAGGTGATAAAAAACCAATATAAATTTCTTGTGGTTATAGAATTGGTGGGAAAAAATTATATTTTTAATAGAAGTATTTCCTCGTTATTTGGGATCAAAACTTCTATAAAAAGTGGGATGTCATTTTCACACAAATAACTCAATAAAAAGGGTTTCTCTCTTTGAAAAAGGATTTAATTAAACATGGTTCATTCTATTATTCATATATTGAGTCAGTTGAGAAAATACCTCCACGTGGTGGTTGACCCATACTCCCAAAATATAATGGTTTTAATTCAGGAAATCACTAAATTTTCCATTGAATTATATTTTGAAATGCTTATTACTATTTTATTTTATTACTAAATAATAAAACTAGATGGGTGATGATAATAAAATTTTAACCATATAAAAGGAAAATAATGAAAAAAAGAAACCCATCAAACACTTATATGACATATAATTTAACATTAAAATTTTCAATCTCAATCCTAATCAAGAAAATTACCAGGACATTATTTTATGTTATATATAAAAACCAATAACTCATACAAATAAAATAATATGATTTATAACATAATTATTTATAAAAATTACAAGAAATATATAGGTCTTGTGTCAATGTGAGATTATCCTTATCATAAAACTTTTTAAAATAAACCTCATTATAATTTATTTCCATCTTCATAGTATGCTACTAAATATATTGAAACTTATAACACAATATGGGGTCTTTTAAGGGCATATATAAAAGAAAAGTGTGATCTATAAAACCTAGTAATGGTTAAAAAAGTAATTATAAGTAATATTACATAATATATATAATTTTGGGATTGATAAAGCTTATCAAAAGATTATATCTCAAGCTAAGAGTGTCATAGAGGTTGGAAATTAAATAATAATGAAAAAAATCATAAATAGAGGAACATATCCATAAAATAATGTGTATAAGATAATAATAAGTTAAAAATTGATAATTGGGAAAAAATAATATATTTTTCACAATATAATCTGAAACTCACTTCAATGGAATCTTAATATAGTGTTCGAGTCTCATAGTGTTCACATCAAATATAATATGTCAAAAGTTATAATCATTAGAACATTGATAATGGGGTTGTATACTTCATAACCCACCCATTTAAAAAGATTATTTATATTATTATGTGTGCTATATAAAGGTAAGTCATATAAATATAACAATTATCTGAAAAACCAATGAGATGGAAATGATTTGAATAATAATGCCCCAAATAAAATCCAAATGACATATAATATACATTTATATGAAACATTCTACTATAGAATTTTAAAATTTTAAAATTCAATAAATAAACAAATGTCCATAAAATTAAGATTGTGCAAAGGAAAAATAATATTAAGAGGGTGAATAAGTAGTAGTGAATATGAGACCCTCGAATAAGGTTTGATGAAATTGTTAATAAACCATTAATTATGATCGGGAGAATAAAATTTACCTCAAAAGAAAAATTTAAACAAAATATTTTACCTCATGATAATTATTATTTATTAAAATAATTGAATATATAACCCTTAAATTTTTTATAATTTAAATTGTTTACGGAATTAAAATTTTAACGTTAATTGAGTTTTCATCACTGATGATATTGTGAATGTAACTTTGAAATCATGCATAACCATAAGAAAAAATTAAAATTAAACCAGTTATATATTGGGAAAACATATATATTGAAAATAAAAGTAAATTTTTTTGAATAATTTAGAGTGAATGATTCATAAATATAGAAAATTAAAGCAAAATAAAGAGGGTCAATGAAAATAACTCTTAACATCAGGTCATAACTTGGATTGATACATAACAATAGCCTTGTGGATAACAAAATTAGATTTATTAACACATTTTTAATGAAATTATTTATATTTATTTCATTAATTTTTGTTATTTCTTACACATTATGATCACTTAATTAAAATATTATGTTTAGGTTGATAATCCCATGGATGATTGTTTCATAGTTCAGATATAACATGTTTTTCTTAATAATGCTCTAGGTTCTCAATTAATGAGTTGAAAAAAAAAACAGGTATAATGAAATAGATTTTCTAACTATCTATAAGTTCAAATTGTTCCTAAAAAAATCAGTTCAAATGTTTGAACAACTCAATTATTATAATTATTTTTGTATAACAGTGTGTTTATTTAGGCCATTTTATTGCACATGGTAAAATAAAATTGTTATATTTAATTTCAGAATTATTTAATAATTTATGAATATCAATAATAATATAATATAACTGTTACATAGACAACTAATAACAAAATGTTCGATTATTACCATCCATAAATGAGATAATGATTATTTTAAACAATATCCTTATGAGGGCATATATCGATTATGAATGGATGATTGTCATAAAAAACTACTTCTTTCATTATATATTTTTTGTATTTATAACATATAATAAATAAATAATTTATTTAAATGTATGGAACTTGGTTATTAGAATTATGAGGTGAATGTATAAAAATAAAGGAGTATAAAGGAAATACAATTGTTAGTAGTTCTTACCTGACACTTTGGGATGACTCATTGTTTAATTAAATTAAGACTTCAGAGGGTTGTTTTGAAAAATACTATAACCTCCCAAACATGGATAATTGGAATAAGGTAGATAATTTGGTAGAAATTTGGAATGATAAGAAGACTAATGTTTTATGAGAAGTTAGGTTGTGACTGAAGTTATTTGTAAGAGGAGAGGATGTTTTTGAATACAATATCTATGATATTTTATTTTATCTCAAGACTCTAAATAGAATTTAATCATGTTACTATTTTAATTTATTTATGAATTTGAGTTTGAGATAATTTTTTCATACATTTTGAATATGAAATTAATCTTGTTTTTAAAATTTAATAAACAATTCCATATTTTGTCATATTTCACTCTTCAACTCCGTATTTCACTAATTATGAAAATTAGAAAATCATCACCATTATCAAATATTAACATAATGATTCCAAAAAATAAAATCCATTTTTAGAAAATAAATATTTATAATATTTGTTGTTAATATTTAATTATTATATAAAATAAATTTTACATTAAAAAATGAATTCTTTTGTTATAATACTACATTTAAATATACTTAAATTTTATTAAATTGATTGAGTAATTATTTTATGGAATTTAAATAGCATATCAAATTATTAAATTTTTGATAAACATTATTTAGAATCTTAATTAATCATTTTCATTAATGGCCATTTTACTATTTAAATTATCATGTTATTATTCAAACAGATATTATACTATTTTGACGGTTATATTTTAATCCACCACACCCTTAATTGTAAATTGTTTTATGGGACATATACTTATATAAATACCTATAATTTCATTCATTTATAATAAACTATAATATCATATTAAATTTATTTAAATATTATTTTTAAAATGATAACTGTTTTAATATTCTACTTTCTTTTAACGATGTTGTTTGAAAATATTATAATACATGGAGACAATGATGCACCCAAATTTATAACCCAGGTTCCATTATATTCATTTATTTATTTTTACCATTTTAGAACAATTGTTTTAATAATTCTTTGATATGTATATAAAAATTATATTTAATGTTCTATATTGAATAAATACAATCAGGATAATTTTTTATTTAGGGTGAATTTGAATTATATTATATCTTATTCAAAAAATAGACATATATATATATATATATTAAGGAGGAAAAATTAATTTATAAAATTATGGATCATTATATGGATAATGGACAAGAAATTCAAAAACTATATTCAACTAAAAGATCCACTATTTCAGATGAATTAGAGTTTGGAATGATATGGCCCTCATACTGATGGGTTAGTGAAAAATATTGTGTAAATGATAGAGAATAAAAATATTATAGGTCATTAATGGGTGTAATAAAAATATTTTAATCCATTTCTCAATGTTTATGAATTTTATTTATGTTAAATTATGTCAATTATAGAAACATTATCTTTTTTATGAATATTTTCTATTTTTGTTTATTTAAATATATTTTATATAACTGAAGCATAGAAATAAATATTTTATATGAATTATTTAAATTAAATATTAAATAAAATAACTTTACAATATCAAAAACCAAAGGATTAGTGTTTCAAAATATTAGCGATATAAATTTAGACATTATTTCTTATTCATCTCATATAAATTACCAAATCACATGTTTTCCTTTAAGAAAAATCATATTTGGAACTCTACTTTAATAACATAGACTTGAAATATAAGGAGTCAGATCAAAAACTTATTAAAAAAGAATACAATGAGTTATAAAGGGTATTATAATAAGCATTAGAGAAATAATGAACTTGAATGAAATATTTGAATTAAAAGAACATGGATTCAGAAGATTTTTATATAAGGAATCATACAAGGTCATATCACCTTAAAGGGATCATACATATACTAAGGTGTAAGAATGTAAAAACAAGAGATAATTATCATGATTATTTGACAGAACATATTCTTAGTGTATGGATATAAATAAAAAAATCATAACATTGTGAACATAGATAATAACAATCATATCAACACATTATATTGAGAAAATAGCATGGCACAATCATGCATAGACATTATGTTCTGATATTATTTAATTAAAACCACATCTATTCATTATTTTATGAATGTTATAACAGATAAATTTTCCTTGTATTATATTTTTAACAATGATTATTGTAATAGTGTCTACACATTTTGTTTTGAACATTGTTAACCCAAATCATCCCCATGAATTATTTTGTAAACATGGCTAATCGTAACCATTTCCCTGAATTATTTTGTGAACATAACATATACAAATAATTCCCATGCATTTTGTTTTCAATGTAGCTAATTAAAATAATTTCCATGAATTATATTTTATGATACAAATATTTAAAGACATATTTTAGGGATACTATAGAGACCTATACAATTCTTAAATAAATATTTCATCTAATTAGATTGTTGTTGAATACATAACATCACGATATATGAAATAGTATTGAAGGTTTAGTGCCTTTTGAAACATTCATATATTAAAATATTTTTCAAAATATATATAAATCATCACCCCCTATGTTATGCATAATAAGAACCCTTCATAGACATAATGTACTTAAACAAATTATTCAAAACTTGTGTAAGGAAATATAGGAATGTGTCAGCTTATTTTCTCAGTCAGGGTAAAAATGGTAGATATCAATGATCACATAAACATAAATTAAGAATAAGGGCATGAAAAATGAGATTAAAAGTTTAAAATATAAACCAATAATATCATAGATCATAATATTTAATCATGGAATAAAACATGATAGTTCAGAATACATATATCAATAAATAATCAAAGAAAATGATCCAATAGATAATAAGTTTTTATAAAACATATTTCTTTGGTATACACATAAGTATATAAAGTCATTTCTGTAGTCAATATTCACTTACAAAAGTATCATAGTGGACTAGGTTCACACCCCATTCCATGAAATCCTTAGTTAAGGTTCACTCCCAGAATTATAATAGTAGATAGTGTCCCTTACTAAGTAGGGTTCTACCCCCATTCAAGGCCTTATTATCGTATAATATATCTATCTTTACCCAATGCATGGGAGGGATTTAAAATTATGGCCCCACCCATCCCAAAATAAAAAAAGTAAACAGTTGTTGTATATGATCATAAAATATTCACCATTTTATAACCCATGGAAAGGAAATGTAGTTCAAAATTATTTCATATTTTCAACATAGCATGACCTATATAAGAGGAACATGTTTCATAATTGTTTCATCATGAATAAATTAACAAATGGGAATGATATGAGTTTTGTAAAACCAAACATAAATCATCATTCTCATAAGTCATAAAAATAATTAAATTGGATGGTATCATTTGATCATATCCCAACTAAATCGTTAGTAATATTAAAGTATTTTATCATAGATTAAAATGATCATTGAAAATATTCCGGGATCATTCTGGAGGAAAACACCTTTATAACTTTGAAATAACTTATTTTAAATCTATAAATTTCATAAATATTAAGATATATTTTTTATTTTAAATTGAAATAGTACATTTCTAAAGGAATATTCAAATCACTGACTGGTCATAATTTTTGGAAAGTCCATTCATTGTATGTACATTAATGCAAATATTTGTTTCATATTTTCGGTAAAACATCAAATGTTCAACATTTAAAAAATGAAATAAAGATTAATTTTATTGTATAAAATGAAATGAAGGGTAAAAATGAATTTAAACTATCATATAATAATATTAATAATATTAATTAAAACATTTTTAGAAAATAGGGATATAAGGAAAAAGTATTTATGATTAAAATGAGAAATAAAGTTTGTTTTCCTCAATTTCATTACTTTAGTGCCTTGAGTTCAGAAAGAGATTAAAATGGAAATAAAATTTTTTATAACCATATATATATATATTAAGTTTAATTTAATGGGATAATTAATATATCTTTCATAAAATTTCAACATTATAAACATAATCATAAACAATCCAAATAAACAATAAAATTGTAACATAAATCCTTTATCCTAAGTTAAATATCATTTGATGTTGATAAAACCACATGTATAATAAATTTAAATTTATTATAATTATAAAATAGAATAATTTATGTACATTAAATATTATATATTATCTACTTATAAAATATATCACTCATTTATGTATAATTCGTTATTTAAACAATTTTTTCCAGGTGTTAATTATTTTGTTATTGAAAATATTTTCAGTTCAGTGGTACTAGTCATTATTATTTTATCACATTAAAATCATCTCTATAATTTATATAAGAAAAAATATGATATATATTAATGATATATATAAATATTTTTTCATCAATAAAAGGTATATATAGAAAATTATTTGCACTATTCCTAGAGATGCTTGGTTCTACGTTCACATAAACACTGTTTTAACATTTTGAAGGTTGAAAAAAGAATGGAAAATAATAATTTACCATTATTGAACATTTATTATTTCATAAATATGATATATATTGATAAATTATGTCCTTATTATCATCAATGTAAATATTACACAACAAAGGGAATCAAATTTCTTCGTGGAGGTGGTAGTTCACTTATATTTACAAGTGATGTTATCACTGTCCATATGATCAGAATGTAATGAGAAAGAGATGATATTATAATTAGAAAAGAATAAATTTTCATTAATATCATGTATATAAATATAACCCATCATAATACCCATCATGTAAATATGTTGATGGAAAATAAATTAAATACCTATGTGGAGGGGGTGGTCGACACGTACGCACGAGTGATGATTTCTGATGCCATTTTAAATAAAATTGGATGAATAAAGGTTGGGAGATAATTAAAATTTCTTTTTAGTATATTTAGAATTATGAAGTTATTATTTTATGATGAATACCATATATTTATTGGATTTATATGAATAAATAATTGAAAATAGGTTTGGTAGGATGATTACCTCTTATTTGGTGGGCCTCTTTTAGATCCATTATTATGGGTCATTAGATTGTTATTTTATGAAGAAAAGACCGATAAATAATTTCAAGGTAATTTAATAGGATTATTATTTGGGATTTGGTCAATATTGAATGAAAAACATAGTTTAAATAAGAGAATAAGGGGCATCATTTTAAATGTGGTAGAGCAGACACACTTAGAATTTCCTAAAAGATTAAAACACAATATTCTAATAATATATAAATATGATTCGTAATGGCCATATATTTAAGGGTGGGATATGATAAGGTGAAATTTATCCTTAAAATAGGATTTATAAATGTTTAATTGTAAAAATCACCCTTATCTATTAGTTTAACTCCTCTTAAAATTATTTACACCTTAACTGTTGTTACATATTTGTAGTATTTTTACTATTTATTATGATGAAAAAATTAAGTAGAAATTATTATATTATTATTATTATTTTACTAAAAATACAGAATAAATACAATAAAATTTAAATTCATATAACTGGTATATTTTAATTAAAAATTAAGGTTATAAAACATGATAGAAAGTAATTTCCTAGAAAAATATATATTCATAAGAGTAAAACTTATATGTACAAAAATTGAGTATAAAAATAATTACAATGCCATAAAATAGATATTTATTAATATAAATTGAATATTTTTAATTTTTATACACTTATAAACAAAACAGTATCATTGTAAAATACATCAATAAAATTAAAATTTTCAATACAAATATGTATTATCACTATTCATCAAAAAATTCATATATTCCGAAAAATATCAAATATTCACTGTTAGATTAATTTTGTAATTTGATTTCAAAAAATAATATATTTTTAATATAAAATTTTCAATTTTGTTAATTTTTAAATTTTTCTAATAAAAAGCAATAAAACCAATTTTTGGGAAAAATATATTTTTAAAGCGTATAATGACTTTACTAAAAATTGAGTACATATTTTTAAATAGATTTTCTGTATTTAATACCTTTAAACATTGTTGTTTAAAAAATTATTTTATTACTATTTTCCCCATTGATTTAAAATATAGGTTACAATGAAGTAATATATTATGGTTCATTTGTTATCAAAGTTATGTGCATTAGACGTTATTGAAGAAATTAGATTGATTTTAAGAGAAATATATCATTAAATTCTATTATAGTTTATTATACCCCATTATAATTAATTTATCACTCAAAATCTTTTCACTTTGCTACAAAAAATGTTGATATATTTATTTCATCATATTTTCAAGTTTCTATATAGATTCTTTGAGTTTATGATTACTCTAGGGAACAACAATTAGGCAAGTAGTCTAATTCTAAAATATATTATCTCAATAATTCAAGAATCTTAACTGTTCAATATTATACTAAAGATCATGCTCTAGTGGAACAACCTATAAATTAAATACATGTAATGGATCCATTATTTCATTCCCTATGAGGGATACATGGAACACATTGTGAACTACAGATAAGTTTAGTGGAAGAGATAAGTTGTAAGATACCATCCACACTCGATCAAGAATGAAAATGTGACCAAGAAAAATAGGCCACAACATTAACTTATTTCTATATTTCATAACATTCATTCAAGGAGAAATTTTTTGGAATACATTCTCATTAAATATAAATTCTTTAATTCACCGATGATTTTTAGTGTAACTTTTCTGTCGACTATGGGCTACCATGATGTTTTACTAAAATGATTTAGCATGCTCTTCTATTTGATCTGCAACATTTTTTATGAATAAATTTATTTCACCCAATTAATCCCATAATGTTGGTGTTATATATTGATTTATATAGTGGTATTCACAAGGATTCAGCTGAATTCTCTATTGATGTAATTGTTTTAGTAAAATTTGATTATTGGAAGTTGTTGATCCCAAGAAACTATTAAATACATATAAAAATACATAACAATATTCACCAGGGTTTGAATGGTTCTCCTAGATAGACAATAATTCTATGTATGATTAATATTATTAAAAAAACTATAAATGCACAGCTTTCTATAGTATTTTCCTAAATCATTTAGGTAAACCTTTGATCATGATTAAATATAATAGAATGTGGTAATCCATGAAAGCTTACCACTTCATTAATTAGTTTCATTGAATGTTAATCAAGTGATAAATCATCTCCTATATCAATTTAGTATGATAAATTCATAAGGTTTCTGAACAAAACCTCAATAGAAAATTCTCCCTTAGATGATTTCAGTAGACTGATGAAAAATATACAAGGTTATCATTTATCATTTTCATTATGGAATGGGTAATGTCTTTAATATCCACTTAGAATCATGTATCTCATACTTAACCTATTAAAAAACCAATCAATGAGGTACATACTCTTCAATATATCTCTTTATGTTGTCCCAACCAAAAAACACATATATAAATATATATAACTTCATACATTTAGGATTAATATATAATGGTTAACTATATGATTTATCTAATAATTCCATACACAACTCTAGTATGTATGGATAACTTACCCAGTTTTAGAACCCTATGATTATATCCATTTGAAAGTTGAAATTAAGAACATTAGTATCCTTATTTTAAATCTATTTATCATTTGTTTTCACCTCTCTAATCATTACATAGTTAAATTGTGGAAACCCATTTAAGAAATATTAGATTTCCCCCATTAATTTAATATTCCAGGTTCAACATTTTGATTATTTTGAAATATTGGATCTTTTGCGATCCTTATCATAGATATACATGCATGGTCCTTCCAACTCAGAGAATATACCAAGTTGTTCTCTAGCCCAAGATGGTAATGAATCGAGTCATAATAATATTTAATCCACTCCAACCAATTTCTCGGGGGAATATTCATCCTATTCTATGTGGATATATACTTTAACCTTTTATCGTCAATGTTTATATTGCACATTTCTCTATAAAGACAGTACCATTATATTTTTGGTGAAAAATTAAGACACCTAATTCAAAATAAATATGTTTTACTGGGATATCCCTTGGAATTGAATCCATGGCTCTAATGTCTCGTTCTGCAGATCCTCTCCACGTAGAATCTAGAAGAGTGATGTCTATGAGGTTCTGGGTTTGCGGGAATTCTCTCGATCTCATTCCAAGAACATGAAAAGTCATCTTTTTCATATTATATGTTTACAACCTCATTGATGTTACTGATGATGTGCACACTCAACCACTCAATATCTGATCTGACTTGATGTACCACTTTTCATATCATAGTCAAATATGGAGCGAAGGTAAAAAAGGTTTTGGGATGGGTTGTTTGGTATCCTTCTTTGATTCAGGTGCATCCTGGATTAGTTTTCCATTGTGTAGGTGGTTAATCATTTCATGAAAATAGAGGTGAAAGTTCTGGTAAATAATGTTATCTCTTGAATACGATGAGGGTTATGTGGAAATAGAGATGTTGAATAGGTTGAGGGGTATTGTTTTATTTTCTCTATTCATTGGATCCTATAAAGATATGGATGTAATGAATATTGTGGTTTTTATAAGTGTGATGACAATGATGATGATATATTTCCAATACGATGGTTATTATGGTGATGTTAATATGGTTTTATAAACAATGATATAGGTGAGGGCACATAGAACTCGTGTTTATTGGCCATCCTCATATTCAATGCAGCTATTTTTATTTCAAAATTTGAATTTTTATTTATGGATTGTTTGATTTTCTATGGTTACCAATAATTATTAAAGAAGATTTTTCTAAATAGAAAAATGGATTTTTTTCTATCAATAATACATTATGAATTTTATAGTGTATGAAATGTGTTCATTTCACCACCTCATATTGATACCCACATTAGAAATAGTGATTTCATAATATTTATTTTATATTTGGGATTAATGGGTTACTGATATTGAAAATCAGAATTAACCATTGTATTTGTGAAACTATTAATATTATTCCCATACTCCTTGAATTTTCAACAATGGAGTTTGGGTGGTTCATTTAGTGGTTCTTTTTCTCTATAATTACCCATATTATTCTTCCATAACATTGACTTTAAATTTCCTAAAAACCATTATTTCCATAGTTAAATTTTTTACCAATCCTCTTAAGATAAATTCAACAATTCCTCTTTACACACTTCCATAATATTTTAATTCTCACCTTCTTCCCTTTATGATTTTTATTATTATTATTTTCAATTAATTTCGTCATTTTTCTATAGAAAATCCCTTAAAATGATGGGTAACTCAAATATTTCTCTATTTTTTATATCACATCAAAGAATTTATTCAAAAAATATAAATATTATGGATAATTACCATAGATAAATGGTTTCATGACCCTAAATAATTGATGAATATAACAACTAAATTATAAGATAATAGAAAAAAATTTCAGCAATGTTCTTTTAATATTTTATCCATATGTACTAATGGATTAATCTTCCTTATGCTTTAGCTTAAGTTATTACTTCCCCATATTCATATGAAGAATAAAAGGAATTTAATTATTGAAAAATAATATCCTAAACTCATCCCACACCATGGAGTCAATTTATTCATGCTGTCTTATTTTCCTTGATAATATTACACCATTGATCTACATCACCATAAAAACAATAAACAACCAAAATGAATTTTTCATGTTCTGAACACTAGATAATGGGAAATATCATTTCAAGGGTACTGATCCATTTCTCATCGAATATTGGATTAATAGACCCACTCAAAGTTGGTGGATTCTTTCTCATGATGGACTCAACTACATTGTTTCCTCCTTTTCTTATTTTGAAACTCAATATGGTTACTAAACATGATAATATTACATAAGAAAATGATATATTTCAATCTATCTCTTACATAATTTTCCTTCTCTTATGTGGAATCTATTCTTTTCCTGTCACATTCCATATTAAATGGGTTCCATTAGGTTACAAACATTGAATAAAAAATCATAATGTAAACAATAATAATGAGAGTGTTAAATCACATAATCATAAAAGATAATATAATGGATTTCATAATCATGACACAATATTTCAAATCTATGACACATTAGGTTTAAACTAGAATATTTGTGGTAATCATATATTCAAATCCTTCATAACAGTTCATAATTAAAATGTGAGTTACCCAATGATATCCTTTAGGTGTGTCAATATAGGTGGGTAATAAGGGAACACTCACCATACATTATAATTATGGTCGAGATATACACAACTAAAAATTTTAAGGGTTATTACACCTAAACACATTACACAAAAACCAATTATATGTATTGAATCTAGATAGGGTTGTTTTTTAGGAAAACTACACTCCTTTATTTAGCATAACAGAGGACGTCATCCTATATCAAGAATTATACAAATAGATTTTTCTAATGTTATCTCATTCAAGTTTCCAAAGGTAACATAAACTTACTATAATTATGAGTATATAAAAACATTATTTTCATAAATAAATATTACATCTAATTAGATGAATATTGGATGAATGAAATTATGCTCAATAACGAAATCTTATAGGCCTAGTTTTTCAGAAACATGGAAACAAAAAAATTTCATAAGAGATCTATATAATCTCTTACTATGTTCTCTATAAAAACCACCCATTATATAAATTTAATTTATAAAACCACTATTCATATAATGTATAAAGGAAACAGAATAAATGATGACCTTAGATTCTTTGTGAGTATAAATAATGATATATCAATGATCACCTAAATATAAATTTGCAACAAGGTTATGAGAACCTGAATATATCATTTGAAAATTGACACCTAGAATATCATTGATCATAATATTGAATCATGGAATAAATCATAGATATTTATAAGACATGAATAATAAATGAATAAAAAAACATGATCCATGAGAGCATAAATTTGAAATATGAAAAATGTTTTTGGAATACATAGAAGTATTGAAAATCATTTCCATAGTAAAAGATCACTACCAAGACTAATATAGTAGATTGGTTTTACATCCCTTTCCATAAAATATAATTTTAATGTTCAATCCCAAGATCCTGAAAATAGAAAAATTCCATTATTGAATATAGTTTACTCCCACTTACATTCCTTATTATCTCATGAGGTATCCATATAAAAAAATGCATTAGAGGTATATGTAATTCTCAAAACCCTAATAATATAATGAACATCATATATATGTGGGAGAAATACCATAAATCATTAGTCATATCAAAAAACATGTAATAGAAACTATTTTTATAAGTATTTCACCATTTTATTATATCATATCACATGGGAATGAAACAAGATTCATAATAGTTTCTTCATAAATTAATTAGACCATAGGAAATAAATGAGTTTTATAGAATCATCCATTAATAATTATTATAATAATCAATAAAAAGAATTATTATAGACTGTATTATTATTTCATATACCAGTTAAAGCATATGTAATATCAAATGACATTATCGAAAGTGACAAAAGACTTTAAATGATCATAAAACCATTTCCTGAGGGAAATGTAGTTTTTTTACTTTGAAATTAAATATTTAGAATAGAAAAATTTCAAATAAGTTAAAGAAAACGTTTTTTATATGAAAATAAACCTAGAAACTTGTAAAGGGAGATTCAAATCATGATCTATATTGATGACATGAAATTTAATTGATGTTGTGTACATTTCTATATTGAATCCTTTCACATTTTTTGTAAAAAGAAAAAAATAACCTATTCAGAAAATGAAAAAAGATTACATTTAATTTTTTTATGAAATTAAATCATGTTTAGAAATAAAAATTATATAATAATAAAAAAATATTTTCTACAAAACATTTATATAAAAGAAAAAGGATTTTCAACCAACAAGATAAATAATTCAGGCTTTCCTTAAAAACATTATTTTAGTGTCTTTACTTATTAAAGAAATTAAAATGAAAGTAAAATATGTTTTATTTATAAATATAAATTGGATAATAATATTCATTGTATTTTGTGGAGATATTTCATAAATTTTCATCATCAGAAACATAATCATAAACAATCATGAATAACAATGAGATTATAAGAAAAATCCATTACATCTAGTTTATGTTTCATTGAATGGACTGGAAAATACATAATAAATAACATAAATTCAATAAAAAATATATGCCAAATTCATTTATATTCTTAAAATATAATATAAGGTCTATTTATATCACTTTAAAGTCAATTTATTAATAATTCATTATTAAAATCATTGTCTTTCTGTGTTATCAATTTTGTTTTTCTAAGAATTTTTGTATGATAGTCCTAGTTGTTCTACATTGATCACCGTTCTATCATATGGATATGTTGATAATGATATAAATAAAAAATATATTCAATATATTTCTTTATAATAATTATTAAAATATTTTTTCTGAAAAAATGGATTATACTGTTCATGGGTCGGTAGGCCGTATGTATGCATGAATTCCATTTTCATTTTTCTATGAACAGACTAAAATAAAGGTAATGAATAATTCACCGTTATTGAATTTTTATTATACAAAATATATAATATATGTAATATATATTTATTAAAATTTTCTGCATTACCATCCGTGTAATATGGAAATGAGAGTTAATTCAGATATCTTCAAGGGGGTGGTAGTCCACACGAATGCATGAGTGACATTATCATTTTCCAATAATTAAATGTAATAAGGTGGATATGATATTATAATTAAAAATAAAAATTATGCTATAAATTTAATTTAAAATAATTAAAACCATAACAATACACATCCTTGAAAATGACAATGTAAAATGAATTGTATCTCTCCTTGGCGGTGGTAGTCCACACATACACATGAGCAATAAATTCATATCACATTTGATATAAAATAGGGTGAATAATGTTAGTTAATTAATCATAATGAAATATATTTATATTTATGATACCAATTTTTTTATTTTATGATGAATACAATGGATTTATATGATTTAGGTGAGGAAATTTTTTCATGTTTCTTGTATTGGATGATTACATCCTCTTCTATAGACCTCCTTTTATATCCTTTATTAGGGATATTTTCAATTGTTTTTTAGAAATACCAGAACCTATAATTAATATTTAATTATATTTATATGATAATTGGGATGTTTTTTTCAAGATATATGGTCCAAGTGTTCTAAAAAGGGAAATGATGGGCCTTCTTTTATAAGTGCAAAAGAGGACTCACTTAGAAATTCCTAAAAGATTAAAATATAATAATATTTTACAAAAGACAACCCTAAAAAAATGTATAAATATTTGAAATTGGGATATTTTTAGATAAAAAAATTCTAATCAAATATTATTTAGTGAACTTTAATTATTATAATTACTATTATCTATTAGTTTAATTACATGACAGACCTTTTTTCAACTAAACCATGGTAATATATTTTTTTGATATTTTTACTCTTTATTATGATCAAAATATAATATTAATTTATGATTATATCTAAATTATTCTGATTAAAAATATATAATCCATTTTATCCAATCCAATTTACCAAAGTGGTTTAATTGAATTTAAAATTAAATGTGTGAAACACAACAGAAAAAATATTTATCTACAAATTGTTCTTCTATAGAATTCTATATTTTGATAAAAAAACACAACCTAAAATAAATTCAAATGATATAAATTAGATTATATATATTATAAATGAAATAATATTACTATTTAAACCATTTTTAAAATGTTGAACTGCATAAATTCTTTAATAGAAATGAATATATTTAATTACAATCATTATTTTCATCCGTTCATCAAAAAATCATACTTTCCACAAAATTTAAAAAAAATAACTCTAATATTATTTTATCATAATGATTTTAAAATATAATTTTGTTTAAAAAATATTCAATTTAAATGAATTAATTATTTTATTTTATCAAAATACTATTAGAAAATGTTTTTGTGAAAAATATATATTTAAAGAACATAATGATTTTTCTAAAAATTGATTACTTGTTTATAAATATATTTTATTTATATAAATAATTTAAACATCATTTTGTGTAATTGGGTAAATCCTATTCACATTACCAATTTAACAACTATGTTATAACCATATACAACATTAATGTTCATTTAGACTCTGGGTTAGGTGTATCATAGTCTATTGAAAAAATTATATTTTTTTGAGAAATATAAAATAAAATCTAGATGTTATACCAATATATCTGAACACCCATAAAATATTAATGGGCTATAACGTTTTGTTCCATATGAAATAAATTAAACATCTCATCAGGAAAATTGTTAAAAAGAAGATGGTTTAAATATCATTTCAAATGGAATCACATAAAATGACAGTAATAATTAGTACGATTGATACCAATAAATGGATCACCCAATAAAATTATATTATAACTGAATTTATAGCTTCATTAATTAAATATAACTCAATAAAAGATAAATATTTATGAGATATAATGTAAAATTGAAGTGAAACTATAAAAAAATTTCATAATTTTTTTTAACATTTTCAGAAAAAGTTAATTTTAGAAGTCACTTTCTCAAATCATTTTCATTAAAAAGAGAAAAATAAACTTTATTTTTTAAATAAAACCCAATAATTATGTCCTCAGATTAAATAAGGGCTATGTAATAAAATTTATTATAGAATATTGAAAATATAAATAAGTCAAATGATGTTACTTTTTTGGGTTTTAAGACGTCTTACATAAATCTCACATTGATAAAGGGATTATAAATTATTATTTGAAAATAAATAATGTTTAATATATAGAGTAATATAGATAATACATATATGTCTTCAAAAAGAATAACTGAAAACATTTACAATATGAAATAATATGATCACATATGATAAATAAATAATATACAAGATTAAATTTTTTCGTAATAATATTTTTATTTTATGAGGAAATAAATCCATAAAAGAAGATGATTACGAAATGAAAATGTGATTCACCTAAATATAAAGAGAAGGTTATATATAAAATATTTAATAATTTAAAAATATATAAAATATAAAAACTCTTTCAAAGAAAATATTTTTTTGAATAAATGAATAGAGACTGAGTGAAGAAAATCCATACATTTTATATAATTTTTTATTTTAAAATAATAATTTTTGAATAATTTGGTATATAAATTAAGTTGAAAATACATGAATAATTATAGATGAATCATCATATATAAAACTGTATTGGATGGCTAGAAAATGAGATTATGAACAAAAAGTTAATAAATTATTACAACTCAATGAATGGAAATTCAGTTAATAAAAATCCCTTATGAATTTTGTAACATTTGAATAAATAGCCTTATAATGGTTGAAAATAAATTGTAAATTAAAATAAAAATAATTTTCATAATTTGGATAAAATATTTTAAAGAGTAATTATATAAAATATATAAATAAAAATAGATGAATAATATAAAATCTGTCTCAATGAAAGATAATTTCGATGAAATGTATTTATATATTCTATAATAAATGAATTAAAAGAATATATAGGTGGGATTATAAAATATAATTGTAAACCATTTGAATGAAACTTTAATAATCACATGTAATGTCAAATAGGTTAGTATTTATTCCTTATAAAAGTAAATTTGGTTCATAATATGAAACATGCCTCAATGAAAGGAAATTGAGATGAATACCCTTACCTTTTATTCGTGATTGGATGTTCATAATAAAACCTAATTTAAAATCAATTTATTTCAATTATTAATAAATTTGTATAAAATCGTATATGTTTTTATTCATACCATTTATTAATTACTTCTCATTACTGATTTATTTATCATATTTTGTTTGAATTAATATTTAGGTGTTAATTGTCTAATTTGTTTTAGGATAGCTTCTATATGGTAGTTCAAATCCTTAATCCTATACTATGTTTTCATGAACTATTTAATTTTAATAGAGGTTATATAGATTTATTTTAAATATTAAAGATGTATAATGGTAAATTTACTGATTTTATAGTGATGATTCACAATGAGTTGTTAAAATATCCCTTTTTGAGAATTTTGTTTCTGTGAAAAAAGATTTTATTAATGAATATACATATATAATAGCATTACAGAATTGTAGAAAAAAACTAAAATAAATTATTATTATATAATATTACTTGAGTTTATTTTATCTTAATCATTTATATTGGTAAGATTATACCTTCATTCATGTAGGTGGTAATACCTACCCAAACAAGAAAATGTTAAAAGTATTATAAAATAATAATAACATTTTTTTAAAATAAATAATTACTTTAAAATAATATGATTGGATTAATTAAAGCTCTATTGGAAGAGTACTGATGAGAAACATAACTAATGGAATGAAAATTAACTTATTTCTTATGTTGATAGAAAAACATAGTCTCGCAATATCTTCCATAAAAAATTATTTAGGCCTCTTTATAGTGAACTTGTATTATCAAATATATAGTATTCCTTTAGGATAAGATATATCTTTTGGTATTCAAGAGATAATAAAAGTATATGATAGGACTGTATGGGGTGGAATAGAGCTCCTTTTATAAGTTAAAATATGCAATATTTATATTGAAACTTATGTTAGGTGAAGTGTAAGGTCTGAATCACAAGAGAGTTAGGTGAGTTTTGTAAGGAAATATTAGATAAAAAATAATAAATTTCTAATATAACAAAATATGAATTCTAATTTTATAATTATCAATGTAACTATAAATATTTTAGCCTTACCATTTTACCCTTTTTTACCTCCTGTTTGTATTGATTAATTATTTACCATGATAATAAATTTTTTAATGAAAATATAAGATGACAGAAATTACTTAAATTTGACACGATGATTCAAAATATAGACTAAAAATATGTTTATTAAAATTTAAAATATATTAAATTAATCTTTTAAATAGAAATATATAATATAGGGGAAATAATTTTTTGGGAGAGGATAAAATTTTATACAATAAATGATTTAATCACATTACATTAAATTTCTCTCTTCTAATTAGAAAATTTTACAGGTAAATAATTATTTTATGATTTATATAAATTTTATAACCACATAAAATAATTTATTAAAGAAAAAAATAAATAATTAACATAAATTCATAATTTCATAATTAAATATTTAAGTTAAATATTTTATTTTATTTAATTTAAGGATTATTTATTAAATGTGAATTACACAAATTTAAATTTATTAATAATTAAAAAAACATAAATATACCTATTTTAAAGAAGTATATAAAACATCTATATATCCAATTATTATATATCCAATGACTTTATATCCAATGAATATAAACAAAATATCAAACACATATATTTTTATACATATTTATCTAAATTCATTTATCCAATTAATTTAAATAATTTTAAAATTTAATTTAACATTTATTATGTTTCTTATCCTTCCATTTTCATGATTGATCCTACAATCTTCATGGAAATACATGATTACAAATACAAAATGTTCGTGGTAATTTTATTTACCTATAGTTTTATTATTTTTATTGTTTTCTTAATGATGTTTTAAATTTATTCTTATAGTATATTAATTTTCATCACACCTTTCAATATTTAATTTTAATAAATTATATCATGGTTCATTTTAGTTTTATGTGGTTTATAAAACATTACATCATATCATTGTAGGGTAATTTATCATTATATTTTTGTGTTATTACATTTTACCCCCTTAAAAGAGTTTCATTATCAAAATTTTATTACTTAAATAGAAATAATGTGGGTACATTTGTCTTCATATTTCATTCGGTTCCCATATAGCTTATTAAAACATATGACTTATGCACATAAATATTACTAGGTGGGAGGTTTTATTTCACCACACATTATCTCATCGACCCAAGATATCCCTTAGTTATTCCACACACATGAGATAATGTTCACATTTCAAGGATCATGATTTCACAACATGTGATGGATCAGTATGTTACTTCATTATGAGAGATAAAAGGGACACATCATTAACTAATTCAAGGTTTAGTGGATATTCTATGTGATCAAATACAATCACAATAAATTCATGAATATAAAGGGGAATAGTTTATCTGGTAATTAAATTTCCTTTTCTGTTGAATCTTATAACCATATTCTAAGGAGATATTTTAAGGAATACTTTTCCCCAACATAAAACATTACATTTTATCTATGTTTATCAAAATATAACTTTTATCGACTATTCAGTACATTGATATGTTTTCAAATGGCTTTAATATTTTATGTTATTTCTTGGAATAGATAAACTCCTAATAGATTCATTTTTCCAAATTTATCTCAATATATTGGAGGTATGCTTCTCTTCCTAAAAATATATTAATAATGTTCCATTTATATTCTAGGTAGGGAACTGTTATTATTTGTGAACTCAACTAGAGAAATATTTTTATCCTTATTTACCTTTAGATTGTAGATATAAGATCATTTCATATAATCTAATTTATTAATGATACTTTATGATTTTAAATTATTTTTATATTGATAAGATATTCAATCGAAAATATATTTATATCTAATTATTCTGGGAGTCTAAATTATATTTTTCCTAAATTCTTATATGTTCATAATATTTATAGTCTATATTATTTTCCCTCAAAATTTAGATTTTATTCCATTGTCGGTATATAATTCCAAAGAAATTTAAATATGATTAATCCTATATATATGAAATCATTTTTCATACAATTTCATATGGTGAAACATTTGGAGGATAATAATTCCTTTGATTAATGCATGCACAATTTTTTATATTTAATCATGTTTTTATAATCACATGATTAAATGTAGTTGAAATGAATGATTGTAGTTGATATATATATATATATATATATATATCATTAAATAATATTAACTAGTGTTTGAGTTACACATTATTGGAAGAATATCCTCGGTACCATAAGCTATCTACTTTTCCAACCTCTCAAATGAGGTTCTAGCACATCATGATATGAAGAGGAATCTGATCGGAATGCCAGTTGATTCATGATCAACCCATCGATACATCACAGTTATGGGATGTTGTTTTTATTAACATAGCAATATATTTCAATTTCACGTAATTGTAATCAATATTTTAGTAATACTGTTTTTGGGTACGGAACACATATTTACAGTATTTATTCATTTTAGTTTTAATGATGTTTTTATATATCATATATGTGAGATCATTAGACATGGTATTTTACATTCTTTTACTTGATCTAATAATTCTTATTAGAATTGTTTAAATCTGAAAGGTTGTATACTCTGTGTTAGATTTATGAAAACATTAATGAAGAAATGAAAGAAATGAAAACATCATCATTACTAGGTTTTCATGAATATTTTTTACCATTATGCTGCCATGCAATATAAATATAACTAAAACATTTCCCATATACATTGTTGATGTGTAAAGGTAACCTATTTATTGCCTTTACACAGTTTATCATTGTAATTGTATGTTCTGTGATACCTTTATGCAGCTATGTTTTGTAAAGGTAAGCATTATGTTAGAATTATATAGTTGGGTTGTGTATGGGTTTTTGGGTTTAACCTTACCTAGGTAACCCCTACTTCTTAAGGGTAATATAACTATTTTCAAAATTTTATATTTATTTTATTTTGAATATTTTTTTATTGTTTGTATGTTAAAATAAAAGGATATTTTTTGATAATTAATAATTAATTAAAGGTTATTTAATTAATTATAAAGGGTTTATAAATAATTAATAAATATTTATAAAAAATTTATTGTTAAATATTATTTAAATATTTAGAGTTAATATTATTAATAATTTTAGAAAAATTATATGTAATTTCATATGATATATAATAAAATATTTCATTTAGAAATCATAATAGTAATTTTTAATGATTTAATAAATGTCAAAATAAATATGAAATATAAATTTTTATATTATATATAATGAATTGTTTATAATAAATTATTCCTAATTTCTAATATTAAATAATCCTTGGTTGGTATTCATTTAAATCCTTTTGAAGTATTGATCTTGGTTTAAATAAAATATTAATTGTAAGATATAGAGATAATGTAAATTGTAAACATAATATTAATTAAATTATAAAATTGTTTATAATTCCCAAAAAAAAATAAATATAAAATAAAATTATATATAATTAAGTATATAAAATAGTTAAAATTGGAATGAATATAAAATTTTTATGTTTAGAATTATGGAATGTATATTATTGTAAGCATTATTACAAAATGTTTATTATTAGATATAATGTATGAATTGTTTGAAAATGGTTATATGATGTTTATATATTTTAATTGTTCATTTTAAAATTTTATTCCCCTTTTTATTAATATTTCTATGAATTTAATATTATAAATCTTGTTTTTTTCAGTATGTATTTTAAACGTCTTCTACGAAAGAGGACATCACAAATCATGCAACTTATGAAAATCAATATATTCAACCAGTAAATTTGACATAGTTTTGTAATTGAATTTATGAACTCCAATTTTATAATTGAATATAGTTTATGAATATTAGGGTTTAGAGTTATGATGAATTAAATTATCTATTGATTAATGTCATCTTGAGTTGCAAAACTTGGTGTCAGATTACTCATTGGCCCGAAGGCTTATGTCTTGTGCAGAAAGGTGAATGGTGTAGGTTGTCCATTGCTTGGGGATTACTCTGGTAAACATTATCAATTTTTCATTGCTATATTAATTTACATGAAATATTCATATGCCTTATACATATGATGAACTTATACATGTATTAATATACTTGGCCTCTTTTTTTGGTGAGTAACACAATTTTATGGGTTTTATAAAGTGTTATATCAATATATTTTAAACATATTAATTTAGTGGAGAGAATAGGATTACAAACTAAATTAGTATAACCTTTCATGAATAAATAATAATTACCTGATATGTGGTTGTGATATTTAATCACCATAAAATACAAACTATAAGGACCCGACCTTAAACATTACATAATCCTGAATTAAATGATTAATTCACATTGAATATCTTTTTAGTTTTAGAGTCTTAGAGAATTAGGCGACAACTATTACATATAAACTTTAAAATTACATGTAGACAATACTAATTAGTATCCATTTTTTTTATAAAATAAAAACTATTAAAAAGAAACATGTCCAGTTCTATGTTTTTTATAACATGACTTTTCCTTGATCACATCCAAGACCCTATTCATATCTAAGTCATGTGGAAAGAATTTCAAAAACTTGGGATGAGCATAAAAATCTCAGTAAGGGTTATAAAATATATAAGGAAAACATTATCCTATCATTAAATACAAATCAATGAAACCATACTTTTTAATCATAATATCCCTTACGAAATCATAAGATTTATGAATAACACATACAAATCATAAATCATAAAGGTAACTTATAGAATTCATAACATACGTACATTGTATCTATCACAACTAAATAGGGAGTCAAATTTGGAATACCCATCACAACATATTCCCTTAATCTCTTTGGATAAACATTCACGTTGACCTCCGTCACATTACCCAATTCATTAGAGAGCTATCATGGGCTCACTCACTCTAGATTTATCATGGAACCACCTTTATACATAAAAAATTCTGAATAACAATAAAATATTCATAATACATAACACAAAATAAATGAAAGATAACATTTCCACATTATAATCACTATATGTCAAATCATGATATTGAAATAAACAATGATTGATCAAATCATTTTCAAAACCATTTAAAACATTTAAAAAAGAGACTTTTGAATCAAAGTGCCCCATAACAATTTGATGATTTTAAATGAATTATCATTTGAAAACACTATTGTCCCTATAAATAGATCCTAAAAATCATCTTTAAAACATGGACATTAATGATAATGTTTTAGAAGAATAAATCTTTAAATCATTTAAAACGATATTTTAGTTAAAGTGTTTTAACAAAATGAGAGACACTTGAATACAAATAATTAATGAATAAAATCTAATCAGAACTTTATTATATCATGATAATAAAGGGATTCATGATATAATATGTCAAATTATAGTATATACACTATATAAAATTGAATTGGTGCATAACGATAATGAAGTCTCAATGTAATGTAAATTGAGGTAAAATCCATTATAAAAATAGTTTCCATAGATTAAGGATAAATAAACTAATAAATAAGGTGTGAAAAATATAAATACATTCAATATGATTGGATATTCAGTGTAAATCAGTCATTGGAAATTCACAAATGTTATTCTGAATACAAAACCAATGACATGGATGTTTAACTCTAGGAGTGGAAATTGAGTTAAAATTACTCTTATCATGTTCATACCGATGACCTGAGAAGTTATCAATGGTGTGATTATGTGTATAAAAAGTATATCCACACAATGGGGAGAGGAAATTAAAATATAAATAAATAAATATTTATTCCACACATAATCATATCATGATATAATAAAAAAATTTAAGATTGACCCAAGGAAGGGAAATTGGGTTAAAAGGTTCCCTTACCGATTTGGGAACTTATGAAACATACAACCCATGAACGAAAGATCATAAAATGAATATTTAAATACACATAAATTGAATTATATTACACAATGAAGATAATAAAGGCCATTACATATACCACACAAAAAGAAATAGTGGAAAATATAGAATGATTCTCACGGGAATAAAAAGTTAGATGAAAATACCTTACCACGTTGTAATCAATCGAGTCATATGACCAAAAGTTAGTAATAAAAAAATTATTCACATAATAACATGAATATAAAGATAATCATGATTATTTATATAAATTGAAAGTACAAAATACACCACATCCAATAAATTAGTGACGAACATTGGAAATCTCACGGAATTAAAAGCGAGATAAGAAATCCCACTCCTCATGTTTGATTTGACTCGTTTATTCCTTCTTCTTCCTGAATAATAAACTAAATTTAACTAATACATTCTTAAGAACCTTTTTAAAGTTTATTATTATTTTTATATCACTTATTACCATGTCAAAACATTTTTCAATCATTTATGTTAATAACATTCATTTTGTCGATATTTGGTACTTGAGTGAAAAATGGACTACTTATAATTAAAATTTGTTCACATAGTTGAAATTTCATTATATAAAGACTGATGTTCATGATTTAGATATCAAATATATCATATATATCCAGTATATACTTGTATTTATAATTTCACATAACATTTAGAGGTATGAAAAGAAATGCACCGTTCATGGAGACAGAAAACCGTACATATGAAAGAATGTTACTTTCATTCCTATTTCCTATTTTAATGGGATTAAAACATAATGATACAAAGGTATATTATAATTATATTATAATATCATATATACTATCATTAACTCCATCATTTATACATCCCACATATGGCATTAACGAGTCATGTCACTTTGAGGGGGATGTAGTTCGCATTTCCACAACTGAAATTATCGCGTTTACCCATAATGGAAATTTTAAAGTTATTCTATAAAAGAAAAATACTGATGAATAAATAAAAAATAAACATAATATTTTTCATATATGAATATAGTGTCATCTTAACGGCCACCATGAGAGGCGGTATGAGATAATCGAACAATCATCATTTCGTGAGGCGTTAGTTTTCCATTCAAAAAAATAGCATGTTATTCACCCCTTAGATGGAGGTGTCTGTAAGTGTTGTAATAATAAATCTCATAACAACATCATAATATATTGAGGATAAATTTTTTGTTATAAAATAAATGAATAAAAAAAGTTTGGGGATGGAGAAGTAAAATAAAAGAAATAAAGTTAAGAGAAATCATTACCTTTAATTTGGGTAACTCCCATTGGTTTAAACCAAAAGGACTACATGATGTGACTTATGCCTAAGGTAAGAATTCTAGGAGGAAGTGGGGGATATTGAGAGATTATTTTGGAAGGGTTGTATGATCCAAGGGTCTTGAGAGGTGCGAGGAATGAGTTTTAAGTGATGCCTTTTTATAAGGGGGAGGAGGGGCTCCTTAGGATAGTGTGAAAATATTATTTTATTATATAATGATATAAGGTTTATAAAGGTCCTAAACTAATTAATGTCCAATATATGATTACTAATGGTGTAAATAAAATTGTATGATAAATATTGGACAGTTTTTAGATATTATTTTAATATTTATAATCTTATTTATTTAAATAATTTAACAATGAAGTAAATACTGCATCATTTTTGTGTCATAAATAGTTTTACTTATATGACGTATAAAAATTTAAAAAATACCATGATGTAGTAAATAGTTTTATCTTTTCAATGAGTTTGTATAGTCGAAAAGATAACTTATATAACCCCATGTAATGATAAATTTACTAAAAGATATTTGTTTGTTTCATTTTTGTCTTTACTTTAAATTAATTAATCTAAAGTGTCATTATCACTCCCTAGTGGCTCCATGGAGTCTCCAAATCGACCCAAGGATTCCCATGGTCGGCCATGACTCATAAAAAAAGGTTAGGATAAATGTTAAGGTAATTTTTTATTATTTTAATATTCTTTTTACCTTGAATTGCTCCATTTATCTTTATCCGCGTTAAATAAAAGTCAAAAGTTACTAATCACAAAAAAATATGTTCACCTTATTGAACCACATTTTACATACAAATAACAACCATGTATGTTAGATTTTTGAAATTCAATCCACAGAAGGGGTAAAATTACATTTAAATGAAAATGTATGTATATAACTAAAACATAGTGATTTCACTATTCATAAAAAATTGAAGTTTATTCAATAACAACCAAAACTTAGGCCTAGTATATATTTGATATTATGAATTAAAAAATGATGTCTATTTTAACAAATTAAAAACACAAAAGTTTCACCAATTAATTTAATAAAAATTCCCATTATCAAAACAAATAGCATGGTTTTAAAAAACAATAACGATAAAAAGATTGATACTAGTTTATGTTTAATTTCAAAGTGATATTAATTCTAATGACCAACATTTGATTAATTGGTAAAAACATAATATAATTAAAATATAAATACAATTATAGAGATAATATTACCATATAAATAAATTATATTAAAAGGCACTTTTGAATTAAAATATAGTATTTTTTACTATTCAAAAAAATAAATTTTATCAAAAAAATACCATAAATTTACCCAAAGAAAATTTTGATGTTATGATTCTAAAGATGAATTTTATTTTTCCAAATTGAACATATAAAAGTGACCAAAACTAGATTAAAAAAGGGTTCGCCATTAAAATTCGGTAAATCAACCTTTTAAAGTAAATTATGTTTAAATTTAGATTCATGCACATTTTAAGCCTTTATGTTTTATTGGATAAATGTAAAAACATTTAACAAACATATATAATCATTTTGTAGTTAGTTCAGTTCATTATTGTCATTACAACAACTAGGTGTTAACTACGATTTAACTAAGTAATATTATATTATTAGGGTGCAATGTAAGATTTCAATGAAACCAATTGTTGCATATTAGGTACGCCATCAAACACAGAATCCCATTTAAAGTAGAATTTATATTAAGTTAAAAAATATTAATATATATGAAAAATTTCATATTCTTTATTTACAAGGGTTGTTACATCCTTCCCCCTTTTTGGGAATTGTGTCCTCACAATTTTAAAACTGGGCTTTGAAACATCATTAAAAGTCCCACATCGGATAAGAGTCAGTAAAAATATAACTTTAAAAGAAATAACTAGAAGCACAAAGGTAACCCAAGATAACCCATTCTAGGATTCCATCTAGGAAAACATGGATATGGAAGAGAGAACAAGGGTCATGTTCTGATGGAGAGTGATAGACAACATGATTATGAGAAAATTAACCACTAAAAAATCACAACCTTATGATTTGTTAAATGGTAATGGATTACCCAATTGGAAACAAAAACCAAAAACATTTTTGTTTTACATTACTTTTCATAATTTGGAGGAATTCATTTTCAACATATAATAATAACATAAGTAAATATATTTACCTTCAAGTAGTGTTTCATTATTTAATAATTTTATACAAAAAACAAGTCTTTTCTCCAATCAACGAGCATTCAAAATGACTTGGTCACATCAAAAGAACAATAATCATCTTCTAGAGAATGACATAATCCACAAAAGAAGAACTATATATTTACCATGTATTTAGGCATCAACTAAAACCAAAATGGTTATTGCGAGATAAATTAATTCCCAAAGAGGGAAATATTTTACAAAAAAAAACTATTATTAATCTCAAAAATTTGACAAACAAAACCCTAAGTTCAAAAAATACCATTCTATAATCAAAGTTCTATAGAACTCTTCCATAGTATTATAAACTAAGATTGAAACCCAAATATCATAAGGATTTAAATACATAGTCTTCCAAGATAGATCTTAACATTTATCTCCAAATAACATTAGTTACTCAAAAATTATCACATTGAAAAGTAATTAACCTAATCACATATTACTCATGATAGGTTAATCATTTTAAAAAATAAACCAAATCGTCATATGTCCACAATAAAAACATAGATTCTTCGAAAATAAAATTTCATCAGTAATTCTACAATTGAAATCCCATAGTATTCTATCTTCCTTATCCATATAGTGTTTCCTCAGAAGAGATAACATCTTCCACAAAAACCATTATCACTTAATCACCAAATCATTTTCCTATACTAAGTATATCCATTGGATAAAACATAAGTTCCAAAAATAAACTTATTCTGGTTCCATAAAGTCATTTTACTAAAATAATAAGGCATACTAACCAGTGACTTCAATTAGGTCTGTGGTAGGTGATGTTCCCTTGTCACCCTTTGGTTGTGAGTTTTATTACTGTGTCCTTGATGAATGCGATGGGTTGTTACCCATCCTATGGGTTGTCCTTTTTATAAAACTCAAAAATAACCCTAGTGTGTTTTAACCTCAATGGATTCTTCATACCACTCATTTTCATCCCAATTCATTATAATCTCAACATATTTATTCTTGAAGTCTTATATATATAATCATTTTTTTATTTCACTAATTTATGATAAAATAAAATAATCCCCAAAATGAAGAACATCATAGATTTATCATGGTGTCCATTTTATTTTATTGTCAAAAACTTCACATAGGTAGAATGTACATGCAATGAAACAATGAATTAGAGATCCTTGAAAATCATTTGCTTCCATAATCCAAATACACCTTGTACAACATTGGTCATATGGGTGTTTACAAAAAAATAGTTTTTGTAAAATAATCATGTTTGACATATAATTTCAAAACATCTGATAAAACATGATATATATAAAATAGTTGGAACGAATTTGAGTTGAAACATTCAATTAGTGGTCCCTTTAAAATACCATAAGTATGTGCTGAGAGACTATATTGTAAAATAAAATATTAATAAGTAGCTCAAGGGCCTATTTACTTCAATCCTTTTTCTAAATCATTATATGCTTCAAAATCATGTGATAAGGTAAAATATTTGAAAATTCCTTGATAGTATTTACCTTTCTTGAAAATATGAGAATATTGTGAAAATATGATTTTTTTAAATATAAACCCTGATCCACGATGATAAAGAATTATAGTGGAGGTGTTTGATATCTCAAAAAAACTACTTGCAAGTGAGTTTTATTCTAAAAATTTTTCACAATCATTCGAACATGACATTCCAATAATTATTGCAAGAAAGTCATCAGGAAGAGATATAAATGATGTTTGAGATCATCCTCCTTCTATTTGTAACTGAATTTCCTTGATTGAAAAAGTTACAAAACAAGGATTTAATGGAAATAATAGACATAGGGACTAACCATGTTCCTAACAAAAAATCATAATCCCTAAAGTTGTCTAAACTGACCTCTGATACCAACTGTAAGGACCCGGCCTTAAACATTATATAATCCTAAATTAAATTAATAATTCACATTGAGGATCTTTTCTAGTTTATAGTTTTAGAGAATTAGGCCATAACTATTACATATCAACTTGAAAAATTTAAGTAGACACTACTACTCAGTATCCATTTTTTTTCATAAAATAAAAACTCTTAAAATGAAAAATGTCTAGATCAATGTTTTAGACATCATGACTTTTCCTTGATCCCATCCTTGAAACTATTAATCTTTAAGCCCTGTGTATATAATTTAAAAAACATGGTCTGAGTATAAAAATCTCAGTAAGGGTTATAAAATAAGAAAGTAAAACATTTGTCTATCATTAAATACATATCAATGAAACCAAACATTTCAATCAGAACATACCTTACGAAATTATAAGATTTTTGAATAACACACAGAAATCATAAATCATAATGGTATATTATGGAATTCATAACATACATACATTGTATATATCAAAAATACATAGGAAGAGACATTTGGAATACCCATCAAAACATATTCCCTAAATCACTTTGGAGAAATATTCACATTTACATATGTCCCGTTACCCAATGCATTAGAGAGCTACCTCCAGCTCACCCGCCCTAGGTTTATCATTGAACCACCCATATACGTATTCAATTCCCAATGACCACGACATATTCATAACATATAAAACAAGAATAAATGAATGATAAAATTTTCACATTCTAATCACAATATATCAAATCAAGATATTGAAATGAAAATTTCTTTTATCAAATATTTTTTCCAAACAATTTATAACATTTAATAAAGAGATTTTTGAATCAAATTGTCCCATACCACTTTGAAGATTTTAAATGAACTATCATTTGAAAAAATTAATGTCCATATAAATAAATAAGATAACCCATTTCTAAAACAAGGACATTAATAATAATAATTTAGAAAAATAAATTATTAAAACATTTATAATGATATTTTAGTTAAAGAGTTTTTAACAAAATGATAGACACTTTAATGCAAATAATTGAGGAATAACATTTAATATGTACATTATAATATCATGAGAATAAAGTTATTCATGATATAATATGAAAAAAGCTAGTATATAAACCATATAAAAGTATATTGGTGCATAACTACAATGAAGTCTCAATGGAATGTTAATTGAGACGAAATCCCTTATAAAAATTGTATCCTTATATTAAGGATAAATCAATTACATAATAATGTCTAAAAAATATAAATACATTCAATATTATGGGAAATTTAGTGTGAATCAATCATAGGAAATTAAAACATGTTCTTTTTAATACAAAACCAATGAATTGGATGTTTAACTCAATGAATGGAAATTGAGATAAAATTACTTCTATCATGTTCATATCGAAGACTTGATAATTTATCAATGGAGTGATTTTGTGTATCAAAAGTATATCCACACAAACGGTAGTGGAAATTACAACATAATTAAATAAATATTGATTCCACACATAATCATAGCATGAAATAATTAAGAATTAAAAGATTAACCCAAGGAATGAAAATTGGGTTAAAAGGTTCCATTATCGATTTGGTAACATACGAAACATACAACCCATGAATGAAGGATCATAAAATTAATATTTAAATATGAATAAATTCAAGTATATTACACAATGAATACAATCATGGGTAGTACATACACCACCCAAAAAGAAATATTGGAAAATATAGAATGAATCTCATGTGAATAAAAAGTGATATGAAAATCCCTTACCACAATGTAATCAATCAAGTCATAGACCAAAGGTTAGTAACCACCAAATGATTCAAAGAAAAACATGAATATAAAGAAAATAATGATAATATATATCAATTGGATGTACACAATACACCACATGAAATAAATTAGTGGCGAATAATGGAAATCTCACAGAATTAAAAGTGAGATAAGAAATCCCTTACCTCGTGTCTGTATTGACTCGTTTGTTCAATTTTATTCCTAAATAATAAACTAAAGTTAATTTATAATTTCATAGTAACCATTTAAAAGTTTATTATTCCTTATATGTCACTTATTTCAATGTTATAAACATTATGTAATCATTTAAGTTAATAATGCTCGTTTTGTATATATTTGGTGCTTGAGTCAAAAATGGACTTCTTATAATTACAAGTTGTTCACATAGTCAAAAGTTAATTATATTCATAATAATATTCATGATTTATATATCATATATATCATATATATACAGTATTTAAAATTATTTATAATATTACATATCAATTAAAGGTAATAAATAAAATGCACCGTTCATGGAGACGGTAAGCCGTAAGTACGCATGAAGACTAATTTCATTTCTATTTCCTATAATAATGTAATTAAAACATTATGAAACATAAGTATATTATAAATACAGTATAATATAATATATAATATAATTAACCCCATCCCTTATACATATCACATATGGCATTAATGAGTCATTTCACTTTGATGGGGCGGTAGTCCGCACTTGCTCAAATGAAATTATCACGTTTACCCATAATGGAAACCTAAATGTTATGATATAAAAGAAAAATAAAGAAGTATATAGAAAGAATAAACATAATATATATCATATATAAATATAGTTTCATCTTAATGACCCCATGAGATGCGATAGGATATAATCGAAGAATCATCGTTTCCTGAGGCGTTAGTTTTCCATTCACAAAAATAGTATGTCCTTCACCCATTATATGGAGGTGTGTGTAAGCGTAGTAATATTAAATATAATAAAAATACATTTTTTTATAAAATTTAGGAATAAAAATATTTTAGTGGTTATAAAAGTAAAATAAAAGAAAATAAGTTAAGAGAAACTGTTACCCTTAATTTGGGTAACTCCCTTTAGTTTAAAACAAAAGGACTTCTTCAAGTGACTTATTCTTAAGGTAAGGATTCTAGGTAAAATATGGGGATCTTGAGAGATTATTGGGGTAGGTTTTGGATGAGAGAAGGGGCTTGAGAGGTGTGTGTAATGAGTTAGAAGTGTGTGCTTTTTATACGGAGGGGGGGGGGGACGAGCTCTTTAAGAAAGTGTGAAAATATTATTTTATAATACAATGATATACAGTTTATAAAGGATAAAAAAATAAATAAATTAGAATATAATATTACTAATGGTCGAAATAAAATCATCCAATAATAATTGGACATGATTTAGGTGTTATTTTAATATTTATAATCTTTTTTATTTAAATATTTTATTGATGACGTAAATACTGTGTCATTTTTGTGTCATTAATAATTTTATTTATATGATGTCTAAAAATTATAAACAAAATACCATGATTTAGGAAATAATTTTATCTTTACAATGAATATTTATAGTCTATATGATAACTTATATAACTCCATGAAAAAATTAATTTACTAAATGATATTTATTTGTGTCAATTTTGTCATTATTTTTAATTAATTTATTTAAAGTGTCATTATCACTCCCAAGTGGTTTCATGGTGTCTCAAAATCAACCAAATGATTCCCATGGACGACCATGACTCATCCAATATGGTTAGGACAAATTTTAAGGTAATTTGGTTTTATTATAATGTTCATTTTACATTGAATTACCCAATTTACTTTTAACTACGGTAAATAAAAGTCAGAGGTTATTATTCACCAAAAATTATTTTCATCTTATTAAACCACATTTTACTTAATAATAACAACCTCATAAGTCATTTTTTTAAACTCAATCAATAGAAGTAGAAAATTTTTATTTAAATGAAAATGTCAGTTTTTAACTCTACTTAGTGGTTTCACTATTCATCAAAAATAGATGTTTTTCAAAAAAACTACAAAAAATTCAGCTTAATCTATATTTGTTATTCCGAATTCAAAAATTATGTATATTTTACCAAATTCAAAATAGCGAAATTTCAGTAATTATTTTAAAATTAATTCCTGTTATCAAAACAAATAGCGTGTTTTTAAGAAACAATAACAATCAAAAGATTGATTCTAGTTTATTGCCAATTTCAATGTGAAATAAATTACAAGGACCAAAATTCGATTGAATGGTAAAAAAATAATATAATTACACTCTAAAACAAATTAAAAGATAATAAAACAATATAAATAAATTATATTAAATGGCTCTTTTGAATTAAAATAAATTATTTTTCACAATTCATAAAAAAATTGAATTTTATCAGGAAAATATAAAAAAAATTACCCAAAGAAAAATTTGATGTCACGATTCTAAAGATGAATTTTTTTGTCAAATAGAACATATAAAAGTGTCCAAAATTATATTTAATGAAGGTCCTCCATTAAAAGGTTGTAAATCAACCTTTTATGGTAAATTATGTTTAAAATTAGATTCAATTACATTTTAAGCCTCTATCTTTTATTAGATAAATATAAAAAAATTAATAAAAATATATAATAATTTTTTAGTTAGTTCTATTCATTCCTGCCGTTACAACTGATAAGTGTTAACTACCCTTTAAAACAATAATATTATATTCTTAGTGTGGAAACTAAGATTTAAAAGAAACCCATTGTTACCTATCAGGTACTCCATCGAACATAGTGTCCTATTCAAAGTAAAATTAATATTCAGTTAAAATATATTATTAAATACGAAAAATTTAATGTTATTTATTTACTTGGGATGTTAAAATAACTATTATGTTTATTTTAAATTAGAACTTTTTGTGACAAAAATAAAATAACTACGTTGGTTCTACTAAAGAACAGTTGCCCTATATTATTCCAAGGAAGGGTTCCCATAAATTTTATTTTTTAAATATACTCATGGAATTTTTTTTAGGTTTCACATATCTAGGTAAGCATTTTTATTGATACAATTGGAACGTTACTAAGCTTATTCACATGATGAACTGAAGATGGAATTTTCCACTTAAATATAATTGTGAAATATATATGAAATGATTGGGATGATGAGTTACCTAAATTTCTATATTATGAGATAAAATCATGAAATTCATCATTCCAAATTTTAATATGGATTTTTCCCTACAAATGGATATGATAGGCTTTAATAGTGCTTATCATTTTACTGTGTAATTATTTTATAAAATTCCATGTGTAATGATTATAAAACATGATACTCATTTTGTAAAAGATTCTTTTGTAGAATAATACCACCACCACTATAATCATTCATGAAATTTAGATTAATATTTGTCAAATATAAACTAAAATATATCAATTTTTCATAGTGGTTCTATAATTTAATGATGTTTCAAAAAAATAAAAATGTTATATATATTATAATATCCCCATCCGAAGGAATCAATTACTGAAGCTATTCAACAAAAGGATTTGGATTCATATAAAAAAAATTTAAAGATGAAAAGTAATAATCCATAATCATTCTAGTTACTATGGAGATAAAATATCAGAAATAACAACATACCCAAAATGCCTATGAGATTATAGATAACCTAAATAGTCTTTATTAGGATAAATAATGCTATAAATGCTATGTAGTTTTTGAAGATATATTTTAGTTCAATATAAAAGTTATAAATATAGTCTCCACCCATTTAATCAATATGATATTGTTTATAAATGATTATGAGGGGCTAATTTCTCCCCATAAACTTGAAATATCCATGAATTTCATTCTACATTCACTATCATAAAGGTTCTAGTAGTCTTTTCTGAATTAAAATTTGAATGAATCTTTTAAACAATTTTTGATCTCACAGATATATTGAGGATGGATGATAAGGACATGGGAGGTCAATTATTTAGTACCATAAATATTATACAGAAGGAGGATGGTATTTTTTCTAAAAAATAATGAAGAAAAAATTTTGTGGAGAGTTCACCTCTACAATAAAATTGAGAAAGTGAAATGAAATATATCTATTAATTTTTGAAAATATATTCATTAGTGAATAATTTTTTTTGATTAACTAAAAATTTATAGGATTCTGAGTGGAGAGTCTACCCAGTTTATAAATGTTATGAAATTAAATATTGATATTATAAATGATATATGATTTCAACTGTATACTTAAAAAGTGTTGTAAATATAAATAAGTTCATAAATAGAATATAATTAAAATAATTAACGTTAATTAATTAGGAAAAAGAGTTTCTACATTGATAAATAGGATTATTAAATATTTAGTGTAATTTTCCAAGCTTTTATATTGTCATAATTTTCTCTTGATAAGATCATGTAAAATGTTATTGGTTATTTTCAATATAGATGTTTTAATGCACATATTATATGATTTATTTAATTCTATCACATTCTTTATGGTAAAAAAAATGTCTTGATATGGTTATGTAATGAATCCTATTTTAATTTAAGGAAATGATCCAATAATGTGAATGAATAAATACAAATTTACCTAATCTTTTCAAATTGTTGAAGATAAATGAACTCGGAATATGATGTCTATATATTTTTACTATACGGATAATTCTGGTGGAAAGAAGATAAAACAATTGTCATAAATGTTAGTTAAAGGGTGCAATAAATTTTCTTTATGAATTCAGTTAGGGAAATTTAAATATAAGGTTATTGGGAAGGGGGAATAATAATTATATATGACTGAATTATTAAATATACCTTAAGGATTGTTGGAAACTCTATGGAATTTCAATGTCATGTTTTAATGTTATCATAACTAGTTCTACAATTTTTTAATTAATATAACAAAAAATTTATATTTTCAAAATATTTTATATTTTATAGAGTTCAAAATTAAAAGAAAAATTTATTGAGATTAAAATTTTCATTCATTTTATAAAGTAAAGAGTTTCTATATCGATGATTTATTATAATGAAATCTTACAAATTCATATTAAAAAATTAAAGGATGTGTATTTTCAACTCATTTATCTTTGTGAAAAGAGAGTTTTAATGCTAGAAAAAACTACTTACAAAAAATTTAATTATTGATTATATACTCATCATTTATGATTCATCAAGATCCAATAATATCTTTTAATGAGAAGGTATTGATAAATTTATTTAACTTGATTAATTTATTTGTAGATCTATTTGTTAAAATATGATGTAAAAAGATTCTCTTCCATTAGTGGTGTATTCTAATGATGAAAATCTTATTTTCAAAAATGTACATTAAACTGTAAAAAACATATATGATATTGATATGATAGTTTTTTTCATAATATTACCACTCAGAGGAACTAATTTTTATTTTCTAATATAAATGTTTCACATTTTTTATTAACATGTTTTTATAAAAAATATGCAGTATATAAGAAGATAGTGGTATTTTTTTAAAAAAAATAAATATTCAATGTTAACTAATAAATTAGTACACTAACATATAGTTATCATGATTTCTTCTTAATATCATAAAGATATTAGGATATGTTATGGTTCAGAAAATAGATAGAATAATATTTAACTACCATACTGTGTAGATATCTCTATTTACTAATTAATTTTATCAATCTATGATTAATATTTTTTTAATATCCTAAATAGTTTCAGATATGTGATGATATAAACAAATGTAAATAGTGACATTTTATTATCATGAATAAGTGAACAATACTATTTCTTATAGGATTATACCCATCAGATTAAATACTGAATTACTCTTGACACCCTAATATACTGTATGTAATTAAAATAAAGATAAATGTAAAGAGTTACAGTAGTTACTAAAATTGTTGAAATTTTACTTTATCCTAATAGGGAATATGATATACTGGTAATGTAATAATTTTAAAAGCCAAAATATTTAAAAATTTCTAGATTTTTTAATGCAATGGGTTCCAAGGACGAGGAGGATTAAATTAGAAATAGTTTTAAGTATGCAATATATTTTTACATAATAACATTTGATGTTATAATTTTAAGAAGTATGACTATGTTATAAAAGACAAATTTTTGGAATATGTATCTTTAATATCACCATTATTCAAAATTTCAAACATTATAGACATTTCTCACTAAAGAATGAGTGTAAATCTTTTTTTCAGATGGTCACATAGTGATGTGGAAGAAATCCCATTTGATGTAATGAGTAAACAAAAAAATTGAATGGGAATCACACATAAAGTTGATCTGTAAGGAATTTATATATGATTTGATATGTAGGATCCTATTCAGGATTTGTAAATTTTTTTTCAAGAGTATTAAAAATATTAAATTGTATCAAATTATTGGAAATGACTATTTTATAATTATATCATGTTGGATTCATAAATGTTCATATAAACTGTCAATCTATATGTTTGAGTTATTCTTAATTGATGTTCATCCTGAAATAGTTTTGTAATGATGAAATGTTAATGTTAATGTTATTTGGATTATTTTTTACATATATAAAATACTTTCATGAGAGAAAAAATTGGTTTTTTGTGAGCTGGATGAACCACTGGGTATACCACATGTAGTTCTGCATAGATGCCTCTTGTATAGTGGGGGTTCATGGATCATATTTGAGTAACCACAAACCAATTCTGATATGATACCAAGAATAAGAATCTTCAATGTTTTATACCCTATGTATGAAAGTTTATATCATGACTCAGATAATTCATGTGTCGTTTGGTATATTACTAACCCCGTAATATGTAGATTCTAAACTAGATATTTTATTTTTATTCTTATATGTTGAGTATGACTTATGGTCACTCATTTGAGATAGAATTTTGATTTGTACAGCTATAACTTGATATTATATATATATATCCATGTAAGTGTCATTGGATGTTATTTTCCATAATGTCAAGGGACATGTGATGTATTAACCAATAAATTTAGTTTATACAAAAAGAATAGTGAATGTATGAGTATGAAATATGGAATTTATATATCATATGTCCCATGGTCACTTGAAATATTAGAAAATACGAAAATTAGGGAATGAACTTTTTAATATGATATAGAACATTGGAAATAGGTTTATAGATACATATCTTTGATAGAGATCAAACCAAATCCAATTATAGATTGAGTGGAACTAATTCATTTCTAGAGGCTATTCATTGCTTAAATTTTAGGATCCCCTGATTTATTTATTTTTTAATGCTATTAATTCCCATGGGGTCACACTTTTTGGTTAACATAATGGGGATCAAGTTTGAATCAGAGAGTTACACTAAAATTATTTTAGAGTTAATTAAAAAGTTATTTGGGTGGGTATTAACAGTGTATTAAATAAGATGTAATACAAGGTGACATAAATGATATATTTCCACAATATTTTTAAAGGACATTCTTAATAGTTTTGATATGGTATCTTGGTATACTATATATAATTCAATATAAAGTGTAATGATGCAAATTCTATTTGGATTTTTTTGTAAGGGGTTTATTATAGGATACATTCTTTAAACATATTATAGGTATGTGTTATGTATAATCTATATTGGTTTAAATTGAAAATATGATTTTCATGCATTAAGTACACAATGCATCAAGTTTCCAATGGATTTGATCAACCAACCAGAGAGTGATATTATTTTTTACACCATTTCATATGAGAAAATGTTTTTAGGAGAATCATTGATGTGATGAATGAATTTATATATTTGGTATTTAATCATATGTTATAAACATATCATTACATTAATTAGTATTTGATTTGTGTCTTTAAAAGGCAGATATATTTCTTAAATGGGATTGTAGAAGATGGTATGTTCCTTCATCATGTTATGTCAAAACTCCTTGGTAAAAAAATTTATCTCCTCTTTGATCATCACATATGAGGTGACAACACATGATGATATATGGAGGAATTCAATTTGAATATCGAATGATTTAGTCTCAAAAAACTGATACAACACGTAGATGAGATGCCTTCTAGATTCCACTAGTGATCCATTTCAAGACCATGTAATGGCGGAGAAGAATTCACACATGATATTCAGTGCACTATAAGAATTTATACTATTATATTTATTTTAGTAATTATGATTTTTTCATATATCATCCATGTGAGATACATAGAAAAGGGATTTTACGAAATAGTATTTAATCTATTAATTTTGGTTGGACTCATTTTTATCCCAAATTATCTTCTCTAGAGTTTATATTTAAACGTTAGATATCTATGTGAAATAATTTTTAGGGGTACTCCATGCACCCTTAACACTACCTCTATTTATATCTTTGAAGTTTGAATGATTTTCAAATCCCATTGAATAGTAATGAAGTGTGATGACATCAACAGTCAATCAATCACAACCAAAATGACATTATAACCATAGGTGGTCTATGTAATACCCACAATTAAATACATAAGGATGTTCTCCCATTTAAATACGATTATAGGTAGTGGTTTCATAATCCCTTAAAATTATATCATTATAAATTACCTTAGTTACATACCACAAATCAAGATAAATAATATAAAATCTCCCACATCAAGTTCTACCAACATAAATACACCCTTATATCCCTATATATATATTTTTTATCCATGATTAATGTGACATGAATTCATTTCCAAAAAATTATAATTCTATAATTTTCATATTTTATCGATATAATATTCTATATATAGTAATGTAGTTACATACCCTCCATTTCCTCATCCATTTCCGTATATATTGATGGTTATAAATTCACTTAATAAAGGAATAATTTCCATAGTTTAATTATGATTACTAGGACTATCCTTTCCAAATACATGAGTTTTAGATCTCCTTAAATCCTAATCAAGGATATGTTATAGTGATCATTATTCCTTAGGGAATGAGTCCCCATTTCCCCCCTTTGAGTTTGTAATGAATCAACTAATAGTAGTCATTTTTTGACAATTACCATATCCTTTAGTGAACATTCTATTCCATCTATAATAATATATATATTTATATTGTGATCTATATATATCAAAATAATCACTATATAGATAATCGCTCTATATTTTTAATGAAAAAATTATCTATGATAAATATAAATCACGACTTATATAATTTTTCTCATTGAGATTTAATTGGTTTTAGGAATATATTATCAACTTTTAATATTTGATAAGGAAATAGAACAAACCCTTCATTAATGTATCATTGTATATCATGAGCTCTTCTCCACTATAAGGTAGTTTTAATAAATGTTCATTGAAAAAGAACATCTTAAGATCATTTAATGTAACATCATTTTATTTTATCCAAATAATCATAACTCCCTTCCATGAAATATTTTTTATTGTTGTTGAAAATAATTAGAAAATTATCTGAAAATGATGATATAATCATATTTATCTATGTAAACTACTGATCACAGTCATAGTGGACGGTATGGGAAATTTTTCAATCCCACAATATTTGAAGGATCTATCATCATACCCTAACATTGATTAGATTCTACAATTAGGAAACTTTTATTGTAGTTAAAATTAACATTATATAAATGTAGCATAAAATTTATCCTTCCACAAGGTATTGAAAACCATCCTCAAATACTAAATATGTTCTTCCTTTCCATTAGAATATATGGTTATATAATTAATGAGAGACTATATTTTTTGAATTTTACGGTATTTTGAAATTCAAATAAACCTCATTATTGATTTATAACAAGGTAAATTAACCATTTTTAATACAATTTTGAATTTTAATCAATGTGATAAATGGATTAAATCTTGTGTTTCAGTGTTTTTTTCAATTTAGAAATTATTATAGAGATAGAAATTTATTTACTAAAATTTTAATGACATATGTTTTGAAAAATATTTTATCCAGATCTAAAAAACATCTTTTATAAGGTTCAAAATATGAAATTAAAAAAATGAAACCCCCAAAATGAAATCAAATTATATATACATTTTTTCTCCAAATCTAGAAGACCTAGTATTGAGACTCTATAAACACCCATCAACTAGCCAATTAAGGTGGAGATTATGGGTACAAATATATTATAAGAGGAATATTCAAGGGATTATTATTGAAAGTATATATTCTATTTAAAATATACACACATATACAATCTGATATAGGTGATTCTATTGCACATGAGGTAGAAAATCATATCAGGTGAAAGAATGAGAACCTCAATAATGGAACCTCCAGAAATCTGATGATGTTGACCAAATATGAACATACATGTAGAAATATCATGTGATTTAATAGATTCTAAGAAGCATTTAAATGAAGAAGAATATCATTCTAATAGGAGTTTGGTCATTAATATAAAATAAGATAACCACTCTAGTTTCAAATATATATTTTTTAGGCACCTATTGAAATAATCTTTTTTTATTTTTGGACTGGGTAATAAAGAAATTGTCCCATTCTTATTTTTGAGTTTTAATGAATATTTATTTTCTTTTATCCATTGATAATTTTCATGACATTCGATTGTTTTGAAATTAGAATTTAGTAACTATTAATATGATTAATTATTTCTTCTTACTTTCTTATCTTACTATATTTTTACATACTCATGGATTGATCTTTTTTCATTTATCAAATATTGTCGTGGAGTGAGGATTGTTTTATGAGTGATTGAGGGTTTGTGTTCATTTAGTGTATGTGAAATCAGTGCTCCTAGAAGAATTTCATAGACTACCTAGCCAAAAAAAATTGAGAGAGTGTGAGTTGTTTGATATCTAGAGTTACATATTGATATAATATAGTGTATAGAAATTATCAATGATAATTTGTGATAGGGTGTTTGGGGTAATTATCTAAGACTTATATATACTTGTTTTCCTCCACATTTTTACATGATTTTATTTCTTATATGCACTATTCTCATAATTCCCCCCATTATTTTAAATGTAAATAGTTATAGGTTATTATTGTTGTTAAAAACATGGATGATATTTTCCCTGCATAAGGGATTACCCTATCAATCCACTGTAAATAATTTAGTAGTTTTTAAAACTCTTTTTTTATAATTACACTTGAAAAGATAATTAACTTGTCACCATTTCAAGGGAGTTTGGATGTGTATTCCCTAAAACATACACATTTCTAATTAGTGTTTTCCTTTTTTTCCTATTTTTTTGTCTTTTTAATATTCTATCACTCTTACCTACTAATATAAGATAAATATAAAGGGGTATCATTATTTAGTAATGGATTTAAATTTATACAAACATTTTAATGTGATTAATATAATCAAAATCATTGCATTTATTTCTAATATGGAAATATGTGTTCCCAAAATAACAGATGGTGGAGAAAACTCAAGTGGACTATCTTAAAAAGCCTTTTGTACAAACCAAATGGTTAGAGGATGAAACAAAGTTCACCAATAAAGGGAATCAACTTCAACATGGTTCAATTTTTGGGGAGGATTAGTACCTCACTTTTTTTCACATTTTCAACATTCAATATGAATTTATTCATTATTTACATTGATTCTTTATATAAATGAATGATTAAAACATTTAATCAATTTATCTTATAATGGAATATAATTATCATTCACAGTTTCAATGTTACAATGGGATTATTTAAATGGTCATATAATCACTTTAGTACTTCTATACTGATGAAAATCATCCCCCACATGTAAAGGAAGGGAAGGATGATAATAAATCATCATGGTAAATCCAGAGAACCATATTGATCATGTCATATAAATTGTTTTAGAATATTTGGGAAAAAAATAAAAAATATGATTATAAAGATATATAGGATAATAGTCATAATATAAATCCCCTAATAATATCAAATTTAATGGAGGAATAATGACTTGAATAAGAAAACCCAATATTTATAACTCTTAGAAATATTTTTTCAGCAACCTTGATTTTTTAGAAGATTTGTAGGTTGAAATTAAAGTGGGATATATTATTTCAATTAATTCATTCTATTTTTCTTTCATCAAATATAATTTAATACCCATTATCTATATGTTGGGATATTAGATTAAATAATAACCTTACATGGATTGAATTATGAATACACATTGGATATATTATTTTTTAGGGATGTAGTTAAGGAATCCAAACTTCCATGGATTTTAAACAACTTTTCAAGGGTGTTTTATAAGAGTAGAAAATTTTAAATTGGAGAATATAAAATAGTTGATCAATTATTTAGCACTTTCTCAACGAATTTGAAAAAAAAATATTTTTTATCCTTTTATAACCATTGTTTTTTAATTCTTGAAAAATCTAAATTCATGTTTACCCATATAGAAGGAAAACAGATTATAGATTGGAAATATTAAAATATACACACTTTTACGTTTGATATTTAATGAGTTTATATATTAGTCATGCAATTTTATGATAGAAATACCATTCTTGGGAATATATATGTTAATCCACTCACATGAATAGTTTTTAAACATATAGTGTGTTTTACATGTGTGTTAATAATTCAAGATGAGATTAAAGAATAACAATTTGATAATTTTTGTAACACTAAAAGGGGAATATTTTTTTAATGAATCTATAAGAGTGGTCGCTAAATTGGAAGATGATCTTGAAATAGAAGCACTAAGGTTTATTCCCTATGAAAATACCCCACAAGGATACTAAAATGACATTTTTATTGGAGGAAATCATAAACTTGAGGTCCCTTACATCATCCTACCACCCCCCAATTTATAAGATACACTACAATGATTAGGGTATGGACATGAAACATGCTTTCAATCTATTTATCCATTAAAATTATAGTGATAATGAAATTGGAAGGTTGATAATAATGTGGGTTTAAACATGAAAACCATAACCTCATAATAATAGGAAAAATCAAAGAAATATTTATCCATGGATAACCTAAAAAAATCAACTCTTGAGACAGATAAACCAATTATCTTACCTATAATATCATTATTTTTTTATTTTATTTTTTTTAAAAAAGTTATTATCATTAAGTTTTTTATTTAGGTTTTTAAAGTAGTAATTTGAGTTGACGAAATGTTAAAATTAATTAAAGTCTTCCCACATAATAACTATGTTATGCTGAACATTTATTATTTGATTCTTCACTACATCAATTTTACATATTTTTGATTTTTAATTGAGTAGTGTTGAATAAGTGCAGGAGTACTTTGGAACCTATTTATGACTAGTTTATGAATTTCTTTAACCTTTATAGGATCTGTTTTTATTCAAATAATAAAATTCCTGAATTTGTTTCCAGTATTTTTTGATTATTTTTTGTTTTTAGGATAAAAAATTGTTATTCAAATATTTAAAACCATGTGAAAAATTACATTCTAATTTTGAGGGATTTAATGGTTTTGAAATTGTTGAATTTGGTGGATTTATGAGTTTCGTGTTCTTCTATATGAATTTTTTTTAAACTAGGGAATTTTGTATAATGGAAAATATTTACAAGGAATGAAAATTAATACTTATGGAAATTGAAACTTTAAACATAACTTTAGGTTTATTTTCCTATATAGATAATAAAATACTAAGACATATGGATTCATTTATATTTGTCCTTTGTAATTATATTAAAATGGAAAATTAGAAAACTAAATGTTATTTTACGAAAGCTAGGACATGGGAGTCTATGTAAAAAAATAAAATTTAATATTTAATATTTTTTTATACACACCATGGTTTGGGAAAATTTTATATGTTTTTAGTTGAAAAAAGTGATGCCTTTATACAAGGAAGAATTTAGACCATGATGATTAATGAGAAATAGAATTTTAAGTGAGTCATTTCAGTTGTATCAATAGAGTGGAAAAATGGACCATGTGTATAAGGAACATATGAATTATGGATTTACGAAAGATCAACTTTTTAGAATCTGAATTTAATTTAAATATTTTCTGTTTTGAAACATAGAATAATAAATTTTCTAAAATTGAAATGATATATGAGTTTAAATTGACAAAAGAGACATTATAATTGAAACTAATAATGATTAAATATTATTATTATTTTATAACATATGTGTCTTTAATTAGTTTGAATAATATTTTTTATAGTTCAATTCATTAAACTACTTGAGAGTGAAATAGTGTGAGTGTGGGGGGAGTTATTTTTGATGAAAATTAAACCAATAATTGATTTAAAACCTTTTTAATTAGAAGTTTTTTACACATTTTTTTATTTAATTAATGAAATTTAGAAATATATTGAAGCATGGGTTTAATTGTTTTATTAATTTTAAAAATAATTTCAGAATCTATACATTAATTTTGGGTCATGACTATTTACTATTTTAAAGGATTTTAATTCAAATTTTAATTTCATAATTCATTTTGTGTTTTATTCTCACAGAGAATAATTTAGGCATATTTTTCAAGGATTATATGTATGATAATTGTAACAGGGAATGACTATTGGACATTACCTAGGTAGTACATAAGACAAATAAAATGCCATATAAGATTATTCCGAAATTGTTTTATTATTTTGAGTGCATAAATCCCTGAAATTAATGATCTAAACCTTTGGAGACTAACAATTTCACATTGGCCACATCTAGAATCTAAGAACTTGTGAATTTATTTTCTTTTTTATGACATTTTATCCTTCCCAATATGATTTTTCATGCACCATAATGCTTATCTATAACTCTTCATATGATATTTTTAATTATTCTAAACCAAAGATAATATTTTTACTGGATTGTATAGAAATTTTAGTAAGAAATATAGATTTCATAGTGGAAAAATATGTCTAAATAATCATGTAAAACTATTACTATTGTAAAAAAGTAGCTTAAATGGGGATTAAAGGTGAAACATATGATAACTGAAAAATAGAAAAGGAATATCAAATCTCATTTCCAATCTTCATCCAAACCAAGTAGCATATATCTCAAGATTACACACAAAAAAAAATTCAATAGAAGATCTAGGTGGTGATCGTAGGAATAAATGTGATGAAAGAGGTAGATTATATAGATTATTTATTGAAGAATATATACCCAAAAAATAGAATATTTATATAATATTAATAGAAAAATAATGAACTACTTATGATACTAAAAATCTAGAATGGGGGAGATGAAGAAACTCAAAGATGGAACATCCTAGATGGTTTGTAATAGACTAAATCAGAACTTATATGTCAACATATTATGTAATTAAAAAGTTTTTTGAATTATTTATATAATGAATAATATAACAAGGATATTGATTAGATTTTATTTGAGGCTCCTATGATGGAATCAGAAGACGTGATTGTAAGAACTATGAGAAATTCCCCAATTTCCATTTAATAAAATTATTGATTTTTTATTTTCATTTGTATTGTGTTAATTTTCATGAGATCTTAATTTTTTATAAGAATATTATATGTTCTTCACAGTGATTGTATATTTCTTATTAATTTCATTCGTTAATTTGGATTTCATATATTCCAACATCAATATTTATTTATTTAACATATGATGGCAGGGAGTGTGGATTGACTAATAACTAATAGAAGGATATTTGTCACCATGGTTAAGTTAAATCCACTCTATAGTAATCATTTATTCCACTACTTAATAAATCAAACTTGATAAAGAGACAGTAAGAGTTGAGTTAAGTCTCAATTTACTTAATGACAGAAGATAGGAGAGTGATTTTGTTTACTAGAGGTTCTTATATAGTTCATACATGATTTATCTATGTCATATCCATTATTGTTTTCAAAAAACTATATTTTCATGAATATCCTAAATATATACACTGTTTCAAAACTTTTGACCTCTATTTTACATATAAACAGTAATAGGTTTGTGTTGATGTGAAATACATGAATGAGTATTCCCTTCCATGAGGGACGACCATATATAAGAACTGTGCTACATTTAAGATTTTTAAAATTTCTATTAGAAAATGAGCCCATTGGTGCACACATTAATCTTCAATAAATAAGATAATTTGTTTTTTAATATAATCTCTAAAGACTATTCATATAATCCGTATAGATAGGTGAAAAATTTGTATGAATGAATTCCATCACTATAAATTGATGGTATACAGTTTAAGGATCATCCTTTAATAGGTGTTGAGATAAATTATATTTTTGGAAAAACATATATGGGAAAAGTGTTCATTTTCTTAATCATAATCTCTTAACTATGGAATTCATTACAAAAACCATTGAACTAACATTATTCATTACAAAGAAGATTGGTGCACTATATGGTGAAGAAAAATGGGTAATAAAGCCATTATCAGGAATATTTTGAATGTACATATTCAATTCATAAATTTCTTGGGGCCCATTTTAGTAGGACTCATTGATATATGTATAAATTTAGGTATGAGTTCGATTGAAAACTGAACCTCAATTATTAGGGTAAGGCTACGTAATTTATTCGTAATTACATACACTCATCCCCATAGAATTGAAACATCGTCATCATTTAGTTCCCAACCAAATTTAGAAGAGATGTATTACCCATTATTTAGTGTCAAGACAGATATCATGATTTTTTTGAAGGGTTTATATTATTATAATCTCATCAATATTTGACCATAGGGTGATTTTAAATTCAAAATGATATATCTATATCCTAAAAACTGATATAATATATACATAGGGAGAAATAATCCATGAAAAGTAACACATTTAATTATACCAGGGGAAGAAGAAATAGAATTATATAAAGTATCTTCCAACAAGCCTCAATCAAAGAAAAGTTATATATATGGAATTTAATGATCACATTACAAGGTAATTTCACAAGTAATTGAATATCCAATTTTTGAGGATATGAATCAAAAATCATAATAGATTATTAAATATAGGGTGTAATACTGAATATTAGACTCAAATAATATATTTTTCAATAAAGAGTTTACATATTGTCTCGTTAATTTAATGATTCTATTTCAAATCATTTACAAAAACCATAATGTTCATAAAGAGTAATAAAGAGGAATATCTTATGAAAATAGGAGTAAATAATCACATGTATATGAGAAATATATTATAAATAATCTTAGTACGTAAAACCATTATTTTATCCAATTATTCTTTTAATTCAACAAATGTTGTTTTAAGAGGGGAACTTATATACTTCATAACATAGTACAAAAAAATCCCTAAAACCTACTCTGGTATGAATTGAGATGTCCTGATTAAAATATGAATATTTTTTAAATATATTCAATAATTTAAATATTACATATAAAAATTAAAACACAATCCTAGAAACCAAAGTTTTAATTTCATTAAATATATGCTACTTGAATGTATTATTGGACATTATTCATTCATCATCTACAAAAAATTTCCTACTAACATGCTATCCTTCTAGACACACCACACATTGTACTCTCCTTCACTACCTTGGGAATGAAATCATAATAATATGTAATATCCAACTCTCAATAATGGAAATAAAAATTATCAACATTCATGAATGTTAAAATATTAATCATTGAGAAAAATTAAAAATAGTAGAAATTTCTAATTAAAAAAGCATGTAATTCACATAGTTTTGGATAAGGATATATATAAAGATATATGTAATATAACAATTAATTGTGTTATGTATACCATGTTTTAATAATAATAAAACTAGAGATAATGTAAAATATCATCCATTTTCATGTTATGAGAATATTTGGGGGGGATAATTTTTTGAGTTTCGTGGACATACAATTTTTTTTAAAAGTTTTGGATCTTAATATATGAGTTGTAAAATCTAAAAGCAATGTTTTTGTTTAGGATTTCAGTTTCAAGTGGTTCGAATAATGATCAATTATTTTATAGATGCTTTTGGTTCTATTTTCTATATTTCTATTTATAGAGAATGTTTTGGGTTGTTTGAAGTAGAGAAAACCATGCAGTTATTCTTAATCATGATGGTTTTTTGGTCAGGTTTGACTAAATATGATTGTGTTTCATGGTTATCCCATGGTTTGTAATAATATTTGTAAATTTAAAAGGAAATAAAATTTGGTGGTTTGGATATATGTCTTGGGGCACAGTTTACGTATGGTTCCAGACAATCCATGAAAATTGTTTCATTGGTTTATGAAATGATTCCCATGGATGGTGTTTGTTTAGTAAAATTTATTTAAAATCTTGTAAAAGAAAGCCTTTTTTTGATAGTTATAACTATATTATTGTAACTAATTTTGGATAACTTTCTAGCCAAATTGTTTAACCCTTATGAATTAGGATTTTACACATCATAATTTGTAATATTATATCCCAAAAAAATTCTTTTTATCCATCATTTAACCTAGTATACCCTGTGAATTACCTCCATCTCCCCCATATACTATATGGTAGATCTCCCTCATTCCTTTGTCAAATTTAATTTCTATTGATGCATTGGAGAGATTGAGGTAAGGATATAACTCCATATCCTCTCATATATTATTTTTCTCACAATCAAGGAATCCCACACTACTATTGTCCAGTATACAATATTTCTAGGTTTTTGTATTCTATTTCATTTTCATCTGATTTATGCTAAACGAAAAGAAAATTTCATAAATGTTAACTCTTCCAAGGATAAGGTAGGTGGTTTATAAATTAATCCCACTTCCTTCCTAAAATTTTAAAGCACATTTGTTATGTTGTCTCACTGGTTGCTGAGTGATGAAATTAATATTATTTAGATATTTCAATAATATTTTTCATTTTTTAAAATCTTATTTAAATTTATTATAGAACTATTATATAGGGAGGTTATAATGGGGTTATATAATTGGAACTTGAACTTAATTTTCTTTAATGATGTACTATAACTTCTAAATATTGAAATTTGATAATATATCATTCATTGTCCATTAATTTTATAGTGTGTAAGCCTTAATTACATTGTTTATAAGGGAATCATGTTTTAGATATATGTTTATGAAACATAATTTCACAATCCTAGATATCCTTGGATTAGGGATTATGAATGGTGTGGTGTCTTGAGGTAAAATGAGAAATTTATAAGATGGGGTTGTTCAGATTTAGATAATTTATAGAATGGTTCATAAAGTGAGTCATTGATTTCATGTTTGGAAATGATAATGATATAATTGTAAAAAGGGTATTACTTGGTAACCATGTGATTCTTTGAGGTTTTTATGGGACTAATATATCCATTAATTAATATATAATGAGATAATGTGATGAACATGATATTGAATTATTATATTGAAATAATGGGAATTTGTTTCATAATAAATAAAATAATTTAAATGAGAATGTTCTTCAATAAAGTGGAAATTAATTAGAAAATAAATAATTAATTGAGTAACTAAATGGTATGAGTTTCTATCTTATGGTGATTTTCTTGGAAATTCCTTGGAGAAATTATATGTATTATATTTGGAAATGATTTATTTGGAATACTATGAGTGATCCCTAGATTCTTATAGGGGAATTAGTTGATTTTTGTGATGTGAAGACACCCTTGGAATCGCTGAGACATTATTCTATTTAATTCCATGTGCAAGCCATTGGATTTTACTTCGATTATTACCGTGAATTCCTTAGGGGTCGATCCCCTTGTACTTAAGTGATTTCATTATATGTTTATTTCAATAGATTAATTCCAATAATTATTATGGGGGTACCCTGGTTAATATTCATAGGATGTCCTCCATAGATCTAATATGATCAATTTGGGAGGAATGAATTTAGTGTCAGTTTTGGATACTATTAATTATTGTTTCATAATTTCTAGGAATGTTCCTTACGTTCAGAATAGTCTCCTCGAGTAGTGGAATTACAAGAGTCACACCTTGGTTTCCCTAGGGTATTTATTGAAAGGGAATGAGTTGTTGAGATATCTCAATTCTGTAAGGTTATTGTGACTATGATTTCTTATGTTCTAAAAATTAGAGCCAGTTCTCTATATAATTTATCATGATCAAAGAATCACTATTATTGGTAGAAGATGATAGTTTAGAACACTTGTGTCACCACTAACCCTAGGTACATATGTTTCAGTATAAAGTTATTTTATATTAATTTTATGTTTTTAATTATATAACTTCAATAAGAAGTTCCATACAAGATGGTTATTTAAGGTTACTATTTAGGTTTCCTACTATGTTTTAATCATACATTGATTTTTATCCATGGAACATGGTTAATAAATTAGATTTTACATGATTGATGATTTAGGTTTATACTATTAAGATGGTGCATGTTAATTTAGTATTTGGCCACAAATAGGGTCTATTTCAGAGTTTCATCCTATTTTATATTCTCTTGTGGTTTTTGGTGTATCTAAATTTTTATTGATGTATGCCTTTCCTAAAATATTATTTATAGAATTTTTGATATTTCATGAGTTATTATTTTTATTTTTTTCATTGATTTACTAGATATCATCACATTTATTATATAAGTGGATAGAATATGTGATTTCCTTTAATTCAACTATTAAATGAATCACACATGCAAGTATAATATCCCTAGAGTACCAACTTATTCCTATCCTACAAGGTAGTATCTTTTGTCATCCGACTAGGTGAATATGAGGTACAGTAGTGACCATAGATATGATTAATGATTTGTGTACAAATAAAAATGCAATATAACATTTTATCAGGGGGTATTATATCATTTCTTTTATTTGCTAATGTTATAAAAGACATATCATGTTTTTAGATATGGTTTAGAACTTTTTCCTAGGATTGGACACCCAATATATGAGGTATATTATTGTTTCAATAGATGGGTTGTTTTATGTGGTGTTTACCTTTACCATTGATCTGATTTCCCCCTGAGTGGTACACATGATTAGATGAATATTGATTTATGGTATTTTGTCTCTTGGATGATATGGTAAGATGGAGTGTGTACATGTATCTTATATGGTGTATCATATTTACATGTCATTTGTATGATTTCCTATGATTTATTATATGATTATCTATTCAATGACATGGTCATGTCTCATATAGTGTCCGAAACAATTTATACATAATTTTCTTATATAATTGTATGGTGGTATCTAAAAAAACCAATACTACGAAGGGATAAATATGTGTCATGTGGATAATTTATTTTATAACTTTGAGGAATCAGATAATAATATTATGATAAAAAATCATATATTTTTTTCTATAACAAGTAATTTTCAAAAAATTAAAATGAGACTAAATTTTAAAAAATATATTTATTGTAAATGGAATAAATTTTTTTACATTATCACAAATCAGGATTTTCTAGTGTAAACAGCTAAATAAAATTCCATGAAGAATATAAATTGATTTTTTTATACAATTTATACTATAAATTTCATTTAACTAATCCCATGTTATAGAAAATTACAGTTAAAAAAATTGAATGTATAAGAAAATTACAAAATATATGTGAATATTGTTTTGTTCTTATAGGTTTTTAGTAATGAATATATGCATTGGTTGTTGGAGTTTTAGAGAGATATTGATTTATAGGAAATCCTCACGATGTTGAGTCATCCAATTATATGTGTGGATTGGTATTGGTCATGGTGTTTGTGAGAAAATCATTATAAAGAGAAATGGTGGTTAATGAGTGATCGTAGGTATTGAGGAATTTTAAATGTGGGCTATATGGGATAGTGTAATTCCTTCATTTTTATGGTTCCATTTAGATCTATGGCCTTGAGTGGACATGTAATGTGATGACTTGAACATAGTGAGAATTGTGTCAGACCTGAGTGTAGTAAAAGTAGACTTAGATTGAACCAATGTGCGAGACTAAGATTATAGTACTAGTGTGGGAACATAGTGGCCTTGAGGTGTGACTTAGGATAGTAGTAATTCTGGATGTTTAGAAAATTATTGTTATCCTAATATTGGGGGTTTTCCTATATACTTATGTTTCTTTAGATATATTGATCACATGTGAATACTCATGGTTGATATTGATGAACAATATGTGCCATTAGAATGTGGTCGAGGCCTATTATATTCCTTGAGAATGTTGGTTCTTATGTTTTCATGTATATATGCGTTCTATTGTATTGGTTTAAGGAAGTTTATGGGGATTCCTTGACACATCTTCAGTATCCATACTGGTTTTATAAGTATTTTTTGTTTATATTACAATGCTTATCAATTAACTATGTGGTTTATACTATAGTGGTGGTTAGTAAGTATCATTGGTCGAATATAGGGAGAGTAGAGTATGGTTAGATATTTCGGGTTTTATAAATACTCTCTAGTTATGGTTAATCATCTAATAGTTTTTGTGTGGTGAGATGATTTGGATTTGAAATTAGTAGAGGTTGACTTTACTTGATGTGATTGGAAATCAGTGGAGGGAAGACCAGTGGATGGATTGAATGAACCATGATTTTTTGCGATATATTTCACAAAAAAATTAGTTATGTATTTTTTATTTGATCTCATAGGAGTGTGAAACATATGTTCATTGACTAAATCGGTGAGGCAATCCAATATTGTATATCCTTCAAGTAATTTTCTAATGGTTCAAGTGGTGCATAAGATTTCACTTGTAATACATAAATTCATTCATGGAATTGTATACTGGTTTAGAAAGGTATTAATTGTGTCATAAATTGATGTGAATTAATGTGTACGGTTGGGAATGATGAGTGATTGATGATTAGATTCTGATTATGGTGACCTATGGATTTTGGATTATATTAGTGATGTTCATATCATGAAAATGTGAATGTAGAAAACCTGTGGTGTGATGCCATGGTCGATCTATTTTTGAATCCTTTTATGAGTTAATATGATGAGTCATAATTGATCCGGTGGTGGGACAAAAATTTCATGGTAAAAAATATCTACATTTCACTCAAGTAGGGGTAAGTAAATCCATAAGGTGGGGTGTCTACCATTGGCTAGTTATGGATATAGTCCACATTTTTAATGATGTTCAGTAGATTCTATGGAAAATATTATTTGTATGTTAGGAGTAAGTAGTGGTTGCTATTTTTTTTGAATTAATGGCATGATTGGGACCATCATTTTGTATTTTCACTTATAGTAATTAATATTAATGGAATAAGGATCTATAGTTTTTGTTCCATTTTATGATCAAAAGGCTACTCCTATGGTTGGCAGTACATAACTTGTCACGAACAAGTGCTTCCATGTGAGTATGAAGATCAGTGCAATGAAATTGGTATGTGGATAATTGAAATGAATTTGGTATTAAAGTGAAAATGTGAATTTGGTTTTATCATGTTTTATAGAGAATACTAGGTTCATATTTAAGATTTAGTGTTAGTTAATGTCGCAGTGTTTGTATGAAACTCGATGTAGAATCAATTTTCGTTGGTGCATCAATGCTCATGTTAAATCATAGAGGTAGTTTTAGATTTTTAAGAGGGTAGTCATGGGATGACATAGAATGTACGGAATAGACTATGTTTTTCATGCTTAAAAAATGAGGTGATGCCTCAAAAGTGCAATTATCATGACATGATGTAGTAACAACATGTTAGTGAGTTTGGAAAATAATTTTAAAAAGAGCCCACCAAAGGATTTACAAAGGGGGATGTGGTGTTTGGTTGGACGAAGTAGTGTGTAGACTGCATCAGTAGCCAAACATTAGTATATGTTTTTTTGTTTTTTTTGTACAATTATTATAGATGGAGAACCATATATTAGTATTGGATACTTTATATTGAGGCATATTATAGGGAACTATTTATGATGAGAAATTTACTATTTGGTACATTGGTGATATCATATGATAGAATATTTAAGGAAACAATCACCTTAGTGTCATGGTGTTGGTTATGATTGTTGTCTGGGTTTTCCATAATTTGATTACCCTGGGATTGATATCATTCTAGAGATGAATACTTAGAACTCTTGGATAAAACATGATGATATGGCTATGGTTTGGTTTCTTGTGTAGTTTGAGGATTGTGTTTTAATGGATTAAGAAACTTCTCATGCATAATACGAATTAAGGTGGAGATAATTTAAAACTCAATCCTTTTTTGGAATAAAATTAAAGGTGATTATTAAATTTTGAGATTGGTGGGATGTATGTTTATATAATTTAGTTTTGGATAAATAATATTAAACTTATAACATATTAAAGGGGGGTTTTGGGTTATGTTTTGTTTCTTGAAAGGAAACTTGATTTCTTAGTTAAATATCAGATGTTTTGGGTTATGTTTTAGTGGTTTTGGATGTTTCTATTCATGGTGTACTATGGATTACATGACTCAGTAAAAATCATATAATTACCCTCATATATAATGGTTTTTATTTTATATTCTACTATGAATTGTTTAATTTCATTGATAGATAATGATTTAATGCACGACAAAAAAAACTATTTCTCATGAATATAGATAATCACAATCATGCCCATGTGTTATGTTATTTACATATCTAATCACTGACATTTCAACATACTATATTGTGAAAAAAACTATTTAAAATAATCTAACTTCATTATCACATGGAATAGAAGGATTTACCCAATATATTAAATATATATATCAAACTAACCAATCACATTCTTTGATATATATATATATATATTATAATATCAAACATAAAAATGATCATGAAAACACATTTAAAGAATATGGATTACATAACATTATCAAATTGTATCACATAAAATTATATAATTAATTAGAGAAATTGATACCCAAAATTAAATATCCCAAAAAATATACCACATAATAATATAGATTTTTATTCATGAAAAAAACTCCATAGGTGATAAATCCTTTAGTCATAGGAAGGATAATATATGAATAACCCTAAAGAGAGTATTCAAAAAGAATTTTTAACATTTTCATAAAAAGAAAAAGTTTCAAGTCAATTTGAAAAATAACTTTTGAGATGTTGAGAAGTAAAAATAGTAAAATATTGTTTAAAAAAATTTAACATAATGGAACACTGAAATAAAAATGGGTTAATTAATTAAATATGTATTAGAAGATATAATACTTACAAAAGGGGAAATAAATTATCTTTTTATGTTTTTTGGTAATTTCTTATTTGAAACCAAAATTCATGAATGAGTTATAAAATTTAATTTAGTGGGGAAATAAATATAAATATTAATAGTACAGAAGATGGTACATAAATTGGAGTCAAAATATGAATATAAACAATTTATTTTAAAAGAAATATGGATATATAAGATAAATATGTAATATAGAGGATGATAATTATTCATAATAATGTTATACATTTATGGTGTAATAAATCTATAAAAGATGAATAATATGATATTAAAATGTAATTTTCCTAGGTTTAAAGAGATGTTATAATATAAAATATATTAAATGTTAGAATATAACAAACATAAATGAACATATTGAAAGGAAAAATATGTACTTCTCAATAAAAAGCGGTAGAGTCAGGTAAACCATTTCCATTTTGATAAGGACTATTTTAGAATAACTAATTAATAAAATAATGGGATTATAAATTAATTTTGAAATCCCTGAATACTTGGGGAGGAAGCATCTAAACGAAAGGTGAATTAGATTGGAGAAATAAGATGCTCTGTAAAACATTGAAAAAATTATTATAACTCAATGAATGGAAATTGATTCGACAAACACCCCTTACATATTTTGTAACTTTTGGATCAAATTTACTTTGTAGAGAGAACATGAAATGATAAATTAATTAAAATTAATAAATATATAATAATTAAAATATATGTTCAATAGGATGTATCTATATCATATAAACGAAAATAGGTGCGATTATGAACTATTTTTATTATAAGGAAAATTGAGAAGAAAAAATGTTAGACATTGGTTATAAACAAATAAAAGGAATATGAAGGTGCATATAACTGTAAAATATTTTCATATTCCCATATTACATATATTTAGATGAATATTAAATACCCAAAATTATTATACTTGTGAAAAAAAATTTGGTGTAAAGTATTTTAGACATTATATATGTAATATTTCTATTTTGTGAAATATATTCAATATGTCCAACAATGATCTTCTCAAATAGTACAACTATAGGTCATACAATATCTAAAATATTATTGATCACTTAGGAAATGAAACATAATAAATTTTGAGCTCAGGTCGGTAAGGATAAACATTAGAGATATGAATCCATTATAATATGAAATAATCATATAATAACAATGTTATATGATCATTAAAATAACATATGATGTTCATACCCTACATATATTAGATCATAAACAATATTTAGGGAATAAGCATTATCATTTATGGAAACATGGACTATAAGAGTGAGAAATAAATATAAATCAATCATGAAACAAAATCTCATGTAATAAAAGTGTGACCCCATATAAAAATATAAACCCATTTAATATATCATAGTTAACTTCCATGGACATCAACATTGTTAATCTAGACACACCTATTTTCTTGAGTGGATCACAATGAACTTATTTTCTATAATAGACCAGCTTTCACCTATTCCCAATTATTGATCAAACCCATCAACTTGTTTTGAATTAATATCTCATGAGATATTAATATTTACCTAATATATTGGATTGAGATATAGGTCCCACAAATAAAATAATAAAAACCATAATTACATGTTTCACATCATCATAAATCATTCATCATATCAAAAACCATGAATAGAATTGGGTTTCATAAGCATCTCATCATTTCATAACCCAAGGTAAATAAATGAGTTTCAAAAACATGTTATAATTGAATAACTCATAGAAAATTCACAAGATTCATTAACATTATCCCATCACAAGGATAAACCATAATGATAAATAATAATAATGGTATAATTTGATGATATCACCATAAATGTATAATTATTACCAGAAAATGTATTCTTATATAGAAAAATACTTTTAAATATCACATGAAATAATTATTGAGAAAATTACCCTTTCTATCTTGAATATATTTTTTTTGAAACGGTGTGAAATTACAACATGAAAAAATTTATTTGAAACAAATATTTTAAGAATTTATAGTAATATTCATATCATTAAGGGGTCGTGATAGTGTTCAAATCAAGTCATGCCATATAAGATAAAAAAAATAATACATTCAGATTTTTGTTAGAAAAGATAAAATCTATATTGTTCGGAAAATGATAAATATATAACTTTAAAACCATTTAATAAAAATTAAAACATTGGTTAGAATGACTCTAATTATTAATTAGAGAATTAAGATAACCTTTTTTGAAAACATTTTTATCAAACATGGACATAGAAGAGAAATATTCCCCGGCAGATACAATCTATAATAATATTGAGATTATTAAATAATCCCTTACCACATTAGTAACGTTCAAATCATAATCCCCATGGAAAAAAGAAACATAGATTGTTATGAAAATAAATTTTTTTGAAGAATAATAATAATATAAAGTCATTGTTAGTATATACACCTCAATAAAGAATAATGTTGTTTATAAGACATGTATCCCCCAGAATTAAAAGTGAGACAAAAATACATTACCTCAAGTTGGCAATTTATTCATTCAGATTAAATTCTCTTGTATAATAAATACTTATTTAATATAAATTTATTACACAAACATAAATTAAATAATATCAAGTATAATTTATTTTGGACATCTTATCACCCATTTATTAATGGTTTTGTATAAAAAAGATACTTTTGGGTGGAGACAACTACATTTTAAAAGCATGTTTTGGTTCAGAAAACATATAACATATACTATTATCTTGGTCTGATAATTTAATGAGTGTTAATTATGTAATGAAAATAATATATAATAATTATATAAATATTCATAATCATTCATATAATTACGATATTGAATAATTATTTATACCCTCCATGGAGACAATAGGTCATACATACACAGGAATATTGTTTCAATTTTTTGATTGATGTAATGAAAAAAATTAAATACTAATTCATATTTACAAAATCATTCTTATATTATATGTATATTTTATATATTAATTAATACCGTCATAATAACCATCCCTAAAAGTTGGTGATGAAAAATTAATTGTATTTCCAGGTAGAGATGTAAGCTATACATACACACAAGTGATACATTCACTTCTTGTTTGATGGGAAACAGGGTGTATAATGGGGTTTTAAAAAAGCAATGATACATAAAAATAAATTTGTTACTAAATTTATAATTTTTTGATAAATATAATATATTAATTGAATGTAGGAAAGAGTAGAAAAATTAATTGTTTAGTTATATTTATTACCTATTCTTCGAAACATATCCTTTATATATCCTCTAATGTGTCATAGGGTCAATCTTTTGAGAAGACCAAAACCACTAGAATGTGAACATGAATGTTTATAAGATAAATGGTCAAGTAATGGTCAATGTAGATTTCTCAATGTGGCATAAATAAGGTAGGTAATGAGTTCCATTTTTTAATTGATGTGATGGGAATTTTTTAAATTTCCCAAAAGATTAAATTATAATAAATTATATTTATCTCCAAATACCACCAAATAACCTTGTATTCGAATAAAATATATGATAAAGCTTTAATAATGTTATAAAATTGATTTTAGACAACATTTGGGGTTATTTTAAACCCTATCATTTTTATTAACCATTAGTTGACCAATTTTAATTTTAAGTAGAGTAACATAATTTCTAATATTTATAGGTTATAAATTTTACTTATGTCATTTGAGTTGGATATTAAATATAAACAATATGACATTTTAGAACAAATAATAACAAATTATATATATTTCTAATTGTTTTTATCATATCTAAATAATTTAATTAAATGATAATCTCATAAATTATCATTATTGTAAATTTTGATACTATTTAGTACATTGATTTTTAAAAATATCAATATAACATTTAATATTTTGTACAAATTTTTTATTATATTCCTAAAATATCATGGTAGTCTATATAATTATTTTATCTCCAAAAATATATCAAATTATATAACTTTTAATATTTTTAATATTTTTATTTTTTATTTTTTATTGCTAATTGAATAATTACTTTATTAGCATTGTGTGAGAATTTTAGGTAATTATTTAATTACTACAAATTATAAATAAATTACCATGATACTTAAAAATATTTTAATTATCAAATACTATTTATAGTAAAAAATGTACTATTTATGAAACCATATTTATAATATTATATTTATTAAAACAAGAGTGTGACATGTATTAATTTACGTAAAATAAAATTCAATAAAGGTCATAATATTATCCAGGAAGCCCCAAAAATTAATAAATTAATTTATATAATTGAAATACGATTATTAATTTCCAAATTTACTCTTATATGCATTTATAACATACATTTTTTTTACTTTTGGAGACATAATATATATTTGACATAAAAACGTTACATTTTGTGACGTTATTTAATTTAAATAATAGAAATCATTTTCCGGGAAAATCATCCATTTAAAAAAATATCTAACTATATGTGTTATTCTTATAGTTAACATCATATAATAAGAAATTGTAAGAAAAATTATGGGCTAATCACTTATTTTTAATCCATATTAACATGTCTTACAATTTACCGAGGAAACGAATTTTACTATAGTTAGAATTCAAATTGAATAAAAGTAAAATTATTCAATTAAAAAATTTGAAAATTACTATTTATAAATATAGAACAAATTATTAAATTTTTTTTTTTTTTTTATCATTTAATCAAAAATTAAATCACTAAAAATTAACTGAAAATAATCTATAAAAATGTCTTTTTAAATGTAAAATGCGTTTTTACTAAATTATAGTTTAAAATCCACTTAAAAATAATACATGGAATAATTTAAATAAAAAAATTTATTAAAATTTTAAATTTGAAAAAAACCATACTTTACCTTATAAAAACATTTAAACAAAGTATATTTTCTATAAAAAATTAGTATTTTCACTACTACTAGAAAAATAAATGTTTTTTGGAAAATTATCAAAGAATAATATATATATTATTTTGAAATTATGAAATAAAAAATTAATTTAATATTTACCAATAAGTGTTCTATAAATTATAGAAATGAATATTAACTCATAAAAAAAACTTATTTTTGAATAAATAAATATTTTTCTTAAAAAATTGTCATTAATAAAAACATTATGAGATCATTTTGTATGAACATACAAATACCTTCATACTAAGTTGGATTTATATTTCAGAAATTATCCATTACCACTCATTCCAACCAATTTCATCGCTATGTTATTAGGGGGAGATAATATTTTAAAAATATTTCAGGATACATCCCAAGCTTCTGTTGTGTGCAACACTTGCTATAAATGAAATTGAATTATTTAAAAAGGTTTTTCATAAAAATATGGAGGTCTTGTAGTGGGATAATGAGATATATATATATATATATATATATATATATTATAAATTACACATTAATAATTATAATTTAATCCAATGTCTCATTGAGCACACCCCAGAGAATAAAATTAATCTCATTATAAGAAATGTATCTCAATGATGAAAAATTTAAATGAAACCCATTTTCTTGGATTCATGACTGGTCATACATGCTCTAAACTCATGTGTAATCAATTTTTTTTATTATTAATCTATATAAGTACTACCTTTTTGATTATAATAAATTATATCATTAATTTATAACCACTTATTATCCATTTATTTTTTTTGTTAGAATTATTTTTTGGGTGTCAATATACCTATTGGTTCTATGCTAGCTTCAGTAATATGGTTTCTTTCTATGATACTTGAATATGTTCTACTAGTATCCGCTATGGAAATTCATGTCAAATATATTTTTAAGATTGTTTGGAATTTAAAAATGTAATTTCATTAATGCTATGGTGACAATTCGGAAAGAATGGTTTAAAACAGTTTTTTTAAATTGGGATTTAGAAAAAAAAATTATTCTATTAATGAATATAATTATATACAATTTCATTCTAGAAAAATAAATTTACCATAAACTCATTATTTTTAAATAATAATACAATTATTAAAATTATCAAAATCCTTCGTTATGGTAACATTAGAGTTTCATTCATTCAGGTCGTAAAATTGACAAAAAATGTAAAAATATATAATAATTTAATGATAAAGAAAACATATTTATTTTATGATAATGTAATATTTAAAAATGAAAATTATTTTAGTATGAAAGTATTGTATTTGAGAATGATATTTAGGAATATTTCATATGATAATGTTACAAAAATATATAAAAATGGACTTGTTATATACTTCGATAGAATCACTCCTCATTATGTCTTACTTCACAATAAAAGAAAATAAGCTTATTATTTAAATTATGGTTTATCAAATGTATAAGAATATTTTTTGGATGAGAAATTCGAATTTATTAAATAATTAATATAAGAATATGAGTGGTTTTGATGGTGTGAAAGTGAGAATCATTTATTATTGAGAAGGGGGTATCTATCAAGAAAATTAAGTTAGGTTAATGGAATAGAAGAAATAACTGTTTACTACCTTCATATGAGCATTGAAAAAAAGGGAGCGAATACATGAATATGTGAATTATTTTTTCCACAATTCCATGGATGAAGAAGGTGGCCATGATTCCATGGATTGTGTGAATCTCCCAAGGACACATAATGCCATGAACTTCCGAAGGTCATGTAGACGGTCATCAACAATTCTTAACCTATGGAAAATCTCATTGATCCCCTTTTATGATTCCTTTAGCTCTAATGAAGACTCCCAAGAAAGCCACTAATTATTTATTAGATTACAATAAGCTCCCCCAAGTCAGAATGTTTTTGGAAGTCACACCATGGAAACCATCCAAAAATACTTGTAAAATAAGTAGAAAAACATCAAAAATATGGGGGCCATTTGTGGTCGTATCATTCACATGATGTGCCAATGTAGCTCACAAGACACCGAAAGATACCTTGTGACATGTTTTAATAGTCACTTAAGTGCCTTCTATAATTTCAACCATGTCACCCAAAGGGTTTCAAATATGCCCCGGAGGTCCTATGCTCTACCTCTGGCTCTGAATAAAAATAGAAGTGTTGGTCCCTGAACATGATCATTATTCATCATAACACCATATATTGGCCATTAAAAACACCATAAATGGGTTTAGTGATTGTATTTGACAATAATAAAAACTAATCTTAAGATCCCCATCATTTTTAAACAAACAATGTAAATAAAAAAGGGAATGATTGGAGATTCTTGTTAAGGGATTAAAAATTGGTATCACGGGAAAGGGTTGTGCATCCGAAATAATCACTACTGATCATAGAAAACTGCCTCACTATTTACTAATTATCTCATGGAATCCCGCTTGATATTTAATCTTCATCTCATGGAAAAACCTAGGAAATCCACCATTTTCTCACAGATAGTCTCAGAAAAAGCATCTATAATCCCATGGAATCCTTTCAACAGGCATCCTGAACTCAGTATGGTCTATAGTCATATCATCCTAGCCATATGCAATCTTCCCGAAATAACCACATGGTTAGGAATGTCTAATTTTTTTCCATAATCCAATAATTGAAACATTACTGGGATATTATTATGGTCACTAAAAATCATGTGATACACCATGGATGACCTACGATAGAATCTTTTATAATATGTAACAATCAATGACCTCCTCCAACTGTAGCATGGATTTGTGCAATACACTCCAGGCACAATGTTGTATAATCGAGGTGGCTAGGTCTATAATTCCCCCACACCATCATACAAATAATGAAAACTTGGATCCTCAAAGTCTCGCTCTCAAGCATCAGAGTTGACTTTATAGTGTGGTAAATCTCACGATCAGAAATATTTTATATCAGGTAATGTCAGATGAACATCTTAAGTGATCATGAGACATGAATAAGAGTGTAACGTCCCGGCTCCGGGTGCCATGCAACGGGTGCCCCAAACCCAGTTCACCACAAGACCTCAAGGGAATTTCCCCAAATGCCAAAGGCTGCCGACTAGGAGCGAGGGCCTAGGTCTGATAGTGGGGAAACTATGCCCTCATTTTTCAAAGTGAAACACAGAGGAAAATAATAAAACATATAATAACATCGGAAGTTGTAAACCATACACAACTGATAACAAGAATAAAACCATCAGTCATATATATAGGAAGATGCAACATGTCACTATTCTATAAAACAACCAGAACATGTTACACGATCAATACAATACAACTGATGTACAGGTACTGAAAAGTAAAACAGAGCAGCCAACGACATCGTGATCCTAAGCCCGGTCCCATGTTCCCCTACACCTCAACAACAGTCAAGTACCTGTATTGGGACCCTTGCCCTTATCTATACCTGCAGAAAAGTAATCTGTTTGGGCCGAAAAGAATGAACCAAACAGGGTGTGACAAATAAATCCCAGTAGGCACCCACCAAAGGATCGTGCTCAACTATGTGTAAAACATGAAACAACAGTGTGCAGTAGTAAAACTCCATAATGTAGTCAGTATTAATAAAGTAACTAACTTAACCAATTATATTGCTATTTTAATATCCATTTAATCATTTAATTGAAAATATCACCACAGTGAGTATTCTAAGTAAACAGCTACTGTCCTCAGATATACAAACCCCTACCCTCAGGTAAAGAGTATCCAACACAATAAAATAGCCATAGGCATACGGATATTTCCCTCGGGCGTAGGAAGTGTTGCCCACAGGCATAGAATCAGCTGCCCACAGGAATGGAAGAAGTTGACCTCAGACCGAAATAACTACTGCCCTCAGGCTAAATAGTGCAGTGCCCACATGCTAATCACAACAATGCCCTCTGGATAAACAGGTAACTGAGCCATTCCCAACATGTAAATAAACATTCACAAGTAATTAATCTCAAGGAAATTCCACAATCATTACTTTAGAGGCATACCCTAGGGTATCCTTGCCAAACGGCTAAACAGAGGAACGCACCGCCGGGGTGGTCCTGGATCCAAGCACTGATCTCAAACAACAATTATTCAATATTATTTAATTACTTGAAAAGTATTCGGTAGCTAAAATAGCCACGCCCTCAGCCACACGACACCCTAACATGGATTCGTGGCACTAAAATACACAAAACACACAACAGTTGGAAAAATAAACACCAAGCCACCTACCTTTAACGCTAACGAAAGTTATACATGAACGTCGACTCCTAAAATGTCCAAGCATGACATATATCTAATGAAGAAGAAAACCTAGTCAAATGTAAATAACTTTCCCTCGGGAACGACTTAGTATGAACAGCTTAAGGAGAGTGGAGGGCTTACCCGTGCGGTTCCAACGAGATCGTCCGAGGCGGAAATGGATTCCAGACGAACACCCGGTGGATCTTCAAAGGTTCGACTGTCCCCTCCCACTCCATTATCCTGTTCTATGCCTTCCCTGTGAACAGGGGAGGCTACTGCCCATTTTAAGTGAAAAAACAAAGTACATGGCATTTACTTCCCATTTTTTAAGTATTCCTCTGGCGGCTTCCCGCCAGCGTGACACTGTTCATCAGCCGACATGACTACATAGTGTGTCTTCATGAGTGCATAGCATGTGCTACCCCACAGCTAGCCACCGCCTTACTATTCGCATACCGACTGACTACACAGTGTGTAAGGGACCACTACACGGTGTGTATATAGTTCCTACACCCTTCATCCCTGGCATGGCCATATGCCCCGTGTACCCATCCCACACGGCCAAAAGTACACGGCCTGTAGAGAAAGTACACGGCATGTACTTCCAAAATTTAGGGTTTTCCCCATTTTCCATATTTTCTCAAAAAAACCTAAGGAAAGGGGAAAAGAAGAAACTTGTACCTCAAAATAAGAACCGGGTTCTTACAATCTTCCCCCTTGAAGCAATTCATCCCCGAATTTCCCTTCCAAGGGTGGCGAAGATAAATTCATGAACAACTCCAACCACTGAGCACGTACATCGGTCTCCTGCTCCCAGGTTTCATCCTGCACTTGACCATGCGGCCATAGAACCTATATGAGAGGAACTGATAGGCCTTCGAGAACCTTTGTGATCCTATAAATGATACGAATCAGATGCTCCTCAAAGGACACATCTACCTGAAGCTCAATATCCTCTAGCTGAAAGACGTGAGACAAGTCTGAATGATAGTGGAACAACTGAGATACATGGAAGACGTTGTGCATGGCTAGGTACCTCTGAGGTAACTGAAACTGATAAGAAACAAGCCCGACTCTCTCCAGAATCTCAAACGGGCCCACATACCTCGGTAAAAGTTTACCCTATCTCCTGATCCGCTTGTGTGCCAGCCTCGGCGAAACACGCTTGAAAACCCGATCCCTGACCATGAACTCCAAAAGTCGTCTGCGGTGATCAACATAAGATTCCTGACAAGACTATGTGGTATCCATCCACTTCTGAATCAACTGGACCTGCTCAGAAGTCTCATGCATGATACACGGTCCCAGTAAAGCTGCCTTACTGACTTCTAACTAGCACAAGGTTAATCGGCATGACCTACCTTATAAATCATCGTATGGTGCCATCTCGATAGTTGCCTAGAAACTATTGTTATAGGAAAACTCGACTAGAATTATATACGTCTTCAACGAGCCCCGAAAGTCTAGGACGCATGCACGCATCATTTTCTCTAGCACTTGTATCGTATGCTCGGACTGGCCATCAGTCAGAGGGTGGTAAGATGTGGTCAAAAGCACGTGTATAACCAGTGCCCTCTGCAATATCTACCAGAAAAGAGATGTAAAATGGTCATCCCTATCTAAAATGATATAAAGAGGGACCCCATGAACACGTACGATCTCTCGGATATATAATCTTCTGCTCTCATCAACACTGAAGGTCTCCTTGATCAGAAAAAAGTGATCTACCTTCATGAGTCTGTCCACAACAACCCACACAACATCATCGCCTCTAGGTGACCTTAAAAAACCAGTCACAAAGTCTATAGTGGAATCATCCCACTTACACTATGGAATGGGTAACTGCTGTAACAGACCAGCTGGCCTCTGATGTTCCGCCTTCACCTGCTGACAGGTGGAACACCTCGTAACAAAACCATCTACATCTCTCTTCATACCCGGCCACCAGTACGGACGTCTCAAGTCTCGGTAGATCTTGGTAACTCCGGGATGAACAGCCCAAGCTGAAGCACGAAACTCTGACATCATCTCCTCGCATAAATCCCCTGGAGCCCATACTCATCCATGGAAATGAAAAACTTCATCATTTCCTATCGTCCACCCAGGAGGAGGGTCATCACTTGCACCCGACATCCGTAGAACTAGGCCTTCTGAATCAGATAGTTGTCTCATCCTCACTCTATCTAGGAGGGTGGAAGTCATAGCTAGAGATGAAATATAATTATACCCCAGACTGTCGTGAACCTCCAAATGAAACTCATAGAACAAATCCAAAAGATGACACTCACCACTGGCCTCCTACATAGCCTGAATCTGAGTCTTCCTGCTCAGTGCATCAGCTATTTCACTACCATTAACAGGTGTATAGGCAAACTTAAAATCGAAGGACTGAAGGTATTCAACCCACCTTTGCTGTCTTACATTAATTTCACACTGAGTAAACATATACATGGGACTTTTGTGGTCAGTGAAAACCACAAAACATTCTCCCAACATATAATGTCTCCAACAGTAGAACACATGAACAACTGTAGCCAACTCGATATCATGCATCGGGTAATTCCTCTCATGTGGCCTCAACTTCTGAGACCTGTACACAATGAATGGATCGCACTGAATCAACATTGTTCCCAGCCCAATACCTGATGCATCACAGTAAACTGTATACACCTTCCCATACTCTGGGAGTATCAAGATTGGTGTTGATGTCAACCTTTCTTTCAGGTCCTGAAAGTCTATCTCACAAGCTTTTGTCCAAACGAACTTCACACCCTTGTTAGTCAAACCTGTCAATGGCGCTGTTAAGCGGGAGAAGTCCTGGATGAAACGTCTGATGTAACCAACCACCACCAAGAAACTCCATATCTCAAAAACATTATTTGGATGTTTCCAGGAAACTATGGCTCTCACCTTCTCTAGGTCCATGAAAACTCCTGCCTCTGAGATTATATGACACACGAAGTGAATCTGGTCCATCCAAAAGTGGCACTTTGAGAGATTAGCATATAGACGATGTTGTCTCAATGTACTAAATATGATCTCAAGATGGGTGGAATGGTTGTGTTGAGTGTGAGAGTACACCCAGATTACATCCATGAATACTACCACGAAAGAGTCCAGATAAAGATGGATCACACGATTCATCAGACACATGAATACCGCTGGGTCATTCGTGAGTAAAAACAGTATAACCATATCCCCTTATAGACCATACCTGCTCTATAAATCTATGAGAGGTATATCAGATGGTCTAACATGTAGCTGATGATATCCTGATCTCATGTAAATCTTAGAGAACACTCGTGCTCCATGAAGTTGATCAAAAAGATAATCGATCCTCGGCAAGGGATATCGGTTCTTAACCATCAACTGTTTCGGCTTCCGATAATCGACATAGAGTCTGAGGGTACCGTCTTCCTTATTCGTAAATAAGACAGGAGAACCCTAAGGAGAAGTACTGGGTCAGATAAAACCATTTTCATGTAACTCCTCTAACTGCCTCTTGAGATCCTGCAGCTCAGGCGAAGCCATCCTATAAGGAGGAATAGACACCGTTGCTGCTCCTGGAACAAGATCAATAGATAAATCCACATCTTGCTCTGGTGGTAGACCAGAAAAGTCATTCAGAAAGACATCCCTAAAACAATCAACCACTGGATGGAAATCTGTCTGACAAGTCCCCTGATCATCCAGATATAAGCTCGCAATCTGGGCTGTGACTCCACCTCGCCCAGGATTCTCTAGTCCAGCTCGACTCGCCTGAACATCCCACTCAGCCTTGTATATAAAACTCTCCGCCCTCTGGTGACGTGAAACACACCCTACGACGATAGCAGTTTACAAAGGCTTGAAAGTGAACCAAACAGTCCATCCCAAGAATGACGTCATAAACTGTCATCTCTAAGACATAGAGGTCCCAAAGAAAGTGACACCCACTAACCTCAAGGGGGAACTCCTTTCACTAACGCACACCAGCCATTCTAGTCCCCAACGGAGTGTCTAGCGTCATGATATCCGAAGAAATAGAAACACAGAGCCCAAGGCTCTCCACAACAGGTAAAGATATAAAACTATGTGTAGCACCCGTATTGAAAAGAACCGTAGATAAAACAGAAGCTAATTGAATAGTACCTCTGACTGTAGAAGGTCCGGGATCCTGCTCCTGTTTGGTCTATTGCACTGCATATGCCTGCCAAATGCCGCGACCATGCGACACAGCCTGACTACCCTGAGCTATCCCACCCTGCTGCCTATGAGATCTTGGGGTCTGGCTAACACAGCCAAGACCACCATCTCCACCTGCACGCCCTGCGTATTCCAGTTCCCTGACTGGTAAGAAGCTTCTGGTCCAACTCCCACACATGGAGTCTGCACAGAACCCCTCTTGCTAGCCACTATTAGAAATGACCATCAAAAGCATTGCAGATGACCCATCATACCGCAAGCTCGGCACTCCACTGGATCACGTGGACACTATGGCCTCTTGTGATTCTCTCTCCCACACTTGCAGCACCTGAACTGTCCACCTGAAGCATTCTTATGACTAGTACTACCACCCTGAGAGAAGTACATCTGTCTCTTCCTGTTGCCAACCGAAATAGTACCAGTAGCTGGTGCTTAACCGCACTGGCCCACACCACTAGATTCCCACAGGTTTCTCTCTATATTCAGCACCTAATTTACAATGGTGTGTACAATAGGCAACCTAAAAACATTCACCAGTGCTCAGATGTTATAATAAAGTCCATCCTCGAAGCTTTTGGCTCTCAGTGTTTCATCTCCCACCAGAAGAGGTGCAAAACGATGAAGCTCGGTAAAACGACCAGAATAGTCCATCACCGACATAGCGCCCTGCTGCAGATTCATGAACTCTCGAGATATGTCTGCCCTCAGCGTCTCTGGGAAGAAGAAGTCATAGAATAATGCCTGAAAATTCTCCCACGTCGTATCTCTGTGATGCTCCAACAGGGTGGTAACATCCCACCACCTCTTGGAGGAATCACAAAACATGTATGTCTCGAGCATGACCCTCCGCCCTGGAGGTGTCTCAAGATGCTCAAAAATAGTCTGCATCGACCCCAACCAAGACTCCGCAACATGTGGTCCACCATCCCATGAAAACGTAGGCAGATGCTGCTTCTGAAAGATATGATTAAGCTCATCCATAGATGTGGCAGCCGATGGTGCTCCCTGAAAGGTCTGCATAAACCTCATAAAGCCTTCACCGAACTGCCCCTCCATGCCTGCGTCTGGTATAACGGCTGGTGCCGCATCTGGCTCTACTAGAGGATCAACTGGTAGCCCATTTCCCACCATTTCTGGAGTATACTCATTGCCGCTCTCATGGTGAACAATGTGCAGTCGTCTAGGCGGCATGACACTACAAGGTCAAAAACACACCTTAGAACAAGACTATCAAAGACCGAAAATGAAGAAACCCAAAAGGGGGCAGGAGGAAGAAGGTATTAAAAATATGCAAAACAAGACTACATGGCGTGTATACTGACTACATGACATTTAGTTGACTTCCCTTCCCTTCCCGGGTCCTTCTACATGGCTGAGCCACACGACTCCTGTTAACAAAAACTACACTGCGTGTATAACATCTACACGGTGTGTATGGTGAAATTTTTTCAAATGCATGTATCATTTGTGACATGGAAGACTACTCGTCTTGACACTACATAGTGTGTCACACCTGTACACAGCGTGTACACCACCCCGTTTTCCAGTCACACGACTAACTACACATGGTCTGTCCTCGGACAAGACTACACAGCGTGTCCAACAGGTACAAAATATGTTCAAGGAGAGGTGAAACCAACCCATTTTTTAGTTACACAGCCGAGTCCCTAGGTCACACTACACAATGTGTCCATCATTGGCATGGTGTGTTGTCTCAAGGTCTCCTCTGTGTGTGTTGTTAGTTACACGGGCAGACTCCGGGTCAACCCTACATAGCCTGTACTTTCAGTACACGGAGTGTTCGTCCAAAGCTCTTCTCTTACCCGTGTTGCCGCCCACATGGCTCGTGACACAGAAAGAGACAAGACGGTGTGTACTCTGGGTACATGGAGTGTACTCAAAAAATTTATTTTCTTCCCGAACAGAAGACCATACACGGCGTGTTTGAAGTACTACACGGCGTGTATATTAGGATTCCAGATAGTATCCCTCAGAATCTTTTTTGGGACCCATAAAATACTGGGAAGCAACACTTAAGTGTCAAATTCCAACCCATGAGGGCCCATACTCCCCACGAATTAAATTTTGACTTCTTATCCATGTAAAAACAAAATAAACAGTCAATAATCCACCAAATTCCGGTAAATGGGGGCCTATACTCCCCCAAAAAGAAAATTTTGGCATCCATTGTATAAACAGGATCACACAATAATACCCTATCCCATAGCAGGTTTTTAACAAGCAGCTATCAAAACAACATGCTTTACTAGAACAACAACTATCACAACAACATGCAATTTCTAATTTACCTACATGGCATGTAACTATGCATGGCATGTGATTTTTAGCATGTTACTAATGATGCATGAGATACCATACCCTCATCTCATCGGTTTTCAACTAAATTGAACCCATAGATAAAATATAAACAGCACAATCACTAGTGCGTAACCCAATGGTGAAAATAAAATCAACCGTAAATTTAAAAATCAGTAAAATTGAAATACAGGGTAAATTGGTTTTTCCCTGTACACGGGTTAGCTACGCCCGAGCATAGATTATTACCAACTACCATTCTCGTCCTATCCCAGACTAAGGCTCCAAATAATAAGTCAAATAAAAGAACCCCCTCTGATACAACTTTGTAACGTCCTGGCTCCGGGTGCCACGCAATGGGTTCCCCGGACCCGGTTCACCAAAATACCACATGCACATTTCCCCAAATTCCAGAGGCTGCCGACTAGTAGCGTGGGCCCAGGTCTAATAGTGGGGAAACTATGCCCCCATTTTTCAAAGTGAAATGCAGCGGAAAAGAATAAAACATATAGCAACAGTGGAAGTAGTAAACCATACCCAACTGATAACAAGAAGAAAACCATCAGTCATATATATAGGAAGATGCAACATGTCACTATTCTATAAAACAGCCTGAACATGTTACACAATCTTTAAAATACAACTGAAGTACAGGTACTGAAATGTAAAACAGAGCATCCAGCAGCATCATTTGCCTATTCCTGGTCCCATGCTCCCCTACACCTCAACATCAATCAAGTACCTATATAGAGACCCTTTCCCTTATCCATACCCGCCGCAATGTAATCAGTTTGGGACGAAAAGCATGTCCCAAATAGGGTGTGATAAATAAATATTAGTAAGAATCCCCCAAAGGCCCATGCTCAACTGTGTGTAAAACATGCAACAAAAAAGTGCAGTAGGAAAATGCCATAAAGTAAGCAGTAATAAAAATGAAACTAACTTAACCAACTATATTGGAATTTTAATATCCACTTAATCATTTAATTGAAAATATCACCACAATTAATATTCTAAGTAAACAGCTACTGTCCTCAGACATGTAAACCCCTACCCTCAGGTAAAGAGTATCCAACACATGAAACATCCCACCGATATATGGATATTCCCTCGAGCGTAGGAAGTGTCACCCACAGGCACCGAATCAACTTCCCACAGGCACAAAAGAAGTTTCCCTCGGGCCAAAATAACTACCCCCCTCAGGCTAAATAGTGCAGTGCCCACAGGCTAATCACAACAATGACCTCAGGATAAATAGGTAACTGGGACATGCCCAACATTTAAATAAACATTCAAAAGGAATTCCGCTCAAGGAAATTCCACAATCATTACTTTAGAGGCATACCCTCGGGTATTCTGGCCAAACAGCTAAATAGAGGAACGCACCCATGGGGTGGTCCTGGATCCAAGAACTGATCCCAAACAAAAAAATTTCAATATTGTTTAATTACCTAAACAGTTCTAGGTAGTTAAAATAGCCATGGCCTCAGCCACACGACACCCCAACATGGGTTCGTGGCACTAAAATACACAAAAAACACACCAGTTGGAAAAATAAACACCAAGCCATCTACCTTTAATGCTAACGAACATTATATATGAACATCAATTCTAGAAATTTCCAAGAAATATGTTGATCTGATGAAGAATAAAACCCATTCAAAGGAAAATAACTTTCCCTTAGGAAAGAATTGGTAAGAACTGCTTAATGAGAGCGGAGGGCTTACCCATATGGTTCCAACGTGATCGTCCGAGGTGGAAACAGATTCCAGATGAACACCTGGTGGATCTTCAAAGGTTCGGTCATCCCCTCTTGCTCCTTCCTCCGGTTCTAAGACTTCCCTGTGAATTGCGGAGGATACTACCCATTTTAAGCCAAAAAAAAAAACAAAGTACACGACGTGTACTTCTGAGCACATGGCATGTAATTCCCATTTTTTAACTGTTCCTCTGGTGGCTTCCTACCAGCGTGGCACTGTTCATCTTCCGACATGACTACACAGCGTGTCTTCATGAGTACACGGCCTGTGCTTCCCCATAGCTAGCCACCGCCTTACTATTCGACTGCCGACTGACTACAAGGTGTGTAAGGGACCACTGCACGACATGTATTTGTTTCATACACCCTTCATCCCCGTAATGACCACACACCCCGTGTTCCCATCCCACATGGCCAAATGTACACATCGTGTACTTCAAAAATTTTGGGCTTTCCCCATTTTCTATATTTTCTCAAAAACACTTAAGGAAAGGAGAAAAGATGAAACCCGTACCTCAAAATAAGAACAGGATTCTTACAAGGTGATTCACATGTTCATCTTAGATCATGTAAAGGACTTCTATTAGATCATGTTAAGGATATTACACATATCTAAAAAATCATGAGGGACCTAAATAAGATGAAACAATGAACAAAACTATGGTACATATGCAATAAAGATGGAATAAAAGACTGAAATATATGAGAATCAAGTGAAGAATATATATGATCATCCTCAAGTTATTAGTAGGAATCATATATGTCATGAAAAAAACACCACAACATGTCTCATAAATATTATGATTTCCCCTTTTCATTCCATTTTTATCATGTGATGCTTGTTTGGTATGTTAGACCAAGTCGTAAGGTGTCCCCTATGCATGCCACTAGAGTCTCATGAAGCCCTCCAAGATGAACATCTTGTTTCTTATATTTCCTATAGATATATTTCCCAAGTCATAAGGTGGAACTAATGAATATAAACTTGGTCTCATGATCACATGAGATCATATTAACCAGCTCTTGTGGCGTCCTCCAGACATGTTTACCTGATCTTGTGATGTCCCTGAGAAAATCCATCTAGGATATGAATCACCTTCCAAAAATTTCATAAGGACTTCCATGACACCCTTCAAGCATGTTAGCCATATTTCGTGATGCCACCATGGAAATATAGATTTATTATGTTACACCCTCCAATCATGTCATCCAGGTTCTTCTTATGTCCTCTACAAAACATCAGTCAGGTCATGCGATGTCCTCCAGATAATTCAGCCATGAATAAGTTATGGTTCTGAGATACGCCATCCAAATATTATGTCCCTCAGAGAGGATAGATGGATTATGTTTTTTTCATTAGAAATGTCCTCAATACAACCAGATATGTCAAGATATTCTCCAATTATTTTTTTAGGAAATCATGGCATGATTGATGGACAATTAAGTAGGTCAGGTAGAAAACCATGATAGTTTAGGCATGATTCTATGGGCGTAATAACCTTATCAATCCTATATAATAGAGAAAACTCATTTTTAGGTTGCAATCAATAAAACTATGATAACGCTTATTCCTAAAATAAAAAATTATACATAGGACATGTTTCTGAGGTCCGATCTCAAATATGCATCCAATTTAATGTAATTCACTGAAGCCGCTAACATTTTGACCATTGAGACCCACCCATTCCAATGGGCTAATCAATCTACCTCATCGATCAGTAGAAAAAATATTCCACTGAACTATGATAACTCTGATTTGAAAAATAACCACGATACATTGTAATCCATTCTAAGGATCTATCTCTATATTGAACACCTGAATGGTTGTCCTAGAATGTAAGTCCTACATCCATATGTAATGAGATTGAAAAAATCATTATTCCTCATTTCTCTCAAAAATAATAGATGATGCGGTCATAGAGAGTTAAAATGATCATTTAATTTTCACATTGAAACCTCCTTATGTAAGCCATAATCAATGGGTTAATATGATATGACCCACATACTAGGTAAACCATAGTATGTAACCCCCAATTAACTAAAAAATGATTAATATGATTCCTATTATAACCAGGATAAAGAGGAATCCATTCTAAGGCTCGAGCTCTATATTCAAAATTCAATGTGTTATCCTAGAATATAAGCCCCACGTTCATATTATGTGAGACTGATTACTTATTATCCTTTATTTCCCCCACCAATCATTTCTTATGTGTGATTTGGCTGTTTCAATGGTCACATGTGAATCAAGAATATCTATATGATAGGGAGACCCTAGTGTGTATTCCTGGATGAGTGGAATGATATGACTTCCCCATATAAGTTAATCTACTTTAGGGATAGTCTCATCAGAGGGATCAAACAACAATGACTCTAATTCATTCCATAACTGGGAAATGTAAGATTCATCCTAAAGGCTTGAGCTCAATAATTTTCATCTTAAGTAACCTGATATTTTTTTTTCCGGATGTCACACTGCATGAACTTCAAGATCTATGTGGGATTTTATCCATATTTTATTTTGGATATATGGGATTCCTTATAATAGATCAATCCCATCCTCAAACCATCACCTTCCCCCTACATAGAAGCATATTTATACGATATTGGAGATATGGCGTCAATATATATGAATCCGCCAATTATGGGAAATTGATAAATATTCTAAACAACATACATATAAACTCAATAAATAGATTACCCACCACACATAAAATAGATTTAACCATTTATAATCATGTTTGGGTAACTAGTTTTTTTCTAGAGATCAGGAATAGATTCATAAACATATTTAAAATATATAAGAGAGTCCCAAAGTGGTAAAAAATTATCCCCTAATGTTTGTTATGAGCCTAACCTCACAACATCTCAACCAATGTGAGTTCCTAGACATTATTAGGTCTAAACCCCCAAAGGACCATCTACTTTTGGAAATTTGGAGCATACTCACTTATGGATATGGGAACCATTGAGAGTTTCCATTAAAAAAATACATTAAAACAGGCTGTGAAGTGTTTTATAACACATTCAACCCCCCTCACGACAAATAATTAGGTGTACATCCTTCTGAGATTTTTTACGAAACACTAATATTTGGGTCGAGTGTATTAGATAAGAAAATGTTGGTGAAACCTATATGATTTACTCGCATACATAAAAAATGTATTATTTATTATGTTTAAATAAATTTTAGTATCATAATTTTCCCCTTCCATTTTTACCCTTATATCTCATCTTACATTCATTTATTATTTACAATGATAATTAATTTTTTACTAAAAAATTATAAATACCCCTCTAACATAATTTAAACATGATGTTTCTGAATTGGGAATCTATTTTAAAAAATAAAAATAATAAATTTTCTAAGTTTAAATTTTAAATGAAAATATATTATCTAACATAAAACTATTTTTGTTAAATATTTTTTTAAATTTAATAGCTATAATAAATTTCAATGAATTATTTATCCTCTATTAATTAATTATTTTTTCAATAAATAGGTATTATAATATTAATTTGAATATTACATAAAAATATTTTTTAAATTAAAATAATTAATAATTATTTAAATAAAAATTATTATAATATAATATTCAAAGTAATAATTATATTTTTATTGAATTCAAGAATTATTTATTGTTTTTGAATTATATTATTTTTCATTTTATACCAATTTTAAAAACACATTGTTTATATTGGATAAAATTATATACAATGAACATACATATAAGGACTCTATATCTAATGAATATATGTTTGATGATAATATATTTAACAACAATATTCCCAATGACCATAAAGGCCATATTTTATTCTTATATGTAGACATATATTTACTGATTTATTAATTCATCAAATTAATTTTCTTCATTATTAAGTTATATATTATATTAATAATTGTGTTCCTTCTTTCCACAGACTTAGTAATAGTTCTGATCATTAAGGAAAATAATGAAGAAGCAAATTACTTGTTCATGACCTTTTAATTTACTAGTGGTTTAATTCCACTTATTATTTTCCTAATAATGTTTCATATTGAATTATTATAATTTATTATTTTTTCTATTGAATTAAATCACTTAATATCGAAAAAAATTATTTTGGTTAATTTTACATTAGTTTTGAGTTTAAAAAACTATCATTTCTTCATTGTAAATTTACCATTATATGTTTTGACTATTAAAATATTCAATAAGAACAAGTCCAGTTAATTTTTTTTTATTTAATTATGTTGAATTTAAAAGTTTACCAAATGAGTGATGATGTGTTTATGATATAGAAGAAATGATAGGTATATAATAATGAATATGTGTCTCAATTTATGAAATTATTTTTATTAATGAACTAAATGATATTTTGGAATCATTAATTATTATATAAATATTGAATTTATGGCTCTAATATTGGAAAAATTATTAGAGGAATGTTTTTTATCTCCCCCACACAACTTGTTAATAATTAGATATAGAAAATTATATATGTAATATAAATTAATATATATTTCTATATAGAATATTGTTTTAGTATTCTGATGATCACACAAGTTATCTTAAAACCATTAGTACATCAGGAAAAACATTATGATTTGAAAGAGACACTCATGAATATTTGGATACTATTTTAATGATTTATAATGATATCATAAATGATAAATCAACAAATACTGAACATTATATGAGAATATAACTATTAGTTATTCAAAAAATGTTGAACCATATATTCATTAATTTTATTGTGATTAACTCTATTAAATGAGATATATATGAGATATAGGTTATGATATACCTAGATCTAGAAATAAAAACATTTGGTAGAAAAATTGTTCAAATTCTAACTCTTAATTCATTCACATCACCTATGATCATAATCACCCCACTAAACATTTGTTCTTAATAAATATTATACTAATTTTATATCCCCTTTACTTTGATTAAATAAATTGGGTCCTAACATTGGATCAAGATACTAACACAAAATATAATCAACTAAAGGAATATATTTTATGGGGTTTTTAAATGACACTAGAACTTTACTCTTAGATATAGTTACATATATAAACCTTTTTACATTATACTAAATCAATGATAACAACCATAATCAAATGTTTAGTTTTTTCATGAACAAGGTATATAATTAATCTCCAATAAATACTATACTATAAAATATAATTATGTATTCCATTATAGAACACTTTTAATTTTATCCGAAAATATTTATAAGATTCAATCACCTGGGTAAATACATTAATAAAAGGGTCAGCTAAAATCCCAGTAATGGGGGAATTATAAGGAAATATTAAGGTCACAATAAAAAGGAATCGTACAATATCATTTAGTAAATTGGGATATCCTAACATAGGGTGTATCATGGGATCATAGTCTTAGAATAATTTATAACATGGGATCATTGAAAATGACATGATAATGATATTTTATTACAATCATAAATCAAAACCATATAATAATAATGTATAGAAATATGGAATAACATAAAAATGTTCAAAAAAAATCATGGGATATCATATCATATATGATTTTAACACCCATGAAATTCATAGTTTAGTGGATTAGTCTAAAAACATTTATTCCATAATATAATTGAATGTACTAACCACCTGTGTAATATAATACTTTGGACATGGGTGACCACCTATATCCAATTTAATATTGGATTGGTTTTACAAATTATGTCTCACAAAATAGTAATATCATGATATTTAAATATTTATCAAATGCATTGGAGACCTATATATATCCACAAAAAACTACTTTATCAAAACATGTACAATAATATGTATTCAATATAAAATAAATACATATATTACTCATATGAATCATATCCTTGGAACCCTAAATACATTTTATGTGAAAATCATATGAATTGATCAATATATTATAAATTGAGTAATCATGTAAGTCCGAAAATATAAAGGGATTATTAATAATGGATATCAATGAATAGATTCATTCAGGAAATGGAGCACCTATATTTTTTTAAAATGGGATATATAAATGTAAATAAAGAGTTATAATAAGGAATGAACATTTTTTACAAGAATTTATGATTAAAAATAATCATCCAATAAATATTAAAAGGAAAATATAAAAATAATTCCATCAATAAAAAATAAATACATTATTACATAATTTCATGTAATGAATTTTATGAAAAATATAAATGGGTAGATGAGGAAGATAAATCCTGAGTTAAATGGGGATAATGTAAGAGAGATAGTTTTCCCTTAACGAAATTATAGGGAAGACTATCAATGGAAAACTATAGTTATGTATATAAATATCTATTATGAAATGAAATTAGAAAAAAATGATCATTGGATGATATGTAGAAATCATAAATGAAGGTATCTATGGAGAGAACATTTAAACATAATAATCATGATAGGATGGAAATTTTTATGAGTTTCCATGAAAAACATTATATTAAATCGGTAAAACATCACTTATATAGAAATAATCCCATATAATATCCCAGAAACCAGTGAAAATATATCATTATTTCATAAATAATATGTTTTTGAAATCCTAATAGAAAATTATCACGACTGAAGTAAAACATTGTATAGAAAAAGATATAGAATATTTATACTCATGTAATTTTTATTGTTGGATGAAATTTAAATGGTTGGTAGTATTCTTTATAAAGACATCTAAATACCAAAATAAATTTGGGAAAATGAAAGTAATTGATATTTTAATGGTAATAATTTCGAGAAAAATAACATATATGAGATAGATATAATCCTTAATGGAATAACAAAAGATGAATTGAGGTTTTATTTTAAAAAAATAATTATGTGTAAACTATAAATATATAAGGTAAGAATGGTGACTTGTAATAATACCAAAATTGAGGAAGATAATTATGTATTAAAATAAAAACTCCGGAGAAAAAATATGAGAAAATTGAAAATTGGGATAAAAGACATTAAAAGAATTTATATTTTGAAGGAAACACTATTTGATATTTAGAATTTTTGTGATATAATAAAATAGAAGTGTGAAATTTATGACAAAATTTAAATCCTTTTAAATGAAGGAAAATTATAGTATTAGTCTTTTGTAGAACACTTTTTAGAAAATAATTAATATTATATATAAAGAAAAAAGAATATGATTCAAAAGGAAATTATTGGGAGAAGAAACCACTTATAAAATTTTTTAATTCATGTCATAAGCCAAAATATTATAGATTTGGTATATGAATCCAATGAAGGTAAATAAGAAACAAATTATTATTTCATGATTAAAAAATGCATAAAGTACATCAAAAATATTATTAGAAATATAGGTATATTTAGAATGAAATAATTGATCGATAACCCTTTAAAAAATGTATTGGTTTGGATAAGACATCTTTTAAAAGAAATAAATGCGTATTGATCTTTATTAAACTATAAAAAGAATATTATATTGATTTTATAATAATTGTTTTTAAAAAATCATACAAGGGGATAATAATCATTATAATAAATAAAACATTAATAATAAATATAACAGTAAAAAATTTCCATATATACTTTGAGTGGTTTTTCATAGAAGAAATTATCTGAAAGACATGTAAATATACAGACATTTCCATATAAGAAATAAAAAAATGAATTAAAATTAATTCATAATAGAGTTATATAGAATATAGAAGAATCATATTTTGAATGAGTGAGTGTAATCTAGAATAATATCAATGTCTAAAGAGTCACATAACCCGGAGTTCCAACATGTTTAGAATCTACTTTCACCACTTGAATAACTGGATTACATAATATTATTGCACAATTTAAAAACATTTTCATGCATAATTCGTGTTTAATAATCCATGTTTTTATCATATGTCATTCCACTATTAGATTAATATTCCCACGTTAGTTGATTGGGTTTGTTCTTTCCTAATTTCAAATATCACTTTATAATAATTGTAACAGTCAATGATATTTGTTAAATGGTTCCTAAATATCTTTAAATACAATGGTATAGATTTAATATAATTTTAAAAAATAAAAATTGGCTCTAAATTTCAAAAGATTAACCATTATAATTTTGATTTTTAGGGTAAAGCTATGATCATTTAATAGTATGTTCATTATAGAAATTTTATTGACTTTGATAAAATTAATTACTTTTATTTGATTTTATAATTACTTAACCATTTTTAAATATGAATAATTAAATAAAATAATTATAAATTTCATATTAAGTAATAAAATGATTTATTGTGTCAATATTTTAAGGCCTGAATTGTATCTTAATAAAAACATCCACATTTATGGTTATACTAACCATGAATGGATTATCATTATAGAGACAATTATGTTAATTTTATTTATTATAAGGTTTTAAAATGCATATTTAGTATAATAATCTCATTTATTTTATTATGTGTAAATTATTTTTTCTGTTTGGAAACATGAAGAAGAAGAAATAGAACAATTGAAAAAAGTGTATGATTATGTGTTCATAACATAATCATTGGGATTAATATGTTAATAATCTAAGACGTTTGAAGGATATACATTAGATGGAACCAGCTATTTTGGGAGATATTTTGTTGATAATGGGTAATGAAATAAGCATCATGTATGAGGATAAGTGTGGAGGTATTTATAGGATAAAGGAATAATTTTTTTGATAAGATTATTTATTAAAAAATCATTTTCCCTCAAGATAATTGATAGTGATATTTCTTATGACTATGTATAGTAATTTTTTCATGTTTTCATGATATAATGATATATAAAATTAAATAAGATGCAATTTATCTTGTATTTAACAAATAATGTGAAACAAAATATTTTACCTTAGATCACTATTCACATGCTTATTTTACTGTTGAGGAAAAATAAAAAATAGAAAACTTACATAATTTCAACATGTCCATTTCAAAAACTATTTTCATTCTATAAAATTAAACTTATAATTAAGTGAATTTTATCCATTAATTTAATACATAAAAAAATAATTTGGGTATAATGAACACTATTAATAAGGCTTACAATAATAAATTAATGACTATATTACAATAAAAAAAATTATTATCTTAAAATAATTACATATTTATATAATAATTCAATATATATGAAAATAATAGAAATTTATTCGTAAAAAAAATAAATACTTCATAAAATTATTTTAGTGAAATATTGGTTACATGAAATTTATAAGGAATTTTTTTAGTGAAAATGAAGCCACTAGAAATATGATAACAATCATTTAAAAATTAAAAATAATTAATCTAATAAATAAAAAATAAAATATTATTTCATTGTAAAATATATTTTATCTATTTAATTTATCAAATAATTCATATAAAATATCACGTGGAATGAAATTATATAAAGAGATTTTATTTGGTTTTGTTACATAATTATGTCACAAAAACATATATAACTAAATGTAAATAATTAAATTCCAATGAAAAAAATATTATTAAATTTACTATATGAAAATAAAACTATAAATAAAATAAATATTGTTATCAAATTAGAAAATAACTATAAAAACAACAATCATTTCCCTTGAATGGAATTTATAAAAAATATATAAATAATTTTTACTCATATAATTATATAAATAATAAATTAATTTACAATACATATTTATTATTATTCAATAAAATATTTATAATATATAAATTCTTAGAAATAAATTTTAAAATTAAAATTATAAACATTAAATTTTTAGGTTGAAAAATAATTCATGATTTATTATTTTAGAAAATCTCATTACTAATATTGATTAATAATTTCTTTAAAAAAATTTAATAATAAAAAAAATAATAAATTTTACAAATATAATTTAAGGGAGATATTTGAAAAAAATATATTCACTGAAAATTTCGTGGTGTTTCGGGTTTTATATATCATTTGAAATGATATTTATTTTCTATTCAAAATAATTATTTGGAATTTTATACTACAACAATGGTTTAGGGTAAAATTTTTATGGAGGATTGCATAAAAAAATAAAAAGGTGGGAAGCAGTCCTAGATAGCTAAAAAATATATTTCAATTGAAGATGATTTACTTCAGTATCACTCTTTAGTTTAATACAGGGTATATATATGAACAAGAAAACACTAAAAATGAAGCTGCTGATATTTATGTGTAATGGTGGGATGAGTTACTTACATGTGTTACACATTTGAAAATAAATCCATTTAATTCACTATTTGGAAAATGTGAGTAACCATTGTTCATAAAAATGGATGAAAAAACATATGAACTTCTAATAGTTGATTATAAAAAATAGACATATAATGACATCATTTATAAAATAAATTCAGGGTTGAAGAAAAAAATATATACTAATGATAATGAAATTTGAAATTTCAACCGAGTTTTTAAACATTACATCCCTTGTAATCTTAAAAAAACAATTGATTTCTTAATTTTATTATAAGAAATAGATGATTCCTCTATGTCTTATAGTAATACTGAATTTCTTATCCAGAGGTCGAACTACCCATCTTATTAATCATTGTAAAATATGAAGGATTATATTTAAGTAATGTTTGGAAAAAATATTATAACTTGTCATAAAAAAGAATAATATACACATATATATTAAAATAATTATATGGTAGAAAACTAAAAATAGTATTTTCTTTAAAATAATTATTGATGTGGACCCTGGGAGAGTAAATACCTTATTTTTAAAATATAAATGGATGAATTTTTTTTGTCAAGATCCTTATTCAAAATAATTATAATGATTACATTGAATTTGAATCATTCTTATTTTAAAAAAATTCTTGAAATGTAATTTCATAGAATGTTGCCTCCCTTACAGATGAAATATACCTTATATTTGGAAATATATTGTCCTAGATAGAATTTTTTAAAATTATTTTTTATTGTTTGTGAATATGATTCTTTTAATAAAACCACACACGAACAGAAATGTATTGACCTAAACCTAATAAAAATCCACTAAAATTAGTGATAATATCAAGACTGGACCTCAAAATACACATCCAATAAGTTATTATGTGGAGACAAGCCTCGTGGGTATGGATATAACATCATGGGGAACATTTACCTTTTAATTCCATATATATATATATATATATATATATTTATAATTACCCTAAATTTCATAGAATATACAAAAAATATATATATAACATCCCCAAAAAATAACATTTCTGATAAGTCAAGAAAAGATAAAATTAAGTAATTTATGAATTAAATAAACACCAATTAAAATATACCGAAATACCTAAAATGAATTGAACGCAAAATAAAACTCTTAAAACACTTTTTAATCCATATAAACTATGTACTTGTACAACCGAATACAAACTTATACATGGTTTTATGAATATTTAATGATAAAACATGGGTGATTAAACAACTATAAGTATATGGTTCCTATTCAAAACTCTAACATTAAAAAGTGGATGATAAATACTAATGTCTCTGTGAAGGTAATTGTAAAAATAGATAATCCATCCCAATCCTAGGTTTATAAATATTAATATCATATCCCATCATAACCAAAAAATATCCTCCTTTATAGTTAATAAAACATCCCTATATAAATACAACACCACAACACAAAGATAGAGAGAAATATATATATATATGTTAAACACAATATTTTTAAATTGAATATGACACTTAATATGTATAATATTACTTTTCGTGAAATATAATTCTAATATAACATGGATTCTAGTATTTTCATGGAATCAAATAAAACATGGACATTATATTAGGTGTTACTCAATTCAAGTTGTGATCACATTTTGAATGAAGTATAAAACATCAATCACCATAAATATAACAAAATATAAAATTATATACACACAATATATTTATATAACTATATCATATTTTTAATTTTTTACAACTCCCCAAAATTTTATATATAAAACTTCATTAAACACAATAACATGATCCTAAATTATCAGGTAATTAACTAATTCAACAACTTGGTTTTAGAATTGATTTTCCACTTTATGTTTCCATATCTATAGTATATAAAATTAATTTAATTATGGTACACTATCTACATTAACATCCAACATCCATGAAATCACAACAATAGTTATAATATCACAAAACTATAATCCCATTGTTTTAGAAAATCACATTTTAAAACTATTCTTTCTAAAATTATCAAATATAGAATACAAAAACCAGTATTTTTTTTTTGAATACACTATATATTCATTCATTAAAGAAAAAACAATCATGTATGACAATTATGTTACACCATTCATAAAAATCTATGAAATTTTAAACAACCATGATCTCATTGGAATACCAAATTTGACGAATTTCATTAGAATACAACATTTTATGCACCACTTCTCAATATTGAATATTTTTTACTAAAATTATTTATAATATCAATTTTAATTGAATCTATATTAAATTATTATAATAAAAACAACAACAATATTTTTATTTATCTTAATAAATTTTCTAGATGATTGAAATTAAATATTCACCCATGGTTATAAAAACATTGTAAACCCAAATAAATTTATAATAGCTAGATAATATGGAATCACTTACACAGATTATTTATTTGGAATAAGTTTCATTAAATTCAATATCAATCAACCAATATTTTCATGTCAATCCACTTGAAATATGGGTAAATATCTTCTAAAATATCAAATAAATTTTCCAAGAACTATTTCTAAAATCTAGTCATAATAGATCTAATATTCCAAAATATATAGTTCTACATGATATGTGATAAACATCATAAAGAAATTATATATAGGGTTTTTAACATCTAAACTGTTATGAAACAAATATACGAGATCAATAATGTGTTAAATATTTTAATAGAGTAAAAATACACACCATGGATATATAAAATACCACAATGTATGTTAATTATCAGTTTTCATTTTTAAATATATGTTTTTGGGTGGTCAAAAGCCAAATCATATAAATTTATGCCATTTACATTGTTAATATTAGATGTTTTCATTATAATGGTGATAAAAATTCATTATCTACTACCTCCACACCCATAACACCTTATAAAATTCAACAGCTTCCCTATCTATGAAGCCAATCATGCATTTCACATTACCTCAAAACCATAATTTCTGGTTAAAATGCATTATTTATTTAATAATTAAACTAACCATAATTCTTTTTTAAAACCTCTCGTAACTTCTACAAATAATGAAGATTATTGAAAATCATATATACCAATGTAATTACCCCTTTCATGAACAAATAATGATGTAAACATATATTTTTTAGAGCGTATAATTTACAATTTCTCACCACAAATTTCCATGATACATGAAACACCCATTATAAATCACAATATATATGAATGAAATTTTTTTACCTCTATACTATATACCACTAAAAAGTTTTTTTTTTGAAAATAACATATATATATAAATTAGTAATGAGAAATGTTATCATACAAAATTTAAATAATCAAAATTCAAATTTGACAAATTATTGCACTCTAGTAAATATTAACCACATAATATGAATAGAATATTTTTAAATCATCACATAAAAATTTCATTATTTTTTTATACAGAATAAAATTTCCTAGTATTTTTTTGGATATATTTTGTTCAATATATATTTTTTTTCATTTCAATAATTTATTTTAATCTAATTATTTTCCTAAACAAGCTATCACTTAAAACCCTATAACAATTTTGAATTGTTTTGTGTAAAATTATGAAAATCTCATATGATTAATTTTTTCATCATGAAAATGAAAAAATATTTACAAAAATATTAAACACAAAGTTTTTATACACAGAATTTATATCCATTAAAAATTATTTTTTATCATTATTAATAGAGACAAATAATTTAAATCAATTATAAATTTAATAATTAAAATTTTTAAGGACAATTAAATTTTTCATTAATAAAAATTTAAAATACAAAAATATAAAATAATTACACAAAAATATTTTATAAATATCGTGACACCTCCCCACAATTTATACCCTTCCTGGTCCAGCAATGTTAGAAGAGAGATAATGACCCCCAAGTCCCACCTCTAGTAAGCCCTAGGTTGGTGACTAGCACAACATTTATCATAACACACAGATGGGAGGAATTACCCTCTACGAGAAGACATGTGAAGAAGATAGATAAGACATACACCAACCCACTCATGATCATGCTAAAATATAAAATAAATCCCATGTTCATATATTTAATTTCATGAAAAAACTACTAGAACTAAAATGGAAAACATCAAGTATCAACGAATGGAAAATATCATCGACCATGAGTCCAAAACAACATCAGAAACCTCAGGCTAATATTAACCAAAATAATCTCCAACCTTCTCCAAGTGACCTAAAAATAGTTTATATATACATTGGGTGAGTATAATATTATTATCAAAAGGATCCTGCCTAGAGCCTCTCATGAAATAGTGATGAAGCATGCTAAAGCACAATGAAAAATAAGAGGAACTAACTCATCACATAAACAAGTGTGCTATGTTCCTAGCTTAACCATGGTTACTCTAACCATGGATTGAATACAAGATTATATAATATAATAAAAAATATCCAGGGTACCCCTACCACTTACCCACAATTTCTCTATGTTTTACCAATGTTATATGTTATATTCCATCTTTCTCAAAAAATGTTGGCCCAATGACACCCGGTCAAGCCCAAAAACATACACCTCAAGCAACACAAGGCTTTCCCATACACATCTAGGCATAGAAACACACCATCCACACAATCATATGTAACCAAGTAGCTTCCAGGAGACCCCACGACCCACATAATGTGTATCATACATCGAGTAATACACATCAATCCACTACATGCCATACATTGAGTGAGGATCATCAAATCATCACAACCTATACAATGTATACCAATAGTAATCTATAAGAAACTGTATCCAGAATATACATGTGTTAAATAACCACAATCCATTATATCCCTCTACACATATATAGAAAAAACTAACCACCATGCCAACCACCACAAGTAACTAACAAGAAAATGGAGTGGTTCCAAAGGGGTATTTCATCCATCCATCCTCCCACTAGGTTGTAGGGGAAAACACCCCCATGGCTCAAAATCCCTAGGGTTTCTATCACTCTAACCAAAATAGTGGGGTAGCATATAGAAACACAAAAAGTACAAGATATAATATATATCACAACCAAACTATAGGAAAAACATAGTCTTAAACACAATTGTATCTATTGTCTCTCAGACTATCGGTTACCACTGACAAAACTAGATATCCTATAAGCACCCAACTATTTAAATAGATTTATTAAATCATCACATCCCTTTTAATCAGTTTCACATTAGTTTAATTAATTCATTATCTATTAATAAACCAGTAACATTACCACATTACATTAAATTAGAATTATAATAACGTTCCATTACCTATAGGGATAACCACACTGAGTCCATTAATCCTTATAAGTAATCGAAGAATTGCATATGAACAAGATCCATCTCAATGGGTTCAAGATAATATATTCAACAATTTAACAATAAAATTGAAAATTTATATAATTTTATTTATTCAATGATATCGTTCTAAGATACCAACCCCATGGGGATCAACACAGTGAGTAGATGAACTACCCATCAAGTCCTTTTTATCCATACCAAAAGCATATACACATCCCTAATCAAGAAGCTAAAAACAGAAAGCACATGGAAAACCCCATGATTCATCACCTCTTTTGGAAGGAGGGTATGCGATACCATCTGTCTCAAGTTGAGGGGAATGTATAAATGACAAACAAAAATTACCATCCAATAAAAAAATGTTGAGTAATCCCAGAATAATTCCTTTTTTATCATCTCCAGTGTCCTCCCCAACACCCATATGCATAAACCAAGATATCTCACCACTCTAGGAATCACATTCTGCCAGAAAAAATATGCCTCCATCCCCCACATACATTAATAAGAATATTAGATCAGCAATCCCAACCTCACAAACAAAACAAGTTGTGGGAAACATACATCAAAGAAATTGGGCTCTTAGCCCTTAAATAAGGAATCCGACCTTGATATATAATGAGTAATGAAAACTCTAAAGCGTAAGGATCTTGGACATTAAATGAAATAGGGTATCTTAGAACCCTACCAAACATTATCTTTTATCAAAAAATTCATTCTTATATCTATCATGAATCAACCGATTTATTATTAGTATTTTCTAACAATGGGAAAACTAATAATCCAGATGTCATACCTTTCAAAAATTAATTAATCAATTAATTTGAAATTCCTTTAATAAAAAAGATTGAACATGCTTCAATTTTATCAATCAATTAAATAAAACAAGGTCCTATACATTACTTTGATTAACATAAAATTACAATGACAACTGTTTTCAATCACATACCACTTTATCTTTTCCCAATTAATTTAAAATTAATTCCCCCTTTTTGGTCTTTATCGATTTACATTAAGAACAACATGCAAAAAAACAATGCATAGATATAAAACTGTCTAGAACATCATGTGGAAACATCGTATGATTGTATAAAACTCTCTAATATGGATAAAAAATTGATTATGTTAATTTAATTTTAATTAAGTGGGATAGATCATGATAACTCTACTACTTCACCTAAGAAAATAGAGAATCCAAGAATCCAATGCATCAAAAGGTTTCTAATTTTCTTTTCACGAGAATAGTCTAACACAACAAATCCTGATCACCTCTCCTATAACAATTGCATCCACCCGAGAAAAATGTTACAAAATCACATAAAACAACAACAAATAAAGGTCCACCATAATTCTAGATATCACAAGACATTACATGTAATGGGGACACGGGAGGAAACTAATCAAGGTACCTAGAATGCAGACTTAGAACATACCATATATAAAATATGTGTTGACACTTCCTGCTTGCACCAAAATAGGGGCTGCGCATGAAACAATAAGAAACATTAATGGGAAATGATCTAAGGAATACAGTTTGATCACACCACTCTTATGGGAACAATGTATCAGGGCACCTCACGTTGAGAGAAAGAAGAAGAAATGAAAGAAGGGAAGGTGCCTAACTTTGATGGAATAAATATGAGACTAATATGATTTAAAACAGACTAGAATTTCCATTAATGATGATCATATTAAAACACATGATTTGACAAATTAAAAACCTCTAATATTTTATAAATTCAAAGTTATGATTTATAGCCCTTGAAATGGATTAAACCCACATAAATATGACATTAAACTCATTTTATATCAAAGAAAGATGCCAAAATGGAAAAAATAGGAAATCTGAAATTTTTTGGTTTGGAAATGACTTAACAATATGGAAACACAATAGAACCTTACTTTATATGTATCACTATTCTAGAATCACTATAGAACATACAGATAGATGAATCACCATTCTCGAAGCACTGTATAACCTACTGTTAGATGAATCAACATTCAGGAAACATGACATCACTTACCATTAGATGACTCACTATTCTAGAAACACTGTAGCAACTACTATTAGATGTCTCACTATTCTGTAAACATTATAGAAACTTCCATTATATTAATCAAAATTTTGGAAACACTATATCAGCTACCATAAGATGTATCACTATTATGGAAATTTGAAAAAATGTTGGGAATGACTCACTATTCTCGAAACTGTATTCATAAAACATGAAATTTGGAAACATTTTGGAGATAAGTCACCATGATTTACCATAAAAAATCAAAAAACATATTTCAGAAAAGTAATGGACTGGATAGGTCTATGTGATTACTTCAGATACCTCTAAAAATTCTCATATTGAAGAATCCAAAACCAATGCAAAGAGGAAACAAAAAAGTATGGACATCCAACCTTTGAGATACCTCCCAAGGATCTCGCCACCAAAGGATCCCAACCACTTCATAAAAGTGACATCATAAAACCACAAAAAAACAATAAAAACCCCATATACACTCTATCTGGGGATATACCGATCATAAGATATCATGCCAGAATAACAAAAAAAATTATTTCCATCTCATATTCATGAATAGTCTATAACTGAAAATGAACATCATTATAAGAAAAGAGATAAAAATAAAAAAAAACATGGGGTAATAAGAACATATTTTTGAGTCATGTTCCTATATATTCGCCTCAATGCTACCATGCCACCACAAGACACAAATGAATGGTATATCATGCCCATGCAACACATTCTCCTTGTATTTGTGGATCTCTACTAGTGGGTCCCCAAAGGTGACATCTTCATCAACATAGATCTTTCCCTAATTGATGATGTGAGAGATGCAATGAAGATACTGATTGAGCTGTGACATATGAAAAACATTGTGTATCTGGATCATTTTTGGTGGAATTATTACCTAATATTCCATGACTCTGACTGATTCCAACACATAAAAATGCCCCAAAAACAAGGGATAAAGCTAACTCCCATGGCCAAACCCTCAGTGCCCATGATGTGAAGTCACCTTCATAAGCACATGATCCATAAAGTTGGACTCCCGAGGTTGCCTCTAGTGATCGACATAGGACTTATAATGATCCTGTGTAACCTACGTCCACTCATGAATCAGCTAAACCATATCTATCATATATTGTACTAGTTCAGACCTAAGAATTGCTGACTCTATGGCCCTAGTCCAGAACATTGGAGAATGGAAAGGACACCAATACAATTCTTAAAATGGATCCAAAAAAAACTAGAGTGAAAAATATTTTTCTAAGAGAACTCTACTAAGGGAATGTGCCTCATCTATAGACCACCAAAATCTAGGACACCAGAGAATAATATGCCTTCAAGAGACTTGATGGTCTGCTCTGTCTGAACATCCTTCTTTGGATGAAATGTTGTTCTATGCCATAGTTGGGAACCAAAATCATGATGGACACCTCTCCAAAACCTAGAGGTAAAAATTTGGTCTCAATGAAAAATGTTCATCCTCAAGACTCTGTGGAGTCTCAATTCCTCCTCCATATACTACCTCGACTAAACCTCCACTAAGCTCGACTCCTCATTTACTATAACGTGGGTAGTGATTTTCAAATGATTCACTACCACACATATAGAATCATAGAATCCTTGAGATCTAGGTAAACAAGTAATAAAAGTACATTGAGATGTCCTCCCAATTCCATTTTAAGGTCTAGGAATTTCCATGAATTATATTTAAATATTATATTGAATTATTTCAAGACCCAACCATACGAAGGTGTGTGATTTCAATGCCCAGGGTGCCCGGAATAATTGTTTGAAATAAATAAAAAAATTTAAACTGTGTGGGTAAGAGGTTATCCTATAAATGTGGAAAAACATTTAAAAGTTTGATCAAATCAGAAATCTATAGGCACCATTGTGTTTAGAGTGGAAACTTTACCTTAGGCTGAGACTAACATCGATCAGCATGGGTCAGCTGTGAGAGTTAGTTTTTGGATGTTATACTGGAAATAAAATAAATTAATAATTTATTTTATTTAAAATCCTTACTTTTTTTCATAGAAACCTAATCCTCCCCTATTAATACCTTCCTATGGGAAATTCATAGGGTTAGCTATATAAACCTGTGATTATAGAATATTTCCATTGGGGCTTTAGAGGAGATCCCGTTGTCGGATGAAGACGACACAATCGATCGAAAAATTTCGGATTCGACGAACCTCACCAATGAATGTGACACGACGATCGTTATACAAATAGATCAAGGTAGGGGTTGTTATTTTAATTCTTCTTTTCCTATTTCTTATATTAAATGACAGACACAGATCAACCCACAAACATGTTGATTCTTGTATCATACATTCATGTAGGAGGGTTATTATTTTTCTGTTTTGTTGGGGTTTGATTTGTGAGATTGTTAAAATAATTTTTGGTTTATCATTTGATTTCTCCATGTTTAATCCTTCTAAAGTGAAGAAATCAATGTGTTGGTGAACTATGTTGGAGGTCTGTTCCTCAGTTTTTTATGTGTTTTTTCTTCCCCTTCAACCTCGTGTTCATAGCATTCTTTGTAGGGATAGTAACTACATGTCATTGTGTATCCTTCTCAAAATGAAATAATCCCAAATTGTAGTTGCAATATCGTGACAACCTAGAAGTGGTGCGAAGACAATGGTGGATAATGAATCATTTCGGATCGGGAGATACCATTCTTCGAGCATTCTTCATGCGAGGTAGATTGATACATGTTTTTAAGGCCAATCAGAGGCCCGAAAACAATAGAAACAACTTCAAGATGTTGATGCAACCTTAATCATCATGTTTCATGGAAAACAGAAAACTAGATCGAAGACTGGAGGATCACCAGGGTATGGCGGAGCAGGTTTGTGATTCAAGTAATTTTTAGAACAAATTGCGTGTATCCTGAAGAACAAGGCCTATTGGTCTGTCTTAGTGGTCGCTAGGGTTCTGAAGTGTGCGAGGATATGACATGTCGTGTGGCTCCTTACATGGGACTCGCCATGTATATAGGGGATACACAGACACAGGGTGGAGTACACAGTCGTGTACCCCACCACACAGTTAGACAAGGTTGGCTGCATGGGTTACCCCATGTACCGGTTACACAGTTTGTAACACATTAGATTAAGTTGTGTATTGGCACATGGACAATGTACATGCAATCCTCCATTAATATAAGAACACTAAATGTCACTCCCTTACACATTGTGTATACCTTCTTCGACAGAACATGCCTTTCTACACGGGCAGTTGAAAACTGGCAGTACCCAGGGTCAGGGGACATGGCGTGTGACCCTTCGATACGTTGTGTAATTTTTTTAACATGGCTTGATATTATATTCCCATATATCTTGGACATGTTTCTATTGGGTCAGTGCCCCTTTTTCTCGTTCCCCTGAAGGTCATGTATCATTTCTTTCTATAGGAGTATGATCCCTTCTGCATAAATTCCCAAGATAGAGTCATGTATCCCTCCGAGAGGCCTAGAGATAGATCTTATATCTATTCATAACCCAAGGTAGAGTGAGTTATCGATATGACTATTTTCCACTGGGCACCGATCTTATACCTAATAGGTGAATCTAGTTGAATTTTGGTGTCCACCAAGGCCCTGGAAGTGATCCTCATATGTGTATCATGATATTTCCCAAATCAAGAGTGTGTTCTCCGGGAATGAGTGTATCTATCTCTCATGGATTTTCTTGAAGAATGGTACATCTCAGATAGACGTTATTAGAGCTATCTGAATCATGTTGTGAGTTCTCCTAGACAAGTGCCTCATGGAATATTCGAACTGAATCCCTAGTTTGGGCATGCAGTTGTGCGACATGTCTCCAGACTGTATGTATGTGTTTGGAGTATATCATGATTGTGTTACTCTTACTGTATGTTCAAAAAACATATATCATGCAGAGCAGATTGTACACCTCTTTTGTGTATTTTATTTGTGGTTCCTAGGGTCCTCTACTGATTATTGTATACTCATCCTTATACAGGGCATACCCACACGTGTCATGTCTTGTGCTGATGAGCATCCTTTTTATGGAGTAAGGTGTAGATGAGGATAGGTTCGAGCTTTCTGAGTTCCCTACAGGCTGAGGTGTTCCTACGACTATGAGAAGTAGTCCTAGTACCTCTGTTATTACACATCAGACTTCATAATTTTCAGACACTATTTTTGTGGGAATGTATTCTGGCCTAGTTTACCTTTAGTGCTTTACTTTCCATTGTACTATATTGGTTGGGTTTAGTTATATTCATGCATTTTGTTCCTTAGTGATTTTTTTTACAAATCAGCATTTGTGGGCTTGAAAATGTTTTTGTGTAGTGGTAATTAAGAAATGCCTCCCATGTAGGTTAATATGCCTACTCGGTGCTAGTCCTCATACCCTACCTAATTGGAAGAGGGCTTTGGGAGTCGCAGTGCAGGCCCTATTGGGATGGGTTGTGACAGAGTGGTATAAGAGGTGGTTGGTTCTACCTTAGTACCATGATTATGTCAGATTGGTTTGGGGAAATAGTATTAAGTGTTTCAAGCTGGACTTTCATTTGAGAGACTCAAGTGTTAGTGTGGGAAGCCGACGTATCTATACACCCTGACTCTGATAACCATCTTTTTGACATGGTACCTGAAAAAAATAGTTTCTGGGAAGTAAAGGATTGGTACATTAATCATATAGGAATGTTTTGTGTTTCCCATGTCCTTTGTTTCATCTATCCAGATATACCCATTAACCAAGATACATCTTGTTTTTTTATAGGATGTCGCTACAATGCATACTCGCTAGGATTCTGTAGCGCGATCTTGAGGATGACCCCCTCAATGATGAGCCTTCACCATGGGGACTAGTTTCCTAGGAATTACCTCCAGGTGGTGCATCGGCTATATCCCTACCAGTGTAGTTGCCTGTGGTACCTACAATACCGACTGACAAGGGGAATAGGCTTAGCGGGATCTATGTGTTCTAGAGACAGAGACCCATCAGGTTTTGAGGTGATCCCAACCCTTATGCAGTTGAGGGAATGCTTGTGTCGATGACTAGAGTTTTCCATCTAGTGGGGACACCAGCAGGCCAGATAGTGATCCTAGGACCGAGCCTTCTTCATGGTTCAGTGGTAAGATGGTGGATTCTGACTAAACAGACTCACGATGTGGAGACACTTTTTTGGATGGAGTATGAGAGACTCTTTAAGGAATATTTCTCTCGAGTTATGTTGAGATCAGTGTGTATCTAGGAGATTCTTTAGCTCCAGCATGGTAGCTTCACAGTGACTGACTATTCATCGTGGTTCACCAATCTCGCATGGTACTCAATAGATATGGTCTGGGATCACTACTTCAGTTCTCGGACCTTTGAGCGATGTATACAAGGGGAGATCTAAGTTAGTGTCATGCCTTTATGCATTTTGACATATGATGGAGTGCTCGAGTAGGACTTGGTGATTGAGAGCTTCATGGTGGAGTAGAGACAACTGATAAATATTAGTAGTAAGAAGACTGGTGTGTAATCTTTTATAGGAGGGAACCAATGTCAGGAACATGGATCTGGATGTGAGAGACATCATAGAAGGACCTAGGACAAGGGATCGACAGTCATGGGCTCTTAAGGCTGGATCCAGTCTGCCTAGGGAGAGCCGATGTTACTCTTCCAATGGTAGGGGACATCTTGCTAGGGATTGTCTGTCCCGTCGAGCTCTTGATAGAGAAGTGGTGGATGGACCACCGAGATATAGGTTGAGAGTGTAGAAAATAGACCACCTAGGTGTCAGATATGGTAGAGGAGTAGGGAGAGTTGGAAGTGGTGGAAGACGCATCGATCTACTTCCACCACCAACCCTAGGATGTCCACACCAGGCCAAGGGAGTCAGGGGACAGTGGCGGGGGAAGCTGCATGAAGTTGAGGCATAAGACCATGGGAATACAAGTATGATATGATGTAAAATCTATGTATTATCTACCATAGATGATGTACTTATATACACAGGTTCCAGTCTTTCCTTACTCGCCACAAGTCTTGTCAAAAACATTGAGATTATGGTAGAGATGTTGTCTTGATTCTTATAGTTGGAGACACATATGGGAGGGTACTCAATGATCAAGCATCATTGAAGAATGTTTGGTCTTACCCTTGGAGGCAATAGTTTCTATTATAACCTCTTGGTGGTAGCATCAAGGCCTTACGATGTTATTCTTGGTATGTATTTGTTATCTTCAGTCCATGCCCAGATTGACTGCTTGAGGCGAAGGGTGCAGTGTGTTGGCAGTGATGGGATAAGGTTTTCCATTATCGGTGAACAAGAGACCTAGGAAGCACAAAATGGGCTCATTTTTAGGAGTGTGCAGCTGATCACTCATGAGTTTTCTTGCCTTAACCTCAGAGTAGTAGATGTTGTGAGCTTCATGTTCCTAGTAGTAGTGGTGATATACGAGGATGTATTTTCTAAAGATGTTCAAGGACTACATACCTGATGGGAAAAAGACTTATGCATTGACTTACACCCTGGGACGACCCTTATTTCCTCACCAAAAAATCGGATGGCTCCCACTGAGCTTCTAGAACTGAGGGTGTAGTTGGAGGATTTATAGAGCCAAGGTTTCGTAAGACCTAGAATTTCACCCTTGGCGGCCCAAATTTTGTTTCCCAAGAAGGTAGATGAGTGTTTGAGGTTTTTCATGGATTACTGTTGCCTGAATCAGGTAACAGTGAAGAACATGTATCCGTATTCAAGGATTGAAGACCTCTTTGAGCTGCTTAGATGGGTACAATGGTTCTAAAAGGATGACTTTTGATTAGTTTACCCCTAGTTATGAGTATGGGATGATAATATACTAATGACAGCTTTTATATTCCACTACGGTTACTATGATTACATGGTGATACCTTTTGTCATGAAGAACGCCCCCCACATGAGTAATGAAACTTATAAACTAGATCTTCTAGAAATGCTTTGACCGGTTTGTAGTGGTCTTCAACAACGACACCCTTGTGAACTCGGCGTCAGAGGAAGAGCATAGGAGACACCTGAGGATGGTTCTAGATGTACTCTGAGAGCACCAAATTTATAGGAAGATCTCAAAGTGCTAGTTATGGATTCAGGAGGTCCATTTTTTCTGACATGTAATCTCAACAGATGGAGTGGATATGAACCCAGCCAAGGTGGAGGCAATGTTAGCATTGTTGCCAACTCGGAATGTGACAGAGGTGTGGAGATTCCATGGGATAGCTGGATATTAGAATAGATTCATTGATAATTTCTCCAAGATATCAGCACTGATGAGGGCCTTGACTAGGAGGATGAAACCCTTCTTGTGGACGGAACCTTGGCTCTATAAGAACCATGATATCTAGTTGATCAGTACTATGAGAACCATGATATCTAGTTGATCAGTACTATGAGAACCATGATATCTAGTTGATCAGTACTATGAGAACCATGATATTATCAAGGACCATTCTTGGATATGTCTTGATCCAAATACATACAGTGATTGATTATGCTTCTCACTAGCTAAGGCCACTTGATCAGTACTATGAGAACCATGATATCTAGTTGGAAGCGGTTGTCTTCATGTTGATGATGTGGTGACACTACCTTATGGGAGAACGATTTATCATCTACTCTGACCACAAGAGACTCAAGTACATCTTCATGCAAAATAATATAAACATGATATAGAGGAGTTGGCTTAGTTTCTACATGACTATAATTTCAGGATTACATATACTCGTGGGAAGGGGAACAAGGTGGCAGATGCCCTTAGATAGAGATCGAGCTCTTGTCTATTGTTTTAGGTGAGGGAAAAATTAGCTTTGTTATAGTTATCCTTTGTGGATAAGGAGGATTCATCATACCTTCAATATATTGTTTTCACCCCTAAAATCTTATAGTTATTTAGGGTGGTAAAAAATGGAGATGTCGGTTGTGAGGTTTTAAGTTCTCTGTTATCCATGTAACATACTCCTGATAGATATTCACATGGTGGGGAGCACGTTGTTCATTTCAGATGATTCACTTTGTACCAGCGGTGTTGTAGGAGGAGGTCCTGAGGGAGATTCATATATCCCCCTTGGTGGTACATCCCGAAGTGGAGAAGATGTACTAGGACCTCCGACGATAGTTCAGGTGGTCAGGATTGAAGAAGGTAGTATCAGAGTTCGTTTCTCAATGCCTAACATGCCAGCTGGTGAAGGCTGAGCAACAAGTTCCAGCGGGATTAGCTCACCCTTGGAGGATCCATAGTGGAGGGGGGATGGAATATCAATGGACTTCATGATGGGCTTACCACATATGTCCAATGGGCATGATTTTGTCAGGGTGATTGTTGGCAGACTCAACAAGTCATCCAACTACCTAGCTTTCAGGGATCAGAGTTCCGTAGAGAGCTTGGGATGCCTTTACATGAAATATATTGTTTTGATTCATGGTGTCCCTTCAAAGATATTCTTAGATCTCAATGCCCTCTTCACATCCCAGTTATGGAAGAGATTAAAGGAGGCTTTTAGGACTCATCTACACTTGAGAACGGTGTTCCATCCCAAGACCGATGGTTTGACGGAGAGAACCATTTATGTTCTAGGTGATATGTTTCAGGCCTATATCATTGGCATTCTTCATAGTTGGGAGGACCACCTACCACTGGTGGAGTTTGTGTACAGCTACCAATCCACCATTAGTATGGAACCGTTCGAGGCCTTATATGGGAGACACTTCCGGTCACTGCTTTTCTAGACTGACATCGGAGGGGTAGAACTCATGGGTCCATAGTTGGAGCATGCTACCACCGAGAAGATGTAGATCATCTAGGACCAGATGAAAACAGCACAAAACTACATGAAGTCTTATGCTTATAGATGATGGGGACCTCTAGAGGACAATTATGGGGACCATGTCTTCCTTAGGGTCTCACCGTGATGAGGGTTGTAGATATTTGGATGCGGTGGAAAATTATCTCTGAGGTTCATCGGACCTTTTAAAATATTTCATAGAGTTGGTGAGGTGGTGTACTGCCACGCTCTACCACCGTAGATTCACCAAGTACATGATTTTCTCCACGTGTCATAGCTGAGGATATATGTGCATGACCCATTGCACATCATCGACTGGGGAAAGCTGGACATTGAGGATGGAGTGACCGATACTGAGTACCAGGTGTTGATCGAGGATCGAAAAATAGAGGAGCCATCATGGGCGATCGATTCCCTTGGTGCACGTCTGGTGGAAGCATGAGAATATTCAAGAGAGCATGTGTGAGAGGGATGATCAAATCCATGCCCAGTACCCACATCTTTTATAATTGCCTAGTTTTGGATTTTTGGGGATGAAAATCCCCAAGGTAGGAAGAATGTAATGTATTGTATTTTCCATCTAATATTTTAAAATATTATATTGAATTATTTCGAGACCATACCTTTCAACGATGTGCAATTCCGAGGCCCGGGGTGCCATAATAAATGTTCAAAATAAATTAAAATTTTTAAACAGCATGCGTAAGAGGTTCTCCTATAAACATGGAATAACTTTTAAACTGTTGTTTGGATCAGATATCTAAGGGCATCGTTGTGTTCAGAGTAGTGACTTTGCCTTAGGTGGGGCCTGACATCAATCGACACAGGTCATCTGTCAGAGTTAGTTTTTGAACATTTTAATGGAAATAAAATGAATTAAAAATTTGTTTTGTTTAAGATGTTTCATATATGAACAATAACCTAATCATACACTATTAACACAAACTTATAGAAATTTCAAAGGGTTTTCCGCATAACCCTGTAAATTTAGAATTTTTTCGTTGGGGCTTTGGAGGAGAACATTTTTGTGGACGACGATGACTCATTCGATCGGCGCATCTTGGATTCAAAGAACCTCTCCAACGAACATGAAACGAAAATTGTTCTTTAACCAGATTGAGGTAGTTTTTGATATTTTGATTCTTCTTTTCCATGTACATGGATTAAATGATGAATTCTGATCAACCAACAAATAGGGTGATCTGTGGATCATGTGTTCATACGAGAGGTTTATTATTTTTTAATTTCATTGGGGTTTGATTTAGGAGATTTTAAAAATAGTTGTTTGTTTATTGTTAGATTTTATCCCTATTTAATCATTCTAATGTGAGAGGATCAATTCCATGACAAGTGAAGATGGAGGTTCATTCCTCATTTTGGTTTATGCGATTTCTTCCCCCCCCTTCGACCCCACGTTCTTCGCATTCTTCGTTGGGTTATGAACAACGGATCGTTGTGCATTGGTTTCACAACACAACGATCCAAAATTGGAGATATGATGTCATGACAACCTAGTGGATGTGAGTCTACAATGGTGGATAAAGAATCGGCTCATATCAGGAGAGACCGTTCTTCGAGTATTCTTTATGTGGGATGATCCATATGAGTTTTCGAGGCCAATCGGAGGCCCAAAAACAAGGGAGGTGACATAGGGACGTCAAACTAACCTTAATCTTTAGGATTCGTGGGAAATGGATGGATGGATCAAAGATCGGATGAGAAATGGGGAATGACATAGTAGGTTTGTGATTCTGGAAGTTTCCATAACACATGGTGTGTATCCCGAAGAACAAGTCATGTGGGTCCAACTAAGTGGCATCTAGGGTTATGTGGTGTTTGTGGATATTAAAAGTCATTTTCCTCAAATAACATGGTTTGTTGGTCCTTACAAGGTACTCGGTGTGTATCTAGGGGATACACAGACACAGGGTGGAGTACACAGCTGTGTACCCCACCACACGGCCAGACCAGGCCAGCTACATGGGTAACCCCGTGTACCACTTACATGGGTTGTAACACATGGGTTGAATCCATGTATGATAACATGGCTAGCATACATGTATTCCTCCATGGATTGAAGAAGATGATAGTTAACTCCCTTACATGCCATGTATACCTTCTTCTATACGAAAATCCTTGCGACATGGTCCATTGTACACAGGATGTACCCAGGGTTAGTGGACATGGCATGTGACCCTTCTACACAATGGGTAATTTTCATTACATGGATTGATCTACTTTTACACCATATATTGGTCATGTTTAGATTGGGATAGTTCCCCTTTTTCTTGTTCCCCTGAATGTTAGGTATCATTTCCTTCTATAAGAGTATGATCCCTTTAGCAGGACTTTTCATGATAGAGTCAGGTATCCCTCTGAGAGGCCCAGAATGAGATCCTCTATCCATTATTGACCCTAGGTAGAGTCAGGTAACGACATTACTATTTAACATAGGGAGAAGATCTTCAACCTTGTAGGTGAATTCAGATGAGTTGCGGTATCCGACAAGGCACTGTCAGTGACCCTATTCTATGTTTCATGATTTTTCCCTAATCAAGAGTGTGTTCTCTTGGAATGAGTGTATCTATCTCTCATGAATTTTACCGATGAATGTTACTTCTCAAACGGATGTTATCAGAGCTATCAGACTCATTGAGTGAGTTCTCCCAGATGTGTGCATCATGGAATATTCAAACTCAATCCTTATCATGGGTATGCAGTTGTGCAACTTGTCTCTAGAATGTGGGTCTTGGTTTTGCATATATATGGATTGTGTTACTCTTACTATATGTTCAGTAGACATATATCGTGTAGATCATACTATACTTTTCTATTTTGTATTTTCTTTTGGGGTTTTGGGATCCTCTATTGAGTGTTTTATACTCTCTTGTACACGGGCTCTGCTTGCACATGTCGTGGCTTTTGCAGACGAGCAGCCTTTTGACGGAGTCCTAAGGGGACCAGGACAAGAATGAGCTTTCTGAGTTCCCAATAGGCCTAGGTGCTCCAACTACTATGAGAAACAGTCCTGGTACCTCTTTGTGCTTACATGTTTGACTTTTTAGTTTTTAGACTCTTGTTTTTTGTGGGCTTGTATTTTTTCACAGTTTACATTTAGTACATTACTCTCTGTCATACTCTATTGGTTGAGTTTAGTTGTATGCACGCATATTGATCCTTACTGTTTTTTAAAATTTCATCACATGTGGGCTTGGAGATGTTTCCATGTGTATAGGAACTCAGGAAATGCCTCCCATGTCAGTAATATACATACTTGGTGCTAGTCACCTACCCCTGGCCTATTATAGGTGGACTTGGGGAGTCGCGGCAAGGGCCCCACTGGGACGGGTCGTGACATCCAATGACAAACATCTATCAACTGGAGAAAACCAAAGAGAAAATGGTTCTCTATATTCACCTTAATGCATACCAAAACTCAAGACACAAACTTTGCAACTACATGCTTCATCCCAGACCACAAAACTGACTCCTCAAATATCAATTCAAATTTTTTATGATAGGATGTATTACAATGGGTGAACTGTGAAACTATCCGAGAACCATCTCACAGATTGAAAAATGAATTAAAATTATTCCCTAAAATAACACATTGTGTGGTTTAGCCATAGACAAGCTATCAAGTGCCTCAAAAAAAACATCTCAGTCTCTCCAGACCTCAACCTCAAGACCCCCTACAGGGACTCTTCCACATATTTCACCAAATATTACTACACCATTATATGAAGAAGGAAACCTCAACCCCAAATTTTTCCCATATCCATATGTAATGTTGAATGTTCTTCTATTACCCTCCATGAATATATAGATTCACACACTACATCGCTACGCGACATCCTACACACTATATTAGCTACAACGTTTCTCTTTCTAGGTGTATTAAAAAAATTTAAGCCATAAGCCTTTATGAACTCCATCCATAGATTATGTCACATGTTTAAGTCACCCTGGGAGAAAACAGACCTCGGGATCTTAATATCGATGAATACCCCAAATCACTCACAGATGAAGTAATGTCTCCACAACATAAGAGTAAACAAAACTTCCATCAACTCCAGATCATTGGTGGAATAGTTACACTCATGGGGACGTAACTACTGACACCCATATGAAACAACAAATCTCTATTGAATTACAATTCAACCCAACCCCATAAGTGGTGCATCACAGAGAAACTCAAACAAGACTCCTTCTATTGCATGAAAAAAAACCATAGCATAGAAAAAAAAATTCTATTTTAGATACTAAAAATCTACCTAAAATTGATAACTTCACATAAAAACTTGATCCTTCCTAGTAAAGTATTTCAATGTAGTCACAACCTGATCAAAATCATCCACATACCTCCTATAACATCCCATAAGATGAATGAAAATCACACTTGTGGAACTATCATTGGGGATTCCAAAGACCAACTACTTCTATCATCGACAGATCTACAGCTTATCCTTTCTAGGATACAACATGCCCTAATACGTGGACTTCTCATGGCCAAAAATCACACTTCAGCAACTTCCCAAATAGATACTATCGATGAATAACTACCAAAACACACTGATGATTCTCTACATTCTCCTCCTCAAGTGCGGATTACAAAAGGATGGCATTGATGAAAACCAATATGAACATACCTAGGATCTCACAGAAGACAACATTCATAAACCCCATGAACACAAGTGGAGAATTCTACATACCAAAATACATCACCAAAAACTCGTAATTCGAATAAAAACAACCGGATTAAGTCTAGAGAATATCCTATTCCTTCACACACACTTGATTATACTCAAACTACAAGTTGATATTTGAGAACCAACTTGTACCATTCAATTGAATAAACAAATTATCAACCTATGGATGAGGATAGAGGTTTTTCACTATCACTTTTTTCATGAAACAATAATCGACACACAAATACAAACAGTTGTCAACCTTTTTCATGAGCAAAACAAGTTCACCCCAAAATGGAAAACAAGGATGAATGAAACTGTACTGAAAAAGACTATTAAGATCTCTACATAGCTCCCTTACCTCAGAGGGCACCATCCTATATGGAGACATCATGATACAAGACACGCCTGGATGGAGCTTGATCCCGAACTTTATCACCCTTCAAGGGGGTAACAATACAACCTATTCAGGAAATGACTTAGGGTACTCTTCTACAAGCTTGGGAAATTCCAACTAATGAACTTCTGATGAACTCAAAATAAGATCAGCCATCAAGGATGATATTAAGGAACAGACCTCTGGCTAATCTGAGGGTCTCGCCCACCAAAAAATATCGTTGTCTCTCCATCAGCATCAAACAAAACCACATACCTCATAAAGCAATCCAATATACCCTAAAATGAATACCATCCATGCATACTGAGGACGACATCATGTGGTTGTATCAGTAACCATATCAAAACTCCCAATGACCAGTGCTTCCCATTACTAGATCACAGTCTCTACCAACATAAAACAAGTCATCTCACCCTCCAATTGTTCTAGTCAATTCCATGGCGCCTGGAAGTATCTCTACCTGATGTCCCAAGGAATGGAAAGGGTTAGGTTATATAAATAAGTTTTTTGGTTGTAAATCAAAAAATGTATACATTCATGTAGAATACTAGAACATGATACCTCGAATGATGTCTGGATCTCCCGGTGCTAGCAACACTAAAGCATGAAGCTGACTAAGACCTATTCGAAGTCCTCTTTTTCCCAGATGATGACTACCACCATGGTTGCGCTATACTCTCTATGGATGTGAAGAATCTCGGGGATGTTCTCTACCAGCTCCATATTCTCTCTACAGATCGAATATTGGTACAATATGAAACTGTGTCCTTGATAGGAACTTCCATGACGATGGAACCTGAAGTGGAACAACTGACACCCACTAACTTCTCTAAATATATGGGAACTCTAACATCTAATGACCTCATCCTCTAGAAGAAAAATAATCCCCTGATACCTTTTCATAGGTATGAGAGATAAATCACCAAATAAAACGAGATAATGAGGAATGAGACCTACCCTATACTAAAAAAAGATATTCTTCCATGAAAAAGAGGAACCCCATACCACAACTCCTCATCATAAGGAATCTTTATGACTCTCATATCATGATGATATGGTAATTTATTATGTCCTATTGATTACCTCTACCCTTAAGGAACCTCACGATACATCTTTAGTGTAAGATGGGTGACTTGGCACTATATCTATGGATGCATATCCTCCTCTAATAGAGTAGCCTTAGACTCCTCATCTGGAATAGTTTCAAATCATATCACTGAAGGTTCCTGGAATTAATCCTAAACTCTCCCATAATATATATTCCCTAATAATGGGTAATATACTCCTCGCGATCCCCAAGGAACACAGAGAAACACTGCCTCACTACCCTAGGCAGCATCATCATAACCAATGACACCCAAGGATATTTCTAAGAAGGAATCAAACTAAATTCTATCTAAACCTCCTATGACTAGTCTTATGTGACTTCATTTGAAATGGAGACCTCTTAATTCATCAGAATCATGGAATGAAAATATCATAGTGTTCTCCTTCATGTTTCATAATACTCAACCTCTACTCTATGATGATCTACTGTCACAGCCTACTGGAGAGATTCTACTAGAACCAAATGAGGTTTTTGACCTAGATCCATTCATGAAAATGGAAAAATAGTTAGCTCTCCTAAAACTAGAATACAGAGTAGATAACATTAATTAATTGTTTTTGTTTATTAATTTTGGAATAACAATCAAAATATCTACCCATTCATACAGAGATGTTAAGAATAATGATACATGATCCATTCCAAGGTCACTACACTGCAACTATTATCACATTGTTTATTAGGAACTATAAACATAAAGGTCCATAAACCAGGTCAAAGGGATCTATAAACACATGTGTCTCAGCCTGTCTCTAGTGTATAGAACACTTTCTAAACATGACTGATAGAATTTCCCTAACAACCCACACAACCTCACATTTTACTAACACAAAACTCCATTATATCCCTCAAACAGAACTCCAATATAACTATGTCATGAACACCTCCCCATAAAGTGTACCCCACCTAGGATGACAATATGAGAGGAGAGATAATGACCCTCGAGTCCCGCCCCCAGTAGGACCTAGGTTGGTGATTGTCCCTGAGGGTATAGTAACATAATGATGGGAGATATTACCCTATAAGAGAAAACATGCGAATGATAGAGTTAAAATTGAAACCAACAAAATTATTCTCATACTACAATAGAAAAGAAATCCCCAGTACAGTTATATAATTTCATGAAATAACTACTATAACTAAAATGGAAAACATGTACTAATAACGTAAAATGACAATGACCATGAAGCCTAAACAGCTCCTGCAACCCACAAAAAGTTGTAACTAGCCTGATCTCCAACTATCACCAAGTGACCTGAAAAAAAAATTTATGTATGTATGGTGAGTATAACAGTATACATTGTACGATCCTCTCCATAGCCTCTCATATAAAATTAAATAAGCATGATAAATAACAGTGACCAAAAAATAAAGATAACTCATCACCTAAACAAGTATACTATGTTCCTAGCCTCACCATGGATTGTATCACCAATTATCTCTTACAAGAATATATTATATAGTAATGAATATCAAGTGTACCCATCTACCACATCCCAAATGGTTTGCGTATTTTTTCCAAATATTCATGTCTTAATCCATCTCTCTCAAAAAAATGTGGTTCCTAGAAACCTGGGTGATCACCACAAATTGAACCTCATACAACACAATGATCTCCTGTAGTCACTTGGGTGAAGCACATCGCAATCCACACAACAATAAGTAACCAAGTAGTTTATGGGATCTAAGACCACCAACATAATGAGTAGCATACATCCGGTATTATACCTGAAGCCACTACATCCCATACACTGTGTAATGATCCTCAATTCATCACATTCTGTACATGTTATGCATATAGTATTATATAAGAATATTAGTCTAGAATATATGTTGATATAAGAAGCACAATCCGTTACATCCCACTACACATATATGGGGAGAACTAACCACCATGTGTACCATCACAAGTAACTTCCATGAAAAGAGAGTGGGGCCAAAGGTGGAAGATAGTCATCCATCCTCTCAACGAGGTATTGGGTCAAACAAACCCCAGGGCTCCGAATCCTAAGGGTTTTAGTCTCTGTAAACTACATGGTATTTTAGCATATAGAAACACAAAAAGTACATGATATAATATATCTAACAACCACGCTATAAGAAAATACTAGTCTTCAAAAAAACTACAGCTAATGACTGTCGGACTCCTGACTTCCACAACAAAGGCTAGATATCCTATAAGTACAAAACCATTAAATGTGATTTATTAAATCATCTTGTCCATTTTATTCAGTTTAAATTTAAGTTAATTAACTAGTTTACCATTAATCAACCATTAATATTTCCACATTACGTTATATTATCATTCCAACAAAGTCCCAATCCCTCTAGGAATTACTACACCGACTCCACAGATTATCAGAAGTAACCACAACATTTCATCCTAGCAAGATCCATCCCAATGGGTTAAACCTCATGTATTAAATCATTTATTACCATAATTAAAACTTTTCCATAATTATATATATTCTAAAATATAATTCTAATCTACCAATGACATGGGGCTCAACATTGTGAGTGGATGAACAACCCGTTGGGTATTTTCCACACATTGAATAAGCATATAACCATCATTCCTTGAGAAGATATACACAAAAAGAATATGGAATACCCAATGCGTCTTCACACCTTTTGGAAGGAGGGTAAGCAATATCATCTCCCTGAAGAAGTGGAGAATGTATAGAAGATAAACAGAAACAAACATCCAATTATCAAAATATTGAATAAACACATCTTTTACCCATTTCAACATCTACAATGTTCTATCTAATACCCATATTCATAAACTGAAATATCTCACAACTCTAGGTCTCAACTTCTTACACAACAACTGGGACTTCTGGCCACATATACCACAATAGCCTTCTAGTTTCATCCATCCCAAATTCACAAAACAACACATGCAGTAGGAAAGAAACATCATATCAACTGGGATCTTGGATGTTAAAAAGGCATCCAAACATCATACATAATGAGCACTCCCTATCCTAAAGATTGAGGATCATTTATATTACAAGAAAGAGGGCAACTCATGTCCAAATGAGGCATTATCTTTTATTAAGAAACATGTACCTTAATCCATCTTGAATTAAATGATTAATTATTAGTGGGATACAACTATGTGATCCTAATCAGCAAATAATCATATATATCACAGAATAATTAAAAAATTAATATGACATCCCTGTAATCAACAAGAATCAACATACTTTAGGTTAATCAATAACTTCAATTAAACATGATCCTCTGCATTAATTTTATTAACAACAAATTACAACATTAACTGAATTCATTTACATGCCTATTTATCTTTGGCTAATTAATTTTAAGTTAATTCTAGCATTAGGTTCCATACCTATTTACATTATAAATAACCTGATAAAAAACATGTCATATATAACAAACTATATTGAAAATCAGTATGGATTAACATACTATTGAAAACCATTCTTTAGTCAAGTTTTAATATTTATTATGTTAATTTAATTGTAATTGAGTCGACTAAATCATGCTAACTCTACTACTACACATGAAAAATAGAGAACCCATGAATCCCTTACCTCAAAATGTTTTCAATTTTCTTTCCATGAGAATATTAAAACACAACAGATCATGATCACCTATCCAGAAGTGTTTAAATACACCTGAGGACACCGCCACACAACCGCATCACACAATAGCCAAGAATTGTATATTTGAAACCAAGAGATCAAATAACATTACATGGAAGGGAGAAAAGGTTGGAAATAGATCATGGAACCTAGAAGAAGTAGGTAGATCATACCTTATATCAAGGATGTGTTGACACTTATTAGTTTCACCAAAACTAGGGGTGTACATGAAAAATGAAGAATCTTCAAGGGGAAACGATCGAAGGAATATAGTTTGAACACACAACTCATGTGGGGAGGAAGTCTCAAGGTGACTCACAGAGAGAGAATGTATATGGAATGAAAGAAGGGAAGGTTCCTGACATTGATATATTTGATTCGAGACTCATGGTATTTGAAATGGAATAGAATTTTCATTAATGAAGATCACATTACACCACATGGGTTGACTAATAAAAAGCCTATTGATTTTTATAAAATCTAAGATATGATATATATCCCTTGAAACAGCTTCAAATACACTTAAATAATTCATTAAAATCATTTAGAATCTATGAATAATGTCAAAATGGAAAAATTGAGAAATCTTGAAAAATATAAAAATTTGAAAAACTGTTGGAAATGAATCACTATTCTAGAAACATTGTAGCACCTACTGTTAGATGTATAACCATTATAGAAACATTTTATCACATAAAATTAGATGATTCAACATTTTGGAAATACAATTGAAGCCACCTTACGATGAATCACCATTCTAGGAACACTATAGTACTAACTGTTAGATGAATCACCGTTCTGGAAACATAGTAGATCCTACGTTATATGTCTCACCATTCAAACAATACTGTAGAACCTACCATAAGATGAAATAATATTATAGAATCATTTTAGCACCAACCGTTAGATAACTAACCATAATGGAAATTGAAAAAACTAATTGAAATGTCTCACCATTTAATAAACATTGTTCGCAGAACTAGAAATTCGGTAATGTGTTATGGATAAGTCACCTTGACCTCCCAAAACACCCAAATACTTGATTTCAACAACGGAATAGACCTGATAGGTCCAATACATTATAGAAAATACCTGTAAAAACATTCTCATCCTTAAGAATCCAAAACCAACTAGAGTGGAAATAAAAAAATGTCCAAAAAACCACCCTTTGAGATACCTCTCACAACTCTCATTAACTAAATAGATCAATTGTTTCATCAAGGGACATCACAAATCCACACAAAAACTATAACCTTCCCTTAACCACTCTACCAGGGGGGATACCTCTCAAGTAGAGAGAATGGCACAAAATGAAAAATGATATATTCATCTCATTAAAATGAATGGTCTATAATCACAAAAGAACATCATTATAAGAAAATATCTAAAAAATAGCTTGGGGTACTAGGTGAGTACACCCAACACATCTTCCTAGGTACTCTCCTCCTTGCAACTGTGTCACCACAAGAAATGATATAGGTGGTAACACACCCACAAAATTCCTTTTCATTGTTTTTGAGAATATCTAGAGTTCTCTTCTTGAAGGTCACATCATCGTCAACATCTATACCTCCCCAGTTGATGACTGGAGTGTCATCATTATGATCACGAAAAAGCTGCAACACATGGAAAACATTGCGCATCCAGATCATCTGTGGGGGAAGTGCTACCCTTATATTTCATGACTCTGACACAAGAAAACACCTTGAAAGTCCCAAAAAACTAGGGAGAAAGATTACTCCCACAACAAGACCTTCACTTCCCATTATTGGGAGTCATCATTAGGAAGACATGATCCCCAATGTCAAAATCCATAGGTCACCTCCTATGATTGGAATAGGAATTTTGATGATCCTTCACTAACTTCATCCACTAAAGAATCACCTGAAAAATCTCTATCATATTCTGTACCAGTTCTATCCTGAGAATTGTAGTCTATACATCCCAAATCCAACACAATGGAGAAATACAAGGTCATCCATACAATAATTTAAATGGAGGCACTGTGATGGTGGAGTGAAAACAATTTTTTTTAAGGGATGGTTTTTCATACACGAACCTCCAAAATCTAGGACATAAGAGTGAAATATGTCTTCAAGAGTCTGGATCGATATATATTTACCATGTCAGGATGTACCACTAAAGAGCAATGGAACTCTCTGAGAACCATCTGACACATGACCAAATGAATGAAAAGTATTCCCTCAAACAACACCTGGTGTTGTTTATCCTCAATCCATCCATCAGGGGCCTCATCACAAACAATTGAGTCTCTCCCGACCACATCCTCAAGATCCCATAACTATTAATCATTCTCCATCTTCACCAAATATGACTCCATCATTATCTAAATATAAATCCTCTACCCATATCTTCTCTAATATCTAGATGTTACGCTTAATGTTATTCCATTGGTCTTAAGGAATCACCAGTTTCATGAACTACATTGCTAAAAATATTCCATCATAGAGAATCAAATACAACATTTCCATGTAAAAGATTATAAAAAATTTTGATGTCATAATCCTTTAATATCTCCATATATTAATGATGTTGGATGTTTAAGTCACTCGGGGAGAAGAAATACCTCATAATCTTATCAATGGTGAAAACAAAAAAGTTCTCACTAATGAGGTAATGTCACCACAACATCAAAGAAAACACCATTACCTCCAAATCAAGATCATTTGGGCAATAGTTACACTCATGGGGATGTAACTATTGATACCCATAAGAAACGACCAATCTATGCTATAATAGAATGAAATCAAACCCTAGAACTAAATCATTATAGAAAACCTTAAACTGAACTCCTTCTGCTAGAAGACAAAGAACTAGAGATGTGACCAACATCTATTTTAGATACTTGAGTGCTACATGAAACTGATTAGTCCATATGAACTCCTGATCCTTCCATGTCAATACTGTCAAAGGAGTCACAACATGAGAGAAATCATCCAAAATCCTCCTATAATAGCCTGTGACACCAAGTGAAATTTGAAATTATTCCATTATCATGGGGGTTTATGAAGACAAAAATGATTCTATACTTGGAGGATCTATATTGAATCCATGTTGGGGTAAAACATGCCACAATAAGTGGAGATCTTAACCCCAAAAATCACACTTTTACAATATCCAAAATAGTTGTTTTCGATGAAGAACTCCCAAAATGGCATGAAGATGATTTTCATGCTCCTCCTCGGACATGTAGTACATAAAAATGTATTTGGTAAAAAACAACACTAGCCTATTTATGTACTCACAGAACACAGTGTTCATCAACCCCCTGAACATTCATTGAGCATTCATCACATAAAATGACATCAACAAGAACACAAAATGTCCACAACGACAATAGAAAGTAGTCTTCATAATATCATCATACTTCACACACATTTGATGATACCCATACTATATATCAATCTTCAGGATCCTATATGCACCATTAAGTTGATTGAACCAATCCTCAATCTATAGAATAGGATAGCGGATTTTCACAATCACTATATTCAATTAATGATAATCGACACACAAATGAAAATTACTGTTATCCTTCTTCATGAAAAAAACTAGTGCACCCCATGGTGACATGCTTGGATTAACAAAACTGCACTACAAAAGAAAAATTAGATGTATACATAGCTATTTTAACTTAAATGTCACTATCCAATACAGAGTCATTGAGATTAGAGACACTCTTGGCTATAGCTCGATCATGATCTTGATTTCCTGATGAAGTGGTGATGCTCCAAACTCTTCTCAAAAGAAAATAGGGTACTATTAAATGACCATAGGAAATTCCGACTAAAAATCCTATTAAAATCTTAACATCATCTTAGCCATTATTTTTTATACAGAATGAACATGCCTCTGACCCATTTAAAGGTCTCTCTCACCAACAAACACTATTATCTCTCCATGAACATTGAAGAACACCACCTGCCTCCAGATTTATTCCCCAATTTACTTCACTGAATACATACAATACATGTTGAGGATTAAATCATATGGTTGTATCCATAAACATAGGAAATCACTATATGAGTGTTGTTTCCCCAACACTATCTCACACGCTAAACATAATTTAAACAAGTCAGGTCAACCTCCAACTTGAACAGTCAATGCCAGGGGAACTATTTGTATCTCCACCTCATGTCCCATGGAATGGAAAAGTGTATGTTATATGAAGGAGTGTGTCTCTCTAAAATAAAATGAGGAATACAACCAAGAATAAAATAATCATAGGGTACCTATAACAATGTCGGTCTCACCCGCCACTAGAAATTCTAAACCCTGAAGCTGACCAGGACCTGTTCAATGACCTCTATGACCCTAATGATGACTAATACCATGGCCACACCATTATCTTTGTGGATGGGGAGAATCTCAGAGATTTCATATTCCCTCCTCATTTACTCTCTACTGATCCATGGAATGTTCAACCAACTATTGCTTCTTTAGCTGGAACTGCCTCAACGAATGAACATGAAGTGGAACACATAATGCACACTAGATACTCTGAAAGGCCAATCACTATACATACCGATGAACTTAGACTCCACAATAAAAAAAATTTCTTGATCACTTGGAATATGACTGAGAGCTATTTTCCCCCAATGAAATGAGATACTAAGGGCTGGGACATAGCGCCTACCAAATAGAAACTCTTCTCTCTTGAAAACTGAGAACCTTAGAACACAACTCTTGTTTTCTAGGAATCCCGACGACTCCCCTCTCATAATGATTTGGTTCTAGATAACATCCACTTGATGACCTATTCCCCTTCCAGCAACTCAAGATATGTATTCAGCATAAACGGGATGAACTAGTGATCGATCTTTACACCCAAATATACCTCGAAATTCCTCGCCCTAGATTTGTCATGTTGAATCATATTGGAAGGATATTTTGATGTTTTCAGAAATGGATCCCAAACAATCACACTCAAGGTCTTATCTACCGAAGGGAAAGCTTCTCCTAGTGACTGGAAGCCTTCACAGTCGAATAAAGAAACTCAACTCTAAACTATTCTTGGAACTTCTCCCAAAAGATCACCGACTCCTCATGATCCTAGAGAGAAAGGGTGCACCACTTTCTCACTCCCCAAGCAACATCTTCATGACCAAATACACCCATTGCTCCATTTGAGCACAGGTTGAACAAATGTCAATATCAACAAACCCCCAATGATTATTCTATTACTATATATGAAGGAAGCCCTCATACTTCTGTAAAATATGGCACTAAAACTCTAGGAGTTTCCTCCTCCAAGTTTTATCTTGGTTACCGTATCTATGTGGTGATCTAATAGCCCAACCACCTAGATATCTTCTAAATGAACCTATTGAGGATGTTAAACTGGAGAAATACCTAGAAAAGAACAAATAGTTAGAGCTCTTAAACATGAAATACAAAATACTTATCATTAATTAATTTTTTTCTATTATATATCTCTACTTAACCTATCCCAAAGTATACCCAATCAATCATAGGCACAAAGAAGAATGATTCATGATCATTTCCTAGGTATCTACCATACATCCAGTATCACAACATATATTAGCTAGTGCAAACCTAAAGGTCCATGAACCAGATAATTGGTGTCCCTAAACCCCAGTGTCTCAATCATTCAATAGTGTTTATAGAGCATTCTAAACATGATTGACACCATTTACCTACCAACCCACACAACTTCACATATGCCTTACTCCAAAATCAATCTTACCCCTCAATAGGACATATGATACTACTCTTTCACGACCCCCTCCCCACTAAGGGTACCCATCCTGGGACCACAATTTGAGAAGAGAGAAAATAACACCTAAGTACCGCATCTAATAGTCCCCAGGATAGAGACTAGCACCGAGGTTATAATAACACACAGATGGGAGGCATTATCCCCTATGAGGACACATACGAAAAAGAGATATATGATAGTCAACAACCTAATCCTAATCCAAATGAAATATATAAGAAATCCTCAATACATATATCTAATGTGATGAAAATACAACTACAACTAAATGGGATAACTATAAGTACCAATGAATGTAAAACAACAACAACAATGAAGCCCGAATAGATCCTACAACCCCAAGCTAGTAGTAACCATCCAGATATATAACCGGATGCAATTGAATGAAAAAAATATCATATATATATATATGTATGGTGAGTATAATTGTTTACTCAGTAAGATCCTTCATATAGACTCTCATGAAGAAGTAAAGAAAAATGCTAAAGAACAATGAAAAAATAGTGAAAATTACTTGTCAGAAAAACATGTATACTATGTTCCAAACCTCACCAAGACTACTCTCACCATGTATCACATAAAAAAGTATATAATATAAAAAGAATATAAAGGGGACCCCACTACCATTTCCCCATTGTTTTTTTACTTTTCCTTAATGACATACGTCCTAAGACATCTTCCAACAAAAATGCTTGGTCGAGGAGACCTGGGTGAGCACCAAAACCTACACCTCGTGCAACAAAAGGCTTTTCCATAGACAACTGGGCAAAGAACCACATGATACACACAACTAGAGGTAACAATATAATTTTTGCGAGCCCCAAAATTCTGCATAACTTGTATCATACATTATGTATAACATCTCATGCCACTAAAACCCATACACCAAGTAATGATACTCAAGCCATCACATCCTACACAAGTTATACAAATTTAACTCCATATACTTTTAATTTTTTCCTTTTCACTGGTCCATATTTGTCAAACAATATGTGATTTTTTGATTATATCTCTCATGGATATTCATTTTAGGGTAAAAAGATGATTTATTTGGGTTGTACTGTACCCATATTTGATGGTTTTTCATCATCCACACCTTGATTAATATTGTTTTTCCTCATAATATTCTAATTCAACATAAAAAATTGATCTCTTTTTTCATGAACCATCCCTTGGGACCCATTCCGTGACTACCCCAAGCCCTCCTTCCATAGTCTAGGGGTTTGCGACAAGCAACGGAACGGCATATCCCTGAAAATGGGAAAGCATTTCCTGGAAACCTGCAAACACACAGACCAAGAACACAATAAGATTCAAACCATGTAGTAAAACTACAGTAGTAAAAATGTGTAATGAATATAAGGGTCCTGAATACAAGCTCGACTAAAATGATACAACTAAAAAATAAAACATCTCCTAAGATCATCCACCAAGGATCATACCTAAAGGGTAGGTGCAACTCATCTCTACATCTCCCCACATCAACTAGTCACCTCCGTGTACTGCCTGGTCCTAGCTCCCTAAAGCCTAAACCAAGATGCTCATCATATGAACAAGACACAACAAGGTGCGGGCAAAGCCCATGCATGGGAGAGTATATCAATACCCAGTAGCGACCCCAAGACCCCTGAAGGTCTCTCATAATTTCACAAAGGATAACCAGAAATCATGATCTCAATCACACAACAAAAAAAAGACTCAACTCAAACCAGGTATACAACACAGAGTTCAAGAATAAAGATGAATAGTCTTGAGGTATATCATTTTATTATGTTAGGAAGTTTCCACAACTAAACCATGAACAAGTTGTTCCATTTTTTTCAACACATAGTCGTATATTGGTTGTCCACGATGGGCCACTCTAAGGATGGTCGTCATCAGGTCATGCACTACTGATCGACAAAAGGTCGCTAGAATGTTAATCCACACATGGTCACTATGATACTGATCCACACATGGTCTCTATGATTTTTATCCACAAAAAATGTATATGATGCTGATCCACACAATTTATCTATGATGATAAAACACACAGGGCCTCCATGATGTTGATCCACACAAGGATGCTATGATGGGGATCCATAGAGGGTCTCTATGATGTTGATCCACAGAGGGTCGCTTTTATGATGATCTAAAAAATAGAATCAATGATGGTGATCCACACAGGGTCACTATGATGTTAATCCACATAGGGTCTCTATGATGTTGATCCACACAGGGTCGCTATTCAATTGACTGCAAGCCACAAGATTCCCTACACTCATAGCACTTGAGTTCAACAGAATCTACTCCTCAATATATAAGTTGTGGCTTAACTAACACGAAGTTCCATCAAGGAGTAACACAATGGAACTCCATTTAGTATGGTTCCCAACGAGATAGATGATGCGTCAATCAGGCTTCCAGTTTGTGAGTTATAAGGGTTTTAGTACCGATGGCCCTGTTGGATTCATGTTCGATCCAACCTGGTTGTACACCAACATCCTCTAACACTTAGGTGCAATATATCGAAATGAAATTCTTGTTCCAAGGATTTTAGTTCCACTTATGATTCATCAAACTGACATATGGTTTGTGTGATATGACATTATAATCGTATCTAGGCCGATCAGGTTCCAGGTCTAGTCTGACCTAGTCGGACCAACCCGACCCGCCCTGTCTTGGTCCGACCTGACCTTGTTCAGGCCGCCATGACCTGGTCTGGGCCAAAATGACCCGGTTCAGGCCACCCCGACCCATATAAGGTCGAACTGGCTAGCCTGACCCGATTGGGCTGGGCCACAGGCTCTGCCCACTGGGCCATTGGACTTGTCAGGCCCACCAACAGCCCATCATGCTAGATGGTGTGGCCCCAGCTGGGTGGCCCCTGCAGTGGTCTCTCCCCCAACTGAATGGAAAAAATACCATTTGGTTTCGAAAAGGCTACACCACATGGAACCACCAACGTATCAGTAGGACCCATGGGGAACCTAGGGGAACCTCCTCATTCTGTGAAGGACTAGAGATGGCCGACGCTGACACCGGAGGGGCTTCTGCGTGCCACTGGGTGTGGTCCGGTGGTCCGTTCTCCATTACTATTATGTCTATGGGCCTCCCAAAATGTTGTCGTCATAGCGTGACTCTCAGATTCATGTTTATGTCGAGTTCAAATTTCTTCCATGTAGAACGCAACATATTTGAAGGTGGCAGAGGGTCCGGGCCTTGTTCGGTTGGCCCATGCCTTCCGCGTTTGCAATTAAATAATGGCGTGGTAATAAAAGTATAAATTACATCTCTATTTAAAAATAATTCCTACATTATCCAAAAATATTTACTTAAGAATCTTTGATTAAATAATTTTTGGTTAATCCATGTTCATCATGCTTTTCAATAACGACAGATTGAAATAAATTCACTTGAATTATATCAAAAACCCCTACCTCTAATTTGTTGGAAGGCATTGCAGAAGAGGATGGGGTGTCCGCATCCAGAGCTGTTCATCAGCATTTACCATCTCCTATCATCTCCCCCAACTAGTATCGCTCGATCACATTCTTTGTCAGAGTGGAATGTGTTCAGTTCTTAGTTAGAGGTTCCTCTCTTCAGTCACCAAAACTCATGCATGAGATTTGTATAAATAGACGTGAGGAACCAACCATGTTGTATATCATTAATGCAATCACTAATTAACCTCTTTGACTATTCCATTAAAACACCCCAGGTTGTGGTTACAAAACCCCAAGTTCACGTCATTACCTGACCTATTAACTCTGCGTTCTTGCCACATCACTCAACGGTTACAAAAAAAAAGATAAAATAACTCATGATGTTATTTTATTATTATTTTTGTAATGTCCAGAAATTTAATTTTTTTTCTAACCCATGATGGTCAATGTTATGCTTCAAATAAGTGAATAACGGTGCTATGAATTCAATAGTACCCTCAGATATTTAATCCGAGCTCCAATTCAAAAGATATAAATTGCCGCCCACGTGATTATTGATCATACCAAAAAAAAGTTCACAAAATTATTAAAAGTCACCCTCGACCCATGCTAGTCAATGTTAGACTCCACCTAAAAGGAATATTCCCTCACGATCACAATAGTACCCTCAGATTTCATATCTGAGTTACCATTATAGAGTTATAAAATTTAACAATAAAATAAATGTTTCAAATTAATTTATTTACATCCAAAAACTAACATGCACTGTTGTCCCATGCCGACCAATGTTAAGATCTTCCTAAGGTAATAATACCATCATAAGTTCATCATTGGTCTCAGATTTATTAATTTGAGCATCTATTTGCGAGTTATATGCATTTGAAGAATAAAATAAATTTATTTAATTATTTTTTTACAGTTATCCCAATTTCGGGTTTTCTTCACCGGAGGCCTGCATCGACTAAACATAATTCGCGTCTAGGGTAAAACCACCATAATGAATGCAATGGTTCTCTCTGATTTTTTATTCGGGATCCTGTTTAATAGTTATTCCACATTATTATGAAAACTGCTCACGTAGGATAATTAAAACACAACATTTTCCCATAGATCATTATGGGAACTTCAGGTCCCAGAATCATGTACCATCAATTTTCACCATCTCGTAATAATTACATATCATAGAATAATTATACATAATCTCCAAGACATTAAATTCTCCCCACTTTAGGGAATTGCATTCCTGAAATCCAAAATAATGGAACATCAATAAAATGAGGGTAAAGAGCATGAATCAGTGCCTCTTTCTCCCATGTGCTCTCCTGGAGGTTCCTATGCTGCGATCAAACTTACATAAGAGGGATCAACCTTCCAAGAAGGACTCTCTCATTTTGATCCTCTATCTCCACTTGGAACTCTATAAAGTCTCACCATCGTCAATGTATAGCTCTCCCAGTCAATAACATGTGATAGATCATGAACGTACCTCCTCATCTACGATACATGGAAAACATTATGCACCCAGTGCATCTATGGGGGAGGATATAGGAGGTAATCCACATCACCAACTCTACCAAAATTTTTTAATGGTTTGATGAGCCTCGAAGATATATTGGAACCCCAGACAAATATATGTAATACTCATCGAGGTGAGACCTGTATGAAGACCTGATATCCCTCCTTCAACTCCAATGGTTTCCTTCTCCTATCGGCACAAGACTTCTGCCACATCTGTGTAGTCTTCATCCTCTCCTGGCAGATCTGCACCATCTTAGTGGTAGCCCGTACCAACTCTAGACCCATAAGTGCTGACTCCCTTGGCTTTGTCCAGCATAGAGGTGATCGACTTGGTCACTCATACAGGGGCCCAAATGGAGCCATACTGATGGTGGAGTGATAACTGTTATTGTAAGATAACTCCACCAGTGGCAGTTGGTCCTCCCAACTATGGAAAAAAACAAGGACAAAAACACAAAGCACGTCCTTAAGTGTATGTATGGTTCTCTCCATCTGACCATTTGTCTGAGGATGGAAGGAGTTTCTCAAACTTAGCTGAGTCCCAAACACCTCCTATAATCCCTTCCACATGCGGGATGTAAAATGAGTGTCACAATCTACGAAAACCATCATTGCCACCCCATGAAGCCAAACAATCTCCTATACTTGGACACACCCCACACTCTCTACTAATACCTACTCTTGAATGGGTAGGAAGTGGGCCAACATATTGAGTTATTAAACAATCACCCATATGGAATCATGACCCTTGTACATACATGGTATCCCTATCATGAATTCCATGGAGATATCATCCCACTTCAACTTCCGCACCTCATGTTGTAGGAATAAGCTTGCTGGAACCTGATGCTCAGCCTTCACTTGCTGACAATTGAGGCATCTTGATACGAACTCTACCACTGCTTTATTCATCCATGGCCCCTAGTACTGACACCGGGGAACCTTTTACATTATTTCCACTATAGGATGTTCCACCAAAAGGGATGTGTGGAACTCCAACAACACCTCCTATTGTAGAATCACATTCCCTATGGTGTTTCATATAAAGAGAAAAATGTGCTCCCCACCTTCCGAAAATACTTCATGAGGATATCCCGAGGATATCAAAGCACGTTGGGCCTTGCAGTCTACGTCTCTAAGTTGTGCCTCTCGAACTATGTTAAGAAGTGGGGGAGTAACAGTTATAGACTACAGGTAAGCTGCTCCATCACTATCCATGAAGTATATCTGCAACATGGCTAGCTGCACTATCAGCTCACTCATGAACTACATACCAGACCTCTTGCTGAGCTCATTTTCCACCATGTCATCCTTCCCTGATGTATAGAAAATCTCAAAGTCATAGTTCAGTTGGAACTCCAACCATAAACATTGTCTCATCTGCTAAAAATCATATATACACCTATCCATCCATGTGAAAATCAACCCCCTTTTAACTAATTGACATGCGCATCGATCCTTTGGTAGTTGGTACTCATTATGTATGACCACTTGGTTAAAGTGAGAGTAATACACACATAGCCTAAAACACTGGATCTTACTAAGAACTCCATCTGCATGTCTCCCATATACACTCTCAACTCTTGAAGCTGTGTTGGAGCTATACAATATGCAGTAGTAGATATTGGTGTCTTCCCTAGGTACCAGCAAATTTAGATGTCCCTCTTCCTATGGGGTGGTAATCCTAGAAATATTTTTTGAGAGGATGATCCCACACTCTTCCACAACCATTGGTATGTGAAAACTCAAAACATCCTCTTTCAAGAGGGGAAGTATGGCCAATTCAATTGGGATCCCTCACAACCTTATATTCATTAGTTTATGTCGTGCTCCCTGGATTTCCTTTTTCACCGACCAAGGAAAACCCCAATCCAAAACTATGGACATACCACATCCTTTTTTCCCTAAAATGTTCAGTCAGAGAATGAACTGTGGATGACATATCCATACCCAAACTAACCTCATAAAGACTCAACACTGCCACCAATAGGTTCCAACCGAAACCTTCTCCTCAAGGATCATATATCATAGTATACATAAGTGCGATTATTGAGTATCCTCCCATAGGTTTCTCTAGATATAAGGGTCAAGTAAAAGATTAAATTGGAAACTCTAGTTATTGAACAAGATTCGTGACCAGAAGGAATGATAAGTACCTATGTCTCTTAATATAGCATATTGTAGTAGACACATACCACACCTTGAATCATTCTTGGAGACCTTGGTCCACACTCATTGACCATATATAGATACGCCCTTTCCCTATCCTCTAGCTCCTTAAGCCTAGTGGGGACCACATTGCTGTGGTGGTTGTAATATATTGAGATATATAACACCTGATACTACTATACTAGCTCTACTCCCATGCCTTCTACCCTATAGAATTATCTTCCCCTATCAATTTTTCTTCCCAAATCCATTTTACATGCCCAAGTCTCTAAGACTAGTGTCAGTTTCTTGAATTACCACTAGTAACATTTAATGGTTGTATCTGCTAAGCTAAATAACATTCAACCACAATGTTTTTCTATAGCACCATAACATAAGTGGGAATGCATAGAGGAATAGTTCCAAATTGGATGTACCTAAACACATCTCGCTCAGAGGTCCTATTATTATAGAACTATTCGTATCATATTCATTGAGTACCGAGAATTGTAGGTACCCCTCGATGAATACTTAGCTACTGACATGTCGCCTTACCGAATCTGTATAAGCTCTAGGGAACACATACCCCTTAAAATTTTATTCAATAAGACCCCTTAGATTAGGAAGGTTCTCATGCTCTATCCATAGAATAGTAACCTCATGGTATGATAGGTGTAATATAACCCCTGCAATACCTCTGATGAGACACAAATAATGCTCACTGTTAGGACCCCCATCTAATCTGATTGTTCCCTTGCAAAATAGAAACTCATTCCCCACCTCAATATATTCCTTAGCCGCCTGTGAGTCACGATCAGCTCGAAACACAAGGGGTATCTATCACTAAAACTTGTGTAATGCACGGAGCCTATATTTTTTTTACCAGTAGCAGTGGTAGTAAATGCTGACCAACGGGCCGTGGTATCTATGGGACACTGCTCAAAGGTACAATCATAAGCAACAATTCCTGTACTGAAGCCTCATAACACTGTGTACCATCCTCCAATTTATGCATTGTAATCCTGTATTTCTATATGCAAAGAGGCATCTTTAAAGACAATCATGACGAACCATGATCAATAAGTTAATCATAGTGAGCTGACTAAAATTATATCGAAAAAACATTTCAAAAACACATAAAATATATTTTTTCATGTACTGAGTCAGAAAGCAGAATTTAGGGACCTTTTATATGGATAGGTCAACTGCCGCACAACACTAGACTCCCCAAACTGAAAACCACACTCAAAACACATAAAACAGTTGCATCATTATAAATATTATATTCATAGTTCTTTGTTAGAACCGACTCCTTTGATACCACTTTATTAAGACCTTTCCCCTGAGGCCTATGCCATGACTACCCCAAACCCTCCTTCTGTAGGCCAGGGTTTGGCGACTAGCACTAGAAAGGCATATCCCAAAAAATAAGAAGGTATTATTTTTAAACCAGTAAACACATAGACCAAGAACGCGACAAGATTCAAACCATAAAGTAATCCTATAGTAGTAAATGTGTGTACTGAAAGTAAAGGGTATGGAATACAAGCCCAGTTTAAATGACACCACTATAACAAAAAACACCTCCTGAGATCATCCAACAAGGATCCTATCTGAATGGTAGGTACAGATCCTCTCTGTAGCTCTCCAACTCTACCAGTCACCTCCATGTATCACCTCGTCCTTGATCCCTAAAGTCTCAGCCAAGGTACTCATTGTCTTCACAAGACACAACAATGTGCGGCGGAAGCCTGTAAGTTAATGAGTATAACAATAACCAGTAGGGACCCCAAGACCCCCGACGATCTCATAGAATTGCACAATGAAAAACCACAAAGCATGATCACAATCGCACAACACAAAGTAAAAGACCAACCTCAAACCAGGTATACAACTCAGATTTCAAGAATAAAGATGATTAGTCTTAAGTAATATCATTTGATTTTATTAAGATGCTTCCACAACTAAACTATGAAGGAGTTGTTCTGTAACAACCCAATATTTATTATTTTTAATTTCTTTGATGTGTTCTATTATACACTACACCAAGATTAGCTTGTACTATACACAACACCATATTAGCATGCAGTATACACAACACTATTCTTGGCTCGTGTTACACACATTTTCAAGTTCGTTTTGTGGAAATTATTCTACAAAACAATAAGTATAGATTTTTGTTTAATGTATAAATGAAATAAGTTTTCATTATGTTATATGCAACACCAAACAGAGATTTCACTACACGCATCCCTGACTTGGCTTGCATTACACGTAATCAGGACCTTCCTCAATAGCATGTGTAGTACACAATATCCAGTTTCACTATACGATATATTATTATAATATTATTATGAAATAGTAATTATGAATAGTAATACCCACTTTATGAAATTTTATAAATTTTATCTTTCAAAATGTAAAATATTTTTGTATTAGGAATATCGAAATTAGTCTTGGGTGAAATTTTGGTTTTTTTCTGAAAACTTTCAATTTTTCATGAATAGTGAAAACACTAAGTTACTTTTTAAAAACCGACTTTTTATATAAATAATTATTTATTTTATTTAAAATTTTTAGGTCAAAATTTATACATAATACCTATATAAGTTAAATTTAATTCATTGGAGTTATTTTATAATAATTTTAGACATATAAAAATTTTATTGAACTTTTCACTGTCTTTTACCCACTTCCTAGGATAGATTGAAAATTTACATAAAATATAATTTTACCGCATCTATGATTGGAATTTAGAAAATCCGATAGACACAGTTAACATCAATGAATAAAATGTGGTTCAATAAGATAAAAATAATTTTTGGTGAATAGTGACTCTTTACTTTTATTTACCACTGTTAAAAGTAAATAGGGTAATTAAAAGTAAAAATGATATTATTATTACCTAACACATGTCCTAATTCTATTGGATAAATGTAGTTCGACAAAAAACAACCATAGGGATAAAATATTACCCTTTAGATCCACTTGGATTAGATTAGGTCATTTATTATTATTTTATTTAAAGACGAAGTAAAATAGTTAAAATCAACGTTTAATTACTAAAACATTTTTAATATAGGGTTATACAAAAGATAAATTCGACTATAAATATTCATTATAAATATAGAAATATTTCCTACATAATGGTATTTTTTTATAATTTTTAGACATTAAATAATTTAATTTTTTTTTTATGACACAATGATGATGCAGTAATTACCATATTAATGAAATATTACCATAATTGATGTTGTAAATACCCAAATAAACGTAATTTTAGACTTTTTTTGAATTCCAGTAATTTTATAGGTTACTATGACATGTTATTATTGATTTAATTATCTTTGTTTGAACTAATAATTCTTTTATTATTTTACAAAAAATCAATTACCAAATAGTTTCCAAATTTACATAAAATAGTTTTTAAAAAAAATACTATATTATTAATTGTTATTTTATTCCAAAAAATCAAAGGTTTGGCCAAATGACTTAGATAAGGATATATATATATATTAATAATGAACCACTCGGGGTTCTTTTGGTTTGTTATTGTAAGTTTATTAACCTTATAGTGTAAGAAAACACGAAGACACAGTAAAAGTAAAATTATTTAACTTAAATTTAAGTCTAAATGATAAGGTTGAAATAGAAACCTAAACTTGAATAAATTATATTGGATCAGATTGTTTCTATAAATACCCACCTTAGCTTTTAAATAAATCAATTTCGAGATATTAAAAACTGAATATGACTTTATAATAAAATAATATTTTTAGTTTTTCCAAAGGTTCCCCTATCCTTCCTTATAAAAGGGCACCACCTCCATCTCTTATTCAAACCCTTTTGAGCCTTGAATCTCAGAACAACCATGCCCATTTCTCTTCTACACTTCCATAGAAACATTCTGGAGGTTCTGGTCTTCTCGAAAGTCCAACTCTACTTTTTTAAGAGGAAGCGTAAAGGAGGTGCATCGAAGAAGATGTAATCTCTTCATCCGATTCTCTAATGTTTCTTTCTTCTTCTACTTATTATTCTTTAGTTGTATCATTATAAAGCAATAACATCAGTATTAATTATATACTGATATGTTATTATAAATATGAAACAACCCTATTTCACCTTCTATCCATCCTACGGAAAACTAAATCACCGCGCGTGCGTACGTAGGGAATACCGTCTCCACGACGCGATGATATTCATTCTCCTTGTTAACCATTCAAGAATGATGATAAAGTATATATAATGAATAATAATGAAATAAATGAAATAATTAAGATACTGGATTTATGTATATATATATATATATATATCATCTACTTACTTCCATTCAAGTCAATAAAGAAAGGAAAACGAAGTTCATGTGTATGTACGACCTACCGTCTCCATGAACGGTGTGTTTCATTTCATTTATATATCTATTATATATATATATATACTAAATATATATGATATATAAATCATGTTTTACATTCTGGAATTATGTAAATCATGATATAATTAATAATAATATCAATAACAACAAGTCCAAACACGTATGATAAATGAAATAATTTTACCCAAAACGCTACTTTAACGTGGAATTGAAAAATGAACGGGTAATATAAATACCTAATTGAAACATATATGATATAATAACAAGGAATATGATTCTATAATAAGAAAATGACATTATTTAAATCATTATACAGGTGGTTCGGATACATATGAAGCATATCAGACATAAGGTAAGGGATAAATTTTCCAATCTCATTTTTATTTGAGATTGTCTATTCGTAAGTACTTACTGGGGTTATATCTTTCATCCATGTACCAGTTTTCTAAAAACGGTTTCACGTATGTTTAAAGTCATTCTTACCCATTTTTGGATTTTACTACATGGTGTGTAATGAATCATTCTTTTTTCACCATATGAGGAACTTTTTGACTTTTCCGAAAAAAGTACGAGAAGAATGTTATTTTTAACCAATATGGCGTGAACAGATTTTTATGGTTTCATAAGGCCTCATTTTCATGAAACATACTCTACAAGATTTCATGAATATTTTCATTAAAATCCTTTTATTTTAAAATTTAATGAAATTTTGTGAAAAGAAAATGATTTTCATGAAGAAAGGAAATTTTTATCAAGAATTCATTTCAAGTGCTTTATCAAAACCATTTTCCATATAAGATGAAATTATTTCATATGCTTATGTTTCAAGTATAATGTCTCTATGATTTATATGGTTTCATTTTTCTTATGATGAAATGATATCTATTTGTTTTATATGGATTATGTTATGATGGAATGATGTTTATGAAACCCAATTTATTCTATGGGTTATGATGAATGGATGATGATTGTTTTGTTGCACACAAAAGAATGCTTTCAATATGAGATGGGTGGGACCTATATCTCCCTCCAATGAATTGGGTAAAGATTTATATCTCAAGAGATAGACATGGATCGAACAGAAAGTTAAACTGGTTCAGTAATACAGGACTGGAACGAGGAGTGAACTCAATTAAGAAAGGGACTTCATCAAGTAAGATGGTCTTGGCAGCAATATCTTGGCTACTATGGAAATCATAACATGTTCATAATGGTTGCCAAAATTACATGTTTTATTCTTATGCTATTTTATCATGATTAATTTTTATTTATGATCTATGCCTTATGAACTTCCATGTTTTATGTCATTGCTCAAGAATTTGAAGATTAAACATTATGTTCATGTTTTGAAGTTCAAATGTGTATGGTTTGTTTTATTTTTTTCCATTCATACACTTACTGAGCATTTTAGCTCACCCTTTTTATGTTTTCATTTCCCCAAGATAAAAAATAAAGGTTTTAGGTAATAAAACAAAAGGGGAATATCATTATGGGAGATGTTGAAAATCTTTTACCACGATTAGAAGATTATGTTCGGGGTTTCTGAAGACACTAAACTATTACGGTCCTTGTGTGTTTGTTTTAGTTATGTATTAAGTATTCCAAAAAAGAAATGTAATGTATATGTACATTATGATTTGTGTATCTATAGTTGGTATCAGAGGAAAGGTTTAGTTTACCATTGGAAACAAGGATGAAAAAACATTAGTGAAATCCCTAGAGATATTTCAAAGGTATGTCTAGGTATATCCCTAAGGTTTAGTATAACTATAGGTTACAGTCCTAGAGTTATATTGAATATCATGAATAAGCTAGGGTGAACCTAAGGTGTCATGGATTAAATAATGTGTGATAAGTTAGACATCCCATAAATGAATTTTAATGATTATGTGGTTACTCGTTATTTTAACTATTTCTTACACTACAATTTCTGGTTTTAGTCAATGGAGGGAATGAGAAGGAATTCAGTTAATGTTGATTCTGATGGACAAATTGGTGACTCTGATCAACAAGATTGGGTAATGCCTAGAGATAATGATATTGTGATATTTCCGAATCATTCATCATGATATATTATTAACAAGGTGAACTTTGGTGGTATTCCTATGTGACCAAATAAGAGGAAGATGAAATTTTATGCATGGTCACATGGTGAGGAGCATAGAGAAAGGAAGAATGATGTTTCTAAATAAGGGAAGAAGAAACTTGAGTAATACCTCAAATGGAGGGGAAGATGTTATCTGTGTGGACAAAAGGGTCATAGAGTGACAGACTGTTATGGAGTTCAATGTCATAATTGTGGAGAACATGGGCATTACCCAACTCAATGGCCTGATCTAAGAGTTTACTTCTTAATCAAGTAAGGACTTAATCCATGACAATCATTGAAGATGATTTATTAATTGTTTATGTATTGGTATTCAAGAATAATGTTGTTGAGGTAATTTTATGGTATATTGGAATATTTTTGTATTAGTCTATTGTGGTTTTCAATAATTTTATGGTACCGGTAACCATGACAAGTGATTCAAATATTTTGTAAAGTAGATGATATGCGCATAATGAATTGATATGGAGAAAATAAAATGTTTGATAGTATTTATGAGCTCATGATTTTTATAAGTTCTAAGTGATATGATGGTTTGAGTATATAGAATAATTTGGATTTTGGTATGTGGAACATGTTAACTTTTAACTGCATTCATGTTTTCACTAAGGTTCAATGGGTATTCATTTTTCAAGAGAATACATGATTAAGGACTTCAAATGATTGGAATGTGACCAAAAAGACATATCATATGATATATGGGGATCAATTATGGTATTAACATGCTTGTTATATGAACTCTCTAGTAATCGTTTTCCCTTTAATATGAGATTCGACAGCAGTATTTTGGATAAGATTAAAGATTGGAATGGATTATGTTGGGAATAAGTTAGTATTGTTTAAGGCTATAACTTTTTCGATACTATTGATGGAAAGTTATAATAATGTATTTTTAGAAAACAGACAACCTTTAGGACGGGTGGAAACCCGTCACTTCGGACATGGATGTTGGAATCGAACCCACAACTGATGTGTGACAGGCCTTTATCGCCTACAACTGGCCTACAGGAAGTCCCTGGTTAGAGAAATTAGTTTTATTATATTAAGCAGTATGATATATAAAGTATATGTCCATTTTAGGAACCAAATATGATTAATCTTACTATATATGGACTTATGTATATTTGATAACTTTTGCTAACATTTTGTTTGAGACAGATGGAATGACCCGTATTTCTATCACCTGATCGACTAACAAATCGCGAATGACAAATTCAACTTTATTTATTTAAGAGATGAAGTGGAAATTGTCCTTGGAATGACGAACGGTGAGATTGTATCAAAATTATGTAAGTATTTCATCTAATTCGAAATTTTCAACTTTAGGGAAATGATATTGAACACCAAAAATGTAGTCCTAGTGCCCTTATATCCGATGAATCAGATGGTACCTTAGATAATAAAAAATTTATAACTTTGTGATTATTGGCTTTTTCATAGCCATGTTCTCTACCACTCTTCATCAGAACTTGATGGTTAGATTTCTCTTCCATATCCATATTTTCACTTATGTTGTTCTATGTGGAAACCTAGTGATTAGTTAATTTGGGTAACTGTTACGTTTCATACTTTAGTTTTTAAAGATAAGTTCTGGTATTTATTTTTATGATTTGGGTTTCTTTGAAAGAAACTCTCATGTAATAAACCATTTATAACATCGACAAATTTCGAGGGAGAAATTCATTTTAAGGGGGGTAGAAAGTAACACCTCGAGATTTTATGAGATATATTAATTTTAATTTCTTTGATGTGTGCTGTTATACACTACACCAAGATTATATTGTACTATACCCAACACCATATTAGCTTATAGTATACACAACACTATTCTTGGCTCGTGTTACACACATTTTCAAGTTTGTGTTGTTGAAATTATTCTACGCAACAATAAGAATAGATTTTGTTTAATGTATAAATGAAATAAGTTTTTATTATGTTATACGCAACACAAAACAGAGCATTCACTACACGCATCCCTGACTTGGCTTGCATTACAAGCAATCCCGACCTTTATCGATAGCGTGTGTAGTACGCAATACCGAGTTTCAATAAACAATATATTATTATAATATTAATATAAACTAGCCGTTATGAATAGTAAAACCCACTTTTTGAAATTTTATAAATTTTATCATTCAAAATGGACTTCAATTTTGGATTCGAAATATCGAAATTAGACTTGGGTGAAATTTTGGTATTTTTCTGAAAACATTCAATTTTTCATGAATAGTGAAAACACTCGGTTACTATTTAAAAATAGAATTTTTATATAAATAATTATTTATTTTATTTAAATTTATTTTAGGTCAAAATTTATACATAATACCTATATAGTTGAATGTAATTCATTGTAGTCATTTTATAATAATTTTAGACATATAAACATTTTATTGAACTTTTCACCGTCTTTTACCCACCTCCTTGGAGAGTTTGAAAATTTACATAAAACATAATTTTACCACTTTTTTGAGTGGAATTTCGAAAATCTGAGAGACACGGTTAAAATCAAGGAGTAAAATGTTGTTCAATAATATTAAAATAATTTTTCGTGATTAATAACATTTTACTTTTATTTACCAATGTTAAAAGTAAATAGGGTAATTAAGGGTAAAAATGATATTATTATTACCCTAACACATGTACTAATTCTATTTGATAAGTGTAGTTCTACCAAAAAAACCTTAGGGATAAAATATTACCCTTTAGGTCCATTTTTATTATATTAGGACATTTATTATTATTTTATTTAATGAAGTAGTAAAATAGTTAAAATCAATGTTTAATATCTAAAACATTTTTAATATAGGGTTATACATAAGATAAATTCGACTAAAAATATTAATCTGAAATATAAATATTTTTCCTACATAATGGTATTTTATTATAATTTTTAGACATTAAATAATTTAATTTTTTTATGACACAATGATGAAGCAGTAATTACCATATTAATGAAATATTAACATAATTATTGTTATAAATACCCAAATAAATATAATTATAGACTTTTTATGAATTCAACTAATTCTATAGGTTAATATGACATGTTATTATTGATGTAATTATCTTTTTTCGAACAAATCATGCTGTTATGAATTTTAAAAAAATCATGTACCAAATAGTGTCAAAATTTACATAAAAACATTTTTAAAAAAATATTATATTATTAATTGTTATTTTATTCCTAGAAATATAAGGTTTGGAAAAATGAATTAGATAAGGACATATATATATTAATAATGAACCTCTTGGGGTTCATTTGTTTTGTTATATTATGTTTATTAACCTTATAGTGTATGAAAACAAGAAGACACGGTAAAAGTTAAATTATTTAACTTAAATTTAAATCTAAATGATAAGGTTCAAATAGAAACCTAAACTTGCCTAAATTCTATTTTATGAGAGGATTTAGACCCATCCCCACCTTATATTCTGAATAAATCAATTTGGAGCTATTATAAACTTAATATTACTTTATAAGAAAATAATATTTTTAGTTTTTCCAATGGTGCCCCTCTCCTCCCTTATAAAATGGAACCACCTCCCTCTCTTCATCACACCCTTTTGATCCTTGAAGCTCGGCCAACCCCTGACCATTTCTCTTCTCCACTTACCTAGAAACATTCTTGAGGTTCTCGTCTTCTTAAAAGACCAACTCTACTTTTTTAAGAGGAAGCATAATGGAGGTGTGTCGAAGAAGAGGTAATCTCTTCTTCCGATTCTCTCAAGTTTCATTCTTCTTATACTTATTCTTCTTTAGTTATCTCATTATAAATTAATATAATAAGTATTACTTATATACTGATATGTTATTATAAATATGATACAATGCTATTTCACCTTCTATCCATCCTACGGAAAACTAAATCACCGCGCGTGTGTATGTACGGAATACCGTCTCCACGACGTGATGAGATTCATTCTCCATGTTAACCATTCAAAAATGATTATAAAGTATATATAATGAACAATAATGAAATATATTACATAATGAAGCTACTGTATTTATGTATATATATATATATATATATGTTATCTACTTACTTTCATTCAATTCAATAAAGAATGGAAAACAACATTCATGCGTACATACGGCCTACCGTCTCCCCGAACGGTGTGTTTCATTTCATTTATCTATCTATTATATATATATATACTGAATATATATGATATATAAATCATGTTTTAAATTCTGGAAGTATGTAAATCATGATATAATTAATAATAATATCAATAACAACAAGTCCAAACACGTACGGTAAATGATATAATTTTACCCAAAACGATACTTTAACATGGAATTGACAAATGAACGGTTAATATAAATTCCTAAGTGAACCATATATGATATAATAACACGGAATACGATCTTGTAATAAGTCAATGACATTATATAAATCATTATAGAGGAGGATCAGATACATACGAAGCATATCGAACATAAGGTAAGGGATAACTTTTCCAATCTCATTTTTATCCGAGATTGTTTATTCGTAAGTATTTACTGGGGTTATATTTTTCATCAATGTCCATATTTTCTAAAAATATTTTTATGTATGTTTAAAGTCATTCTTACCCATTTTTTAATTTTACTACATGGTGTGTAAGGAATATTTCTTTTTTTCACCATACAAGGTACTTTTTGACTTTTTCGCCAAAACTACGAGAAGAATGTTATTTTTAACTTATACGTCATGAACGGATTTTTATGGTTTCATAAAGCCTCATTTTCATGAAGCATACTCTAAAATATTTCCTGATTATTTTCAATAAAATCATTTTCCTTTAAAATTGAATGGCATTTTGTGAAAAGAAAATGATTTTCATGAAGAGTGTATATTTTCCTCAAGAATTCATTTCAAGTGCTTTATCAAAACCATTTTCTATCTAAGATGAAATTATTTCATATGTGTATGTTTCAAGTATAATGTCTTTATGATTTATATGGTTTCATTTTTCTTATGATGAAATGATATCCTTTTGTCTTATATGGATTATGTTATGATGGAATGATGTTTATGAATCCCAATTTATTCTTTGGGTTATGATGAATGATTTATGATTGTTTTATGGCCCACATAAGAATGATTTCAATATGAGATGGGTGGGACCTATATCTACATCCAATAAATTGGGTAATGATTTATATCTCATGAGATATACATGGATGGAAGGTAAATTTTAACCAGTTCAGTAATACCAGATTGGAAGAAGGAGTGAACTCGATTCAGAAAGGGACTTCGTCCACTAAGATGGTCTTGGCAGAAATGCCTTGGATAATATGGAAATCATAACATGTGCTTAATGGTTTCCACAATTACATGTTTTACTCCCCTGGTATTTTATCATGATTAATGTTTCTTTAGGATTTATGCCTTATAAACTGCCATTTTTTATGTCATTGCTCAAGAATTTGATGTTTAAACATTATGTTCACGTTTTGATGTTCAAATGTGTATAGTTTGTTTTATTTTTTCCATGCATACCCTTACTGAGAATTTGAGCTCACCCTTTTTATGTTTTTTCCCCAGGATATAAAGAACAGTTTTACGTAAGAAAACAAAATGGTAATATCTTTATGGGAGATGTTGAAAATCTTTCCATGATTAGAAGATTATGTTCCGAGTTTCCAAAGAAACTAAACTATTACAGTCCTTGTGTGTTTATTTTTGTTATGTATTAAGTATTCCGAAAAATTAAAGTATTTTTTATTTATGTTAAGCTTTGGGTCTCTAAAGTTGGTATCAGAGTAATGGTTTAGTTAACCTTTGGAATCTAGGATGCGAAAACATTAGTGAAATCCCTAGAGAAATTTCTAAGGTATGTCTAGGGATATCCCTAAGGTTTAGTATAACTATTGGTTACAGACCTATAGTTATGATGAAGATCATGAATATCCTAGGGTGAACCTTAGGTTTCATGGATTATAGAATGTCTGATAATTTAAACATCTCATTAGTGACTTTTAATGATTATGTGATTCCTTATTATTTTAACTATTTCTTACACTACAGTTTCTGGTTTTAGTCAATGGAGGGAATGAGAAGGAATTCAGTTAACGTTGATTCCGATGGAAAAATTGGTGACTGTGATCAAAAAATTGGGTAATTCCTAGAGATAATGATATAGTGATTATGCTGAATTAGTCATCAAAATATATGATTAACAATGTGAACTTTGGTAGTATTCCTAAGTCATAAAATAAGAGGAATATGAAATTTTATGCATGGTAACATGGTGAGGATCCTAGAGAAAGAAATATTGATATTTCTAAAGAAGGGAAGAAAAACCTTGAGGAATACCTCAAATGGAGGGGAGGATGTTATCTGTGTGGAGAAAAGGGTCATAGAGTGACAGACTGTTATGGAGTTTAATGTCTTAATTGTGGAGAACTTGGGCATCACCCAACTCAATGCCCTGTCCTAAGAGTTTACTTCTAAATCAAGGAAGGACTTACTCCATGACAATCATTGAAGAGGATGGATTGAAGTGTTTATGTATTGATATTGAAGAATAATGTTTTTGAGGTACTTTTATGGTATACTGGAATATTTTTTTATTATTCTATTGTGGGTTTCAATAATTTTATGATACCGGTAACCATGGAATGTGATTCAAATATTTTTGAAAGCTGATGATATGCTCATAATGAATGGATAAGGAGAAAATAATATGTTTGATAGTATTCATGAGCTCATGTTTGTTATAAGGACTAAGTGATATCATGGTTTGAGTATATAATTTTTTTTGGATTTCGGTATGTGGAACATGTCCACTTTTAACTGCAATCATGTTTTCACTAAGGATCAATGGGTCTTCATTTTTCAAGATAATACATGATTAAGGCCTAAAAATGTTTGGAATGTGACCAAGAAGACATATCAAATGATTTATGGGGATCAATGATGGTATTAACATGCTTGTTATATGAACTCTCTGGTAATCTTTTTCAATATAATATGAGATTGGATAGCAGTATTTTGGATAATCCTAAATATCGGAATGGATTATGTTGGACATAAGTTAGTATTGTTTAAGGCTAGCACTTTTTCGATATTATTGATGGAAAGTTATAATAATGTATTTTTTGAAAAAGGAAAAACTTATGGATGGGCGACAACCTATCACTTCAGACAAGGCTATGGGAATCGAACCCACAACCGAAGTGCGATAGGCCTTTATCGCCTACCACTGGCCTACAGGAAGTGCCTGGTTAGAGAAACAAGTTTTATTATATTAAGCAGTATGATATATGAAGTATATGTCCATTTTAGGAACCAAATAAGATTAATCTCACCATAGATAGACTTATGTATATTTGATAACTTTTTCTAACCTTTTGTTTCAGATAGATGGAATGACCCATCATTCTATCACCTGATCGACTAACACTTCATGAATGACAAATTCAACTTCATTTCTTTAATAGATGAAGTGGAAATTGTCCAAGGAACGACCAACGGTGAGATTGTACCAAAATTAATTAAGTATTTTTCTAATTCAATGTTTTCAACTTTAGGGAAATGATATTGAATTCCAAAAACTTTGTCCTAGTGCCCTTATATCTGATGAATCAGATGGTACATTAGATCATCACAAATTTATGGCTTTGTGATTGTTGGCTTTTTCATAGCAATGTTTTCTTCCACTCTCCATCATAACATGATGGTTAAATTTCTCTTCCATATCCATACTTTCACTTATGATGTCCTCTGTGGAAACCCAGTGATTAATTAATTTGGGTAACCATTATGTTTCATAATTTAGATTTTAAAGATAATTTTTGGTATTTCTTTTTACGATGTGGGTTTCTTTGAACGAAACTCTCATGTAATAAACCATTTATAACACCAACGAATTTCGAGGGAGAAATTCAATTTAAGGGGGGTAGAATGTAACAACCCGAGATTTTATGAGATATATTATTTTTAATTTCGTTGATGTGGTCTATTATACACTACACCAAGATTATATTGTACTATACGCAACACCATATTTGCTTGTAGTATACAAAACACTATTCTTGGCTCATGTTACACACATTTTCACGTTCTTTTTGTGGAAATTATTCAACACAACAATAGGTATAGATTTTGTTTAATGTATAAATGAAATAATTTTTTATTATGTTATACGCAACACCAAATAGAGCTTTCACTACACGCATCCTTGACTTTCCTTGCATTACACGCAATCAAGACCTTCCTCGATAGCATGTATAGTACACAATACCTAGTTTCACTAAAGGATATATTTTTATAATATTATTATGTACTAGCCGTTATGAATAGTAATACCCACTTTTAGAAATTTTATAAATTTTTTCTTTCAAAATGTAATTTCTTTTTGGATTCGGAATATCGAAATTAGCCTTGGGTGAAATTTTTTTATTTTTCTGAAAAAGTTCAATTTTTCATGAATAGTGAAAACACTGGGTTACTATTTAAAAACCGAATTTTTATATAAATAATTATTTATTTTATTTAAATTTATTTTAGTTAAAATTTTATACATAATACCTACATAAGTTCAATGTAATTCATTGGAGTCATTTTATAATAATTTTAGACATATAAAACTTTTATTGAACTTTTCAGTGTCTTTTACGTACCTCCTAGGAGAGTTTGAAAATTTACATAAAACATAATTTTACCACTTATGTGAGTGGAATTTCAAAAATACAAGAGACACGGTCAACATCAAAGAGTAAAATGTTGTTCAATAAGATAAAAATAATTTTTGGTGAATAATAACTTTTTACTTTTATTTACCACGGTTGAAAATAAATAGGGTAATTAAGGGTAAAAATGATATTATTATTACGCTAACACATATCTTAATTATATTGGATAAGTGTAGTTCAACCAAAAACAACCTTAGGGATAAAATATTACCCTTTAGGTCCATTTATATTAGATTACGACATTTATTATTATTTTATTTAAAGACGAAGTAGAATAGTTGAAATCAACGTTTAATAACTAAAACATTTTTAATATAGGGTTATACATAAGATAAATTAGACTATAAACATTAATTAGAAATATAAAAATATTTCCTACATAATTTTATTTTTTTTATAATTTTTAGACATTAAATAATTTAAATTGTTTATGACACAATGATGATGCAGTAATTACCATATTAATGAAATATTAACATAATTGATGTTATAAATACCCAAATAAATGTAATTTTAGACTTTTTATGAATTAAACTATTTTTATAGGTTAATATGACATGTTAGTATTGATTTAATTAACTTTTTAGAACTATGCATGCTGTTATGATTTTCAAAAAAATCAAATAGCAACTAGTGTCAAAATTTACATAAAATAGTTTTCTAAATAAATATTATATTATTAATTGTTATTTTATTCCTAAAAAATCTACGGTTCGGAAAAATGTCTTAAATAATGATATATATATTAATAATTAACCACTTGGGGTTCTTTTGTATTGTTATAGTAATTTTATTAACCTTATTGTGTTAGAAAACAAGAAGACACGGTAAAAGTAAACTTTTTTAACTTAAAGTTAAATCTAAACGATAAGGTTAAAATAGAAACCAAAACTTGTCTAAATTCTACTGGATGAGAGGATTTCGACCCTTCCCCACCTTATCTTTGAAATAAATCAATTTGGAGCTATTAAAACCCGAATATGACATTATAATAAAATAATATTTTTAGTTTTTCCAATGGTGTCCCTCTCTTCCCTTATAAAAGGGCACCACCTCCCTCTCTTCTCCACACACTTTTGAGCCTTGAATCTCAGCCAATACCTGCCCATTTCTGTTCTCCACTTCCCTAGAAACATTTTGGAGGTTTTGGTCTTCTCAAAAGACCATCTCTACTTCCTTAAGAGCAGGCTTAAAGGAGGTGCATCGAAAAGAGGTAATCTCTTCTTCCGATTCTCTCAAGTTTCATTCTTCTTCTACTACTTCTTCTTTGGTTGTCTCATTAGAAGTAATTACATCAGTATTAATTGTATAATGATATGTTATTATAAATATAAAATAACCATATTTCACCTTCTATCCATCCTACGGAAAACTAAATCACCGCGCGTGCGTACGTACAGAATACCGTCTCCACGACACGATGAGATTCATTCTCCATGTTAACCATTCAAGAATGATTATAAAGTATATATAATAAATAATAATGAAATATATCACATAATTACACTACTGGATTTTTTTGTGTATAAATATATGTCATCGACTTACTTCCATTCAAGTCAATAAAGATAGGAAAATAACGTTATGCGTACGTATGGCCTACCGTCTCCATGAACAGTGTGTTTCATTTCATTTATCTACCTATTATATATATATATATACTGAATATATATGATATATAAAACATGGTTTAAATTCTGGAAGTAAGTAAATCATGATATAAGTAATAATAATATCAAGAACAACAAGTCCAAACACGTACGATAATTGAAGCAATTTTACCCAAAATGCTACTTTAACATGGAACTGACAAATGAATGGGAAATATAAATACCTATGTGAACCATATATGATATTATAACAAGGAATATGATTCTTTAATAAGCCAATGGAATTATTTAAATCATTATACAGGAGGTTCAGATACATACGTAGTATATCAGAAATGAGGTAAGGGATAACTTTTCCAATCACGTTCTTATCCGAGATAGTTTATTCGTAAGTATTTTCCGGGGTTATATTTTTCATCCATGTCCCTATTTTCTAAAAATGGTTTCATTTATGTTTAAAGTCATTCTTACCCATTTTTTACTTTTACTTCATGGTGTGTAAGGAATCATTCTTTTTTTCACCAAACGAGTTACTTTTTGACTTTTCCGACAAAAGTACAAGAAGAATGTTATTTTTAACTTATATGGCGTGAACAGATTTTTACCGATTCATAATGCCTCATTTTCATGATGCTTACACTACAATATTTCATGAATATTTTCAAGAAAATATTTTTCTTTTAAAATTGAATGGCATTTTGTGAAAATAAAATTATTTTCAAGAAGAAAGGATATTTTCCTCAAGAATTCATTTCTAGTGCTTTATCAAAACCATTTTCCATCTAAGATGAAATTATTTCATATGTTTATGTTTCAAGAATAATGTCTCTAGGATTTATACTGTTTCATTTTTCTTATGATGAAATGATATCCATTTGTTTTATAATGATTATGTTATGATGGAATGATGTTTATGAAACCCAATTTATTTTTTGGGTTATGATGACTGATTTATGATTGTTTTGTGGAACACGTAAGAATGATTTAAATATGATATAGGTGGGACCTATATCTCCCTCCAATGCATTGGGTTAAGATTTATATCTCATGAGATAGTCATATTTGGAATGAAAAGTTAAAATGGTTCAGCAATACAACACTGGAATGAGCAGTGAACTCGATTCAGTAAGGGACTTCGTCCACTAAGATGGTCGTGGCAGCAATGCCTTGGATACAATGGAAATCAAAACATGTTATTAATGGTTTCCACAATTACATGCTTTATTCCCATGCTATTTTATCATGATTAATGTTTCTTTATGATCTATGCCTTATGAACTGCCATGTTTTATGTCATTGCTCATGAATTTGATGTTTAAACATTATGTTCAGGTTTTGATGTTCAGATGTGTGTGGTTTGTTTTATTTTTTCCATGCATACCCTTACTGAGCATTTGAGGTCTCCCTTTTTATGTTTTCTTTTCCCCAGGATATAAAGAATGGTTTTAGGTATGAAAACAATAGGGGAAGATCGTTATGGGAGATGATGAAGATCTTTCACCACGATTAGAAGATTATGTTCCGAGTTTCCAAAGACACTAATCTATTACGGTCCTTGTGTGTTTGTATTAGTATTGTATTAAGTATTCCAAGAATGTTAAGTAATGTATATGTACGTTATGATTTGGGTCTCTACATGTTCCATTGTAGATCCACATAGGGTCTCATGTCACGGATCCATAATGGGCCGCTCTAAGGCTGGTCCTCGTTGGGTCACACACTACTGATCCACATAGGGTCTCGAGACTGCTGATCCACATAGGGTCACTATGATTCTTATTTACAAAATGTTGTTATGATACTGATCCACAGAGGGTCACTATGATGTTGATCTATATTGGGTCACTATGATGCTGATCCACAAAGGGTCTCCATGACATAGATCCACACATGGTAGCAATGATAGTTATCCACATATGGTGGCTATGATGTAGAATAACATGGGGTCGGTATAATGCTAATCCTCAAAGGGTCTATATGATGCCGATCCACATATTGTCTCTATGATGATGATATAAAGAGGGTAATTATGATGCAGATCCACAAATGGCCTCTATTAAATTGTCATCAATCCAAAAGATTACCTGCACTCAGAGAACTTGAGTTCCACAAAATCATCTCCACAACGTATCCGTCATTCCCCAACTACCACAAAGATCCACCAACGAGTAACCCAAAAGATTGAAATGTCATAAAGGTCCCAACATGACAGAATATGTGTCAATCAGAAGCCCGGTATGTAGAGTTATATGCGTTTTAGTACTGAGGGACTGGTTGGATTCTTCTTCAATCCAACCCGTCCATTCTCCAAATTTCTCTGAAAATCAGGTGAAGTATCAAAAAAGGACCATCTTGTTCTTGGTATTCCACCACCATAGACGATTCTTCAAATAGACATCTAGTTTGTGAGATATGGTCTTTTAGGCGTATCTGGGCTAATAAGGGTCCGGTTCTGGTCCGACCTGGTCAGGACGACCCGACCTGAGCTGTCATTGGATGACCTGACCAGGCTCAACCCGAATTGGCTGGCGCAACTCGAGTGGGATGGGGCGCAGGCTTGGCCCACTAGACCATAGAATGGACCAAGGTGCCTAGGAGGGGCGCGACATGCTTGGAGGCCCAACCCGCTAGTCGGCATGGCCCCCAGCATGGTGGCACACAGGATGGTATTTTTCCCTCCCAAAAAGAAAAAAGTCCATTTGGTTTTGCAACAGTGGTGCCACGTGGCACCAAATGCCTGTCAGCGGGACCCATAGGGCACAGGTCCTATCCTTCATGGCTTGAAACTATGACCTCCTTCCATGACACATAGCCAGCTGCCACGACGACTGTCAGACACCACCATCACCCATCAGTGCCGACAGGGCTTCCATTTGTCCCTGTGTGAGCTCTGATGGTCCGTTTTTCATTCTGATTTAGTCTATGATCCTCCTTGAATGTTTTTGTCACTACGTGGATCTCTAATTCAATATGACATCGAGTTCAAATTTCTTCCCTAAAGAACGAAAGAAATAAGAAATTAACAAAGGGTCTGGGAATTATTCGATTGGCCAGTGCCCTCTATGTTAGAAATTAAATAAGGGTGTGGTAATCAAAGGATAAATTAAAGAAACATTCAAAATAATTCCAGCATTATCCTCCTGTAGTTTCTTAAAAATCTCAAATTAACTCATTATTTTCTAATCCAAGTTCTTCATGTTTTTCAAGAATTATAGATAGAAATAAATTCACATCAATTTAAACAAAATCCCCTTTGTAGAAATTTTTTGTAGGTATTATAGAAGAGGACATAGTGTCCACGTCCAAAGGTACTCATCGGCATTTGCTGTTTCTTGTCGTCTCGCCCAATGACCATCACTCGATCCCATTCTTTGTCTAAGAATAAAGTCATCAGTACATCATTAGAGGTTAATCTCTTGAGTGACCAAATCTCATGCCTAAGCTTTGTTTAAATAGATATAACGAACCAACCATGTTGCATTATATTAATGTTGTTCATTAATGATCCGAATTCAACATTCCTTTAAAACATCCAACATCGTGGTTTCACAGCCCAAGGTTCAAGTCATTGTATGACCTATTTACTTCACGGTCACACCACTTCACTCAATGGTTACAAAAAATTTATAAAATTACTCATGATGCTATTTTATAATTTTTTTGTAATGTCCAAAAATTAAAATTTTCTTTCGAACCATTCTGGTCGATAATAATCTTCACCTAAGTGATTCCCGACACTGAAAATTCAAGGATGCCCCCAAATTTTTGTCCGATCATTAGTTACAAGGGTATAAATACTCATCCACAACTTTTCTAAATGTACCTTAAAAAAAGTTCAAAAAAATTATTAACCATCACCCTCGACCCACGCCGGTTGAGGTTACACTCTGCCTAAGGGGAAAACACCCTCACGAGCTCTATGGTACTATTATATTTACATTCCGAGTTACAATTTTAGAGTTATTGAATTTAAAAATAAAATAATATTTACTTAATTATTTTATTTATATCAAAAAAACTGACATCCATTTTTATCCCACGCCCATCAAAGTTAGGATCTTCTTAAAGAAAGAATACCCTCATGAGTTCAGCAGTTTTCTAGGATTTTTTAATCAGATTCTTCATTCATGAGTTATAACATTTGAAAAATAAATTAATTTTATTTAATTATTTTATTAATGGTTATACCATTTTCTGGTTTTCTCACGAGAGGCCTATCCCAACTAAACATAAGTCACGCCTATGGTAAACCCACCATCCTGAATGGAACTGTAACCCCAGATTACTGATCTGGGAACTAATTTAATAGTTTTTACACTTTTTTAGGAAAACCAATCATGAACGCTATTTATATCTTAACATTTTTTACAGATAATTCCGGGAACTCCGAACCTCAGAATCATGTACCCTCAATTTTCACTGTCTCATAATAATTCCATAGAATAAAAAAAATGATACGAAATTATAGGGACATTACATATCTGATTTTATGACATTTGTTTTTAATGTTTTACATCTCTTAGAAACTATTCTCAATAGTTTTTATAAGGGTAGTTATTTAAATATTCATTTCTCAAAATAAGGAAAGGTTTCCCATTTGAATTTAAATTAAATTATATTTTTCAATTTCCATGCAAGTCTTAGGATCGATAAAATTCATGATTTCAGATTAAATTTTTTATCCTAACCAATGATGGGTATTTTACGTTAAAAATAATATTAAAGGGGTACCTTTCAATTTTATTTGTTTGTTAGAATAATTGTAGATTGTTTTTATCATTATTGGATGTCAATATGTTATATTATTCGTAATAGTTTTCATAAAATAAGTTTTAAAACATTTCAATGTGTCAAGATAAAGATGTAAAATGCGTTATTTGGGGAAATGATTTCCCATTTATATTAAAAGTGTCATTTAAATGTTTTGAATTGTGTTCAATTTTTGAAATTAATTTCATTATATGGTTCATCCAAATAGGAGTCACTATAAAAAACTGGGAAATTAAAAAAGTTTTCTATTTCTTTATAAGGGGTTTTTAACCCCTTCTATATTATTTTGCAACAGTTACCCATAATCTCACCTATTCTGGTACCCTACATGGATTAGGGGAAGTTAACCATAAGCATTTGTAAAATATGTCTATGTATAACAGTACTGATATTGGATGTGTTAGAACCCCTTCTAATTTCTCCCTACATTCACTATAACGTGATAGATTAGAGGCATCAATAGTCACCTCTAATTCAAAAATCAGAGTTGTGGCGGTTAAAACCATCTCTAATTGACTGTATGAGGTCCATGTTTAGGGGAAGTTATATTGTATGCACCGCTAAATAAGAAATATTAAATATAAAGTTCACCCAGGCCCCATTTAACACCCTAACAATCTTCAAGACACCCCACTAGATCCCCCTAGACACCCCTACACCAGTAGGACAACTTTAGAACCCCACTAGACCCCATGAACAAACATTTAGTCACTCCCACAAACTAAAAACCCCCCTACCACACTGGAAATTACAGACACCCCCTATAGACCCAGACAACCTCCACTTGACACTCGGAAAACTATGCACACATGACTAGACTCCTTGATTACCCCACACCACAGTAGACACCCCCAGTAGACACCCTGACAACCCCCACCCCCCCATAACCAACTAGACAACCCCACAATGTCAAAAAAACAAACAACACCCCTATAGCCCAAATCAATCTGAGGTCCTAGTTACACCCCTCTAATGCGAAGGTCTGAACATCCATCACCTAACATTCAACCATGGGATGTAAAAATGATTTTGATGTGAGTAGAACCCGATATGAGTCATCGATTACTGCATTGCCTCTATAACTATGACGTTTTGTTTTATGTATATCGTACACAATTATTAATTTTTATTTACATATTGAAATTTTATAATATATATATATATATATTTGTGAATGGAAATATAAATAATATAATATATATTTTTATATAAGATTTATTTTTTTATAATATTGGTATTTAATATATATTTACATATAATATATATATCTATGTGTGCGTATTTATAATATATATATGAATATATTTGTATATAATTTATATATATATAATGTATTTGAGTATAGTATATGATGTATATATTTTTCTATAATATATATATACATATAATATATATAGTTAAATATGAGAAAATATATAATAAATTTGTGTATTATATATTTTATGTGTTTATAAATAATATATATACGTATAATTATATTTACATATATTAATATATATTTATACATATATTTGTAAATATATTTGTATTTGTGTGTGTGTGTATTTATGTATTTATATGATATTTATATATATAATATAACTAATATATATATTTATATAATTATTTTTATATATTTTTATGACACCTATTTGGTAAATAATAAAAATTATATGTTGGTTTTATAAATACAATACATTTATATATTTTTTTATTTATGTTATATATATATTATATGAAATACATATTCATAATGTATTTATGTATGTGATTATAAAAATTTATATTATATCATATATACATATACACAGACAACTAAATGACATCATTTAATTAGAAATATACAATATAATTAAATGATATACATTTATACTAAATTAATTTATAATTAATACAATATATTACAATATACATAAAATAAATATATAATATATATAAATTTAAATATATTTAACAATTTATAATATAATATGTATAATATAAATATATACAACATATATTTATATTAATATTTAATTATGTGTATATTATATATATGTGTATACACAATATAATATAAATATATTTATACAAAAATAAACAATAACAATGTATTTAATATAATATAAAAATAATATAAATCCTAATATAAATTTTTAGTATTCATAAAACCAAATATAAATATTATAAACATGAAAAAGTATATTTATAATTACATTTAAACTATGTGTAACAATATTTATATATGTATACAATTTTTTACAAGTAAAAGTATTAATTTAATTTATTTATATAATTTCATTATACATATATATGGGTTTATAATCTATTTAAATAAATTTATAAATTTTTTTGTAATATATACATACATAAATTCACACACACACACACAAAAATATATTATAAAATTTGAATTTTTATGAGATTTATTTTTGAAACAAAAATTTGTGTGGGGATTAAAATCCCCTATAATCAAAGGGATTCATGGTGACTCATGAACCCCATAAAATTTCTTCAATTATAGGGGGTTCACAACCCCCTCTAATGTCATAAATTAGATGGGGTTTAAACGCCCCGCTATGGTCATGAATTAGAGGGGGGATGGTCCAAATCCCCTCTAATGTCAACAATTAGATGGGGTCTAACCCCCCTCTAATTTCATTAATCAAGAGGGGTTCCTAAATACCTCTATGTTATTAAATTATAGGGGGTTATTAACCCCCACTATTTCCATTAAAAAATCAGTTATATAAATACATATATCCAAATGAATGTTATATAAATATAATTCTCTAAAACAAATAATATATATATTCCCACTAATTATTTAATTAGTGATGGTTTTGACATAACCACCTCTAAAAGAAATACAAATTTTTAAAAATAATTCTAATAAATTTATATGGTGTTTTGAACCCCCTCCAAATTTGATGAATATAGGGGGTTTTCCAAAATCGCCTCTAAAAAATCAATGCTAATTCACAATTTTTATATTGTGTTATGAAAATTTTTCCACTTTATGAAAGGGTCTACTGAAATGGATTCCAATGATGTGTTTATTTATTTTTTTCATTTCAACAGATTTACCATATTATTACATTACACACATCTTATTGTTTGATGAGTTGAAACCATGATCTTTAAAAAATGATGATAAATTTGGTTTTTTATACTAGTTGTGTGTGTATTCCTAACTAGTGATGTAATATATTTGGTACAACCATCGGCTGAGTGAAATTAATTATATCTATAAAAAATCTTTGAGTTTATCCCCATAAATTATTATGTTAATTCACTATCTAGTTCATGCTTTATTTTCCTTAGCTCATACCTCATTACTTCATCCACCTTTACTTATTTATTTTGAGTCATGTTATATTATTATCGATTCTTCATCCACACATATTATTAGGGTTTTTATTGAGTAGGTTTTTGCATTTTTGTCAATATTATTCTACATTTTTCATTTTACTTCAATTTATTATTGATTATATTATTGTTTATTTTATTTCATAACTTTTTTACCCTACTTTCTAATAAAAAAATATTGTGTTGTAGAATTTTTTAAACATAAATTATAAAGAGTTGTTGCAAAATAATGTTATTTTTCATATCGATTATTCAATGGAAATTATTTTTTTTCTATTAAATTGGGGTCCTAATGAACATTTATTAATAAGATGGTTTTCTTATGTAAGAAATTTAAATTTTAATGAATGGAACATTCATAATTAATTATTTTTTTAACACATTACCTCAGTGGATTCTATCTTCTAAAATTGTTTTATCAAAATAGCATGAAAGGGTTTCATGATAAAATATTATGCATGTTTTATATGGATGATACCTACATGGAATTCATAAAGACACCTATATATAAATGTACATTCCAATTCATGTTTTAGTGGAGTTCCACTTTGATGTGTCCCTCCTAAATACTTATAGATTATGTTTGGTGGTGTAGTTAGATGGTGACCATTAGTCACACAATGATTAGTTAAATGTTTAGTTTCTTCAATTTCAGAATTTAATTTTCATGTATGTATACTCCCATAAAACCTTCCCATATCATAGGAACATTTATTTTAATTTTTTTAACTTTTATTTTATAGACATCATAATGTTTTTTATTGGGTAATGTGTTTCCTTTTATATTTCATTATTATGAAATTATTTACTTGAATTGAATGGATGTCAAACATAGGTATTGTCATTCCATATTTATGGTAGTTTATTTTTATATTTTATATTCATTATTATGTGAAATAGTTCCTTCATTACTAAATTTGATAATAGGGTGCTTGTCACTTGGATAAGGGAAACATTAATGTGCTTGAGGCACTGTTGAAGGTTTGGTTAGGTTCCCATAATTGGGTTTAGCTGAGTTGGTTCCTGAAAGTTTGGTATAGGTACATAAGGAAATAATTTATTGAGAATGCCTTTTTTTTTAATTTGGGCATGTCTAGTATATTATATCATGTCCTTTCAAACAATAAAAGGTAGGTGTGGAATGAGTCTACCTAGCTCTTTTCAACTTTCAGCCTCATGTTACCACGAGGAATTGGGTTCTTAAACTTGAATTTGAATATTTTTCTACATTAATTTTGATTTGTTTTTATTTTTATAGAATTTATTTTGGATGATATTTATATTATTTGTTTTTCATTTAGGTTTATTGTGTTTTGCGGGGAAAATAGTGAATTAATTTATGTTCTTGTTTAGTTGTTTGAGTGTAGAAACCAATGCGTTGACTATAAATATGGTTTTATCTTGAGAAACCTGAAGTTGTTTAATGGCTAGTGTATTGTAATTTAAATCGTGTTTCCATACCATGTTCAACCACCATCACATCCTTAATAATTTTGATAGGCTCATCATGCTAAAATATTTCTTCTAGATATGGTTGCCTACTATTTATGATGAATCAAACAGTATCTATAATGTTTCAAAATAATTTTTGATCAAATTTTCATAATTTATATTGTAGATAACTCAATATTAATTGGAAAAGATTATGTTATAAATGTTAAAAATGTGGTTTCTAAATTAATTTGGAATGAGTTAAAGTATTGGGATTTAAAAATGGTTCTAACAAGGATTTTATGAAAATGACTGTTATTTTTTTGTGGAGTTTAAAACTAATAAATATTTTTTAAATGAGATATTGAAATTAACATGATATTTGGAGTTCCAAAAGGATATGAAGGGTATACTTGGGAATATTATATTTATATTTTAAAATAGAATAGTTTTTTGAAGAGGGATTAAGAATGTGTATTAAATTGCATCCCATGGAATACATAGGAGCACCAGTATCTCCAAGTTGATATTGAATTCAATAATATGATAGATTGTCGCATCACCAATACAAAAAGTAGATGTATATATTTTAGTGGACTCATAAATCTTATCAATTTTACTTTATCTTCCATCCACATGCACATGATGTTGGTGTTAAATTTCCACAATGAATTTCTATGAAACATTGAAAATATTTTAAAGAGATTTATCTAGGATTATCATGCTAAAGGATGGTGTCATTGGGAATAATGGGACACAATGGATATAATTATAATAAATGGTGGCATTTATATGCGGATTATCAATGAAATCATTTATATTTTACCAGAAAAACATGTGTGGGAGTATATGGAGGGAAAATCAATGTGGGCCAAATTCACTTCCAACAAATATGGTAACTTGATAAACACTACAAGGCTTGAATTTTCACTATTGGGAATGATGATATATCTCCATATAAATTCTCTAAGGGATAAGATAAAATAGATCATTTGGTGTGGCTAGATTTAGTATTTGGGTGTTAATCGAGTGGGATCAGTTCATGGATTTCTAGGTTTCCCAGTTCTATAGATCTCCTTCACACATGAAATCAGCTTTGAGTAATTCATGCATAGTACCCTTTATAGTCAGAAAAACAATATCTTCAACAAAATGTGATAAATAATAAACTATAAAAATGGGTTTCACAGATATATCCTTATAGAAAATCTCATATAAATATTACTATGGAATACATGATTCATAGGTCAAATAAGATGAATGGGGTAGAGTTTTATGATTTAATGAAATCTCAAATAGTTAAATTTTTTGATTTGGAGACTCTGTAACTATGAAATTATCATAGTTTATGAGGTTAGGAGAAAAAAGATTTCTATTTCTTCTATGTTCTTGTGATTTAAAAACCCCATGGAATAATATTCTTGATATCTATTATTTGAGTGTGATTGGTAATGTTTTGTCTCGAGTGGATTGGCCAAGATGTTAAGGGTGAGATATTGTATCTATAATAAAGAACATTTTTTAAAGACTTGGATTTTCGAGGTGAACATCAATGTTCATGAACATATATCAATGTTAGTTCTAATAAAAACTATTTTTTGGAACATTTGGAGTTAAAGGAATACAAAACAACATGATGGTATCATGACTTCTAGTCTGGGATTTTTTTTATTAAAACTAGAAGCCTAATTTTCGATTTCGTGCCTATTTAAAATCTGGGCGCATTAATCCTCCTTGTTAATTCCCATGGATAGAAAATATTCATCTTACCATTCAAGACACCTGAGGGGCCAGGTAGATGGGTGAGATGGGAGCCTCCACGCAGTGTCTTGAAGCACAACGTTGACGGTTCTTGTTTTTCCAGCATAAAATGAAAAACCCTTCTTGATTCTTGAGAGGACATTATCCACACTTGGAAGAAAGATAATATGGTTTTGTATTTTATTAAATCTTAAACGTCATATAACAACCAATTTTAATTATTTTCCAATATGGGTTCTCTCCACCACTTTTGTTGTGTCCTTGTTAGATTAGTTTCTATTTGGATTCACTGTTTCCGGCCTCCAAGAGTTTGTTTTGTTCATAGCCTCGACTATCTAACAATAAAAGTATTAATGGTGAATGAAAGAACATTAATTTGTAAAATAATTTTTAGTCTGAAGTGGTCTGAATTTTTGGGTTTGTAAAAGGAACATAGTTTTAAACTATGGATGTTTACGTATGAAATTTTTATAGTAATGATTTAAATTGAGTTGAGATGGATTTTATCTAGTTGTATGTGTTTAATATTTTATAGATGAATTTTAGGATCATATTTTTTAGGGGAAATATCACCAGTTTTGGGAAAATATTTACGTGATAATTTTCTGATATATTAATTACAAGGTTTTTGGGTATGATTTGTTTTGTTAAATTTTATTTTAATATTTTTATTTCATAGATTGGGATGATTTTAACTTCAATGTTTTCTTTATTTAGTCTCATGTTACATTATTATTTGGTATGCGTCTTATAAATATCCCCATTCATTATAGGATGATATTTTTTTTGAGATTATCTTCTGTTTTTTTCTTATGCTATTTAGTGATGTTTTAACCTTCCATTTGAAATCATTGTTTATATTTTAGGTGGTGTGGTATATGCATACCCTTCTTGGTAGTTGGGTATTACCTTAGGGATTATCATTTGTTTTTATTTATCTTTTGATAAGTGGATTAATTTAACTTGATACAGGGGTTAACAACCCTATAATTATTTGGTTTTTTGAGGGGGTCCATTATTCAAACCCTAATTCATTGGAGTTCCTATCATGTCAAGATTTACTTGTTAATATTAAATATTGGGAAATGATGGTGAAGTTCATTTCTAAAGGGCTATGTGGAATGGGTGGTGACCATCATCCAATTTTTTTTGGTTAAGGTTCTTATATTTTTGAAGGAAATACAATATATCCCTAGTGTGTATTAGATGAATAATAATATATTCAATTCTTCAATATTTATAAGTTCTATAATAATGTAAGATAGTTGAGTTATTTTGGATACTTTGTGTCCTGAATTATAAAAGTATGGGTGGGCCTCATTGGGGTGTTCCTCTTCCTTAGGTAAAATTCACTTTCTTCTTTCCACTTAAATTTATACCTTCATGATAATTGATTTGTAATTTCGTATACAAATGTCCTTTTGATTTTTGGACACATAGATTATTTGTTAGATTAAATTATGGATATTAACTATATTGAGAATTTCATTTAATCTCCCTTGAATTAGAGTCTTATTTTGGTTCTAGTGGTTCCCTGGGAGTATCATCTAGTTCTATTTACCTCCCACATTAGTGGAATCCCTATTGTAGGGATACTGGGTATGAGTCATATTTTTTCTTTTTATCATCTATTTGGATTTTTCGTTTGTGTATTTTTGTTATAAATGTGATCATATATTTATGGATGTATATGGATTTAGAATTTTTTTAATTATAGAAATCACATTTCCATTCTGAATATGGGTTTTCCCTAATCATGTTCTTATGGTTTACCTCTACTTTCTCCAAACATAGTCAATTTCATAGAATTGTATGTGTTTTGGTAAGAAGAATTTTCACTACTCATGTCTAAAATCCCCTATTATTTTATTTCTTTATTTTTTTAGTCTTATCCAAGAGTTTGGTGCTGATGTTCCTTAGAAATATTAAATTCCAACGATCTAATGTTGTGTAAATTGTGGTAGAATTATTTATACTAAATGTTTAGCTGACCCTGAAAAACATTTTATTTTTGATCAGTAGTGGTTTTCATGATTTTGAAATGATTTTCATAACCATATGACATAACCATTTGATTGCATTGGACAATTTAGTGAGGGGAGTATAGTTTGGTAAATTGTATGGACAAACTATATGTCATACTAAAATTTTAAACATTTGGAAATATATATTCTACACCTAATTGAATTAATCATTCTTAATATTCTATAATCCCTCACTAACATGACCAGAACAAGAAGGATACCTGGGTGGATATCAATCCCAGTATATATACTCTTAGCCTTCCTCCGTAGATTCGAATAGGTTTTATTAAGGTTAAATATTGTTTTTGAACCTAAATTACCTTATCTTTATCCTCATGCTCATTTGATCCATGTTGGGTGAACACTAGGTGAGAAATTATTTAAATCTATTTTGAGTCTTACTGTTAGGGTGTGTAGATGTTTCTTTATGTTCCCCACTTAACACATTTTATTAAATCATGCCATCTCCACCGATTTTTAGGTCGGAACCTAGATTTCCCATACTTATTATCATAATTATTTATAAACCTCAGTATGTATGTTAGATATATTTTATAAATGTATTTAATTTTCCCTATATTTCGTGTAATGTGAAATCCTTTCCTTTTTTGATTTCATGTTCTAATATATTTCCAAGGTTCACGAATTCTTTTTTTCGATCAGATTCTTGTAATCATTTTGAATTTATATCCTAACCCCTGATGGGAATTTAATAATAATAAATAATTTATCATGGTTAATTTTAAAATTTATATGTTTTTTGGATTAATTAAAGATCTATTTATGGTTCTTGGGTATCTATTCAATTTGGTCTTCATTGTAGTTTTCATCATATATATTTCCAATGTTGTTTGAGTCTCAAATCAATGACATATAATATTTTATTTGTTTTATTAAGTCCCATTTAATTTAAATGATCCAATTAAAATATCTAATCTGTGTTTTGTTTCTGAAGTAAATTTATTTATATGGTTATACTCAATTATGTATCATGGCCTACATGATACATTATAAAAATATTTTCTTTAAAATAAGGTTAGTGGGGTGTTAAGTTTTTTGGTAATTTCATGTGATTTACAACATTAATTAGTTATTTACATCTTATTGGTTGTTTATTGGAACTCAAAAAATATTAAAGTAAAACCATGAATAGATGAATAATTTTCCATTATTTGAGTTTGTATCCCGGATTAGTGATGAAAAATATGTGGTACCACAAAAAACCCTAGGATATTATTATTTAAATCCCACTCATCGAGGGTATCAAGGTAACTTATACATCTATTTCAGTGGGTATTCCTAAACATACTTTCTTTTTGGATTCCCCATTGATGTAATCTACTATCAGTTCATTCTTTTGAATTGTGTTTTGTTACGTTTGATTGTATATCCTCAACTACAATTTTTGTTTACATGTAATATATTTTTGTTAATTTTCTAAAATAATTCTATATTATAAATTTATTCTATATTTAATGAAAATTATTACTGGTGATTTTATTCCATATATTTATCCCACTAATTTAAAAAATATTTAAAAAATAATTTAAGTAATATTTTGAATGTAAATTAGAAATGGGGTTTAAATGAGTTTTTTTATTTTCTCAACCACTCAATGAAATTTATGTTTTTTTATATTGGGGGAATAAGTAAATTTTTTTTAACCATTATTGTTTTATAAGAAATGAATTTTTATTTCTAAAGGAGGATAATTTGTATAAAATATTGTGTTTTGAGTTAATACAAATTTTAAATTTGTTTTAACGTCCAAAAATTTATTTAAAAGTATCAATAATGGGATTTACATCTAATTATTATGCTTCGGATCTAGGGAGGATACATATATGGAATTCATGATTGTGTCTTTATATATATTTTTGGTTGTATTCATGTGTTAGTATAGTTTGACATGAATTATTACTCAAATATAGATACTTCTTGATTTTGTTATATTTTGAGGATTAAAGGTGATAATGTATCACAAAGATATTTAATATTTTTTTAGTTTGTCCATTTTTATTATTTTTGGAATCTTTTATGTATATAAACTTCCAACATTAATATATCTTGAAATATTTTTATACATTTGTTTTTTACTTTTATGTTATGGAATTTATTTTTATGTGTATAGATTATTAAATTATGGATGGGTAATAAAAAACTATTTATCTGTTTTCACTATGATTTTATTATGATAACAATTATTACTAAGAATAATTAAAACATTATTAGCCTTTTACTTGGCTTCTGTTTCCTTACTAATGTGATCAGAAGTGTACCATGTGTTATGTTGCTCGATTTATCGAGTTCCTAAATCTGTGGTGTCTAGTGTCAGTCCATGACTCTGATGGATAGATATGAAAATATGTAAATAAAATAAAATAAATATTATATGGAATAAATTATGGATATATAAATGAAATTAATATTTCAACATACATTCCACAATGAAAAAGGAAATCAAAAGATATTTCTTCTCAATAATGTGGTATAAAATGTTTAATTTAGAATGGATACAACCCAACTCAGCCGATACTCTTGTGGTAACATCCCCTTATATGGGGTGTAGATAATGAAACATTGGGTAGTAATATTTGGGTATCTCATATTTGAACAAGATAAAAATATGATATTATAAATCATCATGATACAACTAAAACATATAACTAATCTAAACTACTAAAAATTTCCATCAGATGATTCATATATTAGAAACTCATATAAATTTATTGAAATCAATTAATATATATATAATCATTATAAATTTATTACCAATTCAAACCTTATTTTTATTCGTCTTTATAATAATATCCATCATTATCTGCATGATTTTTATTAGTATAATAAATTTCATGATGATCTAAAATTGTTTCATATTTATTGATAGATATATCTATTAGTTTATCCTCCATATAAAATATTAATTAAAAATTATCATTATCGATATATATATATAACGCTTAAAGTAATATATGTATTTAATAAGGTCTCTTTTAATATTTCAGTATTTTTCAAGTATAAAGACATTTTTAGTTTAAAAAATTATTTTCCTAGGATTTAAGATTTATTAAACACCGCCAGTAAATTAAATCTCTTATAAGGAAAATATTTTTCACAATTAACAAGATTATCTTGACTTGATAACATATATGGTTCAATTTTTATAATATTTCATTTATAATTCTTATAAAAAATGATGATTTATATTAATGTGACCGATTTATTTGTATCGAAGCATTGATATTTATGAAATATTAAACAGTTTTTTGAAAAATTAAAAACTAAATTATTTCATCTAGCATGCCATCAATGTCATTTTTTGGTTTCTTATCATGTGTGAATATTACAAAAAAACCACAATTCAATGATCTTTTCTGAATAAACATTTGTGTTTTTATGAAATCAAAATCCATTAACCAGTTAAAAATTATAAAATTTTATTCAATTATATAGAGATGTACATGATTCCCATAATGAACTATCAATTATATTTCTATATTTTGGTTCCTAAATTGTTTAAACAAATATTTTTTATTATAAATAACATATTTTTTTTAACATTCTTCATTATTAGAAATATAACATACTAATTCTTGGGGAAATTGTTGAAAATTAATTTGTATTAATTTTTACGGAGTATCTTTGTTAATTTGTAGTTGTATTTTATTATCTTCATACTATAAATAAAATAATTATTATCAATTTTTTTACATTCTCTAAAAGTAACACTATCACATAAGGATTGAATTGGAAAATTTAATTTTAATTAAATAGAATATTTATATATTCTCCTTTTAGTTCATTATCTAAAAGATATTTTTCATTTTGAATACTAAAACATAGTCCATGTTTATTATTGCTGAAAATTCATTACCTATGTCTTCATCTACATTTTACTCATTTTGACACATTTAATTATTTTTTGGGGTATAATTATATTAAAAATGATAAGAGGATAAATTTTAAATATCCTCATGTGTGGACACATCTATAATTTACACTTGAATTGGGTTATTGTTAAATATATTTTCCTTTTACTTCAATATACATCTTTCAAATGTGTACAACCATCAAAACATTACTAGCCATCTAGTTTTTTCATTGTACTTAATATGTGATATTAATTGTGTGTGGAAATATTTATTATAATTTTCATAAATTGATTATAATATCTTTAAATATCTTATTCAAGGTATCAGAATATGATTTTCCAACACATATGTATCGGAAAAATATAATATTTCAATCATCACATCCCCTGTTTAGTAATTCAATCACCATATTATTCAAATATGTAAAACTAATTCCACTATGAAATTAAAATTATCATTTTTAACTTAAAAATTTGACCACATATAATAAATATGAAATAAATAGATTCAAATATAACTGATAAACATAAATATTCAATTCAAAATAAATTGTATAATTGATTTAATTTTAATATATATATATATATATATATATTTACATCATTATGTTTTATGATATATAATTTTCAAATACCTCACTTTAGGATGCCTTTAAATATTGGATTAATCCATCTATTATATCATGGTATCATTTATGTTACATTGTGTATGTAATATAGTATATAATATTATATCATAGTAGTTATGATTTCTCCGAAACCCACATTTTCTTTTGAAAATGTTAAATAATACTCCACTTTGTCTGATAATCATGTCTGAAAAACTAATAATATACTTTTTTATAGTAATTCCAAAATTAATAGGTGGTTGTATAGATGTGATATTTTCTTTTATATATATTATATCCTTATTCTAGATCCATCTAGTTTAGTTATTAATTTAATAAAAATTATTCCTATTTCATAAAAAAGGATGATCAGAAAAGAAAAGAAAATTATGATAGTAAAAAACAAAGGATTTATTTTATGGAAAAGAATTAATAAATTATTTTCACACATATATTCTAGATTATATTTAGTACCACATTTACATTATCATGATGACATACCAAATATTGTAAATTCAATCATTTTTTATAAAAATTCTTCTCTTAGTGTAAAATTTTGTTGTAGAATTACCATATATATAGTTATAATGTCATTCTATAATTATTTTAACTCATAAAAAATGGTTTTACATAAAAAATAATATTAAAGTAACCCTACTTTTATATAGATGAATATTAAGTCATTTTAATGATCAATAACATAGTAGTTATACATTCAATGATTGAATGGTTTAGTGTCTTGGAAGAATTAGGATCATATATCACAAAAACATAATAATTCATAAAAAATAATTAAAATACTGCTTATTGATCCCCTTAAAATCATTTATATTATTTATAGTACATGTATTCTCCTAAAGATATACATTAATAAAAGTGGTGACCAAATATCACAGTTCGATGATAAATAAGGGACATTGATCAATAATAAATTGGTGAGAGTAATAATCATTATCATATAATAATAACAGTCTCATAATAATTAGAGTGAGGAAACAATTATATAATATATTGGAATGTGTAATTTATATAAAAATGAATAATCCAGTCATAGTGTTGAAATCCAATACATAGTTGTGAAAAATCTTGCATCATGTTCACACATAACATTTGTGCATAAATCTTAACATAATCATTTTGAGAAAGGTAGAATATTTTTCATGCATAATATATAAAATATCATGAGATAAATCACATTTACCAATGCATTGGAGGGATATATAATTTTCATCCCACTAGTCACATCATAATATTCAGATAAACTTGAATGACACATAGAATATATGGAATTGGAGTCATGTTATAACCCATGGAAATTTTTGAGTTTACTAAGGATTAAATAAATCATACCTTAATGAAAAAAAATATTGAGTTATCAAGCAAATAAATGCAGACATTTTTGATATAAAAATAATCATTCTTGAGTTAATACGATAAAAATTCAAGGACAGTAAAATATGTTTTTTTTGGAATGAAATGAATTTTTGGAAAATAAATGTTTTTGGATTAAAAATCAAGGTAGATACATCTATTTTCAAATGAATAAAATTGGAGAATATTGAAATTATATTTAATTAACATTATAGGAGTATTATTATGAGGATTTTGTGAAATAGGGGTTTCCTAATGAAAAGATTTTTGGTTTGAGAATCCCAATATATTAAATCATTCTTTTTTTATTCATCACTTTTCTACATCATGAATAATAAACATGGGTTTGTCAATAAATAAAACACAATGTTAATTGTTCTAATTTATTTCAATATTTATCAATTATAAAAATTGGATTATATTTCCAAATTTTATAAGGAAGATGTTGAAGACATTCGTACCACGTTTTTGGTAAAAATATAATGTTTTTCTTTAATTTCACTATTTTGGTCAAGGTCATTTATACATAAGTAGAATTAAATATAGAATACTAAACAAATATTTTTATACATTTATATATAATAATTAATTTATTATAACTACTGATAGGTTTGGTGATAATAAAATAATTTTGAGCATCGTCATCAGTGGTTAACTGATCGTTGAAAGGATATTGTAAAAATTGAGGGAATCAGAAGTATTACAATTTATTATTTCATAAATATAATACATAAATAAGTGTAAAATTAATTATTAAATGTTACAACACCATTAAATTGTCCTTATATTTTTTTTCTTCAAATGGGAGGAGAAAAATTGAACGAGGAGAGGAGAATGAGTGAAAGCATTGATGAGAAAATACCCTCTAATTAATGTTTATTCCTCTCTATAGAACTAAAATCCATTGATTATTGTAATTTGATGGATCAATAATATATATAGTTATTATAAGTGTCTTAATGTTGAGTAATTTTAATAGAAATGTTATTTTAATGTTTGGGAAGTTTGTTTTTCCCTAAGGAGGGAGAGGGGTAATTTCTACTTGAGGACATGGGTGTTTTTAGAATAAAATATTGGATAAAATACTATATATAAGGTAAAGTCTAAAATAGATATTTCCTTTTAATATAAATCATAGATAACTATAACAGACTAATTTTTAAGAATTTAATAAATTTTATAATAAAAATTTTATATTTTATGAAAAGGGATCACGGGAAAAAAGGGAATTTGTTATTTTGAGGGAACATTTTTTTTACATTAGATATTGTAAAATGTTTTGTTAGGGTTGGAAAATAAGATTATTTTATTTTAATGAATAATTTATGAAATTAAATATAATTTGGGTGAACTTTTAGTTCAAGAAATTATTATCTCATTATTACATAAATAATATTTTAATTTAAAATACACTGTTTATGGGAAAAACTGTATTTCCACAATTCACATGCAAAATGATGTATTTTAGAAAATTTACAAAAAAAATAAGCTTGTGAAAATTTAGATATGATGATTTGTAAATTATATTTATTTAATTTATAAAAATTTATTTCATACATAATTTGGAGTTATAATATACAAATTATGTTGAAAATAAAATCTATTAAAATATAATTATTAAAAAAATTTCTTATGTTTTTATTGAGTTTTTTATCATGATTTTTAATTTTGACTACTATAATATTTATATAGCATATATAAAACATTATTTTTTTGTGTGAAATTGTAATTACAACAGTCATGTTACTATTATCAATGGTCAGGTTACTATTCCTAATGGTTAGGGTATTATTCTAGTGGACAAATTGAAATTCAAATGTTTACATAAAATCCTATAATTACTAATTAATTACTTCAATATTTATTTATCCCATTTCCTCTTAACGATCTGTATTTCAATTTTCTATAATTTCAAAGGCTTTATTAATATTTTGTTTCTCTTCCATAGATTCAACCATAAGGAAGATGATTTAAGAATATTGGGATGATCCATACTTCCCCATTAAACATTGATTTAATTATTATTTTTCCAATCGTAATGTTTTATATTTTAGTTGGTTAGTTACTGATTAATATACCATTATTTATTAATGAAATAAATTTCTATCAGTTTCATTATGTAAGGTATTTGTATCATACAATATAGTATAATATAACAAACATTTATTTCAGGAGATAAATATCATTTATAAATTCGATGTTTTTATAGAAATTATTATTTTGATGACTTATAAATAAAAATTTCAAGTTGATAGATGGTTCTATCATAGATAAATTATGATTCATGTTTTATGGTGCTATAAAAATTGGACATCATGAATATTGATTATCGTAAGCATTGAAAGGGGAAAAAATTTAATGAAATATATTATTAAATGTTACAAGGTTCCGAAGTAAAATTTGAATGATACTAATCCTAATATTTACATAAATCACCATCACTATGTTGATTTATTTTTCCATTTTATAAAATAGTGGATCATTGCTATGTAATTAATGAAGATGTAATGATTTAAATGTCAATATGATTTTGGTGTAATTGGAAAATAACTCAATTATTTTATAGTGATAAGTCTGGGCCTTAAAATTTTAATTTTTTATACTTATATTTTTAAAAAATTAGATAATTAATTAAATATACTTAAAAAACATAATAATAGAAGAAAAAATTTGAACATGTTTGAGTGACTTGGTAATTAAGTCAAACATTATTGGCAATATTTTTTTGTTCAAATAATTAATTTTAAACATATATCCTACTACAGAATAATTACATAGCACATAAAAATATTTTATGAAAATAACTATTAGACCTTCTAAAATCTATTTTATTTGCTATAAATTCTATAGTATCTCTTTGTTTACCCATTCCATTTTTAGGATATAAGGACTCCTCAATAGATTTCTAAAACATCTAATTTCCATATTTTTCCCATTAATACGTCAAATCATTATTTTGAGTTTATTATTTCCAAAAAGGAATTAAGGGAAAAAATGTATTATAATGTGAAATTCTATTGGTCTTGAAAAACAGAAAATGTATTTCCCAATGAATTTGGATCCCTCTATTGTTATAGAAACATATAATGTACCCTAAAACCAAAAATATAATAGATTACATCTATTGGTATATATAGTATCATATTTATTGACAAAAAAATTATATCAAGGAAAATTATTTTTACCTTCCAATAAAATTATAATTTTATTGTGCTTCCACACCTTAACTATAAATCAGATTTATAAAATTATTATACAAGTTTTTTTAATCATTTATCAACTCAGGAACTAAAAATACAATTTTTTACCTTTTATCTATTTTTGAAAGGATAAAAATAATTATTTCACAATAAAAATAAATATGGCTCTTGTTTTCTTGATAGTTGATTAAATTAATGTGATTATATTTATTTTTGTAAATTTTTATAGTTAGTTTTCAAATACAATCCTACTTTTGTATGACTATAATGATACATTGGCCTAAAATAATTATTATTTTAAATTATTATTTTATATTTTTAATTAAAAATATCATGATTATATTGTTTTCAATATAATAAGATTTTGTATTAAAAAAATTTGAATTAAAAAAATTATTTTTAAATCATTAAAAAAATTTATAGTATAATATTTCATTTTTTAGTAATTATAAATTTTTTAAAATAATTTATTATAATATTTATAATTTATTAATTTATTAATTTTATTAGAATCAATGTTATTTTATATTTTTTAAGAATTATTTTATTCAAAAATGTTTAAGGAGCCCTGAGAACCTATTACTATCAAAATTAATTGAAATATAAAGATTGAACTTGAGGAAGAGAGAGGATGGGGTGAGAAAAAAAAAGAAAACCCACATCCAAAATAGAAAACTACAAATGAGGAGAATGAGGATCATATCAATAATCATGCTCTGAGATGTCATAAGCATATTTCCATTCTGATTATGAATTCATTTGATGTAAGAGTATGTAGTACTTTTCCCTGAGTTTAATATACTCTAGAGTAATCTTAACCCAGCCACTCCAAACCCATTCATCTTTTCCACATCCTTAACCTTTGTTTTTTGTGTGATAAACTTGTTTCCATTTCTTATTTTGATGTTATGAACCTTTTTTATGTTCCGTCTCTGAATGGTAGATCTACATGAGAGAAAACCCTTAATATTTCAAAAGAGGAGACACCGTGTGTGAAACATTATTCAATTATATGGAGAGATCAATCTCTATTTTTAACATTTCTTTTATTGATAAGGGGAACTCTTTCACAATATCCTATCCCAATTATTTCAGTACAAAAATATCATGCATTTTAGTTGTAATCTCGGCCAATAATTTTTTTTCTACATATAGCATGTCCCTCATTATCATCACCAACAAGATTAAGATCAGATGATTTTTAATCTTCTTGAGTAGTTTTTAGGGTTTTTCCACCACCAAATGTTCAGAAGAGAAATGAGCGTTAAAATTAATAGATGAGTCCATTGGATATTCATCATACATACCCTTAAGAACATCTATTGATCATGATTCTTAACAACATCCTCAGAAGTCTAAGAAGCCACTGCCCCAATACCAACAGTTATGGAGAATTTGGGACCGTTATTATCCTTAACCATTTATGATCCGCATAGAATATATGTGTTAGTAAGATACAGTATAACCATTTAAACCATATTAAAAATGTTATTCTTCCTACATTTATAAACATAGTTTCTAATAAAACAACAAAAATTAAAGACATCCAGGCATTTTTCATTATTCCCAGATATTTTGATATCATCAGCAGGTGTGAAAATGGTAAACTTCTAAATGAGAAGGGAGAAAAGGTCAATATACACCAATAGTATTGCAAAATGTACATACCCGACATCTCCATTTTCCTTATCCAGCTAAATGGGAACACCAATTATTGCAGAAATGTCGTATAAAATTATTGGATGGTAAAATATTCAATTCACGTAAAACAATCACATCATCACATATGAAAAGGAGTTTCTAACCATTGATTGATCAAAATCCATTGTCCAATCATAGATATACAATGTCCCGAGCCACAAGATTAGATAACTAGAGGATCATACACGAGTCTTGAAATCATACAAATAAAAAATTAATTTTAAGAATCCTCAACCAATTGTAACACACGTCTAGTATGAGAAATTGACAAGAATTGAGATGCACCAGATAAGATCATCAAGGCACCATGGCATAACACCCTTGGAAAAACCTAACCTTATGATTAAGGAGTTCTTACCCACAAAAAATATTTTTGAATGGGCATTCATATTTTCATTGAAATGAATAGGGATCTATTTCTTCAAAACCCTCCTGGAGGAACAACCCCTGAACAGGGATAGAGGATTCCATCCATCGTCATGATTAAGAACTAGAATTAGTAGATCAACATCATGAGGAAATGAGTCCAGATGAATTTTTTTAAAAAATTAACTCAATTTAATAATTGCATATTAATTTTTTTCTTCTACATATAATTAATTTAATAATTTTTATGATTAGATTTAATTATTTATAAAGCTTTCAATAGATAAGTTATTTTGATTATTTTTCTATAAATATAGGAATTATTTCTCAAAATATTTTATCTTATTTTATATTTTTAATTTTACATAATTGAAATAAGTAATTTAAAAAAAGGAATAATTGAAAATAATTTTTTACTCTATTTTTTTAAAGGTTATAATTTTTTTATTTTTTATGTTTTTAGAATTATTTTTTATATATTCATTATTTATAATTTTTTTTACTAATTTATTATTCATAATTTTTTTAAAATTTCTTTATTTTAATCATTTATAATTAATTTTATTAATATTTATTATAATAGTAAATGTTATTTTTAATTATTCTTTAACCAAATAATTTTTTTAATAATTTTTTTTAAAATAAACAGTTTACTAATAATAATAATTACTTTAATTTTTTTTATTTATTATATTATTTTAATATATATATTTGTTTATTGTTATATAAATAAATTCTTAAATCATTGCACATTTTAATATAGAATTATGTTTAAATAGCTAATACCTAATTTTTTAAGTAGATGAATTTATTAAAATGAAAAATTATATTGTTTTTTTAAATTATATTATTTCTATTATAAATAAATCTAATTAGGTTATTAATTTTAATTAATTTTTTTGTATTATCATCTTAATTTCAAATAGTTTTTTATAATAATAATTATTAATTATATTTGTTTTTATTTTATTTAATTAAATAATTTTTGGATATAGATATATCATAAAAATTTATTATTTATGAAAAAATTATTTTTTACCAAATCTATTTTCTTTTTTTAAATTATTTTTTTACTATAGTTAATTTTTAAATACTTATAATTTTATTATTTTATTAATTTTTGTAAATAAATTTGATTATTTTTTTAGTATTCTAGTTGTTATTTTATAATATGTTTTATAATAAGTAAAGGAAAATTCCATATTGGAGCTTATAAAATTAAAATTATTAAATCAATAAACAAAAAAACTATATTATACTATAATAATGAAAAATAACTAAATAAAATAACTTTAAAATAAATAATTTACAAATATACTTTGTTGGTGAGAAGAAATAGACTATATCTTAATTTGAATGTTGAATCTCGATCACAAACTCTTATTCTAATAATAAATGATTAAAAGCAACATTAAATTGTGAATAAGTTCTGCTATAGGTATTACTATAAATGTTATATATTTTATGACACTTAATTATATTGGAGGAAAATTAGTCTGGATTAGTTCGATGCATTTATTATGTATTTATAAATGAAATTTTTTTCAATAAAAACATGTGATATAATTGATGTTTGGTGATGGTTATTTATGTAAGATAGGATATACATCAAAAATATCTGAAGTAATTGTAACTTTTAATGATATTATAGAATGTAATTGTGTTATTTGTATCTGTAAAAAATAACCCATAATATTATTTATTTTTATAATTATTTAATTGCTTGTAATTGATTATCCCACCACTAACAATTAATTCTCTATTACGGTGATATTTGGAAATGTTGTCGCAAATTACATCGCGTTGCCATAGGATCTTTAAGCATACCAAAACTACTAGTGAAAAATTTATTCACCATCATAAAAAATTGACTATATTACAATTATTAGTGAGAAACTTCATTCCCATAGTTATAAGATATCCTTAAAGAAATTATTTGGGATAAAATTAGTATTTTAATTTTATTCGATTATTAAAAAATGTTTTTCCTGTTATGATATAAATACATGAATCAAAATGATATAAAGTACTCAATATATTTTAATTTAATAAAAGAATCTCATTCCCAAATTATATCCTATAAATCACCATGTAGAAATACAATTGAAACTCATACTCTAATATTCCCATACATAAAATTCTAACGATAATCTTTAATTTCCACTATTTCTTAACAAATGATGCTTTATCTTTGCAATCAAGCTCACTCCAACCCATTGAATGAGAACCATAATGAAGGTATTTCCAAAGATACAACACATCAAAAAAATCATTTAATTTCCCCAGTATTGTTGGAAGTGATAACTGGTAGACCACCTCAGATATAACACCCAGATATTTAGTGAATTAATTTTTTATCCTAAAATTAATCATTTCTATATTTCTCATTATACACAACAATGATTTTAAATAAAACACAACATAATATTTAAAAAAATTTATATAATAATATTGATATCACCTTGGAATTGGAATGATGTGTATGAATGTGATTATCTTAATTATAAAAATATATGGTTTAAACATGTATATGAATGGAATTCTTTGGTGTCCAATTAATTATAAATTAAAATTAATTCCATATGAAAATAAAAGAAATCATTCAATGAAAAAATATTTTTATAAAAAAATCATTTCGACTAATATAAATTAAACAAAACATTTTTTATGAATGATTTTAATGAAATTAATAAATAGTATATTCAATAAAATGTTTGGAATTTACCTTCCATTTTATATATGTATAGGATAAAAATAAATCTAATTTTATAAATAAAAACTGTATTTTTTACAATGATATTTTGTATCTTTTCGTGCAATTACATTCATAACTAATTTTGAAACTTATAGAATTTTTTTTATATTATAAATTTTAGTTTTAAAATTATTGTTTCAAAATTATTTGAGGAATGATTTTTTATAATTTTTTTTTGAAGACGCATTTTCAATGCAAGGTAAAAAATATTTGGTTTTATTAAGAATTATCAATTCATAATGACTTTAAAAAATTCTAGATTATTTAAAAAAAGTTTCTAAAAGATATATTAGTTTAATTATATATCTATTAATCCAATTTAGGTCAATTGAATAAATAACAAATTGATTTTTTATTTAAACAATTATATCCTTTAAAACATTTCATCATTGAAAACACTAATTTACACCGCTTCTTTATAATTAATTTTAATTTATAATTTTCCCCTTATGTGAAATGATTTTTTAGAAATTGACATGATATTTGGAATAGGAATATTTTATATTATATAATATTTTAGTCATAATTTTTACTATAATTAATAGTTATAAAATAATTTAATGCGGTTTTTGTAAAATTGGTTTTCCTGGGGGTTAAAAAAAAGAAAAGAGTTAAAAATAAAATAAAATTCACCATAACCCATTTAAAAGAAATATATTCACATTCTGTATTATTTTTTCAATAAATTATTTTTAATTATTTTTCAATATTATAATCATTGGTAATACTTTTTCATTCTATAAATTACATGTGTTCCACTCACCTCACTTATAGAAGGCCTCCCCATATCATCAGCACTTCACACTTCCAAACCCATTTGTATTACACAGGAACTTAATAAATTAATTTCATAATTGAATCGTCTTATACTAGAAATGTTATTTTAGTTACAAATACAATATAAGATCCCATTTTGTGTAATCCACATAATGTTGTCCAACGAATAGATAACATCTCTAATCAATAATTTTATCTTATTTCATCCATCAAATCATTAAATTATTATTATAACATGATTATATAATAAAAAATGTTAATTAATTTATTAATATGTTATTATTTTGATTAATAATGTAAATAATTTTCATATTCCATCAAATTGGTTACGAAATCAAAATTTTTGTGTATGATGGACTACCGCCTTGCAAACCGATGTTATTTGTTTTCCTTAACAACATCCCATAACAAGATATAAATATAAATTTATTGTTTTTAGAAGATATTATTATTATTTTTAAATCATTATATAACATTGTCCTTATTACATTCCATTCTCTAGTAATATGATAATGCCATTTGTTATTACGACGGACTACCACCTCACGAGAAGATATACTTCTTTCACATATTATATATAGAAAATAAGTATGTGTTAAATAAAATATTTGATATATATAATACAAAAAGTAATATTTAAGGTTAATATATTATATACAATTATTTATTCCTTTCTTTTGGGAAAATGGATACAACGTTCATGCGCACATATGACCAACAATCCCTGTGAATGGTGTATTTCATTTTCTATCTCTATCTGTTATAGACAACTGTAAATAAATGAATAATAAATATATAATATATTTATTTTTGGTCAAAAAATTTAAATGATGTATCAATGATCAATGTGTGAGGTCCAAAAATAAAAAAAACTAAAAGTATACATGAAATATAATCCATTTAATACCGAAAATGTTATTTTAAGATGAAATTTGTAATAATTTGGTAAATAGGGTCATAAGTAAATCCTAAATGGTATGATTTATATATATTAACGGTTATTAATTATATTTATAATAAATTTATATTTACTATACTATTGTTTCATATATTTAAGAAGGAATTCAATAATTAATGTAATGGATTTTCACCTCACTTTGATTTTCTATGGGAAAATTTTCATGTTAACCAAGTGATTATTTTTTATGGTGTATATAAAAACAATGAATTTATATTATAATCCATGTATTTAAATTTATTTATTTTTATATATCCATTTTAGGATCTCTTTATCATTGACTAAAATGCCCAAAGGCTTCAATTTTTATTAATTTTGGATAAGCCCCCTTTTAAGGAAAAAGGGGGAAACCTACATGACTTCAAGGACATACACACATCAAAAAAAAACCGAATGTAGAACCCCAAAACAAAGCTACTAAGAAATACCCCTCCCTATCATCATCATCAATATGGAACTTCCAACAGTGTGTGATAGTTCAACAAGCTGTCCCGTGCAGAAGTGCACGGGCCCGGAACCGATGGTAGAGCCATACCCTCTCAAACATCTAAATTTGAAAAGTCCATGATGATGAAAAAACCTGCCCTAATCCTCATCTCGGGAAAATCCTAGTAGAAAGTCTGGAAGAAGCATCAAATATTCAAAATCCCAGCATTCCGCATAACATCACACTGCAAACAGCACCATAATAGCACCATAACAACACAACACCATAACAGCACTAGAACACAAGCATTCCACGATGAAAATGCTTGTTGCCCAGATCCCCTCACACTGCAAAGAGGACCATAACATCATATCCATGGAAACAATGTCATTCCACATACTCTTCCAAACAACAAACAACATCACCTTCACTAATCAACGCACACTGCATAACTGAAAACCAGAACACCAATATCACATCCAAGAAGAATGAAATCTAGAGACAAAAGTGAGCAAAGACCAAATCCCAGCATCAATCGGTCACTATCCGATCGAAATCAACATCCAAAACAAGCAGAATATAGAAGCGATGAAAATGCTGAAGAACATGCATCTGACTAGCACCAAAACCCCAACCAGAACACGAATCATATCTGATGCACAAATCAAGCTGCACACCAAACCAAATACGAAATCCATAAACAAAAATGATGAAAAACATCACCAGCACTCCGTAGGCGCGTTGAAAGCCAAATCACATCACCGCCATCCCAGTCATACAAGGAGATCACAATGATCCAAACAACGCACCCGAGGAAAACGAGGTGACACTCTCAGGCCGAAAAAGCGGGATCTCGGTCGTGGACCAGCACCGTGCCGCCTTATGAAATCCTATCCGGAGAAAAAGGAGTTGGGCGAGGGAGGCAAGCAGTGGTGCGAATGGATGATATGGTCGAAATCTGTAATAGATTTCTTGTCTCAAATTTTCTTCATTGAGACATAAGTTGTATAGTGCACCTATCTTCTTCTATGATGTGATTATACTTCCCCATTGAATGAAATATCATGAGTATCATTATTTTCAAGATATTATATTTTTAATTTAATTTTATTTTACAATAGTTATTATGACTCAATGTTACCAATGTTGTAGGAGTTTAATGTTGCAATCTCATTATTTATCGAGTTTATTTATGATTATTCATCCAATGATGAAATATAATGAATTATCTCTAAAGAAACTCATGAATTTTATTCTCCTATGTTTATATCATTAGTATTCATGTTTTAAATTAATTTTACTATCTTTATTTAATCATGATTTTAATTGATTGCTGTTATAAAAAATCGTATTTATTTGTCCATTTGGTCGAAACCCATTTTCTTTTAAAACCATGTATTTCATATTTAAAAAAAATATTTTTTACAATATTAAAATTTTGTATAAAAGAAATAGTTACCAATATTAAATATTTTCTAGTTTGTTTTAAAGGAATATTCATTCCTTTTTCAAAAAATTCTTGATAGTAATTTAAAAAAATCTGAAAGGAATATTTATTTTAACAAATACGAGATAGAAAAAACGTCCTGATATCATGAAAATTATTTTATATTAATATTAATTTATAAATTTCTGTGGTAATTTTTGATGAAAAATATTTTTCAAATGTTTTATGTTTTAATTTTTTTTTCTTATATGAAATGATATCTTTTTTTAGAAATGTACTCATTGTTTTCGAGTCTTCCATTATATTTTTTAAAGGTTTTTTTCAAGGAAAATAATTTTACAATTTTATTATTCATTAAAAAGTGTTTTACAAAGAGGTAAATATATTTTTATCATTTATTTTTTTAAATTATTTATAAATTTTCCTTATTAATTTTATAAGGTTAATTTTAATGAAAATGATATTGAAAATTTATTATGTTTTATAAAGAGTTTTTGAATGTGTAAAGGATATATTAATCATGTTATATTCCATTGGGTATTTCAAGGTAAATTTCCATCAATGTTGAAATATTTTATGGTTACATATTATTTATAGGTTTTAATATTGAATGATACCATCCTTATTCGTTATCTGGTGTTTAATGATTATGTTGATGAAATTTTGATGATACACATTTATTTTTCATCAGTTATGATATATTTAATTAATGAAATGTTTATGTAAAATTTCTTATTACATGGTTTATGATGTGAGGATATGTTTAATATTTTATGATTTTTTGGAACACATAAATATGGATTTCATTATAAGATCGGTGAGACCTATATCACCAAACAGTGCATTGGTAAATGACTTATATATCATGAGATAATAATGAGAAACATGTTTATGGGATTATTATACTATGGAAATACATTCATACTAATCGACTGTGGGAAATAGTTGTGTCTTGATACACTATTGGAAACAAGTGAATCCATATCCACTACTGTAAAAAGTTGAGTCCTGTTCCACTTTGAGAAATAGGTGCCTCTTAATACAAAATGGGAAATATATGTTATGTATGAATATAATATGTTGATGTTATTATAAGGTAATATTTTTAATTTTTTTTATATTTTTGGTGCATCCACATTTTTATGAAATGATCATATAGTTTATGGTTGATTTATGATGATTTCTCATCATTATGGGTCATGTATTAAGAAATAATATCATTTGATTCCATGAATCTTGTTTATAATCTCTGTCCAGTTGGGTATGAAATTCATGTGTAATATTCTTGATCACACACACTTGTTATTATCTTATTATTCCATATCCTCATATATTAATATCTCTTATTCCAACCCTTACATGGAATCTTATCTCACCTTTTCTTATGTTTACATTCCTAGGTTATGAAGAAAGGATTAGGTAATATATAACTAAAGTTAGTTCTATGATAGATGATATTTTTGGGTGGCGTTTAAGATAATTGAATAAGTAAAAAATATTATATTTCTAGTCTCTAAAGACCCTAATATATTACTATCCTTAGGAATGGGTTTGTATAATATATTTAATATTAATAAAACCATATTTAATATTTATGTATTAAATCATGGGATTCAATGGTTCATATCAAATGAATGGTTTAGTTATCATTTGGAAAGTATGCTGTGAAAATTTTATTGAAATATCGAAGGATATTTCTAATGATATATCAAGGTATATAATTAAGCATACGTTAAAGGATGATTCATGGTATCCGAAAATGTTCTAGAATTTTGGTAAATAATTGGGAAAATGGGTTCTAAGTAATTATATCCCATTCTAGATAATATAAGATGATGTGGATCTAGATTATATGTATTTTGTGGTGTAATTAATCCAAAAATGGTGCATTGAGATTTACTTGATTACCACCAGGTGTATGAAAATGGACCTTATTTCACCCCAGGTTTGACACTCTTTAGGGATGTGCTTTGGAAATTCACAAACTCATTAAAAACCAATATGAAGTATTTAAATAATTAACATTTATGGCCTTGTTTAATCATAGGTTTTGATATAGTGAGAGGAAGGTTTAATGATTTAGTAATCTTATAAGTAATTTTTTATGGTATACGGTTTCCCACATGGATAATCGCTACTCACAATATGTGTTTTTTTTGTAAATGGAGGGAACTAGAAGGAACTTGACCATCATTGAATGTGATAGACAATATGTTTATGAGAATCAAAATAGGATGAAAATTTTATAAAATGATATTATGATTATGCACAATCATTTAATTGACACATGATTATCAACATTCACATTAAAAACCTCTTAGAGTAACCAATGATGACAAAGATAATGATTATTGAGACTTCTAGTGGTGGAGACAATAGAGGAAAGAAGATTCAGTTTCCTATATATTGAAAATGTGGGAACAAACACCGATGTGGATGTCTTATATGAACATATAGATGTTTTGGGTGTGAAAAATTAAGATATAAATAATGTAATTGTAGAGTAAAAATAAAAAGATAGGTTAAAAAATTGAAGTAAATAATGGTATCCCTATGATATCATCAATGACTGAATTTTTAAAATGTTTAATGTATAGTCATTGTAAAAATTGAAATATAAAGGAAAATGTCATGAAGAGAATTAGCAAGGTATTATGAGAAATGATTATATTGCTGATGAAGTAGAGACTAAAAATTACATATTAAAGGTATGAGATATCATAACATTATTGTTTATGTTTTTTTAATATAATTGGTCACAATAATTTTTCACCCAATTCATGGGAAAGAAATTAATTAAAAAACACAAGTAGCTGTACAAATATGAGGTGTAAAGATCTTTCACCAGTATGGAATTATGTGAAGAAAATACGAAAAAACCATGAATCAAAAGTAGAAAAAATGATCGATAAGACCTATCATTTTCTAGTCCATGAACTCCATAAGCAGTTTCATGGGGGGGGGGGGGTCTAAGAATCTTGTATGTATCTTTCGATGTGGAGGGAATATTGATATATATATATATATTGAGTTCTAGGTTAAAGTGGTAATTTCTTCAATGTAAAATTTAAAAAGAAACTGATTCATCAACCCACTCCTCTCCAAGTGATCTGTGGATCACAATTTTGAGGAAAACATCATCACAAATTCTGAGTGTAATGTATTTATTCATCCAGATGTAACAAAATCTAGGTTGGATTTCCATCTCCTAGTTGTATAATAACACTCATAAAGAGATAATAATTCTTTAAAGAAAGAGATTATACTCTATTGTAAGAGTAAAAATCATATTCCACCATGTGGGAAACCCAAATGAAGGTTTGATGCTGAACTGATGGAGACTCATTCATGTGCATAATAAGAGAACTAGTTGTTTTCTACATGGTCTCTACACAATGAAAAGAGAAGGTCGTGATAAACCTGTATCTGGGAGAATAGTCCATGTTTCTTTTCCCCACACTAATAAAGGCCATAATAACCTCATATAGTAAAAAAAATCAATCAATAGTGGCATACACAACATCAATTCTTCTTTAGGGACAAAATAGTATGTGCAAATCGAGTAGGGTGCTTTACAGCCAACAAAATCCAAAACAAACAAATGGTGGAGATGGATACAACTGAACCTACCGCAACAAAAATAATCCTAAATAATTAATTTCATTGGATATCCTTAATGTTGAATCTTGGATCCTTTGGAAATTCGCCAACCTTCTTGATGAACATCCTCTTTCTAAGATCAATATGGGCATCTCCTATCATCACCCCAATTTTATACTGCATAAATACTAATATATCATTATCTTCCTCTATTATTTGAGGTCATTTGGAAAATAAAAATTTTCCCGAATTTCATAGGAATCCCTATATGCATGATCATTTTCATCATCCTCACTAGATAACCCTTTAGAGATGGAATAATATAAAGAGTTTAGTGAAGTAGCTGAGGGGGCAGACACATTCTCATTATAGGCTTTTTATTGGGTAATTTCATTTTATTTTGGCATTCCGGTAGCTATGGAGTGATTAACAATAGTTCATTATATATTGATATTATCCCTACATTTTAGACCTTCTTACCACATAGAGTAATGAATCCATTAGAGGTAATTCTTTATTTCATCCCTTTTCTAGCCCCAGATTTATGGATGTCTTCTTCTAATTGTCATGGATTATGAAGCCCAACTTTCATAGTTACTTACTAGTCAGATTTCTCAGTTGCTATCACCATTTCCAATGATTTTCTTTCCTCATGAGCGAATTATTCCACATTTTAGATACATTTTGTTTATTTTTCATATGGCTTGAGGGTGTGCAGGGTCTTGGGACAGAGGATGGTGGGTAGAGTTTTAGAGGGTCCAGAAGAGTGAAAGATGTTATTTCCATTAGTAGTGTGTTATTATTGAGACACATTAGGCATTTTGGAGACATCATTTTCCACTAAAATAGATTTTAAGATGGGGGTAGGTTGTGGATCATTATATTGGTTCTCACACTCATTCATAAAATGGCCAATATGTGAGTATTTTTTTCAGAATATTGGGACATTATAAAAAACCACAATTATGAATCCATTATCCCCATTTTGAATCCATAATTGCAATGTTATGCATATAGAAATATCTTTCTCAGTGAGAATATTAGTGACAGAGGGGCGTTTGAGGTTTAAGGTGGCAGAGTCAATCTTGATGGGTTGACTAAATAGTCCAGCAAATAGAAACCAAGGTATTCTTTTTGAAAATTTGGATGATCATGTTTAGGAACCCTAGCTAGAGAGGAATGATGGGTGGCTCAGAATCCATCCATATGTTTGGATACCATTTATGAACATTCATACTACAACCCCCAAAAGACATAGAACCTCATATCCAAAATCTACAAAACTCATCCTCTGATGAATATCAAAATATAACATGTAGATAATACAATAATCTAATGTGAAAATTTGCAAATCCAAAGTGTTATAATGTTTTATGATGGAAAAATCATGGTTCCACGTTTAATTAACATACCAACCAATGAAAATTGTAGATCTGTAAAGAGATTTTGACATATTCTTTTGAGAAGGAGATAACTGAAAGGCCTCGGTAGAGATAATGATTGGAGTAAATATGTTCCGAGGTCTTTGCTAAAGTTGATGTGTGCCCCATTGAAACATCCACAAAGGATATTTCATCCTAGGTGTCAACATGATAGGAAGAGCTAGGGTTTCTTCCTTTGATGCATGAAGGCATTAAGTCCCGTGCGACAACCATCACATCATATTATTTATGTAAAAAATTATAAGCATGATTAAATTGAGGTTTATCTATGTTAATACATGATTCATATTTCATATTATAGGTTAAAGTTGTTGATGAATATAATGATGAAGAATATTTAATATTCAGAGAAGGAAGTGGAGTGATTGAATTGTTTATGTATATAAATATAAGAATTATGTAATATTAATCATGAAATCTATTAGGATTTTTTAGTATAATTTTTTTGTTAAGGATTTGAAAATATATATTGAATGGGGTTGATGAACTAGAAAATTTATATAATGTAAACGTGATATTTTTATTTAGGGAATATAGTACATAATATTTACTAATTTTGAGAAAAATGTTTTTATTTAAAACAAGAATATGATTGATACAAATATTTTAAATTTGAAAATATTTGTGACCTTAGCAATTGTTAGTGAATTGTAGAGAAAGTGGATTATCTAAGAATTGATGGAGTATACCTGTTTATTTTATTTATGGTATATATTTTGTAATATGTGATCTTTCAAGGAATTGTGAAGTATATATGTATTCATTAGGGTTTTACAGAAATCTTTTATATCACCATGATTCCTTAAAATATATTATGATATTTTTCACATATTTGGTATTTTATAATCAAGATACACTTAATGATATTTTTGGGAACAATATGTTGTATTTTATGAAATTTATTGACCATGTTTATAAATATTGGATTTTTTAAGGGTTATAGTGTTTACTATTTATCGGATGGTTTATATTGAAATTTAGATGTGGTTTTAGATACTAATGTATTATATCACCATATAATGATTTATGAATAGTTATTTATAACCATTTAGTTTTATACAATTACTAGATATAGAAGGAATGACTTATCATTCATTAATGGTTCTTATTTAGTGCTTTTGACATGAAAAATTCATCTCTTCTTGTAGGACATGAAGTTGAAATTGATCCAGGCACAACCAAAGGATGAGGCTATGCTTATGAAATAGAATGAAATAAAATAAGTACATATTCACATGAAAATTATAAACAATTATATAAAATATCATGAAATGAAAATATATTTCAATATAATAATTTTTATAATATCAATGTACTTTTTCACACCTCTTTGTTTTACAGATGTGTGGTCGTTATCTTTCACCAGACCATGTTCTATATCACTCTCCATTATTATTTGACTCTTAGTTTTCTCAACTACAAACATTTTATCACTTATCATCTATGTTATATGAATTGGAAACCTAGAATATTCTATTACATATAACATTTGAACCTCCCTTCATTCATTTTCAATGGAAGCTTGATTAACAAATTTTAATATATGGATTAACCAAAATGGGATTTTCAAATTTTAAACCACTTTGTACCAAGATAATATTAAAATTGAGTGAAAAAATTTATTTAATGGGGTAGAATTTAACACACTGAGTTTTTATAAATATTTTCTAATTAATTTAATCATTTATATTTTTTTGTGTTGCACATAATAATGAGTTTTAACGAAACAATGATTATTATAAAAATATTATTGTTTTATATGATTGTTTTAAACTAGAAAATTAATGGTTGGTATTAATAGGATAAAATAAATTATGAAATTATAATATTTACACAGGAATATATAATGAATTCATTGGTGATCAAATAAATAAAATTAAAATAAAAACAATTTAAAATTAATTGAGAAGTTTTTTGAATATTTTTTTTAAGAAAAATGTGTCTTATCTAAATAAATTTAACAAAAGACTTTTGGTGACTAGTTTTTATAAAATTTATATATTATATATTAAAAAAATTAATATTCATCTTATCTTTTTCTAGAAAATAAATAATATTGAATCCAATTTTATGCATAAATGATTTAATTTTCAAAAAAGTTGTTTTATCATATTTCACACACTTATTTAAAATCTAATTTATGGACATTTAGAAGAATTTATTTTATATAGTGAATTATTTTTTTTTAATCTTAATGCCAACATTATCTTAGCGTTATGTTTTGATAAATTTCTCTCAAGAAATATTTCTCTATGAATAGTGAAAAATCTGGTTTTTAAAAAAATTTGTAATTTAATTTAATGTTTTTAAAGAAAATAAAAATTATATTGATGTGGTTTTAACATAAAAATTTGTAATGTTATAAACCTATAAATAAAATTTATTACATTTTAAAAAATAAATATTGAATATTGTTATAAAAGTGTTTTAATCTTATGATAATGTTCTCTTTCAAAAATAGGATTTCATCACATATATGGGATTAATTTTAAATTATAATTTTAGACTTATGTGTATATTATTTGAAAAAATGGAATGCATCCATTTTCTGAGAATAATATATATTATCTAGTCAGTTCAAAAAATGTTTTCATCAAAATGAATATTAAAAATAGTAAAAAATATTTATTGAGGATACGATAAAAATGTTTGTAGCATGCAGTTATAATAAAAAGATATGTTTTATAAATGACCAAAAACATTTAAAAATTAATTAGATGTAAATGTTTCAACATTTTTTATTATAGTTTCAACAATGGTCCAACTTGGATCCTTTTTTTATGTGAAAACATGGTTTCTCCTTTTTCTTTTAAAAATTGAAAAGTGTTCCACTCTCCTCACTAATTAATAGGCACCATCTCTCATCTCCTATTAAAACATAAAAAATAATTTGTTCCATTCAATAAATTATTATGTAACTTAATCAATATCCTAATACCATCCTTGAGTCATTAGGTATTTTAGAGAACCAACCTAAGAATCATTTTTCTTCAAAAAAAAGAAGTTGTCTAAAAAGATATAAGATCCCTTATAAGGCATTTTATTTTATTTATTCCTTGTCCAACATAAATTATTATTAAATCATAATGATATAATAACATTAGTGAATAATATAAACTAATATATTTTACTCTAATGGAATAATAAAAATCATTCTCATTTTCCATCGAGTGGGTTATAAAATCATCATTTGTGTGTATGATAGAGTACAATCTCACGAACATATGTTATTAATTTTCCATCACTACCTATCATGAATGGATATGATAATGTATTTATTATTTATATATTAAATTTATGAAATTTATATTCCTTTTAAGTTAATATAACATATTTTTCATCATAATTATCATTTCAAGTGAATACGATAACATTGTTTGTGTGTATGGAGGATTACTACCTCACGAAGGGATGTGATTCATTCCCACATTACATGGATGCTGATAATGATGGTTTTAGTAAAAATAAGTGATAAATTATAAATAAAAATATTAATTATTGTTAATATATTATTTACCTTTACATATTTATATCTTGAATATGGAAACAACGTTCAGGAATATGTACGACATACTGTATCCGTAAACATTATCTTTCTTTTTTATGTAAAAATTTAATACATAACTGTAAGAACATGTATAATGACTATATATGAAACTTATATTATCTTTAAAATTTGGGAGAGGTGCATCCATGATCAATCTTGGACTTCAAAATTTACCAAATAAAAACATACATGAAAACAACAAAATTATTTCCCAAAAAGAGACAAAACACAGAATTGATAATAAAATGGTCATAAAAGGTCATAAGTAAATCATATATGGAATGATATAAAAATATTTATGTCTCTAAAATAGTTTTATATTAAAAATATATTTATTATTTAGGAGTTCCTAATGTACCTGATAGAATTTTAGACTTATGGTAAGGGATTTACTTCTCAGTTTTTTTTATGTGAGACACAAACCAAATTCAAGATGCAATTATTTCATGTGGTTTATATAATACCCATGAAATTATTTTATTTTTATTTTCAAAAATTTTATTGGGATTTACATATCCATTTTAGGTGAAATATGTCATCAACTTTATGGTTTAGAAGATACCAATACAGAATGTGATTTTTTTCACAAATTCTCTTCTTTGGGACAAAGGTTATGTTGCACACATAAATCCTTATATGAATTGTATATACTACCACTTTGAAATGTAATATAATGGATATAATTATTTTTATAATATTATATGTTTAATTTAATGTTATTTTTTCTGGGGATTTTTTCTCAAAAAGAGAAAAGTGGTAATAGTTTTATGTTACAATCACATCATTTATCCGAATTATTAATGATTATACATAAAATGATGAAATATTATGATATATCTGTATATAATTAATTAATTTTCTTATCACCTAGAAATTTAATTAAAATAAATGTCTTCCATTAATATTTCTCTTTTGTTGTACTCAGAGGAAATATTAATTTTTTTAGAAAAATTATATTTATTTATATCTATGGATGGAAACCACTTTTCTTATAAAACCATATATTATAGAAAAAGTTTTCCTAAATTATAATAATTTTATTAAAATGATTTATCAATGAAATTTTTTTCCATTTTTATTTTAAAAAATTATTTTAAAGGAATCTCCATATAATTTTCCAAACAATGTTTATTTAGCGTTTAGTGAAAATATGAATGGAAAATAAGTTTTAATGTGTAAAAAACGAAAAAATATCCCCATATAATGAAAATTAATTTCATAGAATACTTCATTGTATGTATTCAATGATGTTTTTAAAGAAAGGGAATTTTTTGAACCAATTTAGTTTTAATGAGTGATTTTAAAAAAATATAATATATTTTCATCAAGATGTTTTAAATGATATTAAAGCATCATTTATATGTTTTGAGATTATTTTTAATGAAAATAATTTTATAAAATAGTTTGGTTGTAAAAGGTTTATTAAATAATAAATTATTATTTCCCCAAGAATATTTTTAAATTAATTTCAAATATTTATTTATATGTTTCTAAAGTATTGTTTTAAGTAACATGATATTGAAAATGTTTTATGTCTTAAAATGTGTTTTTAAAAGAAGAAATGATATATTCCTCATGAAATATGAAAAGTAATCTTAAAAATGAATTTTTATCTAATATTTTGTCCTTTGATGTAACCTATTATTTTCTAGGGATAATATTGGATGATAAAATCCTTATTATTTTTCTAAATGGTTATTGGTTATGTTTATGAAATGTTTATGAAAACAATTTATTTTTCATTGGTTATTCTATGGTGAATTAATGAAATGTTTATGAAACCATTTTTATATAGTATATAATGTGTTGATATGGGGAATGTTTTATGATATTCTGGAACACAGTTTTATTTTGTCATTATGTGAGGGTTGGGACCAATATCTCCCACTTATGAATTGGTATAATATTTATATCTCAGGATATAAAAATGGGAAACAAGTATATGGCCTTGATCTACTATTAGAAATTAGTGTATACCAACCCACTTTGTGAAATATGTGTTACATAATATACTATAGGAAACAAGTGATTCATGATCCACTATAGAAAATAGGTGAGTCCTAATCTACAATGGGAAATAGGTGTGTCCTAATCAAAAATGGGAAATATGTGATTTGTCCTGATCCACTAGGTTGATGTTATTTGTAGTTAACAATGAAATATTAAATGATTATCTATATTTTTAATTTTTCCAAACTTTTATGAAATGATAATATTGTTAATGATTTATTTATAATGATTTATCACTTTTTGGGCCATGTTTTCTAAAAAGATAAGGTTATATTCCATGAATGTTGTTCTAGAAATTTGATAGGTTTGGTATGAACTTTCTATGTCAGGGATATGATCACATACCTACATTCTTATATTATTCCGTAAAATGATCATATACTGATATATCATATTTTCACTGTTACCATGTATTTGATATTAATGTTTCTTATGTTTTATTCCCTAGGTTATGAAGAATGGTTTAGTTAGGGTATTCCTCAGAGGAGTACTATATGAGATAACCTTTTTGTGATATTTGATGATATTTTAGGAAATATGAAAATTAGGTGTCTAGTATCCAAATACACTAAAATATTTATGTCTTTAGTCGTGTGTTTATCAAATGTATTGGATATTCATCTAGAAATTTTTTATATTTTTTTTAGAAAATAGTATTTTTATATATTAGTAATACCCTACCACAATTTGAAACATAAAAAATCATAGGGAATTATCTCAATCTCTACCAACCATACACTATCAAAAAAATTTGAGTCCCTGAAAATAAATTTGTTAATAATATAATAATCTAGTTATTTATTACACTATTTTTAGATGATTTCTATTTATTTTTTATAATATTAATCCATCCCAATATAATCTGTACACCCCCTTTCATATCTTATAATATATTCCATCCAATTATTATATATTTTCTAACATCTATCCCATAAAATATGGATTGAAATGTATATTAATAAGCTGCCTCAAAAATTTTCACATCATTTTATGAGTTATAACCACTGTTATTGTTAAACGAATCTAGTGGAAAATGATCAGATCAAGATCATTTAGAATGATTTTTTATCTCCCAGTATTTCATTCAATATTATAATAATTTACAAAGTCTAACCATCATCTTCTGGGTGTATTATTTTTCTATAGAAAATATAAATTTAAAAATAATTCCACAACCCCTACTTCAATTTAAATGAAATATAGGGATCAAAAATAAAGATAATATTATATAAAAATTTATGAAGAAAAATTTCCACTCTTATGTGATGAATTTTTGAGCTGTCTAATTTTCTTGATTAAATGGTAAAACAAAGTATCTTGACTTTTTTAAAAAATTAATAATGATCCATATATAATATTATCCACTCAATATATGAGATAAACCAATAAAAAAGATTATGGATAGGTCCTCTCAATTCCAGAATGGAATATTCCAAGGAAGTAACAAAAAAGAAGAAACTTGATAATCAATTTTATCATTTTAAAACACAAGAGACATGAATATAAAAATTGCCACTGACATACTCATCCTAAGAGAGAATAACTTCTATCATAAATCTCAATACATCTTAAAAAATGAACATAATTATCATTGAAATCTTTGAACACACTTAATAAATTTTTTTATTCCATATGGAATGAGTATCATTAAATGGAATAACTATAGAAATTCCCAATCCTCATCCCAAATAATATATATTAAATATAGACTCCATAACCTCTACATACCTCTACCTTAGGTTACCTAATTGTGAGTTATCCAATTATTTAAAAAATGGGGAATGTGTCGTAATTTTATGTTATAATCTATCACTATTAACCACAGTAATTGAAAAATTTAATGTCTTGATATGAAATATAATACTCTATTAATCACTATTTTTTAATATCACTATAAATATTTCAAATTAACATGTCTACTACCACATTACCTAAAATTCTATCATAGGTAATACTATAAAAATTTATAAAAATTCTACCGATCTACCATTAAAAAGGTTAAAATCTATCAATTTGAATCAATATAACACAATATATTTTGATATATGATGTATACAATAGGGCAAATGGTTTCTAAAAAGGAAATATAACAACATTCTCAATGAAAGTACTACACCTAAAAGATCTGGTCACAGATGATATAGTTAGTTTCCAAATGTTATTGATTCTTAATCGCATAAAATAAAATTGATCACTCTTTCATTAAGACAAAACCATAACCATGATGAGATACATCATAATAAACATAAAACATAACCCATTTCATTGGAAAATAAAAATAAAGGGAAAATATTCATTGAATATAAACACTAAAAATCAATTTTAATTTGTTTTTAAAGTGAAAATAATGATCTTTAATGGTTGTACCTATCAATGGAGTTGTAAATGTTTTAGAAAACCACATATTATGACGTATTAAACTACAAAAACAATGCACATGTGGTACATAATAATTAATTTCTAGAGATACAAGTGCGTCATTCATCAATGGATCCATATTTTTACCTCCTTAGTAAACATCATGGCCTTAGAAAAGGACTCATCACATCATTATCCTACCAATTTTAATTTTTCTATATAATCGATGTTGATAATTAAGTTTCAATACATTCTATTGATACAAATTTTTTTTTCATCTGACCACTTATAAATTTTTTAATCAATTTATATCATGTTATGAATGAAACATTGATGGAATAAGCCATATAAAAACTATGGGTGAATTTATTACATCAAAGGTCATCAATATGAACTTGAAATTCCATAATGACCTCAAAAATCATCATTAGAATATCCTCCAATTTCACACATTTTGGGTTATAAAATGTTTTATTAATAACCCTCAATATCCAATATTAAGGTTAAATAATTCATCAATCCTTGATAAATTTAATTTGATCTTTATTTTCACATTTTTCGATAACTAATAATTCATTCCCAAACTCATATTGGAATTTTAATTCATTAAAAATAAAACTATATCTCTCTATAACATCATTTTTTATTAAATAAAACCTTTATCTACAAAATTATTTTTCAAAACATTAAAATTATAATTATCTATAAGTTCTATATGATATGATGACACAAAAAATTGAGAAACATCTATTTATAAATTTACTTTAAACACAGTTGCAACATATGGTGGTAAAATTAAATCTATGTAATGAAAAAAAATACTTTAAGTACCTAGTAAAACTCCTCCATCCAAGACTATACTTAAATAAAAACATATAATTGGATGGAATTTATATGATAAGTCCACAAAATCAAAAATACTTCTAATAACTTTTATTGAAAATAATATCACATGATTTCCATGAATTTTAGTTATAATTAGGTAATGTTATGTGAAATAAGTTTAAACTAGAAAAAATTAGAAATAATACATAATAAGAATAATATTTTATGTTTGTATATATGTAATATAAATTTCTATTTTATTGGATATTTCCATACCACCTATTCAAACACATAATATAGAATTATCAATCAAGAATAAAAATCAATATAATTAGATAAAATAAATAATATTTTATGTCTATTCACAAAAATCCCCAACCACTGATCCAATGTATTTTTTATATAGTATTGTGAAAAATTAATATGTATTATCATAAAAAGAAAAGTATAACAGGTCCTTCATAGCATGAAATATACACTCACTAGCCACATATTACACCTACCTACACCAGCGGTACTAAATATGGCTGATCTTATTTTTATAGTTACTAGAAAAGAGGTTGTTATAATTATCTTTTATATAATAATGATAGTGTATGTACACTATAACACTATATAAACAACACTATCCAACTAAGTATGAAGTAAAAAATATCAATTTATGTTTTTAGTATCTATCGTGATTAAATATGATGTAGAAATTCACAATAGAGTGTTGTTAACAACATAACCATGAAAACAATAAGAGATGAGTTACTAGAATACATAATTATATCATAAAATCAATTTCCTAGAAAAGTGAGGGTTCCACTCCACACTCTCATGTCATGTAAAACTATATTAAATTTTATGAAAAACTGAAATATTTCACACAATATACGTATTTATTTATTCAAAATTTTTAATAACCTTGATATTGGTATTTATAGTAAAGTGGATAACTTTCCATTGAATCATTAGGAACACAACCCCCTCAAAATAAGGTTCTTTCACAAAAAAACCTTCATAAAATATGAGTGGGTAAGGAAAAAACATAATTAAGATGAATTTGTACTGAAATATACTAAAACATTTCTATATGATGGGAAATAACTTATACATACACTCAACCATGATAGTTTATTAAATAAAATAATTTCTTAACTAATCATGGATCTAATACCAAAAAAATAATTACATTCCATGTTTACCAGGATAAATGGTTTAAATCATTCTAGATACACCCCATAATAAACTAATGACTAAAAATATTATCTTTAAAACGTTTTCCTGAAGAAATTAGAAATTAATCTCTACTAACTTCAACCAACATGTAGTGTATTTATAGTAAATATATCTCTCACACTTCAGTGGACTCTATTACTGTAACTACTATATTATTTTACTATAGATTTTACCTGTTTCTAGAGTAATAATCAAATGAACTACAACAATATCCTATTGATTATACTCTAATGTAACCATATATTTGGGTCATTAAAATTAAATATCAATAATATATATAATAAACCCTAACCCTATATATATAAAAATATACTTATCTATCATTAAATACACCTCATTATATAAATAAATATAGAAATCATGAAAAATCATATTAACCTAATATTATAGAATACATTTAAACCCTTACATAATTACCTATAAATAGTTAACTTTGATTAAGATATATTCAATAAACAATCAAGGAACATGAATAATAATTTTTTAAATAGTAAACCATTTATTGGTTTCCCTGGTCTGTGTTTAATCCATATTTTAGTTATACAAAGGAATTACCAATGTAATATACTCCTCATTAGGGCCTACTAAAACTCTTTGAAAAACATATCTTAATTACAATTATATCATATCTGGAAACATCCATGACTCCTCCTGAGCTATTGATGTAATAAAGAGTATCCCTAAAATCAGGTATTTAACTTTCTCTAAGGTAGAGTCTAACAAATTGATTTTAAATATAATATTTTTTGAGGCATTTCTATTTTTATTTTAAAATCCCTATTCACAAAAACCATTAAGTTGAATAATCATAGAAAAATATTTGAAATACATATCCATCAAGTAACATTAATGAGACATGAAAATTTTAATTATATAAAAACATCTTGAAATTAAAAAAATATCAATAAAACTCTAATCATGAAAATATAAAATGAAATTATAATTGAACATAAATATAACAAATTGAAACCCATTTAATATGATGTAAATGGTAAAACATAAAATAACACATCGTACTACAAATATAGAAATGAAAATGTTGCTGTGAATATACCCATAACTACGTAGGTTTATTTTGGGACCACTCATTTTCGGACGTGGATTAATTATATGGATTTCTATATGAACGATATAGAAAAAACTAATCCTTTATACCCTAAGGTATTTCAACATCCATCCCATATATCACCAAAAATTTACCACCTTATAAAATGATATAATTGTTATCCAATAATTGAGAATAATATATTATGGAGGTACTTTCCAAATCATTTCTATTGAATCTTTCATGGTGAGGAATGTATTATCCTTAATGTAATAAAACACCATGTATATTTAGTGGTTGAATAAAAAATCCACAAAGGTAATGGAATATCACATATAATTAATATTAGAGTATAATATATGACCTTCCCATACCATATATATTATGTGATTCTCCAAGAATCTAATAAAATACGAATATTATATCTTTCATAATAATACTTATGTGGTTCCACTCATATAATCAACCGAAAATAAAAAATAAACCACAATTATAATAATAAAATATAAAATCATATAATCAAATTTTTTATAGAATTGTCTCTCATATCTTCACATTAATAATAACATGATAATATTATATCAATAATATTTTATTAAACTCACTAAATTGAACAGAAATTGTCATCAAAAACACTTATTTAATGACTTTATTTTCTTATAGAGTTACCACTCCATGTTTTCATATTGAAGGATTAAAATTTAAAACCCTAGACTTGGTTTATAGGTTGAAGACATAGTGTTATGTGTCCCCATATGAAAGATATCATCGACATATATTGATTTTTAATACCATACACTAGGAATAATATTCGTTCTTTATTATGTGAACAAATAAAATAAAAATTGAAAGAACATAAACAAAAAAGAAAAAAATTGAAACATTACTATATGTAAACCATATAAATAACATCATATGTAATAACAACATGATCAAATGATTAGATAAATCACCATTAAATAGAATTTCGCTATATGTGTTTGATCAATATATGGTACATACAAAAGACTAAAATAATAAAGGAAACTTTTATGCAAAAATTGATCCTAGAGTTAATTTTTGTACTACCACCATATCCAAAAAGAGGCTCCTAATGATCATTTAAATAATATAGGGGACTTTATCTTCCTATGATCCTGAATATTTAATCTTGTTTTCCCACTACGGTCTATATTTAGTTGTGTGACTGTAAAATATTGGAAGGACACACCAAATATCCATTTACAAAATCATTCAGAATATATGAGTTAATGTAATAATAACTATTTCAATAATAATAAAACAAAAATAATATGTTGTCAATTTCTAATAAAGACATTATAAACCATGAACTCGCCTTATTTGGATTAATCTAGTAGGAGGGGTCATCTAATTTTTAAGGTGAGTAATTATTTTCCATAATAGGATGTATATAATGAGGATGGTGTAACATAACCAACCTCCCAGATAAAAAATAGAGAACTAGGAAGTTGAAACATACCCAACCACATACATAGGAACCATATAATGAGTATGTTATAATATAGACAACCAATCATCTTGTAAATATATATCATGGATTGTTTAACATAGAAAACCTATTATAAATGAAAAAAATACATAATTGGTTATAATAGTCCAAAATATACCATAAAACCATGGTAAATATATATATATTAATTTAAATAATAACATATAATTCTAGACCATGACATATAGAAATGGAAGATCCAAACAACCTTCCTTATTCTACTTCATGATAAAAATAATATGTCCCCTAACCATATCCCATTATTCATAAAATAGTGTTCCCTTTATCTAACATTAACATCATAATGCATTGTAACCATTTCTATTCTGTCATTCCTCAGAAGTGATCCACATAAAAAATGAATGAGGTCATATTTGATATATATATAACTTTAATACTTCCCTATATATGATTAATTAAATTAATAAACTAAAAAATCATGATAAATAAAGGTATACATATATAACTGTCACCCCTTATTCAATATATGTTAATATCATCCATGTTATGAAATTTTTAATTTATCTTATAATGGTTAATTACCTCATAATGAACCTAACCATAATCAATAATTCATTAGGATGAAGGATCAAATGTCAAGTCATAACCAATTCAAAATAATATATATAATCCAATATAACTAATAAAACATGTTAAGGAACACAATACTTAATCTAAAAAGAGTTAAATCATTGAATGGAATTGGTTGATTTGAGACCAATAAATGAATATTTTTAAATCATACACGATCTCCCATATTTATTGATTTCATATTGAGAGTGTAGAAGTATCTGGGGATAAAAATATAAATGTTTATATGATTTTATACGTACGTAGTATTTAAGACCATGATTGATGGGTATTTATTAGGTCAAAAAATAAGGAATAGAGAGAAAAATGAAGTGGGATATCCATGGGAGAGGTTTCGAATATTAATGGGTTATGGGATAATGAAATATAATGTTTAAAATGATATTAAAGGTATAAATTTACAAAATTCATTCAAATTATGTGGGAGGGGAGGGGGAATTAAGAATCCAACCTGAATCGTAGTGGGATATCACTAAAACATTAGTGGTGAACGTGAATTATATTTGTCCCCCACCAGAAGGAAAAGGTGGAACAAAGAACTAATATAGATATCCACTTCAACCATGATTTTAATAAGAGATTATCAGAATTAAGGTGAGAGACTTTTTCCTACCACTAAATTTTGGTGGATATATCTCCTTATCATTTTTTTCACTAATTCCCACTTAGAACCATCCGTATTAATTGCCCAAAAATTGATATATGAAATTATTAAATTAAAATTAAAATGTTCAAAAAAATATTATAAATTATAAATATACACTATTAGATCTTATCATCCTTTTAAAATTAGCCTCAAGGATTTTATAAAAACTATTAGAGCTCAATGATCTTATTTCAAACTCCCACTCCCATGTCTCATCTTTATTAAATCTATGATTCCCCACACATTCATAAATGGATTGTTATCTCATTAAATTACCTTCTCATAGTGGTCCACAATACATCTGAGTCAATCCTTAGATGATTTTTCTACCTATAATTTAATATCATCGTTATCATTCACATGAGTATTCTTTTTATTACAACACTATATCTCTAACAGGTGAAATAATTTAGGCATCTCTTGATATCTCATGTAATATTTCAGTTGGTAATGCATAGTATTAATATATTCCAAAATCATGACTCAACCAAAAAACCTCTATGCAGTATTCCTTTATTTTCTCAAATGATGTCAATTTAATTGAGGTTATTTATGAAAGAATGCACATTATTTCATGATGGTCTTTATGGTTCATTACCATTGGTTATAATATGAGAACCACCTAATATAATTGGTAACTAGACACCACCAGATATAATTATTATAAGTGATGATCCCCAACACCAGGCATAGATTAATTATTAAAAACTCATCAATCATTATAAAATATAGAGTATTGGTACAATGTAGGTCATAGGAATTTTATATTTAATTATATGTGAACTCTAAAAAGTATATATATCTCGAATGATATACACATGATTAAAATATTGGACTACTGTATATCCTACAGTATCCATATAAGCTTCTCAAATTTTCTATCATCATTGGCATGATAAGGTATACCCATATTTAGTTGAGTGTCATTGGGCTTGTACATCCCATATTAAACTTAAGTCATAAAACATGATTCTTGATTGAATATTATACTCATATGAATCATGTTCAGATTTATAATCTCTCATGCCTAATTACTTCGTATCTCATTAGTGGAAATAATGTCTTTATTAAATTATAAGTGAGTGACCATTATCATTTGATCTTTTATAACCTATAAAGTTCATTGAACCTTTGATGATATAGGGAGAAATTTGAATAATTCTATATTCATATCAGTAAACATAAAAGGAGAAACTGAATGTTTATAATGTAATCCATATACATTTTGTGATGTTCCATCACCCATTGATAAATGAGTAACTAAAACTAATAGATAGTGATATTTATCTTCATTATTTTAAAAAAAAATTATAATACCATGATAAAAACTTATTTCTCTAGGATATATCACCCTTAAATATTTATTAAAGTCCATCAAGGTTTATTACTTCACTGGAATAGGGACCACTACTTTTTCATGAATATAGAAAAATGTTGTCTCATCACGGGTCAATTTGGAATTGGATATTCATGATAGAGTCTATATTCTATCCTAAATCAATCTAACTCTATGTATTTTATAAATTTCACTCGATATATCAATGAATATGTGATGGAAACATTAATGATATCAATTATAACCTATTCTATTTTTTCATAAATATTTCACTATAAAAAGGATCATTAAACACCACTTCACACTCGTCTCTTAAACAAATAAGTCATGAGTCTTTCTGAAAAGATAATTTCCCAGAATTTTTCCCTTTGTATGTGTATATTCTACTTAAAAATAGTCATTTTGTGATAGTATACCCAATGTAAAATTGTTTGTTTTTGGTCATGTTGGGAGATAATGCATTATATGACCCAAAAATCAATATAAACCACAAATATCTCCCTAAATAGAAACTCATAAAACTAATATAGAGTACAAATAAATATAACAAACTAATAATTATTTGTAGGGTACTTACACTTGTGGGTTATTATATGTTGAGACCTAAAAGTGACCACTCAATAATGTCATATAAATATGGACCATAAGAAATACCATGAAATCACAAATATGATATATATTACCCTTTATTGGAACAATAAAATTCAAAATAAGATGTGATGAAATATACTATTAAACTTCTAAAATTTGAATTCCATCAGACTAATTGAATTTCAACTCTTTAATGGTATTCCCCTGAAAAGAACTACTAAATATGAAAAATCTCAATTGAATCATATATATTATCCACCATATCTAAAGAAACTATTGATCTCAAAGCTAAAATGGGGTTGTGAAAAAGATTTCACTTTCTTTAAATATTCAGGTGTTATATAAATCCCAAACACATATATTATATTATCCTAAAAACACAACTCCTTAATCTAGAATGACACTCTGAAAAATTTGTGTATAAATTATGAGTTTGATGTTTACTCAATATGATCTCTAAATGATCTGAATGTAACTCATGAGTTCAAGAAAATACCATAGTGTTATAAATCATCTACACAATTATGGATTCATGTTAGGGGAGGAAAATATGGTATATAAGATCCATGAATATCACTAGTTCATTTAGTAAATCATTTGTCTCTCTAGAAATAATAAAATAGAATATATTTACATGTAAGTGGATAATTGATATTTATTATGACATTATTTATATAATGATTTTTTATGAACAATAATAACATGTTAGTTTCATTAATTGTGAAAAAACATGAGATCAGCTCAAGTAGAGTAACCATGTTATATAAAACCCTTTACCTCAAGGGATTTGATCTAAATATTGTTCTATTTGATCTTAGATAATTCCATATGATTAGAGGGTATAAATTTTGGATTAGTTCCAAACACAAGGTCATTAGTGAATTCAATATACATATTAAGATGAAATAATAAGAATTATTTTGTGAAACAATCTCACAGATGGTCCTATATTAACAGAAAAGTAGGTAAAACAATTAACTACACAACTATAATGACCATGTTGGAAAATTATTTTATAATCTCTCCCTACATTACATAAAGATTTATGACTCTTATTTTATAAATATCCTATTCCATTAGGAATGTTTGATAATCCTATATGAGTTTTATAAATGAAACAAACCTATTTTAGAAATTATTACAATCCTAAAATTGCATCAACCAATACATAAAAATAATAATGTCAATAAAATACATGTATCGAATGATAAAATACCATATATTAAAACAATCAATAAAAACTATAGGACACATAGTGAAGATTTTAAATATAGACATAATCTTTTATAGGGGAACATTTGAAATAAAAAACACCAAATAAAAATTTACATTAATCCTTAAAAAATTTACTAAACCAAAAAAATTACTGAATGGGTATCTCTAATTGCTTGAAATGAATCTGTTAATCTAGACATAATAAAAATAATATTTTTAATTGAGGTAGATCTATATCTCATATTAGTTAGATATTTGCATAGTCCAAAATCATTCCCCTATATTTTCCGTGTCTTTGTAAATGGGTTTAGTTTTTCCTTATCCCTTACCTTATGTACTGGGGGGATGGTGCTTTTCAAGAATAAGATGAAATAGAGAATGTGGTTGGAGATGAACATTCACATGGACGGAATTAATGATATGTTATGCACTAGATATGGTGTAGTTTTGTTTTGGAGATAGTTTATGTAGTTTAGAATGATCCTTTCAGTATGAATGATCTCAAAAAGGGGATTTATATTCTCTGTTGATTTAGGTGTAGTTTTAGAAAGGGTGTATATTGAATCATGCAACCCTAGGTATTGGATTCTAATGTCACTTCCATTTTTCATACCCTTGAACCATTTAATACCTATTTTTCGACATCAATAAATTAGGTTTTATTATATAGAGGATATATTTGAGGATTATGTCATGGATTCTATATCTCAGAACATATATGATATGACCACCCTTTTGTGTCATAGTTCCAGTAAAAACATAAATAAGAATGATGTAGTGAAGGTGGTTTCACTATGGTTCTATTAAATTACAGATTGTATAACATATTATATACCCATGAAATATACATATTTCTTCATTTATACTTTGAATGTTAGGTTAATATAGGGACTATTTTAGGGGATTTGGATCCCCTATTTCTTATATTTCGTACCTCACTTATATAGATCATTTGTTTGTGATCAAAGATGATCTCTTTATACTATGTCCAATTATGATCAATCATGTTTCTCTATCCATTCAATAATAGTTCATTCCAATCAGTTATAGTTGTTTAAAAAAATTTTAATTATATATAAATTGTGGGATTCATATAGGGATCTTTATTTCCTTATAGTAAATGATATTGGAGATAATATGTTTTTCTCTCCTTCTCTATTAGATATAGTTGGAAGTACCGTATAAAGCTAAGGGATATTGAAAAAATAAATTTAATGTAAATGTGTGGGATTATGATGAAATATATTCTTTCGGTAATATTGGATTAATATTAATTTAATATAATAACCAAAATTAATAATGAACACAATAGGATGTGGTGGTCGCATATGGAAATGGTATATTAATTTTTCACTCAATATATTCTATATTTTGTTCTATCTATTTATTGTTTTGGTAATAGTTTTTAGCCTAGTATATATGAAAAAACATTCTTACAAATATATAGATGTTTATGTTGAATTTAATAAGGATTGTGGAAATCATGATTAGAAGTATTTATTCCTTGATAACTATTGAATGTGAATTAGTTTACTAACCCATGTGTATATATTTTTTATTATATATTATTAACTCTTTGTAATATGTTTATTATTTATGAAATCAATCAATTGATAATAATTTAAATAAATATTTCAAAAAAATGGTTGTTTAATTGAGATAAATATTTGGGGAAGATAGGTCCCATTATTGTATTTGAATGGATTGTGTGACTTAGATTTTTGGAATCAGTTTCTCTATGAATTTTTTTTAAGAAAATTTTGTTTCAATAATATTTTTATCAAGGGTAATATATAAATTTTTTAGTTTTATAAATATATATATTTGATGATGGGATATGGGATTTATTGTTTCATATCATTGGAATAATATTTACATTGATATAGATGGTTAATGTTGGGAGCTGAGCCTACCTATTTTAAAAGTTGTAATTTTGGATGTTCTCTGTTCATTTGGTTTTTATTTATATGTGGGATTATCATTATTTATTTATATATTATTTTATGGTTGGGTTACCATTTTTTTAGTTTCCAACTACATGTGAAAATTAGTTTCGGCTGTATAGGTGCCTCTAATCATGGTATCTTATGATGAGTTACCAAAATGATGTACTGGAAAATAAAATATTATTAAATTAATGGTATGGATGTTTATGAAAGAAATGTGGAATAACATAAACCATGGGATGGTTATATTAAATTCTTTGATAATATGGGATAATAATCATGGAATTTTAATGTGAATTACAAATCATTTTGGAATGGTATGAACTTTATGGAATAAAAAATTAATTTCAATGGGTTTTACCATGAATTAGTGATAATTTATAATTAATAAATAATATTACTTAAAGGTGTTGAAATTTGATTCTTGTGTATACGTATAAGGTCTTGTTTTCTAGTTCATAAGAGTGGTAAATGGGTGTGATGTGGGAAGATAACAGAAATTCTATCTATGGTTAGGTATTTACCCAAATAATGGATTTGTATAATATTATTCTAGAATTTTATTATTTCATAAACTCCACCACTAGAGTCATAATGATAGTCAATGACTGAATGTTTAGGGTATAGGTTTTTTTTTCAGTATCCTTAATGGTGAGGGAATAGATAGATGCATTTTCCCTCTTCGATTCTCTACCTTCAAAACGTAATTTTTTTAGCATATCAAATATTTAATAGAATAAGGTTTAGTGTACAATTATCCATTATATATGATGGATATAAATATTATAATAAATATATGCGTGGTTTGTTAATTCATGATACTATTACAGCAACATGTATACCGACTATAGTGTGTGTGGTTTCTTACATTTTTTCTTTCAGAAGATTATCTTCCTTTTTTGGTATAATTCATTTTATACAAGATATATCGGATTTCAATATTAGTAATTTTATTACAATCTAGATGATGATAATATTATTGTGATGAGATGATAATGGTGTATAAGGATATTTTGTATGTATAAATAGGGTACATGATGAATTATTGAAGGTTTGAGAGAACTTAATGGGTATAATTTTGGTGTGATAGGGAAAAGGTAGTGGGGCAGGGGATATGAAGTACCTTTCTTACAAATATCTAATGATATGGATTTCATTGTTTCGGTTAGCTAGTGAGGGATCATTAGTGAGGATGGGGTGTAGGTTTTTCTATTTTTGTAATGATTTGGTTTCAATATTTATGCAATGGGATTTAGTATGATTCTTTTACATTTCTATGGAAGGTTCAGGGGAGGATTCCAAAAATTATACCGATATTATCACACCATATATATGGAATCCATCTTTAATGATCACATGAGAATGTTGTTGATCATTCTAGTAATTAATAATTTTCTATTTTTTTCTAGTAGCTATTGGATATACTTGGTTTTTTCCAAGGCTTTTATTAGGAATTTCCCTACTTTTTTAACATTTTCTATTATATTATATTGATATATTGATATGGTTTATCTATTAATTATTTGGATTTGATTGGTTGATTTACTCATCTCCAGTCCTAAAATATTTATAAATATGGTAATGATTTTTTAGGAATTCCATTCCCTTAGTGTTAGATGTAAACATATGGTCTAACAACATACATTTTTAAGAGTTATGGTTTTTAAATGAACTAAATTTATTTGATAGCTTGTGTTATATGAAATGCCATGTTTAATGAATGGTAGTAAAATATTAATATTATTTTTGAAACATGATAGTTATTACCTAGCCATTTAACATAGTGTAATGAATAAGAACAACCCAATTTTAAATAATATATATAATTTTTATATATATATAAAATATTTATAAAAAGGAAATTAACATTTAGTAATGTTTTTATATGTTTCAAGAATGTGATATTCTCAAAATAATGATTTTAATTTATTTTTCAACAAATTAATGAAACTAATTTTTGAAATATTATAAAATTAATTTGATAAAATAAAAATAATTTCTTTGAATCGTTCTGTATAAATTTTCTTAGCATCAATTTTTAGGATTTTTCTGAAAAGTTAAATATTTTATTCCAGTGAATAGTGAAATTATATTTTTTAAAAGACAATCATTTTCATTAAAATAATTTACAAGAGTCATATTACATTAATATGGCACTAAATATAAAATTATTTTAAAAATATATATATTAATAAAATTTAGGCAATTTGAAGAATTTTCATATGGGATTTTGATACAAAATATTTTGAAACTTTTGACTAGGAAAATAACATTCTCGTCGTGTCTTATGGTTTTATTTTAAATTAAAAATTTCATCTTTTGTAATTTGAATTTTTAAAAATGGATTCCATTTTTTAAATAAAAATAATTTATATCTTTTAATATGTTGAACATAATTTTTTACCATTAAGAATATTAAAATCAGAAAAAAAAATAATTAACACCATTAAAGTGAAAATGAGTTTACCATGGGTCAAAAAATGGTAAGGTTTAAAATGAAATGTAAAATTTCCTGACACAAATTTTAAGGAAATATTTAGACGATGTCAAATTTAAGTATGTATAATGATACATTTTGGACCGTTTTCCTATGGGAAAAACATGGGTACACATTATTCTTCTAAACAATAAAATATGTGTCCTCCCCTAATTATAAAAAACACCCCTTATCCTATAATATTATCACATAAAAACCCATTTGGGTTAGAAAATTACTAAAAAATATATCTTCTTTACATCCATCACTACATTATAGATTCCTTGCAAAAATCATAAATCTAATCTTTGAATGAGTTTGGTTAAACAAAAAGAGGGTGTCTGAAGAAGAGATAAAACATTTAACTATGAAACTTGTTTTACGTCTTCTTAAAATAAAATAAAATAGAAATAAATAATGATGAAATAATATTACATTATATTTCATATAAAAATATATTTTTATGTTGACTTTATAACCTATATCCATCTATACCTCCAAAAAAGGATACAACATCCATATTCATGTGTATGATGGACTGCCACTTCACAAAATGTAGCAATTTAGTATCCACAACCACCTATCATAGTTGTATACAATGATGAATTAAATTTTTATATGATATATATAATATATTATTAAATTTATAGAATTATTTTATAGAAATACCTTCTTACATTACATTGTGTGTGAATATGATAAAATTGTTGTTTAGTATAGAGGACTACCTCCTCACTGAGTGATGTGAATTGTTCACATTTTACATATATGTTAATTAGAATGGTTATAATGAAATTATGTTATATATATGAAATTCAAATGAATTGTTAATGATTATTTATTCTTTAGGTTTCTCGCTTTCATTCATTTGAGAAAATAGAAACAATGTTAATGTGTATCTATAGCTTACGATCTCCATGAATTATGATTTTCATTTTTTATCTCTAGGATTTATGGATTACAATAAATATATACATAATAAATTAATGTTATATTTATTTTATGGTGATATATTTATATATTATGGACATATTTTCAAATTAATAAAACCAAAATTATGAAATAAATCTATAATTAAAAATCAAATAATTTGATTCCCTAAACTTGACATTATGAAAGAATTATTAATAAATTGGTAATAAATTGTAATAAGTAAATCATATATGGTATTATATATATATATATTTAAACATTTAAAATATTTATCGGAATATTATATTTATTATACAAGAGGGTTAAATGTGTAAAATAGAATTTGATACTTATGGATTGAGATTTTTTTATAATTTTCCATCACCGAATCATATGATATGTCATGAATTAATAATCTTTTTGTGGTGTATTAAATGAACCTTTGAAAATGAATATAATGATTAATTTATTATGTTGATATTATATAGTTCATTTATTGTAATTATTTCATGGTATTATTCATCAATGTTTCGAAATTGGTAAGGGTTTTCTATTACAATCTCATTGTTTATCGGTATTCTTTATGATTATGAATCCAACGATGAAATATTATAATTTCTATCCCAAGAAACACATATATTATCTTCTCATATATTTTTTTTATGAAAATTAATGTTTTCCCTTAATTTTAATATCTTTATTGTATCAATATTCTAAAGGAATTTCCTTAAGAAACATCACATTTATTTTTCTCTTCATTAAAAAACCCATTTTTAATACAAGAACATGTGTCATAAAATGTTTTGAAAATTATTTACAAACTATAAAACTGATTTCTGAAAAAAAAATATTTTCCCATGTATGAATTGTTCAAATTTTCTTAAATCTATCTTCATGTATTATTTAGATCAAGGATAATTTTCCTTTTATCAAAAAATGTTAAGGGTATAATTATTTAAATGTGTATGCAATTAATGTGATTTACAGTATCAAGAACATTATTTTATTTTAAAAATATTTATAGGATTAATTGTTTATTATGAAAGAAATTTATTTTGAAAATGTTTTATGTTTTAGGATGATAATATGTATTTATAACCTATTTATATTTCATGGGTCATTATGTGATGAAATAATTATGAAATCCATTTCTTTTCATTGGTTCTAATATGATTCATGTTTTATAAAGCCCATTTCTATTCTTTTGTTGTGATATAATTATTTTTGAATTATTTAATGGAACACATATGTATAATTTTAATTATCTGATGGAGGGATCAATATCTATTTTCAATGAATTGGTTAATTATTATTGTTAATTGGGAACATAGGGTACATGAGATGTTATCCCAAGCCTAAAAGTGAATGCATGATAGGTTATCCCAATCCCTTAATAGGGTACAAGGGTGTTCATTCCAATATCAATGTAGGTATGTGATTAGTTAGTGAAATCATAATATTTTTTGATTGCATTATTCTGTTTCTTTAAAATTAGATTTTCTATGGTTATGTATATCCCAAAAACCTATAACTTATGGAAATGTTTTTCTCCTAACGTTGGTGTTATTTTATTCTATTATGATTCATGTCTTATGTAATACCATACATTATACCATGACATGTGTTTTTTTATCTAACATATATTGGGATTAGTTTTCAATTTTTCTTCTCATATTTTCACACCAATATTAACATTATATATTTATATCCCACTTGTTCACTATTATTGATCACTTTTTCTTACGATTTTTCTTGTTCCATAGGTTATGGGAAAGTTATTATGTATGTTATGATCAAGAAGGGTGAATTATAGGTGGAACATAGTGGGAGATGACGTTGATCACTTATGGACCAGTTATTTATGTGTCCATGTTTTCAAAGGTACTATACCTAAATGATTATACCTTTGATCAATATGTTATTTAATGAATATTCATATTGAAATATGTAACATTTATTATTGAGAATTTTCTTTCATTAAGGATGGTATCATAGAAAGGTTTATTAAAATATTAAAAACTAATATGAGAAAACCTTACTATGAACCAAAAGTAAATATTCAAGTAAAGTCAAATATCCTAGAATACTATTTATGGAAATATAAAGTGGTTTCTATGAAATTAAATCCATATTTGGATACTAAAAGTGGATATGGCTCTCACATATATATACCTGGGTGTAATAGATTTGAAAAATTCATGTTGGGATTGACTCAATCATTACCTAATAAATGATAATGGGACCTACTGCCCACCTATTTTGACATTACCAAGTGATGTTCTATGGAAATTAATAAAATATTTTTAAACAATCATTAAGGATTTAGATAAATGAATACTATGAATTACCTAGTATAAATATAAGGCAACCTACTTTTAATGAAAATTTTAATATTTAGATATAATATAATTGATTTTTTCTGATTATGTGGTTCCCAACATTGATTATTGTTTCTTATTGTATTATATTTTGTTTTAGTCACTGGATTGAACTTAAAGGAACCATGTTTATACTCGGTGTGGTAGATAGTGTAATGATTTCCAACTTAATTGTCTAAAGGTTTTGGGATATAGAAATAAAAATTTAATTTCTATGCCTACACAAATATCTCATGCCATGAATCATGATAAACATACCATCAACTAAAGGAGGGAAAAATGTAATTTTGAGTTGTTATTTAAGGTAAATATACCTTGTTTTGGTGGCTTTGCTGATACACTAGTATATGATTAATGGATCAGTTAGAATAAAACTAAAATTTTCTATTATCTTGTGTTTGGAACTTGAAAAATTAATTTTTACATATATAATTTGGATGGTGAAGCAGATAAATATTGGACTGTCATTATCAATATATGGAAACCTGATGAAATTGAAACCACATAGTGGGAGGATTTTAAGAGATTATGTTCAATAAGTTATTCCCTCGTATTCATTGTAAAAAATAAAAATGGAATTTTAGGATTTGAAGAATAATTATAGTGAATATTTTGGTACCTATGACTAAAACATTATAAAACATGTGAGGATAACTAATGGAATAATCATCCAACCTAGATTTAAGGTTGTGAGATTCTTTTGTGGCATAAAACCACATCCCTTAAAGAGTTATCCAAAAAATGCTTCTTTATCACGTAATAAATTATTTTATGTGATCTGATTGTAGAAATAGAGATCCGGGTTATAACTAAATATTATATTTTTTACATGAAAGGAAATATGTAGTTCAAAAGAAACTATACAAACCATTAATATAATAAGAATATATTTCCTTCATGCTCAATCTTTGGAAGGAAAAATTTATGTAATTGTCTTTAGCGAATTGTTAAATGATTAAATTATGTAAAGGAAGGTCATTCGGAAATTGAATGCCAAAGTGATGGGAATATGTGTTTTATTGTTGAAAATAATTAGAAATATCGATAGAATGCACCACAAAACACCATTTTTTTAAAGTGTAATATGTTTGGGAACTATGAATATTATTTACCAAATCAAAAGGTAATTGTCAGTTATTGAAATTGGAAACATCATAATCGAATATATGAAGTAAAATATCATGTGATCACTATTTAAAATGTGGGGATCAATAATTACAAGGTGAGAGGTATATTTCACATCCACTACAGAACTAATAATTACTTATTTCAATATGGATCTTCCCAATAATTAAAATATGCATGATTTTATAGGGGTATATATATTACACAAGAATGATTAAATACATAATTAGCAGTTGAAAAAATCAATGGTATGATGTTCCCATTAGAAGTATATAATTCATCTCTATTTATTGTTTTTGAGAATTTATTTCCTAAAAATAATTTCATACATCCACTAGTTGAATTTGATGTTATCTTTGGAATGGACTATATTTCTCTACATAATTACCAAATTAATTTTCAATGAATATAAATCACATTTTATATTCAATTCTAACCTATGAAAATCTATTAAAGTGATGACTAAAATAAAATTATGATGTAAATCACATCCATTGTGTTGGATTTTATTCCTATTAAAGAGGGATACTAATCTCATATGGTTTTAGAGAAAAACACCACTAATAATGTTCTAATTGTGTGGGAATTTATTGATTTCTTTCTAGAAGAGTGGCCTAGAATTCCATAAATATGTTATGTTTTGATCTCAATAGAAGTCATAAATAACGCCATACCAATTTCTGACTCCCTATAGAATGGCGTCAATTGATTTTCTAGAATTGAAAATAAATCTCCAAGATAACATTAAAAAGGGATTCATTTTTCTATGTGTGTCACCTTGGGGTGAACATATTCATTTTATTTTGAATATTGATGGATCAATGAAACTCTTCATTGATTATAGAAGTATCCATAAGATCAAGATAAATAAAGGTAACTGATAACTTGTACTGGTTATATATTTGGAAAAATATGTGATGTTTTATACATTTCAAATATTTAGCATTAAACTTGATATAATAAATTGAGGGTCAATAAGAGGAAATAACCATGAAAAATTTCAGACAAGGCATACGATAATATGACTAAATAATTATCCCATTCATTCTTACTAATTCCACATATATATATTTAGTGATATAATTAATAGAGTGTTTAGATAGTAACTTGATTAGTTTTTTAGTTATTTATAGAAGATATGGTTATATATTCAACGACCAAAGAAGAGTATGATGTTTACTTGAGAATTATATGTATGACCCTATGGAAGGAGAAAATATATGAAAAATAAACAATATGTGATTTTTTGATTATATAATATATTGAGAAGGTATATTAGTAGATGCATCAAAGAGAGGGGCTATTAAATGATGTATTAGACCAACCTGGTGACTAAGATCCATACATTTAATGGTTTACCTGAATATTATTGAAGGACTGTAAATCAATTATCTGGACTATCTAATCTTATAACCCTGTTAACATATAAGGATCTTAATTCATATGGATAAATGAATGAAAGGAAAATTTCAATGAATTGAATAGATGACTAGTTAGTGAACCAATTATTACTTTACTATTTTGTAAATAAGGGTTCCTAATCTACACTGATGCATTCAAAATGAGATTTGGTAGTATTCTAAGGTAGAATTTTATTGTTAAATCATATACCACATAATATTTGATGGTTAAAAATATAATTAAAAAAGTAACTATTTTCTTTAGGAGATGGTAATTTTTTCAGTTAATATATGGAGGCAATATCTTCATGTAGAAAATATTGATATATATAATATTAATAAATTATTATTGTATATATTCACACAGTAGGATTTTATCATGGAAAAAATAATAGAGTTAAATATGACCAATGATTAAGAATTCTCAATACATTACCACTCTTGATAGGTAAACAAATAAGATGCTACATTATGTAGAAAGTATCATGCTTTTATATCCATGATGGGTATCACAAATGATCCAATATTTATATATTTTAAAAGGATTCTTGTTGAAATCGTGATGGGATGGGAGAAATATTATCTTTTTAAAATGTTTTTTCATCAATTTCCCCACGTAATGATTAAATTTGAATAAAATGATGATGTGGTACTATAAAAGGTAGTGATAAATGTTCTTATGTTTATACTTGATCATGATGGAATGATACTATTAAAAAATAGTGTATGTATTTGATCCGTATCTAATTTGAAGAATGGGGTATTAGAAGAAGGTCATAGTTCTCAATTTTCTATTCATCCTTGATGTATAAAGATATATAGATATTTGAATGTGTATTTCTTTTGTGTTATCCCGAAGGGAGATATTAATGATATTTTATCTTTATATTGGGTATGATATCAAGTTAAGGCTAATAGACAAAAGTCGGAAAGGATGTTACAACCATTACTCATACCAGAATTAAAATGCTAAATCACCAAAATTGATATTATTTGGCCTCCCAAAAATAGCTAAATGTATTAATGTTATATGGTTTGTTTAACAACTTAATATTTTACGAGAACATAATGTTCGATAGCTTATATGACCCACAACATTGAGATAAATCAAATCATTAAATATTATAATTTCAATATGACCTTTATATTCTACCTATTAAATTGGCGAGTATAAATATTATTAACTAATCTATGAACTATTTCTACATTACATACTCAAGAAAAATTCCATAATTACTTTTTACAAAATTATTACTAAATATTCAGTATTGCTTTTTTTTCATTATAAATACATTTTCTACAAAATTGATTTGTATTTATTTTTGTGAAATTTTTTTTAATTAATATATGGAAGTTTTATAAATATTATTTTATAAAAATTATAATTTTTTAAATTCATAGAACAAAATTATATTGGGGTTAATATATTTGATTTTCCTAAATAGTTTGATTTTTTCCATTAAATAGTGAAAATACAAATATGTATTGAAGACATTATTTTTTGTTTCAAATAATTGGAGAGTTTAGTTTTATTTTAAGATTGGTTAAATATAAAATTTGCTCAACTATAGAATTAAAATATAAATTAATTTAATTGTAATAACATTTCTAATTGAATTTTTAATAAAATAATAAATGTATATTTTTAAGAAAAAATGTTGTTTTTATAAAAAAGGTTTTCATATAATTTTGAGAAATTATTTCAAAATTTATTTATATCTTGTATAAAAAATAAATTTTATTTAATAAAATTATTTTTTAATTTATTATTAAAAATTTAACCAATTATGGGCTATATTATATATTATATGAAGTTAATTTTTTTTGAAAAGTAAAAAATTTAATGAAATGATTTATCTTTTATGATATATACAAGACATAATCATAATTTAAAGATTAATAAAATATATTAAATGAATATAGTAAAATAAAATAATATTAATTTCATTTTAAATTTATTTAAAACACAGATATTAGAATTTTTCCATAATAAATTTGAAAATTATTTTATATGATCATGTGGAGCATGAATAACTCGTGAATAGATATGTTTTCTTACAACCAAATGTTTTATAAATAAAATTTCCCATTTGATTTAATTAAATGTATTATCATTTAATATGGTGATAGAAAACACAAGAGATTATTTTTTTTATATCCAATTAGAGTTATAAGACAATTAGGTATCATTATCATTGATAATATAGTTGTTTTATAGTTATCAAAGGATTTGTAAAAATATATGGTTTTAAAAAATCCAATTGATAAAGAAAATGGAAGTGATGACATAAAATAGATATATCAGACTCTATTAATCCAATTTATTAGTGTTTTGAGGGAGATAGAATCACATGCGTATTCCCTTCACCAAGCCCAAGATCAGATCCAATAACTTAAGAATGAGTTAAACCATTTATGAGAGAAGTTCAAGCTCATCGAGACCATGACCCATACCATGTACGTCAAACCACCCCTTGAAATCCTCACCATCTCACACTTAACTCTTAGGTATTTCTCATGTGTATTAATGGGATATGTATCAAGACCCTAGAAATATAAATATAAATATAATTTTCTATGTAATAATAAATATATTTTCATCATATTATTTTCTACTTTGTAAATGTCTATTATTTTGAAAAAATAAATGAAAATTTTTATTTTTGGATAATATTAAAATTCAATTAATGAATTTATTAATTAATAAATTTTTAAAATAAATAATATTTCAATAAAATATTATTATTTAATAATTTTTTTCATTTCTAAATGATCATATATTTTTTATGATGTCAACTGTAATTTTTTAAAAGGGTTCTGAAACTGTTATTTTCAAAAAAACCCAACACTTCATAATAAATGCAGATTTTTTATTTAAGTGTAAATTCAAATATTAAGAAAATATTTATGTAAAAATGATTTTAATTTTTTAATCATAATTTTAAAATTTTCCAATGGTGAATATTTGAAAATTTTCCAGGGCAGTCAAATTTTCCAGTAATATATAAATATCGTATAACTATACATTAAGAATTATGATATCATTATTTCCTAAAATTTATGTAATAAATAATATAAATGTTGTGAAAAAATATATCTATGTTTTCCCTTTAAATAAGTTTTATTTTATGTTTTTTTAGTTATATTTATAAATCATTTATGAATCCTCCAAAACCATTAATTTTTTTTAATGATTTAGAATAATTTCTTTAAGATAATGACTCACCTCAATAAATGAAATAAAATTATTCTATTATGTTCATACCCTAGACTTATAAAATAATTTAAACCACTCATATATGGAAGAAATGATGGGAAAAACCAAGTGATGATTTGTGGTTTTGATTATTTTATTATATAGATTCCAAAACCTAAATAAAAAAGAAATTCCCCTCACTTCCTATATAAACCCACCGCAGATCCCATTTATATTCACTCAATATTCTTGTATAATGTCAAAAACTCATTTATCGACTCTATATATTTCTCCGAGGGAGTAAAAATCTCTCAATAATCACCTCACAAGCTTTTGGATTCATATACTAAATTAATAGACCTTTAACTCTCCAATTAATATCAAGAAATATCAAGAAATATTTATTTTTATTATTTTAAGATTTGTTCTTATATATCAAATTTGCAATGAATTTTTTTTATAAATAATTAGATCATAATTTCACTCTCACTAATCCTTCCATGTTCATTTATGTACACCATTTTCGATGTCTAAATTAATAAATGATTTGTTCCATCTCATTTCTATTCAACCAGTTATTTTTTATTATGTATATTAAATTCCAATTTGTAATGTTTGGATATGTTCTTACATAATTCCCTTAATATAAATTTAATTTATAAGTGATGATATTCCCCATTCACTCCCATTAATCCTCCCAGGATTCTTTTATATACACTCATTACTGTAACACCCCACCCCTACCTCATTGGCTTGAGTTGGTACTGAGGGTTACTTGGCCTTAAGCGATGTTCCCAAGGAGCTAAAGGCTGGAAATAAATGCTGAGGGCTCCGAGAACAATTGGGGAACGATTTTCCATTGAGATAAAAAAAACCAACAACCACAACTAAATGATGGATGTCAAAAAAACCAAACTCATACATTACCGAAGAAAACTAGATAATCCATAATCTCACATGCCAACACAACCAAAAAAGCATCAGAGTACAATGCAGAAGACTCAACATAAACACCATGAGCCATGACACCACCATAGCTCCACACCAAGCCCTAAACTCCAAGTTCCACCAAGACATCACAACACACCACTAAAGGAGGTCGATGCCTTTCCTTTTACCATGTCACGATACACAACATCTGCAAAGACACCAACGTGCCATTGTAGGGGGTGAGTACTAAAACTCAGTAGGTTTTCCCCAAATGACTTCCCTACACACACCACTAGGATAAAACCGTTAGCATATTTATATAAAACAGTTTATATATAATAAAACACATGTGCACCCATTTTCATAAGCCAAACATGCCCTTAACATGCCATCACATCCAAACCAAGAAACCAAGGTAAAGACAAAAAAACAAGCCATAATACATTCTCTTACTCACATATTATCACAACAATTCCATCTTGCAAAAAATGCACAACAAAAACCAAAACAACCAAACAGTGGCTCTTCTGTCCATCCCGTTCACCCATTCACAATTGGTGGATCTCCCATCAACCAAATAGTTGTTCTTCCATCCAACCCGTTCACCCATTCACAACAACTAGACCTTCCCGTCAACTAAACGGCGGTACTTCCGTCAAACCCGTTCACTCATTTACAACTAGTGACTTTTCCCATCCACATATACTTTGACGGTGGCCCTTACGTCCACTATCCATCCTCATTACTTATAGTTTTACTTCTCACCCACTTCCACACAACATTTAAAGCAAGCCAAACCAAGATCACAACATCATGCAATCAACAAATTCCATTTCACATCAATCCCATTCAATAAATCAACCATTTATTAAAAATAATTTTCCATGCCCAAGCCTCATTTCAATAAAACGACCTCTTTATTGAAACCCATTTTCATCAACCATTCTCCCAAATCAATCTCATCAATACCATTTTAAAATATCCATTTTAAAATACACAACAAAAACATTTCAATAAGAAACCCCCTTTTCCCCAAAAAATCACCAAACGGATTTCCAACCAAATTCGCACATCAACAGACAATTAATTAAAATCCCAAAAAATTAATTGTAACATGTAACCACAAGTTCTAACCATGTGGTGTCGAGTGGGAAGACACCTACCTTTAGGGTCACCGAGAAAATGACCCACAAGCCACCACACCTCAAAAGTAGAGAACACACCACCAAAACCTCTCTAGATCCCTTTCCCCAGGAGAAATCACATATAATGCACCTTGAAACCCCTTATAATCGCTTAAAAAATGAGAGGGAGAGCACTCCTAACCCCTGAGAATCCAGAAACCCGAGTGAGCCTGGAACTTATAACACTAACTTTAAGTGGCTGCACAGTTAGCCCGCACGGTTTGGAAAACCATGCACTAACCGTGCGCACACCACTCCCTCGAGAGCCCGAGTCTGCACGGTTTCCTTGCATGGTTTGGGAAATCGTGCCCAGGATGTGCATAGCCTACTATCTCCCCCTGCATGGTTTCATGGAGCATACACATGGTTTACACTAACCATGCTCAAACCGTGCACCCCTTTAAAAGCCTCCAAACTCATCCAAACCCATTAAAAACTCTCCTACCCTCTTCCCAACACATTCCATGCACTTTAATTACATAAAAATATATAAACAAAGGCCACATACATCTAACCGGGGGTTCAACATTCTACCCACCATTAGAATTTTGTCCTAGAAAAGTAGTGAACCTACCCATTGCCGAAAGATCTCGGGCCACTGCTCGATCTTCTCTTTCTCCTGATCCCAAGTCTCCTATTGAACCTGATCACGTTTCCACAAAACACAAACTAAACCAATTATTTTACCATGCAAGACTTTCTCTTCCATATCCACAACCCGCACCGGCACGTGCACCAACGAAGCATCCGGTTCCAGTTCAAAATGATCCCATCGAATCACATGGTCTTGATCTGGCTGATACTTTTTCATCTACAACACATGAAACACATTGTGCACCACACTAAACTGTGGTGGAAAATCCAAATGGTAAGCCACCTCACCATCCTACTCAAGAATCTCAAAAGGTCCAATATACCTTGGAGATAACATCACCTGCATTGAAAATCGACGATGTCCCAACCTAGGAGAGATCCTGAAGAACACATGATCACTCACCTTGAACAAAAACTGTCATCGAAGATTATCCACAAATGATTTCTGATGACTCTGAGCCATCTTCATTCTCTTACAGATCAACATGATCTTCTCTGTAGTCTCATGGACAAGGCTCGGTCCAACCATCGAGGACTCACCCGTTTCCACCCAATATAGTGGAGAATGACACGACCGCCCGTACAATGCTTCAAACGGAGCCATCTGTATAGATCCCTGATAACTGTTATTGCACAAGAACTCAACCAATGATAAGTGCTCCCCTCACGAACCCCTCAAATCAATGACACAAGCCCGCAATATATCCCCAATAGTTTGTTCCGTCCTCTTGGATTGACCATCCGTCTGAGTGTGATACGCCGTACTCATCGTCAACTACATTACAATGGATTGATGTAAGGATTTGAAAAAATGAGATGTAAACCTTGGATATCTATCTCCTACAATTGAAACTAGAACACCATGCCTCTTTACGACCTCCTGGGTATAGATTTTGGACAGATCCTCCACCATATGATATTCATGAATCAGGATGAAATGGGCCGACATCGTTAGCCAATCCACTATCACCCAAATGGTATCATGCTTCTTGAACATTATTTGGAGGCATGTGGCAAAATCCATCGCTATCTGCTCCCACTTCCAAACCGGGATTGGTTAAGACTGCAACATTTCTGCTAGAATCTGATGCTCTACCTTGACCTGCTAACAAGCCAATCATCTTGAAACAAACTCAACTACAATTTTTTTCATACCAGCACAGCAGAACTACTCTTTCAATGCTTTATACATTTTCTGAATTCCATGAAGAACAACCTTCCTAGAATTATGATACGACCCGATAATATCATCCTGACAAGCAACTGGTGCAACCATCCTATTCCAAAAACACAAAACTAAATCTCCATCCAGTTTCCAAACCTCAATTGTCTCCCCACCATTGAGCCTGGACCCCACGGTCACACACTCAGAATCGGATATTTGTGCCTCTCTAACTAGGACAACCAAGTCGGGAACCAACGAAACTGGAAAGAAGACCGCTCTGTCACCCTGGTCCTCACATTCTAACCGCATATCAGCTATACCTGACATCAACTGACACTGATCAGATGGCTGTTTTATCACCTGTGCATATGATTTTATTCTTATTTCATCCGCCACCGAATTTCCCTTACCCGGTGTGTACATCAAGTCAAAATCAAACATCTGTAGATATCTCATCCATCTCCTTTACCTCATGTTCAAATCCCTTTGTGAGAAAATATGCTTTAACATATAATGATCTGTATATACCGTGAATTTCTCACAGAAGAGATAATGACGCCATACATTCAAGGAATGGACCACTAATGACAACTCCAAATCATGAGTTGGGTAGTTCTTCTCATGCACTATCTACTATCGTGAGCCATACACGATGACATGATTCCCTTGCATGAGAACACACCCCAACCCTGATCCCGATGCATCACAATACACCACATACCCTTTTCCTAGTTCTTCCAAAACGATTATTGGTGCTGATGTAAGACGACCCTTTCTCTCTTCAAAACACTACTGGCACTATTCATTCCACTGGAATGGAACATTATTTCTTGTCAACGCTATCATCAGCAAAGCCAAACGTGAAAAATCACAAACAAAGCATCGATAATACACAACTAGACTAAGGAAACATTGTATCTCAAACACATTCTTTGGCGGTTTCCATGAGATAACAACATCTATATTTTCTGGATCCACTGAAACACCCCTTTCAGAAATCACATGGCCAAGAAAACGGACTTACTGTATCCAAAAGTCACACTTTGAAAACATGGCATATAATCAATGATCTCTCAAGATCCCCAACACTCTCACCATGTGCTACTCATGCTCCACCTGTGTCTTTGAATACACCAGAATATCATCCACAAACACCACCACAAATGAATCCAGATATCTATGAAATATCTGATTCATCAATGCCATAAACACAGCTGGTGCATTAGTTAGACCAAATGGCTTAACCAGATATTCATAATGGCCATATCTACTTCTAAAAGTTGTTTCAGAAATATCCTCCTTCCTCACCCGCAATTGATGATATCCTGACCTCAGGTCGATCATTGAGAACCACTGGGCTCCCCTAATCTGGTCGAACAAATCATCAATTCGTGGAAGTGGATATATTTTCTTTATCATAACTTTGTTAAGTCTATGATGATCAACACATATCCTTATGGTTCCATCATACCTTTTCACAAACAACATTGGAGCTGCCCACAGAGATGTGCTAGGCCTGATAAACCCTTTGTTTTCTAACTCTTCCAACTGGATTTTAAATTCCCACAATTCACCTGGTTCCATTCGATAAGATAGAAGTGAGATAGGACTGGTCCCCGGATGGAGATCAATCATAAACTCCACTTCTCATACGGGAGGTAACCTAGAGAATTCATCAGGAAAAAAATTCATGAACTGATCCACCACTACTGGAAGAACACTATGCTCAAAACCGTCTAACGATTCCAATGACAACACCGCTAACTGATATGATAACGTACCCACTGCTGGTGCCAACAAACCCGTTGAACACTTCCTTTCATGATTATCTCCTCTAAAGAGATGGCTAACACCATCATGTGTCATAAAATCCACTATCCTTGCATCACAGTTGATGTGGGCCTTAAAATCCACCAACCAGTCCATTCCCAATATTACATCATACCCATCCATCTCAAGCGTTGAGATGTTCCACACTATCTCAACCTCTCCCACAAATATACAAAATTCTCTTCACAAGGAGTCACGACACTCTCTTCGACCCATAAGAGATTGTAGTTTCAAAAATGCAGGCATTATTTCTACCCTTAACCCCAAAAAATCAACCACACGTGCATCAATAAAAGAGTGTGAATCACCCGTATCAAACAACACTTGCATCATGGTAGAATTTAAATGAATAGTACCTCGCACTATGGATGGTACAGACTGATCATCCACCACAAATTGCTCCGCTCCAAACACATGTTTTCTTGCCACACTCTTCTCTTTATTGTTCTTCTGAGGCGTTGTGGAATTCCGAGAATCACCATGACCCACTTTACTATGCTTTCGAGGGGTATGTTGCTGCCCCTATCCCGTCAAAGCATATGATGTCTGCGATCCCTGAGGAGTGTCAAAGGCACCCGACCTTGGAGAATTCAAAAAATAACTCTTCATATGGCCCATCTGCTTACAATTATGACATGCTCGAGGTTGGGACGTACAATCTTGCTTGATGTGGCTCGTAGAACCACACTAAAAAGAACCCAGATTTCTCTGGGGCTTCGGAGGAAGGATTACCAACCCTGACGTCAGATTATATGTCATATTCCAACCCTGAGAATAAGTTTCCCTCTTCTGCTTAAACCTAGCATTATAGTTTCCACTATTCCCCATGGGTACCACCATGCTTCCCCCCCCCCCCCCCCGAGAGCTCCCAACAGATCTCGCTCAGCCACCGAGGCTCTGTTCACTATTTCCTTGTAATCATCTATACACAACACTGCTATCTTTGAACGGATTTCTTGCCTCAACATTGCTTCAAATATCCTTGCCTTCAAAGATGTTCTACATGCCACCTTGGTTGAAAACCGCAGTAAGTTCATAAGCATAGCTGCATACTCCATCACCGACATCAGCTCTTTCTTCAAATTGAAGAAATCAGTCGTAATCTGAATTCTAAACGTATATTGGTAGAATTGTTTGCTAAACAATTATTCAAAGCCTTCCCACATCATAACCTAGTCCATCCAAACATGGACCAAAAACTCACACCACTAAAGGGAATGATCTTCCAACATATATGTGGCCAACATCACTTTCAACTCTACTGGCATTCCCATGAACTCAAAGATCTTGTTCATTCTATTCAACCATGCTTCTTCAATTTCTGGCTTTGAATCACACCTGAAGACAGGTGGGTTCTGATTTTTAAACATAACTGCATGATCCACATGCCTTGGTTCATCCCCTCTATTTCCAATTCCCACAGCTTTGAAATATTCCACTATACATTGCACTAGCTGCTGGTTTACCTGAGGCTCAGGTGCAACCACATTATCAGCAGCCTCCTTCGGTTGGTCTCCATGATGCCTACCCAATGCCATTTCTATGAACATAAAAAAACAACAATGAGCCTCAATTCCATATACATCACAAGATCCCATTTAAAATCACATTTCACAACATTATCACAACAAGGCTTTCCACCAGTTCACATTTTTCCACATGTGCCATGTTTCAACATTATGAAAACAAAACCATTTTAGAAATACCAATTTATTCACATTACAATTTCACATATTCCTATCACATCATAAATCACTATACCACAATGAAATAAGCATCCTAGAGGGAAGTCATTTCTTCCATGCATGTCATGCTCATCTCATTAGCTACACACATGAAAATGAGAAATCCAATGCCTATAATTTTCCCCAAAAAACTTATGTACCCAACTCCATGGTAACTTTAATTTCAACACAAAAGGATTAGCTACGTCCTTTTATGCTATACATTCGATGTTCCGACAATCCTATACCTGGCTACCATCCCGACTCAAGGAATGTAATAGAATGAATGTCAACACCAAATCCGAGAATCAACTCTAAAGGACCGAACAAACTGAGACCACTTGTAACACCCCACCACTATATCATTGTCCAGAGGAGGCGGTGAGGGTTACTTGACCTTAAGCATCATTCCCAAGGTGCTAAAGGCTGGCAATAAATGTTGAGGGATTATAGAACAATGGGAGAATGATTTTCCCTTTAGATAAAACCAACCAACAACCATAACTAAATGATGCATGTCAACAAAACCAAACTCATACATTACCAAAGACAACCAGATAATCCATAATTTCAGATGCCAACACAAACGAATACAACAACAGAGTACAATGCTGAATACTCAACATGGACACCACGAGCAATGACACCACCACATATGCACACGAAGCTCCAAAATACATGTTCCACCAAGACATCACAAAACACCATTAAAGGAGGTTGATGCCTTACCTTTTCCCACGTCACGATACCCAACATCTGCAAAGACACCAATGTGCAAAAGTAGGGGGTGAGTACTAATAATCAGTAGGTTTTCCCCAAATGACTTTCCTACACATTACACTAGGATAAACCCATTAACACATTTATATAAAACTGTTTATCAAAAATAAAACACATGTGCAACCATTTTCATAAGCCAAGCGTGCCCTTAACAGGCCATCACATCCAAACCAAGAAACCAAGGGAAAGCCACACAAACATTCCAAAATGCATTCTATTACTCACATATTAGAACAACAATTCCATCTTGAAAAACAATGCACAACAACAACCAAAACAACCAGATGGTGGCACTTCCGTCCAACCCGTACACCCATTCACAATTAGTGGCTCTTCCCATCCACCAAATAGTTGTACTTCCATCCAACCAGTTCTCCCATTCACAGTTATTGGCTCTTCCCATCCCCCAAATGGTGGTACTTCCATCCAACCTGTTCACCCATTCAAAACTATTGGCTTTTCCCATCCACTTATACTTTTATGGTGGCCATTCCATCCACTATCCATCCTCCTTCATTATAGTGGTACTTCCCAGCCACTTCCACACAACATTTCAAGAAATACAAACCAAGATCATGACATCCAGTAATCAACCAATTCCCATTCACATCAATCAGGTTCAATAAATCAACCATTTATTGAAAATCATTTTTCATACCCAAGCCCCATTTCAATAAAATGACCTATTTATTGATACACAATTTCATCGACCATATTCCCAAATCTATCTCATCAATCCCATATTAAAATTTCCATTTTAAAATGCACAATAAAATCATTTCACCAAGAAACCCCCTTTTTCCCAAAAAACTCGCAAATAGATTTCCAACCAAATTCGAACATAAACATATAATTAATTTCAATCCCAAAAAATTAATTGTAACATGTAACCATTATTTCTAACCAAGTGGAGTCGAGAGAGAATCCACCTACCTTTAGGGTTCCCAAGAAAATGACCCACAAGCCACCGCACCTCATAACCGGCGAACAAACCACCGAATCCTCTCTAGATCCCTTTCCCTGAGAGAAATCACCTTGAATCCACCTTGAAACCACTTCGATTCGCTTCCAAAATGAGTGGGAGAGAACCCCTAACCCCTGAGAACCCAAAAACACAAGTGAGTCTCGAGTGGGAGGAAGAGAGGAGTGAAATGATGGAATACTGAGTGAGCCTAGAGTTTATAACACTAACATTAAGTGGTCCCACGGTTAGCCCGCACGGTTTGGAAAACCGTGCACTAACTGTGCACACGCCACTACCTTGAGAGCCAGAGTCTACATGGTTTCCTCGCACGGTTTGGCAAACCGTGCGTAGGCCGTGTAGAGCCTACTGTCTCCCCCTGCATGGTTTCATGGAGCATACACACGGTTTCCACTAACCGTGCTCAAACCGTGCACCCCATTAGAAGCCTCCAAACTCATCCAAAACCATTATAAACTCTCCCAACGTTAACCCAAATCATTCCATGCACTTTAAATTCATAAAAATTTATAAAAAGTCCACATACATCAAACTGGGGGTGCTACAGTTACCATGTCATAATATAGATTTGATTCTCTTATTTATTCATGTTTCTTCATTATCATAGTCATTATTTTTCCAATTAATAATGCTTAGATATTTTATTACTTATAACAATCAATTACCATTTGGTTTTATGTGATTCAAGAACCATTTCACTCCCATCAACCCATTTTCATGAATCTTTACGTGATGCCATTATGCTGCTGAAATATCAACATGATTTCCATGCCAAACCATTTGTGTAATGAATACTTTAAAGATTCTTAAATCAAGGGTGTTCACCATTAAGCACATATAATTTTGGTTGGGGATTTAAATATAAGTATTCCACACTACCTGACCATAGAATACATTATGGTGTTGAATGAATCCATTTTTTATGATCTAGGTGGCACACTTAACCATGAGATTGAAATGAATGTGATGGGTGTGCCCAAAATTATATAGCGCTCCAATGCATTAGGTAATGGTTGGTATCATGATATTTAATTTTGGGACAATTATTAAACCTTACTCCTTTATGGAACATTTTCAACAATGAAATATTGGTGGTTTATCCTTGACCTATATTAATGAAGCAGTGTTTTTAATTGTGTCAACATTTCCCATGTTATTATTATGATTCTATATCATGTATCATATTTTATGTTTATAATTCCTAATAATTCCATGCATAATTTATATTTCTATTATCAAATATGTATAACCTTATTACATGTTTATTCCATTACAGGGATTTATATCTCACACCTTTATTATGTTTTCCCCAGGTTTTCTGAAGCCACTTTAAAAAGGAATGGAATTTTAAAATCATTTTAATGAGGTTTTCAATAATGTTATTGTATCTCATGTTTAAGATGTTATGATATGTACCTAATTACCAAATACACTAGACATGTTGATTTTTTTGGGTGTGTTGAGTGTAATGTAATGTAATAAACCATCCATTAAAGTGAAATAAAGAGAAGGGTTGTTATATTTGGTATCAGAAAAAATTTTAGTTATTTTTTGGGATTTGTATTGGAAAACTCTTTAGAAAGCAATAGGGAGAGGTATAAATATAAGAAAACATACATAAATTTTCTTTATTATTGATGAAGTTTTTTATCACACAAATACATTATTTTTTAGATACAACATGCAGATGTGGTTCTTGAATAGATGTACTTAAGAGTAACCACTCCAACAAGGTGTGAGTGACATGACTCAGTGTAACCTCATACATAAAAATATGTACTTACTATGCATGTAAGTTGATACTATTAAAGGATAATATTTGGTAAACTCAAAATCTCATTACTAAAAATTATTATCTGAACAAAAAAAACTACAATAAAAATACATTATTGGAAATAGATCAACGAGAACATTGATGGAATCCACGAAATTAAAAAGCTATTGAAATAAATTTAATTTCTAATTGATAACTTTAATGTCATTTTATTACCATTTATGTGTTTAAAGTTAAAATTATCATCCATAATTTTCATTTTATTCAAATCAATCGTATGAAATAGAAGGAATCAGAGAAACAGTCAATGTGTTAACAAATGCGATGATTGCCCCAATGAGATGCCCAACCCAATGGGAGCATGAATCACAATATTTTTCGTGATACTCTCTTAGATGACCCAGGTTCTAAATAGAATCCTAAATTAGTAGGAGAATTTAAATCACCCAAAGATAGAAGATGATGTTTTTGTAATCATTAGGGAATAAAGTCCTCTGATTTTGAAGGGATCATCAGATCCCATTATCCCAAAAATGGATAAAATCCATTGAGAATATTTTTCCATCCTTAAATTTTCTAATCAAGAGAACGTTATACTTTCTATTTATCATACGGATGGATAAGAGTATTAGATTAGGAAATTGATCAATAATATGACATACAAGGAATATATTGTAGCAATGGAGTTGAATTAATTCTTGAATATGTTTTTCGATTAATATTTTACTATAACTCTCCATTTTATAATGGAAAGGGATTTCCATTATCTCTAGAAAAAAGATGATGAATCAGTCAGGACGTAGAAGGAAAATTTCACAAGACTTTCATAATACACCATCTCATTTACCCTTACGCTCAAATAGATAGTTAACTACTTTTTTGGTGGGATAAAACAAAGTCTTTGAAAAGCAGTGAAATCCATGACACTGATAGCTCTATGGAAATTTTTTGATGATACCTCCAAGTAGAAATGGAGAATGGATCATCTAAAGGATATCATGGGGATCAGAATCATAAAGAAGAGTTTAATTATGGATGTAGAAAGGATAAATCGAAGAGGGAAAAAAATATCAACATCCCACTAGTCAATGGTGTAGGAAGAAGATCCAAAAAAATTACCTAAGTGTAAAGAAGAAATTATTTAGGTGTGGGATGGAAGAACACCTATATATAAATTGAATAGAAGAGAAATCCACTAATGTTATAGAGGAATGGAATTATCTAGTCATCCCTTAGTGCATTGTCCATTTCATCAACTGTAAGGAACCATGGAACTTTTCCAACAAATTCACTAAGACATGGGTTTTCAAAAAAACCCAAAAACCTCCAAGGTAGTAATTGAATGATTTTTCCATCACTCCCACTTATGTGAAGTTCAAAAATTATCTAGTGATAGTAACAATATCTATTTATTCAATAATTGAGAAAAATCATTATGATTATGGTTCTATAGATTACTTTTTATCACCAATGTTTAGTAGAACTATCAAAACTCCACCAAAAATCAAGGATGTAGAGCCGTAAGAAAAAATTAAAATTTGGGAAATTCTTCCATCACATTTATAGAACTCTTATAATATAAAAGTATGTAGTATTAACATCCCATAATTACTTTTTATACTCCCTTGGGTGGAAATTGAAGTAAGTCTAGGAATGGAATGCCTTTCCCCATATTGAGACAACAAAAATTTCCATTATAATAAAACCACTCTCTATCTTTTTATTCGACCCCTGATTCTATAAAATTCCAATTAGAGGGATGTATTTTATTTAGCATCAGCATCTCAAGCATGGTAATTATTTTCCAATGAGAAATTATATCTAGTTAAAATTATTTTCTGTAAAAAAAATCCTAAAAAACATGCCTATTGTGATGGAATACACTGTCGTTTTTATCAAATAATTTCCTAATCTTACTATTAGATAAGAGAATGAGTTTTCAATTGATATTATACCTGGGGAATTTCCCTTGTCTATGAATCCGTATAGAATGGATTTTATAGAAAATGAGGAACTGAGGAATCGACTACAAAATAATATTGATAAAGGGTTCATACACCTAGTTGATTTACCCTGGGGTTTTCCTGTCTTATTCATTATGAATAATTAATTGTAAATGATCATTTTGATCAATTATCATTAGCTCAAAATTATCATGATAATGAAAAATCTTCCTCATCCAATGATTGATGACTTGTTCAATTTTCTACATAGAGTACAATACTTCTCGATGGTGGATCTTCAGTTGGTATATTATTAAATAAGAATGAATAAGGTAGATATCCCAAAGTCTGATTTTCATACAAGGTACTAGAAATATGAGTTCTTATTAATGTCATTTAAACTAACTAATTCTCCAATAATAATCATGGAAAAAAATTAGTCTTTATAGATTATTATGAATAATTTATGTTAGTCTTTATAGATGATATTCTAAAATACTCTAAAATTATAGAGGATCTTGGGGATAATCTACACACTATTTTAAAGACCCAGTGAAAGGATAATGTTTAAGAAAAGTAAAAAAATTGGGAGTTATAGTTGATGGATGTTTCTGTATTGGTGAATATCATCAAAAGTGAAGGGATATATGTGGACCATTAAAAGAAAAAAGAAATTATATATGTTTGAGTCCAATAGTTGTTATAGATAATGGTAGTTTTCTTGGGTTTGATGGGTATTATTGCTAATTTTTGGTAAATTTCTCATGATTTTGAAACCCTCATACTAAGATAACATGGATTGGAGGGAGGTATTTCTGGATAAAAGAATGCGAGGAATGATTTAAGGAGCTCAAAAATATGATTATCACTGAACACATGATCACACTACCAAAATGTGGGGAAATATTTAACATATACAATGATGATTTAATAAATGACCTAGGATTTGTACTGATGAGAAATGGTAAAGTGAAAACCAATGCCTCAATGAATTCGGTAATTTATGAGAAAACATATCCCTCAACAAATCTAAAGTTAGAATCTATGATCCTTTCATTGAAAATATACCAAAATAATAAATATGGGGAGAAGTGTTACATTGATACTGATCAAAAAATCCTCAAATATATAATCACACAGTATATGTAAATATTAGCCAACAATTATTGTCAGATCTCATTAAATATTATGACTGTTCAATCTACTACCGTCCTCGTAATGAAAATAAGGTGGCAGAATCTCTTAGTAGAAATGATCTAACATGTAAATCAATTATGATAATTGAGAAGGATCCAATATTCTTAGACCCTCAATGGGTGGTCATGTGAATAATTTAGGAAGGAGCATCATAAATACTTTCTCAAATGATTTCTTAACATTACCAAACAGATAAAATAAAATATGATCAATAAAATGCTATCAAAATTCATAAGAAGGCTAAATCCATGAGAAAAGGGAAATCCTAAGAGTTTAAAATTGATGAAAAATTAAATATGATATTTGGATCAAAAATATGTTTTCCATCAAATCCTGAGTTAAATAAGTTACTACTAGATGATGGACATAGATTCACATTCTTCATTCACACAGAAACTGTAAATATATATCAATATCTCTATGAGCACTAATGGTGAGACAATATGATGAAACAGATCACTGAATATACCTCAATATTTCTAGTATGCCAACAAGTGAATTATAAAATGAATAAGTATAAGGGGTTGATTCAATTACTACCCACACCAACATAGAAATTAGAGAACATAACCATAGACATTCTCACCATACATTTGAAGACATACTATGTTAACAATGATGTATGGGTTATTATTGATTGTATTACAAATATAGGTAACTTTATCAACATTCAAGGGGGATTCTCAATAGATCAACTTGTATGTATAAAAATTAGAGAAGTGATAAGATTTCATGGAGTATAACTATCAATTATATTTGATCAAAATCTGAGATTCACCTCCCAATTCTGGAAAATTCGTTTATAAGATCTAAACACTCTGATAAATGTCGGTACAACCTATAATAGTCGAACTGATGGTCAATATATGTGAACTGTTTATACACTGGAAGACATATTATGAGAATGTTTTATGGACTTAAAAAGAGTACGCGACCAACATCTTCCTTTGGTCGAATTCAAGTACAACAAAAACATACACTCATTCTTCCAAAGTCATGCTCCTAAATCCAATTATGGGAATTGGTGTAGAATACATTCATCTTGAGATAATGTTGGGGAATAACATATAGGTTTGAAAATGTTCAAGGAAATCATGGGATGGTTAAGACCATTAAGCAGCTCATTAAGGCTACTCAGAGTTGATATAAGAGCTATGAAAACAATAATCAATGAGACTTAGAGTTTAACATTAAATACATGGTATTTATCAAAATATCACCAAAAAATAAAGTGATGGGATTTTGGAAGAAGGAATGTATTAGTGCATGATACATCGTCTCCTTTCTATTCTCTGATCATATCAAAGAAGTGGAATATACACTAAAACTCCCACCGAACCAATCTCAACTACATAATGTATTCCATCTATCCCTCTTGATAATGATTATTCTAGACCCTTCACTTGTACTCAATCCAAATTTGGTACCATTGGATAATGATCTGTAATTTTAGGATTAATTGGTAATGAAATTATGTTGTAGACAAAATGTTATATGAAATGAGATAATGCACTTGGTCTAAGTGAAATGGAGAAACATAAATTTTTAAGAAGAATGTGGGAACCACATAAAGTGATGAAATAGTGTTACCCACATATATTTTAGTACAGGGGAAGAAAATTTGAAGGGAAAAATTCTTAGGTGGGGAAATTGTAACAAACATAAATATTATAAATAAAATCCACATTTTGATTTAATTAATTGTATTATTCTTTAATATGGTTATAGAAAAAACATGAAATTCATTAGTTTTATTATATAAATTCAATTTGAAATACTATTAAGTGTCATTACCATTGATAATTTAGTAGTATAATAGTTATCACATGAGTTATATAAATATAGGGGTTGAACAAATCCAATTGACATGGATAATTGAGTTGATGACCTCAAGCAAGAGGATAATAAACTATAAAGACCATTTATAATTTATTTTGAAGGGGGTAATGACCCTAATATTTTCCCATGACCATTCCCAAGTTGAGAACCATCAACTTATGCATGTGTGAAATAATTTATTGTAGATGATCTAACACATCGAGATCACGACACAAACCATATTTTCCAAACCACCCCTATGAAATTCTCACCGCCACCCACCTTACTCTTAGAGAATTTTCTTGTGTATTAATTATATATGTATTTAGAGCCCTGAAATACGAATATGTATATTATTTGGTATATATTAATGAATATATTTTCATTCTATTAATGCTATTTTTTAAATGTTTTTCATTTTAATAAAATAAAACATAAATTGTATTTTTATCTAATATTCAAATTCATTTAATGAATTTATGAATTAATGTATGTTTAAAATTAAAAAAAAATTATCATAAAATATTGACATTAAATAATTTTGACCAAATATAAATGAACATATAATTTTTATGAAGTCAAATGAAAGTATTTACAAGGGAACAAATACAATTATTACAAAAAACACACCATTTCTTAATAAATGTGTATTTTATTATAAAATTTAGAAATTCACTTATTTAAAAATTTATTTAGAAAAATGTATATTAATTTTAAAATTAGAACTCTTAAATTATCAAATGGTGAATTTTTCAAAATTTTTAGAGACAACAGAATTTTCGAGTAAAAATTAAATATCTTATAAATATACATTATGTATTATGACATGACAATGACTCAAAAGTGAAGAGTAAAAACAATAAATGGTATCCAGGGGAAAATATATGTTTTTACATTTAAATAATGATATTTTACATTTATTTGGATAATTTTATAAAGCCATTATGAATCCTCCAAAACCATTAATATATTTTATGGTTTTAAAATCATTTCATTAAGAGTATTACTCACCTCCACTTAAAAAGGGGAATTATTTTATTAATTTCACAAAATTTATTTACAAAAAAATTAGACCCAATCCCTTTTTGAGGAAAATGTGGGAAAAATACATGGTGTGGTATTTGGTTTTTTTATTTTATTATGTAGATTTGAAACCTAAAATAATAAATAAGTATACCTCATTTCCTATATAAACCCACCAAAGCTCCAATTCCTCTTCACTCAAACTACTCAATGCATGATCCTATGCTACCCTACACTATATGGTGTCCTCAAAAGTTTCTCTAAAGATCTCTTGAATCCCATACCAAAATTTATTTGTCACGCACTCAAGCAAGGAATCTTCCACTCTTCTATTTTTATCAAGCACTTATTTTTTCAATGTCTCTAAATTTTCTTTTCTCTTATTTTGATATGTGTTCTTAAATATAACAATTGAAATAAATTTTATTTATAAATAATTATATCTTATTTTCACTCTCATTAATTCTTCATTGATCCATTTTTAAACCCGTTACAATGGAAAAATATTGTAATAGATTTCTCTATTCTCATTTCCATTCAACACTTCCTTTATATAATGTGTCACAAATTTCAATTTATTTTTTGGGGTAAATTATTACATATTACCTTTAATTTATATTTAATTTAAAAATAATGAGGTTCCCCACTAACTCTCATAAATCCTCCCAGGATCCTTTATGTACACCTATTACTATGCTGAAATATAGTAAAGATTATGTTCACTATTTCGGTTTATCAATTACATTACGCATTATTTTTAACATTTATAAATATGGGATATATATAAAAAGTAAATATTACTTACCATTTTGTGTCAATGTTATTTTATACTCATTTATCTCTCGTTATCCAGTTTTTATATATCTTTATGTGAGACTGTTATGATGCCGAAATATCTGGATGATTTCCCTGAAAAAAAATTATTTAGTGAATACTGTAAACTTTTCCTAACAAAGGTGTTCAACAATAGGAACATATAATTATTATTAAGTATTTAAATTTATGTAGACAACACTAAATTGGATCTAATAAATTCTGATGATGAATGAATCCATTTTATATGAATTATGTGTCACACTTAAGCATGATAATGAAAAGAATGAGGTGGTGACCAAATAATTATTTGACGATCTAATGAAATGGATAATATTTAGTATCATAATATGTCATGTTGGCATATGGAATAATTTTTTTTCATTTAATCGAATTTTTCCACCATAAAGTCTTTTCTGTTTAGCCCTGACATATTTCAATGATGCAACATTTTATGTTGTGGCCACATCTCCCATGTTAGGAAAATTATGTTATATCATGTCTCATTGTTCATGTTTATGTTTCCTACTCTTTCCATGCCCCATTTATATTTCTATTTTCCAACATTTATCACCTTATTCAATTTTTATTCCTTTGCCCAGATTTATATCCAACCCCTTTCATACGTTTATCCCCAGGTTATCTCGTGCAGTTTTAAAAAGGTATGGAATTAATGTAGCATGTAAAAGAATATTTTAATCATATTGTTTTATCCCACAGTCAATATTTTATTCTACAAACCTAATTACAACATACAATACAAATATTGATATTTTTTATTTTATTATGTGTAAATTTTCGTAATAAACCATGTCTTAATGTGAAAAAAGATTCAGGTTATTATAAAATTGGTATGATAAAAACTATAATTTTGATGAGTTAACTGATTTTTTAACTTTGATATTACATAATAAGTATTATTTTTTATTTTTATGTCTAAATATGAATTTTATTATTTTATATCATGTGGATTAAAAATATTTGGGCATAATTAAATTAGAAGGTAGAAAAAATATAAATAACAAATGGATTGTGTTATCATGATAAATATGCTAGTTTAAATATACATTGAAGCAAAATAAATGTATATTTTGATCATAATAAACTTATTTTAATGGTAAAAATTTGTTTATAATTTTTATCAATTCTAACGTTACCCTATATACTTGAGAAATTGTAATATATAATTAATTTTATTAATATAAAAATCAAATAAATGGTATTATATATATTTATACTAATATATGTTTTTAAATATAATGTGATAAAAACTTTATATACATGACCAAACATTTTTTAGGTTATAACATTTTTTTTATTTTATGTGTTTTTTGATGTTTTTAATGTCAATTTAATGAATACTATCAAAATTGACAATATTGATATTTTATTCAATTAATATTTCCTTAAATTATTTAAAAAATAAAAAAATATTGAATAATAACAAATTGGATAATATATATTCTAAAATAAATTCCCATTTTCATTAATATGATATCTCTAATAACTATTCTAAAAAATATTGCTATTACATATTAATATTTTCATAAATTATATATCTACCTTTCACTGAAATTATTGTAGGAACCCATTCCATCATTTATTTACTCTATAATCAGACATATATATCGACCAATACATACACAATACTCTTATTAACATCATTATCATGGTTATTAAGGGTTTCCTATTCCAAAAGAGAAATCTTAGGTCCCATAATATGAGATTTAAATAGAGTCCTCCGAAGAACTAGAAATTAGGTTTACCGACTCTTTCTTGTTTATTTATTATTTTAATCCATCTTTATGTGTTTTAACAATCTCAAAATAATAATTACAATCTCAATTATATACATATATGTTATTATGTTTAAGATACCACCATATTTCATATTTATTTCATTGAATGAGATGAGAAAACATCCTTTGTTCGAACATATCGATTATCATCTACACATAGAGGTACAATTAATTTCTCAACACCAATTCAGTTGAATAGTTATAAATATGAAAATAATAGATATGTATAAATTATATATGATATAATAATTATTCTTTAAATGTTAATTATTCATTACCATTCCTTCTTTATATCAATTGAAAAATAAAAACAACGTTCTTGCGTGTGAGGACCTACCGCTTCCATAAATGGTGTAATTCATTTTCCAATTACTGTATTTATAGATGAATATATATATATATAATAAATATAAATTCTATTTAAAACATTAATAATACTCTATAGATTATGGAACTATGATAAATTTATAAGGACCTGAACTACCGAATGAAAACATAAATGAAAAGTGAATTAGTTAGTACCCAAAAGAGTGATTTTCACAATGAATTGAAAATAAAAGGGTGATTAAATATTATAAGAAATAATATATATTGTATGATATATATGAGTATGGTGTTGTAAATTTTATGTTATAAAGTTATATTTATTATACTGGAGGTTTAAACACATAGAAATGAAATGGAACCTAAGGTAATGGTTCTCATCCCACTTTTACTTCTATGAGACATGTGACATATTTGTCACATATTTAATTAGTGTGGTTTATATAATACACCTTTCATATACTATATCATGAATCTATTTGTATTAATTTTATTAAATGATTCATTTTATGTTATTCGTTTTATGGGGCTTAAGATTCAAAAACCAAACCCAACACGGTTAGTGTTTAATTTATAATCACGATAAAATTTATGATTGTTTATTTTTATATATGCATAGGGGAATATTTCTCTTTATATTCCATGTATTAAAAAAATTCAAAAATGTTTTTAATATTATTCATTAAATTTTAAAAATAATTTTCACCCGTTATTTATTTTTTATAAATGTTTTAATAGGAATACCATTGAAATTTTTCGATGTGGGTACTATTTAAATAGTATGAAGGGAATAATTTTTTAAACTTATATAGAATGAAGATAATTTACCATTATAATTATGTATCAATGCATTGAATATTCATTTATAATTTTAAAAGGTAACTTCTGATGAAAATATTTTTTTTATAATTTCATTTCTTTTTCTAAATTTTTTATTTCAAATTGAAAAAGTTATTTTCATAGATAATTGTTTTTGAGAACATATTTTGGGAATTTATATCCATCAATGAAAAAACCCTTTTTAAAAAAAATACTCCACTGGGGATCTTTTTTATTGATTCCATCCTTATGCTTCACCTAGTTGATTTATGATCATTTGGACTAGGGAAATTATTTATATTCACTTTATTGATTTTTTGGGTTTATTATCATTCCCTTGAAGTATTCACTTTCCTATGATCACTAGATATTAAATATCCAATATATATAATTAATATTTATCATGGATATGTTTATTTCATAAACCATATATCATTTTTAAATAATACATTATACATTGAATGAATTTATTTTATGGTGATATATTGATAAATTCGTAATATTTAATCACTAATGATATTTATTGATAATGCATAATATTCATTAATTAAATTGTTTATTCAATATATGAGGAATTAAATTGACATGATCTAATGGGTAGGGCCCGAAATTATATAGCCCCTAAATTCCTCGATAGACTCATGAGGTGAATTTGTAAGAAATCATTTAAAATTTTTGTACATGAAGTACTAACTGATTCCTGGGAAATGCGTTTATGGTTGAGGTATCTGGTGCCTGAGAACCTAACATCAAATAATTAAACATTTCTTTCAATGAGATTTCATTAATTATTATCCATTAAATTATCATAATTATATTATCACCTTGCTCATTTCATTCTCAGTTTATTGATTTAATGACACATGTTATTAGTCAATTACCATTATATATTTATAACGCCTTATCTAGTTATGATGGAAAACATATTAACTAAGTACCATGGGTTTTAATTATTTACATTTAAATTTTATTTATTCTTTTCTATTAATGATTTCTTACACTATACACATACCCTTTCTGATAATTTGATGTCATCACTTTCTTATGTTTCATTTTTCTTAGGATACCAAGATACATTTTTTGATTAATATATATGGATCTTCTAAAGGTAATAATTTTGTACTCAAATAATATACTATGTTGTATTTTATATTTTCAATTGCAATGCGAAAGTCAAGCATATTACTAGTTTATAGAGATTAAAAAAATATTTGATCAATCAGGATGTGATTCTTTGTTTCTAGTGCCAATGTAATAAAGAAACCACCAAATCTAGGCAACTATAGTTAGGGTCTTGATATTTGGTATCATAGGAAGTTAGTAAAAATATTGGGAACTAGATTTAGGAAAACAAAACTCTATGATAATCATTGTGAATAATTAATAAGAACATCAAAAAGTATTTTTAATATAGATATTTTATGGTTTTCCATACCACACATCCATGGCATGACGCTGTAAGTGGACGATGTTCAAAAACAATTATAAATATTTATAATAAATATGAATAAGGTTTTTTGGCCAGGACTTAAGAATTACCTAGTACATGAAAAAATATGTTTCTCACACTTAGTGTTCCATTATAATGGGATATTATTTGGTTAATTCATTACTTTCTTAAGATCCATATTTAATGATTTGAATACATGATAACCATGAATAAACATTGTTAACCCTAAGGTACCATATATTGAGAATCATTTTTCATGATTTATTACTATTATAAGTGATTATTTTATGGTTATATGATTTCCCTATGTGATTTATTTTTCCAAAACTATTGTTTTTTGTTTTATTCGTTGGTGGAAGCACAGGGAACCATACTATCATTGATTGTGATAAAAATTGTATTGATGAGAAACCAAGTGGTATGATGTCTGGGGTAAAGTATATTGTGATTATGACAATATTTGATTAAAGACATTCAACATAACTTACTGTTTGACTCACTAATTAAGATAAGGATTAATTCCACTAAGATCATGAATATTATAGGCCATAGAAGAATGAAATATTGATTTCCTTCAAGTTAGAAATGTTGAAGAGACACCTAATAGTGGGTCTCAAACGAAATTGAAAATTTTTTCTATATGAAAAATAAGAACAAAAATAAAGTAATTATTGATGAAAAAGGAATATTTTGGATTACATAATGATTAAGAATAATGGTCTCCCTATGGTATTAGTGATAGTTGAATGTTTTAAATGTGGGAAGTATGGGAATTATGAAAATTTATTTTTTACGAGGAAATCTCATGAATAGAATATGCAATGTTTTATGATTAATCGTTATCTATATTATAATGAGGATACAAACAATGAAATATGAAATGAATGAAGATTCAATGAATAAGATGATCCATCCTAGTTAATGGTTTGGAAATTATGAGCAATGATTAATTTTCCTTTTTTTAGATTAAAAAATTATGATCTTTTTGTTAATAATATTATAATTATATGAATCATGATATATATTGGGATTGTACTATAGTAATAATTTTTTAATGAATTTAAACCTTGTGTTTAATATTACCAGTAACCAAGATATATGATTTGGTGGCATGTTGATCTTTAGGAAAAAAATTATTCAGGGAAGATAACCCAAAATATATCTCCAAAGCTGGGATTATAATGGTAATTTTTTACCATTAAAATGTCTATTGGTATGATTAAAAATTAATTAATGATGGGTTTTACTTAATATTTTGGATTTATGAAATCCATTAAATAAACATAGATTTATTTTAATGAATAAAAAGGGATTTAATTCTTTAAAGGATGCATGTTTTCAATTGGGTATTATGGTCATTAATATATTATTATAGAATATTTGACCAAAGTATTTATATTTCTGTCATGTGAAATTATTAATTGATTTATTTTTTGTAGATAAAGTTGTTTGATAAATGTTTTGTCATTGAATTTTGACAAATTAATATTGAAAAATTTATATGGATAACAATTTATGGAATGGATTAAGTTGAAATTTTGATATTATTATTTAACGTTAAATAAGATTTATAAAATTGGATAAAATGTGATAACAACATCAATTTTATTAAATACATTGGGTCCAAGGTAATGAATCAAGGATATTATAATATATTAAAATTTATCAATGTATAAGTATTCATAATCAAAAACCCATTACTGGGGGTAAGAGACGAAGTAGAAATAGATCAAAATAGATCCTAAATATGAGATTATACTTATGAAATAGAAATAAATAAATAATGTTTATTTTGTTGAGTACATTATCAAGATTAAAAAAATATTGTCTCCAATATATGAAAAATACTTTGAAATAAAAATTTCACTCGATTACATTTTTTATTCAGAAATTAATATCATTTTAACCCATTATAGATTTACGATTTTGTGGTTGTTAAATTTTAATTGTACATTTTCTGTATCACTATATAATAAAAATTAGGAATTAATATTTTCTTATATATCCATGTTTTCAATTCACAATAATCTTCTCATATTCAAAAACCTAGTTTTATGGTGACCTTTTCATTTCTGTTTACCTCTTTTAAGAGGATGTTTTATTAACAGTTCTTATGAAGTGGGTTTTCCATAAATGTATTTATCAAATGTAAACCTATAGATTACTATTCAAAATTTTAAATTTTTTGGAGGAAATTTATTAATTGAGGGGAGTGTGTAACACCTCAACACTTTAATAGAACACAATTTTTGATATCATGTAAGACACAAAATACCGAGTTTAAACAAATCATGAAATATTATTATTTGAAAATGACAATTATAAGCATGATGTTAAATAGGTTGGTATAAATAATATTAAAAAAATTATGAAATATATATATATAGGAGAAACTCAATAAAATATTATTTATTAATTCTTATAAAATAATTAATTAATTCTTTTAAAAAGTTAATTTATGCTTTAGAAATTCAATTTCTTCAGAAATGATTTTTTTATTACTATCAAAAAATATTATAAATAATTTACATAATGTATATAATTTATATTTTTAGAAAATAATAAAATTTTCTAAATTATCATACAAAAATTATTTTTGGGTGAAAATTTCAGAATTTTCAGAAATGCTTGAATTTCAACTGAATAATAAAAAATACAGATTTTGATTTAAAACTGTATTTTTATTTCAACCAATCCCAAAGCTCCATTTTATTTTAAAATTATTTCTATGTATATTTAGTTCATTTATATTTTTATTAATTTAATTATTTTTATTAGGATAAATTTTATTATTTATTTTGGTATGAAATTATTAATATATATTTTAAAAAAATGTAGCTTTTCAAAAAAGAGGGGTTCATCATGTTTTGGACACATATTTTAATGTTCATTTATACTACATAAAAGAATTTAATCTCATGAAATGTGAAATAATATCATATTTATCAAGAATTTTATCCATGATAAGTTTTGTTGAAATTTTCTAAATATGTTAGAAATTTAGTGAATAGTATAAAATGTTATTTTTGTGAAATAGAATATCTTTTTTCAAATCTTCAATAGATAAACAAAATGTAAATTTTTTTAATAATGTATAAAAAATAATGTATGATAAAATAATTTAATATCAATGAAAAATAATTGAAGAAATAGATATTATAATTTATTCAGAAGTAAATTTTAAAATAATTTTTAATGATGATGTAGTGCCTATGAAGAACTAGAAATGGTTAATTTGGTATACTAAAAAAATTAGATGAACTCGTACATTCCCTATGGATGACAAGAATCATGGGACTTCTTGATGGGTTTGGCTTCAATCCTCAGGCCTGGCATGCTGAAATTCATTCAGTTATGAAAAATTCATAGCTTCCTTGGAATGCTTATTGTAACAACTCAGTGCATGATTTTCCAGTTCTTCATTATATCACAATTAAAAGTAATTTTTGGATTCCATTAGAAAGTATGGAATTTTTTTGGTGTCCTTTTTTTGGGTTGGATTAATATTAATATTGGTGGATCTTCCAGAGGATATTCAGGTCCTTTGGGTAATGTTACTATTTTTAGGAATAGCTTTGGCGATATTTTGGGTTGCTCCTTTGGATCTTGTGGTATTGCCTCCTCTATGGAGGCTGAAGTGATTGGAGTCATTTTTTCTCTGGTTCTTTCTATACAGAGGGGTTTGAATTGGATATTGTTGGAGTGTGATTCCACCATGGTCGTTGATGCAATCAGAACCTCTTCTAATCATATCCTTTAGAGGCTTATGAATATATGGATTATTAGTTTGCAGTTTAAATCATATATTGATTTCATTATTACCCATGATTTCAAGGATGGAAATGATCTAGATGGTATTATTGATAAAAAAGGATCATATAGGGGATCCATTTTTGGTCTGATTGAATTCCATACGATGTCATCCATATTTTTCAAAGGGATAAATGTTGTTTTCTTTCTTTTAGACTGGTTTGATTTGTTGGTATCATTTATTTAAGAGGCCATATTTTCTGTTAAGTTCTCAATTTATTAAAAAATATTTATTTTTTATTAATTTTAATGTTATACATGAATCTATCATTTATATATCATTTGGTTTATCAAATTTCTTGTCCAATGCTTGCTCAAGGGTAAAAAATTAAAAAGAAAACACATTATTTGTGTTGTCAGGATATAGAAGTGAATTAAAATAAATACCTAATCAATATAAATATTTATTTTGACCATAAAAAACTTATTATAATGAAATAATTTTCTTATAACTGTTATAAATTAATACAGTTACCTCAAATGCTTGTGAAACACCAATACAGTATTAATTTATTTATAATAAATGTCAGAGAAATGGTATTATAAATATAATTAGCAATATCATATGGAATAAACATATGATACATGAATTTTATATGGTAATAAAAAATGGTTTATGGTATAATAAAATATATTTTTTAAAAATTTACTTTTTTATTGATGTTTTTTAATTCAAGGTAATGAACAATATCATAATTGAGAGTAATGATATTTTATGGGATTAATATATTATTAAATTATTTAAAAATACCAATATTCTTCAATAGTAAAAAGAGGATAACATAAGGTAAAATGTTTCATCCCTTATTCATTTATAATTTATTTTCAATCATTTGGATAGAATATAGTCTTACAATATTTTAATGTTTTCAAAAATATAAAAAGAACCCCTCACGTCAAATATTAATGGGTTCCCCTTCCTTTAACTATTTAGAAGACATTAAGACATATAGCTCAACCAATCCCAAAAATATAATATTCTCAAAAACCCCTATTCAAATCTTTGAGGTGTTTTTCACCGAAAATAGTAATCCTAGGACACTTAAGAAGATATATAATGGGAGTCAATCTGAAAAAGGTAATCTTCTTTACCAACTATTTCGTGTTTATTTATTATTCTAATTCATATTAATATGTTGTACCCAACCTAAAATAAAAAAATCCAGAAACATAAATATAATAATATATTATTATGATTATTGGTAAATCTTATTCTCTCTTGTTTCCATCCTACAAAAAGAGTAAACATAACTCATGCGTATATACATCTTACCGTCTCCACGTAGCGGTGTAATTCATGGTTCGTCACCAATTTAAATGGATTGATTTTAATATGGATCTAATGAATATATATGTTATATATGAAACAGAAATGTTTCCAAAAGTGTTATTTATTTTTTACTATTCATTCGTTCTGTTAATCAGAAAATGAATCAATATTCATGTATAGGAACGACCTACCATCTCCCCGAATGTCAAAATTTATTTTCCTATCTCCATCTGTATGCATAACTATATATTTATATATAATATTATATTTAAAACATAAATAAAATTTTATAGATGCTATAACATTGATAAAATTTTAAGGGGAAAACTGTTTAATGAAAACATACATGAAAAATAATGCATTACCACCAAAAATATTGATTTTAACAGTGATTTGATAATAAACATGTGATAATATATTATAATTAAATCATATATAGTGTGATATATATTATTTTGGTTTCAGAAAATGTGTATAATAAATTTATATTTATTGTACAGTTGGTTCAAACACATATAATGGAAATTGATCCTAAGGTAAGGATTCTTGTACCAATTTTACTTCTATTAGACATATACAATATCCATCATGTAATTAGTTTGTGTTGTGTATATACATCACCTTTTATCTCTTATATCATAAAAATATTTTAATTTATTGTATTCAATAACTCCTTTTAATTTATTTCTTTCATTGGGATTATGATTCAAAATAATAATATGTGGTATGAATTTATTTCACAATCTCATAATTATTCAAGATTCTTTATCTTTATATATGCTTTGGGAAATATTTCCATTAAAAGTACATATTTTATGAAAAAAAGATTTTAAAAAAGATTTTTTCTTTTAAAAAATATTTTAAGAAGAACATCATAGTGGGTTTCCAAAGAAGTTATTTTTTAAACATTATTAAGGGAATGCGTTTTTAACTTATAAGACATGAATGAAATTCCACACCATCCAGAAAAATCGATGATTTATATATTAATTAATATGTTTAAACAGTTCTATTCAATAAATGTTTTATCATTTAATATTAAATATCTTTCAAAAAATAAATTATCTCAATAATTAAAAAGATATTTTCCTAAAGAATGTTTTTGAAGATCTTTTTATAGATTTCAAATGATTTATCCACAAAACCATTTGTTTTAAATATACATAATTAGGGGATATGATGTATTCATACCATCATTATTCATCATCTGGATTATTTTGACCATGTACAGTATTTACATTCACTTTGTTGGTTAATTTTTGTAGTCATTAACCTTCTATGAAAACATTATCTCTCATGATATTATTAGAAATTAAATATCCGAAAAATATAAAAATTAATTTTCATCAATATGTTTTTTTCTTAAACCATATATCATTTTTAAAAATGTTGTTGTATATTGATATTTATTTTTTTATCTAAGGAAATATTGATGAAAATAAATTCATTACTCTAGATAGACATTGTTCATGAATTAAACCAACTATTCAACTTATGATGAATAATTTGGTCATTTAGGGATGGGTGGGGATTAAAAATATATATCCTCTCAAGTTATTAGTAGTATCATGAGGTGAATTTTTTTGCTATATTTAAATATGTTTTACCTAAAATTTTAAATAATCTTCTGAAAGGTATAGATGGTAGAGGTATAATATGCCTAAGACCATACAGCCCAATAATTACGAATATACTCCATTGATAATTTATTTATTATTATCCATGATATTTTCACAATGATATTATATCTAAATGCATTTAATTCTCAATTTATTGATTAAATGGCCTTTTTTAGCTATTTACCATTCCATATTGATTATGTATTATCTAGTTATTATAGAAGTGATATTAACTAAATGGATTTAGTTTTAGTTATTTAAAATTCCATTTGGTTTATGCTTATTTTTTATGATTGCTTCCACTGTATGAATACCCGTAATGAGAATTTGAGTTCACAGATTTCTTATGTTTCATTTTTCATAGGATACTAAGATGTGTTTTGTAATTGATATGTCTTGATATGATAAATTAAAAATGGTATTCTCAATTAATATACTATGTTCAATTTTATGATACAAATTTTAATTTTAAATTAAATAATGTAACCAGTTTAACAACACTACTAAATTATTTGTTCCTTTTCGATGTGATTCCTTGTATCTATTTCTAATGTAATAATGTAACCATTGAATCCAAGATACTAGATATGGGGGATTTGTAGGTTGTAATTGATTTTAATATGAATTATTCACACATTATCACTGTAAGATGAGATTTATCTTTGGATCAGGCTTGCGGGATTTGCATAAAGGAAGTGGTATGTTTTCACAGTTTACCACATTCAATTGTATATAATAGGGATCTATTGTTTAACTCAATGTAATGGGATTGTATTAAACAATATCTTGATAATGAATTGAGTCTCAAAACAATGTATCATCTTATCAATGGTGGTTTGTATGATAGACCAATTCAAATCATAGAGTAATTCTTGAGTTCGTTTCCATTGAATTTTAATGTTGGATGGTACCAACGCATTTCTCTAGTTCAGTTTACATACACCAATATAATTCACTTCTATATTCATATAGATCCTTATGAATCCTTCTACAGAAAGATGTGAAGAGGTCTAATGTACTCTAATGAAGCTTGAAAAATAAATATCTTTCAACTTGATAATTTTAAAGAAATGAGAGAGAAGTTTAGAGACATCAAACAACACTTAATGGTAGAACAATGTCAATAGAAATGTTATGATTATAATCACTAAAATAATATGGAATTTGATGTTGTTGAAATGGTTTTAGTAAAATTTTATCGATTGAAAAAGATTATCATATTCTAGAAGAATGGAAAACTAACCCCTCGGTATATAGGTCGCTTTTAAAAATTTCATCATATCGAGATGATAGCATAACCATTTGTTTTTCCACTAAATAACTCTCAAGTTCACTATGTGTTCCATGTATCTCACCTGAGTTAGTAAGTATAAAAATATTAAAATGTACTGAAATCATAGATCCTACCATTGGGTCATGATCATTATTATGAATAATAGCTAGTATAAATTATATATTTAATATTGAATTTTGTATAAAACAAGACCACTCACCTTATCAATGATCTATGAAAAATCATCTAGATTGAGGAAGCTATGTCGGATCTTGAGGATATGATGAGGAAGAAGTGTCCTCATCTATATATATTAGGGTGATATAATTTTTATGTAGAGACTCATTTTAATGGTGGGGGAGAATGTATCAAACTATTTTTTTTATGAATTATTCATTTTTAACAAATTAAATTTATTTAATGGCTTGTGTTAGACACAACTCCATGTAAAATGAACCGCAACACACTATTGATATACTTATCTTACCACAACCATTATTACTGATATATGAAAATTTATAGAATGAATAGGAATAAAAAATTAATATTAAGTATAATGTATTTTTATTATAAAAACATAATGATAAAAATGTATTTAAATATGGGTAAAGACATTATATGTTTCAAAAATACGATTTTATGGGAAAAAAATTATTTATTATGGCGTAGAGTGATAATTTTTTTCACATTTAAAAAAAATTCATTATATAAACATCATTTTATAATCATTATGTCAAAATCATCTTTAGGTGAATTTTTATATTTTACTGAAAAGTTTAGTTTTTTAATGAATAGTGAAAATACTGGTTTTTGATTAAAACTTTTATTTTTGATTCAATTAATTTAAAAGTATAATTTTATTATAATATTGTTTTTAATGTTAAATAAGTTAAATTATAATTATGCCAATCCAATTTAGGTCATTATTGTTTTATTAACATTGGATTTTGGTATGAAATCATTTGAAACCTTTAAATATTTTCACTTACCATCTACATGTTTAATATTAAATTAAAATTTTCCGCTTATGTAAATTGAATTTGAAAATATGGATTCCATATATATATTAAGAACAAATAATAACTTATAATAAGGACAAGATAATTTTTTCTCACTATAAATAAAAAAACCAGTAACAATTCTTTTCCACAGTTGAGTTACAAATCTGTTTATCGAGTATTTAAACCAAAATAATAAGGGTTAAAATGTCTTATAATGATGTGAGATCCCCATTTTATTGAAATACATATACCTTATAAAATATATGAATCTATAATGATCCATTTTTTAGTCAGTTAATAAATTTGTATACACTTTATTGTATTCAAAAATAAAATGTGTGTCCTCACCCCCATTTATAAAAAGCCACCCTCTATCCCCTCATATTCACACTTACATTAAAATAATTTCAAAAAAAAAATCCCAAATATCTTCGATAAATATTTTTACATATTATATAGGCTCGTATATGACCAAAAATCCAATCTGAGAAGGATTTTGGTAAAACCTAGTGAGTTTATCTGAGGAAGAGGTGAAAATTTTAACAATATGTCTTTACATTATATTTTTTTCTAACTATATAAAATATCCTTAAATAATGATTATATAAATAAAAATTTATCTCAAATATACATATATTTCATTATGTTTATTATAAAACCTATATCCATGTACACCATAATCAAATTGGATAAAAAGTCATCATTCATATGAATGATAGATTACCGTCTCGCAAACCAATTTTATTCATTTTCCATCACCACCACTCACCAATATAAATAATGACTGATTAAATGTTTATCTAGAATATATATGATACTATTATATTTTTATTTTTATTATATCACTTACACCTTCTTAATTTCAATATTGTGGGAATATTATAACATCGCTCGTGTCTGTACGACCCACTTCCTCCTTGTGGAGTGATGCGTTTCATTTACATTTGAAAAAGAAGGTAATATCAATGATTTTAATTATAATATGTAATATATATATGAAACAAAAATACTTTTATAATGGTAATATATTATTTTCATTTTTCTCTTTCAATCTGTAGAGAAAATAAAAACATTGTTCTGGAATATGTATGACTTACCATCTCCATGAATGGTCTATTTCATTTTCTATCTATAAGTATTATTGACTAATGTAAATATATATTTACTGAATATATATTTTATTTATATCATGGTAAAAATCCAAGATATTATGGAACTGTTTTCGATATAAAAGGAAAACAAATCAAATCATGCAAATACGAAAAACAATGATGTAACTGGATGGAATGAAACTTTAATAAGGAATTGTTAATAAACGGATGACAATAAGTCATAATTAAATCATATATAGTGTGATATATATATATATATTTATTTAAAGTTTTGTAATATATTTATAATAAATTTATTTATTTCAAAGTATGTTTTATTGTGTATAAATAATGTAAATACCTAAGGTATGGTATTATATTCTCGATTTTCCATTTTTTGAGAAATAAGTTATGTTATACACCTATCTTATTTAATTTGGTGTATATAAAGAACCATGAATTAAAATAAAATTAATTTATTAATTCACATGATATTCTATATTTCATTTAATCATATTCTTTCATGGGTCTTATGATTTAAATTTACCAAATAGGTGTTGGTTTAACATTACAATCTCATTGTTTATCAAGATTGTTCATGATTACGCTTCCAATGAAAAAATCTTATTATCTATATCTGAAAGAACTATTGAATTATCTTTTCATCTGGTTATTTCATAAAAATACATGTTTTCCATTAATTTTACTATCTTAATGTTCTCTGGAGTCTGGAATAATTTTTTGAAGAAAAATCATCTTTATTTCTCCCTTCAATAAAAATATAATTTTTATTTCAAACCACTATTTTCTATAAAGTTTTTCAGAAATGATTTTAACAAATATAAATGATTTATTAAATGAATTTTTACTCAATTTTTAATATTTTACAAATAAAATTAAAGTAATATTTTCTTTTCAAACAAGGACTATTTGACATTTATTGAATGTGTGAAGGGAATATTTATTTTATCATGCACTGAAAAAACATGATTTCCACCATCATGAAAATTATCGTCTTTTAATATTTCTATATAATATTAATTTTTAATTTTTAATGAAAATGTATATTCAAATAATATGTGTTTTAAAAAATAATTTTTTAATGCAGAATGGAATTTTTCAACATAAAATTTTTTCAATTATATTCTAATATTCCTTTATAATTTTAAATAGTTAGTTTCAATGAAAAGGATTTTGAAAAGGATTTAATTTTGAAAAATGTTTTCCCAAAGTGGGAATGAAATTTCCCTTATGAAATGTTCAATGTGATCTTTCAAAATAATTTTAAACAATGATAAAATAATTCTATGTAACATATGATTAATGGTGGAGTTAATCCATGGACCGAATTGTTATTATTTCATTGAATGGTTTACGTTTATGATAATAATAATTGTGGGAAACGTTTTTTTCACATGTTATTATATGAATAAATGTTTATAATAACCATTTCATTTCTTGCATTCTAATATAATGAATATTTTATGAAGCTGTATTCTTTACATGGGTTTGGATATAATGAATTTTTAAGATATTATGGCTCACATATATATGATTTTAATCATCTTATTTGTGGGACCAATATCTCCCTCTAATGTATTGGCATTGATTAATTTTTTATGGGGTAAAAGGGTACACGAGAGGTTATCCCATGCCCAAAAGAGGGTATACATTTGGTTATAATGGTCCCAGATGAGGGTACATGAGGGATTATCCCAAGATAAAATGAAAGAACACCATAGTGTATCATAATCCTAAAGTATTTACATTGGTGGTTATCAGAAGACTAATTTTTTTAAAGACATTATGTGTAGCCTTGATATAAGATTTTTTACACTAACGTATATGCCAAAAATATATTCCCTGTGATAATGTAATGTTATTAAGGATTGAATTATTTTATTCAATTATGATTCATGACTTATGAAATGACAATATCTATTCCATGACTTAATTTAATGATCTGTGATATTTCATGTATGTATTTAAATTTTAATTTCTTGTTATCACACGGTTATGCTCATGATATATCTCTATCACCCTATTTTATATAGTCTAAGAATCTAAGAGCACTATTTTCTACGATTCCATTCTCAAGGATTGGATGATAGGTATTATTTTAATAATGTCTAATAAGGGTTGTAGTTTAAATGTGCACAGTGGTCAAAGAAGGTTCTCTGTTGCGGTCTAATTATTTTTCTGTCTATGTATTTAATTGAACTAGAACTGAAAAATTTTAGTTTGGATATTTATGTTATGTAATTAATATTTTTCTATTATGATTTCATACCTATAAATGAGATTTCTAGGTATTTCTATATGTCTTATTAGAGGTAGGTTTTAATGGTCACTATGTATCTTCATAACTAACCCTAGAGGGGTGTTGGTGTATGGGGGGTTGTGATGAAACTATCTCAATAAAAATAGTTGAGAAATTGTCTATCTCATGGATATAATCACTCATAGGGAATTTATAGTTTTGTATGTAAATTGTATCCTTGAATATTAGTATATTATTTAAACAAGGGATGCTGTCTATTTATTGATATTTAGGTACCTATATGATTTGATGTGAGGAAATTCATGTTTACTGAATGTATTAAGTTATGTAATGCTACATGAAGGGTAGAGACATAAATAGGATTATGAATCATAATATAATTTTCTTTAGTTTTATGTTTTGATAAAATATAAAGTAGGTGAAATTTTAAAAAAATAATTGAACATGAATATTCCATATTCCCAGTTTAGGACTCCCTACAATTTTTTCCCTTGAATGTTTCTATGTTGATTCTCCAATTTGGTTTATACTTATGATGATCAGCATGATGTGTTATTATATGAAATAGAGTGGAGGTTAATTAAAATGATGACTGGATGTGGAAATCATGGGAGTTTCACTACCGGGTTCAGTAGATAAAAAATGGAACCTTTTATAATTCAAAATCCAATGATTATCAAGAGGAGTTATATATTTACTTCTGTTTGATGCATGCTCATAATGTTAATTTTGTTTTATTGGGATAAATGACACAGTGTGGGGAAGAATGGTATTGTATGTTTATATTCTTTAAGGATTTGGTGTTATCAACTATATTATAGGGGATGTTTCGGCTATAGTTTTAGAATGAGCTTCATTCATTAGCCATGATGGTAGCATCTTAGTTTGAGATTCTTACTCCTGATCGAGGGAATTATAGCATTATGAGAGTTCAGTATATATTACAAGACATTATTAAACTATGCATCAATCCTTTTCATATATTAGGAGGTTTGGAAAAGTAATTTTGTGGGGGGTTTTGTGACCATATATCTTTTTCTAGGACACCCAATACATGCTTCCAATAAACCATGAGGTTATAATGAGGGGAGAGGCCATTGGGAGAGTACATGAAAAAAGTGGTTTGCTATTTTAGTTATGTGAATAAGAATTTATATATATTATAGTTGTGTCTATAAGTTCTCTATTCTTGGGATAGTAGAGGATTCAAGTATGATGGTTAAGGTTCTAACCTTGTTCATCTGGTATCACTAGGGTTGGTACTACTTAGAACCCTTCCACTAGATTGGGCATGGTTTATTATGACTATGGGGCCATGATAATCATAATATTGAGTTCAAACCATCCCCAATAGTAATAATGGTGTTGGAAGACCTTTTCAGCACCATAAATAACTATAGAATCCAATGAGGCAGTAATAGAATTAGGGAGATCAAAATTTGGATCACCATATAGGGGGTGATGTAGGAAGTGGGAAACTATTAGAATACCCTTGTGCTATATAATAGTGATTAATAAATGGTTATGAAGGGGGTCTCTATTAGATCCAATGATTTCTTAATTCCAGACATTAGAAAATACATTCCTTGTTATTTTCAATTCAAGGAGAGGTAAACATACTGATTGTTATTATCAACTTGCATTATACATGGGTGTATTCTATGAATGATTCAAGATCTACACACTAATTTATTACAGTCACCCTATTCAAATATGTGGGTTTTCAAGTATAGATTCTTCTATTTCCCTTTCTATATACTATGCTAGTTAGTGTTCAAGATAGTTTTCTTGATTTGTGCATTATTTTTTTGGTTTATTCTATGGAATAATATCTCTTGTGGAGAATTGAAATTATTGTAGATTTACAAATAAATAATATTCATCTTCATGGATTGAATATATTCAGTTTTTGAGATTTCATATTTTATTATTAGGATAATTATATTATATGATACTGATGGTCAGTAAGTTGTGTTTGTCAGTGAGCGAGGCCCTCATTTGAGTCAGAGGTGTGTTTAGTCTCTATCTTATTTTAAAATGGGAATGTGTTGAGTTTTTTAAAGGATCCAAAAATAGAGTATATTAGTGTTTTGTAATATTTTACTAAAATAATTATATAGGAGGTTGTGATTCTACACCCTAGAAAGAGGAATGAGTTTGTGATTGGGTTTCAACTTGGTGACACTACTGTAATGACTTCCCCATATTCGATGACACCTTATAATTTTTGGGAGCACCAAATTCAAATTGATGATCACATATAGAGAGGATTATTTCATCATAGTATGTCTCCAATGGGCTATTTGGTTTTATTTGAGAATAAGAAAAAATTAAATATGCATTTCTATATCAAATATAATTTCGTGAACTATGTGACAATAAAGACCCACTATTGGAATTTTTAGATTGATGTTTTTTTATTAGTTGAAGGGAGATATCAGGTTCACATTAATCAATTTTTGGTTAAAATATCATGATATGGGAGTGAGGGATAAGGATATATTGAATACTCATTTCATATTTCCATATGGGTATTAGTTTTTCATTGTGATGTCGTTAAGTGTTACAAATGTTTTAGATGTTTTCATGATATTGGTTAATTCTATGTTAAATTAGTTGTCAAATTAGTTCATTGTTCTGTTTATTGAATATGTCCTTTTGTTTTTAGGGTTTAATCTGGACAACCTAGAGTTTCTATATGTTTTTTGTTAGTTATTCATTAACAGAAGTAGTTTAAGAAGTTATCTAAGGGTTAGTTCTTATCCTATGAGTAATGTATCATAAGAAAGATAATGTCTTATCATAGAGTATACGTGGATCCTTCACTGGTTTAGATAGATATTTCTTATCTATACCCCAATATCATAGAGAATATGATCATTATTGGGTGATCATGAAAAACATGAAAAATTAAGGTGAACTTTTTGTGATTAACTTGTCTAACTATATGGAGGTTTTTTCATTCTATAATCTAGAGTTAGTGGTTATAATTCATGGGGTTCCATAGATAATTATCTTTAATCATGATCCTGAATTTACCTCAGGCTCCTAGAGAGGCATCCAATGAGATTTTGGATCTAAATTATGCAATAAATTCTCTTTTGATCCATAGAAAATGGCCAAATAATGTGAAGTACCCAAAATTAGATGACATATTATGCATGTGGATTCCAAATTTTATAGGTTTTTGGGAAAGTCTCCACACAAGGTGGACTACTATTATAACTATAGTAATAACTCCACTATCAGTGTGAAATCATTCGAAGCACGTTATAGATGACCATTCCAATCTTAGTTGTATTTGAATTATATGGGAGAGTAAGCCTTTATTTGAATAGAATTGGTGAGAATTATAACATTGAAGTTATCATTAATCCTCATGAAAATGATGGAAACACATCATCATATAAATATTTTTATTGTTAATAGGAGAATTCATAAATATTTTTACATTAATGATAATTTGTTATTAAAGATATATCTTTATTTTGGGGGGTTGAGGATTTTTTAAGGGAGTAAAATTTCTCATGTAATTTTAAATTTTTCTAGATAATTATATGTGTTGGAGTTATTGGAATATGGGTAGTAGATTACACATATGCTAGAAATATTCATGATGTATTTGATGTTCCATTTCATCTCTATTAACTTCTTGATAATTTACATGTCATCAAATTGGGAGATTTAGGAGTTAAAGATGGTGAATCCTTTGAGGAGTGGCATATTGAGATCATAGATAATCAGAATAAGGTGTTGTCTGATTATTCAATTCTTTTTGTATATTTCATTTGGTATCACAGTTGATTATCAGAGTGCACTTAGGATTGGGAGGAAAAAATGAATGCTCAATATATTGATCTTTTTCATGATTTTTTAATATTCAATTGATATATACTGTTTGAGATTTACTGGTTTTATGATATTAATGGAATGTGTCACGAACTGTCCCCTAGGGCCTGTGCCATGACAACCCCAGGCCCTCCATCCATAGGCTAGGGGTTGGTGACTAACACTGAGAAGGCATATACCAAAAGGGAAATCATTTCCTTCAAACCTGTACACATCCACAAAGCTCCAACAGTGGAATGTAAACACAATGTAAACCACAGCTATCATTGAGACAACTACTGAGAGTACAATACAATCATAAAGTACAAAAGGGGCCAGAATATAATACCAAAACCATAATGGAACATAAGAATTCAATGTTCTATCCACTAGAGACCCTACCTGTAGGGTATGTGAAGTGTAGCTTCATGTTGCCTTAGAAGTGTTTTCATATGCCCCGTCTCTCTATGAACCACCTGATCCTTGACCACTAAGGTCTCTGTCGAAGCATCAATAACCTTCATGAGACACGAAACATGAAGGTGATGCCTATTCAGGTGTGAGTAACACAATACACCGTAGGGACACCAAACTACAAAGGAAAGTCCACATAGTAAGACCATAAAGAAAAGATAGCTCACACATGTTATATCTCAATGTATAAAAATTATGATTATCAGTTATAAAGATAAATCCTCTTGCACTGCTTATAGAATCACCCCGGATAAGTCACTATGGTTCTATTGGATACTATACCACTAAGGTCCACTCAGCTACAAGACCACTGAGGTCTGTTGGGATACTAGACCATTGATGTCTGCTCTTCTATAAGACAATAGATGTCCGCCCGGCTACTAGACCACAAGGTCCCCTCTGTTACTACACTAGTGAAGACTGCTGAGCTATTAGACCACTGAGGTCCACTCAGTTACTGTAATACTAAGGTATTCTATAATACTACACCACTGAGGTCATCTTGTCTACTAGAACACTGGTTTCAACTCATTATATCCTTTGTGTCACAGCCATCATAGGATTCCATCCCTCCAATATGCTTTATTTCAGGATATTCTACTTCTAAAAATCAGTATAATCTTGACTACCATGAAATCTCACATAGTGTATACCTTATGAACCTCCTTATCGTAAGGTCCCCAAAACCCAGACAACAAGTAAATCAGTTGAATAATCTGAATGATATTGGCATTTTAGTAAACATGGGCTGATTGCATACAGGATATGTCCAACATGGTTTGACTAACCCGACTAACCCAACCCGATGGTCTAACATGACTTATCCCGTTTCTGCCACCCCAAACCAATTGGATTTTGGCTGCCCCAATCTATCCTAGCCTATTGGGAAATGCTAGACCTGGCCCAATTTTGCAAAGGGTTCAGCCGGCCCGGTCACCAGGCGACCTGGTCCACATTCTCCAGCCTCATCCAACTTAGTCATGCTAGTTTCCTTCCATCTAAGATGCAAAAAATCCTGGTTTCCTATCTGTCCTTGCCCGTATCATCCCACCCCACATCATCGACCCGGTTTTGGTACCGCCTGGATTCTTGCTACCATACGGTTTGTGCCGCCATGTAGCCAGTTATGGCTCACCATCTCCCTCCACACACAGTCCAGTATGGACCATGTGCCAGTGAACACTGAGTCCTGTCCAACTAGAAGATCCACTAGACATGGTGGTTGACCGACACTGCCACCCTACACCACCATTTCCTTCTCCCCCTTAGCACAACACAGGGCATTCCACCTCCTACTTCTGGACACTACTGGGGGCCACTGGACTTGCTCTAGTGGCCTGATTCATGACCCTTTTACGCTTTTAGGAGTCTTGCAGAGTCCCCACCACTATATTTCACTACTCACCATTTTGTCATCTCTTCTGGGGTCCGACCTCATTTGGAATCCCCCATAAATGACCTGATGTGACCTTGTTTGTCTGTCAGTGAAGGAGCGAGGGGGTTAGGTCACAGAGTACACCCAATGAACAAACCAATCATAGTTCATGTCAGGCTAAAATTATTCTTCAATGTGGGATCATGAAACATATTTCAAATCACCACGATTTAATTATTGATATCAAACAAGCAATAATATTTTCCAATCCCACATGAATAATTCATATGTGGATCAACTTGTTAGAGATTTGATCCATCTTCTTGATTATATGGGAATAAAAGGGGAAAACAATCACTCATATTTAAAACCCTTCTTGGAAAAAGGATTAGTTAGCTTTAGGGATCGATCATCATCGAAAATATCTTAAGAGACATCAATATTTCTCATCTCATCGGACATCGATATGTGATTTTTCATTCTTGGTGATTCGTCATTCGTCATCATTTGTTGCTTTCCAATGGAATTCCTCCAGATCCTTAGAGAAATTTAGCAGGTCGTCCCCTGATCTCATATCTCTTTTAATCTACATAATTGAGGAAACATGTGTCATAGTTTCATTTATAATGCATCACCACATCGTTACCTAGTTTCATTTATGATATAAAACTATTTCCTCATCTCTGCATTTCATTAAAACATTATAGAATAAAATAAAATTTTTATGTTCATTTTATTTTCCCTTAAAATGACTAAAAATTAACATTAAACCTCGACCTACACTGATTGTGGTTTGGCCGCACCTAAGGAAATTTAACCCTCATGAGATTGATGGTAATCTTGTATTTCCAATCTGTGTTACCATTTATGTGTTATCTTAAATTAAATAATCATCATTTTTTAATTTTATTTACAGTCATGTCAAAAAAACTACTTTCCACAGTTGTCCTAGAATGGTAAATGTTTGGCTCCACATAATGAAAGAATGTCCTTACGAGATCAAGAGTGGTTTCATATTTTCAGTCTGTGTAACCTTTTTTGAGTTATATGTATTTGAAAAATAAAAGAATTTCATATTTAAATATTATATTTATGGTTATGCCATTTTAAGGATTTCTCACTTGAGACCTACACTGACTTATCTAATGTTCTGTCTTGGGTAAAACTACAATTGTAAACATAATAGTGCAATCTTATTTTAAATTTGCACAATTGTTTAAGAGTTATTCAACTTTTATAGGAAAACTACTCGCACGTGCTATTTAAATCATAACATTTTTCAACCAATCATTTTAGGCACTCCAGGCCTCATAAAAACACAATGTCTTAGCACATGGTCTTGAAATAATCCCATATAATTTGTTAATAAATTACATGGAATTACAAGACATTACATTTCCATCACCTTTATGGATTTACATTCTCAAAATCCATCACAAGGGATAAACAATCAAATGGGGGTACTGAGCATGAATATGAGCCTCCCACTCCCTGGTGTTCTCCTAAAGATGCCTTAGCAGCTGACAAAAAAACACTATAGGAATATAATATCAACTAAGGATCCCCTCTTTTCGATCCTCTATCTCCATTGTGTACACCGGAAATGTCACCCAATCGTCAATTTCCATCTCACCATGGTCAATGACATGAGAAGGGTCATGCACATATCTCCACATAGTAGATAAATGGGAGATATCATAAACCCTCTCTAACTGAGGTGGTAGATCCAATCAGTATTCCACCTCACCCACTCTACACAGTATTAGGAATTTCTTGATGAACCATAGAGATTAAGTACCACCACAATAAAATATTTGTATCCTTCATCGAGGAGAGGCACGTAAGAATATGTGGTCCCCCTCCAAGAACTCAAAGGCTATGCATCACCTATCAACATAGGACTTCTCACAGCACTGTATAGTCATTATTTACTCTCGGGTGACCAGAACATTCTCAATGGTATCCTGTACTATATTTATACCCATGAGTGCTAACTCTCATAGGTCTATATTTCATAACAATGACCTATATATTCATCCTTGATGTTCCTCGAATTTTGGCATACAGATGGTGGTGTGGTATCTATTGATTATGAAAACTCCACTACTGGTAGGTGGTCCTCCCATCTATGAGCAAAATCAAAAACACAAGAATACATCATGACCTACCAGACATGTATGGTCCACTCCATCTGAACATCCATATATTGGTGAATGGGTGTGTTCATGCGTAGCAGAGTCCTGAAAGCCACATCCAATCCCTTCTACAATAGGTATGTAATGTGTGCATCATGATCAGATACTATCATAGATGGGAATATATGGATTTAAACTATCACCTACAGGTATAGGAGCCTTATGGTCTCTACTGAACCCAACTCTCAAATGGGTAAGAAGTTGGATAACTAGGTGAGTCGGTCAATGATCACCCAGATGGTATGGTGCCCCCTAGATATATGTGGTATACCTGAAACGTTGTCCATTGATATCTCATCCCACTTCCACACTGGTACCATGAGGGGTTGCATCAAACCTACTAGAATTTGGTGCTCAGTCATCACTTGCTGATAAGTGAGGTATCTCGAGACAAGCTCTTCCACTTCCTTTTTAATCCCTATAAACCATTACTAACATAGGAGTCCCTGGTACATCTCACAACAACTAGATTTACCACTAATGGTGATGTATGGAACTCCCTCAATACCTCCTCATGAAATGTCACTTGTATTATGGTGCTTCATCTGAAAATGATGATGTTCTCACCACCTTTCTAATATACAACAAGGGAATGCCTTGTGGACATCTTGGAATTTGTAGTATCACAACTAGTATCAACGAGTTGCACCTTCCCAACTCACTGTATGATTGAAGGGGAAACTACAATCGATTGAAGATATTATTTCTCCTCTCTATCCGCAAATGACAATTGAAGTAAGGCAAATAGCAATGAGGACCTGTTCATTAGCTGCAAAATTGATCTCTTATTGAGAGAATCTTCCTCCAAGTTCCCCATCCCAATAGTATAGAATATTTCAAACTAATAGTCTTATAATAACTCTAGAAATCATTGTTATATCATATTCATATCTTTCTGAGAAAAGATATACTTAAGACTCTTTTGGTTTGAGTAGATAGTGAATCATTCACCTATAGGGTACGGTCAGTACATATTTAGTATGAAGTCTACCAATACCAAATGAAGGTCATGAGTTACATTGTTCTACTCATGATAACTCATTTATCATGAGTCATATGAAATCATAGCTTTCCCCTTCAACAAGACACAACCAAGCATAGTTCAGGATGCGTCCATGAACACCACATAGTTGGTTCCCTCCTCTAGGAGCCTCATGATAGGAGCACTCATCAATCTTTGCCTCAAATAATAAAATTTGTGCTGAAAACTTTTTATTGAAATGAAGGATTTTCACAAATTCATCAATGCCATCATGGGTGCTGCCACTCTGCAGAATTTTGGTACAAACCGTCGATAGTACCAAACCATCCCACATAATCACTGGACCCGTGTAATGATCTTGAATGTATCCAAATCATGAAATACCTCTATCTTCACTGGATCCACAAAATCACTAGCCTCTGAGATGACATGTGCCACAATATAGGCCTTTTATATCCCAAAATCACACATTGAGAGGTTTTCGTATAGATGGTTCTCTCAATTTGTGTCCAAAACCATCATTAGCTATATCACATGCTCCTCTTGAATTCAGAATTCATAAAGAGGCCTTCAATAAAGGCCACTAAAAAACAATCTAGGTACTACAAGATGAACCATTTTCTGATTCCCATGAACTCTTCCATGGAATTCGTCATTCCAAATGACATCACTATGTACTCATAGTGTCCATAGTGACATATAAAAGTTGTCATTGAGATCTCATTATGTCATACTAGAAGGTAGTGATAGCTTTATATTTGGTCTATCTTTGAGAACCATGTCTCTCCCTTTAGCTAATTAAAGAGGCTATCATTCCTCAGTATAGGGTACTTAATCTTCATGGTCACCTGGTTCAGGCATCAAAAGTCCACACATAACCTCAAGCATCTATCTACCTTCTTGGGAAACAACATTAGGGAAACCTGTGTGAATTTTGGGCCTAATGAACTCCTTCCCCTATATGTCATCCAACTATACCCTCATCTCACAATGCTCTACGAAAGACATTCGATATATGTGTTCTAATATAATTTCCATCTTGGGCGGTAGAATGATTCAAAATTTCATCTCCCTATGGGAAGGTAATCCTGGAAACATCTTCTGGAAAATGTCCCCAAACAATTCCACTTCTATTGGGAACTGAAAAATCAAAACACCTCTATCACATGTATAAGGATTCCTCACTAAAGTGTGATTGTCTGAACCATTGTATACATGTTTTTATCTTATGCTACATGATAATCCTTTTCTACCAACCAAGGAAAACTCCATTCTAACATTATTGACATACAACATCCATTTTCCTAAAATAATTAATAAGATCTTGAATTGTGGATGACCAGTCCATACCCAAATTAATTTCATAAGGCCTCAACGTTACCACCAAGGGGTTCCAATTGAAACTCATTCCTCTAGGTTTAAATCACACCATCGACATATGTGTGATATCGAGTATCCTCCCCTAGGTATCTCCAAACATAAGGTCAAGTCAACGGTTTAACCAAAAACTCTAGGTCTTAAACAAGATTAGTGACCACAAAGAATGATTATCACCCGTGTCTATGAATATATAATCTAAGAGTAGAAACAAATCATACATAAAATCATTTTGGGATCCCTTAGGTCATAATCCTTATAGGCATACAGCTACCCCTTCTCCTGTCTTCAAACTCCATGAACATTTTGTTGACAAAATTGGGGTGGTGGTTGTAACATGTTGAAATTTATACCACCTCTTACTCCTCTCACAGCTCCTCATCCATGTATACCACCCTGTAAATTAATTTTCTCTAGTCAATGTCTCTACCCCAATGTCTCATCCACCATTTCATTATCAGCAAAATGGGATGGTAAATATCTATTAAAAGGTACCCACCAATATTTTGAAAAGAATTAACTATTTCTAGGCCAGATGGACTCACCCTATGATCCTTGAGATATAGATTCCCTATCTTGGGAAACTTCTCAGAACCTCTCACACATCCATGTCTATGTGACTGATGTTGGATTCCTACTTTCCCAGTGGTGACATACTCTGGATGTATCTACTCAGCCAAAGGACTTTCAACCACAAAGGTTCTATCTATAACACTATAGTATGTTGGAATGCACAGATGAATAGTAATGGAATAGATTTCGCAAAACAAATATCACTTGGTGTCCTTATCCCTTAAGTAGTGGTAGTATTATATTCATCAAGAACCTGGAATGGTCGATATTCCACTATGAATACTCAGCTACAGAAATGTCATCCAAAAAAAGCTATAGAAGCTCTTGGGAATGCATATACCAATGATTTTATGGAAATAGACCCTTCTCTGAGAAAGGATATCATGTTCTATCCACAGAAAAGTCACATGATTATAAGATCGTGTAACATAAACCCCAGCATTTCATTGACGATCCATGTAGAAGGCTCCCTACCATAACCTCCTCCCATCAACTAGTACTGCAAGTACCATGTTTCACTCCATAGGTGGTGGTATGGGAGGTACACAACACGATGGTGATTTATTTGGTACATACCTCTATACCCATCATTTCACTTAGTAAGTCATCCTCATGATCACATGGTGGAATCCTGAATGGATATCTACATAAAAGAACATTGAATAAAAACAAGACATCCCATAATAAATATATTATTCATGGTGATCTCAATCAATGTGGACATGGAAATCCAACCCATTCTTATGCGATGGACATACAATCGTTTTTCCTAGTATCTATTGTTTCTGAGTACCGAGTTGGAAAACAACGTTCAGGGTCCTAGTGTGTTGATATGTTAGCCGCCACACCAATAGTGGATTCCCTGGCCTAAAAGAAGAACTCAAAACAATTAACAATTATTCCCCAAACCAAAATCTTAGACTCTAGGTTCTTATGGTAGAACCGAACTCCTCTGATGATACTATGACATGACTCATGCCATAGGGCTCATTTCATGGCTATCCCATGCACACCTTCCATATGGTAGCGGATGGATACAAGCACCAAGTAGGCCTATCCAAGAAAGGAAAGGTATTCCATTTTAACTTTTACACATGCTCAAAGCCCAAACTGTGGATATTAAACACAAAGTAAACCACAACTGTCATTAGGATAACTAATGATTGTATAATATAAAGTAAAAGTAAAAAGGGGCCAAAATACAAGCCCATAACAAAAATGTAATGTATAACTACCACAATACTTCTCTTTGATAACCATATATAAAGGTAGTTGATGGGTCGCTGCCTATAGCCATAGTAGTACGCCCGTTGGACCTGTCTCACAGAGCTCCACTTGGTCCCATACCAATAATGTATCCATTGAAGCATAAATTACATTTATAAGACATCAAACATCTAGGAAATTCTTTTTCATGGTTTAGTAACACAAGACTCAGTAGGGAACCCAAAACACAGAGAAAATACCACCAAAGAAATATTTTACAAACAAGTTATAAATCAAAGTATATAAAATAAGATTATGAGTCATAAAGATTAATCATGTTGTTATACTGATGGGATAACCCCTATTGAGTCAGTGAGGTTTCTTTCAGGTATTAGAACACTGAGGTCCACTCATATACTAGACCGCTGAGGTCTCCTAGGCGTCTGGACCACTAATGTCTGCTCAGCTTATGGATGATTGAGGTCATCTCTGCTACTAGTCCACTTAGGTCAACTCTAATAATAGACCACAGAGGTATGTTGATCTACTAGACCACTGAGGTCCGCTCTACAATTGGACATTAAATTTCCACTCTCTTACTAGAGCACTGAGGTCTCCCCAGCTACTAGACCATTAAGGTTCGCTCATCATATCCTTTATGTCAGAGCCAACTGTAGGATTCCGACTCTCTAGTTCTCTTGATTCTAGGAGAGTTTCAATATTAAGCCATATTTCATATCATGATATCATAAAAAACATACATATATTATACCCATTGGACCCGTTATTTTCAAGGCTCGCAACACTATAGACGGTGCGTCAATCAGATGCGCGGTCTAATATATATTGGTGCTTTACTAAATAGGGGCTGGTTGCATCTGATGTCGGTCCGTCATGATCAGACTGACCAGAAAAACCTGGCTTCGGGGTCCCGTTTGACCCAGCCCAACCTGGTTGGGTCTAGGATTTCCCGGTTTGGTATGGCCTAGTTTTTAGGCCCATTGGGCCTTGCTGATCTAGCCTGATTCAGCCATGGGTCTAGTCTGTCAGGTTGCCTAGTGACCCTTTCCCGATTCCCCATCTAGGTCCGACATTATCAGCCTGGTTTATTTCCAGTAGGTATGCAAGCTGCCTAATTTTCGATCCATCCCATCTCACTTAGTGAGCATATTCTCTTTCATCTAGCTCAGATACCTGCTAGCATCTCATTCGCACAGCCACGTAGATTCATGATTCCAATCACCTCTATTCGCACGTGGTCCATTGTGGTCCCCGTTCCAGGACATACTGCGGCATGCCCAGAGGCAGCTCCACCAGATGCGACACCTAACTGACACCACCACCCTGCAGAACTACATCCACTACTAGCAGCTGCCTCTACCACCTCGGTGCACCACCGGGGCTGGATACCTCTTGGCTACCATCGGTGCATCTGTGGTCCCCTCCACTGGCTACCGACCATGGTCTAGGGGATAGTATACCGATTGATCTATGGTAATGTGCTTTTGGGGGCGTCACCATCACTACTGCATACTACTCTCCATTTTTCCATCACTCCAAGGGTCCAACCTCATTTGCAATCACCCCAACAAAGATCTTCCAAAGATTCATTGGTCTTTCAGTGAAGAACAAGGAGAATGAGAGAGGGGATCAAAGAGAACACCCAATAAACAAACCGGCCTTTGTTCTTGCCAGCCCAAAATTTTTCATGTCTGTGGGATAATGAAGAATAATTCAAATAACCGATATTTAATTCATGATATCAATCCTACAATAATATTTCCTAATCCTATAAGATGAATTCATCTGTGGAGAAAATATTTAGTGAGTTTTTCTATGTTATATGATTAGAAGTGTAATAATAGGGGAAGTACAATCACTCAGATTTAAACCCCAACATGGAAAAAGGATTGATCGGTGTCGGGGTTCAATCATCATTGGTGATCCATTAAGAGACATCATAATCCATCCTCTCATCGACCTTTGATTTGTGATCCATCTTCATTGGATAATCTTCATTCTTTAACATTCGTTGATCACCAATGGAATTCCTCCAGAGCCTTAGAGAAATATTTCGATTCATCCCCTGATCACGTATCTCTGTTAGTCAACATAATATTGGAAACATGTTTCATCATTACAGTTACACTAAGTCACCACATCATTACACTATTTCATTTTTGAAATGTAATAGTTGCCTCATCACTATGTTGCAGAAAAACATTTTCAAATAAACTAAACATTTTATGTTTATTTTATTTTCCCTTAAAATTATTGAAAATTAAATTTTACCCTCGACCAACACCGATAAAGTATAGGCCCCACCAATGTAAAACACATCCTCATAATCTCAACTGTACTCTTTTAATTCTATAACAAGTTACCATTTATGAGTTATCATAAAATAAAATATTTTATTTTTTATTTTTTTTACCATCATTCCTTAGTTTTCCCACACCGGCCAATGTTAGGATCTTCCTAAGGAAAGTATGCCCTTATTATCTCAATAGTGGTCTCAAATTTTCAATCAATGACAACATTTGGGAGTTATAATTATTTTAAAAAGGGAAAAAATTTATATAATTATTTTATTTATGACATTTAAATTATTGGGTTTTCTCATTGGAGACACATGCCAACTAATCTTAAGTCGCACCTAAGGCAATCCCATTACATTGAATGCAACAGTTCCCTAAGAATTCTTATTTTGGATCCTTTTTTAAGAGTTATTCCACTTTTGTTAGAAAACTACTGACAAAAACTATTTAAAAGATAACATTTTATGAATGATCATTTTGTGTACTCTGGGCCTCAGAATCACATGTTTTCTTAGCGCCTGGTCTCAAAATAATCCCATATAAATTAAAACGAAGACATGGAATTTTGTGACATTATAGATAGTGAATTGTGATTTTAAAAACTGTTCCTATAATATGTTGGATGTTCTCATGGTTTAGAGAAATCCTCAAGAGGTATCTCAAAATGGGATAATTTTCTACCCCATTCATTCCTTGTTGATTTTTGGGTTAAATTATGAAGGAGATGAATTATTTGAGTGGAATCTAATACAGGGAAGAAATATCTGATGAGAGCTTTGTTTCTTGGGTTGTTAATTTTTCCTTTGGGGGTGATGGATGTGTGGTTGTAGTTATAAGTTGAATTTTAATGTAGATGGTAGGCTTAGGACATAATATTAAAGCTATAACATGGTGTAGTTTTAGAGGTATAACTTATTTTTAAAAATAGTCCTTCAATAATAGAGTCTCATAGTGATGGGTTTTACTATATTTACTGATCCTTACATATCTGTGGTGTGGGAATATGATTCCCTTGGGAGCCCCATGGACTTGGTTTAATTGACCATATAGTTTGGGTAATGACTGTAGTTTAGTGCAACGGTAACAAAAAACCCTTTCCCTAGGTTTGTTCCATTTGGGGTGATATGTGATGATTATGCAATAGATTATATAAGTTTAAATTCATATGATTTGGCCATCCATACAGTTTCATAGTTTCATTGAAAACCACAAAATGTAATGACATGTCAATGGAGGTTATTCTGTAGTGTTATTAAATTATAGGAGGGTATATATTCTAATATTCCCATATAATCATTACATTTAATCCATTATACATTAAACCACAAGTAAATCATGGGATTAATTCTAAGACTTTCGATTCAATCTTGCAATGAATCATTCCCTAACATCTATATATCATTCATTGGTGATACAAGTTGATTTTATTCATGTTCGAATGATTATTATCCCTCATGTTCTTTATTCCCATGATATAAAATATTGATAACTATGGTTATAATGGGGTTTATGTCAATGTTTGATGAAAAATATAGGTTAATATTTCCATAGGGATCCTGAATTCCATTTCGGAGTAGATATTAGTGGATACATTGTTTTCATCCATTCTTATATGGATAACATTGAACATTTCATCTCGATGTATGTTATTCATTATTTCTATTTTTGTGAATGTGTGGGATTATAATGATTTATCTTTTCTTGGTATCTATGGAATTGACCTCAATGTGTATAATTTTCAGAATTAATAATGATTTAGAGGGTATATTTTAATTATTTTTTTGTTTCAACGTTATTCATGCCTCTTGATATTTTATTGATAACATATTGATTTTTAAAATGTTTGTTTTTATTGTCATCCATTTTAATGATTTTGAAATTGGTTAATCAATGTAAATTTACTATGTAAGAATTGAATAATGAATGTGAGATGTGATTTTAATTATTGTTCGTACATGAAAATTATTCGGTCTGAAATAATTTATAGAATGATGTTTTTGATTAATTTTTGGGTATTATAATCCATTGATGATTGGTTTATGGTTTTTAAAACCTATATATAATGAACTAGTTCACTCAATATGGTAATAAAATAGTTTTGTTTCTAATTATTATTTTTTGGCTGAGAGATCCCATTATAATTGTCTAAAATATTAAATGCCTTAGAGTTATTTCCAATGTTAACATTTTATTTTTTTTTAAATTTCATTGGAACCATATATGTGTGATATTTAATGGTAGATCCTTGACACATGTTGGTGTGTAGTGTTTGGATTGAAAATATTTGGATGACACAAGTTGAGATATGGTCTACCTGTACCATATCATTTATATAATTTTAACATTGGAAGGAATGGTATTGTTCTAGATATGTGATTTAAAATTTATAGGAATATTATGTTAGATTTTTTTGGTTGGTTTGTATGGAATGAGATATTGGTTTTCATGTCTTTATTAATATGTGATTTTGATGGAATGGTTTCTTCATGGTTTACTACTAGGGTTTTTAGTTACATACAATTGTTTGTTTTTTTCCAATGAGTGATTCTCCTTTTGGAAGATTTGGATGAGTCTAAGATTACCCATATTATGGAATGTATAATATGTTAATAGTGAACTCATGGGGTGAGTGTAAAATTTTTCTAATACTGAATAATGGAAATAATGGGATGGTTGAAATAAATTCACTATGAGAATGTGATAAAATTAATGTAATTGTAATGTGAATTACAAATCATGTTGTCTTATGATAAAATGAATTAATTGAACATGATTTTATTAAGGGTTTTAAAAAAACTAGGAGTTTTAATTTATACAGACTAATTAAAAATGGTTAGAGTTATTTAATCATGATACATGGGTACATGAGTATGATCTTATTTTATTAGGCCTTATTTGTGGAAGTTGGATGTTATGTGGGTTGATTACTTCAGTTGTGTCTAATTCTTTGTAGTTTCACATAGACTGGTAGTGTTTCATTCTGTTATTATTTTTTATGATTTCATATGATTCACTACATGAGTTTGGTGGGTAGATGTCACCCATACTATTTTGTGTATGGGTGTTTTCACTAACATAAAGTCTGGTGATATGACTAATGGATAATTTCTCCCTCAAACTGACTCTCCCTTAATCATTTCCCAATATGCAGGTGTATCCAAGAAGTAATGGATTATAGTGTAGGGTACACATTTTCATGATATGGGATGGATCTAAATAATACTATATAGGTTTGTTTCAGATATAATGACACATGTTTTTAAAAACTACATGTATTTCAGCTTTAGTGACAATTGTCTTATTTAGGTTTAATTTGATGGGAGGTGATATATTAAATTATAATGCATATTTCATGAGATGTATTGTTTTCCAAACATACAGTAAGGTTATGGATGAGATTATGAGGATGTATTTGGGATTATATGAATATACTATGTGATGATTTATAAAAATAATGGATAGGTTAATAGAATAATTTCAAAAGGAATGTGTGTATATTATGATAAGAATAGGGGTGTGAAAAGATGATATCTGTGGGGATGTGGATACTATAAATGACCATTTAGGATTATTGTATCACTCATAGGGGGAGGGGTGAATCAGTGATAATATTTTCTTTTAATTTTTTCAAGAAAATTAAACAACCTTTGCCTCATATTAAATATTTCTTTCACTACTAAAAACAAGTCAAACACAACTCTTTTTGAACAAATGTATTTACAAGTTTATCTATTCAATAATAATACCTAAATCTTTGGTATGGTTTGAAAATATTTCCATACCTCATAATATAGTTGAAAACAATAATTTATTGTGCAATAAAATGAGTAGGATATTCTATTTCACTCTTGAAGCAATATGAAAATAATCTAATAGTGCATGCACTCCCCTAGAATAAATTGTGTAATAATGGGATTTTGTAACAATCAATGTTACATATACTACTTTAACCACTTGAAAAAAATGTACTATTTTAATAAAAAAAATTACTTTCTCGCCCATAATCATGTAATAACTTCATCAAAATTTTAATATAAAATATAATGATTCCTTGTCTGATTTCTGAATACCAAAAAATTCATATGTCAGAATACAAATGAGGAAATTATTAACACATTCATCCTCAGTCTGGAAATACTGATATGATAATCTAGCCTAATATTATAACTAGTTGAAAATGATAATCATGTGAATATGATGATCAGGTTAATACATTACAATCCTGTATCTTATCCTTTCTCATATATCCAGTACAATTTAATCAATAAATCAAATCTAGAAACATCTTATTCTCTCTATAATTTCTTTAGTGCTATACCTTCAATCTACCTATCATGAAAAATACTTCATTCAATAAAGTAAAATTTACATTTTCTCTTTTATATATTCCCCAATTGGGGTTTGGGTGGGATTCTTGAAAACATTCATGCTGAACGAAATTACCAAAATTTTCAGGTTTCCATGAATTTTAGGTGAATATTAACTTCTTCATTGTTTCTTAACTCCTCTCATTTCCTCTTGATCCTTCTTTAATATTTTAAACAATTAATCCTGCTATTTAAATTCGTCACAAGGGCCAAAAAAATTTCAAATTTCCTAATATGATTACTTTAAAACTATTCTTTTTAAAAATTTTAAGAAATATGGATTGGAAAATTGCATTTTTCATCACACACTCCACACCGATTCTATTTTTTATTGTATTTATCTACACAAGATGAAAGACATTATTCCAATTTTGATTTTAAAAATATGATCACCTCTATTAAGATGAAGACACAATATTTTTAAAAACTTATTAAATTACTCCTACTTATTATTTTATTTAGGATGATGATGTATTATCAATGCCAATGTTAATACTCTTTACCATTTGATAAAACCATATAAACATATCAGAGTTTTTCTTTATTTTCAAAATATGTTACCCATCTGCTTAAATCTTGGAATATATATATATATTTGTTTTGGTATGACTAAAAACCAATACATTAAATTTCTCATATGTTCCATAATACTTCGAAACCATCAGTATTTATTCTCTCCTTTTGAAATCATATCCAAACATCGTCATTACACTCTTTCCAAACTCATGCCTAATTCCAGTTTTGATTATTATTACATCTTTTTTCGTTAATATGATGATAGATGTATTTCTATCTAAAAAATGATTGACTACACTATTGATCAATCTCATTAATAACATTTTGAAATAGATTCCAATGTTTCAGTTTATTTAGAATTGGCCATGATGAGAAAAATACATCCATTGATGAAAACTATGGTATACCAAATACAATGGATCAGTATTCAGTAATATTGAATATAGTAACTTCCTTTATACATAAACATATTCTTTTATAATTAATTACTTCATGAGATTTAATAAATTTGATACTAGCATCATCATTTTATGACTTAATAATGAATGTTTTGTAGCTTCCCTATATTACATGAAAATATTTCATTAATTATGTTACTATATTTGATTGACCTGATTATAATCTGTATGGATATGATTGGAAGCATCTACTTCACTCCCACATTCATCCATGAATATTTTTTCACATGTTTTAATATTTAATTAGGATTTATGAGAACTTGATGAGAAAAAAATTTTCATCTTCTTTCTATAATCGTCATGAAGAATCTAATTCAATCCCATTTTGATAAATGAATTCATTCTATATTCATTTTAAATCTGATGAGAAATTTCTTTCAGAGACCATCTCCTAAATATGATTGACATTTTAAAGCATTCTAAGTCTGATTCTCCTAATAGGATGGTCTTTTTTTTATTTTTCCGAATACAAAGTGAGCTGATTTATTCTCCATCGCACATGGTTCTAAAATATACAAGGTACCTTTTTAAAAAAATATGTTTTTATATAGATATTATTAATTATATGAGTCATATGGTGAAAATTCATTTGAGATGATAAGATTTATATTTATCTGTTTAGAAAATGAGTTAGTTTCATCTATTATTCATATGGCCTTTCTATGCTTCTAGAACATTTTCCAGATAGGATCCATGTAGGATCATAATGAATATAAAAATATGATCACCCCATATATATTTAACTATTATTAGTTATGTATGATATTAATAGAGATCGCGGTGGGCGTCATATGCATTGATATTTTTCATATGTGTGATTGTAGTTTTTTGGTCACTACATCTGCATTCATTTTTAATTTTCCAATTATTTTAATTTATTTAATACATTAAGTTATTGTATTGGGAAGGGTTTTGTATTTATTATTTTGGATTGGTTGGTGGTTATACTCTTTTTTTATCATTGAATTTAAATATGAATGTCCATTACATCTATTTTTAGGAATTCCATGCCCTCAGAAATATTCTCCAACCAGTGGCCTATTGGAGCTAGTATTGTGGGTCTCTCCCGCACTTCACTACTAGAACTAGTGGGATTCTAGTAGTTGAGGTTTTTTCCTCTCTACCATTGGGATCCGTAACAACCATATGGTACGTGTCCCTATAAGTCATTTTGTTGGTGCCCTTAATGTGTACCACCATCACAATTCTAGAACTACAAGATAAAGCATTAGAATGTTTTTATTAGTTCCCTAATAATCAATCCATAAAGTAATTGATCTATTCCAATACTCTCTTTGATCATTGATATGGCAACCTCAAATAAAAAAAATAATAGATTTACAATCCTCTTACATGTATGAAACTATATTGACGGGTTTAGAAAATTAGTATGAAAATTAATCTTCCCATTAAACTAATAAATTATGATTAAATATCCTTTGGATTGTAGAAGTAGAGAACCTTTAACCAAAAATATCATTCACCCAGTATGTTGGCATGAATCCTTTAATTTCAATTTTTTAAAATATAAGTACAACAACTATTACCACCTTAAGGGTCTCCACTCAAACCACTAAATATATTTGGTATTCTTAGTGAAATAATCTTCATAACAATCATTTCAACTATTAAAACCTTTTAATAAATTATAATTAGTATTCAAAAATAAAAATACTTACCTTCTATATAATGTTGGAATACAAGAATATCTCTAATATAATGTCCATTTCAGAATTATTCCTTAACTATAGAGGCATAATGTTAAAAAACCTTTAGAATATGGATATGAAATATATCATTTATAGAACACCTTAGTAGATATATATAAAATCCTATTCCCAGTTTATCATGATTGTCTTAGGGAATAACTCTTCAAATAATATGTACTTCACGGAACAAAATTTAGGACCTCATGATTAATTTTTATGCACTATCACACCTCACTATTATAGAGACTCAGAATTCACATACATGGATGTTACCTTTTTTTAGATTAACATTCATTACATTTCAAAAAAACATTATTTAGGGAAATATTAGTTTAGTTCCATTAGAAACATGGAACATAATATTTGAAACTTTATAGAAGATCATAAATTTTTACAATAATGATTGTCCCATTTAGCACTCCTCATAAGCATACGCCATATAAAACATATCGTCATAACCTGGGGAAAAGAAACCTAATAATGTGTGATATCAAATTTTCATTAAGGGTAAACATAATAGATATAAATCATTGATTTCATGAATGAATAAGATATGATAAAGTTCATGTGATAATAAACATAACATACTAATTTCATACCAGAATTTTCTTAGATCATAAACATGATTTATTGATAAAATATCGGGAGTTCATAATACATGAATCCCAAGGAAAATAACAGAACCTTATTGATTAGGGAATAACATATTCATAAAAAATGTGTTTTTTTCATAGACATCACATTATAACAATATAAACAAGAATGACTAAAAAAAGTTCTCTCATTTGGTAAAGGATGTGAAATTATGTCTTATCATAATTTTATGGTCATGAAACTAGGTCTATGCATAAGATTATAGACGTGAAAGATATGTCCATTAAAAAATTGTGAAAATATAATCAGGTTCACTCATTACATTGTGAACATGAAAATAATTTCATTCATAATAGTATAGACATGAAATAATAGTATATGTATAAGATTATAGTGGTGTAGGATCACTATAAAATAACATCATTGTGGAAAAAGTCCCTTATAGAGCATGGTTTAATTTCTGTTCTTGTTATGTATATCACGAAACATATAAATCCTTATTAATTCATTGAATGAAGAAATAATTTCCAACCATCCTATTTATAATATATCCAACATCATTGGTTATAATGTGACAATATTCCATGGTTATAACATAACCACCATCACATAACAAAAATATAGATATGGGTGGTATAACATTATAAAACATTCATTATATAATAAACCATGAAATAAAATGGATTCCATCTTAATTTCTTCTGAACATAACCTATGTAAAATAAATAAGAATCCTAATCATTTTATCACTTAATCAATGAATACCCATGCAAATTGTGGTTGGTTTCATAAGTAGTTTATTATGGAATAACATGCGGATGTGAAGCTGGTTTTCGAAATATCTTGTCAACATATTCATAAACCCTTATGAGAAAGAATTATAATGGGATATAGGGGTAATATTCCTATTAAATAATAATTAATATCAAGTATTTTTTCATATATGGAACATGGTTCCAAAACATTACATGGATAATTTGTTGAATAAAATTGATTTTCAATGAAAATAAAATTTTTAAAACAAATTCTTTTTGAAAATCCTTTTATTTGAAAATTAATATGAAAACATTTCAAGTAATATTTAAAAATAATTTGATACATTTCTTTATTTAATTATAATTTTCTATTTTAAAAACATAAATATTTTTAAATCATTTTTTTAAAACATGGTTCTAGAAAAAGAGTTTTCAACTAAAAGAATATTTTTTCATAAAATACTTTTTTTAAAATATTGAGTAAAAAAATATTTTAAAGAATGAGGGGAAAATATAAATTTTCATCAAATATCAATATAATTATAAAATTAATTAATATAAGTGAAATAAATATCATAATAATATAACATTGGAGAAATAATCATAAAAAATCTTGATAAATGAGGATTTTATTACATAAAACCATTAATGGTTTAGTAAATATTATTCATAATCCCCATGAATAAATAAATAAAAATGAATCTCATGGTATAATGAGTTTAAATATTTTCATGATAAAAAATGTAATATGGGTTGTTTATACATCAAATTAATGAACATGTGTTCGTAACATGAGATTCACCTCAAAAAAGGGAAATTGAGACAACAAATCCATCCCCACTATGGTATTTTAATGACCTGAAATTTTAAATAAATTTTGTTTCCTAACATTGTGTCTAATATTATTTTATACTCAACAAAACTATTTAATTTAATAAAATGAGTATAATTAAAATAAGACCATTGGGTTTCGATTGTTATATGACCATTGTCCAATAAGACTGTTGGAAAAAAAATGTTGCGATTATTGTCTATAATTACAAGTGATCATGATTAATTAACATAGAAAAAAGATTCGATGGTCCCATCCAGTAGTCTCGGGCCGATAGATGCCCATATGAAATAACTCAGGAAGGAGTTATCAACTTTGGGATTTTCTCTAGACAAAACCCAATCTGAACTTCATCATGTGATGTTGGAACGGAATCACCTTCGCGAGAAGTTGAAGCTGATATAAATCACTACTCAGGCAATGTTGGATGAGTCGACCTAAAATTCTATCAGCCTAGCACACCTTACTCATAGGTCCTACACTGGTGTTATATGGGGCTATGTAACGATACCACAACTTCCTTGTGTAATACTATGATTTTAAAAAAAAATTGATTTCTTCTTATGGTGATATTGGTAAATTTTCAAATGTCCAGATGAATATAGTATGCATATTATTGATGAATTTTAGAAGAAGGACATTTTAAATATATTTATATAAACCCTAAATAATTATTAATGTTTAATGATTATCTAAAAATTGTATTATACAGTTATGATCAGTAAGAAATTTAGAGTCTAATGAGATCAAATTAATTTTTCATGAATAGTAATTTATGAATAGTGATTTAACTCTTAGGATTAGTAATGTGACAAAATTTATTAGAAATCTCACTTAAAGAATGTATTAATATAATTTAGGCACCTTGATTAAGTAATGTGATTCAATAAAATAGGTAAATAACTGTTTCAAAAATTATTGGTTAAGTATTAGTTTTTTCAGGTGAATAGTGTTTTTTATTTAAAAATTAAATTAAAAATATTTCAGAAAATATTTTCATAAAATGGAGCTCATTTTTTGAAATCAGGGCATCGATGTTTGTTTAAGGTGAATTTTTGGGATTTTTCTGTGAAAGTTGAATTTTCAGTGAATAGTGTTTTTATTTAAAAATTAAATGAAAATTATTTAAACAATTATTTTAATAAAATGGAGCTCATTTTTGAAATTAGAGCATGGATATTTGGTTAAGGTGAGATTTTGGGATTTTTCTGAGAAAGTTGAATTTTCGGTGAATTGTGAAAATTCAACTTTTGCGTTTCTGGTATTTAATGACATCATTAAGGATGTATTGATTATGAAATAATTCTGGTAGACTTATGAATAATAAGATAAGGTATGAGTTGTCCCATGTGGCCAATACCATTGGAAAATTCAATGGACAAGCCCATGGTTTTTCCAATACCACCAATGAGGTGTCCCATTGCAATTAATGCTTTGTCCCCCCACTTCTCCTATAAATAACATGACATTCCCTCATTAATTTCATTTCCAAATCCTCCCCAACGATGTTATGGTCTCTTTACCTCCTAAGGAGTCCTCCTATGGTTCCCTCAGGCCTCCCAAGGTCCCGAACATCAAGCTTTTAAAGTTACTCTTCAAAGTAAGGGATCCTATCTCTCTCATTCTTTTCTTGTATTCTCCTTTATGTCATTTATTTTACGATCCATGTTATTATGTTGGGGATTTTATATTATATTAATCCAACATTCCTTTTCATTATCATATGATGAGAGACCCCCTCTTTCTCTCATCAATTCATTTTAAAAAAAATTTAGTGGCGTTGTTAGGCTGCCGAATTTTTGTAAGGGATTATTTCACCAATCTCATTTTCAAGTTCTATTTTTATGTCAAGTATTTCAAGTTCATTTTTCTTATATTGGGGGTATGATATCTATTTCCATAATACTGTTATTTTATTTTCAAACGATTATTGACCCTATTTTATCTAATCAATTCATTTTTCGACGTTTTAAGTGACATCGTTAGGCTGCCGAATTTTCATAAGAGAAATATTATTTTTTTATTCCTTCCATGATTTTCATTTCATATTGTATGTCTTTAAAAATTAATTACCATGTTCTTATATCCTTCATATCTTGTCCCTCTACTATTTTATGGATCATTTATGTGTGGGTGTCCCATGTCCCCTCTCTTTTTAAAATTTTCTAAAACCCTATAACATAGTCGTTATGCTTCAGAATTTTCCTCTCAAAATGTCTCACCCTTTTTCAAAAATTCTATTATTTTATTAAGTTAATATTCAAAGATATATTTTATATAGGTGTATTCACATATATATCAAAATTTTATATTTTAATTCTAGGATTTACATACATGAAACCTGCATCCCATTTCCGTGGGTTTAAAGTGACATAAATATCATGTCTTTAAAGAAGATTTTAAATGTTATGACTGTGAAATGAAACCCATTTCATTTATGCTATTTGGGGTTTTTATGAAAGGTTTGAGGATTATATATGTGGATCACATGATAATAATTAAAAATTAAGAGTGTGCCCTGATAGCATTCCAATGCATTGGGTAAATTATTAATCTCTATAGATGAACATTTTAATGATACCTTGGTGAATAATGTTGGTACTTTTTTTTAATGACACCATGGGGATGGAACTTGGAGATACATAAATTGTTTTATATGTTAAATTTTTTATCCAAATCTTCAAGATATGAAAAACGTTATTTTTATTAGGATATTACACATGATCTCTTTATCATGAATTAATGTTATTTATCTTGACTTTATTGATGTATCTCTTGTTTACATGTAAAATGTTTCTCCTATTTCCCTTACTAGGCCTTCCGCTCACCCTTTCCTTTGATGTATGCTCCAAGGATATGAGATACTATAATGAACTTAAAATGAACAATTAAAAATCCTTAAAAGTGATTTAGAAGAATGTTTTATGTTGTTCTCGTGTTTTATGTTCCTGATTTACAAGACACTAGACTTTAAAGATCCTCTGTTTGTAAAATGTAATGAAATTTCATGTAATAAAAAGGCGGGATGCTATAGTTGGTATCAAAGGATTGTTTAGTTTTTTATGGAAATTAGGATATGAAAACATTAGGAAGAACCCTATAGATAAGTTTTAAATATAGGAAATATTCCTGGTATTTTGAGGAGTATTGAGTAAGTGGTTTATCAAGAAAATACATCCCTTTCTGGAAACGAGCGCATAGAGGTGGATGTAGCACATATGTACATAGGGGTAAAACCCGAAAACACTGATTTGAGCTAGACTTGAGTGGGAACTGGTACATGACAAAGGGCCTTGCTTCAATCTTGGTTACGACACTCTCGGGGGATATGTTTGGTTAATCGAAAGATTTTTATGAATCATTATGAAGGAATTATAGAAAAAATGTAATTGTCTAAGATTGAAGTTTTAAGACATAAAATCATATTTAGTTAAATGATTCATTAATGAAATATGTATCTCATGAAGCATTTATTCGTTTAGAAAATTTCCCCATCATCTAGGAATACATTGACATATTTCCTGAGGAGTTACCTGGACCTCCCCTAGGATGATAGGTAGAGTTATCTATTATACTCATACCTGGATCTCATCCGATGTCAAAGTCCCCCTATAGGATGGAAAATTTGGAGCTCGATGAATTAAAGAAACACCTCCATGGTCTTTTGGATAATGGGTTTATCTGATCATGTGTGTCTCCTTGGGGAGCACCAGTTCTCTTTGTGAAGAAGAAGAATGGATCTATGCAGCTATGCATTGATTATAGAGAATTGAATGGGATCACAGTGAAGAACAAATACTCTCTTCCAAGAATTGATGACTTATTTGACCAAAGTTATGGGACTCAATTATTCTCTAAGATTGATCATTGTTCTGGTTATCATCAATTTTGGGTGAAGAATGATGATATTCCAAAAACATCCTTCTAATCAAGATATGAGCATTAGGTGTTTGTTGTTATGTCTTTCTAACTGACTAATGCACCTTCTATTTTATGGATTAAGAATAAGCTGAATTTGGAAACATATGTTTTTTCAAATGGATATCCTTTATATAGGGAAATGATTTGGTGACTAAATGATAAAGGTTATTTTGGATGATGTTTTCTCTTTTGGAGTACTATATGCCTAAGGGAAATAAAATAATACAGGATTTAATTTGAGGAGGAATTGTGGAATTTTTTTTGTAAGAATTTATGTATTTATTATGGACATATAGTGATTTGGGTTATTTCTGGTAAATGATGAACCTAGCATAGATAATATGTGAATAGGTTAATTACACTTTAGTATAAGGCTTTAATAATAGTCGATGTTATTTGGAGATAAATGTTAGGATTTATTGGGTAAGACTATGTAATTAAATCCATCTGAATTTTGAGTTCCAATCTTATTTTGGATTATTTAGATGAATTTTACGGATGGTTGTGTGTTTAATGGGTTTTTTGGAACATTGGCTACTTTTGTTTAATTTTGGAGATTAATAGTCATACTTTATTTTATATAGGATTATCCTTTTTGGGGATTATATAATCTCGAACTAATATTTTTAGTTTTAGTTAATGGATAAGGACAAGGGAAAAATATCTTTATTCTTTTGTGGATTATGTGATTCTATAGAAGATGATTCTTGTGCTTTTGGTGAGACCAAATATTTTTGAATGCTCATTGTTTTGAGAAAAGATTATTCATGGTGGAAAGATATTAAGGAATGAAACTCTACATTAAGGTGAATATATTTCCTTATGTTTTTATTCTATGTTGTAAATGAATTCCTCAAAATTATGAAATGAAATGTAAAACAAAAAAAATTGTTGGTTTAGGTTTCCAACTGGGTAATCAAAGACCATTTAACACATCTTATGTTTGTGATCTTCTTATGGTTAATTGTATCCTAATACAGTTTTCTATCACTCTCCATCAGAACTTGAACCTTTGTTTTCTCTTCTATATCCATGTTTTCCAACATGGAATCCTAGTATGGGATAACTCGGGTGACCTTTGTACTACCCTTTCTTTCTATTAATGTAATAGTTTTTTTGACTCTTTTCTGATGTAGGACATTCAACGAAATTTCCAAGCCCAATTTTAAAATTGCGAAGATGAAATTTATTAAGGGGGGAAGATTGTAATGATCCAGAATTTTAAATAAATTTTTTTCCTAAGTATTGTGTGTTATTTTATTTTATACTCCACAAAACTATTTCATTTAATAAAATGAGTACAATTAAAATAATACCATTGGGTTTCAATTGTTATATGATCGTTGGTCAATAAGACCATTGGAAACTAAATATTGAAAATATTGTCTATAATTACATGTGATCTTGATTAATTAATATAGAAAGAAGATTAGATGGCCCCATCCAGTATTTTTGGGTAGATCAAAGCCCATCTGACAGAACATGGGAAGGAGGAACCACCTTTGGGCTTTTCTCTAGACCAAACCCAAGCCGAACTTCATCGTGTAAAGTTGGAACAGAATCACCTTCACGAGATGTTCAAGTTGACAAAAGTGACTACTCAGGAAATGTTGGCCAAGCCGCCCCAAGATTCTATCTCCCTAGAAAACATTACTCTTAGGTTCTATACTGGAATTATATGGGTATATGTAAAGAGACCATAACTGCATTGTGTAATCCTTTGATTTAAATAAAAATTTTGATTTCTTCTTATGATGAAGTTTGATAATTTTCAAATGTCTGGATAAATATAGTATGCATATTATTGATGAATTTTAGAAAAAGGACATTTTGAAAACATTTATTTAAACCTTAAATAATTAATATTGTTTAATGATTTTCAAAAAATGGTCTTCTACAGTTATGTTTATTAAGAAAATTTGAGTCTAATAAGATCAAATTAATTTTTGATGAATAGTAATTTATGAATAGTGATTTTACCCTTAGGATTTGTAATGTGACCAAATGGATTAGTAATCTCACTTAAATAATGTATTAATATAATTTAGGCACCTTAATTAAGTAATTTGATTGAATAAAATAGGTAAATAACTGTTTCAGAAATGATTGGTGAAGTATTAGTTTTTTTGGGTGAATATTTTTTTATTTAAAAATTAAATTAAAAATATTAAGAAAATTATTTTCATAAAATGGAGCTCATTTTTTGAAATCAGAGCATCAATATTTGGTTAAGGTGAATTTTTGGGATTTTTCTGAGAAAGTTGAATTTTCAGTGAATAGTGTTTTTAGTTAAAAAGTAGATTAAAAATATGTAGAAATTTTTTTTCATAAAATTGAGCTCATTTTTGAAATCTGAGCATCTATATTTGGTTAAGGCGATATTTGGGGATTTTTCTGAGAATGTTGATTTTTTAGTGAATAGTGAAAATACACTTTTTGAGATTCGGGTGTTTAATGACATCATTAAGTATGTATTGATTATGCAATAATTCTAGTCGACTTATGAATATTAATATAATGTATAAGGTGTTCCAACTGGCCAATACCATGGGAAAATACCATCAGAAAGCCCATGGTTTTTCCAATACCACCAATGAGGTGTCCCTTGGAAATTAATGCTTTGTCCCATCACTTCTCCTATAAATACCAAGCCTTTCCCTCATTTATTTCATTTAAAAATCCTCCACACTTAAGTTCTAGTCTATTTACCTCCCATGAAGTCCTCCCAAGTTTCCCTCAAGCCTACCAATGTCCCGATCTTCATGCTTTTGAAGTTACTTTTCAAGGTAAGGGATCATACCTCTCTCTTTCTTTTCATGTATTCTCTTTTATGTCATTTATTTTAATCTACATGTTCTTATGTTGGGGATGATCATTTATATTCATAATAATTTCCTTTTCATGTTCATATTATTAGATACCCCCTCTTTCTATAATCAAATCATTTTAAGAATGTTTAAGTGGCGCCGTTAGGCTGCCGAATTTTTGTAAGGGATTCTTTCACCCTTCTCATTTTCAAGTTCTATTTTCATGTCATGTCATTCAAGATCATTTTTACTATGTTGGGTAATGATATCTATATACATAATACTGTTATTTTATGTTCATATTATGTGAGACACTATTTTATCTCATCCATTCATTTTTTGATGTTTTAAGTGATGTTGTTATGCTACCGAATTTTCATAAGAGAAATGTTATTTTTGTCTTCCTTCCATGTTTTTCATTTCATAAGTTATGTCTTTAAAATTTCATTAACATGTTCTTATATTTTTTATATTATGTCCCTCTACTATTTTTTGGATCATTTATGAGTGGGTGATTCATGTCTGCTATCTTTTCAATATTTTTTAAGACCCTATAACATAGCCGTTATGCTGCAGAATTTTCATCTCAAAATGTCTCTATCTTTTTCTAAAATTATATTAATTTATTAAGTGAATATTTAAAGCTCATTCTTTTATAGGGGTATTCACATATATATCAAAATGTTATATTTTAATTCTGGAATTTTGATACATGAAACTGGCTTTCCTTTTCCATGGTTTTAAAGTGACATAAGGATCATGTCTTTAAAATAGTTTATAAAATGTTATGATTATGAAATGAAACCCATTTATTTTATACTATATAGGTTATTTATGAAATTTTTGGTGATGATATATGTGGATCACATGATAATAAAGACAAATTAAGGGTGCTCTCTGATAGCGCTCCAATGTATTAGGTAAAGACTTAATCTTTAGAGATTTACATTTTAACGATACCTTGGGGAATAACCTTGGTAATTTTTTAATGAAACCTTGGGGACGGACCTTGGTCATACGGAAATTATTTTATATGTTAAATGTTGTAGCCACATATTCAAGTTATGAAACACATTAGTTTTATTATGATATGTAGCATGATCTCTTTATCATGCCTTAATGTTATTTATCGTGACACTATTGATGTATCTCAAGTTCACATGTAAAATGTTTCTCTTGTTTCTCTTACGGGGCATTCTTCTCACCCTTTCCTTTGATGTATGCTCCAAAGTTATGAGATTATATAATGAACATAGGATGAACAATGAATATTCCTTACAAGTTGTGTATAATAATGTTTTATGTTGATCCCATGTTTTATGTTCATGATTTCCAAGACACTAGACTTTAAAGATCCTCTATTTGTAAAATTTAATGAAACATTATATAATAAAAAGGAGGGATGTGATAGGTATCATTTGATTCAAAAACCCCATGAATTTGAGATCATAAAATTTGTATGTAAATCCTCATAATATTATGGATATTAGTAATAATATAAATTCATGAGATGTATATAACCCAAATAATAAATTGTTTGTGAATTTTACATGTATCTCACAGAAGTAAAAATTGATGACGAAATCCATTACATTATGTTTTACTTCCATTATATTTATTGAATATTCATTTTTAATAAATATTAGTTTAGATAACATAAATTACATAAAAAATAATATATATATATATATATATATATAATACCATATTTGATTTTAGTATGACCTTTTATTACCTATTTATTGACAATTTCATGTTATAGTTACATTTCAGGTAATAAGAGATATATATTTCATATATTTTATGCATTTGTATTTTTGGTCCTATTATGTATACCATGATTTAATATTTTAAAAAATTTAATCCATCATATAAATGTCATATATAATAATTATTGTTGTATTTATATTAATCCGTAAATTTAGTTGTAGAAAAATAAATAAACCATTCAGGTAGATGTTAGGTTATACGTACATATGAAAATTAATTCCATTTTATTTTTGGATTGGATGAAAAATTATTAGATGATATATTAAAATTAAAAAAAATTATATCAAACATATCATATATTTTAATTGTAACTATCCTTAATACATTCAATGTATGGTGGGAAACACTCAGATTACATCGTAAGGTGGTAGCTTATCTTACACATGATGGAAAATATCATATTTGAAAACTATTTAGATTTTGATGGTATGTGAGGAATAAAAATTAAAGAATAATAATATCAATATAAATATCATAAATATCATATATATACTATTAATCCATAATTATGTTCATGAAATGAACATTACCTTTTCGTCACGTTTCTTCTTAATTTTTCATTAAATACTTTCTATTATGGATTTATAACCAACATAAATATTTTTCTATGAGGTTATGGAACTTGGTATGTGAAATGGGATGGTATTGGAACCAAATAGCTTTTAGGGTGTGAATAAGTAAAGCGAGAGGGATCCATTTTATAGTTGAGGAGGAGTTGATTTTATGTAAATACCCAAAATGTTTCTATTTTGGGAGGTATTAATTACCTCATGTTCCTCAAAAAATGAGTTATGATTAATGTTTTAGTGTCTCAGGATTATACAAACCACCAACACACAAAAAGAAACACATTTTTTATCTCTTTATTCATCAGTTTATGTGCTCACTCAATGTTATACTTATAGTTTTTATCAGGATAAATTGTATCCTTTTATTTTACAAGGTATTTTTTATTTTAATACTATAATTATAATTATTTTTATTAGAAAATTTGAACCGACATATTTTTAATAATAAAAAATATTATTAAATATAAATCATATTTATGTGTAAAATTAATTTTAATAAAAATCCATTAATGCATTAAAACCTTATTTAATTTATTATATAGTAGCTTAAAAATACATATTTGAATGGGAAATATCCATTAGTGCCATTAATAGCTATGAATATATTATTTTACCTGCAATCATGTTGGAAATGGAGGTATAATTACATATCCGTCTCTTAGTTTTGAGAAAAAGGGAAAAACAACATTCAAATGAAAATATATGAATAATGGAGAGAAGAATATGATTTATCTATTTTGATGAAGGTATGAAATAGTGAATGGATGACATTTTCATATGGGAACAAGTTAATTTTTTTAGTTTGGGTTGCAATTTCATTAGGAAATTGATTTCTAAATTGCTGGTATGAGGTTTTTTAATGATGTGAATATAGATAAAGCTTCAAATAATGAACCCCTTACACTCTAGTGTTTAAATTAAAAGAGTATAAGATCTATTCTAAACATGTATCATATTAATAGGTTCATGATGATGATAAATTTTCGCATCCTCCTAAGGTGGGAGAGAAAGGAAAATCTCATATGATCAATATTTTAGACAAGGTATGTTATAACAATATAGTCAAAGGTAAACATACCATCCAATGTATAAATATTAACGTATTATTTAATTATAGACCTACCAAATAATTAATATCTATAGAAATTTATGATGGTATTATGATTCAATCTAAATGGGTAGACATGAAAGTTTCATTGGAAACCACTAATGATATAATGGTCACATCATAAGTGTGTAATTCCTCTTCCGTTGACATTGCTGGGAATGTTATTCCATCAAATCTTATCATTTTTCCTCTGGTTGAGTTTGAGTTTATATTTGGAATCTATTTTCTTTATTTACATAAAACCCACATCAATTTTTGTGGAAGGTAAGTCATGATTGTTATTCCAGACAAACCCATAACCCATTTTCAATGTCGTGATAAGAACTAACTACCTATATACATCTAATCCATTCTATGGGTCTTAATTCCAATTTATAGGGGGGTTTTATCTAATATGGATATGGAGAAATTTTACATCAGTGGTATACTTATTTTGTTGAAATTTTTTGATGTATTTTTGGAATATTTTTATAGCCTCCACAAAATCGTGGAGATTATTTGTTAATATATCTATTACCCAGTGCTATACCAATTTCAAATAATATATATAGAATGACCATGTGTGAGTTGCATGAATTAAAAATGAATCTCCATGAAAAACATATCCTTGGATTCATTTGAATAAGTTTATCACCTAGTAGAGAATTTTTTTTTTTAAAAAAAGAGAGATGGATAAATGTGACTCTGAATTGATTATCGAGATCTAAACAAGATCATTATAATGAAAAAGTATCATTTTTCCCAGGTTAAAATCATGTTTTACCAACTACAAGGTTATCAATATAATCCAATATTGACCTTCATTATAGATATCATCAATTAAACAGAGAGTAGGAGGACATACTTGTGAAATCATTCAATATAAGGTATATACACTATTAAAATAAAGCAATTCCATCTGTTCATTATGGATATATTGAATATATTATTCAGAGATTACCAAGATTAGTTTATAATTAAAATGAAGATTTTAAAAATGGAGAAACTATATGAATATTTTATATTGTGAATATTTTTGTAGAAATGATTAAATTTTTGGGTCATATAATCTTAAAAGAGTGTATATTGGCAGTTCTATAAAAGATAAATATTAATAAAAGGTTTCCCATACCAACCATGGTGAATGAAATACATTGTTTTCATGGTTTATCCTAATATCATAAATGTTTTTTGGAGAATTAATCATTATAATTTTATCCTCAAACCAAGTTAACTCTGAAGGGAGCCACGTTCCTCTAGACATATTAATGCGATGAAAATTTCAAGGAAATAAAGGGAATACTAGTCAGTGTACCTATTCTTACATTACTCTTTTGGGGATGAGGGTCTTTAATATACATTCATTCATCCAAGAAGGGATTGATATGTGTTCTTGGGAGTAATTACATGGTTATAACTAAAAAAACATTAAAATTCAGGATTAATTATAAAAAATACAGAAATCATGATTTGGTGTTATATACGGTAATTTATTTCCATTAAATTAATGGAGACATTATCATTATAAATAAAATTGTGATATACATAGATAATAAAGGTTTGAATTATAAATTCTCCTTGAATGAGTTGAATGTATAGAAAAGAATATGGTTTGATTGGAATAAATATTATAAATTTTCAATACATTACCACCCAAGGAATGTGAAACAAGGTGGATTATTCTTTGAGTAGAACGAATACTGCTAAATTATATATGACGAGGATTAAAAAATATCTAAAAATTATGTATTTGAAAATCATTGTTATGGATATACTAATTTAATGGAAGAAAATATTATCTCTCACAATTGGAAGTTCAACCATCCATCCATATAATAATTATTTAGGAATATAAGGATGATGAAATGATCAAAACTAAGATTAGAAATCATATTGAGGTTTATATTTATCATGATGGAATGATAAGGTCCATAAACCATGTACATGTTCTATCCATTCCACAGTTGAAGTAGGAGTTGTTATAGGATTCCCATACATCATTATTCATTATTAATCTAAGAAATAGGAAGATATATAGATATATAAAAGAGTTTATCTAGATGGAAGAAATGAATATAAATATTGAAGATTTTTTATCTCAATGCATGGTATCAAGTAGGTTATTGTTGAAAGACAAAATTATTAGGGGTTGTTACATCCATTACCCATAAAATAATATAAATGGGATAAAATCATAATGTACATTTTATTAAACTCCCCAAAACATCTAAATTGAATAATATTATGGTGGATGTGGTCTCTTTCTTTAGAGGTTCAACAGACTTCATCACTATCTATAAATAATTCTCTCTGGATCAAGATTATATGATATTCCTTAATGAATTTATATTGTTGAATAGAGTTTCACATTCCATTATGTCTGATCATTAATCCTGGATAAAACAATTTTTTGGAGATTTCTTTAGTAAAATCATTATATATATTCTAGTTTTATCTCTAATTATCATTCTATTATATATTGTTAGTTTGAGAGAAAAATCCAAACCCTATAAAATATATTGAAAACTTATTGTTTCAGTTTCAAAGGGTTTTGGGATCGACACCTTCTATTAGTTGATTTATCAAAGAACAATATATTTAAATAATGTATTTAGAAGGCTCCTTTTGAATCTCCCAATGGAAATAAATGATGATCTCCAATGTACTAGAATGATGTTGGATATAGAAATTTATTGGGACTTGAGATATCTGATGAAATGGATGATAATGAAGATTCTATTTAGTATCATATCAAGGAAGATTAGAGTTGGGTGAATAATTATACTAATAATCACCCACATGACCTAGAATTTTGTGTTAGCGATAAGGAATTTTTATGAATTTCTTCAAAGAAGAAGGTTATGAGATTTAGGAATGAAGGGAAACTAAGCCCTTGGAATATCAGTCCTATTGAATTTACTTGATCTTATCGGGATAGTATCTTATAGTCTAGGGGTTCAGCCAAAAAATTCTCAAATATTATGTTACTATATATGTCTCTGAAGGAAGTATACACCTAATCCTTCACATGTAATAAACTGAAAGGTCATACCAATAGAGGTAGATTATTCTTATGTGGAACAACATGTGGAGATTTAGGATCCAACAAGGAATGTTTTGTGAAACAATACCACACACATGGTCAATGTTTTTTCATAAAATAACAAATTATAGATGATATTAGGGAACCTATGAAAAAAATGAGGAATAAAAATACTTCGTTTTTATTTTAGTTAATAATTTTGAATTAGAAATAAATTTTATGTGAGTTATAATGTACCGACCTCTATTTTTATACATAATTTTGTCACGATTCATCCCCTAGGGACTGTGTTGTGACTACCCCAATACCTCATTCCTTAGGGAAAGTGTTGGTGAATAGCACCAAAAAGGTGTATCCCTAAAATAGGAAGGCATTGACTTTTAACATATATAGACACATAGTCCAAGAACACAGCAAGAAAAAACCACAAAGTTATCTGCTATAGTAAAAGTCTGCTGAAAGTATAAGGGCTGGAATACAAGAACAACAAAAAATAACAAGAAAAACAAAAAAGTAAAAATACAACTAAAAAGTGAAAAACAAGATCCTGGATCATCCACCGAGGATCCTACCAGAAGGGTGTGTATAGATCATGATCAGTAGTCCCAGTGTCACATCATTCCAAATGGTCCACCTCTGAGCATCGTCCTGTCCTATCTCCAACAGCCTTGATCGAGGATGTCTATAATCTACACAAGACACAACAAGGTGTGGGTGTATCCCATATAATGGTGAGCGTAACGAAACTCAGTAGGGACCTTGATACCCCTATAGGTCCCTCAAAGTTCCAAAAAGGAAAAAACTTCAAGTAATACATCCATCTCAATCATGATGTGATAGACATAAACTCTACTTAGGTATATTTCCACACATATAGCTATATTATCAAAACATAATCATCTCATACATGAGGTAAGAATTCCACAGTGGTAACACCACGAAGATAGAAGTACCACGTAGGTAACACCACGCAGATAGAAGTACCACACAAGTAACACCATGAAGACAACATGATGATGGTAGAAGTACCACACAGGTAACACCACGAAGGCAACACCACAAAGGTAGAAGTACCACACAAGTAACACCTAGAAGATAGAAGTACCACATAGGTAACAACACAAAGATAACCCCATGAATGTAAAAGAATCAGCTCACAATTAGGTATAACTATGGTACAAAAGTACAAATGATTATTCGTAATCTTGATCATATTATTATATTATGATTCACTACTTCTGACCCACATAGGACCGTTAGGTAATTACCCCTCTGACCCATGCAAGATCTAACACACATAGGATCAGTGTGTGGTGACCCACATAGAATCTCATAGTGTTGATCCACACAGTATCTAATAGATGTTGACCCACACCAAATCGATAGATGATGACCCACTTAGGATCGATGATTTTCTTCATGTTACATCCTACCACAGGTATCCTCTCACTCAGTGCACTCGAGCTCTGTAGAATCTACCCCCTGAGATACAGGTTGTACCTCAACCACCAATATGCTCTAGAAATAATTAACCCAATGTATCACCATGTCGTATAGGTTCCAACATGACAGACAGTGCAAAAAATCGGATGCCCAGCCTCTGAGTTACTAGATTTTTAGTTTCAAGGGCACGGTTGGATTTGGGATTGATCCAACCAAGCTGTACACCAACTTTTTATAACACCAAAGTGGATTATACCAAAAGTACCGTCTCACTCCAAGGGTACAAGCGCCACAGACAGTTCATTAAATGGACACTTGGATTTGAAGTTATGGCCCTTCAAGTGATTCTCGGTCTGGTCTGACCTGGCTTGACCAACCAAACCGTACCCAGTTTGGGTCAAATACAGTTTGGGTCCGGCCTGGATGGGTGGGGAAATGTTGGGATCGACCCTGTCGGCCGCGGTTCGGCCCGTCCTGTAGGGGGAATGGCCTGGCTCGCAAGGGGGCAGACCGACACGCAATTGGGGGTGGCCCACTGGGCATGCGGCCCAGTCGCATGAGGCCTGGTCCAAGGCTGGGTGTTGTGGCCCTCTATGGTGGGGCCAGCCCTAGCCGCTACACTTGGGAGAGACCCCATGTTTTTCCCGAATTTCCATGAGGGCCATTTAGATTCCTCTGTAGTGGCGACACCATGTGGAACTGTTAGGTGGCATGTGTGACCCACGAGAGAGTGTCCTACCTCTCGTTGTAGCTAGCTGATGTTGGCCTCTGTCTCCAGTGGTGCACCATCACACACCCCTTCTCCCCTCATGACCGACCACCTACCTCTATCCCCTACAACTAATGAGTCATGGCCCATATCCTCCGACTATGCGCTAGTCCTGCCACCCTCCTCTCCTACTGTCGGCTGGTTTGCAGACCACCTCCTCTAACCGTCGCAGCTGACGAGACGTGGCGCGAGTGCACCGACTTCTCCCTTGCAGTCATTTGGTGTCAGCTGCTTCCTTGGTCCCTGCCAGTGCCGGTCACCGGTATCACTACAACGAAAGCCTTCTATGGGTCACCATCTGAGCTCTGGTGGCCCGTTTTTCATTCCGAATGCGTCGTTGAGCATCTTGGAACATCACTGTCAATTATAGGCCATCAAAAATTGGATTTTGTTCAGCCTGAAGAATCACCCATGAAGAATGCACAAATTAATAAATATTAAGGACGTATTGGACCTTGTTCATTCGTATAGCGCACTCTGCATTTGTTGGATAACAATTGGTTGAAGAAATTGAATCATTCATACTTGAAATTAAAAACATTCAAACCCCTACTTCAAAAATCCATTGGAGAACATTTGCGCATAATGGTGGGTCAGTGTTCTTCATTATCGCAACATTCTTCCAATGATACCATTGGAAGTATGATCCTCTAACCTTGCTTGGTGGGTTCATTCTTCACTGAAGGGATCTTCAAAAGTTCTTCTCTCCATATCTCCTCCTTTGAAAACAATTTAAAAAATTTAACCAAGTCGAAAGAGGAGCTATCAACTATTAAAGGGGGTGGTTCATTAATTCAGATTTAATGAATCCTATTAATTAAAAGGATTAGTGGTTACACACTTTGGGTAACTAGGTACTTGTGAAAAGAATAAAATTTCCATCCTCCTTCTTGTGGTCCCCTCCACAAAAAATTAAAAACATGGATATGAGGATATTCTCCTTAAAAATATAATATATTTATTTTATTTTATCCTCCATGAAAAAAACACAAAAAACAAATTTTTCCCTATACCCTCTGTGATCAAGGTTAAATGTCCCATAAGAAAATCTCGGTGATGTGGATTCAACTGTGCCTTCAAATTTTTATTCTGAGCACTGGTTGAAAATTTAGATAATGGAACTCATGTGTTTACTGATCATACCTTAAGAAAAAGTTCAGAAATTAATTCCGGGCACACCAGGCCTCGAAATCACGCACCGTTAATTTCCATAGACTCGTAACAATTAAATATTAATAAAACATTTACATGGAAAATATCAATCATTATATTCTCCCAACGTTAGAGTTTTTTATCCCCAAAATCCATAACAAAAACTATGAAAATAAATGGGGGTACTAAGAACGAATATGAGCCTCACACTCCCATGTGTATCCTGGAGTTTCCTATGTTGTGAGTGAATGCACACCAGAGGTAACAATAATCCACAAAGGAATCTATACTAACAATTATTAATCTCTAATGGAACCTCTGTAAATATCTCCCCATCGTAAAAGTCATGCTCTCCATAGATGATGATGGTACATGGGTCAGGAAAGTATCTTTTCAACTGGGATACGTGCAAGACTTCGTGCACCATCTCCATCTATAGTGGCAGTTCCAAGAGGTATACCACCTCGCCTATCCTCGGATGAATCAGAAATTGAAAGATAAACCTTAGTGATAACATGAAACCATGGACAAATATTCATAAACCGTGTTGAGGTGAGACAGGTAGGAAGACATGGAATCCCTCCTCAAACTCCTATGGTCTCCACCTCCTGTTAGCCAAAGACTTCTCTCTGCTTTGTTCAGTCTTCATCCACTCTTGGACGATTTTCACCTTCAGAGTGGTAGCCTATACTAACTATGGTTACATATGTACTGACTCCCCTTGGTCTGTCTAGCATATAGGTGATCTGAATGGTTGATTGTACAAGTCCTAAAATGGTATCACACTGATTGTGGAGTAAGAACTTTTATTGTATGCAAGCATCACTGAGGTAATGTGATCCTTTCCACTGTGGACAAAATCTAGGATGAAATAACCAAGCATGTCCTCTAACTAACGAATGATCCTCTCTATCTGACCATCCGTCTATTGATGAAAGGTGCTGCTCAAACATTGCTGAGTCTCGAACACCTCCTCCAATCTCTTCAAAAACCAAGAAGTAAAACATGAATCACAGTTAGAGACAATCATGGATGTAACCCCATGAATTTTCACAATCGCATCTATGTAGAGGTATCCCAAGAACTCTACTGATCCCTGCTCTAGGATAGGTAGAATGTGGGCCAATATGGTGATTCAGTCAACAAACCCCCTGATGGAATCATGTCCCCTGTATGTAAGTGGAATCCCAGTCACAATGTCCATGGACATAACATCCCAATTCCACTTTGGCACCTCTAGTGGTTGTGCTAACCCTGCTAGAACATGATGCTCAACCTTCACTTAATGACAAGTGAGGTATTGAGAAAAAAACTATGCCAAATATTTATTCATCCCTTGCCACCAGTGTTGATGTCAGAGGTCCTGGTACATCTTCACAACAACAGGATATACCACCAGAGGGGATATATGGAACACCCTCAAAACCTCCTCCCGCAGCACCTTCAATACTATGGTACATCCTCTGATATGGATGACGTGCTCCCAACCTACAAAAAATCTATTTGGTGATTGTCCTGAGGATATCTATGCACGTCGAGCCTCATATTTAATTCCCCCAGGCTTCACCTCCCTGAATATCTGATGATGTGGGGGAGTGATAGTAATAGACATGAGGTAAGATACTCCATCCTTATCCACAATGGATATCTACAACACGGCTAGCTGCTATGTCACCTCAATCTACAACTGCAGACCTGACCTCCCGCTGAGTGCATCTACTACCATTTTCCCCTTCGCAAGAGTATGGACTATCTCAATGTCATATTCCCAAAGGAACTCCATCCATTGCCGCATTCTCATGTTCAGGTCCTTCTGTGAGAAGATACACTTGAGACTATAGTGATTAGATTAGACTATAAAATGTTCTCCGATCATGTAATGTTGCCACATCTTCATGGTGATGACCATTATTGAAAAATGTAGGTCATGGGTAGAATAGTTCTTCTCATGTTTCCTCACCTTTCGTGAGCTATAGGTGATCACTGCATTCTCCTACATCAAGAAACACCCATGTGAGGTCCCTGATGCGTCGTAGTAGACAACATAACCAATACCCACTTTTGGTAGTCTCAAGATGGGGGCACTCATCAGTTTCTACATCGGCTCCTAAAAACTCTAATGCAATATCTTTGTCAATAAAATGGGTTTCCCTTTCACCATTAATGATAAAAATGGTTCCACAACTCTGGAAAATCAGGCATAATTCTCTGGTAGTATCCAGCCAACCCTAAGAATATCCTCACCTTAGTCACACTCCTGGGTGTCTCCCAAAAAAGAAAAAACTCTATATTTTATAGATCTAATAAAACTCCAGCCTATGACAAAAAGTGTCCCAAAATATGGAACTCTCATATCTAGAACTGGTACATTGAGATCATACCATAATTCTAGTTCTCCTAGAGTGCATCCAGTACTATCTGCAGATGACATGCATGCTCTTCCATCAGCGCCAAGTATATCAAGATTTTTTCGATTAAGACCACCAGAAAGTGATCAAGGTATGGTTAGAAGATCATATCCATGAGTCCAATTTACAATGGAGTGGTGTTGGTCATGCCGAATGGCATAACCCAGAACTCATAGTGTCCATAGCGACATCTGATGGCAATATTCAGAACATCCTAATCTCATTTTATTAGTTGATGATAGTCTGATCTGAGGTCTATCTTTGAAAACTAATGAGATCTATTTAGATGATTGAAAATATAATCAATTCAAGTAAGTGGATACATGATCTTAATGTTTACATGTTTCAAGTGCGGATAGACAACACAAAGTCTCAAACTCCCATCTTCCTTCTTGGGAATCAAAATCGGGGCTTCCCATGGAGATAGGTTGTGACTTATGAACCCCTTCCACTACAAGTCCTCCAACTGTACCTGTATCTAATGAATCTCTATCAGATCCATCTGATATGCAGGTGTAGAATTCAGTGTTGTCTCGGGGTATAGGTCGATGTTAATGTCTACCTCTCTATGTGGAGGTAGTCCGGTAACATCATCTGTAAAGACATCGACATACTGGTCCTCCACTATAGGATTGCTCGGAAACTCAACATCAACTATTATGAGGGTATGTCGTGCTATATGATTTGTGATAGGAAGAACCATCCTATTGGTATGTCAATCCCATGCCGCAAAGGATCTCTTCTCATCGGTGAAGGAAAAACTAGTCCCATCCAAATAGAAACACCATACTTTTCACCTAATACAGTCAATCTAAGCATGGAATGTGGATGACCAGCCCATACCCAAATGAAATTGTAAGGCCCCAACGCCACTAATAGAAGATCCCAACTGAAGATATCACTCCTAGAGTAGTATCTCAATACTGAAACCAGTGAGTAATCGTCAAATCCTCTCCCATAGTAGTCTCTAGCTGTAAGGATCGAGCTAACAACTCTTCCGGAATCTCTGAGCTCTGAACGGGGGCCGTGGAAATAAATGAGTGACTGTATCTTATTTCTATAAGTACTGCAACTATGATAGATTAGACACATATCATACCTCTAATCGTCTTCGGAGCACAACGACCATAGGCCTCAAATCCCTGGAGCAGAGCTCGTCCCTATCCACCAGTACTTTGTGGTCAAGATGGACCAACTCATGGTGGTGGTGGTATAACCTCAAATCACCATCGACCACCTTCTGTACAGCCAGCTCCTCTTCAACATCCCCCTACTACTTGCATACCTCCATGATCAAATATATTATTATTCATCAGCGTTCCCTCGACCATCTGTTGGTCGTTCGTATGCTGGGTTGGTCAGTCACGAGCCACGTGACTCAGCCCGCCACACGAGTAGCACTGTATTCTCCCAATATATCCTCCTATGTCCTATGATCCCTACACCACCGACCCTATATCCCATGGTTTTCCTCTAGATGTTCTGGATGGCTTGGGTCCTTCCCTCCTCTGTCTACTACCTGCTACAAATGACTCAACCACTTGACATTCGGTGGTGGCTCTCGTTATCAGTGCCTAGTTAGCTAGGAAGATCTCCACCAAAAGCACTCTCTCTATCACCCCATCATGCATTGGAATACTGAGAGATATAATTGATGATCTGATCTCCCATAGGAGTCCCAAATCGATGGTCCGAGCCCTGAATAAAGAGTCTCAGGCCATATAGGTGAAGTAGCTTGAGAGATCAATGAACCTCGCAGAGTAATGGACCATAATCATGCTGCCCTACTATGTGTGTAACAACTTATGTATATTCACTTAGCCTAAATTCACTAGGAAAAACTCTGACCTAAAAAGGCCCTTGAAATATTCCTAGACGAGGGTTGCCACATCGTGTATCTAGATTGTTAGGCTCCATAATATCACAAATACTCCCTAGAAGAGACTGGCATCTAGGATCACCATCAAAATAGTTGGTGTCCCCACGAAGTGAAAAACACTTAGCCAAAGCTTCAAGCCCGTCCTTAGCTGCATGTGTGTCCATCTCGCCATGGAACCTCGGGGGCCTCTACTACTGAAACACATGAAACATGCTTAGTTAGTGTGCACCCTCTGCTGGTGGCGATGGTGGAAAAGGTTTCCCAAGAGGTAGTGGTGCTGCTAGTACACCACCTGAAGGTGATAACGCCATAAGAGGGCCCTACACCAAGGCCTCATCACTCAGCGGGATGTCGTCATGTACTATCTCAGGAATCCTGGATGACTGTCCATGTGGCGGCATTCTAAAAGAAAACTACTACGCCATAGAAAATAACTTATACTTGGTGAGCTGACTCAAAAGATCAGAATTTTTTTTTTCAAAAACACACACAGTCAGTGCATCGATGTATTGATTAGGAAATCAGAATTCAGGGTCCTGGTGTATGAATACGTAAGCCACCGAACTGACACTAGACTCCCCAAACTGAAAACCACACTCATAACACTTAAAACTAGTTCCACATAAAAAATATCAAAGTCCTACTTCTTTGGTAGAACTGACTCCTCTGATGCATCGTTGTCAAAACCTATCCATCAGGATCCATGTCAGGGCTACCATAAGCCCACAATCCTTAGGCCTGAGGGTGGCGACTAACGTCGGAAAGGTGTATCCCTAAAATTCTAAGGCATTTCCTTTTATCCTGTACAGACAAACAGTCCAAGAAAACAATAAGAAGCAACCATGAAGTAAACTACTGTGTTAAATGTTTGATTAATGTAAAAGTGTCAGAATACATGCCCAACTAAAATGTACAAAAACAACTAAAAAGTACAAATACAACTGAAAAGTGAAAAACAGCTTCTGGATCATCCACTGGGGATCATACCCAATGTGTAGGTATAGATCACAATTAGTATTCCCTACGTCACACAACACCAAATGTTCCACCTCTATGCACCGCACAATCCTAGCTCCCTCATCCTCGATCAATGTTTAGTGTCATCTACAAAAGACACAACAAGATGCGGGCACAACCCACGTAATTGTGAGTATAATGATATTTAGTAGGGACCCCGAGAACACCGTAGTTCTCTCAAAGTTACACAAAGGATAAAAAACAAAGGAATACCTTCATCTCAATAACAAAGCGATACACATCAACTATAATTTGGTATATGCCCGTATATACATATGTTATCAAAACATACACATCTCATTCATGAGGGAAGAATAATAAAATGGTAATACCGTGAAGGTAGAAGTACCACTAATGTAACACCACAGAGATATAAGTATTAGATAGGTAACACCATGAAGGTATAATTACCACACAGGTAACACCATGGAGACAACACCATGAAGGTAGAATAACCACACAAGTAACACCAAAAAGATAGAAGTACCGCATAGGTAATTCCATAAAGGTAAGAGACTCAACTCAAAATCAGGTATACGTTAAGTATAGAAGTACATATTATTAGTTGTAAGCCAGATCGTCTTATTTTGTTAAAAGGAACGCCTTCTGACCCACATAGGATTGATAGGTAATAACCCCCACTAACCCACATAAGATCGGTGGTAATTGACCCACATAGGATCACTGTGTGCTGACCCACAAAGGATCAGATAGATTTTGACCCACCCCAGATCGATAGATTCTATCCCACAAAAGATTTATTTTCATTCTTCACATTACATCCTGCCATAGGATTCCTCGCACTCAGTGCCCTCAAGCTCCGTATAATCATTCCCTCGAGATTCCGGTCATACCTCAACCACCACCATCATCCACAAAGGAGTAACCCAAAGGACTGCCATGTTGTAAGGGTTCCAACATGTTTAAAGGAGAGTCAATCAGGCACACATTCTGTGAGTTATAAACATTTTAGATCTGAGGGCATGGATGTATTTGTGTTCAATACAACCTGGCCATATTACAATTTCTTCAAAAGATCAAGTGGATTATATAAAAAAACCATCTTACTCTAAGGTTCCTAGCACCACATAAATGTTTTCAAACAGACAATCTAATTTCATATCATGGCCCATTGAAGTGTTTATAAGTTCGGTTTGACCCGGCCCGATGCGGCCTGGGACGACCTGGCTCGATTTGGGTCGACCCAACTAGTTTGGGCTGCGGCGGGATTGACCCATTAGGGCGAAGTGTGGCCTAGCCCATTGGGGGTGCTGTCCAGCAAACTGGGCGTTCAACCTGTTGGAAAGGAGGCTCGTTGGGCATGCAGCCCAGGCACGTGAGGCGCGACCAATGACTTGGTGGTGCGGCCTGCTATTGTGGGACCCACCCCAGCCACCACCAAGGGGAGTGACCCCCCAATTTTTCTGAATGGCCAAAAGGATCTTTTGGTTTCCTCCATAGCAGTGACGCCTTGTGTTATCGCCATGTTGAATGTGGGACACACTGGAGCGGTTCCTGCCTCCTGTCATGGTCGGCTATTGCAGGCTGCCGTTTCCAGCAGCGCACCGCGGTGCGCCTCTCCGCCACACGCAGTCGACTGGTGTGTCGACTGGCCCCCTCTATCCAATGTGGCTGATGATACACGACCCATGTCCCTCAGTGTAGTGCTATTCACGCCATCCACCACTTCTACGGCCAATGGTGTGTCGTCCGCCTCCTCGGACTTCCACAACTATCGAGCAATAGTCAGTTCCTCTAGCGGTGTGGGTGTGATTCATCCATCCTCAAGGTCGGCCGGTGTCGGCTGCCTCCTTGGTGTCTATTGGCAACGGTTGCTGGTACCATCACGCAGGCTGGCATATACGGGTCACTGTGTGAGATTTGGTGGCCTGTTTTTCCATCCGAAGGTGTCGTTGAACTTCCCGAGACATCTCTGTTGCATCTAGCCCCTCAAAAATTAGATTTTGTCTATCCTAAATAATCCCTTTCAAATAACACATAATTTAATCAAGATAACTGAGGGACTGAGCCTTGTTCGTTTGGTCTGCACCCTGAACGTTATCTTGATAACAATAGGTTGAGGATATTGAATCATCCATACTTCTGATTAAACAATTTCAAATCCCTATCTCATAAAATCATGGGAGAATATCCGCAATTGAAAGTTGGTTGGTTTTCTTCATTCCCACAATATTCTTCCAACAACACCATTGGAATGACGATCCTCCAACCTTGCTTGGTGGATCCATTCCTCATTTAATGGTTCCTCCAAATTTCATCTCTCAAGATATCCTCCATCTCCATTGATTTCTAAAATTCAACCATGAGAAATGAGTAGATTTCAACCGTCATAGAGGGGTGGTTAATTAATTCAGAATTAATGAATCCAATTAATTAAAGGGATTATTGGTTACACACTTTGGGTAACTGGGTATTTAATGCCCATTATTAAATTCCCGACCTCCGTCTTATGGTCCCCGCAAAAAAAATTAAAAGGATTTATGGGAGGAAATTCTCCTTAAAAATAATATATATATATATATATATTATTTTATCCTCTATAAAAAATACAAACACCAATTCTTATCTCGACCCACTATGGTCGAGGTTAAACCTTTCTTAAGAAAATCCCAAAACTACGCATTCAACGGTGCCCTCATATTTTTAAAATAGGCACTGGTTCTAATGTTTTAAGACACCTCAAATGCATTAACTGAATGTACCTTAACAAAAAAAAATTGAAATTCCTTTTAGGCACACTGGGCCTTAGAATCATGTGTCATCAATTTTCATAGACTTGTAATAATTCCATATAATTAAAAACATTACATGGATAATCTAGGTCATTAATAATTATTTTTTCAAATAATGTATATTTTTATGATACATTAAATTTCACACAACACCATGTTAATATTGTGTTATAAGGGATCATTGGGTTTTCTTGTGTTACACATGACACTCAATTTTAACAAAACCATGGTATATTATTAATATAGTAATTCCAAAGAACCCATTATAAAAAATCCTCTAAATATTGTGAGATAATATTAATTTCAAATTTAAAATTATTATTATAATGGTTTTATATATAGGAAACATATTGATAATAAAAATAATTTTTTGTGGAGTACGGAGATTGTCTCTCTCGGCTCTACCCCTATCTATTTCAGCTCCGTAAATGGGTTTCATTGAGGAACCCTACACTGTGGAGTTGGAGCTGCATCAGAGCACTACTCCTCTTAAATTCCTTCATTTCTCCCCCTCTTTTCCTTCTTCCCGCTCGGTGATTTGATCTCCTTTCTTGATGACATCGACCTATGCTTCCATGGTGGTGCTGATTTCTTTGCATAGGTCTCTTGGGTGGATTTTTCTGATCTTTCCGACGATAAGAATTGTTGATGCCCCCAGATGCTAAAACCCTGTTGCAACCTCGCGTTCCATCATGCATCTCCAGGTGGTCCACCCCGACCATAGGGAGTAGGTGGATAGGGGATATCATAGCTACAAGCAGTAGATGTCTACGACCACAGTTCTTTTTAGATGACTAATTGTATAATCTGTGTCTATTCAACCTTAGATGTAGTACAAATAGACAAAGGTTCCAGTCACTCTTTCATTTCCATGACACTAGTTCGGTTCTTGGAGATTCCTACATAGTTGTTGGATCGATCCATACGATTAAAAACTCATACAAGAGAAGCTCTGACGAATACACACTAGTGTAGGAATAATGAACTTACCCTAGGAGGTGAGTACATCGGTTGGGATCTCCTAGTTACAGTGTCGAGGCCTTTGGATGTCATCTTGGGTATGGACTGGCTATCCACAGTCCATGCTCAAATTGACTGTTTTAGGTGCAATGTGTGGTGTCTTTGTGAGGATGCTACTAGTTTTTCCTTCACTGGTGAGAAGGAAACCATTGTTGCAAAGGATGAGATTTCTCAAAAGTGGATGAAGTCAATCACTTATCAGTTGGTTAGCCTTACCCTCTGAGTAATTGAAGTGAGGAGTCCATGTTATCATGTATTGTTTGACCAGTATGCTGAAGAATTTCCTGATGATGTTTCTGGACTACATCCCTGCAGATAGGTAGACTTCTACATCAACATGTTCCCTAGGACAACACTGATATCAATGCCAGCATATCAGATGGATCCTGTAGATCTTTGTTAATTGTGGATACATCTGGAGGACCTACAGAGGAAGGGTTTCACGAGTCTGAATATTTCTCCATTTGAATCCTTGATTTTGTTCGCCTAGACAGCAAATGGAGTCTGAGGCTTTTTGAGGACAAACGATGCCTGAACCTGGTGACCGTGAAGAACAAGTATCCACTCTAGAGGATTGATGATGACTTTAAATAGTGAAATGGAGTAGGAGGGTTTTCAAGGATAGACCTCTGATCAGGTTATCACCTACATAGTGTAGGAGATGATGATGTAATGAAAACAGCATTCAAACGTCAGTATAGACTATATGAGTTCTTGGTTATGCCTTTCGGAGAAACCAAAGCTCCGAAAGTATTCATGTGGCTCATAAACATGATATTTCATCCTTACCTAAATTGCTTCATGTTAGTATTTATTGAAGACATCTTGTTATACTCTGCATCGGAGGAGGATAACTCCACACAACTACTGATAGTTCTAGATAAAACCTAAGAGCACAATATTAAAGGAAATATCTCGAAGTGATAGTTATGGATACAAGAAGTCAACATCATGTGGATCATTATCTCATACAAGGGCGTTTCAGTGGATCCAGTGAAGATAAGGGCAGTTCTTTCTTGGGACCTACAAAAGAGTGTGACTGAGTTGTGTCGATTATTGGGATTTTTTGGGTACTACCAAAGATTCGTACCTGAAATTTCAAGAGTTGCGACACCCTTTTCAGCAATGAAAAATAATGGAAACCCATCTTGTGGACTGATAGGTGATAACAGAGTCTTGAGCAGCAGAGGAACAGATTGAAGAGTGACCCCATCTCGATGATACTAGAAGAGGGTGTTGGGTATGTATTTTACTATGATGCATTAGTGAACAGAATCAGTTGAATCCAGATCCAGAAGCAAGTAGTGATTGCCTACATCTCGTAGTAGTTGAGAGAGCATGTGCAGAACTATGATACCCATGACCTGGAGTTAGAATTAGTGGTATTTGCACTAAAGATGTGGAGGCTCTATATAATGGGAAAATGTTTTGCAGTCTACTCTAATCACAAGATCCTTAGTATATATTCTCACATAAGGACCTGGTCCTGATATTGTGAAAATGGATAGTGTTCCTCTAGGGCTACGACTTTGAGATAGTCTACACTCCAGGGAAACTGAATGTAGTAGAATACACATTCAGCAGGTGGTCTGGTCTACAATTGCTGAGTGAGGTGATAGAGCAGCTAGCCCCGTTGTAGTTATCCTTTGTTCATAATAATGAATCTTCCTATCTCTATTAAATGGAAGTTTCTCTTCAACTCCATTAGTGAGTCTGTGAGGCATAACATTGGGGCATAGACATCGAGGCCATAAATGCTCAGATATCCTTAGGACTGGCTCCTGATGGATTTTATGATGGTAGGGAGCAATCATTTTGTTTAGAGAACGCACTACGGTACCAGTGACACTATGGGAGGAGGTGTTGAGGGAGTTCCATAAATCCCAATTGGAAGTATATCCTGGAGTGGTGATGATGTACTAGGACCTCCGACATCAGTACTGGTGGCAATGGATGATGAAAGTAGTGGTATAGTTAGTATCACGATTCCTCACATATCAGCAAGTGAAGGCTGGGAATCAAGTACCACCAGTCATTGAAAAGACACTTGAGGTACCATAGGGTAAGTGGGATGGTATTTACATGGATTTCATGATGGGGCTACCATGAATTTCCAGGGGCCATGATTCTATATGGGTGATTGTTGAACGAATAACCAAGTTACCCATCTTCTTACCTATCCAAGAGCAGGGATCTATAGAGAACATGGTACGTATCGATATATATGTGATTGTACGACTTCATGGGGTACTATTGATGATATTATCTGATCAAGAAACTCATTTTAAATCGCATTTTTGGAACGGATTGTTAGAGGCATTCAGGAATCAGATATGTTTCATCACCACCTTCCATCCTCAGACAGATGGTCAAATTGAAAGGACCACACAGACACTAGTGTACATGCTTCATGCTTGTTTCTTCAATTTTGGTAGTAGTTGGGATGACCATTTTCCCATAGTGGAATTTTCATAAAACAAATATCTATCACTCTAGTATCAACATGGCCTTGTTTGAAGCCTTGTATGGGAGACCATGTGTATCACCTCTTTGCTATAACGAGAAAGGGAAATCATCAATTATGGGTATAGAGTAGATATAGGATACCATAGAGATGGTAAATCATTAAGGAGCAGATGAAGACTACACATAGCCGACAAAAGTCTTATGCCAACCGGAGGCAGTGATCCTTGGAGTTTTGAGGAGGGAGACCATGTATTCTTATGGGTCTCACCTCGACGAGGATTAAGGAGGTTTGGTCAGGACGACAAGACATCATTGAGGTTCATGAAACCCTTCTAGATCCTCAAAAGTATAGGAGAGGTGGTGTTCCGTCTATCTCTCCCCCAACATATGCATCATTTGTATTTTTTTTCCATGCGTCGCAGATAAGGATATACGTGCATGATCCATCGCACATTATCGACTGGGGCAAGTTGGACAACCATGATGGGGTTGAATTTGTGATGTTCGCAGTGAAGATAGAGGATAAATATGATAAGGTTCTTTCGTGGGTGGTCTATTCCTCTTTTTCAAGTTCATTGGAAGCACGACAATCTCCAGGAGAGCACATGGGAGTGGGAAGCTCAAATACAGGCTTTCTACCCCCTTTTGATCCTATAGTTTTTTTATAGATTTTAGGGATGACAATACCTATGTTGGGGATAATTTAAAGTCTTATAAATTCCATGTAATTTTTTATGATTATTTGAGATTATTATGAGTCTGTGAAAATTGACGGTGCATGATTCTAAGGCCTGGTGTGCCAAGAACATAATTTTGAACATTTTAAGGTACATTCAGTAAACAAACGAGCGGTGTTTTAAAAATTTTGAACCGGTGCTCAGAATTGAAATTATAGGGCACCATCGAATCTGTAGCACCAGGTTTTTCTTAAAGGAGGGTTCACTTCAACTGCAATAGGTCGGGATAAAAATATAGTTTTTATACTTTTTTAAGAATAATAAAGTTACATGTGATTATTATTACAATTTTATCAAGAGGATGAGTGGTGGTGGTGGTAGGACTAATGTTTTTTCAAGACATTTAATTTTGTGATGCTTTGTTTCATAAACATCGACATTGGAAAATTAAATATGGTTCATAAATGTACCACATTAATGTTGTGCGACTTGGTTGTTTCTATAGAGTATATAATTGAAACTCGGGAATGAGATTTTGATATGTCTTTGAGGAACCTCTGATGATGTGACGTGGAGAATTCCATAGATGGATAACAGAACATGGATGTCATTAGAGGGACCAAACTGGGATCGATGAATTCTAGTGGCTTCCACAGATGGGACTTTTCACCCTACTCCACCGCGACATGCCCAAACAATTTTAATGAAGGGGGATTTTTTCATGGTTTAATTATTTGAGTTGAATATGAATAAATCATTACCCACTTGATATGACGCTAATGCAGAGGGAATAGTACAATCAAACAAGGCTCGTACCCTCCATCACTTCATTATTGTCACGTTCTTTCGGGGGAGAATTTCCAACTCAGCAAACCTTGAATCTGGGAGTCGTGTAGGGATGGTGAGAGCCTAGGAGTCCTATATGCATGAGTGGAAGGGAAAAAGGACCAATGGATCTCACCAATTGGCCTATGGAAGAACTGTCGGCTTGACACCGGGGACTGATGCTCGGGTCGAAGGTAGTGAGTGGTGCTTTCAGACCTCAGTAGATGGATGTGCCGCTTGGTGCCGCGGCAGACTAGAAGGGGAAGCCAACACTTGGCCGACCTCACTAGCGAGGTGGTGCACCATTGCGTTCTGCGGTGAAGGGGTCACAACATTGGTGTCATGGTGGAGGATAATATGCACCTCATTGGTCCCATATACCACAAGGCGGTGTTATGTGGCACCAGTAATTGAGGAGCCAAATGACTCTTTGAGCCTTTCTAGGAGTTGGGCGGCCACCCGACTAGAGGGCCGCACCAGCGCACCAGGCAGCATCACCTTGCGGGCCGCACCCTATTGCTGGGCCAGGCCAGTATGAAGCCCAATGAGTGGATCCACATAGCATCCTAGCCGTATTAGGCTACCCCAGGACAGTTCGATCAAGATTGGTTCAGGTGACCCGAACCAGTTCGGGTCACCCAGGCTGGGTCGGACCAGACTCAGACCCCTTTTGGACCATGTTTTTCTTAAAGAACCATATATTGGAAACCATAAATCTGTTTTATGAACTGTCTATGGTGTGGGGATCGTTGGAGTGAGACAGTTCTTTTGAATTTTTCCACCTGTGTTTTCGAGAATGTTGGAGTCTAGCCGGGTTGGATCATACCTGAATCCAACTGGGCCCTTCACACTAAAATGCCAATAACTCACAGACTGTGCATCCGATTTACAAGCAGTATGTTGCGTCAGAACCCTTACAACATGGAGGTCCTTTGGGTTACTCATTATGGAACATAGTAGCTATTAATACATGACTGATATCAAGGTGATTATATTCTATGGATCTCAAGGGCACTGGGTGTAGAGAATCCTATGACTGGATATCATTTGAGTTGTGATGTTATGTATATTAGCATCATATCAACCATGTATGGATCATCATTGTAGCAACCATATGTTGAGAATCATTCTATATAACCTGTGTTGATCAATATCATAGTTTCCCTATGTAGATCATCATCTTAGTGACCATATGTGGTTCAGCATCATTGAGACCTTGTGTAGATCAGCATTATAGAGGCCCTCTATGGATCAGCATCACAGAGGCCCTATGTGGATTAGTTGTGCATGACCTGATGAGGACTAGCCTCTGAGCAGTCCATCACAGATCAATTATATTTAACCCTATGTGTATCGAAAAGTGAACAACTCCATCATTGTTATGTTGTGGAAACTGGTTAATGGAATAATATGATATACCTTATGACTAATCATATTTATTCATTAACTCTATGTTTTATACATGGTTTGAGACGAGTCTTATAATTTGTGTTTTGTGATTGAGATCATGCTTTGTGGTTTTCCGTAGTGTAATTCTAAGAGACCTTTGGGGGTCTCAAGGTCCCCACAAGGTATTGTTATGCTCACCCCTGCAAGGGAATCTCCAGAACCTTGTTGTGTCATGTGCAGAAGATGGGCATCCATGACTGAATCTCAGGGAGCTAGGACCTGACAATGGTTGGCGGTGACTGTTGACGTGGAGAGATGTGGTGATGAGATGTACATACCATTAAGGTAGGATTCGTAGTGAACGAACTTAGGATATGTTTTTTGTTTTCATTTGTAGTTGTATCTTTTCAGTAGGGATTGTATTCAGGTCCCTTTACATTCTATACAAACTTTTACTACTACAATTTTACTTTGTGATTGCATTGTGTTATGTTCATTAATTGTGTGTTTGTACAGGATTAAAGTCAATGCCTCCCCCTTTTAGAGATACTCCTTTCCGGTCCTAGTTTCTAACCCCTGGCCTATGGAATAAAGGCATAGGGTTGTCACAACATGGGCCCCAGGGGACGGGTCGTGAAAAAGTGTTATCTGAGGAGTTGGCCATACTAAATAAATTTGACTCTGATATTTCCAATGGGGTGATATTATTATGTTTTTTGAGTGTCATTTTTATTTTTTGAGTCCAGTGTTGGTGCAATGGTTGACACATCCACAAACAAAGACCTTGAATTCTAATTTCTGATGCGGTGCACGAAAACACCTATTGTGCGTGTTTTTGAAAAGTTATTATTTTTTATCACTTTTAAGTCATCTCACCATGTATAACATTTTGATAGTGGAACACCTGTTTCTATTCAGGATTACATAGAATAGATATCTAGCCACAATTCCCAAGGGAGTTCATAATGATAGCCCACTGGGCGATCAGGCTTCAGTGTAGGACCCTCTTACTATGTTATAACCTTTGTATGGTGCACCAGAATCACCACCACCAATTGGGTAGCTATTGCCACCAGCACCATTGGGGGATGGTGCACACATACGGAGAATGTATCATGAGTTATAGAAGTAGTGGCCTCTGAGGTTTCTAAGAAAGACAGATCCACAAGCAGATAAGGACTGGTTGGTGGCTGTGGCCAGAGTTTTCCACGTATTTGAGAAACCAGCAGAGCAGTTGGTGATCACTACAGAATGTATTTTCTTGGGCATGCAAAGAAGATGGTGGAGCCTGAAGCTTCAATCACATGAGGAGGCCACCCTCTCATGGATGGAAAATGAGACCTTATTCAGGGTGATGTTCAATGGAGAAATACTACTCTCTATGCATATTCTTGAGATCCTCCACTTACAATAATGCAGCCTGATAGTATCCTAGTACTCAGTGAGATTGACTACACTCTCGCAATACATCTCAATCATGGTTTGAGAAAAATTATTTAGGGTCCTAACCTTGAATAAGGATATCTTCTGGGAGATTAGAATATCAATGATATTGTTAGATATCTATAAATTAGGTGGAGATCTCGAGCGAGCATTGTTGGTGGAGAGCTTCTTAGCTAAGCATGCACCGATCGTGAGAGCCACCACCAGACGACATGTTGATGAGTCATATATAGTAGGTAGTAGGCATAATAACTTGATGTACATGTAGTACAGACCCTCCGGTGGATGACCCCATCATGCAGGTTTGAAGGTGAATAGCTGGTGAGGTAGAGGGGGTCATCTTGGAATCTGACTGTGCTTCACATGCAGTGGGCAAGGCTGCATGGCTCATGACTACATGAACTACCATAATGTCGATCAGTAGACAGTCAAGGTACCAATGAGGTAGTGGTAGATATTTTAACAAGGATGTCCATAGGGTAGAGTATGTGATATATGAGAAGGTCGTGCAGAAGGTGGTTGATGAATTTTTGAGGCTCTACCACCACCAACCCCAATTGGTCCACCCCGACCACAGGGTGCAGGTAGATTGGGGAGAGTACATATATAGGAATCAGAGGCCTATGAACATGGAAATCCATAGATGATTAGAGGTATGATCTGTTTCTATTCCACCATAGATGCAATACTTATAGACATAAGTTCTAGTCACTCTATTATTCCCATGAAAGTAATTCGGAGCTCGATGATTTTGACGGAACCATTGGCTCAATAATTACTATTATGGACTCCTACAAGAGAATAATCGACTATTAAATACTATTCCAAGTAGTGTGTGGACACTCTAGGATGCGAGAACTTCATCTTGGATCTCCTAGTAGCAGCGTTGAGGTCTTACAATGTCATCTTTGGTATAGACTATGTATCCATAGTACAGGCCCAGATCGACAATTTAAGGAGGAAAGTGTAGTGCGTCTATGAGGATGGGAACAAGTTTTCCTTCACTGATGAGAAGGATACCTTTGCAGTATAATATGGGATTTCACAGAGGAGTGAGCAGTAAATCACTCACCTGTTTTCTAGCCTTACCCTCGGAGCAGTTGACGTGATGATTCATAGTTATCCAATAGTGGTGGAATGGTATGCTAATGTCTTTCCTGTTGATATTTTGGGAAAACCTCCTTGTAGAGTGGTATAATTCTATGTCAACATGTACCCTAGGTTGACAACGATATCTATGCCAGAATATCGAATGGCTACTTCATATCTTCGTGAGTTGTAGGTACATCAGGAGGACTTCCTGAGGAAGGGGTTCATAATGTCCAGTGTTTCTCCATGGGAATCCCCATTTTTTCTTGTTAAGAATGAATATGGGAGTTTAAGGCTATGTGTGGAAAATTGGAACCTAAAGTAGCTGGCCATTATGAAAAATTATCCACTCTAGAGGATTGATGGCCTCTTCGACTAACTGAAGTGAGCTTCTTGGTTTTCGAAGATAGACCTCAAATTAAGTTATATTCAGTAGGAGCGGCCCATAATATTCTTTTTCCCAAGACTAAATATGAAATTTTTACATAAAATTCATGACGATATATAGTGAAATGGTGAAATATTGTCCCTTGCCTAGGTATTTTTTTCTTTCCTATTTACCTATTTCATGGGCTTGTGGGGATTTCCCTAGGGCTGACCCTGATCACCAGTTCATGGTACTAGAAGAGGACATACTGAAAATAGATTTCAGATGTACGTACGACCACTATGAGTTCTTGGTTATTATTTTCAGTGTTACCAACTCTCCAGAAGTATTCATGGAGCTCATAAATAGTATCGTTCAACCTTACCTCGATCTCTTCTTGGTAGTCTTTATTGATGACATCCTAAAATACTCAACGTCAGTGGAGAAGAACGCCATACACATATAGATAGTTCTAAATATAGTTTGAGAGAACCTACTTTATGGAAAACTCTCGAAGTGCCAGTTCTGGATATGGGACATCTACATACTTGGGAAAGTTATCTCAGGGGATGGAGTTGTAGTGGATCTAGTGACCATAGAGGCAGTGATTTCATGGGAGCCACACAAGAGTGTGACTATGGTGAGGAGTTTCCATGGATTGGCTAAACACTACCAGAGATTCATATATGACTTAAATATAGTTTTGATACCATTGTAATATTTGAAAATGAAGTGACACCCTTAGTGTGGAAGGATAGGTGCCTACTATTTTTTCAAAAGCTGAGGCAGAGATTGAAGAGTTCCCCCATCTTGAGGCTACCAGAAGTGGGCATTGGATATGTAGTTTACTGCGACATATCTATGAATAGACTAGGTCGTGTCCAGAGGCTAGAGAAAGTGGTGATCACCTACGGCTCACAGTAGTTGAGACAAGACAAGTATAACTACGCTACCCATGACCTGGAGTTATCATCAGTGGTATTTTCACTGAAGATGTCACAACAGTAATTGAGGGGTGAACATTTTACAGTTCACTCTTATCATAAGTGTCTTAGGTATATCTTCTATCAAAAGGACCTGATCTTTAGACAGTGGTGATTTCTAGAGTTATTCCAAGACTATGAATTTGAGATAGTCTACTTCTAAGAAGGGGAAAATAGTTGAAGACGCACTCAGTAGGAGGTCTGGTCTACAATTCCTGAGCGAGGAAGCAAAGCCACTATTAATTTAATTTAGAATAAAATAATAATTATTTATTTTTTTATTTATAAATAATTCATTATATTTGGAAATAATTAGTTTTAATTATCAATAAGTGGTTGTGATATATTGTAACTACATATTTTTGATTAATAAATAATATTAATTAATAAAACATATTAAATATTTATATTTCATAATAATATATTATAATATTTTTTAGTAATTTATAATAATTGAAAAAAATAGTAATTAGCACTAATAATGAATAATTTTTAATTATTAATTATAAATTTTTATTTTTAATACTATAAGTATGAATTAATGGTATAAAAAATGAATTATCATTATTCATTAATGTTAGTAGTAAATCAACACAATTAGTGGTAATTTTAATAAATTATCATTAATTAGTATAAAATAGTTGTAATTAGATAAAGTTTTTAAAAATGGGTAGTAATTTACAAAAATTAGCAGAATTAATCATTAATGAGTTCAAATAAGTGAAAATGATCATTAATGATTTATAATTATTTAAAATGAGGGATAATTTGTTATAACTAGTGAAAATGAGTGGTAATTATTTAAAATTAGCATAATTGAGTGGTAATTAGTTATAATTACCAGAAAAGATCACTAATTATAAATATTACATGTAATGTGTGTTAATTAGTAATAATTATTGGTAATTTGTGGTAATTTGTAAAAACAATCGATAATGGGTGAGAATTATTTAAATTAGTAGAAATGAGATTTGAAAACATAAAGTTAATGATATTTAGCGATAATTAGATAATTTTTTTGCAATTATCATTAAATAGTAAATATCAGTGGAAATGAGTGTAAATTATTAAAATTTAGTTGAAATGATCTTTAGTTAAAAAAGTAGTGGAAATGACTGGTAATTAGAAAAATTACAATAAATTAGCAAAAAATATTAAAAAAATAACCGTAATGAGAATGAATTGTTAAAGATTAGTGTAAATGAGTGGGATTTATTAATAACTAGTGGTAATGAGCTGGAATTATAAAAAATTATTAGATATGAGTGTAAAATTGTGAAAATCATAGCGAATGAGGATTAATTTGTAAAAAATATCATTAAAGAATATAAATTTGTAAAAATGTGTGGAAATGAGATTAAATTAGTAAAAAATAGTGGTAATGAGGGGGAATTTGTAAAAATTAGTTATAATGAGTGGGAAATATTAACATTTAGTTTAAATGAGCATAAATTAGATAAAATCAGTCGAAATGTTTATAAACTATTTAAAATTAGAGGAAATTAATGCTAAATAGTTAAATTCAGTGGAAATGTGTGGTAACTAGAAACAAAAATTCCAGTAATGAGTGGTAATTAGTAGAAAATTCAGGTAATGAGCTGCAAGTGTTAAAAATTAGCTGAAATGAGAATTAATTTTTAAAAATTATCAGTAATGAGCATTACATAGTAAAAATCCATTACAATGAGATTTAATTAGTAAAAAAATCCGAAAATAAGCAGTAACTTGTAAAAAAATACCAATAATGAGTGGTATATAGTAAAAAATATCAAGAATGAGAAGTATATAATAGAAATACTAGAAAAGTGCTTTATTTATTAACAAATATAGAATATGAATGATAATTAGTAAATAATTCATGAAATGAGTGTTAATTAGTATATATTTTTTAATGTTGTTGATAATTAATACCTACATGTAATGGGAAGTAATTATTAATAAATACCTTCAATGAGTGGTAATTGGTAAAAAATATTAGCATTCAGTGGTATTTTGAAAAAAATAGATTTAAAGATCATTAATTAGTAAAAATTACCTTCAGTGAGAGGTAATTTGCAAAAAACATATCCACAAAGGGTGGTAATTAGTAAAAAATACCCAAAAAGAGAAACATTTAGTAAAAAAGTCTTTTCAATATAAAAAATACCTATAATTTGCTGTATTTATTTCAAAATACTTGTAGTTAAACATACCTTCAATGGGAGGTATTTAGTAAACAAATTACTGAAAATGATCTATATTTTAGCAACCCAATATCAGTAATTAGTGTTAGTTAGTAATAAATATCAATAGTAAGCATTATTTTGTATGTAATACTTGAAATGATCAGTATTTTTTAATAAATAATGGAAATTAGTGGTATTTAGATAAAAAAATCTATGCAATGAGTGATATTTAGTAATTATCACCTGTAATGATAAGTATTTAGTTAAAAAATAAAATAAATACGAGATATTTATTAAAAAATATGGGTGATAAATATTATTTAGTAAAAAATATTGTTAATGGGTGTTAAATAGTAAAAAAATAAAAAAATTAATCATAACGAACCGTAGTTAATGACTATATAAAAAATGTAAACAAAATTAACAACAATTAACAAAATATATATATAACTAACCTAAATTAGTAATTTAAGGTCCACCATGGGGCATGAGGAATGTGTGGAGTAGATAAGATGAAGGGGATGATATGGTGAAAGAAATCAAGTGCTAATTTTTCTCTCACTAATGTCACCATTATCCCCTCCACTACCCACTTCCCACCTGGGATGCATTGAGTTGAGGAGATGAAGGTTATTATGAGGTGAAATAATTCTAGTCCCTAAATATTAAGATCATTAGGAGGACACGTAGTCATTGTTAAACTAATTGGATTATCCATGATTATTTCTCCTCCAAACAATTTAAATATATGAGAACTAGAATTCTATAACTCTATAATCACATTGGACATCTTTTTCCATAATTTAAATTTTGGGTGATTAGAAAAAATAGAGAAAATTCGATTAAAATTATCCCTCATTTGTGGAATTATTAAAAATTAATATAATAATATGGAATTGTTAACATTTATAATTAATTTAAATTTTTCTATTTTCTATTTTTTTTGTATATTCCTTATATGTGATTACTTTTATAAAATATTTTAGTTTTCTATTTTATTAATATGTGGAACAAGGAAGTAGATATCAGTCTTCATTAAACATCCTTGATTGGATAAATCATCATAGAAATACAAAAGGTTGTGTTATAAAAAATGTAAATGTAGTGGGTGTTGAATCATTTTTAGTATTTGATTCATCTGTTGTAGAATTTATTTTTTAGGGGACAATAAAGTGTCCATGATGGAAATGTGATCAAAGAAGATATGAAACATTTGAAAATGTGGGGGTCAATAATTGTGTTTTGGTTTTTGGAAAGATAATGTTTCCTGGTATTAACACAGTGAATGTAGTTTCATATATGATATAAATAACATTGTTCCAGATCAGTAATGTTTTAAATAATTAGTACTTGAGGTTTACAGACTATGATATGAACCAAAATAAATTAATAATTATATATATTTAACTCCAATGATAGAACCATCTATATTTTCTGATCTCCAAACATCTGTTTACGTTTTATTTTATCGTGGTTTCAAGTTAAAAAAATTTGATTCCATGAAAAAATTTATGGCTGTTAAATTAGAGAACTGAATATTAAAAAGATATTCTAATAAGATATTCTCTTCATTTAAATCACTAATATGTGAATTAAATTTGTTTCCTTCCATCTTATATCAGAGAAAGAGGATGGTTCTTAATTTTTTTCTATGTTTTTTTGTAAATTCATTCATATTCTAATTATTTAATACTATATTATGTTTAAAATTAGTCATTAGATATTTTTCCTATAATGGAAAAATTAGGGTACATGTAATCTCAATAAGGGAATTCTCGATTGTTTCCTATTTAACTATTGACGTATTACAAGCGTAAACATAGATTGGAATGTTTATTTTTTTCTCAAAACACAACGTCATTAATTTCGTTTAAAAAATACTAATTTAAAACCGGTAGATGATTAAATCACCATTATGATGGTGACTGATGGAAATAATTAGATGATATGTATCATCGTTTTTAATTAGATGCTCATATTGTGTGCTTGGATATTTATGGTGACGTTATTTTCCCATTTGGTTTTTATAGTAGTCAATAATATTGTTGTTCCATCTTTATAAATACATAAAACATACCTCCTTGAATGTTTATTAATAGAAAAATATATCTTTTTAAAATTATTAATTATAGGACATCCAAACAAAAATATCAATGTCTATTAAAATTAATTTATTTTCATGTTAAATTTATTGTTGAGTAATGGTGTCAGTATATATGATGTTAATGTAAAATATAATTTCCTAAAAAAATCAACCTTAATGATTAAAATTTGGGACTTGTAATGATATTAATTTTTTTAGATGGAGTACACATTGTCAAAAATCAATTATGAACTACATGATTGATATAAAAGAATATATGCTCATCACTTGGAGAAACACATATTTTTGACTTTCAACATAGATTTATTCCAATTGATCGTCATTTTTAATGGAATATAAATGATTTTTTTAAAATGTACAATTGAATGAGTTGATCCTACACAACTTATCTTTGTATTTTATTTCGTTTTTTTGTCATTTTATTACTTCCCATTACCATTAGACTAATTATAAACAAAAAATAAACAGATTTTGAAAATTTCTCAATTTGATTAAATAATGTATTTTTTGGACCTCTAATATTGGCTTAATTTATGTTCTGTCACATGTTATATTTTGTGATAATTGATATGTAATATTTTGATAATATATTTTATACAGTTTTGGACTCACCTAGTATGAACCAAGGTAATGTAGTAACATGATTAGATTTTTCCCAAATTTATAGGGCACCAAAACATGATTTTTATTTGAACATGACAGATCAAAGAAGTTAATAAATCCAAAAGTTGATTATACACATTTTAAATAAGACTATTCATTACTATTTTTCAATTTTTTATTTGAGATGAACATATATATATGTTTCCAGTTAGGCTATATATATCCAAATAGTAATGTTATTAGATAAAAGTCAGGAATTTTATGTTATATTGCTTGGACGTGTACCAAATGGATGTAGAGGTTTATTGAATTGTTTTATTTGGGATCCACTACCAAAAATAACATATTTTTTGAGACATTTTGGTGGAGACGATAGACTATAATGTACCTCATAGATTATAATAAAAAGATATTTAAATTTGATGTGAACAAATTTTTTTCTAATGTATTTATTTGATTCAATGGAACATTTGATATTACATTTTCCTCATGAAGAAATATGTGGAGGGAAATTAAATTTCTGATAGATGTACCCATAAAATATATTCATGTAGATTCTAAAGGGAAAAGGTATGTAACAAAGCTTCCATTGAATGGTTAATTATAGAGGATTATTTATAGAAGGAAATTTATGTTTTCTTCTCCCATTATTTCTAACTATAATGTACATAAAAACCTAATCAAATCACCTTCAATGTTAAAAATACTGAAAATACAATGAACATTTTACTATTAGTTTTTATTCACCTTAATCATGGATTTTGTGGCGTTCATTAATGATTTCATTCATAAGATTTACATCATAGGGCTCATATATATGTTTTGTTTGACATTGATGAAATGACTTTATTTTTAGAGTGAGTGATATTATCATCTATTCATTAAAAAAATTAATATGTAAATTAATATTTTTTAGATTATATGGTGATCATATAATGAAACAGTTTCCACAAATTACAACAGGTTCCCTTGGAAAATGATAGAAGTTTATTTTATCCTACTATTTTCAAAAACAAAATTAACGAAATCTCATCATAGTTTAATATATTAAATAAATTTATTATTTATAACATTACTAAATTTATTTCTATTTTTGAGGTACCACAACATACTAAAAAATATCAAATAGATTTTTTTTATTGAGTAAATCTCTATCCAATATTGTTTAATATTATAATTATTATATGGTTAATGGTTTTTGATATCATACATGTGCATATGGTGAATAAAAAACAATAAATACCATTGTTTTCTTGAGAGGATCACATCATAGAGAAAGTGATGTTGTCTTTTTGGGATTATAGATGAAATAATTCAACTATTTTATCTAACAACTAATTATGTAATGATTTTTATATTTTCTTGGTTTGATACAGATTGTATATTTATTATTCATCTGTTCCATGGATTCATCTATATTAAATATAAAAACCTTCATGAATAAAATTACTTTTTTGGATCATAAAGCACGTGAAATTTCTTATTAAAATTATTATTTTTTGTTTCAATATTTTTAATTTATTGGTGGATCATTATAAAAATGAAATACTGGGAAAATTAGATTATGCAACGTTAATGTGGTTCTATAATGCTCAGGGAATATAAATATTTTGAAATAAATATCCAAAAAAAAAATTTCAATGAAGATACATGAATTTCAATGAATACACCTCATAGTTAGGGGTTGATTGTGATGATGATATTTATTATGTTACAAAGGAATTTAAATTAACAAGTTACGATGAAGTATAGACCTCTCTAGAAATTGATCATTTTTAGGGGGAATATGAATATATTGGCAACTTAGTATGCAAATATAATGATGATGACTAATGACCCAATTACATATTAGATATAATAAAAATATGTAATATATAATAATTATCATAAACAATTTGATGAAAAGTTTATTTTCATGTTTCAGATGGATAGTGAGACCTATTATGAGGTATTTTGTATCCTAGAGGAGGTTATACTACCTGGTTATGAGCTTGATCGTATGTCATATTACCCTAGGGCTATAGGTGTTGTGTTGACTTAAAGGGATAGTAGTGTAATGAGATTTAGGATTCCTAACCCTATTCCTTGGTTATGTACACATCTATATATTTATCCAAATATGCATAAGTATGTTTCATTGTGTATTTTAATTAAATTTAATTATGAGAAATTTTAAATAATTTATTTATATATTAATTTTTCTTCTATTTGTTCTATTTTCCCAAACTTTATTGCATATAACAAATGGATATGGATGTTCTATTTTGTATAGTTATTTTTCTATTCAAAGGGAGACATGGGACCATATTTCTATAAATGTTCAGGCATGTATGCTTGATCATTGGATGGTATGAAAATATATATTTTGTATTTTTATTTTTTTAAATTATTAACTACTACTATTAGATATTTTTAGTGTTTATTATATCCCAATGATGATAGCATAAGAAACTCTATATAGGAGGCATGCACCCATGAGCATTGTATTGTATTTTTATAAAATCTAAGGATGAGAGCCATGAAGAATGTTAAAGTCATATTTTCGGATCAATCCTGATATAACCATCAACCTGATTACATATCCTCTCAGGTTTGGGATAGATTGTAATCATATTGTACAGACGATTTTTTTTAGGGAAATACATAATTAGGTTTGTATAACTATAGAATATAGGAGGTCACCAGTAGAGACTGTAGTCGTACATTCCACAATAGAAAATGAAACATGATAACTAATTTATTTTCTTAATATATATAACTATAAATGTAAACTATTTTTTATTTTTAATAATGGAATTTGAGGAATCTAATATTATAGATAGTTATGTTTATATGATGATTTCAACATAACCAATCACATGATATATTACTAGTGTTTTATAGCCCTAGATTATGGTTAGTTTAATTATTTTTAGATTTCATGTTAACTAGAAATAACATTTTAAATATATTAATTTCATATTGAATTTGATGGAGACATTTGAGGTTATGAATTCTCATTCACATGATGGGATTAAATCCATGTCTAAGGGTAATACCACTAGTGAATCTCGATTAAATGATGCAACAAGGATATAGGTGACACAATTTTCCACCAAGAAAAGATGATTTATTTGCATCAAATATCGATTGATTCGTTGGGGTTTCGGTGTTACTGGTGTGATGTCTTCAAATATCATGAGGGGAGATCATAGATATTGTTCATCATCTGCCTTAGAGTATTTAATTTTTTTAAAGGTTGGGGACAAAGCCTAATTTTATTATTAAAGAAAATCAAAGACCTTTTTAACTGGGTAGAGGGAGACCCATTACATAGCCCGAAGGAATCATAGTATTTAGTATAATCTATGAATTGAGGATAATGTTACTGATATCCTAAGTAGAGAGAAAAAAGAGTTTTAGTGATAACAAAAGTAGTAATATGGGGAATAGTATGGGGTGAATGATCAGAAACAACAATAGATGATAAGGTACATCTATATTTTGGTGTATGTTTGGTGGGTGGTGTTATATACACCACACTCTGTAGATGAATCTCCATCACCTCTAAGATTTATTTATTTATTGATAAATTTATTATAATACACATTTTAATGATCAATTTTCAATAAATGATGTTATTAATTTATAAATTTAGAATTTAATATTTTTTTTATATATTTTTTTTATTTTTTTTATTTTTAATTTTTTATATATTTTTCTGACGTTTTTTATTTTTTGTGTTATTTATTTATTAATTTTAATTTTAGTTATTTACTATGATTATAATTTTCTCTATTATTTATGATGGTAGTTAAAAACTATTGCGGATAAATATTTTTGATGGGAGATAATTCCACTCACAAATAAATAAATAAATAAATATATATATATATATATATAACTGGGAATTATTTTTTCATTGGGGTTTCCCCATCACCCCAAAAATGATTTTGGGACATACCGACATAAATAAGTTATAATCCTGTGGTGATAGGTTGTATTCATAGCTCACAATATAAAACTTTTGTATTGTTAATTTTTAATTCTCGGATCAGATCATATAAGAAGAAAATGTTACTATAGATATTGAGAAGATGATATCCATGGTTTATATGAAGAATTCAAATATTATCTTTGACATTTAGTGTTTTTTTGGTGTAGATGGATATTATATACACATTACTTAGGATTATTAATGAATATAATCACCTCTCATTGGATTGAATAATTTGAGTGGTATGTTTTTACAGACTGAATCTTGAAAATAATCCATTCATGGGGTAAAAGTAAAGTAAAATTTGACACAAATCTTTATTTTTCTTGATAAGGAAAGCATCTATATAGATAATTATTATAGAACATGAATTGGTTTGGGAGAAGTTATTATATAGTATTAAAAAATACTAGAATATGGGTCTCATCATTTGAGATATCATGAGTGAAATTACATGACATGTGAGCTCAAGTCAGTAGCAGTTTTCCATGACTTATGTTTCTTGAAAATCTATCAGCTTATTTGATAGTTTTTTATACAGAGACCGATAAATTGATATATATATATATATATATATATCCACTATAAATGAAATGAATCATAAAAAATGAATCTAGGTTTAATACCTTTATTCTTATGATTTTTTATATTTCCTATATTCTTGGAATAGGTAATTATAAGTCTCATTTCCTTGATTGAAGACAAAAAAAATTACATTCAGAGGCTTGACGGGAATGATAGTTGGTAGCCTTTTTTTAGAAGAATTTATAGTTGAAGGAATATATCAGGTATCCAATAATTTCCTCAATATGAGTGAACTATTTAATGCTCAATATAGTGAAGATGAGACAACTTCTTGATCCCGAGGTCTTAGTCCTAAGGGAGAGTATTTCAGGTTAAGAAACACCAACAGGTTGGATCATTAACATAGATGAGATCATGTGTATTCTTGGAAAACCTTCGATCCTACCAATGTTTGATATGAATTTATATGATAATATCATGCCTCTAAATGGGAAATATATTCCAAACATTAACAGATGTCTCATAAATTCTTACACCAATATTAGTGGTCTTGTATGATATGTGAGATAGCTAGTTTCATAACTAGGGTGTTCCTCCTGTCAGCTGGTGAAGGTGGAAGACCATAAAGTAATGGTAATTTTACAACAATTATTGATTGATGAGTATTAATGGTATGAATTCACTGTATATTTTTATGGTCTTACAAAAATCTCCCCGAAGCAGTAATACAATATAGATTATCATGGATAGACTAATGATGGTCACCCATTTCATTAATCTCAGGGAGACCTTCTTTTTGGATGAAATTGGAAGGATCAATGTCCATGTGATTATAATCCTTCTTGAAGTACTATAAACTATTTTACTAGATAGAGATGATCACATTATAACATGGTTTTGGTAGGTGTTATAGAAGGAATTGGGTGAAAAAGTACTAATGTTTACATCCAATCACCCATAGATAATTGGTTTATCTATGTTTATGATTTTGGTATTAGTGAACAAGATCTTAGCATGTATCACTTTTTACATAGGTTTTTTTCAGAATAATTTAGTTTTTTAAATTTTTTCTATTAATAAATGTTTTCAAGAAATGATTTAGATGGATCATTATAAGGAATTTTATAGTAGGTTGTCCCGTTCACCCAAGTGATTGTTAGAGGAATGATAGGTAATTATATAGGGTCCTCATCTCATCCAGAAGACATTAGAGTATCTGAATATTTTTATGAGTCATTCAGGTAAAAAATTGTCTAGTTATTTTATTTATATTGATCGTCTCTTCTGAACCATCGAGTTTGAAGTAGTAGATTATGACTTCATACATGTATTACACAATTTGTGGAATCGATTGATATATATGCATGGTTAGATAATACCTTGATTCAATAATGTTTTTGAGTTTTTTAAGATAGATGGAAAATTTGACTATCATATGACACTCTATTGAAAATATATGTCTATGCCAAACCTATTTCATGTTTCTTAGTTCTTCATTATCAGGCTTGTTAATCTCATGTACTTAAATTTGATGAGGTCGAGTTGGATATTGAGGTTTTTTTATGATTACCCATTATATATCATTGATGGGAGCATGTTGGATCTATTTGGATGGTTAATTACCATAGTTTAGGTTTTATGGTAGCATATCCTAGTGAAATATGTTACATGGGAGAGATAGGTTGGTATATTTGCTCTGTGGCTGATGATGTTCACAAATGATAATCAACCAAACTCATATGGGAAACACTAGGAATATTTTCCATAACGTGGGGAGGTTGTATGATTCTATTTTTTCTTATGAAGAATGATTATGTAATATTTTTATTTTAACCTTTTATTAAATAATAAATCTAATGTCATATGGATGGTTTCATATGATTTTATGCTCATTCAAATAATAATGTTATGAGTTTTAGAATTAGAGGGTGAGGAAAATGGATAGAACATAGTTATTGTTAAGAATTTCCCTCAATCATGCACAATATAAGTTATTCCCCATTGTTAGTTTAACCATGCATTTGAGGCTACATGACTGTGTGAGAAATAGCAGTGGAGTCACATAGCTATGTTGCATGGTTGGTGCACAGTTTGTATAACCATACTCTTATCCATGTGAGGAAGGGTGTATTTTTGAAAAGGATTACATATAAGACTAGAATGGTTTTCCCAATAATGAAACATGTTTTTTGAGGGTTTAATCCACTTAGAAAATACTATCTCATGGTTCATGCACGGTCTGTAAACCCTATGGAAAACCATGAAACCCCATTAAAATTGGTGAATTTATAATTTTTTAAACTACACTCATAAATCACAAACCTCATTTTTTATCCCTTAAATGCACTACAATCCACCAAAAAAATCTCCCTCCTCCAGATATTCTTATGAAATTAAAGATATTAATTATTCAAGATCTGATATGACCAGTGTTTGTCCCATCAAATTCATCATTCAAAATTCATCAATCCACTTATTTCCAATATTCTTTTTTATCACCTTTTATAATAGTGTTCCAATTCAATATTATTACCTAATTTAACGTAATACTTTGGTTTCTCTAGTTTCTCCTATTATGTCCCAAATTATAGGATAACCCAAGTTGAGGATTCCATTACTGGTCTATGATATGAGGCTGAATATTTTTTCACTAATATTGATGTTGGATATATTGTGAGCCATTGTGTAATATTCTAGATACTCTATTCATTTCCAAATAAATTATAAATTAAATAAATTTATTTATTGTAACTTAAGTTTGATCATCCTTAGGACCCTATTTGATCAACATAGGTTGTTAATCTCCATGTAAACCAGACATTGGTTATTCCTACTTAAATTTCTACAAATTATATTTCTAAAAATGTGTTTCAACTACCTCATGATGTGTGTTGTATCAAATTTGTTTTTAGGTCATATTTTTTTAGTAACATATTTATCATTGGGTTTCCCCTATATTTGTTTTTGTGAAGAATAGATATTTTTGGCTTGAATGTTGGTGGAACATAGTTGGTGCATAGTTTGGGGAAACCATGCACCATCCTACATGTATGCTGGTAGAAAAAATCCATTTTCGATAGTGGTTACAACATGGTTGGAACATGGTTTTGGAAATGATACAAGACAATAGTGTGGAATGTCCTGTTGGATAGTGAAGGATGCATGGTTTCATCAGGGTTTGGAAAATGTATAACTTTCATAGGTCATTAAAAATCACAAATTTACCTTATTACCTCCATCAGTTTAACCCTATTTCATAATCTATTTTCCCCATTCTTGATTTAACACCTATTTTGACTTTTGGGTGGATTTGGTGTTACTTCTTCAATAATCTCTATGTAAGTGCTTTCTACCATGATTTATCTATCTTTCTAGGGTTCTTCATCCCTACATCATGTGTTATTTTTTCAATTTTCATTCTCCTAATCATGTTTTGATCTTGATATATGGGGTAAAATATTTATGAAGGATGTTCAATATTGAATTTATATGGTCTCTTTGTGTATCGGTTGTGGTTTCACCATAATTTTATAAAAAATTCTTGTCTGAGGTTGGATGTTCCATTCTTTTCCATTATCAGATGAGTTTGGATTTTATTCATAAATAATTGAATGTGTCATATGTGTTTATTTTTTTGATTCAAATATGTTTTTGAAATGTTTTTAGATGCACATATGTTGAAAATGGGTATTATGATGACAAGTTGTTAACTTTCAGGTGTGATTTATTGTAGTGTTTCATGAATATGTTTTATACCATGTGTGGAAGGTGAGATGTTTTTTATCAAAAAGATTTTATGGTGAAAAATCATTGAATGGGTATTTTAAAGATACTTGTGCTTTATTTCAGGTTGTAATGTTTTTTTCACCTTAATTGCGTCTTTGAATTGTGAATGTGATTGGAGGAATGTTATAAACTGGCATCGATGCGAGATTGAATTTAAAAGGGTATTTTCTTGTAGAAATGGTATGAATATGATATTTTTCCATCATGTTGGTTTTCCAAAGGGGTTTCATCAATTTTGGAAATTGGGGAAAATGTATTACAACATTGTTGGTGTGAATGTGAAATGGAATGTCGTTTTTCTGATGAAAAATGGTGGTCTATGTGAGTGTTTTTTATCATTGGATCAATGTGAAAATATGAATGTCCTTATTTCCTTATGTTATTGTGTTTTTTGGAATGTGTATATAAAGGTGATTACTTGAGGTTTTTTTAATAAAATTTTAGGATAAATGGAATCCCGGGAATATATGTTGGATGTCAAGAACTAGTTTTTGTTATTGATTAAAAGTGTTCAAGGCATGGATTCATCAAGAATGAATATTGATTAAAACACTAAAAATATATTTTATATAACAAGATTCCATTATAATTTTTTATGGGCTCCCCTCTAGTGTCTTATTGACTAGAATGTTAAATTTATTGTCTTATTATTTGGATACCACTAGATGATTATGATGGGATGACCTCTTGTGGCTTGTGCACAGGAATGCATTTAGTAGTTGAGTTGGAGGATTTTGATCACCGAGGAATGAGGTTTATAGTGTCCTATATATTCTAGTTAACCATAGGTATTTACCCTTGGATATCACTTATGACACTACATTTATGTGATGTGGTAATATCTGTATACATAAAAATTACATATTGTACATTTTTTTCGATAAATCCTATTTTTGAAAAAAGATTTTCATAAAAAGTGTTTCTTGAGAATGTTTCCTAATTTTTTGTTTGGAAGTTTTCCAAATAATACTATAGAAATTTTCATATTGATTTATTTTCTAAATTTATAGAAAGGAATATTTCCTTTAGTATGGAACTCAATAGTTCTTTGATGCATACCATATATACACCTCTGTGTGTATGTGAAATTAGTTATGTATAACCCCTATAAAGGTAAGATGTGTTGTGGTGGTGATGATGGATCTAGTTTTTAGAGTTCCAATTATTTTTTGAGTTGGTAGTGGGTGTTTGAAGGTGATGTCCATCATGTATCATATAGGTTCTTGGGATAGTATTGTGGTTCCCTTTCTATTTTAGCACCTTTAGTATTGGTTGAATTTGTAAACATTGAATTGGAAAATTGGTATACCTAATTTGGTTATGGATGTCAGTAATTGTGAAGTATGTTTTTGTTAGATGTTTATTATTATGTAAATGGATGAAATAATTCCCAAATCATATTATTGATAACTAGGAACTAGTTTCTCGAATGTGGTGATCAAGAATCCTCTTCGATCCATGCCATAGATTGGGGTCAGTGTTGGTTTGGATGGAACACAAGCTTGGTTCTTGACAAAATGGTATTAGAGAAGGGAACTGATGTTTGGTTCAATTTATTTGGGAGTAATATATATATACTAGAGCATGTATTTTTAGTGACCATGTTTGTTTTTTGAGTTGGGTGTTTGGCCACCACACCACATTACAGGGCTGAAGTCACAATGGGATGTTGGGATTCACTTTGAATTATCCTCCAAGTGAGATGTACATGAAGAATGATATATATTTAAGTTGGGTGGGTGTGGAGTTCTTTGTTTTTAATTTTTTTTTTCATATTTGGATATGTTTTTATTTGAGAGAGTGCATATGGTTGTTGTGGCAGATTTTTTTTCAGATTGTGTGTCGTTGGTTGAATTGAATGTATTCTTATTGATATTTCTTATTGTAGAAAAACTCCTTCTCATAGAATTCATATGAAACTAATGGAAGTGGAAGGAGATATTTATCCCTCACGAATTGAAAAGATTATACTGGAAGTAGCGGTTAGGGATATATTTGATTTGGGTTAAGGAGAAGGCTCTGGTTTTGCTCAGTTTGGGGAAGCCGAACCCTGTCCTGAAAGGTTAAAGCACAAGAGTTCCTCAAGAAAAAGAATATTTTATTCAGAGGATTTATTTAACATCAGGATGTACAGGAGTTTATTGATAAGATATAGCATATTTTTGGATCTATTAACACTATTGAGGTGGTTAGTGTGAAATGTGCTTCGTTCATGTTGGAAGGTCACATACGGTAGTGATGGGACTTAGTGGTAAAAGCTAGAAAGCATGAGAATATAGTTTGGAAAGACATAAACTCATTTCTAATGAGATGTACTGTCCAGATATATTGGACTTCTCCATGTCCCAGATGTTTTTGGATTTTATATAGGGATATCAGACTATTATGGATTATACTAACTGCATTATTTATCATGTTTAGTACACGCTAGAGATCGTTTCCAAAAACAAGCTCAAGGATCAAAATTGAGACACAGTTGAGACTATAAAACATATCACACATCTTCTTATTCTTGTTTATGTAATATTTTGAGGTGGTTGATCATTCCATTATGGTATAAATTGATCATAAAACTATGTATGGATTCTATGTTGTTTTCTTATCCCTGGGTAGTCGCAGCTCTTCTAATAAGAAGATGAAGAATAAAAATCAGGGGAAGAATGGACGTGGTAGTTCATGACATCCTTATACACTGTATTCATATCTATATATCAACCATTTGTCAATTCTTTGATATTAGTGAGCGAAGGAACAGAACATGTGATATGTGGTATCATCTCCACCTGGACCATGTCACCAGTGTGGTGATGTAGAGAACTTGCAACTGTTTAGTGTAGTGGTGAATCCATACAAGAGTAGTGAAGGATATAGTTATTTGAGAGGGAGTTATGCACATAAAACCCCATCTAATATAGTGGGATATCAGTTTAGGGTTCATGGAATAAGGGTTGGATCAAATTATAGGATAATTCTATTCAAGGAAGAACTCTAGGGGAGTGGTTGTTTTTAGGTTCAGGCCAAAATTAGGACACTTCATGAAATGGATCTGGCACTAATGCATTCAAAAATATGACCAAAGGAAATTCTTGGTACCATTGTTATTGCATAATAATTAGTTGTTGTTTTGTTTGGTACTGGTGGTTCATTTTCTTTGGATTCTTCCCATATTGTGTAAGTGTTAATGTTTTCAACTGAGATTATTCAATATGCAATGGATCTGGTATCACTACTTGGTAAGATGCAATACCAGGGTTCCAAATATCTTTATTGAACACTCTCCATGTTAGGAGTATAGTTGTAATGGGCTTTTTTGTTTTTAGTCATGGACCTCATGAACATGATCATTTTTATGGATTTTGTGGTGTATTTTTTAGATCACATTGAATTTTATCAGCGGTTAGTATGTTTTGTCAATCCTTATGAAGTACCAAGGTTTTTTTGAGTTAATATGATCCATGGTTCAAACTTGTTAGACCTCCACATCTGGAATTAGGTAATATTGTTTACCATGTTTCCTCACTCGCATTAGAGGATGACAATGGTTCTTTTATGAGTGGATTTCCTCAGGCAGGGGATGAGTTCCAAGAGGGTATTCCTGAGGATTTATTTTGTTTGACATAAATGTATGATGTAGAGTTTATCATCAATTTATTGATTGTTACACAACCAAAATCTATTATTATAATCATATGACCTAGAGTGAGTTGTGGGAATTAATGTTATAGCCTAATAATTTTTAATTAGAAGGATTAATTCACCTAAGCATCTCACCTTTTACCACCCCAATTCTGTTTTTGAAAAAAAATGATGGATCTCTGCTGTTGTTCATTGATTATGGGATTTAGAATAAGGTAACAATCATGAATAAGTACATGTTTCCCCATATTGATTAACTTTTAGATCTTCATAATATAGAAATGTTTTTCTATATGATTAAATTATGTTCTGTGTATCATTTATTTATTACTAGAGAAGTAGAGGATATGAAAATATCCTTCTTAAGTAGGTATGGCCATATTGAGTACTTGTTCATGAATTTCAAGTTGGCGAATGATTTGATGGTATTTATGATGATTATTATTAGTGTTTTCCATCAGTATCTTGACTCATTTTAACAGTATTTGTGGATTAAATCCTAGTCTATTTTAGTACCATGGAGGAGCATGAGTTTTATTTAAATATTGTGTTAGGAACACTTCAGTATATAGGAAGTGATTTGTAGTCTGTTTTGATTCCTCAAGTATGGTTCTAGGGTGTGTGTTGATGCAGGGTGACCATGTGGTGGTGTATTGTCCTCTCTAACTCATACTAAATGAGAAGAATTACCCAACCTTGGAATTTGGATAAGAAGTAGTGGTGTATGACTTATAGATGTTCCCCAAGTATCTTTTTGGGGAAAATTCATGGTTTTCTTATGAACGTAAGAGATCATCTTGTATTTTCTCCTATAAATATATGAATTTGAGGTACCCTTATTGGGTTGAGTATATTTAGGGGTATTATTTTGATATAATATATAACACAAGAAATGGAAACTTGATTGTAGGTCAATTTAGTAGTAATTTTCCTATGTAATAATGAAAAGAGCCCAGGGATGACTTTGATGTGTGTTTTACTCAAATAAAGCTTGAGACCAAGGACCACAGTGGAGGTCTATTCTTGGAAAGTATTCAATTGACACCATCCCATATGGAATTGATTTACTGGGAGTAGTAGGACAACGTGTTATTACAATTTTCTATGAAATTACATATTGGTGGGGTGGTTCCTCAGGAATTTTCATTTTCTCCGGGGAGAGTTTCTTTCCTCAGGGTTCGTTTTTTGGTGTGGTTGTATATGAGGAAGGTGGTGATACAGGTTGGTACCCAGTTCTAATGGTCTGTTAAATGTGGTGCTACCAAGATGTTTAATGATGTGAGTTAGTAGTTCTAATATTCTGGAATGAGGAAATACATATCTAACTATGTATCATGGTGTTATTAACATTATAAGAATAATGTATACCACTAAATTCTATCAGGTTAGCTTTAGACACAAACCATTCTTAACTAGAAGTGGTAAGACATATCTACTGATTTTATTATTATATTACCTCAAACTCTCTGGGGGAGGAATTATAATTTGTTGGTGATTGGTCTTCTGACCAAAAAAGGCAATTTCATTCCGACTAGGGATTCATCTAAGGAGGAGGTGTTGGGTCTGTTTTATGTGCATGAAGTTGTTAGGATTCATATCGTGATAACGGTAATTATTTATGATAGTGACCACAATTTTTCATAATGTTTTTTAAAGCCCATAAAAATGTCATGGGGTCATATATAATGTTTATTATGACCTACCATCCTCAAAAGGATGGTCATTGAGAGCAGGTGAATCAGATTTTGGATGATATACCCTAAGAATGAATGTTGGACATTGAGGATTCATGGTATTTCTAATTGGTGTTATATTAGTTTTCATATAACAATAGTTACAAATTATTGATACAAAGGATCCTTATGAGGAAATTTATATTCTATTGTGTCAGTCACCTTTATGATTTTCTGAGGTGGGAAAGACCCCTTAGATCAGACTAAGAATTTCATAGGAAACTAATGATATAGAAATGTTGATCCAAAATCATTTTTTGACTACATAGATACATTAAAAGACATATTACACCAAATTCATTATGTTTTGATCTTTTCAATGGGTTACTAAGTGTATCTAAATATTTCACAATGTATGGGTCATCATCATTTGGGTAATCAAGGGAAGATAATGCCAAATTATGTCAGAACATTGGATATTATTGATCATATTGGTATGATTGAATTCTTATTATATTATACCACTTAGTGGATGTCAATTCATGACGGGTTTCATGTCCCACAATTGAAAATTTTCAATCATGATCCATCCCATGTGTTAAATTTGGATGAGTTTGTTAGGAAGGTATGGAGTATGATATACTACTCTATACCAACATTAGAATTGAAAAAGTGATGAAAAGAATAATATACAAGAGGGGGGGGGTGAATTTTATACATTCAATTTTTCTTATGTATATTTTGTATAAGAAAAACTCACAACACCTCTAATAAAAAAATCACCGTCTCAGATAAATATAATGATCTTATGTCTACAGTTTAAGAAAAGTTTCTTACAAGGAAATGCTACCACAAAGCATATATAATTTTTTGAAACCAGAGATACAAGATAGAATGTTTATATAAAAATAATGCTTCATAACTCTTACAAAGTAGTGTAAATTTACAATCTTCTTTTAATCCGAAGTGGAGGGTATCCATCAGTCTTCGATAAAGGTCCAATTTTTTATACTTACAAGAAATTATATATTACCCAAACCAAGTCTATGCCCTAAATCCAAAGATCAGTATTTGTCTTGAGATCCTTACAAGCCCTCGATTTGTAAGGAAATCGACACCTCTGGCTTCACAACCTGATTTCTATAATTTTAAGGAAATCTCACCTACACACAAAGCATTTCTGCATGATGAAAAGTTTGAACAAGCCATTCAATCTTTTTTCATGAAGCCTAAGACCTTATAAGAGCCACTCACTCTAGAGAAATTCACTTTTAGAGAGATGAAACTCTAAATTAAAACATGTGAACTTATGATCTTGTCAATTCATCAAATCGTCAACTCATCTGGATCTCTTCATCTGAGGTCCTATTTATAGCTTTCAAAATTCTACTGGTCGGTTTGACTCCAACTGTCATATTTCCTAAAATTTCAAAGGGACCAAGACTTGTGTAAAATATACAACATTTATATTATAATATGAAAAAACTACCTCCTTTTATACAACTAACCATTAATATAATGTTTTGGCACCTTAACTGTAAGGAACATAGAATCCGATAAAATTGGAATGATATGAGAGAAAATATAGGATTTAGAATTCTAGGAAAATAAGTCATTGAATAATAAATTTCAGAATTGTAAAATTTGGAATGGGTTTTCATAAAAATAGTATAATGATTTTAGTATCATGATTTCTTGTATAGGTAAGACAAATCTGTCTTAAGGAAATTCAGTACCGATAACCAGGAAGTCGATGTTTAAGAACATTAAGAAACTGAAAAACTGGAAATATAAGCATAAGGAAAATATATTTTTTAGTGTACATAAAATATATTATGAAGTGTAATGAAAATATATTATTGAAGTCTAAGGAAAATATATTTTTGAAGAGTAAAGAAAATATATTTTTAAGAGTAAGTAAAATATATTTTGCAGTGTATGGAAAAAATATATTGAAATTTATGGAAAATATATTATTGAAGTGTAAGGAGAATATATTATTGAAGTGTAAGGAAAATATATTTTTAAGTGTAAGGAAAATATATTTCGAAGTAGAAGAAAAATATATTCTTTTGTGTAAGGAAAATATATTTTTGAAGTGTAAAGAAATTATATTTTGAAGTTTATGGAAAATATATTTTGAAGTGTATGGAAATTATATTTTATAAGTGTAAGGAAAATATATTTTTAAGTGTAAGGAAAATATATTTTGAATTGTAAAGAAAATAAATTTTTAATTGTAAGGAAAATATATTTTGTAGTATAATAAAAATATATTTTGAAGTGTAAGGAAATTATATTTTTGAAGTGTAAGGAAAATATATTTTGAAGTGTAAGGAAATTACATTTTGAGGTGTAAGGAAAATATATTTTAAAGTGTATAGAAAATTTATTTTTAGGTGGAAGGAAAATATATTTTGAAGTGTAAGGAAAATATATTTTAAGGTGCAAGGAAAATATCTTTTGAAGTGTAAGGAAAATATATTTTGAATTGTAAGGAATATTTATTTTTACAAAGAAGGTGATTGTGATTTTCAAAACAAAATTATAAGGAATGGACAAACGTTATTGAAATAACAATCTCCCCCTTTTTGGAATGCCCAATAAAAAAACATCGGGAAAAAATTTTGACCAAGGAAAGAAATAAATGCTTAGTGTTAGAAATATGTAGCTCCCCCTTAAGTGTATGACTTAGGGTAAACTATTATTCCCTTATGTAGATGTTCTAAGTGTACTAAAATCTCCCCCACAGATATATTCTTCTATTTATAGAGACCCCCCTTATATGTAGAACTCATCCTTATAGATGTATGTTAGGAAATTTATTTTTACATAAATTTTACCCTAAGGAAGTTTTTCCTTTATAAATTTTTCTTCTTTTATCTTCTCTTTTAAATATAATTCTCCCCCTTCGTGATTTTCAAAAAGGAATGTAGAGGTACCTGTATGGTTAGAAAGAAATATAAACGAGTCAAAATATAAATGATTTGAAAGGATTTTTTCATTAAAGTTTTTGTGAAAGTAAATACAACAAAAATTTGGCATGGGATAAGAAATGTATCAACCCTCCAACTTATTCACTTAAACTAGATTTTTCATCATAGAATTAATCTTTTTCACCTCCTCGTGATCGTCTTGAAGAGTTTTTATAATGTCATATTGCATAGATACCTTCTTATACAGAGCCTAAATCCGGAATTCATGATACTAATTCTTATCTTCAAGAACATTGATCACTTCTTCTTGTGAATCTGATTTCTTACGAAGACCATTATATATCCCTTTCCGAAAATTGACAACATCAGCTACATTATTGATTTGATGAAGAATATTTTCCCCTCATTTTTCCTCGCAACTTACTCACTTGAAAATTTCTCTAAGAATGAAGTCCGGACATTGTTCAGCTCATTTGATACATCATTGAATGCCCCCTTTGTTGATTCCATGATGTCCAATAATTGTAGAACTTTATCTTATAAGGTTGTGGTCTATATCATCACTTCCTGACATGAAAACTTATGAGCTTTGTAATCAATTAGAAGATTATTATGATCAGCTTCACCTTTCACCACTATGTCTGTCAGCATAGATAATGAATCTATCTTTTGATTTAAGGTTTCCTATATTATTTTGCTATGGAAATCTGTGTTGGAAAGTACAGGAATGGTACAAAATAATTTTATTAATGAAATTTTTACAAAGTCATCACCCATATATGGCATGGAATCAGAGTCATATTCTTCTTTATTGTCCTTTAGAGTAGAGGCTTTTGGATTCTTGATATTTTTAGGAGAGTTGGTATAAGAAGGGGTAATCATAATGCCCTTACCTTTATCAATTTTCAGTACCATAGAGGGTTTGGAACCCTGAGGTACTTCCACATTTTCAATAGTCTTATCAATTCGATATTTTTCTTGAACTTCTTCCACTACTTTCTCATTTTCACTTTCGATGTCACTATTTTCATCTTCATGAATTTCATCTTCATTTCTAGTTACATCAATCTCTTCTTCTACCTCTTCTACTTGTTTGACTTCTATCTCAAATTATTATTATTCTTCTTCTTCGGTATAAACTCTGGGTGTTACAACATACTCATAAACTTGTCTAATAACATCATCTTCCTCTTCTTTAATAATTTCATCCTCTTCATGTAATTTTTCTTGTGGTTCTGGAATAGGATCCGATATCAGAAGAAGTTTCTTTTCCTTTTTAGGTTTCAGAGTGACATCCGGTATAGGTAGCTTCTTAGTGGACTTTTCTACGTCCTTCAGTAAGGATCGTATAATCTCTATCTCAATCCTCTTCCATTTATTCTTTTTCTCCATAGATTATTTTTTGAATACATCCGCTGTTTGATACATTAAAACCTTTTCCTCTTCCAGATTCAACCCAAATATTGGATCCACTTTCTTTCTGGATTCAGATATTTTCATCCATCCAGCAACTATATAATCAGAGTAAGTCTTTGGTTTCCTTATCACTGGGGGAGCTGAAGTCTGACCTACAGAGGTAGGATCAACATGAGAGGCCTTATCTGACTTTTTCTTCTTCTAAATACTTTTTGAATATTCTGGTATAGACTTTTTTTGTGTTTCTTTGGATGATTTCATAACGGCTTCATTCGATACTGGCTTCTAAGCTTCCAGAGTCATGGCTTCTTCAAACTACATGGAGTCCATATTATAAGAAAGCTACATTATTTTCAGAGTATCTTCACTTAGTAACTTGATCTTACAAGACTTCAAAGAAAACATGAATGAAATTTTCATTTCAGCTATAACAATAACAACTCTCCATGAGATAGTGCCTGGATATATATGAATTTGAGATTTTTTATTACCGACTTTTACATCATAAATCATAAGGGAAGTATAATTCACAAAATCAACCTTCCTTAGGTTTATGAGAATGTCTAACAAAATACTGTCACACATATTTAAGGAATATTTATCCCCTTTCCTCTTAATAAAGAACCACTACATCCATAAAGATACCAAGCTATGGTCCACTAATAAATTTTCAGGCTTCAGAGTCTTAACTCCCTTGATGCCGAGACATTCTAAAGCACAGTTCTTCTCAACATAACCTTCCTTATCCTGAATTTTATGAGAACCTACGCGGGCTTCTTCTTTATAGAGAATAATCAAGATGTTGGCCACTTTTTGGCATGGAATGGTGTAAGACTTTTCATAAACCATAAATCTGTAATATTACTTTTAGTCCATTTCAATGAAATTAATAGAACCATAAAATTCTATGACTAGTTCCAGATATATAGGATCTTGAACCATTTACTTTTCTATATAGATACTCTCCCAATTATTGAATTTAACAATACGAGAGATGAGAGAATCATACTAGTTGATAAAGTATGAACCAACATGTCTCTCCCAAAATATTTTCTTGTCATTATTCTCCTTAACTGCCATCTGATCAGAACTGCCTGACATTTGGATCTATAAGAAATATCTGATGAAATCTGCAACAAAAAACTCTAATGCAGTAGAAATTCAACTTGAAGGCTTAAGAAACCGGTGGGGTCCTTATGACATGGAGTAGACCATATATGGACAAACTATGAAATTTCATCTTCCATAAAGAAATAAAACGGGTGTGATTTTCCCCAAATGATCTAATGGTTGAGGATGGTTAAAAAATATATCCATAGTGAAATTTTTAGGTTTTACAAAACTAAAAGTCGAATCTTAATGAAATATTAAAAATTTCATAAAAGAAGGAAATACCAACAAATAGAACTATAAAAAATAATTAGGCTTAAGATAATGTACCTTTAAGGAATCTCAGAAGAAATTATCCATACTAAAAGAGAGTAAAAAATTTCTTGGCTTTCAAACAAATAGGAAATTTTTCTCCCATAATTTTAATTCTAAAAATACAGATTCCGAGAATTTTGATTTGGGTATTTTTTTAAAAAATACACCCGGGGGAAACAAATCTTAATTCTAAAATTCAATAATTCTAAAAAAATACAAAAAAAATTGATTAAAACAAGAATTTTTAAAAAACATAAAACATATGTACTCCCCCGGAATTTAAGAGTAATATAATATTAGGATATGGGTAATAAAGAAGTATATATGAATGATTATGTTACAGATATCATTACATGCTTCTTTTAAATATATTCAAATCTATAATATGGTAGTGGTTTGGTAAATATATCAACATATTGTTCTTGCATTCCGATGAGTTGAAGAATTATATCTCCTTCGAGTGTGTGATCCCTAAAAACTGATGCCTGATATCTATATGCTGAGCATGGGACTGATGAGTTGGTTTTTTATTAGATCTATGGTACTATTGTTATCACATACTATTTGAGTTTTGGAACAACTCATGGCATAATATGTGAGTGTGTGTTGCATCCACAACCCATTAGCCCACGATCATCCAACTCCAACATATTCTGCTTCAACAGTGGAAAGTGCTACAGAATGTTGTTTTTTAAGGGACCAGGAAACCAAGGAATCTCCTAGGAAATGAAAAGTTCCAGATATACTATTTCTACCCATTTTACAACCAGAAAAATCAGCATCTGAAAAAAAATTAGTTCATAAACATTTCTAGACGAATAATAAAGTCATAAATCCAAGGTTCCTTTTAGGTATTGGAAAATTAATTTCACGAAATTAAGTTGGGATTCCTTAGGATTTTCTTGATATATTACACATAATCAAATAGAAAACATTAAGCCGGGTTGAAATGCTATTATGTAAACTAAATTTCCTATTATCCCTCTATATGAGGTTTGACCCACAAGTTTCCATACATCATCAATATCATGATTATTAGAAGTTCTGATAGAATTACTTATTCTCTTAGTATTATCATACCCAAATTTTTGAGAAGATATTTTATGTACTTACATTGAGATATATAATTTCCTTCTGGTTGTTGAGAAATTTGAAAACCATGAAAGAATGTTAACAAACCCATCATACTCATGTCAAACTCAGTCTTCATGAGATTCACAAAGGAATCTATTAATGATTGTTGAGTTGATCCAAATATAAGGTCGTTAAAATATAATTGTCAAATTAAAATATATTTCTTATCAATATTTATGAAAAGTGTTGGATCAGCGGTTCCCTTAGAATAGTAGTTTTGAAGTATAAATATTGTAAGTCAATAATACCTAGATCTAGGGGAATGTTTATGGCCATATAATGCTTTGGTAAGTTTATATACATGATAAGATGTTTTACATCTTCAAAAAAATGAGGTTGGTCTATATAGAGATCATCTTGTACATATCCATTAATGAAAGAACACTTCACATCCATTTGATAATGTTTAAAATTGTAAAAATATGTGAATACTATAAGAATTCAGAAGGATTCAAGTCTTTCTACCATTTCATATGTTTCTTTATTGTCTATTCCTCCTCATTGGTTATAGCCTTTAGCAACTAATATTTCTTTATATCAAACTATAATCCCATTTTCATCACATTTATTTCTAAAAATGCATTTTACAACAATAAAAGATGTATCCATAGGTCTATCAACCAATTTCCAAACGTTATTCCTTAAAAACTCATTGAGTACATATTTCATAGCCTTTATCCAATATTCATGGCCTAGGGATTCCTTGGGAGTCTATGGCATGATTTGGGAAAGAAAATCAACATGTTCAATTTAATTTCTTAAAGAACATCTAGTCCTTACATGTTGATTGACATCTCATATGACATTATTAGTAGGATGATTTATATGTAACAACTAATAGGAGTATTATAAAACATGATCATCAACTTAAGGTTGAAAATAATTAAGGAGAAATGTTTCAGGAGTATTTTCATGAACATTTTCCATATAAGAATCTTGAACAATAGTTTAATGTTCATTTTTAGAACATATAACCAGGGGATTTAAAACAGGTTGTTTAAAAACAAAATCATTAGTTTCATAAAATTTAACATGTACCGGTTCCTCTATAGTACAAGTGTTTTTATTAAAAACTCTATAATCCTTAGAGTTAGTATAATAGCCTAAAAAAATTCCTTCATTGGATTTTGGTGAAAATTTGTGTAAGTTTTCAATAGTATTAAGGATAATAACATTACAACCAAAAAACATGAAGTAGGAAACTTTTTTTTGACCAGTCTATAGCTCGTAAGTTGTTTTATTAAGAAAATGTGTTATAAAAACTCGATTTATAGTATAACAGGTAGTAATAGCTGCTTCATCCCAAAGGTGTTTTTCTATGGAATATTCAATCAACAGGGTTCTAGATATCTCTTGAATAATATAGTTCCTTCTTTCAACAAAACCATTGTGTTAAGGAGTTATTGGAGCTGAGAAATTGTGAGTAATACCTTTTTTACAACAAAAAGTTTCAAAATCCAAATTTACTAACACACCACCATGATCGCTACAAATAGTTACCAATGGTAGGGTTTTCTCATTTTTTACATGACCATGAATTGTTTTAAAATATGGAAATACATCATATTTTCATACTAGAAAATAGACCAAAGTATATCTAGTGTAGTCATCAATAAGAAAAAATAATTAATATTTACCTCTGATTCTTCTCGTTTGTATAGGAACAAATAGATCCATAAGCACTAACTGTAGGTAATTAGATGTTGAATCCTCACTAAAATATTTAAAGCTATATTGGTATTTCTTTCCAAACTGATAAGGGAATGATCTTGACTTCTTAGATCTTCTAGGTTTAAAGTGTAAACATTCTCATGCCTATGGGCAGAAAGAATAAATTCATCCTTGGAATTGTGAACTAAACACTTATCATTCCTAATATTCACAATGTATTGTTTATCACATAATTGAATTATTATTATAAGGTTATGCTTAAGACCATTGACAAGTAAAAAATTGGAAATTAAAACTTTTCCAAGAATAATGATATTACCTATATCAACAATCTCTCCATGAGAATTATTGCCAATGGTTACTTTTCCATCTTTTGTTTTGAAAATATTATGGAAATAAATTATGTTACTAGTCATATGATGAGAAAAATATCTATCCATATATCAGATATTATTGGTAAATTATTCATTTTCTTGTATCCAAAAAAGTTAGTTTTTCGGAATCCAAATGGGTTTGGATCTGGAGTTAGACAATAAAATTTTAGAAACCCACATTTTTTGGAAAAATATACCTTATGCATACCTAGATATTGAATTTCTGTTTAAGGAATAGGTTTTCTCCAATTTATCCCAATTTTATTTTTTTTACAAATGGGGGATTTGGATGGAATAAAATAGTTATTTTAAAAAATTGGTTTTCTTTTAGTATAACTTACTCCAGAAGTATTTCTGCGAGGTATTATTTGAGAATATTTCATGTCAAAATTTTCATTACGAGTAGTAAAATTGGAAAGAATTTACTTAAGGGAAAATAATTCATATTTTATTTATATGAGTAAATTCATATCCTCAAGAATTATTTCATTAGAGTTAGATTTTTCCTCAAAAACATTTATTTTTGAAATATCATTCTTAATATCTTTAGAATGATTGTCCTTTATAGAATTTACATCCATAAGGTCTTTAAAAAGTTTTTCAAGGAGCTCATCCTTATCTTAAATATCTCTTGTGACATCTGAAATCTCTTTTTTAAGAACTTCTTATATAGTGTTTTTCCTTGTCTAGTTTCTTAGAAATTTTACAATTTTTTGTTTCTAACAAATTTCCAAATCTAGATAATTCTTCATAAGAATGTATTTCTTCATTATCTGATGAAGAAGTATCTTCATCGGATTTAATATCTTCCGGATAATAATCCTTATCAATAGAAAAAAAATTTAAAGCCTCGGGGGAGTATACTGTGGCCATAGAACAAGTATTTGTGAAAGAAGTAGTATCAATGAATCCAATATTTTTCTGTGATGATGAATCATCTTTAGAAGATTCACTTTCAGAATATTCTCCACAAATAGCACCCCATGTGTCATTTTCATTACGACTTTTCTTGTGTTTAGAATGATATAACTTCTTGTTGTTTCTTTCTGAATTTCTTTCCTTCTAATCAATGTCTTTCAAAAGAGGGAAATCATGTATGATATGGCATGTTCATCTATATTCATAACAAGTAACTTTCCAATATTTCTTTTATTTTTATTGTATCTTCATGAACCTATTTTGATAGTTATTATAAGCTAATATCATGTTCATTCTCTATGAAAGATTTGCTAACTCATTCCCATATTTTTCTGTATCACTAGATTCTGACTGAATAGAAACATTCATTCACTTTGATCTAGTATCCCTTTTTGGAGTTTTGGATTTTATATGGGTTAGAAGTCTTTTTGAAAGAAACAATTCCATTTCCTTTTTTCTATAATATTATCTGTATCTCTCTTCATTCTTGTCTCACGCTGTATAAGAGTTCTAAAAGGCTCATCTAGGGAAATCTGAGTACCTTTCATGTTCTCATCAAATGCTATCCTCTTGGACTCCCATTCAATTGGTATGATGTCTATGTTCTTGTCAACAAGTGCCTCATCATCCAAACATTTTTCTCCTATGGACTTTAAGTTATTCACAATTGTCATGATCCTTTGATGAACATTACTAATGGGTTCTCCATAAGGAATGTTAAAGCCATGATACTCTGCACTCAACATAGCTCTTCTTGTCTCTATAACTTTAGAATTTTCAAAATGTGTAACTTACAATTTATTCCAGATACTGTTTGAAGCTTCACATGAAAATATTTTTCTATATATGTTCTTATTCATAAAACATTGCAATGTTTTTCTGACTTCGAAATTTTCTTGATTTTATGATTTCTCCTGATTCATAAAAGTTTTCAATTCCTTATCAGGAATCTTATATTCTCCTATCAGAATAAGAAAGTTATCAAATCCAGTATTAATAACAAAAGTCTTCTTCATATCTCTCTAATAATCATAATCATTTCGGTTAGAAATAAGGGGTCTAGAAGGATTTAAATTGTCCAAAGAACCAATATGCATGGATCATGTCATAAAGAAAATATGCCTTACTTCAACAAAAACGATTAATAATAGAGCTTAAAAAATATAAAGTTCTTAAAGAAAAACATTAAAAATAAAATCAAAGAAAAATAACATCTACGGAATATCTAAAAAAATATGAATCTGAACATGTGTCTCTAAAATTATGAATATGAAAATATGAAGAAGAAGATGATTTCTCTTCTGAATCTAATCGTGAGATTAATTTAGATTTAACCAACTATGATACTAATTTTTAGGAAGGTATGGAGTTTGATATACTACCCTATACCAATATTTGGATCTCAAAAGTGCTGAAAAGCACAATATACAAGAGGGGGGGGGGGTGAATTAGATACATTACAAAAAATAAATGAACTTTTGTATATGAAAAATTCACTACACCTATAATAATAAATCAAATTCTCAGTGAAATATAAATTTCTTAAGTCTAAATATTAATAAAATTTTCTTACAATGAAATTCTACCACAACGCGTATATAATTTCTTATAACCAGAGATACCAGTTGGAATTTTTATAAAAAAAGAAAACTTAAAAACTTTTACAAAGAAAAGGGAATTTATAATATTCTTTTAACCCAAAGAGGAGGGTATCCAACAACCTTGGATAAAGGTCCCCTTTTTATACATAGAAAAATGTCTGTCTTACCCAAAAATAGGGTAAGACCTCAATCCTAAGATCAGTATATGTCTTGATATCCCCTCAAACCCTCAATTTGAAAATAAATCGACACCTATGACTTCACAACCAGAAGCCTCTGATGTTTTTTGAAAATCAAACCTCTACACGAAGAAATTCTGCACAAATCGATGTTTTAACAATCCGTTCAAACTTTATTCACGAATCCTAAGAGTTTATAAGATCCTATCATTCTAGAGAAATAAAAATTTAGAGACACGAAACTCTAAATTTAAACATGTGTACTTATGTTCTTTTCAACTCATCAACTTGTCAACTCGTCTGGATCTCATCATGTAAGGTCCTATTTAATTCTTTCAAAATTAAACTAGTCGGTTCCACTCCAACAGTAATATGTCCGTAAATTTTAGAGGGAACTAGAAATGTGGCAAATAGACAATAGTTAGTTTATAACAGAATCAATGACATCGTTTTATATAACTAACAATGAATATAATGTTCCTACACCTTAAGTGTAAGGAATGTGGAATCTGATAAATTAGGAATGATATGAGAGAATATATAAGATTCATAATTCTAGGACAATAAGTCTATTAATAATAAATTAATGAATTGTAAAATTTGGAATGGGTTTTCCTAAAAATAGTATAACAATTTCGGTATTGTGATTTCCTGTATCAGTATGACAAATATGTCTTAAGGAACATCAGTACCGATAACTAGGAAGTCAATGATTAGGAACATTAAGAAACAAAAAAACTATGAATCTAATCATAAGGAAAATATATTTTGAAGTGTAAGGAAAATATATTTTTGAAGTGTAAGGAAAATATATTTTGAAGTGTAAAGAAAATATATTTTCAAGTATGAGGAAAATATATATTAAAGTGTAAGGAAAATATATTTTTGAAGTTTAAGGAAAATATATTTTTGAAGTGAAAGGGAAATATATTTTGAAGTGTAAAGAAAATATATTTTGAAGTGTAAGGAAAATATAATTTGATGTGTAATTAAAATATATTTTTGAAGTTTAAGGAAAATATATTTTGAAGTGTAAGGAAAATATATTTTGAGGTGTATGGAAAATATATTTCGATGTGTTAGGAAAATATATTATGAAGTGTAAAGAAAAATTTATTTTGTAGTGTGGGGAAAATATATTTTGAATTTAAAGGAAAATATTTTTTTCAAGTGAAAGGAAAATATTTTTTGGAAGTGTAAGGAAAATATATTTTGAGGGGTAAGGAAATTATATTTTTAAGTTTATGGAAAATATATTTTGAGTTGTAAGAAAAATATATTGTATGGTATAAGGAAAATATATTTTTGAAGTGTAAGAAAAATATATTTTTAAGTGTATGGAAAATATATTTTGATGTGTAAGGAAATTATATTTTGAGGTGCATGGTAATTATATTTTGAAGTGTAAGGAAAAAATATTTTGAAGTGTAAGGAAAATATATTTTGAGGTATAAGGAAAATATAATTTGAAGTGTATGGAAAACATATTTTTCAAGTGTAAGGAAAATAAATTTGGATGTGTAAGGAAAATATATTTTGAAGTGTAAGGGAAATATATTTTGAGGTGTTAGGAAAATATATTTTGAAGTGTAAGGAAAATATATTTTGAAGTGTAAGGAAAATATATTTTGAAGTGTAAGGAAAATATATTTTTACAAAGAATGTGATTGTGATTTAAAAAAACAATTGGTTAATGAATGGAAAAATCTTATAGACCCAACACAGTTGGAATAAGAACATGACTTTTCAGTTCATGAATAACAAATGTAGGTTTTGGATTATTTGGAGAAAGTGCATTAGGGGAAGTTTATTCTTATGGTTTGAGTTCATTGGAATCATGAAAATGAATTAAATGAGACTTGGTAGAGTAATTATTGGATTTATAATGAATATATTTTTTTCATCTAATCAAAATTCTAGATGATTTTTATAGGAAAATTTTTTTTAAAGGTGGGAATAATTTACACATATATGCTTTTATTAGGTAATATTTTTAATATTTTTATTCTGGTATTTATCATTGGTTCCCCCTTTGTTTTATTGGTGAAAATGGATATTTCTGTCTTGATAGTAGGTAGTTCATGGTTATTGCACAGTTAGAGGAAATCATGCGCCCTCTTCCAGAAAATTGTATGGTCAAAATAACTTTTGGAATGTGGTGACTATATAGTTGGAGAATTGTTTAAAAACCCATGTGGTACATCCTTGTGGCATATCATCATGGACAGTTAGGGACACATAGTTTTTTCATAGTTTAGAAAACCATGTGAGAAAACCATGAGACTATTTCATGTCATTAAATAATGGAAATTTAAGAATTTTCCCTATTTGATTTTAACCCTATTTCCTCTCCATTTGGGATTCCACAACCTAGCTGCTTCACCATGTCCCCCATTATCTTTTATATCTTCAATTTTAGGGTAGATTTGGTTTGGATTCATCAATAATCACCATGTATAATCCCTTCTCCATAAATTTCGCCTTATTTATAGAGTTTATCTTCCTTCATTCTTGAGTTCTGATTTTCTAGTAGGTTATTTTACCTATTATTGTCTGATCATTTAATGTGGGCTAATTATTGATGATTTGTGTTCAATTAATCCTTTATTAAATCTTATGTTGCTGTGGTTGTGGTTTGAAAACTACATCTATAAGTTTCCATGTGTAAGGTAGGTGGGTTCATGAATTGAAATTAATTTATGTAATTAACTTAATTGCACAGTTTTATATGTTTTTTGGGGTGTAAAATATTGTATTGAATGGTGTTGAGAGGCAAATTATATGAAAATTGTTTTTATAAAGGAAATTGGTAATACTTCACATTTTCATTGTTGTTTTGTTTCTTAAATATGTTCTATTCATATTGTTGAAGGAGTAAAATGTGTTTTCAAAGAGAATTATAAGATAGATTTCATTGAAAGGGGAGTTTTCAAGAGAAATTTTTTTGTCACATTTTGGATTCTTTTTTTTACACATTAATTATGTCTTTAAACTGTGTATGTGATGTGAATCATGTTTTAAAATGGTTTTGATGTGAATATGAATTTGGAAGGGTTTTTCCTTGGGAAATGGTTGGATATCATATGTGTTAATCTTATTAGGTTCCAAAATTGGTTTCATAATTGTGAAAATGGTGAGAAATGTATATCCTATTGTTTTGGTGTGCACGTGAAATGTAATGTTGTATTTATTATGAAAAAAAATGGTGGATTAGACATGGGTTTTGAAAATTGGATTAATGAGAAAATTTCAAATTTGTGATTTCCTTATGTGAATCGGATTCATAGAATGTGTATGTGAAGGTGTGGATTTGTCTGATATGTGAAATTATATTTTGGAGAAAAAGGAATTATAAATATTTATGTTGGAAAACTAGAACACGTACACTGGTTGATTCAGATGTGGTCAAGTCCTAGAATCATTTAGCATGATTGAAAAATAAAACACTAACAAAAAATTTGACATGATCAGAGAAAACATGAATTTTTAGATGTGATCTACTCTAGTGGCTTATGCATGGGATTTTTGATGGTATAGGTTTTGGATTTTGAGACCAATATATCATTAGGATAGGATCCCCTCAAGTATGGCATGTGCACTAAAACACTATTTTTAGATGAATTAGAGGATATTGGTACCAAGTTATGAGGTTTATAGATTCTTACATAATCTAGTCACCCAAATAGATTTAACCATGGTTATCTCTTGTGACATGATGCTTATGTGATGTGGTGTTGTCCATCAATATACAATATAAATTTTTTACATTTTTATTTCAAGAAAGCTTATTTGTAAAAATCATTTTTAATAAATAGTGTTTCCTTAGAATGTTTTCTAAAACTGTTTTAATGGTAATATTTCAAATATTTTTTTCAAAATATGTATATTTATTTTTTATAATGTTTTACAATGTGGTATTATATTTTGGGTATCACCGTACTAGGCTTTGTCTCACACCTTGCATACAAATTTACGTTTATGTAGACGTTTTTTTGACCTTGGTAAAGGTAATATGTATCATGGTGGTTATGGTGGATCTATTTTCTAGTGTTCTAATTGTTTTAGGTTTTGGTGGTGGTGTATTGAATGAGATTTACCTCTTGTTTCTTAGTGGTTTGGGGATATCTTTGTTGTTCCCCTTCCATTGTAGAACCTTTGATTTTGGAATAATTTGGAAACATTGAATCTGAAAATTGTTGTGCCTCATTCGGTTGTGGTTATTAATTCTTTTTATGTTTATTATTTTTGGTTATTTATGATTATATAAATGGGTGACATAATTCCCAAAGAGTATTTTTGATACCTAGGAACTAGTTTTCATCCCAAATGGATTGAGAACACCCTCCAAGGCATGCCACATATTCGGTTAGGCGTTAAGTTGGATGGCCCCCCCAGGTTGGTTTTTGATAGTTGGGTTGTCACTCATAAAAATATGTTTAAATTAAATTAAATGTATTTTAGGAAATAATTTTACATCCCATACACATGGAAGATTAATTAAAAAACCATCTCTGGAGAGTTAGTCTAATCCCTTACAAAAGGTAAACTCATTGAATGGAGTGAAGTACTTATATAATATTCATATGAATATTTATTTTTATTATTGATAGTTATGTAAAACATCTTGTGGTGAGACATGAAATTATAAAAAATTTATAAAGAATGATGGAAAATGTATTTCTTATCCTTAATTTTGAGTATTGGTAATGGATATATGCAAATTCCAAAAGGTGACAAGACATGGGTTTTCAAATCCATAGATTATGTTGTTTCACCTGACATTATTTCTCATAAAATATACATTATATAGTACAATAAAAACCAATTAATTCTATGTACTAGTGATGATATGAGACCAATGTTACTTGACATTATGTGATTTCATAATAGCAAGAACTATGACCCCTAGGATGTGTTCACATGGCTTGAGTAGACTGTCTTTAGGAGATTGTCACAAACCATCCCACAGGGTTCGTGACATGAGTAAATCAAGACCACCTTTCATAGGAAAGCAGATTGAGACTAGAACCAAGTAGGCATATCCCAGAATGGGAAGGCATTGAATTTAAAATTGTACACACACACAAATCTCAAATTGTAGAAAGTAATCAAAAATTAAACCACAACATTCATTGTGATAGAAACTGAGAGTATAATACAAAATGAACATACAAAGGGGCCATAATAAAATCCAAAATCCACAAAGGAATGTAAAACTATTGTAGTCCATTTGTTTGAGACCCTACCTAATGGGTAGGTGAAGGGAAGCTTCCTAGTGTCCTATAAGTATGACTATAATTCTTATCTCACTAAGCACCACCTTGTCCCAGACCACCTAGGATTCTGTCAAAGCACCGATCACCTACATGAGACCCAACATATACAGGTGAAGCCTGTGTAGGGTTGAGTAACACAATAATCAGTAAGGACCCCTATACACAAAGTAAAAAACAAAAAAGAGATACCAAAATTCAATGCCACTATGTAAGACAACAAATCCAAAACATCTCACACTTGGTATAACTCAATGTATTTAATATAATAATATTATTCATAAATCTAAATATTCATGTACAATTGTGGGACTCATCCCTACTAATTCACTAATGTTTGCTTAGATACTAGACCATTGAGGTCCGCTCGGCAACTGACACACTGAGATCCACCCGGTTACTAGACCACTGAGGCCCGCTCCACAACCGAACCATTGATTTATACTCGATTACATGAACTCCATGGTCCCCTCACCTGCTGGGCAACTGAGGTCCTCTCACCTACTGGAGAGCAATGGTCCGCTTGGCTACTAGAACATGGAGGTCACCTCTACTATTGGAAAACTAATGTACACTAGGATACTATACGACTGAGGTCTACTCAGTTAATAGACCACTTACGCATGCTCGACTATTGTACCACTAAGGTCCACTCGTAATATCCATTGTCTCACATCCAGACAAATGATTCCCATTCTGTAGTGCGCTTGATTTAGGGATAATCTAATTCTCAAGTCATATGTCATATCTCGACTGCCATTAAAAGGAACGTAGTGTTTACCCAAAGGACTACCTCATTGCAAGGGTCCCAACGCTGATAACGGAGCATCAACCATACACCTCATTTGAAAGTTGTTGGTGTTTTAGTTAATAGGGGTCGATTGCATATAGGACTGGTCTGATTTGGGCAGAATGACCAGACCAACCAGTCATGCGGGACCCACATGACCCAACCTATATCATCTAACTCAACCAGAACTGGTTGGGTCTAGGTCTAGCTGGTCCAACCTGGTCTAGTGGCATGACCCATTGGGGCTTGCTGGAACTGGCCTAGTTAGATTATGGGTCCAATGAGCCAAGTCCCGAAGAAACTGAGGCATCATTCTCCTAGCCGATCTGACTTAGTCTGGGCAGTTATTTGTAGTGGGGCGACACTGTGACCTAGTTTTCTATCCATCACAGACCACATCGGGGATCCATCTCTTCTCCATCGTAGGGCACCCAATGGATCGATTTACTACAATGGCTATTCCTGAATCGGCGTCCCGGCTTGGGACCAGCTCGAATGCTCACTAGAGTTTTGGTTTGCACAGAAATGTGGCCTACTGAGGTCAAATGCCTCCCTCATCATGCATTCTAGCCTGGACCGCGTGCCAGCATGCATCATGGCCTGCTACATAGGCCGATCCAAAAAATGCAACTCCTAAACAAATCTACCCCATTCCCTATCATGGCCACTACTGGTTGCAGCCTCCACTACCTCAGCATGACGTCGAGGCAAGCTATCGGGGCACACCACTGGTTGTTGATCTGATAGCACTTGATATTGTCATGACCCTCTAGGTCATGGCCATATGTTGCTATCACGACCCGATTTTCCATGACTCTCCCTCTTCTAACACTGAGTCCCATGCCTGCAGTCGTTCACCAAGAGCTGTCGTCTACCTCAGCCTCATACCTGGGTTGATCCACCACTACGGCCTTTTTTGGACCGCTGTTTCCATAACGTCATGAATAATGGGTAAAAATAAGGAGTAGTAGCTCTTGAAAAGAACACATAAAGAACAAACCGTGACCTTTGTTCATATCAGTGTGGTTTTTCTTTTTCTTTCTATGTTCAACATTGGATAATCATAATGTGAATCCAATTCCCTAAATTACCACATGAAAATTTCCATGTCTGTCAAAGATGACCAATCTGTGGGTAACTCTATTAATGGATTTAACATGTCTTCAATATTTTGGAAGAAGAATAGGTGGAGGTAATCACATTGAAAAAAATAAACCCCATCCTTTGAAAAGTATATCAGTTAAGGAATATTTCCCGTCGTCGTCCATTGATACATGGTTTTAATTCATTCTCTAAGGGAATTGATGCATCTTTTCGATTTATCGATATTCATTGTAAGAGTGGTTTCCATCGTGGTTCGTTAGAGGAATTACAGATTTGTTTGTCATCCCTAAAGCCCGGTATAATTTAATAAGGAAGATGTGTGCACATTGTAACATCACCATGTTGATTCATTAATGATTTACATTAACGAGTTTCTACATTGTCACATCTATGTATTATATCAATGATGTAAAACATAATTAAGATAAAACAAATAAAATAAACTATTTCTATGTTTTTTTATTTTCCTTTAATACATCTAAAAGATTAACATTCAACTTTGACCCATTCTAGTAAAGGATAGGCTCCAACTAGGGGATTCACACCATCCAACCTCAAAGGTACTCAGAAATTGATAATACGAGTTATCTTTTATGACTTATAAGGATATTAAAATAAAATAATATGTATTCAATTATTTCATTTGTGGAAAAAAACTACATTACAATATTAGCCCACACTAGCCATTGATAGGCCCTTCCAAGAAGAATCCTGATGCTCTGAGATCAATGGTACCCTCAAATTTTGGATATGGGAACTAGTTTTAATGATAGAAAAATTTTCCTGCATGATTTATTCATAAATATTGAAAAGAGTTCAAAAATAAAAATCACCCACACCATGCTTCAGAATCATGTGAAATCATAGTTCTTGGTCTCAAAAAATCCCCCTTAATTAGATAAAAATTAAATGGAATTCTGGGACATTACATTACCCCTACCATTAGGGTTTTATGTCCTCATAAGGAAAAATAAGGGCTAAACACACAAATGGGGTTACTGTGCTTGGATTTGAGCCTCCTCCAATAATGTTACCTCTCCTAGAGATTCTTATTCTTCAACAGAACATGCACTAGAGGAATCAACAATCCCAAAGGATCCAATAATTTAGATCCTCAATTTCTACCAAAAACTCAACAAAATCCCCCATCATCAAGGCCTTTCTCAACCAATCCACATATCTAGCATGAAGAGGCATCATGATCCCTCTAATAAACTCTTCTCCTAGGATGCTAAGAAGTGGTTCTACTGGGTGAGTCAATAAATGATCAACCATATGGTATCGTATCACCTAGACATACAAGGTAAATACATCACAAAGTCCATCGATGTACCATTACACTTAATTCCTGACACCTATACAAATAGAAAGAAAAACCCATGAAACTAATTCTTACAAGAGTTCATATTTTTATCTAAATAGGTAACCCAAAATCAACTTGTTTCATGATCCCCAATATCCTCCTTAAAACCCACACACATACCCCCACTCTAGGCATCACTACTATATATGTGTATCTTATGAAAAGAACAATGTGCTCCCCACCTTTAGAATGATTATTATGGGTTTTCCCTACGGACAATAGAGCACATATAGACTCACATTCTGTTTCACTAAGTTGATCCTCCTGGACTCATTTAAAAGTGGATAGGTAACAACCAACGATGGGAGATAAGATGCTTCATCCCCATACACAAAGGATAATTATAACGAGTCCAACAATTCTATTGACTCATTAAGAAACTAAAACCTGGATCTTATACTAAGACCATCTGAAAAAACCGTCACCTGACCAGGAGTATAGAATAATTCTATGTCATACTCTTGTAGGGAATCTCGCAATCTCCTTTGTCTCATGTCTAAATCCTTTTATGAGATGATATACAAGTGACCCCTGTGGTTAAATTATGCGGTAAACAGTTATCGCATGGAGGTAGTGTCTCCATAGCATCATTTATGATACTACCACTGCCAACTCGAGATCATGAATCCAATAGTTCTTTTAATTCTGTCTCAATTTATTGAGCCATAAACATTCAATTCTTTCCACTACATTAAGATACAACCAATCCCAATTCATGAAGCGGCACATAACACCACATAGTCAGTGACCTCCTATGGCATAATCATTATAGGAGAACTCATCTAGATCATTATGAGTTTCTGAAAGCACTAATAGAATATTTCTATCCCCACAATGGGTTTTCCGTTCTTTGAAAACACCATCACAGGTTCTGCCACCCATGAGAAGTTGGGTACAAGCCTCTAATAGTACAGAACCATCCAAAGGAAACATCACACATCAGTAATGCTCTTGGGTGGTTCAAAGGCAAGAAATACCTTGATCTTCACTGGATCCATATAAAATATATCCTCCGAGATTACATGTCCCATAAAGTGGACCTTTTGTATCAAGAACACAGACTTCAAGATCTTTATGTAAATCTGGCCCTCTTGGAGTGTGTCCAGAGCCATCATTTTGTGTATCTCATGCTCCTTCTAAGACGATGAATACACTATGATGTTATTAGTGAATACCACTACAAACTAGTCTATGTACTAGTAGAAGATCCTATTCATGAGACCCATTAACACTTTGGGGGAACTGGTCCTACCAAATGACATAACTTTGTACTTGTAGTGGTTGTAGTGAGATTTGAAATCCATCCTCGAGATTTCCTCATCTCCTTCTTGAAACTGGTGATAGCCTTAGCTAAGTTTTATCTACAAGATCCATATCGCTCCCTTAAGATGATTGAAGTGGTCATAAATCCTTTATAGATGATACGTGTTCTTCATGGTCACATTGTTCAGGAATTAGAAGACAACACACAGCCTCAATATTCTATATGCCTTTTTGGAAAATAGCCCTTGGGCATCCCATGGTGAAATGATGGGTCTTACAATCCACATCTTTTGAATGTCAAACAACTATATCCTACACTCCAAAAGCACCTTGGGTGCCATCTGATATGTACGTGTAGATATTAGTGCTTTCCTGGGGTACAGATCAATATAGAACTCTACCTCTCTATGAGGTGGTATCCATGGAACATCTTCTATAAATATGTCTTTATAGTTGTCCTACACTGTAAGAAACATTTGACTCATATCATCCATCACACATAGGGTCAGGCTATCCAACATATGAGTGATCGGAAAAATCCTCCTCTGAGAAAGTCTATCATGCACTACAAGAATTCCCTTTTCATAGGTGATAGAGAATGTTGTTCCATAACTATAGGAAAACTCTAATTTGTGCCAAAAATATTAAATTTGATCATGAACTATGTATAATAAGTCCATACCCAGAATGAAATCGTAAGGCCTCGATGTCGTTACTAGGAGATCCTAGTAGAATCTCTCAAATCCAAGAGTAAGCTCACATAGCCACCACCAATGTGCTATCATTGAATTATCTCCAGAAAGATTATATAATTATAAAGACCAAGCTAATGGCTCAATCAGAATCTATGAATCTGAATAGGGTCCCCAATTATGAAAGACTGATTATAACCTATGTCTATATGAAATAAGGATAATGTGGGGAAGACATTGATTGAACCTCATATCATCTATGGGATGTCGAGACCATAGAACTTGATTACCTAAAACTGATCCTTCCCTTATCGACCTACTATTGGAGCCCATGGTGGACATCCTAGGGGGGGTGGTAGTTCAACGTACATACTCCCACCACCAATCACTCATCATTTGCTTCAATCTTGTTCACCACCTAGAGGACTTCCTTGTTCTTGTCTCTACCACTACCTTCGAAGTTCTTCGACTGTCTGTTAATCCTCTACACGGTGAGTCTGGAAATCCTGGTCCATTTTCCCATACCCTCAGTACACAAAGCATACTCTACTCCTTAGATGACTCCCTCTACCCCGGGAGCCTCATAACATTAACACTAATTCCTTGGTTCAAACATGGGATGCTCTGTCCCATTTCAGTCTCTACATCATCTATCAGCTACCCACCATGGATGACTCGACCACCTACCACCTGGTGGTATCTCCCACCATCGGTTACTGTTATGCAAGGAATATAATTACTAGTAGAGGTTTCCCCATCACCCTAGACTTCATAGGGATTCTGAGGGAAATCAGTAATTCCTTGATCTCCCATTAGAGTCCCTACTCAATGGTCTGGCCCCAGATGAAAGGGTTATGTACCATATATATTGAGTAATGGGATAAGTCTGTGATATTCGTATAGTACTCAACCACTATCAAGATACCCTGTTGTCAGTGAAGTAACTCTTGTATGTGCATTGACTAAAAGGTTATGGAGAACAAATCCTACCTAAAATGTATCTAGAAGTCATACCAGGCATGGGTTGCCTCCTCATATGTATGGATCATCAAACTCCACCATCTCTCTTCTATGACCTATTAAAAGATCGTGGATAGATCTTCCATCTAGTCAAGTGGCATCCTAAATAAAAGGAAGACTTGTATTACTGCCTCCATCAAATCCTATAAAACCTAATTATCTATCTCTCCAATGAATTTGTGAAGACTCTATCTCTAGAACTCTGGTAATTAACTTACCGTACGTGCATCATCTACTAATAACACTAGTTAAAACTCTTGGCAAATGGGTTTTGGTATCACTAGGAAATTTTCCAAAGTACCATCTTAGGTAATAGTCCATGTACCAAAGCCACATCACACTATGGACCATCCTCATGGTCATGCACTATAATCCTGGATGGTTGTTTATGTTGTGTATTCCTAAAATACATCATGATGAATCACAATTAATATATTATACCTATTGAGATGAATCTAACTCAGAAAGATCATGAGAAAACATTTAAAGATAGTTGAATCTCATATTTTTATGTACCATGTCAAAATGAATAATTCAGGGTCCTCATGTATAGATACGTCAGTCACTACACCAAAATTGGACTGTTTGTCCTAAATACCGAACATGGGACACATAACATTATTTTCCCATTAAAAGGTTCAGAATAAATGTTCTTCTATTGGAACCAAACTACCTCTGATACCACATTATCACAAACCATCCCCTAGGTCCCATGACATGACTACCCCAAGCCTTCCATAGTTGAGGGGCTGGAAAAATGCACTGAGTAGGCATTTACCAAAAAGAGAATGCATTCCCTTTAAATAGGTACACATTTACAATGATCAAACAGTGGAAAGTAATCAAAATGTAAACCACAACTATCCTTGAGTAACTACTGAGAGTTTAGTACAAAAGAAATGTACAATGGGGCCCGAATACAGTCCCAAAACCACAATGTAATGTAAACAACCACGTTCCATCTCCTTGAGGCCTTACATGAAGTGTAGGTTAAGGGTATCTGCATGTAGCCATAGAAGTATGTACATCCATCCTTAATCACAAAGCATCACCTACTCTTGGACCACGAAGGTCTCTGTTGAAGTTTCGATCACCTACATGAGAAACAACACATGTAGGATAATCCCATGCAGGGGTTAGTAAAAAAATACTTTTTAGGGACACAAATCATCAACAGAAATACCACAGAGAAAGTCTACAAAGAAATACCATAAATAGAGACCACGAAACAAAGAGAACACCCAACATGTATAAATAAAAGTATAAAAAAATAACATTTCCCTTCATAATGATAAATCATATGGTACTACGGAGGGACGGATACCTGAGGAGTCACAGAGTTTCACATGGCTACTAAACTACTGAGGTCTGATTAGTAGCCGGGCTGCTAAGGTATACTCAGCTACTAGACCACTAATGTCTAATTGGATACTGGACCAAAAGGGTTCCTCATGACTAATTAAGTATGGAGGTCCACTTTTCATATCCTTCGTATCACTTCCAACCATAAAATTCCATCTCTCTAGTGAACATGATATAGGAAAAATCAACTCCTTAACCCATCGGTTGTATCTCGACTTCCATGAGAGCTCATTTAGACTATACATAAAGTACAGTATCATCATAGGGGTCCTAATTCAATAGACAATGTGTCAATTGGATGACTGGTTTGAATGCTATAGGCGTTTTAGTATTAGGGAATGGTTTACTCTGGGCCCTACCTGATTTGGTCGGACCGACCCAGCCAACCAGGACTTGGGGTCCCACATGACCTGACCCATTTCTAACAACCCGACCTAACCCTGGTCGGCTCTAGGAAAACAAAATCTAACCTAGACTAGTAGATAGAAACATTAGGCCTTGTTGGACATATCCGGTTTCATCCCTTAGTCTTTCCTTTTAGGTCACCCAGTGACCCAATCCATATACTTCTGCCCGATTCGAATTAAAAGGAACTCTTATTTCCATTTGGGCCTCACAGTGTCCCGGTTTCCAATCCAACTCATCCAATATCATGTAGGAGACTATTATCCCTCCCAAACAACCCATAAGGCTATTTTGCTGCAATAACCCACTCCAAAGTGAGTGGCTAGCTTTGGTCTATCATGGACACATGTTGGTGTATGGGTTCGTGAATCAACATGGCCAGTTGAGGTCAGACACCTACTTCTAAAAACGGTCTAGCCAAGACCACATGTCAGCACACGTCTCAACCTTCCCTATGGGTCACTCCATTTGACACAGTTCCCAACCGACGCCGCCCCCCTACACCTCTATGGTCACTTTTGGTTGTGGCCTTCACCCCCACATTAGACCACTGGGGCACGTCGTCTCTCACCTGTGGCCACCAACTTTCGAGCCAGTGGCCCTTGCTGCCATCACGACCCTCCTTTCCATGGCCTTACTAGGCAACCATGTCTTGGTTGGCTGCGAATCTCCATCCACCACCTCCAACTCACATGCACGTGGTCATTCACCCAACACCACAATCTTCCTTGGCCTCCTACCCAATTTGATCCATCGTTGTGGTCTTTCTTGGACAGCATTTTCCACATGTCATGAATAATGTATAAAAGGAAGGAGTATAAGAAAATAGAAATAACACATAAATGACAGACCATGATCATTTCTCATGTCGGCGTGCTTTGTCATTGTTAGGAGGTTTGACAAATGATAACCAAAACATGAATCCATATACAATAAATTCCCTTATGAAAATTACAATTTCCCACAAGGATGAATGATCTACAAGTAAATATTTTGGTAAATCTAACTTGTGTTCAACATTTAAAAAGAATAATAGGGATTGGGGATGTCATTACATTTAACTAAATAAACCCCTACTAGGGTAAATGATATTAGTCGAGGAAGATCACCTGTCTCCATCCGTTGATCTTCAATTCTGATTCTCTCTCCATTTGTATCATCAACACTTTCGGATTCTCTGTTGTTCGTCATTAAAGAGGTTTACTTGTTAATTTATTAGATGAATTACAAGGTTGTTTGTCTACACTATATCCTAGTTTAATTAAATATGGAAGGAGTGATGTTTGTTGCAGCGTCACAATGTTGATTCGTTAATGTATTGCATTAATGAGTTTCAGCGTTTTCATGTTATTGCATTGCAGTGATGTCAGACACTACAAAAACATAATCGAAATAAAATAAACCTTTTATATATTTATTTTTTTCCTTCAAAATGTCCAAAAAATTAACATTTCACCCTCAACCTATGTTGGTTGATATTAGGCTCCACCTAAGATAATCACATCATCACAACCTCAATGATACTCTCAGATTTTCAATTCGAGTTAATGTTATTGAGTTATAAAGATTTGAAATTAAAACAATTGTAATTTAATTATTTCATATACAGTAAAAAAATACTTTCCACTATTCTCTTACATCGGCCAATCCTAGGCCATTCCCAGGAGAATCATGATGCTCTATGTTCAATGGTTTTGTCATAGTTTTGATCCTGGTACCAGTATAAATGTTTCAAAAATCCACTCTCATGAATATTTTGTAAACATTAAAAATATTTTTAAAATACCATTCATTCACTCCAGGCCTCATAATCACATGCCAACTCAGCACCTGGTACTGAAATAATCCAATATAATTTAAAAAAAATTACATGTAAGTCAAGTAAATTACATCAATATACTAAGGTTACACCCCTACAAACTTATACATGACCACTAAATCCATACAAGTTATGCGACCTTATATTTACATTATAATATTTTCATACATGCATGCCTCATAAATTTCGTAGAGGTCCCTAACCATTCGATATATATATATATATATATTAATGAAACTTATTCATATAAATTCTTTCTTTGGATGATGAAGTTAGAGATAGGATGATGTCCCCTCGCCAACCTGATCCAGCACATTTCATTTAAATTAATACAATCATTATTATTTCCCCACTACACTTCGAATATCATATTCACGGGTTATATATAATTAGATATAAATTTTGGTGGCCAAATGAGTTTTACTCGCACCATTTTTCTTCCACTAATTAGCACTCATATAAACTTCATGGATGCATGTAGGGATATAGGGATGCACATATACATAATTTGCTTTACAATAGGATGTATTATGGTTGTAAATGACTATGCTAGTGCTTTTGATGCTAATGGAGATAGTTTTTGGCCTTCTATATATTTTGTATATCTTGGAATATGGAAATCTAGGTATCAATTTCCCCTTTTGGTCACAATTTTGTATTGCATCATGGCATGGATCCATATTGGGTATGTTACTTTATATAGATGTGTCTATTATTTATGATATTGTATTGCTTATTTTTATTACATACAGATGAATTATATTCTAAATTTCATCATTTATTACATTTTTTCTACTTATTTAGTGATTCTACTATTTTTTTCCTATAATAAAGATAGTGGGAATAATCTCCCTTTCATACCATTATAGACACTAACAACTAGTCGATAGAATTAGATATGTTGGGTAGTGAATTTGGGAAAATGTGGCCAATGGGTCTCATCCCTCATCTATAGAATTGTGTTGGGAGGTTACATTTAAATAGTTTATTAATAATATAATATCTATCATAAAATCACTTCTATAAATAATTTATACCACAAATATATATTGAAAAAGACATTATTCCATTATATCAAATATTCTAATCTACCAAAAATAAATTTTCATGTCATCAAGTTTATACAGAAAAAAAATAATCCTTTTTGGAATACATGATCTATTTATTTAAATTTTAATTTTACACCCAAATATCTTCTATAAGTTATTATATTAATATATTCTTATGTAATACCACATTTTCTCATCTCCACATAATAAAATATAAAATTAATTTCATTTGAATAAAATATCCAATCAATATATTACCTAAAATTCAATATCATTCTATTTATATAATTCCTAATATTGATTAGAACAGAATCAATATAAAATTGATATAATCAAAACCACACAACAATTAACCAATTTATTCCAATATCTTAATGATGTAACAACATTTAGACAACATCCCATGAGTATTAGAATTTTTTAAATCCATATAAAATATAAATATATTGAGTGCATTGAAAAAACCAAATCAATTATTCATTTAGAACTGGTTTTATGAGAGTCATTACCTTTAATATTTAACTTATATAAAAAAATAAAAATAATGTAAAGTTCTTATAAAATACTTTTTTAGTCCCCCACAAAAAATCAATTTATTATATCATATTATCTTGTGTATAGACAACCAAAATATAGTTAACTAAGAGTGAAGATGGTGAGGACGAAAACAAATTAGTTCTAGGGATTTTACATTCAATTCAATGATTATTTCATAATTGAAAATTTACAGAAGAAAAATTTATTAAAATAAAAAACCAAAATCACCCCATGTTATATTAAAATTTCACATGTTCATTTTAAGTCACTTTCTTGTATTCAATGATGGTTTTTGAGTGGTGGAAATTCATACTATGTATCTGGATGTCACAATCAAACATATTCTATATAGTTTAACTTGACATGAGACTAACTTTTCATTATATACTACATGAAATATATGAATTCATGGAGAAAAGGGACTATTTATCTAATCATGTAGATAATGATTCATTAGAAACTTCCAAATAAACCAATTCATATTAGTAAAATGTTTTGTTTACCTACCTTCATAGTTAACATTAAAATACTTGTTAACATAGCCATAACATCGATCAAAATTACAAAATATCATCTACATGAATAATGATGTGAATCACCACATTGGATTGAAAATATTATTCAAAATTTAATTTTTTAGAGAAAATAACTCACCATTTACACCACGTAATTTCTAGGATCCATGAATGATCTTTCAAAAATAAAAATGTGTATGTGTTAAAATTTTAAGTCATTAAAATTTATATATTAACATTTATATAATTAAGTTTTAACAAATATATTATACTTATGAATTAAATCCAAAAAGAAAATTAAAATGAATTTAAAATTGATTTTAAAATTGAAATTAAAATTGAAATATAACGTTAATTAAAAAATTATATTTAATATGGAAACAAGATATTTAAATAGATATTTTTATTAAAACACAAATAAAAAAACCATTATTGAATTTAAAAATTCTATATAAAAATAAAACTAAAAATTAGAAAATGAAAATGAAAATGTAATCAGAGAAATAAATTTCTAATATTAAATATTATTTAAATTTAAATTGGGGAAAAATTAACATTATATTGGAATTTAAAATTGAAAATATGAATGAAATTTTTAATTTTATATTAAAACTAAAAACTGAATTTGACTATAAATTATATATTAAAATTTGAATTTGAAATTAAATATTTTTAATTGAATTTATAATTGAAATTGAAATATATCCTATATTAAAAAATTTAATTAAATTTTTAATTATAAATAATAATGAAAAAAATATAATTGTAAATTATAATTTATATTATTATTTGAAATATTAAATTAATATTAAAAATTAATTTTAAATTTATATATAAATTCAGAATTATATTTTGATATTAAATTTTAGATTTAATTGGGTGTTAAAAAATATAAATTGAAATTGAATTCATTGTTGAAAAATTAAAATTAAAATTGAAATTAATTAGAATATTAATGGACAGTGTTAATAATTTATATAAAAAAAATTTATATTCTAGGTATGTGTTTTTGTGAATAAAAATTTAAATATAATTAAAACATTTGATTAAAATTCACTTATTTTTTCAATAAAAATAATAAATATCTTTTATTGACATCATTATATATATTTACTTGAAATTTTTTTAGAGAATTCTGGTCTTTCTTACCAACAATCCTCCTATTTCTTATATATTATTTTGGAAAATATGTTACATCCCTAAATTAACTAACCCATAATTTCTTGATTTATTTTATACAAGAAATCTCTCAGATTTCTATGACCATTTAGAATAATATTTCATGAGAACATGGAAATAAAAAATACATAATAAAACATATTCTTTTCTAGAAATGGACATTTTTTCGACTAAACCAGACTCATTAAGTGATACATATTATCTATTACTGATAAAATTATTCATAACTAAATCTATGATTTCATAATAATCGCTACTCTTCAATAATAACAAAAAATATCATATTAAAATATTTTATGTTAACATATTACTTAGTATGGGGTTTAAAGATAGATTAAACCCATTATACGATACAAATAAATGAAAATCCATTAAAATGGATTCTCATTATAGATACAACATTGATATCATATTAAAAGGACATTAAAAATTAAATTAACATTTTTTGATAAGACAGATTCTTTATAAAACTAATTTAAAATAATAATAATAATAATAATAATCATTCATTCATTTTAAAAACGATGGTTTATGAAAATACAATTTAAAGAAAAAAAAATTATGTTTAAAGGATAAAAAATATACCATAAAATGAATAATATTATAAAAATTATTTATTAAATGAAAAAAACATCATGTATAATGAAATTCAATCACTTCGATCAAAAATCATATAAAAATTGAAAAATAATAAAATAATATCTGGATCATATATTCATATCAGACATATTCAATTATAAGGACCCATTAGTGAGTAACTTCTCTAGTTTGTTTAAAAAAATGAAATAACTTATATTATGTTAATTAAAACATCATTCACCGCGAGAGTAAATAATTATCTTTTTAATTTAGGTTTTATATCTGAAACCCATATATAGTCATCTATAATTTCCAAAAACTATTAAATGAATAAATGATGTAGTATTTTATATTTTATCCTTGAATGAATTAAACTCCAAAAAATATACATTTCAATGCATTCAAATTCATATATAATTGAACTCATATAAGGAAAATATATTTTAAAAAATGGGTTGATAAATTCATGTTCTACCATTAAATAAAATCAATTTGAACAATATATATAAACATCAATAAATATATGAAAATGAAAATCCATATAAAATACTAGGGAGCAAGTTTGAAGAAATACATTCGAATATTTAATGTAAATTTCTTATGGAAATCCTCTTATGACATTGAAAATGTATATATTAAAATCATTTGGAGGGAGAACATGAAGTGTAATTTTGATTCTAATAAATTAAACATAATATATAATTAAATGAACAAATTGGTAATTATATATATCATATAAAATTAACTAAATAGTATGATAGAAGACTCTATGAAATGATATCGGGGTGAGAATACCCTTCCCTAATGTATCATAGAATAATTAAATCACCACTAAATGATAACCATAACTATGATTTAATATGAACACATTCTTAAAAAACCCCAAAACAAATTATTTATATTTTGGTAGAATAAATATTAGAGTAATATAGATAATTAATAACACAACAGATATTTAGAAAATTGATGTTTCAAGTTCCCCTTTTATATACAATACATAGTGGAAAAATCATAAATAAATACTGCATGATATTTATGAAAATTAAGGTCTCATATATGGCTGGTTTTCCTATCTATTACCTGGTCACATAATTATGTTTTTGATTGATCATAAAATTTCCTTTCATTATTTTGATATTATCATAGATATTCCATAAAATATTCAATTAATATCCCATATTTCACCTAAGTACGTATAACCATAGACTAATATTAGATGTAAAAGGATTCATGATCTATCTATTTAAGTAATATGAATACCCTGTATATTTTTGAAAATATTCTATGGGTTTTTCGGACAATTAATTTTATTATGAATTATATACCATAATAGATTAACAAACCTCATATATGAATACATAATCGGTTTTTTATAAATTTTATTTCATATATAACAATATATAAAATATAATTTAATATAGAAACACAATATTCGCTAATATTACATTATATTTGAACCATTTTAAGTTGATTATACCACATTAACTTATAAAACCATCTATTTCCATAATTTGATTGTAATATATTCTATTCAACTTATATTTATCCATTAATAAGACTTATTTTCAGGGACTTTAATGTTAAAAGGTAACATTTTGTTCCATATGGAATGTTTTTGGAAGTTATAAATATTGAAAATGACGCAAAAAATGTTTGAAAGTTAAAATATGTGATGAGAGAAACAGGATTGGATGGTACCCGAAGGTGGACCAAATGCACAATGGTGCACACAGGAGATAGACGGATGTGGAGTGCTGTGGAGGCTATCTATTCCTACCCTTCAGGTAGGATTTCCTTATGGACAATCTAGGAGCCTTTTTCCATTTTTCCAATACTTGTAATTTCATTCTTTTTATACATTACAGTTGGGATTTTATTTCCATCCACCTTTTACTTTTCAGCACTCTTTTTGTGTACAATTTTATTTAGTATTTTGCTTCTAGCTCGTACTCTATTGTGTGCATTTTCAAGTTATAAATTAAATTCTTTCCCAATTTAGGGATTTACACCTTTGGTGTTAGTATCCAACCCCTTGCCTATGGAAGGCAGGCCTATGGTAGTCAGGGCACCGTCCCCGGGGGACGGGTCGTGACAATTTGGTATCAGAGGGGTTAGTTCTACCATAGATCATACTAATCTGATATTTTCTATGCATTAATAGTGTTAAGGGTATTGAGTGTGGTTTTTAGTTTAGGGATTCTAGTTTTGGTGTGGAAGATGATGTATCCATACACTAGGACCCTGACTACAAATTTCTGACTCAGTGCTTTAAAACACTGAATGCCTGCGTGTTTTAAAAAGATTTCTTTATGTTAGCTCCACCAGGTCAGCTCACCAGGAATAATCATTGACCATGTCGCATCTGTTCCTTTCAGGATACCTCCCCAAGAACGAATATAGAGAGCCCCAAGATTTTTATGCACAAATAGCCCACTGAGCAATGAGGCCTCGGTGTAGGGCCCTTTCCCAAAAGAGGAATCAGTAGTACCACATACTGTGGGGCCACCAATGACACCAGCCCCAGCAACAGACGATGCACTCTGCTCGAGCACGCTGCAAGAGTTCTAGTGCCAGAGGCCACCCATGTTCAGGGGTGAGACAGACCCGAAGGTTTCTGAGGATTGGCTGGAGGCTATGGTGAGAGTCTTCAGACTAGTTGGGACACCATCCAACCTTATAGTGATCCTTAATGTGAGTCCCCTTTAGGTAACAGTGGGAAGATGGTGGAGCCTAATTATCTAGGTACATGACAAGGAGACACTACTCTGGGCTGACATTGAGAGCTTGTTTCAGACAGAGTTTGTCCCAGCCTCCATTCGTGCTATGCGGATACATGAACTACTTCACATACAGTAGGGTAGCATGATGGTGTCACAATACTCAGAAATCTTCACCAACCTCTCACGCTACTCCACAGATATGTTACAAGACCCATTCGTCAAGGCTTGGACCTTCGAGTAGGGGCTCAGTTAGGAGATCAAGGATTAGATGATCTCCCACGGTATACAGACGTAGGTAGGGGTGTTGGAGGGAGCCCTCATTGTAGATAGTTTCCTTGTAGAGAAGTCTCAAATATCGAGACCCACCACTAGTCGACTTGCAGCGGAGTCTTCTGCAGCTGGTAGTAGAAATATGTCGTAGATGTTCAAAAGGACCTGACCCATAGGTGGACGACTTCATGAATCTGGATCAGTTGTGCAGGGCTCCCAGGGCAGAGCCATACATGCCAAGAACAGACAATTTTTCTCATGCGGCGGGTAGTGTCACATGGCTCGTGACTGTCCGACTCGCTATGTGGATGATCAGCTGACTGTCGAAGGACCACATAGGTAGAGAATTTGTTTCGGTTGAGGTGGTCCACAGGGCACTGGTAGACGTGGCAGATGAGCTATTTGAGAAACTGGTGGTGGGTGATGTTTCGAGGTGTTTCCACAACCACCACTAAGAGGCCCACCCCAACCACAGGGAGTAGGTGGATAGGCGAGAGCTCATTTCTAGGAAACGGAGGATTACGATCATGGTACTCCGAAGATGATTCGATGTAAGATTTTTGTATACTCAACCTCAGCAACATTACTTATAGACACATGTACCAATCACTCTATCATTTCCACTACCCTCGTTTAGAGCCCGGAGATTCCGACGGATTCATTGGATCGATCCTTATTGCTAGAGACTCGTACTAGAGAAGACTTGACAATTACGCACTACTACCGACAGTAGTATCATACTCTAGGTGGTGAGAGATTTGGCTGTAATCTCCTAGTAGTGGCGTCGAGGCCTTACGACGTCATCTGGGGTATGGACTAGTTATCTATAGTCCATGCTCAGACTTACTGTATTAATCACAATTTGTGGTGTTTCCGCTTGCATGGGACCAGTTTTACCTTCACTGATGTGAAGGGAGCCTTTGTAACGTAGGATGGACTCTCCCGAAGGAGATTACAACCAATCACTCATCTGTTGGCTTGTCGTACCGTCAGAGCAGTTGATGTGAGAAGTTTGACTTATCCAGTATTGGTGGACTTGTACGTAGATTTTTTCCCTGATGATGTTTTAGGTATACCTTCTCCCAGAGATTTGTACTTCTACATTGACCTATACCCTTGGATGACACCGATATCTACACCAGCATATCAAATTTCTCCAATAGAGCTTCACGAGATGTTGGTACAGTTAGAGGAATTGCAGGGGAAGGGATGCATCCGGCCCAGTGTTTCTCCCTGGGATGCCCTGATTTTGTTCGCTAAGAAGGAAGATGGAAGCATGAGGCATTGTGTCGACTACCGTCACCTGAACCAGGTGACCATGAAGAACATGTAACCGCTCCCATGGATTGATGACCTCTTTGATCAGCTGAAGGGATCACAGTGTCTCTTGAAGATAGACCTTATATCAAGCTATCACAAACTCAGTGTTCTAGATGAGAATGTGGAGAAGACAAATTTAATATGTAGTTACGACCACTATGAGTTCTTGGTTATTCTATTTGGTGTATCGAACGCTCCAACAGTGTTCATGGGACTCATGAACAGGATCTTCCAACCATACCATGATCGCTTTGTCCTAGTCTTCATCGATGACATTCTGATCAACTCGATTATTGATGAAGAGCATGCCTAACATTTGTAGGTAGTACATGACACACTCCAATAGCAACAGCTTTATTTTAATCTCTCGAAGTGCCAATTTTGGATCTGAGAGGTTCACTTTTTGGGAGACATCATCTCGTAGGCTAGAGTTGTTGTGGATCCTGTGAAGATTGAGGCAGTACTTGATTGGGAGCCACCCAGGAGTGCGATGAAAGTACAATGTTTCATGGATCTTTCTGGTTACTACCAGTGGTTAATTTAAAATTTCTCCAGAGTTGCACCACCACTATTAGAATTTAAAAAGAAGGGCCAAACCATTATGTGGTTGGAGAGATTCCAGCAGAGCTTTCAGGAGCTGAGGCAGAGGCCAACTAGTGTCCCCAACTTGAGGCTTCTAGAGGAAGGCATAGGGTACCTAGTCTACTGTGACGTGTCGGGGACCAAACTCTGGTGTTTCCTGATGTAGGAGAAAGTTTTGATCACCTATGGTTCTTCGTAGCTGAGACAACAAGAGAACAACTATGTTACCCATGACCTGGAGTTAGCAGCAGTGGTCTTTTCCTTGAGGATGTAGAAACACTATCTGATGGGAGAGTTTTTTACTATGTACTATGATCACAAGAGTCTAATATATATCTTCTCTCAGATGGACTTGAACCCATGACAGTGACGTTGGCTTGAGTTCCTCCAGGACTATGACTTCGAGATAGTATATACTCCTGGGAAGGGGAACGTTATAGAAGATGCACTCAGCAGCAGGATGCCTTCCAGATATCCTTTGTGGATAGAGATGGATAATATTTCCTTCAGTCCCGTACAGTCACTCCCCCAATTCATTATTATGTCAGGGAGGCACAACATGGGGACGATGACTGCGAGTCACGCCTTTCCCAGATATCCATAGGGTAGGCACCTGATGGATTTTCGGAAGGTTGGGAGCACGTCATCCTCTTCTGAGGTCATACTATGGTACTAGTGTCACTTCAGGGGGAATTGTTGATGGATTTCCACACATCCCCTTTAGCGGTACTTCCATGAGTGGCGAAGATGTACCAGGACCTTCGATGACAACACTAGTTTCCAGGTATGAAGAATACAGTAGCATAGTTTGTCTCCCGATGCCTCACTTGTCAACAAGTGAAGGCAAGGAACCAAGCACCAATAGGAATGATTCATCATTTAGAGGTCCTAGAGTGGAAGTGGGATGATATTTCCATGGACTTCATGATAGGACTTCCATGTACATCCAGGGGTCATGACTTGATTTGGGTGATCATGGATCGACTCACCAGGTCGGCCCACAATGTACCGATCAGAGAGCAGGGGTTAGTAGAGTGCTTGGGACACCTCTATGTGAAAGATATTGTGTGGCTATATAAATTAACTTCATCTATTGTCTCCAATAATGGTACATGGTTTAATTCCTTGCTGTGGAAGGTGTTTCAGGAGGCTTTCAGGAGGCAACTTCGTCTGGGCACCGCCTTCCATCCTCAGATGGATGGTCAAACTGAGCTGACCATTCAGAACCTCGAGGACTTGTTGTGTGCTTGGGTCCTCGACTTCAATCGCAGCTTACAAGATCACTTACCATTGGTGGGGTTTTCATACAATAACAGCTATCACTACACCATTGGGATGACACCTTTAAAGGTGTTGTAAGGGTGAATTTGAAAATCACCTATGTACGAGATAGACCTTGGGGAGTCATCACTAGTGGGGCCAGAAATGGTACGGGCTACCACAGAGAAGGTACATATCATCCAGGAGTGTATGAAGACTAAACAAAGTAGAAATGGTACGGGTTACCACAGATACCTCTAGGCATCATGGATGGTGACCACGTCTTTCTACGGGTCTCAGCTCGAAGAGGACTACGAAGATTTGGCTGAGGCGAAATGTTATATTCGAGATTCATTGGACCTTTATAGGTCCTCATCAGAGTTGGCGAGGTGGATTCTAGCTTATCTCTTCCACCTTAGTTGCACTGGGTGCATGACGTCTTCCACATATCTAATCTGAGGGGATTATGCATGACCCTTCTCACATTATCGACCATGGCGAGCTGGGCGTCAACTATGGGGAGACATTCATGGAGGTTCTAGTGGATAATGAGGATTGAAAAAAAGGGTCCTATGTGGATGGTCGTTACCTATGGTGCACATTCACTGGAAGCACATGAACCTACAGGAGAGCACATGGGAGAAGGAGGTGCTGATGTGGGCTCAGTACCCCACTTGTTTCCATAGTTCTATTTGTAGCTTACGGGGGTGTAAATACTAAGGTGGGTAGAATGTAAATCCCCTAAAATTATGTGGATTTTTTTTTCTTAAATACATGGAAATTTTACGAGTCCGTGAAAATTAACAGCGCATGATTCTGAGGCCGGGAGTGCCTAGAATCAATTTCGGATGTTTCGTTCAGGTACGTTCAGTAAACGTATGAGTAGGTTTTTATATCTTTTGAATCGTTGCTCGAAATTGAAATCTGATGGCATCTTTGAACTCGCAAAACTAGTATTCACATAAGGAGACTTTTACTTCGACATCATTGAGTCTTGAATAAAAGTTAGTTTTTGGGTTTTCATGGAAAGTAAAAAAATAAATTGATCTTCACTTTATTTTTACTTGAGCTGCCATGTGGGTGTTTGGAAGTGGGAACCACTGGATCTATTACCTCCTTGTGGAGGATAGAAGATGGAGGTGGGAACACCACACCCTAACCTCCCATGAGGGGTTATGGTGGTGGGGCCCACCCAAACCTATCCTCCCACGAGAGGATATTACTGGGGACCACACGAGACTAAACCCCCAATTAATGGCAGGAGAGGGAAATCTCTCAACTCCCCTCATTAATGAGGGGGATCCCTTTGACCTCCTCTACTATTTATGGTGCCACTACCTCCCCTTTTGTTATTTGAGCCAACCCATTATTTATTATTCCAAATCTTTCAAATTAATTAGGTTGAGATAATTAAATTAATTCATCCAAATAGAATATTTTTCTGATGAATTAATAAGATATCACAATCTATTATTATTTTGGTTGGAATTTCTCTTTTGGTGGACCTTGGGAGAAGGAAGAAAAGCTCCCAATGAATAATTAATAACGAAGAACACTGATGAGGAGCGACTTTGACTTCCTTCCTCATATCCTACTGATGTGGACCGTCTTCCAAAACTAAAGTGTGAACTCGGGATTAGAAGTGTGTGGTGGATGCAATGAATGGAGAAAACACAATCTTCTTCCCCATGACTTGGTCGGCGAATGACGAATAAATGTAGGGGTGTGTTTGATTTGATCAAATTTGTTCATGTTTTTCATTTGTTGTTTTATTCCCTTGAACCACTTTCTATCATACAAATATGGTGGGACTGGGCCAAACTAACATGGCCCAATTTCTCCATCGTACTTCTTGTGGTGTGTTCCTCACATTCTTCTTGGGTGATGAACAATTGAACATTTCGGGTTCTTTGTGTGATGCAACAATCCCAAATTGAAGACCCAACATCATGATGACCTAGAGGCGGTAAGATGACTATAGTAGGTGATAGATCTGACTGGAACGGGGAGACCGTTCGTCGACCGTTCTTTGAGTGAGTGAATCCTGATGTGTTTTCAGAGCCGATCGGAGGCTCAAAAATGATGATGATGATTTCAAAAATTCGAGGAGACCTATATTCTGTAGTTTTCTGGCGACCAGACCATTAGAAAAAAGAACGGGCATCATGGGAGGTTCGTAGGCCATAAGTGTTGATTCTGGAAAATTACCGAATACACAATTTGTACATATGAATAACAGGCCATGTAGTATGTGTGTATTGTTGTTATTGTTTCAGGCGTCAACTGTGAACCACAAGGCATGTGACCCCTGTCACACGACATGTACTCTTCAAACAGCTTGGAAAAGGTGGCTACGTGAGACTCGCCGTGTATCTCAGGGTTACACAGACATTGGGTGAAGTACACAGGCGTGTACTCCAGCACACAACTAGGCAAACAAATGACATGGGCTACCCCGTATACCAGTTACACGGGTTTGAGAACACTAGTTGAGTCCATGTCTGGGAACATGGTCTATGTACATGGAGTCAACCAATGTTTCTTGGACATGACGTGTAACCATACAACACACTATGTACTTACTTTTCTACATGACCAGACTTTCGACACGGGTCGTAGCACACGGGCATTATCTGAGGTCTGACTACATGGCATATACATTATTCCAACACGCCAAGTAATTTTTGGTAAATGTCTTGGTTATCTCATCCTCTATGTCTTAGACTCAAATTTATTGGTTTTTTCCTCAATGTCGTGGATGACCATTGTGATACTTCTACGTGGGACTTTATGATAGTTGGATTATTGACCAGTAGCTCGTGGAGAAGATCCTCCCAAAGACGAGTGATAATAGGGTCGAGACCTAGTAGCATGCTGAGATTTGACGACTACTAATCGACTAAACTTGCAATGTCATGGCTAGCCTATTGGGGAGCACCTTGGTGTCGTGAGAGACCTATAGTGGAGAGTTCCTTGGTGTCACGGCAGACCCATGGTACTCAACAAGAGGAGTAACTCAGTATGATATGAGGAGGAGCCCCTTGGTGACGCGGAAGATCCGCAGTGGGGAGCACCTTGGTGATGTAGCAGACCCATGGTACTCGACAGGAGGAGTACCTCAATAGTCCAAGTTTAGTGGGAAGTACCTTGGTGTCACGGTACGCCCACTATACTCGACAGAGGAGGAGTTCTCCAGCAGCTGAGGTTTCAACAGTGTGACAGGGGATGTGACTTGATTATACCTCTAGAATAAAATCATGGTCGAGCTGATTAGTAACTTTTGTGATTACCACATGATGGAGATGGATTATATGACAACATAGGTATATGAATGGGCATTTACCTAAGTTAGGTTATCTGTTGAATTCATACTTTTTGGTTCATCCTTGTTGTATTTTGTGAGACCATGAAGGTCTCAAGGTCCCTACTGAGTATTATTATACTCACCCATGCACTTGATATGCCTACACCACATTGTGTTGGATATAGATAACGAAAAATGTTGACCGAGGCTGAGAGCACCAGGATTGGACGGTACCCGGAGGTGGAAAACACAGTGTGACGGTAAACGGAGGAGGCGAACAAACATGGGGTGTTGTTGAGGCTATCGGTACCTACCGTTTAGGTAGGATTTCCTAGTGGACTATCAAGGAGCATTTTTTCCTTTTTATAGTACTTGTACATTCAGTCTCCTTGTAATTTATAGTTGGGCATTTATTTCTGACCCCCTTTTACTTTTCAGCGCTCCTTTTGATTACATTTTTATTTAGTGCTTTGTTTCCAGCACGTACTATGTTGTGGGAATTTTAAATTTATAAAAAAATGCCTTCCCAGTATTGGGATTTACACATTTGGGGCTAGTTTCCAGCCCCTGGCCCATGGAAGGCAGGCATGGGGTAGTCATGGTATCGGCCCCCTAGGACAGGTTGTGACATATGGTTCTAAAAGTAATCCATATCATTAAATATTAGTTCTTTTCCGATTGTAGATGATTCAAAAATCACCGCAAATCATATAAAGGGTGTTACACAAAGAGTGTAAATGAAATAAAAATAAAAATGGTATGAATGATCCTAATATGCATTCCAAAAAAGAATATGTATTGTTTTTTAAATTTAAATTATTGAGGACAAACTTATATGAGTAATATTTCTCTATACATAAGGGTCATTAATAGCATATTGAGAATGGATATTCGAAAATTAATTAATCATTATAATTCATTTAAATTTATTTTTTATAATATGTAACTATCACGAGAAAAAGATTATGTGGAAAATATGTTTCAATTTTTTAATGTTATAAATGAATAATCACCAATAAGTTTTAGACCTCATCTAATTAATGAGATGATAAATGACTAAGAAGAAAACATGGGTCTGAAAACCCGTATTAGAATAAGTTTTTTTAGATATAAGATGCATCATAATAAACTTGGAGGAATATCATCTAATATGCATGAAAAAATTCAAGAAGATAGACCACTATAGAAGAAAATCAGATTCTAAAATGATGCTATGTGAGCATGTTTTTGGAATAAATATCAAACACACATTGTAATGATGGAATGTGTGTATGAATAATCAAATTAGTGCTAATATAAATATTATAATACCCCATTTAATTATTGATTAATTTGTTTTTATATTTAGGATTTATATAGTAATTCTATATTTAAAAAGGGATGATATGTACAATAGTGTATGCAAGAAATCTAGATTTACACTTTAAAAATATATTTTTTCTAATGTATTTTTATTTATTTTTAAAGGAATACCACACTTAAAACCAAAATTTTTAAAAAATTTATATTTAATTTTTTAAAAATAAAATCAATTTTTAATATCATAATATCATAATTTACAACGGTTTGTTTTTTTCATTTTCATATAAGTTTTATTTTATATTAACATTGAAAAATAATAATTTTATTTAAAAGTGTATATTAATTACAATTTAAAATTATGATAGGGATTACTTTCCAATATAAATTGAAGTTTTTGTTTTTATCAATCTAATTGTTATTTTTGGAATTGGTTTTATAATTTAATTTACTAATAAAACATTTTATATTTAATTTTTGGTATTTTTTGGGAAATTTGTTTTGTCCATTTTTTTGATTTATTTTATAATTATAATATACCACTTTAGTGTTTTGAATTTTAAAAAATTGATTCATTATTTTTTATCTAGAGGTCCATATTTATTAAATAATTCCAATTTTTCAATATGAATAGGGACTTTATAATTCTTTAACCACGATAAAGTGTACAATGTGTAATTTAGGTTAAAAATATAATGATAAGAATTAAAAAATTACCATAACACTTATAATATTTTATTTTATAAATTTAATAGAATCCTTAACACCTATAGATATAAATTGGGTTTTTAATTGACACTTTTTGATGAAAATGAATTATATATTATTTATATCAATGAATGTTACAAAATACGATTTTCTTTGTCCTATATATCTATTAGGTGTCCACATTGGGACAAAGGTTCATTCTGAATTTATATAATTGTCTATTTTTTACATGATATACTTATTTTGATTATATAATTTATTAATTAATTTTAGAGTCACATGGATAATGTTTTGATATTTTTATTATTTTATTTATTGAAAATTTTAAAATTTCACAATTTTGTTATTAATAACAACATAAATGGAAATATGATCTTATTCGGAATCTATATTCAACAATAATTGTTATGTTTGAAGATAAAATATTTATATACCTAATAGGTTTTTATTTATATTTTTTAGTTCAAATCAATTACATTATATAAATATAAAACGATGATGCAGTAATTATTCAATTAAAAAAACCAAATAAATTATAATAAAATTATTAAAATAAATATAATTTTATTTAATATAGGTTATTCATGGAATTTTTAGATAATTATGATATACTAGGGATGCATTAATGGTTTTTTTAATTTTATCATAATTTTTTAACCTTCTTAACATAAAATTCATGAATACTGTCTTTATTGACACTATGAATATTTTATCCAAATAATATTTTAAATTTTTTTTAAAATAAAAAAAATAAATAATAAGGCCAAATAATAAATTTTTAGTTGACATTGTCATAAATTTTTATATTATTATCTAATTTATATTTTATATGTTAAAATGGAAACATTTTTATAGTGAATAAATTGATACCATAATTAAATTTAAAATATGTTAACTGAGGTTAATCAAAATATTAAATATTGAAATTAACATAAAAAATGTATACATTTTATTTTTGGATGATATTATTGCCCAATATTATCATATATTAGAATAAACAGTAATTTTGTTGTATTTTGATATATTATGATGTTTTTATAATTTAATATTTTTGGAATGTCCAAAAGTTCCACTCACTTAAATTATAAAAGGACACTCCTTCCTTCACATCATTACACCACCATGAACCTAATATCTCAAATAAATTCAAATATTAAAGATATATAGATTTTTTAGGTTCTTAAGGTTATGGTCCTTCAAAGAAGACAACACTAGATAACATTAAAACATATTAAAGGATGCATGTTGAAGGAGAGGTACTCTAATTTATCAACTCCTCCTAGTTTATTTCTTATTCCACATACTATTAATGAATAATTTAAAATATAAAGTAATAAATAATGTATCATATACTTTATTATTTTCTATTATTATTATAGGACAACCATATTCCACCTTTTATCCATCCTATAAAAAACAAAAAGCACCGAACGTGTGTATGAACAACATACCATCTCCATAAAGTTTTGTGATTTTTTTTCATGACCACTTTATTTGGATGGTTATAATGATATAATTGATAAATAGATATGATAAATAACAAATTAATATAATTTTATAAATAATTAAATAGTGTAACTTTGACAAAAATCTACTGAACATATTCATTTTGAACATACGAACCGAATATCATCCAATCGTCTGATGTCAACATAAAAGTGAAAAATTATAGTAATAAGTGATATAAAAGAAATAATAACAATGAAAAATTTTCTTAATACTTTGTAAATTACCCCATACATATAATTCAGAATCTAAATATGGTACATGATGAGTCAGACTCAATGTAAGGGGATTTTTTTTTAAAATCCCCTTTTGTGGTTACCCATTCATCTATTATTACAAATTCCATAAGGAATTTTTTCATATAAAACATGAAAAATACTCCACAGATTCATTATGGTTTAATATATTGATGATTCCATTATATTTTTTTAAATTTATTTTCTAATAAAGAGTGTTCAATTATTAATGTGTGTCTTCGTAAAAATGAAAAGAGATTTCAAAATAGAATTTTATTTTCCACAATAATGTTTCTTTTATGAAAGATTTATAAATTTTGTTTATGATATGCATAATCAGAATTTTTATTATTATGGGTGGATATATCAGAAAAAATATTCTGTGATTCAACTATTTCACTCTAATGCATTGTGTAAGGAGTCGAATTAAACCTGTTATGTTCCTCCTAAGAAACTTTTGGAATATACCGTGAAAGATATTCCAAGAATAACCATGAATGTTACACCAAATGTAGATGGGAGATATTATTTATATGTACTAGTTATAAGTGAATTTTTCCTTGAGTTAACTTAATTATTCATTCTTGATATGGAATTTATAGAAAACACATTATTTCATAAGTTATGATAAGTGGTTATTTTTTTGGTTTAAATGTTATAATCATTAGATAAAATATTCATTTAGGGGCTAATGATTCTGTTCATCCTTTTTATGTCAATTACAGAGCATTTTGTTCTCATCCCCAATTACAAATTTTTTTATTGGGTATAAGGGTGTGTTATAGAAATGACGAAGTCATGTATAATGTTATGAATATTTTCCATCAGAATGAAATAATGTATTATTTTAAAATTTATATATTATGAAAATAATGGAATATATTTTAGTAATATCCAATTTGTATACATATGTGTTGTCATGTATGAATTCATGCGTAATTATATAAAACTCTAAATAAAATTATTTGAACGAAATAAAATTGTAGTTCAAAGACACTGGATTATGTAATATTTAAGTTTTTGTTCATATTGCTAGTATCAATGGTTGGTTTTGATAACATTTTTGGGAATGATATTTTTTAATATAAGATAAATAAATGAGTTTCTAAATTATTCTTAGGTTGAAATGATATATAAATTGGATATTACGAAGTTTCTTCATCTAGGATATATCTGTTCAAAATTGTTTTACATAGGAGAAATAAAACTATCGTGGAGTGAAGGCATCAAGAGTAAAACATCCTTCCAAATTTGCATCCATAAGTGGTTAGAATCAGAAGTAAATATTATGATATTGTGATATATCTTTTGAAACATATTATAAATATTGGTGAAACCCACACAAGTGATCATCTTGAATAAACACAATGAAATATACAATGGTCCAGTATTATAATACATGGATACTATGAAATTTAAGATGAATTTTTACGATATTAGAAAAAATCATGCTCGATGAAAATAATTGTTTAGTGCCCACTAAAACATGGAATTATAATCTTATATCATTATGAAATATCATCAACTTCCCTCTTAAATATCATCCCCTTTAGTACACCAACATAAAACATTTCTTTATAACATTGGGAAAGGAAGCATAATGGGGTTTGCTAAGATGCTCAGTATGGAAAAACAATGGAGATATGTAAGCATTACATGAGTATATGTAAAAGATAAATTGGTATTAACAATAGATGATCATACCTTATAAAATAAAGATTAAAATAAAGATTAATATAATAATTTTTTTTAGTTTATAAGACATGAATCATAAGTAAAATAAGACCATAATCCATGAGAACATGACAAAATCATATAATATGTGATTATAGAATAAAGATAATCAAATAATATGATTTCATTGTAGTCAAAGAATAATTCCAAGGTCATATTAGTATAATGGGTCCATTCCTCCAACCATATTTGTAGTCAATGACCACAATTGAGAACATTTTAGTGGATAAATTCCATTATTAAATTCATTTCACTCATTATTCCAACCCTATATTACCTACTCATGATCCATACACATTTCATACCCATATTACTGAGCAAATTACATTCTTAATATATCACTATCATACTAAACCATGTTCATTCCACATTCGAACCCTATCATAATGAACATTGTTCAATCCTCGTTCCATCCCACTCATGCTGAATTATGTTCACTCCTAATTATTTCCTTTTCATAATGAACAAAGTTCACTCTTCATTCTCTCTCAGTTAGACTAATCCTATTTGACTCCTTGTTCCATCCTAGTCATACTTATAAGATATAAATTATTACCTAATTAATTGGAGGGAGATATAGGTCCCACCTATTGTCTAATTATATTGTAGATAGATGTGCGATAATATAATAAAACATTCATCATTTCATTATAGAAAAAATATATATGATTCAAACACATCATATCATATCCAATGAAATTAAATAGGTATCATAAACATTTCATTAGATCTTTACCTATGGAAAACATATATGTCTCATTATTATTTTATCAAATAATAACATGTGAAAAGATGAAGGTTTAAAAAAATTATAACCCATGGAAGAGAAATAATATTCAAAAACATCATTAAATAGAAACATTAACCATTGATGAAAGAATATGAACATAATTCTTGGATCTTGGCCCCAATAAAGCATAAACTATACCAAGTCTTCGTTCTTAGTTAAAAAAGGATTTTAAAATATAACGACATGAATTTATTAAGGTATTTATCCTTTCTTTTAAATTCACCTTTTAAATCATAGAACATATTTATAATCTTTTTCATTAAACAAAACTCTTTTAAATCATATGAAATATTATATAAAACCATTTCAATAATTTAGGGAGTAATATAACCATTATTCCAGGGAAAAAACATTTTAAATATATAATCATTTCAAAACCATTTTTACTGAAATGAACATTTTAGTCATTTTGAAAGGAAAAATAATTTTACATTAAAATATATAAATTAATCTTGATAACATTTTTAAAATATCTTTCATTGAATATACCTTTAAAACATATAATTAGGGATTGATAAAATTTTGAAATCAATTTTATTTGAAAAAAATATAATTAAATGAATTTTAAGAATATTAGGGAAAAACTTTTCATGAAAAATAACCTAGTAAAGAAAAAAGGATTATACATGTATACGATAGTGACAGAGGTGGTTAAGTCCATACATACTAGACATTCCTTCTAAATCATAAAATGTATAGAAAAATTCAATGATTGTGAAAAAATATGGAGATTCATTTTAACAAAAAAAATTATTAAAATGATAAAAAATTGGTAAATATGTCCTCTACACATCCTAATATATATAAATTTGATAAAAGTTTTTGAATGAATGATTTTTTAAATAAAAAAAATTGAAAGAAGAGATATATAGTGTCATATTTTCATAAAAAAATTTAATTATCCTATGTAAAAAGAAGTTGAAAATTATAAAAATACATAGATATATCACAAAAATCCAAATTATAATAAAATTCATGTGCATCATTGAGATATTTATCCTAACATTTCATCAATGTAATCATAAACATAAACAATCATTACTAGTATTGAGATTGAAGAAATAAAACGTTACAGATGTAGTGACATTGAATTAAAATATTATGGAGATAGTAACATTAATGGAATATTAAAATATCATATAGAAGGATATTAATGATAAAACATTTCAATGGGTATTATGTAAACCTCATAGAAAAATATAGGACCACCTCATAACATCTGTCTCATAGAAGGGTGATTGAGACAAAATTACATTCCCAATTTGGTAACTTATGGTCGATAAACCCCATGAAATAAAATTTCATAAAATGTATATGTAAATACTCATATATTTATTTATGATAATAAAATAATTAATAAATGCAATTTATACACACCAGGTATAAGAAATATGAGGTTAACATTGCTTTTGTCTCATTAAAAATAAAACTGAGACAATAAAACCCATACCTTGTATGTTGACTTCCTTCATACACATTTATACATACTACATAATAATTAATATTTTATTAAAAATGTACCAAATAACAATCTTCTCATACATTATATCATATATTATTATATTATTACATTATATTACCCTTTTATTAACAATTTTCATGGTTATGTTATATTCTAGGTAATATATTTTGTTTTTTCATATATGTTTTCTCATGTCATTTATGATCCATTTAAAAAGAAAAATGTTTAATTATTTAAATATTTTATAACATGATATAAATAAAATATATATTATTCATATAAATACTTATAATAGTATATAAAATATAAAAATATGAAATTTAAGTCACCCTTCTTGGAGACGGTATACCCTACGTACGCATGAACGTTGTTCCCTTTTTATTTTCATATTGAAGGAAATAAATTAAATTAAATACATATATATATATATAATTGAAATAAAATTATTATGTAATATATATAATATAATTTCACTAATACCATCTTTAAAACATTCCTTGTAAACTATAAATAAATCACATTGATCTGAGAATGTGGGAGTCCAAATGTCCAAAAATGATGTTATCAAATTTACTCAAAATGTAAATCATAAGGAAATATTTTATATAATAATATAAGAATCATAAATAAATCAAAAATATAATATATATCATATTGAATTGTATTTAGCGTCATAATTCCCACCCATGAGAGGTGGTAAAGGAAAAAAATGAACAACAATGTTTCATGAGAAGTATGTTTTCTACAACCATGAAATATATGTTTTTTACCCATTTGATATATTTCTATGTATGTGTATGTATAACCCATATAATAACATAAGATAAATATAATTATTATAGTTATGGTGTTATATTATCAAATAGTATGAAGAGTTTATGGGGTGTAGAATTTAATTAAAATAATTGATCCTGACGAAGGATGTTACCTCTTCTCTTGGTAAATCAAATTGTCTTGAACTAACAAGATTACATGGATGTATATATTCCAAAAATTTGGAGTAAATTATGAATTTTAGTGTTATTTGGTAGATTTGGGAAGGTTATTTTTGACCCAAATAGTCTTTAGATGTTAATTCTGGGGGGGGAGGGTTAAGTTCCTTTTTATAGTGGAGGAGGGGTGCTAGTATTGTAAAATTTTTATAACAGGATTACTACTAGATTTTTCTCATGTAATGTTGTTAAATAGTATTAAAAATATTATAAATGAATTATAGGGTCAAAATATTAATATAAAATGGATTTTAGACAAGATTCTAGGTCATTTTCAACCTTGTGTTTAAGGTTTAGTCCTTTGTTATGTTAATAAGACACTTATTCACTTCAATTAATTTTAATTAATTTCACTATTATTATTAGAAAAAAATTAATATGACCCTATTATATATTATTAATTATGATTATATAAATATTGAATCTATTTGGCCAAATTCTAATCACATAAGTGGTATAAATTAATTTAATATTAATCAAACAGACGTGTCACGACTATAGGTTTTTAGCCAAAAAAGGTCCAAAATTATGAAATGATTTTATAATCAATATCAAGGTATAATTGGGTAAAATGAAACAAATTGGATTGATGTATTTATAATTGATCTATTTTCATTTTAAATCTAATTTAAAACACAATTTATCAATATAAATAAATTATATGAAAAAGTTGTATTGAATTAAAATTCTGGGTTTTCACAATTCATCAAAAAATGAAACTTCTCTGAAAAATATAAAAAATTCACCCAAGTAAAATTTTAAATTTAAATTTATAAAATGGAGTTTATTGTTTCAAATAAAACTAATTGAATTTAAAAAATATATATTTAAAATAGGTTCTCCATTAAATGGTCATAAAATTCCCTTAAAAATAAAAATTTTTATACATAAAACTATATTTAATATTATCCTATACCTATACAATATATTGGATAAGTACCAAAAATAATGATTGAATATAAAATATATTAATTATATTAAAAACATTAATTAATGTGGGCTGTTTAATTTATTGATATAAAAAAATTTCATATTGAAATTTTTTTTCATAGAAATATAGTTTCTTTATTTGATAGTAGTTATTACATTAACTTATTCTAATTGGTAACCAATAGAATCATTTTATGTTCAATTTTACATCAGATTTTCTTCAATTAGTTAATCTTATTTGAAAAATCCATTCAAATGGATAGGGGTACATATAATAATAATTTAAAAATAACACTAATTATATATTGTAGTTTAGTAAAACTAACCCTTGTATGGAACCCATGATATTTATGGAACATGGAATTGTGAGTATAAAAATAAAAATATAGAGTTTCATGTACTGAAAGATAGCCTTTGTATTTTATTTAGTTAATTATTTACATGATATTTAAAAAACCAAAAGAAAATTTCATACATTAAAAAGAACAAGATATATTAAGTGTTTTGAGATGTGAAAAATATCAAAAAAAGATTAAATTAATTCAGAAATAATTTCACAAAATATGGGGTTTTACATTATACATGGATTAAATTGAATTTCACCATCAAAATGCTTATTTATTATCAATGGTTTAGTACATTATTGATCCTTTTATATAAACCCTCATCGTAAAAATGAATAATAAAAGTTCTTTAAAAACGGAATGTTGGGAACATAAATGTTACCCAAAGTAACTCATGAATAGGTTCCTATATATGGGAACATATTTGAAAATAGAATACATGGACATGGAAGAGATATCTTACTATCATGTTCTGATGGAGAGTGATAGAGAAAAAGGCTTGGATAAAGACAAGAACCATAAATACATAACCCAGAGAGGCTGGAAAAAGGACATTGGTATCATAAAAAATGATTATAAAATGAAAACACTTTATTCCAACAACCTTTTTCCTAATGTTGTAGAAATTTTATGAAAATATATACTTATATTATATTAGGAAAACATTTCCCTTTTTTTACTTCATCATTTTCTAGTTAATAACATTTTCTATGTAGTGATGGTGAGTTTTATTTTATTAAAGCATCAACAGATCATGAGTTCCATAAATAGAATGATAGGTGATGGAATATGTCTTTAGATATCACAATAATGTTAGAACATATTATATAATATGAATAAATCCACAAATAAAGAGATAAGACATTAATCTATAAAACAACATCTGATGTATAACATAAACCATTCCCTAAATGGTTGACCTTGTAACCCTTCAGAATGATAAACATTAAAAACATTAGAAGTAAGGTCTCTAAATTTTTCGATATCAGCGTAATTTTGAACGCATGTATATGATAATATATCTCTTATTTGTTTCATAAAAACATTTGAATACCTTTATCATGTATTCCCTTGAATAATGGAAGTAACCTGAAATACCATTAATCCTTATAGAAAACCTATATTTTTCTTTATTCAAATGTTTATTGGATATATTCATTCAATTCAAAATTATTGTAAACTGCATCAATGATATAAGACCATATTTTTCAAAAAATACATTAACAATCCTATGGTGATCATTATTGTCTATCTGTATATATCCATATCAATAATTTAATTATCCATGATAAACATAGGATATTGTGGGTTACCATACCTTTGTCAATATATCAACATTCCATTAAATTAATTTTCTATTTCTTTAGAACTATTCAACATATCCTTTTCATTCCTTTATGGAAAAAATATAAAAAATACATATATATTTCAAGATTCATGTAACAAAATCATTCAATTCAAATATAAATTCCCTAAAATAATCTAACATTAATATTAAACTATTACTCTGGATTTATTATCTTATTCATTAATACCATTTTCCTATAATATGAAAAATGAACCATTTTTAATCATTTGTCAACCTAAATATAATCATTATAATTACATTTAATGAAAAAAAATTATAAAATCCCATACCTTTCACATTTCATTTTTTGTTTTTTTTATATTATGTAGTATAACAAATAATTTAACCACATTCATTATTTTCATCATGATATTTCTACATATGAAAATTACTTATTCATAATTCTCATACATTACATATCATAAAAATTAAATGGTAACCATGTTCCTTCTAGTTCCGTCAATTGACTAAAAAATGAATAGGGATAGAAACCCTTATAATATAAAAACCCACATAATTATGAATATTTACTTATAGGGTTCCTAAATCATAAATCCTGCTTTTAAAACTTTGATACCTCTATCTTATATAATGAGACATCCCTAGAAATATCCACAGAAATGTTCATAGGGATCTCAATAATTTTTTATAGTCACAGTATCTAAAGGATGACTAAAAATATTAATTGATAAAATCTATAGTGACCCAATCTTAATAGAGATGGATATTACATAATTTCATATGAATATTAAGCACAATAAAAAAATACATACTCGGGACTTTTAATTGTTTATTTTATTTGGAAACATGGAAACATAATCTTCTTACATGGTGAAATATCATCTAAATATCCCTTAATGATATTCCCCTTTCATTATACCAGTTAATAGAATTCATCATAAACTAGGTAAAGGAAACATAAGAACGGGTTTATCTTAGACTCCCAGTAAGGGTAAATATGTTATATTTGTATGAATAACAAGATCAAAATAGTACAAGAACATGCTATTATCATTATATGACTGTACCATGCATATCAAATTTCATAATCAATAGTCATGGAAAAAATATTCATATTTCATAACATATTAAACATATATAAATAAAGATGATATTCCATGAGATCATAACATATGAATAATACATGTAATTTAGAAAGAAACAAAAACAGATAAGTTGATTTCTATAATATACAAGGCTTCATGCCACGTAAATCTTAGTGGAATATTTTCACTCACAAAACCATCTTAGTAGTAAATTTTTACTCCCACATCCATCTTAGTGGAAAAAATATTTTACTAAAGCATTTTCAATCCCACTTCCATCCATGTATTACTATAATAATTTCACCTCCCATTCTAGACCTATATTACTAAACCGAGTTCACTCCATAACCCAGACCTCTCTTAGTAAATGAAGTTCACTCCTCATTCCATCCAATCATACTAAAGCGAGTTAAATATTCATTATGACCCTACCATACAAAAGTTATTTCACTCCTCATTTAAAATATTTCATAATTAGTTTCTCTCACTTCTCATTCTAGTCCTCTAATACTGAACCGAGTTTATTCTTCATTCTATCCCTACAATAGTCATGACATATAAATATGTAATTAATGAATTGGGGGGAGATATAAATCTCTCCAATTATATAGTGAAAAAATACATATGTGTTTCACAACATAACAAAACATTTATCTTTTTTTGACACGTAAACGAGATGGGTTTCATAAAAATCAGATCAAAACCAATGAATTAAAAGGGATATATTAAAAAATTCATCATAAGATTACATAAGGAAAATATATAGCTATCATAATCATTTTCTCAAAAATTAACTTGTGAAATTAATTGGTTTTAGAAAACATATAACCCAAATTAGAGAAATTTGTGTCATAAACATTATTCCATCAAAATATAAACCATTCAAGTAATGATTTCATTGGTATTATTGGACCATATCTATAATAATGATTAATCTATATAATGGATTCCATCATATATGTATAGTTATTTTAATAGATAACATGGATCATTTCGTAAAGAAAGTATACTTTAATTTAAATTCTATTTTTAGAACATAGAATATATTCAAAATATTTTTTATTAAAAAATTTAAAATATATAAATTAAGAACTAAACTCATTTAAAAAATTTCACGAGTAAATTATCATTTATTCTTTTAAAAAAGATTTTTTAACTTAAAAACATTTCAAAATAGTATTATTATCATAAAATAAACTTGAATTATTTTTTAAAAACAATCCTTGAAAACCTTTAATGGAATCAGAAAAATATTTGGGAATCCTTATTTATTGAATATATTTTTTAAATTTATAAACTATTCTTGAAAACATTTTGAATGTTTTTTATTTGAAAACTACATTAAAATAATGAATTTCCATAATATTTGGGAAATATTTTATTAAATAATATCCTTATAAAAATTCCATAAAAGCTTCAATCAGATGATGTTCATGATGGTGGGTAAAAGCATATATACTAAACATTCCTTTCTTAACCAAAAAAATAAGAAACATTCCATGATTGGAAAACAAAAAGGAGAATCATTTTATAACACTTTTAATTAAAAAGGTAAAAAATTGGTATAAATTTATTTTAAAAATCATAGTAAAAATTTATTGGAAACATTTTTATAGAAAACATTGGTTTCTAAATAAAATAATTTCTGACCAAAGAGAGAAATGAAGTCATATTTTATTAAAAAACAAATTTTTAGTTATATTAAGTACCAATGAGAGGAAGAAAATTGTCCCAATTAATGGACATGTCATATATTTTTATAGGATAAAAAATATCATGAGATTTCATCTAATATCAATGCTAATATTTCATCAATTTAATCTTAATGATAAAAAATATTGATAAATGATGTGATTGTGGCAATAAATTATTATCACTTTGGTAACATTGAATCATATTAATATGGAATGAGTAAAATTACGTGAAGATTAAAATATCATGAAAAGTAGTAGATTAATGATATATCACGTCAACTTGTAATGTATACGCCCCAATTAAAATATTGGTTTATATCATGAAATGTGTCTCCAAGAAAAAAACATGAGAAAAAAATACATTACCAATAATGAAACTGTTGAACCACAAACCCCGTTAAATAAAAGTTCATAAAAGGGATATTTAAATATCCATAAATTTAATTATGATAATTATTTAACATATCCATGGGAATTATTCACACCACATAAAAGAAATATTCGGTGAACATGACTTGTGTCTCATAAAAAATAAAAGTGTGATAAGAAAACATTTAACTTATGTCTTGAATATCATTATACACATTTGAAAATCATATATAATAAAAATATGATTATTATAAATAATAAGAATAAATATATTATCATATATAATAACATATATGATTTTACTATGACTTTATAATACACATTTATTAATAATTATAATGTTAATGTTACATTTCAGTTAATATTAGCATCATTTTTCATAAATGTTTTGTCTTTTAACTATTGACCCCCTTTTCATATATAAATCCCCCTTGTGAACCATATATACTTTTATTGAGGTTGAACCAATGTGGACTCTACATTCATATAAAATGTATTCATTTCATTTTACTAGTTAGTATTTAATATAATGGGACATGATAAATACTCTAGGCTTGGGGTGGGAAGTGTGGTAGGCATGAGATACTCCTCTCTGAGATGATTTCAACTCCAATCCATTGGTACATGTGTATTAAGTAAATGTGATGTTGTCAATATGATTATATTTTTTATTTTAATTCATTTATAATCATTATGTGTTTTACTTATTTTCATATATTATGAATATTCAAGAATAAATAATAATTGACACATATGAATGGTAGATTTATAATTCATTTAATATTTTGACACACTTATAGGAGATTGATATTTTATGGGATTTTCACGAATGATTAGGTATACTGATGCATGACGAAAGATATTTTTATTTAAAATATCATGAATATGAGATTATTTTATTTGTCATGGAAGAATATAATTGAAAACCCTAAAATTACCGATCCGATTATTATAGAAGGAAATTCTATGTTTTCTATGTTGAATCAATTAGATGATGAAGTTCAACATATTATTTGATTGGACCATGGTTGAATTTCTTGATAGGATATATAGTGTTTATTTTTGTAACATCATGTCATATACCACCGTGTTGGAGTAGACGATCCATAATACCTCTAGCACATAAGTTTATATATAGTGGTTTCTAAATAGTAGTGATGGTCTAAAAGACATCAGTGGGGACAATATAGTCTTATTTATATATCCTTCCACTAATAATAATAATAAATTATAAATAAATAATATCAAGTGGAATGATAAAAATAAAATTTTTCATATATCATGTAGATAATTAAACTGGCATCCAACATAGAAATACAAACAATAGATTAATGTGTCAAAAGATAAATTAATAAAACTAAATAAAATTCTTTAGATTTTAATTTAGTCCGTTGATATGCTGAATACTAAATGAATTTTCGTTCCTTCATGAGCCCCATGATCTATCATGGATCCCTATACATCATGTTTTAATGCACATTGAGATTCCCATACAATGTTTGAGTAAAAAACAATGTAGTACATCATCAATGAATACTTAATAGGTATACACATGTATTGAGGGTGTATTTAATGATAAAAACCAATGCACAAGAATTCATAACAAACATATACTAAGAATTATTATATTAATAAATACACCATGAGATTTGGTCATAAATTTTTTTTTCAAACTGAAAGGATGATAAATATGTTAGAAAATTTCAGGAACTATATGTAAGGTTGTCTACATGTCACTCGGTATCCTCACAGAATGCGGGGAATCTTCTAGTCGGTATCTGAAACACATCACATCCTAGAACATTCATGGGTATCCTCAAGGAATCAATTTCCATTAATGTATAAATAAATTTACATTCCAAATTCCATTTATGTTTCGACTGTCATCATCACCACACATTATTCACAGTCCTCCATAAATGGGTAATAATACACAAATGGTTATTCTAGAATGATACCCATGAAAATACCACCAAGTCATTTAAAATAAACACAAAATGGAAGTTCACTTTATTACAAACACAACATTTCACAATGATAATATATTGTCATCCTAATACATCATTTTAGAAACATAAAACATGTTTACAAGATAATGTAGGAAAACATATTGAATTGAGGATCATATATGGGTATCATAGGACACAAACACACCCACAGGAAAACATTATCAATCATGAAGAAAATGCATTTTCAAAATAATATTAAATAAATAAAATAATGAATACAAGATCCCAAAAGGAAACAAAATTCCCCCTAAAGGTTTTTTATTAATAAATCAGTTTGTTTTCAATGGGATGATTCTCAAATAGTGCTTCCCGCACACATATACCTTTATCTTATTTCAATTATATCTATATCATTTCTTGATCATCAAATAATGATGCATAGAATCATATTCCTATTAATAATCCATGTCAAGAAGGATGTTCAATAATTACATTTCTGATAGATTCTGTTAATTGAAATAGTTCCAACATAAGGGGACATCAATCCATCAGATCCATTTTCAATTCAATAAAAGAGAAAAAAATATTCATCAATTCATAAAGAGAACATTAGGTCTCTTTAATTAAAATCAAAACATGTAAAATATATTTAAAATGATTTGTGAGAAGATTCAAGAATGTAAGAGTATCGTGATGTTTGATCAAAGTAAACATACTCGTAGATTTCCATTGATGATGGAGAATCATGGTTTATCCAATGACATGTTGTAATCACCCTGATTCCTTCCACATTTTGTAAAATCATCACCAATAGAATATACTTAAATCACAATTCAACCCACAAAAAATGGTATTAGAAATTAATTTTTGAATACACAAGAGTAAATATTCAGTAATTGGTGGCACAAATATATCCAATAATAATGGACCATCAAAATTCTAGACCCATCACCAATCAATAAATGATGAAACAATTAGTCATATAGAATTCATTGAAAACACATACCCATCATAGATCCATGCACATCTAACTAGAAATAACAATAAATCCTTGTATATCTTGGTAAAACTCAACACTAAAGCCTAACTGGATCAATAAAAGAATGATCATTCATAAGAAGATGAATTGGAGTTCTCTAGAAGAAATAAAAGTTCTTGAATTAGAAATTAGTGAATTTGGGGTATAATTATATTATAAAGAATGGTAAAAATCATGTGGAATTAAAAACCCCTAGAGTACATTTATTGAACCCTCAAAATTAGAATACCTACATATTTCTCGGATTCCCCAGCTAGCCAATGAAGGCAATAGAAGCCTACAAACATGTAGATACACAATTGTCTAGAAGGTGGAATTTTTACCCAATATTCAGCCATACCTCTTCTCAGTACTTCATTTATTGATTTCTAAACACATTATAAATTAATATACACATCCTAAAAACCCAAATATATAATAAAAATACGGAAATAGGATATTTTATATTCAAAAATCTTATACATAAAAAATTTAGTTTTTTACAACTCTATCCCTATAATAACTTCTCAATGCCATGAAGTACCATCAAAGGTTCTATTCAATCAACTCTTACCACTAAGGCATTAAATTAACATCCTATACCCATTTATCCTCCTATATTTGTCTATGGATCCATTGAATCTAGATTAGTTGCATAATGTTCTATCAATGGACCTTATTACTCTTTTCTACATGTAACGTATCTACTTTCGTTAATTTAGAACTACGAATATTTCAATATATATCACAGGATTATACAATGGATTCGACACTATGTTTGGGAGTCATAGGACCCCAGAATAAATATATTGAAAATATTAATATATAATATAATCCCTCACATAAATATTTCTATAATAAATTATTTTACCATTTAATGGGACCTTGGATAAGAAATATATAATAACCTAGATTTTCTTTCCATGTATGTTTTTACATTTCTTTTCATTTTTTAGAATAAGAGGAAATTCTGGAAATTTTCTAAGCACCCACCATGTACTTTATGAGTACACGCCATGTACTTATTTTCTGTAAGAGGTCGTGTGCTGGCCATGTAGTAACAACACACACAACCGTGTGGGAGTGACTTGGAGGCCGCTTCAAGCAGAGTATGGAAATGGTGAGTACACGTCATGTACTTCAAAAGTACATGTTGTTTACATTCTTTTTTTCATTAAACTCACATGGGTCATTTTTATTCACCAAAACTCTCTTCTTTTAGGTCTCATTTGACTGAGAACTCCACACGGCTGTGGATCATTGAAAAACCCTGGAGCGAGCATTCGTCCTCTAAATCAAACTCTATTTGTTGTGTTGGTATCGAATTGGGGAGTTCTCTTTTCTCCTTGAGCCTCATTTCATGATTTCTTTTCTTTCTCAAATTATAGTAGGTTGAATGTTTTGGATGTTTTAGTAGAACATCAGCCTTATAGGGTGAATCAATCTTCGAGGTTCACATATATAGATCTCCTAACGCCATGGTAGGTGGTTTGTGCCTTTTCATTCAATGTCCTTGAGTATTATATGAAAATTCCACCAATACCCTTGAACGGGTTATTGCGTGTTTACTGTTTTACCCCTGTTGTTTTCCTACCATGATTGTATGCCTGTGTAGAGGTTATTTGGACATGAATAGGATTTGTTGATATGATTTGGATATATTGCCCATTCATGTACTATTTACGACCATTTGGTCGTGTTTACCCAGTTTGTTGCCTTGTTTTCCATGCCTGTTATTGTAGGAGGGGGAGTTGGATTCTGATATGCTTGATATACTATAGACATTTTATCCTAGTAGTTCTGTAGCTTGACTTTGACTATATTGTATTTCTATGCTCGTTGACTTGCGCAGGCCCATGAGAACCTCGTGTAGTATACTATAAGGGGAATTTATTGGGTTAGCATCCTTAGAGAGTCTTTGAGCACTTTAGACAACAAGGGAGACTGAATGAGTGAGCTTTCTCTCAGAGTCTTTGAATTATTTTGAACAACTTTAGATTATAAGGGGAATTTACAGTGATTGCTTCCCCAAAGAGTCGATGAACGACATGGGCTATAAGGGGAATTGACTGAGTGAGCATCCTCAGAGAGTCCTTGACCTTATGGTTATATTGGGAATTGACTGTGAGCACTTCCTCAGAGAGTTCCTGACTACCTTAGAATATATGGGGAATTGACTGTGAGTGCTTCCTCAAAGAGTCTTATATACTGAACCACAAGGGTTAGGCCAAGTGTACTGCCGAGAGGGTGGCATGTACATCTGAGGTATGACCATAGGGATGGCTGTGAGTACTTACCAGAGGGTTACGTGTTGATTCTTAGATGTTTGATTAGATGTTGCTTGATGTTGAAATTGTGGATTGTTTACTGTAGAGTAATTTCATGTTTTCTATTTTTGTACTTTTACCTACCATATATTCACTAACTGTTAGGCCCAGATCATCAGGTGGATTCCTACTGGGATTTAGTCTCACACCCTATTTGGGTCATGCTTTTGGGGCCAAACATATTATATTTATGCAGGTATATATATGGTCAAGCACTCATCTACTTCAGGTACATGATTTTTTGTGGATCTGGAGAGCATGGGAGCAAGCTTAGGCTTGTCATGCTGAGGAGCTGTTTTTGTTTTTATTATGTACTTTGGATTAGTACTATTTTTATTTTCAGCAATGTGACTTGTTTGGAAGCTTTCTTAAACATATGTATCATGCATCATATTATATATATATATGTGTGTGTGTGTGTTCTCTTGCTATTATTATTATAGTATTCCGCTATTTACTATTTTTGGATATTTACTACTTCTGCTATTTTTTTTACTTCTATTGAGTACTCTACCAATTAAGTCATAGTTACCCCACTATAACAATGAAGGACCTCACGTCTAGTCGGTAGCCTCCCATGTTCAGGGAAATGTTCTTGATGCCATGTGACCAGTTGGGTAAGGGGCACCCCTGGGTGGCTTCCGGAACTGGGATGTTACAAAGTGGTATCAGAGGGTTTCATTTTTCTTGACATCCTATTTGGAGCCTATAGCCAGGGATAGGATGGAATTGGTTCTTGGTAATAAGTTATGCCCAGGATTTTCTTACCCGTATATAGGGAAAATCTAATCTACCTCATTTAATTTTAATTTTTCAAGATTTGAAATTATTATAGTTGATTTGATTTCACCTTGAGTGATTTTCATGACTTATGTTATTATTCTTGATGTTATTGAGGTTGTATTTCCATCTCAACCAGATGATATGAGTGTATTCCATCACATGAATCATATAGTAACTTTTTAGAAATCACATTTCATGCATTCTTTGCATGTCATCTAGGATTAATTAGCAATTTCATATTGTTGTGATAGATATTGTGTAGAATATGCATGTTGTTGTGATAGATTCCTTGATAAGATACCTTATATTTGATAGGGTATTGTTCGTGTAATGTTTTGTCTGAATGAATGCCAATCTTTGGTTCTTGAGGTGTTATGGGCCCTCATGAACCGGAATTTCGTGGATCACTGCCTTGTTTTCCTTGTTATAACTTTTATGAGATGCCATGATTTGATTTGTAGGGGAGTATAGGCCCTCACTGATCAAAATTTGGCACTTTGATGTTTGCTTTAGTGGGTTTTTGGGATCTATAGTAGTTTCTGATGCTTACAATCCAGAGAAACATAGAATACACACCGTTTAGTTTTGACTACATGTCAGGTGTTCTTCTGTTTGGGAAGAAACTGTTTCTCTAATGTACACGCCATGTACTTTATTCAAATTCCGTGTAGTTTTTAACCATGTCATAGGTCGTGTGGGAATAGAAATTGGATAGAAAAATTCTTATAGGAATACCCTGTGTACTATTTGAACACACCGTGTAGTCTGATCTAGGTACCCAACCATGTCACGAAGAACACTGGTCAGTGTTATTCCTTCTCGTACACGCCCTGTCCATCTGGAACATGTCGTGTAGTGTCATCCGTGTATCTATCCATGTATCTAAAAAAACGTGTTACTATTGTCATTTCACATATACATTGTGTCCATCTTGAGGATGTCGTGTAGTGCGATTCATGTGTCAGGCTGTGTCACTAACAACACAATCCATGTGAATCTTGTTTAGTACATGTCGTGTCTACCGTGAACACTACATGTAGTCTTGTTTTAAGAGAGTCGTGTGGCTTAGACATGTAGAAGGAATCAAGAAATGAAATAGGATTAAAGTACATGTCATGTGTTAGGACAACACACAGTGTGGATTGGGCGTTTCATGACCAGTTTTGGTAGAAGTATACACCCACGTGAATGAATTAAGGGAACACACCATGTAAGGGACATACAATCCATGTAGTCTTGTTTTGAGAAACTTGAAAGTTTTCATTCTGAAGTTTCTTTCTAATGATTATAGTTTTCACTCTTAGATAATCTTATGTTAAGGTGTGTGGTTGACCTTGTAGAGTCATGCCAACGAGATGTCCTATAGTTACACGCCAGTTTCCAGGCTGCAATCAGACACCATACATGGTTGATCAGGGTCTCCCAGCGGATCCTCTGGTTGTTCCAGCCTTGGAACTAGTCATTGTAACTGACATAGGTGTTGATGCATAGTTCATGGATGGATTTTTGAGGATGATGTAGACCTTTCAGGGAGCACCTCCTCCAACCCCATTGATCGAAGATTTGATGCGGGTCTTTCAGTAGATGCATCCTCCCACATTATCAGGGGATGGTGGAACCAAGATGCAAAGTCATGTATTTAAGCCACACAGACAAACTTCAAGCATCTTTAGATACCTCTAGAGAAGAGGGTGAAGCTCGCTACTTACAAGCATCAAGACTCCTCCAAGAGGTGGTGGGATGTGATCTCACAGCTGGGACGCTAGCAGAATATCGCATGAGATGAGTTTTAGTGCATCTTCTATGATTACATCTATCCAGATTCCTTGAGAGCTGACTGATCCTAAGAGTACATGAGTCTAGAGAGGGGTACTCTTCTTATCATGGACTATTCCTCTCACATCACTAAGCTGCAACGTTTCATGACTATTCTATGAGGTGATGAGTTATTATTTTCATGGAAATTTTTGGATAGTATAAGGTACGACATCTGATCTCAGGTTAACACCTTCAGGTGGAATTTGATATCCTCAACTGTCAACCTGACGCTAATTACAGACCATAATCTGAGGGATTTTGGAGCTGTGAGTTAGGGGGTTTCGGCATCTAGATTTAGTATTCCTCCTACTGATTGCAGGAAGCACTTTAGGGATTTTTCATGAGGAGATAAGAGTAGGTGATATGCATCTTCTGGTAGCCAGGTGGTATGCTAACAGTGCAGGAGGAGCAGGCATATGAGTCCGCGTTACCCGAGAGACCCAGTGGAGTGCTGATCATGCAGCAAAATGGGCCATCTTTAGTGCTTTTGTAAGATCTTCTCCCAAGCAGATACTGACATGAGTTCTTCTATGACTCCACGTTCAGGTTTAGCACCACCAGTTTCTCCGAAATCAGGGAACTGGAGTTCTTTCAGCCATTCAGGTGAAGGTGGATGTTGTCAATGGGGTAGCCAGTCGCTCGGTTTTCAGTGACAACAAGGTGGATCAGCTCATATTGTTCAGGCAGGGTCAAAGTGCCGCGGAGCAGGCCAGAAATTTACAATAGAGATAACCCACCAGGAGCAGGATCTCGGACCTTCTACAGTTTGAGGTATGATCTTAGTAGCCTTAATTTTAGCTTCTGGTCTTTTCTATATGGGGGATTCCCATAACATTATATTTGATGCTGTTGTGGAGAGCCTTGGGCTCTGCATCCTTTCTTATACTGATATCTTAACACTAGAAACTCTATTGTGGAGTAGAACGGTGGGTTTACATCATTTTAAGGAGTTCCCTCTAGTGTTTGGGGTGTATCACTTTTTATGGGACCTCTATGTCATAGAGATTACAGGCTATGATGTCATTCTCAAAATGGAATGGCTAGTCCCCTTCCAGGAATTTGTTGACTATTATCGTCAAAGGAGGAGTTTCACATCACTAGAGGTTATATCATTTCTTCATAAGGGAGAGTGGGATGTCCAGGTGAGTTGAGAGGGTCCAGAGCATCATGGGTTAGGAGGATTTACATCACATATTTCTAGTGTATATCTGGATGATCAGGGGACTTCTCAGTTAGACATTCCTCCAATGGTGGATCATTTCAGGGATGTCTTTCTAGATGACTTTTCAGGTTTTCCTCTGGAGTGTGAGGTATAATTTTCTATTGATCATGTTCCAGGGGAGGCACCAATGTCCATTCCTCTTTATAAGATGGATACCCTAGAGTTGTAGGATCTCAAGAAGCAGTTGGAGGAGTTCCAAAAAAAGGGTTTCATCTAACCCAGTACTTCTTCTTGGGGTTCGCCTATCCTATTTATGAATTATGTAGACAATACCCTCATGATTTATGTGGATTATTGTAAGATGAACCAGTTGAGGGTCAAGAAACAATATCCATTACTAAGGATCGATGATCTCTTTGATCAGATTTGAGGATCCCGAGTGTTCTTAAAGATTTACTAGAGCTACGATTATAATCAGTTGCATGTTAGACCATATGATATACCTCTCACAGCATTTCTAAGAAGGTACAGTCTATATGAATATATCGTTATGTCATTTGGTCTCATTAACGTGCCTATAGTTTTTATGTAACTGATGAACCGAGTGTTCCATCTATACTTGGATTCCTTAATGGTTGTCTTTGTGGATGATATCTTGGTGTACTCCCACACCTGACATGACCATGATACACATCTTGAGATAGTTTTGAGTACACTGAGGGAGAATCAGTTATATGCTAAGATCTCAAAATTCCACTTTTGGATGGATCTGATTCACTTTGTGAGTCTTGTTATCTCAGAGACAAGAGTATTAGTAGACATAATGAAAGTGAGAGCAGTAGTTTCCAGGGAGAAGACGAAGAATTTCATTGAGGTATGATGTTCTTTGGGGATGGTTGGATACTACCCACGCTTCATACAGGACTTTTCACGCCTAGAGGCGCCACTGACAGGTTTGATTAGGAAGGGTGTGATGTTCTGATGGTCATATTCGTTTAATTCATCCTTTCAGGAGTGGAAAGGGAGGTTGACTTCATCACTGATACTAGTACTTCCAAATATGGGAAAGATCTATTATGTGTACTATGATGCATTAGGTATCGGATGGGGTGGTGTTCTTATAGAAGGAGAATTCATTGCATATGTGCCTCAGCAGGTGCAACCACAGGAGAGAAACTACCTGATGAACGATCAAGATTTGTTAGCTGTTTTTCATGCCTCACACTATTGGCGACATTATCTACTGGGTTAGAATTTATGATTTTCACATACCACAAGAGACCCAAGTACATCTTCACTCAGTTTGATCTAAATTTCCGCCAGTGATGGTGGGTTTAGTACATTCAGTCCTTCGATTCTGAGCTTGCTTATACTCTCGAGAAAGGAAACACAGTGGCCGATGCACTAAGCAGGAGGACCCAGGTACCAGAATTTCAAGATTCTAGTTGTGAGTGGATTCTTAGGGTTTTGTTCTCTAAGATACATTTGGAGGTGCAAGATAGATAGGGAGATATGTTTCTATCTTCTGTTGCGGTTAACTCTACTCTTCTTGATCGAGGGTGAATGAGGATACTATCAGATTCATAAGGCATTATCCTATGGGAGAGTGTGTTCGGAGAGGACCCTATTACTGGATGTACCATTGGTGAGGATGAGATCTTGTATTTCCAGGGACCCATATGGGTGCCAACAAAAAAACGGGAAGACCTCATTTGAGACATTCATTCCTCAGTTTGGGTAGTTCATCCTGGCGTTACCATGATGCATTGTGATCTACACAATCAGTATTGGTGGCCCTGTATAAAGTGGGATGTTGATAGTTTCATCATGAGGTGTTTCACTTGTCATTAGGTGAAGGTGAAGCATCAATGACCAACATGGCTTTTACAGCAGTTACCCACTATCGTGTGGAAGTGGAATGATGTTGTGATGGATTTCATGACAGGTTTACCGAGGTCACCTCAAGGGAATGATGCAGTTTGGGTTATCATTCATAGACTCATGAAGGTCACTCTATTCTTTTGATGAAAGGATTCCATCAGTTTTGATGAGCTGGGACGGTTGCATATCCATGATATTGTACGTCTGCATGGAGTTCCACACTCTGTTGTTTCAGACAGGGATGCTCGATTTATTTCTCAGGTCTGGAAAGGGCATCATAATAAGTAGGGTACATAGGTACTTTTGAGTACATGTTACCATCCCCAGACAGATGGCTAGTCTGTGCGTACGATTTATGTGATTGAGGACATGCTCTGAGCGTGCGTTCTGGATTTTGGATGTTATTAGTAGTGGCATATACCTATTTTGAAATATGCTTACAATAAGTGTTTTTAGGAAAGTATTCATATGGAACCTTATGATGCTTTTTATGGTAGGCCATGCTGATCACCCTTATATTGGCTGGAGGCAGGAGAGGTAGCGTTATTGGGACCTCATCTTATCAAGGAGACTACAGAGTAGATAGAGATTATTTAGGAGAGAATGGATACAAACAGTCTTGAAAGAAGTCTTATGCTGATCAGTGGAGATGACCACTGGAGTTTGAGTTCGGGATGAGGTTTTACTTCATGTCACACAGAGGATGGGACACATGAGGATTAAGAGATAGGGTAAGATTTCACCATGGTACGTCATTCCATTTGAGGTGTTGGAGTGTGTTGGGACAGTTTCACATATGTTGTAGTTACATCAGAGGTACCAGGCTATGCATGATGTTTTTTTAGTTTCTTATCTCTACTGATACTTTTCAAACCCATCTCAAAGATTTCAACCTGAAGAGGTTGAGATCAAAGTGGATGTGTCGTTTAAGGAGAATCCTATCTGGATTGTTGATCGTTGTAAAAAGGTTCCCTGAGGTCAGTCTATTCCTCTAGTACGAGTACTATTGCAGCACAAACATGTACAGGATGAGACTTGGGAAAGGGATGCTGAGGTACGAGCACAGTGGCCTAAACTATTCGGGGTTTCTTCTTCTATACCGTAGTATGGAAATTAGAGGACAAATTTCATTTTGGGGGGATGTTTTTAAGAACCTGGATCTTCGTTTCGGGTATGTTTTTCTTCTTTTGGTCGTTTTTTAAAAAAGTGGAAATTCTAGAAATTTTCTAGGTACACGCTGAGTAATTTATGAATACACGTTGGGTACTTCTTTGCCGTAGGAGTCCGTGTACTGGTCATGTAGTAGATACACACATGACCATGTGGGAGTGTCTTGGAGGATTCTTAAAGTGGAGTAAGGAAATAGAGAGTACACACCATGTTCTTCAAAAATAGACACTGTGTACATTTTTTTCCTTAAGCACGCTGGGGTCATGTCTAATCACTAGAAATATTTTCTTTTAGGTCTCACTCGACCGAGAGCTCCGTACAACCACATATATTCAACAAACCCTAGTGCATGTGTCCATCCTCTGAATCAAACACCATTGGTTGAGTTGGAATCGCATTGGTGAGTTGTCTCTTCTCCTTGAACCTCGTTTCATGACTCCTCTTCTTTCTCAGCATATCATAGGTTGAACATTTTAGACGTTTTTATAGATCATAATCATTCTAGGGTGAATCATGATTCGACGTTCACATATATTGTTCTTAGAATTCCATAGTAGGTGTTTTCTGCCTTTCCGTTCAATGTCTTTGAGTATTATGTGAAAATTCCACCAATACCCTTGAACGGGGTATTGCGTGTTTAGTGTTTTACCCATGTTGTTTGCCTACCATGATTTTATTTTTATGTAGAGGTTATTTGGACATGAATAGTATTGACTACTACGCTTTAGATGTATTCCCCATGCATGTTATGTTTATGACCATTTGGCCCTATTTATCCAGTTGTCCGCCTTGCCAGTTTTCCATGCCACATGTTGTAAGATGGAGAGTTATATTCTAATATGCTTGATATGTTATAGACTATTTATCCAAGTAGTTCTGTTTGTTTACTTTGTCCATATTGTATTATTATACTCATTGACCTAAAATGGGCTGTGAGAACCTGGTGTAGTAGACTATAAGGTGAATTGACCATGTGAGCTTCCTCGGAGAGTCTTTGAGAACTTTTGACTATTAGAGGCATTGACCGAGTGAGTTTCCATAGAGTGTCTCTGAATTATTTTGAACTGCTTTAGACTATAAGGGGAATTGATGGTGAGAGCTTCCAAAGAGTGTCTATGAATGACCTGGGATATAACAGGAATTGAATGAGTTAGCTTTTTCAGAGAGTCATTGACCTTGGGTCTATAAGGGGAATTGACTATGAGCTCTTCCTCATAGTGTTCCTGACAACCATAGAATATAAGTGGAACTTAATGTGAGTGCTTCCTCAGAGGGTCTTATATACTGAACCTCATGGGTTTGTCTATGTGTACTTCTTAGAGGGTGTCTTGTACTTGTTAGGTAGGACCAGAGGTGATGGATGTGAGAATTTCTCATAGGGATACCTATTTGTGCTTGGCTGTTTGATTAGTTGTTACTTGATGTTGAAACTGTGGATTGTTTATTACTGAGTACTTTTTTTTTGTTTCTATACTTTTACCTGCTATATATTCACTGACTGTTAGGCACAAATCTTCAGGTTGTTTCCTACTGGTATTTTGTCTCACAACATGTTTGGGTCATGGTTTTGGGCCCAAATAGATTATATTTTTGTAGGTAAAGATAAGGGAAAGAACCCTTCTACTTCAGGTACATTACTTGCTGTGGATCTGGAGACCATAAGACCAAGCTTAGGCTGGTGATGTTGAGGAGATTTGTATCACTTTATTTTGTAACTTGGATTAGTAATATTTTTATTTCTATCATTGTGACTTGTTTGGATACTATCGTACACATATGTATCATGCATCATTTTATATATGTGTGTGGGTGCTCCAGTTGTTATTTTTCTAGTCTTCCACTATTTACTATTCTTGAATATTTACTACTTCCACTATTGTATGTATTTGTCTACTTCTACTATGTAATCTGCCAATAAGGGCATAATTTCCCTAATATCACCCCAAGGTCCTCGCTGCTAGTCCACAACCTCTGACGTTCGGAGAAAAGTAGTTGAGGGCATGTGACCAACCAGGTGTGGGGCACCCCTGTGTGGCTTCCGAAACTGTGAAGTTACAAAATAGGATTCCCTTGTTTATTTATTATCATGATTTTTTCCATATGCATGACGTAATACTTGTATTAAATAAATAAAAGGATAAAATCAACAATTAGAGGGTGCATTATATAAAAAAACCACTAATTAAAGGAATTTATTTAATAACATGAAAAATAATTGTACTCTATTAATACATAATTAGGATGAATGACTAGATTTATCATCACAACCCTAGAATATTAGAGTACCAATTTGGGGAGTCATTAAAAAAAACAGATCGTGGATTAGTGATCATATTTCAGTGGAATTATATTCACCCCCAATGACCTAGGATATCGGCAAAAAAAGTGATTGAACTATTATTCATCTGGGATGAATACAAAATCAAGGTAGGGAAGCTCAGTTCATGGATTAATTCCCTTGTTTTATTTTGATATGCATTTATTTTCCAAATCTGATTACATTCATGTGTTTTTAATTATTCACATGAGACAAAATTTTCATTTTAATTTATTCACCTATGATATGTCCTTGGGAACCAAATTATGTAGTCAATGGATAGAATCACACAATATAATGTTGGTATTTCACTTCATTTTTGCGATTTACCTAACATCCCTTCATGTTATTCAAAATTGGACCATTGGGTAATGGTTTTTAATATCCATCCTTGATTCAAGAGCAATATAACCCCCATATTCATGTATAATTAATGAACGAGTTTGAAATAAAAAATTTCAAATTGTATCATGATGTGATTTTATATTTAGATATTAAAAATCCATATCAGAGTTCATATCATGGGTCTCCATAAAAGGGTGAGGTGGTGTGGTTTGGTGGTGCGATTGGAATGAATAGAACATGGGTTGGGTAGCAAGAATCTAGCCATAAAATATTGATATAGATAGGTGATCCATAGATCTGAGTTCCTTGGTGTTCTTTGAGATAGATATAGTGGAAAATGTAGTGGGATCAAGACAAATGAATAATTATTATGTTGTTAGAAAATTCAAAAAAACATGATATATTGTCAAGGAACACACAACATGTAGTACAATTACTATGGTGAATAGGTTTTTTAAAAGAGTTATATAAAAAAATGTGAATGAACCATAACCCTCATCTAAGGTGGTGATAGAAGATCGAAACCTATCCCATTTGTAAATGGTCGTGGAATTGACAGGAGTACACAAGAATAATATTGTTCTCAAACATTTCTAGGTACACTAGAATGACATGATTACATGGGATCATTATGACATACAAGGACCTATGATGAATGTAAAAGACCATACCATAGCCTGCTGAGATACACCATATACTATATACACACATTTTAAGGCCTCTAGAGACATTCTTCAAGATCTGAAACAATAACAAAATTTATATTTTTTTAAATTAAATGTAACTAAGAAATATATAGTCTTTTACATATGAGGATATTTTATAATCGTGGATTTAGAGTAGAAGGACCACTATTAAAAATTATTAGATTTTAAAAAATAAAAAATATACAATGATAAGACTTTACCCATGTTAAATCCTTATTGCACTTAATCTCCGTGAAACATCTTAATTATCCTAAAATCATTCTATAAAACCTAGAGTGAGCATAATTTCCTAGAAACAGTTTTTTATAAAGAGATTTTAAACCCAAATTAAAATAATTATACCTCTTAAAATAATATTTTCAAAATACCTTTTGATAATACCTTTATAAATACTTTTGAAAATAACAATCAAAATACATTTTAAAAATGTTTTAATATACCTTTGAAAATACAAACACATTTGAAAACTATATAATATATTTGAAAATACATTCTAGTTTGAAAACATTATAATACTTTTAAAATTACTAAATCCTTTTAACACATTATATTACATTTCTAAACACTTACACATTTAAAAATGGTATAATAATTTTTAAAATACTTATGCTATTAAAATTCTTTAAATTAAACAAATGATTTTTCAGAAAATAGTATTCATGGTTTTAAAATCACCAGTGGAAGCTTCAAACATTAAAAGGATGTATGGAAATAAAAAATTTCTAGAGGGATGGGCCCACTCCCCACTTCCATTTTTTGATTATAAAGTCCAAGTGCCATTTTTTTATAAACAAATATGAGAATACCTTACAAATATAAACTTTATAACTTGAGATATTATTTAAAAAACATGAAAATAAATTAAATACATATATACCCTCATATTAAAATAAATATATATATACAAGAAATTTAATAGAGAACATTATTTTGATAATTGGTACAACCAAAACTAATGAAAATTGGATTTTCCATGGACTTTTAATTATCAACCATGTATTGAAAATTTCATTCATAACATTATAACATCTATTATTAAAGAAGTTCATATAAAGGAATAGTTTATTCAATTAATGTGCATATATATATATATATAATATAAAATTTCATGAGAAATAAACAACATATATCTATAATTATGATAATTAATAACATGCTTAAAAAATAATATCCTGAATAGATATGATTCTATTACATGAAATTGTGGTATTTGTAATGATTATTTCATACATAATATAAAACAATATTTATGTACATAAAATATAATAATGTGAAAAATTATATTTTTTAAATAAAATAATACCATTGAATCATAGTTTTGAAATTATAATAAGAAATCATGTATGTGAAAATATTATAACTCCATTACAAAATTATTATCAAAGAAAAACAATTTCTTAGTTGAGAATAAGTATTTGGTATTTTGAAATCAATAATAAATATATATGTGTGTGTGTGGGAGATAGTTTTATAAAGATGAAAATGAAAACATTTATACATAAACACTTGAATAAAATGAACATGGAATATGAGAACATTATGTATACATACATATACACCATTATAAAAAAATCAGTTTTTATGTAATGGATGAATAAATAAAAAAATAACAGAATTTATAACCATTTTTTAAAATTAATATAGTTCGACAAAAATAAAATATTCCACTTACATAAATACAGAAAAATGAATATTTAACCACATCTTGTGAAATGTGGGAGCATGAAACAGATAGAAATGTTGGGAATTTTGGATGAAGGTAGTAGCTTTCTTTCACTTCTGGTGTAGGAATAAAAATAATATAAAGAGGGAGGGAAGACGAAAAGGGATATCATATAGTTGTTTATGGGTATTCCATACATTCATGTGAGTGAATATATATATATATATACATTCGAGAAGACGGACTGACATAGTCTTGGAGAAGAATCTCATTAAAGGTGCGTATATGGGGCCTAAAAATAGTATAGATACAAAAATAGTATAAAATGTATTGCTATAAAATAATGTTTCCCTCCTATCAAATCCATCTGTGACCAATAATAGAAGATGTTTCATTGCTATCTCCCAACCCTACATATACATGTTGATGTAGCGATAAGTGTTGGGGTGATCGAGAAACATGTCAACATTGACTATTTACAGTGATTAATTATTTTGGTGGCCAGGGAGGTTCAGGTGTGGCATCGATAGTGGGATTCAATGGTGAGGGATTGGAAGGGTGACAGTGGATATGGGTGTCAGAGGATGCAACTGGTCTTCTGTGGTGCAGTTATGATGAATGGTTAGGGCAGTGGTTTGGACCATGATGCTAGATCTAGTGGTTGTTTTGGGAACTGGTCGATGTCTCTAGGATGAAGACAACCTCAATTATTTTCCATTTTTTAGTTTCTATTTTCATTATTTTTCTTCATTTTTTAAGATTTTAATTTTTTTATTAATGTATATATATATATGTATATATATATATACAATACATATTTTTTAATGGTTTATATTGAATTCTAATAAAATGATATTTTTTTATGATTAATAAATTATCTATTAATTTAAACAAAATAAATAACCTTTCTATAATATAATTTATATTTATATAATAAAATGTCATTTTATCGTCAAGTAATCATAAATATTTATATAACTAATTAATAATTTTTAAGCATATATATATATATAACATAGTATTTATAATTTAGAAAATTTTAATCTAGTTTTAGATATATCTTATATATTCTAAATTTATGCTATCAAATATAGTTATAATTAAATTTTAGATAAGTTTTTCTATTTTTATATTTTATACTTTTTCAAATCCAACATATTTTATTATTTGTGTTTATCTTAATATATCATTATAATTATTATATCATTATTTATTTTGGATTGATACCATTATCTTAATTTTAAATACTCTTTTATTAAAAGAGATATTACTTAAATGGGGCGTTCATATTAAATTTTATTTCAAGAACCTATGAAATCATTTATAATGAAACATTAATTCATGTCATTAAAATATAATTCAGTTTCATTTATGAAAATAATTTTATTTTATAATGTAAATATATTAATATAAAAACATATTCCATAATAAAATAAAATTAATATTTTATCATAATTTATAAAAAATAAAATTGTTATAAAATAAAATATTTAAATTTATATTAACTTCTACATTATTTTTAATTTTTTTTAATCAAATCATTAAATAATAATTTATAAAAAAATAATGCTACACTTTAATTTGTGGTGGTGTTCCATTCTATCCCATTAATCATAATGTCATCTAGAAATTATTTTATCATTACGTAAAGAAAATTTTGAAATTACATTTTTAGAATTTGGAAAATTGAAATCACTATAATTATATATTCTTCAAGGTCACCTTGGATTTTGTATGTAGATTTATTGATCTTCGATTTTTCATCATCATGAATGGTTATAACAGAAACATTTTACTAAATAAAATACATAGAAATTAAAAATATTTTTAAGAAATACATACAAATCTTCAATGTTATCTCAACCATTGCTTTGATACCCATTGTAAGGCCTCGATACCAGAGCTTTCAAATATGGTACAACAAATTTTTATAAATATTTATAAAACATAACTAAAATATATATGGTCATTAGATCATTATATATCTTATAGTATATGATTTATAAAAAAAGAAAAAATATTACAAATTATGAATGTTTAAAAAATAAATTAATAGGATGTTATAAGAGTTTTCATTCATTAGATCCCTTTTGAATGTAATCTCCATGGATCTTATAAATGATCATTAAATTTTTTTATAAAACATATTGTGCACATAATTTCTCAGTAAAGGGTTCTTAAAAATCCACGAAAAATCTATTGAATATAATTATATCTTAGAAAAAACTTTTTTGAATATAAATTCTGAAAATAATTTTGAACATAATTTTCAAAATTATATTAAGAATAATTTTGAAAATAATTTTTAGAATAATAATACCATAGAAAATAGTATAATTATTTCAAAAATAATTAGACCTTTGAAAAAATTGTAACAATTTTTAAAATAATTACGCTTTTCAAAAAACTATAATACTTTTGAAAATAAATCCACATTTGACCATTCTATAATACGTTTGAAAAAACTTATGCTTTAAAAAATGATTAAAATAACCAAGTATTTTTTTGAAAATATTATTAAATAATTCAAAAAAAAGACATGGGACACTTCAAACATTTGAATGATCTGTAGGCATACCCACTCTCCATAGGTATGGGCTCACTCCCCACATCTTTTTCATGTTTACAAATTTCTAGTGCCCATGGTTTTTTGAAAACATATTTATCATTCCTTACATATATATTAATTATTCATTGGAGTTTCTACATTAAAAAACATGAAATTGAATTAAATATATATATACAATCATATTCATTTAAATATATATAAACACTCATTGGAAATAACATGCGATATTTTGTACAACCACAACTCATCATAATTATCCATTGTATGGACCACTAATTTACATCCATGCTTTTTTTATTTCAATGATAAAATCAGAAGATCAAGTTTTTAAGTAGTTATTATAAATAATAGTTTATTGATTTCACATGAATATATATATATATATACATATTTTAATAACTTAATAAATAATAAATAACATATGACACTAATTATGATATTGAATGACCTAAATAAAAAATGATAGCCTGAAAAGATATTCTTCATTTACATGGAATTGTATTTTTAACCATTATTTCTTACATTAAATAATAATTTCTTTTTGACCATCAAATATATTAACATGAAAACATTATTTTTTAATATAGAATATTTACATAAAATCATAGTTTTCAAAATATAATACTACAAAATGTATTATAAAATATTATGACCCCCTTATATAATTATTAACATGGATTTTTTTAATTTAGAATAAATACATTGTAATTTAAAATAAATAATATATATATACGTATATATATATTATCAAAATTAAATTGAAAATAATATATACATATACACTTGAGTTAAATGAACATGGAATTTTGAGAACATCTGGTATATATACAAATACACCCTTACAAAATAAATGATTTTTGAAATATAAAAGATATTTGCTTGAAAATAATATAATTTATAACCCTTTTTGAAAATAAATATAGTTTGAAAAAATATAAATAGTCCCCTTAAATAAATATTTTGAACTGAATCATGAAACACCTCTTCTATGAAGTGGGTGGTCAAACCAGGTGGAAAAGAGGGGAATTTTTAGCAAAGGCAATGACTTGCCTTCATTTTTGATATAGGCAAGAAGATAAAAGGAGGATGGTCTGAATGGGGAAAGGTATTTCTTATAGGGAACAAGGGGTGTTTACTTTTTTCATGTGATTACATATTTATATATAAACACAAATAGGGTTGGAAACAATATTTTCAGAGAAGATATTTTTAGCTGGGTACAACATACCTCAAAATAGGAGACCTATAAAACTAGTTTGAAACCTATTACTATTAAATTATATTTTCTCCCTCTCTATGCCATTTTTTGACCCATTATGGAGGAGGTTTTTTTCTAACATCTAATCCTATAAATAAGTGTATACCTATTGATATGTGTGGGGTGTGATAGAAAAATGAGATGATAGGGACTAGTTGTACAGTTTGATGAATATCAGGGGACATTGTGGTGTTGGTGCAACATTAATAATGGACTTCAATTGTGAGGTATTTCATGGTCGACGATGGTCGTGTGTGTTCGGGGTTACAACCTACCATCAGTGGTGCACTTCTGTAGGGGGTGAGGGCGGTGGTCAACTACGTCATTCTGAAATCGATTGTCGTTGGGGGGACTAGTCGACTTCAGAAGGTTGAAGAAAGCTTCATGTATTTTTCAATTTTTTAGTTATTATTTTTCGTAGTGTTATTATTATTATGTTTTAATTTTTCTGAATTTTATATTTATAATTTATATATTTCTATATAGTTATATATTTATTTATGTGCATTGTATAATCCCAGAAATGAATAATATTGTATTATTTTATAAATAATATATGAAATGGATTTATTTATAATTAAACCAAAATGTAAATATTTTTAAGAATATTTTCTTTAAAAATAATAAATAAAATTAACTGATATAATTAATTTGATTATAAGTCAATTATAATAATTATAATTAATTACAATTAATATTTATTGTTTTAAATTATATAAAAAAATTAATAAAGTTTTTCTTTTTTTAAAATTAATTTTTTTATTATGGAATTGTTTATAAATCATTTGGATGATAATAATATTAATCATAATAATTAAGGGAAAAACCTTTATTAAAATTATTTTCATTATTTTAATGATAATATTATTTATAACTATTTGAAAATATATTATATTATATAAAATTTAAAAATTATAAATATATATACTTTATTACTAATATAAATGCACATTAATATATGTGTTTTAAAAAATGATATTTAATTTGTTTATTACAAAAAAGATATATACATACAATTATATATATATAAATATATAATTACATAAGAATAATATATATATATAAGAGTTTATACATATATATATATAATAAATGTTTTATTTGAAATAAACATTATATTATTATTATTATTTTATATTATAAAAAATGTTATATGTATATCCTTTTTTAGGAAAGGTTACTTTGTTTGTTAAATAAAAATTTTGTTTCTTAAAATGTTAGATACAATATGTATAAATTTTGAATATATAATACATTAATAAAAATATAATCATTAGATGAATAAAAAATACAAAAGTATGACATGGAAGGATAACATTTTTGACTACAAAATAGATTAATGATTTTTTAAAAAAGTGAATGAAATGATTACAAAATAAAATCACATAACAAAAAAATAAAAAAAATGATTAATAATAATAATAATAATAATAATAAAACAAATCAAATTTCTTTGGATAAAACTGTGTGAGGGTTTCCATTTCGGGGTTATATGGGTGTGATGAGGCATGTAGTCGTTCAGGGGGTCTGGGAGGGCGGGTCACACTGAGGCATCGATTGGGGTGAAATAGTGTACCAATTTAGGGGTTTGTTTGGAGTAATGTTGTAGGGATGTCGTGAGCATAAGAGTGTCATATTTGGGTTGATGTTTTGTCTGAAGTCGAGTCTAGCCAGCGGTGTCCTCCAAGGAGATTTGTTGTGGTGGAAGATTGCGGTGAGGAAGAGGACCACATGCGAGGCTATTTTGATGTAGTGGTATCGCCAGGTCTTGACCTCATTATAGGGTTCAATTATGAAGGAGGGGGGAATCAAAATGGGTCTTCGTTACTCTGTTCTTAGTCAATATCTATTGTATTTATTATTTCCATATCTATGGTATGCATTCATTTTCTATTCATAGGAGTATATTAATTCATTTGTTAAACATTGATGGTTTCCTATTCTTGATTTTCTCCTCTCCATTGTGCCAATTGATGTCTCCTAATTCAATATTGGTTGTCTCATTATATATTTTTTTTATTTTGGAATTTAATGATCATCAATTCCAATAAATAATAGTACCAAAATTATAATTACATCTTTGTTAAAGCAAGTATGTGCTAATGTTTTCTACTTAATTTTTATTTATCTACAAATCAAAGTGGAGAACATTTGCAATTTAAAGTCTGATAGACTTAGATATTAAATTATACATGTGGATTTCTTTATTTCGATGAGAGAAATGCATAATATATATATATATATATTTATATATTTCTATTTGATTTTGATCATATTTCACATTAATTGAATCCAGGAATTTATAGTCTCATTGAAATATTAAAAAATTATAAATATAGTTTTGTCTCTATATTCGTTAAAATAACGGTGTGTGGAGGTTTTGTAATGGGAGAAATTGTTGAGCTTAAAAGATATTCATTTAATTCTTCCATGATTTCCACTCTAGAGAGAGGGAAGTATTTAAGAGTCCCCTCCTCGTGTTTTTGGAATGGGAACATATTTTAGTGTTCAGATTTTATAATGAATTATTTTCATATTTTAATTTATGGTTTTATATGGGGAATTTTTATTTTAAATTTATTATTAAAAATTATGGTTTGTATATATATTTATATATATTCAATTAGTTCAAGACTATTTTTTCATATATAACTGTCATTTCTATTTTGATATCAATCCATAAAAAATTCTACTTTCACGTCCATGTATGGGTGTATTTTAAAATTGTAACATAATTATTATTTTAGGATGACCAAGATTATTTTAGGAAATTATTCATATCAAATCATGTTTTATTACATGAATGTGTATAAAATTATTAATCTACATATATTTATATTAAAACTATGTTTTAATTTTATGATAAATATAGATATATTTATTTGACAAATTTTCGTTGCAAAATGAATTCATTTTGTTTTAATTTTACATTATTCATGTTCAGTAAATACATGTATATATATTGAATTTATTCAGACACATATTATGTCTTTATATATATATAATTAATTCAAACTTTTATTTTAAGAACATAAGTTATCAATAATAACTTATTGGTGATTATTTATAATAATGTGAATATGTATTTAACAAAATCAAATCATGGAACCATTATTGATAGGATTATAATTCTATTACCATGATTCCAAAAAAATTGCATAAATTTTGTCACATTATATTAACAATAAGGTCATCACTTCTTCATGTAAACAAGGATTTTTGTTATTCATATCTTCAAAATAAATTCCATTCATAATAAATTCATGATTTCAATTGGAATATTATGGTATACTTATGAATTTATTGAGTATAAGTATTTCATCACAATTTTAAATGTATCATTCAAAATTATTCTTTTATGTGTGGAACATAAAATATTTATACAAATTTGAAATTGAATTCATGAAAGAAATATTGCATACATGGAATGTTTATGTAATGTTTTATGATATGGTTTTTGGTTATAACCAAACTCACATTTTTTAAGAAATGAAATTTCATTAACAAACACATATATATGTACAAAATTATATATAATTATACATGGGAATGCGTATTATCTTGTTGTGACATGTATTCAAAATGTAAAACTCTAGTGAATATATATAGTTAAATCAGGTTAAATTGTTTTAGAAAATCGGGCGCTTGATCATTGTAAATATGAAAGGTTATTAGTGAGTGAACACATCCTTCACTAAGTGGGTAGGCCCAAGATTTCCTTAAATGTCTTAAGTTGCCTTAGAGTAATATTATGTTATCAGAAGATTGCATAGTGTTTTCAAAAATATAACTGGATTAATTTTCAGCAATTTATTAATATGTGTATTTTCAAAATTATATAGTATTTTTATAGCGTATGTAATTTATAATAATATTTTAGAAATGGTATTTCTAAAAAAAATAGAATTTATTTTAAAAATAACAATTTACAAGGATTTATTAAATTTTTTTAAACCCCTAACTTGGAATATTTAATACCCACCACCTTTTTTACAATTATTTTCACTGGTCACTTTTAATCCTATGTTGGATGTAGTCGTTTTTGTTGTCAACACAAAACAGAAGCGTAGATGGATTATTGCCTTATTTTATGATTTAAGAAACTATGATAATGTAAGAGTTTGTAAGCTTATCTAATCCTCCAAAACATAAACTGGTTATGGTCCTTTATTGTTTAATGGGATGTGTATTTATTTCGTTCATTTTAAAAATAATTACAAAACATATTTTGACACATACTTCATAAAACTAGGGTCTAGTTATTTACATGCATATTCATTATATAATTTTAGATTTATGTATTAGAATTTAATATAATTATATATTTTTATAATAAATAAATTTCTAACTAATTATAACATAGGAAATTATATTTCAATAATATAATCTTTTTTTATACAATAAAATTTTATTTTTTAATAAAATCATCATAATTTTATATATAACAAATTATTTATATTTATACTAATATATATATCTCTTACTTGTTATTATTTAAGAATTTATAGTCTTATTTTTTTATCTCTTTTATATTCTAATTTTATGCTATCAATTATTAATATCATTATCTAATTTTTATGTTATTTTTATAATATTTTATGAATTTATCCCAATGCTTAATTTTTTATTGTAAATATTTATCTTAATAATCATTACAATTATAATATCATTATCTATTTTTGATTGGGTCAATTATCAAAATGTTAAGTACCATTTTATTAAAAGAGGAATCGTTTAAAAGGAATGTCCATGTTAAATGAAATTTTAATAACCTACGAAATAAATTCTAAAGAAACATTTATTCATATCATTAAAATATTTTTCAATTTGATTTATGAATATAAATTTCTCTAAGAATATATATATTTTAATATATAATAATCTTATTCTTGGAATTTTTGGGGCATTACACATGTAGTTTATTAATATATAGAAATCCAACATATTGGTAAGAGAGGACACACCCATGTGTCCAGGTGAGGTTACATGTCATGTGACACTAGGTCCACAATATGAACCACCCTTGTGGACTTAATCCATGTGTATCTACTTATGTGGGACTCAAATTTGTATATATGTGTAATATATCTATGTATTTTTCAACATATAACATGATGGTAGAATTCAGTTTTTCATTAGAGAAATGACTTGTGGTTTAATGAGTTCGATGGTTCATTTAGTGACAATTATCCAATGACATTGATATGGTGTAATTATTAGGCTGTTAATATTGTTGAAACCCCCTAACAAACCAGTGAACATATCCCCTATACTTATTGAACATGTAGATTAAAAACCCCTTATAATAAATAGGGTTTTTGTCCCTTATATATGGAGATGAAACCCTATATTTCTCCTCGGTAGGGAGAGGGACCTACACTATAGATAGATCTCCCTAGTGTGTAATGGTGAGGTTTGGGCCCTCTACATACATTATTTAGAGGTTTATGTGATTCAGGTATAGGAGATAATATCCCCTTGGCAAAGAAAAATAATTGAGATGAGTAGTCACCTAGCAAGCTATCTTTTGCTGTTTGATGAGTTTTTTTCGCATTGGTGATGGATCCATTGGAGCAGTATGCACACTCATTGTTTTTTATAGTTATAAGAGAGAGATACCCTTTCTATTTTTCATGGTTTTCTTTTTTTCTTGTTGGATGTTTGGTCCCTTTTACCCTATTTTATATTTGTTGATATGATTTTTTATTATTCTTATTTACTCCCCTTTATGGATTCGGGGGGTTCTCACTGATAAGAATGCAATTACACATGCATGTGATATTACAACACATGTTATGTCTTTTGAATAATATAGGAGCATAAATTTCTAAATTTGAAGACCTTTTTTCAATGTTGTATTTAGGTGCATTGTAGATTTGAATGTGTTTTGTGATAAAAAAAATTAGATTTTGAGTGGGGGTTTTTTGGTCATTTTCTTTATATAGTTTTTGTCAGATTGAAATCTCATTTATGTTTAAGCATATATTTTTTGTTTTATATTTTTTTTTGCTATGTTGTTGTGCTATGATGCTTAGTTAGAGTTTTTTTCCAGAATAGTTCAAACTCATGATGTTTCTACCAATTCATTGAACCCTTCAGTATTCTGTGGAGCTTTTTTGTCCATTCTCATATGTAAATAGGATGCGGCTTCCAATTTTTGTGATAATACTATATGAAGATAATCTATATGTCATAGGATTCAAGTGGTTTTAATGGGGTGCCACACTCTGGTTAGCACTAGTCCAGAGGGCCTCTATTTATTGGTTTGTTATAGAGTTGTATTAGGTGTGGTATTTACCTCGATTTAGTGTTTGGAGTCTGACCTTATGGTTAGGAATATATTTGGATAAGATTGAAATGGTTTAAAAGAGACTAGTTTGACACTTAAGATAGGGTAACTAGTTTTGTGGCAATGGATGACATATCGATGCGCCAGGACTCTGACTACCATTTTGTTGACTTATTATACCAAGAAAACATTTTTATGAAAATTATTGTCACATGCATAAATAGGACAAGTTCATTCGAATTACATTTTCTTCTTGTGTCAGCTGCCTAGATACTCTCATTGAACATGATATGTCTTGATAACAATAAAAATTCTCCTGATAATCCATCCATTAAGGATTAAAATATTGCTTCATGAAGATGAAGATGATTCCTTAGTTCAAGGACCCCATCATAATTTGATTCCTCTAGGTGTAAAAAATGCAATGCCACGAAATTATGTGTTATCCATAGATTCTCATTCAGTGTACTAAGATATTGAAAGAAGACTTGCTAGTAAGATGATGTAAAAGGGAGATCATTATTAATATATTCTCGATCATATCTCATTATATTAATTCCAAAAATATAGATCACTCATGTTTCTTTTTGTTCTCGACCCTAAGACTATAGAGTATTGGATCAGGGAAGATTTCCGGGATTTCTATCATTCAATCATTGAATGAACATTCAATTGTGTTCTCAATCATCCCTATCCATAGAGTAGCAGGGTCATGGGATCTACTATACATCTTAATACATGTTAAGGATACCTTCTCTTGAGATATATATTGGAATCTCTTCATAAAATAGTACTATCCAGTGACCCATTGGGTGATAGGGGATTAGTTAATGGTTGTTTTTTGTATTTTATTCCTTGTGTAGGACACTTAATGATGAGATGGTGTTTATGAAAAAAATAATTGTTTGTGGACACAATGGGTTATTCTAGATTCTTATATTTGTGTTGTGATGATTCTTCAAACATGCATGGAATAAAGAAACACCCCACTCTAAGAGTCATTAGCTTTGATGTGATATAAAGGCTCACGAGTGATTTAGTGCTACCAAAAGTGGTCAAATGTCAACATGTGATTTATGACATACCTGTATTTGTATGTTTAAGGTAATTTTAATATAGAAAATGAGTAATATTTTCATTTTGATTGTAGGAAAATAGTTTGGAATACTGGAGGAAATCTCTAAGAAGTAGATGTTTATGAATCGGAGGTGATAGAGAGATTTATGGTATGAACCTTGAATTTTATATATTATCCATAGTTTTAATAAACATAGTTTCATTCAACTCTTTCCTTTCCAAATTAACTTATTAAGGAAAATGTAATTCTCATAGAACCCATAGCATAAGCCTTATTTATAGATAATCATAATAGGGATTTTTTTGATATCACATATCCCTTACAAAAGGGTGAAATAACTATTGAAAAAAAAGATTCTCCTAGAATCTTTCCATAATGTCAGTGAGACTGTATGATGTGTTTTATACATCTCCAATATTGGGAATGATTTTTTACATTATTATTGAGAGGAAATATCTTATAACGGTGGATGTGATTGTATTCTAGTGGAAAAAATAAATTATCTTTGGTTGGATATTAGGACACTATGTGTGGTTGATTCTATAAGGAATGTTAATTCAGACCTTATGTGTTCTAGGGATGGATATGGTGTTGTTCATGAAAATAGTGGATGGGAGTTTGATTATTTTCTTAGACTACCATCACATAAATCTGGAGTGTGTCTTGTATAAGTATCCATTGTTGAAATTGATGACAAATGTTACTTATTTAAATATAAAAGTTGTCTCTTTGTGATTTGTATTATGTATAACTTCCATTCGATGAGAGTTATCAAGGATGATATTATGAAGTAGATGTTCTAATGTCTCTACATAAAATATAAATTCCTAGAAATGTTTTTTCGTGTGACTTTTTCCCTCTCTATATTCATGGATCTCATGAACAATATCTTACAATAATTCTATTGATGATTCTTAGTTTTATTTGTCAATCAAATTATCTTACACTTAGTGTTAGAGGAGAATAATGAATAACATTTTAGGTTGGTTCAAGTCCTACTCTTGAATCACCAACATTTTGATGAGATCCTAAAAAGTTTCCTTTGAATTTGGTAAGTTCTCATTATGGGGAATTTCATTTCTGAATATAGAATTTCTATTGATCTTGTAATTTATTATTTAGTTATATCTTGTGAACCACCCAATAATGTATCAGAGGTACAATTTTTTTTACTTTAGAGAGGTATTATTGGATAATTATGGAAGTCTTTTCAAATATTTTTTACTTTTGAAAACATTTCCATATAGAATTAATCAATTTACCTATACTGAGTAGTTTATAAGAGACTTCGAGGTGTTCATGAAGTGGATGAACAGTTCACAATGTTTAGACTTTAAGAGGAGAGGTCTAAGTACACGGTCTTATGTGATGCCTCTAGAGCTATATTATTTTCATGTGGATTCATATATATACAAGGATCATTTATGGGTCAATCTAGTTGAAATATACTAGTTATAACAGCGAGACTTATTAATTAGTGCTAGTAGTGGTAGTATTTGTTATGAAAATGTTGAGACCCTATCATCATGGAGAGTGTTTTTCTTCTCAACTAAAACACCATTTTCTATTGTATATCATCATTTGGAGTGATCAAAAACTGATATGGATATGATAGTTGTATTTATTACTACCCTATTATTATAAATAGTCTATACTCTAGGGAAGAAAAACATGTTGTTATATTACTTTAGCAGGACGTCCTATTCTCACATAGAGTCTGAGGAATCATAGAAGGTGGATTGGTTGTAGATAACCCTTTTATGGGAGAATGTTGTACCTTATATTCAATAAAATGTGGTGAAATAACAACCAATCCAATTTATGAGGGAGGACCAATTGGGATGTATCCACTATGAGGTCCCACATGAAATTATATCCTCATGAGATATCCCATATGTATTTTCTTAATAAGGGGAGAAATAATTCTCCACTTGAGGATGAAAGGAGGGTCTAGTAACATTGTGTGAGGAGGTTTTTGTAGAAAATATTTAAATGGATCTAATGTGTTATTTTAGGTTGGATTTATTATGGGGGAGTGTCACCAAGTTTTTCCCCCGGGGTCTCTCATCTTAGAAGGTAAAGGATAAACATTATGATCTAGAATGTTTGACTCAAACTCTTGATATTCCATAATCATAGTGGGATTGAAAATCGATATATATTCTTTATAAGGCCTACATGAATAGTGATATGTCACAATTATATCTGGGTTCTAGTTTACCAACACAATCTACCATCAGACATCCATTCTATTGAAGATGAGAGTTCATATGAGAGTTTGAGGGACTTGTATCTATTATATATTATCTGGATTCATGTGGTACACATAGAAAATTTCTCTGAAAGTGATTGTCATTTCATGTGATAATTGGGAAAGGGTCAACATTAACATTTTTGGAAATAGTTTTGGATGAGTTCAATTATTCACCCCTATATGGATGGAGAGACCAAGTGGACTACACATGACTTACAGGACATATTCAGAGCATATGTGTTGACATTCCACTAGTTCCAAGAGGATCACATTACATTATTAGAGTTTTCCTATAATAAAATCTATTAACCTAATATTGGTATTCCTCAATTCAAGGCCATATATGAGAGACAATGAAGGTAACCCTCATTATAGATTGAGATTACAGATAAATGTATTGTTCTTCTATAATTATTGAAGGCAACTATAGAGATAGTTCATGTTAATTTTGAGTGTACAAGGAATAAGAAGAGCTAATAGAAATATTATGTGGATTGACATCAAATTCTTTAGAGTCATATTAGGGTGAACAAGTTTTCTTGAGAGTCCCACACTATAATGATTTTTTAGATATGGTCAAGGAATAATATTTATTCCTGAGGATCATTAGAATGTATGAGTTTCTAAATGGGGTTGGGGAGGTTTCTTGCTGCTTGGACCTACCGACATCTTGAGACATAGTACATGACATCTCTCGTGTGTTTAAGTTGAGAACATATTTTCTATAGATGAAGATTGTTATTGATTGTGAAAAATATGATATTTAGGATGTATTATCCTTCATGGAGAACTCGATGAAAAATGAGGACCTATAGGAGAATTTCCTACATGGATGGAGAATACGTTTTGGTTTATATGCTTTAGTGGTGGGGGAATATATAAGACAACTCAGGGAAGTGGGAGTGTTTGATGAAAAATTAATACGTCCACTAATTTTTTGGATCATTCCTCTTAGGGAAAAATCTTAAATGGATGGAAGAATATCTCAACTTTGATTTCATTGGTTTCTATTTTTTACTATCTCAACATATATATGTATATTTTTTCATCAATTTCGTTCTTTTATTGGGAGTCACATGACCCCATAACTTATATAAAAAAATTATTTATATATATTAAAACACATGCACACATAATTTCAGAATAAATGTTTTTCTTGTATATAAGGACCTTTAATGGTAATTTAGAGACAATAGTTGATTTTAGAGTGCATCATTTACCCTCGGAATTATATAATTTTTGTCAATGTTAGATGGAAATTAAAATAATCCATTGGTATGTGTGTAAAATTTAAATAAATGATTAGTTTATTTAATTTATATAATTTCATAAAAATATTTATACTATATAAATACATTTTTATGATGAATTTATAAAGTTATAATCATAACCTTACTTTGTTAGAGGAGCCTTCGAGGAGATCCGTTAATGATTGAAAATAGATCATGGAGGAGTGATCATTTTTCAAAATAATATTCACTAATAATGAAATTATTGTATCTCACCAATAGTAAAGGAAAGACCATGTTATTTTTATGTGATCAGTTAACACTCATGATAGGTTACTTTATTACATGTATTTACACATTTATTTTAATTTTTTAGGCATGTATATTCATAATATACATAATTTCTAATGATTTTTTTCTTCATATAAAGATTAGGTATTTATAAAAAAAATATCACCCATGATTTCACACTAGTTTCCTCATTATTTATTCATTGGATTGAATCACACCATCAAGTATTGGTATTTTACTATATTATTATTTCACCCTAAATTTCCTCAAATTCCAAACCATTGGCCCATGGGGGCCAGGTTTGAAATTGTTGGACCAGATTTGACCATGATCGAACCACCATATTATTATAAGATGCGTGAAAATGTTGTATATACGAATTTTGAGAATGTATCATAATGATATTTGATATGAGTGTGTTGGGAACACAAATCAGATGCCAGTTCTATGTTCATCCTTCATGGGTGAGCTGAAGTAGTTGGGTAGTGAGATGAGAATGAATAGTACATTGTTCACCAGACTAAAATTCATCAAGCAAGGATTTATTGGGAATGGTCAGTTGTACATTCAACATCCATAGTGAAATTAATTGTGTGAATTTTTTTGGAGGAGGCATGGGTGAGACACATTGATATTTATTCATTCTTATGTATAATATTGCATACATAATGTGTAGTCGGGGAACACATTCCATATTGTCACATTGATAGAAAAAATGTTTTAGAGAAGATTTAAATATCACATTTCATGTATCCCAATGTTGAATGATATGTGTATACCCAAATAGAATATGTGAATAAGCATGGAAAATGTTCACGGGCACTACCATAGTACACATTAATATGTTGAAATACATAGTCACATTATTGGAGGATGCAAGCATACTGTGTGAATCCAAGAAAGGATGCGAACTATATACACACACACACACACACACACGAGGTATTCCAACATGGGTATCAAAGTTATTTTTAGGTGAGGACACACCTAGGTGTCTTGTAAATGTTAATTTCTATGTGACACTATCTATACATCATGCTCCTTCCTCATGAAATTCTATGTTATTTATCATCTTCTTAAGGACTCAAATTTTGGCTCATGACTTATCATATCTTATAAAATTATTACCATAAACCATGATACATGAGATATATGACACTATGTGCTATGAGTGGGATTTTTTATTTTGTGAAGCATAGTAAGTGACACAAATTAGGTGAGATTTTTGGAGTGTTAGTAGGGTAGAAACCCTATTTCACACCAAGGCATTGGTACCCCATACTATTTACATAGTTATAGGTAGAACCCCTGTATTTTAGAGGGAATAGTTCCTATATATGTGGAGTGTAACCCCTAGAATTTGATATCCAATGGGGAGAGAGTCCTCTACATGATTTAGGACCTCAGGTCTTTGGAATGAAGTGGCATGATACCAACCCTCCTTATAGATTCCTGAGAGATTACATGAGATGATTAGTAATGAAATAGTGACCCATGGATGTGAAATAGTGTGGAGAGGAACAAAAACATAACATTATATCTTATATGGTTATGTGGGAAGTTCTAGAATCATTAAAGGGGCCATTGGATCTATTGGGAGATTATTTTTTATTAGCTAGCCGTGGATATAGAGATACCATTTCTATCTCGTAGGGGATACATTATGATCATATTTTATATTCTGTTTAAATTAAACTCATTCATATGGGTTGATATTTCTATTGGTTATTCCCACTCTATAACATTTAATGTTTTTAGGGTGTCATACTAGGTATATATGTACTAACCATGCATCAGACTTTCTTTCTCATGTTGTGTGTTATACAGCTTACATGAAAAAAAGTGGTGACCATTGTAGAATTAAATTTCAGTGGAACATATTGGTTCTTATAGGATCTAAAAATGTTATATAGTCTTCCATGGTTATGGTGAATTTAGTTCCCTTCAATATTTTTCTTTTTTTTTTGTAGTTTTTATATTGAGACCTCATTTCTTGTTGGGTGTGTATTTTTACCCTTTATAATTTTTGTGCTATGTTGATATAAATTGATGCCTTCCAATAGGTTTTTGAATTCATTGTTACTGTCTTGATGTTTCTTTATATTATATCACATCAATAAATTTTTTTGTATCTTTTTTTGTTTGTGTGTACATATTAATAGGCCTTGACCATCCATTTATGTGAAATTCCTACTCACATTTAGTCGTCATCCCCTATCCTATTAGATGTGGGCTTGGTGTTTGACCTCAACTTAACACAATTCAATTGGGCCCTAGTGATATGGGATATAACAATAAAATATGTACTAGGAAAGCCACATATGATGCATTAGGTTCCAGCACAACATCCTCATAGTCAATAACACACAAAAGATTATGCAATTACCCTTGAATCTGAGACACCTAAAACATGTTGTACATACCTCATTAGTGATAGGGAAGATCCAGATAATAATCCACTATCCCAGCATTCTTATTAATCACTATGTGTACAACATAGTCAGGTTCTCGGTTCTTTTTATTCCTCATGCATCAGTTTCCTAACTAAGGAGTCACTTTCATGAAAACCAACCACCTAAACTAAACACCAATGGTCTCCTCCTAAGATATTTTATGATATTTTTCAAGATATAGGAAATGATCAATGCGTTTAAAATTAGTATAACACTCTCAAATGTAACATACACTATAATTGTCACCCAAAACTATTTCCTCAATGTCCTCTTTATATCAAATTATTGAATGATATCACATACCATAAACTGAATCATTATGATCCATCTTTATCAATTATTTGTAACTAATTTTTCATGAAAATCAATCAATCTTGGTAGATTATATAAGGGCGTAGAAAATTATAAATTATAATCATGGATCATATCCTCAAATATCAAAATCCATCATGATAAATTTCTTTAGGACTAGGGATTTTATTTTCTCAATCTCAAGTTAGTCCATAAGGAATTTTTCATTCACTACAAAAAATGATGTAAAACATATATCTCTACAAGATAAAAATCTCATTGAACTAAGTGAAAGTGTATTATCTACAATTTAAAACGTTTTACCATTTCATTTACTTAGTAGGTCTCGTAGTTCAATATGAATTTAGAATCATTCATTAACAGATCAAAAATCACCCATATAAAGTCATGTTCAATCACGGTCATGGTAACCCCAGCACAACATCCACCATGATGTCACCACACATTCTCCACGTAATATGAAGTAGATAGAGAAAACCACAAGGGAGTTGGTCTATAGACTTTACCCTATTTAATATAAGGTGTCATAATTCAAATAAAAAAATCCATCATAATCAATTTCCAATGTAGTTGTCAACAAAATTTATGTTATAAAATTTTCACTCTAGGAATTACCTCAAGTACTGAAAATATGGCCATTAAAATGCTATTAAGGGCGATTTTTCAGTTCTATAGATGTTTGGATAATTTAGGCAATGTTAACGTGTTATCATTATCAATGCTCATAATAGTTGGTGATAAGGCCCCCGTTTAACAACACTGAAATAATGATAATAAATATGGCCTTTATTATTTCATTTTTAATACATATATAGGGGTCCCATATGAGATATTTTTTAGAACATTTAAAGGACTCCTTTATCAGTGCTAAAAAAGTGTGAATAATGTCATTACTAAAAAAGGGTATCTTTTTTTTGATTCCCCCTTATCAATGTTCACCCCTTTATCAGTTCATTATATATAGTTTTTAAAAAAAATATTTTTTTAATTGATATTATATTATATTTATCTATGGTTTATATATTTCTAAAAAAAATTGGTTTAAAATATGATCTATTATTATTTTATAAAATTAATAATGTCATGTGTGATTATATAATTTTTTTTATATATTCTCATATATTTAATTATAAATAACAGTATTTTTTCAAAATACACAAAAGTTTAAATACATAATATCAATAAGAATTTAATCCCTTTGAATAAATTCATTTCACACATAAAAAGAAACCCCCCTCTTAAACGAGGCCTAAAATCCATCAAATGTAAAAGCATTGGGGTTCATTGGAAATAAATTATATATTGAAGGTAATTGGGGGAATTTATAGTGCTCAAAAAATGTGACACAGGTTTACTTTTGTCCTTAAGGGCAAAAAACTCATTACATGATTTGATTTGATATGTTTTAGTTCCCAAGCAGACACTATGATCAAAATTTATTTTCGTTTGTTGTTCAATTTATGTTTTCGACAGAATTTATATCTATTTTTAATTTTTTGTTTTTTTTTCATCAACTTGTTATTAAATCTCTATTACTCTATAATAATTGACAAATTATTAATTTAGAATATTTTTTAAAACCATTAAAATTTAATTTGACTAAATGTTTTATATATTATGTGTAATGCATATTTAGAAATATTTGAAATATGTTTAAAAATATATATATATATTTTATTTATATCAATATAAATATATTAATATTTTTTGTAATGATTTTTTTGAAATAGACCGTTTATTAGAGCTAGTAAAAATGCATAGATAATTGACCCCCTTTATTAGCATATTTTTAGAAGTACCGAGAAATGCCTTTTTTGTCAGCCCTTTTTTAATGGCGTTGATAGGTGGTTGTCATCTATTTATTCCATTTGATGATAATGGGCCTCCTTTTATTGTAAATTGTTTTGATATATAATGGGGGTAAATAGATATTTTTTATAGAGCTTTTAAAAAACTAGTACTAGATAATCCTCGTAATGTAGTAGTTCTCCAACCTAATGGTATGAAAGTACCTCATCACCTCTTCCCTAATAAAATCAACGATATGAACTATCCCATGTATTAGAATCACATCATCACCATCTAATTGCCACATGATTATCTGTTCACCTCCTAGAATTTGTTCCTACGTATCTACAAAATCATTTTCTATATCGTATCCAACCATTACATAGTCTAAAAATTAATATGGTAACATTATTAAAGTTCATGTCATTGATATTTGGCCTTGATAATCACATATCATATAATAATTCAACAATCTAATTTGGCACAACTTTTCCTCATATTTTCATTGAAAAATTACCTGATCTACTAGTACCTTATGAATGAGATCATCTATAATGCATTTACCATTAACTAGTGCATATGTTATCTAAAATTAGATCATCTATAGATACTCTACCTTGTTCATCTTCCTCAAATTGTGGTCCCTCTATATGACGATATATATAGAGTCCATTGGTGAATGTGAAAAATATAACTATCTATGAGAGATAATTTCACCGATACATCAAATGATAGACAACAAGTACCCAATCTAAGTAATTTATAGGATTTTTTTTTCTCATGGGGCCATATATGATGTGACCCGTAAGATACAAAATTCTCATTTGTAATTAGTGCTTATCATAAACCAACAATAGAAGAATCACAATATAAAAAATTTCCAATCTATGGATTGAGAGTTATCCTTAATTGAACAATAGTGAACTTACTCTTCTCCTCATGAAAACACTCTCTACACTTTTTCATCCAATGAAACAATATCACTTTCATAATTAGCACACTCATGTTTTCTAATAAATTAGATAATCATATTATAAACATAGAAAGAATCCAACTAAGACCAGAAAGCATCTAATGTTGAAAATATATTAGTAACAATTCTAGGTCATGGATTCCATAATATTATCTCGGTCCATGTATATTCCATTCTTTGACTCCATTCACATAGATAATCTTTTACAATGAATTCAATAGTATGAATTCAACAGCAAGGAAAAAGGAGATGTTTGTGAAGTGTACTCAGAAATATCTATAAATGTCAATCATCTTTCTTTAGGGTCCACGAGTAGATACAAATGATTTAAACGAATTAAATAATGAATTATTAAATATCTTGGTATAAAGTCCTTTTTGTGGGATCCATGAAGAATACAATTCCTTTCATCAATCCAAAATGCATGACATTTTACTGATATACACTATACTGATTTTAAAAATCAGTCATTGGGATATCCTTGTATCTGACTGAAAATTGGTGATATACCAATCAAATAGAAATATTTATTGAACCACATGGATCCCAATAACTAATCTATGATATCACTGATCCAGTAAAAACGATATCTATTCTTTTTAGACACCCAATTTGTCTTTGGATAATCTACAATTAAGTGATGAATATCACATTCCTATTTGACAAACATGATTGGTTCTTCCCAAGGTGATTCAATTGACCTTATTAATCCCTTATGTTTTAATTCATCATGAGGTAAATTTAGTTTAATCCAATCAAATAGTGTTTTTTTGGTATTGGGGGTATCAAAATGAGATGTCTATCTATTAGGAGTTATAACTTGTTGTCAGGTCCTCTATTGGGGGTAGTCTAATGATGTCTTTAATAAATATGTTCTCATAGATATACATAAGTGGTGAAATGGAAAATGTGGATACCATTGATCTTGATGAATGAGACAATATCACAATTTATGGAATGACCTCCCATGTTAGCTCAAGACATGGCTATATCAACCTACACCCATCTCTCATTTACTTATCATCACAAAATTCTCTCTGAATGGAAATATGAATGATGCCCATTCCAGATTGAAATAAATATGGGCTCAGAATCTATAAAACTAGTTTATTATATGAATCAAAAAAATATTTTACACTATAGAACTATAAAGTCTAGCATATTTCCAAAACCAAAATTAATGTAGGAAACTCTTGGAATCAATGGGGGTTGTCTGGTTACATTCCCAACCGCATATTGTGTTAAAAAAACTAAGAATGGAACTTGATCTGTAATTCATTTCTGATAATAACATAAAAATATATTTATTAATTCCAAATTACTATGTAATAATTTTGTACACAATTTTTATTTGATAAATTCCATATCTCAAAGAGAAAATAGTCCCTCACCATCATCTATTGGATTCTAATCCACTTTATAAACATGGTTTTCTTTAGATCGGTGACCCTATTATTGAGATGAATGACCTAAGTAAGTCATAATTGTGAAATCCCAATACTGAGGTCCCCAAATGGATTCTTGGGACATAGATCCCACATGTCAAAAACCCCTATAAAACCACAAGCACAATGATATTAAGCATTACAACTAGAGATACCCCATCATTTAATACTATAAAATCATGGGATGAGGTGTTGTATTATATATGTGATTATGTAAAACCATCCAATAAAATGACACACTATGGAGCTATGTAGGAGAGGGGTAAATAAGTGATACCATGGTCCACATCAATACTACTAACTTGCTATATGTTCCCATTATTTCTTTTCCTTATTCCAAATGTTATTGTAACTATAATACTAGGAGGTCCACACAGTTGATTACTAATGTTTTTAAGAAGACCATCTAATCAATCCTCATCCAGGACCATCTCAGTGGTCAAGGAATTACGAAGATCCTCCATGAATGTTAATAGGTTCAATAACATGACCTGTCAACATATATATGGATGATTACTAATGTCAAGCTTCATAGAATTTTCTACCACATTCCTAGACACGAATGTAGAAAAATGGGGCACATTAGTGAAATGGGTGGTGTACGAATATAGCATCATGGAACCCTAATACAGATCTTCAAACACAAATTGGTTTAGAATTATCTTATTGAGAAATAATTACTCAATGAACATTCTCTGGATGTCCTCCCATGTGAGATCCAATTTTCTACCAATATAACCCATCAAACCCCATCACCTATTAGTTGGTACATGTAGTATGAATTACTCCAGCATCACATCCAAATGTTTTGGTCCATTAGTGTTTTAAAACAAACCACTGATGATTTATATAAAATCCAATATACCATATGCCCCTATAGTAACGTGAAAGGATGGTTGATGATGGAGTTGGATCTCACTTGTATAGTTGACCATAGATCATGTTCCCCCACCACCATGATCTAAAACAAGACAAAGTACTCTTTGATGACCTAGTCCCACCTAAGAAAAAAAACTAAAACAATTTTGGGATTTTTATTAACTACACACCCCTCAATTGAAGGCAGTAAAGAAAGGTAATCAACCATAGTGGGAGAATCCAATCCCACATCTTCAGGTGGTCAAATATGTATCCTTTCAGGATGTATATTATGAAATTAAAGGTAATTACTTTGAAAAACTAGATTAAATAATATATATTCAATTCTTTATTGGGATCACAGAATTTTCTGTACGGAGTCGACACATAACTGAATGTACATAACCTCTTGAACTAACCACGGTTTCAACTCAAACACATTAGTCATAATTATATATATATATATATATATATATATATTTAAAACATAAAAACATCCCCCCTTTTATCTAATTAAATAAAATAGATGTATTAAAACATCGTGGAAAAAAATTTATCACTCAGTCAAAGAATTATTGTCTATTTTAAACAAATAACACACATAATGGCATTAAATTAGTTAACTAGTATGTTTTAAACAATAGGTATGTATATGTATTGTGATACCATGTGCCTAATAATTATTCATAAATGCATTAAAATCCCATAAAAATAATAATAGTAATCCCTTCACCTTTAACTCATTTGTTTTTTTACTAATGAGATGTCCATGAACATTGAAACTCCCAAACCCAAGTCCCCTAAAATGTATCTCCATAAAACCATATCCCATGTTATAAAAAAATAAAACTATTCCCTGATACCATTTTGTAAGGAACAACTCCAAACCATTGTGTCCAATAATGATATCCAAAAGGCCTCATGTACACCTCCTCATAGGCAAAAGGCTTCCAAATATCAGTCGAGGTCTGGAATTATAAACCTCCAACCCAGTAGCCCACAGCTAGTTGTTACTTTATTATATTGTAACTAGATACAAGGAATCATATCCCTAAATACTTAATAGTTCATTAGTATTGGTTAAATAATTACATACTTGAATCAACCATTACATTAAAAACATAAAATAAACAACCTACATAATCTAATTTTTTTGAAATGATAGACCCATTAAAATATTCATTCTTTAAATAAAATGGAATGGAAATAAAATAAGTTTGATAAAATATACTAAAATTTTTTTATGTACAATTGAAGTTAACATAAAATGATATGTAATAATCAATATGATAATGTAAATAACTAAAAACAAATTCCTTTTAATCAATAACTTATAAAAAAACATCCATGTTTAATATAAATGTAATAATATTATAGATAATAATAACAAAATTCTCAATGATGTAAATTCATTACATTGGATTACATGTTCTCAAAAATCCTTATAAATATAACATCAATACCAATTTATTATATAGTCTATTTAATCTGTAGTTATACACAAGTGTCCTATTTAATGTTAGCTTACTTATTTTTTCAAGAGAATCATTGATGTAATGATCGCCTATCTGTAATCAGGCCACAACCATCAATGAAAATCTTATGCATTCCTTATATATTTAATGATAAATAGAATTAATAAAAAGTATAACTTATCAGAAAAAATAGATTTATTGAGTAAATAATACATATTTATAATGGTTTTCCCTTTTCCATGAAATAACATTCACAGTAAAAAACCATATGTACAATTGATATATATATTAATCAATAAATATACCCATGATAAAAAATAAAATAATTAATGGAAATTTTACACCAAATGATAAAATGTAACACCCCATGATTTCATAGTAGGGTATCTCTTCAAAGTAATTCAATAGCTTGCACCACACACAAAACTGAGTACGAGCGCACAACAACTTACCAAACAAGCCGTTAAAAAATGGTTAATAATACTATTAACTATATTTGGAATTTTATATTATCTATGTAATTTTAACTTATTTATTATGTTTTTAAAAGAAATATTATAAAAATAAATGCAATTTTTCAGATAAAAAATTATTTTCCAAAAAAATGCAATTTTACCACCTTTTAATATCAAGACCCTTTTAAATCCAAAATCTGACATGTTTACATAATCAATTTGAGAAAATAATATTCTTCTTTAGAATCAAGACATCAATATTTAATTTGAATGAAATTTTTCCATTTTTCTAATAAGGTTCATTTTTTAGGAATAGTGAGAAACAATGTATTTTTATTCAAAACTGCCTTTTAATCTAATTTATTTAAAATTAGTAGATCATTTTTTAGTTATTTTTTAAGTGTAATTAGATTATATTTTTACCATTTAATAAATTTTTGGTCATTGGAAGTAATTTCACTTTGAAATTGAACATATACAAGTGTCAATCTTTTTATAGTTAATATTTTTTTTAAACACTCTTTTTGTTTTGTCATCGAGAATTAATTATAAATTAATTATAAATTAATTAATCCATCATCTAAATTTTTAATTATGTAAAATATCCATAATTTTATATTTCTGAATATAAAATATTTCATAGGCTGAATATTTGGTATTTTTCTGAAAAACATCATTTTTTGAAGAATAATAAACCACTATATAGAAGTTAAAAATATGACTTTTTCATTTCAATAAAATTTAAATCTTTTTTAAATTGAATTTCAAAAATCATACATAGATTTTTGTTATTATTAAGTAAAATGATGTTCAACAATATGAAAATAATTTTCGATGAATCGTAACTTTTGACTTTTATTTACCGCGGTTAAAGGTAAATATGGTAATATAAGGTAAAAAGAGTATTATAATAATTAAAAATTACATTAACACATGTCCTAGAATAATTTGAGGAGTCATGGACAAAAATGTGTATCCTTGGGTCGGTTTTGGCTCCCCATATAGCAACATAAGAGTGATAATGACACTTTATTTTAATTTAGTTAAATAAAGCCAAAAATGATATAAACAAATATCTTTTAGTAACTTTATTGTTACATGGGGTTATATAACTTATCCTTTAGACTATAAATATTCTTTAGAAAGATAAAAATATTTCCTAAATCATGGTATTTGTTTTATAATTTTTAAAAATAAAATAAATAATATTATTTATGACACAATAATGATGTAGTTTTTAACTCATTAATAAATTATTAAAGTAAATATGATTAGAAATATTAAAACAATATCCAATACCTATAAAATTTTTATGGGATGATTTTATTTTAAATAAGAGTAATATTATCATCTAACACAATGATATTTGGACCATTAGTCACTGAAAATCATTATATAATAAAATAATATTTTCAATGTTTCCTAAAGATCCCCTCCCCCCTTATAAAAATCCCTCAACTATATCCCATTACTCACACCTATCAATCCCCTTGGCTCGAACAACCTCTTACCAAATAAGCTCTCAATGTTACTCCCTTACCCCTAGAAGCCTTACCTTTGGTATAAGGAACTTCACAAAATCCTTTTGTCTCCAACCAAAGAGAGTTACCCGATTTTAAGGTAAAATATTCCCTAAAGTTATCTTCTTTTATTTTAATTATCCAAACCCCTAAACACTTTTTAATACATTATTTTATAGAAAAACCAGTATACTAAATATTCTAGGTTATATTTATGTTATTAATTCGAGATACACTTACAAACACCTCCATCTAATGGGAAAATAACATATTGTTTCTAGGGACAGAGAACTATTATCTCATTAAACGATGATTGTTCAATTATCTCCTACCGCATCTTATGGTGGCCATTATGATGGAACTATATATATGTGATATATATTATATTTATATTGATTCTATGCCTCTGTATTTTTCATTTACATCATACCTTTAAGGTTTCCATAATGGGTAAATGTGACAATTTCATTCGAGGAAGTACAAACTACAGCCTCCTCAAAGTTATACGACTCGTTTATGCCATACATGGAATGTACAAAGGATGAAGATAATAAAATTATATATGATGTTATACTTGTTTTATTATATACATTTGTATCATTATGTATTCATTCAATTAAAATATTAACTATAAATGAAGGTAGCATTCATGCGTACGTAGGTCTTACCGTCTCAATGAACGGTGCATTTCATTTCTTATCCCCAAATTTTATGTACTATTATCAATACATATATTTATACAGGATATATAAGATACATCTGATATATATGAATCATGCATATCATTCAGGAGATAAATTACTTTTGACCACATGGACAACATGTAATTATAAGAATTCTACTTTTGACTCAAGTACCAAAAATCAACAAAACGACCATTATTAACATAAATGAGTATATAATGTTCCTAAAGTTATAATAAGTGATTTAAAAGAAATAATAAATTTTAAATAGTTTCAGAAGAAATTATAAATAAGATTTATTTTTTTATTCAAGAGATTAAAGAATGAATGGGTCAATTCAGACGCATGGTACGAGGTTTCTTATCTCACTATTAATTTTGTGAGTTTTCTATTGTTTGCCAATAATTTATTGCATGTGGTGTATTGTGTATTGTAATTTCATATATATTATCATGATTCTCTTTATATTCATGGTATCTTGCGATTAATTTGGTGGTTATTAACTTTTTTTTCATACGACTCAATTCATTACAACGTGGTATGGTTTTTTCATCTCACTTTTTATTCCTGTGAGATTCATGAAATATTAGCCACTATTCAATTTTGCATGGTGTTTGTACTTACAATGATTATATTACTGGTGTAATATTAATTAATTTATAGGTATTTAAATTTTCATTTTATGATCTTTATTTCACGAGGTGTTTGTTTCGTGAGATACAAAATCAGTGTGGGAATTTCAAATTTCAATTTACACTCATTGGGCTTTACGCATACTTGATTGATTATTTTTACTCCAAGATTATATGTGGAATCACTATTTATTATTTATTTTGTAATTTCCACTCCCCTTTATGTGGATATACATTGGATACACATTATCACTTGATTGATAATTTCTCAAGTCATTGATAAGAACTTGATAAGAGTATTCTTAACTCAGTTTCCATAAACTCTGTTAAACATCCATGTCATTGGTGTTGTTTTTAGAATAATATGTGTGAATGTACACTAATTTATTTACAATGAATATCCAATAATATTGAGTATATTTATATTTTACACACATAATTATGTTGTTGATTTGTCATTACCCTAAGGATTCGGTCTTTATAAGGGATTTTATCTCAATTTACATTCCATTGAGACTTCTTTGTTGTAATATGCCAATTCACTTTAATACGGTGTATATAATGTACTTCGACCTATTATATCTTGAATCCCATTATTCTCATCATATTATAATGTTTTTATTACCATAATTATTTTTATTCAAGTGTCTCTCTTTTGGTTAGGAACTCCAACTAAAATATCATTTAAAATATTTTAAAGATTTATTCTTCTAAATCTTTCTCATTAATGTATATGTTTTAAAAATGGTTTATTGGATTTATTTATATTGACAGTAATGTTTTAAAATTAAAATTTCCTTTAAAATATTCACATTAGTATGGGACACCTTGATTCCAAAAATTTATTTTAAATGGATTCTAGATAAATAGTGATACTTTTAAAAGTTTTTAAGAAAAGGAGGATATTTATCTCAAAAATTTTTGATGATAATTTTCATCTATGTCAACATCCTTCATTATTCACAATTGTGGTTAATTTATTATAATAAAATCATCCATATTTAATTTAATGAGTTTTGTTTGAAAATGGATGTGCTATTTTTATACTATTCATGGTTTATGGATAATGTATTGATATTCCATATGCTAGTTTTAATACAAATGTTTATTTTATGTTTAAACCTTTTCATATGACGAATGCATTGGATGTAGTATGTGATGGGTGGAGCCCTCTATAGCTCCACGATGAATTGGTAGGTCTTATGAGACAAACTAGTGTCTTGTGACAAGTCCTTGACAAAATCTTATTTGTAGTCTCGGCATAAGGCCTTTAATATGTGATTATGATGTCGGATATTATAAATTCCATCAGTATGAGATTAGAAATTCATATTTTATGTGATTATTCAATTAGTAGAATACCCATGACTATGTTTTATTATGGAATTATTTACTCAACTCATATTCCTGGCATTAATTTCTCAAGTTTATTATTTGTAAAGGCATGTATTTTCAATTATTCACCATTCCTAATGTTTACAGTATCTTCTATTGTATTTCTTACTCTTACAAAGAATCTGGGCTCACCCCATTCTTATGTGTTATTTTCACAGGATTCTATGAAGGGTATTATGATTGATATGCAGGGTTAATATGGGGGATTAATGGATCTCTAAAACAATAATTTATGTTGTGTTTTATTTTCTAATGTGTAATGTAATGTTCATTCATGTAATCTATTTTCCAAGACTGCTAAACCGATCGGTCTTTCAGGACTTGATTCCTTGTAACCGTGACAATGTATTATAATATTTCACCAGATCTAGGCTTCTAAGATAGGGGTGTTACAGTTGGTATCAGAGGAAGTTTATTACAAAAAATGGAAACTAGATTCAGAAAAACTCTGATTAGAAAATGTTACCCTAAGATAGATTTTGAGGATTAGTATAGATGAAATTACTAGAATTATTATAATGTAGGGATTTAGTTTATATTTCATGAAATACAAACCTGTCTGGATTTGAGAAGGTAGAGGAGGCTCTGGCATAAATGTACCTAGGAGTGAAAACTATGACAAGGAGTTTTGAGCTTGACATGGGGTATCATTGTACATGACAAAGGGCCTTTCTATACTATTGGTTATGCCACTCCTAGGGGATGGGATTTGGATAATTCAAATTCTCATTACAACCCGAATTGAAGGATTTTAATATAAAATGAGAATAAATGATCATGGTTAATCTTAAGGTGTTTCAGATTTAAAATAAGGTGTCATGAAATTCTCTAAATGTTTTTATGACTCGAACTATGCTTTTTGATTTTTGTCAAACTAGTCGTTCAATTACAGGTTATTAATTTTTGGATTAAAATATGAGGCTTGATATAAAATTTATTGTTAAAATATGTTACGGATACATTTATGGAATTTATCTCAATTTTGGGAATATTAAAAAATGTATAGTTTTTGAAAAAGACAACATGCTGACCATGTGACAACCCATCGCATCGGATAATTATGCGGGAATCGAACCAACAACCAATGTGTGACTGGGATTTATCACCTACCACTGAACAACCTGAATTCCCTGGTTAGTATGACTAATTTTTTTAGTTAAACTATTTTTTGGATCTAGAATATGTTGATTTTGGGAACATATGATTTATCCTTATTATTGGAAAATGATTTGGTCATTAAGTGATAATTTTATTTTGGAAGATGTTTTCTCTTTTTGTAACACTATATTACTAAGGAAAATAGAATACTTTGGAATTTCATTTGAGAGGTAACAGAGGATTTTTATTTTTTTAAGAATGTATGTTTTTATAGTATACTTATATAAATTTAGGTTATTTATTGAAATGATTAACCAATCATAGAGAATATGTGATTAGGATAATTACTTTTAATTATATGGCTTTAAGATTACTCGATGTTTTTTGAAGATAAATGATATGATTTATCTTGAAAGACTTCGTGATCAAATCCTTCAGAATTTTGGATTTCAAACATAGTTTGGATTATTTTGAAGAATTTTAGGGAATTTTGTTTTCTAAATGATCTTTGTTAAAATGATGGTATTTTTTGATTAATTTTGGAGATTAAGAGTAGTATTTCTTTCTACAAAAGATTTTCCTTTTTAGGGATCACAGGATATTGTACTAACCATTTTGGTATTGGTTAATTTGTAATGAAAAGGGAAATATATAGTTAATCTTTTGTGGATTTTATGATTCTATAAAAGTTTATTCTAGCACTTTAGGATTGAAAAAGTCTTCTTGAATACTCATCATTTGGAGAAAAGATGAGTTTATCATAGAAATTTATTAAAGGATGAAACTCTACAAGTAAATTAAGTATATTTCCTTATTATCTTAGTTAATCTCATAAATAAAGTCCAAAAAATTTTGAGAGGTAACTTAAAAGAGAAACATTTCCCATTTACTTTTCCTACTACGTAATCGAAGACCTTTCAACCCATCACATTTTTATGTCTTTCATATTGTTATCATTATCCTAATGATTTTCTCGATCAATCCCCATAAGAACATGATGGTTATATTTCTCTTCTATATCCATGATTTCTTACATGGAACTCTAGAATTTGTTATTTTTTGTAACCTTCAAACTTACCAGTATTTATTTTAAAATAGAGGCCTCATTAATCCATTTTTCAATAAGTGATTTCAATTAACATATTTTAAAATATCAAACCCCATGTTTTTAATCCCAAGTGTAAACTGTGAGGATTCAATTTATTGATGGAGGAGAAAATGTAACACCCCACGATTTCATAGTACGCTATCTCTTTAAAGTAATTGAATAGCTTGCATCACACACAAAACAATGTTCGAGCGCATGCCGACCTACCAAACTAGCCACTCAAAAACACTTATGAACAATATTAAATGGATTTTTAATTATATATACATTATATAATTTTAAATTATGTAATATTAGTTTCTTAGAAATATTATAAGAACAAACTCAATTTTTAAGATATATTTTTTTTTTGAAAAATTAAATTTTACCACCTTTAAATGGAGAACTCTTTTTAAATCCAATATCTCACACATTTACATATTAAATTTAAAAAAATAAAATTCTTCTATAGAATTGGGACATCAAAATATACTTTGGATGAATGTTTCATATTTTTCTAATAATGTTCATTTTTTTTGAATAGTGAGAAATACTGTATTTTTATTTAAAAATGCATTTTAATATAATTTATTTATATAGTTAGATCACCCTTTTAATTGGATTTTATGTTTAATTAGATTATATTTTTACCATTTAATCCAATTTTGGTCATTGGATTTAGTTTTACCTTGAAATTGGACATAAACAAGAGTCAATCTTTTGATAGTTAATATTTCTTAAAAACATGTTTTCTGTTTTGACAATGGGAATTAATTTTAAATTTATTAATCCAAAATATTTTTACATAATTTGGTATAATAGAAATCAATTTTTAATTCCTAATTCCAAATATATCATAGGCTGAATTTTTGGTATTTTTCTAAGAAACATCATTTTTTGATGAATAGTGAAACCACTAAGTAGTAGTAAAAAATCTGACATTTTCATTGAAATGAAATTTTACAACTTTTGTGAATTGAAATTAAAAAATATGACATACATTACTTTTATTATCCTATAATTTGTGGTTCAATAAGATGAAAATAATTTTTCAGGAATAGAAACTTTTCACTTTTATTTACCACCGTTAAAGGTAAATAGGGTAATTCAATGTAAACAAATATTATAATAATTCAAATTTACATTGACACATGTCCGAACCATATTGGATGAGTCATGACCGACCATGGGCATCCATGGGTCTATATTGGGACCCCATGGATCAACTTATGAGTGATAATGACACATTATTTTAATTTACTTAATGTAAAGGTAAAAATGACATAAACAAATACCCTTTAGTAAAATAATTTTTACATGGGAATATTTAAATTATCCGTTCAACTATAAAAAAAAATTTAGAATATAAAAAAATTTCTGACATCATAGTATTTATTTATAATTTTTATATGTTATATAAATAAAATTGTTTATAAAAAATAATGATGCAGGTTTTACCTCATTAATAAATGATTAATATAAATAAGATTATAAAATTGAAAAAAAATATCCAATACTAGTATAATTCTTTTTGGATGATTTCATTTAAAATAATAGTCATATTATCATCAACCTTAATGATATTTGGACCTTTAGAAACTGAAAATCATTATATAATAAAATAATATTTTCAATGTTTCCTAAAGAGCCCCTCATCCCCATTATAAAAATCCCTCAACACTAACTCATATCTCACACCTCTCAAGCCCCTTGGATCATCCAAACAGTTCCCAAATATTCTCCCAAGAACCTTCCCTTACACTTATAAGCATTAACATAGGCATAAGGCACTTTAAGTAATTTTTTTGGTTCAATCCAAAAGGAGATACCCAATTTTAAGGTAACATCTTCCCTAATGTTCTCTTATTTTATTTTACTTCTCCAACCTAGAAAATATTTTTATTACATTATTTTATAAAAACACCAGTATAATCAATATAATAGGTTGTTTTTTGTGAATTCTTCTAGCTACACATACAAACACCTCTATCTAATGGGAAAAGAACATACTGTTTCCGTGGACAACGAATTACTGCCTCACAAAATGATGATTGTTCAATTATCATATATCACCACTTATGGTTTCCATTAATATGGAACTATATTTATATGTTATATATATTATGTTTATATTTTTTCTATTATTCTGTATTTTTCATGTATATAATACAGTTATGGTTTCTATAATGAGTAAATGTGATAGTTTAAATTGAGGAAGTTCAGACTACCGCCTCCTCAAACTGATATGACTCGTTTTGTCCTTACATGGAACATATAAAGGATGTAGTTACTAAAATAATATATTAATATGTACTGGATTTATAATATACTGATCCATCATTAATTATTCAATCAATAAAAATACAAACTAAAAATTAATGTAGCGTTCATACGTACGTACGGCTTACCATCTCCATGAACAGTGCATTACATTTCTTATCTCCAAATGATATGTACTATTATAAATACAGATATATATATATATATATTGTATATATAAGATATATATGAAATATAAATCATGATGATCATTATGGATATAAATTACTTTTGATCATAAGGACAACTTGTGGTTATTAGAAGTTTACTTTTGACTCAAGTTCCAAATTTCACCAAAACAACCGTTATTAACATAAATGCGTACATAATTTTTATAATGTGATAATAAGTGATATAAAAGAAATTATAAATTGGAAAAAGGTTCTGAAAAAAATTAGAAATTAACTTTAGTTTTTTATTCAAAATATTAGATAATGAACGGGTCCATTTGGACACAAGGTAAGGGGATTCTTACATCACTCTAAATTTCATGATATTTCTATTGTTCAATACTTATTTATTTCATGTGTTGTATTGTTTACTGAAATTTGATATATATTATCATGATTCTATTTATATTCATGGTATTTTGTGATTAATTTTGTGGTTATTAAATTTTTTTCATACATCTCCAGTTATTACAAAATGGTAAGGGTTTTTAATCTCACTTTTTATTCCCGTGAGATTCATGCTATATTATCCACTATTTCCTTCAGTATGGTGTATGTATTACCCATTATTGTATTATTGGTGTAATATAATTTAATTAATGGTTATTTACATCTTCATTTTATGTTTCTTCATTCAGAGGTTTTTTGTTTCGTGAGTTACCAAATCAGTAAGGGAATTTCAAATTTCAATTTACACTCGTTGGTCTTTACACAAATTTCATTGATTATTTTTACTCCAAAATTATGTGTGGAATCACTATTTATTATTTATGTAGTAATTTACAATACCCTTTCCGTGGATATACTTTTGATACAGAATATAACATGACTGATGATTTCTCATGTCAATGATATGAGCATGATAAGAGTAATCTTAAATTAATTTCCATTCATTGAGTTAAACATCCACGTCATTGTTTTTGTTTTTACAATAATATGTGTGAATGTACTCTGATTTACTTACACTTAATATCCAATAATATTGGTTGTATTTATATTTGTCACTACTAATTATTTCATTGATTTAACATTAACCTAAGTATACAATCTTTACAAGGGATTTAACCAGAATTTACATTCCATTGAGACTTATTTGTTGTTATACACCAATTCATATTTATATGGTGTATATAATGTACTTTGAACTAGTATAACATGAATCCCATTATTTTCATGATATTATAATTTTTTTTGTAAAATCAATTTTCTTATTCATGTGTCTATCATTTGGTTAGGAACTCTAACTAAAATATTATTTTAAATGTTTTAGTGATTTATTATTCTAAATCTTTCTCATTAATGTCGATGTTTTAAAAATGGTTTAAAGGATTTATTTATATGGAAATTAATGTTTTTAAATTTAAATTCTTTTTAATTGTAGTATGTGTTATGGGACTGTTTGATTCAAAAATATATATTAAACAACTTCATGATAAATAGTGATACTTTTAAATGTTTTCAAGAAAAGGGGTATATTTCCGTCAAATAGTTTTGATGATTATTTTCATCTATGTAAATATAATTTCTTATTCTCCATTGAAGTTAATTTAGTATAATAAAATCTTCCATATTGTATTTAATGAGTAAATTTTCACTATTTATATTCTATTTTTATACCATTCATGGTTTATGGATAATGTATTGACATTTCTTATGCTAGTTTTAATATGAATGTTTATGTTATGTTTCAAAATTTTCATATGAGGAATACATTGGAAGTAGTAAGTGATGGGTGGATCCCTCTATTTCTCCTCAAGGCATTGTGAGGTCTCATGAGACAAAATACTGTCTTGGTATAAGTCCTTGTCAAAATATTATTTGTAGTCTTGGCAAGAGGCCATGACTTTGTTTTAATGATGTACAACATTATGCATTACATCATTATGAGATTACCAATTGATATTTTATTTGGTTATTCGACTTGTAGAATAACCGTGACAATGTTTAGTTATGGAATTATTCACTCAGCTCATATTCCTACCCCAAAGTTTTTATATTTATTATTTTTATAGGCATGTATTTGAAATTATTCACAATGCCTAATGTTTATGTTATCTTCCGCTGTATTGCATACTTTTACCGAGCATCTAAGCTCACCCCTTTCTAATGTTTTATTTTACCAGGATTACAAGATGTTTATTCTTATTGATATGAAGGGTTAATATAAAGGATTAATGGATCTCTCAAATAATAATTTATGTCATGTTTTATTTTCTAATGTGTAATGTAACGTTCATGTATTTAATCAATGTTATAAGAATGCTAAATTTATTGGTATTTAAGGACTAGATTTCATTTATTCATCCAAATGTATTAAATTAATGCACTGTCTCCGGGCTTCTAGGGTCGGGGAGTTACATAACAAGAAAGTGAATGTTTAAAGAGAATTTTAATGATTAAAAAATCAATTGACAAAGTGAATGAAAATATTTTCATAAGTCAAAATGATCACAAACCTACTATAGAAATAATAAGTATAGAATCAATAAAATATATACCCTAAATAGTATAACTAATGTAATGGGTTTTTTTGTTTGATGAATATAAATACCTTTAAATACCATTTACAACATTTTTTTGGAAAATACCCTTCAACAATGAAAATAAATTAAAGAAATAATTACATGAAATTTAAGGAATTTTTTTAAAAAAATAATGTAGTAAAATAATAAAGAAAGATTCAGATAATTGAGAAGTCATTATAGTTGGAAAATTATGTTCATACAGAGTCTGATAAAAAAAATAATCCTTTCACATTTTGCTTAAATAGTCAAAAAGTCACTTATCCAGATAACAAAAAGATGATACATCTTAAAACATTTTGATAAAAAATAATATAATTTTATAAAATTATTAATAAATCATTGTGTATAATTAAAAATATTATTTTGAACATTTTAAGGAAAATACTATCATGGATGTAGATAATCCCAAACCAAGTATAAAAATTACTTGTTTTCATTCAAAATGATATTTTGGTATCTTGAGTACATAATGAGTATTAAATATAAGGAAAAAAATATAATTTCAATAAATACCTATAGGATAATAAAATATATTGAGTTTAATAAAAAAGTAAATAATCCCCTGACCATAGAATTTAACATAAACAGTATTTAATAATGATTATATTATAAAACAATCCCCAACCACTTAGGATATTTTGGAATCATAACCCTCTGATAGAAACAATTATAGATGAATCATTAAATACCTTAAATATAGTGATATTAATGTTATAAAATATAAAATGGGTAGTAGATACACCTAATATAAATAAATAGTTTTATAATCCAAAATATTTCTCAATTAATTGAAAATTGGGATGAAATAACTTACACTGATCATACCATTGAAGTGATAATTAACAAATGTGTTGGTTATTTTATCAAATTTAAATCCACATAAAATAATTCAAACTTTAATATAATATTATTATAAATTATTATATATATAATTTAAGAATATCAATTATAATTAAAAAGGGAAACACATTAAGGGAAGTAGTGTGCGGGTACCCTACAATTCATAGGAAAAAATTACTTTTGCAGTTGGGGTCCTTGCCTAGTGTTTAAGGAAACACCACAATACTGAATCAACCACGGATATATCCTGGTAATCCTTATTAAATGGGGATTAAATTTGGAATCAGAACATGGTTGGGGGATAGAGGCTGCTACAAGTAGGGGAAAGGGTTTGGGCTTGTCGATGAGGCGATACCACAAAGGGAGGTCTCAATCAGTTGTAGGTCAGTTGTTAGTGACAGGAAATAAAGAAATAGAATATGGATGGTGTGATGGCCTCGTATAAACATTTTTGGCAGGTGGGAGGATTCGTGATCATTATTGGAGGGAACATCGGGGTATTGGGTATCATAAGATTTTGTGGGTTGAGGGGTAGTGGTGTGTGGTAAATGTCCTGATGAGAGACAACAGAGGCAACAAAATGTGGAGGAGAAGTAATTTATATGGATGATTGACGATGGGGGAACAACAGATGAGAAGTGGGAAAATGTTTTCTTCCTTGTTTCTGATCCAAATGGGGATTATGCAAAACAGCCAACATTATAGGGCTACCAGAGTGAGATGAATGAGAGGTTATGCCATATTATATTAAGACCTTGTATTGTTCATGAATTGGTCAATGCAATCAAATTTTACATGGATGTCAAGTAGAGAGATCTTATATATATATATATATATGATGGGAAGCTCATTCTTGTGGTGAGAGTTCCCTTGGGGTCTTAAGGCCATATTTGGTCCTTGTTTCACTTGTTCTATGGGCCATGTAAGGGTTCCCTCTCAACATAGTTACAAAGGGGATTGTTACTCATAAATAAAAAATCTAAATGCTTGTGGTATATACAAATAGAATACAATGAAGAGGTAATATATACCAATGAAATAAAATTGTGTTATGTAACAACTGACCACCTGCTAACCCTAAATCTCAATCCCATTCGATAATATAATTTGAATTAAATAGTAAAATAATATAATATATGAACGAATAATGAAATAACATGTAAAATGGAACTATGTACACTATAAAAAATAATTGTATAGATATCATTAAAACATTCATTAAGTAATGGATATTGAGATGGAATCCCTTACCTCGGGTCTGACTAGTCACATAGTTTTATTATCTTTATGAAAAATAAATTTATATTAATTATTTAATTAATTAATAAAATTTGTCATGTTTATTACTTATTCTATTTTATTTTATATTGTTCCATGTTTGATTACTTATTAAATTATATTCACATTTTACATTTTAAAAATATTATGTTCATATATAGAAAATACAATAGATAGTTTGATTATGGTAAAATTGGTAATTATTCCATCATATTCAAAATAATAATCCCAATTATTTTATAATTTTTATATATAATTTATATTTTTATAAAGAACCATGAAATATGGTTATAAAAGACAGACTCAGTTACAGTCATGGATATGAAATGTTATATATACGCACGTGTAATGTTTCAATTTTTGAATGATCAAAAATGAAAGAAGGTGAGTATTATTTTAATTTTATAGAATATTAATTATATCATAAATATATTATTATTTATTATAATACACCTATATATAACATCCATGAGATGCATTAATAATAAATCAATCACATGGATTATTGAAGGTGGTAATCCACACTTTTACAATAACGTCATTAGCCTCCTTCAATAAATTGAAAGAAAAGATAATAAAACATAATTTAATTTTAAAAATTGAAAAATATTTAATTAATATAATAAATATAAATTAAATACATCATATTATATTTCTATTTTAAGCATTTATGGAAAATTAATTACATCAGTTAGTGAGGTGGTAGTCCACCGTACAAAGGAACAATAGTTTTAATTTCAATTTTACAGAAGAGGTATTTATATTAGTTATTCCATTTAAATAATAACATATAAATATATGATAGAAATTTATATTATTATAAAATAATGTTTGAATGATATTTTATGGATTTGGAATAATAAATAATAATTAAAAAATTCTATACGAATTATGTTTTTACTTCATAAAACCTTTTTAAGAAAAAACCAAATTCTATAATAAGAGGTTTTTATAATAATAATAATGAATCTACAAATTGGTAATGTTATATATGTATTTCTATATGTAATTTAGGATCCATAATCATTTCTATGTTTGAATAAAATTTGAGAGGAGGTTCCCTTTTATATGTGTTCGGAAGGGAAGTTTTAGAAACACCTAAAATATTAAATAAATACACATTATTTGTTATAAAAAAATGGGTCAAAAATGATAAATTTAGACTATGTGATTTGGAAGGGTCCAAATACTTCTATAAAATTAAATCATGAAAATTTTAGATTATTTTTTTACACTTATCATTTTAATTTAACCTCTATTAACCCTTTTTTGACAATTACTGTGATAAAAATATTTTTACACTCTAGGTGTCATGATTGTGACTATTAAAAGATTATTTGAATATAAATAGAGCATTGGTGATATTTAAAATCAAATCAAAATAACACAAATATATATTTGTATTTTATTAACTTTAAATAATTTAATAAAATATTTTTCACTATAAAATATTATTAATGTCATTTTTGGTTTTATTCATTTACTTTTAATTTTAAAAAAAATACCAATGTAATGAAATTATAATAAAATACCTTTAAAAATCACTAATATTTTATATTAATTTTCAATTTCAAGAATTAATATAACTCGATAAAATGATATTACATTTACTATTTTCAAAATCATTTATTTTATTTTATTATAAATTATTGAAATAATATATCAGTATTGTGAATGATTTTATGGTTATTAGATAATATATAAAAATATAAATAAATTAATATCATGAATATAATTTCATATTTATTAAAATAATCATTAATTTTTCTTCACAATTTTCTTTTGTCCTTTTGTGAATACATAATATATATTCCAAATCAGGAGCGTGGGATTTTTGAATTTTTTTGAAAGAAAATATTAAATAGGACATTTCAACAAAAATATTCCAATAAATAATTGAATAAATAGAATAAGGTGATACCGGTCAAACTAAAATCATAAAATATTAAGTAATGTGAAATACAAAGGCATTATATCATAGTGTTAACCTTTGGTAACCTGATTTTCCATTAAACTATGGGTATAATTTTTTAATCTATATACTATTCATTATAATAAATAATTTTGATGGAATTATTAAATAATGTGATTTATAATGAGACCAAATATAGAATCTATTTTACCAAATAAATACCTATAAGTGGTAGAAATTCATTTTATAATAATCACACAAAACGTGACAAAGTGAAGTTTTTTCAGGAAAATGATTTTTCAATGAAAATATAATTTTACATAAAAATCTCAGACTAGTTATATTAATTATATATATTTCAATTCATATATATATACATATAAAATCTATAAATTTTATTTTAATCATTCCACATTATGTTTTATTTTAATTAATTAATATTTTTAGAAATTATGAAATTTAAAATATTTTAATTAAAATTTTGTTTTTAATAATAAAAGTATATTTATAAGCATATCATTAAAATTTATGATTTAAATGAAATATAAGATATTATTATAAAAAAAATGTATTAAAAATAATGGGATTTACAATTTATATTTTCATTAATGAAAATCCACAACATAAAGGGTTTAACAATGCTTCCTCATAAAAAGAGAGAATGGGAAATATGAAGGCCATCTATAGTAACAAAAATATATATTTTGAAATAGGATAACATTAATGAGATGTATAAATATGTATATCTTTTCATGATCTATTTATAAAAGACTAATATAGGGTGATAAAGAGCAGTGTCTAGATAACATTAATGAACACAAATCTATTAATATGTGTTGGGTGAAAAGATCACCAATTCATCTATAATAATGGACAATGTATAAATTTTTTTCAAGATATTTTTCCAAATATTGAATGAAATGATTACTTTTGGATAAAACTAGAAAATATACCTACTTGGAATCTAATTATTTTAGAAGAGAAATTTTATAATTAGTAAGTTATTTGAAAAAATTCTAATTCATTTATTAAACCCAAAAATGAATTTTCATGATGAATTCTCTCTGCCTGAAGAATAAAAAATAACATTAATGGATCATATGATCAATAAAAGTGTTGATAGAATTTTATTCTTTTTACAAACATTTACCAAAACCAAAATTAATAGCACATCACATCCAATATAGTACATTAAAAAAATAGATAAACAATATAATCCAAAACTCAACCTAATACATTCCATATATTTTTATCCTTGAGATAATTTAATTAAAAACAATGTTGTATTGGCATCAAAATTATTTAGGCCATCAGTAGGCATTGCATCCTTTTCTCCCATCAATTGTGGGTTTAATTTTTATGGTTGTAGCTCCCCAACCTTGGTGCCACTTAAATACTATGATTTGTGTCAGAGAAACATTAGGCTTTTGATGTTCCTCCCCATACACAAAAGAATGAAAAATAAAATAAAGGGACTAATATGTGATAATGTATAGAATATAACCTATGATAGTGAGTATAATACTAGTCTAATAATAAATATAGAATCTATAAAAATAAAATACTGAGCTGAAGACATATAATAAAATTGTAGAAGAAATTTAAAATCATAACCAAATAATAAATAAAAATACCAATTTAAATAACAGTATATGAATAAAAAAATCCATCACTAGTCATAGAAAATTTTATGAACAATCTAGGTCAACTGTGGTTGACCACCAGTACATATATATATATATCATGTTGAATGAAAAGTAACTAAAATGTAAACACCAGCTTATGTTAGAACCACCATGTTCTCTTTATATCCATCCTTAAAAAAATCTCACTTGACCACTATGGTCCCTCCCATGGGCACGATCCCTTACCTGATCGCATAGAGATAATATCTACCACATCTTGAGGGGCCCATATAGTGTGTGTGAATAAATCTTTGTATGCCACCACAACCATGGTCCTTCCAGAAAACCATGATTTTATAGTTATACTAAACATAAATAAAATTGTAGGAGATAAACGTCATATAAATAAAATACCCACTTCCCTTGTACTCAGGGGCCACAATAATGGGTTCTACCTACTTCTATAATCATTGACAATATCCAAATTCATGGCCCATGTTATATATATATAATAAAACATATATATATATATATATATATATATATATATATAACTATTGTGGTGAGGATCCCTTGAATAATGCCCAAAGGCATCACAAGATTAAAAGAATCCCAGGTGATCCCTCAATTCCCAACTGTGAAAACATGTTACCAACACGCCTTCCAAATATTATGTAGCCGGAAATCTAAATGGAATTCCCAAATAGTATGTTCCTACTCCCTCATTCATAAGTTAATAATAGTCCCTATTGGATTATAATCCCAACGTCCTAAGGAACAATAATGTATATCCCCCCAATTTCCAGTCCCACTATCCTCATGTATCACATCGATCCTTATCCAAAACCAACCATCTCATTACCATCAACCGAGGGTCCATCAACATCCAATTGGATTTCTATGTTGTGGAACCCCAAAAAATATGATGGTCAACACCATCACAAAAAAATCATAGTTTACAGGGCCCACTACACGTATATGCAGTCAACACCACATCAATATGAGTCTTATCTATGTGCAGAAGCCTCTAACAAAGAATTTTACAATAAATGTTGATAAAAACATCCAAAATGTACCTAATACACATCATCTGAAACCTTATTCCGATGAGTACTTTTTTGTAAATCATTATGATCAACACCGTCTGAAATAAAATATTCCATTCCCCAATATTGACGCCATATACCCTTTAATTCAATTCCCATAACTCCTAAGCAATAACTAATATCACCTATGAAGTCGAGGTAAAGTCCATATCAATGAATCAAATCACCTCATTCTAGGTATTCAGCACCACTTAAATCCTCATAAAATCCAATTCACATTACCATGGAACCCGTGAATTCAATATATAAAAAATATATTTAATTTAAAACACTCACATAGCCTACCCAACATTTTTTGTCAAAATACATTCACCATGATTACCATGCATAATTTTTTTGGCATATATAGCAGTATCTAAAAGCATCAATTCATTATATTTAAAGGAGGAATTTGAATTTCGTAGGGTATTTATTGTATTACCTACTTGATTTATGTAGATAAAATCCCCAAAAACTCACTAAACATAGGGAAATATAGGAGCCACCTACCACATACCCAAGGTAACTCACCAGTCCGATATCATCCTCTAACTCAATCCAAATTTAACAAAATTTTCATTTCAAAGAAAGAACCTAAAAATTTAGAAAAAATGATCCCATTGATTTATCACACTGTATTGAGAGATAAATGATTGAAATATTCTAGAGGATATTTGGAATTATTGATATGAATCACTATGCACCAACAGGTCCATTATCGGATCGTAGACATCTGATATATTAGGATCCATTGGGGGATAAGAGAGATTTGTTTGAAACAATCATGGTGTTGCCACTTCTATCCACAGAGGAGAAAAAAATCGGGGTTTGATCCCACTAGGTCATTCAAAAATATTTCCTAATACGTACATGTTGTATATATTATAAGAATTATATGTTGGGATAACAAAGGGTAACCTAGTTAAATGTTTTATATTCTATGGGTTGGGCCCCTGATACTTTACACCTTACTACACATCCTGTAAACAATTTACTTGTCATATAAGGGATACATGAAATGTATTCTAGTTAGTTCTATTTTAAAAATCCTTCGCCCTTCGACCATTCTCATGTGCTTTATCAGACACCCTTTTCATCCACTGAAGCATAGACCACATCTATGCGAATGTCCTGGGTAAAAAACCACATAATGTGGTTATGAAGATAGTGAAAAATGGTGGGCCTTACCACCAAACTCAAAAAGATCAAAATTATATAGATAATATCCTATTTCAAAATTTGGTACATTAGAATCCCATGAAATTTCTATTTCACATCCCGAAGCAATAAATAATTAACTTTAGACTGTTCTTAACAAAACCATATCATCCAAATCATCACATTCATCCCCATTGAATTTTAGGTCAGCTCCATCAAGCTGTTTCTTTCTTTAAGATTCACCTAACAAGAATATTATAGACCCCAAAGAATCTTCTGATTGTCCATCAGCTATATACATATATAAAAGTAATCCAGTGATGAGAAATCAATCGTATACCTCATCTAATGCTCCCAATAAGCATGTTGTGTATTTTGAAATCAATAAAATCCCACATCTCAGCAGATTCCCCTAAGATATCCTGATTCCACAAAAATATTATAAAACCCACATCACATTGATGATTAAATGACTAAAAAACTCATTTAAAACCCCATAACATATCTACATATAAATTCCCATAAAAACCCTGAATCCTATACACTTCATTCATTAACCACATCACATCAATGAAGAAATACTTATGAAATGCATAGAAATCCCACATCACATCAATGTTAATAATATATTCTGGTGCCAACGAACCTCATATATATAACCTGCATCACTTCAATTCCTAGAATAAGTAGTGTTATCGACACACCTGATACATATATATACTAAAAATGATAATTTATTTCAACCTACTAACCAACACCTGGTATGTAGAAAAAATACATTCATGCACCTCAGGATCCAAAATTGGCAAAACCCAAAAAAAAGTAACTCCATAATGACCATGGCCTACTTCTTACTATTTGAAGATCACTGCCCCACTCTAGTCCTCAAAGATCCACTATACTCCAATGGCCCGAAGGCCTTCATTTTTTATTGATTTTGATAATCCACCTTTCAAGGGGTGAGGTGGAACCCTTACAAGGCCCGAAGGCGAAAGCATTACATGGCCCGTAGGCCTTAGAGGAATTACAAGGCCCGTAGGCTAAGGAGATTACATGACCCTGAAGGTCTTTAGAGATTTCAACCAGACTATCTACAAGGAACTGCCCCTCCCAAGCATCTGCGTCTTGATAGTAGCTCCCCACCTTTGCATGACCGTCTGGCTAGGCATCCCCGTGCAAGCACAGGCAAGTCCCGATGGCATAGCCATACCCTCTCTTTCTGAAAATCCATTTGGCTCTGCTCTGGTGAGTGCACCTGCTCTGAATCCTCATCTGGGGCTGCTCCTTTCTTGTAGTGTGTCTGGGGACTGCATTCATGTGGCCCGAAGGCCTTGAGCACCACATGATACCATTCATTGAACCCAATGTTGGATTCCACAATATCTTCCATGACATTTGTGTGTAACTAAATCCTGAATCCCATCTCCTGGTATAGAAACTATCCCTACCATAGACACCCAAGTACACCATAGTACTTAGCTTCCATATATCGGAGAAGGATCCTATAGAGTCTATAAATATGGCTTAGCTAGGCACATTCCATTAACTATATTAGATTATACTTTCCCAGATTACATACTTGTCTTGGCTTACCACACTGGATACTTAATGCTTATGAACCACCCCTCAGTGGACTTCATGAATCTCTGTCCTAGCTACCTTGCTGATATTCCACATAAAATCACTTTTTACTAACTAAAGCATCTCTGCATAAATAATTTGACACCATTAACTTGCATGAATTTGATTGGTCTTTCATATTTAACTATATTATCACTATTTGGTTGGGTTACACTGAAATGGACATCGGCCAAGAGATATTGACATAAATCTTGATGGCCAGACACAATCCATCATTGAAACAGTGTACTCTGGAGATGCCATCTACCACCACAGAAGGAGAAAATTGGGATAAATATATGAAGATACCTATATTTTCCTTCATAAACATATTCCACTTATATCAATTCATGACCTCATGGCCTTTGTCAAGACACAATGTTTTTCTAAATAAATTCCCAAAGAATATGGAATTAATTTCATTTTAGGATTGTCCCACATTTCAACATTCCTATACATGTACAACCCATAAAATCCGTTCAATTATTTTAAGAATCTACATCACTAGATTCACCCTCTGACCTAGTGGTGTCTTGAGGTGGTTAAAGTTCATCTCAACTAGATCAATCTAGTTTTATCTTCATGTGGATCATCATCACCCTAAAATATCATTGTGTGATTCAACTGGACCTCTTGAGTTAGTAATATTATCAACCAATAATCTCCATGAGAACCCATGTCGATACCCTATATGACTAAATTTAGGCATGTGTGGATCATATATTTATGAAATGTTCCAAAATCGTCCATTTCATGGTGATGTTACACTTATACATGTTTATGTTTCTTTTACCTATGTCTCAGGACGAAGCCAATAGTCTGGGACTTGATCCTGACCGATGGGGTCCTCATCATGCACGTACACATCCTACAAAATATCTCTTCCTTCCTGATTCTCCAAAGAATCCTTTATATGTAGGATCCCACTGAATACTAATAAAATCAACAATAATAGGTTATATATTATTCATATAAGGAAATTTATAACATGCAACACATCTCATGGGTAACATAACATCCATGGTAGATGTGTGGAATTATATCAAAGTGGATATATAGTACAAAAAATTATCTTCATTGGAGAAACATTAAACATATCACCCATATCATCAAACCTTCATTTACTTAACATATTAAGGAAAATACATCACATTTATAAGTAGTTACCTAGTATCACATTAAATTTTATTGGAACCACACACCTGGGATAGTTAAGTTGAATTACACCTAAAAGTCATTATAAAATAAAAAATATATTTACCTTCCATTGATGGAGCATTAAGTAACCCAATTATTGTTAGTTCAATATAGTTTCCCAAAATAAATTATCATGTAAAATACATTACACGTGCTTTGTTAAATCTGGAAATTTTTATGTAAGAACATTGCATTTAATATTGTGCATGTCGCACAACACTAATGATATAACGGAATGTAATGGTATGAGAGATTATGATATATTTAATAATTAAAATGAATTTATTATAGAGATTTTTATTCACACTAAAATATGTCTTCATGAGTTACATTCAAGAATGAATTTGTTCTGATGTTTCTTTTACACGCACAAACGAGTTTTACCGAACACCAATATATTATTAAAATATTAATATTTAAATAAATAAGATAAAATCTAGACATTATATTTATGGTAATGAATAATATTTAATAACATATCACAATATGTGTTTGAATTAATTTTTTATAAATTAATTATAAAATAATATAACAACCATTCATATTTAAAGGGAATGTTTTAATAAAAAAATATTTTTATGTTCACAATTTCATTTTGTCTAATTTAAAAAAAACATAATTAGTATGTGATATTAACTTAATTAATATATATTTTATTCAATAAAATATTTTTTATATTCATCCAATTTATTTTATCTGAAAAAGGTAAAAAAATCCAATATTATGCATAAAATTAAATATATTTATAATGAAACATTTACCACTATTTAATGGAGAAACTATTTTAAAAATAAAATTTAAAATATATAAATTTCATACGATTAAAATTAACTTTATTTAGGGAAATAAAACATCAATATTATATTATATATATTTATTCTTATTTTTTTTGTGATGATTCATTTTTTGATGAATAGTGAAAAATATTAAATTTTAATTGAAAAATGTCTTTTCATCTACATAATTTGTAAGATAAAATTAAATATATAATAGGTTTTAAAGTTTAATTAGATAATTTTTACAGCAATTAACAAAAAAAATTCATTTAATTTGGTTTCAAATTTAAATTGGATATAAAAACCTTTGAAACATATAAATATTTTAACTCTAAAAACCAGATTTCTCTTCCCTTCTCAGGGACTAGCATTAAATTAATTTATTTCACTTCTATTATTAAAATTCATAAAAAGGGAAAAACATATTTATTATCCTCATATATTATAATTTTTATTAGGTTCATTTTACATTTTTATTATAAATAGTAGTGAGTGTAAATAAAATTTATTATAGTTATTAAGAGAAAATTAGTTTAAAACAGACTAAACCATAATCATAAGGGCCAAAATGTCCTATAAATTGGTCCAAAATCCCGGTTATGGATATATTTGGACCTTATATTAATTTTTATCTAATTTAGTTCATTATTGGTTCCATATCACATGGAAAAAATGTGTATAAAATTCTATTTTAAAAATCATTACAAGAATACCACTCCTCCACTACAAAAAGGAACTCTTCCCTACAACCTTTTCACACCTCTAAAACCCTATGGATCATCCAAAAATGGTAAATATTTCTCCCAATATCCATCCCCAAATTCTAGAATCCTCGATTCGGGAGGAAAAAAATCCAATGAATAATTTTGGTAAAAACCAAAAAAAGTTAACGGAATTAGAGGAAACATTCTTTAACAATCACTTTCGTTTTATTTACTTCACCACCACATAAATTATTTTAAAATAATTATTATATAATAACATAACTATATTAATTATATTTGGATATTTTTATACTATTATTTTTCCATCATTAACACACATATCCATCAATATGGTATTCTCAGTCATCATTTCTGTGTTTGGAGGACGACTGCCTTGCTAATAGATGTCATTTGTTCATCCATTATACACCTATCAGGGTTGGAAATAATTATTTATTCAGGATTTTTATATTATATATATGATATTTATAATTTATTTATGCTTTTTTTAATTCTTTTATAACTCATATCTTCATGATTTATATTTTATGGGAATACGATAACATTGATTGTGCATGTGTGGACAACTGTCTCCTCAAAGAGACCCAATTTGTTCACACCATACATGAAAAGTATAATGGGTAATTTTAATTATGATATTTTATAGATAATATAAAAATTTTATTCTCGATTTATAATTTACATTTATACTATATAATTTTTTTTCTTATATTATGAAATGAAAATGAAAACAACCTTCATCCCTATGTATGGCCTATAATCCATAGGAACGAGGAATTTCATTTCATATCTACAAATATTATGGATTATAATTTATAAATATGTAATAAATATATTTTATAATTTTATACTAATTTATATTATGGATATTATAAAATCATGATCAACATAATAAGAATAAAAATAACTAGTCAAAAAAACATGAAAAAATATCCAATGAACACCCGAAGTAGAAAAAATAATAAAAAAATTGTTAAAAAACAAGTAATATGATATTATAAAAAGATAATATATGATAATATGATTATGATTATGGTTCTTTTGTATGATATTAACAAGTTTAAATCCATTATACAGGAGGTTAAATGACATTCACTCTACAGAAAATGCAAGGTATGTGATTTCATCTCAATTTACTTTCCAATGAGACTTTTTTTATTATTCCCCAATTCACTTTAATCTGGTGTCTATAATTCCTCTTTTATATTTAATATCATTATTAAATCATAATTTATGGTATTTTTAGATCCAGTGTGGAAAATCACATCCAAGGGGGTTTGGCATGAAAATTACCTTGGAGTAAAAGTTATCTTTGTATTATCACTTTCTATTGTTAACATAATATAGAAACAATCAAATATTTATGATCATTGGTATGGTAAATTACATTTATTTACCTATATTATCATGTAATGGATAATATTATTTCCTAAACCATATACTATTTTTACCTATAGTGTTCATTTTGGTAGTTATGGGATTAACTGAGGAATTATTCATAAAATTGTATCATTTATTCAATACGAATATTAGATATGGAACATTGTATGTGATTTAATTTAATATTTAACTATATAATGAATTCATAATAGACGCACTATATGGGTTGTGGACCAGTTAATGTAATCCCCACATGGGATCAATTATCTCATGAGATGAATAAGTTGGCCAAATAAAAGTAGTTTAAAATATCTTGAGAATATATTATAATGGTAAAGGATCATATGTATATTAAACATGACATATAATAATTAAAAATTTCATTTAATGACAATTTATTTATTTATTATTATCCATGATAATTGTTTATTTTAAAAATCTATGGATGAATTCCATTATCTTTTTATTGATTAAATACAATGTGTTTCATTTATCTACTATGCCTTTTTGATTACGCCTTATCAAAATATTTACATGTATTTTTTATCTATATTTTAACATAACATGATGATTATGTCCATTTATTCATTATTTTGTCTAATTACATACCCTTACTGAGCATTTCTTCTCAATAATTTTCTATTTCTTTTCATTTGGTAATGAAAATTAAATCTTGGAATGAGTTTCACATATTAATATTTTTAATCCTTATTATGTATTATATTTTATACTCATATTATTAATATAATATTGGTATCCTGTATGTAATATAGTTAACAAACGCTTCTAAAATAATTAGTCCTTCAGGATTTTAGGACTTATAGAAATCTAATGTAAAAAACAAGGGCCCCAACTTTGGGGTTCCGGGGGAAGGTCATTAGAGTTGATATCAATGGAATTTAGAGAAACCTTGGAAACTATATTTAGAAGACATATATTATGGGAAATAATCCTAATATATAATATGAGGAGAAGTACATAATTACATACAAATTTTTTTTGAGGTTTATAGTTTATGGGTCTCTCTAGAAATAAATCCCTATCTGGATACTACAAGTTGACATGGTTCTTGAATAGGATAACATTGAGGTAACAACTTAGAAAATATACATCAATCCTTACTCAATAATAACATCTTACATGATAGCATGCCTTTCTACACACATAGTTTTACACTCTCGAGATACATTCTTAGGATAATTAAAATTTTCATTACAAATAATTATGATTTATTTGAATTTAATGATATCCCCAATGAAACCATGGTGATTATTAAGAGGTTAGATATAAATAAAGTTTTAAATTTATGTTAATTGTTACAAAAAATATATTGAATTAAAATATTTCATAATGTAATGAAATAATATAGTAAGGTCCATTTTTTTTAAATTAAACTTGGAGGATGAATGGTATCAATACTCATGAAAAATTTATTGATTTCCCTATCGAGGAAGATCATAAATATAGTATTGGAACACGTTAAATTGTTCATATATTAAGATATATTAATATGGTTTTGAAAAATAACCATTCCTCAAAAGTTAAACATATTCCACATAGATAATATCTTATTTTTGATCACATTATATAACAAAATACCTCATTTTTTAGTTGGACTAATAACCCAATTATAGAAGAATAATGGATTAATCACTACAACAAAACTGGGAAAGGCTAGTGCCAGCATTTTTCAGTGCTAACGAAAAAGTGCTGATAAGGGGGGGGGTACGTTTATCAGAGCTAAAAAATTGCTAATAAACATACACCTTTATCAGTGCTTTCTTTAGCACTGATAAAGGTACCCCCTTAAACAACAATTTTTTTAGCACTGTTAAAGGGCACCCCTTTATCAACGCTTTTTTAGTAGTGCTGATATAGGGGGGTCTTTATGATCGATTTTTTTAAAAGAGATGATAAAGGGTCTAATTCAAAAAAAAATCATAAAAAATATATATTAATATTTAAATATACAGATATATTTATATTGATATAAATATAATATATATTTTTAATATATAATTTTAAATATATTTTAGATAAGTATAAATATACAGTTACACATAAAATATAAGATATTTAGTGAAAATGGATTATAAAAAAATTAAAAACAAAATTAATTATTAATATGCTAATTATTATGGATTAATAGTCATTTAATAACAATTTGAAGACTAAAAAATTTAAAAAAAAGATCCAAAATATGTTGAAAATGCAACTCAAACTTCAAACAGCCATAACTTTTGATCCTGGTGTCCGTTTGAGCTCTACAACATATCAAATCGAATCCTACGATGATCGCTACGCACTAGTGATTTAGGAAAAGCCTCTATCATTTTTTTGGAGGCCAAAAAATGCCAATATGGCCTCCAAAACTGAGTTTTTAGTCGGGATACCTAGATTTTTTAACATTTTGTAGATTTTCAGACTCATTTAAGGGGGTATTATTGGCTTTTTTTGGTGGGGACTAAAATTTTTCCAAGGTATTACATTCATATGGATGTTATTTCTTTGAAATTTTAATATTTTTTATAATTCACTTCTATTAATAATCAAATATATAACAATATATACATATTTTTTATATATTCACACATAAAAATTTAATTATAAATATAAATAATAAAATATATTTACATATAAAATATATTAGCTTTATCTAAATAATAACTAATAACCATTTTATTTAAAATACAAATATAGGAATTTTTATATACCTATAGATTAATCGAACTATATATTTATTAATATACCTACATATATATATTCATATAACTATAAATATATATATATTAATATCACTATAAATATATATATTAATATAAATATATATATATTAATATAACTATATATATATATTAATATAACTATATATATTAATATAAATATATATTACTATAAGAATAAATATAATTAAATATATATATATATAAAGATATCATGAAATTGAAAAAATGAAAATAGACGCGTGAAAAGGGCTTAGGCACGCAAGGGGGAGGTCTTGAGTTCAAACCCTGGTGGATGTATGGTCATGTGCATGGGGCTGGATTAGGGGGGGTCTAGCGCTGATAATGGGTGGAGAGGGTGCGTGTGGGCACTGGAGGGGCTAAAAAGCGCTGTAAAAAGGAGGGCTCATGCACTTAAAAGCCCCCCTGATTGGTAGGATTTTTTTTAAATTTTTCTTAATTTTTATTCATTTTATGAGCGCTAAAAACAAGTGCTGATAAAAGGGGACTTTTATCAGTGCTAAAATGAAAGCGCTAATAAAGGACCCTTTTATCAGCGCTTCTTTTTAGCATGGATAAAAGGACCCCTTTTATCATATCTTTTATCAGCACTGATAAAAGGGGTCTTTATTAGCGCTTTTCGGAGCACTGATAAAGGGGTCCCCCCCTTATCTTTACCAGCTTTAACATCGCTTTTCTAGCACTGTGAAAGGCCATTTTTAACACTGATAAATGTCATATATGTAGTATTTAATACTCTACAAAAATATTTAGGACCATAAGATAATGTGAAATGGTAATGGATACAGTTTTCGTATATTGTCTCAATGATGATTTTGATCAATGGAGGTACTTGTTCCAAAATACTATGGATGAAGAAGAAATTTTACTAATGAGACGAAGAACATTTATAGTAACATTATATGATAAAGACATCACTCAAGATCAAAAATAATGATGAAGATAACAGACCTTAATAAAAATAAAAAGGAATAAGAGAGTGTTTAATATTATAATGCTTCCTTTTAAATGTTATCTAGGTATGATGCAGATTACATACAAAATATGGAGTAAATATTGACCACTTATTTTAAGGTATTAAGCTAGATAACTAAAAGTCATTGGTTTATTATAAATTTTTATCATACAATGTGATAGATATAAATTCCATAAAAATTGAAGGATTTCTCATGATCACCATTATTTAAAGTAAACCAATATAAGAATATCTCTTCTAAACACCATGAAAACGGGGATTTATCATTGATGAATAAAGGAATGAAGTAGTTCCCACATTGAGAGAACTATGGAAATAATCCATTTAGGACAATCTTGAAGGGGCTTTGAGTTTTTTTTATGTGTGGTGAAAGGGGTCATCATGTCAAATAATTAAAGGGTATGAATGAGAAAAATAATATTTTGGGTTATTTCCACAACCCGTACCCTGAGGCCACTGCCGTGACAACCCCATTCCCGCCTTCCATAGGCTAGGGGCAGGAGACTAGCACCCAAAGGCATATTCCTTGAAACTTGAAAGCCATTTCCTCTATAACATATAAACACACACAACTAAGCACAAAACAAGATATGAAAACTAGTAAAATATATAGAAAAAAGAATTTTGAAACTAAGAGGTGCCAGAGTACAATCCCAACAGTAAAGGTACAAGTACAATTGAGATACAATACTATAGAAGAAATAGAAAGACAACTACTGGGACGTCCTCTGTGGTTCCTACATGAAGGGTAGGTACAAATCACCTCCTCAGCACTCTACGTCCACCTGTCTCCATTGCGTACTAAAAAGCCGTATGGTCTACCACTGAGCACTGTCCAGTCATGGTACCCTCATCGCTGATCAGTTGTGTCTATCACATGAAACAATCACAACAAGGTGCAGGCGAAGCCCGTGCAGGGGTGAGTATAATGATACTATTTATGGACCCTGATACCCTCAAGGTCTCACAAAATACAAAAAGTATAAACCACAAATTCTCTAAACTAGTGACAACCCTACTTAGGTATATGCCTATACATATACCTATGTGATCAAATATTACCCATCTCATTCACAAGGAAACACAAGGCCCAACTCCTTAACCAAAGTACAACTATTCCACGAAAGGAGGATTACCACGAAGGCATATAACACACAAGTACGCCATACATAAGAATACCACAAAGGTAATACCATGAAGATAAGTACCACACATGTATGACACACAGTAGAATACCACAAAGATAAAGAATCTGATCACACTTGGTGTATTTTAGGTACAATATTAGAGATGATTAGATGTAACAACTGAATAATCTCACTCAGTTAAGAGGCAGACCCACTAAAGATCCCAAATTACTGACCCACATAGGATCCTAGTACATCGTCAGACCCACACAGTATCCAAGTACAACGTCAGACACACAATGGATCCTAGTAGATCTTCAGACCCACATAGGATCCTAGTAGATCGTCAGACCCACATAGGATCTTAGTACATCATCAGACCCACACAGGATCTAGTAAATCGTCAGACCCACATAGGATCCTAGTATATTGTCAGACCCACACATGATCATAGAACATCTTAAAAACCACATAGGATCCAAGTACATTATCAGACCCACACAGGATCCCAGTACATCATCAGACCCACATAAGATCCCAGTACATCGTCAGAGCCAGCTACGGGGTTCCCGCAATATGCTTGCTTATCTCTTGGAGGGTCTGATCCTCTAGCTACTAGTCGATACTCCAACTACCACGAAGGTCCACAAAGATGTTTCTCTATGGACCTCCATGTAATAGGGGTCTCAACGCAACAAATGAAGCATCAACCAGACACCGTGTATGTAAGTTATTAGATTTTTAGTCCTGAGGGCCCGGTTGGATTTGTGCTTGATCAAACCCAATTGTACCCCAAAATTATCCAAATCTCATATGGGGTATACAAAAAATACGGTCTCACTCCAATGATTATAATACCATAGACAGTTTGTCAACAGACGTCAAGTTCCAATGTTATGGCCAAAAGAACATATATGGTCCGCAATGGTCGTGGTCTGGTCTGACACGATCGGACCGACCGGGACCGCTGGTTCAGATATGAACCACTGGGTCTGGCCCAATCTACTGGTGTGGCCCAGCTTGGCCACATGTGGTGGTGAGTCTCGTGCCCCCACCCTCGAACACTGAATGTCTGAATCCATTCAGTCACTAACAACATACACAACCCATTGTTGGTCCTGCTTGGTCCAGCTCAGCCGACGGAAACGGTCAGCCCTCGGTCCTCACAGCAGCATGTCATGCACCTCCACTCCGTGGATGGCCAAATTCCATCCACGACCCCTGTCTTCGACAACAGCATGTTGTGCGCCACCCCTCTGTGGACATCTGAATCCCAGCCTCCATCCCTTCATTGTCACTGCACAAGTCACATCCCTGGCATGACGGGCTGTGCGGATGTGCACTGCCACGCAGTTGTGTGGCTGCCCACTGCTGGCTTCTACCCTTGCTCCACCAAGACTGACGGACCACAACCCTTCTCTAGTGGCATGGTTGTGCTACTGTCATCTTCACGGTCGACCGTTGTGCCAACCACCACTCTCAATTTCCACCAGTGCCAATTGCCGACATCGAACATCTTCCTCCTCCATTGCAAAGAATGCAACAAATATAACAAAATATTTGTATTGTGGTGTTCCAACGTTTATTCACCTGCACCCTCTGCGTTAGATTGGTAGCAAGTTACATAATTATTTCATGAATCACAAATAATTTTCAAGAAAAGGTAAGGGTTAAATTTAAAACATCAAACCCTACATGTAAGGTTTGTTGAAATCGTGTGGAGGGAAGGACGGACACAATTTTTTCATTGCTAAAGACATCCCACATTGGATAATGTCATGAGGATGGAGCTGAAGTCATTGGATAACATATACATTCTCTGTTGGAGATGCGTTATTCCTTGGAGAAGAATAATTTCTTCAAATTTCTCTCCCAATTCCCCTTTTCCAACACTTTCACCAATTCCACCAAAAATTAATCACCAACATAGTAAATTATGTTTCATTAATTTGAAATATTTCAGGACATTAATTATGATGGTGTTGGGATAATTAATTTATAGGATACCAGAGGTCACCTCCCTCATTAAAGAGGGAGTTCATGATTCCGGTGGTCCCCACCCTTGAATACAAATTGGGGGTTTTAGTTCAATTTTTTCCCACGTCCATAACCCCATTTAATGACGTTTCAAAAATAAAAATCTTAATATTTTTATTTTTCTATTCCTCCATGAAAAAGTGAAATCATATCTTTCAACTTCGACCTACTGTGGTCATGGGGCTTATCTTCTTAATCGAATAACAACACTGCAAGCTCAATGGTGACCTTATATTTCAATTCAGACTTGTTCAAAAGTTTCAAAAACCCTCTTGCACATTTACTAAACGTACCCGAAAAAAGATTAGAAATTAATTATTGGCACATTGTTCCATGAAATCATGAACCGTAAATTTTCACACACTCATAATATTCCATATAATTTTAAAAAAAATTACTTGGAATATTTGGGACTTTACATTCTCCCCACCCCAGGGCTTTTCTTCTTCATAAGCCTCAAATCAAACTAAGGGAACAAGTGGGGGTAATGAGCATGTATCTATCCCTTCCCCTTCCATTTGTTCTCCAGGAAGTTCCAATGCTGTCAACAAACTCACACCAGAGGTATCAACCACCAATGAAGGACCCACTCCTGTTGATCCTCTATCTCTACTAGAACCTCCATAATCATTGCCCCATCGTCGATCTATAGCTCGCCATTGTCAATGAACTGAGATGGATCATGCATGTATCTCCGCTGGGATATGTGGAAGATGTCTAGAACCCATTGCATCTAAGGTGGATGATCTAAGCGGTAAGCCACCTCACCAACTCTGATGAGGACCTGAATTGGTCTCATGAACCTAAGAGATAACTTGCCAAGCTAGCCTAACCTTCGCAAACCTCGTTGGGGTGAGACCTTTTGGAATATGTGGACACTGTCCATGAACACCAGAGGACTCCCTATCCCATCAGCATAAGACTTATTCAAGCTCCGTGCAGTCTTCATCCACTCCTGGATGACCTGCACCTTCTCTATGGTAGTCGGTACCACATTTGGTCCCATGAGTGTTGACTACCCTGGGTCAGTCCAGTACAAAAGAGATCAACATGGTCAGTCATAAAAAAATCCTAAAAAGGTGTCATCCTAATGGTGTAGTGATAGATGTAGTTGTATGAAAACTTCGCCAAATGTAAGTGATCCTCCCAGCTGTGACTGAAGTCGAGGACGCAAGCACATATCATGTCCACATGGGTCGAAATGGTCTACAAAGTCTAGTCATCCATTTGAGGATGGAAGATGGTGCTCAAATGAAGCTGCGTCCTGAATGCCTCCTTCAACTACTTCAATAGTCAGGAAGTGAAAATTTCATCATGATCAGAGACAATCATAGAGGGTACTCTTTATAGCCGCACAATTTCTAGTATATATAGGTGTCTCAAGCACTCTATAGAACCCTTCTCTATGATCAGTGGGAAGCGGGATGACTTAGTGAGTCGGTCGACGATCACCCACATAGAATCAGGTCCCCTTTATGTACATGGAATTCCTCTCCCAAGGTCCATGTATATCCCATCCCACTACCACTATAGGACCTCTAATGGCATAACTAAGCCTACTGGTAACTGATGATCTACCTTCAATTGGTTAAATGTGTGGCACTAAGGGACAAACTCTCCTACTGCTTTCTTCATTCCCAGCCACCAGTACTATCATCCGAGATCCTGGAACATCTTCACAAATCATGGATGTACAGCTAGAGGGGATGTGTGTAACTCTCACAACACATCCTCCCAAAGAGACATTGGTACCATAGTACATCCTCTGCAGAGGATGATGTGCTGCCCGCCTTCAAAAAATCCATCAGGTGCCTGCCTTGTGGATATCTGAGAACGTTGAGCCTTGCACTCAGTGTCCCCACACAGTGTCTCGCTGAATCTCTGAAGGAGTGGGGGAGTGACTGTAAGATACTAAAGAAAAACTTCTCCATTTAGATCCATTAATGATATCTTCAATTTGGCCAGCTGCTCTGTCGCCTCACCTAGTAGTCGTATACCAATCCTCATGATGAGTTCATTTTCTACAAATGTTCCCCTTCCTAAGAGTATGGGCTATATCAAAGTCATATTCTGGGAGGAACTCAAGATAATGTCAATTATTCAGGTTCAAGTCCATTTTAGATAAGATATAACTTGTACTGTTGTGATCTAAGTAGACTCTAAAATGCTCACCCATCAAGTAATGTTGCCACATCTTCAAGGTGAAGACCACTACTGCTAACTCAAGGTCATGGGAAGCGTAGTTCTGTTCAAGTTGTATCAACTGTCGAGAACCATATGTGATCATTGCTCACTTGTTTATTAGGACACATTCGAGCCTTGTCCATGATGAGTCACAGTAGACTACATATCCTACACCCTCCTTTAGTAGCCTCAATATGGTTTCACTAGTTAGCCTCAAACTCAGTTACAGAAAACACTGTTGGCATCCATCAAACAACACGTATGGTTTCCCCTTCTTCATCAATGATGATAAAGGTGCTACAATTCTGGAGAAATCTGGCACAAATATCTGGTAGTATCCAGGCAAACCCACAAAACATTATACCTCTGTCACCCTCCTAGGTGTCTCCCAAGCAAGTACCTCCTCAATCTTCTCTGGATCAACCACAACACTAGTCTCTAAGATGACATGTCCACAAATGTGAACCACTCGAATCGAAAACTGGAACTTCAAGAGCATACCATATAGCCGTTGATATCAAAATTTGTCTAGAAATATCATCAAATGAAAGGCATGATACTCCTCAGTAGCTGAGTAGATCAGAATTTCTTCGATGAAGACTACTAAAAAGCTATCAAGGTATGGCTGAATGATCATGTTCTAGAGTCCCTTGAATACTTATGGAGTTCTGTTCATGCCGAACGACGTGATGAAAAGCTCATAATGGTCGTACAGACATTTGAAAGTTGTCTTCTGCACATCTTCATCCCATACTCTGAGCTAGTGATAGCCTGATCTGAGGTCTATCATTAAGAACCATCAATCTCCCTTAAGCTAATCAAATAGCTTTCAATCCTCGGTAGTTGATACTTTCCCTTCACGGTCACCCAGTTCAGGCACTGATAGTCAACGAAAAGTCTCAAGCTCCCATCCTCCATCACGGAGAACAAAATTAGGGCTGCCTATGGAGAAACACTGGGACGAATGAATCCCTTCCCCGATAAGACCTCCAGCTATACCCACATGTCATTAAGCTCCATAGGAGCCATCCAATATGCTGGTGTAGATATCAGTGTCATCCCCGGGTACAAGACAATGTAAATTTCCACCTATCTGTGAGGAGTTAGACCTGGAACATCATCAAGGAAAACATCTGCATACTTTTCCACCAATACAGGACAGCTCAGACTCTCTATATCAAGCGCTCTGAGGGTAAGGCTAGATAATTGATGTGTAATCAGCTGCACTCTCTGCCAGGTAAGTCCATCTTGTGCTGCAAGGGCTCCCTTCTCACCAGTGAAGGTAAACTGGTCCCATCCATGTGGACACACTGAACATTGTACCTAATATAGTCAATCAATGCATGGAATGTAGATAACTAGTCCATACCCAAGATGAAGTCATAATGCATCGACGCTGCTACTAAGAAAACCCAACTGAAGCTATCGCCTCCTAGAGTAAGCTCACACTACCGGAACCAATGCATAATCATCGAATATGATCTTGTAGGAGTCTCTAGTCGTAAGTATTGAGCCAACAACTTTTTCGGATTCTCCGTGCTCTGAACGAGTGCAATGTCCATAAAAGAATGACCGACACCTGCATCTATAAGTACTATAGCTAAGGTGTAGTAAACACGTATTGTACCTTGTATCATCTCCGGAAAGCCATTGTCATAGGCCTCCACTACCTGGAGCTGAGCTCTCCCTTGTCCACCTGCTCCCTGTGGTCGGGGTGGACCAGTTGGTGGTGGTAGTGGTAACATCTCAAATCGTCACCCACAGGCAGCTGCACAACCAGATCTTCTACTACATTTGCCTGATGTCTGTGGACCTCATTGGTTGAACCATAGTCTCTGCCAGGGAGATCCCTTGACTGCCTGTTGATTATCTACATGTTGATTCGGAGAGTCATGAGCCATGTGACCCTACCCGCCACATGTGAAACATTGCTTGTTCCTCACATGACTAACTCTGTCTCTAGTGCCACACACAACTAATCCTGAGTCATGGGGTCGTCCACCTGTAGGTCTAGTACTCTTGGACCTCTATGACATCAGTATGCTGATAGATGTAGAAGACTCTATTACATGATGTCCATTGGTGGGATCACTGCAGGTGACTGCTCAGCAAGGAAACTCTCCACTAAGAGGGTCCACTCTAACTCCCCCTCCTGTATCGGGATGCTAAGAGAAATCATCGAAGCCCTGATCTCCCAAATGATTAACAGATCAATGACTTTGGGCCCAAAATAATGGTTCTCATACCATATTAGTGTTGTTTTGTGAGTGTTTGGTGAACCTCACTGAGTCCTGGTCCACAGGCATGCTACCTTGTTACAAATGAAGAAGCTCATGTATGCGCACTGCTTGAAGGGTCGCTAGGACAAACTTTGTCTTAAAGAGGCTCCCAATGCCTACCTAGATAAGTGTCACCTCATCATGAAACTAGTGTATCAAGCTCCACCATCAGCCTACTACATCTTGTAGAAGACTGGTGGCAACGATCCCTAAGAGATCAGTTGGTGTCCCTACAAGTCCGAACACTCTCACCATGGCCTCCAACCAATCCTCAGCGGCCTGTGGGTCTATCTCGCCCCGAAACCTAAGTGGCCTCTGGAACGTTAACTCATGAAACGCCTTCAATCATCATATACCCTATCCTACTGTGGCTAGTGGCATCGTTGGCCCAATAGGTAATAGTTCCACTGGTGCCTCAACTAGAAGATGGCCCTGTACAGAGGCCTCATCGCTCGGTGGGATATTAGCACATACTATACTCGAAACCCTAGCTGGATGTCTGTGTGGAGGAATCCTAAAATGAAACAGGTGCTCCATGGTTAAATAGTTATATGTGTTGAACTGACTCAAAGTGATCACAAAGAAAACTCTTCAAAACACATACACAATCAGTGTTTTCGTGCACTGAGTTGGAAATAAGAAGTCATGGTCCTGGTGTATAGATACGTCAGCCATCACACCAACACTGGATTCACTAATCTGATTACCACAGTCACTACCCTTAACATTATTTTCATTAAAAAGATCAGTTTCCTATGTTCTATTGTATAACTAGAACCTCTGATAATAATTTGTCACACCAAATCTCTTGGGGCCCATTTTGTGACAACCACAAGCCCGCCTTCCAAAGGCCAGGGGCTGGCGACTAGCACCCAAAGGCTTTTTCCCTAAAACAGTGAAGGAATTGTATTTATTACCTGTAAACACACAAAACCAAGCACACAACAATATATGAACACAAATAAGAAAGTAAATCAAAAATAATGCTAAAAGTATGAGTTTCCAAAATACAATCCCAACAGAAAAGGTACAAGTATAACTGAGATACATTACAACTGAAGAAAGAGAAAGACAACTACTGGGTCATCCTCTAAGTTCCTACCTGAAGGATAGTTAGATATCACCTCATTATCACTCCACATCCACCCATATCATGTGAATTCTAAAAAGCTGTATGGATAACCTCAGAGTACCATATAGTCCTAGTACCCTTAGCCCCGATCGGCACTGTCTGTCTTCTGCATGAAACAGAACAAGGTACGGGTGAAGCCCGTGCAGGGGTGAGTATAATGATACTTATTAGGGACCCTGATACACTCAGGGTCTCACAAAATCCCCAATGTATAAACCAAAAAGTGTGTAAACCAGTGATAACCCTACTTAGGTATATTCCTATACATATACCTAAGTTATCAAATATTACACATCTCATTCATGAGGAAACACAATGCCCAACTCCTTAACCAAAGTAAAAATGTTCCATGAAGGGAATATTACCACGATGGTAATTACCACACATGTATGCCACATATAAGAAATCCATAGAGGTAACAACACGAAGGTTTGTACAACATAGATATGCCACACAGGAGAATACCACAAAGGTAAAGACTAAGCTCACACCAGGTGTATCTTAAGTACAGTAGTAGATATGATTAGATGTAACTACCAAATAATCTTACTCGATTAATAGGAAGTCCCAAAAAAGTTCCTATATTAAAGACCACCAAAGGATCCTAGTACATAGTCAGACCCACCCAAGATCCTAGTACATCGTCAAACGCACACGTGATCCTAGTACATCGTTAGACCCACACAGGATCCTAGTATATAGTCTGACCCACATAAGATCCTAGTACATCATCAGACCCACAGAGGATACTAGTACATCGTCAGACCCACACAGGATCCTAGTACATTGTCAAACCCACATAGGATCCTAGTACATCGTTAGAGCCAGCTACAAGGTTCCTGCATGATTCTTACTTGTCTCTAGGTGGGTCCACTGCTCACGCTACTAGTCGATGATATAACTTCCATGAAGTCTAAGGAAGATGTATCCCAAATGACCTCTATGTTATAGGGGTCCCAACACAAGAGACGGTAAGTCAATCGGAAGCCTGGTCTGTAAGTTATCATCCTTTTAGACCTGAGCGCCCAGATGGATTCATGCTCGATCCAACCCAACTGTACCCCAACATTATCTAAATATCATGTGGGTTAAACTAAAAGGGTCGTTATTCTCGAACTTTTCTGATTTCGTAGACGGTTCGTCAAACGGACTCCCAGTGCCAATGTTATGGCCAAAATAACATATAGTGTCGAAATTGGTCCGGGTCAGGTCTGTCCCAGTCAGACCGACATGGCCAGTCCCTGCTTGGACCGAACCAACCCAGTTCAGGACAACCAAGCCCGCTGGTTGTTGCCCGGCCCACTGGGTCCGGCCCATGAGGGGCGGTCTGGCTTTTTTCCAAGTGGGGGGGGGAGTCCGGCCCCCTCCCTCGATCACCGAACAAAAGAAGTCATTCGGTCGCCAACAACACGCGGGTCCCACCGTAAGTCTCTCTCGATCCAACTTGGATAATCTAAATGTTCTGACCTTGGTCCTCCTAGAAGCACGTCATGTGATGTCGCTCCACGGTCGACCAAACACCGGCCGAGATCCACATTCCTCTACATCCAGGTTGGCCGCACCAGCTTTCTAAGATGACGTAGAATTGTACGTTGCCCCTCCATGGCCAACCAATCACTGGCCACCCTCCCTACACCACTATGGAACAAGTGGCATCCCTTGACCACTAGGAAGCAGAGACGTGCGCTACCACCACGTCATGTAGCCAGCCTCCGCTTGACCCCACCCTTGCCCCATCATAGACGATAGGCCAAGACCCCTCTCCTGTGGCGCAGTTGGGCCACCACCATCATCGTGGTCGGCCATGGTGCTGGTTGCCGCTATCGAGTTCCACCGATGCCAATTGCTGGAACATGATGTCATCCTACTCCACCACAAAGAATATGACAAATATCATACAAGATTTACATAGTGGTTGGGCCTTTTTTATTTGGCCCGCACCATTTATGTTAGAGTAGAAGGAAGTTTCTCCATTATTTCTTGAATCATGGAGAATTGTCAAGAATGGGTAAGGGGGAAATTTTAAAACATCAAACCCTACCTTGATGGTTTGTTAACATCATGAGGAGGGATGGACAGATGTCAGTTTTTTTTTGCTGAAGACATCCCACATTTGAGAATGTCATGGGGAAGGAGTTGAAGTCATTTGTGAACATCGGCCTTATTCTATGGAGAATCATTCTTTATTATAGAAGAAGAATTCCTCCAAACATCACTCCCAATCCCCCTTTTCCAACACTTTTCCCAATTCCAACAAAAATTAATCACCAACATATTAAATTATGTTTCATTAATTTAAAATAGATTTGGCCATTAACTACAATGGTGTTGTAAAAATTATTTTAGAGGATACCAGAGGTCACCTCCCTAATTTAGGAGGGAGTTCAAGAGTCGGGTGGTCCCCACCCTTGAATTCAAATTGGTGGTTTTAGTTTGGGTGGTCCCCTCATCCATAACCCTATGTAGAGAAGTCTCAAAAAAACTGATAATATTTTTATATTTCAATTCCTCCCCAAAAAAGTGAAAAACTATATTTTATCCTCGACCTACTGTAGTCAAGGTGATGGTCCCCTTAAGAGGATAATGGTGTTGTGAGTTCAATGGTGCCCTCCAATTTTAATTCAGAGCACCGATTCAAAAGTTACAAAATCTGACTCCCATGTTTACTGAATATACCTAAAAAAGTTCAGAGATTCATTCCGGTTATACTGGGCCTCGGAATCATGTGTCGTAAATTTATACGGACTCGTAATATTCTGTATAAAATAAAAAAGATTAGATTGAAATTTCTGGTCACTACATTTATAATTGAAATGATATGGGGAACTGTGAAAATGAATTCCCAAAGAATATAGGTAATCAACCAAAAGAGAAAATTGGGGATAATGGTCATGGTTATGTTATTGATATATCCAAAGTGGAATGAAAAATTATTTCCTATATTTGGATCCCTTAATAATGTTATAAAACATTTTTTGGATGATATCATAGTCATATGTATTATGTAATGTATATGGCCTGTAGTATAGTAGTATTTTATAAAGTATATTTTAGAAAATATATATTTATCAGTACTGACAAACAAGAAAACTGAATCAGTAACAAGTTGAAATATTTGGATAACACATTTTTGAGGGAATGATAAGCCTTAATATGTTATCTATTCTGAGATAACGTTGTTGGATAAAGTTATTATTGATATGGATAAGGTAAATTGGATTATACTAACTACCTTGGAGCTAATTTTAATGTTCTTGATCATAATACTTGGAAGGGTCATGGTGTTAAACATTTATAAAATGGTTTTTGTTGAAATTTGGACAAGGTTATATAAATTAACATATTAATTCACCATATGATGAAAAATGTTCTAAAATTGAGGTAGAAATAGTTTAATGTTCAACCAAAGGTTCATATTCTATTTATAAAATTGATTCATATATTTTGTTATAATTTTCATTGAGAATAAAACAATTCCTCAAATCTATGAAATGTTTGTTGAAATAAAAAAGTTTTCTTATTGTCATATTTATTGATGATATAAATGATAAATTTCATATCTATGGTTTAGGATATTTTTTCATCAAATTTCAACTGAACATGTTCTTTATCAATCTCTATCATAACATGATATATAGATTTATCTTTGCTGTATATGTTTTAACTAATGTACTCTTATTTGAAATCCCAGTTTTGCTATGAAATTCCCACTTACCTTCTATTATAATTAAGTGGAAGGTTTATTATCCATATCTACAATGTGTTTCTCTAATAAATTTATTTTAAAATTTCAATCCATCAATTACCAGGATCATGTTTTAATTGCGATGAAAAAATATAATTATGGTCGGGGTTAATATGACATCCAAAAATTGATATTAAGTTGAATGTATTTAACATATTGTGTGATAGAAATCACTAAGCATATAAGGTTATATAATTTCATGAGGATTTAAAACATATTTAAAATTTTAAATAAATATATTATTGTGATTTTAATGAACACAACACTGATGTGATTTTAATGAACACAACACTGATTTAGATTGTCTTACATGCAAGAACAACTTTGTTCGATTGTTTCATTTAAACACAAGAATGAGTTTTGTTGAACATATATATTTTATTAAGATATTATTATTTAATATAATTTGTTAAAACCTATCCATTAAATTTATGGTGATAAATACCATTAAATATCTTATGAAAATGGATGGATGACATCATTAGTTAAAAAATAACTATAAATTAATATAAGAACCACTTTAAATTAAAATGTATGTTTTTCTAAAAAAAATATTTTTATGCTCACAATGAAATTCGGTCATAATAAATTTAAATAATTAAGATATTTAATTTATATTAATGTATTCAATATATTATATTTTCAATAAAATATTTTTATGTTATTCTGATATATTTTATAAGCATAAGATAAGTACAAATCCATTATTTTTCCTAAAAAAATTTTATAATGGGACTTTTGCTTCATTTAATGGAACACATATATTACATATAAATTTTTTCACTATTATAAATCCACTATGAAAATATAAAAATAATTTTTGTAAGAGGAATTTGAAAATTATCTTACGGTGAATCTTTGTTATTTTTCAATGAAGTGTCATTTATTTAATGAAAAGTGAAAAATACTAAATTTTAATTCAAAACCATTTTTTTGTATATATAATATATAGGGATAAATTATATTATGAATTTTTTATAAAGTTTAATCTAAATATATATATATATATATATATATCTTTTTATCCATTTTATGTAATCTTATTCAATTTGACATTGAAATTTTATATAAAACATTTCAAATATATGAGTATTTTTAACTTTAATACTTTTTTTGTCTTGCTATATGAGAGAATAATTTTAAATTAATATACTAAAATAATGTGATTGGAATTTCGTAAAATGGATTAAATATTTGTATTCAGAATAATCTATAATTTCAAGTAATTTTAAATTATGTTTTGACCTAAAATAATACTGAATATAATTGAATTCAATTATATCGATTAAGAGAATAAATAACAAAAAAAGGTACGAACCCATAATCTGAAGCACCATAATGAACTAAAAATAGGTAAAAAAGTGATTTTAGGGGTTATTTGGACCTTATGCTTCTTTTTATTTACATTTTTTTGGAGCCGCAAGAAATGGAAAAGGTTAACATCAGTGGAATTCACATTTGAAACATGTAAAATAATCACACTCCTTCTCCACTATGAAAAAGAAATCATACCTCCCATATGTTCACACATATAAATACACTAGATCATCTAAAACATACCCAAATAGATTCCCATCATCCATCGCCTCATCCTATAATCCTAACCTTGGTATTAAGGAAAATAAAGGAAGTCTTCTGGTATAATCCAAAATAAGCTGCCTTAATTAGAGGTAACAATCTTCAATAATCAATTTTTTCAATACATCAACACCCCTTAAAATATTTTTATATAATTATTATATATTAAAATAATTATCATAAAAATAATAAAATGTTTTAATAAATATATTTCAGCCGACATATTAACAAACATCTGTCAAAATGAGAAACACAATCATCATTTGTGTTTTCGGTGGACAACCACATCATGAAATGAAGTCATTATTACATCAATTTACCACCATTAAATGTTGTAAATAATGATGTATTTATATTTTATATATTATATCTATAATATTTTTATGATAATTTAATTATTCTATAAATTACACCTTCAAGAGTTCCTATTTGTGGGAGTACGATAACATAATTTGTGGACATGTAGACTACCCCTTCATCAAAGTGATGTGATTCATTCACTATATACATGTAATATATAAAGGATTATTTTAAATTACATATGTTATATATATAATAATGTTTTCATAAATGAATTATAATATTCATATATACAATTTAATTTTTATTTTTAATATGTTAAAAGAAATGAAAAAAGTTTTTATGTATATGTACGACCTACCATCTAAAGGAATGGTTCATTTCATTTCCTATATACAAATATTATTAATTATTATAAATAAATATGTTAAGAATATATATGATAATTAAATCATGGATTACATTCTGGAGATAATGAAATAATTTTCGACTTATGAAGCACAAAAATTACATGCTAAACCATACTAAATAAACTAGGCAATTAACACCTGAAATAGTAAAAATAATAAATTATTATTAAAAAAATTGTAATAAGATTTTATAATAAGATAATATATGATAATATTGATATGTTTATTTTTTGGTATATATTATTAATTTGTTTAATAACTTATATAGGAGGTCAAGGGACGTTCACCCAAAAGGAAATGCAAGGCAAGTGATTTTGTCCAAAATTATGGTCTATTGAGATGTAATTTTTCATATACAAAAATTCACATTAATGTAGTGTTATTACATCCCATTGGTCATATAATATCATTATTCACTCATAAAACATGATATTTTTAATATTACATTGAAATATATAATCTATGGTTTTTTGACGTTAAAATTACCATGTGGTAAAAATTATCTTTTCAATATTAACTTCTTTTGTGATTGTTATGTTTTTCATGAAAAAATTGCATCCTTATGACCATTTTAATTGTAAATTAAATTTTAAATATAATTATTCACAAGAAGTGGATATCATTGATTCTTAAAAATTATAAAATTTTTATAAATGTTGTTAATTTTGATAGTCATTTGATTCACTGGGTTATTATTGATAGATATGTATCATTTATTTAATAAATATATTTTAAAAGGTACAATATTTTGGATTTAAGATAAATTTTTCACTATATTTTGAATGATATTTTAATTCACTATACGGATTGGGAACAAGTTAATGTAAAACCCTCAATGCATGAGTAGTCTTAGGTGAAGAACTAGTTGGGTAAATTAGATTACTTTAATCTGTCTTGAGAGTAGATCTGAACGGTAAAGGTATAATTTTTTTAAGAAACATGAAATCCAATATTTAAGCATCTCATTTGTTTAGAAGTTAGTTATTAATTTTATCCATGTGTTATTTTTTTTGTTTTAAATATTTATTGATTCATTTTACTATCATTTTATTGATTAAATGGAATGTGTTTCAGTTATTTAAAATTTGTTATTGACAATGAATTATCAACAAAATTATTTGGATGGTTTGATCCATCAATTACCATGTTATGGTGGTTATTCATATTTATTCATTATTTATTCCATTATAAATTCTTGTACTGAGAGTTTGAGCTCAATTTTATTTTTTCACCATCTGTTTGATATGAAGATGAAATATTGGAATGGGTTTCAAGGCTGTAGTGTATTAGTACTTATTCTGAATTATTCTCTATTACCTATTTCCTAATTTAATGTGGGTATTATTTATTTAGTCCAGTTTTATAATATTCATAAAATAATCCATCCTTCTGGATTTTATTCCTTGTAACTATGAAAATTTAATATAGTATGGTATAAAATATGTGATTCTGTGTCCAGGGTGTTAAAAGTATCTATGGAAATCATGATGTGTAATAAAACATCCCTTACCATAATATATCATGTGTAAAAACAAAATAAAAATAATCATCCAACCAAAGTGCACCACTCAATGTGGGAATCAAATCTACTCTTAATGAGAAATATAGAACATCAATTTCAAAACCCTAGAAAACTTTTCAGGCCGATATAAATGTGGATGAATGTATCCAAAAACAAGATCTATTATTAGACCTAAATATATCATAGTACTTTTTCCACCATTATAAAAATAGTAACACCAAATAAATATAATCAAATACTGTTATATGATTTGTATCATTATGAATTCTTATACTATTTCCCAAAGAATAAAACTCCTTTGATAGCACTTTTAGAACCCTAACCAGGGATCCACATAAAACAAATGATCTATGCCAAAGTACAAATTAACCATAGGCTCTCTTCCCTATATTCAAAACATTTTTGAGTAATAGGGAGGTTCTTTGAGGTGTTAGTGGGGAGTCTATATGGTCACACCCTAACCTGATTGATTTATTATTTTTAATTTCATTAAGTATTATTTTGAGTTTCAAGAACATTTTTTCTATGGCATGGTCAACCTTCATAATTTGGTGTAACCATGAATCACCTGTGTGGATGCCCGAGTGGGTCGAAGTTACAGTGCCTGACTTGAAATCTATTTATAAAACAATGAAACAAGTAAGCAGCTTGACCTTGTAAATAGGAAGTGTTGGGTGGCATGGTTCCAACACAGTTCTCTCCACCACACGTTTAAGAGAAAACACACCGATCGGCTACCCAATATTCAGAATAAATAATGAAATTAATGAAATTGTGAGTGAAATAATATAAAATAATATAAATTAAATAAAACAATTTTAGAAAATAGTTATTAATAATAGTAGTAATTATTTTATGATTAATAATAATAGTATTATTATTTTTATTAGTATTATTGTTGTGAGTATTATTATAGATATTATTATTAAGATTAATTTTATAATTAATTTATTATAATGAATTATTATTAATATATTATTGGTTTATATATTAAAAAATTATTGGAACCCTAGGGGGAATCACCCGCTTTCTCCACTAAGCATGTTGTGCACCCAACCACAGCCAGGCAGGAGGACTGAGCTCCCCTCACAACTCCACCATGATCTAGCTCCTAACTGGACTGACCTCAACATGCTTTTCTTCTTCCTCCCTAAATAACAATTTCCATGACTCCTCCTTTTTCGGATTCATCCCGACCATTTCACCACCTTCAACCAATGGTGTTCCTGACCCCCTTCCCCCAACATCCTATTTCCAGCAAACTTGAACACCTAACCTAGATGTCTTCTGATGTGAACTAGAACCCCCTTCTCAATGCCTCTTCCACCACACTAGTGTGTGGAATCATCCCCTCCAGTGTCTCTTTAGTTTGAATAGGTTTTTTCCCTACAATTTAAACAAACCCAAATATTGTGGTCTGTAATTCATGAATTTTTCTTGTTGATTAAGGTGTGTGGTTGGTCTGAAGGGTGTTGATCTTCTTTCCGTTATGGTTCATTCATGCTCACACATGTTGAGGAAGGAATTTTACAAATTAGTTTCCTTTATAGAACAACCATTTATCTTTTTTGGTTTAAATTATCCTTTAAATATTATTAATAATTCTATTGGTCTGATAGTTAACACATTATAGTGTTTTTATGTTAGAAAAATTTTTTAAAAAAGCATGGAAATAGTTCACTAAGTTTATATAGGTTTATCCATCCATTATATTACAATTATAATGTACATGATGCTTTTGTTTAATTAATTAATTTTTACAACTATTTATTCATAATTATTATAAATATAGTTCATTTATGGTAGCATTTTTATTTGGTAGATTTGGTTAAAAATACATTTTTTGATGTTGGATTAACTATGCCCTTCTGTATGCATAATTGAATTGGTTTTAAATTTTTTTCCAAAGGTGTTGATAAATATTTTAGTGGTATTTTCTTGCAGAAATATTTTTATGGAAGTAGTTTATCTTTTTTTTGGGTTGGTTTGGTGAAACATACTATTTTTTAGGAGAGTTTCTTAGTTTTAAACATAGGTGGAAATTTCAAAAAATGTAAAATGGATTATTTTGGGTTGAAGGCGAATGGTAGTTTAAATGAAAATGGGTTTCAAATTTATTGGTTGGTTTTATAGTGTTCCATTTCATGAAGGCTCACCGATGGGTTCACTATGTGTATATGAAGATGTGTAATCAAATGAAGGTGTAACTCTAAAAAATATCTCTCAACCACATATTCTCTCCCCATGTTCCTTATTTTTCATAAAATGGCTCCATGTTTTCATAAATGGGGAAACCATTTTCTCTTATGTTTGATTGTTTTTCATAATATGATCCTTATGGTTTGTCACAGATGGCCTTGAAACAGTCTTGTGTGAGCCACTTCCTCGCAACGACCCAAATGCAGTTTGTAAATGGGGGTTGTCTTGAATGTTTTATAAAATCCCATTTGGCACGTTTGTATGCATTTCAAGTTTTAATAGCTTTCAACTGTACTTGGGAACATTTTTTGAATGTTTAGTCTAAAGGAAAGATTGGTAAAACTAAATTGTTTGGGCTTGTTCTTGGATCTTAAGGGAACATTGGGAATTGAAAATGTAAAAGTGGTATCTGTATGATGTTTGGGTAATACTTTTAGAAATGTCTTGTTAGAGACCCATTTATCAGTTCTTGATCTTTTATAACATTTTTTTAACACGTTGAAAGGATTTTATTTTGGAAACTATCTTCTCATTTGGAAACATTTTTGTTTTGTGAAAGGTTTAATATGATTATATGTTATGGTGGCCTGGTTGGAACCTTCGATGATACGACAAGAATAAGTGATGTATGTATGTATGTGTACATTTTTGGGGAACCTATATAGGGGAATATCCATTTATGGGTTATCATATGGAGTGTATGTGTTTGGGTTTGGAATGCGTGGTGGAGGAAGGTAGGATGAGTCATAGTTGCATGTGCCTTCAACTTATACATTACAATTATCACTATGGGTTACTAGGTATCATTTAGTTGAACAATTTATTCTTTCTTTATTGAACATTTTAGATAGGTTAACACCCATTGAGTTTTAGACAGTCAAGGAGGGATGTGAAACTATTGACGCTAGGTTAGGGAAGCTAGTTGTTTTTTGACATAGGGGCTTTATCATACATCAATAGGAGGATCTGAACTGTGTATGTATAGGGGTATTCTAGGGATATTTTGGATTACCCACAGTTAATTAATTATTTATATTTCTTGTTTACTTCCTGTTGTAATATTTTATTTCAGGAATTCACTTACCAGATTCATTTTAACATTTATTTGGTATCGCTTGCCTTAGTATTCATTTATAAATGGTAGTTTGTTTTTGAATTGATGTATATGTATGTTGGAATTTTATTAAAAATATAATTTGTTTTTGTTTTAATTAAATGTGAAACCCCAATTTTACAGTTGTATTTAAATCTTGTGATTATGGGCTTCTTTGGAAATTGAAAATTTTGGTTCTATTTGTAGATATTTGGTCTTCAAACTGAGTATTTTAGGTCTGATGCCTATTTTATATTTTCAAATGTAGGTTAGGATTTTGGATCACAAAACTGGTCCACCAGCTCAATGTTATATTAGCTTCAGTATTTCAGTTGGTGGTGACTAAGAGGAATCTAGGAGAACATGTGGATGTGCTTTTATTTTTCTGGTTTAGTTTATATTATGTCTTGTCGTATTCAGTATCTAAACATGCCTTTTTTTTAAATTCAATTGTATAGTCTTTTTTCTTTTCTATTTTATATATATATTTGATCATTGATAATTATTTTGGGCTCAAATTATTCCCACATGTATGTATTGTTTCCTGACACTAGTTTCCAGAATGAGGGATTGAGAACTCTCGTCAGGCCATGACGCAGACCTGCTCGAGTTACTGGTTCAGGGACAACCTAGGTTGGTTCATGAAAAAATGGAATCAAAGTAGAACCTTATTATTTCAGGTGTGTAGTTGATGGAGATTATAATTTACATGGATCAGGAGGTAAGTTATTGGTTAGTTACTGATCAACATCAATCGCGATGAGACCTGAGTTACTTTGGGTAGTCTAGGTTTTGAGTCTTCTAACTTTGTTTTTGATTATGTAATTATGATGTTAGTGAATGGGTACCATGATGTGACCCCACAGAGAGAAGTGACCCATGTGGATCCTATGTGCCTGGTTGATGGTCCTCTTAGTGTTATGTCTTACTTAGGACATGGCCCACTACCATGTCCCATGGTTTGGAATAAGTTCCAGTTCCTCATTCTATGTTAGTTTAATGTATGTTATGTTCCATCCTGATTTTGGTGGTTTAATATTGTTCTGATAATTATAATTGATTTTTGAGAATGAGAATAGTTCTGAAATTGAGATTCTCTCCTTTTAATGGCTTGTTGTGTCCCATGATGTTCCTTGTGATTGTTTTCACATATGTGGGTATGTGTATGGAATGTGCGTGTTGGTACGAATGGATGGAAATGGATGAACCCATGTAAAATAGTTAATGAGATTTCTTGGGTGTGTATTTGGCAATAAATTTGTGACCTTTATTTTTATAATGTGTTTTGGTAAATAAATATTTTCATTGGAAATTGGAATTTGATGAAGATAGTTTTAAAATTTTAAATGAAAATTATGGGTTTTCAAATTTATGTTGTTGGATTTGTTTAATTTTTTTGGTTTTCATGGATGAAGGGCCCATTATTGATGTTGCTTTAGCTTGATATTTGTTTTGTCTTGGGTGTTTTATATGGTGTTGAATAAATGTCACCCAGAAAGGTCCCCAAGGTTTCTAATAAGTCATGCCTAGTTTTTGGTCCTTCTCAGACATTACCTATCCTTTATGGGGGTCAGGGTCCTTTAGAGGAAGCATAGTGTCTTGAAGAACTCAAGCACATCTTAAGGGTATTTGGATGTCCCGAAGCTATCAGAGTGTGTGCTGTTTTTGGTCTGTTTGAAGCACTATCCCTAGATGAGTGAGAGTTGTTCGATCTATCATCAATGCATGTTGGTATGATGTGGGATGACTTTAATTCTAACTTAATTCGATGGCTCATACCATAAGATGTGAAGATTTGGAAAATGGAATGGATCATCTGTATTCATCATGTCCAAAAGATGGTGGTGGAATATGTTGATTATTTGAAGGAACATGTCACCTTTTCTCCAGAGGTAGCATCATAAGATTTGATGAATACTTGTATCTTCATCAGGGGTATTCATCCAAAGATCAAGGATTGGATCCCCCCTTATAAGTACAATCATTTTGAGAAGTTTGTGGATGAGGCATTCCTTTATATGCTAGCCTTTGATGTGTGAATGGTCGGTATCTCGACGTATCTAGTTTCTCAAGATAGTTCCGCACCTGGTGAGCATGATGTGCTAGAAGGAGATCTTTTTGAAAAATATCATTTGTCGATTCTGGTTTCTATTTTGTTAGACTATCCACATGTGTGACACCAGTGTGGCTGGTTCGGGCACTCTAAGGAATCATTTCACATCACTAGGAAGAAGTTCTAATGTTGCATATGTTTGGGTCATCTGGAGGATTATTTTAGAAAGATTCATCCGAAGAAGATGTTCTGATCGCGGGATGCCAGTACTTGATTGTAAGGCATAAGATGCTTCAGCCATCAGAGCCCCATCCCTATGTCGTGGGGTAATGCTTGTGGGTAGTTCGGAGTTTGGGGGGGTGAGAAGACTCTGCTTGGGTTTTATTTTCAATGATGGTATTGAAACATTAAAAGACTTTTTCTTCATGTTTATTCTATTAAGTATGTACCATTGCGGTAAGATCATTGTTTCGTGGTGAGATTATAATGAACTTGTTCTATTTTATTCTAGACAATCATATTGGTCTTAATATGTATTTCTAAATAATTTATTTTTATTAATGTTTGTTTGGCCTTTTTATGAGTTAATATCAGTTTATCATTGTTCATTTCGATATGTCTATGACTTTGGAAGAATTTTTGCTTGTAGTTGTTTTTGGGTTCATCATTTGTGATGACAACTTCTTGTGAGTTTCTCTACTTTTCTGGGGGGGGTGGTTTTATTAGTGTGGAAAAAAGGGTTTTGTTGGTTCTCTCATCCTAGTGTCCCAATCTGTTGGGTACCCTCGTATTGGGTTTCATATTAATGTCTTTGTGGTATGGTTTGGATGTGCGGGAAAATTGAAGGAGTTTAGGTCGTGAGTTCCCTAGTTCCATATTGAGGTGGTGGCATTCTTGGATTTTTAAATTATAGTTCTAGATGAGTCATTATGGTTGGGATAACCCCCTTGTTTTCTCCCATCAACCTCAGGATTCGGTTTCCACATGAATTAGTCCACGGTGACCTGTAGAGAGTAAGGTCATCCCATGATTCATAGTTTTCCTTATTTCTTCTTGTTCTATTCTGGCATGGACTAGATTCTTGACTATCTTTAATCTTGGTGACTATATGGGGGAAGGAGGTTTTTTCATGGAGAGAATTAAAACACATCAACCTAATTGATTTATTATTTTATTTTCTTTAAGTATTACTCTGAGTTTTGGGAACATTCACTCTATTTTTTGCTCAGCCCACATGGTTAGGAGTAAGTGTGTGATTCGCATGCAGATGTCCGAGTGGTTTAGTGTTACAACACCCAACATTTTGTGGTTTACAGAACCGTGAAACAAATATGTAGCTCAATCCCATAATCGGGTAGTTCTAGGAGGCCTGGTTCGCACAATGTTTCATCGACCGTGTGATTGACTGCAACTGAACTGTGTAGCCTCTCAACAATTAGAATAAACAAATAAATTAATTAAATAGTAATTGAAATAAAATAAAATATTAAAAATTAAATAATAATAATTTTAGAAAATGGTTAGTAAAAATAATAGTAATAATATAATGATTTCCAATAATAATAATAATAATAATATTGTTGTTGTAATTATGACAATTATTATTTAGATTCAATTTATAATTATTTTATTAAAATTCATTATTTTTTCTATTATAGTAATTTCCTATTTATAAAAATAATTATTGGAAGTCGTGGGGGGGGGGGGAATTGCCCCCCTGTAGGTGTGTTGTGTGCCCTACCCCTTCCAAGCTGGTGGCCTGACCTACGCTTGCCGCTCCACCCAAATCTAACTTCCAATCGAACCGACCTCCCCTTGACGTGCCTCCTCCTCAATATGTCATGACTGTCGTGCCTCATTCTCTTGTTTCTATGTCCTGAGCACCTCACCTCCTTCCACCAGCTGTGTACTCGACCCCCATCCCACGACAACATATTTCAGGAAAACATGAACCCCATGTCCTGTGGTCGTCCAGCATGATCCAGAACCGGAAGGACCCCAGGACACAAAAGAGGGGAGGGGTGATTCAGGTTGACAAATTTTTCTTTTAATGTGATGGATCTTATTCCGACATTGGTAGAAACTAGTTAAACCTGTATGATGAATATGATCAGAAAGTAAACATTCACATGCACAGAGAAGACACATCACTTTTTACATGGTTCACCACTAAGGGCTATGTCCAAGGAGCATATGCTGACAAGTTTTCGGTTATACCAAATTCCACTAATCTTCACTAGTTGTGGATTAAAATGGTTCGGGAACATTCACGCTGTCGTAGGATCACTGCCTTTATAATTGTTCAGGGATAGCTCACTGCGTCCCTCGAGTCACTCCCATTGACTCCCCTTGGCTCACTGTCGTTGGTGAAGTCCCACTCAGTTTATAGACATGAAGGTCTCTTCATTATTGCATAAGAATGCATCCTTAGTTGTATGTAGATTCTCTATTGAATTCATATTATCACCAGAAGATGAATCTCACTTTGCGCTGAGGGTACCGGGCGATCTTCCAGCTTTTGGGCAGCTTCAAGTGGACATATGTACTTTAACAACCCTGGCGCGCTTCTCTAAGCCCGACGTGCAAGTTTCAATCCCAGCATACAAGTCACTTGTGCGGTACAAATTCCGCACCCAGGTGACACCAAACCACTTGCGCGACACTGCCTCATTCAACTCCAAACTTGCGAGATGTTGCACCTTTAACTCCACAACTTCCTTGGTCACACAACCATCAATTAGCGCGCTGCCTCTACTTACACGCCCCAATAACCACTTGCGCGACTCAATTACTTACGAGACGAGAGCTCAAAAAATCTCTAAGTATTGATCTCTATTACAAATGAGGAGGGGGTCCTTTATGTATAGGAAAACAGGACCCCCTGTGCCATGGCGCGCAAGTCTTCCCTCAGCACGTAGGTTCCAGCGCTCAGCTCATCCTCACTAGCCTTTGTCGCACTACTCACATGCATGTCCAAACAAATACTTGCGCGACCTTCTTTACTTTGCCATATATTGAAGTTATAATCTTGAAAAACATTAGACGCGAAATTTTCCAATCCTCTTAGGCATCAGCGTGCAAGTCTCTTCATGGTGCGCAGGTCACTTGCACGACCCTTATCACTTTTCCATTTCCAATGTTCTGAGCTTGAAAAACATATGGCGTGCAAGATTTGTCTCCTTCAAGTACACGGAATGCATATCTCTTTTCCAAACACAAACCATACGCCAAATCATGCTTAAGAGACCATGGTTCCAACAATCTCCCCCTTTCGGTTTGTTGGAAATCAAAACAAAATTCAATATATCTCCATCCACGTGCAAACCAAAAACGTAAGAATCAACTCAGCCAACAATCTATGTCTACGTGAGCAATGATCGGTGTAGAAAACAAGAGTGGAATCTTGAATTGGGTTCCAGAGTTTAGAAATTACCCATGACGCCTGATGTTTTCCTTATCATACTTCTAATCACAGAAGCATTACTTCCCTTGAATTTATTCCTTTCTCCCCTATTGACAATAAATCCAAAGACCGATAAGTTGTTCCCCATTCAGATCTATCCGTACACCCCCTGGATAGTATCTCCCCCATAAACCTGCATCACAGCCATAAACAGATAAAAAAAATTTATAATAAACGTGGAGAGGGGTTTTCAGTAACCTCCTTATGAACTGGACGGTGGCTGAACACCGAGGTTCAACCGATGCTTCTCAAACACAGCCACTGACAGTGGCTTAGTCAGGATATCAGCCAGTTGCTCAACAGTTCCAACATGGTAAATTCTAATCACGCCTTGGTCAACCTTTTATTTGATAAAATGATACCGAATTTCAATATGTTTTGTACGACAATGCTGAACCGGATTCTTCGTAAGATAAATTGCGCTTTTGTTATCATAGTAAATCACCGTTGGTTTCTGCACCTTATCACCAATATCTGATAGTTGCTGCTTCATCCATATCAGTTGAGTACACGACTTTGTGGAGGAGATATAATCAGCTTCAGCAATAATAAGAAAAGTAATTTCTTGTTTCTTTCTCAACCATCCAACACATTTCTTCCCAATATAGAAGGCTCCAACAGTAGTGGACTTTCTGTCTACTACATCACCAGCCCAGTCAGCATCAGAAAATGCAGATAATTCACTGTCCCTACCAACAGCAAAAAATAACCCAACGTTATGTGCACCTTGAATGTACCTCATGATTCTTTCTACTGCTTCCATATGTTCCTCCATCAGATTACTCTAAAAGCGGGCCAAAAAACATGTGGCAAAGACAATATCTATCCGTGTTGCTGTCAAGTACAGTAGGCTCCCAATGATCCTTCTATACAAGGTGGGATCTATAGAGGTCCCATCCTCATGCTTTCCATGTTTAGTTCCAACTACAATCAGAGTTGACATTGGTTTGGAGTCATGCATATAAAACTTCTTCAATATCTCTCTTGCATACTTTTCCTGAGAAATGAATGTATATTCCTTCCTTTGAATCACATGCAACCCCAAGAAATATGTTATCTCCCCAATCCTAGACATTTCAAATTCTGATTTCATGTGATTGGAAAATTCATCCACCGATTTCTGCCTGCTTCCACCAAATATTATATCATCAACATAGACTAGAACCATGAATTGATCTTTCGGAGAATTCTTCACATAGAGATTGTGATCTACTCCTCCTCTTTTTAATCCCAGGTTCATAAGATACAAATCCATCCACGAGTACTATGCTCGTGGTGCCTGCTTCAATCCATATAGTGTTTTCTTCAGTTTGTAGACCTTTGATTCATCAGTACCTAGAACAAAACCCACTGGTTGTTCGATGTAGACTTCTTCTTCGAGTACTCCATTCAAGAATGCTGTCTTGACATCCATTTAATACACTTTATATCCTCTTTGGAGTTCCATGGCATGGAAAAGACTTACTGACTCCTGTCTAGCAACTGGAGAAAATGTTTTTTCAACATCAATGCCTTCAATTTGGGAGTATCCTTAACATATCAGTAGTGACTTGTTTCTGATGACACTTCCATGCTCATCAAACTTATTTTTAAATATCCATTTGGTACCAATCACATTATGACCTTCGGGTCTCTAGACAAGATCCCATGTCTGATTCTTGTCAATCTGATCTAATTCATCATTCATTTCTTTCACCAAAGATTCATCATTTGTAGCTTCTTCGAATGAGGATGGATCTACAACTGACAGAAATGCAGATTACGTGTAATTCCTCATCCATCTTGTTTGAGTGGGTGCACTCCTGTCCCAAATTATGTTGGATGGATCAATCTCATCTCTTCAATTTCTCCTACGAGGTTCAGTTGTATTATCTTCAGCCAGAGTTTCTTCTTCAGATTCATCTTTTGAGTCAACATCATGATGTGACTTTTGAGTGTTTTGTAGACATCCTCTATTTCTTCATTTGTATTTCCTTCAAGTTCACTTTATTCCTGACTTTTTATCACAACAGCATATGACTTCCTTGATGCATTTGTGGTTTTCTCTTCAATTATCTTAACATCACTACTTTCCACAATACTTTCTAAATGCTTGTTAAAAATTTTGTAGGCTTTTCTGTTCATTGAGTAACCGAGGAAAATTCCATCATCTTCATTGTCACTGTACTTCCCTTGATTTCCTTCTTTGTTCCTGATGAAGCATTTACTTCCAAAGACACGAATGTATTTTAAGGAGGGATTCCATCCATTCCACAATTCATAAGGTGTCTTCATCTCACCCATATAAAGTCTTGTTCAATTCTGAATGTACATTGTAGCTTGAAAAACCTCTTTCCAGTAATGTCATGGAATACGACTCTTAATCAGCATAGTTTGTTCCATGTTGTTCACCAGTCGATTCCTACTTTCAACAAATCCATTTTGTTTTGGATTTCTCACAGCAGCTACCTCATGCTGTATCCCATGCTTTTCTAGATAATTTTCAAATTCAAGGGACGTGTATTCTCTTCCATTGTCAGACCGCAACACTTTGATTGTTCATCCAGTATCATTCTCAGCGATTCACCGATATGTTTTCATACAGTCAAGGACTTGTCGTTTCCAAGGAATGACCATCACACATGCTATTCTACTATAATCATCTATGAAAAGGACAAATTACCTTTCTCCATGTGTTCTAGAAAAATTAATCAGCCCACAAACATCTGTATGAATCAGATCAAGAAGGTGAGATGCCCTTTTCTTCTTTGTCCGATATGAACTACAAACCAGCTTCCCACGAATGCAAGCATCACATGTTTTTTCACGCTCACACTTCAGGTTGGAAATTTCCATGAAAATTCTCAATTTTGATATTTTCTCCATGTCTTGATGATTGCTATGTCCCAGTCTCTGATGTCATAAATTATTTTCTTCTTCAACAGTCATGTAACAGACATTTTCTTCACTATCAACCTGATACAAGTTGCCTTCTGTTCTGCATCCCTTCATAAGTGAATTTCCTGTCTTTCCAATGATAGTGCAGCCTATATTATTAAAAATAACTATAAGTCCTGAGTCACAATGTTGACTCAAACTGAGGAGATTATGACATAGGACATCTACGTAAAGGACTTCAGACTTCTTTAGTTCTCCATTTACTAATTCGGTACTTCCACTCCCATTGATTTTCAGAGCTCCATCATTACCAAATCGTACTGTACCATCAACCTTTCTTTTGATATCTATTAATAGTTCGGCATTACCTGTCATATGAGATGAACAACCACTATCCAAAATCCACGTACTGTTGTTCTTCGTAGCTTTGAGGGCCACCTCTTCAATGTTTGATTTCTCAATCTTCTTCTTTTCCTTCCATGAGACATTGGATTGAGTATATAGTACTGATGGCCTTTTAATTATCTCTTCTGCATACCCAGGTTCTTCATAGTCAAAATCTTTTTTGAGAAGAGAAAACCTGTTTGAAAGAGCAACATTGTCTTGCTGACGAGACATTACTTGTCTTGAACATCGGTATGAGGTGTTCATGTCCCTTGTCTGCCTGCAATTAGCAGCCTTATGACCAATGTTAGAACAATGAAAACAATATCCATAGAAATTGTTTCTTCTATAAGAATTAGGATATGAATTTATTCTCCTTTTTTGAACTTCTATATCTTCTCCATTTAGATAGCTTCTTGCCTCTTCGCAATAATACATGGTATGGACCAAATAGCCACAGAACTGACACATCATGAGAGGAAATGTATTCTCCCATGAATTTCTCTTCATTCCTTCTTCCTTGGGAGAAAAGTTAGACTGTCTATCATTTCTAAATGTTTGAGGATAATTTTCATTTATCCTTTTAGTTTGGATTGAGGGTTCCTTTTTCAGCATTTTAGGAAATGTTTCAACATGTTCAACATTCATCTTGTCTTTCTTTTGGATCTTTTCACTTCTAGTAGTTGATGTCTCAGCTTCACAACAAATTCCACTCTTTCCCATGCAATCGGGACTTTGATCACTCAAGATTTTTCCAACCCCATCTGAACAACACTTGGCTCTTGCTAGTAATTATGCATCTGAGAATCTTCCAAACTGTATTTTCTTCCTCAATTATTTTGAAATTGATTCAGTCTCAAGATTACTCCTAAACATAACAACTTCCTCCTCAAGACCCTCAACAGTCTTGGATTTTTATTCTAGTCTTGATGTGAGGTCATTGATGACCATTTCCTGCTATTAAATTCTTAGCTTTAGATCAACTATATCATCACTTCTTTCAATTATTTTAGATTGTACCTTAAAAATTTCTTCCAGTCATTCAATTTAATCTTCAAGTTGATCAACATATTCCGTTGATTCTTATACAATCGATTTCCACTTATTGGAACTCTTGCATTTAGTCTTATGCTTACTAACCGCATTCTTAAGTAGCATCTCGGGATCTACACAAGTTCTCAGTTGTTTTTATCCACCTGTATCTTCTGACTTTTCAACAGTGGCCATCATGGAAGCATGATTCCATGTTTTGAATTCTGGTTCTTCTTCGTCACAGAATTCAATATCATCTTCTTCCTCTTTACAGACAAAACTCTTCCTTTGCAATTTCTTTCAAGATATGAAGTCTCCCTTTTTGAAGAATCTTCTATGAGGCTTCTTGAATCTTTCATTTTCAATATCTTCATCATTGATCTTTCTTAAGAACTGAGAGGCAATGTGCCCAACTTTTCGGCAACGAAAACATGCGAGAGGTAACTTCCCTTTGAATTTCCCTTTTCCCTTCTGGAACTTCTTTTCAATGAGAGAATGAATTTATTTTTCTTCGTCATCTTCACCACTAATATCTATTGAAATTTTTAGTTTCTCCATGGCCATAAATTCCATTTCCATGCCCACACGAGCCGTAGCATTTCTGGTTTGATTCTCATTTCATATGCTACCAAGTTTCTTAGAAGATCATCCAGAGAATGTTTTGAAAGATCTCTTTCCTCAAGGGCATATACCTTTGCACTGTACAGTGGTGGAAGTCTTCTCAATATTTTCTTCAAAATGTCAACATATTTGATTTCTTCTCCTAGGCCCTGAATTGCTCCAAGTACTTCAGTGATTCAATTAAAGAAGGAGTATGCATTCTCATCAGGATGCATCTTAAAATCATCGAACCTATTGTGCAACACTTGTAGTATTTCCTTCTTCACTTCGATGTCTCCTTCATAAATATTCTCGAGTTTATCCCACATGGATTTTTCTGAGGTGCAATTCATCACCTTTAAGTAGATCTGACAGAAAGGGTTGTAGTGAGTGCATTTTGTGCTTTAGCATGTGCATCAAGAACTTTCCTGTCTTTTTCAGTCATAGCCAGGCCTGTTGGATCGGTGACTTGTATTCCTTGCACAGTAGAAAGGAGAACTTCCATTCTAAGAGATCTTAGATGAGATCTCATTCTATTCTTCCAGATATGGAAATTACTTCCATCGAAGTGAGGGAATCCCCTAACATTGATTGTATTCTCCATGATGAAAAAGGACAGATTCAACACCAGCAACCTTTTTGCTCTGATACTACTTGAAGGACCCCGGGACACCCTGAGAGGGGAGGGGTGAATCAGGGGGACGAATTTTTCTTTTAATGTGATGGATCTTGGTCCCACGTTGGTAGGAACTAGTTGAACCTGTATGATGAATATGACCAGAAAGTAAACATTCTCATGTATAGAGAAGACACATCACTTTTTACTTGGTTCACCACTAAGGGCTACATCCAAGGAGCATACGCCAAAAAGTTTTCGGTCATACCAAATTCCACTAATCTTCACTAGTTGTGGATTATAATGGTTCAGGAATAGTCACTTTATCTCAGGCTCATTGCCTTTACAATTGTTCAGGGATTGCTCACTACGTCCCTCGGGTCACTCCCGTTGACTCCCCCTGGCTCACTGTCGTTGGTGAAGTCCCAATCAGTTTATAGACATGAAGGTCTCTTCATCATAGCATAAGAATGCATCCTATGTTGTATGTAGATGCTCTATTGATGTCCAATTCTCACCAGAAGATGAATATCACTTTGCGCTGAGGGTACCAGGCGATCTTCCAACTTTTGTGCAGCTTCAAGAGGACAGATGTACTTTAACAACCCTGGCGCGCTTCTCCAAGCCTGGCGCACAAGTTTCAATCCCAGTGCGCAAGTCACCTGCGTGGTACAAATTCGGCGCGTAGGTGACCCCAAACCACTTGCATGAAACTTCCTCTTTCAACTCTGAACATGTGCGACGTTTCACCTTTAACTCCCCAACAACCTTGGCCACACAACCAACAATTGGTGTGGAGCCTCTTCTTGCGTGCCCCAATAACCACTTGCGCGACTCAACTTCTTGCGCGATGAGAGCTCGAAAAATATCTCAGTCTTGAACTCAATTTAAAATCAGGAGGGGTCCTCTATTTATATGAAAACTAGACCCCCTGTGCGGTGGTACGCAAGCCTTCCCTCGGCACGAAGGTTCTGGTGCTCAGGTCATCCTCCCTAGCCTCTGTCGCACTACTCACTTGTGTGACTAAACAAATACTAGCGCGACCTTCTTTACATTGCCATATATTGAAATTATAATCTTGAAAAACAATAGACGTGCAAGTTTCCAGTCCTCTTAGGCATCAGTGCGCAAGTCTCTTCACAGCGCACATGTCACGTGCACGACCAGACCAAAACTTGCGCGGCCCTTATCCCTTTTACATTGTCTCATGTTCTGATCAAGAAAAACATATGGCGCACACATTTCCTCTACTTCAAGTACACAGAGTGCATGTCTCGTTTCCAAAAACAATTTTCTACATTTTTCGATTTTCATGCCCAAAAATTTGGCAAACACTGGGAAATGGCGCTGCCTTCAATACTATTGTCTGATTGAACTTTATGATCTCTTTGCTGGTAGACATTATGAACATCCACTGAGGATTGACAAAAAACACAAACCATATGCCAAATCATGCTTAGAAGACCATGGTTCCAACAGAACCCCCTTCATAGTGCCTCTACATCCCCTCTGGAGCACGAAATCCTCTCCTATGGTGTGTATTCATTTTGAATTTGTGTTTTTAACTTCAATTTAAAAACAAATACTACAATTAGTAATTATGACATTTTCAAGATTTATTAGGGTGTGTGATTGGTCTGTAGGGTGCTGATCTTACTTTTTTGAGGTTCTGTCACATTCTTACTGGTCGAGGTAGTCTTTTTCAGAATTTGATTCATTTCTGACAGGACCATATCACTATTGTTTTTTAAATAAGTCATTAAATGTTATTCTAACCTCTATAATCATGATAATTAACACATGGTAGTGTTTTTATATTAGATAAAATGGTTAAAAAAATCTTCAAAATAGTCCTTGGATTTTGTATAATCATTTTTGTGCATACTTTTACAATTTTAATCATGATTATGGTTGTAGTTAATTAATTAATTTTATTACATTGATTTGAACCATTATTATAATTATAGTTAATTATTTTTAGCACTTCCTTTTGGTAGTTTTGTTTAAAAATGGTTTTTTTATGTTTGTCTAATTATGCACATGTGTTTTCTGAGATAATTCTGTTTGAATAAATTTATTTAATTTTAGATGTTGTTGTTAAATGTTTTGGTTTTTTTTAAAATAGATTCATTTCTATATAAATATTTTTTCAAGTCTTGGATTTTATTTGGAAAATTTATATTTTTTATAATATATTTTTATTTTTGAAATTTGGTATAATTTTATAATAAAGTGAAATGGTTTATTTTTCATTGAAAGTGAATAGTGGTTTAAATGAAAATGGGTTTCAATTTTTTTGGTTGGTTTTAGACTTTTCCATTTTAGAAGGAAAATACATGGGTGATCTAGGTGAACACATGGTTTTGAAATCAAATGAATGTGGCTCTATAAAGATAATCTCTCTCAATAACATACCCTCTCACCAGGTTATCTATTTTCCTCAATTTGATCTATGATTTCCAGAATGGGGAATGCCGTGTCTCTTGTATTTGAATTTTGTTTCTAATATGTTCATTAAGGATTGGCACAATTGGCCTTGAAACATGATTGGGTGAGCTATTGTGTAGATATGTCCCATTTGGCATTGGTAAAAGAGGATTGGATTAAAAGTGTAATTAAATCATGTTTGTCACCTTTGAATACATTTGGTGTTTTACTTGGAATTAAAATGCACCGGGGTACATTTTGTAGAATTCTTAGTCAAAAGGACCATTTTTTAAACCTGAATAGTTTGGGTTTGGTTTGGGATCTTAAGGTCCCGTTTGTCATCGAAAATATAAAATTTGTATTTGAATCATGTTTGGGTAATGATTTTGGACATGTCATGTTAAATAGTCTTTTGACACTTCAAGCTCTAGTTAAATATTTATGTTTACTCATTGAAATGATTTTTTGGAAATAGTGTGCCTGTTTAGAAACCATGTTTTTTTTTTAAATAATTTAAATTTTTATATATTTTAGCAGCCTAGTTGGAACCATCAATGATACCATGTGAAATTTTGATATATGTATGAATGTATATATTTGTGGGGAATCTCTATAGGATTATATCCATTTGTGGATTATCATATATATTTCCCATATTTGGGGTAGGAAAGTGCGGTGGGTGTAGGTAAGATGAGTCACAGGTGTGAGGGACTCCTAATTACATTGTACTATTCCCATCATAGGTTACTTGGTGTCATTAAGATGATCAAGTGATGGTAGCTTTCTAGCCTGGATTATATGGGTTAGTATTCCCTAGAGTTGTAGATCGGCCAGGAGGGATGTTCCACTAGTGAGGCAAGGTTAGTGATTCTCATTCTTTATTGAAGAGAGAGATTCATCATACATCAGTTGGTGGTTCATAACTGAGTATGTACAATGGTATTCTGGGGACATTTAGGATAACCCATTGTTAATTAATAATTTACGTTTCTTATTTAAGTCTTGTTGTACTATTTTATTTCAAACAAGCATTGTTTACCTATTTCATTTAAAATAGCTTTTGATATCACTTGTCTTGGTTTTCATTAATAAATGGTAATTGGTTTTGGAAATGATTTGTCATTGTGATTATGTATTTCTTAAAATGGGGAAATGATATTATATTTTTAAAAATGTGAATAAAATATTTTATAACTCTATTTCAAAGTAGTTTTTATGAACTACATTGGAAAATGAAACTTTCAGATTTAGTGGATAACAATTTTCATTACTACTATGTATTTCGGTGCTCAATCCTACTTTATATTTTCAGATAGATTTTCTACTTTTGGTTCAGGTTCCTAGTCCATATACTCATTGTTTGAGAAGGTTCCATTTTATGTTTAGTGGAGTCCTCGAGGTCACAAGGAGATCATGTGGTAGAAGCTCCATTTTTTCTATTTTGTTTCTAGTCTATCAAGTGGTATTCTATATCAAATTTTTTTTTAAAATTAAGTTGTTTAGTATTGTTTTGTTTCTATTTGGGTTTTATATTTATTTTATCATGGTTAGTTATTTTGGGCATAAATCATTCCCACATGAGATTTTTGATGCTGGGAACTAGTTGATAGCCCATAGGGATCAGGAACACCCATTGGTCCATGTTGCGGAGTGGCTCAGATGGCCAGTTTAGGGTCAACCTATGTTGGTTTGTGGCATATACACACTTTTTTTACTTTAATAATGGTATAATAATAAATATAGTAGCATAAGGAGGACTCCACTCAATAGAAGAAATATCAAGATGGAGTACATGAATAATACAATGATATTTGAGTAATAAATAAACAACCCATAGTGAAATAATACAATATTAATATAGAAATCCATAACATGTTATACAAGAGTTGATAAACAGTCATGGTCACTCATGGAAGACCATCAATGCATAAATATAAAAATAATACTAAAACAATGTCAATTGAAATGTAAATTCCATATGACGTAAGAAACTCCAAGGACACTTTCAATCCATTAATGAAAAATTTCCAATTTTACCACAATTGTCTAGTTAATGAGAATAGTCCCTTCCTTGATCATATATACACAATGTCTACAAGACTCTTGAGGGGACCATGTAGGTTTTAAGAATAAATCCACATTGTCCGTTGCTAATTGGGGTCTGTGTTACATCCATTTTTTATGTTGGTTTTATAAACATAAATAAAAACAAAGAACATGCACATCTTATAAATAAAATACATGCTTCTATTGTTCTTAATATCCATAAGAATAAAATATTCATGACTTAGCCACCTCAGTTAATCTTTGATTACATGCCCACAATAATATATATTGCATAAAACATGTGTGGGTATGTATATATATATATTACTATAGTGGAGTGGATACATGGAATCAGGAACCTTTCATCCCCTGACCAAAAGCATCCTTGGTGAACCCTTGGGTTCCATATCTTAAAAATTTTCACTAATACCAATATCCATTTTTCATGTATCCCAGTTTAAAAAAAACAAAACCATACGTACATTCTCCCTCATATCTTAGCATAAAAGAGTCCCTATTAGCTCAAAATCAAGATATCTCTAGGTACAACAATGTATGTCCTCCCAATATCCCAGCCCAATGGCCTCAAGAATCACAATGAGACTCATCCCCGAACAAATGGACTCATCACTATCAAATGATGGTCCATCACCATCCATGAGACTTTATAGAGTGAGAACCCCCAAAAAATAAAATAGTCATCACTATCACTAAAAATTCGTAGTCTACATGGGCCTCTACCAAATGAGTGGTTAAAACCACCATGATCTAAGTCATATCTCTGTGCACACCATTCCCATAGTGTGTTGATAAAGAAACAATGAGTGGAAATCATCAAAATAATAACTAGTTAACATTATCGTGAATTACATTTACCTATAACAATATCACTAAATAATTATGGTTGACACCCTATCAAATCACATGGGTCATTCCCTAATATTGATAACATATTCACCTCAATACGATGACCATATTTCCTAGACTCAGATCAATATCACCCATGTATCCCAAAGATATTTTATCCAATTGGATCACATTAAATCATTATAGGTTGTCTGCACCACCACAACACTCGATCCATGCTGTCACATTCCCAAAAAAACCCATAGATTCAATATATATAAATGAATTAAATTTAAAACACTCACCAAGCCATCCCATCCCAAGTGATCCCAATCCTCCCATAGGGCTTGGCTTGCATAAAGTCACAGGTTAAAACAAACAATTTCCCATCGAGTAAATTCATTAAATTAAATGAAATAATTTCAATTTATAAAGGACTCACTCAGTTCACCAACTCAGTGCATGTAGAGATCACCCCCAAAATCACCGAAAAATACATGGAGAAATATTGGAACCACTAACCAATTACTCAAATGTGGTCTCACTTCTGATATCGGCTTCCAACACTACATATATTAAAAAAAACATAATTTTGTTCAAATTCCTTCAAAATAGGGTAAAACATATCTCCTGGATTTTGTCCACCATATGGAAAGATAATAGAAGGAAATATGCTAGAACATTGAATTTCTTATTAAGATGAATCCCTACCCTCCAATAGATCAATGATAAGACTTTAGATTTGGAGATATCATGATACATAGGGTGAGTGGGGAGATGTTTACAATACCTCATGGTAATTGACTTTTTTTCCATAGTGGATATAAAATAAATGAGCAGTACAAGACCCCTATCTTATGAAATGATCACCCTACAACATACATCACATATAAATTATACATTTATTGTGTTCAGTTCATGAATTTTAACCCAATTAAAAATAATGTATTCTTCAGGTTAAAACACTAATACATCATTACCATCTCCATAGTGTGTATATGACATAAACAATTTTTAGGGGTTACACGATGTGTAATTTTTTCTAGGGTGGTATTAAATATCGTAGAACCATAGAACACCATGTGCTTCTTTCCCGAACAACCAGATAATCCATCCAAACATAAGAAACAAATTAGAAAAGTTCATGGTCTAAAACAACATTGGAAATGAGGTTCTAAAGATGATGAAAAAGGGATGTCCCAACAACTAATCTGACAATATAAAATATAAACTTGAAAATATATATTAAAAACATTAGACGTTATGATAGCCTCTCCAGATGTGACATGTTATCTATAGACATGGGGGTTATCTTTTTTCGAAAAAATTGTTAACTTATTTTATATAATGTTCCTAAAAATATAATTAACATATAAAAAAATTATTCCTGAAATAACATTTTAGCCTCAAATTCAATCTATATAGTTTACGATTTATAAAAATAAAACAATCTTAATTAGTGATTTTTTAACTTAACATTAATGATAATATTAACCATAATTATTATCAATAATTTTAATCATATGTCGATAAAATTTGAAACCATCATTCCTCAAATATTATTTAAAAAAAAACATACTTATACTAATGGTTTTTTACCATAAATGTCTCCCAAAATCAGCATAATCATGTTAAAATACCCTCACATATTACCTCAAAAAGTGTATTTATGTTTTAAAACAAATGGTTGACATTACACATATCATCCAAGGACAATTTAGGTTTATCCCATATCAAAAATGGAATAACATATGTTTCCACATGTTCTATTCTAGAATTCGTCATAATTGTTAATAGAGAAATTGTGAATTATCCAAATAATATCCATCAGCAGTCTCAAAACTAGTATGCCAGATGTTGTCCCTCATATTGAACTATAATTTTGAACAAGATATTCTATAAAATATTCTTTGGGGTTATTATAACTAGATTCATCTGTACCGAAACTACAACCATATGTAATATTCAAACATGGATGTATATATACGAAAACCACCTGATCTCTACCTTAATAAAAATTAGGTTGTTATCTTATAAATAGAATTATCCTCAAATTAAGAAATATTATTTTTTCCCAATCTATGTTTTCCTAAATCTAATTCCCTAGTATTGAACTAATCTTACTTTGACAAAAACTATAATGAACCTTACTGTAGTAGGCCATAGTTGACTGTTACATAGTTATATTTTCATTATATACAATGAATCATCTACCGAAGGATGAAATAGATTGGTCATCATGGTAAAATAGACACAAACATGAATTTGACATTACATTTGAAAACATATAACAGAAAAAATAGTGACTGTAATTATCATATATCGATGAACTCATTATATTATTATTTCTTCGTATTAGAGGAATGGAAACAAAATAAGGGTGATCTCAAATTATTATTTAGGGTCAAATGAAGTAGAAGCTATCATGAATAAATATTGAAGAATCAATATGAAAATGAACATATGTGAAAACACATTCCATTTCATAAATAACATAAGCACAAAACACACATATATATAAAATCATTATAGTAATGAAATGAAAAATTATAACTAAATTATAAATTAAGGAAATTATTTATATGGTAATTCATGTTCTCAGACATCCTGATATCTATACCATTAAGACCGTATTTAGTGATAGTTTAATTTATGGAGAGATATACACTACAAAACAATTTAATTCTATCTATCTCATTTGTCTATTGAGAACTATCAATGCATAGAGGGGATATCTATAAATACGACCCGCCATAATTATATATACAATTGAATATTAATGTATTTAATGATCAATTCAATCCATAAATAACATGAAATGTCAATGAATAAATGTATTAACTAATGTTAATTGATTTTTCATTGTTTTTCTCAATCAATCAAATAACATTCATAGTAGAAAATCATCTATAGAAATGTTTTCTGGTTTACAGATTAATTATAACTCTAAAAAATAATATGGATATTTAAAGTGAATGAAATATAAAATGATTATAATAAGGTGAATAATTAATGGGAAATTTAATGACTAAAAAATTAACTATGAATGTGAATATAAATATTTTTCATGGTGAACCTAATAATAAAATTCCAAGATAAAGATTAAGTTTTGTATCATTAAAATAAATCCCAATTGCATTATATATAAAAAATGATCTTTTTCCAACATGGAATATAGAGACCATTAAAATATAAATAAAACATTCTTATGGAAAATGAGTTTTTCAATTTTAATATCTCAATAAATAACTAAAAAATTAACGAATATTATGGGAAACATATTCATTTAAATAATCCTTGTAAAATCATAAAAAATAATCATTGAAATTCTCCGTCAAAATGGTGGGAATGTTCTATTTTTGAAAAACTCATTACAAGAAAATATCCATTTCAAATTTTTAGAAGAAAGGGAAAAATTATCTTATTTGGAAAACAAAATGAGGATAACTTTTAAAACATATTTTAGATGTTTATATATGTTTAATTTGTTTCAATATATCATTTGTTAATATTAAAAATATTCTTCATACTATCTTTATAAAAATATTGATATGGTTGAAAAATATCCCCTTCAAGATTGAAATCAGTGTTGGGTTTCCTTAAAATCATTATGTCGGTATCTTATATACTTATAGAGTGGGAAATGAAAGGAAAACATATAATTTATAAAAATACTTGAGGATAAAAAAATATAGTATGTATGTGATGTGACAATAAAATAATTAAAAAACAGATTTTTTAAGATAAAAATACCAAATATTGAAGAATATGTGATATAAGCCATTACTTATTTGGAAACATATTAATAGAATACCCAATGAAAGTAATGACATCAAATGGAACATTTAATAATGTTAATAAAAATATATTCATGTAATAACACTACAATGTGTTAGTTTATACACCTCATATAGATAAATTGTTTCATAACAGCAAATATATATTTAATGATTGGAAAATTGGACAAAATATTTTACAATTTTCAGACTGTTGACATGAGAATTAAACAAAAAATTATTTATATAGTATAATGAAAATAATTTGAGCTATGAAAACCATTAATGCTTGGTAATGTTAATTTAAATTACCATTGTATGAAATAATTATTATTAAAATATAAAATTCCATGCAATATCAGGGATATATAATATAATATGTAAAAGGGTAGTATATATACCATATAAAATTAATTGTTTCATAATATTAAAATTTCCCCAATGAATTGAAATTGAGGCAGAATCCCTTACCTCACATTTGAATCATAATTAATGTTCAATGTCTTCATAAATAATAACAATTTATAAATTCTTCACATTATTATGGTCATTATTCATATTTATTATTTATTTAATTTAATTTAATTATTTCATATTTTTAATTACTTAATAAATAAATTCATGTTAGGTGTTTTGATGATATTCTGTTCATAAGTCCAAAATCAATTTTAGAGTTTTATTCTGGTATTTGTGGTCATTATTACAACCTATCCAAAATAATAATCATTGTAAAAGTATATATTAATTATATCAATTTTACTTTTTAATCCATCAAGTTAATATAGTTATAACAAATGAACTAATGAAAAGTCATTGAGATTGTGTGTAATCTATACGCATGAGTAACATTTTCATTTTTCAATGATCAAGATGAATATATTGTAAGTGTTATTTTATAATTCCGAAATAAAAATTATATCATAAATTTCATTTTATTAATTTAAATTATCCTATATATACTATCCATGTGACACATTAATGAAAAAAATCACTTCACTTCGTATAGGTGGTAATTCAAATGTACATACGAATAATGATATCATATTTCAGTGAACGGAATGGTAAGAAGAATATAATAATTTTTAATAGTTATTAATTATAAATATTTCTTTAATATCATACATATAAATTAAATCAATTATCAGAAATAGTAATGAAAGGTTCTCGTGGAAAACTAATTCAATCGGTTCACGAGGTGATAGTCTTCTGGACACACAGAAGACTATTTCATTTTCCAATTGATGAAAGAGATGTTGTAAATTTGGAATTAAGTTAGCACTAAAAAATTATTTATACATGAGAAAATGATTTTATAATATCATCATGTTTTAATATGATTATTATGTGGTGGATGAAGAAATAAAAAAATAGATTAAGAATGATACATCTTCTTCAGACAACTTCATTTGGTGTACACAAACTTTATTACCTGGGGAATTTTTTTAATGAGACTAAGACCACTAAGAATATTAAGGGAATTCGGTAATATATTTAGGTATGGAATGGATAAAATACAGTATTTTGATGTTTTAAAAACATAGGATAGGAGGAGCCGTTTTATAAGCGAGGGGTGGGGCACTTTTGGAATCCCTTAAATTATTAGATTAATAAAAAATATGTTTCATGGAATATTTTCTCTAAAATGATATATTTAAAAAATATTATGATTACACATCAAAATAATATATTTCAATCACATTTTTACTTGTTTATATTAGGTTTTTACCCTTATCGTTTCGTTTGAACCCATATTAATCCATTTTTTCAAATAATATCATCACAATGTTTTTCCTATTAAAGGGTAATGATAATTACTATAAAAAGAAAATTACATAATTAATGGGAAATGATTGATAATTTAAACCATATAAAAATTACATGGATTAATATAGGATTTTTAGGAATTTAAATAATTTATTAAAATATTATTTATTATATATTATCTTTAATATCATTTTGGGGAATGAGTGATGTCATCCGCACAGGAGCCGATACACTTGGGGACACATGGAAGATACCCTAATGAAGCTGATATCATTCCCCAAGATGCATGATCCTACTCAAATATTGTCATGGGTCATGCTCCTCCGGCTGAATTGAAGACCATTAAATTCATTGACCCCAAAAATTTTCTTCACCGATGTCTATCAGGGATTTTCTTCTCAAATAATGACGTACAAACCTTATCCTTGGATCTACAATTTTTTCTAATGGGTAATTTTTCTATTTATAGACCCTCACTAGTTTTTCTTCTGAAAGCCCTTGAAAACATCAGATTAGGGAAGTTACAAATTGGTTTTATGGATTCCATGCATGCGAGGTTTCGATTTTCATCAGAGGATGAGTATTATAGATTATAGACTCATGGATTTTGGTCCTTTTGGGGTTGTGGAATTAAGGTTCTTAAATAGTCTCTTGACTTTTTCTTAGGTGATGAGCCCCCCATTATTCCTCTTTGGCTAGGGTTCCTGAATTTTCCCCTTCACCATTTCAAACAGAGGGCCTTATTTTCCATTGCTGGTCTGTTCAGGCTACCCATTCAGACTGTCTTTACCACTATAAACCTTACACACCCCTATGTCGCTAGGCTTTTCACTGAGGTTGATGTTTCTAATTATTTTCCATCTTTATTCTAGATTCAAAATGGGGATAATGGTTTTTTTCAAGAGGTGGTCTTTGAGAATGTCCCAAATTTCTGCAAAAAATGCTCACGAATTCGTCACTCTATGAATGAATGTGCAACTCAATGTAATGACCCTAGAACTCCCCCAATCTATAAATCTATTTGGGTGGAAAAGTAAACCCCCACAGTGCCCCCTATTTCTTAGATTGTTACTACTGACTGCAGTAATAACAAGAATCCCCTGGCCTCTCTATGATTCATCCCCCTACCATTATGATGCCGAGACCTTGAACATCCTATGGACATCTAATGAAGGATAGAAAGATACCATTAATGACAACAAACCTATTATTAAAGCCAGAAAACCTACACAAAGAGATAAAGAGGAGGTACAATCGAATCATGATGATCCCTTGTATGTGGACCTCAGAACATATAAAGAAGGAATTCAAATATTCATTGCTGACTCACCTATTCTTGAAGAAAGAAATCCTATACAAAGAGATAAAGAATAGGTGAAATCAGATCTTGAACTTCCCTTGCATATAGATATTGACAAACCCTACCAATTGGAAGAAGACTTCGTAAAATCAAGGGCTAGGAAAGGGAAGAAATCATTGGTTGACTCTGATGGCTTCATCACTCCATGTGATAGAAATGCCTGAAAATGTAGGGATAATTCCAATTTTAGAAGAACAATTATCACACATTCCCTAGATACCATCATGAAGGACCAAAACACACTACCCCCAACCCATCCCCTATTGAATAATTTTCGGCCTCATCAGATGCTTTATCAAGCTCCGCCAATTCTTCTGACTCAGATGAGTAATCCACTGAGGATAATGAAAATGACCCAGCATATATGTATGCCTACATAATTCCAGAAAATCATGATTTTCCAAATGACCTCGACGCATGGAATGATGAGAAAGACAATACTGTATTTTGAAATTATCAAAATGGAGAGATGTCAGGGGATGAATATCGTGATATCATAAATAGGATGTTCATTAAAGTGGTTGAGGAATTTAAAAGGAATCCAAGATTAAATTTTAATGAAATAACATAGAAATGAAGCTGTTTAGATTCATTTGATTCACAGAAGCAGGTTCTTCATTGTCTTGTGTTGTTTCTCTTTTTGAACCGGTTCTACTCAATCGTACTGCACCGTAGATGTTTGCAGACCTTCACTGTGGGGGCATTGAAATGTACTCCTGCCAATTTCAGACCATGCATGATCATGAAACCTTCTTAATGAATCTGTTATGATGTTTCTTCTTGGGTTTGTGTTATTTTGGCTAAAGATAAGCAGAATTCCTTGGCTTCTATGGTATATTATTAACAGAGCTTCTATTTTTCTTGATATCATCAAGGGCTGCTGTTGGTTTTTCAATTCACAAATCTACTTTTATGTTGGGTTGGCCACTCTTTAAGGGCTTCTAGTGTGAATTAAAATGACATGAGTGATAATAGAGTGATGAATTGATCAGCGGGATGCATATTTGGATTTCACTAGTGGCTGGTACGTTGTTTTATGTAACCAATGAATGGCTTTATTTATGAGGAGGTTCCCCATCTGAATATTTTTTATCTGCTCAGATGTTATTTGGTTCCTTTGATATTGTGAAACATTGATGCCTTCCGTTTTTCTGTGATCAACCTTGAGCTGTCTCCGGTTTATTTACCACATGATAGAAGGTTCTTTTAATTTCATTCAAACTACAATGTTTAAATGCATGTAGACTTGATCTGCGAGGTCTTGGATACCTTACAAGCTCTCCTCTTTATCTATTTAGCAAGGAAGATCTCTAAAAGCAGGTCTGGAAACTCTTTTTTATCTTTTATTCTTCAATGATAAATATGAATTGGTCTCTATAACATTGATATGGTGTAAGAGTACTACACCTCAAATTTACATTTTTAACCCTTTGATTTAATAAATTTCTTCGGCATGGACTGAATTTTCAGTTCATGTCACTCTCTCTCAAAAAAAATGTCATTTTGGGGAAATTTTTTTAACCTGACATGGAAAACAACATGAAAATTGTTAAATTCAAATATAATCCTTTCAAACACAATTATTATGTTATGTTAATCAATAAAATTAATTAAACACTAAAACTCAATCAAATTTTATTTCTTTATGTATTTTCAAAATCATTTATTTTAATTTTATCTAACTTGAATTAAAATTATATTAGCGTTTTTAATGTTTTTAATGTAAATATATAATTTATAAACACTATAAATAAATTATTATGATGAATATAATTTCATTATCTGAAAAATAATTATTATTATTCATTAACAAAATTCATTTATCTTTATAAGAGCATGTTAGTTATATTTAAAATAAAGAGGGTGTTATTTTTTCCTTTTCATTTTCCAAAAATATTATATAGGTCATTACCATGAAAAATAGACCAATAAAAAATACTATATATATAATGTGGTTTTAATGTTACAAATAACTTCTGAAGGTAAAAAATATGTGGAATAAATGGTTTTAGTATGAGTAATTTTTAACCTCGGAATACCTATGTTACCGTTTTATAATGTTGAAAAATTTAAATATTTTTACTAAAAATTATGACCAAAAATAAGTTTGGATAATTAATGATCATAGATTATTCTAATTTAAAATATAAAATCCCTTTTATATATTTTATTCCATTTTATTATGAAAATTCTATTTCTAATAATCTGCTAGAGCATGATGAACATCAGTTTTTCCAGAAAATATATTTATCATGGAAAAGATGATTTTTCATTAACTCTATGACTAGTCATATTCATTATAATAATTTCAAATAATAGATATAAATATATTTATTAAAAATTAAATTTAAATCATTACTCATTAGTAGTTTAATTTAATAATTAAAATGGATGAAACGTTATGTAGTTAATAACTATTAAAAAAGGAATTTTTAGGAATTAAAATACATTGACACTAAAATCATGAAAATTGATGAATATAATGATGTTAATTATATTAATATAAATAAAACTTGTAATATGTCACATTAATAGAAAATAAAAAATATTATCATATTTTAAATTACTTTATATAATGAAATGAAATGATAGTTTTACAAAAAATGATATTTTTCACTATTTATTGAAAAATTTAATTACTAGAAAAAATTTAAAATTTATCCCTATGGTAATTTTAATATGTTGAATCCAAAAATTAAATTCCATGACTAAATATATATGTAATAAAATATATTATCTATTTTTAAAAAGATAAAAAAATCATTTTTATGTAAATGTATTATCGGTGCATTAAATGACATTACTAAAAATTGTACGTTTATTTCCAAAGAATCTATGAAAAAAATTTATTGACGAGGACTGAAATATATAAATATTTATTTTATAATATGGTTAATACTATTTTTACCTACAAATTTTTAGTCTTTTATATAATATAGATATTTAAATAATACATACCATGGTTCATTTATGCTCAGTGCTGCTTTTCATATACACTGTAAAATATAATGTCATTATTTTAAGATCATAGGATGTTAAACTAGATTCAATCAATAAGAATAATATACCTTAATAATTATATCCTTATACCACTAATATATATATAATACACCAATATAATTTCAAGAGGAATACTAAATATCAAATGGAACACATATCATACAGATAAATAAACAAACTTCGAAATCGGAATGAAAATATAGAGTGTAAAGTACATGAAGACAATTAAATAAATATTGTTGGAAATATCCTAAATTCTATTATAGTCTCACCACTAGCCCTGTGCTCTATTACTCAACTATTTATCACACTCCCCTTTCACTTTCTTAGATCCTTATACATGATGTATCCACAAACATAAAGATGCATGTGCAGGCCATAAGTATTAAATCCTAGAAAGAAACTAGAAAAGTATCCTTGATAGGTGTCCATATATATAACTATTTTATGTCATGGAAATTATAAATTAACAATAAATTGTAAAAATCTAATATTGAACACCGTTGTTCTAACAAATTTAATAGTATCATTAACTATACATTATTTAAATATATACTTAATGGATTAACTAGATTATTGAAACGAAAAAAAGTAGCTGTACAGAAAAATTCAAATCACTTTGAATCCTTAATGCGCTGGTGGGAATGCTTCTTAGAATCCACAAGTCATTGAGTTCCAAAACATTACTCAATATCCTTAACAAATCGTGTACTATCTAGGATGTATGGATCTCTTAATCCGACACTATTTTTGGGTTCATCATCTTCTTTATCGTAAATCAAGATAAATCCCGCTCTAAGGTGTAATCATACCATGATGTTTCACCTATTATGATAACCCATATAGTATATCAATCTCCTAATAAATAAACCAATAGTTACGTTCACAATAAGATAAAAAAGGTAATTATCACAATATAGTGTCATCATATGACATCATGTAACAAATATTTAATATGAAAACACACTAGTCTAGATATAAAAATGGAATGAATGATAAAATATAGATACGACACAAAAACCCACATGAAAGAACCATAATTCTAAATGAAACAATGTACACAATGTATAATCACAAAAATAAGTGTACAAAAAGTCCCCATAAGATAAAGGTCCCCCAAAATCATGGATATTTAAGATGAAATATAGTTTTCATCAAAGGATAAAATCCCCAGAGGCATTTCAGAACCATGGAGAACTTAATCACACATCAAGGATTTCTATATTGATTCCTGTTCATTGAAGAATGTGATTCTGAATGTGTAACGACCCAATGTTATTAAATGTAAATTACCTTCTCAAAATTATATCATAAAATGACATGAAAACATAATATAATTAAATAATAAGTTCAAAGTTACCTTTAAACATAAGTTAGACACTTTTGTGTTTGTAATTTCGAAAATCTAGCATAGACGGTTGTAATTATTAAGTTATTTGGAGTTCGATAGGTAAAAAATAATTTTTTTTTGAATCGAAACATACCCAAATAAATATTAACCTACCCTTATGAATATTGTTTTACACTAATGAATAGTAATCTCACCTATGATAGTATAAAAATAATATTCATGTTGGAAGTACAATATACCTATATTTTAGAATATGATAATGAATGTTTTAAAAATGGTTTTCATAATAAATTATTATTTTAATTTATTATTAAAATAATCATATTTAGAAAATTATTTTTGAAAAATGGTCTTCATTTTTGAATCATACATGTTGAAAAATTGATAGGGTGATTTTTTGGGATTTTTCTGAAATAGTATAATTTTTTACGAATAATAAAATACGCTAATTTACAATAAATACTAAATAAGGGATTTATTGAGTCATTGATGACGTTCTACTGATGTAAGACCACTTGTTTCGGAATAACAAGATATAATTACTATTCTAGGTCATGGAATACTTCCTATTCTATGTCTTGTGATGAAATAATAAATTAATGATTATAATATTATGAAATCCCTCCTCTCCTCCACTTTAAAACCCCCCATCACTCCCCCTTCTCTTCACTCCTCTAAAGCCTGGTGCCTTTCCAATATTTGGTCCAAATCTATTTCGAATCTCCTCCCCACATAAAAAATAACATATACTCTTCAAAAAACCAAAACCTCTCCCCTTATGAGGTTTTCAATGGAGGAACTCTCAAGAGGTAAATTCATCTTTCCAATTCCTTCATTTCTTATAAGTTCTCTTTATTTTTGTTTCTTTCCTCACCTCCCTTCAACATAATAGTATTATAAATCAAGTAACGTACATGTACTGTAATTTTTTAATTCTAATGGTATATTTAATTATCCTCTCTCATTTCCCCACCAGTTTATTTGAATGAAATGAAAGCACCGTTTGAGATGTGCTAATTTAACACATTTAGGAACAACAGATTATCAATTTCATTTATTATCATTAATTATGCTCATAAAACCATTTCATTATTATTTAATCAGATTATTATATATTTAATATATCATATCATTGGTTCTATAATCCTTTTGTAAAAATTATAATTATTTATAATGCAAAACATGATCTTTGTAATCAAATCCATCGATTAAAAAAAAATAGTTATAACTATGTTAATATATATAATAATTCAACATCATTCTTAGTACCCTAAAAAAAATTAAAACCATGTAATATCCATTATTTTTAATAAAGAATATAAATTAAATTTGGGAAAACCACTTTCATCATACATATAATACAATCTTGAATAAAAGTCAACTGATCTTTTAAATCCAAGTAACAAATGAGCCCAAACAATGAAATTGATCCTTATAACTATTGAAAAAGGAGTTTCATGAAAAAAATGGTTATAATAAATAAATATCATATATAAGTGGTTCTGGAATTATTATTTAAAAAATGTAATTTTTTTATTCAGGTCTTTAATAACAAGTGGGGAACACCGACGGATTTAAGGTTAGAGATCCCCTCCTTTTTTCACTCTTAGTGAAGATTGTTCTTGATGCTATGCCTTTTTCTTTAATACCATGTGATGGGGTATATTTTGTAACCTCCCAATACTTAACTAATGTTTTATAAGTGATAAGGAACCCCTTACCTCCCTCATCAAGATCTATTAGTTACACTCGATACCATATTGATAAATCGTAATGGATTCTACCCGAACTTCCTTTATTCCTTCGGGTTACTCTATCATCTTTTTTTACAAAATGTAGTTGTCATTTATTTTTATGTAAAACATATAAATTCTGTTTGTATGCTCCATAATCATGTTCCAATATCCATATCTCATTATATATCGGGGATATACATGCATTTAACTGAATCCCTCCTCGTTACATCCCAATAAGCACACTCATTTTAAAGGATCTTCGGGAACTTTTACCTAATTTCAAGTGCACTATATATACTATTTCAAGACATCATTGTTTTTGTAAAATCAGTATTTTTATTGTAAAAAACATTGTTTGTTCAATTCTGATTTTACATAAAATAATGTCCTCTTTACTATTTTAAAGGCTCTATAGTATTTTTTATAAGACCGCACAAAAATGTTTTAATGCTAATGTTTCTCAAATACATTTCTCATATGTTGTCACTTCTATTTGTTACCACCTACCACGTTATATTCCTATATTTCTTTATTAAGGTCCATTTTTGTTCTAATACCTTTTTTTCATGGACACTATCATGATACACTCATTGGTTATACTTTATTTCATGATTGTGTTACCCAATTCCCTATATACGTATGCTTATATTTATGAACAATTGATTATATATGGTTTTTTATGTGGAAAGAATATTAATGAAAATGTTGTGATGGATGCGCCCAGATATCTCTCCAATGCATTGGGTATGGTTAAGACTCAAGAGATTTGATGTGAAATGGGATTGGCGGTTAGCCTTCACCCGTACTGAAATGGGAAACAGGATTGGAAGTTAGATTTCACATGTACTAAGGAAATTTTTTATGATTCTGACACATTTATATGATTCCATGTTTATATGATCCCATTATTATTGGATATTTTTTCTTATATTCCCTGTTTTGGATATCAATATGTCATTCCTCCTATCACATGTTCTTAAGATGTATCATTATATTTATTCCCTTACCGGTCTTTTCAGCTCATCCCTTTGTTCATGTGTTTCCCAGGATACCCTATGTAGATGTAAGGGATCAAATGAAGTTAAAATCCCTTTATGGAGAATAAATAAAGATTTTTTTATCCCCATTGTTATGGTATATGTACCTAGTCTTCCCTGACACTAGAAACAACGATCCTCGAATTGTACTCTGATAATTAATTATGCATAAAATCATGTAATGTTATATGTAAAAGGCTCGAATCGATATAGTTGGTATCAGAGGAAGGTCTAGTAATTTATGTAGATTAGGAATAGATCACCATAGTGATTACCTTAAGAATGAGACTATGTATATGAAAACATTCTAGAATCTTGATGAGTATTTAGTAAGTGGTTTATTAAGAAAATACATTCTTGTCTAGATACGATCAGGTAGAGGCGGATCTAGCACATATGAATCTAGGGGTAAAACTCGAAAACACTACCTTGTGCTAGACTAGAATGGGAATTGGTGCTTGACAATGGGACTTGCTGCACTCTTGGTTACGACACTCCCGAGGGATATTCTTTGGTAGATTCACGAGCATAGTACAAATCATTATTAAGGGACAAAAATAATCCCATAAGAATATAAGTTAATAAATAGGTCAAGGATAACCTAGATATAACACTATATAATAACAAGTTAGGTTATACTTTTTATTTATATGTTTATACTTTAATGTTCAAATATTTATTTTTATATATAATAGATAAGTCTTCAATACCTCTAATTATACGTTGTTTTTCTTAATAAATGTCAGGAAATAGAATAACACATTCCAACAACCCATGTGATAGGCAATGTGTTGATTGCCCTAATGATATGCCTGATGTGATGGAAGCGGGTTCTCCAAGTGTCATGGAAGTAGTTTCTCAGCTGGCTCGAGTTATGGATAATAACATGAATCAGGTGGAACATCCTCCTCCACTAAGGAAAGAGCAAGTTTTCATAGAATACTTCATGCGGAAAAGTCCACCCATGTTTAGCAGATCATCTGATCCCCTCCTCACAAAACAGTGGATTTACTCCATTGAAAAGATTTTCTCTATCCTCCAGTGCTTGGAATAAGAGAAATTTGTAATGGTGGTCTATTATTTTGATGGGGAAGATGATCAATGGGGGAAACTGATCAAGAATACAAATTCACAAGAAGAAATTGATTCCATATATTCTGAGGAATTCAAGAGGATGTTTTTCATCAAATATTTTCCTCAAACCCTCTATCTCAAGATGGAAAGGGTGTTCCTTGGACTCAAGAAGAAAGAAGATGAGATCATCAAGGAGTATAAAGAGAACATTAAAAGGAATGTAAGGGATGCCTCTGGCTTTATCATGAACACCAAAAACAAGGAGGATCACTTCTTTAGAAGAATAAATCCATGTCTATGAAAAGAATTGGTGATTCAAGACTTCCACAGTAATGAGGAGATTGTCTGTTGTGCCCTCAAGGTGGTAATGGAGATTGGAGACTCTAAGTGGTCTCGTGGGCCCAATTATAAGAAGCAGAAAATAGAGAAGAACATGGGTGGTTCATCAAACAAATCCAATGATGGAACAAAGCTACACACCACCCTTTGAAAAAAAAAATTGGAAGAAATATATTGGTGATTGTATTAAGGGAACCAATAATTTCTTCAAATGTACAATGTTTGGTCATTTGGCCATGAACTGCTGAAGGGATACAAAAAATCCTACTAATGTTGAAGAAGAAAGGAAAGTTAAGATCAATACTCAGCCTATAGTCTAGTGTTACATCTGAAAGGACTTTGGGAATTATGCATACAGTTTCTCTAAGCTGAGGTTTTTCGGAGGAAATCAACAACAACCTCTGTTTCAACAAAGAAGGGATTATAATATCTTTACTGATGAGGTGGGGCCAAAAAACAATATTTTGACATGTAATCTTGTTATTCATTCAAGAATTGAAAACATTATATTTGATTCTGGATCTACACATTCATTCATATCTTCTCTGTTTAGTAGAACTATTCAAACACCACCTAACAATTTGGAGGAAACGTTATCTATTAGAATAGAGAAAAGGGAAATTATTATATCCATTTTTATAACTCTCCCGATTAACTTTTGTGGAATAAACATCACAGTAAATCTAGTCATACATCCTTTAGTGGAGTTCGACGCTATCTTCAGCATGGATTGGATATCTTTGTACATGGCCAACATCAATTGTCGGGAAAGGGAGATCACTTTTCACATCCTTAAGCATCATTAAATACATAACAAGTGTAAGGAGGAAGATGAGTCTCCTTTAGAATCTTCATCTCATGTTTGGATAATTCTTCCTTGTGAGAAAGCATTTCTAGCTGAAATGATTGGGACATAGGATATAATCATGCTTGAAGACATGCCCATCATGAGGAATTACAGTAATGTATTCCTTGAATATTTTCTCGTTCTTCCTCCTAACCGAGAGGTCTAGTTCTCAATTGATCATATACTTGGATCTCTTCTAATCTCAAATACACCTTACATAATGGCCATCGTAGAGTAGGAAGAGCTAGAAAATTAGTTATAGGAGAATATGAAGAAGGGTTTTATATGCCCGAGTCCTTCACCGTGGGGTGCACCGGTCCACTTCATCCAGAAGAAGGATGGATAAATGTGCCTCTGCATTTACTATCGTGAGATCAGTAACATTACGATAAAGAACAAGTATCCCCTTCCACAGATAGATGAATTCTTCAATCAGCTACATGGGGCTAGTTATTTATCTAAGGTGGACCTTTGGTTAGGATATCACCAAATAAAGCTGAGGAAGGAAGATATTTCCAAGACAACATTTTGAATGAGGTATGGACACTATGAGTTCATAGTGATTCCCTTAGGACCCACTAATTCTCAATAAATTTTACTGAATTTATTGAAAAGAGTATTTAGATAATACCTCTACAAATTTTTGGTGGTCTTTATTGATGATATTCTGATATACTCTAAGAGAAAGGAGGAACATGAGAAGCATTTGGAAATTGTTTTAAAGACTTTTTGAAGGGAGAAGTTGTATGAAAAGTATAGTAAATGTGAGTTCTGGATGGAGGATGTATCCTTCATGGGGCATGTTATCACCAGGAAAGGGATATATGTGGACCCTTCGAAGATGAAGGCAATTGAAGAGTGTCCAAGGCCAATTCCTGTAACGGAGATCCAAAGCTTTTTGGGTCTAGCTGGGTATTATCAATGATTCATATTGATCTTTTCCCAATTGTCAAACCCAATGACCAAGCTGAGATGGAAAGGAGTATTGTTTTTCTGTACACAGGATTTTAAAGAATGTTTCCTGGAGATGAAAAAGAGACTTATCTCGGTGCCAGTACTCACACTCCCTTCAACTAGAGAACTCTTTGTGGTGAATAGTTATTATTCTAAGAAAGGATTCGGCTGTGTTCTAATGAAAAATTATAAATTGATAGCCTATGCCTCATGGAGTTGAAAATCCATGAGAAAAACTATCCTATGCATGATATGGAGTTATCAGCTGTGATATTTGTATTGAAAATCTATCGATGTTTTCTCTATGTGAAAAAATGTGAGATATATAATGACCACAAAAGTCACAAATATATATTCACACAGAAAGAGCTTAATTTTCACCAATGAAGGTGGATAGAGCTCATCAAGTATTATGACTGCTCGATCCACTACTATCCCAGTAAGGCAAACAAGGTGGTGGGTGCTCTATGAAGAAAGAATCTTGCATCTTTATCATGGATGATATTTTCAAAGGATCCAATATTTATAGATTTGAAATGGATAGACATGGGAATAATTAAGGTAGAAAATAATAAATCCTTTCTCAAATGATTTCTCAACCATCACTCATGTAGAAACTAAATAAAACTCAAGGAAAGGATGTGGAAATTTAGAAAAGGGTGGAAGCTATTTAAAATGGGAAATCCTCTGATTTCAAAGTTGATGAAAAAGGATTTGTATGATTTGGGAAACGATTATGTGAACCATACAATCCATAAACAAAGAAGGAGATATTTAATGATGCACATAGCTCGACCATCTCTATCCACTGAGGGAGCACAAAGATGTATTGATATCTCTAAGAAAACATTTGGTGGGACAATATGAAAAAAAGTTTACCAAATATACATCAAAGTGCTCAGTATGTCAGCAAGTGAAGGCTAAGAGACAAAATTCTAACTGTATGATGCCACCACTACACATACCAGCATGGAAGTTGGAGAACATTTCCATGGACATTGTCACTAGACATCCAAAGACATCTAGATCAAAAAATTCTAAATGGGTTGTTGTGGATCATCTTACGAAGACACCTCACTTTATCATGGTTTAAGAGGACATCTCATTGGATCAACTTGCACAGATTTAGATCAAAGAAGTGGTAAGGCTACATAGAGTACCACTATCTATTGTATATGATCCTGATATGAGGTTCTCCTAGAAGTTATCGAAAGGTCTCCAACATGCTCTAAGCACTGAACTGAACTTCAGTACGGCCTATCATCCTCAAACTGATGGAAAATTTTAGAAAACTGTACAGACACTTGAAGACGTGTTGAGAGAATTTTTTATGGAATTAAAAGGATAATTGGACCAACACATTCCATAGGTTGATTTCTCATACAATAGTAATTTACACTAGAGCATCTTAATGGAACCATACGAAGCCCTTTATGGGAAAATTTTCCGAACACTAGCGTGTTGGGATGAAGTTGTTGAGCTTATTCTATTAGGATATTAAATGGTCGAAGAAATGATTTAAAAGGTGAAAACCATTCAGAAACTTATTATGTCAGCCCAAAGTCGATAGAAGAGTTTTACAGATAACCACCGAGGAGACCTTGAGTTTAAATTTGGAGACATGGTATTTTTACGCATATACCAATGGAATAAGGTCATGAGTTTTGGGAAGAAAGGGAAGTTAAGTCTTAGGTACATTGTCCCCTTCGATATCCTTGATAAATTCGGAGTTGTGGCTCATCGACTGGAACATCCACCTATCATGACAAAATAACATGATGTCTTCCGTGTAACCCTCTTGAGGAAGTACATACCAGACCCTTCACATGTACTCTCTTCAGAGGTGGTATAGATAGAGGATGATCTCTTTTACGAGGAGCAGCCAGTGAAGATCTTGGATCGTAGAGATAATTTTCTACGCAACAAGACTAATCATATAGTCAAGGTACTATGGAGAATCCATAAGTACGAAGAGGAAACATGAGAACTAGAGGAAGCAATGAAGGAAAGTACCCACACCTGTTTTTGGCTTAGAATGTAAAACAAAATTTCGTGGGCCAAATTTCATAAGGGGGAAGAATGTAACGACCCAATGTTTTTCAATGGAAATTCCATTATCATAATTATTTCATAAAATCACATGAAAAAACAACATAATGAACTAATAAGTTCTATGTTACATTTAAAAATAATTTTGACACATCTATGTTTAGAATTTTGAAAATCTAGCATACATGATTGTAATCAGTAAGTTATTTGGAGTGAGATAAGAAAAATGTAGTTTTTGTTGAATAGTAACCTACCCTAATGAATAATAACATACATTTATGAATAGTGATATACCCTAATGAATGATAAGCTCACCTATGATAATATAAAATTAAAATTCAATTTGGATGTACGATATACCTATATGTTAGAATAAGTTAATGAATGTTTTAGAATTGGTTTTAATAATAAATTATTATTTTAAGTAAATATTAAAATAATCATATTTATAAAATTATTTTTGTAAAATGAAATTCATTTTTGGATTCTACACGTCGAAGAATGGGTCGGATGAATTTTTGGGATTTTTCTAAATTACTTGAAATTTTGAGCAATAGTAAAATATGATAATTTAAAAGAAATGATAAATAAGGGATTTATTGAGTCATTAGTGATGTTCTACTGATGTTATCCCACTTATTTCGAGATGATATGATAAAATTATTATTATTGGTCATGGAATTATTACTACTATTTGTCTTGCAAAAAATAATAAATTAATGATTATAATATTATGAAATCCCTCCTCTCCTCCACTATAACCCCCCATCACTCCCCCTTCACTTCACTCCTCTCAAGACTAGTCCCATCCCAATATTGTGACCAAATATCCCACCAATCTCCACCACCACGTCCAAAATCTCCATGACTCTTCAGAATACCAAAACCTCTCCCATTAAGAGGTTTTCAAAGGAGGATGTCTCAAGAGGCAAATTCCTGATTCCAATTCCTTCATTTATTTTAAGTTCTCTTTCTTTTTGATTCATTCCTCACCTCCATTCACCATAATAGTATGATAAATCCAGTAACATACATGTAATGGAATGTCTTCATTCTAATGTTATATTTCATTATCTTCTCTCCTTTCCACACACATTTATTTGAATGAAAGAAAGCATTGTTACAGATGTGCTAATTTAGCACATTTACGGACAACAATTTATAAATTTATATTATTATCATTAATTATGGTCATGAAAAAATTTGTGTTATGGTTGAAATAGATTATTTTATATGTAATATATCATATTTTTGGTTCTATATTTTCTTTTGTACAAATGGTATTATGTTATAAAGAAAAACATGTTCTTTGTAATCAAATCCATCGATTTACAAAAACGGTTATCACTAAGGTTATATATATAAAAAATTTGACTTCACTCTAAGTAACCTAATTAAAATTAAAACCAAGAAATATCCAATATGTTCAATAAAGAGTAAATTTTAAATTCATTACCACCACTTTCAAGTTACGTTTATTCGAAACATGAATATAAGTGAACTGATCTTTTAAATCCATGTAATCAAATGAGCTCGAATAATGAAATCAAACCATATAACTAATGAAAAAGGTTGTGAATGAAATAATAAGGGTTATAATAAATAAATTAAATATATAATATTTTATTTACTTATTAATTAGTAATCGTAAATTTGTTTATTCAGGTCTTTAATAACAAGTAGAGAACACCAACAGATTTAAGGTAAGGGATCATCTCCTTTTCACTATTAGTCAAGATTGTTCTCTATGATATGCCTTTTTGAGTAATACCAAGAGATGAAGTATATTTTCTCACCTCCCAATACTTACATAATGTTTTATATGTGATGAGAAACCCCTTTACTCTATCATCACACTCCCTTAGTTACACCAGATACAATGCCGATAAACCGTAAATGATTCAACCCGAACATCCTTTATTCCTTCAGGTTACTCTATCTTCTTATTTTTCAAAATGTAGTTGTCTTTTATTTTTTTGTAAAACATATAAATTATTTTCATATGATCCATAATAATGTTCCAAGATCCATATCTCAGTCTCTTTTTGGGATATACATGATTTTAAGTAAATCCCTCCTCGATACTTCCCAATAAGCACACTCATTTTAAAGGAACTTCCTGAACATTTACGAAATTTAAAGTGCACTATATCCTTTATATTAAGACACCATTGTCTATATAAAATCTGTATTTTTATTATGAAAACCTTATTGGTTCAATTCTGGTTTTATATAAATTAATTTCCCCTCTACTATTTTAATGGCTCTGTAGTATTTTCCTTAAAAACGCACCAAAATGTAATAATTCTAATGTTTCTCAAATACATTTCTTATATGTTGTGAGTTCTATTTTTTACCACCTACCATGTTATATGATTATATTAGCTTATAAACATCCATGTATTTTCTAATCCCTTTTTTCTTGTACACTTTAATGATACACTCATCGGTTATACTTTATGTCATGATTGTGGTACCCAATTCTCTCCATGGGTATCCTTATGTTTATGAACAATTTATAATGTATGATTATTAATGTGGAATGAATATTAATGAGACTAGAATATTCAAGAAAATTCATAGATGGGTGCACCTAGATAGCGCTCCAATTCATTGAGTAAGGTTAAGTCTCATGATATGTGATGTGAAATGGGATTGGCGGCTAGCCTTGACCCATAGTGAAATGGGATACAGGATTGGCGGTTACCCTTGACCCAAACTAAAGAAATGGTTTATGATTGTGCCACATTTATATGATTGCATGTCTATATGATACCATGATTATATGATATTATTTCATATGTTACAGGTTTTGGATATCAATATTTCATGCCTTTTAACTCATTTTCTTAATATGTATACTTATGTTCATTCCATTACTCGGCTTTTCAGCTCATCCCTTTGTTCATGTGTTCCCCAGGGTACCCTATGTAGATGAAAGGGAACAAAGAAATTTAGAAGCTCATTATGAAGATTAAATAAAGATGTGTTTTTCTAGCCCCATGTTTTATGTTATATGTACATAGTCTTCAATGACACTAGAATTAATGATCAATGGCTTGTACTCTGATGATCGTTTATGCATAATATCATGTAATGTTATATGTAAAAGGCTCAGGTCACTATAGAAAGAGAAACCTGAGAAGATTCCATGTCAACAAGGACACTCTGTAATTAAATACTTCACGTATTCTATAAATAATACTATTTCTAAAATATTTTATAATAGATGATTTCAATCCAATAGATCCATTATAGATTCAAGAATGAATTCTTAAATCATCATAAATCCTATAATAGAAACACATATCTGGCAAACAAATATCATTCCACAAATAATATATCAACCGAGAAAATGATTCAGGATGATATTCAAGAATAGTAGTGTATCATGACTACCAATATAAGGAAAATCCCAAGAAAACATCCACTATTCATAAAGAATCAGGATCCAATCAGTTACATGTCATTGGAATATTTATTACACAACAAATATACTAAATTATCATCAATGTATTATAGTAATATCATACATAATCAATATATATATTGTATTTTAATATGATTTATAAACACATACCCATAAAATAACCATAATTGATTGTATATTTTACATGATTTATTGGTTCCATTAAAATACTATATCCATTAATAATCTATAAAAGAATAAATAAATCATTATAGAATAAGAACTGAAAATAAAAATCGATAATAAATCCATTTTCATCTCATAAAGAGTCAGAATAATTCAATTTAGATCTAGAGAAAAAATAATTATTATAGGAAAACACTAATAGTTTAGTTCTGAAGAATATAAGGGATATTAAACGGGGTTTATCTAATGGGATGGGCATAATAATAATATTAAAAAAGAGTATCTTAATAGATTGAATTTCATAAATAGTATGGTAAAATACAATTGGAATTAAAAACCCATAGTTTGAATATAATATTTCTCTAGACTGGGTGAAATAGTTAACATGTGGTCCTCACTGGTCAACTAGTGTGGCTCGTAGTAGCCAGTAGACATTCAGTGAATACTTTGGGGGGACAGGGGAGTCCACTAGATTTTTTGTGATTGTTTGCAACCACTTTTTAACAATGAATCTTCACAATATATAAACCATTGATCCTCATACCCTTTCTACATAAATATCAACTTCTAAAAGAACAATGATATTGAAAACTAATAGAGTAATGCGATATTTTTCATGTCATGCATCATATTCATCGAAAAAAGTGATGATATTATAACATGGTTGTTTTTCATTAGAGAAAATATAACATAAATAGATAACAAGGAAATTCTAGAGGATATATAATAACTTGGTGTATGATGAGAATGATTGAAATATTGACATCAAGTAATGAACCATGTTTTTTTGATTGGACTAGTGATTTCTTGTTCAATGAGAAATGAATATATCTCTTAAAAACCATCTAAAATGATAATTTGGTGTCATGGACCTAAAAATATTGTTGGTTATGGATTTTATTAATAATGGGTAGTTCATGATTCACCTAATAATCATAATTTTGTTTGTTTTTTTATCTGTACTATTTTGGATATATCCTTGTGCTTCATTTGTAACATAATATATTAAATTATTATAAACATGATATGGAACATAGATGTTAGAGAATGATAATTCATATGAATTGAGGACCTGGTGAATAATTTGAAGCATCTAGATATAAGTTGGAGAGAATTTTGAATAATATAGATGGACATGATTATATAAATACACACAATTGATTATAAGGATACGATTTTAATTAATGGACACCACCATTTCATAATAAGAAGAATAACATATATTGGCCAATTAATCTATAAAATCATCCTATTACTAAATGTAGAAAACTAATATAATTAAGGTCATCATTCCCTACATTACTAAATAAAAACATGGATAAAAAATATCTTGGTGTTCTATCACAACGAGGAATCAATAAATTGTTGATATCAAGGAGGTTATTTCTTATTATACTCTAGAATCCTGTGGAGTCATGGTGGAAAATGTATATAAAGTTTACAGACATAATTACAATCACAAAGAGGATAATTGGAAAAAATATGCATGATTTATCATATAGTGTGAAGAGATTTATTTATAAACCAATTTTAAGAAGAAAATAGAAATAGAATCCTGTTTTTTCAAAAAAAAAGTTATGATCAATATGACATAAAAAACACTTATTATTATATGGTTCATGGATAATCCTTTTCCAATTATAAAATATTTTAATGGAAAAAATGGAGATATGGGGATAACAATCAAATGATTTCATATTTATGTTTTACCATATTCTCCATGTTGTACTAAACCCCCCACATGTCATGTCTTTCAAAAATACATTACAGCCATATATTTAATTTGATATCATTTAGGTATGGATTTTAGTGAATAATTGAGATATATTATTAGTATTATAGATGAATTTGAATGTAACTTATATGGAACTTCATCAATGACCACATATATGTAATATAAGACTCAAATATAGATAGTGATTATTAAAATATTTATATTTAAACTAAATAATATCAATATTTTATCATCCATGATTCTATGTAATGTTTGATAATATAATTTATCTATAATTGAAGAATGAAAAGTATAGAAGAGGGACACAAAATTGGGTGACTCTATTGAGAAGAATAGTGCTTTCCATCGTAAATGACACAATTAGACATGATATTTCTAGATGAATATCAAATATAGAAATGAAATTATTAATATTGTTATACCTTCCATGGTATTACTATTTCATTATCTTAATTATTTAGGACTGTAACATCCCAGGTAAATAAAGAATAAAGAATTTTCATATTTATTAATATTTAAGAATTAAATATTAATTTTAATTAAAAGGGGTTTCTACGTTCGATAGCATACTCGGTACGCAACGATGAGTTTCTTTGAAAACTTACGTTGCACACAAGTAATAAAATAATATTATTTTAAATGTTAGTTAACGAGTAGCCGTTGTACTGGTGGGAATGGATAGAAATAACTAAAATATGATTATATATGTTTTTAAATGTTTTTACATTTACCCAATAAAAGATAAAGGCTTAAAACACAGAAAGAGTTCAATTTTAGGCATTTATACCTTAATTTTCACGAAAGGTCCACTTATCACCTTTTGATGGAGAACCGTCATTAAATATAGTTTCTATCGATCTTATAAATTCTATTGGACCAAATATAACTCTTCTTTAGAATTGGGACATCAAAATTTACTTTGTGTAAATTTTTGGTACCTTTCTGATAAAGTTCATTTTTTTAATGAATAGTGTAAAATGTTGTATTTTAATTCAAAACCTCTTTTTAATCTAATTTATTTATATGAATAGATTATCTTTTGAATTGGTTTTAAAGTGAAATTAGAAAATATTTTTACCATTATATCTAATAGTGGTCGTTGGAATTAATTTCACTTTGAAATCGGACTTAAACTAGTGTCAATCTTTTGATACTTATTGTTTCATAAAAACACGGTATTTGCTCTGACAGCGGGAATTAATTATTAAATTAATTAATGTGACTTATATGTTTTGAATTTTGTAAAATAGACTTCATTTTTGAATTCTGAATATCAAATATATCTTAGGGTGAATTTTTGGTAATTTTCTGAAAAACTTCAATATTTGATGAATAGTGAAACCACTAAGTGGTACTTATAAATACTGATTTTCCGTTTAAATGAAATTTTTCCATAATTGTGTTTTGAATTTCAAAAATCCGACATACATGGTTGTAATTAAGAAGTAAAATGTGGTTTAATGAGATTAAAATAATTTTTTGGTGAATAGTAACGTATTAAGTTCTTAATCGCGATTAGTGGTAATTAGGGTAGTTTAAGGTATAAATAATGCTTTAATAATATGAAATGACCTAGGAACATATCCCAACCTTATTGGTTGTGTCATGGCCGACCAATAAAAGCCATGGGTCAACTTGGGGACCCCATGGAGACACTTTGGTTGGGAAATGACATAAATAACTTTTTATTAAATGTAAAAGTAAAAATGACACAAACATAATATGTTTTACGAAAACAATTTTTACATGGGGTTATAAAGATCAGATTTTTGATTATAAATAGTCATTGGAAAGATAAACAGATTTAATACATCATAGTAATTTTTCTATAATTTTTATACATTAAATAAATTAAATTATTTATGACATAATAATGATGCAGCGATGACATCATTATTTGACGATTTAAATAAAATGAAAAGATAATGTAAAATATATGAACTAAACATATCCAAAACCAATTGGATGAGTGGATTTCTAACCCTAATCACCTTATCCACGAATTATATCAATGTGGGACCTTTTAAAACCTAAACACAGTTTCAAATAAAGTAATATTTCTTTACTTTCCAAAAGTGCCCCACCTCTCCTCTTATAAAAGGCCCCCATCTCTACCTCATTTCACACACTCCTCAAGCCTTTTTCTCGGCCAACCCCTGCCCATTTACTCCCTCCACATCCCTCTCCTCATCCTAGAGGATTCCCTTTGGGCAGAATCTTTTCAAACGAAGCCTTTAGGCTCAAATCAAAAGGAGTTACACTTTTAAAGGTAATTCATTCTCTCATGTTCATTTGTTTTAATTTGTTTCTCAAACCCCCTAAACTCTTTTTATTTACTTCTTTTATAATAACACCAGTATCTTCAATATACTAGGATGTTGTTATAAGATTTATTTGAGCTACACTCTCACACAACTACATCAAATGGTTAAAGAACATACGGTTTCTGTGGATGGCGAAATTCTGCCTCCCGAAACGATGATTGTTCAATACTCATTTAACACCTTCAAATGTGGCCATTATGATGTCACTATTTTTTTATATGATATATAATATGTTTATGTTTTCTTTAAGCGTCTGTATTTTTCATTTTGGGCATACCATTATGGTTTCCATTATGGGTAAACATGATATCTTCACTTAAGGAAGTGCGGACTACCGCCCCCTCAAAGTGATGTGATTTGTTAATGCCATATGTGGGACGTGTAAATGATGGATTTAAAGTTATTATATATGATGTTATACTGGAATTATAATATACCTCTATATCATTATTATTTCTTTCCATTAAAGTATGAGATAGAAATGAAAGTAGTGTTCATGCGTACGTACGACTTACCGTCTCCATGAACGATGCATTTCATTTCTTATCCCCAAATGTAATGTACTATTAAAAGTATATGTATATAATGGATATATATAATTAATGATATATCTACATGATGAATATAATTCTGGAATTAAAATATACATACCTCTCATTTAGTTTTAATTCCATTATTATGACAAAGAAATGAAAGTAGCGTTCATGCGTACGTACGGCTTACCGTCTCCATGAACGGTGCATTTCATTTCTTACCTCTAAATGATTATGTAATATTATAAATAAATTTATATTCTGGATATATATGATACATATTATATCCTAATCGGGAATTTAATTCTGGATGTAAAGAACCTTTGACCACACGAACAACATGTAATTGTAAGAAGTCCACTTTCGACTTAAGAACTAAATATTGAAAAAACAAACATTATTAAATTAAATGGTTACATAATGTTTATAACATGGAAATAAGTGATATAAAAGGAATAATGAACTTTAAAAAGGTTCTTAATCAAGTATAAATTAACTCAAGGTTATTATTCAGGACGTTAAAGAACGATCGAGTCAAGTCGGACCCGAGGTAAGGGAACTTCTTAACCCAATTTCCATTCTCTGGGTTAATCTCCTACTTTCAAATTATGTCATGATATTATTATGTATTATTTTGTATTTTTACATTATTTATGTGTACCTATAGTGAATACACATAATAGATCTATTTTATTTTAAAAATGATCTTTTTAAGGACTTCGTCTCAATCTCCTTTCATTGAGGCATATTTCGTTTTATACACAACTTTCTTTTATACGGTGTATAAACCCCTTTGAATTTTACATTTACACAAAAGGAATATTTTTCTACAAAGTGTTTTACTAAATGAAAAAAAGGAATGTTTTTTAACGTACACAGTGACAATGACCTTTTCTGCCGCTGCGAGTATTATTTGGTCTTTGGCTTCCTTAACAAGCCGTTATGTTTTTTGAAATTAAATAAATACCATATACTCTTTTATGTATTTTGGTATTGAAAATGGTTTTGATAAAGGATTCTATTATGATATATTGTGATTGAAATGTGGAAATGTTATCATTTGTTTATATTGGTTTTATGTTTTATGATTTTATACTGGTACATGGACATTTTAACGGGTGGTTACGTTATAAACCATATGACGGGTGGTGCCGTGAATACCAGGATGGGTGGTTACGTTATAACCTCCAATGCATTGGGTATGGAAGTCATCTGTATGGCTATTCCATTAAGTATGTATGGAAATTGGCCGTATGGCTATTCCATTAAGTGATATGTGTGGAAGTCGACCATATGGTTATTCCACTTAAGTATGTTTATGTCCCAAGTTACCTTTATATATGTTATGTGTTCTTTTTATGGGTTTTATGGTAATCCTTTGGTTACAAAAAGGTAAGTAAAGATACTTTATTCAGTGAAGAGTTTTTACTACTTCATGAAGTTGAAGGTATTACTTTGATAGAGTATATATGGTTTACTTGATGTTTGAAAAACTAACAGTTTTCATTCTTTGTGTATCCCTTACTGAGCTTTTTATGCTCACCCTAATTTTTTTTGAAATGTTTTCACAGGACTTAATGTGGAATAAGGTCAAGGATGGGATCAAGGGAATGTCATCCTATATAAAACATGGAAATAGAGACGTTTCTTTTTAAGAGTTTTTTTTATTATGGAAACTTAGTAGAAGTGACTACTTTGTAATCTTTTGAGATGTAATAGTTATGTTCTAATTCTCTAAAACTCTAAACCTGAAAAGATCCTCAACGTGAATTTTTCAGTTAATTCAATATTAAGTAAGGTTTAAGGCTGGGGCCTTATAGTTGGTATGAAAGGGAGGTTTAGACAACTTTAGGAGTTAGAAAAGTGTTAAATTATAATATGATTGAAATGATATAGCATTTACGGATAACCATGCTGCTTCGCCTAAGATATTTCTGTGTTCAGAATGGTTTTCCGCAGTGGAAACAAAGCAGTTATGTTGGGACGACATCAGGAGGAAGATAAACTTCCAAATCAGAAACCTGAGATGGTTGAAATCGGAACTGAATAGTTTGTTGCAGTGATGGCACAGTTGACTCAGGCTATAAATGGTGGTGGTATCCATGCACGAGATCAGCCAGATCAACCGCATAGGAACATGTCAGTGGTGGAACATTTCATGAGGCAACATCCCCCATCATTCAGAGGATCATCTGACCCTGTGCAAGCTGAAGGGTGGACTAAAGCACTGGAGAAGATTTTTGATGTCATGGGGTGTTCAGAACATCAGAAGGTAAGTATTGCTGTTTAGCGTTTTGAAGGTGAAGCTGATCAGTGGTGGTTGATGGTGAAAAATATAAGGGATAGTGATGAGATTGAGAATCTTCACTGGGACGAATTCAAAGGTATGTTTCTTGAGAAATATTTTCCTAATTTGGTTCGTCTTAGGATGGAAAAATAGTTCCTAGAATTGAGGCAGGAGGATGATTCAGTGGCTGCTTATGAAGAAAAGTTCACTCGATTGGCAAGGTATGATCCAAACTTCATACGAGATCTTGATAGTAAAATAAACCGTTTTTACTCATGGTTAAAGCCAAAGTATCGAAGGTCTTTAGCTTCTCGTGAGTTCAAAAGTTATGAAAAACTTGTTCGATGTGCGGAGAAGGTGGAAATGGAGATTTCCGATGATCAGGTGTTCTATGAAAAACAACATAATAAGAGGTCTAGTTGGCAGGCAAAGGGGAAGAATTCATCAAAGAAGCAAGGAGGTAAGAAAACCAAATATCCATCCTATGAGAAGTGTGGTAAAATGCATCCTAGAGAATGTTTATCCATGACTGGTAAGTGCTTTTGGTGTGGTAAGTCTGGTCATATTGCTCGTAACTGTAAGGAAGATGATCAAGCAGGAAATGAAAAGCCAACAGTACGATGTTTTAAGTGTAATGAAATGGGTCATTATGCAAACGAGTGTCCAACAAAGAACTCAACTGGGGGAATGCAGCCAGACTACAAGCAGAAATGGGTGGTGAAATCCTTTGCAACAACTTCAGCAGATGTTGAGCCATCGAATGAAGTGTTATCAGCTCCAGGGAGCTCAGTATTTTTTGAAGATTGACTTGAGGTCGGGGTACCATCAGTTGAAAGTAAAATAAGTAGACGTTCCGAAGACTGTGTTCCGTACTATATATGGCCATTATGAAATTGTAGTTATGCCTTTTGGGTTAACCAATGCTCCTTCTGTATTCATGGACCTTATGAATAAAATTTTCCATGAGTTCTTGGATAAGTTTGTGTTTGTGTTTTGAGGTTTGGGAAGAGATTGTGTGTGTATTATGATTCACAGTTGAAGAGAGAGTTGTTATGTGAAGCTCATAGTTCTTCGTTTTCAGTTCATCCTGGCAGTACAAAGATATATAGAGATCTGCGGGAGTATTACTGGTGGGATGGAATGAAAAGAGATATTGCTGATTTTACTGTCAAGTGTTTGACATGTCAACAGGTTAAAGCAGAGCGGCAGTTACCGAAAGGGATGCTTCAGCCTTTACCAGTGACAGAGTGGAAATGGGAAAACATATCCATGGACTTTGTTGTGGGATTACCGAGGACATCTCCAGGTAATAATGCAATATGGGTTATTGATGATCGCTTGACCAAATCTACTCATTTCCTATCTATACGAGATACTTTCTCTCTTGATCAACTTTCCCGTTTGTATCTTAAAGAAATAGTCAGGTTACATGGAGTTCCTCTCTCCATTGTATCGGATCGTGATCCCAGGTTTACTTCTAACTTTTGGAAAGGCCTTCAGAAGTCATTGGGTACTGAATTAAATTTTAGTACAGCTTTTTATCCTCAATCAGATGGGCAGTCAGAACGAACAATTCAGACATTAGAGGATATGCTACGAGCTTGTTCGATGGATTATCAGGGAAGTTGGGACCAACATCTTTCTTTGGTTGAATTTTCATATAATAACAGTTTTCATTTCAGTATACAGATGGAACCATTTTGGGAATTATATGGGAAGCGGTGTCGAACTACATCTTTCTGGGATGAAGTTGGTGAAAGGAAGTTGATGGGACGAGAATTGGAAGAAGAGTTGGCAGAAAAAGTTCAGCTAATTTAGAAGCACATGAGAACAGCTCAGAGCAGGCAGAAGAGTTATGCGAACAACAGGAGGAAGGATCTTTCTTTTGAGGTAGGTGATCATGTTTTTCTCAAAGTATCACCATGGAAAAGTGTGATGCAATTTGGTATGAATGGAAAGCTGAGTCCAAGGTTTATTGGACCATATGAAATTCTGGAGAGAGTTGGATCAGTTGCATACCGGGTGGCTCTACCTCCGAGTTTATCTCAGGTACACAATGTTTTTCATGTTTCAATGTTGAGGATGTATATGCCAGATCCATCTCATGTTTTGAGTCCAGAGGTAGTTCAGCTGGAAGAGAACCTATCTTATGAAGAACAACCAGTCCAGATTCTTGACCACAGAGAGCAGGTGTTACAGAATAAGGTGATTTATCAGGTAATGGTTTTGTGGAAAGACCATGTGATTGAAGAGGCAACGTGGGAATCTGAAAATGTTGTGAGGGATAAATACCCCCACTTATTTTGATAAGTGAATAAAATTGCGAGGAAGCAATTCCCAAAAGGGGGATAGGTTGTAACATCCCAGGTAAATAAAGAATAAATAATTTTTATATTTATTAATATTTACGAATTAAATATTAATTTTAATTAAAAGGGGTTCCTACTTTCGATAGCGTACTCGGTACGCAACGTTGAGTTTTTTAGAAAACTTACGTTGCACGCAAGTAATAAAATAATATTATTTTAAATGTTAGTTAACAAGTAGCCGGTGTACTAGTGAGAATGGATAGAAATAACTAAAATATGATTATATATGTTTTTAAATGTTTTTACATTTACCCAATAAAATAAAAAGGCTTAAAATACGGAAAGAGTTCAATTTTAGGCATTTATACCCTAATTTTCACGAAAGGTCCACTTATCACCTTTTGACGGAGAACCATCATTAAATATAGTTTTGATCGATCTTATAAATTCTATTCGACCAAATATAAGTCTTCTTTAGAATCGGGACATCAAAATTTACTTTGTGTAAATTTTTGGTACCTTTCTGATAAAGTTCATTTTTTTAATGAATAGTGTAAAATGTTGTATTTTAATTCAAAACCTCTTTTTAATCTAATTTATTTATATGATTATATTATCTTTTGTAATGGTTTTAAAGTGAAATTAGAAAATATTTTTACCATTAAATCCAATAGTGGTCATTGGAATTAATTTCACTTTGAAATCGGACTTAAACAAGTGTCAATCTTTTGATACTTATTGTTTCATAAAAACACGCTATTTGCTCTGACAGCGGGAATTAATTATTAAATTAATTAATGTGACTTATATGTTTTGAATTTTGTAAAATAGACTTCATTTTTGAATTCATAATATCAAATATAGCTTAGGGTTAATTTTTGGTAATTTTCTGAAAAAACTTCAATTTTTGATGAATAGTGAAACCACTAAGTGGTACTTATAAATACTGATTTTCCATTTAAATGAAATTTTCCCATCATTGTGTTTTGAATTTAAAAAATCCAACATACATGGTTGTCATTAAGAAGTAAAATGTGGTTCAATGAGATTAAAATAATTTTTTGGTGAATAGTAACTTATTAAGTTCTTAATCGCGATTAGTGGTAATTAAGGTAGTTTAAGGTATAAATAATGCTTTAATAATATGAAATGACCTAGAAACATGTCCCAACCTTATTGGTTGTGTCATGGCCTACCAAAACAAGCCATGGGTCAACTTGGGGACCCCATGGAGACATTGTGGTTGGGAAATGACATAAATAACTTTTTATTAAATGTAAAAGTAAAAATGACACACACATAATATGTTTTACGAAAACTATTTTTACATGGGGTTATAAAGATCAGATTTTTGATTATAAATAGTCATTGGAAAGCTACAAAGATTTCCTACATTATATTATTTTTTATATAATTTTTAGACATTAAATAAATTAAATTATTTATGACATAATAATGATGCAGCGATGACATCATTATTTAACGATTTAAATAAAATGGAATGATAATGTAAAATCTATGAACTACACATGTCCAAAACCAATTGGATGATGGATTTCGAACCCTTATCACCTTATCCACGAATAATATCAATGTGGGACCTTTTAAAACCGAAACACATTTTCAAATAAAGTAATATTTCTTTACATTCCAAAAGTGCCCCTCCTCTCCTCTTATAAAAGGCCCCCACCTCTACCTCATTTCACACACTCCTCAAGCCTTTGGTGTAACACCCGAGATTTTTATGAGTAATATTTTGTTTTTATATCATCAAATGAATCATTCACTACACACTTGCTTGGCTTAATTTACACGCAATCACGATCTTCCTCGATAGCTTGCATCGTACGCAATACCGAGTTTCACTAAACAACGATATGCTATTAAAATATTATTAAAACAAGCCGTTATGAATAGTGTTAACTATATTTTGAATTTTATAACATTATTATTCATCTTACACATTTCTAGAACATGTTATAAGAACAAAATAATTTTTTCGGGTAAAATAAGTATTTTTAAAAAAATGCAGTTTTGTCGCCTTTTGATGGCGCACCAACATTAAATCTAGTTTTTGACATGATTATATGTTCAATTTGACAAAATAAAATTCTTCATTTGAATCAGGATATAAAAATTTACATTAGATAAAGTTTTGATATTTTTCCGATAACTTTCATATTTTAATGAATAGTAAAAACACGCTATATTTTAATTAAAAACAACTTTTTTCATCATAATATCTTATGTGGTTAGATTATAATATTGAATGGTTTTAAATTATAAATAGAATATATTTTTACCATTTAATATAATGTATGTCATTAGCATTGATTTTACCTTGAATTCGTAGGTTAAATCAATTCAATCTTTTGCAATGTTTTAAAGAAAAACCTGTTTTCTTTCGACAACGGGATTAATTTTAATTTAATTTCTGCATCTTTTGTGTATTGAATTTGGAAAAACGGATTAAATATTTGGAATCAGTGGGTCCAAATTATGTTAATAAGCTACTTTTTATTTTTTGGGAATTATGAATAGTAATTATGGTAAACTTTATTTACCATAGTTAAAGGTAAATCGGGTAATTAAGGGAAAATATAATATTTTAAAATTACCCTAACAAATGTAAAAATCCTATTAGATGACTAAAGGTCGACCCATATCATCTAAGGGTCGGATTAGATTCATTTAATTAAATTTTGTCAATGAAAATAATTTAATTATTATTAAAACCAAAGAATGTGACAACATGTCACTTTCTTAAATTATATAAGTATAAGAATTTTAATCTGGTGATAAAATTCATGAAACTTCGAACAGGAATAGTCTCCAGAAAGCTAATACAATTATATAAATCATAGGAATTTATTTATAATTTTTAGGGATTAAATAAGTATCATTTATTATGATACAAAGATGATGCAGTAATTATCTTATTAAGGAAATATTGACATAATTGATGTTATAAATACCCAAATAAATGTAATTTGAGACTTTTTATGAATTTCACTAATTTTCTAGGTTACTATGATATATTAGTGTTTTTTTAATCAACTTGTTTCGAACATATAATTCTGTTATGACTTTCACAAAAATCATATATCAAATAGTGTCAAAATTGACACAAAATAGTTTTTAAATCAAATATTATATTACTAATTGTTATTTTATTCCTAAAAATTTAAGGTTCGGCCAAATTACTTAGATAAGGATATATATATATTAATAATAAACAATTTGGGGTTCGTTTGGCATGTTATAGTAAGTGTATTAACCATATAGTGAAAGAAAACAAAAAGACACGGTAAAAGTAAAATTATTTAACTTAGAGTTAAATCTAATTGAAAAGGTTAAAATAATACCCTAAACTTGTCTAAATCCTATTGGTTGATAGGATTTCGACCCATCTCCACTTTACCTTAGAAATAAGACCCTTTGGAACCATTATAAACTGATTTTAACTTTAATATTAAATAATATTTTGAGGTATTCCTAAGGTGCCCCTCTCCTCCCTTATAAAAGGGAACCTCCTCCCCCTCCTCCTCACAACAATTTGAGCACTCAAGCTCGGAGAACCCCTGACATTTTCTCCTCTCCACTTCCCTAGAATAATCCTAGAGGTCCTGGTCTTCTTCAATGACCAATCTTAGTTCTCTAAGTGGAGGATTCAAAGAGGCGTTCCAAAGAAGAGGTAATATCCGTTACCGATCTTTTCAATTTCTTTCTTCTTCAACTTCTTCTCATTTATTTGTTTCATGATAAAGTAATAACATCAGTATTACTTACATACTGATATGTTATTATAAATATGAAACAACCCTAATTCACCTTCTATCCATCTTACCGAAAAATGAAATCACCGCGCGTGCGTACGTACGGAATACCGTCTCCACGCCGTGGTGTAATCTATTTTCCACCACCACCTTACAAGGATAGGTATAATGGTGTGATGAGTAACTATTTATGATTATTATAAAGTAATATTGATACTGAAATAATATATATATGCTACAATAAAATTCCACGATCATAGGAACGATATCATCACTCATGCGTACGTACGGAATACCGTCTCCACGATGTGATGCGACTCGTTCTACATGATCATCATTACATAGTAATTATATAAATGAATTGAATGAATAAATATGATATATGTTACACTAATACCATTCTGGATATAAGTTATCTATAACCTTAAAAGAATAATAAGAATTTATTCGGCAAAACACGCATAAGAACAAAAGGCAATAAAGACCTGAGTAACAAGTAACAATGAAATATTACTAACAAGAAGCTAAGAATATGACCATATATGATATCATATCAATATGTATGATTCTGGAATAAGTCAATAACATTATTTAAACCATTATACAGGAGCTTCGGACACGTACAAAGCAAATCGAACTTAAGGTAAGGGAAAATATCACAATCTCATTTTTATCCGAGATTGTTTATACTTTGAAATTTACTAGGGTGTATTTTATCATCCACATCCATGTTTCCTCAATATGTAATATTATTTCCATCCACCTAAAATAGTTTAAATCCAATTTTACCCTTCGGTGAGTTTTTAGTAAAAGATATGAAATAAATCTTTTGTCGTTTTTCATACGAGGTACTTTTTGACTTTTCCGACAAAAGTACGAGAAGAATGTTTTTTTAACTTATATGGAATGAATGGTTTTTTAAAAAACATTATTTCCAAGATACTTCCTTTACAAGTTTTCAAGTTTATTTTTGATGAACTTATATTAGTTTATAATTGTATGACATGTTAAGAAAAGAAAAGTGTTTTTGAAGAAGAAATGATATTTTCCTCAAGAATGGAGTTCAAGTGTTTTATCAAAATTATTTTCCATCTAATATAATATAGGGTTCTGTTTTTATCCCTATTATTACATTGATTTTATTATGTTTTGAGGGAATTATTTTTATGAAGTCATTTACCTTATATGATTTGTTTTATGATGTCATGATGTTTCAAGAATCCCATTTTTGTTACATGTGTTATGTGATGATGTATGATTTATGATTATGTGCCACACATAAGAAAGGATTCATTATAAGATGGGTGGGACCTATATATCCCTCCAATGCATTGGGAAAAGATTTTATATCTCATGTGATAGACATGGCTGGAACGGTAGGTTATACCGGTTCAGTGAAACAGGACTGGAACGAGGGTGACTCGGTTCAGAAAGAGACTTTGTCCACTAAGATAGTATTGGCAATGATTCATGACTAACAAGAAATGATTTTCCATGATTATGTGTGCATGCCACAAAGTTTCAAGTTTCATGTTATGATTATGGGGATCTCATTTTTACTTCTATGATTTGTTCCATGTTAAGATATTATGATCTCTTTGGCAGGTTATGATTTTCAAAACATATGATATGATTTTTATTTCCTTTATTTGCCCTTGCTGAGCATTTGAGCTCACCCTTTTATGTTTTCTTTTCCCCAGTACAGGAAGATGGATATTAAGTATAATATGCTAAAAGGGACCCTAGATATGATGAAATAAATGGGAGACACTGTAGAAGATTTATGAACTAGTTGTTTATGTTTCCCAGTTTCTAAAGACACTATACCTATACGGTCCTTTGTGGTTTTGTCATATGTTGTAATAAGTGTGCTTCAATTTTGAAGTATTAACAATGTATGTAAAGTATGGGTCGTTACAGTTGGTATCAGAGGAAAGGTATAGTCAACCTTTGGAAACTAGGATGTGAAAGCCTTAGTAAGAACCCTAAGGATAACTCTAAGCATAGAACACAATCTTAGTGTTTTAGAAATGGCCATGAATACCCTATGATAAGACCTTAAGTGTGAAATTTTATCCTTGATTATGTGGTTTTCCTATTATAATTAGTGTTTGTCACACTATTCTTCTTGGTTTTAGTCAATGTCTGGAACCCGAAGGAACCGTGTTAATGCGGAATGCGATGGGCAATGCAATGATTGTCCCCCTGAGCAACCAAACGATATGGGAGCTGGATTGCAAAATCTTGTAGCCATACTCACACAAATTTCTCAAGCTATGAATCATGAAGGACTTCCAAACGAGCAAAGGAAGGAGCAACATTCTGTTGAATATTGATGAGGCAGCGTCCACCTTCTTTCAGTGGGTCTACTGATCCATTAGTTGCTGAACAATGGATTAGTACTACTGAAAAGATATTTTCAGTTCTTCAATGTTCTGAGCATGATAAAGTCATCCTAGCAGTGTATCGTTTGGAAGGAGATGCTGATCAATGGTGGAATCTTATTAAGAATACGAGGCAAAGGGATGAAATTGAGTCTATGGAATGGGACGAGTTCAAGAACTTATTTTTCAATAAGTACTTCCCTCATATTCTCCAAACAAAGATGGAGAAAGAGTTTCTTGAACTGAAGCAGAGGGATGATGAATCTGTTGGCACCTATGAAGCAAATTTTACAAGACTTGCAAGGTACGCTTCTGGTATTATTATCCAACCTGAGAGTAAGATCGATCGATTCTTTAGTGGCTTAAAACGAAGTCTTCGAAGGGCGTTAGCCATAAGGGACTTCAATAGCTACGAGGAAATCGTTCGATGTGCTCTCAAAGTCGAGATGGAGATTGGAGTAACCCATCATTCGCATGGGTTTGATAAGAAGAGGAAGATGGAATTCAAAGGAAAATCTAAAGAGCACACTGAAAAGAAGATGAGCTTTCCCTTATGCTCAAAGTGTGGAAAGAAACATGGAGGGAGTTGTATTAAAGGGACAAGTAAATGTTTCAAATGTGGAAAGGAAGGTCATCAGGCATTTGAATGCCGCAATAATGGGAAGAAGATGTCTAATGATGCAAACAAAGGAAGGGATACACAGAATGAACCTACTACACTTCAATGTTTCAAGTGCAAGGAGATGGGGCATTATGCCTATCAATGCCCAAATCCAAGGGTTGATGATGATGGTCGACGTCAACAAAATCTTAAGGCTAATGACAAAGGAAAGTCACATGCAATTTCTATCAGCGATGCGGAGTACGATAACGAAGTGGTGAAAGGTACACTTACCATCCACTCTAAAATAGCAAATGTTTTATTTGATTCTGGATCCACCCACTCTTTTATTTCTGAAAAATTTTCTAAGGGTATCACCATACTACCTCAACAATTAGATGTTGAGTTAGCTGTGACAACACCTAATGGCACAACAGTCGCATCAAAAGTTTATAATTCTTCTCCGATCGATGTTTGTGGGAAAGTGCTTCCTGCAAATCTTGTGATCCTTCCTTTAGTGGAATTTGATGTGATTCATGGCATGGATTGGCTTTCTCTACATGGATCTCATATCAATTTCCAAAGAAGGGAAGTCACATTTCATATTCCAGATCAATCTACGACCGTCTATCAATGCAAGGATGAACATAACCTTCCAGTGGAAATTTCTTCCATCTTATGGGTATTGATTCCACTAAATGAAGGTTATTTATCAAAAATGGTTGGTGAGAAACTCACGATTAAGAATATGCCCATTGTACGGGAGTTTGATGATGTATTTCCAGAGGAATTACCGGGTCTTCCACCAAATCGTGAAGTTGAGTTTTCAATAGAACTCGTACCGGGTGCTTTGCCTATTTCAAAGACACCTTATAGAATGGCACCAATTGAGTTGCAGGAATTGAAGAAGTAACTCCAAGAGAATCTTGATAAGGGATTCATACGCCCTAGTGCGTCACCTTGGGGAGCACCTGTTTTATTTGTTAAGAAGAAAGATGGATCAATGAGAATCTACATTGATTATCGAGAACTTAACAAGATCACTATCAAGAACAAATATCCTCTCCCATGCATTGATGACTTATTTGACCAACTACGCAGAGCTCAATACTTTTCCAAGATTGATCTTCATTCAGGGTATCATCAATTAAGGGTCAAAAGGGAGGATATACCAAAGACGGCTTTCCGTACAAGGGATGGACACTATGAATTTATAGTGATGCCATTTGGTCTTACTAATGCCCCTGCTATCTTCATGGATCTAATTAATAAAGTCTTTAGAGACTATCTTGATCAATTTGTGGTTGTCTTTACAGACAATATTCTTGTCTATTCAAAGAGAAAGGAAGAGCATGAAGATCACCTGATAATTATATTGAAGACCTTGAGAAAGGAGAAGCTTTATGCCAAATTTACCAAGTGTGAATTTTGGCATCAAAAAGTTTCATTTTTGGGTCACATAATCTCAAAAGAGGGGATATCTGTGGATCCAGCAAAAACAGAGGTTATCGAATGATGGTCAAGACCAACAACAGTAACTGAGATCCGAAGTTTTCTTGGTTTGGCTGGATATTATCGACGTTTTGTAAAGGATTTTTCACAATTATCTAATCCACTCACCAAGTTGACTCGGAATGGAGTTAAGTTTGTTTGGACAGAGGAATGTGAAGAGAATTTCAAGGATTTGAAAAGAAGGTTATCCAGTGCACCTGTGCTCACACTGCCTTGTAGTGGAGAAAGGTTTGTGATCTACAGTGATGCATCCAAGAAGGGATTGGGGTGTGTTCTTATGCAAAATGATATGGTGATAGCTTATTCCTCACGACAGTTGAAAATCCATGAGCAAAATTACCCAACTCATGATTTGGAGTTGGCTGCGGTAATCTTTGCATTAAAGATTTGGAGTCATTACCTTTATGGTGAAAGGTGTGATATTTATACTGATCATAAAAGTTTAAAGTATATTTTCACACAAAAGGAGTTGAATATGCGTCAAAGAAGACAGTTGGAGCTGATTAAGGATTACGACTGCTCAATCCATTACCACCCTGGGAAAGCAAACAAGGTGGCAGATGTATTAAGTTGACAAGACCATGCTAGTTTATCCATGATGAGGATCAAAAAGGATCCAATATTTATGGATTTACAAAGGATGGATCTTGGAATTATAATGGAAGGGAAAAAATCATATCTTTCTCAAATGAATGTTCAACCGTCTATACATGTGAAGATTAAAGAGGCCCAGAAAGAAGATGTTGAGTTACAAAAGAAGGTGAGAAATGTTCCTGAATTCAACCTTGATTGTGATGGGATAATAAAGTTCAGGAATCAGGTTTGTGTTCCTCCCATCCCCGAATTAAAGAAGGAGCTGCTGGATGAGGCTCATAGTTCATCATTCTTTATTCATCCTGGAAGCACGAAGATGTATACGGATCTGAAAGAGTACTTCTGGTGGGATGACATAAAAAGAGATGTTGCTGAATATGTCTCTCGATGCTTGGTTTATCAAAAAGTTAAAGCTGAGAGACAGAAGTCTAAGGGGATGTTACAACCATTACCCATACCCGAATGGAAATGGGAAAACATCACTATGGACATTATCACAGGACTTCCTAAAACATCCAAAGGCAATAATGCTATTTGGGTCATAGTTGATCGTCTTACAAAGTCTGCACACTTCATTTCTATTAGAGAGAATTTCTCTCTAGATCAGCTTGCCAGGATATATGTAAAGGAAGTGGTAAGATTGCATGGAGTACCACTTTCTATTATATCTGATCGGGATCCGAGATTTACCTCGAAGTTCTGGAAAATTCTTCATGATACTCTGGATACAGAGTTGAGTTTTAGCACTGCTTATCATCCCCAGACAGACGGTCAGTCTGAGAGAACAATTCAAACCCTAGAATATATGTTGAGAGCTTGCTCTATGGATTTCAAAGGAGGTTGGGATCAACACCTACCTTTGGTGGAATTTTCTTATAATAATAGCTTTCACTCCAGTATTCAGATGGCTCCTTATGAAGTTCTCTATGGAAAGAAATGCAGGACTCCAACTTGCTGGGATGAATTTGGGGAAAGAAAGCTATTAGGACCTGATCTCATTGATGAAATGGCAGAAAAGGTCAGATCTATTCAACAACACATAAGAGCAGCTCAGAGTCGACAGAAAAGTTATGCCGACAACCGAAGAAAAGACCTAGAGTTTGAAGTGGGAGATAAAGTGTTCTTACGAATATCTCCCTGGAAGAGGGTTATGAGATTTGGAAAGAAGGGGAAGTTGAGCCCTAGATATATCGGTCCTTTCGAAATACTGGATCGTGTTTGAAAGGTAGCATACCGATTGGCGCTTCCACCGAATCGCTCTCAAGTTCACGATGTGTTCCATGTATCTCTCCTGAGAAAGTACATACCAGATCCTTCACATGTACTCAGCTCAGAAGTTGTACCGCTGGAGCAAGATCTTTCTTATGAAGAACAGCCGATAGAGATTCTGGATCGTAGCGAAAAAGTCCTACGAAACAATACCACTCGTTTGGTGAAAGTTTTATGGAGGAACCACCAACTTGAAGAAGCTACATGGGAGCTTGAGGATATGATGAGGGAGAAGTATCCTCATCTGTTTGTTACAAAGTGACGAATTTCGAGGGCGAAATTCTTTTTAAGGGGGGTAGAATGTAACACCTGAGATTTTTATGAGTAATATTTTGTTTTTATATCATCAAAGGAATCTTTCACTACACACTTGCTTGGCTTACTTTACACGCAATCACGATCTTCCTCGATAGCTTGCGTCGTACGCAATACCGAGTTTCACTAAACAACGATATGCTATTAAAATATTATTAAAACTAGCAGTTATGAATAGTGTTAACTAAATTTTGAATTTTATAACATTATTATTCATCTTACAAATTTCTAGAACATGTTATAAGAACAAAATAATTTTTTCGGGTAAAATAAGTATTTTTCAAAAAATGCAGTTTTGCCGCCTTTTGATGGCGCACCCACATTAAATCTAGTTTTTGACATGTTTATATGTTCAATTTGAAAAAAATAAAATTCTTCATTTGAATCAGGATATAAAAATTTACATTAGATAAAGATTTGATATTTTTCTGATAACTTTCATATTTTAATGAATAGTAAAAACACGCTATATTTTAATTAAAAACATCTTTTTTCATCATAATATATTATGTGGTTAAATTATAATATTGAATGGTTTTAAAGTATAAATATAATATATTTTTACCATTTAATATAATGTATGTCATTAGCATTGATTTTACCTTGAATTCGTAGGTTAAATCAGTTCAATCTTTTGCAATGTTTTAAAGAAAAACCCGTTTTCTTTCGACAACGGGATTAATTTTAATTTAATTTCTGCATCTTTTGTGTATTGAATTTGGAAAAATGGATTACATATTTGGAATCAGTGGGTCCAAATTATGTTAATAAGATACTTTTTATTTTTTGGGAATTATGAATAGTAATTATGGTAAATTTTATTTACCATAGTAAAAGGTAAATCGGGTAATTAAGGGTAAATATAATATTTTAAAATTACCCTAACAAATGTCAAAATCCTATTGGATGACTAAAAGTCGACCCATATCATCTAAGGGTCGGATTAGATTCATTTAATTAAATTTTGTCAATGAAAATAATTTAATTATTATTAAAACCAAAGAATGTGACAATATGTCACTTTCTTAAATTATATAAGTATAATAATTTTAATCTAGTGATAAACTTCATGAAACATCGAACATGAATAGTCTCAAGAAAGCTAATACAATTATCTAAATCATAGGAATTTATTTAGAATTTTTAGGGATTAAATAATTATCATTTTTTATGATACAAAAATGATGCAGTAATTATCTTATTAATGAAATATTGACATAATTGATGTTATAAATACCCAAATAAATGTAATTTGAGACTTTTTATGAATTCCACTAATTTAATAGGTTACTATGATATATTAGTGTTTCTTTAATAAACTTGGTTCGAACATATAATTCTGTTATAACTTTCACAAAAATCATATATCAAATAGTGTCAAAATTGACACAAAATAGTTTTTAAATCAAATATTATATTACTAATTGTTATTTTATTCCTAAAAATCTAAGGTTCGGCCAAATGACTTAGATAAGGATATATATATTAATAATAAACAATTTGGGGTTCGTTGGCATGTTATAGTAAGTGTATTAACCATATAGTGAAAGAAAACAAAAAGACACGGTAAAAGTAAAATTATTTAACTTAGAGTTAAATCTAATTGATAAGGTCAAAATAATATCCTAAACTTGTATAAATCCTATTTGTTGATACTATTTAGACCCATCCCCACTTTACCTTCGAAATAAGACCCTTTGGAACCATTATAAACCAATTTTGACTTTAATATAAAATAATATTTTGAGGTATTCCTAAGGTGCCCCTCTCCTCCCTTATAAAAGGGCACCTCCTCCCCCTCCTCCTCACACCAATTTGAGCACTCAAGCTCGGCCAAACCCTGAAATTTTCTCCTCTCCACTTCCCTAGAATAATCATATAGGTCCTGGTCTTCTTCAAAGACCAATCTTAGTTCCCTAAGTGGAGGATTCAAAGAGGCGTTCCAAAGAAGAGGTAATATCTGTTACCGATCTTTTCAATTTCTTTCTTATTCAACTTCTTCTCCTTTAGTTGTTTCATGATAAAGTAATAACATCAGTATTACATACATACTGATAAGTTATTATAAATATTAAACAACCCTAATTCACCTTCTATACTTCCTACGGAAAAATGAAATCACCGCGCGTGCGTACGTACGGAATACCGTCTCCACGCCGTGGTGTAATCTATTTTCCACCACCACCTTACAAGGATGGGTATAATGGTGTAATGAGTAACTATTTATGATTATTATAAAGTAATACTGATACTGAAATAATATATATATACTCCAATACAATTCCACGATCATAGGAACGATATCATCACTCGTGTGTACGTACGGAATACCGTCTCCACGATGTGATGCGACTCGTTCTACATGATCATCATTAAATAGTAATTATATAAATGAGTTGAATGAATAAATATGATATATGTTACACTAATACCATTCTGGATATATGTTATCTATAACCTTAAAAGAAGAATAAGAATTTATTCGGCAAAACACGCATAAGAACAAAAGGCAATAAAGACCTGAGTAACAAGTAACAATGAAATATTACTAACAAAAAGCTAAGAATATGACCATATATGATATCATATCAATATGTATGATTCTGGAATAAGTCAATAACATTATTTAAACCATTATACAGGAGATTCTGACATGTACAAAGCAAATCGGACTTAAGGTAAGGGAAAATATCACAATCTCATTTTTATCCGAGATTGTTTATACTTTGAAATTTACTGGGGTGTATTTTATCATCCACATCCATGTTTCCTCAATATGTAATATTATTTCCGTCCACCTACAATTGTTTAAATCTAATATTACCCTTCGGTGAGTTTTTAGTAAAAGATATGAAATGAATCTTTTGTTGTTTTTCATACGAGGTACTTTTTGACTTTTCTGACAAAAGTACGAGAAGAATGTTTTTTTAACTTATATGGAATGAATGGATTTTTAAAAAACATTATTTCCAAGAAGCTTCCTTTAAAAGTTTTCAAGTTTATTTTTGATGAACTTATTTTAGTTTATAATTGTATGACATGTTAAGAAAATAAAAGTGTTTTTGAAGAAGAAAGGATATTTTCCTCAAGAATGGAGTTCAAGTGTTTTATCAAAATTATTTTCCATCTAATATAATATAGGGTTCTGTTTTTATCCCTATAATTACATTAATTTGATTATGTTTTGAGGGAATTATTTTTATGAAGTCATTTACCTTATATGATTTGTTTTATGATGTCATGATGTTTCAAGAATCCCATTTTTGTTACATGTGTTATGTGATGATGTATGATTTATGATTATGTGGCACACATAAGAAAGGATTCATTATAAGATGGGTGGGACCTATATCTCCCTCCAATGCATTGGGTAAATATTTTATATCTCATGAGATAGACATGGCTGGAACGGTAGGTTATACCGGTTCAGTGAAACAGGACTGGAACGATGGTGACTCGGTTCAGAAAGGGACTTTGTCCACTAAGTGAGTCTTGGCAATGAGTCATGACTAACAAGAAATGATTTTCCATGATTATGTGTGCATGCCACAAAGTTTCAAGTTTCATGTTATGATTATGGGGATCTCATTTTCACTTCTATGATTTGTTCCATGTTAAGATATCATGATCTCTTTGGCAGGTTATGATTTTCAAAAGATATGATATGATTTTTATTTCCTTTATTTGCCCTTGCTGATCATTTGAGCTCACCCTTTTATGTTTTCTTTTCCCCAGGACAGGAAGATGGATATTAAGTAGAATATGCTAAAAGGGACCCTAGATATGATGAAATAAATGGGATACACTGTAGAAGATTTATGAACCAGTTGTTTATGTTTCCCAGTTTCTAAAGACACTATACCTATACGGTCCTTTGTGGTTTTGTCATATGTTGTAATAAGTGTGCTTCAATTTTGAAGTATTAACAATGTATGTAAAGTATGGGTCGTTACATTTGGCTCAGCCAACCCCTACTGATTTACTCCCTCCACATCGCTCTCCTCATCCTAGTGGATTCCTTTTGGGTAGAATCCTTTCAAAAGAATCCTTTAGGATCAAATCAAAAGTAGTTACACTTTTAAAGGTAATTCATTCTCTCATGTTCATTTGTTTTAATTTGTTTCTCCAACCCCCTAAACTCTTTTTATTTACTTCTTTTGTAACAACACCAGTATCTTCAATATAATAGGATGTTTTTATAAAATTTATTTGAGCTAAACTCTCACACAACTACATCAAATGGTTAAAGAACATACGATTTCCGTAGATGGTGAAATTTTGCCTCCCGAAACGATGGTTGTTCAATACTCATTTAACACCTTCGAAGGTGGACATTATGATGTCACTATTTTTATATATGATATATAATATGTTTATGTTTTCTTTAAGCTTATGTATTTTTCATTTTGGGCATACCTTTATGGTTTCCATTATGGGTAAACACTATATCTTCATTTAAGGAAGTGCAGACTACCACCCCCTCAAAGTGATGTGATTCGTTAATGCCATATGTGGGACGTGTAAAGGATGGATTTAAAGTTATTATATATGATGTTATACTAGAATTATAATATACCTCTATATCATTATTATTTCTTTCCATTAAATTATGAGATAGGAATGAAAGTAGCGTTCATGCATACGTACGGCTTACCGTCTCCATGAACGGTGCATTTCATTTCTTATCCCCAAATGTAATGTAATATTAAAAGTACATGTATATAATGGATATATATAATTAATGATATATATAAATTATTAATATAATTCTGGAATTAAAATATACATACCTCTCATTTAGTTTAATTCCATTAATATGAAAAAAAAATGAAAGTAGCGTTCATGCGTACGTACGGCTTACCGTCTCCATGAACGGTGCATTTCATTTATTACCTATAAATGATTATGTAATATTATAAATACATATATATGCTGGATATATATGATACATATTATATCCAAATCGGAAATTTCATTCTGGATATAAAGAACCTTTGACCACACAAACAACATGTAATTGTAAGATGTCCACTTTCGACTTAAGAACCAAATATTGACAAAACAAAAATTATTAACTTAAATGGTTACATAATGTTTATAAAATGGAAATAAGTGATATAAAAGGAATAATAAACATTAAAAAGGTTCTTAATCAATTATAAATGAACTCAAGTTTATTATTCAGGACGTTAAAGAACAATCGAGTCAAGTCGGACTCGAGGTAAGGGAACTTCTTAACCCAATTTCCATTCTTTGGGTTAATCTCCTACTTTCAAATTATGTCATAATATTATTGTGTCTTATTTTGTATTTTTACTTTCTTTATGTGTACCTATAGTGAATACACATAATAGATCTATTTTATTTTAAAAATGATCTTTTTAAGGACTTCGTCTCAATCTCCTTTCATTGAGGCATATTTCGTTTTATACACAACTTTCTTTTATACGGTGTATAAACCCCTTTGACTTTTACTTTTATACAAAAGGAATCTTTTTCTACGAAGCGTTTTACTAAATGAAAAAAGGAATGTTTTTTTAACGTACGCGGTGACAATGACCTTTTCCACCCCTGCGAGTATTATTTGGTCTTTGGCTTCCTCAACAAGCCGTTATGTTTTTTGAAATGAAATAAATACCATATACTCTTTTATGTATTTTGGTATTGAAAATGGTTTTGATAAAGGATTATATTATGATATATTGTGATTTAAATGTGGAAATTTTAACATTCCTTTATATTGGTTTTATGTTTTATGATTTTATACTAGTACTTGGACATTTTAACGTGTGGTTACGTCCTAAACCATATGACGGGTGGTGCCGTGAATACCAGGATGGGTGGTTACGTTATAACCTCCAATTCATTGGGTATGGAAGTCGGTCGTATGGCTATTCCATTAAGTATGTATGGAAATTGGCCGTATGGCTATTCCATTAACTGATATGTGTGGAAGACAACCGTATGGTTATTCCACTTAAGTATGTTTATGTCCCAAGTTACCTTTATATATGTTATGTGTTCTTTTTATGGGTTTTATGGTAATCCTTTGGTTACAAAAAGGTAAGTAATGATACTCTTTTCAGTGAAGAGTTTTTACTACTTCATGAAGGTGAAGGTATTACTTTGTTAGAGTATATATGGTTTACTTGATGTTTGAAAAACTAACAGTTTTTATTCTTTGTGTATCCCTTACTGAGCTTTTTATGCTCACCCAAAGTTTTTTTTTGAAATGTTTTCACAGGACTTAATGTGGAATAAGGTCAAGGATGGGATCAAGGGAATGTCATCCTATATAAAACATGGAACTAGACACGTTTCTTTTTAAGAGTTTTTTTATTATGGAAACTTAGTAGAAGTGACTACTTTGTAATCTTTGTAGATGTAATAGTTATGTTCTAATTCTCTAAAACTCTAAACCTGAAAAGATCCTCAACATGAATTAATCATTTAAATCAATATTAAGTAAGGTTTAAGGCTGGGGCCTTATAAGGACCATTATCCTAATCCAATTCTCATTTAATTGATTATTGATAAAAATTTATTAATGTATATGACAATATAAAAATTGATTTACCCTCAAGGATTTATCCGAAATATAAAAATGTTGTTGAAACTTACAATCCTTAATTTCATGTAATTTACTTGTCTACCTTCATATACATCATCAACATAATTTTCATTGTTTTTATTTCCATGTTATACATTATATATCAACTATCATGAATTTGATGATTTAAAAGTGATTAATAATTCATTTTTGTCTTTAACCACTAATTGAGCCACTCTTAGTGTCAAATGTAACTCATCCAATAATAAGAAGTTATATAATTTTATGGTTTTCCATGTGTATCATAAAATAAAATCTCCATAAAATTATGTTTTATCTATGAAATGGAGTAAGACTAAATATCATGATGATGTGTCATTTTTTATTTCGCATTTATTATTAATTTTTAAAGAAAATGTAATAAAATATTTTGATTTCAACACTACCCTTTGGACTGACTAAAAATGACTATTTTTATCATTATATAACTTTTGTGGAAAAAGAGACAAACCTCACCAATTCCAAACAGATAAATATCAAGCATAATAGGAGACAAAAAATTGTTGAAAGACATCATGAACCTATTATAAGTAATCACAATATATAATTTCAAAAAGATATCATTTACATTTTTTATGGTTAATGTTTTTAATTTAATCAATTATATAATCCATCTTGTCCATGGATTGGAAAAATTACTCCATTTTTATCTCAATTTCAATGAATCCACCTTAAAAAAATAGATATTTCTTTTTACCCAATATAAATGCACCTTATATGTGTCCACATTAATTTTTATCCCTTTAATACTATCTGCTTCCCCATTAGAAGTATCAATAATCAATGCCTCATACAACATTCATTCCTCTAACTAAAGAAGAAGTTACCACGGTTTTACCACTACAACATCACCTACTACTTGTTGTGTTACATCCATAAGGTCCATTAGTGCATTGAACTTGGTAGCCTCCTTTCCAAACACCCCATGAGAATTTGTTAGAGCATACTCAATTATCAAAATACTTCTTGGGACTAAAGATCTTTCATGTCACCCATATTCTTAGTGTATTGTTTCTTAGAACCACTCCCTTTAGCCATTACCTTGATACTCAGTAGGTTCATGCTTCTCTCCTCCACCTTCTCTTTCTTATAAGGATCACTTTACATTTCCTTGGACCAAAAATTATTTTCCATCCTTTACTTTGTTATTTTAGTATTTTAGTTCTAATATTTATTCCCCAAGGATCTCTTACTCTCTCCCACAATGCGACTCCCCATTTTCGTTTATCCTCTTGTACCATATTTCCCCATTTGGATGTGATGATCCTTTTCATGCCATTCATTTGTATTATCACTAAAATCGTATCCATAATTATCCCCTTGAATCTTCCACTGAAATGTTTGACATCTCTACCCATAATTCTAGTTCAAGTACATAAACTCTATTTCTAAGTATTAAACCATAAATGGTCCTTGTCATGTTGCAACACATCATAGAATCTATAGACCATTGCGAAAATTTTAGGGTTTTCTCACATATCATACACCTATAAAATACTCCATCACTTGTCAATTCTACCCCAACATTAGGGCTCAATTTAGTTCCATGTCACATATTCCATACACCAGATTCATGAAAAAAATTGTAGGGAACAGAAACCAATAAACCAGCATCCTCTCCATTGCATTACTCACTAAACATAAAGGAACCTACACAACAGACATGGAATTACATAAATCATCCCACATGTTTCTAAAAATGTTTATCAACTTTGGGTCTCCCTAATATTATACACTATAAATAAATCCCCTTAAATTCATTCAGATGAACATCCAACTATTTCGTTAGATCTTCCTCAGAACCAGACTCCAAGACATTACCACTGCCAACTATATCTACATCAAACATCAATGGTTTTGTCTTCCCACCAAACATAAAAAAGTCCATTGAGTTACTCAATTCTTTACATGATGTAAAAAAAATTCATCCATGATTGAAAAATAAAACGTTGTTTGTAGTAAGACTCGTATCTATATATATTCCAAACAAAAGAAGTTGGTCTTCTTGAAAAAGTAACATACACACAAATTCAAGGTAGGATATAGTGATATAATTATTTCATCCATCTATCTTGAAAAATATATGTACGCAAATGATTCTCTAGAATATGAAAACTCAAAATGATTTCGAAATAGTAACGGGAGTTCAAGGAATCTAACTGGGATCTCCAGGGTTTTGGTATCATGTTACAATTAGAATTTATAATGTGATCAATGATGTATTATGGGATAATATGAATGTGGAAAAGTTATTATTATTCAATGATAATTTTTTTACAAATATAAATCACTTAATATATTTTTAGATCAATGATATTAAATATAAATATATATATAATACTAGAAATTTCACTTTCATATACAACTATAACATGTTGATAAATAGAAAAATAATAAAAATCACTTTCATTAGGACCACTAATAGGTGGCAGAAATGTACTTCCAATAGAGAAAATAAAAATCCTCTATTGAGGACTCATAATGGTGATTAATGTCTATATATGAGGGGGTAATGTTTCCATTATGAAGAAACAAATTAAGAAGAAACCAAAGGGATAATAAGTTTAAAAGAAATAGATGATAATTTGGATTCATCATAATATATCAAATAATGACCAATGAAGCATAAAAAAGGTGTGAAATGCATCCTAACTTGGTTGAATGTGAATGAGTGTAGTGTGAGGCTCACCCATGACATATAAACGACATCAATGTCTCATTGAATGAAGAGGGAATTAATACAATGTAATATAATTATTGAAGGAGTAAAATCATTAAATATAATTGGAACATATGTTCAATAAATTAATATAAGTCACACAATTATTTTTTATGTGTGATTTTACTGGATAGAGATTTAAGAATTTTCATAAAAAATGTTATTATTCTGAATTATAAGAATAGAACGTTAATATTGGCATACATGTATGTGGGGAAGCCTTTTAAATAATACTAGTGAATGAATTATGATTAATGAAAAAACATGTCAGAGACAACTAACTTTCTCACTTATTTCTATTATAGTTATTTGTGTTAATGATTGATTCCATTTATTATAATATGTTTAGTAAAAATTATTTTATTTGAATGGTGATTAATGAAAAATAACAATATCTCACCAGATAAAAAATGGACCATATATAGACAAAGAATCGAGTCACTCAAAGTTTCATTAGACTTTCTTTTTGATTAAGTGCAAAAAATGCACATTCAAGAATCTATGGAGATTTTTTTAATTAGGATCATATTTTAAAAATAAAATTTAATTTGTATTATTTCTATACACATAATGAATACAGTTGGAATATCTCGAAATATAAAAAATATTAAGGATAAAATAGTTTTGGCTAGAATAGAAAAAAATAGAAACAAATATTCAATTAGTGTGAAAATATTATTAGTCAAATATAATAATCATTAGGATGGATAAAAAATAGTTAAAGGGGTTAAAGCCAAATACTAAACAATTTCAAATACAATTTTCAAAAAAGGATATCCTACTACATTCAAATATATGTTATGAGTTTTTTAACCTTGTAAACATATTTATGTTAGAAATATATGTAATATTTATGTTTTAAAGGTTATTCAAATTTAATAAATCCATACAACTATATTGAATGAATTTATATCGAAGGATAATTTATTGACTATATTTTTTATTAATTTATTATAATTATTTACAATAATGTGTTTTTTTCATAGGATTAATGTGATTAATTGATACTTTTATTCTAATGAAATCAATTATTTTGATTTTGTAACTTATTTGTGTGGAATTCTGCGATGTGTAATTGATAATGGTTTATCAGGATTTTTTTAACCACATAAAATTTGGAAGTAACTTATCTACTTAATTTTTTTCAAATAAATTATGTGTTATTAAATATGTGTGAAATGTTATGATTTATTAATTTCTAGGAGTGAGTAAATATATAAGTGAGAAATTTATTAAATTACCATAAAGATAAAAAATTAACCCTCATTTAGGGGTGTTAGGATTATCAAACATATAAATGGGAAACTGATATTGTAAAATTGCAATAAGTTACTCTCTTATATATTCCATTATATTATATTGAAAAAGTGAGATAAGAGATATATAAAGTCAGTGATACTTTTCTATAAAGATGTAGAGACCAGTATAATAATATCATTGGTCATGTAATGCATATCTAACTGAGAATTTATATCTTGCGGAATGATATATAGGGTCATTACTCATTAATCTTGACAATGATATGATTCGACATGATTTTTATATAGTGTCTAGCCATTCAGTGAAATTGTGAGCTTTGGGTGATGGTTAGTTTACATATTGTGAGGTAACTATGGTAGATATTCCAGCCAAGGAATGTTAATTGGTGATAAATCATTCACTATGGAGATTCTTGATAACATGTCATTGAACATAGTGATTTTGTAATGGTAATACATCATTCACCCACTGATTCCTCATTCAACATATCTTCATGCAATGATGCCAAATTCACTAGTGATATATCACTCATCATTATTTCTCTATGGTAGTACAACATCTACGTTGGTGTTATTGGATAGTGATATATCACACACCTTTGGATTCATTGTTCCAACCTATTATTTATTATCGATATATAATTCTTAAACAAAAATATCAGTATCCCTAATACTTTTTTGTTATATATAATTCACTAGGTGAGGGCATATTCTCCATGTTTATTTATTGGTGCATTTTCATTCATTGATAATATTTAGCGACATATCATTCACATAAAATATGATTTGGTTGTAAGTATTTAACCTTGACAAGAGTACATGTAATGTATCTTTAACAACTATTTTATTAAACTAATATAGATAATCCATCACAATGTATTATATTAGTGGTTATATATTATTCTAACTCACACTATATTCATAATAAAGTTACATTGCATCATTTCAATATTGGTTAAACAAGGTATGTGCTATGAATTAGGATGAATCCTCGAATACCCAGTAAAATGGATGGTGTATACAAGATATGATACATATTACTTATATTGAGTACATTCAGGCACATATAAACTTTTTTATCTTAGAATATTTTGGAGCATTCCTACTAAGCTCAATTTCTACAACACTAATTTGTAAAATAGTCCATATAAAACAATTTTATAGGAATTTATTATGGGTTTTGGACCAAATAGATGTTTATTTTATCATCCCAAGATTCCATGGTACGTTTTCTTTTGAAAAATGCATTAGATTTCCATATACACAACTTCAAGATTCTAACACATCACGACCAATCAAACTAGCCGTTTTAAATAGTAATAACCACTTTTAAATAAATTTTAAACATTATTTTTAAAAATGGACTTCATTTTTGGATTCAGAATATCAAAATTAGATGAAGGTGAATTTTTTGTACTTTTATGAAAAAATTCATTTTTAATGAATAGTGAAAATAGTTAATTTAAATTAAAAACAACATTTTTGATCAAAATTATTTATAGTGTTAAATTACAAATTTGAATTGGTATTATGTATCATTATATTATATTTTTATCATATATTATAATTTATGACATTGGATGTAATTTCACATCTAAACTAGACATAAACAAGGGTCAATCTTTTGGAAGTTATTATTTCTTAAAAAAATGTTTTTTGTTTTGACAAAAGGAATTAATTTTAAATTAAATTTTTCCACTTATGTGTTTTGAATATTTAAATATGGATTCCATATTTAGAATCATAAGGTTAAAATCATGTAAATTGGTAACATTGACTTTTTATACATTATGAATAATTACTTCGGTAAATATTTTATTTACCATGGTTAAAGGGTAAATCTGATAAATAAGGGTAAAATAATATTATTATAATAATATTAAATTACCCTAAAATGTGTCCTTTTACCATTGGTTATTACATTTCCGACCATGTTAATCCTTGGTTCAATTTTGGGACCCCATGGATCCCCTTGAGAGTGATAATGACACTTTATATTAATTAATTTAAAATAAAGGAAAAAATGACAAAATCATATATATTTTAGTAAAAAAAATTTAAATGGGGATATATAAGTTACATTTTAGATTAAAATTATTCATTTTAAATATAAAAATATTTCCTAATTATGGTATTTTTTATAATTTAAATAGATTATGTAAATATAATTATTTATGACAAAATAATGATGCAGTATTTACCTCATTAATAAATGATTTAAATAATTGAGATTATAAAAATTAAACCAATATCCAAAACCTATCCAATTCTTATGGGATTATTTTATTTCAAACATGAGTCATCTTATTATAGTCATTAATAAGTTTTCTATCTTTAGAAACAAAAAATCTTTATATAATAAATTAATATTTTCAAACATTCCTAAAGAGCCCCTCCCCTCCCTTATAAAAATCCATCACCTAAAACCCTTTACTCACACCCATCAAGCCCCTTCGAACATCCAATATCTGCCCAAGTAATTTCCCTACATTCCCATCTTCCACTTAGAAGACTTACATTAATAAGGCACTTTGAGGAATCCTTTTGGTTCAAACTAATTGGAGTTACACGATTTAAAGGTAATGTCTCCTCTTAAGTTATTTTGTTTTCTTTTACTTATCCAACTCCCTAAAATTGATTTATTACATTATTTTATAACAAAAATAGTATCCTAAATATATAGGTTGTTTTTTATGAGATGTATTGTAACTATAATTACACACAAATCCATCTAATATGTATAGAACATAATGTTTCTGTGGATGGTGAACTACTGCCTAACGAAACGTTGAATGATCAATATTATTCAACCACCTCTTATGGTGGCCATTTTGATGGAAATGTAATTATATATGATATTTATTATATTTATTTTATCTATAAAATTATATAATTGTTTTTTATATCATACCATTATTCTTTTGAAGTTGTATAGATATGATAATTTCATTTGAAGAAATGCATAGTACCACCCACTCAAAGCGATATGACACATTCATACAATACGTGGAACGTATAAAGGATGGAGTTAATGAACATACATAGAATATATAAAATATTATATTATACTATAATAATAAAATACTTATGTATAAATTGGTTTTCTTTCCTTGTAAAATAAAAAAATGAAATGGAAGTAGTGTTTGTGCGAACGTACGGATTTCCATCTCCAAGGAAGCGATGAGATTCGTTCCTCATCATAACCTTTAATGAATAATATTCATTTGATTATTTAGAATAATGGTTAAAAACATAATATCATTCTGAGTACGAATCATATATATTATATCCATAATAAACTTGACTTACAAAACAAAACATATAAAGGAAAACGAATCAGTTAACACCTAAAACGACGATAATAATAAAATATTAATTACAACGAAATATTATAAGATCATATATGATATCATAATTATGTATATGGTTATTATATAATTTAATAAAAATTATTTCACTATTATAAATGAGGTTTTCATACCCTTAACCAAGGAGAAGTAAATGGTAAGGGTTAATTCTACAACTTCTTCATTATCTGACGTTGTTTATACGTAATTATCTACTGGGACCTCTTTATCATCCAAATAAAAGTTTCGTAAAATGTATTTCAAAACATTTTAAGTATTTTTTACAATATGTTTTAAGGTAATTTATACCCCTGTTTAAATTTTTATGAGATGTTTGTAAAGGAATCATTCTGTCGTTTCCCAAACAAGGTACTTTACAACCTTTTCGACAAAATCAAGGAAAGAATGTTTTGATAACTTATATAGTGGCTGCAGTTATTTTACACCATTATAACACCTTTGATGCATCTATTAAAGGATTATAAGAATATTTTCAAAATAAATGTTTTCTATTATAATTATGATAGTTTTAAATTATTTCAAAATATAAATAGTTTTTTCTCTCAAATAGTTTTGATTTCATCTATGTCAACATCATTTGATGGATTTTACACTTATTTAAAGTTGATTTATTATGATAAAATCTTCTATATTTTATTGAATGTTTTTGTGGTATATTTGGTTGTGGTTGTGTTATTTTTATAAAATTCATGGTTTATAGATAAGGTATTTACATTTAGTATAATAGTTTCATTACAAATGTTTATGTTATGTTTAAACCATTTTGTATGACAAATGAATTGGACTTAGTAAGTGACCGGTGGAGCCCGCTATAGCTCCTCGATGCGTCGGTAGGTCTCATGAGACAAACTAGTGTCTTGGCATAAGGCTTTGAAAAAACTTTATTGGTATTCTTGGCACAAATCCATGACTATGTGGTTATGATGTCTGGTATTCTGCATTCCATAATTATGAAATTGGCTATTGATATTGCATGTGATTATTCGACTAGTAGAATATCAGTGAAAATATATAAATGGAATTATTTTAATTTGTGTATTCCATATTATGATGATGTTTATGTTTAAAAGGATTCTATTTTAGTCTTATATATTTACTTAAATGTTTATGCTTATTTTTGAATGTTTCTTCTATACTGTTATCTTTACTGAGCATCTGATCTCGCCGAATTATATGTTTTATATTTCCTAGGATGCGATGAAGTGTATTATTATTAACCTGTAGGGACAGACTAAGGAACATGAGTGTTATCTATGGAGAAAATTTTATTTCAGTATTCCATTTTACATTATAATATAAAACTTATGAATGTATCTAGTACTTACAATGAAACTAAACCAATCAATCTTCCGAGGCATGATCTTTTGTGATCATGCCAATTTTATGTAATAATGCACCGAATCAGGTTAGATGAGTTTGAGGCTTTATAGTTGATATCAGAGTAAGTTTAGTACAACAATTGGAAACTATTTTTATATAAACTCTTATTAGAGAACATCTAGACTTCGAGGATTATTATAGAATAACTTCTTATAATTTTCGTAAAGTCTATATTTTTAATTTCCATGAAATATAACCATGTATGGATATGAGTATGTAGAGGAAGCTCTAGAATAGTTGTACCTAGGAGTGAAAACTCCGACTTGGAGTTTCCTGCTTGACCAGAAGTATCCTGGTACACAACAATGGTCCTTTCTACACTCTAGGTTATGACACTCTCAGCGGATATGCTTAGGATAATTCACATTTTCATTACAAAACATTATAATGTATTTATAAGTATATAAATCCTCAAAGTAAACATTTTTATGTTTGTGGAGTATATCCATAAACTGTTCAATTAATGTCAAGTGTTTTACAAGTTTTTAATTATGTATTTCGATTCATAAACTAATCTACTGCACGAAATTGTATAGAAAAGGCGCATTGTGTAAGGAATTGAAACTGTATCAAAACAAGTAATCCAAGTAGGGATTTCACTCCTACTAAAGATATTTATATTGGAGTGGGTGATGCGACTGGTGATGCTCAAATTATCACAATACTTGTATAACTCACTTAGGCTATGAATAATAACCTTAACCAAATAGAGCACCCTGATCCACAATGTAGAGGATCAATGTTAGTCTGATTCATGAGGAAACAACCAAAAAAATTCAATGGGTCTACAAATCCATTTGTATCTAAGAAATTGATATGTTTCTTAGAGAAAATATTTTATGTTTTGAGGAGTAGTGAAAGGGAAGAATTTTTCATGGTAGTTTATCACCTCACATGAGATGTAGATCATTAACGGTCATTGATTCAAACCACAGAGGAAGAGGATGAACTATCAAATATGGAAATGAGGGTGTTTAATGAGATTTTCTTAGAAAAATACATTACTCTTGAACATCGACTAGATATAGAAAGGAAATTTTTGATTCTGAGAATAAATGAGGATGAGAATGTCGCAAATTATAAGGATATATTTATAAGGATAGAAAGGAATGTCGTAGATTATATAATTTACCCAAGGATTAAGATTGATCGATTATTTGATGTGTTAAAACCATTTATCTATAGATCATTAGTCTCACAGTACTTCTCATCATACGAAGATATAGTCTGATGTCTTATCAAGACATTAAAAGAATTATCTATGTCTTATGACTTTAACGAAAAGCAGGAGAAGAAGAGATCTATTGAACACCATAGAAAAGGAAATAAGGGGAAAAGTGTTAAATTTTAATATCCATGTTGTAGTAAATGTGGGAAAAAATAACCTGGAACTTTCTTTATGGTAATGGGATTCTGCTACAAGTGTGGTAAAAAAGGAAACCATGTTCGTGATTGTAATGGAATGAAAGTGGATGTTAATGTTTAATGATTAAATTGTAGAGAAAGGGGGAATTATGAAAATGAATTTCTTAAGGTCCAAGGAATCATACCTCAGAAAAGGGCATGGGAGAAATGAAAAGCTTATGTGATCACTATTTCTATGTTTGAAGATCCAAAAGATGTGGTGGTAGATAATTTAATGGGTTCCTCATGTTTATCAAATGCTTTATTTGATTCTAAATCATTTCATTTTTTCATATCTTCCTTGTTTTCTATGAAAATTAGATATTTAATATTTGATTTGACAAGGGATTTGTCAGTCAAAACACCTAAGCGAAGTATCATTGGAACAATGTTTTTTGAATCAGTTCTGATTAGGGCATATAAATGTTTTTTATCAGCTGATCTCATCGTCATACTCATGATTGAATTTGATATAATCTTCAGTTTTGATTGGCTTTCAGAACATGATGCAAAAATTAATTGTATGAAGAAGGAGGTTACAATTTTCGATGATGATAATGAGTACCTTATCTTTAGAGTAGAAACATCACAACCTGATTCTTATCTAAATCCACCACATTTTTCGCAACTAAATTCAATTATTATGGAGGTAGAGTTTGAAATAATTGTGTGTGACGAAATGATTTTTCAAATAGAGGATGTACCTATTGTGTAAGAATATGTTGGTGTGTTTCTAGAGGATTTACCTGGACATCCTCCAAAATGAGAAATTTAGTTTTCCATTGTTTTAATTCCATGTTCAAGGCCCATATCGAAGGTCCCTTATAAAATGGCCACTGTAGAATTAGTGAAACTAATGAAAAACTAGAGGAATTGAGTAATAAGGGAATTATTCTCCCAATTGTTTCTCTATGGGGAGCCCCTATTCTTTTTCATAATAATAAATATGGATCTATGAGGTTGTGCATTTAGTATATAGAGATCAATGCTATAAAAATAATTAAAATGTATCCCCTACCTCACATTGATGATTTATTTGACCAAATTCATAGAGCTCAATTTTTTTTTCAAATATTGACATATGATCATTATATCATCAGTTGTGTGTAATGAAAGAATACATTCCCAAAACAACATTTCTAACTATGTACAGGCATTGCGAGTTTACAGTAATGCCTTTTCTGCAGACTAATGAATCGTCTGTTTTCATGTATCAAATGAATAGAGTTTTCAGGGAATATTTTGATGACATTGTAGCGTTATTTATTGATGATATCATATTATACTATAAAATTTATGAAGATCATGAAAATTACTTGCACATTATAATATGGACTCCTAGAATAATTTATTTATATAGGAAATTAAGCATGTATGAAGTCAAGCTTTAGGAAATTTTCTTTTCTTTGTCCATATTGTCTCTAAGGATAGAATATTTTTTGATCTTTCAATGCCCAATGGAATCCATGAATGTCCAAACTGACATGTATAACGGAGGTACACAGTTTTATTAGTTTAGCAGTTTATTATCAGTAGTTTTTCCAAAATGTGGCCTGATCATCTAACACGTTAACCAAGCTCGCACGTAAAGGGGACAAATTTTTTTGGTTTAATGATCGTGAAAAATGTTTTGAAAAACTAAAGAGATGATTATTCAATGCTCTTATCTTGAATCTACCATTGGGGAATGATGGGTTTGTTATTGATAGTGATTCTTCAATGAAAGTACTTGGTTTCGTCTTTATAAAGAATGATAGAGTTATTTCATATGCATCATGATAGCTAAAAATTCATGATCAAAACTATCCCACTAATGATCTAGAGTTAGAAGTTGTAATATTTTTTCTGAAGATATGAAGACACTATCTATATGGTGAAAAATGTGAGATTTATAAAAATTTCAAGAGTTTGATGTATATTTTCTCACAAAAGTAACTCAACATGAGGAAATTAAGATGGATTTAACTACCTAAGGATTATGATCTCACTATACACTACCACCTAAGGAAGGTAAATAAGGTGGCATATACTTTGAACAAAAAGGATCTTGGTGTTTTGAAAAAGATGAGAGTTTAAAATGATCCAATATATATAGATCTAGTAAAGAAGGATATGGGAATAACCACAAAGGTGAAACATCAATTATTTTTCAAATGGTTTCCAAACCATCCTTACTATAAAGGATTATATGTTCTTAGACTGATGATGAGGAATTTCAAAAGAAAATTAAAGCTGAGAACAATGGGAGATTGATCGAATTCATATATGAAGATGGGATTTTGAAATTTGGGAATAGAAATTGTGTTCCCAATATACCTGATCTAAAAATGGAATTGTTGCGACGATTGTCATAGATCCAATTTTTCAATAAACATAGGTGGCACAAAGATGTATAGATATTTGAAAGAACATTTTTGGTGGGACAACATAAAGAGAGAGATTGTTGATTTTTTGATGAGATGTATGGTTTATCAACAAGTGCAACCTGAAAGACATCATCCTAGAGGATTCATGAAACCTCTTCCCATACCATAGTGGAAATGGGATGATATTATGATGGACTTTGTTAGGAGACTACAAAAGACTCTTATAAGGAATGATGCAATATGTGTCATTGTTGATCATCATACCAACATAACAAATTTTCTAGCTATAAGAGAAGATTTAACACGTGAATATTTAACAAGAATATATTTTAATTATGTTTCAAGACTTCATGGATTATCCCTATAAATTTGTTTTATCATGATACCCATTTTACATCAGGATTCTAGAAAAGTCTTCAGTAATCCCTAGATACTAAACTTTGTTTGAGAACTACCTACCACCCTCAAACTGATGGAAAATTTGATTGTAAAATTCAAACCTTTTAAGACTTGTTGAGATCTTTCTCACATGACTTTCTTGGTATGTGGGATCAATATTTACCTCTGTTAGAATTTTCCTATTACAATAGATTCTATTTAGGTGTTGAGATGGTACCATATGAAGCATTATTTAGAAAGAGATGTCGCACACCAACTTTTTGGGGTGATGTTTGTGAATAAAAACTCAGAGGCTGAGATGTTGTTGAGAAAACGATGAAATTGTTGAAGGATATAAAAACCCACATCAAAGCAGCTCAAAGTCTGGAAAATAGCTTTGTCGATAAACAAATGAAGCATTTGGAATTTTAGGATAGGATATCATGTTCTCATAAAGGTATCTCTATGGAAAGGATTATATGATTTGCTATGAAGGGTACATTAAGTCCCAGGTACATCGGACCATTAAAAATTATAGAATGAATTGTGGTTGTAGCTTACTGTTTGGAATTGTTGCCTTGTCTCCACGAAGTTCATGATGGGTTCCACATACCACTATTGAGAAAATACATGCATGAACCAACACATGTACTCACATATGATGATATATAACTGGAACCGGATCTGTCTTATTTTTAAGAGCATGTCATGATTCTAGATACTAAAGAACAAGTGTTGACAAACCAGATGACTCGTCAGGTAAAATTTCTATGGAGAAACCATAATATGTAAGAGGCGACATGAGAACCTAAGGAAAAAATGATGGAGACCCATTGATTTTCTAGAATTTTCGAGGATGAAATTTTTTGGAGGGAATAATGTAACAACACAAGCATCCACAAAACATTTCCCTTTGAATAATAAAATAGTTTGTAATGTGAGGAACTTAGAGATTCTAACACACCAAGACCAATCAAACTAGTGGTTATGAATATTAATACACACTTTTTGAAATTTTATAAATTTTATTTTTCAAAATGGAATTCATTTTTGGATTAGGAATATCATAATTAACTTAAGTTGAAATTTTGGTACATTTTTGAAAGCATTAATTTTTTGATGTATTGTGATAAAAATATAAAATTTTAATCAAAAAGTAAATTTTTAATCGAAATGATTTATAGTGTTAAATTAGACATTTAAATTGGTTTTATGTATCATAAATTATATTTTTATCATTTAATGTAATTTAGGTCCTTTGATGTAATTTCACATTTAAACTGGACATAAACAAGTGTCAATCTTTTGATAGTTTTTGTTTCTTAAAAACACACATTTTGTTTTGACAATGGGAATTAATTTTAAATTAATATATGCCACTTATGTGTTTTTAATTTTAAAAAATGAATCCAATATTTGGAATCAGGAGGCCCAAATTTTCTAAATATATATCCTTTATGTTTTAGACATTGTAAATAATTACTTTGTTAAAGATTTTATTTATCTTGATTAAAGGGTAAATCCGATAAATACGGTTAACAAAATAATATTATAATAATATTTAATTACCCTTACATGTGTTATATTCCTATTATTGATACATTTCCGACCATTGGCATCCTGGGGTCAATTTTGTGACCCCATGGAGACACTTGAGAGTGATAATGACAATATATATTAATTAATTTAAATTAATGGAAAAAATGACCAAAACATATATCTTTTAGTAAAACAATTTTTACATGGGGTTATTTAATTAATCATTTTGAATATATATATTTTCATTTGAAATATAAAGATATTTCCTACATCAGGGTATTTTTTTTAATTTTTATACATCACATAAATAAAAGTATTTATGACACAATAATGATGAAGTGTTTACCTCATTAATAAAAGATTTAAATAAATGAGATTATAAAAATTAAACCATTATCCAAAACCTGTACAATTCTTGTTGGATTATTTTATTTCGAACATTTGTCATATTAAATTATACTTTGATAAGTTTTTGAACATTAGAAACCAAAAATCATTATATAATAAATTAATATTTTCAAACATTCGTAAAGAGCCCCTCCCCTTTCTTATAAAAAGTCATCAACTCTAACCAATTATTCACACCTATCAAGCCCCTGGCTCGTCCAAAATCTATCCAATTAATCTCCCTACATCCATAGGTTTCTCATATAATCCTTACATTAGGCATTAGGAACTTCAATGAAGCATTTTGGTTCAAACCAAAGGGAGTTACATGATTTAAAGGTAACATCTCCTCTTAAGTTATTTTATTTATTTTACTTCTCCAACCTACTATAATAACTTTATTAAATTATTTTATAACAACATAATTATCCTATATATATTATATATATTTTTATTTATTTTATAAATAAACTTCTGTAATTATCTTTTATATCATACCTTTATACATTTCATGTTGTATATATACAATAATTTCATTTGAGGATGTGCGTACTACCACCCCCTCAAAGAGATATGACTCATTGATACCATACATGGAACATATAAAGGATGGTGTTAATGAAAATTCATAATGTATATAAAGTATTATATTATAAATGAATAACAATATAACTATGTATCATTTGGTTTTATTTCCATTTAAAATAACAAAATAAAATGGATGTAGCATTCATGTGTACGTACGGATTACCATATACACGAATATGATGGGATCCAATCCCCATTGTAACCATTCAATAATAATTATCATTTGATTATTAATAATAATGTTTAAGAACTTAATACCATCCTATATACAAATCAAATTCATCATATCCATAACAAAGATGAATTATGTTACAAAACATATAAAGTAATATGAATCAGTTAACACTTGAAATGACGCTAATACTAAAATATTATTTAAAAAGAAATATTATAAGATAATATATCATATAATAATTATGTATGTGGTTATTTTATAATTTAATAACATTGATTTAAATATTATATAGGAGGATAACATACCATCGAACAAGGATAAGTACAAGTTAAAGGTTAATTATACAACCTCTTCATTATCCGAGGTTTTGTATACGTAATTATCAACTAGGAACTCTTTATTATCCACATCTATGTTTCATAAATTTTATTTCAATTTTTTTTACTATTTCCAAGACTATAGGAAAAAATAATTTATACCCTTGTTTTAATTTTTAAAATATGTTTATAAATGAATCTTTATGTCATTTTCCAAACAACGTACTTTACAACCTTTTTGAAAAAATGTATGAAAAAATGTTTTTTAACAAATACGGTGGGTGTGGTTTTTTCTTCCGTTATAACACCTTAGAGGCTTACCTTAAAATATTATAACAATATTTTCAATATAAAATGTTCTCTTTTATAATTATGTTACTTTTAATTGATTTCAAAATTGAAAGAGATATTTCTCTCAAATAGTTTTGATTTCATATATGTCAACATATTTTGATGTACTTGACACTTGTTTGAAGGAAATTTATGATGATAAAATCTTCCATATTGAATTGAAGGGTTTTTGTGATATATTTACTATGGATGTGTTATTTTTAAACCATTAATGGTATATGTATAATGTGTTGACATTTCATATGATAGTTTTAATACAAATGATTATGTTCTTTTTAAACCATTTCGTATGAGGAATGCAATGGACTTAGTAGGTGATGGGTGGATCCCATATAGCTCCTTGATGCATTGGAAGGTCTCGTGAGACAAACTAGTGTCTTGGAACAAGGCCTTGACAAAATTTTATTGGTAGTCTTGGCACTAAGCCTTGACATTGTGGTTTTGAGGTCTGGCATTATGCATTCCATCGATATGAAATTGGTTATTGATATTGTATGTAATTATTGGATGAGTAGAATATCCATGTGAATAATTAAATAGAATTGTTTTAATTTATATTTTCCATATTAATATGAAGGTAAAATTTTAATGGATTTTTTAGACTTATACATTTCCTTAAATGTTTATGATTATTTTCGAATGTTTTTTCTATATTGTTATCCCTACTGAGCGTCTAAGATCACCCCTTTCTAGGTTTTATTTTTCCCGAGGATATGAAGATGTGTATTATGACTGGCCAATAGGGATAGTCTAAGGGACATGAGTGTGGTCTATGGGGACATTTTTGTTGTATTTTTTAATTATATAATATAAATTAAAACTTAGGAATTTATCTAGTACTTCTAAGGAGAATAAACTAATCGGTATTTCGAGACATGGTCTCTTGTGATCATGACAATTTTATGTAATAATGCACCAACTCTAGGTAAATTTGGTCAGCGCGTTATAGTTTGTATTATAGGAAGTTTAGTACAAACCTTGGAAACAAAATTTAGAAAAACACTGATTAGAGAAAATTTAGACTGTGAGGATTAGTATATAATAACATCCTAGAATTTTGTTAATGTAGAGATTTTGTGTATTTTCCAAGGAATACATATTTTCCTAGATACGAGCTAGTAGAGGTGGCTCTAGCACAGATGTACGTAGGAGTGAAATCTTAGACAAGGAGTTTCGGGCTTGACCCCAGGGGACCTGATACATGACAACAGGCCTTGTTGCACTCTTGGTTATGACACTCACGAAGGATATGTTTAAGATAAGTCACATTTTCATTACAAACCATTATAAAGGATTTATGAGTATACACTTATTCTATGAAAACATATTTTTTTATTATGAATTATATCCTTAAACTATTCAATTTATGTTAATTTTTTCACAAGTTTGGAATTATGTATTTCGATTCATATACTAATCTAGTGTATGACATTGTTTATAAATGGCATCTAGTAGAAGGAATGGAAATAGTATCAATAGACGTAATCCATGTAGGGATTTCCCTCATACTCAATATAATTATAGCAGATTTGTTGATGCAATTAGTCCATATCAGCTTATCACCATACTAGGACAACTCACTGAGGTTATGAATAAAAACATTACCAGTATGGAGCACCCTAATCCACAATGCAGAAGATAAATGTTAGACCCATTCATGAGTAAACAACCACAAAAATTCAATGGGACTAAAAATAAATTTGTAACTGAGAAATGTGTAAGTTCCTTATAGAAAATATTTCATGTTTTTGGGAGTAACAAAAGGGAAAAAGGTGTGAAGGCAGTTTATAAAATCACAGGACATGCAGATCAATGGTGTTCATTGATTAAAAACACATATCAAGATTAAGTACTTTCAAATAATTAATGGGGGAGTTTTAAGATGTTTTCTTAGAAAAATAAATCCCATGTTAGCATCAAGTGAATATGTAAAGACAATTTCTGAGTCTGAGGCAAAAGGAGGATGAGAATGTCTCAATGTATGAGGCTAACATTACAAGGATAGCAAGGCATGCAACAACTTATATAAGTAACCCAGAGATTAAGATTGATCTATTATTCGATGGGTTAAAACTATTTCTTCGTCGTGGATTAGTCTCACAATCCTTCTCGTTCTAAGAATATATAGTCTCAAGTTCTATTAAGAAAGAAATAGAATTCTTTAAGTCATTTGACATTAAAGAAAAGCTGGAGAAGAATAGATCTGTTGAACACACTCATAATTGAAATATGGGGAAGAAGAGAAAATTTGAATATCCATCCTATAGTAAATGTGGTAAGAAACACCTTGGAACTTTTCTGAAGGGAATCTGAGTGTGTTACAAGTGTGGTGAAAAAGGCCACCAAGCTCATGATTGTAAAGGAACGAAAGAGGCTGTCAATGTTGAATGCTAAAATTGTAGAGAAAAGGGGGCCTTAAGAAATTGATTATCTGAAGTGTCAAGGAAACATACCACAAAAATTCCAAGGGAGAAGGGAAATGCATATTTGATCACTACTGGTAAGGTTGATGCTCCAAAAGACGTGGTGAAATATAGGATGTACCTATTGTGAAAGATTATGTTGATGTGATTCCATACGATTTACTAGGTCATCGTCTTGAATGAGAAATTGAGTTTTCCATTGATTTAATTCCTCATTGAAGGCCCATATCGAATACCCCTTATAGAATGGACAATGTGGAATTAGTGGAACTATAGAAAAAATTATAGGAATTGATTACGAAGGTATTTATTTTCCCTAGTGTTACTCCATGGGGATCCACTTTTCTTTTTGTTAAGAAGAAAGATGGTTCTATGTGGTTGGGCATTGACTACACGGAGATCATTGATATAACACTAAGGAATTAGTATCTCCAAACTCACATTCATGATTTATTCGACAAACTTCATGGAGCTCAACATATTTCAATGATTGACCTATGATATAGATATCTTCAGTTGTCTATGATGAAGAAAGCCATTTAAAAACTGCATTTTGTACTAGGTACAAGAATTATGAGTTTGAAGTATTGACTTTTGGTCTGACTAATGAACCCTTCATTTTTATGGATCTAATGAATAGAATTTTCAAGTAACATCATGATTAATTTGTTGTGGTATTTATTGATGATATATTGGCTCCAAAATATTCTAAGATCATAAACATCACTTATGAAATATCATAAGTATTCATAGATGAAATGAATTATATTGTAAATTTAGCAAGTGTGAATTCTTGTGTTAGGATATTTCTTTTCTTTTCCATATTGTCTCTAAGGATGGAATCTCTATTGATCCTTCAAAGACTAAGGAAATCCATGAATGGCCAACACTAACTAGTATAACCAAGGTACGCAGTTTTATTGGTTTAGATGGTTATTATTGGCATTTTCTCCAGAATTTTCTCTAATTGAATAACCCATTGACCAAGATCCCACGTAAAGTGGTTAAATTTTCTTGGAAAAAAGAGTGAGATGAATGTTTTTATGATATAAATAGGGGATTAGTCAATGATCCTATCTAGACTCTACCATCGGGGAGTGGCGAGTTTTTTATTTACATTGGTGCTTCAAAGAAAAGACATGGTTGTTTCCTTATACAGAATGATAGTGTTATTGCATATGAATCAGTAAAGTTAAAAAATCATGAATAAAACTATCCCACTCATGATCCAGAGTTAGTAGCTACAATCATTGCTTTGATGATATGGAGACTATCTATATGCTGAAAATGTGAGATTTATACTGATCAGAAGAGTTGGAAGTATATTTTCTCACAAAAATAACTGAACATGAGGTAAAGGTGATGGCTTGAACTACTGAAGGATTTTGATTTCACTATACACTTCCACCAAGTGTAGGAAACTAAGGTGGAAGACACTTTGAGAAGAAAGTATCATGGAGTTTTGAACAAGATGAGAGTTGAAAAGGATCCTATAAACATGGATATATTAAATATGGAAATGGGAATTACCGTGGAAGGTGAAACATCAATTATTTTTCAAATGGTTGCAAATCCATCTATATTAGAAAGATTAAAAAGTTCTCAAACTGATGATGAGGAATTTCAAAAAAAATTAATGATGTGAACGATTGAAGATTGATCGACTTCATAAATATAGATGGGATTTTTAGATTTGGGAAGAGAATATGTGTTCCCGATATACTTGATCAAAAAAAGGAATTGTTGGATGATGAACAGAGCTCCAAATTCTCTATACACCTTGGTAGCACTATGATGAATAATGATTTGAAAGAACATTTTTAATGGGACAACATGAAGAGAGAGATTTATGATTTTTTGTCGAGATGTATAGTTTTTCAATAAATAAATGCTAGAAGACAACATCCTAGGGGAGTCATGAAACCTCTCCCCATACCTAAGTGGGAATGAGATTATATTATGATGGTCTTTTTCTTGGGGTTACCAATGATTCCAGGAAGGAATGATGCAATATGGGTAATTATTGATTGTCTTACCATGTTAAAAAAATTTCTTACTATAATAGAAGATCTACCACTTGAACGTTTATCAAGAATATATATTAATAATGTTGTAAATCTTCATGAAGTACCCCTATTTATTATTTCGGATCATGATCCCTATTATATATCAAGTTTATGGAAATGTTTTCAGAAAGCCCTGGATACTGAACTTCATTTGAGCACTGCCTATAACCCTCAAACTGATGGACAATTGATACAGAAAATTCAAACATTAGAATACATGTTGAGATCATTATTAGATGACATTCATGGTATGTGGGATCAATATTTACCTCTCTTAAAATTTTCCTATAACAATAGCTTCCATTCAAGTATTTAGATGGCACCTATGAAAAGTTATATGGAAAGAGCTATCAGACACCAACTTGTTGGGATGATATTGGTGTTATAAAGATTGTTGTCTGGGAAATTGTTGAATAAATTATGGAAAATGATGAGGTTACCCAAACCCACATCAAAGGATCTCAAAATAGGAAAAAGATCTATTCCAATAACCAAATGAAGGATTTGGAATTTATGGTAGGAGATCTTGTTTTCTTGAAGGTATCTCTATAGAAGGGAGTTATATGATTCATTAAGAAGGGTAAATTAATTCCTAGGTACATCAGACATTTCCAAATTCTAGAATGATTTGGGGCTATATCATACAATTTGGTAATGTCGCCAAGTCTCTCCAAAGTTCATGATGTGTTCCCTATATCACTATTTAGATAATACATACCTGAACAAACACATGTAATCACTTATGAAATTATAGAACTGGAACACGATATATATTATTGTGAAGAGCCTATCAAGATTCTAGATACCAGATAACAAGTGTTGAGAAAACAAATGATTTCTCTGAAAAAAGTTCTAGGGAGAAAACATAAGATAGCATAGGTGATGTGGGAACCCAAGGAACATATGATGAAGAACCGCCCGAGTCTTTTTATGAAATGATATTCTAAAAATTTCTAGAATGAAATAATTTGAAGGAGGGAATAATGTTACATCCCATGCTTCAATAGTATGTTTCCCTTTGAATAATGCAATATCTTGCGATGTACACAACTTCGAGATTCTAACACACCACTACCAATCAAAGAAGATGTTATGAAAAGTAATACCAACATTTTAAATTTTTATAAATTTTATTAATAAAAATTCACTACATTTTTGGATTCATAATATCAAATTAGCTTCGGGTGAATTTTATGTACTTTTCAGAAAACTTTCAATTTTTGATGAATAGTGAAAAAATATTAAATTTTAATTAAAAACCTTTTTTTATAAAATAATTTATTTTGTTAAATTAAATATTTGAATTGGTTTTATGTATCATTATATTATATTTTTATCATTCAATATAATTTAGGTCATTAGATGTAATTTCACATTTAAACTGGACATAAACAAGTGTTAATCTTTTCATAGTTATTATTTCTTAAAAACACATTTTTTGTTTTGACAAAGGTAATTATCTATAAATTCATTTCATATATTTTTGACTTTTTAATTAGGAAAAATTATTTCCATATATGGAATTAGGAGGTCTAAAATGTTTAAAAATATAAATTTTATTTTTTATTCTTTATGAATAAGTACTTTAGTAAATATTTTATGTACTATGGTTAAAGGGTAAATTTGGTAAATATGTGTAGAAAAGTAATATTATAATAGTATTAAATTACCTTAACATGTGTCCTATTCATATTTATTGGTACATATATGACCATGGGAATACTTGGGTCCCTTTTGGGACCCCATGGTTCCACTTGAGAGTGATAATTACATTCTATTAATTAATTTAAAATAAAGTCAAAAATAACAAAAACATATATCTTTTGGTAAAAAAATCCATACATGGGGTAATATAAGTTATATTTTTTACTATAAACATTAATTATAAAGAAAAAATGATTTCATACGTCATCATGTTTTTTTTTATAATTTTTAGACATTAAATAAATAAAATTATTTATGACACAACAATGGTGCAGTGTTTACCTCATTAAGGAATTATTTAAGTAAATGATATTTTGAAAATTCAACCAATATCCAAAACCTATAAAATTTTAATTGGATAATTTTATTTAAAACATGAGTCATATTATTTTCGAATATAATATGTTTTTGACCTTTATAAACTAAAAATCATTGTACAATAAAATAATATTTTCAAACATCCATAAAGAGCCCCTCCCTTCCCTTATAAAAATCCATCAACTCTAACCCATTACTCACACGTATCAATCCCCTGGGATCATCCAACATCTGCCCAATTAAGCTCTCCAAATCCCTCTCTTCCTCTTAGAAGACTTACCTTAGGCAGAAGGCACTTCAATGAATTCTTTTGGTTCAAACCAAATAGAGTTACCCGATTTAATGTTAACATTTCCTATTAAGTTCTTTCCTTTTATTTTACTTCTCCAACCCCGTAAGATCTATTTATTAATTTCGTTTATAAGAAGAATAGTATCCTAAAAATTCTACGTTTTTCTGATTAGATGGATTTCATGTACACTTACACACACTACCATCTAATGGGTATATAACACAATCTTTCTATGGATGACAAACTACTGCCTCACGAGACGATGATTGTTGAATCTTCTACTACCACCTCGTATGGTGGATATTATGATGGAAATTTAATTATATATGATATTTTTATTTTTATTTTATCTATTATATTCTGTAATTATCTTTTTTATCATACCTTTATTCTTTTCATGTTTTATTTATGCGATAATTTAATTTGAGGAAGTGCGGACTACCGCCCCCTCAAAGTGATATGACTCATTCATACCATACATGGAGCCTATAAAGGATGGTGTTAATGAACATAAATAACTTATATAAAATGTTATATTATATTGGAATAATAATATACCAATGTATCATTGGGTTTTTTTCTTTTATAATAATAAAATGAAATGGAAGTAGCGTTCGTGTTTACGTACGGATTACCGTATCCACAAACGGGATGAGATTCATTCCCCATCATAACCATTCAAGAATAATGTTAATATGATTATTAAAAATAATTTTTAAGAACATAATATAATTCTAGATATGAATCAAATACATCGTATCCATAACAAACATGACTTAAGTAACAAAACGTATGAAATAAAACAAATAAGTTAACACCTGAAACGACGATAATACTAAAATATTTTTAACAAAGCAATATTAGAAGATCATATATGATAAAAAAAATTGGTATATGGTTATTATATGATTTAATAACAATTATTTAACTATTATATAGGAGGTTAACATATCCTAGACCATAGAGAAGTACATGGTAAGGGTTAATTCTACAACCACTTCATTATCTAATGTTGTTTATACATAATTACTTACTTGGACCTCTTTATCATCCACATCCATGATTCATAGAATGTATTTGATTTTTTTAATATTTACTAGACTATGTGTTAATGTCATATATACCCTTGTTTGACTTTTTATAATATGTTTATAAATGAATCTTTATATCTTTTTCCAAACAAGGTATTTTACAACCTTTTCGACAAAATTAATGAAAGATTGTTTTTTAACTTATACTGTCAGTGCAGTTATTTTCTGCCATTATAACACCCTAAAAAAATCCCTTACAAGATTATAAAATTATTTTTAAAATAAATGTTTTCTTTTTTAATTATGTGACTTTTGAATTATTTCCAAATAGAAAGAGATATTTCTCTCAAACAGTTTTGAATTCATCTATGTCAACATCCATTGATGGATTTTACACTTGTTTGATGATGATTTATTATAATAAAATCATCCATATTATATTGAAGGTTTTTGTGATAAATTTTATTGTTGATGTGTTATTTTTATACCATTCATGGTTTATGGATAAGGTATTGACATTTTTATTTTACTTTTAATACGAATGATTATGTTATGTTTAAACCTTTTCCTATGAGGAATGCATTGGACATAGTAAGTGATGGGTGGGGCCCGCTAGAGCTTCTGAATGCAACGGTAGTTCTCGAGAGACAAAATAGTGTCTTGGAAAATGGCCTAAACAATAACTTATTTGTAGTCATGGCACAAGGCCACGACTCTGTGGTTTTGATTTCATGCATTATGCAGTCCATCATTATTAAATTTAATGTAGATATTGCATGTGATTATTCAACTTGTAGAATATCCATGTAAATAATTAGATGAAATTATTTGGATTTATATTTTATATATTATTATGAATATTATGTTTAAAAGGTTTTTGTTTTAGTCTTATGAATTGCCTTAAATTTTTAGGTCGATTTTTGGAAGTTTCTGCAATACTGTTACCCTTACTGAGCATCTGATCTCACCCCTTTCTATGTTTTCTTTCATAGTGTGCAAAAAATTATATTATGAATGACCTGCAAGGATAGTCTACGGGACATGAGTGGGTTCTATGGAGGTAATTTTTTTGGTAGTTTTCTATTTGATAATGTAATGTAAAACATATAAATGTATCTAGTACTTCCTAATCTACTAATCGAATCAGTCTTTCAAGACATGATCTAATGTGATCATGCCAATGTCATGTAATAATGCACAGACTCTGTATAATTGGTGTTGGGAGTTATGGTTGGTATCATAGGATGTTTAGTACAATCCTTGGAAACTATATTTAGAGGAACTCTGATTAGAGAATATTTACACCTTGAGGATTAGTACAGAATAACTTCCTAGAATTTTGTTCACGTAGATATTTTTTTTATTTTTCAATAAATACATCCCTCTCTGGATATGACAAGATAGAGGAATCTCTGTAATATATGTACCTAGGAGTGAAGAATCCGAGAAGATATTTTGGGCTTGACCCGAGGCATCCTAGAACACGACCACGGGCGTTGCGGCACACTTGGTTACAATACTTTCAGGGGATATTCTTAGGATAATTCAAATTTTCATTTAAAAAGATTATGAAGGATCTATGGGTATATTTTTACTCAAATAAAACATTATTATTATTATGGATTATATCCATAAACTATTCAATTTATGTTAACTATTTTACATGTTTGGAGTTGCATATTTAGATTTATAAACTAATCTAGTGTATCCCATTGTTTAGAAATGGTGCCTAGTGGAAGTAATGGAAACTGTATCAACACATGTAATACATGTAGTTATTTACCTCCTACTCAAGATAAATATATCCTAGCTGGTGATCCAACTGGTGATGATCTGATTATCACCATACTGGGTCAACTCACTCAGGTTACGAATAATAACCTTACCCGTATGGTGCACCCTGATCCACCACGTAGAGGATAATTGTTAGACCAATTCACCAGGAAACTACCATCAAAACTAAATGGGACAACAAATCCATTTTTAGCTGAGAAATGTATAAGATCCTCAGAGAAAATATTTCATGATTTGGGGAGTATCGAAAGGGATAAAGTTGTCATTGAATTTTATCACCTCGCAGGAGATGTAGATCATTGGTGGTCATTGATTCTTAACAAAAAGGAAGATAATGAACTCTCAAATATGAAATGGAGGGATTTTATAGAGCTTTTCTAAGAAAAATAATTTCCTCATGGCCATCGAGAAGATATGGAAAGATAATTTCATTGTCTGAGGAAAAAGGAGGATGAGAATGTCACAAAGTACGAGCCTAACATTACAAGGTTGTCCTAGAATAAAATAAATTATATACCTAAAACATGGAGTAATATTTATTGATTATTTTATGGGAAAAAACCAATTCCCAGTTGAGAATTAGTCACACAGTCCTTCTCATCATATGCAGATATAGTCTCATGTGCTGTCAAGATAGAAAAAGAATTTTCCAAGTCTTACGAATTTAAAGATAAGAAGGAGAAGAAGAGATCTATTGAACACATTAGATATAGAAATAATGAGAGAAATTGAAAATCTAAATATCTATCCTATAGTTAATGTGGGAAGAAACAACCTGGTACTTTCTTAAAGGGAATGTGAGTCTATAAAATGTGTGGTGAAAAGGGCCACCAAGCTCGTTATTGAAAAGGAATGAATGAGGATGTCATTGATGAATGATAAAATCATCAATAATTGGGTCATTATGCAAATAAATGTCCTACGTTCCAAGGATACTTATCTCAGGAAAGACCAAAATTGCATTTAAAAGCTTATGTGATCACTCCGGCTGAGGTTGAAGCTCCAAAAGACATTGTATCATGTAATTTAATGGTTTTTTAAAGTTTATCCAATGTTTAATTTGATTTGGGATCGTCGCATTATTTTATATCTTCCTAGTTTTCTATGAAAATTATATACATCCAATTCCATTTAATAAGGGAGTTTTCAGAAAAAAAATCCTAAGGGTTGTATCATTCCAAAAATATTTTGTGAATCAACTCTAATAAGGGAATATAAATGTTCTTTATCTATTGATATCATCCTCATACCCATAATTTAATATGACATAATCTTTTTTATGGATTGTCTTTCAGACACAGATGAGAAAAATTATTGCAAGAAGGAGGTCACCATTTTCAATGTTGATAAAGACTACATTATCATTAAATCAGAAACGTCCCCATATGATTTTTAACTAGATCCACCCCTAGTAGATCAAATAAATTCAATTATTTGTGAGGAAGAGAGTGAAATAACTATGGGTGAGGAAAATAATGTTCAAATAGAGTATGTACCTATTGTGAATGAATATGTTCATGTGTTTCTGGAGGATTTACCTAGACATCCTCAAGAATGAGAAATTGAGATTTCTCTTGATTTAATTCCAGGTTCAAGACCCATATCAAAGACCCCTTATAGAATGGAGACTACGGAATTAGTGGAACTAAATTAACAACTAGATAAATTGAGTAATAAGTAATTTATTCTCCATAGTGTTTCTCCATGGGGATCACTTGTTCTTTCTGTTAAGAAGAATGATAGATCTATGAGGATGTGCATTTAAGGAAGGGTAATCAATTGTATAACAATAATGAACAAGTATCCCCTACCTCACATTGATGATTTGTTCAACCAACTTCATTGATCTCAATATGTTTCAAATATTGACCTAATATCTGGATATCATCAGTTGTGTGGGATAAAGGAAGGCATTCGAAAAACAACATTAGAACTAGGTATAGGAATTACGAGCTTACAGTAATGCCTTTTGGTCTTACTAATACACCCTCTATCATCATGGAGCTAATTAAAAGAGTTTTCAAGGAATAACTTGATGAATTTTTAGTGGTATTTATTAATGATATCTTGGTATTCTCCAAAATATACAAAGACCATGAAAATTACTTATGCATTATTCTAAGGACTCTTAGATGAAATGAAATATATGGAAAATTTACAAAGTGTGATTCTAGATTCATGATATTTTTTCTTGGCCATATTGTATCTTTGAATGGAGTATTTGCTATTCTTTCAATGACCAAGGCAATCCAATAATGGCCAGCACTGAAAAGTATAATCGAGGTATGCAATTTTATTGGTTTAGTAGGTTATTATCGGTTTTTTGTCCAGAATTTTTCCCAATTGGCTAACCCATTAACCAAGATCACATTTAATGGGGTTGAATTGTTTTTGACAAAAGTGTGTGAAGAATGTAGTGAAGAACTGAATAGAATATTATTCAATTCTCTTATCTTGTCTCTACCATCAAGGAATGATGGTTTTTTTATTTATTTTGATGGTTCAAAGAAAGGATGTTGTTGTGTCCTTATGCATAATGATAGAGTTACTGCATATGCATCACAAAAGATAAAAATTCCTGAAGATAACTATACCACTCAGGATCTTGAGTTAGCAACTATAATCTCTTCACTGAAGATATGAACATGCTATAAATATAGTTAAAAAAGTGATATTTATACTGATCACAAGATTTTGAAGTATATTTTCTCATAGAAGAACTCAACATGAGGCAAAGATGGTGGATTTATCTTCTCAACGATTATGACTTCACTATACACTACCTCTCAGGGACAGCAAATAAGGTGGTGGTTGCTTTGAGAAGAAAAGATCATGGAGTTTTGAACAATATGGGAGCTGAAATGGATCCTATATACATAGATATATTAAGGATGGATTTAGGAATAAACACAAAAGGAGAAATATAAATTATTTTTTAAATGGTTTCCAGACCATATTTACTTTAATGGAGAAAAATTATCAGATAGAAGATGATTAATTTCAATAGAAAAATAAAGCTATGAATGATGGGAGATTGACCGACATCGTATATGAAGATGTGATTTTGAAATTTGGGAAGAGATTTTGTGTTCCTGATAAAAGTGATATAAAAAGGGAATTGTTAGATGATGCTCATAGCTCCAACAACTCTGTACACCATGGTAGCACTAAGATGTATAGATATTTGAAAGTACATTTTTGGTGGGACAACATGAGGGGAGAGATTTCTGAATTTGTGTCGAGATGTATGGGTTTTCAACAAGTGAACGTTGGAAGACAACATCATAGAGGAATCTTAAAGCCACTTCCCATACCTGAGTGGAAATGGGATGATATTACGATGGAATGTTTCATTGGGCTACCAAAGACTCCTAGAATTAAATATGCAATTTGGGTCATTGTTGATTGTATAACTATTTATACAAATTTTCCTATTATAAGAGAATATTTACCACTTGAATTTTTAATATGAATATATATTAATGAATTTTCAAGACTTCATGGAGTACCCATTTCGATTGATTCTAATCGTGATCCCTGTTTTACCTCAAGATTCTGAAAATGACTTCAGAAAGCCCTAGATACTGAACTACATTTGAGCACTACCTACCACCATCAAATTGATGGTCAATCAGAACGTACTATTCAATACTTATAAGACATGTTGTGATATTTCTCACATGACTTTAATGGTATGTGGGATAAATATTGATATATGGTTGAATTTTCCTTTAACAATAGCATCCATTCATCTATTTAGATGACACCATATGAACTGTTATATGGAAAGATATTTTGCACACCTACATTTGGATATGATATTGGGGAAATGAAACGCATAGGCCCAGAACATGTTGGGGAAACGTTGGAAATTTTGATGGCAATCCAAACCCACATCAAAAAAACTCAAAGTAGGCAAAAGTGCTACGCCGATAACCGAAGGAAGGATAGGGAATTATAGGTAGGAGATATTGCTTTCATGAAGGTATCTTCAGGGAAGGGATTTATACAATTTAGTAAAAAGGGTATATTATGTCCCAGGTACATCAGACAATTCATTATTTTAGAACTAATTGGGTTTGTATCTTACCTTTGGGAAATTCTGTCATGTCTCTCCAAAGTTCATGATGTGTTCCATGTATCACTATTGGGAAAATACATGCCTGACCCAATGCATGTAATCACTTATGAAGAATAGAACTGGAACATGATCTATCTAACTGTGAATATACAATCACGATTCTGGATAGCATAGGACAAGTGTTGATAAAATGGACGACTTATTTTATAAATGTAATTAGAAGAAACTATAAGATGGATGTGGCGATGTGGGATCCCAAAGAACTTATGATAAAGAACCACCCATTTCTTATTATGCAGTGATATTATAGAAATTTTGGGGAAGAAATTATTTAAAGGAGGGAGGAATATAACACCCAAGCTTCTATGATATGTTTCCCTATGAATAATGTAATAGCTTGCGATGTACGAAACTTAGAGATTCTAACACACCACAACCAATCAAACTAGACATTATGAATAGTAATACCCACTTTTTGAAATTTTATAAATTTCATTATTAAAAATGGATTTCATTTTTTGGATTCAAAATATCCTAATTAGATTAGGGTTAATTTTATGGAACATTTTTGAAAACATTCAATTCTTGATGAATAGTGAAAAATTTTAAATTTTAATTAAAATCTACTTTTTAATAGAAATAATTTATATTGAAAAATAATAAATTTTAATTGGTTTTAAGTATCATTAGATTATATTTTTATCATTCAATATAAGTTAGGTCATTGGATGTAATTTCACATTTAAACTGTACATAAACAAGTGTCAATCTTTTTATAGTTATTATTTCTTAAAAACATGCTTTCTGTTTTGACAACGTGATTTAATTTTAAATTTATTTCATCCACTTATTTCTATTGAATTTGGGAAAATGGATTCCATATTTTGAATCAGGAGGTCAAAATTTTGTAAATAGGTAACTTTTATTTTTTAGACATTATGAATAATTACATCAGTAAATATTTTATTTATCATGGTTTGAGGGTAAATTTAGTAAATAAGGGTAACAAAATAATATTACAATAATATTAAATTAACCTACCATGTGTCCTATTCCTATTGGATGATACTTTTCTATCAATGGGATTCCTTGGGATGATTTTTGGTCCCCATGGATCCACATAAGAGTGATAATGACAATTTATATTAATTAATATAAAATAAATTCAAAAAATGACAAATAGTTATATCTTTTAGTAAAAAAAATTTCATTTTTTATATAAGATATCATTCAAACTATAAATATTAATTTGAAATCTAAAAATATTTTCTACATCATTGTATTTTTTGTAATTTTTAGACATTAAATAAATAAAATTATTTATGACACAATAATGATGTTGTGTTTACCTATGTAATGAATGATTTAAATAAATGAGATTATAAAAATTTAACTAATATCCAAAACAAGTCCAATTATTATTGGATGATTATATTTATAACATGAGTCATCATATCTTGGACGCTAATAATTTTTGGGCCTTTAGAAAACAAAAATCATTATATAATAAAGTAATATTTTCAAACATTCCTAAAGAGCCCATCCCCTCCATTATAAAAAACCATCATCTCTAACCAATTACTCACACATATTAAGACCCTTGGATCATCCAACCTCTCTCCATTTAATCTCCCTACATCCCTCCATTCCTTTTATAATTATTACCATAGGAATAATGCACTTCAATGAATCCTTTTGGTTCAAACCAAAGGGTGTCACCCGATTTAAAGGTAAAATCTCCTCTTAAGTGCTTCTCTTTTATTTTACATCTCCAACCACCTAATATAACTTTATTCCTATCTTTTATAATAATACCAGTATCCTCAATATACTAGTTTGTTTTTATGATAAATATTTTTACAACACTTATACACAACTCCATCTATTGGGTATAAATCATAATGTTTCTATGGATGGAGAACTACTACCTCACGAAAAGATGATTGTTCAATCATATACTACCACCTCTTATAGAGGAAATTATGTTGGCACTATCATTTAATATGATATTTATTATATTTATTTTATCTATAATTTTATATAATTTTCATTTATAGCATAAATTTATTCATTTCATGTTGTATATATATGATAACTACATTTGAGTAGGTGCGGACAACCACCCCTTCAAAGTGATATGACTCATTCATACCATACCTGGAACATATAAAGGTTGGTGTTAATGATCTTACATCACATATATAAAATATTATATTATACTGGAATAATAATATATGAATGTATCATATGGTTTTCTTTCTATTTTAAAAAAAGAAAATGATGTAGTGTTCGTGAGTACGTACAGATTACCGTCTCCATGAACACGATGAGATTCATTCCCCATCTTAACCATTTGATCGTACAATGATTCAATGTGTCATTTTCACCCTTACTCCATTGTATTGAAATGAATTTGTATTTTAAATTCAGAAAAATAATAAGAAATTGAACTCCTTGTTTGAATCATTTTTTTCATGTTTATCGCTATTAAAAATTCCAATGTTACTTGTCTTGAAAATTTCATTGAAGGTGAAGATGATTTGGAGGGCCCATGATGATGTCGAAGAAAAATGTGCCAAACTGCGGAGGATCCAAGCACACCAGTGGATTAATCTGAAAACTGGTATTAGACTGCGCTTCTAATTGTGCTGATATTTTGTGGGCGGGTACATAATTTATTGGGATACATTTCATATGAATAAACACAAGACACATTCGGCCATCTGATGGCCTTGGCGACCTGATATGTCCAGAACACCAAATCTGCACAGATTCAAGAGTTGTGTGATGTGGTCATTCAATATCTCAGGATCTAGATTTCCAAAATGTGCCAAACATTTGGTAGAGATAGTCAGGAGAGTGGGCTATAAATTTGTTATTTTCTCCAAATTGAGATAAAGCTATTTGGGGGTCAAAACACATGTGACAAGTGGTTTTAATAATTCTGTGAGCTCAAAACCACATTCCCATTTTCCTATAAAATGGCACCTTGGGATCCTCATTTTCCATTTTGTCCAGGAAGGATAGCTATGGTATTTTGGAGACCCAAAGGAGTTCTCTCCTCATACGTGATGTTCTGGAGGCCCCTATCTTCACAGGGGAATAAATAATTAAGGGGGAGTTCCACCCAAGCCTCCTCCTCCTCTCAATGGTGAGCTAAACGGTGGAAAATCATTTTGATGGAGCTAGACATACTTGGAAGGGAGTAACATCACTTGATACTCTACTGGTTTTGTCTAATTTGTGTGTGGATAATTTCACTTATGTCTTCTCTAAACATGTTTCTCCTCTGATTTCATTTCTTGGGTCAAATTAAGTGAATCAATTTTCATTTCAGCACTGATTGGGTTGATATTTCAAGTAGGAAACTTGAGTTGTTCCGATTGGGAAACATAAGGATCCTCTTTCTCTCACACATACAAAAGATATTAGTATTATTTGGTAGACTTTAATCTTTTCTTGATGTCTAAACCTTGACAGCATGACTGTTGTGTTAAGGGATGGTACGTTGTGAAACGTTTAGAGAGGCAGGAGGGGAATCAAGATCTTGGAAACCCTCAACCAGGAATTATACAAAACCATGTGAAATTTTCTAAAAAATTAACTATCCATTATGTGTCGTGAACTTGAGGTGATCTCCTTAACTCATAAATATTAATCCTCGACCTTATTCTATTAACTATTATACTCTTTAAGTTATGTTATTTTCTAAAATATGTTTCCAAAATCACCCCCCACTTTTAGAAATCTTTATTGAAAATGTGCACTATAAGCCACCAACACTCCTTGACAGATGACCTATGGTATTCCCTAAACTATAAATAAACCATTAAAACATAATCAATTTAATGTGTCATGACAATGCCGTAAAATTTTGTCACCGTTTTCAGGGATCGTTTTTTAGTGCATGTTATGGATAAGTTTTTTTTTTACTTTTTGGGAATATTTATTTGTTTTATCTTATACCTCTACCTATTATTTTGTATTATGATACATTTTTTGTGTAGGTTTGGTGCATGAAGAATTCTAATATGGGAGATTTACAACCTTTTGAACATGAACAGGAGAGGATCCTACCTCAGCGACCCCGAGATACACCAGAGGAACCATTGAAGGAGGACGCAAAAAACATCAACACTCATCTACATCCTTCTTCTTCTACTTCGGAAACCCTCGTTAAAACTGAAATTAACTTGAATAACAAGGATGAAAACAATCAAACACTAAAAGAACTAACCTCAACTGATGTTGCTATTCATCCCACATACATACAATTAGAAGGCGAGGCACCAAATCTTGAACTAAAATATGGTTTAATTCATCTATTAACATGATTCCATGGACTTCCTGGAGAAGATCAACACAAGAACTTAAAAGTTTTTTACACTATTTGTTCAAAATTAAAACATTCTAATGTGGATGAGGATTAATTAATGATTAGAGCATTCCCATTTTATTTAAAAGACACTATGAAAGATTGGTTGTACAATGTTAATTCACCAATAAGAGGATTGGCGGACATGAAACTCCTTTTTCATGAAAAATATTTCCCAGCCTCTCAAACTAAAAAAATAAGGAATGAAATTTTTTGGATAAGAAAATCTCAAGGGGAAACATTACATGAATATTAGGAACGTTTTAAAAGGTTATGTTCGAGTTTCCCACACCACCAAATAAGTTATCAACTTTTAATTCAATATTTTTATGAAGGTTTAATCCATATTGATTGAAATATGATCGATGCTGCTACAGGTGGTGCGCTAGTGCATAAGACCCCAATTTCTGGAAGAACCCTGATTGAGACCATGGATCAAAACACATAAAAATCTGGTTCAAGGACTAATGTACCGATTCGAGGTGTCTATGTGGTGAAAAGTACTGAATTTGAGAAGAAGGTGGAAACAAATTTTGAATAGGTAAGTACCATCCTCTAACAAATAGCTCTTTCCCAAGGTAAATCCCAATATCCTCCTCCTATCCATTTTGGTATATGTTTTTTTGACACCCACTACTATGTAAAATGACCTCAATTGAGGGAAACATCTAAGAGTTGTGATGAGATATTTCCTGGCCGCTCCTATAACCAAACCTTTAGGAAAGAACCTTACTATCCATCCATCCATGGGTGGTAATAGAACAAACCTATAGGCAAGGGGGGTATTAAAACCAACCTAAAAAACAATTGAACCAACCAGGGAAGGGTAGTCATCAACCACCACCACCTAGAAACCCTCAACCACCCCAAAGGCGTTTCAAACAAACCCCTTAAAAACCCGAGCCTATCCAAGAAGATATGATGAAACAAATGGCTACCAACAATATACAATTCCAACAATCCACTCAGGCAGCCTTATAAGACATCAAACCCCAATTAGGAAAACTAGCTAACTCAGTGGGTGAAATTCAATGTCATGGGTAAGGTAAACTTCTCTCTCAACCAGTAGTTAACCCTTGGGATAATGGAAATTTTAGTTCCATCACCCTTAAGAGTGAAAAAAACTAGAATGTAAAATGAATCCTCCATTAGAATCATCCCCTATTGAGGAAACCTCCATCCAAACCATTAATAATGTTCCAAATATTAACGAACACTATCTTGAGATAATCCCTTCCAAAGGAAAGTGTGTTAATATTGATGAGTCTCCTAGACCAACCATTCATATTACAATTCATCAAAGGTCCAACTATCCAAGAAAAAAATAGGAAACCTAACTTGATAAGGAAATATTGGAAATTTTCATGAAAGTTCAGGTTTACATCCCATTGATTGATGCTATGAAGAAAATTCCATGATACGCTATGTTTCTAAAAGAGATGTGTACACACTGAAGGCAACTTCAAGGTGATGAGAAAGTGATCTTGGGAAGGAATTTTTTAGCATTGATAGAGCCATCACCCCCCACCAAATTCAATGTTCTAGGGACATTCTCAATTCCATCCACCATAAGAGAGAATTTTTTTAATGTTATACTTGATTTAGGTGCCACTATAAATGTGATGCCTCACTCCCTTTACTCTACATTGCTTGTCTTGGAACTGAAGCCTACTGGAATTATTGTTCAACATGATAACCTGAGTACTACACACCCCACTATTGTGTTAGAGGATGTTCTTGTGAGGGTCCAAAATTTAATTTTTCCTTCTGACTTTTATGTGCTTAAAATGGAGGATGGTATGATGAATAGACATGACCCATTTATATTGGGGGGTCAATTCCTGAGAATTTCCAAAACCAAAATTAATGTCCACAATGGTACATTATATATGGAAGTTGGTGGGGACATTTTACATTTCAACATCATTAAGACCATGATGCACCCCTCATAAGAACATTCCTCTCTCTCTTAATTCAATTGATGTACTCCCTACCCTTGAAAAAATAACTTCTCATTCCCCTGATCCCCTTTTTGAGTTTTTTTCATTGATAGGAATTCTAGTATATGATTCATGCATTTATTTTTGTAATGGTCTAGTAAATTTTCATGCATGTTCATTGATTGATGACTTCTTGAACACTAATGATCCACTGACCATCGATGATACTGATAAGCTTCTATAAGATCATTCCTCATCTGAGGTTGATAACATTGAGTATTTAGATGAGATCAGTGACCTCTCACTTAATTACACACTCCCATCAATCAAAAATCCACCTAAATTGGAACTAAAACAGATTCCTTAAGATTTAAAATATTCATATCTTTAGAATGAAAACAATTTTCCTGTCATCATTGCTTGTTCACCCCCTCCTGAGCATAATCTACGACTACTTGAACATTTGAGGGAGTACAAAAAATCATTGGGTTGGAAAAATGATTAAATTTTTGATATTAGACCATAAATTTGTACACATCAAATTTTGATGAATAATGAGGCTAAACCAGTGAGGCTACCACAACGTCGACTAAACCCAATCCTCCTAGAAGTTGTGAAAAATGAGGTAACAAAATTACTGGCTGCTTGAATCATTTACCCCATATTTAATAGCCAATGGGTTAGTCCCATTCAAGTAGTTCCTAAAAAGACTAGCCTTACAATAATTAAAAATTAAAACAATGAATTGATTCCAACTCGTGTGCAGAATAGTTGGTGTGTCTAAATAAACTATCACCGACTAAAACAACACACGAGGAAGGACCATTTCCTTTTTCCATTCATTGATCAAATGCTAGAGGATCTAAAAGGTACGTCCCACTACTGTTTCCATGATGGGTATTTTGGATAATTTAAGATCCATATTTACCCTAAGGATCAGGAAATGACAACCTTCACTTGCCCCTTTGGCACATTTTTCTATAGAAGGATGCTATTTGGTCTGTGCAATTCTCCGAGAACATTCCTATAATGCATGGTTTGTATTTTTTCAGATTTACTATAGAATTGCATGGATGTATTCATGGATGATTACAATGTTTATGGATCTTCTTTTGATGGATGTTTGAGTAGTCTTGGTTTAGTCCTCCGTCGATGTATAGAAATGAATATTCTATTAAATTATGAGAAATTCCATTTCATGGTGCGATAAGGTATATTATTGGGGAATGTCATTTCTGGGGATGGTATCCAAGTATATAAATCAAAATTTGATGTCATTTATTCCCTTAATTTCCCAAAAAATATATGGGATGTGTGATATTTCCTAGGTCATGCTGGATTATACTGTCATTTCATTTGTGACATTAGTAAAATTGCACTCCCCCCCTCCCGATTACTGCAAAAATAAAAGTAATTTGTTTTTGATACAGATTTTGAGGAAGCATTTAATATGTTAAAAGGGAGTCTCACGTAACCCCTTGTAATCCTACCACCTCAGTGGGATTTACCATTTGAGCTCATGTTTTACGCCTTTAACTATGCATTCTGGGTAGTTTTGACACAAAGGGGCAACCTCGCTCCACATGTCATACCCTATGCCTCCCGTACTTTGGACTCTGCCCAAGAAAACTACACCACAACTAAAAAGTAATTCATTACCATTGTATTTGTCTTGGGAAAATTCATTTTATACCTTTTGGGTTCCAAAGTCATTATGTTCTCAGACCATGCAGCCCTCTGGTATCTCCATATGAAACTAGAAGCCAAACCACGTCTCATTCATTGCATGATCCTCCTTCAAGATTTAAATATAGAATTTAGAGATAAAAAAGGAGTAGAGAATGTGGTGGATGATCATACCAGTAGGATTACACCATCGTCAAAAATTGACACATCCCCATGTATTCCTATAAATGATATGTTTCCTGATGAGAAATTGTACTGAGTGCAGGATGTTATTCCGTGGTATGATGAAATTGTAAATTATTTGGTAGCATCTTGAATTCCTACAGATTTCAACAGAAACCAAGCCAGTCATCTAAAACATGAGTCCCATTGGTATATTTGGGATGACCCCTAACTTTTCCTCACCTGATGTGATCAAGTCCTTAGACATTGTGCTCTCGTTAGTGAGTTTCAGTGCACCCATATATTCTTCCACACTCTTGCTTATGGGGGCCACTTTGTTCCCCAACGGACTGCCCACAAGGTCCTTGATTCTGGACTTTATTGGGCAACACTTTTTCGGGAAGCCCATGATTTCTGAAAATGTTTTCCTCATTGTCAAAGAATGGGTAATGTATCTAAATGAAACGAAATTACACAACAACCATTGCACTTTCATGACAATTTTGATGTTTTGGGTATTTAATTTAAGGGTCCTTTTCCCAATTCCTTCATAAACATGTACATTCTTCTGGTAGTTGATTATGTGTCGAAATGGGTAGAGGTACGAGCTACAAGGACTGATGATTCTAAGGTAGTGGTAGAATTTTTGAGATCCAAAATCTTCTGTAGGTTTGGCTTACCTAGGTTCATCATCAGTGACAAGGGTTCTCATTTCTGCAACAAAACTATTAAATCACTTTTGGATAGGTATGGGGTTGGTCATTGAGTGTCAACATCATATCACCCACATACCAATGGTCAAGACGAGGTGTCAAATAGAGAGGTAAAATAGATTCTTGAAAAATGGTTCAACCCAATATAAAAGATCGGAGTCTTTAACTTGATGATTTATTATGGGCCTACCATACTTCTTTCAAAACTCCTATTGGAATGTCACCATATCGTCTTGTGTTTGGGAAGATTTGTCATCTCCCTGTTGAGATTGAGCACCAGGACTACTGGGCCATCAAACAACGCAATTCTAATAATTCTACTGCAGGTGCTCAAATGAAGTTACAGATTTAGGAGCTAGAGGAAATGAGAAGAGATGTATATTAAAACTCGTGGATTTATAAGGAGAGAACCAAGGCTGACCATGACCGTCTTATCCATCATTGTCAGTTCCATATTGGAAAGAAGGTCCTCATATATAATGCAAGGCTGATGTTGCATCCATGTAAGCTTCATTCTCATTGGTTTGGACCATACACTATTACTAATTCATCTCCAGTTGGTGTTATCTAGGTTCAAAATGAAGAAACCAAGCAAACATTCACTATCAATGGGCAGCGGCTGAAGCACTTCCATGAATCCATTCTGGAGTCCTTGTTGGAGGAACTCCATAATCAAGAAGCAACATACCAATGAAACACACTAGGTTTTATCTTTCCTTCTCACCCTATCAATTATTATAGTGAGGACACTGCACATTCTAGTTGTGGGGGGGATGGGTACGTTCCTGTGTTAGATATGAATTTCCATTTCTCTTTCTCTTTCTTCTTTCATCTCTTTTTTACCTTCTTTATGGTATTTTCATTTTTCCCCCATCATGGGGAAAGTAGAAATACAATAAAAATGGTAAAAAAGTATATTTGTATGATGTTGACATTAGGAAGTTATTTTTAGTGAATTGGTTTTCTATCAATGATATAAATGGTTGTATCACTGTGAAACATTTGAGATGATTTATGACCCTTGTGTGAGTTGTTTTGAAAAAACTATGTCACTAATATCTCAATAAATTATTGCACCAAACCATGAAGTACGAATATTTCTTATTTAATATAAGTTTAATATATGTTAGGTTAATATTTATCAGCATTAACTGATATTTTCAAACGTTTATTCCTTATCTGATCTATTTCATTACTATACCAGATTGACCTATGGGGGTGTAACTAATGTCAGAGTATAATACACATTCAAAATAATTATGCCTTGGTAAGGTTAAAACCCACTCCACCTCAATATTTGATCTTGTTATAACTATTTCAATTATTATCATCAGGAGATCAAACAAGTGTAGAGAGATGAGTGTCAGATTTGTTCCAAATGCAACTTCTAAGAACATATAATAAATGAGGGGGTGATGAAATTTGAAACAAATGGGGATATCTAGGTCATGAGCTTATGGTTTGAATTCTAGGAATGCTTAAGTGAGTGGGTCTGGAAATATTTTTGCAAAGGACATAAGACTGGTTTGGTGTAAAATCATTTAATGCTGAATAATATTAAAATAACCTATATTTATTTGATAAAAAGTGGAAAGAAAAGCAAGGAATGGTTTTCCCACACACACATGGAAAGTTAGTGGAATGGTTCAGTTTTTAAATCCTTTCTCATGTTGGTTTCATGAATCTCCTTGAAATTTATTGTGATATGATTTATGAGACATCTTTTTTTATTTTCACAAGGAAGAACTCCTTGGTGTGGTTCGTTCATTTATAATATTACATTAGTGAATTACAATTTCCTCAAATGTTAAATCGTTATGATGTGGGGAATATATATATATATATATGAATCATTTTATTTGGATATGTGACTATGCCCAGGAGTGAAAATTTTTAGTTGTGGGGGTGTGATCGAACCACGATTCACTGGGTGATTTTCACCCTTACACTGTTGTATTAAACTGAATTTGTATTGTAAATTACAAAAATAATAACAAATTAAATTCCATATTTTAATCATTTATTTTTTATCATTATTATAAATTATAATGTTACTTGTCTTAAAAATTTCATTGATAGTGAAGGTGATTTGGAGGTTCCATGATGATGCCCAAGAAAATTGGTCCAAACTGCGTAGTATCCAAGCACACCAGTGGATTAATCTGAACACCGCTACTAGAACGTGAATTAAATTTGGATGAATGTTTTTCAACTGTTCCAAAAGTTAAATAGATGCATTTCATATGATAAAACCCAAGACACATTCGGCCATCTGATTTCTTTGCCGACCTGATCTATACAGCACATCAAATCTACATGGATTGAAATGTTTTATGTTGTGATATGTCCATATCTTGGGCTATAAGTGTCCAAATTGTGCAAAAAAAATTAGTGGAGACATCCAAGAGGTGGGGCTATATCTTTTCTAGTTTCTCTAAATCGAGATATGTCTCTCTGGAGATCAAAACACCTCTGACAAGTGGTTTTATTAATTTTGAGTGCTCAAAACCACCTTCCCATTTTCCTATAAAATGGAACCTTCGGATCCTCATTATCAATTTCAGCTAGGAGAAATGCTCTGGTATTTTGGAGACCCAAAGGAGTTCTCTCATCATACTTGAAGTTCTGGGGGCCCGTATCCCCATTGGGGAATCAAGGATGAAGAGGGAATTCTACCCGGGCATCCTCCTCCTCTCGATGGCGAGCTAAACAGTGGAAAATCATTTCGAGGGAGATACACATACATGAGAGGGAGTTCCATCACATTATACTCTATTGGTTTTGTGCAATTAGTGTTTGGATTCTTTCACTGCTGTCTTCCCTAAACTTGTTTCTCCTCTTAGTTCATTTCATAGGTTTAATAAAGTGAACCACTTTTCATTTCAGCACCAATTGGGTTGAAATTTCATGCAGGAAACATGTGTTGTTCCGAATGGGCAACACAAGGATCCTATTTCTCTCACACATACAAAAGATATTTTTATGCTTTGGTATCCTTTAATCTGTTCTTGAAGTCCAATACATGACAACATGATTATTATGTCACGGGTTGGTACATTGTGCAAACGTTTAGAGAGGCAAGTGGGGATTCAAGATCTTGAAAAACCTCAACCGAAGAATTAAACAAAACCATGTGAAATTTTCAGAACAATGAACTATTCAAGATGTGTAGTGAACTTGAGGAGATCTTTATATCCCATAATTCTTAATCCTCCACCTTATTCTATCAACTATTGAACTCTTTAAGTTAAGATATCTTCATAAAACTATTTTCAAAATCACCCCCTCTTTTATTAATCTTTATTAAAAATTCACACTATAAGACACCAATGCTCCTTGAGAGACGACCTATGGTCCTCCATAAACAAACAATCAACCTTAAAAACATAATCAATTTTACGTGTCCGGACAACGCAGTCACCATTCAAGAGTAATTTCATTTTGATTATTTAAAATAATTTGTAAGAACATAATATCATTCTGGATATGAATCAAATACATCATATCCATAACAATCCTGACTTATGTAACAAAACTTATAATGGAATACATATCTGTTAACACTCGAAATGATGATAATACTAAACTATTAATAACAAAGAAATATTAGAACATCAAATATGATTATATAATTTTTTATATAGTTCTTGAATAATTTAATAACAATTATTTAAATACTATTCAAGAGGTTAATGTACCCTCGACCCAGGAGAAGTAAAGGTAAGGGTTAATTCTACAACTTCTTCATTATCTGAGGTTCTTTATATATAATTATCAATTGTGATCTCTTTATCACCCACATACATGTTTCTTAAAATGTATTTGAAAACATTTTTCCTATTTCCTATACAATGGTGTAAATTCATTTCTTCCATTTTTTTAACATTTTATAATATGTTTATAATGGAATATTTCTATTTTTTCCAAACAGGGTACTTTACAACCATTTCGACAAAATTAAGGAAACACTTTTTTTTAACTTATACTATGGGTGTAGTTATTTTCCACCATTATAACACCATTGAAGCTTCCCTTACAAGATTATAAAAATATTTTCAATTTAAATGTTTTCTTCAATAATTATTTTACTTTTAAATGATTTCAAAATAGAAAGATATATTTCTCTCAAACTATTTTTGTAATCAATATCAACATCTTTTTTTGGGTTTTACACTTTTTTGACGTTGATTTATTATGATAAAATTATCAATATTGTACTGAAGGTTTTTGTGATATATTGGATTTTAAATGTGTTATTTTTTATACCATTCATAGTGTGGGGATATGTTATTGACATTTCATATGCTAGTTTTAATAAAAATGATTATGTTATGTTTAAACCTTTTCATGTAAGGAATGCATTGAAATTATTAAGTGATGGGTGGAGCCTGTTATTTCTCCTTGATGCATCGGTAGGTCTCATGAGACAAACTAGTGTCTTGGCATAAGGCCATGACAAAATTTTATTTGTAGTCATTGAACAAGGCCTTGACTATGTGGTTATGACATCTGACATTATCCATTCCATCAATATAAAATTGGCTATTGATAATGCATGCGGTTATTCGACTTGTAGAATATCTAAATGAAGAAGTAAATGGAATTAATTTGATCTATATTTTCTATATTATGATGAATACTATGTTTAAAAGGATTTTTTTAATCATATACATTGCCTTAAATGTTTATGCATATTTTGGAAAGTATTCGCTATATTATTATCCTTGATAAGCATCTGAGCTCACCCATTTCAATGTTTTATTTATCCCAGGATATAAAGAAGTATATAATGACTAACCTACAAAGATAATCTATGTATCTTGAGGTTGGTCTATAGAGACAATTTTTTTGTAGTATTTTATTTTATAATGTAATGTAAAATATATTAATGCATCTTTTACATACAAGGGAACTAAAATAATCGAACATTCTAGAATTGATCTTTTGTGATCATGCCAATGTTATATAATGATGCAATGACTCTGGATAACTTGGGTCGTGGCGTTACATTGATGTACCGAGAGAGCTCTAACGGGCTATCAATATTTGATATTAGGGAGGATGTATATGGTTCCTGTCCATTTATATTTACTACTATATATTTTCTCATTATGTGATCAACCAATGGATGTATTGCATTTATTATATTAGTAGATGACCAATATGAGTTCCATTTATCTATGGTATTTATATGCTATGTTATGGATTTTATTCTAAGATAATTACATTTTTGACTATTATCTTATAGTTATTATTATTTTTCTAAAATTGGATATTTTAATTATGGTGTTTGTAGATTTTATAATCTCCCCGTTTGGATTATTAGAGCATTACTACTAGTACAAAGCATCAAACTAATGAGTATTATGTGTGAATTCATGTTGAACCAATAGTTAAATATTGTTTACGTATTATAAGGTGGTATTTTTAAAAGTGGAATAATTTGGTTTTTCTTTTTATTACTATTGGGTATATGGTACATTGTGATAGGACTATTTAAACATGGGATGGAAGATGTGTCTACACATAAAAAACAGGTACATGAGCATGAGTCATTGTTTGTTATGAGTATGCATTATTGTTATTACGTTTCAATGATTCAATTATTTAGATTCTTCTAAGTATAATGTTTTTATTATTTTTTTTATTATATTTTCTATAGGACCCAGGTAGAAATTTGTGTTTTCGTACAACATATTTAGTGAATATGATTCATATAACCATTATATTATTTTCTTTTACTAAATATCTAATTACGAAGAGTATATCTTTTAAAATTGGAAATAATGGGATATATATATGTCGTTTTCCCATATAGTATCTTGGTTTCATTCAACTCAATTAGACTATAGCTGTTGCTGGTTATTTTTTACAAGATTTATATTAATATGGATCAATATGTATTTTATTCTTAGCCTCAATAGTGCGTATGTGGGATATATTAGTGCCCATGTGATGTGAAACAACTTATAATATAGTGTGTGTTTGATGTGGGGAGGTTTTTTTCTTCTACGACCATTCCTATGTTATGTGGAAAATTTGATCAATGAGGACCATAAATGGGATTCAATGGAATATGTGTAGTTGTTCTTGATATTGATGAGATCTCTAAAATGGGCGATGGTTTGTGATTTCCCTTGGGATATTTATTATTAAAACATGGAGGATATTCTATAGAGTGTAACATATGTGAGGTATAATGCATAGTTTATTTTAAAGATGACAATGATAACATGATTAGATCAATTTTTTAGTGAGTGGTGTATATTAGTATCATAACATGCAACATGACTCTGATTAAGTGATATGACTTTTTTATGGGGGGGTATTACTAGGGAGATTCATTTTCTCTGGAATGGGGATTCAATTATATATGGGAATCATGGATACATTCATCATGTTATGGAATCGATTCTTAAGATGTGAATTCATGTATGTTATATTGGAATATAGAGAGTATGTTAGCTTTATGTTAGATTCTAATGAATATAAGGTTATTTTTGAAAGGAAACTTCCAACCATGAATGAGAGGGAGGGTTAGTTATTTTTTTCAGCATTATCTTAAGACCAATGGGATATGACCCATGTGGTCATGAGTCAAGTCGACTGAATGGGTACTCTAGGGTGAATGCATTGTAAGATTTTTTATTTCTGAAAAATCATGGGGAATATATGGCCATTATTAGTGTTTTTTTGGATAAACTGTTATATATATAATGAAAGATTTATTATTCTCTTAACATGTGTGGAATAATGGATAGTGTGTATAGGGAATGCCCATGGAAGTTGAGAATAATCCATTGTTATGTGTAGTCAACATAAAACAAATTATTCATTTTTTTATGTTGAGACAATAAATAATATTGGATGATTGAGTCTTTGAGGGCACATGACATTAAGGGTTTATGCCATGAAACAAATGTCATTATTGGTTTGGACAAATCGGGTTGTTTTTTAGTAACATAGGGTTTGTATGGAGTCCACAAATCCCTAATTCTCCATTTATTCTTATATCTAGGTATTGTCGTGAATATTCAAATTATTGAATAATCAAACTTCCATATGATCATGTATAAATGGACCTAGTAAGAGTATGGGTTTCATATTGATTTACTTGAAAAAACTAGTGCATTGAGATATAACTAGTGTGTCATACTAGGTATTGATGGTGAATTAGTGAAATAACATGAGAATATGATGTTGAATTTTTTTAATGAATTATACTCCTATGGGAAATTTAATATTATCCTTGTGAAATGAGAAATGTTTTATATAGATCATTTATTATTATGATAGGATAGGTGGTTTATTGAATCGGTTTTATTGATGGTAAATTGATAAAGTGACTTGAAAACAATGTGTTTGTCACTTATGAGATTGAAAATTTCTTACTGGATACGGAGGAATCCATTATGATTTGATATATGAGAGTCATATGGTGATGAGTTGGTTAAGATTGTATTAAACATTATTTATTAATTATTGTAATTAAGTTATAGTGTTGTAGAGAAACCTAATTACAAACACACTCGAGATGTTCTTCATGGATGGGTCAATTGGTATGAAAAAATAAAGGATCACGAGTTTAAAATCATACAAAATACCTGATTTTGGGAAATATCATTACTGTTAAGTAAGAAGAGTATAAATTTTATGCTGGATAAAACATCATTTGGATATTATGGGTTTGAACCATCATTCCGGTGCGACATAGGGGGCATCATGTGGGACTCGTTTAGGGAACAAGAACCCGTAGTGGAATTGGTTATGCACTAGCTAATAGAGGAAACAAATTGGGTTATGTTTTGTAAATGGAATGTAGTTTTATATGATTTTTAATTAATGATGATCAGGTATGTTTGTATAATTTTAAATTGATAACTACATGTTTTAGATTATGTAATATATATGAAACCGAATTTCCCAATAGGTAGTACTCAAGTGATATTATAATGATTTCTTGAAATAATAAGTTTTTTTTATTATGAGTATAGTCTCTGCATTGAGATTGTTTTAAATATTGAGAATGGTCTACTTGTTCATGGGTATAGAACTAAGTAGTATATAGTCTAGGATTGAAAAATGACATTTGATATTGGGGTATGTTATTGACTCATTAAAAATCATGAATGTTTTCAAGAGAAGGGTTTCACTCTAGAAGTACTTTGATATATTTTCAATATGTAGTATAGAATATAATAATTTAGGTTTTATTAGGTATAATAACTTATTTATTAATTTGGTTCAAATGAATAAAATTTTGAAAACATATTAATTGTTTGAACTATGAATATTTTTAAATGAGCCATTTGTTAGATGGATTGAAGCTTAAGGATTTTGTTTTCAATGAAGATACATTTTTTGGGAGTTATGGGGTACAACATAATTACTGGTCTTTTAGTGAACATGTTAATGCACATGGTGTCTATGACTAATGGGGTAACATGAAATTAATGTAGAGGATTCTCAAGATAATAATTATTATATTTTGGCAGTTGTAACTCCTTTACATGAAAGGTTTTGGTGGAGTTGATGAAAATTTATATTATAATGATATTTAATTTAGAGTAAATTTGATTGTTAATTGGAAATTGATGATATGTTTCAAGATTTTAATGGGATATTTTTTAGATTGGTGTTTTTGAGGGAATATATTAAATAGAATTTTACTGATAAAATAATTATTAGGAACCTGTTAATGTATATCTATTACAATAAAATAAAAATGGAAGTTTTTTAAATATTCAATAGGAAATAAAGTTTCACTATCCACCCTTCATTGATGTTAGTTGGTTAGTAGGAAAACACAGTTTTTCATTATATTCCTTGTGGAACCCACCAATGATTGGGGGTAGATTACTACCCAAAATATAATATGGGGTACTATTTTTTATATTTATGAGGACTAAATTTAAAACCCATTATGGGTTTTATTACCTTCTTTCTAATCATCATAGTGGAGGCAACTTCCATGGATGCCATATTCCTACCTTTTAACACCATCATCTCATAGAGATTAGGGTGTATAAATTTTCTAATTATTATGAATTCATAAATTATTTTCCCTCCCATCATTCAAATATTTATATAAATAATTATGATTTTTTTGTTTAGGGACTTTAGATCTAATTTACCTACATCATCGTAGAATCATTATGTGATGATGTAACATCGTTATGGAATTGGTAGAGGTGTTTTGAGTGGGTGAACATGTAAATTTTAATACACTTTCACTTGACATATGTCACTACCTAATTTTTTATTTATTCTTCTAAAAATTGGGAAATTAATTATACGTGACAAGGTGTTGGGTGTTGGGTATTTTTATGGTAGTATTATTGAAGATTATGTTGTATTTGATTACATCATGTTAGATGAGGAATCAAGGAAGATAAATTTGACACTGATTTTAACGTTACTTTATGCAAATTAAATTAACATACATTAAATTTATAACTTCATAATAATTTTTTATAAAATATTTAATTAGATAATTGAGGTAATAAGGTAATTATGGAGGTCATCAATGGTCTAGGTGCGTGTGGCCAATCAAGGGTGCCGGTGGAAGGCCATTTTGTATGGGGATAGATACATTCTAGAGGATTGTGGTGCCTAATATTAATTATTTCCATGGACCCATATATGTTTAATGAATGGTATGTTAGATTATATGTTTGTCAGTAACCAGAGAGGGAACTATGAATAGGTGCCTCAATGGATAGTAGGTCTAGGTTTTTGGTATAGACTCATTGTAGTCATTATAATCTATAGTATTTTGACTAAGCTCTAGATGACTACTTACCCCTTCTAATGGGATTGATAAGAAAGATATGTTACCATGAGTGGTGTATATTATTTCCTCTATAGATCTCACTACCTATGTGGTTCATTTAGTTGAGGGTGATTCCCACCACTATAAGAGGAAACATATAATCCTTTTTCTATAATCCATATTTTTATAATTTTAAGTGACACTATAAAGGGTAAGTGTGATCCCACCACAAATCCAACCAGATAAAAAATCCTAACCCGCCACTGTAATCACCAAAAAAACCACGCCCAAAATTTTTCAGATTTCAAATTTAAACTTTCAAAATGAAAACATCCTCAATATCAGGCCACGTGCAACCCGCTTCATGTGCCCTAACACTGTCACGTCCATCCATCTTCATCGCCATCAAAGAAAACCTCCACCTGAGACTGCGCAATCATCGCACCACCGACCTTATGTTTATGAAACTGAACATCCATCACATCAATCCATCATCGTCGACAACATCGTCATCGTCGACCACATCACCAGCAGTTGCCACCAGTACCAAAAATCATTTCTGACTCTGATCTATAAGAGTATCTTCATCGCTGTTCAAACATCCTTCCAGAATACTGAATCTCATCGCTACTATCTCAATATCATGGCACCAATTACCAAAACCATAACAAAAAATCACCATCAAAGAGCACGAAACACAATTTAGGAAGAAACACAAAGGATATATTGAAACCTGAGTAGAACACAAGATAAACTGAAACAAGAGGGTCAGAAGTTGATGCTCAAAAGGAAGAATAGCTGGGGTTGAAACCCTAAAGGAACCCAGGGATGAAACCCTACATGGAATGCTCCACGACCGTCGAACCGAGGACACAAAACAACTGTGTATCCATCACTCCAAAACTGACTTGGATAGAAGCGATGGAATTCCTGGTCAGAGCAAGGTGGGGGTGGCCAAGGTATAAAACCAGAGATAAAAACCTAGGGAAGAAACCGCAAAATCAAACGAAATAAATTAGGAATGAAACCCAAGCAAGAAGAACCAATTGTGAAGGAACTTCGAAATTTGACATCCGCCAAACTGCATTCCCAAAACTTTAGAGTATCCCTCACTCCAAATCCGACCTGGAGAGGAGCGGAGGAACTGAAAGTCAGAGCGTAGTGATGGATACACAGTCGTTTTGACATATAAGCCTTTTTATTGTTAATAAATTAGTCATGGGATATTTCAATTGGAGTGGGTATATAAGGTTGAACTAATTTAAAATATATTGGTTTTTGACTATCTCGTTAATGATGTATTTGACACATAGGTCAAGGTAGGTCCCTTGAACCAAGCATATTGATAATGTGGCCACTATTGAGAAATATTCCTAGTGAAGAGTTCTGATACATAGTGAATGAAATAAGAAAGGGTATCCTAGTTACTATATGTTCTTGAGATCCTTATAAAAAATTCTCAAGCGTTTCCCAAATATATAAACTCATCATTTGTTTTAGTATTTTTAGGAACCCGAGTTTGTGAAAATAAAACGTTTCATTGAGTGCCACTATAGAGTTAAAATTGTGAGTGTGCTAGTTTTATGAGAACATATTCCATGTTGTGGGAGGATGATCTTGATGACTGTACAATATGGTTACTATGACATTGTGTGAGTATCCTATAGAGTATTTTGTTTAGTGGGATACATAATGAACATACCTGGGTAAACTAGACAAGCCACCTGAATTTGACCATCATGATGGGGAGGTTTAACCTGATAATGGAAATAAGCAATGAATATATAATCTATACAAGATTTATAATTTTAGTTTAATGAGTATCTTAAATATAAAACCAGGTCTATAAAATATATAAAAATAGGATAAAATAATGATATATGATATATACATTAATAAAAACTATCCATATGACTGACTGTCACCTCCAAACCATAATGAAATTAAGGTTTCATTAACAAGGTAAGAAAACATTCAATTAGAGGCCCTTCCCTTTACATATATCTGGAAAAAACATCCAATAATAACCAATACCAAACATTGGATGCTTGAAAAAATCATAGTATGATACCATCATAGAGTCTATACGTGGTATAATATCAGTAATGCAAAACATTATATCATTTAAAACGTTTTTTACATCCAATTTTCAAAATTCTACAAAAAATTATTAATCATTTTCCTTTTTTATCATAAAAGCCTTTCATATTCATAAATTTTTGTATGTGAAATTTCTTATGTGATAAAACAGTAAATCTTATCCATACACTATACGGTATAAATGTGAACAAACATCCATGACACAATCCTTCATGAGAATCCTTGTGATACAACATTATGTGAAAACATATGAGAGATCATCAATGATAAAATATATAATGTGTTAAAAAAATTAAAAATCTCACTTTATTGGGCCCTGTCCTATTTTAGTATATTCTAGACATATTAAATTGTAAATAATACAAATTTTGGATCCAAAAAATATCGATTCATTCCATAGTGTATTGATATAAAAAATAAAACCCTAGTAGTTCCACAAAAACAATTTTAACCTATTTTCCTTTCCTAACACAGCCAAGGATCCTGTTATTTCTATTTTGAAATAAATATATTTTAAAAATAAAATCAAAATTAAAAAAATACATGTGGTGTGTTTTAAAACCCATTTCCGATCCCAAATCTTCATTCAATATATTAATCAAACAAATGGTTTGCAGAAACCCATTTATAGTGAAAGATGTATGAAAAACTTTTAATTTTTCATGAAATTCCTTGAAAATAAAAATAAATAAATGAATTAATAAACCAAAGTAACTCTTCAAGAAAGTTAATAAATTAATATAATTGACCATTTTTATAGAAACACCTACCTCAAAATAGAGGTAAAAAAATCATCCTTGAAAATAAAGATTGGGGAAGAGTAGATTGGGTCCTCAGGATCCTAGATCCATAATAAAAAAAATCAATCCTCCCTCAAAATCATTATATAATGAATCACAACTGAATTAGCTTCCAACAATATTAGAGGAGATGGGTTCTTCATTAATATACCATGAAGATGGGAAAATTGACAAAAACTGCAACATACCTTTATGTGATCCATCAAGAATGATGGAATTCTACCCTGAATCGAATGGGAGAGGCATCCAATAAATTGAATAATATATTATATGAGACAATTTGAAATTAAGTGGGTGATTATAATTTAAAACAATAATTATAAAAATTTATGATCCTAGTTGTTATAATTTTTAAGAGAGTCATACAGTTAAATTAAATGTGAACCTTAACTATTCCCCTAACTATCAATTATTTCTAAGGGTGCATGGTTTTTACTAGTGGGCTTCACACTTTGAATCCAATGTGACCAAAAAAAATAGGACCCTGAGAAAACTACCAGACACCCAACATGGAACCCTTGGCATGCCACAAAATTTATCTAATCAAGAAATAGTATTGAGAAATTCTATTAGATGATCATATATGTGTGCTACGTGGTTACTACTTGGCAACACTACCTGTGTGCTTTAACTATACACCGTTCCATTTTCTCCCAATATCCAATGTTATCACCTAAAAACCCCATATGCATTCCTTGACCCTAAAATAGAGAAACCATGCCTCATATATGACACACCTATGATTTATAGGGAATAAAAAGAATCCACAACAAATGTTGTATTTGTCCCTAGAAAGTGGTCAGGATTTGGTACTCACAAAAAGTGAAAGTCACTACTACCACTTAAATGATTCAAACACTCATGTATTATGGATTCCTCATCTTCACTACACTGGTACCCATAACAAGAAGTTTTTTTGATTAGTATAAAATATCTAGAAATTATATAACATGAATTTGTAACCCAACAATGGTGGTATCATGGTCAATATAAACATCCTCCCATTCATTAAAATGGGAAGGACCTGAGTGGTACCTATTTATCTAGGGAGCATGAAACACATTGTGTATCTATTTCAAGATATATGGTATGTCTAACTGAAATTGAATGATTCCAAGTCACTCCATGATATAAAAGTGAAAAACAATCTTGGTTTCAGAATACCCCACTTACCCAACTGACAATATCAAATGTATGGTTAATAATTGAGTAGAACACAGTCACCATCATAAACACATTCAACCAATAATGATGGTCCAAATAATATTTTTTATCACTCTTTGATGTGAAAATATTCTCCCAAATCAACGTCAACTTTTTAATAATATCTACTATGAGTCTTGGACCAAACAAGGATTGATCTCACAACTCATCACAGTAGAAGGTAGATCTACATGGCCAACCATACAATGGAACAATGGGTTCACAATTTATCAATTCATGATAACTATTTTCGTTGGAAATTTTTAAAAGAGTCAAATTATTTCCCATGATCCACTAACGGTATGAGTGAATGCCCAAAACATATCCTATAAAAATAGATACCTCTCTTTGTCTTTCTATTCATTAAATGATAATAATCTATGCTCAATTTCAACAAGAAAACCATCACCTCTTGAAAACCATTTAAAAACCTAGATGTGAACCATCATTCCCTATCACAAATAGTTTCATAGAGAACCTCATGAAGTCCCAAAATTTATCAGACAAAAAATTCCTAGATCTATTTCACATTTATAGTATTCTTGACATGGAATTAATGAGCATATTTTTTATGATAATAAATTATCAATAAATTTTATTCCTCCCAACTATGAGTGTGTAAAAAAGCAATGACAAAGTCTATGGAAATCTCATCACAATTCAATAATGGAATATGCATCCCATTCTAAAAAACATGTCTTTGTGGTTCCACATTAATTTTATGAAAAGTTAGATATTGAGATATAAAATATTAACTTAACCACTACATATTTTGACACATATACTAGTGCCCCATGTCATGATATATCATGGCAGTTCCCCGATGTGTGGTCCAACAAGACTAGGATCCACTTTCAACTAATTCCTTTATTAGATAAATAAAAAAACATATTATTGAAGAAACAAATATCCACTAGTATACCAAGACAACTCACCTTAGGTCCCAAAACCATAAAGGATATTAATAAAGAATTGGCACTCATTTTTTATCACGTACTTGAGTCGAACTGGTACATATTTTTTTTTTCAAGTTATCATCTAATCTATGTACACCTAGACTCCAACCTCATTAAATGGAAGACAAATATCATAAAACTCATTAGAGACCACTCCACATCTCATTCTTTCATGAACTATATTGGTCAATTTATACTCAACACTTTAGAACCCACATTATCTATCCCAAGAGTTCATGCAATTTTAAAATAAAAATACTTAATATGCACCACCTAAAATCTCTATCATAAGATTAGATTCTTTATATAAAAATTGTTTATTGTGATATGATGAACCAAATACACAATTAACCTCCTACAAAGAGATAAAGACCCAATATTTTGATTTCATGAATAATTTCTTCCAAATCATGATCACAGGTTTGGTAGTTATTATCATGAGGGAGTAACTTGAAAGAGACATAGGAAACAACCTCTTTACCCTACATCAAGATGCCTGGAAAAACAATAATTTATGAATCAAAGAAATAATAATAACTAAAACCATGGTCCAGAAGTATCAATATGTGATGAAAAAGTAAAAAAATCACTTTCACCCATCAAAATATCTTTGATATTGTTAATTTCATTAATATAACAAAAACTACCAGGTTAAAGTATTCATAAAACATGAGAGCTTATAGAAATCCTTAAAAATAGTTTATAGTAACCTTCCAAACCTAAGAGGCTCTGAATATCAAACAAATATATGATGATTTTCATATTTTATTGGGGTGAGTAGGTTAGATAGAAAAGACACATATGTTGGCCCATCATGGTGGTGTTGTAGACCATAATAATGTAAACAAGTGCTGAGTATATAACAAAAACAATATATAAAACTAGAGTTTAATGAAAAATATTACGATACAACCTTTCCATTAAAAAATTAATAAAACATGTTAAAAAATAGAAATATGAATAAAAAAGTCCCAAAAATATCTTCATGTGGCTATCCATCACCAGTAAACCATCCTGAACTGAAGTATACAATAATATGTGAAACAACCATGCTACATGATCCCCATTCATTTACATTGATCCATCAGTACAACTTCTTCAAAAACCCAAAAGTAAAAAAAGGGTGTGAGCATAAATACCATTTGGATACCACCAAAATGCCTATAAAAGTTATGATTTCAATAATATAATATTTTTAGATTTTAAAATAGAAACATTTTAATAAATAATTTTTATAAATCCCAAACCATTATTAAATCAGTCTCGTTTTATAGCTAAAATCATTTCATATATAAAAAGAAATGAATCTGATAGGTATAATTGATAAAATAGGAATAAAATATCCCAAAATCATGAGGTATGCCAGATAAATCACATCCAAGATATAATCCATTAGGTGAAACCATGCGACATAACCTCGTATGAAATCCTATGATAAACAATCCCTCAAAAAAATCTTCATGCCATAAAAAATTATAAATTAAAAACCACACCTTATTTTTTCCTAGAAATATGGGAATATATACTAGTAAAAATATATCCATAACCATGAATATAATGGTACCGACCAATATTGATTCCTCCCATAGTCTATTAATATAAAAAAGAAACCTCCAGTGGTTCCACACACCCAAGGGTAACATGTGTCCATTTCCCAACCCCCCCCCCCCAATGTTTCCATTGTGAAAATAATTTACAAATAATATTTTAAACCATGTTCACAATTTATAAAATATTTAAAATACATAATATTCAACTTATAAGTTTGAAATACCAAATCCAATCCAAATAAAATATTGAATATTTTAATAAAACCCCTAGATTGATAATACCCACTACTAAAGATAACCCATTCAAAAGAAATATTCATATACAAAATCCATCAAAACAAGAAATAACATTAAATAAAATAATATCAAAAAGTAATTTTACATGAAAAATAATAAATTAATATAAAAAAAATTATAGAAAAAACATCATCAAAATATAGGAATAATAAATCACCATAAAAACAAGGATCGGGGAAGAGTATATCGAGTCCCCATCATCCAAGATCCATATGAAACAAAATTAGTCATCCCTATCAGACCCATTTTATTTGGAAACATATCCCAAATGTCGTCCAAAAATATTAGGAGGAATTTAATTTAAAATATATATACACCAAATAGGGGGGGAAAGACTGATGTCGCAACATACCTCTATGTGATCAATCAATAATGATGTAATTCCACCAAGAATCCTAGGGGAGATACATCCAATGTGTTTGGAATGGTATAAGATAATACCATATGTGATTAGGAGGATATTTTGATTATGAAATACTAATGGGAAAAGGGTAAAATACCACATTTGAATAAATGAGGGAGTCGTAACGTTTTCAATATGAGGTGGCATGGATAAAATAACCATACACCCTAATGTCTATTATATATGAGGGAGAACAATTTTCACTAGTGGTATGTGTATATAGAGAAAAAAATTCAAAAACCCACATTATATCTCTAGTCAAACACCAGACAACATACACATTTCCTACGGTATGTCACATGATTTTTCAAACTAGAAACTAGCTGGGAAATATTCCATTGGAGCCCCATAGAGGAATTCCATATATATTCTGCATGGTTAAACACAAATGTGAACCTTAACCACACACATTTATAGTCTCTCTCAGTTTCCCATATTTGTGGACATTGGTCCCCCAAATCATTCCAGTCTCAAATAGTGAAAATCAATGTTAATACAAATAAATATCTATGATCTGGAGTGAATCATAGGATCAATGTATTTAATTATTAATCATTCACTATGATTATGTTATGTGTTTATATTCCCCTATAATAATATGTCTTCATTAAATTGAATTATGTTCATTTGGGGATTGATTGATCAAATTGTGCGTGGAAATAGTGCCAGATCATCCACCATAAAATCATGAATTGGTGATAGACTAATATTAATGAATATTTTTTATGATACATCATTGATCGAGGAGATTATATAATAGTGATATATTACTCACTCATTGATTCTTTATTTACCATGGCATTGAGTAGGGATTCACAATTCATAAAAAAATTATAATTAACCATGGTTATCATGTGGTTGTAGATCATCTTGCTTGGAGTTATTGTATAGTGATATATCATTAAACTAGTAATAAATTGTTCACACCATTATTTTGTTTTGATATATCATTAATCTTCTGATATATCATTATCATTGATTTTTTATGTCAATACATCATTCATAGGGTGATATACGATACACCATGTTTATTTGTTGGGGTGTTGTCTAATTATGATAATTTTTGGTGATATAGTAATGAATTGATAAATGAGTTAGTGATATTTAATTATCCTTAAATTGTTTATTAGTTTTATATTACACAATACTATTATTTTATGATGAGATATCACATTATCCCCAAATGATGATAAGGGTGTTTATATATCATTGACAATCATTCTATGTTCAGATTTTATAAGACAACCATATCATTAATTTGAATTAATTCATGATAAAACAAAAAATGATACAGAAAATACAATCCAATAAGATCATGATTCCTAGTGTGTTTGGGATGTTTGGTACATAGTGAATAAAATTGAATCATTGGGAAATAATATAGCCTTAAAACTCAAAAAAATCACTTATATTCCATTGATATTCGATTACCATAGTAGATAACATGGGGATATACATTGAGATATTTTTATATAAAAATTAAAACAAGGTAGTAATCCTTGCATATAATGATTATATTAACACATGATAGACATGAGGAAAATAAATTTGAAAAAAAATGAGTGAGAATTCAAACAATGATGATCAAGGCGTGATATAAGATAATAACATCATAAATATATATAAACGAGGAAACAACATGATGTAAGAAATCATAGGCATATGTCAAGGCTAAACACTATGTCATCATGAAATTGCGTTCTTTAGATAACCTCACATGCATAGTAAATGGAATATCATGAGATAAAAACATTTCTTAATGCATTATAGGACAATATAATTCTGGTACCACCTGTAACACTCAAATCTTGTACATGAATTTGTATTTCACAAAGAAGATAAAACATAATAACACATTTATCAATTAAAATCCCATGATTATGGAGTGTGAGTTAATAATATGAAATTAAATAATCAATTAATTATAGGGTCATCTAGATTAATATCCTTGATTGTAAATGGGTATGGGGTTTGAGAATAAAAAATTCTAACATGGAATGTCAGAAGATACTATCATAAGCATAATCAGGGTATATAATGGTTTACGTGTGGGGTTAAGGATTGTTATATGTGTTCTATAGTAACATGGAAATCATAGGTTATGTAAAAAGTATTTTTAAATACACATAACCAGATGATCTATTTTAAATAAAAAGGATTAGTATAAAGAGTGTACTCAAATTACTAAAGGGATAGGGGGATACCCTAACATGAGAGGGAACTTCTAAAATAATGTAAATATCTTCTTATCAACATTTTAAGACCATATGAGGCATATATAAATGGAAAGGTTGAGTAATTTCATTTTTTATGTGTCTTGATTGAAGAGAAATGAGGGGTTAGGTGGGTTTTTTGGAAAAAGGGAGGATAATTTTTTATTAACTATTTAATAATGGTAATGGGATCTATGTAATAAAATTATCAAAACTAAAAACCATCCCATGGTTTCTATTATGGATAGGTATGAATATTATAATTTTAAATATTTTGTAAGGTTGAGACCCTAAATCATTAAATTAATACAATTTGTGTTGTGGATATGAGTCATTGTACTAAATAACTAATTTTAAAAACATAAATATAATATTAGTTAGTGGGATTCATTAATGTTTTGTAAAATGAAAAACCAAAATAAAATGAATATTTTACAAATGGGAAAGAATATTAATACATGGATACTCTTTATAGTAGATAAAACATCACTTTTGGTCTTTTATGATGTCATAATACATACCGTATTTATTTTTTACCAAAAATTTATGTTTTCTTAAATAAATAGGAAAAATTAACATATTGATAAATTCAAGATTTTATGTTCCAAAATAGAAGATATTTTATAATATATATATATATATATATGTGAATTTACCCTTTTAAATCAAACCTCATTTATTTATGAATAACTTTTTTAGGATGATATCAAATTTTTACCCTTCTAAAAATTATATTTGACTTAAAAAATTATATTATCATTTATATTTAAATAAATTTAATATAAATAAATTTATAAAATAATATATTATCAAAAAAATTATTGAATTCATCAAAAATATTTTCTTAATTAAAAATTGTTTTTTCTAAAAAATTCAATTTCAATTTCATCATATCATAGTTTAATATTTATCAAGCTCGTCATATAATCATTTATAGAGTAATAATAGCATAGGAAAAATATAATCATTTTATTATTGAATATAATAATTTAAAAATATATACTTTTATGGTCAAGATTCATAACTTCATATTACAACAACATATTCCTTGAGGGAAAGTTGTGTGATGGTGACACTTTTGTGTTATGGTTTAACAGAACAAGTCTATAATTATATCTACATAATATTAATGATGTCTAACTAATATATATTTAATCATTCTTTAGTTATTCAATATTTTATTGGTTTTGATAAAGGGAATATTTTAGTGATTCAATCTCACTCTAAAGCTCTAATAAATTAGCATCATAGGCTATGATCCTATTGGTCATGGACATACCTTGTTCTATCTATGTCAATTGGAATTGATCCCAACCATTTATATATATTAATCTTAATGGTTACTATAAAATGAAAATATTATTAAAATTTATGATTCTTAATGATATTATAATCTTAATAGAATATAACTTATCACAGTCCCTAATTACAAAATAAGTGCATGTGTTTCTATATAATATTTTTATTTTAATAAATAATTAATTATTTTGAAACGGGAATTATATTATAATAAATTCGGTTATTACATTCCTCCCTAATTTAGATATTTTACCCTAAAAATTAATCCCATAGACTAAAACTGATGACGGTACTTCTATTTCATCAATTATCTTGTTTTCCATGTTCCTTCCTTAAACTTTTCATTCCACTACATTACATTGAATTGGTGAGTTTTCATTTATTTATAGAAATTTTTCTTTATAATATATGACCATCAATTTCTACTACTCATATGAATGATCATTCTCCCATGGTTGAAAAATTGGATTCACTACATGTGAGGGATCTGTTATGAATTTCCATAATTTGGAAGCATGGAACACAACATGTTCATGAGATAGGACAGGTGGGAGGAGTAGTTCATAGTAATCAACTTTTTTCTGATCTATGATTTCATTTGGTATGATGTATCTTGGACTAGGATTTTCATTCCACCCAAATCTGTTAAAATTATCCCATAGATATTTATAAAGGAATTATTTATCTTCATCCTCAAAATCGAGTCAGAAAAAAATTTGTCAACGTATACTTTTTTGATGATTTGTAAGGATTTCATTCAGTGTTGACTAGTATTAACCATCTATGTTATGTATTTGTAAGACTAGGTCCCATTATATTCCACTCACGATATTTATCCTAGAACATTAGTGTCTGATACTACTTCATATATAGAGCCTAATAAGGTGGCCTTTGGTTACTTGAATGGAAATTTTTGTTCTTTGAGAAATCCACAAGGGGAAGGCACTAATCCCAACATCCTTGTGAATCTATTTATCGTGTTCTAAATGAATATTCTTTAGTTTATATAGTTATCCCAAACAAACCTTCCATTTGAGAGTGATAAGAAATACTGAAACTATACAATGTTACCAATACCATTGTAATTATTCTTTAGATCCTCGAGGTTAACTTATAATATTAATTAGATACAATGGAGAGTGGCACTCCATGATTCATTCCCACAACTATATTTTATATCTTGGTAAGTTGTTCAAGAGAGAAATATTCCTTGATAATAATGAAATGTTTCAACTTTATATTGTTGTCGAATACCACCCAGATGGTGTTATTTCATTTAGATATCCTAAGGATTACTATAATGGAAATCGTAGTTATGATTTATCATATCCATAGAGATATTTTAAATGCTTTCATAGTAACCTTACACTTATTTAATTCATCCTTGACATGTTGAAAAACCAAGCATTGGGATGCGAATTTTTAAATCTCCTCTTCATGTTATCCCACCAAAAATATTCCTTTTAAACTCTATGCATCTTGGTATATCTGGGATTAATATTGAAATAAAATCTACGAATGTAATCTTTATGTTTTTTTAGATGGTATTGTTTTTATGGGACACATATCCATGTTAAAAACCATATAACTAAATATTAATCAATGTTTTACTATAGAATATTTTGTATATTTTTCATTACTACTTGATCCCCCTTATAGGACTCCTTCATCCTCTCATAAATCAGTGGTTGATAAGATATTTCAGATTGATAATAATAAATTCCTTTTTTTATTTCAATTTATATCCTTTCTATGTCATAGATTATTGGATCCCTTTCAATCCTCATCATGGATTACATTTTAGGATCCATCTTACAACGATTATTTACCACTATTTTTAACATCCCAAGATACTAATGGATTGAACAATTGTATTCCTTGATCAAATATATCCACTTTCATTAGTAGATATTAATTTCATTTTGTTTCAATACATATATTTTGTTTTTTTAATTCATATATATTTCATAATTTTATCTATATAGATAATTTCACTAAATATTCAATACGAAGGTCGCTACAACTAACTCCATATCATTCTCTAAGTATTCCTTCTCAGTTATATTCAATTGGACGGAGGTATAGGCTTTCAATATTTCACCATGAATGAGTAGACAACACAATACATTTTTTACTCATTAGAGTTACCATAAATAATTACCAATAAGATGGTAATGATAGTACATTTGAAGAAACTAGACTCTTTTTTAACACTTCAATACTCTACTCACATTCGACAAGAGTAAAAGCCTAATTCACATTAATGTTATCTTGGTTAGTGGGATTTTAAATCGTGAGAGGTTTCTCTCAAATATATGACAGTACACAACTAATCCATGTAAATAATAGATTTATATCAAATATATTGGTTTGGGACTTCCTATTATTTCCACTCTTTTTGAATGATCCATAGATACCCCTTTACTGGTGTTAAAAGTATTTCAGAATGTTACATTCTCCATCTAATGAATACCATGATTTTAAATTATGTAAAAATATTCTATTAACATGGTTTATATATAAAATTAAAATTCTATTGATATTCTTTACTTATTTTTTATTAGAAAAGAATATCTTATTTAAATAATGCAATAAATTTGTCGATGCAATCCCTAAAGACATTATCAATTTAGCACACTAAAATAGTGGAAGAATTAGTGAGTCCAAAAAAGTAACTCTATTCTCATAGTTCCTATATATTATAAGAAATTTATCCTTTGGAATATCCTATATCTTTACCTTTACATGATAATATCCTAATTGAAGATCCATCTTAGATAATAAATATTTTTTAGATAGATTATTAAATAATTCATTAGTCTATGGAATATGGTAATTTTTATTTATTATGATATCATTAAGTTCACAATAATAAATACATAGGAACATTGACCCATCCTTGATCATGATGATAATTACCGTTGCGCCCTATGATGAAGCATGTGGGAATATAAAACCTTTATCTAGATTATCATCAAGTTGATTATTTTTCTCTTCAAAATTTAATTTTTCCATTATATATGGTGTTTTAAGTATTGAAAAAGACTCTAAATATAGGTTTTATAAATATTTCAACCTATCGGATTGGAAGAATACCATAAAATACTTCAGGGAACACATTAGTGAATTCCTATATAATTGGCATGTCATCAGGGTTGATTTTTCCATATTCAAAATTATTTGATATAAATAAACATTCCATAAGTAAATTACATCCATTATAGAAATAATAATAAAAATGTATATTAATCCTTTTCCTTGTACACGAATATAAATAGAGGGAAATTTTTATACAGATCATGATTTCTCTCTATCAACAATTTATGTTGTCTCTAAATAATGAAATTCAATTTATACCCAAACTGTCACCGTATTTTAATACATTTATTATCAGAAGGATCAAATATGATTTCAGCCCACAAATCATGGTGTGGGAGATTTTATAAACTTGATGTTTAATAATTAACATGTATACTATTTTCACAGATAGAACCAGTTGAATATTTAGAGTTGGTGTTTGAATAGTTTTAATAAAAATGAATTATATTAAAGAACATGTAAAATCATAATCAAATTTTAGGTTCACTATTGTCAAATGATTAAAAATAATATCTTTCAACAGTTAATTTTGATGATCCACCAATGAAATTGTGATTACAAATGATATCCCTTTCACTCTAGAAATTGGAGTTTATTTCATTAGTTTTAATACAAAAAACCTGACTTAGTACATTGATTGGAACAGAGTCATTATTCCCATTAGATGTAATGTTAGATAACCAGATGATGTTTGAATAGATAATTCATCTCCTCCATCACATTTATGAGCTTCTCCCATCATCATTTTCCAACAAGGTTCCTTCCTTCCAATAGTTAATCATTTATTTTTACCTTTCAAGAAATGTATTCATTGCAACATACCGCACTTTTGACCAGTGGAATTATAGAATATTATTTCCCCTTGATATTTCTCCATTACAACACTATAATTAATATCTATTATCCTTGTCTGATCCCCTATCTCTTTATATTCATTGTTCTCAATTTTATAATTTTATTATATATCATGAAATTTCAAACTAGGTAATAGTGTGTAGAACAATAGAATAACATCATAGAATCGATATAATAATAACATATAGTGGTATAAATTTACTTTCTGGGGATTCATATAAGCTAGAGGAATATAAAGAATGTATTTTTAAGTTCACCTCATATTCCATAATATATTTATTTTATTTTTTATTAGAATTTTAAAATCACTCCTTATTGTATATCATATAATGAGATAAATATATTTATTGATAAACATTAACTTGAATTATTTCCTCTCTACCTCTTCGATATCTTCCCCAATTTATATTATTTTCATAAATATCCACCAATAGATAGATTCTATATCTATATAGTTAACATCCATCATGGAATTATATTTGTCAGGGCATTGAAGGGTGCCAAATATCTTTTCAGTTGATTTGATCGATTTTTATAAGAAAAATGGATTAAATATTGTAGTTAATGTCTGAGGCCTTTGTTTCTTAATAGTCTCAAATTTAAATGTTCCCACATTTAGGGGATTCTGGTTATTCCCCCCAATTTCATATTTTTGTTCAGAAAATTATTTAACTATGGATTTATTTTCATAATGTTACTAATTACTTATCTCATCATGTCAGGCTTCACAGTCAGATAGTCATCGTGTTTCCTCAAACATTGGTTATTGACTCGGTTTCTCCAATTTCAATACGTAAAAAATAACGGGAAAATTAGTGATGAGAATATATTAAACACATAAACTAAAAAGATGAACAATAATGGGATAACTGATACATGATATATTTTTCTAATCCTATGAATTTATATATCTCAAAAACTATTTTTTAGGATATATTTCCTAAAATATTCTTTGTTTTGAATTTTTTTTAATCATAATTATATGAAATGTTATAGTTAATTTACTATTGGATATCCCATATATGTGGAAAACCATGTGTTCATGAAGGCCTCTTTGTCACACAGTAGGTGAAAATGGAGTCAATCTCGGTGCATCACTTTAGGGGATATTTTCCATTGGAGAAAATATTCCAATAATAAATTCATAGTTAGTAATCAGATACAGAATTAATTTCATATAAACAACTTAATCATTACCATAAAAACTTTGAGGGATGTTTTAATATGTTTAGTCTTATTTGAAACTATTACACAAAGTATATAGTGTTTTAATTTTCAAAATAAAATGTATTTACGCTGATACCTTCTATAAAATCCCATATCATTAACACATGTTAATTAAATATCTCTTTTAAATAGACACACCCACTGAAAAACTAGAAGATTGGAAGGGATTGTGTCATTTGGAAATTAGGTACATTGCACATTTACATGAATAAAAAGGAAAATAATATTATTTTAAAACATCCATAATTCCCTACTATTCCATAGATCTTCATAAACCGAACACTACAACCAAGGAATGTATATTAGAAGAATTTGAGAAATATTTACAAATAAGTGAATAAAAGGGGTTGGAATTATAGACCTGATCATTAATGCCTAATATAAGATGATAACCTCATAGATATATAGGGTTGTCTTGACAATATAAGGCATGGAATCATATTAATATGTCATGGATAACCAAAAACAAATCACAACAAAGTGTGATTAAAATTAACTCCCATACACCATACATGGTATCTAATAAGATAAAAAAATTCCAAGGAATTATAATGATATATAATTCTAGGACCACCCATCAATTTCAATTCACGTACAATAATTTCTATTCCAAAAAGATCAAAAAACATATGTATATATTTCATAATTATTAGTCCCATGATTATGGAGTGTGGGATAAATAAATATAAAATACTAATAATTTATGGATAGTTCCATATTGGTGAATACCCTTGAGGTGAAATTTTTATGGGTATTCATAACACAAAAGTCTGGAATGGAAAATCACGGGATAATTTTGGCGGTATAAAAGGTGTAAATAATGATTCTTGGAAGGTGTTAATAGAATAGAAATGTGTTCTCTCATTACATAGGACACCAAAGGAATGAATAGTAGATGTGTAAAAACACATTACAATATGAATAGTTGTTGACCAAATGGTATATTATAAAAAGATTGTGGCAATAGTTGGTTTCCTAGACACAACTATATAGTACATTTTATTACCATATCATGGGTACAGTTATATATTCATAATGTATTCTTACCATTACTATATTGATATTTCTGCTTCAAATAAATAATGGTAATGTCTATAGATTAAATTTCATATAAAAGGTTTACAGAAAATCAAAGTATTTAATGAGAACCTTAAGATACCATGACATTAATCATAAATATAGATTATATGTTCTAGATATGTTATACTAACTGGAATTTTTGGATTTTGGACTATCAGGTGATGGGGGATTATATTCATTGATACTTTTTCTCATGAAGTTCACCCATAGTTACCCCTAGTAGTGAGATCATTATGATAGAACCACAAAAAGAAATACCACATGTTTTTAGTGTTATTGGATGCTCCTAAGGATGCAAATTTTTATTGGTATCCAGACATAGGAATATTTACAATGTTATCAAATTGATCATGTACTTTGACTCCTGAAAAAAACCATGATAATGAAGTATTGGTGAGGTATCTTATATTGGGTGTGTCTTCAGAGGTAAGGAATTGGTTGAATGATCTATAATATATTTTCCAGTTCTTGGTCATGGAAGTTATATGTTTTGGGAAATGATGATTAGGGTGGTATACCCTTAATAAGAGCATGGTCATGACAGTCGAGGGTAAATTCATATATTTAGATCAATACATAATAAAGATTGAAAATGTTGATGTCATAGGTGTGCTTCCTACTTTAGTTGATATAAATGAAAATATATTATAATATATAGGGTGTGTTCTTAGGTTGGTTTTCATTTCTATTACATTTTTTATATCATTGGGGGCCATAATGGGCATCTAGATCCCACTATTTGTTTTAATAGTATTCCCTATAGTTGAGATATGGGCCTTGAGGGTCACACACAATAGCATATTCAATACACTACCAAATTCTATTTAATAGGTATATTGGATATTATAGCCCCCCAACATTGCGTTACAGTTTTTTTCCAATGGTATAAGTTCACAAAATGAATAAATAAATTCATATTATACATGTTCTGAATAATTTTAATGGAATGTATTTTTAAATGTATTATAATGTTTTGATGTAAATAAATTAAAATATTATTTACATGAATATTAGTTTCAAATATTCAATCTTCATTTCATATTTGTAGGAAGGATGTGTTCTGTTAATGACTCGAGTATTATCATGTAATATATTTATTATAGTAAAATATAGTGATGATAATATTTATGACTCAATACAGTATTCACAATATCATTTATGGTGTGTAAAACTGTTTGGGGGCAACATGTGAAATTTTAGGGTAATTTATGAACACGCTATATATGGAAGAAGAGACCCTCATACCAATAACTACAAACCACATCCCTATTTTCTTATCTCTATAGAATTATAGAGAGAGAGAGAGAGGATATGGGTTCAAATATCATATTTATCTACTTCTTCTGCATCACAATCAAGGATATGTAGTGATCATTTGGGTGTCGAAGAAATCCTCACATCTCTTTGGTAACACCAATAATTTGACAATTGAAACTCCCAGGATTTCATGATATATCTGTGGACGATCTAAACATTTTTTGCATCATATTTTTTGAGAAGAAATCACTGATAATGAGAAAACGCCATGTGTGTGTTTATCTCATACCATGTATTTTAGGTTTTTTAATTTTTTTTAAACTCTTCACATAAGATCCAAGTATTGTAATCATGCAACGTTTCACTAACAAAGATGATTTCATATTGATCATTAGTGAAAACATTTCAAAATCCCAATGTTTTGGGATTCTGTTTTGTGCCCAATAACATCAATTGGCATCAGAGCTACATGATAATTTTTTAATCCAAAAAAATCATTATTTTTAATAGAGGGCATTGTTCTAGTCCCAACCCAGCTAACAATGGATTTATATGAGATCAAATGGATAATTTGCAATCATCTGTGATTGGAATGCGAATTTTTGACCATTCTCAGATTGAAATATAGATTGAAAATCATGTTTTTCGGTATTAAATCAAAGAATATATATATATATTGGAAAATTTACTGTATTTTTTCGATTAAAAAATTTCACCAATAAACATAATCAGCAATGATAATATGGTCCCCAGAGTTGTGAATTCTAACTAACAGATATTTCTAACATTGATTCATTTAAAAATAATAATTTTTTACATATCCTAAGTATGTTTTGGAGATTTTTAAATTAAGTTCAAATAAAATAAAAATTTCATTTACCCATGTGCCTGTTTAGGGGATCATTAATTTCAATATGAAATAAATGGTTTTCTAGTGTTTTTCCTTGGTCAGTATGTGTCTAAAAATATATTTTCATTCTTAAAAATAGTTAAATGGGGTGGTTTGGATGACTGAGATTCTACCAGAAGACAAGGAAATGTTGTTGGTCCCCCATACCTGGTTGAGAAACCTTAGTTTGGTAGTCACGAGGAACATGAATCCCCTTCATGGTGGGCCTACCCATTGATGGGAATAGTTGGCTGGTTACCTTGCCCTACTACCCACCTCATCTCATCCAGCATTGACTGGTCTTGTCACCTTATCTGCGGTGGACCACCCAAGAACTGAGAATCACTAGCCCTCACTTGGTTTGATTTCCCTACCATAGATTCCACAACATCTTAAGCCACCAAATCCCCATACTCCCACCAATATTGGGTGGAATAGACACCTTCTTTTATCTACCAAATTAACTATTACAATGGTTTGTAATAATTAGTTTAATTTAAACATGATTTTGGATTCATCAAAGAATCATTATATGTATAAGGATTTGTGTTTGAAATTATGAGTATTATTTTATACTCTAATGACCCCCTCACCTTCATGCGAGTATTATTGTATATGTCAGGACCCATCCCCCGGGGCCCGTGTCGTAACTACACCAAGCCCACTATCAATAGGACAAGGGTTGGCAACTACCACCAAAGGCATGTATCCCTAAACTAGGAAGGAATTAACTTTATAAATGTAAATAAACACATCAGAGTACTCAACTACAAGCAAAACACAAAGTAAAAACTGTATACAAAAAGTGTGATGAATGTAAAAGGGGCTGGAAATAGAAGCCCAACTGTAATGTACATGTACAGCTAAAAAATTGAAAAATAGCTAAAAGGAAAAGAGAAACTCCTGGATCATCCTCTGGGGTTCCTACCTGAGGGGTAGGTATAGATTTCCACCTAATCACTCCATGTCTATCAAACTCATCTATCTACGGACTCGTCAAAAGATCCACCTCTAGGTACCATCGAGTTCTGGCACTCTCAGCCTCCTTCAGTGACGACTATCATCTGCATCCAACACAAAGAGGTTCAGGCATATCCTATGTAGGGGAGAGTATAATGATACTCAGTAGGGACCCAGAGACTCTCAATGTCTAAAAAAATCCAACAATGATAAATCACAAAGTTTGAAATCAACAGATAACCATTACTTAGGTATATTCCCATAAATATACCGAAGTAACCATATAACCCATCTCAATCATGTGGGAAAAAAATTTCAATGACTCATATGAAACAAGGATTTTTATTCACGATGTAGAAACCATGGGTGCTGGAGAAATCCTCCTCTATCGAGTACAGTGGGCATGCCGCTACAACCAAGCACTTCCCACTAACCTTGGACTACTGTGGTACTCCACCTGTCGAGTATTGTTGGTTTTCCGCGCTCACACAGAGGTTCTTCCCATCATGGTTCTACTTCTACAACCAAGCGCTCCCCCTCATAGCTTATAGAGGTACTCCTTCTGTCGAGTACCGTGGGTACGCCACAATAACCAAGAGCTCCTCTTCCGTGGGTCTTCTACTACAACAAAGCGCTCCCCACTGGGCCATCTGAATCTCTCAGAGTCGATCAGTTAGTAATTTTCAAGTCTCAGCTAGCTACTAGGTCTCAGCAATCTGCTCACTCATCACCGGGAGGGTCCACTCCACGATCTATAGGTAGGTACATCAAGTGTGACGAAGTCTCATGTATAAGTATCACAAAGGACTACCAAGTCATAGGGGTCTTAACGCAACTGACGGTGCATCAATCAGACGCCCGTTCTGTGAGTTATTATCCTTTTAGTCTAAGGGCCCGGTTGGATTCGTGTACGAACCAACCTGGCTGTATCTCAACTATACCCCGAACTTCATTGGGGTATACTCAATGGGAATGTCTCTCATTGAGATTACGATCTCCGCTAATGGTTCGTCAAACAGACGTCTGGTGCCAACGATATGGCTAAAGAAGCAAAGGGTCTGTAGTGGGCTCGGGTCAGATTTGTCCCGGTCGGACTGACACTGCCCAACACTGTCTGAGCAGACCCATTCTGAGACAACCCGGACAATCGTGATGGGTCTGACCCGGCCATTTCGGTGGGTCAGCCCGCTAAGTTAGGCTCGTTTCGCTAGGCCTTGCCCAACAGACTGTGAGGGCGGTTCATCCTGGATGCCTCTAAGTAGGCTGTTCATCCCAAAGTCCAGTGCCACATAGGCCAACACCACGAGGGGTGTGGATCGAGAGGCCAACAGCTAGGAGGCTTGCAGCAAGCCACGCGGGGGACGAGCAGGCCTGCTGTACACCAAGCTGGCCACGGGTGCACCATGCAGGGCGTGGCAGGTGGGGCCATGGGGGCACCGAACATGGAGGCGGGACGCCGGGCAGCGCGCTGGGGTGCTGGCATGGTGCGGGGTGATGGATAAGGCCATGGATGGGGGTCGCCAGGGCATCGGGTAGGGCATCGGGGCGCCGGGCAGCGCACCAGGGCAGCGCAACGGGGCATCGGGCAGGTCACGACAGTCGGTCACGGGGGTGCTGGGTAGGGTGCTGGGGCACCGAGCAGCACACCGAGGCAGCATAATGGGGAGTGGGGAGCGCGCGGAGTGCATGGTCAGGTAGCATGGGGAACGGCATCATGCGGGCAGGCAGCGGGGGGCGTGACGGCACGCATGTAGGTAGCGCCTGGCACGGCATCATCCGGGCAGGCGGCGTAGGGAACGGCGGCGCGATCCGTGGCGGCCGTGGGGAGCGTGGACATTGTTCTCCTTCTTCGTCACATATTTGCTTCTTCAAAGAACACCACAAAGAAAGATCGATGAACGGTGTCGGTCCATGTGAGGTTGGCTCGGACTATCCATGTTTAGGGTGATAGCATTTGGTTCATCGAAGGTACGATTACCACCAATTTAATAATAGAACATCGAAAAGATTTCATTCAAAAGAATATGAGAAAATAAAAGGAATAATTCTTAAGGTAAACCCCCTACCTTTTGATTCTTCGTTCGTTGATTGACATTTGTTAATGGTAATGTCGAAAGAAGACGATAAAGATTGTCGATTGTTGTGCTCATCACACACTCCCAATCTAAGCTCGTGTGTCCATCCATTGAAAACGATGAAGAGGGATGTTGATCTCCATCGGAAAGTGGTCAGGGTAGAAGTCAAAGGATGAAGTTTCGTTGACATTCGTCACGTTCCTTGTTGGGAGAATGGTTCTCCCTAGCTCTCCTCTTCATTCATTCTACCAAAAGAGAATACCAACAAAATAATAATTATAGGTTGTCTACTATTTTATTGTCGGCACATAATTCAAACGAATAAAGAAACTCCCCATAATAAATTCACACGCGATGGTGTAGTTAATTGGCATGCGTGTTGGCACAATTAATTAGCATGTGCGATGGCACAATTAATTGGAATGTGCGTTGCCTCAATTAATTGCGCAGAGGAGCTCAATATGTCCTCCCTCATTAATTAGGGGGGGGTGGAGAGGTTTCATCCTCTACCATCAATAGGGGTCGGGTGGTCCCCACCTAAATTATCCTCCAATGGGAGGTTATGCTAGTGTGGGGACCCACCACCATAACCTCTCATGAAAGGTTGGGGTGTGGCAGTCCCACCATCAACTCCCAAGTGGGGGTTCCAACTACCCGCAATCATATTGGAGCTAAAAAAATAATATAATGTGTTACACTTTATTTTATTATTTTTTTAAGAACAACGAAAAACTAACTTTTATCCTCGACTCACTACCGTCAAAGTGAAATTCTTCTTAAGTGAATACCGGCGCTGAGATTTCTATGGTACCCTCGGATTTCAGTTCTGAGCACTGGCTTAAAAGTTATAAAAACCCACTCGTACGTTTACTGAATGTACCTGAAAAAAACATCAAAAATTGAATCCAGGCACATCGGGCCTCAAATTCAAGCGCCATAAATTTTTCAGACTTTTAAAAATCATATGTATTTAAAAAAATCCCTAGAATTTATGGGTCTTTACATACTACCCACCTCAGGGGATTATGTCCCCATAAGCTACAACTCACAATAAGCGAACAAATGGGGGGTACTGAGCACACATTTGAGTCTCCCGCTCCCATGTGCTCTCTTAGAGGTTCACGTGCTACCAAAGAACATGCACTAGAGGTATCGACCCTCCACGTAGGACCATCTCCTATTGATACTCAATCTACACTGGAACCACTGTGAAAGTCACACCATCGTCGATGTCCAGCTCCCCATAGTCGATGATGTGAGAAGGGTCGTGCACGTATCTTCTCAACTGAGATACGAGGAAGATGTCAGGCACTCGGTGTAACTGAGCTGGAAGAGATAGGCGTTAATCCACCTTGCTTACTCTGCTAAGGACTTGGAATGGTCTGATTAGCCTCAGAGATAACTTGCTGCTTCGGCCAAATCTCTATAGACCTCGTCGAGGTGAGACACGTAGAAATACATGGTCACCATCCTTAAAGTCTAGAGGTCTCTGTCTCCTATCCGCATATAAGTTATATCTAATCCGTGTGTTCTTCATCCACTCTTTGATGATCTACACTTTCTCTGTGGTAGCCCATACAATCTCTGGTCCCACAAGTGCTGACTTCCCAGGGTCTGTGCAGTACAAGGTTGATCTGAAAGGTCGACCGTACAGGGCCTCAAAAGGTTCCATGCTGATGGTGGAGTGCAAGCTGTTGTTGTGCGCAAAATCCACCAATGGTAGATGATCCTCCCTAATAATACTGATGTCAACAAAACTTGCATGGAGCACATCCTTGGGGGTCTGAATGGTCTGCTCAGTCTTACCATTCGTCTGAGGATGGAAGACAGTGCTCAAGCGAAGATGTGTCCCAAAGCCTCCTGCAACCCCTTCTATAGCCTAGAATTAAATCGTGCATCACAGTGAGAGACAACAGAAGTATAAAATCCATGAAAACGCACAATATTCTATACATAGAATCATCCCAAACTCTATACTAATCACTGCTCTCTTATCTGTTGGAAGTGGGCTAACATGGTGAGTCGGTTGATGATCACCGAAATCGAATCATTCTTCCTGGATGTACGTGGAAGACCCATCATGTAGTCCTTGGATATCCCATTCCACTTCCACAATAGGACCTCTAATGGGTGAACTAAGCCCAATCATACATGGGGCTCCGCCTTCACTTTCTAACAAGTGAGGCATCGTGAGACATACTCCGCTACAACCTTCTTCATACTTGGCCACCAGTGCTATCATCAGAGGACCTGACACATCTTCACCACTCTTGGATGTACTGCTAGAGGGGAAGTATGGAAATCCCTCAACCCATCCTCTTGAAGGGCCACTAGTACCATGGAACATCCTCAAAAGATGATGACATGCTCCCCACCTTCATAAAATCCATCAGGTTCCTGCCCGATTGATATCTGAGCACGTTGTGTCTCGCAGTCAGTGTCTCTACACTATGCCTCCCTGACTCGTTGAAGAAGGGTAGGAGTGACTATATGAGACTTTAGAAAGGATGCTCTATCCCTATCCCGAAAGGATATCTTTAAGGCAGCCATCTTCTCTGTCACCTATCCTAGTAGCTGAATACCAGACCTCTCGTTGAGCGCATCTTGAACAACGTTCCCATTCCCTAGAGTATAGACTATCTCGAAGTCATAATCCTGGAGGAACTCAAGGCAATTACACTGTCTGTGGTTTAGGTCCTTCGAAGAGAAGATATACTTGAGACTCTTGTGATCAGAGTAAATGGTAAAATGTTAACCCATCAGACAGTGGCGCCACATCTTCAAGGAGAAGATCAATGCTGCTAACTTCAGGTCATGGGTAGCATGGTTATTCTCATTTTTCCTCTACTACTGAGAACCATATATGATCACTGCTCTCCCCTACTTCAGGACACACCTATGTATTTCCCCTGATGCATCATCGTAAACTATGTACCCTATGCCTTCCTCTAGAAGTCTCAAGATGGGGGCACTAGTCAGCCTCTGCCTCAGCTCCTAAAAGCACTATTGGCATCTCTCTAACCAGATGAAGTGTTTCCCCTTCTTCTTCAATGCTGATAGTGGTGATGAAACTCTAAATGAGTCTAGAATTAATCTCTGATAGTACCCAGCCAGACCCGGGAAACTCTGTACCTCCATCACACTCTGGGGTGGCTCCAAAGCAAGTACCTCCTCGATCATTGATGGGTCCACTGTGACTCCAACCTCTGATATGACATGTCCTAAGATTTGAACCCCTTGAAACCAGAACTGGCACTTCGAGAGCTTACCATAAAGCTAGTGCTTTTAGAGCGTGTCTAGTACTACCCGTAAATTGTAGGCATGCTCCTCCTCAGTAGTCAGGTAAACCCGAATTTCATCGATGAAGAATAAGAAAAAGAGACCGAGGTATGGATGGATGATCTTATTCAAGAGACTAATGAACACTATTGGATTGTTGGATATGGTGAAGGGCATAAGAATGAACCCTTAGTGGCCATAACGACAACTGAATGGAGTCTTCTGCACCTCCTCATCTTGAACTCTAAGCTTGTAATAGCTTGATTTGAGGCCTATCTTCAAGAACCACCAAGATCTCATTAGCTAAACAATGAATTCATAAATCCTCAGGAGTGGGAACTTTTTCTTCACTATAACCTAGTTCAGGTGACGGTAGTCGACACAGAGCCTCAAGCAACCGTATGCCTTTTTGGTGAATAGAATCAGGGCTCACCAGGGTGAAACACTGGGCCAGATGAATCCCTTCTCCTATAAGTCCTCTAGCTGTACCCCCATCTTGCGAAGCTCAGAGGGAGATATCTGATATGATGTAGTGGATATTGGTTTCGTCATAGGGTATAAGTCTATATAGAAGTCCACCTCTTGGTTAGGAGGTAGTCCTGGAACATCATCAGGGATAACATCTGTGTACTGGTCCAGCAATACAGGATCAGTTGTACTCTCCACATCTACTACTACAAGGGTAAGGCAAGACAACTATTGAGTGATCAGTTGCACCCTCCTCCGAGAAAGTCTGTCCTGTGCTCCAAAGGTTCCCTTCTTGCCAGTGAAGGTAAACCTAGTCCCATATGTGTGGACACAAAGCACTTTTTTCCTGATATAATCAATCAAATCATGGACTGTAGATAACTAGTCCATACCCATGATGACGTCACAAGAACTCGATGCCTCTACTAGGAGATCCCAGCCGAAGCTCTCACCTACTAGAGTAAGATCGCACTGCCGACACTAGTGTGTAATCGTCAAATCAGCTCCGGTGGGAGTCTCTAGCCTTAAGGATCAAACTAACGTCTCCTTCAAAATATCTGAGCTCTGAATGAGGGATGTGGTAATGAACGAGTGACTGGAACCTATGTCTATAAGAACTATAGATATGGTGGAACAGACAAAGATCATACCTCGAATCATCTCCGGAGCGTCGTGATCATAGGGCTCAGCTGCCTGAAGTTGTGCACTCCCCTGTCCACCAAATTACCTGTGGTCTGGGTGTACCTCCTAGTGGTGGTGGTGGTGGTGGCAGCACCTCAAAACATCCTCCACCACCAGCTGCACGTCCAGATCCTCTGCCACGTTCACCTCCTCCCTGCGGACCACCTTGATCGAACCTATGCCTCTGCCTGGGAGGTCCCTTAACTGTCTATTGATTGTTTGTGTGGTGGGTCGGACAGTCACAAGCCATTTCACCATGTCCGATTCATGAGTAACAATGCCCGCTCCTAGAAGGTCTGTCTCCAACCTTGGCGCCTCACACATCTGATCCGGAGTCATACTGTTGACCACCTGTAGGTCTGGTCCTCTTGGACCTCTGCGTCAACTATCTACTACCTGCTGCAAAAGACTCCACTACATGTCAGCTAGATGTGGGTCACACTCTAGGAGACTGCTCAGTAAGGAAACTCTCCACTAGGAGAGCTCACTCCAACACCCCCATCTGCGTCGGGATGCTATGTGAGATCATCCTCACTCTGATCTGTCGCATAAGTCCAAGATCTATGGTCTAGGCCATAAAGAACAGGACTCGTACCGTATCAGTGGAGTAGCATGAGAGGTCGGTGAACCTCAATGAGTACTACGCCACTATCATGATACACTACTGTAGATGCAGTAGCTCCTGTATCTGTGCCTCATGAAGTGTTTATAGTAAAAAATCCTCCAGGAATATTCTCTCGAAGTCTGAACAGAGTGGTGTTTCCTTGTCATGCATCTGGAGCATCAGGCTCTACCATATGCCTGCTACTGCCTGAAGGAGGTTGGCAGCAAGGATAACCATGATGTCTGCTGGTGTCCCTACTAGCCTGACGACTCACTCCATAGACTCTAGCCAGTCCTTAGCCACATGTGTGTCCATCTTTCCCCTGAACCAGGGTGGCCTCTAGTGCTGGAACTCGTACAATGCGCTCAAGCGGCGTGCATCTTCTGCTGGTGGGAATGGTGACATCGGTGGACCAATGAGGAGTGATATCATTGGTGCCTCTACTGGGACCTCAACTAGAAGAGGACCTGGCACTGAGGCCTCGTCGCTCGGTAGGATATCAGTGTGTACTACTCTTGGGGATCTCACTGGTCGTCCATGGGGAGACATCCTAAAATAAATAGATGTGATGCGGTCAAAAGACTATATGTAGTGAGATGACCTGATTGAGATGACTTAAAGAAAAACTTTGGGAAACACACACACTATGAGGGTTTTCGTGTACTGAGTTTGAAATAAGAAGTCAGGGTCTTGGAGTATGGATACGTTGGCTGCCCATACCAACATTGGACTCCCTGAACTGAAAACCACACATTGTACCCTTAACACTATTGCTTAACAGAAAATAAATATCAGAGTCCTATGTTCTACGGTAGAAACGACCCCTGTGATACCAATTTTTCATGACCTGTCCCCCTAGGCCCATGTTGTAACTACCCCAAGCTCACCTTTGTAGAGGTCAGGGGTAGGCGACTAGCACCAAAGGCATATATCCATAAACTAGGAAGGAATTTCCTTTTTAACAGTAAACATACACATCAGAGTACCCAACTGGAATAAAAACACTAAGTATAAATTGTATACAAAATGTGTGCTGGAATGTAAAAGGGGCTGCAAATACATGCCCAACTATAAATTACAAGTACAACTGAAAAAGGGAGAAACTACCGAAAGGTAAAGAGAATTTCCATGATCATCCTACAGGGTTTCTACCTGAAGGGTAGGTATAGATGGACACCTCAGCACTCCACATCAGTCAGACTCTTCTGTGTACCAACTCGTCGTAAGGTCCACCTCCGGGTACTGTTCAGTCTTGGCTCTCTCGGCCTTCGTCAGTGTTGTCCATCATCTTCATCCAACACAATGAGGTACGGGCATTGACCATGCCGGGTTGTGTATAATGATACTCAGTAGGGACCCTGAGACCTTCAATGTCTCACAAAATCCAACTAGGATAAATCAAAATGTATGAAATCAACAGATAACCATTACTTAAGTATATGCCCATACATATACCTAAGTTATTAAATAACCCATCTCAATCATGATGAAAACAAAATAGTCATTGACTCAGCTCTAAGCAGGATTTTTATTCACGATGTCAAAACCACAGATGCTTGAGAATTTGACCTCTGTCGAGTACAGTGGGCCTGCCGCCACAACCAAGTGCTTCCCACTATCCTTGGACTACTGAGGTACTCCACCTGTTGAGTACAGTGTGTCTTCCACACTCACACAGAGGCACTGCCCACCATTGGTCTGCCGCTACAACCAAGTTCCCCCCTCATAGCCTACAGAGGTGCTCCTTCTGTCGAGTACCATGGGTCTGCCGCTACAACCAAGCAGTCCTCTGCCGTGGGATTGCTGCTACAACCATGTGATCCCCACTAGGCCATCAGAATCAGTCCAAGTTGATCAGTCAGCAGTCGTCAAGTCTCAGCCAGCTACTAGGTCTCTACAATTTGCCCAATCATCAACAGGAGGGTATGCCCCACAAGTTAAAAGTTGATAGTCCATGTGTCACAAAGTCTCATGTATAAGTATCACAAAGGACCTCCATGTCATAGGGGTCTCAACACAATTGAAAGCGCATCAATCAGACGCCCAGTCTCTGAGCTATTAGCCTTTTAGTCCAAGGGGCCCGGTTGGATTCGTGTATGAACCATCCCGACCGTATGTCATCAATACCCCAAACTACAGTGGGGTATACTCAGAGGGAACATCTATCATCGAGATTACCAGCCCCACTGACGGTTTTTCAAATGGACGTATGGTGCCAATGATATGGCCAAAGATGCAAAGGGTCAGTAGTGCGCCCGGGTCTGGTCCCACCCGGTCAGACCGTAATGGCCCAACCTAGTCTGAGCTGAACCGTTTAGGGAAAACTCAGACGGAATCGAAGGGTCTGACCTGTCCCGTTGGGTGGGTCATCCCACTTTGTTAGTCTTGGTCCGCATGGCCGGGATGAGCGCACTACGAGGGCTTTTCGGCCCTGATGCTTCCACACAGGCGGCTTGGCCCAAAGGCCGGGGCTAGTTCGGCCAATGCCGTGAGGGGCGCGGCTCATAAAGTTGGATTCTAGGATGCTAGCGGTAGGCCACACGGGGAGCGGGTAGGCTGAATGGACACTAGGTGGGCTGTGGAGCACCGAGGAGGGCATGGGAGGGGGGCCGCAGGGGTGCCGATAGGGCGTTGGGGTGCCGGGTAGCGCATCGGGGCTTTGCGATGGGGCAGGCAGTGCGGTGTGCGGCGGTGCACGGGTAGGCGGTGTGGGGTGCGGCGATGCAGGGGCAGGCAGCACGGGGTGTGGTGGCGCAATCCTCGGGGGCCGCGGGTAGCACGACCTTTGTTCACCATCTTCGTCGCCTCATTGCTGCTTCAAAGAACACCACAAAGAAAGATCGACGGAGGGTGTCAGGCCGTGTGAGTTTGGCCTAATCCCTCCACATTTATGATGATAGCAGTTGGTTCATCAAAGGTTTGATGAACCACAATTTAGTCACAAAACATCGTAAACAATCGTTTCAAAAGAATATGAGAAAATAAAAGGAATGCTTCTTAAGGTAAACCCCCTACCTTTTGATTTTCTGGTCATTGATCGACGTTCATTGATAGTGTTGTGGAAAGAAGACGTTGATGTTCATCGATCACTGAATTCATCACAAACTCCCAAACCACGGTTGTGTTTCATTTCATTGATGACGATGAGGAGGGATGTTGCACTACATCTGAAATTGGGCATGGTAGAAGACCGAGGAAGAAGCGTCACCAGCATTCTCCGTGTTATTCACGTTCTTCGGTGGGAGAATGGTTCTCCCTTGCGCTTCTCTTCCTCCGTTCCACCAAAATAGAATTCCAACAAAATAATAATAATAGTTTGTCTATTATTTTGATGTTGGGACACAATTCAAATAGATAAATAAACTCCCCTTAATAAATTCACACGCAAAGGCACAATTAATTGGCAGGCTTGTTGCCACAATTAATTGGCACGTGCATTGGGACAATTAATTGGCACGTGTGTTGGTGCAATTAATTGTGCAGATGATGTCAAGAGGTCCACCCTCATTAATGAGGGGGGTGGAGAGGTTTCATTCTCTACCATCAATAGGGTTTGGGTGGTCCCCACCTCAATTATCCTCCAATAGGAGGTTAAGCTGGGGTGCGCCCCACCACCAAAACCACTCATGGGAGGTTGGGGTGTGGCAGTCCTACCATAAACACCCAAGTGGTGGTTCCAACTACCCACACTCACATGGTGGCTCAAAAAATAAAATAATGTGTTACACTTTGTTTTATTATCTTTTATAAGAAAACCCAAAAACTAACTTTTATCCTCGACTAACTACCGTCACGGTGAATGTATTTTTAAGCGAATAACGGTGTTGTGAGGTCAACAGTGCCCTCGTATTTCTGTTCCAAGCACTAGCTCAAAATTTATAAAATCCTTCTTGTATGTTTACTAAACGTACCCGAACAAAACATCAGAAATTGATTCCTAGCACACCGGGCTGTGGAATCAAGCACCGTAAATTTTTGCGGATTCATAAAAATCCCATGTATTTTAAAAAAATCCAATGAATTTCCGGGTCTTTACATTATAATTATAACATGAGTAGAGATTAACTTCACACTTATTTGTGGTGATTCACTAGAAATGAGTTAGATGCATTGGATGGGTAGATGCAGCAATTCTAGTTGCAAGAAATGAAGATCAATGAAGTTCAGTAGGTGTTGTGATGATACATTATTCACTCAATGGATCCACCATTAGTATTAGAGAATAGTGATGCAATTATTGTATTTTTTTCATGGTTTATTATTTTATGTATTTGCAGTTTACGCTCAAACACATAGAATTATAAAAAATATCCCTATGATAAAATGATAATGTGACATGATAGATATTATATATTGAATGATCAGTTATGAGTGTGGTCACATTTCACATTCTTATTAAATAGAAAAATATTTCTCTCATCATATAAAAAATAAAACCCTCAAAGAAATATACTGTCATAAAGACATTCCATTATTGAAAAAATGGAATAAACCTAGGGTTCAGGGTGCTTGTTCAACCATAAGGGATGGTGCCTCTTAATACTGAATAGATCATATGAGAGTTTTGGGTTGAAATTAATAAATGTCTAGTAAGTATAATCTGGATCTAACTTGCTATCATTTTAGAGGCATGTTTTGGGGATATATATTTTTTATTTACGAATCTAGGACTAAACTTATTAGATCACAGAACCACTTGTTAAAGTGATTTTACAACAAATGGCCTACCTGGAACCCTATGAATAGTTGAATAGCCATAGCCATTAAACTATGTATAGAGGATCATATAACCATGAAACGTAAATACTCAAGAGATATAGTATTCTAATTCTAGAATAGAGGGTTCATATAATTTGTTAAAATAGCTGGATATATTTAATGATTTTAATAATTAATCAAAGTTTCTAATTCGGAAATCAAGATAATATTACTAATATTATATATTTTCTTAAATGGAATGTTATAACACAATAAATAATATGATTAATGCTGGAAATATTATATTTTATCAGTGGAAAGATTTTCCTATTGTATAAATGGAACTTGTTAACAATTATATATTATAATAAATTCAATGTGATAGTGTCCCCAACACTTTTCAATCTACATTAGGAAGAGAGGATGTAAAATTTATTTTAGTGGACTCATTTGTAATGTATTTTATGGATGCTCTATTATGCTATCATCATTTTCACATGTATGTTCGGTCCATTAATGTAGGAAAAATATGATATTACATGTACTCTCATCTCTGATAAGTATATGATGATAATGTGAAGGATGATATTAATACAAAATTATTACACTGGATTTGTGTAAATTTAATTGAGTATTTTTATCTCTTAAAAAATTCAATTATATTATAATTTTCACCCATTTAATCCACTCGCACTTTAGGTTATAAAATGAACATTATTTTGTAAATGTTTTTCTTAACATTTATGAATGTCTAGCCTTATAAATAAGAATATGAATGATAGTTTAATATATAGTTATTATAGAGATCAAATTGTAATTAAAAGATAAAATTATATTGGAATGTGGCACGATAAAGGAATATTGTAAATGTACATCAATGAAATAGATATTAAAGGGTAAGTTAATATCTTTTCATTTCACGAAATAATTATATGGATTTTTAACAACAATGGACAGAATCAATGAAGCATGTACTCACTTCCTCAGTGTGTATTCATCACCTAAAATCAATGGTTCAATATTAATTCTTGGGTACTATATTGTATATTCATATCACATATGTGTATAAAAAATATGACCATGTATAAAGACATTACTAGAAGTATAGTGTACATTCCAAGCAGCTGAGAAAGGATAATTCCAAGGATAGTGGTTAGAAGAACATGAATTCTATATTTCCATGTGAATGAATTATATAAAACTATTATTGTTAAAATAAAAATAAATCACATGTCCTATGTACAAATGGAGACAATATTTCGGGTTCCAGAATGAATTTTTTTGGAGTTTCATACTCAATCAATTGTTTAGAAATAAATGATTTAAAGGAAAATCATGATGAGTATAAATGCAAGACATATATACCAATTTGTGAAAAGTAAAATAATTATCCGTAAAACAAAAACTAAACATCCAAGATAAATATAGTTTGATATTTAGACTATATCGAGATAAACACCTTAGTTATAATCGATTTATATAAAATGTTTTTTTATAAAGAAAAAATTATAAAAAAACATTAAGACATAGTGCTTTTATAATTATTGCAACATGTGAGTGTGAATTATTTAAAGGGTAAGATATTGGTAAATATACAATATTATATTAATTTAAGTGATTGTGGTATCTCAATGTGATGTATGACATATGAATGGTTAGAATATATGAGTTTCTTTGTGCCAATATTCCCAAGTATATATTTAAGAATCATTCATCGATCAATATAATGTAGTGTGGAGTAATTAAAAAACTCACATTACCTTATTTAAATCACTAAATTGATGTTAATGAGGAGGTTAAGTGAATAAGTCTTAAATATTTTCTTTGGTCAAAAAAATATAGCATAGAGTAATTTTTAAATGAATTTTTTCTAAATCAGAATAATTATGTACAAATTATCAGTGTTGGAACTTGCCAAAACATCGATTATATTTCATGATATACTTCACAAATAATGGTGATATCCCATAACTACATTACAAGTATAATCACTAATGGACATCCAAAATGTTTTACACTTATGAAAATCCATTATATCATAATGAATTTTGTTTGGACGAAAAGAGTTTTCTTGGACATAAGAAACGTGCATCAAGAAAACAAATATGTGCATATATAGTAATTTTCCTAATGGTTTCTTATAATATTATATAAATTTCTAATATAGATAATTAATAGTCAAGGGTTTGAATACATTTCCTTAAAAGTGTTCACATATCTACATGAGATAGTGGAAAAATGATTGAGTTTTGTTTGGTCTATTGTTATGATATCGATGAAGTTGGAATATAAACAAGTTCCATAAGTGCTTGTATAATAGGAATGTTCTAGGGACATATGAAATCGAAATGATAATTCCACGGTGATGGTTTTTGATTCACCTAGGACAAGGATAAAATTACACAATGAAAATAATAAATCAATCAAGAATGAATTATATTTCTATTAGATCATATTTACAAGATCAATTAAAAATCAATAATGTTTTCTAGGTAACCAAATGAAAAGGTGATGTTAATTTTGAAAATAGTGGTCGATATTTAAACGAGATGATACATGGATGGTAAAAGTGTTGATGCAATAAGGATTATTTGATAACACCAATCCGTTATGCCAAAATAAATAATAATTTTAGTTAACATTGATAATTTATATAATCATTTTATTAAGAAATTTTTGACATGAACTCTCATCGAAGGGTCTAAATGATGTGCCAGAAAGAGTTGGTGACACCATATGATTATAATAAAGGTTAGACATTAAGGAAATATAGTTCAAGAATAAAACAGAACAAAGATATTATAATATTCATTTATAATAAATTTTTGTTGTGTGTCTACCAGAGGTTTGTGGGTGATCCATTTTTCCAAGTAAAACATGTTCCCCACACATGGAAAACCAATATTGATCTTACAACTAGATAAGACCGGGTTTCTATTAGTTCTCCAATGATTGAATTAATGTAGTAACCTATGTTCTATGGAATAGGATCGATTAAGGTAGGTAGAAAGGTTTCATGGTCCTAGTCAATCATACATAAGATGACCTGGTACTGAAATATACAAGCTGGAACAATTAAAGAATTAATTGGTACCAATATCACAGTTCATAATCTCTATAGGTTAACATTTGTAGTACTGGTTAGGGGACTAACATGGTGAGTTTATATACACAAACTTTTGAAATGGATAAATCATGTATTTCATAATATTTTCAAAAATGATATTACAAAAATATACTTTATAGTTGTTTCTGATGCTTTCATTAGGGCGCACGAGTCCGTCCTCTTGGGGCGCAATAGACGTGACTTTTGTTACCCCGCATTCCCGCTTTCCAAAGGCAGGAGACATTCGCTCCTTATTCAAGGAAGTCTGCTCCTTGATCGAAACTAGGATGATGGGATGTCGGTTCTTCCTTTTGTGGATTCCTCCTCGGAACTCATCACCTAGACCGAGTCTCCCTCATAGATTTAATGCGTTGTTCGTGAAACGCTTCCCGGTGCCATGTTTCTGTGGACGCCGATTAATGACAGTGCTTCTGATAGGACATTCTAAAGGGTCTGGTCAGGACAGTAACCTTCAGTTGTGGAAGTAGTCACGTCGAGGAATCATTAACATGTATGAATGCTGGGGAATTGGTGTGTCTGTCTTTGGTCCCTTATTATAGGGCTTCTCGAGGGCGTGTAAGCCTTGAGGCATCCCACATCGAGCGCAGGGAATCATATTCCATAAGTTTGTATCTGGGGTTTTCTTCAGCTTCCCACATTTTATCACAGGGTATGTAGCATGTTTAACATCTAGCAGAGACGGATCGGGCTGACGAAGACACTATCTGGAGCGGACCAGATTGAGGAATCCCCCTTGAGAGAACAATGACCTCAGAGCCAACCCGTGGGCAGCTTCCCGAATACTGTGGGGGGGAATGGGGTGTCATGATCTCACTTGGATGTGGTGGCCTAGATGACAATCAGGATGGGTGATGGAAAGATACACAGAGTGGAGGGGGAATGAAATGGAGCCGTCGTTGAGATGATGGTGGTTATGGGCTTGAGTCTCAAAAGGCTTCCTACATATCCCTCTGATAGGGAATCAAAGTACACATAGTTCAGAATGGATGTTTGGGGATTACACCCTAGGCCTCCCATGATGGTGGGGGAACCGATGTGAATGAGGTCGGAACGACTAGGAGGTGGGCTTGAACCTCGTGAGGCTTCCTACGTACCATGTCATAACATGGATCATAGTCCACATAGTTCGGGTTGGACGCCGGAGAACCAGAGTTGAAGAAAGTTCATGGTCCAATGGGTGGTGGGCTTGAACCTCGTGAGGCTTCCTACATACCATGCTTAGGCATTGATCAAAGTCCATGTAGTTCAGGAAATGGGGCTGTTGAACTGAAAAAAAGTGACGTCGGAACAACTTGATTGTTGGGTCACAACGGCTTACCGCTGGTTTGGGATGCAGTTTAAGTCATGCGGGACGGGGGCATGTCAGGGAACTGATGTGAATGAGAACCGTGGTTCGGGTTGATGGTGGGCTAGAACCTTGTCAGGTTTCCTATATACCATGCCTTGGCATGGATCAAAGTCCTCGTAGTTCAGAAGAGATGTGGGTTTCAGTGAACTGATGTGAAGAAGGACTTTGGTCCGATGGGTGACAGGCTTGAACCGCAGGGAGGCTTCCTACATACCATGCCATGACGTGGATCAAAAACCTCATAGATAAATTGGCTTCATCAGTGAACCAACATGAAGGTGAGCCCAGGGGCCCACTGGTGGTGGGCTTGAACCTCATGAGGGTTCCTACGTACCACGCCTTGGCATGGATCAAAGTCCATGCAGTTCAGGATAGCCTCAACGGCTTACCCCTGGACTGGAATGCAGTTTAATGTCATGAGGGACGAGAGTGAACACTGACATGAATAAATGAGGGGTGGTAGACTTGAACCTCATGGAGGCTTCCTACGTACCATTCCTTGACATGGATCAAAGACCTCATAGTTTAAATGGATGTACAATTTAATGTCATGCGGGACAACATAGATTTTAAATTCAGGTTGGATGGTGGCATACAGTTTACCGTCATGTTAGACAGGGTATTGTCATCGTCAATGCTTACTCTAATCCCACATGAGTCGTGCATGGTGTGAGAAACAAGAGGTAGCAGAGACCTGACGATCACGTTGCGGAAGGTGCGTCCCTGAGAAGCGAAGGGGGAATTATGCGTTAGGTGGCCCATGGTACCAGGACTAACTCCAGGATGGAGGCCCGAGAGTGAAAAATTGCAGAGGGAGAGAATTTGGGACCAAAGAAAAAATGTGACTTGTTCCCTATCACGCCCTCCGCAAGCCCCAACGGTGAGGATGTACGGAGGTGCATAGGTGCTACCTTACGCAATAGGGGCAAGGGGGCTTACGCCAAGATGGATGTCATTCCCCATGGACAAACGCCACTCCGATATAGAAAATATCATCCCCTATGAGGGGTGATCCCATTTCCATGGAGACCAGTGGGTGTAAAGAATGTCTGAGCCGGGGGGACCCTGTGTACAAGGCACGGGGTCGGGTCACAGTTTAACATCTAGTTTTGAGGATGAGGTACTTGGCAGTTTAATGTCCTACAGATCGGACGAGGGGGGCTCACTCCACACCCCCAGGACATACATAACTGGTACCCTCTACTCCTAGTGGGAGGGATGGTACCAGCAATGCCATAGTGAAGGGGGTCTCAGAGTGAACCATCGAGGGGTCCACTTAAGCGTGTCTATGTGGAGAAAAAATAGCCGTCAGCAAGCCTATGTGAAGAAGCATTATGTGAAGAATCTTTATAGGTGGTGTCATCCAGGGGACTTTGAAATCCCATCGTGAAAATCTGGAGGGTCGCACGGGAAGGGGAATTGTTGAGCAGAGGGGTCCACATGTAGGGGCCTTGTGGATCTTGGTCGCTTTACGTAGTGGAAGGCACTTGTGAAGGGGTGTGCTTCATGAATAGGAGTGCCTTGGCCTCATCATGGGGCATAGGTGTGAGTGGGAGGTCCTTTGTGAAGTGGAAGGGTGTTCGCGGAGCACCGCCTCACGAAGCAGAGGTGCCTCGCGAAGCAACGTGCCCTGAAGTAGTGTGCTTCACGAAGTACAGTGATCCTGCCTTGGCATGTGGATCACATGTATAGGGTGGGTGTTTCATGAAACATAAATTCTATGCAACTGCTCGGGTCCCCTTGTGGATCCCCTTCCTTCCAGAATTCCCTTAGGCTTCACAAATGGAATCCCTCTCGAAAGAGGGGATAAAAACAAGACATGACCGATGTCTCTCATGAAGCAAAAATACCTCGAGTAGCTCATGATTCCCAGAGATAAGAGTGCTTTTCAATTTGGGAGTTGAGAAGCCAAAAGGTCGGATCATCCATCAGGATAGCTCAGGGGGAGCTCGGTATTTATAGGCAAGGGGTACTGCGAATGAGAGCTTACGCGGTGCGAAGGGGGATTCGGTTACTTCGCGGTGGGTGACGAACGTAAACTAGATTCACAGAGAGGTACCGCCTCTTCTACTCCGCAGCGGGTTCGCAAGTGTCAAGGAATTTGCGGAGCATTAACACCTTCTGGTGCTTCACAGCAGACACGCGAATGTCAGGGCGTTCGCGGAGTGTTACGGCCTCTGGAGCTTCGCGGCGACCACATTGCTCAAGGGGATCCACGCCGGGGCTTCACGAGGCAGGGCACAAGGCCTCTTTTTCTTCTCGCCTTTCTTCGAATATTTTTGGAACCTACAAATGCCCCCCCCCCCCCCTCAGACATGGATCCACGGAGGGATCAAGGGTCGATTTCTGAGGGAAATTTCCTAAATTTTCGGCAGTTCACGGTGCTGACTCGTGAAGAGGGCGCGCGAGGCTGACGGGGGGCCGAGCAGTCTGGACACGCTGCAATGCTACATGCGGGCTGAATGCGCCGCAAAGCTCTAGGGTCTCCACGTATAAATAGGGGACCGACCTCTCCTTTTTCCTTTCCCTTCTCCTAAACTTTATCCTTTTTCTCTCTCGACTCACAAAGCTTCGCGTACTCCACGTCTTCTCACCGCGCATCGAGCTTCGCAGCAAACCACGAGTCTTTGACTCCGCTACTGCGGCAAGCGAACATCTAATTTCATGCCAAGGCCAGGCTCCGTGTCTGGGATTTGCGCTTGAGCTCTGGAAACGGGCTCCACGAACGGTCTTTGCGGCCAGACCTGAAATTTTTCCATGTTCTAAAACCCGATTCCCATCATGAAGCTGCGCAGGGGGTGCATGAGGACGCCTCCCAGAGGGATGAGATGGCCAACTATCCGGGCCTGGGGGAGCTAGTCCGAAGCCACTAGGATCTTAATTCTTTGACAGAACAACTATCAGAGAGCCAAAATAACTATTCTCTGTGTAAGAAGATTCCCATCTATGGCATCGAGCTAAGGGATTACATCTTCATTCCTGAGGCGAGTAGGGACGAACTAGCATGCTGGTTCGGGAGAACGCCATGCCAGATTCAATGGTTCCAAGCGGCCGATGGTCATGCGTGAGAGAACGTCACACCTGTCACCCCTGGATATCTATACAACCATCTAAACAACATCGATGTGAAGCCACTGCTACTGAAGATGGCCCCTCCCATGTACCGCACCATACTGAAGGCGGCTTTCTATAACTCGAAGAAGGGGTGGTCCGATGAGTGGGACATGCACAAGGGCGGTAACTTCGCCAATGACTGGGCATGGGCCTACTAGGTATGTGCCTCATGTGAGGAGTTTGGGGCCAAGCTTAGGAGAGTGGGCTTGTATGAGGAAGCATGGGCCACCCAATTCCAAATTTTTCAACCGAAATAGCTGATGCTAGAGATGTTGAGCAGATGGTCATCTAGGACCAAAACTTTTCGCCTGCACCATGGGGAGGTTGGCATCAGTCTGTGGGATGTCCATCAGATCTCAGGGGTCCCGATCTTGGGGGCCATGTTTGATGAGTACCTTTCAATCATGAGCGCATGGGAGGATCCGGAGCAGATGACGTAGCTGGAGCTGGCATTAATGGGACTGGTCCATAGAGAGTACCAAGAGGCGGTGAGAGATTTCCACTTTAAGAAGTGGTTCAAGCATTTCCTGAACCTCCTGGTGAACCGAGAGTTTCCCCCGAGGCCTCGAACATGTCCGAAAGGGGATCAACTGGGCATGGAGCACTCGTATTGGCAGATCTTAGAGGACAATCAATGGAAGACCTGGGGTTTTAGTGTCAATACTAAACAGCAGCTGATAGTTAGGCTGGAAGCATTTATCGGAGCCCTTATCTGTGGTTGGATCCTACTAGTGAGGTATACTAACATTGGGGTGTGACCCAGATCGTTCATCATGGAATCCATGCTGGCCACAGGAAGGCGGGTCAATCTAGGGATTCCAATGCTCGCTAGATTTTAAAAGATGCTATGGCATGTTAGCGAGGGAAAGAAGCCGCCGAGGATATGAGGGCCCTTCCACCTTCTGTATGGGTGGATTGTGGCGTACGCTAGGTGGGATTATAAATATCCAAACCCTATCTTTCCACCGGGGTCAAACTTCCACCCTTCCATTAGGAATGCGGCCAATATCTCCCATTCAAATTAATCGTACCAATAGTGCTGAGTCGGGTGTGGAGGGTGGATGAGTTTAACTTCCACCCATTTCCATTGTCGATGGGGGTACTCATGGATGATGGTTAGGGAATGGAAGAGCACTGGGCTTATCTACTGGCCTTTCAAGGTGGAGTTTTGATGGCATGGGTGGACCATAAGCTGCCTTGCGAGCTGTACACCCTGCATCGGTTGGTGAGGCTGTTCTGGTGCCTACAGCGGCTGGCCCCGCAGGTCTTCTGGGTGGTGCGCCATGAGGAGCACCCGTGTTTGATGAGACAACTATGGCTCATGTTCAAACAGGAAGATGGGAAAATTTGCAATGCATTGCCTCCATCCACTTCTGCCTTTGGACTGGTGAAGGAGTATGCAATCATCTGGGAGGCAGCTTATCCGGGGGAAATGCTAAAGCATCCAACCATTCGGGCTGGCGATGGCGGGCCTCCCCTATCCCGAGGTCAGGGTTGGAGGGTAGCAAGGGCCTCTCGCAGTGGTGGGGCTCCCATGGTGGTGAGACCTACACCGGCTAAGGATGAGGAAGTAGTGGCAGATCCGGTGGTCCCGGAAGAACAGAGCCATCCCGAGGGGTGACCACCTAGGGGATTCTGTAGGATATCTACTTAGGCTCCGGGGAAGCGGCTGCGCCATATCGACAAGCCATATAATTCTGTTTTCCCAGAGGCCTGGGTAATTTGGGACATCAACCATCAATACCTTAGTACACCCAAGATGTGGGAATACCAGAACCATCTATGGATGGACATACAAGGTATAGGCCTTTTCCAGGATGGTTTCACAGTGTCTCCGGTGGAGGAAGAGCAGTATCTGGATGATCTAGAGGACAATGTATATTCAAGTGGTGCCCCACATCTGATGATAGACTGGGCGAGGGTGATGCTGAACAGGACAGTTCCCCCAAAACTATCATCCACTGAGCTGAGAGAGTGTTTCCCCCATCCGAAAGAATCAGACGAATCCTTTGGGGGAGACAAGGCCGGCAGAGGGAGCCCGTTGGAGGAAGGGGAAGTTGGAGATAAAGACTCAGATCTTGATGATTTCATAGAGGATCTCAAGGTATCATTCTGAGTTTATTTCCTCAGGGTCCACTCTCAGGCTGTTACGGACCTCTTACGAACATCTGAACCATGCAGAAGGAACTTGTACATAGACCTCACTCTTGTCCCTTAGTGGGTGATGATGCATGGCCATTGGAACCCATGCTTGCAACTGCGTCCAATTCTATGTCTGGCAGGGCTAGATCACCCATGGTGGCTCCTCCAGAATCTCTAGACCATCAGAAAATATATGGAGGACCATGTCTCAGGATTCCATCAGCATCGACTCAGGAGTAGCACCAGGAGTTCGATCTCGGTATGACTTCTCCACTAAATTAATAGCCCGGCGTATGTAGATCATGCCAACTGTCTTCCATGCCCTTCCTTGTCACATATGGTTCTATGACTGGCATGGGCCGCTGCGGGGAGGCTGGTCGTGATGTCTGGTGGCATCCCTCTTAGGGGCATGCCGGTGATAGTGGAGATAGTTACCCCATCTACCCGAGCTGTAGCACTTTCTATCATTGGAAAGACCACCAGATGGGTCATGACTGGGTTATTGAGGTGGATTCTGATGATGAGGATCAGCTGGTCGACCCGATTCCCACCACGCCTACCCCGGCTCCAGATGTCACGCCAGATTCAACGTCAAATGCAGATCCAACTGATGATTTCTTGCAGGAGTATCCTGCATATGATCCTCCCAATCGCGCGGACTGGGATTAAATGTTCTCCGATGAAGAGGACAACAAAATAGTCAGCCGCTGATCATGGAAACCAATCATGTGCTTGATCAACGACACCCCCCAAGCACTGTGGCTGAATGAGATGGACAGACTCCGCTCACAATTGCACGAACTTTGCGTTGGGGGAGTGGATGCACAACGCCCTCATACGATCATCTGAGATCTCATGGAAAAGAAGATCTGGGAGTATGATCTCATGCTCACTTTGGGATGACATTGGAGGTAGGTGGCGAACATCAAGAAGCTCTGGGAGGTAGAAAAATAAGTCCAACACCTAAAGATTCGTTCAGATGAGTAATCAGCCTCTTTCAATGCACAATCGGAGATGATCTTGTGATTTATGGGCCAGCTGGAAGAGGTAGAAGAGTGTATGAGGCAGGCCTTCAGAGATATGGGTGCCCTTTAAGCTGACATAGAGAGGGCCCAAGCTGCAGCTGCTGAACTGCTCCCCATCGCTGCTGAGGAGGAGTGGGAGCTGAGTCGGCGGAATCAATTCCAAGATTCCACAAGTCAATGGGTGGTGGAGATGCAATGCTCTTTTTATGGGGTCAATCCTTCCATGGGGGGAGTGGACCCCAGGGTATAGTAATGATTAAAAACCCTTAGACTTACTTTCATGCTTTAATTTTTTTTAATGTCATAGGATTAATGAGTATTGTTGTTGCATTGGTTCATTTTGCATCCTTAAAATGTTTTCGGGACATCCAGCGATAATTCCATAAGCTCACAAGGGTTGGGACAAATGTAAGAAACAATAGATAGTCGTCTCATTGTCCCATCCAAACATAAGAGTGTAAAACAAGCTTTTGGAATCCAGGGTTTGGATAACCGGTCCTGATTTCTGGGAAATAGGAGAGACCTGGCCGGAGAAGGAAGTTCTCAGAACACCTGAATTAACATTTTTCCAGCACGCTATTGTGTACAAACAGTGGAACGCCAGAGGCACTGAAGTTAGTTTGAATGGATGGGAATGGTATGTGTGAATCATGATACCCACGATTCAGGACACTATGGGTGGCATGATAATAAAGGACAACCATTAACTATGGATAAAAAACGGTATCCTTATTGTGTTACCCTAAAATGTGGAAATCAAATGAAGGCTGACTGTTGAACATGTTCGCAACATGAGGACTAACTCAAATATCATCGATCAGTCTTCTGGGATGTTGGCCTAGGACAGCAGGTGGACCATAGGTCGAGCATTCATACTGTTAGGGGCTCCCTCCAAAAATGACCAGTCTTCCAGAATGTTGACACAGGATAGCTAGCGAACCATATGTCAAGCATTCATAATGTTAGGGGGGCCCTCTAGACGTGAAAGAGGATGAGGATTCGAATAAAGGGGTATGCAAAGCTTGGGTATGGAGTGATGGTTTGTTCGAACGGAATCCAATACTACTGAAATTACGCTAGTGTGGTGGGAGTATGCTAGATGGGTGCATCAGTTTTATCATGGATCATTACTTTCAGAGAGGGCCTCTCTGGAGAGGGGGTCTGTCGCTTCCCATTGTCATCTTGGGGCATCCTAGACATGTTTAGGGCAGAGTTATAGATTCATGGTACCCCACGAGGGGTCAGGCCGTGGGTTGGAAATGGGGAGGAACAAGGCATATGATTCCTATGGGCTAGACCCTATAAAAAATACTAGGGTGTCTCTATGTATCCCATGAGGATGGGAATCAAGCCACATGTAGTTCTGGAAGCACAATTTCATTTCATGTGGGACGAAGAGAATCCTGGTTGCGCTAGTACACATCCTACCAAAACTAATAAGCCAACGTGAGTCATGCTCGATGTGGGTAATAAGAAGTAATGGTGGGGCTTTCCTGACACAGGAAGGGGAATGATTGGATGGAGGGATGCTCAGTGAATACTAGCCCAATGATGCTAACACGTCCATGATGCACACCAAGACACGAGAAGAGATAGAGCCGAGTATGTCAGAATTCCACTTGAACATGAGAGAGTGTAAATGTGTGAATCATGAAGCTCAAAATCTGGACCAAAATGATGGTGGCGTGACAATAGAGGATAGCCATTAACTATGGCGGAAACGCAGAATCCACATCGTGTTAGCCTGGAGTGGGGACAGTCAGATGAGGGTCGACCATTGACCATGTTCGAAACAATGGACCATGTCACAAATGTTGTCAGAGATCCTTAATGGAATTGGCCTGAAACTATAGGAGATCCCTTGGGCCCAGCATCCATGGAGAGCCCTTAAGCCTAGCATCCATGCCGTCCTAAGGTCCTTTTGGATGTTCAAGAGGATGAGGATCTAGATAGCGAGCTCACAAAGTCTGGACATGGAATGAGAGGAATGTATCCATGAAGATTCAACACATAGGTCTCTTTGTCAAAATACATCCAGACATGTTAATGAGACCTATTAGGTAATGGGAGTTGAGTCCCTTCCCATAGGGAGATTTTTGTTTAGGGTCGGAGAGTTCAAACCATGGATGGGAGGAAAAAGAGGAGGCATGTTGTGGGTTAACTCAAGTACATGACGTTAATTAGAACCGGGGGTTCCGACCACTACGTGATTCTCAGAGATTATTATGTTGAGGGACTAAAAATGACAGTTGAGCTAGGCCTAAAGCACGATGCAAAGGCATTCCTACTTAACCGATAAGTATGGGGATCGATCTGCACGTAGTTCTCAAAGGTGGCATGGTAAGGTACCTGTGCCAAGGAAGAAGGGGAGTTTGGGCATGGACCTTGCACCAAAAGAAGAAGAATTTGATAAATCTTGTTTTCCCTTTAATTTGAGTGGTTTTTTTGAAGCGGTAGACCTAGGCTATCAAGCCCTAGTGTTTCCACAAGAATCAATCCATAGTAGGCATTGACAAATGGCACGAATTATTATCAATACCCAACGTGATGTCCTCTACAACGAGGTCACCACAATACAATTCCATTTTTCATTGTGTGGCCAGGATGATAATGTCACAGTTTGGGGTTGTGTGACGGGACCAAGCTTTCATTTTAACATCATGCAGCATAGAAATAACAGAGATGATGCTGGGTGGGGAATGTGTACGGTGCCATGAAACATAACTGACGTGGATGGGGACATGATCCCACATCACACCGTACACAATTCTGAGATGGTAACCATGGACCAAGGGGCCCAAATAGGGGCAAGAAGTAAAGGGGCATTAGGAACTATCTCCCAACTGAGCTGGACCCGAAAATGAGACGTTGGGGTGACCCTACCTATCCCATAGGGATGAGGATCAAGCCGAACATATCCCTTAATGAAGATATTAGTTTATGGTCTTAGATCTTGGACTGTGGATGCCCCGAAGGATGCCGTATTATTGCTTTGTCCCCCTAACGTGCAAAGGTGCACTGTGGGAGAGAACCAAGAGTGCCAGATTCCACCTGGACATGATGGAGTGGAACATAATGTGAATCATACAACTAACATTAAAGGTCTAAATGGGATGGCGTTACGACAGAGTATTACTGCGGAACATGTTCGCAACACAACATCTGGTCGCGTTATCCTGAAATGGGGACAAACAAATGAGCATCGACTGCTGACCATGTTCGCAACGTGGGATTTGTATCAATTTGTTGTCTGAAACCCTCAGGGGTGTTGGCCCGTAATAATAGGAGATCCCTTAGGTGTTTTATCCATGCCGTTCTTGGGGGTCTATTTGGGTGTGAAATATGATGGACACCCGAATGAAGGGGAACACGAAGCTTGAAAAGTGGAAGGAACTTGACCAGGTTGAATCTAACACTCTTTGTCCTAGACCACAGTACTCTTAACACATGGGAAAACCAAGAGATGGTAGATTCTTGGGAGAATGGGGCATGGTGCCAAAAATAATATACAATAACTATATATCCCCCTTGTGAAGAGAGACATGACAAGGGACCTAAGAGACTGGGGAGATCAGTAAATATCTAAGAGGTGGGGCTGTACCCGATGTCTAATCATTCTGGTGGTCCTATGTATCCCATGAGGATGGGAATCAAGTCACACGTAGTTTTGGAGGGTGGCTTTTAATGTCGTGAGGGATAGGAAATAGGAGGGCTAATTCATAGAATGCTGTGTGCGGGGTGCAGATATTTCAAACCCGACATGAATGAGGACATAATCCCACATCATGCCATGTGGCCCCATAGTCAAAGTCTCCAAGGGTAGGATAGAAGAGTCAAATTAGCTAAACTCAAACTAGTCCCATAGATAGGAGGTCTTGGTGTTCCTATGTATCCCATGAGGATGGGAATCAAGACAGACGTAGTTCAAAGAAAATCATAGTTTAGGGTCTCACTACCACAAAATCGGGCAAGGTAAGCATTTCCCATTATCAGTTCTAAACAGAAAGCGATTATAAAGGGGTATGCCATTATCCGCGCTTTTAGATAGCGCTGATAAAGGTATCTCTTTATCAGCGCTAAAAAAGAGCTGATAAATAAATGTTTTATTAGAAATTTTATTTTAGCACTGATAAAACATACCTTTATCAGTCCTTTTAACGAGTGTTGATAAAGTTTCTGTCAGTTTTTATTTAATAACCCTAACAGGCCATCCTCGCTCGCATGTTTTCAAGATTTCACGGAAGCTGAACTAGGCCCCTCGCCACCGCAACCTCACCCTATTACTCCTCATCCTCCTCGTCCTCATCCTCCTCGTCCTTCCTCCTCCTTGTTGTCCTCCATCTCCGCCAGCGCCGCTGCCTCTGCCACCGCTCCCGCTACCGCGACCGCCGCTGCCTCTGCCGCCTCCACCCCCGCTGCCATGACCGCCGCCACCTCTGCCACCACCGCCACCTCCGCCTCTTCCACCGCTGATAAGGTGGGTGTGGTTAGATTCTTTACAATGTTGGTTCTTCTATTTTTGGTTTCACTTCAGGAAACATGATCAATGTTGGGTTTGTAATGCATGATTATAGATTAATACCTAGGTGGTGTGTAGTCGTGTGTCTTATCTGGGTATGAGGAATGTGCCATAATTCTGAAGATGAGAAATGAAAGTACTCCGACTGGTTGGGACTAACATGCTATAGGGGAATAGTCGGTTGATTGTGTGTTTTTGCCTATTTTTCTTGTTGTCTGACTCATGGGAGTCTGATCCCAGTTTTTCATCCAGGTTTCATGAGGACCAATGGGAGGTTCTTGGGGATTCACTCTTCATTGAAAAGGATAGTGGTGGTGAGTAGTTGAGGATAACTGTCTAGGAATCCATATAAGGAGGAGTGCACCATTGGTCATTGGTTACTGTGATCCACTATATAAGTGGATTTTTGAACATGTGGGATGTCATTCATGGTTATCTGAGAATTGGGATTGGAAACTATTTTCATACTAATTAAATAATTTCTAATAATTCCATTCTGTATTATATAGATCATGAGTTGTGGGAGTTTATTATTTCTTCTATGGGGTGATGATAATGATATTCCTATTATGGGAAGTATAAAAACAGTCCTGGATGAAAGAACATAATGTTGGAAGTGTTTGGGGAACATTGAGACAGGTTGTTTGATATTCATGGTGGCATTTGATTTGATGGTATCTAAGGTGAAATCATGGATATTGATTAACCTCCAAGGCATTTCATGCAAGAAAATCATTATAGGGGATGTTGTGCTGACCAATAATTTTATGGGTTGAGAAAATCGAGGGAAATTAGAAATTCAATTCCTATGTGGTTTTAAGACTTCTTGGTTGGTCTCATTACCTTTAATGTGAGGTATGATTTAACATTTTTTGGGATTTTTTTTGGTTGAGGAATACTGAGAAATGATATGGAGGAAACATGTATTGGTAAATTTAGTGATCTTTAAGGAATTTTTTCAAACAAAACAACATTTTTTACTATATTCTGAGAATTTACATGATGTGTAAATGGAGTACATGACATGAAATGACCTCAAAAAATGACACATTAATTGGATGCACAATGTGACAATTTTAACAGCATTGTATTGGTTACAAATCATCTAAAAAAACACAATGTTTTAAATAAAAAGTGACTTGTTTTTTAGTCAATGGGATTACACGACGTGTAAATGTATTACATGTAGTGTCAATGTCACAGAAAAGGTTTTTTGGGATCCATAGAGTTCTTCAGGATTCATATTTTTTTTACAAAATTATCCTCTTGGATAGATCATTATCCTGATGATATTTTGGGTCACTCCCTCCCATCTAGTTTACATTGTTCTATGCTTGATCCCTATTATGGTTGGATTTCTTTTCTCGAGGTATGTGATCCTTATGATTCCTATTTGGAATTCTTTTCACCTATGGTTTGGATAAAAATTAGTGATCTCAATAAATTTAAATTTATTTTCATGCATTGTATTTTGGGGTTTGTGGGATGTGGTAAATGGTGTACCCGGTTTTAGATTAATTTATTCTAATGGGTTTCCCCTATTTTATATTTTCTTTTTAGTTTGAAATCTCTTCTGTTGTGCGCCTCTCCTCTACCCCGAACGCTCCTCTGCCGTGTGTCAAACGACACCTTCACGGTGAGTTTTCTCCTATTACTAAATGGTTCCTTCTTATTCACATGTTATTACTATTTGATATTGATGTTTATAATGTGAAATGTATGGGATAAACGCCCTGCTGAAAATCAAGGCCATTGGTGGTATTTGTTTGTGCACTAAAAGAATTGAATATTAGTTGGTTCTTGTTGAACATTGGAATATATAAATTGGTAATTTATGTATACATGACTAATGAATGAACACCCTAGGATGATAATACTTCTGTGATAACCCCAGAATTAACAAAAAAAATTGAATAAGGGATGCCTTGTAAAATCTAAAATTTTGATTGTTCAGTTTGTATGGTGTTGCGATTGTGATCATGATTTTATTTTTACATGCTGTTGCGTTTGTTGGAATGATTGATATGCCATTTGTTTTCCATGTTGCAGTTCTTACACCATTAAATATCAATCCAAACATTACCCATTTGAATGGCCCCACCACTTTGTTACTAGTGCAATTCCACTGAATCCTAGAAAACAACTTCTAGAGGACTCTATGAGACACTTTAAAATACATGAAACATGCTTCACCATACATGGATTTCATATAGATTTTAATGCCACACAACATTTATCTCCAAAATTTACACCACGTGACTAATCTTCTGACTCAAACATGGAATAAGATTCATTTTAAATGTTAAATTTCCGGTGAACCTAGGACAAACACAATGTTTCTCCAAGACATATACTCCAGCATGAAACCATGTACATGCCATGAAATAATGGTAGAACCATATGAAATGTGTTTTACTTCACTCACACCATGTATAGATTGCATAGAGACTTGATGTGTATAGACTATACACTCCTAGTGGCCATGTAAGGCCTACACACCGTGTATTCCACAAAAATGTGTAGCATTTCTAGCAAGGTGACTCAATAAGTATCTAAAGTACACGCCTTTAGCTCAAGTTGTTCAAAATGGCATGTATTTTCAAAGTCATCATTTAGTATTTCTAAGACTAACTTGGAATAAATTTGTTATATGTCAGATTAAATCAGGTATCTTATATATACACGATGTTCATCCTACTGGAAACACCATATATATGGATTTCACATGTGTTTAAAGATATTTGTACCATCATTTGTTTTTAGAAAAACCAAAAAATGCTACCTGATTAATTAAAACATAATATTAGGCTTGTTCGAGATTGAACCCATAAAGATGATGAATATAAATAAAGAAAGGATGAATGCCAATCGATTAAAAAAAGAGTATGAAGATGGCTTGAAAGAGTTTATAAAGGTTGCAGAAGATCATTCATGTGAACCTTCTCAAATCCATTTTCTATGTTTACACTATTGTTATTCAAGACAATTTAGTCTAGAGGAGTTGGAAGAACACCTGATCTATCACGGAATAGATCGAAGTTATACATGTTGGAATAAACACAGGGAAAAAACAAATGTAGGTAGTGACTCATAGAACACAACATTTTATAGATCATCGGATATGAGTAGAATCATGAACAGTAAAGACGATCGTATGGAGGGTGTGATTATAGATGTGAATGATTATGAAGATTGTATTGAGGAAATGACAAGAATAGTTGAAGATAAACTTCATGATTGACCAAAATTGTTTGAGAAGATAAAGAGTTGTTCAAAAACGCCATTGTATGATGGTTTCACTAAATATACAGCATTGTCAGCCGTATTGAAGTTGTATAATTTGAAACAAGGCCATGGGTGGAGTGATGCCAGTTTTACGGAACTACTTTCTCTCTTGAATAACATGCTCCAAGAGGATAATGATCTCTCAATCTGAACATACGATGCCAAATGAATGCTATGATCGATGGGTATGATCTCTGAAATAATACATTCTTGCCTGAATGACTATATATTGTTTCTCAAGGACCACAAATCACTTAAAGAATGCCCAAAGTGTGGTGCTTCCCGAAACAAGAAAGATGATTCTAGTCCTACGAACGTTGTATGACACTTTCCAATCATTCCTAGTTTTAGATGACTATATGGAAGTGTGGAGACTACAAGACAATTGACTTGGCATGTAGATACAAGAAATAATGATGGGAAACTACGTCACCCAGCAGACTCTCCTTAGTGGAAGAGAATTGATCACGAGTATCCGGAATTTGGGAACGAGCCGAGAAACCTTCGTCTGGTGTTATCTACAAATGGGGTGAATCCTTTTGGTTTTCAAAGATGTAGTCATAGTACATGGCCAGTTATGTTGGTAAACTATAACTTACCACTGTGGTTATTCATGAAATGAAAATACACCATGTTATCTATGCTTATATTAGGACCAAAACAACCGTGTACTGATATTGATGTTTATTTATCCGCATTGATCGAGGATTTGAAAATATTGTGGGATTCAGGTGTTACGTTGTATGATGCTTACAAAAATGAACATTTCACTTTGAAAGCCATGTTGCACCGGATGATAAATGACTTTCCTGCTTATGGAAATTTGTCTGTATATAGCATTAAAGGAACTCAAAGGTGTCTCGTTTGCGAACAAGGTACACAGTCAATTTGGTTGAAACATTCATCGAAAACTATGTTTCTCGGACATCGTGGATTTATACCCCGACGACATAAGTACCGATCTTGGACGACATCATTTGACAGAAGTTCAGAAGAACGTACAACACCATCTCCACTAATAGGTGATCAGTTGTTTGAGAATGTATAGATTTGGACACTAATTTTGGTAAACCATTTTTGAAAAACCTTATGAAAACTGGTTGGAAAAAAGAGACCAATTTTTTTTTAATTACCATACTGGAATTGTCTGTATGTCAGACATTTTCTTGATGTTATGCATGTTGAAAATAATGTATGTGATAGTATCATCGGCACATTTCTAAATGCACTCGGAAAAACAAAGAATGGAATTAAATCTAGATTGGACATGGTTGAGATGGGAATATGAGAAGAGTTGGCACCAGTGAAGGGTGAAAAACAAACATTTCTTCCTCCTGCTAGATACACTCTTTCCATGCAGGAGAGATATCAGTTTGGAAACTTCCTGAATGATGTAAAGGTTCTAGAGGGGTATTCATCAAATATCAAGAACATCATGTCAATGGGTGATTTAAAATTAAAAGGTCTAAAATCACATGAATGCCATGTTTTGATGCAATATCTAATTCCTATAGCTTTACGTTGTATTTATTCCAAGAATGTCTGCAATACATTAACAAAGCTCTATTTATTTTTAAAAGCTATATGCATCAATGTTATAGACTGGGTGAAATTTCCAACTATGGAAAGAGAAATTGCCATCATATTATGTTAATTGTAAGTGTTCTTCCAACCAACATTTTTCGATATGATGGTTCATTAGATGGTTCATTTGGTGAGAGAGATTCGACTATGTGGTCCTATACATTATAGATGGATGTACCCCATTGAATAGTATATGATGATTTTGAAAGGGTATGTCAAAAACCGAAGTCGGCCAGAGGGTTGTATTGCGGAGAAATATAATATTGAGGAAGCTGTTTAATTTTGTACAGAATACCTGTCTGGTGTGGAAATCGTTGGCCTACCGAAATCTCGTCACACTGAGCGGCTTGAGGGTAAAGTAATTTCTAGAAGAGAGGTTTTCATAATCAATATTACAGATCGAGAGTAGGCCCACCTTTACATTTTCCATAACAGTTTCGACGTTGACTCATATGTTCAAACCCACAAAGAAATTCATAGGAATTTGAATCCTTCTAGGGATGAAAAATGGATATCATATACACATAAAGAACATTTTATAGGATAGTCTCGAGACCATAATTTTATTCAGTTTGATTAAAATCCAGACTCAATATCTGAATGACTTCGATGGCTAGCCAGAGGAGAAAGTGTGTACGTATTATCTTACAACTATTATGTAGTTAATGGTTATACATTCTATACTAATGAACATGATGAAGACAGTACCATGCAGAATAGTGGTGTTACACTTGCGGCTAAGGCGATGCATGTTTCCGGTGCTAAGGACAAAATACCAATTTATTTGAATATGTCATACTTTGGAATAATCAAACAAATATGGGAGTTGGATTATATGAAATTCAACGTGACGATTTTTCAATGCAAGTGGGTTGATAAAGGTGTGCTATTAAAATAGATGAATTAGGATTCATGAAAGTTGATTTCAGTAAGGAAGACGATAAATACGAACCACTTATAATGGAATCACAAGCAATACAAGTATTTTATGTTCCAGACCCCGCAAAATGAAATTGGACCACTGTTCTCTTATCGACCAAAACAAGTGAAGGGTCAGATGAAAGTTCAATAGAGGTTAACTCTTTATAGGGACATAACAATCATTTCACAGTGGTCCTAATGTAGGCGGCATTTTGTATGTCAGAGGAGACCACAATGAAGGGATTTACATAGTTTATAGGGGAGTAAAATCTCTTCAGCCTTTAATGAGAAAAAAAGAGAGTACAATAATCAGGTTATTTGTATATTATAACATACATTGTGTTACATTATGTTATTATCTATTCACTTCTATTTTTATGTAATATCAATTAAATATTAAACCACTTCTACAGATAATTACTTCTACACCTGATGATGCGCCTAATTATGAGGCAGAAAAGGTCTCTAAACCAGCATCTGGTGGTCCCACTTCATAGAAACAAAAGGCATCTCAACCAGATGCTGGTGGTCCCATTGCAAAGCAACAATAGCTTTCTCAACCTGTTGTTTCTAGTCTAAGTGCTGAGGTACAACAGGTTTCTCAACCTGTTGCTTTTGGTCCCATTGGCGATGCTAGCACTACAGGGGAAGATATTGATGCTACTTTTGAGGAAATAGTATGAAATAATACCCTGAAAGTGCAAAAAAAACAAGAGCATCGTAGTTTGATAGTGTTAGAGAAAATCATTAAGGAAAAACCAAAAGGCAAAAAATTTGAGTTGGGTTGGAATAAGCAAAGCCAACATGTAAACCCCAATAGAGCCATCTTTAGTAGCTATATTAGAATCGTCACTCGACAACGCGTGCCGATTGATTTACAGTCGCAGCACCATGTTGTCACCGGGATGAAGACACTAATTTGGGAAGAGATTACGAAATCATTATGATATCATATTTTAAATTTATTAATATAATATAAAATACCAAAACATTGAATTACTCTTCATCGACCATTGCAGAGTGAATTTATATTAGATGCCTCGCACAAGGAATATGTATTATGAGTTGCAGGAAGGATTCATAGAGATTTCCAAAGAATTTTAATGTAATATCATTTTAAAGATGCAGAAGGGAAAATCAAGCCACACCCACCTCCTCTTTACGCCCACTTGATATCCCAAGGAGCATGGGATGTGTTTAGAAACCTTCATGGGGAGCAGACTTTTCAGGTACATTGTCTGGGGTAATATGCTGTTTGAATTTTTCTTGTATTCATCACTTTGATTGATATTTTTTTATTTATGAAAAAGCTACTGAGTGTTGAAAATAAAAAACACACAACAGAACCAGCGTACCCCTATCGTAAAGCAAGGATGGGGTAGGCTGAACTTGAGAAAAAATTGGTACGTCTTTTAAATCTACCCTACTACTAGTATGTGACATAAAACAACACCATAACCATGTTTCTCTATTTATATGAAGATTGATGAATTGAAATCGAAATCCATATCCATCCCACACCATGTGCAATGGAAGGAGTCTCGTGTAAATAAAGAGGGGATACTGATAGATGAAAACACACAAAAAGTGTGGGAAACATGTGTATGTTTGACATAATATAAATTTGATTTCCTTTAAATAGCTATTACATTACAATAACCACTTATTTTTCTATATTTTCTATCTGACATAGTCACAAGAATCAACAACAACCACACAAGATATAGACATACTTTCAGCATCCTTGAAGCAGCTAGAACAGTATGGCCACGTCAGAGGTGCGGGTTTTGGGGTGACACCCCGAACATATTTTAAAAAACAAAAACAATCGTAGGATAAAAATGAAAAAGTGGAAATGTTTCCAGAACAATTATATAATTTTCAAGAAGAATTATAATAACATAGATATATGATAGAAAAATTGATGGGGGAGAGGCAAAGAGAAAAAACAACTCAACAACCACTTGTGTGTGACGATCCCGCCCCACCCCCACCAGATTTGAGGCGTGCCATTCCCCTAAAAACCTGACATAGATGAGGTAATAAATGATTTAATAATTTTTTCTATGAAATGAGATTTACATAGACACTGATACCATTCATTTACTAATATTCCATAGGGTGAAAATGACTGTGATTTATATTTAAAAACTCCCACCTATCGCCTTGTAGCGAGGGCTACAGTGTTCAATACGCAAAACGACATGCTATACAATAGACATCATCCATAAGATAATATTAGAGTGTCAATTAACATAGCTAATGATCCAAGTGCTGAGATAACTATTCCAAATGATGAGGATGAAATTCATACAGTTGAACAAGCTGTTGGAACATTCATCACATGGCTGACAGTTCTTGTAAATAAACATGTCGACAAAAAGGTATCCATTTCCAATTTATTTTTCAAGATGGACCTTTAACATTTAATGAAAAAAGTTTTGAACCGATGAATGTTATTAAATAATGACATATATTGTGGGGTGAAATGAAATATGACCTCAAAAATATCACAAGGATCAACCAACCGATTGAAACAGTCTCTTGAGAGCACCTTCGCCCTGACCATTCTATATCCATAGTTAATATCATTACAGGCTCATGTGGATACAAAGTTGAAAGATGGTAATACTCACGAATTTGATTTCAAAAAAGATATGTATGGAGAGGAAACATCAGATTTCATTAGTGATGAAAATGTAAATGAACTCCTCAAGTATAAATGGCTAGGCTCCTCAGTTGTAAATTTAAACATGAGGTATGTTTTCATGATTTGATTTTACAAAAGCTGGTATACTATGATAATTATGACTAAATACATTTTATATTTCTCGCAGGAGTATATATAAAAAACAATTGAAGGGATTTCCCCATGAATGAAAATTTGGACTCGTTAGTCCTCACATCACCTCTTCAAAAGATGAAATAGATTCTGCTAAAGAGGCTGCAATAATGCCATCCCTGCTCAAATCGTTTGAAATCAAAATTACAGATGACAGACTCTTTTTAATACCAACAATGCATGGGTTAAACTCTACAATTTAATCATATCAACTATATTTTTATTTCTTTCTTTACTTATTCCTTTATATATTTTTAGGAACCATTGGATGATGATTTCAGACAATTTGGATACTCCAAAAATTTATTTTCTAGATTCAATGCTTGGATATCCAACAAACTGACCACACATGATGGAATTTGTTAATTTGTAAGACACTAGATGCATCATTTTAAAATCAAATATCTAGTTATATAATTTTTGTTATAATTTAATGTGGATTCTGTAATGATAGGGTGGTGCATCAATATTGTCTAATGCATGGAATGAATTGAGGGCCTAAGGATAAGAATGCCTTCAAGATCTAAAACTGGAATAGTATCCTAGTATATATAATAACATTGCACTATCCAAACACATATCAAACCAAATTACTTATTGTTATCTATGTTTCGGTGGTTTCAAAAACAAACAATCAGAAAGGACCGTGGGTATTATGTTTGTAAATTTATGAAATAGATCACATTTCATCAACTACCGAGCATCCATGACGAGGTATTTTTGAAAATAATTACGATTTCATTTAAAATATTTATTAATCCTTTGTGTATTTATATTTTTTCAGTACTACCGTGACTATCATAAAAAATCATATTCAGAAGATGATATAGATGTGTTTAGAAAAAAATGGGCAACATACCTGATGGAATATTGTACACAAATAGGATAAAGGTGAATTCCTACTGCTTAAGTTATCTAGATATGATCATTGATTATCCTCCAACCTTCATTTGTGAATGGGGAATGCTATGATGTATTGAAATCATAATTTATTACTCAATTTTTTCTATCCCCAGATTCATATTATTGATCTTTAAACAAATCAATATTTAAGGCATGATGGTGTGCAGTGCCTATGGGGTGAACGACAAAACCACAGAGGATCAACAAAATCCATTTTCCAACAAACGATGGATGGAAAATAACAAATGTGGTCTATATCCACCATTTTCAGTTAGAAATGGGGCCTACATATAAATATTGAAAAAATTAAAGTAGAGGGACCGGATTCAACATGCAGAGATAGTATTTGAGCACATGTGTACCCCTTGGTTCATTTTTAATAAATTTCAATGTTCTGTATCCTGTTTGTTTGAACATGTATTTGAGCACATGTGTTATTGTTTGACTTTCACAATTGTTTCTAGGTAGATGGATGAGATAATCGGCATCGTCGAGGGATTTTTTGGGAGAAAAATATGTGTCCCATGATATTTCAAGTAAGGGAAAGGCTGGTTGAGATGAAATCACAGCTCAAATGACCAGTACATCATCAAAAGAATCAATCATGTGGCGCACTATCATGAAGAATCTGGTCCTTGTGATGCTTTGAGGTGTTTATGGATGGTATTGGGAGTCTGATGAGCCCCATGGCCCCCATAAATAAAGTTTACAGATATCTCCACATGTTTTTTGTGCCTCATGCTTCTTTACAAGGACGAATTTTTCATCATGTCGTTCCTCTGGGCATTAAAAATAACTCTTATCATATAAATAGTTATCCCCCCTCATAATCATCATTACCCTGACATTTCTCCTTCGAAGATCCATTTTTTGGAGCCCTTAATCATTATGAATTAAATAGAAAAATGAATCCCCCAAGGTAATGGAGGATTGAGAAACCCAATTCCCCTTTTCATATTTACCCCTTCCTATCTTACGGATACCCTTCAATAAGAAGGAAGGAACTTCAAGGTACATCAGGATTTGAGAAACATTAATCATTCAAAATGAACTACTTTTACAACCCAGGTCTCTACAACAAACAAGGGTTACCCTACATCATAGAGCTCTTATATTTATAAATCCCTAACCTTAGTGAAGAACCTAAAAATCACAAAGATCCTCCCTATGATCCATCTATATTTACAACCCCCAGGTCGCTAAACATGAGTAATCCTAAAAAAACCAAACTACATAGGTTTTGATCCCTATATTCTAAATAGGTTCTTATAAATCCTCCCACAGGTTCAATGACAACCATTGGTAAACCCTGGTTCCCTCCTCCTAGTGGTGCATTCCCTGGCTAACCATGGATAATCCCCAACCACATGTCCCATTTTTATTGGTTGGATAACCAGGCATAAGCCCCATATTCCCCTATAATAATTATGTGGACATTGATTCCTAGCCCACTAGGGTACGTCGGATTCCCCTAAAGGTTCAAGCCCAACAATTTCATCTTCACTTTGATTCTATCTCATCCATTCTATTCCACATTAATACTTCCCCTATTTCCATCCTAATTTTACTCAGGACACCACATCCTGTTAGGATCACGCCATTCACATAGTCCATCTTAGCACGTATGTTCCATTCATCTCATTGCTACTCTTGGAAGAACCTGGGAATCTAATAATTAATAATCCCCACAAAACCCATACTCATCCTACCAAGAGTATTCCCAGTGTGATGGAAAGCTATCCATGGGTAATACCCACACCATACCTCTTTTAAATATATGTGTTTTGATCCTTGTATTCTAAATAGGGTACATAGGAAGCCTCCATGAGGTTAAATCCCAACCAATGGTAAACCATGGTGACCCACTCACTGGGGTACACCTTCACTTATTTTCCCTCCAATTTTTCCCTTAGTGGGGTCCAAATAAGTATTCAAAATGAGAAACCTTACCTTTGTGGGATGCACCACACTTGGGTCAGACCTCATTGGGCGTTTTGATCCATCTATCAGGTAAACATTCTAGGTTCTCCTTCCTAGAGATGTACCTAACTGATCCACCTTTATAAGTGTTTTGATCCACCCATTAAATCTTTTTAAGACATTAAATCATGACCCTCTATCCTTTTGGGATGTTAGACTCATGGAATACCACATGTTAAACACGAGTTTCAATTTCGTTGAGAATCCCTTGGACGACGATTAATACATGTGACCAATGTTCTAGTGTACATAAATTCCACTGATTCTTAATGGGAATACATTCCTAACCAAATTATTATTCCCTATAATGACCCTTTGGAATGTCCTGATATAATAATTGTAATTATGAATCAACCATAAATATATGGAACCAGGAATAAGTTTCACGAACAACGTCTTATTCTATATGGGAGACTCATGCTAGGTAATGAATTCTGAGGAGGAATCCATGGATGAAATGAACGACATCCCATCTCTCTGTTTCAATCAAGGAGAAGACATCTCTTTATAAGTGATGAATGTCACTCACCTTTGTAATGAATGAATGTGTGGTACAATGCACCGCCATCGAACGTCAACATGCTCCAGGAAATGTGCCCCTGCAAAAAGTGTCAGAAACAAAATCCATGCTCAATCATACATGCCATCCCATTTTATCATAGGGACCTTTCCAAAAACAGGATGTAAAATGAGGTTCCCTATAAAATACTATAGTATAATTATATCCATGTAAAAAGATAATATCAATTAAAAATTGAATTTTTATTTTCTTATAATTTTTATCATATAAAATGTATATACTTTTAGATTATTTGGTCATCCAATTGATCAAAACCCATATTTTATTCTTCCATCGAGGGGTACATGAAAACCTAACAAAATATACCACAGAAATCTTGTCCCACATCCATGACAAAACTGGAAGTAGTTGATGGAAACCTGAATATCTCTAATGCTCGGATTTGATGTGTTGGTATGTATAAAAAATGAGATAAATTTTCATTGATATCTCATCTAATAAATTGACATAAGAATCTTCATGGTATATCATATAACATCTGATAAGTACATTGGTACACTTCCAATAGGGAATTATGGAATTACATAATAACAAAAAAAATCATTGAGAAATATACAATATACCAGTTCTAATAGGTGTTCCATACATGTATTGGGGCTATAGGGATGTAATTGGGTTTTGGGAGGATATCAAGGATGATTTGGGTAGTCATTCTATTGGAATGTAGTATCATTAGGCTACTCATAGTGTGAAAGGGTAGTTCACAACATGAAATCATTTAATATGGTGATAATGGTCGTGAATGGGGAAAAGGGGTCATGTAAGGGTTTAGACCCAAAATATAGTGATTTCCCCACTTGTTTCATTTCATGTAACATGACTTAAAACTTATTTTTATGTGTGTGATGGGTTTATAAAGTATAAACCTCCTCAGGTTTCTTCATTTGGGCACCAAGTTCTTAGGGGGTGGCCAAACCCCATTCCCCTCCTTCCGTCCCCTTAGACCTAAGTAGATTATCGATAGTTCATCATTTCGAATCAATATGGTATCCTATCCTACATCTTCCTTGATTCTATAACTTCTCGCTCAATTATTTAGATTCAGTTTTTATGGTTATATGTGTAATTATTATAACATAGTATGGATAAATCATTTTTCTTCATGGGACTTTTATATATGACTCTTAGAGCATGTCTCAAAATGTCATAAACTAGTAATCAATCATTATTTGATTCAGATTATATTTTTTGGAAGCTTTATTTATGGGTTTTCAAAACTTTAGGCTTAATATTTCATAAATGTAGTAATATATATTGTGGATTTAGTGTTTTCTAGGATTAGGGGTGCATCAGGAGTGGATCACACCTAGTTTCTCAGTATTCTGGCTTTGTGGGATTACATGATGATTTTGGAACCTATTATACCATGATGGACTTTTGGTTAAAATTAAATAATTTTGTAAAATAATGTTGTTGGACATTAGTACATGTGATCATGGACTCAATTGTGGTTGGTATGAACTGAATAGAGTTTATTAGAATTCTGGTTGACGTAACAGCATTGACCAAATTATGTCTCTTGGGTAATTGTTTATTTTATTTTTTGTGACTCACTAGTATAAATCCATTTAGCAAACCCGTCTGTTATTTCATTATTCTATTACTGAGATAATATTTTTTTCTTATGTAGGTGAAATCTTTTTCCTCAATTCGAATGCTTTTTCGGAAACCGTCATCATGGACGACAATTTTTTATAACCGATGGATGCAAAAAGGAGGGAACATCATGGTATTTTAACTGTGTTGGATAATTGTAATTGTAACTAAATTAAGCATTTCATGAAATGTATATATCCGTGTGTTGTTTTTTATTCATGATTTCAAGTAAATGTGTGTAGCATTTTTTTTCTTATGTGCTTTGTGTGTGGGTGTTGTTTGTTCTGTGCGCAGGTGCTATAATTTGTCCCGGTTCTGTACAGGTTGTGTGCAAGTTTTGGTTTTGCACTGGATCTTTGGCCTTTATCAGTGCTACTTAAGCGCTGATAAATGTATAATATATCAGCGCTATTTTGGGCACTGATAATGGTATTTTTTTGCGCTCAAAATAGAGCTGATAAAGGTAGTGTTTATCAGCGCTATTTTGAGCGCTGATATATTATACATTTATCAGCATTGAAAATAGTGCTGATAAATACTACCTTTATTAGCGCTTGCTTCACGCTGATAAATGAGCACTTTTATCAGCGTTTTTTTGAGCACTGATAAAGGTGACCCTTTATTAGTGCTATTTTAAGCGCTAAAAAAGGGGACCCCCTTTATCTTCACTGAGATTAACAGTGATTTTTTAGCGCTGTTAATGGAGGTTTTTAGCACTATTATAAGCAATAATTTTAGTAGTCTCTTAGAGCTCAGACCATGAATGGATGACAACTTTTCAAGTAAGCGCAAACCTCAACCCAATCCCTAAGCCCATGTGAGTTAAACTCGGTGTGGGAAACAAGGGAGGAAGATCCTTATCGCAATACCTAGAAGGTCCATCGATGGGTAGTCAGAAGAGCCCTGAAGGACACCTTCAACGCAGTTTGTTCTCCTAACACGCAGATGCATACTAAGGAATAGTATCAAGAGTTTTGAAGCTCTAATTAGACATGATGGGGATGGAGAAGGATGCGAATCGTGTCGCCAACATTTTGGGCTTAATGGGGTTGGCATGGAAATAGAGGATAACTGTTAACCGTGGTGGAAAAAACAGTCATCATATCGCATTAGCCTGATGTGGGAACAACAAACGAGCATTGACTGCTGACCGTATTCACAACGAGGTATTTTTATCGATTTGTCATCTGAAACCCTCGGGGGCATTGGCCCATAACAGTAGGAGAGCCCTTGGGCATTGTATCTAGGCCATTCTTGGGGGTCGCTCCAGGTGTGAAAGGTGATGAAGGCCCTAATGAAAAGAAACAAAAATCCTAAAAAGCGGGTGTGGATGAGTCCAAGTAGAGTCTGACATTCCAGGTAACTAAAACAAAGTACCCTTAGGCACATTAGTGAACCACCGAAAAGGGGAGACAAAGTATCTCAAGAGTGAGAGGTACATGGCCCGGTACATACAAGCCTGACGTGAATGAGTACATAGCCCCACAACATGCTATTTACTCCCCTCTCTGGGGAAGTGTAGGCCAAGGGGCTAAGGTGGGATGGAGATTTTCCGAAGATGGGGCTAGACCCGAAGCCTAGACATTCGGGTGGTCCTACGTATCCCATAAAGATGGGAATCAAGCCATACGTAGTTCTTGAAGATACCCAGGGGCAGGATACCCTAACGAGGATGTGTATGTCATGGTGAGTAACCCGACATGAATGAGGACATAATCCTCTTCTACACAACGTAGTCCCATCAAAGCGAACCTGGGCTAGGGGCCCGAAAAGGCCAAGGGTCCTGATAGCTGGGATTTGGACAGGAAGGCATGGACCATGCTTGGTTTAACATCGTGCAATGAGGAAGAGGGTTAGGTAATAGTATTCCCTAGATATGAGAGGTCTACGAAACGATGGGTAACCTAACTTGAATGAGGACGTAATCCCACACCACACCGTACACTCCGGGTATGAACCTAGGTTAAGGGTACCGAGAAGGCCGAGGGGCCTGAGGCTAGGCCCCAGTTAGGAAGGACTGACCAGCTTGAAGTTTATCGTCTTGTAGTAAGGATGAGGGGTCAGGGGCCTGGAAAGGCCAAGGGGCCTGAGGCTAGGCCTCGGTCAGGAAGGCATGACCAGCTTGCAGTTTATTGTCTTGCAGTAAGGACGAGGGGTGGGGCCCCGGAAAGTCCAAGGTTCTTGAGGCTAGGCCTCGGTCAGGAAGGCCTGACCAGCTTGTAGTTTATCATATTTTAATAAGTAAGAGGGGGGATACGTTGTCTCATATGGGGATGTATGCGGCATGGAATGTAACCCTTTGTTAATGAGGACATAATCCCACACCACACCACAAAATCCCTTCATAGAGATCCTGGACCAGGGGCCCGATGGTTGGCCCTGCTCGGAATGAGTTTGAAACTTCAGTACTAGGAAGAAAAAATCCCTACACTCGATTTTTGGGACATCGTGGAGTGGACTCAAAGATCCAGGGTGGCTATTGACCGTGTTCGAAACACAGCGTCCCTTTGGTGACCTCAGATGGGAGCAACAAATGAGCATCGACCACTGAACACAATCGAAATGTAGGACATGTATCGGCTTGTTGTTTGACATCCTCGAGGGTGTTGGCCTAAAGTGGTAAGAGAGAATTTAGTCGAAGCATCCATACCATTCAGGGGCCCTTCCGTATGTGTAAAGTGATGGAATCCCAATCAAGGTGTGGGTGGAGTATAGTTGTACCCATCTACAAAAGAGGTTAACATCTCCATGGAGGGGCACATACAGTCAGGTCGAGGCTAACTCGACGTGAATTGGGGCGAAAACATGATCCCTACCATATTTCATTACCTGAGGGGAAGAATTTTGGCTTTTGGGCTGGGCCAACAGAAGAAATGTTCGGGCGTTCCTACGTATCCCATGAGGATTGGAATCAAGCCAAATATAGTTCTTGAAGGACACACAGTTTAACATCGTGTGGTGAAGACGTGGGAGGATAGAAGATTGGGAGTGGGCACATAGTGCGGCCATTATAATCCTCATATGAGTGTGGAAATGGAAGCCTACTCCTTCTCATGCAAGGACCCTCTGAGGAAACAATACCCAAGGGGACTGTCAAAGAGAAAAGCTCGGGGCTGGGCTCAAGACAAGACATCTGAGCGTTCCAACATATCCCATTAGAATGGGAATCAAGCCATACATACTTCTAAAAGAGTAGTTTAACATCATGTGGGACGAGATGCAGTTTAATGTCATGCAGGACGATGATGCATCTCGTCTGGGGATAGGTATGGTCTAGTGAGTAACCTGACGTGAACGAGGACATAATCCCACACCACACCATACAATCCCATAAGAGAGCCTGAGTCTTGGAATGCCAAGGGGCTTGAGGATGGTCCTCGGTCAGGAAGGCCTGACCAGCATGCATTTTATCATCTTGTAGTATGGATGAGGGGTCGGGGCCCCAGAAAGGCCAAGGGGACTCGGTCACGAATGCCCGACCAGCTTGCAATTTAACATCATGAAGTAAAAATGAAGGAGATCTTAGTTTAAGGTCATAGAGCTCAGACCATTTTGTAGTTTATTGTCATGTAGGATGGTGGTGCAGTTTAAAGTCATGATGGACCGTAATGTGCTGTTTAGGGTCATATGGGACATTAATGTTGAGTTTAGAGTCATGCGAAAGCGTAATGTGCAATTTAGGGTCATGAGAGACCATAATGTGCATTTTAGGGTCATGCGGGACCATACAATTTAATCTCATGCATGAGCAATGGGGCTCATGAAAATTATTACATGAGGAACTTGGCATTGGTGGGAGGAGTTATGATCTCACCATCCCTGGTAACCAAAGAGTATGCTCTATTGGGGTAATCCTTATGAATGATGTAAGTTTCTTCCAATTTGGGCTCTAGCTTGGGTGGTTTCCTGCCAAGGATCATTGGCGATCGGAGGGCCAACACCAGGTCACCTTGAAGAAAAGAGTGAAGGCAAACCTTCTTGTTGAAGGCTCTATCTGCCTTATTCTCATGTATTTCCAAATTGTGTAGGGCACGAACCCTGTTCTTGTCCAGTGCTTCCAATTCAGCTAGACGGATTTCGGCCAACTTATCTGGGGCTTTCTGGTCATAGACTGCAGTGGGTAACGATGGTAGTTGGATATTAACAGGTAGGAAAACCTCATCTCCATACACCAGAGAATATGGGGTCACCTGGGTGGAATTGCGATTCGTCATCCGATACACCCAGAGGGTGTTGGGGAGCTTATTTGGACTACTTTTCATGCCTGACCAACCATTTTCTGCAGGATTTTAGAGAGAGTTTTTTTGAATGCCTCGATCTACCCATTTTTCTGCGCATGATATCGAGAGGTATGGTTTGAACGGATATTGCACATGGCATAAAATTTCTTCAGCTCGACATCTCGGATGTTGGTGCTATTATCAGTGAGGACAGCATGAGGGACTCTAAACCGGTGGATGATATTGGAGCTCACGAAATCAATGATGGAATGGGCCTTGACCTCTTTGAGTGGAACTGCCTCTACCAACTTGGAGAAGAATTCTGTAGCAGTCAGGATGAACATACAGTGACGAGCTGTCACTGGTAGATATGGTCCCACTACATTGAGTCCACACACCGCAAATAGCCACGAGAACATGGTGGAATGGAGAGGCTCTGGAGGCCGATGTAGGAAGTTAGAATGAACGCGGTACGTGTGGCATCTCTTGGAAAAATCAATACAATCATGGATCATAGAGGGCCAAAAGTACCCCATCCTCTGGATCTGATGGGACAACAAGGGCCTAGCCTGGTCGGCACTGCAGGAACTGGCATGAACATCTTGCATGTCATGAGAAATCTCATCTCCTTGAATGCAACGGAGAAGAACACCATTGAATCCCCACTTATAGTGGATCTGCTCAATACTAGGACCACTCTAGAGAGTAAATTGCAGTGCGCAGTGTCGGATTCACTCATGCTCGGACTGATCATCTGGGAGGCAACCATTTTGGAAATACAGGACATAAGGTTCTCTCCGGTTGAGAGTGGCCTCAACCACTACAACTAATGAACATGGGGCTCTTGACGTGGAGGGTTTGGTAGTAAGATGGCTTACCCGCAAGCCGTCGTCATCCCTTGGGGTGATGGGGGAAATTACTCTTCGGTGTGCCACATGTATGATCAAATCTTCCTACTCGGGTTCTGCGAGTGACGCAGCAAGGCCGGCCAAAGCGTCTTTCGACCATTCTATGACCGAGGGACATGGGTAACCTCTGGTTGAGATGGGAACTGGACCAGTAGATGGAGGGTGCACTCCAATAAAGTTAAAAGCTCTGGCTTCATGATAACATAGTCACCATTGACCTTCTTGATAACCAGTTCGGAATCCCCTTTCACATTATTGTGGTGTACGTCAAGCTCAAGGGCAAGCTCGAGGTCGGTGATGAGAGCTTGACACTCTGTCTCGTTGTTGGTGCAGCCTTCTGACAACAAGAATGAGTACGGCAGAACGACTTGCGCCAAGGTGATGAGGATGATACCCAAACCCACTCTATTGATCTTAGGATTATTGAGCCTCCTATCAGTGGGGATCTAGGAGGCACTGACGAAGTGCATTTTCCAACATGAGATGGCATGACCAACCAAGAGGATTTCCTCATCATGAAAATCCAGGTCTAGGGATTCATCTTCGGAGGTTGGATGTCCGTCTAGGATGTCTGCCAATGCCTGCCCCTTGATAGCCTTCTAAGGCATGAACCAGATGTCGAACTGTTAGAGGATCACCGCCCACCGCGCTAGCTGGCCAGTCAACATGGGGCTGTTCATAATGTACTTCAGTGGGTCCACCTGAGAGACCAATTGTACCTCATGTTGCGGTAGGTAGTGTCGCAATTTATGTACGGAAAACACGAGCGTGATGCATCTCCTTTCAATGGGGGGGGGGGGGTATCTGGTCTCTGTATCGAGAAGCATGCGGCTGAGGTAGTAGAGGCTATTTTCTATCCCCTCATTGTTCATATGGGAAATAAGTGCGCCAAAGGACCATTCCAGGGCATTCACGTAAAGGACCAGTAGCTTTCTAGAGACTGGTGTCATCAAAACCAGAGGATGGAGCAGATACTGCTTGATTTCCTCAAAGGTGTCCGGACACTATTCTTCCCATTCATAGGTGGATCCTTTCTCCATGAGCCAGGGAAATGGCCTACAATTGCTAGCCAGATTCAAAATGAATCAGTGTAAGTAGCTAAGTAGGCTTGGAGACCTCACAGCTCCCGGATATTGCTCGGGGGAGGCATCTGGCTGATAGCCTTGATCTTCTCCGAGTCGATCTTGATTCCTCGGTATCTGACAACAAATCCATGAATCTTCCTAGAAGTGACCCTGAAGGCCCACTTTAATGAATTCATTTTTTGGTGGTGGGAACAGAGGAATCAGAACACTTTCTCAAGGTCATTGAGATGGTCTTTCCGTTGGGGGGATTTGACCACCAGATCATCCACGTAGCATTCCACCAATGTTCCCCGAATCGGCTTGAATATGCGGTGCATGTCCCGCTGATACGTGGCACCTACATTTTTCAGGCTGAAGGGCCTAACCTGGTAACAGAACATACCTTGTGGGGCCCTAAAAGTGGTGGAATATTCGTCTTCAAGGGCCATACAAATCCAGTTGTAACCAGAATACCCATCCATGAAGGAGAGGGCTTGGAACCCGGTCGTGGCATCAATCAACATCTCTGTCACCAGGAGGGGGAAATCATCCTACCGATAGTGGCGGTTGAGATCATGGATGTCGATATAGACTCTGATATGTCAATTCTTCTTCCAGATTGGCACAATGTTGGATAACCACTTGGGGTACTGGACTTCCATTATGAAGTTGGCTTTTATAATCTTGTCAACTTCTTCCTCAACCATGAGACTGTGTGAAGAGTGCATCTTTCTAGGAGGCTGATTGAACCCACGATGGTTCTTCGGGAGACCAAAGCGGTGGACGACTACTTGGGGCTCTAGCCCTGGCATCTCGTCATAACTCTAGGTGAACACATCTCGGTGCTGCTTAAGGAAAATCACGTACCGTTGCTTCACTTCGTGGGATATGGAGGCACTGATCAATGTGGGTCACAGATATTCCTTGCTACCAAGGTTAACCTATAACAGTTCATCGACCGGGGTAGAGAAGCCTTATTTAAAGGCATTGGGAGAATCCTCTAGATCCTCTTCTCCACCGGCGAAGGGATCTTCCACAGGGGGAGTCGTTTTTGAGCCACCAGACTCTAATGGGAGGCTAGTGCAGGCCTGATCGGCAGTGGTCATCATGTCAGAAGACTCATGTGCTATTGAGACCATTGCGATGAAGGTAGTTGACCCAATCCCATATGGCCTTCATCCCAGAGGTCCATGCATGATGGTATCAAAGCAGTAGTGATGCATCAGCCTGAGCCGGTTGATTATTGCCCGGTGTAATAGACACGTATGACACACATCCATTGCCATGGGGCGGACATCCTGATACCGTATAGGGGTAGAAAGTTATGTGGTCTCCTAAGCCTGGTTGGTGTAGGAGTACGAGGTGATTTTTTGTCATCGTATGGACATGGGAATATGCATTCCCCTCGTACCCGAAACAACAAAACACCTCCCCATGTTGGGGGTCGTGGCCTCTAACTGATGGATCGGTAATATATAGGCATCGTCCAGACTTGCCCAGGTATCACCTGTGACCAGGGTGGGTTCATCCTCACATGCCAGGATTTTCTTATCCTTTATCTTTTAATAGTTGGCTTCTAGATAGCGGGCTTTACAAGAGGAAAAAAGAGACACATCTCCTTGAAGCATGCTGATTCCATCATTGAGGGAGTATTTGAGGAATTGGTGATACGATGAAGGGAAAACTGCATACAGATGGAGACATGGCCTGACCATCAATGCATTGTATGCGGTGTCCTGGGAGACGACCATGAATTCTGTGCTGGCAATTAGGCCACTGAACTAGGTCTTCAAGAAGTTCTTCCCGACCAGGGATTGCTTGAACCTATCATATCCCTAGATTCTCAGGCCGGAGGGAGTTAAATCTTCCTCAGACAATCCCAGCTTTCAGAGTGTCCGAGTTAGTATTAGGATAATCCCAGAACCTGTGTCAACATGGTAGAGGCGGACATCCAAGCCATTGAACAGACCTGTGACGTAAAATGGGAGAATGTGCCCTTGTATGGGAGGGTCTTCGTATTTTCTTGAGAACAAGATAACTGCCTAAAATCTAGAATTCTCAATCGCCTCAATGTGGAAGGCTTCTGGAGCTACTACATCCGTCTCAAACTAGAGGGGGCTCCTTAGGGCCTCAAAAAGTGCCTCACGCATTTCAGATGACAGGAGAAGAGCCTCAACGATAGAAAGCCTTACTGGAATCCTGTCAAGGGGCTTCATAAAATCATTCTTCCATGCCAAACAGAAACCTTTACTTATAGGAGGTCGCTCTACAACTGGAGGCACGACAGGCCCTGCCGGCTGGACCGATGGCTGGCTGTTACTGGGTACATCCCACTGCCTGCTAGTTGATGCCTGAAGAGTAGCTACTGGATGAGGACCAGAAAAATAAGATAGGCCTGTAGCATGGCAATACTAGTCATGGTACAGACGGGGTGGCTCTGCCTGATCTAGTATTACAAACGGCGGTGGAGTTAGATCTGAGGGCACGAGATGTGGTTGCGCATGCTGAGCTCTGTCCTGGGCCTACTGTCTGGTTCTAGTAGTGTACATGGCCTATCTGAAAGTGCCAGCAGTCGTGCCTTGATGACCCTTGTGTCCGGAGTTCTACTGATGTTGACGTCAGCTGGGGACGTTTGGAAGGCTCGCCTGGTGTTCCCCCTTATCGGGTGTCCTGTAGGGATTTACCATCTCCACGGTATTAACTGAAGTTTACCCCTAACATTCCCTTGACGAATCATCCACCACTGGGTGGATTCTGGGAGGAATCCCCATCATAGGGGACATGAAATCACTGAGAGTACGGGATGATGACAGTAGTGGTGGAGCGCGTTGCTTCTTCTTGCGCCACCGCTACTTTCCCTTTTGAGAAGAGGCCGCTGATATGACGACACAGAGGTAAGGGTCGCATCTTCTAAAGGCTCTGGCTGATTCATGCATGCCCGAATGATACCATGGGTGAAGGTGACAGTTTTACGGGCCATCCAGTCATCGTATTTATGGGTCCCGTGGCTGGGAACCTACTAGCAGTCACCTTTGTTGTCGCTACCGCTTTCTGACCAGACAAAGACACCCACCACTTGTATTTGGGTTGAGCCCAACCTGACTATGTTTTTGTTAACCTGGTCATGGATCCAGTATTTAAACACATAGAACTGCTTGAGGGTGTACCCCGAGATCCAATGATAGGGGCAGTAGTTGTGGTGATCGGTGATATTCACCTCTTCTGGCCTTCTGCACTCGGGTAAGCACACAATCCCCTACTCTAGGGCACTACAGAAGTATCCGGGGACCTAATTCTCATTGAACGAGTAAGTTTGGTGCCTTATTTCTAGATAAGGGGCTCTGGGAGCCTGGCCCTGATGAGGGGCCGGAGGGGCCTACCGAGTAGGCAGAGCCTGATTTCCCCGCCTAGGAAGTGGTGGCTCATTGCGCATGGGAACCTGTCAGTTCTGAAGCGGTCGCTGCTGGGCAAGAGTCTACACCTGAGGTGGAGGGCCTCTACGAGGTTGCAGAGGTGGTGCCACTGGAAGTAATTCTAGTTGCCTAGGGGATTCTATTTGGGCCACCGTGTTGGGATTGTTTCTTGCATACATCCTTACTGGGATCACAGGGGGCAGTAGACGCCCCTGAGTAGCATGTTAGAGAGCATCCTTGAGTCACTGAGCCTTATCTGAGAAGTCTCTGAACCCTTCGGGATAGTTCTGGGTGATCTGGGAAGGAACCAGTTCTGTTTTAACATTCCCTACACATATTGTCAGTAATTTCTCCTGAGTTAGTGGCATGTCGAGGGAGTATATAAGCACCTTCCACTAGGTGATGAAGTATGCAACTCGCTCATCAAGCCTTTGTTTGCACTAGAAGAGGTCTGCGATGCTGGTCTTTCACGTGGTGGAGCTGAACTATTATAGGAATTTCTGGTGAAGATCTTCCCAACCGGTCTCCAATCCGATAGGGAGCTGGCTGTTCTAGACGAACGCAGGGCCCTCCAATGTCTGCACAAAACATCAGAGCTTGGCGGCTTCCTGCTGTGCTGGTGTTCCCAGCATGGGGCCACACCAGGAGGAAAAGTGGGCCAAGTGCTACAATGGGTCCCCAGTCCCATTAAAGGGAAAGAAAGTGGGATTTCCCAAACCCGGAGGTGCATGCATATCATCCACCCATGCGGGATATGGTGTTCTATCTGTTGGGACTACCACTTGTCGCGTTTCCAATGCCTTGAGGCGTGTGATGAGTGCCACTATAGGATCATCCGGTTGGGGGTCCCCATATTGATGGGGATCCTTAACCATGAGTGTGTTGCTGGGCTCTTCTACATGGTAAACGGCTTCAATGCCTCATGGAGCGACTGAAGGAATGTCCCTTAGGGTGGATGGGGGAACCTGGGATGGAATCCTCGGATTGCCTCGCCGTTTTGGAGATTTTGGAGAGATGTATCGCACCTTCTTTCCATGAGTTATGACTTCTTCCCTGTCTATGGGAGTAGCATGATCAGGGTTTCTCGGTGGCATCTCGTCGGGGGAAGTTGTTCCTGCCCCTTCTACCCCAGCTTAGGATCACCATAGTCGGGTCCCCTATCTATAGAACGTTCAGCTAAGAGTTATTTAACCAGCCTCTTCTGCTCAGCAAGTTACTGGCACAAAACATCCTTTTTGGGGTCTTCGACTGTCTTCTATACTGAGGTAGACGAGTCAGAGTGTTTGACAGTTCTGACATGTTCTTTACCCTTACCATCATTCCAACTGAGTACCAGCGACTCGAGGGGTGCAGGGAGGCCAAGAAGGTTGCTCTGCTGACAAGTAATCATCCTTGATGGCTCTAGTAGAGGTGGTACACCCTCAGGGGATAAATCTCCATCTAGAATCTCCGACTCATCCTCCTTGTCCACTATGTGAGCAATGTGGACCGAAACCCTTCTTGGGGGTTTTTCCTCGATGTCTTATAACGAATCAGGAAGTCGCCGAATATGATTAAAGAGGAGGGTAACAAACTATCCCCAACCATGGACTAGCACGTGGTGGGGTAGCTTCTCTGATCATTTTGCTGAGTACCTTAAAACTCTGAATTCATTTATGTTGGAGGGCACTCGAGCGACCTGGTGACTTAGGGCGCTGGGTCACAGGGAGTGTTTCCAAATCAACCAAACAGAATTGATCACTGATTTCCTCAAAGTGAACATGGATTATAGGTTACAACAGCCGGTGATAGTGAAGACGGAAGTGTGTCACCCATAGGGTTTGACGGAAGCACTTGACTTCCTCTGGGGTGAGGGATTCAGCACATATTAGTTCGACGCTGCCTCGGGCCATAACATCTCCGGGAAGTGATCCACTGCGAGAATGTTCCAGAAGCTCCCAGGCTTAGATTTAGGGTCTTGCACCATATTTCTACACTCATCAAGCGAAGGGGGATGAGGAACCGGTAGCGGTACTGAGGCGGACCACCGGGAAAACAAACTGGGCGGTGGAGAATATGGAGAATGAGCTGACTGGCATCTGAACTCCGGGCCATCCTCCGAAGAGTGCGTTGACCTTACCACACTGCCATTACACGACTGGATGATATCCATAGCCTCTAGTGTTGTGATTGCAGTTACTACAGATGGGTTGCACTATTGCTCAACCACCATCGGTCCCCAAAATAGCTCTCCATGATCACTGGTCAAGGTAGAGGGTGCTTCTGGTGACTACGGTGGTGACTGGATGGTCGGAACGTACGAGATTCCCACAATTTCCTCCTCCTGGATTTACCTATGAAGAAAGGTGGGAATCCGGTGGATTTCGCCTTCCTAAAGGATGAGGCTGACATTCCTTGTTCCTGCCCTGGTCCTTGACATAGAGGACTAAGGAGAGGGTTCCACTGTTCAGTCACATTCATCCTGAAAATCTGAGTAGTGGGCCAGTTTGATCTCCACCTAAGCCTTCCCAATAATCCTCTTGTGGTGGTGATGACCCGCCCTCCTACCCCTAGATGGCTTAATGGGACAAGGCTGATTTCTGACATGTAGTCTTGTAGTCGTGCTGGAACCATGGCAGAGAGGACTTCTGCTTGAGACAAATCAGGAGCGAGGTGCACCGAGGAAAATGTCGAAGGGACCATGGGGAGGACCTTCATGAACAGCATCTGAGTGGGTGAAACCTCCATTGGAACCGGCGAGAGCATGGGGAGGACCTCCATGCTTGGTGCGGGTGGAGTGAGGTTGACCCTCACCCCCTCGGTTTCTAGGGTGAGGAAAACCTTCACCAATTGTGGAGAGAACATAGGGAGGGTCCCCACATTGTAGAGGGACCAGATGGGAAATTCCTTTATATCAATAGTCAGGGGAAGGAGGTGGGACTCCATACCCTGTGTGGTTGGCACGGGAGAGGGTTCTGCGCCGAGTGTCACTACCATGGGGAAGGTCTTTATTCGGGTTGGGGGTAGCACGAGGCATACCTCCATGACAAGTTTCAGATTGGGGAAGGCCCATGATCTATGGAGTAGCGGTACACGTATGACCTCCGTACGGGGTGAAGTCACCGTGGGTTAGTTCGCGGCGATCACCACTCAGGCCTACGACCCGGAGAGTCAACCTAGCCTACCTGTCGGGTGGTGGGGGCCTCAATCTTGGTTGGGCATAGGAGTTCCCCTGCTCAGCGTGTGCAGGGACTTTTTGATATGCATCGGTGGTGGCTCAGACAACAGTAGCTATCGACGTTGACGCCCCATGTTGGGCATCCTCAGCTCGGGCCCAACGCTGGCAACGGTTCAGGCAAGCCGGCGCGGGTGGCACAGGGGCATAGCCTACCAGCTCCTCTGGCAAGGCCGGACGATGACCCTGATGCCATAGGGTGGGGGCCCTTTCTTGGATTCCTTGGATCGGGACTCTGACCAGGCTGAGCAGGACATCACCCACCTCATCGGCGTAAGGCGGGGAGTCATCAAGGCATTCCTGGGACAAGCTCCTGAAATGGTTGAATGTTGGGGTGGGGAGCAGGGGCTCCCTACGCAGCCCACGAAGGTGGCGTGGATAGTAGGGCCTGGATGACTCCAGGTCCGGGAGGGCCATATCCCGAGTTGGGATTATGCCCTCCTCCTAGTAAGGACATATGAGGTCGTTAATCACCCTTCATTGGATGACTTTCGATGGGGAGAGGGGGTGTGGGTGCCCCATGTTCATGGATGCAGATGTCGTTGTGGCAGTAGCAGAACCATCCTGCCCTTACGTAGGCGGTTGGGCGGAGATCATGTCCCTCTACCATTAACCTGATTCCTGAGAAATAGGGAGATTAACTCATTAGCACTGTGAGGAAAAGAAATCGACAACCAATTCACCAACACCATTCTGTCTTCCATGCCCTATAAGAGGGATCCATGCAGACAACATTGCAGAAAGGAATTCCCCACATTCCACTACCCCAACTTCTAGTGAGTTTCACCCCAAGACCACTACTTGCTTGGTGAGACCCGGTGCCAAATATCTGGATCCGGTGACACGTAAATCTACTAATGTCTTGAGCGCTACTAATCTCCACATTGAGGAGAAGAGATTTACGCCGGGTTCACCATTTTTGTTTCTGACGCTTTCATCGGGGCACGTGTGTTTGTCTGCTTGGGGCGCGATAGGAGCGGCTAGTGTTACCCAGCTTTCCTGCTTTCTAAAGGTGGGTGGAATTCTCTCCTTATTCACGGGCGTCAGCTCCTTGATCGAAACCATGATGATTGGATGTAGGTTCTTAATTCTGTGGAATCCTCCTCAGAACTCGTCACCTAGTCTGGGTCTCCCTCATAGATTTAATACGTTGTTCGTGAATCTCTTCCGGGTGCCATGTTTCCGTGGATTCCAGTTAATTACACTGCCTCTATCAGGACATTCCAAAGGGTCCGTTCAGGGCAGCAAACCTCAGTTGGGGGAGTAGTCATGTCGAGGCATCATTAACGTGTCTAAACGCTGGGGAATTAGTGTGACTGTCTTTGGTCCCATTTTATAGGGCTTCTCGAGGGTACGGAAGCCTACGGTATCCCACATCGAGCACAGGGAATCATATTCCATACGCCTGTATCTAGGGATTTCCTCATCTCCCCATGTATTAACACATGGAATGCCATAAGTTTAATGTCCAAAGGAGACTGATCGGGCTGATCAAGACAGTAGATGCAGTGGATCAGATTGAGGAATCCCACTTGAGGGAACAACGACATCGGATCCAGTTTGTGGGCAGCTTCCGGAATGCTGTGGGGGGAATGGGGTGTCATGATCTCACTGGGATGTGGTGGCTAGATGATAATCAGGATGGGTGATGTAAAGATACAAAGAGTGACGGGTGAATGAAATGGAGTCGTCGTGGAGATGAAGGTGGTGATGGGATTGAGTCTCGAAGAGGCTTCCTACGTATCCTTGTGATATGGAATCAAAGTCTGCGTAGTTCAGAATGGTTGTGTGGGGATTACACTCTAGGCTTCCCAAGATGGTGGGGGAACCAACGTGAATGAGGTCGGAATGACCAGGTGGTGGGATTGAACCTCATGAGGCTCCCTACATACCATGTCTTAACATGGATCAACGTCCATGTAGTTCGGGTTGGATGCGGGAGAATAGGAATTGAAGAAGGATCATGGTCCAATGGGTGGTGGGATTTACCTCGTGAGGCTTCCAATGTAACATGCCTTGGGATGAATCAAAGCCCACGTAGTTCTGGAATAGGGGTTGTTGATTTGACACAAAGGGGTGTCGGAAAAAACATGATTGTAGGGTCACAACGGTTTACCGCTGGATTGGGATGCAGTTTAACGTCTTTCAGGATGGTGGAGTGTCGGGGAACCGATGTGAATGAGAACATTGGTCTGGTAGGATGGTGGGATTGAACCTCGTGAGGTTTCCTACGTACCATTCCTTGGCATGGGACAAAGACCTCGTATTTCAGAGGAGATGTGGGTGTTAGTGAACTAACGTGAAGAAGGACTTTGGTCCGATGGGTGATGGGCTTGAACCTCAGGGAGGCTTCCTACGTACCATGCCTTGACATGGATCAAAGACCTCGTAGTTCAAAGGGATTCGTCAGCGAACTGATTGTGAAGGTGAGCCTAGGGGTCCAGTAGGGGTGGGCTTGAACCTCATGAGGATTCCTACATACCATGAATTGGCATGGATCAAAGTCTGCGTAGTTCAAGATAGTCACAACAGCTTATCGCTAGAATAGAATACGTCATGTGGGATAAGGGTGAACCCTGACGAGAATAAACGATGGGCGCTGGGCTTGAACCTCATTGAGGCTTCCTACGTAACATTCCTTGACAGGGATCAAAGAACTCGTAGTTCAAATGGATGTACAGGTTAATGTGATGCAGGAAAACATACAGTTTAACATCATGCTGGATGGGGCCATACAGTTTAATTTCATCCTGGATAGGGTATTGTCATGGTCAATGCTTTCTATAAGCCCATGTGATTTGCGCTCGATTTGAGAAACAATAGGCAGTAGAGACCTGACGATCCCATCGCGAAAGGTGCGTCCGTGAGAGGCAAAGGGGGACTTATGCGTTAGGCAGCCCATGGCATAGGGACATACTCCATGATGGAGGCTTGTGAGTGACAAAGCGCAGAGGGAGAAAATTTGGGACCGAAGAAAGTAGGTGCCTCGTTCCCTATCATGCCCTCTGCAATCCCTGACGGTGAGGAAGTACGGAGGTGCATAGGTGCAACCTTCTACAAGAGGGGCTAGGGGGATTATGCCAAGATGGATTCCATTCCCCATGGAAAAATGCCACTCCGATTCGGAGGATACCATCCCCTATGAGGAGTGATCCCATTTCCGTGGAGACCAGTGGGCATAAAGAAGGTCTGAGCCGGGGGGACCCTGCGTGCGAGGCACGGGGTCGGGTCACAGTTTAACATCATGTGGTGAGGATGAGGTTCTTGGATGTTTAACGTCCTGCAGCTCAGATGAGCTGGGATCAATCCACACCCCTAGGACTTACATAACTGGTACACTCTGCTACTAGTGGGAGGGAAGGTACCGGTAATGTCGTAGTGAAGGGGTGTCTTAGAGTGAACGATCAAGTGGTCCACGTTAGCGTGGCTATTCGGTGAAGCAATAGTCGTTAGTGTGCATATGTGAAGAAGCATTAGGATAAGAAACACTATTGGTGGTGTCGTATTAGGGACTTTGAAATCACATCATGCAAACATGGAGGGTAGCATAGGAAGAGGAATTTCCGTGCAGAGGGGTCCACAGGCAGGGGCCTTGTAGAACTTGGCCGCTTTTCGTAGTGGTGGGCACTTGCAAAGGGGTGTGATTCGTGAAGAGGAGTGACATGGCCTTAGCATGGGGCATAGGTGTGAGTGTGATGTGCTTCGCGAAGTGGAAGGGTGTTCGCGGAGCACAACCTCGTGAAACAGAGGTTCCTCGCGAAGCAACGTGTCGTGAAACAGTGTGCTTCGCGAAGTACAGTGACCCTGCCTTGGCATGTGGATCACATGTATAGGGTGCGTGTTTCGCAAAGCATAAATGCTCCGTGACTGCCTGGGTCCCCTTGGGGGTCCGCTTACTTTGTGAATTCCATTAGGTTTCTCAAAGGGAACCCCTCTCGGAAGAGGGGCTCAAAATGATACAAGAAGGAGGCCTCTAGCAAAGCAAAAATACCTCACGGAGCTCATGATTCCCAGAGAGAAGAGTGATTTGCGATTTGGGAGTTGAGAAGCCGAAATGTCGGATCGTCCATCTGGAGAGCATATGGGGAGCTTGGTATTTATAGTCCAAGGGTGCCACAAAGCAGAGATCACGTGGTGCAAAGGGGGATTCGGTTGCTTCGCGGTGAGTCGCAAACATCAACAGGATTCGCGTAGAGGTACCACCTCTTCTGATCTACGGTGGGTTCAGGAACATCAGGGCATTCGCCGAGTGTTACCGCCTTCTGGTTCTTCGTGGTGGGCTCGCGAATGTCAGGGCGTTCTTGGAGTGTTACCACCTCTGGTGCTTCGCAGCGGCTACGTTGCTCGAGGGGCTTCGCATCGGTGCTTCACGAGGAACGGCGCATGTCCTCTTTTTCTTCTCTACATTCTTCGAATATTTTTGGCACCTACAATAGTATTAAAATATCTATAATTTCAAAGAGCACTACAATGGAAGTAGTCAGAACTATCTGTTTGTATATGGGAATTTACAGAAGATAAGGACATGGTAATTGGTGAAGAAATGATACTAGTTTTGAGAAAACACAAAATGATTTTATTTATTAGTGGGATATAATATCAATGTTAGGATAAGTCAATTAAAGATTCAGGATCATATAATTTAGTGGTAGCTACACTTAAAAATATTGAGCACGATGAAACTTCTAATGAAGGTATGATTTAGTTAAATGAAATGATTTTTTCTAGTTCTTGGAATCAAACCTAGATAGTAATGAATTATCATAATGTAAAATATGAAAATATTAGTATCCAATATCTCATGTTATTAATGTAGAAAAAAATGATATATACAGGGTTAACATATAATTTGTTTTTTACTCAATGAACTGAGGAAATATATCAGATAATTGGCTTGTGGAGGATTCATAGAAGACCCAGTAAATAAAGGTATAACTAAACAAAAACATGATATTAATCATGTGAGAGATAAAAAGTTAGCTTTTAATGTTGTATCTAGTGTAAGTGGGATATTTTTAATAGTGGTTTCTCTAGAACCAACAATATAGTAATTTTGACTACCATATCATGTGTAAAATTTTATATACATGATGTATTATTACCATTATAATATAGATATTTCTATATCAACTATTTAATGGTAATTTACATAGAATATTTTTCTTATAAAAAGGTAAAAACATATCACATGATATAATTTTAACCCAAAGACACCATGAAATTAATCTTATTCATATTTTTTATGGTCTAGATACATCTTGCTAACGTGAAACAAAATATGTTTGACTATTAAGAGTTTGAGGATCATAATCATTGTGACATATTCTCATTATGTTTTCACTTGGCGATCTCTAGTAGTGAGATCATAAGGAATGATCTTCCAATAGGGACTAAAAATGTTTTCATTTTCATTAGATGTTCCTTTCTTATGACATGTTTAATAGTATATGGACATGTTATTATTACTAATGTTTTCCATTTGATTGTGTAATTTCATGAAATGAAAAAACCCCGAAAATAAATTCTTTCCATGGTATCTTGTTTTGGGTGATTAATTGGTGGTATTGTAATGGTTGAATGGTCAAGAATGGAATTTTCACTTCCAGATCAAGTAATTAATATATCTCAAACCATGGTGATTAGGATGGTAGTAACTTCATATGACCAAGGACATAGAGGTCAAGTGTAAATACATCCAGTTTTATCAACAAATAATAATGAATGAATGGGGCTATCGAATGAGTGTTCATCATAAAATATGATACATTATAGTCTAATTGATTATACTACACACTGCATGTTTATAGGATTGTTTTTTAATTTCTATTAATTTACTTATCTCTCTAGGGGCCATGGGGGTTCATATATTATACTAATTGTCAATGAATTTTATTAAGTAGTATAGAGATAAAGGGATAGAGGGTTACATGAAAATGAAAATTCAAGAACATGCTATATTCAATTTAATAGGTATGTCAGACATGAGTGGCCCATCTACATGTTCATGCTTTTTTCCAATGGAATACAATCACCAAATGTAAAAAAATTATATTAATCTGGTTAATAAATATTATCATTTAATTAATTTGTTAAATGTATTTACACGTTTTAATGTAAATACACGAAAATACTTATTAGAAAATATTAGAATAAAATATATAAGTTTTATTTAATATTTGTGGGAAAGATGATTCGAGATAATGGGTCAAGTATTATCACATGAAATTTTTTATGTTAAGAAAAAGTGATAATAATATTTATGATTTATTATAGTAGTCATAATATCATTTATAGTGTATAAAATTATTCTGGTGTTAGGGTTCCATTTCAAGAGAATTTATAAACACACAATGTATAGGCAATGTGATAATCACACCAATAAAAATATGCTATATCTCACACAATTATCAACTCTCCCACATTATAGGGAGAGAGAGGCTCTACATCAATGTCATTAGAATGAGTTTTTTTCATGCATCGCAGTAACCATCATATGGTTATCATTGGTGCATCACATGATTCGTCTGATCTCGTTGCTATCAAATTGAATTAGATGATCAGAACTTCCATAGTTTCATGAACTATGTTTAGATGTCATAGAGGTGTTCTTCTTGTGATACTGTGTGAAATGATCCTGGATGTTTAGCAGACGTTGGGAGTGGCCTTAGATCTTAGCAGATATTTATCTATTTTAATATTGTTCTTAAAACACCTCACTTCAGATACATTGATGGTAATCAGGAATCATTCACAGATGATGATGATCTCGTATCGATGTTCGATTGAGATTTTGTGAAATAACATGTTTTTAGGATTTGATTGTGTGTTTGGTACATTCAAAGAGTACATGAATTGAAAAGGGAGAGGATAGGATCCCTTACCTAGAGAGAAAATATCTAAAATTATGTGGGGGAGATTGTTATAAATTTTAAAACAAATTTGGAGGGATATATGGATGGAAGAATAGATTATTATTGTGTTCCATGTTAATTATGGAAAAGGGAATTGTTTGTTTCATGAGTTTTTATATAAAAAGATATGTGAACTAATTAATAATTTCTAAACATTGGTTTTTGAATTTATATAATTAAATAATCAAAACTATAATATTTTCCATTGATTTGGAAAATGGTTTCTCACAAATAATAGTGCTTTTAAATATTTTATATGTATAATAACCAAAGTCCACATGTTAATTCCACTGATTATGTGTAACCAGGTCATGTTCATAAGGAATTTATTTTAAAATTTCCAAATATAACATATGTATTATAAGAATGATTATTGATTTATAAAATTAATCAAATAACCTCAAAAACACATTCTTTTAATAGGCATTCAATATATTTTTTTTGAATACTATTTATATTATTTACTACATTACCTTTAAGATTTTATGATTTCACAATACATAACATATATTTATAAAATATTTTAAATTTACAAAACAAATTTATACTTTCATAAAATTATGAATAATTTACAATTAGATAATTTTGAGGTGTTAACTTGGGAAGTCACAATTATTTAATAATGTTATTTCTATAAGTATAATAATTTACAATTTTGAAGAAAAATATCCATTTAATGAACAACATTGTTCCAAATGTAGGTAATAGTTTATTCACTATTATATAAAATTGTATTTGGCTTAAAAAAATTATGTTATCATTTATGTTCAAAATAATTTAATAATAATAATTTATTAAAATAACATTTATTTAAATAATAATTAGGTTCATACCAAATTTTTTTTTGATCAAAATAATATATGTCCAAAACAAAAATTTCATTTTTATAATATAATAAATATATTTATTATTAAATAAATAAATTAATGTTTATGCATTAGAAATATAAAAGGATATATATAATAATAAGTTATAAACAATAAAAAAATAAAAATTAATACTATTTTGGTCTAGATATATGAACCCTTATTACACAAGTATATAAGAAATGATATTTTCGTGTGATGATGAAATTTACTTGGGATTGATCGGTGATCATAGTTTAGTTTTCAATCTCAAAAAATTTCAACTTCTCTGATAAATGGTTTTTTCCCTACCTTAATTATTGAATTTTTTCTTTGTATTTGGTAATGGAAAAGACATGTAATGCTATATCTCTCTAATGATATGACAAATGGGATTCATAGGGTACAATCCTACTAGGAAAGGCCATTGATCCTTCTTATTTGAGTTAATTAGACTTTATTATAATTCTTAATATATATTAATCTTAATAGAAACAATATAATGTCTTTATTACCAATTTTTTGATGCTTAAGTATCTTCCAAATTTCATATGATATAACATATAATGGACTAAAATAACAACAGTATTTAATGTTTGTATATAAATTATATTTTTAATATGGACTTTTTTATTTTGAATATGGAATTTAATTTCAAAACATCGAGTCATTTTGTTATAGGTAAATCATCCCATTCAAACATTGCCCAAAATTATAATGTACTAACCATTAAGGTGACCAATAATTTTTACAACTACATTAATAGTGCACGTCTGAGATATTATTATATAAATTCATTTGTTAAATGACCGTATAACTTTTTTAGTTTTTTTAGCGGCACAATTATTGATGGCATTTGAGGTAAAATGATAACACCTTTTTTGATATATTTGTGGTGTATAATATAGTCCATAAGAGAAGAAAATATTTTTTGCTAATGGAAAAGGAAAAAATAGGGTAAAAACACCCAACCAAAGGATAGAGATACGTTATAAAGAACAAACCCTCAAGATGAAACTAGGAAAAAATCAGTCTGGGTGGTATTATATAGTGAAAACCTAGTACGTCCATCGTAATAAGATTACAAAACTCTATATTGTGGGAAGTAATACTAGGGCAGTCCAATTGACGGTAATTTTCAACTCCTTATTCTTCTAGTAAATCCACCACTTTGTTTCTATCTCTCCATGTGTTATGAAAACTAATGCCATTAGAAATTATCCTTTGACAGTTGCAGATAACCTCATAATACTTCATTTTGATTCTAAAAAAAATCATTATTTTATTCTATATAAGGAGATGAAAAATAAATTATTTCTCCTAAAACTCCATGGGATAAGCTGTGGAGTAAATAACAAAAATGGTGAGCTAAAAAGACTATTAATGGAATAAAAATGATAAGGAAAAATAATGTGTCTGTTAAAGATATAACATGATATTATAAACTAGAGGGAAAATGTGTAATTTAATGAGTAATAATATATAGACCATGGAATAATAGGATCAAGACATAACAACAAATTTTTAATATATATAAAACATTACAAGTGTAACACATAATTATTTTAATAGAAGAACATTATATTCCATAACATATGTGACAAACAACACAAATCTTAAAAAAAAATATAACACCCTGAGACATTATGAAATATTTATTTGAAAAAACATTAGATCTCTTGAATATATTTTTATACATGAAATGATGAGTTATACATTCAATACAGACAATAATATGTATATATTTTCTTCCATGAAACAGTAAGTTTAGTATATTTTACAAGAAGCACTGACTCAAATGAAGTGTGAAATAATATTAAAATATTATTATTTATGATTATAATTATAAATAGATGTTAAATTTGAGTATAAAAGTAGTAATAAATAATTTATTGATATATAGTTATTAATTGATTTTTATGAAAATAAAAATCATTTAGACAAAACAGAATTTTTTTTAAAAAATGACATGTTTTCCAGAAGACATATTAGTCACGCAATGAGTATATAATTTAAAATTAATTATTTCTAAATTAAAAACATTTTTTGAAAAAATAAAAATAGTTTTTGAAATTAGGGTATAGAAATTATCTTATTTGTAACTTTTCATATTTATATTAAATGTTTAGTTTTTTTATGGATAGTGTGAAATAATGAATTTTAATTGAAAACAATGTGTTCTTTTAGGTAATTTATATGATTAAATTATATTTTTAATTACTTATAAAGTGATATAATATTAAATTTATATAATTTAATCCAATTTATATAATTTTCATCATATTCCTATTTATTTTTAATATATAAACTTTTTATACTTTTGCACAATTTCACTTTTAGAAATTGTTTTCTCATCATGTATGGGATAATATCAATAAATTAAAATTTTCCACTAAAGTGAATTTAATTTATAATAAATAATTCAGTATTTTTAATAAAAGTACTTTATAATTTCAAATATGTTAAACATAATTTTTCAACAATGTTAATAGTGAATTCTTTAAAACTAAATACTATATCAATGGTAAAAATGTGTTTATTAGGGGATTCAACTAGAATTATATGAAAAAAATAAAATATAATCATTCCTAAAAAATACTATATATCCATTTTCATCTATTAATACTATAAGGATATATATTTTTCCATTTCCACCATTTTGATATATAAAAAACATGGCAGCACACCGTTTTTTCATAAGATTTCAAGTGTGTCCACTCCCCCACATATAAAAGAGACCCCTTCTCAAATATAATTCAAAACATAAAACTATAAATCCCTATTTTATTAAAAAATAACTAACCAAATAACAGTAAAAAATCCCTCCCCAACCCTAGAATCATTACTTATGGAATAAATCTATGTATTTATTTCAAACTAACAGAGGACACACAAAGAAAAGGTAACATTTTTGAACATGTGTTATTATTATTATTTTTCCTCCAAATAAATACATTGTTATTTAAAAATAATAATATAATATCCATATGTTCCTCCATATACAGGCATTTTATTATAATATATTAATTTCAATGAAACATAATGAATTTAGTCAAATGGGTTTTGAATTCATCATTCGTTTCTACTATGGACTACATCCTCATGAACTAATGTCATTGGTTCTTACATTACCACCTTTCATGATTGGGATAAATAATTTGTCTAATGATTATATAAATTTATTAAAATAATAACATATTTATAAATATAATTTTATTATATCATATATATAATTTAACCTTCCATTCCCCAGGATATAGTATAACATCGTTTGTTTGTGTGACAGTCTCTCGCCTAACAATGTGATGTGAATCAGTATTCACTAACACTTTACATAGAAGGCGATAAAAATAATGTAACTCATTATATATAATATAAATGTCAAAATTATTGTATTTTTGAAATATTTATCATTATCTAATGGTATTATATCATTTTATATCTAATATTTTAACACACATAGTGATGAAAACATCATTCATCTTCAGGTGGACTACCCCCTTCCCGAAGAGATGTGAATCTCTTTTAATAAAAAATCATGTCTGTAATTTATATGTATATTTAACAAAATATTAATAAATTTTGAACATTCTATAATGTTAAAATATTACTTAATTCAATTATATAGTAACTAAGGAAATATTGAAACCCTACTCATGCATATGTATGGCATATCATCTCCTTAAGAACAACATACTTCATATCTAAAAACAATATATAATTACGATGATTAAAATTATTATTGATTTATAAATATGATAATTATTTCATTATTATTATTTTGGAGATGATATTACTATGTAATATGTTAATAAAATGGATTTTCAATGACAAAACATGAATGAGAAAATAAGGAAATTATCAAAAAAAAAATAAAAGTAATGAAAAATTACAAACAATATAATAGGATCATATATGATATTAGAAATATTATTATTTTATTATTATAATTTTAAAACAATTTTTAAACCATTATTCATGAGTTTATGTCATGTTCTACTTAAGGAAAGTGAGATGTAAGGGATTTTTTCTCAATTTACGTTACATTGATACATATTTGTTCTTATGCACTAATTAATTAATATGTGGGGAATATACACCGCATTGACTTAAAATATATTGATTCAATCATTATTTCTTGTATTAAATGTTTTAATTGGAATTATTTCATCCTAGGGTATTTGAAAAGAAAATTAATATGTTGTAAATGTTACTATGTAATCTCACTTTCTTTTTTGATTGTCCCATATCTATTAAAACAACCATATTATTGTGATCATTATTAATCGAATATTAAAATTAAATTAAAAATAAATCTTATGTCATTATGTATATTATTTTTTTTGTAAACTACATTATATATATATACAGAGTTTACTTTGAATGTTAACTTTAGAAATGTTGACAAACCCAAATCCTTTACTCAATGAATATATTTGATGATTGCTAATATTTATTTATGAATTAAATTGATTATTAGATATATGATGAATGATATGGACTAATAATAATTGGTTGGATATGTATAATTTATCCCATCGATGCAACAGTGTGTTTTTGGAGACAAATTATGTAGATAAATTAAACGGGTTTCCTCCTATGGTTTTTAAACTCTCTTGTAAATGGTCTTCACATTAGATTTATGTAGATTCATAAGAGCATGGAATATAATAATTATGTAATACCATAATTTATATTTTAATTAGTATTATCTAGGATATTGTCACTATGATATTATCTCTAGGTGAATTTAATTTTTAGAATAATGATTAAATGTAATGTGTTTTCAGTTATTTACCATTCCTTATTCAGTATTCCTTATCCAATTACATTAATGGAATTCATGCTCAATTATTTACCTTTAAATTTATTCTATGAATATTTATTTACTATTTCTACAAATTTACTAAACCCTTTCTAATCATTTGACCCCTCCTTTATTTTTTTTCATCCCCTAGGATATGAGGAAGAGATATTTGAATGAGTTTAAATGATTCAATTTTTATTTTTTTTTATTTTTTCATTCCATTTTTTCTAATGTAAAAAGGGTAACATGTATATATTTGTTTCTCCAAAACAACTAAAATGATTGTTATTTTGCAATTTGGAATATTTTTTTTATAAAAATGTAATATATTAAGGAAATTTCTCTATGATAATGTGGTCTAGGTTGTTATAATATGAATCATAACATGTTGAGTAGAAGCAATGGGAACTATAGATAGTAAAACATATAGTAGGGATTATAACCCATTAAATTATTTTGACATTAAGTATAGAAGAAAATCCAAAAGTTTTATTAAGGTAGAGATTATTTTGGTTTTCATTTCCATACATACCTCTCTATATACTGGAATTGGATGCGGTTATTGAATAGATTTTAATATGTTTAATATGACCCAAATGGATGAATTGGGCATGATCTTAATGTCCTTCGGTGGAAGAAAACGGGACTTACAATGAACTAGTTTGGAATATCATAGTGGATTATTTATTGATAATTCAAATTTTATTTACAAACCAATATGAAGGATTTGGAATTAGAGATATTACCCATGTTCAAATCTTTATGATTATGTGATAAGATACGCAAATGTTTTTTAACTTATGTTATGTATTTCATCAGTTTTGGTACTATAACATATTTTTTATAATTATATTATCTAATATAGTGTTTTCAATTGTTATAATTTGAATCTTATATATGGTATGGGAACTACACCAATCCAAAGTATAAGAATGGTAACTTTTTGGTGGGATTAATAAAATAATTCAAATGAAATTAGCCACCTAAAAATTCTCATAATATTAGGAAATAATAGAATGTATTAAAAAAACCAATTAATTATTATGTATTTATAATGTATTTTAGGGGAATAAATATAATAATAGTATAATAGAGAAAAAGACGGAAACATGAAAAAATAGAATGATGTATTTTTTCACATGTTATAATTGGGAAAGTTACACCGTAATACATTCATTAAATAAATTGAATTTTTCTAAAATTATAGTGAGAAAGGACACCATTATTGTAATTTTATTTATAATAAAAAAATTTCAGTGTATAATGATTCAACCGTAATGGGATGTGACACTAAAAAAATTCATGTCTAAAGTGTAAAATTAATATACCTCAAAAGAAGCTAATGGGTCACGGTAAATCATATGACATTAATACAGATTAAGAAAAATGATTAATGTTCTTGGGGTTTGATTCAATAATTTTTTCATTTTAATTTTCAAAAAATGATATAATGTTTATATGAATTCTAAAAAATATAGCTATTGTAATATGATATGTATATATTACATATTTCAAATAGTTTTTTTAAATGGCACTAATGGAAGTGAAATATGTTTTTGTGGAATGTTGATCATCTACTAAAACACATGATTGGTGAACATTAAAATATTCTTTTTTAGATAATGATGTTGTGATATATAAATAATTTATATAGATAATAAAAATTAAACCGTATTTTCAACCCTAGAATAGATTAATGAATCATTGAAAAACTATTTTATGATATCTTTTTTTATGTATACATATTTTTTGTTTTTAAGGAATATATCCAACGGTCTATGTTATCTTTATGTAATATTGATGTATTATATTTTTCAAAAATGATATCCTGTAATTATTATTATTACCATGTTTCATGATAAAAACTAATGAAATAATTCACACTTCTTGAATGTGAAAATTTATTAAAACATCATGTTATTAAAGAGATTATTGGTAAGATTATTTTTGACATTTATTGACCTTAGTTGTTTTTGATTTAGGATATTTTATAAGGGGTTACATGGATAACCTTTTTTGAAATGGTTATTGTTCAATTTTTCATGATATTTTAGAGACTAATGTATTACTTATCCATTTGAATATTTATGCATATCAGATAACCTATAATAATATTTTATATAAAAAACTTGAAAAATAAGGAATAACAAATCAATTTATTGTGGATTGAATGATTAGTTAGCAATATATTTTAGTTATTCGTGACTAAAAAATCATTTCTACATATTCTTTACTTAGGGAACATGATGGATTTGGAATTGATAGATGTAAAACCAAAGGATTAAGTTCGTTATTTGAAATAAAAATGTATTAAATAATTATATTTATTTATATTCGTAAACATTAAAAGAATTATTTCAATTAGGAAAAGGATATATAAATAAAAATTTATCATATTTTCTTTATACATGAGAAATAATGTTATATATTAAATCATAATAAAATAAATGGTTTCATATTCCCCCACTGTGTTATTTTTTATTTTCTATAAAATTGGCCTTTGAGCCCCAACGTTTTCAAAAAAAGGTTTAATTAACTTATCATTCCAATTGTCACTCACAATATTATGATCAACGACCTCAATCGCCTCTATAATTTTTTATGATTTTATTAAATTTTCATATCATTAAAAACCACCAATGTTCTCTTAAATAAATCCCAGTTATGTGTCATTCTAGATGAACTTCATAATACCCTTTCTGTCATGTAAATATGATAATTTATTAACCCTTTTTATGGAGCAGGTTTCCCAGAAAAGGTATCTCCAAATTTCAAAATTCTTATTATCAATTTCATGTTTAAATTGTGAGGATTTAATTTATTTTTGTTATGGATAATGTGACACAAAACTATTTTAGTGTAGGAATATTATATTTGATTGCATATATGAAACACAACACTAACAAAATAGGAAAATATTACACCCAAAGACATTAGAATATATTTATTTATAAATATATTAAATCTATTAAATATGTGGAATTACATGAAATGATGAGTTTAGATACCATTATATGATTTACAGAGTTTATCTTACATTACATCCAATGCCCAGTTTAACATGCATGACACACAACCCCGAGTTTACGTCAAATAAGAAATATTATAAAAAGATTATTATTTAATATAATAGATATAAGTTATCTGATGAAATGGAGGTCTTGAATATCACTAACTAAATTCTAAATTTTTTAAATTAATTTTTAAATATGAATAATTTATAAGAAAATGAATTTATTTTCTAAAAAAATAAATTTTTCATAAAGGACGATTGATCGTAAATTGAAAAAATAATATACAACTATTTTTTACCTCTTGATGCATTTTTTTTAAAAAAATAAAAAATTTGTCATAATATTAAAATAATATAATAAGGATTTTTTTGGTTTTGTTTGAAACGTTTTGTTTTTTGATGAGTAGTGAAAAATACATAATTTTAATTGAAAACTATAATTTTATATAAAGAATTTATATTGTCAATGTATATATATATTTGGTATTGAAGTAAAATTAATTAAACATTATATTATTTACTGAAATATATTTCATTTCAATAATATATGTATTAAATTTAAACATAATAACTTTGTAAAAAGATTGAAATTTTCACTTTAAAACACCACATTCTCATCAAATATGTGAGATTAATTTTAAAATTTAATTTCTCCCCTTTTGGAGTTGAATTTGGAGAAATGGATTCCATATTTGAATCATAAAAAATATTATTGTCTAATATATTTAAGTAAATTTTTGACCAAAACAAAAAGTCAATGTAGTAAAAATTAATTACTATGGTTATGGTAGTAATGGATTTAATAGGGGTTAAACTAGAAGGATAAGGAAAAATAGCTATGAAAGATGTATAAAAACTATATTATGTTCATATTTAAAATAGTAAACATATAATAATTGATAATGGTCTACTTTGGACCCTTTTGAAAAATAAAAAATGTGGGAGAACTCAATTCATTTAAATTAAATACCATGTTAGTCCACACCCCAAATTATAAAATTCCACCCCCACTCCTGTATACTCGAAAACATAATATATCCTTTGTTTGCACATTAAATACAAATGCCATTAATTAATCCATTACCACCACTCAGGGTTGGGATTTTTTATTGATATAATATATACATGTATTAAAATTATAACATATTTATACCTCCATTTTCATTATATAATAAATAAAAAATTTCACTTTTCTTTCCATAGGAGATATTATAACATTACTCGTCTGTATGGCAGACCACCGCCTCATAATGCGATGTTATTCTTCTTTTAATAATTCTCCACAAGAAAGGTAATAAAATTAAATTTAATTTTTATATGTGGTATAAAGGAAATAATTATTAAATTCATGAACCATGTTTCATTTTTATAATTATAACAAATCATTTTATTTCATACATTTTCACTGACATAATGACGTGAACATTGATAATTTACTTTTTGACAACGACCTTCATGATGTAATGTGAATCAATTTTCATAACTAAACAACATGGATATTACATATAATAATTTTTTATTATATAATATGTTGTCATTATCATTCAATAAACATAAAATATTACTTATCACTTTTCTATAATGATTGTTGAAAATGGAAACGTTAATCATGAACACGTACAACCTATTATCCCCATAACCATAATGTAATATGTTTCACATAAAAATATAAAATGATTATATTTAAAAGTAAAATTTATTCAAAAATAATAAAATTATGTCATTAATATTATTCGAGATATGATTGAACTATTTAATATTTTAAATAACTTTATATTTAATGTTTTAACATACATGTGAAAATAAGACAATTATCTCCATAAATAATGAAAATAACGAAACATTATTAACAAAAGTGTGGTAAAATATAATAATTTTATCATATATTAGGTTATAAATATGTTTTTGGATCATTTATATATAAATAACATGATTAAAATCATTACAATTGATGATAAGGCATGTCCAATTAAAGAAAATAATGACGTAGGGATTTCATCTCAATTTACATTCCGTTAAGACTTATTTTTTATTATGCACAAAGTCATTCTTTTGTGGTGTACATATCAACTATTCAATTTGTAATATCATGATCAATTCATAATAAATGGTATTTTTAGAATTAAATGAAATTTGTTTCATCAAAGGGGATTTGACTTGAAAATTACAATGTGGTAAAAAAATTGTGGAATCTCACTTTTTTTATTATCAAATTATCAGGAAAAATAACATTCTTTTGAGAAATTTTCATTGGATATTTAATTTATAATATATATATATATAATCATGATGGATATATTAATTTTTAAATATTTTTCCAATTTTTAAATATGGGGTTTACATTAAATACAATCTGGGGAAATATAAATAAATCTATATCATTTACACAATACAAATATTTAATGATAATGAATTTTCAATATTAACATAAATATTATTTTTGATATGTGAGGTATTATTTAGACCTACAATGATTGGTGGGACCCAATATGATATATCCCACTATTGGAGAAATATGTCAATTGATAAAAGTTAATATGCTAAATTAAACAAGATTTTACATTAAGTAATGAAGCTATCCCACTAGAGGTATTCACAATATATATATCATGATTCTTGAGATCATGATGTTAAATAATTATGTATTTAATTAATTAATATATCATTAATTTTTATCAAATTGATTTTCACTATGATATTATATTTTAATGAAATTTATTTTCTTCTCTTTCATAAAAATGATTTTTTTTCACTTATTTACCTTTCACTATAGATTATTACAGATCTGGTTATTTAAATATCATCTGTGTTTGTTATTTTCCTTTACCTGATGATTATTCATATTGAGTCATGATATCTCATGCTGTACTAAACCTATATGAATCATTTTTCCCACCCTTATTTTTTTCCATTCAATGGGATATGAATAATAAGTATTTGATTGATTTTTCTTGGATGAAATTTTTTTCTATTATTATTTATTATATTGTACTTTATTTTCCCAATCTAAAAGCAGTATCATGTTCATATACTGTTATACAAAACTAATAATCTAGTCGGTCAGAGTGACTTGACCAATTTTATTTATACCTATGTTATAAAATAATTCTTCATCTCTAGGATACTATGGTCAGGCAAATTTCTACATTAAGGTGAATCATGAATACCTACCAAGATAGTATCACACGGTAGATAACAACCCAAAAGGAATTATGTTTACTACCTAATCCTATACATGCTGCATCCTGAGACTAAATCTTTACCCATTTCTTTAGAGAACTATATGGGGACACCCATAATATCATTGGTATGAATTACATGTTTCATAAAAAAAGTCATATATCATAAGGAAGAATATAATAATAACCCATTCAAAAAAATGGGTTCCATACACATTATTGAAATCAAAATCAAATGAGATTTTATAATGATTGAATTTGATTAATGACTGTAAGGAATGTATTTACCCATTGATGGATGGTATAATAATAAATGCATATATCTGGGATACATAATTAAATAACACAAAATGATTCCATGATAATAAATAGAGATATAATTTTTGTTAGAGATAAAAATTTCATAACCTGATAGAATGGGTGGTTTATATAGATCCATTACCTCAAGACCGAGTCATCACTTGCATTCCTTATCATCCTGAATAAAAAAATTATTTGTATTATTTACTTGAATAATAACATTTTTCAGGTTCATTATTCCTTTTAATTTATTTTTCACCATTTTAAATTCAATAACATAACCAATTGATTTATTGTCATAACTTTTAATGATAATAGGTTTGATTATCCAAAATCACATGGAATGTTGAATAATGTCAAAGGGATTATTAATTCATCATATAATGAATGTTACTAATTAAAAAATTAAAATATTTTACTGAAAATTTTACTTCTAACACCATTGACTAGATTTGGTAATGAAAAATTATCTATGTTTCAATCATGGATACTACATTGTGTATGTATACAATAATGAAATTTCTATTATTTTGATGATCAGGATTAAAATAAGGTAACTGTAATATTTTCATACTAGGATGATTATAATATCTTAAATATAATATTTTTTTTAAATACCCTTACATATTCCACCCATGTGATACAGTAATATAAAGAAATACAATCACTTCATAAAGAGGATGTCCACCATACACATGAACAACATTATCCTATATCCAATAGATGTTAAGGGAAGAAAGTATATGATATTTTAATTTTAGAGGGGAAATAATTTTTTTTATAATATATAAAAATTAAATTATTCCTAGTTAATATTAATACACTTTTTATGAGAAAAATGTATAACATAGCTTCATGAGATGTTATTATGTTGTAAAAATGAGCAACATTATCATAGTACTTAAGAAAAAGAAATTAAAGATTACAAGAAATTATAATTAAATAATATTAATTAATGAATAAATAGAATAAACTATAATTAAATATATAATTATATCCATCCATCAGAATCAGCTGTTGAAAAATAATTTTGTTAGTTCATGAGGTTTTAGTCCAACGTGCACATGATCAACTATAGCAATTACCAAATTTGTGAGGAGGAGATGGTTGTTTTTCATGAAATTAATGTAAAACAACTCTAAATATCAGAGAAACGAAGGTTATCATATAAATATAATTTAATAATATTTTATGGAGGTATAGGAATAAATAAAAAAAATACTCAATTTAGGAGATTATATCTTCTTCAGACAACTTCTTCATCTTTTCATAGAAAATATTTCAAGGAAATATTTTTTATAAAAACAAGACATCAAGGATGTGGTTTTGGATGTAATGAATTGATTTTGACATTTATTGACCAAAATTACATTTTATGTGTATAATGCGTAGGATATTGGGGGTACGTTTATAAGTGGGTATGGTAAAAAACATGGAGTTTTGGAAAAGAAATAACTACACCAATGTTTTTTCACATTTATAAAGGATCTCATCTTACACATTTTAGATTTATAAATAAAATAAGGTTTATATATTAACAATAAAATTTAATTATTCATGTTTTTTGGGCCTATTTTTGGAGTTATAATTTTAATTTAACAGCATGTAAACCTATTTTATCCTTAATCGCAATTTTTTTTATTGTTCGGTTTATTTGTATTTAAAAATTAATATCATGTTATTAGATAATATATATAATACTAACTAAAAATTGGGAATCCATTTTTTTAAATTCATCTCAATATGGTTTCATAATTGAACGTATAATTAAATCCACAGTCATGTAAATAAATATTTTTCAATATATGTGTTTTTAATGTAAAAATGATATCATATAAACTATATGAAGTGTATAATTAATTTTATGACTTAAAATTAATATTTATAAATATTTAATATATATGATTAATTTATAAAATTATTAATTAGGGTTCAATTTTATTATTTATCATGGGGATCATTTTATACTTTAAAATATTTTTTATAAAAATGTGTTTTAATGCCTAAAAATAAACATAAAATAAAATCTATTATGAAGAACACTTAGGTTCTTTATTCTGATTAAATATAACTCAATAATACTTATTATAATTAGAAATAAGATTAATATAATAGAGGAAAATTTAAATTACTATATTTATTCGAATAAATTGATAATTTTATAAAATCTATATTTTTCATTATTAACTAAAATAGTAAATATTTCCCAAAATAAAAAAATATAGTTTTATATTTATATAGATATTATAATTTAATAAAATTTATAAATTTTAAGAAAAATATTTTATAAGATTCACATAATAATTTATAATATTTTCCCCCAAATATCGATAAAAATCATTTTTTTGATGAAAAAATATTTTCAATGAATAAAATGAATGTGATTAAAATTTAGTTACTAGTTAAATAAAATTTCTAAATAAATTTATATTGACAAGAAAATTTATATATATTTTATAAATAAATTAGTCCAATCCATACCAAAAAATTATATATCTAGTTTAAGGAAATCCAATTTAAATAATCATTGTTCATTTGGGATTAGAGTTGCATGTCACAACCTCTATCAATTTTTTCTTTTCCATTAAAACATAGTGTGATAAATGTATTGACCAAATTTCAATCATACTAGTTAGGTTTTTATAGTATTATATTTTTAGGAGTAGGAAGACCCTTATCAATTTGTGGAGATATGTCCATGGTGTGGTCGAGGATAATAGAAATTGTGACAAAATTATTTCATACATAAATAATAAATTTTATTAGGGGAAGATTCAATAAATATCAATATGGTCCTTCCTAGAACATTAAATTTATAGTTACATTGGAATATTTAATACATAAAACAATATACATAAAATATATTCTTCATTTCCCAATATGTATTTTACAGTTTAAAACCCCTTTTAATGATTTCATACTTGTTGCAATTCACAAAAAATGGAGAATAAATGAAAATGAAATGGTTTTGTTTGTTGATTATTCAGGGTAAACATAATTTATATCAAACAATGATCATAATATTAGCAGAAAGTCATGATAACAAGATATTAGTAATAGAAAATCATACATGTCAATTCATATATCATAATCTTGAAAAATTCAATAATGTTTTGTCAATAAAATGAATAAATCATTTGAGTATGATTTTATTAATAATCATTGACAAGGCCATTATAACACATCAAACCGATAAGAAATATTTTTCCCAAAAATGAATAAAAATATACAACAATTTTCGTAATCATGTCTCACTACCTAGACTATCATCTTGTATTGGTTCCAGTCCCCATTCCTTATTTTCCATAGTCATGGTTCACTGTACATCCTATCTTATTTGAAAAATTACCACAGTTACTAGATTCTCTCCCCCTTCCAGTCCTTTTTATTGCAACATATATCCATCTTTTCCCAATTAATTTTTGAGAAATATAATTCTGATCCCACCACTCACAGAATGAAAATGATAAATATGTGGTCCACATGATAACAAAACAATCCTCATTTCATTATATCATTACCATTTTGAAGGGTAAATGTTTCTGAAATATTTATCAGCATAATACTAAACCATCATATGAAATAATAAATATTGAGTAATTTTATCATAACCCATTAAATCAAAAAATATATATAAGTTTATTACTATATATGAGAATACCATTTAAATGATCAGGAGATTATTTCATCTAGTAAATATAATTTTTATTTGAAATCAATTATTTAGAATATAAAAAATAAAAAAACATTAAGGAAAAACATTTAATTTTTTATATATAATAAAATATTTATTGTAATAATTAATGAAATTTTTATTCATGATTTTGAGGGAACATGATCAAGAATTGTATCGAAAAACCAAAATTCCATTCACATTTTTGTTAAAAAGATCAAAGTACACAATTTGGAAAATGATAATAAGGAATCTATTAAACCATATAAATGAATGTAAAATAAATGAAAAATAAATTAAATAATCTTCAGAGACTTGTAAACTATTCATGTAATTTTTTTAAAATATGGGCATGGAATAGTAAATTCCCAAATGAAGAGAAACACATGTACACTTTTCCTTAAAAATATTATTTTTGGTATATTAAATACATAAAGAGCGTAAAATGAAATGACAAAAATAAAATACATTGAAATAACCAAGTAATAATAAAAAAATAACATTAGGATTATATAAATCAAAAAATAGCATTATTGGAGAATTTTAGCAAAACAGCCTTGACTAAAATTAGATTGTAATATAATACACTTACCAATGTGGTAGTTTGTGATTCATAACCACTATGAATGAAAAAAATTCAAATGAAACATAAAATATAATTATAATAAGGATATTAATTATGTACCAAGTTATTGATTATGTATATGGAACTCATAAAATATGTTAGGTTCACAACATCAATATGATTCGATGTAAAACAATGTCGATGAAGAACCTTTATATATATTATTATTTTTGAAATGAATTTAATTTTCAGATTTAAAATAATATGGTTATATAAATACCAGGAATAAAAATTTTTATTATTCCAATATATATTATTTGGATGTATATATACTATATAAATAATAAATTGGACCATTACACTAAAACATATATCATTGAAGAGGAATTGAGAGGCATCCCTTAACTTATGTTCATCTCTATTTGTTTTCACTATAAATAATTTAGAGTAAACCTAAATTAATTACAATAATATAATGAAATCATATTAATACATATAATACAATATATAATCAACCTATAACTTCTCAATACCCCTTCATTAATAAATATATATTAAATTTTCATTACAGGTTTTAATATCTTCATTTTTGATAAATATTTAATTTTTAAAGTAATGGTCCCTACATTTTGATCTAGGATCCTAAATATAAAAATTCATAATAATAATATTTTTACCATATATAATATACATATATTTTTTTAAACATTTATATTAATTGTTCTTGTGAAATGAATTACATCACATTGAGGAAGCAATAATCTATCTATACAAACAAGTGATGTTTCCAAATTTCATTGGATAAAAGAAAAGAATGGTAAATTATAATACACCATTAAATAATATTTATTATATCTTAAATATTATAAATTTTCAATTATTCTATCCTTTTTTCCATTCACATTAAAGAGAAATGCTAATCAATTCAAATCGCTCCATGGTGTTGGTAATGCATATATATGTACAAGTGAAATTATTTTTTATTATGGGACAACAAGATAAGAATGTTGAAAATATATTATTATAAAATATTGATAATATTTCTTATCAATATAATATTTATCTATTAAATCCATCATTATAACTTCACATAAAATCTGGTGATGGAAAAAAAGTTGAATCACTATGTGGAGTCAGTAGTCCACACATATAGACATTTTATACATTCATTTCTGATTTGATGGTGAATGGATAGAAATAAATATTTATTCATCATAACACTATAAAATTTTATTTATTAAATTTTATTTAGATTTTTTGGATAGTTATAATATGTTTGTATATATTGGAAGAATAAATAAAATTTAAAGGGCTGGGTTTGGATTTATACCTTTTCTTAAGAAGACTCCCTTAAACATAAAACATACGATTTGATGGAATTAACTTAAGATAATTACAGAAGATCGAGGATGAAGGTTTGAATTCTAGTATGGATTTTTATTTGGTATTTTCTATTAGGGGAAGATTTAATTTTGTAAATAAGGGAGTTGGAGAGGTTCTCTTTTATATGTGATGAGTGGGGAACACGTAGAATTTATTAAATGATTTCATTTAAATAAAGTCACATGCATGGGAAGGTGTCCCACAACAGCCTGATATTCAATTTATTGAAAATATAATGTTTTAATATCTTCATCCAATAAGATTTATATCCATTTTGGTGGACATAAAAACATTATATATTGGTTTAATAGCCAATAAACACAAGAAAACCTTAACATTTGTATCAAGAAATCTCTATATTTACAATTTACTATAGGGAAAAAAATAAGCATAACCTATTAGATTATTTTATATTTTCTAAATAAAAATATTGAATTTTTTTTCTAGATTAAATTTCTATTCATAGATGAATTAATTTTAAATAATCAGGAAACCCATAATGAAAATACCTTTTACAAGCATTAATATCTATGAATAAAACATCATCTACAAACATTACAAAACATATAAAAATAGTAAAAATAATTTTTAAAATACCTAATTAAATATATAATATATAAATTTATTTAAAAATAATAATAAATCAATATTTATTTAATTTATTTATATTAAAAAACCATACTCACATAACAAAGGTCATTAGTAAAAAGTGCTTTTATGCCCAAAATGAAAATTATACCCAAATCAAGTATATTGAGGAATCATATAAAATTAATTATATTATCTCTAAATAATGTATTATTAGGTTATTTTAATATAAAATTTGTCACAATCATAAAATTTTACATAAAAAGAATGAACGTTTTTTTAAATCCATATTTGTCACTAATCATGGAAAAATTAATGCTTTGAGAAATTTCATACAAATTATCTCAAAGATAATATTGAATTGTTATTTCAAAAAAACTGAAGATATTTTCTCAAATAAAAATCCAAAAAATTGATTAAATTAATTATATTTTCTGTTCATTTAAAATTAAAGGATAATTTATTTAAGAAAAAATATTTTTGAAAAATAAAATAATTTTTTTGAAAAATATTGTTTTTAATTGCTATGAATTAATAAATCAATTATATAAAACATATATAAATTCATAATGTGTTGTTTACTATTAATACATTTAAATATAACAATAATATTATTACAATTTACAATATTATATATCCTAAATATTAAGGGATGTGTGTAATTCAAGCCACTAAATAGGTACATTTTATTTAATGAACAAATATATTCTAATATTTTAGGGTGTTACATTCTCCCCTTATTAATTAAAATATTCCCTCACCATTTTTATAATTATAATAAAATTTACTATATTTGAATGTTATACGATAAAAAACCTACATCATTATAAGGAATAATAATACCTTCTTTGAATAAAGTAATCTTAGTTGATACTATAAATAATAAATTATCAGGATCCCATATGATGATAACATTAAAAGGTAGTAAAAATATATACATAGATGTGAATTGTAATATATAAATATTAATATAGTGTGATAGATAAAATATCCATGAGAATGTTAGTGAACCAAAAAACATAAATCAATGAGGGGTGAAAATGGATGTCAAATCATCAAAAAAATCTAAAAAAGAAAACATATTCATTTTCATGATCATTTTCCAAGAGTTAAGGGATTATTGTACTATGGAAAATGAGAAATTATACTTACACTATTTCTTCAAATCCTTAAATATAATAATCTAATTTATTACTATGTTTTGATAAGTATCCACCTATTTTTATCTATATTCTATTGATGAATTAAAAATATGATTTTTTTCATCTCTAAAACACTAAAATTGCCTTCTATCAAATGATAAGATGCTTAAATTATTGAAGAGGGAATCTATATGTCGGTAGATATTTAAAAAACCAAAAAATAGTTTTAAAAATTTATCTAATATGGATAAACATTCATATTATTATATTTTACATTATTCTCTAAATACAAAATAATTACACCAAATGTTAAAAGTGAACCAATCATGAAATAAATTTACTTAGAAATCCTCCAAAATATGTCTGATGAAATTTTAAAAATGAATTTAGTAAAAGGTATTTTTTAAGTCCTGTTAACTTTAATTTACCAACTACATAATAGAACACTTAATGTCATCTTCCTAAAATGTGAATACCATGATAATATATTGTTATAAAACATGATAATAACCCAATTCTATATAATAACTCAATGAAATCATATATAGTTTAAATTATTTACTAAATGAAATTTAATCATTAATTTTTCCTCAAATAATAACATAATCTATATAATATTTTAAATAAATGGAAAAACAGAATAAACATCAACATGAATTATGAAAAACTCATCATGTCACATACCAATTATATGGTCCATAACATGATCAAATTAACTTTGTTATAATCCATCATGAATTTATTCTAAATAAACATTATTAACTCAATATCAAGAATATATTATTGTTTATCTATCCATTAGTCATGTTTCCTCAAAAAAATATCACCCAAACAATCAATAAAAAATATAGGTAATCAATATTTTTCAATGAATTATTTCAAACACTTAAATAAAATATAATATGTAATAATAATTTTAGTTATCATTATTTTTATAAAAATAAAATTTGTTTTCACGAAACATCCTCGGGGCCCGTGCTGTGACTACCCCAAGCCTACCTTCCATAGGCCAGGGGTTGGTGACTAGCACCAAAGGCATAATGCCCTAAAACATGGAAGGCATTTCCTTTATAACAAGTGTGCTGAATGTACAAAGGGGCCGGAAATACAAACCCAACAGAAAGGTACAGCTAAAACTAAAAGAAAGTAAAACAGAAAAGACAAACAGTTGGAAGATGGAAGCGACTCCTGGATCATCCTCCGGTTTATTACCTGAATGGTAGGTATAGATGTCCTTCTTAGCACTCCACGACTAACAGTCTGCTCCTTGTTCCATCACGCCGAGTGTCCACCTTCGGGTACTGTCCTGTCCTCGTAAACTCTGCCTTGGTCAGCGCTGTCCATCATATGAATCCAACACAATGAGGTGTGGGCATAACCCGTGTAGGGGTGAGTATAAAAATACTTAGTAAGGACCCCGAGACCCTCAAGGTCTCACAAAATCCAACAAGGATAAGCCAAAAAGAAATATCTCAACAGATAACCATTACATAGGTATAGACCCATACATATACCTATGTTATCATGTAACCCATCTCAATCTTGAAGAAAACACAAATTTCATTGACTTAGCTCAAACCTGGATTTTTATTCACGAAACCACGGCTGCGGGAGAACTCCTCTGTCGAGTATAGTGTCCATGTCGAAACTCCAAGGTGCAACTCACCAACCATAGACTGCTGAGGTACTCCTCCTATCAAGTATCGCAGGTCTGTCTCTCCAACACAGTAGCGCACCCCGCCATGGGTATGTCGCCCCAACAAAGTAGCGCACCCCCTAATAGCCTACATTGGTACTCCAGCTGTCGGGTACCATGGGTCTGATGCCCCTACACCATAGCAATCTCCTCCATGGGTCTTCCTCCCCTACACAGTATTACTCCCCACTGGGCTAGTAAAGTCACTCTGAAACGAATCGGACATGCAGTTGTTAGGTCTACAGCTACTAGTTCTTCACACTTCGTACGCTTGTCTCCGAGAGGTTCCGCTGCATGAGCTTCTGGTCGCTAAATCCAAGTGTCATGTAATCTCATGTGGAAGTACTTAAAAGGAATGACTTGTCATAGGGGTCTCAACGCAATAGAACTCACATCAATCAGATGCTCTGTCTGTGAGTTATTAGCATTTCCGTTCCAGGGACCCAGTTAGATTTTGGGTACAATCCATCCCTTCCATACTCAAACCACATCTGAATCCATTGTGGAGTATACCAAAAGAAATGACTCATCATGTGGAATCCAACATAGTTGACAGCATGTCAATCAAACTTCCGATACTTTAGTTATGAGTGTTTCCGCTCCGAGGGCCCAGTTGGAATTACCTTGGTTCCAAACCCAACCATTTTCCAAAGTCATCCAAAAATCACATAGAGTGTTGAAAAAGGATCGCATAGTTGCAAGGGAACCAATGTCGTAGATGATTCATAGATCTTATGCACGGTCTGAAGGTTATTCATGTTTAAGTGAAAATGGGCCCGACCCTTTAAGCCCAGTTGGATGGCAGGTTGGGTCAACCTAGAGTTGGTGGGTACGACCCGGAAGGGGTGTCAGTTTGGCTAGATGAAATGTACGGTTCGGCCCAAGGGGCACGGCCCAGCCCGGCCTGGCAGGGCGCGGCACGGACCGGCGAGGTGCGGCGCGGCCCGGCCCGACACAGCGCGGCCTCGCCCGGAGAGGCTCGGCCACGTCTTGGACGGAGGGGGCCAAGTGGTCCGAGGTGGGGGGGTACAGCGTCCCAATGCACGAACTAGCAGCACCAAGCGGCGACGCCCTCCCTAACTGCCCAGGTGGAGCTGGCCGGCCTTTTTAGAGCATGCGGCCCACACAGGAAGGCAACGGTTCGTCTGGCACGGTGTCCTCCTGGCGCCGCAGTTCTTCTCAGCTCGGTCGGCCACCTACCTGCTGGTTCGCCCGCTGAAGGGACCCACAAAATGTGGGTTGCGGTTCTCCACAATGTGGTGCCCCTTATGGTGCCGCAGTCTCTTCGGACAGGCTGGCTTTAGCCGGTTGGTTCTTTGTCGGCAGAGCAGCCCGCAGTTGCGGGCTGCGTTTCCTCCGCACATAGCTAGCGCATGGCTGCCGCCTTCGATCATCGTCATCATCATTTCTGTAACTATCAGCATCGAAAAAGAACAAGATTCAACAGAGGTTCATCGGGCTGTGTTCAATCGGCCCTCGCCCTCCGTGTTAGGCGGTATCATATAGCCAAAGATAAACATGGTTTCACGAAGAACGAATAACAATTTTATTCATATAAAATTGAAGAAATCCACCCTACCTTTAGAAGTCATCGCAAGTCCTCGAACCGCGGAAGATGAACGTCACGGTGGTCGGGCGTTGCGGAAGATCGTTGTCGATTCCGTTGTCGTCGGAGTGCACCTGAAGAAGAATCTTTGTTTTCATCTTCGAGTTCTTTGAATCGCATAGTGTTCTTCGTCGAAGAAGAAGGTCGTTCTTCATCGGAAGGTCGGTGTTCTTCAAAAACTCAAGAGCTCTCCCAAAATTTCTCCACAAAACGAATTCCCCAAAATTTAAAATAATAGCTAAGGCTATTATTTTTTATTCACCCATGTAATTCAAAACTCAAACCCTTAAATTAATTAATTGAAGAGTTTTAATTCATTAATTAAAATGTGTTGGAAAATATTAATGAGGGAGAGAGGGAGAGGAAGAGTTCTAATTCAATAAGGGGAGTTGTCCAAATAAAATAAGGGGAGTTAATTGGTGGGTTTATGGGAGGTTATGGGGAGATGAAAGGTTGGGGCTCTTGTGGGCCCCACATCTCAAATATCCACACATGGAATGTTAGGTGGGTGTGAACCCCACCAATAACATTCCATGGGAGGAAATAACTTCCATAGATATATAAAATTGTTCCAAACCGTTTTATTTAACTTCTTAATTAAACCCCAATTTTTAACTTTCAACCCGCGTAAAACGCAATTGCGGTAAAGGTCCCCTTAAGAAATTACCGGCTCAGCGAGTTCATCGCTGTCCTAAGATTTTAATTTCGAGCACCGGTTCAAAAGATAGAAAAACCCGCACGTACGTTTACTGAATATACTTGAACAAAACATCCGAAATTGATTCCAGGCACAGCAGGCCTCAGAATCAAGTGCCGTCAAAAACCGCAGAATCGTAAAATTCCAAAGTATTTAAGAAAATAATTTACATGAAATTTTCGAGTCATTACATTACTCCCACCTCAGGGATTTATGTCCCAGTAAAGCTACAACATATAGTAGGAAAACAAAAAGGTGTACTGAGCATGCATCTGAGCCTCCTGCTCTCATGTGCTCCCCCGAAGGTTTCTGTGCTTCCAGTGAATTCGCATTAGAGGAATCGACCATCCTTGTATGACCCACTCCTGTCGATCCTCAATATCTACTAGTACATACATAATAGTCTCCCTATCATCGATGTCCAGCTCCCCGTGATCGATGATGTGGGTCGGGTCATGCACGTATCTCCTCATTTGAGATACGTAGAAGACGTCATGCACCCGGTGCAACAGAGGTGGAAGAGCCAAGTGGTAAGCCACATCACCTACACTAATGAGGACCTAGAAAGGTCTGATGAACCTCTGAGATAACTTGTCGCCTCAGCCAAATCTTCATAGACCCCGTCGAGGTGAGACTCATCAAAAAACGTGGTTGGCATCCTCGAACTCCTGTGGTCTCTCTCTCCTATCAGCATATGACTTCTGTCTTTTCTTTGCAGTCTTCATCTGCTCCTAGATGATCTGCACCTTCTCCGGTAGCCTCAAGATGGGCGTACTGGCCAACCTCTACCTCAGCTCTTGAAAAGATCTTCTTGCATCACTCTGACCACATGAAGGGTTTCCCATTCTTCGACAATTCTAAAATCGGTGCAACAACTCTTGAGTAGTCTGGCACAAATCTATGTCTGGCCGAATCATGAGTGATCGCCTGCACCCAATTATCCATGATTCCCTCCTATGCTGCCTAAGGTTTCTTTTTCTCCAACCAAGGAAAACCCATCCCAACATTGTATGTAATCCAAATCCTTTTTGCCTAATACATTCAATCTGTGTATGAACTGTGGTTTCCCAGTCCATACCCAAACTAACGTCATAAGGCCTCGACGGTGCCACCAAGAGGTTCCAACCGAAACTCTCGCCTCATGGGTCAGATCACACTGTTGGAGTAAGAGTGAATATCGAGACTCCTCCCAAAGGTATCCCCAGATGTGAGGTTCAAGTCAACAGCTTAACCGGAAACTCCATGTCTAGGACAAGATTCATGGATGGATGGAATGATTCGTATCAATTTCTGTTGTTACGGAATCTAGAAGTATACATAGAACGTACCTCAAATCATTCCTAGAGACCATGGGTCACAATCCTTGACTGCATGCAGGTACTCTATTCCCATTCCCTCCTGCTCCTTGATCCTGGCGGAGACTACAAAGAAGGGTGGTTGTAACATGTCGAAATATCCATCACCATTTGATGCTTTCCTAGCTCTGATTCCACATCTTCTGATCTACAGATTCATCTGTCCTTAAAACACCCCTCGCTTTGAGGTCTGAGCTCTATGCACTAATTGTATCATAGTCATCATGTACTAGGAATGATCGGTACACCTGGATGAATACTCAGCTACCAACATGTCGTCCTGCCGAAGCTGTATAAGGTCTAAAAACTCTAAGCCACCTACTCAAGCCAGTCCTCAGATGCCTGTGAGTCAGATCTCCTTGGAATTTTATGGGTATTTGATGCTGAAACACGTTTAAGGCACTAAGCCTACATGTGTCATCTACCGGTACCGCAAGATGAAACTGCTGACCAAAAGGTAGTTATATTGCTGGCACACTACCCAAAGGTGCTATCTCAGGCATCGGTCCACGTTCCAAAGCCTCATCACTATGCGGACCAACCTCATGGACACTCATTGGAAAACACCTGTAGATATGATCAACATATGCTCTACTAGTGTCTAAAATTTGTGTATAACTCTAGCAACCACCTCTAGCCAGTCCACTGCTGCCTGGGAATCTGTCTTGCCTAGTAACCTCAGAAGCCACTACTGCTGGAACTCGTGCAACATTCTCTGTCGGCATGAACCGTCTGCTAGTACAGATGGTGGCTTCTGCTTCCCAACTGGTGGTAGTGTTGGTGGTACACCACCAGAATGTGACATCATAGTAAGAGGTCCATACATTGGAGACTCATTGCTCGGTAGGCCGTCATCAGGTACTCTCTCGGAACTACAACGGACTGTCTACGTGGTGGAATCTTGAATAGATGTGACACGGTCAAAAGATTATACCTGGTGAGCTGACCTAGTGTGAGATGACTAAAAGAAAACTTTAGGAAACACACATGCAATCAGTGTTTCCATGCATTGAGTAAGAAATCTATAGTCAGGGTCCTGGTGTATGGATACGCCGGTCGCCACACCATCACTGGACTCGCTGAACTGAAAACCACACTGATTACGCTTAACACTATTGCTTCATAGAAAAGAAAATATCTGAGTCCTAAGTTTTGTGGTAGAACCTACTCCTTTGATACCAATTTTTTACAACTCATCCTTAGGGCCCATGCCATGAGTACCCCAAACCCACCTTCCATAGGCCAGGGGCTGGCAACTAGCACCAAAGGCGTAACTCCCTAAAAACTCAGAAGGTGTTGACTTTATAAAACGTAAACACACACAACCAGAGTACAAGAAAAAGAAAACACTATGTAAAGCATTATAACAAGTGTGATGAAAGTACAAAGGGGCTAGAAAATAAGCCCAACAGAATGGTACAAATACAACTGAAAGAATGTACAATTGAAAAAGAAAATAGATGGAAGAAGGAAGCGGCTCATGGATTATCCTTCGGGTTCCTACATGAAGGGTTGGTACTGATGTCCTCCTTAGCACTCTGTGACTAACGGTATACTCCGTGTGCCATCACACTGAGTTCCCACCTTCGGGTACCGTCTAGTTCTTATACACTCTGCCTCAGTCAGCGATGTCCACCATCTGTATCCAACACAACGAGGTGCGGGCATAACCCTTGAAGGGGTGAGTATAACCATACTTAGCAGGGACCCTGAGACCCTCAAGGTCTCATAAAATATAACAAGGATAAAACAAAAATAAATATCTCAACAAATAAAATTTACTTAGGTATATATCCATACATATACCTAAGTTATCATGTATCCCATCTCAATAATAAGGAAAACAAAAAGGTCATTGACTCAGCTCAAACCCGGATTTTTATTCATGAAACCACAACTCCTTGAGAACTCCTCCTCTGTCGAGTACAGTGGCCCTATTGCGACTCTGAGGAACTACTCACTCACCTTAGATTTCTGAGGTACTTCTCCTATAAAGTACCGGGGGTCTGTCACCCCAACACAGTAGCGCACCCCACCATGGGTCTGCCGACCCAACACAGTAGCGCACACACTAATAGCCAACGAAGGTAATCCTCTTGTTGAGTACCGCGAGTCTTCGTCCCCCTACACAGTAGCTCTCCCTGCCATGGGTATACCACCCCTACACAGTAGTTCTCCCCACTGCGCTAGTCAAGTCAATCTGAAACGAATCAGACAAGCAGTCGTCAGGTCTAGAACTACTAGGTCTCTGCACTCCGTACGCTCGTCTCCGGGTGGGTCCACTCCATGAGTTACTGGTTGATCCTTACTAATGTCATGTAATATCATTTGGAAGTATCTCAAAGGACTGTCTCATCATAAGGGTCTCAACGCAATAGACGGCGCGTCAATCAGACGCCCGGTCTATGAGTTATTAGCTTTTCCGTTTAGGAGATCGGTTGGATTTCGGGTACAATACTTCCAAGCCATACTCAAGACACATCTGAATCATGTGTGGAGTGTTCCAAAAGATCTTTCTCATCATGTGTAATCTAACATAGTCGATGGCACGTCAATCAGAAGTTCGGTCCTTATGTTATGAGCGTTTTAGCTCCCAGGGCCTGGTTGGAATTACGTTTATTCCTAACCCAACCATTTTTCAAGGTCATCCAATTATCACATAGAGTATTGAAAATGGACCACCTCATTGTGAGGGTCCCAATGCCACAGACGACATCTCAATATGATGTGCGGTCGTCATGTTATTCACGTTTAAGTGAAAACGGGCCCGGCCCGTTAAGCCTAGTGGGCTGGAAGGTCGGGTCAACCCTGAGTTGGTAGGTCCAACCCAGAAGGGGTGTTGGACCGGCACGAGGGGCACGGTGTGGCCCGGAGCAGCCCGGCGCATCATGGTTTGGCCCGACACAGCACGACGCGGCGTGGCGCGGCACGGCACGGCGCGGCCTGGCCGCGGCTCACCGGCTGGCCCAGTAGTCCGAGGCAGGCGGCGTGGCCCCCCGGTTGCATGAACCAGTGCCTCCAAGCGGTACCACCCTCCATAACCTGTCAGACGAAGACATATGGCCTTCATGATGCAAGCGGCCCGCACGTGCGGGCCACGGTTCGTCCGGTACGGTGCCCTCCTGGCGTCGCGGTACTTCTCAGCCTGGTCGGCGGCCTGCCGGTCGGTTGATCTGCCGAAGCGACCCGCAGAATGCAAGCCACGGTTCTCCGCAGTGCGGCGCCCCTTGTGGCGCCTTGGTATCTTCAGTCCGACCATCTTTAGTTGGCCCGTTCTTTGTCAGCCGAGCGGTCCGCTATTGGGGGCCGTGGTTCCTCCGCACGCAGCCTGTGCACAACCTCTTCCTTCAATCGTCACTGTTATCCTTTCCATCACCGTCGCCATCAAAAAAAGAACAAGATTAAATGGAGGTTCGTCGGGAAATGTTCGTTCAGCCCCCACCCTCCGCATTAGGCGGTATCATATAGCCAAAGATAAATATGGTTTCATGAAGAACGAATAACAATTTTATTCAAATAAAATTGAAGCAATCCACCCTACCTCAAAAAGACATCACACGTCATCAAACCGCGGAAGATGAACATCGCAGTGGTCGGGTGTCGAGGAAGATCTGTGTTGATTAAATTGTCGTCAGAGTGAACCCAAAGAAGAAGCGTTGTTGGCACCTTCGGGTTCTTTGAATCACAGAGTGTTCTTCGTCGAAGGAGAAGGTTGTTCTTCATCGGAAGGTCAGTGTTCTTCAAAAACTCAAGAGCTCTCCCAAATCCTCTCCATAAAACGAATGCCCCAAAAGTAAAAATAATAGCTAAGGCTATTATTTTTGATTCACCCATGTAATTCAAAATTCAAACCCCTTAATTAATTAATTGATGAGTTTGAATTCAGTAATTAACATGTGTTGGAAAATATTAAAGAGGAAGAGAGGGAGAGGAAGAGTTCTCATTCAATAAGGGGGAGTTTTCATAATAAAAGAATGGGAGTTAATTGGGGGTTTAAGGGAGGTTATGGGGAGATGAAAGGTTGGGGCTCTTGCGGGTCCCGCCTCTCAAATATCCACACATGGGAAGTTTGTTGGGCGTGGGCCCCACCAATAACTTCCCATGGGGGGAAATAGCTTCCATAGATATATAAAATTTTTCCAAATAATTTAATTAACTTATTAATTATACCCCAATTTTTAACATTCAACACGCATAAAAAATAATTGCGGTAAAGGTCGACTTAAGCAATTACCGGCACTGCGAGTTCATCGGTGTCCTCGAATTTCAATTCTGAGCACTAGTTCAAAAGATAGAAAAACCGCAAATACGATTACTGAACGTACCTGAACAAAGCATTAGAAATTGATTTCGTGCACACCACACCTCTGAATCGAGTGCTGTTAGAAACCGTAGACTCGTAAAATTCCGAGGTATTTAATAAATAATTTCTTTGAAATTTACGTGTCTTTACAAATTTAATGAGAATGTCTTATAAAATAATTCTAAAAAATGAATGAATAAAAATATAAGATTGTCCACTTCAATGATTGGCATAGTATTTTCCCTTCCATAGTGTTGGATTCATCCTTCAATTATGGAATTGTATTAAATAATTTCCATGTTCCCCAAACATATTAAATTGAAATATAAATGGAAACTATTAATTTAATTTGTTTCCTTCTATTAAACTCTTAATTTTTAAATGGAATTTAATTTCTTTATGTCCTTAATTTCCTCTCATAAAATGTCATCCAATTTATTCAAGATTTTTTCCTTCCTCATTCTTCCCAAATTATCAACATATAAGAAAATAAATTATCATTACTATAATATCATCAGGAAAATCAATTTTTATATTTTTGTTTCATTCAAAAACATAAAAATATTCATGTTCTTAATTATATAATGATATAACTAATTAAGATTAATCATATGGAATTTAATTTCTTATCCTATAAAATTTGATGGATTGAGAGGAAAATAAATTCACAATGCATCCCATTCAATATTATCAAAATTTATCCTTCTTCAAGCCATTAATGAAAACTAAATGAATAGTCTAAGAAATAATAATGAGTAATCAACTAATCATGAATAATCATAAAAAATGCCTAAATCATGATACATTCTTTCAATATATAAATCCTTTTATTTACTCTAGGTCATCAAATCTAATTATCTATCAAAATCCTTTATAATTGTTTTACATATACTACGAAAATTATCTATAAATTTTAAACTAGGTTCACCACAAGGGTATTGATGATGTGCCTAATTATTTTCATATATATGTAATTGAACATGCATTTTTTCTGTTTTTACCCAAATACAATTTTATTTAAAAACCACATCCATAGTTAATATCTAGATACTGATATATTTCTATTATAAAACAACACCCATTTTTTTACCAACACATAAGATTTTATCATATACATTGTCTTAACATATGGGGTTTCACTAGATTTGTATTATTATAGATTCCAAATACAACTAAACATTTTTCATATACCAATTATATAGACACCAAAAAATTCATTAATAAATGACGTTACTTATTAGTAGAATATTCAATACATGTCAAAACTATTCTTTTCATAATCATAAATATTTTGTTAATTTTGATACATAGATACATAAAAAATGTTCTAAAATTAATATAACTTTTTTCTCATTAATATTATTAACAAATATCACACCAATTATATATTTAATACTTATAAACACTCTTCATAACACTAGGAAGGGGATCATATATATGGGTCATCTATAATTAATATTAAGGGTAAGAATAAGAGATATAAATAAATAATCATATGATATAAATAATTGTATGAGTAAATTTTTTAAAAAATAGAAAATAAAACCCATCTATTTAAAGATCATAATCAAAAAATGTGATATATTTTTTAAAAAAATATATGAAAAGAAATAAGAGTTTCATTATAAATAATTAATTTATATCCATGCGAACTCATCTTAAGAATAATAAATATTTTGGTTTAATTCAAATAAGTATAAAAATTCATTTATTAGTCAAGGATCACTACCATATCTATCATAGTGTATTTGGTTCATTACCCACTCTATAAATAACTTTTCAATGATAACTCCCAATACTACATTGTTGTATAATCTCCCTTACTGATCTTGGTTCAGATGCATTGAAATACTATTTATCTCACGAGATACCCTTCAATACCAAATAAATTAGTGGGAAATATAATTCCAACCCCTCTCATAATATAAATAAAAATAAAACATTTTTGATTTACTTGATAATAAATAAATCCTAATATACTTGTATAATAATCCATGGAAATGATAAATGATTTATAAAATTTTCTCATCATATTAAAAAAACATAGAGAAGAAATAAAAATGTATAAAATTCATTATATCACCACTAAATCATAAGTAACATCAATGGATGTTTTTATTGATTATAATACATTTTGAATGATATCTACGCTATTTATTACGGGGAAGGTGCTATTTATTTGAAATTATTTTTTAAAATTAATAACATTTATAATGAATTAGGTAAAAAAAATTATTTGAAAAATCAATTTAATATTATAATGGAAAATTTGAAGAAAACGTATTCATGATTTTAGGGAACATAGTTCATGAGATGTTTTTTAAAATATAAAGGCCCATAATATTTTCAAAAAAAGATAAAATTACAATGGTGGGATAATGAGAAGAATATTCCATTAAAACATTTGTAAGTAATGTGATACATAATAAAAAATAACCAAATAATATTTACTTAATATTAAAAAGACTATTTAAATCATTTAAAATAAAATATGGTCATAGATGAATTGTTTGTTGACCAAAGGGAAAAAATGGACTTATTTACCTAAAACCATTGTTTCATTCTCATAAGAATATAAAGTAGGAAAATGAAAGGAAATAAATCAAAACATAAGAAATAAGTATTGGATAAAAAAAATATTATATGTGGGAGATATGTTATAAAATATTATCATCTAAAAATTTATGAAATAACAGTCCTGGTAAAAAAGATATTTTAATATAAAACCATTACCATAGTGAAAACTATTAAATTAGATCGCCCAAGAAAGAAAAATACCTCAAATGAAAATTTAAATTATAATCAACTAAGTATATTAATGTAAAAACATAAATTTGGAAGTAAATTGACCTCATAAAATAATATAGTTGTATAACATCAAACATTCCTCCATGAAACAAAATTTGGGAGAATAATTTTTTTTCCTTATAAATGATAGAAACATATTAATTTCAATAAAAATAACCATATGGTTCAATAAATTTGTTAAATAAAATAATTTTTTATTTTATAGTTCATTATTGGAGAGTATATATACCATATAAATTAAATATTTTTTCATAATAATAAAACATATCATAATGAAGTGAAATTCAAAGGAATCTCATACCTCAATTTAGATGAATAAAAAGATGTGTCTTTTACCAATAGATAATTAGTGACAAATAATATATATTTTTGGTTTAAAATATTTAATTCCAACCGATATTATTATTTTTAGTATTAATTTTAATTACCAATATTTGTTTTTACCGACAGGATTATCTATTGTTATTAAAATTTCAATACTAACACATCTTTTAATAATAGTTGAATAGATTATATTTTTATTTTAATACAAATATATTTTTACCATCACTTGAATCTATTATTAATAATTATTTTTAGAAGAAAATATTTTACCATTAGAAAAATTAATTATAGTAAATTGTTTTTTAATTAAATGTTATACAAACAACTTCATATATATATGCCTATATATATATATATGTATATTTTTTTCTATTAAGAAAATATTTATTTGTTACAAATATATATATATATTCATATAATTTAATTAACTATTAAATGAAAAATATTTGTTGGAATGAATACAAATTACAGAAAATAAAACAAAATAAAACAAGAAAACACACACACAGATATATATATATATATATATATATATATATATATCATGTCTGCATCTATTATCATGTAACATAATTATTTGGATGTCACACCTGATTAACACTCAACATACTAATGGTGGAGAAAATTGAAGGGTATTAGCGTTGGTATGAAGGACCAATTGTAAATATATTTTAAATATTCTCATCAATCTTAAAAAACATATTAACTAATTTCAAATCCATTCTAAATAATTTTTTTTAAAAAATTTACAAAATATTTCAAATAAAGAAACGAAATTCAATATAAAATTATTATCATTTAGAATGAATTTTAAATATATTTTCAATGATATTATTAATAGATAAAAATAAAATAGGGTATTAACCGTAATGATTCAGGATACCTTCTCTGTTCCACCTCCCCACAACCTCCCCTCCCGCATTCTGTCTCCCCATCCCACCTCCACTATCTCGCATCCAGATTGTGCCACCTCCTCCATTCCACATCCCACCTCCTCGTCCTACCTCCCATTCCAACCGACTGCCCCATTTCACCTACACACCACCGCATCCCACCTCTTCCTCCTCCCTAACCTGCATCCCATGTTCTACCTACCCCCCAACCCTCAATGTATGGCCTACCCCCACACCTCAAGTTCCCCACAACCCCTTCCCCCATACCCTACCTCCTTATTCAAGTCGACTAATATTCCTCATGAACCTCCTCATGGACCTCCTCATAGGAACCCTTATTTATTCCTGGCTGAATCCCCTTGTGAAATCATCACGAAAACCACCACTCTATTCCAGGCAAGTGTCTTCACGTGAAGCCCTCATTGAACCTTGAAATCACATCCCATTATCATTCCAACAAAAAAATCATCCCAATGAGGAGACAAAAGTGATGAGTTTCAAATTATTTTTTTACCTTATACATTAGGGAATAAATCGTCGTTTATTCTTCTATTTTCCTTACCTCAATTCTTGTATTTGTGTGAAAGGAAATATTAATTTTAACATTGATTGGTTGATTTTCTTTTCATGGATTTAGATAACTTATTCAATGATTCTTATTCTTTTTTCTGGAAATTATTTATGCCAACAACATAAAATATGTATGCTAATTTATTGGTTTAATATTTTTATATGGTTTGTGTTTATATTATCATTATATTTGAACTTGTTCAAGTGTACTTATGTAGTCTTATAGTTTCTTTTGTTCAATCTCTATTTTCTCTTTTCCTTCTATATTCCAATGGCTGATAAGCTAGTGATATTTGGGAAACATGTGTAATGGTATCTTATGATGATGACAACTAACCAATACTGAATTTTTAATCCAACTAATCTTAGGAAACTACTCAAAGCCACATAAATCTAGGCTTCATTAGGGAACATAACTGAAGATAAAGATAAAACAGATGCTTCTATGTGAATAACCCAGCTTGGTTTAAATGAATGATTTATGAATTTTCTTATGTTGAGTACAACATTCCTCTATTTTTTGAGGTATTCCATTCTGGGATTTACTGGATTTTTAATATAAAATGGTTGGGGAGTAAAAGAACTCATTTTTCACGTCAAATAATTTTTTTAAATGCATATCAAATGTATATAAAAAAATTTTAATTAACTTTTGGTTTGGATTATCAAATAAATTATTTAACATGTCGTATTTATCACTATGGTATTCATGTGTGATATGATTTAAAATTGGTTAATTAATAATATGAATGTATATGGAATGCATTAAATGTAATGAACTTTTCCCTGGTATTCCAAATTTTATTTTGGTAAATCATTTATTTCAATTCCCTAACATGTTATATGTGTACTAATATTTGGTTTGACTTGTTTTAATTGACTTTTCTACCCATTAATACCCTATTTCCAGCCCTCATGAGTGACTATATGTTTCCCTTTCCCTTTTAGTATTTAAATGACTTCAAGTACATTGATTCAATGGTTGATATTTTTTATTCCAAGTCTAATTGATTAATGTATAGTTGATGACTACAAAATTCCTGGAAAAAGAGCATTGATTCAATAACTATTGGAATGTTTTACAATAACATAGAAATATTAGGGAATCCTTGTGTTTAGCCATTCATATTCTGTGTTCATAGCTAATCCAACTAAGTACTGAGGTTATGGAGTGTTATGGATTGACTCACATATGGAATTTTAGGCACACTAATGAGGCATAGATGATATAGAATAATTTGGAGAAATGAGGTAAATAGTGGGGGAAACCCCTCATTTTAGGTTTCTATTAGTTGAGAAATGTATCACTAAGTTAATAATATACAAAATAGGTTTGTGTGAAGGTATCCAAAATCTTATTCCTCCTATAAATGTTTGGTAGGACAAACCATATGATTTTATTAGTAAAATTTTATATTTTAAAAGATTTAATGATTTTAATTTTATTTATTTGTGTTTTATGTCATGTAGAAATCAAAGATTAATGCCTTTAATTTTAATCCATGGACTCTTCCAGTCACAAAGTGTTTAATATTTTAAGGGTATCACCTCAACGAACATTGACATAAATGGTGATCTTATTCACTATATTGGTTTTTCCAATTTTCAATCTATCATTGAATTGATTTATTTTAAAATTTTAGTTATTAAAAAATGATGTTATAGGGACCTTAAAATGAACTGGTATTTTGATAAATTAATATGAAGAAAAAGTTGGTCCTCAATTGGTGTTGAAAGAAGTAGTCGACTAATTTTCAATATATTATCAATGCTCTCATCAATTGTATATATTTTTAAAATTAATTGTTTATTATCTACCTAATATTTCAAATATCATATTTAAATATAAATGAAAAAATTAGTGCCACCAAATGAGTGGTTTTGGTTTCTAGTTCTGGGGTTATTATCAGTGATTATTTTTTTGCGTTCTTTTTTTGGGGGTTTTAGGCGGAATCATGGATTATTTTTCAGCGCTCATCCTTAGGCACATCATTTTCTGTTCAAAGTGATGGAGAAGTTGGATGATGAAGGTATCAAATTTCATCAATTGATGAGAGTTTGTATCGACTTGTAGAGCTCATGGAGATATGGTGATAGAGGTTAGACATAATAGTAATTTTCTATATCAATTAATTTTTGTATAGTTGGTTAGTGATTATGTTTATATTATATTTTTTATTTTGGATTTGGTGCTTTGGCTCATGATTTATATTTCATGAAGGTTATCCATTAATGATCCATTCACCACCATCATGTGAATTTATTTAAAAAAAAATAAAAAGTTATTTTTAGTATAGGATATTTTTTGGGATTAAGTTAGGATATATTTGGAGAAATGATGATAATATTTGATTCATTTGGACTATCAATATTTAATATTTCAACTAGGATGAAGAAAATTACTCTCTATAGAAATTGATTATATATTTATAAATTTATTCATATTTTTATTTATATTCATGATGATATTTTAACTAATTTTTGCTTAGTTTTTTGTTTGTTTTTTGATGTTGATATTGGATTTGGTGTTTGTGGAACACTATCAAATTGAGGTCTCTCACTAGTACTGGTGATGAATAGTTTTTATTCTTGTTTGTACTACAATTGGTTTGTTTTTTAGTTATTCTATTTTGGTATGTGTGGTGGAGATCCTAGAGTTGAGGGAGGTGTTAAAACAATCACCTATAGTTTTTATCTCTTGCGAGAGCAGGCACATTGGTCCTGGGGTATGTATGGATCGCTGATGGTCCCTAGTCATTAGAGCTAGCTCACAGGCATGGATTGTAACATCCTAGGTAAATAAAGAATACAAACATTTAATATATATTAATATTTATGAATTAAATATTAATTTTAATTAAAAGGGGTTTCTACGTTCGATAGCGTACTCGGTACGCAACGATGATTTTTTTGAAAACTTACGTTGCACACAAGTAATAAAATAATATTATTTTAAATGTTAGTTAACGAGTAGCCTTTGTACTGGCGAGAATGGATAGAAATAACTAAAATATGATCATATATGTTTTTAAATGTTTTTACATTTACCCAATAGACGATAAAGGCTTAAAATACAGAAAGAGTTCAATTTTAGGCATTTATACCCTAATTTTCACGAAAGGTCCACTTATCACCTTTTGATGGAGAACTGTCATTAAATATAGTTTTGATTGATCTTATAAATTCTATTGGACCAAATATAACTCTTCTTTAGAATCGGGACATCAAAATTTACTTTGTGTAAATTTTTGGTACCTTTCTGATAAAGTTCATTTTTTTAGGAATAGTGTAAAATGTTGTATTTTAATTCAAAACCTCTTTTTAATATAATTTATTTATATGATTATATTATATTTTTAATTGGTTTTAAAGTGAAATTAGAAAATATTTTTACCACTAAATCCAATAGTGGTAATTGGAATTAATTTCACATTGAAATCGGACTTAAACTAGTGTCAATCTTTTGATACTTATTATTCCATAAAAACACGCTATTTGCTCTGTCATCGGGAATTAATTATTAAATTAATTAATGTGACTTATATGTTTTGAATTTTTTAAAATAGACATCATTTTTGAATTCGTAATATCAAATATATCTTAGGGTGAATTTTTGGTAATTTTCTGAAAAACTTCAATTTTTGATGAATAGTGAAACCACTAAGTTGTACTTATAAAAACTAATTTTCCGTTTAAATGAAATTTTGCCATAATTGTGTTTTGATTTTAAAAAATCCGACATACATGGTTGTCATTAAGAAGTAAAATGTGGTTCAATGAGATTAATATAATTTTTTGGTGAACAGTAACTTATTAAGTTTTTAATCGTGATTAGTGGTAATTAGTGTAGTTTAAGGTAAAAGTAATGCTTTAATAAAATAAGATGAGATTGAAACATGTCCTACCCTCATTGGTTGTGTCATAGCCGACCAAGAAAAGACATGGGTCAACTTGGGGACCCCATGGAGCCACTCTGGTTGGGAAATGACATAAATAACATTTTATTTAATGTAAAAGTAAAAATGACACAAACATCATATGTTTTACGAAAACAATTTTTACGTAGGGTTATAAAGATAATATTTTTGATTCTAAATAGTCATTGGAAATCTAAAAAGATTTCCTACATCATAGTAGATTTTTTATAATTTTTAGACATTAAATAAATTAAATTATTTATGACATAATAATGATACAGCGATGACATCATTATTTGATGATTTAAATAAAATGGAAAGATAATGTAAAATCTATGAACTACACATGTCCAAAACCAATTGTATGAGTGGATTTAGAACCCTTATCACCATATCCACGAATTAAATCAATTTGGGACCTTTTAAAACCGAAACACATTTTCAAATAAAGTAATATTTCTTTACTTTCCAAAAGTGCCCCTCCTCTCCTCTTATAAAAGGCCCCCACCTCTACCTCATTTCACACACTCCTCAAGCCTTTGGCTCGGCCAAACCTTGACCATTTAATCTCTCCACATCCCTCTCCTCATCCTAGAGGATTCCCTTTGGGATGAATCATTTCAAAGGAAGCCTTTAGGCTCAAATCAAAAGTAGTTACACTTTTAAAGGTAATTCATTCTCTCTTGTTCATTTGTTTTATTTTGCTTCTCCAACACTCTAAACTCTTTTTATTTACTTCTTTTGTAACAAAACCAGTATCTTCAATATACTAGGATATTGTTCTAAGATTTATTCAAGCTAAACTCTCACACAACTACATCAAATGGTTAAATAACATACGGTTTCCGTGGATGGCGAAATTCTGCCTCCCGAAACGATGATTGTTTAATACTCATTTAACACCATCAATGGTGGCCATTATGATGTCACTATTTTTATATATGATATATAATATGTTTATTTTTTTTCTTTAAGCTTCTGTATTTTTCATTTTGGGCATACCTTTATGGTTTCCATTATGGGTAAACACGATATCTTCATTTAAGGAAGTGCGGACTACCGCCCCCTCAAAGTGATGTGATTCGTTAATGCCATATGTGGGACGTGTAAAGGATGGATTTAAAGTTATTATATATGATGTTATACTGGAATTATAATATACCTCAATATCATTATTATTTCTTTCCATTAAAGTATGATATAGAAATGAAAGTAGCGTTCATGCGTACGTACGACTTACCGTCTCCATGAACGGTGCATTTCATTTCTTATCCCCAAATGTAATGTACTATTAAAATTACATGTATATAATGGATATATATAATTAATTATATATATAAATGGTGAATATAATTCGGGAATTAAAATATACATACCTCTCATTTAGGTTTAATTCCATTAATATGATAAAGAAATGAAAGTAGCGTTCATGCGTACGTAAGGCATACCGTCTCCATGAACGGTGCATTCATTTCTTACCTCTAAATGATTATGTAATATTATAAATACATGTATATGCTGGATATATATGATACATATTATATCCAAATCGGGAATTTCATTCTGGATATAAAGAACCTTTGACCACACGAACAACATGTAATTGTAAGAAGTCCACTTTCGACTTAAGAACCAAATATTGACAAAACAAACATTATTAACTTAAATGGTTACATAATGTTTATAACATGGAAATAAGTGATATAAAAGGAATAATGAACTTTTAAAAGTTTCTTAATCAAGTATAAATTAACTCAAGTTTATTATTCGGGACGTTAAAGAACGATCGAGTCAAGTCGGACCCGAGGTAAGGGACTTCGTCTCAATCTCCTTTCATTGAGTCATATTTATTTTTATACACAACTTTTTTTTATACGCTGTATAAACCCCTTTGACTTTTACTTTTATACAAAAGGAATCTTTTTATACGAAGCGTTTTACAAAACAACAAAAAAGAATTTTTCTTTTCACGTGCGCGGCGACAAAGACCTTTTTCGCCACGGCGAGTATTATTTGGTCTTTGGCTTTCTCAACAAGCTGTAATGTTTTTAGAATAAAATAAATACCATATACTCTTTTATGTATTTTGGTATTGAAAATGGTTTTGAAAAAGGAATCTATTATGTCAATATATATATGATATATTGTGATTGAAATGTGGAAATGTTATCATTCCTTTATATTGGTTTTATGTTTTATGATTTTATACAGGTACTTGGACATTTTAACGGGTGGTTACGTTATAAACCATATGACTGGTGGTGCCGTGAATACCAGGACGGGTGGTTACGTTATAACCTCCAATGCATTGGGTATGGAAGTCGGCCGTATGGCTATTCCATTAAGTATGTATGGAAATTGGCCGTATGGCTATTCCATTAGGTGATATGTGTGGAAGTCGACCGTATGGTTATTCCACTTAAGTATGTTTATGTCCCAAGTTACCTTTATATATGTTATGTGTTTTTTTTATGGATTTTATGGTAATCCTTTGGTTACAAAAAGGTAAGTAATGATACTTTATTCAGTGAAGAGTTTTTACTACTTCATGAAGGTGAAGGTACTACTTTGATAGAGCATATATGGTTTATTTGATGTTTGAAATACTAACAGTTTTCATTATTTCTGTATCCCTTACTGAGCTTTTTATTCTCACCCCAAGTTTTTTTGAAATGTTTTTCACAGGACTTAATGTGGAATAAGGTCAAGGATGGGATCAAGGGAATGTCATGCTATATAAAACATGGAACTAGACATGTTTCTTTTAAGAGTTTTTTTTATTATGGAAACTTAGTAGAAGTGACAACTTTGTAATCTTTTGAGATTTAATAGTTATGTTCTAATTCTCTAAAACTCTAATCCTGAAAAGATCCTCGACGTGACTTATTCATTTAATTCAATATTAAGTAAGCTTTAAGGTCGGGGCCTTATAGTTGGTATCAGAGGTCGGTTTAGACAACTTTACGAGTTAGAAAAGTGTTAAATTATAATATGATTGAAATGATATAGCATTTACGGATTACCATGTTGCTTCGCCTAAGATATTTCTGTGTTCAGAATGGTTTTCTGAAGAGGAAACAAAGAAGTTATGTTGGGACGACATCAAGAGGAAGATAACCTTCCAAATCAGCAACCTGAGATGGTCAGAATCGGAACTGAACAGTTTGTTGCAGTGATGACACAGTTGACTTAGGCTATAAATGGTGGTGGTATCCATGTACGAGATCAGTCAGATCAACCGCAGAGGAACATGTCAGTGGTGGAACATTTCATGAGGCAACATCCCCCATCATTCAGAGGATCATCTGACCCTGTGAAAGCTGAAGGGTGGATTAATGCACTGGAGAAGATTTCTGATGTCATGGGGTGTTCAGAACATCAAAGGTTAGTCTTGATGTTTACCGTTTTGAAGGTGAAGCTGTTCAGTGGTGGTCGATGGTGAAAAATATAAGGGATAGTGATGAGATTTAGGATCTTCACTGGGACGAATTCAAAGGTATGGTTCTTGAGAAATATTTTCCTAAGGTGGTTCGTCTTAGGATGGAAAAACAGTTCCTAGATTTGAGGCAGGAGGATGATTCAGTGGCTGCTTATGAAGAAAAGTTCACTCGATTGGCAAGGTATGCTCCAAACATCATACGAGATCTTGATAGTAAAATAAACCATTTTTACTTAGGGTTAAAGCCAAAGTTTCAAAGGGATTTAGCTTCTCGTGAGTTCAAAAGTTATGAAATACTTGTTTGATGTGCGGAGAAGGTGGAAATGAAGTTTGCCGATGATCCGGTGTTCTATGACAAACAACAAAATAACAGGTCTAGTTGGCAGGCAAAGGGGAAGAATTCATCAAATAAGAAAGGAGGTAAGAAAACCAAATATCCATCCTATGAGAAGTGTGGTAAAATGCATCCTGGAGAATGTTTATCCAAGTCTGGTAAGTGCTTTCGGTGTGGTAAGTATGGTCATATTGCTCGTAACTGCAAGGAAGATGATCAAGCAGGAAATGAAAAGCCAACGGTAAGATGATTTAAGTGTAATAAAATGGGTCATTATGCAAATGAGTGTCCAACGAAGAACTCAACTCGGGGAATGCATCCAGACTACAAGAAGAAAGGGGTGGTAAAATCCTTTGCAACAACTTCAGCAGATGTTGGGCCATCGAATGAAGTGGTATCAGCTCCAGGGAGCTCAGTATTTTTCGAAGATTGACTTGAGGTCGGGGTACCATCAGTTTAAAGTAAAAGAAGCAGACGTTCCGAAGACTGAGTTCCATACTAGATATGGCCATTATGAATTTGTAGTTATGCCTTTTGGGTTAACCAATGCACCTGCTGTATTCATGGACCTTATGAATAAAATTTTCCATGAGTTCTTGGATAAGTTTGTGTTTGTGTTTTGAGGTTTGGGAAGAGATTGTGTGTGCCTTGTGATTCACAGTTTAAGAGAGAGTTGTTATGTGAAGCTCATAGTTCTCCGTTTTCAGTTTATCCGGGCAGTACTAAGATGTATAGAGATCTGCGGGAGTATTACTGGTGGGATGGAATGAAAATATATATTGCTGATTTTACTGTGAAGTGTTTGACATGTCAACAGGTTAAATCAGAACGACAGTTACCGAAAGGGATGCTTCGGCCTTTACCAGTGCCAGAGTGGAAATGTGAGAATATATCCATGGACTTTGTTGTGGGATTACCGAAGACATCTCGAGGTAATAATACAATCTAGGTTATTGTTGATCGCTTGACCAAATCTGCTCATTTCCTTGCTATACGAGATACTTTCTCTCTTGATCAACTTTCCCGTTTGTATCTTAAAGAGATAGTCAGGTTACATGGAGTTCCTCTCTCCATTGTATCAGATCGTGATCCCAGGTTTACTTCTAACTTTTGGAAAGGCCTTCAGATGTCATTGGGTACTGAATTAAATTTTAGTACAGCTTTTCATCCTTAATCAGATGGGCAGACAGAACAAACAATTCAGACCTTGGAGGATATGCTACGATCTTGTTCGATAGATTATCAGGTAAGTTGGGACCAACATATTTATTTGGTTGAGTTTTCTTATAATAACAGTTTTCATTCCAGTATACAGATGGCACCATTTGAGGCATTATATGGGAAGCGGTGTTGAACTCCAGCATTTTGGGATGAAGTGGGTGAAAGGAAGCTGATGGGACCTGAATTGGTAGAAGAGATGGCAGAAAAAGTTCAGTTGATTCAGAAGCACATGAGAACAGCTCAGAGCAGGCAGAAGAGTTATGCAGATAACTGGAGGAAGGATCTATCTTTCAAGGTAGGTGATCATGTTTTTCTCAAAGTCTCACCATGTAAAAGTGTGATGAGATTCGGCAAGAAAAGAAAGTTGAGTCCAAGGTTCATTGGACCATATGAAATTCTGGAGAGAGTTGGATCAGTTGCATACCGAGTGGCTTTTCCTCCAAGTTTATCTCAGGTACACAATGTTTTTCATGTTTCAATGTTGAGGAAGTATATGCCAGATCCATCTCATGTTTTGAGTCCAGAGGTAGTTCAGCTGGAAGAGAACCTATCTTATGAAGAACAACCAGTCCAGATTATTGACCACAGGGAGCAGGTGTTACGGAATAAGGTGATTCATCAGGTAAATGTTTTGTTGAAAAACCATGTGATTGAAGAGGCAACATGGGAATCTGAAAATTCTATGAGGGATAAATACCCCCACTTATTTTGATAAGTGAATAAAATTGCGAGGACGCAATTCGCAAAAGGGGGGAAGGATGTAACATCCCAGGTAAATAAAGAATAAAGAATTTTCATATTTATTAATATTTACGAATTAAATATTAATTTTAATTAAAAGGGGTTTCTACGTTCGATAGCGTACTCGGTATGCAACGATGAGTTTCTTTGAAAACTTACGTTGCACACAAGTAATAAAATAATATTATTTTAAATGTTAGTTAACGAGTAGCCGTTGTACTGGAGGGAATGGATAGAAATAACTAAAATATGATTATATATGTTTTTAAATGTTTTTACATTTACCCAATAGAAGATAAAGGCTTAAAATGCGGAAAGAGTTCAATTTCAGGCATTTATACCCTAATTTTTACGAAAGGTCCACTTATCAGCTTTTGACGGAGAAATGTCATTTAATATAGTTTTGATCGATCTTATAAATTATATTGGACCAAATATAACTCTTCTTTAGAATCGGGACATCAAAATTTACTTTGTGTAAATTTTTGGTACCTTTCTGATAAAGTTCATTTTTTTATGAATAGTGTAAAATGTTGTATTTTAATTCAAAACCTCTTTTTAATCTAATTTATTTAAATGATTATATTATCTTTTTAATTGGTTTTAAAGTGAAATTAGAAAATATTTTTACCATTAAATCCAATAGTGGTCGTTGGAATTAATTTCACTTTGAAATCGGACTTAAACTAGTGTCAATGTTTTGATACTTATTGTTCCATAAAAACACGCTATTTGCTATGACAGCGGGAATTAATTATTAAATTAATTAATGTGACTTATATGTTTTGAATTTTGTAAAATATACTTCATTTTTGAATTCGTATTATCAAATATAGCTTAGGGTGAATTTTTGGTAATTTTCTGAAAAACATCAATTTTTGATGAATAGTGAAACCACTAAGTGGTACTTATAAAAACCGATTTTCCGTTTAAATGAAATTTTGCCATCATTGTGTTTTTATTTTAAAAAATCTGACATACATGATTGTAATTAAGAAGTAAAATGTGGTTCAATGAGATTAAAATAATTTTTCGGTGAATAGTAACTTATTAAGTTTTTAATCGTGATTAGTGGTAATTAGTGTCGTTTAAGGTAAAAATAATGCTTTAATAAAATAAGATGAGCTTGACAGATGTCCTACCCTCATTGGTTGTGTCATAGCCGATCAAGACAATCCATGGGTCAACTTGGGGACCCCATGGAGCCACTTTGGTTGGGAAATGACATAAATAACTTTTTATTTAATGTAAAAGTAAAAATGACACAAACATCATATGTTTTACGAAAACAATTTGTACATGGGGTTATAAAGATTAGATTTTTGATTATTAATAGTCATTGGAAAGATAAAAATATTTCCTACATCATAGTATTTTTTTTATAGTTTTTAGACATTAAATAAATTAAATTATTTATGATATAATAATGATGCAGCGATGACATCATTATTTGACGATTTAAATAAAATGGAATGATAATGTAAAATATATGAACTACACATGTCCAAAACCAATTGGATGAGTGGATTTCGAACCGTTATCACCTTATCCACGAATTATATCAATGTGGGACCTTTTGAAACCGAAACACATTTTCAAATAAAGTAATATTTCTTTACTTTCCAAAAGTGCCTCTCCTCTCCTCTTATAAAAGGCCCCCACCTCTACCTCATTTCACACACTCCTCAAGCCTTTGGCTCGGCCAAAACCTGACCATTTACTCTCTCCACATCCCACTCCTCATCCTAGAGGATTCACTTTGGGCAGAATCCTTTCAAAGGAAGCCTTTAGCCTCAAATCAAAAGGAGTTACACTTTTAAAGGTAATTCATTCTCTCTTGTTCATTTGTTTTATTTTGCTTCTCCAACCCTCTAAACTCTTTTTATTTACTTATTTTGTAACAACAACAGTATATTCAATATACTAGGATGTTTTTATAAGATTTATTCGAGCTACACTCTCACACAACTACATCGAATGGTTAAATAACATACGGTTTCCGTGGATGGCAAAATTCTACCTCCCGAAACGATGATTGTTCAATACTCATTTAACACCTTCAAAGGTGGACATAATGATGTCACTTTTTTTATATATGATATATAATATGTTTATTTTTTTTCTTTAAGCTTCTGTATTTTTAATTTTGGGCATACCTTTATGGTTTCCATTATGGGTAAACATGATATCTTCATTTAAGGAAGTGTGGACTACCGCCCCCTCAAAGTGATGTGATTCGTTAATGCCATATGTGGGACGTGTAAAGGATGGATTTAAAGTTATTATATATGATGTTATAATGGAATTATAATATACCTCTATATCATTATTATTTCTTTCCATTAAAGTATGAGATAGAAATGAAAGTAGCGTTCATGCGTACGTACGGCTTACCGTCTCCATGAACGGTGCATTCATTTCTTATCCCCAAATGTAATGTACTATTAAAAGTACCTGTATATAATGGATATATATAATTAATGATATATCTAAATGATGAATATAATTCTGGAATTAAAATATACATACCTCTCATTTATGTTTAATTCCATTAATATGACAAAGAAATGAAAGTAGCGTTCATGCGCACGTTCGGCTTACCGTCTCCATGAACAGTGCATTTCATTTCTTACCTCTAAATGATTATGTAATATTATAAATACATGTATATGCTGGATATATATGATACATATTATATCCAAATCGGGAATTTCATTCTGGATATAAAGAACCTTTGACCACACGAACAACATGTAATTGTAAGAAGTCCACTTTTGACTTAAGAACCAAATATTGACAAAACAAACATTATTAACATAAATGGTTACATAATGTTTATAACATAGAAATAAGTGATATAAAAGGAATAATGAACTTTAAAAAGGTTCTTAATCAAGTATAAATTAACTCAAGTTTATTATTCAGGATGTTAAAGAACGATCGAGTCAAGTCGGACCCGAGGTAAGGGAATTCGTCTCAATCTCCTTTCATTGAGGCATATTTCGTTTTATACACAACTTTCATTTATACGGTGTATAAACCCCTTTGACTTTTACTTTTATACAAAAGGAATCTTTTTCTACGAAGCGTTTTACAAAACGACAAAAATGAATGTTTCTTTTAACGTACGCGGCGACAAAGACCTTTTCCGCCACTGCGAGTATTGTTTGGTCTTTGGATTTCTCAACAAGCCATAATGTTTTTAGAATAAAATAAATACCATATACGTTTTTATGTATTTTGGTATTGAAAATGGTTTTGAAAAATGATTCTATTATTCCAATATATTTATGATATATTGTGATTGAAATGTGGAAATTTTATCATTCCTTTATATTGTTTTTATGTTTTATGATTTTATACCGGTACTTGGAAATTTTAACGGGTGGTTACGTTATAAACCATATGACGGGTGGTGCCGTGAATACCAGGATGGGTGGTTACGTTATAACCTCCAATGCATTGGGTATGGAAGTCGGCCGTATGGCTATTTCATTAAGTATGTATGGAAATTGGCCGTATGGCTATTCCATTAGGTGATATGTGTGGAAGTCGACCGTATGGTTATTCCACTTAAGTATGTTTATGTCCCAAGTTACCTTTATATATGTTATGTGTTCTTTTTATGTATTTTATGGTAATATTTTGGTTACAAAAAGGTAAGTAATGATACTTTATTCAGTGAATAGTTTTTACTACTTCATGAAGGTGAAGGTACTACTTTGATAGAGTATATATGGTTTATTTGATGTTTGAAAAACTAACAGTTTTCATTCTTTATATATCCCTTACTGAGCTTTTTATGCTCACCCCAAGTTTTTTTTGAAATGTTTTTCAGAGGACTTAATGTGGAATAAGGTCAAGGATGGGATCAAGGGAATGTCATGCTATAAAAAACATGGAACTAGACATGTTTCTTTTAAGGGTTTTTTTATTATGGAAACTTAGTAGAAGTGACTACTTTGTAATCTTTTGAGATGTAATAGTTATGTTCTAATTCTATAAAACTCTAAACCTGAAAAGATCCTCGATGTGAATTATTCATTTAATTCAATATTAAGTAAACATTAAGGCCAGGGCCTTATATGGATAGCCAGCTGTTCTTATTGAATCACTGGAATGGATGGATCATTGGTGTTTTCTAGTCGATGGTTGTGGTGCAATCTTGCTTGTATATATGTGTTTGGGCTTATGTTTACTCGCTGACATGTATTGGCTAGTGTTGTAGCTGGATCATGGAATAGATGGGATGCTACTACACGATCATGGAATTTATGATCTTCTGGTATTACATTTTGATCGCTAGTGTGGGACCTCACTTATTGGATTAGATAGGAATGGAAGGGTCAGGAGGGAGTTGTGAGGTGTGTGGTCTAATGGGTCTTACTTTATTAAATTATATTAATAATATAATTATTTTTTTCTATGTTTCAATATGTGATAAATATTATATCGAATATAATAATTAAAGTATATGTTTTATATTTGATAAATTAATAAATATAATAAGATATAATATAAAAAATATAAATTTATAATTTGTATTGAAATATAATTTATAGACATATATTATATGTAGGTAATATAATTACCAATAGAAAAATATTAATTAGAACATGTTGAAAAACACTATAACCAACATATATATTATCTGTTAGTATAAAAATAATTATTACGAAACTATTTTATCAATCAAAAAATTATTTAACATACTATTTTTTACCAATAGTTTAAAGGAGCACTGATATTGGTAAAACATTTTACCAAATATAAATGTTCTTATCATAACAGATATCATCCTTTTAGAAAGAGTGAAATAATTTGAATGGTTATTATTAATAATTTAATTTATATAATATGTAATGAAATATATAATATATCAACTACTATCAACTTATATTATTTTAATCCCTATTTATCGTCAATGTTCTATAAATGTCAGGATTATGAGTGGTGATTGCTTCATTTCTCATGTATGTTATTGTTTGATAGTTATGGACCTTGAACAATGATGTTGGATTCCATGTCTCTATAATGTTAATAAATATATAGTTATGATATATAAAATTTAGAAACATATTTATGAAAAAATACCATTTGGTGTTAAAAAATGAATTACATATGATAATCTATATATACATATGAGTGATGTATCCAATTTTTGATGGATGGAAGGGAAGAAATTTAAATTATTATTAACCATTAAAAATTAATTTATATATCATAAATAAAATATATTTTCAATAAATATTTCCTAATTAAAATAGAAAATGTTAAAAAAATCAATTCACATTGTCAAGGTGGTAGTCTACTTGTATGAATAAGCTATGTTATCGGTTTCCATTAAATAAAATTCTAATAATGTAGAAAAGATTTTATAATTTAAGAAGGTAAATTGTGCAATTAATATTATATATAAATATTTAATCCATTTTTATTACCAGAATTGAAATATGGTAATGAAAATTAATATTATCTCTACATGGAAATCGTAGTCAACACAAACACCAGAGCCATACATATATATTCCATTTGATTGGGAAGGGGATGAAAATGGTTTTTCCATAATATAATATAATATTATTGTATAAATGATAATATATAATCAATTTTTGTTTTGTTACAACATGTTTAGATAATTTATTATATTAAGTAAAATTGTAAGGGTTTTGTTAAATGTTATCCAACTTATTTGTGAGACACCATTTGGATTACACATTAATCCACCGTCGATTGGACTTATGATAATGATAGAAGATCATAGATTAAGGTTAATATTATAGAAATAATTATTTTTAGGTTCTGTATGAGTTATAAGGCACTACTTATTTGAATATTATATGATGAGAGTTTACCTTCTACATTTGAGGGGAGGGATTGAAAAAAAATCATAAACTATTTCCGTTATAAAAGGATAGTTTCCTAGGAAAGAGGATCTAAATCGTTGGTGATTTGAATTTATGATAATATAATGGTGAAATATCTTCTGAGAATAAATATTAAATAAAATTTGGTTGAAATACTACACTTATATATGGGTTTAACAATTTCTAAACCCGTTTTAACCACAATCATGGTAAGAAAAAAAATACTATTCACTAGGAAAAAAAAATTAATTTTAGCCAAATAAATTATAAAAATTATGATGATAAAAAATTAATGTTCATTTTTAAAATATTTTATTTCTATAAGTGGTAGAAATTAAATTTTAATATGTGTGGAACCACCTATGAAAACCCGATTTGTAAAAATAAATCATTAAGAATAAAACATAAAATACCAATTTTACATTTAATGTAGAAAAATTCAAATGAATGTTTAAACTATTAAATTTATAATATAATATATATTATTTATTAAAAAAATTAATAAATTAATATTCATTAAATCTATTTATATAATAACACATTTAACACATACATATTTTTTATGATAAAGGTATTTTTAGGAACAGAAAAAATTTATAAAAAAACATGTTTAATGGATATATATATCTAATTAAAAATTTAATTTATAATTAAATGAGGGTTACTTATATTTAATATCATATTTTTAAAATTTTTTACCCTTACCAATAATGAAATGAAATTGTTTTATAAAAATCAGTACCTTATACTATTTAATGGAAAAAAATTCTTCTAGAAAAATCATAAAATTCACCATATGATTTTATTCATTGGTATATTTGAAAATATATATTTATTTTATTAATTAAAATTTATTAAAATGGTATGAATATATTATAATTTTCATTTTAATAATTTTCAATGAAAACTATTTTTATGGAAAACATGATTTTGAAGCATAAATTAATTTTACGGGAAATTCAGTACATAATTATTTTTAACATATAAATAAATATTCATTATTTATATATATTAAAAATACTTTCCATAATGTGTAAATTATTATTTATTTCTTAAAATTTATCATTAATTTAGTAATGGTTTACTGTATAATGGTATATATACAATTGGGTTTCCATATAATGTATGGTTTTGAACACATAAATCTTTTTTAAAAATGAAATATATTCCAAAAGTATGTGTCGTTTGTTAGAATTACATTAGTATGACCCCACTAAGGGAAAAATTTTTGGGATGTTGATTTTTTATAAAAAACTATTTTTCTTTTTATACATCATTCACATTTTTAGTGAGAAATTCTATTTTATTAATAAACATTCTGAGAAAGCATGAACATAAACCATTAATGCAGATTGAACTCCAAGATTTGTCAATGAGGTTTATCTCCAATGTATATGGAATCTTCTCCAGTTTATAGTTGTTATTATCCTGATCATACATAATTACTATATGTTTTATTAGTTTCAATATTGTGTAATGTAATCTTTTCACAATTCTACAATTTATTTCAGTGTTCCTTATTCTTTTACGAAAAAATATTTCATTAATGCACACTTACGAAAACCTTATGCATGAAATATTGAATCTACATGGTTATACATGTTTTTAGTTCATGAATTTACATGCATGAACTATATATTTTATTTCTTTGTTATCCTTTATGAATTTGTTTTGATCTTTTTTTTTTCTTCACATCACCAGGTATGTCGGATCTTAGTATCTTCTCACAACCATGGAACGAATCATGGAATACTAATATGTCATTTTTTAAATACACGTAAGATATTATTTTTGTCTTCTTTAGGTGTCTCGCATGTGTTCATTGAATAATATGGGGCAAACAGTTCTTTTTAATTATTATTTACACATATCCTCTTCTTCATGTAGCCAAGTGGATCAAAAAACTTATTTCTGATAATGAGAGAGAAAAACTTCTCCTTCACAATACCTAGAGACCCAATATTCATATTTGCACAATATTATAATTATAAACCTCATAATCATGAAGCTGAGTGGCTTGCAGAACACTATAATTATTTAATTAAAAGGAATTTTGATGAGAATTTAATTTCTAAAATTGATATTTCCTTGAAGGGATCATGAATATCATTGAGAAAAACCCTTGAAACAATATTAGAATTTCTTGATAGAATATCACTAACATTGGTTTTTGAATCTACCAACATAAATTGTATGTTTTATTTCACTTTCATAATATTGGTGAGTTAGGAACATTTTTAATAACAAAAAATAATTTAACATTTAATGAAACATCACATGGTCTCCATGACCTCAAAAATGGTGGTTTTAGTTCATATGTGAGTTCATTTTCTTATTTCATGACCAAGCACTCACATGCATTTCTGAAAAACACATACATAATTTTATGCGCCCTTACCAACTACAATATTATTTTGGTCCTCATCATCCTTAGGTAGTGTCATTTTCATCTAGAAAATTTTTTGAAACCCATAACAGGATGCATCATGGTGGTCACTATGGTGATCAATATCTCAATATCATGAGATATTAGAACATATGTGCTTGGTATGACTTCTAAAGAAGATAAAAAATGATTATCTAAGATTATAACACGTATAATTTGATCCCCACATGAGTTGAAGTGGACCCTGGAGAAGGTTTAAATATTTAGGGGAAATCATGCATTAAATATGATCTTGACTATATAAGGTTATGAATTTAATTGCTAAGGGTAAAATTATTGAATGTAGTTGTTAATTTATATCATATTGTTTTGATAAGATTGACTAAATGACCTTAATAATGACTATATATTTTTTAATGAGATAACAATATCCAAAAATCTTGCATCCCACATCATAATACCCAATTTTCCTCTTCTCATTTATATGATAATCAATGGCATCCTGATTATGAGCTAGTAATATGGTTGGAACATAGAGTACTCCATCAACTCACAAATCACTTGGATTCTCCACATGTAAAAGGTATCGTAGGAATCCAAATTTGAGTTATATGGGTACCCCCTATCATGAAACAAGGGCACTATATAATCCCACTCGTATGTCTTCCACTATTTGGTCTAACCTGGTTGGCTCTCCTAAGTGGTTGATCAATCTACCACATGTATGGGATCATTCTACAATAGAGTGTTGGCAATTTATAGATTTATTTTATACCGACACACAAATTATACATAATATTTAATATCTATGAAAAACACCAAGCCAACATTAATTCCTTATACAAAATAAATCATCACTCATAAATTATTATGTATTTTTTATGTCCTCGTGAAAATAAATATTTTTATGATCTTCCACAAATCATATATTTATATATATATTAAATATTTATATAAAATCATCAAAATATGATTTATCATTAATTATTATTATTTTGTAAAATATTTGAATCTAGGTAATTATTCTTGAATCATTAAAAAGCTTATCATTTAATTTAATACTTGAAATCAATTCTTTCAAAATATAATATAAGATGTTAAAACTTATTGTGGATAATCCTTAAACAACATTCATTCTTATTTTCATCAATATACATCCATATTATTATTATTTTCCAATACATATTTAAATCAAGTGATCCATATCCTAAATAATTATGGACAAGAAATACCACACAAACACAATTTAGGTTCCTCAATCATCAAGTTTGTATTTTCCTTCAACACCAATGTCAACAATGGGATGTAAATATATTCTGTACATTTATTTCTTAATTTAAATTTTCTTCTATCCACTATTTTAAATTAAAATAAAATATACTAGAGTGATTAAGGTATCTTTTCAATCTTAATAAATATGCAATAAATTATTACATTCTACATCTATATGGGGAAACCTCATATAGATTGAAATATGGACTAATTTAGACATAAATTATATCCATTATCAATTCAAAATATGAGAAACACTAAAATACCATACACTGAATCTTACCTTAGATAATGTTAAACTGCTATTAGGTTATGAGTAATTGGTTAATACAAAATTATTTAATATAAGTTTACAATTTTTTATACCACTTGTTGAAAAAATGACACCCATGAAATATTCATAATAAAATTCTATACTCATCTCTACAAAATGATTAAAACAATTGAATAATATGTGGAAGGTTATATTCTAAAATTCATTCATGGAACATTATTACTATTTTTTTTTCAATTCATTGATTCATATAATTTTCCACCTTTATTATATACGTCATTTCATTTTTTTAAATTATGAATGGATATTTTTCTATAATACCTCATTAACAGGTTCTTAAGCTAATACCATCTAAATATGTTATATTTAGATTAATTTTACATCACTAGGAAAATATTTGGATAATCTACATCTATGTATTATCTATTGATACACATCAACAAGATGAATCTTCTTATAAATTGATAATTTTAATTCTAATTGATGAAAATTCCATTTTTTTGCGATCACATCCACGATGGAGAAATAAATATTATTAGAACAATTAAATCAACATCATAATGGTTGATCATGTATAATTATAAAAAATAATATCCATGACATTAGAAAAAAATATTAGACTAGTTTAATATATTTTATAAATACCGAAATGAATATTATACATTAAAGATAAAGTAATATGACTTTTCTAACTCAGTTTTCCACTTTAGTATATTCATCACCTTATATTCCTTGGATGTAATAAATAAAATGAATTTAAATCATTATATGGTGGACCTGATTTTTATTTTAACGATATAAAAAGAATGATTGTTTCTTCATAGCCATAAGACTCCTTTTTTAGATCTATTTGTGGGTGAACACTTAATATTCAAATTTCTGAATTTCATACCTGTTTTGTGTATTAGGGAATCATAAATTTATATTTTAATAAGTTGATAAAGATACTTGATTTTTATAGTTTATATCAAAGAGAATGAATCTATTAATTGTATCCATATCTTTAATAGTATTTATCAATGATATAGTTTTATATAAAAACACTCATCAATGATACATCATATGTTCAAGCTGATTATATATACATCATTTGAGATTTTATTGTCCAGTATTCATTTAAAAAAACTCATAAAGTTCATACTCATCATAAGAAATATCCAGTAGGCATTTAGTTTTTAAGTTCTCATGATATTCCTGTATTTAATTATCCCTTTCCACATATGTTAAGATAATTAATAGTATTTTATTTTTAATATTCTTGGGATAATTGGTAGATCCACATGGATTCTCAGGTGTTCTATTTTCTACTTTAGTGTATTTGTGTTTTCCTTGGATTTGGCATATCAATTTTTCCTATGATTTCTACCATTAATTTTGATATTCATTATTTTATTATAGTGTTCCATGGTGTAGCATATTATTATATAAAATACAAAGCATATAATATTTATTTTAGAACCACTCTTAAAAAGCATGTGTTTTATTATCAAAATATTTCATTTGCAGTCTTCCCTGAGTAGTTATATGTCCATTATTCCATTCATATAGTCTATAATTCCATTTTTTTGGCATGAATGAATTATTTATACATACTATTTTCTACACATTGGATAATTATATTACAAATCCCATAGTTATTATTTCATCTTTCAAATCAATTCATAATAAGAATATTCTTCCATTCCACTGTTGGACTCTTCTTCATTACTTAATTTCTCCCTTGATATAGGAATCTTTTTACAGAATTATACTGGTATATTATACTATAAATTAATTAAAATATATATGAATTATTCGTAGTATAAATAATATCCAATAAACATTTGTCTATAAACTGAAACAATAGTACAACTAAATTAAAAAAAATTATATTCTTTTTTCTCCTCATTTTCAAAGTAAGTTTCTTTTAAGAATTGTGTTTTTATAATCATATATTTTTCACTATAGATTTAATAGTAATCACAAAATCAAATTTATCTATTTTTTAAAAAGATTTGATTTTCAACATGAAAATTTCATAAAACTAGTGTCTTCATAGATATTATTAATAGATGTCAATGAATAATTTTCTTAGAGCCTACTTTAGATTGAACATTAAATGATATCAACATGTTATTTCCATAAAGTATATGTAATTTCGAATTTTAATCCTCTTTATAAGTTCATTCTCTAGAGTGTATACAGTAACCAACCTTCTTTTATATTTTTATGAATACTCATCACATACATTTTCAATATTCACTATCATGACTCTATCTCCAAGAAATTTCTTCTTTATTATGAATTTCACATCCACCACCAATTCCAATCTCTTTTAAAATTCTTCCTTAATAATTATATTTTATTTGTCAATCATTTTTTTATTCTACTATATTAATGTTTAATTCTATTTGTTGATATTTTCTTTCATCTCAAGGTAAGTGTTTTTGACATTAATAATATCTTTCTATTTTAATTCTAATGTCTAGAGAATCACTTCAACTTACTGATTGGAATCCTACTTTGTATGAATTATATTTATCCACTAACAATTGAAACTCAAGTGACATTATTTATATTCATGTTTCAATACTTATATGGATCTAATTTCCCCGGATATCTTAATAAAGGATTAAATAAATTATTCAAAATCAATCTACATGTCACCCATATATATTTAAATATTTAAAACTCCATCAATTTTAAAATTATAGATTTTATTGAGATATTGACATTTAGTCAGCCTTTGTTCCAATAGACACTATCTTTTTATAGACTCTTCTTCCATATGGGAGGCCTCTTCTTGTAAGGTATTCCTCTAAACTATAAAACAATAATTTATAGTGGAATTATATTAAATATAAATTGTTGTTTAATTCATTGAAAAATAATGGAAAACATGACTGATATTTTTTCATCATCATCTAAGGTTGAACTATTATCCATATCTTTGTTAGTAGAATCCCCTTCTAGATAATTGTCTCGAATGCACGGGGAAATTGACTAATCATCATCTTTCCAGAAGAGGGATTTCTTCATCTTATTTATATATTTCTTTTTTATTCTGTTCCATATAGTATTATCAGAGATAGATTTTGTTTTGTAATATATTCAACTCCTCAATGTTTTAACACCATTTTAAATTGATAAGAGAATTCAAATCATCAATAAGCTTAAAATTATTACATCTAATAAGATGTTCAACCAGTTGTACTTACAAATAATATTAATATCTAATAGGATTGACCATATATAGAGTGAATGAATCAGTATGCGATCTATATTTTCCTCTTCAGAAACATTAAGATCTTTTTTACCTCTTTCACTTATTGAATAAATAGTTAAATTTTATTCCACACATATATTTAGAAAGCGTTAAATAAACAAATAAGGAACATATAACACTATCAGTTTAATGAGGTTCACCACAAATTTAATAGACTTATTCCTTAGTTCATGGTGGTTAATATCCTAGTTACTCTCATATTTATATTTATTATCATGAAAATTATAGGGAAGGGTATGACCTTGAAACTGTTCTCCTGTAACTAACGTGGACTAATGAATGATTTCAATTTCATAAAAATATTATGAGATATTGGAAATTCATTCCTAAAGTGATCATACATATATAATAATTATTCTTTAATAGACCCAGATAATGTGTAGACAATTTACTATGAATATAGTAATAATATGGTTTCTTATACTTCATAGTAATCAATGGGTTAACTTTAAAATGCATAAATATTCTCGGTTACCTCTTAAATTTTGGATAAAAAACAATATTTCATGATAAATTACTATTTTGGTTTTTAAATGTCACAGAGAAAATCAGTAATAGAATTTAGTATCAGTTAAATTTGGTATACATTATTTTCTCCACATTTGAAATCATAATTTCATTGTTTGGTATTTTTTCACATCAACAAATATCATCCATGAACAATTAAAGATGTCATGTGAATTAAATATTTACGTTAAATGTTTATAAATGCATGTATTTCAAGCATGCATGTATAAGAACTATATACTATGTTTCATTATTCACTTTTATGAATGAAGGTTTTACTTTATCCAATCATCACATTTCCTAGTACATGGTGACATAGTGGATACACACAACCCTATAGGGAATCATGGAATGTTCCATTTAGGTTTTTAAACACAATTTAGATAGTATTACCCAATTATTCAGGTAATCATCATGTGTTATTTGAATATGAAAGGGTACAGGACTCTTCTTTACACATGATAATCATAAAAACTCTTCTTTGTGTATCAAATTCTCTTGTAGAAATATTTTTACACTAAAGAGAGTGTCAAAATTATCTAATTGAAAATAGGAAACTCTAGTTTATTGTCCAAAATATATTTTTTGTTTGGAATTATCTTATATTAATAATTTAGTGGATAACGGAATTCTATTTTTTTCACATAAAATCCTTTGTATACAAACTCTATTTTTTTAATGAAAGCTCACTACAAAAAACATAAATATACGAAGTATTTATATATAGAGGATCTCTACCATGGGTCTATTTTCGAAGAGACATAAAATCTATGTTTCTTTCTATGTCTCATAACAGTGGATATTTAAGAATTTTTTTGAATAACAATAAATCAGTTCTATTTTGATGAATCTTCATATAGTTTCCATGATGATAAAAATAGTGGAACCACTTATTAGGTGACATTGTATTCTTATTTAATGATGAATAACTCACATGATTGTATCAAAAAAACCCAAATCATTTTACGCACCCATATGACCAAAAATAATTTTAATATCAACATCTTCATTTGAGAGGGTGATTTACTTCAAAAAAATGCTGGAAAAATATCAATGTATGTATGTGTTGGGATTAGATTGGTGCATAGTGTCCTAAAATGATTATAGATCAATAATATGAAGCTCAGTTTGACTGGTATAGATAACTAAAATTGACTTTGTGGAAATATATCAAGTAAAAGTCAATCCTTTATTACATAATTGTAGAAAGTAAAAAAGTGTTTCCTATATATGGGTAATCATGTTTAATTTTTTATCATAATGGAATAAGTTTATATATTTCCCAAGAAATTGTAAATGGATGAAGATAAAGATATTTTTTTTATCAAACTAATGTGATAAAAATGATTTTATGACCATCATTATATCCAGATATTTTATGTTTAGGAATATTAATCAGACAGTTCATTCCCCATATCGAACACTATGAATACACTCCATTCCTCTATAATAAAATATGTTTCGATGAGCTACTAGGATAAAACCAATGTTGGATCCTTTAACACTACACACACATTCCGATCACCCAGTCTAGCCACACCTACATATACCCTCATACATTTTTCTATGCACTCTATACACACCCTTATGTGTTCTCTATGCGAGTATTATTAAATTTCACTCAAAACTCTACCACTATTTTGGTAGGCCTAGATAGCTCTCCAAAGATGTTCATCCTTCTCCCATATGTGCTTGACTAATCAAACCAGATGGTTAGGAATAATGGTCACATATTCTATAAACACTCATAATTTACATCACAATTACTAAATATGATAATATTCCAGAGTAAATTAATCTATTCAATATAATAATACCTCATGAAATAATATCAATGTATTTCTTCTTGGACTTCAAATTTTCTCATAAGAAAAAAAAATTCTCACGATCTTATACAACCCATAAATATATGAAATATTCATATGAAATCATTAATATATTATTTATATTTACATCGTTTTGAACTTATTATGGATTGATCAACAATAACAATCATATATGGTAAATACAATTGAATTTCATGATTTTTTTCTAATATATATTTATATCAACTTGTTCATCAATTAAAGAGTAATTGATAAAGAATAAAACACACAATCAATTTGGATCATCATTTTATTTTATAGTTGTTATATTTTTATTTGATTTTGTTAATTTCATTTAGTATGTGATAAAACATTAAGATAATTTTCCTCTATGATATAACTATATGACCTTTATTAATTAAAATTTTAAATCAGGACAATGTTATTTGTATGGTTTTCACTATGTTGTTATTATTTTTTATTCGATCTAATGTTATATTGTCATGGATTATATGTCATTTGTTTTTATAATTAGGATGATAATAAATGGTATAGTCTCCTATAAAATATTATCAATCCCTCAATAAAATTATGAATCCACTACTGTATGGTGAGGAATATTTGAGGTCATTTGAAACTACTGAGCCAACACTTTTAATAGTATATGATTTTTTCTTATTTAAATCTAATTTAATATTAGGATTGATAAATTAATTCAATTGAAAAACCAAACTAAAAGATGTTTAATAATATTTAGGGAATATTATTTCAAAAATATAATAAACACTATACTAAAAATAAAAATATTAACCATTCAAAAATGTTTAATTATAAATGATATATAATTAATATTATTTAACAATTAAAATGATTATCCATTCTCCAATAACTATTAAGTGTATTAAAAAAATTAAATTACCACTTATAAGTGATTATTAATCTAACAAATAATATTACAATATATGAGAATATTTGTAAAAAATATTTAATGTATTAATTATTGTTAAATACTATTCAAAACATTTGTGGTTTTAAGTGGTAATTTTTCAATAAAATAATCTTTTCATTAGATTTTGAATTTTTTATTTAAATTACCTTCTTATAAATTCTATAAATTAAATATTTGAAATTGAAGATAATTTTTTGAATCACCCACGAATTTATCAATTAATAAATTTTATATATTTTCTAAAATTATTTATTTTTTAGGTCTGTAGTGAAAAATTAATGTTTTGAAAATATTTATACATATATGAAATTATAATAATAATAAAATTAAATGAATTTCCATGATACCATTTTAATAATATAAATATTAATTAATTAAAATATAATATTTAAAATTATTTTATTCAAATTAAAAATCTGATGTTTAACATTTTGTAATCAAATGTAATATTTTTCTATAATTCTATCAATTTTTTATTTTATTAAATTTTTCACAATGTATAATTAAATTTGGGATTATTTTAAAAGTCAAATAATTCATATATTTCAAATATTAAAATAATAATTTTAATATAAATCATCTTCATTGACTATTATTTCATTAACATAATTATAATGCATAAAAATACACATATTTTAAAAAAAGGTGTTTTAGCATTACATGATAGTTTGTTAATAATAATTTCTATTACCTATTTTTTCTAGGAATATGGATTTAATAGTTATAATTATAATCCCAAAATTATATTTTAAATCTAGTTTTATTTTTATGCAGTAAATATAAATTAATTATGATGATAAAACCAATAAATTATTAAGGAAAAAATTGAATAGAAAAAAAAACAAAAGTGTTTAGAGAATGTGTTAATATGGATGATAGAGGTTTTACCTACTAATAAGAATCACATAGTCCATTATCTTCCCCATTTTCTCCATATTCAATTGGAATCATGTCATCTATTTATATTAAAAAGTTATAATTAAAAAAATTACTTCCATCTCCTATAAAATGATCCCACCTCCACCAACACATATCCACCGATTATAAAGAATTTTCCTAGTAAAAATTATTTTTTATTTTAAATTAAACAACCTCTCTAATTTCTAGATTACTTGGAAATTCCAAAAGGACAATCTGAAGAAACTTAAGGTGTTACACACGTGAGAACATCAACAAGGTTCGGTAATGTACTCAACTAAGCTCTATTAATTCATTTTTTCTTCAACCCCACATAACCTATTATAAAAATAAATTTATTATAAAACTAGTATTAATAGTGTTATTAATATTTTATAGTAATATAATATCCATTTCCTACCTTCCACCAAAACCTTTGGAATAATGAAGATGTCATCTAGATTACATTTGGACTACTACCTCCATGAATGAAAATCTTTATTTTTCATCCCACAATTACATGATGGGTTATGAATGTATAGTTAATGGATTAATATGGTATGTATAATATTATTAAATATGTTAAATTATAATATATTTAAAATATTATTTTGAGATAAAAAAATCGAACACATCAACCATTTTTACTTGTAGACACATCCAAGAATGTGACATATTTAGTTTTTCATATATTAATATATTTTATATCAGGTAATATTATTCACCACCATAAAAAATCATAATCTTGTCATTTTTTTAATATATGAAAAATTATATAAAATTATATAATCTATGACTATAGATACATATATATTGTTTATAATTTAGGATAATGAAAAATTAAGGTTGTTATAGTCCCATAATTATAATATTAAAATTGAAGATATTATTATGTCACACAATTGTTTTTTAAATTATGAAATGTGTTCATCACCAACTTAATCATCACAGATAAATTATAAAAGAATTATGAAATTAAATTTTAAAATTATAAGTCATTAAAAAAAATCTATTACAGTACATACAATGATATATTAATGATTAAATTTGAATCATTAAAATATATTTGGTACTACCATTTTGAAAATTGTAATAAATAAACAGTAATGTCAATAATATCATATTATAAAAATAAAATCTATCTAACTATTCAATTTTCAATAATTAATTATAATTGATGTTTTTAAACATCTATTAGCATGGATAATTCATATAGAACTTATTTTGGGGAGTGTAAAATCATTTTTATTATTGAATTATAGTAATGTTGTCATCCTAGATAGTTTCTCGAAGTGGAGTATTCCTATAACAATTTTTCAAATTATTTTTTTCTATGAAAACAAATGATTTTTTATTTGGGTAGATAATATTAAAATTAATAAATAATAATTATTTGGTTAATTGAAAACTATAATTAATATGTGGAATATAGCAATATTATCTACAAATAGTGAAATTTTATCACGGTTTTCTAATTAATACCTACTTTTTTCATCTAGCTTGTAAGAGAGAGATTCTTTTATTGATTCCTCTCTCTGCCATTGCGATATAGTGATGAAGAGGATATACATAATAGAGATACTATGCTATTATACCGTCCTTTCTATGTGCATGGTTTGTAATGGTCCATATTTATTAATAAGGTAAATCCATAATTTTGTACTTTTGTTACCTAATAGATCAATTGATCTAACATATAATTCCACATGTGGGATGATGATCATTGAGTACTCTCCAACAAACCCTAGTTTTTTGAATTATGTACAGACAAATATTATGTTAAGGGTGATATTAATGATATTACAATTTTATTTAAATTAACATATTTTCCTTCAAACAGAATCATTATTAGAATTGGTATCTGAAAATTATTAATTAAAACTATACAGAAGTAATAAATAATTTTTAGGCAATAATTCACAAAAACTCAAAAATTAATTTTTTATGGTTTCCCTCTTTAATTATAACTCAAAAAATACAAACCATCCATTTATGGGGTGATATAGTTTCTCATAGAGAATAAAAGAATATGATTATTGCAATAAAAGATATCAAAAGAAATAATGATGGTAAAAATATAGTAATAAGATGTTGTTGAGTTCTTCCTTATAATGATCCCTCTCTATATTATAACATGTCTATAAATATATATAATCCTCCCATAGTTGTCCCCTAACAAATTTAGTAAATTTCCTTTTTTACCCAATTTTAATAAAATAAATATAAAATTTACATTGTGAATGGAATAACATCAGTTTATCCCATTAAATACCTTATGATATAAATATGTCTTATGAAGTTAATCACATATATTCCAAAAATCATAAAACATGAGATAGATTAATGATATAAATTAATCATGTGAATGTGTCATATTTTTCTTGAATCTCATTTTTACTGTTTGAAGAGGAAAAGTGAATTCTAGAGTACTTTTTCCTTATCTTGGTTTACTATATAAATGATGATAACATCGTAAATTAATAATTCCTAGATTATGAGACCATGATCTATGTTCAAATAAATTTAAATATTATTTTTTAAATATCCACATATTTATATAATAGTGTGATGTTTCTACATATTTTTAATTTCAAGGATTTTATTCTTTTTTAGTCAAACATTTTATCCTACAATAAAGAAAAAATCTCAATTACAGAATTATTAATAAACTAATTAGTAAAATAAATGAATTTAATAATAAAATATCAATTAAAAGGATGTTTATATAAAAATTGTTTTGAAATATTTTATAAATATATTTTTTATATATCAACTTGTATCATTTTTGGATAGGTTTGATTCATGGTAAATTTTATTGAATCATAATTTTCATTAACAGATATATGATGTATATGGAATACATATATCAATTTTATGTTGTATATATTGGATTTGGATTTAGTTAAACATATATTTTCATTAAAAATAAGGCATTTACATTTCCACCCCATATTATACATTTGATGTGCTTTCATGTTGAACGGTAACGATTATTCCAAAATCATTATTTACTCAATTTTAAATCACAGGGTATTAATTGTTCATTATTAATTTTATTCTCATAATTTGTCAATAATATAAAATATGATTGTATTGTATTTATTATTCATAAATATGTTTTGGGGATTTAAATTTCTATCACATAAACCCATTTTCAAATGTTACCAACTTTTTAATTTTGGTGTCATTAGGCGATTTTGTCATTTATAATTCATTTTTCCATACATATGTTATATTCATCACCAATTATTTATTTTCTCGAAAATATATAATAATAAATAAACTTTTATGATAATTTTAATCAAATACAGCGGTTTCAAAGTCCCATATCATGTTCTATTTTCCTGAATTACTTATTCAGTTTACACCAAATCCATTAAGGATACAGATATCTCACAAAATTCTTTTATTGACTTATGATGCTTCATTAGGAACATAATTATTTCATTCATTTTTTATTCTACCATTAATTAAAATATTATTTTATTTTATCATAAATTTTATAGAAAATGAGATTTAAATTTATATCTTTGTCAATAATGAACTTATTTCACATAAATTTATAACATCATTAATAATAATTACATCCCATATTTAGTGGGATTTTTATCTTATATATATGTTTAATAATATTTAATTACTTATACTTAAAATTAAAATAAAATGTTATATGATTCCTCTTGTTAAATTTACATTTAACCATTCATTTTTCTAATGGATATATAATCATCCCTTTTTTACAATGTTTCATTTCAAGAATATCATTTAAAAATATTGATACTATTTTACTTTAATGATCATATTTTTAACAATACAATATATATTTCCTATGAAATTTTTTATATATTATTAAATAAATTATTATTAAATATATTATTTAGAAGTAAATTTTTTTTTAAAAATTCACACTACCTTTTAGAAATTGTCTTTTGAATCTGACTCATAAATTTTTATTTTACAAATAAAAATATATACAAAATACACTTTAATGGTTTGTCTCAATACAAAATAATTATTTTTTATAAATCATCCATTACATGTTTACAAATGGGGTTCAAAAATATTTTAATTCTATTGGATTTTGAAAAAGAATAATTATTGTTATATTTTTTATAAATAATAATTATTTTTAAATGGGTTTCATGATTTTAATAGTGGATTTCAAGGATTGTATTTTTAGTTTGAAATATTTAGTAAAACTATGTATTTTTTGAATAATTATTTTTAATGTATGATTATCTTGTTGCATATTTTATCCAAAATTATAATTTTGGCTTTATAGGATAATTTTTATTAGTATTGAGTAGATCATTTTACTGAAATAATCATTAAGGAGTTTTCAATCCTTTCAAGGAAAAAGTATTTCCTCTAATTTTTAAACTAATTTATCCAATTACCATAGAAAAAATATTTTAGATAAATTTATATATCATTAATGCATCATATGTCACTCTAAGGATATCTTTATACAACAATCCAAATTTGATTTTAATGGATTATATAATGATATTTGAATTTTAATTTTGAAACCCATTTCTTTTCCTTGTTATAACATGGTGATTTTTGATGTATGAATTCATTCAGGTTATAAAGGTACACATATATTTCAATAATTACAATTATGAATGATAGAGTCCAATATCCCCCTAAAATGAATTGGATAATTATTTTTATATAAGGATATAATAATTAGAAGCATGTTACGATGCTTGATCCACTATGGGAATCATGAAGCAATTCTTGAATAACTATAGGAATGATAGATTTATTTATGATCCACTATGAGAAAAAAAAATCACATTTATTGCAGTATGGGAAATAAGTTGTAATTCTTAATTCACTGTGGGAAATTGGTTGTGATTCATTATCAGGTAATAGAATCATTGTGGGATGTGTGATACACTATGATATGATTCTTATAATTATTATAATGACACATTTCTATTTTATACTCCTATGATTTTCCTCTATTTATAATTGTAATTATCTCAGAATATTTTTCCACCATGTATATTTTTTATTTGAAATTTCCTGTACTTATATCATGAAATATGATAAAATAATAATATTAAATGATTTATTAATAAGATATTTCTCCCATGCACATGTATTTAAGTTTTATTATGATCTAACACTTGAAAAAATAATTATGAGTTTATACATAACTAATTGTATGCGATCACCCTATTTCTTATGTTTCCACACCAAAGGTAAAGAAGATTATTATATACTATGAGGTCTGTAGAAGGGAGTTTAGTGTGGTTTATTATATAAAAATGTGATCATGAATCCTAAAATAAAATTCTTATGTGGCTGATCCTAAAAGTTAGTAAACATTATTTGATGGGATTCTGTGACTATTTTTCATATGTAATGTTTATCTTATAGAAATAGTTAAATATATTGATATTTTTATTTTCTTGTGTATTAAATCGAGTGTTCAATGATTCTGTTTTTACTGCCAGATCCAAGAGTCATGTCTATAAAACCATATTTGTTATAATTGAATGGTTTAGTTGTTTCTAAGAATTATTATACATATATTTTTGGATTAGGATTAGACATTATTATTTAAACCCATAGTGAAATGTCAATGTATAGGATAATTTCATAATATTTGTTTATGTTGTTTGGAATATGGATTTCCTTTTAATTATATCAATTCATTATATTTTTTTGTGGTGTACAAGAAATTATTTGGATGCACTTATTGTTAATCAACCAAAAATTCTCTATTGGGTGTCAAATTGATATTCACTCTATTCCCATGTAGTTGATCAATTAATGCACACCTGTCTAGACATAATCAAGATATTTGTCTACGTTAATCTACATTATCTTTATAATTTACTATATTATTTTTTAAAAAAATATTGGATATGGGTTGAGAATCTAATTGGAAAATTACCACAAACAACATTGGTTAGAAAAATGGAGTTACATTTTTACCAAACAATGTCATAGTTGAAACAAAAAATTCATAAGATGAAATGAAATATTATAGGGAGAAGATTTTTTATGAATTGCCTATTATTTTAAATGATCATTTTTAAATTTTATTATATATTATAAAATTTATTTGGGTTATAATAATTTTTTTGAAACTGGGAAATAAAATGATTCTATGGATGATATGTCCCATGAAAAATCAATTTTATAAATATAAAGGAATATTTAGAATAAAAGTTAGAGAATATTAATATATTCCAACTGTGAGGGAAAATATGTGTGTCCTGGTCTTAGACGACATACTAAATTATATAAATAATTTTGAATTATATATTGAGTCATAACTATATTTCATACACGTATTACATATTGTTATTAGTTGAGATACTTAAAATTTTGGGGACACCATTTACTTAATGGGGTAGAATGTTATACCCTAAAATTTTAGAACATATATTTCAATTCGAATTAATATTATGTTCAATAACATGTTTCACAGATAACATGATGATAAAATGAGTCATAAAATATTTGATGAGAATATTTAAAATAATTAAAAAACCACTTAAATTATATATATTTATAAATAAAAAAAATTATTAAAATTAGAGGTTATCTTATTAATATTTTTTAATACATAAAAGGATTGTTTATTCTGAAATAACTAATTAAAGAAAAAATAATTTAAATGGATCAATATTAAATTAATATTAATGTTATATAATATATATATATATATATTAATTCATATATTCAAATTATTCAACATAAAAATTAGTGTGTAATTATTTTGGTAACACATAATTTTTTAGAGAGCTATTTTTCCAACATTTGTAGTTTACCCTTATGTTTTTATTTCTAATTTAATATTTAAATTTATAAATATTATATTCATTATTTTATTAAATTAAAATATTTTTTTATTCATCATAACAAACTTATATTAGAATAAAATTTTACAATTTTTTTAAAAAATGATGATATTTTGAATGAATAGTTAATTTTTTTTATTTTGTAAATATTTCCACTTATATAACAATATCAAAATAAAATAATTAATTGAATGGATGAAAAAATTACATATAATATATATACATATAAATAAATTTTATATAAAATAAAAATTTGATATTCATTTTCCAATTTTGAATACATTTTTATCATTTTTTAAACAAAATTAGTATTTTAATATACAGAAAACTAGTTTTTATCAATTTCATTAAAAAAATTATCAAAAATGTGGAATTATATTTTTCCTTACCATTAAATAAAAATTACAAATATATGGTTAAAATAAACATTTTAACAACCTATAATTCAACAATATTTATAATATTGTCATAAACATAATTTTATGTATTAAAATATTCTTTTCCTAAATACACGTTTTTTGTGTTACATTGACTAATTTTAAATAATTTATATAAAACATAAAAAATTTATATCTGAATGATTATTTTTAGTTATCCAAAGTGAACTAATTATGAAAATATTAATAACCATCAAAAATCAAAAAATTTGAAAAATTGTAAAATCTAATGAAAAATGATTTAAAAAAAATTAAAACATTCGTGATAATGAATAAATGATGGATAATCAAACATAAAACATAAACCAATACATTATTTCCCACATTTCCCCACATAACATGTGAAAAAAATTTACTATTTTTAATTATAATTAATATTTAAAAAAATTCCAATCCATTAAACTATAAAATGTTATCATTAAAAAAAATTAAAAGAACATCATAAAAGAATAATCATGGATAAAAATATATAATATTTTCTCTTAAATTATCTAACCAAAACCTAATGGCCTTTTCAATTATAAAAGGTTATGCTATTGATCCTTAAGGAGTTACCTATGGGAGAACATTCAAATTGTGTGGTAATGTTCTCGACTATGCTATCAAAATTATTTTCATCTTCATCCACCTCAAATTGATTCAATCCATTGATGTATAAAAAAATAAATGATTATAATATTTTGAAATGTCTTTATTCTAATGAATATGTTTTTTTTGACATCATCTAAAACCATTTGGAAAATCGATATTTCATAATGTATAAATTTGGAATACCATCTATATGAACAACATGATTGATTTATCATCACTTCCTTACTCACCTAATTATATAATTATATTTAATTTATTAAAATTATACTTACAAAAATATTCAAAATATAAAATTATAAACTATCAAGACCTGCCCTCGAGGCCCGTGCCGTGACCACCCCAAGCCTGCCTCCCATAGGCCAGAGGCTGCCGACTAGCACCAAAGGCGTAAATCCCAGTAAAAGGGGAGGAATTGCCTTTAAATAAGAAAACAAACACCACATAGTACACAAACTGAAGCTAAATCTATGTAAACTGAGTATGAAAGTAAGTGCTGGAAAGTAAATGAACCAGAATACAAACCCAACTAAAAGTACAAGAAAAAGGCAAAACAGCAGGAAGGTGCCATGCTGCTCCTAGATCATCCTCCAGAGTCCCTACCTGAAGGGTAGGTAAAGATGGCCACCTCAGCTCTCCACGCCCACCTATCACATCCGGGTACCATCTTGTCATGAAGTCCACCTCCGGGTACCCTCTCCTTGTCAAGTCCACCTCTGGGTACCCTCTCGTCATGATGTTTGCATCCGGGTACCGTCTCGCTCTACAAGACTCAACCACGATCAGTGATGTACGTCATCTGCAACCAACACAATGTAGTGCGGGCGAAGCCCATGTAGGGGTGAGTATACGATACTCAGTAGGGACCCCGATACCCCCAAAGGTCTCCCTGAATCCACAAAGGATAAACCACAATGAAAAGATACAATCACGAAGTATCATCCAACACTACTTAAGTATATGCCCATATATATTTCTAAGTCATCGAATCTAGTACAACTCCATCTCACAAACTCATGTACAACACAGTCCACTCAGTGATGTATAACTTAATCCACCTAGGAAAACAAGATGCAATCCACATAGGATATCAAGTCAATCACATAGAAGATAATGATTTAAAGTCAATACTCAACTCAAACCAGGATTTTAATCATGATGTCAAAACCATAGTTGTTGGGTAACTCCTCCTCTATCGTGTACATTGGGCCAGATGCTACAACCAAGTGCTTCCCACTAACTTTGGACTGATGTTGTACTCCACCTGTCGAGTACTGTGGGCCTGCTTCTACAACCAAGTGCTTCCCACCATGTGACTGCCACTACAACCAAGCGCTCCCACTCATAGCCTATAGAGGTTCTCCTTATATTGTGTACCGTGGGTCTGCCACTGCAACCAAGCGCTCATTCGCCATGGGTCTTCCGCTACAACCAAGCGCTCCCCACTGGGCTATCTGAAACACTCCGAGTCAATCGATCAATATTCCTCAAGTCTAACCCATCTCTAAGGTTCCCACACATAGAATGCTCATTCCGAGAGGGTCCGCTCCACAAGCAAATAGTTTGATACATAAACTGTCACGTAGACCAAAGATGATGTCTTGCAATGATCCATCATGACAATAGTAACACAACACGATAGATGGAACATCAATTAGACATCATGTCTAAGAGTTATTGGCGTTTTCGTCCAAGGGGCCCGAATGGTTTTTAAGTCAAGCCAAACTGAACTTAATCCAACTGCATCCAAATCTCGATCATAGTAATCCAAATGGCCCATCTCAGTAAGAGGAAACCAACAATTTCGACGACACGTCAATCGGAAATCCAAAGCTCAAGTTATAAGCATTTTTGCTCCGACGGCCCGTTTCGTTTCGTGTTCGAACCAACACAGAAGTACCCAATGTTCTCTGAATCCTTGAGTATAATATACTGAAACGACATTCTTGATCCAAGGATTACATCGAAACTTACGGTGCCTCGATTGGTGGTCCGTAGCCCATGTTATGGGGCTTTGAACGAGGCTGTCCAATTTTAGGGGGTTTTGGGCTCAGGCAGACCCGACCAAAGACCACCTAGGTCGGCCTGAATCGGGTCGACCCGACCCGGGTCCAGGTCCGGCCCATTAGGGCATGTCCCGACCCAACTGGCACGGCCCAACCCAGCGCCGGGGTCCGGCCCGGTGCGGGCAGCCCGCGTGGCCAGTCAGCTCGGCAGTTTCGGCCTAGCGGGAAATGGGGGGGAGTGCTATGCCCCATTGATTGAAATGGTGTGGCATTAATGCCACGCCCTCCCCCAAAAGCCGGAACAGTTTTTCCGTTCTGGTCTACTGCGGCTCAGCCGCGGCGGTCTCCTCCGGCGGCTCACTGCTGCCGCTCTCCACGGACCACCAAATGCGAACAGGTGGTCTGTTTCGGCCTCCTTCTACGTCTAAGGTCATTATGGGACCCAAACATCACTACAATGTCTTCAAATCACATCGGCGGCCCGTTTCTTCATCTCCCATCGATCCGCACATCAATAAAAAATCTTTGGAGGGTTTATGGGTTGTGTTTGTTCAACCCGCACACTCCGCGTTAGGTGTTCTCAAATGGCAGTCATTAAAACACATGCTTTTATTATCGACGTGGGTATAATTTATACAAGTTCAAATTATACTAACTTCATACCATTAAATGCTTTATCATGTGAGATTAAATCACTCGAAGAGTATTAAACAAAATTCTCTTGTGTTTTTCCCTGCAATAAAAAACTCCCAACCCGCAAACGTATTCTTCGTGAATCAACATAATATTGTGTTGATACGCGCTCTTTGATTTAGAAGGAAATAATCATGGGTTTAATAATATTCACAAATTAATCCCCTACCTCAAGGAGTTGTCGAACGATGATCGTCACGGGAAAACGGCATCACGGAAGACGGTGTCGCGGGATGAGGATCCTTATACGTCGACGGGGAACATCCATGGAAGAAGCGGCATCTCTCTTTCCACGACGCAGGAAGAAGATGAGAAGACGAGATGACGTTCTTCATCGATGCTTTGGTGTTATTCGCATTCATCAACCTTAGAGTAATATCTCCCCAAAATCATTACACACAACCTCCCACCTACAAATAAAAATAATGAAGAATTATTTTATTTACACATGCCACATGTTTCCAAACATCAAAAATAATACTCATAATTAAATTAATTGAATGGAATTAAACAATCAATTTGATTGTGAGAGTTGACATGTCATAAAGAGGGAAGGTGGGTGTGTTACACATTTATGAGGGTTTCCAAAATAAAGAGGGTGGTTTAGGGAATTTGAAGGGGTGGGGATCATCTGGGCCCCACCTCATAAATATCTGACAAAGTTGTTATGATGTAGTGGGTCCCACTCAACTCCCAAGAATAGGTTATAACTATTTATGTTAGAAATAAAATAGTGGCGCAAATTTTATTTCACTCTATAGTTAACCCAATTATTTAACAACACAACCCGAGCAAACACAACTCTAGAAAGGGTCTTCTTAAGCAAATATCGGCATTGCGGTTTCAATAGTGACCTCATATTTCAATTCCGACCACCGGTTCAAAATAAAGAAAAGCTCGATCACTAGTTCGCTGAATGTACCTAAGATAAACTTTGAAAATTTATTCCGGGCACACTGGGCCTTGGAATCAGGTGCCGTCATAATCCACAGTCTCAGAAAATTCCAAAGAAATTAAGAAAAAAAAAATTCTTGAAATTTTAGGGTAATTAAATTTCTCCCACCACAGGGCTTTACGTCCTCGTAAATCTATAACACAAACTAGGGAAACAAAAGAGGGTACTAAGCACGCATCTGAGCCTTCTGCTCCCAAGTTCTCTCCTGGAGTTTCCCGTGCTGCGACCTGATGCGCAGTAGAAGAATCGACCTCCCATGAAGGACCCGCTCCTGTCGTTTCTCAATCTCCACCGGGACCTCCACAAATATCACCCCATCATCGATGTTCAACTCCCCATGGTCTATGATATGCGTCGGGTCATCCACGTATCTCCTCAGATGAGACATGCGGAAAGCATCTTGCCCCTGGTGAAACTGAGGTGAATGGGTCATGTAGTAAACCACCTCGCCTACCCTGTTGAGGACCTAGAAGGGTCTGATGAACCGCAAAGATTACTTTCTGCACCGTCCAAATCTCTGTAATCCACGTCGAGGTGAGACCTGTAAGAAAACATGGTCGCCATCCTCGAGCTCTGGTGGTCTCCGCATCCTATCACCAAAAGTCTTTTGTCGGCTCTGAGATGTCCTCATCCACTCTTGGATGACCTGGACCATCTCTAGTCCTACAAGAGCTACTAAGATTTCTTCTTTGTGGATAAGAGAAATCCGGTCTCATCCCCAAGATGAACCGCGTTCTTTTCCTAAAATAGTCAATCCTGACATGGATGATACTAATCCATACCATGGATGACCTCGTAAGGCCTTGATGCTACTACAAAGAGATCCAACCATTACTCTTGCCTCCAAGGGTTGAATCACACTATCAGCATCAGTGTGTGGTCCCTGGGTATCCTCCAGTAGATATCTAAAAAGTGAGGGTCATGTCAATAGTTTTAACCGAAACCTCTTACTACAAGAAAAGCGGGGAAGCCAACGTCACATGGAAAAGTGTCTTTTATTATTGCAGCTCAAGTACAAAGATTGAAAACAACCACAAACAACAACAACACAGAAACTAGAACCACCAAGAACAAAGGCCTTTATGCATGGAACTAGTCTCGCTCCTGTCCATCTACTTCTTGAGATCCATGGTTGTAAGCCTCAGCTGCTTGAAGCTAAGCTCTCCCATGTCCACCTATTCCTTGCGTTCAATGTAGAACTCCTGGTGGTGGTGGTGGAAACACCTCAAAGAGTCTTCCACCTCCAGCTATATGGCCTGATCCCCTACTGTGGTCTCATGATCCTTGCAATCGGCCCCAATCGAACCTCTACCTCTACCTGAAAGGTCCTTCGTTTATTTTCTGGTCATCGATATGGCAGTTCGGACTGTCATGTGCCATGTGACCATCCTCGCCGCAGGAGTTACACGGTCCACTCCTCGTAATTCGTTCTCCACCCCAGGTGCCTCGCACACATGATCCTGTGTCATCAGGTCAACCACCTGTAGGCCTGGTCTTCTGGGTTCTCTGTGTCATCTGTCTACTGCCCGCTGTAGAAGACTCTGCTGCATTCCGGCTAGTGGTAGGTCCTGATGCTGGAGACTGCTCAGAAAGGAAACTCTCCTCTAAGAGGGCTCACTCAAACACCCTTGTCTGCGATGGGATGCGGTGAGAAACAACTGAATCTCTAATCTCTCGCCTGAGCCCCTACTCGAAGGTTTAGGCCCCGAAAATGGGTCACGTTCCATATCTGTGGAGTAGCGCGAGAGATAGGTGAACCTCGTGGAATACTGCGCCACTGTCATGATACCCTGCTGAAGATGAATTAGCTCCTGTATGTGCACCACTCGAAGGGTGTCTGGTGCAAACTCTGCCCGGAACAAGCTCTCGAAGTCTACCCACAGATGTGATTCCTCGTCGTGCAGCTGGAGCATCGGGTTGCACCATCTGCCTGCTGTTTCCTGAAGGAGGCTGACAGCAAGGATCACCATGAAGTCTACTGACGTCCCTACCAATCTAAATACTTGAACAACAGCCTCCATCCAATCCTCCCTACTTGAGGGTCCATCTCCCCATGGAACCTGGGTGGTCTGTGACGCTGATACACGTGCAGTGCACTAAGGTGACATGCACTCTCAGCGGATGGGGCTGGTGGCATTGGTGGCTCCGCGGGTTGAGGTACCGCCGGTGCCTCTGCTCTAATAGGGCCCTGCACCGAGGCCTCATCGCTCGGTGGGCTGTCGTCTCACAAAAATCTCGGAACCATTGCTGGCTGCCATCGTGGGGCCATCCTGAAATGGGACAGGTACACCACGATCAAAACAACATAATTGTTGAGCTGACACAAAGTAATCACAAAGAAAACTTTTTAAACACACATGAAGTCAATGTTTTCATGCATTGAGTTGGAAATCTGATGTCAGGGTCCTGATGTATTGATACGTTGGTCGCCGCATCGACACTGGACTCCCTAGACTGATAACAACACTCAATACCCTTAACACTATTACTTCACATAGAAAAACGATCAGAGTCCGAAGTTCTGTGGTAGAACCGAACTCCTCTAATTCCAATTTATCATGACCCATCATTGGGGCCCGTGTCGTGACTACCCTAAGCCCGCCTCCCATAGGCCAGGGGCTGGAGACTAGCACCAATGGCGTAAATCCTAGTAAAGGGGGAGACATTGCCTTTAAATAAGAAAACAGACACCACAGATTACACAAGTTGAAGAAAACTCTATATAAAATAAGTACAAAAGTAAGTGCTGGAAAGTAAATGGGCCAGAATACAAACCCAACTGAACGTACAAGAAAAAGACAAAATAGTAGGAAGGTGTCAAGATACTCTTGGATCATCCACTAGAGTCCCTACCTGAAGGGTATGTACATATGGCCACCTCTACTCTCCACATACGCATGTCACCTCCGGGTACCTTCTTGTCGTGAATTCCACCTCCAGGTACCCTCTCGTCATCAAGTCCACCTCCGGGTACTGTCTCGTCATGATGTCTGCCTCCGGGTACCGTCTCGCCCTAAAAGCCTCAACCATGATCCGTGATATCCATCGTCTGCAACCAACACAATGTAGTGCGGGCGAAGCCCGTGCAAGGGTGAGTATAAGATACTCATTAGGGACCCCGATACCCCGAAAGGTCTCCCTAAATCCACAAAGGATAAACCAAAAAGAAAAGATACAATCATGAAGTATCATCCAACACTACATAGGTATAGCCCATACATATACCTAAGTCACAAAATCTAGTACATATCCATCTCACGAGCTCATGTAAATCCCAGTCCACTTAGGGAAGTAAAACATAATCGACCCAGGAAAACAAGATCCAATCCACATAGGATATCAAGTCAATCACATCGAAGATAATGATTGAATGTCAAGACTCATCTCAAACCAAGATTTTAATCATGAGGTCGAAACCATAGCTGCTAGGGAACTCCTCCTATGTCGAGTACAGTGGGCCTACCGCTACAACCAAGTGCTTACACAAACCATGGACTACTGTAGTACTCCACCATTGATGTACTGTGGGCCTTGTGCTACAACCAAGCGCATCCCGCCATGGGTCTGCCTAACAAACCAAGTGCCCCCCCTCATAGCCTACAGAGGTAATACTTCTATTGAGTATCGTGGGTTTGCCACTAAAACCAAGCGCTCCTCTGCCGTGGGTCTGCCACTACAACCATGCGGTCCCCACTGGGCTATCTGAAACACTCTGAGTCAATCGATCAACATTCATCATGTCTAAGCCAGCTCTAGGGTTCCCGCACACAACACTCTTGTTCCAGGAGGGTCTGCTCCACGAGCAAAGAGGTCGATACATCAACTGTCACATAGTCCAAAGTTGATGTATCGCAATGTTCTATCATGACAATAGGAACACAACGCGACAGACGGCACATCAATTAGACGCCCTGTCTGAGAGTTATTGAATATTTCGTCCCAGGGGCCCAGTTGGTTTTTAAGTCAAACAAACACTACCTTACTCAAACAGCATCCATACCTCAATCGGAGTAAGCCAAATGGACCGTATCACTATGAGGAATCCAACAAAGTCGGTGACACATCAATCGGACATCCAGAGCTCATGTTATAAGCATTTATGCTCTGAGGGTCCGGTTGGTTTCATGTTCGAACAAACCCAGCCGTACCCAATGTTCTCCAAAACCTTTGTTATAATATACCGAAACTACCGTCTCGATCAAAGGATCACACCGTAACTAACGGTGAATTTATCGAATGTCTGTAGACCATGTTATGGGCCTTTGAACGAGGCTGTCCAATTTTAGGGGGTCTTGGGCCCGGCCCAATACCCCCTGGGTCGGCCCGAACCGGGTCAACCCGACCTGGGTCTGGGTCCAGCCCATTAGGGTGCAGCCCGGCCCGGCGCGGGGGTCCGGCTCGACGCGGTCGCAGCCCTCATGGCCAGTCATCTCGACCGAGCGGGAAACCGGGGGGGGGGGGGGAGCGCAACCCCCCCCCCCCATGATTGAAATGGCGCGGATTTAATGTCAAGCCCTCTCCCAAAACCCAAAATGACATTGTCGTTCCAGTCCACCCCGGCTCGGCCGCGGCGGTCTCCTCTGGCAGTGCGCCGCTACGCTGGGGTGGCGTACCGCCACCACACTCCAAGGACCACCGGAGGCACACCGGTGGTATGTTTCGGCCACCGTATGCGTCTAAGGTCATTACGAGACCAAAACATCACTGCGGAGTCCTCAAATCGCCTTTGTGGTCCGTTTCTTCATCGCCCATCAATCCGCACATCAATAAACAATCTGCGGAGGGTTGTCGGGCCATGGTTGTTCAGCCCGCACCCTCCGCGTTAGGTGTTTTCAAATGGCAGTCATTAAAACACATGCTTTTAGTATCAACGAGGGTATAGTTTCTTCAAGTAAAAATTATACTAACTTCATACCATTAAACGCTTTAACATGTGAGATTAAATCACTCGAAGAGTATTAAACAAAATTACCCTAAATTTTTCCCCATAATCAAAAATTCCCATCCCGCAAACATATTACTTCGCGAATCAACTTAATATTGTGTTGATTCGTGCCCATTGATTTAAATGGAAATAAACATGGGTTTAATAATATTCACAAATTAATCCCCTACCTCAAGGAGTTGTCGAACGATGATTGTCGCGGGAAAAAGGCATCGCAGAAGAGGGCGTCACAGAATGACACTCTGTATACGTTGACGGTGAACGCCCATGGAAGAAGCAGCGTCTTGCTTTCCTCAACACAGGAAGAAGATGAGAAAACGAGATGGCGTTCTTCGTCAAATCTTTGGTGTTCTTCGCGTTCTTAAACCTTAGAGTTATCTCTCCAAAAAATCTCAACACACAACCTCCCACCTACAAAAAAATAAGGATGTCTTATTTTATTAACACATGCCATGCATTTTCAAAACATAAAAAATCAAACTCATAATTAAATTAATTGAATGGCATTAAACAATCAATTTAATTGTTAGAGTTTACATGTCATAAAGAGGGAAGGAGGGTGTGTTACACATTTATGGGAGTTGACAAAATAAAGAGGGGGTTTTACGGAATTTGAAGGGGTGGGGCTCATGTGCGCCCCACCTCACAAATATCATACCAAGTGGTTAGGATGTAGTGGGTACCACTCAACTCCCAAGCATGGCTTATAACGATTCAGATTAGAAATAAAATTGTGGGACAAATTTTATTTCACTCTTTAGTTAACCCAATTATTTAACAACACCACCCGAGAAAACACAACTCCAGAAAGGGTATTCTTAAGAAAATATCAGTGTTGCGGTTTCAACGGTGCCCTCAGATTTCGATTCTGAGCACCGGTTCAAAAGATAGAAAAGCCTGCTCACGTGTTCACTGAACGTACCCGAGCTAAACATTGAAAATTGATTCTGGGAACACCGGGCCTCAGAATGAGGTGCCGTTAGAAGCCACAAACTCGAAAAATTCCAAACAAATTAAGATAAAAAATTTCCTTCAAATTTATAGGTCTTTACAAAAAAATTATATATCTTCCTCTAGATCAATGGGTAATTAACATTTCACTTGTGTGTGTATTCATGCAATTTCCTTCATGATATTGATTTATTTCATTTTTCTTTTAATATTTTATTATTTAATAAATTTATAGAAATATTGTATGATAACCATTAAAAATATGAATTTATTTTTATTTAATAATGGCAGTATTCCAAATTCATCACATACTTTACCATACCCAAAAATAGATTATAGTATATTCCTGTTTGTGTTGGTTAAACAACCTACATAATAAATGTTATAACTTGTTATCATTTATTTATATAGAAACATAATAGTTATTGTCATTATAATTTTATGAAAATATATTATTATTATTTTATTTTAATTAATATATTAATATTAATTATTAATATTATTATTCGACTCATTTTATTGTTAAACATTATCAAAACAAAATCATCAATAATATAGTCGTCACAAAGAATAACTAAAATACATATGAAATGAAATTATAAATATATAATTAATTGTAAAAATTATATTACAATACATATTAGAATGTTATAAAGATGAAATCTGAATATATACACATGAATCAACACCTCCCTTATAAAAAAAGTACCAAACATTCAATCCATGCTAATAAAATAGAAGTGAAAATAAAAAATATATAATTCATTAGGTTTTAATAAATGATTTGAAATTATGTTTATAAAAGTATATCAGCATGAAAAAGATATTGAAGTAGGTGATTGTGATTTTTAATTTTTATAAAAGTTTTTGGTCATGAAAAAGTTTTATATGTAGGTTACTATGACTGTTATATTGTATACAAGAGGTTAAAACACATTTGGCTTAATGGGATTATAGGTAAGGGTATTTTCATTTAAATTTTTCTTTATTGATGCGTGCTATGTATTAATCAATTTATTGAATTTTATGTTGTACATATTGGAAATGAATATACTTTTTCATAATGAATAATGAAATCTAAGGATTTTATCAAGAACCTTCATTTTAAAGCTTTCGTGTCTTTTCGATTCAATATATAATGAGGATAAATATGTATTTACTATCTCAATTTTCATTCATTGAGTCATAATTGTTATTTATGAATTTTATTACTATTAATTATTAAAATTAAGAACTATAATAGTATTATATTTAGTTTGATATATATTTTATATGTATTTATATTTATTTCACATAATCCCCTTTTCCAATGATACCTGTATCATGAATTATGTTTTCCATAAGATATTTTCTAATTCAATTTCATTCATTGAGACATATTAAATATTCACTAATTATTTCTTATTTTTTATTATATATACTATGTTATGGATTAATGTTTAGATATTTTAACAGTTATATAATGGAAATTCAAATCCATATTGAGTTGTATTTTAGTGATTTTTTGTTCTAACGATACTAAATTCATAAAGGATATTGATAACTAAAAACGTATTTATGTGAGTTATGATGATTCTTATTGATCACATATATTAAATTCAAAGATTATTACATCATAAGATCATATTTAATTGAATTTTATCTTCCCCTAAAGGGGAAAATAACATTTTAATTCCACCCTCCATCTATGATGAATTGTTTCACATAAAAGTATAAATTTGTTATGAATATTTCAAATCCTTACCATGTAATCTAGTTATCATACATATCCATTTTTCATGTTTTAAATAATGTTATACACTACATTAGGATGCCCAATTATGTGATACCTAGCTTTTTATTTATATTTTCATTTTCCTCTACTCAAATTTTTGTTTTATGAAATGTTTTTGGGGTGGTATTTAAAAAAAATGTATTTTGAAATATTTTTATGGATTTACATTAAAATAATATTTTTTATCATCCAAAATACATTTCATAATAAAATATATATAATTTTTAAGGATCAATTATTAAATATCCTGCTTATAAAAAATGTTTTCAAAAGGTTTTACTTCACCATTTTGAAACTAACATTTGAATATAACCCATTACATTGACTTTTACGAGTATGGAAAAAAGTTATAAAAACTATTATATGTTTTCTACAACCATATGAGATTTATTATTTATAAATATTCTATTTAATGTTTTATAGTAGTTTTCCAAATTAATTTAACTCTTTATTATATTGAAACAAAACTCATATATTCTATATTTTTTCAATGGGAACAGATTTATTTTAAAAATATTTATTAATTCTAAAAGATATATTAATGCAATATGTTTATATAAATGAAATATTTAGTTCTTATATTCATTATAATTATTTTTTATATAATATTAATATAATTATATTTACTTTCTAAAATCCTTTATTTTAATTTTAATTGATGATTTCTATTATGAATAATGTATTTCATTAAAATGAAAACATTTTTATGGAGTTTTCAAAACCTTCCAAAGGTGTTTTTATTCTAATTTTGATGTAATTAATTCAATGATATTTAATATATAATTTTAATCCATATATACAAACATAATTCTTTATATGTTACACTAAAGATATATTTATTCCAATATACAACATCCTTATTTACGTCTTACATAAAATTTATGAATTCTTTTTATATAACCCATATATTTCCAGGATTTAACTAAGTGATGTATTTGGAATAAATTTCTTTGTGTAAAAAAGAAACACATATGTATGGGTGATTATTACTAAGATATTTTTAGTCATATATCACCACTAATTGACTTAATTTTTGGATTAATATATTATTTGAAAATAATGCAATATTATTTATCAAAATCTAACCTATATGAGAAAAAATATTTAATATATGATCCACATTATTAAAAAATATGTAGTTCCTAATACACTATGGGAAACATGATATAATTGCATCTCCATTATAGAAAAAATATGTAATTACATTTAAACAATGAGATATATATTTTTATTCTATTTTCACTATAGGAAATAATAAATGATTTATAATCCACTATATTATTAATAAAAAACAGGTTATCTATTAAAATTTATATGTAATATTCCATTGATTATGCTAGAGATATCAATTTTTTATATATCACTTATTTTTAGGGTATGTGGATATTTATTTGGTATTTTTTTCCTTATGTTGTGAAAAATAGAAAAATATTAATATTTTATAATATTTTATATAATATATTTCCTCTACTCATGTTTTATCATATTCTTATGATCTAACACCTCATTAAATTTCATTGAGTTTTTCTATTCTGAATAATATGATCTCTCCAAATTATTTATTTTTACAATCTACATTATGAATAAGTTTATTACTTATGAAGTATCTATAAGGTGGTAAATCGTGGTTGGATTATGGAAAAAAATTCACTAGTATTATAAATTAGGTTTTATATAAATATTATCTTAAAAAACAATAATAATTATGTTCTATGTAATGTGTGACTTTCTATTATCTATAATTATTAACTTACAAAAATTTAAATAAAATAATGAAATGCTTTTCTTGGTTTATATCAAATATATTATTATAGGTAATTTTTTTTTTCAGAATAACTGGTAGTGTGGAAGATCACACATATGTAGAAGGCTATTGTTATCAAATAATTTTTTATGTACATCATTGGGTGAAGTAGTACATTTCATAGTGCATACTGTGAATATGGAAGTACATAATGAAAATTTATAAATGACCATAATGGATCTCTTGGGGACTTACCAAATTGATTATCTATAAAGATTGAAATTGATTCTGGTGGTATATCTCTAAGAGGAATATTAATATATTTGTCGTTGAAGAGATTATGTCAAGGTGTATTATGGAAATAATAATATTAATTCATTTCATGGCCATGAATATTAGTGTAGGTATACATTTAAAAAATTCAAAACCTCATACTAAACAATATTGTTGTTCCCAAGCCAGGAAAAATGTTTTATATGAATCAAAATATATAAAACAATTCTGATAATATTTTTTTTGTTTTTAGTGATTAACTTATTATTACTGTGGAATTGAAAATATTAATTATTATATTATTCATGGGAAAGATATTTTTTGGTAGAAAATGGTCAACAAAAAATTTATAGATAAGGAGATATCTACTTGTATATTTTAGATAAAATATTGGATTATTCCACTATACTATAGTGAACCCCCAATACATCCTAGAATTTCCAAATATAAAATACCTTGATCATAAATATAATATATATTTGGATGTATTAATGATAAAAATTATTAAATATTAGTTTATTTTTTGTGAAATAATATTGGAAATTCATATTCTTTCTAAAAAAACATTGGAGAGGCAATCTAAAACTCATAAATTGATCTGGACTTTGAATTGTTATACATGGATATAAAATATCTCTATAAATTTATCATCAAAAGAGAAATAAAATTTGAGATTATTTTGAAATTAAATTCAATGTAGATTAAAATTACTGAATTGGGAAACCAAACTAGGACATCTTTGAGATAGTTATAGTTCATAAAATATATACTAATATTGACATACATTGTGGATTATGAAGTAAGTAGAAACATGCATAAATGATTCATTTTGATAAAAAATTATTCTTTATATATTTAATACATAATTTTTTAAATCCATTAGTATTATCCAACCCCATCCTTCCTTAAATTTATCATTTATAAAAAGGCACTGAAAATTATAATTAGATAAAAGTCACCAAACACCAAGGACATTACTACTTCATAATAAGAGTGTTTGAACCATGCATTCTCTCCTATCATCTAAATTATTATGAAAAAACAAATTTTTCATCATTATCACCACTATGTTTTTCTCAATAATGTTTTATTTGAGGTAAAAGAAAATGTGGTTAAAGTCTATAGAATTGTATAATTTTCTTTATTGGACATCCACTACTAATTACACCTTATTGGTTTACTATTTATTATTATTGTATGATAACATGTTTTGAAAACATATTTCTCATTATGTGGATCCACCATATAAAATATATTTAATGTAGTAAGAACTGAAATGGTTCCTAACCCATTTATTAAGGGTGGGATCAAAGCAGTCACAATCACAAGGAACGAATTGTCACCTTATTGTCCCCTGTTTTGTGCCTTGGGGCTTCCACATGACCTCTATTCTATAAAAAAATAAAATATACAATAAATACTATTTTGTTCCATTTAAGAACATTAAATAGTCTATTATTATCATTTTCCCATATATATTGTGATAATGAGTTTAGTTCAGAAAAATAATACCATTAAAAGTTTGATTTAAATCATTTAAATTAATTGAATCCATATATTAATTATGGATTTAGGACTAAATAATTATAATGTTGTTAGTGTGTTAATGTTATTAAGTAGAAAATATGATATATTTGATTGTATTATTTATATATCCTATGAAATTATTTAATGTAAATTAATATTTCTGATTTAAATGGTTAGAGTGTAGTATAGAAATAAATGAAATGAATATTAAATATGAAAATTTATTGGATAGGGCCTAAAATTTAATTTAATTCTGTGATTACACTATTAGATGAATTATTCAACATAATTTGATGTTTTTCAGAAACTTTTAGTTAGAAAAGTGGTGATGAAATTTCATTTAATATGTATTTCTAAGGAATTATATTTGGAAATTTTTTTGAATGTCAAATTGATATAATATGATAATAGGTTATAGTGTTTTTATGTTTCCCATACATGTCACTATGTCTGGGTAGTTTTTTTTTGAGAGAAAATTTTAATAGGTTGGATTTATCCATTGTTTCTTTATGTTAACGTGACTAAATAACATATTTAGGAATTACATAAACTTACAAGGTTATATTATTGACCATCCTTATTGACTATAGTGATGTATTATTGATTTAATCAACTTGAGTCTATGATATTAATGTTGGTTTATTTTATTTATCAGTATAATGCACATGTATGGATATTCCCAATGAAATTATTATTAGAATGTGTGTTAGTTTTTCATTCTTCTCAATAAAAGAAAACTGTTAAAAATTATTGATTAAAAATTTCACGTTAATTACAAAACTACCTTAATCAATGATGTTTCAGAACATATATAAAGGAAACTCATTGATTTATATCAGATTTGACTAGTTTAACATATTTATGGGAACAAAGTCAAATGTAACATGACTCAAAAATAATTCACATAAAAATAAAATAATCTAATCATTCAAATAAAATGGTTGCAATATAATGTATAGATCATAGTAAATTAAGATTTGAGAGGGTTATATTCTAAAAAAAGATCATTATAATATTAAAATAAATTAAAAAGTTTGATAAAATACTAAGTTAATATCATAGAATATATTGATACTTATATAATATTTCTAGAATAATATGTATTGTGGTTTGATGTTTTATATTTACATAAACATGAAATTTACTTATCACATTGAATTATATTAAAAAATATATAAATATTTTTATTATATTCAATATTTATTATGAAACAAATAAACATTACACATAGTTTGAAACAAAATTTACACACATAATTTATTTATTTACATATGATTAAAAATGTTTATGACTAAATAAGTAAATAAAAATAAATCATAAATTTTTATAGTATTTATTAATTGATTTCAATCAAATAAAAAATGTAAACTGAATATTATCATTTTATGTTATTTATGTCACATTTTAATTGGTTTATTAAGGTAAGGTGTTTATATTTTTTTCCTGATGAGGATGATTTTGAATAAATTAGTGATGAACTATCATTGGATCATCATGATAAACTAATGAGATATGACTAGAATTTTTTGTTCAATGTGAAAATGATGAAGAAATTGAAATTATTCCCATTCCATGATTGAAAATGTTGAATGGTTAGGATGATAATAAATTATTCTTGTGGCGATGAATATGAAAATTGGTTGAAATTGGATTCCAATGATAGACTCATATAATTTTAGAGATAATTCAACATTAGATTAGTATGTCAAATTATTTCAGAAGAGACATGAACCATATTGTTTTATATATAGTAGAAATACATGTTTATTTTTTATTGATGTAGGATTACTCCTAGTCAACAAATAATTCACCCGTAACTAAACTTAAAATAAATTTTGTAACACCTGAATACTTTTTATGATTTTTCTTTGAAAAGAAAATATAAATTATTCAATAAATTTCCTAAGTCAATATAAACTCTGTTATAGAAAATGTTGTAAACTGTATATTAAATTATATTTTCTGAATAATAATGAAAACATTATAAAAAATATGTATAAAGGTTATTGTTGATGAAAATTTATTGATATATTTCCATAAACTAGTATGGATACCTTGGTAACCTTGTATCTTAGTTGACACTAACATAGAACAAAAGGGAGTTCATAACCCCAACAGGTTGTAGATAAGAACTTTGAATCATAGAAGTTAAATTTGAAAATAAATTTTTGAAAAATATATTCGAAAAATAGAGTAAATTTTATATGCATAAAACAAAAATTTATAAGGAGAACTGTACCAAAATTCACATAGTTATTAAAATACCAAAGTAAAACCAAAATTTTCTAGAAAATAATATTAACTACTGATGTTCCAATGGAAAAAAATCTCAATCCAAAAAATTCAATAACAAATTCTGCCTCCTTGGAGTTCCTTCCCATTTCTTGAACCTAGAAGGCAAAAATATATAAACACCTAAAAGAATAGGTTTGGTGTGAGATAGTATTTCTTGAGGGTCTCACCAAGGATTCCATTATAGAATCTATATTAATTTTCAATATAATGATTTTAATTTTAAATAAATATATATGTAATTTCCAAAATAATTATTAAAATTAGTTATGATTTACATCCCAATTTGTGAAAACATTTTTAACAATGGTTTAATAAACATATTGTTTAAAACATTTTAGATAAATTTTTAAGGAATATGTAAAGAGATTTACATATAATATAAGATATGTCTATATAATAATAATAAATAAAAAATCATCCTCCAAGAGGTATGATATATCTATTCTATGAGATCCTCAAGCACTCAAATAGGTGATCAGAAAATAATTTATACACATGTCTATTATTACTAATCAAAGAGGACTCATCACCACCCCATTTTGGATGTGACCTAATCCATGTGATTTTTAGAGTTGTAAAGAATCAATAGTTTTTTTTCAAATAACTCACTAATTCTCTAGACATTCAAATTCATTATTTATTATAAATAATGGGATTTTTTTTCAAAACTATTCAAAATAAAATGAACCCATTTCCCATTTCAATACTCAAATATCCATTTAAAAACCAAAACATGATTGAATTAATTAATTCCACTCTCCATGATAAAAATAATGGGTTCATGAATAAATAATTTTATCCTCATTTCTAAAAATTGTTGAAATCAATTTTCAAAATCAATATCATAATTTAAATTATAAAATTTACTTGCACAATTTATTCAAAAAATTCTAGAAACACGTCCGAATTAACTGAAATTGGGGGTTTTCATCATTTTTCATGAATAGAAAAACCAAATTACAATCCAAAACAATATATTTTTCTAAATTTAATTAATATTAATATAATTTAAATTATTAAATTTATGGTTGATTCATTTGTCTAATCATAATTGGCACTAGCTACTGAAACAATGATATTTCAACTCATAATGCCTGAATCGAGAAAGCCAACCAAGAAATTTTAATGGAGATTTGAGAATAAAACCTAGATTTATGATCTAAAACAATAAATATTTGATCCTCCAATAACACAAAGATCTATTAAACCATAAATAAGAGAGATGAAGAGATCATAACGGTCCATGAAGAGATGATTCACATACCAAGAAATGATCTAAAGTGACTTTCCGTACATTTATGTTCCAAGATATGTGTTTAGAGGAGGAAAAGGGTTACATTAAGATCATTATCAAACTTGGAAAACATGATATGTGTAGTTAGGTCTATGTCCGGTAAAAAAGGTGATGTTCAAAAACATTTAAACAATTTTTAGAATAATTAAATACCACATAGATGGTTAATAAGGAAGGGGCTCACTATTTGTAAAATCATGTTCCCTAAACATAAACCCCTACTATTGGGTTTCACAGTTCCTCCTTGTTGGGTTCACTATTTTCAAAACCATGTCTCATATATGAAAACCCCTTCTATTTTGGTTTTCACAATTTCCACTAGGAGGGATCACAATTTGGGAAAACCATGCCCTAACCTTGTATAACACATTATTCCCCAAAATCATCATGATCATTTTAGAAAAATCACGATGATACCTAGATAAATAATGAAAAAGTAAGGGTAGATGGGTACCTAATAAAGACATATGATGTTAAAACCTCCCTACCTTATAAACATTCTATATTTAAATATACTGTTAAGAAGATTTCATGTCAACAACATGTTATCAGGTCTCCATCATTAGTGAAAACCCTACCTTATCTCAAGAGTATCAGAACCATAATTCAATATCACTAAATTCATTGGAATTGTCATCCTACAGAGTACAATGGTTTTATAATCAATTTTCCAGACTGAATTTTCAGTCACTAATAAATCTAGATCAACTTTAGTAACACTCCATCTTAGTAGATGTGAAGGATTAAAATGATGCATTCAAAATTATGAAACATGGAAAGTGTTATGTATGGATTTCTACAATGGAAAAATAAGTTAATGTTAAGACACTATTAACATAAGTTAAACAACCTCAAATGGTCCTATAAAATTTCAACCATGCTACCCTTACCTTTATATCCTTAAATGACCCAACAAAGGTGAATCATTCAAGAAAAACTGATTAGAAACTGAAAAATACAATGATCTATCCAAATGATAAATGTAATACATGTACCTAATATGTTCTATCAATTTTGTATATGGATGAAGATAAATTTTTGGTGTCATCTTTTGAAACAATCCTATTCTTATAAAGGAACATTCAGAAGTTGTTGACCAACCAAATATGGATTTACAAGGATGATTATAGAGGTCCTCTAAATGATCAATTCTTATCATCGACTAGAAAAAATTATTTGAAGAAAAAAAATCCAACACTATATGTTCATCCAATGTTCCACTGATGTCAAAGATGCAAGCCCGAGCCATATCCTCAAGAATCAATATATCTTTTTTTTCGGACATTATACTTTGGATGATAAGACATCCACAAACAAATCATAGAACCCTATACCTTTTGAAGGCCTATCTGAACGTGATATGTAAAAGGGGGATCTCTATCAGACAAACTGTAATATGAAAATCTATAAAAATGAACAATTTCCTTCATATATATATATATATCATAGTTCCTCAACATTGGTTATATCAAGAATGACAAAAAAGTGATTTGATTTAGTTATCTGATCAATCACAGAAATTTTCACATTATTCGATCTTTCTATATGAGTAAACTGAACCAAAATGTCATTATAGATCTAATCCTACTACCAAGTCATTAATAGAAGCATCCAAATAAAACCTAGTATACTCTGGTGCTTGTCTATGACCTATTAGAACATATAAAAATTAAGGACAACCTCAAAAATGCCTCATCTCATACATGACTACTCAATTTATCACTACATTTCATATAAAATATATATGGATTCCTAGTGAACATACCAATAGGTAATATTCCAATTCCCCATAATAGAATTCTTAAATATTATGGGAAGAAATATTTTTATAACCTAGAATTTCCTTTGTGAAGATTAAACAGTTAGTAGTGGTATCACCACAATTATGAGATTCTCAAATTATATAGAATTCATCATCAAGGTGTTTTTCCTGATGAACCATATTGATAAGAGAGGAGGTCAACTAAACAATAACCAAAACATCTTTTAACCCTAATTATTAAACTCCAATATGATGAAATGAAAAAATAGACAAAACATTCCACTCATTACATGATTATTTTAAGACATGGACATGATGTTTCTGGCTCAAATAATTTTATACAAAAATCCATTTCCACGGGTTATAGGTTATGTAAAAAATATATTATTTCATTCATTCCACACAATTCCTCTAGATGAGATTATTTTTTTTAGAGAAAATATATCTCAAGATATTATGGTCTAAAAATAGGGAAAACCATTCCTTGAAATGTTAATATCATCACCTTTTAAGCGCATACGTCACACTTATATGTTAATGGGCATGGGTTAGGTAATTCCTCTCATGTGACCTATGTTAAGGAGATCCATAAGAAACCACATGATCCTAGTGTATAAGAATGCATTCCATACCCAGGATTGATTCATTATAGAAGACCGGATAGCCCTTTCGGGCCTACTAAAGCAGCCACACTAGAACAATATTCATAAGTCTCTTCCCTACAAAAAATGAATTGTTATATTTTCATCCAATGAATTCATTAGTCTCTTCTAATTTAGAGAAATTATCAATGGAGACAACATAGAGAGGAACATTATGAAGCAATGATAATACCTCGCTAAACCCAAGGAAATCAAAAACATGTAAAATAAAATCATGGTTTCTCTTATGTCATAATAACTTTCACCTTCTTAGGATCAATTAACATAACGTGTTATGATACAATTTTCCAAATGATAACACCCCATGAATGGAGAAACCATATTTTGATACATTAGAATAATTATGGTGATTTCCCAATAATTTATGAACATTTATTAGATGACACAATTGAACTTCATCATACATAGAGCAATCTAGGATGTCCACTATAAAGTCGAAAAAAATGAATCAAGATACTAATCGGTAATCTTGTTCATAAATACAATAATATAAATTATTAATCCAAGTAACATGGCAAGGTACTCATAATAGACATACCTAATCCAAAAGGTAGTTGTCTAAATGTTGTGTTCATCTATTCTCGACTAATGGTAACCATACTTAAAGAAAAAATTGAAAACAAATTCCCCCTTGAAATGGTCAAAAAATCATCAATCCATGGAAACAGATACTTCTTCTATACCATTACTCTATAGGGGTCTTGATAATAACTAAAAAATTCGAACTGGCTGAAAAAATTTCTTAAAATGAGAACATGTGTTTCCCAAGGTGACATAACTAAGTTTATAAAGACCCTCTCTAAAATATCATCCAATAGTTTATTCATATCTTTCATCCTACCTAGTTCCATGATGTAATAACGAATATGTATTGGTGGATTATGAGGTACTAAATCAATATAAATATCTACATATATTACTAGTAGAAAACCAGATAATTGATAAGAAATATCATCGGAAAACATGATCGCCACTGTAGAGAGATCATCTCTCAAGTTCTACCACACTATTTCAAAATTGAAGAATGATATTAATTTAACCCAACATGGAAAAGAAGTTCCATACCTTTTCAACCTTAGCTCCCATTCTTCGTTAATGATACAAAAAAATCAATCAGGTGTAGAAAAAAGAGACCCCATGAAGATTGAAATCAAGTTCAAATTTATTGGAAATTAGTCAATTTATCCAAAAAATGACACCAAGTTGTTTTATTTTGATAACTATAAAATTACATGAATTCTCAATATCTAATGAAGACAAAACACAAGTAGGACTATGGAGACCCTACTGCCTCTTCATTATATTGGATGGTGGAATATCTGTCACATAAGATACATCATATAAAGAGAAATTTATTATATTAATAATATGAGTTAATATGAGTGGATGAAATGAACCAATATAAAATAAATAGGAACTAATGATGAAGCAATAGTGATTGTTCAACTCACGGTCACTACAACTATATATAATTCTTCTAGAGACATTTCTATAGTGTGAAGAAGCTTCATTCCAAATGCCTATGAATAGAACCCCTCTTTTCATGAAGCATTTTATCGCACCATATCATTAATATTAGATGATGATATCATGACAATAAATTGAGTTGAATAGATATGATAGTTCTTCTTCATGTGACACAATAATCAACAAGGCCAAAAATCATCGGTGCCTCAGTGAAACATGGTTTAGTTTTTACGAGCTTATGAAAATAATAAAAAATCAATTTGACACTCCCTATAAAATAAATTGTTATTGAAAAAATCCACATTTTAGAGCCATAAAGAAAATAAACACTCTCCTTCATCCCGTTATGGGAACTCATAAAATTTCAACTCGGAGAAAATAGAACTATAGTCAACCTTGACATTATTGATAATTCCTTTTCAACCATTAAATCTAAATCTATCACATCAATATTATATAATATCTAAAATAAGATAACCAAATATTGAATATTATATATATTTAACATCTACAACCATTGGGTCTTCATCTTCTCATTCAACACAATCTCAGTTGAAAACTACAAAATCTCATCAATGATATTTTCTAATTCTATCATGTTATTTTCCTTATGATCATGCTTGAAAAACTATATACCCATCAACAATTCCATCCAACATGGATAGAAGTAGTTGGTGATATGAAATATAATGTATTTCAACAATAATACCTCACTTTTCTTCACAGTGACCATCATTTCTAACCTCCTTCGTGGTTATTATTTAGCCATGATTTCAACATGTTTTTCCAATAACTAAAAAAAATATATATTTGTAAACCAATATTAATATAGTTGAGGATTATTAGATACAAGAAAAAATGGTTTATTATGGAGAGGGAACATCATTAAATAAATTATGATTTAATCCCTTCATGGTTACATTGCTAGATCGTTAATGGGAATGTGTGGATGCATTTTCCTTGAGCTTGGATGGAACACACTATAACTCCCACAAGATTATGGTCCATGAGAGGTTTCCCATTTTATGGTTCATCAAAATATTCCTAAAATATCCAATTAAAACAAGTTCTATAAAGAATTATGCTACAAGAAATCAATATAAAACATTGAGGGTATTAGATTAACAATAAACAGAGCATCAAGGAAAATTAATTCCATTAGACTAACATACAATATTTGGAATTAAACCTATCCAAATTCAAATCATTGAAAATACTTTAACTATTCATCAAGACTCCTTTCCTTAACTGAACCTGGTCAATTATGTCCCATTGATGTGATATCTTTCTAGGAACTCAATCACAACTAACTACTACATCCCAACAAGATTACTCAACTACATACCTATATAATGGAATGATACTTATCCTACACCTTTGATTTTACTTCTTCAAGAACCATCCTTGATACCCTGGAACCTTGATACCTAAGAAGATACTAACATATCCCAAAGGGAATTCATGATCCCTAATATTTACTGTCAAAACACCTAGAATTATAGAAGATAAAGGCTGGAGAAAATTTTCTATAACAACAATTACTGAAAAATATAAAATTTAGTATTCTCAAATGAAATCTATATAGAGAGATCAATACTAGAATTGAAAATAGTATGAAAAAATAATAAGACAACTAAAATGTAAAATGACATAGGATAAACAAACCCAATCAAAACCTATAGGGAAATTAATTTCAAAAAAGTCACAAACGAATTCCACCTCTTTGATTCACCTTCCCCTTGATTGAATCTAGGAGAAAGAAATATATAAACACCAGAGGAATAGGTTGGGTATGAGATGATATCCTAGAAGTGTCTTACCATAGATTCTATAATAAGATGGAAATTTAATTAATTATAAACAAACATTTTAATTTTAAATAAATTTTCATGTGATTGCAAAATTTTATTTTTTAAGATCATGCTTTGAATTTCAATTGAGTGAATCAATTCCAAACAATGTCTTAATAAACATTTTATATGAAACAGTTCATATAAATTCAAAATGAATAGGAAAAATGTTTTTAAAAAAATGATATATATATATATATATTAACTAAAAATAGACAAAATTATTGTCTACCAAGAGGTCTGATGATCCATGTTATGGGATCCTCACACACTCGAATAAGAAATCAGGTCAATATGCATACACAGTTCCCTCGAACTCTACTCAAAGAGTACTAATCACCATCCCATAGGTGATATTAGCATTAAATATTATTTTATAGTTTTAAAGTGTCAATATAGTGTTTTCCCAAATAACTAACTACCTAGGTTTTCATGCTTTCTAACAAAATCATTAATGGTCAATATTGTTAAAAAATATTCAAAATAAAATCAGTCAATTACTATATAAACATGCCAATTTCAATTTAATAACAAAAAGATGGTTTAATCAACTCATTTTTCCATGACAAAACCAATGGGAGAATATAAAAACTATTTTATCCAATTTTCACAAATAAAATAAATTTTAAACCAATTTTACAATTTTAATTCCACAACTTAATTCCACAATTCTACATCAAATTCCACAAACACACCCCAATTCATTTGAATTGACGGGTTTCCACATTTTTTATTTCAATGAAAATCCAATCACAATCGAAAATGAATTTCTTATAATTTTTTTTAAATATAATTAAATTTATATAAATAATATTATGTTTGAATTAATTGGTAAATCATAAATAAAACCAACATCAGAAAAAAGTGATCACATATCACAACACATGCAACATGAAACTCTAATGAATAAAATAAAATTGGAGATATGATAATTAAACATATATCCAATATATAAAATGATATCTACTAGATCATCCAAAAATGTGAAGTTCTTTAATATCACATATTTTATGTTCTTTTCTATCTTGGTTTTTTAAGTAGCCCAATAACATCTACAGAGAGATTTCATTTTTAAAGAAAATAACCTATGTTTTGGGATGTATTCATGTTTTAATGAATGTAATTTGGGTATGAATGGGTTATGTTTTAAAGATTAGTTCTTGGGTTATTGAGATACTTTAATATGAAAATGGGATGAAAAATCAACAACAGATCATTTGCACATTATTTAATGGGTTTTTACATCTTCTAATTGTTTTTCGATTTTATGAAAATAAATTTTAGGTGATATATTTTTCAAAATAAACATTAAACATATTGATATGATGTGTAACTAAATTACACTCTGTGAAAATTCCTGACTTGTAGTTTTAAAGTGGTTATGAGAATGATTTTTGTCCTAACTCTCTACAGTTCTTCTCATCTCGATAATTGGTGTCCCTCCATGAAAATTTCAAGTGCAAAATCCCCCTATTGACATAACTTTTTGGAAACTAATCCCTAGTATGTTTTAATGATTGTATTACTTATCCTATTCCTTTATTCTCCCACCACTTGTGGTGAATACCCAAGGAAAATATCATTATTTGATTTAGTAATGTTCAATATTGATATGGGAACCTCTTTGCGACCATGCACATACTTCCTCAAGTGAATTGACCATTGTAAAATTTTTAGAATCTTTTGTTAATGGTATGTGGTATACAATTTGAATACAATAGTTGTGACATAAATTTTGTGTATTCATGCTGTAAATATCTTATTGTATTTTATAAATTATAATCTCAAAATTGAATTAATTTACATGGTAAATTAATTAATTGGTATTGTTGTAAAATTGTGTTATTTTTGATCGATTAATGCAATATATACTTTGGATATCTAATTATGATATATTAGGAATTGAGGAATAAGGATAATTAATTTATTATTTAATTATCATAGTTTTAAATTTGAAATTACAGGATAATTAAGTGTTGAGTTAAATATCAAATTGTTGAATTTTAAATAATGAATAATTAATTGGTAAATTTATAATTATATGTTCTGTTTGTGATTCATAAATTAACTGTTGAATTGATTATCACAAAAAATATGTTATTAATTAACTATTTAATTAATTAAGGGATTTTGATTCATTTATTTATGAAATAATTAATGGTCGATGAATAGGGTGCTAGACATGATGATCTATGATGATGATGATATACAGGAATTGTTGTTAAATTAGGTCTAGAAATGAAAATTTATTCCAATGATAGATCTATCAGTATGGCTGATAATTATGGTTATTGACATGATTATCTACACCAATGATATATCCATATATTTTAGTATTGGGTTGGTAGACATGATAGTCTATAGTAATGGTATATATCTATGATTGAGCAATGGGGTGAAGGACATGGCATTATATTCCCATGTTGGATATACAAATATATTCTATTTTGATAAATGGGGTACTAGATGTGGAATTATACACCAAAAACACTTGTAATTGAATTTGGGGCTAAGTGGCCAAAATAATGAAATATGAATAGATTATGTTATATGGTTTAGACGCATCCTAGTCAGATGATAGTATTGTGGAATGAATTTCCCCAGGAACCTAATGGATTATGTATTTTAATAAATATTAATTCTTATTGTGGTAATAGATTAATTAGAATTGTAAATATCTATGTACACAACTACAAATACTTTTAATTTGACTGGATTTATTTTATACATTGATGGTAGTGGCCTACTGAGTTCTCCTCACACTATACTTGGGCTACCTGATCAGTTCATGAATAGATTTTATGGATACCAAAATGTTTATGGAAATGGGACATGTATTATATGGATGAGTCAGGATGGAGCATTGTTGATGGAACTTGACATGGTTCAGAACCCATTGGGTGAAGTCATTGAATTTCTTGTGGTTTTGATTTTTGAAACATGACCCCTATATTAGCATTAAAAATGATTTCTACATTAGTTGAATATTATAGTTCCTTAATATTTGATCGTGAGAAATTCGTACTGTTTATTGTTATATATTTATTCATCTATTGTCCACTTATTTCCTCTCGTGTTTACTTTAAAAAAATAGGGTATTTTCTCTCCATGATCATCTTTTTAAACACTCACTTCTCGTTGGAACCCTCTAACATATATGGAGGCAGGATTCTGGTCTTGTGGAGAATCGACTCAATGCACTAACATGTGAGGCCCATGTTGAGATGTTACAATGTCTTATCAAAGAACTATTTTCATTTATTCTTATTTTTTATTAATAGTAGTTAAAGGTAGACATGAGACTATGAATACTATGGGTTGGTAATGATATCCATCATGGGAGTTGTAAAAACCATGTAATTGGGGAAAATAAAAGTACATGGGGTTGGATTTTTCTCATTATTCAATGTTGTTATAATTAAATGTTAATTCACCTTGAGTGGCTCATATGTTTTTTGATGTGATAATTTTTTTTGGGATTTTTTTAAATGGATTCATGCATCAGAATGGCATGTTAGTTGAGTCTATATGCATCATTCTTGGAACATAGGACTATATTTCTGACATGCATCGTATTATGAATACACAAGAAAATTGGTTTAGTGTATTTTGTTGAACATAGAATGTTTTTACTTTCATGTGAAATTTAACTAGAAATGGTGCCTAATATGAATTTATTATGGTAAAATGATAAAAATTTAGAATAAATAGGTGTCTAAATGAGAGAGTTGGAAGAAAAATGTTAAAACCCTTTGATAACCAATCCCTCGGTGTATGATTGTTAAGGGTAGTAATAGTTTCACTATTTTTACTATATAGTATGGTTTTGGAAAAGAGTTGGTGTGACTTGTTGTATTTTTTTTACCCTAACAAAAATGTGATATTGTTTTCTTATAAATTTGAAGATTCATGTTCTGAATTGTACTGATATTCATCTATGATGATGCCTTTTGAGAGGATGGTAGGAGGAGATGGATCGAGATAGTTTACCAGTAGTGGATCTCATGTCATTAATGGGGCCTGGTAATGAAACATGGGAGTAGTCTTGAGAGAACATTTCTTGATTCATAAAATTCATTGAATAAGATAGAGGGAAGGTTGTGAAGAGTATATCTAATCTAAAGAGGGATTTTCATTGTAGCACACTTTGAAATTTATAGGAGAGGGTAGAACAGATGTAGATGATTTTTCGGTAGAGTCGATCGAGTTGTTACATAAGCATTTCTAGACTCTTGTGGAGAATAGGTTCAAGTTGGAAGGTTATATGATTATAAGATTAGTGAAGCATAGGTAGTACATCCAGGATTGGACTGGATAGACTAATGGTACACTATGGATATAATTATTATATAAGTCCTTAGACCACTTCTATCCAGAGTCACTGAGGATAGAGATAGTAGATAAGTTCATGTGGCAGAATCAAAGGAACATGCCATTTTTATACTATGATCGATACTTTCAAAATTTCTAGAACATTGAAAAAGTGTTAGTGGATGATGATTCTACTTCATAAAAAAGCAGGATGGACTTATGTGTGAAATTAACTTCTGGTGAATATATTTAGGATGAAGATGTTCTCAAAAGTGGTGGATCAGGGTATAATTTATTATTAGAACATGATGAATGATACATGTTTTGGAGATGTGGTTTCTCTTTTGATGATATGGAAGTTTATATTCAAAGGGAAGGAATTTTCATAAGATGAAATTTTTCTAGAGCTATGGGAATCAATGTGGGACATTTGTAGTATCAGTCACTCCAGATAACACCTATGTAATTTTACCACTACTTTGGTAAGACATGATTGTTTTTTAATCATTACCTCTATCAACAAGAAGATTATTAAGAAAAAATAATGATAGGATATCTACAGTTGTTCTATAGAAACTCTTGTTAGACAGATATTAATGGAGGATCTAGACTGAAATATGGAACGAAAATGGAATATTCATCACCATATCAATCTAGAAGCTAGAGTTTAACGAGATGAGATGGTATAGGTAGTGGATGTGGTACACCAAGGACAGAGCACCCAAATCAATAGACTTGTGAATTATAGGGGATTTAGACAACATCATATGGAAGAGGGGAATGATAGTTTTAGGTGGTGCCAACTAGATTTGTTGAAAATGAGGCTAGTCTATCGATAGTTATATGTACTATTCTTGTAGATTCTACATTATCTAGTGTATTATTTGATATTGGTTCCTATCATTCCAACATATTTGAAGAACATGTTAATAGTTTGAGCATGGTGGTGGATTTATTGAGTGGGATGATAACTAAAGAAACATTATGTGGAGTATAGTATAGAACCATCTGTTTCAGTAGTTGATGTTCTATTAATGTTTTGTAATATCATTTTTTGTGGGAAAATATATTCTTCCTATGTCAGGATTTGAAATAATTCTGCGTATAGGATTTCTAGTCACATAGAGACATCTATTTTAATAGGGGGTGTCCTCTTAAATTTGGGAATTCCATTTTCATTGGTATCTCTATATTATTTACAAGTCAAAATTAGAGTTAATAATGAATAATAACATGATGGTCGCTTACAAATTCCACATTAATTATTACCATATGAGGGTGAAATTTATATCTTTTATGGTTGACCACAATATTCACCATGGAGAGTTGGATATCTAAGAAGGCCTAGTGGGGAAAATTACTTAGCAACCACAAGATATCTCTTCCCATGTTTTGATTATTTTACTATATGAAGGAGGTATGAAACCTGATGTTTTCCACTAGTAGTTGTGTAGTCTCATGATGTTTTTCCTAAAAAAATCTTTTTGATGCTACCTGAGATAGATGTGGAATTCACTATTGAGGTCATTTAGGGGATGAGATAGTACCTATTCCACCAAATATAATGACACCAAAATAGAATTAAGAGATCAAACATTTGATGGGGGTTAGTGTATGAAATGTATATCCATCTGAGTAAGCCTCCTTGGGGATATCTTGTATTGTTTTAAAAGAACTCTGAGGGGAGTTTAGACTTGCAAAATTTTAACTAGATGTTTAATTGGTTTATTTTGAATCAATAGTATCCACTTTCAGTATATTGATGATGAATTAAACCAGTTGAGATGAGATTGTGGGTTCATCGAGATCGACATGAGATTTGGGTTTCATTGACTAATAGTTAGGTCTTCTGATATATCAAGGTGTTATTTTAGTATAATGATTTGCCAATATTAGTTGATCATATTGTTGTTCGAGTTGATGAATACACCAGTAGTGTTTATGGACTTAAAGAACAATATCTTCCATTTTTACCATTATAAGTTAGGGTTTTTGTTTGTGGACAACAGCATGGTGTATTATACAGCTCATGACTATCATTTCCATCATCATGACATCATCATGAGTACACTGAGAGAGCATCGACTATACACCATGATATCTATGTGTTAGTTTTGAATTGACCGAGTACACTTATTGGGGAACATCATCAAGAAAGAAGGTGTGTCTGTAGACCCAGATAATGTTAAGGTAGTGGTTTCTTTGTAGCGTTCAAATAATGTTTTGATATACACAAAATTATAGGGTTTTATAGATATTATCATAGATTCATCAATGAATTTTCTCATATTGTAGAACCTCTTTCATGATCATCAAAAAAGGTATGAATTTTTCATGGTCAGAATCATTCGATATTTCCATAGAAGATTTGATGAAGTGCATGATGTCTGAAATTAATTTGATCCCATCAGAACAATTTTTTTAGTACACTATGTATTGCAATGCTTCTAGGATATGACATAGAGTAGTGCTGATGTCAGAAGATCAAGTAATGGATTAAGGGTCCCGGTAGTCAAGGATTCATGAGAAAAACTAACCTATAAATGATGTAGATCTATTGGAAATGTTATATGCATATAAGTAGTAGATGAAATATCTATTGGGTCAGATGTTTCCGGTGTTTACCAATCACAATATTTTAAGGTACATATTCTCACAACAATATTTGTATCTTCAAAGGTGTAGATGAGTATATTATATATAGTCATTTAATTTTGAACTAGAATATATTCCAAGAATGGGGAATAGTGTTAATAATTCAAATATTTGGAAAACTTGGACTCTGAAAGTTCAAGAGTATAGTGCTATGTTGAAGATGATGACATTTCTAGAAAAAATGTTTGTGGTGGTTCTAGAGAGTCATCATCAGATGACTCATGTTTTAATATCATTAGATTTGACGATTTTGATATGGATTAGAGATAATATGTATGGGGATATGAAGTGTTTTAACTTGAGGGAAATCATTGATAGTGGGGATTATCCTTTAAATGTATCATAGATGAGGAGGGGAACATCTATATCTAGAATCAGTATCTTTTTTCCTACGAGAATATGATAGGAGATCATGGAATAATTTCATATTGTGAAGTGGGAAGTACATCCAGGGGTTACCAAAATGTACCATAAACTACAATGATTGTTTTTATATTTAGGAATTAAGAAGGAGATATAAATTCTTGTGACACAATGATATAGTTGTTAACAGGTGGAGGCAGCGCATCAACAACATGGAGGATTTCTACAACAGTTTCCCATTTTAGAATGAATGTCAGATGATGAGACAATTCATTTTGTGAGGGGTCTTAGGAATACACCAAGGAAGAATTACACTATAAGGGTTTTTTTGATGAACTGGTGAAAGTAGTAAATTTATTTCCTATTTGATTAATATTATCATTGGAGCAGTTGGGTGATTTTTGTGTTCAAGAAATAGTCTACCTTCATAGGGTTCCAATGGCTATAGTTTCATATTGTGAATGACATTTTAATTCATACATCAGTTAGGGCTTCGAAAAAATTATTGATTTATATGTATTATTGATTATGACCTTCCGAAATTTGAAAAATTTGAAGTAGAAGAATACTAAACATGTGATTGATGAAATTTTTTAGGCATGTCTAATTGAATTTTGTTGTTCTATGTGATTGATGAAATTTTATATGCATCTCTTAATGGAGACTTCAGAGAAGGTACAAAAAAATAGGAAATGTATTGTTGAAACTTATAGAAGTAATTAGTCATATACTGAAATATTTGGAGGAAGTGTAGAGTATACAAAGAGTGGTCGTGTATTCCTTCAGGTCTCTTCTAAATTTCGTCACCGAAGGATACAGAGACTGAGAAACATGTGACCCAGGTTTTTTAGACTGTTTGAGGTTTTGGAAAAAATAGTGATGGTGGCATACCATTGGGATCATTCATATAAATATAGTGCTATGCAAGATGTTTTTCATGTATTATAACTATGGACGTATCACACCACACCTTCTGATGTGATCAATTTAGATGATGTTGGGATTGAAAATTATTCCTACATTTTGGATCTTCTGATATATGTGTGTTGTATCAATGTGATAATGGGTTATAGGAAAAATAGTTTTGATAGTTCATTTATTATGGTGATATTGGTGCATATAAAAGGAAACATGGGAATGAGAAGATGATGTGTGGGAAATGTGGCACGATTTTTTTGAATTAGAATCTTAGAGATGATTAGATGCGAAGACTAAGGAAGAGGTTTTATATGGTGGGGAGATTGTAAGTTCCCATCTTTTCAGGTACAATTATCTCTTTGTATTTTAGTGCCCCAGTCTAGTCCTGAGATAGAGAGAAATTGTTAGAGAAAATAACCCATATTTTGGTATGTATTTTTATTTGAATTAATGGGGTTATTTTATATGTTATTTAACTGAAAAAGGGGTTCTTGGGGAGTTGAGAGGTTTTAAAAGGAAAATGGTCTGAAAACACAATTACATAAAATTTACACATCTTGTAATGGGATTAAACATCATGAAATTCATTGTGGGTTTTAATAAAAATAAACATGAGGTAAAATATTTTTCAATTAAAAACATTAAAAATATTTACATTAAATGATTCTAAATTTAATTCAATATAATTTATCGACCTGTAGTTTTAATGTTGTTGTGTAGTTGATTATTGTTAGAAGCCACAATGACTCATCTCCACTTGACCTAGGGTGACCTCCTGGTGATTTTGGAGTTAAAAACACCCTCTTCGATGATCCATTGATGATATAAATCCTCAAAATGTAATTTGGATGTATTTCATATTCTATTTCTTCTTTTCCCACCTGTTGTGGTGAACCACCATGGAAACTTTTCTTGTTTGTTTTGATCATTACCAATCACTATATAAGAACCTATATTCAACCATCTTCATCATCCATCATAGGTGTTGGCCATCTGAAATGTTTTTGAATTATCGGTTAATGGTAGGTTGTCTAAAATTAAAAATCCCATATATGTTATTTTGATCTGTATATACACGATTTATAATTTCTATTGTTTTTTTGAAATTGAAAACTCTTATGTGAATTAATCAACCATGTAAATTAATTAATTGAGATGGTTATGATATTGTGAGATTTTGGATCTACGAATGAGAAAAAAAATTTGGTAAATTAATTATGATATATTAGGATTTTTTGAATTATGATATTTAATTTAGGAATTATTTATGAAAGTATCATATATTTAATTTGAAGATAATTAATTGTTCTATTAATTATTAAAATATTGAATAGTAAATTGGGAATTGTTAATTTGTGAATTAATTATCAGAATATGATTATGTGAATGGTAAATTTATTGTTGAATTGATTAATTGAAAAAATATGATATTAAAAAATTATCCAATTAATTAATGGTCTTGGATAAATTATTTTTTGAATTAATTATTTTTATGAATAGAGTGAAAAACATGATGAGATAGGACGATGATAATATACATGCATATTTGTTAAATGGGGAATAGAGAATATGATATACTCTAATGATATATTTATCAGTATGGTTGATAAATGTTGTGCTAAATAAGATGATCTACACCAATGATATACACACATAATTGAGAACTTTGGTGATAGACAGGATAGTTTACACCAATGATATAAATGAATGATTGAGAATTGGTGTTCTAGACATAATGTTCTTAAACTATGATGTATATATATATATATACATTTTTGATACACAGGTTACTAGTTTTGGATTAAATCAACCAAATCAAGGGATTTGAAATATGGGGCAAGGTGTCTGACATAAAAAAATATGAATTGATTTTTATATGGTTTAAAAACGATTTAGGACGAAACATTTATTGAGGAATTTTTTTCCCTTGGGAACCTAGTTGTTTATGTAGTCTGACAAATATTAATTAAAATGTGAAAATAATTTACTTATTCTTTTTAAATATTTCTCTACAAAAATAGATACACTGGTTATTGACTATATTTATTTTAGACAGCATTAGTGGTTTCCTATTCAGTTATACTCACTACCTACTCAGGATTCCTGATTGGTACCCTAATAGATTTATTGGATGAACGAATGGATAAGGGAAGGGGTACCATGTTAGATGGATATGTCAGGATGTAGCATGTTTGAGAGATCTACACATGGTTTGGAACCTGTTGGGAGTTATAGGTGTGTTTCATTTGGTTTGCATCGTAGAAACATGGCACATATATTATCATGACATTATTTGGAATGTAGTTCAATGTTATAGTTAGTATATATATAATCTTGAAAATTAAGTAAGGTTTATTGTTATATATTGTTTTTTGTATTGTTTATTTATTTATGCTGGTGTTTTACTCAAATGAAAGAGGGTATAGTCTTATAATGATCGATATATATACCCCCACTACATGTTGGAAGCCATTGGAAGACATTGAGGAGAGCTTGAGTTCTTGTGGTGAACCGTCTTGGGGAACTGGCATGTGGCACCCAGGTTGGGATGTTACACAATCTACCAAATCCTAGTGAGGAGATAGAAAGAGTCCTAGGGAGACAATGAAGAGAAAATTATCATACCCGGTGGAGATTGAATGTAATTTGATGCACTTTGATCTACATATATAGGGATTGAGAGGGAAAAAATGATCCTTGAGAGCCTTGTCAATCATGGAAATCATGATACGGGGAGTTAGGGCAAAGTGGGATGTAAAAATAAGGGTTTAAGAACTAGTAAACAATTTTTATAATTAATCAAATCTTGTGTGCACAGTTTATTGGGTAGGGACACATGGATTTTCAAACCCTTCACCATAACAATTTTACAATAATTCAGATATTCATGGATTATCCTTGGTGGGTGAACATTTAATCAAAATGTGTGCAACCATACAAATTCCCACTATGTGGGTTTGCACAGTTTTCACTAAGAGGGAACACAATTTGAGAAAACCCTACACCAACCATGAATATCACAAATTTCCCAAAACATTTCAAAATAATTCCATTAATTAACCTAGAGGAATACCAAAAAATCATAAAATATATGGCGCAGGTAATATTAAAAAATAGATGGTGGATTTTTTATAAATGAAAAATTATGAATTACAAAATTATATGTAAAGTCATTTTATGCTTTAAAAATATGTTTTATTCTAAAATGGGGTCTTGTAATTTTAAATTTAAATTTAGAATTAATGTCTAAAATTAAATAATTTTTATATTAAATAATTTTTGATATATTGAATTATTCTTGTCCATAATATATTATGATGTTTTTTAATTTTTCTAAAACATTTATTTTTCAGGGAATTGTGAAAAGTGATGATATTTTTTAAAAATTATAATTTCATTCCAGGTAAATTTTTAATTAATTTCTATTTTATCATATATTTATCTATTTATAATTTAATTATATATATTATAAATAATTACATTGAATCATCAATAATATTGGTTTTGGTATATGTAAATTAATGGGATTAGAAAAACCATTTCCAAAAATGCTATTTTTATTCTCACAAAGAGTTTTTATTCTAAAAAATTAATTTATTATATTTAATTAGATATTTTAATGAAATTTATAGATTATAATTTCAATATGATATTTCAATACTAAATTTTTATTTTTTTAAGGAATGGAATTGAAGTACGTTATGTTGTATACTTAAAAATCATCTTGGAACACATGTTTTTGTTATAGTTTTTGATATTAATTAAAATTAAAAATTTAAAAATAATGAAATTGGATCTATTAAAATGAATTTAATATTTTTAATATCAGTAATTAAAAATATTTAATTAGGAAAACCTTTTATGGTTACTGTGAATAGTAATAATAGTAAACAAATTTCCACGGTTATGGTTATAATGGGTTAACCTAGATCGTTAAACTTTGAGGTTTGTCTTGGATTTCCGTTTAAAAATATGAAATTATTTATGTTTAAGATATTTATATGTCATATTTTTACCTTATAATACCTTCCATTTGGAGATACATTCTTATGTATGCGACCTTAAATCATTGAAATTATTTAAGAAGTTCAGTGTGTGTCCCTCTCCTCACAAATAAAAGGTCACATATCATCATCCATTAGTAACACTATTTGGCCATTTTATCTAATAAAATCCCAACTAAAATGAAATAAAATATTCCTTCCCTTCATCCTAGAGATTTTTTAATTCTTTAATGACAAATTCTTCATGTAACAAGGTATAATCCAGATTGAATCTCTCTTAGACGAGGTATAAATATTAACCAAGATCATTGAATTTTATTTTTTCCAATTTGGAATATTAATATTTTAAAAAAAAATTCATATTACTATAATATCATAAATATATGAATATTATTTAATTATTATTTCAAATCCATTTATCTCCCCTACTCAATCCAATTGGAGATGAAAGTATCTCTTGTGTGTACATGAGGACTACCACATCCACAAAGATATACGCCCTATTTTCAACCACCAGCGTTCGTTGTAGTTATTATTATATATTTAATGTTAATTTATGATATTTATGATATAATAATGATTTTTTAAATTAGAATTAATTTTTTTGTTTCTTGGGTTCTGTCAGTCAAATAACTGAAACATTGCTCGTGTATACCTAAAGTCTGTTATCTTCACATAGGGATTTTATTATTTTTTTATCACCATAATATATGAATAGTTTGAAATATTAATGTAATGAAAATAGATTATATTTATATCATTTATAAGTTCATATATATATATTAACAATAATAAATGTGTCATGATAGTAATCATCATACGAAGACATACATGAAAAATCGAAGTTGTTAACAACCAAATTGATAACGATATTAAGAGATTAATAATGAAATGGTGATAATATATTATAAGAAAACTTTTATGGTATTATAGCTATGAGTATAGTAATATTATATATTTATAAATTCTTATATCTATTATAAATGTTGTCATATTTATTTAAAAATAAAAAATAAGTAAGGTAGATGATTTTTATCTCAATTTCTCTTTAATGAGTGATGTTTTAATTTCATTCACCAATTTTTTATCTCAGTGGTGTATATATTGAAAAATAATTTTTTTGAATGATACATGATTTATTTCATTATATTTATTGATCCATGTGGTTTTCATATATCCATTAATGTTTTATTCGATGATTATTAAATCCATAAGGTGTTTACATTACAAACACATATTTACAAGGATTATTAATGATAAAATATAAGAAGATAAAAATATATGATCTATATATCAAAAATATTTTTTCAATTAGATATTATAGGTCTATTTCAATTTTTTCAATACTATTCTTAATTTTCCTCACATTATGTTATCAATAGGCTACTTAAAATGTTTTTATTATAAAAAATTTTGTTTTTGTCTTTAGTCAAGAATTGTTTTTCTATATCCAAAAATTCATTAAATTGTTCAATTATTTTTTTACTATTATACATGCATTATCTAGATTTATTTGGGAATATCTTACCTAAAAATATAAATCTAATGAAGCTACTTATAATTTTCCAAATGGGGTCATTTTGACATTTACTGAAAATTTGAATGAAATTTTTAACATACAATACATGAAGGAATTTCCCCACTATTATGTATAATAATATATTAAAATCCTCATTTATATTTCTATTTTTCCCTTTGAATAAAAATATACATTAAAATTTAGGAATTTTTTAGATTCAAAATATTCCATTTCATATAAAAAGTTTATTTCCCGTTGAAATGTTATTTTGATTTTATAAATGTATTTCTATTTATAAGACCATATTTTGATTTTTATTATGATTTAATGGTAATATAATCTAATGATAATATATTTATTATTTATTTGGATGGTTTATGATTATGATGGTGATTTTTTTGAAAACCCTTTTGAATTTTTTTGGATTATTATATTATGATATGACGACTGTTTTATCAGATTATGGAACAATTATGTATAGTTTTCATCATGTGAATACTGAGGAAATAAATATATATCCCACCAATTAATTAGGTAATTAATTACATCTTATAAGATAATAAAGTGTATAATGGGGAGTGGAAATTTATCAGTAATATACTTTATCCAATATGATTGTATTTAGAGTGAATAGTGACTATGTAAATGGCAGAATAACGGTGAACCCTATTCAATATCATAGTCATTTGAGTAATACTAGAATAAATAAATGATTTTATATGATTATATTAATTATAAAATATTTTTTATTCTTACAATGATATGTTTTCATAGATCCTAACATACTTTTAATGATTTCCCACTCTTATGAAAAATTAATGTTTATTGATGAACCATTATTTTGTGTTTCACGAATTTGATATTTAAAATAATGGGTTTTCATTTATAATCTTTTTATATAATCCTTATACACATATTCATATCTTATGATCAATTATATAATTTATTAATATCCATAATTGTAATCCTTAGAGAGCATCTGAGATCACACATTCTTTTGTCTCCATTCCCTTAGGATATGGAGAATAGGTTTTAGTATGTTATATCGTAGGACAATGCAAATTGTGAAGAAATAAATGATCAATGATGTAGAACATTTCAGATAAATTTAGTTATTCATCCATGATTCCAAATACACTAAAAATATATTGTATATATGCATGTAATATTGTAAAATATATGGAATATTCATTAAGTATGATGTAATACATATGTATGAAATTTACAGATTACTATATTTGGAATTAGGGAAATTTTTAATAGTATTTGAAAACTAGGATTGTAAGGACTTTTAATTTTAGTGAAATTTTTTTCTTAAATACTTGGGAATTTTATGAGTCCACAGTTTCTGAAGGTATTGGATTCTGAGGCCCGGTGTGCCCGAAATCAATTATTGATGTTTTTCTCGGGTACGTTCAGTAAACATGAAAGTGGGATTCTATAAATTTTGAACCGGTGCTCGGAATTGAAATCCAAGGGCACCGTTGATCTCACAACATCGATTATTTCTTAGTGAGACCATCACCGTAGTTGCATTCCAACGAGAATGGAAGTTATTTTTTGGTGTTTTTAAGAATAATGTTAAAAAAATAAGTGTGGCTAATTTTTATTTTGGAAGTTAAAATCTCCATGTTTGAAGGTTGGGGCCACCACACCATAACTTCCCATTTGAGATTATGCTGGTGGGGCCCACCCACACCTAACATCCCTCGGGAAGATAATTAATGTGGGGAATACATGGGCATTAACCCCTTGTAACTCTTGGACTTCCCCCGTAATTGTTCCAACCCTCTCTTCATTTATTTCTAACTCTCCCCTTCCCTTTTCAAATTTTGAATCCATTCCACCAAAATTAATTAAATTAGTTGTCTCATTTAATTAAACTCAAAACATGTGTTGTTGTGCCAACAAATAATAGACTTTTCCTTAATTATTTTAGGTTGGCAACTTGGTAGAGCTTGGAGAACCCTTAGAGAAAGCTCTCAATGGAGAATCATTCTTCCAACGAAGAATGTGAACAATGCGAAGAATGCAAAGAACGTCATCGAAAATCTTCTTCCTTCTTCAATGATACTAAAGGAAGGAGCTGACCATGAAGAATTCCAATGATGCTTCTTCCTTGGTCTCCTTCCCCGGATGCTTGCCGATGTCGACGAATCAATGCCACCATCCTATGACATCGTCAACTATCAAAGAAAAACAAATTAGAGGTTGGTTTTGATTTTTTTCCATTCTATGCCATAACATATTTTGGAATACGTTTTGTCAGTTGTTAAAAACATAACATGGAGGCTTCGGACTGCTCAAATATGGCCAGACCCTACCCCCGTTCTTCTGGGTTTTTGTTGATGACGGAAGTGGAGAATGATGGCCAGCGTGGAGCCGGCTACAAAGAAGCCAGTGGCACAAGACCACCAGGTCACTGGAAAGGCTCATCACTATCGTGATGTGCAGATGAAAGCCAGGCCGCGACGGAGGTAGCACAATTTTTTTGCGTCGTGCAGTGGCGATGATCCGTGGCCAGGGCATGCCACGATGGAGAAGCTGGGCGTAGCACCATCGTGCAGTGTTGGAGAAGGTCTGTGGCCTTAGGTCGCGGCAGATAGGGGAGGGCAACCGACTAAGCCGGCCGCCAGTGCACGCTATAGGTGGGACCCAATGGGTCCCACAGTTACTTGAACTGGCGCTAGGTGCCAGTTGCGTTACAGACAATAGGGGGTGTGGCACCCCCCACAGCATTGTTGGCCTGGTCACGCGGCCCGCCAACTGGGCCGCACGGGCAGCCACGATGCGGCATGCCATCTAGGCCTCGCGGCCGGCCAGATGGGCCACACCATTGGGTCGGGCTGTCCCTTCAGGCTAGGCTACGCCTTCATGCCATACCGCCCCTTCAGACCGGGTCAGACCCTAGTCCAGACCCGGATTAGGCCAGGTCGGTCTGACTGGGTCGGACCGGACCCAGACCCGTCAAACCTGAATACACCTATTCACCCATAACTAAGCCTACGGGTGTCCTATCGACAAAGTATATTTGGAGACATAAATCATAGAGTGAGATGGTTCTTTTCACAAACCCCACATGAGGTCTGCATACATTTTGGTTATGGTCTGGTTGTTTTGAACCCAAACTCAACAGGGCCCCTGGTACAGAAATTCCAATAACTAACAGTCCAGGCATCTGAATGACACGTCATATATTGCATTGAGATCCCATTTATTTGGATGAACTTTAATATACATCTACATGAGACATAGCGAGAGTTTGAGATTTTCCTAGAAGCTCTGGGAGCAGATCCCTCTAGTGATGAGCAGACAGAGTGTGGAGACCTAGTAGCTGACAGACCTGATGATTGCTTGACCGATTTGACTAGCCGATTGGGGAGCGCCTCGTAGTTTGAAATAGACCCATGGTGGAGGATCACCTAGTAGGTAGCGGCAGACCTACGGTACTCGACAGGAAGAGTACCTCTGCAGGCTATTAGGGGGAGCGCCTGGTAGTTTGCGGCAGACTCACAGAAGAGGATAGCCTGGTAGTTGGTAGCATACCCGCAGTACTCAACATGAGGTGTTCCTTAGTAGTCCAAGGTTAGTGAGAAGTGCCTTGGTATCGTGGTAGGTCTACTTTTCTTGACAGAGGATGAGTTCTCCAATAGCGTGGTTTCGATAATGAAAATCCTAGTTTGAGCTAGGTCAATTACTTTTGTGTTTCCACATGATTAATATGGGTTATCAGATAACTTAGGGATATATATGGGCATATACCTAAGTATTGGTTATCTGTTGAATCCTTTACTTGGTGGTTTATTCCAGTTGGATATTGTGATACCTTGAGGGTCTTGAGGTCCCTAATGATTATCATTATACTCACCACTACAAGGGCTATGCCCGCACCTCGTTCTGGTCGATCCAGACGATAGACAATGCTGACGGATGCCGAGAGCACCAGGTTTTGACGGTACCCAGACGTGGACCTTTCGAAGAGTCGTTACACATAGAATTCTGAAAGATGTTGAGTCATGAGGAAGCCATATGTACCTACCCTTAATTTAGGAACCCCGGGGGACGATCCAGGAGTTGTTCTTTACTTTGTAGTCATTTTTCCCTTTTTCAGTTGTACTTGTACTTTACAATTGGGTTTGTATTTCTGGGCCCTTTTACTTTCCAGCACCTCTTATGTATTTAGTTTTTCTTAGTGTTATGATTATAGTTGTGTAATCTTATTGTGGGTGTATACTTTTTATAAAGGCAACGCCTTCCCAGCTTAGGGAATTATGACATTGGTGCTAGATTCCATCCCCTGGCCTATGGAAGGCAGGCTTGGGGTTGTCACGACATGGGGCCCATGGTTGGGTGCTAAAAATTGGTATCAAAGGAGTTGGTTCTACCACAGAACATAGGACTCTGATATTTATTTTCTATGAATCAATCGTGTTATGTGTACTGAGTGTGGTTTTCAGTTTAGGGAGTCCAGTGTTGGGGCAGCGACTACCGTATCCATACACAAAGATCATGACTTCTGATTTTCTACATAGTATATGAAAAAACTGATTGCATGTGTGTTTCATAAGTTTCTCTTTATGTCATCTCAACTGGGTCAGCGCAACAGGTATAATGTTTTTACCGTATCACATCTGTTCCTTTCAGGATTCCTCCCTACGGACGACCAATTAGAGCCCTGAGAGTTGTATGCACTGACTACCCACCGAGAAACGCGACCTCAGTGCATGGACCCTTTCTAACAGAGGCACCAGCTGTACCACAACCCATTGGACCACCGATGCCACCAGCCCCAGTAGCAGACGATGCACATTGCTTGAGCACGCTGCACGAGTTCCAACGCTAGAGGCCACCCAGGTTTTGGGAGGTTACAGACCCACAGGCGGCTGAGAATTGGATGGAGAATGTGGTGAGAGTCTTCAGGCAAGTAGGGACCCCTGTAGAATACATGGTGATCCTTACTGCAAGCCTATTTCTGGTAGTAGTAGGAAGATGGTGGAGAATGATGATCCAGGTCCACAAATAGGTGATGCTACTCTGGGCAGACTTCATGAGCCTGTTCCGGGCGGAGTTTGTCCCAGCCACCCTTCGAGCAGTGCGGATACAAGAGATACATCATCTACCATCGTGCTGCATGACAGTAGCACAGTACTCAGCAAGGTTAACCGATCTATCACACTACTCCACTAATATGGTACATGACCCATTATTCAGGGCCCGAACCTTCGATATGGGACTCAGGTGAGAGATCAGAGCCTCGATGATCTCCCCCAGCATCCCCATGTAGGCGATGGTGTTAGAGAGAACCTTCTTTGTAGAGAGTTTTATTACTAAGTAGTCACCAGCAGTGAGACCTACAACTAGTCAATACGTAGCAGAGTCTTCTGCAGCTAGCAGTAGACAGATAATGTAGAGGTCCAAGAGGGCCAGACCCACATGTGGTCGACCAAAAGACTCAGGATTGATTGTTCGGGGCACACAGAGCAGAGTCAATAATTCCAGGAGTGGGAAATTCTACTCTTGCGGAGGGCAGGGTCACATGGCTCGTGACTATCAGACCCTCCATACAGACAATCTGTAGCAAGTTGAGGGACCTCCCAGATATAGTCAGAGGTTTGATTGATGCGGTCCGTAGGGCTCAGGCAGATTTGGTAGAGGTTTCGGTCGAGTTGCTGGTGGTAGTATACGTTACAAGGTGCTACCGCCACCACTACCAGGAGGTCCACCCTGACTGCAGGGAGTGGGTGGACAGGTGGGAGTTCAGGTTCAGGTAGCTGAGGCATACGACCATGGTGCTCCAGAGATGATTCGAGGTATGATCTATGACTATTCCACTTAAACTCTAGTTCTTATAGACATAGGTTCCAGTCATTATTTCATTTCCACTACACTCATTTGGAGCTCAGATATTCCAACAGAGCCGTTGGATCAATTTTCATGGCTAGAGACTCTAATGGGAGCAGAAACGATGATTACACACTACTGTCAATAGTGTAGGCTTAGTCTAGCGGGCAAGTGCTTCTTCTAGGATCTCCTCGTAGCAGCACTGAGGCCTTACGATGTCTTCTTGGGTATGGAATGGTTATTTGTAGTCCATACTCATATTAACTGTATTAGGAACAAAGTGATATGTTTCTTCATGGATGGGAAAAGGTTCACCATCACCGGATGGAAGGGAAACATTACCGTGCAGGATGGACTTACTCCGAGGAGGGTGCATCAGATCACTCAACAGTTGGTTTGCCTCACCCTCAGAGCATTTGATGTGGAGTGTTTGAATTATCTTGTAGTGGTGGAGCAATAAGCGTATGTTTTCCCTGATGATGTTCTATGAAAACCTCCATGTAGGAAGTTAGAATTCTACATTGACCTGTACCCTGGGACAAAACCGATATCTTCTACAACATATCGGATGGCTCCCGCTGAGCTTTGTGAGATACGAGTACAGTTGGAGGACTTTCAGGTGAAGTGATTCAGCTGACCCAGTGTTTCTCCCTGGGCAGTCCCGATTCTATTTTCCACGAAGGCGGATGGGATCTTGAGGCTCATTGCCGACTACCATCACCTGAACCAGGTGACCATGAAGAACAAGAACCCACTTCTGAGTATTTATGACCTCTTTGATCAGCTAAAGGGAGAACGATGGTTCTAGAAGATTGAACATAGATCAGGCTATCACCAACTAACAGTTTAAGATGACAATGTGATGAAGAGGGCCTTCATATTTCGGTACTACCATTACGATTTCCTAGTTGTGCCCTTCGGTGTAACCAATGCTCTAGCGGTGTTCATGAGTCTGATGAACATGATCTTCTAGCCTTACCTCGATCGCTTTGTCATAGTCTTCATAGATGACATTCTGATCTACTTGAATACTGAGGAGGAGCATGCCTACCATCTTCTAGTAGTACTGGATACACTCCGAGAGGACCATCTTTATGGTAAGATCTCAAAGATCCAATTTTGGATTCTAGAGGTTAAATTCATGGGACACGTAATCTCGGAGGCTATAGTCTTAGTGGATCTAGCGAATATTTAGGCGGTTCTTTTTTGGGATCCACCCAGGAGTATGACAGAGGTTCAGAGATTCTAGGGTTGGATAGATACTATCCGAGGTTCGTTCCATACTTCTCTAGAGTTACAGCACCCCATTCAGCCTTGACGAAGAAGGGGAAACCCTTCGTGTGGTCGGAGAGATCCTAGAAGAGCTTTCAGGAGTTGAGGCAGAGGCTGACTAGTGACCCCATCATGAGGCTTCCAGAGGAAGGTGTAGGGTATGTACTTTTCTGCGATGCATCAGGTACTGGACACAGGTGTGTCCAGATGCAGGAGAAAACAACGATAGCATATGGTTCTCAGCAGTTGAGACAACATGAGCAGAACTACATTACCCATGACCTGGAGTTTGCAGCAGTGGTCTTTTCCTTGAATATGTTTCAGTACTATCTGATGGGTGAACATTTTACCATGTACACTGATCAAAAGAGTTCTAGTTATATCTTCTCTCAAAAGGATCAGGACCAGAGAAAATGGTGAGGGCTTGAGTTCCTCTAGGACTATGACATCGAGATAGTCAATACTCATGGGAAAGGGAACAATGTTTCATATGTTCTCAGTAGAAGATTAGGAATTCATCTTCTAGGAGAGGCGATCGAGTAGCTAGCTACCATACAAATATCCTTTGTGGATAGGGATGGAGCATCCTATCTTGAGTCTCTTATAGTCACTCCTCCACTTCATCAGCGAGTCAGGGAGGAGCATTGTGGAGATGCTGACTGCGAGACACGACGTGCTCAGATATCCACATGGAAGACACCATATAGATTTTCTAAAGGTGGGGAGCACATCATCCTTTTTTGAAGATATACCAGGGTACAAGTTTCACTTTAGGAAGAGGTGTCGAGGGAGTTCCACACTTCCCCTCTAGTGGTATATCTAGGAGTGGAGAAGATGTATCAAGACCTTCAACAATAGCATTGGTGTCCAGGTATGAAGAAGGGAGTAGCATAGTTTTTCTCACAGTGCCTCACTTTTCAGCAAGTGAAGGAAGAGAACTAGGTTCAAGCAGGCTTGGTTCATCCTTTACAGGTCCCAGAGATGAATTTGGATTGGATATCTATGGAATTTTTGATGGGTATTCCACATACATCCATGGGTCATGATTCGATATGGGTGATCATTGAATGAATCACCATGTCATCCAATTTCCTACCAATCAGATATCGGGGCTTAGTAGAAAGCTTTGGAAACCTCTATGTGCATATGATAGTGCAGTTTCATGGAGTACATTCTTTAACCATCTCGAAAAGTGTCACACGGATTACTTACCGGCTATGGAAGGGGTTGCAAGAAGCTTTTGGGACACAACTTCATTTGAGCCCCACCTTCCATATTCAGGCAGATGGTTGACATAGAGGACCATTCAGACCCTCTAGGACATTCTCTTTGCATGTGTAATCTTCTTTGGTCACAGATGGCCGGACCACACACCTTTGTTGGAGTTTTCCTACAACAACAACTATAACTCCACCATCAGTATGGCACATTTTTATGTTATGTATGCTCGGCCTTGCAGATCTCCACTATGCTAGAAAGTCCCAGGGGAGTCAGCACTAGTGGGACCAGAGATGGTACAACCTACCACAGAGATGGTGCATATCATCCAGGAGTAGATGAAGACTGCATAGAGTAGTAAGAAGTCGTATGATGACAGTAGATAGAGACCTCCATTGTTCGTGGATGGATACCATTTCTTTCTACGGGTCTCACCTCGACATGGTCTATGGAGAATCGGCTGAGGCAGAAAGTTATCTCCACAGTCCATTGGACCTTACCAGGTACTCAATAGAGTAGGTGAAGTGGATTACAACTTAGTTCTTCCACCTCAACTTCACCAGGTGCATGACGTCTTCCACGTATCTCAGCTAAGGAGATTCGTTCACGACCCATCCTACATCATCGATCATAGGGAGCTGGACATCGATGACGAGGTGACATTCATAGAGGTTCCAGTGGAGATTGAGGACCGACAAAAGCGGGTCCTACGTGGATGGTCAATACCTCTTATGCATGTTCGCTGGTAGCATAGGAATTTCTAGGAGAGAACATGGGAGCGGGAGGGTCAGATGCATGCTCACTACCCCCATTTGTTCCCTTAGGGTGAGTTGTAGCTTATGGGGATGTAAATCCCTAAGTTGGGGAGAATGTTATGACACAGAATTTCCATGAATTTGTTTCTTAAATACATGGGAATTTTACGAGTCCATATTTTCTTGACATCGCTTGATTCTGAGACCCAGTGTGTTCGGAATCAATTTCTGATGTTTTTCTTGGGTACGTTCAGTAAACCCACGAGAGAGATAATCTAACTTGTGAACCTGTGCTTGGAATTGAAATCCAAGGGCACTGTTGAGCTCATAGTGTCGGTTATTGCTTTGTGTGACCAACATTGCAATTTTGTTCTAGCGAGAAAGGAATTTAGTTTTTGGAGTTTTTAATAATAATGCTAAATAATTATAAGTGTGGCTTATTTTTATTTTGGTGGTTAAAATCTCAATGTGGAGGTTGTAGGTGGGGTCCACCATGCCATAACTTCCCAGGAGAAGTTATAGTGGTGGGGCCCACACGCACATAACCTCCCTTGGTAGGATAATTAACGTGGAGACCACATGAGATTTAGCCCCTTTTAACTCTTGAAATTCACGCATAATTGTACCAACCCTCTCTTAATTTATTAATAACTCTCCGCCTCCCCTTTTATAATTTTGAATCCATTCCACCATAATTTATTAAATGTGTTTTCTCATTTAATTAAACACTACACTTGTGTTTTTGTGCCAACAAATAATAGACTTTTCCTATATTATTTTTGGTTGGAAACTTGGTAGATCTTGGAGAATTCTTAGAGAAAGCTCTCAATGGAGAATCATTATTCCAACAAAGAACGCGATGAACAAGAATAATGCAAAGAACGTCGTCAAACATCTTCTTCCTTAATCAACCCGATCAAAGGAAGGATCTGACTACGAAGAAAACTGACAACGCTTCTTCCTCGGTCTCCTACCCAAGACGCTTCCTGACATCTACGAGTCAACGCCGACATCCCGTGACTTCGTCAACGATCAAAGACAAGTTAGGTAGGGGGTTTTTTTGTTTTGATTTGATTATAAATTGTAAAATATTTTGGAATAAGTTATGTCAATTGTTATCAACATAACATGGAGTCCTCGGACCGCTTGAACACTGCCCGACCCTCCCCCTTTTGATATTGATTATTGTTGATGATGGTAACGGAGAACGAAGGTCGGCGTCGAGCCGACCTCAAAGAAACGAGCCGCGCAAGACCACCAGATCACTGGAAAGACGCAGAACCGTCGTGCGACATGGATTGAAACCGGTCCACTGCCAGGCCGGGCCTCGGCAAAGGCAGCGTGGTGCAGTCGCACCATGCGGTGGAGATGAGCCATGGTTAAGGAGGGCTACAGAAGAAATTCTCGGCACGGCGCTGTCACGTCGTGCCGGAGAAGGACCGTAGTCTTAGGCCGCGGCAGACAAGGAAGGGTGGCCAAATCTGCCAGCTGCCTGTGCGTGCTACAGGCGGGACACGAAGGGTCCTGGAGTTACCTTAACCAGTTCTAGGCGCCTATTTTTTTTTATAGAAAATAGGGGGTCATGGCACCCCCCCACGTTGTGGCCAGCCGGGCCATGGGGCGGCCGGCGGAGCAACATGGCCAGCAAGTACATGACCGGCAATCTGGGCCCCACGGATGGCCTACATGCGGCCCGCTGGCTGTGCCCCAAGTCCCACCCTCATGCGGATAGTCGGGAGGGCCTCACGACCAGCAAGCTAGGCTGTGCCTTCAGGCCGGGCCGCGTCTTCGGGTTGGGCCGTCCCTTCAGGTCGGGCCGCACCTTCGGGTCGGGCCGCCCCTTTGTGTTGGGCCACCCCTTTTGATCGGGTTGGAATCATGGACCGAGTTGGACCCCGGTCCAGACCTAGGTCTGGTCGGGTTGGTCTGACTGGGTCTGACTGGACCAGGACGCATCATACCTAAATACACATATTCCCCCATAACTTGGGCTACATGTGTCGTATCGAAAATCCTTCTATGGAAACAGAAATCATAGAATGAGACAGTTCTTTTGGGATACCCCACAGGAGGTTTGGATATAGATCGGGTATGGTCAGGTGAGTTTGAACCTAAAATCCTACCTGGACCATGGAACGAAAATGACACTAACTAACAGACCGAGAATCCGAACAACACACAATTTATTGCGTTGAGATCCCATTTATGTGGAGGAACTTTGAGATACTTCTACATGACACTTCACAACAGTTGGATATTTGGCCAGTAGCTCGGGGAGCGGATCCTTCTAGTGACGAGCTGACAGAGTGCATAGGCCTACTTGCAGATAGACCTGACGACTGCTTGATCAATTCTTCTAGCCTAGTGAGGAGAGCCTGGTAGTTGGCAGTTAACCCACGGTGGTGGAGTGCCTAGTAGTTGGCGGCAGACCTGAGGTTCTCAACAGGAAGAGTACCTCTGTAGTATATTATGGGGAGACCCTTGTCATTGGCGGGAGTCCCAGAGTGGAGGAGCCCCTAGTAGTTGGTAGAAAACCCGTAGTACTCGACAGGAGAAGTACCTCCGCAGTCCAAGGATAGTGAGATGTGCCTTGGTGTCGCGACATGTATACTGTTCTCGACAGAGGAGGAGTTCTGCTCCAGTCGTTGTTTTGATAATGAATATCCTAGTTTGAGCTGAGTCATTAAATTTTGTGTTTCCTCAAGATTGAGATGGGTTACTTGATAACTTAGGTATATGTATGGGCATATACCTAAGTATGGGTTATCCGTTGAATCATTTACATTGTGGTTTATCCTTGATATATATTGTGAGACCTTGAGGGTCTTAAGGTCCCTACTGAGTATCATTATACTCACCTCTACATGGGCTATTCCCACATCTTGTTGTTTTGGATGTAGACGACGGACAGCGATGACGGAGGCCGAGAGCACCAGGACTGCACGGTACCTGGAGGTGGAACATTCGACGAGTCGGTATGCAGAGGATTCTGATGGATGTGTAGTGTTTAGGTGGCCATCAATACCTACCCTTCAGGTAGGAACCCTGGAGGAAGATCCAGAAGCTGCTCTTTACATCTCAGTCATTTTTTCCTTTTTCAGTTGTACTTGTACATTACTTTGGGCTTGTATTTTCGGCCCCTTTTACTTTCCAACACCTCTTCTGTATTCATTTTTTCTTTTAGTTGTGTACTCTGATTGTTTGAGTTTACTTTCCATAAAGGCAATTCCTTCACAGCTTAGGTAATTACGTCTTTGGTGCTAGTCGCCAGCCTCTGGCCTATGGAAGGCGGGCATGGGGTATTCACGGCATGGGCCCCGAGGACGGGTCATGACAATGATGATTAAACCTTATTTATTATCCTTATGATAACCTAATGTATGATAGAACATCATCTAAAATAGTAATGAATGATGTTTAGTTTCCCTATGATAATAAAACCCAATCTGAATACTCAAAGTGGAACTGATTTTGTAATGATATATCTCTGTTTGTTAAAAGGTAAACCATTTTTTCACATATATTTAAACTATGATTCTATATAATCGAGAATGGGTATGTATTGTGGACCCGTTTCGAAACTCTTGAAGGATTTTCATATAATAAATCACATTTTCCATAATATCCAATATGAAATTTTTGAAAATATCAGGACAGAAGATGAAATTTCTAAAACCAAAAGTTTCATATGTTGAAAATAAAAAATCAATATTTAGTTATTTTATTATGGTTTTTTATGATTATAAGGTTGTTTACATTTACTAACAATGTCTGGTGGTCATGATAACCATTTTTGTGTTTCCATGATACAAGAGATACAATGATAAATTTTAGGTTGTAATATGTATGATCAAATATTGTGGTACCCTATTTGAGATAAATTAAATTAATTATTTATATAAATTTAAAACCACTTATGCTTATTAATTCAAATCCTAAAATATTAAATTTTTAAATAGTATTAAAAACTCATAAGGTTATGATGATCACATCTCAAATTTATGAATATTCCCCAATTGAAGTAATAAGGAACGTTCTCCCTGTACATTCTTTTATTATTAAAATATTATAAATTGATGTTGTATTGGACATGGATTGTATTTCATTATATAAATCTAATTTCAATTTCCATGTAAACGAAGTCAGATATTTTATTTTGAACTATCCTTTTAGGTATTAATAATGTAAGGATAAATGTGGAATTAAAATGGAAATTGTGTCCATTACATGTGTATTTATTCTAATTGATTTTTCAATTTTACATCTTATAGTTGGGTAGAAATAAAATATTGATTATATGCCAAATTGTATATATATATATTTTTTATTTATCAATAATTTTCCCAGGCCTCCATGAAATCATGATGTTCTATTTTCTATGGACAACAAACTAACTTATACACATATTTCAAACACTCCAAACAGAATGGACCTGATTGAATTATAGGAATTGAAGAAGACACTCCTATAAAACCATGATAAGGGATTAATTTAGCCTATTGGGTTAGCATGATGTGAATATTTAAATAACTTTAAGAAAAAAGATGGATAAATGATATTATTAATTTATTATTTTGATCATTATAATATCAATATAAATAATAATAATCTTATTCATAGTATTTAATGGTTTGATCAATTAGGAGGATCTCAATTTATTTCCAAGATTTATCCTTGATCACAATTCTATATTTTGATGCTAAAAAGTGAAGATAAACACATGATAGATTTTTTTTCAACTTAAAGACTCTATTAATTATTAATAATTAAATGTTGTATTTGTAATTACCATTTTATCTTCATGGGATTAATGAATAGTATTTTTAGGTATTACCTTGACTAATTTCTGGTAGTCTTTATATATGATATTACTATACATTCAATGATATTGGATGAGAAGTAAAATTAACTAAAGATTGTGCAAAAGACCAGATAAAAGAATAATTTTAATTAAAAATATACCAACTCTAAAATTTGGATTTATAAATTTAAACTTTTTGGTCATATAATATTAAATGATCATTTATCGATAGAGTAATTAATGTAAGAAGTTATTAAAAAAACTAGATCATCCACTTCAGCTAAAATCCAAATGCTACGTGGATTGTGTGGCTCTTATCGGTTCTTTGTGATGTAGTTATCATTACCATATAAACAACTCACTAAGGTAACAAAAATTGGGGTTAAGTTCATTTAGACTGATGAGTGTGATGAAAATTTCAAGGAATCAAAGGGATGTTTGACCAGTAACCCTATAACCACACTACCTTTTAGTGGAGGCAATTTTTTTATTTACAATGATGCATTATGTAATGGGGTGAGATAAATAATATTAGAAAATGTTATGGGGACAAACTATGCCTCGTGTTATTTGACAGTTCATGAGAAATATTACCAGTCTTAGGATTTGGATTTAGTGGTAGTAATAATTGCATTAATTATATGAATGATTATATTTGTAGAGAATTTTGTGACATATATATGGATAATAAAAAATTAATGTATACATTCACCCAAAAATAGCATAATATTTTCCAAAGATGTCCTCTGGAATTTATTAATTTTTATGAATGCTTAATACACTACAATCCGTGAAATGTTAAAAGGTAAATGATTTATAGAGTCAAAAGGTTGATACATGATTTTGAATGATAATGATAATAATAGATACTATATTTTTATATTTTTATAGGATGGACCTTGAAATGTCGATCTATAGGGAGAAATATTTTCTTCTTAAAATGGGGTTTCAACCATTTATCCAGGTAAAGATTTACATGCCACAAAATGAGGGTGTGGAACTAAAAAATAATTTGAGAAATTAGCCTTATTAAAAACCAATATTTTGATAGAATGAAATGTTATTGGAATGCAGTATATTCCCCATCAATAACATACATGAAGAAGGAACTAATTTAAGAAACCCAATTCACTTCTAAATATATTAATCATTAATGTATAGAGATTCATAGTGATTACAAATACTAATAACAGTTGGAAAATAGGATGATAGATACTTTTGGATAGATATATCAATTATTTGTATATTATAATGATAAGGATGATAGAAAATATTATAATGCGATATTAAAACCAATACCCTTATTATAGTTAAAATGAGAAAACATCACCATGTATTTCATTATCAAACATGACAAAAAATATAATAACCATAATTAAATTTTATTTATACTTAATATCCCTACTATGTCAAAAACATTACTACTACCAGGTTATATTTTTCTCCTATTATGATTTATATGGTATATGTTATTTAATTGTTTATTTTTCATGGGCAACCATGTTTTATTGTATGATATCTAGATTAATGGTTTAGCTCAATGATTTAGAGTATTATTCACCAAGATAATGATAAAAAATTGTGTTTCAAAACTATTTATAATCCTCAAAAAAATTTCCACTCTTAGAGGACTTTTAAAACACAATTGGATATATTGTAACCATGTTATATAAATTTAAATTGTGGTTAGAATACACAAATTCATCTCCAACAATTTTTAAACAAAAAAATTCTTCTCTTGATCGTTCAAATGGATAAAATGAATCCATATATGGAAAGAAATGTAAAATTATGAAATACGGTAACTAAGATAGATAAATTATGATATTGGTACCCATTCATGATTATTAAATAACAATGAAGTTAGAACCATTAATTAGATTATCAAGGAAACTCTGAGTTGATGTATGTGTTATATTGACAATAGAAACTAAAATCTATAATTAGATGTTGTTGTGAATGATTTTTTGTTAATTTTCCAATTATATAATGTTATTATATGATTAAATAATGGAATGATGTGTTATATGTATGTTATTCCCTTTCGTATTCTTGAACTTGAAAATACCATACCCTATTTTTAGGAACTCCCACTAAACTAGCCTCATGTTAACGATGTGTTTTGTGTCTCTATTATGATGATATATATTCCTGACTCTACACAAGTAAAAAAATTGGGAATTTGCCACTAGAGAATGATCGTTTTTATTATGATAAACTATTAGATAACCTAGATCATATAGATATCATTCTATGGAAAACAAATTACTCATAGTGTTAAAGTTGCTTGGAGAAAAAAAAATATGAGGAAGCTACATGGGAACCTTAGGTTATTAAAATTAATTATTATCCTATATTTTTTGTACTATAGTATATTCTTTTAAGGGAAATTTAATTTTATATGGGGAGGAACGTAACACCCAATTATTTTATATGCATTTATTTTGAAATAAAACATAAATTATTTAATTGTATCTATAATATGTATCCTCGAAATTGTATGAAAACTAACATTGTAAAATTTCATAAATTAGTAGAAAAAATAGAAGTAATGAATTATTGTAACCAATTTTTTAAAAAATATGACTTTTATTTTTATTAATTCTAAATTATTATATCCTAAATATTAAGTAAATTCATTTTTTGCTTCAAAAACTAATTTTAATAAAAATTGTTTATTAAAAAAACTTAAACGAAAAATTTATAATAAATTTATTACATTTTTAGAAATTATATATAACAAAATTTATATTGTTTTTAAATAACCATTGAAATAATTTTTTTGTGGGAGTTTTAAATTTTTTTAAAATGATTTTTCTATTAGTCAATAGTAAAAATATCGAGTTTTGGTAAAATTGTAATTTCCGTCCAAGTAAATTACTCAATATTTTTTAAATTTTATATAAAATAGAACAATGTGTCCTTAAATTAGAAATTATATATTTAATTACACATGAATCATCATTGTATTTTATTTTGGTGTCTGTTAATTTTTTTGAATCAAAATAATATTTTTTTTAAAAAGTATGCTATTAATGTGTTCTTTTCTTAAAAGATGAATTCAATAATTATTTATTAATAATGAAATTATTGATTATATTTTAAAGTCGATATTTCTTATGTGAATAATTTTTTCAATATAAGTAATTGACAAAAATTATGCTTTATTATTAAAAATTAAATTTTTAAAATTATTTTTTGGTAGAGATTTTCACAATGAATAAAAATTAAATTTTACAACTTATAGAACTATAATATGGTAAAACATATTTACTAATTTAAATAATATTAATTAAAATTATTTAATAGGTTCATTATAATTTTTTCTTTGGGAATATGAATGAAATTAATTTTTTTTACACAATAAATGTTTAAAATAGTTTTCCCCAAGGGGAGTTAAATTATTTGATCCATGTTGGATTTACACCCAAACCTAAAAAATTATAACTTAAGAAATATATATATTGGTAACATTATCCAAAATTTTAATCCTTATCTATTTGAATCAACATGCCCCTGAAATTGACCTTAAATCATTGAAATATTTTAAGAAATTCCATGTGTGTCCCTCTCATCTTTTATAAAAAGGAACATCTCCTCCTCCCTTATTAAAACAATTTTTTCATTATACATCTTCCAATACATAATAAATTTTTTTTCTAGAATCCTTACCTTTATTTTTGTGTTTATAGTCTTCTCATAAGACCAATACTTCAAATATTAAAGTATAATCCAAAGTGGGTCGGTAATGACATAATATTTTTTTTTGGAAATTCCATTCATAAAAATACATCATAATGAGATGAAATCAGAACATAATTAACTACATTGTGATATGTGACCCTTATAACATGATTTTTCACTTTTATGATGTAAATTTCAAAATTCCAACATACACAGTTGCGATCAGTAAATTATATGGAGTCCAATAAGAAAATGTAATTTTTGGTGAATAGAAACATAACTTTATGAATAGTATCATACCCTTATGAATAGTTTTATACACCTAATGAATTGTAACCTTACCTATATTAGTGTATAAATACAATTCTACTGTATATATGATATATATATTCTTTAACATACGTAAACAAATGTTTTAAAACAGTTATTTTTAGAATAAATTATGATTTTTATTAGATAATAATTAATAAAATATAGAATACTATTTTTGAACAAATTGACTTCATTTTATGATTCTACATGTCGAAAAATGGTTGGGGTAATTTTTTTTAATTTTCTGAAATACATGAATTTTATGATTAATAGTGAAATACCATAATTTACAAAATAAGCTAAATAAGCTAACTATAGAGTCATGCATGATGTTCTGATGATGCAAGACCCCCATTGGATCAATTTCACATGATAAAATTACTATTCTTGGTCTTGGAATACTCACTATTCCGTGTCTTGTGGGGAAATAATAAATTAATGAATTTTATATTAAAGATTCCCCTCTCTCCACCACTATAGAAAACCCCTCTCACTCCCCCTTCCATTCACTCCTCTTAAGCCTTGTTCCTTCTCCAAATTATATCTCAATACCTTCCCAACCTCCTACCACACTTCCAACAATCCTTGGTAACATAAAAATACCGAAACCTCTCCTTAAGAATGTTCTCAGTGAAGTTTGGTTCAAGAGGTAAATTCATATTTTAAATTCATTTCCTTTCCTTCCAGGTTCATTTGTTTTCTTTTTTTATTACCTATCCTAATCAAAATTTTGTGATGTCTCTAGTACCTTATATGTATAGGAATGTTTTCATGATTGTGGAATGAGTTATCATCATGTCCCCCTTTTTACCTTCTTTTATACTAGTATGAAGAGCACCATCTAAGATATGATAATTTTCCACATTCAAGGACGATGGAATTTCTATTTCTATTATCATTATCAATTATGGTCATAAAACCATTATTGTTATGGTTGAACTATATTTTTATATATAATATAACCTATTTAAGATTATGTAATCCCATTTTACAAATGGTATTAATTATAAAGAAAAATGAGTTAGTTGTAATCAAAACCCACAAGTTAACTAAAACAATTATCATTAAAGTTATATATAATAATTCATCATCATTCCATGTTATAAAGTTATATAAATGACTAATAAAACATATTTATGTTCATAAATAACATATAATTTCAATTCTGGAGATTTACATCCAGTCAACATACTTAAATACAAGTTAACCAAAGATGAAAATAAATAAAATTAACACTCCCTAGGGACATAATTCAAAACAAAAACTTATCAATCAGAACATAAATAAACTATAACCTCATGAACCGATGTGACATATAGTACATGAATTATGGTGGGTTGTATCTTCATGAAATGATGTTTTTTGTCTTTCATCACCACTACTAAATAAGGAATATGATGAAATAATTAATATTTATATATGATATATGTGATATTATTTTTAATTTAAAATTATAATAAAACATTTATCTTCTTACCTCCCATGCAAATGGATACAAATATTGTCAATCATGTGTAAGAAAATCTACGACCTTGTGAACCAATGCGATATATTTTTTATTTCTATTTTACATGGATAGAAAAAATGATAGTCTAAATGAATATATGCTATTTTTGTAAAATTATTCTATATCTATAATAATTATTTCACTTATAATTTCTTACATTATAATTTTTGATGGATGCGATAATGACATTCATGTTTATGATAGAAAAAAAACTTGTGAAGCGATGTGTTTTGATTTTTACTAAATAAACTTAATTGAATGTAAAATTAGATAATTTAATGAATATATGTTCAATATATACTAAATAATAAGTGTTAAGTGTAATATTTTATTTACCATTATTCCATTTAATCCTTCAATAAAATTGAAATAGCGATCCTAAATATATATAGCCTATAATATCCATGAATAATATATTACTTTTTATGTTTCTATATTTTACTTATTTATAAAAATATAGATAAACTGAATATAAATTATATTTATATCATTTTTAAAATTCCTTATATCATTGAACCAAGATGAATTTCATAAGATTGAATATATGAAATAAAAACATACATGAAAAACAAAATTGTTATATCCTCAAAACAATATTTTAACAGGGAATTGTTAATTTACAGGTAATAAAAGGAAAAAAGTAAATATTATATGGAAGGACACACATATATATATAAATATGGGTTTTATTATATTTATAATAAAATAAAATAAATTATGTAAGAGTATTGAATGTGTACAAATAAATTTCATACATATGGTGATTGAATTTTGACTCACATTTTACTTCAGTGAGAAACATACCAAATCCACCAAAAATTTATTTTATGTGGAGTATATAATGCCCATTAAACGAGTTTATGATGATTCTCATCTGAGTAATTTTTATAGTATCCATTTTATTACTTATATTTCAGGGTGCAAACAGCTGAATATATTCTATAGTTTCATGGGATTTTTGACTTAAATTGCCTTCTTCGGTAAAAACATAATTTTTTGAACCTTTTTTCTTCTATGATCTGTATATAATACCCCATTTTCATGTTGTATCATATATATAATGAATCTAATGTTATTAAAGTATTAAATATATTCTATTTTTTTAATTAGTATATCCATTTAATATAAACTAAATTTGTAATGGTTTGATGTTACAATGACATCATTTATGTGGATTATTAATGATTTTGATTTAGATGATGAAATATTATGATCTATATGTGAATAAACTGATGAATTTTAATATATAGTAGTAATTTTTTGAGAATACATGTCTTCCTATTATTATCCTCTATTTATTTTTAATTAATTTCAACGAAATATTTTTTAGGAAAGAAATTTTTTTTCTCCATTTGGTTGAAATACCTTATTCTTATTTATTCATGTCTTCTACAAAAGATTAAAAAAATACATCAAAATTCCCAAATTTTTTATTAAAGACATTTTAAAAATAATTTACTTTTAAAAATTTTCTTTAAAAGGAATATTTAGGTTTATATGGATACAATGTCCATTTGGTTTTGTCTAAAAATGATAAAGGAATCCTTGATATAAATTATATGTGATTTTATTCCATCATAATTAGAAAATATTTTATATCATCCACTACATGTGTCCAAATTTATTTTTTTAATAAATTTAATCAAAAATGTTTTAACATGTAAAATGGTATTTTGAGATTTTAAAATAAATTTTTTATCAGGAAACTACCAATATGATTTTTAAAAATAATTTTGACATATCATGACATCATTTGATATTATTTATGATTTTCTAGGGATACGATCCAATTATACAATATGTATTTAAATTTAGATGAATTTTGTTTATGATGATAATATTATTATTAAATTAATTTCTTTAGAAATTTTACATAATAATGAAATGTTTATAAAACTATATCCATTTTAATAAGTTTTGATATATTAAAAATTTAATGACATTTATGAACATATATATGTGGATTATCTAATAGGTGTTACTTATTCTCCCTAAAATGAATTTATTAAAGACGGATAACTCATAATTAAATGTGTTATGTACAAACCTTACTACATGTTCAAAATGTCATGAATGAACCTAATTACATGTTCAAAATATTATGATTAAACAGATTGACATGTTCCCAATGTCATTCATGAACCAGATTACATGTTCAAAATGGTGTTTATGTACATAAATTTCATGTCCACATGGTTATGTGTGATCCAAGTAACATTCCCAAATATTTTTTGGGGTAATTATTTCATGTCTTTAACCTAGTGTGTGACACAATTTTATTTTATAATGTTTTATAATGTTATAAAATTTTGTATTATCAAATAATCATGGACTAATTCCAATGATACGTTCACATATCTCATTTTTTTATTCAATTCTTATTCATGTATTATGAAAAATATATACATATTTAATGAAAAAATAGGTTTATCTTTAATATGTAATGTATTGGTTTCATGCTTTATTCTCATGTTCTCACACACTTACTCTTCTGATATTTTTATTTATTTTCCATTTGTACCATTACTGAGCATATAAGATCTCCCTTTCTCATATTTATAATATTTTATTTTATAGAAATGATTGTATTAGGGTTGGTTTTTGATATGTATATAATGGGACAATATAAATTGGATATGTTGAAGATTGTTCAATAAAGTAGATGATTGTGTACTTGGTGTCCAAATTAACTAAAACATTATGGTATTTATTAATGTATTTACGAAATGTAATAAACAATAAAATATTAATATCTGATATCTATATATGATAATTTTGGTTCACTATAGTAGGTATTGTATTAATAGTTTAGTTAACATTTAGGATCATTTATGATAAAACTATAGTAAGATCCCTAGAGATATTTATTTTGATATGACTAGGGATGTTTCTATAGATAAGTCGTAGGAAGATACAATGTATTGGAAAATATATATGAATTTATGTAAAGGATTTTGTGAGGGTTTTATATGAAATTAGCTTAGTTCCTCGATTCTAGAAGTTAATATGGATATGGCATAAATTTACAAAGGAGTAATAACTTGAAAACGGTAGAATTTTGCTGGTCATAATCGTAACATTATGGATTAAATAGTGCCTTTCTAAAAACATTATTTGAAACTCCTATGATATATTATTTGGAAATAATCAAACCTTTTATAATTCATAATGATGGATTTAAATAATTAAAATGAATTCCTAGGTCAATCCTATGGTGGAATATATTGAAAATTAGGTGTCATTATTTATAAATCTAATTTTTAATATTTTTTCAAGATTATGTGGTTCCCCAATTTAATTGTTGTTTCTTACAATAATTTTTTTGTTTTATATCATGGATAAAACCCTAAGGAACCTTATTAACAATAAGTGTGAAAGAAAATAAAATTATTTTACCCTTTGATTCATAATGTTGGGAGAGATGGAATGAATTTTTTTTTCTTTTATCCCACATTTTTCCAAGCATTGAATCATTCTGAACATTAGAATGTGGAAAATATGGAATTACGTTATGTTGAGTCCTTCTATGAGGTAATGTCTAGATACCTCTAGTTGTTTCATTGGTCCCCTAGTTATTAATTAATCGACTACTACAACTAAAAATATATTTTTTCATCAGTATTCTTTGTAGGAAAAATTGATTTTGTCTCTTTATCATTTTAAATCTAATGAAGAATAGTGGTCTAATCTTATTACGAACATAATAAAATAAGAAGGAATTGAATCTATGTGATGGGAATAGATTAAATTGATATTTTCATATTTTTGCATCCCTATTTTTATATATTTAAGGATAAAGACTAAATTCCATTAGATTAAGATGAATGATGATGAATTTATTGGTACATATAAAGAAAATTTTAAAGAAATCCAAGATATTAATTTGGATTAATCATCATCCATGAAATAAAAATTGATTTACTAATTGGGGGATCAAAACTAACTCTTTTAATGTCCTTTAAAGTAGGTTACATTACCACTAATTAAGAATTCATATTATTTGTTATGAATGTATAAATAAAAATTAGGGATTCCCACCATTACCATTATTTTGATAAGAAATGAAGTATTCATTCTCGTATGGCGTTGAATAAATAATATCATGGAATTATTTTTTTTCTCCTACATTATAGGAATTCTGGAAGAAGAACTAATGTGAATTACTAAAATTAACAAGAGGATGTTTCATGTGTAGAAGGATTGACAATCAATAAAATGTTTATATATGTTATGTGAGGAGGTAAGTGAAAAAAATTAATAGCTATAGAGATCAACATAGTTCACTATCTACAATTTATAATATCATATATAAATAGTTTGTGAGTTTTGGAAATAAATATCCCAGTCCATGGAAAAATTTGATGATACTATAAAATGACCTCAAAAAGAAAAGGATAAAATTAAATCATATGAAATCATAGCAATAGATGAGAATCATAAAATTGTGGTTTTCTATTGTTGGAAATTTCATGTTATATTTTTTATAAATAACTTATATGAAAATATTTTTGTTCATCCTTCTAGGAAATATTCATTTATTATCTCACTATAAATAGATTACTAACTAATGAAAATGAATTTGATTTTATAAATAAAATTTTGATTATATATCAGTACATGTATAAAACCATATTTCTTTTTAATTTGATCTGGATAAGGAAAAATATTATTTAGGGAATAAATTGTGTAATCTATTTTTGAATCATATGTGATTTATTTTGACATTTGGATGTGATTATGTTATAGAAAATTTTTTATGAGTCTTTATGGGTTGTTAAAATTATTTTCATGTTTATCAGGGAAGGGTATGTGATGAAATCATTTTAATATACGTGATTCAATTTTCCAGATAAATTTTAGCAGATCTTTATAGTTAACTATTTGTCTAATTAATTAAGTTGAATATTATATGTTATTATAATCCTTGTTCTATACATCGTGGTAATAGTAAATATTTATAGGATGATGGACTAAAATATAAAACATATGATAAATCAACTTGTTCAATAATGAATCATTAATCATGGATATTTATTTTTTGGCGTAACAGATGAAGTTGATGTTAATAAAAGACAACTAAATGATGATTTTTTAATGTCAAAATGGAAATTTGATACCATAATATATTTTTATATTTTAAATTCATGAGAATATCTAGAAAAAAGCTTAAATTTTTGTTCTTCAATTGAATATCTCTAAATTTAAAAGTATGTTCCATGTATCACTCAGGAGTACGTATAAACCAGAACATTAACATATTATATTGTTAAACGTTATTCCATTTGGGCATGATATTTTATAAAATTAACAACCCATAAATATTCTAGATTATGTAATGCAAGTAATGTGAAATAGTTCCACTCACATGGACTTATGCATAGTAGTAAAACCACCATCATGTGGAATCTAAGTGGGAATATAAGGATGAATAAGGTAGATGTAAACTAATTTTTTATAGAAGAGTGAAAATTTTAAAAGTAAACATTTATTTAAAGGTGGTATAATGTGAAACCTTTATATTTTAGGATATTTTTTCTAAATAAATTTAATTTCTTTATTTTCTTCATTTATAAGAAAAATATATTTTATATTGAATTATATGATACATTGCATTTTCATTCCACTATATGAAACAATTATCATAAATGAAACCCTATATACTATTAAAATATAATTATTAAATATTATAGTTATTTCCTAAGTATTAGTATAGAGGAGATGGATAATATTAAAAAATTATGAAAATATATGATTTAAAGATATATATAAAATTAATTCTTGTGATTACTAATGATTTAGAAATTATAATAAAAACCTTTTGATAATAAAGAAAATTATTTTCTGAAAAACTATTCTTATGCACAAAAATTATAATTATCCTAATAAATCAAATAATTAACCTTTAGGGATTATTTTTAATGTAATTTATACATTATTAATTAAATATTTATTTCAACATTCATCTTATTAGTTTTCTTAGATTGAGAAAATAATAAATCCAATTCTGTAGTTAAATTTTTATATTTCAAAAAATACATTTTATATTATTTTCAAAAATATCATTAAACATTATTTTTAATAATTCTGAAAAATTTATTTTTAAAAATTTAAATCATTTTATAAATCATCATTTAAAAATTATCTTTGAGTTAATTTCTATTAAATTTCAGAGATGAAATATTTTCTGATGAATGACTAAAAATAGGGATTTATTAAAAAAGGGATCTTTTTATGGCATTTTAAAAAAATTATTATTACAATAAAATTAAAATTAGATCATTTATATAACTATTAAAACAAATTATGTTTTTTGATTCATTTAAAATTTTTATTTTTATATAAAATCATTTTATAAATTTTGAAATTTTCTCATTGCCGAAAAAACAATTCCATCGCATCCGTGAGAATAATTTTAAATTAAAAATTACCACTTTTTGAAAATGGATTTTGAAATAATTTATTCTATATTTGGGATCATCAAAATAATTTTTATCCAAAATTTTCAAATTACATTTTTACTATAATGAGTAGTGAAATAAACTAATTACCATTGATAATGTAAAAATTTGCTTACCCGAGGATTAAAATAAATATACAAGTTGTAAAATGAAATTTTAATATGTAAAACCCCAATTAAATTTCAATATATTGTAATTATATATTCTACTATAAAAATGATTCATTTTAGAGTTTATTTACTTGATAAAATAATGTTTATACATTTTTTCATTCAAATATTACGTGTGAGCCACTCAACTCAATTATCAAAGGACACCAGCTATAATATAATATTCACAATTATATATAAATTTAATTGATAAAATCCATGAGAAAAAGTATTTCATAATTATATTATCACATCATGGAGTCCTTGGTTGGATCATAAATCCAATATAGGATGGCTTTGGGTAAACATAAAAAGATGTCTGATATTATACATTTTCCATCATAAATTCCCACAGTTGTAAATAATGAAGGATTTGATTTGTATATATTATATTAAATAAATTATTAATCCTATATTTTTATAATAACACATTATTAATCTTACCTTCCAACCCTTGGAAGAATAATGATGTCACTCATGTGTCTGTCTGATTATAACCACACGAACCGACATGATGTAGTTTTTCATTTCTATTTTACATAGATGGAAATACTAATTGATTAAATAAATGTATATTATATTATTAACATAATTATACATACATAATAAATATATAAACTAAACCTTCTTACCATCCATTCTATGTGGGATATGACATTGTCCTTTCTGTGTACAGTAGACAACTGCCTCATGAAACAATGTGATTCTTTTTTAACTATCCCTTTGAATGGATGGTAATAAAATAAATTATTTAATATATCTAATAAATTTGAAAGAAATTTTTTTAGATAAATGTAATATATTATTTATTATTCATTCATTTTGTCCTTCTTGAAATATGAAATAGTGGTCATGCGTTCATATGACCTACAATCTTCATGAATGATATATAACTTTTTATATATCTATTATTTATTAATATATACATAAAATATATACATAAAATTTATAATATTAAAATAATTAATTGAATTCAAGATAACAATGAAACATGACTAATATTTGAGTATTGAAAAAAATATATCAATACATATATGAAAAAAATTTGTTATTACAAGAACCATGATTATAAAAAGGAATTGTAAATAAAAGATTAAAAAATGTCATAAGTAAATCACAAATTGTTTTATAAATATAAATAGTATGATAAAATATTTCTATATTAAAATTATATTTGTTATAATTGATGTTTAAATATGTATGATGGGCGATGAGAATAATGGTATGGGATTTAGGCCTCACTTATTACTATTGTGAGACAGATGCCCTAATTACCACCTATTTTTTTATGAAATAATATAATATCAAAAAATGTATATTGTGATACTTCTATTGAAATTTTGTATTATTTACAAATAAATTTTTATGACTCTTTTTGATGGGGTTTTTAGTTCAAACAATACATGAGTAGTAAGGGATTTTGGACTCAAATTCCCATCTTTCGGACAAAATTAATGTTGTGCACATATATTATTCTATTAGGTTTTTATAAGTACCCTTGGAATTATTGTATCATGAATATACATATTTTCAAGATATTAATGTTTTAATTATTTTCATTCATTATAGTGTCCTATAATTAAATAGATACCAAAGTGGAAAATGATTGATGTTATAATATCACTGAAATCGGGATTGATTATGATTATATATTTCAAAATGAAATATTGTAATCTATCTATCATTAAATTCATTCAATTCATTCTTCAATATTTCTTTCCTAGGAATATATATTTTCCCTCCATTTTGATCTTTGTATATTCATATTATTATAAAGTAATTCTTTTCTATGGAAAATCGAATAATTTCTCTTTTCGGTCAGAAATCTAATTTCCCCAATATACATGTCTTCTAAAAGTAGTTTAAAAAATATTTTATCATTACCCAATGAAATTATTAATGATTTTATACCCATTTTTTACATTTTAGAATATATTTAAAGAGTAATAATCATGTTATTTTCAAAACAAACCCCAAATAGCTTTTCCGGAATATGTGAAAGGAATATTTGTTTTAACGTGTACACTATTTTCAACCGTCATGGCCACTTAATGTTTTATATATTCCTTTATACGATTCCCTTCTTATTTTCAAATAGAAATATTTTATTTTTTTGTTTTATAAATTATTTTCTAAATTTTCTTGTGTTATTTCCACAAGAAATATTCTTAATGATTTCTCAAAATCATTTTCCATATAATATGTAATCCCTCCATGTTTGAGATAAATTATATTGGATATGATCCAATAAAACCATAATTATTCATTATTTTTATAATTTTTTATTATGTTAACATGATTTTTCTGAAATCCATGTCTATCATTGGGTTATACTGTAATGAAATGTTATGTAACAAGAACTATTTCATAGGTTATGATATAATGAATATTATGATATTATTATGCACAAATTTATTGATTATTTGATGGGTGGGACATATATCTCCCTTTATTCATTGATTAAATACAGATACATCATGTATAAATATATTATTCATGATCCTTATTTCATCTTCACCACGATATACATGAAAATGATTACATATTCACAATATACATTGTACCCATGATGAAATGTTCATAATGTTATTAATATACCTGATTACATGTTAATAATGTTATGCAAGTTATTATATTTCATATCCATTTTATTTTTCATATACATGGTTTCATGAATATATTTTTATGAGAGGTATATATATTATTTCTTGAACATACATAGTGATTTTGTTTCTATTTATTCATACTGAAAATGTTATAGTATTTTGTTTATGCAATAATCTATGTGTCATACCAATGTTATGTTCTCATGGATCAATTGATATGATTTAATTATGATATAAGTATTACTAATTACTAATACTATTCTATGAAATATGATTTTGATATTTGATAAGCAAGTTGTGGAATTCATATGTTATGTTCATGTTCCTATAACTGAATGATCATGTTATGTTTTTGTATTTATGATGTTTACCAATACTGGTAATATAAGCTGACAAATTATTAGGTTTCTTTTCATAGGTTATCATGAATTGTTATATGTATGGTTTATTTTTGAATGGAATAAGAGAGGAAGATCATAATGGGTGAATTTTATGATCTTTTACCAAATAGAAGACTATTTACCTAGTCTCCAACAGATAAATATATTAACATCATTAGGCAAGAGATTTTAAATATAATTAATATTAAAATATTAATATGCTTTATATATTAATTATGATCTTGGGTCTATTAATAATATTACAATATTAATAAAAATAAAATATAATGTGACCAAATGAAATGAAATTGAGTTATGAAATTATTTAACACTTGGAAATTTTAATATCGAATACCATTGAAAAATAATTCAAATTAAATATTAAAATTTCAGGAAGCCTTATGGATTCTGGAAAGTATATTTAAATGTTTTCTTAAATAACCCATTTAAAAAATTATCCATTACATTATAATAATATAAAAGGAAACTAAATTGATATAAAATAACTTAACTCATGTTTCCTTTTTGTTAAAATATTTTTAACCTACAACATAATGATTTTAGTTTTTTATAAATTTTTTTGAGAACCATATTTATATTTATAATATCAAATATAATTATATCATAACATATTACCTCCCATTAATGTTTTATTTAATATTATTATTATTGTCTCAAGTATGAATGAATTTTTTTTCTCAAGCATGTTTTTAAAGGATTGTTCTTGTTCATGTGTATATAATGTAGTTACAAAATATAAAGATTTTTATTTAATTTAAAAATTTTATATTTACTTATTGGATTTATTTTCTAAAGCATTCGATAATGTTGGGAAAGGAAAATTATTGGCCTCATTTGGGGAGTCAATTGGTCATACTTACACACAAGAGACAATATCATTAACTTAATTGGTGAAATGGAATCGAAGGTAACATTACAGTAATTTTACATAATTAATATGACATGTTTATTATATATATTTATTCATTCTACCATTATAACTGTCCATGTGAGTTGATGAAGGAAAAAAATTACATGAATTTTTGAGTTGGCTGTCCACCATACTAACAAGCGATTGGTTTGTTTGACATTTGAAAGAGTAGTATATTGATAATTATTAACACATAAAAATAATAAAATCTAAGTATATTAGAGATAATGAGGTTATTATATTGAAAATTTTAATTTATAATTGTTGATTAAGAAATAATAAATTAATATAACGATCTTAGTAATGAAATTTACCTTTACATAGTAGAAACCCCTTTAGATCTATTAATAAGGACCATATGGTACGCCTTTTGGAATAATAAGTTTAGATAATGTTTATAATGTTTTTATACAATATTATTTTACTATATATTCAATACAAATGGATTTATATGTTAGAATAAGGGGATAGAGAGAGTTCAATTTTAAAATAGAGGGGATTGTTTTTTAATATACTCAAAATTCTTTATTATTGGGACGTAACTATCATCCCATGTGCCAGAAATATTGATATATTTGAAATTTTCAATATGTTATATTATTCCCAAATCTCTATAGAATAAATAAAATATTGTTGTATTCTTGTTCAGAATTATAAAATATGTTTTATTACTCCCCCATTTTATTTTTCATTGTGGTAATTAGTTTATTTATCATATGTAATTTATCCTCTAATAGAAAAATTAATTGTGAATTATTATATAATTTATAATTATAAATATTAAATATTATTAATAATTTATCAATTTTTTTTCAATGTGGATATAAAATTAAATTTGACATAAAAACATGTAAAATGAAAAAACACTTTCCAACCTCAACTATGATTCTTAAATTTTTCATTATTTTATATTAGTTGTGAGAAAATAAATTTTAAATAATTTTATAATATTAATTTTGATTCTTGTATGTTTGGAATACATTTTACCATATTAAAAACATATAAGTGGAAAATTTTAATTTGAAATAAAAAACATAGAGGTGTTGACAAATTAGATTTCATGAGATGTTTTTTTCAAGAATATGATTACTTTATATCCAAAAATGACTATTTCTCCTCATGATATGGATATAAATTTATTTTCTAATACACATAACACATAAATCCCCTTTAAATCATTAATAATAATTTATAAATTTATATAAATGGAATAGTTGAAAAGTATGCATTTAAAAAAATTAAGAATATTATGATATTTATAATATAGAAACTAATATCAAAATCAGGTAAAAATATAAACAAAATGAAAATAATAAATTTAAATTTAATTAAATATTAATTATGTTACCTTTAATTCAACATCAACGAGTAATTATAATTTAAAATTACTTAAATTTTTAAAAATATAATAAATTATTTGAAAAATTAGTATTTTTCAAAATTCACTTAAAAAACATCATTTTTAGAAAAAATCAAACCAAATGATTAATTTGATATGATGATGTCAGTAATTTATGTATTTTTATAAAAAAAAATTTATAAATATGTTATAAATGTATTATAAATAAAAACATACAATGTAAAAGAAAAACATATATGAAATAATATATATTTTGATACATAAATTGACATTACTATAAATTTGTGTGACATTTTTCTAAATCTTTATCAGGGAATTAACATTTATTATGCAATATATCCATATATTTCAAAAAATTTATAATCCTATTTATAAAATATAATTCAATAGTTAGGACATAACAGACATATTTAGCTATTACCACACTATTTATTTAGGCTCAATGTTATGTGATGTATTTGTTATCAGACATAATGTTATACTTTTAAAATCTCTCATCTCTGTGGAATCAAAACTATCATGGATACAAAACATCATAAATAGGGGCTAACAATACATTTTATTGATAATAGAGAAAAGTAATTTTTTTGAACATCTAAAATAAAACAAAATTCGGTTTCCATGTAGGAGAACCTTAGTGGGATGTGAAAATATAGACATTAAGGAAAAAAATAAACTTTTATGGTGAGTAAAAGGGATTGTTGATCATAATAATTAAAATGATCGAGATAAAGTTAAAATCCACATGAACCTAAATAGAAAATGAGTTTGATTACATTTTTATTAATTGGATATGACCATATTATAAATGATTATGAAATATTTTATTGTCAATGAATTAAATTAAATTTTCATCATTGGTATATTTCCATTTTAAAGAAAAAAAAATTCATACTTTTTTGTTATTCAATCAAATTTCACATAAAATATTACACCATAAATTGAATATATAAAATTATTTTTTATTCCTAATGATATATGTTATCATTAAATAGATCATAATATACATAACCGAGTGATATATCATTCTGTATATCTCTAAATATTTACCATAACCAATAATGTTAATAAAAGGCATGCAATAAAATACATTAATATCTAAATGTCAATATAAACTCCACTACAACCACGTTATTAATTATCCATCAAGTCATTTACGTAAATAAATAACATACTAATGAAAAAAATAGATAAGAAAATGGTTGGAGCTAAACCCATATAGCAATTTGTAGGTGTGATGAAGCCCCAATACCTTTCTAGATATGATGTGTTTTCACCCAGCATACGAGGTTTCCATTTTTAAAACCTCTATTAATATATTTTCTATAGTCATCTCAAATTGTGATAACCAATTATTACTACAACATTAAAGATAATACAAACCATAAATACTTTCAATACCTATAATTCATTTTCAACAACATGTAAATTCATTCATTCTTAAATAATATTTACATATACTATCTGAATGTGATGTTGTGAAATAAATATCTATAAAAATTCCTTAAAACATGATAAACTCCCATCACATAAAACCTCAAGAAGGGGTTTTTAGAATTTTTATCATATGATTTATATTAAATTCATAATCGTATGATGGAATCCATAATTTTAGTGTTTTTCAGAGATGAAGTTATATATCCCAACCAATATTAAAACAATCATCAGATATTTCATGATTCTTGTAACCAAAATAACAATTATAATTCTTTTGTTCAACTTAATTCTTTAATCCTAACACAAATATACTTCAATGGTTTTCATTCAATATAGGTCTTTATGTGGTCTAGGGGTAAACCATTAAATACATAATTTACTCAAATAATTCTTGAATTCTTCACATTCAAAATAATAAAAAATAAATGGATTCCTATGATGTCATTTATTTCCATACTATAAAATCTTCACTTGTACATTGAAATTTATCTCACTATGACCTAAAATTCAACACATAAAGAGTTTTTCATTTTTGTTGATACATTCTCCTAGATTATGATTTTTTTTATTTCTAAAATGAAGTAAATAAATTATTATTTCCTCTATGGTTTCCACCTCTAAAGCTCTAACTGTACACCATCCTTCTCTTTTTTGGTGATTCCAAATCATGGTGTTAGTGTAGGATGATAATAATATATCATGATAACTAATGAGTGCTAATAAATATATCTTTCACTCCATTCATAATCTCATTTTTTATCATAATCACCACATTGTCTAACACATTAAATATTACCAAGATTGTTTTGGGTTTTAGAAATTAACTATAAAAAAAACTCATTATGTGAGATAAAATATTCATTGTGGGAATATAATATAATTATTAATTGGATTTGAAATTCATGACACATCGTTTCAAATCTATGACACATTAGGTTGAACCAATTACATTAATTTTTATCATATATTAAAATAATAAATAGTGATATATAAAGAAAATGTATATTATCCTTATAATATCCCATATGTTTTATACAATATGGGTAATGAAATTTGTTTTCATATATTGGGTGAAAATCATATAGGTTCCCAATGTGTAATTTTTATAGTTATTACCAATAATTATAAATATTCTAGAACTATATAGAATTTTAGTGTCTTGATGGGGATGTATTCTTAAGATAAACACATAATCACTTGGACTCTGAAACATTATTATGTTCTTCTATATATATCCTCAATGTATATCGTAGTGTTATATTACCTAAGGAATGTTTTATTAAATATATTTCACAAATAAAAATCTTCTGAAGAACGTAGAAATATCCTGACCTCGATATACTAGAGTGGGTGGATAGATTATTATATTGTAATAATAGATAAGTGATCACATCCAAATAGGCCAAATAGTTTGGTTGTTCTAAAGAAATATATACACACTTGAATTTAAAATTAAATTTGAAAATATAAAATAAGATATTTTGAATGTAAAAAAATTACACATCCTTTAACTTGATCATGGAATCATTCTTTATAACCTAGAGATACAAAAAAATCAAATGTGATATCTGATTCTTATTAAGTGTTACAAAAAGAGGAAGATATCATGAATAAATAATTTTTAATAAATAAGGAACAATCAACATGGAAATGTAAATATATGAAGATATATTCCATTTAACTAATAACATTATATCCATATTAAAAAAATTAATGATCAATGTGTAATGGTAAATAACTAAATACACATTCCATTTAATCAATAACATGAGCATAAAATTCATCCATGGATAATATCAGTACAAAAATATAACAGATAATAACCATTTGATCCTTAATTAAGGAAATTAATAATATTGGTTATCATGATATCAAACATCATTAAATCTATACAATCAATAAATTTCATAATATGGTTTAAAACTAAGGGTAAAAGACACATTAATGTTAGCATAATGATAATCCACACGAGACTATTAATGCATAAAGGGGAAATATAAATCAACTATTAAAAAATCATTGAAAATAAAATTAATTCATTATATATCTAAGGATCAATTTAATTCATAAACAATTTAAATTATCATAAAAATATTTGTATTGAATAAATATTTTATAAATATCAATATTTCCCCAGAAAAGCATATATATTACAAAATAAGGCACTGAATATAGAGATGACATATGTATTAAATTATAAGATAATCCATGATAAATATTATAGATATTTAGAGGAAATATAGTCTCCTATAATCACATTAAAATGAATATTTCATGATAATGTTTATAATTAAAAAAATTAACCCAGAAAAATATATTCAATACAATCACCTATAAAACTAATTATAAACCACCATGATAAATAATAAAAATTATATCATACCAACATATCTCTATATGAGAACATATTAAATACTAGGTTTTTATTAGTGTTGAATATAAGTACTATATGATTATATTTTCATCATTTTTTGATGAAAGTATTCTTTTTTCCTTTGGAAATTAGATTATGAATCTATAAATATCCATATTGTATGGGAAACAATTTATATAAATTATCATTAAAAAATTTAATGGACGAATCAATGTAATTAGCGATTATAGAAGTTTGTTACTTTCATTCAAGATGAGGTAAAAAAACATCCTTTAAATTTCTTATAACAATGTACAAAATTAACTTCTTTGGAAAACAATGTGAATACTCATTATAATTTTATTCAAGAGTAAAATTATGGGTAAAAATGACTTTAAAAAATATAAATTAAATATTTTTGAAATATTTTTTTACCAAATATGAATTTATAATAAAAGGATTATTTTTTGATGATATAAATGAAGTTAGATATTCTTAAAATCATTTTATAATTAAATATATTTAAAAAAGAGTGAAAAACACATTATTTCATAGTTAATTCATGAATAATTATAGGATAATAATACTAAATTGGTTAATAATATTGTATTCATATAATTTATGTCAATGTAAATTCAATCATAAAGAATTATTATTAAAATTATAATAAAAGATAAATACATTACAACATTAGTAATTTATAATTAATAAGTACCATTATATGAATATAATAAAATTAAATAAAAAATAATCTGAATATAAAGAGATTTTTGATATTTCCTATCAATGTGTAAGTATATACACATCGTAAAACTAGATAGGTGTATAACATGTAACATGTCCCAAGAGGGTAAATTTGATATTAGAAACAATTAAAATATTATAACATTGAAGTGAGAATTAATAAATGAAAGATTATTTGCATAAATTATAAATCCACATAATACAAGGGTAAGTAAAAAATATTTATAAATATTCACCAAAAAGTAATCATAGAATTTCTAAAAAATTAATGTACTAATGAAAATCAATGAAATTAAATTTTGTTCTCAAATTATTACATGGTTTAATTTTCAAGTAAAATCTAGAGGGTTTAAATAAATCCAATTAAAAAATAAAATAATTATATAATATGTCTTCATGATATTACGTGTAAAATGGGTTGTATATACACCATATATATATATTTGGGGAATAAAATTTCAATATTACTTAACGAAAAGAAATCAATACATAATCCATTATATCGTGATTCATTTTGGTTGAACACTATTTAATATACTTTATAATGATTTTACTCACATTATTAATTTATTCCAAAATAGTATTGATTTTTATAATATCATATATTATTCCCATATAAATTTTTATCACAGAACATGAACAAGATATCAATATTTAATTTTCTGGGGGTTAAATACCATGTTTTATCATCTTTATATTTTCAGGAAAGATCCAATTTAGGTGAATAGGACATATTAATATCATGTAAATAGTGATATTGATTTTATAAATACAATAATGACTAATTTGATTAATTTTGAAATCTATTTTTTAAATTTTAACAAATAAAATCTGTCTGACCACTTCATGAAGAAGACATTTCATGAACATGTGTGAGTGATGATATTATTCCCTTAATGGGTCAAATGTTAAAGAAGAAGGTGGTATAGTAATTTTAATGGAATAAATATAATTTCAAATTTATATAATAAATTAATTATATCCATCATTATTAATAATGATGTGATTCATTGATTGAAAACATATTATATCGGTTCATGAAGCGATGTTTTTCTATAGATTGGAGCAATAACTTTGTTTACCATTTTATTGATGAGGAGATGTATAAATAATATGAAGGTAACATCATAAAATATTTTTATATTTTTAATGTAGTTTTATTATATTAGAATTTTTATGAAATAATTGATGGTACAAGAATAAGAATTAAAAATAAATATATTACTGAAAATAATTAACTTCTATTAGAGGAACCTCCTTAAATTTCTTATTAATTACTATAAGGATTTTATTTATAGAATAAAAAACATATATAATGTGGAAATGGGTTTTTTGAGGTGGTTTTGGAAGGGTTTTGGTGCATCCAAATGGTTTGATATATTTGAATAATCAAGGGTAGAGAGTCCCCTTTTGTAATTAAAGAGTGACATTTTGGTAAATACCCAAAACATTTAAATGATGGGAACCCACCTCCACCCAAATAACCTAATAAATACATAAATAATGGATTTTAGGTAGGTAAAACTCATAAAAAATTATCAATAAAAAATAGAATCATGTTTTAAACATTTTTTTCATTATCCTATATGTTTTCAAAGTTTTACCACTACAATTTTCACTATGTTAATTAGTTTATTTAATTAGGTAAATTTAACAATTATGTAACAAATAAAATGAACCTTATTTAATAATTTTGAATCAATAAAAATAAATATGAATCCTAGATTATTTTAAAAAAAATTCAATGTGAAAAATTAATTTTAAAACAAGTGCATGTAACATGGATTCCCTATTTAAAACTATTCATAATGAAAATTAATTTTTCTACCTTTACTAATCATTATAAACAAACCTTCAGCTGGAAATTCTATATAATATAAAGAAATAGTAAAAAATAAAATTCAAATAAGGTGAAATTATAATTAAAAATAAAAAAAATAGAATTGTTAAAAAATTGGGTTTTAAGAATTAATTTTCCAAGTATAAGTGATATTATGTTGAATATGTGACTAGATATCATCAAGAATATATTAGGATTAATATCGTTTAATATGTAAACTATTATTTTAATTTAAATAATTAATCATTGAATATGATATTAAATAATTAAAATGGTAGAACATTTTTCATTTAAAAATAGTTTAATATATATATATATATATTCAGCAAACTAATAAACTTATTGAAAAATAGGGTATAGAGATGATTCGATGGTAATTACACTACTTAATAGTATTCAAAACATTGATATTTATCACATTTCACAAAAACCATCATTTTCTGAGAATCAAAAAATTTTCTCCGTAAGATAATATTTATATAAATATTTATAAATTTATATTATTTTTATATGATAAAATTTCTTAAGGTATTATGGATTTATTGTATTTATAAAAATAAAATTAAAAATTACAATTTTTTTAATAATACTAATTATGAAGAATAAAATAAAATTTCTATATTTTAGAGTGATTATTTATAAAGAACATTTTGATAAATTTATATTGACTATGGAATCTATATAAATATTTCATAATTTGGTTAGTACTATTAATAACATCCAATTCAACAAATACTTTATAATGTTTATATTGAAATAGTGTCTCAAGGTTCATTTAGGAATGGTGTTGTTTATGATATACTCTATGAAAATAATTTTTATTCCGTAAAAATCTCTAGGTTGTAAGCTTCTCAATATATTAAAGTGAAAAAAATTTAAAAAGGACAATCTAGTTCAAAATCTATGCGTTTTATAGTTTTATTTTTCCTAAAATGATGTGTAACGATTTTTTTGGGTCTTGTTTGTATGAGTATGAAATTATTAGTGGATATATAAACTATAATATCACCACACGACATATATCAAAGGATCATGATGAGTGAAGTGAAATGTTAATGGGTGTAACTGATATCCTTTTATTAGAAAAGAGAAGATCATATTTGGAAATAAAAGTCAGTTTTTAAATAATTCCATGTCATATTCATGTTTCAATGACTCAACAGTAGAAAAATATGTATTTTTGGACTAGATAAGGTCAAATATTATCCCAAATGTTCATTTTTGAAAAATGATTATAGTGATTTAAGTATTTTTTTTACATTTAAAATTTTATTAAAATTAACATTTACAATGCAATTAGTTTTTAAACAAATTATTTCAAACTAATGATAATTATTATTTTTGTATATTTTTACATAATTAAATACATATTATATAAATTTTTTAATACTTTTTAATGTATATATTTTTAAGAAAAATTAATCATTTATTTTAAAAAATTGAAAAATAATTATTAAATACAATTATTAATAAATAATGTTTTTACCGATTAATTATATATGTAAGATATAATTATCTTGGTTAATATTATTAATTATTATAATCAATTTTTCATAAAAAATTGGTCTAATCATTTCAAAGATATCTAAAACCGAATTTCACCATCTAAACACTGAATTAGTTGAAGAAGCAAAAAACCATTTTTTTTAATTACTTATTTCAAATTTTGTATTAAATTTATTTTCAATAGGTAAAAATGTTCTTAAAATATTTTAAATTGAATAGTTAAATACCATTATGAAATATTTTTTACATTAATTGTTAGTTAATCTTATAGGATAATCATATATAATGATAAAAATATAAAAATTATAATTTTAGAAATTACCTTTTATGAATGAAAATTTATCTTAAATAAAAAAAGGACACATAATTCTATAATTAATTATTTTATAAAATTATAATTCTAATTTTTGGTAAATTTAAAATTTATAATGAAATACAAAATTTGAAGAAAATTTATTTTAGTAAAAATTACAATTTTTAATATTAAATCATTTTAATTATTTACCTTCTAAATATGTAATGGTATACCATCATAGTCACTAATATACATTTATTAGTAATTTTAACTTGATTTTTTTTATTTTCATTACATGTGTCACATAAACACTATTCATTTATATGGAGATAGACAACAACATTACATATTCTTATGTTTTATTTCATAGATTCATTATCTTTCATTTGAGGATATTTTTAAGTTCATTGTTTCATAAATATAGGTCATAACTCATACATAAAAAAAATTAAATCTATTGTCAGAACATCCAATCCGTATTGAATATTCGCACAATATAAAACAGTTAAAATAAAAGCATGATTTTTTTCACAAAAAACGTTTTTAACATTCAACATTACCTCTTACGTTTTCTTTCACATACATAATCCCTAGGTCTGGCTTTGAAGAATATGGAATAAACACAAAATTATATCTATGGTTTATAAAAATATTGAGAATAATTAGCCAATGAAAAACATACAAACCAAAGAAAAATATAACTTTTATATAAATGTTTTTTCAGTTATTGAAATAATCAATTTCAAATTCAAAAGTATACACACATTTTTGTCAAAGAATGTTATTAAAATGCATATAATGTAAATAAAAACCCCCTTTTGGAAATTTAGAGCATCATAATCATAATCCATTTGACACCCATGTAAAAAATTACTCAATCCCAGTTCAATACATTGGATAAAACATCATGTAAATCACTCTTTATTTCATATTAATAAATGGATACTTACATAATGAAATGGGGAATGATATGGGTGCTGCCATTATATAATCATTGTTGGGATCACCTGTGATATATTAGGGGGAATAACCCTTTTTACAAAATGTATCAAACACACCGATTAATCGTGTATAATCAGTATGTACCTTTTCAAAAAAAAATTTGTAACTTTTTAAACATAAAACTCTTAATAAATACAATTAAACACATATGAATCAAATTTAGGTATCAAATTACTATTTTCCATTGAAACACTATTTTGAAAAAAAATGACCTAGAATGTGGGATTTTATAGATATAAAACCTGAAATATAATAGATTATCCCATATATTAAATAATGGATATAAGGGTGGGAAAATTCATTGTTGTTGTATATATGAAAATATAATATTCCTTTAATTTGTTGAATAGAATGTAAAACATTACATAGAATGACTCCTTTTTCAGAACAAATATAATGAAACAAAAATTACCATTTTTTAAAACCTCATGAATATATAATTACATTCATAAAATCACCATAAAAACATGGAAATGGTAGAAAAATAGAGTTATAAGAAATAAATTAAAAGATGAATATTTTAGATATTATTCACTTTACACTATTTAAACATTTGAATCATATGGTTAGTGAGAAAATATTAATTTAAAAAGTAAATATATGCAGAATAGATAAATTTTGGATATATCTCATTAATTTTTAGTGTATATATAACTTATAAATAATATTGTTAAATAAAATCAAAATACGCCTCAAAAAATGATATCTTCATGAAGCTTATTTCCTTGAGTCTTAATGTTCATATACATTCATTATCATCACAATGCTCAGAAAACATCATTAGGTATCCAAAAAAGTATTCATTGGGGGATTAATAATCAAAAAATGGTATCTATGTTGTATTTATGGATGTAATGAATATATTTGTGAAGCGAATAGATGAGATAAAGGGAATTGAGGGTGTGGTGAAGGGAGTGGGTGGCATTTTATAAGTGTATTAAGTGAAAAAATAGAAAAAAATTGAAATTAAAAATGTGAATCCAGACTTTTGGAATTCCAAATAGATCCAAAATGTATCATTCCAGAGCCTCAGAAATGATAATGTCAAAACATTAATTGATAATTTATTTTAGGTGACATTTAAGTAATTTTATCCATTTTATTTTTAGTCCAATGAACTGTAAATATGTTTTTCCTTAACTGTGAAAAATAATTATTAAAATTGTAACTATTCATTATGGAAAAAACATGTTGACTATATTAGATAATGTAAATTTTTAATATTATAAAATTTAATCAATTTTGCCAAATTCAATTTATGGAAGTATTAGAATTTAATAAAAAAATTAAACCTACATAAAGATGAAAATTAGGTTTTCTATGATGTGTATATTTTCATACCAACATGATTTTATATTAAAGCAATGATTAAAAATAATCATTTTTAAATTTTAAATTTCAGTTTACTGTTTTATAATATATAATTTCATTTAAATCATTCATAATTAAGGGATTTTTTAAATTAAAATATAGAATCATTATACACATTAAAATAGATTTCAGAAAAAATAGATTTATTGAAACAAAAAATAAATCTGTACCAAAAATCAATAAATAGTTGATCCAAATATATTTAAGTTTTATTAAAAACAAATGAATAAAAAATTTCTTAACTGAAATAATATTTAAGACATAATGGTAGTATTAAATTACAATAACTACAAAAACAAAATGCAATTTCTACAAAAAAATATCTTCATTATTCAATGATAAATAAATATATTTCAAAAAAGTAATATAATTCAACTAAATTTATTTTGATATTCTTATTTAATAAATATAATTGATTTTTTAAAATTAAAATTCTATAATCATGTGATAATAATTTATATAAATCCCATATAAAAAATGAATGTAAATAATATTATTACATATTGATTAAAAATTTAATAATATTATAATAATGAAGATGAATTTAAAATCCTCTTTCATAAACATTAAAATGATTTATTCATTCACTACAATTTTTTCTAAATTATTCACCCCTTTTAAAAATTTCTTCATTACCATTCAATTAATTTATAATAAATATAATTTATATCTTTCCCTCTTGGTATTTTTGGATTTCCAAACTGCTTCTTCGACCATATGGTTATTGTATAAAACTATAACCTATAGAATCATCTTATATAGAAACAATTTCTCTATATGGTCAAGAATTAAAATTAGATATTACATATAATAATTATTCTCTTGAAACTAAATTAATTTATGTATAAGAATATGCGATGAATATGAAACATATGTTATCAACATTAAAACATGAAATACGTTTTCTACCATGGATAAACACGTAGAAAATTCCAATTTATGGGAAACTGATCCAAATTTCTCTTAGATTTCATATTTTCTAGTGAGTTGGGAACATAGCTTTTAATTTTTCACAAACATTCATTATAATATTCCAAGGAGATACATTGATAAATAAATTATCACCTACATCGAATGTAAGATATTTCATCTTGTTATCTACAAAAAATCTCTTCCTACTCTCAGACATCAACATATGTTCATGAATCAATTGCTCCTTTTTATCAATTACCCTCCCTAATCTAGTTCCATCACCATACTCTCACCTACTATAATCATCAAAAATATCATTTGAAACTATTATCAATATAATTCATTCAATGTTTCCTTCAATAAACATCAATTTTAAGATGCAAAGTTATACTAAAATTTATTTTAATACCCAATAACTACTGAATTCATTTCCATAAATTATATGAATATATTATATTATGGTGAGAGACAATCAAGATAGAAATTCCATTTAACCTGACTATATGCTTGATATATAGTTGAGAACGATGGTCTAAATACATATTATCTCAAATGGGATGGAAATTTTGAGAATTACATAATTGATCAATAATAAAATAAATAAAATTATTTCCCCGAGATTTATTTTAAAATCCTGCAATGAAATTAATTGATATATTTTCCCATTTCCACTATATCACTGGAAATGTTTAAATAATTCACATTGGTAATTTTTATTTTCATTAACCTATAAAAACATTAAACACATCATTTAATATATGAAATATATCATTCCATACCATCTAATCAATAATACACACTATTATATGAGAGAATGTTAGGGATTCTAGGATGAATGTATAAATAAAACATTAAAGTTAATTAAAAAACAATTTCTTCAACTACTAATTACATGACATATATTATATCACTTCAAATCTAAAAACACATTATTTGTTAACATTCGATTTTGGAAAATTACCCATCTTAAATAATTTTTCCAATTATTTTAGAACGTAATCCATTTTTAGAGATTTGTTAATTACTTCCAAAAAAATATGATTGTACTAAAAACTGAATCTATATACAAGAGGTTTCTACATCCAAAATTTCTAGGTCAAAATTCAAAAATAATTAACCAAAGGTTCATGTTCAAAAGGTAACATTCTTAAGGATGAATTACTTTTCTAACTCAAAGTATTAACTAATGTTTTTAGCATTTTATAATTTATTAATTAGTCTTGAAATGATAATAATTTACCTATTATTTCCTTATACACTTCCACATGATTAAATATTTCTACAAAAATATATAAATTAAAAAATTTTTATTATTATATACCTCCCAGTTTATTATTTAAAAATTATTCTTCCAAATTTTTAACAAAAAACACAAAATTTCTAATTACATATCATTTTTAAGGAAATTTAACAAATTGGGATTCAAATGAAATGAAATTAAAGTAATTAAATTATCTTTATACATCCAAAAACAAACAAGTCCCATTAATTAATCATCCCTATAAATAAATAATTCTGAATTTCTTGATGTAAGTTCCAAAACATGATCAATAATCAATAATTTTTGAGTTACTAAAAATAATCATCAATTTTTTTAAGATTAAAATAACATCATTTTAATCCTTCAAGGTTAATGGGATAGGAAGAAGAAACTTTTTTTCAACAAACTACTATAAGAGACATTCTAATAGGAGAAAACTAAAAATATTTTTGATAATCGTTGGTCATGGGAAATCATCAATATCATTAATTTTAGTGGGGTCAACAATACATTCATCATTATAAAAAATATATTCAATGGATATAAATTTATTTTAGTGAAATTTAACACTCAATAAATTTTCAATATATTATTTTTTGTTTTACAGTCTAAAAATCAGTATGTGTCTTTAATATATTTCCCTACATTTATAATATACCAATATATCACCAAAAAACACAACTAAAACATATCTATGTAGTGATGGAAAACTGTTTTTATAACATCTATAAAAAAGTATTCGTTAGATTACCCAATGGCAAGAAATAAAAAGTCATTATAACAATATCTAGTCTAAAATGTTGTCTTTTCAAAACCTACCTCCATCACTTTCAATTTATGGTACCCTAACATATGATCGATATTTGATAAGTATTTTTCTCCCATGAGCTGATAAAATAGATCATTGATGCAAGGATCATGATACGTATTCCTGAAAATGATATTGTTCATGTTTTATAATCAATACAATGTCATGCAGAACCATATTTATTTCTAACAAATAACACTACATCACCACATGGTTATGTTCTACATATAATGTAATCCCATTATAGTAACTATTACAACATATTTTTCAATTATAATACCCCACATTAATCAATTTGATAAGGGTGTTTAGAAATAAGCTTAGCATCCAACACTTTGTCAATAGTAAAATCAAACTACCTATCCAAAATAACACAAGGAGCTTCATTAAAAAACCATACATTTAGTACATCACTACTCACACATCATTAATTTTAATAATTTTCTTAGTTAATAAAATATAATTAGAGTAACATTCCCTATCATCTCTAATAAATTTCCAGGAATTTTGGTATGTTATAAAGTTATTAAAAATTTTATTAATCCATTATTAACACCATAATATATATTATCATTATAAATTGTAATAAAATCTATTATAAAAAAATAATATCAATGTTTACTATGTGTTTTTATGAGATATACAAGAAAAACCAACACCCTGATAGTTAATTTCATGTAGTTATATTCCCATTTTACAATAAAAGTTATCATAAATTAATGAATGTGTTGATACAGAGTAAAATAGGGCCTTCAAAGAATTTAATGAAACATTATCATAATTTTATCCACATTATTGGATATTCAAACATCAAACGTGTTATCATTAAATGAATTTTCTAAACTATTATGTTTTTTGATAATGGTGATTTACATCTTTTGAAACTAAATTTGGAAACATGTTGGAATGATATCCCATCTCTTTGAAATTAATAAACTTAAAATTTGGTTGGATATTAATTTCCCGCCACTTTTTTTATTCATGGGTATTTTTTATAGTAATGTTTCCTTTGACTAAAAATTCAACACTAGTAACACATTCCAAATCATTTTAATCATTTTTCAATATTTCACATAATAAAATTAGAACATATTGGGGTCATTCATCTAGAATACTATGTGCGTTTATTCTCTATTTTCTTAACACCTTAGAATTTTCTTACTATTGTTTCCTCAAGGAAACTATGTGTTGTAATACATGAACTCAAATTACATGAAAAAATGAATCACTTTATCATTACATTTAAACTATAAAGTTCCCTAACCATATTGTAAGATTAGATTCAACCCCAAATAAAATAAATTACTTTTTATATCTATGTCTTGAATAAAATCTAACACATTCCAAGATAATATTATTATTGTTTCTCCATATTATTCCTTATAGTATTCATATTTTTACATCCCTTCGAAAATGCTTTTCCATCCTTATCTGGAAAACCATAAGAAATATCTCTCATAAAATTGATTCATAAATGTGACCTATCCCATGACATGGAGAACTTATTTCACAAAAGTAGACATAGCCAATGAATACCATAGAACTAACTCATCTTAAATATAATAAAGAAAAATATTAACCTTAGGTGTTATGATAACCCCAAGACTTAAAATATATTGTCCATTGAATTGATCCATTATATATCTACCACTAGATCTACGGATCCACTTACGGATGGTTATTGTATAAAATGGACAACTATAATTATGATCCACTATTTAGGATATGGATGCATTGAAGTAGGGATACCACCACCATTTATAACTCAAGTGAATTGATACACTACAGAAACTAAATACACAGTTGTGATTCAAAGAATCATAGGATGTCGATTTCAAAGTATACTTTCTTCTTAGTTCCTTTAATTTATGTATTTTATGATTCCTATATTAAAAGAGATCCTAAATAATCATATTTTAGATTATGTAACATGGTAATCATCGAATGAAATATTATTTAAACATAAATATAAAAGTATAAAATTTATGGGCTATAAAATTTATATTATAAAAAAATATAATTTTATCTAAAGAATTCTTATGATATCATATGTAAGCACCTAGACATAATAATTTTGTAATATTGAAATATTTTTTATGAATTAATTGTCATAAATTTGAGGTAAATTTCAGTTTTACTGTCTAATAAAATCCATTCATGACTCCCACATAATAAATAAATATAATATAAACTGGAAAATTTCTATTAGTATTTATTTTTTCCACAATATATATTTATGAGAAAAATATAATTTATTTTCCAAAAAAATATTTATGACATTCAACTTGACCTCATACTTTTTCTTACCCACCAATAAAACATACGAAAATTATTTTTAATAACCTATTATGGTACAAAAAGATCAGTAAGTGACATAAAAAAATAGATACCCTTAGTACTATGAAAACATGAAAACTTGTGAAACTATCACCATTATATAATTTTTTTGAGAGAATGAAATAAACAATTTCCACATGAAAATATAGTCACATTTTTCATAATAAAAAATTATAAATCCCATATTATGAAAATAAAAACAACATTTTTTAAAAATATTGCATCACATTGATAACCCATTTCCTACCCATGAAAAAAATAATTACAGAACAGTTAAATCAATACGAGAAAACCCCATGTAACACCCTTTATCTTACCTATTAATATAAGAAACACTGTCCAATTTATTAGAGTTATAAATGTGTAAACCAAAAAATTTATTTATATCATGGTAACCTAGATCCATTTAGGTTCATCAAGGATATAGGTTATATCAGGGACACTTGAGACTATCTTGGTGTACTCATCATATATGCCAAATCCGGCACACCCAAGCAATATAATCTGGATCTGACCATTGTATAAATATTATATATATCACCCATTTATCATATCTATTTATACATAACAATTTCAAGAAAAAATTCTTTTAATTTTTTTAATAAAAATATTAAAAAAGATAAACTCATATTCAAATGAAATTCAGAAATCAAAATCAACGTTTCTTTTTTAATACCATTTTTCAAAAAAAAAATCCACGAATAAGTGTTTTTCAGTGAATAAAACATTAAACCATTTATGATAATAATAACATTATAGAATAGTTATGGTGATGTGAACATTCAATTTCACCAAATACTAAAAAATAGAATATTCCCCTTTACATTTGTAAAAAAAGTCAAACATTCATCACAATGATTTATATCTTGAAAAAAAATTGAAAGAAATTAAAAAACGTCATTTATAAAACTCCCATTTCCATATAATAATATTTTTAAAATAATTTTAAAATGAATACATTGGAAAAAATAATGTTTCAAGGAAATTTTTATAACATGTTATTATAAATAAAATCCCAATACCTCTTTAGAAACATTTGAATGGTGAAACCCATTAAATAATATCATTTAACATAAAATTAAATATAATGGGAATATATAATTTCCTGATATAACATGACAATTTGGGATTCATATAGACCCCATGATATGATATTTATGAATAACATTAAATCATTCCTCAATATAAGGAAATTGAATAATTGTTCCTTACATTATGTATGACTCCTCACATACAATCTTCTCCAACCTTATTAATAAAAAATATCCTTATGTAAGAACAAAAAAAATCTCTGGATGTATTAATTATCAAAATATAAAGTCTAGATCATGAAAGATTTATGTATTTATGTTTTATAGTAAGGTATTGGATGAGGAAAATTGATATGAAGGAGTAAAGAGGATATGAGTGGTGTGTCCTTTTATAAGTGAGGTGATTGGAGCACAAGTTATTCTTGAAAAGAAATAGTTATAATCAATTTTCAAAATTAAAAAGTATTAAAAATAAAAAATTATAAAAAAATATACATTTTATGGTAGAAATATGGACATCAAAAATATTTTATACCAGTATGTAGGTTATTTTAATCCATTTATTTTTTGTTTAATGCCGTAAAAATCATTTTTACCATAACTGAAGTAAAAGATTATAATTGTTTTCACTTTTCATTATGAAAAAAATAAATTTAACTTACTAGATTTCGTAAATTATATTACTTCAAAAAAACCATTTAAAAATTTTCTATTAAAATAGTTTGCAGACAATAAATTGAAATTATACCATGTGACCCATTGAAGACACTATTTATCAAGAAGTGTATTTTTATAGAATTAAATGATTTTATATTGGAATATATGTCTTAAAATAATAAAATAATGAATTTTAATAAATATTAGTTAATATATTTAACAAAATTTTCATATAAATAATTCCACAATATGGATTATTAATTAATTAAAATTGAGAAACATTACAAACATTAAAACAATATTCAAAAAAACTTATTTTTTAAACCCAGAAATAAACTTATTATAAAATATAATATTATTATGTTTCAAATGATATTATGTTGATTAAATATAACTAAACAATATTTTTTTTACATTAAATAAAAAAAATATAATGGAACATATAAATTTGAAAACATGTTGGCAAGAACAAATTTTTTTAAAAAAATCACAATTTTTCACTACATTGTTGAAAATAAATATTTTCTAGAAATCAAAAATTTCACTGTATCTTAATTTTGATATGATTATTTAGAAATTTAAATTAATTTTTTCAAATTAAATTCTATAATTTATAAATATTACATTTACAAAAAAAACATATAAAAAATAGTTGTTTAAAAACAATTCCCTTATTTAATTAAAAATTACATAATAATTTCTTGATGAATATAACCATCTAATTAATTTTAAGAACCATGAAAGTTATTTATTAATTAATTAAATAAATTATTTTATTATAGAATATGAAATCTTTTTTATGATTTATTTAATTTTCAAGTCATTAAATTTTCACCCCATAAAATAACTTCATACTAGAAATTTTCTTATAGAGGAAGATAAGAAACGTAACTTTTTTATCATATAATGACTTTGAAAAAAAATTAAAAACATTTAATTCAATAATCAGATCATAAAAATTTCAAGGATAAAAAAAATAAAAAACATAGAAATCAAAAAACACCATAAATTTATAATTAAAATTATTACATCATTAAAGATTAAACCAGAAAAATAGAAAATAATACAAGGGAAAAAATAGAAAATAGAAAAACTATGATAAGAAAATTAGGATCACACTGATCTTCTAGAATCACCCCTCTCATTAAGAAAACTATTGAGATTACCAAAATAAAAAAACTAATCGATATTTTAGAAAATTAAAATATAAAACCCCAAGGGAAATTATTTTGAATAATAAACAATAGAATGAAGTTGTATTTATAAGAGGTAATGTGACCACTGGAATAGTATCACGACCATTGGTAATAGTAACCTTAGTATGAGAATACCAATTAAACCAAAAAATAAAAATTTATGATATAAGAAATATTTATTATGAGTAACCAACATTTGTTTTATAAAAAAGGTGACATTATTTGTTAAACCATTTCATGACCAAAAGGAATTTATTAAAATGAAGGATAACAGTACAAAAATGAGGAGGAAATAACTTACAAAAATATGGGATTGAGGGGAATATAAACTAAAGTTTCTAAGGGAAACAAATTACATAATTGAAAATGGCCAAAATGACCAGTTATCGATCATTGAAAGACATCCACTAAAAAGGTCAGAGGAAGTGATCTAGAACCAGCCATCTTAGAAAAAACACTCATAAAAAATTGACTAATGTTGAGAATATTCACCATAAAAACCTACATCATCTCACCCCAATTATTAGGAAACTGTCAAAACATCAAATACACTCATCATAAAAAAATATGCAGGGTGGCCAAGATCCTACAGAAAAAAAATGATAAATGATGAAGGTTAGCCTCTAGTGAATTCTAGTAGTTACACATCATGATTTCTTCAATTGAAGGGATCCCTAAACCCCTCAGAAAATATAATTAATAATCATCAGGAAGATACACAGAAATACCAGCAAGGAATATAGAGAGAATCAACCCCACATCACATTTCTCTCATAATTGAGGAAACAAAAAATATTGGACACTAAAAAAATGACCAAAAAACCTTCTCTAAAAAGACATGCTGCTACTCCTAATCAAAAACATCATACATAATGCATTAAAAATCAACCAAAGAGAAATAGAGCTCCATCTTCATGCACTAAACCATGTAGTAAGTTATACAAAGAACTCATTTCCATAGAATGTCCTTGAGATTAAAATCTAGATGTTTCTTGTATTCTTCCACTATCTTTGTGAAAATTTCCCTTTTGATTTATAGGTATGTATCCATTTAGATTTCAATAGCTCAGTATATTATAAAAAAATTCATCATCCTCTTCCATCCATGCTTCAAATTCATCATAGACAATATCATTATATAGATATGCATCTCTCACCACCGGGTCTTCCTCATTGAAATTTGTAGTTTCATTAATGTTTCTTCTATTATGGGATGTCATTTGATGCACAGTAACCACTGGTTGTAGTGAAATCACCATTTTTTTCTTTTTGAGAGGCCAATATGTATCTAGTGACAAATGTTCTCTCAAGAATAGAGTAATCATTATGAGTCCAAGTATTTTCGTAGCTTTGATTGGTGTATCCATATGAATCAATCATTAGTCTTTTAGCATTCCTTACAATTGAAATTAAATTGACTTCCTCAATCCTACTGGCTTGTTCAAAATCATCATTCTTGGATTCCCTTGAATCAGAGGGGGCATTCTTATACTCCTTATGCAAGGATTGTGGGAAATATATAATAGAACATTTCTCAGACTTCATGGGGGTGACTTGTCGTTATCAAGAGGTTGAGCATTCTAATCAGCATCCACCACATTAGAAAATTCATTGGAAAGAGGGGATAGGTAAAATGTCTAGTTAGGATCTGATCAGCATCCTTCTTATGATTGCCTCATGAATGTCTGACAGAATCGGTTTTCCCCCATTGATCTCATTTTTCACCCAAAATTGAGTTGAATCTTGTGAGGGGAAATGAAACATTATATTTACTTCTATAGAGATTTTTTGGAATTAATAATTTTAAGACAATCAGTGCTGTAGTGTAGAATATATTCAAAGACAACCTCTTGGAGGAATCCAGTATTACCATTCTGTATAAAGATTCTAGATGGAAGGGATTGTGAAATATAGAATTCAGTATATATTCTAGAATGATAGCGTGAGAGAGTATTCTAGTAGTAGAATCTATCTTGAGGGGTTTTACAATAATTCTAGAAATTGAGAAAGTGCTTTTTCTTAAAAAAGAGTAGTAGAAGACTAGGAATCCCTAGCATAATAATGTCAATAGGAGGCTTATGATAGGCATGGAAATTATGGTACCATTTCAAAACCTTCCTCGAACAACCACTGGAGGACCATGAACCTATCATCCATAGACGATAATAGCAATTTTTAGATAGTAAATGAAACATAAGATGAGAAAATTTTAAAAACTAACATGAATATTTGCAAAACCTATACCCTCCATGGATTTTCTCTAGAATAAAAATAATGTTCCACTCTTGATAATTATTCCAAAAAAAATATAATCACATTTTAAAAAATATATATATTTTAATATCCTTTAATAAATCAAGAATTTTTAATTAAAATTTGAAATTAAATGTGAAATAAAATTATTTTGGTTCAATTAATATCATTTTTGAATGAATATTATCAAAATTTTCCAAGGGTGATTATTCAGTAATATACTAAAATATATCAATTTAAATTTTAATTGTAAAAATAAATGTTATTTGGTAAATGGTGTATCTTTCATTTCATCATAAATGTTGTAATATCACTTACTATGTTATTGAACCTTTGTAATTATCAAAAAATTGTTTAATTTAAAAAATGAGGCTTTGATATATGATAATAATGTACTCTAAACCAAAAAACTACATACGAAAATATAAAATATAAAATATTAAATTAAAATAATATTTCCATATTATTCCTCATTTACTTTTGTTTAAACTAATGAATTAGAATTATATTGTTATATAAAGTATTAAAATCATGTTATTTAATCCAAATATGTTTTATAATGTAAAAAAATCACTATTACAATGTTTATCATTGACATAGTGTTTTAGTCAATATTTTAACTCAAAAATAATCATCTCCTTAAGTATAAATAAACCCTCTACCCTATATGGGAAACAAATTTGCACCTCATATGAAATAAAAAATTATCTAAGAAAATAATCATTATTAAGAATCATATCAGACCTTCTTACATTCTAGATCCATCCAAATCCAAAAATCAAATAATTTTTGAGCTAGAGTAAAGAATCAAATCTCTGAAGTGAGTGAGATCTCACTAATTATTCCTCTCATTCCCCTACCATATTTCATTTTTTTCTAAACACATTTAAAAATAATAATATAATTGTAATTATGTATTATTTTAGAATTAAATTAACAATTTTAACTTACTCTATGTATTATTTTAATGAAATAATAAATTGTCATTCATTTTATTCTTAGATGTTTGACAATGCCAATTTAATAGTTGATTAACCTCCAACAAAGAGTATTCTCATTTGTTTCATATCTTCAACCCTATACGTTGTTATAATAAATTATTTATTGTATATAAAAGTAAAAATATATTTATTTTAATATTATTTAATTTATTCTACTTCATTATGAATTATCATGAACTAAAATAGTGAAATCAATGAAAAATGTGAATTTATTAAGGTAAAAATGATATCAAAATACATGATCATTAACAATAGAAAATTAATAATTATAACCAAATTATTTTAGCATATAAATATTGAACTAAATTAACATAATTAGAATTTAGTTCAATATCTTTAGAAAATAAATTTGGTATTTCTGGTGTGGAAATGTGATGAAACATGGTTGGATTTAAGGTAAGATGATTCTCAAACACATCTCATTTATTGGGATATCCCTATTTCCTGAAATATTCAGTATATATATTCCACTATAATTCTGTAAAAATAATTTCCCTATTATTACCTCTTATTTTTACGGATATACATGTTTTATCATTGATCTTGATTCCAAATAAAAATAATTTCCATAAATAAACTTCTTCTCAAAAATATCTTTAAACCCTATTTAGTTGTTTCTTCTTAACCTATGAAAGATAATTTTTATACCAAATATATTTTCCCTTTTTCATTTTGGGGACACCAATTCATATTCAGGAAATTAAATTTTTTGAAATCTTTATGAAACCCATTCCTTTCAAGGGGTTGTTTGATTACTAAGTTTGTTACACATTCTATGTGGAAATATTTATTATTTGTATATTTTGTATTGATTGGAGGCCCCAAAATTATATATTTCACTAATTCATTTATAACTTGATCTATCTCATGAAATTATTTTTATTATTATCCAACATGATTCTATATTTTTTCACAATTATGTGTTGTTTTAAACCACCATGACCCGAGGATTCCATTATATTCATTTCCACATCCCGTATAATTTTCAAATTTCATACTCAAGATTATAATGATGATAATATAATTAATAAATAATTGAAATGATTATGATTACAATGGTAAAATTAATTTATTTCTATTATTTTTAGTGTAGTTTCCTTCATCATAATGGTAGTTTATCTCGACCATTTCATTCGTATATATCCTTAGGTTGATACATATATTATGGACAATGTGATATTTTAGAAGGGTAAATGACACATATTTAAATATATTTTATTATTATTTATATGTGATTCATGATATTAATTTTCCCAAAAAACTAAACCTTTTTATTTGTGATTTTACATATATTTTGGTTTTATCTTGAAAATGATATTGTTAGGACCCCTACGCTAGATACCCTAAGTGGGCGGTGAATCGGAGTATGAATGATTAAAACAAATACCCCTTTGATCATGTTTTGTTTTTAGAAAAAACTATCTTATCTCTCTATGACATTGTAGAGTATGAAAAAAATATTAATGTATGCACAGAACACATCAATTATTCATTGTTCATCCTCTATGGTCTATGTCTAGTGATAATATAATGACAATGTTTTTATGTACCAAATACACTAAAAGGCCCACTGTAGTTTAAAAAGTACAGAGAAGACTCACTGTCCCACCTGGTTTACAACCCCCCACAATTTGAATTCTCACTTCTATCTCAACAAAAGTTTTCTCACTACTTCTTTAGAAGATCCAATCACAGTTTAAAGACTTGTATGACCCTTCAATATCACATATTAATGCATCTTTTTATGTATATGCATGCACTGTAGAAATCCAATCTTCATTCACTGATTAATACAACTTTACCATAGGTGTGCTTGGAAGCCTTCCAACTTTTTCAAAACACTAGAATGATTGGTACACTTCTCCATGAATGTAATTCAACTCAATTCATATAGGAAAAGTTTCACCTAACCACTTTTGTGACACTACATTCTCCAACTCATAACATGGTCGAATCACACCCTTTTACGCTCGATCTAATACTGGCACACAACTATAATCTTGTGGAAAACTTATGAATAACTTTATACTTGCATGCCCAAAACAATACATGGTGTCTCAAACCTACATGCATTACTGGATCCCAAATTATCTCTAAGACTAGGGCTCTCCCGAAAATTAGTTGGGGTTTCCCACTATTTAAAGGCATTTTTGGCACCCAGAGTGCCTCGCACAAGTCTTCTCACAACACGCAAGTCTAGCCACCATAGCCTCTATCTTCCTAGTCACCATTGTAGCCCAAACCAAAACATGGTCACCCATCCTTCCTCTTCCATATTTTCATGTTATAATCTTGAAAATCATAATTCATAGAACATTCCATTCATGCAAATGTTATATTCCTTTATCGAGGTTATTCTATCAATAATGGATTGTCAAAAACATCTATTGAAGTAGAAAACTCATCATGAAATCCCAACATTGTCAATAATTTGAGCATTGTGGTCTCATTTGTCAACAAACAGAATATGGATGTCTGCTTTTTGAATAAAAAAACCACCTCAAAAATGCTTCCATGATATCTTGACGGATTTTTTCAAAAGATATAATAGTCAAGTATGAATATTTCATGTCACTATAGTTTATATTTGAGGTATGTTTTAGTTATTTATCTTATTAAGATTATAGAAAATTAGTGACTGGAATTTGGATACGTCTATGTAGAATTAAACTTTTAAGAATATTTGTTTTAGAAAATGGTTAAACATAGGGAACCCATAAGATATGCACATTGAGAAAATTTAATAAAATAATAAATTATTTATTAATGTCTTTTTGGATTTATTTTGTTTAAACCAGACTTACTTTTAAAAAATTGAATGATGCATGAGAAACCCAGAAAAACCTATATGGGAGTCTATACAAAAAATTTGTAAACTATATTCCCAATGTTAGGGGTGGTGCACTTAAAATAATTATAATGATACTTACCAAACTGTATCAAGATATGAAAAATGAATTTTCCGATGAGGAATGTCCACCTTCACCCATGAAATATCAACTGGATATCACTTCTCTTATACAGTAATGAACTCATCATTTAGTGGGCATTTCAATCCAATTGGTTTTTTAATATTGGGTTTTTTCAATAGAGAAAAATTTTGTATGTTATACATTTTTTAAGCGGGGAATTTCATTCTCGACATATATCACTTAGATGGAGAGGCTGATAAATGGTGATAATTTAAAAATAATTCCAATACGATGGATAAAATGGAAGATACAGTGTTGTATAATTTTAAAAAAAATATTTATTCAAAAATATATTCATCAAACTCATCATACAAATATGGAGATAAATTTTTTAGAGATAATTGTAAATAAAAGAATATATATCATGAATTATGGGGAAAATTTAAAAGGATTGGTATATATCCATTATGAATTATTCCTATCAATAATATAAAAATAGTTATATTTTTTATGGGATTAAAACCAAACCATCGAAAGTATCTAGCTATTTGAGTGATTAGAAGTTACAAAGAAGTATTTTGATGTGATATCAATGTTGAGATGGAGTTTTTTTATAATCCCATGTTAATGGATATATGATGAGAAGAATATAGTTTTAGTCTGAGGGAAAAATGAAAAATGAATAAAGAGGATCCAACCACACACATGTAAATAACATGGTGAGACATATCTTGTGAATTTCATTGACGGAACTGGAAAATTGTTCACATGTCAGAGAGAATTCCAAAAAATCAAGATTTATAAAGGGACTTGAATTGATGACCTACAAGATAGAGGAAATTGTGGATCCTCATAATGAACCACCGGGGATTTGATTCTTCAATTTTAGGTGGAAAGGGAAATGTGCAAGGAGTTTCATTAATCAATGACAAATTTAGTGTAATCAACATCATCAAAAAAAATAAAACAACCCTAATAATTATAAAATACTAATTAATGATGTATTACATTAAATTACACGTCATAAAATATGTAATATTAATAAGTATATTATGTTTTTGGATTAGATACATTAAATAAGAAATTAAATTGAAAATACATCATCTTTATTGAAGACATCCTTAACATGCTTGTAAATAAAACTTCATGGGATAACCAGGGGAAATACATAAGAAAAGGATAAGTTATAAACCCCAATATGGGGATAAATGTGGAATAACATGAATAATATAGTACATTTTATATAATAGTCATATAAATTTAAAATAAAAGTAATGATAATCCTAGACATGAACAATGTGGCAAGATATTTTATGATAAACATAAAAGTCAACATATGAAATGTAAAAACCTATTAAAACATTGCATCATAAAAATTGGTTAAGGTTGATATCAAATACATCATGATAGAAATTTTCCCCCTAATTAATCATGTTCACTCCCTACCCCAACATGTTTTCACATGAGACTAAACATTACTCAATTAATTGGATCTCCATATAATTTTGGGCACACCCGAAAGTTTTATTTTATTCTCATGCTTAAGTGTGCCCCATAGATGATACAACATAGACACGTACATTGTCATATTTTATTAAACTATCATGGTGTGTGGAATATATACAAATTATCCCCAGTTCAATTAATTATATGGGTATAATGGTGAATATCATTGATAATAAATGAGTATTGTATCCAATAACAATTGTTTTATCATAGAACATTATGGTGAAATTTCAATATCATTATGACATCCCTTTAAAATACATAAAATTCGATAATGATATTGTAATTGGTCTCTCATAATTTAGAAAAAAAATGGAAAATAATTTCAACATTTAATGATATATCATAACTTTTGGAATTGGAAATAGAAGGAATAAGATAATAAATAAAATTTGATAAAGAAGAGAAAGAAAGTATCCCTCACTTGAGTGTGTGACTCCAACTACATGGGAGGGGTTATTGTGATATTGGGGGAACCTTGGGAGGATAATAGATATGTTAGGTCATATTAAGGACGTTATCTAAAATTATTTTCAAGATAAGTGGGATATTTGGTGGGTTTATATAGGAATTGAGTGGGGAATTAATTATCATTTCTCAAACATAACTTATAACCACTAAATAATTAAATAACCAAAAACCAAAAATAGTCCAACGTTAATTTTTTATTTATACATCTAAATTTTTTATTATAATTATTTAATAATTCTAATTACATACCATAATAAAATAATACCCTTTCTAATTTGGAAGTAATTCATAGTCTTAAGGAAATTATTTTAAACCATTAAAATATATTAATGATTTTGGAGGGTTTAAAATGGAATCATAAAATTAAGAAATTAATAATAATATCACATTATATTATGTTGAAAACATATATTTTCTCTTGGATGCCATTTAGACTATTTATTACATCACGTTTGGGTCATTATGATGTCATAATACAAACAATATATTTATACGTTATTTAATTTTTACATGAAAATTTCAACGAATCATAAAATTATGATGTATTCACCACAAAAAAATTTCTAAATAAGTATTCAAAAATTAAAATTCATGTTATGAAATTAGTTTTTTGAAATATCCATATTTTAAAATTTAAAATAATAATTGACATTTATTGTGAAATGAATGGATTTTTTATAATAACTTCTTCTCAACCTTATAAAAATGAAATTTGAAATCGTAAAAAATTATGCGATCATTTATATATGATAAAAAAATTTAATTATAAAACATTATTGGAATATTATTTATTCCAAAAATCAATTAATTATCAAAATAAATTCCCGAATTTATTTTGAGCATTAGCCAAAAATACAATATTTGTTTAATTGAATGAAAATAAAACCACATTGTAATGTAATAACAATACAGTGAAAATATATTCATTGTAACATGAATATTAAATTAAATATTCATATTTCAAGTTTTTTGACACATATCCCTTTAATATAGTTTTAAATGAACTAAGGTTAATGTGTGTAACAATTATACTTTTATGGGGAGGATTGACATATATGGTTATGTTCGTGATCTTGATGAACTTGAACTTATCCAGTAAATACTCTCACCCATGTTTACGTTACCACATCTAAACATGGTCCTCTTCAATGGAAATTCCAAGTGATTCTATCTCTCTCAGAAGCTCTGATTAATGGGCTTCAATCGGTATGATCATACTAGTTGAGTATATCAATTCTTTGGTATGTTTCAATTGGATTTGATGAAACCCAATATATATAAAAATCATGTTTCCATTTTTCGACTACTATACATTCAATAGTAAATATTCTTAAAGGCCTTTTATACTTGATAAAATAAAACAAAAAACTTCTTGGTATTTTCTATAACCATTTTACTTAATAATACATTTTACTAAATCATAAGAGAAATTGTATTAATAATGGTGAATTTAATTACAAAACAATGCCCAAGGATCAAGGTAAATGTTATACCATCCCTACTACTAATGTGAGTAATGAGAAAATTCAAACAAGGTTTATTTACTATTCACACAATAATGTAAATGTCTTGTTTATTTAGGGTTCTGCACATTCCATTGAATCCTATCAGTTTTCTAGAAATGTTGAATCGAGGCCATGATAACATAAAGTGCAGAAACCTATAAAAGAACATTATGCCAAAAATATTGTAACACATGTGTTGGAATCTTCATCTGTTTTAGTATGTGTCATTATTATTCCAAGGAATATCATAATTCTTTTATTGGTGGAATTCAATGAAATACTAGTCACAGATTTTATGTCCTTGTTTAGAGCACACATCAATATTATGTAAAAGTAAATGTAAATTCATATTTAAAGCATTCCCACTCTCCTATACAAATGAATGGATAATTGGCAATATCCTTTATAAAGTACATAAACAGGGTGGGTACTGATACCATATAAAGAATCATATATTTCCTAAATCATGAGTTAAAGGAAATTTTAATCCTTGATAAAATTCCCAATGTGTGGGAATATAGTGATGTGTTTCCTAAAGAGGTACCTAAAAATACAGAAGATTTTTAGGTATCTTTCAAAATATATATTATACACAGATCTACATCTATCTTTTAATTCCCCTATTGGATGACACCAATTGACATGAAGGACCAAAAGAAGTAGCTATAAGAGCATTGGGGAAAATGGTTCACACACCCCAGTATATAACCATGGGGTGAATTAGATCTATTTATAATGATAAAATAAGGATCAATGTGCATATGTATATATATTACCATGATCGAAACAAGTTTACCATAATCAGTAAATATCACCTTCTAAGGTTGATGAATTTTTTGATCAATAACGTACATCTCAGTACTCCTCCAAGGTTGATCTTTGTTTAGGATAACATCCATTGAATGTGAAAAATGACGGTTTTTAGAAAAACAAATATGGTACATGTCTTGGACACTATGATTTCATATTGACTAAATATGAACTTACTAATTCCCCTAAAATATTAATGGATTTGATGACTAAATTCATTATATACTATCACAAATTTTTTTGGAAATTTTTATCATTGATGTATTTCATTTAATCCAAGAGATTAGACAAACATGAATAGAATATATTTATTGCTTTTTAAATATTAATGAATCATAAAATGGATGCAATGTTCTGAAAATATGAATTTTATATTACTAAATTCATAAACCTGGGAATAAGATCACAAGTGGGGGAATATTTTTGGACTATTCAATGAAATATTCCATTGAGAAATTTCCTAAACTAACTATTTCCATTGAAATCAATAGTTATCAAGGGTTATTAGTGAACTAAAGACGTTTTGTAACAAATACATCACAACTATCTATCCCCCAAACTATGTTAACATGGAATCTGTTAAATAATTTTGAAACATATGAATGTGATGAATTAATTGTGAATCATTAATGGTTTATATTCACTATGAATGTAATCACACTTCCATCATGAATAGAATATTTTATGGTATAAATAAAACATTGATGAAATTATTGAGATGTGTAATCATGAATAATGAATAATTTATAGCCTACACCATATGATATCTAAAAACTGATGAACACAACTAACAGACACATGATCTTGAGAATGTAGTCGTGATCTTCACCATGATTATTTGGCAGGATTAAATCTATGGAGGTAAGTGTAAAATATATACCAATCATAATATTATAATGTATTTATTCACAGATATGTTTCTCAACATGTTTAAAATAATATGGAATGATATATTGAAGGGAAAAAATTACTCTTTTTACTACTATATAGAAATGCGAACATGTTTGATTATGATCATATAAGAAAGTAACCTACTAATCTATACATGAGGTGAATTTATGAAATCCTTGGCTTGATGGTTATTCAATAGATAGATATATAAATCATAATCATGGAGAATACGTCAAATATTTTCCAAATTATTACCCAACTATCTATCCATTAGAAGATCAACTAGTCAAAAGGGGATGATCACTAGCTTAAAAATAAGGATAAAGATGATAAATAATATATGATTCATTAATTAAATATCAATAAAGATGAAATGATAAATTGAATAACATAAAAACGAGGTATTGGATAACAAACAATGTTCATCATTCTATATCCATCTAAGAGTATGAAGATGTACCGTGGTCTTCATGAGCACTTATGGAGAGACAAAATGCAGAAGAAGATTCCTAAGAAAATATTAGGGATCAGAGTAAGATGTAATTTTAAATAAGAGAGACATATGTACAAGGGGATTATTTCATATACCAATATAGAAATGGGACAACATCACTATAGAATTTTCTAAAAGTCACTATAAGGCATCCAAATATATCAATTTGATGTTTGTTTTGGTGGATCAACTCATGAATACATCCCACATAATCACTATTCGAGAATCATTATAACTTCAAAATAATTCCATGAATTTTGTAAAAGAATTGGTGAATATTTATGGGGTTACACATTCAATTATGTCTTATTATGGTCCATGGATAACATATAAATTCTCAAGTAGTCTTCAATATGTTGATTAAAATTAATTGAACATCAATACATCCAATCACCCCCATACTAATGGAAAATTATAAATGAATATTAACACACATCAGAACATTAAAAGATACTACTCAATGGAATTTAATGAGTATTCGATCAATATATCCCATTACATGAATTTTAAAACAATAAAAACATTAACTGATTTATTCATTTGGACCCACTTGATGCTTCATGTGGGAAGCTCTGTAAAGCTATGGCTTTTTGGGAAGATGTTGGGGGATGAAATATATTTGTATCATATCTTGTATCAGAGATGATACAAAATATTCATGCCCTTAAAAACATATAAATAATTCGTAGATCATGAAATAGAGCTACACTTATAAACATCTTAGGGATGTGGATCATAGTGTTTCAGAAAACAGTTACCATAAAATATAACCACGAAAAAGAGTAATTTATTAATGAATGAAAGTGAAACTTTTAGATATGTATAATTTCACCCATTAAATTCTTAATCTATTCCTCGTATAAATCCGTCAAATGTATATACCTGATCTCCCACATGTACATATTATAAAGGTTGTATAATTGAAGAATGACCTCTCATATGAGGATTATATAGGGAAAATGATTGACTATATAGACAAATGTCTTTTCAATAATTAATCTATCCATCTCAAAGTACCATGTTGGAATAATAAATAAGAAGTGGTGTTGTGGGAACCCGAGGAAATATTAAAATACATTTAGACTTATCCAATTTCAACAATGAATATTATTTGAAATTTTAGGATTAAGTATCTAAAGGGGGTAGAATATCGTGACCATGATTTTTTAATTGTTAATTATCTCCAAAATATTTTTTTTAATATTATATTATTTTAGTATTATACACAAAGAGCATGTAACATCCTAGATAAATAATGAATAAGACACATTTCATTTTTATTAATATTGGTGAATTAAATTTTAATTTTACATTAAATGGGATGCTATGTTCGATATCGTACCTGTTACACAACAACATGTTTCTTTGAAATCATACGTTGCACACTAATAAAATTATATTATTATTTTAAATAGTAGGTAACTCTTAGCCATTTTATTTGATGTAATGAACTAAACAAAATACAATAAGATTATAATTTTTTGTTAAATTTATATACATTTATCCATGAAATGTTAGAGGCTTAAAATTTGAATGAATTTAATTTTAAGCATAATTTAAATTAAAAGGTCGATTTACCACCTTTTAATGGAGAAACCTCTTTAAATATAGTTTCGTTCACTTAAATACATTATATTTGACCAAATAAAACACTTTTTTAGATTTAGGACATCAAAATTTACTTTGTGTAAATTTTTTGAATTTTTCCGATAAAGATCATTTTTTAATGAATAGTGACAAATATTGTATTTTAATTCAAAACTGTGATTTAATATAATTTATTTATATGGTTAAATTATCATTTGAATTGGTTTTAAAGTTTAATTAGAATATATTTTTACCATTTAATCCAATTTTGTTCATTGATATTGATTTCACTTTGAAATTGGATATAAACTATTGTCAATCTTTTGATAGTTATTGTTTCTTAAAAACACGCTATTTGTATTAACAACGGGAAATAATTTTTAAATTAATTAATAAAAATTTTATGTTTTGAATGTATAAAAATAAAAATCATTTTTGAATTCAGAATAGCATATTAATCTTAGGCTGAATTTTTGGTATTTTTCAGAAAAACATCAATTTTAGATGAATAGTGAAACCACTTAGTAGTAGTTAAAAAACCGATTTTTTCATTTAAATGAAATTTTACCACTTCTTTGAAATTAATTTTGAAAATCCAACATACATAGTTGTTATTAGTAAATAAAATGTGGTTCAAAAAAATGAAAATATTTTTTGGTTAATAGTATCTTAAAACTTTTATTTACCACGATTAAAGGTAAATAGGGTAATTAAAGGTAAAAAAGATATTTTAATAATTCAAAAATACCTTAACAATTATCCAATACTTATTGGATGAGTCATGTCCAACCATGGGAATTTTTGGGCGAATTGGGGACCCCATGGAGCCATTTAAGAGTGATAATGACACTTTAGATTAATTAATTTAAAGTAAATGAAAAAATGACAAAACAAAAATCATTTAGTAAATTAATTTTTATATGTTATTATATATGTCATATTTTACACTATAAATATTATTTATAATGATAAAATTATTTCCTACATGATAGTATTTTTTTGATAAATTTTAGACATCATATAAATTAAATTATATAGGACACAATAATGATGTAGTATTTACCTCACTAATAAATGATTTAAATAAATTAGATTATAATGATTAAAATATTATCCAATACCTTTAAAATTCCTATTGGATGATTTTATTTCGACCATGAGTCATTTTAACTTCAACAATAATAATTTTTGTACCTTTATAAACTGAATATCATTAAATGTAAAAAATAATATTTTTAGACTTTCCTAAAGAGCCCCTCCTCTCCCTTATAAAAGGAGACCGCTTGTAACCAATTCATCCCATCTATCAAGCCTTTAGTCTCATCCAAACTCTACCACATTAAGCTCTCAAAATCTGTCTCCTCCTCCAGGAATCCTTACCCTATGAAGAAGGCATTTCAAGATGTCCTTTTGGTTCAATCCAACGGAAGTTACTCAAATTAAAGGTAACAATTTCTCTTAACTTCTTTTCTATTGTTTTATTTCTCCAAAACATAACTATTTTTATTCCTTTATTTTATAAAAAAATAGTATCATCAATATACTAGGATATTTTTATTAGAGGTTTTCGAACTACACTTACACACACCTCTATCTAATGGGTGATCAACATAATGTTTCTATGGATGGAAAACTAACACCCCACGAAACGATGATTGTTCAATTACTTCCTACAACCTCTCATGGTGGACATTACGATGGAACTATATTTATATGTGATATATATTATTCTTATATTTTCTTTATGCTTCTTTATTTTTCATTTATATCATACCCTTATGGTTTCCATATGGGTCAACGTGAAAATTTAATGTGAAGAAGTGCAGACTACCACCCCCTCAAAGTGATATGACTCGTTAATGCCTCATATGGGAGGTATAAAGTATGGAGATAATGATATTATATATTATATTATTCTCGAATTTTAATATAACTATGAATCATTATGTTTTAATTCCATTGTAACAAGAAATATAAATGAACGTAGCGTTCAGGCAGACGTACGGCCTACTGTCTCCCTGAACGATGCATTTCATTTCTTATCTCCAAAATGTTTTGTACTAATATAAATAAAAATATATACTATATAAATATGATTTATTTTATATATAAATCATTAATATCATTCTGTAGATAATTAACTATTGACCACATGGACAAATTGTAATTATAAGAACTTCATTTTTTACTCATGTTCCGAACATCGATCAAATATCCAATATGAACTAAAATAATTAACCAAATGTTATAGAAAGATAATAAGTGATATAAAATGAATAATCATCATTAAAAATATTTTTATTAAAGTAATGATTATCTTAGGTTAATTATTCAGGAATAACATGCAACATTCTAGTCAAGTAGGACATGAGATAATGAGATTTCATATCTAACTTTTAATTCCGTGATATTTCCATTATTTGGCACTTATTTATTGCATATGGTGTATTATGTACTGCCATTTTCTATATTATATCATGATTATATTTATATTCATGTTATTCTATGTTTCATTTTGTGGTTATTAACTTTTAATCAAATGACTCATTTGATTACAACGTTTTAAAGTGTTTCATCTCACTTTTATTCTTGTGAGAGTCATGCTATATTTTCCACTATTTCCTTTTGTGTGTTTTATGTACTGAACATGATTGTAATTTTGTGTAATAGAATTTCATTTATGAGTATTTACATATTTATTGTATGATCCATCTTTCATGTGGCATATGTTTTGGAAGTTACCAAATCAGTAAGGGAACCTTTCACCCTCCTATTTTTAAAAGACTTCTTTTTGTTATGTCTTTTAATTTACCTATTATTACATTGGGATATGTTCTTATATATAATTATTAATGTAAAAATTATTTCCATGTGATGAGATACCCTTTTTACCTCATCAAGTCATTTTCTGAATTTTAAAGTCGTTAGGCTGTCAACTTTTTTACAGGGGAACTTCTTAACCCAATTTCGATTCCTTGGGTTCGACTAGTACTTCTTGAATATATCATCCTATGAGTATGTGTGAATGACCACTGATTGTTATACACATAATATACACTTATATTGGGTGTATTTATATTTTTCACACATAATTATTTGATTGATTTATTCTTATTTTAAGGATTCCATCTTTATAAGGGATTTCATCCCAATTTACATTTCCATTGATACTTCATTGTTATTATGCAACAATTCACTCTTATATGGTATATATACTATCCTTTGACATATTATATAATTAATACATCTATTCTCATGATATTATAAAGTTATTATTGAATTTTATTCCTCAATTATTTGTATTCAAGCATCCCACTTTTTGTTAAAAAAACTCTTTAACTAAAATATCATTTTAAATGTTTTAAATATTCATTGTCATAAATATTTCCTTTTAATATCTATGTTTCCAAAATGGATTTTAGAATTTATATATATTGATATTATTTAATTCAAATTATAATTCATTTAAAATCTTCAATGTGGTATGGGACACTTTGACTCAAAAATCACTTTTTAAATGGTTTTGAAAATGATTTGATAAAGCATTGATTATTTCAATATCTTGATTTGATATATTGGAATATGGAAATGTTATATTTCCATTAAACTTTTGTTTTGTGCTATGTTATGGTTATTTGGAATTATTTACATATATGGGTGGTTCCATGATAAACCTAGGATGAGTGAGCCCGAGATAACTCCCCAATGCAGTGGGTAATGTGACAAAGCTAAATGTGATGTTTCCTCTAATATATTTAGGGATATACTACGATGGGTATTCCAAGTGTAACTCCCTACGTAGTTGTGATAGATAAAATTTATGTTTTATATGGATTCCATAAGTAAACTTTATAATTTAATATTTGTGTGTGTTATTCATAAATCTTATGATTTCATAAGGTATATTATGATTGAAAAGAATGGTTTCATTGATTTGTAATTATTGATGGGAAAATGTTTTCCTTCCTTATTTTATAAACTGTACTGAGCTATTTACGATCATCCCACGTTTTTGAAATGTTTTCCACAAGAATTAAATATTAATAGGGTTGAGGATGTGATCATGGAAAATTCCTGCTATCTAAAATATGGAACTAGACATGTTTATTTTTAAGAGTTTTTATTTTATGAAAAAAGCGGTTACTGAGTAGTCGTGTCAACATGTAATATTAAAGTTTTAGTGTAATAGTATGGCCTAATTCTGTAAAACCATAAACCTGAAAAGATATTGTATTTGAATTATTCATTTAATTCAACATAATTTAATGTTTTAAGGTCGGGTCCTTAAAGTTGTTATCAGAGGTTTTCTAGATAAAATTATAGGTTAGGGTGTAATTTAAGTATAAATGAAATAACCAAAATGGTTAACATAATCGAAAGAGTCATATTTATTTTAGAAGTGATAAATAGTTATTACATTTTGGGGTTGAAAATGAAAGGTATTAGATAAAATTTGAGGATAAATTATGTTATGGTTATTTTTGGGGGAATTTGTCTCTTTTTTGGGGGAATTTATCTCTTTTTTGGAATGTAATGAAACAGTAAAGTTTTTTAAATAAGACAACATGCAGACCATGTGACATCCCATGAAGTCGGACAAAGCTATAGGAATCGAACCCACAACCAAAGTGCGATTGGGATTTATCTCCTACCACTGGACTATATGAATTCTGTGGTCAATATGACTAATTAATTTTAGTTAAATGATTTTATTGATCAATAACAAGTTTATTTGGGATTATATGCTTAATCAAATGGACATTATTAGTATAGGAAAATGATTTGGTTATTATGTCTAAAGGTTAATTTGGAAGACATTCTCTCTTTTGGGAACACTATATACTTAAGGAAAATAAAATAATATGGGATTTAAATTATGTAGTAATGGTTGAAATATTATTATGGAAGAATATGTGTTTTTATTGTAGACATAAGATGATTTGGGTTATTTATGGAAATGATTAAACTATCACAGAGAATATGCAATTTGGATAATTACACTTCAGTATGAGACCTTAAGAGTAGTCGATGTTTTTATGGATAAATATGAAAATTTTCTATGGAAGACTATGTGATTTAAATCCTAATGAGTTTTGGATTGCAATATTTATTTTGATTTTTTTTGATTAATTTTAAGGGAAATTATATATTGAATGGTTTTTCTTGAATTTTGAGTACTTTTTGTTTAATTTTGGAGATTAATTATAGTACTTCTTTTTATAAAGGATTATCCTTTTTTGGATTATCTGATCACATACTATCCAATTTTTGTTTTTTTAATTGTATAAAGATATGGGAAATATGTGATTCATATTTTTTGGATCATGTTATTCTTTATAATTTGATTATAGTGCTTTCAAAGTGAACAATTCATCTTGAATACATACTGTTTGGACAAAAGAGGAGTTTGTGGTAGAATTTTATTAAAGGATGACACACTACATGATGAGTAAGTATATTTCCATATGATATTAGTCCTATTATTAATAAAATTCTTCAACTCGATGAAAAGAATCATGAAGCAAAAAAATTATATAAGCCCTATTTTATCATCATACTTTTACCCAACCACACTTTTATGGTATTTTGGTGGTTAACTTTTCTGTGATCATGTTCTCTATCACTCTCTATTAAGCTATGAGAGTCAGTTACTCTTCCATATCCATGTTTTCATTGAATCTTTGTATTTTTTGTCTCAGGTAACCTTTTACTTCTCTACTGTTATTTAAAAATTATAGTTTTATTGAATCTTGTTCTGATGAGGGACATTCAATGATGTTTCCAAGGCCAATTTTAAAATTTCGAGGACAGAATTTCCAAAAGGGGGGGAAGGATATAACATCCTGGGTAAATAAGGAATAAAACACATTTCATATTAATTAGTATTTTTGAATTAAATATAAATTTTACATTAAAGGGGATGCATTGTTCAATAGTGTAACTGATACACAATAATGAGTTTATTTAAAATCTTACATTGCACACTAATAATATAATATTATTATTTTTAATGGTAGTAAAACCATAGTTGTTGTATTGGATGGAATGAAAAAATATAACTAAAATATGATTATACATATCTTTTAAATGTATTTACATTTATCCAATAAAATATAGGGGCTTAAAATGTGAATGTATTTAATTTTAAGCATAATTTACATTAAAAGGTCAATTTACCACCTTTTAATAGAAAACCCTCATTAGATATAGTTTTGGTCACTAAAAACATTATATTTTACCAAATAAAATCCTTCTTCAGAATTAGGACATCAAAATTTACTTTGTGTAAATTTTTGGAATTTTTTCGGTAAAGTTCATTTTTTTAATGAATAGTGAAACAAATTGTATTCTAATTAAAAACTATGTTTTAATATAATTTATTTATAGAGTTATATTACCTTTATAGTTGGTTTTAAAATCTAATTAAAATATATTTTTACCAGTTAATCTAATGTTGGTCATTGAAATTGATTTCACTATGAAATTGGACATAAACAAGTGTCAATCTTTTGATAGTTATTGTTTCTTAAAAACACACTATTTATAGTAACAATGGGAATTAATTTTAAAACAAATTAACTCCTCTTGTATGTTATGAATTTGTATAAATAAAAATAATTTTTTTATTTTGAATATCAAATAATTATTAGGATAAATTTTTGGTATTTTTCAGAAAAACTTCAATTTTTGATGAATAGTGAAACCACTTAGTAGTACTTAAAATTTGACTTTTAAATGTAAATGAAAATTTACCACTTCTGTGAATTGAATTTTGAAAATCCAACACACATGGCTATTATTAGTAAGTAAAATGTGGTTCAATAAGATTAAAAAAATCTTTAGTCAATAGTAACTTTTGACTTTTACGTACTGCTGTTAAAGGTAAATAAAGTAAATAAAGGGAAAGAGAATATGTTCATAATTAAAAATTACCTTAACAATTGTCCAAATATTATTGTATTAGTCATGGAAAACCATGGGAACAATTGGGTCGATTTTGGGACCCCATGGTGCCATTTAAGATTGATAATGACACTTTACATTAATTAATTTAAAGTAAAGGAAAAAATGATAAAAAACAATATTTTAGTAAATTAACTTTTAGATGGTGTAATATAAGTCATATTTTCTACTATAAATAATTTTTATAAAATCGAAATGTAATTAATACATGATTGTATTTTTCAAAAAAATTTATACATCAAATAAATTAAAATATATATGACATAATAATGATGTAGTATTTACATCATTAATAAATGATTTAAATTAATTAGATTATTATGATTTAAATAGTATAAAAACGTGTCAAATTCCTATTGGATGATTTTATTTCAACCCTGAGTCATCTAAACATAGTCTATAATGAATTTTTGACCTTTTGAAACCAAATATCATTATATAATAAAATAATATTTTCAGACTTTCCTAAAGAGCCCCTCCCCTGCCTTATAAATGGAGGCAACTTCTACCCAATTTCTAAAAACTCTCAAGCCTTTATGATCATCCACCACTTACCCGATTTTTCTCCCTACATCCCGCTCATCCTCCTAGAAGCCTTACCATAGGCCGAAGGAACGTCAAGAAGTCTTTTTGGTTCAAACCAAAAGAAGTTACTCAAATTAAAGGTAACAGTTTCTCTTAACTTATTTTCTTTTATTTTACATATCCAACCCATAAAATCTTTTTATTAAATTATTTTATAGCAAAAAATGTATCATAAAAATACTCAAATATTGTTATGAGAAGTACTCGAACTACAGTTAAGCACACAACTATCTAATGGGCGTAGAACATATTATTTCTGTGGATGGAAAACAAACACCTCACGAAACGATGACTGTTCAATTACCTCCTACTGCCTCTGTTGGTGGCCATTATGATTAAACTATATTTATATATGATATATGTTATGTTTATGTTTTCTTTATGCTTCTATATTTTCTAATTATATCATACCCTTATAGTTTCCATTACGGGTAAACGCGATAATTTCATTTGAGGAAGTGCGGACTACCGCCCCCTGAAAATGATATCACTCGTTAATGCCACATATGGGACATATAAAGAATCGAGATAATGATATTATATATGATATTAAACAGGATTTATAATATTACTATTTATCATTATGTTTTAATTGCATTAAAATAATAAATAGAAATAAAATTAGTGTTCACGCGTACGTATGACCGACCATCTCCATGAACGGTGCATTTCATTTCGTATCTCCAAAATGTTATATACTATTATAAATACAAATATATACTATTTATATATGATTTATATGATATCTAAATCATTTATATCATTTTGGAGATAATGAACTATTGACCACATGGACAAATTGTAATTATAACAAGTTAATTTTTGACTCATGTTCCGAACAATGATAAAATATCCTATATGAACTAAAATTATTAACCAGATGTTATAGAAAGATAATAAGTGATATAAAATGAATAATAGAATTTAAAAATATTATTAATGAAGTAGATATTAAATTAATTTTATTATTCAGGAAGAACACGAAACATACAAGCCATATAGGACACGAGGTAAGTAGATTTCTTATGTAACTTTTAATTCCGTGAGATTTACATTGTTCTCCACTTATTTATTGCATGTGGTGTATTATGTACTTCCGTTTAATATATTTTATAATGATTATTTTTACATTCATGGAATTTTGTGATTCATTTAATGGTTATTAACTTTTGATCAAATGACTTAGTTGATTAGAACGTGCTAAAGGGTTTCATCTCACTTTCATTCCCGTGAGATTCGTTCTATATTTTCCACAATTTCCTTTTGTCTGGTTTATGTACTGGCCATGATTGTACTTTTGTGTGATATATTTAAATTTATGAGTATTTACATCTTCATTTTATGATCCTTATTTCATGTGTCATATGTTTTGTATGTTTCCAAATCGGTAAGGCAACCTTTCACCCTCCTCTTTTTAAAAGACTTCTTTTTGTTATGTCTTTTAATTTACCACTTATTATGTTGGGATATGTTCTTCTATATCCTTATTGATGTCAACATTATGTACAAGTGATGAGATACCCTTTTTATCTCATAAACGCATTTTATTAATTTTAAAACCATTAGGATGTCGAATATTTACAAGGGAACTTCTTACCACAATTTCAATTCATTAGGTTCAACTTGTACTTCTTGAATATGTCATCCTATGAGTATGTGTGACTGAACACTGATTGTTTTGAACTTAAAATAAACATATATTGGATGTATTTATATTTTTTCACCCTTAATTATGGGATTTATTTATTATTAATTTAATGATACCATCTTTATAAGGGATTTCATCCCAATTTACATTCCCACTGAGACTTCATTATTGTTATGCACCAATTTACTCTTTTATGGTGTATATACTATCCTTTGACATATTATATCATGAATACCTTTATTATGATGATATTATAATGTTCTGATTGAATTTTATTCCTCAATTATTTGTATTCATGCATTTATCTTTTTTTAAAAAAACTATTTCACTAAAATAATGTTTTAAATATTTTAAAGATTAATTATTCTAAATATTTCTCACTAATGTCCATGTTTTCAAAACAGGTTTTATTATTTATTTATATGTTAATTAATATCTTCAAATGATTATTCATTTAAAATCTTCAAAGTGGTATGGGACACTTTGATTAAAAAATCTCTTTTTAAATGGTTTTGGAAATTATTTGATAAAGCCTTATTTATTTCAATATATTGATTTGATATATTGGAATGTTGAAATGTTATCTTTCCATTATACATTTTTTTTGTATTATGTTATATTTATTGTGAATTATTTACATATACGGGTGGTTCTGTGATAAACCTTAGGTGGGCGAGACTGAGATATCTCTCTAATGTTTTGGGTAACGTGACGAAGGTAAACATGATGTTTCTCCTAAGAGATTTAGGGAATATACTGTGATGGGTATTCCAAGTTTAACCCCCTACATAGCATTGAAAGTTAGAATGTAAATTTTAAATGGATTCCATAAGTAACCATTATGATTTATGATTTGTGTGTGTTATTCATAAATCTTATGATTTTGTAAGGTATGTTATGATTGAAAAGTATGGTTTCATTGATTTGTATTTATTGATGGGATAATGTTTTACTTCCTTATTTTATAACCCGTACTGAGATTTTTAAGCTCATACCAAGTTTTTGAAATGTTTTCCATAGGACTTAAAGATTAATAGGGAGATGGATGAGATCATGGAAAATTCGTGATGTCTAAGACATGTAACTAGACATGTTTCTTTTTAAGAGTTTTTATTTTATGAAAAAATGGATACTGAGTAGTAGTGTCTACATGTAATATTCATGTTGTCATGTAATAGTGTGGCCTAATTCTCTAAAACCGTAAACCTGAAAATATCATCAATATAAATTATTCATTTAATTCAATATTATGTAATATTTTAAGTTCGGGTCATTATAGAGTACAAAGATAGCAAATAACACATTAAATAATTAATGAAAATCATGACATTAGTTTTTAATTAAACCCATTAAAATCCCAAAAAAATACAAGTGGGGAACTATTATAAAATAAAAATTCTAAAAAGTATATTTGGATAAACATGATGAGATAGAATCATAACTCCCATAAATAACACTACCAAACAAATCAAACATTTATAAAAAAATAAAATTATAGAAAATTAAAATTTATAACCTTGAGATAAGTTATACAGAATTTTAACGAATTAATTATTAGGTATTTATTATAATTAGTTTGACCTTTGGAATTGTAATGTGACCATTGTAGTAGTACCTTGAAAATTAAGAATAGTAACCTAACCGTTATGAATAGTAACATAACAGTATGAATAGTAAATGAACCTCAAAATAATAAATTTTTTTATAAGAAAACGTTATCATTAGTAATTTAATTAAATATAAATATTATAATTTTATAAAAATAAATATCATGATTACAAATATCAATGAACATATATACAGAATTTTTTATGAATAGAATTTTAATGAATTTCATTAAAATAAATACTTTTGTATTAAAATTTAAAATTATATATTCTGGAAAATTAATTTGGTAAAATGAATGTAATTTTTTAAATTCATTAAATTGAAGATACCCATGGGTGATTTTTTAGAGATTTTTTGAACTATGTCAAATTTTAGGTGAATAATAAAAATACAATTTTTTCTATAAATGATGTTTCATAAATTATGAAATTCATGATATAATATTGAACTAACCATTAATATAAATTTATTCACTAAAAAAACATATTTAATTTAAAAAGTTATTAAATAATATAAAATAAACATGATTTCCAAACATTAAATTTTATTTTGGATTTCTAGAATAAAAAATATTACATTAAAATAATATTTTTTCTAATTTTAAAACTTTAATTTATATTAAACAAATGAAATTTTATTAAAATGTGATTAAAAGTATTACTATCATGTTATATAAATAAAATATTCATTATAATGTCAATAATATAACTTTTTTAATGTTTTAATTGATATTTTATTTTATTCAATATTTTAACTCAATATACCTCTATCATCAACTATAAATAAATAGTATTCCCCCCGTAATGGAAATATTATACCTAACATTAAAAAGAAAATTGTATACCAAAATTCAATATCTAAAGTCACTTATTATAGCTTGGTATATTCTAGATCCATACCACTCCATGGGCTAATGTAGTTTTGAGCAACGGAGAAGAAGAAACACTGATAAGAGGGTATGCCCTAACCAATACATTTTCTCATTGTATTATCCTATTTCTCCTTTTTACACCACATTCCAAACCAAATATTGAAAAGTTAATTACATTGTAATTTTACATTATATTAATTATTTTATACTTCAATAATTATAAAATTTATGATATATTATATTTTCATAATTTCCATGCCTACTCTTTTGACAATGCCCCATTAACAGTTGGTTAACAGAAAATGAGGAAGTTTCCATTTAATTTAATATCTTGAAACCAATGAATGGTTAAAATAATAATAATTATATATATATTTATAAATATATTAATTTTTTTATTCTGTAATTAATTTAATGTATGTATAAATGACATAAAAAATAGTGAAATATAACAAAAAATTGAAATTTGTAGCAAAATATTGTATCAGTATACTTCAAAAACTATAAAAAATGATATAAAAAATATATCCCTCTTGAAATATTTGACAAATGGAGATAGAAAATAATATAATTCACTTCAACAGAATATTTTTAATAAACTTATTATTACAATTCATGAGTTAGAAAACAAAAAAAATTAATGAGGGGTTTATATAAATGGGTTTCTCTAACCCAACTCCTTTTCATTGTGTTATCAATATTTCATGGCATCTTCTTTATTGATGTTATTAAAATTTTCATAAAATTTATCTTCACTATTATTGTAATTTATTTTGTATGATATACATGCCTCCACCATTATTTTTTGTCTAAATACAATGATTCTCCAAAAGTACTTCTCTTATAAAACTAAAATTTTCCCCATATGAATTGATTATCCATCACCAGTAAATAATTATTTTTATACAAAATATGTATTCTATTATTCGTGTTGTAACTGAAAATATTATTCGTGAATGTATTATTTGTAAAATCCTTATGAAAACAATTATATTCCATGGTTTATTTCATGAAAATGATTATTATATATTTTATTTTGAATGCATGATATTGTGAATACTAGGATATGACGAGTGGGAATAGAATTATATTTACCTTAAATGCATTGGTTATTGTTATATATATCATGAAATAATGTGTATTTTTCATGAACATGATGGTATCTTTTTTCACAACTATGTGGGGGTATGTGAATACTATGCTATTATATTTCATTATTATGTGTCACCATATTCTATTACTTTTTCAAATTTGCTCCAAATTATTATGATTATGATCACCTAATTAGGAAATGATTATTATGATAATTTTCACCCATGTGAAATTTATTATGATACATTATTTATTCTATGTTTCCTTCATCAATACTGGCTTCATATCTCACAATTTTCTATGAGAGATATCCACAAGTTTCTAAATTTACTAATGAGAACTCGATATTTTAGAAGGATAATGAAGCATGATTTAAATAAATTCCTATGTTTTATTATGAATATGTATTTATTACCACATTTTTTCCAAAATTTTAAGCCATTCAATCATTGAATATATACTTATAATGTTTTTATCTTTAAAATAACATAATATTCATGTTATAAAATGTTTGTATTATATATCTAATAATATCCTCTTCTTCCCACATAACATCCTAAAATTTTTTATTTACACATAAGACTTTGACAATATGTGTGTTCTTGTTATACAAAACAATATCTACTTGATCGATTTTCTCTATGGGATGTTCTTTATAAGAGTTTCCATGTTCCAATTTAAAAGACATTGTATTTAGTATATGTTATTGATATAGTTGGTATCTCGTTGAAAATAATAAATGGAACATATCATGCACTAGGGAGACATGTTTATGTCTCAATATGATATAAAGAACTACTCATAAATATTCAAGGATCTAAAAATAAAAATTATATAGATATCAACATCTCTTTATTTCCAAATTATATAGCTTGTTTTAATTGAGATATTCCGAAAAATGCATCATCAACAACTCAAAGACAAGATGTCATTGATGGTTATACACATAACACATATGTAAATTTGTTCCACATTTATATTCATTTTAATAGGATTGAACTTATCTATTATTTATTGAACAATGATAGTAAAAATAAACTTCCATTCTCTCACTTCATCCCAGCATACTGGATTCCGACATATCCTCCGATATTGATCCTCATATGAAGCCATATGAATAGTAGAACATAATATTTATTTCATTGTGAACTCAACATGGGGGATATTTTTATCGATAAATCAACATAAATCCATTCTACAAGATCTCATTGAGATTTTTAACGATTCATGGATGAGATAGAATCACAATACAATGTCATATTTTAAGGGAAGATTATGATTATAAAAATAATTACATATAAATATTTAGTATATTATTTACTAATAACTTTCAATGTAGGAATTTGGGTTTCCCTTGATTAATCCCCTAATTGAGTTTCATTAACCACAGTAAAAATCCTCACTACTAAATTCTTTGTAATTCATTATAAATAATATTTTTATTAACTTAATAATATCTATAAGGCGTGTCTAGATTGTTTTACTATCCTAAGCTTCATCATAATTCATGAGGGTGATGATGGAGTCAATTCTCAACATATCCAGTTTATGTTTATTAGCCCTAGGTGTTACTATGCGATAATTACATCCATATACTAGTATCTATAAATGGATCCTTTACTAGGATATGGATATCATATATAATTTTTGAAAACAAAAATATGTTATCTAACACATATAAAAATTCTTGGAATTAGCAATAAATTTTTTTAAGATAATTATAGAAATAATTAATCCTTCCCTTTTATACCAACAATGGTGACATAAGATAATCATTCATAAATACTACAATGATTTCACTGTTTTAATAATAAATTCAACAGATAGTAAAATAAACCAACGAATAAAAGGATTACTACCATTGAGATAATATATATAAGCATATTACTTTACAACCGTTATGAACATTTTTTCATAACAACTATACTTCAGGCACTCATCTAGACCTCCCATATGATATTGTCATCATTATAACTTGGGTAAGGGATAAAAAAGTAGTAGTGATCTCCAATTATTAGTAAAGGAAACCAATCAACTATTCTAAATTATTATACCTCAAATATTTTGGAAAGCATGAGCAAGGGTGAAATATCCATTAACACAATCATGATATAACAAGTTAAAAATATGGTTGATCATTATGTATGATGACATTAGAAGAGAACACTAAGGAGAATATATAAAAAGTGGTTTATAAACATGCAACACACTTTAAATAACCACATAAAAAAAGAATAATATCCATAGAACATTTAATATCATTAACTTCAACAAGATTTTAAAAAAGGAACATTTTAATGTTTTATTGCAATAAACATATGTCTTTTAAATCATTGTGAAAAAATATAATTATATTAATCTTACACTTATGTGATCAAATCCTCATATGTGTTTCAATTAGATTTATAAATAATTATATCCATGTTTCATTTTTCTATGAAATATAAAACCACAACAAATATATTTGAGGTAAATATATGTCCCCACACATTATAATCAATATATGTGTGTGTAATATAAAATTAAATTATTCTGCATATCATAAATAACCCATAAGATGAAAAATGTGTTTTATTAATTTTCCAAATTGTATATCATAAAGAAAATTGAAATTATATTCCAAAAACAAAAAAACCCAAAAATAGAATATATTATGTGATTTATAAACCAAATTAATCATTCGAGATGAATCACTTAAAAATTAATGAGAGAAATATATTTTATTCAAAAAAATGTTTTTTAATATCACCTTAAATGTCCTGATTTTTTTAGTCATATTTAAAAAATACATTTCTATAATGTAGAGTAAAAATCATAAACAAATTCTTTTAAAACAAATTTAAAAAAATTACATTTAAAAAAATAAATCACATAACAAAATATGATGCATATAAAAATCCATTAAATTCATTTAATGAAAATTTCGTTGATATATTTGAAAATTAATTTATTGTAAATCCACATAGATAAGAAGAAATAAAAAACATTTTTTAAATAATTTTAATTATAATTAAAAGAGTATTAAAACAAAATTTGATTTTACATAATGGAAGGGATAACATTGGAGGTATGTATAAATGTTGATATAGAGTATGCATCCATTAAAATAGATGGAAATTAGTTTTACCAAAATAAAATTTTCTCAAAAAAATATATCCAGTAGGGATGAATAATTTTGTTTGAAATTTTTCTTCTATAATTTTATGATAGAAATACAATATATAATTATCATATGTAATATATGATCGTGATTGAAAATATTTTAGGAATATAGAAGTTATAATGACCCATGTGATATATTTTCATCACAAAAAGACTTCATATTTACTCCCTCTTAGTCAAATTCACTATATTTCATTTATATTTATTTAAATGGTAATCTTTGAGAGTTTCCATTTCGAATCCTCCACTCCTACAATTCCCCCTCCTGATGAAGAGGTCATCCAGAGATGACCCATAGTGGAAGGATCTATTCGTACATGAGATGGTAGAGTGTCTCATGGGGTAACATCATGATCGGTGATGGTTTGACATATCAATTCATCAACTAGGTGGGTTGTTCCCTTCTTCCCACCCCAATGAGACACCAGGTGACCCATAAAGTTGAGGGAAGCATGCGAGGTGAAAATTTCTCCATGAACGGGCTCCCAAGAATAAAACCATGTACCTAATCAAAATCTGTTTATATGGCCCTCGACCATGCGCCACAATGCCACTACTGAATTGGAAAATGTGTATACTGGTGATGAGGTATAGGTAAGACCTCACCTCCTTAACGCCACACATCCCTATTGAGGCCCAATGTGTCCAAACATGGTAATAGGCTAGTTCCCTTTGGGTTAGAGGGTCCCATTAGAGGTTGTTATGGCATACAGTGTGTATTTTCTTTATGAGGGAGTCAAACCTAGATCCTCAGGGTCAGGACACCACCGGAAGTAAACAACTCATCGATGACGCACATTCTGTTCGTCAAATGAACAATAATCTAGAGTATCTCAAAAATAAAAAACATAATAACATATTTCATAAAATATTATAATTTATTTTACCTCTTATAATTTTCCTTTATAAATATTTCATTCATATTTATTAGTTACATATATACTATCTTCAAAATTGCGTGTCTGAAAACATGGTCTTTTTAGAGTTGTTTTTTAATAAATATGAAACTATTCATTATTTTTCCAAATTCCATATTTACTAGACTAATATAGGTACTTTAAATAATGTTGAAAAAATATATTAATTTTTAATTTAATTTCAAAAGTGTTTTGGTAATGGTTTATGATATTAAAATTGATGACAAGCATGTTTGGCGTGTTTAACTAATAAATTGTAATATAGTAATAACATGATTATATATTAATATTATATCTAAAAAATATTTAACAATTGAATAAATTATTATTACCTTTTTAATAGAATATAACATTCCTTGGTCATTAATGACATAAAAATACAACAAAAGTCATGTACTTGGTCAGAATGACCAAAATAAGAGTGTGTTATAATGATTAAAAGAGTAACTATTCATTAGTATCTATTGATAATAAAACCTTTATAAATGTATATAATTTAATATGTATCATATATATTCATTCAACATAATATTTTTATTATATAACTTTTTTATTTCTAACAAATGAAAATCATTGTTTGTAGAGGTGTTACTAAGTACTTACGCCCGAATTGAAATTCCATTTCCCAATGAATGAAAAAAATGATGGTATATTCGATAAGAAAATTTAATAGTTTTATTTTTGACATAGAAAAAATATTGGTTCAGAAAATTCTTCCTGTAAACCATTACTAATAGGCATGTACGAAAAACAATATCTATGGCATCGGGGAGGTGGTAGTCCATATATACACAAGATTAAGGTTAGTTTTTTCTTAGTGTGTAAAATGTTTTCAATATTTATAGTAAAATTAATATAATGAAATTTAATAATAATTATTATAATAATAGATGTTTTTTAACAAGGTTAGTATTGATTTTATAGAGGATTATAATAAAATACAAGACTAAGGGAATATAGTACTCATGAGGGATGAATGGTTTGTCTGTTTTCTGTTAGAAAAATACTTGAATGTGAAGTAATTAAGAAAACAGAAGGAAAAAAATACATATTTAGCTTCTATATTCATATTGGTTGAGAAATCGGGGTTGATTTTACATGTATAATTTGAAGTTGAAGCATAAGATAAAATCGTGGATATGGTATCATTTTGTGATAGAATATATAAATAATTTTGGATACATGAAACATTTCTTAATAATTTCTATACAATTTTCATGGTTTAATAGATAAAATGTAAAAATATCGGGTGTTAAGAATAATATGGGTTTACGATACTACCACAAATTCATTTTGTTCAAAGGTAATACTAATTTATGTATTTTTTATCTATTATTTTTTTCATAATTTAAGTATGACATTGATAATTAATTTCTAGTTATTCACATTAATGGTGAAATAATAGTTTAAACCATTTAACTAATTTGATAATCATAATGTAAAATATAAAAACCTTTATAATAAATAATATTTCTTATGGTGTTACAATTTTTTTCTAAATAAACACATTTAATCCTGAAACATATTTTCTTGAAAAATAACAGTTTTTTCTTTTTATTTATATATAAGATAAATATATATTGGATATTAGTTTTTTTTAAAATAAATTTATTTATTACAAATTAAAAAAATTACTAATATTTGAAGGAAATAAAAAATATAATATAATAATCTAATCACTTAATTGGAGGAAAATTCCAAAAATGATTTTTTAATTAACATAACATTTTTAGTTTTCTTTGCAGTTTTTAACATAAAATTATAATTTCATATAAAATTTTAAGATGAATAATTTTATTCACTCAATAAATATATTTTTTTGATAATTTTGTTCTCATTATTTTATTATAATCTTATATGGTGATAATATCAAAGGTGTATTATATTAACAAAAAAATATAATTTTTAACTGAAAAACAGCCTTAGGAAAAAAAATGAAAAATTTGTAAAAAATAAATATTAATATTAGTAATTCAAAAAAATTAATTTTAATTTGAAAATATTTTCTTTTAAAACAATTAAATATATTATCAAGTAATCTTACATTTGTGTAAGAAATCACGATGTTCCCTTTAATCGGGATTGCATGTAAGGGTACCTTTTTAAAACATATATATCAATATAAAAGAATAATTAAATAATCAGGATACATAATTTTGGAATATATACACACTATGTAAAATATTTATATAAGAATAAGAAACATTTACATGGGGGTTATGTGAGAGAAATTATAACTTGATAGAAAAATGAATGATCAGAAGGAATCCAATACATTATGTATAACAGTGGTCTGCACATGATCTTAATGTCCTGGATAATCAAATTAAATCCATTAATTAATCGATTAATATCATTTTATAATTTTACTTTTTTTTAATAATTTTATAATGTTCATTTAAATACATTTTATGAGTTTTAATATACAACTTTATTATTCGGTGTTATTCATTTCCTTGGTTTTCTTAAATTGTTTACATGTATACACGAATATAAATCGTGTAATTTGAGAATAGTTTTTACAAAATTTGTATTATGTGTTATTAATTAAAATTCAAAATATAAAATGTTTTATATATTATTTTATATATATATGAGATTGAGTAATTAGATAAAACACTACTACTAATCATTTATCTTGTTTTGGCCTTTTTTCGATTATCACATATTAGTTCTATAGTATTATTTAATGGTATGAATACATGTTAGCTATAGAACGTTAAATACGTTATAAAATAAATTTTAAACTATTTTTAAACCATAATAATTGTTTTGTGACCTGAATATAAGGTGGTATATGAAAATGAAATATTATCGTCTATGAAGATAGTGAATTCAACATCCAACGGACGAGGATTTTATTTATAGAGCAAAAGGAAAGGTAAAGAAAATTGATGATGGAATATTGAATTATCATAAAACAATTATAGAATATATAATGTCATAATGTAATAATTCAACATGTATTAGTTTATGTATGGAGATAATTGGAAAATTAAAAAATAGATCGGAAATTGAAATTAAATGATAGTGGTTTCTACCTCTCAAATTTCTCCACTTTGAGAACCTCCATAGAAAAATGAGTTCTAAATTTTGGTAATTCCAAATGTTAATATATATGGGATACAGTCTTGGGATATCATTGGGTAGAATTTGGACAATAATCAAGGCTTCATATGTGTGAGGAGAAAGGGTGGTATTTATAAGTGAGGAGAGGGGTGTATTTTGAATATTTTACTCATTAGATTATTATATTAGATCAATGGAATAAATAGTTTTGATTCCCATGAATAAATAAATTAAAGAGAGAAGTATATTTCTATAATATGGCTCTTACATAAGCAATTAATCATAAAATAGTGTATTAAATTTATATTGTTATATACCATATATTACACAAATTAACTATTCAAAAAAATTCAAATATCCTAGAAAAATCTTATATACTTTCCGTAACCATTATTTTATATGTTTAATTCAAAAATGAATTATATTTAATGAATATATCTTTCTAAATATATGACATTTATGTTTTTATTAAATGTGTCATTTACACAAAAAAATTGAATATATACATCATTTTACAACCAATCAAAAATATAATTAAGGTCTCATAAAATTAACCAATAATCATAAGACAACAAAATATTAATTTATGATTTTATTTCAGGAAAACATTCCCTTAAATAATTATATTACATATAAAATTTTAAATAATATTTTTTCTTTTATGAAAATTTCATCACTTATTTTATCAATCTTAAAACATTTATTTACTTATTAAATGATATAAATATATTGAATTTCAATTTATATGATGCAATAATTTTATTTATACTTTCACAATTGAGTTTGATGTTATATTTTCCATTGTATAATTCTTAATGTTCACATTAGTATTCCAATTTTACTAATACTATTCCTTTGGTTTAGATTCCATAACTTCTAGAAATACATATTTTATCATTAATTATTTATTTATAATGGTTTTATTTTTGATCTATATGTTATTTTATTGGGTGGAATAATTATAAAATATAATGTTCATTGATGTATACTCAATGATCCATTTATTTCATTGGATGTATGATGATAAATTCCATGGTGATGTTTTCCCACATCCATATTTGTAATGGGTAATGGTAGGATCATCCCCGAGTAATTTTTCCTATCAACCTTCACTTGCAAAAATATCAATAACATTGATGTATACTCAATGATCCATTTATTCATATCATCTCACCAAAAGTATTATCAGATATCTCAATATGTCTCTTTTATCCTTGGGTGAAAAGGGAAGTTTCAGATATGTGGGTCATTTAAAATATATTTCATTATACTTAGATTTTATGGTTATTATAGTCGTGTCCCAAAACATATAACTCATTATTAATCAGTCATAAACTTGTATGACTTCCATTTTCCAACATATATTCTACCATTTTATGAATTTTTTCATCATTTATTTGAGTATCCTTTACTTTATCCACAAGGATGATAGAGAAATCAGTTGAGAAAGGATCAATAATCTTCTCACCAAATGATTCCCATGTCTCTCCAATATAGTTCTAAGAACAATGGATCCTTCTAAATTATAATTATTGATAAAGATGTTGTATCCTTTATATTTATGGAATCTTCCTCTTTATTTTTTTATGAGGATAGTACTGGATCGAACATTATTAATACTTGATGAGCACTAACCCTATTAATTGTATTATATTATGTTTCATTTATGTGACTATATATATGAAAATCTTGTAATCAATATACACCTAACATTTCTCCCCATAGAGATAATGCTTTACTATTTTAAATGTAAGATCATAGCTTCCAACTCTAGATCTTGTGTGGGAATGTTTTGGTCATTAATTTCCATCTACCATTAGGTATAATGTAATAAATTATTATATTTAATTATTACTGAACCTTTTCCCTTATTTAAACAATTATTGTATAACATAAATAGACCCCCAATTATTGGGAGACTATGTAATAGTTAATTGAAAAGACTCTTTTCTAACTCTGATGAATTATTCACATTAATCATTGTAAATAATTGTTACTCCCTTTTGATTCATATTATTTAGTGGGTTAGAAAATAATTATAAATTATATTATGATCCATTTTGGTGAATATATATTTGAGAATATTTTAATCTGTATACAACTCACATTTCTCCCCATAGATAGAATGCTTCACGATTTTCAGTGCAATATCATAGCTTCCAACACCATATAATGCATGTAAATGTTTTGGTCTCTAATCTCCAACTAACATGATGCATAACCTATTAAATTATATATTTTTTTTAATTACGCATCCTATTACTTTATTTAAACCCTTATTGTATAACATAAATCGATCCCCAATTATTTGGATAGTTTGTAATAGTATAGTGATAATCCTATTTTGTAACTATTTGAGGAATTTCTCACATTCAACATTGTAGAAAACTTTCCTCCCTTCCGATTCATATCTTTTTGTGGTTTGGAGAATCATGAGAAGTTATTCAAAAATAATCTATAATACGATGCTAGGCCTTGGAAACTATGGATCCCCATTAACAATGTTTTCCTAGACCACTCTTTCATTTTCATTGAGATGGAAGGGTTTGTGGATATTCCATTACTTGTGATAATATTCCCCATGAATGATACTTCCTATATACAAAACTCAAATTTTCTAAAATATTCATAATGTTTCTCCATTCACATAGTCTTTAGCACTATATTAAATTTATCCTTGTGTTCCACATTTCTCTTAGATTATATCATAATATCGTCAATAATGAGAAACACAAATTTATTGAGGTAATATATTATGTAACTATTTATTATATAAATATGTTTTTCTGTATAATTAAAGAGACTTAAGGGAATCACTATGAACTAATAGGTTTAATACCTCATTTTAGAGGTATTCTTGAAAATTACCTCCATTTTTACCATTAATTGGTGATATCTCTACTGATGTTCCATGATAATGAAATACATTTCCCCATGTAGTAGATTAAGAAATTCATTTATCCATGTAATTGGAAATAATATATCCATAATAATTTTATTGAGATCATGATAATAAATGTAAATATGCATTGATCCATCCTTCTTTTGTAAAAAGATGAATGTTTTACGCCATAGTGAAGCAATTGATCATACAAAGCCCTTGTCTATATTTTCTTATAAATAATTCTTTAGATATACCAAATAAATAGTGAAAATTCTATAGGGTTCCATTGATATAATAAGAGATAAAATAATAAGTTCAATTTAGAACACTAGTTCTTAACCATGAAAAAAACCATCAAACTATTCATGGAACACATAAGTGTAGTCCCTCACAATAAGATTGTATTTAAGAAAAATAATCTCTTTTTCATAGTTATTTGAGATAGATATTATTTCTCATAATTCAACAATATCCATAATTGATGCAATGATTCTGATAGGGATTCATCTCCCTCCATACACTTGTACAAAATTCTTGGGTAACTTTTCATGTGAAGAGTGATCTCCCTATCCTAATAGTTGGTTTTTTATTTGTATAAATATAAATAATCCATCCCCAATATAGTATAAAAAAATACCAAAGGATGTATGAAATTATTTTTGGGGAGGTTCAATCCATAAAAACTCATTAAGGATGAGTTATAAACATTAAATTCAATAATTTATGCATTTTCTATCCTCATAGATTACTAAACCTCTATATTTTCAGGTGGTATTTTAATGGTTCTACTAAATATTCATGATATAAAATAATCCATTACACTAAAATAAAATAGTACATACTATATTCATGAATGAATATTTATCATACATATAACACATCATTATCTAGCACCACCTCAGTAGTAGGGATATTATATTCCCTTATTTAGTGCCTTTAAGGTTGTTGTTATTGATTACCTCCAACAAACCTTAACATAAGGAAATGGATCACCTTATCTCGATGTTCATTTTCGATGAAACACTACACTATAGGGTCACCTTTTTTAACCTTCCTTTATTATTCAAAATTTTTCGTATTATTCATATCCCTTGGGAATTTATTAGCTACATGGCACATTATTCCACATTTAAATCATCTCCTAGTTCCCAATTGAGATGTCTCGAGATTATTATTCACAAAATTTTCACATGTAGGATGTTGAGATTTATATCTATTGAGGGATTTATATATTGATCCACCAATATTAAACTTCATATTCGACATTTTATCTATGTGTCAAGGGGACCACTAAGAGTCTATGATCTCCATTTAAACCTTAAGGGAAAAATAAATAATCTCCTCATAACTTTCAAAGTAACATATTTCCAATTTATTTATTAAACTCAACTATGGTTTTTTAAATAATAGATCCACTTTAATATTGGGATTTGTGGAAAACCTGGAGGCATATCTTCCATTGCTTGTAATGTTATCCTTTGACCCCCTTATAGACTCATCTTGCAATGGATTTAGTTAGGGGAACTCACTTATTTTATTAAGATGAAGTGTTCTAGGAAAATATTTATTACAAAATATTTTATTATAATCTTCCCAATTCAGATAATATATTTCCTCCTTGGATATTGTGTTCTTGAATAGTTTCCACCACTAATCAGCATCCCTATCAATATAATAGACTACTAGAATAAATTTCTATGCTTATAAGAATATTAGGATGAGAAATATCTTCTCAAATGAGATAAAGAATTTTTCTGTTAGGAGGGGATCATAAGATCCATCAAATATGGGAGGTATTATCCACTTAATGGATTCAAATGTATCATTCCATTTTATAATAGAAGGAGTTTGTTCCATATTATTGGAGTTATTATTCATAACTTGGTCCAATTGAGAAATTAATATCATAATGTTTTGACCACCCTTTCCCATTAGATATTCCATATCATTAGGTGAATTATCACATTGCCTATAACATTTATTGTTTGAATATATTCTTCTATTTATATCGTCTTTCTAAGAAAAATAAAATACAATTTGAGGGACTAAATAATTATCTAATAAGGATAATAAATTTAATATTTAAATATATTAGGTTAAACATAATAATATAAATTATATCCTCTCTAGTGATTCCATGTGTTTAAATATATCTTATCCATAGTTATAGATTTATCTCTAGGGTTCTCACTAATATTTTATATTCCTCATCTCCAAAAATAACAGGACTATGTTTTGATATGAACTATAATGACCCTAGTGTTTGACACATAAAATTACATGGTTTTAAGTATAAATATACTCGAAATAAAAACCATGTACTATTATTCTAGTGTATTTGGATTGTTAGATACATGATTAGATATAATAATTAAAAAATTTATTTATTCTTCATAAAGAGATCCTAAATTACTATGGGCTCTTATATTTGCGTAGGATAACCTAGAGAATACATGAACCAAGGGATCAACCAAAATTCCCAGTAAGGAAATAAGCATATGAAATACTAATATCACATGTGTTTGAATGCATTATATGATAACTTAAAAAGTAATGGAAGATGAGTAAATAAGCAGAAATTTAAAATACATAACATGGGATCATATAATCATGGAATCAATGAAATGTGGAAGAATCATACAACATGATGTAAGAATCAATCAATTCTAACCACCATGCCCATTATACATGGACAAGCACATGTCAAGGATGACCAAAAAATTTATTGTACATGGTGGAACACGAGATAAGGCCAACCAATAAGACCTAGGAAAATGCCATATCATATTACAAAACAATAACTAATGAATTAGAGAACAATATAGTTTCATCCATGATAAAATGATTATGAATATGTTTTTTACATGATGAAACAATCAAAAGGGTTACCCATATATTGAATTGGGCATGATAATCATGTCATAAGGAAATTAAAATTTTAATTACATAATAGTGTCCATGAAATAATGGATTTAAATAATATATGGAAATTTATAAGGAAAAAATAATCAGGTAATGAAATATGATATGAATCTAAATTTAAAACACATAGAAATTGTGTTTATGTGACATTATATGAAATAGTTTAGTTTAGTTTACGGAAATTATTATAGAGCGTTTAAAATAGATTAGGAAAATTTGTTTTCATAAAACTAAAAAATAACCTAGATATATTTTCATGATAAAATTAATTATACTAGAACTTTTTTTTTGGATTAAAGTTGATTATGGAGTTCAAATGAAAATTAGTAATGAATCTTGACATTCCCTTTAACCAGGACTTCTTATTAGGATGAGTTGAAAAAGGAACCTTATTATAACATGTATTTACCCATAAAATACGGACTAACTGGTATAGATACATGGTTTGGGAACATATGAATAGAATTTAAAATAATTATACATATAATTTTAATATTTACATTGGTGTAAATATAGATAAAAGGTATCCTATATAATAATTTTAGGTTCGGAATGAATATCGCAACTTATGTTTTAATATGTTCTACACATGATCTTAATGTCCAGGATAATAAAATTTAACCAATTAATCAATTAACTAATATAACATTATTCATTTACTTTATTTGGTATAATTTTATTTCATTCAATTATGTACTATTTTTATTAGTTATAAGATCTAATTTTATCATTCCGGGGATTTGGTTCGTATGGATTTCCTGATATTTTTTCTTGTATACATGTATGGAAAATCATGTAAAATGATAATTGTTGTCCAAAAATAAAATAATTTATTATTAGTGAATATGTAGAATAATAAATGGTGTCATATATCATTTATTCCATATATTATGATGCTTCATTAGATAAAATTTTAATAATATCTTTTTATATTATTTTGGTTGTTTTTTGATAATCATAGAATTGTTTTGTTCAATTATTTAATATTAGGAATATTTGTTAGATTTTGAACATAAAATAGGTTATAAAAAAATTTCAAAATATCTTTCAACCATTATAATGGTTTCATGACCATACTTTATGGTTTTTTTATGATAATGAAGTATAATCATCCATGATGGTGGTGAATTGGACAACTCACAAAGATTGTTTACATTTTTAGAACAAAAGGGGAGGGGAATAGAAATGATTATGGGTATTCAATTAATATAATAAAATTATATTATTTAAAATATTCTATAGTTATCACAAGACATGGATATTTGAATATAATGAGATAATAATAAAATTAAAGAAAGTAAAATGAAATTAAAAGAAAAAGTTTTGCCTCTTGAATTTCTCCTCCTTGAGATAGTAAATTGAAAAATTGAGTTTTGTATATGTTAGAGACCAAAAGATCTAGGAGTTGGGGGAGGTATTGGGAGAGTATTGGGAAGAATTTATATAAGAATCTTGGCTTTGGAGGTGTGATAATATTTGGTGGTGAGGGTTAATTGTTATAGTGAAAGAGAGGTGTTTTTTGTTATTTTACTCATTAATTTATTGATTTGGATAAAGACATTGAATATATTTTATTAAAATAAAAAATATAGTAAATATATAATGTTAGTTCTTGATTATGGTTTGTGCATCTTAAATTACTTCAGAAATAGTTTATTTAATCTATAATGTTATATATCGTACATTATCATTTTTAAATATTCAGTGAAAATTCAACTATTTTCGAAAAATAAAAAATGTTTTCCCAATCCATGTTTAAATTTTTATAATTAAATAGTTAACTACATTTCATGAAAATAATTTTTTAATTAAGATAATTTGTAATTTTAATTAAAATCTTTATTTACTCTGAAAATACAAAATTTAAAATTATAACTGATTTTACAAGTCATTGAAAAATTAATTAATCTCTAATAAAATTATCTCAATATCATAATAAAACAAAAAATTTATTTATGAATATATTTCATTAAAATATATTTTATTTTAAATAAATATATTATTTATAAAATTTTAAATAAATATATTATTTATAAAATTTTAAATAAATAATTCTAGTTTATAAAAATACCATTATTTAAATTACCATTTTCAAAACATTTATTTATTTATTTCATGATATAAATATATCATATATATATTTATATGACTCGTAAATATAATTTATACTTTAATAGGCGAGGATACTACTCTATCGGCCAGGATAATATTCTTAATGGTTAATTTACAATACCAAAGGTTATGTCACCATTGTATTGTTTTATGTTCATTAATTTCAAAAAATACAACTAATTCCATTCTCTATTCATTTATAAAGATTATATTTTGTTCTATAAGTGATTCTATTGGAAGACGATACTCTAATAAGAGAAATTTCATTGATATAATATTGGTTCATTATAATTACTATGTTGAGAATAAGGGAGTATGGTAATTTTTGAGGATATCAACCAATGATTTGATACTTTGAATTATTTTTATTACTCAAGTGTCAATTAAAAGGAATCATTGTTTCTAATAAAATAATTTATAGTATAATAATTCATGAAAAATGATAGGAAAATGATTTGTATAACATTTATAGTCCTAAAATACTATATTCCTAAAACATATTATTTTTTACATCTCAGATACAAAACATTCAATCATTACATGGTAAACTCAAATTCTTATTTTTATAATAAAATGACTACAAAAATGAATTATTATATCTAGAGGTTATATTTTAAATAATTTTCCTAAATATGATTTCAAATATATTATTCGATATAATATATAAATATATTTGTTGATTAGTACATGATCCATGATGAAAAACAAATCATCAACTAATACCATGATGATTGAGTTAAGGTAATACATTAATATATAATTTATTAGTCCAATATATAAATTTGGAGAGTTTGTAAGACCAAAATTAATGTCCAAATACTTTTAATGTATACCCCAAATAAATAAATTTATTATTAGAATATCGTGTTTCATTACAAATATTTGTTTTTATATTAGTCACAATTTACTCATGGAAATACAACTAGAACACCAAAATTGATTTAAAAATTCATTAATCCTTTTAGTAAGATGTTAATTATTTTTACTGGATAGGATTATGATTCTTATACACCAAAAACATGTAAATACTACAATATGATTTTTTTGGAAATAATATTTATGTATTAAAATGTTAGGGTGTTGGTCTATTGAACCCTTTATTCCATATATACTATAATATAACATTTTTTCAGAACTATGGATATTTCTGTGATTGAATAAATACATAACCAATAAACAAATTAAATGATAAATTTATAGAGATAATATGGGAATATAATGATAATTATACTCTAAGGTTTATAGTGTTGGATGGTTGTGATAGTGAAGATCGATAATGAGATATTGTAAGATCCCAGACTCCATGGAGGTATGTGCTCGTTTAAATTTAGTTTTAAATATATTGTTTTTTAGTGAATTATTTACCATATTATTTTTGGCCCATAAGTGTGTTTTTAGGGTTTAGGTAATGAATGAATGGAGAATCAGGCTACCATGTGCAAGGCACATGGTTGGGGCACAATTATGTAAACCATGCAAGGTGGGAATCCCAACCATAAAATATTGGGTAGTGGCATATCACATAGTTGGTTCTTGGTTTTTCAAAAAATGTGATGTATCCATGTATCCATGAAACCTAAATACACATAATTAAGGGATGGTGCACAGTTTTTCCATTGTTTGGAAAATTGGGTGGCCAAACCATACTTCCAAAAAAAGATGAATAATTTATTTTTTTTCGATCTCAAGAATTTACAACTCCCACCAAATTTTCTCCCTTTTTCCTTTCTTGAAATCCTACTTATCAACTAAATACAATGAATTTTATCCCAGGGAATTTATCCTTAAATTCAGGACCCTTTGGAGAATAGTTGGTTATGAAATGAAGATCCAATAATGTATAATCCTATAGTTTCATCTCTTTTACCAATTTTATATTATATCTTGTGGTATCATCCTCCAAAATCCTAAAACACTCTTTTTTAGTGGAATCGAGGTCTGGGATTCAATGGTTATTTGCATTGGCATATAATTCAATGATTAAGAGTGTATTAGTCACCATATTTGAGGACGATGCTCTATATGACATTTTCATATTTTTTTAAGTGGATGTTTTCTTATGATATTGTTTTATTTTTTTCATCTTATCATTCATTTGGTTCTCTTGGGGACATTTGGTGATATTTCTGTTGAAATGATGATTTGAACTGCTCATGATCCCCACGGGATGCATGAATTATGTCTATAAAGATTTAGGGCCACCCAGAGGGTGTTATGACATTTCAAAACCTAGGAATTGATAAAGACAAGTTTCGTAATGATGTGTAGTGATGTTGATCCTTTGTTGAAAATTTTAATATGAATTTTTTAAAATAAAATTAAATATTTATAGTTGTTCAAATATTTTATGATTTATTAAGGTATCATTTGGAATTGAACATGAATGGGTTATATAAATAAATATATATTATGTCAAATGCCCTAAGAATTATGTTGAAATCTCCAAGAGGGATAATGTATATAGAATGATGAACATGTTTAATTGTAAATGGATTGTGAATGGATGGATATGAAAAATGGGTTAGTATTAGGGAATTATTGAATATTCTTAATCGGATAGGGCACAAGAATCAGAATTGTACGAAATGGGATATGTATTGTAAAGTCCCTCAAGTTATTTTTTATGAATAAGACAATTTAAGGAAAAATGGTAACCATGTAGAACATTCACTACAACAATGTACACATACCATCTAATAACACAATTCACATTATAGATTTCAAAATTCAAACATTCAAACATTATCACACCTCTGACTCGATCCTGTTTCTAATCCCATTTCATGAACATGATCTACAATATTAAAAAATTAGAATTCAAAATTTTCATTATCACCATTATAGAACCAGAAGACACCCACGACAGCCTTCACCATTAGTCACGTCACCCATATGCAAACCCAAAACTATCCACGTCTAAGCTACCCATGGGTCAATTTAGAATAATAATCTAAACTCCACCCCATAATTCATGGGTTAGAGAAGGGGATTAAGATTTATTAACCTAATGGTTTCACTCCATACAAACTGTAGAATTGTATTTAAAATAACAAATTATTGTGAGTTGTTCACTTGTAGTGAGGTATGAATGTGAATTATTCTTTTATGATTAATATTATATTTCCTAAGACCCATGGGTAAGTGATGTATTTTCCAAAACCATGGAATACCTAATCCTCATGGGTGAAGTATTTAATTTGATTTGAATAATTTAAATTGAATAAATATTATAAATTTTTAATTGAAATGAATATTAAATTATGGAAGTTAAACTATATTGTATCTACTATAAATTTATTTAGTATTATTATACACTATATATTTTGACAAAATATTTTGTGGACACAATTGGTGTTGTCCTACTGAGTTTTACACACACCCTTCTCAGTCTATTATTGGTTAACTAGGTAGAATTCATGATTGTAGGCTACGATCAGGGAAAAGGCAATGTGAATGAGAGCTGAGTTGGGCATGAGATGTACATGAATGGTGTTTTGATGAAGGATTTAAGACCCTTTTAAGGATTTCATTGTTTTTATTTAATTTTGTCCTTTTTTACCTAATATAGTTACCATGACTTGACATATTTACAATTGGTTATGGTTTGTACCTAGTTTTGGGAGATGGTTGTTTATGACCCTTCATTGGTTATTTCAACAATTTTCCACTATTTAAATTGTTTTATTCTATGGATTAATCTTATAAATATGGAATATAATCCCCAAATGACTTATTATACCTGTGTTACCTGTCAGAAACCTCTAGCGTGTGAGGAGGCGCGCTTGGTGTCATGTGACGACACTTCTATGGGTACCAAATTAATTTCTTTTGGGTGAAGTATTTTATAATTTGGTGTAAAAAGTAGGTATTTTATAAGAAATACTATATGAGTATGGTAGACAAGAGGATAGTAATTTTTCAATCCTTGGTACTAAGTTCTTTCTCAAGCATCATTGTCCCATGTAAGAGGGAAAACAAATGTCACATATGGTGGGAATTGTTTTTCTTATTGTGAGCAGTTACATTTGAGGATGTTTCATCATTGGATGATGAACTTGTTGTATGATGTGATAGTTTTATTATATTTATCTCATGGCCTAAGTGGAATAGGATTTTGCATTCCTATATCATGATAGGAACTTAATATTTTAAGCGGCATGCATCATGATAGGTTCACATATAAGATGGGTATGAGGGAAAAAATGGAAGAAATCATTTAAACCTCTTGAAAAATAGAAAAAAATATAATTTCTAATAGAATGATATAAATGGGGAAATAAAAATTAAATTTTGAATAATGGTAAATTAACTATACATATTTTAGGTCTTTCAGTGAATCAAAGTGTTGGTCATGACTTTATACAAAATGGTAAATTTTTCTATGAGAAAATAATTTTTCATTAAGATTGGAAATATTTATGAAATGGTCCCCAATGTATGAATTGAAACCCTTCAGGTTGGATTACATATCATTCATATTACCATTGATATTTATGGACAATGGTATTTTTTGGGATGTAATTATTACCTTTTTGATAGTGTATGAAATGATTTTATTGTGACCAGTAAAGTGTCTTCTTTGGTAAAAACAATTTAATATTTTGGTTATATATTCTACTGCTAGTCTATCTAATTGTAGATAAATTACACCATTAAGGAGTGTTCCACTAGTGATAAAAATTTATGTTACTGATAAATATCCTCTTGTAAATGAGAAAGATGACATGGTGATCATAGTAAAAATATAAGATCGGTTCAGTGACAACAATTACCATTTCATAAATATGATGGAATAGAAATTTGGTAGGGTTGTACTGAGTCTATTTGAGATAATCAGTGTGTTTTAGCTACATCATCATCCAACCATTACATGATAGGGTGTTCAATATGTATTCATATTCTTTGTAGTGCTCATTCTTATGATTCGTGACCATTTGGAGACTCCCTCTAATAAACTATTAATGTTACCATCCTATATGTTGTGAGGACATTAAAATCATTATTGGGAAATCATGGTCAGTCTGAGTGGGCCGAAGAAATTATAAAAAGGATTTTTAAGAAAATAATCAAGAATACATTTTCCCATAGATAAGGATGTAGGAAAAGGATGAATATTTTATGAGTTTCACCCATGGGTTGCGTTAGTGATGGATTATTCTTGTTATTTCACCAACATGTGATGCCTCATCTTGACATTGGGAGGAGACCAAGTGACTATGGAAAAATATTTTCATGATGGGATTACGCCTAATATTTGGTCTAATGTGGATATCTTACAATTGAATAAATGTGTTGAGGTATAGTATAAGGTCCTTATCTCAGTGGGGAATCTGAAGGGAGCTTCGGGTATGAGACTTGTGGTGCCAACTGGGTTAATGAGTTGTGCGTTTTTTGGGGGAAGGAGGCATCATTTCAATAATTTCTATAATGGATATGTTTCTTGATGTGACTATAAGAGATGATCTGCCTCTTATGGTGGGGTTTGGGTTTTATGTTATCAATATTGTTGGTAGAGGGACATGTGTGGTAAGTTACACCAATCGCATATTAAACTATGGACATTTGAATGGTCGGCACACATATAGTGGTTCCATACAAACCATCTTTCGAAGCTCATTGATGGAAATAATCAGTAGATTATGCATTCAACCAAGTGGTTGGTTAAAGATATCATGAAGGTATTTTGAGTTCCATGGTCCGAACCATTATAGGTGGTAGATGTGGCACTCTAGAATGAGAGTGCCCATTTGAGTAGTGTAGTGTAGTTGTGGTTACATAGATCAGATCTCAGTGTATAGGGGTAGATCATCTTCATGTAGTTAAGTCTACAGATAGAGGTGTCAAGGATGGACCATCTATATTTTTAGTTATAATACTTTAATATTACACACTATATAGGGAATTATTCAGAATTTGATCAACACAATCATTTATCCCTACCAAGTTTGTAGTTGTGTTGGTTTTACTGATGTAATGGGTGTTGAGGTTATGTCAATTGATCCTCAATTGGGGATAAAGATGAAGATACCAGACAATGTAATGGTTGTGCTCTTAGGGTTGGTGGGATCCACTTTCTATGGGACTTCCAAATGTTTGATAAGTCTATTTTTGATGTCATTCTGGGTTTGGATGGAATGGTGTTGTGTTAGGATCATATCGACTATTATCATTTTAGGGTAAAGTTAACTTCTATTGGGTAAGACATCTATGTCGTTCCTGGTGAGTGGGATTTTCAGGAAGGTTGTATAGGGAATATTTTTAAGCTATTGGGTGAACTCATAACCCATGTATCTTGTACTCTATATGATGATATTGTATTGGAATATCTTCCCTTCCCTCCAGTGGGGGTCAATTTCAATATGTGATCCTTCAGGACTTCTTGGGGATACCACGAGATATGGATGTTGAGTTTATGATAGGGTTTCTACTGGGAGTGGATCCAATTCCCATTTTTATTTATTGGATGGTTCAGGAAGAACTCCAGGAACATAAATAATGGTAGGATTAATTAGATTATAAATGGTTTATTAATCCTGAATAATCACATTGGGGATCATTGGTGCCATTTTACAAGGATTCTAATGTGTTATTTTGATTATTTGTAGATAAAAGAAAGACAAATCAGATGACTTTTAATAATAAACACCAACTTCCCAAAAAAATGAAATTTTAAACCATTTGAGGTGTGATTAATTATTCTCTAAGATTTATTTGATGTAAAGATAGCATTAGCTAATGGTTAGATATTATGATGTACTCTAGAAAGGTTTCACGAGTATGAATGGGTTGTATGTGTTTGTACTGGTTCCATTTAGTTTGGTCAACATATAGGTTTTTTTCAGGTCTTTAATGAATTGAATATTTCACCCATATATCGATCGTCTTGTGGATTCCTTCATTGATGATATCTTTCTGTACTATACAACTTCTAATGTTCATAAAAATTATCTTCAAATTATACTTTGCACACTAAGTGATCATTTGATTTACTCCATGTAATAAATGTTTTAATTTTTCATTGATAAATTTCATTTCAAGGGTCACAAAATTTCTTTGGAAGGTGTGTTAGAGGATCTATAAAATGAGAAGGCTATGTTGTCATATTATTTTCCCAATAATGTTACGAATATTCAATTATTTATTGGATTTTTTTGTTATTATTTATTGTTCACTAAACATTTCTCCCATTTGAAAGCATCAACTTCACGCTTAAACAATAAAATTGATAATTTTTAGTAGTCTGGGACATGCGATAATTATTTTCAATATTCGAAAAAGAAGTGGATGAATACACTGATCTAGATCATTCCTATGCCAGGTAAGGGTTATACCTTCTTTTCTATTGCTTCTAGTGTTAAAATGGAGTTGAATTGATGTTGGATGATTAGATTATATCATAGCAATCAACAAAATTGAGGCCACATGAAAGGAAATATCATCATCTTGGTATTGAGTAGGACATTGTGGTTTATGCCATAATGAGTTGGAAATATTATTTGTTTGGAGAGGGGTTGATATTGTTTACCAAACATAAATAACATAATTAAATCTTCAATTAGTGTGATTTAAATATTTAACAGTTAATATGGGTAGAGTACATGTAGTATTTTCACGTTGTTTTTGTTTACAAATCATGAAAAGGGAATAATGTTATGGATTCTATAAGTCAGAAGACTCATGATCAGTTGGTTCATGAATCCATGTCCTAGTAGAGAATAATTGTCTTGATTGTTGATATGCACCTGGAAATGCAGGATGGGCCTATAAAAATTACCATGCATCCATATTTTTTGAGTCTAACACATTTAAACTGGGTTAAGGAGAGTCATCTTAAGGTTTTAGATTTCTTAGATATAAAGAATCATCTAATAGGTGGGGATTCACCTTCGATTTGTACAATTTGTAATGATGTGGTTTTTTAGAATAGTGTCCATGATATGGTTCCAATGGATTTGTGGGAATTATTTATGCATAATTGACATGAATTATAGTGGGTAGTACATCTTGGATTGACTATGATTTATCATGATCCGTATAAAAATATATTTGGATGGGAATAGTGAAAGTGGTTTGGGTTTGGCGTTGTGGTGTCATTCATGATAGCAAGTGAAGGGTGAAAATTAGTGAACATGTGGTTTTTTATAGACACCTTCGATTACATTAGATAATTGTGATGATGATGTGTTAGAATTTTTAGTGGATATTTCAAGGACTAAATGGTATAATAATGTAGTATGGGTAGATGTGGATCAACTGACCAATGTTGATACTTTCATTCCAATTTGCATGACTTTTATCGTTGACCAGTTGGGTGAGTTTTATGTTTTGGAGAAATTGAGGATTAATGGTATACCGAGGAATATTATTTCAGATAGGGATGTATGTTTCACTTCAACCCTATAGAATGAATTGAAGAAGGAAATTGGGACCCATGTTTTTTTCAGTACCACCTTACACCCATAAACATATGGGAATTCAAATCATATGATTATGGTGGTAGAAAACATGTTCATGGATTGTGTACCAGATTTCAATGGTTTATGGGAAAAACACATTTTGCTGTTTTTTTATAAAAAAATAGTTTCCATGTCATTATATTGATGGAATCATTTAAGGTTCTCTATAAGAGACCATTTAGCTCTTTGTGGTGTTTTTTACAATATGATGATTATGATAAGTTCGGTCTAAGTATCACTCTAGAGACATCAAAAAAAGATCAATTAATTCATTAATACATGAAAATATTTCATAGTAAGTAGAAGTAGTCCAAATATGGGAATCAAAGGTATCTTGAGTTTATGGTGGGGGATAGTGTCTTTCTTCTGGTGTCCCATAGGTTGGCCCACCAACAAATTCATTATATTGAAATGTTCGCACCTAGGTTCGTGGGTCCATTATAGATTTTGTAGAGGATCAAAACTATGTTGTTTCAATAGGATCTTCAATACTGGTATAGTTTTATTTATGATATTTTCTATGATTCAAAACTTCCTCCGTATCATCCTGACCTAACACATGGAGTTAATGTTGAGGATGTTGATCTTGAGGCTGATGATTCCTTTAAAGAACATCCAATTTGTATTGTGGATCACAGATAGAATGTTATATGTAGAAATGTTGTGCCTTTAGTTATATTGAGGTGGCTTGGGTATGTTCATGAAGAAACATGAGAGTGAGAATCATAAATGTGGCCCCAGTGTACTGAAATCAATGACTGAAATGCTGATTGATGTTGGGGATGGTATATCAAGGTTGATCCATTATAAGGTGGTGAGATTGTAAGATCCCTCATTTTGTGGAGGTATTTACTTGTCTTAATTTCATTTTTAGTATCATTTTATTGTTAATTATGTGTACCATAGTGGACTGCGGGGAATGGGGGTGTTATGGGGGTTCAAGGCATTAATGAATGGAAAATCAGGCCAACCTATTCATGAGAAAAGGTTGGTGCATAGTTGGTGCATGGTTAGGTAAACAATGTAAGATGGGAGTCCAATCTGAGAAATTTTGTAAAGTGTCAAATTAGATGGTTTTGGCATAGTTCTTCAAACCAAGATTCATTCCCATGTAAATGTATGACCCAAATACACTTAGATAGTGGATGTTACATGATTTATAAATTTATTTGGAAACCTTATGGACAAATCATGTTCCTCATTAAATGTTTTAAAAAATTACTATTTTTTCATATTGAGATTTTAAGACAATCACATGACTTTTGCCCAATTTCCTCCCATGAAGACCTCATGATGAACTAAACCAACCCATGCTTCCCAAGTGTGGTTATCCTTTTATTCATGGCCATTTAATGCTATTTTGGTAGGGAATAAAATATTCGGTAAATTCTAATCATATCAGTTTTTCTATATTTAGTATTAGGTTTTTATCTGGGGTGATATTCTTCAAAAGCCCTAAAACATTCATTATCTTGTGGAATCTTTGTTGGGGCATCAAAGGGTACATATATTGGGATATAAATCTATGATTAAGAGTGATTTCATCTATGGATTCAATGTAGGTGGTTTTCTAGTTATATACCATAGTTTTTAACTGTGTTTGTTCATATTATATTGTGTTATTGCTTTATCAATGATATATATTCGGTGTGATTATGGTGTTTTTTAATTGGTGTTTAATTGATGAATAAAACCACTCATGATCCCCAAGGGATGCATTAAGTATGAGTATAAGTATTTAAAACCCCCCATGACATGTGTAATCATTTATAATCCCCAAAATTGATAATGTTATTTGTGGTGTTGAATGATAATGGAATAAATACCTTTTTTAATAGGTTAATATGTTTAGTTATGTAGAAAATGGATTATTTATAGTTATAAATATATTTGAGATAGTATTAATAGATCATTTGGAATTGAATAGTACTTTGTTAATTGACTTAATGGAGATTGTTTCAAATGGCCTATAAATAATGTTGAAATCACAAATAGGATTAGTGTATGTGGAATGATGAACATGATTAATTGGTAATGTATTCTGAATTGATTAATATGAAAAAACAATATTATATGGGAATTTTTGTATATGACTATGGGTTAGGGAATGAGAATGGGAATGGGGATAAATTTAATTTATATTGAAAAATGATAACTTGTTAATTGTTAATGGAAAAAATAATGATTTCCATGTCGATTATTATTGTCAATGATGGTTATTTTTATTGGATGTGTTTGATGTGATATGTTATACGAATTATAAATGGATAAATATGATTGTTCACATGGAATGGTAGTGTGGGGTATGAAATAAGGTTGTACTCCCACTGGTTGAGCTAGACAGATGATCTAAACTCCACCTCACAATTCACAGGTTAGGGAAGAAGATAGATCTCTATTCCCCTAATGGTTTCATTCCACATAGACAGAGGCTTCTTGGTAAGGATAACATATTGGTGTGATCTATTCATCCCTCTTGAGATAGTGATGTTCAATATTCTGTTATGGTTTCTATCTTATATCCTTAAACCCTTGGGTGAGTGATGTAACTTCTTATCCCAGAGAACAAATGATGATCGTGGATCATGTAACAAAGATGATATGAATAATGAAAAAGGAACTAATGTTAGAAATAATTGAGGTAAATATTATTAACTAATTAAAACTTAATTTTATTTTATTTACTTTTTAATTATTTAGTACATTCATGCACAATAATTTTATAATGGATATTTTTTATACACTATTTGTGGTGATCTACTGAGTTGTACATGCACACTGCTCAACATCTCATTCAATGACCAAGTAGATTTCAGGATTTAATGTTAAGATATAGGAAATGTCCCAATTTAGAGGATTTGAGTCAGCCTTATTATTTAAATTAACAAGGTTCCAAGCTTCAAGCAAGGACCGTGTTGGGGATTTCACAATTTTTATTTATTTTGTGTTTTTCCCTTGGAATTGTTAGACTGACATGAAATATTTGTTGTTAGCTATGGTTTTTACCCTATATATTTATATAAATTATTATTCTTTTTCATTTGATGTTACAATTTTTTTCCTCTATTAATATTTTTACCTATTATGGATTACTCTGGAAAAGAGGGTATAGTCTCCCCATATGACATATTAGACCCTCTTTGCTAGTCGACAACCATTGTTGTATGGGGAGGAATGCTTGAGGTCATGTGGTGACTCAACATAGTGGACATGTATACTGAATTCTCGGTCATGGAAGTTATAGATATCACATGGGCTATAGTTTGATAGATGAAATTCTATTGATTAATAAGTAAATTATTATATGAAATGATGAAATAATCGAATAAAATGTTATAAATCTAAAAGCATCATAAATATATTTAATTTGAAATTTTTTTCATGGATAATAATTATAAAGATATATTATGAAACACTTCTGATGGTTGGTTCATATAAGTTTATGTACTAAATTAATAAATGTATATCTCCATATATGGTGGTGTTATTTCATTAACACAATATAATATACACTACTATTAAAGGGATTTTTAGAAATGATATAATTAAATGTTTAAAAAGATATGAATGTTTGAATAATAGAAGAGAGGGTATATTAAGAGTTAAATTGTGTATAATATAATGCTTTGAAAATTTTAATGTTCAAATTAATTATTAAAATTCATTACATTGTCAAATATTATGATTTATAATATCAGAATCAAGCAATAGTACAATTTTTTGTGTGAATACTGAAATTATAGATATTGTGAGAGGAACCATTAGGTTATAATAAGTAGTGGATTGTATAAAATATCAGTGTAAACATTGATTAACTTTAGTGGGATGCCTTAGGGAGAACCATACGAAAATCAAAATTAGTGATATGTGGTGTCAAGATAGTTGACTGAGGTGTGGGAAAAATTCTAAATTAAATAAACATGATAAAAATTGACATATAATGTGCCAATAGATAATAATTAGTAAAAAAAAATATGATATTATCAATAAAAAAATTTCATTGGAAAAACATTGGTATCATCACATATAACATGTGACTCCCTTGGATGTTTTTTTTGTGGGGAAAAAATTCATAAAACTCTATGATTGAGATGATGATGTATTAGTGATCTTGTCCCATTAAATGAGATAAAATAATTCTATGACAAATATTAACCATTGATAAGGATAAATGGAAAGATCCATATAAAAGAAATCTCATAAATATTTATTTTTAGAGAATATATATTTTAAAAAAAATTATGTGAGGTGAAAACTATAATGAGATAGATGTTGATTATAAAAAATAATAATATTTCACACATGGAATAAATAATAAATTTATTATCCATGTGTAAGGATATTGTAGAGACTAATGATAGAGGTCATTGGATTTATAAGGGTGCAATGGATAAAAATAATTTTATAGGGTGTCCAATATCAGTAGTATCTATTTGTAATATCAAGGGGGTGTGTAATGAAAGCATATTCCTAATTTATTTCTATGTAACCATAGAATGTAGGTAAAAGGTATGATTTATTAAATAAATTTTTAATTTTTGTATTATGTTTTTTATTGAGAGAAAATATATTCAGTAGATCATAAAATAACTACTAAAATAATTATAAAATATCTAAAAAATTATACTTTTATTTTATAAAACAAAGAAAATGAATATAAATAACATAAAATATTGAATGGAAAACTACTAAATTTTTTTTATCAATAATGAATACTTATACTAAATAATCATGTAAAAGATCAATCTATGGTTGTAAATTGAATCCAATATCCACTTATATTGATGAACTGATAGAATCATTTGGGAAAAAATTAGGAACAACATTCAATTTATATCGTCATGGGACAATTATCAAAGGTGGAATAAGTGATTGAATATATTTTTTGTAATGAGTTTTGGGGCACAGATATCCATGGGTTGGGGATTCCTTTATTACAATCAATGGAACTCTCTGAATAACAATAATATTATTGAATGTTTTCTAAGTATTTGAATTTATGAATTTCTTAATCATTTAAAACATATCTTAAATATTAAATTTTGGAATTAAATCTCAAAAAATATCAAAAAAATAAACCATAAATAAATGAAATGTTGATTTTTTATTTATTTCAATAACCCACTCCAAATATCATCAAATGATATTTGAACATTAATATTATGAATTAGTAGTAAAATTATCATAAGAAATGAATAAAAAATATCATATCAGATATTGATCGATTGACATTATAATGGATGTGATGTCAATTTCGTCACATAATAAAACACAACCATCATTGAGACCACATCACTAATCACATTATAAAAAATTCAATTCACTAGTAATTAATGATCATAAAAAATAACATGACATGTGCTTTAGATAAATAACCATATAAATATAAAATTGTCATTAATGTTACAGGAAAATTTATACATTTTACCTTATGTAACATTATAGATAATAATTTTTGATATAATATTTTAATATATTTTTAGGAATCTTCCAAATATATATATATACAAGTTATCAAAATGTATTTTTTTATGTGTATAAAAATGTTCCACAAAAAAAATTAAATATTAACCCAGTAGATATTTATATTATGTAACATAATTTTGGTTCATTTAATACATAGTCAATAAAAATTATTTTCTCTATACGTGATTCCATTATGTTAAAAATATAATTCTATCTGACATGATCTCCCTCACACAAATATATCTTTGTACTCATTTCCACCATATGGATCCCGTAATTCCAGAGTAATCATATAATTCCATTGTTCATCTAATTAAGTAAACATGTAGAATATAATATTTCAGTATCTTATAGGCCAACATATACATTTTTTTTCAAGAAGAGATCGGATTTTAGTTCTAAACACATATCATTTTATTAATCATTGTAAATGAGTAGACCAAATTTTACTCACCAACATAAATAATTACATCAAATTTAAAAGATATTTAAATTAATATAAACATTATTGATATTTAACAATAAGGCAATACTATTTAATATATAACAAAAAAGAGTTAAAATCAGCTAAAATTAACAACAACAATTATATTATAAATAACATATACAACCACATCCTTATTTGTTCATCCTAAATAAAAAATTGATTAATTCATAATGGATTTCATACATTATTATATATAAATACTAGGTAATATGAATTAATATAAAATGATTAGCCTATACATACCAATTACATTGAGTATGAAACACCATGGGGTATTCAAAAGTGGGTACTCAAAAATGAAAAACATTGTTTGTAGATAATTATATAATAATACAAAAACATAGATAAAATTTTCATCATTTAATAAGAATATACATTAAATCTCATAAAAAATAGAAACCCATGATATTAATGGTGTTGTATCTATGAATATTTGATATATAAAATTCTATTTAAAAAACAATTCAAACTATTATACATATGTTAACGACACTTTAAAGCATTCTATGAAAATAATATGTAATAATAATCTTCATAAACATGGAAGTGGAGGGATTAGAAAAGGAAAGATTTGATAATTCATAAAGCAAAAAATTTCGATAACATAGATCTTGAAGCAACACAATACAACACATACCCTTTTCATGATTCTATAGATATCATGATAGGTGCTGATGTAAGGGGAAATTTCAACCCTTGAGATGATTTATAGAACTCATACATACATTGGAATAAATAATTATTCAATTTTAATATTTTCATAGGAAAATATAATATGGATATTTCTAAAACGAATCATCAATAACAACCAGATAGACCTATAAAACATCATATATCAATGACATTCTTCTGTATTTTGCATGACATACCAACTTCTATATTCTCCATATCAACTGAAATAGTTCTTTTAGAAATTACATGGCCATGAATGTGTAACTATTGTATCTAAAAATAACACCTTGATAATTTGGAATATAACCGATGTTCTATCAAGATTCGCAAAAATGTTTCCATGTTTTACACATACTCAGCCCTTTTCCTAGAATAAAGAAATATGTTTTCCATGAACACCATAACAAAATAGACCACATATTACTGAAATAGATTAGTCACCAATTACATAAATAAAAACAGTGAATTCATACTTTAAAAAAAGGAATTAAGACAAATTCATAATGTTCTTATCAGATTCTAATAGTTTTCTTTAGAATATCCTCTTTCTGGACTCACAATAGGTGATATCCTAATCGTATGTCAATCCTAGAGACCCATTAAGCTCCCCTCAATTCATCAATCTGGTCATCAAATCATACATGTGGATATTGAATAATTATCGTAAATTGGTTATGCTTATAATAATTTATATACTTACTTATAGATCTATATTCATTCTTCATGAACAAGACTAGCACTACATGTGAATTCATCCACATCCAAATAATACTATTGGTTTCAAACTCTTCCCATAGTAAACTTTTAAATTTTTTCATCCATTCCATAAGACATATGTATGATATTATTGGTCCATGTTAGGTGATCAATTGTAAACTCCACTTATTTTACTAGTGGTAACGTAGATAAATTTTCAAGAAACACTTCAACAAAATGGTCAACCACTACTAGAATATTGGTATTTTCGATCACTTCTATCAATGAAAAATTCAATGCCACCAACTGGTATGATATTATTCCAACTACTGGTGACAAAAATCATTTTTCACTTATATTTAAAACAATTTCTCCTTTAAGTGATTCTAGACAACATCCTCAATTGAAACATTAATCTTATAATATTTGATGTGAACGTTGAACATTTTAAACCAATAAATACCAAGGATAACATCATAGGCATCCATATCGGTAAATAAATACCATTTCATCTTAGTTCCATCAATAGTTATATAACATGATCTACACAATAAAGGATTGATATTATATATAACCATTCAGTGTTTGTTGTTTTCTCACTGAAGGCATCATATCACCATAGATAGTCTGTCCCCATCATCCACAATCACATGTTCATATCCATATATTTAATTCTTCGCTACAATTTTTTATTTCCTTACCTAATATGATTTAATCTATAGATGTTTCATGGCATTATTATAATCACCATTTAAATCGATATTCTACTGACATGATTGATTCTATTATCTTCTCACCCTCAGATTATATGATTCTTATCATACTTGGGAAGTGTCTCGAGCCCCTGAAATTAGAACACTATGATAATAGCATTGAATATTTACAACATGTTCCAATTATGGAATTATCATGGTGGTGTAGTTCACACTTGATTTATGTGGTCAATAGAACCACATTGGAATCATGCCTCTATTTTTGTGGGGTTTGAAAAAATATTCATTGATCCATTCATTTGATTCTAATTCACACTACCACATTCAAATTAGGTTTCCATCTTCCACTTTCCATTAACATTAGTGTTCCCACCATCTCCCATGGTTATCTACATATTTCCTCCACCTATAGCTGCATAGATTTCCTATTCATCCACCATAACTCTATTCACTATCACTGTATAATTTGTAATACAGATCCTGACAAATTTTATGTGAATATAGTGCCTCTTCCTCAATTCAAAGATTCATGTCTTCAAGGATACACTAGCTACACCATCAGGTTCCAAGTGCACAAAATTAATGAATTTATCAATATGATTGTTGACAGAAATATCATCCAACTTCAGGCTGAAAAATTCAAGTTTTCTATAAAACATAAACTTCAGAGTATAAAATTTTTTATTAAACAATTCCTCAAAATCCTCCGAACCATTTCCTTAATGCAAATTATCCTACGCCACTATATCACACCAATTCCTTGTATGATCCTTTTACATATACCTTATTATATTGTATATCAAATCCACTGGTGTTCTTAGGAAATCAAATATATGATTCATCAAGTTTAGAAACACATCTACCCTTTTTGGTTTAGAATAACCCTAAATTATGGGTGGATTATGCATCTATAACAGGAGGGAATGATCCACATGTCATTTTTCATTAATCCATTTCCCTATGTCTGCAACATAAAATTATTGGATGACACTATAATTTAGTTTTTAGTACAACTGTGGCTAAGGTGAAACAAAATTCCTTATATCCACTTCTACTTGGCTTCTATGATGGATACCATGTGTGATTTTCAATAAACACTATAAATACCAAAGGTATCTAACTCTAGACAATAGATTTTAGAATTTCAAAATCAATCACATCAACAATCACAACACTACTTTCTAAAATAATCCATTAACATGTAAATCCAGTTTGAAAACACTCAAATTTTTTTGAATATCATTACATTTTCAAAATACCACAACCATTATTTACTCAAAATCATTAATTTGAATACATTTTCCTAATTTATAGAAAAAATATTTATTTTGAAAAAAATAAAAAAAATCTCAAAATGATATATGGACTCTTAATGTGAAGTCATTATCCTAATTCACGTTTTTCCCATATCACTTACTATAACCATGATACTGAGCTTTCAACCGTCAATGTGTCTCAAAAACACTTATGTTCCCAACTCCTCAGTGAAAAGATGTTCATCATAAAACGGTTAGCTATATATTTTTATTATCTACATTCCAATACCAAAAAAGCCTACTCCTTTCTTTAATCCATACTGAAGGAATATGAAATAATTTATTCACCTCCATGACCGTTATCCCAAACTAATTCAAAGACCACTTGTTCTATAAAGAAAGGACCAAGATAATTCCATTTCATTAAAACAAAATTTTGGAATAAAAAAAACATAGAGCACTTATAATGTCCCACTTATTCTCAAAGTATTTCGAAAGAAGGGATACATTAAATGGAATTAATAAACCTCACAAACATTCTAAAGGATGGTAATAAATGTAGAAGGTCTTTAAAACATGTGGGGGATAATTTTACCCAAAATAAAAAATCATCCAACCAGACAATAGATTTCCAAAAAACCACTATATTATCCATGATAAAATTGAAATACATCTAAACATTTAATTTATCAACATCATAACAAAATCAAGTACCACAGTTTATGACATTGTAATAAAACACAAAGATAACCACAAGACTCCATGATCCACAATCTATAGGGTATATCTTCACCAAAAATCTCAAGTACCACGAAGTAGTGCTAAATATTTCGATACATTACCTTTTCCTATATCCTGGTAGAAGAAATATACAAAAGTAACAAGGTTAAAAATTATTAGTGAGTACTAAAACTCAGTACGTTTTCCCCAATTACATCCATAATCATGAGACTTTGATAGAAATGATAGAAAAATTTATCTAAAACTATTTATATAAAACTATTTCTAATATAGTATATATGTAAATATAAACAACCACCATATAAAATAGTTTTCAGATAAAATCCATTTTTTTTTTAATAAGACAACATAAGATGTTGTTAAAACTATTTCACATGTTCCATTTGGTATGACCATTCCTTTCAATATATCCAAACCACCAACCATGTATTAATCTTTATGACATTTCCATACTCATGAGTAGTTTCTCTTTGATCTACCATGACATCATAATGTAATAATATTCCATGTTCCATTACACCTTTTTCTCTGATCATAGTGTCATATTTCAACCAAGCTTCATAAATGAAATATGATCAAAAATAGAAAGTATGCCCAAAACCATGCCAATATTAACATGCCAAACCCATTTCATTAAAACATACATTTTTTTAAAAAACCTTTCCCAAAAATCCATTTCAAAAATAAATTATATCCACATTTTAAAATAAACATTTGAAAATCCCTTATCCAAAGAAACGGTCACAAAAAATACCAGAATTCTTAAATTTCACTAAAACTCTAGAAATCATCAATAAAGTGGATATTTTTCATTATTTAACCCATAATTTCACAGTAAATTTCATTCAGTTAAAACAATTTGAATTTATTATAATTAGTTCTAGAAAGTGGAGTTGACAGTAAATTCACATACCTCAACTGTTTTCATGAATATGATAACAAATATGAAAATAATAACAACATTTTGTTGAAAGCTCCCTGAACCCTACATAGTTATGCTTCCCTATTATAAGCCACGAAAAATATAAACATATTTCGAATCCACAGCTATAGATATAGCATAACGAGTCATATATCTACAAAACTGATGGAGAGGGAGAATTAGGTCTATGAAAAATATCAAGAACAATGAAGATTGGATCCTTACCACAACAAATAATCTTCAATGAACCAAAGAATGGCTCCAGATCACAATATATCTTATTGGAGAACCTTCCATGACCATTGAAGGAGAAAAATAATAATCTAGGGACGTTTTGGGAAAAAAATATCCATTAATTCATTAAACCAATCTTTATCCACTTTTTTAGGTTCTCATTTCATTCCACGCACAGTTTAGTCATAATGTTATGAAAACATGTGCTAAACATTTTTCAACCACATCCTTAAATAAAACCCCTCACATGGTAACCTATCATAGTCTCCAAACCCTGTTTCGCCTGTGTTGAAGCCCTGTAATCAAAATGATAATAATCAATCTTTCAAAGGTCTTGGTTTTTCCTATGTGGACACATGATTTTGGTAAACAGTGCACTGCACATAGACCTTTCCTTTTTTCCCCAAAATCTTTTTTCGTGGTTTCTTGCAAGTGTTTCACATTTTCCAAACTATACACCACCCTTTCAATTGTATATATTCCCCAAAAAACATCAAAAATTTTCTAAACTCCCCCAAACATCACCATTATACATATTATAAACAAAAATCATAATTATAGGGTTAGATACTAGAAACTGGTGGTGCTACACCTATAATATTATTAATCGTCAATTATAGATACCTATAATCCATATGTGATTCCTTGATCATTAAATATTTTTTGGTTTAGGAGTAATTTTAGAAAGATAGGATTTATCCAATTCATTTATCATTTCCTTTTCAAATTTGATGACCCACATTTTTTCAACAATATTTACAAAGAAGTCCAAAACAATAATTTCTTTTATAAATTCCACATGATCATTTGAGGTTCAATTTATTAAAATCTATGTACATAATACATGTTATATATGGGTGAAATATAAAAAATATTTTTTAATTAATCCCATTGAATGGATGCAGGAAAATTATATCTTTGGTCACTTCATTGTAGATGACTAACACGGTATATACCTCAAAATGAATTGTTGAAAAAGGACCATTATCGGGTAAATAAATGAAATAAAACTTATGTGATGATCATGGATAAATCTTGAGGCATAAAGAAAGACCATTATTATATTGGAGGTGTAATAATGAAATTTTGAAAAATAATAATAATGTTTCATTCATTCATACGAATATTTCCAAGGGTTTGTAAAACATATTACCCACGTTATATACTATGGTTTTGTGAGACCATAATAAGGTGCAGTGATGACAGATCATTAGCACATTACCTCTTGTGATTAATTATTTACTCAATGAACTATATCACTATCAGGGAATACACTACATATAACTAAATTTCCATGTCCCACATATATCATAAGTCACAAAATATAAATCCATCAATAATTCAAGGATAATAAAAACTATTTTCAAATATCATCATTCATATTTTAAGAATTTAAAGAAGAAATATTTAACTTTTTTTTACCATGAGTAGAGAATTTTTGTTATATCTTTAAAAAACCCAAATAAATGAATTATAATTATATCTATATGAATACTCTTGTGTGAAAATATTGTCGGGTATTCCCATCCCAAAAGTATTTCATGGAAAATAAATGTTTGATTTTAGAAACATGACATTTATAGAAAAATAGTTATTGAATTGCGTTTTTGATAATTAATTGACTACTCTCATTAACATGAAATCAATTGGTTTGGAATTTAATTACTATAAATACATGAAAATAAAATATGTTTAATATAAAAATTTCTTATAGGAATTATTTACTTCACTGAAAAGAAGGAATAATGAAGAGAACCTCATACATTATGTATTGCTTCCCATGCTAGAGGAGTTACTTCATGACAGCATATGGGCTTCTTGAATGGATATAATGTTAGACACAAAGATAAAGGGGATAGTGAATTAGCGTGGGAGTAAATGAAATTGTGGTGTATAAGTGAGTATTTCAAAAATGTTTATTTTCTTTTATTTCTCAAATATAGACTTCAAAATTATTGTTGTTTGAAAATACATTTTCCATATATGATCGATGGTTTTGAAATATTTTTTATGACATTATGAAATATTTTTCCATATATTTCAATTTAAAAATGTAATCACAAATCTATATAATAAATTTTTCTACAAAATAATAATTTATTTGTTACAAATTCTATTCAAATGTAAGAAATATATTTTTATATTTTAGAATTAAATTTTATAATTTAGAAAAATCATTTTAATATATGTAAAAAAATTAATTATTTATTCTCTCTTGAAAAAAATTAAATAAAATATTAAATAATTATTTCAAATTTAAAAAGTCATAAAATATACTTAAAGTGTAAAATTATTTTTTAATAAATAATGAAAAATAATGTAATTTATTGAAATATAAATAAATCACCAAAAACCTAATTTCAACATTATAATTTCAAAATATAATATTTATTTTTCTAAAAATTAATATACATGTCTGAAAAATAAATATTTTTATAAATGAATATTGGTTGTTTGTAAAATAAAAATTTAAAAAGGAAACTTAATATTTATTTAGCTTAGAGAATTTTACCTTTTATAATATCATGAATATTGACATGTAATGTGTATATAAACTTGTAATTTCATATATGAAATATAATGTTAAATATAATACTATTGAATTTCCATTTAAAATGAAATTTTAATATTCAATTGGGTATTTTTACTTTTCGATTGGTAATATGTTATTAATGTTGTAATGGATAGGTAATTATCATAAAACTATGATATCCTAATAGTCTCATTAGCATATGAAGCCTATATATACGCCACTATTCTCACACTTCATAATTCATAGATTATATTAAAATGCCTCTATATTGTCCTTGATTATTTCAAATGTAATCTTAACAAATTTTTTCTTTTAATATATTTTCTAATATGTGTGATATTTGGAAGATACATTTAGTGTATGATGTTTACCATTTTGTGTAAAATATTACTTTGTTTTTATCTCTATGAAATATTCCATGATTTTGTAGTAAATATTAATTAATGATATTAAATGATCCTTTTAATTATAATTTTCCTTATCTGTTCTTATTTTGTAGACAATAAAAAATAATTTAGAAACATGACTTCTATCGTTAATATTTTAAATAAATTTTGGCATGTAACATTTTACCCACTTAAAAAAATTCTTGAAATATTTTTCCTTCCATAAATTAAAACGTGATATTTTCCTCTATTACTTCTTCATCCTCCCATTCATCTCATTCAAAAAAATGATATATATTAATGAAATTTAAAATTGGTGTTTTCTTGTTCCAAGACCACTGTCCTCTTTCCTCAAGAATTTGGATATGTTATTCATCGCATTACTAGTTATGATTTAATTATACATAATTTATGTCTGGTATATGTGTGGGGTTTTATGTATAAATTATATATATGGAAATGGAGATGTCATCATGGAAAATAATATTATACAAATGTTGTTATGTCTGATGAGAAACTACTATGATAGACTCAATAATCTCCAATAATCCAATTCTTGATGGACTATTTTTCCTCTTAATTCCAAATATAAATAATCATTTTTCTAGTGATATTTTGAGGATAATATAATCCTCAACATAAAATTCTATATCCTCCCATCATTTTTGAGAAATTAATCATTATCTTTTATAATAATCCATTATATGTTATAGAATCCCTAGTATCTTTGACATAAAATATTTCGCAATGTATAGTCCCTATAATTCTCATTCACCAAAGTTGTACCTATATATTAGAGTTATAAACATTTTTAATAAGTATCGTGATATTAATATATTTTAATTTTCACATGGAATTTTTTAATCGGAGTATTAAATATGTGAAATATGTTTATTCTAACATTTATGAAAATCAATAAATCTGTTAATTAACAAGAGTTACAAAATATAAATATTCCACACAGACATCCTGTCGTTTTGAAAATGATAGACTATTGTTATATATACATCTTAATCCATGAAAATTATATGGATTCCATAGAAATTATATGTAAATGAACGATAATAGAGAGAAATAGTTGATATTGGTTCCTTATGAACTCTCACCACATCATGAATATACTAATGAATAGGGGAGAATAAATAAATCCCATCCTAAAATGATTAATTAGGATGAATTTTTTATTCTATAAATAATTATACATATGTCATGGTTTCCATTGGATATCATATGATGTATAGAAAAAAGTTTATAGGGATTTTTCTAACTTCTATATGTGATTGGGATGCTTTTTTACCTATAGGGTATTTTTATATTTTAATTCAATATGAAAATAAAAAACATCTTATAGTATATTCTAAAATTCACCACATCATATATTCCACCCAATAATGATATTAGAGTTATATTTATATTTTCATGCTTTTTGAATTTATAGAGAATGTAGTGATGACATCTTCCATCATCATCTCTTTTATTAACTTCAAAATATATAGGATACATTTGAAATTTACGAGTCTGTAGTTTCTTACGGTGCTTGATTCTGAGGCCCGGTGTGCCCAAAAACAATTGTTTTAGATTTTTGTTCGGGTATGTTTAGTAAATGTATGAGTGGAGTTTTATAAAATTTGAACCAGTGCGTGGAATTTAAATCTGAGGGAACCATTGAACTCGCAGCGTCGATAATTTTTTATTATGACCATTACCGCAGTGGCGTTCTGACGAGTTTGGATGTTACTTTTTGGCTTTTTATTAAAATATTAACAATAATAAAATAAATTACAACACATTAATTTATTTTTTAAGCTTCCATGTGTTGTGTGTGCGGTTATTTGGAACCTCCCGTTGGATGTTGGGGATGGGACCACCACACCCTAACATCCCGTGAGAGGTTACGATGTAGGGACCACCTGAGCATAACATCTCTATTAAATGATATAGGTGGGGACCACCCGACCCTTATTAATGGTGGAGGATGAAACCTCTTCACTCTCCCTCATTAATGAGGGAGATCCTTTGACCTCCTCCGCACATATTAATTGTTCCAACACGTGTTCCAATTAATTGGGCCAACGCGTGTTCCAATTAATTGCACCCAAGCGCGTCCCAAATAATTTTGCCGATGCTTGTGAATTTATTAAGGGGATATTCTTTCTCCTTTTTTAATTTATATGCCAACAATAAAATAATAAGACACCTTGTTATTATTTTGTTGTCTTTCTCCTTCGGTGGAACTTGAGGGCTTTGGAGGATTAAAACTCTCTCAACGAAGAATGCAAAGAATGCCAGATTTCTTTTTCGACTTCTTCCTCAGATGTCTTTTTCCTTCTTCTAGAGGAATAAGGAAAAATAAGCATCATCAACGAAGAACGCCGACGTAATCCTCGAATTCTTCTTTTGCGACATCAACGAAACAATGCCTACTTTCTTTGACTTCGTCAATGAGAAATGAAAAGCAACGTAGGGGAAATTTTTTTGTGTTATTTTATTTATGAGAATAAACCCCCATTCTTCATCAATCAAGTTATGGTATGAGAATTGCTCTTTTCAGTCACCATAATGAGGAGGGTTAGAGCTGCAAGAACATGGTATGACCCTCCCCTTTTTTGTTCTTTTTTGGTGATGACGAAGGCAGTACATGCGGTGATGGAGGCGGAGGCAGTGAACAAAGGCCACACTACCCGCGACCTCCATGAACTGTGATGCCCCAGCGGTGCCTCATTGTGCTGACCGCACCCCCGCACCCCTGCCGTCACACACCCGGCGCCTCGCGCCCCTACCGGAGCGCACCCAGTTCCCCACGCCCCTTCCATCACGCTCTCGGAGCCCCGCGCCCCTACCGGAGTGCACCGGAAACCCCGTTCCCCTACCGACGCTCTCCTAGTGATCCACCCCTACACCCGGCACCCCGCACCCAAGCCGACGTGCTCTTGGCACCCTCCCGGTGTCCCGTGCCCCTGCGGACGCGCTCCCGGCACCACACGAACCCTGTAGGTGCCCTCCCGGTGCGCCACACCCTGGTCGGCGCACACCCGGTGCCCCGTGCCCCTACCGGTGTGCTCTTGACACCCAGCGCCCCTTCTAGAGTGCTACCCTATGCCACGTGCCCCTGCCGATGCGCTGCACGGTGCCCTGTTCCCCTCTTAGTGCTCTGCCCGGCGCCCTGCACCCATATTGAAGTGTTCCCCTGTGCCCTGCGCCCCCTACCAGTGTGTTGCCCGCCTACCCGGCACCTTCCATGAGCTGCACGGTGCGCCTGAAGCCTAACGAAGTCCAGTCTTCCGGCCCGCACCCTGCACGACATGCCTACTAGCCTCCCAACCACCGACCTGCCGTGTTAACCCACTGCATGCCCTGCTATGTCACTGGCTAAACCGGCCCGGTCTCCCAAGCCGAGTTACCAAGCCACCTATGTGGAGACAAACGGACCGAACCTCCCTCATGGTCCGCTAGGCCAGGCCCATCATACCGATTCAAAACATAGGGGGCTGACCCGCCCAATGGGTGGGGTTAGACCCAGCGAGTCTGACCGGGTCAACCCAGACCGGGTCAGCCCAGACTAGGTTGGGCCGAGCCAGTCTGACTGGGTCGAACTAGAGGTGGGCCCATTACTGACCCCATTACCTTATTGAAGCGTACATGTCCCTTTTAGAATACACCACTAGAGTCGGGATATTGTTGATTCACAGCCACGTTGGTTCGGACACTTTTCCAACAGGGCCCCCAGGACTAAAATTCTAGTAACTCACTGACCGGGCGCCTGATTGGCGTGAAGTCTATTACGTTGAAACCCCTATTACATGGTGGTCCATTGAGATACTTACACCTGAATCTTAGTGACACATGTAGTATCAACCAGTTTCTCATGTAACTGAACCTCCTGGAGACGAGCATACAGAGTGCGGAGACCTAGTAGCTGTAGACCTGATGACTGCTTGACAGAATCGACTCAGAGTGATTCGACTAGCCCATTGTACAGAGTGCCCAGTTTGGCAGTAGACCAATGTCGGACAGAGCTCCTGGCTTGGCAGCAGTCCCACAATACTCGACCGGAGGCGTACCTATGATATCTATTAGGAGGAGCGCCCGGTTTGGCGGCAGACCAACAGCGGACGGAGCGCTCGATTTGGCAGCAGACCTGTGGTACTCAACAGGAGGAGTTCCTCAGCAGCATAAGGTTAGTGAGTAGCGCCTTGGATTCATTACAAGGCCATTGTACTCGACAGAGGAGGAGTTTTCCAGCAGTCGTGGTTTCGATAATGAAAATCCTAGTTTGAGATGAGTCAATGACCTTTGTGTTTTTCTCATGATTGAGATGGGTTGCATGATAACTTAGGTATATGTATGGGAATATACCTATGTAATGGTTATCTGTTGAAATCATACATTTTGGTTTTTCCTTGTTGGATTTTGTGAGACCTTGAGGGTCTTGGGGTCTCTACTGGGTATCTTTATACTCACATATGCACGGGCTATGCATGCACCTCATTATGCTGGATGCAGACGACGGACAGTGCTTACGGATGTTGAGAGCTCCAGGACTGGATGGTTCCTGGAGGAGGACCTTATGATGTATCAGTATACGGTGGATTCTGATAGACGTGGAATTCTAAGGAGACCATCTGTACCTACCCTTCAGGTAGGAACCCCAGAGGACACTCCTGAAGCCTCTTTCACATTTGAGCAATTTGTACCTTTTTAGTTGTACTTTCCTTCAGTTGTATTTGTACTTCAGTGTTGGGATTGTATTCTGGACCCCTTTACTTTTAGTACACTTGTTATACAGCTTTTACTTAGTGTTTTCTTCCACATGTAATCTGGTGGTGTGTGTTTACGATTTCTAAAGGCAACACCTTCCTAGTTTTAGGAAATTATGCCTTTGGTGTTAGTCACTAGCCCATAAACTATGGAAGGTGGGACTGCGGTAGTCACGATGCAGGCCCTAGGGGATGGGTTTTGATAAATTGGTATCAGAGGACATTAGTTCTACCGTATAACATAGGACTCAGATATTTCTTTTTAATGAAGCAATAGTGTTAAGGGTACTAAGTGTGGTTATTAGTTCGGGGAGTCTTGTATTGGTGCGGGTGACTGGGATATCCATACACCAGGACCCTGACTCCTTATTTCCGACTCAGAGAACAAAAACACTGATTTCACATGTGTATTCAAAAGTTTTTGTTAAGTCTTCGCAAACCTGGTCATCTCGCCAGGTATAGTCTTTTAACCTTGTCGCATCTGTTTCATTCAGGATGCCTCCCCAAAAACATCCATCTAGAGCCCCAAGAGTTGTACGTACTGAAATCCTGCCGAGTGATGAGGACATAGTGCAGGTCCCTCTCTTGGTTGAGGCACCCACAGAGGCACTGGCCGTACCACTTCCCATTGGGCCACCAATGCCACCAGCCCCAGCAGCAGACGATGCACACCACTTTAGCGCGTTGCATGAGTTTTAGCTCTATAGTCCACCCAGGATATGGGGAGATACAGACCCACAAGAGGCAAAATAATGGATGGAGTCTATGGTGAGAGTCTTCAGGCTAGTAAGAATGCCATCAGACTAGATGGTGATCCTTGCAGCCAGCCTCCTTCAAGCAGCAGTGGGTAGATGGTGGAGCCTAATGCTCCAGATGCATGATAAGGCATCACTTCTATGGGAAGACTTCGAGAGCCTATTTTGGGTGGAGTTTTTCCCATCCACCCTTCAAGCAGTGCAGATATAGAAGCTACTGCATCTACAACAGGTTAGCATGACAATGGCGTAGTACTGAGTGAGGTTCACAAACCTCCTGTTCTAATCCATGGATATGGTACGAGACCCATTCTCCAGGGCCCACACCTTCGATCAGGGGCTCATACGAGAGATTAGGGCTTCAGTTTTCTCCCACAGTATCCCAACACAGACGGTAGTGTTGGATTGAGCCCTCATAGTGGACTGTTTCCTTACTAATCAGCCTCCATCAGTGAGACCCTCCACTAGCCGGCATACAGTGGAGTCTTCTGCAGCTGGAAATAGGTATATGACATAGAGGTCCAATAGGACCAGACCTACAGGTGGTCCACCGCACGACTACGGATCGGTTGCATCGAGCACCCAGAGTGGTGACAGAGCTAGGCATACGAGGAATAGACACTGTTACTCTTGCGGCGGGCATGGACACATGGCCCGTGACTGTACGGCCCAGTATACATACGATCAAATGTTAGTTGAGGGACCTCCCAGGAAGAGGGAAAGGTTCTATCAAGGCGGCCCGCAGGGTGGAGGCAGATGTTGAAGAGGAGATGTCCATGCAGCTAGCGGTGGACGACATTATGAGGTGTTGCCACCACCACCACCAGGAGGTCTGCCCTGACCATATGGTGTTGGTGGACATGGTAGAGCATAGCTTCAGGCAGCTGTGTCTTGTGATCATGGTTCTCTAAAGATGATTCGAGGTATGATATGTGTCTACTCCACCTTAGCTGCAGTTCTTATAGACACAGGTATCGGTCAATATTTCTTTTCCATTGCCCTCGTTCAGAGATCAGAGATTCCAACAGAGTCGTTGGCTCAATCCTTACGTCTAGAGACTCCAATGGGAGTGGAATCAAGAATTCCGCACTAGTGCTAGCAATTTGAGCATAATCTAAGAGGTGAGAGCTTCGGCTGGGATCTCCTCATAGCGGCGTCGAGGCCTTACAAAATCCTCTTTGGTATAGATTAATTGTCTACAGTCTATGCTCAGATTGAATGTATTAGGAAAAAAGTGAGGTATGACTGCATGGATGGGACCAATGTCCCCTTCACCAGTGACAAGGGAACCTTTTCAGCACATGAAATACTTAATCGAAGAAGGGTACAACTGATCACTCACTAGTTGGCTTGTCTTAGCCTTAGGGTAGTAGAAGAAGAGAGTCAGACTTATCCTGTAGTGGTGGACCTGTACACAAATGTTTTCCCTAAAAATGTTCCAGGACTACCTCCACATTTGAAGGTGGACTTATACATTGATTTTTACCCCGGGATGGCACTGATATCTAATCCAGCATATCGGATGGCTCCCGCTGAGCTTCGGGAGCTATGGGTCCAGCTAGAGGACTTATAGGGAAAGAGATTCATCCAGCCCAGTGTTTTTCCCAAGGAAGCCCTGATTCTATTTTCCAAGAAGGAATATGGAAGAATAAGGCTCTATGTCGACTATAGTCACCTAAACAAGGTGACTATGAAGTACAAGTACCAACTCCTGAGGGTTGATGAACTCTTTGATCAGCTCAAGAGATCATGATGTTTCTCGAAGATAGAACTTAGATTAGGCTATCACCGGCTCAATGTTCGATACGAGGATGTAAAAAATATGGCCTTCAGGTGTTTTTACGGCCACTATTAGTTATTGGTTATGACGTTTAGAGTAACCAATGCTCCAACAGTGTTCATGAGTCTCATGAACATGTTCATCCAGCCATACCTCGATCACTTTGTCATAGTCTTCATCGATGACATACTGATTTACTCGACTACTGAGGTGGAGCATGCCTACCTTTTACAGGTAGTACTAGACACACTCCGAGAGAACCAGCTTTATGGAAGCTCTCGAAGTGCTATTATTGAAATCGAAAGGTTCACTTTTAGGGACAAGTCATCTCAGAGGCTGGAGTTACAATGGATCCAGCAATGATCGAGGTGGTACTTGCATGGGAGCCACCCAGGAGTGTGACAGAGGTACAATGTTTCTTGGGCTTGGATGGATACAATCGGAGGTTTGTTCCAGACTTCTCCATAGTTTCAGTACCACTTCAGCTTTGAAGAAGAAGGGAAAACCCTTTGTGTGGTCAGAGAGATGATAGCAGAGCTTTCAGGAGGTGAGGCAGAGACTGACTAATGCCCCAATTTTGAGGTTTCTATAGGAATGTGTTGGGTACGTAGTCTACTACGATGCACCAGGGAACGGACTTGGGTGTGTCTTGATGAAGGAGCGAGCTGTGATCACATATAGTTCTCAGCAGATGAGAAAAAATGAGCAAAACTATGCTACCCATGACTTAGAGTTCACAACAGTGGTCTTTTCCTTGAAGATGTGGTGGCACTATCTTATGGGCGAATGTTTTACCTTGTACTCTGATCATAAGAGTCTCAGGTATATCTTCTCTCCAAAGGACCTAAACCTGAGACAACGGCGATGACTTGAGTTCCACCAGTACTATGACATCAAGATAGTATATACTCCTGGAAAAGGGAACATAGTAGTAGATGTGCTCAGCAGGAGATCAGGCATTCAGCTGCTAGGTGAGGCGACGAAGCAGCTAGCCGCGTTGTAGATATCCTTTGTGGATAGGGATGGAGTAGCCTATCTACAGTATCTTACAGTCACTCCCCCACTTCTTCTACGATTCAGGGAGGCACAGCTTGGGGATGCTGACTGCGGGAAATGACGTGCTCAGATATCCATGGGGCAGGAACAAGATGGATTTTCTGAAGGTCGGGAGCATTTCATCTACTTCAGAGGACATATCATGGTGCTAGTTTCACTTACGGAGGAGGTTTTGAGGGTCTTCCACACTTTCCCTCTAGTGTTATATCCAATATTGGCGAAGATATACCAGGACCTGCGACGATAGCATTGGTGTCCAGGTATTAAGAAGGTAGTGGTGGAGTTTGTCTCCTAGTGCCTCACTTGTCAGCAAATAAAGGCAGAGCACCATGTACCAGTGGGTTTGGTTCATCCCCTAGAGGTCCCAGAGTGGAAGTGGTATGGGATATACATGGACTTCTTGAAAGTTCTTCCACATACACCCAGGGGTCATGACTTGATTTGGGTGATCATCGACTGACTCACCCAGTCGGCCCACTTCCTACCGATCCGGGTGAAGGGATTAGTTGAGATCATGAGACGCCTCTATGTGTAGGAGATAGTGAGTATACATGGAGTACCTTGTTCTATTTTCTCCGACTGTGTTGCATGATTTACTTCCTGACTATGTAAGGGGTTGCACGAAGCTTTTGGGACACAGCTTCGCTTGAGCACCACCTTCCATCCTTAGACTGATGGTCAAACTGAGAGGACCATCCAGACCCTCGGGGAAATGCCTCGTGCATTTATCCTCAACTTCAGTCATAGCTGGGAGGACCACCTTCCCGTAGTAGTGTTTACCTACAACAACATCAATCACTCCACCATAGGGATAAAACCTTTTTAGGACTTGTATAGATGACCATGCTGATCACCATTGTGCTGGATAGACGAAGGTGAGTCAGCACTAGTGGGACTAGAGATGGTACAAGATTCCATAGAAAAGGTATTGATCATCTAGGAGCGGATAAATACAGCACAGAGCAGACAAAAGTCATATGCGGATAGGAGACAAAGACATCTGGTGTATGATGATGGTGACCATGTCTTCATATCGGTCCCACCTCGATGAGGTCTACAGATATTTTGCCAAGGAGGAAAGATGTCTCCGAGATTCATCAGACCTTTCGAGGTCCTTAAAAGTTTTGCTGATGTGGCATACCGCTTGGATTTTACACCTCAGATACATCAGGTGCACGACGTCTTCCACATATCTCAATTGAGGAGACACGTACTTGACCCATCACACATCATCATCCATTGGGACCTAGAAATCAATGATAGAGTGACTTTCATAGAGGTTCCAATGGAGATTGAGGATCGACAGTAGCGGGTCCTGCATGGGCGGACGATTCCTCTGGTGCGCGTTCACTGGCAGCACATGAACCTCTAGGAGAGAATATGGGAGCGGGAGGCTCATATGCATGTTTAATACTCCCATTTTGTTCCCTCAATGTGTGTTTTTGCTTCTGGGGACATAAAGCCCTATGGTGGGGAGAATTTTAAGACCCAAAATTCCTGTGGAATGTTGTTTGTGTGTTATTTTATTTATAAGAATAAACCCTCATTCATAGTCAATCATGTTATGTCAAAGAATCACTATTTCTATCACCACAATGAGGAGGGTTTGGGCCACACGAACATGGTCTGACCCTCCAATTGTCTGTTCTTGTTTGGTGACGACGAAGGTGGTCCAATGTTGGTAAAACATGATTATCATGAAGAAAAAATATTATTAAACATAGAAAATATTAAGGACACATTAATATTATTTAATAAATGAAAATCCATTCCATTGGAAATGTGTCCCTCTAATAAGAACATAAAAGAGAAACCCATAACAGGATTCGGGACCTTGGACACACCAGATATCTCATTAAATCCAATTTAATATTTGGAAAGACTAAAAAATTAGAACCAATACTAAAATATTTTCCAATTAGATTAAAATATATTAATAGAGTTATACAGAACTTGTAAAAACTAGAGATCTAATTAATTTCTTTTTCAAATAAATTTAATTTTGTTGATAGCCTAGGTTACACGCAACACTGAGTGTCATAGGACCAGGATATACTATTAATATTATTACATAAACCCAACCCATTTAACATAGAAAATAAGTATCATAGTATGAATATGAATAAAAAACGATTTAATAGTAGATATAATGGATTTAGATTATGGAAATATATTTATAAATATGTACAAAATTTTTAGAATGTTATTTATATAATTCAAAAATTCTTTTTTTTCAAAAAATATGATATGTATTTTTTAAAAGATTAAAATTAATTATTTGAAATTTTATAATAATTATAATAATGAATAAATTCGTTTTTCTAATAAAAATTTCAATGTTAACATATGGTGAAATTTTTGTAATTTATTGAAAACAAAAAATTTCAGTGAATAATTGATATTACTATTTAATATTATAAACTATATTTTGGTTTACATCATTAAAAAATCTCAATATTGTTAATTTTTTTTAAAATTAAAATTTATTAAATTATTTAATGATATTATAAAATGATGTTATTATAATAAAATAAATACTTTCATTTGATATTAAAAAATTAAATTTTTTTTAATTTTTTTTGGAAAATTATATTTTCATCAAGTTTGTAAGTTAAATTTAAAATTAAAATTTTTCACATATGTAATTGGAATGTGGAAAATTTTAATCTATATTTAGAATAAGTATAATTATAATAATGTAATATTTTGTTAATAATTTTTTGTAAATGTAATTTTTAAAAATAGAAAAAATTAATTATAGAGGATTAGGTTAAAACATATTTACTAGGTGGTTAAACAAAACTAATACAATGGAAAATTACATAAAACCATTTTAAATTCAATATTTCATGACATTTTTATACTATATCGCATATAAGGTTAATTAATTTATAATTATTATCCTATTTTAATTTTTTAAAAGTGGGTATATATTTTTCATTTCAAAAATTCCATGTGTGTCCTCTCCACCAAAAATTAAAGGGCTCCCCCTCTCTTATCCTTTTTAGTCATCAAAAAATTGTTCCCATATTAACATAAAAAATCATCCTTAAGTCCCTATCCATATACTATATTTATTATTTTGTTATAAAATTTTCTTATGATTAATTTAGATGTAGTCCTGGTGGGGTTCTCCAAAGAAGTTATAATAATTTGAAACTTGTGAATTTATTTTTTTTCATCATCAACCTCCAAGAACTATTATAATAATATGATTATATAATAAAACATCTATATACCATATAATGATATCTTATTATTTATTTTAAATAGCCTATATCAACCTCATATTCTATAAAATTGTAAATGATACCGAAAATCATTTAAACAGGGGACTACCGCCTCCCAAACTGATGTAATTCGTTCTCCGTCATTGCCTCTCAGGGGTGGATATAATGATATATTAAAATTAAATATATTTTCATAATAAAATAGTTATATTTATATAATAATAATATCATATATAAATTTTTATGTTCCATTCCTTTGGAATACGATAATATTACCAGTGTGTGCAGCAGATTACCGCCTCACAAAACAATGTTATTCTTTCATTAAATATAATTATGTGGATCAAAATATGGATAAATGTATTGAAAATATTGGTATATAAAACATAAAAATAACTATGTAAGTGTTATATATTAGATACATTCATTCCTTTTCCATCAACATATAAAACTAAAACAATGTGGAATATGTAAATCATATATGATATGATATATATGAGTATGTTTCATTAAAATATTTATAAAAAACATTTCATTAATAATCTTATGGTTCTAATGTTTATGAATGATGTCAATAATTAATGAAAATAACTTCCATATGAATTTTATTTCTTTGGGACACATTCCTTATAAACCACTTGTTTCATTTATGTGGTGTATGTAATACCCATGAATGTATTTTATGATTATTCACATGAATGTAATGGTATATAAATATCCAAATAATTTTATTTCTTTCATTGGTCTTATGATTTGGTAGATACCAATGCAGTAACAACTTTTTGTCACAATCTGATTCTGTTTATCAGGTTTTCCTATGATTATGATTCAAATCGTGAGATCATATGATATATCTCTAATGAATCTCATGTATTTTTATATTCTAGTTTTTTTCATTATAATATAAATTTTCTATCCATTTTCCTCTATTTATATACTCATGATTCTAAAATATTATTTTATATAAAATTGATGTTATTTTTCCCTTTGGTTGACAATCCTTTTTCATTTGTGTAAATGTATTCTAAAATTTTTTTAAATAAAATTTTCACTAATATGAATTTTTTTTATTAAATAAATTTTACCCCATGATTTAAATTTTTTTAAAAAAATTTAGAGGGTTATTAATTTTAGTTTCCAAATGAGATAATTTTTGAAATTTTTATTGAAAATGTGAAAGTAATAATTGTTTTCAAAAGAATGACCTGAATGGAATTTTCTTCCATAATGATCAATAAATATATTAACAATTAATTTATACATTTCTAATAATATTTTTAATGAAAATTATTTCAATAATTTTATGTTAGATATTAGTTTTTAAATGGAAAATTATAATGTAGAGTGGTTATTTCCCTCACAAAATATTCTAAGTGATCATCCAATTCAATTTTTAATGTAAAGATAATGTCCTTTGTGGTTAATTAAGAATTTAATTGGATTTTTTTCTTCTGTTATAATCCTTATTACCTATCTGGATAATTTATTTTTATAATGAAATGATTTTTATGAAACAAATTCCACTCTTACAGGTTATCCAGTGATAAAATAATTATGAAACCCATTTCATTTCATGGGTTATGATATGTTGAATGGTTCATGATCTTGTAGAACACTTATGTTTGTTGGTCATTATTTGATGGCTATTTTGTTTTTTCTATTCAAGGTGGTAACATTATAACCCACAAGTGTGGTTATTTTATATAAATGGAAGGGTGGGACCTATATCTCCCTCAAATTCATTGGGCACTTTTTCATATCTCATGAGATTTACAGGACAAGAATGTGAAGTTATCCTAGTTCAGTATTGGTATTTATCTACTATTATAGCCTTGTGAGAGAACATTGACAACTATGATGGTTTTTAGAGTAAAAATATTCCACTCTTAGGGTTTTTTTAATGATCCTAGATTACAGAGGAAATGATCGTCTATTCAAATGTTAAGGCCATAAATACTTGATTTTTCAAATATTATATTATCATACCACATCGTCCTTATTATAAATGAATTTTGAAAAACCATGACTTATATAAAGAATATTTTTTTATGGAATTTGATATTCAGGGTATGAATACGAAATTTTAATCTCTTGTTCTCGTATTCTTATGCTCATGTCATGTTGATATCTAGCATATTTACCCTTATTTATCATCTGAACTCATCCTTTTTATATTCCCTTTCTATGGGATAAAAATAATGGTATTATATATGACATGTCAATAAAGTTTGATAATTATGAAGAACATAGAGGGAAATGATTTAGTTCACCTATAAACCATTATTTTATGCATCCATGATTCCAAATTCATTGGACCTATAAAATCCAGGGTTTAATTTTATTCTATGAAATGAATATTGATCCATTAGGATGAAATATATATATCTGTGAGTGTGTGTGTGTGTGTGTGAAGTGTGGATCATAATAGTTAGTATTATTTCTATGATTATATAATCATTTGGAAAAAACCATTATAAAAAATTAGTGAAAAACCTAAGGATAATTCTCTATATAATAAAATATCCGGGAATTCTGATAAAATATATAGAAAGTGGTTTATTGGAAGATACATCCATGTTTAGAAACTATAACAGAATGTGGAATTAGAAAAGTAATTGCAATGTTTAATAACCCCAAATGGGCGTATTGTGCCTGACTCAATCATCACCATGTGCATGATATGGAGACTTGATATATACTTGGATTTCACACAATGAGGGATCTGTTCATGAAAAAAAAAACCCTTAGAAACCATTATGAAGAATTTAAATAATTATCATGAATGTTCTAGGATATTGTTAATTATTTTCATATTAAAAGGAATATTTCCTAATATAGACATCTATTAGGTATTTTTCATGATAGTATGGTTCCCCACTATAATTATTTATTCTTAAAATAATATATCCTGTTTTATTAAATGGATGTAACCCAAATTAACCCTATTAATTCAGAGTGAGAATGAAAATGTTATGACATCCCTTAAATAAAATTCAATTTTTTGAAAGATGAATTGATACATGTCATTGATATTCTCGCATAATGTTCTCCAGCTATGAATCATTTTGACAATCCATATAAAATATGAAAGATACAACATTGTTCTTAGTCCTTCATGGGGAAATTTGAAAATTAATTATGTTTATTTTATAATAAACTTTTTTGTCAAAAATGTGTGAGTACCACTAAATATTTATTTTCCATTCTTCAGTGCTCACTACAGGATAAATTCATTTTTTATGTCTATCATTTGTATGTTGAAGAATAATAATGGTTGAAACATATCATCAATACAATTCATCAAGATGAAATTAACATAATTTAATAATATGATTTCATGAATTTTTTTAAAATATTATATTACTTGTATTTATCCCCTAAAAATGGATAGATATTTCATTTAGTATTAGAAAAGTTGAAATTAATCGATTGGGTACTATTTGGAAATTTTTTGATACATGTGAGGTGGGATTTCGGTTTTATCATCCATCTAGATAGATGGGTAGTCCAATTCTACAGTGGATTGAAAGAAATACTCCAATTTTTTTAGCCATAAGGGACATTAGTTTCTATATAGAAGTCAATTTTTTTATTTCAATGTAGAAATAGATATTGAGGATACCCATCAATATTGTGGTTTGGATAAAAAAGAAATATTGATTTAAAAAATCCTTAAAAGAAAAAATGAATAGAAGATGAAAATTCATTTATCCTCAATGTGTGAATGGAAACATTAAGGAGTCGGTCTTAAGGGGACTAGTAAAATTTTTATATATGGGAAGGAAGGAATGGAGAACTCCTAAACACCCTAGGAAGAGAGCCGTGAATCATGGTGACATCATTTTCTTTAAAAAGAATGTATCTAGTCCCCATGTTGGTAAGAACCTATTAATCATATATATTGGTAATGTGTAGAAATTTATTCAATCAAACACTGAAGGAAAAAAATTAAATTTTACTTGGTTCCCCACTAAAGGCTAGTTCAAGTAGCATACATCGACGGATTTTCAGTCTTAGCTATATCCACTAAACCTCACTATTGGTGAAAAGATAATTTCATACATATCCAATATATTATTGGAACAATTATTTCATAAGACATTACATATTGATCACTGCAAACCTTAGAGAACATCCATCGACTCCCCCTACATGACTACCATGGGTTAATTCGTACCCATTTTCTCGAATTGAAATTATCCTAAATGAATTAACATTAAAGTATTTGTCTTTAACTAGAAAAATACTCTACTTTAAATATTAATCAATGTACATGAATTCTAAAATAACTGTTCACTAAATTCCTAATGTTCAGAAATGATTTTCATGAAGCTCCTTAAAAAATTTCACTCCTTCATGAAGCTCTCCTAACATTTCAGAACAATCTCCTTTGTGAAGTACACTGAGTTAATGCAGAATACCCTATAAATGTTAGTCAGAATTAAATAAAAATAATTTCAATCGTTAAAATAAAAATATTATATTTTTGATGCTTAATGTCTCATAGAATTCCTGATTCATGAAGCTCCATTAACATCAAGAAATCAAATCATGTTTGTATTTTACTTGAAAAACATGTATGAAGTGAAAAGGGGTAGACTCATTTTTATAGGTTCATCCTTTTTCAATGCTCCACCTCCTATTATAATATTTTATGATTCTTTTAAAACCACCTTCATGTAGCTCCCCCATTCTTGATGAGCAATTTTTTATAGCTATTATGAAACAATCCATAAAACAATCACGCACCACAATGATCCAATTGTCTTAATCGAGAACATCACTGTCACTATTTACAATGATCTAACAGTTCATCCGTCATGATTATCATTATTGTTTTGTAGATTACCATCAAATTTATTTTATTGTTTGAAAAAATAGGTTCTTGGATCCCATCATTATTAATTCAATGAAATTTTCATATTTTAATAAAGCCTTAATGGAAACCAATTTTTCATAATGAAAAAATGGGAAGTGATGCCTACATCAATATGTTTGTCAGCATGACCTATATAATCCATTTCCATTAAGAATATGTAATATTACATAAGTGGATTTTTGAGAAATGAAAACCATAGTTGATTTCCTGTAAAGAACAACCTTGGTTCAAATAAGGTAATCGTGAAAGTGTTTTTAAATGTGATAAGAAATATATATCAAATTATGTGAATAGGGAGAAAGATCCATAGAATGATCAACCCATAATCTGGTGTTTCAAAATTCAAGGAGTATGAGAAATTTAGTAAGTAGATCCAACATAAATTTTTTAACAATGATTATTGAGTTTATAGAACCAATTAATTCTATAGATATATCGAAATATAATATGATCACTATTTGGGTTGAGGGGTGAGATAAAAATATGGTAAACGTACATATACCATTCACTCTAAAACTTATAATGTCTTATATGGCTCCAAATCTACCAACCCTTATATATTTAATGAATAATATATTGGTATAAAATTGAAAACAATATGATTATATGTTCTATTAGATGCCAAAACTCATAATAGTATGACAATAACATCATATATCTATTATTCATCACAATTTTATGTTTGTGGGAATAGAAATCCTGGAAATCATGTACTCACCCTCTAGATTAATTTTATATTATCATAGGAATGTATTATCATTTTATACATTAATACAATATCAATTTCCTTAAAGGTTTGACTTTTTTGATATAAAAAACAAGCATATGATAAAATATTAGTACTATGATATATTTGAAATTACTATGGTGATCACATCAATTATATGTATCATTATTCCCATTCATGGGGGGTATTATCTTAGATTGTTGGGTAGAAACTTGATTTACGTGTTATAATTATTTTGTGTAACTTTGTAAAAGATTATATATAAGTGTTTCCATGTATTAAATTGAATCCTAAAGTTCACTTCTCATTGTGACTCATTTCTGGTGTCACAATATTTTAATAAACTCCCAACAGAATAGCCCTCACTCAGTTTCTAGAATTGAAGAAAAATATAAAGGATAATATTGAAAATGGATTCAATCCACCATGTATATTTCTAAGGGGTTCTATATTATATATTGTGAATAATAAATAAGGATCTTTTAAACTCTACATCAATTATTAGTAATTGAACATGATCCCCAATAAGCATATGTATCCCCTTCCCTGTATTGATTAATTTGTTGAAAAACTACACGGAGGTCAATAATTTTTATGGACTTTTCTTTGTTCAAGATATCATAATTTGATGAACAGAAAGAGTATGTACCTAATACATCATTCCATATAATGTGTAAATAATATGAGTATATATTTATTCCATTTAGTTTACAAATTACCTCACTATCATCTTAGATTTTATGAATCATGAATTTTGATATTTCCCTGATTAGTTTATGGTGAAAATTATATATTATTTTCTATTTTTATAAATGATAAAGTTATAAAATGACGATCAATGTAGAATTGTACTGATAACATTAAAGAAGGAGAAAATGTGTGGAAACTTTACAATTATTCGATTTTTGAAATATAAGTTTTCTATTTTGTGTTATATAAACATAAGGGTGGGTATATCAGTGGATCAATAAAATAAAGAAACTATTAAATAATGTTCTAGGAGAACCATAGTAATTGAGATATAATGTTTTATGGTTTCTAAGGATATTATCAAAATTTTATGGAGGAATGATCACAATTATCTAATCGAGTGACCAATTTATCTCATAAGGGAGATAATTTCCTCATGTTATATTAATGTTAGGAAAATTTCAAGTAATTGAAGACAAGATTAATTAATTTACCTATTAACACATTACCATTCATTAAATAATGGTTCTTAATATATATTGATGAATCAATGATGGTATTGAGATGTTTTCTCTTGTAGAAAAACATTTTTATTTCTTATGAAACATAGAGATTGTATATTCATGAGAATAATTACATGACTCATGATACATAGTTAACAATGATAAATTTTTCAATAAATATATAGAGGGATTATGTTTATATATAAAAGTTAAATATATATTTTAATATTCATATTTTAATTTATATATTCTCATAAAGGGAGTTAACATACACATGATTAGATGGTTGGAGATAAATAATGATTATGAAGGATCAGTACATTACTATCCTAGGAAAGAAAAAAATGTTGTTGATGACTTGATTATAAATGATCATTATATTTTATTAATGATGAGGATCAGAGAGGATAAAATATTTATTTATTTGAAAGGTGTGGATTTGTATATTTGATTGATGTGGGAGATCAGATATTTTTTAAATAAGAGTTCAATCATCTATTCATGTGGTTGTTAATGGTGCGTAAGATGATCATATAGAGTTATAGAAGATGTTGAAAAAATATCTGAGGTACAAACTTAACCATAATAGAGTGATATTGTTTGATAAACTTGATTTTGTTTTACGCATACCATATTTTAAGAATGGTCAATTAGATTAATCACGTAATTCATCATTTTTATTCAGGCTTGATGTAAAAATAAAGTATGTAGATCTGAAAGATTATATTTTGGTGTTATGTAATAAATAATGTTATTAATGAGTTTTTATCTAAGAATAATTTATGTTAGAAATTTAAGGCTGAGGGAAAAATTTGAAAATGGGTGTCATCACCATTACTCATAATAATGTAAAAGGGGAAAACATCACTATGGATTTGACATTATACTCCCCATAACATCTATATAGCATAATGCTATATGGGAAATAAATGATAAACATACAATTTATGTACACATTGTTACTATTATATGGGATATATTATTGGATCATCTTTATAATGATATACATTAATAAAGTGGAATGGTTTCAAAGGAAAAAACATTCCAATAAATCTGATTAGGATTCTAGGTTTATCATGAATTCTTAGGAATAATTTATAAATACCTTGATTCATAGTTGAAATTTTGTACGTTATATCAACCTTATATCGACATTCAGTCCATGTATAGAGTTAAAAACCAATATAATATAAATATATAATTTTATATGGATTTAAAATTTGGTGGAAATCAATACCGTCCTTTAGTTATGCTTTCATATAATTGATGGTTTCTGTCGAGCATTCAAATGTCTCCTTATAAAGCCTTTTATAAAAAGAAGATTAAAAATATAATGTGATGTGATGGATTTTGGGAGATTAAGCTACAAGGACTAGAGAAAGTGTATAAAATGAATTATAATGTTATATCCATTCAACAATACATAATGATATTTTATAGTTTCAAGAGAATTTATGCTAATTTGAACATATGTGATCTCCCATCTGAATTTGGTGACTTTGTTTTTCTATGAATTTCTACATGTGTTAAGGTAAGGATAATTGGAAAGAATAGAAGAAAAATCCCTAGGTATATTTGTAATTTTGAAATACTAGATCTTATCAGGACTGTAACTTATTTCTTATTGTTTCCACTGAATGTCTCACAGGTTGATGATGTGTTCTATTTATCTCTCTTATGGAAGAACATACTTGGTCAATAAGATGTACATAACTAAGATTTTGTATTACTAGAACATGAACATTTTATGAGAAAAATACGCTAGATAATTTTGAACACAAAGAGAAATTATAACCAATCAATACCAATCACCTAGTTAATGTTTCCTAGAAAAACCATCATCTTGAGGAACCTATATTAAACCCTGAGGATGGAATGCGGGGATGTATCCTATTTTTTTTAATTATGGTGATAGAATTATGAGGGTGGAAATAAATTAGGGGGGATTTTATTACCATAATATTTTTTGACATGCATTTTCCAAATTACATTATATTATTTAGATATCATTATTTTCATAAATCACTATGTATTAACGAACTGTGATATAATAAAATGATTATTGTTTTAAAAATGAAATCTATAACCTAACCATTAAACTTAGAGATATGAATTGTAATATATTTAAAAAAATATTTGTAAACATTTTGAATATTGAAAATATATTTCCAATTATGTACTTAATTATTAGTAATCTAATTATATGATTTCAAAATAATTTTTTTTCTAATTAATTCATATATTTTTCTTTATATAAAAATGATAAAATTACAATTTTATGTTTTAAAAAAATAAACTTGAATATTTTAACTTTTTTAAATCAATTGGTAAAAATTAATTTAGATAAAAAATATATAGTATTATGAAAACATTATATTTTATATAAATAGTTAAAATGCTTATTTATTTTAAGAAATGCATTTTTGTTTAAATCATTTACAGTCTGTTATCTAATTTGAAAAATTATAATATGTCATATAAAATAATAATGTTTATATTAATTTATTTTAGTTAATATGAGTGAAATTTATTTTGACTCTTGATATTAAAAAATTCTATACTTAAGAAAATGTCTCTTTGTAAAACAAATTTTTCATCATCACAGTGGGATTAATATTAGTTGAAAATTTTCCACACCTATGAATGGATTTTTTTTTAAAAAAACATTCCCAATTATCAACTATAATTAATAATATTTAATGAGGTAAACTTGATTTTTAGATAATAAGAGTATTAAAAATAGTAAAAATGTATTTTAGTGGTTTTGTTTAAAATAGATTTAACGAGGCTTAAAATATAAATACTAGAGAAATGACTTAAAACATGATAATATCACATTTCATATCCATATTTTATCCTCCTACCCTTTATGGTTCAACTTATTATTATTTATTTTAAATTTTTTACTAAAAATTAAACTTTTATTTCATTTTCCAAAAATCATCTTTATAGTTGAGCAGTAACCATCAAACCCTGGGGGATAAAAATTAAAATGGAATCCCTATCATAAATTTAAAAATAAAGAATAAATTTTTGTAATCCATTATCCATGCTTAATAGGATCTAGGATTCACTTGCCTCAATCATGTTGCGTCACCATCCAATTTCATCACAAACCATTGTATTCTCCCTCCTCATCAAATCACCATTATCATCATCACTATCCAAATATCACACCATAACACCAGATATCATCAAATTATATTTTAAAGAGTCCATTGAGCCTCCCTGAAACATCAGTACCCTATCGTCATTTTCCTCATCAATCTAAAACAAAAATCAAACCACAATAACCGAAGACACCTTCAACCTCACCATCGTCAATTAACATTAGATTGATTTGGTTTGTTTAATTTGTGTTCAAGATGTTTGTATCATATAGTTATGATTCCATATGAGGTTCTAGATAAGTATAAATAATTTCAAATTTTATATCCTTGTTTAATGTTAATAGTAAGGGTACACATTTTCATTTAAAAAAACCAATTGTGTCCTCTACCCCAATTATAAAAGGATATCCTTTCTCCCCTATTCATCAAACATAAAAAACAAATTATGTCAAAAAAATACATACCCAAATGTATTACATACATACCTAACCACATCATGGGATTACTATTTGGATTAGTAAAATCTCATATGATTTCCTTGGTTATTAACATAATATTAAAATTCTATGAAGTGTTATAATTATATTACATGTATTTTTATTGTTTTTTATTCTTAAATATCCGTGAAATCATATCCAAATATATTGAACTTATTACACCAATATTTAAAATACACTAATATTTTTATTTTTTAATGTAAAAAACCAATATTCAGCTTCTATTCCATCAAATGGGAAATCAAACCATTGATCATGTGTATGACGAAATATCCCCTCCCGAACTGACTTAATTAATTTTCAAACACCACCTCTCTTGGGTGGGTATAAAGTTGGATTAAGAAATTATATTTGATATTTATAATATAGTTACTCATTTTAAATTATAATATCATATATTCGTTTATAATTTCCATTCATTAAGAATATGATAACGTCACACATGTGTACGATAGACTACTACCTCATATAGTGATGTGATTAATATTATTAAACAGTCATTAGTGGGAAGGTAATAAGGATAAGTTTAATGAATATATGAAATATATATTAATTACAAATGAAACTATAATGGTGATATATTATTTACATTCCTTCTATTCATTACTCTAATTAAATGTAAATAACATGATTTTGAATGAACACACTATTATCTCTATAAACAATGCAACATAGTTTCTATCTATAAATTTTAAGTTTTACTATAAATATATATTTAGTTGATATATATTATATTTAAATAAAGTTAAAATTATTGATATAATGGAACCATGATGAAAATAAATATACCAAAAAAACCAAATCAAATCATACATGAAAATCAGTTCAGTTATTACATGAAACATTATGTTGACAGGGAATTGATAATAAAATGGTAATAAATGGTCATAAGTAAATAATATATGGTATGATTAATAAAAGTATGATACTATAATATATTTATAATCGAAATAAATTTATTAATCATTTTATTCATATGTGTGCAAATGAATTTGAGATTAAGGTTGGGTACTTTTATCTCTCATTTATTTTTTGGGAACAATTCTTTATAAACCAAAAGTTTATTTTGTGTTGTGTATATTAATCCCTACTTTATTTAATAATTATTATAAATAAAATAATTTCATATAAGTATCAATAAAATTTTATTTTTTTAATGGTACTTATGATTAATAAAAGAAATTTCTAACAGCTTTTTGATACAATCTCTTTATTTATCAGAATTTATTCTGATTATGCTTGTAATGATAAGATATTGTGATTTAAATCTCATAAAACAAACGTTTTTTATTCTCCCCTAGTTATTTAATGAAAAATAAATATTTTGAGTTCCTTTTCCTCTCATAATATTCTCTATATCAAATGTTTTTTATTTTGGAAAATAATGGTTGCTTCTCTCTTCATTTGAAAATACTTTTTCATCCATATCATGATTTTATAAAAATGTTTTAAATAATTTTTTTTACTAATATAAAACTATTTATTAAAATAATTTTTACTCATTTTTTTCTATTTATAATTTTTTTAAGGAAATATTTGTTCCATATATTGAATCTTGTACCATTGGAATTTTTACTGAAAATGAAAAAATAATATTTTTTAATTTGTCTTGCATGAATGGTATATAACAATTCCAAAACCAATTAATTTATTTAATATTATTAAAAACCCTTAAAATATAACATTTATTGAATAATATTTCCAAAATTTTATGCTAAAATATTGTTATTGGAAGGTTATTCTAAAATTGGAAATTATATTTTCTTTATGAATGTTCCAAGTCATATTGTAAAATTATTTTCCATCTAAAGATGATATAATTTAATGTTTCTAAAGAATTAATTTATATATAATATAATTATAACATCATTATTATTTCTCATGATTATATATGATAATGATGAATGGGTGTTTTTGAATCGTGTTCCATTCCCATGGGTTATTCTGTGATGAAATATTTCTAAAACCCATTTATTCTCATTAGTATTTAAATTATTAAGGTTTTATATGTTGAATCACACTTATGTATAGTTTTCATTATTTCAATGTGGTTACATTATAATTAAGGATGGTTGTTCTATTATATCCTTGTATGTGTAGGACCCATATATACCTATAATAAATTGGGTAATAATTAATATATCATGAGATAAATATGATCAGAATGGGGATTAATCACATTTTAATAAGGGACTTTTTCAACTATGATATTAATGGGATTGTACCGTAATAACTATAATGATTCAGGGAGTGAACCAATTACACTATAATATTTTGGAAATGATCATGGACTACTAAGGAAATAATTTCAAATTCTTAAATTTAAGACAAAAATATATTTCTTATTCTAATGTAATTCTATCATGGATTTTGTTATTCATTATTCATGTGTCATTAGTATCCATGATTTATTAAATAACAACTTTTTTATGATTTTAGATATAATGGTTATGTTTTAAAATGTTATTTTCTATTTATCATACCCTTATTCTCATGTTAACTCGATATCTTACTTCTTTAAATTACTCATAATTATTTCAGCCTTTATAAGGATTTTTATCCCAGGTTATGAAGAAAATTATTATAAATGATATGTATAAGAGGGTTTTTAGTTATGTCTAATTTTTTAGGATATAATCTGGTTCACCTATGAACATGTTTTGTATGTTTCCATGATTATAAAGGTAATATACAAATGTGATTTTGGTACGGATCATTATGTTATGTAATGAGTATTCTTATATTAAGATGTAAAATATAGGTGTGGGAATTTTTTTCCTTTACGAAACTAACAATAAGTGTAATAATTCAACTTTAAATATCAACGTAGTTCTTCATGTATCAATTTTATCAATTACATTAAGGATAAATAATATATAAATAATTATAATTTCATCACATGGTCCACCATAAGCCCTTACTGCATACAAAAAATGTTCTAAGATCTTATCTTGTTCCTAAAATATTATGAGCTTTATAGTTCTTGAATAATTTTCATTTTACCATTACTTATGGATTCATTCCAGTATACCCACAATTATTTCTTATTAATCATAAATACCATAGTCCAAAACTCATCAAATAAATATAAATATCTCAATTTTATTCAAGATTAACCATCCTAATATATCATTCATATAAATGGGGAGAACCCTACCAAGCATAATTGAACAAAATGATAGAATCCCAAAATATTCATAGATATAAAAATCCCTAGTATTTTAATTAATCAGTCAAAAGACTCACTAAAATTCAATTGATCTTTCGAAACATAAAAGAACCCATTACCAAACGTCGTATAATTTTACTAATATATGGATATCAAAACAAATTGTACAATAATCCACATATTGTATTTTATGAAAAACATCAATCCAAACCACCCATTACATTTTTAAAGGATGGTTACATAGTTAAGAGAAAATACTCATTCCGATCATGGAATAATCCACTTCAGAACCATTTTTGTAATCTTACTACAAAAATGAAAAAATACCCAAGTTCTATATATGGTATATCAAGAAAGACTATCCATGGATTTCAACCATTTTTCTCATGGTAAAATTCATAATAAATATGAAATTCATTATATTAGTTAGGTTTCACATGATGGTGATGTCCCCAGTTGATCTCAAATTTCGTAAAATATTTGGAAGGTTCATTTTCTTTGAAATTCGGTCCACCAATTCTATTTTCATATTTTTAACCATATTAATCTATTTTTATGTCTCCCAAAACCAAAATTCTCTTGTTCATATACCATGACACACAAATAATATATAAATTATTCTTTAGTATTTAATGGAACTGCTAAATTGATGAAATTTGTGTTTTCTTTTCCCTAATCATCATATTATTAATCATCGGGTTCAAGTAATGAAATACATTATAGAATGGTTCCAAAATAATGGTTTCTATATTCTAACATGTGAGATGAAAAAATAAAATGAAAAATGTGTTAGGGATTAATTTTTCATTTCCACATGGATTTTGTTATAATATTCCAATTATTAGTTGAATTTGGGATAAATTTTTTAGATGAGGAAAAATTATATATTGGGGAAAAAATATAAGGATATTATTTCTCTACATTATGGGTGAAAATGAAGGTGCGGAGGGAATTATTTTAAAAAAATTATTAGAAGACTAAAAGTATCTACACATAATTTTATGTGTTAGTGCCACTACTAAACTCATTGTGCCCCTAACCAAGAATATGGTAGGATACCAAATTCATGAGGAAATTATGATAGGATACTGACCGAATAGAGCTGTATGTATTCCCATATCCAACCTCACTATGATTTTAGTAGAAACCCTCTAGCAATCAAGTAGGGTTTACTACTACTTATGTTGTGGTTCTTAGTTATAAGGATCTTGAAAAATTATCCCAAATCAATTTTCACACCCTTAAACATCTAGAATGTTGATATTCAAGGTGTTAATATGTATAAAATGATTCTCTCTAAATTAATGTCTTGAAACTACAATTCACATGAGAACTATTTTCTTTAACATCTAGAAGAATTTTTATTTCAACTAACATGTAATGGACTAGATTAATAAAAACTACAACCCATATGCCTTCACAACCTATAGAGTAATCCTATATGTTTTATCACATGTTTTCCTATTTAATAGGATCTGGATATAACATATATTTTTAGGTCACATATTAAATAACACTATGTAATAACCACATATGATCCTGATAAATTTACATTCATGAATATCATAAAAAATGGTCAGAAAAATGTACCAATTATTCATTGATGGATAATTTGAATTCCATTTACACTATAATACACATGATAATATAATTTTTTCACTCATCCTCCATTTCTCAATATTCCATGGAATCAAAATGGGCCAATATTTTTGTAATCAAATTCATTATGTTAATACCGATTCCCTAATCCTTCAAACATTAAGAAAACATCTACAAGTACTTCTATATAATAATTATTTATTTTAGTCTATAAAAAACATCCTACTAGAGACGAACCATGACATAACTTTTTTATCATCATATGAGTAAAATCTTAACTTGGTGTCTATTATGTTCCATAGCATTTATATTTATGATGAATTTAAAAATAATGATTCCATTATGTCACGCCTTTCCCCTCGGGGCATGTGCCGTGACTACCCCATGCCTGCCATCTATAGGCCAGGGGTGGGCGACTAGCACTAGAGGTGTAATTACCCAAAAACTGGGATGGAATTGCTTTTATAAATTGTAAACACACACAATAGAGCACATAACTGGATACAAAACAATAAGCAAATTGTATAACAAAAAGAGAGTGTTAAAACTATAGGGGCTGGAATACAGGCCCAACAAGAATATACAAGTACAAGTACAACTGAAGAAAGGTAAAACAGAAGATAGGTCATCCTCCAGGATTCCTACCTGAAGGGTATGTGAAAATATCCTCCTCCGTACTCCATGTCTGTTAGTCTCCTCCATGTACAAACTCGTCATATGGTCCACCTCCGGGTACCATCCAGTCCTGCTAGTCTCAACCTCAGTCAGTGCTGTATGTCGTCTGCATCCAACACAACAAGGTGCGGGAAGACTCCATGCAGTTTTGATTATAACGATATATATTAGGGACCCCGAGACCCTCAAGGTCCCAAAAAACCCAACAAGGGTAAACCACAAAGTATGAATTCAACAGATAACCTCACGTAGCTATAAGCCCATACATATACCTATGATATCAATTAATCCATCTCAATCATGATTTAAACACAACAGTTACTGACATAGCTCTAACCAGGATTTTATTCTAGAGGTATTATCAAGTAACATCCCAAATCACACTGTCGAAGCCTCAGCTGTTGGAGAACTCTCCCTCTGTCGAGTACATTGGGCCTGCCATGACACCAAGGTGCTTCCAACTAACCTAGGACTGTTGAGGTACTCATCTGGTCGAGTACCATGGTTCCGCTGCATCACCATGGTACTCCCCACTGTGGGTATACCGCATCACCAAGGCGCTTCCCCATGTATCCTAGGAGGTACTCCTCCTTTTGAGTACCGTGGGTCTTCCACGAAACCAATGTGCTCCCCACTGTGGGTTTTCTGCAACACCAAGTCACTCCCCACTGGGTGAGTCAAGTCACATAGAGTCGAATCATTTAGTATTCATTAGGTCTCAGCAAGCTAATAGTTCTCTGCGACATGCTAGCTCATCTCCAGCAGGATCCGCTCTATGAGATACTGGTCGATACTCTAACTATCACGAAGTCCCATGTAGAAGAATCTCAAAGTTCCTCCACATCATAGAGGCCAAAACCAAACAGTTCGTGTCCAGGACACATAGGATGAGATGACCAAGCCATTTACCGAAAAGTATATGATGTGTTAGAATAAGGTATGTGCCCTGTAGTCATACCTCAGGTACTGCCTGTGTGCAACAACCCATGTTGAATGGATGGTCATTTAGAAAAGAAATTACAAGGCGTGCTGTATAGTTACATGCCATGTCCAAGAAACAGGGTGTTGACTCCGTGTATGATTTCCATGTGCCCGTACACAGCCTCAACCCTTGTTTTCTAACCCATGTAACTGGTACATGAGGTAGCACGTGACACTGGCCTTTCCTAGTCGTGTTGTAGAGTACATACTCGTGTACTTCACCACGTGTCCGTGTATCCCTGGGATACATGATGAGTCTCATATAGCTGCCTCTACCAAGAAGTGAATAGTACACACCGAGTTATAGGGGACACATGCAGTGTGATGCACGTATGATGCCCTAAATCCTAACCACAGTATACCTATACTACTTTTCATGTTCTTCGGATGTACATGTAATTTATTCTGGAATTCTCAAAAAATGACACTTCGGGGTAGCGCACCTCCTATGATGCATGTTCATGGTTCTGACATTCTAATCTCCATGAAACTGAAGACTCTAGGTCTCCCCAATGTTCTGAAATCATTCCCAACTTTTTTGGGCCTTCAATCAGCTCCAAAAACACGTTTTTATTCACCCACTCAAAGAACGGTCGAAGATCGGTCACCCAAATCCAGTCTGATCAGTTTCCTTTTATCACCATCACACCTCCACTAGGTCATCATAATGTTGGGTCTTCAATTTGGGATCATTGTGTCACACAACGAACATGCAATGTTATATTGTTCATCACTCAAGATGAATGCAAAGAACAAACCACAAGAAGTACAGTTGAGAAATCGGGTCGTGTTTGTTTGGCTTGGTCCCACCATTTTACTTTTATAGAATGTGGTTCAAGTAAATAATGCAACATATGAAAAACAAGAAAAACATTGATCAAATCAAACACGCCCCTACCTTTGTTCATCTTTCACCGACATAGTCACGGGGAATATGACAATGTTGTCGTCATTCGTCGCATTTGCAACACACTTCCAATCCTGATATCTCACGTCTATTGTAGAAGATGATCCACATTGGTATGTGTCTGGGGAAGATGTTTTAAGAAGATCGTTGCTGGCGTTCTTCATTGGAAGAATGCATTCTTCATTCATCATTGAAAGATGAGGTTCTTCGTTGGAGATATCCTTTTCACCCAAGCTTTCCTCTCACCAAAAAAAGAAAACATGTTCCAAATAAAAGATTATAAAATATATTATTTTTTTGGGATATTTCAAAAATAAAAATAAACATTTGTCTACACATTCAAATTAATGGGGGGATTTGTACACATTAATTGGGTGTGTTGGCAACTTTAATGTGGAGGTAGCCCAAGAGGAATATCCACATTAAAGAGGGGGCTGAGAGGTTTTCCTCTCCATTCATTTAATAGGGGTGGGGGGTTCCCACAAAAATTATTCAAATTGAGATGTTAAGTGGTCTCGGGTGGTCCCCACCAAATTAATCCTCACATGGGAGGTTGAGGCATGGTGGTCCCCACCACCATAAACACTCATGGGTGGTTATGCATTGGTGTTCCCCACTTCCAACCTCCAAAAGGAGGTTATAGACCCTATGGGACCCACCTCCAAACACCCATATGGTGGCTCAAATAAAAATAAATTGAATCCCAATTTATTTTATTACATTCAGTGAAAACACAAAAGCTATCTTTTAATCTCGACCCACTCCTGTCGAGGAGACAATCTTCTTATGTGAAAACCGGCACTGAGAGTTCAATGGTGTCCTCAGATATCAATTCGGATCACCGGTTCAAAAGTTATAAAAACTCACTAGTATGATTACTGAATGTACCTGAAAAAAACATCAAAAATTGATTCCGGGCACATCGAGCCTCAGAATCATGCACTATAAATTTTCACCCACTAATAAAATTCCTCTGTATTTATGAAAAAAATTTCTATTGAATTTTTTGGAATTTACATTCTCTCCACCTCTGGGATATCTGTCCCCATATTCTATAACTCTAACTAAGGGAACATGTGAGGGTACTGATCATGAATCTATGCCTCCCACTCCCTTGTACACTCCTAGAGGTTCTCGTGCTTCCAATAATCACGCACTAGATATATCAACCATCCACACAGGACCTGCTCCTATCGATACTCAATCTCCACTATAACCTCCAAGAATGTCACCCCATCATCGATATCCAACTCTCCACGGTCGATGATGTGAGATGGTTCATGCACATATCTCCTCAGCTAAGATATGTGGAAGACGTCATGCACCCAGTGCAACTTAAGTGGAAGAGCTAAGCGGTAAGCCACCCCGCTAGCTCTACTGAGGACCTGGAATGGTCTGATGAACCTTGGAGATAAATTTCCTCCTCGCCCAAATCTATATAGTCCTCATCGAGGTGAGACCCATAGAAACATGTGCACTCCATCCTCGAACTACAGAGGTCTCTGTCTCCTATCAGCATACGACTAATATCTTTTTTATGCAGTCTTCATCCATTCTAGGATGATCTACACCTTCTCTGTGGTAGCTCGTACCATCTCTAGTCCCACTTGTGATGAATCCCCAGGGTTAGTCTAACACAAGGTTGATCTGCATGGTCTCCCGTATAATGCCTCAAAAGGCGCCATCCCTATGGTGGAGTGGTAGATGTTGTTGTATGTAGACTCCACCAAAGTTATGTTGTCCTCCTAGCTACGACCGATGTTGAGGACACGAGCACATATCATGTCATCGAGGGTCTGAATGGTCTGCTCTGTGTGACCATCTATCTGAGGATGGAAGGCGGTGCTCAAATGAAGCGGTGTCCCAAAAGCCTCCTGCAACCCCTTCCATAGCTGGGAAGTAAAGTGCGAGTAGTAATCGGAGTCAATCGTCGAAGGTACTCTATGTAGCCGTACAATCTCCTCTATGTAGTGTCATCCCATGCTCTCTACAGAACCCTGCTCTCTAATCTGTTGGATGTGGGCCGACATGGTGAGTTGATAAAGGATCTCCAAAATTGATTCATGATCCCTAGATGTATGTATATTTCCTACCATGATATCCATAGATATCCCATCCCACTCCTACTCTAGGACCTCTAAAGGATAAACCAAGTCTGCTAGTACCCGGTGCTCTACCTTCACTTGCTGACAAGTGAGGCACCAAGAGGCAAACGTTGAAACTGCCTTCTTCATACCTGGACACCAGTGTTGTCATCGAAAGTCCTGGTACATCTTTTTCACTCCTGGGTGTACTGATAAAAGGGATCTGTGAAACACCCTCAACACTTCCTCCTGAAGTGACATTGGAACCATAGTACTCCCTTTGAATAGGATGATGTGCTCCACACCTTCAGAAAATCCATCAGGTGCCTGCCCTATGGATATCTGAGCACGTCATGTCTCGTAGACTACGTCTAGAAGCAGAGACTCCCTGACTCGGTGAAAAAGTGGGGAAGTAACTGTAAGAGACTATAGAAAGTATGATTCGTCTCTATCCACAAAGGATATTTGTAATGAAGCCAGCTGCTCTGTCCCCTTTCCTAGTAGTTGTATACCAGATCTCATGCTGAGTGCATCTACTACATTGTTCCACTTTCCAGGAGTATAGACAATCCATTAGTCATAGTCCTTGAAGAAACTGAAGCCATCTTGGTTGTATCAGGTTTATATCCATCTAAGAGAAGATTTACCTGAGACTCTTCTAATCATAGTACATGTTAAAATGTTCACCCATCAAATAGTGTCGCCACATCTTCAAGGTGAATACCACTTCTTCTAACACCAGGTCATCGAAATCATAGTTATACTCATGATCTCTCAGCTTTTGAGAACCATACATGATCACTACTCTCTCCTACATCAAGACACACCTGATTTCTTTCCCTGATGCATCGTAGTTGACTACGTACCCTATTCCATCCTCTCGAAGCCTCAAGATGGGGGAACCTGTCATCCTCTGAATTACCTCTTGAAATCTCTATTGTAATCTCTCCGATAATAGTAAGGGTTTCCCCTTCATCATTAATGATGATAGTGGTGCTACAACTCTGGAGAAGTCTGGAACGAACCTTCGGTAGTAACTAGCGAATCCCAGGAAACTCCATAACTCTGTCACACTCATTGTTGGCTCCAAAGCAAGTACCACCTCAATATTTATTGGATCCACTACAACTCCAGCCTCTAGGATGACATGGCCCAAAAATTGAACCTCTCTGATCTAAAAATGGAACTTTGAGAGCATACTATAAAGTTGGTGCTCTCGGAGTGTATCCTATACAACCTTCAAATTGTAGGCATGCTTATACGCAGTAGTCAAGTTGATCAGAATATCATCAAAGAAGAATATGACAAAGTGATCGAGGTACAGTTAAAAGATCATGTTCTTGTGTCCCATTAACACTTCTTGAGTATTGGTTATGCTGAATGGAATAACCAAGAACTCGTAGTGTCCGTACAGAAATCTGAAGGATGTATTCTGTACATCCTTGTCTAGAACTCTGGGCTGGTGATAGCCTAATCTGAGGTCTATCTTCGAGAACCACCGAACTCTCTTCAACTGATCAAATAGGTCTTCAATACTCAGGGGTGGGTACTTGTTCTACATGGTCACCTTGTTCAGGTGAATGTAGTCAAAAAAAGTCTCAGGCTTCCATCCGCCTTCTTGGAGAACAGAATCAGGGTTGCCCAGGGAGAAACGCTGGGTCGGATGAATCCCTTCACCTGCAAGACCTCCTTTTGTACCTGCATCTCATGATTCTCAGCGAGATCCATTCGATATACTGGTTTAGATATCGGTGTCATCCCAAGGTACATGTTAATGTATAAGTCCACCTTTCTACAAGGAGGTAGACCTAGGACATCATCATGGTAAACATCCACCTACTAGTCCAACACTACAGGGAAAGTCAGACTCTCCACATCAACTGCTCCAAGGGTAAGGAATTCCAACTGATGAGTTATCGGCTTCACCCTCCTATGTGTAAGTTAGTCTTATGATGAAAAGCCTCCCTTCTTTCCAATGAAGGTGAACCTGGTCCCATCTGTGCGGACACACCGCACACTGCACCTCATACAGTCAATATGAGCATGGACTACAGATAACCAGTCTATACAAAAGATGATGTCGTAAGGTCGTGACACCGCTACCAGGAGATCCCTGTTGAAGCTCTCGCCTCCAAGAGTATGCTCACAATACTGGAACCAGTGGGTAATCATCGAGTCTGCTCTTGTAGGAGTCTCTAGCCGTAAGGATCTAGCCTACAACTTTGTCGGAATCTCCGAACTCTGAATAAGGGATGTGGAAATGAAAGAGTGATTGAAACTTATTTCTATAAGAACTGCAGCTATGGTGGTGTAGACAAGGATCATAGCTTGAATCATCTCTAGAGCACCATGATCATAAGCCTCAGCTACCTGGAGCTGATCTCTCGCCTATCCACCTACTCCCTACTATCAGGGTGGACCTCCTCATGGTGGTGGCGGTAACACCACCAAACGTCACCCATCGCGAGCTGCTCAACCAGATCGTCTTCCACGTCGTCCTACGCCCTGCAGACCGCCTCAATCAAATATTTGTCTCTGCCTGGGTGGTCCTTCGACCATCTATTGATCATTCGAATGGCAAGTGAGGCAGCCATGATCCATGTGACCCTGCTCACTACATGATAAACAAGACCTTCTCCTAGAATGTATGTCTCTGACCTAGGTGCCCTACATAACTAATTCTAGGTCATGTAGTCATGAACCCATGGGTCTACCCTCATGGACCCATACGATATCTATCTACTCCCAGCTGCAGATGAACTTGCTGCCTGTTGACTAGTGGTAGGTATCGATGTTAGAGACTGAATATCATGGAAAATATCCACTTTTAGGGATCACTCCAACACCCCTATCTGTGTCAGGATACTGAGGGATGATCCCTGACCTCTCGCTTGAGCACCGTCACAATGTTCCAATAGTAGAAGAATGAGACCCACACAATATCTATGGAGCAGTGCTAGAGGTCGGTGAACCTCACTGAGTACAGTGCCACTATCATGCCAACCTAATACAGTTAAAGTAGCTCCTGTATTCACACTGCATGAAGGGTGGCTGGGAAAAATGCTGCCCAAAACAAGCTCTCAATGTCTTCCTAGAGAAGTGTCACCTTTTCATGCACCTGGAGAATCAGGCTACATCTTTTTTCCACTGCTACCTTTAAATGATTGGCATCTATAATCACCATGAAGTCGGTTGGTGTGCCTAAAAGTTGGAAAACACTCACCACAACCTCCAGCCAATCCTCAGATGCATGTGGGTCCATCTCACCCATGAACCTGGGCAGCCTCTGCCACTAGAACTCGTGCAGCTCGCTCAAGCGGTGTGAATCGTCTGCTATTGGGGTTGGTGGCCTCAGTGGATATACGGGAAGTGGTACCATCGGTGCCTCTGATGAAAAAGGGCCCCGCACTGTGGCCTCATTGCTCGTTGGGATATCTGCGCGTACAACTCTCAGGGCTCTAGCTGGTCATCCAAATGGAGGCTTCCTGAATGAAAAAAATGAGACACAGTCAAAGATTATAGCTAGTGAGCTGACCTGGTTGTGATGAATTATCGAACACTTTTTAAAACACACATGTAATCAGTGTTTTTGTGAACTGAGTCAGATATCAGTTGTTTGGGTCCTTGTGTATGGATATGTCAACCTCCACACCAACACTAGAATCCCTTAACTGAAAACCATACATAGTACCCTTAACACTATTGCTTCATAGAAAATATCAAAGTCCTATGTTCTGCGATAGAACTGACTCCTCTGATACCAATTTTTCACCAACCGTCCCATGGGGCCCATGGAGTTAATACGCCTTGCCCGCCATCCATAGGCCAGGGGCTAGCGACTAGCACCAAAGGCGTAATTACCTAAAAATGGGAAGGTATTTCCTTTATAAAGTGTAAACACAAACAACAAAGCACAAAGATGGATATGAAACACTAAAAAAACTATATAACCAAAAGAGAGTGCTGAAAGTAATGGGGCCAGAATACAAGCCGAATAAGAAAGTACAAGTACAAGTAAAACTGAAGAAATGTAATACAGCTACGGGGTCATCCTCCAGGATTCCTTCCTGAAGGGTAGGTACAAATAGACTCATCATTACTACACGTTCGTCAGTCTTCTTCATGTACCAACTCATCCTAAGGCCCACCTCGGGGTACTGTCTAGTCATTGTAGTATCAGCCTCCGTCAGCACTGTCCGTTGTCTTCATCCAACACAATGAAGTGAAGGCATAGCCCGTGTAGGGGAGAGTGTAACAATACTCAGTAGGGACCCCTAGACCCTCAAGGTCTCACAAAATCCAACAAGCGTAAACCACCAAGTATGAATTCAACAGATAACCTCACATAGGTATAAGCCCATACATATACCTATGTTTTCATGTAATCCATATCTATCATGAGGTACCCACAAAAGTTACTAACTCATCTCAAACTAGGATTTTATTCTAAGTGTAGAATCACGTAACATCCCTAGTCACCCCTTCGCAACCTCGAATACTGGAGAACTCCTCCTTTATCAATTATAGTGGGAATGCCGTGACACCAAGGAGCTTCCCACTAACCATAGACTGCTGATGTACTCCTCCTGTCGAGTATCATGGGTCTACTACATCACCATGGTGCTCCCCACCATGGGTCTTCCATGTCACCAAGGCGCTCCCCCTCTTAGCCTGCTGAGGTACCCCTCCTGTTGGGTACCATGGGTCTACCGCAACCCCATGTCACTCCCCAATATGGGTCTACCATGACACTAAGGTGCTCCCCACTAGGCAATTTGTGTCACTCCATGTCGAATCGGTCAGCATTAATCAGGTCTCAGCCAACTACTAGGTCTCTCCGCTATGCTTTCTCGTCTCCAAGAGGATCCGATCTATGAGATAATGGTCGATACTCCAATTGTCATGAAGTACCACATAGAATTAACTCAAAGGTCTACCATTTCATGGAGGGAAAAACCAAAAAATTCATGTCCAAGACATAGAGGACGAGATGACCAAGACATTTACCAAAAAGTACAAGACATGTTTGAATAAGGTGCATGCCGTGTAGTCAGAACTTGGGTACTGCTCGTGTGCAATACCCCATGTGGAAAGGATGGCCATGTAGAAAAGAAAGAACACGGCAGGTTGTATGGTTACACAACATGACCAAGAAACTGCAGTTGACTCCGCGTATGCTGGCCATGTGACCATACATGGCCTTAAACCATGTTCACCAACCCGTGTAACTAGTACACGGGGTAGCCCGTGTCACTTTCCTTGCCAAGTCATGTGGTGGAGTACATGCCCATGTACTTCACACCGTGTCCATGTATCCCTAGGATACACACCAAGTCTCAAATAGATGCCTTTTCCAAGTTTGGAAGAGTTCAAGCCGTGTGACAAGGGTCACATGTCGTGTGATGCTAGTCTGATGCCCAAAACCCTAACCACAGTACACCCGCACTACATGGCGTGTTCTTCGGAAGTACACACCGTGTATTCTCTAATTTTTATGAAACACCGCTTCTAGCCAGTTCACCTCACATGATTCCTAGTCTTTATTATGGTGGTCATATAGACACGAAACGACAGACTCTCGGTTGCCCCAAAGTTCCGAAATCTTTATCGGCGTTTTCAAGCCTCTGATCGGTTCCAAAAACAATTTATGATTCACCCACTCGATGAATGTTCTAAGAGAAGTCTCCCCAGTCCGGTCCAATATGTCTCCCTCTATCTTTGTCAAACCTCTGATATGTCATAGAGATGCTTGGCCTTTAATTTGGAATTGTTTCATGGCATAATGAACCCGCAATGATCAATTGTTCATCACCCATGAAGAACGCGAAGAACACATCAATAGAAGTACGATAGAGAAATAGGTCCATGTTAGTTTGGAATAGTACCACTATATTCATTTGATAGCAAGAGGTTCAAGTATATAAAAAACATATGAAAAACAAGAACATCGTTGATCAAATAAAACACACCACTACAATTGTTAGTCATTCATCGATGGAGTCACGGGGAAGAAGATGGTGTTGTCGCCATTCGTTACATCTACCGCACACATCCAATCTCAAGCTCGCATGTCATTTGTGGAGTAATCTCCACGTCAGTAGGTGTCTGGGAAAGATGTTCGAAGAAGATAGTTTCCAGCATTCTTTTTAGAAGAACATGTTCTTCGGTCTTTGTTGGAAGATGAGGTTTTTCGTTGGAGAATGCCTTTTCTTCCAAGGTCTCCTCTCCCCAAAAAAGTAAAGATGTGCCAAATAATAGATTATAAAATTTGTTATCTCATTGGAAAGATTTCAAAAAGAAAACAAAATATTTGTTGGCACATTCAAATTAATGGGAGGATTTGGCCACATTAATTGGGTGTGTTGGCAACATTTATGTGGAAGAAGCTCAGGAGACTCCTCCACATTAAAGAGGGAGTTGAGAGGTTTTACACTCCTTTCATTTAATTGAGGTCGGGTGGTCCCCAGCCCTATTATTCAAATTGTGAGGTTAAGTGGTCTCGGGTGGTCCCCACCACATTAATCCTCACATGGGAGTTTGAGGAGTGGTGGTCCCCACCACCATAACCTCTCATGTGTGGTTATGGCCTGGTGGTCCCATCTTCCAAACTCCACAAGCAGGTTATAGATCCAGTGGGACCCACCTCCAATTCAACCACATGGATCCTCATATAAAAATAAAGTGAATATCACTATATTTTATTAGTTTCCATGAAAACCCAAAATCTATCTTTTAATCTTGATCCACTGTGGTCGTGGTGGTAGTCTTTTTAAGAAAAAACCAGCAATGCGAGTTCAACAGTGCCCTCAGATTTCAATTCCATGAACCGGTTTAAATGTTATTAAAACTCGTTCATATGTTTACTAAATGAACCTGAACAAATATTAAAAAATTTATTCCAGGAACATCGAGCCTCAGAATCATGCGCCGTAAATTTTTATGGCCTCGTAAAATTCCCATGTATTTAACAAAAAAAATTCCACATAATTTCCAGGTCTTTACACAATAGTAAAAATATGACATCAAAAATATGTCATACTAATATATTTGTTTCAAATATATGCCATTTAATTTGGAAAATTCATTAATAGTATATGAAAATCCTTGATATATCCGAAATATTTTTAATTTGGAAAATATAAATAAGATATAAAAAATCTCCATAGTGGTATTGAAAATGACTTCTAAATTGTTAATCACTTATGGTGTCCACATATTGTTACCATGACATTTCCATAACAACAAAATGTAAATCTCATTAAATCTGGTGATCAGTAAGATACACCCACCATATGTTGAACTATATCATATTTCTTCAGACACTATTAAACTCCATCTCTGATAACCCCTAAGAACCATAATTAACTAGCTTAGCAAGATGTAATTTTAAAAGAAATCCCAAGAACCTCATAATATGATCTAACGTAACTGTAGTGGTCCTTCTTACTTGTATTAATTATCATGAGTCTTATATTTCCAATAACCCCCCCCCCCCATAATTACATTATATTTTAGAGAGATAATACAAATAAAACCATTAGTCAACAATCACTAAACACAAAAATACTGCTCAAACATTTAATTCATATCATAAAATAAATACCATTAATTGATAAAAATAAATATATAAGCTTATATACATATTCTTCAATTATGGAAACTCCATAGATACACCATATTAATATCAAGATTTCATTATATTTTTTATGTGGGACACTAATTGTATACATTCCATATATTTCTCTAATTTAAAGACAACATTGAATGTTTCCTCTTTTTCCTCAAATGAATAAATCTACCATTTTCATTTATTCTAGTGCAACACACTGTTTTTCATTATTAATTTAATATGGTCTCGAATCCCATTTTCATTATGAAATAAATCACTTCTTTATATAGGGGTAGAGGGTGACCCACTACAAAGCCTGTATTCCAAAGGCCAGGTGGAGCAAGAACATGTCATAAAGGCCATATGGGAATTAAATCACAAATTCAAGGACTGAATGTAATTTTTTTGGGCCCAAAGGTCCATCTGGGGAATGGAATATCAACAATACCAATGAATTTATTTTACCATCTATAGTATTTCCATTGGTACAATATCTAATACAGTATTTTCTACCATAGTTCCATGCTATAGTGATTCTTTTGTACACTAGAAATCCCCCTTTATTGATTTTAACCTGGGTATTTTGGATGAAGGTTTACAAGGTTTAACACTCCGGCACCAAAACAGTTTTAATAAACCATGTGTATGGGCTACAATCGACACTTAGTGGTGGGTCCTGACCAATCCCAAAGTGAACTTCACTTTCCCTATCTAGGTAATGGTTTTGTATCGCCATGTGCATAATACACCCAATTTTGAGTTAGGTGGGACCTTAGCCTATTACAATTTCCATGGATAGAGATGGGTATACACAATTTTTACCACATTAGTAACACCCCATGGGAATTTAAATTTAGTTATACTAAAATATCATCACCCTTTGGGAAAATTTAATGGCATAAAATGGCCTTATATTCTATAAAAAGTATATTAGTGACTATATCATTCTTATTATCAATGTAAATGGAAACCATATAGATGAAAATTGATTATATAGTTTCACTGATGTAGTGTAATTCCATCGTAAACAGAAGCCTCTTAATGGTTGAAATAACAAATAAAACCTATTAAAGATAACATTTAGGAATCATACCCATACGGAAGAGGTATTTGACAGGTAGGTAATGCCTATAATAGATATTAAGATGACTATACCATTAATTAGCGATGGTTCATTACATTATTATTTCATTCCCCTTTGAGATAGGATGATTACTAGTTGAAATTATCTAGGATTAACAATTGAAAGAATGTGCCCTAAATATTCTATGAATAATGTAAAAATAATTAATTGATAAATATATTTTTAATTTATTAAAAGTTTATTATAGTCATCATATGAAATTTTGTAGTGATATTCCATCCAATTTATGAATAATTCATTGTGTTGTTAAAATAATAATTCATTAAATATCTTCGATACAATCCATTGGAAAGACATATAACTATATTGGGTTTTCATATAAAAATATAACATATAAACCAAAATGAAGATAAGTGATATAACACAAAAAAAATGTTCCCTTATCTCATTATCTCCTCATTCTCATTAAGCGACATAAGAATGATCACTCATACATAGGCCCTAATAAACTCCTAGAAAATGAAATAGTGATGCCCATCCACTAATATAGAGACTTAGGATTTTCATATATAAATATTACATCTTTTTTGTGAATATTCATCACATTTAAAAAATACATTCATGAGAACCATAATGGCCTAATGTCTTTGTAGACTATATATATTCTAGTTATTTCCCGAATGGCATTCCAAATCTAACACAAAGACTATAATGTTTAGTACTCATTATAGAATAACCCAATGTAACAATTTTATCATAACATATGAACATGGAACATAGTAATGGCTGATATCACATTCTTGTTAAGGGTAAATATAGAAGAAAACATGTTGTGATCATATGAAAGCATAATATGAGTATACGGGTATTATATAATAACAATTACATAAATTTTTCAAACATAATAAGTCAAAGATCCTAAACATGATTCATGGAATGAAGCATTATCATTTCAAAAAAAATGAAATATAATATTGAGATGTCATATAAATTAATAACAAACTAAAATATCAATCCATAAATGTGTATAACCGTCATAGGTGTATACACCATTCTATGTGTAAAGGTTAACTACAAAGACCATCAAATCATAGTGTATCAAAAACCACTAGTTATTTCATATATCATAACAGATCATTCATCAACACCAACATACTATATTGGATCAAACACATAGACTTGTTTCCCATAGTGTATGAAGCGCATAATTTTCAAACCATAAGTATATCATGAGATATATTACATTACACAATGCATTGGAAGAATATATAAATTTGGAACCTCCTATCACATAATGAAAACATACATATGTGTTCTATAAAATTATTAAACATTCATAATATCATCATAAAATAATTCTTACTTAAGAAATGAGTTTCTTAAATATTTTCATCAATGAATCATCGCATAACCTATGGAAAATAAATGGTCTTAAAAAAATTCATCATCAATAATAATTAATCCTCTAGAGAATGAATAATTATGGAACTATTGGATCTTGTACATAAAACACATAATTAAAAAATGTTTGGAAACATTTATGAATGGAAATTCCCTAAAAATATCCAAAAAACATTATAGATTAAACTACATTCCCTATAAAAATGTATCATTCATAAAAAAATTAACAAAAGATTGAGAAAATCATTTTTCTCTAAAAATAATCTTGGAATAAATGAAAGAAAATTAATATTATTGAGAAGATAGGATGGTGACATTTTTTTCACGTTAAAAATGTTAAAATATCAATTCCTTTTAAATTTTTAGTAAAAAGTTTCTTGTACCTCATTCAGAAAAGGAAACGATGATTTTATTATTCATTTTTGTAAAAATTAAAAAATACTTACAAATATTATTAAAAAATAATTAAAAAATAATTAAAAAATTCATGAATATATTTTTGGGAAACATGCATAAGAGAGAAAATATATTTTTTATCGAACATGGTAATAAATTCCCTTTTCCGTAAAAAAATTATTATTTTTTTACTCTTTATATTATAAATTGAAGTGAATTAAATAAAAATATGTATTATCTAGAAATAAATATTTAAGAAGAAAAATTAAATTGAAGTATCGTATAAGTGTCATATTATTTTCTTCAAATAAATTAAATCATAAATATTCCAAAATAGAAGTAGTATTGAATCATAAATTTGTTACCACTTTGGTAAATTTGGAATCATAAATACCATCAAAGTATAAATGAAATTGAAACAGAAATATAAAGAAAACAATTAAAATCATGAAAAAGCATCTCAAAATTGAATAATTTACCTCTAATAAAAAAAGACAGGTACATAACAAAAAATATCTCAAAGAATATTATTTGAGATGATAAACTGTTACTGCTTTCAGAATATATGAATATAAAAAATATGAAACAAATAACACAATATGTATTTATTAATTCAAATAATATTCATGAAAATAATCAAAAAATAAATTCATGTGTTGTATAGAAACCACACAATATACTGTAGTTGTGAACATGACATGTATCTCACTTAAATAAATATGACACGAGAAACCATTAACATGAGTTCCACTTGAATCTAAATTAATCTGACAACTTGTATAATAAAATTAAATATATTTTAATTATATAATAATTTTTTTTATATTAATATAATATAAAAAATATTATCTTAAATAATTTTAATATCTATTTATATATAATTATTTATTAGAATCATTATTTTTGGGTGTTAACTATTTTATTATTTGAGACTATATCAGTTTAATGGTTCATCACCATGTACATTAATCATGGTCCCAACATATAATGATTTTTAATCATAATATAAATATAATATTTATTAGATAAATATATATATATATATGTTTATTTTTCTAATCAGCCATAAATTATATATAATGTAAAATGAATTAAACTGGTCATAGGGATGGATAGTCATGCTTACACATGAATTATAAATTAAATTTTTTAAAAATGGAAAAAAATATAAATACAAAATTAAATTTATTTAATCATTATTATATCATATATATTGAATAAATACATTTTTATTTCCATCAATATAATGGTGAAATGAAAAATAAGTCATAATGATTCATTGAGGCGATATCCCACATGTACACACGAGCAACATAATCATTTTCCAAAAAATTAAATGGAATGAAGCTAGATATGAAATCATGGTTTCTAATGCATGATTATATAAAAATTTCAAACATATATTTAAATCAATTATTATACTTATTTTTTTGATTTTCTAATGGAAAATAAATTGCTTTGCTTTGTGGGGAGATGGCCACCATAAAAATGATTTATAGTTTTGTTTTCCATTCTATAAAGATTTAGATGAATATATGTTGTGATATTAACATAATAACATATAATTATATCAAAGACACTAATGTTAACTTATCTCTATTATTTAGTAATATGTGATGGATGTGGAAGGTGATTTAAAACAAAATTCTTGATTAGGAACGACATTTCATCTTTATAAAACCTCTTTAGGTTTTCACCAAATGCCTTAATTTGAGGAATTTCATGTAAAAGGATATGATTCTATAGTATAACAGTTTTTAAATAAACAAAATCTATACAATTTCATTCATTGTATGAAATTTGAAGTTTAAACAAATTGGGACCTATTATAATAATATTATTTTATGACAATTATAAGATAGCCATTAAAATTGTTGGGTGTGAATTTAACTGACATATTTTTGAAAATTATATTATATAAAATTTTATAAATTAAATTAAATATTTATCAAGACAAATCCATTGAATAAAAAAAATATTATGGATGTTTATATTTTTGGGTGTATAATTTGTTTTTATTTCAATAAATTTATTTCTGAAAATTTGGGGAAATTTTTAATGAAATCTAAAAATTAAATATATCATCTAATTTTTGACATTCCCCTATAGTTTTTACTTGGTATACAATAAGAAATAATCTGGTTTATAGTTAAATATTTTTTTTTATAAAAAGTGATTTTGATCATGTTTTGTTAACATATTTTAAAATTAATTTCCCAATTATATAGAAATTTGAAAGCAAAAAATTTCTTTAATCAATAGGAATTATGAAGCCAAAATTTGGTAAAGGGGTTACCATTATTTTTTTTATGAATTGTAGATTTTTGTAAAATTTGTCACGTCAAAAAAGGAAAATTCAGGTTATTCTAGGTTAAAACTAAGTGATAAGGTCATAATATTTCTTCTTAATGATTATTTAATTTTGATAATTTATCCATTATCACCGTAGACTCTAAATTGATATGTTTAATGCACAATTATCATGGAAAATGAAAATATTATATATATATATATATATATATCAATGTAATATACAAAATGGAACTCTTTTAGTTTTAAAAATCTATTATCTATCCTATGGGAAAAAATACCCTTGAATGTACATAAATGTCAATTATGTGACGAACAGAATTATTTTCATGAAATTAATTTATTCCCATTACATATTTATTATATAAGTACCTTAAATTTTTGTGAGTTGATAATAAAATATTTATTCAATTAACAAGAAAAAATAAAGTAAATGATATTAAAAATATTTAATGCTATATAATTTTAGTGATTTATATTGATCCAATAATTATAATGATGAAAAGGAAATATTTTTTATTCCTAAATAAATTATATTCTAAAATTAACTTTTTTGATGTATTTAAGTCATATTAAATGAATAATGTCGAAAAACACATTAATGGTTATTTATCAATGTAAAATATTATTAAATTAAATAAAAACCATCAAAACATTTAAATAGTAAAAATGTGTATGATATGGTTGAAATTTTTATCCCATTTCCATTTATGAGTCTATAATTACATTATACCAACAATTATTAATATTTATGTGTGAAATTTATATTACCACGATTAATATTAAATTTTTGAACATTATGGTGAAATAATGAGCTTCAAAAAACACATAAACAGATAAATATTTTATTTTTTGATGATATTTAAACCATATCCTACAATAAAATTGAATACCCTTCGATTTTAATGCATTGGGATGGAGAATGTATTTAATATAATTTAATCTTTTATGAAATTCCACAAATAATCGTCACCAAAATTATAAAATAGTGCCTCCTCCACCAATTAGTTGAATGAAATTGAGATATTCAAATGAAAAGAACTCTACCCATTTCAATTTTAATTAAATATAGATACATTATAGTGGTTTTTTTCATTCACAAATATTTACCCTAGGTCCATTAATAAGATATGTAAATAAATTATACAAATAAATAGGTAATTGTCTATACTGAATATATAAAGTCTATATTTTATTCTAAATACCCTTATAGTATTGTAACCATATTAATATAATTTATATGGTATCATAAATATACTAACATTTTTTTATGTATAGGGGGAAACAAAACATCATCTCTTTTCCATCCTTGGAAAAGGGTAATCATTTCTTATGGGTATGTACCGCTTAATATCTCCACATAGTGGTGTAATTACTTATCGTCGCCACATTTTATGGATGGTAATAAATATTTAAATTTTTATTAAAAAATATATTTATAAAATATTTATGATTTTGGATAAAAAATATCATATATACCTTCTTATCTTCAAATCTTTTCATAAATGATATCACCAAACGTGCAGACATGTGGACTTCCAACAAAACGAACTAATGTGATTTGTTTTTCATTTAACTTTTAAATGGATTGTATGGGTATTGGTTTAATGAATATATATTATATATATGATATAATAATTATTCATTAATGAAAATTTATTATACTCATTATGTAATTTGATCTATTGAAAATAGAAATAAAAATTTATACGTATGTATTGCCTACCATCTCCATAAACATTTTATTTCAATTTTATATCACTATATTATATTGATTACAAGAAATAAAATATATATTTTATATTTATATTGTTAATAACATTATGGATATGATGTAACCACAAAAAATGCACAAGTACCAAAACTATGGAATAGCAACTTAATAGAAAAACAAATCAATTTAAAAACAAAATAATGATAATAATAAAATATTCACAAAACAGAGGTAATAAAATATTATAAATGAATAATATATTATATAGGAGATATAAATATGGTTCATTTATATATTTATAGAAAATTAAAATTTATTATATATGATGATATGTAACTTACATGATAATTAATAAAGATGGTAAGGGATTTAACAACAATTTCCTCTATATTGAGACATATTTGGAATTATGAGCATGTATACATTAATTTTTTTATATTATTACCAATATTGATATTTAATGCGAAAATATAATTATTAATGATGAAAAATTGTTTCATTCTTTGTTTTATATTTGGATGTTAAACCATATTTAATACGAAATTATTCTTTATTTGGAATCCAAATGCATCAAAAAAATGCGTACTAGAAAAAAAAATATTATTTATTTATTAATTGGATATGTTATTCATACACATCCTTAATTTCTCATAAAATTTTTTAAAATATATTCAAACTTCTAAAATGACATATCAAAATACATTTTTACTCGTATTTGACATTTTAAAAAACAAACTAATAGGAATCTTCCTATCATTTTTCAAATGAGTTACATTCTGACCATTCCAAAATGAATATTGAAGGAATCATTTTACAACGTATATAGCATGAAAATATTTTCCCACATAATTACTAATATTTTCAACTAATCATCCCCTATATGTTTACAAGAATATTTCCAATGAGACAATTTTTTTTTATTTGAATATTTTTCAATATGTGAATTTCAACGTAAAAAATATATTTTCCATATAATAATTTTAATGATCATTTTTACGGGAGATTTATTGATCAATTAAAGTAAATATGTATATTAATTTTTCACCAATAGGGATGTTAATTAATGTTTTCATAATTCGAATAATTCACTTATTATAGATCATTAGATATTATAGGTCTCTAAAATATTTGTAGTCTTTTATAATTTATATAATTATTTCCGAATCCATATAATATTTATCTATATAGTTTTTCACATCGATTTTATTTGATTAATGGTTGAATCATTTATAATTTAGAATTGTTTAATAAATATTGATAGTTTTTTATAAGGAATATTTTTCTAAATTAATCGTTTGATATATGAGCAATACATTGGGAAAGCAGTTATGGGTGGGGCCCTGAACTGTGTTTCCCATTGACTCCTTGATAGGGTAATGACTTGGATTTTCATAAATTAATGTTTAGAAATTATTTGGGAACATTACAAGACCATGCACTATGATGTCGTGTGATTCTAGGGAACAATGTTCCAAGTACAATTCTTTGAAAAATGTTATATCATTAATAGCACATGGATGAGGATTTCCTAAAAAATTGTAATATATTTTAAACAGTTTCGTAGATCTAAATATGATCACACCATGGACCTAATAGTTGTGGAATTACCCTAGGCACAACCTATCTTTGGTCAGCACAGGTCATCTGAAAAATAGTCCCTAAGTAAGTTACCATAAAATAAATAATTAAATTACTTCATTTTATTGTAAAATCATAATATCTCATTAACCGTAACTCGAATTCAAAATCCAAGACCTCCATTTATTTTGAAATGTATTTTTTCCTTTGTAAATCCCTGACATCATCTGACATGGGTCAGTTGTGAAAATATATTTGGTATATTTTAATTTAAAAAATAATCATTAAGTTTATTTTATTTTAATGTTACATCGACACAGTGACAATAATTATTTTAAATACTACTATGGGAAGAGACCAATAGTTAAACTAATAACCCTATAAATTCTTTGGAGACTGTAGAGAAAATCCATTATGAATTATCTTAGAAGCGACAACAAACACTATGGTTAGAGATTGTACTTGACGGATCACAAATGACAATCAATCATCATATGTAAATTTCCTAAATCCTTGTTAGGGAAGTTATATAATTGTTTTTTCACACTATTAATTTCCATCATGAATGATTATCGATCAATAAATAGATTTATCTATTGATAAGTAATTATTTTTGGTTGGGTTATTGAGGTGGGATTATAAGGAGATTATTTTTTCTTCTTTATTTATCCATCTAAAAAAATCAAGGTGGACACAAAAAAATGATGAGGGTCATTCTATCATCGTTCTTGTGAATTCTTGTAATTCTTTTACGTAAGATCCTTCTTTTCATATATCGGCTTTTTGAGGGGATCTGAATGCTATCAGACCACCATATTAGAGGAAAAATGAAACAAACATCAGATCAGTGTATCTCAGGTCTTGATAATCACATAAGTGTTTTTTCTCTAAGATTAATGTTCCAGAGGAAGAATGGGGGACCACAAGAGGAAGGGAACCAGCATCCAACATATGTAGCAGTGGAGGGTGGGTCATGGAGAAATGTGGCTTCCAGCTCCGTGTGTGTTGCATTGGGGTGGCTAGATGGACCATTCATGGTTATTGTGGGAGACCATGTGATTTGGTAAACTGAAGAATGCCAACTGGCATGGAAATGTCGGTCAATACAACATGTTGTGTTTGGTAAATGAGGTGGTTCGAACCCCACCAAATAGGGTTAAGACTAGTGGGCCCTATCATCCTAGAAGACAGAGTCATATGTGGATGGTTGGGTGAGACTTGGGGTGGACGGCCTAGGCCCTAGTCGATTGTCAGCCACATTCGACCGAGCTACCACATGAATGTTGTAGTTGGAAGATGGTCAACCGCCATAATGGATCGAGCATCCACCATTTGGTCGACCATGGGGGTGGCTGAACTAAGTAATCGACGGCCAGTGTCAGTCCATATCCCCAATCGAATCCCCCCTTCAGAAAATTTAAATGAGCATAACATTCAAATTTTATATATTTTAGAAAAACCATCTAAATATTTTGGACCCTTTCAAAGAGATGGTCATTTCAAGATATCAGTGGTGTGTTTTGTGGGAGTATGAAAACAACCTAAGTTATTGAGTTGTGAGTTCTCCTAGAAGGAGAGCACTTCATGAATACATTTATTTGTTGCTATAAACTGGAGACTATGTGACTTATTAAGACTGTGTGCCTTACGGAGACTATGTGTCTTATGGAGATAATGTGTCTTATGGATAATCTATGTCTCACAAATACTAGTAATATTTTTGGGATTGTTTTTATTATTGTATTGAGTATATATGGATGTTATTGGTTTTTTTTGTAGGCGTATATCAGTATGGATCTTTCTATTCATTCATTAATGGAATTCCTTTTTTGAATTCCTTGTTGGTATTCCTTAATGATAATTCCACTGTATTATTACTTCATGTTATTTTATTGTAGTATTCCTTAATTAAATTTCTATTGAGGTATTCCATTCTTGTTTGTGGATTTCATACTGATTATTATTTTACTCTCCCATGCACAGGATTTGCCAACACATTTCATCATTTGTGTATACAATCACCTCTTCTACATATCTATTGGATGACTAGGATCAGGTGGTTTTTTGTGATACTGGATCAGCTGAAGTGAATTCCAATAGCTTTTCAGATGATATTCTCATTATCTCTTACTTATAATTTAGAAATGAGTATGGAAACTCTAATTTTTTGGAATGTTTTGGTCCAATTTACAATGTAGTATATTCACTATTGTTCTTTCGTTGGTGATATAGATGTTTCCATCCATTTTATAATTATATCATTTACATTTCAATCTACTTTTCTTAGATAAGTGTGTGTGTGTGTGTGGTATGGTAGGAAAATGCCTCCCTTTTGTGGGATATTCTAAATCGATGTTAGTGACCATCCCCTAGCCTATTGGAGGTGGACTTTGGGTATCCCAGCATGAGCACCTCTAGGAGGGTCATGGGAGAGTGGTATCAGATGTGGTCAGTTCTAGTTTAGGGTTAGGAGTCAATGATGTTGGTTTGGGTAAACAGTTTTATGTGTTTTTATTTTGGCATTCGGGCTAGGGACTCTAGGGTTAGTGCAATTACTTACGTATCCCTACACTAGGTCTCTGATTACCTTATATTCCACTAGATACCTTAAAATACCATTCCAAAGGAAAATAATGGTACAAGAATCATAGAGGAATGTTTTGTGTCTTCCATGAAATTATTTACTTATTACTCTAGATATATTCTATTGAACAGGGTAAATCATTTTTTATTACATGATTCATCCATGCAGATAGCCAGTCAGGATTCCATTGTGTGATCATGAGGATGATATACCTTTTGATGAGGCATTAGAATATGTGTATTTACCAAAGATAGTGCCTTCGGGTTGTTTTCCTACTATACCAATACCCATCGAAATACAACAAATTCAAACACTACAATTTGTAGACATATGTGGGATGAGTACATTGTATGATTTTTAAAGGCATCAATGTAATTGGTTTTTGAGTAATCCAGGAACCCAATTGGATGTGGATTGGCTAGAGGCCGTCACCCATGTTTTCTGCCTTATGGGGACACCTTTTGACAAGATGAAAGTCCTTTACGGGAGCCTTTTTCAAGGATCTGTGGTGCGATGATTGAACTTAGTGACCCAGACACATTATGAGATGACTCTCACAAGGGAATTCATTGAGAATCTCTTCAGAGAAAAGTTATTTCTTACTATGTTGTGACCAGTGAACATAATGGAGCTTCTACAACTGTAGTAGGGATGTCTGACTATGGTAGAGTACTCAGTGTGGTTTTATGATCTTTCATAATACTCCATCTGTATGGTACGAGACCCATTCTACAAGGAACTATTATTAAAGTAGGGAATGAAATGGGATATCAGGTAATCGATTTTTTCCCTAATCATTCCTTCTTATGTGGATGTAATTGATCGAGCCCTAGTAGTGGAGTGTTTTCAAGCTGAGCAAACACTATTATTAGGATCTTATAGTTGGAATGATGTACCTAAGACCTGGTCAGAGGGTAGTTTATAGTAGTCATAGGGACCCAAGTGTGTGAGGAACATCAGGAGATGAACTTAGGACACATGGTCAATGATGCATGGCTCTAAGGGTGCCTTAAGTCAACCTTGGGATAAATTGTGTTATAAATGTGGATGTTCCAAGCATCTAGAATGATATATACCAACCTATCATACATCTAATCAGCAGATGGTTGCGGGTATGCTGAGGAAAATTATGGGATAGGAGAAGGGTGTTAGATAGGGAGAGAAAGGTTGAATAGGAGTAGGTAGGGCAGTAGGAGGTGGTCATAGGTTTGATGTATTACTACCACCACCCCATGATTTTGAATAGATGATGGTAGCTATAGGAAATAAATTCTTATCAACTCGATTCACCACTTATGATTAGGGGAATGATGTGTTTATTTTCCACCTTAGCTGGAGATTTTATAGGAAGAGGATCTAGTAATTATTTTCATGCCACGTACCATTTTTGGGGCTAGGAGATTCTGGATGAATTATTTAATCAAAACATATCCATATAGAATTTTATGTGAGGAGAATCGATGATCACATGCTGATTTTGACAGTTTGACAAGACTCTTGGAGTAGTGTGTTTCGATTGGGATCTCTTGGTAGGAATGTTGAGGCCTTATGAAGTCATTCTTGTTATTTACTAGTTATCCACAGTCCATGCTTAGATTAAATTTCTATGGTCACAAAATGTTATGTGTCCACTTTTATCAGACCATGTTTTCCTTTTTTGGTGAGAAGGAAATACATTTCACATCGGATGAACTCACATATAGGAGGAGTAATTTAATCAATCATCTGTTGGAAATACATAAACTCGATGTAGTGGGTGATTTGAGTCTACAATTTCCTATAGTTGTGACAGAGTTTGAGGAAATTATTCTGGATGATATTAAAATATTACATCTACATTGTTTGGTAGACTTCTGCATTTATCTATACACATAGAAGACAGTGATATATACATTTTAATATCAGATGGGTCTCACAGAACATTGTGAGTTGAGAGTGTAGTTGGGTAACTTGTTGAGTAAGGGCTTCATGAGACCCAGTGTTTCACCAAGGGAAACCCCAGTTTTTTTTCTAGAATCATGACGAGATCATGTTGTTATGTATTGACAATGGGTTCCTAAACTAGATTAACATAATGATTATGTGTCTACTATTGATGATAGATGAACACCTTAATAAAATTATTGGGGTGCAGTGGTTCTCAAATATTGATCTCAGATCTAGATACCACCAGCTATGAGTATAGGGTGAGGATATACCAAATAATTCCTTCAGATATCTTTACGGACACTATGAGTACTTGTTGATGCCTTTTGGTGTGATCATTTCCCATGAAGTGTTCATCAGACTCATGAACCAGATCATTCCACTTATATAGATGGGTTCATCATGGTATTCATTGATGAAAACCTAGTGTACTCAAGGTCTGAAGAGGAGCACACAAGACACTTGAGGATGGACATGGAAAGAATCCAATATCCCCATCTATAAAGGAATCTCTTGATGTTTTAGTTTTTTATTGAAAAGGTAAAATTTCTAAGACATTAATTTTCAAAGCTCATAGTTGTAGTGGATCCTGCAAGGATTGAGGAGGTGATTTCATAGGAACCACCAAAGTGTGTCATCAGGTGGAGGAGTATCCTTTGTTTTGTTTGGTACTATTCTTGATTTTTACCCATACATTACATAGTAGAAGCATCCTGGATAGCTGTTACAATAATGGTATGACCATTTTTGTGGACGAAGAAGTTTAATGAGAGTTTTTACTAGCTAAGGAAGAAATTAAAGATCAATCCATCTTGAGATTTCCAGATGAGGGTAACAAGTATGTTGTGTTCTATGATTCATATTTATATGGGATTGGTTGTGTCCCAATGGATAGTAAAGTGGTGATTTCCTATGGTTTCGTGCAAGTTGATTTTACATGAGAAGAACTTCATGGTCCATGATCTAGAGTTAGCTGTTGCATTCTTTGCATTGAATGGGTGGCGACACAACATAATGGTTGATTAATTTATCATCTAATATTATCAGAAGTGTCTCTAGTGTATCTTCTATATGAAGGTTCTGAATTTTTGATAGAAGTGATAGTTAGAGTTCCTCCATTAATATGACTTTTAGAGTGTCTATACTCCATTGAAAGGAAACTTGTCAGTAGATTATCTTAGTAGGAGATCCATTTTGTAGTTACTAAATGAAGCATCTGAGTATTTGGGATCGTTGTAGTTATCCTTCATGGATGGAGATAGAGAATCTTACCTCCAGTAGATGGTTATCACCCCACCACTCTTACACACATTGAGGGAGGCACATCATGTTGATACCGACTGTGAGACATTAAAATATTAGATGTCCATAGGTAATTCCCCTAATGGATATTATAATGGTGGTGGGTGTGTCGTTCTTTTCAGAGGGTGCATATCATATCCTGGGTAGTTACATGGGTGTATTTGAGGGAGTTCTGTACATCCCATTTTGTGGTGCATCCAGCTATGGGGATAATGTGTCAAGACCTCTATCATTAGCTCTCTTAGTTTGAAATGATGAATCATGTTGTTGAGTTTATGTCTCGATGGAAATATTCATAGGTTTACCACATATTTCTATATGATATGATACAATTTGGGAAAATATTCACTAAATCACCAAGTCTTCCCACTTCAATGATATTTAGGGTCAGAGTTCAGCAGATAGGTTGGGGTGCCTTTATGTGAAGGTGATAATTCCACTCCATGGATTTCCATCAACAACAGTCTCAAATTGTGATTCTCTCTTTCAATCCTGATTGTGTAAGTGACTATAGATGATATTTGAGACTCAATTAGGCTTTAAAAAAAATATTTCACCCATTGAAGGATGACAAGAAATAGCGTAAAATTTTATTTATTGATGACATGCTATGGGATTTCATGTTTACATTTATCCATTGTTGGTATGATCACCTTTCTCTAGTGGATTTTGTGTAAAATAAAAATCTATTATTCCACCATCACTATATCATCATTCAAGGCCTTGTAAGGGAGACCTTATAGGTCTCAAATTTTATGGATGGACCTTAGACAGTCAGTACTCATGGGAATGGGGTAGGTGTAGGTGACTACAGTGAAAGTGTAGATCATCTAGGAGTAGATGAAGACTACATAGAGATTGTATAAGTATTCTGATGAATGGTGGTTAATGCCTTCAGAGTTATAGAACAGAGACCACGTGTCCCTTCATTTCTCACTTTGAGATGGACTACAGAGATTAATCTAGTGCATAAATTAGTCTTTGAGGTTCATCATCCATTTAAAGATACTACATAGAGTTGGAAATGTGGCATAACACATGGATATTCCTATGAAATTTTAGTGGGAACCCAATGTCATCCATGTTTCACTGATGAAGAGGTATATTCATTACCAATCCCAATGTCATTGAATGGGGGGATCTAGGTATTGAATTTGGGGTGAATATTGCTAAGTAGCTGGTGCCGATTGAGGATCGTTAGGGGATAATCCTTGTTGGGTAGTCGATTCTTCTCATGCAAGTCCACTGCCCAAATGAGAATAACCCGGAGACCACATGGTATTTGGAAGATAATATTCATGCCCAGTACCATCATTTCATTGAGTAGTACTTTTATGGATTTTCATGGACATAGATACCTATTGTAAGGAAGTTTTCATGACTCAGAATTTCTTTAGTTATTTTTTATAAATTAATTGGGATAACTTCGAGACCAGGCACTAAGATGACATGTGATTACCAAACTCAGTGTGCCTAAAACAATTTTTTTAATAATGTTAAATGTTTAATATAATAAACACAATGTATTCCTAAAAATGTGGAAGATATTTTTAATGGGTGCACGGATCCTAAATCCAATGGCACCATTGAAAAAATAATTTTTAATTTACCCTACATAAGTGGAAAATTTTGTGAGTGTAGGTCATATAATATAAAATTTTCTATTGGTGTAACTGTAAATAAAATTAGTAAATAATTTTACATTATTTTAAAATCCTAATAACTCATTAACAATAACTCAGAATTGAAATCTATTACCAATGTTGAGTTTTTAATATGGATTTTTCCCTAAAAATGTATAACATTAGTCGGTATTGGTTGGTTTTTGGAAAATAATTTTGGGACATTTTAATTAATAAAATAAATTAAGAGTTAATTATATTATAATGATATTTAAATGTAGTGACATTATTATTTTTATAATAATATAAATAAAGGGGCCCAAATTTAGTATCATATCCCTTGAAATTCCATGGTGGCTCTTGACATAATCCTTAGAGAATTATCTTGGTAGTGATGAAAAAACTGGGATCAGAGATCGTTCTTGATGGATCATAAAGGAATATATATTCTCTACACCAAATGATCCATATTCCAAGTAGAGAGGTTTTTTAATGTTTGTTTCCTAGTTCCTAATTTCCACAAAAAATACGGATCAATCAAAAAATATATTGGTCCGAGGATTGGTAATTATTTTCAGGAAGGATTATTAATTCGGGATTTTCAGGTGATTAGTTCACCCTTTTCGGTTATCCATATAAAGATAACGACTCACGACTGACATGAACCAATGCCTTGTTTCATTATTTTTTAGTTATTGTGATTTCTCTACCCTTACTTTTAATTTTTCACCGTTGGATCCTTGTGGTCAAAGATCCACATTACTATACTATCCAAATGCAATCAATCCCCCAGATTAGAGGAAAGATGAATCAGTGGCTGGATCAGCGTATCTCGTGACCCGAGGATCAAATATGTGTATTAATTTATGATATTTTATCACCAAAGGATAAATGGATGACTATGAATGGATGGGAATTGGAGGCTGGTGCTTGATAGGAAAGTTTTTGCATAAAGCAGCCCCATGACATAGAAGGGTGATTGTGTGTACCTGAGGCAGTTGTCGTGTGGGAATGTGTGAGACAAACCAACCATGAAAGAATACTAGATTAAGTGAGTGTTCTGAGCTGGCATGATTGGCCATGCTGGTGAGGTGTGTCGGGTCCTTCCTGAGTGGGCCATTTCAAGTGGTCTGGGTCGACCTGACGATCCAGGTCAGACCCTGGGTTTCCAGACCGATCCATGATCAACCATTGTAGTCGACCTTATGCCACAATAATTAGAGTTACCACAAGGATGTATTTGTGAAACACATGACTGATTGTCACCTATTGACAGATCAAAGTTCTGGTGCTCTGCTAATGTGTATAGCAGTACTCGAGTTGATTCCACGGTGATGATATTTTGTAAAAGTCGTTTGTTTTTAGTTGATTGTATTTTTGATTAGGGGATTTTTTTACAGAGAATAATTGAAATGACTAATTAATTATGATTGATTTAAAAAATTTATAATGATTGGGGTGAGATCGTCATTAGATAGTTAATCTTGTGATATCCTTTAGCTTTGCTTTATATTGCATTTAAATTAACACCCCTGTCACAAGATGACGTTGATTTGAATTCCCAAGTGTTAAGGCATTAATCCAAGCATTAACATAACTAGGATTCTAATCTGAATCATTACTTGGTTTTGTTAGTGTATCTATGGTTCTAATAATCCAAGGATTTTATATGTTAAACAAAACAAGTCATTAATCCATGACATGTTAAGTCAACATACACAATGTTAATTTAAAAAACATTTGTCGAGAAAAAGCTCTCAATCACTTAACATACCTAAATTATAACTCACCCCAATTAACGATTTACTCAACCATTAAAATGATTACTAATCTGGTTATAATGATTATGAAGATAAATTAAGAAGATAAGATAAAAAAAGGGATACGAAAAGATTTTTGCACCGAACACACACACACGAACAATGATGAGAATTAAAAACGAACATTAGATTGAATTAGAAAGAAAAATAAGAGAAGGTGATTAAACTGTATTTTAACTATATTAGGAACATTAACATTAAACTATAGATGGTGGATGAGAATAAGAGAAATAGAATTACAAAAGAAAGGACTTACAAAATAACAACAATTATGAACATAAAAGTAAATGAAAAAAATAAAGGAGGAAAGGTATCTCAATTGAAAACAGGAGTATGTAAGATCCTCCAAAGTATATGTAAAAGCTTTGGTCATGCCAATATGATATCAAATCTTTTGAAATCCCTACCCCTCTCAAGGAGATAAGGGGAGAGTATTTATAGCCCACGGAGTGGACTGTTTGCATTCCCAATCTATCCCTCCACTTGTATCACCATGTTGGCTATTTAGACAGCCGAATCTGAGAATATATCCTTCTTAAAAGTTGTATATAATAATGTTTTCTGACTATTATAATAATTTGGAGCAATTTGAACCTAGTTATCCAATGTTATGGCTGGCGGATTAATCAATTTTAATCTTTCCATTTCAATCCAGTCGTTTTGACGTCCAAAATTTGAAAGGGTTTTTGATTAGGAATATGACTTCAAATCAGAATGCTTTATTCAATAAAGTCGTACTTCTATATCCCCTTTTTCACACTTAAAAATATACTCTTTAATGGATTCTTAAATCAGGAGATATGTCATGAATCATGTATTGATTTTATTTCTCTTCCCGAATGGTGGTCTGGACTTCAAAGAATATGTTTGGCCCTTTTTTGTTAGGGTTGGGTCCTAGAATTTTTATAAAAGACTCCTTAAATTGTCCCCAGAACTATGGGGGAGAATAATAGAATTTGGACTTCAGTATTTTTTCCAGTAAATCAATCTTCATGAACAGTCTAGTTTCTTCATAGATTCAATGGTGTTGTTTGTGAGGACCATATGACCCTTCAAATGGCCGAATTGGCTCATTGTACCTTCTAAGGAAATTTTTTATATTTATATTATAATCTAAAAAAAATTGATCCACACAATTTGGATTAGTAGGGTGAGAGTTATAAAAAAATAGTAAACTGACTCAATTGGACTACTTCTAAAAATGCTAAAATATTGGACATAGTATTAAAATATTAATATTTCACACAAATTATGGACATCTCATATAAAATAAGTAAAGGGAGTATATAATAAGACATGAAAATATCAACAACATAAACTACCCCACACATACTTTTGTGCATTTCCTCATCTACAACAAATATAAAAACATGACAAAATCATTTTCACTCACCAACAAATATTAAAAAAAATTCTCCAATCCGGGGAGGTTTAGATTATTTCACCCATCCATTTTGAATTCCACCACATGTAGTTACAAAAAAAATATTCCAATACTAATTCATTTTTTCGTGCTCAAATTTAGAAATGGAAAATGTGGACCCTCAAAACAAACACCTCTCAAGAAGATAAAGTTTATTTCTGGAGGTTCACTCCTTCACCAACCAATAGTTAAAATCATAGAGATTGAAAAGAGCTCTCAGCTTCCAATACCTATTCAAAGTTCACATTAATCAAGAGGCCTTTTTATGGGGTTTCCAAAGGCTATGGGATGGTTGCAATATAATGTCCAAGAGAGAGAAGAAGAGGGTTAAAACACCAACATAGAAAAAGCAATGCACATTTTTTTGAAATAAAACAAGGAAGGAAAAGAAAACACATACTTACAAGGGAATGATTGTGTAATGAAAGACACAATAGAGGAAGAAAATATGAAGGTAATGAGAAGATGTAATATTTACATAACACAAAACCTCTCCCAATAATTATATAATGCAAGTGTTCCTTTTTTTCTTTTCCTTTTTTTCTTTGTTTTATTGAAAGTTCACCTTAAAATAGATCTCACACTCATATCCCAACCCATGTTTGATCTCCTCAAGACACTAATTGTAATAGTTATAAAAAGTTTAAAGGTTAAGGAAGAGTTATTTTTGTCCTACCCAAGACACAACCCGTTTTTATGATTTTTTTTCATCATTTTTTTGAACACTTGTCAATAACATTTAAAAAATAACATAAATGGATGTACATTACATTCCAAAAAACACACTGAATTACAACCTCTCCCCCACACAAAAATGGATTCTTTCCCTTAGGCAGATGATAACTCGTTGAAAATCAATAATAGGGTACCCAAACTATGAAATCCATTCCCCCCACACTTAAATTTAAAAAAAACATATTCAATGAAAATCCATATTGATATTGGGTGGGAAAAGTTATTGGGCTTGTAATGTGGAAATCATGTAAAAGATTTTTATAGGCTCGAAGGGGCTTTCAAAAGGAGGATTAATGTATGGTTAATGAGAGGATATTTGGCTAATATAATTCTCACGTGGTTTAGAAAAATTCCTCTATCATATTAATGCACACTAAAGTAGGAAATTTAGCGCGATGGTCCACAAACTCAAGATTCAAAAAAAGTGGTGAAAACACATATTTTGAAAATATTTTCATTTGTGGACTTGGCATGAAATATAATGTTGGTTCTCACAGATGGGGAAAATCATTTTCCAAATCAAAAATTGAGCATTCAAAATTTGATGGTTTTGACAAACTATTATTTATCCAATGTCACGATGAAAATACAAACTTTTTGAGATGAAATCATTCCGGTTGACTCCCCAAAAATGTTGGACAAAATATCAAAACTCAATGGTGAGTAAGAATGAATCTTGCTTTTTCACATATTTATTTTTGTTATGATTCTTTTATGTTTGTTTTTTTAGTTTCCAATAAAGAAACACACACACAAAAGAGAAAGAAAAAAATAAAGGTTTTGAAAAATAAAGTGTTAAAAAAATGAATGAAAGAGGAGGAAGAAGAAAGAGCTAGAGGGAGGAAGATATATAGATAGAGAGGTAAAGGGAAAGAGGTTCCCCTAGTTTGGATTTGGTGAATTGCCATCTCCATCTAGTGGTGGGATGAGTATAGAAGTTGGGGATCCAATGGAAGTCGATGTTAATCCAGGATTGTGGGATGTTACCTGAAAATGAAAAACCATTATTCATGTAATGAAATACTAAAATGAAATTTAAATTTCACAAAAGTAAAAGAAAACATGGGTTGCCTCCCAAGAAGTTATGCATTTATTTTTCAACAGCTGGATAGTTGTAGTGGACTTCCCATAGTCTGACGATGGCCATTGAATATTCTTAACCCCATTGTTCTTCCAGAAAAACATTTCATTTAGGAGGCTCGATGTTTCATTGGATAATTTCATCCCTTCCTTGTTTGTGTTCTTTCAATTCAATGGAGGTGGAAAGAGAATATCATTATCCTCCCATTGGTCTTCAATGTGAAGAATTGTATTATCCACAAAGTGATGATTTTATATTCTTGGAAATTTAGTAAGATGTCTCAATTCTAATGGTTTATTTATATAAGGTTCAGATAACATGAAAGCAGAGTATGAGATCCCAATTGTTTTTGACTCATTTGTTTCATCACATGCCTATTTAGAGTAATGAGGATCAGTGGAGTCGTAAGACTGAAAAAAGTTTTCAATATACTTTATTTCAATATTGTTTGCCATAGAATGGTCAATTTCAACCTCACTAGTGATCACTTTATTAATTAGGGAATAAATCGCAAAACCTTCACTCTAATTAGGACATAATAAAAACTTTTTTTTATGATTCACCTCACATATAATTGAATTTTCAAAATCATGGATAGGAAATGATGAATGTTGGATAAACTGATCTGAATCAACAAATGAGAATTCTAGTTCATTTTTCTCATTTCCATCCATGTTGGAGCATTGGAGGACAGAGATGAGATGAAATTCTGATGATTTTTCAAGATCCTTTAGATCAATGGAGATTTCATTTGTAATGTCAACATAAATTTCTCTATTTATGACTTAGTTGATGAGGATGAAATATTCACAAAATACTCTATTAGTAGAACATGAAGAACATGTTGGATTGAGATTCAACCCACACTCATAGGGACTTTCGGAAGCATGGATAGGGAATACAAATTGATTCTCTAATGGGTATCACATTGATTTAAAAATATTGAACATGACCAGTTGGTCCCCAAATTCCATGAATAAGATGACATTATGGAAAACAATTTTGGTTTTAGAAGTCATAAGGAATGGTCTTCCTAGAGTCTGAGGAGACTGAAAGGAAGTTGTCTCACCTTCCATGTCAAGGACCAAGAATTCAGCTGGGAAGATAATATCATTGACATGAATAAAGAAATACTCAAATATTCCCTTAGGACTGGTTGTGCTTTGATTGGCTAACTGAATGAAAACACCCATTAGGTGCAAAGGACCTAGACAATGGTTGGAGAACATGGATTTAGGCATGACATTAATATAGGCTCCTAGGTCTATGAGTGCATAATAAATGATGGAACATCCAATATGTCATGGAAGAGTAAAGGTCCTTGGATCATTTCACATAATGGGTATAGATTGCTGGGTGGAAACATTTTCAAAGGTCCTAAGTTTCCTCTTGTGGGTGCATTATTCCTTAAGAAACATGGCATACTAAAGAATGTTTTTGATGGTATCTAAGAGAGGAATGTTGACTTCAAAACATATAAACAAGTTAATCATTTCAGGATTAGGTTCAAATGACTTCTTTGGCTTAGAGAAATCTTGAGGAAATGAAATTGGGTTCCTAATTGGAATTGAAGGAGGTGAGGGAATGGATTCAGATTCCTTTTCAAGTTTCTTTTTATTATCATTTTCTTGGTCAACATTCAAAAGAGGGTTAGAGGACTTATATTGAGGCATAGAAATTTTCTTTCCCTGTATAAGTGAAATTTCACTTACATTACCCTTGGGGGTGGGTAATGGTTGAGTTGGAAGTTGGGAAGAATTGGTTTTTTGCTGCTGACTAAGGTGGGATACAAGTTGACCGATTTGTGTTTCAGTGTTCTTGAGGATTGAATAGGTGAAGGAGGAAAGATATTACACTGCACATTCCCATGTTTTCTTAGAAGAAAAGGCTTTTCCTGGATTGGGATTTCCTTGATATTGGTTCATGGGAAATCGATTGAATTGGTTTGGGAATTGGGAAGGCTCACTAGGATAGTATAATCCAAGAGGTGGATTGTTCCTTTGAGGTTAAGGAATAAAGGGATAAAGTTTTTGAAAGTTACCAACACATTGACCCCATTGAATCTAGTTTGGGTTTTGAGGAGGGAATTGAGGAGGATGTGATATGGGATTACCATACCTATGGCCTTGGTTATAGGAAGAAGCGAAGGGTTCAGAGTGAGGTTGGTTGAAGTTTATAACAATCTGACCTGATTGTTGAGGGTTGGTGTTCTGCTGAGCATATGCTGCATTGAGCTCCATTGGACCAGGTGAATCGGATTGATCCTCTTGAAGTTATTGACATGTTTCTGTTGGATGAGATGGAGAGTTGCATATTCCATAGTTTTTGACAGGTCCACGAAACAGTTATTGTGGAGAAGACGAGGTTGGGGATTTGGTAGCCATAGCTAGTTGTCGCACAAGACCTGTATGTTCACCCATCCACTCGGTCATCTTACTCGGCCCAATTGATTTATTGTCTTGGAATTGTTTGACATGATCATGTGCTCAAGTATGAAATTTCTGTGTGTTTGCAGCCAAGTTACTTATGAGATCTCTTGCTGTTGTTGGATTTTTATCAACAAGAGAACCGCCACATACGACATCAATGAGAGTTCTCTCCATTTCCAATAAACCCTCATAGCAGTATTGGATCATGAGTTGGTCATGAATTTGGTGGTGTGTGTAGGTTACAACAAGATTTTTGAATCTCTCCCAGTACTAATGGAGTGATTCACTTGGGAACTAATGGATACCACTTATTTCATTTCGGATAGAAGTAGTACGAGAAGCAGGAATGATTTTCTCTAAGAAGAATCGCTTCATATCATTCCATGTGGTTATGGAACCATGAGGTAGGTAGTAAAGCCATGAATTGGAAATGTCAGCTAGTGAGAAAGGGAATGCTCTGAGTTTTATTTGTTCCTCAGAAACCTCTAGAGCCATCATGGTAGAGCACACTACTTGGAACACTTTAATGGTAGATATGTGGATCATCACCGGCTAGCTGGTGGAAATGAGGGAGAAGATGAATCAAACCCGATTTGAGTTCGAAGTCAGATTCTTTGTTTAGATATTGAATACCAAGAGTATGGTAATTCATATCAGGGGTAGCAAGTTCTTTAAGGATTTTTTCCCTAGGATTGGCCATTTATAATTCAACTGGATGGATGAGGACTGGGTCTTGAATGAGTTGATTATTTCTTATGTTCCTCCTATGTTGGCTAAGTGTTCGTTCAATTTTAGGGTCAAACAAATCTGAGGGATTGTTTGGGAGGCTACGGGGCATTCAGAGAAATGTTCAAAGAAAGAGGAAGATGGGTTTTTCTTCGTATTTTTTTAGTTTATGATTTTTATGAGAAGATGAGTTTTTCTTTGTGTTTTTTTTCAATTTTTTTTAAATATGTTTTTTTATTTTTTTATAATAACCAGAAACTAATGACTACTTAAAGAACCATCCCTGGAAATTTATCCATTTGAAATGCACGGCCGATTGTTGCCTATCGACTGGTCAAAGTCCCGGTGCTCTCCTAATGTGTATAGCATCACTCCGATTGAATCCTCGGGGATGATACTTTCTAATAGTCGTTTGTTTTTAGTTGATTGTATTTTTGATTAGGGGGGTTTGTTTTCAAATCTTAATTGAAATGACTAATTGATTATGATTGATTTAAAAAATTGATAATGATTGGGGAGAGTTCATCATTATATAGTTAAGTATGTGATATCCTTGAGCTTTGCTTTATATTGCATTTAAATTAACACCCATGTCACAAGTTGATGTTGATTTGAATTCTTATGTGTTAGGGATTTAATCCAAGAATTAACATAACTAGTATTCTAATCTCAATCAATACTTGATTTTGTTAGTTAATTTTTGGTTCCAATAAACCATGGAATCTATATGTTAAACAAAACAAGTCATTAATCAATGACATGTTAAGTCCAACATACACAATGTTAGTTTAATGAACATTCATCGAGAAAAAGATCTCAGTCACTTAACATACCATAATTATAACCCACCCCAATTAAAGATGTATTCACCCATTAAAATGATTACTAATCTGGTTATAATGATTATGATGATAAATTAAGAAGATAAGATAAAGAAAGGTATAAGAAAATATTTGTGCACCGAACACACACACACGAACGATGATTAGAAATAAAAACGCACATTAAATTGAATTAGAAAGCAAAATAAGAGATGGGGATTAAACTGTATTTTAACTATTATAAGAACATTAACATTAAACTATAGAAGGTGGATGATATGAAGATATTTTTATTAAAACAAAATTAAAAAAGAATGGACTTACAAAATTACAACAATGAATAATATAAAAGTAAATGAAAACAAATAGAGGAGGAATGATCTCTCAAGTGAAAACATGAGTATGGAAGATCCTCCCAATCCTTTGGAAAGTAATTGGTCATGAAAATATGATCTCATATCTTCTGAAATGACGACCCCTCTCAAGGAGATAAGGGGAGAGTATTTATAGCCAATGGAGTGGACTGTTTGCATTCCTAATCTTTCCCTCCACTTGCATCTCCATGTTGGCAATTCAGACAGCTGAATATCGAAAACTATGCTTCTTCAATGTTTTAGATAATAATGTTTTTTGACTAATATAAAAATTTTGAGGAATTTGGACCTATGTATCCAATGTTATGGCTGGCGGATTATACAATTTTAATCTGTCCATTTCAATCTAGAATTTTTGAAGTCCAAAATGTGAAAGGGTTTTTTAATAGGAATATGCCTTCAAATCTTAATTCTTTATTCAACAATGTCGGCCGTCTATATCTCCTATTTCACAATGAAAAATATCAGCTTTATTGGATACTTAAATCATGAGATATGTCATGAATCGTGTACTGATTGTGTTTCTCGGCCAGAATGGTGGGATGGACTTTAAAGCATCTGTTGGGACCCTTGTTGTTGGGTTTGGGACTTGAATTTTTATCCAAGACATTGTCCCATAAACTAAGAAGGAGAATAATGGAATTTGGACTTCTGTATTTAGCCCAGTAAATCAATCATCATGAACAACCCTGTTTTTTCACAGATTCTTTGGTCTTGTTTATGAGGACCATATGACACTTCAAATGGAAGAATTGGCTCATAGTACCTTCTAATGAAATGTTTTTTATATATAGGAGAATCCTTAAAAATAATAAACATGCAATTTGGATCAGTATGGAGAGTGTTATAAATAAAATAGTAAACTGACTCAATTACACTACTTCTAAAAATGCTCAAAAATTAGACTTAGTATTAAAACATTAATATTTCACACAAATTATACACATTTCACATAAAATCAGTAAAGAGAGTATATAATAAGACATGAAAATATTAAGCACATAAAATACCCCACACTACGTTTTGTGCATGTCCTCATGTGCTACAAATATAAAAACATGACAAAATAATTTTCACTCACCAATAAATATTAAAATTTTGTTTTCTCCAATTAGGGGAGGTTTAGACTATTTCACTCATCGATTTTGAATTCCACCACAAGTTGTTACAGAAAAAATATTCCAACACTAATTATTTTTTTCATGCTCAAATTTAGAAATAGAAAATTTGGACACTCAAAACTCACACCTCTCAAGATGCTAAAAATTATTTGTCGAGGTTCACTCTTTCACCAACCAAAAGTGAAAATCATAAAGTATGAAAAGAGATCTCATCTTCCAATACCTATCCAAAGTGAACAATAATCAAGAGGTATTTTTATAGGATTTTTCAGTGGCTATGGGATGGTAGGAATATAATGTCCATGAGAGAGAAGAAGAGGGTTAAAACACCAACATAGAAAAAGTAATGCAAATTTTTTTGAAATAAAACATGGAAGGAAATAAAAACACATATTTACAATGGAATGATTGTGTGAATAAGGACACAATAGAAGAAAAAATTATTAAGGGAATGAGAAGATGTAATATTTATAAAAAAGACAAAACTTCTCCCAATACGAATATAATGAAAGTGTTCCTTTTTTCTCTTTTCCTTTTTTTCTTTGTTTTTTTGAAAGTTTACCTTGAAATGGAAAACACACTTATATCCCATCCCATGGTTGATCTCCTCACATCACTAATTGTTATAGTTATAACAAGATCAAAGGTTGAGGAAGTGTTATTTTTGACTTACCCAAGACATAACCCATTTATTTGTTATTTTTTCATCATTTTTTTTGAACACTTTTCAATAATATTTACAAAATTACATAAATGGAAGTACATTACATTCCACAAAACACACTAAATTACAACCTCTCCCCACAATTAAATGGATTATTTCACTCAAGGATAGGAAAAATCATTGAAATCAATAGTAGGTTACCCAAACAATGAAATCCATTCCCGCCACACGTAAATTTCAGAAAAAAAATATGCAATGAAAAACCATGTTGATAATGGGTGGGAAAAGGTATTGGGCTTGTAATGTCGCTATCAAGTAAAATATTTTCATAGGCTCGAAGGGGATTTCAAAAGGAGGATTAATGTATTGTTAATGGGAGGCTATTTGGCTACTATAATTCTCATGTTGTTCAGAAAAATGCCTCTATCATATTAATGCACACTAAAGTAGGAAATTTAACTCGAAGGTCCACAAACTCAAGATTCAAAAAAATAGGTGAAAACACACATTTTAAAAATATAGCCATAGGTGGACTTATCCTGAATTCTAATGTTGGTTCTCACAGCTTGATAAAATCATATTCCAAATCAAAAATTGAGCATTCAAAATTTTTTGGTTCTGACACACTATTATTTATCCAAAGTCAGGATGAAAATATAATATTTTTGAGATTAAAACATTCCTGTTGACTCTCCAAAAAGGATGGAAAAAATTTCAAAACCCAATGGTGAGTAAGAATGACTTTCTTTTTCATTTATTTTTTTTGTTATGATTCTTTTTTGTTTGTTTTTTTTAGTTTTTAATAATGACACACTCACACAAAAGAGAAAGATAAAAATAATGGTTTTGAAAAAGAACGTGGTAAAAAAAATGAAAGACAAAGGAGTGAGAAGAAAGATATAGAGGGAGGAAGATAGATAGAGAGAGAGAGAGTTAAAGGGAAAGAGGTTCCCCCTAGTTTGGATTTGCTGGGTTTCCATATCCATCTATTGGCAGGTCGAGTATAGATGATGGGGATCCAATGGAAGCCGATGTTGATCCAGGATTGTGGGATTTTACCTAAAGAGAAAAATCATTATTCATATAATTAAAAACTAAAATGAAATTGATATTTCACAAAAGTAAAAGAAGACATGGGTTGCCTCCCATTAAGCGCTGCATTTATTTCTTTACAGATGGATAGTTGTAGTGGACTACCCGTGGTTTGATGGTGGTCGTTGTATTTTCTCAACTCCAGTGTGTTTCCTGAAAAACATTTCCTTTGGGAGGCTCTATGATTCATTTTATAATTTCATCCCTTCCTTGTTGGTGTGCTTACAATTCAATTGGGGTGGAAAGAGAATATGACTATCCTACCTTTGGTCTTCAATGAGAGGAATGATTTTATCTAAAAAGTGATGGTTTTATATTCTTGGAAATTTAGGAAGATGTCTCAATTCTGATGGTTCATTTATGTATTGTTCAGATAACATGAAATTAGAGTATGAGATCCCAATTATTTTTTACTCATTTATTTCATCACGTACCGATGTAGAGTAATGAGGAACAGTGGAGTCATAATACTGAATAAAATTTTCAATATCCTTTATTTCAATATTTTTCACCAATGAATGGTCAATTTTAACCTCACCAGTGATCACTTTATTAATTAGGGAACAAATCATACAACTTTCACTCTCATTGGAACATGTTAAACACATTTGTTTAGGGTTCACCTCACATATAACATAATTTTTAGAATCATGGATAGGAAATGATGAATGTTGGATAAACTGATCTGAATAAAAATATGAGCATTCTAGTTTATTTTCTTCATTACCATCCATGTTGGAGCATTGATGGTCATAGATGAGATGAAATTGGAAAGATTTTTCAAGATCATTTAGATCAATGTAGTTTTTATTTGTAATGTCATCATTAATTTCTCCATTTATGACATGGTTAATGGGGATGAAATATTCACAAACTCCTATATTAGTAGAACATGAAGAACATGATGGAATGGGATTCAACAGACTCTCAGAGAGACTTTTGGAAGGATAGATAGAGAATACAAATTGATTCTCTAATGGGTATCGCATGGATTGAAAAATGTTGAAATTGACCAGTTGGTCCCCAAATTCCAATGATAAGATGCCAGCATGGACATAAAATTTGGTTTTATATGTCATAAGGAATGATCTTCCTAGAATCATAGAAGATTGACAAGAAGTTGTCTCACCTTCCATGTCAAGGACATAAAAGTCAGTTGGGAAGATAATATCATTGAATCGAACAAGGACATCCTCAATTATCCCCTCGGGATTGGTTGTGCTTCAATTGGATAACAGAATGACAACACCTGTTGGGTGAACGGGACCTAGACCAAGGTTTGAGAACATGGATTTATGCATGAAAATAATTGAGGCTCCTTGGTCTATAAGTGCATCATCAATGTTGTAACTTCTAATTTGGAATGGAATAGTAAAGGTCCCTGGATATTTGGACTTAATGGGTATATACTGCTGGGTGGAAACATTTTCAAAGGTCCTAAGTTGACTCTTGTGGGTGCACAATTCCTCAAGAAACATGGCATACTAAGGAATTTGTTTGATGAAATATAAGAGAGGAATTTTGAATTCAAAACGTCTAAACATGTCGATCATTTCAGGATCAGGATCAAATGACTTCTTTTCCTTAGAAAAAGCTTGAGGAAAATGAATTTGGTTCCTAAGTGGAATTGAAGGACATGAGGGAATGGATTCAGATTCCTTTCATGTTTCTTTTTATTTTCATTTTCTATGTCAACATTCAAAGGAGGGTTGGATGACATATCTTGAGGCATACCAATTTGATTTCAAGTTATATATGAATTTGCCCATACATTATCCTTGGGGTTGTGTAATGGTTGAGCTGGATGTTGGGAAGAATTGGTTGGTTACTGCTGACTAATGTGGAATGTATGTTGACCAATTTGGGTTTCAATGTTCTTGAGGCTTGAATAGGCAAAGGACGCATGATCTTCCACTGCACATTCCCATGGTTTCTCAGAAGAAGAGGCTTGTCCCGGATTTGGATTGCCTTGATATTGGTTCTTGGGAAATCTATTGTGTTTGTTTGGTAATTTTAAAGGCTCATTGGGATAGTGGAATCCTGGAGGAGGATTGTTCCTTTGAGGTTGAGGAATAAAAGGAAATGGTTGTTGGATGTTACCAACACCTTGGTCATATTGAAACTGGTTTGGGGTTTTAGGAGAGAATTTAGGATGATGAGATATGGGATTACCATACCTATGGCCTTGGATATAGGAAGAAGGGAAGGGTTCAGAGTGAGGTTGGTTGATGTTTCTAACAAACTGACATGATAGATGAGTGTTGGTTTTCCGCTGAGTATATGATTCATTGAGCTCCATTGGTCTAGATGAATCAAATATTTTATCTTGATGTTGTGTACATGTGTCAGTGTGATCTGATGCAGAGTTTCAAATTCCATAGTTTTTGATAGGTCCAGGAAACATTGATTGTGGGGAAGATGAGGTTCGGGATTTGGTAGCCACAACTAGTTGTCGAACAAGACCTGTATGTTCACTCATGCACTCGGTCATCTTGTTCGGCTCAATAGATTTATTATCTTGGGGTTGTTTAACTTTAGCATGTGCTCGAGTATGGAATTGTTGTGTGTTTCTACCCATGTTACTTATGAGATCTCTTGCTGCTTCAGAAGTTTTATCCACAAGAACACTGCCACTTCTGGAATCAATGAGAGTTCTCTCCATTTCTAATAACCCCTCATAGAAGTATTGGATCAGGATTTGGTTAGGAATTTAGTGGTGTGGGAAGGTTGTAACAAGATTTTTGAAACTCTCCCAGTACTGACGGATTGATTCACTTGGGAAATGACAGATACCACTTATTTCATTTCGGATAGAACCAGTATGAGAAGCAAGAAAGAATTTCTATAAGAAGAGTTGCTTCATTTCATTCCATGTGGTTATGTAACCATGAAGGAGGTAGTAAATCCATGACTTATTAGTGTCATCTAGGGATAAATATAATTCTCAGAGATTTATTTTTTCCTCAGAAACCCCTTGAGGTTTCACGGTAGAGCACACTACCTGGAAATCTTTAAAGTGGAGATGTAGATCCTCGCCAGCTAGCCTGTGAAAAGGAGGGAGAAGATGAATCAATCCCGATTTGAGTATGAAGTGAGATTCTATGTTTGGTTATTGAATACCAATAGGTTGGTAATTAATATAAGGTGTAGTGAATTCATTAAGAGTTTTTTCCATAGGACTAGCCATTTCAAATTCAACTGGTTGGATGGGGATTGGTTCTTGAATGAGTTGATTATATATTGTGTTCCTCCTAGGTTGGTGAAGTGTTTACTCAATTTAAGGGTCAAAAAATATGAGGGATTGTTTGGGAGGCTTCGGGGCATTCATTTAGTTGTTGGAAGAAAGAGGAAGATGGATTTTTATTTGTATTTTTTTTCTGTTTATGATTTTTATGAGAAGACGGGTTCTTCTTTGTGTTTTTTTTCAATAATTTTTTTAAAAAAAATTTCTTGTTTTTTTACAAAAACCATAAACTAATGAATACTAAAACACAATCCCTGGAAATAGTTCCATTTGAAATGCACGACCGATTTTCACCTATCTACCGATCAATGTTCTGGTGCTCTACTAATGTGTATAGCAGCACTCGGGTCGAATACTCGGCGATGATACCTTGTAATAGTCGTTTGTTTTTAGTTTGTTGTCTTTTTGATTAGGGGGGTCTTTTTCCATAGCTTAATTGAAATGACAAATTGATTATTATTGTTTAACAAATTGATAATTATTGGGGTGAGTTTATCATTAGATAGTTAAGCTTATGATATCCTTGTGCTTTGCTTTATATTGCATTTAAATTAACACCCATGTCACAAGTTGACGTTGATTTGAATTCCCAAGTTTTAAGGCTTTAATCCAAGCCTTAACCTAACTAGGATTCAAATATCAATCAGTAAATGATTGTGGTAGTGTATTTATTTTTCAATAGTCCATTGAATTCATATGTTAGACAAAACATGTCATTAATCCATGACATGTTAAGTCCAACATACACAATGTTTATTTAAAGAACATTTATCGAGAAAAGGCTCTCAATCACATAACATACCTAAATTATAACTCATACCAATTAAAGATTTACTCATCCATTAAAATGATTACTAATCGGGTTATAATTATTATGATGATAAATTAAGAAGATAATATAAAGAAAGGGATATGAAAAGATTTGTGCACCGAACACACAAACACGAACGATGATGAGAATTAATAATGATCATTAAATTGAATTAAAAAGAAAAATAAGGGAAGGGGATTAATTTGTATTTTAACTATTTTAAAATCATTAACATTAAACTATAGAAGGTGGATGAGAATAAGTGAAATTAAAGAAGAAACTTGTTTTAAAACAGAATTACAAAACAAAGGACTTACAAAATTACAACAATGAAGAACATAAAAGTAAATTAAAACAAAGAGAGGATGAAAGGTCTATCAAGTGATAACATGAGTATGGAAGATACTCCCAAGCCTTTGGAAAGGATTTGGTCATGCCAATATTATCTCATATCTTTTGAAATGCCAACCCCTCTCAAGGAGAGAAGGGTAGAGTATTTATACCCCAAGGAGTGGACTGTTTGCATTCCCAATATGTCCCTCCACTTGCATCGCCATGTTGGCTATTCATAGAGCCAAATCTAAAAAAATATCCTTTTTAAAAGTTGTAGATAATAATGGTTTCTGACCACTCTATATATTTGGAGGAATTTGGACCTATGTATCCAAAGTTATGTCCTGCTTATTAAAAAATATTAATCTGTCTATTTCAATCCATTAATTTTGAACTCCAAAATTTGAAAGGGTTTTTTAATTGGAATATGCCTTAAAATCCGAATACTTTCTTCAGTAAAGTCGGCCACCTATATCTCCTCTTTCACAATGAAAAATCTCAGCTGTATTGGATGCTTACATCATGAGAGTTTTCATGAATAATGTACTGATTTTATTTCTCGGCGAGAATGGTGGGCTGGACTTCAAAGCATATGTTGGGCCCCTTGTTGATGTGGTTGGGCCTTGTAATTTTTATCCAAGACTCCTAACATTGTCTCCAGAAATATGGTCAAGAATAATGGAATTTGGACTTCTTTATTTAGCCCGTAAATCAATCTTCATGAATAGTCTAGTTTCTTCAATGATTCTTCGGTCTTGTTTGTGAGCACCATATGACCCTTCAAATAGAATAATTGGCTCCTGGAACCTTCTAATGAAATGTTGTATATTTAATATAGAATCCTAAGAAATAAGATTCACACAATATGAATCATTAGGGTGAGATTTATAAATAAAATAGTAAACTGACTCAATTAGACTACTTCAAAAAATGCTCAAAAATTATGTTTATTATTAAAACATTAACATTTCACAAAATTTATGAACATTTCATATAAAATCAGTAAAGGGAGTATATAATAAGACATGAAAATATTAACAACATCAATTAGTTAGAAGATATTCAACTACCTCAGGGGTGGACAAACTGTGTTTTTGACCACCACCATTGATGGACCGACTATATGTTCTGTCTACATTCCTGGTGGACTTCCCCTTTCTTAAAATTTAAACAAGAATTACATTCAAATGGTGTGTCTATTAGAATATCAGTATAATGAATTGGGAAAATTAATAAATGAATTATATTTCATGATATTTAGGTGGGTTTTTGTGGGAGTGTGAATGAAACGAAATGGATTGAGGAATGATTTCACCATGAATGAGCATTCTAGGATAATTCCTTTCTGTGAATTGATGTGACCTAGAGATTGTATTTTTTTTTATAGTGATTAGGTGTCTAATAGGGCCATTGTATATTATGATGATTATGTGTCCTATTAGGATTATGTGTCTTATGGAGACTATGTATCTTTATGACTATGTGTCCTATTGGATTGAGTATATCTAGATTTTGTTGATATATTTTTTGTGGAAAAATATCATTATAGAGCTAACTATTAATTTATTTTTGGTATTCCCTTTATTTAATTCCATGGTAGTATTCCTTCTTGTTATATCCTATATTTTATTCCTTCATTGAATTTCCTTTTTTTTATTCCATTATGGTATTCCTTCGTGGTATATACTTTTTGGTATTTCCTTTGTGGTGTTATTTTTAAATGTTAGTGTATAATATTGAGTATTATCTTAAAACACTTGCATGATGTTTGCAAGAAATTTTGATGAACTTTGTAGATGATCTACTCTTAAATGGAGTTCCAAGGAGATCAGGACCAGGCATTGATATTTGTTACCAGACATGCTGAGGTATGTTCTGGTAGCTTTTCCAAAAACATCCCCAGTTACTTTTATTTAAAAGTTGAAAATCTACCTTTAGAATCATTTTTGTGGTAATGTTTTGGCCCTATTTACATTCCAATCCTTTCACAGTTGTACTCTATTTGGGGATATAGTGGTTTTCCTACATTTTTACTTTACTATTTTATATTTTATTATTTTTGTCTTGGAGATGTCTTTGTGTGTGTACAAGTACTTAGGAAAATTCTTCTCTTTTATGGGATATTCTTACTTGGTTCTATTCCTATCCCCCGGAGTATTTAAGGTGGTTTTAGGATAGTCATGGAATGAGCTCTATTGGTATGGGTCATGACATATTGGTCTCATTAGATTAATTAGTTGTCCAAATTAAATATTTCATTACCAATAATTTCAAACTATATTAGAGAAAGGACATCATGGTAGTGATATGTTAATTTCTAAGATCACGACCGCCAAAAGAATTCATTTAATTAATTAAGAATTCACATGGTATAATCCATGAGAATAATACATTTATAATTTCCATAAAATATATTATTGCTCATTTTTTTATTAAATAGAATGTTTTTAGTTATTTATCATTAAATATTTCATTACCAATAATTTTAAACTGTATTAGAGAAAGGACTTCATGGTAGTGATATGTTAATTTCTAATATCATGACATCTGATTAGTCACTTAAAGTGGCTAATATTAATTGTTAAGATCTTAATATTAATGTGTTTAAAAGTTCATTAACATCAATTTTAGTCCAATTCAGAAATTGAACTTCATTTCCCATCATTGTGCAATTCATGCTTAAAGTGTCAATTTCGGCCCACTCAATAATTTGCTTGTGGAAATTTCAATATTCATCATTTTAAATTTGATATTTGGGTATATGATTCATCACTTTATTTGGACAGTTTTACTTTTAGGTCTGATGGATGAATCACAATTAATGATGTAGATTTTTTCACCTGATGGCAGAAACATGCTCGAAAAAGCATAATGGGCCTAAGGCCTATCAAACACATGTGGGGCCCACAAAACAAGCCCAATGAAGCTCATAATTATACAGTTGAAAGATATAAATATGAGAATCATTTTATTCAACTGTGACCAGAGCTAATTCTGATTTTTTCATGACGATAAAGGGATCTGAAGTTGAGATTTAAATGGTGGACCTGACATTAATGCACAGAAATCAGTCCCACCATTTTGACCATAACATCTAAACGGCAGAGCCAAATGTCCTAATTTTTTTGAATATCATAGAGGACAGATGGAAGAAGATAGTTCTATCATACAATCCCTCTAGATTCGGCCTTCTTCAATTACAAATCCACACGTCAATATGGTGGATGAATCTGGACAGTTTTTCGGGTCAACTTCGAAACGTCAATTTCCTTTGGATTATTCACTCTCCTTTTGACTCTAATAAATGTTGGGGGGTTAATTGATTGTGGGCGGTTGATCTAAGGCTCATAATATTCCTATATAAGGATCTAGTGGTTAATTTAATAGAGGTGTATATTTTTCTTATCATCTTTTGTTGCTTGTTTCATTGAAAGGTTATGCTTCCAAATTTCCTTTGTAATGTTTTCCATTTCCATGTAAGATTCTTTTTTCTATATTTATGTTATTGATCATCTTATTTCTCTTATATATATTTCATTTCATTTATTAAAACTTTATTATCACAAATCACAGTGATATATCCGTGTTATTGTGAATTAGTTCACACATAGGTGTGAATTTCATTCACACATACGGAGGAGTGCTCGTTATTTCTGTAGTTTTAATTTCTTCGATCCAATTATTATTAGCCATCTTCCGCCCACCATTGAGAGTATACCATCAATGGAGGGCTAACCCTTTAATGGGTTGATCATAGGAGGATGCAATGGCTGGATTGAATGTTATTTTATGAACGAATTGTTGGTAATTGGATAATTAATTTTAGACATCCATTCTTCAGTTATTTATACTCTTCATCTTTACTGTGTTTGAGAAATCTAAATACAATTATTAAATGTCCATATACCTCAAAGAGACAATGAATTTGGTTCTCTAAGTGTATAGGGGATTAGTAATTGTGTTTAGTAAGTACCAAATCAGAAAATGATGAATGTGGTGTTATTTTTGAAGAATGCATTCATCAAGAATTAATAAAACCAAAATTGTCTAAAGAAGTAAAATTCATTCAATCCACCCAAGAATAATCCTAAGATTAACCCATTTTTTTTTGAATTGAATTCACTTAGGTTTCTTAGTGTTCTTTAAACCATCCAAAATCAAACCCAAATTTGGCTACTTCATAGCCCATCCTTCACCAAATCATAGCGTCTCAAGGTTACTTCTTCGGTCCCTGTGGATTCGACCCCTACATGTACTACATCGACCGCTTTTACCAGTAGGGTAAATTTGGGTGCAACCAAATTTTTGCGCCGTTTCCGGGGACCTAAGTAAGTACCTTAGACACTCATCTTCTTTTCTCACCACAAATTCTCTATTCTCACTCTAATTTCTCTTCTCTATTCCCCTTTCTATTTCTGCATGTCCAATGAATCCAAAAGACATCATTCAATCAACTCCAATGGATTATCTTCAACAATACCCATTAATATTAAAAGGATATAATCATCTGGAAAATCAATATTTTGAATCACCTCACATAGAAAATCTCATTGACAAAACCATGATTGAATACACCACACCAGATGAGATCTACAATCAATGGGATGCTGATTATTTAAGGGTTCAATTTCCATACCTCTCGAGGATGATTGAAGAGATAAAACATAACGAAGTTCATGATGTCCAAACATCTGTCAATCCTAATTCTGAAAAAATTCATGAACATTTGTGTGAAAAAATGGATAAAATGAATTCAGAGGTTTCATCTTTAAGAGTATAACTACAAAGAATTGAAATGTTTGTGGAATCCATTCCCACTCAGGTTGTCTCTTCCTCATCACTAATACAAGAATATTGTCTTCCAAAAACCACAGATGAATTTATTGAAGAAACAACCATTGGATTTGAGATACTTGAAGATTAAAATGGAATTTTTGATGGGTGCTTAAATCAAGAGGAAATTAATTTTATGGATTCAAAAGGGGAAAATTTGTCTTCATGGATTGAGTGTTCGGAATATTTCTCCAATAACAATCTATTAGAATCACCGATCATTGAACCATTGGGAGATATAACAAATATTTTTTCTATACCCACTCATGAAATTAAAATGGAAAATTTTGGTGATGAATCATATTTTCAAAAGAAACCAATTATTTCAAATTTTTTTAAAGAAGAAACAATTTTTTATTAAAATGATCATTATTATTTAGGAAACTTCAATCAAACTGAACTCGATGTTTTAATACTTCCTTCCCTACTCAATAACCCCTCTATATATGATAACCAAGGCCATTTAATTATAATCAATTTTCATCAAGAATCTCACCAAGTAGGAATGAACCTTGAAATCTTAGGAAATACTCTAGATAAAACACGATCAACCATTTTAGATATTCCTTGGATTTTACCAATCATTGTATAAAATAGGATTTTACACGAAAAAAATTTCAACAATATAATGAATCTCAATATTATTGAAGTGGAAAAAGATGGGTTAATTAAAATGTCAAATGTTGGAATTGGATAAGTTGGGGGGTATAAATCAGTCTAATAACGTTAAACAAAAACGCTGCACGGGAGGCAACCCATGGTTTTCATATTTCCAAAATTTTTGGAATCATATTTATTTTTCAAATAGGATTAATAAATCATTTTGATATTTTAAAAATATAATAAATTACTATAGACTGTTGACCTGTTCTTCTTTAATGAGTAAGGATGGTTATGAAAAGGGAGAACCATATTCATCCGTGTCACGCGGTGTGATCCCTGAGTATTACCGTACCAAAAAAATATAAAGAAAACAATGTATAATCAGTTTATTTTATTTATGTTTTTGTAGGTTAAAAAAATTAGACTCTTGACCTATTCTTATTTTATGAGTATGGATGGGTATGAAAGGGGAGAACTGTATTCATCTTTGTCATGCGGTGTGATCCCTATGTAATACCTTACCCATAAATTTAAAAGAAGACAATGTATCATTAATTTGTTTTAAAAAACATGAAAATCCATAAAAATGATGATACATGTAATTAAATAAATCAATGTGTTGTTTGGTTTTTATGCTTTGACCTTCTTTTTATGGTTCAGGAATATTTTGGGTGATACATGTTCAATCAAGAAGGTGCATAAATCCCCCAAGATATGAAAGGAGTAATCTGGAGCATCATGAACTTCAACATAAAAATCCTCGTGAATTTGTTCCATGTTTATCATTCTCAATTACATCTATTAACTCTTATCCTACCCCCTTCTAACTTTTATTTTCTTTAAACACTGGGGACAGTGTTATTCTATGTTTGGTGGAGATAAAAAATGATTTTTTTTGTGAATAAAAACATGCATGAAAAGAAAAATTCTATTAACCATAAACATGGTAACACATATTGCAAACTCTAAAATTGTATATCAAATAAATTTTGAATGCCTTGATTCTGATTTTAATGCAAGTTTAAGTTCATGAGCATAGTTTTTGGAAAGTGCGGTTATCCGATGTGATTTTCAATGTTTACATTTTCATCCACTTAGTAAGAATGCCACAATGCATGTCTACTGGATCATGGGTGTAAATTTTAGTTCTTTGGTCCCTTTAATTTCATCATATGGTTCTGGGGTCACATTTAGTTTTATTTGAGTATCCAAAAAAACAAAAAACAAAAACAAATTTGACCACATAGAGTAATATTTTTTCCAAATGTTTGGCATCTGACACATGGGGATCGTGACTCCATAGTTGTCTTTCCCAAAGTTTGGCTTTATATCTCTATTTTATAGCATGAAATTAACAATATGTGTGGTGTCCGGCACTTGGGGATCGTGACTCCATAATTGTCTTTCCCAGAGTTAGTCTTTTCATATCTATTGTGGTAAAAAAATCATCAAAAAAAATAAAAAAAATAATTGATACTCATATTAAGGTTTAATGTGATTCCTACCTAGTGCTTCCAGTTTTTCCCCTTCAACAATAAAATGGGCCCCATATCTTTTGTGATGCACAACACTTTATCATGCTTAATTGAAATTGGATGAAATGTGGCGATGAATTTGAACAATGTAAAGGGCTTGGGATTGGGATATGCATATGGACCTAGCTTGTTTTAAATTATTTTGATGGGTTTCATATTTTCTTTGGTATGAGATATTTGGGTGAGCAATGTTTATTAAAAAAAATTCGGAAAAGGGGATTTGAATTTCATATTTGTAATATATTTTTCTCAGGACTAGAAAAAATCAAGTTGGGGTGTGATTAGTCACTGAAAGTGTCTAATATTCTTTTTTTAGATCTTAATATTAATGTGTTTAAAAGTTCATAAACATCAATTTTAGTCCAATTTAAAAATTGAACTTCATTTCCCATCATTGTGCAATTCATGTGTAAAGTGTAAATTTGGGCCCACTCAATAATTTTCATGTGGAAATTTCAATATTCATCATTTTAATTTTTTATTTTGGTATATTATTTACCACTCTATTTGGAACATTTATTATTTTAGGTCAGATGGATGAATCACAAGTAAAGATGGAGATTTTTTCACCAGAAGGTAGAATCTTTCTGGAAAATGCATAATGGGCCTAATGCCCATCAATCAAATGTGGAGCCCACAAACCAAGCCCAATGAATCACATATTTATACAGTAGAAAGATAAAATTTGAGGATAATTTTATTCAACTATGGCCAGAGCTAATTCTGATGTTTTCAGGATGATAAATGGATCTGAAGTTGAGATTTAAATTGTGGACCTGATATTAATACACAGCAATATATCCCACAATTTTGACCATACCTTCTAAAAAGATGATCCAAACGTCCTGAAATTTTTAAATATCATAGAGTACAGATGGAAGAAGATATTTCTCTTCTACAACCCCTCTGGATTCGTCCTTCTGCAACTACAAATTCACACGTGAATATGGTGGATGAATCTGGACAGTTTTTCGGGTCAACTTCGAAACATCAATTTCCTTTTGATTATTCACCCTCCTTTTGACTCTATTAAATGTTAGGGGGTGAATTGATTTTTGGGGGTGGATATATGGCTCCTAATATGCCTATATAAGGAGCTAGTGGTAAAGGGAATAGATTTGGATTTTTTTCTTATCATCTTTTGTTGCTTGTTTCATTGTAAGGTTATGATTCCAAATTTCTGTTGTAATGTTTTCCATTTCCATGTAAGTTTCTTTTTTGTATTTTTATGTTCTTAATATACTTATTTCTCTTCTATAATTTCAATTTCATTTAAGAAAACTTTATTATAACAAAGAACAGTGATATATCCGTGTTATTGTTAATTAGTTAAAACATAGTTGTGAATTTCATTCACACACACGGAGGAGTACTCGTTATTTCCGCAGTTTTAATTTCATCAATCCAATTCTCGTTAGCCATCTTCCACCCAAAATTTAGAGTATATCATCAATGGAGGGCTATCCCTTTAGTGGGTTCATATTAGGAGGATGCAAAGGCTGGATTGAATGTTATTTTATGAACGAATCATTGTTAATTGGATAATTAATTTAAGACATCCATTCTTCAGTTATTTCTACTCTTCATCTTTATTGTGTTTAAGAAATATAAATTCAATTACTAAATAAACATATACCTTAGAGAGATCATAAATTTTTTTCTCTATGTGTATAGGGGTTTATTAATTGTGTTTAGTAAGTACCAAACCATAAAATTATGAATGTATTGTTATTTTTGAAGAATGGATTCATCAAGAATTAATAAAACCAAAATTATCTAAAGAAGTAAAATTCATTCAATCCGCCCTGAGCATAATCCTAAGATCAAACCATTTTCTTTGAATTGAATTAACATAGGTTACATAGTGTTCTTTAAACCATCTAAAATCAAACCCAATGTTGGCTACTTCATAGCCCATCCTTCACCAAATCATAGCGTCTCAAGGTTACTTCTTCGGTCCCTATGGATTCGACCCATACATGTACTACATCAACCGCTTTTACCAGTAGGGTAAATTTGGCCACAACCAACATCCAATAGAATTCATTTAATTATGTGAGAATTCATTTATATTAATCTATGAGAATATTACACAGATAATTTCCATGACATATATTTTTTCTAAATTTTTTTAAATAGAATGTTTTGAGTTATTTAACATTACAAATACTGAATATGAATTTTTTACTCAGGATATCTTTTGTTTTATTAAATATTTATTTATAGTTTGTGAAAGATTTTATTTTTTCACATCCATATGTTATTAAAATGAAAACAATAAATGATTTTCAATGATGTATATCTTTTAATTTCTTATGTTTATATTTAATAATTCCAATGTAATATAGGAATCATGATTATATCTAGTTTACTAAGACCATTAAATTGATCATTTCGGCAAGGGGAGACACATTGTATATATTTTATTGTAATAATGTATAACAATTCCATGATTTACTAGTTATTGGTTTTTTAAACTTTGTATTAGGGGAGTCCTTGTAAAAACATTGGGATTTAGAATTTAAATAATCATATCTGAAAAAACAAACATGATTATCTCTTATAGTATTTTATAATTTTTACAATTAAAGGGATTTTATTTTATGGAACAATATTAATTAAAATTTTGACATAACCTAGTGTAAAAAATTATGATGTATGTTGCCTAATGGATGAATGTGTATCTGTACTCATGGTCAATGTAGGGATTTCCCCACTGAGTATGCCAATACAGTTGGTGATGGAGATGAGAAGATCCCGAACATATTGTGTTAGTTGAACCAAATTATATCTAATTTACATGCTCATAAGGAGAAATAATTATAACAACATGATATTTATCAAATTATTTATTTTCTATTATGTTAAATCATTTTTATTTTTCTCATTACTATCAATAGTGAACTTGTCTTCCAATACATGAAATGACATGTTTATGTGGAACCTAACATTCTATAATATTGTTGTTATTTAATATGATAGTAATAACCTAACCATTGAAATGTTTGGTATAAAAAAGATTAACTACATTTTGAAAATATATGGTACACACGAACACACACAAATATATATATATATATATATAATTAATTAATTGGTGGCCAATAGAAATGAAAATAAAAACTCATTGATAATATTATGTGACTTTGTTCTTAAAAATTATGTTTTATGCAATCAAATGTGTTTTTCATGAATGAATACAATAAGTAAATTTTGGTGAATTTTATTAATTAAAAGTATACATTTTATATTCACTCTAATATTTAACATTCATATTGTGTGTTTCCTACAACAATAGTAAGAATAATTCCAATTTTATGAATCAAAATATATTTTTTGTAAAAACAAATAGTCAATTATGACACACTTATTCACAAATATATTATCAAAAAATTGGAAATTTATTTTTAATTTTACCATTATTTTAGAAAATATGTATAAAAATCATCTCCAGAAAATATTTTGGTATTTTTCTAGAGAGTATTATTTTTTTCTGAATAGAGACACTACTAAATTTTAATTAAAATCAGCATTTCAATATAAATTATTACTAAATATAAAATGTGAAAAAATGATTTCAACAAAACCCTAGTTAAATTATATATCCATTAATAGATTTTATATCATAAGAATACATTTAATCTTATTTTAATATATAAATACTTTTTTAATTGTTGAACATTTTCACTTTAAAAACATTCTCTCTCTTCACATCTATAGGTTTAATATTAAATTAATATTTCCAAATTCTATGTGTGTAATTTGGAAAAATTGTTTCAATATTTTTAATATAAAATAATTATTTTTACAAATATAGTGAATAAAATGTTTTTCTAAAATTATAAGAAATAATAGTAAATTTTTTTTATTATGGTTAAGGTCAAAATTTATATATCAAGGGATTAAACTAAAAAGGTAAGTGTAAAAATGACACAAAAAAATTTCAAAACAATTTGATTCTCATATATCAACCTTTTCCCTCTTATTTCACTGATTAATATATTTTTGAGCCTTTATTTAATGAAAAATTATCGTATGTCTTCTTCGTTTCAAAAAAATTGTAAGTGTTCCACTCACAGAACTTATAAAAGGCCACTCATTATCCCAGTCTCATCAAACCTTTAAACCATTTTAGATTATAAAATTCATACCATAATAGCATCCCAGATTCAATTCTTTACTTGTAGAAACATTATTTTTGACATAAATCCCCCAAGGGATGGCTTTTGCTGCAATCCTAAGGAGGATCAGTAAAGAAGAGGTAATGTTCAATAATGAGAATTTGTATATTATTTATTTATCCACATCATTAAATTATTATTATAATATTATGATATAATGACATAATTATTTTCAATAAACTAATATTTTGATAAGTTAATATATAGATCATCAACCATCTTCACTTCAATCAAATGGGTTAAAAAATCTTCAGTTGTGTGTACAGCAGACTATCGGCTAGTGAACCAATGTCAATAATGTTTTTCATTTCCACCTTTTTTGTTTAGAAATAATGAGGTATTTTGTGTTTATATAAACTATATTTATGATTTTATTGTTATACTAGAATTATTATATCAGCCACAATATGATGCTTTCCATTTTTTTAATACGATAACACCACAGATGTGTACAGTGGAATCTTACCTCTTGAAGCGGTGCGATTCATTTAAGCTTTTCATAGAATGTAATAATGATGAGTTTAACTAAAATATTTGTGATATACTAGAAATAAATTATTAATTATTTATCATATAATTTTTACCATTATTTACATCAACCTGAAAAAATTTGGATATAATGTTCATCCGTACGTACGACATACTCTCTCCATAAAAGGTGTATTTTATTTTTTATCACTAAATTGTTTGGATTACTAAAATTTTATATACGATGAATATATATTATATTTAGATAATTTTCAAAACACTCTAGGTAATTGAACCGTGATCATATTATGAAGACTAAAAATAAAAAATCAAAACATATTTGAAGATCAAGGAAGTAATTATAAAAAACATAACTTTAACATGGAATAGTAAATAAATGGTTAATAAAATGACATGAGATAACAATATATGGTATTATATATATAATTATTGTTCTTTATTATATTTATAAATATTATATTTATTGTACACATTATTTTAATGTGGATGATGATGGTCAAGACTTATGTTTTACGATTTCCTGTCAATCTTATATTTCTACGAGACAAATTAGCATCCAAAACTAAATTCATTTATATAGGGTATATACTACACATTTTAAATGTTATATCATTACTATAAAAAAATTTTAAAAAAAATATGTGTCATAAAATGTTATTTTTTATTAGGTCTTATTGTTTAAAACAATAATAAATAGGTCAGGGATTTCAATCTTATATTTCAGTTCTCTGAGACACGTGCCGCATTAATAACATATTTTTTATGTGGTTCTTATAATACCTATGAATATATTTTATGGTTATTATCATTTAACTTATTTTGATTTAAATATCCTTTTTCATATCACTTTCTTGGGAGAAATTCTTCAAAATTTACGGAGGCATTATGGTATTTTTATCTCAGTTTTCTTTTATTGATGTATATGGTTATTTTATACACTCATATAATTTTATGAGGTGTATATACAGAAAAAATGACATGTAATATAATTAATTTATTTATCTTTAATATAATTTTTTTTCATTTAATTATATTCTTACGTGGGATTTATATTTCAATTTTTCCAATTTGGTATAGATTTTACGATACGATCTGATCATTTATCTAGATTGTTTACTACAATGTATTCAACGATAAAATGTTATGATACATCTATCAAGAAACACATGAATTATTTTTTCATTTTTTTTAACTTCAATAAAACAAAATCTTTCCTTTATTTTATTCTCATCATGTTCTCAATAATTTTAAAAAAAATTAATAAAAAACATCTTTTCAGTCGAAATCACTTTTTCTTCCAAAACAATTTCCTATAAAAATGTTTTCAAATATTTTTTATATATTTAAAATGATTTATCAACTAAATATTTACTCAGGTTTAAATTAGTTTAAAAATGCTTTTAAATGAATCTTCATGTATTCATATAAACAATACTTGTTTTTATTTCACCAAAAATCTGAAAAAAATCATTTTTTTGGCATGACATGGACAAAATTTCCTACAGTTGTGAACAATCAATTATATAAATCTTCTATTATTATTTTTCAAATACATTATTAATTAATTTTTCCCATAATATTTGAGAATTATTTTTCATATTTTAATTAATTTTATTAAAATTGTAATGAATTTAAAAAATGGTTATTATTTTGAATATTATCTTCAATGTGGATAAGATATTTCCTGCAAGAAGTGTTTTAAATTATTTTTAGTGATTAATTTATAATTTATCTTGTTTATTGTCAATGAAATATATCTCCAAAAATATTTTATAATTTTTTTATAATGACACTATTAAATTAAGATTATAATCCTAAAGAGACATTCCATGTGATTTTTTGTAAAAATAAATCTCAATATATGATGAAACTCATTGATAGAACATATGATAGTAATGGGATAGATAAAATTATTATTCATTCTCTAGATGGTTTGTGTTTATGATTAGTCAAAGTATAATTGAAAGAATATGAAAATATTTTGGAATGTTTTAGGGGATAAAGAATGTGGTTTATATGAATTTACATCCATATATTAATACTATAAGTGGATGTGGCACTACCATAGAGGTATCGTGGTGTATGAAATATGAAATGTGGGAATTAATCTAGACTCAATAATCCAAGCGGTATGATAACGAGCCATGTTGGTCACATAGAGTAACACAACTTGGGGATACCCCATAGAAATTTACACACTCATTAATAACCGTCACAAATTATTTAAATTTCTAATAACCATTATTTACTATGATTAAGAGTACAATGTCATAGATTGAATATATTGTGTCATGATTTAGAGACCCCATAATTTATTCCTCATGATTAAGTGGCTCGCTACTATGATTAGTCTTTCCCAATGAATTATTTTTATTCAATGTCACGAATGTATAGAAACGTGGTTAGAATTGAATGTGATGGAGAATTTTCAAGAGAGAATCCAAATGGGATGATGATTAGTGAAATAGAAATTATGATTGTGACTAATAAGTTGTCATAGAACATGATTAACAATTTGGTTAGTATCCAAATATTATATTCATAAAACATCAAAATATATAGTTCATTGAGGAGTTAGGTAGTGGATTAGAAGGAGGAAATAAGTTTTAGTTTATTTTATATTGAAAATTTCGAAAGAAGTAGTCAGGGTAATGTCATAGTGGAAAATTAGATGTTTTAGGTGTGTAAAAAGAAGAACAAAATGCATGTAAATACAAAAGAAAAAATGAAAATTCCTATTAATATATTGTATGTGAATAATAATCTCCCTAATATATTATTATTGGATAATTGTGTTTCATGTTGAAAGTATTGGCATAAGGAAAGTCATTGTCTTGAGGGGAAAACTCAATAAGAGAATTTGTAAGGTTATATGAGTAATGGGTATTCTTATGAAGATTAAGAGACTATGGATAAAATATAAAAGGAAAGAGGTATTAAGGAATAATATGATGGAGAATAGATAATTTTATGGTAATGAAGTGGGATTATTGAGGTTTTTATATATAATAATTCACGAAATTTGAAAAATATAGTGATTTTTTAGCATATGTTTTCTACAAGGATATTCAATAATATGTATAATGTTGCTGGGGACTTAGAAAATAGAATTACTATAAAAGTGAAATTTTATGGAAAAAAATTGATTAATGGAAGATAACCCATAATATATTATTAATGTTGAGATAAGGATGTCAGGATAATTTGATGATGGATATGAATAAATTAAACTGTATAGTATTGATTGTTGTTGAACTAATTTATGATATGTGGATAATATCCTTTTGACAAAATCTATAGAGTTGTAAACAATATTTTTTTTATAGAATATATTCAATAATATGAGGATTCATTCCAAGACTGATTAATCATGTTTTATTAGTATTTTTATTTTTAATTTAGGTTATTATCTTATTTATGTAGAATACATGATTAAAGTATTCACATACTCTATACGGAATAGTGAAGAGGCACGATTTGTTATATAGTGGAAAAATATAATCATGAATTTGAAAATTTGGTGATATTTTTTAATTTATTTAATTTAGAAGAGTTATAATTTAACCCATTTATGGAATGGTTTATGATTAATATTGTATAAGGTTATAGATAATGCCACATTAAATCATCATGTGATGATTTTTTTTATATTGTATAAACACTGTTAACCTTCTTTAATGAGATATTGATGGAATGACATATAATTATTTTATGGATCTTAAATAGTGATTAAGATATGAAAAAATAATCTCATAATGAAAGAGATGATGTGGAAATTTTTCATGGAACCACCAATGGATGAAACTGTTCCTATAATAAGATATCACATTAGTACATTTTCATTTTTTCTTATTCTATTTGGAAAATAAATTCTCATGCATTATGAAATTTATTAGAGAATAAAATATTATATTCCTGTCGAAAAAATTTATTATATAAATGACCTTTTCACACTTCTTTGGTTTGTGAGATTTTATTTCATAACCTTCACTATAGTTCCCCCTTTCTTGTGATTAGTTATCTCTACCACTGATTAAAATTATTTTCTATTTTATTCCATGTCCAAATATTCTTATCCCTATTTTTTCTCATATATGGAAACCTAATTATGAGTAACTTTTGGTAACCCTTTTGTTTTCTTATTTCACTTTTTAAGGGATGTTTTATTATTTGTTTTTATTATGTGGGATTCTATTAATTAAATTTCAAATGAAAAACCTTTAATAATAGAAATAATTTTGTTCCAAAATTATTGTTTAATTGGGGTAGAATGAAACCCTCTATGTTTTTTGAAACAATTTTTCCAATTAAAATTAATATTTTTCATCATTTCTATCACACTAAACAATAATTTTTGCTTTCATTAAAAACAATACCATGATTAGACAGAATGTCAAATACTATAAAAATATTATTATTTAATTTGATTGTTACTACATAGCCATTGAAATAGTGAGTTTCAATAGGTTCTAACAAATTATTAAAATATATGGTCTACAGACACAAACACACAAATGTGTAAAATGAATTATTTTCTTAAAAATTAATTATAATTGAAAACTAAATCCTTTTGAAAATAATGGAATAGTTTTTTTGAAAAATCAATAAATTAAAAAAATATCTTCATATAAAATAAATTATTAAAATTTATATATTATATATTAAATATAATTTTGAACATTATTATTATATTTTTTATATTCTATAGATAATATTAAATAATATTTTATTCCTAAAAAATGGGTTTTCTTTAATATTGTTTTATTAATTTTGTAAGACTTATTTTTAAATAAATTTCTAACAATTTTTTAAATTTATCTTAAAAAGATAAAATATTTTTGAAATATTAATATAAAAACTTTCTTGGGTTCATTAGTTTTTAATTTTTATGTAATGTTAGTTTTTTTAGTAAATATTGAAAAATATTGACTTTTATTTAAAAAATCTCAATTTGAAAGATTTATTTATAATGATTAATTATATTTTATAATTATTATAAAGTAAATTTTTTTCAACTATACATATATTAATAATATTTATTTAATTTGAATCATTTTAATTTTAATTTTTCAATTTAAAACATTATAACATTTTGAATATTTTCACTTTAAAAACTTGTTTTCTCACCACTTATGTGGGATTATTTTTTAATTAATAATTTCAAATTCATTGAATGGAATTTGGAAATATAAAATATATCGTTGGAATTAGAATAAGTTATATTATCCAATGTGGTCAACATATTGTTTGACCAGAACGAGTGCTAAAAATAGTAGATATTATATACGTAGGTAATGGTAAAAATAAGCTTACCTGGGGTTAAACTCATAAGATAAGCATATATATTTTTTCAAACAAGACCACAAGACATATTATACTAATATTTTAATATTATACCATCATGTACATTGAATAATTTTTTTTATACTTTTTAAATGTGAAAAACAAGGGTAAATTATTTCCCCTTCAAAATATCACATGGGTCCCACTCACCCCATATATGAAATGCCACCCCTTATCAAATCATATTAACACCATAAAAACCATTTGGTTTATCCAATAATAACAAAAATATCTTCCCAAAAACCATATTATCACCCAAAAAACATTATTTTGGACCTAAATCAATTATATGATCTCTTTTGGGGAAAACCATTGTGTGATAGCGAATGAATAGGTAATATTCATCAATGAGAGTTTTTGTAGAAATTTATCCACCACCTCATTAGATTCTTATTATACAATTATGATATGAAAAATATATTCCATATATTTATATGATTTTATGTTATCTTCACCACCTAATACCCATTCTACTTCCATCAAATGGGTTATAAAAGCACAGTTCATGTGTACGATGGACTACTGCCTCAAGAACCCATGTGATTCATTTTTCCAATAGCCCTTCTCATGGATGGATATAATGATTGATTAATTATTTACATATGATATTTATTATATTATTTTGATTCTAAAATTATTATCTCACACTTATCAGAATGATTTCAATTTTTTCGGAATATGATATATTTGTTCGTGTGTACGATGGACTATAGTCTCACAATGTGATGTAATTTATAAATAAATTCCATAAAATGTATTAAAAAATTGTTTAATTAAAATATGTGATATAAATGAAATAAAAAAATTATTATGATAATATAACGTTCAATTTTATATATTTCAATTTCATCATCATAGGGATACAATATTCATACTTACATATGACCTATCGTCTCCATGAACAGTTTATTTCTTTTTCTATGACTAAATTTTATGGGTCACTATTTATAAATATAAACAATATATATGATGTATATATCATTGGTAAAATTATATATGTTTTCTAACTATGATTAGTGTGTGATGACCAAAAGTTTCTATTCTTAAAATGCATAATGGACAAAGCGGTTATTTTAAAAAACATAACGTTAACATGGAATTGTTAACAAATGGATAATACATTACATAAAAAAATATATGGTATGGAAAAAATAAATAATTTTATTTAATATATTTATAATATACATATATTTATTATTTAGGGGGTTTCAATTTGTATGAAAGATGTCAAGACTTATGGTATGGGATTTTTAGTCACTCTTTTATTTTTGGGGGACAAATGAAAAATCACAACTTTTTAATTTTGTGTGGTGAATATTATTACACAATGATATTTTATATCATACATATCATAAATTTATTGATATTAATATTATAATTTTATTTAATTATTTACTGGGTCTAATTATTCAAAACAACACTAATGGAGTAAAAAAATTATATCTCGATTTATTACTTGTATGAGACACATTCCAATTCAGAACCAATTTCATTTATTTAGTGTATATAATAGTGATGATTTTATTTTATCATTATTATACTTAATATTATCTGTATAAAAATTTCCATTTTATGATATCTATTTCATCGGATTTATGTTTATAATGTTACCAATGTGGTAAAGGATTTATGTCTCAATTTTCCTTCTTTTATATGTATGGTAATGTTATTCCCCAATATTATTTTATGAGGTGTAAATAATGACCCTTTTAGATGTAATATCATTATATTATTTATCATCATGATATTTTGAGATTATTTTAATGATGTTCCATCATGGTTCATATATTTCATTATTATAAAAATGGATAATATTTTATGTTTCAATTTCAATTATTATAAGGATAGTTCATAACCATGTTTTAGAAAGCCAAATCTTATGATCCAACTCTCATAAAACTCCTTAATTCTAATCTCAAATGGTAATATCATTGGAATAAGTTTATTCATTTCATTTTCCTATCATGATTTAATTTACAGTAAAAATTTAATGTTAATTTGGAAAATCATATTTTAATTCGAAAATATGTTTCATCCAAAACTAGTTATTGTAAAAATGTTTTCAAATATGGTTTTATAATTTCTCTAAAAAACAATCAAATAAATTCTTACCCATGTCAAAAAATCTATGATTTTTTAATATGGTCTACACGTCATTTCCAAAAGAATGTCCACTAATTTTTAACCTAAAATGGAAAATTAAAATTTTATTTTTTCATTACATGACCAATATTCCCAGCCTTCATGACCAATCAATGATTTAATATTTTGTTATATTTTTTCAAGTTACCATTCAACTAAAATGTGTTCATCAATATATTGGAAGTTATTTATATTTTATACTAATTATATCTCTGTGAAATGGATTCTAAAAAATATTTCATGTTTAAAAAAATATTTTTCAAAGAAAAAAAATTATATTTCCCATATTGAATGTCTTAAAAGATTTATAAATATTATTTAATTAGTTTTCAATTTTATTTTAAAATAATGGTTTTTGTGATATATTTTATGAAATATTTTTTAAAAAATATATTATCAAATAATGGTTTTTTTCTCATAAACTGTTCTAATTTATTTTTCTTTCCAATTCATTATATATATAAGATAAAATCCTTTTATGATCTTTATAATTTACTAAGGATAAAATAGAACGATACCATTCTTATAATTTCACTAAATGGTTTATGATTATAATGAAATTTTTGTCATGCAATCCGTTATTCTTCCACATGTTATACCATGATATATATTTTTAGATAAATGTTTGTTTTCTATAGTTTATTCTATTGTGAAATGATTATATTATTTTATAACATTTCCATTTTCCTCAAGTTATAATGTGATTATGTTTTTATGATTCCCATTTAATTTTATGGCTGGTGATATAATGAATATTTTATGATATCAGGGAACACATTAATAAGGATTTTATTATGAGATTCATGGGACCTATATATCCATCTAATGAGTTAGATAATGGTAAAAGTTCTATGAGATCAGAGGGTACATGGTTGGGCATCCCTATCCTTTAAAGGAGATTACAATGGTGGTTAGGCCAACAACGAAGAATTTGGTACTAGAATATTTTTCCCAATATCATAAAATTTATATATGTGGATAGACTAAACTAATTATGTTATTAAAGTCATCGTGTGTATATTTAAAACCATATTTTATAAGATTAGGTATATTTTAGAAATCTATTTATTATATCAATTTTATACTCATTTGGATCATGTTCATTGATTCTATTATAATTTCTGTTTTATGAACAGCCAATAAGTTTTACATGACTCAAGATTATGTTCTATTATATGAAGGGTATAAATTTCAAATATTATGTTCATGATTTTATACAATTATTCTTATGTTAACCTTATATATCACATTGTTTACCATTAATAATTATGTGAGATCACCCTTTCTTATATTTTCCTTCTGTAGATTATGTAGAATGGTTTTATGTAGATTATTTTTATGAATATTGCTAAATGGGATAATCATTATGGGGGGAATTTAATAACATTCAGGAATTAGGATGATTGTGTTCCAAATTTATGACTGCAAAAAACTATTATACTCCATATTTGTGTGTTTGAGAAATGAACTGAATATTTATCTAAAAAAAGGAAATATCTATGTATTATATTCATGGGTTAGTATAAAACTAATATTAAATTACATGATACACCTATATTGGATCATTTTATTTGAAATAAGACATTATATTTTAGTGGAACTACTAATTCATTGGATGTTAAAAAATGGATCAACCACTACTAGAAATTTTACATTTTTTAATAGATCATTTGAAACTGGAAAATAGACAATCAGAAATAGTACTTTCAATGTTATTAATAACAACAGATTGAATATTATAAAATAATTAATAATTAATTTAAACGGATTATTGAATCTGGTGTAAGTACTATTAACTGGCATTCTCACCACCCAGTGTCAAAAGTATTTGCAAAAATAATTACTGACAGATTTCTATTTTTATCAGAAATGCTCATTGTATCCATAGTATTTGTTACAAAAATTAATTCCGGTCCCAAATAAACCATATCAAGAGAATAATTTTATTTAACCTATGTGATAATTATTTTACCTCATCATTGAATTCCTCAATTCCTTCAAAAACTCACCACAGCAATATTGAACCACCCCCAGATGCCATTCTACAACACTTGACTATATTTCAACCATTTTCAATAGATCCTAGTTTAACACTCCTTTGAATGAGTTCCTTTTCTCTTAATTTTTATTATTTTTTATTTATATATGTATCATTACATTTTTTATTTTAGAAAACCCTATGAATAATATTTTATCTATTGGTCACGCTAGAACTGATATTTAGGATTGATATAAAAATTTATTTAGTATTTTCATTTTAATATGGTTTGTTAAATTTATATGAATTGTTTTTTAATTATTTTTAAAAGTTTAATATTATTATTTGTTTCAATGGATATATATATATTAATATATTAACCTTACAATATTTATAAAAACATTTAAAAAATGTGTGATTATATATATATATATATTAAAAAATCTATCAACATGTGAGATTTTATAAACATATATATAAACATATGTTTATATAAACATATATGATTTTATTGAAATGTGAAATCATATATATATATATATATCATTGTGTGTGTGTGTGTGTCTAAACAAGTGTGATTATATATATATATATATATAACTAGATCTATAACCATGCTCGATAATATATATGTGTGTGTGTGTGTGTTAACTAGATATGTATATTGGTTTAAAAAATTGTTATAATAAAGTTAATGTATTTATATTAATTAAGAAATATTTTTTTATTCATATACGTAACAGCTTACGAGTATAAAAATATAAATGTTTTAAAAAATGTGTATGGTTTTTAATATAGATTTAAATATATATATTTATATTAACGTGTCTCTTTATATATATGTATATATATCATGTTTTAAAAAATGTGTAATGTTTTTCACATATATACACACACAAACATATATATAAATATCTATATTTAAATATATTCATGACATGTGTATTTATATAATGTTTTAGCACATCACAAATTCAAATCGAGTCGAGATTATTTTCAATGGAATTCAATGCCCAATACAAATAATTTTGACAAAAATCCTTTTTGAGGGAATTAATTCACTGAAAATTACTCTGTTACAAAAAATATTGTGTTTTAACAAAGTGTGTGTTTGTTTTTATGTCTAAATATGTGTTATGTTAATTTTGTAAAAAATATTAAAATTCTAAATTTGATGTTAATAAACGTTGTTAATAAATTATGTAATATTTATTCATATATATATATATATTAATTGAAATAAAAATAAATGATTTCTTCTTTATAATGATGAGAAAAATAATTTGAGGAAAAATTTTAATTAAAGTGTTATTTATGAAAAAAATTCTAAAAAAATTAATTAATTTGTTTAATAAAAAACAATGAAAATTTAAAATACATAACTTTTATTAAAAACAAATTTAATAATACATAGGATAAATTTTTATATTAGTATATAGAAAATATAACAAATACATTTATTTATTATAACTTAGTAATAAATATTAATATTTACAAATATATTATTGATATAGATAATTAGTAAAAATAAAAAAATAGTTTAGAATATGTAATAATTAATAAGTTTTTATTATTAATAAATTTAAAATATTAATGATAATTATATAATAAAAGTAAATTTAAAAAAAATATAACAAAATATATTAAATTTTAAAATTTTAAAAAAAAATTATATAAATATTTTATTAATTAAAATATTTAGTATTAATATTTTACATAAAAGTTTTAAAAATACCAGAATCATACTACTATTATAATGCATGTATGGTAAAAAAAATATTAATTAAAGAAATATTTATTTAAAATAATTATGAATTCCAATTAATTATTAAATAAAAAATATGAACTGAAATTTATTTTTAATTTATTTATTTTAAGTATAAATTCAAGGTGATCATATTTATTTTAAATAAAATTTAACCATATTTAAAAATATTTGATATATATATATTTATATAGATTAGATATTTTCAGTTTTAATTAAAAAAGTGGTGGAATATATTTGATGTATTTATATAAATTAATAAATTGGGATAATATAGAAATTATTTAAATTGAAATCAAAATTTAAATAAATTAATAACATTCATCACATAAAAAAATTTAATTAATTTTTTTTTTTAATAATTTATGAAATTCATACTTATATATATATAATCATTTAAATAATTTATAATAATATATATAATTAATAATAATAATTACAGAATAATAATATCATAATTTATAATAATTTAAAATGATTAATAATAATCATTACAAAATTTATAATAATTTTCACTAAATAATTCTTAATAATCATTAAATAATTTATAATAAATTTTCATTTATATCTAGTAAATAATAATTAATTAATAATCATTTCATATAATTGTTTAATTAATTAAAATAATCCATTTTAATAATTTCTATAAATATTGTTGTATATATTTATATATATAAATAAATAATCATATGAATAATATTAATAAAATATTAAAAAGGATACCCTCACATGCAATGTAATCAAATAGTCTATTCAAACAAATGTTATGTCCCGCTGTTGGTAAACCCCACCTCTTAGACCCAATAGTGGTCTCACATTTCTCATTCAACAAACAGTCTGGTATATACATTAAATTTTGGTAATAAATTATAATAAAAATATTAAATGAATTAATTTTTCTTGTATTTCCCTATGCTCATAAATGTTTTGTATTAGCTGGGGTAAACCCCACATCTCAAACCCAACGATGTTCTCTAATTTCAAATATGATACCCTATTCAAGATATATTATCTTATTTTTAAAAATTACCATGGGTCTTAAATAATATATTGAATATTATTATTCTATATACAAAGAGCCACTACGGGCCCCATAATCTAGTCACAACCCATCACCTCACTCTGATTATACATTGTAGAATATTTCAAGGTGTTATAATATTTTATAAATTTTTACATAGTAAAAGTGATTGGTGATAATTATTATTGTTTTTATTATTTTATTAGATATATATGGACTTATGATGTATACACCAGTTTCTATTTTGTGACCTTTATTAGATAAATTATCAAAAAAATCCAAACTGATTTGGTGTAAATCTTGTCTACATTGATGGATTTTAAACCTTAATATCATTTTTCTCATCAAATTATGAATTTATATGATGAAGAAATTAAATCTCCATGTCATAAATCTAATCATAGGATATTAAAAATGTTTGATAATGTTGGACTTTATGTTTTAATTTTTGTAAGGATTATATTTTTTTGTATCGCAATAGTGAAATGAATTTAGTAGAAAACAGATTTTCTTTGGTTCTAGAACCATCATTTTTGAATTTAGTACATGAGGCCAATGGTCCATTTATTCCTGAAAAAACAACTCATAATGATAATCTAATTCCTAAATCACAACCTTCACAATTTTACAATTTGTTTAAATCTGCTTAGGAGGCCTTATATCTGGGAATCCTGATGAGAAAACAGGAAGTTATTTCAAAAGTTATGTATCTGAAATCAGATTTTTGCATTTCAAATAGTTTTTTCAATCATATTATATCATCGGTTAAATCATTGTATCCGGATGGAACTATATTACCTGTATGTTTCTATGAAAATAAAAGTTTAGTTAAAAATATGGATCATAATTACCAAAACAAATCATGCATGTTCAAATGGTTGCATCTTATATAATATTGATTATGAATCATTTTTAATTTTCAAACATTTGGAGAATTAAGGTATAAAGATTCATGACGAGGCGAATCCATAGTTCCTATGAAACAGTTGCGTTATTTTCTAATTAGACATCATTTATATAGTTTGTTTTTTTATAAAAACGTAATTAGATTGATGATATAGAATAAATAAAACGTTTTATGTAGTAAAATATTAGATCATCAATGTGAATGTGAATGTGAATGGAAACACATTGATCAAAAAAATAATTATTGTAATTTCAAACCTTTTATCATATCTATGTTACTTTTAAGTGATGGGTTTTATTTATTTTGTGTTTACAACCATCCATATTCTTGTTCGTGTGTTTTCAATACTCCTTGAAACACATCTCTATGGATGTTGATGATAGAAACATATATATATCACAGTATTAATTCAATGAAATCAGAAGAAAAATATTTATGTTCATTTGAGACCCTTAATAAATGAGTTATTTTCATTATGGAACATCGAGGTCAATACATTAGATATAGTTTCATATTTGATCATTTTAATATATGATTCAATATTATGGATGATCTGTGACATTCAATCATATGGTATGCTATATATATTGAGAAAACATGGTTTACAATAATATATCGACTACATGGCTGAGAAAAAAGAGTTTATTACTGGTAAAGGGAGAACGGATAATTATTTTCACTGTCATCATAGATCTATTCCTTCATATAATAATTTTTGAACGAACTGAAATTTTTTTATAAATGGTTGAATTGAATTGGAAGAACCAACTATAGTCCTCTTAAGTAATTATGTAAAATATATTGTCTATGTATTACTAATTGATTCATTTGGACCATCCTTAAAAAAATAAAAACTAAATGATTTTTGGAGATATCATAATTGGATATTTTATAGTATTTTTTTGGATGCTCCATATTTCTCTGATTTTTTGTTTGGTCACATGTTAGATGTATTTATTACCATGTAAAATGTTTTTATAACCTAATTGATACCATGTTGGGAACACCTAGTATGACCAATGATATTGTAAGGGAATTATTAGATCTTTCCAAGATTTTCAGACGTCCTAAACCTAAATTATTTGAAGATGAAATATCACAAAATCTAAGGAAGGAAAAACCTACATACTCACTTAATAAAGAAACCCATTTATTATTCTATCTTTGGTTTATTTAATTTAGGTAAACAGGTGGTTATGATTCTAATTAGTTTCACAAAATCAGAAATAGTAATATTACCGGGATAAAAATCCATCAATGTTATTTTATAATTGAAATATTACTGCATATTGGTCTTAGTGGGTTGTTTAATTCTACAATATGCGATGTGTTGACTGAAATATTATATTTTTCCAAGATATATGTGTAGAAACATCGAATTATGATGCATTGAGTTTTCTGTAAAATGAATTTCTTTTAATTTTATTTAAATTGGATAATGTATTTCCATCAGGATTCATTGATTCCATAGAGCATTTAATATTTCATTTTCTATATATAAATAATTTTAGAGGGCCAATAAAATTATTATGGATGTATTAGTTTGAGAGACTTATGAAACAATAGTTGAATAAATTACATAACAAATCATTAGTTGATGTTTTGATTGCAGATGCATACTTGAAGGAGTAAATTTTAAATTTCTTCGCATATTATTCTCAGATTGAATATCATTGAAAACATAATCGCGTGGAACACAATGAAGAAAATGATGATGATGTTACAGACAATTATTTTCTAGTTTTTAATCACCAAGAGCATGGTTTTTGTGGTTATTATAAATGGAAACTTATGGAAATATAACTTCACCATGCTCATACATATTTTCTGTTGAATTCTATAGAAATGAAACGATGTTTCCAGTAAGTAATGCTTTTTTATTATTTTGTTAAATATTTAAAATAGATTATTCTATTTACATTATTTTTTTGTAAACTATATGATTACCATATTAGAAAAAAATTTATAAAAATTTCAAATTCTTTTCTTTAAGAACATATTAAATAAAATTTATCATGTTGGCTTCAAAGAGTTAAATATTTTATTGCTTGGTTTAGAATATGGAATCAATTTTTCACGGATATCTATTATTAATATTTTTTAATTTTTACATGAAAATAAAATAAAATAAATTGATAATTGATTATGTGTTCTCAAAAACACTCTATCAATATTGGTAATATTTTATAATTGGCATATGGTTAATGGATTTCAATTTCATACAGGGATATAAGGTAACTAAAAGAATAAATGAATCGTGGTGATCATTTAAAAGGATAAAATTATAAATAAAATGTTGTTGAATTTTATATTATGCTGCATAAAATAATTGAGTTTTGTTATATGGGACCACATTGTGTAACAATGTTTAATTATCATTGGTTTAATACTGTTCAAGTGTTGCGATTTTATATAGGGCATGGAGTTATTGACAGTAAATATAATATCCTTATTACATAAAATTAACCATTTACATTGGAACATGAAACACATCAAGTCTATTGTGTAAATTGGTGTTATTTTTCAATATATTTTATGTTTAGGTGGAGTGTGATAAACAAATTTATAACAAAATCAATATACTGAAATTAATGGTTCTGTGGAAGTGAAACATATTAATTTTTTTCTTGAAACATCGCAAATATATATCTCCTACTCAAAAAGAAATAAATATTGATGAAAAAACCCTAATTTAGGGTAAAATGATATAGATAATTATGATGATGTAGAAATTAATGATGAAACTGAAGTTTATATGGATGTAGACAATACTGATGATGTGGATGAAGAAATTGATCTCAATGAAAATTATAAAGAATATGAATATTGAGGCATTATATTCTGGTACTTCATTGTAGATAACTATTATATTCTAATATTAATGATTTTTTATATTTTATATTTTTATTAATAGTTTAATACAATTAATATTATTATATTTTTTTTATTTGTTATTTAAATTTTAAAACTATATTAATGATTTCTTACATGTAAATTTTTTTGGATTTCTAAAGATGATCCTAATGATCTATTTCATTTTCTCACTGATGGAAGACATCATACTGCTATGTCTAATTCAATTGAGCTTTAGGCTGATGCTCTATTTAGGAGTGGCATAGTCATTATGGATTGATTATTCTGGATCCTATTCTAGAGAGATGACCAACTATTCATTTTAATACTTGTTTACATAGGCATGTTTATATCATTATAGTATTTATTTTATATAACTTTAAGAATTAATTTGGTAATAATTTATGATTATTTGATTTTATTTTCATAGTTCTTCATATTTATCTATTGGGAAGTCTAGTGTGATTCTATAAAACTATTTTTCCAATCCATGGGTGTCATGGGATCCAGTTCCCATTACAATGCATCGCCATATTTTTTACCATTGGATTGTATGTTATTAAATAATATATACATTTTGAAATATAAATAACCACTATTTTTTCAATTTATTGTATAATTTATTTTCACCAATTCCTAATTGCATGAGAGGTCCCATCCAAGAGGAATCTCATATTTGTATACGTGTGAACTTTCATTAGTTTCTACACAACCATAAAAAAAGTTTAGGTTAAATATTGTGTTGTTGTTTTTGACTAGTATTATGTCTACCATCGACCTGACTATATCTCAGCTAATGTATTGGATGGATTGTGCTCCTTCTGTCTAGGAGGAACTTTTAGGAGGAGTTCGTCATCTTGAATTCATAGCTAGGGAGGCCAGAGTTCACCCAAAGGGGCAGAATTCATAAATTTGGAACACATCGATGAGATGGGTAAGTGGTATTATTTATTACATAATATATATATATACTTTAACTACAACATTTTTTTATATTATATACGCTTTTACTGACCCATCAATTAATAAATATTATCTATATAATAAGATGTATTTTGATACACTTATAAGAAAAGTTACAATCCACTGACAGCTTGATATTGTAGTTAGTAATTTTTAGTAAAAGAATCATGGATATTAATTTTATTGTTATTTTATTTTTCATTATATTTGAAGGAAATGTATGACACTATGACTTCATAATCAAGAGAGAGTTAAAGAGAGAGCAAAAAAGATGTCACTGTTGATTTAGGTGTCAATGAGGGGGTCAGGATACATGCAACATTGCATCATTACTAGAATGGTCATGGAATTGGTACAGGTTCTCGACTGACACCTACATGTTATTATGGTACTTCAATGATGGAATCAGTCATAAAAAAGGGAGCTCATGGATGGTAATTGTCGATTTTGTCCTCCCCAGTACATTATGAGGAGAGGTTGAGTTCTCTATATGATATGTTAAATTATATGAGCAGATGTTGGAGTATATGTGGAGACTAGTGCCTGATATCAGCATGGAGTTTCCCTTAGTCCCTTGAGTGATCCTCCCTTTGGTCCATCAAGTGATATTCCTTTACTTAATGACAATTTATTTTTATTTTTAGGTCTTATAATAATTTTTTAATAGGTTGTGAAAAATATATCATCATTGAAATGATTCATTCCTTTTATGTCTCATTTATTTTTTCTAATTTTTTTTTAAATTTCATTTATTTTTTCTATTTTTTTTTAAATTTCATGTAATTTTTTTAATATTTTTCAAATTAATAATTAATTTTATATATTTTAGCTTTCATTAATTAATTTTAAATTACATATTTTTTAAATAAATTTATGTTTATAATATATTTTAAAATATAATCAATGATTAAATACTATTATTATTTTTAATCAGTGCTGATGTTTTTATTTATTTTAATTATTTATAAGTATATTTTTTATATAATTAATATTTTAAATAATATTTTAATTATTGATAAAGATATAAATATTTTAAAATTTTCTAATATATTTTCAATACTTTTAAATTTTTAAATTTATTTTTAATTTTAATATTTTTAAAAAAAAATTATTTCTGAAATATTAGTAGTCCATCATAAATAATTAATTGTGATGGACCGTCACAATTCTTTCTTTAAATATTTTTTGAGACTTACTTCTGAATAATCATCCATCCACTTGAAATAATAAATTTTTTCGACGAAAAATTGAAAAAAAGTACAATTGTCATGCCATTTTTTGTAATGGATAATTCACAACAGACTCTCTTCGAAAATGAATTTTTGTAAGGAGAATATGTATCCAATACTCCAAGAAAAATAATCAAAAAAGTAGTAGTTAATACTTATAAAAAACATTTTTCACCATGGGATGTAATAAATTGGAAAAGGTTATGATGGCACTCTATTACTATACAAGGGATGCTAATGAATAGTGGTCATTGATCGAGAATATACATGAGGAAGGAGAAATAAAACATATAGAGTAGAGTTTTTTTAAAATTAATATTCACTATTTAATATTTCCATCTCAAGAAATGAACTGAAATTAGGAGATAGTTCATCAACTAACATTTAATCAATGAAAAATTTATTGTGGAGTATGTGAATTGCTTCGTAGAACTATCTAGGTATGGAAAAGATTACATACATAAAATCGATTAATATATTTACAATCTAGCATAACACCTTAACCCAAACCACAAAATGGAATGGGTTTCTCAAATATATTCATCATATTATTTAATAGTATTATGTTTTGTCAAAACATAGATGGAATTTTTGAAATCCTATATAATTAATGTAAATAAATGGAAGAATATGTCATCTGAGAATTATGAAAATGATAAATCATAAAAAATGGAAGGGAAAATTCCAATCATGTGAAAATTGTTGGATAAAATAAATCAATTCTTTTTGGTTCTTCAACTATAGTGAAATTGAGAAATATTCACACCAATACCCCGTGTATGAAGAAAAAATAATGTATAAGTGGATTAGGGGATAAGTTCAAGAATTTTTTATCCCTATCATATAGGGTGATGTTCCCAAGGATGTTGTGGTTTGTACATTTATCATGTCATAAAATTTTTCAAAGATTTATTTTATTTATGCTCATCACACACATTTATATCATTCTTATTTTCAATGAAAATGAGATATTTATAATGGAAAATAAAGTCAATGTTTTCAGTAAAAACCCATTATTGAAATATACTGATAATAAGTTTGTTTTAATATATTCCCATTCTGAAAAATAAATGTTCCATATTTCATTACATGATTATTATACCATTGGTTGATTTTGTTAATTTCACTATTATGTATTTTATTTAAAAATATGGTTAACAAATTTTTCTTAATATAAAGTATTTTTGGATTTACGATTAATCTGTGGATATCATTATCATTGTAAGGGATTCTTAATCACTTGAATCATTTCTAGAGTAATCCCAATAAATATTAACAATGATATTCTTGGAACAGAATTGAAGAAACAACCTATAGTTGGAAAATTTGATCATCAAATAGAGTATGTACATATTTTATAGGAATAAATTGATGTATTTCATAAATAATGGCTTATAAATCCAGTAGATTATGTTGTTGTGTTTTTTGTTTATTTTACCCCCATCAAAAAACCTATATCAAAAAATCACATATGGATGGAAACTATGGAACTTGTGGATTTAAGGAAATAAAAAGATAATTTTTTGGTAAGGGATTTATACAACCTAGTGAATAACCATGGGGATTCACTACTATTTTTGTTTATAATAATCATATATATATATATATGAATATTTTAATTTATTATCAGGAAATCATTGATATATTGATATTGAAAAAGTACCGTCTATATATCATTGAGGAATTATTTAATCAAATTCATAGATATCAATATTTTGAAATAACGAAACTTCATTTTCCCATCATTAACTATGAGTAATGAAAGATGATATTCCAAAATAACATTTAAAATGATGTATGGACATTATGATTTTACTATAAGTAAATATGGACTGACTTATACACCGTATATTTTTAGGGATGTAATGAAATGAGTATTCTTGGAATATATTGATTCTTTTGTTGTGGTATTCATAGATATATCATGTTTTACTAAAAAATATTTTAGGTCTATAAATAACACAAGAAGATCATTCTTGACACTCATAGATGAAAACAAATATATTGGAAATCTAACAAGATAGAATTTTGGAAACATAAAACTTATTTTAATAGACATACTATCACAAATAGTATAATTTGCATTGATATTTTGATAAAAAAGTATTATTATGAATGATCTACAATAATGAACATGAGTGAGGTAAATAGTTTCATTGGTTTGGTAGGTTACTATTGGTGTTTTGTGCAAAAAAAATCTCAAATGGATAAAACATTATGTAAAGAATTGGAATTTTGGTAGGATTATTTCTATTATATGGAATAATTCTAAGACCGCACACTCTGACGGAATCTGAGTTCGAGGACTGGAGAGCCCAAAACTGAATTTTTATCATATTTTAAGGTACTTTTAGTAAAAGATTGATATGTTTTTTATAACTTTGGAACCATTACATAGATCTAAAATTTGAGGACACATTTGACCTTGTAACATCGGGATTCTACTAGAATGGACTTATCTTCGGCCAGAAAGGGCCGAATGGAAAATTATATTTTCAGACATTTCAAGAAAATTATTGAAATAACATAAAAAGATATTATATATTCATTCTCATCCATTGGGTAGCAGACAATTACACTATAGTGAAATGATGAAGCAACGATGGGGTGTCTTAATGAGGCTCATTAATGTCCAATATCATGTAATGTAATGATGAAATAAATGGATTATAATAGCAAAACTATTTTATAAATGGAACATCATGCCTATGTGATATAGTAGCATAACTGAAATGTTGTGACTGGTTTCCCATAATTATTTGGAATGTTGGAGATGAAAGAATTAAAACTGGGAAACACTCTCATGAATCTCCAATGGAAATTCCTCTCCAATTATGAATGACAAAGAAATATGGTTAGACTTCACCAACTTCAAAAAACCTAAATGAACAGAGACAAAAGTGAAAAAATGGATTCGTTGATCTTTCAAGAATGAATCCATTGACATGAAATGTCAAAGAGTCAGGGGTATGATTTTTGTTTCAAATTTCATCCTTTCCATTACTTATTAAGAAAAAATGAACATAGATCACCCTACAAACATGCTGATCCTCAATTCATGCATTTATGTGGATGGGTGACTTTTCATGGGGATTTATTATATGGGATTTAAACATTTGATAAATTCATTGAACTAGAATCCTGGAACCACCCATTTGAATTAAACATCTAATGTAGAGGGCACAACTGACACAAACAAGGCACAAGAACCTTTTATCATTAAATTTTGGTGGCCCCATTCTCAAAATGGAATCAAATTGATTTCGGGGCCTCTGCTAGGATTGCGGTGACCCGAGAGGCCAATTAGAATAGAAGGATTAGAAAATAGACCGTTGAAGCAACATTGGTGGCCTGTGGAATATGTTTCCAGTTCAGCACCACCAGTGTGGTGGCACCAGAACCATGTGACTACTGCCAGACCACATTAGGCATGGGAAGGGGGTGGCGCCAACCTACATTGCGGTATCAGTGGAGGTATCCAACCCTCACTGAATGCACTAGATGATGGTGCTTCAACCATCTGCGTTCCATGGTGGCAGAAGGACAAGGCCAACCGACCACAGCGGGGAGAGTCGCAGCACTAGGTGTCCACTGTATGGAGGTGGGGGAAAGTGTCTGGGCCACCTAGTCAGTGTGGACCACGTTCCATTGACCATGGATGGAGGGTCCACCCATTCACACGACCAACTAGAGTAGGATGTGGCGTTGCTGCATGTTCTGGCTGGGCAGCACACTATAGGACCGCCCCTGGAAGACCAAGAAAAGGTTCGCAGGACTCACCCCCTACCTAGTGGGATGGACCAACAATGGTGGGTGGGACCCCTTCCAGGGGGATAGACCCACGCTTGTAGGCCGAAACCACGACCATCAGTTTGTTCTAGACTATACCCACTCACCGGGTGACCTAGCGGGTAGGACCCTTAGCCAAACCCGGCTGATTCCAATGAGGCTTATTGGGCCTGTCCTATTAGCCATGCCAGTGCAGAAATAACCATGACTCAAACCTAGTCATGTCGAGTCCATCTATCTAAATTGGGGTATGTGGGACCCTTGGGTTGAGTTGGTCGGGTCAGTTTGACAGGGTCAGACCAGGTCATGTCACAACTAGTCCTCGAGTTACCAAAACAACTATATCAAGAAAATCATGCATGTAATTGTGGATCATTTTACGGCATCGAGACACTCTTGATGTGGCGGAGCTTCTGGATTTCTTTTGGTTGGAATTCATGAACATAGAGATGTGATGAATGGATTGAGGAGTTTTTCTCCCAGGCGCTCTACTTATGGAACCTTACGGTTCGATGATAGTTGAAGACTACATGATGATGACCCAACGGGAGGTGTCTTTGATTGACCCCAAACTCCCATGGTGTGGGTGGATCTGTGTGACATGGTAGACCCTCTCAACTCGATAGGGTGAATACCTTACTTCAGAAAAGGTGGGAAGTGGCTCTTTGTGACCCGATAGGACCACAGTTGGGAGTGGCTCAGTGTGACCTATCATACCCATTGTAATAATCAAGAATGAGTACTACATCATTCCAAGGTTAGTGTTAAGCAACTATGTGTGATCCAGCTAGTCCACTATGGTCAATAGTGGTGGAGATCCCTAGTAGCTGAGGAGTTCGATGATATGAATAATAATTCTAATATCACTAACCTAGAATATACCTTGTGTTATTTGCCTTGTACTTCGTGCGTCACTTTTACGATTGATGTGTTGTCTTTATTTTTTTGTTTTTGTTTCCCTACTATTTTTCTTGTTACTCACCCATGTACGGGCCTCTTCTATGCCTTTCATGTCCCGTTCATACCATCGACGCTTCAATAGAGACCCTGGTGGACCGGGACCCGGTGGAGACTAGTGAGACAAGACTGATCAATGCATCAATGGTGGACTTGGTGGAATAGGACCATGTGGGGCCTAGTTGGACCAACAAGACATGAAATACTTCTTCTTCTTGTAGTATCTATACTAATACTTTGATCATATGGGGTTTTCTATAGATGGACATCTGAGAACCTTTTTGTACTTTGATATTTCTATTATTTTTGTTGGGTTTGTATTTTGGACCACTTTCATTCAATTTTATTTTTTATTCAATCACATTTTTATATATTTTTTCTCACATTTAATTGTGTTGGGACATGGCTATGAGTTTTTGTGTGTACATGTACTAATTAAAATGCCTCCCAATTACAGGTTGACATGTTCATCACTTGTTGCCAGCCCCTGGCCTTTAGGAGGTGGTAATGGGGGATTCACGTCATGGGCCCTAGGGGACAGGTCCTGAAAAAGTGGAATAAAAGGGAGTTCAATCCTTCCACAATGATTGGGAGTCTGTCTCTTTTTTTTGGGTAACAATGTTAAGGATTGCGAGTCAGAATTTCAGATTCTGGGAGTCTAGTGCTGGTGCGGCTACCGACGTATCCATACATCCAGACCATGAATTCTGTTTTCCACTAAATTCATGACAAAATTGGTTTTATAAGTGTCTCCTAATAATATTTTTATAAATTCATCTCACTAGATATATCCTTCTGACTGTGGTACATCATGATCTATTTTAGGATTTCTCTATGTGGATGACCAATCAGGATCCCGATACGTGGTTATGATGACAGCCTTCTTAGAAACGAGGTATCCCTTCAAGGACCAGCTCTTGATATGTCCCTACTACATAATGTACTAGTTCTACCACCGCCTGATGGTCATCATCTACTTTCGGAAATTAGGGTAGAGGACTTTCATATGCTCAGTCCCCTACAAGAGTTTCAGAGATGGAGACCTCCCAGGTCATGGAGAGAGATGGATCCTCAGGTCGTTAAGGACTGGATGGAGGCTGTGATGCATGTCTTTTTCATAGTGAGGACATCACCTGACTAGATAGTGATCTTAGATGTGATCATTCTACAGGGATTGAAAAGGAGATGGTGGAGCATGACCACACAGATGCATAACAAGGTGGCCCTTATATTGGAAGACTTCGACCGTCTTTTTCGAGAAGTGTTTTCCCTGAAACCTTGTGCTCTATGAGAATTCATGAGATTCTTCACCTACATAAGAGTAGCATGATGGTATCTGAGTACTCAATGAGGTTCACCAAGCTATCTAGCTACTCTATAGACATGGTGTGAGACCATTTCTTCACAACATGATCCATTGAGTACAAAAATAGGTGGAAGATTTGGGAATCATGTATTTCTCTCAGCATCCCTACCATGTATGGGGTAATAGAGTGATCTCTTCTTATGGAGAGATTCTTGGCAGAGCAGGAGCTGATAGCTAGAGCCGCTAGTAGACCCTAAGAGGCATATTTTTCAAAAGGCAATGGAAAATAGACATGGGGGACCATGTAGGCAAGGTATTTTAGAGTATAACTTCAACACTAAGGATCAGTAGTGTGGAGATCCTAGTCTAGGGGGAGTTATAAGAGATCTAGGAAGTGCTTCTCATGTGGTGGGTAGGGAAACAAGGGATGCGACTACCTGACCTACCATAAAGATGAACAACATTTGGTCATGGGGTTGTTGGGGAAATTGATTCTTTTTGAGCGAGTAGGTGTGTAGGATAGCCAACGTGGCTGGGGAGTTGGATGAGCGGCATGTGGTGGGTGATGGTTTTAGGTGTTACCACCACCACCCCTCGATGGTCCTCCCTAACATCAGGGAGCAAGAGGGTAGGGATGACCTCAGCACCAAGATGTATATGCTTATGCCCACAGTTCTTTAGAGATGATCTGAGGTATAATGTGTATCTTTTCCACCAAAGATACAGTTCTTATAGGCATACGATCAATTATATACTTCTTTTCCATGGATCTCGTACATATCATAGAGATTCGGATTGATCCGTTAGCTCAATCCTTACTGCTAGAGACTCTTACAAGAGGCGATTCGATGATTACACATTGGTGCTGTCATTGTGGGATTACTATATGAGGTGAGATAATCAGTTGGGATCTCTTAGTAGATGCATCGATACCTTTTGATGGTATCTTAGGTATAGATTGGCTATCCATAGTCCATTCTCATATCAATTATTTTTAGAGTACAGTGTTGTGTTTCTGTGGAAATGGGACCATGTTTCAATTCACGAGCGAGAAGGAAACCCTTATAGCACAGGACAGACTCTCTTTGATGACGGTGTACCCGATCACTCACTAGATGGCTTGCCTCACCCTCGGTGCATTGGATGGGATGAATCCAGGCATCCTTATAGTGGTGCATGAGTAAGATAAAATTTTTCTTAAGGATGTTCCTAGTCAACCTCCTTGTTGGGAGGTAGTCTTTTTCATTAACTTATTCCCCAAGAAAACACTGTTATCCACACCATCATATCAGAAGACTTCCATGGAGCTTTGCGAGCTGAGGGTATAACTAGAGGACATGTAGCAAAAGGGGTTCGTAAGGCCCAACATTTCACCATGGGAATCCCTAAGGCTTTATACCAACAAAGAAAGTGGGATTTTGAGGTTGTGTGTGGACATCCAAATCCTGAACCAGGTGACCATGGTGAAAATGTATCCACTACCTAGAATTGATGACCTCTTCAACCAGATTAAGGGATATAAGTGGTTCTAGGAGACAGATCTCATATCAATATATAAACACCTTCAGATGCTAGAAGAAGATGTACTGAAGAAAACCTTCTTGTTCCGATATGACCACTCTATGTTCCTGGTGATGCCTTACGGCCTGAAAATCTCCCCAAGAGTGTCCATGGGCCACATGAACAAGATATCACAGCCATACCTTGATGGGTTCTCTGTGATCTTTATTGTTGAAATCATTGTGTACTCAACATCGGAGGAGGAGCACACTACACACATTTAGATAGTCATGGTTACACTTTTTGAGAACTAGAATTATGGTAAGATCTCGATGTGAAATTTCCGCATTAGGGAGGTCCACTTTCTAGGACACAACATCTTAGAGGCTGGAGTTGTAGTAGATCCAGCAAATAAAGGGCTAGGAATTTCTTGGGAGCCACACAGAAGTGTGACTAATGTGTGGATATTATTGGGATTGGGTTGTTACTACCAGATGTTTGTACTAGAATTATCTAGAGTATCATAACCATTATTATCCTTGACACATAAGGGACATCCCTTCATGAGAATGAAAAACTAGCAAAAGAGTTTTCAATAGTTGAGGTGAAGACCGACTAGTTCCCATCTTGATATTATGAGTGAAGGGAGTTGGGTATGTAGTTTACTGCATCATATAAGTGAATGAATTTGGTTGTGTCTTGATATTGGAAAGATCAATGATCACGTACTTATGATGGCAGTTGAGGTATCATGTGCAAATCTACTTGACCCATGACCTTGAGTTAGTAGTAGTGGCCTTTTCCCTGAAGATGTGGTGGAACTACTTGATGGGTGAACGAGTTACCTTCAACTATAACCATTATGGTCTTAGTTATATCTTCTCACAGAAATATCTAAACATGATATAGTATCAATGGCTGGTATTCCTCCAGGACTCTAACTTTATGATAATATATACTCCTAGGAAGGGTAATGTGGCGGCATACACACTTAGCATGAGGTCTCATTTAAAACTGTTGAGTGAGGTGATGAAGGAGCTAACCACAATTCAGATAACCTAAGTGGTTATTGATGGAGATTCCTTCCTCATGTTTCTAACTATTGCTCCCCCACTCATATAGTGAGTTAGGGAGGCACAACATGTGTATGTTCATAGCAAGGCCCGATGTACTGAAATATCATCAATACATGCTTTTGAATAATTTATTAATGGTGGGGAGCACATAATCCTTTTCACAGGGTGAATCGTAGTACCTGTGATGTTGTGGGTGGATGTGTTTATGGAGTTCCATATATCCCATTTAGTGGTACATCCTAGAGATGGGATGATGTACAAGGACCTTTGATGTCCCAATTAGTGGTCAAGGTTGAAAAAAGAGGTTGATAGGTTCATTACATAATGCCTCACTTGTCATCAGGTGATGGTCAATAATCAGGTTCCAGAAAGCATGGCCCAACCACATGAGGTGCCACAGTAGAAGTGGGATGGTATCTCGATGGAAATTGTGATGGGGTTATCACATACATACAAAAGTTGGGATTCAATTTGGGTGATTTCTTATCAACTCACTAAGTCGGCTCCCTTATTACCAATTCATTAGAAAGGACCATTGAACGAATTGGGATGCCTCTGCATGTCACGACAGGGTGCCATCAACGACCATCCTAGACCATGATGCATTCTTTAGATCCTGTATGGGGAAGGGGTTAAAAGAGGCATTCAGGACTCAGTTAGTTTTAGTACATATTTTCATCCCCAAATTGATGGTCAAACGGAGAAAACCATTTAGACCATGGAGGATATTATACATGCTTTCCATCCTATACATTGGTCGTAGTTGTGAGTAACAACTTCTAACGGTAGAGTTTTCATACACTAAAATAAATCACTCCACCATTGTCAAGACACTGATTGAGGCCTTGTACGAGCAGCCATGTAGATCACCCATAATCCATACAGACCTAGGTGAGTTTAAACATATGAGACCAGAGTTGGTAGAGGATAGCACTGAGAAGGTTCATATCATCCATGAGTGGATGATGAATGCACATATCTAGAAGGTGTCTTCTTCCAATAAAAGATAAAGACCCTTGGAGTTTGAGGAAAGAGACCATGTGTTCCTTCATTTCTCACCCCAATGAGTGTTCTGAAGTTTTGGCTAGGGTGACAAGAGCTCTTTGAGATTTATCAGGCCCTTTCAGCTCCTGGTCATATTTTCTAAGGTGGAGTTCCACCAATCTATTCCTCAATAGAGGAACTGTATGCATGATTATTTCCACGTTTCGTAGAAAAGGAGATATGGGCATGACCCAGTGTACATTATCGACTGGGGTGAGTTGGAAATTGATGACAGGGAAACATTTGTAGAGTTCTTAGTGGAGATAGAGGGCCGAAAGAAATGGGTCCTATGAGGATGATTGATTCCTCTGATGATTATTCAGTGGTAGTATAAGAGACATCAAGAGAGCACATGGGAGTGGGATGATCAGATTAGTTCTCAATACCGCTATTGGTTTGTCTACTATTTTTTGACATACAAGGATGTAAATCCAAATGGTGGAGAGAATGTAAAGAATCGGAATTTATGTATTACTTTTTTATTATATGGAATTATTCTTTGACTGTGCACTCTGACAACATGTGATTCTGAGGCTTAGAGTGATCAAAAAAGTTTTTTGATCTTTTTTTAAGGTACGTTTTATAAATACACGAGTAGGTTTTTGAAACATTTGAACCCGTGCTTGGACAGAAAATTGGAGGACACAGCTGAACTAAAAATTCCAAGATTCACCAAGACTGGACATAAGATCATCCAGAAAAGGCTAAACCAAAAAAAATTATTTTTGTAGCAATCGAAAAAATTATAAAATAACATAAAAATTTATTTTATATTATTTATCATCCACTGAGAGGCAGACAACGACGTTGTGGTGCGATAATGAAGTGCTGAAGTGGTGTATTAATGAGACTCATTAATTTCCTATATCACGCAACATAATGATGCAATAAAGGGAGTGTAATATTTATGCTGTTTTGTAAATGAAATAGGGTGGTGATGTGATGTGGCAGCATAACTAAAATGTTGCGATTTGTTTCTTTTAATTATTTGGAACATTAGAAACAGTGGATTTAAACCTTGACCACACTCTGAAAAACATCAAATGTAAATTTCTCTCCAAATATGAATAACAATGAATGCCGACGAGACTTCACTTACTTCAAGAAACCATGATGAACCAATCCATAAGTGATGACTTCGATTCCATGAAATCTAGTGGAAGAATGCTTTGACATCAAATGTAAAAAAGGTAGGGTTTTGATTTTTATATATATCTTATTCCCCACCTTTATTTTTTTTAAATGAAGAACCTGAATAAACCCAAAAACATGTTTATCCTCGATTTTTTCGTCTATGCAGTAGGGTGAATATTCATGGAGATATATCATATCGGATTCAAACCATGCATGAAATGGTTTAACTACAATCCTCAAACCTCCCATTTGACATAAAAATATAACTCAATTGGTCTAGGCCAATACGAGCAAGGCCCGAGTTCCTCTGCAAATTCATTCTAGGTTTCCAAATTCTTGAAGTGTCATCAATTTTATTCTAGGGAATGAGAAGTGATGTCGGAATTCAGAGAGGCCTGTATGTGTAGATGGATTAGAAAAAGGAACATCGGAACAACACTAGTGGCCCACAGAAGGTGTTGTTAGCATAAAAGATCCTAGAATTGGTGTCAGCGGCTAGTCCATGATGGCCGCGTGAAGGGAGCATGCTAACCATCCCCATTATAGCAGTAGAGGAGGCTATCGCTCTCCATCCATGCTGGAGGATAGTGGTGTGTGGTGGTGCCAGACAGGCATTGCATGGAGGGGGTGGCTCGCATCCGGCCCACTTGGGCGGTGTGGTTCGTGGTCCATTGACCACTACTGGAGGGGGCCTATGTTCATGGGGACAGCCGAAGCTGAAGGTGTCTTGGCTTCCATGTCCCAGACGGGCAGCACACTGCATGTCTTCCCCCATGGTGGATAGGGCTAAGGTAGGATGGTCACAACCCCAGCCCTGCTGGCCAGAATCGCACCCTTTGGGCTGGGCCAGACTCAACCATGCCACTGGCCGACCTAGCGGGATAGCCCCTTGGAAAAAGCAGGAAGGGTCATGTAAGGCTTATTTGGATTAGCCCATTGGAAATGTAGAACTAGACCAACCCCAACCCAAACCAGGTCATGTCGAGTCCGCCTAATTAAATAGGGGTTTGTGGGGTCGTTGGGCTGGGTTGGTTGGGTCGGTCTGACTGGGTTGGACCGGGCCATGTCTCAACTGGTCCCCTGTTTACTAAAATGACTATATGTTGAAAATTGAGCATCCGATTGACGTGTCCCTTGAATCGTACATATGCTCTTGACAAGGAGGATCTTTTGGCATTCTTTATGGTTACATTAATTGATATCGAGAAGTGATGTATAAGGCCCCAGCCTTAAACCTTACTTAATCTTGAGTTATTACAAGATTTCACATTGATGATCTTTTCGGGTTTCGAGTTTTAGAGAATTAGATCATAAAACATGAATTACATTCCATATATAAACAAAGTGGTTACATAAAGATAGTTTTATTTTTTCCCATCAATGGAAACATATTTAAAATAAAACATGGATTCATTCTTGACACTTCCTTGACACTATCATCATATCATGTACCTTTCCCTTGACCTGTGAAAAAAAATTCAAAAAAACTTGGGATGAGCATAAAAAAGCTCAGTATGGGTTATAAAAATATGGAAAGGAAACATAAGTTCATATATACATAAGAATGAAATCATACTTTACCCATAAAACATAAGCACTTTAACATACCTCATCAAATCATGAATAAATCATAGAAATCATAAGACATAAAGGTTACTTGAGGCATTCATGACATTCTAACGTAGGGAGTAAGCCTCTTGGTTAGGTTTGGAATACCCATCATAGTATATTCCCTAAATCTCTTCGGAGAAACATTAATGTTTCACTCCTTCGCGTTACCCAATGCATTGGAGAGCTATATCGGGCTCACCCGCCCTTAGTTTATCACGGAACCACCCGTCTTCATAATAATGCCCAAGAACCATAACATAATCATATAACATAAAACATGCATAAAGGAAACATAACATTTCCACATTTCAATCACAAGATATCAATACAACACATTGATATAATAAAAACATTATGAAAACCATTTTCAATACCAAAATAAATGAAAAGTAAAACATGGTATTTATTTTTCTTTTAAAAAGGAGGTATGGCTTGTAGAGGAAGCCGAAACTCAAATAATGGTCACAGTGGCAGAGAATTAATTGTCGCCGCATACGTACGGCAAAAACATTCCCTTTTGTTGTTTAGTAAAATGCTTTGTAAAAAAGATTCCTTTTGGATAAACATAAAAGTAAAATGGGTTTATACACCGCATAAAAGAAGGTTGTGTATAAAATAAAATATGCCTCAATGAAAGGAGATTGAGATAAAGTCCCATACCTCGGGTCCGACATGACTCGGTCATTATTTAATCTCCTGAATAATAAACTAGAGTTAATTTCTAATTGTTTAAGAACCTTTTTCAAGTTCATTATTACTTTTATATCACTTATTTCCATGTCATGAACACTATGTAATTATTTAAGTTAATAACGGTCGTTTTAACGATCATTGGTACTTGAGTCAAAAATAAACCCTTTATAATTACAGGTTTTTCATGTATCCATTATATCCAGAATGGTTTTCATGATGTAGATATCATATATGTCATATATATCCAGTACATGCATGAATTTATAATATTACATAATCATTTAGAGGTAAGAAATGAAATGCACCGTTCATTGAGACGGTAAGCCGTACGTACGCATGAACGCTACTTTCATTTCTATTTCGTATTTTATATAATGGAATCATAATGATATAAAGGTATATTATAATTCCAGTTTAATATCATATATAATATCATAACTCCATCCCTTATACGTCCCACATATGGTATTAACGAATCAAATCACTTTGAGGGGGTGGTAGTCCACACTTCCTTAAATGAAGATATCGCGTTTACCCATAATGGAAACCATAAAGGTATGCACAAAATGAAAAATACAGAAGCTTAAGGAAAACATAAACATATTATATATCATATACAAATATAGTGTCATCTTAATGGCCACCGTTGAAGGTGTTAAAAGAATGTTGAACAATCATCATTTCGGGAGGCATAAATTCACCATCCACGGAAACAGTATGTTCTTTAACCATTAGATGTAGGTGTGTGTAAGTGTAGCTCGACTCCTTCATATAAAAACATCCTACTATATTGAAGATACTGTTGTTTTTACAAAATAAATTAATAAAAAGAGTTTATGGGGTTGGAGAAGTAAAATAAAACAAAAGGACTCAAGTGAAGACATTACCTTAAAATCGGGTAACTCCCTTTGGTTTGAGCTCAAAGGATTCCTTGGGAATACTTCTACCCAAAGTGAGGCTTCAAGGAGTAAGAGAGGGAAGTGTAGAGACAAAATGGGCATGGTTTGGCCGAGCCAAAGGCTTTAGGAGTGTGGGTAAGGAGGTAGAGGTGGGGGCCTTTTATAAGAGGAGAGGAGGGGCACTCATGGAAAGTAAAGAAATGTTACATTATTTGAAAATGCTTTTCGGATTCAAAAGGTAACACATTGATATAATTAGAGGGTAAGGTGATAAGGTTTCTAAATCCACCCATACAATAGGTTTTGGACATGTTTATGTCATAGATTTTACATTATCATTTCATTTTATTTAAATCCTTTATTAATGAGGTAATCGCTGCATCATCATGATGTCATAAATAATTTAATTTATATAAAGTCTAAAAATTATAAAAAAATATCATTATGTAGGAAATCTTTTTAGTTTTACAATGAATTTTTATAATAAAAAATCTGACTTGTATAACCCCATATAAAAATTGTTTTAGTAAAACATCTCATGTTTGTGTCATTTTTACTTTAACATTAAATAAAAAGTTATTTATGTCATTTCCCAACCAATGTGGCTCCATGGGGTCCCCAAGTTGACCCATGGATTATAATTTTCGTCCATGACATATCCAATGAGGGTAGGACATGTGTCAAGCTCATCTCATATTATTAAAACATTATTTTTACCTTAAAGTACACTAATTACCTCTAATCGCAATTAAGAACTTAATAAGTTACTATTAACCAAAAAAAAATTTAATCCCATTGAACAAAATATTACTTATTAATGAAAACCATGTATGTCGGATTTTTGAAAATCAAATCACAGAATTGGTAAAGTTTCATTTAAATGAAAAATCAGTTTCATTAATTACCACTTAGTGGTTTCACTATTCATCAAAAATTGATGTTTTTTAGAAAAATACCAAAACTTCACCCAAAGCTATATTTGATATTCTGAATTAAAAGATGATGTCTATTTTACAAAATTAGAATCATATAAGTCACATTAACTAATTTAATAATTAATTCCCGCTGTCAGAGCAAATAACGGGGTTTTATGAAACAATAAGTATCAAAAGATTGACAGTAGTTTAAGTCCAATTTCAATGTAAAATTGATTCAAATGACCAATATTGGATTAAATGGTAAAAATATATTCTAATTTCATTTTAAACCCAATTCAAAAGATAATCTAATCATATAAATAAATTATATTAAAAAGATGTTTTGATGTAAAATGCAGTATTTCTCACTATTCATTAAAAATGAACATTGTCAGAAAAATACCAAAAATTCACACAAAGTAAATTTTGAGGTCCCAATCATAAAGAATAAGTTTATTTTGACAAAAATATCTTATAAAATTGTCAAAATATATATTTAAAAATGGTTTTCCATCAAAAGGCAGTAAAACAATCTTTTAAAAATATTAGTGTATTCCATGCTTAAGATTGGATTTATTTTCATTTTAAGCCTCTAAAACACTATCTAATTCACTAATAGACATAGATAAAAATATCAATTATTCATTACTTACTTGAGATGTTACGTCATTCCCCCCTTTATAAAATTATGTCCCTGCAATTTATTTACATATCGAATAAATGGGGGTACTTATCCCTCATTGCATTTTCAGATTCCCATGTTGCCTCTTCCATCATGTGGTTTTTTCACAAAACTTTTACCTAATTAATCACCTTAATCCGTAACACTTGCTCCATGTGGTCAAGAATCTAGACCGGAAGTTCCTCATATGATAGGTTCTCTTCCAGCTGAACTACCTCTGGACTCAAAACATGAGATGGATCCGGCATGTACTTTCTCAGCATCGAAGCATGAAAAACATTGTGTACCTGAGATAAACTCAGAGGTAAAGCCACCCGGTATGCAACTGATCCTACTCTATCCATAATTTCATATGGTCCAATGAACCTTGAACTCAGTTTTCCTTTCTTACCAAATCGCATCACACTTTTCCATGGTGAGACTTTGAGAAAAACACGATCACCTACCTCAAAAGAGAGATCCTTCCTCATGTTGTCCGCATAACTCTTCTGTATGCTCTGAGCTGTTCTCATGTGTTTCTGTATCAGCTGAACTTTTTCTGCCAAATCTTCTACCAATTCTGGTCCCATCAGCTTTCTTTCACCCACTTCATCCCAAAAAGCTGGAGTTCAACACCGCTACCCACATAACGCCTCAAATGGTGCCATCTGTATACTGGAATGAAAACTGTTATTATAAGAAAACTCAACCAAAGAAAGATGTTGTTCCCAACTTCCCTGATAATCCATCAAACAAGAACGTAGCATATCCTCCAAGGTCAGAACTGTTCATTCTGAGTGCCCATCTGATTGAGGATGAAAAGCTGTACTAAAATTTAATTCAGTACCCAACAACTTCTGAAGGCCTTTACAAAAGTCAGAAGTGAACCTGGGATCATGGTCAGATACAATGGAGAGAGGAAATCCATGTAACTTGACTATCTCTTTAATATAAATACGGGAAAGTTGATATAGGGAAAAAGTATCTCGTATAGCAAGGAAATGAGCAGATTTAGTCAAGCGATCAACAATTACCCAGATTGCATTATTACCTTGATGGGGTCTTCGGCAATCCCACAATGAAGTCCATGTATATATTCTCCCATTTCAACTCTGGCACTGGTACAGGCTGAAGCATCCATTTCGGTAATGGCCGCTCTGCTTTAACCTGTTGACATGTCAAACACTTCACAGTAAAATCAGTAATATCTCTTTTCATTCCATCCCACCAGTAATACTCCTGCAGATCTCTGTACATCTTAGTACTTCCTGGATGAACTGAAAATGGAGAACTATGAGCTTCACATAACAACTCTCTCTTCAACTATGAATCACAAGGCACACAAAATCTATTCCAAAATCTCAAAATTAAATCATTGTCAATGTTTAATTCAGGCAAATTACCTTTCTGAACCATCTCTACCTTTTTCTGCAACTCACTGTCTTGCTTCTATGCTTGCTGGATTCTATCTGATAGAGAAGATTTCACTGATACCTGAAACAAAACAGAAGAACATCCTACACCAACAACTTCTATGCCAAAGTTCATTAAATCCTTAACCAAAGGATCACATTCCAAATGCAAAATTTCTAATGAAGCATTACTTTTTCGACTCAATGGATCAGCTATTTTATTTGCTTTTCCTGGATGGTAATGAATTGTACAATCATAATCGTTGATTAATTCCAGCCATCTCCTATGTCTCATGTTTAACTCTTTCTGAGTGAATATATAATTTAAAAATTTGTAATCAGTATATATTTCACACTTTACTCCATACAAATGATGCCTCCAAATTTTTGAAGTGAAAACAACGGCCTCTAATTCATAATCATGTGTAGGGTAATTCACCTCATGAGTTTTCAACTATCGTGAAGCATAAGCAATTACCTGATCATTCTACATTAGGACGCAACCATGTCCTTTCAATGAAGTATAACTGTATATAACAAACTCACCATTCCTGGAAGGAAGTGCCAAAACTGGAGCATTCACCAATCTTCTTTTCAATTCCTAAAAACAATCATCACATTCTTTTGTCCAGATAAACTTAACACCCTTTCGAGTTAGCTTAGTCATTGGACTAGATAACCGTGAAAAATTTCTAACAAACCTTCAGTAATAGCCTGCCAAACCAAGGAAAATACGAATCTCTGTTACATTTGTGGGTCGTGGCCATTCTTCAACATCCTTTGTTTTTTCAGGATCAACAGTTATCCCCTCTTTAGAAACAATGTGACCAAGGAAAGAAATTTGTTGAAACCAAAACTCACACTTGCTGAATTTCCCATACAATTTATTTTCTTTAACGGTTTGCAAAATAACCCTTAAATGTCTTTCATGCTCCTATTTACTTTTAGAAAACACCCAAATATCATCAATGAAAACCACCACAAACTTATCCAAGAACTCATGGAAAATTATATTCATTATGTCCATGAATACAGTAGGTGCATTGGTTATACCAAAAGGAATTACTACAAATTCATAATGGCCATATTTTGTACCGAATGCGGTCTTCAGAACATCTGCTTCCTTTACCTTCACCTGATGGTACCCCGATCTAAGGTCAATTTTTGAAAAATACTGAGCTCCCAGGAGCTGATCAAACAAATCATCTATATGAGGCAAAGGTTATTTGTTCTTAACAGTGATGTTATTCAAGGCTCCATAATCATTTCAAAGTCTCATAGAACCATCTTTCTTTTTAACAAATAAAAAGGAGCACCCCATGGTGATGTGCTAGGTCGAATGAAACCTTTATCTAATAAATCTTGCAATTACTCCTTCAACTCTAAAAGTTCAATTTGAGCCATTCGATAAGGGGGTTTCGAAATTGGCTTAGCATCAGGAACTAATTCAATAGTAAATTCAACTTCCCGATCTGGTATTATTCCAGGAAACTCATCAGGAAAAACATCATGATAATCATTTACCACTGGCACATCATTAATCTGAACAGTTCCTTTATTTTCAACAATATGTGCAAGGTAACATTCATTTCCATCTTTTACAAGCTTCTCGGCCTCTTGATATGTTATCAACAGTAAGGGTTCATTCTTGTACACAAACTGAATGTCTTTCTGAAAAGAAACTTCTTTAGCTCTATAGTCAATCTTAGCATGGTAAATAGAGAGCCAATCCATACCCAGGATTACATCAAACTCTACTAGAGGTAGAACAATAAGTTTTGCAAGTAGGTTAATTCCACAGATAAGGATAGGAAGATTCTTATAAATTCTTTTTGCCTCAACATTTCCCCCAGGTGATTTTACCAAAATATCAGGAGTCATTTCTTGAGATGGTATTCCCATTTTACTAGAAAAGTTTTCAGATATGAAAGAACGTGTAGACCCTGAATCAAACAACCCACTGGCATAATCTGGAAAAAGAAACAAAGTACCTGATACAACTTTATTTGATGGCCCGACATCTACTGAAGTAGTTTCAAAGGATTTCACCACCCCTTTCTTCTTGTAGTCTAGCTGCTTCCCATCACTCGAGCTCTTTGTCGGACACTCATTTTCATATTGACCCATCTCATTGCACTTAAAACATTTCATGAACTGTAAATCAAATTTGGTCTTACCATCACCCTGCTCTTTTTTAGTGCAATCACGAGCCTTATTTCCCATCTTACCGCATCGGTAGCACATTCCAGAATTCATAAGACATTCCCCAGCATGACTTTTAACACATTTATCACAAACTGGAAACTTAGTTTTCTTACCATCAGACTTTTTTTAAGAATTATTCCCTTTCTCCTTCCACCTCGGTCTCTTCTTCTGCTGGTTGTTATAGAAGACTTGGTCATCGGAAAACTCCATTTCCACCTTCTCAGCACATCAAACAAGCTTTTCATAACTTTTAAACTTGAGAGAAGCTAATGCCCTTAGATGTTTTGGCTTTAATCCTAAGTAAAAATTATTGATTTTACTATCAAGGTCTCGGAAAAAATTTAGAGCATACCTTGCCAATCGACTGAACTTTTCTTCATAGGCAGCCACTGAGTCTTCCTATTGCCTCAATTCCACGAATTGCATTTCCATCCAATGTCGAACAGCCTTAGGAAAATACTTCTCAAGAAACATACCTTTAAATTCATCCCAGTCGAGAGCAAGAATCTCATCAGCGTCCCCGATATTTTTAACCATCGACCACCACTGATCTGCTTCACCCTCCAAACGGTAAATAGCAAGACTAACCTTTTGATTGTCTGAACACCCCATGACATCAAAAATCTTCTCTAGTGCTTTAATCCACCATTTAGCTAGCACAGGGTCAGATGATCCTCTGAATGATGGGGGATGTTTCCTCATGAAATGTTCCACCACTGACATGTTCCACTGCAGTTGATCTGGCTGATCTCGTGCATGGATACCACCACCATTTATCACTTGAGTCAACTGCTCCATTACTGCAACAAACTATTCACTTCCAATATCGACCATCTCAGGATGCTGATTCGGAAGGTTATTTCTTTCTGTTTTCCTTCCTAGAACTATTTCCCTGTTTCCTCTGTAGAAAACCATTCTGAAAAAACATATCTTAGATGAATCAACACGGTAATCCTCAAATGCTGTATCATTTCAATTTGACCATAAAAAAATTTTGATATTCATTTAATAGAATTCTAACTCTTAAAGTTATCTAAACCTTCCTTTGATACCAACTATAAGGTCCCAGCCTTAATCCTTACTTAATCTTGAGTTATTACAAGATTTCACATTGAGGATCTTTTCGGGTTTAGCGTTTTAGGGAATTAGATCAAAAAACATGAATTACATTCCACATATAAACAAAGCGGTTACATAAAGATAGTATTATTTTTCCCATCAATGGAAACATATTTAAAATAAAATATGGATTCATTCTTGACACTTCCTTGACACTATCATCATATCATGTACCATTCCCTTGACCTGTGAAAAACATTTCAAAAAAACATGGGATGAGCATAAAAAAGCTCAGTATGGGTTAAACAAATATTTAAAGGAAACATAAGTTCATATATACATAATAATGAAATCATACTTTACCCATAAAACATAAGCACGTTAACATACCTCGTCAAATCATGAAAAAATCATAGAAATCCTAAGACATAAAGGAAACTTGAGGCATTCATAACATTCTTACGTAGGGAGTAACCATCTTGGTTACGTTTGGAATACCCATCACAGTATATTCCCTAAATATCTTCGGAGAAACCTTAACATTTAACTCCTTCGCGTTACCAAATGCATTGGAGATCTATATTGGGCTCACCTAACCTTAGTTTATCACGAAACCACTCGTCTTTATAATAATTTCCAAGAACCATAACATAATCGTATCACATAAAACATGCATAAGAGAAACATAAAATTTCCACATTTCAATCACAAGATATCAATAAAACACATTGATATAATAAAAACATTATGAAAACCATTTTCAATACCAAAATAAAAGAAAATTAAAACATGGTATTTATTTGTCTTTTAAAAAGAAGGTATGGCTTGTAGAGGAAGCTGAAACTCCAATAATGGTCACAGTGGTGGAGAAGTCGTTGTCGCCGCATACGTATGACAAAAACATTCCCTTTTTTCATTTAGTAGAACGCTTCGTAAAAAATATTCCTTTTTGATAAACATAAAAGTAAAAGGGGTTTATACACCATATAAAAGAAGGTTGTGAATAAAATAAAATATGCCTCAATGAAAGGAGATTGAGACGAATTCCCATACCTTGGGTCCGACCTGACTCGGTCATTCTTTAATCTCAGGAATAATAAACTTGAGTTAATTTATAATTGTTTAAGAACGTTTTTCATGTTCATTATTCCTTTTTTATAACTTATTTCCATTTCATGAACACTATGTAATTATTTAAGTTAATAACGGTCGTTTTAACGATCATTGGTACTTGAGTCAAAAATATACCCTTTATAATTACAAGGTGTTCATGTATCCATTATATCCAGAATGGTATTCATGATGTAGATATCATATATGTCATATATATCCAGTTAATGCATGCATTTATAATATTACATAATCATTTAGAGGTAAGAAATTAAATTCACCGTTCATGGAGACGGTAAGCCATACGTACGCGTGAACACTACTTTCATTTCTATTTCGTATTTTATAGAATGGAATCATAATGATATAAAGGTATATTATAATTCCAGTGTAATATCATATATAATATCATAACTCCATCCTTTATACATCCCACATATGGTATAAATGAATCAAATCACTTTGAGGGGGCGGTAGTCCGCACTTCCTTAAATGAAGATATCGCGTTTACCCATAATGGAAACAATAAATTTATGCCAAAAATGAAAAATACAGAAGCTTAAGGAATACATAAACATATTATATATCATATATAAATATATTGTCATCTTAATGGCCACCTTTGAAGGTGTTAAAAGAATTTTGAACAATCATCATTTTGGGAGCCATAAATTCACCATCCAATGAAACAATATGTTTTTTAACCATAAGATATAGGTGTGTGTAAGTGTAGCTCAAATACTTCTTATAACAACTTCCTAGTATATTGAAGATACTGTATTTGTTACAAAATAATTTAATAAAAAGAGTTTAGGGGTTGGAGAAGTAAAATAAAACAAATGGACTCAAGTGAAGACATTACCTTAAAATCGGGCAACTCCCTTTGGTTTGAGCTCAAAGGCTTCCTTGGGAAGCCGTCTGCCCAATGTGTGGCTTCAAGGAGTAAGAGAGGGAAGTGGAGAGACAAAATGGGCAGGGGTTGTCCGAGCTAAAGGCATTGGGAGTGTGGGTAAGGAGGTAGAGATGGGGGGATTTTTTAAGAGGAGAGGAGGGGAACTCTTGGAATGTAAAGAAAGGTTACTTTATTTGAAAATGATTTTCGGATTAAAAAGGTCCCACATTGATATAATTATAGTTTAAGGTGATAAGGGTTCTAAATCCACCCATCCAATAGGTTTTGGACATGTTTAGGTCATAGATTTTACATTATCATTTCATTTTATTTAAATCCTTTATTAATGAGGTAATCGTTGCATCATCATGATGTCATAAATAATTTAATTTATATAAAGTCTAAAAATTATAAAAAAATATCATGATGTCTGAAATCTTTTTATCTTTCAAATTACTATTTATAATCAAAAATCGGACTTGTATAACCCCATGTAAAAATTGTTTTAGTAAAACATCTCATGTTTGTGTCATTTTCACTTTAACATTAAATAAAAAGTTATTTTTTTCATTTCCCATCCAAAGTGGCTCCATGGGGTCCCCAAGTTGACCCATGTATTTTCTTGGTCGTCCATGACATTTCCAATGAGGGTAGGACATGTTTCCAGCTCATCACATATTATTAAAACATTATTTTTACCTTAAACTATACTAATTACCTCTAATCGCGATTAAGAACATAATAAGTTACTATTCACCAAAGAATTATTTTAATCCCATTGAACCAAATTTTACATATTATTTACAACCATTTATGTTGGATTTTTGAAATTCAAATCACAGAAGTGGAAAAGTTTCATTTAAACGAAAAATCAGTTTCTTTAATTACCACTTAGTGGTTTTACTATTCATCAAACATTGAAGTTTTTCAAAAAAATACCAAAAATTCACCCTAATCTATATTCGATATTCTGAATTCAAATATTATGTCTATTTTACAAAATTCGAATCATATAAGTCACATTAATTAATTTAATAAATAATTCCCGCTGTCAGAGCAAATAGCGGGTTTTTTATGAAACAATAAGTATCAAAATATTGACACTAGTTTAAGTCCAATTTCAAAGTGAAATATATTCCAATGACCAATATTGGATTAAATGGTAAAAATATCTTCTAATTTCACTTTAAAACCAATTCAAAATATAATCTAATCATATAAATAAATTAGATTAAAAATCAATTTTGATGTAAAATGCAGTATTTTTTACTATTCATTAAAAATGAACATTGTTAGAAAAATACCAAAAATTCACAAAAAGTAAATTTTGATTTCCCAATCATAAACAATAAGTTCATTTTGAAAAACATAATTTATAAAATTGTCAAAAGATAGATTTAAAAATGGTTTGCCATCAAAAGGCAGTAAAACAATCTTTTAAAAATATTAGTGTATTCCATGATTAAGATTGGATTTATTTTCATTTTAAGCCTCTAAAACACTATCTAATTCACTAATAGACATAGATAAAAATAGAAATTATTCATTACTTACTTGGGATGTTACATGATGAAGGGCTTCAGTTGTGGTTCTCCCAAGAGAGCTATGTATAGTACCATGCAGTTTCTTGAGAGCTGAAGACTGGTAGATGATGACCTAGTTTGAAGCGGCTCTCTGTGAACCGGTAGAAACATGGTGGGGAGAGGCTCTGTGTGTCCCATTATACCAACGATACATGACAGGAGGAGTAGCTCAGTTAGGATAAGGTGAGAAGTGGCTATGTGGGACCCGACATGCCCATGGTGGGGAGCAGCAATGTGTGACCCAACCTATCCACGATACCCATCAAGGATGAGTTCCCTAGCAGTATAACGTTACAGTGAAGTGGCTCTATGTGACCTGTCTTTCCCACTATTCATGATAAAGGAGATGTTCCCTAGCTACTGAAGAGTTTGATGATATGATTGATGAATCTACTATCAATACCCTATAATATACCTGATTTGAGTTATATATTACTTCATGCTTTATTTTGAGTATTTATGTGCGGTATTTTTTTTTTATTCTTATATCCCTACTAAGATTCATGTTACTCGACCTTACACGGGAACTGCCTATGAATGTCGTGTCCCATGAAAATGATCGATTCTTCAATAGAGACCACGGTGGATTGGGACCCGGTGATGCCTAGTGAGATAGGACTGATCGATGCTTCGACGGTGGACTTGGTGGCCTTGGAACAAGTGGGGCCTAGTATGACTAGGTGAACATGACGTACTACTTCATCTTCTAGTAGCTTCCCGAATCCTAGGATTAGGTGGGGTTTTTCATAGATGGACATCAGAGCTCCTTTTTGTACTTTTTTGTATTAATTTTTTTGTCGTGTTTGTGTTATAGCCCACTTTCTTTCAGTTTTATTTTGTACTCAGTATTGTTTTTTGTATAATTTTTCAACCATTTCACTATGTTTGGAGATAGCTGGGCATGTGTGTATGTGTACAGGTACTCAGGACAATTCTTCTCAGTTACAGGTTGACACCTTCGGTGCTAGTCGCATGCCCCTAGCTGTTGGGAGGTGGGGTTGGGGTAGTCACGGCATGGGCCCTGGGGGTGGGGTCATGACACATTAACATAAAATAAATGAAAAGTCTGTATTATAGTATTTAAAAATTAATATCAATAATTTTTTAATGAGTTAGAGATAATATTGGCGAATTCTTGGATTTTGAATAATTGATTTAGAAACTACATATTTTTTGTATATAGTTATGCATCAAGGATGTGAATTGGGAGTGTCCTTAGACGATATAATGAATTTATTTCCTACGCATCATGGAAGTTAAATTGACAAGAATATAACAATCTACACAATGAATATGAGTTAGAATCCATAATATATTCATTGAAGTTATTGAGACATTATCTCATTTTTGAAATATGTGAGATAAATATATATATATATATATATATATATATATATATCCCCAAAGTTTGAAAGATGTATCCTCACAAAACGAACTCATCAAGAGGAAAATATGGTTGCTTTAAAAGCATAAGGATTGTGATTTCCTAATATTGTACCATCAACGAATGGAGGGTATTATAGAGGATTCAATGAGTAGGAATGATCATATAGTTTGACCAAAATGAGGACTGATAGGGATTTTATGTTCATGTATTTTGTAAAGATAAATCTAGCAATTATTAAGGAATTTTAAACATAACCCCTTTTTGAAATAAATTTTTAACCATTATTACTGGAAATGAAAAGGATCGCTCATTCTAAAAATAAAACTTTTCATAACAAAATTATTGATGTGAATAATGGGAAATTTTAATAATTTTTTATATGAATTTAGAGTTCTAAAAATGGTTAAAAGGATAAGTGTCCCATTTATACATGATCTATAAAGAAAATTATCAGTTTATGATCATAGCTAAAATTTCTCTATACAGCTATCCCGCACAAAGATATATGAATATTTTTGGGAACATTATTTGTGTGATAATGTGAAGTGAGAAACAATGGAATATATACCAAGATGTTTTGTTTGGGAATAAGCGTAGGCTAACAAATAATATCTTCTTGGATTTAGGAAATCATTACATATTCTTATTGATAAATTTGATGAAATTACAATGGAATTTTTAACTATATTATAATTCCCTCCTTGAATGAATGATGAAATATGGTTTATTATTGATAAACATACTAATTATTCACATTTACTCACTATAAGTGAAAATGTTCATATTTATCTCCTTACATGTAACACCCCAAGTATCTACGGTACGCTTCGCTTTGAATAATGTGATAGCGTGTGTTGTACACAACACCGAGTTCTAACACACCATAACCAATCAAACTAGCCATTATAAATAGTAATAACTACTTATTGAAATTATATATATTTTATATTTAAAAATGGACTTCATTTTTGGATTTGGAATATCGAATTTAGCCTAAGGTGAAATTTTGGTACTTTTCGGATAACTTTAATATTTTGATGAATAGTGAAAATTACTAAATTTTAATTAAAAACACATTTTTAATAAAAAATAATTAATAGTGATAAATTATAAATTTGAGTGGTTTTAAAGTATATTTAGAATATATTTTTACCATTTAATACAATTTTTTTCATTGGACATAATTTTACAATTAAACCGAACATAAACAGGAGTCAATCTTTTGATAGTTATTATCTCTTAAAAACACAGTTTTTGTTTTAACAATGGGAAAAAATTTTAAATTAATTTCTGCCACATATATGTTTTGAATTTGGAAAAATGGATTCCATATTTGGAATCAAGATTTTCAAATTGTGTAAATATTTAAATTTTATTTTTAGACATTTTGAATAATTACTTTGGTAAATATTTTATTTACCATGGTTAAGGGTAAATCCAGTAAATAAGGGTTAAACAATAGTATTATAATAATACTAAATTACCCTAAAAAGTTTCCTAGACTTATTGGTTGATACATTTTCGACCATAGTCATATTTGGGTCGAATTTGGGACCCCATGGAGCCACTTGTAGGTGATAGTGACACTTAATTTTAATTAAGTTAAAATAAGTACAAAAATGACATAAGCATATATATTTTAGAAAAACAATTTTTACATAGGGTTATATATGATGGATATTAGACTATAAGTAATAATTATAAATCTAACACGATTTCTTACATAATGATATTTTATTTATAATTTTTAGACTTTAAATAATTTAATTTATTTATGACACAATTATGATGCAGTAATTACCATAATAGTGATAAATTAAAATAGTTGATATTATAAATACCCAAATAAATATAATTTTAGACTTTTATTGAATTACAATAATTTTCTAGAATAACATGACATATTATGATTTATTTAATTTAATTTTTTAGAAGTAATAACTATGTTATGAGTTTCACAAAAATCAACTATTGAATAGTGTCAAAATTGACATAAAAGAGTTTTTAAAAACAAATATTATATTATTAATTTATATTAAATTTATAAAAATATAAGGTTCGGCCAAGAGACTTATATCATAATAGTTATATCATTAATGGACAACTTGGGGTTTTCTTGGATGTATATAGTATGTTTTTTAACCATATAATATAAAAATACAAAGAGACACTGTAAAAGTGAAACAAATTAACTAAGAGTTAATACTTAAAGATAAGCTTAATATAAGTACCCAAACCGGTCTAAATTCTATTGTCTGAGTGGTATTCGACCCATACCCACCATAAAATTTAAATAACTCACTTTGTAGCCATTAGAAACCGAATATGAATTTATTATAAATTAATATTTCTAACTTTTCCAAAGGTGCCCCTCTCCCCTCTTATAAAAGGGCGCTCCTCCATCTCATTTCTTCACACCTTCAAACCCTTTTTGTTTCTTCCAAAATCTTCCCAAATACACTCCCAACTTCCCTAAATAAAACCTATAGGCTTTATTTTTATCATAATTCCAACCTAGGAAGACCTTTTGATCAAATCAAAAGGAAGAACCCGAAGAAGAGGTAATGTTTTCACCACCCCTTTTCATGTTCCTTTCTTCTTCCACTTCTTCATTCATTGTTATTACCATTCTAAAATAATAACTCAAGAATATTATATATACTGTGATGTTATTATAAATATGGTACAACCATCTTCAGTATTCTATCCACCCTTTGAATAACATGTCACCATACGTGCGTACGCACGGCTTACCGTCTCCACGTCGTGGTGTAATTGTTATTCAATATATTATTATTTGGAAGGGTATAATAATGATGTGTATATCATGTAAATAATAAATAAAACATGTTAATTATTCTGTATATATGATATACCATCCATTTATATATTATTTTAATATCAAAAGAATGATATTGTCACTCGTGCGTACGTAAGGACTACTGTCTCCACGAACGCGATGAGATTCATTCTCCATCGTATCAATTCAAGTATAATTATCATTTGATGATTTAAAAATAATTTTTAAGGACTTCATATCATTCTGTATATGAATTATATACAACCTATCCATTACAAACATGGCTTACATAACAAAACATATAAAAGAAAATGAGTATGTTAACACCCGAAACAACGATAATACTAAGATATTATTAACAAATCAATGTTAAAAGATAATATATGATATCATATTAATTTATATGATTCTTATATAATTTAATAACAATTATTTCACCATTATACATGAGGTTAACCTACCCCAACAAAGGAAAAGTACAAGGTAAGGGTTTATTTCGCAATCTCTTCATTATCTGAGGTTGTTTATACGTAATAATCTACTGGGATTTCTTTATCATCCACATCCATGTTTCTCCAAAATGTATTTCAAAACATTTTTACCATTTAAAATAATATGGGTTAAAGTCATTTATACCCTTTTTTTACTTTTATAAGAGGATTAAAAAGGAATCTTTCCGTCATTTTCTAAACAAGGTGCTTTTTAACCTTTTGACAGAATTAAGGTAAGAATGTTTTTTTAACTTATACGGCGGGTGCGGATATTTTCCGCCGTTATAAAATTGTCGAAGCTTCCCTTAAAAGGTTATAAGAATACTTTCAAAGAAATTGTTTCATTTTATATGACTCTTAAATGATTTCAAAATAAAAAGAGATATTTATCTAAAAAGAGTTTTGATTTCATCTATGGCAACATCCTTTGATTGATTTTAAGCTTATTTGGAGATGATTTATTATGAAACAAAACTTCCATATTGTATTGAAGGTTTTGTGATATGTTTGACTATGGATATGTTATTTTCATGGTTTATGGATGAAGTATTTACATTTCGTATGCTAGTTTTAATACGAATGTTTATGTTATATTTAAACCTTTTCATATGGAAATTCATTAGACTTAATATGTGATGGGTGGAGCCCCCTATAGCTCTTCGATGCATTGGTAGGTCTCATGAGACAAACTAGTGTCTTGGCACAAGGCCTTGACAAAATCCTATTTGTAGTCTTGGAACAAGGCCTTGGCTATGTGGTTATGATAGTCTGGCATTATGCATTCAATCATTATGAAAGTGGTTATTGATATTGCATGTGATTATTAGATTAGTAGAATATCAATGTGAATAAGTAAATGACATTATTTCATTTTATTTTTTCCATACTATGTTTAAGTTCATGTTTAAAAGGCTTTTGTTTTAGTTATACTTTGCTTTAAATGTTCATTCTTATTTATGAAAGTTTCCGCTATATTGTTATTCTTACTGGGCATTTGAGCTCACCCCTTTTCTATGTTTTATTTTTCCTAGGGTATGAAGAAGTAAATTATGAATGACCTGCAGGGATAGTATGTGGGGAAATGAGTGTGGAATATGAAGAAAATATGTTGTTGTAGTTTTCATTTTTATGATGTATTGTAAGACTTATGAATGTATCAAGTATTTCCAAGTCTACTAAACCAATCGATATTTCAGGATTTGATCCTTCTTGTGACCATGAAAATGTTATGTAATAATGCACTGACTCTGGGTAACTGGTTTCGGGGAGTTACAGTTGGTATTAGAGGAAGTTTAGTACAAACCTTTGAAGTTATATTTAGATAAACTTTGATTAGAGAACATAGATTTAAGATGGACTTTGAGAATTAGTATAGAAGAACTTCCTAAAATTTTGGTATTGTAGATATTTTGTGAGTTTTCCGAGAAATACATCCCTGTCTTGATACGAGCAGGTAGAGGCGGCTCTGGCACAGATGTACCTAGGGGTAAAACCCGAAAACACCGCTTTGACCTAGACTCTAACGGGAACTGGTGCACGACAACGGGCCTTGCTGCACTCTTGGTTACGACACTCCCGGGGGATATGCTTATGATAACTCTCATTTTATTTACAAATCATTATGAAGGGTTTATGAGTATATACATCCTCAAAGAAAACATTTTTATGATTATGGATTATATCCATAAATAGTTCAATTTATGTTAAGTGTTTTATAAGTATGTGATTATGTATTTTGATTCATAAACTGATCTAGTTTATGCCATTGTTTAGAAATGGCGCCTAGTGGAAGAAACAGAAACCATTTCAATGCACGCACTCCATGTAGGGATTTCCCTCCTACTCAAGATAATTATTGTAGAGCTGGTGATGCAACTAGTGTCGATCAGCTAATCACCATACTGGGACAACTCACTCAGGTTATCAATAATAACCTTACCCATATGGAGCACCCTAATCCGCAGCATGGAGGATCAATGTTAGATCGATTCATGAGGCAACAACCACCAACGATCAATGGTAGTACAAATCCCTTAGTAGCTGAGCAATAGATATTTTCCTTGGAGAAAATATTTCAGGCTTTGGGGAGTAGTGAAAGGGAAAAAGTTATCAGGGCAGTTTACCGCCTCACTGGAGATGCTGATCAATAGTGGTCATTGATTCAAAATACGAAGGAAGATGATGAAGTATCAAATATGGAATGGAGGGAGTTCAATGATATATTTTTTATAAAAATACTTTCCCCATGACCACCGAGCAGATATGGAAATGCAGTTTCTGAGAATGAGACAAAAGGAGGATAATAATGTCACAAAGTATGAGGCTAACTTTAAAAGGTTAGAAAGGTATTCTAGAGATTATATACGTAACCAAAGAAGTAAGATTGATCGTTTCTTTGATGGGTTAAAACCATTTCTCTGTCGAGCATTAGTCTCACAATCCTTTTCATCGTACAAAGTCATTGTCTCATGTTCTATCAAGACCGAAATAGGATTTCTCTAAGTCATATCACTTTAAAGAAAAGAAAGAGAAGAAGAGACCTGCTGATCAATCTGGGAATGGAAATAAGGGGAATAAGGGAAAGGTTGAATAATAATCCTATGGTAAATGTGGTAAGAAACACCCTGGTACTTGCTTGAAGGGAACAAGAGTCTGTTACAAGTGTGTTGAAAAAGGCCACCAAGCTCGTGATTGCAAGGGGAAGAAGGAAGCTACCTATGTTCAGTGCTATAATTGCAGGGAGATGGGGCATTATGCAAATGAATTTCCTAAGCGTTAGGAGAACTTACCTCAGAAAAGGCCAAGGGATCAAGGCCAAGCTTATGCTATCACTACTGATGAGGTAGAAGCTCCGAAAGACGTGGTGGCAGGTAATTTAATGGTTTCCTCAAGTTTAGAAAATGCATTATTTCATTCTGGATCATCACATTGTTTCATATCTTCCTAGTTTGATATGAAAATTAGATATTTCCATTTTTATTTAACAAGGGAGTTGTCAGTTAAAACACCTAAGGGAAGTATCATTGCAACAATGTTTTGTGAATCAGTCCCCATTAGAGCACATAAATGTTCTTTATATGTGGATCTCGTCGTCATACCTATGATTGAGTTTGATATAATCCTCGATATGGACTAGCTTTCAGACTATGATGCGAATATTTATTGTAAGAATAAAGAGGTTACGATTCTTGATGATGATGATAAGGAACACCTTATCTTTAGAGCAGAATCGTCACCACCTAATTCTTATCTAGATCCACCCCAAATAGCTCAACTAAATTAAATTATTAGGGAGGAAGAGAATGAAATGACTGTGGGTGATGAAAGGAATGTTCAAATAGAGGATGTACCTGTTGTGAAAGAATATGTAGATGTGTTTCCAGAAGATTTACCTGGACATCCTCCAGAACGAGAAGTTGAGTTTTACATTGATTTAATTCCTGGATCAAGGCCTATATCAAAGACCCCTTATAGAATGGCCACTATAGAATTAGTTGAACTAAAGAAACAAATAGAGGAATTGATTAATAATGGATTTATTTGCCCCAGTGTTTCTCCATGGGGAACCCCTGTTCTTTTTGTAAAAAATAAAGATGGATCTATGAGGTTATGTATCCACTACAGGGAGATCAATGCTATAACAATAAACAACAAGTACACCCTACCATTCATTGATGATTTATTTGAACAACTGCATGGAGCTCAATACTTTTCAAAGATTGACCTTTGATCTGGATACCATCAGTTGTGTGTGAAGAAGGAAGACATTCCATAGACATCATTTCGAACCAGGTACGGGCATTACGAGTTTACTATAATGCCTTTTGGATTGAAAAATTCACCCTTTATATTCATGGATCTGATAAATAGAGATTTCAAGGAGTATCTAGATGAATTTTTGGTGGTATTTATTGACAATATCTTGGTATACTCCAAAACCTACGAAGATCATGAAAATCACTTGCGCATTATCTTGAAGACTGTGAGAAGGAATGATTTATATGGGAAGTTTAGCAAGTGTGAATTCTGGCTTCAGGAGATTTCTTTTTTGGCCATATTGTCTCTAAAGATGGAATCTCTGTTGATCCTTCTAAGACCAAGGCAATCCAGGAATGGCTAGAACCTCAAGTATAACTGAGGTACGTAGTTTTATTGGTTTGGTAGGTTATTATCGACGTTTCATCCAGAATTTTTTCCAATTGGCTAACCCATTAACGATGCTCACATGTAAAGGGGTTAAATTTGATTGGATAAAAGAGTGTGAAGAATGTTTCGAAGAACTGAAGAGAAGATTAGTCAATGATCCTAAATTGACTCTACCATCGGGGAATGATGGGTTCGTTATTTATTGTGACGCATCGAAGAAAGGACATGGTTGTGTCCTTATGTAGAATGATAGTGGTATTGCCTATGCATCACGACAATTGAAAATTCATGAACATAACTATCCTACTCATGATCTTGATTTAGCAGCTGTGATCTTTGTTTTGAATATATGGAAGCACTACCTCTATGGTGAAAAATGTGAGATTTATACTGATCACAAGAGTTTGTAGTATATTTTCTCACAAAAAGAACTCAACATGAGGTAAAGGATATGGCTTGAATTAGTCAAGGATTGTGATTGAATGATACACTACCACCCGGGGAAGGAAAACAAGGTGGCAGATGCTTTGAGCAGAAAAGATCATGGAGTTTTGAACAATATGAGAATTGGAAGGGATCCAATTTTCATGGATCTAGTGAAGATGGACAGGGGAATAACCAGGGAAGGAGAAACATCAATTCTTTATCAAATGTTTGTCAAACCATCTTTACTAGAAAGGATTAAGAGTTCTGAGACCGATGATGAAGAATTTCAAAAGAAGATTAAATCTGTGAATGATGGGAGACTAAGAGATTTTCTGTATGAAGATGGAATTTTGAATTTCAGGAAGAGACTTTGTGTTCCCAATATACCTGATCTAAAAAGGGAATTGCTGGATGATTCTCATAGTTCCAATTTTTCTATACACCCTGGGAGCACCAAAATGTATAGAGATTTGAAGGAACATTTTCGGTGGGACAATATGAAGAGGGAGATTTCTGATTTTGTGTCAAGATGTATTGTTTGTCAACAAGTGAAAACTGGAAGGCAACACCCTGGAGGAGTCATGAAACCTCTTCCCATACCGGAGTGGAAATGGGACAATATTACGATGGACTTTGTCATGGGGTTACCAAAGACTCCTAGATGGAATGATGCAATATGGGTTATTGTTGATCGTCTTACCAAGTTAGAAATTTTCTTACTATAAGAGAAGATCTACCACTGGAATGTCTAGAAAGACTATATATTAATGGAGTTGTGAGACTTGATGGATTAACCCTATCGATTGTTTCTGATCGTGATCCACGTTTTACTTCAAGATTCTGGAAGAGTCTTCAGAAATCCTTAGATACTGAACTTCATTTGAGCACTGCCTACCACCCTCAGACAGACAGACAATCAGAACAGACTATTCAAACCTTAGAAGACATGTTGAGATCCTTCTCACTTGACTTTCAGGGTATGTGGGATCAGTATTTACCTATAGTAGAATTTTCCTATTACAATAGCTTCCATTCGAGTATTCAGATGGCACCATATGAAGGGTTATACGGAAAGAGATGTCGCACACCAACCTGTTGGGATGACATTGGTGAAAGAAAACTTGTAGGTCTAGAAATGGAAGAGGAAACGTTGGGAAAGGTGAAGGTAATCCAAAATCACATCAAAGAATCTCAAAGTAGGGAGAAGAGCAATGCCGATAATCGAAGGAAGGATTGGGAATTTCAAGTCGGTGATCATGTTTTCCTGAAGGTATCTCCATGGAAGGGAGTCATACATTTTGGTAAGAAAGGTAAATTGAGTCCCAGGTACATCGGACCATTCTAAATTCTACAATGAATTGGGGCTGTAGCTTACAGATTGGAAATGCCGCCAAGTCTCTCCAAAGTTCACGATGTGTTCCACGTATCTCTGTTGAGGAAATGCATGCCTGACCCAATGCATGTACTCACCTATGAAGAATTAGAACTGGAACCCGATTTGTCTTATTGTGAAGAGCCCATCAGGATTCATGATACGAGAGAACAAGTACTGAGAAACCGGACGACACGTCTGGTAAAAGTTTTGTGCAGAAACCATAAGATGGAAGATGCAACGTGGGAACCCGAGGAACTTATGATGAAGAAGCACATGAGTCTTTTCATTTGATAAGTATTCTAGAAATTTCGAGGATGAAATTATTTGAAGGAGAGGAGAATGTAACACCCCAAGCTTCTATGGTATGCTTCTCTTTAAATAATGTGATAGCGTGTGTTGTACACAACACCGAGTTCTAACACACCATAACCAATCAAACTAGCCGTTATGAATAGTCATATCTAATTTTTGAAATTATATATATTTGATATTTCAAAATAGACTTCATTTTTGGATTTGGAATATCGAATTTAACCTAAGGTGAAATTTTGGTACTTTTCGGATAACTTTAATATTTTGATGAATAGTGAAAATTACTAAATTTTAATTAAAAAAAAACTTTTTTAATCAAAATATTTAATAGTGATAAATTATAAATTTTAGTGGTTTTAAAGTATATTTAGAATATATTTTTACCATTTTATACAATTTTGTTCATTGGACATAATTTTACAATTAAACAGGACATAAACAAGTTTCAATCTTTTAATAGTTATTATCTCTTAAAAACACGGTTTTTGTTTTAACAACGGGAATTAATTTTAAATTAATTTCTGCCACTTCTGTGTTTTGAATTTGGAAAAATGTATTCCATATTTGTAATCAAGATGTTCAAATTGTGTAAATAGGTAACTTTTATTTTTAGACATTTTGAATAATTACTTCGGTAAATATTGTATTTACCATGGTTAAGGGTAAATCCAGTAAATAAGGGATAAAAAATAATATTATAATAACACTAAATTACCATAAAACGTGTCCTAGAATTATTAGTTGATACATGTTCGACCATAGGCATCTTTGGGTAGATTTTGGGACCCCATGGAGCCACTTGTAGGTGATAGGGACACTTAATTTTAATTAAGTTAAAATAAGTACAAAAATTACATAAGCATATATGTTTTAGAAAAACAATTTTTACATAGGGTTATATATGTTGGATTTTTGACGATAAATATTCATTATAAATATAAAAATATTTCCTACATAATGATATTTTATTTATAATTTTTAGACTTTAAATAATTTAATTTATTTATGACAAAATTATGATGCAGTAATTACCATAATAGTTACAAATTAAAATAATTGATATTATAAATACCAAAATAAATATAATTTGAGACTTTTAATGAATTAAAATAATTTTATATGATAATATGAGATATTAGGATTGATTTATTTGACTTTTTTTGATGTAATAATTCTGTTATGAGTTTCACAAAAATCAACTTTTGAATAGTGTCAAAATTGACTTAAAAGAGTTTTTTTAAAACAAATATTATATTATTAATTGATATTAAATTCCTAAAAATATAAGGTTCGTCCAAGAGACTTATATAATGATAGTTATATAATTAATGGACCTCTGGGGGGTCGCTTGGATGAATATAGTAAGTTTATTAACTATATAATATAAAAATACAAGGAGAAACTGTAAAAGTGAAACTAATTAACTTAGAGTTAATACATTAATATAAGGTCAATATAAGTACCCAAACCTGTCTAAATTCAATTGGTTGAGTGGTTTTCGCCCCATCCCCACCTTAAAATTTAAATAATCCACTTTTGAGCCATTAGAAACCGAATATTAATTTATTATAAATTAATATTTCTAGCTTTTCCAAAGGTGTCCCTCACCCCTCTTATAAAAGGGCACTCGTCCTTTTCATATCTTCACACCTTCAAAGCCTTCTGGTTCGGCCAAACTCTACCCAAATACTCTCCAAAATTTCCTCAATACAACTTAGAGGCTTTAGTTTGATCAGAAATCCAACCTAAGAAGCCCTTTTGATCAAATAAAAAGGAAGAACCCGAAGAAGAGGTAATGTTTTCACCACCCCTTTTCAAGTTCCTTTCTTCTTCCACTTCTTCATTCATTGTTATTACCATTATAAAATAATAACTACAGTATATAATGTATATTGTGATGTTATTATAAATATGGTATAACCATATTCAGTATTCTATCCACACTTTGAATAACATGTCACCATACATGTGTACGTACGACTTACCGTCTCCACATCGTGGTGTAATTGTTATTCAATATATTATTATTTGGATGGGTATAATAATGATGTGTAACTCATGTAAATAATAAATATAACATGTTAATTATTCTTTATATAAAATATAACATCCATTTATATATTATTTTAATATCAAAAGAATTATATTATCGCTCGTGCGTACGTACGGACTACCGTCTCCACGAACGTGATGAGATTCATTCTCCATCGTATCCATTCAAGTATAATTATCATTTGATGATTTAAAAATGATGTTTAAGGACTTGATATCATTATGTATATGAATAATATACAACCAATACATTACAAACATGGCTTAAATAACAAAACATATAAAAGTAAACAAGTAATTTAACACCTGAAACAACGATAATAATAAGATATTATTAACAAATCAATGTTAAAAGATCATATATGATATAATAATAATGTATATGATTCTTGTATAATTTAATAACAATTATTTCAACATTATACAGGAGGTTAACCTACCCCAACCAAGGAAAATTACAAGTTAAGGGTTTATTTCGCAATCTTTTCATTATCTGAGGTTGTTTATACGTAATAACCTACTGGGATTTCTTTACCATCCACATCCATGTTTCTCCAAAATGTATTTCAAAACATTTTTACCATTTACAAGAATATGGGTTAAAGTCATTTATACCCTTTTATGACTTTTATGAGAGGTTTATAAAGGAATCTTTCTATCATTTTTAAAAAAATGTGCTTTTTAACCTTTTAACAGAATTAAGGTAAGAATATTTTTTTAACTTATATGGAGGGTGCGGCTATTTTCCGCCGTTACAAAATCGTTAAAGCTTCCCTTACAATCTTATAAGAATACTTTCAATGATAATGTTTCATTTTATATCACTCTTAAATGATTTCAAAATAAAAATAGATATTTCTGTAAAAAGAGTTTCGATTTCATCTATGTCAGCATCCTTTAATGGATTTTAAACTTATTTGGAGATGATTTGTTATGAAACAAAACATCAATATTGTATTGAAGGTTTTGTGATATGTTTGAATATGGATATGTTATTTTCATGGTTTATGGATGAAGTATTTACATTTTTTATGCTAGTTTTAATACGAATGTTTATGTTATGTTTAATCATTTTCATATGGAATGTATTGAACTAAATATGTGACAGGTGGAGCCCGCTATAGCTCATCGATGCATCGGTAGGTCTCAGGAGACAAACTAGTGTCTTGGCACAAGGCCATGAAAAAATATTATCTGTAGTCTTGGCACGAGGCCTTGGCTATGTGGTTATGATAGTCTGACAATATGCATTCCATCATTATGAAAGTGGTTATTGATATTGCATGTGATTATTTGATTAATAGAATATCCATGTGAATATGTAAATGTAATTATTTCATTTTATTTTTAAAATACTATTTTTATGTTCAAGTTAAAACGCTTTTGTTTTAGTTAAAGATTTCCTTAAATGTTTATTCTTATTTATGAAAGTTTCCGCTATATTTTTATCCTTACTGGGCATTTGAGCTCACCCCTTTTCTATGTTTTATTTTTCCCAGGGTAAGACGAATTAAATTATGAATGACCTGCAGGGATAGTATGTGGGGATATGTTTGTGGAATATGAAGAAATGATTTTGTTGTAGTTTTCATTATTATGATGTAATGTAAGACTTATGAATATATCTAGTATTTCCAAGGCTACTAAACCAATCAGTCTTTCGAGATTTGATCCTTCTTGTGATCATGCCAATGTTATGTAATAATGCGCTGACTCTGGGTAACTGCGGTCAGGGCGTTACATTACAAGACATAATGTTAACAATATTTTAAGGATTCAGAGACTAGAAATTTAAATTTATCCTGATCATGACCTATTATTTACTTCAATATTATGAAAATTTATTATAATGATCTTAATACTGATATTCATTTGAGAAACACTTATTATTATCGTACCGATGGGTATTCTAAAATGATTTCCCTGAAATTAAAAGATATGTTGAGGTATTTTTCACTTCACTTTTGTGGTATGTGAGATCAATATTTACCTCTGGTAGGGTTTTCTAATATCAATATATTCCAACACATTATTCAAATGGTGTTAGATGAAGCTTTATATGGCATGAAATTTCATACTCTAACTTTTTGGATGATGTTGGTGAAACAAAATTTGTGGGTCCTGTTCTTTTTTATGAGACAGTTAGAAATTAATTTTTTTGATAAAATATATTAAATATAATAAATGTAGGAGAAACTGGTATTCCCATAAAATAATCGAATATTATGGATTTCGTGTTGTATACAGTATTTTCATGAAAGTCTCTCTATGGAAGGGAGTTTAATATTCTCTAATAATAAAATACAACACTCAGGTACATCAGACCTCTTAGAATTATGGAATAAATTAGAGTTATGGAATATAATTTCAATATTCTACCTAGCCCCTATAAATTACATAAAATGTTATATATCTCTCTTCTGTGGTATTCTAAGATAGAACAAACAAATGTGATTACTTCAAAATAAATAAAATTGGAACTAAATTTATATTAATATTAAAAGCCTCTCCAGATTCTATGAACTAGGCAATAAAAAATTTTATATGACCATTATAACATACGAACTAAAATTGGTATGTAATATTAGGATTATCTAGATAATGAAAATAAATTTTTCTCACATTTATAAAATAATATCAGGGGTTACCTATAAAGATAAATTGAATGTAAAATAAATGATCTTCCCAAAAACAATTTTTATGTTTATAAATATTTTTTGTAATTATTAAAATAGATCAGTAATAGGAACTTTTCAAATGAATTTATATATTATATTTTCAATATAATGTTTTAGAATTCATCTAGTGTTTTTACTAGGCATAAAAAACAAATCATGTTTTATAATTAAAAAATATATTTTTATACAAATCATTTATCATCACATTTTTCTAAATTTATTTCATCTATATATATATATTTATGTATTATTCTAGAAAAATGGGTTCTATATTTTGAATAATATGTTTTGAATATGGAATATATATCCCTTTCATTTTTTGTCAACAAGAATCGTTACTACGGTGAAATTTATCATCTCTGTACAGGGTAAATTTTGTTAATCTAGGTTAAAAATAAGTAATAAGGCCATAATATTTCATATTAATTATTATTTGATTAATTTAATTTGACCATTATCAACAGAGGATCAAAATTTATATTTTTAATGGATACTTTTCAATGAATATGATTAATATAATATTTAAATCAGAGTTAAAAAATGTCACTCTCATAGTTTTAAAAATCAATTAGGATTCCACATAGGGACAAAAGAAATATATGAATGAATATAGATGTGTATTTTGTAAATAATGAAATTATTTTCATGAATATAGTTTATTTAAATATTTTACTTGTTATATTATTATTTAAAATTCGTGTTCAACGATAATATAGTTCTTTTTAAATTAATTGAAAATAATATAAATGATATTATGAAAATTATATGTGTTATAATATCAATAATTTTTTTTCTTCATTTTTTATTTTCAGTAATATGAAATATTAGTTATGTTTATCCAAATTATATTTTGAATGAAACTTTTTCATGGTGTATTTTAAGTCAAATTAATTGAATCGTTTCAAAATTGATGTTAATGATAATTTATTAAAACAATATTTTATTAAATGATTTAAAAATCATTAAAATCCTAAAATAGGACATGGTTTTATGATATAGTCCAAAAAATCATTCCATTTTTTTGTATGTGTAAATAATTACATTATATATATGTGTGAAAATTATGTTACCATGATTAATGGTAAAATTTATTAAGACAGTGATTAAATGAAAATAAATGTTTTAAAACACCCCAAAAGCAAGTAAATAATTTATTAGATAATGATATTTCAACAATATACTACCCTAGGATCAAAAATAATATTGTATGTATGTATTTTTCTGGATAATTTCTTTATTATAATTTAAATTTTCGTAAATTTCAGAAGTTTACCTCACCTAAATTATAAAAGGGAATCTCCTCCATCACATATTTACAGCACTTTGATCCATATATATCGACCAAATCCTCCCCATTTCTCTTTTAAACATCCTTGGATACAATATTTATTTTCTGTTAATTTAAAAATACCTACATTATTTAAATTAATAATATATCTAATTGAATATTACTAATATAGAGCTAATCATATGTATGTAGTATTTAATGTCCATTTGTTTATACTCTTTATCATAAAATAATATAACCATACTAGGATAAAAAATAAATTGTCATAAATAGGATGATATATTCTTGTAGTGAGGTTAAAACCATATTCCATCTCTTTTCCATGATAATAAAATTGAAAACATTTCACTTTCATATGTACACTTTACCATCTGCACGTAGCGATGTAATATATTTTCACACCAATTTACCTGGATGATTATAATGATATATATAATGAAAATATATGATACCTTCTTCATAAATATTACTCTATGACAATAATATCATATAAAATTTATTTCCTTCCTATTCATTTTAAATCGATAATTCCAATCATTCATACTTGTGGTCTACCAGGATTATAAAGCGACATGATTCATTTTTTCATTTACATTTTACATTGATTGTAAAATAGATCGATTTAATGTATATATAATATATATCTTATATGATAATTATTTTATAAATATTTATTATTATTCATTTTTCTTTCATTCCATCTTTCAAAAAGAGAGAACATCATTTATGGAATCCCTACTTTTTAATACATAACTTATCATTAAAATCAACATACAACAGATCATTGATGATTGGTGTCTTGGAAATAAGGTACATAATACATGAAAATATAAATTATTCTTCCAATACACATGTTAGGATTCACCATAGGTTTATCCTATGTAAAATTACAGCATCTCATAACCCGGTTACATACGTTATTGGAAAGGGTCAATATAAGCCTCGGTAAGGAAAATTAGTGAAACAATTTACATGTGAAATTGAGAGATATCAATAAAAAATGGAGAATATCTTAATAGAATCTTAAAATTGTTTATAATATTAATAATAACATGATTAATAACTTGAAATGTTTATAACTCATTTAATAGAGACATCCATAAGCACATCACCAAAGTTCATCCCTAAGGAGTGATAAAATTTAACAAGGTTATTGACCAAGGTATCACAGAACAATCATCCTTAGAAATTAATTTCTTTAAAAAATTCCATGGATAAATATATGCGATTAACGATAATATTCCTTTACATACATGTGTTACACAAATATCATAATAAAAATATCATAAATAATCCACGGATAAAAAAATTAATGGGATTCATATCTAAATAATGGTATTTTAAAAAGTTCTTAAAAACATGGTCATTATGTCATTTTAAACCCACGGAAAGAGAATAATATTTTTATGTACGTCAATTAAAGAAAAAAGTTAATAAAAATTATTTTATGATGAATACCCCTAAAATGATATAGGTTTTGGTATTCATATAAAAATAATAAATGAATTTCTTGATAAAAAGAGAGTAATTTTGAGAAAAAAAAGCATACAACATAACAAATGTGAAAGATAGTTTTATAAAACATTAAACAGAGAAGGTACAAGTGTTTCCCCATTATAAATTACTCATAAAAAATTATAGGGAAAAAATAAAATGTAAATAAGAACATGTTATGTAAATTTTAAAGACATTCCATATAAAAGCGAACTTGAAAGGAAAAGAGATGGGGAAATTTCCCAAAAAAAATTCGACAACCAAATAGAGTGACTTAAAAATACATAAAATGAGTTGGTGAGAGTGAAAATGGTATCTCATAATTTTGATATAAATTGGATAGAAATATTGATATTGGAGAACATATCCCAACAAAAAATATAAATTATATGATATAACATAAAATAAGTATTTTACTAAAAGATGAGGGTGAAAGGATCCCTTACATTAAAGAGTAACATCTAAAACTCGATTATCGGGATATTGGTAGATTGAGGGAACCTGAGATGAATCCTTTAGAGGTAAAAATACCAGAGCATAGTTGAGGTTTAATTTGGAATGACTGGAATGAATGAATGAGTTGGTATTTATTGCAAAAGTGTGGAAATATTTTATTAATTCACTAATTAAATTCTTGGTATTTGCGGTGAGTTATTTGAGACAGGATCCTGTCTCAAATACGCTTTAACGATAGGGTCCCATCATTAATATGCTTTACTGACAGGGTGCAGTCGTAAATACCATTATTTGCGATGGGCTCATCACAAATAATGTTATTTGCGATGGGAAACATCACCGTCACAAATAATTCTCTGATTATATGTATTATATATACATAAACTTTGTAGCGACGGGCCCGTCGCAAATAGTTTTTCTGATGGGACCTCGTCCCATCGCATATATATATATATATAACATTCTAAGATAGGACCGTCACAACAAAGTATTTGAGACGGGCCCATCGCAACTATGTATTAGTGACGGGCAAGTAGTCCCGTCGCAAATAGCATTTTAAAAATATTTAGTTAAACTATATGTGACAGGGTCCCATCGTAAAAGGTCATGTCGCAAAAAATAAATTAATTTAAAAAAAATAAATTTTATAAAATTAGTATTAATGAAAAGTTAATAATACTATTATTTAAAAAATAAAAAATTTAAAATTCTCAATACTCACAAAAAAATAACAAAATAAAAAAAATATTATTACTATTATTATTAGTAAATAAACAAACAATAAAAAATATAATAGTAAAAAAATATATTTAATAAAACACTATTAATATTATTAAAATAATAAAAAATAAAAAATATTAAAATTCTCAATATTCAAAAAAAAAATATAAAAATAATAATAAAATATTAAAAAATAAATTATGTAATATTTTCACCAATATAAAGACAGAAAATGTAAATAATTCATATTACAATGTTAAATTAAAATGTTTGTAACATATAAAAAATCGTCGGGGGTCATCTTCTAGAGGAGGTGGAGGAGCTGACGGAGCTGGTGGAGGAAACTCCATCCCAAAACTACAAGTCAGATGGTGCATGTACTCCATCTACTCGCGATGCTGCTGCTGCCATCGATGCGTCTCCTCCTCATGCTGCTGCTGCTACTACTGCTCCCATCGATGCATCTTCACCTCGTAATGCTGCTCATGCTGCTGATGCCACCGACACATCTATTCTTGCGGCTTCTGTAATGTCTCTATAAGCTCATCCGGAGCATGCAACTGCTCCTGATACTGTGAACCAAAAGATGATGTCTCTCCACGAGCTCCTCTCGAGCTGGTTTCTGACATCGAAGAAGTACCATAATAAGTACGATGAGTCAAATGAGATCCAATACCAACTACTCTTCCTATCTCAATGCCATACGTAGTCACCTATATCCATGTCGCCTCGTCAAAATGGTGAGCACTGGTCTGCTCAGTCATCTCATTCTGACCTTCATCCTATGTCTGAGAGGTCACAGCCTCATATAACACCTTCGATTCCAATTTAAAATTAAAATTGTGAAAATATTATATGCAGTTAATTATCAAAATAAAAAAAATAACACTAACCAAAATCCGATGCTCATGATCACCTCTAATCTCTCCAGTGTCTAGATCACTGTACATCCTACGATAAATGTCAATCAATGTAATATCAGGATGCTTGAATGCCTACAGAAATATAAGATAAACTATTTATATTTAATGTTATATAAAATAATTAGAAAACATATTTACCAGATGCTCTCTAGGAGAGCTGAATGTACAACTACCAGCTCGATGCATCACCTCCTGTCTCCCCCGGTTCTATCATCCCACTGAATATCTCCTCTAAAATCCACCACCCAACTAGTGTAAACATATTCCATCCCAAAAATGAGATAAAATTTACTCTGGTATGTAGGCTCTACATGACTCATCAAATTTTTTCACTCCTACTTTCATAATGGTTGTACTTCTTAATTTGTACAAAAACTGACCGAAACAGTCACACATAGAAACCTTCCATGCCGCATGCATAGCGTCGCACATGCTATCATTGATAGTTTACCATAAAACCTAAAAATAATTTATAATATCAAGATTTTATCAAAATAAATTTAAAAATAAATATTATTTAATTACATACCAGCCAATGATGGAACATGTCGCGTCACACATCAACAGGAATCTATTCCCATGTGATCTATGGATGAGAAAAATAATTGTGTAAGATATCGCCCCCTATCCAATAGCCACATGCAAAAAACTATGAAAAATGAATAAATAATCAAATAATTAGTATATATATAAATAAATTAATGAAAGAGAACTAAAATATTTAGGTTACTATATTTCTGGGTGTGTGGATTGAAACCATGATGTGGACGTCGCTCAGGGATAGGGTCAGGAATTATCACTCATGCAAGACCGCGCCCCCTCCATATACCCCATGAACCGCTAGTAGGTTGTGTGTTAGATGATCCAACATACCCATCATCCAAAGGTAGCTCAGCCTCCTATAACTCACCCAATAGAGCAGAGTCCATCAGAAACACAAAATTATTGCTGTTAGAAAATAGTTAAAAATATCTATTATATATATAGATATATATTAGTTATGATTATAACAAGAATTTAACTATTTCAATGTTAATCTTCATCCTCTTCTCCATAGCTGTCAATGTCAATGTCTTCATCTTCCTCCTCAACATCATCAATATCCATATGAGCTTCAGTTTCTGTATCTCTTGTCATTTCAAATTCATTTATAACACCATTAACATATTAATCACCATCGATCATTAATTGTGGGGTGTCATCATCGATATTCATGTCTCTTTGTGAATTAGATGGATTTTGAGCAGTCTCTTGAAAAATTTCAATTCCTTCCACTTTAGTGAAACCACATTCATTTTGAGTAAACTCATTTTCTCGAGATTTCAGTTTTATTTTGCTCCACCAATCGCTCATGTCTCTTGAAGTAGCATAGTACATTTCATAATAAATTTGATGTGACTGTTGAGCCTGTACAAATGGTTCATTTACTGCAAGATGATTTTTATATTTAATATCGATGATTCCATGAGCCCGATGAACATGCTAGCCTCTCTCAGTATCCAACCACTAAAATTTAAACATTGTTATGTAATTCTATCCTAAATAACACAGATCAATAATTTCATCCAAAATTCCATAAAATTCAAATTTAGTTGCTCTATGATGTGATCCTCTCAAGAAAACTCAATTGTTCATTGTTTTTTATTCCCCGTATTCATGTGTATGAAATCAAAAACCATTCACCACTTATGCATTATAATATTTAACCATTTTGGATGGTGGGTTACAAAATATACACAGTCGCTTATCAATTTTATCAGCATATTGAGACACCTGAATATTTGTAAAACAATTTTAAATATAATAAATAATAAACATAATTGATACTAAATCATCAATAAATTGTGTTACTAGTTTTTTAAACCATTGAGAAAATCATTTTTTGTCTGATTTATTCAAGTGCTTCTGCTGTAATTTGTGGAACTTATTTCATGATATGATTATCATATAACCTACAAATGAAACATGCTTAAATACTATAAAATAAATTATATTATAAGTGATATAAGCAATCACATGAAAAATGATGTCATTTTTTCACAATTGAGTAGAACGTATGTATGTGCTATGTGATGTTCATCATCTGAAATCCATCGTTCATGAACTCCACCGAAACCAAGATTTGGCTGATTAAAAACTGTTAATTGATTCTCCATTTCTTCATTAAAATTACACTTTTTTCATCCCATATGACTGTGTTTAGAGGGATATTGACATTCAAAACAATGAGTGTAGAAAATGGAAATTTCCTCTTGCAAATAAGCTTCAACAATTGAGCCTTCAACTTCTGCTTTGTTACATATTCTTTTCATCAATTTCTATATGCATCTCTCGAATGGGTACATCCATTGAACCTATATTAGACCTCCACATTTACCTTCATGTGGAAAATGTAATATCAGATGTTCTATTGAGTCAATGAAAGCCAATAGAAGGATTTTTTCCAGTTTATATATAATTACAGAAACATCTTTTTCTAGTTTTCTTAGCACATCGTAGTCTTTTTTCACTACAAAAATGTCTCGAAAAAATATTATATGTCTCTTATAGAATCCGAAATCAATATATTCAACAATCATCTAAATCCAATCGGCATAAGTTTTTCCACTATAACATGACAATCATGACTTTTTAATATAGTAATATAACCATTCTTGACACATCTTCCCAAATTTGAAGCATAGCCATCTGGAAGTATCAAATCAACAATCCACTGAAAAAATAATAAAATAATCTCTTTGGATAGTGTATAAGATGCTTTTGGCATCATTAACCTCTATGATCTGACATTTTCAAATAGTTCATGTTCTGGTCGCCTGCAAATTTGGGTAAGATCTAATCGTGCCTTTACAGTATATTTGGTCTTACCTGGGGGATACACAACTGTATGAAATAAATTATCGAAATAGTTCTTCTCAATATGCATAACATCCAACATGTGGTGGACCAACAAATCTGACCAATACAGAAGATCCCAAAAAATGCTCAGTTATATCCGATTATGTTCTTTCCCAAAGACTTGAATTTTTTGTTGGTTTACTGTTGGTCCAAATGTGATGGGAGATAATGAAAATACAACTGAATTTAACACTTTACCTGAGATCATCATTGGAGATTAATCACTATCAATTGTACCTTTTCTGAAATGAGATTTGTTCCTCCAAAAGGATGATCGGTTGGATGAAATATACGGTGAAAATCAAAGTAGCAAGGTTTTTTCCATTCATAAGCATAAAATATTTGTTTTCATTCATACAGTGAGGACATGATTTCATAGTATGTGTACTCCAACCAGATAAGATGCCATATTCCAGAATGTCACTAATCATCCACATGAATGTTTCTTTTAATATGAAATTTTTTTTCACAGCAACATCATATGCATTAACACTATAACTCCACAATGAATTTAACTTATCAATCAATGGTTTCAAATAAAGATCAATATTCATTTTCGGATGTCCTGGGATTAATAGAGTCAAAAAGATATAATCCTCCATCATCAACAACGACAGAGGGAAATTGTATGGAGTTATAAAGACAGGCCAACGTGAATACAGACAACCATAAGAACGAAATGGATAGAAACCGTCAATAGAAAGAAGCAATCACACATATCAGGCTTCTATAGAAAAAGACGAATATAGACGATCAAAATGATTCCATGAATCACAATCAGATGGATGATTCGTGGTTTTATCAGTTCAAATCTCGGTTTTGTGCAATGGAATCGTTGAAGCTGGGTTCTGAGACATTAATAAACTCTGCATCCGGGGTGTAAGGGGGGAAAATCTCAACTGTTTTACTGGAATTGATCTAGAACTCCCTGGTTGAGCTTTTTTATACCTTGATTTTCCACATGTGGTACTACTATCCAATGACTCAATTTCACATAAATATAAGATGTTATCATTTGGACATGCATGAAACTTCCAATAACTAAGGCCCAGATTACGAATCATCCTCTTGCCCTCATATTAATTTACAGGAAACACATTTCCTTCAGGTAACAGTGTTTTAACCAAAGAAAATATCTGATCAAAATAGCTGTTTGACATTTCATTATATGATTTAATATCCATAAATTTTGCAACCGCTTCTAATTTTCTTATCTTGTAACCAGGATATAATGAGTCATCATCAGTCCACAACAACATATACAATTTGAATGGTGCCAACTCAGGAGTTAAATCAATATGATTTTGAGTTTCAGTTTGTTGCATTGATGGACTTGCAATATCATGTACTAAATTTTAAAACCGTGATGCATCTGGAATAAAGTTATTTGGATCTTCTCTGGAACTGCATTCACTATGTTGATACAAAAAAACATAATCTGGTTGAAAACCAAACTGTAAGATATTTCTACCAACATTGTCAAATGTGTCAAACATTCTCAGAGCACATTTTTTAAAAGGACACATAATTGTTCGTTCTGAATCATATTCTGGTTTTGATAATGTAAATGCTATGAAAGCTTCAACACCCTCAATATATACCAGATTTAAAATAGAACCATTTGGATTTCAACGCTGATTTATCGAAGCTCGATCATCTAATAATGACTGATATCGACATCCATGTTCCATATTATTCTACATAAAATATAAAATCAACATTGTTTTTGAATAATTTGAAATTATAAAAACACTATCTGAAAAAATAATATAAATAATTAAAACTACTTAATAATTTCCATTAATTAAGGGCGACACAATTTCCAATGGATTGATCGCTAATCTTTTGTATGATGGCTTATTTAATTGCATCTTTCTCACACTAATTGTTCTAATTATTTCTAATTATTTTAAATTATTACTAATTATTGCCAATTATTACAAATTATTACTAATTATTACTAATTGTTACTAATTATTACTAATTCTTACTAATTATTCCTAATTATTACTATTTATTACTAATTATTACAATTTATTACTAATTATAACTATTTATTAATATTTATTACTAAATTAGCAATACTTAGCAACACTTATCCACATAAAAACTGCTTGAATAATGAAAGGAAATTTGGTAATTATCTTTGTGGAGATGATTACAAATTTTCCATTCGTTGTCCAAGCAGATTTCTTTTACTAATTATTAATAATAATAAAAATATATTATCAATATTTACGACAAAAAAAATTTAATATTATTAAAATAAAAAATAATTTATAAAATATTAAAATTATCAATATTTGCAACAGACTTTTCTCTATTCTTAACATGTTCAAATCTCAAAGGGTTGCCAATTCTCAGGTTATGCGTAATAAAAAAAATTGTTAGCCATGTACAATGTGAAGTCTAAAATTATACTTGAATGGTTGACCACCACGCAAGTATTGTTTCAATAGGACGACCAAAGTAATGACGTTCTCTTCTCCAAGAATCATATCACATGACCATTAACATAGATTATTCATCCTTAAAAACTTGAGGGGATATCAGTATCTTACCCTTAAATTTTAAAGGAAGAATGGTCAGTGTAAAGGGTCATGTGAGATAATTCTTATAGATGAGAAGGGCCTGACTTGGATTTTTCTATTGCAACACTACTATCTAGGTGACCAACCATACAAGGAAAATTATAGAGTTTATATTGAACATGGCTGACACAAACTTTTTATTTTGCATGAGCTGACAATTGGTGAAACTTTGAGGTTTGAACATGTAAACAAATGAGGAAAACCTGTTGTGAATATTGATTATTTTAATATTTTATAAATATTTTATTATTTTAATAATATTAATATATTTTTTTCATAAATATTGATAATATAATTTTTTTATTACTTATTATTACTAATTATTACTAATTAATACTAATTATACCTAATTATAACTATTCACTACTATTTATTAATAATTAGTACTAATTATTACTAATAATTACTAATTATTACTAACTATTACTAATTATTACTAATTATTACTAATTATTACTATTTATAACTAAATTATAACTCATTTTTACTAAGTATTACTAATTATTACAAATTATTACTATTTATTAATAATTATTACTAATTATTAGTAATTATTACTAATTATTACAAATTATTACTAATTATTACAAATTATTACTATTTATTACTATTTATTACTATTTATTACTATTTATTACTATTTATTAATATTTATTAATATTTATTACTATTTAATATTATTTATTACTATTTATTTCTATTTATTACTATTTAATACTATTTATTACTACTTATAACTATTTATTACTAATTATTACTAATTATTACTATTTATTACTATTAATAACTATTTACTACAATTTATTAATATTTATTACTATTTAGTACTATTTATTACTAATTATTACTAATTATTACTAATTATTACTAATTATTACTAATTATTACTAATTATTACTCATTATTACTATTTATTTCTATTTATTACTATTTATATCTATATTTTACTATTTATATCAATTTATTACTAATTATATATATTTATTACTAAATATGTCTAATTATTACTAATTATATCTAATTATGACTAATTATATCTAATTATTACTAATTAAAGCTAATTATTACTAATTATAGCTAATTATTACTAATTATTACTAATTATATCTAAATATTACTAATTATAGCTAATTATTACTAATTATACCTAATTATTACAACTTATATCTAATTATTCCTAAATATATCAAATTATTACTAATTATATCTAACTATATGTATTTATTACTAATTATATCTACTTATTACTAATTATATCTATTTATTACTAATTATATCAAAATATTACTAATTATATCTAATAATTACTAATTATACCTAATTATTACTACATATATCTAATAAAATCTAATTATATCTAATTATTCATAATTATATCTAATTATTCCTAATTATATCTAATTATTACTAATTTTATCTAATTATTTCTATTTATTACTAATTTTATCTAGTTATTACTAATTATATATATTTATTACTAAATATATCTATTTATTACTAATTATACATATTTAATGCAAATTATATCTATTTATTGTTAATTATATCTATTTATTGATAATTATATCTATTTATTGCTAATTATATCTATTTATTTATAATTATATCTATTTATTGCTAATTATATCTATTTATTGCTAATTATATCAATTTATTAGTAATTATATCTATTTATTCCTATTTAAATATATTTATTACTAATAATATCTATTTATTACTAATTATATCTTTTTATTACTAATTATATCCAATTATATCTAATTAAAACTAATTATGGATAATTATTTTTAATTATCACTAACAATATCAATTTCATAATAAAAATAAAAATAAATATAAATCAATTGAAATCTAATTTAATTACAACTAATAAAAAACAATTAAAATTAACGTAAAAAATAAAATAAATATAAAAAATAAAATATAAATATCTTAAACATTGATATTCTAAAGTTATTGGTGCCTTCCAATTGCTATTGTCTAAAAAATTTCAACTAAAATAAAATTTTCCCCTGAAACTGAAAAATGAAGAGAGTGGGAGAGGAAAATCTGAGCAATTTGGGAAAAAACAGGTGGGGGTATATATAGGATAGATTAGTTGCGACAGGGTTGTTTCCGACGGGTATCCAGTCACGAATTATGGTTTTTGCGACATGCCCTGTCGCAAATACCCTCACCAACATTAATTATTGTCGGTGGTTAAAAGGGTATTTGCGATGGTGCCCGTCCCAAATAGTTCCTTCCATCACTCTTTTTGCGACGGGATGACATCCATTCGCAAAAAAGCTATTAATCGCTGCCAGGTATTTGCAATGGGACACGTCGCTAATACTCTTGCGCAGTTTGGCATGCAAGCCGCGCGGTTTGGTGAGCAATGATGCGCCAAACTATTTGCGACGGGAGATGTAGAGTCCTGAAGCCTGATGTACATGGACATTACATTACTTTTGCAGAATACTTAGTACATAACAAAAATACACACACAAGGACCGTAATAGTTTAGTGTCTTTGGAAACTCTGAATATAATCTTCTAATCGTGGTGAAAGATCTTCAACATCTCCCATAAAGATCTTCTTCTTTTTTCTAAACCTAAATCATTTCTTTATGTCCTGGGAAAAGAAAAAATAAAAGGGTGAGCTCAAATGCTCAGTAAGGGTAAACAAAAAAATATCAATCACGTCATATTCATAAGAACATATCTTTTGGAAATCATAACCTGCAAAAGAGATCATAATTTCATAACATGGGATAAATCATAGTAGTGAAATGTAATCCCAATAATCATAACTTAAAACATGAAACTTTGTGGCATACACACATAATCATAGAGAATCATTTCTTGTTAGTCAAGACTCATTGCCAAGACTATCATAGTGGACAAAGTCCCTTTCTGAACCGAGTTCATTCCTCGTTTCAGTCCTGTTTCACTGCACCGGTATAACCTACCGTTCCAGCCATGTCTATCTCATGAGATATAAAATCTTACCCAATGCATTGGAGGGAGATATAGGTCCCACCCATCTCATAATGATATCATTCTTATTGTGCCACAAAATCATAAATCATACATCCTTTCATAACCCATGTAATAAAAATGGGATTCATAAACAACATGACATCATAAAACAATTCATATAAGATAAAGGAATTAATAAAAATAATTCCATCACAGCATAATCAAATCAATGTAATAATAGGGATAAAAACAGATCCCTTTATTATCTTAGATGGAAAATAATTTTGATAAAACAATTGAACTCCATTCTTGAGGAAAATATCTTTTCTACTTCAAAAACACATTTCATTTCTTCACATGTCATAATATTATAACTAAAAGATGTTGATTAAAAATAAACATGAAAACTTATAAGGTAAGCTCCTTGGAAATAATGTTTTAAAAATCCATTCATTTCGTATAAGTTAAAAGAAAACATTCTTCTCATACTTTTGTCAGAAAAGTCAAAAAATACCTCGTATGAAAAACGACAAAAGATTCCTTTCATATGTTTTACTAAAAACTCACCGAAGGGTAAAATTTGATATAAAATATTGTAGAAGGATATAAATATTACATATTGGTAAAACATGGATGTGGATGATAAAATACACCCCAGTAAATACCAAAGTATAAACAATCTCGGATAAAAATGAGATTGTGATATTTCCCTTACCTTAGGTCCGATTTGCTTCGTAAGTGTCTGAAACTCCTGTATAATGATTTAAATAATGTCATTGACTTATTCCAGAATCATAATCATTGTTATGATATTATATATTGTTCACTTATGACTTTATATTACCCGTTCTTTTGTAAATTCCATGTTAAAGAAGCGTTTTGGGTAAAATCGTTTCATTTGTCGTAGGTGTTTGGACATGTTGTTCTTGAAATTATTATTACTTATATCATTATTTACTTACTTCTAGAATATAAAACATGATTTATATATCATATATATTCAGTATATATATATAATATATAGATAAATGAAATGAAACACACCGTTCATGGAGACGGTAGTCCGTACGTACGCATGAACGTTGTTTTCCTTTCCTTATTGTCTTGAATGGAAGTAAGTAGATAACATACATATATATATATACATAAATCTAGTAGATTTGACATGTCATATATTTCATTATTATTCATTATATATACTTTATAATCATTCATGAATGGTTAATGTGGAGAATAAATCTCATCGCGTCGTGGAGACAGTAGTTCGTACGTACGCACGAGCGATGATATCATTCTCATGATCGTGAAATTGTGTTGAAGTGTATGTATACTATTTCAGTATCAATATCACTTCATAATAATCATATATAGTTACTCATTACACCATTATACCCATCCAATTAAGGTGGTGGCGGAAAATAGATTACACCACGGCGTGGAGACGGTATTCCGTACGTACGCACGCACGGTGACTTCCTTTTTCGGTAGGACGGATAGAAGGTTAATTAGAGTTGTTTCATATTTATAACAACATATCAGTATATAAGAAATACTGTTGTTGTTACTTTAACATGAAACAACTAAAGAAGAAGAAGTTGAAGAAGAAAGAAATTGAAAAAGATCGGTAATGGATATTACCTCTTTTTGACGCGCCTTTTTTTAACCTCCACTTAAAGAACTAAGGATGGTCTTTGAAGAAGACCAGCACCTATAGGATGATACTAGGGAAGTGGAGAAGAGATTTTGGCAGGGTTTGGCCGAGCATGAATGCTCAAATTGGTGTGAGGAGGAGAGGGAGGAGGTGACCTTTTATAAGGGAGGAGAGGGGCACCTTAGGAAAATCTCAAAATATTATTTTATATTAAGGTCAAATTCGGTTTAAAATGGTTCCAAAGGGTCTTATTTCGAAGCTAAAGTGGGGATGGGTCGAAATCCTCTAATACAATAGGATTTAGACCAGTTTAGGTTATTATTTTAACCTTATCAATTAGATTTTACTCTAAGTTAAATAATTTAACTTTTACCGTGTCTTTTTGTTTTCTTACACTATATGGTTAATAAACATACTATATCAAGCCAAACGAACCCCAAGTTGTTTATTATTAATATATATATAACCTTATCTAAGTCATTTGGCTGATACATGGATTTTTAGGAATAAAATAACAATTAATAATATAATCTTTGTTTTAAAAGATAATTTATGTCAATTTTGACACTATTTGGTACATGATTTTTATGAAATTCATAACATAATGATACATTCTAAAAAAGTTACTTAAATCAACAATAACATGTCATATTAACCTAGAAAATTAGTTTACGTCATAAAAAGTCCCAAATTACATTTATTTGGTAATTTATAACATCAATTATATTAATATTTTCTTAAAAAGGTAATTACTTCATCATCGTTGTGTCATAAATAAATTAAATTATTTAATTTATAAAACCTAAAAATAAAATATCATTATGTAGGATATCTTTTTTTCTTTCTAATGAATACTTATAGTCGAATTTATCTTATGTATAACCCTATATTAAAAATTATTTACTTATTAAACATCGATTTTAACTATTTTAACCCTTCTTTAAATAAATTAATAATAAATGTACAAATCTAATCCAAGTGGTCTTAAATGATCATATTTTATTCCTAAGGTGGTTTTTGGTCGAATTACACTTATCCAGTAGAAATAGGTCATGTGTTAGGGTAATAATAATATTATTTTTACCCTTAATTAACCTATTAACTTTTAACCGTGGTAAAAAAAAAGTCAAAAGTTACTATTCACCAAAAAAAAATTTCATCTCATTGAGCCACATTTTAGTCCTTAATATTAACCGTGTCTCTTGCATTTTCGAAATTCCACTCACAGAAGCGGGAAAAATAAGTTTTATGAAAAATTCAGTTTTTTAACTACCACTTAGTGGTTTCACTATTCATCAAAAAATGAATGTTTCCAGAAAAATACCAAAAATTAGGCCTAAGATATATTTGATATTATGAATTCCAAAATTATGTCTATTTTATAAAATTCAAAACATATCAGTTACATTAATTATTTTAAAAATTATTTCCCGTCGTCAAAACAAATAGAGTGTTTTTAAGAGATATTAACTATCAAAAGATTGACACTTGTTTATGTCTGGTTTAAATGTGAAATTACATCCAATGACCATCATTGTATTAAATTGTAAAAATATATTCTAAATATACTTTAAAACCACTCAAATTAATAATTTATCACTAATAATTATTTCTATTAAAAAAGCTGTTTTTAATTAAAATTTAGTAATTTTCACTATTCATCAGAATATGAAAGTTATCCGAAAAGTACCAAAATTTCACCCTAAGATAATTTTAATATTCCAAATCCAAAAATGAAGCCCATATTGAAAAATAAAATCTACAAAATTTCAAAAAGTTGTTATTACTATTCATAATGGCTAGTTTTAAAAATATTTTAATAGCATATCATTGTTTAGTGAAACTCGGTATTGCGTACTACACCCGCTATCGAGAAAGGTCATGATTGCATGTAATTCAAGGCAAGTCAAGGATGCGTGTTGTGAAAGTTTCTTTTGGTGTAGCATACAACACAAGACATGAAATTAAAAAGAATATTTTTCATAAAATCTTGGGGTGTTTCATTCTACCCCCCTTAAAATGAATTTCTCCCTCGAAATTCGTCGGGGTTATAAAAGGTTTACTACCCAAAAGTTTGTTTAATAGAAACCCGCATCATAAAAAGGAATACCAAAATATGGCTTTAAAAACTAAAGTATGAAATGTAACGGTTACCCAAATTAACTCATCACTGGGTTTCCATGCAGGAGAACATAGGTGAAAATATGGATATGGAAGAAAAATCTAGCCATCATGTTCTGATGGAGAGTGGTATAGAACATGGCTATGAAAAAGCCAACAATCGCAAAGCCATAAATTTGTGATGATCTAGGGTACCATCTGATTCATCAATTATAAGATCACTAGGACAACATTTTTGGTTTTCAAAATCATTTCCCTAAAGTTGAAGAATTTGAATAAGAATAAATACTTACTTTATTTTGGTACAATCTCATTGTTGTTCGTACATTGAACAATTTCCACTTCATCTCTTAAAGAAATGAAGTTGAATTTGTTATTCATGAAGTGTTAACAGATCATGTGATAGAATGATGGGTCATTCCATTTGTTTCAATCAAAAGTTTAGCAATAGTTATCAAATATACATAAGTCCGTCTTTGGTGAGGTTAATCATATACGATTCCAAAAATGAACTTATACTTCATATGTCATACCGCTTAATAAAATAAAACTAGTTTCTACTAACCAGGGACATTTTTTAGGCCAGTGGTATGCGATAAAGGCCCATCGCACTTTAGTTGTGGGTTTGATTCCCACAGCCTTGGCCGACGCAATGGGTTGTCGCACATACTGCAGGTTGTCCTTTTTCTAAAACTATATTACTATAACATCACATCAATAATATCGAAAAAAACTTCTATCCTTAAACAATACTAACTTATTTCCAACATAATCAATTCCAATCTTTAGGATTATCCATAATACTGTAGTCCACTCTCATAATATAGTGAAAACGATTACCAGAGATTTAATACCATCGTTGATCCCCATATATCCTAAGATATGTCTTGTTGGTCACATTCCAAACATTAAAAGGCCTTAATCACATATTCTCTTGAAAAATTAATACCCATTGAACCTTAGTGAAAACATGAATGCAGTTAAAAGTTAACACATTCCACATACCAAAATCCTCAAAATCCTATATACTCAAACCATGATATCACTTAGTCCTTATATCAATCATGTGCTCATGAATACTATCAAACATATTAGATTCTCTTTATCCCTTCATTATGTGCATATCATATTCTTTCCATAAATATTTCAATCACTTTTCATGGTTACCGATGTCATATTCTTATAGAAAACCACAATGGACCAATACATAGATATTCCAATATACCATAAAATTACCTCAATAACATTATTCTTGAATACCAATACATAAACACTTCAAACCATCTTCTTCAATGATTGTCCTAGAATAATTCCTTCCTTAATTAGATGTAACTTTTTAGGTCAGGGCATTTATTTGGGTAATAACCATGTTCTCCACAAATAAAACATTGAACTCCATAACAGTCTGTCACTCTATGTCCCTTTTCTCCACACAGATAACATTTGTCCCTCCATTTGAGGTATTCCTCAAGGTTCTTCTTCCCTTCTTTAGAAATCTCAATCTTTCTTTCTTTATTCTCCTCAACATGTGAACGTGCATAAAAGTCTATCTTCCTATTATTTGATGAATTAGGCATACCACTAAATTTCACCTTGTTAATCAAATATCGCGATGACTGATTTGGCATAATCACAATATCTTTCTCTCTAGGCATTACGCAATTTTGTTTCTTATAGTCACCAATTTTTCCATTGGATTCAATGCTAACCGAATTATTTCTAGTTCCCTCCATTGACTAAAACACAAAAAGAATTCTGTGAGAGGCAAAAATCATATAAGGAAAATAACATAATCAAGGAGGAGTATCCTCAATATCTAACATCTTAGGTTAAAATCTATGATCGTTACCGTAGTTATAGGACTATAACCTATACTTATACTTAACCTTAGGGACATCCCTAGACATACATTAGAAATATCTCTAGGGATCTCACTAAAGTTCTCGCATCCTAGTTTCCAAAGGTTGAATAAACCTTTCCTCTAATACCATCTTTAGAGACCCGAAGCCTGACGTACATGGACATTACATTAATTTTGCAGAATACTTAGTACATAACAAAAACACACACACAAGGACCGTAATAGTTTAGTGTTTTTGGAAACTCAGAATATAATCTTCTAATCGTGGTGAAAGATCTTCAACATCTCCCATAAAGATCTTCTTCTTTTTTCTAAACCTAAATCCTTTCTTTATGTCCTGGGAAAAGAAAACATAAAAGGGTGAGCTCAAATGCTCATTAAGGGTGAACAAAAGAAATTTCAATCACGTCATATTCATAAGAACATATCTTTTAGAAATCTTAAACTGCAAAAGAGATCATAATTTCTTAAGATGGGATAAATCATAGTAGTGAAATGTAATCCCAATAATCATAACTTAAAACATGAAACTTTGTGGAATACACTAATAATCATAGAGAATCATTTCCTTTTAGTCAAGACTCATTTCCAAGACTATCTTAGTGGACAAAGTCCCTTTTTGAACCAAGTTCATTCCTCATTTCAGTCCAGTTTCACTGAACCGGTATAACCTACCATTCCAGCCATGTCTATCTCATGAGGTATTAAATGTTTACCCAATGCATTGGAGGGAGATATAGGTCCCACCCATCTCATAATGATACCATTCTTATGTGTGTCACAAAAACATAAATCATACATCATTGCATAACCCATGTAATAAAAATGGGATTCTTAAACAACATGACATCATAAAACAATTCATATAAGATAAAGGAATTCATAAAAATAATTCCATCACAATATAATCAAATCAATGTAATAATAGGGATAAAAACAGAAACCTTTATTTTCTTAGATGGAAAATAATTTTGTTAAAACAATTGAACTCCATTCTTGAGAAAAATATCCTTTCTACTTCAAAAACACTTTTCATTTCTTCACATGTCATATAATTATAAATAAAAAAGTTGATTAAAAATAAACTTAAAAACTTATAAGGGAAGCTTCTTGGAAATAATGTTTTAAAAATCCATTCATGTCGTATAAGTTAAAATAAAACATTCTTCACGAACTTTTGTCAGAAAAGTCAAAAAATACCTCGTACGAAAAACGACAAAAGATTCCATTCATATCTTTTACTAAAAACTCACCGAAGGGTAAAATTTGATATAAACTATCATAGAAGGATATAAATATTTCATATTTGGGAAACATGGATGTGGATGATAAAATACACCCCAGTAAATACCAAAGTATAAACAATCTCGGATAAAAATGAGATTGTGATATTTCCCTTACCTTAGGTCTGATTTGCTTCGTAAGTGGCCGAACCTACTGTATAATGATTTAAATAATGTCATTGACTTATTACATAATCATACTCATTGTTATGATATTATATATGGTTCACTTATGACTTTATATTACCCATTCTTTGGTAAATTCCATGTTAAAGAAGCGTTTTGGGTAAAATCGTTTCATTTATCGTAGGTGTTTGGACTTGTGGTTCTTGACATTATTTTTACATATATCATTATTTACTTACTTCCAGAATATAAAACATGATTTATATATCATATATATTAAGTATATATATAATAGATAGATAAAAGAAATGGAACACACCGTTCATGGAGACGGTAGTCCGTACGTACGCATGAACGCTGTTTTCCTTTCCTAATTGTCTTGAATGGAAGTAAGTAGATGACATACATACATTTATTCAAAAATACAGTTGATTTAACATGTCATATATTTAATTATTATTCATTATATATACTTTTAATCATTCAGGAATGGTTAATGTGGAGAATGAATCTCATCGCGTCGTGGAGACGATAGTCCGTACGTACGCACGAGCGATGATATCGTTCTCATGATAGTGAACATGTGTTGAAGTGTATTTATACTATTTCAGTATCAATATAACTTTATAATAATCATATATAGTCACTCATTACACCATTATACCCATCCAATTATGGTGGTGGCGTAAAATTGATTACACCACGGCGTGGAGACGGTATTCCGTACGTACACACGCGCGATGATTTCCTTTTTCCGTAGGATGTATAGAAGGTTAATTAGAGTTGTTTCATATTTATAATAACATATCAGTATATAATAAATACTGATGTTATTACTTTATCATGAAACAACTAAAGAAGAATACGTTGAAGAAGAAAGAAATTGAAAAAGATCGGTAATGGATATTACCTATTTTTGAAGCGCCTTTTCTTAACCTCCACTTAAAGAACTAAAGATGGTCTTTGAAGAAGACCAGGACCTCTAGGATGATACTAGGGAAGTGGAGAAGTGATTTTATCAGGGGTTGGACAAGATTGAATTCTCAAATTGGTGTGAGGAGGAGAGGGAGGAGGTTCCCTTTTATAAGGGAGGAGAGGGGCACCTTAGGAAAATCTCAAAATATTATTTTATATTAAGGTCAAATTCGGATTATAATGGTACCAAAGGGTCTTATTTCGAAGCTAAAGTGGGTATGGGTCTAAATCCTCTCATCCAATAGGATTTAGACAAGTTTAGGTTATTATTTTAACCTTATCAATTAGATTTATCTCTATGTTAAATAATTTAACTTTTGCCGTATCTTTTTGTTTTCTTACACTATATGGTTAATAAACTTACTATGTCAATCCAAAAGAACCCCAAGTTGTTTATTATTAATATATATAACCTTATTTAAGTCATTTGGCTGATCCTCAGATTTTTAGGAATAAAATAACAATTAATAATATAATATTTCTTTTAAAAACTAATTTATGTCAATTTTGACACTATTTGGAAAATGATTTTTACGAAATTCATAACATAATGATAAGTTCGAACCAAGTTACTTAAATCAACAATACCATGTCATATTAACCTAGAAAATTATGGTAAGTCATAAAAAGTCTCAAATTACATTTATTTGGGCATTTATAACATCAATTATGTAAATATTTTCTTAAAAAGGTAATTACTTCATCATCGTTCTGTCATAAATAAATTAAATTATTTAATATCTAAAAATTACAAATAAAATATCATTATGTAGAAAATATTTTTATCTTCTTAATGAATACTATTAGTCGAATTTATCTTATGTATAACCGTATATTTAAAATGATTTACTTATTAATCATTGATTTTAACTATTTTAACCCTTCTTTAAATAAATTAATAATAAATGTCCTAATCTAATACAAGTTGGATAAAATGGTCATATTTTATTCCTAAGGTTGTTTTTGGTCGAATTACACTTATCCTATAGAATTAGGACATGTGTTAGGGTAATAATAATATCATTTTTACCCTTAATTACCCTATTTACTTTTAACCGTGGTAAAAAAAAGACAAAAGTTACTATTCACCAAAAATATTTTCATCTCATTGAACCACATTTTAGTCCTTGATACTAACCATTTCTCTCAGATTTTCAACATTCCACTCATAGAAGCAGGAAAATTATTTTTTATGAAAAATTCAGTTTTTTAACTACCACTTAGTGGTTTCACTATTCATCAAAAAATGAAAGTTTCCCGAAAAATACCAAAAATTAGGCCTAAGCTATATTTGAAATTATGAATTCAAAAATTATGTCTATTTTATCAAATTCAAAACATATCAGTTACATTAATTAATTTAAAAATTAATTCTCGTCGTCAGAACAAATAGCGTGTTTCTGAGAGATAATAACTATCAAAAGATTGACAATTGTTTATGTGTGGTTTAAATGTGAAATTACATCCAATGGCCATAATTGTATTAAATTGTAATAATATATTATAAATATACTTTAAAACCACTCAAATAAAAAATTTATCACAATTAATTATTTCTATTAAAAAGTTGTTTTTAATTAAAATTTAGTAATTTTCACTATTCATCAGAATATGAAAGTTATCCGAAAAGTACCAAAATTTCACCCTAAGCTTATTTTAATATTCCAAATCCAAAAATGAAGTCCATTTTGAAAAATAAAATTTACAAAATTTCAAAATATGGTTATTACTATTTATAACGGCTAGTTTTAATAATATTTTAATAGCATATCGTTGTTTAGTGAAACTCGGTATTGCGTACTACACACGCTATTGAGGAAGGTCACTATTGCATGTAATGCAAGGCATGTCAAGGATGTGTGTTGTGCAAGCTCCTTTTGGTGTAGCTTACAACACAAGACATGAAATTAAAAAAAATATTTTTCATAAAATCTTGGGGTGCTTCAGGAGACATCGCCCCTTTGCAAATAATATTTGCACGATTTTGCACGGAAGTTGGGCCAAACTATTTGTGATGGGAGATGAAATCCCATTGCAAATAATTGGTTATTTGCGACGGGAAAATTTCCCTGTTGCAAATAACTTCCTGGATGAGTTATTTGCGACGAGAATAAACCCCATCGCAAATAACCCGTCACAAATATTGATTTTCCCCATAGTGATTTCAAAGGATACCTTATTAGTGGTATTTGAAAAACCATGGGTTTACCCATGGTATGTTCCAAATGTATTGGACAATTGGTACATATCATATCATATTTTATTCCTCAATAGTAAACCAGAATTATTACATCATAAACAATGTCATTAATCTTATCAAAAACCCATAATTATATTTTTACTATTCACCAAAAAACAATTTATTTTATAAAAACCTCATAAATTCACTATAACCTAATATCAACATTATGAATTCAAAAATGACATTTATTTTGTCTTATTAAATCTCAACATATGATAAATTTATCTTCTAACTATAAAAATTTACTATTTTTAAAAATAATAGTGGGCAAAAAATGCATGGTGACATGCATAGTAAAATTTTCAGCACCATGAAAAAATAAAATTATTTTTTTCATTTGTAAATAAAAAAGGTGTGTTTTTATAAAAAAATTTCATTATAATAAACAATTTTTGTAATTAATTATTTTAATATATTAATAAATGTACATCTTTACCTATAAATTCAAATTATTAAAATTGTCTCATTTAAAATATATATCTTATTAAGAAAAAATAATCTTCAAATAGAACTATTGAAATAACAATGTTTTTATAAAAAGATATTACACAATTTAACTAAGGACTCATTACATAACCCCTTATATAACTTTCATAGGACATAAGGGTTTGTTTTTTAGTGGTGATAGAATCTTTCGGCTGCTCGATCAAAATTGACTGAGTGATTATTTCTATATACATGAACTTCTCTTGTATGTGATTTCATTCAAGCTTAACATGTTGATGATTGGTTTTGGTTTGGTCCAATGAAAATCCTAGTGATTCTACATCCTTCCCATGCAATGAAAAATGGAATTCATATGGAATGATTATACTAGTTGAGGATATCAACCCCTCCTTCTACATTAATTATCAATTATCATTTCTTTTTGTAAACAATTATTATACGTTTAAAATTACTATGGTTTCCAACAGTCATATTAACCAAGGGTCATTGTAACCAATGTTCATATAATTAGAAAATCATGGTGGATACATATCAATTATACTTATATATTTTTATTGATTATAACACAGTAAAAAACATTTTCAAGAACATATTATTATTCAGAAAGTATGGGTCATTACATTTTTTCCCCAGTATGAAATTTCATCCCTGAAATTTCAGTTTTATTCCTCTCAATTTTGGAAAGGTGTGGGTAATTATGTTTCATACACACCTATAGTTCCAACATGGACACTTTATATTTTTGGTTCCTCAACAACATTTTAATAAAGTGGGTTTACATGTTGTTTAGAACTTTATCCCTAAAATCCATGATCTCCACCAATTGCCCCACATAAGAGAGGTTATGTTTCAATATCACCACCTCATGATTCAGTACATGTGAATGTTTAGGTATATAATTCCTTATGAGGGATATATATAATACATCATGTACTTGATCTATATTTAGAGGATGTGCATGTTGATAATCCATTGGTCCTATGCGATCAAGGATTTCATTGGGGCAATTATACATGGGTGTTGATCTTCCCTTTTTCCCGACAATAAGACTCTCTTACATAGTGAAATTCGATGGAATAATTTTTCACCATCATCAAAATCCATGTCCCTTTTATGGTTTATGACATATCTCTCCTACAGACATTGACCATCTATAATTTTTTGTTGGATGGAATGAACCTTTTTTGACGTCTCTTTCACAAGAACAATTTTCAAATTTGTTCTCTCACAAACTTCATCACAACAATTTTGAGTTGTAAATCTCTTCCCATATAGAGCATCATATGGTTCAATTTGAACACTCAATTAAAAGATTTTTTAGTAAAACATTCAATTAATGGGACATGTTGATCCCACCCTCCATTAAATTCCATTGATTATCCTCTTAGTATGCCCTTGAGTCTCTAAATAGTCGTTTCAGATTGACCACCAATTTTAGGGTGATAGGCCATACTGAAATTCAATTTTGTACACATATATTGTAGAAAAATAATCTAGATTTTTTATGTGAACCTTGGATAATGATCAGATATGATATAGAGTGGTACTACATGTAGCCTAACCAATTCCCTTATATAAATCTTGTAAAATTCATCAAGGGTAAAATCATACCGAATTGAGATAAATGGGGGGCCTTGGAACAATGTTCCACAATAACACATATTCCATTATAACCATTAGATGTTCTCAGGAAACCAGTGAAAAAATTCATAGTTATATATTCCCACTTCCATGCAGGTATGATTATTGTTTATAATACCCATTAATAAAGATGTCGTTATGCCTTCTCTTGCTACCATACAAAGCAACATGTAATATAGTCAACAATATCACTTTTCATGTTATCCCAACAATAATGATCACTAATATACCTATTCTATTTTTCACTGCCAGGATGTATAGGGAATGTAGATCTGTGAGTGTCATCCATCTACACCTTCTTTATTTCTAGATTATATGGAACACATAGACTTGTACAACATTTTATTACACTATATTGATCATTATTGAAAACAATAAACACCACATTCTTCCCCGCATCAAACTTCTTTTTTAGAAAATGATCTTCTTTCAATGATTTCATGATGTTCTCTAGTAATGATGATTGAGAAATCATTTGGGATAGGGTTTCTGATTTTCCTACCCTTGCGATTCATATTTCTAGTTTTACTATAGCATTGATCAAAGGATTTCTTTGAATCCTCGTCATTTCCATCACAACATGGTATTTCTTAAATAATGCATCAACTACTTTGATTCCAAGTCGAGGATGATAATGAATAGAAAAATCACAGTCTTTATGAATTTGAAACCATCTCCTCTATCTCATGTTATATACCTTATTCAGGATAATAAACTTCAAGCATCAATGGTCTCTGTATAAATTACATTTATACCCATAAATATTGTACCTCCACATCTTCAGAGAAAAAACAACCTCATCAATCTCTAGATCATGTGTAGGACAATTATTTTCATGAGGTAGTGGATATCATGATGCATAATAAAATTCCTTGTTATGTTTTCTGAGGACTCACCAAAGCCTTTATATATATGTATCACAAACAATAAAAAATCCATCACCGGTTTAGGGGAGAGTTAACATGGGTCCATTAACCAATCTCTTCTTATGCTCATTGAATCATTTCTCACACTCCTTTTTCACATGAACATGTCCCCTTTTTGAGTTAACTCTGTTAATATATTATAATTTCATGAAATATTTTTCACTAAACTCCTATAATATCTAGCTAAACCATGGAAAATGTGAATATTAGTTATTTTTATAGGTTGAGGTCAATCCTCCACAACCATTTTTTTGGGTCTATTAATATTCCATCATTGGTTATAATATTCCAAATTAAATCAAATTTTTGTAACCGAAATTCAATTTTTCTAGACATTCTAAAAACCCTCACCATCCTGAGATTTTGAAAAAAACCCTTAGATGATCCTCATCCTCCCAAATACTGAAATATATCGAAATATCATCAATAAAAATAATAATAAAGTTATCAACGTATTCCTTAAAGACTTTATTGATAAAATACTCTAAAATAGCAGGAGAATTAGTCAAACCGAATGTCATAATAACATACTCATAATTCCAATATCTCTATTGGAAGGAAGTTTTTGTAATATATTCTTTCATCACCCCAAATTAATGGTAAATAAATTGAATATCTATATTAAGGGAGAATTGATCCCCATAATTATGGTCAAATAAATCATCAATTCTGGGAAGAGGGTAATGATTCTTTACTATGATCAAATTCATTTATCTATAATAAATTCATAACTGCATTTATCTATCAGTATTCTTCACAAATAGAACAAGTTCACCCAATGGAGACACACATGTCTGGGTTAATGATCTCTCCAATGGATCGTGGAGTTTCTTCTATAATTCCCCTAGCTCTACATTCTCCATTATATATTTGTTTTCTAAAATCATCTTAGAACCAGGCATGAGATCAATGGAAAAATATTCCAATCTTTCGGGGGAGGTCCAGGTAACTCCATGGGAAATACATCACTATATTCATGAACAATGGGGAAACTCTATATCCTTACACACACAATTCCTTCTTATTCTACACAGAACAAATCCATAAATAGGGCTATATGAGGTGATTCTTAAAAAATATCATGATGGGATATCTCTCATTACATTATAACAATATGTTTTACATTCAAGACTATTGAGATTTACATGCTTCTAGATTTGATCATATCATTATACATTGAGAGACATCCCTTCCCTTATATAATTTTGAATTCCAACATTGGAATTGCTACTATATTTATGATAATATTTTTCTCAATAAAATAAATAATTGAGGTTTTTAACACAGTTGATTCATAGATAATACCTCCGAGAGTCTTGATTAAAAACTCTACATTTAGCAGTTCTGGAATTGAGGATATATTCATTTCAAACATGGTGTAAATAAATAAATTCACAAAACTAGAATAAACAAAGTACTTTCTAGCTTTGATGGAAAAAAATAGTACCTAACACCACATAATTTGGAGCACCATCATTAGCTATCATGATATAAAATATGACCTTGTTCCCTTTTACTTTTCTACTAGTGATGATGATTCTCCTCCACTACCATCATATTTGGATAGGAATTTTCAATGTGCCCAAGAAATATACACATGAAGTATTAAAGTTCAGGTTGGGCATACAACATCATCACTTTGCCATTATTTTTGAGAAGTTGAGTCCTCACCTACCGACAAAAATTCCAAGCGATATGGACATCACTTCCACACTTGTAACACTTCGTTCTCATGAGTAGGTCATTTGCCAAATGCTTCTTCCCTCATTTATTATATGCGGGGAGTTTCACTTAATTTCCTCCTCTTACAAGATCAATGCTCCTCCCCAAGAATGGATCAATTGATATCTTCTTTTCATTGGTGTTTTCAGAACACTACATCTCACCAAAAAACTACTTTGTCATTCAAATTACTCTAACGGATCTCCTCATAGCTATCGTAGTATTAGTTGGATAGATTATTTCACTAATGGTGTATTTGTACATGAAAGAATATATCAACATTCCTATTAGGATCTTTCACAATGATTTAGGTGCAAATGGAATGTCTTGTCATGTTCATCTCATATCTTCCCATAGATTTATTCTAATTTTTCTTCAGCTCGAGAAATTCCTTCTCCATTTTTGTTATCATCCAATAGGGGAAATACATATTGAATAATATCCCTCTAAAAGCTTCCCACTCCATAGATTTAATATCCCATATTAGGCTTATGTTTTTAATTATTTCCCACCACTAATCCCCTTCTCCCTCTAAGCGGTAACCAAATAAGGTGAATTCCTCTTATTCAGAACTAAAACACAAATATGTGATATTCTCTATAGTGCTTATCCTTTGTTCATCCATCAATGGGTTAGTAAACCCACTAAATATTGGTTGTCGGTGACACATAAATGAATCAGCATAATGTTGTTCCGTTCGTGGTGAAATAGTACTCTCAGATTGATTCATCCTATTTCCAATAACTAGAATCATTTGATTCATAATTCTCATTAAATCTTCCATTTTTTCATCCATTAGAGGATCGACGGTGCATGCTCTATTTTAGTGACCATTTTCACGATTCTTACAATTTACAACCATTTTCTAAGAAAACCATAATGAGAAGTTTATTTCATTTAATAATCTTAAAACTATAAATAATTTTTATGTCATAAAAATCATACTTAAATAAATTATGAAAAATTTAATTTCCTTTAAATCCTTCTTAATTATTCATTAAAATATTTTGATTAACCAAACTTATCCCCAAATAGTGTCAAAATAGAGGCACAACAAGGACTATTTCTATGCCCGAGTTCTCATTAGAGTCTTTCTCAAAGATTTGTATTCAGGTTTTATCCCAATATAAATTTGTTACAGAGCCACATCCACTTGCCCGCATCTAGATAAGGAATTAATTTTTTGAAAAAAAGATACATATTATTTCACAAAAATACCAAGTTGTTTTCATATATTTAAATTTTTCTATACGGTTCTTTTAAAAAAATTACATTCTAATTTCTAAAAATAACTACACTATCCTTCGATACCAACTAAATAATCCCTCCTTTTAAATACAAATATTTTCATTACATTTCACAAGAAGAGGATCTATAAAGTTTACTATCTTGGAAATATGGTATATAATACATGAAAACATAAACATTTACTATAATCAACTTGTAAGTCTTCATCATAGGATCATACTATGTAAAATTAAAACTTCTCATAACATAGGGACATACATAAAAGTAAATGTTGAGTAAAAGGCCAAGTAATGAAAACAAATGAAACAATTTACATTTGTACTTGAGAGATATCAACAAGAACATGATTAATATCATAAAGTCATGATAAATAGGCATATCTTAAAAAATAATAAAATGATTTATAACTTTAAAATGTGTCTACAACATTTAATTTATACATTCCTAAATATATCACCATTTTCCAACGTTAAGATGTCATAAAAATTAGCAAGGTTATTCACCAAAGTATCATAAAACTTGTCATCCCTATTGATTAATTTATTTAACCTATGCATTGGAGTGATATCAGGGAGAACCATTAATATGTGTTAATTTTCTTGTAAATAAGGTATATCATAATAATAAATTTCATAAATAACCCATAGCGAAAAAAAGAAATTGGTTTCAGATCAAAATCATGGCATTTTAAAATATGCATAAAATAGTGATAATTATGTCAGTTATAACCCATTGAATGTGAATAAGGGTTTCATTTATGTTAATTAAAAAAAACTACTGATGAATACACCTGTAAATTAAATATATTTTTTTATTTATATAAATAAAATAAAATAATTTCATGGTAAAAAGATATATTTTGAGACATATATTTTTGCGACATATCTGTTATAAAACATGGTTTTAGAAAACAATAAATAGAGAGGGGACACACTTATCCCATCCATTAATGACTCATAATACATCACAGGGACAAAATAAAATGTAAATAAGAACATATTATGGAAATTTTAAATACATATCATATAAAAGATAACATGAAAGGAAAAAAAGAATTTGAGAATTCCCTTATGATAATTTGACAACATGATGAAGTCTCTTAAAAAATCATAAATTGAGTTTATTATAGTGAAAATGGTCTCTCTAAATTTTAATGTAAAAGGAAAAAATAAGTATATAGAAGAACTTAACTCAAAAACTAGATATTAAAACACATAACATAAAATAAGTCTTTGACTATATGAGGAGGGTTAAAAGATCCCTTACATTGAAGAGTAACATCTCAAACTCAACGATTGGGATATTGGATGCTTGAGGGAACATTGGGAGGAATCCTTGAGTGGTAAAAATACCATATATTCATTTAGGGGGGGTTTTTAATGAATGTAATGATGGAATGGGTTGGTATTTATAGGAAAAGTGGGGGAATATTTTAATAATTTCATATCACATGTCCACTTTTGTATTTGTAAAACAATGTGCATTCCCCTAGTATTTCTCCAAAGTATTGTCCACACGCGACACCTCATATCTTATATAATTCCTAAAGAGTCTACTATAATTATTACATCATAATTATATCATTAATGATTTCATTAATCATATCAAATACCCGAAACTTTATTTTTACAAATAATCCAAAAAATGTATTTTATCAAAATATCATAAATTCACCATAACCTAATATAAAAGTTATAAATTAAAAAATGAAATTTATTTTATCTTAATAAATCTTCACATATAATAAATTTATCTTTTATTTATAAAAATAATTTATTATTAAAAATAACAGCGGATAGAAAATGCATAGTGACAGAAATAGTAAAAATATCAACTCTGGAAAAAATAAAATTATTTTATCATTTTTAAATAAAAAAGGATTGTATTTTTACCACAATTTCACTATTATAAAAATTATTAATAAATAATTAAATTAATATATTAATAAATGTACAATTTTTACCTATAAAATCAACTTATCAAATTTGTCTCAATTAAAAATATATCATATTAAGAAAAAATATTCTTCAAATGGAAATGATGAAATAATTTTTTTATACAAATTGATTACAAAAAGTATATAAGGGATCACTAAATAATATATTATAAAACCTTCATATGAAGTGAGATTAATTTTTGCAATGGTGATATGATCTTCGGGTGGCTCAGACAGCATTTCACGAGTTGTGATTTCTATCAAATTAAACTTCTCCCATATGCGAGTTTGTTATAGCTTAACATGTTGATGCACATCTTGGGAATGGTCCAGAGTAATTACCACTAATTATACCTCCTTCCCGAGCTTCAAAAAATGGTCTTCATGTGGAATAAATCTATTGGTAGAGGTCAAGGATTCTTCATTATTCGTTAATTATCCATTATCATTTTTATTTATAAACAGTAAATATAATGTTAAAAATTATTACGGTTTCCAGCAATCATATTATTCAACAGTCATATTAACCAATGATCATATAATGGTAAAAACATGATGGTAACTTTTCAATTATATTATATAGTTTTATTTATTATAACACATTAAAACATATATTTTCAAGAAACTATTATTATTCAAAATGATTTGTTCATTACATAATTCCTGCTGACAAACGACCTAAATTCTCTATGAATGGTGTAATTCATTATTTTATCTCTATCATTTTTTCATACCTATAAATTCCTATATAATTAATATATATTTTATATATACCATTAATATAATTTTGGAGATGTTTTAACAGTAATAAATGTACATTTACAATAATTACCTAATTGAAGCATACCGGAATATAAATAATAGTCTTGTATTGAAAAAATGATAATTATAACAGAATATTAAAAAACAGTTGATTATATGTAATTGTTGAATAGTATATTATAAAAAAAATATTAATATGGTTTCGGTTTGTAATTAAAATGAATATAAATTAATTATCAGGGTGACTATAGAGCCTACGATACAACTCAGACCCAAGATGAGGGAATTTGTCTCAATTTCCAATAACTTGAATCATAATTTTTAATATGAACCTATTTATTTTCATGTGGTGTATATAATTTCCCATTAAGTTATTTTAAAAAATATCAATTTATTCATGATAATTATTTTCAATTTCAAGATTACCCTATTTTAATTTTTTTATATTTTTTCCAATATTTCTTCTTGTTAGAAAATGAATTAAGAAAATAAATGTTAAAAAAAAGACATATCTTATATCTCTTTCGACCAGATTTATATTCCTTGCATAGCCATATTTAACCAAAAATTTTATCAACATTTATTTACACATTAAATTTTATTTATCAATGGAAATTTTTTATCCCTGTTTAGCTTCTTATAAAATGTATTGAATGGAATCATCATTTCATTTTCCGAATGATGTTGTTTATGAATTTTTCATCACAAATATGCAAGCAATGGTTTATTATAATACATGGACATAATATATTTTATGACCACAATAAATAATCATATCATTTTATAATAAACTGTATTTTTATGAAAAATTATAAAAAAAAATACATTATAATTTTTTTGTTTTTAATTATAATTTTAATGAGAAATGTTTTTTCCAATAAATTGACATGAATTATCTTTATATGGTAATATTTTTCAACAATTAAACCAACCAATTATTTTATATATTGATAAATGGGGATATGTTTTGTTGATACCAACCTTTGATTATTTAATGTAATTGTGATCATTGAATATTAAATTTAACTTAAAAATCCATATTCTAGTATTGTGCATTTTTTTTATATGTTGTATACCATTTATAAATATGATGTTATAAATTTAAAGGATTTGAACCAATTTAGACTTATTTATGAAAATTTATCATTTACTTTTTATTGATATATGTTTAAAAGGAATATTCTTCATGATGTAAATTGATCGTTTGATATATGAGGAAGGAATTCATCATGAATATATAGGTGGGGCCTGATATTATATATCCCCTCCATGAATTGACATTTATAATGTGAATATATATTTTTTCAAATTATGTTCTCCATTCAATATTTATTAAAATTTATTGGAGTATGGTCTTCAATTTAGTGATATAATTATTTATGATATGAAAATTCCAAATAATATTCATTTTCATAACATAAAATTCAATTAATATTATCCATGGGAATATTTCTTTCATTCTATATATGAATTCATTTTTCCTAAAAAAAATTCTTAAATGAAATGCCTTTTATAATAAATAATTTTATGTATTGTTTATTACTTTTTACCCATGATATAGTCCATTATTATTAACCCATAAAGATTATTTGAGCTCATAATTATTTTGATTGAATTCACCAGATTAGGGAAATGAAAAATTTAAAAGAGTTTAAATGATGAAAAATTATCAATAATTTATAACTTTATATTTTATAATTCTAATTTTATAGGGTAATGATATATATATATCTTCTTTATCATGAATCCTAAATTAATATATCATGTGTGGTGAGATCTCTTTTTTCTTTTATAGTGTAATAAAGTATACATTATCCCTAGGTTACTAGATTTGGGGTTGTTAAATTTATTATTAAACCAATTCCTCTAAGACATGGAATGGTAATTAAGAATTGGATTTCATTAATGATTTGTATGAATAAAAATATATTTTATGTGTAAATAATATAATAGGGGAGGTGGGATTTTAAAATTGTGGGTAAGGGTACATTTGGAATTGCGTAAAATATGAAATTAATATAAACTATTTTTCATGTAATAAAGGAGATAAAAGATTTAATTGTACTATAAGGACAATATTCATCAAAAACTATAAAGCCAAAAAAAATTATCATGATTAGTTGATTTTTTCACCATTATCATTTGGGATTAACACATGTTAACTCCTTTTTACAATTACCACAAAAATGATATTTTATACACTTTTGTGGTTAATATAGTTGCTATAAAATAAAAAATATTCCATTAAGGTAAAATAGATAATATTTATAAATATATAAATAAAAAATAGCTGAATATAGTATTTTCTGAATTATTATTCTTTTTATAATTTATTATTTTAATGAAAATAACATTAAGGAAATTTTGGGACCAATTCATTTAATTTGAATTTGAAAAAATGAAAATAATAGAATTATAATTTATTCCATTCACATATCAGTAAATTATTATATATTTACTCAAAATTAATATAATTATATAATTCATTTAATTTATATTACATTTAATTTTACAAAAATCAGTAGTTTGATTATTCAATTAATTAAATAATTATTTTTTCATTATCACACATGCATTTTAGATAACTAAATCATTAATAATAAATATATATAATTTATTAAAATGAAAATAAATTAGTTAATATCAAATTATCCTTTCTAATTCCTTAAAAATATACATTTTCCCTATGTGAACACATAATAATGATTTAAATGTAAAAGTGTGAGATATTATATTTTTCATTTCGTAAATTATTATACTCACCACATTCATGGATGTGTGTCCCATAAAAAATAAGTATAACTAATTATATGATAATGTCCAATATTAAATAATTATACGGAAATTTAAATGAAAATGGGGTCCTTATCACATATTATCAACCTATGTAAACTCATTTTTCCATTTTACTCTGTTGATTTAATTTTTCTATTTTTAATATTCATCATGACAAAAAATATAGCCCAACATAATAAAAAATATATATTTTCTTAATCAAAACATGGAATCTTTTTTAACAAATTAAATCACTACAAATGGAATATTTTCATGTTATATGTATCCTATAATGTGCAATGAATTATATTTTTTCTTGAAAATGAATTTGTCAATGAAAATTGTTTTTACAAAAACACTATTACTCGTAATTTTTATTATATGATTTTAAATTAATATATTCTAATATATGATATTTCAATTTATTTCAAATAATTTCTATTTAGGATCTATTTTGATTAATTAAATTGAGAAAACATTATTTACCAAGAGAAAGATTATAGAAAAAATGTGTTTAAGCATACAGAATATATTTATAAAAATCAAGAATTTTTTTTTATTTAAATGAAATTTATTATACTATTATAAATGGAATGGTTAATATATTCAGTTGAGTTAAAATATAATATAAAAATAAAATTAAAAATAATATAATTAATAAAAATAAATGATTCTTTTTCAAAAATCAACATTTTTCTCTTTTTACAATAAAAGCCATTGTTTCCAGAAAAAGAAATAAAATTATCCTTATGATAAATTGGATATCTAGATTTGAAAAATTATAACTTTTTAGTAAAATTATGTTAATAAATGTGTAATAATGGATTTATATTATATGTGTAACTTTTATTATGAAAAAATATTTTTGAAGCATACACTGGTTTACTGAAAATTGAGTGCTTATTTAGTAATAAATAATCAATACATTTTTTATTATTATGATTATAAAACAAATTTAAAAAATTGTTAATCACATTTATAAATTAAATTTCATTAACATAATATAATGGTCATACTTAAATAATTTATTTCACAAGTCCATTAAGCTCAGTGTTTTTGTGTTGTATATTCTATCAAACTAACTATTTTTATTTAAAAATAATTGTGTGTAATATTATCCATGAATTAAATAATTAAAACCTCAAAATTATATCTTAATATTGGAAATCCATTTTTTGATATTTTAATATACCTTTTCTGGGAACACATTTCATGAAACGGGTTAATAAAACCTCTTCTTATAAAGATGGAATGTGAAATACAAAGTTCAAATTGAAAAACAACAAAAAATTTTCCAAATATTCTAAAATTAATGGGATTATAAAATATTGATACAACCAAGGAATATTAGATAGTGATAAAGAACATATTATGGGGAATGATAATTTTAATAATGAAAAAAAATTATGGGTGAAAATACATTGCTTTCACATAATTGAAGGTAAAAGTATAATAAATTTAATAAAAATCATGTTCTATTTTTACATCAAAATACATTACACAAGAAAGATACAGAATTTTAATTCTTAATTTCATAAGTACAATTTTATTCATTGGTCTTGCTTTGATTAATTTCAACTTCATTTATTATTCCATGAAATTATTATCAAAGAAAAAATGTGTTTATGCCTAAAGAACAAAAAATAAATTTTAACAGATCATAATATATATAAACGAATCCAAATTATTTCTATATGTTTCAAAATATTTTCCAATAACATAATTTTTAGCTCATGTTATCGATTATAATACATTTATATTTAAAACCTCAACTATAACACCCAAATTTAAACATAATATTTTTCAAAAAATAATCTTTATAACTATCAAATTTTGTTTGATTAAATTCATAATTCAAAAAACAATTATTAATAATGTCTCTTAATTTAAAAAAATCAACATAACATTAATAAAAAAATAACATAATGTATCCCATAATGAAAAATTCGAAATATTTAAATAAAATGACAGTATATAATTGATAAATAAGGTGACAACATTAATTACCATAGACACCAAATGAAATGATAAAATATTACACAATTTAAACATATCTTTATTCCATAAATAAAATATCAGATTGTAAATTACATTATAAAAATCCATAAATTCTATTTATATTTACCAATCTATGATCGAACATCTAATAAGTTCCAAGGCCACCTAGGTCAATCATCTCTTTATCTTAACTATTTTATCCCAGAATCAACATATTTTCTGTGTATTCTTTCACCCAATCGTATAATGAGTCTATTTTTTTTTTGTATTTAGTACATTGAATATTTCAATTTAAGTATATGGATTTATTCTTAGTGTTAGCACAATGTTTGGGTGCCTCATGACCCAAGAATTAATATCTCAACTAATTATTATATTTTAATACACATTTAGATATCTTTTAGTAGTCTCTTGTTTTTAATTTTTATTGGGAACTCAAATGAATTTTTAATCCATAGATGATTCCAGAATATGGGGCTCGCCTTAGGTGGGACCTAAGATTGGATGGGGTCGGATGATCCACGGAAAGAATCTTTTGGATGGTGTGATTAAATAAAATAAACAAAAAAATTATTTAATATATATTAGGTGGAAAAATATAATCTTTAATAGATACCAAATTATAAAAAAACCTACAGTGTTGTATGAGTGCATATAATTCATTAGAAAAATGGTGGGAGTTTCCCCCTTTTAAGGATTCATTGGGAATTAGGAAAACTTTTTTGAGTTTCCTAAGTACATCATTTAGTTCATGGAACCTATTATTGGTATGACGACTATTGTATCAATTCAACATTACTATGACTACAATGTTAGAAACTAAGGATATTGATACATTAGTTGTAGGGTTATTTGGAACATAAATCATGGGGGATTGTTTCCTATAACAATCCATCTAGATTAAACTACCAATTTCTGTGTTCATCTTAGCATGGAATGTCTTGATCACTGTATAGATTCATCCATAAATATAGATAGTTAGGATATCGATTCTAGATCATGATGATGATGCAATGAGTTGTGAGACATCTGTTCGTAGACCATCTCTTGAGGTGTTTCTTCCAAAAAATAATGGATAAGATACCTCAAAATTTTAGTGTAATATGGTACCTATAGTTTTATATGTTAAAACACTTATGATTTTCATGCTCCATCAGTTCCATTATTAATGACCATTGATGTCCCATTGCAAGACAAATCCTTAGGAAGTAGTGGAATTTCATGATTTAGTGGTTTTATTCATTTGGCATGTTCAAATCCTAATTAGTCAGATGTATTTTCTATCTTAATTCCTTTTAAATGGATTTTTATGGTGTTGGTAGAGTTATTAGTGTATTATTATGATTATACAAAACACGTATAATGTGAATCCTAGTTTTTATTTCATGAGGAGTGTTACATGTCATTCTTATTCTTAGTTTGGATCTAAGAAGTTATTGAGAAACATGTGGAAAGTATTCATGTTGATGAGAATGTAAATAAGTTTAGTAAATTCATGTGATACTCCATTATTATGGAACTAGATGACTTCATCTTGGTGGGTTGGGGAGAGAAGGGTTTCTATAAATACATTCATGCTACTGTGGTCATGATATTCATGACAACATATCATAGAGCAATTAATGTGGATTTATTAAATAATATCCCAATAAGAGATTGGTCCTTGAAGGATGGGGTTGATAGTGGGAATCATGTGGATTCATCTTCTATAGAAGGTAGTAGGTTTCATACATTATGGAATTATATGTTGACACAAACCAATTCTAGATCTCAAATGCAATGAAATGTACCTTCTAGATCATGTGGAGGGTGTATATAGAACATATAGGGGTGATAATATACTTGGGGAATGAGTGGTCACATGAAACATGGTTTCATGAACCGTAAATCTATTTAGGATATGAAGATATTGTATTGATCATAATGAACGTGGTAGTTCAATGATCAAGCATATCTCAGAATTTTCGAGGAATCACAAAAGGAAGTGGTGTAGACATAAAAAGATAAGGAACTATGTTTGGAGTATTAGTATGTGGAGTATAACACTATGAGTTGCTTCCACAAAAATAACCATGCTTCGTACACCGATCTCAATGAGTTGGCTGTCGGGGTCATGGGAGGTGACTTACTAGGAAGGGCTTTATCAGACCAAGTGTGTCCCCCATGGTTGTTCCAAATTTTCACCTAAAAATGGATAATGTGGTATTTTGGAATTTTTTTATTATCATCCATTTAACTATCTAATTATAAAAACTAATTTACCCATTACTGAGGATTGATGTCCTCTTTGACCATTTATGAGGTTTGATAATGTTCTCGAATATCGATCTCAGGCCTAGCAACCACCATTTAAGTGTTTTCAAGGTTGCTATTTCAAAGATGGAATTATTATTATTCTACACAGAATGAGTTAACAGTTATTCCCTTTGGTCTGGTAAATTCACTCACACTGTTTATGTTCCATATAAATTAGTTCTTACATTTGTTTTGGGCTGATTTGATGGTTTCATAATATATAAGAAACTCATTTACCATATATCAGTGGATGATCATGATGACAGTCTAAGGATTGTTCTAGAACATCTCTTGGAGATCTATGATTATGATTGGTTCATTATGTTCTAGTTTTGGGTCCATGATGCTCACTTTTTTAGGGCATGATGTTTATGATCATGGTTTTGTTATAGTTCCATTGAATATTGGTGTGGTACTTCTATAGATCCAAAAAAGATTTTGTTAATTGTGTGAAGCTTACATGGATTGGTGGTGTAATTTAAGTTCTTTATATAAGACTTATATTTGATTTCATCTACTTTTATAATCCTTATATGAATAATGAATCCAATAATTTAGATTTATCCATATCAACGAGCCTTTAAGGAGATGCTAATGAGGTTTACCAGTGATCTAATCTTGAGACTATCGAAATAGGGGGTTTAGTACGACTAGATATCCTCATGTGTTTCAAAAAATTGATTTTTTGAATTAGGGGAGAGTTTCATACTCTTCCTTATAAGGTTGATGTTTCCTATTTCCTTGTGAGAGGTGGTGTTGATGGAGTTTTACACATCCCCCTTGGCCTTACAAATTAGTCTATAAAAGTTATATAGGTAACAATAGTTGCATTTATGGTGGGATCTAATGAGCTACAACATTACCATTTTCTTATCTCGGGTCCTCACATTCTCATTGACGAAGGATGAGAATAATGTTCTATTAGGTTTTAAATAACCTATATGAATCGTGTAGTGGAATTGAGATGACTTATCTATATAATTTTTTACTGGGATTCCATAGTGAGAGAGTGTGTCCACGATTAAATCAGTGGAATCATTAAAAGAATCCATAAGTAATCACAATTTAAATCAATTAGGGGGGAACATTTTAGTTGTTCTTGGGAAAGATATTTAATGTGATATAGAATGGTTATGTTGGGTACCCTCGATGGTTTTCTCCTACGATGATGATCAGATCACATCATGTTTTTTGAGAATCATTTTAGAGGACTTTTGGACTAAGATATGGATGATTAATAAATTTCAAGCCCCAAAATATGGGTATACTGAGTGTAATATCAATTTAATGGAATATATGATGAGATCATGCATTTTTTGACTATGACTAGAGATAGGAGGATCACTATTCATTCATATAGTTTACATAAATTAATAGCATCCACTCTACTGTCTACATATATAATTTGGAGGCCCTATGTGGAGGACTAAACATGTAACACTTATTCTAGATTGAGATATGTGATATGTCTCTGGTTGGGACAATGATAGTGCATGAAATTATGGATAACATTCAGGTGATCCACAAATATTTGAGGACATCCTAAAGAAGATAGAAATCTCTTTGAGATAGATGCTTTAGGACCTTAATGTTTTTGAAGGGAGACTATGTTTTTTTGTATTCTCTCCGTGATAAGGAATATAATGGATTGTATGGGGAGAAAAATTACCCTCAAGATTCATCAGGACATTTGACATACTATGTAGTGCTAATGGGGCTTCTTATTGCTTAGTATTTTCCTATAATTTTGTCCTAGTGCATGTGCGATTCCTTGTGTTATATCTAATGAAGTATCATCATGATGTTATAAAAATTATTTACTAGGGAAGGCTTGAAATCCAACATAGAGCTTCAATCATAGAGTACCCATTAGTAATTAACGATTTAATAGAGATGATACTATATGGTTCAATTATTGAATTTGTTTATGTGATGTGGTAGCACATGAGCATGGAGGATTTGTCCTGGGAGTAAGAGAGTTAGTTTCATACTTAGTACCCACAACTTTTTGTGCAACATATTATTCTTTAATTTATAATACATTATGTTGTAGAGAATTAATGAATGTATATTTATTGATCTGGTCCTTTGAATATTTACATGTATATATATTGAGTTATCTTTAGATCAAGCATTGGTTTTGTGTATTTTCAAACACTAGATTTATCATAGTAAACATATTAACATATTTCAATGAATAAATCCACATTTATTTGGTGTTTATTATTATACATATAGCTTGATATTGTTGATGGAAATTTTGAGACCAAAGATTAATTTGGAACATAGGGTTTACCCTAGGCATGTCATAGTTTTTATCAACATCATACCTTTCAAGAATATATTTCAATGTTCTGCATGTTTAATTAAACTAATAAATTTAATAATATTTTATATATTAGGGGACTTCAACATAATCCTCTATAAAGAAGAACTTATTTAAAATCACTAGGGGTTGAGTCATAAACTTTGGAGTATTTGACAATATTATTAGGAATTATTCATTGGAGGATCAAATAATATGATTATAGATGATTAGATCAAGGCTAATTGAGGAGAAAAAAATGAATATGGTCTTCTACATCATAATAAAATGTGATCATTAACATTTATTAGTAAAAATTACTGTGGGAACCATCAATTATACTTTCCAAATATTAATTTGAAATAAAAATCTTGGATTTAATTATCATCTTATTATACTTTGATTATATGATCCTTCACATGATCTCTGTTATCATTCTTATTGTTGATATTATTCTACTTCATGTCTCACATTCTATCTCTATAGATATCGTATTAATAAGATCATTTTATAATAATATGTGGACAAATATGGTTACCACTTCACTTATTTATTTCCTTTTATCCTCACAGTGCATTGTAATCCACACCATTGGAACATGGGGTCAAGATTTAACATCTTTAGGAAATTTTCAGGCTTGATAGAACACCTTGATTCATTGTCGATGTTTCAAAGATGAATGGAATGGTGATTTTTGGATGGATATATATGATTATATGGTTAGTAAAAATGGATATAATATCTGTACTGGAAATGACAATGGATGGAGTCCTAAGACATTGGATGGGGTTCATGTGGATGACTAGATTCCAATTTCCAGTCAACAGAGGGCTGTAATCGAATGACTGGGGTGAACCCCATTGATTTTCAATGTTCAGTGAATGAGAAATGAATATAATAATGTATATATTGATATATGTATGGAGTCTCTATAATTCATTGATAAATTCTAATACACACCGTGTTGTTTATAAGAAGGAATTTTCATGTTCAATAGATTTAATCAACGCTAAAATATCAAGAAAATTTAAGGATAACATTTCATGTGGAAAATACCACATTCCATATGAAACATACTATAATTATAATACAAATCAAAAATTTACTTATATATGATCCACATTTGTAATAGTAGTTGTGTATCAGTAGTAAACATCATGTGTCTATACATGGGATACTATATTGTGTGTCTGGAGTGCATGCATATTTCCCCGGGCAGACATATTTTCCATACACCACATATATAAGCGATGTCCCATGACATGGTTTCCCAATTAATCTTTTATGACATAGATACAAATGAATATTAAAATTTTAATAGAACTAGTTGGTGATATGGGGTCATATTTCATTGTGGACCCCAATACACACTGTGTATTCCATCATGAACATCATCCTATTGTATATCCTTCCTTAGGTCTCTGATTTTGGCCCATGAGTTGCCTATCCCAGGTGTTTTACCCTGTATAATGCATTGGATAAATATTTTCTATCTATTGAGATATTATGTGCAGAGTTTTTAGAATGGTAATTATTTAGGAAACTGCTAATGGAAATAGTAATTTGGAAGGATAATCAGATAGATATAGTGGTTGGAACACTTATATCGCACTAGGGTACAGGTCACCCATACTCTGTAAAGGTAAATGTAAAAATCACTAGCACTAGGAATATTTATTCTATCTATAATGCAGTTCTCCCATGTCTTTGGGCTCCGACAGTGGGTGAGTCCTCCATGTGAATTGTAGCTCCCTCAACTCTGGAGTATTGTAGTGAGGTGTGGTCCACTCAATATAGATTTTGGTATGGATGTGTTTGATTCTGGGATTTTATGATTGAAATTTGGAGCTGTAGTAATAGTCGTCATATTTTTATGGGCTACAGATATTGAGATCCCTGTTATTTCCCATATGGGTTTCTTAATGAGCACACACACACACAGACATATATAATAGGTTTTTGTTTCCCTATTTCTATGGGATGAGATGACTTTTCTACGCCTTCAATATATCCCTTGATGTATTTGTGGCATCCTAATAGGTACATATATATTGACACATACATTGTCCTTTCCTGTATAGGTCATGTCTTATGTAGATCATAGGTATATCCATGTTCACGTTTTTTCATCATAGTGGTACTTTTGTGTATTGACCATGTACAATGGTCAAACGTATAGATCTGAAGAAGGGATCTCTCAATTATCCATCATTATATTTTTTCTGTTTAGTGATGCATTTATTATTGTGTATTTAATTTTCTCCTTTAAAATTTTGTTATACATTGATGCATTCCCCAATGATTATGACATGTATGCTTTTACTCTAGATGTTACATAATTTTTATTATTCCTTTATAATATTTCATGAATATGGTTCAATGGGTACATATAATTACATTATAATAAGACCTAATATTATATATTTTATCTTTTCAGATCTTTTTCCAAACCTTTCACCTATTGAAGGAATGTTTGGGGTTTTCCTAACATCGACTTCAACAACACAGGTAGGACCTTGTTGGAAAGGTTACCACAAATCATGTATTTTTTCTTAAAAATATCACCTTACCAATAAATCACATTTCTCAGTCATTGGAACCATTAAATATATACTTTCAAAACCTTAATGATAAACTATTTTGGAAAAATTCATAGATGTTTCCCAATTATTATAACACAAAAATAATTAATATATCACTTGTACAAAATTATTATAAAATAATAATACATAAACATTTTAATCCTCCCACATAAAAAATTCAAAAGGAATAGGTCCTTTTGTGGTCTACTAGTTACCCCTTGGATTAGTGCATTGAATCGGATAATTGTAGTGTTATATAAACATAAGACACTGAACTCCAAATAAATTCATTGTTTTATGGCATTAAATTCCAAAAAGAAAACATCTTACCCTTCTACTAAAACAATATTTAGTGGTTCTCCTTATATATCTCTAACATGAATGAAATTAAACCTTGTTTGTTGTATTGTATCCACTATATAAGATCCCACAATACACTATCCTTCTCCCCTTTGGTGATTCCAAGAGTATGATATGGTGTATGTTGTTAATCATATAACATGATAATTGATTTTTAATAATAAAAATATCATTCTCTACAATCATCAACCAGATTGGTAATTCATAATCAATTCTTTTTCAATAACATTTAGTTTTAAAATGAGTCATCGGGGTTCTAGTGATTAAATAAAACAAAAATAAATAGTATGAGGAACAATATTTATAGTGGAAACAAATTAATATTTTATATGATTTATAAATAATAAAACCTTATTTTCAAACTATGAATCCATATTTTCATTATAGATAATTCATTATCATTATCTATTTAAACCCTTCCTGATTGTTCCAAAAAATGTTTTAATTAACTAATGCATATAACATTATAGTTCCAATAAGATTCACATTAAGGGAACATTAATTGTGAACTTGAACAATGGATGAGAAACACTCGACCAGCTCATTTAATTGATATTACCCCTAGATGAACTCGTACCAAAACCACACCCACATATAGTATATGTATACGAATGTTTTCCTAGTAAAATGAAAAAATATATTCCTAATAAAAATATTCTAATTTTATCATATACTAATACAGATCCCCATGGTATTAAATAACATTTTTAAACCTTAATATCCATACATTGACTAAATCCTCTTCTGATAGCAATAATTGTAATAGACCAAGACCCACACCATCATATCATGTGTTAAACTTATACACTTTAAATTTATTGTTTTGATACCAAAAAATGTAAACCAATTTGTTCCATCAAAATCATACAATATATAATAGATATATTGGATCACTTAAATATTAAAGGACCATTACGATTATTTGTTTAAGAGAATTAGGATAAAATATCAATAACTTAGATTCATACAAAATTTGTTCCCAGTGATCAATATCATCTCATAAAATACCTATAGTTTTATATTCCATCTTATGAATAATACAACTCCCATAAAATTTCGTACATATAAAAACATTATAAATAAAAAAATTGATTTAATATTCATACCAAGAGTAAAAGAAACAGAAGAAAGGGTGAGATTGGATTATAAGTAAGTGTAAATGTGGGATATATCAATAGATACTCTTATGAGTGAATGTGATAACTAAAATGGTATAACATAATGTCCATAACATAAAATGTTCAAAAAAAATTTGAAAAATGACATGAACATTATATAAGGAATAAAAAATTACCATTTCAAAGGATGTGAATCATAAGAATGATGATCTATCATAACACAATTATGGATCGTTTGTTTATGTAATAAATTTTTGTGGCCCCATCATGTGTTTATAAATCATTTCATATGGAAATGTTATCTTCTAAGACCGTAAAATAAAAAATGAAAACAATTTTTTTCTAATAGATCAAGAACAATGACTTGTTTCCAATAATAGATCAAGAACATCATCTTGTTTCCCATAATAATCTCATGAGATTCAACACTATACCAAAATCATTGGGTAGAGATATGTGTACCCCCATCAGATAATAAAAACCATACATATGTTTTATATAATACCATAAAATATTCATCATATTAGAATCCTTGAAAATAAAGGGTTTTTATAAACCTTTCACCTTTTTATCATAAACATAAAGCCTCTAGATAAAATATATATGTGGTATCCTTAAATCACATCCTTAGAAATGTATATATAATTTCAACAGATGTCAACATAGATATAAAATGATCCTCATGGATCACTTGGAATAATTCTTATCAAAGATGTCCCTTTTTTCTAAATGAATTCCCTTTTTAGACAAACTGCACACTTATAAAACAAATATATTTAAATAAAAAAATTATCATCATCTTAAGGATATTTAAAAATTTTAGGAATCATGAGAGTAGAGAAATATTCTCATTTAAAAAAAACATTCCATCTATATTTTTTATTTCAATTCACACAATACATTCTTTAGATAATGACAAATAGATTCTTTTTAAACTATTTTATAAAAAATACAACATGGGAAAATTTGATATTAGTAATTTTATAGATTAATAAATCCTTTTTAAACTTTTATTTTATAAAAATGTAATTGTTAGAGAAATATTCCTATATAATATACTTAATGATAAAAAATCATGAATAAGGATGAGATTGTGTAATAAAGTCTTACCACTTTTGTAAAATTTTCATCATAAACCCCATAAATGAAATAACATCAAATTAAAATTTCAATACCATGAAGATGAAGTTCTTCATCGTATAAAAATAAATTGGAATTAGGTAATATAGACATAGTTAACAAGTTGGGACAAAGAATTAGTCCCACTAAAATAAAAGTAAGATGATAATCCCTTACTTGAGTTAGACTCATCACATAAATTTTATTCTAAAAAAAATATTAATCGTAGGATTAAAATCTAATCTCTTAAGAATCATTTATTAAAAAATTATCCCAATTACCTATTTTTTGTCATGTCATAAAAATTACATAATTATCTTTTTTATCATCGGATCTTTTAGTGATATCTGAACCAATGTCCAAAATGAATTATATTGGGTGAATATGGTGATGCGAAAATTATTCCATCATCTCTAAAATAAAAATCAAGAAATAATTATATTTTTAGTTGATCAATTATACTTTTAAATCCAACTATTAATTATTTTTTAAAAAATTCACTATGTTATAACCAAGGAGTCTGTAGGCCTAACATATATATGAGTAACATTTCTATTTTTCAATGACCATTGTGGATAAACAGAAAATTATAATTTTTTATCTTTATATAATTTTATTCATATAATATAAATCATATTAATTCTTAGAATATAATTAAATATATATTATTAATGTGATTTTGTGATGAAAAATGAATCGCTTCACTTTTTGGAGATGGTAATCCACACATGAACACAAATGATGTTATCATTTTTTAGATAGTGGAATGGTAAGATTAATAATGAAATATTATCTTTCTATAGTTATATAAAGGTTATTAATATCATTAATAAATATTAATTCCATCATTAAAACAATTATTGAGATACAGATATGGAAAACCAATTAAATAGGTTTGTGGGGTGATAGTCCTCCATACACATAGGTGATGAATTCTTCTCACTTGTCATGGATATTGGAGATGGATATATATTTTTAAAAATAATAATAAAATATTATTATATGTATTATAATGGTGTTTCTATTGTATAATTTTCATTAATATTTAAAAAATCTGGATGAAGAAAGAAAATGAAAAAAGTGGATAAAAATTATACCTCTTCTTTGGAAGACCTTTTATGACAATCACCTTTAGAAAAATAATGGTGGTGTATGAGATAACCAATACCTCTACAATTATGGGACGGATTCTAAGAGAATATTTTCCAAGTTATTTTCTTATAAAAATGGATTTATATGTTTGATATATTGATAAGAATAATTTTATTTTATAATAGAGGGGAGGGGAAGTCATCAAATTTATTAAAATATTAAATTAATATAATTTAATAAACAATTTAAAATTCATCCCTGCTCATTTATCACTATTTTAGGATCACAATGAGTCTATATAATTTCATAAATTCATTTTTATATATGATTGGGTCACAATTTTACCCTCATTTATTGGTTTTAAATCCTCATTAACCTATTTAAAACATACCAAGACAACTATTATTGTTGACTGTAGATAGTTAATATGTTAAATATAAACTGTAAAATGGACAATGGTTTATATTGTAATCATTTTAATAACCCTGAAATCTTATTGTTTTATATTTATTAATTTTATATCATTTAATAAATTATTATTTACTATAAAATATCAATACACTAATTTTTTAGAACTATTCATTAATTTGACTTCACTAATATCCTAAAACATTTAATTATAAATAATAGATTTTACATATACCCAAAATTTCAGTGTTTTATATAAAACTATTTAGAAACATTATTTACTAGAATATTTTATTTTTATTTTTAATTTCATTTAGTTAATGTTTTGATTAATTGAATAATTACTTCCTCAGTGATGTGTAAGAATAAGTTAAATATTTCTTCACTGAAAATTATATATAAATTAACATGATGAAAGTAAATACTTTTGATTTCAAAATATTATTTATATTATAAATTTTTCTCAATATAACACCATATTAATAAAATTACAACTATTAAAAACAAGACTGTGATATGTTTGAAAATTTGTTAAAGGAAACACTATTAGGGTCATAATCTAATCAATGTTTCCTAAAAAGGTCATTAATTAGACCCTTAGAAGATAATGATCTATATATTTACAATGAATATTATTTAGCTATGTTTTTGAGTGATTTAATAGTTCTTATTATTTTATTTATTAAACTAAATTACATTATTTACCATTTATTGTGGTAACAAAAATTAATAATTCTAATAATCACATGGACTAAAATTAAAATTGAAATATTCACTAAATGTTGATCTACAGATTCATAATATGGAATATATTTTCCATAATTAAAATTATATATGTTGAGTAATTAAATTTAAATTTAAAATCTAAAATTCCAATTAAAGTGACTTCTTCAAAAAAAAATAACTGTCTTAAATTATAAAATGTTTTTATGTAAAATTCATCTATAAATTCCCTTTAAAATATTTAAATGGTATTTGTATAAAATTAAAATAAACTATATAAATTCTCATACTTATATAATTTATAATTTTACATTAGAAATTATGTAAATGAAATATATAGTTTTCAAAAAAAATCTGTAACTTTTACTAATCACTAAAAAACCATTCTTCTCAAAAAATTAACAAAAATTCATTTAAGCTATCAATTACATGATGAATTGAATAATGAAATTAATTTTGTAAAAAAACCTATAAAGTCTGTAATTAAATTACAATATTAAATAATAAGAAAGTAAAATAATATATTATTGAAGAAAACATATTTTTGATGGATAAAATGACATCACTAAAAATTTCATGATTATTCTATTATAATAGTAAATTAAATTTTTATTTTTTATAAATTTATATTTTTTTAAAAAATTTCATAAAAAATTTCATATCCTCAAATTTAATAGTCAGGTTATAATATTCACATGTAAATAATAATATTTTCTCATACTTTTAAGCTCAGTATCACATATCATGTTTGATATTTTTTTTTAAAAAATATCAGGATATTCAATTCCGCCACATTTTGTAAATTGCATTCTAGAAATTTTAATTTAGTGTTAGAAACCAGGGTTTTGATTTAGAAAATACATATGTCGAAATCCCAAATCATAAAAAGGGTCAATTGAATATCCATTTGAAAAAAGATAAATAGAAGTACAGAGTTCATCTAGGATAACACATAAAACATTCCACTTTTTAAATGATTTGAGGATAGTGAAAACATGGATATGGAACACAAAATAATTCCAAAGTACTAATATGTAGTGCTATGGAATATTTTCTAGAAAAACATAACCAATACAATAATATAAATATACAAAGGTTAAAATAGTCATCGATTTCTCAGTTCGAAAAGTATATGGATAATGTTTTTATATTGGAATCATTTTCTTAGTTATGAGGAATTATGGTAATTTATACTCGAATAAAATGAGAAAGTATGATTATTTTAAAATTAGAGTTACATTTCTTAATGAATTCCAACATTATTCTTATCTTTTACACCATATATTTATTTTTTAAGAAGAATGTTTCTTGCATAAAGCATAAAAGTTATAATCTAATTGATATCATAATACAATAATGAATACAAATATATTCCTCTAATATTGAATAATTATAAAAAATTGTTAACATGTTATAATATAATTCCAAAAAATAATAAAACATCATATTATGAAAACTACTTAATCAACCAAATTAAATATCAAGACCTAATGTTCAACATAGATTATTCAATAAATAAAAATTCATAAAATTTTCCAATTTTTTAATAATATGTTTGAAACCCAAAATCAGATTTATTTGATAACATCCTCTTACAATGTTAATTTAGTATTTATCTCCCAAATTTTAATAAACCTAAACATATAATATCAATTATAAGCTAATTGTTTCCCTAAATACCTTAAATCACCATAAATCCACAATTATATCATATATACCACCAAAATAGTATTTACCTATTATTATTTATAATATTCCATAAAATTATGCTTTTCTTTAATCATATAGAGCTCCCAAAATGGTTAAATTATTTATAAATATCATTAATACCCTCACACCAAAACAATTTTCAATCACATATTCATCTATAAAATAAAACATATATTCCCCAATGAATCAAAATTTTATCTATTGTATAGTATAAATATTAAAAAGCAATATCATACTAACAATGAAATCATGTAGCCCAGTGGTTGATGATAAACACTTGTGAAATGTCGGTTGTGGGTTCTAGCCTCACAACCTTGCTGAAGGTGAAGGGTTGTCACCATACTTATACATTGTGTTTTTATGTAAAATATAATTTTATAGTACTTCTACGATTCCTGAAAATTTGTTAAACACCCAAAATAATATCCTTAATATATTGAACACTAAATGAAATATTTACCCACAAATTCCATCCCATGCATTTCATTTTTATCCCAAAAATGTAATAACCCATACATACCAGCAAATAAAATAATATATACACAATTAAGTCTATAAAAAAATTATAACCTGTGTTAACAAAATTTCAACATGTTATTTATCAAAAAATTATTCATTTTAAATCTAATGGTTAAATATATGAATGAAAAAAAATTATTATACTATATAAAATACCATCACAAAACCATAAAAGGCGTGTCTATATTTCTGATCTTATGGTCAACCTCAAACATATACAAACATGATGGTATCCATGACTCTAAAAATAAATTATCCAAGAAAGTATTATTCTAAATTTTTTTCTAAACCCTACACTGATTCCTATTATAATAGCCAATGTCTCACACTTCAAGACTTGATGTTAAAAAACAAAAAAATTATATTTATGGATTTATACCAATAAATATAAAACAATTTCATCCATTAAAATATTACAAATTCAAATGTAAATATTGGATCACTTACATACTTAGGGACCTTTAATGTTTAGAGTTTTAGAAAATTTAGAAAAACTCTAAACAACATGCGTTCATAATGAATCGGTTCATAAAAATCAATTTCATCTGCAACTAGTCCATGGTTTTCATGTTCCTTGTTATTTACTCTATATATTCTATACAATTCCTCACATAAGAATCCTTTCTAAAACCAAAACATTTAGCATCATAGTTCATTACCTGATAAAAATAAATATAAGAATGTGTGATATCATATACACATTAATGGAAATAATGGGAGATATCGATTGATAATAATATAAAAGAATATGATAATCATATTGGTATAAGATCATGAAAGTAAAATTAAAATTTCATACACAACATGAACATAAAAAAACATGAGTCATTAATAAAAATTTATCATTTCAAAAGACATTAATATGATGATTAATAATTCATCATGTCACAGCCTAACCAAATGGGGTCTATACCACAACTCCCCATGTGTGCCTCCAATAGGCTTATGTATGGAGACTACCACCAAGAAGGCATATCACTTTCCAAGGAAGAATTTCCTAAGTACCTACATAAATGCACACATCTATAAGATCATAAAATCCTCAAATGTGAAAAAACGAAATGAAACCAATCCATGCATGCATCTATATCCCAAAAAAACATGTATAACAGAATCATTGAATTCATGATAGGGAAAAATAATGCCCACTAAAGAAAATGATAAAATAATCATACTTAATTATAAGAAAGGGATATATATCTACTGAAACTACTATAAAGTTTCTCATCCAAAATCTGGTAAACACCTTGTTCTACCTTTCTCACTCAGATCTACTGACCTCATGTCCTCCATGGACTCCATAGAAAGGATTGTGTTATGAACAAGACTCTACACATGTACGACAAAATCTCGTGCATGAGTGAGTATAATGACACTCAGTAGGAACCCCAAAACCTGAAATAGAAAAATGGAGATATTGAAAGGAAACACTCTACTTGACCTACCTATATGGAAACCCAAACGAGAGGGAAAATCCATTGGGAACCATCTTTATTTGTACGTGACTTCTTAGCATGGCCTATATGGGGTGCTAAACTCGACAAGTGACAACCCTACAAGGAATCCCAAAAATCACCCAGATATACTGCTCTCAGAAACTAAGTATCATGAGGTTCCAGCCTCAGAGCCTAAAAAATCCTATTTATAGTCTATAACAATTACATGAAATTTGGAGAACACAACCCATGTTGTAATCCATCCCATATGGTACTTCTTTGAGAGATGAGCTCTCTTCAGAATAACTCTACCATTTAAAATGGAACATATGAGAGAACATAATACATTGTGATCATCATATTAGTTCAGTCTCTAGTTCCCAGCACCATAAGTTTGATCACCACTACCCGATGCAGAGTGAAAACTATAGAATCCCAAGTGATGATTCCCAACCCTCACCACACCACATAGTTGATGGAGGACTTCTCCAGACTATGAATTACATGCATCCTCTCTAGAAATAAATAATGGAGTGACCCATTCCTTTCCACTTACCAATCGTCGAGGTAGTATTGCTCCTAACAAACCTGAAAAATACTCTATCACTCTTGTAAGGAGTGGAACAAACCTCCTTCAGTCTATGGAGAAATTAATCCTATATAGGAATTATTCCCATCACATGGAATTTCTTGCTACTTGTAATTGTAACCCATAGTCTAGGGAGCTCAAACTATAATATATGACTTACTCACTGATACTACATGGAAATTTGGGAGTAAATGCTGTAAATGTGGATCTGTTCCCTGATCTAATATTATAGTACTACTCTTGAGGGAACAATCTCCAAATATGATATGGGAGTGACACTTTGTACATAATGGACAAAAACTCTATCTATGTATGGGTGTACAACTTACTGGCTAGAGTACCAACACCCTGTAACGATAGGGATGTAGTGAGTCCATAAACTCTTTCACTTTTGGGGACCCTCTCCCTAGAACAATAGGGGAGTATCAACCTCATTCTAGATGACCCACTCCCTGACATAGAGGGGGAGTACTAACTCTATCAGAACAACATTAATGGAGGTCCCACACCCTAGAATGATAGGGATGTATCGACTACAAGTACAGAGGACCAACAAACTAACACGGTATTGTAGTAAAAACTCTATATATATTCCACATATTGAGGACACACACCCAAGTCCAATAGGGGAGTACCATATCCATTGATAGATGACCTGCTCCTTGGTCCAATTTGCGAGTTACTACTATTCCTTCATGAGTGTCCTTGAGAATCCCACACACTAATCCATAATGGGTGTAACACCCATGGAGAAAACAACCCGAAGGCAAAATAATCATTCCCATAATGTGGGGAGCCCATATCGACCATAGAAGATAGGTAAGGAAAACCCTCAACGTAGTTTATTAGGGGAGTAATATTGTTTTTGTCTCTCTTTATGATCCACATATAACATCAACATCATCTCTGTACAACTCGATAAGTATTCTGATTGATTAAAAAAACCTTCTATATCATAATCTATGACATATTCCACCATTGTGTTAGATGTGGAATGAATCTGAGGATAGACTACTCATAAGCTGGAATCTAATTCCTAGAGAAAGATATACATATAGAGAAAGATCTCACAAGGGTCTTCTAAGAGTACATCGCATGCACCACGACACACATTACATGTTATCCCAACTAATCTCTAGTCCTCGTATCATGACTACATAGTTTTGAACCCATACTGGGGTATATATCACGTAAAGGAGGTACACACCATGTCCTTTGTCACCCAACCCCTGTCCATGATCCCCTTTTACATGGATTGGTTGATGGTGTCCCTCACACTTCATGTATCCCACACTACACGACGTGTTCAGATAAAAATCCACCTACCCATGTACTTTTCTCATGTCCTATAACTACACCTCATGTCCTATTATAATTTAAATGTGTTAGAACATGACCACATTGTTCTATATTCCTATCTCATTTCATGTTCATAGACCAAACAGTTTAGGGAACTACACAGCATGTATCCACAGTACATTGCGTGTAGTCCCAAAGGATCATCATCCTAGAGAGGAAGATATGCACAACATCAGTCACTAAACTACAAACCTGGTAGATGGAATATCCAGAGGCGAATTTCCTTCATAATCAACCGATTCATCCATATTCAACCCAAAACCCATTTTTCTACCAAGAAGGGATCAATAATAACTGAAAAAGTTCTTTAGATCCTTAGGACAATGAAAAATGAATGGGATTAGGGAAAAACTCAAATCCACAAACCTTGAGGGAAAATTATAAAATAATTGGATCATGAATGATGCCTATATCATTCTAGTTCTCTATATGATGAGATCTTCTATATAAATGGATATTAATAACACTTATGTTCATGGATTTTTCTATTTTTCCATTCATCGCTAATGAGATGGGAGGAGAGGACGATTTCTCCTCTTTGTGTCATTCACAAAAATTTAGGGTATGGGGATTTTTAGGCCAGATTTTAATTAAATATACAATTAATTAATTTAATCCACCTCGTCATGCCCCATCACTAAAAAAATCCATGAAAAAATATCGGTGTAGATGACCATAGGTCACACCTAGTATAAAAACGATATTCTAAACTCAATCATGGTCTTTGAAGTCTAATTCATGACTCCAAAAGGTAGTAATTTATGTTTCAAGAAAAGATGTTTGTATGAAAAAAATTTATTTAACATTTTTGATATCACTACATCGAGGCTCTCTTGGCCACGACTTACCATACCGAACCAATGCCTGGATGTGGAATTTTTTTCCAAATTCATCAAAAATATTTTTTGTAAAAAACCCAAGTCATCACATTATCCCCATCGTAGGGTTTTTCCCCCGAAAAGAAAACGACTAAGAACATGGGAAAATCTGATCTCCCTACTGGACACATGCATTAGTGATCTCATCAAGGGTTATCGTACTACATTCCAGCACACACCCAAATAAACAACAACATCCAACCAAACTCATGTACAAATTCTATTTGTAAATAATCTGAAAAAATGGTTACAAGTATATTTTGCTACAACATGTGGGAAAGCACCATGTGCTACGTTCCATCTGCAGTCACAGGATCTAACGGTGCACCACCTCTATAACCTGACATAGATACTGAAGGAATTCCACCATTTACATCCATTTTTAGATGGACTGTACAAGATCCTCCTCAATAATTTTTCATTCAAGGTTGATAGTAAACACGTGAGGGTAATAGTGAAGATGATAGGGTTGTCCAATAGTAAACACTTGGACTTAACATGTCCTACATATACAAACCACAAGTTTTAAGACAAATCAAAAAATAGAAAACTTCCACTCCGACTTGGGGAATCCAATCTAATTATGGATGGTGGGAAACAAATCATTATTTTTTAAATATCATTGGTTTTTACTCTGCTGCTATGGAACAATTCTAACCAAGGATCTCTCTCTCAGGGATTCCAAGCTAATGGATCCATGCATGAAATCTCCACATGGAACACCATGATTATCTCCAAAACAACATCTCATAACCTCAACAAGAACATGAATGTTTATGAAAATCACCCATCACACCATGATATTTTCCACTTTGGGTGGAAATGAATCACCAACTCAGTTCATATCGCATCCAATGAAATAACATGGTCCGTAAAGCACCCACCTTCCTAGTGAGTTGAAAGCTACTTCAAAATGATGAAAATCCTCATCAAGCATGTCTCATTACAACCTAATTCCAAAAACGTGATGGTACTCATAAAAAACAAAAGGGGTTCCCGAACATACACTGGGTCTTAACAGGACCTATATTTCAACTACTAACATGGGGTTCTATCGAAGCCCCACATCACCCTGGTTAAACATTGATTATAAGTGGAATGAATAGAGTACCTACAATAGTTTCAACTAATTACTACTGTAACTAGTATAAATGACAAATGGAATACCTCTATTTCTCCTCATATCTTCCATGTCAATGGATTTTATGGTCTACAGTTGTCCCCACCCATGTCCTCCAAATCCGTGAGCCTGGAGCAGACCACCTTGGGTGGTGGTGGGAAAACCTCAAACTATGGGCCACCTCTTTCCACTCTAATATCATCTCCTCCTCATCCTCCAACTTTTTAAAGTATTTTCTACAAATAATACCACTACTATAGTGGATCATCATTCAGTTCTATCTTTGTAGCACTATGGTAAAAATTTTCTACAACAAGACATCTCCCTTCATCCCAAGCATAACACTACCTCTCCCTCTGTTGGCCACACCTGTGATGATTATCCTACACTACAAACCCACATGTCATTGTATGGGTATGGGTATGCCTCTACCTCCATGATCATATCATATATCAATTTTCAGATCATTTAGATGTCTCGTCATCTTCACCACTACCTTGGGTCTCGTCCACCTATTACTCATCTTGGAAAATACCCACCATCAAGACTCCCTCAATTACTCTAACCTTTGTGGGAATGTATAGAGGAACCACTGATTCCATGTTATCTTGACCCATGTTCTGATGGATGGTATTTCATCTAATGAAAGGATCCCAAACCACATCCAAGGATTGTCATGACCAGTCTGTGAACCTTGCTGAAAACATTTCTACTATTATGATTCACTAATGATGCTGCAGATGCTCCTGGATACATACTGATTCGAATGTGTCTTTGTAAAAATCTTCCATGAAGAGTTGTTCAAACTCCTCTTAAGTGTGTTTTTCCTTAGCATGATTTTATATCACTAAATGCACCATTTACTAGCTAAATCCTATAGAAGGCTCACCGCTATGACCACCATCTGATAGACTGGTGACCTCACTATTTGGAAAACCTATGACACTACCTCGAGCCAGTCATATACTTACTAGTGGTCTAGATCACCATGTTACCTCATATGTCATTTCCTTTGGAAATATATGATAATAATTAACAAGTGAGCATCCTCAAACTATATTGCTGGTAAAACCTACAACTCTATAGGCGGTGGCACCACCGGTAGACCTCCTAGATGTAACGTCTTAGAACAAATTCTCTGAAATAAATCCTCATTATGTGTTGGAAAATCATCACAATAATTCCTTATAATCATGTTTGATTATCACAGAGGAAGCATCTTGAATCATATTCATGGTTTACCATGTTCGAATCGTATATATGGGGATCTGACTCAACATGCACAAGAAATTCCAATAAAACAGTATTCTTTATGATGCTTTTAAAATTTATTTCCCTGTGACTCGTATCCTAATGCACCAAATAAAAAATAGCGTTATCAGTGTCCTAGATAATAGTTTTCCCCAGTTCTTGCACCATCACTAGACCCTCTGACACATGATCCAAACAGAAAAAAATCTTAACACTATAGATATGAAATAAATTCCAATATAATGACATTATGGCCTCAATGTGGAACCAACCACTCTTTGATATAAATCTGTCACAGCCCGACCCAATGGGGCATGGGCCACAAGTCCCCAATATCACCTCCAATTGACAAGGGATTGGGGACTTACATCAAGAATCCAAATCTATAACATGTGGGGCTTTTCATATGTTCCCATATGCACACACACATCTCTATGCTCAAATATTCTGAAGTGTAAAAACAAAAAATTCAACCAATCCATACATACATATATATCCAAAAACTAGAGTTAAAAAATTTACTAATATAATAATAGGAAAAAACAACACCCACAAAATAAAACTATAAATGTGTCCAAACTAGATAGAAGGAGGGGATCATTGTGAAATGAAACATTCGGAATGGTCATCATACAAGATCTGTTAAACTCCTCGGTATGTCTATCTCACTAAGGTCTTCATACTGAGGGACCTCCATTAACTCCATCAAAAGGAATGTGGTTTGAGAAGGGAACAATACAAGTGCAGGCAAATACCAAGCTGGGGTGAGTATAAAAATAATTAGTCGAGTCCCCAAACCCCCAAAAGAAAAGGGGATAAAATACAATGAAATAGTCTTATACACCTTACTAGAGGTCAACCCAATCAAGAGAGGAAGTACATCTTGAACCATCCTCAGCTATAAATGAAAATTCAGCTCAATCTATAATGCGTGTCGACCATGATATGTGACAACACTACAAGGAATCCTAGAAATAACCTAGATATACTCATCTTAGAAACTAACTCTAATGTGGTTCCAACCTCATAGCCAGAAATGGTTTCTTCTTCATAGGCTATAACCATAACATGATACTAAGAGAAAAAATTCCATAAAATCAACTATCCTTGATGACACTCATCTGAGAGATTCACTCCATCAAGAACAATTATACCATTCTAAATAGTTTATCTAAGAGAACATCCTCCTTTGGAAACATCTTACTAAGTCCAAATTTAATTCCCCCCACTAGAGTTCCTATCATTGCTACATTAATCCCATCAAAATCTATAGAAACCCAAGTGAGGAGGCCCACCTATCACAACTACACATAGTTTTGGGATCACTACTGCAGATTATGAACCATAGGCATCCTCTCTAAAAACAATTAATGGAAGGACCCATGTCTCACCGCATCCCTAAAATCGATGTAGTACTACTCCTAACTAGCCAGCAAAACCTTTTATTCTCCTATAAAGAGTTTCCATCACCTCATTCTATCATGGGATAAGTAATGTTTATATATCTATTTCTCACATCAAGTGGAAGGTCTCATTCAATGTAATTGTAACTCATAGTAGAGGGAGCTCAAAATACCATGGAGGACCATCTCCCTGATGATAATTTGAAATGGGGGTGTACTACTTTGTATGTGAGTACATGTGCCCTGATTCAATAGGGGAGTACTACTCGTGAAGGACTCACTCCCTAATATGAAAGTGGAGTTTCACTCCATAGATAGAGGTCCCACACCCTATCTCGGTAGGGGAATAACATTTAGTTGATAGAGCACCCTACCCTCAGAATGAAAGGGGTATATCGACTCTCTCATCCCATTCACTATGGGGGTGGGCCGCACCCTGGAATGGTTGGGGAGTATGGACCCCATTCTAGATGACCTGCACCTTAATAATGTAAGAGATTATTGACTCTACAGGAATAACATGCATGGAGGACCCACACCCTTGAACGATTGGGGATTACCCACTCCTACTGAAGATTACCGACACAGTAAGATGATAATTGAGTTTCAGATATATCTATACATCATATATAGAGGACCCGAGCCCTGGTCCAATAGTGGTGTACTAACTCTAATGATAGGGGAACAACTCCGTCATCCAACAGGGGAATAAATTCTCCACCTTTACAAACATCACGGGGAAACATGTATCAGGTTCAATTTAGGGAGCAACATCCCTAGAGAAAACTACCAAAAAGAAACAAACCCACACCCATGACGTGGGGAGTCCCATCTCTACCTATGTAGAGAAGAAAAGAAAACTAGAACCCTAGTCCATCATGGGAGTTTTAGTCCTATCACCTCTCTGCATGAACCACACCAATCTACAATATCATCTTTGTACTAGTCCACAAGGGTCTTGCTCAATTCACATCATCTAATATCTCATAAGATATAAGGGTGGACACCATATATTTTTAAATTAAAAAATAATTAGGATAGAAAACTCATAGGTCTAAATCCATGTCCCAGGGAAGGAGATAATGAAGGCAGAAGATCATTGAGGGATCTTTAAGAGTACATATCATACACCGGGGAACACACAATGTGTGATCCCACCTAGGAACTTATCTATGTATGATTTCTAATTGATTTAATTCCCAATTAGGGGTACATGACATGTAAATAAGATACACTCAGTTTCCCTTTACACCTAACCTTTGTCTGTTTTCCACTCATATGAAGACAGACCGACCGTGTCCCTCACATGACGTTTATCGAATACTACACGACATGTTCAGTTAAATGGTCAATGACCCAAGTAATTTTGTAGTGTTCTTGTTCCATAACTCATTTTCATGTACCTTGCTCATGTGTTAGTACATGACCCTATTTTTCTATATGGCTAACCGATGTCATGCCTCCAGACTACATTGGCTAGGGAACTATGTGGTGTGTATCCATGGTACAAGGCGTGTAGTCCTAAAATATAATCTTCCCCTAACATTATGAGATACATCACATGTTTCACTGAACTGCTCACCTTGTAGATAATAATTGTTTTCAGTAATTTCCTTCAAAATAACATAATTCATCCTAATTCAATCCAAAACACATTGATTTACCTAATAGAGATCAAAAAAATTTGAAAAAGGGCACAAGAAACATAAAATAGCACTAATCAAAGAGGATTGAGGAAAAAATAAAATCTACCTACCTCATGGAAAAAATGATGAAAATATGTATAAAAAACGATGCCCAAATCATTCTTGTACTCTATCTAATGATGATATGCTTTAGAAACTATGATTAACAACACCTCATTTCTTGGATTCAGCTCTATTTATTTTTATCAATATAGGGATAAGTGGAAAAGAGGATTCAATCATCTATGGGTCATGAACACCAATTGATTGGATGGGAGTGGTCTGGATAGATATTAATTAATTAATTAATTAATTAAATTCACATCACCACTACCCATAACAAAATAAAAACCAAGTGAAACTCCCAGCACAGATGACCTTGGTCCGCGTCTTGTGTAAACATGACATTTCTAACTCAATTGTGGTCTCAAAAATTTAATTGGAGACATAGAACATGAGTTGTTGATATATGATGAAAAACTTTTTCAAAGAAAAAAATATTTAATATTTTTAATATCACCAAACTATGGGTCCCCAAGCCTTGGCTTCCCTCTCCGATTCAGCCCCCAGCTTCAAAAATATTTTCTGAAATATTCCAATTCCTTTTGGGTCAAAAACCCGAGTCATTACGCATCATAATAAATCATGAACCATAAATTTATATAAAACATATGTATGTCATTCTCATATTTATAGAAACCAATTACTATATCAATTTTAACTAAAAATAACATTTTATATAGAAACAAAACATATTTCCCATGATGAATCAATCCCATCAACATTTTTCCCAAAACAGATGAAGTAGATTGAGTTGTTTCCCAAAATAGATAATGCACCTCAACATAGTTTTGATAAATACATCATAAAATGTAATAATTTAAAAATTTAATATGGGGTGATATATGTACCCCCAATCACATAATAATAATTATACGTTTCTTTCCCACATGACCATAAAAGAATCATCACATTAGAAACCATGAAATAAATTCCGTTTAATAAACCTTTTATATGTTCATCATAAAAATAAACCATCTAGAAAAAGAATAAGTATGGTATCCTTGAGTCATATCCCCCTTAATGTATATGTAACATAAAATGATTTCATATTACAAGAATAATGATTATTAAAGATGGCATATAATAATTATTTATGAAAAAAAAATTCTTTTTTAAAAGCACATCTAATTTATAAAAAATTCACACTTTTAAATGTTTTTTAAAATAAAACTTTAATGGAATATTCAAATAATTATTCCATCAAGATGGTGTTGAAATCCTATTGAACAATATATATTGAAAAAAATTCCATTAAATGTTTTTTGCGAAATACAGAAAGAACATCTTTTATAAAATGACATAAATATTTCTTTCAATCCATTTTCTAAAAATTCAAAAATGGTAAAAAATTGTTTTTAAAATTGATAGTGGAATTTAAAAAAACTTTTTGATATTTCATTTATAAATAATGGATATCTAAGATACAGAATCCCCATAGATAACATAATAATAATCAATCATAAATAATAATGAGATTTTTAAATAAACCATTACTACTTTGGAAACATTTGAATATTTTCCCCATGATAGAAATAAATTAAGTTTTAAAATTAAATACCAAGAGGAAAAATATATTTATGATATAAAAAAATGAATATTATATATATATAGCACACAAAAGAAATTTTTTTGTATATGGAATATGTCCCATAGAAATACATGTGAGATGAAAACACTTTACCTTATGTCGGTCACGTCACATATGTATGTCCCGGATCTGGGTTCTGCCCATAGGTTCCCCATACCTGGTTGGTCACATGGACACACGCACATTTCCACAAACAAAAGAGGTAGGATACTATTAGAGAGGTCCTTGGGTTTGATAGTGGGGAAACTATGCCCTCATTGGGAGAGTAACGCAGTAGAAACAAACAGATAACAATAGTTGAAGCAGTAATAACATGAAATATGTAAACAGTAGAAGACTGAATGTAATAAACAACATGAGCACATATATAAATAATACATGATAAGTTTATTTAGGAAGAAGCCAAATATGTCACAATGCTGAAATGTTGTACTAAACCATTGTACAAAGAAAAGGATGTAAACAGCTCCACGACATCACAAGCCTCATCTTGGTTCCATGCTCTCCATCTCCACAATAGTCAAGTACCTGAAATAGTAGGGAACTTGCCCTTATCTGTGCCAACATCAATATATTTTATTGGGGACCAAAAGCATGGACTAACTAAGGTGTGAGACTAATACTAGTAGTAACCCACCCAACGATTTGTTCCCAACTGTCTGTGAATATATTTGATAGACAATATGAAAAAGAAGCAGTAAATAAGGATGTACTCAAAAGTAAACAATCCTAATGTTTCAATTACAATAAATTTTTATATATCAAGTATGTTTACAATCACAAATAGGTAACCCTATGTGAGTTACTCACAGTTTATCCCCTCTGGTTTGACCCAAAACAATCACAAGAAACCCTCTAGGAAGTACACACAGTCTAACCCCTCTGGTTCAGCTTTTGTAAATACTCTCCGAGGAAGCACTCACCGTTAATTACCCATTTGGTCTTGTATCAGTTAATATAGGAATTCTGGGGAAGCACTCAACATCCAATTCCTCATGTTGTCTCATAATGAGGAAACTACCTACACTCAAAGGTAGTACAAGGTCCATCCAAATTATGTTATCACAACATAAAATAAATAGTCACTTTAGAGAAGACCTCTGTGTCCATTCACCCTATTGTCTACTACACCAGGTTCTCATGGCCCTGTGTAAGTCAATCTTGAACATTGATATATGGAAGCCAATTTAAACCTCAAGAACTACTTGGATAAACAGTCTAATATATATCACAACTTGTCAGTGAAAATCACTCAATCCAAAAAATACTAGGCATGGAAGGCAGAGTAGCCTAACATACGAGGCAAGACCAAACGGTCAATAAAAAACCTGCATGGGAAAACATCTATAGCCTGGAAATGATAACCCCATTTATAATCATAAATCCACTACCCACGTACACAAGGAATAACAGGAAATACCAGGGATTAAAACCATAATCACATAATAACCTGAACAAGGGTATTATGCACTTTTGAAGATATGAGTCAAAGACTGACTACAGAAAGGAACAAACCACCTACCTTGACATTGTGAGATTTATATAGGTGGACCTCAGGACTTCAATCACCCTAGAAGGTCATTGATCTATAAAAAAGCTAAAACATTTCAACCACATATATCTCAGGAAAGAAGATAAGTCAGGAAAAAAGTATCTAAAAGAAGGAATATCATACCATGGAGATTCCAATGCAATCGACAATGGTCAAAAAAGAAAATGGATGAAGAGTTAGTGGCTTAGAGAATATTTGTGTCGTGTATTTTATTCTAGATGAGTTTAAAGAAGCAGAGTTTTATTTTGGGAATGATATGAGACCCGATCCGTTTAATTAAATAAAAATAAAAGTACATTATGTGTACTTCAAGGGTACACGGTGTGTACTTGCCTTAACCATACTCTGCTGTAAGCAGTCTCTAGGTCATGCAACACAGCCATGTGCTCAGCCGTTAAAAAGCTAGAACATAGTCACCAGGGGAAACCAGGTACACGATGTCTACTTATATGCACATGACGTGTACTTATAAAATTTTCAAAAACTCGTCTTTTTCTCCAAAACAACTAGAAATGAAATACCTACCTGAAAAGAAGATCGGGTTTCATACAACATACATTCATTATATTCATTTATAATAAACATAGGTAAATTATTTACTCAATTAAGAACAGTTTTTCATATTTAATTATTAATTTATCTCACTTCATTCCCTGATAAAAATATTATGTAATCATTTATGGTCACGTTGGATATTTTACTGATATTTTTCACAAAAGTTCAAAATTAATTCAGTTTGTTGATTATGGATAGGTTGGTTGTTATGTTATCATCTCTAAAATAATTATAATTAAATAATTATCATTTCTATAAATCTATTTTAATTTTTAATCCAAATAGTGGATACATTTCTGAAAAATTGACTACGTTATAATCTGGGATATAGTGGGTAATGTATACACATATGTATCATTTCAAAATTTCAACGATCATTTGTAAAAGAGGGTAAATATTAATTTTTCATTCCAGAATATATTAATATAATAAATATTATCTTAATTCATTAAAAATACTTAAATATATTTATATATATATCATCAATGATATGTGGTGACGATAAATGAATCACATCCCATTATGTAGATTGTGGTACACACATACTTAGAAAAAACATTATCATTTCTTAGTGAATGGAATTATATAATGATGAAAAATATATTATATTTTTATAATGAATAAAAAGATATTAATATCAAATATAACTGTTAATTCAAACATTTAATAATGTATTTAGAGATGATTATGGGAGACACATTACAACTGTTCTTTATGCAGTGGTCCACTTTATTAATTAATGAATAATTATTCCCCCTTTTATTGATGATAGAGACAGATATATGATATGATTTTATCATAATAACATCATAGTTTATGGATTACACTTTTATTATTAATTTATCACTGGTAGGGAATATTTTATGGATTATAACAAGAAACCAAACAAAAATAATTGGATAATAATTATACAACATCTTTCGTAAAACATCTTTGATTAAAATTTTAAGACCACTAAGGATGTTGCTTCCCAAAAAAATACAAATATAAGTAATGGATGGAATCTAGAATCAAACATTTGTGGATTGGATTAACCAAATATATTTTGATATCTGATATATTATGATAAAGCGACAACCTTTTATCTGATATGGGTAGGGAACTCATAGAATTTGTCATAATATCAAATTATTATAAATTAATTTTCAATTTGAAATGTCCCAAAAACATAAATTTTGAAATTAGGATGAGTATTGCTCCAAATAATCACATAAAATTATTTTTATATAAGTTTAGGTCATATTTTTACCCTTAATATTTGGTTATTACACTATGTTAACACTTTTGAAACTTACCGTGATAAAAATTATTTTAAATATTTATGGGTTAATATAGTAACTATAAAAAATAAAAAATTCCATAAATTTACTATATTTTTCATTAAAAATCATATAATAATAAATTTTCTAAATTTAAGAGTATTCTGAACTTAGTATCATTTAATAAAATACAATTTACTCCTAAATATCCATAATGCTAATTTATAGAATAATTTATTTAATAGACATAAAAAATTTGAAGATAATGAATAGTATTAGAAAAAATTATTTAGTAGAATTCCAAATATTTCATGTTTATCTATAAATGTTTTTGATCACCTTACATACCTCATGATTTATTTATATGAATATTTTTAATGTTATTTATTTTGATTTTACTAATAATTGAATAATAACAATATTATGTTGTGTAATAATTTAAGGTAATTATTTCTTCACTAAAAATAATAATAAATTAAAATTACAAAAATAAATCTTTTATATTTAAAAATAATTTTTATATTTGAGCAGTTTTTTGATAAAACCATATTTAAAATATTACTCTTCATAAAAATATGTGTGTGAATTGTGTGATATTTCATTAAATAAAATACTATTATGTTCATAATTTCTAACAAGTAGTCTTGATGGGTCATATAATTCAGTCATAACTGATTATGTTCAATATATAGTAATTAATTAAAATTTGGGAATGTTTTTGAGTAATTTTATCATTCTTATCACATTATTTTATCTCTAAATACCTCAATTTACCAATTACCATAGAATCAAGATTCACTAATGTTACTATTCTTGTTGTTATAAAAAATGGAATAGATATAATTTATTTTCATATCTTATTTAACAATATTAAATCCATTTTAAAAATTAATAGCATATAAGTGGAAGCATTTCATTAAAAATTAAAATTCAAAAACGTGATGAAAATGTGTTGTTCAAAAAATTCCATTTTTGATATATAAAATTTTTTTATGCAAAATTCAAGTATAAAATACATTTTCATATACCATAATTGAATTATTTTAATCAAAAAATGAAAATTAATTTTTAATAAAAATTCCAATTATATTTTTACTTTGAAAATATTCTAGAAATAGAATATAGTTTTTGATAAAAATATTTTTTTTATCTATTCGTTGAATCATTTATATTTTCATAAATTTCTACAAAATTAATTTCATCCTAATAATGACATAAATAATTAAAAAATGAAATTAATTTTTTAAATAAATATATATATATAATATAAAATTTAAATATATTATTTACTTAAAAAAATAGAAAAACACATTTTTGAAGAATATATAATTCTCAATTGTAAAATGAATTAAATTTAAAATATAAGATTATTTTCAAAGAAATTTTCAATAAATGTATATTGATATTGAACTTTATATTTATTTCATAAATCAGTATTTCTTATTTATACCGACCAATTTAACATCTAGGATAAAATGGTCATAGTTAACTAATAATTTTTTATTGTTCGTTTGAGATTAGTGTTATTTATCTTCTATAATATAGAACATTTTTTTACACAATATAGGGATACTACAAAAATAAAAAACAATAATTTTAATAGATAAATATTAAGTCATAATAGATTTATATACAATTTATTTCACAAATACACACTGATGGAAATTATTTTTTTGATATTTATAGATATGGTTAAAAATATTCTAATATAATTAAGTATCATGATCATTTCCAGTAAATATCACCACATTGTGTACTATTAATATACCTAACCTAATCAAACCATTATTCACAACATGGGTAAAGGAGACATAATAAATAGTGAACTTATATTCTCAGTAATGGTAATCATCAAAGATAACAATTGATGATCATACTAATATATATAACACATATAATGGAATGAGATCATTAAAAGACATTCAATGTTTGTACCTAATCATTTTACTGACTGAAACATGAGTCAAGGGAGAATGCTCTATCATTTCCATATTCATGAATAACATGATTGAAAAATGAATCAATATAAGTCACAAACCATAAGATCAAGTCATTAATATGTGATACCATAATAGTTATAGAATCCATTCCAAATTTCACGATTAACTATTAATACCATCTTATAATTGTTTATCACACATGCCTAACTGTTTCAAATATCATAACATATCAATAATCACTAACATCATTATATAATAGATCAAGCACATTGACTTGTTTCCCATTTTGGATCAACAATTGAGGTGGGAATCCTATACTTATCTCATGTTATATAATACATTATCCAATGAATTAGAGGGAAATATAATTTCTAATCCACAAATCACCAATGAAAACCATACATAGATGTTCTATAAGATCAATGAACATTCATTATATCATCGCATCATAATATGATCCAGTAAAAAGTGTTTCATAAACATTTAATCAATCCCTCACATCATATATCATGAAAAATAAAATGTGTTCATAATTTTTGTATCATTAATAATCATAAAACATCTGGATAATGATGAAGTATATTGATGTTGGATCGTTTCACCAGTAAAACATAAGAAAACCCAAATGTTTTTTCCATTGGTGAATATAAATTCAATAAAAGGATAATTATTTTTTTTACTAAAATAACATTTCATATTTGAAAATAAAATATTCATGCCAATATATTCATAAATTTTTTTGAAGATCCATTTTATTGGTGAATAAATAATTAATTTAAAATATATTCTCAAATATAATGACGGGTTATTATGGTGTGAGATTCTATTCATACCATACATGTTAAAACTATGAACCCTTTACCATTTTCAAAAATAATTCAAACATACATCATTCTGAAAATGATAAGTATATTAACCTTAATCTATTTTATAGAAACTAGATATTGTTTAAGAATTACATTAAAAAATAATTATAGAATATTAAAGAAAAATTATTTAAATCATTTATATAAAACATATACATTGAAGTGAAAAGAATATTGACTGAAGTGAAAAATAAAGTCGATTTTAATTAAAAATATTCCTTTTCTAAAAATAACTCTCAAGATGTAGAAAATTTTAATGTTTTGTTCCCTCCTAGTCCATTACATTTCTAGTATTTGTTTTTGGAGGCATTTAGAGGTGGCTCTAAAGATTTTGGATATATTTGGTTTCAATAATATTGAAGAAAGAGGATTACACATTGTGTAACTAATTTACACGACTCGAATATTAGTTTTGTGGTATTTCATGTCATTTTTATGATGTGTAGACATTTTACATGATGTGAAGAATGGATTTAGGGCATGTAATATTTTAGGGTTAAAAATAAATAATAAAATGGAGAGGAGATTCTTTTTTCATTCGAAACTGAACCCCAAAATTACATGATGTGAGAGGGGATTCCATGAAATGTAATACCTAAATCTAGATTAGTTTTAGAATTTATTTTATGAAAAAAATTTATTCATTTGGCCATTCCCTCCTATTACAATAATTCTGGGAGAAACCTATGTGTTATAAGGTTTTCATCAAGTTCTTTTTCTACCCTCTTCGATTCTTTGATCCAAGTTGGTGTTTTTATAGACCCCTGGTTAATCCATGTTGAGTAATATTCTCCTTCTCATAAATTTTCTTCCACTGTTATCTCATGGAACTATTGTGGTGGTTCTTCCATGGTTTGGTGTGTCTTTTGGGTTGTTTTTGAATGTCATGGGAATTTTTTCAGGCTGGTACTCTTTTCGTTGTGGTGGGGTTGTGGTTTTTAGGCATTCTTCCTCACCCTATAGTGAGAAAAGCATCCTTGAAGTAGGAATTATTTCATTTCAATTAATTTTTCATCATTTTTGAGGGGTTCTCATTTCATTACCTATGGATTTTAGTTTTTCTAGATTGATCAATGATCAGAATCATATTTATAAAATTTAAAGTTGTAGAGGAATTCAATTTTCATTCCCTTATGGTTTTGATATTAATGATTTTATATTGTGATTTTATCAGACAAACACCCTAATAATTTTTTTCATTTGTAGATTTTTAGGAGCTGGGTATTTGTGCTTTGTTGTTTCTTGATTATGATTTTTTGGTATCACCAAAAAATTGATACTGGTTAATAATGCATATCCATCTAATGAATAGATTACCCAGGATCTTAAATTAATGTGATAACCTCTAAACTAATCAAGTGGAATAAAATAAGGGTTGCCTTGTTAAATATGGAAATATAGGTATTGCCTTAGTACATGGGGTGATGTGTTGTGTGGGTTTGATCTGGTTTGAGATGTAGTATGTTTATGAGAACGGTTGTGTGATTTGGGATGGCTCGGGTGGTGTAATGGAATGAATGGTTGAGAGATTATTTGATTATGGAATGGATGATAATTGTTGTGCATTGGGGCTACAAAATTGGTTTTGATGTACTTTGTTTTCATTTGGGGATGTGATTTGTGGGGTCAGTTATGTTGGTACGTGAGATGATAATTTATAGTTCGAAAGAGGATAGTACAGATTTGTCTGGGTAATTCACCTAGAGTTTCCCTATGAGTATCACGTAGACTGATACACAATGTATCTAGAGATAGAAATATAATACATCATAAATGAGGTATAAATGTAGAGTAAATATGAAGTACCTTTATTTCATTAGGGTTGATTAGCTATTTAGAACAATATTTCTTGTTTTTTTGTAGTGATTAGTTGCTGTCTGAGTAATGATGGAATGAAAAAATAACTGTTTAATAATGTTTTAAATGATATGGGTTGGTTAGGATAATGGGATGAAAATGGATAATGAAATATTTAATGGAGGTTCTGGGGTTCAATGTGGTTGATGCTAAATAATTAAAATAATGGATTGAATAAATGTAATTTGATGGAAATGTTGATTGGGGTCGTGTCTTGTTGTGTGATGTTATGCATTTATAGGTGGTAGTGAAGGTGGTAGTTACGAGATGTTATTTATTTAGGACCCATAGGGTGGGATTGATTTGTTAGTATCATATATATATAAATATATATATTCCTTCCGGTTCCTATACTCTCCCCACCATTGTTATGGACTATGTGCGGAACAACCCCATTGTCTCGGGGGGGTGGTTTCATTACAAAACATCCCAATGAATGTATGGATGGATGGTCACATTCTTTTCCTTTATCCCTATTCATGATGGAGAGATCCCAATATTATTCTAACATGTTGGGGTTGGTGAGGCCTTTTTTTGTGTATGGATGAGTTGTACTTTCCTAGTTGTCTTCACGAGGAAATGTGTTATGATTTTCTAGGTGTCATTGTGATGAGATGTGGTATGTGGACAGTTGTCCATAGGTGCTGTGAGATGTGGTAAGTTTCATAGGTGTATGTGGTTTGGATGGGATGTGGTTTGTGGACCAAGTGTCTGTGGCTAGTTTTTTATGTCATTGGTGGCCTAGTTGATTGTGGGCAGGTTGTGACATGGAACTTTCAGAAGAAGTGGGTGACCAATGAAGTTTTCTATTAGGAAAGAGCATCTAATCAATGTGAATTAGTGTGGGGTACTTGTAATTGATGATTATTATATTACAATACTTGAATTATATTATTTGGAGAGTGTTCCTTGGTGAGGATGAGATGGTTAGTGTGCATGTTAGGTGATGTTTAGATGTTATGTTTTCTCTCAGGGGCATTAGTATACTTATATAAAATGGGATTGAGGGACATTATATTTCTTAGAGATTATACCTTTATGATCATCTGAAATATATACAAATGTTTTCATGTTTTATGGAGGATTTAGAGGACCATGATGGAGCATACTAGTTTGATCATCGAACAGTGGTTTTGTCTCTTCTAAGCTTAACATTTGGTATTTAAATACAAATTTTTGTACTTTTATCAGTTTTATTTTAAAACATGCATGTGGGATGTTTCTATTTTTTTATTTCATATTTATCATGGAGTTGATTTCTAGATGATCTATCATAACTCCTGATACTATTTTGAAAAAATTGTAACTCCTCCCAAATATTGAGATCCATAAACCCTTTGTTCTATTCGTTAACTTGAGGCCTACTGGTGGTGGGACTCTAGGACAATATCACTATTTTGTCATTACCAGCCTAGGAGGGGATTATGACATAATGGTATCATTGGTGACCATTGAGAGATATGATGGACTTTAGGGTTATTAATAGTAAAGATTACATGGGTTGGTAAGGTAATAATGTCATGTGATCTTAGGGTATGACATAGGCTTGGAAAACTATCTAGGAAATGAGATTTTTTGGCCCCCATGATTCTATTCATGGACTCTAATCCTATATCGAAACATGTGAGGCTACACCAATTATAGGGTATATACCCTATGTAAGGTACATCAATCATAATCAGTTTTGTTCTTGTTTGAATTAGGTTGTTTAGGGATAGGTGAAATGATAAAAAAATTATTTAAAAGGAATCTTACAAAAATCCATACTACTCAGGATTAGGATCACTTTGTTTAATTTTCTACTATAGATCCAAGTCATTATCCATGGGTGGATTTGGTAGTTGAGGATCAGCATGGTAATCCCATTGATTGGTGGAGGGTTAATCCTGTCTAGGTGGATGACCAGGGGATGTGTAAGTTTCATGCATTCCAACAGTATACTTAAGGAACGTATGAGGGAGGTGTTTCAATAATGGGGAAAGAGAGATCTCTTGAGGAGTATGATATCACATTTAGTTTGATCCCTGTACTAATAAAGTACTTAGTTCCTTTCGCTATCAGATAGATGTGATGATCTATGCGTCATTGGTGGATGATTTATCTAGGGCAGAGGAAGAAAGTAGATGTTTTATGGGTCAACTTTGAGAAGGAATTTAGAGAAGAGATCATTGCATTTTACATAGAGGATAAAAATAATTAGGATCTCATATCAATTCAATAGGGAAGAATGTTAGTTTAGGGGTGAGGGATCAAGTTCAAGGACCTTTTTCATTAGATCCATTTTTAGATGAAGATTCTCATTCAACACTTCTTGAGGAGGAACTTTGTACATCGATCTTGTATGTGGTTACCCTTTTACATTTCCAACATACAATGGGGTTCAGATAAAGGTAGAGGATATTGAGTGGATGGATTCATGAGAGGGTATATCATGAGAAAGGATCCGGTTGAGTTTTTATAGAGGCAATGTTACAAGTGAAAATTCTCAAGCACCATAACCATTGATGTTTTGATTTGTAGGGAGTCAACCTCAATACATCCCTTTTTGAACATTCGGTCCTCGTACCCTTCTTATGGGCTTGGGGTAGAGGTTTTTATTTTGTTGAATTACCCACTATCTTCATAACCAGGGACCATTAGACAATTGAGCCTAGTCTGGTAGAGGTGGATATGTTCAGTTCCATCCTTAGTAGTAGTTTTTAGTGAAACTGTATCTATAACAAGGGACTCATTGTTTTTCACCACTGAGTGGAGATAGATTAAGTAGAGGCTGACCTCAGGATGTTCATCTTGTTTAGGGGCTTTGAACTATGATTTTTCATGATGGATGTCATTAGTAGAGAAACTGGGGATTCGAGCGTGGTTAGTTTGCACACAATGGATGCCACAATTCAAGTAAGGCCAGAGATTATGAGAGGTACGATTATTTTGTTTAGTACAATTTTCTCAAGTTTATTATTCTACAAATTCACACTCCTTTGTTACAACACTCATGAATATTCTATGGGACTAGATGTAGAGAGGCTTCTTATGCCCGTAGTATTTTGATGATTCCAGTTATAATCAAGACTATTTTTTTATGTGTTTATAGGATGTAGACTGATGATGTGACTACATCAATCCAATGGGGATCTCTTCTTACATCAATTGAAACCATATGATTTCATCCTAAAAAATGATTGGGTTTATAAGATGCATGTTTTTATCAAATGATTCAGTAGGAGAGTCATGTTTTACATTGTATAAATTCATCATGTAGTTTCTGTCGGAGAGTGGATTTATTCAGTGGTCCCTTGGCATGTTGATCTTGTTCTTTCCTTGTTTAATGAGATATTATTGGAATCTATGGATATGATGATGATATAAGTTCCTTGGGTTATTGTGGAGTTTTTGGATGTCTTACCTAAAGAGGTTTTGGTGCTACCATCTCAACATGATGTTTAGTTGTGGATAGACTTGTATCGTAGTGTTTCAATAATTACAATAGACCCCAATCAGAAGGGAAATTTTGAGCTATGGTGGTTGTGGATTCCGGTAGATGATCTAGTGAAGAAGGTTTTAATCTGGCCCAGTGGGTCATTGTGGGGTTCTTCTATGTTTTTTTTCAAGAAGGCATAAGGTATATCCAGACATTGTATGGACTAATAGAGGTTTAATTAGGTAACATTAAAGAACCATTATCCTATTTTGTGAAAAGATAGTCATTTCTACCAACTATGATTTTGGAGTTTCTTTTCCAAGGATGATCTGTAGCCTGTATATCCCCATTTGAGGGTGAAGGAGGGAGATATTGCAAATACTACCTTCAGGTGTTGGTTTGGGAACATCATGTTTTTATTCATGTCATTAGGTGTTACAAATTCACTATCTATGTTCACAGGCCTTATGAACATTGTGTTATATGAGATCCTGGATAGGTTCTTTATTGTGTTCATCAATGATAAATTAATCTACTCAAATTCATAGTAAGAGCATGTCAGGAATCTCAAAACTATATTGCAGGTTCATCAAAGCCACCACATCTATGGAATGTTGTCCAAGTGTATTTTCTGGACATGAAAGGTCCATTTTGTCAAGAATTGTTTGTTCTATCGAGGTCTAGTAGAAAACCCAACAAAGGTTGAATCCATTTTTTCATGGGAGGACTGAATAACTTGGTAGTGGTTCATAGTTTCTTTAGCACCATAGGCAATTATTGTAGGTTTATAACTGATTATTCATTATTTATAGCCCCACTAATATCATTAACCAAGATAACCAAAAAAAATTAGGAGTGATCACTGTCCACAAGAATTCGACTTCCAGAATGGGAAGTTGGTTAGTTCTCTAGTTTTCTAGTTTCCTGATGAATATGTGACGTTTCAAGTGTTCTGTGATGTTTCCAATCTAGGCTTGGGATGCATCTTGATGCAGTAGTTAGTAGCGATCTCTTATGGGCCTAGGTAGTTACGTCCCCATGAGCATAACTATGTATCTAGGATAAGGAGTTGATATCTGTTGTTTTTTTCATGAATGTTTTGGTGGAATTACCTCATTGTGGAATTTTTGTGGTCTTTATAGATCAAACATGTTTTAGGAATATCTTTTCTCTGTGATATCTAATCAAGCAACAATATATGTGGAAAATTCTTCTAGAGGACTATGATTTTTAGATCACCAAAACCTCTAGAAAACCAATGTCGTGGATGATGCTTTGAGAAAAATATCATAGAAGAATGTTGTTAGAGAATTTTTGGATACATGGATAACGATATAAAAGTTAGAGGATTTTCACTTAGATAGAGCAGTGGAAAAAATATGGGCTATTTTCATTAGATAACAATGTAGTCTTCTCTAATGCAGTATGGGGATGAGTCTTAGGGGGGATACTTAATGGTAGAGGTGTTTCAGGATCAGGTTTTCCATAGTGTTGCTCTAGAGGGATGGACAGAGGATATTTAGAATCAGATGTTGTCACATGGGATGTTTTTTGTTCCTGTGGTGATGTGAGACGAAGTCCTTTGTTAGTTTCATAGCTCACCTTTAGTGGGGAACTCGAGAGTTTTTAGGATGTATCTATAATTGAGGACATAGTTTTTGTGGCCTAGGGTTTGGATGCAAGTAGCGGGGTTTGTAGTAAGATTCTTTGCCTACCAGCAAGTAATGGTCGATCACCATGTTCTCTATGGATTGTAGTATCCCTTAGATGTTTTTGATGGATTTCATCAGAGAGATACCTTGGGCACATGCTGGATGTGATTCTATTGGGATAGTAGTGGATCAACTAAAAAAATTAGCTAACTTATAAGAGATTAAGGAGGAGGGCATAGTGAATACCTCTGAAAAATGGTGGATGGACATGTTGGTGTAAATACTTGGTGTTCTAAGATCAGTTGTATTATATTTGGTCACACTCTTTATATTGAAATTATGGTTGGGATTGTAACATACAGTTAACACCTAGTGACATATCATCACTAATTTTAACCCTGAGATAGATCTGTATACAAAGTATATAATCCTGAAGTTGTACGATTTGTTGTGAGCATGTGTCTTGGATATTAGTGAATCTTTTGTATGGCCCTTCCCATGGTAGATTTTTCTTATATAAATATCTATAACACTTCCATTGGAATGAATACTTTTTATGAATTTTATTGATGACTTGGTCATTCACCATTCTCCATGATTCAATTTCATGAGATAGCTAATATTGTTCCCGTGGTATTGTAGAGAATAACAAAAAAGGTTCAACTTTTTCATGAGAAGATAAAGGCAACAGAAGACCGGATGAATTCATATGTCGATCATAGGTGGAGGCACTTGGATTTTGAGGTTGGAGACCACGTCTTCATGGAGGTTTCTCATCCACATGGTAATATTAGGATAAGTGGAGGGTGTAATCATTGACAATAGTTTTTTTGGATCTATTGAGATGTTGAGGCAAGTTATCATAGTGGCAAACCAGTTGGAATTGCCACCACAGATTGAGAGAATACATGATGGATTATAAATCTCTCATTATATTCAATATCTATATGATGACTCCCATGTTATTGATTGGGTAGATCTGGATATTGATGATGACATGGAATTCATGGAGAATTCATTAAAAAACTATCATTCAAGGGTAGGATATACATGGGTGAACATTTATCTTGGTTCACGTGTTGTAGAGGCACAGTGGTTAGGAGGAGAGTACTTGAGAGCGAGATATGTAGATGTGGCCCAAATATCCATAGTTGTTTTGTCTTTTTTTATTCTCTATATTTCCTTATAATGGGATGTTGGAACCATGTTTTATAATATGTGATGTTTTCCTTGGATTATGATGTGTGTGGTGTGATGTGTGGTAGAGAAATGACATATGAAATGGGAAGAATAGATTCCGTATTGAGATGCCTTATATGTGATGCGATGAAACCCAAGTGGGTGCGTCAGTTCCACCCAGAGAAGCTTGTATATTGATATAGAGAGAAACATTATTTGATTTGTGTGTTCAAGATTTTTCAATTAATTGGTTGTAGTTTTTGTTGGATTGGGAAGTTTAGAGGTTGAGATTGTTTTGTGGTGGTTCTGTAGTAGTGTGGTTGTGAGAGAGGAGATGCTAGTGGTTTTGGTAGTGAGGATTTGCAGTGTTTTTATAGTTATATGGTGTGTAATATTATTCTCATAGTAATGTTTGACATATAAAGAGATCCTTGAATGGCATCTCACAGGGTGGCTGCTAAGACACCTTTTCCTTTAGGTTTTTTTGGATTCTCAAGGGCGATGATCATTTGATAGGTATCAGATGAAATGATTTATGCCCTTATGGTCCATTACCACTCTACTTTTGGTTATTGGGGTGTTATATTGAGTATTATATGATATTGTAGAAGTTTGGAGGCTAAAATATAGAATAATGTGTATTAGAAATCATGTAAATGAATTAAATGATGATAATGTTTTGTTCATGGGATGTCTTGGATGTTTCATTATGTGATGAAATTTTACATTATGTGAAGAAGGTTTTCACATCAAGTAATATTTGGGGGTTAAATATAAATAATAAAATATATAAGGGACATGTTAATAAATAAAATTGAACCCTCAGAATTACACTACGTGAAAGGTGACTACATGTCATCTAATACAATGATTACATTAAGTTTTAAAATCTATTTTCCACAAAAATTTTATTCATTCAGATGTACTGTCTTATTTCTCTCATTTTTGGTAATACATTAGCCCCCTGAGGTGTTCATTGAGACCTTCTTCATCCCTTATCAATATGTTGATCTTGGTGGGTTTTCTTGGGAGAACTATGGTTTATTCGTGGTGAGTTATCTTCTCTTTCTCAGATGTTTTCTTCAATTCTTCTCTTCGGGATCTATTAGGATGGTATTTCATTTGTTTGGGGTGTGTTTTGGATTTCATTTAATTTTCTTGGTATGTATTGTAGGTTGATCCATAGTTCTTCATGGTGTGGATGTGGATTCTAAGAATTCTTCCTCAACCAACGATGTGAAAACCTTCCTTGATGTATGTTTTCCTTCATTTCCAATAATTTTTCATCATGTAGGAGGGGTTCTCTTTTATTTTCCTTTGGATTGTTATTGTTGCCGATTAATAAAATAAAAAAATCAGTAAAATTAAATTGAATAGGGTAGAGGGATTCATTTTTCATGCCATTGTAATTTTGATATTAAGGATTATTATATTGTTGTTTTATATTCTAAACACCCCATAGAAAATTGTGGATGTTGGTAGATTTTCATGTTCTAGGTACGTGTGTTGTGGTTGTTTCTAGTTAAATATTGTTTGGCATTTCAAAATAATAGAAATTGGGAAATCATGTATATCTGTCTAATGAATTGATTCCATGGGATGATATATTTTATAAAAAATCATGATTTAAATAGGTGTAATTAAATCATTGATTCCTTCTCTTATCTGTAAGAAAAAATTTCCATAGTACATGGGGTGATTTTATTTGCTTCTTTCCTATTTTATCTGATCTAGTATGGTCATGAGCATGTTTATGTGTTGTGGGATGCCTTGGGAATTGTAATTGAGTCTAAGGTTAAATAATTTATTGATTATGTAATGGATGATAAGTATTTTGTAGTGGGGCTGTGAAACTGGTTGTGAGGTAATGTTTTTTCTGTAGGGGATGTGAGTTTAGGGTTGGTTCTTTTCGTTTCTGATTTGAGTGGGATGTGTTTTAATGAGTTTATAATTAATTCTCCAAGATTATCTACATGAGTAACATTAAAAGGGCATCACCAAAATCCAAATATCTGTATATTATATATCATGCAGGGGTTTTAAATGTATAAGAAATGTGAATTCGCTTTAGTTTATCAGGGCTATTCACATTCTAAGAACATTGTTTCTTGTTATGTTTTTTTCTTAGTATTTTCTAGAGTAATGGTGGAATGTATAAATAATTGTTTAATAACATTTGAAGTGGCATGGGTGGGTTTGGATAATTGGATGAAAATGGTTAATGGGATATTAAATAGTGGGTTTTGTGGTCAAATTTGGTTGATTATAAACAATTAAAAGAATGGAATGATTAAATGGAATTTGATGGATATTTGGAATGGGGTTGTGACTTTTTGTGTGGTGTTATTAATTAAATTTGGAAACAAGGTGGTAATTGTGAGATATTCTCTATTTCATAACCCCTTGGATGGGATTGAGTTTTTTGTATAATATATGTATATACTTGTATTTTCCAAGTGATATACATACACAACCCAACCTGGATGAGTACTCTATACTAAAAACCCCCCATGGTCAGGGGGAAGGATGTCATTACCAAACATACCCATGGGGGATGGATGGATGGTCACCTGATCTTTCCTGATCCTTCTTCCAGGTAGTGATAGCTGAATATTTATTGGGTATGGGTTGGTTTGTGGGGCTTGGTGTGTGCAAAGGTGAGTTCTTCTTTCCGAAGAATCTTCAAGATGAGACGTGATGTGTTATCCCAGGTGTCTTTGGGATGGTATGTGGTATGTGCCTAAGGTGTTTATATTTCTGACAAGATGTGATAAGTGGCCCATGTTTCTGTGGGCTATAAATGATTTGGTTTGTGGCCCCGGTATCTATGGGTGGGATGTGATGGGGTGTGTGGCCCATGTGTGCGATGGTGGGTTGTGACATGGTACTTTCAGAAATCGTGGGATCATGGGGGCATTTTCTCTTAAGAAGGAGATGTTAATTAGTGGGATGTGATGTAGGGTACCCTATCATCGATGTGCATTATATTACACTACATAAATTAAGGTATTTGGTGAACATGCATTGGTGAGGATGAGATGTTTAGTATACCTATTAGGGACTTTTTGGTTCTATTGTTTTTTATATGAGCATTAATATACATCAATCACATATTCATTAGAGACATTGGTTTTCCGACTAATTATACGTATGTCCCCACCCTATATTTATCTAACTACTTTCAGATTTCTATGAGGATATTACATAATGTGTTGGATATTACCTGTTCTATTTTTGGACTACTGATGTGTCATTTATTTTATTTACTTTTGTTATTTAAGTGGATAATTTTTTACTTTTAATAGTTAGATTTGAAAACAAGCATGTGGGGTGGTTTTTTGTCTTCTTTTATATATATCATTGGGTTTTTATGGAAGATCCACCATATCTGTCTAAATTGTTTTTAGAAAAATTTACTTCATCCCATATTGTGAGATCAATATACTCTTGGTTCTAGTCACCAACTCGAGGCCTAATAGATTAGGGATATAAGGGCCATTATCTACCATTCTTTATTGCCAGTACTTGAGGGGCATAGTTTGGGAGTGGGTCATTATAAAAATTAATTTAAAGCATGAATTTTCATGAAATAACCATTGAAATTGAAAATTGGAAAAGAATTAATAGAAAATGGATTTATAATTTTTCTAGTTGATATTAAATCATAAACAATACCGATTAAAAATATGATTAAAAAAAATCCCTTACCACTTTAGTAAAATTTGAATCATATTTTACATGATGGAATAACATCAAATGAGACATTAAATATCATGGAAAATTTCATGATTTGAAATGTAAAAAGGTCCATAATTACTCCTCATAAAATAATATAGGTTCATATTATAACAAATTTCCTAAATCATTTAACATGAGATTATAGACCCTTACAACAATAGTAATATTAGAATAATCATTCTAGAAAATTATAATATAATATGGATTTTTAAATAAAAATAATTTTAATTCCAAGTATCATTAAATAAATCCATAGGCAATATATATACCATTAAATAGAAACATGTGGTTAATACAACATATATATCACATAAATAAATGTTGTACGAGAAATCAATACATTGATATCCACTTGATCTATAAGTATTCTAACCTACTATATAACATGAAATTGAAATTATAAAAATTTAATAATAGAATCATTTAAATTAATGAAATTTCATAAATTATCCACTTATAATATAATAAAATCCATTTATTAATAATTATGAATTAAAATTTTCATTTCAAAATGTTAATTCATTAGTTATTCATTAATATTTTTGATCTATAATTCGTATACTTTTTCATTTTACATTATACAATCATAAATAAAATTTCATTATTTTTAAAAATATCATATATATTCATTATATATATACACAAATATATAGACTTATATATAAAGGAAATATATGGAAATATCAATTACATCATTCAGGGAGATGATATGTTATATATACACATGAACACAATTTTCATTTTGCGACTAATAAAAAAAGATATGTAAATATTTCTTAAAATTAAAATAATTAGTATTCTATCATATAGATCACATATATTAATTAATATAACCTTATTAATATCTTTTTTATGTGAAAAAGAAAAAAGAGTCATATCGCAACATAGAGGTGGTAGTCTACATGTACACATAAGTTTTGTTATGGATTTCTATTTTTTTGGAAGGTAGGAAGGTAAAAGTGGTATTATTATTTGAAAATTATAATTATATGATAAATATGAAATATATATATATATATATATATATATATTATATCCATAATTATATCCTTCCATGAGAGTTTGTGATAAAACAAATTACATAGGTTCATGATGTGGGACTCCACCAAACACTTGTATGATAGTTTCATTTACCATTTGACTTATATGGTGGCAGATATAGGTTATGATATTAATATAATAAAATTTTAGTATACATGATATAATTATTTTATTACATCATCATGGTATAATATGATTTTATGGAGGTGGAAGAAGAACTAAATCAAAACTATTTGTTACGAAAGATAACACAGCTTCAGAAAGCCTCTTTCTATTTACACAAAAATACTTTTTATGATTGATTTATAATCAAAAAAGTAATATATTATTTTTTAATTTTGTTATGTATGTGATTAAGGAAGGTATTTGATGAACCAAAAGACATTTTAATTGCGATGAAATGAGGAGACTGTGTTCTCCTTTTAAATGAGGGGACTTGTAATGCTAGAAACTTATTGTATATTAAATTTATTTAAATTTATTTTCTATGAAAAAATGATATTAAATTATATAATATTATTATATGGAGATAGTGGGTCTAAAAAACTTAATAATTTTAAATTTATAGTTGTTTAGTTGATGTTTTAAAACATAGAAATTGGTTTTATCCCATGTATCCCTTTTTGATTATTTCCATGATAATATTATTTTTTCTTTTTTAGGGGTCAAAATATTTTATATTGAAAAGAAAATTGGCACATTAATATAGAATAAATGAAATTATTAATCATATACAATTTACTTTCCCAAATATTGGCCTTCCGAGAAATTTATATCTTTTAATAGAATATATATTGTTATAAAATAAACAAAATGTTATTTTTTAAATATATTTTTAAATTTACTTTGAAAACAACATGAAATAAATGGAATTAAAATACAATAAACTAATATATCACTTAAAATTTATATTTAAATTCAAAATTATTATCTAAAAAATTAATTAATTTATATTTAATCTAAAATTTGTAAAATTATTTATTTTTATTTTCTTTTAAATGAAATTATATTAGGTTATAATTTAAAAAGAAATTATGTAAAATATTTAATTAATAAAAATTTTAACTAAATTTAAAATAATTAAAAATTTAATTATTCTCAAAATAACCTTTAATATTCATTTAAAACATTATTTTTCATTATGGGAATAAATAAGAGATATTTAATAATACCAAAGTGTCATTTTGTTTTTTATCATTATATATAATATTATATATGTCAATGTTATAGAAAGGTATCCAATAAACAATTTAATATCAAGGATTAGTTTATATGTTTTGAAATATATTCATTGAATATTTTTGATGATGAATAAATTTCCCTATATTTTTTTTTTTAATCTATGTTAACATGATATATCGCTTTATTAGGGTGACACATTTTGAATGTTTTTATTATTGATTTTTCTAAAAAAGTTATTGTTGAATTTAATAAATAAAATATAGTTTTATGATTAAAAATTTTCAATCCATTTTACCCATTAAAATCACACAATATTACAAGTTTTTGTTTTATAAGAATCCCTCCAAGCATGAAGAAAAATTGTCTATTACAAAAATGCAGTTTTTATATAGAATATGGGTTTACATTAACTAAATTACTATTAATCATCATTATATGAATTAAAAATCATATATATAATTATATAATCTATAAATTTCAATTACTTTTTTTTCATTATGGTATATTTTTAAAAATAAAAATAGAGAATCATTATTCACTTAAAAGTACTTTTCCAAAAAAAATCACTATCAAATAAAAAAATAGATTAATAAAAAATCATGAAAATTATATATTCAAGACAAAATAATAGGTATGTGAGAGGTTACATTGATATAATTATAATGGATTTTTTCTAATGGTGTTAAATAAATAAATTGGGGTTTGGTCATTTAAATATGTTAGGGAAAATGGTTCAAATTCCCAATTTCAATGAGGTGCATGATTTGGTTGCTTGGGGGGCCAAATCATTAGCTATTTATATTCCTAGAATAATTGATTGAATGATTAGGGGAAAATTTTATCATACCATGCTCAACCTTTCTTTCCCCAAATTCCCATAGAACGCACCCTGTATGTCCTGCAATGCATGGTTAAACAAGACGTGTTCAACCTATGTGATCTCCTTTGTGGAGATACTCAACACACTAAATGGTTTATCTAAAAATGATGATTAGGATTTAGAATAGAAAATAAACTTTTAAACTAGAAGATTACTATAAAATATAGATATATATTTTCCAAAAAATCCCCATATAATCCCAAATACATCCTCAAAGCCATGTGTAGAATTGAAATTACAAAAGGAATAATTCAAATTAAAATTAAGCAATTTTTTATGTGGTATAAAACAAGATTATTAACGATTTCCAACCTTTATGTAATTCATATACGATTCTCCCATCCATGAGTGGTAAATATTCATATAATAAAATCTCCATCCACTACGAATGTACTTCAGCCTCCCTCTGTCATTTCTCATCCCTTACATGATTGTTCATCCATAACAAATGTACTAAATTAAAATCCTACCTAGGTGATTTTTTAGGCTCTAATCAGTCATGTATGTGGGATAATCTTCTAATGAAGCATCATAATCCAAATCAACATACTCGTTATCAAAATTCTGAGATTTTTTATCACGATAAAAGGGATACTGTGAATTGTGGATAATGTCATGCATAGAACTGTACCTCTGAGTTAACAACTGCTGATAGGAATCCAGATTGAATCTATCTAAGATGTAAAAAGTCCTAAAAAATGAGGTGATGTATTTCCTTCCTTACATATATGCTTATTCGTAATCATCTGTGAGACCTGTAAGAAAATTAGATCCCCGGTCATCAAAAACAATTGGTTATCAATAGAGATTATCATACTTTTTTTGTTTAGATTGTCTAGTATCCATTCATATTCTAATCAAATACAACTATATTAAATTCTCCATCACTAAAGGAGGACCATGTATCACTTCCCCCATTCCTCAATCCGTAATATAGGTGAATTACATGGATTTCCATATAAAACTGCGTTAATAACTATTAGAATTGATATTTGAAAGATATTATTTTTGAAAAACTCGATGATGGGGATATTTATACCCTGTGAACCCCAAAAAATCCATTAAATGTTCTTTTAGATTATTCTATAATACTTTTATAGCTAGATCTGACTAGCCATCAGTCTAAGTGTCAATGTTTGGGGTCATAGGCACATGAGTACGCAAATATTTATGTAGACCTTGCTAGAACCTTGATGTGAAATGAGCATACCAATGTCAAATGATAGAATGATGATCACTATGATAAAATAAAATCTACTGGATATTTTTTTTGTGATCATCCACTGTGAAGTTATCACAAATATAATGTAAGTGAAATACCTTTCATATCATGTATATTACTTCTCTATCAATGATAGTACCTCTAGGTGACCCTAGTAATCTAGTAAAAAAATATACTACGATTTCATCCCATTTCCATTATATGATGGGTGTGGTTTCGAAAAATAATGTGCACCATATCTTTTCCCCATTAAACTTCTAATAGGTATAACAAATAGTTATAAATTATGGGATTTGGCCTTTAATCCCATGCCAACAATACAGACCGCACATATCACAATTCATCTTGGAGATACTTGGTGCTACTTTCCACTATGAAAATTTTGATTCTCTCATTTGGTTCACTTTAAATTAGTATAAACACATATAAATATTATGACCTGAAATATTTAATCAAGAACGATAGACCAACCAGGAGGTGTTTCCCCACCCGAAATACACTCATGAGGGACCAAAACATCATGATCTGAAAGATTCATTCTCATCACCTAAACTAGGTGTGAAGTTATAATTACTTCAGATAGAAGAAAATTCCTATTGTTAATCTCATAAATATTTAGATACATATCAAAAGATATGAATATGAACATCCTTTTATCATTAGATTATTGTATGTCTTCTTCATTGGATTTATTTCATCTCAAATTAACTATTGTAATGCACGTTGTAAACATATAGAAAATATAATAGTTAATTTACCAGTGGTATTCAACACATAATCACTATCTGATATTGAATTCACACTGTGTTAATTTTTATTAGAGTCTCTTATTGTCTATAAATTCCATAATGTTCACTCTTAATAAATAGTATCTCCAAAAATATAAGGCATGGACAACTATTGCTTACTCAAGGTCAGGTGCCTGGTAATTAGTCCCGTGAGGTCTCAAATAGTGATATCCATATACAACAACTCGTCCATCATGAAACAATACTACACTATGACCGATTCTGGATGCATTATACAAAACTGTATAAAACATTCCAATCTACAAAATAGTCAGGATTAGTTATGAAATAAGTCTTTTCTTTCAACTAATTAGAGGCCTTCTTGTATGCTTACGTCCAAACAAATATCAAACCATTCTTATTCAAACAAGTAATACATAATGAATGGAATTATAATTGCTATTCAAATTTCATTTAATATCTATTTATCCCTAAAAATCTCCATATATCATGCATTTTCTAGTTAATCTCCAAGGAAACATCATTACATACCTTCTATGGGTAAATAGATAGTCTTTATTCCAAGATAATAGGACCCACGAAGTGAACCTTATTGATCTATAAGTGGGTCTTCGTGATCATAGAACATAACTGATTCTCACAATGTTTTTTAATATAATCTAATGTTGTTTGGTAGATTTATTAGTGTATTGTAATACCTCTATGACTCAACCAAAAATACCACGATGAAGGAATCCAAATAGGTGTGAAAGACGATATTCATCAAGGACCTGAAAATTGATCATATTTATAGGACTATACAAAATAACTACGTACTCAAATAAACAAAACCAATATAGAAACTCATACAACATATATATTTAGTACTAACTTTTAAATGATGATAGAATGATCTGAGGTCAATATTTAAGAACATTCAAGATCTTCAGTGATAGTATAAGACATTATCTATTCGAGAAAAGGTGTACCGATTCATAACCATAAGTTGGTTAAACTATCAATAATCAATGAATTTTGGGAGGTTTCCATATTTATTTTTGGGGAAGAGGATTGTGGATCCCAATAATAGGAATGTGTTGGATTAAAAATTGGATTCAAAATCATCCTATAGTCACATGATCTCCCATAGATCATTTTGTGTAATCATGTATGGAGTGAATGATACTGGGGGTACTCATCTAATAGGATAAATTTCAAAATATATTTCCATATTTTGTAATAGTATATATTATTTATCCATGAAAACATCTCTAAAATAATAGACTTCCAGATAAAATTCTATTGGATGCACCATCCAAGCATCCATGAAAGGTATGGAAGTCTGGGATATCCTTCTTCCCAGACCATAATGTTGTGGTCTAGCTTGATCAGCCTGGAAATACCATTCTCCCAAATATAGCTAACTACCACCCATATGTGATTTGAAAGTCACAATTCTGTGATAAAAGGAAATGTAGGAATATTAAGGAATGATCCAATCCAAACCATGAATGACCTCAAACCCTTTTATCTCACGGATAACGAAATTCCACCAGAAGAAATATCATACAATATCAATATGATAGTCCTTGAATTAAAATATTCCCTATCTCTTTACACCCAATGGTGTATCTTTGTCCCATCACACAAATGTTTTAGATTAATTTCATAAAGTTATTCATTGAAATATATTGGATGTTGAGTGGAAACTATTATTTTATGATATTTCAACTAGTGAATGTTGTCGATCCCATCCTATTTTAATGTCCATTGACCATTCAATCATTTTGAAATCTAGTTTATAGAAATTATTCACATATTAGAAATTAGTTTTTAGATTATAATCCAAAACCAATTTCAACCCAGTGTTAAGAGAATGTTGGAGACTATTGAAGAACATGCATGTAATTCTCAGATCTCTATTGGACATAATATATAATGGTGTTCCATATAGCCTCTCCACTTCTATGATGTATATAATTGTTAATTTATCAAGTATGAATTCCAATATAATTTCAATGAAATTAGAATGTATTTATATAAAATCCACCAGAACCCATATGAAATTATTTATTTTTAATTTCATTAGGATACTTGTGGAAATTTCAACGGTGATTTATTTCCATTTCCATGTAGTTATGGAATATTTTTGCATCATCTTATTTGTTTTTTTGTCTTTCACCTTTTCTTTCTTACAATCCAAGAACACTGATGTATATTTTTTGACATACTTATTCACAATGTCCCACCAATAATTATTTTAGAGATCTAGACACATATATATCCCCCTTCGATGGATAGAGAATATTGCCCTACGTGGATCATTCAGAATCCCCTTATTTATTATATTATTTTATAGTACACATAATTTTAACCGATATATTAATGATCCATGTTAATAATTTTTTATCCCCATGGTTTTATCATTTTTATAGCTTCAACCTTATTTAGTATTTCCACATTTTCTCTTAGATTATCCTTTATCATATCCATAAGGGATGTTTGATCAATAATTTATGAATGGAATGATATTGTGCTTTCATTTATGATCTCTATATTCATAATTTACATGTCAATGATGATTAAAACCTTATTATTATCATCATTGATATTGATTTATGATCATTATACATAGGGAACCTATAAAATTAAATTCTTTCATTGTATCATTCTGGATTCAGCCTTCCCAGTCTTTTATCATCACTTTCCATCCTCATAGGAAGATATTAATATCCATCAATGTCAATATATATGTGAGGATTTTAATGATCTGCATATATTAAATAATTATATATAGAGAGTTATTTCCATTATATTTTCAATAGAAATATTACTCTATCCATATCTAGATTATGCATTGCGTAGTTAATTTCACGAACATTCAACTAGCAAGAAGCATATACTGGCACTTTTTCATAATGCTACACCAAACAACTTAACAAATTATATAAAAAATATCGGTATATAATGTAATATTTCTCATTAGAGGATATCATTATGACTGACACTATGATAATAATGCTAGTAAATTCCTTAAATCCATCATCACATTCATCATTGTAGATAGGAATTACCTTACTTTAAGCTGACATTGTTAGTGAGATTGAAAACATTGATAATTTTCTAACATATGGTCAATAATAAAATGTTATTCCAATGTATATATGGATATTCATTACAAATTCTAGTAATATAAACTCATTAATTGCATTTTTCGTTCAATTTCCCTTATATATACCATTTCTTGTGATAAAATTCAAAATGAATGATACTTCCTTTATCTAAATCTAACATCTAATATACATTAGATATGAATTATACTTTTTTAAAATCTTCATTGTAATGACCCAAGATTTTGAATAAATCTTGTTTCCTAATTTTATGGGTTATTTTATACTAAATAAAAATGTTTCATTTGATAACATGAGTATAATTAAAATGAGACCGTTGAGTTTTGACTGTTATATTAACATTGGTCAATATGACCGTTGGAAAACTAAACGTTTTGATTTTTCTCTCTAAATACAAGTAATCTTGGTTAATTATTATAGAAAGAAGATTCGATGGCCTCACCAAGTAGTCTTGGACCGATCGAAGCCCATCTCACAGAACTTGGGAAGGAGGTAGCACCATTGGGCTTTGATCTGGACCAAACCCAAGCCGAACTTCATCGTGTGAAGCTATAATGGAATTTCCTTCGTGAGAAGTTCAACCTAATAGAAATTACTACTCGTGTGATGTTGGCCAAGCCTCCCTCAGATTCTCTCAGCTTAGCACACCTTACACTTTGGTTCTATGCTGGCGTGATAAGGGGAAATTTAAGGAGACCGTAACTGCCTTATGTAATCCTTTGTTATAAATAAAAATATGGATTTCTTCTTATGATAATGTTTATGAATTTTCAAATATCCGGATAAATATAGTATGCATATTTTTGGTGAATTTTAGAGAAATTATATTTTAAAAATGTTTATGTAAACCTTATATAATTAAAAATGTATAATGATATTCAAAAAATGGTCTTCTACAATTATGTTCAGTAAAAACTTTAGTGTTTAATAAGATCAACTTGATTTTTGATGAATCGTAAATTATGAATAGTTATTGTATGCTTAGGATTGGTAATGTGACCAGATAGATTAGAAATCTCACTTAATGAAAGTATTAATATAATCTAGGCACCTTGATTAAGTAATGTGATTCAATAAAATGGTTAAATAACGGTTTCATAAATTTTTTTTTCAAGTATTAGTTTTTTCGGGTGAATAGTGTTTTTTTAATTAAAAATTAAATTAAAATTATTTAGAAAATTATTTTTATAAAATGGAATTCATCTTTGAACTTAGAGCATTGATATTATGAAAAGGTAATTTTTGGGTATTTTTCTGATAAAAATGTATTTTCGCTGAATAGTGTATTTATTTTAAAAAAATAAAAATAGTTAGAAAATTATTTTTATAAAATGGAGTTCATTTTTTAAATCACAGCATTGATATTTAGTTAAGATGAAATTTTGGGATCTTTCTGAGAAAGATGAATTTTCAGTGAATAGTAAAAATACAGTTTTAGGGTTTCAATATGTTTAATGACATCATAACTGTGTCATGATGATATAATGAGATATTTTTTGGGTTGGCCGACCAAAGGTGATGAAATATTGTATGGGGGCCCCATTTGGCCTAACTCCATGGGAAATACCATGGGAGAGCACATAGTTTTGAGAAAGCCACTTTTGAGGTGTCCCTTGGCCATTAATGCCGTGTTCCCTCACTTTTCCTATAAATACCAAGCCACCCACGCATCCATTTCGCCTCCCCACTCTCCCCCAACTAATTTATGGTCTCATTAACTCCCAAGGAGTCCTCCCAAGGTGCCCCCAAGACCTCAAGATCCCAACCATTGACTTTTAAGAGTTATGTTTTAAGGTAAGGGATCCGACCCCTCTCTTTCTTTTCAAGTGATATCTTTTATGTCATTTCTGTTATGATCCATGTTATTATGTTGGAGGAGGTTATTTTATGTTACCCTTACTTCCCTTTTCTTGTTCATATAATTAGATATCCCCTTATACTCTCATTATTTTGTTTTATGAATGTTTAAGTGGCGCTGCTAGGCTGCCGAAATTTTTGTAACTGATTCTTTCTCCCTTCTCATTTTCAAGATCTATTTTCATGTAAAGTCTTTAAAGTTCCTTTTTATTATGTTGGCATATTATATATATATTTATCATACTTATATTTTATGATCATATGATGAGAGACTCCATTTGATCTCTTCAATTCAGTAATTTGAAATTTTAAATGGCACTGTTAGGCTGCCGAATTTTTAAGGGATTCTTTCACCCTTCTCATTTTCAAGTTCTATTTTCTTGTCAAGCCTTTAAAGTTACTTTATGTTGTGGTATGATATATATATCTATCATACTGATCATTTATTTTCATATGATTAGAGACCCTTTTTGATCTCATCAATTCATTTTTGTAGAAGTTTAAGTGGCGTTGTTAGGCTGCCGGATTTTTAAGGGATTTTTTCACCCTTCTCATTTTCAAGTTCTATTTTCTTGTCAAGTATTTAATGTTAATTTATGTTGGGGTATGATCTATATATCTACCATACTGATAATTTATGTTCATATGATTAGAGGCCCTTTTTTATCTCATCAATTCATGTTTGTTGATGTTTATGTGGCGTCGTTAGGCTGCCAAATTTTTAAGGGATTCGTTCACCTTTCTGATTTTTCAAAGTTCTAATTTCATTTCAAGCCTTTCAAATTCCTTTTTATTATGTTGGGGTATGATATCTATATCTATAATACTGATATTTTATGATCATATGATGATATACCCCATTTTATCTCTTCAATTTAGTATTTTGATGTTTTATGTGGCACCATTATACTGCTGAATTTTTAAGTGATTCTTTAAACTTTCTCCTTTTTCAAAGTTCTAATTCCATGTCATGTCTTGAAAGTCCCTTTTTATTATGTTGGGTTATGATATCTATATCTATCATACTGATCTTTTATGTTCATATGATGAGATACCCTATTTGATCTCATCAATTCAATTTGGTTGAAGTTTATGTGACACCGTTAGGCTGCAGAATTTTCATAAGAGAAATCTTATTTTGTCTTCCTTTCATGTTCTTCATTTCATATGGAATATTTTAAAATTTCATTACCACGTTCTTAAATCCCTTATATTCTGTCCTTATACTGTTTTATGGTTTATTTATTAATTTTTGACCCATTTCCTCTCTCTTTTCAATGTTTTCTAAAACCCTGTAACATAGACGTTATGCTCTAGAATTTTCATCTCAAATTGTCTCTCTCTTTTTCTCAAAATTATTTTATGTTATTATGTTAATACTCAATTCTCTTATTTCTACAGGGGTATTCACATATATATAAAAATTTTCTATTTTAAATTCGGGTATTTTCATACATGAAACTCGCTTTCCCTTTCTCTGGGTTTAAAGTGAAATAAAGATCATGTCTTTATAGCAGTTTTTAAAAAGTTGTGATTATGAAACGAAACCCATTTCTTTTAAGATATATGGGTTGTTTTTGAAATGATTGATGATGATATATGTGTCTCACATGATAATAAAGACATGTCAAGGGTGCGCCCAGATAGCCCTCCAATGCATTGGGTAAAGACTTAATCTCTAGAAATGACTTTTTAGACTGATACCTTGGTGAATAACCTTGGTAATTTTTAATGACACCTTGTGGATTGACCTTGGTGAAACGAAATGATTGTCAATATTAAATGTCGCAGCCACATCTTCATGTAATGAAAAATGTTATTTTTATTATGATATATTTCATTATTTATTTCTCATGCCTTAAAGTTCTTTTCATGACCATATTGAAGTATATATAGTTCACTTGTAAATTGTTTCTCTTGTTTCCCTTACTGGGCCTTCTGCTCACCCTTTCTTTGGATGTATGTCCCCTGTTTAAGAGATGCAGTAATGAACCTAGGATGAACATGAGGAGAAACATTTCAAGTGCTTAAGAAGAATGTTATATGTTTTCATGTTTTAGGTTCCTGGTTTCTAAGACACTAAACCTTAAAGATCCTCGGTTTTTTAAAATGTAATGATAGTTTATGTGATAAAAAGGCGGGATGATATAGTTGGTATCAATGGATGTTTTATTTATTTGTGGAAATTATGATATGAAAACTCTAGGAAGAACCCTACAAAAAGTTTAAATATATGAAATCTTCCTAATATTTTGGTGAGTATTGAGTAAGGGGTTTCCAAGAAAATACATCTCTATCTGGATACGAGCAGGTATAGGTGGCTCTGGCACAGATGTACATAGGGGTAAAACCCAAAAACATTGCTTTGAGCTAGACTCGAACGGGAACTAGTACACGGAAACGGGCCTTGCTGCACTCTTGGTTACGACACTCCCGGGGGATATGCTTTGGTAAATTAGTAAGCTTAGTATGAACCATTATTAAAGGAACAAAAATAAAATAAAATAAAGATTCACATAAGAATATATGATCTTGGATATCCAAGATTGGAACCTAGGGGATCACAAGTTAGGATATACATTTATTCTACAATTTTATCCTTTTATGCTTAAAGTTTCCTTTTCATGGTTATTGGCTTAGTATTTAAGCCCCTAATTATAGTTCCTTTTCTTAGTTAATGGCGGGAAATGGAAGAACATGTCCAAACAACCAATGTGATAGGAAATGCGATGATTTCCATATTAATATGACAGTTATGATTAGGGGATTAAAAGATGATTATTATTTTCGAAGACATCCACTATTTTGGGGACCCTATATGATCAAGGTTAATTGATACTACGGTATTTTCATTGAGGTGTAAGGTTGACTTATATTTTGAAGAATTAATGAATTTAAGGTGGACTAATTTAGGTTACTTATGGGAATGATTGACCTATATTGTGTAAAATATGTTTAGGTTAGCTACTTTTGTTATAAGATGTTAGGAGTGGTTGATGTTGTTTAGAGATGAACAATGATGTTTATTTTGGAAGACTATGTTATCAAATCCTTCTTGTATTTGGGTTTAAATCTTAGTTTGGTTTATTTTGAGAAATATTAAGGACCGTTATTTATGGAATGGTCCATGATGAACTTTGGCTAGTACCTGGGAACTTTGATGATTTAAAATTAGTTTCCATTCCTATGGGATTATTTCTTTTTGAAGAGTTGTTTTACCTTAACCTTTCTGTTTTTGGGATAATGTTTAATGATAGAAGTAATATATAGTTAATCTTTTGTGGATTATGTGATTCTCTAGAAGATGATTCTTGTGTTTTGATGAGACCAAGTAGTTTTGAATGCTCATAGTTTGGAGAAAAGATTAGTTTTGGGTAGAAACTTGTTAAAGGATGAAACTCTACTTGAAGGTAGGTATATTTTATTATGTTTTTGTTCTATGTAGTAAATTAATTCCTCAAAATTATGAAAAGGAATGTAAAACAAAAACATTGTTGGTTTACATTTCCTACTAGGTAATCAATGACCGTTTACACACATCATATGTTTGGGATTTTCATATTGTTAAATTTCTCCTAATCATGTTTTCTATCAGTCTGCCTCAGAACTTGACCCTTTTTTTTCTCCTCCATGTCCATGTTTTCCTATATGGAATCATAGTGTGGGTCAACTCGGGTGACCTTTTTACTTCTCGTTCATTCTTTTAAAGTAATATTTTTTCTGACTCCTTTTCCGATTTGGGACTTTCAATGAAATTTCGAAATCCAATTTTACAAATTTCAAGGACACAATTTCTTAAGGGGGGGTGATTGTAACGACCCGAAATTTTGAATAAATCTTGTTCCCTAATTTAATGTGTTATTTTATACTCAAAAAAATGTTTCATTTGATAACATGAGTATAATTAAAATGAGACCGTTTGGTTTTGACTGTTATATGAACATTGGACAATATGACCGTTGGAAAACTAAATGTTTTGATTTTTGTCTCTACATAGAAGTAATATTGGTTAATTAATATAGAGAGAATATTTGATGGCCTCACCCAGTAGTCATGGACAGATCGAAGCCCATCTAACAGAACTTGGGAAGGAGGTAGCACCATTGGGCTTTGCTCTAGACCAAACCCAAGCCGAACTTCATCGTGTGATGCTAGAACGGATTCACCTTCGCAAGAAGTTCAACCTGATAGAAATTACTACTCTTGCGATGTTGGTCAAACCACCCTCAGATTCTCTCAGCTTATCACACCTTACACATTGGTCCTATGCTGGCGTGATAAGGAGCTATTTAAGAAGACAGTAACTACCTTGTGTAATCCATTGATATAAATAAAAATTGGGATTTCTTCTTATGATAATGTTTATGACTTTTCAAATGTCCAGATAAATATTATATGCATATTTTTGGTGAATTTTAGAGAAATGATATTTTAAAAAATGTTTATGTAAACCGTAAATAATTAAAAATGTGTAATGATTTTCAAAAAATGGTCTTCTACAATTATGTTCAGTACAAAATTTAGAGTCTAATAAGATCAACATGATTTTTGATGAATAGTAAATTATGAATAGTGATTCTATGCTTAGGATTAGTATATGTGACCAAATGGATTAGTAGTCTCACTTAATGAAATTATTAATATAATCTAGGCACCTTGTTTAAGTAATGTGATTCAATAAAATGGTTAAATAACGGTTTCATATATTATTATTCAAGTATTAGTTTTTTCAGGTGAATAGTGTTTTTAATTAAAAAATAAATTTAAAATATTTAGAAAATTATTTTTATAAAATGGATTTCATTTTTGAACTTAGAGCATCGATATTATGTTATGGTAATTTTGGGGACTTTTCTAAAAAAAGTGAATTTTCGATGAATAGTGTATTTATTTAAAAAATAAATTGAAAATATTTAGAAAATTATTTTAATAAAATGGAGTTCATTTTTGAAATCAGGGCATTGATATTTGGTTATGGTGAAATTTTGGGATCATTCTGAGAAAGTTGAATTTTCAGTGAATAGTAAAAATAGAGTTTTAGGGTTTTGGTATGTTTAATGACATCATAACAGTGTCATGATGATATCATGAGATATGTTATGGTTTGGCCGACCAATGGTGATGAATTATTGTATGGGGGGCCCCATGTGGCCTAACTCCGTGTGAAATACCTTGGGAGAGCTCATGGTTTTGAGAAAACCACTTTTGAGGTGTCCCTTGGCCATTAATGCCTTGTTTCCTCACTTTTCCTATAAATACAAAGACACCCTATCATCCATTTCGACTCCCCACTCCCCACAACGAATTTCGAGTCTCATTACCTCCCAGAGAGTCCTCCCAAGGTGGCCCCAAGCCCTCAAGGTCCCAACCTTTGAGTTTTAAGAGTTATGTTTTAAGGTAAGGGATCAGACCCCTTTCATTCTTTTCAAGTGATCTATTTTATGTCATTTCATTTATGCTCCATGTTTTTTTGTTGAACAAGGTTATTTTATATTCCCCTTACTACCCTTTTAATGTTCATATAATGTGATATCCCATCTTACTCTATTTATTTTGTTTTATGAATGTTTAAGTGGCGCCGTTAGGATGCCGAAATTTTTGTAACAGATTCTTTCTCCCTTCTCATTTTTCAAAATCTATTTTCATGTAAAGTCTTTCAAGTTCCTATTTATTATTTTGGGGTATGATCTCTATATTTATCATACTGATCTTTTATGATCATATGATGAGAGACCCCATTTGATCTCTTCAATTCTGTATTTTGAAATTTTAAGGGGCACCGTTAGGCTATCGAATTTTTAAGGGATTCTTTCACCCTTCTCATTTTCAAGTTCTATTTTCTTTTCAAGTATTTCAAGTTACATTATGTTGGGGTATGATCTATATATTTATGATACTGATAATTTATGTTCATATGATTAGATACCCTTTTTGATCTCATCAATTCATTTTTGTTGACGTTTAAGTGGCGTCGTTAGGCTGCCGAATTTTTAAGGGATTCTTTCACCCTTCTCATTTTCAAGTTTTATTTTCTTGTCAAGTCATTCAAGTTACTTTATGTTTGTGTATGATTTCTATATCCATCATACTGATTATATATGTTCATTTTATAGGAGACCCTTTTTGATCTCATCAATTCATTTTTGTTGAAGTTTTAGTGGCGCCATTAAGCTGCCGAATTTTTAAAGGATTCGTTCACATTTCTCCTTTTTCAATGTTCTACATTCATGTCAAGTCTTTCAAGTTCCTATTTATTATGATGGGGTATTATCTCTATATCTATAATACTGATATTTTATGATCATATGATGAGAGAACCCATTTTATCTCTTCAATTCAGTATTTTGATGTTTTATGTGGCGCTGTTAGGCTGCCGAATTATTAAGTGGTTCTTTCACCTTTCTCCTTTTTCAATGTTCTAATTCCATGTGAAGTCTTGAAAGTTCATTTCTATTATGTTGTGGAATTATCTCTATATCTATAATACTGATATTTTATGTTCATATTATGAGAGACCCTATTTTATCTCATCAAATCATTTTTGGTTGAAGTTTATGTGACGCTGTTAGGCTGCAGAATTTTCATAAGAGAAATCTTATTTTGTCTTCCTTTCATGTTCTTCGTTTCATATGGTATACTTTATAATTTATTTACCATGTTCTTAAATCCCTTATATTCTGTCCCTATACTGTTTTATGGGTCATTTATGAATGTTTTACACGTGTCCCCTCTCTTTTCAATGTTTTCTAAAACCCTATAACATAGCCGTTATGCAGCAGAATTTTCATCTCAAATTGTCTCTCTCTTTTTCACAAAATTATTTTATGTTATTAAGTGAATAAACAAATCTCTTATTTATACAGGGGTATTCACATATATATCGAAATTTTCTATTTTAAATTCTAGTATTTACATACATGAAACCCACTTTCACTTTCTATGGGTTTAAAGTGACCTAAAGATCATGTCTTTAAAGCAGTTTTTAAAACGTTATGATTATGAAACGAAACCCATTTCTTTTATGATATATGTGTTTTTTATGAAATGAATGATGATGATATATGTGTCTCACATGATAATAAAAACATTTCAATGGTGCACCCAAATAGTGCTCCAATGCATTGTGTAAAGACTTAATCTCTAGAGATGACATTTTAGACTGATACCTTAGTGAATAACCTTGGTAATTTTTAATGACACCATGGGGATAGACCTTGGTGAATCGAAATTATTGTCAATATTAAATGTTGCAGCCACATCTTCATGTTATGAAAAATGTTATTTTTATTATGATATATCTCATGATTTCCTTATCATGCCTTAATGTTCTTTTCATGTCCTTATTGAAGTATATCAAGTCCACATGTAAAATGTTTCTCTTGTTTCCCTTACTTGGCCTTCTACTCACCCTTTCATTTGATGTATGTCCCAAGGTTATGAGATGCAGTAATGAACCTAGGATGAACATTAGGAGAAGCCTTTCAAGTGATTAAGAAGAAAGTTTTAGGTTTTCAGGTTTTAAGTTCCAAGTTTCCAAGACACTAAACCTTAATGATCCTCGGTTTTCTAAAATGTAATAAAAGTTTATGTGATAAAATGGAGGGATTCTATATTCACCACACGACTCAATTTATCTTCAATATCCTTTTTAGATTATATCATATTATAATCTATATTTTCTACCATTTTTGGAATTAATCATTAAATATTATATTCATTATTTTCATAAATATTTTAATAGAATTTGTGAATTTGAAGGGAATCAAAATTAACACATTTTGTCTATAAATTATTTGAATTGTAGTTATGTAAAAATATTCATTATTCACCCTTAATTGGGGATATCCATATTGATGACCAATGTTTAATAAATATTAGGCACCACATATTATATAGAACACGCCATAAATTAATCAAAAATGTTTTTTACTTTTTACTGTGATTTTTGTGAGTTTATGATAATCCATTCAATGGTTGATTGACCAATCCTGCATAATGAAAACTTCTTATTGGCTCACCCATGGTAAATAAACCATTTGTATAAAACCATAGTAAAAATAATCCTATAACTATTTATTTATTTAAAGACAGAGAAAACCTGTGGAATTGTTTTTTCATAAATACATGGAAATTTTATGAGTTCGTGAAATTTGACAGCACATTATTCTGAGACCCGATGTACTGGGAATCAACTTCTGAAGTTTTATTTGGGTAAATTCAATAAACGTACGAGAAGGTTTTTATAACATTTAAAACGGTGCTCGGAATTGAAATCTGAGGACACCATTGAACTTGAAACGTCGGTATTCGCTTAAGGAGGCTATCACTTCGATAGTAGTGGGTTGGGAATAGAAGTTATTTTTTTTTGGGTTTTTAAGGAGAATAATAAAATAAAGTGAGATTTACATTATATTTATTTGAGCCGCCCTGTGGGTGTTTGAAGGTGGGTCCACCTAGATCTATAACCTCCTTGTGGATGTTGGAAGCTAGTGGTTGGACCACCACACCTTAACATCCCATGAGATGTTTTGGTGGCAGGGTCCACCCGAACCTAACATCTTGCGAGAGGCTATGATGTGGGGACCACATGAGAAAAAACATTCCTATTAATGGTGGGAGAGTAAAACCTCTCAACTCCCCTCATTAATGAGGGAGAGTCTCTCTACACTCACCCTACTTAATTGGCGACAACTTCCCTAATTAAATTGCACCAATCCTCCTCATTAGATTAATTTGTTCCCACACTCATGAATTAATTAAGGGGGAGCCACATTAATTAATTAAATTTTTTTAATTTTGTTACAATGAAATAATATATATCTCAAAAAATTATTGTTTTGGTTGGAATTTCTCATTTGGTGGTATATTGGGGAGTGGAGAGCTTGGGAGGATTAGAATTCTCCAATGAAGAACCCCATCACCAAACGAAGAACTCATTCTTCCAACAATAAAAGACAGAAATGGTCTTCTTCATAGTTCTTCCCCGAACACCTACTGGCATGGAGCGTCTTCCATAGATGACGCAAGTTGGGATTTGAAGTGTATAGTGGATGTGATTAATGACGATTGTCTTTTTCTACATATTACGACATTTTCGTCAGACAACGATCAAAGGTAGGGGGTTTATTACATGTTGATTCTTTCCTTGAATCTTCTTCTTTGGTTGGAAAAAAATTGTTGTGTTTGAGTTATTGTTCATCATACTTCTATCATGAAGAATTGATTGTTACCACCTTAAATGTGGAGGGAGTGGTCCAAATCAACATGGCCCAACCCCTCTGCAATTATTTTTTTGTGATAATATTTAGCCTGGCGATGAGGAAATGGAACGACGATGGCCTCAATGACAAAGGTCGTGCTACCCGTGACCACCGCAAACCGCGCCACCCCACGTCGTGTTCCGATGCTTCTGAATGAACTGTAGCCCTCCAGACAATCCACACCAGCCGGACGACCGCTGGCCCATGCCACATAGCTCCCTGCAGCCTCCGGCCTCCCGTGCGCCCCGGTCAACCCCATCGGACCACGCTGGCCTGATCCGCGTCCAGCCGGCCTACCCACCCTCTTCCCGGCCGCCCGCTGCCCGCCCGCTGGCCGCCCCCTGCCTCCCCGGCTGGTTCCTGGCCACCTATAGTGCACCAAGACGAACCCTGTCGGCCCGCGCTCCCCATTCTTCCTGCATCCCCCTCACTGTTCCCTGGCCGAACCAGCCCGTTAATGCCCTCCGGGCCGAGCCGAGCCGGGACACACCCTCACGACGATCCAAGCCGAACCAGCCCCAAGCCCAGGCCAAACCACCCACACAGCCTGCTAGGCTTGACCCAATGGGCCGGGCTGAATCAAATAGGCTGGCCAGCCCAATAGTCTATGCTAGACACAACAGGTCTGACCAGGTCAACCCTGGCCTGGTCGGCCCAAACTGGGTTGGACCGGACCTCGGACCACTACCTACCCTTTACTTTATTTTGGCCATATCATTGGGATCAGACATCCATTTGATGAAACATAAGTTACATAGATATACTTAAAGTACTAATGTCCCTTTGTGTATACCCCACTGGAATATGCTGTAGAGATGAGATACTGTCAGGTTGGATCTTGTACAAATCCAACCGGGTACCCAGGACTAAAAGGCTAATAACTCATAGATCAGTTGTACAGGGCACCCGGAGCAGATACATACATGCCATGAGCGGGTAGTGTTTCTCATGCAGTAGGCAGGGTCACATGGCGCTTGACTATCTAACCCGCCATTCAGATGATCAACTGATAGTCGAATGACCACCCAAGTAGAGATAGAGATTTTATCGAGGCTGTCTGTAGGGAGCAGGTGGATGTAAAAGTGGACTAGGTTGAGCATTTGGTGGTGGGTGACGTTTCGAGGTGTTACCACCACCACCAATAGGCGGTCCACCCCGACCGTAGGGAGCAGGTGGACCGGAGAGAGATCAACTTCAGGAATCTAAAGCATTTGACCATAACACTCTATAGATGATTCGAGGTATGATCTTTTTCTACTCCACCTTAGCTGCAGAACATATAGACACAGGTTCCAGTCAATCTTTCATTTCCCCTTACCACTTTTGGAGCATAGAGATTCTGATGGAGCTATTAGATCGATCCTTATAGCTAGAGACTCTTATGGGAGTAGACTCGACGATTACACACTAGTGTAGTGTGATCTCACTCTAGGTGGCGAGAGGTTTGACTCGGATCTCCTAGTAGAAGTGTTGAGGCATTACAATTTCATATTGGGATTGATTGGTTATCTTTATTCCATGATTATATTGACTGTATTGGGCATAATGTGAGATGTTTCTGCATGGATGGGGATAGGTTTACCATCACCGGTGAGAAGGGTGCCTTTTCCACATAGTACGAACTTACTCATTGGAGGGTGAAGCTGATCACTCATTAGTTGTCATGCCCTACCATCAGAGTAGTAGATGTGTAGAGTCCAAACTATCCTATAGTGGTGGACCAGTTTCCGGATGTTTTCTCGGATGATTTCCTTGGTCTACCTCCGTGCATAGAGGTGGAATTATTCATTTACATGTACCACATGACAACACTGATATTTACACTAGCATATCGGATGGCTCCCACAGAGCTTTTCAAGCTAAGGTTGTAGCTAGAGGACTTGTAGGAGAAGGGATTCATTGGGCCTAGTGTTTATCCCTGGGCAACCCCAATTCTTTTCACCAAAAAGGAATAAGGGATCTTGAGGCTTTCTGTCGACTACCGTAGCCTAAATCAGGTGACCGTGATGAACAAGTACCAACTCTTGAGGATTGATGACATCATTGATCAGATTAAGGGAGAACTGTGGTTCATGAATATTGACCTCAGATCAGGCTATCAACAGCTCAGATTTTGGGATGAGGATGTGCCTAAGACAACCTCCAGAAGTCGATACATCAACTATGTGTTTTTAGTTATTCTATTCGGTGTATCCAGCCATCCTACAGTGTTCATGGGACTCATGAAAAGAATATTCTAGCCAGACCTCAATCTCTTTGTCGTAGTCTTCATCGATGACATTCTGATCTACTCGACTACTGAGGTGGAGCATGCCTACAATTGGTAGGTATTAATGGAAACACTCCGAGTGAACCCACTTTATTGTAAGATATCGAAGTGCAAGTTTTATATCTGAGAGGTTCACTTTTTGGGACACATCATCTCAGAGGCTAGATTTGTAGTGGATCCCGTGAAGATTGAGGTAGTATTTTCTTGAGAGCAACCCAGGAGTGTGATAGAGGTACAAAGTTTACCGCGTTGGATGGTTATTACCGGAGGTTCATTCCAGACTTCTCTAGAGTTGCAGCACCACTATCATCCTTGACGAAGAAGAGGAAACCCTTTGTGTGCTTAGAGAGCTTCCAGCAGAGCATTCCAGAGCTGATGCAGAGGCTGACTAGTGCCCCCATCTTGAAGCTTCTGGAGGACGGAATAGGGTACATGGTCTACTGTGATGCATTAGGGAACATACTTGGGTGTGTCCTGATTTAGGAGCGAGCAGTTATCACATATGGTTCTTAGAAGCTAAGAAAGCACGAGAAGAACTACATGACCCATAACCTGGAGTTAGAATCATTGTTCATCGACTTAAAGATGTAGTGACACTATATTATTGGAGAATGTTTTACCATGTACAGAGATCACAATATTATCAGGTATATTTTATCTCCAAAGCACCCGAACCTGAGACATTGGTGATTGCTTGAGTTCCTCCAAAACTATGACTTTGAGATAGTCTATACTCATGGAAAGGGGAATGTTGTAGAAGATGCAATCAGTAAGAGATCTCGTATACTAATGCTAGGTGAGGTGGCAGAGCAGCTGGCTGCCTTACAGATATCCTTTGTGGATAAATATTGAGTAGGTTTCCTTCAGTCCCTTATTGTCACTCCCCCACTTTTTGAATGAGTGAGGGTGGAAAAATATGGGGATGCTCACTGTGAGACATGACGTGCTCGGATATCCACAAGGCAAGCACCTGATGGATTTTATGATGGTGGGGAGCACGACATAGTCTCCAGAGGACGCACTATGATACCAGTGTCACATCAGGAGGATCTATTGAGAGATTTTCACAAATCCCCCTAGAGATACATATTGGAGTGGTGAAGATGTACGAGTACTTTCGACGACAGAACTGGTGTCCAGATATGAGGAAGGGAGTAGAATATTTTTTTCTCTCGATGCCTCACTTGTCAGCAAGTGAAGGCAAATCCCAAAGTACAAGCAGGATTGGTGCAACCTTTAGAGGTCCTATAGTGGAAGTGGGGTGGGATATCCCTATACATTGTGACAGGAATTCCACATACATCCAGGGGTCACGACTTGAATTGGGTGATCATTGATTGACTCTCCAAGTTGTCCCACTTCCTACTGATCAGAGAGAAGGGTTCAGTAGATCTCTTGGGACCCCTTTATGTGTTGGAGATTGTGCGGATACATGGAGTGCCTTCCACTATTGTCTACAATCATGATGCACGGTTTACATCCTGGGTATGGAAGGTGTTTCAGGTGGCTTTCGAGATGAAAAAACATTTGAGAACCGCCTTCCATCCCTAATAAAATGGCCTGACTGAGAGGACCATTCAAAACCTCTAGGACATGCTTCGTGCTACTGTCCTTGACTTTGGTCATATCTGAAAGGATCATTTACCTTTACTAGAGTTTTCATACAACAATTTATATCACTCCACCATTGGGATGACACCTTTTGAGACATTATATAGGTGACCTTGCAGATAACCCTTGTGCTGGACGGACCATAGGGAGTCAGAAAAAGTGGGAATAGAGATGGTATGAGCTACCACAGAGATGTTACAAAAAATCCAGGACCAGTTCAAGACAGCACAATGCAGAAAAATTTCATATGATTATAGGAGACATAGATCTCTGGAGTTCGAGGATGGTGACCACGTCTTTCTATAGGTCTCACCTCGATGAGGTCAATGTAGATTTGGCTGAGGTGACAAGTTATCTCCATGGTTCATCAGTCCTTTACAGGTCCCCATCACAGTTGGCACAATAGATTACAACATATCTCTTCCACCTCAGCTCCACCAGGTGCATGACGTCTTCGATGTATCTCATCTGAGGAGATACATGAATGACTACTATCAAATCATCAACCATAGAGAGCTGGACATCGACGTTGGGGAGACATTTACAGAGGTTCCAGTGGAGAATGATGATCGACAAGAGCAGGTCCTAAGTGGATGGTCGATACCTCTAGTTCACATTTTCTGGAAGCACGGGAACCTCCAGGAGTGCTCATGGGAGCGGGAGACTCAGATGCATGCTCAGTACCCCCACTTGTTCCAATAGTTCGAGTTATATCTTATAGGTATGTAAAGACCTAATGTGGGGAAAATGAAAAGACCTTGAAATTCTATGGAATTTGTTTTCCTAAAATACATGTGAATATTACAAGTCCGTGAAATTTGATGGCTCAAAATTTTGAGGGTTGTTGTGCCCGGAATAAATTTCTGCATTTTTTTTCGCGTACGATTAGTAAACGTTTGAGCGGGTTTTTATATCATTTGAACCAGTGATCAGAATTGAAAGCTCAGGACATCATTGAATTCGTAGCACTGGTATTATCTTAAAGAGTCTATCACTTTGACGATAGTGGGTCGAGAATAAAAGTTAGTTTTTTTGGATTTTTGTGGAGAATAATAAAATAAAGTAAGATGCCCTTTATTTTTATTTGAGCCGCCATGTGGTTATTTGTAGTTGGGTCTTGGTTGATATATAACCTCCTTGTGGAGGTTGGAAGTTGGAGGTTGTACAGCCACGCCTTAACCTCCAATCAGAGGTTATGGTGGTGGGATTCACCTGAACCTAACCTCCCGCGAGAGGTTATGACATGGGGACCACGAAGGACTAAACTCCCCTATTAATGGTGGTAGAGTAAAACCACACAACTCCCCTCATTAATAAGGGATAGTCTCTCCACACTAACCCACCTTTATTGGTGCCAACTACCATAATTAAATTGTGTAAATCCTTCTCATTAAATTAATTTTTGCCGACACTCATGAATTAATTAAGTGGGTGCCATGTTAATTAATTCATTATTTTGAATTTTTTTGCCAATGAATGAATAGATAAATCAATATATTATTATTTTGGTTGGAATTTCTCATTTAGTGGAATATTAGGGAGATGAGAGATTGGGCGGATTAGAATTCTCAAATGACGAACCCCATCTACCAACGAAGAACAGAGAATGAAGAATGCATTCTTCCAATGAAAAATGTCGGCAATGATCCTCTTCAAACAACTTCCTCGGACACCTACTGAGGTGTAGCACCTTCCACAGCCGGCAAAACTTGGGATTGGAAGTGTTTGGAGGATGCGACGAATGACAACCTTATTCATCTACTTTCCGCAAGTTCATCTCCAAACAACGATCAAAGGTAGGGGTTTATTACATGTTGATGCTTTCTATGAATCTTATTTTTTAGTTGGAAAAGGATTTTTGTGGGTGAGTTGTTATTCATCGTACTTATATCTTGATGAACTGATTGTTACCACCCTAAACGTGGAGGGTGTGGGCGAAACCAACAGGGATCAACCCCTCCGCCATTCTAGTTTGTGATAATCATTGGCATTGCGATGAGGTGACCGAACGAAGAAGTCTACGATGACAAAGGCCACACTACCCATGTCCTTCAAAAACCACGCCACCCCCGTGGTGCTCCTGTGCTCCTGGCCGAACCACGGCCCTCTACCCATGCCACCCCGGCCGCACCTCCATCGGACCACGCCCCCTAGCTCCTAGCCATCGCTGGCTTCCCATGCACCCCGGCAGAACCCTGCTGGTCCGAGCCGGCCTGATCCGTGCCACGTCAGCCAGCCCGACCACCTTTCGGCCTGCCTGACCATTCCCTACCCGGCCTCCCACCATCCCGCCTTCCAGCCTACCCAGCCACCACCCGGCCTTCCTGGCCTGCCCGACCACCTCTCATGAGCCCCACACGCCCAGTGCACCACACACACCATATGCACCTTGTGCCGTACGTGGCACCCCTCGTGGTGGCCGGGCCGAACTGGCCCGACCGATCCCTCCAGGTGAAGCCACGTTGGGCTGCTCCCTCATGACGCATCAGGCCAAACTGGCCCCGAGCTTTGGCAGAACCACCCACACGGCTTGTTGGGTCTGGCCTAGTGGGATGACCGAACCTAATAGGATGGCCCACCCAATGGGCCAGGTGAAACCGAACATGTTTGACTGGTTGAACTAGATTGGGTTGGACCAAGTCGGTCGGACCAGGTCGGACCGGACCCTGGCCCACTACCGACCCTTTACATTCATTTGGCCATATCCTTGGAATCAGACGTCCGTTTGAAGAACCTTCTGTGGAACTGGTATTCTTGGAGTGCGACGGTCCCTTTCTGAATACCCCACTGGAGTTTGGGGTAGAGTTATGATATGGTCAGGTTGGATCGTGGATGAATCCTACTAGGCCCTCGGGACTAAATAGTTAATAACTCATAATCTGGGGGTCCGATTGATGCATCATCTATTGCATTGACACCCCTATGATGTGGCGTACCATTGATATAATTTTTCATGGTACTTCTTGATAGTTATAGTTTTGACTATTAGCTCGTGGATTGAATCCTCCCGGGGGATGTGTCATGAAAATTTAATTATACCAACTCATTTGTGGACAATATATTGAGAGACTTTGATATGGGATGTGATATGTGTGTAAGATAAATTGAAAACATAACCTCTCAATCTAGTTAATTACATGTAAACTCTTCCAATAATACAAAATAATAATCCCGTATAATTGAAATTTTATTGAGTCTGATTCAATCATTTTTCTCAACAATTTGAGTATGATATGATTGATCATAAGGAGATATTTCTCACAGATTTGATGAATACTAAAATAGATATTAATAATTATCCTTACATGTTTACATAATTAGATTTTGAATCTAGATGTGAAGTGGGAATTCTCTCTCATAATAGTTGTTGTTTTAATTATATAACAAAATCTAATCAGGTCCAAATATGAAATTAAACTCCATTAAAGGAAATAATTAATTATTATTTAGGAGGAGTACTCTAGAAAAAAGTCCATGGAGGAGTTATTTATATAGGATAAAATTATCTATCTATTTTCTATTCTTTCAAATTTCTCGACCCCCATGTTTTGAGGTGGTGTATGAAAAGATTTACTAAACATCTATGATAAGAATTAATTAAAATAATTAAATTCACAGTGGGAATTTTAATCATAGGAATAGTTAGTTAGTTTAACGTTCACTATTTTATACTTGTTAAGGTCATTTATTATATATAAAATAAAACAATTATGAGAATATTCAAACCAATTATTATCTGTGAAGGAAAAATATGAACATAGAAGGTATAAATTATAAATGAAAAATATATCTTAGCATATGAAATATAGGTTTCAATATAGATTATCAATGGTAATTTTTTAATTAATATATCTATCTTAACAATCACATCAATTCCTTCATAATGGTTAATAAATTGATGTTTAGTTATCCAATTTATATCCTTTGAGAGGGCCAGACCATGTGTACAAAAAGACCATTTATAATGCACCCTTTGACGAAAGAGTTAACATCCAATGCTTCGTCTTTGTGATTATTTCCCCTGGAAAAAATATTATAGGGAAACATACACTTGTATTATATTGACTGGTATGTAATTTCTTAAAATCGAATAACATAATACTTTATAATTATTTCATGATATAATCCAGTATATAGACTTCTCCCTAGTGTGCTCAATTATTTATATATTCATAATCCCGAAAATGAAATAAAAATTGGTGATTCCTAATATAGCATCACAAACATTTTAGACACGTTTATAAATGATATTTAACATAAATGTCCTATAAAAACATCCCAATTTTCTTGATCCCTAGTGTCATTTGAAAACTTGGATCATAATTCCTCTAAAAGAAACTAAAATAAAATTTATTAAATTTAATATCCATATATAGTTCATAAATCAAATAGTTCCCCTAAAACTATATAGAATAAACTAGGGAAAACACACAATAAATGGTAGAATTTTGACACACAGAAAGGGAATAAACAACATAATAATGATTAACACGTCAATAAATCGGAATAACAAGATATCACAAAAATAGAGGATAATGAATAATTAAATGGGATTATATCATTATGAACATGGAATCATATGATCATAAAAACACACGAATATTGAATCAATAAATAACATAAAATAAATATTGGTCATGGTTAATTTCTTTGTAAATGTCACGTGGTAAACATAGTCCCCTAATGGATTATGATTACTCCATAAGCCGATATATAATGTTTCGTAAGAAAAAAACCAAACAGAATGAATTGGAATAATATATATAAACACCAATCAAAACATATTCATTCTTATATCTCCCACATATTTAAACAAAACATCATAAATAAACATATGGATTCCCCTGAAAAATAAATATTTTACATAATCATGTCATGTGGCATAAAAATATGAAGGATCATAATGGATTCCCTCAATGAATATATTTTAAAATTATTGAGTGGAAATAAAATTATTTCATGATAGATAACTTAAATGGGATGTGAATACTCTAAAAAGGAAAACTAATCACTTTGGGAATGTACCACTAAAGCGAGGATTTAGGAGACTTGATAATGATTAGTTTATGAGTGTAGAAGAATAATAATTTATATAGTAATAGAAATGATATAAAATGGGATTCTGAGATAAAATGTTTTGTTATAGAACACATGAATGGATTTAATAATTTTAATTAGTCTTTCCTAAAATGGTGTATGAAGTAAATAATTCTCATTTAGTCAATATTTATTATTATGAGAATCATAGAATTGAACATTTTAAACATATATATCCACCATATAAAATTTAATAAAAAAGGTTTATTTGAGGAGTAAATATTTAAATAATATATAATTTATTGGAAAGAAAAATTGAGTGATAGTTCTAGGAAATGGTAGTGGATGTATAACCTAACGAATAAAGGGTAGTATAAAAATACACAATATCTTGGGAACATTAATCATTATTACCTTGCATATAATTTCCTAAATAATAAAATTTGATTATTTAATTACAAAATTTTGAACCATTACATATATATTTCATTAAATTTAATATTATTTTGTAAATTTAAAACCATTAAATGAGATATAATGTGTAATTTATTTGTTCTGAGGGTGTTTGTTTCACAGTTACCTAGAGATATCTCTAGAATATAAATAAGTAAATTATTTTAAAATGGAAATACAATCTCATAAGGGAAATGAAATTGAATTTATTCCCTTAAAATATTTTTCATCAAATATCATTTTTTGTGCAGATATACATACGATTCACATACTAAAAACATTAATGTTTTGTAGTTAGTTCATTTTGGTGGTTTTATCAACCCATAAGAACATGTATCAATTAATTTAATATTAATTATATATATTAATTCTAGATTATGAAACTATATATAATATAATAAATAGTTAATTTGTAAAAATTATAATAAAAATTATTATTCACATTAAGTTGGTAATAAAAAAACTCATCATCAACGTTGGTGGTGAACCAACATAGAGTGGACACCAATGTCAATTTTAGAATAAATTGAAAATAAAAGAGGAGAGATGATAGATATAAAACTATACATATAATATTGCAGACTATATATGATCCTGGAGTTATAATTCCATGTTGGATGGAATATTTTCTTGGATTTGTAGGATAAAAAATTAAAATAATATATTGATGAAATTTACTTCTCATTTGGATGTGTCCTCTTCTGCATCCAAATAAGGGATCCTGGATTGGATTTTTTATGAAACCAAATGTAATAGAAAGTGGGGGAGAGTATAAAAAATTAAATTTTTTAGAATATTGGTAAGCTTAAATTATTAGATAGTGTTAGGAGAAGGTGTTGTGAAGTTGTTTATTAATAGGGGAGGTGAGGGATTTTATTCAATATTACACTCATTAGTTTATTATTTTGGAATAATAATAATAATATAATGGATTATTTTCACTATATAAAGTAAAAAATGCATGTGAGTTATAAATAATTTGTTCATACATTAGTCATGGCACAAGAAATAATATATTTATCTTATAAAGATAAATATAATATTTTTTCATATTTCACTATTCCAAAAATAATAAAATATATTAGATAAATTATTAGAATAAAATATTTTAATTTTTTAATGTGTTAATTCTTTAATTAATTCCATTTTAAGAATATAGTTTTCAAAATATTAAAAATAAAATTTTTAATTTTTTAAAATGGTTAATTTTAGTATTAATGTAAATTTTATGACCCTATAAAAATAACATAAGGTCTCAGAAAAAAATGTCATTATTATATTAAAATTTCATAATAATCTATAAATAAATATTTTTATTATAAATTACTTTTAAATCATTATATTTCATGAAAAATTTAAAATTTTAAATACAAATATGAATATATTTTTATAAATTATCAACAATAATTTACTTATTCCATTATAGAAATATGTCATTATTAATTTTATAATATAACTACATATTATTTTACACAACTATATGATATGATACAATTGTAATTATGAGGTTACTAATCTAAAATATCATATTAATTTCCAAAAAGACATGTTACTATTCCAATAGTCAGATTTGTATCTTCCATATGGTTTCCCTAAATTCTAAAAATACCAAATATTTTATTCATTAATCATTTACACATAGTCTCTCTCCATGATATATATATATATTCATTTCAAAATTTTATTAATATTGTTTTATTTTATTTCAACACTTTTATTCCGGAGTTTTTTTATCCATGGGGATCAAGAGGATATCAAATATCAAATTATCATTATCTAACATACATTTATATATTATTTCAATTAATATAATATAATTTTACAATATAAATTAATAATTTTTTAATAGTTTCATAAAAAAGTGAACATACTTTAGAATATACTATAAAACACGAAATAATTATATATTCAAAAGGATTATTCCATTGATATATTATAAGTTTTTGCACACACTATTGTGAATATTTAAATATAAATTATTAAATTAATAATTAAATATTTATTTAAATAATATTAAAAATATATTACATTTACATTTCCCCTTAGCATGTATCATTAATTCTCTTTATTATATAACATACCTCTAATTAAAATATCCCACTAAATAAATAAAACCATTATATTATTCACAAAATTAATGAATTAAAATTTCATTAACTAATTGTAAAATAAATATTTATTTAATATTAAACTTTCATATATTCAAAGAAGACAAAATTGGTTTTTTAAATTATTTTTAAAAGAATAAAAAATTATTGATCAACATCAATCATCCAAATAATCATTATTATAACATTGAATTCTAATAGAATTTAATATAGACTATGGATACCTATATTGTGTAACAATCATAACCTTCTTCTTATTTGACTTATTACAAATTTTCAAATTTATAGGAGTCTAATCATGTAAAATTTCAATGAACCAATATATAAATATGATAATGCTTCTATAACCACAACATCAATAATATGCTTACCATATAATATATTCCCTTTGTCTTAATATCTAGTTAAAAATGATTCCTTGTGTAATAAACCTATATATTTCCTTAATATTTATTTAAAGTTCTCATATGAACTCTTGAAAAAGTACCATGGTAATAGACTTTATTGGAGAATTACATTTATATCAATGGTCCCATAATATATCCCTTTGATCATTGAAGGTAAAAAATAATTCCTATAATTATTTAATTAATTAATTTTAATATTTAGTTCCCCAAATGATTCATACATCCTAGAGAGAAGATATCATGATTTTTTTGACACTACATAAAAGTTGAAAATCCATTATATACATTATTAAAAATATTACTTCTAAGAACCAATACATAATTCTCAGATATAAATATCCAATGATATATATAACACGTGTAATTAAAATAATTTTATATTACATCATCTCTTCACGTTACAGGGATTAAAAAGTTTAAAACATAATAAAATGATACATTCACCTCATATGAATATCCAACAACTAATTACATAAAAAATATCAATTTCATTAGAAATATATTATCCCAACAATAGGATATATATTTTGAAATATTTGCTTATAAATTTATTTATCTCATTATATAATGTAACTAATATAAAATAATGATATAGAACATATGCTAATGACATTATCATATTAATATTATATGGAAAAACAATCATCATGTGATAATAATTTTATTAATATTTCTAACATGGAATATATTGGTATTAATTCAACAATTTTAGTTGATGTTTAGTAATAAATCCATAAATATTCAAAAAATTCTTCAAACATATTATATCATTGACCCATGTCTAACTTAAAGATAACAATAGTTATTTAAAATTATAAATCATCAATTTCATATTTTAAATCTACTTCATGCCCATTTTATCTTCAAGGTTTTATCACTTAAAAATCACTTTGTACTATAATTTAATCATTATATATCAAATAAGACTAGAAAATGGATTGAGAACTCTATTTATTTTCATAAAAAAATAAATAATTATTTCTAAATAATTTTTGAAGTATTTTTTTTAAAATTTTCAACTTATTAATTTTGATTTTTGACCTACATAAATATATTCACCATCATGAGATTCATACATTGTTTCAAATAATTATTGACTGTAAAGAATATATATAAAATACATAAAATTTTTAATGCATTTTATTAATTATATAACATATCTAATTGTGTTTAATTTCAGAATTCATATATAAAATATCTATATAAGATAAATATATTGATGTAATCATTTATTTCTCTGAAAACTACATTGATATATAGTTTGTAAATAGAATCCTAATGACCATGTTTATATGATCTCGTACATCCACTAAATGATATAATTTTGTTATGGATTGAATACCATTGACAAGAAAAATTTGGATTTTTGAGATGTAACAATCTAGTAAAATTTTCAACTATAATAATAAATGAATGTAACCTAATACCATTACTAATCAAGTTATTTGGTGATATCTTCCAACACAAATAAGTATGTTCCAACTAAATAAATCTAATTTTTTATTGTTCTTATACACATATATATTTTAATTTATTTTCAATTTTGACATGTACCCTATTATTGTATATGATCAATTGATAGTTTAGGGATATCCCGTAATCCTTCATTTCTCACTTAATATTGCAATGTATTTTGGCTCATGTAGAAATCCACATATGATTTCTTCCATGGGTAAAAATCACATTTCTTCTTCTCCAATAATGAAATATATATTCACATTATTAAAAATTCATAAAATAATCATTTTTCCATTTTTATCATTTATAATGAAATAATTAATCAGGAAATTGAATTCATGTATCAAATAAGAAAAAGATTTACATCTAAAAAAATTTTACCAAGGAATTCAACCACTGTAATATTTATGTGCAATGAGACTTTCTATCAAATATTTTTCACCCAAAGCAAATGACATTAAAAAATTCTTAATATTTAGTGAAAATAACATCTTAAATTTACATGGACTAGGATCATTATAAGATTTTTATTTCCTTCATATGGGATTATAATCCTCAACAAATAATTGATACTATATTCTAATATTTTCAAATTTAAGAAATTGCATTAATATTTTTATACATAGATTTTTATTTCTTGATCCATTTTCCTTGATTTACATCCTTTGTTGGTTACTCGTATTTTCCATCTATAGATTTTTTGGATCAACCACAAATATAAAAATGATTTTACGCATCACTAGATAATATTTATAGCTAATGAGATATCCTATAATAGATCTCAATTATTGTGTCTCTTTAGGATCATTTTGAGAAATTAACATCATTGTGTCACTAACCTTCACATAAAAATTAATAGTTTATTAAGAAATAATAATTATACTAATTTTAAATAAGCTATATTGGTTTTTTTATTCCTTGGAATTATATTTTCTATTTAAGACATATAATTTCTATGTCTTATCGTTTTAAAAAATAAAAGTAGATTCATGATGTATTATATCTATTCATTTATTCTCTGCATACATCTTTCAAGTACATTATGAGTCATTCAATGAAAACCCTTACAAGATGTGGTTTCATGGAATTTTACATCTATTTTTACATAGTTTTTTTTCTTGTGATCATGCTTCTAAATTTTTTTACTTCAATTATTAATATGCTTCTCTTTGTGTAAATTTTAAAAAAATTCATATTGACTATATGTATTCCTAATTTTCTTCTTAATATTTAACACACTCAAACATACTAGTATCATTTAGAGAGATAGATTATTGTCATGATCATAATGATTTCATCACATTTTCATATTTTATTTTTCCAAGAACCCATATAATTTTATCTTGATCTTTTAATGAATCAATCAAAAAATAAATATTTTATGCACAATTTTATATTATAACCATGATCATGCTCTGTTTATTTGAGATTTTAGGATTTATAGTTTTTGAAAATTATATTTCAGCCTTCAATATAGACATTTATTCTTCATAATTATCCATATAATTATTTAAATCACATGAAAGATCATTGGGTTTTTTCATTTTACCATTTTAATCATCAATTTCATCAATATAATTTTCAAGTTAAACATTGATAAAATTCCCTCCCTAAACATCAGTGATTTAATCATCATTTTCTTATGATTATTTTTTTACATGAAAAAAATAAATTATTCTATTATAATTTTCTTCCATCCCTCATTTTATTCCACATTAATTTCATTTGTGCCCACATCTTCTGATAAAAGGTTCTTTTCAAGAATTGCCCCTATCAATTCCTAATTCATTTCATATTTGTAGATTAATTGATAAAAATTTAAATTACTTCATTATTTTCAAAAAATATTAATTGGATTCCTTAATGAAAATTTATAAACTATTCCAAACCTTAGTAATGTAAGTGGAATCATGCTTATGAATTTTTATTTTTCTTTTCTGATGTTTTAAAAAAGGAATGAAATTACCTCTCCAAAATCCCTATCTTGGATCTTCATCTATTACGAGTGGCCTTATTATCATTAACAAAAATCTAGATAATTATCAATTTCCATATTTTTTTTGTGATTTTACATTATATCTTATGAAATTAATGACATGTTAGAAGTATCAAGCATTAATATATTTGGTACTTTTTCAACGAGCTCTAAAATATTCTCATTGATGAATAGTGGTATTTTTTTGGATCCTTCTCATGATTTTGAAAAAATTAAAATCTAATTTACTCTATGAATGTCCCCAAAACAATTTTTTATAAATGGATAAATAACTCAATAGACTCATTCAAGTATACCCCAAATATATTTAACATATTTCCTATAATATCAAATATATATTCATGTACCATGTACAGTACATCATAAATATAGAGAATTACTTTTACATATGGAGTGTAATTATTATCATTACACCACCTTTATTTATATTCCATAAGCAATACCCCCATTACCATACTAGTAGTTTTTTTATTTTCATCATGAAACTTCTTTTCATTTATTGATTTGGATTTATCCACTATACTGACTAGGATCCCATTTATTATAGATGTGTGAATGTCAATTCACAATAATAATGAATATAAATTCATTTTATTCATTAATTATTTTTAATTTTCCCCAGAAAAACAAGAAGTCATTTATGTGTCATGATTTCTAAAATTTCTCTAGTAAGAAAATATTCTATGTAAATCCTTTGGATTTTAAACTAATTTTTGGTATTCATAATTTTAAATACCCTATTAATGGATGGATGATTCTAGGAATATCATTTCAAAAAAAAACAATTCCTAGAATGTTATTTTAGTCTTCATTGGAAAACCTTTATCCTATATTATTGATATATTGACACTAAGAAATAATGATAAAATTAATTTTACCAACTTCACAGAAACTGGGAAAATCTAGGGATTATATAATGGCGAATACCTCTATCCTCGAATATCTATATTCTCTAAATTATACCTTTTCAAATCATTTTTATCATTGATCTAGAATTGTTGTACTCCAGATTTGAGAAAAAAGAATCCATTAAAATCCTATATTTTAGTCCATGAAGATAAGATAATTGAATAAAAAATTGTTTTCCATTGAAATCATTATAATGTTAGTATTAACACCACTTTATGATTTTTATTATCAACAAAAACTAAAAAACATAATTCATGCATTCAGAGGAATCCCTATGAAATGATATTATCCATTATAGATTATAACTAGTATCCCCTAAACATCATAACTCACCCCCTAAAAAATAACTTTTGAAAAATAATGATTTTCCATCGATTAGTACAACCTTAGATATCCCACTAGACTCCTAGAATATTAAATAATGCTAAAAAAAATTCTACTATATTAACATCTTTCACTAAGTGGGGATAGAAAAATTTTATGTTCCATTAAAATCCTTCAACACAATTACAAAATTTTTTCATCCTTACCATAACATTGATTCCATGTCTTGGTATAGCAGAAAACATATTATTCATATGAATCATGTTTATTTACCATTTTAATACTTTTTAAAATCATATATTTTAACCTATTGTATGGACTAAATTATTCCATTTATAGTGTGATTTTTATGCATGTTCTATGATTTTTCATAAAACTCCACTCATGGAATGATCGTTATTAATGAAAATTGAGTTATTCATACAACTCATATGGTTCATCACTTAATAAATATTTTAAAACTACTTCCAAAATATCCTTCAATGTATTATTAATCCATATATAGATTTAAAAACTATAGATCATTGTAAGAAACCAAAAAATACCATTATTTATTTTTTCTAAAAATTATTATTATATATTATAATTCTTACCAACAGCACTATATCCAATAAACATACCATAGTCATCACATATCAAGTATAAATATCCTTCCCATATATAAGATATTGAGTAAATGTTTGTTGATATAATTCATATTTTAGTTCAGAATAAATTTTTAAACACTATATAATAATTACTTTAGAATAAATTATTAATCAAAATCAATAGATATTCAAGAAAAAAACATATCATTATCATTAATATACACCATCATATTTATCATGTTATTGGATGTCAAAATTACCTATTTATTTTCATCATAAATAACTCCCTTGAAAACTATTTTGTCTCATTCCCTAATTGATTATAATAAAAATATTCAAATTATCTCTCATTCACATTGTATCGATGTTCTCAAGTTCTTTGAAAATTATATTACTTGTTTATAATCATTATGATAAATATATAAATATAATACATTTTATACATAAATAAATAATTAACATTTTCTAAATAAATAACTTCATAAATTTGTTATTTAGGAATGGTTTTCTATAATTCAATATTATTCCACTATTATATGAGAAAAATAATGTTTTATTTTTAATATTATATAAATATTCTTCCATTAATAATATCATTATATATTACTAATCTTTAAGGAATTTTTAGTAGGGTTATATTTTATCTATACCATATGAATTTTTCATATTATTTTACTTTCTAAAAAGAAAATTTTTACTTGTATTATAAAACACACTCATTATTAATTAAGAACCCTATTGAAATGTATTAGAGTAAATAGTGATATATGATCAATATTTCAGTCAATATCTTGATGTACAAAAAATTTATTCAGGTCACTTGTCTATTTTTTCATACAATCATCTCAATAATATTATTGATTGCAATCAGATACTTGACTGGAAAACTAATTGCACACTTATTTCATATTTATTACTATAAAAAAATTATTTTAGATATATATTTATAATGATATTTATTACAAAATCAGTATACTATTACCTCATTTTTCCCATAAAATAACAGAGTTTAAATCACCTATAATTTAATGGTATACGATCTATGTATGTACTTATATATAATCAAACATTATAAAAATACATTATTTGCCACATCCATTTTCTATTTATTTTCACAAATTTCATTATAATATTATCAATAAATTGGATAAAATTTATATTATCATAAATGAATGGTTGAGGTAAAAGTTATAATAAATTGATATTTTGACTAAACCATTGGGATATGTAAGGAACTAGAATTATTCATTTCATGTTATATTTTATCTCTAGTATAATTAAAATTATTACAATCCTGGGGATATTTTTGGTTTAGAGAATTAGATAATTATGAAAAACACTTACATAATAAACATATAAATTTCAGGTTGAATCTTATACATTATATTCATTTCCTACCAAACAAGACCTTTAAAAATAATTAATGGTTTCATTTCATGATTAATCATCACAATTTGTATACATACCATATCTTTGTACCTAATCATCGTTATATATTGTAAATAATTTTTTTAGAAAATGAGATGAGAAAAAAAGATAATTAACAGACATAAAAGGATGAAATCTGTTAGTCTAGTGAAAACTTTGAAAATCCTTATAATATTTACCTTACAGATCAAAATTATTTTAGTATACAATAATATATTTACACATAAAAAACAGAAAAACATTATTCCAAAATAAAATATTAAAATACAAATTAAAACATAGATGAACCATGTTAAAACATTACTTTTAAATCATTATATTTCATGAAAAATTTAAAATTTTAAATACAAATATGAATATATTTTTATAAATTATCAACAATAATTTACTTATTCCATTATAGAAATATGTCATTATTAATTTTATAATATAACTACATATTATTTTACACAACTATATGATATGATACAATTGTAATTATGAGGTTACTAATCTAAAATATCATATTAATTTCCAAAAAGACATGTTACTATTCCAATAGTCAGATTTGTATCTTCCATATGGTTTCCCTAAATTCTAAAAATACCAAATATTTTATTCATTAATCATTTACACATAGTCTCTCTCCATGATATATATATATATTCATTTCAAAATTTTATTAATATTGTTTTATTTTATTTCAACACTTTTATTCCGGAGTTTTTTTATCCATGGGGATCAAGAGGATATCAAATATCAAATTATCATTATCTAACATACATTTATATATTATTTCAATTAATATAATATAATTTTACAATATAAATTAATAATTTTTTAATAGTTTCATAAAAAAGTGAACATACTTTAGAATATACTATAAAACACGAAATAATTATATATTCAAAAGGATTATTCCATTGATATATTATAAGTTTTTGCACACTCTATTGTGAATATTTAAATATAAATTATTAAATTAATAATTAAATATTTATTTAAATAATATTAAAAATATATTACATTTACATTTCCCCTTAGCATGTATCATTAATTCTCTTTATTATATAACATACCTCTAATTAAAATATCCCACTAAATAAATAAAACCATTATATTATTCACAAAATTAATGAATTAAAATTTCATTAACTAATTGTAAAATAAATATTTATTTAATATTAAACTTTCATATATTCAAAGAAGACAAAATTGGTTTTTTAAATTATTTTTAAAAGAATAAAAAATTATTGATCAACATCAATCATCCAAATAATCATTATTATAACATTGAATTCTAATAGAATTTAATATAGACTATGGATACCTATATTGTGTAACAATCATAACCTTCTTCTTATTTGACTTATTACAAATTTTCAAATTTATAGGAGTCTAATCATGTAAAATTTCAATGAACCAATATATAAATATGATAATGCTTCTATAACCACAACATCAATAATATGCTTACCATATAATATATTCCCTTTGTCTTAATATCTAGTTAAAAATGATTCCTTGTGTAATAAACCTATATATTTCATTAATATTTATTTAAAGTTCTCATATGAACTCTTGAAAAAGTACCATGGTAATAGACTTTATTGGAGAATTACATTTATATCAATGGTCCCATAATATATCCCTTTGATCATTGAAGGTAAAAAATAATTCCTATAATTATTTAATTAATTAATTTTAATATTTAGTTCCCCAAATGATTCATACATCCTAGAGAGAAGATATCATGATTTTTTTGACACTACATAAAAGTTGAAAATCCATTATATACATTATTAAAAATATTACTTCTAAGAACCAATACATAATTCTCAGATAGAAATATCCAATGATATATATAACACGTGTAATTAAAATAATTTTATATTACATCATCTCTTCACGTTACAGGGATTAAAAAGTTTAAAACATAATAAAATGATACATTCACCTCATATGAATATCCAACAACTAATTACATAAAAAAATATCAATTTCATTAGAAATATATTATCCCAACAATAGGATATATATTTTGAAATATTTGCTTATAAATTTATTTATCTCATTATATAATGTAACTAATATAAAATAATGATATAGAACATATGCTAATGACATTATCATATTAATATTATATGGAAAAACAATCATCATGTGATAATAATTTTATTAATATTTCTAACATGGAATATATTGGTATTAATTCAACAATGTTAGTTGATGTTTAGTAATAAATCCATAAATATTCAAAAAATTCTTCAAACATATTATATCATTGACCCATGTCTAACTTAAAGATAACAATAGTTATTTAAAATTATAAATCATCAATTTCATATTTTAAATCTACTTCATGCCCATTTTATCTTCAAGGTTTTATCACTTAAAAATCACTTTGTACTATAATTTAATCATTATATATCAAATAAGACTAGAAAATGGATTGAGAACTCTATTTATTTTCATAAAAAAATAAATAATTATTTCTAAATAATTTTTGAAGTATTTTTTTTAAAATTTTCAACTTATTAATTTTGATTTTTGACCTACATAAATATATTCACCATCATGAGATTCATACATTGTTTCAAATAATTATTGACTGTAAAGAATATATATAAAATACATAAAATTTTTAATGCATTTTATTAATTATATAACATATCTAATTGTGTTTAATTTCAGAATTCATATATAAAATATCTATATAAGATAAATATATTGATGTAATCATTTATTTCTCTGAAAACTACATTGATATATAGTTTGTAAATAGAATCCTAAAGACCAAGTTTATATGATCTCGTACATCCACTAAATGATATAATTTTGTTATGGATTGAATACCATTGACAAGAAAAATTTGGATTTTTGAGATGTAACAATCTAGTAAAATTTTCAACTATAATAATAAATGAATGTAACCTAATACCATTACTAATCAAGTTATTTGGTGATATCTTCCAACACAAATAAGTATGTTCCAACTAAATAAATCTAATTGTTTATTGTTCTTATACACATATATATTTTAATTGATTTTCAATTTTGACATGTACCCTATTATTGTATATGATCAATTGATAGTTTAGGGATATCCCGTAATCCTTCATTTCTCACTTAATATTGCAATGTATTTTGGCTCATGTAGAAATCCACATATGATTTCTTCCATGGGTAAAAATCACATTTCTTCTTCTCCAATAATGAAATATATATTCACATTATTAAAAATTCATAAAATAATCATTTTTCCATTTTTATCATTTATAATGAAATAATTAATCAGGAAATTGAATTCATGTATCAAATAAGAAAAAGATTTACATCTAAAAAAATTTTACCAAGGAATTCAACCACTGTAATATTTATGTGCAATGAGACTTTCTATCAAATATTTTTTCCCCAAAGCAAATGACATTAAAAAATTCTTAATATTTAGTGAAAATAACATCTTAAATTTACATAGACTAGGATCATTATAAGATTTTTATTTCCTTCATATGGGATTATAATCCTCAACAAATAATTGATACTATATTCTAATATTTTCAAATTTAAGAAATTGCATTAATATTTTTATACATAGATTTTTATTTCTTGATCCATTTTCCTTGATTTACATCCTTTGTTGGTTACTCGTATTTTCCATCTATGGATTTTTTGGATCAACCACAAATATAAAAATGATTTTACGCATCAATAGATAATATTTATAGCTAATGAGATATCCTATAATAGATCTCAATTATTGTGTCTCTTTAGGATCATTTTGAGAAATTAACATCATTGTGTCACTAACCTTCACATAAAAATTAATAGTTTATTAAGAAATAATAATTATACTAATTTTAAATAAGCTATATTGGTTTTTTTATTCCTTGTAATTATATTTTCTATTTAAGACATATAATTTCTATGTCTTATCGTTTTAAAAAATAAAAGTAGATTCATGATGTATTATATCTATTCATTTATTCTCCGCATACATCTTTCAAGTACATTATGAGTCATTCAATGAAAACCCTTACAAGATGTGGTTTCATGGAATTTTACATCTATTTTTACATAGTTTTTTTTCTTGTGATCATGCTTCTAAATTTATTTACTTCAATTATTAATATGCTTCTCTTTGTGTAAATTTTAAAAAAATTCATATTGACTATATGTATTCCTAATTTTCTTCTTAATATTTAACACACTCAAACATACTAGTATCATTTAGAGAGATAGATTATTGTCATGATCATAATGATTTCATCACATTTTCATATTTTATTTTTCCAAGAACCCATATAATTTTATCTTGATCTTTTAATGAATCAATCAAAAAATAAATATTTTATGCACAATTTTATATTATAACCATGATCATGCTCTGTTTATTTGAGATTTTAGGATTTATAGTTTTTGAAAATTATATTTCAGCCTTCAATATAGACATTTATTCTTCATAATTATCCATATAATTATTTAAATCACATGAAAGATCATTGGGTTTTTTCATTTTACCATTTTAATCATCAATTTCATCAATATAATTTTCAAGTTAAACATTGATAAAATTCCCTCCCTAAACATCAGTGATTTAATCATCATTTTCTTATGATTATTTTTTTACATGAAAAAAATAAATTATTCTATTATAATTTTCTTCCATCCCTCATTTTATTCCACATTAATTTCATTTGTGCCCACATCTTCTGATAAAAGGTTCTTTTCCAGAATTGCCCCTATCAATTCCTAATTCATTTCATATTTGTAGATTAATTGATAAAAATTTAAATTACTTCATTATTTTCAAAAAATATTAATTGGATTCCTTAATAAAAATTTATAAACTATTCCAAACCTTAGTAATGTAAGTGGAATCATGCTTATGAATTTTTATTTTTCTTTTCTGATGTTTTAAAAAAGGAATGAAATTACCTCTCCAAAATCCCTATCTTGGATCTTCATCTATTACGAGTGGCCTTATTATCATTAACAAAAATCTAGATAATTATCAATTTCCATATTTTTTTTGTGATTTTACATTATATCTTATGAAATTAATGACATGTTAGAAGTATCAAGCATTAATATATTTGGTACTTTTTCAACGAGCTCTAAAATATTCTCATTGATGAATAGTGGTATTTTTTTGGATCCTTCTCATGATTTTGAAAAAATTAAAATCTAATTTACTCTATGAATGTCCCCAAAACAATTTTTTATAAATGGATAAATAACTCAATAGACTCATTCAAGTATACCCCAAATATATTTAACATATTTCCTATAATATCAAATATATATTCATGTACCATGTACAGTACATCATAAATATAGAGAATTACTTTTACATATGGAGTGTAATTATTATCATTACACCACCTTTATTTATATTCCATAAGCAATACCCCCATTACCATACTGGTAGTTTTTTTTATTTTCATCATGAAACTTCTTTTCATTTATTGATTTGGATTTATCCACTATACTGACTAGGATCCCATTTATTATAGATGTGGGAATGTCAATTCACAATAATAATGAATATAAATTCATTTTATTCATTAATTATTTTTAATTTTCCCCAGAAAAACAAGAAGTCATTTATGTGTCATGATTTCTAAAATTTCTCTAGTAAGAAAATATTCTATGTAAATCCTTTGGATTTTAAACTAATTTTTGGTATTCATAATTTTAAATACCCTATTAATGGAGGGATGATTCTAGGAATATCATTTCAAAAAAAAAACAATTCCTAGAATGTTATTTTAGTCTTCATTGGAAAACATTTATCCTATATTATTGATATATTGACACTAAGAAATAATGATAAAATTAATTTTACCAACTTCACAGAAACTGGGAAAATCTAGGGATTATATAATGGCGAATACCTCTATCCTCGAATATCTATATTCTCTAAATTATACCTTTTCAAATCATTTTTATCATTGATCTAGAATTGTTGTACTCCAGATTTGAGAAAAAAGAATCCATTAAAATCCTATATTTTAGTCCATGAAGATAAGATAATTGAATAAAAAATTGTTTTCCATTGAAATCATTATAATGTTAGTATTAACACCACTTTATGATTTTTATTATCAACAAAAACTAAAAAACATAATTCATGCATTCAGAGGAATCCCTATGAAATGATATTATCCATTATAGATTATAACTAGTATCCCCTAAACATCATAACTCACCCCCTAAAAAATAACTTTTGAAAAATAATGATTTTCCATCGATTAGTACAACCTTAGATATCCCACTAGACTCCTAGAATATTAAATAATGCTAAAAAAAATTCTACTATATTAACATCTTTCACTAAGTGGGGATAGAAAAATTTTATGTTCCATTAAAATCCTTCAACACAATTACAAAATTTTTTCATCCTTACCATAACATTGATTCCATGTCTTGGTATAGCAGAAAACATATTATTCATATGAATCATGTTTATTTACCATTTTAATACTTTTTAAAATCATATATTTTAACCTATTGTATGGACTAAATTATTCCATTTATAGTGTGATTTTTATGCATGTTCTATGATTTTTCATAAAACTCCACTCATGGAATGATCGTTATTAATGAAAATTGAGTTATTCATACAACTCATATGGTTCATCACTTAATAAATATTTTAAAACTACTTCCAAAATATCCTTCAATGTATTATTAATCCATATATAGATTTAAAAACTATAGATCATTGTAAGAAACCAAAAAATACCATTATTTATTTTTTCTAAAAATTATTATTATATATTATAATTCTTACCAACAGCACTATATCCAATAAACATACCATAGTCATCACATATCAAGTATAAATATCCTTCCCATATATAAGATATTGAGTAAATGTTTGTTGATATAATTCATATTTTAGTTCAGAATAAATTTTTAAACACTATATAATAATTACTTTAGAATAAATTATTAATCAAAATCAATATATATTCAAGAAAAAAACATATCATTATCATTAATATACACCATCATATTTAGCATGTTATTGGATGTCAAAATTACCTATTTATTTTCATCATAAATAACTCCCTTGAAAACTATTTTGTCTCATTCCCTAATTGATTATAATAAAAATATTCAAATTATCTCTCATTCACATTGTATTGATGTTCTCAAGTTCTTTGAAAATTATATTACTTGTTTATAATCATTATGATAAATATATAAATATAATACATTTTATACATAAATAAATAATTAACATTTTCTAAATAAATAACTTCATAAATTTGTTATTTAGGAATGGTTTTCTATAATTCAATATTATTCCACTATTATATGAGAAAAATAATGTTTTATTTTTAATATTATATAAATATTCTTCCATTAATAATATCATTATATATTACTAATCTTTAAGGAATTTTTAGTAGGGTTATATTTTATCTATACCATATGAATTTTTCATATTATTTTACTTTCTAAAAAGAAAATTTTTACTTGTATTATAAAACACACTCATTATTAATTAAGAACCCTATTGAAATGTATTAGAGTAAATAGTGATATATGATCAATATTTCAGTCAATATCTTGATGTATAAAAAATTTATTCAGGTCACTTGTCTATTTTTTCATACAATCATCTCAATAATATTATTGATTGCAATCAGATACTTGACTGGAAAACTAATTGCACACTTATTTCATATTTATTACTATAAAAAAATTATTTTAGATATATATTTATAATGATATTTATTACAAAATCAGTATACTATTACCTCATTTTTCCCATAAAATAACAGAGTTTAAATCACCTATAATTTAATGGTATACGATCTATGTATGTACTTATATATAATCAAACATTATAAAAATACATTATTTGCCACATCCATTTTCTATTTATTTTCACAAATTTCATTATAATATTATCAATAAATTGGATAACATTTATATTATCATAAATGAATGGTTGAGGTAAAAGTTATAATAAATTGATATTTTGACTAAACCATTGGGATATGTAAGGAACTAGAATTATTCATTTCATGTTATATTTTATCTCTAGTATAATTAAAATTATTACAATCCTGGGGATATTTTTGGTTTAGAGAATTAGATAATTATGAAAAACACTTACATAATAAACATATAAATTTCAGGTTGAATCTTATACATTATATTCATTTCCTACCAAACAAGACCTTTAAAAATAATTAATGGTTTCATTTCATGATTAATCATCACAATTTGTATACATACCATATCTTTGTACCTAATCATCGTTATATATTGTAAATAATTTTTTTAGAAAATGAGATGAGAAAAAAAGATAATTAACAGACATAAAAGGATGAAATCTGTTAGTCTAGTGAAAAATTTGAAAATCCTTATAATATTTACCTTATAGATCAAAATTATTTTAGTATACAATAATATATTTACACATAAAAAACAGAAAAACATTATTCCAAAATAAAATATTAAAATACAAATTAAAACATAGATGAACCATGTTAAAACTATGTGGCATTAACACTACACCTACACATAGAATTCATTTAATATAACATCTGAAAATTACTTTATAGTAACCAGGATAGAAAATCATAGATTAAAAATTTTATTTAATAATTAATAATAGTTTCATTTTCTTCCCATTATCTATTAGTATAATCCTAATCGGTACACTCTATATCATATATCGAATGCCCATATGGATGACTTCAAAACCTAATTCATTAGTGTTTATAACACAACTACCCATACTGGGATGATCATGGAACCACTAATCATCATTTAATAACATAACCACCTGTAATTTGATTATAATAGAAACATACATTAAAATATAAATTTCCAATGAACTATGGTGTAATCCTAATTGATGAAATCATGAATCAAAAAAACATTACATGAGAAAAATAACATATTAAAAAAGAAAAATTTCGACATTAAATGGGAAAAATTAATTTGAAAATAAGCATCTAAAGGTTTAATTTAATATTAGAAAAATATACATACCAATGTTGGTAAAATCTACTTATTTCATATACGATATGAAAAATACTTTTTTATAATTTATATGAAAACTCACAAAGTAGCATGTTTGGAAAATGAAAAAATGATTCCTTTAAAACCATTATGTAAAAAGTTATTGTGGATAAAAAATAATTTAAAAAACATTGAAAAATAATTAGAACTATACTTATAACATTTTTGTAGAATATAGATATTGAAGAAAATTTGTGTTTAAGGAAATCTTAATTAATATGATTTTTAAAAGAAACTCCAATATGATGAGTCTGACTCATCATGTATAATAATTTTCCTCATAAATAATATGAAATTATTATATAATTTAATTTTATAATAACCTTTAACATGTCCATTATTAATTTTATATTAATTTTTTAAATTTTATATAAAATTATTTATTTAATTTGGTTCACTTATGATATTTTAATGATATTTGGTTCATATGTTCAAAATGATATTAGTATACTAAATTATATTCAATGTGTACCCTATTAAATAATCTATAGAATAATTTTACATACGTTATAATAATTCTTATTCATCAATTATACTATTAAATATGTCCATTATAAATGATTTTAAAAAATAAACTATGTTATAATCATGAATATGGTGGATTGTACATATGAATGACCATCGTTTACATTTTTCAATGATAATTATAGAAAAAGAGTAAGTATAATTTTATCATCCCATAATGATGATAACATGTTTAATATAATCATAATTTGTTAAACATTCTTATATATACCATTTATTTTATATTGGGATGAAAAATGAATCACATGAGTTCTTAGAGGTGGTAGTCCACACGTAAGTAAGAATGACATTAGCATTTTCTATTGTATGAAATGGTAAGTAGGAAAATGATATATTATCATTTCATAATGATATATATTTCATTAATATAAAATATAAATATTAATTGATTCATTATATCAAGTGTAGTCAGATAGTAATTTAAAATTAATTACATTTTCTCACAAGGCGGTAGTTCTCCATTAACATGAAAAAAGATTTATTTTACAATCATAAAGAAGAGGATATATATATAAAAAATTAATCTAAAATAATAATATCTAAATATATTTAGTATATATGAGTTATTCAAATTATTATGGTTGAATAATATTATAGGAATGTTAAAAATGGAAAAAATCTAAAACATGGAGATCAAACTTATACCCCATCATTAATGAAACACATTTTGTTAACACCATAAGAACTCAAGGATTCATATAATACCGTAGAAATGAAATATATAATTATATGTGGGAATATATTATAGTATATGCATTGTTAATGGCCATATAAAAATTGTTTTGAATCATGTATAAATGATTTAAAGATGTTTATTTTTATAGGAGTGGGGAGGGACAGTCTAGAAATTTCATAAAATGTAAAATTAATATAGTATTTTTCTACTTCAAATTCATCGAAAGTTGGTTTTTTAAAATATTATTTGATTATGTGAAAAAATATATTATTGTAGTCAAAATTAGAGATGTTTTTACTATATTCATACCCTTATCTTTTGGACTTATGTGCTACTTAATCTATGTAACTCTTACCTTAAAAATGGGTTTTTACTATTTGTGGGTCAATATATTTACTATAAAATATAAATTAAGAATGGTTTAAATTTTAAAAATTATCCGAATCATTTTCCTGAATTAATAATTTTTATTAATTTTATATCATTTAATAAAACCTTTTTTACTTAGAAATATCAAAAATTTAAATTTTTAGAACTCTCCATTACATTGAATTTAATAAAATCAGTAAAATATATATAATTTGATCATATTTTTTTAACATATCCTTATAATATCATTATAATATAAAAAACTCAATGGTTACTTTAATTATTAGAAATTAAATTAATTTAATATTTACAATATCATTTATTACTTTATATATATATTAAATAATTAATGAAACATCATTTTGAAATAACATAATGATATTATTTGTAACACCCTATGACATTAAAATATATTTCTTTTGGAATAAAAATTATTTCATTTATAGCTTGCAATGCATGGAATATAGGGATTAAAAAGAATACTATATATAAAATTTTTAATTATTCTAAAAAATTTATTTGACAAAATAAACTTCTTTTTTGAAAAAAATAATATCAAAATTATCTTATGGTGATTTTTTTGGTTTTTTGAAATGATTATTTTCTTGGTGAATTGTAGAAGATACTGTATGTTAATTAAAACTTATGTTTCCTTAAATTAATTTATAATATCATAATATACATTGGGTTGGTTTTAATTTTTTTTATCATTATATATATATTAATCCAACTAAGTTAATTTTAATAATTGTCATTTTGAATTTAGATATAATTAATTTGTAAACATTTTATCATTTACACGCTAAAAAAACTCTTTCTTGTCACATCTATTGGAATAATTTTAAATTTTAAATTTTAAATTCTTTGGATCAAATTTTGAAAAGTTGATTTCATATTTACACTAGAAAAAACATATAATATCAAATATATTAAACATTTTCATTCTCCAAAATTAATAGAGGAAATATAGAAAATTAATTTTCATGGTTAAGGTAAAAACTTTTTTATCATGGGTTAATATAACAAAATATGGATTAAAAATGGAATAGCCTCATGTAAAACACTAATTTTACATCCATAAATCAAAATTATATATTATTTGTTCAATAATTTTTCATTTTAATAACCATATTTACTGATAAAAATATTTTTATAATTGAATCTTTTCAAATCACTTATAAGATTTCCACTCATCTCACTTTTAAATTGCCACTCAATCTCCTCTCTTCTTTATAACTATTAAAAACTCTTATTCAGCCACAACTTATACAAATAACATACCAACATCACCCCTCCCTTTTAAGAAGTATTATTTTTGTCATAAATTCAACTAATAAATCATTTAGTTCAAACATAAGGGGGAAACATAGAGAAGATGTAATGTTCTTCAATGAACATCTTTATTTTATTTATTTCTCCACCACATTAAATAATTATTAAAATCTGATGAAATAATAAATATAGTATGTTCCATAAAAATATATATTTTTATAAGAATATGAATAAACTAAATCCCCCTCCACTTCTGTCAAATTGTCTAGGAAATCATTGGTCATGTTTATGGTAAACTACAGCCTCACGAACCTATGTCATTCATTTTCCAGTACCACTAATCATGATTGGGTGTGATGTTGAATCTAATATATATATATATATGAGACATTTAAAACAATAATATACCTCTGGATTCATTATGTCAAATATTACATTTTACATTCAATTCTATATTAGATACGACAACATCGCTAAAGTGTACAACATACTACCGCCTCACGAAGCGATGTGATTCATCATTCTCTAATAATTTACATTGAAGGTGATACAAATAATGTAAATATTTATATCTGATATACATGAAGATATAATCATATTTGTTAAATATTTATCATTATTATAATATAATATATTTCATTTTCTTTCTTATATTTTCACTCAATGAAATAAGATAACGTTATATATGTACGAGAGGATTACTTTCTTACAAAAACGATGTGCCTCTTTTCCCATCACCACAGCACAAGGATTATATATAAAACAAAATTTATTTCAATTATATTATATAGATCATATTATTATTATTTTTAATCAAAATATATTACTTTAATTTTTTTCCATAATGATCATTTAACAATTGAAATGTTACCATTATGTATATACATCTATAATAACCATGATATTTATGTACGTAATTCAAAAAAACCATATTTCATGATTGGTATAAATTGTATAATTAATGTATAAATATAATACTTATTCAATGTTAATTACTCTTTATATGTTGTAAAAACATAATAATAAAAAAATTAATCATTAATGGAAAAAAACCATCAATAAAACAAAATATTGACACCTTAAAGAATGAAAATAATGATTGATTATGAAACAACACGTGATAATATGTTATGAAATTAATAATATATGATATTATAAATATTAATTTGGTGGTTTTCTATGTAAATATCCTTTTTAAAATAATAATAACAGAGTTTAATTAACTTTTAATAAAAGAGAATCTTGAAGTAACATGTTTCGTCTCAATTTATATTCAGTTGAGACTTATATTTTAATATATAATAATTCACTTTTATGTGCTCTATATACTTACCATTTTATAATTTAATTTCACGATTCATTAATTTTCATGTTTAATTTTGTTTTAAATTTTTTAATTTCATCCAAGGAGGATTTACTTCAAAATAATGAAGTGGTAAAAATTATTGTACTATCTATGTTCAATTTTTTTATTTTTAACTTAATTTTGAGAAATTAACATTCTTTTAAGAACTTATATGTTGAAATTAAATTAATTTTAAATATACATATAATTTAATAATTCATTTTATTATTTCAAACAACATATAAAAGTTTCATTAATGATGTTTACTTCGAAAGAGTTTTGATTTTCAGGTGAAATATTATTAAATTTGTATAATTTACTCAATAAAGATATTTGAAGATAATACATAATGTCCATGAATTACATTAATTATATAATATGTGAATAATGTGTAATCATTCAATAATGGCTGGGGTGAGGAATTTATTTAACCTCTCAATGCATCTAAAGGTCTCATGCGAAAAATATGTTGACCAAACACTGTGATTTTGTACCAAGTAGTTTTGAACTATCTTGTGAATGGTCTTATCAATAGTGATATTGTTCTCAAAACTAGAATGATTTTTAACTCATGGTTATAAATATTATTATCATTGGTATTGATGATAGGTGTATCAGGTGGCTGATACATTCCTTCTAATAATTAATTATTTCCATCATTAATTATTTAGTAATTATTTTCCTGTATATATTAACACTGATATTATATTTGGATGCATTTAAATCTTAATTTACTTGTTAAATTGAATTTTTTTATATTAATTACCATTCCATATAGATTATTCCTTACCTTTTCAAGATGTAAAATTATTTAAATTTAATTTTTGATATGTTATTTACATTTCTTTAATAAATATTCTTTAAAAATTCAATATATATTCCATTATACATTACTATTACTAGGAATCTCAGATCACTCATATTTTGTTTTTTCTTTGGAATTCATAATGTGTACCATGGTTTATATGAAATTATATTCTACGAGGAATAATGTTAATCTCTAAAAAATTATTTTGCAATTTTTTTTGTAAAATCTAAAATGGGAATGATGTATGTATATTTTCTACCAAGACTATTAATATATTCAACTATTTATGATGAAATTCGTTGTATCTTGTTCCTATGAAATATAGAATAAATTACTTAGGGTATACTTTGGTCAGGGTCTCTATATTGGGTATTAGTGTAATTTTAGTAGAAACCATAGAAAATTTATTATGTAAAAATTAGATTATGAAACATATCCTGATGATATACACTGATAATATACATATAAGAACATCCAATTTTTTTTGGAAAGGTATATATTATGTGTGTTTTCTGAACAATACAACTGTATCGAGATACTATAATGGAATGTGGTTTTAGAACATTGGTACATAATGGTAATAACAATGAAACGAATGCATTGTGATAAACAAAATATTCACCTGGTCTGTGAATGTGAGACTCACTTTCCCCATGGTTTCATACTCATAGGCGATATTCTGTAGATAATTCATATTTTTTTCACAAAAATTTATGAGGGATTTGAAAATAAAAACATACCCAACGAAACCCAATATTTTTATTATGAAATTAACAAATCATATTTTTTTATTTATGTTATTTGTTACAAAATTTAATGAATTATATATTATGATTTTATATTCATAATTTTAGGAGATAATATAGTATATTATATTATTTGGAAGTTGATCCTAGAAGGAAGAAGGATACCATTACAGATAGAAAATAAAGTGATTTACCTCATAATGAGACCAATACATTTGATGTCAGAATAGGTAAAATTATATCTATATTTTTAATGATTAATAAGGTTTTATTTAATAAACCTTCTATGATGGAGAAACCTACTTAAAATAGACATTGTCCAATAATGGATTTCTTTATGTGATAGGAGTCCCCATCCATTAGTGGGAATACTAAACCATGAAAGTCTGTCAGTAGATTAAGTATTCGGGGAAGATATTTTTAGACTTGGGATGTAAAAAAATGAAATTTTCATAATTTTAGGGTATTTTATTAATTGAGATCTTGATCAATGGAGGTATTCAATCTAGAAATGCCTAACTATAATTAAGTATTAGTGAATACAAATTGGAAATGCCTAACTACAATAAGGTTATGTCAGCAGATCCCTATTATAACACATAAATATGATTTATTTTATACCCTTATTGTCATATTTATGGTTGATTTCAAAATAATCCTTGGTATATACTATCATTCAAAATATGATGAAAAAAATTATTGAAAAAGAAGGGAATTATATGTTTTGAAGATGATGTATAATTCCATATATTTAGAAAAGATCATTAATAATATGATTCATATCAAGATCCACTATTAATAGCTCTAAAAAAGTATTTTCAGGGTCTATATGAAGAAAAAATATTGGAATTGAGAAGGTAATAATAAAATTGATGATGTGCATATTGTATAGAAATACAAAGATTTATTTCTTGATGATTTACCTTGTCATCCATTAGATCATAAATTTGAGTTCATTATTGACATAATACCTAATGAAATACTAATATCAATGACTCCCTATAGCATTTACAATGATAAATTATTGGATTTGAAGAAATAGATAACCGATTGAGGTGACAAGGTATTTATTATTCAATGTGATTATCTGTGGAGATCTCGTATTTTCTACATTTAATTGATTAATCGATTTACGACGATATTTATTTTTAATACTAATATTAATTCTATTAAAATAACATACAAGTATAATCTATCCTATATTGATGACTTATTCAATCAACTTCATGAAGCCCAATATTTTACATTGATTAACATTCGTTCTATGTATCATTAGTTGTGAGTTATGATTGAATACAAGAATAAGATATAATTTTTTTTAGGACCAAAATTTATGGGTTTACAAAAATCCCATTATTATTAACCAATTTCCCCCATATTTTTTAGAAATAATGAACAGAGTGACCAAGGAATATCATGATGAATTTTATGTGGTATTTATTGATGATATTTTAGTGCATTAAAAATGAAATGAGTACCATATAATTCAGTTGAGTATCATACCTTAGACACTTAGAATGAAATTTTCATATCGTTACTTATGTAACATATTTTGTCTAAAAGTATCTTTTATATTCCAAATTGTCTCTAATGATGGAATATTAGTTTCTACTTGTAAATTAAAAGGTGGTCATATAACATCCAATATCGATGACCAAAACTAAGTTATAATGTTTCATTAGATTGTATGGTTTATATCATCAATTTGTTTGATTTTCTTCCAGGATTTATAACCCATTAAAAAATATTACATGTAAGGGGGTTAAAATTGTTTTTTCAATAGATTTTGAATAATATTTTTAATGAAATAAATAATGGATTAGTAAATTATATGATTTTGACACTATAATCTAAAAGTGATGGGCATGTGATATTTTTTGATTCAACAAATAAGGGAATTGGTTTTACCCTTATGAAAAATTTAAATGTTTTTGATTTTATATAATGTTAATTAAATAATCTTGAATAAAACAATCCGACCAATGATATTGAGTTGGAAGTTGAAATATTTTCTTTGATGATGTAGTGAAATTATATATATATCGAAATATGTGACCTATGCATGGATAATCAAAGATTAAATTACAACTTTTCATAAAAATATATGAATATGAGATAAATGTGACCAATCAAGATACTCGTGTATTATGATTTATCAACACACTACCAGCTAGGGAAATCAAATAAGGTAGAAGGTTAATTGAGTATGAAAGATCATCATGTAATAACCAAACTTATTATATAAAGGTATCATATTCTTATTGTTACAATAAAAATGGATAATGAAATGATTTATAAATGTGAAAAATAACTCATTTTTCATATGATTGTGAAAAATTTATTATTAGAAATGTTAAAATGTTTTTAATTTGATAATGATAAATATAAAATTAAAATTAAAATTGTGAATGATTAGGAATGAGTAGAATTCTTTTTTGATTGTGGGGATCCAAAATTTGGAAATTGATAATGTTTTTCATAAATAACTAATCTAAATAGGGAATTGATGGATGACAATCATTGATGAAGTTTCTATATAATCCTTGATAACATAAAAATGTTTATGTATTTCAGGGAATATATTTAGTGGGATAACATGTAAGTGGGAATTTCGTTATTTTGTGTCTATATATTTGGTTTGTCCGAAAGTGAATGTTGTGACTTATCATCAAATACAATTCATGTAACACCCCAAGCTTCCTCGGTATGTTTCCTTTCGAATAATGCAATGACGTGCATTGTACGCAACTTCGAGATTTTAACACACCACAACCAATCAAACTAGCCGTTATGAATAGTAATACCTACTTTTTGAAATTATATATATTTTATATTTCAAAATGGAAATCATTTTTGGATTCGGAATATCGAATTTAGCCTAAGGTGAAATTTTGGTACTTTTCGGATAACTTTCATATTTTGATGAATAGTTAAAATTACTAAATTTTAATTAAAAACAACTTTTTTAATCAAAATAATTAATAGTGATAAATTGTGAATTTGAGTGGTTTTAAAGTATATTTAGAATATATTTTTACCATTTAATATAATGTTGGTCATTGGACATAATTTTACAATTAAACCGAACATAAACAAGTGTCAATCTTTTGATAGTTATTATCTCTTAAAAACACGCTTTTTGTTTTGACAGCGGGAATTAATTTTAAATTAATTTCTGCCACTTCTGTGTTTTGAATTTAGAAAAATGGATTCCATATTTGGAATCAGGATGTCCAAATTGTGTAAAAAGGTAACTTTTATTTTTAGACATTTTGAATAATTACTGCGGTAAATATTTTATTTACCATGGTTAAGGGTAAATCCGGTAAATAAGGGTTAAAAAATAATATTATAATAATACTAAATTACCCTAAAATGTGTCTTAACCCTATTGGTTGATACATGGTCGACCATGGGAATCTTTGGGTAAATTGTGGGACCCCATGGATCCACTTGTCAGTGATAATGACACTTTATATTAATTAAGTTAAAATGAATACAAAAATGACACAAGCATATATCTTTTAGAAAAACAATTGTTACATAGGGTTATATATGTTGGATTTTAGATTATAAATATTCATTAGAAATATAAAAAGATTTCCTACATAATTATATTTTATTTATAATTTTTTGACATTAAAGAATTTATTTTATTTATGACACAATGATGATGCAGTAATTACTAAAATAGTAAAAAATTAACATAATTGATATTATAAATACCCAAATAATTATAATATGAAACTTTTAATGAATTAAAAAAAATTTCTAGGATAATATGATATATTAGGATTGATTTATTTGACTTTGTTCGAAGTAATCAATCTGTTATGAGTTTCACAAAAATCAACTAGTGAATAGTGTCAAAATTGACATAAAAGAGTTCTTAAAACAAATATTATATTATTAATTGATATTAAATTCCTAAAAATCTAAGGCTCGGCCAAGAGACTTATATTATGATAGTTTAATCATTAATGGACCACTTGGGGGTCTTTTGGATATATATAGTAAGTTTATTAACCATATTATATAAAAATACAAAGAGACATTGTAAAAGTGAAACTAATTAACTTAGAGTTAATACTTAAAGATAAGGTTAATATAAGTACCCAAACCTGTCTAAATTATATTGGATGAGTTGTTTTCGACCTATCCCCACCTCAACCTTTGAATAGTCAACTTTGGAGCCATTGGAAACCGAATATGAATTTATTATAAATTAATATTTCTAGCTTTTCCAAAGGTGCCCCTCACCCCTCTTATAAAAGGGCACTCCTCCTTCTCATTTCCTCACACCTCTCAAGACACTTGGCTCGTCCAAACTCTGCCCAACTAAGCTCCCCACATCCCTCTCCTCCTCCTTGAAGCTTCCCCTTAGGCAGAAAGCATTTCAACAAGTCCTTTGGTTCCAACCAAAGTGAGTTACCTAAATTAAAGGTAACGATTTCTCTTAAATTATTTTCATTTATTTTGCTTCTTCAACCCCCAAACTCTTTTTATTTCCCATCTTTTGTAACAACACGAGTATCCTCAATATACTAGGATGTTGTTATAAGAAGTATTCAAACTACACATACACACAACTCCATCTAATGGATGATGAACATAATGTTTCTGTGGATGGAAAACTAACGCCTCATGAAACGATGATTGTTCAAAAACATCTTACCGCCTCTCATGGTGGCCATTATGATGGAACTGTAATTAAATATGATATTAATGATATATATTTTATATATAAGCATCTGTAATTCCATTTTATTTCATACCATTATTCGTTTCATGTTGTATATACATACGATAATTTCATTTGAGGAAGTGCGGACTACCGCCCCCTTAAAATGATATGACTCGTTCATACCACACATGGAACGTATAAAGGATGGTGTTAATGAACTTAAGTAACATATATAAAATATTATATTATACTGGAATAGTAATATACCTATGTATCATTTGGATTCGATTCATTTAAAATAAAAATTTAATGGAAGTAGCGTTCGTGCGTACGTACGGACTACCGTCTCCACGAACGCGATGAGATTCATTCTCCATCGTATCCATTCAAGTATAATTATCATTTAATGATTTAAAAATGATGTTTAAGGACTTGATATCATTCTGGATATGAATAAGATATAATCTATCCATTACAAACATGTCTTATGTAACCAAACATTTAAGAAGAACGAATCGATTATCACCCGAAACGACGATAATACTAAGATATTATTAATAAATCAATGTTAAAAGATTATATATGATATCATATTGATGTATATGATTATTGTATAATTTAATAACAATGTTTTAATTATTATATAGGAGGTTAACATACCATCAACTGAGGGAAAGTTCAAGGTAAGGGATTCTCTTATCTCACTTTCAATTCTGTGAGATTTCCATTGTTCGCTACTAAATTATTTAAAGTGGTGTATTGTGTACTTCCATTTGATATATATTATCATGATTCACTTTATATTCATGTTATTCTGTAATTCATTTGGTGGTTATTAACTTTTGGCCATGCGACTCAGTTGATTAACGTGGTAAGGGGTTTCTTGTCTCACTTTTAATTCCGTGAGAATTCCATTGATCACCACTTAATTATTGCATGTGGTGTATGTGTACTACCCATGATTGTATTCATTGTGTAATATACTTTATTTTATGGGTATTTACATCATCATGGTATGATCTTTCTTTCATGGGTGTTTGTTTCTTAAGTTACCTAATCAATAAGGGAATTTGAGATTTCAATTTCCACTCATTTGGCTTTACGCATATTTCATTGATTATATTACCCCAAGATTATGTGTGGAATCACTATTCATTTGATTATGTCATAATTTCCACTCCCCTTCCTGTGGATATAAGTTTGATACACATAATCACTCCATTGATAATTCTCAATTCATTGATATGAATTTGATAAGAGTAATTTTAACTCATTCTCCATTTGTTGAGTTAAACATCCAATTCGTTGGTATTGTTTTTACAAGAATATGTGTGAATATCCTTTGATTTATTTACACTGAATATCCAATCATATTTAGTTTATTTATATTTTTCACACATAATTATGTCGTTGATTTATCCTTAACCTAAGGATACAACCTTTATGAGAGATTTCATCTCAATTTACATTCTATTGAGACTTCTTTGATGATATACACCGAATCACTTTTATGTGGTGTATATAATGTACTTTGACATAGTATATCATGAATTTCTTTATTCTCATGATATTAAAATTTTTTGATTCCCTCAATTATTTGTATTCAAGTGTCTCTCTTTTGGTTAGAAACTCTAACCAAAATACCATTTTAAAATGTTTTAAAGACTTATTCATCTAAATCATTCTCATTAATGTCCATGTTTTAAAAATGGGTTTAAGGATTTATTTATATGGACATTAAAGTTTAGAAATTAAAAATCCTTTTAAAAGGTTTCAAAGTGGTATGGGACACTTTGATTCAAAAATCTATTTTTAAATGGCTTTTTGACAAATAGTGTGACTTTTAAATGATTTCATGAAAAGGGGGATATTTCTCTCAAATAGTTTTGATGATTATTTTCATCTATGTCAACATCCTTCATTATTCTTGATTGAGGTTAATGTGATACAATACAATCTTCCATATTGTATCGAATGAGTTTTGTTTGACTGTGGATGTGCTATTTTTATACCATTCAAGGTTTGTGGTAAAAGTATTGACATTTCGTATGCTAGTTTCAATACGAATGATTATGTTATGTTTAAACTTGTTCATATGAGGAATGCATTGGACTTAATAAGTGACGGGTGGAGCCCGCTATAGCTCCTCTATGCATCGGTAGGTCTCATGAGACAAACTAGTGTCTTGGCACAAGGTCTTGGAAAAATCTTATTTGTAGTCTTGGCACGAGGCCTTGGCTATGTGGTTATGATAGTCTGGCATTATGCATTCCATCATTATGAAAGTGGTTATTGATATTGCATGTGATCATTCGACTAGTAGAATATCCATGTGAGTAAGTAAATGGCATTATTTCATTTTACCTTCGCCATTTTATGCTGAAGTTTAAATTTAAAAGGCTTTTGTTTTAGTTATAAATTGCCTTAAGTGTTTATGCTTATTTATGAAAGCTTCTGCTATAATGTTATCCTTACTGAGCATCCGAGCTCACCCCTTTCAATGTTTTATTTTTCCCAGGATTATGAAGAAGTAATTTATGAATGACCTGCAGGGATAGTATGAGGGGATATGAGGACAAGATGTTTTTTTTATGATGTAATGTATAAATTTATGGATGTATCTAGTTATTCCAAGGCTACTAAACTAATCGGTCTTTCGAGACTTGATCTTTCTCATGATCATGCCAATGTTATGTAATAATGCACCGACTCTAGGTAATTAGGGTCGGGGCGTTACAGTTGGTATCAGAGGAAGTTTAGTACAAACCTTGGTAGCTAGATTTAGATAAACTCTGATTAGAGCACGTAGACCTAAGATGAACTTTGATGATTAGTACAAAAGAACTTCCTAGAATTTTGGTATTGTAGAGATTTTGTGAGTTTTCCGAGCAATACATCCCTGTCTGGATACGAGCAGGTAGAGGCGGCTCTGGCATAGATGTACCTAGGGGTAAAACCCGAAAACACCGCTTTGAGCTAGACTCGAACGGGAACTGGTGCACGACAACGGGCCTTGCTGCACTCTTGGTTACGACACTCCCGGGGGATATGCTTAGGATAATTTACATTTTCTTTACAAACCAATTTAAGTAATATATATATAAGATGAGAGTAAATGACCTTGGTTAATCCTAATATGTTTCAAATTGAGAATATGGTGACATTTTAATCTCTAAATGATTTTACGACTACTATTACTCACACAATGCTTTATGGTTTTAGTCAATGGCTGGATTCCAAGGAAGTCATAGTGACTTTGAGAATGATGTACAAGATGGGAACGATGGTGGAAAAGAGCAACAAAATGGAATGTTGATAGGCGTAAAAGATATCGTCTTTATGCCAAATCAGTTTTCCAAAAATATGATCAACAACATATATATTAACCAACTCCCAGACTCAACAAGGAAGAGAAAGGTGATAAATGATAAGAGCTCCAGCAATGGAGACCATAGAGAAAAGAACCCTCAATTTTCATCATGCAAGAAATGTGGAAAGAGACACCCATGAAAGTGTCTCAATGGGACAACAAAATGTTTTACGTGCGGGAAGGAAGGACATAAAGTAAAGAATTGCCAAAGAAAAATGAAGAGTACTGTGGAAGAAGATAAAAATGGTCCCAAGAGTCCATTTACAGTCATTTGCCGTAAATGTAGGGGACCTAGCCATTACCCGAGTGAATGTCCTATTCTATAGGATATTTTCTTGGTCAAAGAAGAATCTATGTGGGAATAAATGGTTGGAGAAATGTTTAAAAAGTATTAGCACTCTTTGTTGATGGGTTTACTATGGAATAAATTTCTCTTGTATTTGTAACCCCGCAGTTTGCCATGTGAGAATGATATTTGAGGAAGAATTGTCTCTTCTCTTGTGGATATGGGTATAAATAACCATTTGGATTTATATGATCATTGGGGTTTGAGAGAATTATAAGTTATTCTAATTTGGGATGAAGATTCAAGGTATGATATAACATTTGTGGTTAAATTTATGATATAGTATTTTGAGGAAATTATCTCATTTTGGAAATATTATAAAATATAGTTTTTGAAAAAGGACAACACGTAGACCGTGTGACAACCCGTCGCGTCGGACAAGGCTATGGGAATCGAACCCACAACCAAAGTGCGATTGGGATTTATCGCCTACCACTGGACTACGTGAAGTCCCTGGTTAGTGTGACTTTTTTTAGTTAAATGATTTTATTGATCAATAATAAGTTGATTTGGGTTCTTATTTCATATCAAAAGAATACCCTTGGTATAGGAAAATGATTTGGTGATTAAGGGATAAATATTATTTTGGAAGATGTTCGCTTTGTTGGGAACACTATATGCCCAAGGAAAATAGAATACTATGGGGTTTCATTTGTGGAGTAATGATAGATTTTTATCTACGTTTTTATTGTGTATTTATAGTGATTTGGGTTATTTATGGAAATGATTAACCTATAATAGAGAATATGTGATTAGGTTAATTACTTTTGAGTATGTGACTTTAAGAGTATCTGATGTCATTAGGAGATACAATTTAACATGGGAGACTACATAATCAAATTCTTCTATGTTTTGGGTTTCAATATTAGTTTGGATTATATTAAAGGATTTTAAGGACAATTGGTTATTGAATGGTATCTATTTAACTTTGGGGTATTGTTGGTTTAATTTTAGAAATTAAGATTAGTGCATATTTATCTCAATGAATATCCTTTTGGGGGATCATTAGATCATTCACTGACCATTTTGGTTTTGATTAATCTTCAAAGACAATGTAAATATATGGTTTATCCTTCATGGATCATGTGATTCTATAGAAGTTTATTCTATCTCTTCCAGTGTGACCAAGTCTTATTGAATACTCATCGTTTAAAAAAAATGAGTTAGTGGTGGAAATTTATTAAAGAATGAAAATCTACTTAAAATGTAAGTATATCTCATGATGTTCTTAGTCAATATCATAAATGAATTACTCTTCCTTATGTAATGTAACTTTAAAAAAAATGTTGTCCGTTTACTTTCCTACTAGGAGACTAATGGTCGTTTGTCCCAACACAAGTTTGTGGTTTTCTCATTGTTAACTTTCTCCTGATCATGATTTCTATCCCTCTCCATCAGAACTTGACACTTAGTTTATCATCCATATCCATGTTTTCTTACATGGAATCCTAGTATGGGTTATCTTGGATGACCCTTATACCTCTCTTTCTTTCTTTTAAAGTGATAGTTTTATTGACTCTTTTTCCGATGTGGGACTTTCCATTATATTCCCAAGAAAAATTTTAAAAATTGCAAGGACGCAATTTATTGAAGGAGGGGAGAATGTAACACCCCAAGCTTCCTCGGTATGTTTCCTTTCGAATAATGCAATGACGTGCATTGTACGCAACTTCGAGATTTTAACACACCACAACCAATCAAACTAGCTGTTATGAATAGTAATACCTACTTTTTGAAATTATATATATTTTATATTTCAAAATGGACATCATTTTTGGATTCGGAATATCGAATTTAGCCTAAGCTGAAATTTTGGTACTTTTCGGATAACTTTCATATTTTGATGAATAGTGAAAATTACTAAATTTTAATTAAAAACAACTTTTTTAATCAAAATAATTAATTGTGATAAATTGTGAATTTGAGTGGTTTTAAAGTATATTTAGAATATATTTTTACCATTTAATATAATTTTGGTCATTGGACATAATTTTACAATTAAACCGAACATAAACAAGTGTCAATCTTTTGATAGTTATTATCTCTTAAAAACACGCTTTTTGTTTTGACAGCGGGAATTAATTTTAAATTAATTTCTGCCACTTCTGTGTTTTGAATTTAGAAAAATGGATTCCATATTTGGAATCAGGATGTCCAAATTGTGTAAATAGGTAACTTTTATTTTTAGACATTTTGAATAATTACTGCGGTAAATATTTTATTTACCATGGTTAAGGGTAAATCCGGTAAATAAGGGTTAAACAAATAATATTATAATAATACTAAATTACCCTAAAATGTGTCTTAACCCTATTGGTTGATACATGGTCGACCATGGGCATCTTTTGGTAAATTGTGGGACCCCATGGATCCACTTGTAAGTGATAATGACACTTTATATTAATTAAGTTAAAATGAATACAAAAATGACACAAGCATATATCTTTTAGAAAAACAATTGTTACATAGGGTTATATATGTTGGATTTTAGATTACAAATATTCATTAGAAATATAAAACGATTTCCTACATAATTATATTTTATTTATAATTTTTTGACATTAAATGATTTATTTTATTTATGACACAATGATGATGCAGTAATTACTAAAATAGTAAACAATTAACATAATTGATATTATAAATACCCAAATAATTATAATATGAAACTTTTAATGAATTAAACAAATTTTCTAGGATAATATGATATATTAGGATTGATTTATTTGACTTTGTTCGAAATAATCAATCTGTTATGAGTTTCACAAAAATCAACTAGTGAATAGTGTCAAAATTGACATAAAAGAGTTCTTAAAACAAATATTATATTATTAATTGATATTAAATTCCTAAAAATCTAAGGTTCGTCCAAGAGACATATATTATGATATTTTAATCATTAATGGACCACTTGGGGGTCGTTTTGATTATATAGTAAGTTTATTAACCATATTATATAAAAATACAAAGAGACATTGTAAAAGTGAAACTAATTAACTTAGAGTTAATACTTAAAGATAAGGTTAATATAAGTACCCAAAACCTATCTAAATTCTATTGGATGAGTTGTTTTCGACCTATCCACACCTCAACCTTTGAATAGTCAACTTTGGAGCCATTGGAAACCGAATATGAATTTATTATAAATTAATATTTCTAGCTTTTCCAAAGGTGCCCCTCACCCCTCTTATAAAAGGGAACTCCTCCTTCTCATTTCCTCACACCTCTCAAGCCACTTGGCTCGTCCAAACACTGCCCAACTAAGCTCCCCACATCCCTCTCCTCCTCCTTGAAGCTTCCCCTTAGGCAGAAATCATTTCAACAAGTCCTTTGGTTCCAACCAAAGTGAGTTACCTAAATTAAAGGTAACGATTTCTCTTAAATTATTTTCATTTATTTTGCTTCTTCAACCCCCAAACTCTTTTTATTTCCCTCCTTTTGTAACAACACCAGTATCCTCAATATACTAGGATGTTGTTATAAGAAGTATTCAAACTACACATACACACAACTCCATCTAATGGATGATGAACATAATGTTTCTGTGCATGGCAAACTAACGCCTCACGAAACGATGATTGTTCAAAAACATCTTACCGCCTCTCATGGTGGCCATTATGATGGAACTGTAATTAAATATGATATTAATGATATATATTTTATATATAAGCTTCTGTAATTCCATTTTATTTCATACCATTATTCGTTTCATGTTGTATATACATACGATAATTTCATTTGAGGAAGTGCGGACTACCGCCCCTTTAAAATGATATGACTCGTTCATACCACACATGGAACGTATAAAGGATGGTGTTAATGAACTTAAGTAACATATATAAAATATTATATTATACTGGAATAGTAATATACCTATGTATCATTTGGATTCGATTCTTTTAAAATAAAAATTTAATGGAAGTAGCGTTCGTGCGTACGTACGGACTACCGTCTCCACGAACGCGATGAGATTCATTCTCCATCGTGTCCATTCAAGTATAATTATCATTTAATGATTTAAAAATGATGTTTAAGGACTTGATATCATTCTGGATATGAATAAGATATAATCTATCCATTACAAACATGTCTTATGTAACCAAACATTTAAGAAGAACGAATCGATTATCAACCGAAACGACGATAATACTAAGATATTATTAATAAATCAATGTTAAAAGATTATATATGATATCATATTGATGTATATGATTATTGTATAATTTGATAACAATGTTTTAATTATTATACAGGAGGTTAACATACCATCAACTAAGGGAAAGTTCAAGGTAAGGGATTCTCTTATCTCACTTTCAATTCCGTGAGATTTCCATTGTTCGCTACTAAATTATTGAAAGTGGTGTATTGTGTACTTCCATTTGATATATATTATCATGATTCACTTTATATTCATGTTATTCTGTAAATCATTTGGTGGTTATTAACTTTTGGCCATGCGACTCAGTTGATTAACGTGGTAAGGGGTTTCTTGTCTCACTTTTAATTCCGTGAGAATTCCATTGATCACCACTTAATTATTGCATGTGGTGTATGTGTACTGCCCATGATTGTATTCATTGTGTAATATAATTTATTTTATGGGTATTTACATCATCATGGTATGATCTTTCATTCATGGGTGTTTGTTTCTTAAGTTACCTAATCAATAAGGGAATTTGAGATTTCAATTTCCACTCATTTGGCTTTACGCATATTTCATTGATTATATTACCCCAAGATTATGTGTGGAATCACTATTAATTTGATTATGTCATAATTTCCACTCCCCTTCCTGTGGATATAAGTTTGATACACATAATCACTCCATTGATAATTCTCAATTCATTGATATGAATTTGATAAGAGTAATTTTAACTCATTCTCCATTTGTTGAGTTAAACATCCAATTCGTTGGTATTGTTTTTACAAGAATATGTGTTAATATCCTTTGATTGATTTACACTGAATATCCAATCATATTTAGTGTATTTATATTTGTCACAGATAATTATGTCGTTGATTTATCCTTAACCTAAGGATACAACCTTTATGAGAGATTTCATCTCAATTTACATTCTATTGAGACTTCTTTGATGATATACACCGAATCACTTTTATGTGGTGTATATAATGTACTTTGACATAGTATATCATGAATTCCTTTATTCTCATGATATTACAATGTTTTGATTACCTCAATTATTTGTATTCAAGTGTCTCTCTTTTGGTTAGAAACTCTAACCAAAATACCATTTTAAAATGTTTTAAAGACTTATTCATCTAAATCTTTCTCATTAATGTCCATGTTTTAAAAATGGTTTTAAGGATTTATTTATATGGACATTAAAGTTTAGAAATTAAAAATCCTTTTAAAAGGTTTCAAAGTGGTATGGGACACTTTGATTCAAAAATCTATTTTTAAATGGCTTTTTGACAAATATTGTGACTTTTAAATGATTTCAAGAAAAGGGGGATATTTCTCTCAAATAGTTTTGATGATTATTTTCATCTATGTCAACATCCTTCATTATTCTTGATTGAGGTTAATGTGATACAATAAAATCTTCCATATTGTATCGAATGAGTTATGTTTGACTGTGGATGTGCTATTTTTATACCATTCAAGGTTTGTGGTAAAAGTATTGACATTTCGTATGCTAGTTTCAATACGAATGTTTATGTTATGTTTAAACTTGTTAATATGAGGAATGCATTGGACTTAATAAGTGACGGGTGGAGCCCGCTATAGCTCCTCGATGCATCGGTAGGTCTCATGAGACAAACTAGTGTCTTGGCACAAGGCCTTGGCAAAATCTTATTTGTAGTCTTGGCACGAGGCCTTGGCTATGTGGTTATGATAGTCTGGCATTATGCATTCCATCATTATGAAAGTGGTTATTGATATTGCATGTGATCATTCGACTAGTAGAATATCCATGTGAGTAAGTAAATGGCATTATTTCATTTTACCTTCGCCATTTTATGCTGAAGTTTAAATTTAAAAGGCTTTTGTTTTAGTTATAAATTGCCTTAAGTGTTTATGCTTATTTATGAAAGCTTCTGCTATAATGTTATCCTTACTGAGCATCCGAGCTCACCCCTTTCAATGTTTTATTTTTCCCAGGATTATGAAGAAGTAATTTATGAATGACCTGCAGGGATAGTATAAGGGGATATGAGGACAAGATGTTTTTTTTATGATGTAATGTAAAAATTTATGGATGTATCTAGTTATTCCAAGGCTACTAAACTAATCGGTCTTTCGAGACTTGATCTTTCTCATGATCATGCCAATGTTATGTAATAATGCACCGACTCTAGGTAATTAGGGTCGGGGCGTTACAATTCATGAAGCCACATATTATTATTATATATAAATGGGATAACATTAATATGGAGTTATTTATATGAAAACTAAATAGTCTTAGTTTTGATGATAGGATATGGGATATCGTTGATATTATAACCAAAAAATCATATTTCCATTCTATAAGAGATGAAGTACCTATTGAGTGCGTCATATTTATCTATATTATTGATGTTTTATTCCTTCATGGATAAGAACATTCAATTTTATATAATCAAGATAACCATTTTAAATAATAATTTTAAGAGTCTTTATAAGGATTATGATATAGTGCTTCATTTAAAAAATATATACTATCCTCAAAATAATGGGAAGTATGAAAATCCTATTAAAACACTGAAGGAAATGTTTGAGTTCATGATAACTTCTCTTTTGTGGTATATAGGAAGCATATTTATCTTTAGTTTATTTTTCCTACAGTAATATATTGAATTCAGGTATTCAAATCGAACTATATGAAGTAGTATATGGAATGTGATGTCTCACGCTTACTTATTTGGATGATGTTAGTAAAATGATACCCACCAACCCAAATCATGCATAAGAGACAATAAAAATTGTAGAGGATATTTTTGTTCTCATTAAAGTAGTTAAATGGTGGTGAAAATAGCTATTCTAATAATCAAAAGAATCATTTGGAATTCCTAGTGGGGGATCCTATTTTAATAGAGGTGTCTTATTTTAAGGGTGATATAATTAATGGTGAGAAAGGAAAAAAAACCCATGTTATCTTAAACCCATTGAAATACTTGATTGAATTTTATTTATTTCTTATTGGCTTGAAATGATTCCTAATAACTCAAAATTACATGATGTCTTTTATATATATTTATTTGGAATTTGAATTCAAAAAAATAGATCATCGCCTACAATTACATAAAATTGGAACTTGGTCTATATTACTATGAGTAACTCATCCAAATTCCTAATATTTGTCATCAATTATTGAGGAATTAGATGAAACACATAGTAATGTTTATTTGGAGAACCCACAGAATAAGGGAAGCAATGAGGGACTAAAATAATATTACGAAAATAAAGTACCCTAATATTTTTTCATGAAAATATCCATGAAATTTAGAGGAAGAATTTTTTTTGTTAATAATGTGACACCCCAAAACATTAAAATATATTTCATTTAGAATATAACTTCATCGATAGATGGTGATTCATGTAAGATCATTTTAAAACAAAAACATTGTTTAGTAAATAATTGAAGAAATAATTTTAAATAACATTTTAACACATTTAGAAAATTTTATTGAGAAATTAAAATATATTTTTGAAATAAGGAAATCAAAATGAGAATAGGGTAAATTTTTCATTTTTTCCTGAATTGATTTATTTCATGATTTATAGTGATATTACAGAATTTTGGCTGAGAACTACCTCTTGGATTAATCAATTTTTATTGTTATGATATATATTGAGTATTTTTTAAACTAAAAATATCTCATTATAATTTAAATAAATATAATTATGGTCATTTTAATCCTTATCATATAAACTGTAGATATAAAATCATTGTAATCGTTTAAAAATTTCTCATTAAAAACATTATTTATCATCATATCTATCGAAATAATATTAAATAATATATTTTTAAACGATTTATACATTAAATTTATACATTTATTCTATATTTAAAATTATAAATATTTATAATATATAATAATTTCAAATACTTTTTTAATTAAATTGAATAGTTAAATAAAATACATTAATTACCTTATTAAGGTACAAAACTGATTTACCAGGTGTTAAAATAGAATGATAATGGTTAAAATGACATAATAAAATTTCCAAATCCCATTGGATTTCCATATTTTATATATTATCTTATTGGGTCGATAACTTCAAAAATTTTATCCTTTTAAATGAAACAAACGTGGTTATGAAAGAATATTTTTAAAAAATTCCAACTATCCCACATACCTCACTTATAAAATGACACACCCTCTCTAACATTCATGACAACTTCAGACCACATTAGATCAGGATTTTCCTACTGAAATCAATTACCAAATCACCTCCTCTAATGATATAGGACTTATTTTTTCCTAAGTTAATCCACAAAAGGATTTAGTTTAATTATAAGAAGGATACATAAAGAACAGGTAATGTTCGTCCTCATAAGTCTTTATTTTATTTCATTCATACCATTTCACATAATAAAATATGACAACATTGTTCGTGTATGGATAGGCTACCACCATTTAAAAATAATGGGATTCTATTTTTTTAATGGTTAGGGCCAAAGCATTATTTTTTTTAATAAAGAAAAGCAAATACCTCTTTTAACTGGGTAGAGGGAGACCCATTACAAAGCCCGAAGACCCAGTGGGCTTGTAGCCCATTACATAGCCCGTAGGGCCAATTTTTTTTATATAAATATGATAATATTTCAGGATTATTATTCAGGTTAAGATGAAACTATATAATATTCACAATAATCAAATCATCAATGACCAAACATGATTATGAAACAATGACAATTAACTCCAGTAACAATGAAAATAATGAATGATTGATAATGAATTGGTAATATAATGTTATAAAAAGTATTACATATGATAAGATAAATATTAATTTGGTACATAATTAATTTAATAACATCTGTTAGACCCCAATAAATTAGGTTACATAACTTTTGATCAAAAGGATCTGTGAGGTAAATGATATCATCTCGTCTTACATTCAGTTGAGAGTTATTTTTTATTATACTAGAATTCACATTTATGTGGTCTATATACTACCCATTTGATATTTTATATCCCAAGACATTCATAAATTATGTTTTTTATGATTCCAATTGAATCATTTAATCCATGGTTATTTTATTTGAAAATTATCATGTGGTAAAAATTATTGTTTTATAAGAATTTATATTTGGTTGAAAAAATTCATTTGATATAATAACAATATTGTAATTTTTTAATTATAAAATATATTTATCATAAATATACATATTATATCTTGATGGACATTATTAATTCCTAAAAATTATTAAATTATTACATATAGTTTTTTACACTAGTTCTTATTTTATTTATTATGGGAAAAATAAAATCTTGTATCCTTTACATAATAGAGTTATTTTATAATAAAGAATATTTTTCATGAATTAAATTTATTATTTGATATTTTATGAATTATTTTGACATGAAATATATTGTGGGACCTAAACATTATAATCTAATAGATTCATTGACAGGACTAATGAGACAAATTATTAGGCCAAACACAGTAATTTTATACCATATAGTTTTAAAAGTTCCTATCGAAGGTCATCACAGTGGAGATATTGTTGGACAAACTGGATATGAATGTACCATATATTTTTAAACTATATAATGGATGGCTTTAATGTAGAGATATGAAGTGGTATAGACATGAAATTAATAATTAATAATTTTCTTAATTAATAATACTCTTATTATTTCAAATCTTATTTTCATAATGAAATTATCTCTGAATGCATTTCATTATGAGTTTAAATGGTAAATATTATGTCTGTTTAGTTATTTACAATTCCATATTGATTATTTCATATATATTAAGGATATAGTGTTATTTAAATGGAATTGGGTTTATGTAATTTAAATTACTATATTAGTTATTATTTATTTAGTCATAATAACATCTATGGTAAATAATACTTTATGATAATTGGAGGTCACCTTTATTTTGTATCCTTTCAATTGAATCCATGATCTCTACTATATTTGATATAAATGGATAAACACTAGGGAATAAAGTTATTATCTAAAAAAATGTTTTAGTATTTTATTTCAAATTTAACAAAGGAATCATGTATGTGTCTCATTCAGATAGACTTCTAGACTATTAAGGAATTAAGGATGTGATTATTCATATCATATGTCAATGTCATAGTGATAACACCAGCTCTAGGATACTGTGGATGTGATTGTTACATTGTTTCATTAAAAATAAAACAAAAATAAAGATCCATGATAAAGATAAATACTTTATCATTCAAGAAATAATTTACGTTCGAACATATTCACTAGAAGAAACATATTGAAAATATCCCACTTTTTAAAAACAAGTATCTGACTTGTTTTTATTGTATTTAAATAATATTTTATAAATTTCATAATACCATTAAGGATGTCAAAAATGTTTACAAATTCAACCCTTGTAATATTTAGTCCTAGATATACTCATTCTATAATCATTTATTATGTGTTTCGATTTTTTATAGTTCTTATCATTTTATTTTAAATGAAAATTACTTAATTTTCTGTATACACTGGTAATAAAGTCAATATAATTAAAATTAATGTTTTCCCAAAATAAAAGTGATCTGTTTTATAAATATAGACCTACAAATTCCATATAACTAATTCTTATTTTGAAAATTAAATGAAATATTTTTCATTGTTTAACACGAAATTACTCGATCAAATGTCAATGAAATATATTTTTTCTTAAAAATGAAAATTTTCAATATAATTTTATTTAGGATAAATTCATTTAAAAAATATATTTTGAAGAAAATTTTAGGATAATTTATTATCATAATGAAATGTTGAAAAGTTTTGAATATTTCAAAATGTAATTTTATGTTATAATTAATTTAAAAGAAAAAAATAAATATAAATAAAAATATGTATTCTTATAATTCATATAAATTTAAATGTTTACATAAAAATCTCAACATTTAGATCAAATATAATTTTGTAGTAATGAATTTGAAAATAATTTTTTTTCAAATTAAATTAACATAAAATTAAACTTTTAAAAATTTCTCATAATAAATTGGTTTAATAAATCAATTCCCTTTTTTATTTTATTAATTATTTATGGAATTTATAATGAAAATAACTACAAAATTTAAAAAAGCAAAATGAATTTAATTTTATATCTTATATCATTACATGGGTTATAATATTAACCCCCGCCCTTTGGAAATTTCATCCTCAAAAATTTCATCTCATCCTTGGGAACTAGGGTTTGACTTTTCAATAATCCTTTTTCTAAATCGCACATCATAAATGGTTTAATTATAAATCCCCATAAAGAGACAAAAAGTTACGTATTATTTTTATCTATAATAAAAAATAACAAATTATCTATATAGGGATACATATGTAGGATGAGAAATATTATTATAGAATATAAAAATAACTCGCAACACTGATAGAGAGTGATAGAGATTATAGTTTTGACAAAGTTAACCATTACAAAGACATTAATCTATTATGTGTTAAAAGGGAACTGATTTGTTGGAATGAAAGGTAAACGAATAATTTATTTTCAAGATAATTTTCCTATCTTTGGGGTATTATATTAGTTCCTAGACTAAAAACCTAAGTAAATATACATTCATAAAATTAGAATTTCATTCTTTAATCAATTACCACCATAATCTCTTATTTTTATCCAAATGTTGAGTATTAAATATGTGTTTTTCATACTTAAAAAATTACAATAAAAATATAAAGATAATTATTTTTATAAAATAATAAAATATTATACCTACCTTTATACATTTAACAAAACAAAATGGTTTTTATAACAAAAAATGACACCCAAAAGAGAGTAAACCTTATATAAAGACAACTACTTTAATCAACGTAGTTCATATTTAATACCCAAAATTCAAATTAGATGATTCAATAAATAACTATCATTAATATAAGACAAAAATATTATATAATAATATTTAAACACACAAATAAGAATTATTTCATCACATTGTATTCAATGTTATATTTAATATTTATCTCTAAATAAGATCAATCAGTCTTAATGTTGCATTCATAATTATAATTTCTTTAATCATATAATCACTATGATATGTATATTATTTCAATACATTACATAAATTATTATAAATAAAAATTATTATAATATATTATTCAATAATATTATTCAACCTTAACCCTCCGAAAAATTACATCCCATAGTATAGTATTTTACAAAATATTAAAATGTTCACCATGTAAAATAATCTATTAATAATCAAAAAAATTCTAATCATAATAAATATATAAAATATTATAAAATATTCAAAAAAAATTATTAATCAATTAAAGTTTTTTACAAAAAGTAAATTTTCATACTTTTTAGTTCTTCACGTGGGCAAGTGGTAGGCACTTCACCTTTGTCTCCTTCAGTTGGGGATTCAACCATCAAAAACATACTGTATGTGATGGGTTACTGCCCACCCAATGGGTTTTCTATTTTCTAAAAATATTGAAATATTTTCATAATAATTTCTTGAGATATTTGTTAAAATTCTAAAAATAACCTTAATATATTTATCATTAATGAATGTTTATAGCCTCAATTGTTATATCTTACTTTTCATTTTTCATACCAAAATGTAATAACCTAGAATTACCTAATAAATAAGGGTCTCCAAAAGTAATATGTGACATCATAATATTTCTTTATTAAAAGAAACAAAAGGGATTCAAATATATTGAACATATTATCAACATTAAAATTATGAACGATGATAAAATATACAACACATAATAAAACGTCATAACCTCTAATTTTATCTAAACCCTCCTTTGTTAAAAAAATTTATTGAAATAGACTTATAAATTATATATTGTATTGTATTTGTGATAGAATTCATTTTATTATAGTCAAGATGTTTTTCTCAATTTATAATATTTTTGATAATCTAGATAGAGTATTATATTGTGAACCGATACAATACAAGTGGATACTTATAGTTAGTATCCATATTTTCCAAAAAACAATGGTTTGTGAAAATAAATCATAGTCTCTTTTAATTATTAATCATAAAACTAGACATCTTGACGTCATACTTATTCCTTCTATTCCTCATAAAATGTGAAATTTTTATTAATGCCATTATATGAGCATAAAAATATAAATAAGTGATAGAAAAAGAAGAAACATATTAGTCAATTAAATATTAAGAAAACCCATTTAATGTTATCATTTAACAATAATTTTCATTCATTGTGTGAAATAAAAAATTTCATCCTGAACAGTAAAAACAATTCATTATGAAATAATACCATAAAATCTATATAAATAATAGATAAAATAAGTTGGGAATGTGGGGAACCATTCCAGTTACCACTAAATAAACTCAAGGATGACATTCATACTTAACATAGAAAATATAAATTTGTGTAACCATCGCAACTACTCATGTATTAAAAATCATAGTTTATTTTTTAATTACCATCATATTATTTTCCCATTATCTCTTAAGATTAATCCAATTGGTTAAATTTATCTCATATGTGGAATAAACATATTTTCACCTTCCTTACCCAATGCAATGGAGATAAATAAATAACCAATAGTCCTTGGTTTATCAAAAACCCCCCAATCATTTTTAGTAACAAAACCATCAATCCTTGGTTTATAATGAAACTATAATTTATCATAAAATTCCCTTGGAAATATAAAATAAATATGAATCAGAAGGATTTCATCATAAATTTAGAAATTAATAATATGTCTTATTTAAAAAGAAAATATTGCACATATAATGGGAATAAATTTCATTTAAATTAAAAATTTAAACCAATAAAGAAATATTCATAAAAATAATTATTCTGAATGGTGTAAAAATCAACTCACGCCATATAAATTAAATAAAATTCATTTTTACTATTTTTCTAAAAATTCACAATGTACCTCTTCAGGAAAATGAAGAAAAAATCCTTAAAACCATTTTTTAAAATGTAATAATTTGTAAAAATGAAAGTAAAAAATATTACATTCAATATTAAATGAATCAATTAACTAATTTTTATAAAATTTGGTTATGAAAAATGGTGTTTTAAGGGAATCATTAAAGTATAATTTCTAAAATAAAGTCCCTTACAATGAGTCTCTATCATCACGTATGTTATTTATAATTTAGAATAATAGATGTAGGTAAGTTATATACATTTTTAATAACCATTTACAAGTTTTAATCCTTTAATATCACTTATATCATTGTTATATAAAATAAATTAATTTATTTATTATGTTCACTTCTTTTATTTTGATCATATATGGTTTATAAGAAAAATGTGTATTTGGTATATTAAAAAATTATCAAATAGGATACAGTTAATTCAAGTCAATAATAATATTAATGAAAAAATTATAATTTTTATAAATCAACATAAAATTAAAATCCAACCATTAAATATGGTTATTAAAAATAAACTGTATTATAAGCATAGATATAGTAGTCGATCTGTACACATGAGTAACGTTTGAATTTTTCAATGTTTTTTATTTAAAAAAATATTGTATCATTTTTTTCAATCATGAATTATAATAATATAATAAATATATAAATAATTATTTAAATGTATTCATATGTATCATTCATGTGATATGGTGTAACATCCCAAGTATGTAATGAATAATAGATATTTTTATATATGTCTATTAATGAATTAGATAGTGTTTTAGAGGCTTAAATTGAAAATAAATCCAATCTTAATCATGAAATACACTAATATTTTTAAAAGAATGTTTTACTGGCTTTTGATGGAAAACCATTTTAAAGCTATCTTTTGAAAATTTTATAATCTATGTTTGTCAAAATAAACTGATTCTTTATTATTGGGACATCAAAATTTACTTTGTGTGTATTTTTGGTATTTTTGAGACAATGTTCATTTTTTAATGAATAGTGAAAAATACTGCATTTTACATCAAAACTGCTTTTTAATCTAATTTATTTATATGATTATATTATCTTTTGAATTGGTTTTGAATTTTAATTAGAATATATTTTTACCATTTAATCCAATGGTGGTCATTGTAGTCAATTTCACTTTGAAATTGGACTTAAACTGGTGTAAATCTTTTGAAACTTATTGTTTCATAAAAACACGCTATTTGTCATGACAGCAGAAATTAATTATTAAATTCATTAATGTGACTTATATGTTTTGAATTTTGAAAAATAGACTTCATTTTTGAATTCAGAATATCAAATATAGTTTAGGGTGAATTTTTGGTAATTTTCTGAAAAACATCAATTTTTGATGAATAGTGAAACCACAAAGTGGTACTTATAAAAACTGATTTTTCCATTTAAATTAAATTTTGCCATCATTGTGTATTGAATTTCCAAAATCCGACATACATGGTTTTCATTAAGAAGTAAAATGTGGTTCAATGGGATTAAAATAATTTTTTTGGTGAATAGTAACTTATTTAGTTCTTAATCGCGATTAGTGGTAATTAGTGTAGTTTAAGGTAAAAATAATGTTTTAGTAATATAATACGAGCTTGAAACATGTCCTACCCTCATTGGATGTGTCATGGCCGACCAAGACAAGGCATGGGTCAACTTGGGGACCCCATGGAGCCACATTGGTTGGGAAATGACATAAATAACTGTTTATTTAATGTTAAAGTAAAAATGACACAAACATGAGTTATGTTACAAAAACAATTTTTATATGGGGTTATACAAGTCGGATTTTTGACTATAAATATTCATTAGAAATATAAAAAGATTTCCTACATCATAGTATTTTTTTATAATTGTTAGACATTAAATAAATTAAATTATTTACGACATCATGTTGATGAAGCAATGACCTCATTATTTAATGATTTAAATAAAATGGAAAGATAATGTAATATATAAGACCTACACATGTCCAAAAACAATTGGATGAGTGGATTTAGAACCCTTATCACCTTATCCTCGAATTATTTCAATGTGGGACCTTTTGAATCAAAAACTCATTTTAAAATAAAGTAACTTATCTTTTCATTCCAAGAGTGCCCCTCCTCTCCTCTTATAAAAGACCCCCACCTCTACCTCCTTACCCACACTTCCAAAGCCTTTGTCTCGGCCAACCCCAGCCCATTTTTTCTCTCCACATCCCTCTCTTACTCCTTGAAACCTCACATTGGGCAGAAGTCTTCCCAAGAAAGCCTTTGAGCTCAAACCAAGGGGAGTTACCCGATTTTAAGGTAATGTATTCTTTTGAATCCTTTTGTTTTATTTTTCTTCTCCAACCCCGTAAACTCGTTTTATTCTTTTCTTTTGTAACAACTACAGTATCCTCAATATTCTAGGATGTTGTTATAATACAGATTCTTGCTACACTTACACACACCTATATCTAATGGTTAACGAACATACTGTTTCCGTGGATGGTGAATTTATGCCTCCCGAAACGATGATTGTTCAACATTCTTTTAACACCTTAGAAGGTGGCCATTAAGATGTCACTATATTTATATATGATATATAATATGTTTATGTTTTCCTTAATCTTCTTTTGTTTCCTTTTTGGGCATACCTTTATGGTTTCCATTATGGGTAAACGTGATATCTTCATTTAAGGAAGTGCGGACTACCGCCCTCTCAAAGTGATTTGATTCATTAAATACCATATGTGGGACGTATAAAGGATGGAACTATGATATTATATATGATATTATACTGGAATTATAATATTGCTTTATATAATTATGATTCCATTCTATAAAATACGAAATAGAAATGAAAGTAGCATTCATGCGTACGTACGACTTACCGTCTCCATGAACAGTGTATTTAATTTCTTACCTCTAAATGATTATGTAATATTATAAATGCATGAATTTACTGAATATATAAGACATATATGATATCTACATCTTCAATACCATTCTGGATATAATGGATACTTGATCAACTTGTAATTATAAAGGGTTTATTTTTTACTCAAGTACCAATGATTGTTAAAATGACCGTTATTAACATAAATAATTACATAGTGTTCATGACATGGTAATAGGTGATATAAAAGGAATAATGAACTTGAAAAAGGTTCTTAAGCAAGTAGAAATTAACTCAAGTTTATTATTCAGGACATTAAAGAACGATCAAGTCAAGTCAGACCCGAGGTATGGGACTTCGTCTCAATCTCCTTTCATTGAGGAATATTTTGTTTTATACACAACCTTCTTTTATACGGTGTATAAACCCCTTTGACTTTTACGTTTATCCAAAAGGAATATTTTTTATATGAAGCGTTTTACTAAATGACAAAAGAGAATGTTTTTGTCATATGTATGCGTCGACAATGACTTCTCCGCCACCATGACCATTATTTGAGTTTCAACTTCCTCTATAAGCCATACCTTCTTTTTAAAAGAGAAATAAATACCATGTTTTAATTTTCTTTTTATTTTGGTATTGAAAATGGTTTTCAAAAAGTTTTTATATTATTGTTTTGTATTGATATCTTGTGATGGAAAGGTGGAAATGTTATGTTTCTTTTATGCATGTTTTATGTGATACGATTATGTTGAGGTTCTTGGGTATTATTATGATGACGGGTGGTTCCGTGATAAACTAAGGGCGGGTGAGCCCGATATAGCTCCCCCATGCATTGGGTAAAGTGAAGGAGTGAAACGTTAAGGTTTCTCCAAAGAGATTTAGGGAATATACTGTGATGGGTATTCCAAACGTAACCAAGAGGGTTACTCCCTACGTAAGGATGTTATGAATGCCTCAAGTTACCTTTATGTCTTATGATTTCTATTATTTATTCATTATTTTATGAGGTATGTTAAAGTGCATATGTTTTATGGGTAAAGTATGATTTCATTCTTATGTATATATTTACCCATGTTTCCTTTCCATATTTTTATATCCCTTACTGAGCTTTTTATGCTCATCCCAAGTTTTTTGAAATGTTTTTCACAGGTCAAGGGAAAGGTACATGATATGATGATAGTGTCAAGGAAGTGTCAAGAAATAATCCATGTTTTATTTTAAATGTGTTTCCATTGATGGGAATGAAAAATATTATCTTTATGTAACCACTTTGTTTATATGTGGAATGTAATGCAAGATTTATGATCTAATTCTCTAAAACCCTAAACCCGAAAAGATCCTCAATGTGTAATCTTGTAATAACTCAAGATTAAGTAAGTTTTAAGGCTGGGGCCTTATAGTTGGTATCAGAGGTCGGTTTAGATAAATTTAGGAGTTAGAATTATATTAAATGATTATCCAAAATATTTTTTTGGTCAAATTGAAGTGGTATAGTATTTGAAGATTACCATGTTGCTTCATCTAAGACATGTTTGTTCAGAATGGTTTTCTGCAGAGGAAACAGGGAAGTCGTGCTTAGAAGGAATGCAGAAGAAAATAAACTTCCGAATCAGCATCCTGAGATGGTCGGAATTGGAACTGAACAGTTTGTTGCAGTAATGGAACAGTTGACTCAAGCGATAAATGGTGGTGGTATCCATACACGAGATCATCCAGATCAACCGCAGAGGAACATGTCAGTGGTGGAACATTTCATTAGGCAACATCCTCAATCATTCAAAGGATCATCTGACCCTGTGTTAGTTGAAGGGTGGATTAAATCACTGGAGAAGATTTTTGATGTCATGGGGTGTTCAGACAATCAAAAAGTTAGTCTTGATATTTACCATTTGGAGAGTGAGGCAGATCAGTGGTGGTCTATGGTTAAAATTATCTGGGACGCTGATGATATTTATGCTCTTGACTGGGATGAATTCAAAGGTATGTTTCTTGAGAAGTATTTTCCTAAGGCTGTTCGAATTAGGATGGAAAAGCAATTCTTGGAATTGAGGCAACAGGAAGACTCAGTGGCTACCTATGAAGAAAAGTTCACTCAATTGGCAAGGTATGCTCCAAATTTTATCCGAGACCATGATAGTAAAATCAATCGTTTTTACTCAGGATTAAAGCCAAAATATCGAAGGGCATTAGCTTCTCGTGAGTTTAAAAGTTATGAAAATCTTGTTTGATGTGCTGAGAAGGTGGAAATGGAGTTTTCCGATGATAAAGTGTTCTATAACAACCAACAGAAGAAGAGACCGAGGTGGAAGGATAAAGGTAATAATTCTTCAGAAAAGTCTGATGGTAAGAAAAATAAGTTTCGAGTTTGTGATAAATGTGGCAAAAGGCATGCTGGGGAATGTCCTCTAAATTCTGGAAAGTGCTATCGATGTGGTATGATGGGACATAAGGCTCATGATTCCACTGAAAAGGATCAAGGTGAAGGTAAGACCAAATTTGATTTACAGTTAGTGAAATGCTTTAAGTGCAATGAGATGGGTCACTATGCGAACGAGTGTCCGACAAAGAGTATGAGTGATGGGAAGCAGTTAGACTACAAGCAAAAAGGGGTGGTGAAATCCTTTGCAACTACTTCAGTAGAAGTCGGGCCATCAAATGAATTTGTATCAGGTACTTTGTTTTTTCAGATTATGCTAGTGTGTTGTTTGATTCGGGTTCTACACATTCTTTCATATCTGAAACCTTTTCTAGTAAAATGGGAATACCATCTCAAGAAATGACTCCTGAACATTTGGTAAAAACACCTGGGGGGAATGTTGAGGCAAAAAGAATTTATAAGAATATTCCTATCCTTATCTGTGGAAAGAACCTACTTTCACACCTTATTGTTATACCTCTAGTAGAGTTTGATGTTATCTTGGGTATGGATTGGCTCTCTATTTACCATGCTAAGATAGACTGTAGAGATAAAGAAGATTCTTTTCAGAAAGACTTTCAGTTTGTGTACAAGAATGAACCCTTACTGTTGATAACATATCAAGAGGCCAAGAAACATGTAAAGGATGGAAATGAATGTTACCTTGCACACATGGTTGAAAATAAAGGAACTGTTCAGATTAATGATGTGGCAGTGGTAAATGAGTATCCTGATGTTTTTCCTTATGAGTTACCAGGAATAATACAAGATCGAGAAGTTGAGTTTACTGTTGACCTAGTTCCTGATGCTAATCCAATTTCAAAACCCCCTTATCGAATGGCTCAAATTGAACTTTTAGAGTCAAAGGAGCAATTGCAAGATTTATTAGAGAAAGGTTTCATTCGACCTAGCACATCACCATGGGGTGCTCCTGTCTTGTTTGTTAAAAATAAAGATGGTTCATTGAGACTTTGCAATGATTATAGAGCCTTGAATAATATCATTGTTAAGAACAAATATCCTTTACCTCATATCGATTATTTGATTGATCAGATCCAGGGAGCTCAGTATTTTTCAAAGATTGACTTGAGATCGGGGTACCATCAGCTGAATGTAATGGAAGAAGATGTTCCGAAGACCGCGTTCCGTACAATATATGGCCACTATGAATTTGTATTAATGCCTTTTGGGCTAACCAATTCACCTGCTATATTCATGGACTTAATGAATATAATTTTCTATGAGTTCTTGGATAAGTTTGTGGTGGTTTTTATTGATGATATTTTGGTGTTTTCTAAAAGTAAAGAGGAGCATGAAAGACATTTATGTGTTATCTTGCAAACCATAAAAGAAAACAAATTGTATGGGAAATTAATCAATTGTGAGTTTTGGTTGCAACAAAATTCTTTCCTTGGTCACATTGATTTTAATGATGGGATAACTATTGATCCTGAAAAAACAAAAGTTGTGGAAGACTAGCCAAGACACACAAATGTAACTGAGATTTGTAGCTTCCATTGTTTGGCAGGATATTACCGAAGGTTTGTTAGAAATTTTTCACGGTTATCTAGTCCAATGACTAAGCTCACTCGGAAGGGTGTTATGTTTATCTGTACAAAAGAATGTGATGATTGTTTTCAGGAATTGAAATGAAGATTGGTGAATGCTCCAATTTTGGCACTAACTTCCAGGAATGTTGAGTTTGTTATATACAGTGATTCTTCATTGAAAGGACTTGGTTGCGTCCTAATGCAGAATGATCAGGTAATTGCTTATGCTTCACGACAGTTGAAAACTCATGAGGTAAATTACCCTACACATGATTTGGAATTAGCTGCTGTTGTTTTTGCTTTAAAAAATTGGAGGCATCGTTTGTATGGAGTAATGTGTGAAATATATACCGATCACAAAAGTTTAATGTATATATTCACTCAGAAAGAATATAACATGAGACAGATGAGATGGCTAGAATTAATCAAGGATTATGATTGTACAATTCATTACCATCCGGGAAAAGAAAATAAAGTTGATGATGCTTTGAGTCGAAAAAGTAATGCTTTATTAGCAATGTTGTGTTTGGAATGTGATCCTTTGGTTTAGGATTTGACGAACTTTGGAATAGAAGTTGTTGGTGCAAGATGTTCTTCTGTTTTGTTTCAGGTATCAGTGAGATCATCTCTATCAGACAGAATCAAGCAAGCACAGGAGCAAGACAGTGAGTTGCAGAAAAAGGTAGAGCTAGTTCAGAAAGGTAAGTTGCCTGAATTAAACATTAATAATGATTGTGTTTTGAGATTTGGGAAGAGATTGTGTGCGCCTTGTGATTGATAGTTGAAGAGAGAGTTGTTATGTGAAGCTCATAGTTCTCCATTTTCAGTTCATCCTGGCAGTACTAAGATGTACAGAGATCTGCAGGAGTATTACTGGTGGGATGAAATGAAAAGAGATATTGCTGATTTTACTGTGATGTTTTTGACATGTCAACAGGTTAAAGCAGAGCGGCAGTTACCGAAAGGGATGCTTCAGCCTTTACCAATGCCAGAGTTGAAATGAGAGAATATATCCATGGAATTTGTTGTGGGATTACCGAATACATCTCAAGGTAATAATGCAATCTGGGATATTGTTCATCGCTTGACTAAATCTGCTCATTTCCTTGCTATACGAGATAATTTTTCCCTAGATCAAATTTCCCGTTTGTATCTTAAAGAGATAGTCAGGTTACATGAAGTTCTTCTCTCCATTGTATTTGATCGTGATCCCAGGTTCACTTCTATCTTTTGGAAAGGCCTTCAGAAGTCGTTGGGTACTGAATTAAATTTTAGTACAGCTTTTCATCCTCAATCAGATGGGCAGTCAGAACGAAAAATTCATACCTTGGAGGATATGCTACGCGCTTGTGCGATGGATTATCAGGGATGTTGGGACCAACATCTTTCTTTGGTTGAATTTTCATATAATAACAGTTTTCATTCCAGTATACAGGTGGCACCATTTCAGGCATTATATGAGAAGCAGTGTTGAACTCCATTTTATTGGGATGAAGTGACTGAAACGAAGTTGATGGGACCAGAATTGGTAGAAGAGATGGTAGAAAAAGTTCATCTGATTCAGAAACACATGAGAACAGCTCAGAGAAGGCAGAAGAGTTATGCGGATAATAGGAGGAAGGATCTATATTTAGAGGTAGGTGATCATGTTTTTCTCAAGGTTTCTCCTTGGAAAAGTGTGATGAGATTTGGTAAGAAAGGAAAGCTGAGTCCAAGGTTCATTGGACTATATGAAATTCAGGAGAGAGTTAGATCAGTTGCATACCGGGTGGATTTTCCTCTGAGTTTATCTCAGGTATACAATGTTTTTCACGTTTCGATGTTGAGAAAGTATATGCCAGATCCATCTCATGTTTTGAGTCCAGAGGTAGTTCAGCTGGAAGAGAACCTATCTTATGAGGAAAAACCGGTCCAGATTCTTGACCACAGGGAGCAATTGTTATGAAATAAGGTGATTAATCAGGTAAAGGTTTTGTGAAAAAACCACATGATGGAAGAGGCAACATTGGAATCTGAAAATGCAATGAGGGATAAGTACCCCCATTTATTTGATAAGTAAATAAATTGCGGGGATGCAATTTTCTGAAGGGGGGAAGGATGTAACTTCCCAAGTAATTAATGAATAATAGATATTTTTATATTTGTCTATTAATGAATTAGATAGTGTTTTAGAGGCTTAAAATGAAAATAAATCCAATCTTAAGCATGGAATACACTAATATTTATAAAAGATTGTTTTACTGCCTTTTGATGGAAAACCATTTTTAAAGCTATCTGTTGACAATTTTATAAGCTATGTTTGTCAAAATAAACTTGTTCTTTATGATTGGGACATCAAAATTAACTTTGTGGGAATTTTTGGTATTTTTCAGACAATGTTAATTTTTTAATGAATAGTGAAAAATACTGCATTTTACATCAAAACTACTTTTTAATCTAATTTATTTATATGATTAGATTATCTTTTGAATTTGTTTTGAAGTGGAATTATAATATATTTTTACCATTTAATCCAGTGGTGTTCATTGGAATCAATTTCACTTGGAAATTGGACTTAAACTGGTGTCAATCTTTTGATACTTATTGTTTCATAAAAACACGCTATTTGTCATGACAGTGGGAATTATTTATTAAATTAATTAATGTGAATTATATGTTATGAATTTTGTAAAATACTCTTCATTTTTGAATTATGAATATCAAATATAGCTTAGGGTGAATTTTTGGTAATTTTCTGAAAAACTTCAATTTTTGATGAATAGTGAAACCACTAAGTGGTACTTATAAAAACTGATTTTTCCGTTTAAATGAAATATTGCCATCATTGTGTTTTGAATTTCAAAAATCCGACATACATGGTTTTCATTAAGAATTAAAATGTGGTTCAATGGGATTAAAATAATTTTTTGGTGAATAGTAACTTATTAAGTTCTTAATCGCGATTAGTGGTAATTAGTGTAGTTTACGGTAAAAATAATGTTTTAATAATATAAGATGTGCTTGACACATGTCCTACCCTCATTGGATTTTTCATGGCCGACCAAGACAAGCCATGGGTCAACTTGGGGACCCCATGGAGCCACTTTGTTTGGGAAATTACTTAAATAACTTTTTATTTAATGTTAAAGTAAAAATGACACAAACATGAGTTATGTTACTAAAAAAATTTTTATATAGGGTTATACAAGTCAGATGTTTAACTATAAATATTTATTATAAAGATAAAAAGATTTCCTAAATCAGAGTAGTTTTGTTATATTTTTAAGAAATTACATAAATTAAATTATTTATGACATCATGATGATGCAGCGACGACCTCATTATTTAACGATTTAAATAAAATGGAAAGATAATGTAATATCAAAGACCTGCACATGTCCAAAACCAATTGGATGAGTTTATTTAGAACCCTTATCACCTTATACTCGAATTATATAAATGTGGGACCTTTTTAATCCGAAACGCATTTTAAAATAAAGTAACTTATCTTTACTTTCCAAGAGTGCCCCTCCTCTCCTCTTATAAAAGGCCCCCACCTCTACCTCTTTACCCACACTTCCAAAGCCTTTGACTCAGCCAACCTCTTCCCATTTTGTCTCTCCACTTCCCTCTCTTACTCCTTGAAGCCTCACTTTGGGCAGAAGTCTTCCCAAGGAAGCTTTTGAGCTCAAACGAAAGGGAGTTACCCGATTTTAAGGTAATGTCTTCTTTTGAGTCCTTTTGTTTTATTTTGCTTCTCCATCCCCCTAAAATCTTTTTATTCTTTTCTTTTTTAACATCTCCAGTATAGAAAATATACTAGGATTTTTTTATAATAAGTATTCGAGCTATACTTACACACACCTACATCTAATGGTTAACGAACGTACTGTTTCCGTGGATGGTGAATTTATGCCTCCCGAAACGATGATTGTTCAACATTCTTTTAGCACCTTCAAAGGTGGCCATTAAGATGTCACTATATTTATATATGATATATAATATGTTTATGTTTTCCTTAAGCTTCTGTTTTTTTCTTTTTGGTCATACCTTTATGGTTTCAATTATGGGTAAACGCGATATCTTCATTTAAGGAAGTGCAGACTACCGCCCCCTCAATGTGATTTGATTCGTTAAATACAATATGTGGGGCGTATAAAGGATGGAAATATAATATTATATATGATATTATACTGGAATTATAATATACCTTTATATCATTATGATTCCATTCTATAAAATACGAAATAGAAATGAAAGTAGCGTTCATGCATACGTACGACTTACCGTCTCCATGAACGATGCAATTCATTTCTTACCTCTAAATGATTATGTAATATTATAAATGCATGCATGTACTGGATATATAAGACATATATTATATCTACATCATGATTACCATTTTGGATATAATGTATACATGAACAACTTGTAATTATAAAGGGTTTATTTTTGCCTCAAGTACCAATGATCATTAAAATGACCGTTATTAACTTAAATAATTACATAGTGTTCATGACATGGTAATAGGTGATATAAAAGGAATAATGAACTTGAAAAAGGTTCTTAAGCAAGTATAAATTAACTCAAGTTTATTATTCAGGACATTAAAGAATGATCGAGTCAAGTCGGACCCGAGGTATGGGACTTCGTCTCAATCTCCTTTCATTGAGGCATATTTTGTTTTATACACAACCTTCATTTATACGGTGTATAAACCCCTTTGACTTTTACATTTATCCAAAAGGAATCTTTTTTATATGAAGAGTTTTACTAAATGAAAAAATGGAATATTTTTGTCGTACATATGCGGCGACAACTACTTCTCCACCGCCGTGACCGTTATTTGAGTTTCGGCTTCCTCTACAAGCCATACCTTCTTCTTAAAAGAAAAATAAATACCATGTTTTAATTTTCTTTTATTTTGGTATTGAAAATGGTTTTCATAATGTTTTTTTATCAATGTGTTGTATTGATATCTTGTGATTGAAAGGTGGAAATGTTATGTTTCCTTTATGCATGTTTTATGTGATATGATTATGTTGAGGTTCTTGGGCATTATTATGAAGACAGGTGGTTCCGTAAAAAACTAAGGGCGGGTGAGCCCGATATAGCTCTCCAATTCATTGAGTAACGCGAAGGAGTGAACCGTTAAGGTTTCCCGGAATAAATTTAGGGAATATACTGTGATGGGTATTCCAAACGTAACCAAGAGGGTTACTCCCTACGTAAGGATGTTATGAATGCCTCAAGTTACCTTTATGTCTTATGATTTCTATGATTTATTCATGATTTGATGAGGTATGTTAAAGTGCATGTGTTTTATGGGTAAAGTATGGTTTCATTCTTTTGTATATATGTACCCATGTTTCCTTTCCATATTTTTATATCCCTTACTGAGCTTTTTATGCTCATCCCAAGTTTTTTGAAATGTTTTTCACAAGTCAAGGGAAAGGTACATGATATGATGATAGTGTCAAGGAAGTGTCAAGAAATAATCCTTGTTTTATTTTAAATGTGATTCCATTGATGGGAATGAAGAATACTATCTTTATGTAACCACTTTCTTTATATGTGGAATGTAATGCAAGCTTTATGATCTAATTCTATAAAACTCTAAACCCGAAAAGATCCTTAATGTGTAGTCTTGTAATATCTCAAGATTAAGTAAGGTTTAAGGTTTGGGCCTTATATATGGTGATGAAAAAAATCACAACACTTCCAGAATGATTTAGTCCATAGATATACTGGATCGACGTTATTATTTTTTTGTGTATAGAAATGTATGAAGTTAGATGATATATTATCTTTTAGTAATGAGAAATATTTCCAAAATATAATATTAAAATATTAATCTCACAATTATAACCAGTCATCAGAGATAGTAATGTAAAAAACATTCATCGGTTCCTGAGGCATCAATCCATTATATCAATGACTGAATAATTCATTTCCCATTTTATTGAATAGGAGAAACATATTAGTAACGTAACTAACCAATGATCATATCATAATATGCAGGATGGTTTATTTTTTTCTTTATCATGGTTAATGAATGTATTATATATGTGGAATAGGAAACATATCTATGACACAGAGATAAAAAGTATGCCTTATCTTTTGAAAAAAAATACTTTTTTTAACACCAAAAGACCCCAATTATTGGTATTATGCCCCAAAAACTAAAACTATAATGATATGATATAATATTGGATACAAATCAATTAGGCTTTTTCTGTACCAAATTGGCTTTAATGTTTTTAAAAATAAGAAGAACTGGTTCCCTTTTGATAATAGAGGGGGTGAACTATGGTATTTTCTCAAAAAATATTAAATTAATATAAATTGATGTTATATTATAAATTTATAAAATTTGATTTATTTTTATGATAATCTTATTATGGTTTCAAATAATATAATAAAATATAAAATATAAATGTTGAAACTATATTTCAACCCTCATTGTTTGGTTTTGTAATATATATTACCATGTCAACTCTTACTGGTAAGGCATGGGTTTTTATTTTTTCAAGGTATATATAATCAATATAAAATGAAGACAGACCAATAAATGAACCAAATTTTATATTTTAATAATTATCCTTATCACATGGAAAATTCATATGTTTTAAATATGATACTATATAATAATATATTATTTGGGAAAAAAATATATAATGATTGTTTTTAAAACTATTCATTACTATGATATTAATAATATCATGATTTATTTAATAATTTGAAAAAATTATTTAACATATATATACCATGTCAAGATCATATTTATAATTCTTAAATTGAATTAATTATTTAATATTATATTTCTTTTAATATATCTAATGTCATTAATTTGATTTCACTATTAATTATATAATTTTTACATCATCATTGTCAAAGAATGTAAGGAAATTAATTATTCCCAAAAAATTTCAAATAAATTAAAATTATGAAGTTATATAATTTATACTTCAATATTACATTTATAGACAAACATATACGTTTGATAAAACCATATTTACAATATTACACATATTAAAAATAAGAGCCTGACATGTTGGAATTTTCAAAAAATAAAATATTATAAGAGTCACGATGTCATCCAATGGGTCCCATAAGGTCACATATTTGACACATGTATAATTATGGTGAAGATATACACATTAAATAAAAAAATTATTCTTTTCTGAATTTTTATTTTAATTATAAATTTATATTTAACCTAAAATAACTTATTTACCTATTACTATTGTAATAATATTGCATAAGTTACTATTCATATTCAATATTAAATGTTTTATTTATAGAATTTAGAAATAGTAATAATAAATAAAGAATCCATTTTTAAAAATTAAAAACATAGAATTTTCTAAATTTAATTTAATATTACACTGGAAAAATGCAAAAAAATGTTTTTTTCAAGAAAATTTCCTCTTAAATAAAAATATTACTTATGGTAAATTAAAATTTACAATACATTTTAGAAACCACGGTTGGATTATTATAGATAAACATAAACTAATTTAAATTTAAAACTAATTTGAAACATAAATTTACCTTGTAGATAAATTAAAATAATATTCAGTTTTAAATAAAAATTTATATTCTTTATTATTCATTTATAAATAATTTGTTTGGATATTTTATAAAATTAATCGTAAGATATCAATTACATGTTGTGTTTAAATAAAAATAATTTATTAAAAATTAAAATTATGTAATTTTAAAATTAATATTTTAAATAAAATCTATTAAGAATTGTGTTTAATAAAACCAATACCATTCTGGTTTAAAAAAATACCTAACATATTTTTATTGAAAAAATATAATCAATTCTGGAATATTGATAAATATTTTATTTATTTATAATACCATTTCATACATTGTTACAAGATATATATTAATTGATCTAATAATCATAACATGGAATCAAAAATGTGGGGGATCATATATCATTATATTAAAAAATGAAGTAAAAGAGATGGTATAATAGGAGAGTCTTAATTATAATATATATATATATATATGATGTTTTAACAATAATAAAATATTTCAATATAAACATTATGAGAGTCTCACGACCAATATATAATTCTATACTCTTTTTTCCACATTGTCCATTCTAATAATGAGTATTTTATGGGATCTGACCATTACATGATCCATTGACGGATTTATAATTAAAATAACATCATCCATATCCCTATACAACTTATATATGTGTTCTATATGTAGAATAAATCAAATAAGAAGGATTAATATGGAATAATGCAAAGAGAAGATATCATATTTAAAAATAATGTCCCAGATAAAAATCCAATGTGTAATCATAGAGGATCCTAATAATGAAATTTAAAAATTCTCATTGGATATTTAAATTATAAAACATAATCAAAGGTCATAAATATAGTGACCAATGATAGATTTAAATTATATGATACAGTCTTTAATAATTTTAATAATTTTCCACTCTATAAAAATTCTAGAGATCACAATAATGTGTTTTAAATAAAATAATGGAATTTGGTACTTCAAAAAAAACATTTTATTTGATTTATAAAAATAGGTTTTTTAATATTATCAAAAAATAACAATCAGTATAGAAGAACATTTATAAGAATATGTGATTGAAATTTTCACCATATATACTTGATAAGGTTTTGTATATAAGGAGTTATTGTAAAGTGAATAAAAAATCATGCGTATACCTAGATGAATGAAAATGAAAGATAAATATATTTATTTTATATTTTATAAAAAAAATATAAATTAATCATTTTAATAAGAGAGAAATTAATATAGTATAATAAAAAGAAATGAACATGTGGAACATCTCCCATTGGGTCAGTTATATACTCAATTATTAAACTCTTTTAACACCATTAATTAATGATTTTTTTTTAATTTCCTATTTTAAAAATAAAATTAATGAATATTTATTTTATTTATTTATTTCTATCATATATTACTCATATATTTAATTTTTTTATATGTTTAATTTTTTAGTACAATTCATAGTTCCAAAAATGATTTGGTTTTTTGGAAACAATCAATTTTTTCTAATGGTTTAATATTATATAGTAATGTTATGATATAATGTCTTAATCCTTATATTATAAATAATAATTAAAATTTTAATTTATATTAAAAAATAATTTCAAATAATGAAATGTTTCTCAGTATTATTGTTTTAATTTTGTAAACTGACCAAGACAGATAATTTAAGATATCATTAATATCACAAGTATTTTATTATAAATAAATATTGGAAATTAAATTTAGTTAATAAAAATATAAATAATAAACAAGATAATAACATTAAAAATATGTTTTAAAGGCACAAGTGAATTTAAAACATCATAATAATATTTAGTTGTATAAATATAATTTGATTAAATGTGGATATTTATAGAGGTAAAAATAATGAAGCAACTAATTAATATATATTATATTTAAATACGTCTTTGTAAAATTAAAATAAACATTAATGATTTTATATAAATAAGTTAAATATTCATATTTCATAACAGGTGAGTGAAAAATAATAAATTGTAATTATAATATCTTACCATTTTCATTGAATCAATTCCATTTCAATACACAATATGTTATTAGGGATTGATAATTTTAAAGAATAAATCTAAAAGAATTTTTTTTATTGTTTAAGGATATAATTTCATATATCATTATCTATATAAGTTTTTTAATAAGATAAGATAATTTTTTTTGATGGTAGTATTCATAAATAATGTGGATAACAATTTTATAGAAATTTAACATAATAATTCTTCGAAAAACAGTGAATTTTACCAATTTGTATAAAAAAATATTATTAGTTTTAATATTGGTGTTGAAACAAATATTCATTATAAGATCCATGATTTTCTTAATCTTTTATTCAGCATATTATTTAACATTTCAAATTTTACCACATTTAATTATTCCCCATATTTATGAAAATTTAAAAAACATCCCGTATATCGAACATCACATAATGATTTCAAAAATATTAATCATGTTATTAATATTAATTTCAAAAATAGAAAATTATTTCATATAATTTTTGTATAAATTTTTTTAATGCCATTATGTAATGTGAATTGTTTATTTCAAAAAAAAATTAAAGTTATATTTTTTTCCAGTCATAATGATTTAGTTACTTTTCTATGTATTTTATTACTTTTCATTAACTTAATTAATTGATAGAAAACATTACATATTATTTTGCCTTATTATATTTACTAATGGTAAAATTATTATTTTAATGACTATGATACAATTCTAATAGTTGTTTTTTTATCATAACAACCATGATTAGGGTTATATTCTCGTATTTTATTGATACTATAATATTTTCAGACTATAAATACTTCCTATTTACACCATTCATAATTCTCTAAATCATGCAACATTTTTATCCATAATTCATTTAAATTATTCCAATTTCATTTCTAATTTATACTTCTTTTTCATAGTCTTGATCAAGGATTTTTTACTTCATGGAATCCATGGCCAACTATAATTTTTATTTTTGGAAATTTAATTAAAATATATTAATTTTTCCAATGTAGTTTCCTGCTTATTATGAAATTTATTAATAATTAGTTTTTAAAATAGTTGTGTGAAATTAAATAATTAAAAAATTATTTTACAGTGAATATGATAATTTACACTATTATAAATTCACAATTTTTAACAATATGTGTTTTAAAGAAATATTTTTTTATTTAAAATATATGGAACATTATATTATTTCCCAATTTAGATATTTATTCAAAAAAAATAAATAACTAAATTCATAGATAAATATATATAAGGGTAATTTTTTTCATACCATCCTTATGTTAGCATATCTCTCACTAATAATTATAATTTGACCATAATACTTTGACAAGGTTAGTTTTACTTTTTTTTAACATTATCTAGATTTTGAAAAATCATCACTAATTACTCCTCATTAAATCATTCATGTTATTAAAATATATTATTTTTTTATAAATATAAGTGTTACTAAATTTAATAATTTTTGTTTAATATCTTATGAATTTTCCATACTTATGACAAGTTTGTTTGAATTTCTTGTGGATATGCCAAATTTTCCATTTAGTCATGAATATCTATAAAGATAATGGTCCTATGGATAAACATTCCCATATATTATAATTTAATGACTCTCGTAAATGGAGAAATTTAAACGGAAATATTATCCCTTATAGCAATGATAAAGTCTTTTCAAATATTTTCATATTTGCTCTATTATTGACTTATGATACTCTAATTTTCAAATGATGGAATTGGACCCTCATTATCATTTCATCAAAACTTATAGTCTAAACATTTTTCATTCTATATCATAATCTAAACATGAATAAATTATATCCCTCTTATTGTAAATGGATTTAAATGGGTCCATTAAAATTTATCAGTGAGAACAATTATTTTAAAGAACACAATCCATAAAAGATGTCAATCCCAATTTTTATTGATTTCCATATATAATTAACTAATAATTAATTTTATTTTTTTGAATTATACTACACATTCCAAAAATATTTATGACTAATATACATCTCTGAAGTTGAAAAAGGTTTTTAGTTACTTTTTTTAGATGAAGAGGCCATTTATTTTGGGTTATGGAGAAGAAGATGTTATGTGGGAAATGGTTATGGTCATGTTGTTGGATTTTTTTTCAAAACATTTGAAGTTGTTATCATTTCGATGGAATTTGATGATTCCATGAATTATATAAAATGATGAAAATGGGAATCATCTTTTAGTGATTAAATATAATGTCAAAATTTATCATGTTTCCCAGAAGTGTTCATGAATTGTGAATAAAATTGAAAGATAGTTTTCTATATATAAGAATTACCACATAACAGAATTACAAAGATGAATGTTTACATAGGTGATTCACATTACCAATTCCACCACCTAAAATAATAATGGTATTAAATTGTCATATAGATGATTCACATTGATGATCCACCATATAACTGAATCATATATCTGAATGGTCGTTTAAATAATTCTTCATTTCAATTCATCCACATAAACTAATTCACAATGAAAAAATCTATTACATTTCCAAATTATCCATGAATCTATTTTTTAGTTGTAACTCCCCAACCCCATTTACCCATAACTGGTGCATTATTTTAATACATTGTCACAATTACAAGGAATCACATCCCGAATGACCGATCAGTTTAGCAGTCTTGGAAAATAGATTACATACATTATCATTACATTATAATTTGAAACATAAAACACAGCATAGATAGTTCTTTGAGAATTCCATTTTTCCCTTTATCTTAACCATTCATATAAATCATAATACACTTCATGGAATCTTGGGAAAATAAAACATAAGAAAGGGGTGATCTCAGATGCTCAGTAAGGATAAATAATTTAGTGGAAGCTATAAATTTTTTTGGCAAGATGTGTAATAAAAACAAAAGCCTTTTAAACATAAACATGAACATAATTTGGTAAAAATAAATGAATCATTAGCATAAAAACATGCACATTAATATTATACTATTCGAATAATCACATGTAATGACAAAATTCACAATGAGGAAATGCCTAATACCGGACATCATTACCACATAGTCAAGGCCTCGTGCTAAGAATACAAATAAAATTTTTGTCAAGGCCTTGTGCCAAGACAATAGTTTGTCTCATGAGACCTACCGATGCATCGAGGAGCTATAGCAGGCTCCACCCGTCACTTACTAAGTCCACTACATTCCTCATATGAATAGTTGAGACATAACATAAACATTCATATTAAAACAAGCATACAAAATGGCAATACATTAACCATAAACCATGAATGGTATAAAAATAGAACATCCACAATCAAACATATCATAACACATTAAATAAAATATTGAATATTGTAATATAATAAATCAATCTCAATCAAAAATAATATCCAGTAGAGGATGCTGACATAGTTGAAAATGATGAGTAAAACTTTTTGAGAGAAATGAACTTTTTATAAAAACATTTAAAAGTCAAACATTTATAAATAAAGTAATTTAAAAGTCATTTTTTAATCAAAGTGTCCCATACCACTTTGAAACTTTTGAAAATAATTTTCATTTCAAAATATTCATGTCCAAATAAATAAATCCTTATATTCATTTTGATAACATTGACATTAATTAAAAAGATTTAGAAAGGTAAATATTTATAACAATTAAAATTTTGATATTGACAAAGATTAACTTTCAAAAATCATTAAAATATTCATTTTGAAATAATTTTTTTGAAAAATGGACATGGATGATAAAAATTTCCTAGTAAATACTTACACATAAACAATCTCGGATAGTAATGAGATTGATGAATTAACCCTTACCTTGAACATTCCTTTAGTTGAGGGTACGTTAAACCTCCTATAAGAAGATTATAGTATGATATTAAATTATACCAGAACCATATTAATATTTATGATATCATACATGATTCAATTATGAATTTATACTTCCCGTTTAATAATCATTTCCATTTTAAATTAACATTTCGGGTAATAATCGCTTTCTTTATCGTACGTGTTTTAACTTGTTACTATTCACTGTATCAATTAGATCAAGAATGAAATACATCTAGAATATAAAACATGATTTATATATCATATATATTTAGAATAAAAATATGTATAACAGACATATATATATATGAAATGAGAAACACCATTTATGGAGATGGTAGTCCGTACGTACGCATAAATGTTGTTTTGGTTTTCATCTCATACTGAACAGAACTATGTGAATAAGATATATGTAATTACACATATATATATATATATCCAGTAGCATTATTATTTCATATATTACATATTTAATAGTAATGTATATTTTTATTATAGTCGATGAATGGTGAACGTGGAAATGAATCTCATCGCGTTGTGGAGATGGTAATCCGTACGTACGGACGAGCGACAATATAATTTCCCTAAAGGTGTTGAATTGGATGGTATATTAATTTTACAGAGACATTATCATGTTATTTTCATTATTTATATATATATTACTCATCATTATATCCATCCAAATAACATAGTGTTGAACAAAAAATCGCACCACGACGTGGAGATGGTAAGCCGTACGTACGCACGCATAGTGACATTATCATTTATAAGATGGATAGAATAATGAATTTAGTTGTTACATATTTTTAATAAAATTATATTATATATAATATACTGGAATTATTATTTTAAATGGAAATAAAAAATAAATATGAAGTGGAAGAAGAAAAGAACTTGAAGGAGGGTGGTGAAATTATTACCTCTTCTTCGGGTTATTCCTTTTGATTTGATCAAAAAGGATTTTTAAGATGGATTTATGACTAAAGAATGGCTTGTAGGATAAAGGGAGGATAGTTGAGAGATTATTTGGGAATAGTTAGTCCAAGACAAAAGGCTTTGAAGGTGTAAATTAGAGATAAGGGGGAGTTCCCTTTTATATGATGGGTGAGGGTAACCTTAGGAAAAACGTAAAATATTATTTTATAATAAAATCATTTCCGTTTTATAATGGCTCCAAAATGTATTATTTAAAGTCTATGGTGGGTATGGAACGAAAATTACTCAACCAATAGGATTTAGATATGTTTAGGTTACCATTTTAACCTTATCATTTAGATTTAACTCTAAGTTAAATAATTTAACTTTTAACGTGTCTTCTTGTATTCTTACAATATATGATTAATAAACCTACTATATACTACCAATCTAACCACAATTGGTTCATTACTATCATATATATTATTATATGAGTCCTTTGGACGAAAAATAGATTTTTAAGACCATTATATCAATTAATAATATAATATTTCTTTTATAAACTATTTTATGTCAATTTTGACACTATTTGGTATTTGTTTTTTGTTAAAATGATACAGGCATGATTAGTTTAAAAAAATACATTGAATCAATCATAACATGTCATATGCTCCTATAAAATTCGTGCATGTCATAAAAACATTGAAATTATATTTATTTTAATATCTATAATAACATTTATTTGATATATTCATTAATAAGGAAATTACTGCATCATCATTTTGTCATAAATAAATTTAATTATTTAATTTATAAAAATTATAAATAAAATTCCATGATGTATTAATTTTTTATCTTTCTAATTAATATTTATAGTCAAATTTATCTTATGTATAACCCTATATTTAATATGGTTTAGTGAATAAACTTTGAGTTTAACACTTTTAACCCTTCTTTAAATTAAATAATAACAAATGTCCTAATCTATTCAAAGTGGACATAAAGGGTCATATTTTATGTCAAAGTTTTGTTTTTGGTCGAATTAAACTTATCAAATATAATTATCACTTGTGTTAGTGTAATAATAATATCATTTTTACCCTTAATTACCCCCATTTACTTTTTGACGTGGTAAATAAAAGTAAGAAGTTACTATTCATCAAAAATTCTTTGTATCTTATTGGACCAAATTTTACTCCTTGATGTTATCTGTGTCTCTACAATTTTCAAAATTCAACTCATAGAAGTGGTAAAATAATGTTTTATGGGAATTTACAAATTCTCCTAGGAAATGGGTAAAAGACGGTGAAAAGTTCAATAAGATTTTTATATATCTAATATTATTATAAAATGACTCCAATGAATTAAATTGAACATATATATATATTATGTATATATTTTTACCTAAATTAAACTTAAATAAAATAAATAAATATTTTAAAAAAATTCGGTTTTAAACTATAACTAGTGTTTTTCACAATTCATCAAAAATTAAAAGTTTTTAGAAAAATACCAAAAAATTCTCCCTAAGATAATTTTGATATTCCAACTTCAATATATAAGTCTATTTTACCAAATTCAAAACAATGAACTTGTATTTATTAATTTAAAATTAATTACCGCTGTCATAACAAATAGCGTGTTTTAAGAAACAGTAACTATAAAAAGATTGACACATGTTTATGTATAATTTCAATGTGAAATTAATTCCAATGAAAAAAATTGGATTATAGGGTAAAAATATATTCTAATTATACTTCTAAAACATTAAAATTTATAATATCGCACTATAAATTGTTTTGATTAAAAAAGTTTTTTCAGTAAAAATATTGAATTTTTCACTATTCACCCATATATGAAAGTTATCAGAAAAACACAAAAAATTTATTGAATCTAAATTATTATGTCCTGATTATAAATAATAATTTTATTTTGTTAATTTTAATATTTTAATGTTTCAAATATTGGATTTAAAAATGGTTCTCCATTAAAAGGAGGAAAAATTGCATTTTTTTGAAAAATAATTCTTTTATCTGAAAAAATTTATTTGTTCTTGCATTATGTCTTAAAAACTAAAAATATGGATTCTAAAATTATACAGATTATATATAGTTCAAAATTTAGTTAATACTATTCATAACTACTTTTGAACGGCTATTTTGGTAAGTTGTGGTGCGCTTTAACTCGGTGTTGCATGTAGTGAATGTTATTGAATTACATTAAAGAAGTAACGTACTTTGAAATCTTGGGGTGTTACATTCTTCCCTCCTGCAAAAAATTGTGTTCTAGAAATTTGAAATTGTTCTTCTAAAATAAAAGGTTCAATATAGAAAATACCTTGGTTGGAAAACCCAAATCGGAAATTGGGTTAATAAAATTATTTCCAATAAGAGGAAAAGGGGAATGAAAATTTCACCACCAAATTATAAATTAGATTAGAAGAACATTGGTGGAAATTATAGAAACATAATTGGAGGAAGATTTAAATATTTATTGGGAGTTATTGAGGTCATCAGTCACAAACAACTGTAGAATTTTGGGTCTTAAAGCCACCAATCTATGATGATTTAAAACATCATCGGTTCAACAAACCGTAAGGTATTAGGATAACACTTTTTTGGTTTTAATATCCCTTACCTAAAGATTAATAATTAATTTATCCATAAAATAAGAGGTAATATATATATATATATATATGACATGTAGAGTTACATCCTTCAACTAATTCCTACCACAACCACATCATTCACTCTAAAAGATTTCAAAAAAAATAATTATATATTCTATTTATCATAGTCTTATAGGGTTTTAAAAATAATGAATTTATAATCCATATATCAGACCCTTAAAAATGATACATTATTCAATCCAGGATATCACGTGGGTCAATGATAGGTGATACACCCTTTCCTCCCTTCAGTTGCGGGTTAAAGTCTTGCGGCCTTGCCAGACGTGACGGGTTGCCGCCCGACATCTAGGTTGTCCTTTTTATGGAAATCCAAAAATAACCTTAACAATAGTATCTTATTTTAAAATTAATCATTCCAACCTTTAGAATTATCCAAAATACTTATATCCAAACACTTAGCCCAACGTTTATAAGGAAGTAAAACGTAATGAGGATCCTTTTTTCAAGGTAATAACATGTGAATGCCTTCATCGTGTATTCTTTTACAACACTGCATCATCCTGAATTAGCAAAATCAACCATCTCTTATTCCAAAATTACTACCTTATTATCAGGACCATATAATCTCAAATTCCCAATGAAATGGTACTGCAGCACAATCATTATTTATCTCCATAATTCATGTAACCATTATACTGTTGAATCAACACTCAAATGAATTAATTATATAATAACAGCATAAGAACACTAGTCATTATTCTTCATCTGAGGTAGTATAATAACATGATTATTATCTAATAACATCATTTGAGGTATACTCTTATGAATGGGACATTGATTCATGTAGTGTCTCAATACCTTTTAGATAAAGCAGTTTACATTTGAAAACTTTTTCTTACCCTTGCAATCGCATACTTGGTGTCCTTTTTCTCCACAGTTATAAAAAACACACATTCCATTCAAGCAAGTTCCAGGGTGTTTTTCCCAAAATTATCACATATGGATAAATTCTTATTTTTCCCCTTCCCTTTATCCATCTCACTCTCTTTCATCCTTTTCTTCTCTTGCTTACCTTCAAATCCATAGGACTAAAAAAAGTTTTTACTTAACTTTTTAACACATGATATTATTTCATAATATGTTGTGAATACATGGGAGAAAATTCCCATTCTAAATGATGGCTTAATACCATGAAAGATATTATCATTTTTACTCTTTGGATCATTGGTATTGCTGGAGATCACATTTCTTCTACTGGGATCTATTTCTATACAATGGCATACACTAGGTCAGTTTATGAATTCTAAAGAATAATTATAAACTTGTAAAATACCTAACGTAGATAGAACAGTTTATGGATATAATCCATAATCATGAAAAAGGTTTTCTTTGAGGGATTATTACTCATAAACCCTTCATAATGGTTTGTAAATAAAATGAGAATTATCCAAAGCATTTACAACAGAAGTGTCATTACCAAGAGTTCATCAAGGCATGTTGTCGTGCACCAGTACATGTTTGAGTCTAGGTTGAAGCAGTGTTTTCAGGTTTTAATCCTAGATACATCTGTACAAGAGCCACCTCTACCTACTCATATCCAAATAGGGAAGTATTTCTCAGAAAACTCAAAAAATCTCTACAATACCAAAATTCTAGGAAGTTCATCTATACTAATCCTCAAAGTCCATCTTAGGTCTATGTGTATTAATCAGAGTTTATCTAAATCTAGTTTCAAATTTTATTTCTAAACTTCCTCTAATAACAACTGTAACTCCCTGACCCTAGTTACCCAGAGCTGGTGCATTATTTTAAAACATTGGGACAATTACAAGGAATGAAGTCCTGAAGGACCGATCAGTTTTGCAGTCTTCGAAAATAGATTACATACATTATATTTACATTACAATTTGAAACATAAAACATAGTATAAACAGTTCTTTGAGAATTTCATTTTCCCTTTAGCATAACCCTACATTTCAATCATTATACACTTCTTGGAATCTGGGGAAAATGAAACATAAGAAGGGGGTGAGCTGAGATGCTCTGTAAGGTTAAATAATTTAGCGGATGATATAAAATTTTACGGCAAGGTTTTTAATAAAAAAATCCTTTAAAACATAAACTTGAACATAATACGCTCAAAATAAATGAAAAATTACCATATAAACATGCACATGGATATTCTACTAGTCAAATAATCACAAGTAATATCTAATTTCACAGTGAGGGAATGCCTAAAATGTGACATCATTACAACATAGTCAAGGCCTTATTCCATGACTAAAAATAAAATCTTTGTCAAGGCCTTGTTCCAAGACAGTAGTTTGTATCCTAAGACCTAACGATGCATCAAGGAGCAACAACGGGCTCCACCCGTCACTTACTATTTCCACTGCATTCCTTATATGAATTGTTAAAACATAACATAAACATTTTTATTAAAACCAGCATAAAAAATTTCAATACATTAACCATAAATCATGAATGGTATAAAAATAGAACATCCACAGTAAAAAATATCATAACTCATTCAATACAATATGGAATATTGTATTAAAATAAATCAACCTCAATCAAAAATAATATCTAGTAAAGGATGCTGACATAGTTGAAAATGATGAGTAAAACTTTTTGAGAAAAATATCTTTTTTGTAAAATCATTGAAAAGTCACACATTTATAAAGGAAGTAATTTATAAGATATTTTTTGATCAAAGTGTCCCTTTCTACATTCAAACTTTTGAAAAGAAGTATCATTTCAAAACATTCATGTCCATATAAATAAATCTTTAAAATATTTTTGAAAACATGGACATTAATTAAAAAGATTTATAAAGATAAATATTTAAATCATTTAAAATTATGATATTGAAAAAGTGTATCTTTCAAAAAAATTTAAAATATTCATTTTTAAATCATTTTTATGAAAAATGGACATGGATGATAAAAATGTCGCAGTAAATTCATACACATAAACAATCTCAGATAATAATGAGATTGAGGAATTAAATTTTACCTTGCACTTTCCTTTATTCGAGGGTACGTTTGACCTCTAGTAAGAAGATCGTAGTATGTTATTAAACTATAATAGAACCATATTAATATTTAGTATATCATACATGATTCAGTTATGACATTATACAACCCGTTTAATAATAATTGTCCTTTTAAATTAACAATTCAGGTAATAATCAATTTCTTTATCGTACATATTTTAACTTGTTACTCTTTATTATATCACATAGATCTAGATTTAAGTACTTATAGAATATAATACATGATTTATATATAATATATATTTAGAATATAAATATTTATAATAGACATATATATATATGAAATTTAAAACACCGTTTATGGAGACGATAGTCTGTACGTATGCATAAACGTTATTTCGGTTTTCATATCGTATTGAAAAAAACTATGTAAATAAGATATATGTAAGTATATATATATATATCCAGTATCATTATTATAACATATATTACATACTTATTGTTAATATATATTTTTATAATTGTTGATGAATGGTGAATGTGGAAATTAATCTCATCGTATCGTGGAGACGGTATTCAGTACGTACGCACGAGTGACAATATCATTTCCTTAAAGGTGTTGAATTGAATGGTATGTTAATTTTATAGAAACATTATCATGTTATTTTCTCTATTTATATATATATTACTCATCGTTATATCCATCCAAATAACATTGTGTTGAATAACAAATTACACCACAGTCTGGATACGGTAAGCCGTACGTACGCACACATTGTGACATTATCATTCATAAGATGGATAGAATAATGAATATAGTTGTTCCATATGTATAATAACATCATAGTATATATAATATACTAGATTTATTATATTAAAATGGAAATAACAAAGAAAGTAGAAGTAGAAGAAGAAAAGAACTTGAAAGAGGGTGGTGAAATTATTACCACTTCTTCAAGTTCTTAATTTTGATTTGATCAAAAGTGATCCATAAGATTGCTTTATGACTAGATTAGGGCCTATAGGATGAAGGTAGGATAGTTTAGAGAGTATTTGGACAGATTTTGGCCGAGCCAAAAGGCTTTGAAGGTGTGAATTAGAGAGAAGGGGGAGTTCCCTTTTATAATAGGGGTGAGGGGAACCATAGGAAAAACATAAAATATTATTTTATAATAAAATTAATTTAGATTTATAATTGCTAAAAAATGTATTATTTAAAGTATAAGGTGGTTAGGGGTAGAAAAAACTTGACCAATAGGTTTTAGACAAGTTTAGGTTACCATTTTATCCTTCTCATTTAGATTTATCTCTAAGTTAAATAATTTAACTTTTACTGTGTCTTCTTGTATTCTCACACTATATGGTAAATAAACTTACTATATTCTGAAAATCAAACACCAATTGGTTCATTAGTGTCATATATATTATTATATAAGTATTTAGGGAGAAACATCAATTTTTAATACCATTATATCAATTAATAATATAATATTTGTTTTAAAAACTATTTTATGTCATTTTTTACACTATTTGGTATTTTTTAGTTAAAATAATAAAAGCATGATTACATAAAATAGAATACATTGAATCAATAGTAACATGTCATCTGTGCCTTTAATATTCTTGTATGTCATAAAAACGTTGAAATTATATTTATTTTAATATTTATAAAACAATTTTTTTGATTCATTCATTAATAAGGTAATTACTGCATCATCATTGTGTCATAAATAAATTCATTTATTTAATTTTAAAAAATTATAAATAAAATACCATGAATTATTAAATATTTTTATCTTTCTAATTAATATTAATATTTAAATTTATCTTATGTATAACCCTATATTAAATATGGTTTAGTTAATAAACATTGAATTTAATAGTTTTAACTCTTCTTTAAATTAAACAATAAAAAATGTCCAAATCTAATCCATGTGGACCTCAAGGGTCATATTTTATTCCAAAGGTTGTTTTTGGTCGAATTAGACTTATCCAATAAAATTAGGACATGTGTTAGGGTAATAATAATATAATATTTACCCTTAATTACCCTATTTACTTTTAACCGTGGTAAATAAAAGTAAAAAGTACCTTTTCACCAAAAATTATTTTTATATTATTGAACCACATTTTACTCCATGATGTTAACTTTGTCTCTCATATTATCTAAATTCAACACATAGAAGAGGTTAAATTATGTTTTATGTGAATTTTCATATTCTCATAGGAGATGGGTAAAAGACGGTGAAAAGTTCAATAAAATTTTTATATATCTAAATTTATTATAAGCTGACTCCAATGAATTACATTGAACTTATATAGGTATTATGTATCTATTTTGATATAAAATAAATTTACATAAAATAAATAATTATTTAAATAAAAATTCTGTTTTAAACTATAACTCAGTGTTTTTCATTATTCATAAAAAATTAAATGTTTTTAGAAAAATACCAAAAATTCACCCTTAGATAATTTTGATATTACAACTTCAATAATGAATCCTATTTTACCAAATTCAAAACATAGAGGTTAAATTTATTAATTTAAAATTAATTCCCTCTGTCAAAACAAATAGCGTGTTTTAAGAAACAGTAACTATCAAATGATTGACAATTATTTATGTGTACTTTCAATGTGAAATTAATTTCAATGACCAACATTGGATTAAAGGGTAAAAATATAATATAATTATACTTCCAAAACATTTAAATTTATAATTTCATACTATAAATTATTTTTATTAATAAAGTTATTTTCAGTTAAAATATATTATTTTTCACTATTCACCAAAATATGAATGTTATCAGAAAAATACCAAAAATTTATTGAAACTAAATTATAATGTCCCTATTCTAGAGAAGAAGTTTATTTTGTCAATTTGAATATATAATGTATCAAATGTTGGATTAAAAAAGGGTTCTCCATTACAAAGTGGTAAAATTTCATTTTTTAGAAAAATATTTCTTTTATCTGAAAAAATGTATTTGTTCTTAAATTATGTATAAGAAAATCATAATATGGATTATAAAATTATAAGGATTATAAAAAGATTAAAATTCAGTTAATATTAATCATAACTGCTTTTGAATGGCTAGTTTGGTAAGTAGTCCTGTGCTCGAACTCGGTGTCGCATGTAGTGCAAGTTATTGAATTACTTTGAAGAAATAACATACTTTGAAATCATGGGGTGTTACATTAGTGATGATGACCATTGAGTCAAATTTTGAAATACCAAAAGTAAGGGGCATCAACTAAATAGGTAAAATTAAATCCTCGAGACTGATGTTCGGTTATCATTATATAGAAGATTTCCAATATTTATGCTGGTGTGGTTGTGTCTATGTATAATTCTTGAATTGATATACACATGTAGTTTTAATGATTAAGAAATGTATGTTTAAGAAATATTATTGAGGCTTTATGCATAAAACCATTTGGTTACAAATAGCTATGAAGGAAATTTCTTATAGATCTTTTTCTTTGACAAGATACAATTTTTTTGGAGGTTTAATGAAAATATATTTATGAGGTATCATATATATTTCAATTTAAAATAATGAGAAATGATTAACTACCAATATTAGAAAAATACATATGATGTTTTCATATTTTGGATTATTTATATGAGATGAGGATAATTTTGGGAGAGGTGTCACTAAATAATAATTTGTTACATGTATTTTTTTCATGTATATATAAGAGAATAATTTGTTTTAAAAGAAATGCTGAAGAAGTATTAGATATTACCAAATTGAAAAAAAGATTACAGTCAATGGGAAGAGGATGTGTCAATTGTCTCTTATAATTTGAATTTTTTATTTGTGTTGGGACTGATTTTTTACAACTTTGGTCCTAAAAAATATATCATTTTCCTACATGTTAATATGAATTAGATAGTTATGTTAGTTAAAAAAATATTACATATCTTTTTAATAAATAAGGAAAAAGTTTATCTAAGAACCTTTATCAAAAGAACTTTTAAATAGTATGTCACGACCCATCCCTAGTGGGGCCCGCACCGTGACTCCCAATGCCTGCATCCAATAGGCCAGGGGCAGGTGACCAGCATCGAGTAGGCATATTACTACATGGGAGGCATTTCCTAAGAACCTGTTCACATGCACACATCTCCAAGACCAGAAATGCTGAAACGTAAAAACAACTAAGGAATAAAATGCATGAATACAACTAAACCTATCCAATAGAGTATGATATAAGGTAATGTAGTGAATGTATACATGGCTAGAATAAAATCCCACCAAAAAAACAAGAGTCTGAAAACTGCAAATTCCAACCTATAAACACAACGAGGTATTGGGACTGATGCTCATATCTGAAGGAACGACTCGGCCTGTAGGGAACTCAAAAAGCATGGTCATGTCTTGGTCTACCCTGGAATCTTTCAAAAGGCTGATCGTCTACACAAGACACGACACGTGCATGTAAATCCTGTGCAAGGGTGACTATAACAATACTCAGTAGTTGACCTTAAAAAACACAATGCAAAGACACAATGAAAAGCCACATTCAGCTCTACAAAATATATGACTACTAAACATATAAATAGAAATAACAATCCAAATATACTAAAAACCCCGACCCAGAGTCTAGAGAAAAGTCACAAAACTACATACGCCCACTAGGGATTCAATTCGAGGATTCCACACTGTACACTTTCCAAGAGAAAACACTCCACGATCCTGGTAGCTCCGATGAAATCCGTCTGAGAAGTATTGTTCATCAGGAAATGTCACAATAGGAATATACACTAATTATGGGAGACACACACCTTTGTAGGAATATCACAATAGATAGAATCACCCATTACGCAAGAAATACTCATGAGTGGGAAAGATCCTGATACACAGATGAGGATCACTACCATGGCCATGGAGGATACGATGAATCATTCAGATTCACTAGCATGGTGATTCACCAGGTAGGTGATTAACTAGCTAGGTGATTCCCTAGTTATGTAGTGGATCAACGCCCGATAGAGTTGGTCATGTCGATGCCTGACTCTATGTAGGGTCAAGAATGTATAGAGGATATCGCTTTAGGGAACTCGGAGGGATGTCAAATCTATCACAGAAATTCATGTTAGAGGGATAATACTCATGTAGAAGGAAATGATGCCTGACCTTCAGGGGAATGAGAAGAAGTTCCACTAACCCAAATGAATGATTTTTAAGATATGGTGAACAAGAAGACCATGCAATTTTACAAAAAGTACACAACATATGGAATAGTTACACGTCGTGTTGTCTGACCTAGGATAATTCTTCTGTACAAAGACCTGTGTCGTAAGGCATGTCATGTAGAAAAGTGAGTACACATATTCTAGTACATTGTACATGCCCTGTCTGAGTGACTGGGGTTGGCTCCATGTACGCTGGCCATGTGCCAGTACATGGTTATAAACCCATGTACTCCAACCCGTGAAATCGGTCCACGGGGTGGCCCACATTACTGAGCTCAACTAGCCATGTAATGGATTACATGGTCGTGTACTCCATCCTGTGTCCGTGTATCCCCGAGATACACGTCGAGTCCCACATAGCTGCTTCCGGTATGCCTCGTAGAGAGTACACGTCGTGTCCTCTGAAGACGTGTAGTCTATCCCATGTGTGTGTACTTCCCAAAATAAACGCCGAGATTCATGGAAAGTCCAAAACACCATGTGACCAAGGTTACTTGTCATGAGATTCCTATTTGACCCCTGAAACCCTATCCGCCACCTCGAGTACTACACAACATGTTCATGGGAAGTACATGCATTGTATTCGGGAAATTTGTGGAATTAATGCTCCTCACAGGCGCACCTCCCGTGATGTCCCATTCATCGATCCAACCATGCGATCTCCATTAAACTCCCATGTTTTGGTCTCCCCGACCCCACGAAGCAAATTCCATTGTTTTTTGACCTTTGATCGGCTCTTAAAACCTGTAACGTTCCACTAGCGTGAAGAAGGCTAGAAGAATGAACCTTCCCGATCTAGTCTGATTCATCATCTTCTATCATCGTCGCACCTCCTCAAGGATGTTGTGGTGTCGTATCATCAATTTGGGATTGTTGGGTTGAAAAAGGGATGTGAAATGATCCATTGTTCGTCACCCCATGAAGAACTCGAAGAACGCACAGAGAAAAGAAAGGGGAAGAAATCCTATGAACATATCGAGGAATGATCCTCTGCCATCATTAGTCATGTCATTGATCCACTCCCATTAGTAAGATTAAATAGAGCATAATCAAACAATAATAATTCCACATGGATCGATTACCTGAATCGTGCCATCAAAACCCAACCACAAGAATATTCGAATTTTGCAGATCTACTTGTTCATCGTTGTTCTGCGTTCATCAATTAAAATAAAAAATGGGGAAAAGAATTTAAATAGAAATCCCTACCTAAACTGGGATCAATCGCTAATGAAGGTGTCGTGCTACCACCATAATCGAGATACATCAACTCTATTGGCTTAACAATTCACAGCATCAATCCATCGTCGTTGGCCGCCGAGAGTTTTCTCCAGATATTCAACTCAATCTTCTGTTAACGACCATCATTCGATTATCCCAATAAATAGGGAAACAAGTTTTGGAATTCAAAAAATACACTATGGTAATAATGAGTACATGTTTCCATTCTTGAATAATTATGATGTGGAATTTATAAATGAAATTGCTTCCTTGTCACTAATCTACAGTGGATGTTTCCATATAAAATAAACATTGTTATTTGTTTTTATCTTTTTTTCTAAGAAAATCTAAAAATTAACATTTTCCATCATCCAAAGTCTGTCAAGGTTAGACCTTTTCTTAGGTAATTTCATCATCCTAGATACAACGATTAACCCAGATTTATAATCCAGGCATCCGGTTGAAAACTACCACAACTGCGTGCTAGTGTAGACACACTTAACTAAAAAAAAGTTCGAACCTCCATTCTAGGAAAAACGGGCCTCAGAATAAGGTTTCTTCTCTATGCCTGGTCTCATCATAATTCCATATAATATTTTAAAAAATACATGCAAAAAGAAGACATTACATTCTCCCCACCTTGGGGATTTACGTCCCCCAAATGCCAAAACAGAGACTACTCAAAAGGATGCTCGTACTGGGCATGGATCTGAGCCTCCCACTCCCACGTGCTCTCTTGATGATTCCCATTCTGAAAACAAACATCCACCAAGGGAATTGAACACCCATGAAATATCCTCTCCTACCGATCTTCGATCTCCATCGGGTACTCAGCAAAGGTCGCTCCATCCTCATTGTCCATCTCACCCCAGTCGACGAAGTGCAATGCGTCATGGACTTACCACCTCAGTTACGACACGTGGAAGACAACATGTACCCGATAAAACTATGGTGGTTGATCTAGGTGGTATGACACCTCACTAAATCTACACAGTATCTGGAAAGGTCCAATGAACCTCGAATATGGATTGCCGCCCTGGCCAAATCTCTGTAACCCACATCGATGTGAGACTCGAAGAAGGAAATGGTCTCTCTCTTAGAACTCCAGATGTCTCTATCACCTATCAACATAAGACTTTTGTTAGCTCTATGTAGTATTCATCTACTCTCAGATGATCTGCACCTTATCGGTGGTAGCTTGCACCAAATTTGGACCCACGAGCACAGACTCTCTGGGGTCGGTCTAGCCAAGATGTGACCAGAAGGGTCATCCATACAAGGCCTCAAACCTTGTCATACCAATGGTGGTGTGGTAGCAATTTTTGTTTGTAAACTCCACCAAAGTAGGTGGTCCTCCAAACTGTGACCAAATTCTATCATATAGGCCCACAACATATCCTCCAACACCTGAATGGTCTACTCTATCTGACCATCTGTATAGGGATGAAATGTTGTGCTCAAGCATAGCTGAGTCCCAAAGGCCTCCTGAAATCCCTTCCACAACTGGGATGTAAACTGGGCATCTCAGTCTAAGACTATCATCAAAGGGACTCCATGAAGCCGAACTATATCATGCATGTAGATGCGTCCCATGCTCTCTACGAAACTCTGCTCCCTCATAACTAGGAAGTGGGATGACTTGGTGAGCCGGTCAATGATCACCCATATGAAATCATGACCATTGAGAGTCTATGGAAAACTTATCACAATGTCCATCGATATTTCATCCCACTTCCACTATAGAAATTTCAGGGGGTGAGCTAATCCTGCTAGAACCTAGTGCTCATCCTTCACCTGTTGGCATGTGAGGCATCGAGAAATGAACTCTGATACTTCATTCTTAATTCCTGACCACCGGAACTATCATTGAAGATCCTGGTACATCTCTGACACTCCATGATGTACCGCCAAGGGGGTGTATGAAACTACCTTAGTACCTCCTCCTGTAATGCTACTGGTACAACAATGGGTTCTCTGAAAATAAGTATGTGCTCCCCACCTTGTGAATATCCATCAAGAGCATGTCATGTAGATTACTGTGCATGTAAAGCCACACAATCTTCATCTCTTTGAAACACATACCTATCCTGCTATAAGAGTGGAGGGGTAACAACCATCGACTACAGGTAAGTTGTTTCCTCTCTTTCTACGAAGTAGAACTGCAACGCGGCTAACCACTCTGTCACCTCACTCAATAGCTGCGAGCTCGACCTTCTACTAAGAGCATCTACCACCTTGTTCTCATTCCCATGGGTAAATATGATCTCAAAATCATAGTCCTGGAGGAACTACATCCAATTACTTTGGATTAGATTAAGAGCTTTCTGCAAAAACATGTCCATGAGGCTCTTATGGTTAGAGTAGACGATGAACTGGTCACCCATAAGGTAGAGTCACCACATTTTCTTTGTGAAGACTACCACATCCAACTCGATATCATGGGTCGCATAGTTATGGTCATTTTTCTTAATCTTCCATGAACCATAAGCAATCATTGACTACCTTTGCATCAGGACACAACCAATCCTAGTCCTGGATAAGTCGCAGAAATATATGTACTCGACACCCAATTCCGACATCCTTGAAATTGGGGTACTCATCAAACTCTATCTTAACTATTTGAAATCCTACTAGAACATCTCCTTCCACACAAAGGGTTTCCTCTTCCTTGTCAAGTATGTCATTGGTACTGATATCTGGGAGAAATCAGGAACGAATCACCGATAATATCCTACAACCCAAGGAAGCTTCACACCACCGTCGCGCTCTGAGGTGGATCCCATGATAACACAACCTCCACCTTGGTTGGGTCTACAGCTACTCCATCTGGTTAGAAGACATGTCCTAGAAAGTGGACCTCCTGAATCCAAATATAGCACATTGAGAGATTCCCATAATGTTGTTACTCTTGAAGTACATCTAGAACCATCCACCGGTGTTTCTCTTGCTCCTCATCTGACTCTGAGTAAACAAGGATTTCGTCGATGAAGACCACTACAAACATGTCAAAGTATAGTTGGAATATCAGTTTCATCAGTCCAATGAACAATTTGGGGGTGTTCGTCATGACGAAAGGCATCACCAAAAAATCATAGTGACCGTAGTGGCATCTAAAATTTGTCTTTAGTATATCCTCATTTCTTACTCACAACTGGTGATAACTTGATTGAAGGTCAACCTCTGAGAACCACTGTTCCCATCTCAGGTGACCAAAAAGGTCATCGATTCTTGGAATTGGATACTTACTCTTCATTCTCACTAGGTTCAGGTGCCGGTAATCCAGGAAAAACCTCAAAATCCCATCTTCCGTCTTGGAAATCATGACAGGGGCCGCCGAGGGTGAAACACTCAGTCTCATGAAACCCTTACTCTACCTATCCTCCAACTGCACCATCAGCTCATGACACTCTGTGGGATCCATCCGATATGATGATGCGGAAATTAGTGCCATACCAGGGTGTATGTCGATGCCGAAGTCGATTTCCCAGTGGGGAGGTAATCGTGGAACATCTTCAAGAATGAAGTCCTCATACTCCTCCACTACTGCTAGGAACTGAGAGATCACAACATCTACTTATCTAAGGGTACGACAAGCCATATTATGAGTGATTGGATGCACCATCTTATGCATGTTCCCATTCTATACTGACCGGTTTTCCATTTTCCTGACCAAGGAAAAGCTTATTCCATCACGACGGACACACCACACTCTTCGCCTAAAACAGTCAATCTGGGCATGGATAGAAGATAAGAAATACATACTGGTAATGATGCCATAATGACTAGCCGCTTCCACCAAGAGGTTCTAATAGAATCATTCACTTCCAAGGGTAGGATCACAGTACTTACAATGGTTTGTGACCATCGAGCCTCCTCCCACAGGTGTTTCCAAGAATAAGGATCTAGTCAATTGTTCAATTAAATTCTCAAGGTTTCGCACAAAAAATAGGGAAATAAAGGAATGAATGACAGCTAAGTCTATATGTATGGCATCTAAGGTAGAGAAGATATATATCGTCACTCGTAACATCCCTGGAGTCCCTAAGTCATACGCCTCGACTGCATGCAGTTGTCCCCATCCCCCAGCTCCCTGAGCCTGGTGTATACCTCCTGGGGTGTTGGGAGATGTAGATCGAAGCATTCTCCACCACCTACAGCTCTCCATGATCCCATGCCATGTCCGCCGCCTGGCTGGTCTATCTGCTACACTCTCTCCCTCTGCCTTAGATGTTTATCCACTGCTTCCCTGCCAGTATCTCAACGAGTCATAGAATCTCTAGAGAGATTCCCCCTACCATCGAAAGTGTTGAACCACTTCTCATTAGGCTGACTAGATCTAGCCTGAGAGCATTGAATTGTTGATCCCCGGTATTGGGTCCTCCTCTGATGTTTCTCATGTCTTGATCCATGTGTCCGACATCAGCTCCCTACTACATAGGTATCCGCACCTAAATACCTAATGATGTCTTTCGTCTGCTGTCTCTGCTATGACAAGATGCTTTGGATCACCAAAGCCTTCTCGAGCACTCTAGAATAAGTCGTAATGCATTGAGTAATGACACTAGATCATATGTCTCATCATAGACCCTTCTCGAATGTCTGAGCTCTGAAGTACTGATCCCTGAACATACCCATTGAGTACTGGGTGAGGTTGGTGAACTTCGATGAATAGTCATCTACCGTCAAACAGCCATGCTGGAGATGAAGAAGCACATGGATGTGTACATATCTCAACGTAACCAGAGAGAACTCATCCTTGAAGAGTCACTTGAACACTGTCCAAGAAAGAGCCTCCTCGTCATGAGTCTGTGTGTTCATACTCCACCATCGTCCCGCTGATCTATGAAGAAGGATCTCCCTTAGGATCACCTTCTGGTTGGCTGGTGTCCTCACTAGATGGGAAACGTTGTTCACCACCTCAAGCCAGTCCTCAACCGCATGAGGGTCATGCTATCCTTGGAACATGAGGGGTCTTTATCAGTGGAAGTCATGGAGCACCTTCAGATTATGCTCCTCGTCGGTCGGTACTACGAATACCACGAGCTTCTCCACTGGTGTTGGCATACCAGGTGCACAACCTGGTGGTAACGCTTAGGGAACTGGTCCTTGTATCAAAGCCTTGTCATTGAGGGGGTCATCCTCATGATCGTGCTTTTGAATATTAGGAGAGACACATCGTAGAGGCATCCTGTAAGAAACAATATATAATATGGTTAATGAGTATATCTGGATAGGTGATACAAAGGATATGGAAAACACGACCCATTCCTATACGATGCATGTACCATTATTTTATTTCCACACAAATAGTGTTTTCATGTACCGAGTCGAAAAGTTGGTTATCAGAGTCATGGTGTATGGATACGTCGACCACCGTATCAACAGTAGAGTCTCTTGCCTTAAAGTTGATCTCGAAACACTGAACACTATTACCCCAATCCAATCTCAAGGTAGACCCGACCTCCTCTGATTCCACTCTGTCATGACCCGTCCCTAGTGGGTCCCGGGCCGTGACTCCCCAATCCCACCTCCAATAGGCTAGGTGTTGGTGATGAGCATTGTGTAGGCATATTACTACCATGGAGGAATTTCCTAAGAACCTATAAACATGCAATCATTTCCAAGGCCAAAAATTCAAAAATTTCAAAACCACTAAGGAAAAAAATGCATGAATACAACTAAACCCAACAAACAGAGAATGACGGAAGGTAATGTACTGAATGTAAACTGGGCCAGAATACCAGCCCACCCAAAAAACAAGAGTATGAAAACTACAAAGTAAATCCTTTAAACACAACGATGTACTAGGGCTAGAACTCATAGCTAAAGGAACACCTCGGACTGTAGGGAACTCAGAAAGATCAGTCCTGACCTGGTCTACCCTAGGCTCTGTCAAAAGGTTGCTCATATAAAGAAGACACGACACGTGAGGGAAAAGCCTGTGCATGGGTGAGTATAACAATACTCAGTATAGGACCCTGAAAAACACAATGAAACTACACAAATGAAAGTAACAATCATCTCTACACAATATATGTATAATGAACATATAATGGGTGATCAAAATCTAGATATACTGAAAACTGTGACCCGTAGTCTATAGATAAGTCACAGAACTGCATAACCCTGCTAGGGATTTAGTTTGAAGATTCCTCAAAGTACTCATTCTCGTATTACACACTCCATGAGTCTAGTAGCTCTGATGATATCCGTCAGAGAAGAATTGATTGTCATGAAACATCACAAGAGGGAGATAAACTCATTATAGGAGACACATTCTTGAGTGGGAAGATCACAGTAGATAGAAGCACTCATTACGAGAGAGACACTCCTAAGTGGGAAAGATCGCGATACACAAATGAGGATCACTTCTAGGGCCATGGAGGATACTGTGACTCATCCTGATTCACCAGTTAGCTGATTCACCAACTATGTAGAGGATAAAATCCCAGTAGTGTTGGTCATGCCGATGCCTGACTCTACCTAGTGTCAGGAATGGATAGAGGATCTTGCTCTGGGCCAATCGGAAGGATGTCGACTCTATCACAGAAAGTCCTGCGGAAGGGATCATACTCCTATAGAAGGAATCAATGTCTGACCATTAGGGGAATGGTAATTAGGGTCACTAACCCAGATGAAATATGTCCAAGATATGATGAAAAAGAGGACAATGCCATTTTCCAAAAAGTACAAGGCATGTTGAACAGTTACACATCGTGTTGTCTGACCCCGGTACTGCCTATGTACAGTGGCTCGTGTCATATTTCTAGTCTTGTAGAAATGTGAGTACACTGTGTGTATTACAGTGTACATTCCATGTCCAAGTGACTGAGTTTGGCCCCATGTACGATGTCCATGTGTTCATACATGGTTATCAACCCATGTACTCCAACCCATGTAATCGGTGCACATTGGCCCGCATTACTATCCTCGCCTGGCCGTATGATTAAGTACATGGTCTTGTACTCCATCCAGTGTCCTTGTATCCCTGGGATACACACTGAGTCCTGTGTAGCCACTTCTTTCATGCTACCAAGACAGTATATACTGTGTCGTTTGAAGCTGTGAAGTCTATCCAGTGTCCATGTACTTCCCAAAATACACACCGAGCTTCGGGGGTAGTCCAACATGCCGTGTGACTATGATTACACGCTGGGGGATTCTTCTTTGACCCCCTAAACCCTAGAATCCACCGCCAGTACTACATGGCATGTTCTTTGGAGTTATGTACTGTGTATTCTAGAAATTCCAGAGTCGTCGCTCCTTGCAGGTGTGCCACCCGTGATGTCCTGTTCATCGATCCGGTTGTCCGATCAACATGAAAATCCCAGGTTTTGGGCGCCTTGACACCATGAAGCGGATACCATTATTTTTGGAACTCCGATCGACTTAGAAAACATGCAATGATCCACTTGGGTGAAGACCACTCGAAGGAAGGCCCATATTGATCCGGTCTGATTCGTCATCTACTATCGTCGTCGCACCTCTGCAAGGACATTGTGGTGTCAAATCCTCAATTTGAGATAGTTGTGTCACAAAATAGATGTGCAATTATCTATTTTTTGTTTCCCAATGAAGAAGGCAAACAACACACGAAAAAATGAAGGTGAAGAAATCTAATGAAAATTTGGAGGAATGAACCTCCACCATTGTTCATCACAGCATTGATCTTCTCCCGTTAGTAGGATTATATGGAGCATTATCAAACCACTACAATTCCACATAGATTTATTCCCCAAATAATATCAATAAAAACCTCCCTCAAGAACGTACGATTCCACAGATCAATAGGTTCATGGTTGGTCTGTGTTAGTCGTTTAAAATCAAAAACATGGAAAACAATTTAAAAAAAACCCTTACCTCAATCGAGATCAGTCACTGTTGAAGACGTCACGCTGGAACCATCATTGAGATCTTTCAACTCTGTGGTCATAGTGATTCACAGCTTCGATCCTTCATCATTTGTCACCGAGAGTTTTCTCCAGAGTTTCCTCTCAATATTCTGCCAATGATCATCGTTCGATTATCCCAATAGAAAGGGAAACATGTTTTGTAATTCAAAAATATGATGTGGTATTAATGACTCTAGCATGAGATTCTTGAGTCATTATGATGTGTCATTTATTAAAGAAATAGCTGCCCTGTCATCACGCTACAACATATGTTTCCATATAAAAAATCATTGCGAATTTATATTATTTTATTTTAATAAAAACATATGAAAATTAATTTTTTCCCTTCACCCATGCCAATCGGGGATAGAACCATCCTTAGGTAACGTAATCATCCTAGACACAATGGTGCCCTCAAATTTCTATTCCGGGAATCCATTTGGAAACTGCTTTAATAGAACACAAGTGCTGACTCACATAATAAAAAAAAGTTCGAATCATAATTCCAGGATAACTGGGCATTGGTATGAGGTGTCGTCTATCTTTCTAGTCTCGTAATAATTCTATATAATATTTATAAATAATACATGGAAAAAATGAGAAATTACATATTAAATTGAATATTTTAGAATTTTAAATGAATAGAATTAATAAATTATTTTAATTCTTCGTTTTAAAATTTAAATTGGGTGAATTTATTAGATTTTTTAGAATATATTTATTTTTTATTGAATATTGAAAAATAATGATTTTTTAAAAAAACAATTAATTTTAAAAAAATTATGTAATTTAAATGTTTCATAATATTTTCAACATGAGTTCATATAACCTAAATATTATTTAGTTTTATTTTATCCACTTAATTACTTTTTAATAATTATTAAATTGGTTTTTAGTATATGTTTTTTTATTTAAAACTGTCTTTTCAAATAAAAAGAGTTAAAATTCATAGTATTTAATATTTGAAAATACTTACAACAATCATTAAAAGAGAATTTTTTAAAATAAATATTTAAAATATATATCACTAAAACATAATTTTTTTCCATAAAATGAATTTCACAAGTCAATGAGTTAATGTGAAATCCTGTTATCCTAAAAAATACTCTTATTAAAAACCCGATTTCTTGTCGCATATATGTGATTAATATTAAATTATTTTTTTATAATTTCATGACATTAGGTTGGTATAACGTTTTAACCATTTTTAATCATCATAATTCGTATTTTAAATTAAAGGAAACTTATTTTTTGATAAAATTTATTATTGAATACATATAAAATTAATTATAGTGATCAAGTTAAAAACAATTTTACGTTGTGGTTAAGAATTAATAATAATGAGGAACATGACCTAGAAACACTGGAAATACCAATTGTATATCCATATTTATATTTTATCCCATCCAGTGACATGAAAAGTCATGTCTGGAATGCACTATTTCAAAAATTTACAAGTATGCCACTCACCTAACATATAAAATGTCAAAAAAATCTTCTCCTATTTTAAAACCATAAAAAAATTTGATCACAAAATTTGTAACAAAATATCTTATGCAATTCCCTCAACCTATATAGGATTAATTACATTGATTTTAAATCCTTCAAAGAAATTTCATTGTTGCAATCCAATAGGAGATACCAGAAGAAGTTGTAATGTTCATCAATAAGGGTTTTTATTTTTTCTCTCTCTACCCCTTCAATTTTTCTATACCATGATGAAATTCAGAGCTAAGTATCATTGATTGTTAATAACTATCCCAAAACACCTAGTACCCTAACTCCCTAGAGATCATAGACATTTCCTGAGCGGAATTTTTGATCCCCATGTGTTGCCGACTAACACCTGAAATGATACAATATGAAACTTGGATTGAATTTTACATAAACACATTAGATGAATAAAAAAATATCAGTAATCTCAAAAAAATCCCTAGGGTGAATAATAAAAAATGTCAAATAGATATATCATAACATCATATTACACCATCAAAGCACCACAAAACTTGATAGACAACCAATGACCAAATGGATGTATCACCCCAATACCAGAGATCAAATGGAAGATGTCAACAAACATTTTATATAAATGATATTATAAAAATAAAAATAATATATGTAAATTATTTTTACAAACAAGTATATTTATTTCTAAATAATCATAAAGGAGTAACATGGTCATATTCAAAGAGGTATGATAGTTCTAATTGATGGGATACTCACACCATCATATAGTGACAATGGAAATGTGTAGACACATCCCTCAGAAACTGTTTAGAGAAGACTGGTTAACATCCCACTGAATATAACATGTATCTAGGTATGTTATTATTATAGATGTAAAGTGTCAAATAAATTCTAGGGAAAACCCAAACTATATTTTTTTGTCTCAAATAACACACTAACTACATTGAATTTCATATTATCAAATAACAATCAATAATGGAGAAATAATTTATAAACAGGTTAAAATATAATAGTAACATTTACCCATTTCAATATTCCATTTTATCTATAAAACCCAAAAAAATACTAAAAAAATCATGGACTTTGATGATAAAAAATTCATAGGGTATTACCAAATAAAATGTGTCCATCTTCTCGATATCGATTTCAACAATGAATTTTACAATTTCCATAAAATTAAAATCACTCCCAATTTAATTTTAATTCAATAATTTTTCATAATTATTAGGGTTATCTATTTAAACAAAAATTGACTAAAAATTGAGTTCTTAATCAAATTGAAATCAAAATAACATAATTAAATAAATTATAGGTTAAATCAATTATAATGTCATTAATGAAAGTTTCTAACTGAGAACATGGGATCACGAAACATAAATCCATGAATGGGATTTTCCCATGTAGAATAAAAATAATGGACATTAATGAATGAATCCTAGAATCCAAACTCAAAATCAATAAGTTTAAATATAACAAAAAAAATATGATATAAAAGTCAAAAAAATTTGAAAATAAAGGAGTGGTCGAAAGATAATTGAATACGATCTCTTACCAGGGAGGAATCAATTGAAATTTCCCTTGCTTTGATCCTCCATTAAAAGTATTTGGATGAGATAAAATGGGGCAATGAGAGCTTTGATGACCTATGGAATTTTGACAAGGGGAGTTGTGTAAAATATATAGGTAAAACCAAGGTTCAAGGATATTAATTTAATTTCATAAAATAAAAACTTCTATGATCTTGGTTTGTTGGTCAGGGTCGGTACGATTTATCAAACCATATACCCCTATAAGGAAAAGAATGGGTTTCAAACTATGTTCCATCCATGAAGGCCATCAATTCATGGGTTTTCATGGTATTCACTAGAATGTCACAAGGTTTTGTAAAATAGTGTTCTAACTTTGTACTTCCCAAGAGTCTTATATAGTTTTCCAAATATTACCTGAAGCACACATAAGAGAAAACCACCCAAAGAATGATCCAAAGTGAAGATTTGGAGTACCTAAAAATTTGATAGGATGATAGGAACTTCACACTATAGAAACATTTTGTCCCAAAAATAACTTTTATTAAGTCTCCATATCAAAAAGATGAGGCCACTACTCTATCATTACACCCCTCTCTCCCACATGTTAAGAGAAACCGAATATTTTTTCCATAGAACATGAACAAAATGTATCATTATCCCATGACATACTGTGGTTATGGAATCAAATATCCAATATGGAGACCCAGACATAGATAATTCATTATCAACATTATTATCACTCTAACTCGGAATATTGGATGGATTTGGAAGATATTTTTGTTGGTGAGATACATAAAACAAGTTTTGTATCAACGTCAGCTTGGGAGGAAGTGATAAATGGTATGACATGTTACCAATAATTTCAATAACCAAATAATTTCCGACAAAATTAGGGTAAAGATTCAATTTCCCCAAAATACATCGTTGAATAATCAAGTTGAAACTTTTCAAGAAAACATAATCAAAAATTGAAACATCCAAAGGTCTACAATGATGATCAACATAAGATTTATACTGGCTATGTTCTTTTAACATCCTCTAATGAATAAATTTAATATTGTTTATCATCTATTTAGAAATTATCTATCCAAATAGGAAACAATCATGGATCTCTGACCAACATTAAATAGATTTACCTGACTATCAATAGAAGTTCTCAAAAGGATCTATTTTGATCACATACTAGTTACTATTATTTTTATCAAACACAAGTTGTCCCAAATGATTTTCCCATTCTCAACTAATTTCATGAATAGATTCATGAATCATATCCTTAGGAATCAGTATTTCTTATTTGGCTTCACCATCTGATTGTTGATGATATGACACACCCAAATGAAACAGTGATCCTAGTTTATTTTGAAGGACCATACAAAAGTGATTTGTAAATCATAGATCATTATCATAGACTATAGTAGATGGAAGTTCATACAATAAAAAATCCATTTCAACCATGATATTTCCTAACTCATCAACATTGGATGTATGTCGTATGTGTATAATGTGATCCAATTTCTTCATCATATCAGTCACAAGCCATGTCACATTATTCTTTCTCTCTATATGAAGAAACCAAACATAAATTTCTATAAACATATCATCCTACATCCTTGTGGGATATAGAAGTGGATAAAGAAAACCTGATGGTCTCATATTATTAGACTTTACCTGGTTTGATGTATAAAAATGTGAGAAATATTATCAATTCCTAGTCTTATACAAGGCCATGAGAATCATTCACTCATGTCGTAGAACATCTTAGAGGTTCTTGGTTGTGCTGCCCATTAAGAATTTTGGAAGACCTTGTCACTTCATTCCTTACTCATAATAATCCATCCAAATGATCCAGATAACTTTAAATTCCATATATGGATAACAACCACTCTGCAACGGTCTCCCCACTATTAGGAGGTACTCAAATTTTATGAATTTGATCATCAAAATGTTTTTCTAAAATAATATTCTTGAGAAGTGAACAGGGAAACTGAACACTTTTCAAGTTAAACTCATCCCTAGATTTTGATAATCCAATATGAAATTATGTAATAGAGTCCATCATGAACTATTGATTTGATGAATCTTTGAAGACATGTTTCATATTTTTTCTACTCAAAGAATATAAAATGGAATTGCATTATTCCAAGGTATAATAAATATCAATAAAAAGGTAATATCCCAAATTCCTAGGGAATATTTAAAATATTTCTAAGTGAAGATATTACTAAAGCTCATGTTGAAGAAATGAACTATAAGCCTTTCTTCGAATAGGTAATGTCAAAAACTCTTATGTTCTTGAATCAGAGATGCAAGATCAAGATAATGGGTCAGATAATTATTATAATGTAGAATAAGATTCTAAGAGCCATAGAAAATATTGTTATCACCATGTAAAAAAAATCATCCAAAACCTAAACATGATGCGTCATTGAAGACCACATATCCCTGCCAAGACTCTGGGAGAGTGAACACATGCGCAATAGTCAAAATGAGTTTTCGCTCTAAAAAATAACACATACATTTATAATCCCATATAAAATGTATTCCCATTAAAGTGATAGAATTCATTTATGAATCCAACATTGATAAGTCCTTCAAGAATAAGTGATAATATCATCCTAAACCCAAGAACCTCCGAATCTCAAAAAAACTTATTGGTTCTCCCATTTCATAATATCTCCCACCTTTTTATGATCAACTTAGAAACCATATTTTGACACACCATGTCCCAATAAACTCCCTTATCAAATATATAAATTACATTTTGATATCAATGAATATAGTCAATGATATCTATATAGCTCTAGAACTACTCTTATATGATTTCCATGATTTCCCATGGACACAGAGTTTAAAAGGATTTATTCCACAAATATGACCAAAAATGAATCAAGATAATTGGGGAAAATCATGATAGTTAAATCCATGAAGACTATATGAGAATTTTTTAGACCAATTGAAATGAATAGGTATTCATATTATTTATACATTATTTTTATGTGAGTTTTCTAAATTTATAATTCTTTTATTTCTAAATGGTGTTAACTAGATCGAAGTTCAGTCAACAAAAACCAATTTTCACCATTAGGGTGATCAAACAAACCATCAATATATAGTAATAGATAATATTTATTTACCATAACAAGTTTGAGTATGTAGAAATAAACAGAAATGTGAAGAGAACCACCATTTCTCTTATGAAAGGGGATATGCATTACACTTTGTAAGAAACTTGATAATATGAATATCATCTATAAAATATCATCAATTTGAGTCATCAAATCATTTATTATTGCTGGATCCATGTAGTGAAAAGGAATATAACCGATAAAATAATCTTTCTCTATATAAAAAGTATAAATAAAATTCAATTTTAAAAAAATCCTTTTAAAGGCCCATCTCTACATGAAAATGGGTCATATTATCAAGGATTGATGCTATACATTCCATCTGGTGTAGTAAAAGAGACCCATAAATAATAAAAATAAATATGGGATTTGTAACATCCCAGGTAAATAAAGAATAAAAAATTTTCATATTTATTAATATTTACGAATTAAATATTAATTTTAATTAAAAGGGGTTTCTACGTTCGATAGCGTACCCGATACGCAACGATGAGTTTCTTTGAAACTTACGTAGCACACTAGTAATAAAATAATATTATTTTAAATGTTAGTTAACAAGTATCCTTTGTACTGGTGGGAATGGATAGAAATAACTAAAATATGATTAGATATGTTTTTAAATGTTTATACATTTACCCAATAAAAGATAAAAGCTTAAAATACGGAAAGAGTTCAATTTTACGGGCATATATACTCTAATTTTCACTAAAGGTTCACTTATCACATTTTAATGGTGAACCGTCATTAAATATAGTTTTGATCACTCTTATACTTTGTTTTGGACCAAACAAAACTCTTATCAAGAATCAGGACATCAAATTTTACTTTGTGTAAATTTTGGTACCTTTCTGATAAAGTTCATTTTTTTATGAATAGTGTAAAATGTTGTGTTTTAATTCAAAACCTATTTTTAATATAATGTATTTATATGATTAGATTATCTTTTTATTTGGTTTTAAAGTGAAATTAGAAAATATTTTTACCATTAAATCCAATAGTGGTCGTTGGAATTAATTTCACTTTGAAACCGGACTTAAACTAGTGTCAATCTTTTGATACATATTGTTTCATAAAAACACTATTTTGCTCTGACAGCGGGAATTAATTATTAAATTAATTAATTTGACTTATATGTTTTGAATTTTGTAAAATAGACTTCATTTTTGAATTCGTAATATCAAATATAGCTTAGGGTGAATTTTTGGTAATTTTCTGAAAAACTTCAATTTTTGATGAATACTGAAACCACTAAGTGGTAATCAAGCAAACTGATTTTTCAGTTAAATGAAAGTTTACCACTAATGTGTATTGAATTTTGAAAATAAGACATACATGGTTTTCATTAAGAAGTAAAATTTTGTTCAATGAGATTAAAATAATTTTTTTGGTGAATAGTAACTTTTTTTCATTAATCGCGATTAGAGGTAATTAGTGTAGTTTAAGGTAAAAATGGTATTATAAGAATGTGAAAACACCATGACACTTGTCCTACTCCTATTGGGTGAGTCATGGCCGACCAATAAAAGCCATGGGCCAACTTGGGGACCCCATGGAGCCACTTTAGTTGGAAAATGACATTAATATATTTTTATTTAATGTTAAAGTGAAAATGACACTAACATAAATTGTTTTACTAAAATAATTTTTGAGTGGGGTTATACAAGTCAAATGTTTGATTATAAATAGTCATTGGAAAGATAAAAAGATTTCCTACATCATAGTATTTTTTTTATAATTTTTATACCTTAAATAAATTAAATTATATATGACATAATAATGATACAGCGATGACATCATTATTTGACGATTTAAATAAAATGGAAAGATAATGAACAATCTAAAACCTACACATGTCCAAAACCAATTGGATGAGTGGATTTAGAACCCTTATCACCTTATCCACGAATTATATCAATGTGGGACCTTTTAAAACCGAAACACAGTTTCAAATAAAGTAATATATCTTTACTTTCCAAAAGTGCCCCTCCTCTCTTCTTATAAAAGGCCCCCACCTCTACCCCATTTCACACACTTCTCAAGCCTTTGGCTCGGACAAACCCTGCCCAATTACTCTCTCCACATCCCTATACTCATCATAGAGGATTCCCTTTGGGAATAATCCTTTCAAAGGAAGCCTTTAGGCTCAAATCAAAAGGGAGTTACACTTTTAAAGGTAATTCATTCTCTCTTGTTCATTTGTTTTATTTTGCTTCTCCAACCCTCTAAACTCTTTTTATTTACTTCTTTTGTAAAAACACCAGTATCTTCAATATACTAGGATGTTGTTATAATATTTATTTGAGCTACACTCTCACACAACTACATCAAATGGTTAAAGAACATACGGTTTCCGTGGATGGCGAAATTCTGCCTCCCGAAACGATGATTGTTCAATACTCATTTAACACCTTCAAGGGTGGACATTATGATGTCACTATTTTTATATATGATATATAATATGTTTATGTTTTCTTTAAGCTTCTGTATTTTTCATTTTTTGCATACCTTTATGGTTTCCATTATGGGCAAACACGATATCTTCATTTAAGGAAGTGTGGACTACCGCCCCCTAAAAGTGATGTGATTCGTTAATGCCATATGTGGGATGTGTAAAGGATGGATTTAAAGTTATTATATATGATGTAAGACTGGAATTATAATATACCTCTATATCATTATTATTTCTTTCCATTAAAGTATGAGATAGAAATGAAAGTAGCGTCCATGCGTACGTACGGCTTACCGTCTCCATGAACGGTGCATTTCATTTCTTATCCCCAAATGTAATGTACTATTAAAAATTACATGTATATAATGTATATATATAATTAATGATATATCTAAATTATGAATATAATTCTGGAATTAAAATATACATACCTCTGATTTAGTTTTAATTCCACTAATATGACAAAGAAATGAAAGTAGCGTTCATGCGTACGTACGGCTTACCGTCTCCATAAACGGTGCATTTCATTTCTTACCTCTAAATGATTATGTAATATTATAAATACATGTATATGATGGATATATATGATACATATTATATCCAAATCGGGAATTTCATTCTGGATATAAAGAACTTTTGACCACATGAACAACATGTAATTGTATGAAGTCAACTTTCGACTTAAGAACCAAATATTGACAAAACAAACATTATTAACTTAAATTGTTACATAATGTTTATAACATGGAAATAAGTGATATAAAAAGAATAATGAACTTTAAAAAGGTTCTTAATCAAGTATAAATTAACTCAAGTTTATTATTCAGGACGTTAAAGAACGATCGTGTCAAGTCGGACCCATGGTAAGGGACTTCGTCTCAATCTCCTTTCATTGAGGCATATTTCGTTTTATACACAACTTTCTTTTATACGTTGTATAAACTCCTTTGACTTTTACTTCTATAAAAAAGGAATCTTTTTCTACAAAGCGTTTTACTAAACGACAAAAAGGAATGTTTTTTTAACGTACGCTGTGACAACGACTTTTTCCGCCGCCACGAGTATTATTTGGTCTTTGGCTTCCTCAACAAGCCGTAATGTTTTTAAAATAAAATAAATACCATATACTCTTTTATGTATTTTATGTATTTTTGTATTGAAAATGGTTTTGATAAAGGATTCTATTATGTCAATATATTTATGATATATTGTGATTGAAATGTAGAAATGTTATCATTCCTTTATATTGGTTTTATGTTTTATGATTTTATACTGGTACTTGGACATTTTAACGGGTGGTTACGTTATAAACCATATGACGGGTGGTGCCGTGAATACCAGGACGGGTGGTTACGTTATAACCTCCAATGCATTGGGTATGGAAGTCGGCCGTATGGCTATTCCATTAAGTGATATGTGTGGAAGTCGACCGTATGGTTACTCCACTTAAGTATGTTTATGTCCCAAGTTACCTTTATAAATGTTATGTGTTATTTTTATGGATTTTATGGTAATCCTTTGGTTACAAAAAGGTAATTAATGATACTTTATTCAGTGAAGAGTTTTTACTACTTCATAAAGGTGAAAAGTATTACTTTGATAAAGTATACATGGTTTACTTTTTGTTTTGATAAACTAACAGTTTTTATTCTTTGTGTATCCCTTACTGAGCTTTTTATGCTCACCCCAAGTTTTTCGAAATGTTTTCCACAGGACTTAAAGTGGAATAAGGTCAAGGATGGGATCAATGGAATTTCATGCTATCTAAAACATGGAATCTAGACATCTTTCTTTTTAAGAGTTTTTATTTTATGGAAACTTAGTAGAAGTGTCTACTTTGTAATCTTTTAAGATGTAATAGTTATGTTCTAATTCTCTAAAACTCTAAACCTGAAAAGATCCTCAACGTGAATTATTCATTTAATTCAATATTTAGTAAGGTTTAAGGCTGGGGCCTTATAGTTGGTATCAAAGGACGGTTTAGACAACTTTAGGAGTTAGAAAAGTGTTAAATTATAATATGATTGAAATGATATATCATTTACGGATTACCATGTTGCTTCTCCTAAGATATTTCTGTGTTCAGAATGGTTTTCCGCAGAGGAAACAAATAAGCTATGTTGGGACAACATCAGGAGGAAGATAACCTTCCAAATCAGCAACCTGAGATGGTCAGAATCGGAACTGAACAGTTTGTTGCAGTGATGGCACAGTTGACTCAGGCTATAAATGGCGGTTGTATTCATGCACGAGATCAGCCAGATCAACCGCAAAGGAACATGTCAGTGGTGGAACATTTCATGAGGCAACATCCCCCATCATTCAGAGGATCATCTGACCCTGTGCAAGCTAAAGGGTGGATTAAAGCACTGGAGATGATTTTTGATGTCATGGGGTGTTCAGAACATCAAAAGGTTAGTCTTGCTGTTTACCTTTTTGAAGGTGAAGCAGATCAGTGGTGGTCGATGGTGAAAAATATAAGGGATAGTGATGAGATTGAGGATCTTCACTGGGACGAATTCAAAGGTATGTTTCTTGAGAAATATTTTCCTAAGGTGGTTCGTCTTAGGATGGAAAAACAGTTCCTAGAATTGAGGCAGGAGGATGATTTAGTGGCTGCTTATGAAGAAAAGTTCACACGATTGGCAAGGTATGCTCCAAACTTCATACGAGATATTTATAGTAAAATAAACCGTTTTTACTCAGGGTTAAAGCCAAAGTATCGAAGGGATTTAGCTTCTCGTGAGTTCAAAATTTATGAAAAACTTGTTCGATGTACGGAGAAGGTGGAAATGGAGTTTGCCGATGATCAGGTGTTCTATGACAAACAACAAAATAAGAGGTCTAGTTGGCAGGCAAAGGGGAATAATTCATCAAAGAAGCAAGGAGGTAAGAAAACCAAATATCCATCCTGTGAGAAGTGTGGTAAAATGCCTCCTGGAGAATGTTTATCCAAGTCTGGTAAGTGCTTTCGGTGTGGTAAGTCTGGTCATATTGCTCGTAACTGTAAGGAAGATGATCAAGCAGGAAATGAAAAGCCAACGGTAAGATGTTTTAAGTGTAATGAAATGGGTCATTATGCAAACGAGTGTCCAACGAAGAACTCAACTGGGGGAATGCAGCTAGACTACAAGCAGAAAGGGGTGGTAAAATCATTTGCAACAACTTCAGCAGATGTTGGGCCATCGAATGAAGTGATATCAGCTCCAGGGAGCTCAGTATTTTTCGAAGATTGACTTGAGGTCGGGGTACCATCAGTTGAAAGTAAAAGAAGCAGACGTTCCGAAGACTGCGTTCCGTACTAGATATGGCCATTATGAATTTTTAGTTATGCCTTTTGGGTTAACCAATGCACCTGCTGTATTCATGGACCATATGAATAAATGTTTCCATGATTTATTGGATAAGTTTGTGTTTGTGTTTTGAGGATTGGGAAGAGGTTATGTGTGCCTTGTGATTCACAGTTGAAGAATGAGTTGATATGTGAGGCTCATAGTTCCCCGTTATCAGTTCATCCTGGCAGTACTAAGATGTACAGAGATCTGCGGGAGTATTACTGGTGGGATGGAATGAAAAGAGATATTGCTGATTTTACTGTGAAGTGTTTGACATGTCAAAAGGTTAAAGCAGAGCAGCAGTTACCGAAAGGGATGCTTCAGCCTTTACCAGTGCCAGAGTGGAAATGGGAAAACATATCCATGGACTTTGTTGTGGGATTACCAAGGACATCTCGAGGTAATAATGCAATCTGGGTTATTGTTGATCGCTTGACTAAATCTTCTCTTTTCCTTTCTATGTGAGATACTTTCTCTCTAGATCAACTTTCCCGTATGTATCTTAAAGAGATAGTCAGGTTACATGGAGTTCCTCTCTCCATTGTACCGGATCGTGAACCCAGGTTTACTTTTAACTTTTGGAAAGGCCTTCAGAAGTCGTTGGGTACTGAATTAAAATTTTAGTACAGCTTTTCATCCTCAATCAGATGGGAAGTTAGAACGAACAATTCAGACATTGGAGGATATGCTACGAGCTTGTTCGATGGATTATCAGGGAAGTTGGGACCAACATCTTTCTTTGGTTGAATTTCATATAATAACAGTTTTCATTCCAGTATACAGATGGCACCATTTTAGGCATTATATGGGAAGCGGTGTCGAACTCCAGCTTTCTGGGATGATGTTGGTGAAAGGAAGTTGATGGGACGAGAATTGGTAGAAGAGATGGAAGAAAAATATCAGTTGATTCAGAAGCACATAAGAACAGCTTAGAGCAGGAAGAAGAGTTATGCGGATAACCGGAGGAAGGATATATCTTTCGAGGTAGGTGATCATGTTTTTCTCAAGATTTCTCATTGGAAAAGTGTGATGAGATTTGGTAAGAAAGAAAAGTTGAGTCCAAGGTTTATTGGACCATATGAAATTCTGGAGAGAGTTGGATCAGTTGCATACCGGGTGGCTTTACCTCCGAATTTATCTCAGGTACACAATGTTTTTCACGTTTCGATGTTGAGAAAGTATATGCCAGATCCATCTCATTTTTTGAGTCCAGAGGTAGTTTAGCTGGAAAAGAACCTATCTTATGAGGAACAACCGGTCCAGATTCTTGACCACAGGGAGCAAGTGTTACGGAATAAGGTGATTCATCAGGTAAAGGTTTTGTGGAAAAACCATGTGATTGAAGAGGCAACGTGGGAATCTGAAAATGCTATGAGGGATAAATATCCCCACTTATTTTGATAAGTGAATAAAATTGCGAGGATGCAATTCCCAAAAGGGGGGAAGGATGTAACATCCCAGGTAAATAAAGAATAAAGAATTTTCATATTTATTAATATTTACGAATTAAATAATAATTTTAATTAAAAGGGGTTTCTACGTTCGATAGCGTACCCGATACGCAACGATGAGTTTCTTTGAAACTTACGTAGCACACTAGTAATAAAATAATATTATTTTAAATGTTAGTTAACAAGTAGCTGTTGTACTGGTGGGAATGGATAGAAATAACTAAAATATGATTAGATATGTTTTTAAATGTTTATACATTTACCCAATAAAAGATAAAAGCTTAAAATACGGAAAGAGTTCAATTTTACGGGCATATATACTCTAATTTTCACTAAAGGTTCACTTATCAACTTTTAATGGTGAATCGTTATTAAATATAGTTTTGATCACTCTTATACTTTGTTTTGGACCAAACAAAACTCTTATCAAGAATCGGGACATCAAATTTTACTTTGTGTAAATTTTGGTACCTTTCTGATAAAGTTCATTTTTTTATGAATAGTGTAAAATGTTGTGTTTTAATTCAAAACCTCTTTTTAATCTAATTTATTTATATGATTAGATTATCTTTTTATTTGATTTTAAAGTGAAATTAGAAAATATTTTTACCATTAAATCCAATAGTGGTCGTTGGAATTAATTTCACTTTGAAATCGGACTTAAACTAGTGTCAATCTTTTGATACTTATTGGTTCATAAAAACGCACTATTTGCTCTGACAGCGGGAATTAATTATTAAATTAATTAATGTGACTTATATGTTTTGAATTTTGTAAAATAGACTTCATTTTTGAATTCGTAATATCAAATATAGCTTTGGGTGAATTTTTGGTAATTTTCTGAAAAACTTCAATTTTTGATGAATAGTGAAACCACTAAGTGGTAATCAAGCAAACTGATTTTTCAGTTAAATGAAAGTTTACCACTAATGTGTATTGAATTTTGAAAAATCCGACATACATGGTTGTCATTAAGAAATAAAATGTGGTTCAATGAGATTAAAATAATTTTTGGGTGAATAGTAACTTTTTTTCATTAATCGCGATTAGAGGTAATTAGTGTAGTTTAAGGTAAAAATGGTATTATAAGAATGTGAAAACACCATGAAACTTTTTCTACACCTATTGGGTGAGTCATGGCCTACCAAGAAAAGCCATGGTCCAACTTGGGGACCCCATGGAGCCACTTTAGTTGGAAAATGACATTAATATATTTTTATTTAATGTTAAAGTGAAAATGACACTAACATAAATTGTTTTACTAAAATAATTTTTGAGTGGGGTTATGAAAGTCAAAATTTTGATTATAAATAGTCATTGGAAATCTAAAAATATTTCATACATCATAGTAGTTTTTTTATAATTTTTAGACATTAAATAAATTAAATTATATATGACATAATAATGATACAGCGATGACATCATTATTTGACGATTTAAATAAAATGGAAAGATAATGAAAAATCTAAAACCTACACATGTCCAAAACCAATTGGATGAGTGGATTTCGAACCCTTATCACCTTATCCACGAATGATATCAATGTGGGACCTTTTTTAAACCGAAACACATTTTCAAATAAAGTAATATTTCTTTACTTTCCAAAAGTGCCCCTCCTCTCCTCTTATAAAAGGCCCCCACCTCTACCCCATTTCACACACTTCTCAAGCCTTTGGCTCGGACAACCCCTACCCAATTACTCTCTCCACATCCCTCTCCTCATCCTAGATGATTACCTTTGGGCATAATCCTTTCAAAGGAAGCCTTTAGGCTCAAATCAAAAGGGAGTTACACTTTTAAAGGTAATTCATTCTCTTTTGTTCATTTGTTTTATTTTGCTTCTCCAACCCTCTAAACTCTTTTTATTTACTTCTTTTGTAACAAAACCAGTATCTTAAATATACTAGGAAGTTGTTATAATATTTATTTGAGCTACACTCTCACAAAACTACATCAAATGGTTAAAGAACATACGGTTTCCGTGGATGGTGAAATTCTGCCTCCCGAAACAATGATTGTTCAATACTCATTTAACACCTTCAAGGGTGGCCATTATGATGTCACTATTTTTATATATGATATATAATATGTTTATGTTTTCTTTAAGCTTATTTATTTTTCATTTTTGGCATACCTTTATGGTTTCCATTATGGGAAAACACGATATCTTCATTTAAGGAAGTGCAGACTACCGCCCCCTAAAAGTGATGTGATTCGATAATGCCATATGTGGGACGTGTAAAGGATGGATTTAAAGTTATTATATATGATGTTATACTGGAATTATAATATACCTCTATATCATTATTATTTCTTTCCATTAAAGTATGAGATAGAAATGAAAGTAGCGTTCATGCGTACGTACAGCTTACCGTCTCCATGAACGGTGCATTTCATTTCTTATCCCCAAATGTAATGTACTATTAAAAATTACATGTATATAATGTATATATATAATTAATGATATATCTAAATTATGAATATAATTCTGGAATTAAAATATACATACCTCTCATTTAGTTTTAATTCCACTAATATGACAAAGAAATGAAAGTAGCGTTCATGCGTACGTACGGCTTACCGTCTCCATGAACGGTGCATTTCATTTCTTACCTCTAAATGATTATGTAATATTATAAATAAATGTATATGCTGGATATATATGATACATATTATATCCAAATCGGGAATTTCATTCTGGATATAAAGAACTTTTGACCACATAAACAACATGTAATTGTAAGAAGTCAACTTTCGACTTAAGAACCAAATATTGACAAAACAAACATTATTAACTTAAATTGTTACATAATGTTTATAACATGGCAATAAGTGATATAAAAAGAATAATGAACTTTAAAAAGGTTCTTAATCAAGTATAAATTAACTCAAGTTTATTATTCAGGACGTTAAAGAACGATCGAGTCAAGTCGGACCCAATGTAAGGGACTTCGTCTCAATCTCCTTTCATTGAGGCATATTTCGTTCTATACACAACTTTATTTTATACGGTGTATAAACTCCTTTGACTTTTACTTTTATAAAAAAGGAATCTTTTTCTACGAAGCGTTTTACTAAACGACAAAAAGGAATGTTTTTTTAACGTACGTGGTGACAACGACTTTTTCCGCCGCCGCGAGTATTATTTGGTCTTTGGCTTCCTCAAAGAGCCGTAATGTTTTTAAAATAAAATAAATACCATATACTCTTTTATGTATTTTAGTATTGAAAATGGTTTTGATAAAGGATTCTATTATGTCAATATATTTATGATATATTGTGATTAAAATGTGGAAATGTTCTCATTCCTTTATATTGGTTTTATGTTTTATGATTTTATACTGGTACTTGGACATTTTAACGGGTGGTTCCGTTATAAACCATATGACCGGTGGTGCCGTGAATACCAGGACGGGTGGTTACGTTATAACCTCCAATGCATTGGGTATGGAAGTCGGCCGTATGGCTATTCCATTAAGTATGTATGGAAATTGGCCGTATGGCTATTCCATTAAGTGATATGTGTGGAAGTCGACCGTATGGTTACTCCACTTAAGTATGTTTATGTCCCAAGTTACCTTTATAAAGGTTATGTTTTCTTTTTATGGATTTTATGGTAATCCTTTGGTTACAAAAAGGTAAGTAATGATACTTTATTCAGTGAAGAGTTTTTAATAATTCATAAAGGTGAAAAGTATTACTTTGATAAAGTATACATGGTTTACTTTTTGTTTTGATAAACTAACAGTTTTTGTTCTTTGTGTATCCCTTACTGAGCTTTTTATGCTCACCCCAAGTTTTTCAAAATGTTTTTCACAGGACTTAAAGTGGAATAAGGGCATGGATGGGATCAAGGGAATTTTATGCTATCTAAAACATGGAATCTAGACATCTTTCTTTTTAAGAGTTTTTATTTTATGGAAACTTAGTAGAAGTGTCTACTTTGTAATCTTTTAAGATGTAATAATTATGTTCTAATTCTCTAAAACTCTAATCCTGAAAAGATCCTGAACGTGAATTATTCATTTAATTCAATATTTAGTAAGGTTTAAGGCTGGGGCCTTATAGGATTTATTGGTAATAATCTAATCCATACAAAATATGATGTCAAGTGGTTCATTTTTAGAACCACAAAATTACAAGAATGATCAATATATAATATTGGGAAAACAAAATAATGAAAATGTGGACCATGTTCTCTCTTGGTTCTAAGTGGTGTATAAATATTCATCACATAATATAAAAGTTTCATAGGATGTTTTATCAGAATTAAAACATGGTTCAAAATTAATGAATGAAATGCACTAGTATCAAATAAATAAGTCACTAAACATGAAGTGGTGATATGGTACCTCTCACGGTCACTAGACCTATATATATTTCCTATAGTGACTCATCTACTTTGTGATGAAGATTCATGCTAGATGCATGTGGCTATAAAAAATTTGTTCATGATGCATATAATTTCACCATAGTAATTTTATGTGATTATGATATTGTACCACTATATGTAGTAAAATAGAATGAAGAAAACATCTGCAACTATCTTGAGAGTTCATAGGGACCACATATCTTGTGTGCATTAGTAAAAACCAATTTAGAATTCTAAGGCTTTCCACACATGTAAAAAATCAATGATCCACATCATAGAAATTTAGGAGTTTAAAAAAGGAATTATTATCGAGAACCACCCTTAGACTCATCATAATTCATTTTTCATTCGAAAGAACTCATAGAACTATTTCAGGGATAAAAAGGAATCCATATCAACTCGAAAATATCAGTCAGGTGAAGGTCGACCATTAATTCTCTATTAATCACTTCAGCATAAGAATCTAACATCAGCAAGAAATTCTAGGAATGAATATCATATAAAATTCCCTTTAAAAACCATTAATCCATTATCTTATCATTCAATGTGATTTTAGTAGAAAAATTCAAAATATCATCAAATCAATTTATATATTTATTCATGATCATTATAGAATAATCTATATTCAAAAAATCTATATCCTTGGCCTGAATCATAGTCTCTTGATAATATATATCAGCAAAAATAACACTAATGTACATCCACTATAATCCATCTTTGTTCTTCACATTCACCATTTATCCCACCATCCAAAACGTAGTCCTTTTAACATGAATGTGGTATAATTCACCAAGATAGATTTTTGAGTTTCCATGAACTCGGATAAATGACCAACACTACTCAAGAAATCCTCAGCCTCCTAAGGATCAAATGTGGTTTGGAATGTCGACGGAATTTGGAAACAGAATTATAGATAATAATTCATAAATTTAACCCACTTACCTTCCCAAACTAGATCTTTAATGGGAATCAGTGTAGGTTCTTGCCATAGATATTGGACAAGAAACATGATTTCCTCAACTAGATTCTAGTCCATGGGGGTATTTTCAGAATTGAGATCCTAAAAATATTCCTCTATGATAGGATCCATACATCATCATAGAGGAATAATGTTAAAAAACATCTGCAGACAAAAAATGATCACATAACATTAATACTCAAATTTAATAATAAGGAATATTAATATATTAAATATATAAACAATATTTGAATTCATCCTATCCAAATCAAAAGAGGGGAGAATAATGGAACTAATACTCGAGAAATATATCACAAAACACACATGGTGACTTAATGCTCATTATTGTGAGTTCATTCAAGTATGATAGTTGTAACTATGTCCTATTTCCCAAATAAATTACACAAATTCATACAGACCTGAAGGCATTATTAAAAAATTTTCCTTGATAAAATATTTTCTTGAACAAGAGCAGAAAGCCTAGTACCCTGATAACCAGGACGAAACTGACATTGCTGGAGAGTAATTCCTAATACCCATGGTTTCATGACTTGAACTGAGAATCATAAAATTTTTATGAGGGAATTAATTTGAAACAAACACAACCAGAGGAAAAAAGTATGAGGATAGAAATATGAAAACTCTACTAAAAGAATAATACTATAACTCAAACATGTATATCAAAACCCAAGATTACATTATAAAATTATCAGAAAAAAGATAAATATCCCACACCCCAATGAACTCTCCACTCCATGCTTGTAAGTTAATAACCACACCATATAAGTGGTGTTTTCCCCATACTTGAAAAAGGAAGAAGGAAATCTACAAATACCAGAAAGAAAATGTTGATGGTGTGATGAAAATTAGGGTAGGGTATCACCATGGGTTGAATAATACGATTCCACAATAATTAACCAGATAATGTATTCAATTTTTAAAAAATCATGAATTATAAGAATAAATATTATTTAAATTAAATCATTATTATCATTTGAGTTGATAGAAAAATATCAAGAAATGAACCAATTAAAATTTTAAATATAATAATTTAATAAAATTTTCAATGCATTTGTAATTTGATTTTACAAACAATTGAATATATATATATAGAAAGAAAATATAAGAGGAGAAATTGTCCATCTTCCATGAGGTTTGATAGTACTAGGTTATGGGATCCTCATACACACATATAGTGGTGATGAAAATATTTACACATGTCCCATACATATTGTTTAGAGATTAAACATCAATATCCTTCTGATGATAAAATGTTTCAAGGTATGTATGCATTATACTTTTAATGAATAAATACATTTCTAGGTAAATACCAACATAGAGTGTTTTTTCCAAATAAAATAATTCATACAATGTCATAAATGTACTAAAATAGTAATAAATTTTAGATGAATTATTTTAAATCTCTTTAAAATACTATTTACATGTTTCCCCACATTAATATGACAATTCCCCATTAGAAATGAGAAAATGTTTTTAATAACGTCATTCTATTTTCAAGATAAATCAAAACATAGGTCCCTATAAAATAATTATCATCCATTTTCTCAAAATCAATTTCAATAACAAATTCACAATTTTTATAAAATTCAAATCACACCCCAATTCATTGGGATATGGGATATTCCCTGAATTCCACTACTATTCAATTTAGATCCCAATACGAATCAAATTATGTCTTCGATAATCCAATGGAATTAAAATTTTCATAAATCAATATATTCAATGTTATTTAAATTTCGAAATATATTACATAACCACCTACCTTATATCATAGGATCAGGAAACAAAACAACTACATCAAACTTTTCCAAAGAAGAATGATAAAAATGGAGATCCATGAATCAACCCTCAATTCATGATATAAAAAATGGGTTGAGATATTCCAATAATAAGTGAATATTAAAAACCCAATGTAGAAGAGAATATGAGAGAGAGATATAGAGAATGGATGAATTTATCATATCAGAGATGAATTGATTGACGTTCTACTTGCTTCAATCTTCCTTAGAATGGGTTTTGAGGAGCGAAAATGGGTCCTTGAGTGTTGCCAATGCCTATGAAATATAGAAAAGGGTGGTTGGAATTGAGAAGGTGGAAAATATGGTTGTTCATGAATTTTTTAATAATTATAATTAATTAAAAGGTCAGTGTGCATTGTTAGTTATGTTAGGCCACATGGTTTGTCATATTGTGTTCCTAAACCATGCGCCCCTCTAAAGGGGTGCACAAATTCTACTAGTTTGTCGCATGAGTTTTCAAAATATATACCAATCATGAAAACCATCACTACCTATGTCTTAATGGTTTTAAATAGAAGAGTTCAAAATTTTTTCTAACTATTCTCTAACCATGAAAAACTGCAGAACCTTCTAGAAATTTAAAATTTCCCCCTTAAACCTCCCCTAAATTTAAATAATCCATTTAATAATAAAAATATTCTGTAAATTTTAAATGGAAATAATGACATGATGTTACATCAATATAATTAGGTGTTGTTATGTTTCCACGATGACCTACACCAACACACACTTCAATCAAATTGGATTCAAAATCATCATTTTTGTGTATGGAGGGGTACTGTATCACAAATTGATGTTTTTTGTTTTTACATTAACACATATCAAATTTGGGAATAAAAATGGATATAATATTTATATATAATATTAATCAAATAATTATATATCTGTTACAATTATAAAATATATGTATAATTTTTATATTCAATTCAGTAAGGGATACGACAAGGTCACTCCTCTATACGAGAGACTACCGCATCATGAAGCGATGTGATTCATTTTCACTAACGCATTACATTGATTTTTATAAACGTAAATGTTATAAAATTATTTTATATAAATTAAATATTTATGATATTAATTGAATATTTATCATTCCTGATGTATAATATATTATTTTGTACATTACCTTTTCACTAACTCAAAACATGATAACGTCGTTCATGGATGTGTATACAATCACCTCCTTGAAATATTGTGATGTGTTTTGTCATCACCAAATCAAAAGAATCACACACACACACACACACACATATATATATATATATAATATTTTATTTATTTTATAGTTATAATTTTTGGAATGAGGGATTTTACATAAAATATTTCTATAATGTGCATTAAAAAATGGAAACATTACTCATGCATACAAGATTCCTACCGCCTCTATGATCGTAATGATAGTTAATTTTTCAAAACAATATTTTATAATCATACTAAAAATAATAATTTATGAATAAATATAATAATTATTTCATGATTACATTTCTAGAGATGTTTAAATAATTACCCTTTTGTCCATAGTTCACTTACCATATTCGTTATTGACACATAAACTGAATTTGGTCAAAACATCCAATGTCAATTTATTTAATTTTTTAATCGTATATAAACTATTTATTATTTAATAATAGTTAATTATGAAATATAAAATGGTTCCCTAAAAATTAAATAATTACCATATGTTTCTTTTTTTATATGATAAATGCACCGTTGACTTGTCAGACTCAATTTAAGGGACTTCATCTCAATATCCTTTCGTTCAGGCATTTCAATATTTTATAATAGTATATTATATTATGAGGTATATATAAGGACCATTTTTTAGTTTATATCATTAATTTATTTATTCTAGTGGTATTTAATGTTTTTTAATGTTAATATTTCATCAAGATAATGATTTATGTTTTTCAATTTGATAAAGGACTTAACCTTTTAAAAATACTCTAGGAAAGTTTATATATAAAAATATAATTCTATTCCATGTATATGTTTTTTAAAAAATATTTTATGAATGTTTTCATATTGAAATAAAATATTTAAATGTTGAATATTATACTTTACATTGAATGGTTTTCAAAAAGATTATTTTTATGTATTTTATATGGAACATTTTGATAATTGACTAAAGGGATTCATAACGTACAAAAGGAAAAAAAAATTCACTATCATCACCATATTGTGATTTATATATTATACTTATATATTTCATATTTCATTCAATAAAACCCCATTTTCCCTTTTTTGGGGTGTATTTTTTTATTGAAAATGGATTTTCAAAATAAAACAATATTTTTATATTGAAAATATATTTTTAAAAGAAATGTGTCTTTTGATATCAAAAAGTGATTTGTTTAAATGTTTAGAGGTTGTTCTCATATTTTTTGGATGGATATGTTCAAGAATAAAAACGTTTTGGTCATCAAATGGTATATTATCTTTATACATTGGGGTGTCCCCAAATTCATTGGTTGAGTTTGTTATAACATTAACAATGAGCTGACTTAGATAGAGCTAAGTGATCTTGTTATAGAATATATGATGGAACGACCCCGATAGAACCAAGTAGTCCCATTATAGATTAAATTATGGATGATCCCATATAGTTTTCCTATGAATTTGGTAATGTTATGTTACTTAATAGTAAAGAAGGATAATGTTACCAAAGGGGTTATCCTATAGTTTTAACTAGGCTTTCATTACCTTTGACACGTGTTTATAACCAGTTGTGTATATGAAACTCATATTTAATAAGAAGGGTTTTAATCTTACATATATGGGGTTTTCTGGTCTTCAATGAGAAAAATTTGTGTTCTTTTCAAGTGAAAATGATTTATTTCATATTCTAAGTGAACATTTAATATAATATTAAATGTTATATAAGATTCCATGTTTTAACTAAAATAGCAACATCCATTATATTTTATTTCCCATAATGAAACTTTTGTTGTCAGTAAACATTTATATATTATTTTACTTGGTTAGGTAAGGAATTGTAAAGAGTCGTGCTGAAAATAATGAAGAGTTTTCATGAATGGAAATCATGTTGTAATATTTTCTGTATTGATTAAAAAATGGATACTATATAGAAGTGTCACCTTTTTATTATATTGAATTAAAATTTTTGTGTTATAACCTAATTATATAAAAACATAAGCGTAATATTTTTTTTAATGTGAATGATATAAAACCGTTGATTAAAAATAATAATGATTTAATGTTTAATGTTTGGGCCATATCGTTGGTTTCATAAGAAATATTTTAATAAAATAAATGAGTATGATAATATTATTAAGTTTCAAATAAAATATTTTACCATATTATTATGTAAAAATGCTATAGCATTTATATATCCATGTTTCATTTCTTGATCTATTTATGTTCAGAATGGCCATCCACCTAGGAAACAAGGATTTTCTTTGAAGGTTGAACCAAGAGGAAAATATACTTCTAAATAAGCATCCCAATATGGTTGGAATCTGAATAAAATATATTATTATAGTTATTTATTAGTTTACTAGACATATAAATGTTAGTAGTATCCATGGAAGAGTGTCACTCGAGAAAAAACAATGGAAAATATATTTTATGGGTATTTCATCTAACAACATCCTCCATATATTAGTGGATCATCTGACATATATGAATTCTCATGAAAGGATATTTGATATTTTGGGTGTTAATAACATTAAAAGGTAACTCTCACCATTTATAAATTGAAGTTGAATCTGATCGATGGTAGAAATTAGGTATGAATTGTATAGAAAAAGATGATATTGATTACATTGAATGGGAAACATTAATGGATATTTTCCTTAAGAAATATTTTCCTAATGTTATTAAAATCATGATGGACAAAAAATTCCTAGAATTGATATATAAATATGAATATTTTATAAATTGATATGAAAAAAACACATATAAAATTGGATCAATATGTGTTGAATTATATTTAGGATACTGATAGTATAGCTAATAGAATTTACTCAGTGTTGAAACCAACATTGTGATGACAATTAAATACATGTGAATTCCAAATTTATGAGAAAGTGATTTATTGGGATGGAAATGTTGAGATTGAGTTCAATGAAACTTGTATTCCTCATGGTGGAAATAGTAGGAAACATTCTTGGTGAATGGAAATGAACAAACAACCATATATGAAGATTGGAGGTAAGAACCCAAAATGATCCACGATTGTATTAACTATTTAAATTAATATTAGACATGATATGGGATGTGTTTTTAGGGAGTATGATTTGTCACATAGATCTTGACTATAATTAAAACAGTATTGAACATCCAAAGAGTGGAAAAATATACTACCATCCTATAGTGAGGTGTTATAGTTTTAACGAGTTGGGTGTTTATTCAAATTGTTGTTTCATGTTAGTTCACAAGATGGAAAAAATAATTATAAAAAATGTGTAGAGAATCCATTTCATTCTACTAAAATTGATTTTTTACCATCAAATGTACAGGTGATGGGATTGTTACATGTGTATTCATATTATGTCAATTTCATATTAGACATTGGATCATTGAATTATTCATTTTCGCTTAAATTTTTACTTAAATTTGGAATATCACATAATGAATATAAGATAAACCATTTTGTACAAAATATAGCAAAAAGTATTAAATATTACATGCTTTATAGGAATTTTCCTATTGTAATCTATCTAATGTTGTATCCTTAATATCTTATTGAACTGGACATAACAGGGATTGAGATGATTCATGATATGGATTGGATTTTTTATCATCTCGAGATAGATTCCATAGCTAAGAATGTTCTTTTTGACGATTTCATCCTTTCATAACTTATCATGAATATAGAAAACTGATTAGAGGTGGAATTAAATGTTACCTAGAATATATTATTTAAAAAATGAAAATGTTCAAATTAGTTATTTTCTAGTATTAAATGAATGAATAGTTGGGTTTTAAAATGAAATTTTTGTGGTTTTTTCTTGTTTAGAGGAAGATTTTACTGTTGACAATGCAAATGATCCTAAGAATATTCTAGACCCCCATATAGAATGCATCATGTGAAAACATTATAATTGAAAATGAATTTATAGAATTTATTAGATAATATTTTATTCAAATTTTCACATCATGATGGGGTGATATTATTTTTTTAATAAATATAATGTTGGTTCTGTGAGATATTTCATTGATTATAGATCCCTGAATAACATCACTTTTATGAAAAAGTATCATTTGGAATGTATTGATTATTTTTTTAATCACCTCTGTGTTGCTCTTTATTTTTTTAATGTTGACCTATGGTCGGGGCACCAACAGTTGCGAAGGAAGAAAAATTCTTAATACAATATTTCAAACTATATATTGGAAATATGATTTTTTATTTATATTTTTGTGGTTTAATAATACATATTCTGTATTTAGGGGCCTTAGGAATATAATTTATTAAGTTCATGGAAATAATTGTGGTTTGGTTTATTTATTTCATTTTTTGTATATTCTAAAAGTTGTGAGGAGAAATAAAGACAACTGAAGGTTGTTAATAAAAATGTAAATGAATGGAAACATTATTGGAATGTTTCCAAGTGTGAAAGTTATTTAAATAAATTTTCTCCCATGGACATATTATTTCTAAATATAGAATAATTTTTTACCATGTTAAATAAAATGATGTTGATGAATTTCCATGGGACAAAAATATCACATAGATTCATAGTTTTCATGGATTATTGGGTTATTATTTGTGGTTTTTTTGAATACATTCATCCGTTTTCTATCCCAATAACCATGTTAATAGGAAATGGATTTAAATTTATTAAGGAAAAGAAATATGACCATTATTTTCAGGAATTTAAAATAAGATAACTAAATGATCTAGTTTGTTTCTTTTTTCTAGAAATTGGGAATTCCTCATCTATAGTAATATTTCATTGAAAGGACACGGTTTCATCCTAATATATAATTATCATTTTATTTCTTATGTATCAATTCTATAGATACGTCATTATTCATATTAGTCAATAAATGATTTTCAATTTACTATAATGAATTTGATTAAAAAATATAGAGACATTAATTTTTTTATTGATGTTTGAAATATATACCAATCACACAAGTGTATTTATATATATTAAGTCAAGAATAATTGTAAATATGATAGGAAATAAAGTTGGAACTGATCAAGAATTATAACTCCATGATTTATTATCATTCTGGAAATGAAAATATATTTGTCTATGATTTGAGCCATGAAAAATAATTTTATATTATCCATTATATGTTTATAATGTGACCCTTTAATTTATTATTTGATAAATTTTGGAGTAGAATTTTTGGATTCAAGGACAACCCCTATATTGATTCATGATTTATTGTAGTAATATTTTTTTATAAAACAATATCAGAAGGATGGTCAGTATTTTTTTGGAAATGGTAGAATCTATTAAGAAGAGTATGTTTATTAATTTTAATATATATATATATATATAAGATGTTTTAAAATTTAGTAAAATATTATGAGATCCTTGTAATTCCTAGTTTAGAATAGGGTTATTGGGTAATTCTCACAATTCTCCATGTTTTACTCATCTAGGTAGAAATATGATGTACAGAGATCATTTGGAGTATTATTGGAGGGGTGGAATGAAAAAAGGAATTACTAACATGACCACAATATATTTGAATGGTAAGTAAGTAAAAGATGAATGAAAAATACTAAAGGGAATACTTCAACACATTCCACTTCTGGATTGGAAATAAAAAATATATATCCATGCATTTTGTGGTCAGATTGCAATGGAAATGAGGGGGTAATAATTCAATTTCTGTTATTATTGATTGATTCACTAAATCTAAAAATGTCATTACCATCTATGATAAAATGACTTTATATCATCTTAGTATATTGTATCTATAAAATATTGGTAGGTTACACGGAGTGCCTCTCTCCATCAAATCAGTCCATGATCCCATGTTCAAATTTTATTTTTTGAATGTTCATCAGAGGTTATTAGATACTAAACTAAATATAAGAATAGATTTTCATCCTAAATGTTATGGGTAGTCGAAGAAACAATTTCACACATTGGAATATATTAATAATTATTAATCAATAGATTACCAGGTATGTTGTGACAAAAATCATTCATTGGCTCATTTTCCTAAAAATAAAAGTTTTTTATTCTAGTATATAGATAATAACAATTAAAGAATTATATGTAGAGTAGTGTTAAACAATAGAATTTTAGGAATATATAGTATAATGGATTTTGATTGTAATAGACATAGTAGAGTTAATTGTACATAATGTGCAATTGATTTTGGGAAATATAAGGACTGCTCATAGAAAACAAAAAAAATTACATTGATAACCTAATGAAATATTTTTATTCATGATTTTTGATCATGTATTTCTCAAATTTTCTCTATAGAACAGTTTTATCTGTAACAACCCAAGCATCCACGATGTGTTTCCCTTTAATCAATACAATTGCTTGTGTTATAAGCAACATAAAGTTCTAGCAGACCATGACAAACCAAACTAGCAATTTTATAAGCTATTATGAATAGTAACAAGAACTTTTTGAAATTTTATAATTTTTTTTCTCAAATTGGACATAATTTTTGGATTTGGATTATCAAATTTTTTTATAGTTTTTTTGTGGTTTTTTTCAAATAAACTTTCAATTTGTTATGAATAGTGAAAAACTCTGCATTATTGTTTAAAACCAAATGTTATTTAAATAAATATTATTTTTATTTAAATTTGTTTTGATGTAAAAAATTGATACATAATACCAATATTTTTCCAATGTAATATGATGGAGTTATTTTATAATAATATTAGAAATATAAAATTTTATTGTCCTTTTTAACATCTTTTACCCACCTTCATGGTACATTTGAAAATTGTTATAAAACATAATTTTACAACTTCTATGAATTGAATATAAAACATTTGGGAGATCTGATTGACATCAGTAATTAAAATTTGGATCAATAGGATGAAAATAATTTTTGGTGAATAGTATGTTTTGTATTTTATTTACCACGGGTAAAAGTAATTTAGGTAACTAAAGGTAAAAATGATATTATAATTACCCTAAAACATGTTATATTTCTATTATATAAGTTTATTTCAACAAAAATTCATCCTAGGAATAAAATATGATCTTTCTTATCGACATGGATTAAATTTGGACATTTATTATTATTTTATTTAAAGAAGAGTTAAAAGTGTTAAATTCATATTTTAATAACTAATAAATTTTTATTATAGGGTTTTACATATGATAAATTGTCATATAAATATTCATTAGAACAATAAAAATATTTCCTACATTATGGTATTTCATATATAATTTTATGACATTAAATAATTAAATTTATTTGTAACACAATGATGATGGAGTAATTACATTATTAATGAATTATTAAAATAATTGATATTATAAATATTAAACTAAATGTAATATCTGACATTTGATGAATTAAAAAAAATTCAAGGTTAATAGGACATGTTAGGGTTCATTCAATGAATTTTTTTGATGTAATAATGTTGTTATGACATTCAAAAAAACCAAATACTAAATAGTTTCATATTTTAAATAAATGTGTTTTAAAACAAATACTATTTTGTTAAATGATATAATATTCCTAAAAATATATGGTTTGGCCAATGGAATTATATAATGGTATATATATCCTTAGTGAACCACTTTTGGTTCTATTTTCATTTTATAGTATTTTTATTAACCATATAATATAAAAATATTAGATGACATGGTAAAAGTTAAAATATTTAACTAAGAGTTAAATCTAAAAGTTAAGGTTAATATGGTATCCTAAACATGTATAAAACAGATTTTTTGAGAGGTTTTAGATCAAAACCCACCTAAACATCTAAATAAATCAATTAAGATCAATTATAAATAGAAATTGATTTTATAATAAACTAATATTTCAAGATCATCCAAAAGTGACCTTCACAACTCTTATAAAAGGGTACATCCCATTCTCTCAAAATCACAATTCCAAAGCAATTTTACATAGACAAACCCTGCTCTAATATCCTCCCAGCTACCCTTATTTTATACTATAGGCCTTAATTTTATCAACAATCTAACCTATGTATCCCTTTTGATCAATTCAAAAGTAAGAACTCGAAGAAGAGATAATTATTTCATCACCTCTTTCAAGGTTCTTTTCTTCTTCCACTTCATCTTTTTTTTTGTTTACATACTGAAATAATAATTCTAGTACCTTAAACATAATTTGATGTCATTATAAATATGTTATAACAATATTCATTATTCAATCCATCCTATGAATGAAAATTTCAACATACATGTGTATGTACAGCCTACCGTCTTCACGTTGTGGAGTAGTTTGTTATTCCACACTTCATTATCTGGATGGGTATAATAATGAGAACAATTAATGTAAATAATAAATTTATCATGTTAATTATTCATTATATATGATATAATATCTAGTTAAAAATGATTTTACCATCAATAAAATGGTATTATCACTTATGCGTACGTACGGATTATCATCTCCGCGAATGCGGTAAGACTCATTCCCCTCTGTAAACATTCAGGAATAATTTTAATATTATGATAAAAAATATTTTTTATGAACTTAATATAATTCAAGATATTAATAAAATACATCCTATCTATAACAGAAACTACTTATGTAAAAAAACATATGAAGGAAAATGAATCAGTCAATACCAGAAAAAATTATACTACTAAAATATTATTAAAATAGCACTATTAAAAGTTCATATTTGAAAAAATATTTTTGTATGTGGTCCCTATATAATTTAATAACAAATTTTTAACTATTACAAATGAGTTTAAATTTCCCTTGACCAAGGTAATGTTCAAGGTAAGGTTCAATTTTACAATGTCATTATTTTCTGAGGTTGATTATCCAAAAGAACCTACTGTGATCTCTTTTTCATTCACATTTTTGTTTCTTAAAAAATTTCAAAACATATTTACTATTTACTAGAATATGTGTAAATGTAATTGGTACCCTTTTTTAATTTTTATAAAATATTTTGAATGGAATCTTTCTATCAAATTCCAAAAATATAACTTTATGAACTTTTTGACAAAATAAGGAAAGAATTTTTTTAAACATATTCAGCAGGTGTGGAATCTTTCTTCAATTATAAAAACTTCAAAGAATAACTTATAAGATTATAAAAATATTTTCCAAATAAAATTTTTCTTTAATTTTGAATGATTTCAATTTAAAAAGAAATATATCACTCAAAAAGTTTTTGTAATGATTTTATCTATGTCAAAACCATCATTGGATTTTACATTTGTTTGATGTTGATTTATTATAAAAAAATATTCCAATGTTTATTGAAGGTTTTGTGATATGTTTGACTATGGATGTGTTATTTGTATAGAATTAATGGTTTATGGTTAAAGTATTGACATTTCGGTTGTTAGTTTTAATATGAATATTTATATTATGTTTCAAAATTTTAATATGAGGAATGCATTGGACTTTTTATGAGAATAGTGGAGCCCTCTTTAGATCCTTGATGGATCGGTAGGTCTTATGAGAGAAACCTCTCTCTTGGAATAAGGCCTTAAAATATTATTTGTATTCATGGCATGAGGCCTTGACTATGTTGTTATGATGTCCGAAATTATGCATTCCATCATTATGAAATTACATATGGATATTAAATGTGATTATTTGACTAGTAAAATATCCATGTAAATAAATAAATGGAATTATTTTATTTATTTTACAATATTAATTGGATTTTTATTTTTTAAAAGGATTGTGTTTTATTCATATAAATTTCCTTAAATAATTATGCTTATTTATGAATTTTTTCTCTATATTTTTATCCTTACTCGGCTTCTGAGATCACACCTTTCTTAGGATTTATTTTCCCCCGGATGCAAAGAAGTGTATTATGATTAACCTGTTGAAATAGAATAAGGTATATGAGTGTGCTCAGAATAGCGCACAATGTTGTTGTTTTTCATTTCAAAATGTAATGTAAATTTTTTTATGTATCTAGTACATCCAAGGCATCTAAACTGATTGGTCTTTCAGGACATGATTCCTTGTATTAGGCTTGTGTTATGTAATAATGCACCAATTCTGGGTAATTTGGGTCTGGGCATTACAGTATGTATCAGAGGATGTTTATTATAGACCTTCTAAAATAGATATAGAAAAACAATGATTAGAGAACATTACCTTAAGATATACATTGAGGATTAGTATAGAATAACATCTTAGAATTTTTGAAATATAGAAAAAAATTTAATTTTCCATGAAATAAAACCTTATATGGATACGAGAAGCATGAGGCGGCTCTCGCACAGATGTTCCTCACAGTGAAATGTTTGACAACGAGTTTCGTGCATGACCCAGGGTATCCTAGTACATGATAAAGTGCCTTGCTACACTCTTGGTTATGACACTAATGGGGTATATTCTTATTATAATTCACATTTTCTTTACAAACCATTATGAAGCATTTATGGGTGAATATGTCGACAAAGAAACCAATGTTATGATTATGAGACTAGATGTGTGTAAATATTCAATTAATTCTGAGAATTGTTATAGTTTTCGGATTATACATAAGGAAATGATATAATCTAGTGTATTTCATTGTATGGAAATGGTCCCTAGTGGAAGGAATGGAAACAATATCAATTCATGTAATCAATGTATAGATTTCCCTCCTACTCATGATAATTATTATCGAGATGGTTAGGCAACCAATGAAGAAAAACATATAAGTATACTCAAAAATCTTACTCAGGTTATGAATAATAACCTTACCTATATGGAGCACCCTAATCCACAACATGGGGGAGTGATGTTAGACCGCCTCATGAGGAAAATAACACCAACATTCAATGGGACTAAAAATCTATTTCTAGATGATGAATGGATAACTTCCATAGAGAAAATTTTTCCTACTTTGGGGAGTTGCAAACGGGAAAATGTGCGCATCAGAGTTCATCACATCATGGGATTTTCAGATCAATAATGGTCATTAATTCAAAACACAATAGAGGATAAAGACATATTAGATAAATAATAGAGGTAGTTTAAAGATATTTTTATTGAAAAAATACATTCCATGTGACCATTGAGCCAATATGGAAATATAATTCAAGAGTCTGGAGAAAAAGGAGGATGCGATTGGCACAAAATATGAGGATAACATTACAAGGTTTGTAAGGCGTGTAGTAGATTATATACATAACCTAAGGAGTAAGATGGATAAATTCATTGATGGGTTAATTCCATTTATCTATAATTCATTAATCTCAAAATCCTTCTCAATGTATGAAGATATTGTCCAATTTCCTATGAAGACAGAAAAAAATCATCTATATCTTATGACATAAGAAAAGTATGAAATGAAGAGATCTACTAAAAAATATATAAATTTGAATGAGGGGAAGAAGGGAAAAGTTTAATTTTCATCCTATAGTAATTGTTAGAAGAAACACCCTGGTACATGGTTAAAGGGAATGTTAGTGTGTTATAAGTGGGGTGAAAAAGGCCACCATGCTCCTGATTGCAATGGAATGAAGGAGGCTTTTAATATTGAATGACCCAATTGTAGATAAATGGGACATTATGAAAATTAATGTCCTATGAGACAACAAAAATTACCTAATATAAGTCCAAGGGAGGAAGGCCAAGCTAATCAGATCACTACTACTGAGGTTTTGGCTCTGAATGACATGGGGGTAGGTAATTTAACTATTTTCTCAAATTTGGGCAATGCCTTGTTTGATTATAGATCATCACATTGTTTCATATCGTCCCAGATTTCAATAAAAATGAGATATTTACAATTTGATTTAACAAAGAGTTTTCAGAAAAAAAACAAATAATGGATGTATCATTGCAACCATGTTTTTTCATTAATCTCCCTTTAAGGAATATAAACAAACATTATCTACTGATTTCATCAACATACCTATTATAGAATATGATAAAATCCTCGGTATATATTGGCATTCAAAACATGATGCGAAAGATTATTATAAGAAGAAGGATGTTATAATTTTCGATGATGATATAGTGTACATTATCTTTAGAGCAGAAATGTCACCGTCTAAATCTTATCTAGATCCGCCCCCAGTAGATCTAATAAATTAAATTATTGGGGTTTAATAGAATGAAATTACTATTGGTGATGAAAAATATTGTTCAAATAATGTATGTACCTATTAAGAAATAATATGTTGATGTTTTTCCAAAGGATTTACCTGGACGTCCTCCAGAATGAGAAATTGAGTTTTCAATTGATTTAATTCTTAGTTCAAGGAAAATATAAAAGTCCCCATACAGAATGTCCACTGCAAAATTAGTGGAACTAAAGAAACAAATAGAGAAATTGAGTAATAAGTGATTTATTTTCTCAAGTGTGTCTCCATGGGGATCCCATGTTGTTTTTGATAATTAGAAAGATGGATCTATGAGGTTGTGCATTGACTAATGGTAGATGATTGATATAATAATAAATTATTGGTATCCCCAACATTGAATTGATGATTTATTTGATCAAAATCATGGAGAAAAATATATTTCCAAGATTTATCTTCGATCTGGATATCATCAATTTTTTGTGAAGAAGGAATTCATTCCAAAGAATGAATTTGGAACAAGTTATAGGCATTGAATGTTTATAGTTATTCCTTTTGGGCTGACTATTGCAACCACTATTATCATAGATCTAATGAATATAGGTTTCAAGGAACATCTTGAAGACTTTGTAGTGTTATTTATTGATGATATCTTTGTATACTCTAAAAACTACGAAGATCTTGAAAATCGATTGCACACTATTCTAAACACTCTTAGAAAAAATAAATTATATGAGATGTTTAGAAAGCATGAATTATGGATTCAAGAGATTTCATGGCTTGACCAAACTGTCTCTAAAGATAGATTCTCATTTTATCATTCTAAGAAAAGATAAAACTCTGAATGGCTAGTACACACGAGTATAATTGAGGTATCTGGTTTTATTGGTTTAGTTGGTATTTATCGACATTTTTCCTAGAATATTTCCTGATAGGATAACTCATTAACCAATACCACACGTAAAGGCATTTAATTTTTTGTACATAAGAGTTTGAAGAATGTTTTTTAAAAATTGATGAAATTATTATTCAATGATCATATATTAACTCTACCATTGAGGAATGATGTGTTAGTTATTTATAGTGATTCATCAAATAAAGGTACAGTTTGTTTACATATGCAGAAAGGTAGATTCATTGCCTATGCATCATGTTATCTAAACATTCATAAACAAAACTATCTTACTCATGATCTTGAGTTAGAAGATGTAATATTTTCTCTGAATATATGGAGACCCTGTCTCTATGGTATAAAATGTGAGATATATACCGATCATAAGAGTTTGATGTATATTTTCTCACAAAAAGAACTCAACATGAGGCATAAGTGATGGCTTTAACTACTCAATGATTATAATTACACTATACACTACCACCTGGGGAAGGAAAATAAGGTGGAATATTCTTTGAGGTGGAAGGATCATGGTGTTTTGAACTTGATTTGAGTTAAAAAGGATCCTATGTTCATGGATATAGTAAATATGGATATGTGAATAATCATGGAAGGTGAAACATAAAAACTTTTTCAAAAGGATGCCAGTCCATCTTTACTAGAATTTATAAAAAGTTATCATACTGATGATGAAATGTTTCATACGAAAATTAAAGTTGTTAATGATGGGAGATAGATTGAAATTGTATATGAAGATGAAATTTTGGAATTTTGGAGGAGGAATTGTGCTCTAGATATACCTGATCTAAAAATTCAATTCTTGTATGACTCTCATAGTTCCATTTTCTCTATACACCTTTGTATCACTAAGATGTATAGGGATGTTAAGGAACATTTTTTGTGGGAAAAAATGAAAAGGGAGATTGCTAATTATATTTCAATATGTATGGTTTTTCAATAGGTTAAGGCTAGAAGACAACATCCTAGAGGAATCATGAAACCTCTTTCCATACCTGAGTGGAAATGGGATGATATAATGATGGGATTTTTCTTGGGTCTACTGATGAATCCTAGAAGGAATGCGGCAATATGGGTCATTATTGATCATCTTATCAATTCATCACATTTTAATGATATTATATAAGATTTACCTCTTGAAATTTTAACAGGAAAATATATTAATGATGTTGTAAGAGTTAATGGTGTACCCATATCAATTGTTTCCGATCATGATCCTTATTTTATATCATAATTCTGGGAAATTCTTTAGGAATCCTTAGATATAGAACTTCGTTTGAGTACTACCTACCACCATAAAACTATAAGACCATCAGAATGGACTACTAAAACCTTAGAAGACATGTTGGGATCTCTCTCACATTTCTTTAAAGGTATATGGGGTCAATATTTACCTCTAGAATAATTTTTTGATAACAATATCTTCCATTCATGTTTTCTGATGGCACCATATGAAGCGTTATATGGAAAGAGATTTCACACACAAACTTTTTCGGATGATATTGGTGAAAGAAAACTCATAGGGCCAAAACTTATTGAGGAAACAATAGAATATGTGAAGATTATCCAAACCCACATCAAAGCATCTCAATGCTGGAAAAAGAGCTATATCAATAACCGAAGGAAGGATTTGGAATTTCATGTAGGTGATAATGTTTTAATTAAAGGAATCTCAATGCAAGGGTGTTATATGATTCAGTAAGAAGGGAAAATTTAGTCCTAGGTACATCAGAACATTCAAAATTCATGAATGAACTGGAGTTATAGCTTACCATTTAACAATTCCACCAAGTCTCTCTAAAGATCATTAGGTGTTCCATGTATCAATGTTGAAATAATATATGCCTGAACAAACACATGTACTCACCTATGATGAATTAGAAGTATTACTTTAATTTCTATATTGTGTAGAGCCTGTCATGAATCATAATACTAGAGAACAAGTTTTGGGAAACCAGACAACTCACCTTGTAAAATTTATTTGGAGAAACAATAAAATTGAAGAGACGACATGGGATCCTGAGGATCATATGATGAAGAACAACCTGAATATTTTTATACAGTAATATTTTAGAAATTTTTAGGATGAAATTATTTGAAAAAGGGGAGAATGTAACAACCCAATCATTAACAATTTGTTTTACTTTGAATAATATAATATCTTGTGCTTTAGGAAACTTCGTGTTCTAGCACACCACAACAAATCAAACTGGCCCTTTTAAAAGATGTTATGAATTGTAATACCCACTTTTTAAAATTTTATAACTTTTATTTTTCAAAATGGATTATATTTTTTGATTAGGCATATAATAATTTTATTAGGGTGAATTATTTTTAATTTTTTAAAACATTCAATTATTGATGAATTGTGAAAAACACTACATTATTGTTTAAAACCTACTGGTTATTAAATAATAATTATTTTTATTTAAATTTATTTTAAATTAAAAATAGATACATAATAAAAATATTATTCCAATTTAATTAATTGGAGTCATTTTATAATAAGATTAAATATAAATTATTTTATTCAAATTTTTTACATCTTTTACCCACCTTCTAAGAACAATTGTAAATTTGCATTAAACCTATGTTTACCACTTCTTTGAATTGAGTTCAAAAAATCAGAGGGTCAAGGTTAACATGATTAAGTAAAATTTTGTTCAATAGGATGAAAATAGTTTTAGGTGAATAGTAATTATTGATTTTACTTACCCCGGTTAAAATTAAATAGGGTAATTAAAGGTAAAAATGATATCATAATTGTAACGCCCCGACCCCAGTTACCCAGAGCCGGTGAATTAATTACATAAAATTGGCATGATCACAAGAAAGATCAAATCTCGAAAGACCTATTGGTTTAGTAGCCTTGGAAACACTGGATATATTCATAAGTTTTACATTACATCATCAAAATAAAAAAACTACTACAACAACATATTGTCTCCATAGTCCACACTATTAACCCCTCATAATATCCCTACAAGTCATTCATAATTTACTTCTTCACATCCTGGGAAAATAAAACATAGAAAATGGGTGAGCTCAAATTTCCAGTAAGGATAACAATATAGCGGAAACTTTCATAAATAAGAATAAACATTTAAGGCAATGTATAACTAAAACAAAAGCCTTTTAAACTTTAACTTCAACATTTTATGGCATAAATAAAATGAAATAATTCCATTTACTTATTCACATGGATATTCTACTAATCGAATAATCACATGCAATATCAATAACCACTTTCATAATGATGGAATGCATAATTCCAGACTATCATAACCACATAGCCAAGGCCTCTTGCCAAGACTACAAATAAGATTTTTCCAAGGCCTTGTGCCAAGACACTAGTTTGTCTCATGAGACCTGCCGATGCATCGAGGAGCTATAGCGGGCTCCACCCGTCACATATTAAGTCCAATGCATTCCCATATGAAAAGGTTTAAACATAACATAAACATTCATATTAAAACTAGCATACGAAATGTCAATACTTTCACCATAAACCATGAATGGTGTATAAAAAATAGCACATCCACAGTAAAACATATCACAAAACCTTCATTACAATATAAAAGTTTTGTATCATAATATATCATCCTCAAATAAGTGTAAAATCCATTAAAGGATGTTGACATAGATGAAATCAAATCTCTTTTTAAAAAAATACCTCTTTCTATTTTGAAATCATTTAAGAGACATATATTTATAAAATAAAACATTTTCTTTGAAAATATTCTTATAATCTTGTAAGAGAAGCTTTGATGATTTTATAACGGCGGAAAATAATCGCACCCACCGTAAAAGTTAAAAAAAACTTTCTTATCTTAATTCTGTCGATAAGGTTAAAAAGCACCTTGTTTGGAAAACGAAGGAAAGATTCCCTTATAAACCTCTTATAAAAAGTCAAACAAGGGTATAAATGAATTTAACCCATATTCTTTTAAATATTAAAAATGTTTTGAAATACATTTTTAAGAAACATGGACGTGGATGATAACGAGGTCCCAGTAGATAATTATGTATAAACAACCTCGGATAATGAAGAGATTGCGAAATAAACCCTTACCTTGAACTTTCCCTTAGTCGATGGTATGTTAACCTCCTGTATAATAATTAAAACACTGTTATTAAATTATACAATAATCATATACATCAATATGATATCATATATGATCTTTTAACATTGCTTTATTAATAATATCTTAGTATTATCGTCATTTCGGGTGATAATCGATTCGTTCTTCTTAAATGTTTGGTTACGTAAGACATGTTTGTAATGGATAGATTATATCTTATTCATAATAAAAATTATATTAACATTATTTTTAACCCTAAAATGAGAATAATACTTGAATGGATACGATGGAGGATGGATCTCGCCGTGTTCGTGGAGACGGTAGTCCGTACGTACGCACGAACGCTACTTCCATTTAATTTTTCATTTTAAAAGAACTGAATCCAAATGATACATAGGTATATTATTATTCTAGTATAATATAATATTTTATATATGTTACTTATGTTCATTAACACAATTCTTTATACGTTCCATGTGTGGTATGAACGAGTCATATCATTTTAAGGGGGCGGTAGTCCGCACTTCCTCAAATGAAATTATCGTATGTATATACAACATGAAACGAATAATGGTATGAAATAAAATGGAATTACAGAATCTTATATATAAAATATGTATCATTAATATCACACTTAATTACAGTGCCATCATAATGGCCACCATGAGAGGCGGTAAGATGTATTTGAAAAATCATCGTTTCGTGAGGCGTTAGTTTGCCATTCACAGAAACATTATGTTCATCATCCATTAGATCGAGGTGTGTGTATGTCTAGTTCGAATCCTTCTTATAAAAAAATCCTAGTATATTGAGGATACTTTTGTTGTTACAAAAGAAAGGAAATAAAAAGAGTTTGGGCGTTGGAGAAGCAAAATAAATGAAAATAATTTAAGAGAAATCGTTACCTTTAATTTAGGTAACTCACTTTGGTTGGAACCAAAGGACTTCTTGAAAGGCTTTCTGCCTTATGGAAAGATTAAAGGAGGAGGATAGGGATGTGGGGAGCTTATTTGGGCAGGGTTTGGACGAGCCAAGTGGCTTGAGAGGTGTGAGGAATGAGTAGAAGTGGTCTCCTTTTATAAGGGAGAGGAGGGGCTCTTTAGGAAAGAGTGAAAGTATTACTTTATAATATAATTATATTCGGTTTATAATGGTCCAAAAATCATTGAGGTCGAAGATACTATTACTAATATTCTAAATAACATCAACCAATAATAATTGGACAGGTTTTAGATAATATTTTAATCATTATAATCTTATTTATTTAAATGATTTATTAATGAGGTAAACATTGCATCATTATTGTGTCATTAATAATTTAAATTATTTTATGTCTAAAAATTATAAATAAAATATAATTATGTAAGAAATCTTTTTATCTTTTTAATGAATATTTATAATCGAAAATCCAACATGTATAACCCTATGTAAAAATTGTTCTTCTAAAAGATGTAAGCTTATGCCATTTTTATTTTTATTTTAACATTATTAATATAATATGTCCCTAACACATACAAGTGGCTCTAAGGGGTCCCCAAATCGACCCAAGGATGCCCATGGTCGGGTATGTGTCCACCAATAAGGTTAGGACACGTTTTAGGGTAATTTTGTATTATTATAATATTATTTTTTAACCCTTATTTAGGGATTTACCCTTTAACCATGTTAAATAAAATATTTACCGCAGTAATTATTCAAAATGTGTAAAAATAAAAGTTACCTATTTACATAATTTGGACATCCTGATTCCAAATTTGTAATCAATTTTTCCAAATTCAAAACACATAAGTGGCAGAAATTAATTTAAAATTAATTCCCGTTGTTAAAATAAAAAGCGTGTTTTTAAGAGATAATAACTATCAAAAGATTGACACTTGTTTATGTCTGGTTTAATTGTGAAATTATGTCCAATGACAAACATTAAATTAAATGGTAAAAATATATTATAAATATACTTTAAAACCTCTCAAATTCATAATTTATCAATATTAGTTATTTTGATTAAAAAAGTTGATTTTAATAAAAATTTAGTAATTTTCACTATTCATCAAAATATAAAAGTTATCCGAAAAGTACCAAAATTTCACCCTAGGCTAATTTCAATATTCCGAATCCAAAAATAAAGTCCATTTTGAAATATAAAATATATATGATTTCAAAAAGTAGGTATTACTATTCATAACGGCTAGTTTAATTAGTTGTGGTGTGTGTTAGAACTCGAGGTTGCGTACAACACACGCTATCGCATTATTGGAAGGGAAACGTACCGTGGAAGCTTGGGGTGTTACATTCTCCCCTCCTTAAAATGATTGCATCCTCGAAATTTCTAGGGTATTACTGCATAAAAAGACTCGGGTGGTTCTTCATCATAAGTTCCTCAGGTTCCCACGTTGCCTCTTCCATCTTAGAATTTCTCCACAAAACTTTTACCAGACGCGTCGTCCGGTTTCTCGGTACTTGTTCTCTTGTATCAAGAATCCTGACAGGCTCTTCACAAAAAGACAGATCGGGTTCCAGTTCTAATTCCTCAAAGGTGAGTACATGCGTTGGGTCAGGCATGTATTTTCTCAACAGAGATACGTGGAACACATCGTGAACTTTGGAGAGACTTGGCGGCATTGCCAATCGGTAAGCTACAGCCCCAATTCGTTCTAGAATTTCGAAAGGTCCGATGTACCTAGGACACAATTTACCTTTCTTACCAAAACGTATGACTCCCTTCCATGGAGATACCTTCAGGAAAACATGATCACCGACTTGAAATTCCAAATCCTTCCTTCGATTATCGGCATAGCTCTTCTGCCTACTTTGAGCTGCTTTGATGTGATTTTGGATTACCTTCACCTTTTCCACCATTTCCTCCACCAGTTCTGGGCCTACAAGTTTTCTTTGACCAACGTCATCCCAACAGGTTGGTGTACGACATCTCTTTCCGTATAACGCTTCATATGGTGCCATCTGAATACTCGAATGGAAGCTATTGTTATAGGAAAATTCTACCAGTGGTAAATATTGATCCGACATACCCTGAAAGTCAAGTGAGCAAGATCTCAACATGTCTTCTAGGGTTTGAATAGTCCGTTCTGATTGTCCATCTGTCTGAGGGTGGTAAGCAGTGCTCAAAGGAAGTTCAGTATCCAAGGATTTCTGAAGACTTTTCCAAAATCTTGAAGTAAAACGGGGATCACGATCAGAAACAATCGATAGGGGTACTCCATGAAGTCTCACAACTTCATTAATGTATAGTCTTGGTAGACGTTCCAGGGATAGATCTTCTCTTATAACAAGAAAATGTGCTGACTTGGTAAGACGATCAACAATAACCCATATCGCATTGTTCCTTCTAGGAGTCTTTGGTAGCCCCATGACAAAGTCCATCGTAATATTGTCCCATTTCCTCTCCGGTATGGGAAGAGGTTGCATGACTCCTCCAGGTTGTTCCTTCCAGCTTTCACTTGTTGACAAACCATACATCTTGACACAAAATCAGCAATCTCCCTATTTATGTTGTCCCACCAAAAATGTTCCTTCAAATCTCTATACATTTTGGTGCTCCCAGGGTGTATAGAGAAATTGGAACTATATGCATCATCCAACAATTCCCTCTTCAGATCAGGTAAATCGGGAACACAAAGTCTCTTCCCGAATTTCAAAATTCCATCTTCATACACAAAGTCTCTCAATCTCCCATCATTCACAGCTTTAATCATCTTCTAAAATTCTTCATCATCGGTATGAGAACTCTTAATCCTTTCTAGTAAATATGGTTTGGAAACCATTTGAAAAAGCATTGATGTTTCACCTTCCCTGGTTATTCCCATGTCCATCTTCACTAGATCCATGAAAATTGGATCCCTTTCAATTCTCATCATGTTCAAAACTCCATGGTCTTTTCTGCTCAAAGCATTTGCCACCTTGTTTTCTTTCCCCGGGTGGTAGTGTATCGTGCAATCATAATCCTTGAGTAATTCAAGCCATCTCCTTTGCCTCATGTTGAGTTCTTTTTGTGAGAAAATATACTTCAAACTCTTGTGATTAGTATAAATCTCACATTTTTCACCATAGAGGTAGTGTCTCCATATCTTCAAAGAAACGATCACAGCTTCTAACTCAAGATCATGAGTAGGATAGTTTTGTTCATGAATTTTCAACTATCGTGATGCATAGGCAATAACTCTATCATTCTGCATAAGGACACAACCAAGTCCTTTCTTTGATGCATCACTATAAATAATGAACCCATCATTCCCCGATGGTAGAGTCAATATAGGAGCATTGACTAATCTTCTCTTCAGTTCTTCAAAACATTTTTCACACTCTTTTGTCCAAACAAATTTAACCCCTTTACGTGTGAGCTTCGTTAATGGGTTAGCCAATCGGGAAAAATTCTGGACGAAACGTCGATAATAACCTGACAAACCAATAAAACTACATACCTCAGTTATACTCGTAGGTGCTGGGCATTCTTGGATTGCCTTGGTCTTAGAAGGATCAACAGAGATTCCATCTTTAGAGACAATATTTCCAAGAAAAGAAATATCCTGACGCCAAAATTCACACTTGCTAAACTTCCCATATAATTCATGCCTCCTCAGAGTCTTGAAGATAATGCGCAAGTGATTTTCATGATCTTCGTAGGTTTTGGAGTATACCAAGATATCATCAATAAATACCACCACAAATTCATCGAGATACTCCTTGAAAACTCTATTCATCAGATCCATGAATACAGAGGGTGCATTGGTCAATCCAAATGGCATTACGGTAAACTCGTAATGCCCGTACCTGGTTCGAAATGCTGTCTTCGGAATGTCTTCCTTTTTCACACACAACTGATGGTATCCAGATCGAAGGTCAATATTTGAAAAGTATTGAGCTCCATGTAGTTGTTTAAATAAATCATCAATACAAGGTAGGGGATTCTTTTTCTTTATCGTTATAGCATTGATCTCCCTGTAGTCTATACATAACCTCATAGATCCATCTTTCTTTTTAACAAAAATAACAGGGGCTCCCCATGGAGAAACACTAGGGAGAATAAATCCCTTATTACTCAATTCCTCTAGTTGTTTCTTTAGTTCGACTAATTCTACAGTGTCCATTCTATAAGGGGTCTTCGATATAGGCCTTGATCCAGGAATCAAATCAATGGAAAACTCAACTTCTCGTTCTGGAGGATGTCCAGGTAAATCTTCTGGAAATACATCTACAAATTCTTTCACAACAGGTACATCCTCTATTTGAACATTCCTTTCCTCACCGACAGTTATTTCATTCTCTTCCTCCCCAATAATTGAATTAAGTTGAGCTACTGGGGGTGGATCTAAATAAGAATTAGGTGGTGACGATTCTGCTCTAAAAATAAGGTGTTCCATATCATTATCATCAAGAATCGTAACCTCTTTCTTCTTACAATAAATCTTCGCATCATAGTCCGAAATCCAGTCCATACTGAGGATTATATCAAACTCAATCATAGGTATGACGATGAGATCAGCCGATAAGGAAAATTTATGTGCTCTAATGGGGACTGATTCACAAAACTTTGTTGCAATGATACTTCCCTTAGGAGTTTTAACTAACAACTCCCTTATTAAATCAAATTGGAAATATCTAATTTTCTTAGCAAACTGGGAAGATATGAAACAATGTGATGATCCAGAATCAAATAATGAATTTGCTAAACTTGAGGAAACCATTAAATTACCTACCACCACGTCTTTCGGAGCTTCTACCTCAGGAGTAGTGATAGCATAAGCCTGGCCTTGATCCCTTGGCCTTTTCTGAGGTAAGTTCTCCTGACGCTTAGGACATTCATTTGCATAATTCCCCATCTCCCTGCAATTGTAGCACTGAACATTGGTAGCTTCCTTCTTCCCCTTGCAATCACGAGCTTGGTGGCCTTTTTCACCACACTTGTAACAGACTCCCATTCCCTTCAAGCAAGTACCAGGGTGTTTCTTCCCACATTTACCACAGGATGGATATTCAACCTTTCCCTTCTTCCCCTTATTTCCATTCCCAGATTGATCAGAAGGTCTCTTCTTCTCTTTCTTTGCTTTAAAGTCATAAGACTTAGAGAATTCCTTTTCGGTCTTGATAGCACATGAGACAATGTCTTCGTACGATGAAAAGGATTGTGAGACTAATGCTCGACGGAGAAATGGTTTTAACCCATCAAAGAAACAATCAATATTACTTCATTGGTTACGTATATAATCACCAGCATACCTTGCTAACCTTGTAAGGTTAGCATCATACTTTGCGACATTCTCATCCTCCTTCTGTCTCAGACTTAGAAATTGCCTTTCCATATCTGCTCGATGGTCGCGAGGGAAGTATTTTTCTAAAAACAGATCTTTGAACTCCCTCCATTCCATATTTTATACTTCGTCATCTTCCTTCATGTTTTGAATCATTGACCACCATTGATCAGCATCTCCAGTGAGGTGGTAAACTGCCATGATAACTTTTTCCCTTTCACTGCTCCCCAAAGCCTGAAATATTTTCTCTAGGGAATTTATCCATTGCTCAGCTACTAAGGGATTTGTACTCCCATTGAACGTTGGTGGTTGTTGCATCATGAATCAATATAACATTGATCCTCCACGCTGCGGATCAGGGTGCTCCATACGGGTATGGTTATTATTCATAACCTGAGTAAGTTGTCTCAGTATGGTGATTAGCTGATCGGCACCAATTATATCACCAGCCCCACAATAATTATATTGAGCAGGAGGGCAATACCTACATGGAGTGCGTGCATTGATACGGTTTCCATTTCTTCCACTAGGCGCCATTTCTAAACAATGGAATAAACTAGATCAGTTTATGAATCAAAATACATAATCCCATACTTATAAAACACTTAACATAAATTGAACTATTTATGGATATAATCCATAATTATAAAAATTTTTTCTATAAGGAATTATATACTCATAAACCCTTCATAATGATTTTTAATGAAAATGGGAGTTATCCTAAGCATATCCCCTGGGAGTGTGTTAGAACTCCAGGTTGTGGTGTGTGTTACTATTCACAACGACTAGTTTAATTAGTTGTGGTGTGTGTTAGAACTCCAGGTTGCGTACAACACACGCTATCGCATTATTTGAAGGGAAACGTACCGTGGAAGCTTGGGGTGTTACAATAATTACCATAAAACATTTTATAATTATATTTGACATGTTTATTTCAAAAATAATCTTAAGAAAAAACTTGATCATTTTCTATCCAATTTGATTTGATTAGGACATTTATTATTATTTTATTTAAAAAAGTGTTAAAACTATTAAATGTGAATTTTAATAGCGAAAAAATTTTTATTATAGGGTTACACCTTATATAAATTCGACTATAAATATTCATTAAAAATATAAATTTTTTTATGAAATCATTCTATTTTATTTACAATTTTTAGACATTAAATAATTAAAGTTATTTATGACTCAATAATAATGCAATTATTACCTTATTAATGAATGATTAAAATAATTGATATTATATATATTAAAATAATTGTAAATTTAGACTCTTGATGCATTAAAAAATTTCTAGGTGAATATGACATGTTAGGGTTTATTCAATGATTTTTTTCAATGTCTTAAAGTTTTTATGAATTTTACAAAAACAAAGTACTAAATATTGTGAAAATTAACATAAATGTGTTTAAAAAATAATATTTTATTAAATGATATTATATTCCTAAAAGTATAAGGATCATCCAAATTACATATATAATGACATGTATATCATTAATTAACCACATTATGTTTTTTTTCATTTTATTGTATGTTTATTAACCATGTAAAATAAAAACACAAGAAGACATGGTAACAGTTAAACTATTTAACTAAGAGTTAAATCTAAAAGATAAGGTCAATATAGTAAAAAAAAATTTCTAAAACATATTGTTTGAGGGGTTTTGGACCCAACCCCACCTTATCCTTGAAATAAATATATTTTGAGCCATTAGAATTGTAAAATTATTTTATAATAAAATAATATTTCATGATTTTCTTAAGTAGACCCTCACCTCTCTTATATAAGGGTACAACCCTTTATCTCAAAATCACACCTCCAATGCCTTTTGGCTCGGACAACCCCAGATAATATATCCTACCAAATACCCTCACATCAGCATATAACCCTTAATTTGATCATAAATCCAACCTACATATCCCTTGGGATAAAATTAAAAGGAAGCACCTTGAGAAGTGGATATTATTTCATCACCTCTTTCAAAGTTCCTTTTACCTTCCACTTCTTCATTCTTTGGTGTTTGAACAAAAAAATAATGAATCTACTACATTATAAATTATGTGATGTTATAATAAATATGGTAAAACCATATTCATTATTCTATCCATCATATGAATAACAAAATCACCATACGTGTGTACGTACGGCTTAACGTCTCCACGTTGTGGTGCAGTTTGTTATTCAACACTTCATTATTTCAATGTGTATAATAAAGAGATTAATAGATATAAATAATAAATATAACATTTTAATGACTCGGTATATATGATATACCACCCAGTTACATACAATTTCACCATCAGTAGAATGGTATTATCGTTCATGCGTAAATACACATTACCGTCACCACTAACGCAATAAGACTTATTTCCCATTGTAACCATTCAAGAATAATTTTCATTTTATGATTAAAAATAATGTTTACTAACTTAATATCATTATGGATATTAATAAAATACATAATATACATAAAAAACATGACTTATGTAACAAAACATAAAAAGTATAATGAATCACTCAACACCAGAAACAATGATACTACTAAAATATTTTTAACAAATCAATATTAGAGGATAATATATAATATAATATTAATGTATTAGTTATTGTATAATTTAATAATAGTTATTTAACGATTTTATAGGAGGTTAACCTACCCTCAAACTAGGAAAATTATAAGGTATGTTTTAATTTCACAATCACTTTATTATCTAAGGTTGTTTATATGTGAGTATTTATTGGGTCCTCATTATCATCAACATCTGTGTTTCTCAAAAAAGTATTTCAAAACATTTATAATATTTTCTAGAATATGGGGTGAAGTCATTTATTCCATTTTTTTACTTTTTATAAAATGTTCTGAATGGAATATTTCCGTTACTTTCCAATCAAAGTACATTATAACCTTTTTCAACCAAATAGGGATAGAATGTTTTTTAAAACTTATATAGCGAGTGTGGCTATTTTCCATTGTTATAACACCTTCTATGCCTCCCATACATTATTATAAAATTTTTTCAAAATAAATTTTTTCTTTTCTTTTGAATGATTTCAATTAAGAATGAAATATTTCAACCAAATATTATTTTGTATTGATTTAAGCTATCTCCGTATCCATTGTTGGATTTTAAATTTGTTTGAAATACATTTATTATGATACAATCATCCATATTTTATTGAAGAATTTGTGATATGTTTGGAAAAGGATGTTCTTTTTTTATAACATTAACTGTTTATGGTTAAAGAATTTACATTTCATATGGTTGTTTTGATTTGAATGTTTATATTATGTTTCAACCTTTTTGTTTGAGGAATGCATTGGATGTAGTAAGTGATATGTGGAGCCTACTATAGCTCTACGATGCATCAATAGGTGTCATGAGACAAACTAGTGTCTTGGAATAAGGCCTTGACATAATATTATTTTTATTATTGGAACGATAAATTGACTATGTGGATATGATGTCTATCATTGTTCATTAGATCATTATTAAATTAGATATTGATATTAAATGTGATTAATCGTCTAATAGAATATCCATGTAAATAAGTAAATGTTCTTAATTGATTTATATTTTCCAGATTATGTCGATGTTTATGATTAAAAGGATTTTGTTTTAGTCTTATACATCACCTTAAATGTTTATGCTTATTTTAGAATGTTTCTCCAATATTTTTATCCTTACTAGGCCTCTGAGGTCATGCATTTCTTATGTTTTATTTTTCACAGGATGAGAAGAATTATATTATGATTAACCTACAATAGTAAGATAATGTATATGATTATGATAAAAATGGGACATAATGTTGTTTTTTTCATTTCATAATGTAATTTTAAACTTATGTATGTATCCAGTACTTCCAAGCACACTAAACTGATCTGTCTTTCGGGAAATTATTACATGTATCATGCCAATGTTATGTAATATTGCACTGACTCTGGGTAACTGGGGTCAGGGGTTTATAATCACCTTGTTCGTAAAAAGTGAATTTTATTTATATGGTTCAATGAACCATGTGAAATCTTAGATAATGATGGATCATTTTACTACTGAGTTTATTTTTCCCCTAATTTTATGAATGGAACATAATGTACAACATGTTTTAATGTAATGAAAATATGTGTTGGATTAATCTAATTATTTGAGCTGTGAAGTAAATTAGTTGGAAGAGAATATTTTATATGAGGATACTGTAGTTCAGATTCTTGACTATATAGATAATGTTTTGTTTATTATTATAATTCACTAGTATAATGTTTCATGGATAAATCATATGATTTTGGAGCCAACATGGGAATATGAAAATGTTATGAAGTAATGATATCTGTGATAGTTTAATAATAGAAAAAAATAGAAATGATAATTTTTAAATATTGTGTGAAGGATATAAAAACCTAGTAATGATATCATTAATCAATTACTTAATAATTAATATGTGTTAGATATTTGTATTATTTTAAAAAATATTATGTCATTTTTAAATCAAAAAAGGAAATAGTTTAAGAAAAGAATTTTATTATAGGATTTTTTTAAAAAAAATTAAATTTTAAAATATAGAATAATAATTTTAAAAAATAATTTTCTTTTTTGAAATCAACATATTATAATTTACACTATGGTGAATTTTTAGATTTTTCAGAAAATATTAATTTTTTTGGGTCTATAGAATTGTGTAGATTTTTATAAAAGGGTCATTTAATTTTATCAAATTAGAAAAATTAAAGGTATCAATATTTTTTTAATTAGATTAAAACTAACATAATTATTATTTATTTATTTCTAATACAAATAATTACATTCAAATTAGCATTACATTTATTTTTAATATATGATCATTTTTGGGTTTAAAATAAACTTTTCTAAAAACACAATTAAAATGAATAATGTTTCCCATTTTTAATTATTTTTTAAACCATAATGGGGAATTTTTTAAATTTAATATATAGAAAATAATAATAAAATATTAATTTTCTTCATATAATTATTATTATTAGTCATGGAATTAATTTGAAATCATTTTTTCTAACACTACACTCTTCTTAAAACACATTTTATCGCCACATATAATGAATTAATATTAAATTAAATTTTGAATCCTAATAGAGTTTAATATTTAAAAATATGATCCCATATTTGTAATTATAATAAATTATTATTCATAATAATTACACAATAATTTCTTACTAAAATGATTAGTGAAAAAATTTAATTATATCAACTATTTAAAAAAGAAGTCTACATTGTGGCTAAAAATTAAACATAACGTAAAAAATAACCATGTAACAAATACAAAAAAAAATTTTAGCCATATTAAAACTATATGAATTTGATTATTTATTTTTGTTAATTAATGGTTCATGCGTCCATGAAAAAACATTTTTCTAATTCCCTATTTCAAAAACATCTATGTGTGCCACTAACCCCACATACAAAAGGCCACCACATATCATATTCCATTCACAACATAAAAAATAATTGTTGTAGAATATATATAGAAAAATCACTTATCCACATCCCTAATATAATTCTGTAATACTAAATTTTTGCATAAATACCATGAATATTAGCCTTTTGTGAAAACCAATAAAATATACCTCAAGAAAAGAAAACATTCATCAATAAGAAATTCTATTTCCACTCTATCTCCGCCACATAAAGTATTATTCTACAATTATGAAATATTAACACCAATATATTCTATATAATGATATGTTTTTGTCACGGTTAAAACTGAAAACCAAACAGAGGCCATACAAATGTATTTTAAATCATTATTAGTGAGCATTGAATGCAACCACTAAAAGAAACAATATAATTTTTATTTCTATTACCACCTATCAATGTTTGTTATAATTATGGATATAAATATAATATATTGTATATATAACATAATTATACATATGGGGGCATTATATCATAAATAATCTTTTATATTTCATTCCATAAGGGATGCAATAAGTCACTATAACGTACTGTGGACTATTTCCTGACAAATTTATTGCATGGATAGTAATTAGAGAAATAGTAATGAAAATATGTGATATAAATTAAATATTTATATTATTAATGACATATATATAATTATATATTTATAATATATCATTTAATTTCATTCCACTTTAGTAAATAAAAAAAGTTTTAATATCATTTGTGAACATGTTGATTGTCGCCTCCATGAAGCAATGTGATTCACTTTTTCATAACCACATCATAAGAATTATGTATATATTAATATGTAATAAAATAATATTTTATGTATGTTATTTAAATTTAATATATATATAAATTCTACTTACTTTATTTTCATAATTATCATTAAAAAATGACGACATTATACATGCATTTGTAGGGTCTACACTCTCCATTGTCATAAGGTAAGATCATTTTTCATAAAAATATTTAATCCTTAATATTAAAAGTATAATTTGTTAAATAAATATGGTTATTATTTGAAAATTATTAGTATTTATAATATATGTAAGATAAAAATAAAAAACGACTCTATATAATTTTACAACAGGCAGAGAACCCACAACCACTTTCATGACTTCATCAATGAACCAAAACAAACATCATATTCAACATGATGAAAGAACAAAAAATATCAAAAACCAGACCATCATATTTAACTAGAAACAATAGTTGTGCATGTAAGCAGGTTAGGAGATCATTCGACACCATCTCTCAACCACCAACACTATTTGAAAACCACCACAAAATACCCTCATACTGAACCAAATGTTACCAAGAACAAGAGGATTGATAGTAAGAGTAGACTTGGGTGAACAGGTCGAGGAATAAATCATTGAACCACCCACCAAAAAATTTAAAAACCACCAATGTTATTTCTTGATATACTACTATGGGGTTTATCAAAGTGTTTTATGAGATAATAGCTCACATGGGACCATAATATAGCAACAAACTAACCACAAAAAATCCACTGAATTAGTACAATCTAAACTCTACACAAAATATACATAATGAGATTGATGAAAAAGGAGAATAAAGAGTCTAATATAAGAAAAATACTATAAAAAAGTGATAGATAAATATATAGAGGAGGATAAATATCATAGGGAATGAAGAGGGAGATGAATAATAAAAGGGGGAAAACGTAAATCCCTAAAGGAAATAGAAAAAACGGCTAATTAAAAAGGAGAACTAATCGTGGCTAGAAAACAGGAAGGAGAAAATGTGAATCTAGGAATAGAAAATATGGTTGACATTTCATGTTGTAAAAATGGATACTGTATTGAATTTTACACTTTGTATGTTATGGTCATGTATTATTTGAGGCTTGACCAAATTCTATTTAAATCTAAACCTAAAAGAGTCCTCAAACTAAACAAAAGTATACTTATAATTAAAAGTAAAAAATTATGTAATGATTAATGTCATGAACTTTTATTCTTGATGTATGGGATACATAATATATTCGTAATAATTTTATATGATTTCAATGGATAATCCCTTTTCAGTATGAGTCATAATGTTTTTGTGGATCATTGAATCACATATTTTATTAGATACTTCCATTGGATAGCTATGAAAATTTAGTAGTGGACATTGTAAATTACTTTGCCAGTTTATTTTTTAATTTTTTTTGAATAACATAATAATTAACTATCACCAGTGGGCATGGGTGTTTTAAAAATTAGTAATATTTTAAATTACTGACTAACTAATTCAAATATCTCACATTGAATCCATAATATTTTCTCCACAACTATTAGAATATCCATGATCCTTTTTTTGGACTTTTATCTTAAATAAACTATTTCTAATGTAATATCTTTTTTCATATCCACTATGAATAATATAATTATATATAATACAATGGTATTAACAAGTTTTATTGGAAGGTTTTTCATGTATCTAAGTACAAAGTGTTTCATTATCTCATGTCTATTAGTTATGATTTCTAGGAAGTGAAAACTTATATATTTTTTCCCATGCATAGGGTTTTTCTAATACATTAGAAAATAAATGAAATTTGGGGAATTATGTTCAATAAAATATTTCAATTTTTCAATTTTTTTATAATGTGAATTTTTGAATGTCTATGTGATCAAATCAGTGAATGAAATCTTCGATAAAAATTAGAATATATAAGAAGGAAATACTAGGTTGAATGGGGATTTTCTTTATTTATGAGACATATGTATGTATTTATATTAATGAATTATGATGAAACTACTTATAGTTTAATTACATGTGTAAATGATTTAGTGATTAGCATTATTGGAAATGGTGATATTTTTGAAGATTTAACTATTATCTAATATATTATATACATTATACGAGATAAACATGATGGTAAATACTTATATTTAGATGAAAAATATGTTGGTGATATTCCTTTTAATGATTTATATAGTATTATTATTTTTTGTAAAATGAATTAAGATGACTCTATTATGAAAATTAAAAAGGAAAAAAAGAGAAATTACCCTTGAACCCTCCAAATAATTTAAATCAAATAGGGTTTTTTATGAGTATGAGGATGATGGAACATAAAATATAATCTTTTGTATTGTTGTGAAAATTTCATATATGTTGTCACTAATTACATGAATTATCAGAATGATAATGAGAAATTATAAATGTAATCCCCACATAAATTATTTATTTTTGCAGTTATCTGATAATTCACATTAAATATTTATAAACTAATACATAATAATCCATGTGAAAATAAGATAATTTATTTAGAAGGTCTTTAAATAATAATTCATAATGCATTAAATTATTCTTATATTAATGGAATGAAATATTTTTACAAATAAAAGGTTAAAATTTCTATAAATATTTATTATGGTTAATGTGGAAATGATGTATTAGATATATATAATAGAACCAATGTTATTGAAAACAATAGTATTTCTACGGTTGAGGATAATGAAATAAACTAGTGATTAATGTTGTGACATTGCAAGTGAATGTGAGGAAAATGAAATGGAGGTTATACTTAGGGGTGAATTTATTTATGTATTCTAAATATTGAAAAAATTAAAACTAAAACAATAAGGTGAAGAATAATGATTAATATTCTAATAGTATGGGAACAAACCTTGATGAAGAAGTAATAAAATATTAAAGGATATTGAAATTTTAATGGATTTCTTGCTAGTGATATATCATTGAGTATCCGTATAAAAATGAGAATAGACGGTCATGATTTTATTATGTTCATGAGGGAAATAAATAACTAAAGCATTCAATAATTATATTTCAAAATTCGTTTTGTGAAGTTAATGAATGTTTAAATAATAATAATGTTCAAAAAGGTTTCTAAAAGTAATATTTTCAGGTTGATATGGTATTTTAGAAGAAAAATAATGCTAAAGGAACCACATTTGTGGTTAAATTAATTGAGTCCCAAAAAATATAGAATTTAATGCTACTATAGAATTGATACAAAACAATATACTTTATGTGAATTTGATAATATTGAAAATAATTTTATTTTGATGGGAAATTTTCTATAATTTTACAAAAACAATAAATTTTTTGAAAATGAATCCATGTATTTTTATTAACATAACTATGAAATTCAGAGACACTATTCAAAAAAATTTGTAGTTTTCAAAGCTATATATTCTTTTCATAGGAATTATTGATATTTTGTAGGCCTTATGAAAACATAAAAGATGTTATTCTCTAATTACTATCCTTATGAATATTGTAGACATAAAGGGGACAAATTTTTGTTGAATTTTCTTCCCACTATAAGAAGATAGTTAATAAAATAACATCTAAAAACTAGTTTTAAGAAGAAAAATGGACATTTATTGTTGCAATAAGTGTGTAAAATATGTGATTATATAGAACATTTGGAAAATTAATATAACACAATTATTCAATATCAAATGGAATTAATGGATTTGAAAAAGGTATGGAAAATATATTTTTATTGAGGATTCACTTAGATACACAATCATGTAATGTTCATGGATATTTTAAATTTGGTTCTCATCACATATAAATGTGAAGTTGGTGTTGAATAGTTATTTTTATAAATGAAAATAAGGCATAGTAACATTTGGAAATGAATGTATACTCAATATTAAAGGGGTTAATTATATAGTTATTGGAAAACCAAAATATAAATCATAGAGTTCTATTTATGTTTTTGGGGTGAGAACCAACATGTTAAGTGTTTGACATCCCTCAATGGAAGGGAATTAAGTAATCGGCATCAACGATTTTTTTGGGTAATGATTCATGAATTTGGAATTATTACTACAAAATGGTAGAAAATAATGGAATATTTATTTCAAATTATTGATTCATAGAATTCATTATTTTAATCATGAATTCTAGATATAAACATCAGCACAATAGGCTTGGTAATCTTGGTGAACGGTATATTGGCGAGATCTCTCATAGAAAATTTTTTAGTGACTTTCCTAAAATTACTTTGGAGATTTATAGGACTTTATATTCTTGTTATATGGGGAACATATGAAATTATCTACATAAAAGTGATGATATTTAGATATCAAATACTTTTTGATGTTTAGAGGATGCTGATATTGAATTTGATTGATGGAAATAAGTATTTTATTTATTTTGTTGATGATAATAAATATATTTAATTTATTATGTTCTCAAACATAAATCATTATATATGATTACTTTCAACTATTTTATAATAATTTAAGGAAATAAGTGTAGTTTAAAATTAAGGAGCTGTCAAAAAGGTAATGGTGCAAAGTACATGAACAACTGGTTTGATGCTTATCATGAAAAAATATAATACTCTTATTAAAACATATCACCATACATTGTAAAATAAAATCTTTTTTCAGAATCAAATAATTGACTATTTCTTGATATGTAAAAAATAATGATAATTGAAAATAATATTTCTATTAATTTTTAGGAATGTTTTTAGAGAATAAATATATTATCGATAACCTTGGAAAAATAAAGAATTTTTTGTATATGAAATCATATAATATTAATTAAAAAAGTCATCAAGAATAAATAAAATCAGAGTGCATTGAGTCCCTTTTATCATTATGATAAATGGTGAAATTCAGGGTTAGTATTTTTTAAGTGGTTTTTATGGAATATTTCATTGTTATCCTCTAAATGGATTAATAATTTTATACTATAAAAATTATATTGATATATTTTTTATACATATAATATGATAATGATTGAATTTATAACATGAGAAATAGGTAAATACGAATACAAATATGGAATATATTTTTATACTAATTCATGTGAAAAATGTTAATAAATATTAGACAATAGTGAAATTGTTAGAGATATTCTATCTAAATAAGAAGATTCAAAAATCTCATTTGATAAGGGGAAATAACACGTGACTCATCCTAGTCTAAGAAGGCATCTTCATTTTAAAAACATCATTGAAAAATAAGAAAAATAATTTAATTGTAGATTAACTCTATGGGAAATACCACTTTCATCTATGGTCCCTCATGTTGGACCAACTGATGTGGAGGACTCATTGAATCATCAAAATTAGTTAGATGATATAAATTATGATTTTGAAAAAATTTAAGAGAATGTGTCATGAGAACTTATTATCAAACCAAATTAAATGTATGTTGTTAAGACAAAGTGGGTGTTAGGAAATAAATTTAATGAAATTGACGATGTAGTAATAATTAATTAATGTTCGTCTTGTAAAATATGTTAATAGATCAAATGAGTTTCCTTTGATGAGAACATTTCATAAGTGGAAGGGCATGAAACCATTTAAAATTATTTCATATTACTATACAATGTAATTAAAATACATACTGATTTGATGTAAATAATTCATTTCAAAATGGAGAATTTGAGGAAGTGGTCTACCATAAACAACCATGTGTCTGAATATTGGGAAAGATAAAAAATCCCTTTTAAGGTTAAACAGAAATATATGGGATGATATAATCATTATGATCTTTTTATTATAATCATTAAACCATCTTAACTATATTTAATTTCATAAAGGGAATATTTTCCCAGAAATATAAATATCAAATATTAGAATTTGTTATACCTTTATGCTAATTTTTCTTTAGATTACAACATATTTTCTATATACCATAATGAAATGTTTGAGATTTTTTCTAATTGAATGAATGACATAGTTTAAATGACTACATAAATGGTGATGACCAAATAACATTCACCTTACATATCAATCTTTGAAAAATCTCTCTATTTATCATCCCCCACAAATAACACCTTTAATCTTAAACAAAATCCTTAGGACATCATTTTTTCAGAACCATACCAAAAAATCTAAAGTTGGAAATCCTATCTATATACAGATAAACATAATCATTCTATTAAATACTATAGTATAAAATCTAACAATAGTATAGTGACACTAACATAACTATCAAAAAATACACACAAGTCTTTTTTTTGAATAGAACACTAATATTTACTGTAAATTATTATTACCCACATAACCATATATAAATAGATAGTTGTGATATATACATGATCTATCAAAATAGATCTCTTCTAGAGTACCCTCAATTAGATATATATATATATTATATGAAAAAACTTCTCCACCATAAAATTAAAAATCTCTATTAACCATTTCTAATTATATCCATAATATAATTTCTCATTAGTTTATACATATTTCTAAGAAAAACATATGAATTTTTTTTCCAATTATTATAAGTATACTATCATACAATATCCTATAATTATTCCACCTTGACACTTTGATCATAAATGATTAATCTTCTCTAAATAAAACAATTGTAACAATTTATTTGTTTAATTACCAATGGTACAAAGTCGAATCATCATGAAAAAATAAATAGTGTGTTTATTAATCTCATAAATAAGTTTTCAAAATCCCAATTAGCTCATACTATAATGAATAAATCATTTTACAAAAAATAGATTTATTTTTTCATTTTCCAATTATAAATAAATTACACTATATGAAGAAAATACTATCATGGTATTCTTAATTTTTCTAGTAATTTATAAATCATGCAATGAAATAATATATTATTTATTATCGGAAGCTCAAATATCCACCATAACCGATAATGTCAAAAAAATAATTATCTCAAAAACCATTTTATACTATATTCATAAAAATATTTGTATCTCTATACTATATAATAAAATATAAATATCATAACAAATTCGGTCAACTAGGTTTACCTATACTATTTATAACATCAATCCAATCAAGTATAAACAATTTCATATAATCATAACCCAAAAAAAACAGGATGCATGATCCCTTCCGTTATACCCAATGTTCATTTATACTAACATTTATTAGTTATGTGTAATTAAATGTAGTATATCTCATGTATAATTCATAATCCAAAAAATATTTTAAAATATTTTATTTTTACTAATCGAACTAGAGTTACATAATAAAATTTACTTTGTCTGTCCTAGCAAAACCATACATGTTTCTGAATCCAAACTCGAACCTATCAATCTAATAAAAAGTTGTCATGTCCCAATATACCTACAAGAAAAAATCCAAGAACTACCTATAATATTAATGTATCTAGTGACCAACATTGAGGTATCCAATCATATAAATGGAGTTATTTCATATATATATATATAACCTATCAAAAACTATGATAACATTTCATTCCCCAATATATTAATATATAAAATTATATATAATATTTCAAATAAAAATATCTACATAATATAATAAAAAATAATCAAATAAATGGCCACTTGAAATTAAAAAAATATAAATATATATAATATTTAGTACCTATGACACAAATATAGTCCTTCTAAATATAAATCCATACCATCTACTACCAATCCACTATTCATATACAACGTCCAAATTCGAATATAACCTATATATATTGATCAGCATGAACACAAGAATGAAAAATAGAAAAGAGTGATAGTAGTGTTTAGAAATATGACATTGTATATTTTTTCCAAGAAATGATATTACACCATTATTAACTAGTTTATATATATTATTAACAAATTAATTATTGGAGAAAACATGAATAAAACAAATCATTGTCCTCAAAAATAACAAAATAAACAGATATTTATTATCAAAATATATATAAAATACATTCTTCATGCTCACTAAATTAAAATGATTACACAGAATTATACACTAACTTTATAATGTAAATTAATAAGGGTCCCACCACATACTATGTCCTAGAAGAGGTTAATAGAAACCAAGACTAGTGAATATACTATGTTATTATCTAGATTCCCGGATCCTAGAAAAGAATCAAAATACCTATGATTTATGTATCACTATGATAAAATCCTCCACTTATTTACCTAGTGAGGAGAAAGTGATGTAATGCAATATCCATCCAAAGAATCAATATACACCGCCCCCATCTATAGTTATTATAAATCATCCATCAAATACACTGAATAATTTAATAGAATGAAATTACATAACTATAAATAATATTACCTTATCATATCCCATCATAGTATTTATTTTTAGATGATTCACCCTTACCGAACCCTCCTATGAAAATGAAAGAATAACTTCTCACCAATCTCAAACTAGAGCCAATATTGAATATATTGATTTACTCAAAGATATTTTTTTTTGTGAAATTGAAATAAGAACGTATAAAATAATTATTTTACTTGTTCCCTAATTAACAAAAGATAAGGAGTGTAAATATTTAAATTAATCTCCATCTATCCAAAATGAGATCCATAATATTATAATGAGTTTACCTAACTCCCAAGTAATTTGTGAGGTGGATAAATATCATAATCTCACTCTATCCCAATTTAGTGGGTGACAATAGAAGTAATAACTATATTGAATCACATGTTTAAATATCCACTAGAAAATAAAATATATCACACATAAACATAGAGAAGTATAAAAATGAATCATACCATCCATCCAATTATCATTATATCATCATCCAAAAACATATTACTGAATAATATATAATATCTTAATATATTTCATAATAAATTCCAAATTCATAGTAAGTAAAATACAAATAACTATTAGTTGTCAGTTATTGGTAAATTTTATTCATAAAATCATTAAATAAAAAATATAAATATTTAAATACTATAAATATTCCAATCTATTAGTCATGTACTGACTATAAGTTCATATTTAATCTTGAATTTAAAAAGAAAATATTTTACAACTTTTTGTGATATATATTATAATATCATTCTCATAGTATTCTAATGAATGAAAATGGAAATACAAATTATTCATAACATTATTAATTTAACAATTATTTTCAATTGAATACCCTATTATAATTAATAATATTATTAATAGTCTTCTTTTATATCTCGAATAATTAGTATTATCTACTATATTTCCATAATTCATACACTAAATTCTCTTCTGTTTAAATTATAAAATGACATATGTCAATATAAATAAATATTTCATTAAGAAAATATCTGTATATTTAAACATCCATAAAAAATTATCCCTTTTAATTATTAAATATTTACTAACTCCCTTTAATATTAGGTTATTTAATATTTTTTTATATAATTTTATAATTCATATTGTTTCAATTAATTATTTGATAATACCCTAATAAAGTAAAACTATTGTTTACATCCTTTATTTGTTATATATACCATCACTTATAGCTCAGTTAATATTAATAATTACTTTTGAATCAATACAAATTTCCAAGTGGAAAACATTATTGATTTACTTATTTTTCTTCTTATTCTAATTCAAATTCATTATCATAATTATATTTATAATTTTTATGTTATTCTAATTTACTTTCCTCATGACATAAAAAATTTATAATAAAAACTCTTGTACTTGTAATAGTCATAATAATTTTAGTTACATTTATTAATTTTAAATATTCTAATATACAAATTCAAAAAAATTATGATTAATTATTATTAATAATTTATATAATTACCAAAAATGAAAATTTATATTTATTATATTAATCACATACTCCAATGATAATCCACTAAATCTTAGGTGAGTATTACACCAATATAATAATTTAATAACTAAATTATTCCATATTTATAAATAATTATTCATTAAATTGTTATTATATTGAAGGTTTATGTATTTTATTTCAATATGATTGTAAATCCAGATCATCAAGATAAATAAATCTATTATGTTTGAAATAAAAAAAGTTAATATTTTTAATAATTTTTTGAAAACATGTAAATGATGTAAAACAATTCCAAATACTCCCCAAAACATTCTATATGGATAAGATTTTAAAATTGAATATTCATATATACAAAATATACATCAAGGGAAATTTTTTTTTCCTGATCAGTACTTAGAAAGGAATGGTTTTTTAGTGGGCGTGTTATTATGTCATGATTCATAATTTCATGTCAAAAAATTAAATTTAATTATTCAGAAAGAGGTAATAATCCCAATTTCATATATGGATCATAAATATGATGTAATACTAGATGGTTAATGATAAGGATGAACAAAGTAGTGACACTAACAAAAACAACAACTGTCTAAGTTCTTATCTATCACATATGAAGGAGGATTGATCAATAGTGATGATTCATCAACCACAACTCACATTCACATTCAACATTAGGAAATTGAATAGTAATTTTGATAGTTTCATTAATCAATAGTCAAATAATAATAAATAATTGAAATAAAATCATTGTAGAAATTTTTTTAAGCCAAACCAACCACACCCATGAACTCATTTTCATGTAATTTAAATGTTCTTTTATTACATTATTCTTGTCTATATATTAATTTTATTGTTCCTCTTACAACATAAAATATTTAAAATATGGAGATTCGACGTAGTAATTTATTTTTTAGGGAAAACTGTATAAAAAATTTGAAATTACCCTATTGTTTCTAATAAAGATATTTTAATGGTTGGTTCTTGTTTTTCCAAACCTTTTAACCAAACTACGATTGTGATAAGGTTACGATATGATGGCCTACATAGATGGTTCATAGTTTTGAAATCTTCATAGACATCACATAAAATACAAAATAATGAAATAATTACTTTTACCTCTCTCATATTAAAATCCACCACACTCCTATTCAAAATCTACTAAACTCCAGAAATCCCCCACAAATGATCCAGGCCACCCCTCTCCTTTCCCCATTATTATAAGTGTTTTCCCCCAATTTTCATTCAATTAAAAACCAAATAAAATCTGTATCTACTATCAATTGAGTTGTTCCTTTATTAATTCTTTGATTCATCTTCTCCATGAAGCCACAGAGGTAAAGGGTCCTTCTTCACCCATTTTATTTTCATAAATTTTGGAATTTATTATTAGTTATTAATTATAAAGAATCACTTTTATCATTATACATGGATTTATTTCATGTGATAAATGTTGTTTTTTTGTTAAAGGGAAGGTGGTTCCTTATAAATTCCTTTATATGTTGGAATAATAATTATCTCCTATTTTAAAGTAACATTAAAATGATTATGATGGTAATATATATTGATTTGAAAACTTACTAATGGAGTGCTTATAATGAAATTTCTACTTTTGTTAATTTAAATTATTTTTTAGATATTTTCCAGAAATTATATTTTCCTATGAAAATGGATGGTGTTGGTATCTGATGTTATCAAAATGGTATGTCTGTGTGCAATGCATATACATAGTTGCATGCTAATGATGGTTGTAGTAACCTCAGATTCCCATATTCCAATGGTCGGAGGATTTATTCAAATTGACCTAATATTTCTAATCCTTGATTGAAATGTGATAAGGCTATATCAGTTCCAACATCCAAGGATTCCTCATTGGAGATCATTACCTAGTTGGGGTCTCCCTCATTGATTCGTTTTATGATTGTGGAACTAATTTCTAGTGCCATCTTTTTGTTGATACTGGTCAATTACGATGCATCCAGTTGATATTGATGCATACTTTGGTTTGTAGAGTAGTTTGGTTGGCATATCTATGCATTTATGGATGTTGGTTGAATTGGTTAACTATGAATCTTTTTCATAGGATAAAATATTTTATGAGGAAACTTAGGAATGGAAAACAATGCATAACGTGATGAGGACAAGGTAATTGATAACGAAGGAATATATATTCCATGTATTTTTACCTTTGGAATCCTATTTTTCTCATGGTGTAGGTATTATGGGTTAGGGAATGTGTTTTTCTCCTTACTGAGATGGAGCATAACATTTTTTCAAGAGGTATTGAGTCATGAGTTTAAGAACATGTGTAAATGGGATGAGTGTAGGATTAATTTATTACAGGGACATGATATATGAATCAACGTTCCCCTTCTAATAGACCAGAGATATGTTTTTTAGGGACAATCACACACCAGAATAGTTTACCAATGGATAAAATGATACTTGAGATAGACCTCGAAGTTATATCAGAAGTATAATTAGATAGATCATTGTTGGATGGATCAAAATTCCCCTTAAAGAATAATTGAGAGGAGTTTTATATGAGGTAATATTTTACACCATGATTTTTTACATATGGATGAAAAAAACCTTGAGTATGACCATATAAGTTTTTTAGAATACCCCTTGTGGCAGATTAGAGATGGATGGTATAGAAATAACCTTAAAGTGGATCTAGGAGGTGTGTACTAAACAGGGAAGTTGTCATACATATAATGTCTATGTATTGATCAGACACACCATTTGGATGACCCAGATGGCTGATCGAAATACCCCTTGATTCCGAATATGGGTGAATAGATCCGGAAAAAACCTTGAGGTGGATCCAATAGGTGTTTCCCTAGGAGGGATGATTTCACTCTTATAATTTGTATTTATGGATAAGAAAACTCTTGAGGGAGATGGACAAGGCTGATCACAATCCCCCTTGAGTATGATCATGGATGTAAATATTTTAACGCCCATTGTGGTGGATCTATGAGGTTGTTTCCTAGAAAGCAGAACTGTGAGTATTCCATTGTCCTGATTTAACCTCAGGGAGGCTTCCTATATATCATATTTAGTATAAACTTATCAAAACCTTTATAGATTGATTCCATAGTTTAAGGTAATTTTATTGTACCAATCCATGGAGTTTAATGTCATGTGGTAATGATGCATAGACTAAAAATGGAGCTTCGATGAGCGATGGAATGGTCATTATGCATTGATTTTTAAAGACTGTTAAATTTCAAGGGAATTTTTTTTCATATATTCTTTGTAATTTTACGAGTACATATTTTCTGACGGCACCTGATTCCGAGGCCCGATGTGCCCAGAATATTTTTTTGAAGTTTTATTTGGGTACGTTCAGTGAATGAACGAGTGGGTTTTTTTCTATCTTTTGAACTGGTGCTTGGAATTGAAATCTGAGGGCACCAATGAACTCGCAGCATCGGTATTTTCTTTAGGGGACCATTACCGCAGAAGTGTTTTATCCGGGATGAAAGTTAATTTTTGGGGATTTAGAATAAATTAAATAAAATTGTGGAAGACAATTTTATTTATATATGCTAGTTTTATCAAACAAGGGGAAGTTAGAGGTGGGGCCCACATAGACATAACCTCTCATGAGAGGATATTTTTGTGGTGGGGCCCACATGAAACCCTAACCTTTCAACTCCATTAAACACCCCATTAATCCCCCTTTAATTAATTTGACAACTCCCCCTTAATGAGTGTGATCTCTTCACCTCCCTCTCCCCCATTATTATTTTCCAACACTTCTTAATTAATGAATTGAACTCTTCGATTTAATTAATTAATGTGTTTGAATTTTGAATTTCATGTGTGAATAAAATAATATCCTCATCTATTATTTTAGTTTGGAATTCATTGTGATGGGAGAGTTTTGAGAAAGCTCTAGAGAAAGAGAAGAATAGTGTTCTTCATCCGGCAATGAACATCATTCTTCAACAATGAACAACTCCAATGAAGAACCGCCAAAGAACGATGATCATATCCTTCAATATTCTGCGAAGCCAAATGAGAAGGATCCACCCACAAGTAACGCTGATGACGTTCCATCCTCGGTTCCTTCTTTCTCGACATCAATGAGTTGACGTCGCCTCCCCGTGACTTGGACTACGAGCAAACCTTATTTCAAGGAAGGGGGATTAAGGTCAATTTTAATTGATTAAAATTTTTCTTGTTCTTTGTTGAGAAACATTGTTTGTATTTGGCCTCATGATACCGCATAATGTGGAGGGAGCGGGCCGAACGAACATGGCTCGATGACCCAACGATGCTTCTTGAATAATTTGCCAGTGGAAACGGGAGGCGGTGAAGAACTTGTGCGAAAGTGAACAGAGGCTCCGACCGCATGTGGAAGAACCATGTCCCGCAACTTCCGGAGGCTTAGCCGAAGGAGAACCAGCTAGCCGTTGGTGGTCGGGTTAGAGGAACCACGTCACTCCATGGCACCGCGCTGCGGAGGACAATGGCCCGCACAGGGCGGGCCGCTTTGGCGGAAGAACTGGCCGGCTCGTCGGTCGGCCGGGCGTAAGGAGCCACGACACTCATAGGTGCCACAATGAAGGGTTTGTGGCCCGAAACCATGGGCCGCTAATGCTGGGATGACCGGCCAGCTTCAGCCCGCCAGATAGCATGGTAGTTCTACTTGATGATGCCGGTTTGAGAAAATCGGGGGCCACCCCCACCCCACTCCCCTACACTGCTCAACCAGCTGGGACGAGCCACAGCCAGCCAGGCCGGGCCGGGCCGTGCCGGGCCATACTCCCTCAGGCCAGGACACACCCCACTGGGCCAGGCCGCGCTTCCCTAGTCCGGTCTGACCATCTACCGGGTTGGACCGACCGAACTAGGACGGGCTGACCCACGAACACACTAGGCTTGACGGGCCGGGCCCATTTCACTTAAACGTGAATAACTTAAAGATTGTGCGTTTGATCGACACGTTGTCTACGGCACTAGAAAACTTACAACATGGAGTTACTTTTTCAATACTCTAAATGTGTTTTTGGAAACATTGGAAAATGGCCGAGTATGGATTGAGCGTATTTCCAACAGGGCCCCTGGAACAAAAAATCCAATAACTCTCGGACCGAGAGTCCGTTTGATGCACTGTCTGTCCAATTGGGTTCCTTTAAAGAGAAGGAACTTTGGGATACATAAAATCATGAGATTGTGATAGTTTATGTATCAACCCCTTGGCTCGAGGAGCGGACCCTCACGGAATCGAGCGTGCTGTGTACAAGAACCCTAGAGCTGGCTGCGACAGCGACGACTACCATACTGGAATCCTCCATGGGATCAACGATGATGAAAACTATACTAGAATCCTCCATGGGTTCGATGATGATGAAAACTGTATTGTAATACTACATGGGTTCGACAGCGATGACTACTGTACTTGTATCCTATGTGGGTCCGACAGTTTGACTTCTGTTCTAGTATCTTACGTGGGTCCGATAGAGTAGCTGGTCTATTATCTTATGGGGGTCCGACAGATTAGATGAATCAGTGGCTACATCTAATCATCTTTATCTCTATATAAAATATGTATACCTATGTGAGCTAAGTCTTCATTTTCAATCATTATCATTGATTTGATTGACTTGCTTTCCTGTGTGGACTGGGTTTTTCTTGGGCACGAGAGTTAGAGAAAAACTGTGAATGATAACATAGTTATATGTATTGGAATATACCTAAGTAGAGTTTTTTTAATACTTTCGTGATTGTATCTATCCTTTGTGTTTTACCCTTCATGGATTCAGGGAGACCTTCGGGGGTCTTGGGGTCCATACTGAGTATCGTATACTCAACCCTACATGGGCTATGCCTGCACTACGTTGTCTTGGATGTAGAAGAAGGACAATACTGATCGAGGTGGAGGCTTGTGGAGCTGGACGGTAGCCAGAGGTGAACCACTTTGCGAGACATTCACAGAGTAGACAGATGGACCTGAGGTGCATAGGAGGCCATCTATACCAACCCTTCAGTTTGGATTCCTGAAGGAAGACTCAATGGTTGCTGATTAAAATTACTACATTTGAACTAGATTTTACGTTTCACTGTAAATTAAAGTTGGTTTTGTATACTGGCACATTTACTTTTCATCACTTACTTATATACTCAGTTTTACTTAATGCGTAATTCAGCTGCGTATTCTGTGATGTTTTTCCACATTTATAAAGGTAATTCCTTCCCACCTTAGGGATTTATTCCTTGGGTGCTAGTCATCAGCCCCAGGCCTATGGAATGTGGGATTGGGGTAGTCACTGCACGGGCCCTGAGGGCGGGTCATGAAAAATTGGTATAAGAAGAGTGGGTTCTACCGCAGAACTTAGGACATTGATATATCATATTGTGAAGAACTAGTGTTAATAGATTTCAGTGTTGTTTTTAGTCTAGGGATTCTAGTGTTGTTGCGTCGGTCGACGTATCCATACACCAGGACACTTACCTTTGATTTCCAACTAAGTGTACAAAAACACTGATTGCATGTGTGTTTCATTTGATATGTTTTCTTTTTGATTACTTTATGTCAGCTCACTAGGTATACTAATTTAATGATGACACACCTGTTTCTTTTCAGGATAACCCCAAGAAGGCTTCCAGCTAGTGTTTTAAGTTACGCACGATATGGTAGCCCACTGAGTGACGAGGCCTCAGTGCAGGGCCCTATCATAGCGAAGGCACCTCCGATACCACCATCTCTAGCAGCAGAGAGTGCATGCCACCTGAGTGCGTGGCACGAGTTTCGGTGATATAGTTCTACTAGGTTCTGAGGAGAGATGGACCCACATGCAGCCATGGATTTAATAGAGGATATCATTAGAGTTTCCAGATTGGTAGGGACACTAGCAGACCTCATGGTGATCCTTGTCGCGAGTCTCTTGCACGCAGCAGCAGGAAGATGGTGGAATCTGATGCTCTAGGTGCATGATGAGGCATATTTCCTTTCGACAGTCTTCGAGAGTCTCTTCCACTCGGAGTGTGTCCCACCAACCCTTTGTGTGTTGTGGATTTAGGTGTTACATCATCTACAATAGGGCAGCATGATGATAGCTCAGTACTTAGTGAGGTTTACTGATCTCTCACACTACTCCACAGACATGGTACAAGACCCATTCACTAGGGCCCAGACCATTGATTCGGGAATCATATATGTGATCAGGGATTCGATGACCTCCCTCAGTATTTTGACAGAGGCGGGAGTACTGGAGAGAGCCCTTCTTGTGGAGTGCTTTTTTTGCTGAGCTGACCCCAGTGGAGATACCCACCCTAGGGAGACACGTAGCGATGTCTTCTGTAGCCAGCAGTAGACAGTTGACACAGAGGTCCAAGTGGACTAGGACATCAGGTGAGCGACCATAGGATACATGTTCAGTTGTGTGGGCCACATGGAACAAAGCCAGCTATACGGGGAGCAGGCATTGATATGCATGCGGCGGGCAGGGTCACATGGCTCGAGACTGCCTGACCCTCCATGCGGATGAGCAAAAATTAGTAGAGGGACCTCCCAGGCAGAGGTAGAAGATTGACCGTGGTGGTCCACAGGGAGCAAGCGGATGTGGCATAGGAGCTTGCCGAGTAGCGGGTGGTGAACGACGTTTTGAAGCTCTACTACCACCTCCACAAGGAGGTCCACCCCCAACCACAACAAGCTTGTAGACATAGACGGGATCAGCTTCAGGTAGTCGAGGCCCACGACCATGACGCACATGAGATGATTCGAGGTACTATCTATGTCTACTCCACCATTGATGCAGTACTTATAGACACAAGAGTGATTCATTCTTTTATTTCCACTTTCCTAGTTTGGAGATCGGAGATTCTGAAAAAGCATTTGGCTCGATCCATACGGCTAAAGACTCCTACTGGAGCAGACGCAATGATTATGCACTGGTACCAATAATTTGAGCTTACTCTAGGAGGTGTGAGCTTCGACATAGATCTTCTTTTAGTGGAGTCAAGGATTTACGACGTCATCTTGGGTATAGACTGGTTGTCTACAGTCAATGCTCAAATTTACTGCATTAGGCAAAAAGTGTGGTGTGTCCACACAGATGGGACCAGGTTCTCCTTCACCGGTGAGAAGGGATCCTTTGTAGCGCTTGATGGACTTACGCAGAGGAGAGGGTAGCCGATCACACATCAGTTGGATAGTCTCATCCTCGGAGTGGTTGATGTGAGGATTCAGAGTTTTCCTGTTGTGGTGGATAAGTATGCGGATGTTTTTCATGACAACGTTATAGGACTACCTCTACATAGATAGGTAGACTTCTGCATAGAACTGTACCCCAGGACACCACTGATATCTACTCAAACATATCGGATGGCTCTGCAGAGCTTTGTGAGCTGCAGGTATAGCTGGAGGACTTGCAGGGGAAGGGATTTATCTGACCCAGTGTTTCACCCTGGGCTTCTTGGATTTTGTTCACCAAGAAGGTGGATGGGAGAATTCAACTGTGTGTCTACTACCATAGCCTAAATCTGGTGACCGTGAAGAACAAGTACCGACTCTAGAGGATCAATATCCTATTTGATCAGCACAAGGGATCATGATGGTTCTGGAAAATATACCTCAGGTCATGCTATCACCAGCTCAGAGTTCGAGACTAGGATGTATAGAAGATGAAATTCAGGTGTCGGTATGACCACTATGATTTATTGAATATGCCCGTTGGCATTACCAATGCTCCATAAGTGTTCATGAGTCTCATGAATAGGATCTTCCAGCCTTAACTTGATCGATTTGTCATAGTATTCATCGACGACATATTGATTTAATAAACTACTGAGGAGGAGAATGCCTACCACTTGTGGGTTGTACTGGACACACTCTAAAAGAACTAGATTTTTGGTAAGCTCTCGAAGTGCCAGTCTTGGATCCGAGAGGTTATCTTCTTAGGACACTTCATCTCGGAGACTGGGGTTACAATGGATGTAGCGAATATCAAAGCAGTAGTTTCTTGGGATCCACCCAGGAGTGTGACGGAGGATCTGAGTTTTCTAGGTCTGGTTAGATACTATCAGAGATTTGTGCCAGACATTTCTAGATTTGTTGCACCACTTTAATATTTGACAAAGAAAGGGAAACCCTTTGTGTGGTCAGATAGATGCCAGAAGATCTTTCATGTGTTGTGATAGAGGATGACCAGTGCACCCATCTTGATGCTACCAGAGGAGGGCGTTGGGTATGTAATTTACTGCGATGCATCAGGGACCAAACTCATGTGTGTCCTGATACAGGATCTAGAAGTGATCACCTATTGGTTCATGACAGTTGAGGCAACAGAAGAAGAAATACGCCACCCATGACCTGGAGTTAGCATCATTGGTATTCTCCTGGAATATGTGGTAGAACTATCTGATGGGCGAGTGCTTTACAATCTACTCTGACCAGCAGAGTCTAAGGTACATCTTCTCACAGAAGGACCTGATCCCGAGACAATGGTGATGGCTCGAGTTCCTCGAGGACTATGACATTGAGATAGTCTATACTCCTAGGAAGGGGAATGTAGTAGCGGATTATCTCAGCATGATATTGGGCATACAACTACTTGGATAGGCGACAGAGCAGCTAGCCTCATTGCAGATATCCTTTTTGGAGAGGGATGGACCATACTTTCTACATTCTCTCACAGTCACTTCTCCACTCCTTCAGTGAGTCAGATATGCCCATCATGGGGATGTTGACTGTGAGACATGACGTGCTCAGATATCCTCAGGTCAGGAACCTGATGGATTCTACGAAAGAGGGAAGCACGCCATTATCTTCAGGGACATACCAATGTACTCGTTTCATTACAAGAGGAAGTTATGAGAGAGTTTCACACTTCCCCTCTAGCGGTACATCCAGGAGTGGTGATGATGTATCAGGACTTCAGACAACAGCACTGGTGGCTGGGTATGAAGAAGGATATAGTAGAGTTTGTCTTGTGATGCCTCACCTGTCAGTAGGTGAAGGCAGAGCACTAGGTACCAGCAAGCTGGGTACAACCCTTAGAGGTTCCAGAGTGGAATTGGGATGGGATATACTTGGATTTCTTGATTGGGATTCCATGTACATCTAGATGACACAAATTTATCTGGGTGATCATAGACCGACTCACCAAGTCGGCCCACTTCCTACCATTTAGGGAGCAGGGCTTAGTAGAGAGCATGAGAGGCCTCTACATTCAAGAGATCATACTACATCATGGTGTGCCATCCACTATCGTCTCTGATAGAGATGCTCATTTCACTTCCTGGTTATGGAAGCTATTACATGTGGCATTTGGGACACATCAACATTTGAGCACCACCTTCCATCCTCAGATGGATGGCCAGACTGAGAGGATAATTCAGACTCTCAAGGACATGATCCGTGCATGTGTCCTCGACATTGGTCGTATTTGGGAGGATCACTTAACATTGGTGGAGTTTTCATACGACAATATATACCACTCGACCATCGGGATGACACCATACGAGACACTATTCGGCTGACCATGCAGATCATCTTTGTGCTGGACTGACCTTGGGGAGTCAGCACTTGTAAGACCAGAGATGGTTCAAACTATGATGGAGAAGGTGCAGATCATCCAGGAGCGGATGAACACAGCACATATCAGACAGAAGTCTTATGCTGCTAGGAGACGGAGACAACTGGAGTTCGAGGATGGCGACCACGTATTCCTACGGGTCTCACCTTGATGAGGTCTACTGAGATTTGGCCAATGTGACATGTTATCTCCATGATTCATCGGACCTTTCTAGGTCCTCAGTAGAGTAGGTGAGGTGGCTTACCACCTGGCCCTTCCACCTCTGTTGCATCGGGTGCACAACTCCTTCCACGTATCTTAGCTGAGGAGATATGTGCACGACACGTCCCACATCATCAACCATGGGGAGATGGACATCGATGAAGTGGCAACATTCACTGAGGTCCCATTAGAGATCGAGGATCAACATTAGAGGGTCCTACGTGGATGGTCAATTCCTCTGGTGCACATTCGCTGGAAGCACAAGAACCTCCAAGAGAGCACATGGGAGTGGGAGGATCAGATGCGTGCTCAGTACCCTCATTTGTTTCCCTAGTGTATGTTGTAGCTTTATGGGGGTGTAAAGCCCTTATGTGGGGGTAATTTAATGACACATAAATTTCAAGGAAATTTTATTCTTAAATTCTTTGGAATTTTACAAGCACGTAGTTTCTGACTGCACCTAATTCTGAGGCCCGGTGTGCCTAGATTAATTTTCTGAAATTTTGTTCTGGTACGTTCAGTGAACTAATGAGCGGGGTTTTTTCTATCATTTCAACTGGTGCTCAGAATTGAAATATGAGGGTACCAATGAACTTTTAACGCAGGTATTCTCTTGAGGGGACCTTTACTGGAGCTGTGTTTAATGCAGGTTGAATGTTAATTTTAAGGGATTTGGAATAAATAAAATAAAATTATGGATCACAATTTTATTTATATCTGGTAGTTTGATCCTTCAAAGGGGAGTTGGAGGTGAGGACCACACCCACATAACCTCTCATGAGAGGATATTTTTGTGGTGGGGCCCACAAAAAACCCTAACCTTTCACCTCCCTTAAACATCCCATTAACCCCCCTTTAGTTAATTTGACAACTCCCCCTTAATGAGTGTGATTTATTCACCTCCCTCTCCCCCATTATGATTTGACTACACTTCTTAATTAATGAATTAAACTCTTATAATCAATTAATTAAAGTGTTTGAATTTTGATTTTCATGTCTGAATAAAATAATAGCCTTTACTATTATTTTAGTTTGGCATTTGTTGTGTTGGGAGAGTTTTAAGAAATATCTAGAGAAATAGAAGAATGGTGTTCTTCATCCGGCAAAGAACACCATTCTTCAATGACGAAAAACTCCGAAGAAGAACCGACAAACAACAATGATCATCTCCTTAAATCTTCATCCAAGACAAATGAGAAAGAGCCACCTGCAAGGAATGTCGAGACGTGCCATCTGTGGTTCCTTCTTTCCTTACATCAATGAGTTGACGATGCCTCCCCGCGACTTCGACTACGAGAGAACCTTATTTCAAGGTAAGTGGATTAAGTACAATTTGAATTGAATAAAATTGTTATTTTCATTATAGAGAAACATGGTTTGTCTTTGGCCTTATGATACCACCTAACGCGGAGGGAGCGGGAAGAACGAACATGGACCGATGGCCCTCCGATGTTTCTTGAATAAATTGGCGGCATAAATGGGAGGCATTGCTGAATGGAGGCCAAGGAAAAAGAAGGGGTCAACCAAGTGTGGAAGAACTGCGGCCAGCAACTGCAGCCCTCTCGGCCGAAGGAGAACTGTTCGGCCATAGCCGGTTGGGCTGGAGGAAGCGCAATGACAAACGGCGCAATGATGTGGAGGATTGCGACCCGCACAGAACAGGCCGCTACAGCGGGAGAACCGGTCAGCATGGCGGCTGATTAGGCTGAAGGAGCTGCAGCGCTCATAGGCGCTGTGGCAGAGGGTTCACGGCCCTTAAACATTGGCCACTCAGGCCAGGAATACCGGAATACTTTGGCCCGATGGACAGGTGGGTGTCGCCACTCGAGGCCGCGGGTTCGAGAAGATGGGTGCCCCCCCACTGGTCGGCCACCTGGGCTAAGCCGCTCGGCCATCCGGGCAGAGTCGCGGCTCGCCCGGCCGGGCCACACCGCGCCGGGACGGGCCACACCCTATCAGGCCAGGCCGCACCCTCTAGGGGCGGGCCATGGTGTACTTCACTAGGCCAGTCTAACCCTGTAATGGGCCGGACCCACCGAACTAGAATGGTCCGACCTGCCAGTCCACTAGGCTTAACGGGCCGGGCCCGTTTCACATAAACACCGTGTGTCTGATCGATGCAACGTATGCAGCACTGGGACCCTTACGAAGAGCCAGTACTTTTGAGATAATCTATGTGTGTTTTTTAAAAATTTGGAAAACGGCTAGGTTTGGAACGAGCGTATTTCCAACTAGGCACCTAGAACAGAAAAGCCAATAAATCTCATACCGGGCGTCCGATTGACGCGTCGTCTGTCGTTTTGGTTTCCTTTTGACGATACGGAACATTGGGATACATAAACTCAAGACATAGTGATAGTTGATGTATCTAACCCTTGGCTCGAGGATTGGACCCTCCCGAAATCGAGCGTGTTATGGGCGGGAACCCTAGAGCTGGCTGCAACTGCAATGACTACCGTACTGGAATCCTCCGTGGGTTCGACAACGATGAATAACATACTAGAATCCTCCATGGGTTCGACAATGACGAAAATTGTACTAGAATCCTCCCTGGGTTAGACAGTGATCACTACCTTACATCTATCCTAATTGGGTACGATAGTTTGACTTCTGTTCTAGTATCCTATGTGGTTCCGATAGAGTAGCTAGTCTAGTATCCTATATGGGTTCGACAGCTTAGCTGGTCTAGTATCCTACATGAGTCCGATAGCTTAAAAGAATTAGTGACCACATCTGATCTTCTCTATTTCTATATAAATAATGTATACCTGTTTGAACTGGGTCTTGACTTTCAATCATTGTCATCGATGTGATTTACTAGCATTCCTGTGTGGAATGGGTTGTGCTTGGGCTCGAGATTTGGTGCCGAACTGTGAATGATAACCTAGGTATATGTATGGGCATATACCTAAGTAGAGTTGTTTGATACTTCGTTATTGTATCTATCCTTTGTGTTTTATCCTTCGTGGATTCTGTGAGACCGTCAGGGGTCTAGGGGTCCCTACTGAGTAATGAATACTCACCCCTGCACGGGGTATGCCCACACTACATTGTGTTCGATGCAGAAGACATACCGCACTGATCGAGGTGGAGGCTTGTGGAGCTGGATAGTACCCGGAGGTGGACCACTTGGTGAGACATACACATAGCTAACGAACGGACCTGAGGTGCAGAGGAGGCAATCTATACCCACCCTTTAGGTGGGATTCTTGGAGGATGACCCAGTGGTTGCTGATTTACATTACTGCAGTTGTACTAGCTTACTAGTTGTACTGTACTTTACAGTTTGGTTTTTATAATGGCCAATTTACTTTTCATCACATACTTTTGTACTCATTTTTATTTAGTTCATACTTTAGGTGCGTATTCTGTAAATTTTTTTTACTTTTATAAAGTTAATTCCTTCCCAGCATAGGGATTTACGCCTTTGGTGCTAGTCGCTAGCCCCTGGCCTTTAGAAGGCATGCTTGGGGTAGTCATGCCACGGGCCTGGAGGGCGGGTCGTGACATGAGTATTCACTTCATAAGAGTATTTCTATTGTTTGGATGTCGTGGGTCATGTTCATTAAAGAATCCTATAAGATCTCAATACATGTGAGTGGTTGATGTGTTGGGGTCATCTCATTCCCCTAATACATGGTTCATTTTGTGCTTATATAAATGGGTAAGACTACAGTTTTATGTCATGTGAAAGGGAAATTATCATGTAGTTTAACATTGTAAAATTAAGAAGTGGATCATGGAATTTTTACATCTTGTATATCAACCTGGGTTGAGTCACTACTCACCCATAGGGCTTATATTACCCCTACTAATGAACCTTTTGGTGGGGACTGGAATTAGAAATATAGGGTACAACGACCGGAGGAGTGGTTAATCAGGATGTCAAAATTAGAGCAACCGTGCGAGAATAAATAAGGGTAAGAGTAGACAGTCTCATAATCAATCAATGAGGAACACATATGTGTCAAAATGGTTTCATGTGTGCAGTTGATACTATAGCACAACATTCTCACTTCCCAAAAGATAGATAATTTCTACACATTCATTTGTGATATATTCTCTTTGATTGAAACGGGATATTGATATTTCAATTACTCATTCCATATATTCTTCAATGGTGATCATTCACTAGTCTTGGTCCCCTCATAGATTTAAATTATGTTCATGGAAGTCATTCATTGGTCTATCTCATGGTGGAAACCAATTAATTACATTAGTTCCACATGGTAGGGCAATAAACATCTCTTATGAGAGTATTTAAATCATGTATCCCTAATAATGTATTGAAGTTGGGTGAATTAGTACCATATGAATGTATATTAGGAGGGAATATCATATGAGGCTTATTACCCCTATAACCCAAGACATAATGTGTCAATCATGAGTTAATTTATGACTAGTTCATATATCTTCTGAGTTTTTTTACCTATAGAATCAATTGTTTTTAATGGGGTGGTTATTACCTTTTTGGGATCTAGTTTAACAACCTGTAGCAATGGATTGGAACGTATGGTGGAGGAATTCCTATTTATGACATTAAAATCATAGGGAGATGGATTGGACTTATGGTTAATGTATTTTGGGGATAGGATGGATGGACTAGAAGTCACCTTGTGATAGATCTGAGAGGTTTATCCCAAGGAGGGAATATTTCACACCTTGATGTTTTATCAATGGATGGGACACACCTTGAGGGGGATATAGATGTTTCATCAGAACACCCCTTGAGTACGATATGATATGGATGTATAATAACAAACGACGAGTACTTCTGCAAGGTGTGTCCCAATGTTGGAAGAGTTCAATCCTATAATGTTTGCTGATGGATGGCACATATAAGGCCCCAGCCTTAAACCTTACTTAATCTAGAGTTATTACAAGATTACACATTGAGGATCTTTTCAGGTTTAGAGTTTTAGAGAATTAGATCATGAAACTTTCATTACATTCCACATTTAAACAAAGTGGTTATATAAAAGACAGTATTAATTCTTCCCATGAACGGAAACATATTGAAAATAAAACATGGATTATTTCTTGACACATACTTGACACTATCATCACATCATGTACCATTCCCTTGACCTGTGAAAAACATTTCAAAAACTTGGGATGAGCATAAAAATCTCAGTAAGGGTTATAAAAATATGGAAAGGAAACATGAGTTCATATAAACATAATAATGAAATCATACTTTACCCATAAAACATAGGCACATTAACATACCTCATCAAACCATGAATAAATCATAGAAAACATAAGACATAAAGGTAACTTGAGGCATTCATAAAATTCTTACGTAGGGAGTAACCCTCTTGGTTACGTTTGGAATAACCATCACAGTATATTCCCTAAATCTCTTCGGAGAAACCTTAACCTTTCACTCCTTCGTGTTACCCAATGCATTGGAGAGCTATATCGGGCTCACCTGCCCTTAGTTTATCACGGAACCACCCTTTTTCATAACAATGCCCAAGAACCATAACCAACATGCATAAAGGAAACATAACATTTCCACATTTCAATCTCAATATAACATTTTAGTATATTGATATAATGAATCCATTCAAAAAGAAACCATTTCCAAAACCATTTAAAACATTTAATAAAGAGAATTTTGAATCAAAGTGTCCCATAACACCTTGAAGCTTTTAAAATGTTAAAAAATTAATATCCGTATAAATAAATCCTTAAAACCATTTTTAAAACATTTATATTAATAATAACAAATAATTAAAACATTTAAAGCGATATTTTGGTTAAAGGGGTTTTACCAAAATTAGAGACACTTGAATACAATAATTGAGGAATAACATTTAGTCAGAACTTTGTAAAATCATGAGAATAAATGGATTCATGATATAATACTCCAAAGGACAGTATATACACCATATTAGAGCGAATTGATGCATAACAACAATGAACCCTCAATAGAAATGTCAAATGTGATAAAATCCCTTATAAAGAAGGTATCCTTAAATTAATGACAAATCAATCTCAAAAATATGTGTGAAAAATATCAATACACCCAATATAAGTGGATATTAAGTGTAAAACAACAAAAGATCATTCACACATATTCAATGGATGACATATTCAATGACTACATGTTGAACCCAAAGAAATCGAAATTGGGTTAAAAAGTTCCCTTAACAGCCTAACGGCATCACATCAAAATGAGTTGATGAGAGATAAAAAGTGTATCTCATCACTTGGACATAAAATTTACATCAATAAATATATATTAGAACATATCCCAACATAACAATATGTAAATTAAAAGACCCAACAAAAGAAGTCTTTTAAAAAAGAGGAGGGTGAAAGGTTCCCTTACCGACTTGGGTATCTTTCAAAACATACACCCCATGAAAGAAGGACAATTGATCATTGATGTAAATACTCATAAATGAATTTATATTACAAAAAGAGTAGAATAATGGGCAGTACATACACCACTAAATGGAATTTGTGGCCAATGTATCATAAATTTCACGGGAATAAAAGTGAGATGAAAAATCCCTTATGAAAACTCGACAGCCTAACAGCGCCACATAAAACTTCTGAATATGGATTGATGAGATCAAATAGGGTATCTCATCACATTAAAATAAAATTTATAGCAAGCGGAATATAAAATAACATCCCCCAACATTACAAAGAGGAGATTAAAAGAAGTGACATAAAGGAGAGTACTTAAAAAGAAAGAGAGAGGTTAGATCTCTTACGAAAGTTCGGCAGCCTAACGGCGCCACTCAAAACTTCCAAAATGGACTGATGAGAGAGAATAGGGTCTCTCATCACATGAACATAAAAATTACAGTATGTGTAATATAAAATATCATCCCAATAACAAGAAAGATGGTCTTTAAAATGAATGACATAAAAGTGTGTACTTAAAAAGAAAGAGAGGAGTAGGATCCCTTACCTCGGGTCCGACTTGACTCGATCGTTCTTTAATCTCCTGAATAATAAACTTGAGTTAATTTCTACTTCCTTAAGAACCTTTTTCAAGTTCATTATTCCTTTTATATCACTTATTAACATTTCATAAACAATATGTAATCATTTAAGTTAATAATATTTTTTTTGCCGATATTTGGTTCTCAAGTCGTAAGTGGACTTCTTACAATTACATGTTGTTCGTGTGGCCAAATGTTTATTATATCCATAATTGTATTAATGATGTAGATATCATATATGTCATATATATCCAGTACATGCATGCATTTATGACATTATATAATCATTTAGAGGTAAGAAATGAAATGCACCGTTCATGGAGACGGTAAGCCGTACGTACGCATGAACGCTACTTTCATTTCTATTTCGTATTTTATAGAATGGAATCATAATGATATAAAGGTATATTATAATTCCAGTATAATATCATATATAATATCATAGTTCCATCCTTTATACGTCCCACATATGGTATTTAACGAATCAAATCACTTTTAGGGGTAGGTAGTTCGCACTTCCTTAAATGAAGATATCACGTATAGACATAATGGAATCCATAAAGGTAAGACACAAATAAAAAATACAGAAGATTAAGGAAAACATAAACATATTATATATCATATATAAAAATAGTGACATCATAATGGCCACCTTTGAAGGTGTTAAATGAGTATTGAAAAATCATCGTTTCGGGAGGCACAATTTCGCCATCCACGGAAACTGTATGTTCTTTAACCATTTTATGTAGTTGTGTGAGATTTTATCTCGAATAAATCTTATAAAAACATCCTAGTATATTGAAGATACTTGTGTTGTTACAAAAGAAGTAAATAAAAGGAGTTTAGGGGGTTGGAGAATAAAAATAAAACAAATGAACATGAGAGAATGAATTAACATTAAAAGTGTAACTCCTTTTGATTTGAGCCTAAAGGCTTCCTTTGAAAGGATTATGCCAAAATGGAATCCTCTAGGATTAGTAGAGGGATGTGGAGAGAGTAAATGGGCAGGGGTTGGCCGATCCAAAGTCTTGAGGAGTGTGTGAAATGAGGTAGAGGTGGGGACCTTTTATAAGAGGAGAGGAGGGGCACTTTTGGAAAGTAAGAAATATTACTTTATTTGAAAATGTGTTTCGGTTTTAAAAGGTCCCACATTGATATAATTCGTGTATAAGGTGATAAGGGTTCTAAATCCACCCATCCAATAAGTTTTGGACATGTGTAGGTCATAGAGTTTACATTATCTTCTCATTTTATTTAAATCATCAGATAATGATGTCATCGTTGCATCATTATGATGTCATAAATAATTTAATTTATTTAATGTCTAAAAATAATAATAAAAATACTATGATGTAGTAAATATTTTTATCTTTCCAATGAATATTTATAATCAAAATTTTGACTTCTGTAACACCACTTAAAAACTGTTTTAGTAAAACAACTCATGTTTGTGTCAATTTAATTTTAACATTAAATAAAAATATATTATTGTCATTTTACAACTAAAGAGGCTCCATGGGGTCCCCAAGTTTTCCCATGGCTTTTCCTGGTCGGCAATGACTCACCCAATAGGTGTAGGACAAGTGTCATTGTGTTTTCACGTTCTTATAATATCATTTTTACCTTAAATTACACTAATTACCTCTAATCGCGATTAAAACTTAATAAGTTACTATTCACCAAAAAATTATTTTTATCCCATTGAACCACATTTTACTTCTTAATGAAAACCATGTATGTCAGATTTTTGGAATTCAAAACACAAAGATGGAAAATTTTCATTTAAACGGAAAAAATCAGTTTTTATAAGTACCACTTAGTGGTGTCACTATTCATCTAAAATTGATGTTTTTCAGAAAAATCACAAATAATCACCCTAAGCTATATTTGATATTCCAAATTCAAAAATTAATTCCGTTTTAAAAAATTCAAAACATATTAGTCACATTAATTAATTTAATAATTAATTCCCGCTGTCAGAGCAAATAGCGTGTTTTTATAAAACAATAAGTATCAAAAGATTGACACTAGTTTAAGTCTGATTTCAAAGTGAAGTTAATTCCAACGAGAACTATTGGATTTGATGGTAAAACTATTTTCTAATTTCACTTTAAAACCAATTAAAAAGATAATCTAATCATATAAATAAATTAGATTAAAAAGTGGTTTTGAATTAAAACAGAACATTTTACACTATTCATAAAAAAAATGAACTTTATCGGAAAAATGCCAAACAATTACACAAAGTAAAATTTGATGTCCGGATTCTTAATAAGAGTTCTATTTGGTCCAAAAGAATGTATAAGAGTGATCAAAACTATATTTAATGACAGTTCGCCATCAAAAGGTGATAAGTGAACCTTTAGTTAGAATTAGGGTATAAAAGCCTAAAATTGAATTCTTTCCGTATTTTATGCCTTTATCTTTTATTGGATAAATGTAAAAACATTTAAAAACATATATAATCATATTTTAGTTATTTATATCAATTCCCTCCAATACAACAGCTACATGTTAACTACCATTTAAAATAATATTATTGTATTATTAAAGTGCAACGTAAGATTCCCAAGAAACTCGTTGTCGCGTGTTGGGTACGCCATCGAGCATAGCGTCCCCTTTAATGTCATATCAATATTTTATTCACAAATATGGATAAATAATAAAATGTCATATTCTTTATTTACCTAGGGTGTTACATCCTTCCCCCTTTTGGGAATTGCGTCCTCGTAATTTTAAAATTGCGCTTGGAAACATCCTTGAACGTCCCACATCGGAACAAGAGTCGGTAAAACAATCACTTTAAAATAAAGAAAGATAAGCACAGAGGTCACCTGAGTTAACCCATACTAGGATTCCAAGTATGAAAATATTGACATGGAGGAGAAAACATAGGGTCATGTTCTGATGGAGAGTGATAGAAAACATGTTTAGGAGAAAGTTAACAATAAGAAAATCACAAACATGTGATGGGTTAAACGGTGTTGGGTTCCCCAGTAGGAAAAGTTAATAGACAACATTTTTGTTTTAAGTTACTTTTTATTGATGAATTTATTCATAAGGAATCATAATCACTTATCATATTGACTATTAACTTTTACTAGATTCCTTAGTCAAACTCATATTTTTTCCAAAAGACGAGTATTTAGGGAGACTTGTTCGCATTAAGAGTACTATAATCAACTTCTAGAGAATCACCTAATCCAAAAAAGAGAACTATATACTTCCCATATCTTTAGACCTTAACCATAACCAAAACCAAAATGGTTAGTACAAGGTTAGATAATCCAAAAAAGGATAACCCTTTATAAAAAGAAAATCTATTCTTAATCTCCAAAATTTGTCAAACAAGACCCAAAGTTCAACAAGGATCATCCGATAATCAAATTTTCCATAAAATTCTTCAATGTAAACCAATATAAGATTAAAACCCAAATATTTGATGGATTTAGTCATATAGTCTTCCAAGTTAAATTGTGACATTTATCTCCAAACAACATCAGTTGTTCCTAAAGTATCGTACTGAAAAGTAATTAACCTAATCACATATCCTCCATGATGGGTTAATCATTTTCATAAATAACCCAAAATCAACTTAATATTAATTCATAAAATCATATAACTAAAAAGAATCAGTCAAACTAACCAGGGACTTCACATAGTCCAGTGGTAGGCGATAAATACCAGTCGCACTTTGGTTGTGGGTTCGATTCCCACAGCTTTGTCTGACGCGACGGGTAGTCACACGGTCTACGTGTTGTCCTTTTTATAAATCTCCAAAAATAACCCTAACAAGTTTTAACCTCAATAGTTTCCTTATACCTTTAATTTTCATCCAAATTCATTATGATCTCAACATCTTAATTCTTGAAGTCTTATTTCACCACCATAAGATAAAACAAAACAATTCCCAAAATGAATAACATCATACCTTGATCATGGCGTCCACTCGGTTACATCGTCGTCTTTCTCACGTAGGTAGAAGTCCCATGCATTACAACAATGATTTATAGATCCTTCAATCTCATTTGCTTCCTCCATCCAAATACACCTCGTGCAACATGGGTCATATGGGTGTTCACAATAAAACAGATTTGGAAAATAATCATGTATGACATATAATTCCAAAACATCTGATAAAAAATGATTTCTAAAAAATAGTCGGACCGAAATTGAGTTGAAACTTTATATCATTGGTCCTTTTAAAATACCATAAGTATGTGATGCGAGACTATATTTTAAAAGAAAATATAAATAGGTTGCGCAAGGGTCTCCTTCTTCAACACCATTTTGAAAATCATAATATGCTTCAAATTCTTGTGATAAGGTAAAATATTTGAAAATACCTTGATAATATTTACCTCCCTTGAAAACATGAGAATATTGTGAAAATAGTATTTTTCTAAAAACAACCCAAGATCCACGATGATAACGAGGTATAGAGGAGGTGTTTGATATCTCAAACAAATGCTTGCAAGTGAGTTGTATGCTAGAAAAAGTTTCACAATCATCTGAAGATGACTTTGCAATAATTATTACAAGCATGTCATCAGGAAGAGATAGGAATGTCGTTTGAGATCCTCCTCCTTCCATTCGTAACCGACTTTACTTGACCTGAAAAAAAGTTTTAAATCAATGATTTAACTGAAATAATAGTTATAGGGACTGATCATGTGCCTCACAAAAACTCCTAATCCCTAAAGTTGTCTAAACCGACCATTGATACCAACTATAAGGCCCCAGCCTTAAACCTTACTTAATCTTGAGTTATTACAAGATTACACATTGAGGATCTTATCAGGTTTAGAGTTTTAGAGAATTAGATCCTGAAACTTACTTTACATTCCACATTTAAACAAAGTGGTTATATAAAAGACAGTATTCATTCTTCCCATCAACGGAAACATATTGAAAATAAAACATGGATTCTTACTTGACACATCCTTGACACTATCATCACATCATGTACCTTTCCCTTGACCTGTGAAAAACATTTCAAAAACATGGGATGAGCATAAAAAGCTCAGTAAGGGTTATGAAAATATGGAAAGGAAACATGAGTTCATATATACATAATAATGAAATCATACTTTACCCATAAAACATTGGCACTTTAACATACCTCATCAAACCATGAATAAATCATAGAAAACATAAGACATAAAGGTAACTTGAGGCATTCATAACATTCTTACGTAGGGAGTAACCCTCTTGGTTACGTTTGGAATACCCATCACAGTATATTCCCTAAATCTCTTCAGAGAAACCTTAACGTTTCACTCCTTTAAGTTACCCAATGCATTGGAGAGCTATATCGGGCTCACCTACCCTTAGTTTATCACGGAACCACCCGTTTTCATAACAATGCACAAGAACCATAACCTACATGCATAAAGAAAACATAACATTTCCACATTTCAATCTCAATATAACATTTTAGTATATTGAAATAATGAATCCATTCAAAAAGAAACCATTTCCAAAACCATTTAAAACATTTAATAAAGAGAATTTTTAATCAAAGTATCCCATAACACCTTGAAGCTTTTAAAATGTTAAACCATTAATATCCATATAAATAAATCCTTAAAAATATTTTGAAAACATGGATATTAATAATAACAAATAATTAAAACATTTAAAGCGATATTTTGGTTAAAGGGGTTTTACCAAAAATAGAGACACTTGAATACAATAATTGAGGAATAACATTTAGTCAGAACTTTGTAATATCATGAGAATAAATGGATTAATGATATAATACTCCAAAGGACAGTATATACACCATATAAGAGAGAATTGATGCATAACAACAATGAACCCTCAATAGAAATGTCAAATGTGACGAAATCCCTTATAATGAAGGTATCCTTAAATTAAGGACAAATCAATCTCAAAAATATGTGTGACAAATATTTATACACCCAATATAAGTGGATATTAAGTGTAAAACAATAAAAGGTCATTCACACATATTCAATGGATGACATATTCAATGACTACATGTTGAACCCAAAGAAATCGAAATTGGGTTAAAAAGTTCCCTTAACAGCCTAACGGCATCACATCAAAATGAGTTGATGAGAGATAAAAAGTGTATCTCATCACTTGGACATAAAATTTACATCAATAAGGATATATTAGAACATATACCAACATAACAATATGTAAATTAAAATACCCAACAAAAGAAGTCTTTTAAAAAAGAGGAGGGTGAAAGGTTCCCTTACCGACTTGGGTATCTTTCAAAACATACACCCCATGAAAGAAGGACAATAGATAATTGATTTAAATACTCATAAACGAAAGTATATTACAAAAAGTGTAGAATAATGGGTAGTACATACACCACTCAATGGAATTTGTGGCAAATGTAGCATAAATATCACGGGAATAAAAGTGAGATGAAAAATCCCTTACGAAAACTCGGCAGCCTAACGGCGCCACATAAATCTTCCGAATATGGATTGATGAGATCAAATAGGGTATCTCATCACATTAAAATAAAATTTACAGCAATATGAATATAAAAAAGCATCCCCCAACATTACAAATAGGAGCTTAAAAGAAGTGACATAAAGGAGAGTACTTAAAAAGAAAGAGAGAGGTTAGATCTCTTATGAAAGTTCGGCAGCCTAACGGCGCCACTCAAAACTTCCAAAATGGATTTATGAGAAAGAATATGGTCTCTCATCACATGAACATAAAAATTACAGTATTTTTAATATAAAAGATCATCCCAATAACAAGAAATATGAGCTTTAAAATGAATGACATAAAAGTGTGTACTTAAAAAGAAAGAGAGGAGTAGGATCCCTTACCTCGGGTCCGACTTGACTCGATCGTTCTTTAATCTCCTGAATAATAAACTTGAGTTAATTTATACTTCCTTAAGAACCTTTTTCAATTACATTATTCCTTTTATATCACTTATTACCATGTCATAAACATTATGTAATCATTTAAGTTAATAATATTTGTTTTGCCGATATTTGATTCTTAAGTCAAAAGTGGACTTCTTACAATTACATGTTGTTTGTGTGGCCAAATGTTTATTATATCCAGAATTGTATTAATGATGTAGATATAATATATTTCATATATATCCAGTACATTCATGCATTTATAACATTATATAATCATTTTGAGGTAAGAAATGAAATGCACCGTTCATGGAGATGGTAATCTGTACGTACTCATGAACGCTACTTTCATTTCTATTTCATATTTTATAGAATGGAATCATAATGATATAAAGGTATATTTTAATTCCAGTATAATATCATATATAATATCATAGTTCCGTCCTTTATACGTCCCACATATGGTATTTAACGAATCAAATCACTTTGAGGGGGCGGTAGTCCGCACTTCCTTAAATGAAGTTATCGCGTATAGCCATAATGGAAGCTATAAATGTAAGAAACAAATGAAAAATACAGAAGATTAAGTAAAACATAAACATATTATATATCATATATAAAAATAGTGACATCATAATGTCCACCTTTGAAGGTGTTAAATGAGTATTGAACAATCATCGTTTCGGGAGGCAGAATTTCGCCATCCACGGAAACCGCATGTTCTTTAACCATTTGATGTAGTTGTGTGAGATTTTAGCTCGAATAAATCTTATAAAACCATCCTAGTATATTTAAGATACTGGTGTTGTTACAAAATAATTAAATAAAAAGAGTTTAGGGGGTTGGAGAAGCAAAATAAAACAAATGAACATGAGAGAATGAATTACCTTTAAAAGTGTAACTCCTTTTGATTTGAGCCTAAAGGATTCCTTTGAAAGGATTATTCCCAATGGTAATCCTCTAGGATCAGGAGAGGGATGTGGAGAGAGTAAATGGGCAGGGGTTTGCCGAGCCAAAGGCTTGAGGAGTGTGTGAAATGAGGTAGAGGTCGGGGCCTTTTATAAGAGGAGAGGAGGGGTACTTTTGGAAAGCAAGAAATATTACTTTATTTGAAAATGTGTTTCGGTTTTAAAAGGTCCCACATTGATTTAATTCGTGGATAAGGTGATTATAGTTCTAAATCCACCCATCCAATAAGTTTTGGACATGTGTAGGTCATAGAGTTTATATTATCTTCTCATTTTATTTAAATCGTCAGATAATGATGTCATCATTGCACCATTATGATGTCATAAATAATTTAATTTATTTAATTTCTAAAAATTATAGAAAAAATACTATGATGTAGGAAATCTTTTTATCTTTCAAATGAATATTTATAATCAAAATTTGGACTTGTTTATCCACACTTAAAAACTGTTTTAGTAAAACAACTCATGTTTCTGTCAATTTAATTTTAACATTAAATAAAAATATATTATTGTCATTTTGCAACTAAAGTGGCTCCATGGGGTCCCCAAGTTGTCCCATGGCTTGTCTTGGTCGGACATGACTCACCCAATAGGTGTAGGACAAGTGTCATGGTGTTTTCACATTCTTATAATATCATTTTACCTTAAATTACAGTAATTATCTCTAATCGCGATTAAAACTTAATAAGTTACTATTCACCAAAAAATTATTTTTATACCATTAAAACACATTTTACTTCTTAATGAAAACCATGTATGACGGATTTTTGAAATTCAATACACAAATAATGCAAAATTTCATTTAAATGGAAAAATCAGTTTTTATAAGTACCACTTAGTGGTGTCACTATTCATCAAAAATTGATGTTTTTCAGAAAAATCCCAAAACTTCACCCTAAGCTATATTTGATATTCCAAATTCAAAAATGAATTCCGTTTTAAAAAATTCAAAACATATTAGTAACATTAATTAATTTAATAATTAATTCCCGCTGTCAGAGCAAATAGCATGTTTTTATAAAACAATAAGTTTCAAAAGATTGACACTAGTTTAAGTCTGATTTCAAAGTGAAGTTAATTCCAATGACCACTATTGGATTTAATGGTAAAAATATTTTCTAATTTCACTTTAAAACCAATTCAAAAGATAATATAATCATATAAATAAATTATATTAAAAAGTAGTTTTGAATTAAAACACAACATTTTACACTATTCATTAAAAAAATGAACTTTATCAGAAAAATGCCAAAAAATTACACAAAGTAAAATTTGATGTCCCGATTCTTAATAAGAGATTTATTTGGTCCAAAAGAATGTATAAGAGTGATGAAAACTATATTTGATGACAGTTCTCCATCAAAAGGTGATAAGTGAACCTTTAGGGTATAAAAGCCTAAAATTGAATTCTTTCCATATTTTATGCCTTTATCTTTTATTGGATAAATGTAAAAATATTTAAAAACATATATAATCATATATTAGTTATTTATATCCATTCCCGCCAATACAACAGCAACATGTTAACTACCATTTAAAATAATATTATTTTATTATTAAAGTGCAATGTAAGATTCCCAAGAAACTCGTTGTCGCGTGTTGGGTACGCCATCGAGCATAGCGTCCCCTTTAAAGTCATATCAATATTTTATTCACAAATATGGATGAATAGGAAAATGTCATATTCTTTATTTACCTAGGGTGTTACAGCACAACCCTTGTGGCAGACCCTGATGGTTTACCAAAATTCCCCTTGAGGTGGATAAGGGATGGATGGGTTATAATACCCATTTTTGCTGATCCGAAATGTGTTTCAATAGTGGGGAAGATTTCAAAACATGAATGTTTAGCAATGTATGGGACTCCCCATGAGGAAAACCCATAATTTTAACATGAATTCCCCTTAATGGAGATTATTGATAGATGGATCAAAACAACCCTTGAGGTAGATCCCAGTGGTGAGTCCCTAAAAGGTAAGACGTCACATATAATAGACCTAATATTTCATACATAGATACTACCTCTAAAAAGAATTATATTCATTTAAAAACAAAACAAAACCGAACCATAACTATATAGGGTTTGTCTCTTTGAAAAAATTTATAAATAAACAACATGTTCATAAATCATCTACATCATCACCTGCTTATTCCATCATATCTAGATCCCATTTTTGAAACATATTACTTATTAAATTTCTTCATATCCAAGTCTATATAATCATAACAAAGGTTGGGATCATATTCTATTTAAGAGTTAACAAGGGAGAAATAAATCATATCATAATCATACTATATTATCACATAATACCCATTTGAAAATTATATCTAATAAATAAATGATCAGGATATTGTGTCATGTTATAAATCTTAGATGTTGATAAATAATCAAAAATATATTCCATCAAATCATAAACTAAGACATATAATTTTTACATACACGTAAGAATTAAAAATCATTTCCCTAATAGTTTTGGTTTATTTCCAACACCATCATAGTTTATAAATTCCTTTACTAAACTTGTTGAACTCCCATTTCTATGCCTTTATTACTAAATCAGTTTTAGTCCAAATTTCAATTTGATCTATCATATTAGATATAAATATTTAACCTAATAATTAAAAGTAGATATAAGTTCCAACAATAAAATAATGAAATCCATAAAAATTTGTTCCATAAGATTATAAAGAATTTATCATATCAGAACTCCTGAAATGAAACTGTTTTCATAAAAATCAATCCAATATAAGATAAACCATGGAAAAGAAATTGGTTAATTAAATATAATTCCATAAAAAACATAAAATAACCATAGAAATAAGAGGGATAGAATCATTTCAAATCTATCCCCATTAATGAGAAAGTAACATAAATAAATGATATCGAATATGGGAAATAATTCGGAAACATCACACGAAATTAGTTCTTGAGGAAAACATCCTTTCTTCTTTGAAAAGAAATTATATACTTAAAATGAAACAATATTATAAAGGAAAAATTTTTATTTGAAAATAATCTTTAATACTTTAGGGGATGATTCATTGAAATAAATTTATAAAAGATGAAAAAAATATTCATGTATTATACGTTAACAATTTTCTTTTTGGACCTTTCATGGAAAATTCATAAATAATGCATTTTGAAATTTTCAAAAAGACTCCTTATGAAACATTAATAAAAATTCATACATTGGTAAAAATGAAATTATAAAATTGTATAATTATAGTATCAATATTTGGGAAAACATTAATAAGAAACATGGACACGGATGATAAATATTTTCGAGTAGACACATATGTATTAACAATCCTGAATAATAATGTGACTATGGAAATAACCATTACATGAGGAATGATTTCAATTATACATATATTAACCCAATTTATAGTGGATTAGATAATTTTACTAATTTAAAACAAAACCATATTCATCTTTATGATATTTTATGTTATCCTCTTAAATCATCTTATCACCTATTTGTTAATAGAATTTCTTCATTGCCCTTATTTGAGGCATTAACTTCTTCATTTTCCTATACATGTTTTGTCATATAAATCTTAGTTATTGTGAATAGTATATAAATAATTTTGAATAATTATAATAAATTAATATATAAAATATTTATTTATTATATTAATTTATATAATCATTCTCTAATTACAAACATGGAATATCATTGCGTCGCGTCTTGGAGATGGTAGGTTATAAGTATGCATAATCTATGATATCATTCCATTAATGTTAAATGTGTGATGAAGTGGATGGTATATATTTATTTATTATACAAATATCATGTTCTAATTATTATATAAATATATTTTGGCCATTGTTACACCCATTAAAATAACATGATATTGAAAAACAGTTTACACCATGATGTGGAAATAGTAAGTCGTATGTACACACACACAATGCAATTTCTGTAGGATGCATAAATGTTTGAAAATTTTCATTCCAAAATCATAATAAATTTTTTGAATATAGTTGATACAATATTTATTATTTTATAATGTAAACAATATAATAATTGTAATTAGATGAAGAAATAATCCTTAAGTAGTTGATGAAGTAGACTACACATTTTTTGGTGAACATCATTTAAATCTTTTTAAAGGGGAAATAGGGATAGAGTTTTTATAAGAAAAGAAAATATATAATGTGGATAAGTAATTTTAGAAGATAAATTTTTAGTGAATGGTTGAGCATGAATGAATTATTTTATGTAAGGAAGTGGGGGAGGAGCTGCTTATTTATAATTGAGGTGCCCAACACTTTTTGAATTTCTGAAAATATTAAATTATATTAAATTCAATCATAATTAAAAAAACTCAAAATGGATATGTTTTCAAACAAATGATGATATAGGGTTATAGTGTCCTCAAAAATATGTTTTTTATTTATTTTTTACCTTATCATTTTGATTAACCCTTAAATTCCCTATTTTAAATTTAACTGAGGAAACAAAATTTTCAATTTAAAAAGGTTTTAATTTTTAATTATATGATGTTAATTAGTGCCTAAATAAAAACATTTATAAAATTTTAAAACATATTATAATTTTTTTTATTTGTAATGATGTTTTATGATTTAAAAATAATTTAATAATATATTATTTTCATAATATATATTTACATCCAATTTTGACACTATACATTACATGGACTTTATAAAAATATCAAGATTACTTTTTACCTTCGAAATAACAATTTAATTATATCCATAAAAGTATAAGGTTATATATATATATATTATTCAGTCATATTTTTTCTTTCAAGATATACTTATTTTTATATTTTATGTATCATTTAATTAATATATCAATTAATAAAACAATTACCACATCTACATTTGAAAAATATTTTATATAAGTATTTGTTCATTAACATTAAAAAAAATATAATATAATTTATATAAATTTGATATATTTAATAATAATATTTAAAGTATAATACATATTTTTTATTAAAAATATGTTAAGTATTATTTTGTATTTAATACATAAATGTGGCTTCATAAAATTTACATTAAATAATATATTATAAATATCTTAGTATCCTTTAACTGACCCAAAAAGTCAAAATTAATGTATTACATGAAAATTTGTTTTTAAAGTAAATAATTTACTTTTTTATTCCTTCATAGAATACCTTTTTCTGCATGATCAAATATATGAGGCATTTAAGACAAAGAAAGTATCATTTTTTGACTTTAATTGATTTCAATATTATATAATCACTTTTTATGGACAAGTGTCCATTTAGCATACTAATTATGATCCTTATGTGTTATAGGTTCCTTTAACTACATTGAATAAATTAAATTAATCTGTTAGAGTTATTTTATTATCTTTATCATCATATTATTAATCTAAATTACCCAGTTTTCCATTTATTGTATTATAGAAATTTACCATGGTTACTATTCCTATTGTCCTAAAATAAATTGTAGATATTCAATAAATTTTATGCTTTATTAATATAAATTTTTTATTGATTTTTCCTAATTAAATACACATAATTATAATAATTTAATTTAATATAAAAGCAACAAAATTCAAAGGAATGAAAATTTCAAAAAAAAATATATTTTAAAACATAAAATATTTTTATAATAAATTCTTGAATCGAATCCTTTTCAAAAACCATAATTTCATTATTTTATATTCTTATACACTAATTAAAACATAAATATATTAAAAATAATTATTTTACTTTTAAATAATTGATGATAAAATATATTTTCCAATAAAAATATATATTTTCAATGATTCATGAAAAATAATTTTTTTTAGAACATTATAATTTTATATAATTTTGACATTGTGAATTAAATAATTAAAATAATTTTTTCAAATTAATTTTAATTTACTTCTAAAAATTAATAAACAAAATGAAAACTCAATTTCAATATATATATAAATTTTAATTAATAAAATGATTTTTCTACAATTGTGTGATAATTTTTTAAGCAGTCACAAAAAAATTCATATAGAGTTGAAAATTTATATTTAGTTTATAAATTATTTATTTATATTGATTCAAAAAAAAATTAATGCTATTTTATATTAATAATTTAACGTATTTCATTTAAACTTACAGTTCCACACAATACATGATATTGAATAATTAATTTTATTTAAAGAGAAATATTTCATTAAAATATATAGTTGTTACATTTTATAACCATAAAAAGGAATTTAGACCTTAAAATTCTTTTACTAGATACAAAAAACTAGTATACATCTACCCCATCCCATCATTAGTTTTCTACATAGCTTCCTAAAATTGGAGGTTCCACCACAAAAGATTAAACAAGAGAGTAATGTTGTGTCAATGATATTTTTCTCTATGATCCCGAATATCTATTGATAGTTCATAAGAAGAATGTTATTTTTCTTGTGTTATGACTTCTCAATTTGATAATTGTGAAAAATTATGTATGTAATATCTGAAGATAAAAACATGGAACTCATTATAATCTTCAGAGGGACTTCGTGGAAGCATCAATCTATATGGTACATACCCAACATGATCAAAAAAATTAGAAGGACTGATATACATTGGGATTTTTTTTCTTGTATTCTAAAAAATCTTCACTCTCTTGTACGGATATATTATTATAAATTCCTTCTCTTCAACCTAAAACTCTATGTGTTATCATCGATTGTCAACATAACATATTTTTCAACTCTAATATAATCTTATGTATTGTTTAATAGATCTGGCCTTCTGTTCTATTTCCTTATCTGGATGAGGTCCCAATTGTTTTATTTCCCTAACTTCATTTTAGTAAGTTGGGGTTCTTCACATCATACCATAGTGACCTTTATAAGGGTCCATTTAAATACTAATGTGAATGATACTTTTGAAAGAGAATTCTGCCAATGGTATGTGTTGATTCTAACAACCTTTCAAATACATAGGAAAAGATCTCAAAATGTCTTTTTAGAGTTTGAGATTTCATCTAAGACTACAAATCAATTTGATATTGATAGGTAGATTTGAAAAATTACAATGTATCCAAACATAATGAATACTTCTCCATAAGATGGTGGTAAACATAAGTTCCCAATTAGTTATAATTGAATCTGGTACCCTATTCAATTTTCCACTTCTAGAATATATATTATAGAAACATGATCATGATAGAAATATTCTATGATAGAAATATATTGTTTTGAATTCATATTTAAATCAACTATAACCCGTATATAATTATGATTTTTAGATGTTTTGTTATGCTTGATGAAATTGTCCATGGTGATGTTTTCCCAATTCTATTATTGTGTGGGTAATGGTTGTAACATCCCCTAAGAATTCATTTTATTTGGATTCAAAAAATAACCAACCAAGAACCTAGAAAATTATTCCACAATATAATTCTTCACTACATTCCAATGAATAACTCTTTCAGGTTCTTATTCAATTTTTATCCAGAAATAATTTTTAATGATGAAATATAAACCTCATCCAATATCTCCATTAATACTATTATTTGAGGGATTTAGATATTGTTCATGAACCTCAATATACCATTACAATAAAATTTCAACATATAAATATTTATCAATGTCTTCTGTAGCTCTATACATTCATTCCACACCTCCTTAGTCTTAAATATTATATATGTTAGAGCATTCATTTGAAAAAGAAAACGTTTATCCCCTTGAATTCAGATTTCTAGATTAATTCCTTGAAAATCCAAAAATATTGGTTCTTTTATGACTTTCATCATAGATAGGATAGAATATTGCATTCAACTCAAAGAATCACCCACCTTTTTTTCATTCTTAGTATGGTAATGTATCATGACCATTAATCAACTCCAAACATCATCATTGGCACATATTCAGTTTATTTTGAGTAAAAAAACACTTTAAACTTATACGATCATTATATATCTCAACCGTTTCTCCGTATAAATAATTCCTCGAGACCTTTAATGAAATGATTACCATATCATACTCGAAACCATGATTTGGGTAATTTTATTCATGGATATTAAATTATCATGATTTATAATCTATTACCATATCATTTTCTATGAGAACACATCCCATCACCTTCTTGGATGTATCCATGTAGATCAAAAATGATTCTCCACTATAGGTTATGGTGGGTTCAAATGCACCGACTAACCATCCCATAACCTTCATAAAATTCAACTTATATTCTTCCATCCATATGAACATAGATTCTTTTCACATCAATATGGTGAATTGAGTATATTGTAGTGATATATTTTTTAAATAATGTTGATATTATTGATCAAAATCCTTGAATACAACCCATAACAAATACAGTTGTTGTTCTATTCCAATGTTAAATACCTTACATCTTTCCGGGATCTATATATGTCCCCTCTCTCTAGAATATGCGACCAAAAAATAACAATTTCTTACACCGAAATTCACACATTGTAATGTTTTCATAAATATTTACCTTTATTAGGGCCTTCAGCACACTCCTAATGTTATATTCATGTTCTTCCTTTCAATTAAAATATATAAGAATATATTTTATGAAGATAAAAAAATTATCAAGAAAGTCTAGAAATATTCTATTCGTTAAATGATATTATTTAACAAGGGATATAGTCATACCAAATGACATCAATATTAATTTGTAGTTTATCTACCTTGTATTGAATGTTGTCTTGGACATTTCCTCTTTACTGACCGTTAATTGAGGATATCCATAATGAAGATCATTCATAAAAAATTATTGAAATCCTCTTAGATGATATAAAAAATCCGGAATATGGGTGATAGGATATAATTTCCTTATAGTCATAATATTATGTTCGCAATAATCAAATCCGAGTCTCATTTATACATATTTCTTATCAATAAATAGAACAGAATCAGAATAAGTTGAATCACTAGGAATTATGAATCCACTGTCAATATTATCTTGAATCGTATTCTTCATTTACTACAAATAAATTGATTCCATTATATAAAGAGCCTTTTATATATGACTTCCACCCAGTATGATTCTTATTAAGAAAAACGTCATGATTCAGTGGAATTCGTAGAAGTTATTCAAGAGTACAAAACAACAACATTTATAATAGGCATGCCCATAATGGTGTATTACTCCACAAAAATCATAGACCAGTAACATTAATTTATTATAATAAAGACCCATAGGAAAGAATTTATTCCACTAGAACATCATTTCCATCATATTATTGATAATTGATAATATATTCAGTCAGAATAAGAAATTTGAATTTCTTACTCAGTAATTTAAATGATATCCATATATACAAAACAATACATGCTTATAATCACATAAAATTCTACTAATGTATGGAACAAAATATTATTAGGAAAAATATTCCCACAACATTCAACTATAGGTTAATTATAGACTTATTATGTGACTCTTGTATGATTAAGCGATTTTATAGATAACTCAATGTCTAATTGATGAGGTAATACAATAATACTGTTATAAAATTCAATATAAATAAAAAATAAGGTGGATATAAAATCAAATAAAACATTAGCTACTTGAGAGTGGATGGTAGGAATAAATTTCCCCACCTCATTGTCATACTCCACATCATAAGTAGTGATGACATGTGATTTGTATTTATAATTTCCATGAAGTTGTTTCTTACATTGATCATCATGGATATACTACATATTTGGTAATTAGATAGAAAGATTCTCATTTTCCTTGTAATGTAATTATTAATTTCTGGGAGGTACATTCTATGTGTCATTTTCTCTATTTGTATCATTATTTATATTTCTCCAGTCACATTGGTAGTCATTTTCTTAGTGACCTTCTTTCCGACACTAATAAAACATACAAGTCCACTTAAGATTGTTTCCTTAATGTTTCATTACACACATTAAGTAGAAAGGTAATATCTTCTTATGCTCATTATGTTTTTTAGATTTTTCCTTTAATTCCATTTTTCAATTAATATAAAACCCAAAAGATTTATAAGTAAATCCAATATATATTTGAACCATGAGAGAAAATTGAACAACTTCCTCATATATAATGATGTCCCCTATGGATAATTCCATTTAAAAGCCATATTTTAATCCATTTAAAAATTTGTCATCCTCGGTAATATGTTGGATGATAACTCCATAATATCACCCTTCACGTATTATAAAATTTTCATTATAGGTAAAAATACAATTATTATATATTTTATTATGTTGAACAAACTCTTTATCCATATTTTTTCAATGAATATGAAGAAATTACTTGTTGAAAAATAACTTCATAAACTCGTCACATTCAATCGAGTAAATTTTATCTCATGGCCTTATTTTATTGATATGTTTTCACCATTGATATGATTCACATTTTAAGTAATAGATTTCAAATTTACCTTATCATGTGAAGTACAATAGAGAAAAATAATTATATTTTATGTCTTACATATCTTTTGGTCAGCTATTCATGGATCTGAAGACCAACTAGGAGATAGTGGACGCAAGCTCATAATGGACTCAACAGAATTTTTTCCCATCCTATTCTCATTTGTAAATCCATCATGATTCAAATCATCAGAATGTTGGGTGAAAATATCAATAATAGTTTTATTTTTAGATCCCATGTAATTTTATTCATCAGGAATTAAAGTTTTACATTTCCTATCACACCCATCATTAATGTGGTTCCTTTGGGTTTTAGAGATTAACTAAAACAAAAAATATAACAAGAGTTACACTAATAAAAATGGGAACTCCACATAATAAAGGGAAATTACACATAAAATTTAAATTCAGTGCATGTTAGGTTTTATTTATGGTATTTATGATCATCCCCAAAACTCTAGGAATGTGTCTTATATTTAGACTTTCCCTTAAGGTTCTTACTCAGGTTTTCTCATCCTAGATTCCAATGGTTATCTAAACCATGACCAAATACATACTAAAATGGACCATACTTTTTTACATAGATATTAATCCAACATATAATAATAATCATTTAATTACATAAAAAGACAAAATCATAACCATATCATTTTATTGGATTTCGAAACCTAGAAATAAAAAAAACTATTTAATAAATCATTTACATCATCTCTCACTAATTCATTGAAAACCATAACCCTTTTCGACTACTCTTAATTAATAAAATTATTAATATCCAAGGGAAAATAAATATAAGGAAGGAAAATCTCATATTCTTCATTAGGCTAAGAAAGTGAGATATTAATCATATCAAGATCATAAGACATAATAAAATAAAAAAAATATTTTATAATTTTAACACGTATATAAAAGATCATGATATAATGTCGTGGAATAAATCATAGAACTTAATATAGAATAAATGAAAATATTACTAGAGATCATAACATAATATATGGAATTCTGGAATACACACAAGAATATGGAATCTTTTCTAAATTATTCATTTCTCATTTCCAAGACAATCACAGTGGAAAAAGTCCATTATTTAATCGTTTAGACTCCTCATTTTAGCCATGTATTACTGAACAGAGTTCACTCCATATTCCATACCTATCTATATCAAGAGATAAATATCCTTCCTAAATTCATTATATGGATATATAGGTCCCACAAATCTAATAATGGATGTCATACATATGTGGGGTAGATGATCACAAATAATTTTTAATATCACAACCCATACAAAGAAATGGGTTACATAAACATCATTCTATCTTAACATAAACCCTGGAAAACAAATGGGTTTCATAAACATCATTCCCTTAGAGAAATAAAATATCAATAGAAAGAATAACGATAATATACATGAAAAAATATACCTATTAAATAATAATTAACATGAAATAATTTCATTATATATAGGATATATTTTTGATAGTTCAGTTGAAAGTAATCTTAAGGAAAATACCATTTCTCATTTAAAGAAATTTTATTTACAAAGAATTATTCATACATTTCAATGAAGACATTTTATTTGAAAAGAACCATTTATATATTAAGGTATGGATTAATTAATTAAGATTTTATGAAATTGTAAAAATCATTTCTTTCCATATAATTTTATAAGGCAATTTTTTGTACTTTTTCCAGAAAAGTCATAGAGTACCTCATTTAAAAAAAGATCTATTCCTAAGAATTTATTAAAAATTCACACTTTGTTAAAAATGTGATAAATCTATATTATAAAAATAAAATCAATGTTTTGTATTTTTTTATGAAACATGGACCTGGAAGATAAATATTTCTCATGAGATACTTTTTTATAAACAATCCAGATTAATAATTAGATTATGGAAATTAGCCTTACTTGTGTATGATTTACATCATACATATATAAACCTCTTGTAAAATGGTTTAAGTAACATTATTAATTTAAAATATAACCATATTAATATTTATGGTATTATATTCTACAACCTTATATAATCATATAATCCATTTTTTAAGTATGTTTCATTTTTACCCTTCTTCTAGTCGTTAACAACATAATTTTATTATGAATTACTTGTCACATATGTCCCAATTATTATGAATATGATATAGTAATGACATATAAATAATTATATTCAATGAATATGTATTATATTTAATCACTATATACAATTATGTAGTCTTTCTTGATAGTTTAACATAGAAAATGAATCACATCGCATTGAGAATATAATAGGCAGTACGTATGCACGAGTGATGATATCATTCCCATAATGATAGAAAAGTAAGGAATTTAATGGTGTACATATTTATAAATAATTAATATAAAATTATAATTATAATATATACCTATGATACCCTTCATTTTACTAATCCAAATAAACTAGTGATAAAAACTGATTACATGGTAGCATGTAGACGGTAAACCGTATGTATGAATGCATGTTGCTTTTTATTTTTCATCGGATGAATAAAATATGGAATATTGTTTTTATATTATCACAATAAAATTTAATAATATATGTCACATTTTAGTAATTAATTTATTATTTATACAACACTTGAAGAGTAAGTAGAAGAAAAAATAATTTTGAAAGAATCAGTAAGGACAATTACCTCTTCCATGGTGAATATCCTTTAGATCTCCAGATAGGGGCAATATGGTTTGTATTTTAAGAATAAAATAACATTAATAATGTTTCAAGGGATGTTTAGAAGATAATATTTAAGGTTATGGTTTATCCTGAAGTCTCAATGTGACACGATGAAGTGAGGGAGCAGGTTCCATTTTAAAATTAAGTTGAGGGGTCTTTTAGATTTTAATGAAATATTAATATACAATAACTTTAACCATAATTATAATACCCCAAAAATGAAATTTACATAGATATATGATTATATAATATTTTCATCTCATCAATCAATACATTTTAATAAATTTTTGGTATTATTTTTAACCATTTCATTTTGATTAACCCTTAGTTAACCTAATTTAATTTTAACTAAGGTAAAAATGTTTTCGATATAATGGGTTGTAATTTCTACATGTATGATATTAGTTACATAATAGATGAACAGTTCTTAAAATATTATACAATGTTATAAATAATTTTTTATTTTTTATTTTGTAATATTATTTTTTAATAATTTAATAAAATAATAATATGAAATAATTTCATTTGTCTTAGTTTTGACACAATTGTATACATAGAATTTTAAAATATATCAAGATAACAAGTCAACATAGAAGAAAATATTTCCTGATATACCTTATAGGTTAATGTAATTTATAAAATATTGTTTTAACAATAATTATTTTAAATTATATTTATTTATTTGTTGTTGTAACATTTATTTGATATTAACATTAATAAAATAATTACAGCATTATCTTAGTGTGATTATTATATATATATATATATAAATATATATCTATATATTAAATAAAGACTATAAAATAAAATACCATAATGACTATAAATCTTCAATATTTCAAAATAATATTTATAGTCGAATATTTATTTTGGGATGACATATTAAAAATGATATTTTATTATAATAATTCTTCTAACATCTTTTAATTTTTATTAAATAAAATATATAAATATCATAATCGCATTTATGTAGCTAAAAAAATTTCTAATGAAAATTTGTATATTAACTTACACTTTTACATTTTGATTCGTTTGTAAAATACATTTCCCCCATGAGTACACCTAAGAGATATTTATGAATAGGGGAATGAATTTTTTTGACATTCTTTGATTCAAATGTTATGTAAGTTATTTTTAGGTACAATGGTCCATTATGGAATCAAATTTCCATCCTTATGTGTTAAAGGTCAAATTATATTTATAAAATAAAATTATGGAATGTGTGGATAAATTTATTTTCTTAATCATTGTATTTCTAACCTAAATTACCCAATTTACCATTTACTGCGGTAAAAAAATGCAAAACACTGAAATTCTAAAGTTAGAAAAATGTATTTGACATTGGAAATAACATGAAAAACCATGTCTGTATGAGAATATAATATCTCATTAATTTATAATATAATTAAAATTAGATAAATTCAATATATATGATATCTCAAAGTACATGTTACATTGAGTTAGAGTACATCCCATGAAACATTGTGTTTCTTCCATGGCTTCCATTACACGGAATACCAAATTTTATTGAATAATAATATATTATCAAAATATTTTTTTTCATATAAAAAGATATAAACAGTACATTAAATTAAGAGCTAGCAATATATTAAAAAATAATAAAAATAAAAATTATATTTTAAATTGAAATAAAAAAATTTTTATAGTGAATTTTTTTACATTAATGCCATGTTTACATTTTATATAAGTATTGAAAAATACTTAATTTTAAATAAAAAATACTTTTTCCTCTAATTTATTTATAAGGATAAATTATATGATAATTTATTTAAATTTTAATTACATTATTTTTTATCATTAAACCTAATTTAGGTCATTATAATCAATTTCACTTTAAAATTGAATATAAAAACATTGCAAGCTTTTGAACCATTTTTAATTTCAAAACCAACATTGTCATCCCGTCGTGAGGATTATATTTAAATTATTTTATAATAATTTTTAAATTATTATTTGTAAAAGAATGTTTTCAAAACAATTAATCTTAAATATTTATAATTTATAATAATTTTAAATTAGTTTTTAACCAAAACAATATTTGTGAATGTAATTAACATTAATTATAGTGCATAAGGTGAAATTAAGCATTGCAAGGGACTAAACCTTAATCATAAGAGGGAAAATGATATACAAACACGCCAAGAATATATTTTATTATCATATTAATACCACATCCTAGCTTTTATTTAATTTTTACCATTCAATGTAAAAAATGTTCGTGGAATTCCCTTTTACAAAAATCCCAAGAGTGCCACTATTTCTTCATTATAAAAAGGCTCACTATCCTCCCACATCCGCACACATCTCGAGACACTGTAAAAAAATTCCTTCACAAAAAAATCTCCCCAATAGATCTCCCCTCATCCTATAATCTTTTAATTTTATTTAAATCGTTCCAAGAAATCCATTTGACGTAAACAAAAGAGAGTTACCCAAATAAGATGTAACATCTTTCCTCAAGATCTTTAGTTTTATTCCCATTTTTTTATCGTTTAAAATATTCATATTTGATGTTTATATATAAAAAATAGTAACATTAGTATAATTAACTGATTTTATTCTAAGGGTTGTACCTACACTTATACGCACTTCAATCTAATCGGTAACGAACATACCATTTATGTGTACGACACACTCCAACCTCACAACATGATGTTGTTTGTTTTTTCATTACCACATAGCATGGATGAGAATAATGATAGGAAATTTGTTTATATATGTTATATATTGAATTTATAATGTCTTTATAGCTTTGTAATTATTTTTTAACACATACCATTATAGATTCTTTTTTTTAAATATGATGACATCATTTTTGGAAGTGTGGACTGCAGCCTCCGAAAAGCGATGTGATTAAATCACATGGTACATGGAATGTATAAAGGGAATATTTAATTAAAAATATGTGACAAAAAATATATATGATATTCTTGAGATAATTACCTTTTAATTAATACAATTTATATTATTTCATTTATTACATATTCACACACACATAAAATGATAATGTGGTTCATGGATGTGTAGACTACTACCTTCTCGACATGATTTGATTTATTATACACCAATATATATATATATAAGTATATATGTTAAAATTACCTATTATATATGAATTAATTATTATAATGGAATTATTTTTTTTACATTCCTTTATCCCACAATGTTCATTGAATAATTGGAATGTTACCCATACGTTTGTGTGCCTTACCCTCTTTGTGATTGAAATGTTGTTTAATTTTTTATAGACCTACATAATTATTGGTTTTGAATGTCTGATTTATATATAAATATTATAATTATATATTAATAATTATTTTAAATATGTTATATAATAATCCCTTATACCAAAGTTTACCTATAGATGTTTTTTTGACACATGAACTGAATTTGATCAAAATAACTAATGTGACAATAATTGATTAAGTTTTTTTATAAAACTTTTCAAATTAAGTTGTATAAAAGTTATGATAAACATGAAAAATCATCTCAATTAATTAAATAATTAATATAAGTTTTTTATTTTGGAATGCAAAGACAGACATGAAAATTCAGATTCATGGTAATTGACTTTTATATAGTTGTTAACAACTATGAGATAAATGTCATGTTCTCCACAAATTTATTTTTTCTGGTTTATCTACTAATATTTTTGATATATTATATAGTTATACATTTATCATACTGTTCTTTAAAACCTTAATTAAATGTTATTCTTTCATGATTATTATGATTTATAATGTTTCAAAGTATTATGGGACACTTTGGAATGTTTAATGACTACTTTCCTCAAGAATAATTTTACTAAACATTCCTTTCAATTCAAGACAATTTTATGGACATTTTTTCATAATCCTTTTAATTTTAATCTCATAATGTTATTCGTGAAATTTTTCCAATATTAGGAAATTTTTCCCAACTTTAGTACTGATGGTGTTGTAGAAATTTTTTTTATGAGAAACTGACTCCATTTATATCATTAATCGAGAACCAATTTTCTTCCAAAAACACACATCTCTATTAAAATAAAAAAAATTAACCTTTCCAAAAATGATTTATTAAATCTTTATTACCATTTTTTTCCTTTACCAATTTTTTATAGGGATACATTAGCCTCTTTTTGAACAATTAATATTTCTATAAATTTTTACTAAGTTAAAGGAATTCAGTTTTTACCTCATACGACATGAATACAATTAATTGTTATCATTTCACTGAAGCATCAATTAAATTTTTAGAAATATAATTTTTCATTAAAATGATTTTAAATATATTTTTCAATGATATTACATTTCAATTGGTTTAAAAAATTATATTTCCCTAAATAATGTTTTGAAAATATATTTTTATAGTCTTTCTAGTTATCAGTGAAAAAATTACTTTATTTTTACCCACATGGGATATTTTGTATTGACTCCAACATTATTTGTCTTATTGATGGCTTATTATTGATTTGGACAATAACTATATTCACATTCACTTTCATGATTCATTTATTAATCCCCTTGAAATATTCAATATCCTATGATCATTAGGTATTGAATTTAACTTAATTTTCTACATAATTTATCATGGATATATTAATTTCCTAAACTATATATAATTTTAACATACCTTTTTTACATTGATAGTATTTTGATTAACTAAAAAAATGATAAATTAAAATTCATTATTCAACAAGGATATTTGATATGGAATATTATTTATTTTTACTATTTGATATGAGGAATGTATTGTATTGGAAATGAAGGGAGGGGCTCAAACATTTTATATCCCCTTGATGCATCGATAAGTTATTTTGATATAAATAAGTTGTGAAAATTAAACATTTTTCTCTCTATAGTTTTAAACCATCTTGTGAAAGGACTTATGGGTATATGTTTTCATATGCATAAAACCCAATATCGATTAATTAAGAATTTCCATCATTTATTTTTAGTTACTATTCATCCATGATATTTTGTATCGACATATATATATGTATATTTAATATTAATTAAATTTAATTTATGGAATTATTTTCATATTCATAACATTGAATATTTATTTTTTCCTTATTTGTTTATTTTAATGGAATTTGTACACATTTATTTACATTTCCACTTGATTATTTTAATTTATTAACTATTGATTCTGTTGTACATTACCCTTAAGGAGAAATTTTGATCCCCCTTATTTTGTAACATTTATCAAGGAATATTATAAGTATAATAAGAAAGTAATTTAATGAAATAACAGATGGAATAATGGTATTACCCTTGAAATAGAAAAAACTATATTTTAATTAGTGTATGTTTCCACATCTATGTATCAGGTTTACTAATACTAATAAACTATTTAGTACTTACAAGTATCTTATTCCATTTTCATTGATATCAAACACTGGTTTAGGGATTTTTGGGGTTGGGTTTCTATAGTTGGTATCAAATAATGTTATGTAGCAACCTTGGGAACTAGATTTAGGAATAATTATAATAAGAATTTAAAATAGAGTTAGAAAATGGGGGTTAGTATAGAAGAAAATGATAAAGATATTGTATGGTGGAGAATATGTCAGTACTCCAAGACATAAATCCATATCTAGATACTAATAGTGGACATAGTTCTTGTAAAAATATACATATGGTTAACAACTCTAACAAGTTGTGTCGGGCCTGACTGGGCATGACATTGTACCCAATAATGGGCCTTACCTGGAACCTATTTTGACACCATGAGCAGATATTATTTGGATAAATCACATTATTATTTCAAGTCATTATGATGTATTTTGACAATGTGTAATCAAAGATTAACCAAAGGTTCTTTAGATTGCATATAATGTGTCAGTAATTATATTTTAAATAAATAATTACATGATTTTTAATATTGTTACACACAATATGATTTCTTAATTTAGACAGTGGGTGGTAAAATAATTAGTCAATGAACATGATGGAAAATTTTGTGAAATAGAGAAAAAAATGAGGTGCTAGTAAGAGTGAAATTCATCATCCTTATTCCAAGTCAATTTTCTAAAATATGATTTACAACATAAACCATTACAGAATTCATTACCCACCAAAGAATAAAAATATAGAGTTTTCTAAGAACTCAAGTGGTGGAGACCATGGAGAGAAGAAGGATTGATTTCCCTCATTTATTAAATTTGGAATGGGCACCTAATAAAGTGTCTAAACGGAATTGGAAATTTCATTACATGTAAAAAATAAGGACATATTGAAAATAATTTACATAGAAATTGAAGTGTATGATTAATTCAAATGAAATACATCCTAAAGAATCTATTATTTTTCATTGATATAAATGTGGGTAACAAGACATTACCCATGTAAATTTACTCTTATATAGGTTAAATTCTAGACTATGGATGGATTTATGTGTAAATAAGTGCATGAAGTATTTATGTGTTGAAATTATTGTTTAAAAGGCTATTTTGTTGTTACCCTTTTTTTAATGATGTCCCTTATATTTATTTTGGAAATTATTATAATATGGTATTAGAAAAAGAAAAAACTGAATTTTTTGTGACAACTAATTATGTCTGGATTTCTGGGGTCTTAAACTGTCGACCGAAGGATGAATATGTTTTCATGCTAATCACTGGTCTGCACAATATCCTGGTTTCTATGTCATTTTTAGGTAAAAAATTTGATAAATAAATATTAATAATAAACAATTATTTTTTTAATTTTTACATTTATAGATTAATGTATTTACCATATTTACCTTCTGTAATAGATAGACACCAATATTTTGAAATTTCACTCTTTTATGGGGCTCATGATTTGTTAATTATTTATTTTAGTACTTTAGGTATCATTGTTAATTTTTTGATATCTGTTTCATGAAGTAAGGGGTGAATTAGAATTTATTGAAGTATAAGAAAAAGAAGGAATTATTAATATATAATTAAAATGTATCATGTAATTAAATTTTCTTGAATTCTAAGGCTGTAAATTAGTTTACCAATATGATTGTAATTATCTAAAAAATAGTTCTCCCAATACCGTAATTTCTATTTAACTGAAGGAATTGTAAATCATCGTCAATTTATGGATTTGAGGGACCAAAAATTGTATTGATAATTATATTTTTCATTATTGATGACCTCAATCACTCTATATAATTATTTACTCTTATCCTTTATGTATGTATCTCTCTATTCCAATAATTTTCTCCAACAAAGAGACTAAATTCCATAATAATCCATTTGAAATTTGTAATTCTCATTCTATCATTTCTGAAGGATTTTTTATGAACCCTTATCATGATGTAGGATTTAAACATAGGAAATTTCAAACAACCTATTAACAATATTTAGTTTAAATTTTCAGTAGACAATTTATTTTAGGTGGGGATAATGTGAAACCTGTAAATTCCAAAGTAAGAACAATGTATTCAATAGCGTGTATGACATGCCACATCAAGTACATAAGGGAATACGATATCCCATTAATTTATAATACAATTACAATGAAAAAAATTAAATATATTTTCTATCTTAAAATGCATGTTATATGAGTTAACATAAATCGCATGCAATGATGATTTTCTTAAGTGGATTGTGTTATACGGATGACCAATTTTACTGAACAATAATATAATATTAAAATATTATTATTTAATATAATAATATATAACATATATGTTGTATTATTGGTTATTAATAGTATTAAATAACATTTTAAAATATATGGTTCACATAAATATAAAATTAATTCATTGGATAAATATTAATTAAAAATGAATATTAAAACCAATTTAATATAAATGAAAATATTATTATTAATAGACTCACGACATATATTTTATCCTAATATATTAAATTAATTTCATTTAATATTTGATATTAATGTAATTTAAATATTATATATTCACTCATATATATTTTATATTTATAAAATAGGTTTTATATGAATAAGATAAAAATAAACAAGATTTTATGCAAAAAAAATACTATATTTTATTGGGGGAAATTTACCACCATCTAAAGGAGAACCAATTTTAAAACAAATTTTTTGACCTTTAAAAAAATTAAATCTAAAAATAAAAATATTATGAGAAATTTAATAATAAAAAATATGTTAATGTGATTTTTCAGTAATTTTTCAATGAAGTTTAATTTTTAATGAATACTAAAAAATACTAAATTTTAATTCAAAACTATCTTTTCATCTAATTAATTTATAAAGATAATTTTTTTTTAATTTTTTTAAAGTTTAATAAGATTATTTTTTTATCAATAAATCCAATTTAGTTCTTTGTAGTCAATTTCAATTTGAACTTGAATATAAAAACTAAGTAATGTTTTGAATGTTTTAATTTTGAAAAACAACATCATCACCTCAACAACGGGATTAAATTTAAATTAATTTCTTCAACATGTGTGATTTTAATTTAAAAAAATGTATTCCATAATTAGAATAATATAATTTTTTACTTCTAATTAGTCCATATATTTTTTCACCAAAAATATTAGTTAAATTATTTAAAATTAATTACAATGCTTACGGTGAAATTAAGATTAACAATGGACCAACCCTTTATTGTAAAGGCTAAAATGTCCTAGAGAATTGATAAAAGTACATTGGGTGGTAATATTTACAATCTATACCAATTAGGATATAATTTTTACTATTATTGTATCAAATTTAAATGGGAAATAATTTTTGGAATTCCCTTTTCCAAAATTACAAGAGTGTCACTCCTCCACTATAAAATACATCCTCTCTTAAAACATCCTCACACATATCATTCCACGTCATATTGAAAAATATCCGAAAAAATAGTTTATAAAATTTTCTCAAATAATCCTACATTCCATCCCTTGTGATTAAACTTATCCATGGAAGCCCAATGTTGAAAACCAAAAAGAGTTTCCCAAAGAAGAGCAACATCTTTCCCCAAGCTCTTCAGATTTATTCTCATTCTTCACCCCTTAAAATATTTTTAATTGATGTTTATATAATAAAAAAATTATAATAAACATACAATGATTTTTTATATTGTGGTTTCGAATTACAAATAAACATACTTCCATCTAATGTGAATTGAACTTACCATTTATGTGTACAATGAACTACCACCGTAGAAAATGATGTTTTTAGTTTTCCATTTACCTCAAATCATGGCTGGGAGTTATGATGGAAAACATGTTAATATATATTATTTATAATATTTAAAATTTATTTTTAACAATTTAATTATTTTATATTATAATCCTTTATAAATTCCATTTTATTAAATACAATAACATTTTTTGGATGTTTGGACTACAACCTCTTAAAAGGGACATGATTTGATCAAAAAATACATGGAATGCATAAAATAATCATTTTAATTAAAAATATATGATAAAATTAATATATATGATATGAATGACATAATTAAATTCCAAAAAATATAATATATATCATTTTCTTTATTACCCATTCACACACTTAAAAAGTGATAGCGTCATTTGTGGACGTGTGGACTACCCCTTCCTCCACATGATGTGATTCCCTTTACATAATAATAATAATATGTATATATAAGTATTAATGATTAAATATTATGGTATTTATAATTTAATGGTAATAATGTAATGATATAGTTTTATTTACCTTCATTACATAATGATCATTTAAAAATGTGAATGTTACTCATGCGTATGTATGGCCAACCATATCTATAATTGTAACGTTAGATAATTTTATTTATCCAAATTTAATGATAGGTTTTAAAATTATAATCTTTTAATACAATTGATAATTATTCCATGATTATTATTGTTAATATGTTATATAAGGAACTATTTTACAACAGTTTACTTAGGGACGTTTTCTTTTTACAAATAAACTGAATTTGGTAAAAACTCCCCACATAAACATAATTTCATCAGTTGTTTAATAAAACATTGTAATACATGAAATAAAAGATAATATATACAAGAAGAATATTTTTAGGAATGTAAATAATAACAAATGTTATCTATTATGTAATGTGGGGACACATGAGACAAATCAGACACTACATATGTGGTTTTTATCTCGCATTTTAAATCCATAAGATAAATGTCATGTTTACCACTTACGAAATTTTTGTGTTGTATATAGTATCCATATTGATATATTATATAATTAATATAATTATCATCATGGTCTTGAAGACATTCAATTAATCATATTCTATTATAATTTTTATTATTTAGATTATATAAAAGTGGTAATGGCCACATTAGAAAGTTTAATGCCTATATTCCTCTAGAGTAATATCAATGATCATTGCATTTAATTAAAAGAAATTATATGGCCATTATTCCATAATACCTTTAATTTTTCTAATCCTCTAGTTATAAATGTCTCTTTCATGTATTTGGCCCATTTCCTACTCTTTGGTACTCAATTATGTAGTTGGTGGGCTAGAACCAACTACTTTGTACATTATTACATAATAAATACCTTTCACATCTTGATTGTCCTTCTGTGTGAAAATGTATTTGATAATTTCATAAGGATAGTGGTTGCATTAAAGTTTCATATCGGATCCTTGCTATGATGAGACCCCGGAATTTCCATTACACTATTTTGGAATATATGTTCGATGGCCGGTTGTAGTTATATGAGGGACACAAATAATATAGGCCATTAAGGGTGAGGAATCATAAAAATTTGAGGCATCTTCTCATGGTATGCTTCCGTGGTAATATCAATGATGATATTATGAGAACTAGACCTGCCATTAGGAAATACACATTTCATAGTGTCATTGGATGTTCCTATTGGTGGATGTGTGTATTAGTCCATAAATAATAAGATTATTATTAATGGGTATTACACCTCGTGCACGTCAATGTATTGAATAAAACTATGACGACACACTATTCGCAGTGAGGTAGGATACGTTGGGTGTGTCAAGAGTGATACTACATTAAAGGATATTGATTGAATGTATTTTTCCCTTTTGTTCCATAACAGAAGTTGATATCTCAGGACCTTTGATGGAATTTATATAGCCTAAACAAATTCATGACCATGGTAAGGAATTGGTGAGTTCAATTCCAGAAAGTCAATGAATGATTAATCGAGCACTTGGTTTAATGGAACTAGCATGAAACCCTCTTGATTTGAGATATATTATCAAAGGGATTATATTACATGGTAATAATTATTATGAGGCGACACATCATTGTGGCGTTAACATCATTCTCTATATGTCCCTTGGTGTGTTGATATACTATACCATTGGTATTCAGGCAGGCTCCGCCTAATGTCACTGAGTAGAAGTCCTAGAGGGTAACACACAAAGAGTGTACATGTATCTCAGTTAAATATTAATTTAATAAGTTAAATAAAGATTGTTCCAAATTGTGGATTAATAATTATTTAACATGTCTGATTTCATTTATTTCCACACCAGTTATTCGATAAAATATATTGTGGAAGAAATAATATTTATTTATTAGTGAGTAATTTTGTTACATTATTTTAAAAAATAAATAGTCATTACTCAAGGCCTAATAAATTTTGTGGAGGAAATGAAGAAAAATGAAAAAAAGATAATCACGCAGTGTGCATTGAATGTACACGCCGTATAGTTTTCATGGAAAACGAGTACACAACTTGTATTAATGATTACACACTGTGTAGTTTTTCTAGTCGGGGTTTTGAGGAATTAATATCATTTTATGAAATGATGTTTTTTATAATTAGAGTGGGCACAATTCAAAGAATTAATCATTCGATGTGGGGGTCTTGAATAAGAGTTAATGAAATAAATAAAATGTGTAATGCATTTATTTATTGGAATAACTATATAACCTCAAACTCGATTATAAATATCCTCACAACCCAACACTTTTCCAGAGAGAATCGTTGTGTACAAAAATTATAGATAATTCTATCAAGGCTAAGGGAACTCCTTCCTCTATGAACGCTCTCAAGACCAAGAGAGATCCTATGCCATCAGATAAAGGAGGTCTAAATAGAACAATGCAAGAAAAGGATTCTCTATGATAGCACCCTGAGATTCCTTTGAGTACGTCCAAAGATACATGGTGCACATGTGGATCACAATTATAGGAAGTCTACACATGGATTATATGATGTAATGATAAATCACATCAAAACGTGACCAGAAATAATCAATGAAGAAATAATTTCATTAATGTAATCCATGCAAATTTATTAAGATTGTTATAACCATTATATGATGATCCTCTCGATGGTTCTGAGACACTTCTCTTTATTTTCTTTCATTGTTCTATTCCAAAGATCCAACATTTTCTTATCATGAATGATATCGGATTGATTGTTGTTCAATGCTAAAATTATAGTTGGAAAAACCCACCAATGTGCTTCCGTTGCACCCAGAACCTACAAGTGGTATCAGAGGGGTCATATCATTGATTATAATTATTTATTTTTTCGTTGGTGATTTACACATTTAATTTTTTAGTTGATTCAACTCATGTAAATCATTATGTATATCTGAATCTCGAGATCCATTCCTCATCACTCATTTCTCAACCACCTTACAAAAAAAATTCTTTTAACATTGATTATTATAAAATATAAGAACTCATCCAGAGATACCAAACGCTCCTGGCCATACAACACAAGAATTCATGGTGTGTATTCAGAATTACACAACATGTTATCTAGGATCAATACATTGACTGGTCCACTAAATCCGGATGTGTATTGGAACATATCTATGTCATTTATGACACCGTGTGTTGACCAAGAATAGGTGGACCATGGTTTTCGGATTACACACTGTGTGGTCGAACTGAACACAGTGTGTAAACACTTTGGGTTAGGGTTGGACTATAAACCCTATACATGGCTTGCCCAGCTAGAAACCATATAACCCGAATACTACAGGACACATGTCCAACTTAACAGGCCGTTTACTTCCAAAATTTCTAAAGTATATCTACACCCTATGTCCCCGGGACTGTAGTTCGGATGGATGGTGAAAAAAATTACACACTATGTTGTCAGAATTACACATCATGTAATCATCAAAATTACATAGATTTATTAAAATTTATTTTTTATTATACAAACCTTTGAGATGTGTGTCGTAGTTCCACGTTAAAGCTAAGGCACAACACTTGATAGGTGTTATATATATTTGGGTTTAATTTAACATTTGTGTAATGAATGATAATTCACAGGATTCTTCCAGGTTAAACATTATGTACAAAGATAATTTTAAATATATTTATTTTTTGAAAGTTATGATGGATAAGAATCTCAATGAAAATCAGAAAAATTGTTTAATATAAAAGGATTGGTTAATGAATGTTAATTAATTGATTTGAGTGTGATTTATCCTAAACAAGAACAATTAATGAATTGAATTCTAGTTTTTTAATGAATAATATCATTTCATGTGTGGATGATCATGAGCTAGACCAAGACCTTTGTATGTGTAAGGTTTATTTTTATATTTATTTAAATTAAATTTGTTGGCCTGCGAGCATTCTCCTCATTAATATTTAGGGCCTATGCGCCCAAGGTTTCATTTATGTAAAAACCGCTTTTACCACTCACCTACATGTGAGATAAATGCATATGTAATGGATGGATCTCCCAAGCTAGTGGAGGTGGCTCAAGTCAGGATCCAAGGTGAAACCAATCCAACAAGATACAATGGAGGACAAGTGGAAAGCTATAAACATGAACCTGAAAGGTTCATGGTTTTTCTCCCCTAGGTCTTGGGTTAGTTTATCAACCACATGATACACTATCCAATATAAAAATCTCATGGTCATACCATTTATTTTATCCCTATCAGTTTCATGGTTTATTTATTGTGGGTGTGTTGTCACGATCACAAAATTAATGAATTAAACAAGCATACAATATAGATCTAAAATAAGATCGTCTTATGCGTAAATATTATCTTATACATGGTTAATCATATAAGTATATACAACATATTATTAAAAATCTTGTAATCCAAGATAATATAAAGGAAATTTACATATAAGGATAAAATCCTTCAACTAAATTTTATGTCGGTATAGCCTTCCATAATCTTGCGTAGAATCAAACTATAGTTCAAAGTGTGTGACCAAAGATAGTTGGGGTGATTTTAATTATCAGGGAATTCTAAATAAAGGTTTTCTGTTGAGTAGACTTGGATTACATCAAGGGTTAACTGCCACAACATGACTTGTTTCGTCCAAGATGTAAAGGTTGAGAAAATCCAAAATTAAAGGATTTCAAGATTGGAGAGTCCACTCAATGGATCAAGGAGGTATGAATTAATGCAGTTGGAATTTGGAATACCTAGCTAAAACCATTCAAGTTTCTTGGCCAACCCTATTTTGGTTAATAAGATGGGAAATATGGATCCTTTCCACTTGAATATTCAGGCAATAGAATATTCTAAAGTCATTGGTGAGGGCTATTAGATTTCGATAAAATTGTTGGAGACTAATAAGTAATAATTTATATATTTGTCTCCGTTTTTATAATAAAGTACTAAAACCTAAAATCATCTTAATTTGTAGAAATGGAATGAAAAATGACATCAAAAATATCATTGTGAACCATACTCGATAAGGAAAACCATCTCACTGGCACCATTTTCCAAGAGTGGTAGAGGCATTTACGCGTCATCCTTCTCCATGAGGGGAAGTTGTAGGTGCTAGAAGAGCCTATTCCAATTGTGCCTGGAAAAGTGGCCAGTGATAAAGAACTTTCTCTCTATATGAGACACATGGATTATGATATAGATGTCCAGTGTTTCATGATATCAGCCATGTCTAATGAGCTCTTTATGAAACACGAAAACATGGATAGGTATAGCATGATGTCTCTCTTTAAGGATCTCTACCCAGAGAAGGCGAGACAGGAGAGATGTGAGATATCCATAACTTTTTTAACAACTAATCTTGGAGAGTTTGTGCCAGTTGGGCATCATGTAGTCAAGCTCAATAGCTACATTGAATGCCTTGACAAGTTAGGGATAATGTTCATGAATGAGTTTCATACAGATCTCACACTATAATCACTAACCAAGACCATCTCTAGCTTCATTGTCCATTATACCATGAAAACAATGAGAAGAGTCTATCATAACATCTATCATTAATTTGATCGGTAGATAAGGACATGGGGAATGAAAAACCCACAATCCTTATGGTGAATAAGAAAAGGAAGGACATGGAAAGGGGGCCAAATATTTTTAAACTGCTTGAAGCCCCCAAGAATCATCCCTCAAAGAAGGGGATGAACCTGATGCCTGAAAATGAGTGGGAGGGAATATGTTATTCATGTGGAATGTACGGTATGTGGAAGAGGAACTTCCCTCAGAAGTGTGTGGATGCTAAAGGTGCTTTCGTTATTGAGTGTAATCTTTCTATTTCTACACATTGGGTATTAGATATAGCTCGGGGGGATCACATAAATATTAAAATGCATGAACCATGTAGATTTAGAAAGATTTTTAGAGGAGAGGTGGATATTTGAGTTTCCAATGGCACAAGTTTGGCTGCATTGGTTATTGGAAATTACCACCTCTCATTTCCAACTAGGATGACTTTGGTTTTACATAACTGTTATTATGTTCCTTGTGTTACCAAGAACATAATTTTTGTATCTTGTTTGGATATGGATGGATTTATATTCATGTTTGGAAATAAGGGTTGCCTCTTTTATAAGAACCACAAATTTTATGGTATGGAACATTTAAATAATGGTTTTTATGTATTATATTATTAAAAATAGGTGTCGGTAATTGTTAAGGAAACAAAATCACAGGACTCATACATCACCTAGTTGTGGCATCACCTCTCATCCATGTAAAGGGGAAGCATATGACAAAGATCTGACAAGATGTTTATTTGGACACTATTGAGCTAAAACCACATGATAGACGTCATTCTTGTATATAAGAAAAAATGAACATGCTGTCCTTCTATGGAAAAGGAGAAAGGGCCACATAGCTTCTAGGATCGGTGCACACGGATGTGTGTGGACAATTTCTAGTAGAATCTAGAGGTGGATATTCTTAATTCATTACTTTTACTGATGATTTGAGTAGATAGGGTTATGTCTACTTAATGAGGTAAAAGTCAAAAGCCTTAGGGAAATTTAAGGAATTCAAGAATAAATTAGAGAATCATCTTTGTAAGAAGATAATGAATCTTTGATCGGATCAAGGTGGAGAAAATTTGAACCAAGAGTTCATTGATCTTCTACGGATGTCTGGAATTCTATCTCAGCTAACTCCTCCTTATACACCATAGTTGAATGGTGTTAGTGAAAGGTGGAACCGATCCTTTTTGGACATGGTGAGGTTGATGATGAGTCAAGAAGATCATCCATTATCCTTTAGGGGATATGAATTACAAACCGCAACATACACATTAAACCAAGTACCGATTGAGGTGGAAAATGGAATTAACTCTGAGTTATGGAATTAAAAGAAACCCAGTTTGTCACATACACTTGTATGGGGATGCAAGGAATTTGTTAAGGCCTTATCAGAAAACAAACTAGCACTCTAGGGCATGAGGTTTATCTTTGTAGGATATCATAATGAAACCAATGGATATTACCTATATAACCCACAATAAAAGAAATTCATTATAGCCATAAAAGCAATATTTCTTAAGAGGGTGCACATCCTCAAAAGGGATAGTGGGAGTAAGATTTACTTCGAGGACGTCGATGCTCAAGATGCACTAGAGTTGGTATAGGACCATGTTCCACAAGTTCCCGTGGAAGAGGTTCCATAAACACATGTACTACGTAGGAGCTCGAGGGAGGTAAGTGAACTAGAGATATTTGGTTTCCTAGTCACCAAGGATGGTGAATCATTATTGTTGGTCAATGATGAACCTCTCTCCGACATGGATGTAATTAAAAGCATAGAAGATTCAAGATGAATATAATCAAGGAATTCTGAGATGGATTCCATGTATTGGAACCATGTCTGGGTTCTGGTCTATGTGCCAGATGATGTAAAACCTGTTGGATGAAAATTGGTATTCAAGAGAAAATTGGACATGGAGGGTCATGTTAGCACCTATAAATAATGGCTAGTGGATAAAGGATTCTGATAACATCAAGGAATTGACAATGTTGAAACATTCTCGCCCGTTTCCATGTTTAAAACCATAGTAATCATACTTTCCATATCATCTTTCCAAGTCTATGCGATTTTGAAAATGGATGTTAGAAAAACATTACATAGTAGGAACAATTAGAAAGTCATATATATGAGACAACCAGATGGGTTTGTGACCCCAGTTGAGGAAAAATGGGTTTGGATGTTGCATAAATCCATTATGGATAAAAGAAATCAACCAGGCCATGGAAAATTCAATTTAATGAAGGCATAAAAGAAATTGGATTCATTAAGAATGAATTTGAGCCATTTTTTATAAGCAGTTTAATGGGAATGTGATCATTATCCTAGTGGAATATATTGACATCATATTGCTTATTGGAAATTCTGTACCCGTCTTACAGTCAGTTAAGGATTGGTTGAACAAGTTTTTCTCCATGATGGACTTGGGTGAAGCAGCCTATATTCATGGTATCAGGATCATTAGTGATGGATCCAAGAGGTTACTTGGACTATTTCATTGTACATACATTGACCAGATACTAAATAGATTTAGTATGGAACAATCAATGAGGGGATTATTTTCGGTGTCACATGGATAACATCATTCTAATAAAATGTGTCCTTAGAAATAATAGATGAATGATAGAAAGAGTGAGATCCCATATTCTTCATCTATAGGATCCGTCATGTATTCCATGTCTTGTAGGAGGCTTGATGTTGCCTATTCACTGAGCATGGTAGGAAGATATCAAGCAGATCTAGGAGAACAGCTTTGGACTGGGTTTAATACAATACTTACATATCTGAGAATAACGAACAATATGTTCCTAGTGTATGGAGGAGATGAAGAACATGTCATCAGAGGGTATGCTAATGCTGGGATTTAGACTGATTAGAACAATCTGAAGTCACAATATGGATATAAGTTTTTTTCTAAACAGAGGTTTTGTGAGCTACAAGGGTTCAAAGAATCCCGTTGTTGCAAATTATACAATGGAGTCTGAATAAAGAGTAGCTTCTGATGCAGCCAATGAAGTCATCTAGATTCAAAAATTTGTCCAAGAGCATGATGTGGTGCCTAGAAGTAAAGATCTTATCATGTAGTACTGTGATAACACAACAACGGTGGCTCTTGAAAAAGAACCATGGTCACATCAACATAAAAATAACATACTTCATAACTATCACCTCTTGATGTATTTCTTTCAAAGGGGTGATGTTTTAGTGAGCATAGTGTCCAAAAAAGAGAACGTGGTAGACTCTAGGACTAAAAGACTATCTCAGTAAAAGAATTAATATCATGTGAGAGCTAGTGAGTTAAAGGTTGTTAGCAGTATGGTCTAGTCCCAGTGGGAGTCTTTTGGAGTTGGTGGCCTAGAACCAACAAATTTGTACTTTTTATTAATTAATACATTATGACATCTTGATTGTTATTCTATATGACAATATATGTGATAATGTCTTATGGAAAACTATTTTATTAAAGGGTCGTTGCATATCCCTGCTTTGATGAGAACCTATAACTGCCATAACACTTTTCATGAATATATGTTCTATGGCCTGATGATGTTATTTGAGAATCAAAAATAATACAGGACATTAAGGGTAAGGACTCAGAAAACATTGAGGAACATTCTCATGGTGTGTGCATGTGCTAATATCCATGAGGTTATTATGAGAGCGAGACCCGTGAGTTGGAAATCCACATTTCATAGTTTCATTGGATGTTCCTATCTCCAGATGTGTGTATTGGTCCTTATATATTAAGATTATTAATAATGGGTATTACCACTCACACACAAAGATATATTGATAAAAAATGTGATAACACACTGTTAGCAACGATGTAGGATAAGTTGGGTGCGTCACGAGTGATATTGCATTAATAGATAATGAGAGAAAGTAAATATCCCTTATATTCAATAACGGAGAAAGATATCTAAGATACATTGATGGAATTGATATTGCCTAAATAAATCCCTGGCCATAGTAAGGAATGGGCAAGTTGAATTCTGGAATGTCAACGAAATAATAATCGATCACATGGGTGGATGGCACTAGCATGCAACCCTCATGATTCAAGATATTGTAACAAATGGATTATATTACACGGTAAGCATTTGTATGTGGTGACACATATTTTTGGTGTTATCTTCTATCTCTATGGGTTCCTTTTCATTTTGCTAGATGCTAACCTTGGAATTTAGGCAGGCTCTATCTAATTCCATTGAGTAAGAGGCCTAGAGTGTCACACACAAAGTGTGTCCATGTATCTCATATAAATATTAAATTAACAAGTCAATTAAATATTATTATAGACTATGGTTTAATAATTATTTAAGCATTCCTGGTTTCATTGATTTAAACACTAGTTATTTGAGAGAATATATTATTAGTGAAATAATATATATTTATTAGCGAGTAATGTAGTTACATTTATTTAGGAAACAAATATACATTACTCATGGTCTAATAAATGTAGTGATGGAAATAAAGAAAAATGAAAATAAGATAAACAGGCCCTGTAATTGAATGTACACCCCAAGTAGTTTTCATGGGAAATGAGTACATTACATGTATTAATTATTACACACCGTTTAGTTTTTCCAGTTGGGTTTTTGAGGAAATAATATCATTTTATTAAATTATATTTATTAAAATCAGCGTCAGCACATTTCAAGGAATTAATCATTCTTCATGGGGGTTTTCTATAAGAGTTAATGAAAAGATTAAAACCTGTAATGCATTTATTTATTGTTAAAACTTTGTAACCTCAAACCCTATTATAAATCTCTTCACAACCCCAACACTTTTCCTGAGCGAATTTTTGTGCAAAAAAAATTCTGGTGAATTCACTCAATTCCAAGATACTCCTTCCTCCAATAATGCTCTGAAGACAGAGAGAGATCCTCCTCCATCAGATCAAGGTGATCAAAGGCGGAATACGCAAGCAAAGGCTTTCCATGATAGCACACAAAGATTCCTTAGGTGAAATCCATAGAAATGTGGTGCACATGTGGATCACTGCTAGATGATGTCTACACTTGGATTCTGGGACAAAACGATGAATCACATCGAAATGTGATCAGAAAACATCAACGAAGAAAAAATTCCTTAAATGTAATTCATTTCAATTAAGTAAATTAATTATATCCAATATATGATGATCCTCTTGATGGTTCTAGGAACCTTCTATTTCTCTTCATTCATGATTATATTATGAAGATCCAGCATTTTATTTTCATGACAAATCTCCAATTGAATTTTTATTAATGCCAAAATTAATGTTGAGAAAACCAAAAAATAGGCTTCCATTGCTCCCAAAACCTATACTCAAAGTGTTTTAGAAATTGTATTTAATAAAACCAGACTTTATTTATTTCATTAGTGAGGGAACCTATTTTCCTCAAGTAAACCTTTTTTTATAAATGTTTAATATAGTTTTAAGACATTAATAAAATGATTTGTTAAATATAATTTTTCCATTTTTTCTATTACAAATGTTATCCATGTATTCTTTTTATCACTTTCTAAACAAGTAATTTTTCTACCCTTTTACCAGGTAATCTGAAGGTTCGGTTTTCCTCATTTGGAATGTATGGAACTACCAACCATCAATTATTTGAAGTTTTCATTACATGTTTAATATGATTGTTTTTTGATTTAATTGTTTAAAAAAATCAATGAAAATGTTTTTCAAAAGGTATTTAAAAAAAGAAATATTTGATTAAGATTGAATTTATTTTTTTTGTTATAGTATATATATTAATCAAGGAAAAAAACCAATATATATTATCCACAGGGGATATATATAATTGATTCCATAATTATTATTTCTATGGATGGTTTATCATTGATTGGGCCAAGGGTATTATTCACATTGACTTCCTTGATTCCTTTTTTATCCCCATGAAATATTTAAATTCCTATGATAAATAAAAGATTATTTTCCCATAATTATCTATATCATTTATCATTGAGAAATTATTTTCCTAAAATGTATATATATTTTTACATATTATGTTTAATTTGACTGTTATTTTATTAAATGGGTAAATATTGATAAGTATGTTTTCATTGTTCAATATGGATGTTGGATAATGAATATTATTTTTGGATAATTTGATATAAGGAATGCATTGGACTTAAAATTATTGGTGGGGCCTAGACATTATAAATCCCTTCTACACCTCAATAAAATCTCTTGAGACTAATAAGTTTTTTAAATTAAATGGTTTTCTATCACTAGTTTTAAACCACATTTTGAATGGTCTTGAAATTATTGGTTTTCATTTACCTCATATATAACATCCAAAAATAAATCATTTCTCGTGTTTAGTTTCATTTGGTAATCATAAATTAGATCATTCATTAAAATATATTGCGATACAATTCATTTTTAGTTAATTTTCTAAAAGGCATGTGTTTCAATTTCATACATTTCTATATATCATAATCATGTCTAGTAATTTGAGTTGAATTTTCCCATTTATTTACCTTGACAACAGATTATTATAATTGATAAACTATTTCTAGCACAATAATTTACCCTTAATAATCATCTTAGATAATATTTATTTTTTTCTTTCCCAAGACCTCATGAATTATATCAAGAATGTTACGCATTGATATTGTAGATGAAATATATTTATTACCGTCAAAAGAAAAAAAAAATTTGTAATTATTTTATTTTTTCTCATGTTTTAATCTATTTTACAAATACTATAAAATATTTAGGTATTTTTTGGATGCAATTTACTTTTGTATTTTTCAATTTATTTGATATTAGGCACTATCTATCAGGTTTTTAGGGACTGGTATCTACAAAAACAATTATCATGGGTACTATTCATATCATCCAAAAATAAAAGGGATATATTCTTTAAATTGTGGATTTATGAGTTCAAATTTGAAATACATTTTTCAAAATTAAAATCATAGAATTAGTATATTTTAATTTAAAATAATAACTTTAAAATGATATGAAAATAGTTTTTTGAAAAAATAACCTTTTAAAACATAAAAAAATTTATAAAAAATTTGTATATTAAACCCTTTTAAAACCATAATTATATAATATTAAATTAAAAGTAACTAATTAAAATTTAAAAATAATCAAAAAATAAATTTCACCATGTAAAGACATTAATAGAAAATACGGTTTTTAATAAATATTAGAATTTTCACTATTCCATTATGAAATAAATGTTTTCAAAAAAATATTTTTAGATAATTTCAACATGATGAATTAAAAAATTAACTTCATTTTAAAATTTAAATTTATATAAATTCTCAAAATTAAAAAAATTAATAAAAAATCATTTTTATAAAGATATATTTTTGAAGAAGTTACTTTACTAAAATAATGTGATTATATCGTAAGAACTCACCAATACATTTATATTGATTTGAATCATTGTATTTATTTAATAAATTAATTATTGAAATTTATTCAACATAATTTATTATCTGGCTAACACCAATAGAGTCTCACGATTCAATTGAACCCACAACTACATGTAACACCAGCTATTGAACAATAAAAATGATAAAATTATAAGTATTTTATTATAATATTTGTTTGTAACATCGCACCTGGACAGTTTTCCAATGGATGGGACTCCCCTAGATGTAGAACCAATAATATATATCAAAACACTCCTTCAGGTGGATCATGTAATGAGGGATATTAACTCCCCTTAAGGTGGATATATAAAGTGGGTCCATAGGAGGTCACAACATTAGTTTTCCATCGTTGGGATTGAGCATCCAAGAGGCGTCTTTCATAAACTATTTATAATAAATTGATCAATAACCACATTGTTCAATAATCAAATTTAAAGTCATCTGACATGATAGATCCACTACATTTTACGTCAATGGTTAAGGATTATCATGTCATGAAAGGAGAATCACTTAGATTTGGTGTGGATCATACACATTGAAGAATCCATTATCGTGAAGATTTATCCTGGTTGGTTGGTCTAGGGATTACTATTTGATACTACCTAGAGGATCAAAATCCATGAGAGTGGAAGAGGTCTGGGGATCATCCCATGCCACTCATACATGGAGCATCATGATACTATAAAATAGGAAAAACTGTTGTTTTACATAATGCAATGAGGATGTTGTTGTGCACTTTAACATAATATGACTAATATGTGGGGAAACAAGCATTTTTTTCATGAACCACATTTACTAAAAAGGATTACATGACCACTGCTCACATTCCATGGGGAGGGGAATGGTGTTATCACTACCATAGTTCAACAAAGAGTGGTATCTTAAATCATGAGGTGCGTTTTAGATTCCATGAACTCAGAAGAAATGGTGGTTAGATTACCCAAGATCAAAAGCAGTAGGTATAGTATCGGGTTCACTAAAGTCATTGATATTGTTATGTCAGGGGATATAATGGTTTTGTGTATATGTTTGGAGTGTTTCACACAAGTCTTTATCGAAAAGGGTGATATATCATTGGGTAAATACATGAATTCATGTTTTGTAGGTGTGTGAAATCTTGGGTTTTGCATAGAAGATCATGGTCATGTAAAAGACTTGGTGTTTCACATAAGGTCAGGGTTGCATGCAATTATTTTTATTGTAGATACTGAAAAATCCATAGAGTTAGTAATAAGAGGATCACTCAACCAGTGGTCATGTCATGTTTTGGATAATGAGAGGCCTTTCACGTAATATTTTATACCATGGGTGATCCATATTGGGCGTTGGCATGAAAGTTGAGTACATTCATGCATGATATTGGTGTTTAGACTTTTGAAGATTCTCCTCTTATGAATGGGGATATACATCTATATATAGTTGAAATATTTTGTGGTGGTCATTCTTGGCCTCAATGAAGAAATGGACTTCAAACATGGTTCATTCCTTTTATGTTGTGGCATCAATATGAAATGCCATCAGATTGACATCTTATTTGTTGTGAAATGTGGCCTCCTGTAAGAATCAATTTTTTATTTCAAGAAATTTTAATTTCAAGTGTTAATGTTCCTTAGAAGCTCTTTTGATCTTTTTTTGGGATATGAAAAATCCTATCACCCATGGTTCGTACGGTATTTTCACATTGGATTTGGCCTTTTATTCAATGTATGAATCTTGTGTGCACCAATGTCATCAATAATTTTGTTCTTTTTTCAGGTAATCTTGTATGGTATGTTATTCTGAAAATGTCCATTTGAGGCTTCAAATGGAATTTTTGTGCCAAAAATATTAAATAATGATTAACATATAATGTGTCTTTGAACAAAACTAATGCTAAAACTATATAAATTAGTAGATGAAATTATGTGGGACAACATCCCTCTACACTAGATATTCTAATAAAGTAAATGTTATACCCCCTATCTAGTAATGTTATGATAAAGAAATTACACATTTGATGTTGTGACCTAATTTAATGACATAAATTATCTAGGTTCCATAGACTTTGTAACCATATGGTGTCATTCGATTAATTTTTTTAAAAGCCACTGATTTGAAGAATTTTCTTAATTTTCTAATTTTCAATAATATTATTATTCTAATTAAATTTATTTCATTAAATAATTATTTATTTAATTTATTTATTATATTCAAAATAATTTTTTAATCATTCTACAATATGTTTAATAAATAATACATGGTCAAATCCTAGGTGGATTGTTAGTCACACCTTGAATACACAATCTAGGTTGTGAATACATTGTGTTGTCTAATATAGGAATTTTGGGTTGTGGGTAAATATTCAGTTTTAGTAAACCAAGAATTCTAGACTGTGGTAATCAAAAAAAGATAATTAGACTATTATCATTACATAGAATGGATGAATTATTTTCTAGTTAATCAGGATAGGGAATTCAATCAAAAAATTATTGGACGGACTTTCCATCAAACTGAGTCATCAAATGGAGTTTCTCATAGATGGTGTTTGATGGGTGAGGTGTCTCGATGTATTGTTATTTTAAGGATAACAAGTTTTTATTGGATTCAACCAATGGTTCAATAATGTATCAATGGGTTCCCATGTCAATGAGAGTTTTATCATGATTCTCAAGGCTCAGTGGGATTGGATGACTGGAAATAAACCTCTCTAAAGTGCTCGTTTCATATCGTTGATCATGATACGTACTATGTGTATAATCATGGAAAACTTATAAGATAAATCTCTGAGAATTTTTTTTTGACTTGAGATTAATTGAGTGAGTTTTTTATTCACTTGTATCACCTGAAATGAATTATTTTCGTATTTTTCACCCATGGATATAATACAATTTCACACACCATGTAAATATTATTTTTCTAATGCATTGTTATTTTTTTAAGTGTGATAATGGTTTTTTATATGGTTATTTGGTTGGGTATAGTCTTTTTTCTAAAGAAAAATCATAAAAAATAATGTATTTAAAAAAAATTTATTCCAAAAATAGTGTGAATACTTATTATTGTGTATGAAAATGTGATCATAAATACATTGATATGGTGAACATGGAACATTCTAGGTTTTTATGATTTAGATTTAAAGGATGGTGGGATTCACATGTTATCTCTAAAGAAGTTATATTAATGGATGAATGAATTAATAGAAAAGAGAGTTTTTTTATTTAAAAGATTAATGTAATAGAATTTATCATTTTTAAAATACAGGGGGAATATATTATTATAAAAAATATATTTTCATGCTCTTTTATTTGGTGTCTGTACTAAAACAAAGTGAAAAAGAATAGGATAGGTTGGATAAGAAGTATTTGAACTCGATAAGTATTTATATTTCATAAAATCATGTATTCAAATGTAAATGGAAGATAACTATTTTATATGTTATGAGATAATTATATGAAATGTTTGAAATGATAGATGTTATTAACAATTTTTCTTGATGTGAAAACCATTATTATTAATGTTATTAGATGGAATTTCTATATCTAATCACAACAATGAAATCCATATTCTCTGATGATAGCTCAAATATCATAAGGTTACATTCATAGATATTTTTTGGGATTTTATTTTTATTTTCACACATCCAAAGAGATAGGATTATTTGGTGAATCTTTGAGAAACTCTAATGGTAAGGAATATATTTTGTTTTATGAAACTGAAAACATGCTCTTGAATGATGAGTTTAGGTACAAGTATTTTTAGAAAATATTAATAAATTCTCTCATTGGTGTTACAAATTGATATTTACCTAAACAGATTTACCATCAGAAGAAGAAATTCGAAGAAGATAATACTCATTGAAGAAGTCCAAGTAAATCTATTGGTTCAAGTTATACATGATTAATTTTTAGGAATAAGAGTCATATAAATAATTGTTGTTTTAATAAATGTAATGAATTAAAATTTATAAAGACAAAACAAATTAGTATATTGGATAGAGTTTCTATCTTGATACTCATCATGATTATTCTAGAGGATTTATGGTTCACTGAATTATGAACATCTTTCCAAAGAAATAGTGATTGTTGGTGAATTAGTGATTATGTACTAAATTTTTTCGGGATATTATATCACGAATATTATGGATCATTAGATATAGTTGGTAATGGTTATGTTAACATTAAAATAATAAATATATGTTTATTTATACTAAATGATATTAGATACATTCCACATTTTGGAAGAACATTATGGAAATGTAACATCTTTATAGTGTAGATTCCAAAAAATTATTTCTAATAGTGTATATAATTTATTAGAGGTTTCGTGGTAATTTTTTAGGGAGTTTTTTATGGTACCACATATCACAATAAATGGAATAATGATGTAGCTACTATTAGAACTACTTCATCAGATAGTCTAGACAATGACCATGATTGATTGGTCACTCCAATGGGAAGTATCTAAAAGATCTATTGTCAAAATTAATACTCAAAATCAATCACACGGACTGTGGATAATTTGTGAGTTTTCTATGAAAATTTTTGTTAGTTTTATTCAACATTGATGGTAGGAATATAAGGAATCAAATATTAGAAACTTTTCATTATGATCTCTGAGGTCCTGCCCATATTGACTCGAATGGAGGATTAATATAAATTTTAACAACTATTTTTAATTCTATTAACTATGTATTGGTTTAGGTCATGAGGAATAAATATAACATGATTCATTATTTTATTCATTTGAATTAAATGGCGGATAATGAGTTGTAATGAATGTTTAATATCATTTAATATACAATGGGGAAATAAAATAGAGATTGTGTTTAAACATCAATGAGAATAATTGAATAATGCACCAGAATAATGTTCCACATACCACACTAAAAAATAGAGATTATATAGGATGAATTGAAATATGATAAATAAATATTGGAGTATGCGTCTTAACTTATGAATATATAATGGAATTTGGTAATAGGAAAGGAATAAAGTAACTTTTTTGTTAAAAGGAGTTATAGCTTCAATCATTTGAAAAACATCTGGGGGAAATTGAATCAACTAAGAGGATATTAGTGAACCATCTTAAAATATTTAATGACATTAAATATGTTCATATTAATGATAATTATATATATAATTTATTAGTGAAACAGAAATTTTATTTTGTTTTCAGTTATGGTGTTGAGAACATTACTTATTACATATGGGATAATGAAATGAAACTCATCATCCAGAGATGATATATTGTGTTCAAGGAAGAAATAAAATGGATATATGGGAATATATTTGGGAAGGATTTTTATTAATGATTAAATATTTATGATTAGGTTGATTAGACAAGGGTTACTATATAAACTTTCAATATTCATAAATCAAAAAAAATATTATAGGTTTGCATTGTAGTACTCAAGTTACTGAATACAGAATTATTGGATAGAATATATTAGAATAGAGAATGATCAGATATACTGCTATCTAATAGATTTATACCATGTAGATAATGTATAGAAAAACACATATCAGATAAATAATGAACATATGCATGCCTATTAGATAGTGAGGCTCGAATTAATGAACCATTGGTTGTGTCGAGAAGATACACTCTTATTTGAAAACTATTTTATTTTTTTGGACATAACATGGATTTCATTCTTCTACCATATGTATTGGAAATAGATTATTTGTAGGAGGTTACAACTATTAGAGACTCTAAACTATGGTAGATATCCATGAATGAGTAGATGAGTTCGTCAAATATCTAAAATGATTTTGAGTTGGTTAAACTATTGGACAAAAATTTATATATGGAAAATAAATTTTTTTTTCATTTGAAAGTGGAGGATGATAGAATGAAGAGGTTCAAATAAAGGTTGGTGGTGAGTAGTTTTCAAAAAAAGGAGGACAATTATTTTCATAATTCTTATCACCAAGAGTGAATTACACAAAAATTTGGATAGTTCTCCAAATTATTCTATATGATTTTATTTACATGTAGTGCATGTATGTAAATATTTCTTTTCTTGTTCTATATTTAGAGGAATAAATTTACAGGGTTCATAAAAAGGGTTATGAATTTGTTTAGAAGAATTATTTGGTTTATAAGTTGTAATAAATTATTAATGGCCCAGAAATGTTCAATGATTGGGGAATATCAAGTTATATTATTCCATGATTAATGAAAATTTTAGTCAATTTGATTCACGTAATTTTTTATTTAATGTAATTGGGTTATGAAACATATATAATTTTATTGTTTTATTTGGAGGATATTATGAATTATCGTTTAGAGTTCAATTGAATTGAGTATATGAATAAGAATCATTCAAAAAGGATTGAGAATTATTACATTTAAAAATGTAATAAAATGTTGGGGAAGAGAATCTATCAGGACAAGAAATTCAACCTAACGGTTTTATCAAAATATGAATATATAAGAAAGGACATTAAAGGATTTGGAATGAATTATATAAACCTATCTCATCCCTCATTTTTAGAAACATCAATATTTCTAATGAAAAAATAAATATTAATGGATGAGTAAATTCATTATAGGGGTATGGTTCTTTAATATTCATCTATTGATTTTGTATATATAAAATGGGTTTTAAAAAGCTATATATTTCATTTATTGTGGGATTTTTTAGTCATTTATTTTAATATACTAGAATAAAACTTTGGAAATTTGTGAAATGGGATTTATGATACATAATATTAATAAAGGTTTTAATGTTTTATTTTAATAAATATGATTAAAAATGAATTTTCACATTCAAATATTAATAAAGACAAGGACTAAATGAAATGTTTTTCATATTTTTTATTTTTTGTTAGCGATAGTGGTCTGTTGTGTGTCACTATTAATACCAATATTTTCATTATTTTTAATGGATCAAGAGTATATTCCCACTATTGAAGTAGTAAAAGAATTAAGGTGGTTGATTTCATTTCTTGAGTAACTTAAAAATGTTTAAGATGGCGGAATGTTATTTTTTTATATTTCTTTTATCATCAATCTCTCCTGAAACAATGTATTTTTTATAAGAACAAAATACATTAGCCTGAAATATCACGCTATGATAATATTTCTAAGTGATATAGTGTCTAGACTAAAAAAGGATACCAGTATGTAGAATCTAATAGATATGTTTAGAAAGGTCATAGTCCTACATCTGTGGGGAATAATTATGGCTTAGATGGGATTGGTTGATAAAAAAGAGTGGAGTAAATTTCTTGATTCAAACTGATAGAATGCTCTGTAAAATTAACATATAAGACTAAAATATTGAAGAAAATTCCAACTATGAGGTTTTTGGGTCATATAGAATTATTTAGTTTCTTATGACTGCGAATTTTGGATGGATTGTGTTAGTAAAGGATAATAGGATTGAGATAGTTTCATGGAATATATGGATGTTTTTGTAGTTTCTCAGTTTCAGATTAGTATGGTGAAAGTTCATTAGAGAGGTATTCTATCAATAGGATTCCTTAGACGATGTTTCTAACAGATGGTGTTGACCGAGTGAGGTGAATCTATGAATTTTATTTTTTTCACAATTACTTCTTGATTGTGGTTTTAATGAATGGTTAAATATTGTATCGATGGTTTCTCAAGTAAATGTTTTGTTGGAATTAAATATCATAGTTTTGTTTAATTGGTGAACCAAATAGATACCTATCTAATGAGCTGGTGGTGCAATTTTGATGGTGATATATTGTAATTGAATTAACATTGAAAATGTTTTACATATATTACTAAATCATTTTATGACTATAGAGTAATTGAATTATGTTTTTTCATTCTCTTGTATCTCCTTAAATAAAATATGTTTTCCTTATACACTCATGGATGTAGAGTATTTTCATAAGTAACATAAATCTTCTCTGGCTGGTTATTATGTTATTTTTTGTGATGTGTGATCATGGAATATTGTGGGGTGAATATGTTGGATTCATACTAAAACCAATGCCCAAGCTTGTAGATGGTGGTTATCAGAAAAATATCATTCTCAAAAATCAATGAAGACTTTTTAATATACACATTAAAGTAATTGAGTGAATATATATCCATACATTATACATGGTGCATAAACATTTATTGTCTTTAAGATTAAATATGAATTTTTTACAATGTTCTATCATTTTACAACAATGGTAGATGAACTGTAAGGATGTGGTGGTGGTATATTCTAAAATTATTCAGATATATGGAGGTGACAAGTAACATTGGTGACTCATCATGTCACATTTTTTGGGGTTACAATATTTTTCTTTCTTATTGGTATACATTTAAACTATTGAAGTAAAACATGTATTTTTATCTTGTCTTCCCACCCCATCTCTATTATTATTTGGGTAGATAGTTTTCCTTGTATCTTTCATATTAATTTTTATTACTTGATGTTATATCAATTAGTCTTTTTTATATTTTATGTTATGTGTGGGTGTTTGTTATGACCTGTTTAGGGAATGCCTCTCCAATGTTCGGAGAGGTCATCTTGGGTTCTTAGACATAACCCCTTTTTGGATTTATCCATTGTGAAAATCATTCCAAAATAGCGCTTTCATGATGTCCAGACACTTCTACTAATCCATGGTGATTAGGAACTCCCATAGGTCCATGTCATAAACTATATTATTTTCTATGTTTAAGGAATTCCATGATATATTTATGAAAAAGATGTTATCAAATCCAAATGTTTTGGCCCTATGTTATTTTAGGAATCCCTAGTAAATTGGATATTAAATTTCTAGAACTCAATGATGGTATATGGAAAGGGGTGTAGGACCAATACAGTTAGATAAACATCTTGAGCTTCTAGTAGATGTTAGCTATGAGTTTTTGTATCATTATTTCATTTACTCTTCATGTTAAGATATGGGCATGTTTTTGTTACATCCTAAGATTCCACGGTATGTTTCTCTTTGAATAATAAAATAGCTTGTGTTGTACGTAACTTCGAGTTCTATCACACTACGACCAATTAAACTAGACATTATAAATAGTTATACCTAATTTTTGAAATTTTAATTTTTTTTTCAAAATGGACTTCATTTTGGATTTGGAATGTCAAAATTAGCATAGGGTGAATTTTTGGTATTATTCTGAAAACGATCAATTTTTAATGAATACTGAAAAACAATGTGTTCTTTTTTAAAAACTGAATTTTTATTTAAATAATTATTTTTTTTATATAGATTTATTTTTAGTCAAAATTGAAACAAAATGCCAATATTAGTTCAATTTAATACATTGGATTCATTTTACAATATGATTAGATGTGTAAAATTTTATTGATCCTTTTAACATCTTTTACCCACCTCTTAGGCACATTTACGAATTTGGATAAAAAGTAATTTTATAGCTTTTGTCAATTGAATATGCAAAATTTGAGAGAAATGGTTTAAATCAGTAATTAAAATTTTGTCCAATAAGACAAAAATATTTTTTGGTGAATAGTAAATTTTGTATTATTACTTACAATAGTTAAAAGTAAATATTGTAATTAATGGAAAAAATGATATTATAATTACCCTAAAACATGTACTAATTCTATTGGTTAAGTGTATTTTGACTGAAATCAACATTAGTAACAAAATATGATCCCTTTGATCCACTTGAATTAGACCAGGACATTTATTATTATCTTATTTAAAGAAGAGTTAAAAGTGAAAAATTAAACATTCAATAACCAAATCATTTATTATATACAATTATACATATGATAATTTAGACTATAAATATTCTATAGAAAGCTGAAAATATTTCCTACAACATGGTCTATTATTTATTAATTTTAGACATTAAATATTTAAATTTATTTATGACACAATGATGATGAAGCAATTACTTTATTAATGATAGATTAAAATAATAGATATTATAAATATCCATATAAATGTAAATTGTGACTTTTGAGGCATTTCACTAATTTTATAGGTTATCATGAAATTATTAGTATTGATTTAATTTATTTTGTTCAATTTAATAGTGTTTTATGACTTCACAAAAACCAAATGCAAAATAGTGTCAAAATTGACATAAATTAGTTCTAAAAGTAAATAATATATTACAAAATTATATATATTCCAAAAAATCTAAGGATTGGAAAAAGGACTTATATAATGATTAATATGTCATTAATGAACCACTTGGGGTTCCCATGGAATTTTATTGTATGTCTCTTAACCATGTTATTTAAAAATACAAGAAGTCATTGTAATTGTTAAACTATTTATCTTTGAGTTAAATAAAAAATATATGGTTACTATGGTGGCCTACACTTGTCTAAAACCTATTGGTCGAGAGTATTTAAACCCATAACTACCTTATACTCTAGATAAATCCATTTTTTCTATTATAAATAGAAAATAATTATATAATAAAATAATATTTCAAGGTTTTCATAAAGTGACCCTCACCTCTCTTATAAAAGAGTAATTCCACTTCCTTTAATTTCACTCTTTCAAATCCATTTTGATCAGCCAAAACATACTCAAATATTTTTCCAACTACGATGCATTCATCCAAGTCACCTTATATTGATCATAAATCCCTCTTATAGAGCCCTTATTATCAAATCAAAAGGAAGCACCCGAGGAAAAGGTAATTATTTCATCACCTCTTTCAATGTTCTTTTCCTCTTACACTTCCTATTTCTTTGTTATTTTCATACCATAAATAATAATTCCAGTACCATATATATATTTTGATATTATTATAAATATGGTACAATCATATTCATTATTCTATCAATCCTATGAATGACAATGTCACCATACGTGCGTACGTACGGCTTACCCTCTCCACATCGTGGTGTAGTTTGTTATTGTAACTTCATTATTTGGTTTGGTATAATAATGAGTATAATTGATGTAAATAACTAATATAAAATTTTAATTATTATTTATATATGAAATACCGTCCAACTAAAACCCATTTCACCATCAATAAAATAGTATTTTCTCTCATGCGTATGTACAGATAGCAGTCTCCATGAAAGCGATAAAATTCATTCCCCGTTGTAATAAAACTAGAATAATTAGCATTTTATGAATACAAATAACATTTAATTAACATAATATAATTTTTTATGTGAATAAAATGATTTTTATCCATAAAAAATCGGATATACGTAACAAAACATATAAAGTAAAATGAATGAGGTGACACTTAAAACAATGATACTGATGAAATATTATTATCAAAATAATATTAAAGGATCATATATGATATCATATTTTTGTATGTGGTTCTTGTATAATATAACATCAATGATTTAAAAATTATAAATTAGGTTAACATACCCACAAATGAGGAAATTTACAAGGAAATGGTTAATTTTACAACATTTTTATTATATGAGCTAGTTTATACGTGAGTATCTACTGGGTCCTCTTTATCATTTACATCCGTGTTTTTAAAAAATATATTTCAAAACATTTTTACAATTTACTAAACTATGGATTAAATTAATATATACACTTTTTGACTTTTAAAAAATTGGTTAAAATGAATATTTCTATTACTTTCCAAACATGGTACTTTATGACCTTTTCGATAATTTAACAATAGAATGTTTCATAACATGTAGAGAGGGTAAAACTATTTTCCACTATTATAACACTGTTGAAGCTTCCCTTAAAATATTATACGAATATTTTCAAAATAATTTATTTCCTTACTTTAGAATTATTTCTATATATGAATAAATATTTCAATCAAATAGTTTTGGGATTTATTTCATCTGTGTCACCATCCTTTGTCAGATTGTATGTTTATTTGTTATTGATTAATTATTATAAAATATTCGATATTGTATTGATGGTTTGGTGATATTTTTGAATGTATTTGTGCTTTTTAAATACCATTCACTCTTTATGGTTAATGCATTTAAATTTTTAATGCTCGTTTTACTACAAATGTTTATAATATGTTCTAACCTTTTCATATGATGAATTCATTGGACTTAGCAAGTGACAGGTGGAGCCCACTATAGCTCATTGAAAAATTGTTAGGTCTCATTAAAAAAACTATTGTATTGGAACAAGGCATTGAAAAAATATTAGTTGTAGTCGTGGGACAGGCCTTGACTATGGGGTTATGATGTCGGACATTATTCATTCCAATATTAAGAACTTTGATATTGATATTACATGTGATTATTTGACTAGTAGAATATCCATGTGAATATTTAAATGGAATTATTTGACTTATCTCTTAAATATTATGTAGATATTTATGTTTAAAAGGATTTTTTTGTCTTATAGATTGTCTTAAATGATTATTCTTATTTATGATAGTTTTTTCTATAATGTTATCCTTTCTGAGCATCTGAGCTCACCCCTTTATTATGTACTCTTTTCCCTAGGATGTGAAAACGTATATTACAATTAACATACTGGAATATGATAAGGGATATGAGTGTGTTCAAAGGGGACACAATGTAGTTGCTGATTTTCCATGTCACGATGTAATGTAAAACATATGAATATATCTATTACATGAACATCTACTAAACTAATCAGTCATTCAAGACATGCTCTATTGAGATCATGAAAATGTTATGTAATAATGAACTGACTCTAGGTTACTAGGGTCAGGGCATTACAGTGTTACTAACCATAAAAATGGTCCATGATTATGGTATATTTTACAAAAAAATTACATCTTTTTACCAATTAAGTGGTAATTAAAATTACTATTTATAGATTGATTTATGATTTGGTTATATATCTTCATTTTGTGCAATATTTAAATTTTTTAGTTTCAAACCTCAATGAATACCCATGTTTATCCCACGGGGTGTTGGGAAAGAAATCATTCAACATGAAAATCCTCTCATTGATAAGATGGTAATATAGATGGTTGTGATAAAAATTCGGGACATAGAACATAGACAAGATCTATCTCCCAAAAAATCTAGAGGAGTGGAAAAGTATTTGATTCAAGATTGGGATCTAAAGATCCATCACCATAAATCTTTTTCTTTTTAAAGATTAAAAAAACCTCTATAAGACTAAAATTAGATGGATTATACCAAGAGAGTATTCATGTACTTAGATACTCAGAAACCATTGAAGGAGAAGAGTGTATAATATATTCATGGCTGTTATAGTAGATGATTGTGGGGATTGATTATTCATGCTATGAGTCAGGGATAAATATAAGAGAAATATTTGAAAGGGTATTTTACCAGTAGTACTGTCCCAAAATAATTAGTTTGGAAAAATAATGTGTGTTACTAATACATAAATTGGGATATGAGATAGTCATGGATTATACTAATCGCATTACTATGAACATCAACTTCTTCTCCAATATAGTTTTGAATAAATAATTTAAGCATCAGAGGATTGAAATTTTACTTTTTAATGAAATACAATCATAGATACTAATTATCATCTTCGTAAAATTTGTATAAATGGTAGATTAATCTATTATCATTGAATGTGACCATACGATTATGGTAGGACTAGTGGGGACTTTATACATTCCATGTGGGGATAATTCTATCTCTTTGGAAAAGATGAGGTTGAGGGATGAGAAAAGAATAGGTTTTCAGTCTCATTTTTATCCATCCATTTCATATTCTACATGATCTTGGAAACCCACATTTCACCAATATGATATGGTATAAAAAATTTGTGCATCGTATCTTGGTGAACTAAATGTTTTCCAATGATGTAGGAAAATGGAACGTATCTAAAGCTATTGTAGGATTAGTCATCTAATAAAGAGAGCAATGTTTCCATTGCTCTTAGATGATACTAGATGATGTTTAAATCACTGTGGGTTGGTGGATCATACTCTCAGGGTTATATAGATAGATATGTATCATCTCAGGTATAGAGATTGTTGATACTGGAACCTCATACAAGTGGTTGAGCTCATGAACATTATGATAATCCATATATTTTATAAACCTTAATTAATGATTTCTTATGAAAAGGTATACATAATAAAATTCCATAAAATAATGTGGGCTAAATACTTCATATTCATTAGTTTATAACATAATAACTTGACAAATTTGTATACCAACCTTATTTAAAACTTCATTAACTTTCTCATAAAAAATATATTTCTCTTTTAAAACTATATTGGATAAACTAGGGGAATACATTTGAAAGGTGAGATATATAAATCAAAGTAACATATTAATAAATAAAATTCATATGGTATAGAAGTACATGTTTTATTAGGGTCATATCAAGGTATCATGAGTGGGGTTATAATCTAAAACATGACCATCAGATCGTGATATTATATATTAACATAAAGGAAATGTGGTAATGTGGAAATAACCCAATACATGGAAACATTATTATAATTCAAGCATAACCACCAAGACATAATAACACAGTGTACTTAATATACGATCCTCTCAACTAAACATGGAATCTCAAGAGAAAAAAACATTTCCAAAATTTTTAAAGGGATATTACATATTTGCCTCACCCATCACTTTGATATCATGTACATGCATTAGTGTACTACCTGGGTTATAAAACATAATGATGTCATATAAATTTTCCCATAATGATTATGGAATGGGGGTTATAAATATGTTAATCCAAAATTAATGAAGGATAGGTATAAATAGGTTAATACCCTTGAGTGGAAAATCATACGGGTATTCACAGTATAAATTTTGTGGTGGAAACTCACATGATAATTTCATCTGCATAACAGGTGCATATAATGATTCATCAAAAGGTTGAATGATAATTAGAGGGATGTCTCCCTACATGGGAATAATAATTAAATTATGAGGTATATGTAAAAAAATATACAAAAAAATTTATAAAAATGAATAATATAAATATGGTTCTTTAAAATATAGGATATGGAGAAGATCCCTTCCCTTTAGAGGATGCTTCTAAAATATTCGGAAGAGCATAATAAGAGAATATGGTATCTTTTAAGGGATTTATAGAGGTAATGGAAATTTAATTTCATTATCCAATGATTTTTATTCAATATGAATGGGATTTTTGGGATTGATCATATTGAATAATAGAGAAGAGTTCTTTATTAGTTTCTAGGCCTAGGTTTTTGAAATTTATATGATAATGTATTTCTAGAAGCATTATACCCATGGGTTTATAACATGGATTCATCTAAATAGTAGCGGAGTTCATTATTTTATAATTATAATAACATAATTCATTAAAATAATTCCCTTGGTGATGTGGAATTGAGTCAAATTTAGAAATAATTAATTTTATATCCTTAAAATATAATACAGTTTTGTGAGGATTCATTATGGGTTTATTAAATAAATTATATATACTACCAAAACATTATCTATATGGGAATCCTAATTTTGGTATTCAATAAACTTTATATTGTTTACTGAATCTGTATTGATCTTTAATTAGCTCATAATACACACTGTATAGTTAAAATTTATTTAATTTTTGCACAAAAATTTACCTAACTTAGAATATTAATGAAACATGACCATCTGATAATTTCGATATGATTAAAAAAATAATTATTATTTAATAAAAAATATATTTCAATATTAGAATATATTCTAAACTATTAGATTTTATAAAATAATACTTTTTCACATAAACCATATTTATTCGAGAGCTTGTGTGCCATTAAACACTGAGTATAAATGAACCACGTCACATCAATAAAATATTATCATGTGACCATTATATCCTAGATAATAAATTGGTTGATGTTAATAGGATTTACAAAATATTATATAATTAAAAATATAACATTGTATAAAATTTATTTAATCTACTCTTAAGAAATAAACATTAAATTTGTTTAGTAATATTATATTATTCTAAAAAATTACATTTCCATCAATAAGATTTATATAAGTATTTGTTATAAATTATTGTATATAATTTTTGATCATTTAAAAATACAATTTCATATAAATAAATAATTTTTTAAAATGTTCAAATCAAAAATATATTAACTTGATGTTTAAAGAGATTTTTGAAAAGATTTATTTTCCAGTAAATAGTTAAAAATAAAATTTTTTATTAATACTCGTATATTTTCAAGAATTTTCAAAGTTAAATTATATTTTTAAATGGTTCTTATTTAAAATTAGTTATATATTATTTTAAATAATGTCATTATGTTCTTTGGATTTTTTTTAATTTTGTATTAAATAACACATGTATATGTAAAATGACATTTAATAAGAACTATTTTTATGCATTTTATATTAGAAAAATAAAATAATATATATTTTAAAATAATCTTACTCAAATATATTTATGATATATTCAATAACATGTTTTGATCATTCAAATACTATTTTTAATATGCATGGGACAAGAATAATTATAATTATTTCATAAAAACTATATTGTTTTGAAATCGGTTTTAGTCTCATTTTGTGAAAATAATTCCTCTTATGGGTAACGAATTTGAAAAAATTTATTCTATATATGGAATTATAGGGTTAAAATTAATTTAAATACGAACCTTTTAATTTTACCAATATGAATTATAAATGTAAAAAAATTAATCATCTCAATAACATTTAAATTGGGTCATTCAATTTTAAAACTAGTTGATAAGGCAATAATTATTAAAAATAATTATTACTAGATGAATTTAATTCAAAATTTATAACATTATTCTTGAACATTATTTTTTATAGGATAATCCTCCAGGAAAATTACAAATATACTATATAAATCAATGAAATTCAAAAATGATTCTTACTATGTTTTAAATATATCTAATATAAACAATTAAAGAAAAAATAGCCATCAATGAATTTAAATTTCTAATTTTCATATTAGTGAAATTAATTTAATTATATAAATTTATTTTTATTTTTAAAAAATATATAATGACATTAAATGCTTATGAAATGATAATATAATATTTATTCTATTATGAAAAAAATAATTTTCAAAATATTAGAAGTGATATAATATGAATTATTTAATGTGTAAAAATAATATTATATAAAAAGATGATATAATAGATAGGTTTTGACACATTATATTATAATTACCCTTTTCTAGTTACATATCTAACATCAAATAAAAATAATTTTATTAAAAATGATATTATTGAAATTTTATAATAAATATTAATTTGTTAAATGATAAAAAAATCATAAAAATCGTAGATTCATAGAAACAAAAATTCAATTGGTTTTAACCATTATACATGGCCATGTTATGGGTCGATTATTATTTTATAGTAAAATTTTTAACCCTAAAAGTGAAAAAAATATATTACAATAATTGTCAAAAGGATTAATGAAGGGTTAAAACAAAAATGATAAGGGTTAAAATGGGATTCAAACATGTAAAAGTTTTATTTAATGATTTTATTTAAACTCATAATTATTTTATATAATAATATTATCATGATTCATCCATTTTTTTCAATAAAATTAATTTATATTAATTTAATTACTTATGAAATTCCAAGGGTGCACCTCCACCTAAATTATTAAATTGAACCCCACAGTTAACTTCCTCAAAGCACCCTGGTCATTCTATATCAACAAAATACTGCCATTTTCTATAATGAAATCTCATATCCAAATTCTACATGTGCTGGTATTCCCTGATGAAAAATCCTAGAACCCCAAATAGGAGATCTAAAAGATTTTTTTAAAAGAAGGGCTAACCTCCATAAGTGAGTCATTTCACATTAATAATTCATTTAGCCACTATAAAAATATTATATTATTCATTTAATAGTTAATGTAGTAAAATTAATATAATTAAATATTATTATTATTTGAAATAATTTTTATTCATCCTCTTTTCATCAAATTGGAAGTGAAAATACAACTCTTGTGTATATATAGTATTCCATCTCTGCATAGTGATACAATTAATTACCCATAAACATCATTTATGGATTTGTATTATGATGGGTTTGCAATTTATATATTATTATTATGTCCTTATTATAATTTTTTATTAGTAATATAATATCTAATTTCATACCACCAAATCATTTGAAATAATAATGTTGGTCATTCATACATGTGGACTACCACATACGCAAACCAATGTGATTCATATTTCATTGAAATTTTACATGGATATGTATAATAATTGATTTAAATAATATATGTGATATAATAATTATTCTGTAAAGTTGAGTAATTTTTTTTCATTCTTTGCTTCCATCCGTCGAAAAATTGAAACCACATTCCTGGGTACGTACGATCTCCCATCAATATAAACTCTTTAATTAATTTTTATGTATCTATATTTTATATATGTATCTCAAAACATATATAATTAATAGATATGATATTTATTTTTATATTAAGTTTATGGAGATGAGGGAATCATAATTATAACACAAGGATAAAAACTAGCAAACAATCACATACCTGAAAACCTAAGCAGATATCACCACAAATAATGATTTTAATAAAGAAGAGTTGGAAAATGGTGATAAAAGATTATAAATTTAACTCCCTAATATATTATAAAATATATATCTCTAATTAATTTATTTACATTGATAATATAAATTACATGTATGATCAATTTTAAATGAACTGTGATGTGCCATTAAAATATTATTATTTGTGGATATTGTGACGTAGAAATTAAATTTGTGGGAATTAATAGGATTAATTAATTATGTAATAAATATAAATTTACAAGAAAAAATATGATTTAATCGGTATATTCTTAGTAAATTAGATATATCTTTTTATTTATGTCATTTCATTCTCCCCAAAAATATTTTTATTACTATTTTTGAGAAAATAATTTTATTAATTCTTGTATCATTTAGATTTTATTTATAAATTGAAAATATTTTTCAAATCTGAATATTAAAATTATCTTAGGATACATTTTTGAGAATTATTTTAAAATTTAGACATTCCAGTGTAAATTAAAAAATGTTAATTTTATTGATATCTAAATGTAAAACGTTTTTTTATATTAAATGGTTTCAAATTAAAATTTTGTTCATTATATTTTAGTATAATAATTATGTCAATTGGAACCAATTTTATGTTTTTTTATAACAATGTTTTATATTTAAAATTTAGTTTCTTGAAAAGAAATTTTCTTATGCAGAATGTGTTTTTGTATGTGTAAATTAAAGTGATCACTACTGGAGAATTAATTTATTAAAAAAATGTTATAGTATAATTATATGTTTCATCATTCATGCAAAAATTTTCTAGGTATGATATACTTATAAATCACCTATCATGCTTAAAACTATATTATCATAAACAGTGATTTTCATCAAATTTTTCACACATACATTAAAATTAGTTACATCCAATTATAGGTATTTAATTTTATAAAATTTATTACATAGATGTAATTATTATTTCAAAATTTGTTAAATAGTCTAATTTAATTTTCGCTCAATATGAATGGTAACCATTGTAAGCATTATCACCTCATTAGAGGGTAAATGAAGGAAATATAGGTTAAAAATTAGTGATATAGACCTTTGTTTTCATCATAATTCTTGTTAGATGAAAGGAATTTAAACCTTATTACCTAAGGGTCCAAATTGAGTAATTTAATGGACATGTTCCCATGAAAACAAATAATTTCAAATTTTAATCAAATAATGTTACAAAATATAAATCTTTTAGTTTTTAATATCATTGGTGTTCTAATAAAGAAAAAAACAATTATGAATGATTCTATGTGTCTATTTTGTGACTAAAAAGACTATTTTCACTATATAAATTTATTTATAATTTTTTATATAATACATAATGACCTCAAATGTTCTTGAAACCCTTACAAGGTATTTAATGAATGAACAAAAAAAATATAAATGATTTTAAAATTTTTAAAAGTGTTATAATTTGAATGATTTAATATTAAATGTCATGTATTTTAATATATGTATTAGATCCTTTAAATTTTAGTTTTATATTTTATTTTTATCCTTAAGGATGTTCCCATGATATTGAGGAATGTTTTTGCAGTCTCTAAGGCTCGTTGGAAGCCCGTAGCCTCGATTTTTTGAGATAACAATTTGGCCACATGGTTTAATTTTTCCATACACAAAAGGCCACATGGTTCTAAAAGCCATATTAGGGAGACATATATTTCTATAGAGGAGAACACAAAAAATACATGGTTTTCCAAAAATTTTCACTTATCCAACTCTCTTAGTGCCACATAAGTTGTGGTTTTGAATGGATGTTATCGACTTAGGACAACTGTGAAAAAAACCATAAACCCCTTTTTTACTAGGTGAAATTAAAATATTCCCATACCACTTGAAATGATTTTCCCTCCATTATCATTCATTTCATGCACACCAGCCTCCCATAACACTAGGAACTCTTCTTTTTATCTATCATGGGATTATAGCTTTGTAATTCGTACAACATTGGAATAATTCTATATCAGTTTCATTAGATATCCACTATTACTCGGTATAATACTCTTCCTTCCATTATCTATTTCTCATGCCCTCATGAATGATTTTTCAAGGTAAAATAATATGCCCTATTTTTAGGATATTATTTTATTTCTCTGATTTCATCTATTCTTATCTGAATTTATGGATGACAACATATGTGGAGAGTATTACCTATCAATGGTAGGAGTCCTTACTATTTAAACATAATGTACTTATGTTTATGTTATGCACCACTCTATTACAGGCCAAAATTTCCAAGTACAACCTCTTAGATGTCAAATCAATTAAATGATGTGGAAAAACCTTATTTTGGGTTGTATAAGCAGCTTAAAATTTCTCAATATATGATATACACAATGATATATGTCCCCCAAAATGCTGTGATCCATTTAAAGGCTATGAACCTTGTGCCAAAAGGTTAGATTGAACTACCATTGAGTTTTGGTGTGTTGTCCCATATAAATTAAATGTCATTAGAGATAAACCATGTAAGAATAGTTGGTAATGTATATAGACCCTTTATTCACTTTTTTATATATTTAGTTATGCTTATGAAATCAAATAGACCAATTGACCTAAGTAAGTTATTTAATGGTATTTGTTAAACACTGTCTATGAATATCCTTCATGTCATGTTGAGGGAGATATAAAGATCTTAATTTGGATTACAATAGAATAGATAAAAAAATTATAATTAGTTATTTATAAGTTGATTATGACAATACAAGAGTGACACAATAATTATTCATAGAGAAACATGTGCTATCTATCTAGATGCATTCCTTTATATTATCTGTGAGTGGTACCTGGTTCCCTAGTAGAGTACCTTGGATGGGAAATATGGAAAAGGCTACTGAACTATTCCATGAGAAAAACCTTATTCCATATATGGTATACCATGGAATACCTCATAGGGTTATAACTTTATACTATTTTTAGGGCTATATTGGTTCTTAATACAGAATTCCTTGGACAGACTACTATGACTATGTGTTTTTATATAACTCATAGAGAAATAAATGGGTTAATATATAGAAGTCCATGGATAGGATTTGGATTATAAATGATAAAATGAATGACACATCTTCCATGTCAATGTTGAAAAATGGGTTTGGTCTATTCTTTATTTTTATGACATCCAAATTACACACCCTTCCTTGTTTCATATACCTAGATAAATAGGTTACCTATTATGATTATGCAGGGATACCTGTGGAATGAATTTCATGTCTTGGATTATATTAGGTATCTATATACATATACCTATAGTTCATATTTATATGATGTATATATACATACACATATTCACACAAATATATATTGTGTTACATATGTATAGAGACACATTGGCTAAGGCTGAAGAAAGTATTACTGGTTGGGTGTCATATAAGGAACTTAGAGTAATGTGATTTATTTATTTTACTATTTTAAATTAATTATAACCTAAAACTACTCACGTAATATTAATAGACTAGATATAACTATAAAAAATTTGATGTGGCCTATTGTGTATATATTTCACCCTACATGGTACACTAATTGGTACCTAATAATAATTTATGAATGCCAGTAGTTACAAAGGGATTCTTCCCACATTGGATTCCTTATTATCAATAATAGGATAGATTGTGGGAGAAACAGATTGAAAATATTCTCATGATGGTATTTGTGATAGATTTTGATCGTTTGTTTATTTTTTATAGCTTGTTGTATATCCCTACAGCTCAATATCCTAATTATTCCCCTTCCTTTTGTGCAGTAACATGGAATAACTTAATTATTCAATGATATTATTGATATTTATATGGATGGTTTAGTTATTCTCTTTTATTTTATTATCATATTTTTTCAAATTTTTAATTTTATAACATATTATTTTTATACAATATGATCCTGATGGTATAATCCTCCACTATACCATCATAGACACACACTATTAGCCCGTAGCCTCTAGCACATGGGGATGTGCTATTAGGTCCATGAGGATAACTGGGATTATTAAAATATATGTTAACCAAATCTAAGATATTATAATATGATATCAAGGCAATTTTTCCTTATTTTTTCTAACTATTATGGTAATTATATAGGACACTAGGGAAGTATTATAATTTGATAATGAGATTAATCTTATAAATATCTAACACACAGATTTGGAAAATCCAAATTTTATGGGGTGAGATACTTATGTTCTAGTTTCTTATTTTTATAGCTATACTAATTTAACAATAAGTTGGTACTTAGGATTTTTGGCATTAATAATGTTATTATTATTATGAATATATTTTTTTCATTCCCTGGTATTGTGAGGAAGTATCATTTTTGGCATCATAGTAGGCTCATCAATATTTACATGACATGCATATTCAATTGCATATCTATATTACAAGGTGTATTTCCTACTACATATAACTAGTTCATTGAATCCTATATACAAAAATGTTCAAATATCTCTTTCATGTATTGAATATTTGGATTAATTAATGTGTCTAAATCAACCTAAATGTTTTATTCCCATAGAAATTGATATTGTTACCCAAATTAACCAATTAATCCATGTTTGATCCACATACCAGTAGTTACATGGAATAAAATATTATACAATTTGGTTTTCAAGAATTCAAATTCTGAATTATGATGTTTGTATGTATATAAATATTGAATGGTTATTCATATAATCAAATTAGTTATATGAATTTTTACATCCTGATACCAGATGTATGGTTCAGGTGGCAGTTACATATCATTCTAATTAAAACATATAATGATGGTGCCTTTTTAACTTAGGAATGGTAACACATTAAACTAGGTTGTGATTTATATACACATATGAGTGTGTATGAACATAAATGAATTAAAATTCAAAAATTTAATGGTTATCATTAAATGGGGATTCAAATTTCAATGTATAGGTTATTTATCTCTATAAAATATAATTGAAACTCCATATATAAGGAACCATGGTATGTGATGTGAGTGCTCAAACCATACTCTACCATAGTAGTGGAAGGTATGGTGTGTCTCTTAGGTTTTCCTTATGTTCCTATATGTCTCAAAGACTGGGATTAAGAAGTAGGAAGAGGGGTGTGACTTTGATATATGAAGGATATTTACATGTCCTCTTTTGTGACATGATATAAATTTTTATATCAATTTCAATTCTAAATCTTGGGTTTTCCATTTTAGGGATATGCTACTTTGAAAGACTCAAGTCGTGTTCGAAGAAGGTGGTTATGACCATGTTCTGGAGGTGGTGGTCCCTGAGGTTGTAGTATTACCTCATGTCATGCATCTTGATGATCCTCCACATGTTATTAATCTCTGTGTTGTTTACCAATTTAGAGAGGATTTTTAAATGACTATTAAAGATTATATTAGGAGCCTCATAACATTTCCCTTTTAAAAAAGAGTGAACATGACAGTTCCAGCTACAAACCATGCTATATTTTTAGGAGAAGGTGGTTATTATAATGTTATGTAAGGGATAGTGGGAGTGATTTATATCTCTGATCATCTTGAGATTCCCCCAAATTGGATTGTAAGGATCATGACTTATATTATTAATGATTCTACAAAGTGATTTTGGGATGTTATGACCCAGGATAATCTTTATCAGGGTATGGTACAGGTGGTCTTTCAAAAATCATTTTATTATGATTTCATTCCATAGACATTGATAACAGACCACACAAGGTATTTTATGCACCTACTACAAGGAGTTCCGTTTTTGATGGATTATTTAGATCATTTCACTGAGCTTCAGTTCATTGGACCATCACTTGGTGGAAAGGATTTTACAGTGATATTATGATTTAGGGATGGGCTTCTGTATGGCATCTAATTGTAGTTAAAAGTATTCCATTTATCTACACATTATGATATAGTGATCCAGTCCGTCATTATTGAGTACAATTGTAGGAAATATGAAATTTAAGTCTTAGAATGTATTGCACTACGACAGGGATGTAGTTAATATCGTTGTAGGAAACATTAAATTTAGTATTCTTGTCATAGATGTGGGAGCTAGAGAACCCACACTAATAGTTGTTTGGTTTTTCATTATTGTTTTAGATCATTCCATAAGAAACCAAAATTTACAAAAGAATCAATTGAATGGTGATATTTTAAAATGATTTCCTACCATTAGTATTTTTTTGATGCTTTTACCCCTTGTCCCTAGCAAGATACGATCTTAATAGAATCCACATTATGGTGTAGTATTAGCAGATCCACCTTAAGTAGGTTGTTTGAATACTATTGGTTAATCAGGCCAGGGGGTGTAAATGTCCATGGTTTTTAGTCATATGTGATGCAGTGTCTACAAAGTGACTCTAATCATGTTGGTCAGATAGTAGATCAAGGTCGTAGATCCAAAAAGGTCCAAGTAGTGCAACCTATACTAGATGAGCAGTCCACCAGACCTCCTATAGTTCAAAGTTGTACTATAATATGATCTACTTTATAATACACCTAGTTTTATATAGTATATTAACAATCATTCAAATATGATAGAATTATGGAAAGTAGTGTCGATAAATCGATTACTTATTTGGTGTCATTAATCTCAATTTACCATGGGGGATCTGATCTAAGGGAATTCACTACTGTAAGAATTCCCTATTGAGATTGGTTGTCATCCTTTTTTATGGAACCACTTTACCAACGTTAACTCAATAATTAATTTATATCATTATCATTAATTAACTGATCAATTAACTAATCTCATTATCATTAATTAACACAATAATTATTTAATCTTATTATCATTAATTATAAAAAAATTAGTTAATCTCATAATCCATAATTAACTCAATAATTAAACAATATAAATCTATTTAATTAACAAAAATATTTATTAATGTTCCCAATATCATTAATTAAAACAACAATGAATTAATCATTTAAATCCTCTTACTAATTCAGTAATTAGTTAATTATCTCAATTAAATTAATTAATTCAATAATTAATTAAACATTTATATCCTATTAATTAATTAACCAATTAATTAAAAAATATCCTCATATTTAATATCACAAAAATCCTCATCAATTAATTCATAAATTAATAAATACAGCACATTCAATTACATTAACACAACAATTCCCATAAATTAATTCCCCAATTAATTAATATATTAATTTATTTTCATTAGAAAACAAATCCTCATAAATTAGATCACCGATTAATGAATCTACTCATTCAATTTATTTAACACAACAATCCCCATTAATTAATTCTCCAAATAATTAATCTACTCATTCATTTTGGTCAACACAAAAATCCCTGTTAATTAATTCTCCAATTTATTAATCTTAATTTTTAGATTAATAAACACAAAATTCCCTCATTAATAAATTCTCTAATTAATTAAACTACTCATTCAATTTAATTAACACAATAATCCCTACAAATTAATTCACTAATTAATGATTCTACCGATTCTATTAAATTAACACAATAGTGTACATTAAATATTTATATATTTAATTAATATACTTATTCAATTTCATTAACACCATAATCCTGATTAATTTATTCAGTAACTGGTTACTATAACTCATCAATTTTATATCCTCAATGTTACATTAGTTAATCAAACAACTAAAAATATTATTTTATTTCATCAATTAATTTACCAATTAATTTTTCACCTCAATATAATTAATTAATTCTTAAATTAATCAATTATATTAAATTGCTACAGTTAATTAAGAAATTCATTATTCACATCAATTTCGTTAATTAATTCCATAATTAATTGATCACATTACTCAAATTAAATAATTCATAAATTAATTCATCCATCAATCATCTTTATTTAATTACACCATTAAATAATCATGTTACTTACATTAATTAATTTATTAACTAATTAATCCCATAAGTACCAATATTTAATTCCTTTATTAAATAATGATTTTACATCCATTAATTTATTCATCAATTAATTAATCCCATCAAAATCATTATTTAATTCAACTATTAACTAATCACATTACACCAATTAATTGATTCATCAATTAATTATTCCCATTATTCCCATTATTTAACTCATCCATTATATAACCATATTATTCACATTCATTAGTTCATAAATTAATTATTGCAACCAATCCCATTAATTAATTCCCAAATAAATAAATCAATAAATTATACTAATTAATTCTCCAAATTTATTAATTCAATTCAAAATGAAAAAACCCAAATTTAATTCACAATTTAAATAATTATACTAAACAAAACAATATTCCAATTTTATTTATCTATTAATAATTCTAACTCAATAAATAAAATATCCCCAATTAATTACTCAAGTAATTTTTCTAACTCAAATTTTTTTCTCCCCAATTAATCCCTCAATTAATTTTTCTATTTCAACCAACATAAATATCGCCAATTAATTCCTAAATTAATTTTTCTAACTTAATAAATTTCAATATCCATAAAAATTTAATTTATCAACTAATTATTAAAATCATTATTAAATTTCTACATAATTAATACAATAATTAATTATCTGAAACAAGATATCAATATCCTATAATTAATTCATAAATCAATTATTGAACTCATTATCTCAATATCTTATATTTATATCATTAATTAATTAGTCAACATAGAATCTCAATATCACATACCTAATTCATCAAGTAAATATTCAATGAACAATCAAAATTTCCTCAAATTAATTCCACAATTAATTACTCATCTCAAAAATATCAATTTTATATAATTAATTATCAATTAGAAATACAAATGTTTCATATTTAATTACCAATTAAAATATCTATTCCAAATATCCCTCAGTCTCAGAATTTCACAGTTAATTAATTGAAAAAACTAATCTAATTAATCATATAATTTCAATTTCTAAAAACCATTAGAAATTATATATCATATGTAAACGTAATCTTGATCATGACTATCATATTTGAATATTTTACTAACATTCTGATGAACGGTGATAAAGAACACCCACAATCTAAAAACCCCAATATTAGTAGAATAATGACATAAAACAAGATCAGGATTCAATTATTAGATCTATGATCTAAAAGAATCACGACGTAAAAACCCCATATCTAAATATAGATTCAATATTGGAAAAACATCCCTATTTTTATCTGGTTAGAGGATTAGAAGTGAGATATAGATCTAAATGAGAATAATACTACAAAATTGTAGGTGTATATCTTTAATACCCCCATTCAATTCACCAAGAATAAATGTTCAGATCCCTAGGAATGTATCTAGGAGCATCAAAAAATGAGATGATTTGATTATGTCTGAGTGAGTGTTGATTTTGGGATAATATATGTGTTCAGGTATTTAATAATCTAATTTTAGGTTTATCTAAAATCCTATGCAGTGTTTTTTGGGCCAGGACATATGATTTCCTCTAGTAATGCACCGTCCATGTAAAACCTCTATGTCTAGGGATGCCCAGTTTCCTGGGCGATGGTGCAAATCTTGGAAAAAGTTTGTTCCAACTGTGAAAATTCTTATTTCCATCAAAAATATCTAATTTTCTCCCAAAAAATAACAAATATATAAAAAAAATAAAATTAATCAATAAAATAAATAAGTGTAATTGAAAAAAACAAAAATCAAATCCAAAAATCTGTAGGAACATAAAATCTCCCACAATATAATGGCACATCCTTCTGCTGTTATCCCATGCATCCCTAATATTCCAAGTCAAAAATATTTGGTCAATGAGTCCTCTAATTTTCTTTTCTCTCCCAATTTTTTTTGAACTTGTCCATGCTTCCACAAAAAATAATCTATTAGTAGGATATTTCCCCACAAAACATTCTCATTGTAATCCCTACACATATCAAATACTCCACAATGGAGGAATCTATCTCAATCTCACCTTCCATGAACAACATCATTTATTTCCCAACTCATCGTGCCTTGAATCCCCTAGAACACCGCCCAACATTGTCACTCAGCCTTACCATCAATATCCTCATAGATAGGGAATACATCCACCACCTATAAGGCTCCGATGGACATTCCCTATGCCATTTAAACATGAACCTTACAAGTTCATCATTATCAGTCTGATGCCACTACTTCTATCCCAAGATCTTACTCCACACATACTACTGACATATCACTACCCACTATTGGATATTGTTTAACACTATGTTGAAAAGAAACCTAGACAAAATGGTATTTATCACCCTCAATTTACTCTTGAAATCCGTAACTATAATATTTTGAAGGATTTCCCTCAACCATGATTTTCCACAAATACTGCTTTATATGGTCAACCTATGAGAGGACCCATATACAACCAAAAAAAAAATTAGGTAGCTAGGTGTAAAATCAGAGCTTTCTCAGCATACTCGAGATGATATTAATGTTGTGGATAGATCATCACAAATTAAATGTATACTAATATTTTTTCAATGAAAACCACCACAAATTCTCCATCACAAATGTCACCTCCAACTATGGAAACACAAAAACATACCAAAGGTATCATGCTTCCCTACCCACCAATAACATTCCACACTAATGAAAACCCAGATGGACCCTCATAAATCCTACCAATGACTTATAAAAATAGGAAATTCAAACTACCAAGATTACCCACATGAATGAAAAAATAATGAAAATAAACTATTCAAAACATTATCTCAGTTAACAAGAGGAATTTACACAAAACCATAACATGTATTTACCCATTTTTCGCACCACAAATTAAAAACAAAGGCACTCTCTATACCTTTTATAATCATATATCTATTTCATGGTTAATAAAGAATAAAATATTTTCATTATTCACATTTCTCTTTTATACACTTAATTATTCCAATATTTGAACATATTAAAATCGATCTCAATTTCATGTTAGCTGCTAATATTAGTTCAATTTCATATGAAAGGAAATAAAACTCAAGTTTAACAACTTAACCAAATCTTTATTTCTATATATGATTAAAATGAGGAATTATTCAGTAATCCTGAGTTACTAGAATGATTAATGAAGAATAAACTCTCATTCCCCACCAGCCCATGGGCCAAAAATTAGAAAATCTCAAAAATAATTTTCACCCTACACTAAAAGTATTTCACACAAAGAAAAATAATATTAAAATTAAATATAAAACATCAATACCAATAATATTACAATGATTACTTACATTATACCCTATACATGGGTTCACTAATCTCGTGAATAAGCTCAAAACTGAGGCCGGAATATTTCAATTCCTCTTTCTAACTTATCAAAATAGTAAAAAAAGTAAAAATGAAAAGAAAATTGGGCTGTGATATAAAATTGTAATTTCTCATCTCAGGTTCCACTCACCAGTGCATCAAGATGATCGGTCACATGACCTCAAGCGCACCTCCCCATATGCTAGTGGATTCTAAATAAAAATGCATTTATATTATCTATCATGGAGAGACCATACACTTTTCTTTGTAAAAGTAATATTATAGGGAAAATAAATAACAATAATCAACTAAATAAAAAATTGATATAACATATTCAGTAAAATTCCATTTTTACAATATCAAAAAACTAGAAATTCAATATAAAATTGAATAATAGATATGACATGAAAAAGTATGTGGGAAGTTCCAAAATGAAAAAACAAAACTGAAGACCCTGATAATTCTTAAGCAGGTCCCGAACCACATCAGATTCCCTCATCCATGCTCCATCCTGACTTAACCACCTAACACATTCCCTTTTCCATTATCCTATCTTGCAATTGTGAAATATATTTTGGTATTGATCTTGAAGTCCATGTCTGGTGTGATTACAACTTTGTATTCAACCAACAACAGTGTATAATACAATATCAATTCAATATAATTATATTTAGTTGATGAAATTCAAAAAAATGAATAAATAACTATTATAAAATAATATGTTTCATCATTATTTACCCACATAAACTCTATATGTTTTCAATGACACCTAAATCTCAATACCGTCTTCCACCAATGCCATATTCTAAACTATCCCTGATGGATATTATATCATATATTTCTTCTATTAGCATTCTATATCTCATAAATATAATATAATTTCATTTTTACCATTCTATATCTCATTTCTCGAATAAATTTCATTGAAATCATTCATCATCATTGTCAAAAGTAAAAAAAACAGATTAATTAATTCAACAATTTATTAATCTTCTCATTATCATTAATCAACCCAAAAACTATTTTATATCCCTCTCTTTAATTCTCTCAAAAATTTACTAATCTCATTCTCATTAATTAACTAAATGATTAATTAAAATCTTATTCTTTAATTAAATTAACAATCAATTATTCTCATTTTCATTAATTAACTCAACAACTATTAAATCTTCCCAATATCATTAATTAACTCAACAATTAATTAATATTCTCAATATCATTAACTAAATTATAATTAGTTAATCTCATTTTCACAAATGAACTTAATAATAAACTAATCATATTATCATTAATTAACTCCATAATTAATTTATATCACTCTAAATATTTAAATCATTAATTAATTAATATCATTCTCATTAATTAACAAATAAATTAAATAATTTCATTATAAATAATTAAAAAAACAATTTATTAATCAGATTCTCATTAATTAACTCAAAAATTCATTAATCCTATTCCCCTCAATTAACTCAAAAATAAATTAATCTTATCAAACTAATTAATTATATAAACCATTAATTGATCATATCAACCATATTAGTAAATAAATAACTAGTTACTCAACTCAATTCCATTAATTAATTAATTACGCAATTAATTAAGCATATTTATTTCATTTTTTAATTAACCAATTCATTAAACAATATCGACAAATTCAATATCCAAAAAATATACATCAATTAATGCACAAATTAATTAATCTATCACATTCAATTTCATTATAAAAAAAATTCCTATTAATTAATTATCTAATTAATCAATCTTCCAATTCAATTGCATTAACACAACAATCCCTTTAAGTTAATTTTCTTGTTAATCAATCCAATCATTCAATTTCATTAACACAATTATCCCCATTAATAAATTTTCTAATTAATTAATATAATCCTTTATTTATGTCAACACAACAATCCTCATGAAATAACTTACTAATTAATTAATCTAACTAAATAATTTATTTGACACAAAAATCCCCATTAACTAATCCACAAATTAGTTAATCTAACCATTAAATTGAATTAACATAACAACCCCCATAAATTATTTCATAAATTAATGAATGTACTCATTCAATTGAATTAGAATAATGATCCGAATTAAATAATTTTTGTATTAATTAATCTAATCATTTAATTGGGTCATCACAGAAATATGCATTAATTAATTCATCAATTAATTAATCTATCCCATAAATTTCAGAAACTAAATGTTTCAATAATTAATTAAAAAATTATTTAATCATATTTAATTACTTCAACTATTTCCCCTATTAATAGTTACACACAATTTCATTAATTAATTCAGTAATTAGTTAATCATATTTAATTAAATTAATTATTTAATCATTAGGTTGTTCAAATTAATTTAATTAAATAATTCATAAATTATTTAATCCATCAGTCCCATTATTTAATTCATCCATTAAATAGTCACATAAATTTAATTAGTTAATTAATCAATTAATTAATCCCATCAATATATATATTAATTTCTTCTTTTAAATAATGAAATTACATCTATTAATTAATATATCAATTAATTAATCCCTTCAATCCAAATATTTAATTCAACCATTAATTAATCACATTAATACCATTAATTAATTCATAAATTAATTAATCTAATCAATCCCATTATTTAATTCCACCATCAAATAGTCAAATTATTCCCATAAATTAATTAATAAACTTATTAATACCCCCAATTCCAATAATTAATTTTAAATTAATTAATCTATAAATTCTATAAATTAAATAAAAATTAATTCATTATATTCCTAATAAAAAAACCCAATAGGTTATTTTTCAATAAATATTATCATCTAAAAAATTATATATACCCAATTAATTCCTAATTTAATTTTTAAATCTCATTCAATTTCAATATCCATATTTAATTCTTCAATTAATTTTTCTAACTCAATAATTTACAACATCCCCAATTAATAAATTTATCAACTAATTATTCCAACTATTATTACATAATCACATATTTAATTATTCATTTAATAACTCAACTGAAAATTTTAATACACGTTAATTAAGTAATAAATAAATTATTAAACTTAAAATCAAAATATTATATAATTTATTCATCCATATATTATTCAACTTATTATATCAATATTTTATAATTAATTCATTAGTTAATTATTGTACACAAAATCCAAATATTATTTATTTAATTTCATAATAAATTACTAAAATCAACAATCTCTATTTCCCCTAATTAAATCTTCAGTTAAATATTTTTTTGCAATCCCAAAATCTTGTAATAAATTCCTGATTTAATTATTTAATCAACAATCCCCAAATCTCATAATTACACACCATGTTAATTGAAAACATTAATTAATTCTATTTAGTAATTTAAATTTCTAAACAACTCCAACAATTCTATAACATTCATGAAGGTAAACAAGATCATTAATATTGGATTCAAATATTATACCACAATACTCAATAACAATAACAGAGAACACTCACCAAAAAATAACCCCAATTTCATAAGAATAATGACATAAAAAGATATCTTGATTCAATTCCATGATCCATTATCTAAATGAATCAAGATCTAACAAACCTTGATCTAAATATAGGTCAAACTGTGGATAAACATCCCTCTTTAATATGGGCAGATAATTAAAGACATATACTATTCTAATTGAGAAGAACACACATACCAAGAAGGTGCAGATCTTAAATCTTCCCTTCAATTTTCCATGAATAAAGGTTGGGAGCCCCAATGATGTGTCTAAGAGCCTAAAAAAACTAGAGAATTTTATTATGTCTGAGTGGGTGTTGGTTTTGGGTTAATATAGGGTTTTAGATAATTAAAAAGCTAATTTTTAGTTCATATTGAATCTCATGCATGGTTTTCTACACTGGGGAACACAATTTACTCTAATCGTGCTCCCTAAACATGGGTCTCTATTGGGGGTGTGGTTCAATATTACTCCTTTTAGGGTGTTTAGAATTACAAACTATATGCCATCCATGTAAAAATACTCTAATATAATCTTAAAGGGATATAGTTTTGATTTTTTGGAAGATGAAGAACCATTTAAGCATAACTAAGTATTTCATGATGATAAATGGAGAGATTTGGTTTGAGCTATATGTCCCAAAATGGTGAAAATGGTGGCGGAGGAGGTTCCCTTTTTTATATAGGTGAGGGGAACACTTGAAAATCCTCAAAATATTAAAATATAATAAAGAAATTATAAATTTAAAGACATATAAATAGTCTATAAATGAATAGGTTATGGAATTTTCAATAGTATAATATCCCCTATGGGCTTATTTAAATTATTTATTTTTTAAAAAAATATAATAAAATATTATTTCAATAAAATACCATTTTTGTCTAATTCGATACCATTCCATTAGTTTCACTTCAAATACATCATTAATAAATTGAATTACTAATATAATTCATTCAAACATCTCTAGTATATTATATAGATCTCGAGAATTAATTATTTGCATTATCTCATCCTAAATATCTCAAAATTAACTATTTTAAAATTAATTATTTTATTTTTCTCATAATTAAATAAATAATTTTTTAGAATTTTAGAATAATTTAAGGTAATTATATAATATATAAAAATAAAAAATAATACTCAATAGTGAAAAAAAATTATTAAGATCCAAATATAAATTTATTTACATTCATATGAACATTTTTTCCCTATGCGGACACATAAAATATATTAAATACCAAGAAGGTTACATGTTTTGACTATCATTCATTTAAATAATATAAATGTTATTTACATGAAAATGTGTGGATTAAATAATTAAAATATTATGTAATGGGGATAAGTTTCAAATCAACACCATAAAATAATTTTTTGATATCTTTAGCTAGGGGTTATACTATTATTTTATGGTTTTAACATTTTTTTAATCCAATTACATCTTCTAGTGAAAAAATTAATATTTTACTCTGAGGGTCAATATTATGGCCATAAAATATAAAACGAACCACAAATGGATCATGGATAAAATATTCAACTTTATTCCAATCGGTTGGAAGAATGATCGTTTTTTATAAATTTTAATTCATTTAATAAAATATTCTTTATTTAATAAGTAATTAATGGAAATTTTACACTATTTATTAACTGAATTTTTATAAATTTCAAAACAAGGTGATATCATGAAAAACTTTATTACTATATCCCTAAAATTACCAGATCATCTATAAAATTCTAGGATGACATAAAGTATATTGAATTATCTTTATTTTAAAATTGTTATTAACATTTATTTTATAATTTCATAGTTTAAACAATTACTAAACCATCATTGTTCAAGCCATTAATGTAAATATTTTTCCTTAAAAATCCAAATTTAATTTTTATAATGAATTTTAGATCTTCTTATTCTCTTCAATATTTATAGTCAAATATATCTTTTAAATAACCATATATTAGAAATATTATAATTATTAAAAACATAAGTATTACATATTAGACCTTTCCTTAAAATTAAATAATCTTAATCGAGTAGATTCTTCAAAGTAGATCTAAGAGCTCATAAAATAATTTGAAGGACAATTTTCATTGAAAATCAGTCTTACAATAAGATCAAGAACATGTTATATAGTAATTTTTAAATATTTATAATATTATTTTTAGCCATTATTATTGGACTTACCCTTAAATGTTTTAATTAAAATTATTATGTTTATTATTCATATTTTCCAAAAATAAGAGAAAAACATTTAATAAATTTTTACCTTTTTATTCTACATGTTTAATCGATTTTAAAAAATTCTAAACAAAAATTGGGCAAAAATAATTTAAAATTAATTTTGTAGATTGGGAGAGGAAGTGATTTTTTGAAGTGAAAATTATCAAAAGTTCATCTAGTTTTTATATCCAATATCAATATCAAATTAAATGAAAGGACCTATTTTAGTATAATATATAAATAATTGATCATATATATTTCCAAAAACAAATTGATATTATTATTTTAAATTATAAATTATTTCTATTAAATGTATTTTTTCAATTAAAATGGTGTATTTTTCACTATTCTTAAAAAAATGAAACTTATCATAAAAATAAAAAATAATAAATCAAAGTAAATTTCTATATTCCAGTTCAAAAAAAATTATATTTTTTCAAATAATATATAAAAAATTGTATAATTTTGTAAACAAACGTTTCATAAAAAATTTTATAATATATATAAATTTGATAACATGGTTAATACTATTTATTCCAAAATAATTTAATAGAAACATTATAAAAAAATTCATTTTACATTTTAGTTGGGTGTTGTGGGGAACGTATGATTCCGAAAATATTAACATTAAAAAGAGACATATAGTAAAATCATTGGGTGTTACAATCTCTTAGATTTTAATAAATTTTGTCCTAGAAAATCAAAACTAAATTTTTTTACATGAATATTCCTTTTTGGGAATCCTACATCAAAAATAGATTTATTAACAAACCCTCTTTATAATATTGAAAGGGAAATGGGTAGGATACCACAAAATAGGCTTTCAAATTGGATAGCGTTAGTGGGAATCAAAAATAAGGACAAGGAACAGAAATATACCTATCATTTGATGACAGATGGTGATATATAACATGGCCATTTTAATGTTAACCATCACAAGTCTGTAAAACTATGGTCGGTTAAAAGACAGTTGATTTATTAAAAATAAAACTGAACTGATAACCTTTTTTTTCCAAATCCTTTTTTACCTTGATTTTAAGGATTATATTACTATTCTAAAAATAACACAATAGAATTAACATACATTCTTACTTTCCATTTCATAATCATAATTTCACCCGTGGGTTTTTCTTTAATAAATTATCACTTCATCTCTAATTATAATAAATTAATGTTAACAATTATTTTTTATATGCCTAAATCACATTAATGAATCATAATATCTACATGTCATTCAATATACATATAAACATATACTCAATAAATTTTTTTTTCATAGTATGTCCAATATAATAAATCATAAATTTTCCTCAAATAGTAATATCCATTGTTCAACATAATCTATTCAATAAATATTTTATCCTAAGACCATTCCAAAATATTTTTTTCTAAATTCAAAGCCTAAAAATTTAAAATGAAGTTCACTAATATTCCAAAATCAACTTGACATCATATTTTAAAATAATTATATATCTTTAATTGTAACATAGAAAATATATGAATAGATTGACCACCTATAAACCATAATGAAAACATGAATTATTCCAAATACATAAAGAAAAATTATTGTATTAAAATTCTTATTTATTCAATAATTATTATGACTAGTATATCGTTGATTACAAACTCAAATGATATAATTCATTAATCCATTAATAATCACATTAATATTTCTCCTACATCTATTATAATATCATATGCTTGACCATGATTCAAAATTTTGTTTTGAGGAAAAACCATCTTCTGTTATTCCAAATACCATGGTGTTTCCTTACATAATATACAAATTATGGGAAATTATTCCCTCCCTACCTTTATATATCTATATTTTTTCATTTTTTCATCGTCATATAGTGCTTCCTTTTTTATCCATGATTAATATAAAATTATTTTTCCTTCATTCTAGTAAATTATACTATTTAACGATGTGATTAGAATTATTGGGGGACAAGTTCCCTTATAAATGTTATCTTAAACCCACTGATTAAATAGTCATTCCTAATTATTGGATTCGTTGTATTGTTGTGATTCACATACGTTCTATATGGTGCTATTTCTAAAAGATATAATATATTAAATTATATCATAGCATTACAAAATATAATTTATAATTTCAAAACTAGTGAATCCCTTTACCTAAATTGAAAAATTAAGTATAAGAAATTTATAGATCATATGTTTTATTATTTGAGAACATTTAAAAATTATTTCATATAGTTTTATTATCTAATCTCTATTTTCATAACTCTATTTACCGAGATATCTAATAAACATGCATTAATAGAAACTATAAATTCCCAACCCCTGTTTCCTAGAGTTAGTTGTGAGTTTATTACATTGGAATAATTAACCAATAATCACATATTGAATGACCAAATATTATTGTAGTCCCAGTAAAATGGTACATAAATTAATCTTACATTACATTTTATAACATAATATACATCATAGTGAATCATTTTAGAACACCATTATTATCATATCTAAACCATTTTTATCATTCATTACACTCTTCTTTGTATATTGTGAAAAAATAATAGATCTAGAATGGGTGATCTTAAATTCTCACTAAGGGCATACATATGGTAGAATATATCATAAATAAGGATAAAAGATAATGTAATGGGAATTTACTATAACACATTCCATTAAATTAATATCTTGAAAATAATATATATGGAATAAAAGATGATAAAATAATTACAAAAAATAATCAAATCAGAATGAAATGTATCCATGGATATTTTACTACTTTTATAATCACATATAATTTCAGTAAGTAATCTAATAATGGTTGATACCAAATAATTGGATATCTAAAAAATACCTTCAATTCCTCATCCATGAATTATACATAAATGGGTATGTAATCTGCCAAAAACCAGTCTATTTTGAATCATGATACATATTGATACATAAACGGGCTCTATTTTTCCCATTAAAATTTATTCTATGTCCATTTCAATCCTCATATGAAAGGGGTGAAACATAATCAATATGAACATTCGTATTGAAAAAATTATCCTACAAATTAGAATACTTCACCCAATCAACAAACACATACATATTATATTCATAGTAGTTAATAAAATGGTATGAAAATAAAACATACACAATCGCACTGATCATAAACCATCCAAATAAAGAATAATGATGATATTAAAATGAAATACCCCAGTAGATCATAATTACATTAATGGGTTGACTTTATAGATGTATAAAAACATCATTAAAACATTATTTGAGGAAAATATAATCATTAAAATTAAAAATCACTATATTTTTTAGAAACATTTTGAAAAAAAATTTCTTTTCAAATATCTTTTTTAGCAAATATAATGTCTTTTAAAATATTTGAGTGGTCACGAATGCTAGAAATTCAATTTATGTCATACGCATTAAAAAATATTCCATTTCAAACCTTTTTAAAAAATAAACCATGTATAAAGATTATATTGAAAAATTATAGGATAATACTAAAAAACCATTTTAATTTTTCTTTGAAAACAATAACATGGAAGAAAAATATTCCAGAGTGTTGACTGAAGAATTTAAAATCCTAAATAATGATGAGAGTGTGAAAAAACAATTAACAGAAGGAAATCTGTTGAAATGTATTCCAAATAGTTTCTAATTAAACATTAAATTAAATGACGATATCTTGATTCAAGATATTTTATTAAAGGGGTAGTATATACCACACTCAAAATAAATAATTATTAAATTAGGCTTGTACCCATCAAAAATAAAAGTGATATGGAAATCACAAACACTGCACTTTACTTTCTTTGAATGTTATTTATCCTCACATATATTGGTTTAAATAATGTTATTAATTTATTCTATTAGCACATACATATTTCTCTTATCATATAGTATCCTCATATTTCATTTTATCACCCTTTTATTATTAATATTTAATTAATCATCTTGTTTTGGGTGTTAAATATTTAATTTTATAATGCATGTTTATTCATATATGTTCAGTTTCATGTGACTTGGATATAGTTCCTTCACATCAATAATTATTTTAGGTTCATAGATATTACATTTATTCGTTATATAAATTCTAATATTCATTAATGAATTTTAAACATTGGAAATTAATATCATTGAGTCATGTATATTGTAGGTCATACGTACGCATGAGTGATGATATCATTACCTTAATGGGGAAAGGGTAAGAAACTATATGGTATATTAATTTTTATGAAATCAATATCATGTCATTATTTTTATATATATACATTATTTTCATTATTATACCCATCCATGTATAGCGGTGATGAAAAAATAGCTAACACCATGGCGTGGAGACGATATGCCATTTTTAAGAATGTGCAGTGCTTTAATTTTTAATAGGATTTGTAAAAGATGGAATATTGTATTGAAATAACAACTATAATATCTAAAAATAAATATATAATTTTAATTATTACTTTACAATTAAACAATACATGAGGAGTAAGTATAATATTGAATAAACTTGATGTAGTCGATAAATATTATTTCATCTTCTTCAGTGGACTTCTATTAATTACTTCTTAAGGGATCTAGAATTGTTCTTTTGGAATGAGTGGAAAATCTATATAAAAAATAACTATTTTTATAATATATATATTTTAATTTTGGATGAGATTTATGGCCCAATGTGGTGTTAATTTGTGAGGGATGAGGTACCTTTTTATAATTGAGGTGAGGGGAAATTTCAGTAATCCTAAAATATTAAAATATAATAAGGATATTTTTATCAAGAGCCCTCAAATTGGATAATGAGTGAGTGTGGTATGATAATTTTTACCATATATTATCTCACATTTTCTTATTTACTATCTTAATTATTTTTTTTATAAAATTTAATAAAATATTATCTCAATAATATATAATTATTGTTAAACTTGTTACTATTCATTTTAATTAACATCAAATACGTCATTACAATGTTGGATTTATAAGATAATTATTTAAAAAAATATAATATATCTTATATGTCTATAAATTTAATTAAACTATTTAACTAATCCCAAATATATCATAATTAATACTTTTAAATTCAATTGCTCTATTTTACTATTAATCAAAAAAAATATTGTTTTAACATTTCAGAAGCATTTATAGAAGTTATATTATTAATAAAAAATTTAAAAAAAAAGTCAATAAGGAATTTTTTTATTTAGATACATATATAAATTTATATTGATTCATTTCTTGATTTATTTTTGATATGGAAACATCAAATATATTGATTACAGTGATTGTTACATTATCTAACTATCTTTGATTTAAATAATATATTTGTTAATTTCATGGAAAATTTTCCATTAAACTAATTATATTGGATATTAATACTATAACGGTATAATATTATTCATCCAATAATATTTTGATAAGTTTAAACAATTTTTATACACTTATATTTTGATTATAACTCTTTTCTAACCTAATTAACTATTACCATTACAACCTAGATTTTTACTCATTTAGGGTCAATATTGTTAGAATAAAAAACAATTGAACCATAAATGAATCAGGGATGATATTTTAATCCTTATCCAAATAATTTGTAATATTATTATGTGTTTATAAATTTTATATAAGTTAATAAAATATTATTTATTTGAAAATATTATTAAGTGAATTTTGACAGTATTAAATACATGGCTTTTTAAAAACATCATAACATATAGATTTCTTAGAATAAAGTCGTTAAATATAACATCAAAATGTCATCGTAAACTAAAAAATTCTTTTAGGGCATTAATTATCTCATATTATATTAATTTTAGTACTTTCAATATAATTTATTTGACATTTCAATTAATTAAAAAATTACTACATCATCAATATTCAATCCTTAAGGTAATTATTTTCATCATAAAATTTATAAATAAATTACTATTATATATATAACATTTTATATTTCTTAATTCTATTGATATTAATATGTATACTTATAATAACACTATATTCGAATTGGAATGGTTCTCAAAAACATAAGTATGATATCTTTGAGTTTTCTTGAAAATAATATACAATAAAGGTCTAAATGAAATCTATGTGGCTCCATGAGTTTATAAAACTAATAAAAGGATTCCTTTGGACGAAAATAACTCATAGAATAAAGTTATTACAAATTTTATGTTAATTTTATAATATTAATAATATTATTGTTTCCCTTAAATAGAAAATTTACCCTTGACTATGGTAATTAGTCTTATTATCCTTATTAATAATATTATCCAAAAATAAAAGAAAATATTTAATAAATTCAAAACATATGATTCCATATTTTTATTCCATTTTTCAAATTCAAAACACATAATATGGTAAAATAAGATTAAAATTAATCCCACAGATGGGGCAAGAAAATTTGTTTTTAAATTGTAAATTTTCAAGTGTTCTCAGAGATTTTATATCCAATATCAATATGAAATTGATTCTAATGACCGACATTAGATTAATATATTTATAAGTAATATTATTTTACTTTAAAACAAATTAAATTTATTGTTTAACATTATAAATTTTTAAGATAAAAAGTCAGTATTCAATTAAAATGCAGTATTTTTCACTAATCATCAAAAAATAAAACAATTCATAAAAATACCAAAATTAAAAAAAAATTAAATTTTAATATTCTGATTTGAAAATGATGTTTATTATTTACATATAAATATATAATTCGAAAAATTTATTTTTAAAATAAGTGCGCCATCAAATGGTTGAAAAATTACCTTTAGAATAAAATCTTTTTATTCATAAAATTGGATTTATTCCAATATAATCCTTATTATATATATTGGATGAAATTTTATTGAGGTAATATATTATATAAAAAACATAATATGGGTAATAATATTAATTCCCAATGATTTAATGGATTTTTTAGAATAATATTTCATGTTTATTTTATATTGGTTGTTATGGGCACCATAAGCTATCAAAAAGATTAACGTTAAAAAGAGACATACCATAAAATCTTAGGGTGTAATACTCTAGAGTCCTGAAGAGTCATGAGACTTATCTTTTTAATTTTTAACCCTTATTGGATAATTTCATGGTATTCTTCTTCATTGATATCAATGTGTGCTTGAAAAATGAGTTAGAGAATGTGATACACCTGAGGAGAGTATTGTTTACCTCTAGTCCATAGTTATTACACATACACTTCTTCACATATTCATGGAGTTTAGAAACTGGGTTATCAATTATATGATTTTTATGGAAATTTATCTACTATATATGTTCTTGATGGATTTTCCAATAGAGGGATGCTCATTATTCTTGTTAGAGGACAAACAGTGACATTAGTCATGTTACCGAAAGAGGCACTGTGGAGGTTGTTTTCCATAAGTGTTTCATCTGATGAAGGTATGGATTTAAGAGGATCTATAGGCATTCTGTGGGATTAAATTGTAGTTGGAGACGGTTTTCATGATAAACATATGTAATTTCACCAGTCTGTGGGTGATTCCTAACAAAGAAATGTGGAGAGTTTGTGACAATGGTGCATTTAGGAGGTAAACAAGATTTATTGATTTCCAGTTATTATAATTTAATATTGTGATGTTTACTTTAACAACTAATTATGGAGATGATGTTTAAAGTGTTTGGAGAATAATTCGTAGTTGATAATAGTGTTTAACACTAGTTAAATGGTCTATTGATGTGGATCATTCAGTTTTTTGGGAACATGCTTTTGGTTCTCATTTTGTATTTCCATCACAGCCATGATGACCATAATCATCCATGGATATTGTGAATCATAGAGATTCTAACTCTAATACTAACTTATAACTATTTAAAGTCATTATTAGATAACCCTCTAAATTAAATGTTATACATGTTTTAACTAGTGGGTGAATTCACTTGGGGCCCAGTTTTTTTTTGTGATAGTTTTGTGGGATTAGTTCATCCATCTAAGGATGAGGACTTACCAGAACCAATAAGAGTTCATTATGAACCCATGAAAAATTCCATTCCTATTTGATAGTTGAAATGATCTATCTATGGAGTTACACTATATTTAGGGTTCTTAGGTCCTTCATATTTTAGACTATTGTGTCTGGTTAGTGAGATGGTGTACCTCATAACTATATGACCATAATAAGATTGGTTTCCCGGTTTCCCACACATTTCACAACGTGGGATGTATATACACATTTCATTTAATAATACCAACCAAGGTAATATATTTTTTGAGTGTGGAGTTTACAATATCTATGAGTTATAAGTATTGAGAACTGATAGATAAAAAACATTTATGGTGCATTGGTATATATGGATGTGTGTTTATTAATAGCATAAGAAACCATTGGGATAACTAATGGGAGTTGAAGCCCTAGTTGAGATTTCATTATCTGCACCATTTTTTATATTTTTCATTTCCAAAAGAAACATCCTTGAATATGGGAATTATTGAATGAATAATATTTTTCATTTCTGACATTGGAATATTCTAGGAATATTTCTATGAATATTTCCCAAGGAAGGTCATGAGATGTTTTGAGATTCCATGTCCCAGTAAGTCAATAAATTAAATTTTAAAAATATTAAAAATTATAATATCATAGGTATTTATTTTTCCTTAAGTAGTGTAATATAGGCTCGAATTGTAATTTTGAGTCCTATGTTGAGCTCAGATCATGTTCTTTACCCTAGGCGTGATAGAGCCTTTTTCAGGGTACATCATTTGGTTCAATGTCATCATATGCTTAAATAATAACTAAAATTAGTTAATTTATTTATTTTATAATATTTTAAAAGAGAACTATTTTTATTTATAAATATATTGTGGTGATAAGATCATATGGTTCTCTGCATAACCTCGTATATCTATAGGATCATTGGAGGAGAATGTTCTTGGAAGATAACATCATATCATATTTAGATCGAGTATTGTTACACTATCGATGCTTATGGACCTCACAAAATGGTAATTCCAGAAAAATATTTATTATATAACGATTCAAATTTCATTTAGGATGTATTTTTTATGGATTAATCGCCTTCTTGTAATCCAACGATGAACACTAATTGATCGATTGATGTATTCATTCGATGATCAATTTTTTGAGTGTATTGTTCTATTTTTCTAGCAATTGATAGAAAATTAATTTTTTATTCATTGTTGGATACTCATTCATTAATATAATATAAGTGGATTGAGACCAATATAAATAATTGTTGAGGTATATTCGTCATCTCTTGATTTGTGATTTTCTAATCCATTCTATATTTGAAAATCAAGAAATTTTCTCCTGGTCATTATTTCAAAGATTAAATGAAATGTTGTTATTATGCATTCAATAATTTGGGTATGAGATCATTTCTATGGATATATATTCATGGTAAATTATTGGGATATGATTGGTTAAAATGGTGGGTAATCATAGTTGGATTACAGAACGTTGATCGGTTTTTTGCATGCGGCTATGGAGAGGCATATTGGTGGTTGATTCCTGGTCAGTGGGAATGGTAATAATCCAACAAAAAGTGTTAGATAGGCTTGCATGAATTGAGATCCATGATATTATAATATTTTTCAGACATATCTATAGGAATTGTTAGTCACTACCTAAGACACATAGGAATCACATTATTTCTGTGAAATCTGACAAGAAAGCATGTAATCTAGTAGATTACACACAGTGTAGTCCCTTTTGTATGGTTATAGGATTTCTCTATAGAGAAATGTATCACACACAATGTGACACAGGTCACACACAATGTGACCCCAAGCAGACCAGTTTATTGTATAAAAGGGTAAATACCTAATAGGCAATGTAGTGTTACACACCATGTATGCTGAGTGAAACACTGTGAAACACATGAAATAAAACATTGCGGGTATAGGGAGTACATTATATGGTAGTAATGTGTCCCCAGATATCATTTAATTATTATGTACATGGTTATTTAAGGGTACATGGGAAAATATATATACTCATACATAACTAAATACATGGGAACAACCCAGTGTACATGGGCACAAGAATAATGTGACAACGAGTTCCGATGTGACTACTACATGTTTTTTACCTAAAGGAACATGACATTTATTTTGTAAAAGCTCATTCCATGTGAGAACATGACATAGTAGGTGACATGATTTTTGAGGGAAACCATGTACCCCTAGTAATATAATGTATTCACCTTTGAGGGTATATTGGAGTCCACTTTCTCCTCAACTCATCATTTTGGTGAGCTTCTATGAGCTTCCTTGTTCTAGTACTGGCTGATTGTGTTCCATAGTTCTATTGTTATGAGAGTTGGTTGAATCATATCATTCTCGTCATAGGTGGTGACCACTCTGTAGCATCATAATGACCAGTTCATTATGGGAGTGTTCCCTAATTATAGAGTGAGTTTTCTCATCCTTCTTCAACAAGATCACATAGTGAATTGGTGCATGTATTCCTAAAAGAGGACTCAAGTGATCCTCAAAACCTTCATGAATCCCTAGGTAGAGTTTGTGGATCTGGAATGACTAAAACATATATAGGCCTCAATCCCCTATCCAAGAGGATAATTCAACTACAGTATGATGCCCCCCCCAATTGAGAATTGTGTATTGACCCACCGAATATGTATGTCATGATTGTTTCCGACGCTTTCACTATGGCGTGCGTGTCTATCTACTTGAGTGAGATGGGCACTACTTTTGTTACCCTGCATTCCCACTTTCCAAAGGCGGAATTTACTCCTTGTTCAGGGACATTTATTCCTTGATTGAAATGAGATGATGGAATGTCGGTTGTACCTTCCGTGGATTCCTCTTCGGAACTCATCAACTAGTCTGGGTGTCCCATATAGATTTAATACATTCTTCGTGAAACTCTTCCATGCGCCATATCTTCATGGATGTGAGTTAATTATGTTGTTTTTGTCCGGACATTCCAAGGGGTCCATTCATGCCAGCAACCTTCAGTAGGGGGAGTAGTCATGTTGAGACATCACTATTGTGTCTCGATGCAAGGGAATTGGCATGTCTATCTTTTTTCCCTTATTATAGGGCTTCTCGAGAAAGCGGAATCCTAAGGAATCCCATAACTAATGAGGGTAATCATATGCAATAGGCATGTATCTGGGTTTTTCCTCAGCTTCCCATGTTCAACACGGGTATGCCACATTTTTAACGTCCATCAGGGACAGATCGGGCTGATTAGAACACTAGATAGAGTGGACCAGATTGAAGAACCACCTTGATGGAACACCGATATTGGGGCCAGCATGTTGGAGGCTTCCCAAATATTGTGGAGGGGAATAAGGTGGCATGATCTCACCCGAATGTGGTGGCCTAAGTAAGAATCAGGATGGACAATGGTTTTGCTCTTAAGCCTTGAAGAGACTTCTTACGTACCGTGCCTTAGCATGGATCAATATCCTCGTAGTTCGGAATGGATGTCGTTGAACCGACCAAAATGAGAACCTTGGTCCAATGGGTGATATGTTTGAACCTCTTGGAGGCTTCCTACGTACTTTGCCTTGACATGGATCTAAGTTCACGTAGTTCATATGGGTGTGTGTCGGTGAACCGATGTGAATAAGGACCATGGTCCTGGTGGGTGGTGGGGTTGAACCTCATGAAGGCTTCCTACGTACCATGCCTTGACATGGATCAATGTCCATGTAGTTCAAGATGGGGTTTGTGTCATTGAACCTACATGAATAAGAACATTGGTCCATGTGGATAATGGGCTTGAACCTCAGGAAGGCTTCCTACGTACCATGCCTTGACATGGATCAAAGTCCTTGTAGTTCAGGTTGAAAAGGGGTTGTTGAACCGATGTGAAGGGGTGTCAGAACAACTAGATGGTGGGATCCAAATGGATTACCGCTAGATCTGGATGCAGCATAACGTCATGTGGGATATGGTAGTGTCGGAAATCTGATGTGAAGAAGGACCTTGGTCCATGTGGATGGAAGGCATGAACATCAGGGAGGCTTCCTACATACCATGCCTTCACACGGATAAAAGTCCAAGTATTTCAGAATGGATGTCGGTGAACCGATGTGAGGATGGACCTTGGTCTGATGGGTGTTGGTCTTGAACGTCATGGAGGCTTCCTACGTACCATGCATAGGTATGGATCAAAGTCCACGTAGTTCGGGTGTATAGTTTAACATCATGCAGGATGGGGGCATTTAGGGCTCACGCATTGAGGTGGCCCAAGGTGTGTCACTGTCGGTGCTCACTCTAATATCACGGGATTCATGCTCAGTGTGAGAAACAAGAGGGTGCATGGACTTGACAATCACATCGTGAATGGTGCGTATGTAGGAAAATGAAGAGGGGATTATGCGTTTGGAGGCCCATGGTGCTGGGGCTTACTCCAGGATGGTGGCCCGAGGGAGACAATGTTCAGAGGGAGAGGGATTTGGAACCTAGGACGAGAGGAGGGGGTCAGTTCCTTATCACATCCTCCGCTGGCCTTGGGGATCGAAGATGAAAGGAGGGATTAGGGGTGCTCTGCCTCCTGCAAGAATAGCTAGGGGATTATTCCAAGGTGGCTTCCCTGCCCTAGCGGACAAAATCCACTCCCAGAAGGAGGATATGATCCCTTGTGGAGACCAGGGGGCGTGGAGAATGTCTAAGGTAGAGGCACCCCACATGAAAGGCATGAGGTGATGTCACGGTTTAACGTCATGTATTGATGAGGATGGTTCTTGGCAGTTTAACGTCCTATAGCTCAGATGAGGTGGGTTTATTCCGCACCCATAGGACTTACATAACCAGTGCCCTCTGCTCCTTGTGGGAGCGAAGGTACCAGAAATGATGTATTGAAGGGGTGTCATGGACTGATGCATCGAGGGGTCCACGTTATCATGTCTATGAAATGTAGCAATATCCATTAGCGTGCCTATGCGAAGAAGCATTAGGCAAAGCAAAGCCACAGGCGATATCATCTGGGGGACATTGATGTCACATCATACACACTTTGAGGGTCGCACAGGAAAAGTAAATGCCAAGCAGAGGAGTCCATAGGCATGGGCCTTGCGGAGCTCGGTTTCTCTTCGTGGAGAAGGGAACTTGCGAAGGGTTGTGCTTGGAGAGATGGGGTGCCTTAGCCTTATAATGGTGCGGAGTTACACATGGGAGGTGCTTTACGATGTGGAAAGCTGTTCGCGGAGCAATGCCTCATGGAGCATAGGCACCTCGCGAAGCAAAGTGGCGTGAAGTAAGGTGCTTCGTGAAGTATAGTGATAATGCCTTGGCATGTCGATCACATGTATGTAAGGGGTGTTTTGTGAAGCATAAACTCTCCACCACAACTCGGGTCCCCTTGGAGATCCCCTTCCTTCATGAATTCCCTTAAGATTTGCGAAAGGCATCCCTATCAGAAGAGGTGAACAAAACAAGGCAAGGTGGAGGCATCTCATGATGAAAAAATACCTCGTGTAGCTCATGATTCTCTGCGAAAAGGGTGCTTCGTGATTTGGGATCTGAGAAGCCAAAAGGTTTGAATGTCTAACCTGAGGGCTCAAGGGGAGCTTGGTATTTATAGGAAGGAGGTGCCACAAAGAAGATCTTACGCAGTGCAAAGAGGGATTGGGTTACCTTGTGGTGGGTCGCGAATGTTAGGGGTGTTCGCGGAGGGTACCGCCTCCATTGCTTCACCGAAGGCTCCCGAAAGTCAAGGTCATTCCTGAAGGGTACATCCTCATTTTCTTCGTTGTGGGCTCGCGAATGTCAGGGACGTTCATGGAGGGTATTGCCTCCTTTACTTCTCGGCGGCCGTTTTGCCCGGGGGGACTCTGAGAAGTGCCTTCATGAAGCTAGATGTGGGGTCTCTTTCTCTTTTTTCTTTTCTTCCAAACTTTTGGTTCCAACAAATTCCCCCCTCAGACATGGAGCCATGGAAGGATCAAGGGTCAATGTTTGAGGGAAATCACCAAAATTATTGGTCATTCACGGTTCTCACTCGCGATGTGGGTGCGCGAGGCGGAAAGGGGCCACGCGGGCCGGGCGTTCCGCGACGCTCTGTGTGGACTGGATTCTCTATGAAGCTCAGAAGTCCCCCTCCTATAAATAAGGGGATAGCCATCTCTTTTTACCTTTCACTTCTCTATGATTTTTTTATTTTGCACTCTCAATTAATGAAGCTCCTGCGTACTCCGTGCCTGCTCTCCACGAATTGGGCTTCCCGGCAAACCGCAAGTCTCTGAATCCGTGACTACACCAAGAAAATGTGTCCTTGTAGGCCATGTCTAGGCTCCGCAATTCGGCTTCACGAACGAGCTTTGAGAACCGGCTTCACAACTGACCCTAAAATTTGTCTATGTTCTGAAACCCAATGGCACATCATGAAGCTGCGTTGGGGGTCCATGAAGACACCGCCCAGAGGGAAGAGTTGGAAAATCGGCTGGGCCTAGGGGAGTTGGTCCGTAGCCACTAGGACCATATTTCTTTGATGGAACTACTATAAGAGATCCAAATGAACTATCTTTAGTGCATGAGGCTGACTTTGTATAGATTCGGTCTGATGGATGATTTCTTCATTCCTTAGGTGATTCGGGACGAACCGACTTACTGGTTCAGGAGCACGCCATGCCAGCACCAATGGTTCAGGGTGGCTGATGGTCACGTGTGGGAGGACATCACACCTATCACCACTGACTACCTGTAAAATCATCTGAACAATGTTGATGGGAATCCTTTGTAGTTGGGGATGTACCCTCCCATGTACCACACAATACTGAAGGAATACTTTAGTAATACGAATATGTGGTGGTCCGATGAGTGGGATCTGCGCTAGGGAGGAAACATCACAAACGATTGGGCATGGGCCTCCCAATTCCACATTTATCAACTGAAAAAGCTGATGCTAGAGCTGTTGAACAGATGGTCGTCTTGGACCAACACTTTTCACCTGCACTATGGGGAGTTTGGCATCAGTCTGTCGGATGTCCATCAGATATTGGGGGCCCGATCATGGGGGCAATGTATGATGAGTTCCTCCCCATCATGAGTGCATTGGAGGATCCAGAGCAGATACCACAGTTGGCACTGGTACTGATGGGGCTGGTCCGTATAGAAGATAATGAAGCGGTGATGGATGTACACTTCAAGAGCCGGATCATGCAGTTCCTGAATTTCCTGATGAATAGAGAGTTTACCTCGAGGCCTAGAACTTGACCGAAGGGGGTTCAACGAGGCAAGGACCATTTGTATTGGTGGCGCTTGGAGGAAAGCCAACATAAAACCCGGGGTTTCAATGTCTGTACCGAACATCAGCCGTTAGTCAGATGGGCGGCGTTTATGATGGCCCTTATTCGTGGCTAGATCCTACCAGTGAGGGATACCAACATGGGGGTGTGACCTAGCTCATTCATCATGGAATCCATGCTAGCCACTGGAGGGCAGGTCAATCTGGGGATTCTGATGCACGCCGGATTGTACAAGATGATATGGCATGTTTGCGAGGGTAAGAGGCCGCAGAGGATATGTGGGCCCTTATATCTTCTATATGGGTGGATTGCGACACACATCAGGGGGTTTTAGAATATCTGAACCCCATCTCAACTCTGGGGTCAAACATCCGCCCATCCACTATGAATTCTGCAAGGATCTTTCTAGCCAAATTAACTGTACCGTTGGTACTAAACCGGTTGTGGATGGCAGACGAGTTTAATTTCTACCTATTTCCATTGCTGACGGGGTTACTCACAGATGACAGCCAGGGGACAAAAGAGCATCAGGCCTATCTCCGGGCCTTTCGAGGTGGAGTATTGGTGGAAAGGGTTGATCACGAGCCACTCTGCGAGCCGTACAACCCACACAGGTTCGCAAGGAAATTCAGGTGCCTGCAGTAGCAGACCCCGCATGTCTACTGGGAGGTGTTCCATGAGGATCACTCGTGCATGATAAGGAAATTGTGACGCATGGTCACACGGGAAGATTTGTAAATGAGAAATGCACAGCCTCCACCTACTACCTCATTTAGACTAGTCAAGGAGTATTCCATAAGGTGGGAGGCAGCTTATCCAGGCGAAATGATGAAGTAGCCAACTATTCGAGCTGGTGGTGGAGGGCCTCCACTATCTCGAGGTCGGGGTCGGAAGGCGGCATGGGCCTCTCTCGGTGGCGAGGCACCCACGGAGGTGCAGCCTGCACTAGCTGAGGGTGAGGTACCGGTGGCAGTTCCACCCACAGTAGTGGACCCGATCGTCCGAGGATAGTAGAGCCATCCGGAGGGGTGGCCACCAAGGGGATTCCACAGGATATCCACTCATGCCCTGGGGAAGCAGCTGAGCCATATCGACATGCTAGAGGATATGGTTTTCCTAGAGGTATGGGACATCTGGGATGTCAACCATCAATTCCTCAGCCCTCCCAAGATGTGGAAACACATGAACCATCTTCGGATGGATTTTCCGGTTATAGGCCCTATCTGGGAAGGTGTCGCAATGTATTCAGCGGAGACGGAGCAATATTTGGACGAGCTATAGGACCTTGTGCATTACAGGGGTTCCCCACATCCAATTAAAGTCCAAGTGAGGGTACTATTGTATTGAACGACTCCCTCAAAGCTGTCGGCCACCAAGCTGAGAGAGCGCTTCCCCCTATCGGAAGAATTAGAAGAATCATGTTGGGGAGACGAGGCTAGTGGAGGAAGTCCGTTGGAGGAAGGTGAAGTCAGCGATCAAGACTCCGGTCTTGATGATTTCGTGGAATCTCTCGAGGTAACATCCCATGTTTCTTTCTTCGGGGTCTCCTATCAGGTCATTAAGGATTTCTTACCAACACCTGAACCATGCAGGAGGACCTTGTGCACAGACCTCATTCTATCCCCTTAGAGGGTGATGCTGCATGACCCTCATAACCTGCACTCGTGGCCAGATCCAGTTATGTTTCTGGTGAGGGTGGGGCCTCCAAGGTGGCTCCTCCATAATTTACGGTCATTCCGACAATATACATAGGGCCACGTTTCGGGGTCTCGTCATTGTCAACTTAGGAGAATCACCAGGAGTTCAATCTTTATATGTCCTCTCCACAGAATTCATTGTTGCTGCACGCTGATCGTGCCAATGTTGTACATGCACCTCTCTGTCACGTACTATTCTTCGACTGTCATGGGCCACTGCAGTGAGATTTGTTGTGATTTCTAGCGGCACCCCTCCCAGGGGCATGCTAGTAATCGTGGAGATAGTTACCCAGCCCACCCAAGATGCAGCACTCCCTACTATTGGTCAGACCACCAGCGGGGTTGTGCCTGAGGTCATTGAGGTGGGGTCTGATGATGAGGATCCCTCGGTCAACCCAAGTCCCGCCATACCTGATCCGAATCCAGATGTCGCACCTGATCCATTGCGAGTCGCAGATCCAGATGAAGATTTCCTGAGGGCATATCCCATATATGAGCCATCCAACCATGCAGACTGGGATGAGACGGCCTCTGACGAAGAGGAAAAAGATATAGTCCGTTGTCGGTCATGTAAGATGACTGTGCACTTTATCGGAAAGACCCCCCATGTATTATGGCTAGACGAGACAGACAGACTTCGCTCGCGGCTTTGCGATCTGTTCACTGGGGGAGTTGATTCCCAGCATCCTCATCTTCTCATCTAAGATCTCATGGGCGAGAAGATCTTGGAGTATAATTGTGGCCTCAGCATGGGCTGGCAGCGGAGGAAGGCGACGAACATCAAGAAACTCAGGGAGGCCGAAAATGAGGTCCAATGGCTAGAGATCTAGGTGGATGAGCACTCAGTCTCTCTTAACAAACTATCAGAGTTGATATTCCGGTTGAAGGCCCAGCTGGCAGAGGCATAAGGGCATATAATGCAAGCTTCTGAGGAAATGGCAGTCATTCAGGCTGACATTGAGAAGTCCCAAACTGAGGCTAATGAACGATTCCCCATTTCTACTTAGGTGGAGTGGGAGTTGAGTCGGTGGTAGCAACTCCTAGATGCCATAAGTCGAAGGGTGGCAGAACTGCAACTTTCTTTTGATGGGGTCAACCCAACCATGGGTGGGATAAAACCTTGAGTAATGTAGGACCACAAACTCTCAAAGGCATGTTTTTATTTAAGTGTATCATACCATTCATGAGTTTAGTTATCGAGGTTGGCTTCATACACATCTGTTATATTTGTGAAATGTCCAGTGGTTTTTCCCTATGCTCACGTAGGTTGATCCCAACGTGAGAAACAAGGGGTGATCACCATACTATTCCATTTGAATATAATGCGTCGACCAAGCTTCGGGTACCTGGGGTTTATGTAACAAATTCGGATCTTCTGGGAAGACATGGGAGAGGCCCGATCGGGCGATTAGGACCTCTGAACAATCGACGAGCCATTCTTCTGATGTGCTCTGGTGCACGAATGGGGTAACTCCAGAGGTGTTGGGATTAGTCTAAACATGGGGAAGTGGAAGGTGTGAATCATGATACCCAAAAATCCAGAACGCTATGGGGGGTTGCAGCGTGACAATTAAGGATAACTATTAAACATGTTTGAAACACAACATCCTTATTTCATTATCCTAGAATGGGGATAATAGATGTGGTCCGACCATTGACCATGTTCGAAACATATGGCCTGACTCAAAATGTTATCCATTAGTCTTCCGGAACGTTGGCCCAGGATAGTAGGCATGTCATAGGCTGAGCATCCATACTGTTAGGGGGTCAGTCCAGACACGAAAGTGGACGATGGTCCGAATAAGGGGCATACAAAGCGTGGAATATGGAATGAGGGTTTGTTCAAACAAGATCCAACACTCTTGAAATTATGCCACCATGGATAAAGCACACTGGATGGGCTCATCCATTTGATAATGGATCATTCTGTCTTTAAGACAATACCTCTCTGGTGAGGGAGTCTTCACTTCCCAAAGTCATCTTGGGGCATCCCAGACTTGTTTGGGGTATAGTTGCAGTTACATGATCTCTCACGAGGGGTCGGGCCATGGGCCAGAAATGGGGAGGAACAGGATCTTACGATTCCTGAGGTTAGACCTGAGGTGAAATGCATGGGTGTCCCTACGTATCCCATGAGGATGGGAATCAAGCCGTACGTAGTTCTAGAAGCACAGTGTATCCATAGACAAACACTGATTGGTGAAATCATCTTTGGTAGAGGCTCTGGTGAATCCCATGATCAACATGGGGCATCTTGAACATGATCAGGGTAGAACCTTAGTTTAGTGTCATGCGTTGAGGATATATGGACTCCTGCAGTTTATCGTCATACGATATGATGTGGAATAAAAGGGAAGAGCCTAGAGAGCATGTGGTGTGGTATCTATGAAACCGATGTGAATGAGGACTTGGAGTCCAAATCACACCACGTCCCCCCAGAGGAAACTCTTCAAGTCGAATGACCAAGAGTGAGAATTAGGCTGGGACCAAAGACAAGAGGTCTGGGCATTCCAACCTATCCCATGAGGGTGGGAATCAAGGCAAATGTAATTCTGAGGAGATCGTAGTTAACAGTCTTAGCGCTCAGACCAAGGAGGGGTGTAAAACTTCAATCTAAGCTAATACATCTACTTAATACCTTAGCCCATGTGAGTAAAACTCGGTGTGGGAAAAAAGGGAGGAATATTTCTATTGCAACAAATGGAATGCACACCATAGGGAAATCGGTGCAGAGCCCCCATCGCAGCTCTGGTCCTCCTAAAACACAGATGTGCACTGAGGAATAGTACCAAGAGTTTCGAAGTTCTACTTGGACATGATGAGTTAGAGAAGGATGTGAATCATGTAACCGGCATTTTGGGCTTAATGGGGATGGCATGGTGATGGAGGATTACTGTTAACTATGGTGGAAATGCAGTATCCATAGCGCATTAGCCTAAAATGGGAACAAGAAAAGATCATCGACCACTGACCATATTCGCAACATGGGATTTGTATCGATCTATTTTCCATGACCTTCTGGGGTGTTGGATCGTAATGGTAGGAGAGACCTTATGCCTAGGATCAATGTCACTCGGGGGGTCCCTTTGGTTTTTGAATGGTGATGGAAGCCCTAATGAAGAGAAACAAAAATAAATAAAAGTGTGTGGAAGCATGTCCGAGAAGAGTATGACATTACAGGTACTAAACCAGAGTACCATTAAGCACACTGGTGAACAGCCGAAGAGGGTTGATGAAGGTGTCCAGGAAAGAGAGGGTAGGCCAAGGGGCCAAGGTGAAATGGAGATTTCTGGGAGATGTGGCTGGACCCGAAGTCTTGACATTCCTGTGGTCCTACATATCCCATAAGGATGGTAATCAATCCATACATAGATCTCGAAGATACCTGGGGGGGTAGGATACCCTAATGAGGAAGTGTACGGCTTTGCGAGTAACCCAACATGAATGAGGAAATAATCCCACACCACACCACACAATCCCATGAGAGAGAGCTTAGGCCAGGGGCCTGACAAGGCCAAGCGGCCCGAGGTAGGGCCTCGTTCAAGAAGGCCTGACCTACTTGCAGTTTAATATCTTGCTGTGAGGACGAGGAAATGAATAAGATTCCCAAGAAAAAGGAGGGGGTGTATAGCAAAGAGAGTAACCCGACGTGAATGAGGATATAATCCATCACCACATCGTATGCTCTGGGAAAGAACATGGGCTAGGGCATAAGAAGGCTAAGGGTCCTGAGGCTTGGCCTCGGTCAGGAATTCCTGACCAGCTCGTAGTTTAATGTCTTCCAGTAAAGACGAGGTTCGGGGTAAGTTATCTCATCTGGGGATGTGTATGGAACGGCGGGAAAACCGACGTGAATGGGGACATAATCCCCCACCATATCATACAATCCCATAAGAGATAACCTAATATGTGGCCCGAAAAGGTCAAGGGTCCCGAGGTTTGGCATCACCTGGAAGAAGTTAGCTGATTAGATATACAATGGGGCGGAATGAACCACTACAATCGATGTTTGGGAAATTTTGGGGTGCACCTAAATATCCAGGATAGCTGCTGACCATGTTCAAAACACATCGTTAGGAGAAAAAAAGAGCATCGACCGCTGAGCATTTTCACAACACAGGATTTGTTTCAATTTGTTGCTCGACATCCTCGAGGTAGTTGTCCCAAAATGGTAAGATAGAGACCTTAGGCCTAGAATTCATACGATTTAGGGGCCCTTCCAGATGGGGATGGTGATGGAATCCCTGTCAAGGAGTGGGTGAAGCATATCTATACTCATCTATCAAAGAGGAGAATGTCTCCAGGGCATAGGACGTACGGCCGGATCGAGATTAGCTCGACATGAATTTGGGAAAAAGTGCACCCTCCCTATACAACTTAACTCAAGGGGGAGATTCTAACATTTGGGCTAGGGTGATAGATCAAAAGTTTTGGCATTCCTACGTATCCCATATGGATGGAAATCAAGCCACACGTAGTTTATAAAGTCCATGCAGTTTAACGTCGTGCAGTGATGACATGGGAGGACAAAAGAACACGAGCGTGTGAAAGGTGCGACCCTTATAATCCTTTTATGAGTAGGGATAAGGAAGCCTGCACCATATCATGTGAGGATACTCCAAGAAAACTATACCCGGGGGATAGTCAAAGAAAAGAGTTTGGGGTCGGACTCAAAACGAGGCTTCCGAGCGTCCCTATGTATCACATGAGGATGGGAATCAAACCACACGTAGTTCAAAAAATTCAGTTTAATGTAATGCAGGATGATGTTCAATTTAATGTCATGAAAGACTATTTAGTTAAAGGTCATGTAAAACCATACAGTTTAAGGTCGTGCCAGACTGTATAGTTTAAGGTTTTGTAGAACCATATAGTTTATGGTCGTGACGGACTGTACAGTTTAAGGACATGCCGGACCATATAGTTTATGGTCATCCAGGACTGTATAGTTTAAGGTCTTTTCGGACCATACCGTTGAAGGTCCTGCCTGATCATATAGCTTAAGGTCGTGCAGGACCGTACTGTTTAAAGTCGTGTCGGACCATATAGTTTATGGTCGTGCCGGAGAGTATAGTTTAAGGTCGTGTCAGACCGTACAATTTAAGATCGTGCTGGACTGTACAGTTTAAGGTTGTGTCGGACCGTACTGTTTAAGGTCGTCCCAGATCGTAGGGCTTAGGCAATGTATTGCTTGATGGACTTTGCATTGGTCGGAGGAGTTATGTGCTCACCATCCATGGTCACCAAGGAGTATGCTCCATTGGGGTAAACCTTATGAATGATGTAAGGTCCTTCCCAATTGGGATCCAACTTGGGTGGTTTCCTACTAGGGATCGTTGGCGCTCGGAGGGCCAATAACAGGTCTCCTTGCAGGAAAGAGCGGAAACAAACCCTCTTGTTGATGGATCTAGTTACCTTATTCTAATGCTTTTCCAGGTTGTGCAGGGCACGTAGCCTACTCTCATTGAGTGCTACCAATTTAGCTAGATTGATTTTTTCCACCTCATCTAGCGCTTTCTGGTCATATATTGCAATGTGTAATGATGGAAGCTGAATCTCGAAGGGCCAGATGGCCTCGGCCCCACACACCAAGGAGAATGGGGTCACCTGGGTAGAATTGTGAGTCATCGTCTGATAAGCACAGAGGGTGTTAGGGAGCTTATCCAGCCAACTCTTGTTATTCTGGCCAACCATTTTCTATAAAATGTTATAGAGGGTTTTGTTGAACGCCTCGATCTGCCTGTTCACCTGCGCGTGATAGTAGGAGGTATGGTTGGAGCGAATGTTGTACTTGGCGTTCAATTTTTTCAGCACAGACACATGGATGTTGGTTTCGTTATTGGTGAGGACTGTGTGAGGGAATCCAAATTGGTAGATGATGTTGGAGCTCAAAAAATCGAAAATGGATCGAGCCTTGAATTCCTTGAGTGGGACTGCTTCTGCCCATTTTGAGAAGAAATCCGTAGCGGTTAGGATAAACCTACACTGGTGAGTTGTCGCTAGTTGATAGGGTCCATGACATCGAGTCCCCGCACCTCAAATGGAAAAGTGTACTTGGTGGAGTGGATCGGTTCTTGCGGTCGATGTAGGAAATTAGCATGAACATGTCACGTGTGAAATCTCTTGGAAAACTCAATACAATCATGGATCATAGAGGTCCAGAAGTACCCCATTATTCGGATCTAATGGGACAGCTTTGGCCCAGCCTAGTGGGCACATCAGGAAACGGTATGAACCTCTTTCATGACCTAAGAATTCTTGAATCCTTGAATTAAATGGTGGATAACTCCATTGAAACTGTGCTTGTAGTAGATTTTCTCAAGGCTGGGACCACTCTGGAGGCTAAACTATAACACGCAACACCAGTTTTCTTGCGCCTGAACTGATCAGATGAGAGGCAATGATTTTGGAGAAACATGATGAATGGTTTTCTCTAGTTGGTAGTCATTTTAACCACTACATCTGAAGAACCTGTGGCTCCTTACATGGAGGATTCGGCGGTATGATGGCTTACTCGCGGGATGTCGTCATCCTCTGGGGTGACGAGAGAAATGACTCTCCGGTGTGCTACATATATAATAATATCATCCTACTTAGGTTCTAAAAGTGATGCATCTAAGCTGACCAAAGAGCCCGCTCGACCATTCTGTGACTGAGGTACATGGGTAACCTTTGGTCAAGAAGGGAACTGTGCTATTAGATGGAGGGTGAACTCCAACTACAGTACGAGCTCTGGCTTCATGAAAACATAGTTTCCATTGACTTTCTTGATGACTAGTTCAGAATCCCCTTTCATGTGAAAATGGGGATCATCAATCTCTAGGGCCAGCTTGAGGCTAGTGATGAGAGCCGGATACTATGCATTGTTGTTGGTGTAGCCTTCTGACAATAGGAATGAGTAAGGAAGAACGAAATGTGTTGCGGTGATGAAGACAATGCCCAGGCCCACTTTGTTGAGCTTAGGATCATTGATCCTTCTACCGGTGAGACTTCGGGAGGCACCGTCGAAGTGCATTTGCCAACACGGGACAACATGGTCGACTGAGAGGATTGCCTCATCATGAAAAATCATGATCGAGGGATTGATCTGCTGAGTTTGGCTGGGCATCTAGGAAGTCATCCAACGCCTGCCCCTTGATATCCTTCTGAGGCACGAAACTGATGTCAAACTACTGGAGAATTACCACCCACCGCGCTAGTTAGCCTGTCAACATGGGGAGGTTCAAGATGTACTCCAGCAGTTCTACCTGAGAGAAAAACTATACCTCGTGGTGCTGTATGTAATGGCACAACTTCTCTATAGAAAATATGAGCGCAATACAACTCTTCTTGATAGGGGAGTATCTAGTCTCTATATCGATGATCATGCGGCTGAGATAGTTGAGGATATTATCTGTCCCCTCATTATTTTTTTGGGTGAGAAGGGTACTGAGAGACAGATCTAGGGCAGCAACATAATGAATCAGCAGCTTCCCAGAGACTGGTGGCATCAGGATAGGAGGTTGGAGCATATACTTCTTGACTTCCTCGAATGTGGTCTGACACTCTTCATCCCATTAATAGGTTGTTCCCTTCTTCATGATCCGAGAAAAGTTCTTACACTTTACATCCGGGTTCACGATGAATCAACTTATGTAGACAAAGTGGCCTTGAAAACCTTGAAGTTCTCGAATATGGATCAGGGGAGGAATCTAGTGGATGTCCTTGATCATCTCGGGGTTGATTTTGATACCTCGTTTCCAAACAACAAAGCCACAAAACATCCTGGAAGTGACCCAAAAGGAACACTTCTACGGGTTCATCTTCAGGTGGCGGGAATGGAGGAAACCGAACACTTTCTCAAGGTCCTGGATATGGTCCTAGAACAGTGGACATTTAAACACCAGTTTGTCAACATAGCACTCCACCAATTTTCCGATGATCGGCTTGAATATGAGATGCATGACCCACTGATTGGTGGAACCTGTATTTATTAGGCCGAAGGGAATAACCTGGTAACAGGAAGTACATTGGAGGGGCCTTGAAATCCATGGACTCCTCGTCTTCGGGTAACATTCAGATCTGGTTTTATCCAGAGTACCCCTCCATGAATGAGACGTCTCGGAATCCGTCCGTTGCATCAATCAACAATTCATTCACTAGAAGGGGAAAATCATCTTTCAGATAGTGGCGCTTAAGATCCCGAAAGTCGATAAACACTCTAATCTTCCCATTCTTCTTCCTGACTGACACAATGTTGGCTAGCCACTTTGGGTACTGCACTTCTTTGATAATGTTGGCTGTGATGAGATTTTCCACTTCAGCCTCAACCGCTGCACCGTGAGAAGGGTGCATCTTTTTGGGAGGCTGGTTGAACATGTGATGGTTTGTCAGGAGGCCAAGGTGGTGGAAAACTACCTGGGTATATAGTCCTTGCATCTCACCATAACTCCAGGGGAACACGTCATGATGTTGTTTAAGTAATTCCATGTACCATCGTTGCTCCTCGAGGGACATGGTGGCACCGATCAACGGGGGTCTCGGGTCTGCCTCGCTACCAATGTCCACTTGTACAAGTTCAACGACCGTGGTAGAGACGCCTTCTTCATAGGAAGGGGAGAATCCTATAAGTCATATTCTCCTCTTGTGGAGGGATGTTTCATAGGGGGAGTTTCTTCTGAGCCACCAGACACTAATGGGAGGATGGTGCTGGCTTGAGTGGTATTGGTCATCACATCAAGGGATTCATGCGCCACTGAGACCATGGCTTTGAAGGCAGTTGGACTAACCCCATCTGTTCTTCATCCCATAGGGCCACGCTTGATGATGTCAAAGCCATACTAGCGCATCCTCTTGAGCTAGTTAATCCCAGCCCAGCGAAACATACAAATATGACGTATTTTCATAACCATGGGGTGGATATATCAATACCGTATAGAGGTAGGAGGCTCTAGGATCACCCGAGACTGGTTAGTTTACGAGTATGAAGTGATTTTTTTGTCGTTTCTTGGACCTGGGAATATGTGTTCATCTCATACTCGAAACGAAAAAACACTGCCCCATTTTGGGGGTCGTGGGCCCTAGTCGATGGATTGGGATTACATAGGCATCATCCTGACCTACCTAAGGATCACTTGTGACCGGGGCGGGTTCAACCTCACTTACGAGAATCTGCTTATCCGTACCCTTTTAATAGTCAGCGACCAAATAACGAGCTTCAAAAGAGGCGAAAGGAGATGCATCTCCTTGGAGCATGCCTACTCGACCCTTGATGGATTATTTGAGTCATTGGTGATATGATGAAGGGAATGCTGCGTGTAGGTGGAACCATGGCCTACCCATCAATGTGTTGTACACAGTGTCCTGGGAGACAACCATGAATTCGGTACTGGAAACTAGGCCACCGAACTGGGTCTTCAAATGGATCTTGCTAATTGGGGTATGCTCGGTCCTGTCGTATCCCTGAATTCCTAGGTCAGAGGGAGTTAAATCATCCTCAGACAATCCCAGCTTCCACAACGTCCGATTCAGGATTATGTTAATCCCAGAGCCCGTGTCAACAATACAGTGGCAGACTTCTACAGCATTGAACTGGCCCGTGATGTATAGTGGAAAAATGTGCCCTTGTGTGGGAGGGTCTTCCTCTTCACCAGAGAATGAGATAATTGCCTAGTATTTGGCATTCTCAATTTCCTCAGCGAGGAAGGCTTCTGCAGTTGCTACCTCTGTCTCAAACTGGAGGGGGCTCCTTAGGGCCTCAGCAAGTGCCTCACGCAAGTGTGATGATAGGAAAAGAGCATCAAGAATAGAAATCCTCACTGGGATGCTGTCAAGGTGCTTGAGAACATCATACTTCTACACCATGTGCGAGCTTATTCTTACAGGAGGCCGCTCTATTATTGGAGGCACGACGGGCCCTACAGGTTGGACCGGTGGGTGGGTAGTGCTAGTCGCGTCCTGTTTCTCAATAGTTGAGGCCTGAAGAGTATCTACCAGATGTAGGCTAGACAACTGATATTTTCCTGTAGTAGGCCAAGACTGGCCGCGGTACAGACGAGGCAGCTTTGCTTGATCTAGTAGCACAAACTGCGGTGGATGAAGATCTGAGGACACCAGATGAGTAGGATGCGTTTTCTGAGCTCTATATTGGGCCTACGATCTGGTCTTAGTGTAATTCACGGCCTGGATTGAAGTGCCAGATGACATGCCTTCACGACCCATATGGTCACGGTTCCGCCGACGTTGGCTTCAGCTGGGGACGTTAGGGAGTTTCTCCTATCATTCCCCCTCGACGGGAGTCATATAGTGATTTGCAAACTCCACAGTATTAACCGAAGCATACCCTTGACTATCTCTTGAAGAATCTTACACCACTGGGTAAATTCTGGGATGTATCCCCATCATAGGGGGCATGAAGACACTGAGAGTGCGGGATGACGATGACATTGGTGGAGTGCGCTGCTTCTTCTTGCGCCGCAGATGCTTCCTCTTTTGTGAAGAGGCTGGATGAGATGATGACACAAAGGCGCTAGTCACAGCTCTTAAAGGATCCAGTTGATTCAGGCATTCCTAAATAAAACCATGGGTGTGGGCGACTGTTTTATGAGCATTCCATTTTTCGTACTTCGGGGATCCATGGCTGGGAACCCTCTTCCTCTCACCTTCATCATCACTAGCGCTTTATGACCTCTTAAAGTCACCCACCACTTGTTCCGAGGTCGGGCTCAACCTAACTATGTTGTTATTTACCTGGTCATGGAACCAATCCTTAAACACATAGCATTGCTTGAGGTTATGCCCCCGAATATGATGATAGGTTCATTAGTTGGGGCGATCGGTGATATTCGCATCTTCCGACCTTCCGCACTTAGGTATACCCACAATCACCTGCTCCAGGGCACTATGGAACTAACTGGGGGCCTGATCCTCGCCGAACAAGTATGTTTGGTGTCTTTTCTCTGGATAGGGGGCTCTAGGAGCCTAGCACTGATGAGGGGCCAGAGGAGCCTGCCATGGAGTCAAAGCATGATTATCTTGCCTATACGGCTGTGGTGTATTGTGTGGGGGAACCTACCGATTCTAATGTGGTTTCTGCTGGGCCGGAAACAATGCTTGAGATGGAGGTCCTCTATGAGGTTGCGGATCTGGTGCTAGTAGAAGCAATTATAGTTGTATGGGTGCTTCTATTTAGGCCACCGTGGTAGGCTCGGCTCTGGCAGCCCTCCATGCTGGGATCACTAGGGGCAGTGGACGTGCCTAACTAGCATGTTTCAAAGATTCCTTGAGGGGCTGGGCCTTATCTGACAAGTCTCAGAACCCTCTAGAGTAGTTCTAAGTGATCAGGGAAGGAACCCATTAGGATTGAAATTCCCCACACACATCATCAATAAATTCTCCTGAGACAGTGGCATGTCGAAGGAGTATGTTATCCCCTTCCACCGGGCGATGAAGTCCGTGACTCGCTCATCGGGCCTTTGCTTGCACTTGAAGGGGTCTGCGATGATGGTCTTTCATGTGGTGGAGCTGAACTAGTATAAGAATTTCCGGCAAAGATCCTCCCAGCTGATCACTGATCCAATGGGGGTCTGGTTGTACCAGAAAAACACATGGCCTTCTAATTTCTGCACAAAACAATAGATTTTGGTGTCTTCCTGCTGTGTGGGAGTCCCCAACATGGGGCCACACCTGGATAAAATGTGGGCCAGGTGTTGCAGTGGGTCCCATGTCCCATTAAAGGGTGAGAATGTGGGAATTCCAAAACTCGGGGGTGTGTAAATATCATCCTCCCACACTGGATACAGGTTTCCATCTGGTGGGACTACCACCTACCGCGTTTCCAATTCCTCGAGGCGGGCGATGAGTGCTGTCGTTGGATTTTCTAAATGGGGGTCCCTATCTTGACGGGGATCCCTAACCACAAGTGTGTTTCCGTGATCTTCGACATGGTAGGCATGTTCAGTGGCTCAAGGATCGACTGGTGGATTGGCCTACAGGGCAGCTAGGGGAACATGGGCTGGATTCCTTAGATTTTCGTGTCGTTCGGGATTGTTTGGTGAGACTTCTCATGCCCTCCCGCCATGAGTTCTGGCTTCAACCTTGTACGTGGGAGCGATTTGATCAGGGTTTCCCAACGGCATCTCAACCAGGGGAGTTTTTCCTACAACTTCTACCCGACCAAGGATTTCCATAGTCGGGTTGTCGCTCTATAACATGTTTGACCAGGAGTTCATCAACCATCATTTTCTGTTCAGCAGGTTACTGGCGCAAAGCAGCCTTCTCGGGGTCTTGCACTGTATTCTGCACTGTGGAAGACTGCTCGGAGTGGTTGATAGCTCTGACAGTTTTTTTACCCTTACCAGAATTCTTCCTGAGTACCAATAACTCAGTGGGCATAGGGAAATATAGGAGGTTCCTCTACTGGAGAGTAATCCTCCTTGATGGGTCCACTAATGGTGGCACATCCTCAAGGGGTAAGTCTCCATCAAGAAATTCCAGGTCATCATCCTTGTCCATGAAATCGGACATATAGACCTTGAGACTTCCCGAGGACATGTATTCAATATTGCATATCGAGTCGGGTTGCCGTCGAATAGGGCTGAAGAGAAGGGTAGTGTACTTCCCCCATACATCAACATGCATGTGGGTGGTAGCCTCCCTGATGATTTTGTGGAGTACCCTGAAACTATGAACGCATTTTTGTTGGAGGTTCCTCTAGTGACATGGTGACTCAGGGCACTGGGCCATGAAGAGTGTGACCAAATCGACCAGACGGAATTGCTCTCTGATTTCCGGGAAGTGCACTTGAATCATGGGATACACCACCATATGATAATAAAGACGTAAGTGTGTCGTCCATAGGGTTTGGAGGAAGTAATCGACTTCCTCTAGGGTGAGGGATTCCAGTGCACAAAAGTTTGATGCTACCGTCGGCCAGAACATCTCTGGGAAGTGATCCACCTCAAGAATATTCTAGAATCTCCTGGGCTCAGATTCCGGGTATGGCCCTGTATTGCCCCACTCGTCAACTGGAGGTGGCTGAGGAACTGGTAGAGATTCTGAGGTGGACCACTGAGACAGCAAACTGGGCGTTGGAGAATATGGGGAACGAGCTGACTGGCTGTCGAATTCTAGGCCACCCTCTGAGGAGTGCATTGATCTGACCACAACGTGACAATACGATGGGCTGACAACCACAGCTTCGGTTGCAGGGATCGCAGTTATCAATGATGGGTAACACTATTCCTCAACCACCATCGATCCCCCAAATATCTCTCAATGATCTCTGGTCGAGGTACATGGTTCCTCTAGTAAAGATGGTGGTGACTGCATGATTGGAACCTATGGGACTCCCAGAATTTCCTCCCCCTGGATGTAAATGCGAAGAGAGGTGGGAATATGGTGGACTTCACACTCTAGAAGGATGAGGATGATATGAATTGTTCCTGCCCCGGTCCTTGACACAGAGGATCAAGGGGAAGGGTCCACCAATGATTCATACTCTGATTCGGAATCTGAGAAACAAAAATGATTGATCTCAGAATGATGCTTTTTAGTATTCTTCTTTCGGAAGTAACAATCCAACTTCTTGCCCCGAGACGGCTCTTTAGGGAGGGGAAAATTCCCTACAAGAGATTCTCCTTCGGTCATACTAGTGTTGGGGTGGGGAGTACATCCGCCTGAGTGGTCTGGGGTGCGAGGAGCACCGGGGCCGATGTCAAAGGGGACACGACGAGGACCTCTGTGCTGGGTGCTGGTACAAGTGGTAACCCCGCTGGAACTGACGAGAGCATGGGTAGGACCTCCATGCCTAGTTCCCTTGGTGATGTCAGTGAGAGGCAGGTCCCCATACTGGACGACCCGAACACGAGTGGGACCTCCATGTTTGGTGATGGTGATGTGAAGTTGATCTCCACCCCTCTGGTTGATAGGACTAATACGACCTTTGTCTGCGGCTTCAAGGATGTGAGGATGGACCTCACATTGGAGAGTGACTGGATGTGCAAAGCCCCCTCCCCGGCGATCTGTGGCAGAAGGGACGGCTCTGTATCCAGTGTAATGAGCGTGGGAGAGTCTCCCATATGAGGTGTTTCAACCATGGGGAAGTCCCTCATTCAGGTCGAAGGTGGCACGTGTCGTTCCTTCGAGTCGGGACTGGGAGTTGGAAAGGTGTGTTTCCTCCATGGTGGTTGCAAGGGGAGGGCCCTGTAGTGGGTGGTATTGATGCGGGTTAGTCCGTGGTGGCCACTACCTCTGCCTCAAACTAGGATAGTTGACCAAGCCTGCCCGTGGGGTGGTTGGGGCCTCGACTCGGGTTGGGCATATAACTGCCCCTGCTCGGCATATGTAGGGGGTTGATGATGCACGTCAGCGGTGGCTCGGGCCATGGTATCCACTGACATTAACGCCCCTTTATGGGTATCCTCCTTGGCTTGTGCCTGATGCTGGCATCAGGTCAGAAGGTTTGGTACCGATGGTGCATGTAGGTAGTCTACCTACTCTCAGCTCGGAGAACCAGGTGGCGTCGCTGGCCCGGCCTGGTGGGGGCCCTCGATGGGAACCCCTAGGATGGAACTCTGGTCGGGTGGGCATGAAAAACCCATACCTCATCGGCGTAGGGAATGGAGTGGTCTAGGCATTCTAGGGAGAGGCCCCCAAAACGATTTAAGGTTGGGGTGGGGAGAAGAAGCTCCCAACGCGACCCTTGGCGGTGGCGTTGATGGCGAGGAAAAGACGCCTCTAAATCCAGGTGGGCCATGTCCCTCATAGATATGACCCCTACTCCTTATACCTATGTACATGGTAATTGATTACTCTCCGTTGGATAATCTCTGATGGGGAGAGGGGGCGTGGGCTCCCAGTAGTCACGATAGTCGAGGTCATCGCAGAAATGGTAGAACCACATGGGGTAGTAGCATTGAGATTTCCCCTTCCCCTATGTCGGTGGGAATGAGGTGATCGGGTTCCTGATGCAGCAACTAGACCCCTCAAGTCTGGGAGATTAGCTCATTATTAATGACAGGAAATAAAACTCTCACCTAGTCCACAAGCACCATTCAGTATTCCATGGTCGGTAAGAGGGATCCACACTGACAACATCACAAACTGAGATGCCCGACATTTCGACTACCCCAACTTCTGGTGAGTTTCATGCCAGAACCACTGTTTTCTTGGCGGGACCTGGCACCAGATATCTGAATCCTGTGACATGTCACTGTAATGATGTCTCGAGCACTACTAATATCCAAATTGAGGAGAAGAACTTCACGTCGGGTTCACTATTTTTGTTTCTGACTCTTCCACTGGGGCGCACACGTACATCTGCTTGAGTGCAACGGGCGAGGCTTTTGTTACCCTACATTCCCGCTTTCCAAAGGTGGGTGGCATTCGCTCCTTGTTCAAGGACGTTTACTCCTTGATCGAAAGAGGGTGATGGGATATAGGTTCTTCCTTCCATGGACTGCTCCTCAGAACTCATCACCTAGTCTGGGTCTCCCTTATAGATTAAATATGTTGTTCAGGAAACTCTTCTTGGCGCCATATCTTCAAGGACGCCAGTTAATTATGATGGTTTTGTTAAGAAATTCCAAGGGGTACGGTGAGGGCAACGACCTTCAGTTGGAGGAGCAGTCACGTTGAGACATCACTGGCATGTCTGGAAGCTGGGGAATTGGATTTTCTACCTTTTGACCCTTATTATAGGGCTTCTTGAGGGCGTGGAAGAACGATTCATCCCACATCAAACAAAGGGAATCATATTCCATAGGCATGTATCTGATGTTTTCCTCAGCTTCCCATGTTCAAAACAGTGTATGCCGCAAGTTTAACATCCATAGGAGACAGATCGGGTTGATCAGAACACTCGATAGAGTGGATCAGATTGAGGAACCCCCTTGAGGGAACAATGATATTGGGGCTAGCATGTGGGTAGATTCCCGAGTACTGTGGAGGGGAATGAGGTTGCATGATCTCACCGGGATATGGTGGCCCTTGTTAGAATCAGGATGAAAAATGGTTTTGGTCTTTAGCCTCGAAGTGACTTCCTACGTACCATGCATTAGCATGGATCAAAGTCCTCGTAGTTCGGAATGGATGCCGGTGAACCGATGTGAATGAGGACCTTGGTCCAATGGGTGACGGGCTTGAACCTCTTGGAGGCTTCCTATATACCATGCCTTGACATGGATCAATGTACACGTATTTTAGATTGGTGCATGTCAGTGAACCGATGTGAATCAGGACCTTGGTCCAGGTGGGTGGTGGGACTGAAACTCATGGAGGCTACCTACCTACCATGCCTTGACATAGATAAAATTCCACGTAGTTCAGGATGTGGTTTGTGTCAGCGAACCAACGTGAATAAGGAACTTGGTCCATGTGGATGATAGGCTTAAACCTCAGGGAGACCTCCAACGTACCATGCCTTAACATGGATCAAAGTCCACGTAGTTCAGGTTGAAAAGGGGTTGTTGAACCGATTCAATGGCATGTCGGAACAACTGGATGCTGGGATCGAAATAGCATAACCTTGTATTGGGATGTAGCTTAACGTCATGCGGGACATGGGTGTGTCAGAGAACCGACGTGAAGAAGGACCATGGTCCATGTGGATAGCGGGCTTGAACCTCGGGGAGGATTCCTACATACCTTGCATTGACACAGATAAAAGTCCACGTAGTTCAGAATGGATGATGGTGAACCGACGTGAGGATGGACATTGGTCATATTGGTGTTGGACTTGAACCTCATGGAGGCTTCCTACATACCATGACATGACACTGATCAATGTCCACGTAGTTCGGGTGTACTGTTTAACATCATGGAGGACGGGGGACATTTGGGGCTCACACAATGAGGTGGCCCAAGGTTTTTCATGGTTGTTTCTCACTCTAAGCTCACTGGAGTAATGCTCAGTGTGAGAAACAAGAGGTTGCAGTGACCTGAAGATCACATCGCGAAGGGTGTGTCTCTGAGAAACGAAGAGGGGCTTACGCGTTGGGTGGCCCATGGTGTTGGGGCATACTCCAGGATGGGGGCCTGAGGGCAGGAAAGTACAATCGGAGAGGGATTTGGATCCCAGGAAGAGAGGAGGGGTCAGTTCCTTATCTTGTCCTCCACTGGCCATGGGAACGGTAAAAGAAAGAAGAGAGCAGGGGTGCCTCTTCCTCCTACAAGAACGGCTAGGGGCTTATGCGAAGGTGGATTCCCTTCCCCCATGGACAAACTCTACATCTAGAAAGATGATATCATCCCCTATGGAGACCAGGGGGAGTGAAGAATGTCCATGGCGCGGGCACCCTGTGTGAGAGGCAAAGGGCGATGTCACAGTTTAACATCATGTGTTGAGGACGAGGGTGCTTGGATGTTTAACACCTTGCAGCGCGAACGAGGTGGGTTTACTCTTCACCCCTATGACTTACATAACCATTACCCCTCTCCTCCTATTGGGAGAGAAGGTACTGGAAATGCCTTATTGAGGGGGGGGGGGGGGGGGGTCATGGAGTGAAGCATCAAGGGGTCTACCTTAGCTTAGCTATGCAAAGAAGAAATATCTATTCGCATGCCTATGCGAAGAAGCCTTAGGCATATCAAATCCACGGGCAGTATTGTTCTGGGGACTTTGAAGTCACATCATGCACACCAGGAGGGTCGCACGAGAAAAGGAATTACCAAGTAGAGGTGTCCATAGGAAGGGGCCTAGTGGAGCTCGGTTGCTCTATGTGGTGAAGGGCACTTGCGAAGGGGTGCGCTTCACAAGATGGGATGCCTTAGCCTTAGAATGGGGCAGAGGTACACATGGGATGTGCTTTGCGAAGTGGAACGGTGTTCGTAGAGCACTACCTCACAGAGCACAGGTGCCTCGCGAAGCAAAGTGGAGTGAAGCGAGGTACTTCGTGAAGTATAGTGATCCTACCTTGGCATGTGGATCACATGTACGTGAGAGGTGTTTCGCGAATCACAAATGCTCCCCAACAACCCGGATCTCCTTGGGGATTTTCTTCCTTCGCGATGGCCCTATGGTTTCGCGAAACGAATCCCTCTCGGAAGAGGGTATCCAAATGAGGCAAGGCGGAGGCATCTCGCGAAGCAAACATACCTCGCATAGCTCATGATTTGCAGAGAAAATGGTGCTTCACGATTTTGGAGCTGAGAAGCCAAAAGGTAGGATTGTCTATCCCAAAGGATCAGGGGGAGCTCAGTATTTATAGGTAGGAGGCGCCACGAAGTAGATCTTACGCAACATGAAGGGGATTGGGTTGCTTCGCAGTGGGTCACGAATGTCTGGGGCGTTATCAGAGGGTACCACCTCCTTTGCTTTGTGGCGGGGTCATGAATGTTAGGGCCATTCGTGGAGGGTACCACCTCATTTGAATCATGGTGGCTGCGTTTCCTGGGGGGACTCCACAAAGTGGCTTCACAAAGCCGACTGTGGGGTAATTTCTCTTTTTTCATTTCTTCCAAAATTCTAGCACCAACAATGATCAAATAATTTGAACGGAGTATTAGTACAATAGAGAGTGTCTCTTAGATAAACACTATCATTTTATAATGTACTTCTTCCTAGATAGACCTAATGATTTTGACTTCTAGGATTAGTGTTTTCAGTGTAACTATAGCTCATGGAGCGGTATCTCCCGAATTAGAACAACCACTAGGATTAGTTTCATATTCAAAATATAGATCAGGAATAGATTATTCAGGATGATTATAAACTCTAAGATGTGTTTCATCAATAATATTATATCTTAAGGAGTAGTTCCTCCTAGAAAAGTGTGGCCTTTGGGATTTCATGAATGTGTCTTCATCTTAATTATATAATGTGATTGATATAACTCATTTGAGTGGCATAATTGATGGCATAGACAATGGAGTGAGATCTCGTGGATGATCATTACCTTGAAAACTAAATGTGTATCTATGGAAGGAAATAATTTGAAAATTTAGTGGCTTATAGTCCTTTTTGAGTATATATAGGATATCCTTAGTCATCATTATATCTCATATCTGACATGCCTTTGTTTGATGAGTTGGGTAATCATCATTATTTTCAATTAGCCATTTCGGGGTGTCCTACTTGATATTGTTATACTCTTCCCTACATGGGATCTGCCAACACAAGTCGTGTGTTATGTAGATGAAGACCAGTTTTACAATGTTCTAGAGGAATGGAAGTAGGTAGAGGTTAGTTGGTCTAAAAATCCTAGTTTTTTAATATTGTGGCATTTAACAACATTCCCCCCTTTTGAGAATGACAGAAATTATTTTCTATTTTTGTGTTTGGTTAATAAATGGCCCATTTTAGGCTTTCATATACATTATGTCAAACTATAATTGTGAAATTAATGATGTTTTCATGAATTTTTATATTTATTTTTATATTTCATCATTCTATGTGCTTGTAGATGTGTACATTTTTTTAAAAAGGTTGGGGCCGAAGCCTCATTTTTTTATTATTAAATCAAAGTAAAGACCTCTTTTAACTGGGTAGAGGGAAACCCATTACATAGCCCGAAGGCCCAGTGGTCTTGTAGCCCATTACAAAGCCCGTAGGCCCAAATTTTATGCCGAATTCACATTCTGTGAATAGTAACCCGCTACTACAGTACCCGCACAGTACCGCCGCCGCTACAGTGCCCTGCCGCCACTATAGTACCCGCTGATGAACAGTGTCACCACTGCTACAGTACCACTACAGTACTGCTACCGTACCCTGCGCCCCATGTGTTTTGAACCCCAATTTTCCATGTAGTATTACGGGGTGCTTACCACTAAGCCAAACCCCAACTAAGTGCAGGTTGTTGTCCCCTATCCTTTTGTAGGTAAGAAAGAGGCAGTTTCATATCAAGAACCATCTGTCCATGTTATAATATGATGGATGGTACATATATCTCCATCAAATTCATTGGATAACGATTTATATGTCTGGATATAAACATGAGTATAATAGGGAGTGAACATAGTTTAGTAAGGGACTTATTCCACTTTGATAGTCTTTGGAGTGAACCTCGACTACAATGATGGTTTGGGAAGTGAACTCATTACACTATTACAGTATTTGAAATTTTCCTTTACAAATATTGAAATTATTTTCAATGAATAATCATTTTCTACAAACTTATGTCTTATGCCAATGTTATTCTCCCATGACGCATGTTCTTTTATTCTATTTTGATTCATGTTTTAGGAAATTCCATGTTTTATACCATGACTCAAGATTAAGATCTATGATATATAGGATATGATTTTGAAATTTTATTCTCATGTTCTCTTACAATTATGTTTATATTATGGTCAATTGATCATTGATATCTTTCTGGTTTTCCCTTAATGAGAATTTGAGATCACCACTTTTTTTATGTTTCTATCCCCCAAGTAATGATGAATGGTACTATATATGATATATTTAATAAGTTTTCAATTTACAATGATCTTATAGGGCTGCTTTATATCATTTATGGACCAATTGATTATGTTTCCATCTTTCCAAAAGAACTTGACCTACATAATTCTAGTGCAGTTTGTTATGTTATGTATTTAATTTTTTTTAAAGCTTGGGGTTGAAGCCTCATTTATTATTAACAAAATGTAATGACCTCTTTAACTGGGTACAGGGAGACCCATTATATAGCCAAAGGCCCAGTGGGCACCTATCCCATTACATGGCCCGTAGGTCCAAATTTATGGTCGATGGCCTATTTTTTAAATAGTACTAGTACAGTACCCGCGTGCTATAGTACCACACAACACTAAATTGTGATATATATCTATGAAATTTAAGGGTTTTTATAATATTTAAATTATATGTGGTACGATATATATGAGTTTTGTGGTATATTAGATATATAATAAATCTATATTTAGCATACATGATGTTCTAATATATATAAAGGAAGTAAGAACAACGGTTTGAGATTTTCATATCACTTATTCTTGAGTGAGGTACATCCCACATTCACCACATGTATATTTTATTAATTTGTATATATATGACCCCATGAATGTATTTAGTGACGTTTCTGATGAAATTTATGGGGATTTAAAAATCCATCTATATTTAATACATTCATGGAGATAATGATTAAATTGTTACAAAATTGGTATGTTCTTATTGTTAAGATCTCATTATTTATCATGAATTTTTATGGTTATGTTATGGTGATGATATATTATGATTTATCTCACATGATAAAATGGATTACATATTTGGAATCAGGAGATCCAAATTTGGTAAATATTCTCATTTTATTTTTATTCAATATGAATAGTAACTGTGGACAAATTTATCTCCTCGATATAGGGTATATCGAGCTAATCTAGATAAATTATAAGGGATAAGGCCATAATTTTTCATCAAAATTATTATTTATTGTATCTAATTCGACCCTTATAACCTTAAGCTCAAAATTGAATTTTTTAGAGAACACTTATCCCTTTGAATTTCTTATATAATATTTAAATCAAATAATGTTAGCAGATGTCACTCTTAGTTTTAAATATCCCTTATATATACGCATAAGGGAAAAGAAATTTATGTATGAATATAAATTCCTATATTTATGTTAATGAAATTATTTTTATGATATAAATTTAATCCTATTTTAAGGTTTTATATACTGACCTTAAATTATTATCTGTTGTTAATATATTATTTATTTAATTAATAAAAAATTAAAAAAAAATTTAAAAAAAATCAATGTAAAATAATTCAAATTATTTAACCCATCCCACGAATTTTATAGATCAATACAATGTACTACTGGGTTTTTGAATTACTAGATTACAGTTCTCCCTTTTTTATGATATATGTAAATTAATATTTAATGAATATTGTAAAAAATAAAATAATGATATTTTATATTAAATAATATTTTATTAATTGATAGAAATTTTTTAATATATATATATATAATATTCGACATAATTAATATTATATGATTCTAAAAATCACTTGTGGTCCATTTAGGGGTGGTTTTTCATTTTATATTTAAATCATTAACCCATAAACTCTAAAAAACATTTATTTTATTGTAATAGTCAAGAAGGGTAAAAAATAATAAAAAAGAAGATAAGGGTAAAAATTTATTCCACAAATGACCAAATTTTTTTGTATGAGATTATTTTAACACATCCTCCTCTTATATTTTGATATTAGCAATTTGGCTGCTTGCTGACCTCTAAAATAAAATATATTAATTTAATATTTAAAAAAAATCATATCGTCCCCTCCCATAAATTATAAAAGAGAAACCATATTTTCACTTCTTAACATCACTTTGAGTATTACTAATAAAAAACTATACCAAGTTCACTTTTACACTACCCTATACACATTTTAGAAATGATTTATTATGAAATCCCATCATTAATTCCCATAGGAGTATTTTTAATGGAGTTCTGTCAAAGAAGTGGTAATTGTCTTAAAAAGTCACTTTATTTTAATTTTTTTACTTCTCCTAAATATATTATATTAATAATAAAATAATATATTTATATTTATAAATAGAATTATATGTTATTATAGTTATTATGCGACATTTATTCACCCTTTTTCTATCAAATGGGATTTGAAAATATTGCTTGTGCATATAAATGACTTACCGTCTCCAAGTAGCGATACAATTCATTTCTCATAACTATCATTTATATATGGTAATTATGATGGGTTTAATTTTTATATGGGATGTCTAATAACTAATTACATTTCATTAATGATAATATTTTATCTACCTTCTTACCTTCCAAATCGTTGGAAAGTCATAGTGTCGATCGTGCGTATGTGTGGACAACCTCCATCCTAAAGAGATGTGATTTGTCTTCATTTATATTTTTAATGGTAGATAATATGGATAGATTTAATGAATATATATGTGATATAGATGAAAAAATATTTATTCGATAATGATTATTTATTATTTACTTTATTGTTTCCATCCATCGCAAAATGGAATCAATATTCCCACACATATATACGGTTGACCGTCTCTATAATTGATGTAAATTATTTTTTAATATCTAAAATTTATTAGTGACCCTAAAAATGTATTTCATAATTATATAGTATAATTATATAATTATTAATATTATATATATTATGATACAAGTATTAAAAAAAAGGTCTAAAACTATATAATTGTGACATAAATGAAAACAAGTAGATATCACCTGGAACAATGATTTTAATAAAGAAGACTTGATAAAAATGTTACAGAAGTTAATAAGTAAAAATATCTGGTATCATATATATAATTATTTTTTTAATAAATCTATAATAAATCTATATTTATTATGTTGGATTTTCTAATGTGTATGATGGACATAAGACATAAGGTAATGTATTTTCGTAGCACTTTTCATAGTGAGATACATTCTGTATTCAACTATTTTTTTCTATTTTTGGGTGTTATATATATTTCCCATGAATGTGTTTTACGATTTTTCTTATGAAATTTACTATTATATCAATTCAATCTAATGTTATTTTCTTTCATGGAGGTTATTATTCAATTATTACCAATGTGATATGTTCAATATTCAAAAATATCATTAATAATCAGTATTTTTTGTGGTTAACTTATGATAATAAAATATTATGATATATAACTCTGGAATCCAATGATATTTATTATCATATACTTATTTCTTTATTATACATTTTTTAATTTAATTTTTCCAACCATATTTTCTCAAGATACCAAAAAAATTATTTTAATGGAAAATTGATTTTATGTGTCTCTTTGGTCGAAAAAACATTTTCTTCCATAACATAATTTATTATAATTTATTTTACTATTATCCTATTATTTTTGAAATTCATTTTTACCAATATTTTACTATTTAAAGCATTCTTTTAAATTAATGTCTTTTTTCTCTAAATGAGGTAAATTGAATGTTTTTTAAAAAATGATAATGTAATGTTTTATTTAAACTTATATAGAATAAACGCAATGTACCACCATCATAAACACTCATTTTATTGAATATTATATTACAATTTACCAATTTTATTTTCAACATAATTTTATTCCAAAATAAATTTAAAATATATATATTTAGAAAGTTATTTGAAAAATGGAATGGTTATTTTTATAGTGAAATATTTCTTTGATCATTTAATATAATTTTCATATATGATAACATCATTTGATGATAATTATGATTAATTGGGGAGATAATTAAATTGCATTATCTTTATTCTTTCTCTCAAGAACAAATTTTTTGGTGGATGATAATTTTATGAAACCCATTTATTTTTCTTGGGATATGCTATATTAAAATTTTTAAATATCTGTGAAACCTGTTATGTTTTCACGCGTGATGATTTGATGATATGATGAATATATTATGATATTTTGGAAAACATATGTCTATTTCAAATTATTTTATGTTGGATAAGTTATAAATAAGTATACTGATTATCTTATAACCACAGAATGTAGAAAAATTATAAACAAGGATGGTGGTTGTATTATAATCAAGGACGAAAGTTATATTATTACCATTGAATATTTCTACATTATAACTATGGATGACAGTCATGTAATAACCAAAAATGGTGGAAAATATACCATCCTCCAATCCATTGAGAAAATATTAATATATCATGAGATAAATATGATTGGAACGAGGATTGGTCCCAATTAAGTAATGGACATTGTTCACTAAGATAGTCAGGGGAGTGTACCATTACTATCGTAATAGTTTAGGCATTGAGCCCATTTCACTATCAAAGTCATGTAAGTGAGCCTCAACTAATAATAAAATTAATTTATTTTCTTATCTTTATTCCATTATCATATGTATTATTCCAATTTTATTTTCTCACAACTCATGTTATTTTATTCCTTTATGATTCAGGTCTTATATACTGAAAATATTAATTCCATGAATCGTAATTATGATCTAGGATTTATACTGTATGATTTTAAAATTTTATTATCATGTTCTCATACCATTATGATAAATTTATTCATAAGTAATCATTTATATCACCATTTATGACCCTTATTGATAATACCCTCGTACACTTTCTCGTGTTTCCATTACCCAGGTTGTGAAATAAGGTACTAAGTATGTTTTTTCTATGAAGGGTTATATTTATGGATTACATAGTGGGATATGATGTGTATATTTTATGAACATATTTTTTATGTGTACATATTCCCAAATTATCAAGTCCAACATAATTCTAGAATGGATCATTTTTAATGAATATTAATCTATTAAGATGTGATATCTATGTATGAAAGGTATATATTTCTATAATTTATACTTTTAAATAAAAACCCACATTTATTGAATAATACTAGTTTTATATTATAATAAAAGTTTTATAACCCTTATAAAAATATAATTGACATAGTCAAATTATATAATTATTTATATTAAAAAATATTATTTAATAAAAATATTTTAACAAAATATCATTTATATCAAGATATAAAGAAGTCATTAAATTACAGTGTCTTCACTAAAACAATATATTTCCCAAAATCAATTCAATGAATCAAAATCTAATTTTTATAAAAATACTCATATAGTCATTTAAAATGGTAATATTAAAATTGATAAATTATTACATTTTGTTATTAAAAATAAAAATAAATTATAATGATATCATTTAGATACATATCCCTTTATTTAACAATTGAATTCACAAATAGTTAGGTGTGTGATTGGGTTTTTCTCGTCCGGTGGTTCAACAAACGTGGTTTGGAATATGATATCACTAATCTATAACACCTCCCATAAATGATTTTTATCATGCTTCAATTATTGAATCTAGGGTTGGTATTGGTATAGGGAAAGTCCAGTGATGTTATGTAACTTATAATCATTGATAAATGGGATTTATATGGTATGATCCTACTATAAATGGCCATTATATCCTTTTTCTATTTTAAATATATTATCATAATCATATATATATATTTTAATCATTGTATTACTATATAATTTTTGAATTATTGATAATTAGGATGCCTAATGATTTATTAAATGATATAAAATAATGAGTCCATAAATAACCAATGTTTTTGTATCCATTTTCTATAAATAAATTACATGAAAAAAGTTTATTCATTTAATAAATGGTGTTTCATTTATAAAATTTCATTTCATTTCATCACTCTAGAAATTTCATGCACTTAATTTCATACTTACACTAACATATATGAGGGTACTTCTATTTCCTCACCTCTTATACTTCCCATATAACATTCTCAACCTTCTCGTTCTTCAAATGCAATTTGACTGTTTCTGTTTTTTGGTTTCAAAGAAATTTTCATATATGATATAAGATCATTATTAGGAACTCCTTTATTATGGATGATAATTTTCCAGTGGTACTAACTATAGACTCATTACATGTGAGGGTGAAAATGTAATTCATCTAGAGGGGTACATAAAACACATCATGTATTTTAGATACATAATGTCGACATGCTATTCGATAGACCAACTCTCTGATACAATCATGGATATTAAAATCGAACATGTTTGTAAGAATATAATTTCAATAAATCATAAATACAATGACAATATTCCATGGATATATATTTGATAACCCATTTTCTCATACCTTATACTTTATAATCATCTATGATTATTTTCATATATTTTGTCATTTGGGAGGATTTCATTTGACCCTTAATTGACTTAACCTTCTCTTTCATATATTGGATAAGATGAGGTCACATAATCTTCCACTATCCAACATTATCATAGCATGTTATAGTTTTCCATCTCTTCCCATATATATCTTCATAAATTTTGATTTCAATTATAGAATGGAAACTATTGTTATATGATAAATCCACCAGGGGAAGGTGTTGTTACCGAAATTCATGGAAGTCTACTAAACATAATGTCATTCAAATTTTAAAATCTAAATTAGGTTGATAATATTAGTCATGGATTAGTGAGGTATCCAATACATTATGATGGTTTCTCCAACAACATAGGGTAAACCTCATATCATGATCCGATATAATAACACTCCCCTTATTTACATATAGGGGTGTTGATCAATAGATAAATATTCATTGATAGAAATGAAATATCTTAACTGGGTAATGTGATCGACTACCACCAAGATATAATTATTTCCTTTGGTTTTCCAAGGGATTCCTATGGAAAAATCCATTGTTATATATTCACATTAACATACAACTATGATAAATTTTTGCATCAAGCAATTAAACATATTTCACTAATCCATAACATGTTGGTGTGTTTAGAATTGAGATACAAACACCTCAATCTCCCAATTAATGTAATATAACAAGATGTTTTGTCTAAAATTTTTATAAAACATAGTGTTGTCATGAACAATATAAAATTATGTTTTATTCACATTATCCATGAGTCCCCTGTTCTAATTTGGTATTGATGGGATGCATTTTCAAGATCAATTCCTTGAAATCCATATTCGTAAAAGCTGATCTCTGGAATATTTACTCTCTTATCTTGTAAAACCTCATAAAACATATAGGCCTCCATGATACTCTCAAGAATATTTTTCTACATAGTTATATAATAATCATAGGGTAAATATAATTTTTTATTCCCATGTCTACCCATTTCATGTCAAATAAGATTGTGTCCCTTGATATCCTCATCATGGATGTGGTTATAGGGTTCCTTTTAATTAGTGATTCAACCACATTGTTCTCAATACCATTTTGGTAATGGATTGAAAAATCATAATTTTTTATATGCTCCAACTACCTTTGTTGGTGTGTATTGATCTCTATTTGTGTGCATATATACTTTAGGGTTTTATGATCTTTATATATATCGTACTTTTCCCCATATATATAATGTCAAAAAATAATCAATTTAAAGATCACTATAACCAAATCAAGATCTTGAATTGGTTAATTCTTATCATTAATCTTTAATTGGGGTGAGGCATAGTCTATTTATTTTAAATCATTCATGAGTAAAAAACCAAATAATTTTTTTGATGCATCATTATAGATAAAAATATCCTTCCCCGCATGTGGGTAGTGTCAGTTTATATGTAGTGATTATCTTCTTATTAATCACATTCATAATTTATTCACATTCACCGATCAAGAAAAACATGACATCCTTTCGAGTTCTCTGGGTAGTGGGCCTGAAAATCATGAGATGTTTATCACAAATCAATGGTCGTACTCAGATAGCCCAAGTAAACTAAGGATTTTCATCATATTGGTTGTTATGTGTCACCCATAAATTAATTATATTTTTAAGGATCTATAGATATAAATGTTATATTTATAATATGTCCCTGAAATGTTAATTTTTAATTGTATAATTTCATTAGAGAAATCAACATCTCATCTATGAGGAAGACCAAGAAATTCTTTGGGAAATAAATCTGTGAATTCCATTTCAATGGTAATTTAAACAAAGATAATATTTAAATTATTATCAATCAATTAAAACAAATTTTCTTTCTAATAATCTAATAATATCCATAATTGGGATGATGATACCGATGAACATTCATCCTCATCCTTGAACTAGAATTGAATCAATGGGTGATGCTTGGTATAAACGGTGAATTCTATCTACCAAAAAATTATTTTTTATCGATTAAAGGAAGACCAATACATCCCCAAAAAGCATAAAATTCTTATAAATGGAGCATCATAAGGTTTTCTAGGAAATTCAAACATAATATTTTGATAATGGAATAATTATATTAATCAAATGCAACAATCGACCCATTTGCAGTCTTCACTGATAACTAAACTACCATGTTTTGAGGTAGTGTATAAAAATATCTACTAAACTTGTGATATGTGAACTAATATATAGTACCAAAGTCAAATTTTTAATTTTAATATCATTAGTGATCAATAATCCCTTTTTCACTCATTGATTATAGTTCTGATCATTTACATCATCCAAAATTGCATTTGTGGACAAGATTTTCCTACTAATTAATATATAAAAGGGAATTTAAGGAATACTTAATGGATAATAATTAATGAAAGATATTCCATATCCTATGAATATCTTGGTTTCAATCTAAGTTATACAAGATCAATTTTGTATCATGATGTCATATGGGCACTTTTTTACCCTTAATAATGGTTCGTAAAAAGCCTTTTAATTTACCAAATAAAATCCACAAGGAGTGTGAAACAATTTGTGTATCAGGGCCCATTGTTTTGCATTGGTTGATTTTCAATTCCAACATAATGTACCCTATTTAGTTTTTTTACACCAATGTAAAATTATTTCATATCTGTATCCACTTTTTGTATCCATACATGGATCCATTTTCATAGAAACCATATATTATAATCACTGCCAAAATTTTGGGATATTTTTTCTATTTACTCTGATCCCTATAACATCCACTATATTTTAACTATCCCAAACACCAAAAATAACAATACAATACTCTGATATCAACTATGGAAACCCTTATCACTAGCACACCTTAATTCATGGATTATTATATAATGGTACACATAATAAAATTATAGGTGATTGTGAGGCCTAGGATATTTTATAAATTAGGTACAAAACACAATGACCTGTAACGTTGAAAAGACAAAATTATTTAAAATTATTTTAAAATTATCTAAAAAATCCATTTAAAATCTAAATCTTCATGGGATATCCTGGAGACATAAATAATAGAGGTGAGATCTATAAATTCTCAAATGAAAATAATTAGAGAATGAAATAAGGTAAACTAGTACATGGGAGTCAAAAGGAATATAAAGGTAACATAACAAGGGTGAGAATAATAAATTTGAATGTCGATGCATGATATCAGATGAAAACATAAGTGATACATGTTAATGTGGAAACAAAATATAAAATTTAATCATATGAATAAGTCATGGATTACTAAAATTTCATCATTACGTAGTGTACATTTGGTAACCCCCCATTCTATATACATGGAATATTATGAGATAAAAATGTTAAAAAATGTACTATAGGGATATATAATTTTGATTGAACCCTTCACATTGACAGAAAATTATCATTTTTATTGATTAAATACACAATACACAAAAGGACGTCATGGTGGTCTAAAGTACTACAAACCCAGAGAATCATTAACCACAAAATTCATCCCCTCACCAGGAAATGAACACAAATTAGAGAAAGAAAACTTACTGAATTTAGTGGTTTCCAGAGAGTCCATGAAATCAACCACCATATTTCTCTCCCTTGATGTGTGAGTGACCTCCATGGGAGGCCCAATTAGCATTCTGCATCTCCTAACAGTGTAAGAAATACTCCAAGGAACATTACCTTTGCCCAGCAATGCATTGCACAAAAGTATGGAGTCAGTCTCCATCGCTGTCAGAAAGCTCCTCCTCCTAGAACACATTTCCAGACCTGCAGCCAAGGCTTGAGCCTCCACCGGATGTGAATTGCCTCTTCTAAGCTCGCCAGCGAACGCAGCAGTCATAGACCCTGCTGGATCTCTCACGATGCCTCCCTCCCTCCCCCCCCCCCCCGCGCATCACCCTCATGATCATCGATCCATCCATGTTAAGTTTTAATCCATGGCTTAGAGGTCTCCAGCGAACCCACTGTCCCTGCCCAGAGGAGACAGCCTGTTTATTGGAGAAAATGTGGGAGGCAATGGAGCTCACCCATGGTGCGGAATGGCAATCGTGGCACATCCAGACAATGTCCAAAATAGAATTCTTCATTTTGAAAATAATACCCACCAGAGTTCTAGAGATTTTATTGTGACAAATGTCATTCCTTACCTTCCAAATTGTCCAACACCATGAAATTAGAATGATTTTCCGAGCTTTTCTTTCAGCCCCATGATTCCCAGCACCTCTAAACCATGAATTGAGGAAGCTACCTTGTGCCCCATCATACTCGTCCCAACCGAAGAAGGCTCCCAAAGTCTGCCATATATTTCTGGCCCATTCAATATCATAGAAGATATTCCCCACTGTTTTCTAGTTGAAATAACTACAACACCAACATCGAGAACCCATATTAACTCCCATACGTTGCGAGCTATCGTCTGTTGGAAGTGCCTTATTCCGTATATGCCACAATAGAAAATTAAATCTGGAAGGAATCTCTATTCATCACAAGGCCTCCCCCCCACAGATCATTATTCGACATATTCATCATTACTAGAGCATAATCCTTGATGCAAAAGGCACCCGACATAGTACCAGTGAAAATGAGCCTATCCTCCTCATCAATAACAACTATGTTGTTGAAAAATTACATTTGGCTTTCATCAAGGTTGGCCTGAAGAAACTGGGGGTGGCTACTTGCCGCTTTGAAGGATAAATCCAGGATGGGGAATCCCAGGAACCATAGCCTTCCCACACCCCAATCAAGCTACCATAAATTGATATTTCCTCTTCCCACTATCCATCGAGAATGATGATGTAAGACCTCCAAGAATAGATGAATCAGGTTTTATATCCTAGAAGAACGCATCCTCTAAACATTTTCATTCAATCCATATAAGTTCTGAATTGTTCTACCCCAATGAGACTGGCCTTCCAAGGCCTCCAAAGCAAGCCTAGTATGAAGCCCTTTCATGGTAGTAGGCACACATCTCAGATTGATTCCCCCTTCAGATAGAGGTTTTGCTAATTGTTTCCCCGAAGCCTAATGATGTCTTCATTTCATCTGTCCATCCCATATGAATGATACCATAATTCTTTCCAAATTGAAAATCACTCTCTTTTGAACTTTGAGAGTGGAAATGGTGTGCATGGTAATGGATACAAGGGCACTGTTCACCAGAGTAATACGGCCTCTAAAGGATAGAAATTTGTTCTTCCAATCATTCATAAGTTTTAAACCCATGATTAGTGAATTGATGTTAAATACATTGTAATTACCAATCAATAATGGATAAATACAACTAGAAGAATACCCTTGAGTGTAAATGGAGACAGGAATTCAATATACAAATATTTGAACTATAGAATCACAAGATACTTTTGACAACATAATGAGTGTACATAATGGTTTATTATAGTGATGAATGGGAGTTAAAGTGTTATAGAATTACCTATAAATAATAGGAATGTAGTAGTTATGTTTGAAAAAAATTTCTAACGTTAACATCTAGAATGAAAAATCATAATATAAAGATGGTTCTTGAATAAATTGGAGATGAAGAGGATCATGTACCTTTAACAAAAACCTCTAAAAAATTGGGAGGATATTTTCATGACATTAGTGAACTTTTGTAGGGATAATTAGAGGTAAATTAATATTAATTATATTTTCCAATGGTTTTAATTTAATTGTAATTATAGGTTGTTTGGGTTTATGTAGAAAAGGAGAAGATAATTATTTATTAATTTCCAATAATGTTTTTGGACTCTATATCAAAATATTATTGAACCAAAAAACCCCCCAAGTATTTTCCCAAGGATTCCACCAATTATTAGTCATATAATTATTTTATAAGGCTAATAACATATATCCATAAAATAATACACTTGGTAATATAGAAGTGTGAAAAGATTACAATGAATTTATTTAAAAATCTTAAAATATAATATTTGTTAGGACAATTTATTGTTTGTAAATAAATATTATAAAATGACATCAAAGGAATATTATTTTTAGGGTGAAACAAAATATTGGTTTGGAAAACTCTTCATAGTATTTATTATATAGTTTTTAGTATTTTATTCGGTCATAATAAACATTGTATAATTACACCATTATTAATTATTACCCTAAAGTATTAATTCCTTATAAATTTTTTAATTTTTTTTTCGGTTAATTTGATTGTGATGATTTCAAAAACAATTTTTTTATCAAAATAATTTCTTATATTTGAGAAATTTAACATTTAAATCAATATACCCCATTTATGAAATACTATTTTTTATGAAATAATTGTTTTTTACAGATAAAGAATTATATTTGATGTCATAAAATTATATTATCGCATATATTTAATTATTATTATTTTAATAATAAAATATTATTAAAATAACATTCATATTAAAAAAATCATGACTTCATTATAAAGTGTGTGTTAATTGAAACTATAAATTGTGCAGAAATATAATTTATATTACAACATATCAAAATTTAATTTTTATAAAACTAAATATATAATCATTTAAAAAGGTTGTATCAAAAATGCATAAATATAATATTTTTTTAATAAATGTATTATACATAAAATCATATTATTTGTATCTAGACTTATTTCCTTTTATTACACTAGTGAATGACATGGGGTAATGTGGGTGCTTCTGAGATTTTCATGGGGTGGTAAGGTGAACAGATTTTGGGACATGATCCTTTTGGGAATGAACATCTCCCATAAAAAATTATTTGCATGCTTATGTTTATTAACCATCTTCTAGGATTCATAGAGGTAAAATATCAGGTATGTTATCTCCCTAAGAAGCTATGATAAATGCGCTTCATTGGATATGGTCACACTGGTCAAGTTCATCATTTTTTTTAATTATCTATTGTATTTATCATAACATTTAATAAACACTAACAAAAAATTCACTATATAATGGTTATACAATCAACAGTTATAATTATTAATAGTATTTTAAGGGATGTATCATAAAGTTATTTAAATGAACCAATATATGTATACATGTTTTCTATGAATAAATTTCATGATAAGGAAATTATTTAATAAAAGGGGAGTTTTATTTATAAAATTACGAGTCATAACACATTGGAAGAGGATAGAAAAATTCTTATAGGGGGTCATAAATTTATAAATTCATTGACAGGACAAGATATAGAGATAGGTGTGGTTCTAATAGAATTATATATTTCTGTTTTATTATTAAATATTTATTTCTCTGACTCATTTATTTATACTCAAATAATTGATATTCTAATCCTTCTATAGGACCCTATGAAATACACTATGTAAATATGACCGTCCCTGGGATAGTAGAAGGGGATTTTCTTCAATGTACTAGGTTTATGATCTAGTTTTATAAGGAAAATGATTTTTATAGTTAATTTTTTTTGAAATATATCACTTTGACTTTAACTTTAGGATGGAATAGATTATAAACATCATGTCATACATAGACTACTGTTACAGATGGGTTTATTTCACAGACCCGGATGGGGAAGATCATCTATTTGAAAGATAATAATTTTGGTGATCTAATCAAGAGGGACCTATAACTTCTAAAGTGGTTAGACTCCTTAAATATATCTCTTAGTTTCTATATGATCCTAATGTGGGTAATCTAATGAGTTTTTCACCTCCCATAGTCATGGAATTCCTTGACCCATTCTTATATGATTCAGTAAGAATCATATTGATTGAGATATCAATTTCTCCATAGAAATTTTTTGTACAATGAAAACCATATCTCTTTCATCATACGGTAAGGCTCAAGCAGAATTTTGAGAGTTTAAAATCACAATGGATTTCTTAGAGACTAAATATTTTGTCCTACGATGTGAATCTCCATTGGTGTACGACATATTTTTCTCAAACAAGGATTATGATTCACTCTAGTTATATGTAGACTACCATTATTTGAATTAGGTGAAGATTAAGAATAATTATTCCAGTACACATATCAAATAACTATTTTATGAAGTTATATTTTGAACAAATTTTTTGTAATAAATTAAATTTAGTTATATAATTAATTTAACTATTTTTCTTTATTATTATTTTTAAATTATGTTATTATGGATGAAAAATTTTGATTTTAAATCTTAAAAATGATATAAAACTTTATTTTCTTCTAATAAATTGTTGTTTTTAATGTTGTGTGTACTACGTAGTATAGAAATTGAAAACATAAAATTGGGGGGCTTGGAAAAAAATAGTGCCAACATAAGTCATCCCTTAACCAATAGGAGTTATACACATAGATATACCATGAGAAGATGTTGGACATATATCCGATAGGGAAGGTCGGCCACATGCATCAAGCTCATAATATTCCCTTGTATCATGAATGATTATGGTAGTGCACGTACACATGGGAAAAAGGTCCATGCACTGGTGGAAGGAGAGATTCACAAGCATGGAAAAACCTGTAACAACATTAGGTTTCCTAAAAACCCCAAACAAAATTATGGCCAGTTTAGGGACATGATATAATATAGAGAGGAGATTAAAAAATATATTATTCAATGTGGGATGAAAGTTCCTCTGTATAACTAATAAAAATAAAAAACTAATTTTTTAACAACACTCATTGGTTGTTTCCCTCGAACCCAATTGTTTCACTATCATCACTATTTTAATGTCATAGTAATACCATGGAAATCCATTAGAGATTCTTAACCCCACTAAAAAAATATAAATATCCATTCCACAAGATATTCACTCACTTATAGTATCTATAGGGTGATAAATTATGATTTTCATGGTTCCATAATGTGAAATCATTCAATGGGGTTCTCTATAGCGCATAAAAAAATACAGAAAAGTTAACCCATAATTAGAAGCATTGTGTAATGGATGGAGTTTCCAGTAAATCATTGATATGATTTAAGAGAGAATATTTTTAATAATTGAAATTATATTTTTCATAAAGGAATTCTTTGTGGTGTATGTTTTCCAAGATTCCATTGAGGTGCTTGAATTTAAAATATAGTGAGTGTAGAGGAGAAAGAAGGTACAATCATGGGAACATGTCTAAGTCATATCCTTCTATACATGCATAATAATAATCAAAGAATGAAAAATCTTTTTTTTTATGTTTTTTTAACCATTGAAAGAAGATAATTTCAAAATCATGAAGATGTTGGGATATGAATGTAAACCATGTGAGATTTGATGAAAATTTTAAAATAATCTAGTGCATTGTAACATGCCTACGTGAAATGTAATTTTTATACAATATAATGGATGAGGATAATGAACAATTTTAAAAGATATAATAGTAAATATTAGTGGGAGATATATAATGTGGTCACTGACTATGTCAAAGTACATAAATATTATGGAGCAAAAAAATTCAACCCAAAACAAATATATTCTTTCTAGCTAACTCTATCTATAAATAGGAATGGTTGGTATCTATGTAAAGTGACCAAACCTATATACCAGAGGCCAAACTAGGAGTGATTTTGTACTATCATGGGTGGCTGTTATATTTTGTCTCATTAATTTGTATATCCCATTACTAAATGAATTGTGGTAGGTAATTCTTCTTTTCAATCGATATGTAATTAATGGTAGTGATACTAATGTTTGGAATTGTGCTAAATTAAAATTTATTATTGGGTTTTTCATTTTTCATTTTAAGTTTTAACACAACATCATCTCTCATTTCTAACATATGTAATGAGAGGGGAAAATTATTTATAATTAATAAATGATTCATCATTTTTAATAGTATAAAAAATTAAAGATATCGTAGTAGATATTTTTATACATGGTTTCAAATACCAATACAAATAAAAAAATATTGACATACAGGGGAAATGTGATTATATTTTATAGTGGGTGAGAAATCATAGAGGAGACTCACTAAAGTTAAACTCCAAAAAATCATAATTAAATCATATAATAAATCCATTTCATATATCATTAATCTTAATTTATAGATGCATGGTATGATGGTCTCGTCAATAAATTCCAAAAAAAAATTCTATAATCATTTTTTAAGATGTTTTCATAAAATTTCTATGTAATTTTTACCCATTACCATTTAGATTGACAACAAATTATACATAAAAAAATTTAAAACTGTGTTTGTGATAGTTATAATTTACAATTTTTAAATTGATTTCCCAATAAAATTAACAAAATCATTCAGGTGATAAAAATGGAGTCATTCATAGTGAACAATGATTATAATTTTTTCATATTTTCATTGGAATTTTCCAATTTATATTATCTAATTTTATTCGTGATAAAATTTTTCATTTTATAATGATTTTTAAAATATATTATCGTCAAATAATTATGAAACTCAATAATGAAAATGAATGAAAACTTGAATTTGATCCCAAAATCGAATAGACCATTTGAAAACAGAACATAAACACTAAATAAATTTTTTTTGTTTCTAATAGAATAAGTCAAACAATTGGCACATTGGGTACACCAAGAGTTATAATATTGAATCCTAGTGATTTAAAACATAAAAATTAAATTTCCCTCTATTTTAGGCTTTAATACATGTATTATTATTATACTAGTTTCCCATATATAGTTTGAGATCAAGATGGAGATCATACTTATTGTGACACACTCCATGTAATTCATCAAGATATCTCATAAAGACCCCAACCACACCTTGGGAGTTTCTTAGTGTTTTTTGAATCATTTAATTTCAATAATATAACAAAATATGTGAATGGACTATACCTATTTAGCTTATCAGTAAAAGGAAAATCATGGGAGTGAATCTAATGTATACCCCAAATTCAGTCGCCAATTGGGAGGAATTGATAAGGAAATTCATTACTAGAATTTTTTCTCCATTACTGTCAATGAATATATTCAAATGTATAATAAAATTTGAACAAAAAATAATGAATCACACAATAGGGAATAATAAATATATAAAATATTAATTATGCAATTTCCACATCATGGTATAGAAACATGGTTACTAATTAAAACATTTTACTTAGAATTATCATGAGGTAACTAATCTATTATAATTAATGATGTTGGAGGATAACTAAAATAGAATACACCCAAATAAAGGTATAAATTTATGGATGAGATGTCCAAAAAAAATTCCAGTGGAATATTGACTGATTGAAAATGAACTCTATATACATGGTGGTTAATAGTTGAGTTTCTACGAACAAGAATTAAATTTCATTAAAAATGGTTTTTTTGATGGAATCCAAACATCACAAAGGTGTGCACTAAAAGATTATAATTTTTGTGATTATAACCATTAAAATTGGTCAAAGGTATTTTCCCTATAACAACAATAATAAATAAATCATATAAATGAAATTTAGTGAGGGAAGGTATTTTATATAAGGGTTTAGGGAATTCAACTTCAAAATCAATGACCAAGTCCAAAAAGTCATTTACTGTCTTTGGAGGAGAACATGGAATGTTTCCTGAAATTTATAGGGGATTTACGTAAGAAATTGAAATCCATATCCAATGATCATGGTTTTTCCATCTAGTAATTAAATGAAAAAATTCAAATCTAATTAGAGATAATAAGAAATATATAAATCTTGGTAGGATGTATTTCTACCCAACTCAAGGAGTGCACAAGATGATTTTTTGTAGGAGATTATAATGTTCAGTGAGATATAGAGATAAAATATGGTACCATTTAGATTCAGAAAACAACCCATGATAGAGCTAAAAATTAAGATGATGGACAACTGAATATGATGTGAAATAGAGGGATGAAAAGAAAAGAAGAAAGGATAAAGATGAAGATGTTTAGAGTCACATTAGATAGATGGAAACACCACAATCTTAACCAGCAAAACCATTTCAAGTGAGGGCACATCATGTATTGTTTGGTAAAAAATTAGATATTCTTTTGGAAATGTATTTAAAAAATACAATTCAATGTATTATTCAATGAGCTAATCAAAATAATTCCCACTGAATAAAATTTTATAACAGAATAATTCAAAAATGAAATCTATATGAATTGGAAAAAATATAATGGTGAAGGATCTATTGTAGTATCATGAATCCTATAGAAGAAACATGGTGATCTATGTATGTTATTTATCAATATTTCTATTGAATATAATGATTTTGGAGAGACTCTATATGATTTAAGAATTATTTTCAATTTAATTTCATACATAATAGGTAAATATTGTTCTTAAGGGATATGAATCACACCCAATATGTGGTTCTACATTCTGATACTATATAGATACATCCGAAATAACTTCTTAACTATTTCATTGTAATGTTAAACATGTTCTAATTTTTGGAGGAATTTATGTTGATTGAAATGTATAAAGATAATATCCCCCAATAACCCTAGGATGTCCATTACTAGCCATAAAATGTGCATTAATTTAATATCTATGTGGGATATATGTTTAAGTGTTAGTAAAGAAGATGTAAAATTCTGTATCCACTAGAAAATAAAGAATATGTAGAGAGCATTAAACTGTTTTAGAGGATGTAGAAGTAAAGAAGTTTTGGATGTTTTTCTCCTTGAAATGATAAGTGATGGAATTATTGTAAAGAATAAATGAATGGATTAAAAATAGATATGTAATGGTAGAATATTATAGGGAAAATATAATGATATAATAGAGAATTTGGTCCCTATGGAGTTCATGGAAGGAAAGGACATTTTGGTATTCAATAAAATACCCTTTTATTGTTCAATATGAACCAAAATCCTATATATTAGGTCCATGATGGTTTAAAAAGTTATAACTGTAGTAATATTTATGTAAATATATAAAAATTGAAGAGGGAACATCTTTACATAGTTATCACAATATAAATTTTTTATCGATGTAGACTATATAACATCATTTCATCCATTAATAAATTGACTTAGACTAGTAAGGTTGAGCTTAACGACCATATCAAAAGTGTGTTTCACCAGAAACCAACATTTTTTAATGATTTAGTAATTAGTTCTATTTTTGTTAACATTTTTACTTGTGAAATAATTTTTATTATGGAATTTTTGTGGGAAAGAGCCTTCACATTGACTATTTGGTTTTTATTTTTTAGGCCCTTGATGATTCTAGGTATAAGGGTCTATGTAAATAATAATGGGAAAAGAGAAGATCTTAATTAAAAATAGATAGTAACCATTAAATTTCTATTTTAATTTATACTCCACTAATTTCAAAATCTATTTTTTAATTAATTGAAATGATGCATTACAATAATTAGATTCGTTCAACTACTTCAATTAAAGAAACATTGAATATTTGAAATCTTGTGATTCCTTGTTTAAATATGTATATTGATGGATTTAAATAATTAAAATATGGATGATGATTTATTTTAGTAATTCCATAAAAAACATGGGTAAAATGAATCTTGATTATTCTTTTTAGTCACATATAGATGAAAATTTCCCTTCCATTTCATATACCCTGAATTCCATAAAAACCTATAAATTAATTTTTTATTATTACACATGCCATGAATTGTTGTATTTAATAACATATTCTTTCATTCATGGAAGTAATTATAACCCCAACACATCATATTAATATGGAGCATATTTCATGGGAAAACATTGAAAATCATATCTTTTATGACCGTTTTTATCTTTTTACTGTTTTGATTTATCAAATGTACTTTAAAAATGAAAGAGGTATTTCATTGATTATATTATTATCCTTGGACCCACCTTTATAATTAATAATAATTTTATCCTTTAGATTACATGTATGTCATTTGATCAGAATGATCCAAAAAACAAGACAATAATATCAATTACTACCCATACTCTTGTGGTTTTCACGATTATTAATGTAAAAGTGTGGGGAGAAAACATTTCTAGAAAAAAATAGATTTTAGTGGTTAAATGTAATGGTTTTCATGTGTATCAATAGGGTTTTTTAAAAACATAATTTCATTATTCCTCATATATAGTGTAACCCCTCTAAAAAAATAAATAAGATTTTTAATTGAATTTTAAAGGGTCAAAAATAAGAGTTAAATAACCAATGATTTTTATCATTTGAGGTTGGGTTATTTATGTGAGACATTTCATAGCTCATTTAAATGAAATTAGAGAAAAATTAAAAACCAAATTTTAAGCGGTTATGTCATTTAGAATTATTTCATTTTTCCTATCCTAAAATTGATCTTTAGATGTGGGGAAGATGAAATTTATGAATAGGACAATGTTATTGGGTGTTATTTCTATTATCAATAATTGTACCATATATACATATCACCTTTTTTGATTTAAATCTTCTTCACATAAATTACATATTACATTTAGTTAATTGATAATTATATCTAAATCCCTCATGAAATCTAGTGATTTTTTTCTCTACAAGTTGTAGAATTTATTTCCAATAAAACTTCATAAATATAAAACATTTACTTTAGTTAATGAAAAAAATTATTCAATTATTACTTTAATTTATATCAAAATCATAATTGTGGGGAGATAAGAAAAATATTTCTAGTTTAATAATGATAATTTGTGTGTCTTGAATGGTAGTGAGGAGAGGATCCATCATTTTGAAGGGGAACGAAAAAATACATTATTTTATAGTGTCTATTTCTGTTCATTTTTCAAATGTGTTATTTTAAATTTCATTCTAACCTTTCTGAATTAATTGAATTGATTTTTTTTATATTTTCCATAATGATGGAATGTGGGTGACTTTTTTAATTACAAATAGATATAAATTCACGGGATGGATGAATTATTTATATGTTGGTGATTTTAAGCATTCATATTTTCACCCATTATTTTTGAATTTTATATCATTTAATTTAGAGTTTTATTGATTATTTTTAAATCTTCTTTTCAAATCATGTTTGTGTGTATGAATTAAACGTCTATTTTGATATTTAAATAAATAGAGTAAATTGGATTTAATGTTAATAAATTATTATATTTATTTTTTATGTGTTGTGTAGGCTGTAAATGGAAAAAAATAGAGGGAATTAGAAAAAAAATAGGTCTAGCATAGGCTATCCATCATCCAATGGGATAAAGACACATGACCGCCCCTTGAGGGGAAGATAACCATGTTTTTCATTGGGAAGGACGATCAAATGTGGTAGTTGTATAAGTAAAGAATTGTTTTTCATGGGACCAATAATATAATGGAACATTATAGGAAGGTCCATGTCAGAAAGGATGAGAACATCACTAGTTTGGTGTGGTGTATGATGTTATTAGGGGTTATCTAGTCCTCGTCCAACATGATAGTCAATCAAGGACCAAGATATAATATATATAGAAGAGCTCACCCACTAGATCTTTGGAAATGGGATGTGAAATCTTAAATGGTACTATTCAACATATAAGAATAACATTATTCCTTTTTTATCATGTTTGATCTACAACCTGAACAATTTTTATCTAGTTTTCACTACTACTACACCATATGACCAAAATTGTTGTCAATTGGAGACCTTATGAACCACTAGTTATCAAAGATGAGTTATTCCATTTACTAAACCATTCATTTCAGTGTCTATATTATAGTTAATAAAGCACTTCACAGGTCTAAAATGGAGAAGAATATGTTGTGGTACCCTATAGATCGAGGTTTAGACTACTAATGTTACGCCATCATCAGAAGCATAGTGTCATGGATGAAATTGTTGGGAAATAAAGGATATGATATAAGATATGTGATTTATTGTAGTTAAAAGTATCTTTTTAAATAGTAAGGATCTATGGTGTAGGTTTTTCATGACGCTATGGTGGAGATTGAATTTGATGAACTATGGAAAGTGATGAGAATGAAGTTTGCACCATGGATAAATGGCTATATTGTATCCATTTTCATAGTGAATCTTGGGTAATGAATAAGCCAGTTTTGTACGGTTTTATCCACCCCTCTTGATGTGAATTCAAAAGACTGATTATTTCTTCCCATGCATGTGGCACATGTGAGATATTTTTTTCTTTTTAAAACCAAATAGTTTGTGGGACCATTATTGTAACTGATGATATTATTTTTTTAAAGAAAACTATTTTATGTATGTCAAAAAAAATTAATGAGAAATATTTTAGTAAGATACAATAGGCAGTTTCTACCCAAGTCAAAGGGGAGAAAAAAATGAACTAATAAAATAAAATATTAATGATGTATATTTATTTGGGATGGATCATCCTATAAGTATTAAATTGGGATATAGTGTAAAGGGGTAAGGCCAAGAAACTGTAACCTAAACCTAGAATGTCGATTTTTGTAGATGATGACTACTTAATTTAGGTATCATTCTTTTTTATATCCTATCATGAAAATAATGTGTTGATAATTCTTATTTTACCACGATATGTAATGAAGGGGGAGTTTACATTGTTTTTATAATTGTCTTCAATTACGATTTGTTATGGGGTATTTCTTTTTCTATCTTTTACTTTTAAACATACCATTATCACTCATGTATGACCATATCTTTGAAATAAGGATCTGATTTCAAATTTATCAACTCGATATCCTTTCTTTTGTATAACCCATTTTGAAAGACTGGGGTAACTATTTTTAAAAATGAATTCGATGAAAAATATATAAAAAAAATTAATAGATATGGGTAAGAGAAACATATAGAAAATAGGGTTAGTACACTACGATGAGGATAAATATAGTTAAATTCTTAAAACATATGAATTTAATAGTATTTTTTATCCATTATTATTTCTTGGAACCCAAATTTAAAGAATATTAGTGTGCTCCTATCATCGATAAAAAAAATCCATTTAATATTATTTGTTTCATTAATTTTTATTATATTTTATAATTATTTACTAAATTTTATCTAAGGGATGGACCAATAAATTCACATTACTAAGTTTATAAATTCATATACTTGGCTGAAAATTATAAATTAATATGTTTATTTCATTACATAATTAACCATGACCTTAGGGTGATCTGTATTCTATAAAATGAAACGGACATAGTGGTTTTCTATGAATAACCTCTTCTAATGGTACCACTATATCATGTTAAAGGAGGATTATGTTCCTAAAATAATTTTCAAATATATTTTTGGCCAGAATGAATACATTTTAATGTTTTTTGGCCTATCTAACACCCTAATGATCATTATGGAATCAATAACCATAATATCTCATCTGTATCAATGCCTAGTTATAAAAGTGTTAATGTGAAATATCCTAATCTATTATAGGTCTGATGAAGAATATTAGTATTACTTTTTAACCATCTTAGAGACTCTTCCTCGTAATCCTCTCTATGACATGGTTTCAAACTATAACATTTAGATTGGGGATATGAATTCCATAAGTCAAGTAGTATAAAAAGAATTGATTTCAATTGATCCTAAAAATGTAATGGTATTTATGTCTTAAGAACAGACCACAGATATATTTTAAATTTAGTTATTCATTGGAGTATCTTATTACAATAAATGGTTTTTAAGGTACTTCTCAAGACTATCGTGTCATTTGACAGTGCTCACCCCATTGGGGGTGAATGTTTTTGTGATTTTTAGTGCCAACATTATATTTGAAGATAATTTAATGCTTTACATTTTCCAATATTCTTTCCTAATTAAGGATAAGTTATGTAGTCTTATATGATTCCTCATGAACAGTTTTTGGGATTGTTAAAATTAATGTTAAAAATGGTATCCCACAACTCATAGAATCTCTAACCATAGTATAAGAACTATGATAAATTAAACTATAATTATCTATGATTATTAATGCACTTAAATGAATGTGGAATTATCTATTTGTTATGAATTTCCTATTGTTTAACAATCAAAATGATTGATTTATATTTTATATTACAACAAACCTATCCTATAAAAGAGATAAAGGATATAAACCTTCATATTTTGATGGTGATCTTATCTATATAATCAGTATATTTAATTCGTTTATTGGTGATTTGGGAAAGATCGTTCCATTCTAGAAAATTAGAGGATCCTGTGTTGAAAGGAAGCTCATCAACCTTGTGGATAACAATGACATAATGGTTTTTGAGGGAGGGGATGTGATGCCTATTAGTTATATTCAGTTTACCCCTTCCATCCCTATTGTTTTTTCCAAAGATAAAGAAATATGTTTTGAGTTAGAGTTATTTCAAAAAGATTTATTCGGTGGGGAGACTACCAGGGATTTGTATACATCTCTAGGAGGTCCCCATTTCTTCATGAGTAATCTTCTGTTCCCTTATCCCTTGAGGAATGAGGTTCTGTACGATGACCACTAGTATTAGTGTATTTTCTATCCTGATATAACCATTATTCACAATGATATAAAGTAGTAATTTTTTTGGTCAATAATGGTGACAAATATATATTAGATGGCATATCAAAACTACATCTATTAGAATTTAAAAGGTGAACACTAGTTCCCTTATTAATTTCTCTATCCCATGGAAAATACTACCTACAAAATTATGAGTTATTCAAGAAACACATTACCAAAATACCCAATACCACTTAGGGTAGGAATAATATATAGGTTTTGATCCAATATTTGATCCAATCCACCCACATTATACCAATCAGAGAAATGATTAAGTTTTACAACCTTAGGTGGGTTTATATTCAAGAGGAAATAATACACCATGGTGTTCTCTCCTCTTTAATATTTTATCATGACCTTCTATATATATATATATATTATATAAGGGCCTTCATGAAGAAATGGGAACATTGGTGAAGCTTAATAAAACTTATCACCCCAATTAGGATAGAAAAATAAATTGTCTTAACCGTATTCTATATTATATGCTTTATGCATGTGTCATCGATTTTGAATGTTTATTGGTATACTATTCTATGACTGGTTGAGTTTTATTATATCAATATCTACCTACATTCTACTAAAATAACATAATTAAAGAGTGATTATAGACAACCATTTCATTATCCGTTATTTTGGATGGATTTTAGTGAGATTTCCTTGTTGGGAATAACATCTTTTAATAAATGATTAATATAACCCCCATGATTCTTTAGTTCATAGATATGACCAAAAGATATGTAAAATAATATGATAACAATCATAATCACCTGTAAGAATTTGGTGTGGGATATTGGGTGTCTTTAAAGGTGTCATCCTCTTAGAGATTTCAATGATTGGGGAAAAGGAATTTTTTCTCAACGTTTCGTTAGTCCATTTGAGATCACTAATTCTATTAGGGATTTTTCATGATGGATTGATATTACACTAAAATTAATGAAAATTTATAATGTATTACAAGTTTCTCAATTGAATATTTATAAGAAAAACTCATCCCTTGAAATTAAATAGAATGATTTAAAACTAGTATCAAATGACATGATTACTGAGCAACCTATTCATCTTATTTAATCTCAAGACAAGGTGATCCATATATAATATATTAGATTGGTTCGTCTCTTTTTCTATGGAAAATTATAATGGATTCAATTGAAACATTTGATCGTGAAGCACATTTGAGGGATTGCTGACGTAAATTATTGATGAATAAATAATTGAGTTAATTTTAATGGGGTAATAATGACTTATAGGTGGTATTTTATCACTAATGACCTCTTTTGTAGGTATTTTACTAGTTAATTTATTTACCATATCCTTATCTATGTTTTACAAAACATTATCCATAAAAAATAATATATTTTGGAAAGCTCTATTTGTTTTTCAATTGACACCCCGCTATAGAAAACTGGGTTGAAATTGTGAGACACCATTTTGGTTTTGAATAGTGGAATTCCCATGGTTAGCCCAATTTTTACCAAGCTAAATGTTCTAACCATATGAGGTACCATGAATGGACAATTTATTATCCATGGTGGGAACATGGTTTTGAAACGTGTATATCAAAACCATGAAACCTTCCCAAAAACATAGAATAATGAAATGATGAAATTTAGCACTCCAAGAATAAATTCCCTCCAACACTTATTCTATCCCCACTCGAACCTCATCCACCATTTCACCTGATCCACAACATACGTCAAAAATGAATATGTCCTTTGTTATTTTTACCATGTTTCATCAAGGTAAAAACTTCATAAACACCCCATTCCATATCCTCAAAGTTCCTCCCTCATTAATTAATAGTTTTAACTTCTTACTAAATACATGGTGTCTTAGGGTTCCTATTTATTGATTTTATTTGTGTTTATTTTTGTATTTATGGACTTTCCTTACCACTCACAGATGAATTTTTTAATTCAATGTGGATTTATAAATGACTATGAAAATATTAAATATATATAGAGAGATTTTCAAATGTATTAATGTAAACCTTATGATTAACGTGTCTCTTTTAATATTTGTTAAATAAAAATGATTGTTTTGGATAGATATTGGATTCTTTTCTGAAATGGATGATGCAAATGAATACTTAATGGAAAATTTGTTAGTAAATAAAACTCGTGGGAACCTTTGTTACATGGGTTTGTTAAATTATATAGGACAGTTTCCCACACCAATAGATTTGTCAGCGACGTACACTGGCCATCAACATTGTAATAGACACATTAATCTAATTGTGGGCATGAACCTAAATAGTGACACACATTCTCAAGGTTCCATTTCCATTGTAAACATAGGTTTTCATTCCAATTTGATTATATAAAAACATATATTTCAAATATGTTTCTCACATTGATCATTTTCATTAGTATAATTAGTATAATTAATTTATTTTTTCTTAAGAAGACTAAAGTATAATTTTATTTATTATATTAGAATAATAATTTTCATACTTGATAACATAGATTAGTTAATTAGCATTTAAAGGCATCCCACTAGGCTTGTTTTTCACACCCTGTATACACCCCCAATTATATGCAAATCTTATTAATTTGAAATATTAAAAATGGAAAAGAATAGGTAGTCAGTAGTTGGTACACATTATAAAATTATTTATCTCTATTTTTTCGATATGGTGGTGGGGTGATACCATATTTCTCATAGATTTAGGATGAGGTATATTTTTGGATGTATTTTGTAAACTATTCGCATGAAACTTATATCACAATCTCATATTACTATCCAATAAATATTTTTATTTTGGTTCATCATTGTTCTTGTATAATATTGGTTATTTCATAAATCATAGATTTTATTCATATTTACTGTTACCCCCAATTAATATTATTGTGTCAAGTTTTTTTCGATCTATTTTGTGCATGGAACAACAAATGTATGGAGAGTTCCTGTCAGGTTCTTAAGATTGATTTCTTGTCAGATTTACCCTTGGGTAAATCCATACCCATATGGAAAATACAAGATAATCAATAAAATTTTCTAGCCCATGGGAATTGATTACTCTCTTAATGCCTTTTCGTAGACTAGTTCAAGTGCCTAGGTCTGGGGAATCATATGTTTGTTTATGAGAAAAATACTATCTTTTTAGTAACTTATATCGTGATATAATCAATGTAATAAATTTTGTTATTTAATTTGTTTGAATTAATTAATAAACTCCATTTTTATTAATTGAAACATCATTATTTTACACCCCACCCCTTTTGGGGCAACCTTTTCCCTCCACTATATTACACTAGATACCTTAGGTTTCAATTTCAGTTTCATATACTATAACTGGTGTGTCATTTTTTCAATGTCAAATTTACCATGGGATGGAATGAATTATCTAAATTGACAAATTTAACATCATTTTTTCAGTAAAGATTCCAATTTTACAATGATTGGATTAATGTATCATTGGGAATAATTCTACTATATATGTATATGACCATCCGTTTATTGAAGAAACTTACATCTTTGATATGTCATCTTAGATCTTAATTTAAGGGTTTATGGTTGAAATATGAATTGTTATCTATGTTTTTTGAGAAATAAATTTGTGTGATAGATGATTCGTTATGTAGATATAGTTATTTTTTATAAACATTATCATTATATTATAGTTAAATTTATTTATTTTTTGAGTTATTTTTATTATTTATATTGATCTTTAATGATATACTTCCCGACCACCTGAATTTTTTATTTATTTTTAAAAAAATATAAAAATTTAATTCATATATTTTGATATAAAAAGTATTAATTATTTGTGGGTATTTGGTTTGAAATCTAAATAATTCCTATTATTTTGTGAATGTTATAAACTATGTTTTATTCATCACCCTAAGAACAATTTATTATGTGATTGGACTAAAACTCTCAGTCCCATCACTAGCCCTATGAGAAGACATTCACGGTATATTTTTCCACCATTATTAAAAATAGACTGAAATGTTATTCAATTATTATCATGTTCAATTTCATAAAACACTTATATTTTATAATATTACTATTTAGGCATACATCAATCAAATAAATATTAAAACTACATATAATGAATTTCTACTCATTTCTTCATATGAATATTATATTCTTTGATCATTTCATGTTTCATGATGTCATTTCTATTAAAATTTAGAAACTTCCAAAAACATGGTATTTTAATTACATCCATAATTAGTATGATATTTTTATTATAACAGTAGTGAATTTTTTATCTTCACTAGAAAAAAATATTTATAATTTTTTATGCTCATAAATAACTTATTTGAATAAAATATATTATAGATAATAATTTTTTATTATATTATTTCAGGTTATGTTAATTTATCATTGTAACCTATAAATTATTATTTACATTTTCACAAATATTTTAAATAAATTTATAGATATTTATACAAAAAATATATGTTTTAAAATTCAAATATTTCATTGATAAATAATTTCATGATGTATGAAATAAACAGATAAAAAAATTATTATTATACCAAAATAATTTGGTAATCTATATGAAATTGTATTTATTCATATATAAAACCAAATATTGTATTAATTAATAAGAAAAAATGTTTTAGTAATATTTACCATTTTTTAATCTATAAATTAATCATATTTACTTTTAAATATTTTCAACACATTGATTATGAAAATAACTTTATAATATATCATATATAACATAAATTTTATTTCAATTAAATAATGAAATGTTTTCAACCATTCGAATAATTGTATACATTCCCACTATGCTGTACAATATTTTTATATAATTTTCATATTAAATTATTATTTCATACATAGTAACTTAAAAATTATATAAAATGATCAAAATAATATTGATTAATCATAATATTACAATGAATGTATAGAATTTTGAAAAACAATGTATCTTGAAGTAAATAAATTATCAATTGGGTTAGTTTTTTATTAATAAATCACAAATAATAAAAAGTTTAAATTTATCTATTATAAAAATCATGTTCTAAATTTTATTGATTAAAATCTAATAAATATTATATATCATGGTTTAAATACAATTCATATGTTTTTGTATCTACAATTTCATTCCATTAAGTATTTATCTCATCATAATAAAATTATATTAGTCATAAAAAAATAATTCAAATATTTATGATATATATTATCAATCCTTTGTGATTCCAATATATCATAGGATGGTTTATATTATAAAATTTGTTGTGAAACTAACACATCCTTTATTATTTATACAATTTATTTTTATTAACAATTGATGAAAATAAATGTAAAATTTTATGTTAAAAATTTTAGCATAATAAGGTCGTCCAAAAACAAAATTTAAAATGCATAATAAAAATTTTCATAATATAATTAAGTTTTCTATTATTAAGGATGATTATTGAAAAGATATATATTAATGTTATTCTTTGATAATAAATGTTATATCTTAAGAATATTATAGAAATAATTTTGGAATTATATTTACCTTTAGCAAACCGTAAACATTATTCATTTATTATTATTTTACAATGGATATCAATTGTATGATTATAAAAAAATATTCCTAGGGAAATAATATAGAATTATTAATGAAATATCTATTCATGAAAATAAACAATAATAAAAGGGAGAAATAATTTCAATATTATATTAAATATCATGGAATTATAATTATTATTATTCACATAAAAATTATTCATTTTTAATAGAAATATATTTTGGGTCCTAGATCCATTAAATTATAAATTAGAATCTCCATAATTTTATTTTTAAAAAAATCCTTATTTCTGTCATTGTAGATAATCTTTCATTCATTTTCTAATATTTCTCTTGTCCTTATTTTTATATATCATTTATATGAATTTTTTATATCATAATTCGTATTTTATAATTTTTATAATATTATAAACTGTTATAAATAATGTTAATAATATTAAATATAATCGTTAGGTTAATTAATATAGTTATGCCTTGTGCATATGATCTTTGAGACAATGATAATGTATATAATATGATTCATATTAATTTACATTGTTATATAATTGTATAAATATATTTTTTGTAAAACTATTTGATTATCATGTCATGAATCACGTTTATGAAATTTCAGGGGATTACATGGGTGAATCTCTGTATTCGCATTATGAACATATTTTATATTTCTAACGAAGAAAATAGTTTTAAAACAAATAAAAAAATTTTGTAATATATTTATAATGTAATAGAGAACAACTCAATTCACCACCCCTACGATCACTAAAAAAGGGAAAAAATTGGTGTATCATCATGGGATTCTTGATGTATTTATTAAAGAACATCACAAATATAATGTTATAAGTATTTATTTAATTAAAGTGGAAATTTATATTATAATTTATAATTATTTCCATAAATATAATTTCACATTTTTTAAATTAAAAATTATTTTTACCAAAACATTATTAATGGATATCTATACATGTACAATGAAAATTATATTATTTTTATAATTTAACTAAATTACCGATGTACTATTATTTTGATAAAATATAACTTTAAAACAAAATATTAGAATAAAATATTTTATAATGTGAAACATATTTAAACTTATTGAGTTTGATATTTACTTTTTTTTTAAAATTTTATAATTTTTTTTATTTCTTGTGATTTTTTTCATAGTTTCAACGAAAATAGATAAATATGACTGAAATTTAATTTGATACTTTTAAATGAATTTAAATTAAGACATTTAATCAAATATATTGTAAAATTTTAGATATTATAAAAAAAATATTTTACATTATATCATGAAATATATGAACTAAAAAATGTATTTATGGTTCGTTTATTACATTATCCCATATGAAATAGAATAAAAATTTTATATTGGAAATCTAAAAATTTAAATAAAAAAACAATTAGTTCATAGATGTTTCAAAAAGATGAAGTGGAAAATAAAACATAAGAATTTAAATATATAAAAAATAAATTATTTTATTTGAAACAAAAACTCACCAATGTTGAAAAGAAATAAGGAAGAATATATTTCTTAGTTATTTGAATAATATTATAATCTAGTAAAGAGGTATATGTGAGCTACATAAAATGGAATAAATTATTAAATGTAATTATAATATAATGAACAAAATTGAAATAAATAATATAATTTTAAAATTAGTGGTGAACTCTAAAATGAATTAATATTTAATTTGTAATATCCCAACCCATTTAGTGGTACATAATAATTTTAATTTTAGTTAACCTCAATCTTAAATAATTTATAGAATGCTTTTCTCCATAGTGGTGAATGTCTTAGGAGCATTCTAGGGGTTCAAGACATAGTAATTTCAAAAAGGTCCTTAAATCACATAGTTTATGTTTATAAAATGGTTTATAATAACTAGGAATCATAAATATATGGATAAATTGAGGGTGGATAATATTTTTTCAAACTGTGTGACAATGTCATGGTCACTATGGGAATTGGGGAACCAAATATCCATAGTCATTTTTACAGATTCAACATGGATAACAAGAGTGTGAGGGTGTCCCAGTAAACTATGTGAAAATGGGTATTCCTTGGATAGTGGGGCTCACATAGTTGTAATTCAGTTTGGAAACCCATATATCAAAACAATTCATCTCATTAAGAAGTAGAAAATCCAAAAACAAAATTCCTCCAACTATTAATAATAACTTCCCATATTTTCTACCAAATTTTACACCCAATATACATGGTGAAATTTTACACTATCCCCATATTTAAGTGTTATTTTTCGTCAATTATATTCCCTTTGGAGTGTGGTTTCATGATATTTGAATCTATAGGTGTGTCCTAGTGTATGTTTCCTTCTATTATTTAGATGTTTCACTTCTATATGCCCCTAATAATTTATATCTCATATACACTATTCCTACGGATATTCAATTCATTTATGTCTACAAATATTTTATCTCAAATCAAGGGTTGTGGTTGGATGATATGATATCTATGAACCATAGGTAAATGGGTTACAAGAATTTACACATATTCATGATATTTTTTAGTGTATATATTATGGTTTATAGAACTAACATGTTTCGCATTAATTTCCATGATTTATAAAAAAATATGGACTTCAAATTGTTGTCTAAGAATTTACATGGATCTATTTGGGTGTTTTGGTGATTATGATACCTATCCTTCGACGACCCATGGGATCTTCTAAATCCATTGTAACGGTAACATGGGGTTTAAAATGATGAAATGGGTTGTCCATGAAAATAACCTACTTTAGATTATGGTTTTGATTGATTTCAATTAAAAGAACATAATTGTTGTAACATCAAAATTAAATGATATATAACATGTTAAGTGTATTAAATGTTTTCATTTATAAATTTCTCTTAAAGGTATTGAGTATGACATACATTGGAGAATAATGACTTTTTAAAGGAATTAACCTCATTTTCTTAATGGGTTAAAAGGATAAATATTTTGAACAATAAGAATTGGTAAATAATGGTTAGGTTGTAGTAAAAAAATTATTCCATATGAATTTATAAAAATATATATGGTTTATGAGGTTTAAATGTTTCTATATATATAAATTTTCGGTATTAGACATACGCTCTTGTAACCGATAGTAATATATATGGTTTTTGAAGATGGATTAACACTCTTCCTCTATATTTGGGATTTCATTATAAATCACTATGAATAAAATTTAAATGTATTACTAAATTGTTTAGGTGGTTGATTGATGATCTCTAAACCAATTATATTTATATAAGTTTTTGGTTTTAGTTTAGTTCTCTATGAACCAACAATATATTTATTTATACATGGTTTATGTAATGGAATAGTAATCTAGGAACTAACTATATTTATACATGGTCTAGGGGTTAGAAATATTCTCTTGCAACCAATAGAACTTAAAATTGTATTGGTTCATTGGATTGTTGATTCTATTGAATAGTAATTAAATTACTTATAATACAATTTACATTACATAAATTGTATATCACCCAATGATTTATGGATTAGATAATCAGTTATAGATGATACAGTTTGCGTTGGTCGAGGTTCTACATTACAACCCTAGAGCCTAACAGTCAATGAATAAATATTTATTACTAAAACATGTCCTCATTTATTTTCTTCTCTATTTTTACATTATATATCTATAAAAACAATCACCTATTCTAGTTTTCATTTTGTATTCTATTGGAGTTGGCCTATAATATCACCCATCTTAGGATTCCATTGGTTTTAGATTTGACTTCATGGATAAAGAGAAAGGAAAGGAAAAAGTCCCAGTGAAAAATGCCAATTTTGGACTTATGGGGTAGATCATGGATGGGGGGATTGGTCTATGTATTAGGCCCCATTTTGGGATTTAATTATTATTTTTCTTTATTTATAGTCCTATTTTGGAATATGAGATTATCAATACATGACACATTTATTTTACTAGATTGTTCGCATGTATCCATTTTTTGTAATTTGCAGTGTGACATGTGGTTAGCACTTAGATATCAATTGATTTTATTTTCACTATTATTCTTATTTGATAAAGTGTTTATAGTCACCTAGCATTATTCAATATAGTGTCACAACTTATTGACATCATCTGGAATAATGGTATTAACACTTAGGGTTGTATGGTGAGTTGGTTATTCTAAAATTTTATGTGGTTTGGGATGGGATGTTATAATGTGGTTTCAAAAGAGAATATATTTTTGGTTACAATACAAGTAGGGAAATCCAATCATGAGATTAGTATATTATATGGATTATTAATGATATTGTTCATGATAGTGGCTAACCATTTTGTTGGGTGGGACTATTATTTATGGATGGGTTTCCTATTCATAATGATTTATTTTTACAATTGAATTATTATTTAAAAATTTGTGACACTTTTTTTTCTAATTTTATTGATTGATCAGGTTTTACTCATCGGTTGGTATAGTGTGAGACAATATATGAATGCATAAATTGAATAACATGGGGTTTATGTGAATACATCATAATTTTCACACTTGAAAAAGCATGTTAGGACATATTTTATTTAAATAGAAAGAAATTGAGTTAGTGGAAAAAATAATTTTCTATATCAATTGCTGTTTTCCAAAAATATTTATTCAAAAATATGTTTGAACTATTGTAGAATTAAAAGTTGTTATTTTTTAATTTATCATTGAACATAAATATTATAGCTTCAAAAACCACATTTTCCTTATGTTAACCATTAGAACATTATTGGGATAGTTGGGAGAAGTGGTAGACTTTCAGTTATATCCATCAAGATAATGTATATAGAGTATTATAATTATAGATAGTTGTGACTGAAATTTTGTGAAAACATGTAAATTAGATTTTATGCTTTTTTAATAATGTGTTTTTTATTTTAGAGTTATTACTCTATTATGTTGTTTTTAGATAGGGATAAATAGGACACTACTTATAATGAACATCAGTTAGTAGAACTGGATCCCCAATTGGATATGGGTGATAAGGATAATGTGATGTTACATAATAATTACACCCACTTTATACATTTAAGGAGAAGGATTCAATGAAGGAGATATTGATTACATTTTATCTAACTAGGGAGTTCTAGATAAAATATTCCACAAAATTATCTAGAGTGTTTCATCCATAGATATATATGTTTGGGACCAAAAATATCTAGAATATCCTTCACCACATGAAAAATACTCTAAATAGGAGGGATAAGATAGTGTCATACATGCTTTTAGGACCCGAAATGAACTTTTGACATATTCATGTCTAGGTATTTCAGTTTATAGAAATTTCCTGAAATAACATGTCACGACTCATCCCCCAGGGCCCGTGTCATAACTACCCTAAGCCTGCCTTCCATAGGTCGGGGGCTAGCTACTTGTACCAAAGGCATAAATACCTATAACTTGGAAGAAATTGACTTTATAAAATGTAAACACACACACATAACCAGAGTACAAGAGGGATTAATACACTAACTACAATAGAAAGTGCTAAAAAGAAAATGGTCCAGAATACCAACCCAACTAAAATGTACAACTACAACTGAACAATAGTACAACAGAAATGGCAAAAAAATAGAAGATAGAAGCAGCTCTTGGGTCGTCCACCTCGGATCCTACGTGAATGGTAGGTACAGATAGCCTCTCAACGCTCTCGCCCGTCAACCTCCTCCGAGTACCGTCTCGTCGTGATGTCCACCTCTAGGTATTGACTCGTCTTAAGTTCAACCTCCGGGTACCGTCTAGTCTTCGTACACTCAGTCTCTGTCAGCACTGCCCATCATCTGCATCCAACACAATGAGGTGCATGCATAAACCATGTAGGGGTGAGTATAACGATACTCAGTAGGGACCCCGAGACCCTAAAGGTCTCACTAAATCTAACAAGGATAACCACAATGAAGAATCTCAACAGATAACCCTTACTTAGTTATAAGCCCATACTTATACCAATTTTATCAAGTAACCCATCTCAATCATGAGGAAACACAAAGGATATTATACAAATGGATAACCACTACTTAGGTATATGCCCATACATATACCTATGTTATCATGTAACGATTCTTCATCACGAGGTAAACACAAAGGTCAAAGACTCAGCTCAAACCCGAATTTTCATTATTGAAACCACAACTGCTAGAGAAACTCCACCTTTGTCTAGTACAGTGGCCCTGTCACGACTCTGAGGCGCTACTCACTAACCATAGACTGCTGAAGTACTCCTCATGTCGAGTATCACGGGTCTGCTTCCAACTACTGGGCGCTCTGTCCACTGAGGGTCTTCCGTCGAATACCGGGATCTCCCCCAAATATCCTACAGAGGTACTCCACCTTTCGAGTACTGCGAGTCTGCATCCAACTACCAGGCACTCTGTCGGCCTTCGGTCTGCTGCCAAATACCGGGCGCTCCATCCACTGGGCTAATCGAATCACTCCGAGTCAAATTTTCAAGCAGTCGGCTGGTCTATAGCTATTAGGTATCTAAACTCTGTATGCTCATCTCTGGGAGGGTCCTATCCACAGGCTACTTGTTATTACTTCCATGAGTCACTAAGTCTCACATAGAAGTATCTCAAAGGACCGCCTCATCATATGGGTATCAACACAACAGATGACGCATCAATCGGACACTCGGTCTGTGAGTTATTAGCATTTCTGTTTCAGGGGCCTGGTTGGATTTCGGGTACAATCCAACCTGGCCAAACTCCGTCTATGTCCAAACCAAATGTGATGTTTTCCAAAAGAATCTTCTCATCAAGAGGAATCCAACATAGTCAACGACACATCAATTGGACATCTTGTCCTTATGTTTTAATCATTTTATTACTGAGGGACCAGTTTGATTCATGTTGGATCCAACATTGTCATACTTCAAATGACACAGGGGAACCAAACCGGTCACACCATTGCAATCCTTATGGAAAAACACATGAGATGGACAACCCATTGGTCCATAAATGATTGCCGGTAAAAAAGTTTCATTTTACCGCAACATGCATGAACCGGGCCTTGTGGGGAATTTTCCTCAACCACGAAATAAATATCTAAAATTGGTCTTGAAACATCTGTCTTAATTCCAGGGTCACAACATCGCAGACGGTTCATCATTCCTACACCGTATGAGAGAGATATTTCTGCTATAAGATCCCATATTAATAATAATAATAATAATATTCGTTGTTTCATAGGCCTGAGCGACGAACCAGAATTTAGTATCAAACATTAGACATGAATCGACCGTCTTAAAGATAGGGTCACACTGCCACTGACGTTCATTAAATAGAGGTCGCATGAAGAAGATACCATTAAAATAATGTTTTCCCAACAAAAATAATAATAACATTATTATATTATTATAATTTTTAATTTAATTTAACCTATTAACTTATCACACCCAAAACAACCACGCACAAATCCTTGTGTTCCCCACTCCAACTTTGATTGATTTATTTTTATTTTGTTTTGTTATTTCTCCATCTTATTTCCATTCTCTCTCCAATCTATTCTATATCCCACAAATTACTCACACTCCACCCTAATTCCAGCTGCCACTCATCAATCCTCATAACGACATCCCAAAAAATAAATTAAACGTGATGCCCCTTCACTGCATGGACACTGCCCTCCGGGTTTCCACCGCACCCGCCTTCCGCCGGCCACCTCGTCACCCCTTCCGCGGGCTGCCTCATATCCATTCTATGTTCAAAAATTGTGACGACCGCAGACTCGCATTCCTCAGGTCGATATCTCCACATCCGTATACCACACTCAACATGACATTGAGCGTTTAATGGGATTAATTATTTTGCGATGAAGAACACGCAATGAACGCATGGAGAATGAAATTGAAAATGGCATGGTTTGTGTGCGGATCAATGGCCGTGTTTGGTTTGGCCATCATTTTTTCGAGAATCAATAACATGTTGAATTGCAATAATATATTTATCATACTTCGATATTTTCATGAAAAACAGTAATAAATTGATTCAACACATGGTTTTTCAATCTGCGAATTAATTCATTTAATTTGCGTTCTTCATGAAAAATTCAATTGGGGTAGGGAATCCAAAAAGATGAATCCTACATATAAATATTCAAAAATCACTTTACCTTGAAAATGGTTCATTTTCTGTAGAGGTGGAAATCATTGTCGCTCCTTCAATTCTAGGGAGGAACTGTCGTCATTGGCGAGTTCCCTGCCATTGTATTTCCTCCGTTGATGTGGAGGAAGAAGAATAGAAGTCACGTCGTCCGTGACTTCGCGTTCTTCGTCGGAGGGCACCTCTCTTTCTAATCCTCTATAAGTTCCCCATCAAAATATTTTCTATCGCAAATATTACAAAAGACTTCTCCCTTTTAATGTAGTTTCAGGCAACACAAAATAATTCAAATTGTGATGCACCAATTTAATTAAAGAAACCATTAATTTAATTATGTTGACAAACACAATTAGAGGAAGTTGGATAGATCTCATTAATAGGGTAGGTGAGGAGTTAACAAATAAAAAAAAGGGGGGTTATGGGGGGTTTAAGGGGGGGTTTAATAGAGGTTATTTGTATATGAAAGGTTGGGGATTGTGTGGGCCCCACCTCTCATTTATCCACACATGGGTAGTGGTGTTTATGGTTCTTACCCTTAACTTGTAACAACTAGGTCCCAATGACAGCACGGACACCCCGCCGAAACCATTAATTTAATTATGTTGACAAACATAATTATTGGAAGGTGGAGAGATCTCATTAATAGGGGAGGTGAGGGGTTAACAAATTATTAAAAAAGAGGGGTTTAAGGGGGGTTTAAGAGAGGTTATGGGTAGATGAATGCTTGGGGATCATGTGGGTCCCACCTCTCATTTATCCACACATGGGTAGTGGTGGTTATGGGTCTTACCCTAAACATGTAACATATGGGTCCCAGTGACTGCACAAACACCCCGCCTTAACATTGTCGTTGGGTCCTAGCATACCAGGTACCACCAGTTTCCCCGCAGACACGTGGGGCCCACCCCATTGTCCACCCACATGCCCGAATGAGTCATCTGACTAATGATTTCCCCCACAAACCAACACATGTCCTTTCCACTGTGCTTTTTCCTCACTCACACACACCTTGAGAAACATACCAGATGGCCATCTATCCTGATCACTACTCTAGGCCAAGCACGCATAACTATAGATTTCTAATCAGGTAGGCTCCGAAAAAGAATGGTGCACCTTGTTGACATGAGTCATATAATTTAGTCATTTAACCATTTATCATTTGGGGGTGTTACAATCACCCCCCCCCCTTAGAGCACAACCTCCTCGTTGTGGGCCCTACATTTCAACCCATGCAGTGCACCGCTCTTAAGGCTGGGTACCACCTCTGATACCAAATGTAACAACTGGGTCTCATTGACTGCCAAAACACCCCGCCATAACATGGACGTTGGGTCCTGGCCTACCAGGAACCACCAGTTGCCCCACAGACATGTGGGGCCCACCCGAGGGTCCACCCACATTCCCGAACAGGTCATCTGACTATAGATTGTCCCCACAGGAAAACACATGTACTTTCTAGTGTTCTTTGTCCTCACTCACACACACCCTGAGAAACATCCCAGAAGGTCACCCATCCTGATCACTACTCCAGGACAAGCACACTTAACTATGGAGTTCTAAATAGGTAGGCTCCAAAAGAAGAAGGTTCACCGTGTTGACATGAGTCAAATCATTTATTCACTTAATCCTTTATCATTTGGGGGTGTTACATAACTCCCCTTTATAGGGTATAACTACCATAGATATAAATAAAATTGTGCACCACCAATTTTATTTATTTAATTCTAAATCCCCAATTATTAATTCTCAACCCGCTTAAAATGCAACTGATGTAATGGTTCCCTTAAGCAATTACCAGCGATGCGAGTTCATCGATGCCCTTAGATTTCAATTCCAAGCACCTATTCAAAAGATTGAAAAACTTGCATGTATGTTTACTGAACGTACCCGAAAAAAGTTCGAAAAATTATTATCAATCATCTTCGACCCGCGCCAGTCGAGGTTAGGCTCTGCCTATGTAAAACACTCCCCAACGGACCTATCGATACACTTGGATTTTCAATTCGAGTAACTATTTAGATGTTATTAATTTTACAATAAAATAATTGTCACTTAATTATTTTATTTGCGGCCAAAAACTACCTTTTTCTGGTGGCCCATGCCTGCCAAAGTTAGTATCATATTAAATAAAGAATACCCTCACGAGTTCATCAGAGGTCTCATATCTTTAATCTGAGCTACCGTTTGTGAGTTAGAACCATATGAAAAATAAAATAATTTTTTTAATTATTTTATTTACTATTATTCCATTTTGGAATTTTTCACAAGAGGCTCGCGTCGACCAAACATAAGTTGTACCTTGGGTAAAACCAACATTGTGAGTGCAACGGTGCCATCAGATTTCTGATCCGAGTAACCGTTTAATATTTATTCCACTTTTTCAGTAAAAAAGCTTACTCGCGTTAATTAAAGCTTAAAAAAACTTCAGAAAATTATTCCCGGCACACCGGGACTCAGAATCACGTGCTGTCAGAAACTTTGGACTTGTAAAATTCTAAATTATTTATGAAAAAAACTTCCTTGAAATTTACGGGTCTTTACATTACCCCCACCTCAGGGCTTTACGTCCCCGTAAAGCTATAAAACACGTTAGGGAAACAAATGAGGGTACTGATCACGCATCTGAGTATCCCGCTCCCATGTGATCTCTTGGAGGATCCCGTGTTGGTAGCGAATGTTCACCAAAAGAATCAATTGTCCACATATGACCCGCACATGTCGATCCTCGATATTCACCAGAACCTCCTAGAATGTCTCCTCGTCATCAATGTCCAGCCCCCTGTGGTTGATGATGACGTATAGGTCGTCCACTCATCTTCTCATCTGAGATACATGGATGACGTCGTGAACCCGGTGCAACTGAGGTGGAAGGGCCAGGCGGTAAGCCACCTCACCTACTCTATTGATGAAGGAGGAGTGATTGTAAGAGACTGAAGTTAGGCTGCACCATATCTATCCAAAAAGGAAATATTTAAGGCAACCAGCTGCTCTGTCACCTCTTCTAGCAGCTTAATACCAGTCCTCCTGTTGAGATCATTCACAATAATGTTCCCCTTCTCAAAATTATAGACTATCTCGAAGTCATATGCCTAGAGGAACTAAATACTCAAAACTCTTGCTGCCATGTGGGTAAAGTTGGACGACTCAAGAGTGATTGGCCGCACCCTCCTAAGCATGAGTTTATCCTGTGCTACCTAGGATTCCCTTTTAGCCGACCAAGGGAAAACACCATTATAACGTTGTAGATAAACCACAAACTTTTTGCCTAATACAGTCAATATGAGTATGAACTGTGAATCCAATCCATACCCAGACCAACGTCGTAAGGCCTCGACGCTACCACCATGTGGTTCCAACAGAAAATCTCACCTCAAGGGTCAGATAACACCATTGGTGTAAGTGTGATTATCGAGTGTCCTCCCAATGGTATCTCAAGATGTGAGGATCAAGTCAACAGTTTTAATCAGAAACTCTAGGTCTGGGAAAAGATTTTTGAAAGGAAGGAATGATTGGTACCTATGTCTATTGATACGACAACTATTAGTGAACACAAACCGTACCTTGAATAATTCCCAGACCCCTTGGGTCACACTCCTTGAACATAAGCAGCTACTCTCTTCCTCTACCCTTCTACTCCCTGAGCCTGGAGGGGACTACAATGGCGGTTGGTTGTAACATGTCGAAATGTACACCACCTCATGCTGCTCTCCTAGCTCTGCTTCCACGTCTGCTGCTCTACATATTCATCTATCCTTAACACTTCCTCTTCTTGAAACATTTTACATGCCCAAGTCTCTGAGACTAGCACTAGAACACTACCTGATGGTACTATCTCAGGCATCGTTCCACATACCGAAGCCTCAACACTATGTGGACCAACCTCATGGTCACTCACTGGAAAACACCATAATCTAAGATCACCATCTTCTCTACTAGTTTCTAAAAAAGGTGTAGAAGTATAGGAATCACCTCTGGCCAGTCCACTGATGCCTGGGAATCTGCCTTGCCTCGTAACCTCGGAGGCCTCTTCTATTGAAACTCGTGGAATGCGCTCTGTCGGAGGGCACCATCTGCCAGTGTGGCTGGTAGCATCTGCTACACAACGGGTGGTGGTGCCGCTGGTACACCACCTAAAGGTGCCAACATAGTAAGAGAGCCCTGCACTGGAGCCTCATTGCTCAGTGGGCCGTCATCAGGTACTCTCTTTGAACTCCTACTAACTATCTGTGTGGAGGCATCCTGAACATAAGAGACACGGTCAAATGACTTAAACCTGGTGTGCTTACCTGGTTTGAGCTGACATAATGAAAACTTTTGGAAACACACACATAATAAGTGTTTTTGTGCACTGAGTCGGAAATCAGTAGTCAGGGTCCTGGTGTGTGGATATGTCGGCCGCCGCACCAACACTGGAGTCCCTGAACGGAAGACCACACTCGGTGCCCTTAAAACTATTGTTTCACAAAAAAGAATGATCAGAGTCATAATTTCTATGGTAGAAGCTTCCTCTCATACCAATTTGTCACGACCCATCCCCTGGGGCCCGTGTCGTAACTACCCCAAGCCCGCATTCCATAGGCCAGGGGCTAGAGACTAGCACCAAAGGCATAAATCCCGATAACTGGGAACACATTACCTTCATAAAATTTAAAAACACACACAAAAACAAGTGGAAGTAATACACAATGTACAAAAGAAAGTTCTGAAGAGAAAATGGGTTAGAATAAAACACAACTAAAAAGTACAGCTACAACTAAACGATAGTATAATAGAAAAGAAAAACAACTGGAAGATAGAAGTAGCTCCCAGGTTGTCCACCTCAGATCCTACCTGAAGGGTAGGTACAGATAGCCTCCTCAACGCTCTCGCCTATCAACCTCCACCGAGTACCATATCGTCGTGAATTCCACCTCCGGGTATGGACTCGTCGTGAGGTCCACCTTGGGGTACCGTCTAGTATTCCTACACTCGGTCTCCGTCAGTTTTGTCTACCATCTACATCCAACACATTGAGGTGCGGGCATAGCCCGTGCAGGGGTGAGTATAACGATACTCAGTAGGGACCCTGAGACCCTCAATGTATCACTAAATCCAACAAGGATAACCACAAAGAAGGATCTCAACAAATAACCCTTACTTAGTTATAAGCCCATACTTATACCTATGTTATCAAGTAACCCATCTCATTGATGAGGAAACACAAAGGTTATGAAACCAACAGATAACCACTAGTTAGGTATATGCCCATACATATACATAAGTAATCAAGTAACCCTTCTCAGTCATAAGGTAAACAAAAAGTTCAAAGACACAGCTCAAACCAGGATTTTCATTATCGAAACCAAAACTGCTGGAGAAAATCCTCCTCTATCGAGTACAGTGGCCCTGTGAGAACTCTGAGGCACTACTCACTAACCTTAGACTACTAAAGTACTTCTCTTGTCGAGTACCGTGGGTCTTCTACCAACTACCGGGCACTTCGTCCACTGAGGGTCTGCCGCTGAATACCGGGCACTCCCCCTAATAGCCTACAAAGGTACTCCTCCTATCGAGTACCGCGGGTATGCTGCCAACTACCAGGCACTCCGTCCTTCGTGGGTATTCTGCCAACTACAGGGTGCTACGTCCACTGGGCTAATCGAATCACTCCGAGTAAAATTGGTCAAGCAGTCGTCAGGTCTACAACTACTAGGTCTTCGCACTCCGTATGCTCGTCTCTGGGAGGGTCCGCTCCATGAGCTACTGGTCGTTGCTCCAAGTGTCACGAAGTCTCATGTAGAAGTATTGCAAAGGACTGCCTAATCATAGGGGACTCAACGCAACAGACGGTGCGTCAATCAGACGCCAGGTCTGTGAGTTATTGGCATTTCCGTTCCAGGGGGCCGGTTGGATTTTAGGTACAATCCTACTTGTCCATACTCCAACTATGTCCAAACCATAGGGGATGTATGCCAAAAGAACCGTCTCATTAGGAGGAATCCAACATAATTGACGGCATTTCAGTCGGACGTCCAGTCCTTATGTTATAATCATTTTATTACCGAGGGCCCAGTTGGATTCATGTTCGATCCAACCCGGTCATAATTCGAATGACATTGATTAATCAAACATGTCACACCATTGCATTCCATACGTAAAAACACATGAGATGGACTACACATTTGTCCAAAAAGTATAGCCGGTGAAAATGTTGCATTTCACCTCAATATTCATGAACCCGGCCTCGTGGGGCCCATGCCTCGACCTCAACATAAATATCCAAAATTGGTCTTGAAACATCTGTCTTAATTATAGGGTCGCAATATCGTAGATAGTTCGTCATTCTGACACCGTATGAGAGAGATATGTCCGATACAAGATCTCATAATAATAATAATAATAATAATATTTTCTGTTTCGTGGGCCGGACCCACGAACCAGAATTTAGTATCCAACAATAGAATTGAATCGACTGTCTTAGAGATGAGGTCACACTGCCACTAATGGTTCGTGAAGCCGAGGTCGCACTAAGAATATACCATTAACATACTATTTTCACAACCAAAATAATAATAACATTATTATTATATTATTATTTTTAATTTAATTTAACCTATTAACTTATCGTACCCAAAACATCCACGCACATATCCTTGCACGCCCCACTCCACATTTGATTGATTTCATTTTAATTTGATTTATTATGTCTCCATCTTCTTTCCACTCTCTCTCCAATCTATTCTATATCCCACAAATTACTCACACTCCACCCTAATTCCAACCACCACATATCAATCCTCGTAATGGAAACCCGGACAGAAAAAGTAAATGCGCTGCCCCTTCACTACATGGACACCACCCTATGGGTTTCCACTGCACCCACCATTCACCAGCCACCGCGTCTCCCCTTCAACGGGCTGCCTCATCTCCGTTCTATGTTTGGGAATTGTGACGACCACAGACGTGCATTCCTCGGGTCGAGATCTCCGCGTCCGTATTCCGCGCTCAACAAGACATTGAGCGTTTAATGCGTTTAATTATTTTGCAATGAAGAACCCACAATGAATGCATGGAGAATGAAATTGAAAAGGGCATGGTTTGTGTGAAGATCGATGACTATGTTTGGTTTAGCAATCATTTTTTTAGAATCAATAACATGTGGAATTGACAAAAAGATATTCATCATACTTTGACATTTTTAAGAAAAACAATAATAAATTGATTCAACCCATGGTTTTTCGATCAATGAATTAATTCATTTAATTCACGTTCTTTATGAAAAATTCAATAGGGGTAATGAATCCACAAAGATGAATCCTAAATATAAATATACAAAAATCCCCTACCTTGAAAATGGCTCATTTTTCGTTGACGCGGAAAGCGTTGTCGCCCTGTCAACGCTGGGAATGAACCATCATCATTGGAGAGTTCCCCGCAGTTTTATTTCCTCCCTTGATGCAGAGGTTGAAGATGAGAAGGCACATTTTCAATGACTTCACATTCTTCGTCGGAGGGAACCTCTATTTCTAGTCCTCCAGAGGTTCTCCACTGAAATATTTTCAATCGCAGATATTACAAAAGGCTTCTCCCATTTAATGAAGTGTCATGCTAGAAAAAATAATTCAAATTGTGATGCACCAATTTAATTAATGAAACCATTAATTTAATTATGTTGACAAACATAATTAGAGGAAGGTGGAGAGATCTCATTAATAGCATAGTTGAGGGGTTAAAAAATTAATAAAAAAAGGGGGTTTAAGGGAGTTTAAGAGAGGTTATGGGTAGATGAAATGTTGGGGCTCATGTGGGCCCACCTCTCATTTATCCACACTTGGGTAGTTGGTGGTTATGGGTCTCATCCTTAACTCCCCTTTGTAGGGTATAACGAACCATATATATAAATAAAATTGTGTACCACCAATTTTATTTATTTAATTCTAAATCCCCAATTATAAATTATCAACCCGCTTAAAACACAACTGTGGTAAAGGTTCACTTTAGTAATTACTGGCGCTGTGAGTTCATCGGTGCCCTCAGATTTCAATTACAAGCATCGGTTCAAAAGATAGAAAAACACGCACGTACGTTTACTGAACATACCCAAAAAAATGTTTGGAAAATTATTATTAGTCATCCTCGACCCACGCCGGTCGAGGTTAGGATCTACCTATATAATACATGCTCCAAAGAACCCATCTATACTCTCAGATTTTCAATCCGAGTTACCATTTAGAAGTTATGAATTTTACAATAAAATAATTGTCACTTAATTATTTTATTTGCGGCCAAAAAATAAATTTTTTTGGTGGCCCATGCCAGCCAATGTTAGTATATGCTTAAATAATGTATACCCTCCCATGTTTAGCGGTGGTCTCAGATTTTTAATCTGATCTACTGTTTGTGAGTTATAACCATTTGAAAAATAAAATAATTTATTTCATTATTTTATTAACGGTTATTCCATTTTTGGAATTTCTCACAGGAGGCCCGTACCAACTAAACATTAGTCACTCCTTGGGTAAACCCGCCATCCTGAGTGAAACGGTGCAATCATATTTATTATCCGAGTATCCCTTTAAGAGTTATTCCACTTTTTTAGTAAAACCATTTACTCGCATTAATTTAAGCTTAAAAAAACTGCAGAAAATTATTCCAGGCACATCGTGCGTCAGAATCAGTTGCCGTCAAAAACTTCAGACTCGTAAAATTATAAAGAATTTATGAAAAAAAAGGTTTTTTTTTGAAATTTACTAGTCATTACATTACATCCAAGAGAAGTTATTTTAATATTTCTACCAAGAGAATCTAGTAAATGAAGGATCCATGGTGTTCAGGAATTTGACCTAGTGGTAAAAAATATTTATAGATTTTAGTAGATATTTCAATGACCTACATGTTTTACTATGATGTTGGAAGGAGATTATACTACTGGGGTGAGAAAAGTTCAATATATACAAAAATGTGTGATCATGACTATTGAGTGGATTCTAGGAATTCACTATCTATTTTTGTACTAGGTTCACATTGATTGTTACAATATGAGGGTGAATTTCAAGACTCCTGATAGTAATATCTATGTTCATTATAGATAATCGGATTTTTGAGATGGAAATATTGGGAATATCAATTAGTAGCTGGATGAGCTCATACCCTAGGATTTGGATCTTGAGTTATTTGGTGGGGGTGCATAACATGATGTTTTCCCAGTTGTTGTGGACCAGTTTCATCATTTTTTTCCTCATGATTTTTTGTGGTTTTCACCAATGAGATATATATATATATATTGAGTTTTCATTTAAGATTATTCCTATGTATGATCTATTTTCCATTCCTTTTTAATAATAGCACTAGTGGAGCATCAAGTGATTAAGAGTTGATTGGATGTATTAGAGGCTAAAGGGTTATTTAGTAGAGTATATCACCATGGATTTCTACAATTCTATTCTCCAAGGGGGTGGATTGTAACACTAATATATCAAAAATCATTTTCTCAATTTGATGAAAATTAAGAAACAATATCCTCTTTCCTATATAAATTCTCTCATTGACTGGATGATTGTATCATGTGTATTCATAAAGATTAATGTATGATATGGGTACCTCATATGATTGTGAGATAAACTAGAAATCTGTGAACAATTTAAGAAGTGTATATATCATTAATGAGTTTTTTGTGATGTTGTTTGGCCTAAATAATTATTCTATATTGTTCATGATCTTTATAAACTGAATCATCCACCAATATTTGGATCAATATATCGTTGTCTTAATTAAATGTAAATCGGTGTACTCTTAGTCTATATACTCTCATTACCCAAATCTTATCATAAAATTGTTTTTCATAATGGATAATTATTTATAATCTAAACACTATAAATTTTAATTTTGGATTCAAAATTTGACCTTTTTGTTTAAATTGTCTCAGAGGCTGTATTGTTAGTGGACTCAGAGAGGGTGGAAGCTATAGTCTCTTAGATGGGAACCAGAAACAAAATTAAAATGAAATTTTTTCCAAGATTTTATGTTAATTAAATAATAATAATATTGTAATTCTGTCATCTAAAATTTAATGTGCATGGGATAATCAAGAAATAGGTGATGTTTTTCTTCTAAGGCTTATGAGACAGTTTTCTAGGAATTGATGTATATAATAAACTCAACACAGATCCTCATATTACCTAAATTTGGGATGGAAAATATTTTATATTGTGATATATTAAATATTTTTAATATGTATTTATTGATTAAATAACATAGAGTCATGTAATATAGATAAATGAAGTTGATGCCACATTAATGGAACTATAATACGCATGATATCAAGTTAGATATTGTTATTCATTCAATAAAAATAAAGTTAAATTACATCCAATGTGAATGGTTTAATGATTATAATAACCATGGGAGACTTTAATATATATTTTCTAAGCGTGTTCTAAATATCTGGAAAAGGAGATGCGTTTAATATATCAAATATTTCAATTTTGGGCTTTCACATATACCTGTAAAAGGAAAAATTATTTTTATTTATATATGTCAAAAGACATATACTCAAATTATTTTATAGTCTACTTATAAGTGGAATATTACATCATTATTCATTTATAAGGATATATTTGTTTAGGAGGTGTTTCTAATAATGATGATCACATAATTACTTGTTGTACCCTCTCTTCCAAATTAGGAAAATAGGGTTCAGTATGATGATCTATATTTCCTGGTGTGGGGGGATAACATTTTTGGAGGGAAGATACCTCCTAGTTGGATCATCAATTTAGATGAGGTTATCCATGTATATGTCCATTTTAATGTTCTTCTGAGTATATATGAAGAGATAATGTGTGAATTTAATTATTCTAAATGTTTACTTCACCATATTTTCGGAAAAATGTCTGAGATATTCATATATAGTATTGGTGTTTTGTAATAAAAAAGGAGATCACAGGTATGGTGATAAAATGTTAGACCCCTCATCCAATGAAAGATGATTATCCGTTTCTTTTTGGTATATCACATCACTTTAACAGTGTTGTATTGATGTTGTATGATGTATATGTGAATTTCATGGTGTTTTTACCTTGTAATACATTGAATAGAGACATATATTGGGTGATTGTGGACCATTTGATGATGGTATCCCATTTAATAATAATTTTAGAGACTATATCCATTGATGATTTGGGAAACCAATATTTTTGTGAGATATTATATCATAATTTGGTGGCATTTAATGCGGTTTTAGATCATGATCCTCATTTTACATTGTATTTATAAAAACTATTCCAAAAGGTTATCTGTAATATTTTCCTTATGAGATCTACCGACCACCTACAAATGGATGGGAAATCAAATCAAACCATGTAGGTGTCAAAGTAAATATTTATTGAAAGTGACATATATTTTTGTAGAACATGGTATAATCACCTATAACATGTCAATTTTATTTATAAAAACTATTATCTGGTGAATTTTCATATGGAATCCTATAAGACACTCTATGATTGACCATATAGATCACCTATGAGAATTTTGGAAGTGCGAGAATCAGATAATTATGGGTCAATCCTTGAACATGAAATGTCAAAGATGTTCTAGTTAATTAAAAATATATTCCTATAAACTAGAGTATATATAAATCATATGTCAACTAGGATCATCAACATCTCAAGTTTATAGTTGGTTAATGTGTGTTCCATTAGGTGTTGTTGGGACTAGGACAGTATTAGATTTTTATGTAGGGTATGTTGGTGTCGAGTAATGTTAAGATGTTTATTATTTGTTGAGATGATCAACCTGGTAGAATTTCTATTATCATTTTAATAGTTATATAGTGTTATTCATGATGGGTTTCATTGATAGAAGCTTCATCAGTATCACCCAAACCCTTATCATGTGATTTATATTGGTATCATTGATCTATTGGAACAAGAATCCATTGAGGATAATCTAGTTCATATTTTGAACAATAGTTGTAAGATTCATTGTCATAAGACAATGCCATATGTTTGATATTTTCAGTATCATAGTCATGTTTAGAAGGAAAACGATGTTGGTAAATCTAAATTATGGTCCCATAGTCCATATATTTTTACCTTGCATGATTTGGTAAACATGGATATGCAGCTCGAGGATGAGTTATTATATGGTTTGAAGGTTATAAGATGTTGTCCACTATAGTGGTATCATTTTATTTTAATGTTGGTTAAACCGTATTCAAAATAATTTATAGAATACATTTCATGAGAGTATGGATTCTCACTAGAGATTTTTAGTGGCTAGATACAAAAAAAATTTAGAAATATAGTGATTTCATCACATAGTGCAAGGTTATTACAAGGTTAGTGATAACCATTCCCAAAACTGTGAAAATAGATTGAGGTTGGGGAATTATTTTTCAAACTTTTTGATGATTCCCTTACATCCATGAAAATTGGGTAACCCAACATCTATATTTCTTTCATGGAATCAACATTGTAAAAAAATCATGTAGGTGGCATAGTAAACCATGAGGAAAGGATTTTTCCTATAAAAATTGTTCTCGCATTGTTAGAACAATGTATGAAAAACCATGTAGCTAAAACATTCACCTCATAAAAAAGTGGTAAATTTAACACAATTCACTCTCAATCGTATTACAAACTCTCCCAATTTACTAGACAAATTTAATCTAAATAGCCCCAGGATCACCCAATTATTATCCTCCTTTTCCATGGGTGAATATACTTCTATTTTATAATATTTATAACGTTTTTTTATAAATTTAATCATATGGTATTTTTAAGAGTCCTTTTCCTTCCATTATTTAGATTTTAAGCTAATTATTTCCCTTTTCATATATATCTCATATCAAATATTTCAAGGTATATTTTCCACTTCTATTCCTGAAATCATTGGAGATCTAATAAAATGGGGGAGTTGGAGAAGTGGATATCTAGAAACATAATCTATATAGTCAAAGTGATATTTCATTTACCATATTTTCTTTCATTCAAGTGTATATAATATGTTTTACAACACCAACATGTTTCTAATTTTATTCTTCGATTAAGAAAATATTCTTTTCAATAAATTTATTCATTAGTAATTCAATGGGTCATGTTAGGTGTATTGGTGATTATTAAAATGAACCTACAGGTACCCATAGGGAGTACAAAATCCGTGTCAATGGTAAGGTGGGGTACTAAATGGTGAAATTTGTTCTTCAAAATCCGAACTCATTTATCTTTATAGGTTGGATTGATATAATCGAAAATTGGATACCTAGTATGGATTAGGAATTTAATATTTTATGGAATATTAAGAGGATGAAATGGTTTAATTGGGAAATTTTGATTAATTCTGTTGAGTATGAAAACCTTTTCTGAATAATAAATTTATAAATGTAGATTCTATGAATTCATAATGGAATAAAAAGTTAAATATGTTTAACTTATGAAATTAGTATATTATGGGTTTCTCTATGTTTAAGGATGATTCTATAGGAAGAGATATTATTCTATATTTTTAGTTATGTTGGAATGAAACTCAACATCTGTGGTTTTAGTGTCAGATTAAAAATAACAGAATCAATATTATTTTATAGGTTTATGATTCCTAATAGATGTTATGTCTCCATGGTTTAGGTTGTTGAATTATTATCTATGAACCAATAGTATATTTATTTATTCATGATTAATGTGTGCGACTAATCCTATATGAATCAACATTTTTTTACAAATGGTTCAGCTTTAAAAATCAACATTAATTGTATGGTTACCTTGGACTTATTCTTTTATGTACCATGAATTAAATAATTAATGGAATCTCATTAATTTACATAAATTATGTATCACCTTATAGTAAATGGTTTAGATGACCAACTTTTCCCAAAGTAGGTTCGGTTTTCTCAAGTTCTACTTTAAACCAAATGGTTAATTAATAGAAGATTATATATTTTTAAAATTATTTATTTCCTATTACATTAATACATTATAAAATTGTAAACATAATTGTATAGGCTAGTCATTGTTTTATATTATTTTGTTTCTAACCTATTATGTTTTACTCAATCCTTTCTTAGATGATTTTTGGGACCCACGAATATATCATGGTTTCAGGTCATGAAAAGTGGAAGGGTCAGGTAAAAAATGGATGATTTTTGGACAAATATGATGGATCTTGGATGAGAGGTGTGGGATAGGTGATGGTACCAATAGTCCCAGGTCATTAGTCAGTGGCCTCTAGATTTTGTAGAGACGTTTTTCATTTCATGTGTTAAAATTGTATTTATACGATTTGAGTTGAGCAATGATGGGATATTGCATTAATAAGGATAAATGAATGGTCAAAAAATATATGATTTCCATTTTTCAGGGAAAAAATGGATGATTTGAAGAATGTAAATTAAATAATAAGATAAATTAAAAAATAAGAAGATTTAATATATATTTCTTAGGATGAAACATTATGTGTTCTAAATTTTGTTAACGATACGAAGAAATATAGAAAAAATTATTCATTATGGATTATACTACTGAGGTATGTTTTAAATGTGTATCATAATGTGATAAAACAAAAATATATATATATACGAAATGAATAATATTTCCTATAAAAAATTAAATTTTATATTATGTAATTTAGAATTTGAATATAATAAATTCTATGTATATTTTTTAAAAAATTAACATTGTTATATAAATTCTTTGATATTTAATTTATTAACGATCTAATTATAAAAAATTATATTATAAACTAAATTCATTTTTTGATATAAATGAAAATTTAAAAACCCATTAAAAATTTATAAAAGAGAAAAATAACCAAAATACTTCCATTTTAATTGATCAAAAATTAGAAACATAGAATTTTATTTTTATAATGGATTTAACAATACTAAAAAATATTTTCATGGAAAATATTGAATTGTAGGTGTAGAATTGCTTATATTTATAATTTTATTGTACCTATCTCTAAAAATATTTAAAAAATAATTAATGAAACTCAATATTATTTAGGATTTATATGATCAGACTAGAATAAAAAAAATTAAATAAAAATATTTAAAGAAATACAACTATGAAAAAATATCATATTGTATATAGGTGAAGGTTATTCGAGTAATATGAGTGGAGAACAAAAAAAATTTATTATTGAAACAATTTTTAAAGTAGAAAATTATAAAATTTTTATTAATTATAATGGTTAATGTATTAGGCTTAATGATGTAGACAACCACGGATATACATTCCTGTTAAACTGTTTAATATCTAATACCATAAGCAAAATTTTATTTATTGTATGTCAATTAAGAGAAGAATACAATGATGATGATTTTTTATATAGTTGAATGCATGATCGCTATAATATTTTTTTCAATATTTTTTAAAAAATACTTTTATTTTAAATTTAAAATCATTATATATTAGAAATGAAAAAAATTATATCATTTATTATAAAGGGGTAAGAAAAATTGAATTTTGTTTGACTACAATTTCAAATATTAATATTCAAGGATAGTATGGTTTGTAAAAATATATTGTTCTCATACCAAGAGGAAGAGTTTTTTTAAATACTAGGATATGTGAATAATTGGGAAAAATGTTAATAAGTTACACCCTACTCTAAAATTTATTTCCTCTTTTAATAAAAATAACTTAATAATGACGGTTATACAATTTATAATTCTTAATAATGGTATAATTATAGTTATTTATAAAATAAATATAAAAAATACTCAATTATTGACATGTATCATTGATAAAATGATTTTTTATATCCTTAGTATAATTTTATTCATTTAAAACATCTTGTTTCACTGAATTCAAAAAGTTAATAATTGAAGGGATAATTTCTAATGCATAAGAAATTATAGTTATGAAATATATAAATATTTTATTTCTATATAGTAATGTAATACACAATAAAATACTCGAGTTCATTAAAATAACTATAAGTTACAATGGATGATATATTAATATGAATAATTTGAGTACAATATAAAATCCTCTTAGATTTAATTCACTAATAAAACAACATGGACATAAAATGTATAGTATAAAAGAAAAATAATTGAATTAATTAATTATAAATAATAGGAGGACATAAATTAAGAATATGATGTTCTATGTGAGGTATTGGTATTGAAAACATTTATAGGAAGTAAGAGTTAAAATATGAAATATATGATTAATAGTCCTTATGTTCATTTTATATTAGGGCCATTAGTAATTATGTTGAATATTTTTTCAATATTTATTTTCTATTTAAATTTATGATGGAATAAATTTATTTTTTTATAAGGGATAAATTATGGAACTGACTAGAAAAAACATCACATATGAAGAACATCTATCATATAATGTAATAGTGGTAACTTCACTTGGGTTTTCCCTGGTCTACCATCATTTCAATCATTAATAATTTAAGATTTATTTATTTAACATACATTAGAAGATAAACTTGTGGAAAACACTAAATGATAAAATTTGCTTTAAACACAACATGAATGTACCTTCATTTTATATTTCAATCTTCATGATATTTTATATATAATTAGGGTTAATTATAAAAAATTTAAGGGGAATTGTATGTATAATATTTTTATTAATAAAATAAAAATTACACAAAAATACGTTTCTTTAAAATGTATCATTCTTGGATAAAATAAAAATTTCTCAAAATTATAAAATAAAAGTTACTAAATGAATTACTTATTCATAATTAATATGTAAAAATTAATCATGTGGTAATTTTTTTGTAAAACTATTTAAACAATATTAAAATGGTGATATAAAATAGAATATTATGCATATCACATATAACTATTTGATCAAGAACATTATCAAAATAACATATTAATATTGGGTAATTTTATTACAAAATGGTTTAATGAATCATCATGGGCGCTAGTATACCATTATGGGGTGTAGTAGAGTACATGTGAAAATGATGAAATAAATTTATTAGTTCTATTCCCTTGAAGTTCAACTCACCATAGGTATAAATATTCAGTATTCCACTAATTTATACCTGCATCAATCATTTGTTATCTCTTCCTATATCTCTCAAATAATATCTACCTATAATTATAACATATATTTGTAATAGTTTTTTATATTTTATGAGTTCATTTCCTCTATATCTCTCTATTTAAATCATACATTATGTTTCATTTATGTTATACTTTGAGGAAAAATTTATTAAATAAATTTAAATTAATAACTATTTTTTCTTCCCATTTTAGTTATTCATCCCATGTGTTACATATCACATTAATGTATACATCATTGTTAAGAATAAAGTTTTTCAACCTATATATTGTATCTCCCTATGATGTAATTTAATTTTATAGAATTATTCTAAAAGTGAAATTGGGGTGTGTCATCTTTTAGACCATGAATATGGAAGTTAAAATATACTATTCATTATCCATTAAGGAAATTTATATTATAGTTTCTTTAAATTCATAATCATTTGTGATACATTATATATGTACATTGATAATTGTTTCATAGGACCTTTTTTAGAAAAACAAATTTATAGAGTTACTATTACAATATACACCAAATTGTGAGTATCTTATTAATTAATATTAATATTGTTGGTGTTTAATTATAACATCATCAATAAATAATTAGTTATTTCTAATCCTGAAACTAATATCCACAAATGGTTGATTAATTTTAATTAAATACTAGATGATGATGTTTTATTATATTCAATTTGGTGTATACTACATTAATTAATGGACATGTTTGAGATTGGTAGGTCTAAAATTGAATACCCCCATGGATTTGGATATGTTTCCTATTAGAATATTCTATAGAGTGAATTATTATTATATTCAGGATTTGGTGGGTAACCTTATCATATGATCTATTATGATACCGTGACATTGGTTTGTACCATTTTCAAAGGAGGACATTGCTTAAATTTTATTGATGATCAAGATAAAATAAATGAAATAATTATCATACATTCCATATATATCATTCTTTTCAACAATGATTTTAGATAATTTCCTTATTTGTAAAATATTTAATAGAAGATTTTCCATTTAGCAATACCATGATTAGTGTTACCCTTACATGACCATATAGCTAACTCTTTTATTTTTATATAAAATATCTAAGGATTATAGTATATTAATGATCTTATATGGATGATCAATTTTTTGATATATCTGGCTAATTTTTCAAATAATTATTGATGTATTATTACCCAAGAATTATGTTATAGATCTGATATTAACTGAACATAATTTTTTGGATTGTTATTATAAAATAAATTCTATTTTATATATGATATTTGAAATATTTAATCTCTAGATATTGGAGTTTCAGTCCAGGGTTTTATAAAAGGAATAATAATATATTTTATTTTTAATATTTAAGTAAAATTAAAATCATAATATAAAATCCTCACTATAGTTAACGAGCATTAACATATACATCTAAAACTTCATACTCAAATTTGTTTTTAACGATTTATATTATGTTAGATAATGAATATATCAAAGATACTTTTTTAATCGAATGTATATTACTATTGATGGAAGGATATATGTGAATAAGAAAACATATATAGGGCTGAATTGGTCAATATGAATATTTTTTCAATGTTCATCTAAATTAAATGGTTGGTAATATTGAAAACATCATATCTATATTATCACAAATGGATTCTTTTATAGCTCATTACCATAACTAAATATAGAGGCACATGTCTTCATAACGGGGACTCTTAAAAACTGATAAATTCATATGTTAGTGAATTATTTATTCTTATGGTCCCACCAATCAACTTATAGAAAAATGATATTTATCATTACTCAAGAAGATATTCATTATTCAATTATTCTCTAGAAATATGGTATTTTCTGTAATTTTTTTCATAAAACACAAGAAGATTGATATTTTACCTTAATAAAATATAAAATATTATTAAATTATTTAATCCATTCTATGGTGGAATTTATAATGTTATTACTTGAGAAATATTTTTGTATAATGTTTCGGATCAAGATAGATTTTCAATTATTTTAGTAGATAAAAAATGATAATAGAGATGTTGTAATGCAAGATGATAAATTTATTTACAATGGTTTGTAACTATGGTAGTTCTTTTAAAATAAAAAATTATTTATTGTACATGGATTATATGTATTTAAATTTAATGTACACAGTGGTCAAGATGGGTATTTGATTAAAAGGGAAAGAGGTAATATCCAGATGGAATCTTATCTATAATATATCTAGAATTAATGAGGAATAAACATATCCCTTTTGATATATAAGAATTTTTTGGAATTATATTATAGTAATTTTAATCTATCTTAAAATTTTAAATGTTTTCCACTTATATTTATAATTTTAAAAAGGGATTAATTAGAAAAAGTTATGTTGTTAAGAGGTAGTTAAAAATGTTTTCCAATATCCGGAATAACAATTTTGGGCCTCGGGTTCAAAGAATTTGAAAATTCTGAAAATAAATGACATAAATAGAGGATGGTGTATGGTAATTATCACAATAAATCACCAAATAATTTTGGTAAATCTCGTGTATGTATAATCATAGTAGTGGAGATTTTTATAATTTTAAAAAGGGATTAATTAGAAAATGTTAAGTTGTTATGAGGTAGTTAAAAATGTTTTCTAATATCTGGAAAAACAATTTGGTGCCATGGGATCAAAGAATTTGAACATTCTGAAAATAAATGACATAAATAGAGGACGGTGTATGGTAATTATCACACTAAATCACCAAATCATTTTGTTAAATCTCGTGTATATAAAATCATAGTAGTGGAGAGAAATCTGTGGAATGATATTGATGTAATTGTCGATACATTATTAAGAGAATGCATTTTCTTGTAATTTCAATTAGGCACCTATTTTTTTGTTATTCGATTTATTAGAACATATTTTAATTAAATATGTTCACATAAGTTGTTTAGTTAGACACCTAATATTTTTTGGAAAATATTTTTTTTTATTAAAAATAGAGAAACTATAATTTATTCATTAATAAATATCAGATTGAGAAATGAAATCCCTTATTCAGTCTATAATGGAGTTCTTCTTAATGTATTTTATGTAGATAATTTTCTAGGAAATATTTATTTTATTCAGATGGTGGTGAGAATTAATATAAAATATATTATTACATGTCATAAATATATACTTAAATTTCTCTGTATATTTATATTTTAGAGTATTTTTCATTGGATCACAGGATAATGTATTCACTTAGCTTTATAAGAAACCGAACAGTTGGGGTAATTCAACAATGAATTATAAATCGATGGGGAAAGGTATGGATCATTTATTTTTCCTTACCCTATTTTAATTTAGTGAATTGATAATAAATTATCTCCTTTTATCCTGATTATATGAATTTTAATGTTAAATTCATTTGTAATAATAATTAAAAAATTAATTACCCAATGAAATATCAATAAGATAATATTATTCCATAGATTTAGAATATTCATTGAGATATATTTTATCATCAAAAAAATATCTCTAATATTTAATTTTGAGATTATAAAATTCATTATTTAATGTTAATATGTATTTATTCTATTTCATAATAAAAATCTAGGGACATAAAATTGGTGAAATTTTTATTTATTTTTTTAGAGAAATTTTAATCCCATTTTTGATAAGTTTCATAACTAGTTTTATTCTTCAAGAATCGTATTAAATATGACATATCATTATTGAGTTTTTAAATATATAAATCTAATGATACCTAAACATGATAATCCAAGCTAATGATTGAAAGATAAAGAATTTTTAATTTTCTCTAGTTTTTAACTTCTCACTATCTTTTTTGTCTTATATAGTTGATTCATGTTGCGAATTATTATTTTTTGAAATAAAAATAATGAGATATAAAATTGGTGAAATATTGTAATAAATCAGAAGTTTTACCTTTCTATGGTTTCCTTGTGTGTGACGATAAATGGAATTGGTAGTCAACAGTTGTATAAAAATAAAATGATGACCATTAAATTTTAATTCCCATGGATATAGAACGGCAATAAGACACGTATGTTATTGGATAAGGTGAAATGAATATGCGTTTCCCATATGACTAATCCTTATATTAAATAGACATATACCTAAAAAAGTGTCGATGTGGAGTGGGGAAGTGTCATGTGTAGAGGGAGATACCAATGTATGTATTTGTTTTCTAATTATAATATCATACAATTAGCTATTAATTGGGACAATGTGGAATGAAGGTGTGACATATAAAGGATAATTAGTATGGATAAGAATATTCAATAACATGAATAAATTATTGAGTAGGAACATCATGATTATGTGACATAGAGCCTTAGATGCATGTGACTATGGTTTGTTGGGGTGCCACATTGCACCACATGATTGGTTAGATAAGGTGAAGGCATGTAGGGTCTTGGGTTAGGTATAATTTAAATTTTGTAGTATGTGTCACAATGAACTCAAAATAAAAAACATAATAGATCCTTTATTAGATAATTTTTGGAATGTTTTATAGACTGAAATAGATAATTAACATTAAATATGTGTTGGGAACTCGTATTGATTTACTATTATGTTACCCTTAAAATCTCACATTCATTTTTAATGTATCTATTGCAGGACCCTAGGACACCCTGAGTGGGGAGGGCTGAATCAGGGTGTTAACTTTTTTTCCTAAAAAAAGGATCTTGTTCCCACATTGGTAGGAACTTTTTAAACCTGTATAATGAATATTATCAGAAATTGAAAATTCACATGCAAAGAGAAGACATAAAATTTTTACTTGGTTCACCGCAAAGGGCTAGATTCAAGGAGAATATGCCAACAAGTTGTCAGTCATACCAAATTCCACTAATATTAACTACCTATGGATAACAATGGTTCAGGAACAGTCACTCTATCCCAGGCTCACTGCCTTTACAAAGGTTCAGGGATAGCTCACTACTTCCCTTGGGTCACTCACGTTGACTCCCCCTGGCTCACTGCCCTTGGTGAAGTCGCACTCAGTTTATAGACATGAAGGTATCTTCATCATTACAAAAGAAAGCATCCTCTGTTTAATGTAGATTCTCAATTGAAGTCCAACATCCACTTGTATACTAATCCCACTTTTCACTGATAGTATCGGTAAATCTTCTAGTTTTAGTGCTGCTCCAAAATGACCGGTGTACAACAACCTCACATGGCGTGCTTCTCCAAGACCGGTGCGCAAGTTTTAAGAACGGAGCGCAAGTCACTTGCGCGGTACAAAATTGGCATGCATGTGATACCAACACACTTTCGTGACACTACATCCTTCAACTCCAAACTTGCGTGACTCTAAACCTTTAACTCCCAAACCACATTGGTCATACATCCAACAACCAGAGTGCAGCCTCTACTTGTGCGACCCAACTACAACTTGCACGACTCAACCACTTGCGTGAAGAGAGATCGAGAAATCTCTAAGTCTTGAACTTTGTTCCAAATGAGGATGGGTGGTCCTCTATTTATAGGCAAACTGGACCCCCAGCGCAGTGGCGCACAAGTCCCGACGTGCAGCTCCATTCACCCAAGCCTCTGTCGCACAACTCACTTGGGTGAAGACACCAATACTTGCGCGACCTATATTCCATTGCCATATTTTGATGTTATGATCATGAATAACAAATGGCGCCCAAGTTTCCAAACCTCCTAGGCATCGGCGCACAAGTCCGTTCTTGGTGAATAGGTCACTTGCGTGACCAAACCAAAACATGTGCAGCCCTTATCCATTTTCCATTTTTCCATGTTTTGATCTTGAAAAACATATGACCCACACATTTCCTCTCCTTCAATTACACGGAACACAAGTCTCATTTCTAAAAACACATTTCTCCATTTGTCGATCTTCATGCCCAAAAATTTGGCGAACACTAGGAAACGTCGCTACCTCCAATACTGTTGTCTGCTTGAACTGTATGATCACTTTGCTGGTACACATTATGAACTTCCACTGAGGATTGATAACAAAAAAACACCATACTCCAATTCATGCATAGAAGACCGTGGTTCTAAAAACTATGTTATAATAGAGAGTTTTACTTCCTGATGTGACAATTTAAGATATTTTATAACCATAATAAATAAAATTGGGTGGTAATAAATTAAATTTTTTTATTAGTTTAACAATAAAAAATAGAATTATATTGAATATTTGAATGAAAAAAATCATTCTGATATGGTGTCCTTTTTATTTGTAACAGCACATTAATATAATAATAGTAATTAATATAAATTTACATAGGTAAATTATTTTCTATTTTCAATGTTATGTTAATAATTAATGTAATTATTATTACACTATTTTTAATACAACATATTAATAATTATATGTTTTAATGACAATATTTTTACATAAATGTTGAAGAATTCTATTGAAATAAGATAATATAAAGATGAAGATTTATTCAAATAGTGTGTTATTCATTTTGAATTTAATTATTTATAAGAATAGAACATATTTAATTTTCATTGAAATTAAAATTAATTTTAATTAAACATATTAGAATCATTCAATAAGAATAATTATTTCAAACAAAAAATTGGTAGTATTTTGAGCCCTTTCATGTGCTGTGTGAATTAAAAATGATTCCAAGAAATTTGAATAGATTAAATGAATAGATTAATCAAAGGGACGTAAATAATTAAGAAGCCTTTATAATATTTATTGAAGAAAATAAATTTTGGAATTCTATAGGCCTTAAACGAGGATATATGCATATAATTTTTTAATATTAGTTATTAAGAAAACTAAAGTGAGTAAAAATGATATAATGTGTAATGTTAGTGTCGAACTATAATGGGGTGAACTTTTAAAAAATATAAAAAATAAATTATTGATAAATGATATCTAAATAAATATGTGGTATCTATATGATAGGGTTATGTGCATTAGAAGTTTAGTGGTAAGTGTTTTATTGTCTAGGTGGAATTATAATATGAATATATATTATTAAAGTGGATTGGTCTTTGATATAATAGTTTTGATAAAACATGAGGATTATGGGAGTGTTTGTTACAATGATATAGTTAACTAATTGGTGTGTAAATATTGATTTTAATTTTATAATGTCATCATGATATAAATAATTCATACAAAGATATTTATTATTATATTCTAATGATATTTGAATATAAAAATTTATGAAGACACAATTTCATTGGATTATTATGTGGAATTTATTATGTTGCAGATATATGGGATCATTTACTAGGTAATGGTATTTTCTTATTTATTAATCATCTATACTTATGATACAGTTTATTGAATGGTGGATATTTTTGGATTGTATTCTATTATCACTCTCGCAAAAACTATTTTAGCTGGGTTAAAGTGAAATGGAGAAAAAAATCAATCACCTACCTTTATTTGAGGAATGGTTATTTCATTATGGAAACTAAAATATTGTCACTTTAAATAAATCATAAATTCCATTACAATTTTTCAGGATATGTTTTCCATATCTGGTGATTAGTTTTAATTTATTATATTATGCTAATGAAACTCTGGTAATATATTTATTCTCATGGTATATTACATAATTTTCTATATATATTTATGGTGGATTACATGACCTGATAATGGGTGAGAGGATATATTTATATGAAATTCCACACATATTTTGAGTGGATAATACAATGAAATTAATTTTTATTTTATCCTACTATAGGTAGTCCTAGGTAGTTCAATATGAGTATTTTGATTATTTATAAATTAGTATCAAACCATTAAGTTGTCTATTAATGTTTGATCCTTGTAATTATTTGTGGTTATCTTTTTTGAATAATATTTAATATATATATGTGTGTATGTATATTTGTATCTTATTGTGTCATTGAAGATAAATTTTGTAAGGTATTAGCTGAAAAACATATTCCTAAGAAATAATCTTATTGATGAATTGTGACTAAAAATTTAAATTCTTGCCCTTTTCATTCAGCCATGTTCTCCAATTATTATTTATTCAACAAGTTGAAAGAAATCCCTCTTTATTGAAAAAAATATGGAACCCCTTTTGATTAATGGGTAAAGAGGAAACCCATTAAACACAATGAGGCACAATTTCCAATAATAAACAAGTCCTGAATGTCCTAAAATGTTCCCAAATAATTGATGGGATGGAAATATCAGAAAAATTATCTTCGACCCCTCTACTAAATAGTGAAACCATGTAATTAGTCTAAAAAAATTCATCCCCCATCCAAGAATTTATTTTGTGCTAGTCAACAGAACATGGAAAAACACCCCACCAACTAAAAAAAATATTAGGAGAGATGAATGATAGGTTCCATATTCTCCTCATTACGTCTATGTTTATCATTGTTCATGGAATGATTTGGGGCATCCAAAATATTTTGGAATATTAAATTATATTTATTATATACTCTATAAAAAAATTATGTTCCACCACTCTTCATCACTAATGGAAAAATCATATAGGAATTAAATTCCCTATGGAATTATTCATCAAACATTAGTGGTCCTATATGTGTGGAGGCCTAACAGTAGTGAATATTGTTGTGTCTTAATGAACCCGACCTCTTGAATCTAGATTGTATCCTTCTTCGTGGAAGGATATTTGTGAAGAACTGTTCCCTAGAGTCTTAGACAATACCATATAGACATGTTCTATTTCCTTGAAATGAATCATCAAACATTTGGGCTTGACCAATTATCATTATTATTGGTTCGTTTGGATGATAAATTTGGATCCTCTATTTTTCTTTATTATAGGATTTAATGAGGGGGTTCTCTAAAATGAATAATAATCATATAAATGTTTATATCCTTATTTTATTTGCTTTATTCCAACAATATTATGGATTAATTATTAGATTTTCTTTGAATTACATTAGAGACTGGGTAGTTTCATGAAAAAAATGCATGCTAAGAATATACTAATAGTTCATGTTTTTAAATTTGTGATGAATAAAAAAATGAACAACATGAGGTCATGGATATTAATCATTTGTGATATTATAATTTTAATCCTTATGGATGTTCCTTGTGCACGTTATAAGTTTTACATCACCAAAATGTGTGATAATACTTATATAGCCGACCCATATATATCATAGACATGCTATTATTATCATAAATTAATTTTCATTCCATATGATATAGAAATTTTAGTCATCTTAGTCTTTATTGTAATATTTATACATATCTAACTCTTTTATAAATTTGATATTTATGTTGATCTAAAAAGATACATGATTTTGGATATTTGGGGGAAAAGATATTATACATGTTTTCTAAAAGTCATTTGAAATGTTTATTCATCCATGTATTGAATTGATATGTGATAATATTTACATTCCCTATTTTATATAAATTAATCCTTAAAGTGTTTTATAATATTTAATTATTATGAAATTATTGAAGAAATTCAACTGTGATTCTTATATTACACCATAAATTTTCCTTCATGCAATTGTAGATTTCATAATTCCATATTCTGATAAAGGGAAGGAAGAAATTCAAGATAGAGGTTGTACATGAGTTCTATAAATTATGGATTTAGAATCACATTATAGAGTTTGTAATCCCCCATTTGTGGCAAGTTGTCTTTCCATCTATGTGACATATACCTTGGTGTTGTGGCCCCCATTTCCTCCATAGAGTGTATGTCATACCTGTAGTATTATTTTTCTATTATCCATTTATTTTATTTTAATTATAACTTATATAGTGAAATCATTACATATTTATTTTTATCAATGTCATGGTGCTTGACTCCATCCCATATAAATATTGAATGTTCATAGTGTCATGTACGAATCACCTCGAGTACCATTTAGGTTGGTAAAGTAAGATGGTTTGTGATAAAAACCCAATAATATAAGGAATATAGATTATGAAGTCGGATTGTGAAGTATGTAGTTTCATTCAACGTTTTGGTTATTCTAGGATTGATATTTTTTATTGTAATTTAACACACTCAATATAGAAATGACTATTATAAGTTCGTACAATATATATTTCACGTGTTATGAGAAAAAGATATTGTTTTAGAGATAGTGAATAATGTTTCTTAATATTAGTTTGTTGTTTTTTATTTAACTGGTTATCATAGAAAACTAAGGCAAAGATCATATATGATATGTTTTTTAATTGATTATAATATACATTTTCTAAATACTTTAGTAGATTTAGATATAATTTTTATTATATAATCATATTCATTTCTTATGGGTAGATGGGGAAATTATTCTATATAATATAAATCTATATCCACCCCATAAAATGAGATAATAATAATTATAAAATATTTATAAATTGATATTTATAAATTCTATAGACTTTTATGTGACCTAATGATCTAGTATCGTTGGGATTTCTCATATTATAGTGAAACCTATAGTCGATTATGAAAATAAGAATACGCTGGGGTCAATGTGGCTAAAAACAAGTGACGTAGATTTTTAAATGTATATAGTATAATTATATGTGGTAAAATTCAATAAAATTATTTTCTTATAATGGAAGAAACAATTTTATGGAATTGTATTCATATAAAAATTACTTGTGTCTAAATGAAAAGTGATGTTTTTTATGGGGAAGTAAGTAGTGCATTTGTTATCAATTTCAAATTGATGAGATAATACATGAGATCAATTATAATTCGTCTTATTAAAGACTAGGATTTTTGTTACTATTATATAATTTAGTTATAGATAATATATCATACATTTATTATATCATTAAAAAGAAAATTAGTGATGTCATTTTTGATGGTATTATTATTTTCTCTCTACATTTTATGGTATATTATTATTGGTTCGTGGCTAGAAAAATAAAGAAAAACTATATGTATATATGATCATTTATTAAAACAATACTGTAATTGTCCCTAAAATAATTTTATCCATATTATGTTATTTAAAAGGAGTTATTTTATAACTCTCAAGCTAAACCTATAACAATGGATGGAGTGTTATGGAAAACAAATTCATTCAATCTTCTAGGTTTTAGGATGACCACATATATAGTTATAGCTCTTGTGTAATATAGACGACATTTTAGTATAGTGTATACACTCTTTCACTAATAAAAATCAAGTATTAAGGTTATGTATGATACACTAGGAATGTATTTATTATTCACCTGTCACATTAGGTTTGAGGTAGAATAGGTATATTTTTGTAGTGTCTGTATTACATTTTATTAATGTTATTTATCCTATATCTCTAAATAGATCATCTAGGGTTAATAAAAAGATAAAAAATCATACAATGGGAGATGAAATGAAATTATTTTCTGATATGTTATTTTGATTTGTAACAATAATACACATACAGAGATGTTGATTTACAACATCGGTTGAAAGGTTCATAGTGAGTTTTTTAGATTCTTAATGTATCGTAGCCAAATTGGGTCTCAATCTAATAGGATTTTGACATTTACATGGCTAATCTATCTCTATCTACTGTGACATAGTTCACATGGGCCCTTCCAATAGTGATACATTGGAAAAAAATAATTTAGAAATATAAAAATGAAATAATTATTATCTCATGTGAGTGATGAGTGTAAGATATGGGTAGCTTGATAAGAAATTATAATAGCTATTTTTATGAATAATGATAAAGTCAGGTAGTTTTTGTTTTTTACATGTTGATTTTTGATAATTCATATAAATAGATGTTGTTAGTGTCTTTGACTATCTACATGGGATAACCAAACTGATTATTATTCATAAACCATGCATGTGCAATACTATGTTTTTTCACTATTTTTTAATTCCATTCCATTTAATATAAATTATAAATGATCTTAGGGGGTGGATATAGATATTAGATTCAATATCCAATGGTATAAGTTTTCATTATACATGCTATTATATTTTTGTTCATAATCAGTCTTAAATTTCATACCCCTCTTTAGAGTGTCTTTTTCATAATTGGTGATTCATCATATTATTTTATGTTATATTATATAAATAATTAATATATATATAACAGCTATATATTTTAAGATATATTTTAATATAATTACTTTTATAAGATTATTTATATACAACACAGATTTTATATGAACCATGATATACTATTGAATTATTACTATTTAATGTGAAAATTATAACATAGTTTTAATATTGGAGGGGATGAATAAATATATTAAAAATATGAAAAATTATTGTTTAAATACTTATAAAATTAGTTCCTTGGATATTAAATGTCTTGGAAAAAATATAAAAGTTGTGAAGCATATTATTAATGTTTTTTGGAAAACAATAATTTTTATGAACATAATTTATTTTATCTCAATAAATTATATTAATCTTCATTAATGAATGATTTTAATAAAAAATTTATATAATTTTTTCAGGAAAATATTTTATCATTCAACAAATAGTTTCTACAAGGAAACAATTGATGTTAATCTCCACTTTATGCCTAAAAATACATTTTTTTTCTAAAAATAAGTTTATCTACATATTTGATTTTTATAAAAATGTTATTTATGGAACTTATGAAATTAAAATCTTTTATAATAGATTCCATTTTTTAATCAAAATTTTTACAATAATTTGTAAGGGTAAACCAAATTATTTTATAATGGATAGTTTAAAATTGTAAAATCGTGTTACTGTAGTTATGGTTAAAATGGTTTATCACCGGTCAAACTAAGAGATAAGTTATAAAATAACAAAAAAAAATTAATTTAATTTTATTATATGATGTAATTTAAATCATGTCTTTATTATATTATAATATTTTCCATTTTGGTGCCAGTTTTCATGAGTATGAATTTAAAATATTTTAATATTTTGAAAATTTCCATTCATGTCCTCTCTCTCCCTTAAAGAAAAACATTCTCTTATATACCTATCAAAAAATAAGACATATATATCTTGTAATGACAAAACAAATACCATAATAAAATATATCTTGATTTCTTAGAATTATTGTTTTGATCGTAATACCATCGTTTCAATTCTAAAAGTTTGAGCAAAATTATGCCTATCAACAAAGATATATAACTCTTTACCAAGTATATTCAATATTATTTCCTATAATTCCATCAAAAAATATGTTGAATACATTGAAAAATAATTAGTTATATATCATTAAAATAATTAATTTTTTAAATGATTATTGATCAAACATTTTCCACCTTCATTACATCAAATGGGAAATGAAATTATCACTCGTGTGTATGTGTGGACTACCACCTCAAAGTTTCAATTCAATCAACAAAATACATGGTTGGTTATTATGATAGATTTAGTATTAATATATTATATTTATGATTTAATTATACTTATATAATTATAATTTCTTCTCTACCTTTTTAACTTTCCATCCATTGGAAAATGATGACATCTCTATTGAGTAGATGTGGATTACTGACTCCACAATGCGTTGTGATTGGTTTTAAATTTATTCATTACATTGATGGTAATATTTAAATATTAAAATAATATATGTGATATCTAATATATATAATAATAAATATCTAAATGTGAATTTTTATTGACTTCCCTTACATTTTATCCTTCCAATGGTGAATACATCACTTGTGTGTACGTATGAACTATAATACCCATGAAGTGATGTAATTCGTTTTTCATCACCGCTATATAAAAATGATCACAAAATTTTATATAATGAATAAATATGTTAAATGTTTCATTGTTAATTTTGTTCATATGATGAAACACTAACCAAGATAGAAGTATGAAAACCATCAAACTAAAACATAAATGGAAAATAGATCATTTTTCATAAGAATTTTAATATTCATGACAAAATTATTAATAAAAGGATAATTTTAAAATATAATTTAATGATAAATATTATGTTATGTAAGATTATAATTATATTATATATATAATTATTTTATATTTACTAAATTGGATGTAAGAATGATAATGACAAAAGACCCGACATGGTGTGCGGTGTTTATGTTACAATCCATTTTATTTTCGGGATTGTCTATTGTAAATATCCATTGAGGGATACTATATAGATATTATCCATTAAACCAAAAATAATTTATTATATTGTGTTTATTTTTATATTTTTTATATATTAGTCCACTTAAATCTATTTGTTAATTAAAATTTCAATGAACTGTTTTTAAATAAAATCAGAACCTATTTCTTATATAGTTGGTGAATTTTTATTCTATATCTATTATATTAAAAAATTTATAATGAATATGATGACATATAAATTATATATTTTAAAAATTTAATTTTCACACCTCTAAATTCTTTTAAATTTCATTAATGATGAATTGTTTTAATATAATTGTTTACTAAAAAAAATTCATTTTGACTTTTTATAATGGTGTAAATAGAATGTTTTTTTCGAACGTATACGATATTAATTGGTCTTCATAAATCCATGGACTTTTTTTCTTGGAAAATTAATTTACTATTTTCTTTGGATATTTTCAATGAAAATAAATTTCTCAAAAGAGAAGAAACTTTTAGATAAAATATTATCATAAGAAAATGATATTTTATCATGATTTTGAGGAATGTTTCTTATGATCTATTAAAGGTTTATTTCATCTATGCCATAAAACTTTGAGAACTTCTATTCTTTACTAGATATATGATCTTATAACGTAATCCTGTTCATTTAAATAGATTTATCATGATGATGATTCTATAAGGATGATTCTATAAAACTCAGTTATATACTTTGAGTTAGTTATGATATGATGAAACATTTAAGAAACCTACTAAACTAACATAATTTATGATATGATGGAATGATCAGATTTTAATGATATCCACTCCCTTTCTATGGGTTATGATATCATGATATCTTATTTCATTACATTATGGATAACATGTGTATTCTTATCAACATAGGAGGGGTGGTCGAATAATTATATATCCCTCCAATGCATTTGGTAATAATGATGGTGCTTAGAATATCTATAGAGACGATAGAGGTAAGAAAAGTTTAACATATAATGTAGTTGACTAGATTGATTTTACCCCTAAGAGAATATTGGAAATGTCCTATTAGTTACTTTCATTAGGATACTTTTCCAACATGATAGTCTTGGGAGTAAACTATGACTATGTAGGATATATTCTTTGATTATTTTTATTCCATAAACTTATGTCTTATGATTATGATATGATCTAATGGCTCTTGATTGACTACTGATGATTCCACACTCTTTTTTCTAGTTTTATTTTTTTTGGAGAAACTATATGACATTATTCATGATTAATGATATTTGAGTGGTTGCGTATGATTATAGTAATTTATGACCATGTTTTCCAACCCTTATACATAACTTATAGTCACTTATGACTGTTGGCTTATATAGATTATGGTTAATCATACTAAGAATCTGACCTCATCCATTCTAGCAATTTATTTGCCATGTTACAAAGAAATGTTTTATGAAGTGTATGTCCATGAAGTGTACTATATGATAATTTATTTAATATAAATGTTTAAGATCATTCATGAAATAAGATAATTATATATATACACTCTAAAAATAGTAAAAATGTATTGTATATTGGAATGTATTGTTATAACAAGTAGTTATATTCCCTGAAAATGATATAATATTTATGTATGTCATGCATAGGCCACCTCAGCTGGTATTGAATATTGTTTTTGTTATTTTTGGAGAAAATGATTCTAGAAAATTTTTAAAATTCCTATGAATAAGATTAATTATAGTATAAAATTTTATTTTTTTTATTAATGTAGATTTAGTGTGGGTTTCCTGGAAAATATAACCATGTTTGGACATTAGCCAGTAGATGTGACTATTTCATAGATTCACATTTGTGTAACTAATCTGAGAAGGGAAAATTCATTGTCAACGTGATCTTCATAGATGGATCATGATTAGACCTAAGAATACAAACCTATCAAGACACTCTTGAGGGGATATTTTTAGGTTAATTCGTATATTCTTTATGAATAATTATAAAGGATTTAAATATATTATGACAATGACTGACCTATGATAAACCTATTATTTTATAGATTGAAAATAATGTGTCATGATTTTTACATCCAATGAATTATTTTTAAAATGTATATGATTACACAGTTTGATTATTATTTATCACATTAATCATTCTAGTATTTTTAAATGGTAACACTTTGGATGAATCATGTTGATGTTAAATGTAATGTGAAATTAAATTCTCTTCCTCATGATATATTAAATAAAATTGGAGTACGGATACAATCCCATGAGTTATGATCACCCAAATCTATCAAGCTATGAAAAATTAATATGAATTATACTCATCATACAAATTTTTAGAGAAATGAGAAACTAATTATTGAAAATTTTATAAGGAAATATTAACCTTATTTTACTCATGGACAAGATCTATTAACTACAAATAATGGATCAGTACCAATGAAAAGACATTTTCTATCCTTTAGTTTTTTGAACATGATTTTTTTTTCATTCCAGTTTATCATATTGAAGGATAAATAGATCAATGGAGGACTATTATTAATAATGAATTGAATGAAAGATAAATTGACACCTTGAACATGGAGGAGTTTAGGAATTTATTTTTATTATCTATTTCACAAAAAAATTCCGACAAAAATTTAATTGTGATTAAAAGAACAAATGAAAAAACATATCGATAACTCCATTTGTACATAGGGGGATGATTTCACTAGAATTACATAGTTTTCATCCAATTTTTTCATCAATATTGAAAACAAATTTGACCAATTATTTTGTGGTATAATAAAAATTATTAGAAAGGTGTGGGATATATGATACATCCAATTCTATATATAATTATTCTGGTATGACCTCAATATATTAATGGAAATTGGAAACTCTCATTGATCTCATGGATTTGGGGATAAAATAAGAATGATAGAATTTGAGTGAATTATAATAGTAAAATCTACAGAGAAAATAAAATTAATCTTACTTCATGATAATATTATACAAGGAAGACAATGAGAAAATAACTTATGGGGAATGGTAAATGTTTTATTTGTGTAAAATAATGGCATCAAGAAAACAATTTCTTCTGTCATGTGAACATGCCAGTTAATTACATGAATTTTTAAAAATCTCAACTGAATGTGCAACCCATAGACCAGTGATATAACTATAAGAAGTATTGAAATTACGTAAATAAATCCATGAATAGGAGGGATAATGATTATAAGTAGGGTCAGTAATCCCATATACCAAGACATAAAGGTAACTGTTATCTTTCTACAACTACTGCTGTTGGTCAAAAGAATAGAGTTGTGAAAGGTAAGGAAACCATCCACTCTGGATCTAAAAATGATTACTTTTAATATAGATTTGAACACTCATGTGTATCTAAATTTTTTTCAAGGAGGATCATGTGACCAACAAATTTAATAGTTGTTTATTTGAGAGTAAAAAAATTAAATGGAATGGATATTTTATCTACATACTATAAATCCTCTTAGATAGAAGTTAATGGAAATTTTCTTTATGAAATTATTGTGGTTATATCTCTAGTTGATTTTGATATGATTTTGGGAATTAATTGGATATCATTATTTAGATCCCATATCTATTTCCATATAAGGGGAGTCCCATTTTATGTTTTGAACCAACCAATGATCATCTTCAAGTGTGAGGATGAATATAAACATCCAATGACAGTTAAATATATTTTATAGGCTTTATATACAATTCATGATCGATATTTATAAAAATATAGTTATAGAGAAACTAAATATTGAATATATTTCTATTTTTGAGGATTATATTAATTTTTTCAGGTTGAATATATCAGGTTACCCTTATAATCATGAATTTGTGTTTTTAATTGAACTTATACCTAGTTCTCCACCTATTTCAAAGACTCCATATATATTGGATGAGATTGATTTTTATGAACTGAAGAAAAACTATAGGATAATCTTAATAATGGATTTATATTCTATAGATTGTCCCTATTGGGTGCACATTCTATTTTTACTAAGAATGATGAAGAGTAAATGATTATTTACATTGAGTATTAAGAACATAACAATATAGGTATTAGGAATACATTTCTTATACCACATATCAATGATCCATTAGATGAATTAAAAGTTGTTCAATATTATTCAATTATTTTTCATTGATCTAGATATCGTAAGCTAAGGTTCGATAAGGAGGATGTACCCAATATATCCTTCCAAGAATGGTATGGTTATTAAGAATTTATAGTAATGTCATTTTGATATTCCCATGATCCTATTATCATTATAGATCAAATTTATAAAGTCTTTAGATAATACCTTGATCAATTTTTGGTAGTCTTTATATACAATATTTTAATATATATGAATATTAAGGAATATCATGAAGAATATTTATGTATTGTTCTGAACACCCTACAGAAGAATAAATTTATTTATAAATTACCATTTGTGAATTATGGTTCGAGAAAGTTTCATTATTGGGTCATTTAATCTCATGTGAGAATATATTGTAGGATCCTTCAAATGAAAATGTTATCAAAAAATGTCCTGGAACAATCATTGAAATCATGATCTATATTTTTCCGATGCTTTTTTTCTATTAATGTGTATTTATTGTATTTATCATGGATATCTAATACAATATCCATGTTAACTACGAATATCCATGTTCGATTTCATTCAAGAATGTCAGAAAAATTTCAACGTTCTAAAATAAAGGGTTTTTAGGGCACCTATTTTTAAATGTCCTATAATAGAAATGGTTTTATGATAATTATTTATTCAGATAAAAAGGAATAGGATTTTCTCACATATATAATTAATAATTGAATCCCATGCCCCATTATAATTATAAATTTAATAAAATATTATTTGACTCATTATTTAGAGTTTATATCATTATTTATCCCTAAAAAATATGGAGGAATTATCTTTATGGAATATGATGTTATATATATATATATGTACTAATAAAAAAATTATTAAAATATATATTCTTTTGTAATGAGTTTTTTTATAACGAATATGGTTGGAGTTGATTAAACATTATTACTCGTCGATACACTAAAATCCGTGGAAGGAGAACAAAGTGGTTGATGCTCATTGTCAGAAATACCATGATATCTTTTCCTTTATTCGGATTTAAATGAATCAAATAATTATTAATTTTACAAATATGGGTCTTGAAATCATAATTAAATGGTAATGATCAAATATTTCTCATATTATGATCAACCAAAAAAATATGGGTGTGGATTGAAGTGGAAATATAGGATGATGTGGAAGAGTTTAGAATGTTATAAAACTTGTCTAAGTTAAACCAGGATTTTGATGGGATGATAAGGTTTAGGAATTGTATATGTGTCCCATAAATATTATAATTTATGGAGTTTTATGATGATGGAAATTATTCTATCTATCCTAGTATTCTTATGATTTATAGAGATATAAAAGAGTATATATAGTGGGAAAACATGAAAATATATATTGTAGAATATTTATCTTGAGGAATATGGTACCATCAGGTTAAGGATTTGACACATGATTCTTGGGTGAAGTTACATGAATTACCCATGCTAGAATTAAAATGGGATAAGATTATCCTAGACACCATCATTAGACTCCCCAAAAAATGGAATGGAAAAAAATTCTATTTGCGTTATTTTGGAACAAATTATAATGTGATCAAATTTAATTCCGATAATAGATGATTGTTCCCTTGATAATTTTTTCAGGATATTTATCCATTAATTGGTAAGGTTTCAGGGAGTACCACATTTTAATATATCAGATAATGATAAGAGTTTTATCTTGTTGTTTTGAAGAATTATACAACATTATTTGGGTAAATAGTTTAGATTTAGTACTACATATCATCCTAAGATATATGGATAGAATATTGGGACCATTAAAACAATATAATACTTTTAGAGATAACTATATACTGATTTAAATGGTGTTTGGGATGAACACCTTCCAATGGTTCAATTTTCTTACACATAACGACTTTCAATTGAACATTTATATAGAGCATTAGAAAGCCCTATGTTGTAGGAATTATATTACTCTAGTGAGTTCATATAAAGTTGGAGAGTGAATGTTATTTTTAACTATGTTATTTGATGAAATGGTATATATGTTTTGAGTTATTCAGTATCATATTAGTGTACCTTACAATTAATAGAAAATAATATTTTTACAATCATCAGTGAGATCTAGATTTTGATGTTAGTGAGATGGTATTCGAATAAATACTCCAGTGATGATGGTTAGGTGATTTGTAAATAAGATAATGTAGATCAGTTTATATATTTGTCTACTAAAAATTCTTGATCATATCGGTATTATTATTATTTATTGGTGCTTCTACAATGACTCACAAAAGATCAACATGTGTTCCATGTATCTCTCTAGAGGAAGAACATACCTAATACTTCATGTGTACAAAACTCAGAGGTCATAACACTGGATCATGATCTCTCAATGAGGAATAAATTTTGGATATTTTGATCAAAGAGTGAAAGCTCAAAGAAATACTTACACTCACCTATATAATGTTTTGTAATGAAAAAATATATTTGAGGAACCATTTTCAGAACCCAAATATATAGGGAGTCAAAAGTATCCTTCATTTTTTAAACCTATATAATGCAATTTTTAGGGTAATGTCCTTTTATGGGGGTTCAATTTAACACAATATGATTCCATGATATATTTTAATATAATTTCATTGATATATTTATTTACAAGTAACCGAGAATTTAAAGAAATCGTGATACAATATTGAAATATTATTATTTAACATGAAGGTTATTACTTAAATGATATATTGGAGGGTATGAATTGTGATAATTAAATGATTTAAATTTGTATTTTCCATATATATAAAATTAATATATTATTTTTAAATTTTTAAAAACTAAAAATAAACGTATTTGTAGGTGAATAGACATGTTTTTTTGAAATAAATTTTTTATGCGCAAAATGCGTGTTTATATTAATGAATTAGGTTAATCTATTTTCAGTAATTATTTTTATAAAATGGGAAGATTATATATTAATAAAAATATTTTATCATTTTTCTAATTGTTTTTACATGGAAAGAGATGAAGGTACTTTATTTCCAGTCTTACAATGATCTTTTTTCAAAAAAAAAATTATTTTATTTTTTTGTATACTAATTTTAAATTGAATATTTGAATATCCGATTAATCAAATCCTTTAAAATGGATTCAATAATTATTATAATCATTATTACATATAATTCAATGAGTTTAACATTATTTTTTATAATGAATAGTTTAAATAGTAATATTTTGTTACAACAGTTTGGGTTGAAAGGGGTTCAACAGTTGGTCATCCAAAGAGATAATGTTTATAATTTCAAAAAAAAATATTTATTTTTATTTGGTGAAGTTATTTCAAAAATATAATTAATATATTTTAATTTTAATCATTTTTTAGTTACTGACAATAATATGAAATTAATATATTTAAATATTTTGAAAAATTCTAAGTGTGTCTTATCCCCACTATATAATGAAAACTGCATCGGTTCTCTTCCTCACAATAAAAAAATTATATCTCAAACATTCCATAACTAAATACATTATTAAAATCTACCATCATATTATAGGTATTTTATTTATTTTTAATACCATCTTATCAATGTTTAATGTGTAATCTAATGGATGTTTCACAATAAAGAGGTATAACAATTAACTGAGTACTTTCATTTTTTTTCTATTTCTACCTCCTATAAATATATTGTATCCATTATTAAATAATTAATTATGTATCTTAATAATATTTTATTATTATTATTATTATTATGGTGAGGAAAAATGGTTTCCTTTTCTTCATATGGGAAATGAAAGTACCACTTGGGAGTATATGTGGACTATGACCTCCACAACGAAATTTTATCCATTTTACATCACCATAATTCATAGTTTTTTATGATTGATTTAATATTTAAATATGAATATTATGAAATAATTATAAATTTTTTAATTTTAATATATATTTTTACCTTATTACCTTTCTATCTATTAAAAAGTGATAATTTATCTTTTCTGTATGTGTCGACCACCACCTCCATGAAGCAATGTGATTCATTTTTCATTTCTACCATTCATAAATGGTTAAAAGGATATGTTATAATAAAATATTTGATATTTATAAATAATAACTTTTAAAAAAATTTATTTATTGATTAACATTATCTCACCCAAAAACATCACCCATGCGTACACACAGACTACTGTAATAGAAAAGTGATATAATTATGGTTTCTTAAACAATTTATATAAATGATTATAAAATTGTATATAATAAAATGATATTATATATATTTAAATACTAGTATTTTTATATGTTTAAATCATGACCAATGTGTAATTACATTGACCATAAAATAGAAACATGAATTGAAAATTAACAAGTTTTCACCAGAATGTTGATTTTAAACAAAAAAAAATTAATTAAAGTATAATTAGAAATTATAATAGAATTATGAATAGAAATTTTATTATGAAAATAGTTTCTTAATAAATATGTAATAAATTTTTATACAATATACGTTATATTTTATCATTTAATAATAAATAAAAGACTTGATGTAAGGAATTTCAATTAAAATCTAACTTATTTTCGGTATTGTTTATGCTAAATTTTCATTTTTATAAATTTTATAGATCATATCCTTGGTGAAACATATATTTAGTTCTACTATTTTTATTTATTGAGTTATTTAATATTATTACCATTTCCACTCTTTGGTATATAAAATTTATTAGAAAATGTTTTGTAAGAAAATTTAATTAATTCTCTTTTTTGGTCAAAAAAATTATTCTTCCATGTGCATCCAGTTAAATTAAAATTTATAAAAAAACTATTTATATGTGAACATTTTTTAGAAGGAAATTTTTAATAAATTTGAATTTATTTACAAATATTTAATAGGAATATTGATTAAAGAAATTTTTTGAACAATACATTTTTTGACATTTTATAAAGGTATCCATTGTATGTTATTTAATTTATAAAGATTGAAAAAAATTACATATATAATGACTGTTCATTGATTTGAATCTTAATTTCAAACATTCAATTTATATTTTTAATTATTAGTAATTTCTAAACATTCAAGTAATATTAATTTAAAATTTTATCAATAGAAAAATGTAATTTCTCATTTTTAAAGAAACGAATGGATGATCTGGAAAATTTATTATACATCTATTTCAAATTTAAATAATTATTTTTATAATTCATTAAGGGTTTGATCTTAAAATATCTAATATAATGTGAGGTTTCATTATTTCTTATAGGTTTATTGAATTTTTAAATATTGAATATGAAAAAAAAATCAATCATCTTCTATCTGATATGAATGATCGAGGTAAAACCCATGAAGATGGGGTTAAAGTGTTAAATTAATTTAATAATAATATCTTAATTTATATAAACTTTTTATAAATTGAAACTAATCTAAAAATATTATTATTTATGAACAATGTACATGGAGTAAATAAACAAACAAAATATACCAAACATGGAATTCTTAGGTATAAATATTATGGATTCAAGGTTAATTATTTTTTTTTGTTATAGGAGTTAGATAAAAAGATATATATTTAGTATGGATGATCACTATAAATCTCAATAAAAATAATTTCATTTGGTCTCTATAACAACCCAACATTCCAATGTTGTTCATTTCCTCTTTAGTTTTGGTTAAATTGAAAAAATGTTCGTAAGGGTGAGTTGGTTTGCTTATGGAAAGGAAAACGAAGAAAGGCTGGAACCTACCAACAAACCAAATACATAGTGGGTATTTAAATACAAGGAATTTATTTATAACAATCTATTTATATAAAGTATTTACCTCATTCACGTTTTAAAGTGGTTTTTATATTAAGGGTCCCAAGAATTACATAATTTTTAATGAATTTATATTCCTTGTAAATTCCCATATTGGTTTTTTGAATGGGTAGGTGATTATTTTTATAGTTCCATCATTTTATAACACAAATAAGATAATATTTGTGGAATACCTCCCCCGTGATATACTAGGGATCCATATACCTCCTATGTCTATGATTTTTTTTTGGCATTGTAATCGGTCACATTGGATTTATTATCATAAGCTACATGATCCTTTTGATTTGTTCCTTCAATTCTCTCACCATATATTGTACTATTTTGGTGCAACCACATTTTTAATATTTTTAGTGCATTGGTCCTATATTATGATGTTTTTCAATCTAGATCGATTCAAGGGAAGAAAATGGATTATGGTATAACTAAAAACCTAAGGTAGGTGGTCTATCATCATTCCATCAATTTTGGTTGCATTTAATATTTTCACTCTTTTATCATGAACAAAGGTTTCTGAATATTACTCAAAATTGTTTAATATATTATTTTTAATGGTTTTTCATTCTTAATATATCACAAGTCAATGTCTAAAAATACCTCGGTTGATGTCTTTAATGTGAGACAAAAAATGGTTGTCTGTCCCTTAATGGAATATTTTCTCCTAACCATAAATTTTTAAATCATCATAATAAGTGTGTGTTTCTTTGTGTTAGATGGTTCCTTTTAAAAAAACTCACCATGTGAAGGAATGGTTATGATCTATGTCCCATTACCTATGCCTAGTTGAATAGCTTGTTTTAAATGAATCACACAATTTGTTTAAAATATTTTAAACGAATTTTATTTCTAAATGGTATGATCCATGGTAGATATAACATACCTTATATCCTATAAGGGAGTTATACATCAATACTTAAGGGATTCCAAGTTTTAGGTCTTTGTTCTCTATATTTAGAAAATGGAAATGGGATTTATAGATGTTAGGATAGATACTAGGTATGATTGGGATGGGATCAGTGTGTGTTCACCATACCCCCATGTGAGAGACACCTGTTCCAAATTAGAGGCATCATGGATTGGATCAGTTTCTAGATTGATATACATGGTCAGGATTGATACTCCTCACCCTATTTGAGATACCATTGATGGTATTCATGGATTAATTAACACCATGATGAAGGTGATGCTTGGGATTCCTTTTTTTGACTACCTTGTATGGACTATTCTGGTATTGGGATTTATAGTTCCCATATAGGTATACATGTGAATCTATATAATCCCCTAGTATGGGATTAGGGTTCCTATTATTAATTTTAATGATGGAATTTAAATTAAAGAATATGAATGTGTAACAATGTTCCAAGGACTCGTCCACTATAACAAATCACATTCATTTGAATGATCCAACTTTTGATATTATTTAAAATAGAACATTTTATCATATTTAATATATACACAGGCTACAATAGTTAAAAGAAATTGGTATTATGATAAATCATGTAGAGGTGGTAAGTTATCAAAAGTGGAACCCATATCACTGAATTTATTTATTTAGATTTATTACTATTTTCCCACTGTTTATTATATATACACAAATTGGATTGATATAGACATTGTTGGTGGTTGCATGTTGGTTTTGTCTCACACCATTCCTGGGTTGCCCTTGGTACCAAAGAATACATCCTAATTTTATGTGTCGAAAAAGGTAATAATTTAGTTTCAAAAGCTTCATTTAAATTTCTATAATGAATTACTATAGATGAGGACTGAGCATATGCTCATGATTCTAGTAGAAGAAGATTGTGGTATTTTTTATATTATTATAGAATTTTTTTATACGAACAATTCCTCTATATCTACTATATTAAATTTTGTTTATACCAGCATGACTTCATCATCAGAATTTATTGTAAAGACTCAATGATTGACGTACATGGACATTACATTACTTTTGTGGAATAGTTAATACCTAACAAATATAGACACACAAGGATCGTAATAGTTTAGTGTCTTTGGAAACTCAGACATCATTATTCTAATCATTATGAAAGAACTTCAACTTCTCCCATAAAGATCATCCCATTTTGTTTTCTTACCTAAAAACATTCATTATATCCTGGATAAAATAAAACATAACAAGGGTGAGCTCAAAATATCAGTAAGGGAAAGCATATGGAACGTAAAACAATCCAAAAACATTGGAATGAAAAAGCTTGAACAGAAAATCTAAACATCATAATCTGGAGCAAAGACATAAATCTTGGAATTATGTAAGGCATACATCATAAAGGAACATAAATCATTATAAAATAGCATTTGTATAAATCATCTAATTTTGGAAACCATTCATCACTTGTTATGATTTCCAAAGTAGCCAAGGCATTACCACCACGACCATTTTAATGGAAAAAGTCTCTTTCGGAATCGAGTTCACTCCTCATTCAAGTCTTGTATCACTGAACCAAATGAACTTACCATTCCAACCATGTCTATACCATAAGATATAAATCGTTACCCAATGAATTGGAGGGAGATATAGGTCCCACCCATCTCATTATGAAATCATTCTTACTTGTGCCACTATATAAACATAAATCATTCATCATAACCCAAAGAATAAAAATAGGTTTCATAAACATCATCCCATCATAACATAATCCATATAAAAAATGGATATCATTTCATCATAAGAAATGTGAAACCATGTAAATCATAGAGAAATTATAAAAATATGAAATAATTCCTTCTTATATGGAAAATGAATTTGATAAAACACATGAAATGAATTCTTGAGGAAAATACCCTTTCTTCTTCAAAATCATTTTCTTTTCACAAAATGCCATGAAATTTTAAAAGAAAAGACTTTTGTTTAAAATTGTCATAAAATCTTATAGAGTAAGCTTCATGAAAATGAGGCGTTATGAAACCGTAAAAATCTGTTCACGCCGTTTAAGTTAAAAATAACATTTTTCTCGTACTTTTGTCAGAAAAGTCAAAAAGTTCTTCATATGGTAAACAAAAGAAATATTCCTTCAATAACATGTGGTAAAAGTCAAAAATGGATAAAAAGGAATTTAAACATACATGAAACTATTCTTAGATAATAGGGACATGGATTATTAATATAACACTAGTAAATACTTACGAATAAACAATCTCGGATAAAAACGAGATTGGAAAAGTTATCCCTTAACTTAGGTCAGATATGCTTCATACGTATCATAACCTCATATATAATGATTTAAATATTGTAATTGACTTATTACAGAATCATATTCATTGTTATTATGTCATAAAAGCTTGACTTATGACTTTATATTAACCGTTCTTTTGTAAATTCCATGTTAAAGCAGCATTTTGGGTAAATTCATTTTAACTATCATAAAGGTTTGCGCTTGTTGTTCTTGATATTATTACTTATATCTTGATTTACTTAATTCCATAATGTAGAACATGATTTATATATAATATATATTCAGCATATACATATATGTATGATAGATCGATAAATGGAATGAAATACACCATTCATGGAGACGATAGGTCGTACGAACGCATGAACGCTATTTTCGTTTCCTTATTTAATTGAATGAAATTAAGTAGATGAAATACACATATATATATACATAAATTCAGTATCATTTTTATGTCATATATTTCATTGTTACTTATTATATATACTTTATAATCATTTATGAATGGTTAACCAGGAGAATTAATCTCATCGTGTCATGGAGACCGTAGTCCGTATGTACGCACGAGCAATGATACCATTCCCATGATCCGGAATTTTTTTGAAGTATATGTATAAATTTTCAGAATTAGTATCACATTAAAATAATAATATATAGTTGTTTATTTTCACCATTATACCCATCCAATTAAGGTGGTGGTCGAAAACAGATTACACAACAGCGTGTAGATGGTATTCTGTACGTACGCATGCGTGGTGATTTTGTTTTCCATAGGATGGATATAAGGTGAAATAGGGTTATTTAAAATTTATAATAAAATATCATTATACTAATAATACTGGTGTTATTACTTTATAATGAGACAACTAAAGAAGAATAAGTTGAAAAGAAAGAAACTTGAGAGAATCGGAAGAAGAGATTACCTCTTCTTAGACGCACCTCCTTTAAAACTTCTCTTAGGGAAGTAGAGTTTGTCTTTTGAGAAGACCAGAACCTCCATAATTTTGCTAGGGAAGTGTAGAAGAGAAATGGGTAGGGGTTTTCTGATATTCATGGCTCAAAAGGGTGTGAAGAGAAGAGGGAATGGGTGCCTTTTTTATAAGGGTGGAGGGAGGCACCATTGGAAAAACCTAAAATATTATTTTATAATAATGTCATATTCGGTTTTTAATAGCTCCAAATTGTTTTATATCTAATATAAGGTTGGTATGGGTAGAAATATTATCAACCAATAGATTTTAGACAGGTTTAGGTCATTATATTAACCTTATCTTTTAGTTTCAACTCTTAGTTAATTAGGTTGACATTTACCATGTCACATTGTATTTTTATATTATATAGTTAACAAACATACCATATACATCCAAGATACCCCCAAGTGGTCCATTAATGATAAAAACGTCATTATATAGGTATATTTTCCTGACATTAGATTTTTAGGAATATAATAACAATTAATAATATAATATTTGTTTTAAAAACAATTTTATGTCAATTTAGACACTTTTTGGTAATTTATTTTTTTGAAAATCATAACAACATGATTATTTCAAGAAACGTTAATTAAATAAATACTAACATGTCCTATTAACCTATAAAATTAGTTTAATTCATAAAAAATCTTAAATTACATTTATTTGGGTATTTAAAACATCAATTATGTTAATATTTGATTAATAAGATTATTACTGCATCATCATTGTGTCATAAATAGATTAAATTATTTAATGTCTAAAAATTATAAATAAAATACCATTATGTGGGAAATCTTTTTAGTTTTATAATTAATATTTATAGTCGAATTTATCTTATGTATAACCGTATATTAAAAATTATTTAGTTATTAAACATTGATTTTAACATTTATAACCCTTCTTTAAATAAATTAATAATAAATGTCTTAATCTAATCCAGGTGGATCTAAATGGTCATAGTTTATTCCTAAGGTTGTTTTTGGTCGAATTAAACTTATCCAATAGAATTAGGACATGTTTTAGTTTAATAATAATATCATTTTTACCCTTAATTACCCTATTTGCTTTTAACCGTGGTAAAAAAATTAAGAAGTTACTATTGACCAAAAATTATTTTCTTCACATTGAACCACATTTTATTCCTTGATATTAACCGTGTCTCTTGGATTTTCGAAATTCCACTCACAGAAGCGGTAAAATTATGTTTAATGTGAATTTACAAATTCTACTAGGAGGTGGGTAAAAGACGGTGAAAAGTTCAATAAAATTTTTATATATCTAAAATTATTATAAAATGACTCTAATTATTTACATTGAACATATATAGGAATTATGTATAAATTTTTACCTAAAATAAATTTAAATATAATAAATAATTATTTAAATATAATGTCGGTTTTTATATAGTAACCCAGTGATTTCACTATTCATCAAAAATTGAGTGTTTTCAAAAAAAATACCAAAATTTCACCATAGACTAATTCCGATATTCCGAATCCAAAAATGAAGTCCATTTTGAAAAATAAAATTTCAAAAAGTGGGTATTACTATTCATAATGGCTACATTATATAACATATCGTTTTTTAGTGTAACTTGGTATTGCGTACAACATACGCTATCGTGGAAGGTCACGATTGTGTGTAATGCAAGCCAAGTTAGGGATGCGTGTAGTGCAAGCTCCTTTTGGTGTAGCATACAACACAAGACATCAATGAAGTTAAAATGAATATTTTTCCTAAAATCTCAGGGTGTTAAATTTTACCCCCCTTAAAATGAATTTCTCCCTCGAAATTCGTCAGGGTTATAAATGGTTTACTACTCGAAAGATTATTTAATAGAAACCCACATTGTAAAAAGGAATACCAAAATTTACCTTTAAAAACTAAAGTATGAAACGTAACGGTTATCCACATTAACTAATCACTAGGTTTCCACGTAGGAGAACATAGGTGAAAATATGGATATGCAAGTGAAATCTAACCATCATGTTCTGATGGAGAGTGGTAGAGAACATGGATATGAAAAATCCAACAATCACAAATCCATAAATTTGTGATGATCTAAGGTACCATCTGATTCATCAGATATAAGTGCACTAGGACAACATTTTTGGTTTTCATGATCATTTCCATAAAGTTGAAGAATTCGAATTACAAGAAATACTTACATTATTTTGGTATAATCTCACCGTTGTTCATTCCTTAAACAATTTCCACTTCATATCTGTAAGAAATAATGTTAAATTTTTCTTTCGTGAAGTTTTAGAAGATCATGCGATAGAATGATAGATCACTCCATCTATCTCAAACATAAGTTAGAAAAATTTATATACATAAGTCCATCTATGGTGAGATTCATCAGATATGGTTCCAAAAGGGACTTATACTTCATCTATCATCCTGCATAATAAAATAAAACATGTTTCTACTAACCAGGGACATCCTGTTGGCTAGTGGTAGGCGATAAAGGCATGTCGCACTTTGGTTGTGGGTTCGATTTCCATAGCTTTGTCCGACGCGACAGGTTGTCTCCCATCCTGGAGGTTGTCATTTTTCTAAAACTACATTATTATAACATTCCATTAATAATATCAAAAAACTTATAGCCTTAATCTATACTAACTTATGTCAAACATAATCCATTCCAATATTTAGGCTTATACAAAATACCTCTGTCCAATATTATAGAATAAAGAAAACAATTACTAGAAATGTCATCTACCGAGCATGTGAATACCATCATTTATCCCCCATATATGATATATATTGTTGGTTATATTCCAAACATGTGAATACATTAATCATGTATTCTCCTGAAAAATGAATACCCATTGAATCGTAGTGAAAACATGAATACTGTCAAAAGTTATCTCTTTCCGCATAACAAAATCCTAAAATTCTATATACTCAAACCATGATATAACTTTTTCCTTATATCAGTCATGAGCTCATGAATACTATCGAACATTTCATTTTCTCCTTATCCCTTCATTATGCGCATATCATCTTATTTCCAAAAATATCTCAATCACTTTCCATGGTTACCGGTACCATAAATTTATTGAAAACCACAATAGACAAATAAATATTCCAATATTCCACGATACTATATAAAAAATTATTTTGGAAACCCATTACATAAACACATAATCACTCCAACACATATTCTTCATACTCAATATTGCTAATAGTGATCGCAAGTGACTTCCCTTTGGGCTTTTCCTTAATAGGTTTTCTCACATTGATCATCATTAAACCTTTTATTGGGTCATTTATTAGCATAATTCCCCATTTCCTTTCACTTGAATCATTGAAGTGTTGGTGGTGCGTTCTCTATAGTCCTTTCTTTATTCACATAATTAGCAACCCTTTTTCCATTACTTTGACACTTAGCTGCTCGATGACCCTCTTTTCCACACTTAAAAACATTTTCTAGTCCCTTTAAGACAATCTCCACCATGCTTCTTTCCACACTTTCAGCATAAAGAATCATTTATCTACTTTTCACTATTATTCTAAGATTTCTCATTGAACTCCATCTTTCGTTTCTTGTCAAAACCATGAGATGGATATGTAACACCAACTTCCATTTCTACTTTGATAGCACAACGCACAATTTCTTCATAGCTACTGAAGTCTCTTATAGCTAATGCCCTTCGAAGACTTGGTTTTAAGCCACTGAAAAATAGATCAACTTTACTTTCAGGTTGGATGATAAAACCAGATGCATACCTTAAATGTCTAGTAAAATTCGCTTCGTATATACCAACATATTCATCATCCTTCTACATAATCTCAAGGAACTCCTTTTCTATCTTTGTTCGAAGAATACGAGGGAAGTACTTATTAAAAAACATGTTCTTGAACTCGTCCCATTCTATGGATTCAATTTCATCTTGGGGCCTTGTTGTCACGACCCGCCCTCGGGGCCCGTGCCGTGACTACCCCAAGCCTGCCTTCCATAGGCCAGGGGCTGGCGACTAGCACCAAGGCGTAAAATCCCAGTAAAAAGGGAAGGTATTGCCTTAATAAAGTAAACAAGCACCTCAGAGTAACAAGCGGATGAAAAGCAGTACACAAAACTAGAACAACTATGCTGAAGAAAAGGGGCCGGAAATACAAGCCCAACTGTAAAGTAAAGTACATCTCGAAAGGGAAAACAACAACTGAAAGTACAAGCGGCTCCTGGAACGTCCTCCTCGATTCCTACCTGAAGGGTAGGTACAGATGGCTCAGCTCCTGGATCGTCCACCACGGATCCTACCTGAAGGGTAGGTACAGATAGCTCCACAACTCCTCGGTCCAACTGTCCGCTCTGAGCACGTCCCGCTCAGTGGTCCTCCTCCGGGTACCGACCTACTCCGTAAGCCTCAACCGCAGTCAGCGCTGTCCGTCGTCTGCAACCAACACAACAAAGTGCGGGCATAGCCCGTGCAGGGGTGAGTATAAGATACTCAGTAGGGACCCCGAGGCCCTCGAAGGTCTCCCGAAATCCACAAAGGATAAACCACATGAAGGATACAATCACGAAGTAACATCCAGAATTGATTAGGTATATGCCCATACATATACCTATATCACCAATTTCCGTTCAGCTCCAACACGAGCCCAAGAAGATCCCAATCCACAAAGAAGAGTAAACAGTAAAATCCACATAGGATAACAGTACAAGTCCACACGGTTTATAACAAGTTTATGAAATCAACGGATAACCATTACCCAGGTATATGCCCATACATATACCTAAGTTATCAAGTGACCCATCTCAATCATGAGGAAACACAAAGATCATTGACTCAGCTCAAACCAGGATTTTCATTATCGAAACCGTAAAAGTTGAAGAGCCCCATCTCTGAAGTGTACAGTGGTCCTGTCACGACTCTGAGGTACTGCTCACTAACCTATGACTGCTGAAGTACTCCTCCTGTCGAGTACCGCGGGTCTGCTGCCAACTACCGGGCGCTCCGTCCGCAGAGGGTCTGCTGCCAAATACCGGGCGCTCACCCAGATAGCCTACTGAGGTACTCCTCCTGTCGTGTACCGCGGGTTTGCTACCAACTACCAGGCGCTCCGTCCTCCGTGGGTCTGCAGCCAACTACTGGGCGCTCCGTCCACTGGTCTAGTCGACTCACTCCAAGTCGAGTCGGTTAAGCAGTCGTTAGGTCTCAGTCATCTACACGGTCTCCGTACTCCGCACGCACGCCTCCTCCGTCGCGGGTCTGTCGCTACAACCAAGCGCACACACTCCGTAGAGTATCGCGGGTCCGCCGCTACAACCAAGCGCTCCACCGCCAAGGGTCTGCTGCTGCATCCAAGCGCACCACCACTGTCAAGTACCACGGGTCCGCCGCTACACCCAAGCGCTCCACCGCCCAAGGTAAACAGAAGATTCAGCTCACACAGGTTCGGTAGCACTGTTCCACGTAGGATCGCTGAGTGCTGTAGTCGTCGTCGTCGAATCCACACAGGATCTCTGTACTGTCGTCGTCGCAGTCACAGTAGCTGTCGTAACAGTAGTAGTAGCAGTCAGTCGCAGCCAGCACTAGGGTTCCCGCACACAGCAAGCTCGTTCAGAGGGTCCGCTCCATGAGCCGAGAGGCTGATACATCAACTGTCACAAGGTCCAGAGTTGATGTATCCAAAAGTTCCGTATCGTCAACAGGAACTCAACGCAACAGACGGCGCGTCGATCGGACACCCGGTCTGAGAGTTATTGGCATTTTCGTCTCCGGGGCCCGGTTGGTTTTTAAGGCAAAACCAACCCGACCGTACTCCACCTGCGTCCAAACCTCGGGCGGAGTATGCCAAAAGATCCGTCTCACTAAGAGGAACACAACGCGACTGACGGCGCGTCAATCGGACGTTCGTGGCTCAAGATATGGGCGTTTCCGCTCCGAAGGCCCGGTTGATTTCGTGAACGAACCAACCCGGCCGAACTCAAAGTAATCCGAAACCTTGAGTGCGATATACCGAAACGACCGTCTCGATCCAAGGATCGCGTTGCCGGAGACGGTTCATCATTCGGAGGTCCGAGGCTCATGTTATGGCCAAAAGACCAAAAAAGGTTCAAAACGGGGGGGTCCGGGTCCGGGCCGACCCGGCCCGACCCCCCACCCCCCCCCCCCCCCCCCCGGGGCGGCGCGGCGGTGCGGCGGCGCGGGGAGCCACGGCGGCTGCCGCCGCGAGGAGGCCGCACGCGGGGGCTATCCCCCGCTGATTGATAAGGCGGCGCGGCCTTGTGCCGCGCCATTTGCAAGAAACGGCCCCCACGTGGGGGCCGGTTTAATTAAAAGAACCGGGGGGGCTGCTGCCCCCCTTCCATGGAACCACCCCCCTCTTAATGAGGGGGGTTTTATATGCCGGCCGGGGGATTAATTCCCCCGGTTTAACTCCATCCGGCCGGCCAGTTGGCCGGCCGGTTTTCTCCAACGGGACCGGAAATTCCGGTCCCCCCCTTCGGCTTCCGACGCCGGCGGCCCGGCCGCCGGTCTTCTCTTCCGCCGCGGCCCGGAACTGGCCGCGGTCTCCTCGTCCCGCCGCGGCCCGGAACCGGCCGCGGTGTTCGTCGTCCGGCGCGGTGCGACGGCACCGCGCCCCTTCGCCGTGCTTTGATATTCATTCAACGCGGCGCGACGGCGTCGCGTTCTTGTTGTTTCTTCCATGGTGCGCGCGCGACGGCATCGCGTAAGTTAATCCTAAAATTATCCGCGTGGTGCGACGGCACCACGCCACCTTGCTTCCGCCCGCAAGAATAAACAACATGAACGATGGAGGGGGGTTCGGCCGTGTTCATGCGGTCCGCCCCCCCCCCCCCCCCCTCACGTTAAACAATAACACTTATATAAAATATTCAAAAGCCTCACGTAGACATGCGATCCACGAGCAAGAAATGGAATAAATTAACAATATTCAACAACCCCTACCTCGGGTAAGATCGAAGATTTTTCAACATCCCGTGGAAGACAACGTCGCGGTGGTCGGGCGTCGCGGTCGTCGTTCGTCAAATCCGTTGACGAAGAGATACGCCCGAAGAGATACGCCGTTGGCGAATCTTCATATGCCGACGAAGAAGGTCCGAGGAGGAAGCGGTGTTCCCTCTCGTTGACACGGAGGACGAAGAAGAGAGGCGTCGTTCTTCGTCGGAGCTTGAGCGTTCTTCGTGTTCTTCGTCAGAGCTTGAAGATGAAGAAGAAGCTCTCAAAAGCTCTCAAGGTGGCCCAAGCGTTCTAACCCAACAAAAAGAGGGAAGAGCTTAATTTAATCAAAAACTTCACAAAGAATTTGAAAGGTTTGAAATTCAAAATGGATAACTCCAAAATTAACTCACTTATTTAATATACATGAGTTGTATAATTAAATAGAAGTTAAGATGTCAAGACATTAAGAGGGAGAGAGGGGAGTTAGGGAACTTGAAAAGGTGGGGGCTTCGTGTGGGCCCCACCTCCCTCATAACCACACATGGGAAGTTGGGTGGTTGTGGGCCCCGCCAACAACTTCCCATGAGAGAGTCTAACCACCTCGAATAAAATAAAATTCACACACAATTTTATTTTACTTATCTTTTAATCCCCAAAACTAACTTTCAACCCGCAACAAACGCAACTCCCGAAAAGGTCTCTTTAAGCGAATAACGGCGCTGCGAGTTCGTCGGTGCCCTCGGATTTCAATTCCGAGCACTGGATCAAAAGGTAGAAATTCCCGCTCGTTCGTTCACTGAACGTACCCGAGCCAAACTTCAGAAATTGATTCCGGGCACACCGGGCCTCGGAATCAGGTGCCGTCTGAAACCGCGCTCTTGTAAAATTCTAAAGACAATTTAAGAAAAAAATTTCCCTCGAATTTTACGGGTCTTTACATTACTCCCACCTCAGGGCTTTACGTCCCCGTAAAGATACATCAAAAACTAGGGAAACAAATGAGGGTACTGAGCATGCATCTGAGCCTCCCGCTCCCATGTGCTCTCCTGGAGATTCCCGTGCTGCCATCTGATGCGCACAAGTGGAATCGATCGCCCACGCAGGACCCGCTCCTGTCGATCGTCTATCTCCACCGGGACCTCCGCAAAAGTCTCCCCATCGTCAACGTCAAGCTCCCCATGATCAAAGATGTGCGTCGGGTCGTGCACGTATCTCCTCAGCTGAGACACGTGGAAGACGTCGTGCACCCGGTGCAACTGAGGTGGTAGAGCCAGGCGATAAGCCACCTCGCCAATCCTACTGAGAATCTGGAAGGGTCCGATGAAACGCGGAGATAACTTGCCACCTCGGCCAAATCTCTGAATACCACGTCGAGGTGAGACCCGCAAGAAGACGTGGTCACCATCCTCGAACTCTAGTGGCCTTCGCCTCCTATCAGCGTATGACTTCTGCCGGCTCTATGCTGTCCTCATCCGCTCCTGGATGACCTGGACCTTCTCTGTCGTGGCCTGGACCATCACAGGTCCCATAAGAGCTGGAAGATTTCTTCTTTGCCGAAAGGAGAAATCTGGTCTCATCCCCTGGATGAACCACATTCTTTGCCTAAAACAGTCAATCCTAAGATGGATGATACTAATCCATACCAAGGATGAAGTCGTAAGGCCTCGACGCTACTACTAAGAGATTCAACCGTTACTCTCGCCTCCAAGGGTTGAGTCACACTATCGGCATCAGTGTGTGGTAACTGGGTCTCCTCTAGTATATGTCTCACAAGTGAGGGTCAAGTCAACAGTCAAAACTGGAACCTCTTAGTAACATCACGAAAGAGGACAGGAACGAAAATATCACAAAGGTATGCGTCTTTTATTATTGCAGCTCATAATACAAGACGCTACACAAATGCAACAAGGAACCAGAAGTACAAAGGATGTATCCACTAGTTCAGCTCCTGTCCATCGGCTCCCAGAGCTCCATGATCGAAGGCCTCGGCTGCCTGAAGTTGAGCTCTCGCATGTTCACCTACTCCCTGTGGTCGTGGTGGACCTCCTGGTGGTGGTGGTGGAATAGCCTCAAAGCGTCGCCCACCACCGGCTGCTCGTCCAGCTCCTCTGCCTCGTCCGCCTCCTCCCTGCGGACCGCCACGGTCGAACTTCTGCCTCTGCCTGGGAGGTTCTTCACTTAACTGTTGATCATCAGCATGGCGGGTCAGACAGTCACGAGCCATGTGACCAATCCCGCCACAGGAGTAACACTGCCCACTCTCGGCACGCCTGGCTCTGACTCCACCCCGGCTTCCACGTACAACTGAGCCTGAGTCGTGCAGTCGGCCACCGGTAGGTCTGGTCTGCCTGGAACCCTGAGTCATCCGTCGGCTACCTGCTGCAGATGACTCTGCCACGTGCCGCCATGCGGTGAGTTGTTGTGCTGGTGTAGACTCAGCAAGGAAACTCTCGATCAGAAGTGCCCGCTCCAGTACTCCTGTCTGAGTCGGTATGCTGAGGGAGATCAGCGATGCCCTGATCTCGTGTCTCAAACCCTGCTCGAAGGTCCGGGCCCGGAAGAAGGGGTCCCGTACCATGTCTGTCGAGTACCGAGAAAGGTCGGTGAACCTCTACGCGTACTGAGCGACCGTCATGCTGCCCTGCCGCAGCTGTAGAAGCTCCTGGATACGCACCGCACGAAGGGTGGCTGGGACGAACTCCGAGCGGAAGATGCTCTCAAAGTCCGTCCAAAGTAGAGATGCCTCATCGTGCACCTGGAGCATCAAGCTCCACCATCGTCCTGCTGCTGCGTGTAGTAGGCTCGCAGCGAGGATCACCATGAGGTCTGCTTGTGTCCTCACTAGCCTAAACACTCGAACTACTGCCTCCAGCCAGTCCTATGCTGCCTGGGGATCCGTCTCCCCGTGAAACCTGGGCGGTCGCTAGCGCTGAAACTCATGCAGTGCGCTGAGGCGACGTGCATCGTCAGCGGCTGCTGCTGGAAGCATCTGGGGCTCGGCGGGTAAAGCTACCGTCGGTGCCACTACTTGAAAAGGGCCCTGTACCGAGGCCTCGTCGCTCGGTGGGCTGTCTTCTCGCTCGACTCTCGGAACCCTAGCTAGCTGCCGTCGTGGGGCCATCCTGAAAGGAGACAGGTGCGCCACGGTCAAACAGTATACCTGGTGAGCTGACACAAAGAAATCACAAAGAAAACATTGAAACACACACGCAATAAATGTTTTCGTGTATTAAGTCGGAAATCAGAAGTCAGGGTCCTGGTGTACGGATACGTCGGCCGCCGCACCAACACTGGACTCCCTGAACTGATAACCACACTCAATACGCTAAACATTATTGCTTCACATAGAAAAGATCAGAGTTTGCGGTAGAACCGAACTCCTCTGATACCAATTTGTCATGACCCGCCCTCGGGGCCCGTGTCGTGACTACCCCAAGCCCGCCTTCCATAGGCCAGGGGCTGGCGACTAGCACCAATGCGTAAAATCCCAGTAAAAAGGGAAGGTATTGCCTTAATAAAGTAAACAAGCACCTCAGAGTAACAAGCGGAAGAAAAGCAGTACACAAAACTAGAACATCTGTGCTGAAGAAAAGGGGCCGGAAATACAAGCCCAACTGTAAAGTAAAGTACAACTCGAAAGGGAAAACAACAACTGAAAGTACAAGCGGCTCCTGGAACATCCTCCTCGATTCCTACCTGAAGGGTAGGTACAGATGGCTCAGCTCCTGGATCGTCCACCACAGATCCTACCTGAAGGGTAGGTACAGATAGCTCCACAACTCCTCGGTCCAACTGTCCGCTCCGAGCACGTCCCGCTCAGTGGTCCTCCTCCGGGTACTGACCCACTCCGTAAGCCTCAACCGCAGTCAGCGCTGTCCATCGTCTGCAACCAACACAACAAAGTGCGGGCATAGCCCGTGCAGGGGTGAGTATAAGATACTCAGTAGGGACCCCGAGGCCCTCGAAGGTCTCCCGAAATTCACAAAGGATAAACCACAGGAAGGATCCAATCACGAAGTAACATCCAGAATTGATTAGGTATATGCCCATACATATACCTATGTCACCAATTTCCGTTCGGCTCCAACACGAGCCCAAGAAGATCCCAATCCACAAAGAAGAGTAAACAGTAAAATCCACATAGGATAACAGTACAAGTCCACATGGTTTATAACAAGTTTATGAAATCAACGGATAACCATTACCCAGGTATATGCCCATACATATACCTAAGTTATCAAGCGACCCATCTCAATCATGAGGAAACACAAAGATCATTGACTCAGCTCAAACCATGATTTTCATTATCGAAACCGTAAAAGTTGAAGAGCCCCATCTCTGAAGTGTACAGTGGTCCTGTCACGACTCCGAGGTACTGCTCACTAACCTAAGACTGCTGAAGTACTCCTCCTGTCGAGTACCGCGGGTCTGCTGCCAACTACCGGGCGCTCCGTCCGCTGAGGGTCTGCTGCCAAATACCGGGCGCTCACCTAGATAGCCTACTGAGGTACTCCTCCTGTCGAGTATCGCGGGTTTGCTGCCAACTACCAGGCGCTCCGTCCGTCGTGGGTCTGCAGCCAACTACTGGGCGCTCCGTCCACTGGGCTAGTCGACTCACTCCAAGTCGAGTCGGTTAAGCAGTCGTCAGGTCTCAGTCATCTACACGGTCTCCGTACTCCGCACGAACGCCTCCTCCGTCGCGGGTCTGTCGCTACAACCAAGCGCACACACTCCGTAGAGTATCGTGGGTCCGCCGCTACAACCAAACGCTCCACCGCCAAGGGTCTGCTGCTGCATCCAAGCGCACCACCACTGTCAAGTACCACGGGTCCGCCGCTAAACCCAAGCGCTCCACCGCCCAAGGTAAACAGAAGATTCAGCTCACACAGGTTCGGTAGCACTGTTCCACGTAGGATCGCTGAGTGCTGTAGTCGTCGTCGTCGAATCCACACAGGATCTCTGTACTGTCGTCGTCGCAGTCACAGTAGCTGTCGTAGCAGTAGTAGTAGCAGTCAGTCGCAGCCAGCACTAGGGTTCCCGCACACAGCAAGCTCGTTCAGAGGGTCCGCTCCACAAGCCGAGAGGCTGATACATCAACTGTCACAAGGTCCAGAGTTGATGTATCCAAAAGTTCCGTATCGTCAACAGGAACTCAACGCAACAGACGGCGCGTCGATCGGACGCCCGGTCTGAGAGTTATTGGCATTTTCGTCTCCGGGGCCCGGTTGGTTTTTAAGGAAAAACCAACCCGACCGTACTCCACCTGCGTCCAAACCTCGGGCAGAGTATGCCAAAAGATCCGTCTCACTAAGAGGAACACAACGCGGCTGACGGCGCGTCAATCGGACGTTCGTGGCTCAAGATATGGGCGTTTCCGCTCCGAAGGCCCGGTTGATTTCGTGAACGAACCAACCCGGCCGAACTCAAAGTAATCCGAAACCTTGAGTGCGATATACCGAAACGACCGTCTCGATCCAAGGATCGTGTTGCCGCAGACGGTTCGTCATTCGGAGGTCCGAGGCTCAAGTTATGGCCAAAAGACCAAAACAGGTTCAAAACGGGGGGGTCCGGGTCCGGGCCGACCCGGCCCGACCCCCCCCCCCCCCCCCCCCCGGGGCGGCACGGCCGCCGGCGGCGGCGCGCGGCGGTGCGGCGGCGCGGGGAGCCGCGGCGGCTGTCGCCGCGAGGAGGCCGCACGCGGGGGCTAGCCCCCGCTGATTGATAAGGCGGCGCGGCCTTGTGCCGCGCCATTTGCAAGAAACGGCCCCCACGTGGGGGCCGGTTTAATTAAAAGAACCGGGGGGGCTGCTGCCCCCCTTCCATGGAACCGCCCCCCTCTTAATGAGGGGGGTTTTATATGTCGGTTGGGGGATTAATTCCCCCGGTTTAACTCCATCCGGCCGGCCAGTTGGCCGGCCGGTTTTCTCCAACGGGACCGGAAATTCCGGTCCCCCCCTTCGGCTTCCGACGCCGGCGGCCCGGCCGCCGGTCTTCTCTTCCGCCACGGCCCGGAACCGGCCGCGGTCTCCTCGTCCCGCCGCGGCCCGGAACCGGCCGCGATGTTCATCATCCGGCGCGGTGTGACGGCACCGCGCCCCTTCGCCGTGCTTTGATATTCATTCAACGCGGCGCAACGGCGTCGCGTTCTTGTTGTTTCTTCCATGGTGCGCGCGTGACGGCATCGCGTAAGTTAATCGTAAAATTATCCGCGTGGTGCGACGGCACCACGCCACCTTGCTTCCGCCCGCAAGAATAAACAACATGAACGACGGAGGGGGGTTCGGCCGTGTTCATGCGGTCCGCCCCCCCCCCCCTCACGTTAAATAATAACACTTATATAAAATATTCAAAAGCCTCACGTAGACATGTGATCCATGAGCAAGAAATGGAATAAATTAACAATATTCAACAACCCCTACCTCGGGTAAGATCGAAGATTTGTCAACGTCCCGCGGAAGACAACGTCGCGGTGGTCGGGCGTCGCGGTCGTCGTTCGTCAAATCCGTTGACGAAGAGATATGCCCGAAGAGATACGTCGTTGGCGAATCATCGTATGCCGACGAAGAAGGTCCGAGGAGGAAGCGGTGTTCCCTCTCGTTGACACGGAGGACGAAGAAGAGAGGCGTCGTTCTTCGTCGGAGCTTGAGCGTTCTTCGTGTTCTTCGTCAGAGCTTGAAGATGAAGAAGAAGCTCTCAAAAGCTCTCAAGGTGGCCCAAGCGTTCTAACCCAACAAAAAGAGGGAAGAGCTTAATTTAATCAAAAACATCACAAAGAATTTCAAAGGTTTGAAATTCAAAATGGATAACTCCAAAATTAACTCACTTATTTAATATACATGAGTTGTATAATTAAATAGAAGTTAAGATGTCAAGCCATTAAGAGGGAGAGAGGGGAGTTAGGGAACTTGAAAAGGTGGGGGGTTCGTGTGGGCCCCACCTCCCTCATAACCACACATGGGAAGTTGGGTGGTTGTGGGCCCCACCAACAACTTCCCATGAGAGAGTCTAACCACCTCGAATAAAATAAAATTCACACACAATTTTATTTTACTTATCTTTTAATCCCCAAAACTAACTTTCAACCCGCAACAAACGCAACTCCCGAAAAGGTCTATTTAAGCGAATAACGGCGCTGCGAGTTCATCGGTGCCCTCAGATTTCAATTCCGAGCACCGGATCAAAAGTTAGGAATTCTCGCTCGTTCGTTCACTGAACGTACCCGAGCCAAACTTCAGAAATTGATTCCGGGCACACCGGGCCTCGAAATCAGGTGCCGTCTGAAACCGCGCTCTTGTAAAATTCTAAAGAAAATTTAAGAAAAAAATTTCCCTCGAATTTTACGGGTCTTTACACTTGTATTCTTAATTAGAGACCACCACTGGTCTGATTCACCTAATAAATGGTAAACATCTAGATTGAAATTATCATGTTCTAAACATAGAAGTATGGAAAATATCTTTTCAATGGTATTGATCTATTGTTCAGCAACAAGTCGATCAGATGAGCCACAGAAAGAAGGTGGGTGTTGCCTCATGAAGGACTCAATAGAATATTGTTCAGTTATCTTCTCATTTGGAAGTCCAAAATGATTCATAGCTTGTGTAAGTATAGAAATAAGCTTTTTCCCTCCATCTCCCATAATGTTGGTTTGTTTAGGAGGATAATAAATGCATCATCTATTACATTGATCAACACGGTTCCTTCGGGTTCCAGCCATCGTCTAAATCCCAAAAAGAATAGTGTGAGAGGAAAAAATCATGCTTGGGAAAACAACATAATAAAGGGGGAGTACCATCAATATCTAACATCTTAGGTATATTTCTAATATCATTACCGTAAATCTAGGACTGTAACCTATACTTATAATTAACCTTAGGGACAACCCTAGACATACCTTAGAAATATCTCTAGGGATCTCACTAAAGTTTTCGCATCATTGTTTCCAAAGGTTAACTAAACCATTCCTTTGATACCAACTGTAAAGACCCAAAGCATGATGTGCATGGAAATTACATTACTTTTGAGGAATACTTAATACATAACAAACACAGACACACAAGGACCCTAATATATTTGTGTTTTTGGAAACTCGGAATTTAATCTTCTAATCGTGGTGAAAGATCTTCAACTTATCCCATAAAGATCTTCCCCTTTTGGTTTCTTACCTAAAACCATTATTTATATCCTGGGGAAAAGAAAACATAAAAAGGGTGAGCTCAATTTCACAGTAAGGGTAAGCATAGATAATATAAAACAATCCATAAACATTTGAATGCAAAAGCTTGAACATAAAATCTAAATATCAAAATCTTGAGCAAAGACATAAATCAAGGAAGTAAGTAAGGCATATATCATAAAGGAACATCAATCTTGATAAAATAGAATGGGAATAAATTATGTAATTGTGGAAACCATTCATCACTTGTTATGATTTCCATAGTAGCCAAGTCATTGCTTCCAAGGCCATCTTAGTGGACAATGTCCCTTTCTGAATCGAGTTCACTCCTCATTCCAGTCCTATATCACTGAACCAGATTAACGTACCATTCCATCCATGTCTATCTCATGAGATATAAATCTTTACCCAATTCATTGGAGGGAGATACAGGTCCCATCCATCTCATAATGAAATCATTCTTACGTGTGCCATAACATAAACATAAATCATTCATCATAACCCAAATAAAAAAATGGGTTTCATAAACATCATCCCATCATACCATAATCCATACAAAAAATTGGATATAATTTCATCATAAGAAAATTGAAACCCTGTAAATCATAGAGAAATTATAAACATATGAAATAATGTCATCTTATATAGAAAATGGTTTTGATAAAACACTTAAAATGAATTCTTAATTAAAATATCCTTTCTTCTTCAAAATCATTTTCTTTTCACCAAATTCCATGAAAATTTAAAATAAAGGTATTTTGTTTATAATATTCATAAAATCATATAGGTAAATCTTCATGAAAATGTGGTTTTGTGAAACCGTAAAAATCCGTTCACGCCATATAAGTTAAAAATAACATTCTCCTCGTACTTTTTTCAAAAAAGTCAAAAAGTTCCTAGTATGGTTAACAAAAGAAAGACACCTTCCATAACATGTTGTAAAAGTAAAAAATGGATAAAAAGGGCTTTAAACATACATCAAACCATTTTTGTAAACCAGGCACATGGATGATAAATATAACTCTAGTAAATACTTACGAATAAACAAATCTTGGAAAAAAACAAGATTGGAAAAGTTATCACTTACCTTATGTCTGATACGCTTCATATGTATCTGAAACTCCTGAATAATGATTTAAATAATGTCATTGACTTATTATAGAATCATATTCATTGTTATGTTGTCATAAATGGTTCACTTATGACTTTATATTACCCATTCTTTTGTAAATTCCATGTTAAAGCAGTGTTTTGGGTAAAATCGTTTTTTTATCGTACGTGTTTGGGTTGTTGTTCTTGATATTATTAGTTATATCTTGATTTACTTAATTCCAGAACATAAAACATGATTTATATATAATATATATTCATCATATTCATATATATATATGATCCATCGATAAATGGAATTAAATACACCATTCATGGTTACGGTAGGCTATACGTACGCATGAACACTGTTTTCATTTCCTTATTGAATTGAATGGAATTAAGTAGATTACATAAATATATGTATAAATAAATCCAGTATCATTATTATGTCATATATTTCATTATTACTTACTATATATACTTTATAATCATTCAGGAATGGTTAACATGGAGAATGAATCTCATCACGTCATGGAGACGGTAGTCCGTACGTATGCACGAGCGATGATATCATTTCCCTGATCGTGGAATTGTATTTAAGTGTATGTATAATATTTCAGAATAAATATCACATTACAATAATCATATATAGTTATTTATTTACACCATTATATCCATCCATGTATGGTGGTGGTTGAAATCAGATTACACCACGACGTGTAGACAGTATTCTGTACGTACGCACGCACGGTGATTTCATTTTCCGTACGATGGATAGAAGGTGAAATAGGGTTGTTTCATATTTATAATAACATATCAGTATATAATTAATACTTATTTTATTACTTTATAATGAGACAACTAAATAAGAAAAAGTTGAAGAAGAAAGAAACATGAGAGAATCAGAAGAAGAGATTACCTCTTCTTCGACGCACCTCCTTTACACCTTCTCTTAAAGAAGTAGAGTTGGTCTTTTGAGAAATCCAGAATGTCCAAAATGTTTCTACGAAAGTGGAGAAGAGAAATGGGTAGGGTTTTTCCGAGCATCAATGCTCAAAATCGTGTGATGGGAAGAAGGAAGGGGTGCCATTTTTATCAGCGAGGAGAGGGGCACCTTTGTAAAAACATAAAACATTATTTTATAATAAAGTCATATTCCAGATTTAATGGCTCAATTTGATTTATTTCTAAGATAAGGTGGGTATGGGTCTAAATCCTCTCAACAAATAGATTTTAGACAGGTTTGGGTCATTATATTGATCTTATCTTTTAGTTTTAACTCTTAGTTTATTAGATTGACATTTACCATGTCTCTTTGTATTTTTATATTATATAGTTAATAAACATACCATATACATCCAAGCGGCCCACAAGTGTTCCATTAATAATACACCGATCATGATATTAGTATCTTGGCTGAACCATAGATTTTTAGAAATATAATAACAATTAATAATATAATATTTGTTTTAAAAACTATTTTATGTCAATTTAGACACTATTTGGTAATTTATTTTTTTTGAAAATCTTAACAGCATGATTAGTTCGAAAAAAGTTAATTAAATAAATAATAACATGTCATATTAACCATGAAAATTATTTTAATTCATAAAAAGTCTCAAATTACATTTATTTGGTATTTATAACGTCAATTATCTTAATATTTCATTAATAAGACAATTACTTCATCATCATTGTGTCATAAATTAATTAAATTATTTAATGTCTAAAAATTATAAATAAAATACCATTATGTAGGAAATAGTTTGAGATTTATAATGAATATTTATAGTCGAATTTATCTTATGTATATTCCTATATTAAAAATGATTTAGTTATTAAACTTTGATTTTTACTATTTTAAACCTTCTTTGAAAAAATTAATAATAAATGCCCTAATGTAATCAAATTGGACATGAATGGTCATATTTTATTCCTAAGGTTGGTTTTGGTCGAACTAAACTTATCCAATATAATTAGGACTTGTGTTAGGGTAATAATAATATCATTTTTACCACTAGTTACCCTATTTAATTTTAACCGTGGTAAATAAAAGAAAAAAGTTACAATTCACCAAAAATTATTTTCTTCTCATTGAACCACATTTTATTCATTGATATTAACCGTGTCTCTCGGAGTTTTAAAATTCCACTCACAGAAGTGGTAAAATTATGTTTAATGTGAATTTCCAAATTCTCCTTGGAGGTGGGTAAAAGACAGTGAAAAGTTCAATACAATTTTTATATATATAAAATTATTATAAAATGACTCCAATGAATTACATTGAACATATATAGGTATTATGTATCAATTTTGTCCTAAAAAATATTTATATAAAAAATTAATTATTTAAATAAAAAGTCGGTTTTAATTAGTAACCTAGTGTTTTCAATATTCATCAAAAATTGAATGTTTTCAGAAAAATACCAAAATTTCACTCTAGTCTAATTTGGATATTCCGAATCCAAAAATGAAGTCCATTTTGAAAAATAAAATTTCAAAAAGTGGGTATTACTATTCATAACGGCTAGTTTATATAATATTTCGTTGTTTAGTGAAACTTGGTATTGCGTACAACATACGCTATCATGGAAGGTCACGATTGTGTGTAATGCAAGCCATGTCAGGGATGCGTGTAGTGCAAGATCCTTTTGGTGTAGCATACAAAACAAGACATTAATGAAATTAAGAAGAATATTTTTCATAAAATTTCATGGTGTTACATTTATTTTATATTTTTATGATTCATCTTATACCTATTTATAATCCTGGGTTATTTATTATTATTATGTCGCTACTTTATTACATTTTTAGTTTTCCATAGATTTTCATATTAATAATATTTATGTACTATACTCTAACTCATGAGGGAATAGTTTCCCCATAGACACACCCTAGTCTATCACATCATGTCGAGAGCCTATGACATATGGGGAGACACACTTGAGGACATGTGGCCAACAGTCTCACTGAAACTCTAAGTAGCTCTCAGGGAGGGATTCTACAATGTGAAATCAAATATATTTTTCCTTATACCTTAATATTAGATATTAGATATGATAATAGGATGTAATGGAATTATTAATGATCCTATTCTTGGGTGTAGATAAGACACGTATTGAGGAATCCAAGCTTTACAATGATGGGTTAGTGTTGTTATTTATTGCACTAGGTATAGTATTTATATTTTCATAGTTGGGTGATGCCTTTGTTTTTTAATGTTATTATCATTGAAAGTAGTATGATGATATTAATGTACCTCAGACCATTGAGATAAGGTTGTATCAATTCATGCGTCAAACTAGGCACCTTAGTTCTTAAATACATTTAATTATTCCATGAAATATATATATATTTTTATTCATTTCTGACATTTCATGTGAATTTTTTCAGTACCTTGTTTGATATTCATTTTTTTGTGGTTGTATTTCTTGCAGGAATAACATAATTGAATTAATTAAAGCTCCTACATCAATCTAAATAGTGGTTTCCTTCATAATGTTTTTGATAAACCCCTAATTATCAAATTATTCCAAATTTGAGAAATGAACCATTTGTTCTCTATGATGTATATTACTTGATTTGATGGATGTATAAAAAAATAAATTTAAGAATAATGTTGTTACAAAAATATGGAATGAAAATTCCTTCAATGAAATCATTACATATGAAATTTTTCTCATTGATATGGGATATAAAGTTAATGTCATAGTTAGTTGGAAAGCCAAATTCTGTTTATAGAATATTGGATTTTATATGTTCTAAATGGTGATTAACTTAACAACCATTGGATATCTATGTGAATGTAAATAATAATTACCATAAATAAATTTAAATATTAAACTAAAATGTTTACCGTTAAATGAGGATTCCAATTTCAATGTATAGGTTATTTTCCACTATATATTTAAATTGAAACTCCATTTATTAAAACCTATGCTATCTGATATGAGATAGCGACCATGACCCAACCATAAAAGGGGAAGTATGAAGTGTCATTTTTGGGTTGAATGTGGGGGTTATTCTATCTAGATGACCCACACTAACATCTATGTTGTGTGACGCTAGTGTGGATGTTTAGGCCATAAAATACCTAGGGTATGAGGAACCCAATCAAGTGTAGATCATGGAAAAGGATGTTTCGCATTTAGAACATCTTCCCAACTATCCCTTGAGTATATAGTGGGAAGGGATCCATGTCGATAATGATTTCTGGTATATGAATAGTAGATCAATGTTATGCTAGGAGGTGGTATACTACAAGTTGATCTGCCTGAGGAGGTGGTCGTAGCTGAGGTAGTAAGATATCTGAGGTTTAGTGCCAATAGAGGCTGCCATCCTAGTTCAGTCTGGTTGAATCTCAAGGTTGACACTCATTCCATATATATGTAGAGCAACCTATTCTTGGGAGTAGATTTCAAGGCCTTCTACAATATGAGGTACTATTCATGTTGCCTCTTCATTAATTTCATCCCAATTAGATTCATGTGCATCACAAATCATTATATTTTATACATTTATGTGAATTTTGGGCTGAGAAATTGGGTACATGAGTGACATGAATACTCTTGAGACATCGTTAGGGTTTTGATTAGATGGTATACACTAGTGATTGGCCTTTCCCCTTGAGAGTAGTGGGTGGTATCTTTATCAGTGATTAAGTAATGCATATCACGGAAATCTATAATTTTGTGGATTGAATCAATGGTTTATTCCCTAGTTCTTTTTCTAGATTACATCCTATAAGAGATGTGGATTTCACCATTGATCATGTTCCAAGCTTATCACTTGTGTAATTAACTCCCTATAGGATGGAACCTACAATGCTCCGGGAACTCAATAAGTATTTGGATGATCAATATGCAAAGGTTTTTATACAGTCCACCACATCACCATGGGATTAATATATTCATTTAACCAAGACGTTAAATGATACCCTCATGTTAAGTGGGAATTAATGATGGTAGAACCATATTATGGTTATGAACTAGTATCCAAGACCAAATATAGAGGACCATTTCAAAGCACTCCAATGAAAATCAATTTTCTCCATGTTCAATTTGAGGTTAGGAAATCATCATGTGGATGTGAGGCCATCAAACATGTCATGTATATCATTCTAATGTAGGTATATCTTGTACAATTATTTTTCTATGACGTTTAGTCTTATGAATGTGCCACTAGTTTTCATGGCCTTGATGTATTTCATTTTACCCCCATACCAAAATTCATTTTTTTGTAGTCATAATAGAATAAATTTTGAAGTATTATCACACTATATATGACCATTTCCAACATATTGATATCATGATAAATACACAGAGAGAGCACCAAACTCAAGAGAATTTCAGAAAATTCATCCTTTATATTGACAAGGTTCACATATTGGGTTTGATAATTTCATAGGAAGGCATATTTATTAACCCAATGTTGGATAGTGACAAGGTTTCCTAGCAGAATCCCATGATTGTTTTTTATATACAATATTTCTTGGAATTGGATAGATATTATTGGTTATCCATCAATGACATCTCATACCTATAAGCACCTTCTATGGTCTTTTCTAATACATCTATAAAATTTTCCTAGTATGATGCTTGATAGATTGTCTTTTAGTTGTTGAAGGAGATACTAAAATTAGTGAAAATTATAATTCTACTAGAGCAAGATAGATGATGTATTTCTTACTCTAATGCCTCATGAATTGTGTTATGAATAGTTTTGATGCAAGGAGATAAGGTTGTACCATATAGTTCCTACTAGATGGTTCTTCATGAGCCGAATTACCCTACGAAAGAACTCATGTTAGAAGATATTGTTTGTGATTTATTATGGTTGATACATTACCTATTTTGTGAGAGGTTAATTGTTTACATGGATAATAATGTCTCAAATACATATCCAATCAAATATAATTAAATATGAGGCAACACTGGTCGATAGAATACCTACAGTTTTTTGACATTCACAATAAATATACATATTTTAAGGGAAATTCATTACTAAAAACCCCTTGTTAAATAACCCAAGAATGGTCTTCTTAGAGGTTAGTTGTGAGTGGAAGTGGATGGATCTTTTTTTAAGATATTTCTTGATGTGTATGAATATCATGGTTATCCAATTTTACCATATCTAGTAGTGATTTCCTCACTTATATTGTAGGTGTGGATGAGATATCAATAATATCCTATCGGACTCATCTTGAGAGAGTGTGTCTCAGTTGAGAAGCCACGACCTTGTTGGGTTATCAATGTGAATGAGAACATGATCTTCTATAGAAGTATCTAAATTTCATCAGACATATGGGAAAAGGTTATATTGGATTATCATTCTTTTAATTGAGTAGGTCACATTTTTTATTGAAGATGTATCACAACATCCATCATCATTATTGGATTCCATCTATTAAAAGGAAGCTTATAGGTGTTATCATATGGTGTTCTGGCTATCAGTAGATGATGTTGGAGCACCACTGACCTACTAGACTTATAAAATAACTATCTATTCCTAACTGGAAATAATATGATATGACTATGGATGTCATGAAGAGACTTCCAAGATCCCCTTTAGGTAGTAATTTATTATGGGTGGTCATCAAAAAGTTTACCAAGGTAGCACAATTCATAGTAATTAGAGAGACCATATTAGTTGGTGATGTTGGGAGGCTATATATTTGGGAGAATTTATTCCTTTATATAATTCCCCATTCCATCGTATTATACCGATATGACATATTTACTTAATAATTATAGAAGGGGATACTAAAAGCATTGGTTCACATGGGATATTGAGTATAGTGTATATCCCTCATAATTATGGGAAGTCTTAGAAGATGATATAGTTGTTTTAGGACACGCTTTGATCATCTGTCATTGACTTCAATTGTTGAATGGAAAAACATATTCCTCTAACCTATTTTTCCTATAGTAACATGTTTTAAAAAATTATTCAGATTGATTTTTATGGGGCCCTGTATGGTTAGTCAGGTCATTCACATCGATGATGGTCAGAAACAGAGGATGTAGCACTACATGGTCGTCATCTCATTAAATAGACATAAAACCAAGTAAATTTAATTTAGAAATGAATGTCCAAAGTTTAGTTAATGAATATTGATTTTAAAGATCATGAACATATGCCTCTAATTCTTAGGGTGAGACATCAGTACATTCTTCCAATATTACAAAGATTAGGTCACATAAGGATTCAGATGTAGGGAAAGTTATCTCCTCGATATGTTGGTCATCTTTTAATCAAATAGAGGGTCAGGCCGATAGCCTATTGATTCATGTTACATCAAATGTACTAGTTTATACAGAACATCGTCAATATACCACAATTTACTAGATATCATACTAACATGTATAATACATGTTATACTTTGGATACAGAGATGGGTGTAGATACTCCATTTGAGGATCATATGATGCTAATGATCAATTAAATAATAAAGGATCTATATTTTAGGTCAGTTCCTCCAGTGTTAGGGTTATGGATGAACGACCAAGTACTTAATGAGGCTTGGGAGATATAGGTTGCTGTACATGATCAGTGGTGAGATATTTTCCAAGATTATGTTTTACAACCCTCATAAGGGAAAACCAAGGATGAGTTTTTCAAGGATGGGAGGTAGTAATATCCTGGATTTTTGATGTGTTGCATTTCCTTTTCGGTTTTGATTCAACATGGATTCCTCTCATAATTAAAGGTAGTTTTTCTCTAGGAAATAAAAATGAAAGAGGACTAGAACCAACCGAAAGAAAGAATAACTGATGTGTATTTAAATAAATGGGATGTATTTAATAGTCAATGTATATTTGGAAGGATGGATACCGTTTTCGTTATGTAGATGTTTTTCACTAGGGTGGAAAAGTGAAGCATTACACAATGTTTAATTAATTTTCATATCGTGTAGATTATTTAAGCAGGTTTTTTAAATGGTTAGGGGCTCATTTTAATAGTGACATATTTTTCTCCCACAAAAAAAAGAAGAGTCGTGCAAGATACCTCATCCATGAAAAGCTAAGGGCCCCTCTCCATCCTCAGTCTAAGATAATTGGGATTCACCATCAACTATGCTAAATCTACAATAAGAACCTCCATAATAATCTTATTTCCTTCCATCATTTATCTCGCCATATTTTTCACAATTGTGGTGCAACATATTTTTCCGTATTTTTAGGGCATGTGTCTATTCTTTTGATATCTCTTGATCTATACTGATTCCAGGGTTGACACTGGACATGGAGAGTACTACCACCCTATGGTAGATGTTCTAGATTCTTGCCTAATGTTTGAATCCATTTATATTTCTAGTCATTGTGTCATATGGTGGAGTTCTGGTTCGATTCCCCTAATCTATTAAAAAATTTAATTTGAATGGTTTATGATACTCACAATGGTCCTAGATAGTTGGGAATCAACACATCAATTATCACCTTGACGTTATCTACCATGAATTGGTGTAGCTTCCTTTAAATACTATTTTCCCCCAAACATAAATTTTTATATCACCTTCTTAGGTATCTGTTCCCTTATGTTATAAGATTCAATAGAATTGATATTGAACAAATGAATAGAGTTGAAATGATATATTCCCGATTCCATATTCCTAGTTAAATTTTCTTTAATAAAGTAAAATAGTTGTTTGAATTGTTTCAAATTGAATTTATTTCTAAATGGTTAGATTCCAATTATCTAAGTCATACCACATATCCTAGCCAAGAGTAATACTAGTATTCTTAAGGGATTCCTCCGATGATCTCTTAGTTATCTATAAATAGAACATTTCAATTAATTTTTGACATGATTGGAATGATACTATTTATTCCTGGAATTGTCTCACCATATGTTCACCTTTACTTTATGTGAGTGATATTAGTTTTATATGGGAGACACCATGGATATGATCAGTTAGTATATGGTTATACGAGGTCAATAGTGATACGTTTCCCCCATAGTGACATACTATCGATGGGGTTAGAGGGTTTTTTCAAACCACATTGAGGGAGATTCTTAATATTCTATTTATAGGGAAAATTTCATCAACAATTCTTGAATGGGTTACCTTGTTTCAGAGATATTTGACTTAGTCCAACGTATTGGGAGTTAGTTGTGTATCCAATGAGGAACCTAGAATAATTTATTTATTTTTCTATTAATTTGATTATATTTTTAGTGGAATAATGATAATTATATATGAACAAATTTGATTGATCGTGACACCATTTTTTTCACTATAGAGTATATCCCACAACGTATTTGGAATGCCTTTGTATCCCAAAAAGACTTCATGATTAACTTTGTTGTTAAAGGTAAGTCTATTAAATCTAATGGTTGATTTCACATTCTAGGTCGGTGTACTATTGTATAGAGTCAATTAAATTATCTTGATGGTTGTAGAGGAAGTTTTTTCCTTTTTGTATTCTTCTATAGCATGTGGTATATTCCCGGTTATGATATATCTTGTGTACTAATTATTTTTAATTTATAAATGACACCATTATCATCATTTTTGAAATTTTTTTATGACTCATCTTACTCATGTTTATTATCTAGGTTTATTTATTATTATTATATCTATTCTTTGTTACAATTTTTTTTTACTTCTTAACATATTTAAATTTTTATTCTGCTACACTAAATCTAATGCTGGTATAGTCTCCATAATGTAAAACCCTAGGTCCTCGATACTATTTAGAAACCACCAATGTAATGGGAGGTGTGCTTGAGGTCATGTGGAAAACCATCTTGTGGAACCTTTATGTGGTTCCTAAAGTGGGATAATGTAGTAAAATACTTTTGTTATTTTGAAAAATAGGTAATCCAATTCAATTTTTATACAGAGAACCAATTTACACACAATGGTCATAGTAAGGGTTGGATTCTAGATTTTCATTTGAGATAACTCCTTAATTTGATTTATAATGATCGTTAATGAATGGTAAATGAGATAATGGAGGAACCTTTTTGGAATAAAAAACCACAATTTGGATAAACCATAAAATGATAAATTACATTAATAAAATACCCCTTCAATTACATGTTCATCACTAAATAAATAACTACCTCACGCTAGCAATGAGAGTGGGAGAAAAAATAGATTTATTAAATCCTATATAATTGGAAGAGTAAACCTACTGGACGACTCTGTGTAGTGTAGATAATACCCCCATGTTTTTTTATCTAGTAGGAAATCTTTTATTAGTGTTGAAACTTGCAATAAACTAGTAATCATTGATGGTGGGTTTTTTTAATTCATGAATAATGTAGAAAATAATTAGTATAGATTTATAAATGTGTCCCCATGTGTTAACTAGACACATTAGGTCATTATGGTGGTCATATTTCAAAGTACACATCAATTCACAAATTTTTTTCCTTCCAAGTTTTTGTCCTTTATATAATGGTTTTAAATCATAATATTTCAGGCCCCAAAATTCTTATTTGTGAGTTTATTGTGTTACCCATTCTACAAACACATCTTACATATTGATAGTATTATGAGGTAAATGTTGTTTTACATCATAAGCTACGTCATATATAAATTTTCCCTTGTGATCCAGCTCCAACATATTCTATAAATTCTACTATTGTGTGGTGGAAACTCAAACTGTAATGTGATGTGTCTTCCACTCCACTATTCACCTCATTTTTCCTTTTTAATAATATTTTTATACTACCAAAATTAAAATAATAATATAAAAATGCAAAATATTGGAAACAATATCAATTAGTTTGCACATATTAGTGAATTAAGATACCATAAAATTATCTCCCAAAATGTACGTATCAAATACCCCATGGTTTAATTCATTCTTATTCACAACATTTAATTGACAAAATTCTACAAAGGATACTTAAATTATAACGATATAAACTCCATTTCAGAAAAATTATTAATTAAATATATAAATTAAATACCTAAGCATCGCATAGGTAGATTCATAAATGCCTGAATTTTCAATGAAAAAATTCAATTATGTATTTGAGTTTTCAACTTGAAAGAACCAAGATTCTTCATTCAAGAATTTTTATTTGGACATTTTTATTAATAAGTATATAATTTAGAATTTAACACACGTTAATTTTTTTTAATGAACAATTTAAAATTGTAAATATAATTTAGTATATACCTCAATAATATGTCTCTTACCATAGTCATCCAAGGAATTTAGTATCATTACCATGTAATGGAAGAATCCAATAATAATCATGAAGGAATAATTATAATGATCGAATGGATTTTGTTATTTTTGATAGGTGGGTAAATTATGTGAAAACTAATAAATATTAAAAGTATATTTGACTCTATATCATAATTAATTATATCAAATGATAATCTCATTGAAATTCTCCCATTATAGATTTCATCTATCTATTCACTCAAAAATTCTCCAGGTGGGCTCATGATACAGCTAAGAATATTGAATGAAGAATTAATTATTTATTAATATTATATTTTTTCTTTTGTTCAAAATCCATTTTTAAGAAAAATATCACATACACCACCTAGATTTATACAATAAAAATTTCATTAGTCATGAAATCGTTATTTTATTTCTACCAATACACAATAAGTTTTTGAATTTATTGTTTTTTATATTAAATTATCATCAATATGGAAGAATAATAAAATGAAATTAATAATACAAGGAATCTCCCCAAATTATTATATAACCCTCAAACTGTTTGATTGATTAATTACCTCCCTATCCACTATTGAATGTATCACCCACACACTTATTTATTTTAATATCGTGATTTATATTTTAGGGTAGGGTAAGAATATATGAAATAGGCTTGTAAATTATCTCATTTACTTATAAGGTTGTTCATGTATTCTACACAAAATAGAATGATTGATAAAAGGTGGTTTCATGTGTAAAGGGTTAAAAAATTAATTCATCAATCAAATTTAAAAAAAAATTATTCATTCAGAACATTGATAAGATTCCAAGAATAGTATAGAAGTGAACATGTCAGAGTCACTCAATAGATATAGTGAAGAGAATATTTGGAAATATTAGTCTTAGAGGATTTGTTGATAATGAGAAATAATGGTTTGGAAAACTACTCATGGTATTGCATATTAATAATTAAATCAATTAATGAAAATATATAAAATCAAAACATGGCCAAATATAAAAATAATATTTTATAAAAAATGACAATTCTCCCCCAAAACATTATTTTCAGAATAATAATGATGATTGTTATCTAAAATATTTATTTCCCCATTATTATCACTCAAATATTTTGAAAAATGAATTTAATCCCATGGAATGAATATATCCTAAGAAGATTATACATCGTTGATTAGTTGACTAAACAAATAATCAAATAAGAAATGAATCATTTAAATTCATGCTAAAAAATAATTAAATTTGTGGAATATAATTGTAAAATAAATAATTGAAAAGCATACACCCCTTTCAATAACAATTGTGGTTTGTGTTGTGAATTCTATTCATTTCCTTCATTCTTGTTTATTCATAGTGTCTTAATGGTATAGGAGAATATAAATAAATATCTTAATATTAAATCCATTATTAATGAAATTTTTGACATTTTGAATAGATATGATGTAGCTAAAAATAAAAATGAAATTCAAAATAATCATTATATAAAATTAAATCTCAAAAAGTAATAAAAACTCAGGGTTCTTCAAAAAAGATTTTATTTTTAAATGATTATTTTCCTTGAACACTCTTGGGTTAAAAAATCGGATTGTTGTATAGTGCTAGCCATATTTATTTAATCCAGTCATGACATTTTTGTGAATCCTTCAGAACTCATCTTCACCTCAAAGAAATTATAATGGAATGCAGTATAGGAGACCAATATATGTATATATTTTTTATAAGTTGAGATAACTCAGTCTATATCATAACATTTAATAGTTCATATTCTTTATCTATTAGTTGTGTTAGTTCCACTAATTCAATGTTCACTTCATGTTCTACATGAATATCTTCATCTTACTCTTCTTCTTATGCATATTCAGGGAAGATGGATGCATGTATTTCTTCTTCTTCATGGGGCTCTATAACAATTTATTATATTTTTCAATAAATGTGAATGTATTCTCATACACTTATATTAATTATTCCTTTATCTATAATCCATGTTTTTACATAAATAAATATAAAAAATTCTATAGTCAAGGTTTATTTTTCATATTTTTCTGATTCTTCATTTCATTCACTAAATTGTTCTATATCCAACTAAATATTTGTTGTAGGGTCCCCTCCATCCTATAAATATTCAATGTCAAGGGAATGATAAATTGATTATAGTAATACTAGGGAGTGGTGCATATATTGTTTTTCCATTCATTCATTCCCATTATGATTATCATTGAATTAAATATCCTTGAAATGGTTTGTAGTGTATACAATGCTTGGGTATGGTTTCAGGTGCTCTTTGAATTGATTATTAATTATTTTAATTTTCCCAATTTATTGCATAATTTCCTCCATTAGGATATAGATCCTTTAGTTGGTAGTAATTATTCTCTCTAGCCTTTCCATTATATTCAAAAATACATAGTGTGAAAATTTAATAATAATAAAAAACTGTGCTAAAATTAGGAAAACAAAAAATATGAGAAAATTGTTTTACTAAAATATTAATTTAATATAATCTCAAAACATATCCCTAGAAAAGATTCCAAAAACTTATAGCCCAAGGGGAATCATTCTGTTCCCATAGGGAATGAGAAATTTGAAATGTATAACACACCATAGAAAAATAACTAAACTATTGGGTAGTATAGGATATCCATGACTGAGTTTGACATCACATAGATATGATTAGAGAAAATATAAATTCAATAATACAGAAAAAACTATTTTTGATTTGTATAAATTAAATTTAATCTAGAATGAATGCTATTGGTTAAGAATTTGGGAAATAAAAATAGAGAAATAGTGTCAAAAAATAATGAATCCAGTTTCATGGAGTGACATGGTATGAATAAATTAACCAAAAATAATTTAGTCATTAGAAACATATCCTAGTGAGTCCATTGGATATAGTAAAATCTATCCATCCAAAACACTCATTTTTTTCATGGAAAGGTACTTTAAATTAAAAATGAATTGGTACAATAAGATATATTTATACATAAATAATGAACTAGTCGAATGGTCATAGTGAATGTATAAACCTTAGATCATACATTTAACAATTCTCATTAAATCATATATTGTTAATGATCATGGTCAAAGAAATAATGAAATTATATCACACCTTTGGGTCCTACAAAAAAATCATGTGAAAAGAATCCATTATGGTTTAGAAATGATGAACACATGTGAAATTCCAATATGTATTTTAATAAAAAACAATATACCTTATGCATTCAATATAATTTACTCTTGAAAGGCATGGATAAATTAAATCACCACTTATAATACCCATTGAATGGTGAGAAAAGGAATGAAACCCCACATAGTATTAGTTGCTGTAGGAGTTTGATGTCACATTGTCCTAGATTCATCACTCATCTTTATCTACTAATATATATCTCTAATATAGTGGACAATAATATATAGGCACACGCATTGAATCCCTCAAGACGGAATAATAAATTTCAATGTTGATGGTGAGTTAATGATGTAGAATTTTGGTTCATGGTGTGAATTGAATGGCTCTATATCTCAATGTCTATATTATTGATGAACTAACATGATAAATTTTATTCACTATATAAATATATGTGACCATCTACAATTTCTAGTCGATATAATGACATAAATGTTTATTGATGTGTAAACAAATTTTATGCGGCCTTTGGAGGATTTTTGAATTCATTCATACTACAAACCCTAATAGATTAACGATGTCAAATCCATTTACATCATAAATAATAATTTTTTAATTTTTATATTACTTCAGTAGTATCTATCCTATAATGGATTTTATCTTTAGAATTCTAGTGTTGCATTTTTTGGTTCATTATTAAAATTTCTATATTATCCTACAAAAAATACCATAACTAGTCAAATTATACATGGTTTTTAATCATTAATCAATTAACTAAAAAAATAAATATATTAAAACACCCTTTTATATATGTGAATTAAATACCTATTTCAATACCATCAACTTTCTTTCTCGGAATGGATTATGATATTAATGATTTAACGATAATTCTATTAATCCCCTTAATTTCTCATGGGAAATTTTATTATAAACCCATTATGAAACATGTTTATATTCCATAGGTTATGCTATGATTAAATGATTTTTTATATGACTCATATTATCCGAATGGTTTATTTTATGATGCAATGAAGAACGTTTAATGGTCTTTAAACACTCATATGTATGGATTATGACTATGTGATTAGTAATATCTATATATATCTTGATGATAGGTCGGTCTGTTATATCCCTTCAATGCATTGGATAGAGAAAAAAGAGCCCAAAATATCTTAAGATATTATAGAGTTAATAAATTTATAAGAGATTGTGTTGTTAACTTGATGTAATTTACTCTTATATAATATTGAAATAACAAGGTAGGAATTTCAATTATGAGAATTTGTCCACAATGACACTCTTCATAGTGAACCATGATTAAGGAATTTATTGTATATTCTTTTGATTATAAAATTCTATGTATTAGGATTATGATATGTCCCTGGGTCTCATTATTGATTATTTATTACATCGAACTCTTATGAATTATTTATTTTGATTAAATAGTATTCTTCTAGGATTCATTATTTTGGATCATTTACTAATTAGGTATGATTATTTTATGTTATAATCATGTTCATATATAAATATTCAAATCTTATGGTCACATATGATCATTTATCGATATATTCTATGTTTAACCTCACTCTACATTTGAGTTAATCCATTCGTATGTTTCCTTTTGCAATGATATTATGAAATGATCAATGTATTGTGTGTCTAAGAAGTGTATTATATGAGAATAAAATTGTGATATATATTCAATATCATTCAATAAATAATATGATTTCATATCTAGTCTCCAAATAATATAAATCGTTATGATACTTGGTCATTTATTATTATGAGATATAATTAATATTCCTATAAAATGATATACAATTTATGATTATTATTCCTAGGTCTCCTCAAAAATATTTTAAATTGTGGCAGTAGAAGGAGGGTGCTCCTTTTTTTAATCAAAAAAGATGAGATGGGGCAAGAAGTGGAAATTTATATGATAATCCTTATCCTCTAATAGTAGAGTATGAAAATATAGGTTCTATTTATATTTGTTAGATAGTTCATGGAATAGGTCTTATCTAGTTATAATTTTTAGAGTATCTAGTTCCATTTTAGATTCATATTGTTTGAGGACCCTTTTCTTTTATTCTAATTGAGTACACATATTTTTTTTATTCAAGAACTCTATATTTATTTATTTCTCAAAACCTAGATTAAACTATGGACATGTGGTTGATAAACATCCAGTGACCTTATCACTATCTACTTTATTTGTAGGTCAAAATTATCTATTGAAAACTATGTAGATACTATGAACTAGTTCGTGGGTAGTATTACACTTTTTATAACTTCCTATATTTTTGGATGCCTCTATAAAACATCATCCTTGGCATTGATTGGTAATATATAGTGAATGATATCATGGAGTTATTTAGTATGAATATTACACTGTAGGATGATGAAAAATATTCTATTTTGTTACATGGGGAGGGACACCCTTGGATGGGTCAAAGGACCATTTCTTCATTGACTTCCATGATGGATTAGGTGATGTTGATTTCATCAGAGCTTTAGAAAATGGATTTTACCTGGATTATGGAGGTGTACCTTGATGTATTCCCTAAAGAGGTTGTGGAATTACCACCATGATGGGAAATCTAGTTCCGGATATTTCTATAATTGGGAACATTTATGATCACAATATTTTCATATAGGATGGAATCTTTTGAATTGTGGGAGAAGTGGAAATGGATCAATGATCTCTTCCCACAATTTATTTCTGTTCAAGTGAATATAATTCAATAGGTTATTATTTTTCTTAAATATGGTTAATGTAAGTCTACACCTATGTTACAATTATCATTTCTTGAACAAGGTGATAGGGAGGAATTTTTACCCTCTTCCAATGATTAATGATTTACTTGATTATGTTAAATGATTTATTTGGTTCATGAAAAATGATATATAGTTGGGTTATAATCAAATTCATGTAAAGGATGAGGATATTTTGAAGTCTTATATCTAATGACGTAATGCGAATTATGTTTTCATCATAATTTTAATCTTCATGGAGAAAAATTCAGTTGTATTCATCATATTCATGAATATGGGATTTCCAGTGATTATGGATTGGTTTGGGGTGTGGACATTTTTTATTCAATGAAAATATTTTCTATATTTATAAATATTAATTTTCAAAGAATACTATTACTTTTTCAAACCATAAATTTAACTTGAATGAATTTCTCAACATTTCATGGAACATTAATATCATAATGTTTTATTATATATACATCCTAAAATTAATTTTTATTACAGAATATAGTTTTCATATCTATTTGATATATATTATAATCATAACATGATTCTATCTCTAAAATTACCCAAACAATTTTAATCATAAGCATTGACCCTATTTTTTTCGTATTCAATAACATTATTTTGATTAAAACATTAATATACTAAAATAGAAATATATATATATATATACCATACATGACTATCTTATTGAAAATGAACAAATTTCACCCAATGGGTTTCACCAATCCATATCATTATACTAGGATTCAATCCTAACCATCAAATACTAATTCCTTTTTATAATCCATAAAAATTAGTGTTTTATTAAAGTCATAACTCATGATGGATTTTTTTGTGATAGTGAATCATCTTATATGAATATTTCAACACCTACATTAGAATCGTGAAATCCATATCACATGGGTTCTTAATGAAATATACCATTCCTTCATAATAATTCTGCATAGTGTGTTATATCATTTTCAACAACCAATTTATTTTGTCATCAATCATAATAATAAAATATTATTTAGGGTATTTATTTTAATAGAGTTATTATTTTATTCATTAAATTATTTTTTAATGAATTACATTCATAAATAGACCATTTAAAAATTAATAAATAATTTTTTATCTGATTAATTATAGATGTAGTAACAAACATTCACTTTGAATTATGTAAAAAAATATAAAGTGATATAATTATTATTTTTTATTTTACATTATTTAATAGTAATTACATATTCCTTGAAACAAATAACCATCATGAATGATAAAAAACACATGAAATTTAGTATCTAATTTGGTGAATTTAAAATAGCCTTCAATATATCAATAGTTTTTTCCAATAAATTATTTTTTGTATTATATCCCTAAAAAGAAATTACAAGGTCTTTATGACTTGTAATTTTAGGTATAAAAAACCCTAATGTTCATTTTTTTTCTTTTATCCCACAGGAATATAGTTTTCAATTTGGTGTGACTTATTATTCTACACCATAATATTCAAGGTATTCAGTAAATAATTGTCTCACATATTATACTACTTGATTTAATTGAATATATTAAATATTTTTTAATTTTGAATTATTATATCATTTCTGAATACTCTAAACATTTCATTCATTTCTTAGTTTTATTTCATAAAATAAATATTCTCAGAACTATTTAGTTTTTCCTTAAGGTAATTAATTATTAAAATACATTATGGGATACTTATCTTATCAAACAAAATATATAAATATGATTATGTTCTAATAAATAATTATCTATTTTCCCCTTACCCTTATGATTACGTGATCATTTTACCTAGTAAAAAACATATACATAAAATGATTAATGACAATAAAAAACATGTTTTATATCATTATGAATTATTGCATGAAATAATTGTATATATATTATATGTGATAATTCAAATGGAAAAAAATAATTTAAATTATTAATTTTGATCATATTATAATTTACATTACAAATATGACTAAAAATATATAATTTGTTTGGTGGTAACCATGATAATGGGACTGAAAATCTGTTTATTAAAAAAATTAGCATCATTTTTTCCATTACAAGTAATAAAACAATCATAATCTATGAGTGAAAAAACATCAAATTATTAATGAAATATGATTAAATTATTATAGATATAATTATAATACACTAAGAAGAATTATATTATTTATCCCTACATAGAATTCAACTAGTCTTACTCCATTTCTAACTCAAATATCTACTTCTCCCATTTCCAATTTCCTTAATTATTTGAGAGAATCTACATTTTCCAAAAATTATATAACATTTATATTTTATATAATAGATGAAACAATTATATAACAATATCATATATTCTAAATATTTATATAATAGATAACAACATAACCTCAATTATATATTATGAAACCTTCAAATAATTTTGATGAGAATTTTTTATCTCTTGTGAGGTAAAATTAAATATCACATTTGATGTGAGATTATGGATAATGTATAATTTCTCATTGTGTTTTTGATTAATTTTAAAATTATGATATCAATTGATGAAATTAATAGCATTAAATTTCTTATCTCAATGATTTATCTCAATGATAAGTTTGACAATTTTTGTTATTAAAATAATATATATAAAAATTATAACCAATTATTAGAAATTATTATATTTTTATTCAGTATGTTCTTTTATAAAATATACTATATGGAAAATAAAATCCATTAATATTATAAACCCAACACACCAAGATCTATATTTTTATATGTGAAAACCCAAATAATTAAATATTATAATACATTGTTATTAAGGTAAAAATATTTTATTTGAATGAAATACCACTCTTGGAATATAGAGTGAAAAATTTATTTCTAAATTCACCTTAATAATTTGATCAACCCAATTTTATTATTTTCTCATCTGATTCAGTAAACTATCCAATTTTAAACTAGTATTAATAATCAGAAAATTAATACCATTTTCATATTAAAAAATATTTACAATTGATGCTCAAATACTCATTTTCCATATAATTTTTGATTAATAACTCTAAGAATATTATTTTTATAAAAAAATAATTTTTATAAAAAACAATACATTTCTTAATTAAGAATATGAAAAAAATAGATGAATACGAATGTTCCCTAAGAAAGATAGTATACATGGAATAGTTTTGTTGGAGTAATCACCATAATTTAGGAAGAGTAAAACAATAATTTTTGTAGCAATCATTCCCAATTCCAATACCACTATGCATACTCTATAATTTTTGTATGACTCACGCACTCTTCTAATTTTAGTTCCCCCATCATGACCTATTTCATTGTAGTGTTTTTATTCTTTATATTATGTTGATTATATGATGGTATTTTACATATAAATGTTCCCCATGGACTTCCATATTTTACTAACATAGAGAAATTGGACTATAATAACTGATACTAGAGTAAAATAATCCCTACCATTGTAACTCTCATAGTTTATGAATTATTCCATGAATTATTTATATAATGATACAAAAATGAGGGAACTTGAGTGAACTACGTGTTTTATAAAAAAAAAGACATATCAACGAACCATTTTCCCAGGTCTTGAGTATATAATTTAGTAATTGATCCATAGTTTGAATGTGTGAATACAGTAATAATTTAGCAATCTATTTCCAAGACCCATTATGTTAATCTTCTAATCCCCAACCTTTACAGTATACCCTAATCTAAATCTATTCCTAAACATACATCCAAGGTGAAGTTCCTCTAATGCACCCATGTGTATTTTCTACTGTTAATGGAATAATTTCTCTTATATATAATAAGCCAAATGAATGAATTGATAATCTCAACACCTCTACAGCCATAATTCAAATACATTTCCGTTTTTCAATCTCATGTGGAACTTAAGATCATGTATCACATTTATAATATAATCCATGCATCATATAAAATGTATTTTTCATGTTATTCATCTTCCCAAAAGGTATCCTCAAAACCATGTTAATCATGCACCACTTGGCTAATGAAAATATTTCTTCTATAAAAGCTAGTGAAATATATTTTATCAATGTATCCTTTATCGATGTTGGGGGTGAATTTTTCTTCTAAAGGTTTACCCCAATCCCTCCATGCATGGATTATTAATAATTTCTTAAATATCAAAATTTCATCTACCATTCATATATGAAAATTTCAAGGGATATATAACATTATATATAGGATACCATTTAACAATAAAACCTTATTCCTTCACCTATATCATCTTTGTTTATAAAATAATTACTTATACAAAATTCGAACAATTAATATTTCTAGGATTTGTTCAAATAGAGAGAAAAAATTTTTAACATTAAAGTAAAATATTTATTGGTACTCATATCATGAATCTAGAAGAGAAAAAATAATTAATAAAAGACTGTCCAATTCATAACCATTGTCCTGATCATATGAATAGAAGATCGATTCTATATTACTTACTCATATCATAGTATGACATCTCAAAAGGTCCTAATTTGTAAGAATAATTCATCAAATTGTCATACCATGTCATATAAATTTAATTAATAACATATACTTATGTGGGTTCAGATTCCTCCATACATGATTTCTAGGAATCCCTATAAGGTCCCAATCCCTCCACCATGAAACCATCCCCTTCATTATATAACCAAATTATTATTTTTTATGACGTAATACTCATGCATATCATTATATATATATAGTGATTCAGATTTTTTTTAGATTTATGGTTCTCCTTATGTGTTATTTTTGAATGGATTTTTTATTGAATGAAATAGACTATGGATTATGAATCAACGTAGATGTGGTGCTTTTTATTGGTGATAGAATTTGATGTAAACACGTAGAAAAATTTATCAAAACATGAATGAAATTTAGTCTTGGATTAATTTGAATTGATTTAGATTTTTTGAAAAACATTACCTAGTAAAAGGGCTTTTATAATTAGATCAAAAATAAAATTGGAATGTTCATATATTTTTATTATATAATTTGTTACATCACCCTTACCCCAATAAATGTAATTGAATTAAGATAAATGTTTTTGTTTTATATTTATAATAATTTCATAGCTATAATAATTATAATGTGTTTTGATACATGAATTTAATGATAGTTAAATGTTTACATTATAACTGGAATATCACATGAAAATAGGTGTGCAATGATTTTTCATGTCCATGTTATTTGGTGATGGAAAAAATATTTCACCATGACTAATAGATTTCTATTGTGAAACAATTTATTGTGTCTCAATCTTTGAAGTTATACTGAAATTCTCTTAGATGAAGAGAGTAGTCATAGTTGAAAAAATATTTTCTCTATGAAGAAAATATGTTATGTTCTTGAGTCTCATATAACAATATAATATCGATTCTATGATATTTCAATCTCTATTGTTATTGTGATTATTTTTGTATATTACACCGTAATGGGAAAAAGACCAAATAATAAACCTTGATGTTGATCAGTTTGAGGTAACTATGTTTTAGAAAACAATTTTCCATGTCATAGTGTAATTAGTTTTCCATGAAATTATGGTCTCGTAACAAAAAAATGATTATCATATGATTATTGTTAATGTATAGTTTTGAGTAAATTTGATAATGGATATTTATAGGATATATATGAGCCACTAAAACTCAATCAATCCTTAAAACATATAAACGATGAAAAGAAGGAGTTTGATATATACAATGTATCATAGTATAAAAGTGATTGTTTGTTATAGAATTAGGATTTTTTTTAATATAAAAATGAAATTCTAATGAAGGTATTTTTAGGTTGTTACATAAGGGAGAAGAGAACCATGAGAGAAACAGTGGAAAAAAATTCATGAGTATTGGTAGGGTAATAGAGGAAGAGTGAGAATGAACCAAATAAATAAGATTATTAGATAGAATCATCATCAAATCACATATTGATATATCATAATTAAGATATGGAGATAGAATATTATAATGAAAAATAAATTGATTGTTTTGGTATATGTATTGAATTTATTAGCATATTCCTGTTAACTGTTGAAAATTATTTTCCATTTATAGAAGATTTATTATTCTAGATGTGGGTAAGAAAAATTTATAATAGATTTAGATCACTTATGATTCGATAAAAATATTAGAGTTTGAAGAAGAGGAGAGAGTTTTTCATTTTATTTTTGAAAAATGTATTCTCTTATTAGAGGTTGTGTAATATTCTAGATATTATTCCAAAAGGTATTTTTTTAGAATGATACTATAGTCAATATAAGTTATTTATAGCATGATTAATATAAATACTAATCATTTTTTTATAGAATTTAATTTGTGGATCCCATTACCCCAGGTTATACAGTTTATTCCAAGTATATATCCATTCATTTGGAGTGTTTATCCATTAAATTTTTGTATAACCTCTATCTTTTTTTATGAAACATTTAAAAATTTAATAATATTATTTGTGATTTTTAGGTCAAAAAATATTTATTGATGTTCTTTGGTAGATGGTAGAAGAAAAAGTTTGACTGATTCACCCAAAGTGAATTTGTGATGATTCTAGAAAATATTGGAATCTATATTTCATCAAAAAATAGTATAGAAGAAATTTTATAGGTATATTTCAATGAAAAACAATCTATTTAGTGAATTTATCTAATAAGCATCATTTTATTTTTACTGAAGTAGAATATATATTTTATGACTGGGATAAATTATATAAATTTAGTTAATGTCAAAGTCTGTCAAAGATTTTATTTATTGAACTATCAAATTTTGATGGAAGATATATTTTCATAATTTTTATAAGTATTTTATTATTTACGTAGGTATAAATGGGTATTTTACTGTTATATGAGTTGCTATAAGGAAAACAGTTGATTGGAAGAACATTGATAATGATGGTAGAGCTCATAAAGAAATTCCATGATAACTTTTATATAATATATTCACAAAATTAATTAGGTCTAATATATTGAATTGTATATTGAAAAAAAAAGGAAAATTATAAAGTAAATGTGATGGTAAAATTGTCTATGTTAAAAATTTGGAGTTTTATTTACATAGATATTTGAATACATTATGATGAATATAATAATGTATTATTTAATATTTTAAAATAAGTGATTAAATCTATTAGATATTTTTTGAGAATCCTCATTATTCTATTATAATAAAAAAAGATAATCCACACATTAGTTGAAATGATAGATTGAACATCGATTTTTTTACATCAGTTATAAGAATCCAAAATAAAATAGTGAAGATAATAATTTTTAGTTTTGGTTATCATAAAACCCGACATTGAAATGTCAGACCGTGTGTTTTCAGTTGAAATTATACAAAAAATAATGTTTAAAACTAAATTTCATATAATTAAGGAATTAGTTATTAAATAAAATGATGAAAAAAATCCCCCAATGATTTATTTCAGCTATGTTTTATAGTAAAACAATGTCGAAAATGAAAAAAATGGCACTAGTTTATGTAAAATCATATGCTAAAAAAATTGGCATTGTTTTCTTTAGAACAGACTCCAAATATGTTTTTAAAAAATTAATTTTCGCATTTAGCCGCACTAAAACCATTAATCATTTTCAATTCTCTCATCTCTCCTAGCTTTTGATGGTGCTAACGGCGACCCGAACCACAACAATAGTTTATTTTGGATGATTTATAGCATTTTAAACATCATTTCAATATTATTGGTTCACATTATATCAACATTTATATTTAATTTTCAATTATTTTTGTATTTCTTGATCTGAAGCATGTTCAGAAGCGCACCTAAGTGTATTTTATTTTATTTAATTATAATCATTCTTATATATTAATTTTTTTAGAATTTTCAGTATTTATTATTCCAATAAATTTGAAGGGTAAATTTCGTATTTGTATACAATTTCTCATCATCAAATATGAATATTGTGTGTTTTTTAAATTTTTGAAAGAAATTATTATTATCTAATTCAATCATATCATTTGGTTTTACATAATTGTTGAGGATTTTTATTCTGTCATTATCTAATTAATTCGTATTATTTTAATTTGATGAAATTATTGATTGTTATTAATTTAGTTTTAAATTAATGAAAACACCTATCATAGACTAGCACTGATGGACCCATCCCATTAATTTAAAAAATACATTGATGTATGTATTAAAACTGAGATCAGTTTTTTAGAGACGAATTAACTTATTCAGGATTCAATTTTTTTTATTTATTTTACACATGACTTTAAAATAAGATTAATTACATAAAAATAAATTTTAAAACGGGGTTAGTGGGAACCAAAAAATCATAATCTTATTGTATAATAAATTCATATAGTAAATTAAAATGAAATTAAAAAGAAATATAAATGATTTTGAATCCTCAATACAATATAGTTTCCAATAGATTGAGGTGACTTCCATATATATATAATCAATGATTAGGTCCTCAAAGTGATTATTCATCTTATCCCAAGTACGAATGTAGACCAAAAAAATTATTTTACACTCATTGATTCTATTTTTAAGATCTAATAATGTTTTTTGATCCAAAATTTTTTATCACCATTTATATCCACATGGATATCTCTCTTATAAATTATTTTGGACTCATCATTAGCTGCTATTACTATGATGGAATCCTGAAACATCACATCCTTGGAATGTTATATAACACCGAATTGTTTGTGTTCTCAGATTCCTCCCTTCCTATAAACACATGGATATCATCAATTGTCACCCTTCCCATGAACTATTTTTTGTTGAATGTCCTATCACCATTAGCCTCCTCAGCCTCATCATATATTCATTAAATTTAATCACCTATATTGACTAGATCCTAAAAACACATTTTTCAGGGGTAAATACAACCTACCTTCCCTCTACCTTATGATTCATAGGTCTGTCAGTTGATTTGGTGACTACGGAATTTCGTATATTTGATTAAACTTTTCATTGTCGAGTTTTTCCCCTTTGTTGTTTTGGAAATTCCCAAAAATAATGTTGCATTTCATTACATTCCTTGTGCCACATCGAATGAACATAATCACATGGTGGTCCAATTCATATTCAGAATATGATTGAGTCTATATTTCTTTTTCACTCCATTTATTTCCAATTTTTCATTATCAATGGGAGGAATGAAAGAAAAATTAATTGGGTGTTTATTACCAGAATGGGTGTTGAACTCAACCCCACTCTCTCTTATAATGAACATTCAAGGATCCACTTGAACATCCACCCTATTCTCATTTCTATTACCTACACATATATGACCACTCATGTGATAGATTTATAGTTGTTTGAATGGTTGGTTCCATCAATTATATACTTTAAATCTATTTTAATTATTTTATATGGGTAATATGCATGTTATGTGTGATTCTAACACTATGTATTTTATATTAATTAATATTTATATAAATTCAATTATAAAATTAATACGTGGGTTTTTTGTGATTCTGACACTATTATTTGATGGTGGATTATTGTTGATTCAATCACTCTTATGAAACTTTTTTATAAAAATAACATTGAAGTAAAAAATGAACATGACATAACATAAATGTAGTATTGATTTATTACATGTTTTTATGATTAAAATTTATTTATATATATATAAATATATATTTAAAATTTTATATATTTTTAACATATTCAGAAATTATATTATGATATTTTATTTTGAATGGATCATAATTGGATAAATTAATAAAGAACTACTATTGAATATGAAGAATGAGTTGATGATTTCCTGGAATTTTCAAAACAAAAACATCAAAACAAAGATTTTATTTTCTTCCCTTTTATGAAGTGTTTGAATATAATAATGTTAAATTAAAGGTAAATAAGGGATAATCTAATATCTAATATTGTTAGCCTTATTTATACACATTTGTTGTCGCATAGTGAAATTATTGTAAATTCCACATCAAATGTTGATTAAAATATTAATGATGACATAATTGATTGTAGTAAGGTATTAATTAATGATTTAGGTGTTGGAACCATTGAAAAAACAAAAACTATTGAATGACTGTATGGAGATTTGGAAGAACCATTATTCGCATGTTGGAAATATATAGTTTAATGAGCAGTTTTGAGATTGGTTAACATGAACAAGAAATTGTTTAGAGTGATAAATGTTTCTCTAACTTTCTTTATCTTTTAGGAGAGTTTCTTATAAAAGGAAAAAATATTCTAGGTTCCAATATTGATGTGAAGAAAATATAATTCCTAATGGTTTTGGGATATAAAAAGATACATGTTTTCCCTAATAATTTTATTTTGTATATGAATGAATATTATTTTTAACCAAATTATCTTACCTTTGGAACATCACACTATAATATGGAGGGAAAATCCATTTCAGATTCATTCACATGTTCTAGCTTCTAACCTCATCCTAAATCAAATAATTCATTTTAATAAGACTTCTATATAATTATGATAAATTATCTATGATTAATTCTCAAGTACAAAAATCAAAGCTCAATTTAATAAAATTCAGTACCATTCAACAATACCTCATTTGAAGAAACTATTTTCATAATCAATTGATTCACAAATAATAAGATAAAATTTATATGAATTCATATCTGATTATAAATTACATCACCCTACTAACTCATCACAATGGAAGAGATTTGATAATCAATTTCATGAATTTGGAAGTTATGTTAGAAATCATAGAATTAGAGTCTTTATAGATGGAATGAATCCATATCAGAACCTAAGTAGGCATTATAGTTCATGGCCAATTTTTTGGTATTTTACAACTAATTCCCACATATTTGTATAATGAAAAAATATGTTATCATGAGTTTGATGATTTGTGGATAAAAAAATAAATGAAACGATATTGATGTGTATCTTTCACTATTAAGTGACGGTTTGAAACTTATATGGGAGACAAGTGTAAATATTTTATTACACACAAGAAAGTGTATTTTATTTTGTGTAATATGATAATGTTTCAGATAAATTACATTCATATATATGAAAAAATATCCTAATACATTGTTAAGGTCCATAAATAATGTCCATCTTTTAAAGAATGGATGCCATATTATTAATTAGAGAATGGAAGAAATACATTGTACATGGGACATCGATGATTTTTGTTAATTGACCATCCATATCATAGATTGAAAAATGAATTTAATGGTTAATTGGAATACAACCTACTCCCAAAAATTTGTCAATATATGAATACTACAAAGGGATTAAAAATATTGATTTGTCATTTGCAATGAAAAGATGTTTTGGTCTTCAGAAAAAATATCTGGGGGAAACAAACTATTTCTTTAAAATACCGTATTGGATATATTTAGAGGTAAAATATAACATTGAAGTTTTGAATATTGAGAAAAATATTTGTGATAGTTTTATCTGAACATTATTAGACATAAAATGAATGGAATAATATGGGTTAAAGTTTATAATAGACATGATTCTAATGAGAATATGTTTGGAGTTATCTCCCACTATGAATGTAAACACAACATATTTACCTCTAACTTTTCTCACATTAAGCAAGAGTGAGAAGTTGAATTTTTGGTAGTGTGTTTATGGTATAAAAAATCCCTATAGATATTATTAAAATTTTATGAATTTTGTGTCAATGGAGGATTGAAAATTAATAGCTCTGAAATCTCATCATTTGCATCTTTTAATGCAACAACTGCTATAAGTTGCAATGTGTGGTATATTGTTTTCTGATGTCAGAATTACATTCATCAGGTTATATAAATTTTCCAAACCCATTTTTATCAATTTTATTTATCCAAATTTTGTTAAATGAGTTGGAGAATGATAAAACTCTTATACTTTTTCAACAAGAAATTTATTTTCTACATACATTTTATATATAATGTCTCATCTAGTGATTCATTTTGTGTGTGAGATAAGAATATGTGTGCCTATTTATTTATCATGGATGTATTCTTTTAAAAGGTATATGAAAGTTCTAATCAGATATGTCAAAAATTATTATCGATCAGAGGCCTCTATTGTTCAAAAATTTGTATCAGAACATGTGACTGAGTTCTATATTGATTATTTTTATGAAGTGGAGCATATTGGTCTCCCTATATATCCATAATTGAAATTAGATGGTGAGGTAGTGGGATTTGAGGCATAAGTTAAGGTTTATTCCACATGATTAAGTGATGAAGACACATTTATATATTTTTGATCATTAAAGATGATGTTTCATCATATATATCATCACATATTGTTTAATTAGAGAGACCATATCTAAAAAAAAAGTGGTTTATGGTTGATTATAAAAATACATTTGTTTCATGGTTAGAAGATAATGTGATAAAAGAAATTTCTATTTTAGAAATGATAAAATTGTTAACATGGGGAAAATTAATTATAGTGCTAACATGAATTAGTATTGATATTAATAGGTAAAAATTTGACACAAAAAAGTTAGATGACAAGTGTACAGTTCAAAATATCAGAGTGATGGTTATGGATGAAGAAGATAATTTTCAAGTGAAAAAGAAAAAAAACCAATTTATAATTAATTGAAATATTTTTAAGTTATTAAGGATATATGGGAAATTGATAATACCAAATATAGTTTCACTACGTTTATGTGTAATTGGGTTGACAGAAGTAGTGGTGTGAAACATGATGATTATGCATTTACAATGGTTGATATGAAAAATTTTATTTACTATGAGGAACCTTTTATAATAGAGAAAAATGAAAATAATATATTTTATGTCTTGATACATCTTATTATTAGTGGCCCATCATTTTAAAAGGAAAAAATATCATTTGGGTGATGACAATGACGATGATGATGCTATTTATTTACATGAGTGTTATTAATCTATTATATGATATCCAAATGATTACAATGACTGTAAAAAAAAATAGTGTACGCAGTATGTAATGATCATGATGAAGGAATATGGGAAACACTAAATTAGTCTCCTAATTTTTATGGTAATTATTTATATTTTGAATCATTTTTTTGAAACATACAAATGTGTGCATCTTTCTTTACTTATCTTTTTCATCCTTTTATCTAAATATTGAGTATAGTAATAATATATAGGTACAGAATATTTCATTACACATTCCTATATCAATTTTGGATATATAGAGATGGGAGAAGTTAACAAGGTACATCTATTTTTCATATTGTTAAATATTCTATAATATACTTATTTAATGATAGAAAACTTGTAATTTTTAATTTTTTTTCAAAACTATTGATGTGTCCTCTCCAGAGGGGACAACTCCTATTACTAACGGGAAATCATGTTTTCAAGTTTGTAAACATGGTATTACACATTTACTAATACATTCACTTGTTCATGTAGATGAGAGATTGTATATTCATTTTGATGATAATAATAATGCAACTGGCCCAAATGAAGTTTAGTTTTTCAATTAAATATCAATGCAGTGTCATTTAAAGATTAATATTTTATATCCTGATTGGATGTATGTGGACAAGATGGAATAAAATCATATTTGGGAGGCCACAATGGAAAAATATCTCAATTGATTTATTTTATATAATTTTTTGAATATTAAATATTTTAAATGACATAATTCATTTATTCAATTATATATGAAATTTAGTTTTGAGGAAATATAAGAAATTAAGAAAATTCATCTCTCTTTTGCCATGTTTTGATGGAGGTATTTTAAAACAAAACTGACAAATAATTATATTTTTGTACAGAAAATGTTTCAAAATCCATGACTTCAGTATCAATTTATAGATGTAGATATATGGAGGGAATTTTTTTACAACCATGATGGAGTAAAATTTTAGTTATGATAATTATTTTATAATATAAAATTTATTATATATTTGTCTAATTACTTATTATTATATTTATATATAATATGCCTCCAGGAGATCTTATCAATAGATCATGTTGAAAAATTTATACACTTATAATTTATTAGGTGGGGGTATCTATTATTGGAGTAGAAAATGATTGATGAAAATTTTGAATCATTAATAGTTCAATCTAGTAGTTGTTTAAAAGAGGACTAGTTTGGTCCTCTATCTCCCCCCATGCATCATGAAAATGGAGACTAGTTATAATAAATAAAATTGAAAATTATTTGATAGAGGAAGCTAATGAAGTAACTGGTAGAATTTTAAGTAAATATTATTTATTTATTTATTTGAATATTTCTATTTTTTAAGTAAAAAATGAATATAAATTATTCATTTTTTATTTCTGGATAAAAATCGTGAGAAAGATATATTGTGTTCTTTAATCCCTGAGGGGAGGATAGACATCATATCCACTACTTTAGAAATGGCAGAACACCCCAGTTGTGTTAGAGGATATCAGGTGGGTGTTGTTATTCTTAATGTTTTTGTATAGATTTTGAAATGAAGAGACCTAGTAATAGAATCCTTAAAACTTGAGCTAAAATAAATGAAACATTCTATGGGTGATCAAATTCTTATTGCAATGTAGAATAAATTTTTAGAAAACATAAAAATATAGTCAATCTCTATGCCAGCATCCTAGACTTCCCACCCAGCACAACCAGTTATGAAGCCTCAACATCCAACCTAGCCGAACTACCCCACCCAACGTCCCTACTCTAATCCCACACCTCCTCATTAGGGACAAAATGTATACTATGTGTTTTTACTAGAGATCCTCATATACATATTGTTGAGTTAGGACACATGCATTTTTTTGGGGTATTTTTTACATCACCAATTTATTTATATTATTTATGTTAGAATATTCATACATGATATTATTGATACTAATTCTCAACTACCATTTCATATGGAGGCGATTACCATATTTGTGGATTGTCTTGGTAATTTATTACTTTTCCAACTATTTTTATTTGTTATATTTCTTATGAGTTATGGATTTTTTTAATATTAATTACATATGATTGAAAATTTCTTATACTGATTTCTAAAATTTAATATATATAGGATTATCTAAAAGAAAAAGAAATTGTACAATTAAGACAAAACAATCAGGAAAAATTGACTTTATATTTTATGATATATCTTATGGGATACAAAAAATATCAGAGGATTCTTCTTCATTGAATAATATCTTTGTGTTTCAGATCACGTCTCATCTATACAAGAGATACTATAGATTGATATTACTCAATGAAGATACCATGCATCTAGTTGACTTTCAAGATCTCAAACTTGATGTGTTATAATTTTTTTCCATGTATGTAAATTGATTTTTGATTTTTTATATCATTAATGAATGATGGTTTAAATTGATTAACTGTATTTCGATTTTAAATTAGGTATATACACACACATTTTGTAAAAAAATTAAAGAACAATCATTTACTATTTTATAGACCCAGAATAAATTTCCATGGAATTGAAACAAGTGAATAATCATGATAGAGTTGTATATATAAGTTAAATATCATCACATATTGATATTTGAAGTTTCATTTTTGTATTTCCAGAAAAGTAATAATTGAAAAATAATTATGAACTAAGTATTATTATTATGTCATTAATTATGATATTTTTTTATTATAGGGTCCATTAGATGTTAGGTTTATTTTTAAAAATGAATGCAACATATTTTGGTCTATCTCTTTATTAAATATTGTTCGTAAATGATTTACCACCTTATTATACTGGTATGTTCATTTTCATAAGATCAGAATGATTAAATATCAATATTTAGACATGTATTATTCATTCATATATATGAAAATGTAGTTCAAGGAAAAAATGTAACAAAAAACACATGTCGATAATGAATCCAAATAAAATCCAGTATGTGGATATAAAGGAAATTATTTTTTATATTATATATTTTTATGATTTTTTGATATATGTATATATTGGATTTTATTATCAGGATAATGTTTTGTAATCATAATATCATCGTCAACAAGGACATGTTGAATGAGGTTATTATGTTCTACGATTCATGTATGTGATAATAAAAATTGGGGCCAATACTGAATTTTTTATGGTCATTTATGTTAATTTTAATATATTTTCTATCCTATTTTTCTAGGGTTTAATGTCAGATTATTAAATGTTATTGTAGACATTCAATTATAATGAGTAATATACAAAAATTAAATGTACACATCATCAATCATTTTTTGTGAACTATTAGATACGTCTAATTATGATTTGAGGTATATATATTCTAATGTTTAGGAATAATATTATATTTTCTAATACAATGTTTTCAAAAAAACTTTTTTTATAATAGGTGTTTGAAAATAATTAAATCAAATAAATTCTACAACAATAATCCTATTATAAATTTTAGGTATGTATTTCTTAATTCAACGTTATAATACAAATGCGTAGATAATTTTTCTATTATCTATATAAAATAATTTATGTTTTTATAGATTTTATGTCATTGAAAAATGTAGTTTTATTGTTGTATAAATTGTTTTTATTATATAGTTTTTAATTATTTTTTATGTTTTTAATATTTTGGATTTTCCAAAAAAATTACTTTTGGATTCAGTTTTCATAAAATCCGACACCAAAAAATTTTTAAATACTTATTTTATGGTGAAAAAATTCATTAAAATGGATTCCAACAAATGACCCGACTTTAGTTTTCCATGTCAGTTTATAACTATGCATCATGGAATACAAGTCTGTGCTGGATTCTTTGAGTATGTTTTGAAAAAAATGGATATAGGAAATCTTTTTTCTGCATTAGTTTATATGAAAATTTTATGATGAAAACTAATCCCATCATCAATATAGTTTTTGGTTTGTGAAGCATGATGCCCAAAGAGTTTTTTTATAACACCTTTAAAAATTTCAGGTAAAAAATGTTGTAAAAAATGAAAAAAATACTTATATCCATCTTTTTTACTATTTACATCTTGTTAGTCAATTTTTTTATAATGTTATCAGTACATGAAGACATTTATTCTAAAAAACATATATTTGATAATTTTTATATAATTTTTCTTGCATTATAAATGAGAAGAGGAATACCACTCGTGAATAAGGAAAAAGATAAAAAAGGAAATATTTTTTATTTATATGAAGCATAATAATATTAGGAAATAAAATTGAAAGAAGATCATTTTTAAGATGTTGATGGTGTGTAGATGATTTTTGATAAACTTACTTCATTTATCTGGAGATGGGTTCATGATTATAATGGAAGAAACTGAGAAAATCTACCAATACAATTATTCAAATAGATGGTTGTCGAAAAAAATCAACCATTAATTCAATTCTAAAGGAAAACAATTAAATTGAAGATGGGTTATTAAATTATTCATTAACAAAATGAACCCCAAAATTCAGCAATAGAATTTTTACTCTAATGAAAAATTAAAAATATATTGAAATTTCATGATTTAAATTTTTATCTATCTTGGATGAAGATTAATGTGATAAATTTGAAAATGAAATATATGTATATGTGAAGATGAAGAAAGTTTGGTAACCACAAAACTCAATGATGATGAGTGAAATATTGATAATAATAATGTGGATGAAAATGAGGAATAATCTAAGCAAGATATTATATAATATCCCAATTTAAATATTTGTACTCCAATGATCTCAGATATAGATATTGAAAATAAATGTTTTCTAAAAGGTACTCAAACCTATAACAATGATTATTTTTCCTATATGAAAAGTAAATAATATTATTGAAGGATGTAAAATACATATAATTAATTTATCACTTAAAAGAAGATAATAATAGAATCCATGGAAGAGATTTTTAATTAGAATTAAACATATCTTGAAAGTCATTAGAAAAATATAATAGAAGTATAAGTCAAGAAAAAATGATGGAAAATATCAATGATAATTCCATTTGTAAAGCTAGATAATGGTTGAAAGGAGTATTCTAGGTTAATGAAAATTCAATTATGTGTGTCAGTTTTGTTATCCAAAAGACACATCTCCCATTAGTTATTATGTTTTCACAAAGAGATTTATTTTTTCGTTATGTGTTTGAACATGTATTCCTGAAGAAAACATGTCAAAAATGGAATAAAATAAATCATCTCAAGGAAGGTCTTGTAGTGGTTTGAAATTTTAAATCTATATTGGATGTAGAAATAATATGTTCTTTGTGAATTGGTAAATGAGAACTTATAAATACATGAGTGGTCTTCTATAGAAGTGCATAAGTTTTCAATATGTAATTTTTGATGTTATAGAATGTTTTGAAAAATTAAAAAACTAAAATAGGAGTTAAAATAAAATTATTATCAATGTTTTTTTCATATTAACGGTTAAATTATGATTATAAATAATGTTTAAAATCTAGATAATGATCTTTTGAAGGAATACGCATATTATGGGAAAGGAGGAATATATTTAAAAAATTATTATTCATGTGAATGGTTAGTAAAGGTAGTGGTGAATTGTAATTGTCCTTGAATGCATAGATTTATATTCATAGTGTTAAAAAGTTGTTGTGACTAAAATAAATGGTTGTTTTCACCAAATAACCAGTATAAATTCAGGGGGTGAGACACATTTCCAATAAATTGTGTTGAAATCATTTCACTATGGGTAATTCCCCAATATAGGTTCTAGTAGAATAATTTTTTCATTATATGAATTTTTAGACAGATTGTTTTATCCTAATATAGGGTTTGGAATAGAGTCCATGGATTCTTGGATTGGTTAGTGTTTTTAGGGATGATTCGATTGTAAAATATTTTCATTCCAATTTATATTTTCTTGACAGAAATGTTTTAGTGTTCCCCCATGGAGTAGGATATTTCTTGAACATTGTAATTTTTATTATTAATTTTCTATTTCACATGTTTTTATTGTTACATGTATATTGTTAATAAAAGATAATTACATAGAGAAAAATTCCCTGGAATTATTCATGTGTGTATCAACATAGTTATTAAGGAGTGATTTATTCATAATTTCATATGTTGAGTCAAAAATTGTGCAATGGAACTGAAACCATATGGATTTCATATTTCTTAATAGAGAATTCATAGGTTTTCTTTTTTAATATTTTATTATAAACCATTTAACTGGCATTGGATGGTTTCTTTGTGGATTCAATGCTGAAACATTTAACAATAAGTGGTATCATAACATGTATATAGATATGTACTGATCAATTTATCAATTATGAAAAAAAACCATTATCATCTGTTGTATAGAATGCTTAGAATACAAATGGGAACATCTAGTTGGTGGTTTATTGAGTCCTTGAAAAATATCAATTTATATATTTCACCATTAAAGGGTGTATTCCAAATAATATCAAGTTTATTATGGTATAGTTTTTAAAGTGTTTTTACTTTAGTGATGGGATGGTTAGATCTTGGTTTTAGATTGTTCAGGACATCAAGAAAACCATCATCAACACTTAAAACATAACACATTGAGTTGGAGTTCATTGTTTCTGAAGGATTTAATTAAGAGGAGGCTTGTTCCATATTAATATTTAGTGATGAACACTTATAATTTTGGAAACGTTTTTTCATGGTACTCTTGGTAAATACATATTCTTCATTGGTGGGGGCCAGTTGGAAAAAGGACATTGAAAAAAATATGATGCCCTTAATATAAAATAAAATAGATTAGTTTTGGATTATTTTTGCACAAAGTGTGGTTGTACAACCAGAATATCAGATGTTAAAATTAAGGTAAGTGTCTCAAGATATGATAATTCTAGATGAAATAATTTTATTCTTTGGAAATATAAAGAATAGGATTAGATGTAGGATTACCCTAATCCAAATTTCATTTTCCAAATATAGTTCCCAGAAGGTCTGTAAAACAAATATATGATGGAAAGATGCTTTTTGTTCATATTTTTAATAAAGCTATTGAGTAATGTAAATGTGTGATTTTCATAAGTATTGTGGATAATATACATTTTACAAAGTGTGTTTTCATTATTACTACGAATCATAGGTTATATAAGATTACATACGAAATGTAAAAACTCACATAGGGAGTTCCATGGGGGTGTAAAACTGTAAGAAAATGTTGAATCTAACTATTATTTCAGAGGAATTTTATAATAATAGAAAAATGTTTTGAATTAAAGAGTTGTGGCATGGGAATATAAAACACTTTAGTATTATTTTGTATATAAATCCTTGATAAAGATATATTAAAAATCATATTAAAGGAGTATATAACATGTGTGATTTTCATTAATTGAATCAACATAATATGCTTTTCATTGAAGATAGAGTCACTATAAAATTTTATGTAGTTTAATCCATTCTCACTAAATGTTTGTGTTCCTTTTATTAATTGTTAAATAATACATGATATAAATTTTGGGTGTATCTACCATATTGACATGGTCTAATGTTTTATAATAGTTTTAAATTATTTAACTATGGTGGGATGGGGATCATATTTTTGTTTGGTGGTGGATATTTCAAAATAATTGGGTGTTTTGGATGTTCAAAAATTTATAATTTTTAATATTTCAAAATATTTCAACCTGAAAATGGGATATTTGTTTCCTAGATAGGATTCAATGAAATTTATTGAGAATAATGAAAAAATATTGAGGATCTATAGAGATTAATTTTGATCAGTTTCCCTTAGATACCTGCATTTAGATGTTGTGTCTATGAAATAGTTGTACATGATGTTATGGTTCTCACTTAACATGTAAATTATATTAAGGATCAATGTAATTATATTTATTCAGGGTTGGATATTTCATGGATAATATAATATTAAGTGGATAGTTTCTTTATTCCCACTATAAATTTATTTATATGATGTCAAAAATGGCTATTTGGATTCTATATAGAATGCATGACATAAAAAATTCCCAGACAAGATTCATTTTTAATGGTTGGTTATGAAGACTAGGAAACTGACTTTATGACAAGTAGTTATATAATTTAAACATATTTATATAATTTACACTTTTACGGAAGGTTTCATGTGGTGTATTATAAATTGGATGAGATATAATGGACATAATAGACCAATTCTTTCCACAGTTTTACTTGGAAATAGGTATTGATTAAGAATAAATTTTATCAATTATTGTATGTCAGTTTAATGATATTAAAATTTAATTAACAATTATAAAATGGAGGACGGTTTTATTGGTATCTCATAATTTATATGTTCTATAAATATAAGGAATTAACATATCATGGGATAATGTTTTCAAAATAAATGGTTTGGAAGGATTGGATCAATGTAAATTGAACACTATGTAGTATATTGATGGGTCTTCCATTAATAAAATTTTTCTTGGCAAGGAAAATTTTAGAAGAAATTTAATTTACTAATTTAGAATATTTCAGGGTAATAGAATGGAATTTCATTGATTCTAATGTTTTGTCCTGGTATTATGGGGTCTTGGTGGATCAAAAGTTTTCTAGGAGACTATATAGATACAAAAGTGAAAGAAAAAATGGAATATGATATTCAGAAAGTGAATAATGAAAAAGTTTAAAGCCATGAATTTTTTTTCATGTGATATATTGATATTATTTACTAATTAAAATGATTCCCATGTGTGATATTGTTAGGTTTTTTGTGTGACAAATATCTTAAGGTTGTTTCATGGAACATTCATAACAGGGATTCTGAAATTACGATTATTGAAAAATATGGACATAGCTCACCCAGAACCTCTAAATTATGAAATATGTAACAAAATCTATGAATTTTTTAAAATCATTTGAAAATACATATCAATTTTGTTATAGAATAATAGTTATAGATACTAACCTATTTTCTTAAATTTTTGGTGAATTTATCCCCAACTAATAATTACTGTTGAAAAAATATAAGAAATAGTAAAAAAATTACTTATTGAGATTAATATAATGTGTTACGTGTTATTGTTATTCAATGGTGGGTTAAAATAATATCTATAATAAGATATATATCTAATGTATGTTATTAAAAAAGTTTCCTGGTTTGTAGGAAAATATATTAGGAATCTTGATCTTTCAATATTTTCTAAAAGGTTCAATTGATATGGGTCCACATAGTTGGTCTCCTTGATCTAACAGAGTATCATTCACCACAATCATAATGAAGTTAGAATAGAGGAAGATGATGGATACTATGGGGAACCTATTTAAATAGAGGATATTGGATACTTGTTTATGGAATTTGATAGGATAAGACTCTTTCTAGGTGACTTCCCCAGGAAAACTACATAGAGATGGATTTTTCATCTGGATATATTTGTAAAAATCATTTATATTTCTTTAGTAAGGTTCTAATGATATTACCTTTAAACTAGACCTTGTTATGTTTTCTAGAAATATAATTCCCTAGAAACCCAGGTTCTCCCATATTTTTATTTCCGAAAATGAATAGTTTAATTTGTATTACTCGGAATAAGAATTATTTCCTGAAATATAATTAATTTATTATGATTGTTGAATTTATTTTAAATTTTTTCATCCTTTGAAACTAATTATGGAATATTTTTATAAAGTAAGTACGTGCCAATAACTAGATAAATCAATACCATTATGGTTATTAGGGCATAAAATATTCATAGTTCAGGGAACTAAGTATATAATGTTTCCTTATATTCAAAACTTCTATAGTTTTTATTCTATATTTGGGGATCTGAATGTTTTAATTCTATATTAATAGGTATAAAACCTATAATTGGTCTGTGATTAATGGGATTATAAAGAAGGAAAAAATCAACAATATAATGATTAATTTTTTGTGTCGTTTTTGGAAAAGTGCTAATTTAAATTTTAAGGAAAAATAAAGGAAGATAATTGAATATAGAAAATTTTATAAAAATCATGAAATTATGAAAATTCCAAATTGAATGAAAATATTCTAAAATAACGTAAATAATATTCATTGAAAATATTTTATCAGTAAAATAAATTTTGTGATATCTAGAGAAATTAAGTTAATAAAAGTAGTCAATTTCAATAGTAAAAATTCTAACCATATGGAAGGTGGTAAATCCGAATAATATGATATTTAAAGGATGTTTTAAATTAAATGTTATTGATGGTGTTGTTTTGAATTTTTATATGTGGAATAAATATTTTTATTCAATTAATTGTATCTTTAAGGACCAACAATACATGTTATGTTGTAGTTTTAGGGACTCACCCCAATCAATGAATACATGTTCGGAATGAATTAAAAATTTCTGATGTGAAGATAGACAAACATTTCCATATATTGAAATAACAAGATGAAATGAGTGTAAAAAAGGATCATTAACCTAAAATAATATTAATACATTATTATATATTTTTAAAATAAATATCTATTCTCAAGAAAATTAGAATAATATAGATAAATAGATGTAGAAATCCATTATTGTAGAAGTTCATTGAAATATTCAAAAACAGAGCATCTATCAATTTTGGAAGGTTTATGTTCATCAAATATAAGTGGTGATAAAAATGTTCTTAATAAATATTAAAATCCAATTGAAGGATTAGTAACATTAATCAATGTGAATCCAATCAGAATCAATGGATTTGGCTTTACAGATTATGGATTGGACATGTTGATACTAAAGAATTCACATTACATTCATTTTTTAAAGCATAACATGCTCAATGTTTCACAACACTGTAATGATGGGAATAAAATTACTTTTACAAATCATGGATTATATGTGAAAATATTAATGGATAATCAAGTATTTTTAAATGGAAAATATATAATATATAACTTTTAAAATTATGTGATTCTATCAATTATTTTTATTTGGTTTTTAAAGGATATGTAAAGTTGTGGAATCAAGGATAGACTCATATTTATGAAAGAGAGTTGAATAAACATATCATAGATAAAATAAATATCATGTTACATTTTCCATGATACAAATATATTCTATTTGTAAAACATGTTAGAAGGGGAATGTTTTAAACTCCTTACATAAGAATGTAGAGATTCAAATATCCCACATATTAGATATTACCCATTCTGATATTTGTGGGATAATGAAGATAAAATAAATTAAAATAGATAAGTTCATTAAATATTTTATAGATTAATTTACTTCTATAATTTGAAAAAATATTATGATGAAAAAATCAGAGGCCAGGATGTTGTTTAAAATACTCAAGAGAATCATAGAAATGGCGTGTGGTTTCCCCTTGATGATATTCTGAATAGATAGTATAACAGAATACATAAGGTGAAAATATTTGGAAAATCTTGGAATTGAGAGTTATTTTAGTGCACTATAAAACCCAAAAAATTGTTTATATGAATAAAAATTTTAAGTCCAATGGATATTTCTTTAACAACAATAGTGGATTAAAACAAAAAATATTTATTTTGGAGATATTTTATCAGATCAGTTGTGTAAATTATACACCAATATCTATATCTAACAGATTCAAAATTTTGTCTACTTTAAATGTTCTATAATAAAATGGATATCCTTAATCAATAAAGGGGTTTTGGAATCCAATATATATTTATAATAAATTTTAATATGTTGTAATGTTTTTTGATAAATGTTTTGATAGAATTTTCCTTAGTCATTCTCCAAAATGGAGGGATAATCCCTTAAATAATAATGAAATATTGAATATGATTTATAATTATAATTTAATGTTGAAATAAAACTTATTAAGATTGTTTAAAATCATATAATAAGTTTTTTAAGTAATGATGATGAATACCTATTCATTGGATAACACCATAAAAATATGGATGCAAAGATATTGTAGTGGAAATTAAGAGGAATATGATTAATCACCATTTCCAATTGTTGAGGAACAACGAAATTTAGTTTATATAAGGATGATGAAGAATATATATATTTATAATATTATCTTTGATAATGAATATATGGTTCAGAAAATGATATCATTGACAAAAAAATTACATAACTCACAATTTTTATAGCATGAGCTTAAAATCATCAATAATGTTTTGAAGAATCAAGAATATGAGGTATCAATGAATGATAAATTGCAACATATAATGAAGAAAAATAGTTGGAATTTAGTAAAAAATATAATTAATAAAAAATATTAAAACAAAATTGGTGTTTTATAATAATTGGAATAATTAGGGATAAGTTATGATAAACAATGAAAGCCTTATCTATAATGGTTATTCTTTTTATGAAGGAATATAATATGTTGAGATATTTTATATCGTTATATAGATTGAAACCATAAGAATTTTTCTTCCAGTCACTACCCAAGAACAATACAGTATCTTCCAAATGTATTTCAGGTCATCTGTCATCAATGGTGAATTGTAATAGGAAGTATACATAAAGGACCCCTAATGATTATTTCTTAAAGATAAATGTGGTTGATTTTAAATATTTAATAACAAATTTTATGGGTTAATTAATTCTCTAATGGAATTTTATTTGAATCTTTACTCATACATAAAGATTATTGACTTCAAAAAAAGAATAAGTTAAATCAGCCTATTTATCTATATAAATTTATAGGTGTAACTCTTTTTGTCTTTAATGTCAAAGGTACAAAATTTCATATAAAAATGAATGTTTTTAAGGGTGTATTCCACTTAAATGAAGAAAATATTTTATATTTAGGACAAAAGAATTAAATCTTATATCTATGAATTATTCATGGAAATGATAATATAATCCCTTATCAAGAAAAATTATACCTAGGAATTATTGATCATGGATTATAAAGATTATGTAGAAGTCATTTATACTCCCACTATAGTGGTATGAAGTAATTCCAAGGATAATGATGGTAAATTGGAAAATCCATGTATAGATTCGAAAACTAATTGAGTGCTTAATCTATTTATTTTCAACAGGATCAGATATCACATATTTTTCCTCATTTTTTTCAGTATATCTATGTACCCTAAAGATATATCATTTTTTATCAGGGTAAAAATCCCAATGATATATTAAATAATAACAATACTTTTTATTGAAATAAAAAAAATTAAAGTTAAATTTGAATGTGATAATTGTTGTACATGTATCTGGAATCATTGATGAAAAAAATTACATCAAGTGGACTATTCTTATAAGGAAATATGGGTCTCCCTTTGTATATAAGAATAAAAATATTAATAAATTATGTAAATTGGAAGTATATTTTGTTGTTATACTAAAAAACACAGTTGGGGTATCTAAGAACATATTTTGATGATATCACAGTGAAAATTAAGTTTACATTTCATGTGGAATGTGATAATCAAGTGACATCGACATGGTTGGATCAAAATTATATTTACTCTGAGATTCCATGAATGGGGGTGTTATTCCCTAACCCGAACTACATTTTCCTATCTGGATATCCATAAGACATCATACATTCCTCCTAATATGCATCATCCTATCAACTAAAAGGGAGAGTCTAACTGTCATAAATAAGGAGAATATATATATTGGATTTCAGTATGAGTTGCACTGATATTAGAATCAAAATAATGTATTCTATAGTGATCTATTAACATAGGTGGAGGGATAATTGTAATTTCAAAACATTGGGTTGAAAATAATTAGAATAAAATTTTTCACAAAAACACATTTATTAGAAAACATAGGATTGGGACATGTCCCTTTTTCCAACTACCAAAGTATCATAATATGAATGTTTAGGATTCACATTATATCCTCTTATGTTCTAAATGAAATTATCATATATTGAATAATTATGATAAAACTAATAAATACAAGCATAATTGAAAAAAAGACTTGTAAAAACAATTAATAAATTAGAAATAATATAAGAGTGACTTATATCAATTTAAATAGAGTAGATCTCATTTAACCTTATGAGTAAGATAGCCAAAAACCAGGGAAAATGGTATCCCTTGTTTTATACATACTAGAATTCCTTTATTTCCTCACAAATGTAATATCTTCATATGAATATTGGATTCTATATCTACCTAGACTAGATACCCCTTGATCAGACGATTAGATACTCCATCGTTGTATCCTCATATTCCATCAATCGTAATCATAGATTGGAAACATTATTACAATGTAAAATAATTCATATGGTAACAACCAAATAATGTTCTCTTGAGAATAAAAAACAAAAAAATTAATTAAAAATGGAAAACAACAAGTCATTCATGATTTCTAATCATTAGAGTGATCACACAATGAGAAAATTTCAAAGAAAATCAGTTAGTAACAAGTTCATTGAATGACATGATATTTATAGATAATCTTCTCTATGGTCATATTTTCAATAAAAGGTCGTATTTATCCAAGTTTATTAAATCAACTTGGACACCAAGGACATCAAAAAATCTTTTATGAACTAATTTTTCATGTCATATTTTATCCCCATTATAGTGTAAAAATATTTAGTTAAAATTGGAAATACATTTTCCATATTAATCATTTAATCTATTCTTAGTCTAATAAACATTTTCATTACGCTAATATTTGTGATTGTGATCCAAATGTGTTTTAACTACATTATTAGTCTGATTATAAATACTTCTTCATAATGAATGTTAATTTAAACTATATTATTTTTTATCACATATTGGTGAATTTGATCCTGATTATATTCACAGTCATTACAATATTTGTAATGATGGATGTTATTTTATATTCATCAATACGCTATAAATAATTATTAGTATAGTAAAATATTATGTTTTTGATAAAAACATTATAAAATACATTGTATTTAAAATGTTAGTATCCAAGAGTATATAATGTTTTATGTGAATTAAAAAATAATAATTTAAAATTCATAAGTATAACAACTAACTCAAAAATACTGTCGATATCAAATAATTACAAAAAATATACAAAAAAATTATAATAACTAAAAGAAATCATATTAAAATAAAGATAATATAAAATTAAACACATTATGTAAATTAAATAATTAAATGTGCTCCCTTTTGTGTAAGATAAACTGGAGTAATAGTGAATAGTGATAAATAAATAAAATGCATGGAAAACATTTGGATTTTGTCCAGGTCCTTCTTCTACATCCATGATCCTTATCTCAATCGTCATCAATCACCCATAACCCATACCTAGATACATATACATGATATCAACAAACACATAAAGATTCCCAAGTAGGGTGTCAGTAGTATTACATAGTAGGACACCACCAATGTGTCCTTATCAAATGTTCTCTTGTATAATAGGAGAATTCGATGATAAAAACAATTTTTTGAGAATCTATAAGAATAATATACCAAGAAAACATGTGATAAACTACACATAATTATCCTCATTCATACCTAATTCATCACCATACTATAAGTAATATCATTATATTGGTTGTAATCACTAATTAGAGAAATTCTAGTGAACATGATTCATGTCATTCCATGAATATACCTTGTAGAATCCAATAGGTCTCACGGGAGTCTTGTTCTCAGCATCTACTAGGAATTGATTCATCGTAGTACATTGCATCCAATTGAACTTGAGTAACCATTATAAATGGAAATTAATAGTAATTAATTAAATCACATTTCATCCACATGAAATCATATTGTGTATACACATTACTTGGGTCTACCGTTGCCGTCATTTCAAGTGATGCACACATCCCCTCTAAGGGATTCAGATGTAACGATAGTTGACATATTCTATGCACTAAGATAAATACCTCTCATGGAATGGTAATACACATAACGATGTAGAGAATACACACATAGAATATAATATCATTTGGATTAAATAGTAGTAAAATAAAATACATGTGTTAAAAATCAAGCATAAATGAATAAGAAACAATCATTCACATGGGAAAAAGTGTTATTAACACACCTCATAGGATAAACAGACACCCACATGTTTTCAGAATTAATAATTGTATATAAGAATGTTAATTCAAGGATCATACAATGTCAATAGATTCATGAAAGTTCTCCAAAGATAATAAAATCCCTAGGTCAAGGTTTATAGCGTCTATTTAATGGTTTGTCACCATGTCATCTCACGAACCATGTTCACAAAAAAAAGTAGAGGATCACTCTCGAATAACTCATATAACAAGTTTCACGTAAAATAATATTCTTTCTTGGAAAATACATAAGTAAGAAAAATACATTGGGTTATGGAACACTTACTCAAATATAATCAATGTCAATGGTAGAATACAAGTCTAGATAAATGAATGATAATAACATCAATCTTATATATTGACTAGATGTGATATGTCAGGGCCCCATGGGCCTATAACAATATGAATGACTTACATATACATTATTTTTCTTATAATAATATAATTTATGGAGATTAAAGGACAATAAAACCATCCATATCTATTGCATATCTCAATAGGTTATCCTAAATCCTTTCCATAAAAGCCTAAAAAAATATCCAGAAATCATCTCGACCAGTTAAATCATCAATCTGAATGGGATGAGTTGATTAAAAGAGGTTTTAAATGATTAATAATTACATTTAATACCACCAATTAAACCCACACACCTTTCTCATTTGATAAATTCATGATCCGAAAGGGGGTTGATGGTTTTGACCATTTCAAAACACTCCACGTCCATCAGCAATCTGTCCATCATATTCTGCACCTATCATGAGGTTCTTCAATATTCATGTGAAATTGATTGGACTATGAAGTGAGGACATTATTTTAGATACTTCACATCATAAAACACTATGAAATAGGTTTAGTAAGGATTCATTGGTTCTGGTCCATTGAAGGTCCTTCACTCTCTATGCACGTGGCCACACCTTAGCTATTCTATTACACCTATTCATTTTAATGAATATGGACTTCCATTATTGTATTGTTTCCAATTTTGGATTGAAAAACCCCCCAAAACACCTCAATTCACTAAAAATACTAAATAAACCAATCATCTTTCAATAAAAACACAAATTATGTACATATGAATGAATGATTTTCATAAGCGAATGAAAATATAGTCTACTATAATCTCCCCCTCTAAAGACTTATCATCCTCAAGAATCATCCTTAAGAATCCTACTCGAAAATTTTTGGACACTGTGCTTAGATAACTACCACTGAATCCTAAAACTCCTCTTGGATTCTCCCATGATGAAACATGATCTCAAAAGGTGGTATTTTCATTCCTCATTGTACATTCTCACTCTTATCTAAAATTAGCACTAGGCACTCTATGAATAATTCCTTAGTATCCATCACAACAACCTCACAGTTGATGACATGCATGGAATCAAGAATTCACGTTTGAACTAAGGCACATGAAACAAATATTGTAATCCTTAATATTAAGAAATATTTCTATCACATTACACCACTATCTACGGCTATCTTATCTTTCTTATTTAAATATAACTGTCCAATTAAACGAGTCACTCTCAGAGAAACATGTTCACCTTTTGACAACACTAATAGTCTTCCCTAATAGTTGAAATAATATATCTATCTATTTTGAGATGATATCAACCTATTCTAAATTACCTATACTCTCTCAGAGGTCCCTTAATCCATACTCGGATCTAAAACTACTAACAAAATATCTTCATCTATGAAAAGATGATAATTACATGTCCTACCATAAAATTCTAATAAGGTTCCTTCTGAAAATAATCTTATTAACTATTTTTGTATGTGGCATCAATCAAGGGTATTTGATTATCCCAAACTCCATTAAATTCTATAATGAAATATCGATGCATATCCCCCCATATATGAATCATCCACTCAAACATTACATCTATCTAGGGATTGTATATTGTGATCATACTCCACTAATTCCCTAATACATTCTAAAATAAAAACAAAAATTATAAAAAAGAAAAAAAATTATCTTTTAGATTCAATTCTCAAGGGAAATCTATGAAAACCTACAATCTCATGACCATACATATTCTTAGGATCACCAACTATTTGTGTATCAAGAATCAGTAATGAGAGATAATATTTCATTAGTTGATCAAAAATCACCCGAACAACATATCAAATCCTATCCCTCATGGGTAACCACATCATGAGATTCATCATGATGTCCTCCCACATTCATATTGTAAAAAGTGTATGTGGTAGTCTAAAAATAAGCTGGTTATCAACTATTATCATCTAGTAGGTAAGGCAATGGGAAATCAATCCAACAATATCCCTTTCCATCCCATGCCAATAGAACTACCACCTAATTTTATGGATCATCATTGTCTCTCTAGGACAAACCACCAAGATAGAGGTATGAAGGTCTCTTTTCATCTATTCCCCGATCAAAGTAGGGGCTACAAATCTATAATATACTAGGATCATATTTTCGATGTCCAATGACCGCCTAGGTATCAAGTCACCTCCTCCTAAATATTATCGCATCACATTACACTATGGAACATACTCATAAACATTATTTAGGAATTAATATAACAAATATGAGATCAGTAATGTGAAACATTTCTTCGATCCCTGATCCGTAGAGGAATCCATCCTCTAAACAACCAAAAACCTCATCAAGGGAAACTATTCCTCCAAAGGTAATTCACCAAGATTATGTGATACCTACATCTTATATCATAGATAATCATAAAAAACATTTCTTTTACATAGTGCATAGTCCTTGTTAAAGTTTAACATTACATATCCATTACCCAATATCATTGATTCAAGTTCAGGCCATGCGGTGTGAATATATAGTGATGGATCTTATAGTATGTGTAGAAAATAATCATCTATATATAGAGATAGTTTCACCAACACTACACATCATGGACCTTGGATCATAACCCCAATTTATGCATCAGATACTTCCACTAATGTGGTCATAGAAGAAGTGACTCATTAGTTATTACCTTCTCACTCTACAAAAGTATTGATTCCAAAAAAACACCAAATGAATCACATGATGCACCAGATCCATTTCTTGTCTCAGAAAGTATTACCAATTTTTTCATATTCAACATCTACTTCAGCTGTTGAAAATCGTATTTACATCAGTATGAACATTGTAATTTCACTCCCTTATTCATGAATATAGTCAAAGGTGTTGAAAAATTGGTAAATACTGATGGAAAATGTTTTTACTTTCTTACAAGGACTTGAAATATCTTAACCATGAAGAAGATATAAATAAATTATTAGGACATCTCTCTGTCAATTATATTATGGGTCATTAACATCCATATATTAGAAACCTCTTTCCCCACTAATTATACCTCGAGGATAAAAAATATATAAAGCTTTATAGTGTTTTAATATTTTATCCATATTTTTTCGATATGAATTTAGGGTTAGTATGAAGATGAATATCTGGTCAATGGACACCATGAGGAAAGGTTAATGATCTGGGTGGAATATCTTGATTATAAGAAATTTAAAAACTATCAATATATGTTTCAATTCAAATTTCATCACAAATAAAAAATATACCCCATAAATTCACAAAAAATGTCATCCATGTGATGTCCTCCTCTCTATTCTAAAACTGTTGATATGTTGGTCAATGATAAATCGTGGATTAGAAAAAAGGCCCCTGAAAATGATAAAAAAAATCATTGATCATGGGGGAGTGGCATATGTTATTCACCATCACCAGATTAATCTTCGGTTAATCTACACATACCCAAATAAAACCATCTACCTTATAAATGGAAAAATAACCACCTAATGGTGAAGTAATCATAATGATAAATAACTTTTTATCCAAGCCCATGAGCTACACATTGATCTCCATCGAATAAGATATATTTATATGATATGGGTGCATCAAAATTGTTTGTCCACCTAAAACAATAACTATCTCAAAGTAAATTTCTCTATTAGGGGGATATCTTGTGAATTCATCTAGAATGAAATACTAATAGATATCCCCATCTTGGGGAAAATATGAGGGTCATGTTACTGATCATGTTGAAAGATACCATCCTCTAATTTCACCATCATCATCTAATTCCAAATCAATTTGGGACCCTATTAACCTACTCCAAACACACCTTCATTATTATTCCTAGACATCTCCTTCCTAGTTTATGTAAACAATAAACACATCTCATATAAATCAATAGGATCTTAGATGATTTGAAACCACTACATACCACGAACATCAAAAAATCAATTCAACTCCAGAATCATGAAATCCCATAGATTTACCAAACAAAACATGCTTATAGGAAACTCTATAAATCACTTAAGATTGTTAACATTCATACCCACTACTCTATTAAGATAATGTATCTTGAATAAAAAATTACCCATCATGTGAAGTCCAGTAATGGCTTGTGAATATATAAAGGAATAGTTACTAATAGAATCAAAAAAGGAAGTAGAAAATGAGGATATGATAAGGATAGTAAATTGAATAGTTCACAGTTTCTCGCCACCATTTTCTAAGGTCTTATCCACTTCATATACTCAGTCAACCAGAGAGTCTTCATCTGGACCCCGAGACACTATGAATTTCTGAGTCATCATTATCATCTGATCCTAATATAGAGAGACCCATATTGATCCATTGTTCCCTATTTGAATCTATCTAATTATTATATGGAATCAGGGACTCATATATCTTGTGAAATCCCACTATATATTCCTTATCTATCAAACATTCTAACAGTTGCTCAGATGTGTTTGTGTATGACTTGTGGTATGAATGTCATTCCCAATGTTACAGAATTATGGTACCCCTCCTATGAAAACTAAAGAAGAATAACTCTACTCCTTTGGTATAACACAACCCTACACAATGTATGTGGTCTTTCTCTTCCTACCACTAGAAGTGGAACTCAACATCACAGTAAGAGGCTAAAATTCATGAGTACTAAAATTTAGAAGAATACTTATAACTCAATTATCCTCTAGACCCTTTTGGAAAGTCAGGGATTTATATTGAACCTCTATGTATATCATAAGGTTAAAGATCATATCATTTATATTCATATGGGGATGAAGATCGACTTCAAACATCATAACCACTTGTGGATCATTTTCAACAAAAAGATGAACAAAGTGAAGTATCTCCTTAAAATGATCATTGTATGTAGTTATTTTATATACCCTCGCTATAGATCCATAAACTAATGTTCTCCATATTTATATAGAATATTTGGAAATAATTCCTCAAATAATATATTATTCATGGAGTCCCATTTGATACCCTCACATCTTCCAGCTTGTACCATCACTCTCCATGACCACCTACTGGGTCCATGTAGCATGAAAGCTGCCATCTCCACTGTCTAGTCATTAGGTGTCTCTTGATGAAAAAGATAACATTCATGATGTCTATCAACTTCTCTATATTCTATATCCCTATATTGGACTGAAATTTTTTTGTATATTAGATCTGGATGTGTCTGATTAAAATGACCATGGACATTGATGCCCATCCTCCATGATAAGGTATAACATGGACTCCCAACTATGGTTCTACTACTACCATGGCCATTGGGGTAGGTGTGGAAGGCTGATTTATTACACCTCCCAAAAATATAAGTTGGTAAAATAGGGATATCCTCTCTAGTTTAAGAATTATATCCCACGTCAACATGTAGTCCAATAAGTAATTATTAGGGTGTAATATTCTATCACACAAAGGAAATGATATAAAAATTGAATTTATAAGTAAATATCCAAACCTGTCTATGATATCCGGAAAAGGATCCCCTTGGAGGCAACCAATAACCTAAGGTATATCCACCATATCACTAAACATGGTCTTCATCTGTACATGTTATTCAAAATTGAATATATATTTAGATATATATAAGAAACAATGTAGAAACCTCTATAATATCTAATTAATTCCAATTGATTTGTTAAAATATTGTAGAAAATATATATATCACTCAATCACAGGATTAAATTACATCTCGAACAGAGAGAACAATCAATGAATTAAATTTTAGAACTGTAATGTTGTATAGATTAAATATATATATATATATATACATATTTCTATGTCCTTGTGGGTGATTATGGTGAATATGATAATGTTTTCATAGTTATGAAGTTTGAACACACCCAAAATTCAAAACTATTAAAATAATTCCCAATAATTGTAATATAGAGATTCATTACACATGAGATGGCTAGGAACATAGAAACTCCCATACCCAAGTCCTACATAGATATATCATTTCAAAAATATTAAAGATTGATAATAAAATTAATTAAATTAAGATATGAAACCATTTTGTAACACCCATACCAGAACCACCATGTCTAAGTCATAGAAAAATAGGATCACATGTTTTCATTGTAAAACCTTGTGTTTTAATGGACCTTTTATTTTGGAATAAATTAAATATTTGTTTGTGTATTGTAATGAAATAAGTTAAATATTCCTATCACATTAAACAAAACCATTGTGAATTACCAGAATCAATGTATGTGTTTACATTTAATGCAACACCATCTTGGCAAAAAATATATGAAACACCAGCTTAGCAAACATCACACGCAACACAAGTTTCTATGAAACATACTTTTAATGATATAATTATTTAAATGGGATAATTATATCCTAGACATTAAAACAAGTAAAATCAACAGTAATAACTACATTTTAAATATTCTTCAAAATTATTTTATCAAAATAAAATATATTGATAAGTAAGTATATGAATTTTGGTAAAGTCATTTAATGTTTTCAAGTTCTCTTTTCTCAAATGAACAACTTTTAATAATAAAATTAATTTTAGACACATTTATAAATTAATTTTGATAAAATTAACTTCTTTTTATGAATTTATAATGATGAAATTAGATTCGAGTGAAATATTAGGATTTTTTAGAGGAACATCGTTTATTTTATTAATAGTTAAAATACTAATTTTTAGTGAAAAACTAAATTTTTTAATTAGTTATTAAATATTAAACGATATTAATTTTTTTATGTATAATTAAAAAAATATTAAATATATTAATAAAATTTATCTTACTAGAATAAATTTCACTATGAAATTGAATATATAATCTTAACAAACATTTGAAAAAAATTATACATTAAAAGTGATTATTTAATCTCATCTGTCGAATTATAATAAAAATTTATTTTTTCAATTCTGTGATTTAAAATTCAATAAATTGACATAAAAATTGTATTTAGTATAATATTTAGTGTCTAATGCAGCCATGAAAATTTAATTCCAAAATTATTAGTAAAAATGATTAATATTAATCATTATTATTAAGTCCAAATAAAGCTTAATTACATACGAAACCTTCAAATTAATGGCCCAAATGATCTTTCCAATTATACAACACCCAATTTATGTCAATATTGGGTCCATAAAACATAAATTTCTATGTTTTTTAGTTTGGTAAGACATTTATTATGTAAGAACATGTGTACACATAACATGCTTCTAAAAATTCCATGTGAATAATTTTCCTTCCATATAATAGCAATAATTACACACACTTCCTCACACATATTAAACCTTGTAAATTCATCCAATCCCTTACCAAACCACTTCCCAAAATCCATATTTTCATCTGAGAAGCCTTACCATCGGAAAATGAAAATTCAAGGATGTATTTTGGAAAAAAAATAAAGGGATTTACCCAATCAAGAGGTAATGTCTTCGCTCAAGTCTTTCATTTATTTTCATTTTGAAATCCTCCATTTTATTTTTTCAATGATTGTATAACAACAAAAGTATCATAAATATACTAGGAAATTTTTTTGTTATGGACTAATCCTACAGATAAAGACACCAAAATCTAATGGATAACGAACATACTATTTATGTATATGGAAAACTACAGCATAATTAATGGATGATTGGCCAATTTTTCTAACCACCTATCATGGTGGCCATTATGTTGGAAACTATATTTACATTTTTTATATATGAAATTAATTGTGTAATTAAACTTTCGTGTTACTTTAAATGATTATTTACTTTTTAATTTTGATTTGGTGTTAATATGATAATCGCGTTTGAGGAAATGTGGTCTATCATTCCCTCAAAGCAATGTGATTCATTAACACAATATAAAGAATGAATGAAGGATGGATTTAGTGAATGTTTATGATATATATATATAATATAATAATTAAATTTTAATATAGATATATATATATATATACATATGTTCATTATATAAATTCTTTTAATGGTATAATAAAAAATAAATAGCATTCTTGTGCATGTAAAACTTACTATCTCAATGAACATTGTATTCCATTGCATATATATATATATATATATTATATATTAATATAATAAAAATATAATATATATTCATGATATTTATTTCACAATTTACATTTTGGAATCATTATATAAGTATAAGGACCAACAATATAACAAATTTATACAGACATGAAAATAATGCAAATATTACCGGAAGTGAAACCTTAACAGAGGATTCTAAACAAGCCAGTAATAAAATGTTATATTGATAAAATATATGGTATTAAATATAATAATATGGTTCTTTATAATATTTATAATAAAATTATATTTATTATACATGTGTTTTTAATGAGAATGATGAGAGTCAAGAGGGATGTAAGGGGATTTCATTTCACTTTTTATTTTCGTGAGATACATGATATGTACCCCACTATTTCCTCTGGGGTAGTGTAAGTACATATCATGATTGTATTATATATATAACATACCTAAATTTATGGATTTTAACAGATCATTTTTATGAACATGAATTCATGGGTTTATGTTTCAAATGTTACCAAAGGTAAAAATGTTTTGTTTCAATTTTCCCTCCTTAAGAATAATTTTTCTTATGAACCATAACTCTTTTTTGAGGTGTATATACTTGAATTTAAAATGTTATATCATTATTATAAATATTTTGATAATCTTTTATAATTCAAGTAAATTAAAATACTAACATGTAGAGTGTGATCCCATGTATCTATGTTATAGGATTTTATTGAGACAATCTCGTCGCTTTTTGAGATTGTTTACCTTTATGCTTCATTTGATGAATTATTATGTTTCATATCCCAAGAAATTAATTAATATTAATCTTATATAGTTATTGTTTCTATATTCTGGTAGTGGTACCATTTTCTACTATTTGGAACATAAGATAGTTAAGAAACTGTTTTTATGAAATCATGACGTTAACCTCTTTTCAGTCAGAAATTTATATTCCTTCAAAAAAAATTCTAAAAAGGGTTTCTAATAATATTATAATAATCTCAAATGATCATTAAAATAATATTTTACTATTTTTGCCTTTTACCAATGTTTTCAAAGGAATCCTTTTCTCACTTCAAAAAGAAGGAAAATTTCTATCCTTCTTACTGTGCAAAATAAATATTCTTTTTACCTCATATGACATGAATGGATTTATCCATCATCAATAATTTGAAGATTTATTTTCGTGTTTAAAATTTATTTTAAAAAAAATTAAAATAATATTTAAAAGAAACATATTTTCAGATCTTTTTCATTACTTATTTATATGTTTTGATTATTTTCAAATAAAACATTTTTAAAAATAATTTGATTCTTATTTTAAAGGGTAAGGGTTTTAAAAAGATATAAAGTAATTTTTATAAGTATTATAGTTTATTTTAATGAATATTATTATCAAATCATTTTACATATAAAAATATGACATGCGATGAAGAAATCATATTGTTATAAATATATTTTATTGATATTTCAAAATTATTTTCCATCTATGATGACATCCATTATTGTTACTCATGACCTTATATGATGACATCATATTATTTTCACATGTTTTATGTTTATGAAATTTGTTTCTCTTTCATGAGTTTTATGTTTATGAAATATGTTTCTATTTAATGGGTTATATGTTTATGAAATCTGTTTCTCATTCATGAGTTATGATTTTGATGAAATGATTATCTAAATTATATATTTTTAATAGGTTATGAAATGTATACATTTTTATGATACCCATTTAATTTCATAGTTATAGATATTCTTGTTTATGGTTTTTAAAATATGTATTTATGATTTCACTATGAGATGGGTGGGACCTATATCTCCCTATAATGCATTGGGTAACGATTTTTATCTCATAAGATAGACACATATGTCTATGGGAGTGAACAATGACTACCAAGATGACATGAGTAGTGAACTTGTGCTACTAAGATGGCCATGGGACTAAACCATGACTGTGAATATGGAATGATGAGTGAAGTCATGCTAATAATATGGCCATGGGTGTGATCCAAGATTACAAATATGTTATGGGGGTCACCCAACAATACCAAGATTCCCTTTGAAGAAATTCCTTGACTACTATGAGTGAACATGATTACATGTTGAAACTTTTATACAAGACCTGATTTCATGTCCATATGTTTATGCGAGGGCCTAATCTCATGTCGATAACCTAATTAGTGACCAATTTTCCACATATAAATCATCATAATAATAATTTCATATTTTTCTTCCATAATTATATTTTTGATTCCTATGTTCTTATTTCATGTCTTATGTAATTTACTTCCTTATTATTCGTGTCTTATGAACATCCCAACATTATACCATGATTCATGTATGAGATATTTTTTATACATGGTTTGATCTTCTCTTTTTATGATCATGTTCTCAAACCCTTACGCTCATGATTATGCTTACATGCCTCCCTTGTTAGCTTTTACTGATAATTTGATCTCACCCCTTTTTATGTTTCATTTCCTATGTTATGATGATATTTATTATGTTTTATGTGTCCATGAATGTTACTACACAAGAAAATCCTAGTGGTAGATAATGTTCCTCATTTGTATACATGTGTTTTTGTTTCAATGTTTCCAAAGGCACTTAAGTAGTTTAGTATTCATGTGTATGTTTATGTAATGTTGTATGTATTCTGAAAATGTTATCTAATTTTATGTATTTTTAAGGTATTAAAATTATGGGTTGTTATATTCATCCATGTACAAAATAGGTTACCAACTAGTAGGGAGGGTCTAAATATGATAAATGGGTTGACTATACCCATAGTATCAAATCACAGAATCAATATTATAAATAATTTAAAATAACTCCATGTGAAAAAGTTGAATAAAAACAATAACAAATAGAAAAAGGTCATAAAATAAACAAATAAATGGTATCCATATGTGGATATCCAAACAGGAGTATTAGTTCTAGTTGATAAATAAATAAAAACTCTAATGAATCCACTAGATTCTTTAATAGTCACACCATTATCATCTTGCTCTTCTTCTTAACCATTTTTCGGGGACCACTTTTATAAACACAGATACCTATGCAATAAGTATTCATAACAAAATAAATACATATTTACGAATCAAGAAATAACCATAGGGATAGAAACCATTATAATTTACATCTTGTGAACAAACTACATGGAATCTTCTTGAACTCAGGTGAGTCACATTCTAAACATCCATTAGGAATCGAGTGATTATCTACTCAGAGTCCAGTAGGATTTAATTTATCTTTCTACATGTAATTAACCTGGAATTTATTCATTATATGGACATCCATGAGGAATCTTTTTTCCCGAACCTATACTCATATCCATCCTTGTCATCATCACCAGGCTTTTATGGTCCCCAAATAAGGAATAACCATGTAAAGATTGTCAACCTATTGTAATAACAAAGAATAATAACTAATAATTCATAGTAATACACATAACAAGGAAAACAATACAATGAAAGTAATTACATGTCATCATAATAAAAGGGTTTCTAAAAAAACTATAATGGATGAACATGAAATATGAATATACAAGCTATTAGAATAGTCATGGAAAAAGTGCCACAAAGAAGTCTCATGGTATTCACACACACCCCAATGAAATCATAATCATTCATCCTAAAAAATAAATAAAATAAATGGATTGAACTACGAAAATAGGTTTATATGATATCCCTAAAAGATAATGAATTTCCTACCTTATGGTTGTCGACATCAATGTCATCATTCTTCAAAGGTGTTTTTTCTTAAGCCACATTCACATACCAATTGAAAGAAGATCATTCACCAAGAACTCAAAAAATTAGTCTCAAAAAATATGGTTTCTAAACCATGTCACATAGAAGAAAAATAAAAGGGGTCTAGCGACACTATGTCAATGAAAACCGTTGTTAGTGGTAGAATCCAAGTCCTGTTAAATGAATGAGAAAAATGCCTCTCGTGAATAGTGACTGTATATGAGACATGACGTTCCTATAGGTCTCAAACTGTTAGATCAACCTTAATCATAAATGTTTCATCTTCTATTAGGGTAAATAAGGGATACTCCTATATAATAAAACCATCCATGGATATAGATTCTCCAAAAAGTTTTATAAAAAAAATGAACTAAAAACCCAGAAATCATTTAGAAATCATCCAGATCAAAGGGTATATCATTGAGATGGATTAATTTCAAATAATTGAGATTGTAAATGATTAATAGTCACATTGAAGAGACCCGAATTATACACACACATGTTTCACCTATGAGTATTTCATGATCCCATAAGTGGTCCCATGATTTTTCCCATTTCGAAGCATCACATGACCATTGCAATACTTCCACCATAGTATGTCCTTGGTCGTGGTTTTCATGAATATTCAATTAGAAATGGTTTCATATTTTATGGTAAAATGTTTATGGTTTTTACCCCAATACATCCTCCAAAATAGGACTGGTTAAGTTTCTCAGGTCAAGCTCTATTGACTAGCCCACAATGCTCTATGAAAAAGGCCACACCCTAAAAATCCCATTTGGAATGGGTCTTTTAACACATAGGGAAAACCAAAATTTATCCACATTTATGGGGTTCCAATTTTTTTATATTGAAACCACCAGAAAAAATCAAACCCATAAAAAATTAATGGGACGTCACCTAAGCATTGTTCAATGAAAAACTCAATGAGATAATATAGTAAACATTTATTTTCATAAAAGATTAAAGGTTCAGCCTAGATGAGTCGGTGAATCAGGTTACAAAACATATTCCAATGAATCCAATAAAACCTTAACCTCTTGAAACCCTATCTCATATTTACCATACTATTAGATACCCACTCTAATGTTTCTATTTCAATTATTATCTAGCTATATTTTTTCTTATCTTTTCCTTAATCGAATATGATCAATGATAAATAATAATATAATAATCAATTACTATCCTAAAAATATAAATTAAATCAAAATTTGAAGACAAAATAATTAATCAAGTATAAAATTCCATAGGTTAATCTATGAATCCTACAATAGAAATGTGTTTATGTACCAGTGTCCACAAAATGTAATGTTCAACGGTGGGTCTATGAATAGTAACTCCAATATTATGATCACTCCATTAATAAGATTAATGGATATTGAACTGCCTCTGATGGGTCACTCCCTCACTAATATATATTTTATAACTTCATATAGAAATAATACAAAAATTATATGCATGAAAAGATAATACCACATCATTATTTCTCTCTTTAATCAATTGTAGGATGTTGATTATTGATCTGTATGCACAAATTCTCATTCATAATGCTGATTTTAATATCAGCAATAAAAACTATTTTCTGTGCTGAATATGAATGATTAATCAAGGAATATCTTCTTATAATTCTCTGATAGAATGGTATTCAATTAGTTTTAGATTTTATTCTTTTTTCACAACTCTTATAAAAAAATTCTCATAGGATTTATCTATATTTATTAATTATATAATGTAGATATTTTTATTGTTGTGACAAAAATAAATTTATAGAGATAAACATATCCATATTTACTTTTTTAAAATTCCATTTTCCAATATCAAAATTTTATTTTCTATCTATACCATTACTAAGATCTTCAAATTACCATGAATATTTTGAAAAAATTCATCCAACCACCAATTAATAAAAATATTCATACTCTTTCCATTTATATAATACGCTATATCAAAAAATATTGGAAATTAAAACTAATTATAATTTTTTACATATCAATGTAGTTGTGTGAGCACATTCCCACATACTAAAAGAGGTCAATCAACTATATACTATCCATCAAATAAATAATCACTTGTTTCTTCATATAGTTTAATCACCCTATTAGAATTGTTATTTCTATTTATTCAATAGTTAAATAGTTTATTGAATATAAATACCACTATGTATATAGAAATATTATTTCCTTTAAATAAAAACTAATTAGTAGTTTTAGTATCTCTCATAAAACAAATATTTTCAATCTTCTAAAATATAATGAATCGATATATTTAATTGACTAGATATCATGTGACAATATCCCTTGAAATATATCATGATTTATTCCAAATAAATATCTAAATTTATCAACCTGGTATATTTTAAATTTTTCCTAAAATATATTTTCCAATATGACATACAGAACCGCTGGATCTCTCATTCAGGCTTTTGATATAAATCATTTTTTACTAGGTCCTCCCTAGAATACAATTACAAAAGTTTATATTACTTTTAAATAGACCTATAAGTCTCCATGTTACTCTTATGTGTCTCTATAATATTCAAAAAACTATTTTTTTATATTATTCTAACATTGTTACTTGATTAATCAATCATAACTACTTTTCAAAAATTATTTTAGGATGCATATATAGAATCTTGATGTGAATCTTATGTATTTATTTCCTAAATTATTTTCTAATGTGGGTATTTTATGTCCCTAGTTAATATTGTGTAGTTAATTTTTTGTAAATATACTATTAAATATATAGATTGATCTTCAAAGTATTCTTACACAAATTATATATTTACCACTACAACATTACATACATATAGGAATCTACATGTTATTATTATTATTATTGGAACTTTTTGAAATTTTTGTCGTGTATGTAAAGTTAATTTCCCAATATATCCATATATATGAATTATAAAAAACAATTTAAATGAAATCATGTTTATGATTTTCCAAACTATTCTCCAAATTCCATATGGAATTATAACACATCTGTCATAGACAAAATATGTCAAGCTAGACATACATTACCTCACCAAAAACCACTTGATATTTTATATTAACACTCCATTCCTTTCATGATTACTTTTATTGATCCTTGTTTTCAAATATACCAATATTTATTCCACGTATAACCAAAATTTATCAACTCATAGTTTTTCACCATTCATGAACAATATAATGATTAAGATCTTATTTAATGAAATGAGACAATGTTATATAAACAATCAAAAAATAATCCTCTAAGTACAAAAAATGGTACTTTCAATGATATGTTTGTCATATCAAATTTAACATTATTCAAACACATTTTTCATTCATTTAATAATATATAATTTGGCTGACATCAAATACATTAGAAACATCAATTCATAGTTTTATTTTAAAAACATAATTCTTGTAATCCATCTCAAAATTCCATATCAATGTACATAAACATCAATTATCACTTTATAAATGTAATGGTTGAGAATAAGGTGCTAATGTAGAATTATTTATCATACAAAGGAAAATTTAGTTGACACCATTTATAATTCATTTTTAAATGATGAATTTAATATTTCAATGTTGATAATGGGAGTTCGATATCAATTTTACCAATAATAATGATTGATTTCACATCCCATATCTTCTTTCCATTTTTTTCTCGAAGTGAGAGACAAAAAACAAAAATTTAACTAAAAAAATTCTATTTAAGTTAGATTAAATATTTTATGTGTTATAAAATCCTAAAAAAATTATGATAATATGTCTATTTTCATATTTTTCAACTATTGTAATGTTTTTTTGAGGAATAGTGTGGTGATATTGTTCTTAATTTCTACAAAAACATTTTTTAGTAGAAGATTTGATAAGTGGTGTATAGGTGGCTATTAAACTTAAAATTAAGTTACCCTAATGGATTTAATTTTTATAATAATTAATATTTTCTTAATACACATAGTTTGATTGAATATAATTAAACAACTATATTATAATTCAAAAATAAATTTGATGGTATATTTATATTCAATGCTTGAAAAAATGGGTATATTATATTAAAAATCAATTCGTTTTAGATTTAAACTTCCACTTAAGTAATCTATTAAAGAGGATTTTTATCGAGACAAATATGGTATTTATTGATAAGTACTGTATATGTGTAGTTTTTTTTAGTGTTTCATATTTTCATCATATCAACAGAATTTTTGAAATATGAATATCCTTAAAAATATTTTCAATTTAGTTTGTTAAAATTATATATATAATTTTTGGAAGTATTAAGGTTTTAGTAAGTGTTTTTAATAATAAATGATAAGTTTGGAGATGTATATGAGAATAAAAATAATATCACAACACAAGGGAGACTATTATATCATTACAATACTACACATCATAACAAGTTTATTGTGAAAAATCAAAAAAAATCATAATAATATCGCAAAAATATTTATTTCATTCATAAATTTTATTATGTTTTAGTTGTTAGTTAATGGAATAAAAATCAATACACAGAAATTGAACTAGAATTTTTTAAATTCACCCAATTTTTTCTAGAAAAAATGATTGCATTCTGAGGGATAAATATGTGCAATTAAATAATTATTAACACAAAAATGCCTTGATATTTGTTTGAAATTATGATTCATGATTATAGTTTATCGTGTGATTTTATTACTATCAGTATTAATTATTGTGTTAGGTGTTCCTGAATCACCCAGCGGTGATTATTTTGAGATACTTTCATCTCCCTCTAGATTGTAAAAATTTATATATATTATTCCGAAATGAGATAATCCATTTCATAATTCACAATAAATATATGTTGTTAGATTTGATTGGTTCATGGGAACCATCATATCACATAACAATAAAATTAGTTTCATCGGGATGATCATCATCATGTTTAAATGTGCATGGACACTCAATTCTTGGTGACAAAATCAGGTTTCATCTAAATTATTTGATATATTTTTTTTTGGGATGCATGGGATACTCAAACACAATTAAAAATTAAAGTAATATTAACAATGTGTTACAATAAGGCCTAAAATGATCTAATATTTATAATTAATGTAGAATAATTTCATATTGAAGGTTATATTTTGAATTTGAATTTGATGTAAAATTATATCGAATGGTATGGTAGGTTTTTATATGTAGAATAGTAGAAGGGAGACCGAATGTTCCAGGAGGACATTAAATGTTTTTTAATATGTAATAGAGGAAGATAATGAATAAAAAACATATGATATTAGAGAATTATAGAGAATCGTAACCAACATCAAATCATCAAGTAAGAATACATAGATGTAAAGATAAATAATTTTCATAAATAATGAGTTTTTTTGTATATTATATGTAGTGATATTCTGATATAAGTCTTATTAATTAATTATTAAAGGTTAACTATTTATATAGATTGAAAATTATATAACTGTTAAAAAAATTATATCTTTATTGGTTTTGATGGAACATTATAGAAAACAAGATCAATGTGAATAGAAAATAAGTTGATTTGGTACATATCTATAGAAAACTGGAGTCTCTTATTGGAGGTTGAATATTTTTTATTCATACATTGATGATAATTTTATTTTTTATAGTTAAATCATATATAATTCTAGAGATATTTTAAATTTAATAATAGTTTAATTATAATACCCAATTATTTTAATGTTTGATGATTTTTGGATCATGTTAGATGTGGTTTTAGAGACCATTTCAATGATGTTTCAATTCATTAATAGTGGATGAAATTATAAATTCCAATATCCCACTATGTTTTTGTTTCTTTAATTCATAAGAAGAAGATTAAATTATATAATTAAATGACATTGAAATGTATTATGGTTATTTAGTGGTGGAAAAAAATTAAAAAGATTCACTAAATCAACTATCCCCCAGTGAAAACATTAATAGTTTAATACATATTGGTATCTTGGTATCCTCAACAAAATATATTTTTAAAATATTGTATTTAATTATGACCATAATACCAAACATTAAAGGTGAGATAAGAAAAATACTTTGTAAGTATTATTTAAAAATTAAAAATTTTAAATCAATCTATTTTATTTAAATGGTTACCAGAATTGTTATTAGAAGGGTTTAAAAATATTATTAATTATATAATAGAGCCCTAAAATAAAAAATATGATCCTTTATTGGATATTTAGACCCTTTATATTGTTTTTTTACAATACCACCATGAGAAAAAAAACTAAATGAGTCTCATGGGATAAAAAAATTAGAAACACAAAAAATGGTAGACCATACCTAAGACCTTTAAAATTAAAGGGGATTTTTTTATATGAAATTATATTTTTGATACAACAATAATGGGATATATTTTTTATTATTCCAAAATAATATTATTTAATTGATTGTAAGGCATGATTCTCCCCAACCATCTTGTTCATAATAGAATGGGAATCCAAGGTTGGTATGGATCACTAACAAGTAGAACCACCAACATATACTTCCACTACCGGGTCACACCATGTTCTTATAATTCCTACTAGTAGCAACATATTTTAATGGTCCCTAATAAATTCAATAATTATAACCTAAAATAATACTATTGAATATTTAAATCGATAAAGTAAACGAACACTAGAATGACATTGAAAATGTAGTATAGTCTAGGTGTCCCCATCACAACATCAAGAAGCATCAAGAGTCCCTCCCAAATGTGAGACAATTCTTGTTTTCTCTGACTATAGAATGATGAGGTAAGTGACTATCACATTCGTCTGAAGACCATAGAGTCTCGTTGGAAGGCTTCTAAAAAACATGGTCATCGACACCACCAAAAACAATTTCCTATGAAGAATTTTTTATGTATTTCTTTTCCGTAATCTTTCAAACATAGGATTCGAAAAGTATATAACATTAATTATATCCAATCATAATAGCCCAATACTAATTATATTCCCTATATTTTGTTATCATTACTAAACATCATAATTTTATAATAAAATCATTATTACAGAAAATTATATGCCACCCTTAATTTGATGACTTGAAAATATTATGGAAAATTTTTGGTGACCCAGTCAACCATTGAATCTCCCATGATTTAGTCTAACCAAAATTGCGGATATCCTCCCAAAAATATCATGTTATGTAACAATATTTTTTCTCCCCATGGTAAAATATAATCCCCAAAAAAAATTGGTTCTCCCCAAGGTATCAACTATCATGTTCATCCCTACAAGGATCAAAAATCATGTTTCTAAATGGTTTAACCCCAAAGAAATTATTATAGAGGTCCTCCCAAAATTGATACATAAATTTACCACACACTCCATTCTTATACAACTATAAAAATATATCATCCATAAATTACATCCCCATGGTACATAATAATGTGTTCTTAACAACAATTACACATTAATCCCAGATGGAGGACCCCTCCATTTCATTGAACAATCAAGAATCTGTATAGGAACTCTCAATAATATCCAATACATATGTCCTCACTATTACGAAATAACTATATAAAATTGATGTACTCCCTACACTGATGATAAATGATCAAGAATATATATAGTTCCACCCCATGGTACACATATTAGATGTCAAAACCATGATTAATGAACTAGAATAATCTCAAGTATTTCCCCTAGTGATTAATAATCAAGAAACCATAATTCTACTTCCCATATATCTTGTAATAAATTTTTTCCCACAACTAATCAACAATATATCATGTTGGTATGCCCAGTACAAATTAGAATCCAAATTACCATAGGATTACTCCATATGGAACCTCATATAAAGGACCTCCAAATTGAATTGTATCAATTCACTATACATTTTATCCCATAATTAAATAAATAGTGAAATATAAATATTGGTACTCATCATGGTAGATATCATGAAGGTCATCCCTGTAATGAAACATTCGTATAAATATGAAGCCCATTCTCATTTCTCAATTTTTCCAATATTATTATTTTTTTGAGAGATACTTGATAAAGTAGATCATGAAATAACACACTCCACTTTATGTTGGAGATTTTTTCTTCAAAACATGTGAAGTTCAGAGACAATGATCATTATTAGTTTATCTATCGATCAATATAAACATAAATATTTCCAAATATTTCCATAATGAATATGTTCTACATGATTAATCAATTGGGAAGAAACCCTTATGATAATAACAACATGATTCATAAGTAATTTTGGGATAAATAGGATCAAATATTGTTGGATAAATTATAATTTGAAAAATACATCACATGTTTTATCCAGTTTCCACCACTCAGTATGTTCATTTCCTTGTACAATAATGAATAATATATATATAATTATCCTTAAAATTTGTGGGAAATATTTAATTTCATTATGTGTTAATGCATTTCATATGGGGGATACATTGATAATATCTAGTAATTTGATGAATTGTGTTTCTATGATGCTATCATTATCCTCCTTATAGCCTGAATTCCCATATTGAAACAATATTGTGATCAACTGTAACTGGATTATCTAAATTAGGTGATTGCACTATGAAAACTCAATGATAATGATTAATCTTATTTATGAATCAATGGTTTTATTGATTTTAGGATGTCAAATATTTCCTACTCATCTATAAAAAAGACAATTCTAGAAAAAAATGTTTATTATAACAATTCATTACTTGATACTAATATATAATAGTGTTGTCAACTATGATTTACCAGAATATATTGTTTCCAAAGAACATAAGAGACATATATAATGGGAATGACATATTGATTAAGATAATTTTTGGGATAGAATGAAATTTAAATAAGTATCATATATAATGTGGAAACAATTTAAATGTGGATCCATTTTCATGAACAGAACCTTCTCATCCCTAACTAATAAAAGATAAATCATAATCTGACACACTCTAGTATATGGTCTTATATGTGAAAATATCTATATCTATAAAAGGATTAACTAAAGGGAAACATAAAACTATATTTATGGGGAAATTTTTATCCCCACATTCACCACTACTATAATTAATTAAATATAAAGATACATAGGATAATTTTCTATATCCTCCAAAATTATTATTCATTTTTAGTTATGTAATTATTTATACATATCTCAAAAAATATATTATGACCCAAATCCTATACGTAGATCATCTTCAATGGTTACTACAGTTCATTCACATAGAATCAATTATCATGAAATTTTTTTACCTAATAAAGACAAGATAAATTTAATAAGAGATTAAAAATTTGAAAGTGACGTAAAGCTACTAGACCTTATGAAAGGTATAAAAAACGAGGAGATAATTTTTACTGTAATTTTAATGTATATTCGAATTTTTAATAATTTAATAAATTATCCTAGTAATGTAATGAATTTTTCCCTCTCGTGTCATTCACATCATCATACATAATCAATTTTGAACTAGTCAATACTATGGAAAATGATAGTGATAAGGATAAGTGTAAATATGTGGGAACTATGATTAACTTCACTTACATGGAGATGCAAGGAAAAAAGATTACATATCCAATTCCAATAAAATTACAATGATTTGGGCTCCATAGTCATTTTTCATTATAAACCACATATATATTCTATGACTCATATAGATTAATGTTATATTCAACATCATTATCCGACCCTCCACCCAATAATATAGAGGGTATCTATACTATGGAAATAATTGCATATCAAAAAAAATTGAAAAAACTACAAAAATTAATATAGAGTTTAGGTTGGGAAAAAAATTATTGAACATAATCTTCATGATAAAGTCATATTTTTGTTGTAAAATCATCCTTAACAATATGATATTATATTTCCCAAAAGGATTAATCCAACCACCTAAGTAACCCAAACCCACATCAAACATTTCTATTAATTATAGAACTGGAAACTTGTTAGATGTTTCCTATATTTGGATTCCACCAATATCAAGATCATGTAATTCCTCTTGATAAAATTTAATTATCAGAAAAGGATTCATATTTGGAATTACATGTTTCCCTTAATAGGATATTGAAAAATATTAAAGCTCAGACTATTTGAATACATCTGAAGAATAAAAAATTCCACAGTTTTTTTATATGATTAATCCCCATCCTGACTTCTAAAATCCTTATTTTATGATATTAAATAGTATGCGAAGAGTGAGGAAATATATCACTGTTTTCAATTATTAGTTCGAATCAATGTTGGGAACATTAATGTTATAAGAGATATCCATACTCCATTGTTTTTTATACTATATGGGGTCCTATATCCATCTTGTATAATAGTCTAATAGATGGTCCATTATAGGTTTGGAATATATTTTCAAATAATTACACTACTAATTCAATTATATAATGAGTAATAAAGGAATTATTGTCCACTATAACTATAAAATGTTTTATATATAGATATTTATATATTTCTTCACTAAATTGAAGTGCTTAATGTATTCACAAGAAATAAATTTGTACCATTAAAAAATTATAATAGCTAATATATAGGATGAGTGACAAATTATGCTTCTCCTATAGGAGTATCATTATAGATTAAAATATATCTATCCATAATGATTTTTTTAATATAAAGTATGGAAAATTCTTAAATTATTTATAAAATATAAATAAAATAAGTCCATAAATGAAAAATTAGTTACTATCGCACTGAATCTAGCAACAATGTAGTCTCCAGAATTATAGATAGTTAGGATCGATGTGTTTCCTATTCATATGAAATAATATAAATAATTAATATAATATAATAGAAACACAATATATATTTATAATGTTAAATGAATTCTTGGATTTTAGATTATAAAGAACATATTATTTTCTTTTTGGAATTATAAATTCCATCCTTATTTAACATCAACCTAAGGACAAAACATGTTTGTATTTCCAAAAGTTAACAATTATAATGATGTTGGGTATAATGATCTCTTGATTTATAACCCCTTTCATTATATTCTTCTTCACACACTCTAATAATTATTTCTATTCATTTATAAACCTCATATGTAGGTGAAAAATTCGAAGTAATGTTAGAAATTACAACAACATATGTTATATAATCGTTAACATTTCAAACAATAGAATGAAACTAAAAAAATCTTACTGTATATGAATGTAAAAAATATTTATACTTCGATGACCAAAAATTTCTTAATCATGTGAATAAATAAATTAAGGAATGAATACACCATCCCTAAAAGGTCGTTATTCCCTTTAAAAATATGTCTACAATATCCTCTACTTCACATCCCTAGAATAATTTTCTTAATAAATATTGATTGGAAAAAGAAAAAGATGATGAGGTTTAATTAGTTTACAATTTTATAAAAAATATCATGTATTACATACCCCATCATAAATAATTTTTTCTCCATCACCGCCAAATTTAATTCTCTATTAAAGGGGTACACTAATCTACCCAGGTAAATTATATTTTATGGATAATTCGGTATAATGTGTAAAAAAATATTTTATGAATGTGGATACCTAGATAATTTCCATAGATGAATCTGAGGTAAACGAATGAATTTTTGGGGTGCACCATGTAACTAGATAGTTTTACTAAATTATATAATACAGGTTACTAAAACTAGAAGAAATGATATTATTTTTCCCAATAAGAACATCAGTGCCATTTAGGAAGCTTTAATACTCAACCGTCCTTTTTTCTACTAGTTGATCAATAATCTGAAACATGGTCATCTATATAGACCTACAATAACAGTGTTAAAAGTCATAATTACACACATTAAAAATATAAATCAAATACAAACTCAAAATAATCACTTTTATAGTCAGGTCATCCTTGAATGGCCTATTTTCACTAGTTGGTGGATTACAAGAAACATAGTCTGTTGGATTAAAAATATGAATTTTTGAAGCATATTTATATTATAATATAAAAAAAATCATGATTTTATTCCCTTTTCATGTCCAAATAAATAATATATTCCCTTTTAAAGGGTTTATATAATTGTTTGAATTTGTAGAATAATGTGGCCACTATCAAGACATATCATGTTAATTCCAACAAAATGGAATATCGTGTAGTCATATCCCAATTGAAGAGAGATTGAAATTTCCATATAAGGGAACATAAAACCATTATATATATATATATATGTGTGTAAATATTATAAAATTTTACAATCATTGATAAGTAGTGGATAATGTCTTGTGAATAAACAACATTCCTACACAAACCATCTATCATTTTGTTTACATGTAAACTATCTTATCTCTTTCCAAATTAATGACATAGGGTTATAAAAAATGTAAATTTAAACATTAATGGTAGTTTAATATGAAAAAATAATTTTGGTATCTTTAATATCATATTTATTTCATTTTTATACAACGAGAATTTTTTTTAATGCATGGATAGAAAATAAATGACACTATTTTCATGAAGTAATGCCCTTTTTTACAATCCATACCTGAAAAAATCAATTAATTGAATAATTAATGTATAGTGAAATGATATGACATTTTTATATGCATGGAAATCATGATAAATCAGTGTATTATAATACATGTAGGAATGAAAGAAGTGGTAATATGAGGAAACAATTCTTTTGGAATTCTAAAATGGTTTCCAGATTACAATTGTTAGCCATTGAAACTTAGTGAAGGGGAGTTTTTCGTATTCCATATCCCCCATTTAATGAAAATTGATAATGGTTTTAGATATAACCTTTGTCTCCATGACAAATTTAATGATCTAGATATCAACATCTTAGCCTATTATGGATAACAATTATCATATTTGGGATGATCCTATACTACTGAATCAAATATTAATATTCTCATATGACCCATATATATTAATCTTAGCTAAAATAATATTTATCATAAATAAGATATAACACATATTTAGTCAAAATATAAGAATGCTTCATTGTCGGATGGTATATCACTATAAATAAATAATATTAAGGTATCCCTATCACCATTCAAATGGTATCAGTCAGATTTGAGGAATTTTCACCTTCTTCTAATTAATGCACTCACTAAAGTAATGAAATTATTTTATAATAATTTAAATCATAAGATACAAGTACAAAATCATCCATGTATGTGTATGTTTGATAATATCATATATATTCTCCACATACCATTATGTAAGTTTCTTTTACCAATTTTATTGTGCTCTAAAAAGTGAGTTTGGATATTAAGGGAGATATACAACCTCTATTAATTAGAACACATATGAGTCCTAATAAACAAGATGTGTAATTATCCTACACCAAGTAACCCCAATATTTTATACAATAAATTTTCATAGACATATTAGGATTATAACCTCATGTATCCATTCAACACCTTGGTTTACAAACTAATAATCACATTTACTAATACAAAGCATGTTGGATTCGTCCCTGATAAAGTTGAAATTGTAATATAAAAAGGATAATATTATAAAATAAAAGTATACCTATGAAATTAAAAAAAATGGGTTTCCATTATTTTTTTAATAATAATATGTATTTTGAAATTCTTCATTTAACCATTTCTTGGATCTTTAAACATGATTTCCCAATATATGGCATCCCAAATCGCGGAATTATTGAAAAATATAGTGTGATAAATTCTTATGTTATGGTAATTATTCTAATGTCAACCTGAATATTTAAAAAACATGGTTAATGATATAATAATTAATTTTCATATTTATTCATAATAATGATATAGTTATACTATTTATAAAAACACGATTATATTATTAAATTCTAAAAGAAATAGTTTAACTAAAATCTATTTTTATATAGTTTTTTTTAAAACAATAAATTCCAAAATTTATAACATAATTTTCATAAATTGAATATAAACTTCTAAATAATAATAACCTAAATTACATTTAGTGAAATGTTTATAATTTTTCAGAAATTATTGTTTATTCATTGAATACTGAAAAATATTGATTTTTGTAAAACAATTTATTTATTTTAATTAAATTAAAGAAGTAAAATATATCAAATTTTTTAAAAAAGTATTTTTACTAACCTATGTATTATCTACTAATATTTATTCCACATAATTTCATTTTTATTAACATTACATTATTTTTAGGTATAAGTTTTTGTAGGATTAATAACTTGTTTTTCTAAAAACTGTTTTAAAATGCATTAAATTTAAAAATTTTAAATAATTATGATCGTCTATAATGTAGAATAATTTAATTGAAATTTATAGATTGAATATTTTTAAATTTTAATTTATTTTCAAAAAATTATTTTTATTATTCATGGATTTATTATATAGTAATTTGTTTCTAAAAAATAAAAACTTTATTTGTCACGTGTTTGTATGATAAATATTAAATTAAAATCTTCCAATTCTATGAATTGAATTTCTAAAAAATGATTCCATTTTTTTAATAATAGTAATTTATTTTTTATAATAAGGAAAACTGAATTATTTACTATAATGATTAGTAAAACCACAAAAATTAATCCTAATTAGTTAGAAAACAATGAGTTTACAGAATTATTAAATAATAATAATATGTGGAAAATAACCTAAAAACATTTAAAACACTAATATTTTGTCCATATTGTATCCTTATATCTTTTGGATCTATAATTGTAACACCCTAATATTCCGTGGTATGTTTACCTTTGAATATTGCAATAGCTTGTGATGTACGCAACACCGAGATTCTAACACACCACACTGAATCCAACTAACTGTTATTAATATTAATACCAACTTTTTCAAATTTTTTAAATTTTATTTTTCAAAATTTACTTCATTTTTGGATTCGGAATTTCAAAATTATCTTAGGGGGAATTTTTGGTACTTTGTTGATAAAATTCCATTTTTGAGGAATATTGAAAAAATAATAAATTTTAACTAAAATCAACTTATTTAATAGAAACAATTTGAAGTGTTAAAATAAATATTTTAATTGTTTTTATATATCATTATATTATATTTTTTTCATTTAATATAATTTATGTTATTGGATGTAGTTTCAGATTTATGCTGGGCATAAACAAGTGTCAATGTTTTGGTAGTTATTATTTCTTAAAAACATGATTTTTGTTTTGACAATGGGATTTAATTTCTACCACATATTTGTTTTGAATTTGAAAAAACATATTTCCATATTTGGAATCAATAGTTCCAAATTGTGAAAATAGGTATCTTTTATTTTTAGACATTATGAATAATTACTTCAGAAAGTATTTTATTAACCATGGTTTAAGGGTAAATCTGCTAAATAAGGGTAAAAAATAATATTATTATAATATTAAATTACCCTAACATGTGTCCTATTCCTATTGGTTGACACATGTCTAACCAGTTTCATCCATGGGACGATTATAATACCCCATGGAGCCACTTGAGAGTGACAATGACACTTTATATTAATTAATTTAAAAATTTGAGAAAATGACAAAAACAAATATCTTTTAGTAAAGAAATTTTCAAATGGGGTTATATAAGTTATATTTTAGACTATAAATATTAATTTGAAATATAAATATATTTCCTACATCATGGTATTTTTTATTATTTTTATACACCAAAAAAATAAAACTATATGATACACATGAATGAGGTAGTGTTTACCTCATTAATGAATAATTTAAATAAATAAATTTATAAAAATTAATCCAATAACCAAAACTAGTCCAATTCATATTGAAAGATTTTATTTCTAACCTGAGTCTTCTTATCTTAGACTTTAATAAGTTTTTGAACTTTAGAAATCGAAAATCATTATATAATAAAATATTATTTTCAAACATTCCTAAAGATCCCCTCCCTTCCCTTATAAAAAATCACCAACTCTAACCCATTACTCACAAATATCAAGAAACTTGGATAGTCCAAAATTTTCCAATTAATATCCCTACATCCCTCTATTTCTCTTAGAATCCTTATCCTATGATAAATGCACTTCAATGAAGACTTTTCATTCAAAGAAAAAGGAGCTAACCGATTTAAATATAACATCTCCACTTAAGTTTTATTTTCTTTCGTATTACTTCTACAAACCCCAAATAACAATTTTTTATTTTTTTATTAAAACAATAGTATCATAAATATAATAGTTTGTTTTTATGAGATCTATTTCAACTACAGTTACACACACCACCATCTAATTGTTATAGAAAATAATGTTTCTGTGGATGGTGAATTACTGCCTCATGAAACGAAGATTGTTCAATCTACTACTACCAACACATATGATGGCCATTATGATGGAACTGTAATTTAATATGATATTTATTATATTTATTTTATATTTAAGCAAATTTAATTCTATTTTATATCTTACCTTTATTCTTTTCATGTTTTATATATATGATAATTTCATTTGAGGAAGTGCGGACAACCGCCCCCTCAAAGTAATATGACTCATTCATACCATACACAGATCATATAAAGGTTGGTGTTAATGAAATTATTTAACATATATAAAATATTATATTATACTGGAATAATAATATGTCAATGTATCATTGGGTTTTATTTCTTTTTAAAATAAACAAAATGAAATTGAAGTAGCGTTTGTGCGTACATAAGGACTACCATCACCAAGAACACGATGAGATTCATTCACTACCATAACCATTCAAGAATTAATTTCATTTCATTATTATAAATATTTTTTAAAAATTTAATATCATTTTGGATATGAATAAAATGCATCTGAACCATAAAAACATGACTTAATAACAAAACGTATAAAGTAAAATGAATCAATTAACACCCAAAACGACGATAATACTAAAATATTATTAACAAAGAAATATTAGAAGATCATATATGATATCATAAATATGTATATGGTTCATGTATAATTTAATAACAATGATTTAACTATTATACAGTAGGTTAACATACCTTCATCCAAGGAGATGTAGAAGGTAAGGGTAAATTCTACAACCACTTCATCATCCAAGGTTGTTTATACGTAATTATATAATGGGAACTCTTTATCATCCACATCCATGATTATTAAAATGTATTTCAAAAACGTTTTACTATTTCCTATACAATATTTTAATGTCATTCATACCGTTTTTTGACTTTTTATAAGATGTTTATAGAGGAATATTTTCATTGTTTTCGAAACATTGTACTTTACATCCTTTTCCACAAAATTAAGGAATGATTTTTTTTTTACTTATAAGATGGGTGAGGTTATCTTATGTCATTATAAAACCTTCTAAGATTCCCTTAATATATTATAGAAATATTTTTAAAATAATGTTTTTCTTTTATAATTATATGACTTTTAAAATATTTCACTATATAAAGAGATACTTTTCTCAAATAGTTATTATTTCATCTATGTCAACATACTTTTATGGATTTTAAACTTGTATGAATATGATTTAATATGGTAAAATAATCTATAATTTCTCGATCATTTTTGTGATATATTTGACTATGGATGTTTTGTTTTAATACCATTCATGGTTTATGGTTAAATTATTGTCATTTTGTATGCAAGTTTTAATACAGATGTTTATGTTATGTTTAATCCTTTTTGTATGAGGAATGAATCAGACTTAGTAAGTGACAGGTGGAGACCGTTATAGGTCCTTGATTCTTCATTAGGTCTCATTAGACAAACTAGTGTTTTGGAACAAGGCCTTGACAAAAACTTATTTGTAGTCTTGGCACAAAGCCTAGACTATGTGGTTATGAACTCTGGCATTATACATTCCTTTATTATGAAAGTGGCTATTGATGTTTAATGTGATTATTTGACAAGTTTAATATCCATGTGATATGTAAATTTTTTTATTTTGATTTATATTTTCCATATTATGATAATGTTTAAGTTTAAAAGGATTTTTTTTAGTCTTATACATTGCCTTAAATGTTTATGCTTATTTTTGAAAGTTTCTGCTATATTGTAACCTTTTCTGAGCATCTGTGCTCACCCGTTTCTATGTGTTATTTTTTCCAAGATGTGAAGAATTATATTATCACTAACCTTTTCGGATAGTCTAAGGGAAATTATTGTGGTCTATGGAGACAATTTTATTGTATTTTTTCATTTTACAATGTAATATAAAACTTATGAAGGTATCTAGTACTCTCATGGCTTCTAAAATAATCATTATTTCAAGACTTGATCTCTTGTGATCATGGAAATGTTATATAATAATGCACTGACTCTAGGTAACTGAGGTCAGAGAATTACAGTTGGTATCAAAGGACGTATAGTACAAACCTTGAAATCTATATTTAGATAAAATCTGATTAGAGCACATTGATACTTTTACGATTAGTATATAATAACATCCTATAATTTTGGTAATGTATATATTTTATGTATTTTCAAATAAATACATCTATGTATGGATACAAGCAGGTTGAGGAAGCTCTTGAATAGATGTACCAAGGACTGAAAACTTCGATAAGAAATTTCGGGCCATACCCGAGGTATACTGGTACACTACAATGGGCCTTGTTTCACTCTTGGTTACGACACTCCCTAGGGATATACATAGGATAATTCAAATTTTCATTACAAAAGTATTAATGATTTATGAGTATATCTTTCCTCAATTTTGTTTCTTGATTATGGATTATATCCACAAACCTTTCAATTTATGTTAAGTGTTTTATTGGTTTCTAATTATGTATTTCGATTCATAGACAAATCTACTCTATGCCTTTGTTCAAAAATGGTGCCTAGTGGAAGGAATGTTAACTATATCAACACACATAATACCTGTAGGGATCTCCCTCCTAATTAAGATAATTATAGAAGAGATGGTGATTAAACTGATTCTAATCATCTTATCACCATACTAGGACAACTCAATTAGCTTATGATAATAACATTACCCATATGGGGCACCCTAATCCTCAACATGGAAGATCAATTTTAGATAGATTCATGAGGAAACAACCACCTATATTCAATGGGACTACAAATAAATTTGTATTTTATCAATGGATAAGATCTATAATGAAAATATTTCACGCTTTATTGACTAGCAAAAGGGAAAAAGTTGTCATGGAAATTTATTGCCTCATAGGAGAAGAAGATCAATGGTGGTCATTGATTCAAAACTCAAAAGAATATGATGAAGTATAAAATATTTAATGGAGGGAGTTTAAATAGATTTTATTAGAAAAATACATTCCTCATGATAATCGAGTGGATATGGAAAGACAATTTCTAAGATTGAAGAAAAGGATAATGAGAATGTCGCATAGTATGAGGATAAATTTACAAGGTCAGCAAGGCATGAAACATATTATATAGGTAACCCATGGAGTAATATTGATTGATTATTGTATGGGATAAAAGTATTTATCTATCAAGAATTATCCTCGCAATCCTTCTCGTTGAACAAATATATAGTCTCCTGTGCCATCAAGACAGAAAAAAGAATTCTCAATGTCTTACGACATTAATGAAAATTAGGAGAAGAAGTGTTTTCTTGATCACCAAGAATATTGAAATAAGGGAATGAAGGAAAATGTTGAATATCCATCATGTAGTAAATGTGGGACAAAACACTAGTTTACATGCCTGAAGGGAATGAGAGTCTGTTATAAGTGTGCTAAAAAAGGACACCAAGCATGTGATTGCTATGGGAAGAATAAGTCCTTCAATGTTGAATGCTAAAATTGTGGAGAAAGGGTGTATTATGAAAATGAATGTCCAAATCCCCAAGGAAAAATGCCTCCGAAAAGTCCAAGGGAGAAAGGACAAGCTTATGTGATCACTACTGCTGAGGTTGAAGCGCCCAAAGACTTTGTGGCAGCTAATTTATTGGTTTCCTCTAGTTTATCAAATGCTTTATTTGATTATTAATCATAGAATTGTTTCATATATTTCTTGTTTGATAAGAAAATTAGATTAATCCAATTTGATTTAACAAGGTATTTTTAAAGTCACAACTCTTAAGGGAAGTTTCATTGCAACAATGTTTTGTGAATTAGATCCCATTAGGGAATATAAATGTTCATTATCTGCTAATCTAATCGTCATTCCCATGATTGAATTTCATATAATCCTTGGAATGTATTGGCTTTCTTACCATGATGAGGAAATTTATTTTAATAATATGGATATTACAATTTTCAATGATGATAAGGAGTACCTTATATTTAGAGTTGAAATATCATCACCTATTTATTATCTGGATCTGCACCCAGTAGTTCAACTAAATTCAATTGTTAGAGAGGAATAGAATGAAATAATTTTGGTTGAGGAAAAGAATGTTCAAATAGAGGATGTACCTATTATGAAACAATATGTTGATGTGATTCCATAGGATTTACCTAGATATTCTCCGAAATGAGAAATTGAGTATTCCATTGATTTAATTGACTATTGAAGGCCCATATCAAAGACCCAATATAGAATGACCACTGTGGAATTAGTGTAACTAAAAAAAACTACAGTAGTTGAGTAATAAGAGATTTAATCTCCCAAGTGTTTCTCTATGGGGATCCCCTATACTTTTTGTTAAGAAGAAAGATGGATCTATGAGTTTGTGCATTGACTACAGAGAGATCAATGCTATAATAATAATGAACAAGTATCCCCTACCTTGCATTGATGATTTATTTGACCAAATTTATGGAGATCATTATTTTTCAAATATTTACCTATAATCTGGATATCATAGTTGTGTTTGAAGAAGGAATACATTCCGAAAATATCATTTTGAACAAGGTACGAGAATTACGAGTTAACAGTAATGCCTTTTGGGCAGTCTAATGCACCCTCTGTTTTCATGAACCTAATGAACAGTGTTTCCAAGGAATATATTAATGAATTCTTGGTTGTATTTATGGATGATATCTTGGTATACTCCAAATTATATGAAGACCGTGAAAATAATTTTCTTATTATCCTAAGGATGCTTAGAAGGAATGAATTATATGGGAAATTTAAAAACTGTGAATTCTTGCTTTAGAAGATTTCCTTTCATCCCCATAGAATCTCTAAGGATGGAATCTCAATTGATCCTTCAATTACCAAGGCAATACAAGAAGGTCCAACACTAACAAGTATAACCAAGGTACACACTTTTATTCATTTATCAGGTTATTATCAGAATTTTTATCATAATTTTGAACGATTGGCTGACCCATTAACCAAGATCACATGTAAAGGGGTTAAATTTTATTGGTCAAAAGTGTGTGAAGAATGATTTGAATAACTAAAGAGAATATTATTCAATGCTCTTATCTTGACTCTACCATCAGGGAATGAAGGGTTTTTTAGTTATAGTGATGCTTCAAAAAAAGGACATAGTTGTATCCTTATACAGAATGATAGAGTTATTGCATATTCACCACAATAGCTAAAAATTAATGAACAAAACTATCCCCTCCTTATCTTGAGTTAGTAGTTGTAATCTTTGTTTGTATGATGTGGATACACTATCTATATGGTGAAAATTGTGATATTAATACCGGTCACAAGATATTGAAGTATATTTTCACACAAACGGAAATCAAGATGAGGAAATGACGATGGCTTGAACTACTCAAGGATTATGATTTCATTATAAAATACCACCATGGGGAGGAAAATAAGGCGGAAGATACTTTCAAAGAATTGATCATGGATTTTTGATCAATATGGGATTTGAAAAAGATCCTATATACATGGATCTTGTAAATATGGTTATGGGAATAACCACAGAAGTTGAAACAAAAATTCTTTTTCAAATGGTTACCAAACCATCTTTACTATAAATGATAAAAAGTTCTCGTATTGATGATGAGGAATTTCATACTAAAATTATAGCTGTGAATGATGAGAGGTTGATCGACTTTATATAAGAAGATGGGATTTTGATATTTAGGAATAGACTTTGTGTTCTAGATATACCAGATCTGAAAAGAGAATTGTTAGATGATTATGATAGATCCAATTTCTCTATACACCCTGGTAGCACTACGATGTATTGAGATTTTAAAGAACATTTTTGGTGGGAGGACATGAAGAGAGAGATTAGTGATTTTGTGTCGAGATGTACGGTTTTTCAATAAGCGAAAGATAAAAAAAACATACTAGAGGAGTCTTTCAACATATTTTGTTACCTGAGTGGAAATGAGCTAATATTATGATAGACTATTTCATGGGGCTACCAAATATTCCTAGAAAGAATGATGTTACATGTGTCATTTTTGTTCATCCTACCATGTTAGCACATTTTATTTCTATAAGAGAATATTTATCACTTGAAAGTTTAACAACAATATATATTAATGAATTTGAAAGATATCAAGGATTACCCCTATCGATTTATCCTAATAGTGATACCCATTTTACATCATGATTCTGGGACAGTCTTCAAAAATCCTGAGACACTTAACTTCATTTAAGCAATACCTAGCACCCTCAAAATGATGGAAAATAAGAATAGACTATTCAAACCATAACAGAAATGAGGAGATCTTTCTCACTTGACATTCAATGTATGTGGGAACAATATTTACCTCTGGAAAAAATTTCCTATAACAATAGCTTCCATACAAGTATTCAGATGGCACCATATAAAGAGTTATATGGGAAGAGATATTTCACAACAACTTGTTGGGATGATGTTGGGGAAAGAAAACTCATAGGCCCAAAACATGTTATGGAAATAATGGAAATGGTGATGGTTATCCAAACCCACATCAAAGTATCTCAAATTAGGGAAAAGAGCTATACCGATAATCAAAGGAAGCATTTGGAGATTCTGGTAGGAGATCATGTTTCCATGAAGGTATATCCATTGAAGGGTGTTACATGATTTGGTATGAAGGGTAAATTAAGTCATAGGTACACTAGACCTTTTGAAAATCTAGAACAAATTGTAGTTGCAGCTTACCAATTGGTAGTGCCACAAAGTCTCTCCAATGTTCATGATGTGTTCCACGGATAACTATTGAGAAAATACGTTCCCAACCCAACACATGTACTCATATATGAAGAAATATAACTAGAACCTGATCTGTTTTATTGTGAAGAGCCGGTCAAGATTCTGGATACCAATGAACAAGGGTTGAGAAACAAGAAGACTCGTTTGGTAAAAGTTCTATGGAAAAACCATAAGATATAAGAAGCGATGTGGGAACCCAAGGAACATATGATGAAAATCCAACCAAGTCATTTTATTTATTGATATTATAGAAATATTGAAGGTGAAATTAGATGAACAGAAGTATGCAACACACAAAAATTCCACAGTACGTTTCATTTTGAATAATGCAAGAGCTTGAAATCTATGCAACTTCGAGATTCTAACAAACCTCAATCAATCAAACAAGTCGTTATATATATTAGTATATAGTTTTTTTAATTTTTATAAATTTTAATTTTCAAAATGGAATTCATTTTTATATTCAAATTATTAAAATTAGAATAGGGTGAATTTTTAGTACTTTTCTGAAAAGTTTCAATTATTGGTGAAAAGTGAAAAGAATTAAATATTAATTAAAAACAACTTTTTTAATCGAAATAATTTATAGTATTAAATTATAAATTGGAATTGTTATTATGTATCATTAGATTATATTTTTATCATTTAATATAATTTAGGTCAATTGATTTAATTTCACATATAACCTGGACAGAAACAACTGTCCATCTTTTTATAGTTATTTTTTCTCAAATACATGATTTTTGTTTTTGACAATGGGTAATAATTTTAAATTAATTTCTACCAATTTTTTGTTTTGAATTTGGAGAAATCGATTCCATATTTCAAATTAGGATGTCCAAATTGGGAAAATAGGTTACTTTTATTTTTTTGATATTAGGAATAATTATTTCGGTAAATATTTTATTTACCAAGGTTAAAGGGTAAATCCATTTAATAAGGGTAAAAAATTAATATAATAAAAAAAATAATTACCCTAACATAGATCCTATTCCTATTAGTTTATACATGTCTGACCATGGTCATCCTTGGGTCAGTTTTGGGACCCCATGGAGACACATTAGAGTGATAATGACACTTTTTATTAATTAATTTTAAATATAGAAAAAAATGAAACATGCATATTTCATTCAGTAAAACATTTTTTAGATGGGATTATATAAGATATATTATAGACTATAAATATTCATTTTAAATCTAAAAATATTTCATATGTCATGGTATTTTTTATAATTTTTAAATGTCAAATATATCAAATTATTTATAACATAATAATGATGCACTATTTACCTCATTAATAAATTATTCAAATAAATGAGATTATAAAAATTAAAGTAATATCAAAAACATATCAAATCTTATTGGATGATTTTATTTAAAGAATTATTTATCTTATATATAACTTTCATAAGTTTTAGACCTCTAGAAATCAAAAATAATTATATAATAAAATAATATTTTCAAATATTCATAAAAATCCCCTCCCCAAACATATAAAAATCAATCACCTCTTACCCATTACTCACAACTATCTATCCCCTTAGATCATCCAAACTCTGACCAATTAAGCATCCTACATCCCTACCTTCCCCTTAGAAGCCTTAACATAGGAAGAAGGACATTCAAGGAAGCCTTTTGGTTCAAACCAATGGGATTTACCCGATTTAAAGGTAGCATCTCCTCTAATGTTCCTTTCTTTTAATTCACTTCTCGAACCCCCTAAAATATCTTTATCACTTTTTATAAGAACACCAGTATCCTATATATACTAAGTTATTGTTATGAGAAGTATTTTAACTACACTTACGCACACATACATCTAATGGTTATAGAATATAATGTTTTTTGTGGACGGTGAACTACTACCACACGAAATGATGATTGTTCAATATTAAACTACCACCTCTTATGTTGACCATTATGATGGTACTATAATTATATATGATATTTATTTTTCTTATTTTATCTATAATTTCTTATAATTCTAATTTATGGCATGCATTTATTTTATTTCATGTTGTATGTATACGATAATTTCATTTTAGGATGTGCGGAATACCTCCCACTCAAGGTGATATGATTTGTTCATACCATACATGGAATGTAAAAAGGATGGTGTTAGTGAATTTATGTAAAGTATATAAAATATTATATTATACTGGAATAATAAAATAACTGTGTATCATTTTCTTTTCTTTCCTTTTAAAATAAAAAAATCAAATGGAAGTAGCATTCGTGCGTATGTACGGATTACCATCTCCACGAATGCGATGAGATTCATTCCCCATTCTAACTAATCAAGAATAATTTTAATTTTATAATTAAAAATAATTTTTAATAACTTAATATAACTCTGGATATGAATCAAATACTTCTTATACATAAAAAACATGACTTACGTAACAAAACATATAAAGGAAAATGAATCCGTTATTAACTGAAACGACGATAATACTAAAATATTATTAACAAAGAAATATTAGAAGATCAGAAATGATTTCATAATTATGTATATTGTTTTTTTATAATTTAATCTCAATTATATCACTATTGTATAGGAGGTTATCATACCCTTAACCATGAGGAAGTACAAGGTATGGGTAAATTCTACAACCTCTTTATTATTCAAGGTTGTTTATACGTAATTAACTACGTGGACATATTTATCATCGACAACCACATTTCTTAAAATGTATTTCAAAACACTTTTACTATTTCCTAAACAATGTTTTAAAGTCATTTATAACCTTTTTGGACTTTTTATATGATTTTTATAAAGTAATCTTTCTGTCACATTCCAAACGAGGTACTTTACATCCATTTCGACTAAATTAACGAAAGTATTTTTTTTAACTTATACAGTGGATGCAATTATTTTACGCCGTTATAACACCTTCAAATCATCCCATAAAATATTATAACAATATTTTAAAAATAAATTTTTTCTTTTATGATTATGTGAATTTTAAATTGTTTTTAAATAGAAAGAGTTATTTCCCTCAAATAGTTTTGATTTCATCTATATCAACATCCATTGATAGATTTTACACTTGTTCGGAGTTGATTTATTATGATAAAATCTTCTATATTTAATTTATGGTTTTGTGATATATTTGATTGGGGATTTTTTATTTTTATACCATTCATGGTTTATGGATAAGGTATTGACATTTCATAATCTATTTTTAATAAGAATGTTAATGTTATGATTAATCCTTTTAGTATGAGGAATGCATTGGACATAGTATGTGATGGGTGAAGCCTGCTATAGCTCCTCGATGCATCAGTAATTCTCATGAGGCAAACTAGTTTCATGGAACAAGGCCTCGAAAAATCTTATTTGTAGTATTAAGACAAGTCTTTGACTATGTTTTTATGATGTCTGGTATTGTGCATTCTATCATTATGGAATTAGTTATTGATATTTAATGTGATTATTTGACCAGTATAATATCCATGTGAATAAGTAAATGGAATTATTTTGATATATAGTTTCCATATTATGAAGCAGTTTATGTTTGAAAGGCTTTTTTAGTCTTATAAATTTTTTTAAATGTTTATGCTTATTTTTGAAAGTTTTTGCTATATTGTTATCCTTACTGAGCATTTGAGATCACCCATTTCTATGTTTTTTTCAGGTGGAAAAGAATTATATTATGACAAACCTATAGGGATAGTCTAAGGGACATGATTTGGGTCTATGGAGACAATTTTTTTTTTAGTTTTTCATTTTATAATGTAATGTAAAACATATGAATGTATCTTGTACATCCAAGGTTACTAAACTAATTGGTCATTAGAGAAATTATATCTTCTGATCATGCCAATTTTATGAAATAATGCACCGAATCTTGGTAACTAGGGTTTGGGCATTACAATAACAGACCTTTATTTGGTCCTTGTGTTAGGAACAAAATATGGGTGCAATTCACTCTTTTGAAAAATTTCAACTATGCTAATCATCCCCCCTAAAATGAAATCATCTCTCCTCCTCGATTCACACATTAAAAACATATAATAATGGGAAATAAAAATAAGTATTACTTCTCCAATTAACACATATCATCCTATAATCCCTATTTTTGTCATAAATCTAACCAATCAAGTCGTTTGATGCAAAACCATAGAAGATACCTAATGAAGAGGTAATGTTTCTTGATAAGAGTTTTTGTTTCATTTTTCTCTCATATCATCCTATACCATTTCTATATTTCATTATGTAAGGGACTCTATAATGTTTCTCATGTGTATGGAAAATTATTCCCTCGCAAAGTAATGTGATTCAAATTTAACAAAATTGTTACATGGAAGGTAAAAAGGAAAATGTATTGAATGTATGTTATATTCATTATAAATTTATTATATTAATGAATATTTTAATAGTAAAAATGAATAATATATCATTTTATTTCATACCTTTTCACTCACCAGAAATGTGATAATGTTGTTTGTGGACATGCGAACTACCACCTACGTAAAGCATTGTGATTAATTTTTTCATCATAAAATCACAATAATTATATATTTTCTTATATAAAGATATATAATAGAATAATATGGTCTAAATGATATTATTATAAATCTGTAATGATAAATGTTACATGAATTATTTTTATAATGTTCATTCAAAAATTTAAATGGTACTCATGCTTATGTACAACCTGTCATTTCATTGATAATAATGAAATTTAATTTTTCACAACCATATTTACCGATTTCTTTCCAATGTATTATTGATGATTAAATTTGATAATTATTTAATTATTATTCTAGATATGTTGAAATAAAGACACCTTTTCCAATAGTCAAAATTCCAAAGGCATTTTTGACACATAAACTATATATGGTCAAAACATCTGATGTAAAACTATTGTACAGTAATTTTTAATAACATGTAAATAAGTGATATATAATTTTTAATAAAATTTAAAAAATTATCATGGAATAAATTTTTTCACAAAAATTTATTATTTAGGAAGACTAAGACACATGTGACATGTGAGACATAACTTTAGTGACTTCATCTCAATCTACTTCCATTGATGAATATCAGGATTATATAAAACTATGTTATTTTATATGGTTTATTTTAATCCAATTTTTCATGTTATATCATAAGTTTCATTATTATTATGTTATTTAATGATTTTTAAATGATAACCTTTCATGGGGCTTATGATTCCTGTTTTTCTAATGTTATAATGAACATTTCTTTAAAAACTAATCTATTAATGTTTTCCCCAGAAAGTATATTTCTCCTCCATTTCTAGAATTTCAAATAAATGATTCAATTATTAGTATCATGTGGGCATATTATATTTAAAAATTAAATCTTTCACTTTATTTTAAGTTATTTATATGGAATATTCTAGTTATTTTTTATTTAAATTTTTCACAAATGAAAAAAGAATTATTAATCTAAATTATGACAAATTTTCAACCGTCGTAGATATTATGTGGCTTTATAAAAAAATTAACAATTTCATGTTTCCATAAATGAATAACTCCTTCAATATTTCGGGAATTCTGGAATTGTAACTAGTTGTAACACCCCAAGCTTCCTCGGTATATTTCCTTTCGAATAATGCAATGACGTGCATTGTACGCAACTTCGAGATTTTAACACACCACAACCAATCAAACTAGCTGTTATGAATAGTAATACCTACTTTTTGAAATTATATATATTTTATATTTCAAAATGGAATTCATTTTTGGATTCGGAATATCGAATTTAGCCTAAGGTGAAATTTTGGTACTTTTCGGATAAAATTCATATTTTGATGAATAGTGAAAATTACTAAATTTTAATTAAAAACAACTTTTTTAATCAAAATAATTAATAGTGATAAATTGTGAATTTGAGTGGTTTTAAAGTATATTTAGAATATATTTTTACCATTTAATATAATGTTGGTCATTGGACATAATTTTACAATTAAACCGAACATAAACAAGTGTCAATCTTTTGATAGTTATTATCTCTTAAAAACACGCTTTTGGTTTTGACAGCGGGAATTAATTTTAAATTAATTTCTGCCACTTCTGTGTTTTGAATTTAGAAAAATGGATTCCATATTTGGAATCAGGATGTCCAAATTGTGTAAATAGGTAACTTTTATTTTTAGACATTTTGAATAATTACTGCGGTAAATATTTTATTTACCATGGTTAAGGGTAAATCCGGTAAATAAGGGTTAAAAAATAATATTATAATAATACTAAATTACCCTAAAATGTGTCTTAACCCTATTGGTGGATACATGGTCGACCATGGGCATCTTTGGGAAAATTTTGGGACCCCATGGATCCACTTGTAAGTGATAATGACACTTTATATTAATTAAGTTAAAATGAATACAAAAATGACACAAGCATATATCTTTTAGAAAAACAATTGTTACATAGGGTTATATATGTTGGATATTATATTATAAATATTCATTAGAAAGATAAAAAGATTTCCTACATAATTATATTTTATTTATAATTTTTTGACATTAAATAATTTATTTTATTTATGACACAATGATGATGCAGAAATTACTAAAATAGTAAAAAATTAACATAATTGATATTATAAATACCCAAATAATTATAATATGAAACTTTTAATGAATTAAACAAATTTTCAAGGATAACATGATATATTAGGATTGATTTATTTGACTTTTTTCGAAGTAATCAATCTGTTATGAGTTTCACAAAAATCAACTAGTGAATAGTGTCAAAATTGACATAAAAGAGTTCTTAAAACAAATATTATATTATTAATTGATATTAAATTCCTAAAAATCTAAGGTTCTGCCAAGAGACTTATATTTAGATAGTTTAATCATTAATGAACCACTTGGGGGTCTTTATGATGTATATAGTAAGTTTATTAACCATATTATATAAAAATACAAAGAGACATTGTAAAAGTGAAACTAATTAACTTAGAGTTAATACTTAAAGATAAGGTTAATATAAGTACTCAAACCTGTCTAAATTCTATTTGATGAGTTGTTTTCGACCTATACCCACCTCAACCTTTTAATAGTCAACTTTGGAGCCATTGGAAACCGAATATTAATTTATTATAAATTAATATTTCTAGCTTTTCCAAAGGTGCCCCTCACCCCTCTTATAAAAGGGCACTCCTCCTTCTCATTTCTTCACACCTCTCAAGCCACTTGGCTCGTCCAAACTCTTCCCAACTAAGCTCCCCACATCCCTCTCCTCCTCCTTGAAGCTTCCCCTTAGGAAGAAAGCATTTCAACAAGTCCTTTGGTTCCAACCAAAGTGAGTTACCTAAATTAAAGGTAACGATTTCTCTTAAATTATTTTCATTTATTTTGCTTCTTCAACCACCAAACTCTTTTTATTTCCCTTCTTTTGTAACAACACCAGTATCCTCAATATACTAGGATGTTGTTATAATAAGTATTCAAACTAAACATACACACAACTCCATCTAATGGATGATGAACATAATGATTCTGTGGATGGAAAACTAACGCCTCACGAAACGATGATTGTTCAAAAACATCTTACCGCCTCTCATGGTGGCCATTATGATGGAACTGTAATTAAATATGATATTAATGATATATATTTTATATATAAGCTTCTGTAATTCCATTTTATTTCATACCATTATTCGTTTCATGTTGTATATACATACGATAATTTCATTTGAGGAAGTGCGGACTACCGCCCCCTTAAAATGATATGACTCGTTCAAACCACACATGGAACGTATAAAGGATGGTGTTAATGAACTTAAGTAACATATATAAAATATTATATTATACTGGAATAGTAATATACCTATGTATCATTTGGATTCGATTCTTTTAAAATAAAAATTTAATGGAAGTAGCGTTCGTGCGTACGTACGGACTACCGTCTCCACGAACGCGATGAGATTCATTCTCCATCGTATCCATTCAATTATAATTATCATTTAATGATTTAAAAATGATGTTTAAGGACTTGATATCATTCTGGATATGAATAAGATATAATCTATCCATTACAAACATGTCTTATGTAACCAAACATTTAAGAAGAACGAATCGATTATCACCCGAAACGACGATAATACTAAGATATTATTAATAAATCAATGTTAAAAGATTATATATGATATCATATTGATGTATATGATTATTGTATAATTTAATAACAATGTTTTAATTATTATACAGGAGGTTAACATACCATCAACTAAGGGAAAGTTCAAGGTAAGGGATTCTCTTATCTCACTTTCAATTCCGTGAGATTTCCATTATTCGCTACTAAATTATTGAAAGTGGTGTATTGTGTACTTCCATTTGATATATATTATCATGATTCACTTTATATTCATGTTATTCTGTAAATCATTTGGTGGTTATTAACTTTTGGCGATGCGTCTCAGTTGATTAACGTGGTAAGGGGTTTCTTGTCTCACTTTTAATTCCGTGAGAATTCCATTGATCACCACTTAATTATTGCATGTGGTGTATGTGTACTACCCATGATTGTATTCATTGTGTAATATACTTTATTTTATGGGTATTTACATCATCATGGTATGATCTTTCTTTCATGGGTGTTTCTTTCTTAAGTTACCTAATCAATAAGGGAATTTGAGATTTCAATTTCCACTCATTTGGCTTTACGCACATTTCATTGATTATATTACCCCAAGATTATGTGTGGAATCACTATTCATTTGATTATGTCATAATTTCCACTCCCCTTCCTGTGGATATAAGTTTGATACACATAATCACTCCATTGATAATTCTCAATTCATTGATATGAATTTGATAAGAGTAATTTTAACTCATTCTCCATTTGTTGAGTTAAACATCCAATTCGTTGGTATTGTTTTTACAAGAATATGTGTGAATATCCTTTGATTGATTTACACTGAATATCCAATCATATTTAGTGTATTTATATTTGTCACACATAATTATGTCGTTGATTTATCCTTAACCTAAGGATACAACCTTTATGAGAGATTTCATCTCAATTTACATTCTATTGAGACTTCTTTGATGATATACACCGAATCACTTTTATGTGGTGTATATAATGTACTTTGACATAGTATATCATGAATTCCTTTATTCTCATGATATTACAATGTTTTGATTACCTCAATTATTTGTATTCAAGTGTCTCTCTTTTGGTTAGAAACTCTAACCAAAATACCATTTTAAAATGTTTAAAAGACTTATTCATCTAAATCTTTATCATTAATGTCCATGTTTTAAAAATGGTTTTAAGGATTTATTTATATGGACATTAAAGTTTAGAAATTAAAAATCCTTTTAAAAGGTTTCAAAGTGGTATGGGACACTTTGATTCAAAAATCTATTTTTAAATGGCTTTTTGACAAATAATGTGACTTTTAAATGATTTCAAGAAAAGGGGGATATTTCTATCAAATAGTTTTGATGATTATTTTCATCTATGTAAACATCCTTCATTATTCTTGATTGAGGTTAATGTGATGCAATAAAATCTTCCATATTGTATCGAATGAGTTATGTTTGACTGTGGATGTGCTATTTTTATACCATTCAAGGTTTGTGGTAAAAGTATTGACATTTCGTATGCTAGTTTCAATACGAATGTTTATGTTATGTTTAAACTTGTTCATATGAGGAATACATTGGACTTAATAAGTGACGGGTGGAGCCCGCTATAGCTCCTCGATGCATCGGTAGGTCTCATGAGACAAACTAGTGTCTTGGCACAAGGCCTTGGCAAAATCTTATTTGTAGTCTTGGCACGAGGCCTTGGCTATGTGGTTATGATAGTCTGGCATTATGCATTCCATCATTATGAAAGTGGTTATTGATATTGCATGTGATCATTCGACTAGTAGAATATCCATGTGAGTAAGTAAATGGAATTATTTCATTTTACCTTCGCCATTTTATGTTGAAGTTTAAATTTAAAAGGCTTTTGTTTTAGTTATAAATTGCCTTAAGTGTTTATGCTTATTTATGAAAGCTTCTGCTATAATGTTATCCTTACTGAGCATCCGAGCTCACCCCTTTCAATGTTTTATTTTTCCCAGGATTATGAAGAAGTAATTTATGAATGACCTGTAGGGATAGTATGAGGGGATATGAGGACAAGATGTTTTTTTTATGATGTAATGTAAAAATTTATGGATGTATCTAGTTATTCCAAGGCTACTAAACTAATCGGTCTTTCGAGACTTGATCTTTCTCATGATCATGCCAATGTTATGTAATAATGCACCGACTCTAGGTAATTAGGGTCGGGGCGTTACAGTTGGTATCAGAGGATGTTTAGTACAAACCTTGGTAGCTAGATTTAGATAAACTCTGATTAGAGCACGTAGACCTAAGATGAACTTTGAGGATTAGTATAAAAGAACTTCCTAGAATTTTGGTATTGTAGAGATTTTGTGAGTTTTCCGAGCAATACATCCCTGTCTGGATACGAGCAGGTAGAGGCGGCTCTGGCACAGATGTACCTAGGGGTAAAACCCGAAAACACCGCTTTGAGCTAGACTCGAACGGGAACTGGTGCACGACAACGAGCCTTGCTGCACTCTTGGTTACGACACTCCCGGGGGATATGCTTAGGATAATTTACATTTTCTTTACAAACTAATTTAAGTAATATATATATAAGATGAGAGTAAATGACCTTGGTTAATCCTAATATGTTTCAAATTGAGAATATGGTGACATTTTAATCTCTAAATGAATTTACGACTACTATTACTCACACAATGCTTTATGGTTTTAGTCAATGGCTGGATTCCAAGGAAGTCATAGTGACTTTGAGAATGATGTACAAGATGGGAACGGTGGTGGCAATGAGCAACAAAATGGAATGTTGATAGGCGTAAAAGATATCGTCTTTATGCCAAATCAGTTTTCCAAAAATATGATCAACAACATATATATTAACCAACTCCCAGACTCAACAAGGAAGAGAAAGGTGATAAATGATAAGAGCTCCAGCAATGGAGACCATAGAGAAAAGAACCCTCAATTTTCATCATGCAGGAAATGTGGAAAGAGACACCCAGGAAAGTGTCTCAATGGGACAACGAAATGTTTTACGTGCGGGAAGGAAGGACATAAAGTAAAGAATTGCCGAAGAAAAATGAAGAGTACTATGGAAGAAGATAAAAATGGTCCCAAGAGTCCATTTACAGTCATTTGCCGTAAATGTAGGGGACCTGGACATTACCCGAGTGAATGTCCTATTCTATAGGATATTTTCTTGGTCAAAGAAGAAGCTATGTGGGAATAAATGGTTGGAGAAATGTTTAAAAAGTATTAGCACTCCTTGTTGATGGGTTTACTATGGAATAATTTTCTCTTGTATTTGTAACCCCGCAGTTTGCCATGTGAGAATGATATTTGAGGAAGAATTGTATCTTCTCTTGTGGATATGGGTATAAATAACCATTTGGATTTATATGATCATTGGGGTTTGAGAGAATTATAAGTTATTCTAATTTGGGATGAAGATTCAAGGTATGATATAACATTTGTGGTTAAATTTATGATATAGAATTTTGAGGAATTTATCTCATTTTGGCAATATTATAAAATATAGTTTTTGAAAAAGGACAACACGTAGACCGTGTGACAACCCGTCGCGTCGGACAAAGCTATGGGAATCGAACCCACAACCAAAGTGCGATTGGGATTTATCGCCTACCACTGGACTACGTGAAGTCCCTGGTTAGTGTGACTTTTTTTTAGTTAAATGATTTTATTGATCAATAATAATTTGATTTGGGTTCTTATTTCATATCAAAAGAATACCCTTGGTATAGGAAAATGATTTGGTGATTAAGTGATAAATGTTATTTTGGAAGATGTTCGCTTTGTTGGGAACACTATATGCCCAAGGAAAATAGAATACTATGGGGTTTCATTTGTGGAGTAATGATAGATTTTTATCTACGTTTTTATTGTGGATTTATAGTGATTTGGGTTATTTATGGAAATGATTAACCTATAATAGAGAATATGTGATTAGGTTAATTACTTTTGAGTATGTGACTTTAAGAGTATCTGATGTCATTTGGAGATACAATTTAACATGGGAGACTACATAATCAAATTTTTCTATGTTTTGGGTTTCAATATTAGTTTGGATTATATTAAAGGATTTTAAGGACAATTGGTTATTGAATGGTATCTATTTAACTTTGGGGTATTGTTGGTTTAATTTTAGAAATTAAGATTAGTGCATATTTATCTCAATGAATATCCTTTTGGGGGATCATTAGATCATTCACTGACCATTATGGTTTTGATTAATCTTCAAAGACAATGTAAATATATGGTTTATCCTTCATGGATCATGTGATTCTATAGAAGTTTATTCTATCTCTTCCTGTGTGACCAAGTCTTCTTGAATACTCATCGTTTAAAAAAAATGAGTTAGTGGTGGAAATTTATTAAAGAATGAAAATCTACATAAAATGTAAGTATATCTCATAATGTTCTTAGTCAATATCATAAATGAATTACTCTTCCTTATTTTATGTAACTTAAAAAAAATGTTGTCCGTTTACTTTCCTACTAGGAGACTAATGGTCGTTTGTCCCAACACAAGTTTGTGGTTTTCTCATTGTTAACTTTCTCCTGATCATGATTTCTATCCCTCTCCATCAGAACTTGACACTTAGTTTATCATCCATATCCATGTTTTCTTACATGGAATCCTAGTATGGGTTATCTTGGATGACCCTTATACCTCTCTTTCTTTCTTTTAAAGTGATAGTTTTATTGACTCTTTTTCCGATGTGGGACTTTCCATTATATTCCCAAGCAAAATTTTAAAAATTGCGAGGACCCAATTTATTGAAGGAGGGGAGAATGTAACACCCCAAGCTTCCTCGGTATGTTTCCTTTCGAATAATGCAATGACGTGCATTGTACGCAACTTCGAGATTTTAACACACCACAACCAATCAAACTAGCCGTTATGAATAGTAATACCTACTTTTTGAAATTATATATATTTTATATTTCAAAATGGACTTCATTTTTGGATTCGGAATATCGAATTTAGCCTAAGGTGAAATTTTGGTACTTTTCGAATAACTTTCATATTTTGATTAATAGTGAAAATTACTAAATTTTAATTAAAAACAACTTTTTTAATCAAAATAATTAATAGTGATAAATTGTGAATTTGAGTGGTTTTAAAGTATATTTAGAATATATTTTTACCATTTAATATAATTTTGGTCATTGGACATAATTTTACAATTAAACCGAACATAAACAAGTGTCAATCTTTTGATAGTTATTATCTCTTAAAAACACGCTTTTTGTTTTGACAGCGGGAATTAATTTTAAATTAATTTCTGCCACTTCTGTGTTTTGAATTTAGAAAAATGGATTCCATATTTAGAATCAGGATGTCCAAATTGTGTAAATAGGTAACTTTTATTTTTAGACATTTTGAATAATTACTGCGGTAAATATTTTATTTACCATGGTTAAGGGTAAATCCGGTAAATAAGGGTTAAAAAAATAATATTATAATAATACTAAATTACCCTAAAATGTGTCTTAAACCTATTGGTTGATACATGGTCGACCATGGGCATTTTTGGGTAAATTTTGAGACCCCATGGATCCACTTGTAAGTGATAATGACACTTTATATTAATTAAGTTAAAATGAATACAAAAATGACACAAGCATATATCGTTTAGAAAAACAATTGTTACATAGGGTTATATATGTTGGATTTTAGATTATAAATATTCATTAGAAAGATAAAAAGATTTCCTACATAATTATATTTTATTTATAATTTTTTGACGTTAAATAATTTATTTTATTTATGACACAATGATGATGTAGTAATTACTAAAATAGTAAAAAATTAACATAATTGATATTATAAATACCCAAATAATTTTAATATGAAACTTTTAATGAATTAAAAATTTTTTCTAGGATAATATGATATATTAGGATTGATTTATTTGACTTTGTTCGAAGTAATCAATCTGTTATGAGTTTCAAAAAAATCAACTAGTGAATAGTCTCAAAATTGACATAAAAGAGTTCTTAAAACAAATATTATATTATTAATTGATATTAAATTCCTAAAAATCTATGGTTCGGCCAAAAGACTTATATTATGATAGGTTAATCATTAATGGACCACTTGGGGGGTCTTTTGGATGTATATAGTAAGTTTATTAACCATATTATATAAAAATACAAAGAGACATTGTAAAAGTGAAACTAATTAACTTAGAGTTAATACTTAAAGATAAGGTTAATATAAGTACCCAAACCTGTCTAAATTCTATTGGATGAGTTGTTTTCGACCTATCCCCACCTCAACCTTTGAATAGTCAACTTTGGAGCCATTGGAAACCGAATATGAATTTATTATAAATTAATATTTCTAGCTTTTCCAAAGGTGCACCTCACCCCTCTTATAAAAGGGCACTCCTCCTTCTCATTTCCTCACACCTCTCAAGCCACTTGGCTCGTCCAAACTCTGCCCAAATAAGCTCCCCACATCCCTATCCTCCTCCTTGAAGCTTCCCCTTAGGCAGAAAGCATTTCAACAAGTCCTTTGGTTCCAACCAAAATGAGTTATCTAAATTAAAGGTAACGATTTCTCTTAAATTATTTTCATTTATTTTGCTTCTTCAACCCCCAAACTCTTTTTATTTCCCTTCTTTTGTAACAACACCAGTATCCTCAATATACTAGGATGTTGTTATAAGAAGTATTAAAACTACACATACACACAACTCCATCTAATGGATGATGAACATAATGTTTCTGTGGATGGCAAACTAACGCCTCACGAAACGATAATTGTTCAAAAACATCTTACCGCCTCTCATGGTGGCCATTATGATGGCACTGTAATTAAATATGATATTAATGATATATATATTATATATAAGCTTCTGTAATTCCATTTTATTTCATACCATTATTCGTTTCATGTTGTATATACATACGATAATTTCATTTGAGGAAGTGCGGACTACCGCCCCCTTAAAATGATATGACTCGTTCATACCACACATGGAACGTATAAAGGATGGTTTTAATGAACATAAGTAACATATATAAAATATTATATTATACTGGAATAGTAATATACCTATGTATCATTTGGATTCGATTCTTTTAAAATAAAAATTTAATGGAAGTAGCGTTCGTGCGTACGTACGGACTACCGTCTCCACGAACGCGATGAGATTCATTCTCCATCATATCCATTCAAGTATAATTATCATTTAATGATTTAAAAATGATGTTTAAGGACTTGATATCATTCTGGATATGAATAAGATATAATCTATCCATTACAAACATGTCTTATGTAACCAAACATTTAAGAAGAACGAATCGATTATCACCCGAAACGACGATAATACTAAGATATTATTAATAAATCAATGTTAAAAGATTATATATGATATCATATTGATGTATATGATTATTTTATAATTTAATAACAATGTTTTAATTATTATACAGGAGGTTAACATACCATCAACTAAGGGAATGTTCAAGGTAAGGGATTCTCTTATCTCACTTTCAATTCCGTGAGATTTCCATTGTTCGCTACTAAATTATTGAAAGTGGTGTATTGTGTACTTCCATTTGATATATATTATCATGATTCACTTTATATTCATGTTATTCTGTAAATCATTTGGTGGTTATTAACTTTTGGCCATGCGACTCAGTTGATTAACGTGGTAAGGGGTTTCTTGTCTCACTTTTAATTCCGTGAGAATTCCATTGATCACCACTTAATTATTGCATGTGGTGTATGTGTACTACCCATGATTGTATTCATTGCGTAATATACTTTATTTTATGGGTATTTACATCATCATGGTATGATCTTTCTTTCATGGGTGTTTGTTTCTTAAGTTACCTAATCAATAAGGGAATTTGAGATTTCAATTTCCACATTTGGCTTTACGCATATTTCATTGATTATATTACCCCAAGATTATGTGTGGAATCACTATTCATTTGATTATGTCATAATTTCCACTCCCCTTCCTGTGGATATAAGTTTGATACACATAATCACTCCATTGATAATTCTCAATTCATTGATATGAATTTGATAAGAGTAATTTTAACTCATTCTCCATTTGTTGAGTTAAACATCCAATTCGTTGGTATTGTTTTTACAAGAATATGTGTGAATATCCTTTGATTGATTTACACTGAATATCCAATCATATTTAGTGTATTTATATTTGTAACACATAATTATGTCGTTGATTTATCCTTAACCTAAGGATACAACCTTTATGAGAGATTTCATCTCAATTTACATTCTATTGAGACTTCTTTGATGATATACACCGAATCACTTTTATGTGGTGTATATAATGTACTTTGACATAGTATATCATGAATTCCTTTATTCTCATGATATTACAATGTTTTGATTACCTCAATTATTTGTATTCAAGTGTCTCTCTTTTGGATAGAAACTCTAACCAAAATACCATTTTAAAATGTTTTAAAGACTTATTCATCTAAATCTTTCTCATTAATGTCCATGTTTTAAAAATGGTTTTAAGGATTTATTTATATTGACAATAAAGTTTAGAAATTAAAAATCCTTTTAAAAGGTTTCAAAGTGGTATGGGACACTTTGATTCAAAAATATATTTTTAAATGGCTTTTTGACAAATAGTGTGACTTTTAAATGATTTCAAGAAAAGGGGGATATTTCTCTCAAATAGTTTTGATGATTATTTTCATCTATGTCAACATCCTTCATTATTCTTGATTTAGGTTAATGTGATACAATACAATCTTCCATATTGTATCGAATGAGTTATGTTTGACTGTGGATGTGCTATTTTTATACCATTCAAGGTTTGTGGTAAAAGTATTGACATTTCGTATGCTAGTTTCAATACGAATGTTTATGTTATGTTTAAACTTGTTCATATGAGGAATGAATTGGACTTAATAAGTGACGGGTGGAGCCCGCTATAGCTCCTCGATGCATCGGTAGGTCTCATGAGACAAACTAGTGTCTTGGCACAAGGCCTTGGCAAAATCTTATTTGTAGTCTTGGCACGAGGCCTTGGCTATGTGGTTATGATAGTCTGGCATTATGCATTCCATCATTATGAAAGTGGTTATTGATATTGCATGTGATCATTCGACTAGTAGAATATCCATGTGAGTAAGTAAATGGCATTATTTCATTTTACCTTCGCCATTTTATGCTGAAGTATAAATTTAAAATGCTTTTGTTTTAGTTATAAATTGCCTTAAGTGTTTATGCTTATTTATGAAAGCTTCTGCTATAATGTTATCCTTACTGAGCATCCGAGCTCACCCCTTTCAATGTTTTATTTTTTCCAGGATTATGAAGAAGTAATTTATGAATGACCTGCAGGGATAGTATGAGGGGATATGAGGACAAGATGTTTTTTTTATGATGTAATGTAAAAATTTATGGATGTATCTAGTTATTCCAAGGCTACTAAACTAATCGGTCTTTCGAGACTTGATCTTTCTCATGATCATGCCAATGTTATGTAATAATGCACCGACTCTAGGTAATTAGGGTCGGGGCGTTACACTAGTTTTTGAAAATTAATTGGAATTTTAATATTTACAATGGGTTTTTAAAAGTAACTGTTATTTGGTATCTAAAATTTATTTTTTATGAGTTTAAAGGAATTTTAAAAAATATTATGACGTAAAAGATCATGCACAAAAATATTTTATTCATCATATTGTATATGGGAACTATATGATGGGGTGACCTAGAAAACGTGGTGTGATCCCATTATAGTTAATAAGAAGTGGTGGAACAGATGTCATTGGGTGGTCCTATTACAGATTATTGGATGGGGTGACCTGTAGAACAATAGGTGATCCTATTATGTCATTTAAGATGGGTGTGTAAAAATATCACTCCAATAAATTAGGTAATGTTTCTGGTCTGAATCTTAATATAAGGTGGTGTTACCAAATTGTGTCTCTTATTGATTTAACTAGGAATCAGTTACATCTAACATGAGTTTCAAAAAAGATATTAATGTGATGTTATAAGTTACCGAGAAAGGCCTTTAATTCATTTCTATAGGTTTTAATGATATTATTTGACAAAAATATTTTTTTGATTTCATGAGAAAATATATCATCCATATTCTCAATGAATATTGAACATAACGGTAAATGTTATATGAGTTATTAGTTTTTCACTACACTAATGGTTTCTATTTATTTTTATATCCCTTACTATTATTTTAGGGCTCATACCATGGATACAAATGTATTAATATGATGAATATGAAAAATTACTAGTTAAAGTTGAAATAATGATGAGATTTCATGAAATGAAATTATGTTTTTTAATTTGTTTTATATGGTTAAAAATTTGATACATTATGGAAGCATCATCTTTTTATTATATGGTTTTGTAATGTATGAGTTCTGAGCTAATTCTTTGAAACCCTAATCCTAAAAATATAGTCAATTATAATTAATGTAAGTTATTGATTAGAACTCAGTATTATGTATCTTCTAAATTTTGGGACTCATAGTTGATATCAAGTTTTTATTTTTGATAAATTTAGAGGTTAAGATAATGGTAATAGCATTCACTTGAATGATTTTACGTTTTGGTGAATGTAAAATAATTTAAAATTTAAAGATTAAAATGATTATTTTCGAAAAATATAATTATGTAGAGTGGTTTCCCAATGAGGAAACAAGGAAACCCTAGTCATAATGAACCATGAGAAAAAATATCCATCCAAATCAAAATCACATGAAGGTATGAGTAATAATAGAATAGTTTGTTATAGTGATGACTTATGTTGCATATGATATAAATGGTGGTTGTACTCATACTAGAGAGTATATCGATATACCATAAGGCATTATGTCTTTAATGGATCATATTATGAGGCAATATTCACCATTATTAAGTGGATCATCTAACCCTATGGTTGTTAATGGATAGATCAATCCTTTGAAAAATATATTTTTAGTCAAAAAATGTTTGGACTTTCTAAAGGTAACTTCCATAATTTAGTTTTTTGATGGTGAAGTTGATCTATTCTGACTATGTATTTAGAATACTACATAAACAGATGATACTGATTCCATGGAATGGGGAAAATTATACATTCCTTTCATTGATAAATATTTCCATAAGTTTAATCAACTTTAATGGAAAAAAAATTATAAGAATTAAGGTAGAAAAATATTTATTTTTTTCTTCATATTAAGAAAACTACCAAATATTATCTTTGTATATGATGGATTTTAGTCAAGTCACTAATAGTAAAATTAAAATATTTTAATTAGGGTTGTGACCATGTTTACAAAGTGTATTTGAAATCTAATAATTAAACATTTATGACAAATTGGTCTATTATACATAGATTTTCATGACAGAATTTGATGACATGTGTGTTCCTCAAGATAAAAATTTTATGGAAATGACATGTTTTTATAAAATACAAAAAATTCCATCTAATTTTTCTATAGGTAAGCCACAAAAATGATCCAGGTTTAGAAAACAACATTTCGATGAATGTTTTACATGATTTGGAAGTGTTTTCTATGTGTATGGTTTGGTCACAAGGCTCAGGACTGTGAATAAAGATATTATTGAACAAAAAAATTGGGTAACAGAAATCCTTATAATGGTGATGTGTTTCTATTTTAATGAGTTGGGTCATTATAATAATGCATATTTGATGTTAGTTGCACAAGATAAAAGTCATCATGACTGGAAATAAAACGGTGTACTAAATTCATTTTAAACTACTACAGTTGATTTTGGGCCATCAAATGAAGTGGAGGAAGGTATTTTTATTCTGTATTCAAATTATTTCAATACCATCTTTGATAATGGATCTTTGAATTCTTTAATTTCTATGAAATTTTCATGTAAATTGAATATATCCACTCTTACTGTTATGATATAACCTTTAGAAAAAACATTGGGTGTAAATATTAATGTAACTATGAATTATAGAAATATTCCTACTATTATCAATGTGTCACCATTTCCTAAAAATCATGTCGAACATGCCATAAGAGATTTTGATTGAATTATCTGTGTGAATTGTATTTTTGTTTATCATGATCTAATATATTACATATTTAATACATTTGTGTTAAATTATTTTATGTCATTGATAAAATATCAAGAAGCTAAGAAATTGATTAATGATGGCAGTGGATGGTACCTAGACCATATTGGTTAAAATAAAGAAACCATTAGAATTTTTGGTGTTCCAATATTAAATGAATACAAGGATGCTTTTATGGATTATTTTCCTTGTTTTATTCTTAATCAGTAGGTTTTGTTTAATAGTAACATTGTACCATATGCGTAGCCCATTTCTAGAACCCTTATTGAATGGAACAAGATGAAATTTAAAATTGAGAAATAAATAATAGAATCATTTAGATTAATGTTTCATTTGATCAAGCACATCATCATGTGGTTTTGTTGTTTCACTTTTTAAAAATAAATATGTTTCAATTAGACATTTAATTGATTTAAAACTTTCAATAACATAACTTTTAAGAATAAGTATCATTTTCCTCATATTGATGACTTGTTTTATATGCTCTAGGTAGCTCTTTATTTTTAAAAGCATGACCTTAGGATGGAGTACCATTAGTAGAAACTGATGGAAAAAATATTATAAAGACTAAATTTTGAACTATATATGTGTATTATGAGTTTTTAGTTATGTAGTTTGGGTTATCTAATTCATTTTATGTATTTGTAGACTCTATGAATAGAATATTTCATTAGTTCTTGGGAAACATTTTGGTTATGTTTATTGATGAAATTTTAGAGTATTATAAAAATAAAGTGGATCATTAAAGATATATAATGGTAATATTAAAAACTATAAATGAAAATAAAGTTTAAGATATATTAATAGAGTATTAATTTTAATTGAAAAAAAAGTTAATTTCCTTCAATATATTGTTTCTAAATTTGGAATAAATATTAAACCATCTAAAGAAACTGTTTTTAAATAATGTCCAAGAAACAAAAATATAATTAATATTTGTAGTTTTATTGGATTATTGGGTTACTACTAGTGGTTTTTTGAAAACATTTCTATTTTTTCTATCCCACTAACCTTGATAACTTAAAATGGAGTTATATTCATTTTTACAAAAGAATGTGATGAATTTTTTCATGAATTCAAATTATGATTAGTGAATCGTCTATTTTTTGGACCTGCCTTATAGAAATGATTAGTTTCCTATCAATAGTAATTCTTCACTGAAAGTACATGGTTGCATTCAAATGAAGAATAAAGAAGTAATTGATCATACATCATGGCATTTGAAAACTATTGTTTCAAATAAAACTACCAATTATTTTTTATTAGATGTTATGTTTTTCTCGGTAAAAAATTGGGCGAATAATATTTAAGGACTAAATTGTAGAATATATAATGATCAGAAATGATTTATGTATATATTCATTCAAAAATAATTGAACAATGTACATAAAAGATCGATGTAAAAAATCAATTATTGTTTCTAATGGATTGATTATCATAATGGAAAAGAAAATAAATGTAAAGACCCGTAAAATTCAAGGAAAATTTTTTCTTAATTTTCTTTAGAATTTTACAAGAGCGCGGTTTCAGACTGCACCTGATTCCGAGGCCCAGAGTGCCCAGAATTAATTTCCGAAGTTTGGCTCGGGTACGTTCAGTGAACGAACGAGAGGGAATTCCTAACTTTTGATCCGGTGCTCGGAATTAAAATCCGAGGGCACCGATGAACTCGCAGCGCCGAAATTCGCTTAAAGAGACCTTTTCGGAAGTTGCGTTTGTTGCGGGTTGGAAGTTAGTTTTGGGGATTAAAAGATAAGTAAAATAAAATTATATTTGAATTTTATTTTATTCGTGGTGGTTAGACTCTCTCATGGAAAGTTGTTGGTGGGGCCCACAACCACCCAACTTCCCATGTGTGGTTATGAGGGAGGTGGGGCCCACACGAGCCCCCACCTTTTCAAATTCCCTAACCCCTATAAACCCCCTCTTAATTATGTGACTCTCCCCTACATTAATTATTGCCAACTTATCTCATCATTTAATTTTTGTCAACTCTAGATTTAATTAATGTAATTAATTCAACTTTTGAATTTTGAACGGTTGGCAAAGTGAAAATAAAATAAGGTGTAGCTTATTTTATTTTGGGAGTTGCTGTGTTGTGTGGAGATTTGAGAGAGGAAGAGTTCTACACTTTGAGGAACTTCATCTTCCTCCTTGAAGAACGCGAAGAACACCGACACGCCGTTCTATCTTCTCTCCACGTCAAAGAAAGGGAGACACCGCTTCCTCCTCGGTTTTTCTTCGTTCTTGAGAAGTTTCGCCAACGACGTATCGCATCGGACGCATCCCTTCGTCAACGGATTTGACGAACGACGACCGCGACGCCCGACCTCCGCGACGTCGTCTTCCGCGGAACGTAGACAAATCTTCGAACCTTATACCCGAGGTAGGGGTTGTTGTTTTTCTTTTTGGTTTAACTATTTTATTCTTGATCGTGAATTTAGCAAGTCTAACGTGTGGCTTGAAATTATTTAAAATCGCGTTATTATTTTAACGTGAGAGGGCCGGACCGCACGAACACGGCCGAACCCCCTCCATCGTTCTTGTTTATTCTTGCGGGTGGAAGCAAGTGGCGTGGTGCCGTCGCACCACGCAGATGATCGTGCAAATATTTTTTACGCGGCGTCGTCGCGCCACGATGAGGAAGAATCTTCAAGAACGCGACGCCGTCGCGCCGCGTTGAAAGGAATCAAGGCACGGGAAGGGGCGCGGTGCCATCGCACCGCGCCGGATGACGAACACCGCGGCCGGTTCCGGGCCGCGGCGGGACGAGGAGACCGCGGCCGGTTCCGGGCCGCGGCGGGACGAGGAGACCGCGGCCGGTTCCGGGCCGCGGCGGGAAGAGAAGACCGGCGGCCGGGCCGCCGGCGTCGGAAGCCGAAGGGGGGACCGGAATTTCCGGTCCCGTTGGAGAAAACCGGCCGGCCAGCTGGCCGGCCGGAAGGCATTAAACCGGGGGAATTAATTCCCCCGGCCAACACACAAAACCCCCCTCATTATGAGGGGGGCGGTTCTTTGAAGAGAGGGGGGCAGCCGGCCCCCCGGTTTGTTTCCAGCCGGCCCCCACGTGCGGGGGCCGTTTTGTTGCAAAGGCGCGGCACAAAGGCCGCGCCGCTTCCCAAATCCGCGGGGGCTTGCCCCCCACGTGCCGACCACGTGCGGCGCCAGCCGCCAAGCCGCCGCGGCACGCCGCGCCGCCCTAGGGGGGGGGGGGGGGTCGGGCCGGGTCGGCCCAGACCCGGACCCCCCGTTTCGAACCAGAATCGGTTTTTGGGCCATATCTTGAGCCTCGGACCTCCAAATGACGAACTGTCTACGGCAACGCGATCCTTGGATCGAGACGGTCGTTTCGGTATATCGCACTCAAGGTTTCGGTTTACTTTGAGTTCGGCCGGGTTGGTTCGTTCACGAAACCAACCGGGCCTTCGGAGCGGAAACGCTCATATCTTGAGCTACGGACGTCCGATTGACGTGTCGTCAGCTGTGTTGTGTCCCTCTTAGTGAGACGAATCTTTTGGCATACTCCGCCCGAGGTTTGGACGCAGGTGGAGTACGGTCGGGTTGCTTTTGCCTTAAAAACCAACCGGGCCCCGGAGACGAAAATGCCAATAACTCTCAGACCGGGCGTCCGATCGACGCGCCGTCTGTTACGTTGAGTTCCTGTTGACGATACGGAACTTTTGGATACATCAACCCTGGTCTTCGTGACAGTTGATGTATCAGCCTCTCGGCTCGTGGAGTGGACCCTCCGAACGAGCTTGCTTTGTGCGGGAACCCTAGTGCTGGCTGCGACTGTTCCTGTGACTACTACTGCTGCGACTGTTACTGTGACTACTACTGCTACGACTGCTACTGTGACTGCGACGACGACAGTACAGAGATCCTGTGTGGATTCAACGACGACGACTTCAGCACTCCGCGATCCTACGTGGATCAGTGCTACCGATCCTGTGTGGGTCTGATCCTGTGTGGGTCTCTGCGCTCAGCGGTCCTGTGTGAACCAGCGCCTACAGGTCCTGTGTGGGCCCGATCCTGTGTGGGTCTTTGCGGGGGTTAGTTACCTATCGATCCTTCGTGGGTCCGACGACTTAGATGGATCAGTGATCATCTTTATCGTCCTTGAAGAAGTATACCTGTGTGAGCTGAATCCTGTGGCTTTCCTGTGTGGATTGTGTTGTGCAATCCTGTGTGGATTATGTTTTGCTTTCCTATGTGGAATACGTATACTTTCCTGCGTGGACTGAGTTGTACTTGGGCTCGGAGGTTGGAGCGTATTTTAATTGATGACTTAGGTATATGTATGGGCATATACCTAAGCAGTGTCGGTTGTTACTTCGTGATTGTACTTTTCTTCGTGGTTTATCCTTTGTGGATTTGAGAGACCTTCAGGGGTCTCGGGGTCCCTACTGAGTAACTTATACTCACCCCTGCACGGGCTTCGCCCGCACTACGTTGTGTTGGTTGCAGACGACGGACAACGTTGACCTTAGCTGAGGCTTGTAGAGCGGGACGGTACCCGGAGGTGGACCACTGGGCGGGACGTGCACGGAGCGGACGGCGTGACCCGTGGAGCAGAGGAGCTATCTGTACCCACCCTTCAGGTGGGATTTCCAGTGGACAGCTCGGTGTAGCGGCTTTTACTTTTCAGTTGTTGTTTTCCCTTTCGAGTTGTACTTTACTTTTAGTTTGGGTTTGTATTCTGGACCATTTACTTTTCCGCACTTTCAGTTGTACTCTGCTTTGTTTAGTGTTTACTTTCCGCTTGCTTACTCTGTGGTGTTTGTTACTTTCCAAGGCAATGCCTTCCCTTTTTACTGGGATTTACGCCTTGGTGCTAGTCGCCAGCCCCTGGCCTATGGAAGGCGGGCTTGGGGTAGTCACGGCACGGACCCCGAGGGCGGGTCGTGACAAATTGGTATCAGAGGAGTTCGGTTCTACCACGAACTCTGATCTTTTCTATGTGAAGCAATAATGTTTAGCGTATTGAGTGTGGTTATCAGTCCAGGGAGTCCAGTGTTGGTGCGGCGGCCGACGTATCCTTACACCAGGACCCTGACTTCTGATTTCCGACTTAATGCACGAAAACATTGATTGCGTGTGTGTTTCAAAGTTTTCTTTGTGATTACTTATATCAGCTCACCAGGTATACTGTTCTAACCGTGGCGCACCTGTTTCCATTTCAGGATGGCCCCACGACGGCAGCCAGCTAGGGTTCCGAGAGTCGAGCGAGACGACAGCCCACCGAGCGACGAGGCCTCGGTACAGGGCCCTTTTCCAGTAGTGGCACCGGCGGTAGCTTTACCCGCCGAGCCCCCGATGCTTCCAGCAGCAGCCGCTGACGATGCACGTCGCCTCAGTGCACTGCATGAGTTTCAGCACCAGCGACCACCCAGGTTTCGCGGGGAGACGGATCCCTAGGCAGCAGAGGACTGGCTGGAGGCAGTGGTTCGAGTGTTTAGGCTAGTGAGGACACCAGCAGACCTCATGGTGATCCTCGCTGCGAGCCTACTACACGCAGCAGCATGACGATGGTGGAGCCTGATGCTCCAGGTGCACGATGAGGCATCCCTACTTTGGACGGACTTTGAGAGCCTCTTCCGCTCGGAGTTCGTCCCAGCCACCCTTCGTGCGGTGCGTATCCAGGAGCTTCTACAGCTGTGGCAGGGCAGCATGACGGTCGCTCAGTACTCGGCGAGATTTACCGATCTCTCGCGCTACTCGACCGACATGGTACGAGACCCATTCTTCCGGGCCCGGACCTTCGAGTAGGGTTTGAGACACGAGACCAGGGCATCGTTGATCTCCCTCAGCATACCGACTCAGACTGGAGTACTGGAGCGGGCCCTTCTGATCGAGAGCTTCCTTGCTGAGTCTACACCAGCACAGCGACCCACCGCAGGGCGGCACGTGGCAAAGTCATCTGCAGCAGGCAGTCGACGAATGACTCAGGGGTCCAGACAGACCAGACCTTCGGGCAGACGTTCTCAGGGCACTGGCTCAGTAGTGCGGGGCACACAGCGCGGAGCCAGTCTTTCGAGAGGCAGACAGTGCTACTCATGCGGCGGGCAGGGCCACATGGCTCGCGACTGCCCGACCCGCCGTGCCGAGGAGCAGCAGTCAGTTGATGGACCACCGAGGCAGAGGCAGAGGGTCGACCGTGGCGGTCCGCAGGGAAGAGGCGGACGAGGCAGTGGAGCTGGACGAGCAGCCGGTGGTGGGTGACACTTTGAGGCTCTGCCACCACCACCACCAGGAGGTCCACCCCGACCACAGGGAGCTGGCGGGCAGCGACAGGCACAGCTCCAGGCAGCAGAGGCCTACGACCACGGCGCACCCAAGATGATTCGAGGTACTATCTGTGTCTATTCCACCCTTGCTGCAGTTCTTATAGACACAGGAGCGAGTCACTCTTTCATAGCTGCTGCCCTTGTTCGGAGCTCGGAGATTCCGACAGAGCCGTTGGCTCGATCCTTACGGCTAGAGACTCCTACGGGAGCAGACTCGACGATTACGCACTGGTGCCGGCAGTGTGAGCTTACTCTAGGAGGCGAGAGCTTCGGCTGGGATCTTCTTTTAGCAGCGTCGAGGCCTTACGACGTCATCTTGGGCATGGATTGGCTATCTACGGTCCATGCACAGATTGACTGTTTTAGGCGCAAGGTGCGATGTGTACGCACCGACGGGAGCAGGTTCACCTTCACCGGTGAGAAGGGAGCCTTTGCAGCACAGGATGGACTTCCACGTAGGAGAGGACAGCCCATCACTCATCAGTTGGCTAGCCTCATCCTTGGAGCAGTTGACGTGCGGAGTCCTGGTTTTCCTGCAGTGGTGGATCAGTTTGCGGACGTTTTTCCCGACGACGTCCCTAGGCTACCTCCTCGCAGAGAGGTAGACTTTTATATTGACTTGTACCCCGGGACAGCCCCGATATCTACTCCAGCATATCGGATGGCCCCCGCCGAGCTTCGAGAGCTACGGGTACAGTTGGAGGACTTGCAGGGCAAGGGGTTCATCCGACCCAGTGTTTCACCCTGGGCTTCTCCGATATTGTTCGCCAAGAAGACGGACGGGAGCTTGCGACTTTGTGTTGACTACCGTCGCCTGAACCAGGTGACCTTGAGGAACAAGTATCCGCTACCGAGGATTGATGACCTCTTTGATCAGCTCAAGGGAGCACGGTGGTTCTCGAAGATAGACCTCAGGTCGGGCTATCATCAGCTCAGAGTCAGAGACGAGGATGTGCAGAAGACAGCCTTCAGATGTCGGTATGGCCACTATGAGTTCTTGGTTATGCCTTTCGGTGTAACCAATGCTCCAGCAGTGTTCATGGCTCTCATGAACCGGATCTTTCAGCCATACCTCGATCGGTTTGTCGTGGTCTTCATCGACGACATTCTGATTTACTCTATGACAGAGGAGGAGCACGCCTATCACTTGCGAGTTGTTCTTGACTCACTCCGAGAGCACCAGCTTTATGGTAAGCTCTCGAAGTGCCAGTTCTGGATACGTGAGTTCCACTTTTTGGGACACGTTATCTCTGAGGCGGGAGTTGCAGTGGATCCCGCGAAGATTGAGGCTGTGTTAGCTTGGGAGCCACCCAGGAGCGTGACTGAGGTTCGGAGTTTCTTGGGACTAGATGGATACTATCGGAGATTCGTACCAGACTTCTCTAGTGTTGCGGCATCACTCACAGCTTTGACGAAGAAGGGGAAACCCTTCGTATGGACAGACAGATGTCAGCAGAGCTTCCAGGAGCTGAGACAGAGATTGACTAGCGCACCTATCTTGAGGTTGCCTGAGGAGGGAGTAGGGTACGTCGTCTACTGCGATGCATCAGGGACCGGACTCGGATGTGTTCTGATGCAGGAGCGGGCAGTGATCTCCTATAGATCACGACAGTTGTGGCCGCATGAGCAGAACTACGCTACCCATGACCTGGAGTTAGCAGCAGTGGTCTTCGCTCTGAAGACATGGCGACATTATCTGATGGGCGAGCGCTTTACAGTCTTTTCCGATCATCAGAGTCTCAGGTATATCTTCTCGCAGAAGGACCTGAACCTGAGACAGCGGCGATGGCTCGAGTTCCTCCAGGACTATGACTTTGAGATAGTCTATACTCCTGGGAAGGGGAACGTAGTAGTCGATGCCCTCAGCAGGAGGACGGGCATACAGCTACTTGAGGAGGCGACGGAGCAGCTAGCCTCTTTGCAGATAACCTTTGTGGATAGAGATGGAGCAGCGTTCCTCCAGTCTCTCACAGTCACCCCTCCACTACTGCAGCGAGTCAGGGAGGCACAGCGTGGGGACGCTGACTATGAGACACGGCGAGCACAGATATCCTCGGGACAGGCACCTGATGGTTTCTCCCTTGGAGCAGAGCACGACATCCTTTTCAGAGGACGTACCATAGTGCCAGTCGCATTGCGAGAGGAAGTACTGAGAGAGTTTCACACTTCTCCTTTAGCGGTACATCCTGGAGTGGCGAAGATGTACCAGGACCTCAGACGACAGCACTGGTGGCCGGGCATGAAGAAGGCAGTAGCAGAGTTCGTTTCTCGATGCCTTACCTGCCAGCAGGTGAAGGCAGAGCATCAGGTACCAGCAGGCTTGGTACAGCCCTTGGAGGTTCCAGAGTGGAAGTGGGAAGGCATATCTATGGACTTCGTGACTGGACTTCCACGAACTTCCAGAGGTCACGACTCCATCTGGGTGATTGTTGACCGACTCACCAAGTCGGCACACTTCTTACCCATCAGAGAGCAGGGCTCAGTAGAGAGCTTGGGACGTCTCTACATTCAGGAGATTGTGCGGCTCCATGGCGTACCATCATCTATCGTCTCCGATCGAGATGCCCGCTTTACTTCCCGACTTTGGAAGAGGTTACAGGAAGCATTCGGGACACAGCTACGTCTGAGCACAGCCTTTCACCCTCAGACGGATGGTCAGACGGAGAGGACCATTCAGACTCTCGAGGACATGCTCCGCGCATGTGTCCTCGACTTTGGTCGTAGCTGGGAGGACCACCTACCCTTAGTGGAGTTCGCGTACAACAACAGCTACCACTCCACCATCGGGATGGCACCGTATGAGGCGTTGTACGGCCGACCATGTAGATCTCCTTTGTGCTGGACAGACCCTGGGGAGTCAGCACTGGTGGGACCGGAGATGGTCCAGGCCACGACAGAGAAGGTCCAGGTCATCCAGGAGCGGATGAGGACAGCTCAGAGCCGGCAGAAGTCATATGCTGACAGGAGGCGGAGGCCACTGGAGTTCGAGGATGGCGACCACGTCTTCTTGCGGGTCTCACCTCGACGTGGTATTCGGAGATTTGGCCGAGGCGGCAAGTTATCTCCGCACTTCATCGGACCCTTCCAGATTCTCCGCAGGATTGGTGAGGTGGCTTATCGCCTGGCTCTACCACCTCAGTTGCACCGGGTGCACGGCGTCTTCCACGTATCCCAGTTGAGGAGATACGTGCATGACCCAACACACATCATTGATCATGGGGAGCTTGACGTTGACGATGGGGCGACTTTTACGGAGGTCCCGGTGGAGATAGAGGATCGACAGGAGCGGGTCCTGCGTGGGCGATCGATTCCTCTTGTGCGCATCAGATGGCAGCACGGGAATCACCAGGAGAGCACATGGGATCGGGAGGCTCAGATGCGTGCTCAGTACCCTCATTTGTTTCCCTAGTTTTTGATGTATCTTTACGGGGACGTAAAGCCCTGAGGTGGGAGTAATTTAAAGACCCGTAAAATTCAAGGGAATTTTTTTCTTAATTTTCTTTCGAATTTTACAAGAGCGCGGTTTCAGACGGCACCTGATTCCGAGGCCCAGAGTGCCCGGAATTAATTTCCGAAGTTTGGCTCGGGTACGTTCAGTGAACGAACGAGCAGGAATTCCTAACTTTTGATCCGGTGCTCGGAATTAAAATCTGAGGGCACCGATGAACTCGCAGCGCCGAAATTCGCTTAAAGAGACCTTTTCGGGAGTTGCGTTTGTTGCGGGTTGAAAGTTAGTTTTGGGGATTAAAAGATAAGTAAAATAAAATTATGTTTGAATTTTATTTTATTCATGGTGGTTAGACTCTCTCATGGGAAGTTGTTGGTGGGGCCCACAACCACCCAACTTCCCATGTGTGGTTATGAGGGAGGTGGGGCCCACACGAGCCCCCACCTTTTCAAATTCCCTAACCCCTCTAAACCCCCTCTTAATTATGTGACTCTCCCCTACATTAATTATTGCCAACTTATCTCATCATTTAATTTTTGTCAACTCTAGATTTAATTAATGTAATGAATTCAACTTTTGAATTTTGAAAGGTTGGCAAAGTGAAAATAAAATAAGGTGTAGCTTATTTTATTTTGGGAGTTGCTGTGTTGTGTGGAGATTTGAGAGAGGAAGTGTTCTACACTTTGAAGAACTTCATCTTCCTCCTTGAAGAATGCGAAGAACACCGACACGCCGTTCTATCTTCTCTCCACGTCAAAGAAAGGGAGACACCGCTTCCTCCTCGGTTTTTCTTCGTTCCTGAGAAGTTTCGCCAACGACGTATCGCATCGGATGAATCCCTTCGTCAACGGATTTGACGAACGACGACCGCGATGCCCGACCTCCGCAACGTCGTCTTCCGCGGAACGTAGACAAATCTTCGAACCTTATACCCGAGGTAGGGGTTGTTGTTTTTCTTTTTGGTTTAACTATTTTATTCTTGATCGTGAATTTAGCAAGTCTAACGTGTGGCTTGAAATTATTTAAAGTCGCGTTATTATTTTAACGTGAGGGGCCCGGACCGCACGAACACGGCCGAACCCCCTCCATCGTTCTTGTTTATTCTTGCGGGTGGAAGCAAGTGGCGTGGTGCCGTCGCACCACGCAGATGATCGTGCAAATATTTTTTACGCGACGCTGTCGCGCCGCGTTGAAAGGAATCAAGGCACGGGAAGGGGCGCGGTGCCGTCGCACCGCGCCGGATGACGAACACCGCGGCCGGTTCCGGGCCGCGGCGGGATGAGGAGACCGCGGCCGGTTCCGGGCCGCGGCGGGAAGAGAAGACCGGCGGCCGGGCCGCCGGTGTCGGAAGCCGAAGGGGGGACCGGAATTTCCGGTCCCGTTGGAGAAAACCGGCCGGCCAGCTGGCCGGCCGGAAGGCATTAAACCGGGGGAATTAATTCCCCCGACCAACACACAAAACCCCCCTCATTATGAGGGGGGCGGTTCTTTGAAGAGAGGGGGGCAGCCGGCCCCCCGGTTTGTTTCCAGCCGGCCCCCACGTGCGGGGGCCGTTTTGTTGCAAAGGCGCGACACAAAGGCCGCGCCGCTTCCAAAATCAGCGGGGGCTTGCCCCCTGCGTGCCGACCACGTGCGGCGCCAGCCGCCAAGCCGCCGCGGCTCGCCGCGCCGCCGCGCCGCCCCAGGGGGGGGGGGGGGTCGGGCCGGGTCGGCCCGGACCCGGACCCCCCGTTTCGAACCAGAATCGGTTTTTGGGCCATATCTTGAGCCTCGGACCTCCGAATGACGAACCGTCTGCGGAAACGCGATCCTTGGATCGAGACGGTCGTTTTGGTATATCGCACTCAAGGTTTCGGTTTACTTTGAGTTCGGCCGGGTTGGTTCGTTCACGAAACCAACCGGGCCTTCGGAGAGGAAACGCTCATATCTTGAGCTACGGACGTCCGATTGACGTGTCGTCAGCTGTGTTGTGTCCCTATTAGTGAGACGAATATTTTGGCATACTCCGCCCAAGGTTTGGACGCAGGTGGAGTACGGTCGGGTTGGTTTTGCCTTAAAAACCAACCGGGCCCCGGAGACGAAAATGCCAATAACTCTCAGACCGGGCGTCCGATCGACGCGCCGTCTGTTACGTTGAGTTCCTGTTGACGATACGGAACTTTTGGATACATCAACCCTGGTCTTCATGACAGTTGATGTATCAGCCTCTCGGCTCGTGGAGCGGACCCTCCGAACGAGCTTGCTTTGTGCGGGAACCCTAGTGCTGGCTGCGACTGTTCATGTGACTACTACTGCTGCGACTGTTACTGTGACTACTACTGCTACGACTGCTACTGTGACTGCGACGACGACAGTACAGAGATCCTGTGTGGATTCGATGACGACGACTTCAGCACTCAGCGATCCTACGTGGATCAGTGCTACCGATCCTGTGTGGGTCCGATCCTGTGTGGGTCTCTGCGCTCAGCGGTCCTGTGTGAACCAGCGCCTACAGGTCCTGTGTGGGCCCGATCCTGTGTGGGTCTTTGCGGGGGTTAGTTACCTATCGATCCTTCGTGGGTCCGACGACTTATATGGATCAGTGATCATCTTTATCGTCCTTGAAAAAGTATACCTATGTGAGCTGAATCCTGTTGCTTTCCTGTGTGGATTGTGTTGTGCAATCCTGTGTGGATTATGTTTTGCTTTCCTATGTGGAATACGTATACTTTCCTGCGTGGACTGAGTTGTACTTGGGCTCGGAGGTTGGAGCGTATTTTAATTGATGACTTAGGTATATGTATGGGCATATACCTAAGCAGTGTCGGTTGTTACTTCATGATTGTACTTTTCTTCGTGGTTTATCCTTTGTGGATTTGAGAGACCTTCAGGGGTCTCGGGGTCCCTACTGAGTAACTTATACTCACCCCTGCACGGGCTTCGCCTGCACTATGTTGTGTTGGTTGCAGACGACGGGCAGCGTTGACCTTAGCTGAGGCTTGTAGAGCGGGACGGTACCCGGAGGTGGACCACTGGACGGGTCGTGCACGGAGCGGACGGCGGGACCCGTGGAGCAGAGGAGCTATCTGTACCCACCCTTCAGGTGGGATTTCCAGTGGACAGCTCGGTGTAGCGGCTTTTACTTTTCAGTTGTTGTTTTCCCTTTCGAGTTGTACTTTACTTTTAGTTTGGGTTTGTATTCTGGCCCATTTACTTTTCCGCACTTTCAGTTGTACTCTGCTTTGTTTAGTGTTTACTTTCCGCTTGCTTACTCTGTGGTGTTTGTTACTTTTCAAAGGCAATGCCTTCCCTTTTTACTGGGATTTACGCCTTGGTGCTAGTCGCCATCCCCTGGCCTATGGAAGGCGGGCTTGGGGTAGTCACGGCACGGACCCCGAGGGCGGGTCTTGACAATAAAAGTGTCGAATCATTGAGTTACAAAATAATTAGATGTTAATCATGCTATCTTTGGAATGATACACTTCGGTTAATTATTTGACTAATTTTGTCCGAGAATTTTTTGTTACAGGTACATCATCTATTTTGATTCATTTATCATTGTAGTAAATTTTCTAAAAAATAATTAAGAATGATTAGAAGGGGGATCAATATTTTTTTGGAAAATGTTTAATGCATTAATAATCGTAAGGTTCATAATTTTTAATATTGATAAAATGATATTTTATGTTTCTTTAAAAACTTATGTTATCCTTGTGGATCCCATTTTAAGAAATTGTTGTTGAGTTAATCTCATAACTTTCTATTTTAAATTCATCTACAAAACACTAATATGTAAATATAAAATCGGGATTATTACTATTGGGATGAAATAAATAAACACATTTTAAAATTTATAATGAAATAATAGACTTTACAGAAGTATAAAACCGAACAAAAACTATTATAGGGAGTTATTCAACCCCATCAAATATCAATGAAGAAATGGTAAAATTTTTCCTTGTATTTCATGGTGAGATTGTAAATAAAATTAAGTGGTAACAATGGAAATTGTTTTATTATTGTTTGATTCAATAAATCATCACATTTACTTCACATTTGGGATGTAATTTATTTAGATCATATTTATTAACTGTATCTAAAGTATATTATCAGGTTAAATAGAGTTACCCTCTCTATTATTTCAGATCTTGTTCACATGTCCAAATTTAATATGTTGAAAATACATCAGAGGTATTTGGGTACTAAACTAATGTTTTGTACAATAATTCATCCTAAATATGTTGAGCAGTATTAGATAAAAAATTTATATCATGAAGGATATGCCTCTTTTGTCTTTATCAGAATAATTGGGAAGCTAGGATCAACATCTTTCTTTCATTTTGTTTTTATATATAATAATAGTTTTCATTCTGGTTTTCTTATAACACTGTTTGAGGAATTATAAATAAATGGGTGTAGAACCCTACAATTATGGGTTAATATTGGATAGAGGAAGTCGATGGGACCATTGTTGGTAGAGGAAAAGAAAGAGATTTTTTTTATTTAGTGGTGCATTGGGTAAACATAGAGTAGATAGAATAGTTATATGTATAATAATAAGAATGGAAATTCTTTTTTGGTAGGATATCATGTATTTCTCAATGTCTCTCCATGAAAAAGTGTTTGGAATTTTGGAAAAAAGGGAATGATAAGTATTTAGTTAATTTTACCTCAGGAAATAATGGATTAATTTGGATCAGTTTACTACTATGTGGATATTCCCTATGTTTATCTTAAGTACAAATTTTTTTTCATGTATCAATGTTAAGGAAATATGTGTTAGATTCATCTCAGGTTTTTAGCATGGAAGCGATTGAGTGGGAGAGAATATTTCATACAAGGAAATGTTAGTTATGATTATTGACCATAGGGATCTTCTGTTTTGGGATTATTTAACTAACTAGGTTATGTTTTTATGGAAAAAACAAATGGTTGGAGTGGAATCATTGGAATATAATACATTTATAATGGAAATATATCCCCACTAGATTAATAAGTGAATGAAATTATAAGGAAATAATTTATAAAATGGGGGAGGTTGTAACAACGTATGTAATTATAGAATAAATAATTTTCATATTTATAAATATGAAATAGATAGTTATATTAGTTAAAAAATATTAACTAATTTAAAATCAAAAAGGAAATACATTAAATAAACACTTTTCTTATATGGTTTTATTAAAAATATTAAATACTTAATTTTATATATTTAATTTTTTAAAAATAATATAAAATTTTAAATCATCATACGAATACTTACATTGGGTGAAATTCTGTAATTTTTCAGAAGTTACTGATTTTTTAGTGAATATTCCAAAATACCATTTTATTAAAAATTGTCAATTATTTTTAATAAATTAATTAATTTAAAAGTGTCAATATTCATTGATAATGATTTCAACTAACCTATGTAATATATAGATGTAGTTAACCCACATAATTAATTTTTATTTAATATTAAATTGGTTTTTTTTACTATATAATTGTTTTGGGATTAGAAAAAGGTATTCTAAAAACTATTTTAAAATGAATAATGTCCCTCATTTTTATTTAATGTAAGTTATCTCTAATAAGGAATGTTTGAAATGAAATTTATAGATTAAATATGATTATAAATATGTTTATATTCAACCAATTATTATTATTATTATTATTAGAGTTATTATAGATTTATCTTTTTCAAAAAAAAATCTTAAAAAACATTCATTCACCATGTTTGGGGGATTAATAGTAAATTCACATCTTCATCTTTTGTTAATGTAATATAGAAAAATGGAATCTATATTTGGAATCAGTATAAATTATTGTATCTAATGTTAGGCCAATGTTTTGTTTTGGTTGTATTTGATTTTAATTTATGGGAATTTGGAATGAGGACAATTAGAACCACTCATCGGACCTTGATTATCTGTGTAATTATTATATTGAAAGTTGATATAATGTCAGAAGATATAGGAAATCTTATTGAGTCTAGAATTATTTGTTTCGTCAAAATTAGTAGTTTTATCCATCAATACATTCTATAAAAATTTTATGATGATTTTATGGAGATTGAGTTATCATAAATCCTAAGTGTTCTCCAAAACTTGTGATGAAATACTTGTGAATGAATGGGGGAATAGGTCCTACCAATAAAAATGGGATTTTGGTTTGGCAAAGAATGATTCTTCTAGAAGGATGGGATGTTAAAATACGTTCCACTGTAACATAGATAATTCTTAATGAAGTCATAAAATATCACATAAATCCAGATGAAATCATGATACAATATAGACATTTTGAGTAGAGTAGAATATGATGTAAATTATTTATTTTGTTGCTCATAATTGTGAGAAACACAAAAACTGAAAGGATAGTGATCATCGGTGTGACGATTTCAAAAGGATTGAAGATTGATCATGGTGAATTAAAGAATTCACTACCTTTACTAATTTATTATAATGGATTATGACACTAACTCATATTGTTACTGTCCATTATATATAGTATGAAATGTTTTATTAGATAAATAATAATTGAGAATGTTTAGATTGTGGGAAATGATGATCTGATAAAATAATTAAAAGACAAATCTACCAAATGATGGCCCACAATTTCCTCAACCATTTTCTTCAATGGTGTTTACTATATGACTATAGGGGAAATTGATACTGCATAGGAAGACAGAGATCGATCCATCAGGAAAAAGTTAACACTAATAAATTTATCAGACGTAGGATGATTGGACCACGAAGAAGAAGAAAATGATAAATACATTGAAGATGTTTGAGATATTTTCTTATTGGAATATTATTTTTTTAAGGAAAATTTTAACACTAAAAAATGTTATCAATATTTTAATAGGTTTTTCGTTTTAGTGAATAGCATAATTATGAAGATACATTTATTATTTATAAGAATTATTTGTAATCAAAAGTATTTAGTTTTTCATATTCTCTTATTGTAATGATAAATCATACAAATGAATCGAATTGAAGAAATATTTTTAAACCTGAAGAAGTATGAACTTTTGAGACGATTCAAGAAGATTTGTGGAGATCATAGAAGTATTAACATGATTTCAATAAGTCAATGATATGGACTTAAATGAATGAAAAATACATAATTGTGAAATTATTTGAGTGGGATATGGAATTAATTTTCAATTCATTGTTATTCTAGGCTGCCTATAAAAAGATATATCATAACATTTGTACTTTTAAACATGTATGATTCTTGGGAACTAGAGTCCCAAATATTATTGATCATGTACTATGTTCTCGACCAATCATTGTGTTTGAGGATGAATCTTATGATTATTATCATAGTATGGTTAAATTCGACCATTCGAGCAAGTTTCATCATAAAAATTTTTATTGGATAGAGGATTTTCATCTGATCAAAGGGTTTCATCACAACTGATGTTGGAAATGAATAATGACAATAATAATGATTCTCATTGAATGGAGATAATTGGACTGAGGTTAAAAGACTATGGGGGATTAGACTGACTTTTAAAGAATTTGATTTCCTAAAAATGTTTCAAGAGAATAATTGAAGACCAATAAGTTCATCGGAGAAATATAGAAGATCTTAATGACTATATGCAAGTAATTTTTCTTCTTTTGTACTTGTGGTGGAACTAAAAAATATCGTATATAGATCCAGAGAAAGATGTAATTTAATTTTTGTAAATGTTGAAACTTACGAGTTGTTGAAAATGATTTTGTGTTTCCTTGGGTGTATAGCTAACAATGGAAAAGTGGATGTTGAAAAGGATAGTTGGGGGGGATCAACCAACAATACGAAGAATGATTATTTTAGGATTGTGTAATTTTTTATAGCTTATTATTTTTCTTTATAGAAATAAAATAGTGAAGGAATCCTTCTCTTTGAGATTTTTCAACACAGAAAGGTGTAAGACTTCATTTCAAATCATCAAAATGTAATGTGCTAATTTATATTTATATTTTTTGTAGACAAAATAAAATTATATGTTAGAAAAGAGTGGGGTGTACCACTTATTAACCCCCACTCCCTCCAATGGTCTAGATCCTATTTGGGAAAAACAATTTATATCAGAGCCCATTTTCCATATAAAATATAATTAATTGAGAACGGTGGATTTCAATTCTGTGAACTATAGAGTTTTTCCTATTTTTAATGATAATAAAAATCAGAATTAGAAGAATAAGATGTTACCCTTTATTCTTTCACAAAGACATGTAGATAGATATGGAACAATTATGTTATTTCATCCAATAAATGAAGTTTTTATCATAGTTAACGATATAAATAGTATCCAATATGATATATAATATCAGAGTAGTCTTATAATGGTTCTTATTGTGTATGTTAATCAAAATATTACGGGTTACCAACAATTACGTAAATGTTGGATAAGTTGAGAAGTATCTATGAAGGGAATTGAGATGTTTAAGGATACAAAGTAACAAATATAGAGAAGAGGATTTGAGGATTTTGAAAATGGTTGATGATGAAAGTATTGATAGGTACCTTAAAATATTAAATGATATTGTAAGTAATATACGATGTTTTACTCAAAAGGAGGAAGATTCTAAAAAAACATAGAAACTTATTAGAAAATTTCATTATAGATTTAATGCTAATGTCTCATTCTTATAAAATAATGAACATCTATCCTTTGTAGAACATCATAATATCCTTATGGAATTGGAAATTAAAAAATTCCATGCTTTCAAAGAAAAATTCTAATATATAAATGTATTTAAAAGCTATGTAAAAGGGAAAAAATAATGATAATGAAGAAGGAGAAGAATCAAGTCATTCATAGGTAGACGAATATGTTAAATATTTCAATATAATTATTTCCCTTCTTTCTAATAAAATAATTAGGGAAAATAGAAATATAAAACAATAAAATATTTTAATTATGAAGTGAAATGAAATTTCTCATAGAATTATTTATCGAAGAATGATGAATTGTAGGAGTATGATGAGGATAATGAGAAACATAAAAAAATTAGAGTAATGTAAGGAAAGATTTCCTTATGAAAAGAAGAATAATAGTTCTTTGAGATGATGAAATAAGAATAATTTTGAATCTAGTGATGAATCTATTCTTATTATAAACATCATTTCTCAATATAAAAATGGAAATAATTCATCAAAATGTGATGATAATGATAATGAAATAATAAAAAATCCATATATTCTCAAATGTAATTTGGAAAAATAAATTGAATAGAACACTAAAGTCAATAAATAAATAAACATGCTGAAGAAAGATTTTGAAAGAATACATTTTGTGAACAATCACTATATTAATAGAAAAGATAAAATTATCAATTCTATTATATCTCAAAAAGTGAATATAGTTGAGAGTGAATGAAAAATGAAAATATATGAAGAAATGTTAGCTGGAAATGATAATCGTTGCATATGAGAATAAGCATTTGTTGAATAAAATAGGAAGACTGTGTTTGATATTGTAGAATAAAAAAGTATGACAAATGTTATGAAATCTATTCTATGTGAGAAATAAAATAGTTATTCGAAAAAAATAAATGTTTCTTAAAATAAAAAGTTAGATAATATATATTATATACATAATCACCATGGATGTTTTATTAAAGGTGAAACCTCAAAATAAAAATAATAAAAAGGTTTAAAAATGTTGATATTGAGAAAAAAATAATCCAAAAAACATAGGAATATTTAAGAATGTTTCCCTCCAAGAAAATTGGTCCTTTATTTCTATAAAAAACAATGTTCTGAAATAGTTGATTGTCAGTCTGAAAATTCATGATTCAGAGAAACTATTGGTGTTGTGGAGTTTTCAGATATAGATATTATCCATGAAGGTATAACATATCTCTGACAAGGAATATATATGAATAAATGATAAGAACTGTAGAATAAATTTTCCTAATAATATGTGGAACAAGAAAATAAAAATTATAAAATTAGGAATGTTGAGAATGTTAAGAATATTACGAAAATAGAATAGGTTATTTCCAAAATGAAATATTTCTATGTTTTGTGTCTAAAACATGTATATATGGATAAAAAGTTATATTAATTTAAAAAAAACTAAATAAAAATGTGAAATTAATTTTCTAAAGAAGTGAGAAAAGATGATAAAAATATATGAACAAATTGTTGTTTCAAATTTCAAAAAATATGATATAGATGTTATAAAGAAGGTATTGGTGTTAAAATTTGTTTAATTACCCCACAATAACAAGTACACAAAATTAAAGAGTTGTTACAAATAAACTTTAACATAATGGTTACTAATGAAGAGAAAAATTTTATATCGTCATCAAAAGTGTATACGTTGGAATGAAAAATCTCACAAATTCTGAGCATGATAAACATAAGGTAGAAACACATTCAATGAAAAATAAATGAATAAGAAGAAAAATTCATGATTTATGTAAGTCACCAGTCCATACTCTATTTATGTGGAGCAATGAGGCGACTATTTATTTCCATAACATTTTATTATTTATATAAACATTAATAGAATTGATGGAGTTAAAATAAGGAATATGAAATGTGAGTCTCATACAATTCATGAAAATGAATATAATAATGAAAAACATGTTTTTAGACTGTTATTATTATACACCTAAAAAATATGATATTTTTGTTGACATTAGAGTTGGATACATTAAAACATAGACCAATATTCTCAAGAATTTCCAAATAAAAGAAAAATGTTTAAAGAATAATGTCATGGTGTTACTTGAATGTTGTGTTACAGAAAACATTGATAAACATGATTATGCACACTTTTTTAAACAATAGTTTCACCCATTTAGACTTATAATTTATTATATCAATGAAATTTTTTAATAAAATCATGTTATACTTTTTTTATCTTCATGAAGAGTTTCAATATTCGAAGAAGAAAAGATACAACCCTTGGAAATAAGAACATTTTTTAATAAGGGGGAAACATGTCAAGGGGTCCCCATTTAATTTTATTATCTACAAGTGGGGAGGAAATGTTTGAGATATAATAAATTGGGGGAAAATGAAAATAAGGGCAGAATAAAATGTGGACAACAAGTGGTAATGTTTTTGAAGAGGATTATGTGGGTATTGAAAAAATACAAGGGGGTAGATTGTTCAGCATTGGTTTTTATTTTGGTTGATTTCTTCCAAAAGAAGGGTATTTGAAATAATGAAAATCATAACCAGTCATTAAACTCTAACCATCATTGTATGAATTATATTATATATGTTTAAAAATTTAAAATATAATGGAAATAAAATGGATTCTTGAATGAATGTTTCAATCGTAAAGTGTATTTGTATCAGAGTCTGTAATAAACACTAAATCTAATGATTCTTTTCTGAGAACAATTTTCACATAAATCCTTTGTATTATAGAAATCATTTAATTTAATAATTATAATGTAAATGTGAGAATAGATGCTTCCATTCAGAATGGAGTTTAGATTGTGAAAAATAAAGATGTTTTTGGATAGATGTGAAGTAACAATACTTCCATTTAAGACCACCTAATGTTGAATATGATCTTAAAATTTATCATAAATCATGAAGAATTATTTATATAATTTTTATTTTGTGAATATAGGATAACACTATATAAATTATTATGGCTATAATCATTGAAGTATGAAGAAATAAACACATAAGGATAAATATCATCGGTATAAGAATAATTGGTGAGACAATATTCGAAGGCTTGAAGATTGATCTAGCTGAAGTAAAGAAGTCATTATGAACACCAATAATTCATAATGGATTCCATGACCCAGTAATGTTATCGTTATCCATTGTGAATTGGATGTGAATTTTTATCAGAGGAAGAATGATTGAGAATGTTTGGGATTTTGGAAATGATAATGCATCCGAAGGATTCAATGATCAATAAACCATCTCATGATCAAAATTTTAGTCCTTATTTTTCATCACATGTTTTGACTATAATATTGGTGGTGACACCAATCCATCAGAGGAAGAAAAAACTAATCCATTTGGTGCAGGCTATTACCAATAATGTCACAGATGTTGAATTTCATTAGATGTGGGATCATCGGTCTAAAGAGTATAAGAAAAGGAGAAACAAATTCAAGACATTTCAGATATTTTTTGGATGAGAAAGTATTTCCTAATGAGGTTTTTATTGATATATATGGTTCCCAATGTTTTAACGTGTTGTTTTTTTCAGTACATAGAATATTTATGATAATGATTTCATTATATAGAAGAGTTTATTATAATAAATGTCTTTAGTTCTTCATATGCTTTCATCATAATGAAAAATCAGACTGAAGAAATGTTTGTAAACGTGAAGAAGTATGATTTTTTTAAGTATTATAGATGGATTAAAAAAGCTCATAGAAGAAATAAAAACATTTGAATATGTTAATGATGAATTTATAAATGATCAATAAATCTAGTAATTGTGAATTTCATTGAGCAGGAAAAGAAACTTATTTTCCCTACATTTCTATTATAATGTTCCTATAAAAGAAGTGCTCAGCACATTTGTACTCTCTTATTTTGAAACAATAAGGAAGGCTAGAGCTCCTTATATTCTGGAACATGATTTGAGTTAACAAACTAACATTGTGTATTGGTTTGAAGATGAGTAAGGATATGGATCTGAGGTTTAATCTGATCAACAGATAAAGGTTTATTAGACATAGTTCCATCAGATAGATTATTACGAGATACCAATTGAGTTACTACTCAATTGAAGAAGTGTGTGTAGAAGGAGATTCATACTGAGGGAAATATAATAATGAAAATCATACTACAGTTATTTTTATAAGGTAGATCTAATTATATTTTTTTGGTAAACTCTTTTGGATAATGTTTCTGGATAATGTTTCCCAACCCACAAGTTTCTTAGAGAGTTCCTAGAGTTCATGATGATTTTATGTAGTTAAATTTTATTTCATCTTACATGTGGAGGTGGTCAATTCTTTAGAAATTGTATTTTAAATGAATAAATAATGTTAATATTTTAACTTTGTATACTTTCTAGATTCCTAAAAGACATCATTATTTTACGTGGTGTGTAACCATCTTTGGAAAATTTGATACTAAAAAGGATTGTTGCGGTACAACCAACTATTGTATTAATGTTTCTTCTAGTATTTTATAATTTTTTCAATTTAAAATCCTTTCTATATTGGAATGATGATAGTGAAGGAAACCATGTTGGTGGGACTATCTAACCATAAAAGTAGTGGTTGTTTGTAGAAAACCGTATAAATATCTTGCAATTCCATGTATTTATATATTTCACATATGAAATGTAATTTTTAGAAGTTATAATTGAGTGGATTTTGAAATTATCAAGTTTCATAGGATAATTTTTTTTACAAAAGTACATAAGAAAAATTATTATAAAAAAAAGGAACCACTAATTCACACCCTCCCCCAGTGTACTCTATTTTATTTTTACAACGTCTAATATTCCCAAAATAAATTTTTATCATAAATATTAGAAAAAATAATTATAATTAATCACAGTGATTAATGAAAAACAAGTTTAATGGGGGATTAAATATTAAACATAAGGATAAAATGACCTACGAACATGTACAACATAGATTTTATGGACATATTTCATCCTTATACCTTCTAGTATAGATAATTCATCATTATTGGTTCTTAGTGGCATGAAAAAATATTGTTGAAATTCACTCTTCGAAAAATTTATTATTGTATCACTCACCCCCCTTATAAAAGAAATACACGTCACCCCCTCTCTCTAAAATATAAAAACATACTAGTTCTATCAATCCATTCCAAAAATCACTTCTCCATTTCACTAATATAATCTAATAATCCTTAATTTGGGCATAAAAAAAACCATGAATGGACTTTGAAACATATTTTTGGGACAAAGTCGGACATATATAGAAGTAAGAAGAGTTTCTTATTACAAAGTTTTGTCTTTTGTAGTCAATGACGATTAATCAAATCACTTTTTAAAGAATATTGTAATTGAGACGATGCTTTGATGATTTTTATTTTAAAAATATTATAATTTGGAGAACATGAGATGCAAGACTTATGAATGAAAGGGGTATTAAATTTACTGCAATTCATATTTAGTGTTTAATGGAAGGAAAGATACTAGTGGAAGACTGGGATAGTTTTATACATTCTATTGAAAATCTGACGATGATAAACCTATTCGATCAAAGGATACATATCACGATTGGGTATTTCATGGTGAAAGATAAAAAATGGTTATGGGATGTAAAAATCCATGGCCGAAACATTGAAAAATGGAAAAGGAAGGAAATGCGCAAAAGATTCAATAGGTGTGTGAACGATGAGGTTGGTGTGAAAGAGACTTGTGTGCCAAAGGTGATGTAAAATGGGGTTTTGGGCACGAGGCATGATTCAGGGTCAAAAATTCGAAATTGAAAATGGAATGAAGTGCGCGGAAGATTTTATAAGTGTGTGAAAGAATAGGTTGCCCTGAATAATACATGCACGCCAAAGGTGACATAAAATCGGGTTTTGTGAGCAAGGCATGATTCATGGTCCAAACATTGAAAAATGCAAAAGGCATCAAGTGTGTGAAAGATTAAAAGATGTGAAAAAAAGTTGGGGTTGGTGAAAAAAGGATATACATGACAAAGTATATGAAAAATGGTGTTTTTCATGATGTATTGGGATCTTGTGAGACACATTGGGGTATCTATGCACTGGGGTGAAATAGGTCTATAAATCAGAGGTAAACCCTTGACATCTTTGTAGCTTGACACATATAGAAATCCCAACCTCTAAAGCAGAGAAAAATATTAAGAAAAGTGGATTCCATGAAAGAAATTGAGTTTCGAGCAAGAAGGAGAAGTTTCACACAAGAATAGAGTTATGCGCATGATTGATGTTTCCTACAAGAGGTGTTACACGACAAAAGATAAATCATGAGCACCTGGAAAAAAATTAGCACACAAGACACCTAAAAGGGTGCACAAATGATTTTGGTGTTTGCACATATATGGTTGTGTGTAAGATAGTTCTTACTAGATTTTGGATAAGAAAGTGAAGATTTGTACATCATAGAATATATCTACTCAATTGTAAAAAAGCACTGAAATACTGTAATTCCCTATTTGTTCTAAGAGGGTGCACACACACTTGAGAATTGTTTTCCAAGAGCTACAAGAGTGTAAGGGTATATCATACTCGTTGTATTCCACATCAAACGATTGTTTTCTAGTGGATTATGTGGTACTGGATTATTTCTTTACCATACCAATGACATAGCTACTCTTATTGAGTAGTAATCTTTGTAAATCATAAGTTCCTTTGGTTTTGTGTGTTAAGCAGAGAAGAAACTATTTAATAGGATGTGAAGGTTTTTTCAAAAAAGTGTAAAAATAATAAAAATGGATCACTAATTCACCCCCTCACCCTCTCAGTGATACATATATCCTGATTAAGACCCTCACATTGGAAAAGAAAATAACTGAAGAAGAGGTATCGTTCATCAATGAGCATTTTTTACTTCTCTCTTCACCCATAAAATCCTTCGTATACAATGAAGATATATTAACTATTGTGTCTTATATATATTTATATGTTTTTATTTAAATTTAACAAGCAATATCCAAACACATTTCCAAAAAATGGGTTGTCAAATCCTCCATCATGTGTATGGTAGACATTCACCTCACGAAATGATGTTATTTATTTTTCCATTAAAACCTCTCATGGTAGTTTATAATGATGTTTATAAATTTTATATATCACAATTGTTATGTAATAAAACAAATAGAGTCATTATATCATGTATACCCTTTTTATATTCCATGGGATGTGATAATTTCTCTCATGTGTATGACAAACTACCGCCTTATAAGGGATGTGATTTGTTTTTCACTAACATGTTATAAGGAAGGTAATAAGGGTAATCATAATTATTATATATGAACTAAATGACATATTATTGATATTAATAACTTATTAATAATTATTTAATTATAATATATCGTTTTATTTTTTTCATTTCCATTTACGGAATAAGCGACAACTACGTTTGTGGACGTGTGTATTATTGCCACTTTTTAGAGATGTGAATCTTTTTTTTCATCACCACATCACAAGAATGATATATAAAAGTATATATAATTATATTATATTGAATTTTTCAAATTATTATAATTATTTAGAGATAAATTTTACATCCCATGTTTCCATAAAGATCCTTGAAAATTGGAAACATTACTCATCCGTATGTATGGCCTACCATATCAATGATAATTACGTTGGTTAATTTTTCATAACCATATTTGATTATTTGTTATTGAAATTATAATTGAGGAAGAAATATTGTTATTAATTAATTATTGATATTATTTATATTTTTAAATAATGAAAACATTGACGATATATGACCTAACAAATTCATTTTTGACATATATGCCAAATTTTTTCTAATCATTTGATGTAAACATAACTGATTGTATAATTTTATATAACATTTTAAATAGTGAATTAAAAGTAAAAATAAACATCAAAAGGATTCTAAATCTTGTAAATAAATTACACTATTTTATTATTTTGGAATATGAATACACACCGGACAAGTTAGACTAAAGGTAAGAGACATTATCTCCGTATCCATTATTGGGGAATAGCTTTGTTTTATACACCTATATTGTTTTTTTGAGGTGTATATAAAACACATTCTATGTTTTCTATCATGAATTTTTTTATTCTCATTGTACGTAATGTTTTTTTAATGTTAATATTTTTATGTGGATTGTGATTCTTGTTTTCAAAAAATGACAACAGACCATGCCTTTAAAAACATCATCTTTAAATGTTTTTACTTCAAATTCTCTCTCAATATCATCCATTTCCATGTTTTTTTAATTGATTAAATCAACTTTCTAAAATGGAAATAAAATATTTATAGTGTAAATTTTATAGTTTATTTTCCAATTTTATCAAAGGGAATATTTTTACATGTTTTATACAAAACATTTTGGAAAATAACAAAATGATTTCTTATCATACTCAAAAATAGGGAATTTCTGAACTTTATGAGCCTTAACAGAGTTATTGATTCATTAGAAATATTTCACGTTTCATTCAATAAAAAATCATCTTCATTGTTTTGGGGTATTTTTACATTTAAAATGTTATTGAAAATAAAATTTAATTTATAATGAAAATGCAAATTTAAAAGAAAAGGGAATTTTGATATCAAAAAGTTATTTTTTATAAGTCTAAATGATTTTTTCAAATGTTTTGTGATTGAAAATTTAAAGAATTATTATTTTTATTAACAATATTTTACATTTGAATTATATGATGGGGATTATCGGAAAACAATAGGTGAGCCCATTACATCTTATACAATGGGGATCCCAAAATTTCTTCATGTTAGATATTTACACTTTATACTATGGAGAGACCCATTTAACAATAAATGATCCGGTTATATCGTAAATGATGGGGGCCCTATGGAAACTCAAATTAATTAGTTAATTCTCATTATCTTAATGCTAGTGAATCATGGGTTACCAAAGGTTTTATCCTCTAGAATTAATTGGGTAACAATTATATCTTATATGGGTTTAAATTGAATTATGAATGTGATTCTATAAGTTGCTCATAAGGTTTTCTAATTACTTATATTGGGTTTTAATGATCTTATTTGAGAAAAATCTGGGCATGTATTTTATTTAAAAATTTATTATTCCATCTATTCATTGAGATTTGAAAAAAAATGTATATGGTATATGATATTTCACTATTCCACTAGACTAATGGTTTCTATTTTTTTAACACATAATAATATTTTTTTACTCATTCAATGTATTTAAATTTTTTATTGGATGGGTGAAGGAAATGAAGTGGTAAGGATAATAACCATAATCATTTTTCATTAAAATAAATCATTTTTGTTTTAAAAGATTTATATTGTAGAAAAATGTATACTATATGGAAATTTCCACTTTTTAATATATGGTTTTGTAATGTATGATTTATGTCATAATTCTCAAAAACTATAAACTATAAAAGATCAAAAAAGTGATTGAATGTAAATTCTTGGTTAAAACAAAAGAATATATAATTTTTCATGTTGGGACCTCATAAATATAGAATCAAGTGTTATCCTCAGCTTGCAGAGGATAAATAAAATCTTTAAGTGTATAGGATAATATTTGGGGAGGGATTCACCATCTCATTATCTATTTCATAAAAATATGATAATAAATGAAACAAAGAAATAATACAAATAATTTAATATAAGAGTAAAAAATATTGAATGACAGTATCCCATAAGGAACTATAAATTTTATAAAACTAATTATGACTCTAATGGTTAACCAATATACATATATATAGCCAAAATATCAGAAATGTCAAGAAAACAATTTGTGGGAATATTGTTCCATATGAATCAAGGGAATATATATATAGGTCAATGTTATTTCCAAATTTAATTCCCCAGCTATAGAAGCCAACTATAATTACATAAAATATCATGAAAATTAAGTTTACATACTTGTTGTTTGTATGTATAGGGTCTGATAATAAAATACATTGCAGAAACCACTTTAAACTCTTCTACACAAAGGAAAAAAATTTATTATATATATATATCTAATGTAAATTTATAAATTATTTAACGACATCATTTTCATCATAAAATAATTCAATATTTTTAAACCATGTCCTTGAAATAACTCATAAATATTTATGATAGTACCAATACCCACAGTTCAAGTTATGAAAACACATTAATAATCATTTTCTATTATTATAATCTATTGGATTCATGTTATATATTATTATAAACACTTAAAATCAAATAATTTCATACAAATAACTTAATTCCGAGAAAAAATCATGGAAATTGCATGAATATTCCATTTTCATTCCAAACTCAAGGAACCATATAAGTTACCAACTTCATTGATCATTCAAATTCATTGGAAATTAAGGGAAAAACAACTCAACTGTTATTTAAATAATATAAAAACACATAAAATTTATCCCTATGTTATTCAACCATAATAATCCAACACCATGTACATTAACTAACAATTAAAAATAATAATATACCAATTTCCTACCCAATTACCCGAAATTCAACAAGGCTTTTCCTAAAAAATATATTTTTTAGTCTATTAAACCAATAACATAATCAAAATACATCATGTAAATAGTTTCCAATTTTACTTCACTTTTATCCTCTTTAAATGTAATTTAAAACTATACGCATCCAATATAATAATATTTAATTTATATAAAACATTAAAAAAATGAACATATAGTTAATACAATTCAATTATGGTGTCTCTCCCACTTAAGTCAATCATTTCCACCCATCTAAACAGCATATAAATTAGTAATAACCATTTTAAATGATAATATCATAAAATAAAAACTTAATAAAAAATCAAACCACTTTATATAGGATAAACATAGATTATAAAACATTTTATAAATTTACTCCTAAAAAATAAACTAAAAATATTTTTTTCACACATTACTCAAAATTAATTATTCTAAAAATGTTAAATCAATTATCCATATTAACTAACTATAATATGCATTAATTTATCTATATATTCATGAATTCTATGGTTTATAAAATAAATAAAATATTTTTAAAAGATATAATAACTCAAAAAATTAGGGAAAATAATTATTCAATCATAGAAAAATATTCAAAAAAAAAAAGAATCTCATGAAATAATTATATAACAAAACATTGAAAAAATTATATATTATCACAAGATAAAATTGTAAATAAATTAAAAGGACATATACCACACATTTCTAGCAAAATATGAAAAGTTATTGGATCCTTATATCCTCGGTGAACACTGATTTTGGAATCCACAAAATTATAACCGCAATAAAGAATATTATATCATGAAAAAGGCTAAACCTCATCTAATTCACAAAAAAAAATATAATTACTGAAACACTCATTGAGAACGATCTAATTTCACAAAAAAAATCTTATTTTTGTTGAATTGATGAAAAAATCTCTCATTTAAAATTAGAGATGAAATTGACTTCTTACGCCCTCCAAGGATTGTAAAAAAACAACCAAATGGCCATATGGAAAATTAATTTTAGTGTAAAATCACAAAATCCAAGATATAAAAATATTAAACTTTAGATTCATACCAAAAATCTCTATAATCTATTACAAAACTAGTCATGTGCAATATTGTTCTAGGTGTCAACCAATGTGATCCCCACCTCATCCACCGACACCTATTACCTACTAAAATAAATTTGATTACCTAGTGGCCTATGTAGGGATATGCTAAAAATATCCCCCCTAACCCTCCGTCCATTATCCACCCTTCACCCCAAAACCAAATAACCAACTCCAATATAGATTCACTATTATATAAATTACATTGTCATTAAATCATGTATATACCTCACAAATCAAAGGTTGTAATAAATGACATCCTTCATGATTATAAACCTAAAAATAGAATCATCAATCATCAGTACTGAACAAATATAGACATTGTGACCTCATCTCTCCTTCTCATTCAATGTTATTTTCCTATATATATCTACACTACCATTTCATTTGCATATGTGGATTGACTAGATCATACATTCTATATTCATTATGATCAATAATTTGAATCATCGTTTCAAAAAATAATAATCTATTACATGCTCCACATAATCACAAAAAAGAATATTAAATATATCTAGATCTTACTTCCTCAGTAATGTTTCATGAAAATCACAATTCATGGAACTATAATTTAGAGGCAATTTATATTCAAAAGTAACATCACCAATTCTCTGTAAAACCTTAGATTATTTCATATAAATAAAATACAACATCCCTTTCTTCATATATCTTTAATTCCCTAACCAATGTTAGACATGAAGAAAAATAGTATTCCAAAATTTGATCTCCATGGGATGACGCCTTTGGTGGGAATGAAGCCAATACTAACTCTGAACCATATCAAACCTCCAACATGTAATCTTCACATTACGAGATGCCTCTAACATTAAATTATTTAAAATGAAATATTAATCACCATATTTCATCTGATTTAATGTAGACAGATATTGATTTCCAAACAATGATTATAATGGATAAAACTATGTAAATTCTTAGTAGATATTGTTATTAAAAAATTACCAAATATATTGGATACTCCATCACATATAAATGATCAATTATAATTGAATATAGAATATTTGTAATAGTATTAGTAATATATATAGATGATCCATACATCTATGGATGATAAGATACCTTCAACTTCACATGATTACCCAAAACCGTTTGGAAAACATTCTTAAGTTGATATATGAATCCCACATATTGATCAAACACAATTATTTATTTTAGTTTCATAGGTATCAAAATATCAATGAAATAATACTGGAAAATAGAATTAACTATTTGATTCGATATAATAAAAATTAAATGTGTTACTTTAGTTATATAATCAATGAGGACCCAACCCACATTTTCCACTATCTAAGACATTCGGAATGCCTTCATAAAATCTATAGTTACATCATCCCATGTCCTACTAATGATAAGATAATTACTGAATAATTCAAATTAGCCTTCGATGTTCATATTTCACTAGATTTAAGGATAAAAATCTCAAAATAAAACTATCATGTATTATATTATGTAGATCATCCAAAAGTTTTATAAAAAAGAGTAGAATATTTTTATCAAACAAGGATAAACTACTCCAATGAGAGTTATGAGATTATCTATCAAAACTTCCCAAAAATAATTTAGAACATAAATATATCCATGGAAATTGGAAATACAATCTTAGATAATCACCCAAAAATAAATATGACCCATATTATGATTCATTCCTTTATAAACCCATCAATAATAATCTAGACTATTTATTTTCATAACCTTGTGCTTCATATATTATGTGATGTTAAAATATGTTAAAACCACCCATCCCTATACTTTACATACATCTTGGTAGAGCATTAGTATAGATTTAAATAATATTTCACTCCTAATTTAACTGAGGAATACCATCCACATTGGAATTACAAAATAAAACATTATGTACAACATTTGTTTTCTCATTATGGTATATCTAGATAAATTCAAATGACTAGAGTTGTTCAACAAATATCTTCTATTTTAAATTAAAATCACTCTACAAAAATATATTATTCCGCAAATTTGGTCTGTAAACACCATAAACCCCCCATGAAACATATATTTGTGAAAAATGTATGTGAATGAAAAATTTTATGTGAATCCAGATCATTAATAGGTTAGTTATTTTCAAATGACCTATGATACTGAGAACAACGCAACCCTACTCACCCTTCTTTAATAAGAATGCATCTAAACCTAAAAAACAATAAAAAACACTCTATGTTTATTCCACAGATTGGGATGAATAAAAAAAATTATTTAAACATCTTCATTAGATCCTTTTGTATATCATTGTACTTCACATCCCACTAGCACATCACTCCATTTCTAGTCAGGGTCATCATTGGCATAGTTTGTCAAACAAATCTAGAATGAATCGATGATAATAAATTATAACACCAATGAAACCAAAAAATGAAGTATATTATACATAATTTCATATTAAATCATAGATTTCAACTTCTCAAGATCCATTTATATCGTTTATTAGGAAATATCAAGCCCAAAAAACTATACATCATGTATCTAGAACTAAAACTAATTTATCTTTTCATATATGTGATGAGCCTACAAGGTAACAAAAATAGTATCCAATTGTTACCAATGATCCTCATAGGAGAATGAATATATTAATATATAACCGATAAATACAATCATGAATGAATAAAAATATATATTCAATACATGATTCAACATGTCCAAAAATAATTTTGAAACATTATTCATCTCAAAAAACATAACTAAAAAATTATAATGTCCATACAATGTCTAAAAGTATATCTTTGGAACATATAAATTATTTACCCTCAACTGATGATAACCCATCTGAAGAAAAATCATTTTATTCCATAAAGATTCTCAAAATTGATAAAATAAATCATTGATTTATATTATTAAACAATATTATTACTTTTATTTGGGATAAATATATAGTGATCATCCCAAAATAGAAATTATGAACCTCTTTCATAGAAAAATTAATAGGAGAAACCTTCAATGGTATTATTCACAAAATGAAGAAATTAAATTCAATATGTATTAATAGAGTATTTAATTAACTATGATTATTTATAGTATTGTGATAAGGAGGTAGAGTGATAATCTGAATTTTCATTAACATATAAATCACAAAATCCACCCCCAACACTTTTACAAACCCTAAAAAATCTTCATGATAAAAATTTATATACTAATCATCCTTATGAGTAATAAAAAACAAAAAAATCCTTATCGAGCCCAAGAAACAACCTCATAATATAAGATAAATTTATCATTTACTTTAATATATAATAGATGAATATAATTTCATGATAGTCATTTTGAAAAAAAGTATAGCATTTATCTTTATTGAAAATAATTATATAATCCAAAAAAATTTAATCTAATGTCGCATAATTTCATTTCTATGATGATGATATACCAATGATTCTCATAACTAAAAAAATTAAGAAGAATAGATGGAATCGTCTTGGTTCCCCCTTCCCTTCTACACACTAGTGTATTCACATATATAACTAAAATCTCAAACTCAAAAACAAGCCCAACGTATGAAATCAAGAAAGAATATATAAAATAATGAGAGTAATAAAAATTTAAATACACACTAATCAAAGTAGATATAATATTTATTGTACTATAGAAAATGGATGAACCCCCTCTAAGTTCCGGTAGCACCTACACAGTAGTATATAATTGACCTGGCCAAACACATAAAATCTGAACTTGATTCTCCTGAATCCCATGAATAAAATATCCTCATTGAACAAATCCATATGATCCATTGTCCCCACCACAACAATATATTCATATTACATATCTCAAATGCTATGATAGAGACAATTATACCATAGACAAAGCTCCTACATCAAAAATAATTCACCACGCCATGGTTTTTAGTCCCTTGTATAAAAAACATTTTAATATTCAAATCATACTGTTATAATGACACTCATTAGGCTATGTCAAAAAAATAGATAAAATATAAAATCTTAATTCAAACATGTAAAAAATCAATGGTTACCAACCTTCAAAAAAATAAGAATAAAAATCTTCCAATAACCACATGAACGGTCAATATTCCTATAATAATCATCACCCTTTATATTCATAATATAACAAATTCTATTAAATCTAACATAAGTCCTCTTATTTTATAATATATACTTTTTACAATAAGAACATTTTATATCACCTCTATAAAAATATGTAAACAAAATTGATAAACCATTGATAAAACTACAAACATCAGCACACACTAGAATCAATTAGGTTTAGAAACATGAAAACCATTTATGGTCATGGAAAATTTGATATAACCTGAAATCCTAGAGGCATAATTAAGAAAGGACATACACACTTTCATCAGACCCATAAGTGTATTACCATATCAATACTCAACTTTTGACGGTAGAAAATCTCAAAGATTAGTTAATAAATGATTTTCATAATAATATGATGTCCCCTTATCCTAATCTAAGATATCTATCCAAAACTATGATGGTCCCCTGAATATAAATCAAGAAGCCTCGCCTTTTTATCTTTAAAGAATCAATATTTTGGAAAATCAGATTCATTTCCTAAAAACACTCCATTGATTCACGATGAAAAAAATATCATCTATATATATGATGATTATATTATTAATATCAGAAATCAATTCAGGAACAATAATCACTTTTTGATGTGGTCTCACATCTATATTCTGGATCATGTTTGAGAAACACTTTGTTATTTTCATCTCTATCATATTCTATAGCTCTAACACCATGGGAAAACAATCATATTACCCTTAAATATATCCCCCATTATAATTTTAATTATAATCCTCAATCCCCCAAATTTCATCAAATCACCTATAAGATTATATCATTCTATAGGAATAAGAAAATCATTAGATTTTTATATATCATTTAACATAATTTTAATTTTTAAAAATATTTATTTTTTAAATTTGTTTGATATTACAATATTTTTGTACTAATATAGTCAGTCATACAATTTTATGTTATTTATATATTAATATTAGTATTATATGTTATATATATATGTTATTTTATATAAACTTTGAAGTGCCTGAATCAATTCATATGTTCATTGTTGTATTTTTTGTTAATAAATATTGTGAAAATTTGAATGAGGTGTGTTAGAGATTGGATAATAGAGTTTGTTTCCACCCAAAAAGGTTGATGGTGTTTCCAAATATTTTTTTGTAAAATATGAATGAAATTTTTTGTTGTGATATTCTCATTACATTATATGATGGGTTTTTCTAATCCTCATTTGAGTGGTATCCTATAAATTTAAAATAGGTCAAAAGAGATGTATCAGTGAAAAACATAAACAAGATATAATTATCAATATTTATAGATATATAAATAAAATATTGATGTATTCCTTTTATCTAGAATATATCAAGGGAATTTCTTGATTATGACAGCCAGTTTGATTGACGAACACACAATGATGAATTCCTAAGCCAAAAAATGATGCATCAATTATTTATGATGTAATGCTTATTGAAAATCTCAACATTGAATATTTAATATTATAACATTTCTTAAAACTTAGGATAAAGATTTTGATATGGTTTTTTATTTTCTCAATTGAATATTGAAATTGTTAAATGTGATTATTATGGATTAAAAGAGTCTTGGTTGTAAATGAATAAAATATATAAAAAAATATGGTTATGTCCACATATAAGTGGTTTTATCTATAAAGTACCATTTTAACATATTTAAAGGATGATAAACCCAAAAAAATAATTCCACAGTATGTGGATTCATATATATGGATATATATATATATATAGGTATTTTTTTCATTCATCTCTATAAGGGGATTCATGTGACGACCCGAATATTTATGAATAAAATTCCCATTATATTGATTTAAAATGTTACGGATATAGAAAACAAGTGAACTTATTTTATTATATCCAATTTTATTTTAAGGGATTGTTACGTATCTTTACCATTGATAATATTACCTTTTAATAGTGATTGCATGTCTAGTATAAATATAGTGTTTTGGTAAATCCTTTTGTCATAGATAATGGAAATGATGGTTGTCACGACCCGCCTTCACCAAAAGCATGGAAGGGTCAGCAGATTGCCAGGCCCTTCCTTCTTTAAGTTGAAGGAGAGATAATGACCCCCGAGACCCACCTTCAATAGGTCCCGGAGTGGCGACTAGCACCAAGGGTATAGAAACTTTTCACAAATTGAAGGCATTACCCTTTTTATTTTATAGGATCAAGAGATAAGGAGAAGAAAACCCAACAACACCAAGGTAGAAAGAAAAGTAAAGCCAAAAGTAAACCATTCCCACATGCATGTTTCAAAAGTAAAATCCACAAAGTGCAAAAGGTGACTACAAGGTAAGTACCAAAAAGAAAAACAACAACTGCAACTGCTCCAAAAGTCCGAGCTAGTAAGGTCCTGCGTGATCCCCAAAGTCCTCCTGGAAACCTGAAAGCTGTTTTATATACGTAGGGTGAGCATACAAGTACACTCAGTAGGGAAAACTAAGACTCTCATGCACAAGTGGGGGAACATACTAATGTCCCGTGAGAAAAAGATTAAACCAAACACCTAACAAGGAAAACTATCAATCCCAGGCCTCACCAAGGCTCACTCCCCAAATAACGCAAGTCAAGTAATATATACAATAAGAGCACATCATTGTTTGGGTACCCCATGCCACTTTCCCACTGGTTATTGAGACATCCTACGGATCGGACCAATCCTGCCATTCTCACCGCAGTCCCACTACCACACCCGCCCGCACACACCTGGGCCACAACCACACGCCGTCCCACTGCCGAAATCCCGCCCGCACACACCTGGGCCTCAACCGCACGCAGTCCCACTACTGAAATCCCGCCCGCACACACCTGGGCCACAATTGTCACATGTAACCATGCCTGCAAACACCTAGGCTAGAACCACCACCACCACGCTCGAAGACACCTGGGCTAAAGGATCCACTGCCACGCCCGAAGACACCTGGGCCTCATCCCAAAGACACTTGGGAAACCACCTTTCGCACACACCTGGACAACCACCACACCACCCCACCCGAAGGTTCTTGGGAGAATAATGGACTTTAGGCCATCACAGCCTACCCAATGATACTTGGGCTATCCGGGAAAGGTAGCAGAAAAGGAGCAAATAACCAGCCACTAAGAATAGTGTTGGGAAAAACACCCTCCACCGTGAAATGGGGGTGTTCGGCACTAAGTGATCAACTTGGGTGGGGCGCGAATAAGAATCAAAAAGATACAGATATATATATATATATAAAAAACTCACCCAAAGCTAGGTGTTTCTTCAGACAACCTATAGATCACAACAACACTCAAGTACGAGTCACGACTCACGCCAACAACCCATTTGTCCCCTTTCTTATTTCACATTCAGTAATAATGTTTACGTTTAAGTACTACTGGGAAACTAGTAGGCATAGGCATAAGTCCAGACAAGTAACCAGTCAAACATCAACCAAAACATCCACACCTGGTTCTCAACAACAGAGGATTCCACCCCAATTTGTGATATCAACAAGTAACCACCCGGATTTAAAACTCACAACCACTGAATCCATACCAACAGGAAATCCCATCCCCCAAATTCACACAACCACCGAGAGTATAAAAGAACAGGGGATCCCATCCCCTCCCACATTTCCAGTAATCGGCCCAAAAGGAAAACAACCAACTACCACCACCAACACAAGTCAGGTATTTTCAGATTTAAACTATTTAACACACTCAATGATTTCAAATTTCGTGTGTTATAACTGGGAGTTGTCACAAAAGGGTTGCTCCTGGTGCTTTCAATTTATTCAGTCGGATATATGTGATTAACCAATTCACTTTTCACAGCAGGAATTTACAACCACAAACAAGTCAGTTAAAACATCTGCAGGGTTCATTAGTGCACAACCAACGACCACCAACGGCCTCGATTTTCAGGAGGCATAAGCCAGCACAACTCAACAAGATGGTCATAGAAGAAACAACATCAAAGTATAAGACAACATCAACAATCACAGCCCCCCTCTCATTTCTTTATAGAATTCGTTCTTTATCGTTAATTAGGTCTTGTTTACCCAATTCTATAGGATCAAAAGCATGCCCACCCCGCATGATACACAAAAAAGAGAGACGAAGGAGAAATTCCCTACTTGTTGATAGATGGTCGATGTTTAGGGCGGGGCGTGGAACATTACGGATAACGATGCGGTGGGCCCGATGCACCAGAAGCTGTTTGTGAAAATCCATGATCGAGGAAAGGTGAAACCACGGCTAACCCTTAGTTTATAGGATCCGGGGACGGTTGAGGTGAAAACGTGAAACCGCATAAGGCGCGGGGGTCGTTGGTTGACCATGCTGCTCCACTCGTCATAAAAAGGGGTCGTGTGGTTTAACCCAACTCATGAATTGATGAAGCATTTAATTAAAACTCTTATGGGCGTTACGGGTCTTAAAAACACGCTTAAACGAGTTAGAATAGTGTTTAAAACCCTATTTACGCAAAGGAGCGCTACTGGAAACAACTTGACAAGGCCGGGTGACGCCGATCGGTCTCACCGATAGGTCTCGCCAATCGGTCTCGCCGATCGGTCTCCCCGATGGGTCTCACCGATTGGTCTCCCCAATCTGTCTCACCGATCGGTCTCACCAATCTGTCTCACCGATCGGTCTCGCCGATCAGTCTCACCGAGACGCCACTCCTTTAGAACCCGGAATTTATCAAAGGGAAGGACCAATAGAATCTGGGTCATCACATCATATACCTCTCAAACTATTCTCGTCCTCGAGAATTTAAACAACCCAGAAGGAAAGGGCGGGTCCGAACAACCACCCCAAAAGATACCTCTCAAGAGTGAACCTCATCGCCAACTAAGAACATCTTCCTATCACGAACCAAGAAGCATACCATGCCAAACTGCCCAGTCACGTGGGTTGGGGAGTCTCTTCCCCCATGTCAAGATATTATCCTCTTTGGGCGGCACTGACTCGCCCGCACGGGTTTAATCGCATCCACCTTAATGCGTCTTGATTAGGGGTCAGGTTCTCTCCTTCCCTATAGCCGGGGGTTTTCACACACAAGCAGAGGACGAAAACCAGTACATTTCATAGCCAAAATACAAAATGTTCTATCATAACAGGTACAACATGGAACAAAACATAAAACAACTATGTGTACTGGGTACACATCTGTGTTTCCCTCTCCCACGTACTCTCCTCAATCCCACCATGTCTCCACAACACGTGAACCAAGGGATTGGTTCTCCCGCGAAGTACCTTTTCTTTGCGATCCTCGATCACCACTGGTCTCTCCAAAAGGGTCACGTCGTCCTCGATGTCCAGCTCACCCCAATCAACGACGTGTGAATCTTCGTGCAGATACCGACTGAGCTGTGACACATTAAAGACATCATGTATCCTTAGTAGCGGCGGTGGCAATGCTAGCTGGTAAGCCACTTCGCCGACCCGCCGAAACACTTGGAAGGGTCCAATGAATCTGGGAGAAAGCTTAATCCCTTTGCCAAACCTCTGCAGCTCACGCCAAGGGGATACCTTTAAGAACACGTGGTCCCCATCCTCAAACTCCAAGGGCCTCCTCCTGGTATGAGCATATGACTTCTGTCGGTCATAGGCTGCCTTCATCCTTTCCCGTATGAGCTGAACCTTCTCTGTCGTGCTCTGTACCACCTCGGGACCAAGGATGCCTGCCTCTCCTACTTCGGTCCAACACAGAGGCGAACGGCATGGTCTCCCATACAAAGCTTCAAATGGGGCCATTCCAATGGTAGAGTGGTAGCTATTATTTTAGGAAAACTCTACCAGAGGCAAGTATTGCACCCAAGACCCTCCTGAGTCCAGAACACATGCTTGTAGAATTTCCTCCAAGGTCTGGATGGTGCGCTCTGTTTGTCTATCTATCTGAGGATAGAAAGCAGTGCTAAGGTGTAACTGGGTGCCAAACGCATGCTGAAACCCTCTCCAGACTCGTGAGGTAAACCGTGCATCCCTATCCGAGACTATATACCTCATAACTCTATGAAACCGCACCACCTCATCCACGTACTTTCTTGCCAAAGCATCCACATCACTCGACTCCCTGATCGCCAGAAAGTGAGCCGATTTCGTCAACCTGTCCACTACCACCCAGATGGCGTCGTACCCTCCTTGGACCCTGGGTAGTCCCGTGACGAAATCCATTGAGATGTCATCCCACTTCCACTCGGGGACATCTAGGGGTTGTAGTAGGCCGCCTGGAACTCGGTGTTCAGCTTTCACTTGCTGACACACTGGGCACTTGACCACAACCTCTACCACTGCTCGCTTAACTCTAGGCCACAAAAAATGCCTCTTCAACGCCTGGTACATCTTGGAAACACCTGGGTGTACCGCCAGGGGTGAGTTGTGGAACTCACTGAGAGCTTTGCTATGCATCGCCTCTGGGACAAACAACTTTCCCTGGAAAAGCATCCGGTTCTGACCATCCTCGGTCCATCCTTCCGGAGCATTGCCCTGGTCAACTTGGTCATGCATCACTTCGCACTCTAGGTCTCCCCATTGAGACTCTTCCACCTGCTGAAATAGGGATGACTGCACTGTCATCTGATATAGGAAGCCTCTGCCGCTATCCATTGTCACAACCAGGTGTAAGGCAGCCAACTCTTCCATTGCCTTCCAGGCGTCCGCCGACTCTTGGACCGCATCCTTCTGCGTCCTCCTTCTCAATGCATCGGCCACCACATTTCCCTTTTCCGCAGTATAAGAGATCTAGAAGTCGTAATCCGGGAGGAACTCCACCCATCTCCACTGTCGCAAGTTTAAGTCCTGCTGGGAGAAGATATAAGTCAAGATTTTGTGATCCGTGAAGACCACAAAGCGTTCCCCGATGAGGTAGTGCCGCCATAAATTTAGCGCAAAAACGACTGCTTCAAGATCTAGGTCGTTGGTGGCATTATTACGCTCATGGGAACGTAGCTGCTTGGACCCATAAGAGATCACCCCATGTCGATGCATCAACACGCATCCCGGTCCCTGTCCCGAAGCATCACAGAATACCTCATAGGCCGCCCCTTCTTCTGGTAATCTCAGCATTGGGGCACTGACCAACTTCTCCTTCAGATAGCAGAAGGCTGACTGGCACTGCTCACACCATACGAAGGCCTGGTCCTTCTTGGTCAGAGTCATCAAAGGGGCTACTACCCAGGAGAAGTTGGGTATGAATCTCCAGTAGTAACCCGCCAGCCTGAGGAAACTTCGGACATATTCCACCTTCTTGGTTGCTGACCAAGAAACAATTGCCTCAACCATTGATGGGTCGACCGCTACCCCCTTCTCAGGCACTACGTGCCCAAGGTAGTGCACTTCTCGTGTCTAGAACTTGCATTTTGACAACTTCCCATATAGCTGGTGCTGTCGGAGGACAACCAAAACTGTCCTCAGGTGGTCTGCATAGTCCTCCTTTGATCTAGAGTAGACCAGGATGTCGTCGATGAACACAATCACAAACCGATCCAGGTACTCCCAGAAGATGGAGTTCATAAGTACCATGAACATAGCTGGGGCGTTCGTAACACCGAAGGGCATGACTACGAACTCGAAGTGTCCATACCTGCTCCTGAACGCTGTATTCGGGATGTCGCTCTCCTTCACCCTCAACTGGTGGTACCCAGACCACAGGTCGATCTTCGAGAACCATCCTGCCCCTTTCAGCTGGTCAAAAATGATCATCTATCCTTAGGAGAGGGTAGCGATTTTTGATCGTCACCTGATTCAACCTCCTGTAGTATATGCACAACCTAAGACCTCCATCTGCCTTCTTTTCAAACAAGACCGGAGCACCCCAAGGTGACACACTCGGACGAACATAACCCCTCTTCATCAGATCGTCAATCTGTATCCGCAACTCTCGTAGCTCCGAAGGTGCCATCCGGTAAGGAGCCATCGAGATTGGACGTGCGCCGGGCTGCATGTCTATCCCGAACTCGATATCATGTCGAGGGGGTAGATTCATCACCTCCTCAGGAAAGATGTCCATAAACTCACAGACAATCTCTAGCACTTCCACCATTTCCGCATCTACTGATTCTACCGTCAGCTCGTTCAACAAGGAGATGAGAGGTTCCTCTCTCCTGTTTCCCTTCGGACTGCTCCGCTCACCGGTGAAGGTAACACGCCGGATTTCCAAGTCTGAGAACACCATCCTTCTTCGAAAACAGTAGATGACAGCCCACACAGAAAAAATCCAGTCGATGCCTAGGATGACATCGTATGGCCGAATCTGTAGCAGAAGAAGATCCTTAACAGACTGATGTGGCCCTATCATCAGTCTAAATCCCCGACAAATGAACTACAAGTCAGTCTGACCTGCAACTGGTGTGCTCAACGCAAAGGGCATTGGAAGTCTCTCGGCATCTAGACCCAAGGCACGGGCTAGACTGGGTGCAACGAAGGAGTGTGATGCTCCGGTGTCGAACAATGCATAAGCAAGAGTGCTAAACAGACTGATCGTACCTCGAACAACCTCTGGCCCTGCTGGGACTGCTACCTCTATAGCGTGAAACTATCCACACCCAGCTCCCCTGCCCCTCGGCTGTCGTCCACCTCCCCGACCACGCCCTGGTCGAGGTCCCTATGGAGTGCCCTGAGGTCGGCCTCCTCCTACGTCTGCCCTCGGAGAAGCGGGAGCTCGTTGTCCCTGCTGCTGCTGCTGGAAAGGTCTGGCTGGAAGCTGCTGCTGGGGCGGGTGCTGGGGCTGACTGCCACTGCTGTACTGCACCTGGTCTGGGCACTAACTCCGGAGATGCCCAGGGCTCCCACAGATGAAGCATCGCGGTCCCGGGCCCGTAGGAAAAGGGCAAGGGCCGGGGGATCGAAACTGAAACTGCTGCGGCCTGCTCCCTGCGGGTCAGAACCTAGAGGGTCCTGACACTGGAGGCCTGGTGTTGGTGGCCTTCCCCTTTGATGTTCCCAGCTGGATCCCCTCTCGCGACACTCCCCCTAGAGCATGCATCCGCTCCACCACTTCGGCCTTCTTCTGGACCTACAAGTACATCATCAGGGTATATGGGGTAATAGCATACTGGAGGGAGGGTCGGAGTGCCTCCTCCAAATGCCTTGCCCGAGACTCCTCGTCGGGAAAGAGGTCTGGAGAAAAACGTAGGAGGTCCTTGAACGTGATCCCTAGCTCCCTCACAGACATACTCCCATACTGGAGGGAGTGTATTTCCTACCTCTTTTCTGCCTTCATCATCGAGGAGAGGAATTCCGCCCGGAACTCCTTCTCGAAATCCACCCAAGCCACCTCAGACTCTCTCCTCTCCCCCAGGTAAAGCATCCACCACTGACATGCCGCTCCCCGCATCTGGCTAATGGCCAGGGGAACCCAGTACTCGTTCGGGGCCCGAATCAGGCCAAAGGCTATAACTACCTCCTCTAGCCAGCCTTCCGTCTTCATATCGGAGGTGCTGCCTTCATACTTCTCGAGGGCCTGTCGCTGGAAGGCTCGAAGAGTCTTCTGCCACTGGTCATCCTCTTCCTCTCGATCAGCTCTATGCCGATTGGCCAAATTAGTCTCAGGGGCCTCGATCGCCTGTACCACACGTGGTCTCCTTCATGTGACATATCTGTAAGGTAAACAAGGAATGCCTAAGCCCAAGTAGTGCCGAATATCGTTCTTAAAACCTCTTAAAATTTAACTTATTCTTAACTCCCAAGACATCCTAGAAACACAAGAACACAAGTCATAATGATGCATGTACCTTTCCTAGGGTCTCCACCCTGCAATCAGTGTGGACTCACTTGGTCGTCCGGTAGGTCCAGAGTCCTTGCATCGGATCACGGGGGGCCCTAAAATCCCGTGTCCTAGCCGGTCTTCCCTGGCCTAATTCATGCTCCAAGGTCACCCAACACCATTTCCATACCATCCCATGCAATCCTCACTGTGACAAACTCCAGACTCCGTCCTATCTCTCATCCATCAGCTCTGATACCATTCTATCACGACCTGCCTTCACCAAAAGGAGGGAAGGGTCAGCAGATTTCCAGGCCCTTCCTTCTTTAAGTTGAAGGAGAGATAATGACCCACGAAACCTGCCTTCAATAGGTCCTGGAGTGGCGACTAGCACCAAGGGTATATAAAATTTTCACAAATGGAAGGCATTACCCTTTTTATTGTATAGGATCGAGAGATAAGGAGAAGAAAACCCAACAACACCAAGGTAGAAAGAAAAGTAAAGCCAAAAGTAAACTATTCACACATGCATGTTTCAAAAGTAAAAGCAACTAAGTGAAAAAGGTGACTACAAGGTAAGTACCAAAAAGAAAAACAACAAATGCAACTACTCCAAAAGTCCAAGCTAGTAAGGTCCTGTGTGATCCCCAAAGTCCTCCTAGAAACCTGAAAGCAGTTTTATAAACTTAGGGTGAGCATACAAGTACACTCGGTAGGGAAAACCAAGACTCTCGTGCACAAGTGGGGGAACGTACTAAAGTCCTCTGAGAAAAAGAGTAAACCAAACACCTAACTGGGAAACTATCCATCCCAGGCCTCACCAAGGCTCACTCCCCAAATAACACAAGTCATGTAATATATATAATAAGAGCACATCGATGTTTTGGTACCCCACGCCACTTTCCCACTGGTTATTGAGACATCCTATGCATCAGACCAATCCTGCCATTCTCACCGCAGTCCCACTGCCACACCCACCCGCACACACCTGGGCCACAACCACACGCAGTCCCACTGCCGAAATCCCGCCCGCACACACCTGGGCCTCAACCGCACTTAGTCCCACTGCTGAAATCCTTCCCGCACACACCTGGGCCATAACTGTCACATGTAACCATGCTTGCAAACACCTAGGCCAGAACAACCACCACCACGCCCGAAGACACCTGGGCTAGAGGATCTACTGCCACGCCCAAAGACACTTGGGCCTCATCCCGAAGACAGTTTGGAAACCACCTGCCGTACACACCTGGCCAACCACCACACCACCCCGCCCGAAGGTTCTTGGGATAATAATGGACTTCAGGCCATCACAGCCTACTCGAAGATACTTGGGCTATCCGGGAAAGGGAGCAGAAAAGGAGCTAATAACCAGCCACTAAGAATAGTGTTGGGAAAAACACCCTCCCCTGTGAAATGGGGGTGTTCGGCACTAAGTGCTCAGCTTGGGTGGGGCGCGAATGAGAAAAAAAAGCTACAGATATATATATATATATATATATATATATATATATATATATGTGTGTGTGTGTGTAACATGATCTCACCCAAAGCTAGGTGTTTCTTCAGACAGCCTACAGATCACAACAACACTCAAGTCCGAGTCACGACTCACGCCAACAACCCATTTGTCCCCTTTCTTGTTTCAAGTTCAGTAATAATGTTTACCTTTAAGCACTACTGGGCAACTAGTAGGCATTGGCATAAGTCTAGAAAAGTAAGCAGTCAAACATCAACCAAAACATCCACATCTGGTTCTCAACAACATAGCATTCCACCCCAATTTGGGATATAAACAAGTAACCACCCGGATTTAAAACTCACAACCCCCGAATCCATACCAACAGAAGATCCCATCCCCCAAATTCACACAACCACCATGAGTATAAAAGAACAGGGGATCCAATCCCCTCCCACATTTACAGCAATCAGCCCAAAAGGAAAACAACCAACTACCACCACCAACACAAGTTAGGGATTTTCAGATTTAAACTACTTAACACACTCCATGATTTGAAATTTCGTGAGTTATAACCGGGAGTTGTCACAGAAGGGTTTCTCCTGGTGCTTTAAATTTATTCAGCCAGATATATGTGATTAACCAATTCACTTATCACAGCAGGAATTTACAACCACAAACAAGTCAGTTAAAACATCAGCAAGGTTCATTAGTGCACAAACAACGACCACCAATGGCCTCGATTTTCAGGAGGCAAAAGCCAGCACAACTCAACAAGATGGTCATAGAAGAAACAACATCAAAGTATAATACAACATCAACAATCACAGCCCCCCTCTTCTTTCTTTATAGAATTCGTTCTTTATCTTTAATTAGGTATGTTTTACCCAATAATACAGGATCAAAAGCACGCCCACCCCACATGATACACAAAAAAGAGTGATGAAGGAGAAATTCCCTACTTGTTGATAGATGGTCGACGTTTAGGCCGGGGGCGCCGAACATTACGTATAATGATGTGGCGGGCCCGATGCACCAGAATATGTTTGCGAAAAGCCACGATTGAGGAAAGGAGAAACCACTGCTAACCCTTAGTTTATAAGAGCCGGGGAAGGTTGAGGTGAAAACGTGAAACCGCGTAAGGTGCGGTGGTCGTGGGTTGACCACGCGGCTCCACTAGTCACAAAAGGGGGTCGGGTGGTTTAAGCCGACTCATGAATTGATGAAGCATTTAATTAAAACTCTTATGGGTGTTACGGGTCTTAAAAACATGCTTAAACGAGTCAGAATTGGATTTAAAACCCTATTTATGAAAAGGAGCACTACTGGAAACAACTTGGCAAGGTCGGGTGACACCAATCGGTCTCACCGATTGGTCATTCTGATCGGTCTCACCGATGGGTCTCACTGATCGGTCTCCCCGATCAGTCTCCCCGATCGGTCTCCCCGATCGGTCTCGCCGATCGGTCTCGCCGATCGGTCTCGCCGATCGGTCTCACTGATCCGTCTCACCGATCGGTCTCACCGATCGGTCTCCCCGATCGGTCTCCCCGACACACCACTCCTTTAGAACCCGGATTTTGGAAATGGGAAGGACCAAGAGAGTCTGGGTCATCACAATGGCATCATCTAGTAGGATTGTAATAGATGGCCTCATCAAGTAGGATTGTACCCTATAAACCCATATATCATAGCATTTGAGGGAGTTATAATTTATAGGCTTTTCCATAGACGAAGCCCATGATGATATCCAACAATTTAAGAATTAATGAAACTATTTACAGGAGAAGTTCAAGATCATCAAGGTCATAGCCCAAACCATGTTAACCGAACTGCCCCATGAAATCTCCACCATCACGAACCTTACTATTGGTGTATATATTGGTGTAATAATGGAATATTTATCAATGAACTATAAATAATATTATATATATTATTTTTTATATATTAACTAAATTACTTTTCTTTATATTATTTTTACACTATAAATTATTTTTTAAGGAAAAATAGTATTTTTTAAATATTTATTTAATGAATTAATCTGTTTTTTCGAAATAAATAGTATTTTACAAAAAAAAAATTATTATATTATTTTTTAAAATGTAAATTTTCATATAAATTTATTGAATTTAGATGTATGTTTTATTACGGTTTTTAGACTCGTACTATAAAAAACATATCAATTTTCATGAAATGCCAATTATTAGGTTAAATGTGAATATTAACATATTTAGAATATTATTTAGACAAAATGAATATTTTTTTTGGAACCAAGTAATCAAAATTATCCAATGGTGAATTTTTAATAATTTCTTGAGCGTCTAATTTTGGGTAAAAAATTACATATGGTGTGTTTTAGGAAATAATAATGGAATAATAATTACATAAAAATCCTATAAAAGTTATCCTCAGACAAATATATGTTCTTCTATTAAAATAAGTCAAATTTAAGTTTATTTTATTTATATTTTAAAGCATGGGTGAATCCATTAAGTCTTATAATGTATTTTAATATTTTGGAATCGTTTCCTTAAAATTGTGACTCACCTCCACAAAGGAAAGTTAAATATTTAAATATATTAGTCCCTTCTACACATAAAATAATACACTATACTCCAATGTTCCATAAATAGTGGAAAAAACTCATGGGATTGTATCTGATTTTGTATCTGTTATTATGTATTGTCCAAAACCAAAATAATGAAGAAAACCCCCTACTATCCAATATGAACCCAACCATGTAAACATTTATCTTAAATAAAACTCTTGAATCTCATCTAAAATATGACTTATAATCCCTATATTCCTCCCATGGTTACCCTAAGATCCAAATAATCCTCTCATAAGCCATTAGAGTCACACATCCAAGTAATGGATTTCACTCCAACCTTTGAATTCAAGCACATTATTTGAGATTAGATAATTTAATTTCAATTCATTTTGTTTACATTCATTTTTAATCATTACCAAACTGTCAAATTGATGTTATTCTTATGAGGTAATAGTTATTCCCCCTTATTTTGACCCTTATAATAAGATGTTACTATACCAAAATTTGGTAATGTATTAATATAATCTCATTTCCATTCAAAAAAACTCTTTTATATTATGCTTATTAAATTCCATTTTAAAATTTTATGATATGATTTTCCATGATTACCTTATATTATATTTGATTTATAAATTAAGGGATCATCCTTTCATTCTACTTGATACCCCCCCCCCCCCCCGTGATCCTTTATGTACACCTGTTTCTATACTAAAATTTCATATGGGTTATTTTGTTTTATCATCTTTCTTCAATATTATTTACTATGTTATTCCTTATAATTCCAATTAAATATGTTTTGGAATGTTCTTTTGTGTCCTTATTACTTTAAATTTCATGTCTAAAATATTACATACTCATTTATCTCTTATTAAACAATTTTATGAATTTTATATGATGATCTTATGCTCCGAAATATCACCATGATTTACCATGACAAAATAAGTGCATTTCTAATTCCCTAAAAATTTTCTAGCAAGGGTATTCCCATTATAAACACACACTTATTGATTTTTTACATTCATGTATGTGATCTACATTTCTAGATCACGTAATACAGTTATAATGTTGAATAGATCCATGTTATATGATCTATGTGGAAAACTTAAGCATGAGATTAAAATGTTTATGAAGGGTTCACCTTGATAGTGATCCAATGCAATAGCTAATTTTTAGTATCAAGATACATCATGTTGTGATTGGGGTTTACCTAATTCCTTTATGGTACTTTTTCCCACCATGAAGTGTTGGTAGATTATATTTGACTAATGTTTATGATTCAATGTTTTTTGTTTTCCACATTTCCCATGTTATGATTATCATGTTATATCATTCTTTATTATTCATGATCCTTTATTGAACATTAATATTCTTTTGATAAAGAGTATTATTATCTCTATGTTATTCCATGTTTTTTTAGTTACTAGTCATTATATCTCACCCCTTACTTATGTATGTCCTTTGGTTATCCATTGAAGTGTTAATTATAAAGGTATATTTTCGTAAAGTAAAATAATTATTCAATAATGATGTTTTATTTCATGTTTTATGTATTTCTATAATGTTCCTAAACTCTAAATACACTATACATATGAATCTTTTACGTTTTATTAAGTGAAAATTTATGTAATAAATATTTTATTAGTTTGAAATAAAGAATTGGGTTACTATTGTTGTTATTAAAGGACAAGATAAGTTATTTTGGGAATAGTATTAGTAAACCCTAGTGGAAACCTATAGGGATAAGACTATGTTTAAGAAAACATCCCTAATTTTTTATAAGTATGGAGTATGTGATTTATCAAGAAAATACATCTCTTTATGGATACTATAATTTGTTGTGGTTCTAGAACATATTTGTCTATGAGTAATAACTATGGTGAGGTGTTTATTTCATGACTTGCGGTAATAGTGTATATGAGAATATGCCTTATTATACACCAAGTTGGACACTCCTGAGGGATATGCATTGGAAAATTCTTAATCTCATTAAATACCATTTTTAAGGGAAAAATGCATATAAAAATATATGTTTGGAGGGAGATCATGGATAATAAATACTCAATCAAAGTAATTAATAGGGTCTGGAGATAATTATAATCTATAATTTATCACTTTATTGGAATTGGATATTTATTTATGTGTTTAACTTCTCAAAATTCTCATCATTAATTTTCTTTTTTTCTATACCATGGACAGAAATATGAGGAATCATGATAACAACTACTGCGAATAGAAGTTTGATGATTTACCCAATGAAATGCCCAACCTTATGGGAGTGGGGATCACAAACCATCCCATGATACTCTCCTAGATAACTAATGTTATGAATAGAAACCATGGTAGAGAAGAGCGCTCACCCCCCTCCCACCATAGAGAGAGAAACACATTGTCTAGAGGTTCATGTGACAAATGCCTCCAAAATTTAGTAGATCATCTTATCCCTTAATTGTAGAGAAATATATCAATTCCAACAAAATGATCTTTTTAATCCATAAATGTTCCAAACAAGTGATGGTTATTCTAGGAGTTTATCATATGGAGGGTAAAGCATATTAGTGGTGGACATCGATCAAGAATACAAATCCTAAGGAGGATATTAAAGCAATGGATTTGATGTAATTAAGTAAATGTATTTTGATAAATATTTTCCAAAAAAACTCTTCATCTTAAGGTGGATAGATATTTCCTTGAACCCCATTAAAATGGAATCAAATATGTTGGGGAGTATGCGGAAATCTATACATGACATTCATGATATGCTTATGGTTTTTCTCATACCCCTTAATTCCTGGATAACTACATATTTAGTGGGCTAAAGCCTATCCTACAAAAACCATTGGAAATCTATTACTTGGATAGCTAAGAGTAAACTGTCCTAATTTACCTCCATTTTGAGATAGAGATCAAAGAAACATATAGGATTCATGGGAATAATAATCTGAAAGTGGAATTTATTTCTGGCGGTCTGATGGAAAAATCAAATGGTGATAAGAAAATCGTGTACCTCACTTTCCAATGATGCAGAAAGAAGTACCCTAGAAATATATTAAGGGGAAAAATGAAATTCTTTATGTACGAAAGAGAAGGGAACCTGGAAAATGCTTACCTTTAGGAGAAACCAAAAAATGTGACTGTAGAAATGAATTATATGATCAACAATCAATGCGTTATTCATTTCTACGACTATAAGGAACTAGGGAACTTTTTTAACTAATATCATGAACCACGGGTTTTGAAAGCATCCAAAGAACACCAATGTAGAAAAGGAAATCTTTTTCAATATCTATAACCGATGTGAATTCCTACAATGAAGTAGTTATATGTACAGTAGTTATTGATTCATGAATAGCTAATGTACTTTTTTATTCTGGTTCTAGTCATTCTATTCTATAATAAATTTCTAGTATAAGTAATCAAACACCACCACAATCCATGGAAGTATAGATATAAATGATAATAGAAAATAGGAAAATTATTCTATCCTATGTATATAATTCATCCCCACTCACAATTTGGTGATTTAACTTCTTAGAAAACCTTGTAATACTTCCATTGGTTGAATTTAATGAAATTTTGGGCATGGATTGGCTTTCCCTATACACAGAAAACATACAATTCAGTGATAGGGAAATAACTATCCATATAGAGAATCAACTCCTGAATCAATAAAAGTTACAAGATTTGAATGAATCATCTTTGGCACAATAATCACAAGAATAGATATTATTTCCCTTCAAGAAAGAATATATAGATCAAATGATTGAGTATAAGGGATGAAAACCTCATAAAGACATGAATATGGTGAGGGAATTTGCTAATGTGTTTCCTTTGGATTTTCCTGGACATCCTCCTAAAAGAGAGTTTGAGTTTTGGATCAATCTTAAACTAGTGGAACTAAAAATATCCAAGAATTTTTATAGAATGTTAGTTTTGGATCTTGAAGAAATAGAGAAAAAACACATGAGAATATAGATAAAGGCTTTATACACCTAAGCTCTTCACCAAGGGGTCGACAATTCCTCTTCATCAATAAGAAGGATGGGTCAATAAAACTTAGTTTTATTTATAGAGTGATCTATAAAATCATGATAAATAACTTGTTTATATTTTTATGAAGTGATGACTTGTTTGATCAATTTCATGGAGAAAAATACTTCTCGAAGTTTTATTTGTGTTCAGGATATCACAATGTAAGGGTGAAGAGGTAGGATATCAAGAGGACTACTTTTCATACAATGTATCAGCATTATAAGTTCATAGTGAGTCCATTAAAACTCACTAATTCTCCATTAATTTTCATGGACAAGATGTGTAGTTTCTTTAGATATTACATCAATAAATTTTTTATAGTATTTATTATCTATATACTAATATACACAAAAAAATGTAGGATCATGAGGATTATCTTTGTACTATGCTAAAGACATTGGGAAAGGAGAATCTCGATGCCAAGTATGGAAATTATGAGTTATTGTTTAAGGAAGTATCATTATTGGGTAATATCATCACAAGAAAAGGGATATCATTGGATCCTTCAAAGAAAAAAGATACTAAGGGGTGGTGGTGGACAAAATATATGATAGATATCCATATCTTCCATGAGATAGCTATATATTATTGTTAATTTGTGAGAAATTGATCATGATTGTCAAAACCTATTACCAAGAAAAATCAGAAGGGTGTCCAATTTTTTGGAATGATTAATGTGTTGAATGCTTAATGGAGTTTAAAAGGAGGCTTATCACATCCAATGTGCTCACACTACCCACAAGTGGGGATATTTTCTTAATTTTCAGCAATGCTTCAAAGAAGGGATTAGGATCTGTGTTATAAAAAAATGACAAATGCCTTGCCTAAACACTAAGGAAATTGAATATGCATGATCCAAACTATCCCAGACATGATTTGGAGTTTGTAGTTATGATCTTTACATTGAAAATATAGCATCATTATCACTTTTTGGAGAAGTTTAAAATATGTATGGATCAGAAAAAATAAAAAATGTATATTTTCATTGAAAGAGATGAATATTCACCAATGAAGATGGTTTTAGGTTATAAAGTACTACAAATGTTCAATCCAATGCCATCCTTGGAAAATGAACAAGGTGAAAAAATTTCTTTATAGAGAGGACCCGACAATTAAATTGTTGAAGATGATTGAGAAGGATTCGATTCTCTTATAATTCAAGATTATAGACATTGGAATCATAAAGAAATTAACATCATTATTCCTTTCACAAGTTATTTCTCAACTGTAATTCATTGAAAGGTTTAAGGATGATAAAAAAGATGATGTGGCAATTCATAAGAATGTAGAAACTATCAGAAAAATAGAAATACTAAATTTTCATCATAAATGAGGAAGGAATTGTGATATTTGGGTCAAGACTATGTCTTCCATCAAATAACGAGATAAATAAATAAAATTTGGATGATGTACAGAGTTTTTCTTTCGCCACTCAACATGGAAACCAAAATATGTATCTATATCTCAATGATCACTATTGGTAGAATAACATAAAGAATAAGATCAGAGAATATAAATCAAATTGTGTTGTTTTTCTACAAGTGAAGGTTTAAAGGAAAACATAAAAGGGGATAATGAATTTATTACTCATACTAACATGGAAATTGAAAAAAAACATTATGGGCTTTATCACAAGACATACAAAGAAATAAAAAATAAAATCAAAGATATATAGGTTGTTTTGGATTTAGTTTTAATGAATTCACACTTCATTGTGATTCAAGAGGATTTCTCACTAGATCAACTCAAATAGAAATACATTAGATAAGTGGTAAGGCTTCATGGACTACCACTATTGATTGTGTCCGCTCGAGATCCATGATTCACCTCTATGTTTAAGAAAATTTTCCTTCCTGCTCAAAACACTGATATAAATTTTTATATACCTTATCAACCTCTAATAGATGACTAATCTAATAGGAAAATCCAATCACACTAGGAATTTATGAGAGCTTTCTCAATTTAGTTCAAAGGCGGTTGGGACAAACATCTTCTTTTAGTGGAGTTCACTTACAATATCTTTTTCCAATCAATCATCCCATAATCCCCTTATGAAGCCCATCACGGTAATCATTGATGAAAAGAAGAATGTTGGGATGAATTTTAGGAATGAAAAAATATGGGACATGAAATGGTTGAAAAAATGGTGGAGAAGGTTTAGAGCATATAGCTGCACCTCAAAGCTACATAGATTCGAAAAAAGATCTATGTTGGCAGTCATAGATGATACCAATAGTTTGATGTTGGAGGCATGGTATTCCTTTGAATATCTCCATGGAGAAGAGTGATGAGATTTGGGAAGAAGGGAAAGCATGGTCCAATGTAAATTGTCCCCTTTGAGATCCTCGATTGCATCAGAGTAGTGTCCTATCGACTATCTCTCCCACCAAACATATATCAAGTACACAATGTATTCCATGTGAACCAATTAAGAAAGTACATATTGGACAAATCACATGTACTCAATTCAGAGGTGGTACAATTGTAGAATGACCACTCTAATAAGGATAAGCCAATAAATATTTTAGATCATAGAGAAAAATTTCTATAAAATAATTCAATGCCCCACATCATTGTGATGTGGTGAAACCACAAGTTTGAAGAATCAACTTGGGAACTAGAACAGGTGGGGAAACATAGATACCCTAATTTGTTTTTGTGTGGGAAAATTAAATTTCAATGGTGAAATTTCATAAGTGGGGAAGGTTGAACTGGCCAAAAACATTATGAATTTAATTCCACTTATTTTTATTTAATGTCTTATAAATATAGAAAAAATGTTCACGTATTTTATTATGTTCAATTGGAATTTAAATGTCCATTAATTGTCTTTAATCTTGATAATATAGTCATGGAATAGTAATCACGTGACTAGTATAAATATAGGGTATTAACAAATAATTTTGGAATTGAAAAAGGATGTGATGGACTCATCCAGTAAGATTTTACCCTATGATGCCAATGTACCAGAGCTTTCGATGGATGAATCATTTTTTATCTTTACCCAAGACTAAAACCAATATGAGATCCAAGAAATTATTTATGAATGAAACCGTTTACGGGAAAGGCTCATGTTCATCTAGATCACGGTCCAAACCATGTTCACTGAATTGCCACAACAATTCCATACCATCAAACACCTTTCTATTAAAGAATATGATTGTCTAATAAAGGGATATGTATGAATTCCCTCGAAAACATATTAAGTACATTATTGTTTATAGAATAATTAATATATTTTTCTTGCTTTTATTATTAGGTTGTAAATGATTTTTAGTGTAAAAATAGTATTTTAGTTAATGTTTTTTAAAAAAATTAATAAATTTTTTTGAATTAAATGATATTTAAATAAATTATTTTTATAAAATTATATTTTATAATTTAAATGATCATATGAATTTTATGAAGTCAAATGTAATTTATATTAGGGTTAGAAAACTAGTAATGTCAAAAAACATGTTAATTTCAAATAAATATCCATTTTTATTTTAAATATGTTAATTAATATATTTTGAAAATTAGTTATACATGATGATTAATATTTTTTGAATCAGGCTTTCAAAATTATCCAAAAATGAATTTTTCATTGTTTTAGGAGACAATTGAATTTCTAGTTAAAAATTAAAAACATATAAACATAGGATGTGTTTATGACATCATAATAAAATAATAATGCTATAAAAAATACTATAAAAGGTATATTATGAGAAATATATGTTTTTTTAGTATAATTTAATTATAGGTTTATTTGACTTATTTTATAAATCACGATGGAATCCTCCAAAACATATAATATATTATATGATTTTAAAAATCATTTCATTAAAAATGTGACTCACCTCCATATAATAAAAGGATATATTATATTAACCTTGGACCATGGACTCATAAAATATTGTATAACCCTCCCATATTCAATGTACCATGGTAATCCCCATGGTATGGATTGTGGTTTTGAATATTTTATTATGTAGTGTCCAAAACCAAAATAATTAAGAAATCCCACTCTATTCCTATATAAACCCACCCAATATCCCACTTCATTCACTTGAACTCATTTAATATCAACCAAACTATGCTCTCTACTCCCTATAGTCTTCCCAAGGATTACCCAAGATCCCAATAAGCCTATCCTAATCCTTTGGTGTCACACATCCATGTAAGGGATTTCTCTCCTCAGTTTTTGAATTCTAGAACCTTCTTTGAGATTTTTTATTTTATTTTCAATTTGATGAATTTCCATTCAGTTTTAATCATTATCAAACCATCCAATTTATTTTATTTTTCCGAGGGGTCATTTATTCCCCCTCAGTTAGACACTTACCTAAGTTGTTACTATGCACTGTGAGGTATTTCTCTCCTATAATTTCCATTCAAGCACCTATTTTATATTTTGTTTCTTAAATTCCATTTTCATATGTGATGATATTATTTTACATGATTCCCATAATTTTTATTTGATATATAAATTATGGGATCTTCCATTAACTCTCATCAATCCCCCATATGATCCTTTATATACACCTCTTACAATGCCAAAATTGGTAAGGGTTCTTTTTCATTCTCCACCTTATTCAAGATTATTTATTAAGTTTAACCTTCTATTTCAAATTAATTATGTTCAGGAATTTCCTTACATGTACTAACTAATATCCTTTTCATTTCTAGATTTTTAGTGACCCCATTATCTCTCATTAACCAATTTTATGAATTTCTATAAGATATTTTCATGCTACCGAAATTATACCATGATTTACCATGACAAAATAATTAATTAGGAAATAACTTACCCATTTCTCTACCAAGGGTATCCACAATTATGAACATACTATAATTTATTGGGTACTTACATATATATTTTACATTATTAGATCTCTGATTAAGTATATTATTTTGAATAAATCTAGGTTATGTTATATGTTTGTAACACTTACGAATTACAAAGAAATTTTTATCCAGGGAGCACCATAATAGTGCTCTAATGAATTTTGAAAAGTTTAGTATCATGATACATCATGTTGGGAAAGGGGTCTACTTGATTCATTTATAAGAATTTTTCCCAGCATCAATTCCTAGTCATTAAGATTTGTTATATATTTATGATGTAGTGATTTTTGTTGTTTCCACATTTCCTATGATATGATTATCATGTTATATCAAGTATTACTATTCATGTTTCATTATGCCTCATTGATATACCTTTTATAACATGTACTATTATCGTCCTATTTGTAACGACCCAATGTTTTATACATGAAATTCCCTTGTTATAATTATTCTCTATAGTATAATCACATTAGGGATAAAAATGACATATAATGACAATAAATATTATGTGACCATTAAATATAATTTTTCTACTACTATGTTTAGAATTTTAAAAATTTTACATACACGGTTGCGTTCTGGGTGATTTTTAGAGTCTAATAGAAAAATCATATTTTTGGTGAATAGTAACATACCGTTATGAATACTAATGGTACCAATATGAATATTGGAATACCCTAATGAATGGTAACCCTACCTATGGTATTATATATATAACAGTTAAGTAAAATTATGATGTTACTATTTTTTAGAATAAGTAAATAAATGATTTAAAAACTGTATTTCCTTGTAAATTATGATTTTCATTAAAATTCAAATTAATCATATATAGAAATTATTTTTGAAAATTGGAATTAATTTTTGTATTTTATACATCAAAAAATAGTTTTTATGATTTTTTTGTGATTTTTCTTAAATATATGATTTCTTATGAATAGTGAAATACTATAAAATATAAAATAAGAAAATACAATAGTTATAGAGTGCTGTAGGATATTATATGGATGTAATCCATATGAGTTCATATTCACATGATAAAATAACTATTATTTTTCACGGAAGAATCATTATTTCTTTTTAATTGTGGAAATAAAAAATTATTGAAAATAATATTGAGAAATGTCATATCCCCTCCAATATAAATACCAACCTTCACACCCTCATTTACTGACACCTCTAAAGCATCAAGACTTGTTTAGACTCTGCCCAAAAACCTTACCTAGCCCATCCCCCATGTCCAAGAGCTTCAGGTCTCATCAAAATTCCAAGCCTAGATCATTTATGGAGGGTCTCAAGAGGAGGATTCAAGAGGTCATGTATCTCCCTCTTTTCCTCTAATTACTATTCAATTTCAGGTTCTATTATTAATATCTCCCCACATATCATCAACCACATGGTTTGATAAATCCAGTATCATAAATATAGTAGAATTTTATAATAATAATTGTAAATTATATCATCCAAACCTCTTCTACACTTAATTTTATTTTATAACGGAAAATGTTGGTCTTGGTGTGTTAATTTATCACCTTCAAGAACAACATGTTTTCAATTTCATTTATATATTTTAGATCTTGTTATTAAACCATTTATATGGTTGAACCGGATTATATTATACATATTATATACTGTTTTAGGTCCTTTAACCATCTTACATACATATTACTATGTGATTAAACAAATCAAGTTCATTGTGGTTGAAAGATTGCTCGAATTTACCCAAATGATCATCGTTAGATTTTAAATAATGAATCTCCCACATGTAATATAACATAATTCATTATAATATAATTTAAAATAATCAAATATAATTAACATGTAATGTCATGACCCTTACTAGTGGGGCTCGCGTTGTGACTCCCCAAGCCCGCCTTCAATAGGCCAGGTGCTGGTGACTAGCACCGAGTAGGCACATTAATAACATGGGAGGCATTTCCTATGTACCTGTACACACGCACACATCTCTAATCCCCAAAATGATGAAATATAAAAACCACTATGGAAAAAAAATGCATGCATATAACTAAACCCATCCAGCAGAGTACGATGAAATGTAGTGTACTGTAAAAGTAAACTGGGAAAAAAATACAAGCCCACCAAAAAGCAAACAAGCAAGAGTCTAAAAACTGCAAAGTCCAACCTGTAAGCATATAAAGTACTGGTACTACTGCTCATAGATGTATGAATGCCTCGGCCTGTAGGGAACTCAGAAATCTCGGTCTTATCCTTGTCCTCCCTGGACTCTGTCAAAAGGCTGCTCGTCTGTACAAGACACCAGAGGTGCAGGCAAAGCCCGTTCAGGGGTGAGTATGACAATACTCAGGAGAGGACCCCGAAAAACACAATCAATACAATGTAAAGGTACAGTCAGTTATGCATAGTATATGTCTGTAGAACATATAGAACAAACCAGATATATTCAAAACCCAGACCTGTGGTCTAGAGACAAGTCACACAACCGCATACCCCCGTAAGGGATTCAATTTGAAGATTCTATTATGCACTCGTTCTAGGAGAACACACTCCATGAGTCTTATAGCACTGATGATGTTCGTCCGAGAAGTGCTGACCATCGGGAACCATCAAGAGAGATAGCTACACTCATTACGGGTGACACACTCTTGAGTGGAATGCTTATGATAATTTGAAGCACTCATTACGGGAGACACACTCCTGAGTGGGAAAGATCATGATACACAGATGTGGATCACTACCAGGGCCATGGAGGATACCGTGACTCATCCGGATTCACTAGTTAGGTGATACACCAGCTAGGTAGAGGATCAATGCCCAGTAAGGTTGGTCATGTCGATGCCTGACTCTACCTAGGGTCAAGAATGGATAGAGGATCTTGACCTGGGCCTCTCACATGGATGCCTATCTCTATCAAAGAAAGTTCTTCTTATGGGATCAAAATCTTATATGGGAAATGATACCTGACCTTCAGGCGAAAGATAAGTTAGTTAAATGGCCCAAAAAAAAGATTTAAAAGGTACGGTGAACGAATGTACCACGCCGTTTTCCAAAAAGTACACGGTATGTATAAAATATAGACGTCGTGTTGTCTGACCCCAGGTACTGCCTGTGTACAATAGCCCGTGTCATAGGCTGGTCGTGAAGGAAAAACTAAGTACACAATGTTTAGTACGGTGTAAACACCGTGTCTGGGTAACTGGGGTTGGCTCCGTGTTCTTTGGCCATGTTCCCCTACACGGTCATCATCCTGTGTACTCCAACCCATGAAATCCGCTCACAGGGTGACCCCCGCTGCTGGGCACTCCTGACCATGTGATGGAGGACACAGTCGTGTACTCCATCCCGTGTCCGCGTAACCACGAGATACACACCGAGCTCTGCGTATCTGCTTCTTATGCATTGTACATGTCGTGTCGCCTGAATCCGTGTATCTCATCCTGTGTCCGTGTACTACCCAAAGAACAGGCCGAGCTTCGAGGAAGGTCCAACACTCCATGTGACCAGGGTCACACGCTGTGTGATTCTTCTCTGGCCCCGAAACCCTAGCCGCTGTCACCAGTACTACACGGTGTGTTCTTCGGAAGTACACACCATGTATTCTAGAAATTTCCATAAATGGCACTTTCTGTCTTCCTGCCTACTGTGCTCCTCCAATCGTTGATCCAGCCATCCGATCTCCGCAAACTTCCAGTTTCTGGTCACCCGGACACCACGAAGCTACTTCCGTTGTTTTCGTGCCTCCGATCAGCTCTGAAAACATGTTCTGATCATCCCGCATAAAGAATGCTCAAAGAACGCTCTTTCCAATCTGGTCGGATTCGTCGTCTTCCATTGTCGATGCACCTCCACAAGGTCATATCGATGTATAACCCTCGATTAGGGATCATTGCGTCGTAGAACGGATGCGCAACGATCTGTTGTTCATCGCCCCGCAAAGAACACGAAGAACGCAAGAGGAAGGAAGGGGGAAGAAATCCAAATAAACAATTTGAGAAACTAACCTCCATCGTCATTCGTCATGGATTTGATCTGCTCCCGTTAATGGGCTTAAATGTAGAAAGAATCAATAACAGCATAAGCATAGATCAATTCCCAAAAATCATCCCAAAGAAAAATCCCTCCCACAGGAACACCTAAATCCGCAGATCAACTTGTTCGTGGTTGATCCGTGTTCGTCGTTTAACCTCAAATACAGGGAAAAGAAATTGAAATAACAACCACTAACTTTTTAAAGGATAGATCGTTGAAGAAGGCATCTCATGTACGTTGTCGTCGAGATCCTTCAACGTTGTTGGTGTAACGATTCTTGACGTCGATCTGTCGTCGTTCATTGCCAAGAGTTTTCTCCAATGCGCCACAGATTCGGCATAGGTTCCTCTCAAATGTTTACAATGATCAACAATTGTTCCCCCCTTTAAAAAGGTAAACAATATTGGCACTTAAAAACACGATGATATTAATGACTCCTCCTTTCCAAATCTTGAGTCATTATGACGCGACATTAGTTAAGGAAACAGACGTCTCGTAGCTGTGTATTAAAGAGTCCATCATTACATTTATTAGCCATTGTGACACATCATTTAATTAAGGAAACAACTACCCTTTGACACACTACAGGGTTGTTTCCATAAAATAAAGTAAACATTTGGATTTTTATTTTAATTTATTTTATTATTAAAACGTCCGAAAAGTAACTTTTTCCCTCGACCCACATCTGTCGAGGTTTGCTTCATTCCTAGGTAAATTCATTGTTTGGGATGAAATGGTGCACTCATATTTTTAATTTAGGAATCTGTTTGGAAACTGCCACAACCGTGAACAAGTGCCGACCCACTTAACTTAAAAAGTTCAAACCACCATTACGGGCTCACTGAACCTCAGAATGATGTGACATCTTCACACCTGGTCTCGAAATAATTCCATATAACATTTAAAAATAATAAATGGAAAAATCATAGACATTACATATAATATCAGTTCTGGATGTTTTCCCATGTTCTACATGAACATCCATTTATGAATACAGGTGAACCGTTCAAGAAAACCAAAAAAACGACAATTCCCAAACAATGGATTTAAATACTATAACTCATCCAAGGGCCCATAAAACAACCAAATGAAATATTAATGAACAATATTCTTGTATAAAAGGTTATTAAATGATAACTAATTAATCTAATGTTATTATACAGGACTTTAAAGTGATTAAACCACTCGGATTCAAGGTAAGGGTAAATTCTCGAACCCAATATTCTTTCTTCAATTTCACCAAATATCACTCCATTTTTCGGTATAGTCACTCCTTATAAATAATTTTTTCATAGTTATCTTAAACTTTATTGTATATATAGGGTTTCCACTACATTTTATGTCAAACAAATGTTTTCTTAAGGAACACTACTTTAACAAATACACCTTTTATTTGTCATTCAAGGTTGATGGTTATTGTATCACTTATGTTATTCCCACTTTATTTTGGGAACCCAAAGTTTATTAGTTTTTTATTTTGATATGTGAACCATTTCTTTAAATGGGTTTGTTAGGATAATTTTTTGTATATGTTATATGTGGCAAGAATGATAATTATAATGTTATGATGTGACAGGTGCACCCAAAATTATATAGCACTCTAATACATTGGTTAAAGTGATGAATCTCATGAGTTATGTTGAAATTTTGTGTAAATAAGACGGTATAATTGTTCAAAAGTCTATTTAGTAGTATACCACAAAGATATTATGTTTCATTATTTATGAATTTCCACATTTCAAGTCTTTTATTAACGAGTCCTCTCATTTTCATGATCATTTTCCTATATTATGATTATGATCACCCATAATTACATTGTTCATATCTATCACAATATTGGGCTTTTATCTCAATCTTTTTTATCTATATCCTCAAGTGACTACATTTACAAAGGAGTGTTCAAGTTCCAATAAGAAGCTAAAGAATAAGTAATTAATTAAATGTTTATATTTGATGTTATAAATGTTATATTTGGTTCTATTTTTTCCAAGACACTAATACTCTAGATCCTCACTGTGTAATACTATTATATTTCCCATATTTATAATAATTTATGATTAATTTATGAAATGAAATGGTTTATATACTGTTATTCCATGTTTATTCCCTTATTATTATTTATATCTCACCCCTATCTTATATATGTCTTTCGGTTACCCTTGCATGGTTCGGTATGAAGTAATTTTTGACCATTTAAAAGATATTTTAAATAAATATGTTTTATTTCATTTTTTAAGATGTTATTTGATTTTCCAAAATCCAAATAAAACTATACATATCGATCATTATAGTATTATTAATTAAATATTTACTAATAAATCATGCATAAATTTGAAAAAAAAAATATTAATGTTGTTATAATCCAGATCACATAAGTAGATCAATAGAACGGTTGAGATCCCCCACATAAGGGTGTCCAAAACATGTGACACCATTTAAAAAAATACACAAAAAAGGATATCATGTAAGAGGTTTAGATAATAAGAACCATATAAATATATATATATGGGATGAATAAGTATCAAAACTAATAGAACTATAAAATTTTTATCACTAACCTATATAAATGTTTGGGTTTATTCATATAAGCATAATGTTGAAGTATAAAAGGGATACATAATGGTTTTCACCATTGGAAAACCTAAATGATGGTCATTAATAAACATCATAAATGATGGATCCCATCTTGATATATGATGAATTAATGTTTTGTTGTTTTGTAAATATAAATATTATTTGTATAAAAATAATATAATGACCTGTGGATTGGTAAAACACTAGTGAAGAAGGTGAATATGGTTAATTAATGATTTTATATATCTAGAACAAATATTAAAAATATGAAATTAATTTGGGATAATTCATAGATTGATTGGCATGGGTTAAAACATAATAAATAAAATGTGATACGATATCTTATTTTTAAGAAGATGTGTAAAATTTGTACTGAAAATTATCAAATTCATCAGGAGTTTTATAGACTTTTTCAAGCCCGAGGTCTGAGATTCTAGGAAATTAATTATTATGAATAATTTTTTTGGATGATGCAGGGTGTATTCTTCATTTTTTTAAAAAGAAACAAATTTTTCTAATTTAATATTGTTTTCAAATAAAGATAATATAAACATGAAATTATTTTTTGGGATGTTATTAATGCTTGATATGATAATATTATTGAAACACTGAATCCTTAAATTAAGTACATTTAAATATATATGTTTTTATATTTAATGATCAAAATATCAAAATAAATATTATGATTCAGATTACTAATAATGTGATCATGTAATGGTGTTCTATAATTATTTCAAAAGATATCTCAAAAATATTATTATTATATTAAATATGATCTCACAACAAAAAATGAGGCAATAAACTAGATTAATGTCAATACTTTTATTAATGTATTATAAGAGAGATATTATTTGAGGATGTTAATGAAATAAAATATCTCATGTAATGCTAAAATAGCATAGATGATATTTTGGCTATGAAAACATTGAAATTTGTAAAATGGGATGGGCACTCCTATCATTTCATATAAGGTTGTGTTTTTAGATCTATGAACAGTTATGAGATCATAGAATTCACCTAAATACTGAATGTTGAGAAAAAATATGAATGGAGATCACGAAACAAAAAAAAAATTAATGGTATTATATATATATTATAGAGCATGGAAATATTATTTATATTGACCTAAATATAAAAATAATAATATAAAATAGAGTTTTTTCAATATAACTAGAATAGAGAACATGGTCTATGAGAGAAAAACAGAGATCACAAAAAATAAAAAAATGAAAGGTGGTATTTTTGTGAGATTAAAAATATATTATGTATCAATAAAGAAGAATAGAAGGAAGAATTCATCTAATAAAAATTAAAAGATCATGTGAGTAGAATTTGGGAGAATAAAAAAAGATATTAAACTAAGCAGTGACTAACACTACTACTTGTATTCTAATCATTTTGTTGAATCTTTAATGAATGAGGATATTTTTTATTCGTGAAGATCATAATATTTTATATGTGTTGAGAAAGATAGGTATATATATTTTGTAAGATCTGTAAATTTATTGTGTATTTATAGACTATGCTATATAAAAGAAATCAAGAAGAAAAATATTGGTATTAATGAATCAACTAATGGGGAAGAAGATAATTTAATTGATTAAGTTGCATACCATTTTAAATCATTTAACTATACCAGAAATAAATGTAATTAAGCACTTTAATATACATGATGAGAATCTACTTAACCAATGTGGCTCTTGGTATGAAGGGAGTTAGAAATGATACTTTATGATACTAGTGGGAATATGGATAAGTATTTTATTCACTCTGAGAAGTAGTATTAGTTTGTGATGAAATTTAGGGTTATAAATACCCATTGTATTCACTAGATTTTATGGAGTATAACATAACCCCTAATTGTGGTGTATTACCAATCATAATATGAAAGTAAATAAAATGAATACCCCATACTATCATTCATTATTCATGTTAAGAGTGATTTTTAAATACTAGGAAAATCCACTGTCATGATCCCCTCCCCAAAATGTGTACCCCTCTTGGACCAGAAATGTGAAAAGGGAGATAATGACACTTGAGTCCTACCTCTAATTTGCCCTCGGATGGTGACTAGAACCGATGTTATAGTAAACACACAAATGGGAGGCAATAACCTCTAAGAGAACACATGTGAAAGTAAGAGATTAGATAGACACCAACAAACTCCAATTTAGAATGTAATATAAAAGAAATCCCAAGTACATATTTGTTATGTCTTAAACAAACTACTACAAATGAAATGGAAGAAACTAAAAATACCAAAGGAAAGTAAAAATAGCATAAACCACAAGCCCGAACAACTTTTTCAGCCCTAATCTAGTAGAAACCATCTTGATCTCTGACCCGATCCAAGTGACCTGAAAAATAGTTTATATATAAATAGGGTGAGTTTAATAGTACACATAGTAGGATCCTCCCTGAATTCTCTCGTGAAAAAGTAAAGAAAGCTTTCTAAATCACAATGAACAACTAGTGAAACTAAATCCTTACGTAAACATGAATACCTAGTTCCCACCCTCACTATGCATACTCACACCAAGTATTTCATACAAGAGTATATAATATAATAATGAATATCAAGGGTACACCTCTACTACTTCCCATATGGTTTTTAGCTTTTCCCCAACGTCGCACATTCTAAGCATCTCTCTCAAAAATGGCTTGTCGGAAGACACCTAGGCGAAGCACCCCAAAATGCACATCATGATAACAAACCACCACATCCACATAAGCAACGTAACTAGGTAGTTTCTGGGAGCCACCACAGCTGGCATAACATGAATCACTCGTCGCATATTAATCCTCAAACTATTATACCCCATACACCAAGAATGGATCCTCAATTCATCATAGCCTATATACGTTACACCTATAGTTGTTTATAGAAAACTATATACAGAATATATTTGTTTGAATAACCAGAATCTATTGCATCCCTATACACACATATATGGTGAAAACTAACCATTGTACCTTACATCACATGTAACTACAAGGAGAAGAGATAGGGGCCAATGGGGGTAGTCAACCATCCATCCTCCAATCCTAATATTGGGGAAAACACCCCCAGGGCTCAGAATCCCCGAAGTGTTAGTTCCCTTTATGGGGTGAAGTAGCATATATAAAAACAAAAAGTACATAATATAATATAGCTCTCAACCACACTATGGACATAACCTAGTCTTATAATCAACTGTAGCTAATGGCTCTCAGACTCCCGGGTACCACTTCTAAGTCAAGGTATCCAATAATAAATAAACTATTTAAATATCTTTATTACATTACATAATTTTATTTTTATCAGTTTCACATTACATTAGTTATTATTTTTTACATTAATTAACCAAAAACAATTCCACATTATATTTCATTAGAATCACACCAATGGTTCACTATTCCTTCAAATTACAACCACATAATTGCACCCTAGAGAGGTCAAACCCCATGGGTTAACATAATTTATTAATTTATTTTTTTATAGTATTACATTCCCATATTCCAAGGAATTCTGGAAAAAAATTCAATGCTACTAAGAATAAGGTTTCTCAGCATAGTTAGTTGATGAACGAGCAGTCGATTCTTTGCTACCTATAGAAAGAGCGTAGAACCATCCTCCATTGAGAGGAAAAATATGTAAAGCACGTGGCATACCCCATGCCTCTTTTCCCCATTCAGAAGAATGGTAAGACAGACAAGTTTCCTTGAGATGTGGGGAATGTAATGCTGATAAATAACTAATAAGAATGAGAAAGTATCCAACATTCACATCCAACATGTTTCATCATCCCCGGTGACCTCCCTGACACCCAGAAGAATAAACGGATGCATCTTTCCACTCTTGGTTTCAACTACTGCCACAAAATATAGGCTTCCATGCCCCCACATCTCACAACAACTTTCCTGGCTCAAATCACCACACAAGCTGCTGAAAAAAAACATCATATCAATTGGGCTTTAAGCCCTAAATCATGCAACATGGTAACTCAGAACCAAACAAGGAATTTTCTTTTATAAAACAACAATTTCTTTAATTGATCTTAAATTTACCGATTTATTATTCATAAGTTCCAACTTTGGGAAAACAAAAAAAATAAGCTATCACAAATTGACTAAACATGCTTACTACATCACTTTGATTAAGATCAAATTACAAAAACAACCACTGAATTCATTCACATGCCTCTTTATCATTATCCAAACAATTATCCATTAATTCTGGATTTATGTTCTCTACAAATTTCCATCGCGAATGAAAATATAAACAAATAAAGCATAGAATTTTCACTATGAAGAAAATCAAGAGGCAATAAAATATGATCGATATAAATTTATTGTTCTGGTTAAAATATTTATTATATCAATTTCATATTGATCTAGTGGGATTAAATATGATAAATCTTATGTTTCATGTAAAACAAAAGAGAATAAATCAATCCCTTATCTCAAATGGTTCTTGACATTCATTATATGAGAATGATCCACACAATATGATGTGATCTCCTCCCCTTGTGAAAACTGTATCCACCTGAGGATGTAGAGACACCACCACACCAGTCAACACCCTAGAAAAGCCCATTAGGAACACGGAGATAGTGTTCCATAAAAGGTAATGGAGAAACCGAAAGAAATGAACCCTAAAGAATTACAACATATCATACCTTATATCTAAAATTGATCGATAATGCTTGTTTGCATCAAAACCCAAGGGGAAGTAATAAAAGGATGAAATTATTATTATACAATTCCTATGGGGTGGAATAAAAGGTTCGAGCATCTGACATCTGAGAACAAGGAAGAATAATTAAAAATGAAGACATCTAGTCCTTTTAGAAAAATAAATATAGTAGTGGTTTAAGATACACTGGATTTTCCATTAAAAGATGATCACATTAAACCATGTGTTTTGACCAAGTAAAAACATCTCGAGCATTAGTAAAAATTAATATATAAGTTAAGGCCTTTGAATAAGCCATAGAGGCCCTAAAACAAGGCTATAAATGAGTTTTATGTTAAAGGAAACATCAAAGGGGTGAAACTATTGGAAGGTGGAAACATTGTTCACAAAATCGAAATCTGGTAAATGAAACAGGCTAACATTAGAACCTCACCATTCTAAAATCACTATTCATGATCCTAAAATTTAGAAAAGGGAATAGGATGCCATTAGAACCGCACCATTCTGGAAGAACTATTCATGAACTCATAATTTTGCAAATGAATGAGACTACTGTTGGACCTGACTGTTATGGAAACATTGTTCATGAACTCAAAATTTGGAAAAGCTAAAACATTGTTCATGAATCCTCGACGTTGAAACCACCCCATTGGAACCTCACTATTCTAGAAACACTAATCCTGAACACCAATTTGGGAAAAGTGTTGGGGATATGTCACCTTGAACTCCAGGAACACCTCAGACGCTAGATTTTCACAAAGTAATGGACCATAGAGGTCTTGGACATTACATCAGATACCTATCAAAACATTCTCATCCTCAAGAATTCAAAACCAAAATAAAAGGAAACAAAAAATAATCATGAAAAAAAACCCATCGAGATACCTCTGAAAAGAGAGAAATCCACAAGAAGCAACAAAAGTAACCCATCTCATAAACATGAATGGTCTACCACCACAAGGTGAATATCATTACATGAAAATTGTTAAACATCATGATACTATGGGTAGTGATCACGTATCTACGACTGACATTCAATGGTACTCTCTTCCTCGCCACTGAGTCACAACAAGACACGAACCAAGGCGATAGAACACCCACGCAACACCTTCTCTGTATATTGAGGGATGTCCACAGGTCCCCCCTCAACGGTTGAATCATCATCAAAATCGATCTCTCCGCAATAGATGACATTTGATTGATCATGAAGATAACGACAGAGCTATGAAACATGAAAAACATTTTGTATCCAGCTCATTTGTGGGGTAGGTTCTACTCGATATGCCACAACTCAAACATGAGCTAACACCTCAAAACGACCAAAAAAATGGAGAGATATCTTACTCCCATGACAAATCCTTCACAGTCCATGATAGGGAGTCACCTTAAGAAACACTTGATCCCCGACATCAATCTCTATGGGCCTCCCCCTTTGATCGAAATATGATTTCAAAAGATCCTTCACGTTCTTCACCCTCTCAAGAATCACATGAACAATATCTATTGAATTCTACAATAATTCTAGTCCTAGAATTGTTTACTCTCCGACCCCAGTCAATCAAAATATAGAACAGAAAGGCCTACTATAAAAGTCATTAAATGGTCCCATAAAGATGGTGGAGTGAAAAGTATTGTTGTATGTGAACACCACTAAGTGTAAGTGCATCATCCCCGAACCTCCAAAATCCAGGACACAAGAGTGTAACATGTATTCAAGAGTCTGGATGGTCTAATCAATATAACTGTATGTTTGATGATGTAAGGTAGTGATATGGCATAGATGAGAACCAAATGAATACTGGAGACCTCTCCACACCCTATAGGTGAAACTAGGATCTCAATCTGAATTGATCATCTTCGAGACTCCGTGGAGTCCCACCACCTCCTATAGATACTGCCTTGACAAAATTTTCACTAAGCTCAACTGCATCATCACTATGAAATGGGATGATTTGGTTAAATGATCCACTACTACACAAATTACATTATTTCCTCACAGAGCTCATGGTAAACCAGTAACAAAGTCTTTTGATATGTCCTCCCACTTCAACTGAGGAACATCTATCTACTGGAGTAGACTAATATGAACACATTTTTAGACCTTCACCTTCTGGAAAACCAAACATTGAGTCCCAAACTCTATAACTGCAGGCTTCACCCAAGGCAACCAAAAATGGTTCCTCATGGCTTGGTACATCATTCTCACAACATAATGCACCACTAAAGGAGAATGATAGAACTATATGAGAAATTTCTCATGCATCGTCAAAGGAAAAAATATCCTTCCATGATTCAACAATTGGTGTTGTTCATCCTCAGACCAACCATCAGGGGCCTCTCCACAAACAACTCGGTAAACCCAGACCACCACCCCTAGATCCCATAACCAGGACTCTTTGACCTGCTACACTAAAGATGACTACACTATCATCTAAAAAGAAAACATCTATGCCAAAAATCCCCAATATCAAAATGTAATGCTGATAGTTCATTCATTACTCTCATGGAGTCACCAGATTCACGCACTGCATCACTATGTGGCTTCCGACTCAGTGCATCAGCTACAATATTTCCCTTTAAAGATGCCTATGATATTTCGATGTTGTATTCCAACAATCACACCATGAACTGATGGTGTTTTAATTTCAAGTCACACTGGGAGAAAAAATTCCTCTAACTCTTATGATCAGTGAAAATGACAAAGTTTTTGCCAATGAGGTATTGTATCCACAACTTTGGAGAAAACACCACTGCTACAAAATCATGTTCTTGGGTGGCTAAGTTACATTAATGGGGACACAACTACTGAGACCCATAAGAAACAGCTGAGATCTGCTACATATGAACAAATCATAACCACAGATGTGAAGGATTACAAAAAGAATAAAACTGAACTCTCTCTGCTGGAATATAAAGAACTAGATAACTTAATAACTTCTTCTTTAGTTAATTGAATAAATCGTACCACCAGTCAGTCCATATGAACACATGAACCTTTTTTGCTAAAGAAGTTCGTAGAGTGGAAACTCGATAGAAATCAGCTACAAACCACCTATTGTTGCCTATGAGACCCGGGAAACATCACACCTCTGACACTATTTTGGGGGCTTCCGGAGACACAAATGCATCTATCTTTGATGGATCCACAGCTACTCCCTACTAGTACATAGCATGACCCATGAAATGGACTTCTCGAGCCCAAAAATCACACTTCAACAACTTCCAAAATAGCTAATGTTAATGAAGAACTCCCATAATGGTGTGTAGATGCTCTACATGCTCCTCCTTAGACATGGATTAAACTTAGATTTCATCAATGAAAACCACCAAGAACTTGTCCATGATCTCATAGAACATAGCATTCCTCAATCCCATGGACAAAACTAGGGCATTTTCCTACCGAATGGGATTACAGCAAACTCATAATTCCCGTGATGACAACAGAAATTAGTCTTCATGATATCATCATCCATTACACACATCTGAGGATATCCTAACGGTAAATTAATTATTTAGAACCTACTTTCACCCTTCATTTGATCGAATAAATCATCAATACATAGAAGACGATGGAGATTCTACACACTCACTTTGTTTTAGGGATGATAATCGACCCACAGTCGTAAACTGTCCTTAGCCTTCTTCATGAACAAAACCAGTTCACCACACTGTGACACACTCAGCCATATAAAACCACACTGCAACATACCATATATATTTACACATAGCACTCATTATTCAAAAGGGGCCATACAATATATAGACATAAAGATAGAATATTCTCCTAGTTGTAGCTCGATCCAAAAGTCAACCTCTCATTGAGGGGGTGATGCTACAACCTCTTTTTGAAAGATATCAGGGTACTCTTATTTAACCCTAGGAAACACCAATTTTTGAACCTCTAAAGAACTCAACATCATATCATCCATCCTAGATGATAAATATGGGTCACGCCTCTGACCCATCTGAGGGTCTCACTCACCAATGAACACCACTGACACTCCATCTGCATCTATGAACACAACCTACCTCTGGAATCAATCCAGGATAGCCTGAACCAAATACAACAAATCCATGTCGATGATGACATCATATGGATGTATCTGTAGCCATTGGAAATCTCCCCATGATCGGTTCAACCCCAACACCAGCTCATTGTCTCCACATACATCAAACATGTCAGCTCGACCTCCAACTGGCATAGACAACACCAAGGGCACTGGAAGCCTCTCTACATAAAGTCCCAAAACATGGATAAGGGTAGGTGATATGAAGTAGTGTGTCACTAATAAATCAAACAAGGCATCCAACAATTTATAATACATGAAACGGGTACCTCGAATGATATTTGGCTCTCATGGAACTGGAAACGCTAAAGCATGAAGTTGATCACGACCTCCTCCATTGCATCTCTGACCACGATGAAGACCACCACCATGGAAATGCATTGCTCTCTGAGGACGTGGATAATCACTATGTTGTCCTCCACTTGCCCCATCAATACACTACTGACATAGATGGAATTTCCTCAATAGAGGAACATGGAGTGGTACACCTGGTGCAGGATGACTGCTCTGAATGGTTGGGCACTCATGCTATTGATGAAATCAACCAAAACAAGAAAAACATTCTCCTAAATCATTGTAATAGGCCTGAGAGTTGTCGCCCCTTGGGTAAAAGATATTGAGGACTAGGACCTACCCCCGGCTGAACAGAAACTCTTCTGCCCTGAAAACTGGGAACCTCTGACCATAGATATTCCTAGTGAGGAATCTTGGGGACTCACCTCTCATGATGATCTGGATCTATCCAATGTCTTCTTGATGACCATTGACCTTTCTAGCACCTCAAGATATGTCTTCAGCATAAATGGGGTGACCTGGTGCTAGATCTTTGGACACAAATCAACCTCGAAATGCCTCTCCCTTGCCTCCTCATCTAGAAACAAGTTCGAATCATTTCATAAATGGTTCATGAAATATATTCCAAACCCTCTAACACCGTAGATCCCCTATTGAAGGGTACAAATCTCCTAGTGACAGGACACATTTGTTGTCAAAGAAAGAAAATAGACTCTACACTTGTCTCAGAACTCCTCTAATAAGATCGATGACTCCTTGTGATCCTCGAGAAACAACCACCACCATTGGCTCGCTGCTCCACGCAACATCGTCAAAACCAAGTACTCCCAGGGCTCTTTCTGAGAAAAGATCAAACTAGAGGATATCTAGTCATCCCCTAATCAGTAATCCATGACTACATCTGAAATGGATCCCTCGTACTTCTGCAGACACTCGCGTTGAAAATCTCAGAGTGTCCTCCTCCAAGGGTAGTCATCATCAACCTCTTCCCTGTGGTGATTTGCTGGCACATCCTGTTGGTCAACTTATTTGAGATCCTGATAAGGCTGTCAACCTGAATCCATACCAGTGAAATACAAAATAGTTAGTGATCCTAGACCTGGAATATGGGAGACTCAGCAATAATTAATTAATAAGTTGTTTTCTTTTATTCATTTTAGATTAATCAGTCCCAAGGTCTACCCATTCAAACAGAGGCACATCAAATAATGATTCATGATACTCTCCTAGGTCTATACCCTTCAACTAGTATCACCTTGTTCAGTATCTATTTTAAACATATTGGTTCATACATCAGATAATAGGGGTCCCTAAAGGCCAATGTCTCAGCCAGTCTCCACTATTTACACCACTTGCAAAACATGACTGAGATCGTTGCCTTAAAAACCCATGCATCCTCATTTGTACCTAACACCAAACACCATCCTGTCCCTCAGCATGACCTCTTATACCATTCTATGATGACCCCCTCCCAACAAAGTTTACCCCTCCAAGGATGACAGTGCGAGAAGGGAGATAATGACCCCTAAATCCATCTTCTACTAGGCCCCGGGTTGGCGACATGCATTGAGGGTATTGTAAACATACAAAAGGGATACATTACCCTCTAAGGGAACTCATGTGAAAGAGAGATATAATATAGACACCAACATACTCCAAGTTATACTATAATATAAAATAAATTCCAAGTACACATATATAATGTTATAAAAAACTAACTGAAAGGGAAAAACTACAAATACCAAAGGAATGTAAAAAACAACAGAAACCACAAGGACGAATGGATCTTCCAACCCCAAGCTAGTGGAAACTATCTCGATCTCCAAACTACTCCATGTGACCAGAAATATAGTTTATATATACATAGTGGGAGTGTAATATTACACTCAGTAGTATCCTACCCAATGCCTCTCAAACAAAAGTATAGAAATCATGCTAAAGCAAAGTGAAGAATAAGTGAAACTAGCTCATAACCAAAATAGGAATTATATGTTTCCAGCCTCACCATGGCTACTATCTCCAAGTAACACATACAAGAGTATATAATATAATAAATAATATGAATGGTTCCCCACTACTACTTCCCCACTGGTTTGCTGATTTTCCCCAACATCACACATCCTAAGCATCTCTCTCTAAAAAGGCTTTCCTTCAAACACCTATGTGAAGAACCACAATATGCACCTCATCAAACATAACCACCACATCCAAGTAAGCAAATTAACCATGTTGTTTCTGAGAGCCACCATAGCTCGCATAACATGTATCATACGATAGGTAATGAACCTTAAGCCATTATAACAGATACACTGAGTATGGATCCTCAAGCCATCACACCCTATACACGTTACACCTATAGCAGTCTGTAGGAAAATATATCCAGAATATATGTCTGTTAATAACCACAATCCATTACATCCCTCTACACACATATATGGGGAAAAATAACTGATGTGCCTACCCGCACTTGTAACTACCAAGAGAAGAGAGTGGGGCCAAAGGGGGTAGGTATCCATCTATCCTCCCACTGGAATATTGGGGAACCACCCTCACCCCCCCACCCCTACCCAAGGGCATAGAATCCCTATGTTGTCAGTTTTCCTTACTGAAAAGGTGGAGTAGCGTATAGAAAGGCAAATATTATGGAATATACTATAGCTCAAAACCACACTATGGGAATAACCTAGTCTTATATTCAACAGTAGTTAATGCCTCTCGGACACCTGACTGCCACTTCTATGACTAGGTATCCTTTAAGAACACCACATTTTAAGAGATTTATTACATTACTTTATTCCCTTTTTATCAATTTCATTTTACGTTGATTAATTATTTAAACATTAAATACCCATCATAAATTTCCACAATATATTTCATTATTATCACACCCAAATTTATATGTTCCTTAAATTTACAACCACAACATTGCACCCTAGCATGATTCGACCCCATAGGTAAATATCATTTAATAAATTTTTTATTTAAATCATTATATTCCCATATTCCTAGTCGTTTTAGAAAAATATTTGATATAACTAAACAAAAGGTGGCTCAACATGGTGATTAGATGAACTAGCTGTTGATTATTTTCCACCTAGAGTAAGAGCATAGACCCATCCTCCGTTGGGAAGCTAAAAATGTAAACCACGTGGCATACCCTGCACATCTTCTCCCCTTTCAGAAGATAGGTAAGCAAGACCTGCTTCCTTGAGCAGTGGGTAATGTAAAGGAGATAAAACAACCAATAAGAATATGTAGGCCTCCAACATTCACACCCAACACATTTCATCATCCCATGTGTACTCCCTAACACCCACATGAATAAATTGATGCATATAGCAACTCTAGGAGTCTACTACTGCCACAAACAGTAGGCATACTTGCCCCCACATAATGAAACAGCTATTCAGGCCCACATCACTACACAAGTAGGAGAAAAACCAGCATCATATAAATTGTGAACATGGACCTTAAACAAGTTAAATGGTAACTAATAACCATACAAGGTATTATCATTTAACTAACAACCAGTTCTTTAATACATCTTGAATTTAACGATTTATTGGTTCCAGCTTTAGGAAACCTAAAAAATAAGCAATCATAAATTTATTATACATGCTTACAAAATAACTTTTATTTACATAAAATTACAACAAAAACTATATAATTCATTCATATGACTCTTTATCATTAGACAAACTATAATAAATTAATTTTGGATTTACGTTCATTACCAATTTTATTAGGAATGAAAATATAAACAATGGAAGAAGAGATATCACAATATATAGAAAATCCAGAGGCAATAACATTTGATCGATATAAATTGCTTTATTTGGTTGAAATATTTATTATTTCAATTCCAATGTGATCTAATGGGATATAACATTATAAATGTGGAGTATCAACTAATAGAAAAGAGAAGAAGTGAATACCCTACATCAAATGGTTCGTGACGTTCTTTATACGAGAATGAGCCACACAATGTGTCACGATCTCCTCCCCCCGTGAAAACTATATCCACCTGAGGATACAGAGACACCACTACACCGTTAAACACCGAAGAAAATCCCATTAGGAACAGGGTGATAGAATTCCATAAATGGTCAAGGAAAAACTGAAGGAGATGAACCCAAATGAGTGATAATAGATCATACCTTAAATCGAAGATTGATCGATACTGCATTGTTGCATCAAAACCTGAGGGGACCCCATCCAAGATAGAACAAATGATTGTGCAACTCCTTTATGAATTATTGAAAGGTTAGAGCATCTCACAACTAGAAACGAGGAGGAAAAATTTGGTAAGAAGGCATCTCATCCCATTAGAATATTTAATAGAGCAGCAGTTTAAGATATGCTGGATTTTCCATTAAAATAGGATCACATTAAACCGTGCAGTTTGACCCTGTAAAATCATCCCAAACCTTTTGAAAAATTAATATATGAGTGATGGCCTCTTAATTGTCCTTATAGTCCTTAAAACAACGATTTAAATGAATTTTCCATCAAAAGAAATGTCAAAGAGGAGAAACTGTTGGAAGCTAGAAACGTTGTTCAGGAATTCAAAATTTGGAAAAGAGGCTACCATTGGTACCTCACCATGCTGGAAACACTATTCCTAAAACTATATTTTGGATAAGGAAAGAGGATACCATTGGAACCTCACCATTCTGGAAACATTGTTCATGAACCCAAAATTTGGGAAAGGAAAGAGGGTATTGTTGGACCACACCATTCTGGAAAATTGTTCATGAACTAAATATTTGGAAAAAGAAAAACACTTATCATAGACCATGCTGTTGAAACCTCACCATAGGAACCTTAATATTTTGGAAACCCTATTCATGAACTCATAAGTTTTCAAAGGAAAGAGGCTACCATTTAACCTCGCTGTTCTGGAAATATAGTTCATGAACTTGAAATTTGGAAAAGTGTTGTGGAGAAGTCACATTGACCTCCCCGAACACCTTAGACACCAGGTTTTCACAATATAATGGATCATAGAGGACTGTGACATTACATTCACAGTTACAAAAACATATATATATTGGAAAAAATTCCAAGTTGTAACAATGTAAACGAGAATCATAATTTGGTAAATAAGAAAACTAATTCATCCCCTTCCATGTGTCAACATTACTAGTTACTGAAATTTAAATTTTTATAAAATCAATATTCCATATTATTGGATGTATTTTTTTATTGAATTATGTTTTTATTGGAATATATTATGTGAATAATTAAATTATTTTTAGAAGACAATCAAATGGAATAATAGATTTATATTTATGTTCCTACAAATATTGAAGAATCTTCCATTTCTATAAAAAAACATGATCAAAATTAACTCCAAGAAGATTAAGAGAAATTTAAATAATAAACCTGATTTACCAATAACTGAATTGTATCAAAGTGGCATTTTCTCATTTTTTTAATCTATTGAAAAATATAGTGTGGATGATTATGTTAAAATCTATGTATGGTATGAAGGGAATAAATCAATAAAAATAATTGATAACTTTTTCTCTCATGTTATTGATTATTTGAAGAATATTAGTATTGAATTAGTAACATATATTTATTGTTTTATCATGGAACAATATGATGAAAAATCACATCTAGATAAAAAAATTAATCCCATGAAATATGTATCGGAAAAATTTGTTGAAAATTACAACACACTTTCATGACAGCTAAATGATAACGTATAAAATGATTCACATTTCAGTGAAATAATTCTTATTACTAAAAAATAATTGAATTGAGTAGTTTTTTAGAAGGATGTGATTAAATTTCGTGTTACAACAAAACTAAATTAATTTATCAATCAATAAAACATCAAAATGAATTTCAATGATACACAACAGGATGTGAAATCAAAATGGGGGATAAATATTAATAATTCACCAAAATATAATGAAAATATTAATAATAGAAAAATTCAGAATCTGAAAATATATTGGGATAGATTAATAAACTCAATTGGGTCCAATAAATACACAGTTAAGATGATTTTTTTGTTATTGATTTAAAATAGAGATATTAAGTAGTGTCTCTACTTGAATCCACCAAACTATTGTAAGAAGGACCACTCCAACTAGTACTTCAAAAAAGTGATTTGCTTCATAGAAGGAAAAATTGGTGGAAAATAGACCATGAAATAATCTTGAGACACAACATTTAAATGCTATTGTAAAAATATTACTCATAATTCTATTAATTTTCTTGTTGTTGAATATGTTTCAACAAATTTTACATGTTTTATGTTCAGAACTATAAAACACTAGGTCTCATGAAATCTAGGAAACTAATTAATGAATCAAGGGTGTATATGGGGATGTATACTAAAGTCATTTCCCCATTTTAAAATCATAATGTGAGTATCCAACTAAGAAAATAAAAATCCACATAAGATAAAAAAACTACTCCTAAAGACAAAATAATTAGATTCATTGGTCACTAGTAGTTCAACTAGAATTTTTGACTCCTGTATGTTGATTTATGACACAGTATTCAAGTATATAATGGTCAGGGAAGGAATCAATAAAAGAGGTGGTATAGAGATGAGAACAACAATGATATTCAAAATAGGATTTCATAGACCAAGACAAAATTTTCAAATATCAACACAATTGGTTTTATAGATGGTTTTTTTTATTTTCGTAACACTTTTACGAAAACCTATAATTAATTAAATATTCTATCAATCGGAAAAAGTCTTACATTGATGTGAATATTAATCTATAATAGAATAAAAAAAAGTAAACAGGAAGTAAAATATTTTCATCCTTGATGATTAATCACGTGAATGAAGCTATTAAGAATGATACTTTGAATAAATAAGAAATGAGTGTTGGGAAAATTTCACATGAGATAGGATAATATGTTCTAATTATATAAGGAGAGGCCATATCCAGAATCGTTATAAGATGGTCATAAATCTCAAAGGTAAAGGGAGAAAGCTTGAACTATGTGGACAGTATATCCAACATAGGTATAGTTGGATTGGATTTGTGGTTGAAAGACATGATTAATAATTTTTTATGCATCCCCAAAAGGGTCACAATAATGTTTATGAAATTATGTGTCGAAGAGTAAAATATGATGATTGTAGTTATTTCAAATGAATGATTTGGATTACAGGTTGAAATATGTTGATATGTTATAAAGGGAAATAATATCTAGTATAAATGGACAAAAATATAGTGAAAATAATGATTCCACAACTACAATGAAGGCCAAGAATATTCCCAAAGAGGTTTTAATCAAACAAAACGATCATTTATAAAAGGTTAAGATAATGAAGTATACTTGAATAATTAAAGGTTCCCTGATTGGTAGATCAAATAATATCATTATAGATAAGATTAAAGTTGAAGAAAGTATGTAAATATTATTTCTATGCATGAATAAATATGAAAAATATAGAAAACTTTAATCCCAAATAAGAGTATAATATTTTGCGAAACATGGGTGAAGCTATTTGGGATGAAACAAAAAACTCATCTCTACTTTGATAATGAATGAGATAAGTAAAATACTACTTGTTCCAATATTTTTTTATGATTTTTCATATTTGAAAGGGTAATTAAAGGTGATGTATAAAATATAAATTGATTTAGTCTATGAATATTATTATTTTAAATAATGACAACCCATCATGGATTGTTTAAATTGGAATCATGATGTCTCTTTAAAAACAATTACCTTTATTTATATAAGTTGGTATTAATAAACGACCAATATTATAAAATAGATAAGAATATATTTTGGACAAAATCTACCATGGTGATCAAGAATATCGAGTTTTACTAGAGGGGGTATATAAAAATTAGTGTAAGATACAACATGTTATAATTTTTTTTTGAATATTAAATCTTGACTGCCTCTACAAAAACAGAATACATGGTATGATTTTCACTCTCTAAATCACTGTTCATTATTATGTTTAATAAGTTTATCTATGGGATTTAATGTCAAAAAAAATTGGGGATAAAATTTACTTTCAATCAAACAACATCAATTTATTTTCTAATCTTCTGTTAAGGTTTTAATAACATCTTCAAAGTCTATTTTTACAACCATAAAAGAAGTAAAATCAATGTCAGTATTATGATGTGTAATATATTTGGATAGGTTTGAGGATTTACTAAAATAAGTGATGTTTCTAAAATGATTTTTCATGTGTATGTTGTCCATGGAATCATATTTGGTGTTGACAGAAAATTCAAAGGTGTAATATGAACCACTTTAATTGATTTAGATGTTTTTGGTTTTATATTTTTTCAATAAATTTCTTGAAAAGTGTAATGAGTTACATTTGATATTGGGTGATGTAGTGAGTATCCACCCATCTAAGGATGAATATGTTGTGAATAATTTTGAGTAAATAAAGACTAGAGAGAGTATAAATTTTGAGAAACCAATTAAATTTTATGATTTATTGTGTAGGTCCTCTTTTGAATGACATTAACTAATGAGTAGAGTGTTCTCTAGAACACTTAGAAGAATTTTGAAGAGGTGGTTGGGGGAAAACATGTATAAGTTGTTGATATCAATTATAAAATCTATCTGAATGGAATATTGAAGTGATAAATTTATAGATAAATAGTATAGGGATTTTTAGCATGATTATTACTAATTTCATTGAATTAAAAATGTCAGTGATTCCTTAAAGGGAATTAAATGATGCTAGAATTTTTTAAGTAGTAATGTTTATGTGAATACTCAAACATGCGTATTAAATTTGTGGCAGGTTCATGGTATTGTGGATACTATTTTAAAAATATTCATCATTTTATAATAGAGTTCCGAATGTTTTTATGGATAATAATAATTCATGGATATATACTAAATTATTCCTTATTCCAATTGAGTAAAATTTAAAAAAAATTAAGTCCTCATATAAGGTGACCCGGTTATAAAAACCCATGTAAAAAAATTTAAATTTAGTTACACCATTGTAAGGGGATTGTCATGATAGTTTATTGACATATGTAGATCCATTTATAGGGAAGAATTTCATTCATTGTAAAGGCATTTCATAGGATCAAACAAATAGACATTTATGACTCCCTTGATATATTATAATGTCTAACTATAGGATAATCTCAGGAAAGTGGTGTGTTTATCCTAGTGATTCATATAAAATATTTTTTTTCTATTTTTTTATAATTTAGTAAAAGAAACATGAAAATAATATGGAAACAACCATTTATTGGGTATGAAATGATAATAAGAAACATTATGTAAAAAACAGGTAAATAAAAAAATTGATAGGGAAAAAATCAAAGTCCTATGTTGATTCATAATTCAACTACATATCATGTATCTAATAATTTATTAGGTAAAATTATATCATAGTAACTCATTTAATATTCAATAACTCAACTCATATACCTCTCTCACCCAAAATATCGAACACTCAAGTATAGAATGTCATTCAAGACCTGATGAGATATTTTTGTAGTAAAAAAAACCTATTATAAAACACTTATATAATAATATATAAAGATAAAAAATTGATCTTCCTGAGATACTGACACACATAACATTTATTATGACACTACATCAAGTAAACTATAAGAAAAAATGGAAAAATAAATGGAAAACATTATCAAATAATTCATTAAGTTATCATTCCGATGATTCTCTCCACTTAACCACAATTTTATGTATAATAGTGAATACAATTTAATGATCATATTGATTTTAAAACCTCCAAGAAAACTGGATCATCTATTCATTTTACTAGAATTTCAAGTTATCATTTAATTTTTAATGGTTTGATAATAGAGAAGAAGAAAATACAAATCATATTTAATAAACTGACATCAATGTTATAGAGTGAGAGTCCCCAAAATAAGGAACATAGAATGGAAATATCAATCATTATTCAGAAAATGAACTAAAAAATTTAGGAAAAACAGTCTAAAAAGTATCCACATCCAAATGAAAATGATATAAAATCATTCTTTAGCTTCACACAATTCTTCTTTTTTGAAACCATAAAAGATAAACTAACTTATTATTCTCACTCATTTGGAACTCTACATTGGATATATAACTGATTTATATGGAAAAAAATTTTGTTATGTATATTATTTAAAATATTTCCCAATCAAACTTCTTAATTTATTAACCTTATATCCCTTCTCATGATAATGGTATTTATAGAAATATACGATTTTTATTGAGAGCTACATTGAATTATGAAGCATTTAATCCCTTCATAATTAAAAATCCATGAGATTACTTACTACCTTAAATTTAATTATACCTTCAAAAATAAAATCAAGAGGTTTGAAGCCATTATTTGATATCCACGAAACCCAACTAGCTAACACCATGTTATAAATTATTCATTTAGTGGAACCCATTATGTAAAAAAGTTATAATATTATTTAACTATTGCACAAGTAACATCATTTTTATATTAGGTACAGGGAATCTAGTTTTAATAGAGTTCGAGACACAGTTGTATTTAAAAAGTAGTGAATAATTATTCTTTAACAAATATGATCCTGATTTCCTGATTAGTATATCACTTTCCCCTTCTTGAATTTCAAAATAGATTTCGGAACCGAGTCTTTTCTTCCCTGGAAATGGATTGTGGTTTCGGTTTGTGGTCAATCCAAACATGGATGATCAGGGAGATAACATGGAAATGAAACAAATAATTCAATAAAATAATAGTCTTGATGATTTTTTTGGTAATCTATGAAATCACAATGGTTTTTCTGAACAATGATGGTCCTCTCTATGAATATGATAATTGGACCTTCCATTAGTGATTGAATCTATGTGATTAGGTTGGGCACCATGAAGGGTTTCGATGGAAATCTCCTCACATGTTACATCCTTTTAAAATAGATAATTTCCATAAAACTTTATGAAAGGGGGTGTTGCATGGATATGTTCTTGAAGGTTTAGAAAATCCATAATGAGGTGGCTGATCTTTGTGAACGTTCGATCCTAAAAATATGAGGCTACCCCTCTTCACATTTAATGAGTTTTTCAAAGAAAATCCAAAAATATTGTGTCTTAGGTAAGGATCTTTGTTAATATGTATTTCTATGTCAGTTTGATCATTACAATGAGACTATAAGCCTCATAAGATGTCCATTCATTTTATTAAAGGGTACATTATGTTGATGGGATATTTCTTAATAACATTGTATTCTTTGCGAATGAGTTTTTTACACAAAGCCCGAGGTGCTTCATGAAGGGTGTTTTTTGTATGAAGGTATGTGGTATATATGAAAAATGTGTATTCTACGAATTCAGGGTTTCATAATAAAGGAGTGAGTTTCGAGAAGGAGTTTCATGAAATGTCTTTTGGAATATTAATTTTTATTGATCATGGATTTCAATGTACATCAACATATGTTTTAGGTGCAAGAAAAGTCTCATGTTGACTCGCCGAAAAATCCTTTACCGTTAATCTATTGAAGCGAAATTCATATCGATAAACTGAGTTTGGATTCTCTTAATGTAGTGAGTAAGGTAGATTCAATTGAAGTTATCTGAGGGATATCATGTGTTATACCTAAATTTTGGTAATGGTTGTGTGCTAAGAACATAGGGACTATTCATAAACTCATGTATTCCACAACTGCTAATGATTAGTGGAATTTTGTATGACTAACAATCTATCAATGTACAATCCTTGGAAGTAGCCATTAGTTGTGAACCACGTAAAATTGTTATGCTATGTCTCTTTACATGAGATTTATTGATTTTTGATCATATATATCATATATATTTTATGATTTCATTCTAATATGTGAACAAGATCCATCACCTGAAAAGAAAATTTTCATACCTTGATTCACCCCTCCCCTCTAAGGGTTTCCCGTGGTCCTACAATAGACACATCAGTTTAGGTATTTATTTGGGGTAATTATTCAAAAAAGGTAGAGTGATCCCATATTGATCCACAATGCTAGAGAAATCATAAGGAAAAGGTCATGTCATATTTAACTCAATATATATTCTATAATAGATAAATTAATAACCAAAAATTCCAATATTCATCTCAGATTTGTTACATCACCATTAATAATCCTTAACATTCTATCTCCAGTGAGTGTTCATCCGGTCATTAAAAATTCACAAATTTGGCTCTGTCATATTCTTTCACCATGTCTTACTCAGTCTCCTTCATGACTTATAATCCTTATCAGCTCATTGAATATCATTCAATGATCCTTTTTACCATCATCATTATTCTTCTACTCTAACTTAATCCTAGATTTTCTTTAACACAATCTCAATTGGGTGTTCATCTCCAAGAATGGTATTGAATATGTGTCACTACTCATCTTAGATTATGCTTTAAATTAGAATATGTTTTTTCAGAATTGAACAATTTAACACACATCATCCATAATTAAATTGTGTTCATGATTCAAGGTTGATTCAAATGATCATTGGAATGAGTTCAGATAGCTTTCATTATCCAGACGGGCATAGAGGCATCCACTTGATTCATCTGGCACTCAATTATTATTCTCGTCAGGAACCATAAAATGTCAAATGATATTTTCAGTTATATTACTTTTCATTGTAAATCATGTGTGGAGAAGAAAATTATACATTGTTTTTAATTCTATTATGAGGTTGCCTACATCAAATTCTTTTGATAAATAATCTATAAATTAACATATATAAAGAATAAAAAATTAAATCTAAAAATATAAGAAAGTAATATGAAATTCAATTTGGAATTTTATCACCCAAAAACAAAATATTTCATAAAAATATTCAATGATATAAAATTTCAACACAAAATCATTAACTAACAATTATTCAACATTAATTTTTCATTTTTTATCAAATTGTCATCTAAATATCATAAAAAATATGTTGAGCACAAGGATCAATTAAAGGCCATATAAATTTTCCCCACACTCAACACTCTTATATCCTAAAGAAATAAATTATAAAAATTCAATAAAAGAATAATAATAAGATGAATGAAAAGCTGAAGTGCCATAAAGAAAGGGATTTTAAATATTTTTTTCTTACAAGGACTCTCAAGGAGTAAATAAGATATCCTTTTAAAATTAATATTTTTCCAGAAAAATATAATTTCATTTTTTAAAAAGTGGTTGATTTTTAATTTTTTTAATATAAATAAATAATATTTTACATTATATTACTTTTTCCTCTAAACATCCCATTTTTTATTAATGAATAGAAATTTATATTTTAACATTCAATATTTAAACACAAATAAATGGATGGGTGACTTTAATTATTAAAAAATGATTAAATTAACACATCCATCCCTTGAACACTAAATAGTAAATACAGCACAAGGATTTAGAGTTTATTTCACATCCCATTTAATGTAAAGAGCCTGTTATATTTAAAAATAGTATAAATGTTTAAAAATAATTAAGATTAAAATTCTTACTCCCAAATTTTAACTGAAATAAATATTTTTAAGTGAGTATTAAAAATGATGTTATCAAAAAAACTATAAGGAAATGGACAATATCAAACACCTAAAACTAAAAAAAATATAAATCTAATATAAAAAAACACATAGTGGAATAATTGAAACTAAAAAATAGTCTATTTTTTCAAAATAAAGTAGAAATATGACAAGAACTACATAATTTGAGGTTTAATACATTTTCAAAAAAACCCTTCATTTCAAATAAAATACAACATTATCCAAAATATTGAATCTAAAATTATAGAAATATTTAAAAGAGATAAACTAAAAAAATAGAGTATGCTTGATTGAAATTGGACATAAAAATGATTTCCAACCAACTATAAAATCCATCATGAAAAATAAAAAATGAATCCACAAATAAATAAAAATATAATAGTGATCAGTATACTTAAGAAAATATTTAAAGTAAGCAAAATTTCATATCCCAAAAAATGGTTTAAATTTTGATAAGAGGTTATTGTAGGTCTAGTAAAAAATACATGTATTGCTCCCCTAATATAGAATAGTGGAAATTCTTAGGGTATTATCTAAGAGGAAGTGTGTTTATTAGGTTAATTGCTAAAAAATTACTAGTCAAAAAGGGGGAAATATAAATATAAAAAAGAGAAAAATATATGTTAATATGATATTAAATTAAAACAAGAAACCTATAAAACCCAATTGAAATAAAAAAGGGAAAAAATTTAGTGATATGTAATGTCATTCCTAGATTAATAAACAGTCTATCTACCTATCAACAATCTATAAAAGGATCAAATAATATACTCTATTTCTCACTCTATAGATTTTCAATTCCATGATTCACACACCTCTCTCACATAAACAATTTACACTCATTCATGTAATAACTTCTAGTAGAATAAGAGAACATAAAATCGTGAAAGGAAACACTCAATCAAACCACCTTATCATAGATTATCATCCAAGAAGAAGTTACCTTTATGGGATAATCCATCACAAAATCTCACCTAAGATACTGAACAGAAAATAAAAAGAGAATATGGCTGAAAATATAAAGGGAAAATGGATAGAATTAAATTTTTTATGTGAATTTACTATTTATTTTATTCACATAAATAAAACAGTCATATAAGAGTAATAAAAAGGTCATAATAATAATTATATTCAAATATATAAGAATCATAGAGATTCACTTTTGAGTATATGAATTTCATGTTCTCCCTCCATTTTCAAAGGTGAAAAAACAAGGAGGAAGTAAAATGTACAATGTTATATTAACAAAACTATAGTCTATGTTTTAGAGTTATTTTACTCTAAATGATGTATAGGGTATGATAATGTAGTCAATTATTCTGGAAATGAAAAAAATAAAATAAAAATAACTAACATGAAGTAACATTGACATGGAATGCTCCTATGTAATTTTTTATCTTCACCCTATTCTACTCTATTGAAATAAAAAAATGTTCCTCTAACTAATTTTTTCCCCCACAAGAGCCTTTACATTGCCTTTAATAATGATATATATAGACATATTTTTACCTATGTACATACTTCCCAAGGTTTCATAATAAAATTATTAATTTCACAAACTCAAATTACTAAACTAAAAATATGTAATACAATATTTCATCAATGAATTTAATACATACACTATTAAAAATCCAATTTAATACCCACCACATTAAATTTAACTTTGTTTAGTAAGAATTCCCATTAATATGTTTGACACCAATGATTGGTATACACTATTCCCTATTAGCTGAAACTATGTTCTAAAATCATCATAAAATAGAACCTGTTATGTAAAACATTGTAACTATGGGTTCATAAATACACTAGAATCTTCACTTATCAATCATTTTTGGTTTACCATTTATAATAAGGAGAGAGATTTGATCATCTTCAACAATTACTAAATTGTTCATATTAATCTAAAATCATCTTCATAACCAGACCAATATATTCTAATCCCTATCATAATTTTTGAAAGAGACTCGTCTTGATAAGGATTTCATTTATGTATTACATTAAAAATATACCATCAAAAATTATTTCTCATTTATTTTTGAGACATCGTAAGTAATAAATATTTTTATCTTCAACTCGTTCTCAAACTATAAATACATTAATAAATAAAAATATACTTCTCATCTTCATCATATGTTTACTACACCACTTGTAACCATCCCCAACCATCTAGAATAGGATGTCATTTTTAAAATTGTTAATAATTATACTAGAAAGTCTTATTCATCTGCATTCATTTTGTCTCATTTATTATTCTCGATGACTTGAAAAAAATTATTTGATCATAGATCGATACATGTTCTTTCTTATAATCATATTGATTTTTCATTTCTTACTCTTTCTTGTTTTTAAATTTCTTTTAGATCAAGATGGTTTTTATCTATAATCTTAATCTAAAACTATTGTCACCACCCATTTTAGATTCCACATTATATCATATTCCATATTTTATACTTCAGTATTCTAACTTATTTCATCATCAATTATATTTTTTAGGGGAATTTATATTGAGGAATGTGTTGTTTTGATTGATTTAGGACCATATTCATTGTTCATCTGAGCTTAGTTTCATAAATTTTATTGTTTTTGTACTCTGTTATTATTCTCATCCAACAGTGATATCATTCTTATTGGTTTTCCATCAATTTTATTTATAATTATATTTTTCATACAAAAAAAAAATTTATCTATATGGTTTTCATTTCTATTATCTGTATTCCTATTGAAAATTATCTAATGAGAGAATCCAAAAATTAATTTATGAAGGTATGGCCAAAACTATCTTACACACTTGGTATAAATTATATTATGTGCAATGAAAATTTTCTTATTCATAAGAAGTGTTATAATATCTTATTCCCTGTAAAAGAATCATGAGACATTAAATAAAAATACTTACATAAATTATTAGTACTAATTAAATACATATAAAATACTTTAAAATGATAAAAAATTATTGAAAACTAATTGAGACATCAAAATAGCTGAAATCATGAATTATTATCTTCACCAAAAATATTAAGAATTACTTCCATCAAAATTAATTCAATTATTGTTGATGAACCTATACATTTGAAATCCATAATTTGAATAGAATATAATATTTCCATGATTCTCACAAATAAATGAATATAAAATTTGATCATAAATATAATGAAATTAAACGATTCTTTTTTATAATTTAACAGCCATTGATATATTATTTTCTAAAAATATTACATGAATTAAAATTTCTACACAAAAACATAATTTTAAATATATCCACCTTTCATAGATCATTTTGACACAAAAAATCATTAAAATATTTTCTAAATATTATAAAAAACAAGAATCAATTAAAGGACACTTATTTCATCAATATACAGGGATCCAGACTTTATAAGTGGATTAATATTAGGGTTATGTTCCATTGTGTATGTGGGGTTATAAATTGGGCCACCATGTAAATTAAATACACTATAGATACAACATGTAAGTGTATTTAGTCATCAAGAAACCTGTAATGGTGTTCCTGTGTGGAGTAATGGTAAATAATATGTGACTTAAGTCATCTTTTTTCCAATCTATATAAATGTCATAAATCATTCACCAAAAGATAATGTTGAATTCCATGGGGGGTATATATAGTTCACCACTATTACACAATATTCAAAAATTCCATCAGTGAACTGCATATAGTTAATAATCCATTTTCCAGTGTGCTATATAAATGTTAATGTGATCCACATAAATGAAATTTTTTTACCTGGTGAAGGGTAACTAAACAATGTTGAAGTTGTTTGAAGGAAATCTATGATTTTATTTTTCTCAAATATATATTTTTAATATGACATTATTTTAGGATGATGCTTATATATATTTCCATGGATAAAAATTTCACTTGGTAATTGTTATAAAATCTCTAAATTTTCAACAATCTATTATTAATGTCACATTAAAACACATAAAAAGAAGAGGGATTTTTATATATTTTTTATTTTTGAAGATATTAGTTTCTAAGATGTTAATTACTCTAAATACTTTTTATTGAGATTGTGTAATGGAATACTATTATTGTTCTAAACAAAAATATAGTAATTTAAGATTTTTTTCTATAAAATAGAATATAAAAATTAAATGAGTTTCTATAAAGTAAATAATGATTGAAATAATAATATTTTAGAATAATTATATCTGGAAATGAAGTAAATTAGATTATTCATGAGATAAATTTAAATGTTTTAAATATAAAAAAATAATATTTTAATTATTTTTGGGAATGAAGGGATCATGCAGTGGAGTTCACTAATGATTTTGAAGGTAAATATAAAGACTATGTTATTATTTTAAATACATGAACACTTAAAAATAAATGACCCAAGAGAAAATTTGATTTAATTTATGTTTTTAATATATCAAGGGTGTGATTTTATTTGTAAGTGTAGTTTAGATTATGTATCATGAGGAGTTTGGGATGAATATGGAAGATCTTCATCCAAATATGTCATAGAAAGGGAGAAATGGAGAAGGGTACTCATAAAATTTTATATTATATAATCATTTCATTGATATAAAGATTAATGATATCATGGGGGACACCCATATTGGAGTCGTTTGAGAAAATATTAGTGTCTGTTGATGGAATCAAAAAATTAATTTATATTTTTTATATTCTAAAAATTGAAAATATTATTTCTACATAGCTCTATATAAAACAAAATGATTAAATATATTGTGTTCCCAAGAAATAGAACCATGAACTTGATCCAAGGATGAAAAATCAAGCTCTTTAAGAAGTAAAAATGATGAAAATTAATACTAATATGTGAATATTAACATACTATATATTAGAATAGAAGTAGATATAGAGGATTTTTAACATAAATTGAGATCATATCATAAGAGATGATGTATTTTGAAGAAAATTGAAGATTATACTTTGGATTTCTAATCACCAATACTTATAATCTGATATTATTATCAATATATTTTGATATTGGGTAACTGATAGACATTTGAACCTAAAAGGAGCTCATATAAGTTGGGAAATAAATGTTACTAGACAATGTATCAGTTATGTTAAAGTTTGTTGCATGTAGACATTGATCATCATGTTGGTATACGAGAATAGCCAATGGAAGTTGAAGGAACTTCTTATGAGTATGATATTATTATATGAAAATAATTATATTCAAGGGATTATTATTAAAGGTAACCTAATTTTTATAACATTTTTATAACATCATTTTTATGATAAAAAAATAAAATCATTATATGACCCACATAAAAAGGTTATGTTTGTTTGTAAAATTGTTTCTATTAATAACATTTAAAGATTAAAACATAACAATTTGTTTAATTAATTCTTCCCTAGCTTCTTATTGGTTGTTGAGTTCTACTTAGTAAAAGTATCTACATGAGGATATACACCAATAAATGGGTGAGATAAAATCAATGTATGAGGATAGAAAATAACATGCAACAATATAACATGGGGTGATAATAATAATAACATCATTATCATAGTTATGAGAGGAAGAATTATATAGACTCATGGAATGCAGAGATGCATAATAATAAAACATCATGTCTTGGTGGTAAAATAACACATACAGTTATGAACAAATACAACATCATGTTCATGAATATTTCACTTTATATCATGTGATTCATCACATTACCAAATTTATTGTAGTGATATAAAATTATGATCACACCCATCACATCATAACATTTATATTACACAATATAATTTTTGGTCCACCTGTCACATCATAACATTTACATTATCATGCGGTCCACATAGAATGTATATCAACATTTGAAATAAAATACCAAAATTAAAGGAAGGGGCTTCATTTTAAAATCATACATTCATAAAAAAATTTGTTCCTAAGAGAAATATGGAATAATATTCTGGGTATCAATCTTGATTGAGGAAGAACATTTACAGGGGAAGTAAAGGGTGTATTTTTTAAAAGAATAGTTCATTTGGAAAAATATTTTTAATTTTAATTAATCCATATTAGTAACATTTGTATACCAAATATGATAAGATAATGATGAATAAATGATGTATAAAGCAAAATAGAGAAATATCTATACTGAAAATTTGGCGAAGAAGGCAAACCCCAATGAAAGAGCGTTGGGTTCAAGAATTCCCCTTACGTTGTGCTGAAATATTTTTCTCATTAATATCGTAAATAATAAAATTATATTCATTTATTAGAAATAAATAACCTTCAATACATGAATTAATATAATTTTAGTTTTATTGAGTTTATTTATGGGATTTTCAATGACATTTTGAATTTAATTTCATCAATCTGGAGTTTTTATTTTCTTAGTTTTCATGATCAAATCTCTTTTATAAATGAATGGATGTTAATATAAAATGATGATAATTATAATTTTTTTTATTATATGTTATTAATTATATTATATAATTTTAAAAGAACTAATAAATAATTTCGTTATTTGGTATTAGAAAGATTCATTTGATAAAGTTAGTAGTGATCTTTTTAGTTTAATTTTTTGTGGTTTTTTTATCACAATGAACACCTTTTGTTTTTATCATTTTATTTAATGTTATATTGACTAATGTTACATAATATTACCCACCTATGAGATTACAAACCTTCCATCCCAAAATTAGTATTGATACCTTTGATTCATATAAATTTATACCTCGTGAGGATGAAAATAAAATTGATGTTGAATATGATATTTAATTAGGTATATTTTTATTTCAGAGATTTTAAATTAATCCATGATACAAATGATTATAAAAAACATAACTTTAATCTAGATTCACTCACCATAATCTAAGGATTAGTATGATTTAGAAACAATTTCAAAAATAGAAACATTAGAAAAGTTCAAGATATAAAAAATTAGTAAATAATAATGTTTGAGTATGAAAATATAATTCATGAATAAAATTAGTATTGGGATTCCATAGTGGATTATAAACTCACAGTGACAAATAACAAAATGATAAAATAAAATTCAATCATTTGGACCTAGGATAAATTAAACAATTTCCTCAAGTTGGTCGGCTATATGGCTACATGCATGCCTCCATGTATTCTGGGGGCTTATGAAGAGTATATAAGGTACAAGGATATGAGGTGTGAAGTCTACAACCTCATTTCATAGTAGCACATCCGGTGTCAATAGAAAAAAAATATTAGAAGCATAAAATAAAAATAGAACAACAGCCAAAGAATACGAAATAATCAATCTCAAATAAAAATATCCATGAAATTGTAATAATAAAAATTCATAACATGAGAAATATATAAAATTATTTCATGTCTCGATGATATAAAAAATAGTTATATGGTGGATACATACTATATTCATATAAAACATTCTAATGGGTAAAATTACTAAAATTCATATTCATCAGTATCGGGAGCAAATGCTCAGTCCTATACTCTGATGCTCCCATTATATAGGAGTCAAATCAAGCATCTATAACATGGATATTTCCCATCTCCCTACTTATATTCATAAGGTCTGTCTAGTAACCAATCAGTGGCCTGAGATGGGTGTGAGATATAAACAGTAGGTCACCACCAACGGTTTCTTTAATAATAAAATATGTATGTAAAAAATATTATTGTGAATGTATAACCAGAAATAAATAATTCTAAAAAATAATGGTTAGTATAGGTTCTTTTGTAACACTAGATATATTCTACATGAATTGGTATTTTTTGAGATAACTATGATCTCATTCAATAGTGTCTATGAATTTCTATGTTACAGTATATATATAATATCTATATATGTTTATCCACTAAACATGTGAGAACAAATATACACATATACATAGACACTAGCTGCTAGATGGTCAAAGGGTGTAACTCAGGAATCGAAACATTGTCTAATGATCAATAGTATCTAATAAGGGTAATAGCCTTAAATCTCATGTGATTTTTATATTTCATGCTTTACAATATAGATAGTGTGTTGATTCATCATTACAAACACCCAATGTAAGGTAACGTGGATCATCATGACCACACTACAAGTAGATTTTATGAAATTCCTTGCCAAACACCCAATATATGGGAGTTTGATATTCCATTCTCCACAAGTCCAATTAATATTTTCCACAATCCAATATAAATGGAATAATAATAATAATAAGGCACATCACAATAAATAATTTACATTCATTTATTCCCATATAACTATGAGAATAAAAAATTATAAAAATAGATGATAAAATTATAAAATATGACTTTTAATTATACAAAATTCCATTAAATTGATTTATACCATTTACCTTATAAAAATTTAAAATTCCATTTGATGGTCAAACAAAACCACTTAGGCAGTGGGTTGGTCAATCACCATTTCAATTAATGAGTGTGTTTAATTCAACATACCAAAAAGGGTGGAAATAAATAATGTATATGTCCTATAAATATTTAATAATGATCTAAGGGAGCATGATGGGCCCATTGGGATTTGTTATTTTCCAAGTCATTAAATAAAAATAACTTTTTGAAGATCTCAAATGATAATATTTAATTAATTAAAATATAGTTCTATGCATGATCAATGAAAAACCATATAGACTATGAATTAGATTAATGTGGATTTGAAAATAATTGTTTATATAATTAAATTAAAAATTGATGAAAAGAGAGTTTTTATTGATTTTATGAAATAAAATATGAAATAAAAAAAGATCGGTTATTTTTTAAACAGATTTGAAATGTGTGATAGGGTTTTGTATTTTTAGGGTTTGGGTGCTATTTTATTTTCAAAAAATTATTAATTTCATTGTGGTTTTGAAGTCAAGCTAAGGGAGATCTAATGGTCATGGTATATCCTCCCTGATATGGAAATCCAAAATTTCCCTTGGTCTAGTAATTTATGGTTTCTCAAAATCATGTTTTATCAAAACCATATTTAAACCTAATTTCACTAAATATGATAATTACCATAACACCTTTAGGGTAGTAAGTTAGGAAATTATAATGTTCCTCTTAGATTAAAATTCATATTCTCATGATAAAAGTAATGAAATTTAATGGAAATTTATTGGATAATTACAACAAAGACAATATATGAAAAAAAAGAATAAATCCAATGGAAATTTCCCTATTCAACTACAAAACTCATGTACAAGGTAGGTTTACCCTCTCATCCTAGTTATTTGAGCATAATATGTTAAGAAAAAATAAAAATAAATACTGAAAAATGGATATGAATCTGATGAGGACCCTAAAAATGCATCCCCCCACTCCTATCATTGGTCTCCATATCTCCCTGACTGTAGCAGCCTGGACCTCTATTAATAAATTCTTGATGGGATTTTATACCACAAAATGGTATTAATGATCAGTAAAAAGTTTTTCATAAGTGGGTTTGTGCTTATAAAACATGTCAAAATAAAAAAATATGTTCATTTTGGCTTTTTTCCCATCCTGATATTTACATGTCATGTAGTGATTTCATGATGTGTTAATGATTCACCATATGTACCAAGTTTAAGAGAAGACATATTTCTGGATCAAATTCTCATGTATCATAGTTTGATACAAATATGTAACATAATGAAACATATTTTCATTTCTCCAGGCCAATTTCCAATACATCATGACTTGCATTACTTTCACGACTTGTGTATGTTTATGATGTGTAATGATTACATGATGTGTAAAGTCAGTTTTCTACTTTAGAAGCCCTTTTTCCATGGTTCTTCAGTTTTGTTCCCCATAAGTGTTCAATGATCATCAATCTTTTTGGAAATCATTCTTTTAGGAATATATAATGATCAATTTCACTTACTTTACCATCTCACATAACTTATTGAATCCTAAAAAATGAAGATATGTAAATGACATAAATAAATTAATGCATAAGAAGATGGAATTTCTCTAAACTAATTTCCATGATAATAAAAAAGTTCTTAATGAAAAAAATACTCTTCCTACAGTATCTCAATGTAGGATCATAAAGATATTAAATGATAAAAATTAATCACCCTAATTTATTTTTATATCTATATATTATATTATTTTTTAAAAGATTCTTCTATGGAAGATATCTCATCCACTAACAAACCCCAAATGATCTAATTTCAATATAATTTGTAACAATAAAAATAATGTCCCCAGTCAAGAAATTTTTATTTTTTAATTTTCCTAAGAAAAAACATATTATAAATTTTATTTTATTTTATTTTATTTTATGTGAAGAGTATGTTCAATAAATAAAATGAATGTTCCTCCCTCACAGCTAAAAATATTTACCCCACTCTTATTCATTACAAGAAAATGAATCCCATTCACTAGTCACAATCTCCCACACTATTTTTTTGATAAACGAGAAAAATATTTAAAAGAATATTGGGAAGGGTGATATGATCTTCTAATGCAAATCATCATGAATAAGGATATTCGTGGTTTATATGGGTGAGAAAATGGTTTAATGTAATGTTGGTATTTGGATAAGGGATAAAAAATGTGCCTCAATCATATTAAAAGGGATTATTTAGGATATTATAATTGATCAAATGCAAGTCATCTTTTAAAAGATAACATAATATAGTTTCACAAGAAATTTATTATATAATTAATGGGAAATAATTGGCTCTGAATATGTCTTGGAGAAGAGATATATGGGTTGGAAAAATTCTAATAGAAATTCATACAAATAATCAAATCAATTAATTTAAATTTCATAAATTCAATGAATGGCCAAATCTCATAAAATATTCATTTACAAAGTGTAACATGATCATCAGACTATGATTAGTCAAGAACTAATCTACATGCTCAACACTAATAATTTTTTCCCTATTTTTCTGATTAATATTAACTAAAAATAAATTTAAATTCCAGGAATGATAAATATAATAGTTATTTTTTTCTTATGTTTAGTTTATTTGAGAAAGAATCATGTATGGTCGTGAAAATGGGAGATTTAAATATCAAAAATAGTTAAATGTGGGTAATATAACAGAAAAATAGGAATTGAAATGTGTGATCCACTTTTCCATGTTTCTTTTATATTGGATTCAATAATTATGTTTACTACTATTTCATGACATTTATTTTCATGGATAAATGATGTGAACATGGTTCACAACATTTATTGGTCTTTCAACCTCTTCATATTCTACATACTGATTTCATTAAGACATCGTCTTAACTAACCAAAAATAATAAAAATAATCAACTGACATTTAAGGACATGATCGATAAATTTTAAATGATTTTAGAGAGAGTCCATGCAGAGTAAAATTATAACAAAATAAAAATAATAAACACAGGTTTCCTCCCAAAATATGATCTTTCTTAATGATATTTTAGCTTGACCTTGTTTGACATAACTTATTAGAGTTTATTATAATAATAACCATCTATATTTCACCAAATCATGGAATTAAAATCATCCCAAAATAGATCATCATCTCCTAATTTAAATTGGCATGGAACTTGAAGGTGGTGACAAGGGTTGGAAGATAAAAAAATGGATCTTAGCATCTATCCAAACATGGTAAAATTATTATTCTTCAATGTATTGTTAAATATGTTGTGTTTCTTTAACTTTTTCATCAGGTTACATTGATAACTCCTTACCTTATTTTTTTGTTTCTCAGTCTTTTTGTTCCTATAGATTTTCATCATAGGGTGTAGTTTTTTCCTCTTCTTCTTCTTCATTAATGTGTTCTTGTGTTATTTTTGTGAGAAATATTTTTTCAAATTAAATATATGAGTTACATTTTTCTTATATTTGATCTTCTTGTTGTTTTTTTGGAATCATTTTTTATCCAACAAATGATCTATTGTATAGTTACCTTTTTAATCATCTGAACATGAAAAGTAGATGGAACTGCGGTTATGATAAAATTGAGCTATATAAGTGGTACTTACCTCTGATTTATTTTCATTGATTATTTTCTCATTATGAGCCTATTATAATTATATCTCTAGGAAATGAGGTTTTGTGAATTCAATAATTTGTGGTTGTTTTTGTAACGCATTGGATTCATTTTTCATCATTCTAGCTTCTCTGAGTGGTTGTGACATATCTTTTACTAGGAAACTGAACATATCCATGGTACTAATCAGAAATTTCCAACATTCCATTATAATTAAAAATATCTTTTGCGGTAAAAATAAAAATTAAAATGATGAAACAAAAATAAAAATAAAAATTGAAACCTGAAAAATAAAAAACCATTATCTTCAGCAATGATTCCTAATATGATAGGCCCAATGGGTGTTGTTATTTAAATTCATGTAAAATTAAAATTAAAAAATTAAAACTAAAACTAAGCAACATTATCAAGTACAATAATGAATTAGTTATGTTTGAGGTCGAACCCACACTGGTGGATAATTTTTTTTAATTTGTTTTTTAATAGAATTTAATTATATAAATTGATAAATAGGTTACGAAAAGATGTTATTTGTTGATCAGATCAATGATAAAGATGAAAGAAATACATATTTATTGTTTCATAATAATATTTGAAAGGCATGAAAAGGTTATTTAGTTTTATGGTTTAAGTGTAATTGGATTTTAAATAACAAATTTACTAGTCCATAATTGGATTCAGATATAATATGGGGGTGATTCAATGGTCATGGTATCCCATAATAAATGTGAAAATGATATATTTCCCTTATTCTGGTAGTTTAGGATTTAACCAAATTTATTTGTCTCAATAACATATTAAAACTAATTTCCCCTAAATTTTAAAATAGTCATTTCTACATTAGGGTAGTTAGTTGTGCAATTATTATATCCCTTTCAAATTCAAATATCAATGGCCATTGTAAAAATAAAATAAAGATATTATAAATTGATTAAAAAATTTAAAAAACCAAATACAAACATAAATAAAAACGAATAAATCCAAAAATAGATTCTCTCTATGAATACATAACCCTAGAAAATGACAGGTTTACCCTATCACACAATTGATGATAGAATAATAGGGAAGTAATAAATATAAAATGATTAATTAAAAATAGACATTAAACTGGTGAGGACACGTTATAGGTTATGAAAGATTTAAAAACACCAAAATACATAGAATCATTCTATTTTTTTCATGTCATGAATTTTACACAACATAAAGTGATTTCACGACATGTATGTGTTACACCACATGTACTGAATTCATGAGATACTTGATTTTTTAGGTCATATTCACAATTATCATTGCATAAAACATATGGCTCACAATGTTAAATTTTTTTTTCATTACTCCATACTAGTTTCGTATACATCATGACTTGTATTACTTTCAAAACATTCATCAGTTCACAACATGTATGTATTACATGATATTTAATGTTAGGTGATGGCTCTCAAATCATCATTTTTCCTTAGTTTCTTAGTTACATGCATTATTACACTCCTTGATATTCTATCTTTTTGTAAATCCTTATTTTAATATGATATAAGGATAGTTCACATGTCTTTTTCACTTCTCCCATAACCTATTTAATCTTGAAAATATCAAATAAAGCATTGTTTTTATATGAATGCATTGATAATAAAAATAAATAAAATCAATGTATTTGATTAAAAAATGTAAATAATTAATGAATTTATCAGAGAACCATAACTAGAATTTAATTAATCAATAATTTAAAACACATTTTAAGGAAATTAGTAAAAGGTTATGGAATTCATCACAACCTTATATGATATAAAAACACAAAAACATTTCTAGAAAATTACTAGAACACCAACCATGTGTTAGTAGAAGACCATCCATCCAGTATCAGCCTTCAAATTTAATAAGAATATAAAAAATTGTTAAAAGTAACCAATACACTAAAATATATAGTATTATATATCACAAAAAATAACTAAGTCCACTACATGAAATAATACCTATACCAACGCATCTATACCAATGGTCCCCTTTACCAATGGTTTTTTCAAAATGAAAAGGGTACATTGACACAAATTTTACATATGGTTTTCCCAAACCATTGGAAAAGGGTCCAATTTTCCCAATAGTTTTTCTAGAACTATTGGGAATTAGTACATTGATGGCACTTTTTTGTATGATTTTCACAAATTATTGGGAAATGTTCTACTATCCACAATCGTTTTCCCTAAACTATTTTGAAAATTGAATACTGTCACCCCTTTTTGTAACGGTTTTACAAAACCATTTGAAAATGGTCCACATTTCCTAGTTGTTTCGGAAAACCATTGGGATGGGGTACATTTAGGCCACTTTTCCCAACAGTTTTCCCTAAACTATTGGGAAAGGGTCCACTTTTCCCAACAGTTTTTCCATAACTATTGGGAAATGTTACTTTGAGATGACGTTTCTGAACAGTTTTCCCGAACCATTAGGAAAAGGACTACATTTCCCTACTATTTTGGAAAACATCTAGGAAAGGGTACTTTGATACCAATATTCCCCCTAGTTCGGGAAAACTATTGGGAAAGGGTGGGTAACTATCCCAACAGTTCTAGTGACCATTGGGATAGTTACCGTTATTTTTTATGAGTAAATTTATCATATATCATAAAATATATCAATAAATAAATTATATATATATATCCAAATATATTAACAAAATAAAACTATAGGATAGTGGTAGAGTCATTGAAATATAATGTGGTGGTTGTGGTTTCAAACCTCCACTAAAACATTGTTATATGTACCTATCCCAAAAGTTTTGAAAACCATTTTGAAAGACCTATAACAATTGTTTTCAAACTATTTGGATATTTCATTCCCAGTGGTTTTCCCTAATCCATTGAGATAGCTCATTCCCAATTCCTAATCACCCAATAGATTCCCAAACTGTTGGTATAGGCTATTCCACCTGTTTGGGGACCTATACCAATGGTTCCGAACTGTTGGTATAGAAAATTTATCAATTAGTGGTCAAATTCAAGACAAAAGAATAATGGATTATATGGGATGGAGAGCATACCATTAGTTATCCAATGAATCTAATATTTGTCTAATTAGATTTCAATGTAACAAAAGAATTCATATTTATGTGTAAGGCCTCATCATTATCCACAATCCAACCATATTTCATATCATCTTCTGAGGTACATTCCCTCAGGAAGAGACCCTTAAGGTTGGAAATCTACCACATTGTTACCCATTCTATAAGGTAATAGGTTACAATTAAATTAGTGAGTATTGTATACTCTCCATTCCCTTAAACTACCACATGAATATATGAAAACAATGAAATTTCTACCAGTCACCACTAAACATTGGAACTACCTGATTTTGATTCAACAGACTCAAAGAATCAGCAACTACATTTCCCTTCCATGGTGCCTAGAAAAGATCAAAGTCAAAAAAAATATTTTTATTAATCCCATAAACTATTCCTTATATTAAAATCATGTTGTGCGAAGATATAATTGTGGATTTTTGTGATAAGTGAATACCAAAAAATTTACTCAAAATAAAATTTACACCAACAATGTAAAGCTACAATGGTACAACTAATTTTTGGTCAATATTTGGGTAGTACCTTTCATGATACATCAAATGTCTAAACCCATATGATATGACCACTAATAATATATCATTAATTCACCCAACCTAATGTTTGATACATCACAATAATGTTTATAGTTTTTACATAGCTACGGAATAATCCGGATCGACACTAAACTCATCCTTCCATTTTATACCTGAAGGGATATTTCAAAATATTCTTACCATATGAATTTCACACCCTTATTTTTCAATATCATAAGTGGTGTTTTAATCTGTTTAAAATCCAAGATGATTAATCTAAAATACTCTACTATCCCCATGAAATCTCATATATTGAATATGTACTTGGATTAATCCCATGAAACAATAGTTGTCACAATCAATAAGTCTACTGATACTCTTATTTATGTGATAGTATGACCCAGAAGTGATCCATGTCATTCTAAAAGTGGCATTTAGTCATCCTAGCATAGATATAATTCTCATTCTAAGTGTTCAAAATAGTATAAAGAAGTTTGGAATTGTTTTTTCATGTAAGATAATAAACAATGATGTTTTCCACAAATACTATCACTAAAGAACCTTGTTACTAGTGGAAAACATGATTTCTTAGATCCCAGAAAACTTCAAGACAGTTATTGTGACCGAACGACATAACTATTTATTCTTAAAGACAATTCCATCTCTCTAATGATGTATGAGGTATGTATGGGGATTTAATGTGCACATGGTGATTGCACAACCTCCAATTGACCATTTATAAAAAAACATTCCCCATAGATCTGGTCAAATAAATCATCTATATGAGGAAGTTAATACAAATTCTTCACCATAAGCTTGTTCAAATATTGGTAATCTTGGAAAGATATACGGATACCATCATGATTTTATGTGAATATTTCTAGTGAAACCAATGTATAAGTGTAGCCACATATAAAAATATAGACTCATTGTCTTTAAATTTATACTTGAGATCCAATAGCTCTATAGGTTCCATACTACAAGGAATAACAGACATCAATGATTCCCGAGGAATGAGATCAATTGTGAATTATACCTCTATCAATGGTGGTAGCCTATAAATGTCAACTGCGATGAAAACCCTAAAACAATCTACCACATGAGGGAAAATGATAGGTCGCACACATTGATCCACCAAGAATAATCTAGTTATCATAGTTGTATGACTTAATATCCACTAATGCATAGGTACAACTCGAGTCACATGGGTATTTATTTCTCCCTTGTAAACATTTTTACCATCCTATAGAAATGTAAACCGCACCCTCTAGTGATAAAAATAAATATGGGATTGATGGGGAACTAAACTATAAATCCTAGTAATTTCTTAAAACCCTAACATGTTGGGGATAAAAATATTCCACAAAAACATATTATGACCCACCTCAAAGGTAAATTCCTTAAATTAGTGAACACTATCTAATTAGATACCCAACGGGGTATCAAGTTTCATCATTCTTTAAATGTAATATATCTCAAAACCAAAACACTTCCTTATTACCTTATATATAAAAAATATTTATAAAAATATGTAAAACAATATAGATACTTGAGTAAAGGCTACTATAAATGTACATAAAATTGTAGAATGTTGGGTTCTCGGCTCTTTTGGAACCAATTTCATTGAATCTTACTAGCATATACAGTAGCACCGAGACACAAATTAAATTCCATGATCAGATCCACTATTTTTGAATTTTTATTCATGGGTATGGTTCCCTCTGCCTCAACCACAAACACATTTTGAGTTATCAATAGTAAAATGGATGCCTTCTGAGAGAGGTAGTCTATTCCCTACTCCAAAATTTTTATTTGGTGTTAAGCCGCTCTCACTAATAACTAGTGTAAAATTCATCCATAAATTTTAAATAAGGCACATTGTATTGGGGCCTCTTCACTCACTTATATCTCACATAAACTAGGTTTTTGTTTGTCCTGGATTCCCACATTGGTGAAATATAGTGAAACTGGATGTTGGAGATGCTAATATCAAATTCCCTCACTTGAAACCTAAATGAGTATCATTGTATATAATGAAGAACTAATAACTAGTATTGGTGATCAAAAATCCTAGATCACACCATTATCTTCCCTTAAATTCCACTCAATTATAGGGGCCTTGTTGACTATCTTAGAAATAGTTGATTCTAGAAAACATTATCCTATAATTTAATGGAATACACAATCCCATCCTCAAATCACTTTCCTGTCAGAAGATCAACCCAATATAATGTTAGTGATAATTACTGAATCCTAATAAAATAGGTATAATTATACATCACAAATATTTCTCCCTATAACTAGTTCATGATGTCTATAGATCAGTATGCCCTCAGTGTTTGTTGAAAGAAGTAATCATAGAATAAATTATGGATGTCCCCCATATCATATCCTGATGTTAGTATTACTAGGTAATGACATCCCATAATCTCTTAGAAGAACCACATTACATATAATATTTTATTCTAACCCTTCTCTCTAGTGCTGTCTCCAAATTCTCAAATATATAATGAGAATGCTGCAGCAATAACTAAATAGCCTAAGGACCACCACCACCTGAGAACATAGGTGGATGATTCTGCTAGAATTTATAAGTCAATTCTGCCATTGTAGGGTCATGACTCAAAACTCCTTGCATAGACAATATCACACCTCGAAAACCCTCATGAAACTTTTCATTAATACCTAATTTAGGATTAATATTTTTTCCATAGCTAGAACTACAAGAGGTAACAATTATGTCTCTATGCCCATCACCTCTGGAGCCTGGTCATTACTAACCTCTATGTGTATTGATAGAGATAATATTTCCAATTTTTTTAATGTCAATTTAAATGATTTAAACCTCACAAATTTACTATTTTGATCTTATTTGTAACAATTTTGGATTTAGAGTGTGTTTTGGGATAAAAGGTCTAAATTTCATAATTTTGGATTTTTAACAGATTTTTATCACAGGGGTATTTTGGTCATTTCTCATAAAATATATTGCCATATTTTGTGATTCTAATTTTTTTAACCCTTATTTTATTTCCTTCATCTCTTTCTTCAGGACCAGGAAATGATTCATGCATCTTGATGCCCAAAAAAATCAATGAAGTTGACAATTTCTTCGGGCGGACTACATTGACTCCACCATATAAATGGAAACATAATTCGGCCTAAACTCCTCCAAATGATTTTATTTCAATTGAATATTAAAGATAATTGCCTGAAAAATCTACAAAATTAATTTGAAGCCGTTTTTAATCTTTTATGATGGCCCTTGACTGATACATCTTTTATGGAAGCTTTCAGGAAGCTTCATCTAGAGAAAGTGATTTACAATAAAAAAATCATAACACCTTAAATACGTGTCCAATGAATCCGAAATTTGGAGGGTGGATGGAAAACACAATTATAAACAATATTTATGAAGATTTCAATGGATTAATTGGCCAATTATTGGGTCGAAAACGTGACAACATTTCGATGATGAAATCTGCCTATAAAAGGAGAGGAGCTCCTACATCAAAATCATTCCATTCATCACCACACCATCTGTCACAAAGGGAGTCGGCACGAGGGAGTGAATGGGAAGGTGGAGATTTTGATACTTAAGAAGTTAAAATCCTTTGAATATTCAATAGAGATGATTAAGGCTTCTCAAGTGATGGAAGGCTAAGCAGCAAGTGGTTGCGGACAGCGACCCCCGACGGACACTCACTTCCAAGTTTAGATTTTAATGTGTAATCTCTTTTTAAATTACTCTTGAACTCTATATTTTTGAATTAATATTGTTTTTTTATTTCTCAAATATATTTTCAAAAAAAATTTTTTGATCGTTGTTCCATCTATAAAGTAGAACAATTGATTTCGCTATTTAAAATTCATTAGTGAGGTTATTCCATTGAGCATAGTGAATTCAATTAGGTTCAATTACATGGAGGTATTTAGGTAATTGAATCACTTATATAGGTGGGACGAAAATCATATTAAAGATTTAAATATGATGTATTTTCAAATTTGAGTGTAACCTTAGGGTCCCTGGGGGTACATTTAAGAATTTAAATTAAGATATATTATTTATATACAAGGAAGAGGGGAGTGTCCGATAGGGTGAAGCTTGTCTGTGACTGCTGTTTTTATTCTTAATTTCAAACCCACATTGTCATTACTTTAAAATTATTTCACTTTAGTATTTCAATAAAATTTTATTTTCAAATTGTTAATCAAATCCCCATTTTCATTTCTGAAAAAAAAAATTAATAACAAAAGTGACAGTTTTGCAACTCAAACTGCAACCTCCTCAAGAGGCAACCCTGTGGTCGCCACAGTGCTACATTAAAAGGGAAAATATTGATTGAGGTTTTTACGACAAAAAAACACTCACATCACCTGGCACCATTTCCGGGAAGGTTTCTAGAGTATATTTTATTTTAATTATTTTTTCTTGCATGACCCGAACTTCTGAACTGAACTTGGTAACTTTATATTCTGAAATTGATTGAACTTTTCACAGTAGGGTTAGAGGTACTAATCCCCAAGTTTCATATTCTGAATCTTCCACCAATACACCTAGGAGGGAATTAGTTGAAACTGAAATCTAAATGGATGAAAATAGAACATTGAAAGAACTGTCTTCGTCCTATGACAAAAATCACGATAACCCTGTGGTCACCACTGTGCTACATTAAAAGGGAAAATATTGATTGAGGTTTTTACAACACAAAAACCTCCATGAATTAAGCTACTTGTGTGTCAACATGAATCCTCATGGAGTCGATTATGATCAAATGAAGTAATGGTCATTTCATTTTTCTCTAGATGGAGTTACTAAGGAATGGTTTTTCTATTCTCACTCAACCTTGATTAGAAATTGGAATGAATTAAAAAGTTTTTCCTTGAAATTTTTTTCCCAGCATCTAGAACTGCCTCCATTCGAAAGGAGATTTGTTGAATTAGGCAGAAACAAGGAGAAACACATCCCAAATATTGGGAAAGGTTCAAACTTCTTTATTTTAGTTGCCCCCATCATCAAATCAGTGACCATCTTGTCATTCAATACATTTATGATGGATTGTGTCTCACTGATAGAAGTATGATTGGTGCTACTACAGGAGGAGCTTTAGTTGATAAGACACCACCTGCTGCTAGGATTTTAATTGCAAACATGGATCAGAATGCCCAAAAATTTGGAACCAGAGGCCTTCTTCATGTCAAATATCCACAAGAATTACCTACTACTAGTCCCAAAAACAACACAATTGCAAGTCAAATATCTTATCATACCACCATGGTAAGGTCAAAAATATTGTCTAACACCCCACCAACCCAACCCAAACCTGAAGTGGCTTTCCAACTACATGTCCACTATGGGATTTGTTCTTCAAATGAATATTTTAGTGACAAATTCCCACAAATGTAAGATCCTCCTGAGAACTGCAATGTTGTTTTTCCTGGATGTCCATTTCAATCGAACCAGCAAAGACCATTTCAAAACAAACAAAATTTCCATCAAGGACGGAACAACAACTCAAATGAAAGATTTCTTCAACCTGAACAGCATAGAGGATTCTTCCAAGGACAATCAAGTAATTCTCATCCAAGATATTTCAACGAGCGAGAAAATCCTCATTCAGGAAGCAATTTTCTCCCTAACCCTCCAACTCAAAACACTAATAGGAACCATGAATAAGCAATGAGGAGACAACAAGAGGAGATGAGGGAACTATAAGAATACACAAAACAACAAGATAAAAAAAATTAATACCTTGATTACTCAAATGGGTCAACTTTCCTCTGGTATTAATTGCATAATTAATAAAATGGGTGGTGGTTTACCCTCATAGCCACATGTAAATCCGAGGAATAATGGGAAGGAAAATGTGAGTGCAATTGAACATAGGAGTGGAACAAAATTGAACAACCCTCAGATTGAGAACATCAAGCTTGCTGCTGATACAGTTGATGACAATCCTACCCCTGATAAAAATTTTGAAATATCTGAAGTTTATAGAAACTCAAAGTCAAGAGAGGAAATCTTGTTTGAAAGAACAAATAATGATTGGAATAGGATGTATAATCCTTATGTTCCTCCAAAACATACATATAATACCCCAGAAAAATTCAAACCTCCACTGCCTTATCCAAGGTGTGAACCCCCACCAAAGTCAAGTGCTGAAAAAGAATTGGATAAGGAGGTTTTGGAAACATTCAAGAATGTCCAAGTCAATATTCCATTTCTCGATTGTGTGAACCAAATTCCAAGGTATGCTATGTTTTTGAAAGACATGTGTACCAATAAGATAAATTTCAAAGGAGGTGAAAAAGTAAACATAGGAAGGAATGCTTCATCGATGATTCAACATGCCCTTACTGTCAAGTGTAAAGACCCTCGGACATTTACCATTACATGTACCATTGGGAAATTTGAATTAAAAGATGTGATACATGATCAAGGGGCCTCCATCAATGACATGACACATTCTGTCTACTCATCTCTTCAGTTTGGAGACTTGAAACCCTCTGGAATTATCATTCAACTTCCAAACCGAAGTACCACCAAACCTGCTGGAGTTATAGAGGATGTTCTCATTCAAGTGAGAGACATGATTTTTCCTGTTGACATATATGTTTTGCATATGGAAGATGATTGGCTTAGCACACATGATCCCCTAATCCTAGGGAGACCATTTCTAAAAAATGGAAAAAGAAATCATCAATGTTCTCAAGGGAACACTCTCACTAGAATTTGGAGGAGATGTTGTTCATTTCAACATTTTTCAATCAATGAAACACCCAGTTGAGGATCATTAAACTCCCCATGTAAAAATGATTGATTGGTTTTCCACTTGCATGTTACCTGATTTTTTCTGCGATGAAATACAAACTGATGTGGAAAAAGAGGGAAATTTGTATCATACAGAATTAGATGAAAATGAGGATGAAATTGGAGACTGTGAAGAGTGTTTGGATGTTGAGACTGGATATCTGAGCAATGATGGAGATGAATTTATTGAAACCACTGAATATGTTAGTGGTATTCTAGGAGAGGTTTCCAATTTTTCACATGAAACCAGTCGTGAGATCATAGAACAAGATCACCATGATGAACATGGAGCTTCACTAAACAATATAACTTCTGAAGAGTTCCCAGTTATCAATGAAACCAACCAACCTGTGGTAGAATTGAAACCCCTTCCGGATAACCTCAAGTATGCCTTCTTTGGTCATAATGAACAATTCCCTGTAATAATCTCAAAATATTTGTCAGAAGCCCAGGAAAACCAATTATTGGAAGTTCTCATGTCCCATAAGGAATCCATAAGATAGACTCTCTCTGATCTAAAGGGAATCAGCCCCTCAGTTTTCATGCATAGAATTTTACTGGAGGAGAATGCTAGACAGGTTAGAAAATTTCAAAGAAGACTGAACCCAACACTTCTAGAGGATGTGAAGAAATAATTTACCACCTTACTGGCTAGTGGAATTATTTTTCCCATACCTGATAGTCAATGGGTAAATCCCGTCCATGTTGTTCCGAAAAAAAAGAGAATTTACAATCTAAAGGAATGAATTTGGTGATATTGTACCCATAAGTCTTCCAAATAAATAGAGAATGTGCATTGATTACAGGAAACTTAGTTTGGATACAAGGAAATACCACTTTCCATTTCCATTCCTTGATCAAGTCCTTGAAATAATAGCTAGGAAAACCCACTACTATTTTCTAGATGGATTCTCTGGATATTTTCAAATTCACATTTTACCTGAGAATCAATAGAAACACACCTTCACATGCCCATTTGGAACTTTTACAAACAGAAGGATACCGTTCGAATTATGTAATGCCCCGGGAAATTTTAAATGGTGTATGATAAGCATCATCTCTGAAATTTTGGAAACATGCATGTAAGTTTTTATGGATGACTTCACTGTGTATGGATCATCTTTTTAAAGTTGTTTGAAAATATTTGAACATGTCCTTAAAACATGCATTGAAAAGAACCTAGTTCTAAATTATGAAAAATGTCTTTTTATGGTTTCTAAAGGGATCGTTCTTGGACATGTTGTGTCCCATGAAGTAATTCAAGTTGATCAATCCAACGTTGAGGTCATTTCTTCATTACCATACCCAAAAACTGTGAGATATGTGAGATCCTCCCTTTGGAATGATGGATTTTATAGAAGATTCATTATAGATTTCAGTATGATTGCACTTCCATTGACCAGATTACTCAAAAAAGATGTCCCATTTGTCTTTGATGAAAATTTCATAAATTTGTTTCATGAGCTAAAACAAAGATTGATAACCACTCCCATTGTTCAACCTCCTAAATGGGACATTCCCTTTGAAATAATGACCGATGCATCTGACTTTTCTCTTGGGGCAGTATTGAGTAAATGAACAGAAAAGAAATCTCATGTGATTGCATATGCCTCCAGAACTCTTGATCAAGCCCAATCAAACTACACAACAAATGAGAAAGAACTGCTGGCTATTGTCTTTTCTCTAGACAAATTTAGAAGTTATCTTATGGGCTCCAAGGTGATTGTTTTTACTGATCATTCTGCAATCAGATTATTGATGAAGAAACATGATGCAAAACCAAGACTTCTGAGATGGATTTTTCTTTTAAAGGATTTTAATGTTGGAATAAAAGATAATAAAGGATTTGAGAACATTGTTGCTAATCATTGGAGTAGGATACCATCTATTGAGAATAGAAAATTTCAGATGTGTTCCCCAATTAAGGAAACCATTCCAGATGAGGATTTATTTGCTTATCAAAGTGAAATACCATGGTTTTCTAATATTTTAAACTATTTGGCTTCTGATGAACATTCCCAAAAGTTTTACAAAAATCAAATTGATAATATTGCGAGAGATTCAATGAAATACATTTGGGATGATCCTTATTTATGGCACATTAGAAGTGATAAAATGATACGAAGATGCGTTCCAAACTCTGAATTTCAATCCATCCTACATTTCTGCCACACATTAAACTGTGGAGGACACTTTGGACCATAGCGAATAGAATGAAAAGTTCTGGATTCTGGATTGTATTGGCCCACAATTTTTAGAGATGCTTTTGAATTTTGCAGAACCTATAAAAATTGTAAATTCCAAGGAAACATTTCTAAAGGGAATGAGATGCCACAAAACCCACTTTTATTTTGTGATGTTTTTGTTGTATGGTGAATGGATTTCATGGGGCATTTTCCTAAATCATTTGGATATCTTTACATCTTGCTTGCTATTGATTATGTGTCCAAGTGGGTAGAGGCTATCGCCACCCGAACTGATGATGCAAAAATTGTGTCCAAATTTTTGAAAGGAAATTTGTTTTAATGGTTTGGATTTCCAAAGTTTCTATTTAGAGATCAAGGTACCCATTTTTGTAATAGGACATTGGAATATCTTTTTAAGAAATATGGTGTTAATAATAGGGTATCTACGCCCAACCATCCTCAAACAAATGGAATGGATGACATGTATAATAGGGAGATCAAACAAATCCAAAAAGAAAAAGTGATCCCAAATTGAAAGGATTGGAGTTTGAGACTTGATGGTACTCTTTGGGCCCACAGAACTGCTTTCAAAACCCCCATTGGAATTCCACCATTTATATTGGTCTATGGAAAAGCTTTTCATCTACCAGTTGAGTTAGAACACAAATCCTTTTGCGCTGTAAAAACATGAAACATGAACCTATATTCTGCGGGGAAAGAATGAAAATATTGTTTGCAGGAGCTAGAGGAGATCAGAAATAATGCATATGAAAGCTCCAGGTTATACAAAGGGAGAAGAAAGTCCTTTCATGATGGGAGGATTCTCAACAAAAACATCAAGGAGGGAGAAAAAGTTCTGTTGTTCGATGCCATATTGAAACTCTTCCCGGGTAAATTTCGTTCCAAATGGTCTGGACAATTCATTGTTACTCGTGTTTTTCCTTTTGGTGCAATACAGATTAAATATCCAGATAAAGAGTCATCATTCACTGTCAATGGTCATAGGATGAAGATACTTTGAGAAAATTTTCAAGATCCTCCAGGGGAGGAGATTCAACTTCATTACGTAGAATATAATTGATTTCAGGTTGTGTCTTTCATTATCATTTATTTTTGTTATGTCTTTAATTTCAGGAATTTCATGCTACAAAATTACACAATGAGGACATTGCATAGAATAAGTGTTGGGGGGGACACAATTCTGGGTATATTTGGTTTTCACAAACTTCTCTTTGAAATTTTTTGTTTTCAAAATTTCTTTCCATTTTTCCGTGATTCTTTTTCAAATAAAAAAAATATTTTGGTATTTCTTGAATTTCAATTGAAGCTCATGCCAAGTAGTGAACCAACTGGTCATTTGAAACTTAAAATAAATGAATGCTGAAAATGACATTGTTTCAAGGTCAAAAATTTGGAAAATTCTTGAAATGACCACTGATTTTTAAATCTCATGGCACATATCACTGACATTGTTATTGAAATTATCATTCATATGAGGCCTCTGGACCCATTTTTACATCTTCTTCACATTAACCTCTTTCTTGAGAGAACCAATTCATGTTTTTTTAAACTAGAACTTTATTTATTTATATCAAAACCTGAGGGCTGAGACACTTTTGATTAATATGATTCAGGAATTTTTATGAATATTGGATCCTCCTTTTCATGATTATCCTTTTTATTTCGGCCATCCTTGAACATTTGATCTTTCTTGACCCCTTAGTAGCCATGTATAGCCTATTAGGTTAGCCACATTACAAGACACATTTCCCTTTCCAACTTGCTCTGGAAGTATAAATGCATGATCTAGTTGAACTTATGTGTGTGGGGGGGGGGGAAGATGACTCATGATGTGCTACCTCATTTGGTGTTTCTTTGGTAGAATATTTAAACATTGAAGGCATATTTGTGATGTTGGAATATATTTCTCTCAGAGCTGTGCCTATCTGGAGCTCTCAAATGAAATGGATTTGTACCTATCTGGAGCTCTCAAATGAAATAGAGTTATGCCTATTTGGAGCTCGCAATGGAAATTAGTTATGCCTAATCTCGAGATTTTGGATAAAAAGTCATATTTTCTTCTGAAATACTGATGGAATGGGATGGAAAACTGAAATCATAGCTAATTGTTTTAGGAGAATATGGAGGAGACCATACTTTTGTAGAAGTTAGAATCAAGCATTTCTGCTTCAAAATGAGCCAAACCCTCCCTATTCAGACACAGAATTTTTAACATTTGAATCCTACCAACCCCAAGCCAGAGAAAAACCTTGTAAATTCCGCATGATAATCACATGTTCTTGGTTTACATCAGGTGGAGATGTAGAAATTTATCAAGCATATGGTAATTCTTGCATGAGATAGATGAGAAAAGCCTTGTTACAAATCTATATTCTGTGCTGAGATAAAATCAATGTGAGGAAAGTGTGTTGTATCTATGAGAAGACAAAATAATTGGAAATGGATTGAATGATTTGAATTTAGAACTTGAAATATTTTTCATTAATGAGGCATGATATCTCTTTAATTCTTTGAGGTAAATTGGTAAACACCATTGGTATGTGTTTTATTTTTCTTGATTTCGTGCTCACCTGTCCAGGAGTCCAAGAGACAAGTGTGGGGGAATTGATAGAGCTAATATTTCCAGTATTTTTAATGTATATTTATATGATTTAGACCTCACAAATTTACCAATTTTATCTTATTTGTATCAATTTTGGATTTAGAGTGTGTTTTGTGATAAAAAGTATAAATTTCATAATTCTGGATTATTAACAGATTTTTATCACAGGGGTATTTTAGTCATTTATCATAAAATATATTTCCAAATTTTGTGATTATAATTTTGTTTTAACCCATATTTTATTTCCATCATCTTTTTCTATAGGACCAGGAAATGATTCATGCATCTTGATGCCCAAAAAATCAATGAAGTTGACAATTTGTTTAGGAGGACTACATTGACTCCACCATAGTAATGGAAGCATAATTCAGCCTAAACACCTCCAAATGATTCGATTCCACTTGTATATTAAATATAATACCCTGATGCATCTAAAAAATTAATTTTAATCCGTTTGGAATCATGTATGATTGCACTTGAGTGATAGAGATTTGAAGGAAGCTTCCAGGAAGCTTCATCAAGAGAAATCAATTTACAATAAAAAAAATCATAACTCCTTCAATACGCATCCAGTGAATCCAAAATTTGGAGGGTGGATGGAAAAAACATTTATAATACATTTTTATGAAGAGGACCACATGTGAATCGGACAATTAATGGGTCGAAAACATGACAACTTTTTAATGATGAAATCTTCTTTTAATAGGTGAGGAGCTCCTACCTCAAAATCATTCCATTCAACACCACACCATCTGTCACAAATGGAGTGGGATTGATATAGTGAAGGGGAAGGTGGGGATTTTGATCCTTAAGAAGATGAAATCCTTTGACGATTCAATAGAGAAGATGAAGGCTTATCAAGTGATGGAAGGCAAAGAGGCAAGTGGTTGCGGACGGCGACACCCGACAGACACTCTCTTCCGAGTTTTGATTTTAATGTGTAACCTCTTTTTAAATTTCTCTTGAACCTATATTTTTGAATTAATCTGGTTGTTTTCTTTCTCAAATATATTTTCAACAATTTTTTTATAGTTTTTCAATCTATAAAGTAGAACAATTGATTTCTCTATTTAAAATTCATTGTTGAGGTTTTGCCATTGAGCATAGCGAATTCAATTAGGTTCAATTACTTGGAGGTATTTAAGTAATTGAATAACTTATATAGTTGGGACCAAATTCATATTGAAGTTTTAAATATGATTTATTTTCAAATTTGAGTGTAACCTGGGGGTCCCTGTGGGTACATTTAGGAATTTAAATTAAGAGATATTTTTTATATACAAGGAATATGGGAGTGTCCGAGAGGGTGAAGCTTGTCTGCGACCGCTGTTTTTATTCTTGATTTCAAACCCAAAATATCTTTACATTAAAATTATATCACTTTATAATTTAATTAAAATTTTATTTTCAAAATGTTATTCAAATCCCCATTTTTATTTTTGCAAAAAAAAAATAACAAAAGTGACCATTTTGCAACTTGATCTGCAACCTCCTTGAGAGACAACCCTGTGGTCACCAATGTGCTACATTAAAAGGGAAAATCCTGTTTGAGGTTTTTACGACACAAAAACACTCACATCTAGTTTACATGATTTTCTCATGGTGGAATAATTCAAAAATGAAAAATTCATTTCATAGAATTGAAATTTTTAGTTGAAAATATTAAAGAAAAATGATTACAATAGGTATGAGGCCTTATATTTCCAGACTAACACCTTTCTACCATCTCTTAAATCCAGGACTACATGATAATGGGTATACCATAAAAGGCCACAATGATCAAAAAAGACACTCCAAACTACCCACTACATCGGCATAATTTGTGTCAGAGTATCATATCACATGAATAAGGTCCTGATATCTTGATTGTAAATTTAATGTTGTAGTGGAAAAACAAAAAAAATAATTTTAAATTATCTCCCACAATTAATAGTAATTTTTTCTTTTAATTTTATAGATTTATTAAGGTTCATACTCATTAAATACATATATGTGTGTGTAAATTACAGACTCATTTGATGTGTCACCATTCCCAATTTAAAAATTCCTTTCACCTTATAAATTTCAATTATCATTTTAGGTATCAATGACCGAACCCATAAATATAGTGTTAATATTTAATAGGTCATGTAGAATGATTTGATAAAATGAATTAATCATATGAATTTATTGAATTATTTGATTCATAACTTACAATTATCATCCTTGTAATCAAATCAACTAATTTTTCAACCCATGGAACTAGAGGTTCATGGACCTAACATGGTACTATTCTTTATTGAACCATCATAAATATATATAGGAAAACAAAATTTATATTTAATTGGGAAACATTAATTATTTTAATGATTTTATCCATACATGAAAATTTTCCACATTTCTATATATAAAAATCATGGCACTCACAATAATCACAAGCAACCCATGTAATGAAGGAATCAAAATGAACCTATATAACAAGGTAGAATGCCTGAAATGTGAGTCTTTAAGTTCCTATAATGATTCATCACCACGTATCACCCTATTTTAATTGGATTAAGATTAAATAAAATATCATTATAGTAGTAATAATAGCATCACAGGTCACAAGCATCACCCAATGGTGATATCGGTACAACTCTATGATCCGTAATCTAAAATAGTAATATCACATCCTACTTAATATGGATTTTACGCAATACCTGGGATAGATGCTCCCATGAATTGGATCATTAGAAAACTCTAACATTTTCCTAATATCCCTTCTAGTATTCCCAAATTTTAATACATATGAAAACAATCTCATTCAATAAAATTTTTTAATATCCCATCCAAGTAGTCACAAAATTGTTCCGTCATCTGGTGAAAAAAATGGCCTCAGGCACGCCACCCAGTATGCCATAGGTTTCCAACTTATAGTGAGGGACCATGTGGTAAGGTGGGGAGACTATTACAATATAACAATGTATCATAGCATAAATAAACTAAAATAACATATATTGGATGTAAAAACATATAATTAACATCAATATATAGGTATGTGAAATAATAAATTGTAAAAAAAGGGGAAAAATAAAATAGTAATATCCACCAACATTACAACAATACTCTTAGTCCAATTCTCCAATTATCCCATGATATAATAATGAAAAATCAAGAATCCATGATTGGTGTCATGCCCTTGTACCTACCTATATCTATTAGGTCAAACCAAGTTCCAATTAGTGGATTTTTTAGGGATGAGATAAAGTTAGTAGTCCACCACCAACAATTCCTAGAATAATCCAATTAGTGTATATATCATAGTATTTTATAGGTTTCGAAAATTAAAAACGTCTGAAAACTAAATAATTGTTTATGAATGTTCTTCTATGACACATGGTAGTCTCTACGATCTTTGACGTAGGTCAGGTTAACTCTAATCTCAGTTTACGATGTCCAAACTTTTATAAGTAATCATATATATATAATATGTATATATATATATCTAATATATGTGTGAGGAGTAATATAGAAATATATATTGATACTAGGTTCTGCCTATACTCAAGAAGTAACTCTGATGTCCATGCATAGTCTAATGAGAAATAGACTCCATCAAGGGTACTAGAACTGAATCACTTGTTACTGAAGGGAATTATTCTCCTCAATTGAGATAGTTAGCTGAGTTTCCATTCCCAACACTTGAAGAAAGGAAACATGGAATGTTATGCCCATCATCCAAATATATATTTTGAGATGAAATTCCTGATACCAAAAGTATGGGAGTATGAATCTCCATTTTCAACAATTCCATTAACTATTATCCACATATCAATATCCACAGCCTAATAATTAAAATAAAAATTTTATCATCATTTAAATAATTTATATTGATTTCTTCCCATCAATCAATTCATATCACTTATTATACAAATTAATTATCAAATTATAACAGGTGATGTGGAATTTCCACTCACATCTATTTAATTAAAGTAATAAAATTCAATTATGATGAAAATAAATCAATTTCATTTGAAGTTTAATACAAGCCACATGGGTGGAAGTTTGATCAATCAATATATATATTAATGAGGGTTCATAATTCTAACACTCCCAAAGGGGTGAAAACTAATGCAGTTGAAATCATATATTTATATTACAAGGATATAAGGGAGTACCATAACAAGGTTCAATTAATTTATAAAATAAAAAAAATGAAACATGTGGTAATGTATCATATGTGACAGAAAGTAATCTTCTATAAAAATACAAAAAAAATTAATAAAAATTACTATACCCCCTTCCATGGGTTGTTAGATGGTCATCCATAAATTATAAACCTTTGAATAGAATACGAATGAAATAAAAAAGAATAGGAAACAAATTCCATAAATATAAAGATTTTTACCACACATAAAAATAATCATTTCTAAGGAAAGACATGCAATTAAAGGAGCAAGATGAATGGAGATTTTACTGTTAGAAATAAAATGCTTCAAATGATGTGTCAATTAGATTCTAGGAAGATGAGATTGAAATAAAACTATTTCAGGGCAAAGAGGCTCTCTCCAAAATCACATTTTTAATGGAAGACCTTTCCAAAAATTCATTTTCGATAAGGGCCTATCAGTAATGAGTTCACGGAAAAAATGGAATCAAAATTACATTTTTTCGATGGGCCATCACAAATGGCTATTTTAAATTTCGGAAAATTCATCCATCAAAAATAATTCCACAAATTTCTTAAAAAATAAATTATTATGGGTATTTCATAAATATAATTATTTGTTACATAAGATCTCCATATCATAATTATTAATATTATCCAAACCAATAAAAATATTAATAAATAAAAAATAAAAAAATAAAATCCAAAAATCTAAAAAAACTATCAAAATATTGACACATATAACATTAACACATCATTTCACACATAATTTATTTTTTAAAAAAAATACAAAAAGTCATGAAAAACACACAAAAAAAGAGTATCTGGGGGTGGAGGATCACTCGATGTATTTGGGGGAGGAAACTCCATAATGAAACCACACGTAAACCTTTTCATATAATCCAACATCTGATCATCTCTCTGACACTACTATTCACACTCCTCCTCCCTCCCTCCCTCTCTCCCTATATCAACAATATCATCGCATCCCAAGATCAGAATGACTCATCAAACAGTTTAGTGGAAGTCCATTTAACTCTCAATGAGCTCCCTTTGAGATGACCAAGGACGTCACAGATGTATCATAATAACTCATAGGTGATATTGAAGAACCAATAAATATCACTATGCCTTTGTCGACACCAAGAAAATTCCCATGTATCCATGTCCCTCTTCAAAACATAACACAATAGTGGTATATGATTCTCACTCATCCTGACTCTCTCATGAATTATAAATCATAGATTCATACATTTCCTTCAAATATAATTAGAAATTGTTATAATACTAAAATTAACATATTTACATTTAAAAAAATTCATAACCACAATATGGCTATGTTGGTCTCCTATAAGTTCCCCTTTACGGGGATCATTGTATATCTTCTTTTAAATTACTGACTCCTAAATATATGTTTCTGTAGTGGCCTATACAATATAAAAAACATTTTTCCTTTAAATTATATATACATTAATAAATATTATTACTTACCATGTGTTGTTTAAGTATACAAATATACATCACTATGCCTTATGTTTGACCACCAACCTCCCTCAACTCTGACATCCAAATGATTACCTAATCCAAAAATTCATTTCTGGATTATAGGTGAAAAATCCATCCCATAACTAATATGATATATTGTTTGGATGATGGGAGATGAAATAATGGTTGAAATATTATAATAAGCTCTATCTATAGCTCATTTTCTAGGGGTTGTCTAAAAACATAGAGAAATGGAAAAGTATAAAAATATATTATGCATCCCATATAAGATATATTAGAATATCCTAAATCGGAGGCCATAAATTCATCAAGACATTTAAAAAAATATGTAATTAATTAAATAAATTTTTAATATATATATATATATATTTATAACTTAAAATCAAGTGGTCAAACAACTACTAATGAACAAAAATGGAAACTTTATACCTTGACAAACATTAATATGAAAAATATGTTTTCTGAATTACACCATCCTTAACATTAGATAAATGTGAAAAATTATACAAAAAATCAAAATTTTATAGAAAATTTTATATAAAAACATAATATAAAATAAATTTCATAAACAATTAATCATACCTTCGTAAATACAAATCAAAATATTGATATAGATATGTCTCTAAAACTGGATCTTGAATCATCAGTTGAGAAATACTGTACCCCATCCTAATTGACATAGCATCCAATGGATATGATTAATAGGGATCATAAATAGAAATTCTGGCATTAAAAAGATAATGAAATAGAACATTGAGAGCATCTCCAACAATCCTAAAAAAATAATTATACCTGTATGAAATTTTAAAACAGATATGAAATACAAAATTCTGATAAAAATAATAATATAATAATTTTATTAATAACTAATTGTTATTAAATATATCAAAAATTTAAAAACTATTAAATATCATAATATAAATATTACATATGGATAAATAAAAAACGTAATAGATCATGGGGTTTCTCATTCTAAAACAAAGAATCTTACCTGTAAATAATTTTTAGAACAAATAAAAAAATAAAAAATGATTACTAAAAATGATTATAATACATCAATCATCATATTTATCATTATATTCATTGAGGAAAATTTCTTCATTATCATCTTCATCATCATCAACATATATATGTTTTTTAATTTCATTTCCCTCTTTTACATCACCAACATTATCTATAAAATCGTGCCTTAAATGGCGGGGTTTCATCATTGATATTTATATCCCATAAGGTAAGAGATATTTTCCTAAATATTTCATTAAAATTTTCAATAATTTTCACTTCCACTAAACCATTTTTCTCACTAAATAAATTTCATGATATACTCTTTTTATTACACTCCACCAATCAGTAAAAGTTCTCGGAAACTCACAGTAATTTTCATAATAAACATGATTTGATTGATGTGCGAACATAAATGATTCATTTAACTGAATAATATTTTTATATTTAATGTAAATAACTCCTTGTCTGGATAAACTTGAATCCCTCAATCAATATCAAACCAATTACATTCAAAAAAAATTATATAATTTGTACCCAATTAACATAACTCAATTATTTCATTCAGCATAACATAAAAGTAAACTTCAAATTAATTATGATGATATCCTTTCCAAAAAACCACTATTCATTGATTTTATTGAGCCACCATATATTCTTTTGTGGAATTGAAATCCATTAACCACATTCCCAATATAGGATTTTGTAAAAACATATTGGAGTTTTTTATAACACATAAACAACTATCAGTTTTACCTAAATATTTTTCTTCATGAAAACAATAAAATTATTAATAATAGAAATAAATGAAAAATGATTTACTGTTTGATCGAACATATCTCAAATTTTATGTCTTAAAAAAACATATTTAATTATATTAAAATCCTTCTTCAGCAGTAGACGATTTAATTTTTATAAATTTTATTTATATATGGTCATTATATTGTTTGAAAAACATATAAATAAAGCTATCTATATTAAAATTAAGAAACTATTAATTACTGCACAAATCTTTTAATTTCGTCACAATTCAATAGAACCAATATATGAGCTCTATGGAGTTCTATATCTCAATATAATCATTCACGATAACCACCATAAACATGCTCTAAAAGATTACATATGATGAACCACTATTTTTGTACCTAGATTTTACATCTAAATTGATGAATAATCATAAGAAAACAAAACCATGATATAATTTTATGTGTTTAGTGACTTCTGAAACATTGAAACATAAACAACTGGTTCATAAAATGTCTAAATCATCTCTTTCTTATTCCCTCGTAGTTTGAAAACTTCTTGACATATAATTCTCTGTACCTTTATTGAAATCATAGGGAAAATAAAAATAGGAATAGGGTGATCTAATATTCCCACTAAGGGTAAACAAGGGAGATATAAATCATAAAATAAGAATAATGTCATAAGAACCCATACATGATATTTGAAAATTGAATCCTTGTTTTCAAATATCATAATCTTGAGTCATGTAATAAATCATAGCTGTTCATAAGACATGAATGGTAAAATAACATGTTCCATGATAGAATAAAATTTCAATGAGGAATGAAATATTTTATACACATAAGCATATAAAGTTATTTCCTAAGCACTGAAGGAACTTTTCCAAGAATAACATAATGGAATGGGTTCACTTCCCAAACCGTCATAGTAATCAAGGTTCACTACCAAGATGAAGGACCCCGGGATACCATGAGAGGGGAAGGGTGAATTAGGGTGACAAATTTTTCTTTTAATGTGATGGTTCTTGTTCCCACATTGGTAGGAACTTGTTGAACCTGTATGATGAATAAGATCATAAAGAAAACATTCACATGAATAGAGAAGGCACAACACTTTTTACATGGTTTTCCACTAAGGGCTATGTCCAAAGAGCATACGCCAACAAGTTTTTGGTCGTACATAATTACACTAATCTTCAATATCTATGGATTACAATGGATCAGGCATAGTCACTATGTCCCAGGCTCACTGCCTTTACAAAGATTTAGGGATAGCTCACTGCTTCCCTCGGGTCACTCTCGTTGACTCCCCCTGACTCACTGCCCTTGATGAAGTCACGCTCAGTTTATAGACATGAAGGTCTCTTAATCATTGCATAAGAATGCATCCTCATTCATATGTTGATGCTCTGTTGATGTCAAACTCTCACCAAAAGACGAATCTCACTTTGCGCTGAGGGTACCGGGCGATCTTCCAGCTTTCGTGCAGCTTCAAAAGGACAGATGAACTTTAACAACCTTGGCGCGCTTCTCCAATCCCAACGCAGATGTTTCAATACCGGTGAACAAGTCACTTGCACGGTAAAAATTCAGCATGCAGGTGACAACAAACTACTTGCGCGACACTACCTCCTTCGACACCAAACTTGCACGATGTTGCGCCTTTAACTCCCCAACTGCCTTGGTCGTGCAACCAACAGTCGGCACAGAGCCTCTACTTGGGCGACCCCACAACCACTTCTGCGACTCAACCACTTGCGCGATGAGAGCTCAAAAAATATATATGTCTTGAATTTCATTGTAGATGAGGAGGGGTGGTCCACTATTTATAGGAAAACTTGACCCCCTGTGTGGTGGCGCGCAAGTCTTCCCTCGGCGCGTAGGTTTCGGCGCGCAGCTCATCCTCCCTAGCCTCTACCGCGCTACTCACTTGTGCGACCACACAAATACTTGCGTGACCTTCTTTCATTTTCCATATTTTGAAGTTATGATCTTGAAAAAAAATAGGCGCACAAGGTTCCAGTCCTTCTAGTCACCGGCGCACGAGTCTCTTCACGGCGTGTAGGTCACTTGCACAACCAGCCCAAAACTTGTGCGTCCCTTATCCCTTTGTGATTTTCCCATGTTATGATCTTGAAAAACATATGGAGTAAAAGTTTCCTCTTCATCAAGTACACGACGCGCAAGAATCTTTGCTAATATTGTTGTCTTCTTGAACTGTATGATCTAGTTACTAGTACACATTCTGAACATCCACTGAGTATTTAAAACAAACATAAATCATACTCCAAATCATATATAGAAGTCCATGGTTCCAACGACCACCCCCTTTGGGTTTGTTGGCAATCAGAAAATAAATTAAATAGATCGTCATCCATGTGCAAACCAAAAACACAAGAATCAACTCACCCAACACTCTAAGTATGCATGAGCAATGCTCGGTGTAGAAAACAAGAGAGGAAGCTTGAATTGGGTTCTAGTGTTTTGGAATTCTCAGTGATGTTGAAGAATCATTACATGATCGATGAATTTCTTCTTATCCTTCTCACTGAATTTTCATTGTGTCACAAGACCATTATATGCCTGAACATTCCTGAATTTATTCCTTTCTCCCCTATTGAAAATAAACCCAAAGACCTGTAATTTGTTCAACGTTCAGCTCAATCCATTCTCCCCCTTGATATTATCTCCCCCATAAACCTACATCACATCCATAAAAAGATAAAAACAGTTATCACAAATGGGGTGAGGGGTATTACGTAACCTCCATATGCATTGGGAGGTGCCTGAACACTGAGGTTCAACCAATGCTTCTCAAACACAGCCATGGATAGTGTCTTGGTCAGGATATTAGCCACATGCTCATCAGTTCCCACATGATCCATTCTAATCACCCCTTGTTCAACTTTTTCTTTGATACAGAGATACCAGATTTCAATATGTTTTGTACGGGAATGCTGAACAAGATTCTTCATAAGATTAATTGTGCTCTTGTTTTCACAATAAATCTCCATTGGTTGCATTAACTCAGCACTAATATCTGTTAATTGTTGCATCATCCATAGCAGTTGAGTGCATGCCTTTGTGGTAAAGATATACTCAGCATCAGCAGTACTAAGAGAAGTACTTTCTTGTTTCTTGCTCAACCAGCCAACACATTTCTTCCCAATATAGAAGGCTCCACCACTAGTGGACTTTCTGTCTACTACATCACCAGCCCAGTCAGCATCAGAAAATACAGATAATTCACTATCCCTGCCTGCAGAAAAAAATAACCTGAAGTTATGTGTACCTTTAATGTACCTCATGATTTTTTACTACCTCCATATGTTCCTCCTTTAGATTACTCTGAAAGCGGTCCGTAAGGCAGGTGAAAAGGACAATATATGGTTGTGTCCATGTCAGGTAAACTAGGCTCCCAATGTTCCTCATGTACATGGTTGGATCAATAGAGTCCCCATCCTCATGCTTTCCATGTTTAGTTCCATCTGTAATCGTAGTTGAAATTGGTTTGGAGTCTTGCATATTAATCTTCTTCAACAGCACTCTTGCATATTTTTTCTGAGAAATGAATGTGTATTATTTATTTTGAATCACCTACAGCCCCATGAAATATGTGAGCTCCCCAATCATAGAAATTTCAAATTATGATTTCATGTGGTTGGAAACTTTATCCACTAATTTCTGCCTACTACCACCAAATATGATATCATCAATGTAGACTAGAACCATGAATTGTTCTTTTGGAGAATTCTTCACATAGAGATTGTGATCTACTCTTTCTATTTTGAATTCCAGCTTCTTGAGATATGAATCCAGCCATGAGTACCACGTCCGTGGTGCCTACTTCAATCCATATAGATCTTTCTTCAGTTTGCAGACCTTTGTTTCATCAATACCCAAAACAAATCCCACTGGTTGTTCAATGTAGACTTCTTCTTCGAGTACACCATTCACGATTTTTGTCTTGACATCCATTTGATATACTTTATATCCTCTTTGGAGTGCCTTGTCATGGAAAATCCTAATTGACTCCAGTCTAGCCACTAGAGAAAAGGTTTCTTCAACATCAATGCCTTCAATATGGAAGTATCATTTACATACTAGTCATGCTTTCTTTTTTATGACACTTCTATGCTCATCAAACAAATTTTTGACGATCCATTTGGTACCAATAACATTGTGACCTTCAGGTATCTGGACAAGATCCCATGTCTGATTCTTGTCAATCTGATCTAATTCATAATTCAGGGCTTTCACCCAAGATTCATGATTTGCAGCTTCATCGAATGAGGATGGATCTACAACTGATAGAAATGCAGATTTTGTGTTATTCCTCATCCTTCTTGTTTGAGTGGTTGCACTCCTGTCCCTAATTATTTTGGATGGATCAATCTAAGCTCTTCGATTTCTCCTACGTGGTTCAGTAGCCTTCTATTTAGCCACATTTTCTTCTTTAAATTCTTCTTCTGAGTCAACATCATGATGTGACTGCGGAGTGTTTTGTACAGTTCCTCTATTTATGAATTTGTATTTTCTTCACATTCAATTTCTTCCTGACTTTCTATCACATCATTATATGACGTCCTTGAAAAAATTGTGGTTTTCTCTTCAATTATCTTAACATAACTACTTTCCAAAATCCTTCCTAAACACTTGTTCAAACATTTTTAGGATTTTATGTTCATTGAGTATACGAGGAAAATTCCTTCATCTGCATTGTCACCATACTTCCCTTGATTTCCTTCTTTTTTCCTGATGAAGCATTTACTTCCAAAGACACGAATGTATTTTAAGGAGGGCATTTGTCCATGCCACAATTCATATGGTTTCTTTTTCTCACCAATATAAAGTCTTGTTCGATTCTGAATGCACACTGCATCTTGAACATCCTCTTTCTAGTAGTGTCCTGGAATACGAATCTCAATCAACATAGTTCGTGCCATGTTGTTCACCTGTAGATTCTTACATTCCACAACTCAATTCTGTTGTGCAGTTCTCACAGCATCTACCTCATGATGTATCCCATGTTTCTCGAGATAATTTTCAAATTCAATGGACATGTATTCTCCTCCATTTTCAGATCGAAACACTTTGATTTTTCGTCCAGTATCATTCTCGGCGATTCGCCGATATGTTTTCATGCAGTCAATGACTTTTCATTTCTTGTGAATGACCATCACACATGCCATTCTACTATAATCATCTATGAAAATGACAAAGTACCTTTCTCCATGAGTTCCAGCAACATTTATCGGCCCACATACATCTGTATGAATCAGATCAAGAAGGTGATATGCCCTTTTCTTCTTTGGATGATATGAACTACAGACCAACTTCCTACGAATGCAAGGATCACAAGATTTTTCACGCTCATGATTCAGGTTGGGATTGTCCATGACAATTCTCAATTTTGATATTTTCTCCATGTCTTGTTGATTGATGTTTCCCATTCTCTGATGCCACAAATTGTTTTCTTCTTCAACAGTCATGGAACATACATTTTCATTACTATCAACCTAATACAAGTTTCCATCTGTTCTGCATCCCTTCATAAGTGCATTGCCTGTCTTTCCCTTGATAGTGCAGCCTTTCTGATTAAATGTAACTATAAGTACCGAGCCACATAGTTGACTCACACTGAGGAGATTATGACATAGGCCATCTACTTAAAGGACTTCAATCTTCTTTAGTCCTCAATTAGCTAATTCGGTACATCCACTCCCTTTAATTTTCAGAGCCCCATCATTACCAAATCTTACTATACCATCAACCTTCCTTTTGATATCCATTAGTAGGTCGGAATTACCTGTCATATGAGATGAACAACCGCTATCCAGAATCCAGGTACTGTTGTTATTTGTAGCATTGAGGGACACCTCTGCATGGTTAGATTTATCAATCTTCTTCCTTTCTTTCCATGAGACATTGTATTGAGTATATAGTACTGATGGACTTTGGATTGTCTCTTCTGCATAGCTAGGTTCTTCATAGTTGAAATCCTCTTTAAGAGGAGAAAAAATGTTTGAAAGAGCAACACTGTCTTGCTGATGAGACATGACTTGTCTTGAACTTCGATATGAGGTGTCCATGTCCCTTCTCTACCAGCAATTAGCATCCTTATGACCAAATTTAGAACAACGATAACAATATCCATAGAAATATTTTCTTCCATAATAAATAGGATATGAATTTTTCATCCTTTATTGAACTTATATATCTTTTCCATTCAGATAGATTCTTTCGTCTTCTCAATAATACATGGTATGGCCCAGATAGCCACAGAACTGACACTTCATGAGAGGAAATGTCTTCTCAATTGAATTTCTCCTCATACCTTCTTCCTTGATAGAATAGTTAGATTTTATGTCATTTTTGAATGTTTGATGATAATTTTCAATTCTCCATTTAGTTTCGATTAAGGGTTCCTTTTTTGGCACTTTAGGCAATGTTTCAACATGTTCAACTTTCATCTTATCTTTCTTTTGGATCTTTTCACTTCCAGTAGTTGATGTCTGAGCCTCACAGCCAATTCCACTCTTTCCCATCCAAGCGGGTCTTTGATCACTCAAGATTTTTTCAACCCCATCTGAACCACACTTGGCTCTTGCTAGTAATTCTGCATCTGAGAATCTTCCAAACTATATTTTCTTCCTCGGTTCTTTTGGAATTGACTCAGTCTCAAGTTTACTCCTTAGAGTATCAACTTCCTCCTCTAGACCTTTAGCAGTCTTGGATTTTTCATCAAGTCTGGAGGTGAGGTCATTGATGATATTTTCCTACTCTTCAATTCTCAGCTTTAGATCCATAACATCATCATTGCTTTCAATTATTTTAGACTGTACCTTCAAAAATTCTTTCAATCGTTCAATTTCAGCTTCATGTTGATCAACGTATTCAGTTGATTATTCTACAATTTATTTCCACTTATTTCAACTCTTAAATTTAATCTTAAGCATATTAACCACATCCTTATGTTGCATCTCGGGATCTACACAAGTTCTCAGTTGTTTTTCTCCACCAGTATCTTCTGACTTTTCAACAGTGGCCATCATGGAAGAATGGTTCCCAGTTCTAAATTCTGGTTCTTCTTCATCACATAATTCATTATCATCTTCTTCCTCTTCATAGACAAAACTCTTACTTTTCATATTCTTTCTAGATTTTAAGTCTCCCTTTTTGAAGAACCTTCTTTGAGGTTTCTCGAAGCTTTCATCTTCACTATATTCATCATTGATCTTTCTTACGAACTGAGAGGTAATGTTCCCAACTTTTCCACAATGAAAACATATGAGAGGTAACTTCCCTTTGAATTTCCCTTTCCCCTTCTGGAACTTCTTTGAAATGAAAGAAAGAATTTATTTTTCTTCGTCATCTTCACTGCTACTATATTTTGAGATTTTCAGTATATACATGTCCTTGAATGCCATTTCCATGCTCACACGAGTCGTAGCATCTTCAGGTTTGACTCTCATTTCATATTATACCAAGCTGCTCTATAGATCATCCAGAGAATGTTTTTAAATATCTCTTTCTTCAAGGGATGACACCTTTGCAATATACATAGGTGGAAGTATTATTAATATTTTCTTTACAATATCAATTTCTTTGATTTCTTCTCTTAAACCCCTAATTGCTCCAACCACTTCAGTAATTCTATTGAAGAAAGAGTCTACATTCTCATTTGAATGCATCTTCAGATCATCAAACTGATTGTGTAGCACTTGTAGTTTCGCCTCCTTCACTTTCCTATCTCTTTCATAAATATTCTCGAGTTTATCCCACATGGATTTTTCTGAGGGGAAATTCATCACCTTTAGGTAGATCTGATCATAAAGGGCTGTAGTGAGTGCATTTTGTTCTTTAGCATCTGCATCAAGAATTTTCCTATCTATTTCAGTCATAGCTAGGCCTGTTGGATCAGTGACTTGTATTCCTTGAATAGTAGAAAAGAGAACTTCCATTCCAAGATATATTAGATGAGATCTCATTCTGTTCTTCCAGATCAGGAAATTACTTCCATCGAAGTGAGGGACTCCCCCATCATTGACTGCATTCTCCGTGATGATAAATGACATATTCAACCCCATGAACCTTTATGGTCTGATACCACTTGAAGGACCCCGGGACACCCTGAGAGGGGAGGGGGGAATCAGGGTGACAAATTTTTATTTTAATGTGATGGATCTTGTTCCCATGTTGGTAGGAATTTGTTGAACCTATATGATGAATATGATCAGAAAGAAAACATTCATATGCATAGAGAATGCACAACACTTTTTACTTGGTTCACTACTAAGGGCTACATTCAAGGAGAATATGCTGACAAGTTGTCGATTGTACCTAATTCCACTAATCTTCACTATCAGTGGATTGCAAAGGTTCGAGCATAGTAACTTTGTCCCATGATCACTGACTTTACAAAGGTTTAGGGATAGCTCAGTACCTCCCTCGGGTCACTCCCGTTGACTCCCCCTAACTCACTGCCCTTGGTGAAGTCATGCTCAGTTTATAGATATGAAGGTCTCTTTATCATTGAATAAGAATGAATTTTTTATCATATGTAGATACTCTGTTAAAGTCCAACTCTCACCAGAAGACAAATCTCACTTTTCACTGAGGGTACCGGGCGATCTTCTATCTTTCGTGCAGATTGAAAAGGATAGATGAACTTTAAGAACCCTAGCGCACTTCTCCATGCCCAACGCAAATTTCAATCCCGGAGCATAAGGAACTTGTGCGGTGCAAATTTGGTTCGCATGTGACACCAAAATACTTGCTCGATACTGCCTCCTTCAACACCAAACTTGCACGTCGTTGTGCCTTTAACTCCCCAACTGCCATGGTCACACATCCAACAATCGGCGCACATCCTCTACATGCGTGACCCAACAACCACTTGTGCGACTGAACCACTTGCGCGACGAGAGCTCAAAAATTATCTATGTCTTGAACATCTTTGAAAATGAGGAGGGGTGGTCCTCTATTTATAGGAAATCTGGACACCCTGCGCTGTGGTGCGCATGTCTTCCCTCGGCGCACAAGTTCCGAGGCGCAGCTCATCCTCCCTAGCCTTTACCACGCTACTCACTTGTGAGACCACACAAATACTTGCGCAACCTTCTTTCCATTGCCATATTTTGAAGTTATGATCTTGAAAAAAAATAGGTGCACAAGGTTCACTTCCTATTTCATTCATATCAAACTAATGAGATATAAATCATTACCAAATACATTGGTAGGAGATATTCCTCACACCCATCATTAGTTATAATGTGGCAGTAGTCCTTGGTTATAACATAACCCCCATCACATAATTAAAACCATTAATATGTGCGATATAAGAACATAATTAATTCATCAAATTATAACCCACATAAAATGAGTTTCAAAAACATTTCATCACAACATAAATCATGGAAAATAAATGGGTTTCATAAATATCATTCCATCATAATCATAAAAAATACATAATAATAAAGATAGTTTCCTTGAATAATATACCAAATAAATCATAATTTGCATCAAATAATGTTATCATATATGGAATCAAATTTTGAAATATCACTTGAAATAATTATTTTAAAATAAACATTTCCATTTTAAAATCAAGTTTCTAGAGATACATGCAATTTCCAATGAAAAAAATCATTTAAAATGACCTTGTAGTATTTTATTGGTGGCATAAAATAATTAAATAATCATGATGGTTATAAAATCAACTCATTTAATATAACATAAAAATGTTCCTTATATTTTTTTTTAAAAAGGTCACAAAGAATATCATTTACAAAATGAAATAATAAATCTTTTAAAAGAATTTTTTAATGAGTCATACATGATTAAAAACGACTTTAAACTAATCATAAATGAATAGTAAAAAAATTGAATCATTTTATGAAAACATGTACAAAGAATAAAAATAAATTTTTATGAAAATATTTAAAAATATTATCTTTAAAAGAGAGTCCTTTATAAATATCATATTATTAATGTGATAATTAATCAAATGAAATTATTATGTTTATCCACAATAAAAAAATTATATAAGTTTATATAAAACATAATATATTCAAAATTATTTTCACACATAATCTTAGCTTCACATAGTCACATTTGTAGACGTTTGACCCGAAGAATGGAAATTGGTTTAAGAATTTCCTTACCACTTTATAATCAGACAAATAATATTCCCCACAAAAGTAATAATTATCAGACAATACATTGAAAACCATAAAAATAATTATAATCATGATATGATATGTCAAAGGGAATTATGTATATAAAAATTAATAAATCATCTATCAATAATTCATTAATCACACAAAAGTAAAATTGAGACAAGAAACCCTAAACTCATGATCCACTTTAGTTTTTCAAACCTTAACATCTGATATAATGTATTCAATAATGTTATAAATTATTTCCATAACCACATTCATTTTTATAATACCTTATATTATACTTTTGTATCATTTTACTACTCATTCATTAATAGTATTTAATTATATTTATTATTTTATGAGTTTTCATTTATTGGTTTCATGTTCGGTTCACATGTGTATAATTATTTATTTTCTAATAAATGAGAATAAAAATAAAAAATTGAAATTAAATGGTATTAATTCACTTAAATATGTTTAAATATCCACATAAATGATTTTTATTTATAATATGGGGAAGTTTCATTTGATATAATGCTAATGATAAATGTTTATCTTACTTTAGATGTTTTTTCTGACCAACACGTAGTAGTATTTTTAATTACTATTGTTTATAAATATTAGTTCCAAAAAATAAATATGTTATTATATACCTATTAATTTATTCTTTAACCATAATAATACTTTTATGACCATCCGTGATTGAGCTAATATAAAATTGAAAATTATTATCTAGATATATAATTAACCTTCATAATTTTTAAAAATGGTTATGTCCCATTGAATAAAATATGGCAATAAGAATGATGGATATAATATTTCATTTAGCAATAAATAATTATTTTATATTCATTATAATTGAGATATTATGGTTTTATGGGTGAAGGAAGTTATGATAATAATGAAAAATACATTAAATAAAAATATCTTTTTGAGAATGTTACCTCTTGAATATAACCTCCATGAATTCTCTCTTAATGGTCATTGGGTTGGTCATTCAGTGAGAGTATAATAACATGGACTTGGGGAGAGTGGGGAGGAGAGGTTTTGGTCGATATTTGAAAATATTTAAATCTTTTGAGGAGAATTGGGGTTGTGAGGTGTTTTATTTAAACATAAGGAGGAGTGGTTTTAAGTTATTAAATAATGATTTTTTATTTAAATAATACCCAATTTTGGTGCAATTAATTAAAAAATGAATGATAGTTAATTTTTTTAACAATGTTTATGGTCGAGAAAAAATCCACCTCCTATTTTTTAGTGAATTTTTGAATTCAACTTTTATAATTGACCTGCTATATTAATATCAAAATTATTATCTAGTCCAAAAGGATAAGTCCACCTTATTAAATATAAAAAAATTTACACCAATGAAATTATATTTTTTCCAAAAATACTTTTTATAGAATGAAAATTTTCCTCTGGAACATCATTGAGTAATTTTTTCTTAGAAGAAGACATCCATTCATTGGCAATCCTATCTACTAAATTATTTTCTTCAGGGTAGGCATGAGGGAGGATAGGAGTTATGGAAGAATGAGAGTCCATTTATTTTATATATCATTCACTGAGATTCCAATAAATATGAATCATACCATTCATTATTTCATAAACCATAGTAGTGGATTCACATTTAAGAAATAGGTTAGGAAAACAACATTTTTTCCATATCAACCACAATGTTTAATCCCATAATTTCATCCTTTAAAGGGGTGTAGATTCCACAGAGACTATAAACTAATAACATTACACCATCTAAATGATTTTAGAAAATAGAACTATATCCAGAGGGACCTAGATTTTCTCTCAAATCTCCATCGGTGTTATGTTTATTTCAACTTGGGTTTGGGTGGATTCAAATGAATCCCTATATTCCCATAGGTGTAGAGTAATTTCTTGTAATTTCAAAATGCTTTATAATAGTACAATCATTGATAGTGTTATCTTAATTACCTCATTGAGTGGAATATAATGTTTTAAAATCCATGAAAATTTGAACCAGGGAAAAATTAAAAGATATGGAACCATTATTAAGGAACATTTTTCTCTTAGAGTTGAAAATGACATGCATAATTTCTCTAATGGAAGCCACAAAGATATTTTACCAAATTAATCATTGTATTCAAATAGATAAGTACGCCTATACTGCATTACATCCTCTAGTTACAATGTTTCTTTATCAATTTTTTCACTAGAATACTTAACCATATGATTTGTCTTATTTCATAGAACTTTATCTCCACAATGTAGTACATCTACTGGTTTATCTTGAGAAGAAATATCTAACTATAGTTGTATTAACTCTATGTTTAGTACATGTGAATGATCATGTATGTACATACCCAGAAGGGATACATGAAATGAAATATGAACATGAACGAGATTCAGTGGATGTTCCTGTTGACAATCTACCATCCCGATATGATCAATAATTTAAAACAATTACGACCTGAAAATTATAAATTGCACTTCAAAAATAAAATGTTGATATTTGAAAATTTATTTGGGGGAAATCCACATCTTAAAAGAGTCCAATAAAAATTACTCTTAAAATCATGGAATGTAAAATGAAAAAGTCACCATATAGAAATGATTTTGAACATGATAATATTACCAGAAAGAGAAAATAGGGATATAGAAGATAATTTTAACTATTAGGTTTAGATTGAGAATGATAGAGTACACAATATTTATGAGGTTATTTAAGACACAACCATAGACGAAATAGGTCTAAAAATTTCATTAAAAACATCATAAATGATGATAATATGATAAAATTTTATTTCAAAATCATTTGAGAAGATATACTTAATTTATTTCATCTCATAAGTACAATCTCAATATTTGGTTATGTATTTTGAAATTTTTGCTTCATTTCGTACTCCATAGAATAAGGTTGAAAATGTAACTCCCAAATAAATAGGGTATCAACATATTAATAATAGTATGAAAATTCAATCCATATATCTCAATTTATAATAAAAAAAAGAATGGTTTTCACATGTTTTCTTGTACACATAAATCTTCATATGGTTACGTAATGCATTAAACTCAAAAACCTAATCTAGTGATCAATGTAAACAATTTCATATATCATTACCCTTATGAACCTACTGAAATATTAAAATAAACATGTCATTAATTCCCTACGAAAATTGATGTAGATCATAAATCTCCCACAAAAATCATGTGATGATAATTATCATGTATTCTCTTGAAACATTGTTATAATATGAAAATCCGTAGTGAAAACATGAACGTTTTCATAAATAAATTCTTTCGTCAAACCATTCATCAAAAACATCTATAAACTCAATCCATAAACAACCATATTGTCATGTTAATAATAATTTCCAATTTCATCAATATTATACCATTTATTTTATATCAAAAAAATATCTCTTAATCTCATTATCTCCCCAACATCATGTACGTATTAAAGGTTATCATTCCCTCAATCTTGTGTTCTCAAAAAATATAACATTACCACTAAAATTACTTTTCATAGTTATTGGTACTCTTCAATAGATACATTGAAATACTAAGTTAAAACTATAGTGGAACAATCCTTAGATGTTCCATTATTCATGTATAGGGAGATAATCACTTGATATATCACAAAAGAATGAACAATAAGATTTTCATTGGTCTCACTCTCACAAAATTATTCATGAAATTCTCAACTAAGGAGGGGGATAAATGTTCCCAAATTGTCATGATTTACTTCATCCAATCATATTTCAAAAGATTTCCATTTTCCCATTTCCTTTATATTTTTATGGATAATCATCCATATTATCCCATAGAATGGGGAATTGATTCACATAATTGCAAAACTCATTACATTTAAAACATTTTTGTGCGGGTGGTTCATTTTATTGAAAATTTCTCTATAGTCACATAATTATATAACTTCCTCCCAACACATAGGAAATTTGTTTCCCAATTTCTATACCATCCACACAAAAAATATATTCCAATTACCTTAATAAAAATTCCTCTATGATTATTCACATATATTTATCATATATGTGATATCATCTATATCTCTCCATTGTTTTTAGAATTTCCATTGAATTATATTTTTCTATTCTTATCAAAATGATTATATTGATGGATAAGTCCAATTTATATCTATACCTTGAAAAAATATTGAGCAACATAGCTTATGTTACCATTGTCCCTTATATACAATGCACATTGAATACTTTGTTTTATGCAACCCAATAATCAAAAAATGTTACTTTTTGGATTGTTAAATATACCAGAGTCATACATTCTAATCCATGTAAAATATTCATCATGGGTACTTATGGATTCATTGTCATTTTTATTTAACTCATGAAATTACATCTTCAGCTATGAACATAAAATATGAGGCAGGTACTTGTTTAGTAATATATTCTTCAAATCATCCAATTATATTTATTGTGTTTCATATTCTTCCCCATATTCATGATAATATTAAACCATTGATATGGATAGATTTCTATATAATAAACATCTAGGAAATATTTTTCTCTTCCCAGTAATTGAATAACATCTAATATTTTCCCAATGCGTTCGATCCATTTCTGAGCCACTAATGGATCATAAAGTCTACCGAAAGATGATTGTTATTTCCTCATGAAGGAATCAATAAAAAAATTCATGTATTTTCTCATTTAGAAGCCCACTATGATTCATATATTTTGTGAGTATATAAATAATAATCTCTATTTTTTCTCCCATTACACTCGGTTGCTCAGAACAACAATTGTTTCTTTTACCTTCACATTCAGTATTAACATGGATCCTTCTCCTACCAACCATTGGATAAAACCAAAAATTAATGTTTTATAAGAACACATAAAACAATAAAAATCACATAATCTGTGGAAATTACTTGTACAATTTCAATCTATTACACGGTAGGTTTAAACCATGTTTTTTTATGATTGTTACCAAAACCATAGGATTGTAACATTGACTTACAAATAGGGTTATTACTACAGTCTTCACTTCCTACATTCCAATGGACAACTAAACATTAATCTAATACTAATAATAATGTATTACTATTTTAATACAAATATATTACATCTAAATAGATGTATATTCATAATAAAAAAAATTCATCAAAGAATCAAATGGGTTTAGTGTCTTTGGAAACATGGAATCCTAAAAAACTAGTTCATAAAATATCTACATCATATCCCACTAAATACATCATAACTAGAACCCTTTTGGAAATATAATTGCTATTAACTTTCTTCATATCCTGGTAAAAAGAAAAATAATTAATGAGTGGTCTCAAATTCCTAGTAAGGCAAAATACGGGAGATATCAGCCATAATATAAGCATAAGGGAATAAGAACATAAAAAATAAAATTTTAAAATTCAACTTGTATTTACAAGATAATATTATTCAATCATTGAAGAATCATATATGTTCATAAGAATTGAATAATAAAAAAACCGAGCTATGAGAGAATAAAATTAGTATATGGCATGAAATGTCGCATTCATGTAAGTACAGAAAATTATTTGATTACTTGTAAAGGCTCTTTTCAAGGACTATCTTAGTAGAATGTGTTCACTCCCCAATCCACCATAATAGTCATGTTTAACTATGAATACTATCATGGAGGAGAATATCCTTTACTTAACTACCTTTACTCCACATTCGTGTCATGTCTTAAAGAACCGATTTCACTTAATGATTAAATTTTTTCTTACTGAATTGAGTTCACATACTATTTTAGTTACAACAATCACATGTTTTATAAATCATTACTCAATTAATTGGAGGGAGATATAGGTTTGAATAGATTTTGTTTCTAATTCCACCACTATCCTTCTTTATAATTAAACCATAATTAAAAAATGAAAACCATTCTTATGTGAACCACAAGAATTAAATTCATTGATCATATCTGAACCCATGTAATGAAATGAGTTTTATAAACATTTCATCATCACATAACTCATTGAAAAAATTTGGTTTCATAAATATCATGACATCTTAAACATAAACAATACATAATGATAATAAATATAGTATCACGAAATTATATTTCAAATAAATCATATTTAACATCAAACAAAATTATCTTAGATGGAAATTAATTTTGAAATATCTCTTGAAATAATTCATGGAAAAAACAAAATTACCATTTTCAAATCATTTTTTGGATATTCAACCAATTATAATTATTTTTTTAAAATAATATTATATTCTATTAATGGATAATTCAAATAATTAAAGTGTTAGGGTGGAGGAAAAGTCCTCTCAATACATATATGTTAAAAATGTATTCCTTTCATATTTTTCTTCAAAAAATTCACAATGATAATCAATTGTAAAATGAAAAAAAATCCATTAAAACCATATTGAAAAAACTCATGTATTAAAAAAATCTATTTTAAATGGATCATAAAATGATTTTAATAAAGTATTGATTCACTTTTTGAATACATGAAGAAGGACGAAAGATTGAATTTTTGGGAAATTTTTAGAACGATAATTTTTAAAAGAACTTCCAGTATAATTATCATATAATTGAAGTGATTATTAAAAAATGTATTAGATATATGTATACACTGTAAATCAACAAAAATAAACTACCCTCAACCGGATCATATCATTGATGTGATTATTAACACCTCTCTAACTTCTCTTAAACCTGGACTAGGTGACATTGGGATGATCATAAAAGGAAACAATAATAAAAAAAGACACTCCAAACTACCCACTACATGAGATTAATTTGGGTCAGGGTATCATATAACATGACTAAGGTCCAAGCATATTTATTTTAAATTTAATTTTATATAGGAAAAAAATTATTTTTAAATTATCATCCACATTTAATAGTAATTTTTTCATTTAATTTTTTAATTTCATTTAGGTTCGTACTCTTAAAAATATGTGTGTGTATGTGTCTGTAAATCATAATCTCATTTGATGTTTCGCAATTATGAATTTATAAAATCCATACACCTTATAAATTTAAATTATCATTTTATATATCTATAACATGTCCCACAAATCCATTATCATGATTTAATGGGTCATGTAAAATTATTTGATTAAATGAATTAACATTTTGAATTTATTGAATTTTTGGATTCATAAATTACCATTTTCTATCAAGATATCAAATCAACTAATGTTTCAACCCGTGGAAGCATAGGTTCATGGAAAAAAATGGTACAATTGGTTAATTAATATTTCATCATCCATATATATAGGAAAACACAATTTATATTTTTTTGGGAAACTTTAATTATTTCAATTATGTTATCCCTACAAGAAAATTTATCACATTTCTGTATATAATAATCAAGGCACGCACAAAAATCATAAGAAACCCAAGCATTGAATGAAACAAAATAAAGCTATATAAAAAGATAGAAATCATGAAATGTGAGTCCTGATGTTCCTATAATGATTAATTGTCAATTATGTCACTATTGTAATTGGATTAATATTACACACTATATCATTATAGTAATAATAATAACGTCACATGTCACATGCATCACCCAATGGTGATATTTGTACATCTCTAAGAGGCATAATCCAAAATAGTAATATCTCATCCTAGTTAATATGGATTTTACCATGTACCTAGGATAGATTATCCCAAGAATTGGATCATTAAAAAACTCTAACAGGTTCCAGATCTCAATTATAGTATTCCTAAATACTAATATATATGAAAAAAATATCCTTCAATCCAACCTTTTAACGTCCCATCCTTGTAGCACCAAAATGGTTCCTTTATCTTGTGGTAAAAAATGGCCTTAGGCACACAACCCAGTACGCCATTGTTTTCGAACTTACAGAGAGGGGCCATGTGGAAATGATGGGAGAATATTACCATATATCATAGTATCATATCATAAATAAACATAAATAACATATATTGGATGTATAAAATATAGTAAACATCAAAATAGATGTGAAATAGTCAATTGAAAAGGTAAACATTCAATCAATATTAATAACAATCAATCCATAAGGATATTCATATACAAATTATTTCATGTAATCATGATATCGAAAAGAGAATATAGAGGATACATTGTATACATATATAAAAAATTCTATAAAAAAGTGGAAAAATAAAAACATAATATCCACCAACATTACAACAATATTATTAGTCATCTTCTCCAATTATCCCATGATATAAGAATGGAAAATCAAGAATCCATGACTTCTGGTATGTCCTTTTCCCTACCTACATCTATAAGGTATATGTGTGATCCAATCAGTTGATTGTTTGGGGAAGAGATAAACTCAGTAGTCCACAACCTAAAATTCGTAGAATAATCCAGTGAGTGTATATGTCATAGCATTTTTTATATATATAAAAATAAAAACTACTGAAAACTAAATAATTGTCGACTAAAGTTCATGTAAGACACATGGGAGACTCTTTTGTCATCGGTGTAGTCTGGGTTAACTCTAATCTCAATATACCATGTCTAAACATTTATAAGTAATCATATATATATATATATATATATATTTTATATATGAATATAAATTATATATATGCAGAGATATATAGGAATATACCATGATACTAGGTGACACCTAGACCTAGGGTGTAACGCTGATGTTCATATATAGTGTAATGAGAAATAGGCTCCAGTAAGGGTACTTTCACTAAATAACATGTTAATGGGAAACATTATTCTCATCACTTGAGACAGTGGGGTGAGTTTCCATACCCCAAAATAGATGAAAGGGAACAAGGAATTTCATGCTCATCATCCTAATAAATATCGTGAGATAAAATGACTGATACCAAAATTAAGGGGGTATAAATCTCCATGTTCAACAGTTCCCTTAACTATTGTCCGCAGACCAATATCCAAACCCTAATAATAAAAATAAAAAAGTTATCATCCATTAAATAATTTATATTCTTTTATTCCCATCTAACCATTGGTATCAAGAATTATAAAATTTCGTTATCAAATTATAACATGTGATGTGTAATTTCCACTCACATCCATTTAATTAATTACAAAAATTCACCTTTTAAGAAAATTAATCAATTCCATTTGAAGTTAAATCCAAAACACATAGGTGAAAGGTTGATCAATCAATATTAATATTAATGAGGGTGATTAATTCATCACTCCCAAAGGGGTGAAAACCAATCCAGTTGAAATCTGATAATTAATTTACAAGGATATAATGGAGTTCCATAACAAGGTTTAATTAATCTATAAAATAAAAAAATTAATGAAACATATTGAAATGTATGGTATGTGGTAGAAAGTAATCTACTATAAAATGAATAATTTTTTAAGGAAAATTACTATACTACCTTCCATGGTTTGTTAGATGGTGATCCATCAAGTATAAACCTTTGAATAGAAGAAGAATAAAATAAATTAGAAAAGGAAACAAATTCCCTAAATATAAAGATTATTATCTCAAAAATATAACTATGTCAATGTTCAGATAAGAAAATAAATGAGTATGATGAATGGAGATCTTACTGTTATAATCCAATGCATCTGATGATGTGCTGATCAGAGACTAGGAAAATGATAGTGAAATAAACCTATGTGAGTAAAAAGATTCTCTCTCCAAAATCACATTAGTGATGGACAACCATTCCAAAAATTCGTTTTCAATAAGGGTCTTTCACTAATGAGTCTCCAAAAAAATGGAATCATAATTTCATTTTTTTCGATTGTCCATCACAAATGGATTTTATATTTTCAGGCAATTCATCCATCACAAATAATTAAATATGTTTATTAAAAAATTAAATTATTATGGGTCTTTTGTTAATAGAATTATTTATAATGGAATATATCTCTATCATAATTAATAATACTTTCCACAACAATAAAAATTTTAATTAACAAATAAAATAAGAATAATAATTAAATCTAAAAATCTAAAAAACTCAAAAAACAATTAATGATAAACATTACATAGATACATCATTTCAAAAAAATATGATTTTTAACCAAAAAATTCATAAAAATTACAAGACAATTAGTATCTGGTGGAGGAGGATCACTCAAAGGATTTTGGGGAGTAAACTACATAACAAGACCACACGTAAGCCTTTTCATATACTCTAACATCTGATCATCTCTTTGAAAATACTATTCGCACGCCTCCTCCCACTCTCTCTCTCTCTCTACATCTAAAATATAATCTCATCTCGAGATCAGAATGACTCCTCTCACTGTGTAGTGGATGTCCATAATAATACCCCAAGAGATCCCTTTGATCGGACCTAGGACATCACAGAAGTGTCATAATAACTCATTGGTGTCTGTAATGACACAATAAATATCACCATACCTCTCTCAACACCACTAAATGTCTCATATATCCAATCCCCTCATCAAAACCTAACACAATAGCAGCATAAGATTCTCACTTTTCATGACTCTCTCATGAATGAGAAATTATAGCCTCATTCATTTCCTTAAAATATAATTAGAAATTATTATAATATAAAAAATAATTTATTCACATTTAAAAAAAATTATTAACCACAATATGGCTATGTTGGTCTCTTACAAGTTCCCCTTTACAGGGATCAGTATATATCATCTTATAAACTACTAACTCCCTAATATAGGGTTCGGTGGTGGCCGAAACAATATAAAAAATCATTTAATTTATCTATAAATTAATAAATACTATTAATTACCATGAATTTTTTATGTATACAAATATACATCATTATACCTTATGTTTGACCTCCTACCTCTATCAGCTCTAATGTCCAAATGATTACCTTCTCCAAAAAGAAATTTCAAGCTTGTAGGAGAAAAATCCATCCCTTAACTGAGCTAATATATAGTCTGGATGATGGGAGATGAATGAATGGTTTAAATAGTATAAGAATCTATATCTATAGATCATTTTATGAGGTTGTGTAAAAACTGAGGAAAATGGACAAGTATAAAAATCTATCATGCATCCCAGATAAGAGATATTAGAATATCAGAAATTAGAAGCCATAAATTCATCAAGACGATTAAGAAAATATGTAAGTAATTAAATAAATTTTAAATTTATATATTTATAAATATATATTATTTTATAACATACAATAAAGTGGTCCAACATATACTAATGAACGAAAATGGAATCCTGCCACCATGACACCTATTAATATGAAAATTAATATTTATGAATTACACTATCCTTCCCAATAGCTAAATGTGAAAAATTATACAAATAAAAAATCATATTTTTATAAAAAAAATTAATACATAAACGTAATATCAAATAAATATCATAAATAATTAATCATTCCTTTGTAAAGAATATTCAAAATAATGAGATAGATATCTCTATAGAACCTAGTCTTGAATCATCAATCAAACAAGACTGTACCATGTCCCAATTTTCATAGAATCCAGTGGATAAAATGAATAGGGATTATCAATAGGAAGTCTTACAACAAAATGTTAATTAAACTGAACATTGAGAGCATCTCTAGTAATCAGAAAATAATTATTCTACCTGTATGAAATTTTAAAACCAATATGAAATAAAAAATACGGCTAAAACCATAATATAATAATTTTAGAACTATCTAATTTTTATTAAATATATCAAATATAAAAAACTATTAAATATCATAATATAAAAATTTCATATAGAAAAATAACAAAACATAATAGATCATGGGGTCCCTAATTCCAAAACAAAGAATCAAACTTGTTAACAATTGTTTGTAAAAATAAAAAATTCAATAAAAGTTAATAAATAATGATTATAATACATCAATCATCATATTTTTAATTATCTTCATTGAGGAAAATGTATTCATCATCATCTTCAACATCATCAACATCCTTATGATTTTTAATTTCATCACCCCTGATCACATAATCAACATTATCAATATAATCTGTCCTTAAATGGGGGGGGGGCTTCATCATTGATATTTATATCTCTTAAGGTAGGAGAAATATTTTTAAATATTTCACTAAAAAATTTAATATATTTCACATTCACTGAACTATTTTATTTTTCAATAAATTAAATTTCATGATATTCGATTTTTAATACACTCCACCAATCAATAAAATATCTCAAAACATCATAATAATTTTAATAAAAAACATTATTTGATTGATGTGTGAAGATAAACAATTCATTTAATGGAATAATATTTTTATATTTAATTTAAATGACTCCATATCATTGATGAAATTGCATCCCTCAATCAATATCAAACCAATGACATTCAAAAAAAATTACATAATGTTTACCTAGTTAGAATAAATCAAGTATTTCCATTAGAATAATATAAACGTCAACTTATAATTCATTATGACGAAATCCATTCAAAAAAATCACTATTCTTTGACTTCATTGAGCCACCATATATTCATTTGTGTAATTTAAATCAACTAACCTATTACCTAATATAATATTTTATTAAAAAATATGGGGTTTATAATAACACATAAAAAACTATTATTTTCACATTAATGTTTTACTTCTTGGAAACAATAAAATTATTAATAATAGATATCCTTAAAAAATGATTTATTGTATGATTGAACTCTAATCAACTTCTCAGTATTTAAAATAAATAGATATAATTATATTTAATTCCTTATTCAATAGTAGAAGATGAAATTTTTATAATTTTATTTACATATTGTCATCATATTTTCTAGAAAAATATATATATAAAGGTATCTATATAAAAATAAAAAAACTACTAAATACTACACAAATTGTTTATTTTCTTAAAAATTTAATAGAACAAATATATGAGCTCTATGGAGTTATACATTTCAATTTAATCATTCACTATAACCTCCAAAAACATGCTCAGGAAGATTAAATATGATGAACCACTATTTTGATACATAGATATTACATCTAAATAGATGAATATTCATAATAAAACAAAACCATGTTATAATTTTATGGGTTTAGTGACTTTTGAAACATGGAAACAAAAACAACTGCTTCATAAAACATTTACATCATCTCTTTATTATTCCCTCATAGTTAGAAACCTTTTTGAAATATAATTATAAATACCTTTAATTAAATATTAGGGAAAATAAACATAGGAAAAGGGTGATCTATTATTCTCACTAAGGGTAAATAAGGAGATATATGTCATAAAATAAGAATAAAGGAATAAGAATAAATACATAACATTTGAAAATTAATCATTAATTTCAATGATCATAATCTTGAGTCATGTAATATATCATAGATGTTCATAAGACATGAATTGTAAAATAACATGATCCATGATAGAATAAAATTGGCATAAAGAATAAAATATTTCATACACATAAACATAAAAAATTATTTCCTAGGCACTAAAGGTACATAGATAAGAATATCATAATGGAATGGGATTAATCCCTATACAATAATAGTAGTCAAGGATCATTCCCAAGACTATATTGGTGGAAAAATTAAATTACTGAACAGAGTTCACTCACTATTCCAGTCATGTCTTACTGAACTAATTTCACTCTCCATTTTAGTCTTATATTACTAAACAATGTTCACATCCTATTTCATTAATGTATTACTAAACTGAGTTCACTTCCCATTTCAGCCATATCATTCTCATGAGATATAAATCATTACAAAATGTATTGTAGGGAGATATAGTTCCCACCCATCATCAGTTATAATGTGGCTTTATTCCTTGGTTAAAAAATAACCACTATCACATAATAAAAACCATTAATATGTTCTATATAAGAACATAAGTCATTCATTTTATTATAACCCACATAAAGAAATGAGTTTCATAATCATTTCATCACAATATAGATCTTAGAAAATAAATGGGTTTCAAAAATATCATTCTATAATAATCATAAAAAATACATAATGAGAATAAGGATAGTTTCATTGAATAATATACCAAATAAATCATAATTATCATCAAATAGTGTTATCTTATATGGATTGTAATTTGGAAATATCACATGAAAACATTCTTTACAAAATAAAAATTTCTATTTTGAGATAAATTTTTTAGAGATCCATAGAATTAAAAATGAAAAAAAATCATTTAAAATTACATTGTAGTATTTTATAGTTGAAATAAAATAATAAAAGAATCGTGATGGTGAGAAAATAAACTCATTCCATATAACATAAAAAAATCCTTCTTTTTTTCAAAATGTTCACTAATAATGTCATTTAGAAAATGAAAAAACAATATTTTCAAACCAGTTATTAAAGAGTCATACATGATTAAAAAATACTTTAAACAAATCATAAATGAATATTAGAAAAAATGCTGAAACATTTTTAGAAAACATATACAGAAAAGAAAAATATAATTTAAAAAAAATTAAAAATAATGTTATTTAAACATAGTCCCTTATAAATATCACATCATTAATATGATAATTAATCAAACTAAAGTACTATGATTATCCACTATAACTAAATAATTGTACAAGTTGATATAAATCATATGATATTAAAAAACTATTTGTCACATACTCTTGGTATGACATAGTCAAATTCATAGACGTCTGACCCAATGAATGTAACTTCGTTTAAGAATTCCTCTACCACTTTATAATCAGCCAAATAATATTCTCCAGAAAAGTAATAATAATCATAATAAACATTTAAAACATATATAATTATATTCATTATATGATATGTCAAAGGGAATTATTTACCCCCCAAAAAATAAATATGCTAGGAATAATGCATTTTTTCACAAAAGAAAAATTGAGATGAGAAACCCTAACCTCATGATCTCCTTTAGTTTTTCAATCTATATCCTCCGATATAATATATTAAATAATGTTAACAATTAATTTCATAACCATACTAATTTTTATAATACCTTATATTATACATTTTTCCCATGTTACTACACATTCATTAATTGTATTTAATTTTTTTTATTATTTCGGGTGTGTTCATTTCATGGTTTCAAGGCCGGTGCACTTGTGTATAATTTTGTATTTTCTAGTAAAATGGAAATAAAAATAAATATGTGAAATGAGATGGTATTATTTCACTTCTATATGTTTATATATCCCCATAAATTGTTTTTATTTATAACATGAGGATGTTTCATTTCATAGAATTCAAATGGAAAATGTTTAGCTTAATTTGGGGGTTTTTTATGACCATCACAAATTAGTTTTCTATTATTTATTATTATTTATAAACATTAGTTCCAAAACATAAATATGTTATAATATGCCTATTAATTTATTCTTTAACAATAATAATACTTTTATGACTATCCTTGATATAGCTAATGTAAAATTGAAAATGATTATCCAGAGGGATGATTAACCTTTATAATTTGTGAAATGGTTATTTTTCATTGAATAAAAGGCGGTAGTAAAAATGATGGATTGTATATTTCTTTCATCAGTAATAAAATATTTTATTTTCATGAAAATTAAGATATTATGGTTTAATAGATGAAGGAGGTTTAGAGAATAAAGAAAAAGAAATTAAATAAAAAGAGCTTGTTTGAAAAAGTTACCTCTGGAATATAACCTCCCTCAATGCCCCCATAATGGACATGGAATGGGTCATTCAGTGATGCCAGAATAACATGAACCTAGAGAGAGTTTGGAGGAGAGGTTTTGTTATATATTTGAAAATCATCACAGCTTTTGAATAGAATTGGGGTTGTGAGGTGTGGTATTTAAACATGAGGAGGAGTGGTTTTATGTTCTTAAACAGTGATTATTTTTTATTTTTAGGATTCCCAAATTTGGTGGAATTAATTAAAAATAATTTTGTTGATAGTTAATTTTTTGAATAATGGTTATTTATGAGAAAAAAAATCCATTACCAGTTTTTTTAGTGATTTTATCCTTCCATCTTTTTACTTTGACCCACAATATTAATGGAAAAATTGAAATCTTGTCCAGAAGGACAAGACACCTTTTTTAAAAAGAAAAAATGTTTACACCAAAAAAATTTATTTTTCCCAAAATAATTTTTGAAAGAATATAAAAGATACTCTGGAAAATCATTGGGTATTTTTAGCTTAGAAGAAGACATCACAATGTTGGAAAGTCTGTCCACTAGGTAGTTTTCTTCAGTGTAGGCATGAATATTGATATGAGTTATGTAAGAAAAAGTGTCCATTTATTTTATCTATCATTCAATGAGATTACAAGAAATAAGAATCATATCATTCAAGATATCATGCACAATACTATTTGGTACGTATTTGTGATATATGTTGGACTAACCACATTTTTTCCATATCAATCATATAGATTAATCCTGGAATTTCATCCTCTAAAGAGGTTTAGATTCCTCCGAGACTATAAACACAACCCATTACCTCATCAAAATTATTTTATAAAATTGAACTATATCCAGAGGGACTTTTATTTCATCTGGAATCTCTATCGGTGTTGCATTTAATTCAACCTAGGGTTGGGTGGATCCACATGAATCCCTATATTCCCATAGGTGCACTATAATTTCATATAATTCCAAAATACATTAGAATTGTAAAATCATGGATAGAGTTATCTTAATTTCCAATTTGAGCGGCATTTAAAGTTTTAACATCCATGAAAATAAGATCTAGTGAAAACAGTAAAGATTTGGGACCACTATTAAGGAACATTTTTCCCCAGGAGATAAAATTGACATGCATAATTTCCCTAATGGAATCCACAATGATATTTTACCTAATTACTCCAAGGATACAAATAGATAAGTATTCCTCTGCCTCATTGCATCCATTAGTTCCAATGTATCTTTCTTAATTTTTTTCACCAAAATATTTAACCATATGTTTTGTCTTATTTTATATAACTTTATCTCCATGATTTAGTACATCTACTGGTTTATCTTGATAAGAAATATCTTACTCAAGTGGTATGAACTCTAATATTAGTACATGTGAAGGATCATGTACCTAAATCCTCAGAAGGGATACATGAAATAAAATAATAACATGAAAAATATTCAAGGGATGTTCCTATTGGTCATCTACCATCCTGATACAACCAAAAATTTAAAACAATTGCGACAAAAAAATTTGAAATTACACTTCAAAAATTAAATTTTTGTATTTGAAAATTTATTTGTGGGAAGTCCACATCGTAAAATGGGCCTTTAAAAATACCGCTCAAAAACATGGAAAGTAAAATGAAAATTTCACCCTATAGTAATCATTTTTTTCAGGATAAAATTATTCTAAATAAAAAATAGGGATATGGAATTGAATTATAACTATTAGGTTCATATTGAGAATGATATAGAACACTGTCAATGTGATGGTGTTGAAGACAAAACCATAGAACAAATTGGTCTAAAAATGTCATTAAAAACATCATAATTGTTGATAATAAGATTAAATTTAATGTCAAAAACATTTATGAAGATATTCTTATCTGATTTCATCTCAAAAGAAGAATCTCAATATTTAGTTTTGCATTGCTCAATTTTCTCTTCAATCGCACTCCATGGAATAAAGATGAAATTGAAATTCCCAAATAATGAGTGGATCAAAATATTTATAATAGTCTGAAACTTTATTCCATCTATATCAAAATATAATAATAAAATAATGGTTTTCATAGTTTATACAATACATATAAATCTTTATTTGTTTAAAAAATTCATTAAACTCAAAACCTCATCCAGTGTTCAATATAAACAATTTCATAAATCATTTCCCTTATTAACCCAATAAAATATTAAAATAATCATATCATTAATTCCCCACGAAAATTTATGAATATCATAATTCTCACACATAGAAAATGTGATGATACTTATCACGTATTCTCTTGAAACATTGTTATAATATGAAAATCTTTAGTGAAAACATTCATGTTTTCAAAAATTAACACTTCCATCATTCTATAAATCAAAAAAAAATTATATAAAATCAGTCCATAAACAACCGTATCATCATATTAATAATAGGTTACAATTTCATCAATATTATCCCATTTATTTTATCACAAACATTCATCTCTTATTCACATTATTTTCCTTACATCATGCACATATTAAAGTTCATATTTCCCTCAATCATGTGTCCTCAAAAAATATAACTTTACCACCTCAATCACTTTTAATAGTTTTGGGTACCATTAAATAGATACATTAAAATATTTAGGTAAAACTATAGTGGAAAAATCTTTAGATATTCCATTATTCAATTATAAAGAGATAATCACTTGAAATATCATTAAATAAAGAACAAAGATATTTTTATTTATCTCACTCTTACAAAATTATTCATGAAATTCTCAACTATGGAGGAGGGATAAATGTTGCCTAATTGTCATGATATACTTCATCTATTCATATTACATATGTTTTCCATTTTTATATTTCTTTTATATATTTTTTGGATAATAATACATACTAGCCCTTGGAATGGGGAATTGATTCCAGAATTTCAAAAATCCTTACATTTGAAACACTTGAGGGTGGGTGGTGCATTTTTTACTGATTTCTCCATAATCAAATCCTTATATATCTTCGTCCCACCACATAAGAAATTAGTTTCCCAATCTATATACCTTACACACATAAAATATATCCCAATTACCTCAATAAGATTTCCTCTATGATTATTCCCATATATTAATCATAATGTCGATCTCATCTCCTTCTCTCTATTGTTTTTATAATTTCCTTTGAATTCCATATTTCTATTCTTATCAAAACAATGATATTTATGGATAACTCCAATTTATATCTATACCTTGTGAAAATATTAAACAATTTCCCTATGGGTAAATTATTCCCTTATATACAATGCACAATGAATACATGATTTTATGAAACTCAATAATCAATAAATGTTACTTTCTAGGTCATTAATTAAACTAGAGTCATATAGTCTAATCCAGCTAAAATATGCCTCATATGTACTTATGGATTCAATATCATTTTTCATTAACTCATGAAATTCTTTCATCATCATTGTACATAGAATATGAGGCAAGAATTGTTGAGGAATATCTTCTTTAAATATTCCAATTATACTGATTGAGTTTCATCATTATGCCCCATATTCATGATAATATTCCACCATTGATCTAGATCACCTTCTATATGATGGATATCTAGGAAAAGAAATTCATTTCCCAAGATTTGATGAATAGATATTGTTTTTACTATGGGTATTATCCATTTCTGAGCTATTAAGAGATTATATGGTCTATTGAAAAATGATTGATGTTTCCTCATGAAGGAGTCAATAGAATATTGTTCCATTTTTTTCATTTTGAAGCCCACTATAATTTGTATCTTACGTGAGTATAGAAATAAGATTCTCTGTTTTAGCTCCCATTACACTCAGTGGCTCAGAAGGACAATTGTTTCATTTACCTTCACATTCAATATTGACATGGTTCCTTCTTGTACCAGCCATTGTCTAAAACCAAAAATTATAATTTGATAATAAATAATAAAACTCTAAAAACCACATAATCAATGCAAATTACTTGTAAAACTTCAATCTATTACACGATAGGTTTAATATAAGGCCCCAGCCTTAAACCTTACTTAATATTTTTTTATTACAAGATTACAGATTGAGGATCCTTTTAGGTTTAGAGTTTTAGAGAATTTGATCATAAAACCTGCATTACATTCCACATTTAAACAAAGTGGTTACATAAGAGATAGTATTCTTTTTTCCCATCAATGGAAACATATTTAAAATAAAACATGGAATATTTATTGACACTTCCTTGACACTATCATCATATCATATACCATTCCCTTGACCTATGAAAAACATTTCCAAAACATGGGATGTGCATAAAAAGCTCAGTAAGGGTTATAAAAATATGGAAAGGAAACATGAGTACATATATACGTAAGAATGAAATCATACTTTACCCATAAAACATAAGCACTTTAACATACCTCATCAAATAATGAATGAATAATAGAAATTATAATACATAAAGGTATCTAGAGGCATTCATAACATTCTTAGGTAGGGATTAACCCTCTTGGTTACGTTTGGAATACCCATCACAGTATATTCCCTAAATCTCTTCAGGGAAACGTCAACGTTTAACTCTTTCGTGTTACCCAATGCATTGGAGAGCTATATCGGGATCACCCACCTTTAGTTTTCCACGGAACCAACAGTCTTCATAATAATGCCCAAGAACCATAACATTATCGTATCACGTAAAACATGCATAAAGGAAACAGAACATTTCCATATTTCAATCACAAGATATCAATACAACACATTGATATAATAAAAACATTATGAAAACCATTTTCAATACCAAAATAATAGAGAAGTAATACATGGTATTTATTTTTCATTTTAATAAAAAAGTTAGTTTATGGCTTGTAAAGGAAGATGAAACTCAAATAATGGTGACGGCGGTGGAGAAGTCATTATCGCCGCATATGTACGACGAAAACATTCCCTTTTGTCGTTTAGTAAAACGCTTTGTATAAAAATATTATTTTGGAATAAATGTAAAATTCAAAGAGTTTTCTACACCATATAAAAGAAAGTTGTGTATAAATTATGCCTCAATGAAAGGAGATTGAGACAAAGTGCCATAAAGATATCATTTTTTAAATAAAATAGATCTATTATGTGTATTCACTATATTTACGCATAAAGAAAGTATAAATACCAGATAGGACATAATAGTATCATGACATAATTTTATAGTAGGAGATTAACCCAAAGAACGGAAATTGGGTTAAGAAGATCCCTTACCTCATGTCCGACATGACTCCATCATTCTTTAACCTCCAGAATAATAAACTTGAGTTAATTTATACTTTCTTAAGAACCTTTTTCATGTTCATTATTCCTTTTATATAACTTATTAACATGTTATTAACACTATGTAATTATTTATGTTAAGAATGGTCGTTTTGCTGATCATTGCTACTTGAGTCAAAAATAAACTCTTTATAATTACATGTTTGTTCATGGGATAAAATAGCTATTATATCGAGAATTATATTAATTATGTATATATCACATATATCATATATATCTATTATATACATTCATTTATAATATTACATAACATTTAGAGGTAAGAAATGAAATGCACCATTCATGAAGACAGTAAGCTGTACGTACACATGAATGCTACTTTCATTTATATTTCATACTTAATGGAGTGAAATAAAAATGATATAAAGGTATAATAAAATTCCAGTATAATATCATATATAATATCATTAAATCTATCCTTTATACGTACCACATATGGTATTAACGAATCAAATCACTTTGAGGGGGCAGTAGTCCGCACTTTCTAAAATGAAGATATCACGTTTACCCATAATGGAAACCATAATGGTATGCCATAAATGATAAATATAGAAGTTTAAGGAAACCCTCAACATATTATGTATCATATATAAATATAGTGACATCTTAATGGCCACATTTGAAGGTGTTAAAAGAATATTGAACAATCATTGTTTCGTGAGGTAGAAATTCACCATCCACAGAAACAGTATGTTCCTTAACCATTAGATATATGTGTGTGTAAGTGTAGCTCGAATCCGTCTTATAAAAACATCATAGTATATTGAAGATACTGGATATGTTACAAAATAAATTAAAAAAAATGTGTTTAGGGAGGTTGGAGAAGTAAAATAAAACATAAGAACACAAGAGAAAACACTACCTTTAAAACTGGTAACTCTTTTTGATTCGAGCTAAAAGGCTTCCTTGGGAAGACTTCTACCCAAAGTGAGTCTTCTAGGAGTAAGAGATTGATGTGGAGAGACAAAATGGGCAGGTTTTGGCCGATCCAAAGGCTTTATAGGTGTGGGTATGGTGGTAGAGGTGGGGGCCTTTTATAATAGGAGAGGATGGGTACTCTTGAAAAGGTATAAAATGTTACTTTATATTCAAATGAGTTTCGGATTTTAAAGGCCCCACATTGACATATTTTGAGGATAAGGTGATAAGGGTTCGAAATATACTCATCCAATAGGTTTTTGACATGTGTAGGTATTATATTTTACATTATAATTTCATTTTATTTAAATCGTTAAATAATGAGGTAATCGCTGCATTATCATGGTGACATAAATAATTTATTTTATTTAATGTCTAAAAATTATAGAAAAAATCTGGATGTATGAAATATTTTAATCTTTCTAATGAATATTTATAGAAAAAAATATGACTTGTATAACTCCATTTAATTTTTTTAGTAAAATGACTCATGTTTGTGACATTTTAATTTTAACTTTAAATAAAAAGTCATAAATGTCATTTTCCTACAAAAGTGGCTCCATAGGGTCCCCATGTTGACCCATGGATTGTCTTGGTTGGCCATGACACATCCAATAAGGGTAGGACATGTTTCAAGGTCATTTTATATTATAAAAACATTATTTTTACATTAAATTACACTAATTATATCTAATCGTGATTAAAAACATAAAATTACTATCCAACAAAAAATTATTTTAATCCCATTGAACCACATTTTACTTCCTAATGAAAACCATGTATGTAGGATTTTTGAATGTCAAAACACAGAGGTGGTAAAATTTCATTTAAACGCAAATTCAGTATATTATGTACCACTTAGTGGTTTCATTATTCATCAAAAATTGATGTTTTTCAGAAAAATACCAAAACTTCACCCTAAGCTATATTTGATATTATGAATTCAAAAACGATTCATATTTTACAAAATTCAAAACATATGAGTTTAATTAATTAATTTAATAATTAATTCCCATTGTCAGAACAAATAGCGTGTTTTTTTAAACAATAAGTATCAAAATATTGACACTAGTTTAAGTCCAATTTCAAAGTGAAGTTAATTCCAATGACAACTATTGGATTAAAGGGTAAAAATATATTCTAATTTTACTTTAAAACCAATTCAATAGATAATCTAATCATACAAATAAATTATATTAAAAAGGGGTTTTGAAATAAAATACAACATTTTTCAGTATTCATTAAAAAATGAACATTATCAGAAAAATACCATAAATTTATCCAATGTAAATTTCAATGTCCCAATCATAAATAATAAGTTTATTTTGAAATATAGATCTTATAAAATTGTCAATGGTTTGATTTAAAAAAATTTGACACCAAAAGATAGTAAAACAATCTTTTAAAATATTAGTGTCTTCCATGCTTCAGATTGGATTTATTCTCATTTTAAGCCTCTAAAACACTATCTAATTAAAAAATAGACATAGATAACTATATCTATTATTCAATACTTACTTTGGATATTACATCCTTCCCCCCTTTATAAAATTGTGTCCCCACAATTTATTTACTTGTCGAATAAGTGGGGATATTTATCCCTTATATCATTTTCAGATTCCCACATTGCCTCTTCAACCATATGGTTTTTCCACAAAACCTTTACATGATGAATCACCTTATTCCACAACACATGCTCTATGTGGTGAACAATCTAGACCAGTTGTTCCTCATAAGATAGATTCTCTTCTAGGTGAACAACCACTAGACTCAAAAAATGAGATGGATCTGGAATATACTTTCTCAACATAGAAACATGAAAAACATTGTGTACCTGAGATAAACTCGGAGATAAATCCACTTGGTATGAAACTGATCCAACTCTCTCCAAAATTTCATATGTTCTAATGAACCTTGGACTCAACTTTCCTTTCCTACGAAATTGTGTCACACTTTTCCATGGTGAGACGTTGAGGAAGACATGATCACCAGCCTCAAAAGAGAGATCCTTCCTCCTATTGTATGCATAACTCCTCTACCTGCTATGAGCTATTTTCATGAATTTATGAATCAAATGAACTTTTTCTACCATATCTTCTACCAATTCTGGTCCCATCAGCATCCTTTCACCCACTTCATCCCAAAAAGATGGAGTTTGACACCGCTTCCCATATAATGCCTCAAACGGTGCCATCTGTATACTGGAATGACAACTATTATTATATGAAAATTCAACCAAAGAAAGATATTGGTCCCAACTTCCCTGATAATCCATCAAACAAGCACGTATCATATCCTCCAAAGTCTGAATCATTCTTTCTGACTTCCCATCTGATTAAGGATGAAAATCTATACTAAACTATAATTTAGTACCCAACGACTTCTGAAGGCCTTCCCAAAATTTAGAAGTAAGCCTGGGATAATGATCAGATACAATGGATAGGGTAACTCCATGCAACCTGACTATCTCTTTAAGATACAATCAAGAAAGTTGATCTAGAGATAAAGTATCTCAAATTGGAAGGAAATGAGCTGATATAGTCAAGCGATCAACAATAACCCAGATTTCATTATTACCTTGAGATGTCTTTAGTAATCCCACAACAAAATCCATTGTTATATTTTCCCACTTCAACTCTGGCACTGGTTAGGGCTGAAGAATCCCTTTCAGTAACTTCCGCTCTGGTTTAACCTATTGACAAGTCAAACACTTCACTATAAAATCAGCAATATCCTTTTTCATTCCATCCCACCAGTAATACTCCCGCAGATCTCTGTACATCTTAGTACTACCAGGATGAACTGAAAACGGAGAACTATGAACTTCACATAACAACTCTCTCTTCAACTGTGAATCAAAATGCACACATAATCTCTTCCCAAACCTCAAAACACAATCATTATCAATGTTGAATTCAAGAAACTTACCATTCTGAACAAGCTCTACCTTTTTCTGCAACTCACTGTCTTCCTTCTGTGCCTGCTTGATTCTGTCTGATAGAGAAGATTTTACTGATACCTAAAACAAAACATAATGCCATCCTGCACCAACAAATTTTATTCTAATGTTCATCAAATCTTTAACTAAAGGATCACATTCCAAATGCAACATTGTTAATGAAGAATTAGTTTTTCGACTCAAAGCATCATCCACTTTATTTTCTTTTCTCGGATGTTAATGAATGGTACAATCATAATCCTTGATTAATTCTAGCCATCTCCTCTGTCTGATGTTCAATTATTTCTAAGTAAATATATACTTTAAACTTTTGTGATCGGTATATATTTCACACTTTACTCTATACAAATGATGCCTCCAAAATTTTAAAGAGAAAACAACAGCAGCTAATTCCAAATCATGTGTAGGGTAATTTACCTCATGAGTTTTCAATTGATGTGAAGCATATGAAATTGCATGATCATTATGCATAAAGAAATATCCAAGTCCCTTCAACAAAGCATCACTGTATATAAAAAACTCACCAATTCTAGAAGAAAGTGCCAAAACTTGAGCATTCACCAATCTTCTTTTCAGTTCCTGAAAACAATCATCACATTTTTTTGTCCAGATAAACTTAACACCCTTCCGAGTTAGCTTAGTCATTGGACTAGATAACCGTGAAAAATTTCTAACAAACTTTCGTTAATAGCCTGCCAAACCAAGGAAGCTACGAATCTCAGTTACATTTTTGGGCCTTGGACATTCTTCAACAACTCTTTTTTTTTTGAAGGATTCACTGTTATACCATCTTTAGACACAATATGACAAAGGAAAGAAATTTGATGCATCCAAACCTCACACTTGCTAAATTTCCCATACAATTTATTTTCTTTTAATGTTTGAAAAATAACCCTTAAATGTCTATCATGCTCCTCTTTACTTTTGGAAAACACCAAAATATCATCAATGAAAACAACCACCATTTATCACCTGATTCAACTGAGCTATCAGTGCGGTAAACTGCTCTATTCTGATTCTGACCATCTTAGTATGCTGATTTGGAAGGTCATTTCCCTCAGTATTCCTTCCCAAAAAATCTTCTTTGACTCCTCTACGAAAAACCATTCTGAACATAGAAATATCTTAGGCGAAGCAACCTGGTAATATTTAAATTCTACATCATTTTCAATTTGACGATTAAAAAAATATTTTTGGATTATCATTTAATAGAATTATAACTCCTAATGTTATCTAAAATGACCTTTGATACCATCTATAAGGCCCCAGTCTTAAACCATACTTAATCTTGAGTTACTATAAGATTACACATTGAGGATCTTTTAGGGTTTAGAGTTTTAGACAATTAGATCATAAAACTTGCATTACATTCCACAATTAAACAATGTGGTTACATAAGAGCTATTATTATTTTTTCCCATCAATGGAAACATATTTAAAATAAAACATGGATTCTTTCTTGGCACTTCCTTGACACTATCATCATATCATGTACTATTCCCTTGACCTGTGAAAAACATTTCAAAAACTTGGGATGAGCATAAAAATCTCAGTAATGGTTATAAAAATATGGAAAGGAAACATGAGTACATATATATGTAAAAATGAAATCATACATTACCCATAAAACATAATAACATTAACATACCTTATCAAATCATGAATAAATCATAGAAATTATAAGACATGAAGGTAACTTGAGGCATTCATAACATTCTTACGTATGGAGTAACCCTCTTGGTTATGTTTGGATTACCCATCTCAGTATATTCCCTAAATATCTTCAGAGACACCTTAACGTTTAACTCCTTCGTGTTACCCAATGCATTGGAGAGCTATATCGGGCTCACCCGCCTTTAGTTTATCACAGAACCAACCGTCTTCATAACACATCCCAAGAACCATAACATAATCATATCACCTAAAACATGAATAAAGGAAACATAACATTTCCACATTTCAATCACATGATATCAATACAACACATTGATATAATAAAAACATTATGAAAACCATTTTCAATACCAAAATAAATGAAAAGGAATGCATGGTATTTATTTTTTATTTTGAAAAAAAAGTTAGGTTATGGCTTGTAGAGGAAGCCGAAAATCAAATAATGGTCACGGCGGCGGAGAAGTCATTGTTTCCGCATACATACGACAAAAACATTCCCTCTTGTTTTTTAGTAAAATGCTTTGAATAAAAATATTTCTTTTGAATAAACATAAAATTCAATGGGTTTTATACACCGTATAAAAGAAAGTTGTGTTAAAAATATGCCTCAATGAAAGGAGATTGAGACGAAGTCCCATACAAAGATAAATTTTTAAATAAAATAGATCTATTATGTGTATTCACTATATTTAATCATAAATAATGTATAAATACCAGATAGGACATAATAATATGATGACATAATTTTAAAGTAGGAGATTAACCCAAATAACGGAGATTGGGTTAAGAAGGTCCCTTACCTCGTGTCCGACTAGACTTGATCATTCTTTAACCACCTGAAGAATAAAATTGAGTAAATTTATACTTTCTTAATAACATTTTTCAAGTTCATTATTCCTTTTATATCACTTATTACCATGTTATTAACATTATGTAATTATTTAAGTTAATAATGGTCGTTTTGTCGATCATTGCTACTTGAGTCAAAAACAAACTCTTTAAAATTACATATTAGTTCATGGGATAAAATATCTATTATATACATAAATATATTCATTATTTAGATATCATATATGTCATATATATCCATTATATACACGAATTTATAATATTACATAACATTTAGAGGTAAGAAATGAAATGCACCGTTCATGGAGACGGTAAGTCGTACGTACGCATGAACGCTACTTTAATTTCTATTTCCTACTTAATGGAGTGAAATCATAATGATATAAAGGTATATTATAATTCCAGTATAATATCATATATATAATATCATTAAATCTATCCTTTATATGTACCACATATGGTATTAACAAATCAAATCACTTTGAGGGGGCGGTAGTCCGCACTTCCTAAAATAAAGATATCATGTTTACCAATAATGGAAACCATAAAGTTATGCCATAAATGTAAAATATAGAAGATTAAGAAAAAAATAAACATATTATATATCATATATAAATATATTTACATCTTAATGGCCTCCTTTAAAGGTGTTAAAAGAATATTGAACAATCATCGTTTCATGAGGTAGAAATTCACCATCCACAGAAACAGTATGTTATTTAACCATTAGATGTAGGTTTTTATAAGTGTAGCTCTAATAATTCTTATAAAAACATCCTATTATATTTAAGATACCTTATTTGTTACAAAAGAAATGAAAAAAAGAGTTTAGGTAGGTTAGAGAAGAAAAATAATACATAAGAACACAAGAGAAAACACTACCATTAAAACGGGTAACTCTTTTTGATTTGAGCCCAAAGGCTTCCTTGGGAACACTTATGCCCAATTTGAGGCTTCTAGGAGTAAGAGAGGGATGTGGAGAGACAAAAGTTTCAGTTTTTGGCCGAGCCAAAGGCTTGAGAGGTGTGGGTAAGGTGGTAGAGGTGGGGGCCTTTTATAAGAGGAGAGGAGGGGTACTCTTGGAAAGGTATAAAATGTTACTTTATTTTCAAATGATTTTCGGATTTTAAAGGTCCCACATTGATGTATGTTGAGGATAAGGTGATAAGGGTTCTAAATATACTCATATAGTAGGTTTTTACATTTTTATGTCTTATATTTTACATTATATTTTCATTTTATTTAAATCGTTAAATAATGAGGTAATCGCTGCATCATCAAGGTGTCCTACATAATTTAATTTATTTAATGTCTAAAAATCATAAAAAAAATATCATGATGTTGGAAATAGTTTTATATTTCTAATGAATATTTAGAGTAAAAAATATGACTTTCATAACCCCTTTTAAAAATTGTTTTAGTAAAACAACTCATGTTTGTGACATTTTAATTTTAACTTTAAATAAAAAGTCTTTAATGTCATTTTCCTACCAATGTGGATCCATTAGGTACCCAAGTTGACCCATGGATTTTCTTGGTCGGCCATGACACATCCAATAATAGTAGGACATGTGTCATGGTCATTTTATATTATTAAAACATTATTTTTACATTAAATTACACTAATTACCTCCAATTGCGATTAAAAACATAAAAGTTACTATTCTCCAAAAAAATTATTTTAATCCCATTGAACAAAATTTTACATTCTAATTACAACCATGTATGTCGGAGTTTTTAAATTCAAAACACCGAGGTGGTAAAATTCATTTAAACGAAAAATCAGTTTTTTAAGTACCACTTAGTGGTTTCACTCTTCATCAAAAATTGATGTTTTTCAGAAAAATACCAAAACATCACCCTAAGCTATATTTGATATTCCGAATTAAAAAATTTTGCCTATTTTACAAAATTCAAAACATATAAGTTAAATTAATTAATTTAATAATTAATTCCCGCTGTCAGAGCAAAAAGCGTGTTTTTATGAAATAATAAGTATCAAAAGATTGACACTAGTTTATGTCCAATTTCGAAGTGAAGTTAATTCCAACAACAACTATTGGATTCTATGGTGAAAATATATTCTAATTTCACTTTAAAAACAATTCAAAAGATAATCTAATCATACAAATAAATTATATTAAAAAGGGGTTTTGAAATAAAATACAACATTTTTTCACTATTCATTAAAAAAATTATCATTGTCAGGAAAATACCAGAAATTTATCCAAATTAAATTTCAATGTCCCAATCATAAAGAATAAGTTTATTTTGACAAATAGAGCATATATAATTGTCAAAAGTTTTATTTAAATAAGTTTTTTCCACCAAAAGGCAGTAAAACAATCTTTTAAAATTATTAGTGTATTCCATGCTTAAGAATGGATTTATTCTCATTTTAAGCCTCTAAAACACTATCTAATTCATAAATAGATATAGATAACTATATCTATTATTCATTACTTACTAGGGATGTTACATTTAAAATGAGATTATTCATGATCATTACCAAAAAAACTAGGATTTTTACATTGACTGGCCCTTGGGGTTATTACTAAGGTCTTCCCTTCCTAAATTCCAAAGGAAAACTAAAAAGTGATCTAATACCAATAATAATGAATCACACTTTTCATACAATTATATTACATCTAAATAGATTTATTTTTGTAATAAAACAAAATATTTCTAGACGAAAATGGTTTTAGTGTCTTTGGAAACACGGAAACATAAAACACTAGTTCACAAAACATATACATCATATCCAACTTAATCAATCATAAAAAGAACCCTTTTGGAACTATAAATATTATTACCTTTCTTCATATCCTGGAAAAAAATGGGTGATCTCAAATTCCCAATAAGGGAAAATAGGGGTGATATCCGCCATAACATAACCATATGGGAATAAGTACATAGAAATAACATTTTAAAATTCTACATGTATTTCCATGATAATATTATTAAGTAATGGAATAGTCGTATACTTTCATAAGAATTGAAAAATAAAAAACCTAATCCATGAGAGAATAAAATTAGCAAAAGGAATGAAATTTGTCATACTTGTAAGGATATAAAAGTATTTTTATTAGAATTCTAGTCTCTTTTCTATGACTATTTTACCAGAATGGGTTTACTTCCAAAACCATTACAATAATAACGGTTTAGAACCAATACTATCATGTGGGAGAAAGTCCATTTCTAAACTAACTTTACTCCCCATTCGAGACTTCTCTAACGGAACTGGGTTCACTTAATGATTAAATCATGTCTTATGAATTGAGTTCGCTTCCAATTTTTTTTATATCTATAAAATGAGATATAAATCATTACCCAATTAATTGGAGGGAGATATAGGTCTAACTAGATGTTTTTATAATTCCCCCACTATCATTAATTATAAATAAACCATTATCACTAAATGAAAAACATTCATATGTGCACGACTAGAATAAAAGTCATTCATCATATCTGAACCCATGTAATGAAATTATTTTCATAAACATTTCATCATAACATAACTATTTGAAAATAAATGGGTTTCATAAATATCATGCCATCTTATACACAAACCAAACATAATGGTAATGATGATAGTGTCATTGAATAATATTTAAAATAAATCATATGTAACATAAAATAATGTTATCTTAGATGGAAATTAATTTTGAAATATCACTTTAAATAATTCATGGGAAAAACAACATTTCCATTTTCAAATCATTTTTTAGATATTTGTTCTATTAACATTACTTTTTTATTATAAGCTTATATTTTTTTAATGTATAATTAAAATAATTAAAGAATCATGGTGGAGTAAAATTCATGTCATTCCATATATTTTAAAAAGGTATTTCATTCATATTTTTGTCAAAAAAAATAGAGAATCATATGGAAAATGAAAAAAATAATCCTTTAAACCAATATTTAAACAAATAAAACTAGAATTAAAAACTATTTAAAATGGATCATAAAATAATTAATAAAAATTTCGAAACAAGTTTTTAATACATGAAAATGAGATAATGATTTAATTTTTACGAAATTTCTAAAAATATAATTTTCAAAGTAACGTCCCATATAAAAATCAAATCATTGAATTTATCATTAATCAAATGAATCAGATATGTGTATACAATTTAAATCCACATAAATCTAATATAAATAAAATTAATATATTCATAATTAATTTTTCAACTATTCTTAGAATTTCATAATCAAAGTGGTATATGTTTAACACAATTATTGGATATTAGTTTAAGAAATCATTTACCACATTGTAATTAGTCAAATTAAATGCCACAAAAAATTAATAATTGTTAAATGAAAAATTTAATATGAGAAATATAATGGGATTCAGGATATGATAGGTCAAAGGGATGTATGTAGACCACACAACGGAAATAATTATGGAATAAGGCATAAATATCAAAGAAGTGAAAGTGTGACGAAGACCACATACTTCACATTTCCCATTAGTTTTTCTTAAATTAACCTCTTATATAATGGGTTGAATAATGATATTAATTAATAATAGTTCCATATTTATATTTATAATAACATATATGATACTCGTATAATATCCTACCACCCATTAATTACATATATTCCTTGATTTTTATTGTTTCGTGTCTGTTCGTTTCATGGTTTCATGAACAGTTCACTTTTGTCTGATTATGGACATACTTTTAAAATGGGAATAAAACTCTAAAATATAAATCAAATGGTATTAATTCACTAAAATAATTAAATGGTCCCATATGTCATTTTTCATTCTTAAATGAGGAATTTTTATTTGATAAAATTTTAATGATAAATGTTTAGATTAAATTGGTGGGTTTCCTAACCATAACGATGTTAATTTATATTACTTAATATTATGTCTATATATTAGTTATTTAACATGAAATATGTTATCATATACATATTAAAATATTATTTTACCACAGTTATTTTAACAAACCTTCTATTTTTTTGTTAAATATATTTTTATATTATTTGATTTCATTAATAGCATCCATAGCACACTAAACCTGTTAATTTTTTGCTAAATGTGACACTAGATTATCTTATGTTACATGGAACACTTTATTTTTGTGAAAAAACATTTCAATATTATAAATAATTAAATAAATAATTATAAACTAGTTTTTAGAATAGTGGTTATGAGTAAGATTAACTGAATAATGAAATAATGGTTTACTCATGTATATAAAATTATTTGATCAATTTGTTACAATGGAATGTAATTCTTTTCAAAAAATATATATAAGTAATCGTTCTTCTAAAAAACTATATAAATGTGAACAGGTTTGTTTCATACCATAAAAAAATTACTCATATTAGTCTATATTAATGATATATATATATTTATTTATTTAAATATATATTTAAATGTTCAACTTTTTTTTCTAGACATGATATAAGAACAAATCCAATTTTATCCATAAAAGAGTTATTTTTCAAAAAAATAATTTTTCATCCTTTTACGGTGTACTTGTTAAAAATATAGTATTTGAGACTTTTATTGATTATTTTTTCACAACATAAACATCATATTTGGAATTAGGATATAATAATTTACATTTGCTAAATTATTGGGATTTTTTTGAGAAGTTTCATGTTTTGAGGGATTGTGAAAATACTGATTTTTATTGAAAACTATATTTTATTTAAATGTATTTACAAAGATCAATTATGTTTTTTATTAGTTTCAAAATTTACCTTTTTTTCATTATGATTTTAAATAATCCAATTATGGGATTAGAAATAGATTTTACATATTAATTTATTATAAAAACATTTTATGTTTTAATTGGGAATTTTTCCAAAAAAAAACTATTTTTTGTGGAAGTATAACAGTTCTATTTTAAATTAAATTATAATGTTTATGTGTTTTTCATTTTTCAAAATAGATTAAAAATTATTATTCAAAATGACCATTTTTTAACAGTTCCAATTTATTTTTGGCCAATAAGAATAGTAATAATGGTGAATCTTTTTACTATGGTAAATGTTAAATTGGGTAATTTAGATTAAAAATCAAGTTATGATGTCTATAAAAAACATTAACACATGCCAAAATTTTATTGGATGATCATAATTCAACCCTAAATATATAATTATTGAAAATAAGTTATTTAATTGACACGTGACCATTAAAATGACTTAAATAATATTTAAAGCAAAGAATGACAAAAATGTATCTTTCATTATCTTAAATATATCTTATGTGTCCATATAGGGACATAATTATGTTATAAATGAATATATATTATTATATTAAATTTTTTAATTTCTATTCAAAATATTGATTTATTTTTAATATTTATATGTGAAATAATTACCTTAAATGCTTATGAAATACTAATGCAGTGATTATGCAGGGACATGAATAATCAATATAATGATTTTAATTGAAATGGTAAGAAATTATAAAAGACTAGAATACATCAATTAATATTATTTTTTGAGAATATTTGGACCATAATCATAAATTTTTCGATTAAATGACCATTTGGATCCTCATGGAAAAGATTATGAAAAAAATAATACTTTATTTAATGTGTGGTCAAGCTTGTTACATTCTAGTTTTAACTAATATAATATTTTTAATATAGGGTTTTTTAAAATCTATAATCTACTATAAATATTATTTGGGACTATAAATGACTTTTATTTATCATAAAATTTTTTTTATAATATTTAGTAAAAAAATATTTAACTTATATAATTACACAATTATGATACAATCATTATTTAACTAATAATAAAATCAATTAAATGATATAAAAAATATTTAGATAAATATAATATGAAATAATTTATATTCTCCAAAAAATTTATAGGTGACTATTACTTTTTATGGGTGTACTAAATCACTTGTTCGTTGTTATATTTTTGATTATATTTTATTAAAGTCAATGTAATGAATAGTGTCAAAATTAAGACTCCTGATATTTTATGAGAATAATATTTCATTAAATTATTTAATAAATACAATGTAAACATAATTAGCTTTAAAATATAAAAAATTGTTCATTTATATAAAATTTACCCCCATATAAATAAAAATTATAGTGTTTTAGTTTTATAGAATTTTTATCATAATTAAATATAAAATGGGTTAACAAAGTATTATTTAATATGATAAGGATGAAAATAAAAACCAAACTTGAGAAAAATATATTTGAATAAATTATTAAAACCAGATATCATATTATATTTGAATAAATTTAATTTCTATGTAATATGGACTGGTATTGAATTTTTAAAAATTAATATTTTTCGAAATTCCAAAAGAGCCCCTCACCTCAATTACAAAAGGGAACCTCCTCCTTCAATTATACAAATCACATTGAGCCTTATAACTTGAACAAACACTAATAAATTACCCAATAAACTTCCCAATTAATATTTCACAGGAGCTAATATTCTCAAAATCCTAACTATAGACTCCTTTAGAGGAGATCTAATGGAGCAGTTTCAAATAAGAGGTCGTCGCTCTAACTGAGAAATATCTTTTTCATCAATTATATACCTCCTAAAAATCAATGATATATATATATATATATATCATAAAATAATAACTTAACAATACTAAATATGTTTAAATGTTATTGTAGTGATTAGAACACCACTATAAATCACCTTTCCTATTGAACAGAAAATGAATGTATCGCTCGTGCGTACGTATAGTTTACCGTCTCCATGTAGCGATATAAATAATTTTCAATCACTATATTTCATGAGTGGGAATTATGATGGGTTAAATATTTATATTTCATATTTATGAAATAAATATACTTATGGAATTATAATATCATATCTACATCTTTACCACCAAATCTTTTGGGAAATGATAATGTCGCACGTGTATACGTATGACATACCATCTCTACGATCTGATGTGATTAATTTTTCATATATATTTCACATAGAAGGTAAAAAGGATTAATTTTATGAATATATCTGATATATATGATATAAATGTGATTCTATAATGATAATATATCATTTTTTAATTTTAAAATAAAATTAAAACAATTTTCATGCATACATACTAGCCACCCTCTCCATGAACGGTGTATTTCATTTATATCTTTTATAGATTATTATAAATACTTATTCACTAAATATATATTATATTTATATAATGTATATCCTTATTCATATTATGAAATAATTATATATGTAATAGGTCCACAAAATACAAATCAAAACAGATTCCAAGAACAAAGTCGGTATTACCTGAAACATTAATTTAACATGAGAATAGTTAATAGACATGGAATATAAGGCCATAATTTCAGAATATACGCTATGATAGAATTGAACTTGATTATTAATTATTTTTATATTAAACTTATATTTATTATACATTAGTTTTTATTGATTTTTATTAGAGTTTAGACATAAGGTAATAGATTTATGTCTAACAATTATTATTGTGGGACACATGTTTTGTACATTATTTTTTCTTATATGTGGTCTATATACTAATCATGAAGGTATTATATGGGTCTTATCTATATTATTTTGATATTTTAATTTTTCATATAATTTTTGTTCTATCAGGTGGCATACAATTTTACTGATTTTAAAGTGATGATTATTTATTACAAAATCACATAAATATTTTGGATGGTTTCGTTTTATGAATTTGTTGCAGAATATTAATATAAAATTTACATATTTTCTCAAAAAATTAACAAATTTTCTTCATATTCCCCAATGTATTTTTAAATTTATTTTAACCCATTTTGAAATTTTAAGACATGGTTTAAAAAGAATCATTTTTTCATTTTACCGAAGAGGTACTTTTTGGATTTCCTGGAAAAAGTATGAAAGGAATTTTTTTAACTTATATGGAAAGAAAGTAATTTCAGACCAGCATTAAAATTTATTTCATTGAGTATTTCCATAAAATATTACATGTTTATTTTGAAATATAATTTTTTCTTTTAAAATTCATTGTATTTTAATAAATAAATTTTTTTCATAGCATAATAGATATTTTCCTAAAGAATTGTTTTCAAGTGATATATCAAAATTATTTTACATATAAGATAAAATTAGTTTATGTTTCTTATGTTTTATTGGGTAATGTTTTAATTATTCAATTTATATTCCACCATAGAGTGGTTTATGTTTATGGTGAAATGATATTTGTGAAGTCCGTTTCTTTTCCATTAGTTATGTTATTATTGAATGTTGTTTATAAAACCAATTTCGTTCCATGGTATCTGATATAATTAATGATTTATGTTCTTAGAGAACAAATATGTGTAGATTCCATCATATTATGGATGGTACCTTTATCTCCTTCCAATGCCTTGGGTAATAATTTATATCTCATGATATAGACATGACAAGAACTAGAAGTTAAATTGGTTCAGCAATAAAGAAATAGAATATAGAGTGAACTCAGTTTAGTAATAAAACAATGGAATGGGAAGTGATATCGGTTTAGTAATACAAAATTGGAATATGAGTAAACTCAGTTCTATAATTCCTAAATGGAAGGGTGAGTGAAACTAGTTTATTAGGGGATTTTTCCATTATGATGGTCTTGTAAATGAGCCTTGAGTGATATAGAAATTATTTTCTATGGATATATATATGATGAAATTCCATGTCTTATGTTATGATTTCATATAATATTTCATTCTACACTTTAGGAACATATACTATTTATTCCATTACATGATTTCATAATCTTTTATATGAATGATATGATTTTAAAATGTTTTTATGTTATTTTTCCTCGTGATTTTAATAAGATTGATTACTCCCTTTTTTACCTTTATTGAGCATAAAAGCTCACCCAATAGTTATGTTTCTTTTCCCCATGATATAATGTATTTATGTAGAAGTACAAATATAGAATATATTTATGGTAGATTCTGTATATCTATCAATAAATAAGAAAAATGTAATCTATGTTTCCAAAGGTACTAAACTACTACGACCCAATGGAATGTGTTTATGTAATGTATTGAATATTGATCTAAAAGGATGTAATATCCAAGTACGTTAATCCTAGATTATTATAGTTGGTATCAGAGTACTGTTTTAGTCATCCTTTTGAATATGGGATTAGAAAACATTAGTGAGATCCCTATAGATATTTATAAGGATACGTCTAGAAATTTCTCTAATTATAAGTCTACGTTTAGTATAAAATCCAATTTTTTTCATAATTATCATTAATTTCATAGTATTAAACCTGTTGTGTCATATATTGAAATGTTATAAGTAATTTTCCCAGATTATGTACTTCTAAAAATGTAATTTGTGTTTCTCACAATATCCATTTTGTTTTAGCCAATGGATTTAACCAAAAGGGACTATGTTAATGATTAGTCAAATGATAAATAAAATGATTTTACTCTTAAAAATGATATTCTATGGGATATGGAATTAAAAATATTATTCTTATAATGACACAAGTTTTGAATAATTGTATACTCTCAAATGATATGATGAGGGAACAACATTCTATTGACTCCTTCACAAAGAAACAAACACCATCTTTCAATGGTTATTTTGATACAATTATTGAAAAACAATGGATAAATTCCACTGAAATGATATTTTCATTCCATCAGTGTTCAGAACATGAGAAATTAGTTTTGGATGTCTATCATTTTGGAGGTGAAAATATGAATAGTGGAATCACGTCAAATATATAAGGCAATGCTATGAAATTGACTTCATGGAATATAATAATTCCAGGAACCAATTTTTTTAATAAGTAAATTCCTTTTATTTTTTGTATAAATATTGAAAAGTATTTACTTGACCTAAATAAAAAGTTTGATGAATACATTGGAGCTTACAGAATCCAATTTACAAGATTTTCATGGTAAGATTTTTTAATTATCATTCAACCAGAAAGTATGGCTAATTAATTCATCAGCGGCATAAAACCAAGTCATAAAATGGTGTTATCCATAAGAGATTTAGGTATCATTGAAGAGATTGTGTTTTGTGATATCATGGTGGATGTGGAGGTAGGATTTACATATAAATATCATGTATTTGATAAGAAATATTGGGTATATATTTAAGAAAAATATAAAAACCATAGAGAAAACAATATGATATTTCCATTATGCTCATAGTGTGAATGGAAATAGGAATTAACCAATCGTAAGTGGACTAGTAAATGTTTAATGTATGATAAATATGGTCATAGGGAAATTTTGTATTGAATTGATAGGAAAAATATATCTAATTATCCAAAGACTGCACCGAATTCACCCCATACATCAATTAATCTAGTAAAATAAAAAAGGTAGTTCCCAAATATAAGGTCTATCAATGATGATAAACGTCATAAAACTATTAAATAAAAATGGAAATTGATATTTTTTACGATAACTATTGAATATAATGAGTATGATAATGTTGTGGTATAATGATTGATGATATATGTAATGGAATTCAAGACTAATGTTTCTGGTATTACAGGATAATGAAATTTGTAGGGACTATTTAAAAATATTTTTCCCTTATGGTATATGATGAATGGTACTAGTAACAATGATAATTTATTGAGGGGGTATGGTTATATTTTTTTGGAAAACACATGATTAAGGGACGGATAACACTTAAAATGTGTATGAAATTGGGATAATGAAATACAAGGATTTTTTTTTGATTAAATAAATAAGATAGTGTTAATGACCTTGGTATTGAAAATATAACAAGGTTTTTTAGGATATCATGGATTTAGATTATAGAATTTTTGGAATTATGGTATGAGTAAAGAGTTAATTTTTGAAAGCATGTGTTTTTTCACTATGGTTTTATTGTAATCCAAGAGAATACATGATAATGGTATTCACACATTTCTTATATGAAGATTATGAACTATATCATGTTTATTAGTAAATTAATGATAATTGATATTTTGAATGTTTTTTAGTCTTTTGGAAAGATCATAAATGTTCCCATTTTTTATATTTATTATATTGAAATTTGTATGCAATTTTTGAGGTTATAGAATTATCTCTCAGTATGAAGATTTAGGAATATTGGATAACATATGTTAAACATTTAATTATGATGCCAAGAGAGATAGAATATCGTATAATTCTATGGATCTCATGATCTTATAATTCATCATTACTGAAATATTCAGATTCATTTCATGGTATAAGAGATAGTGAGAAAATTAATCAAGGAAAAATGAAAAGATGATCTTATTATTTTGAAATAAATTAAGTATTTATTCTCATGAAAATAATTTTACTCTAGGGAAAGGATCTCGAAATCGAAAATATTTTCATATTAAATTATTTTCTAATAAATAAAATGGTCTCTTAGATCAACAGATTTTTTTAGCCTAATGATTGTTATCATTCTCATATACAATAACTCTAACACTCTCCATCATAACATGATAGTTAAATTTCTCTTCTGTATTTATGTTATCACATTCCACCTATGTTTTCTTATATAGAAACCTAAATATTAGTTAATTTTGGTAATGGTTAGGTTTTTAAACATCCATTTCTAAAAAAGAAGATTTATTATTCATTTATATGATGTGTGTTTCTATAAAAGAAACTTTCAAGTATTAAACCTATCATAACCCAAAAGAATATGGGGATGAAATTCATTTTAAGTGGGGTAGAATATAAAACCATGAGATTTTTTTATGAAATGTATTTTTAAAAAATATTATTTCTTTAATAACTGGCATAAAATGCTAAACCAATTTAATCTTTCACTAAAAAAACATTCACTTATCTTACGTTACGCGCTACATTCAGTTTCTAAGAAACAATTTTTTTATTATTGTCATTATTTAAATAGGAATATTATAACCTAGTCATTTGATAGGAGGGTATGAACATGATTCATTAACTTATGAAATTACGGTTTACACTTGTATATATAATTATTTTACCAATTAAATATAAAGGACTGTAATTTTTAAAAAATAAAAGGAATTTTTTATGAAAAACTATTTAAATGTGCCCAAGGGTGTTTTATACCAAAAATATAAACTAATTTATATTTTTAGATTATATTAATGATGAATATATATATATATAATATATTAAATATAATTTTTTTCATTCATATTATGTGTTTTCTTGACATCGTATAAGAACTAATCCAATTTTATGCATAAAAGTATTTTTCTAAAAGGCATTTTTTCCACCTTTTGATGGAGAACTTGATAAATATATTATTTTCAAAAAATTTAAGAAAATGAATTTCTTATCTGGAAGTGTGTTATCAAAATTTTCATTTGCCGATCTTTTGGTATATTTTTGAAAATTTTCATATTTTAATGAATAATGGAAGTACGGATTTTTATTGAAAGTTGTATTTTCATACAATAATTTATGAAGTAAAATTATAGTTTGTAACATTTTTAAATACTAATTCGTTAATTAAGATTTAAAATTATCCAATGTATTTCTCAATATATTTTATACATGAATTTATTATAAAACATTTTATGTTTTAATATGGTATTTTTGTCTGAAAAAAATAATTTTCATAGAAGTTGATCGGTTTTTTTGAAATATATTCTAAAACATCTTTATTTATACTTTTATAAAAAGGATTAAAAAAATTTATTCAGAAGTTACAGATTTAGTAAATAATTCCCTTTTATTTTTGGATAATATGAATTGTAACGACGGTAAATTTTTTAACCATAGTATTGGGTTAGTTGAACAATTTAAGATGAAAATAAAATGATAATGACTACAATATGAATTTAAAACATCTAAAATTTTTATTAGATGAAAATTATTTGAAAATAAATACATAATGAACTAAATTAATTTATTTAATGAAAAACATTCTAATAAAATGAGCTATATAGTATATAAATTAATGAAAGACCAAAAATGAAAATTTCATTGTCTAAAATATCACATTCATCGCATGCATATCGTGAAGCCAACCAGGTCGCTGATGCTCATTCTAAAAGGGCCATTTTGGAGGTCAGTTCCAGCTGGTATTTTTGTATTTCCTTTCTATTATGAAGAGTTGAGTAGCAATGATAGGAATGGGGTTCTGTACTCAAGGCTTTGCAAAACCTCTTGTTCCTGAACTGTTTTGTATTGTTTACTTCTTTTTTACTAATTTTAATGGGAGCAGGTTTCTGCCTGTTTCCTGAACCTTCTAGCTAAATATCACATTTATGTACACATGAGAACAAAATTATGTGATGATGGAAAATAAATTATTATATTAAGCTTGATTTATTTATTTTGTTATATAAATTTATTATAAATTTCTATATGTTAAATAATTATCTTTAATTCTTATACAACAATGATGGAGTTATTGTGAAAGAAGACAAGAAGTGAATAAAATGAGTTTAACTATAAAGATCAGAACCATTAAAATCCCAAAATACCTGACATTATATTATTGGAAGATTATATGTCGAATATAATAACAACATGGTATAATTAATGTCCACTTGGAGCCACATGGAAAGGATTATGACATTTATAATATTTTATTTAAATTAATGTCAAGGTTTTCACATTCACGTTTTAATTACGTTAACATTTTTAGTTCAGATTTTTCTAGAATTTGTATTAGATTATAAGTATCAATTAAAAAAATTATTTATATTCATCATAGTAATTTTTTTATAATTTTTCATAAATAAAAAATTACCTTAAATAATTACAAAATTATGATACAATAATTATTAAATTAATAAGAAATCAAATAAATTAACATAAAAATATTAAAATAGATATATTTTAAATTAATTATAGTTCTCCACAAATGTTATAGGTTATTATTACATACTACAGGTGTAATAAGTAATTTTTTTTCAATTTTACCTTTCTCTTTATATTTTAATAATGTCAATGTCAAGAATGCTGTTTAAATTGAAACTAAGGACACATTACAAAAAATAATATATTAATAAATTATTTAAAAATCATTAATATATTTAAAAAATAAAAAATAATAACAATTTATATGTAATAAATGGAAAATTTATTTAATTTTTACACAATAAAAGGGAAAATTACAGTGTTTTAATATTAAATAATTTCTTACCATAATTAAATGTAAAATGGGTTAACTATTTCTTAATTAAAATAATATGTTTTAAAATAATACCAAACATAGTAAAAATATATTATATTATGATATTATTGACTTATATCATGTTATTGTTTAATAAATATCATTTTTTGGGATATTTTTCTTGTAATTTAATATATTATAAATTAATATTTTTTTGAGATTCCAAGTGTTCCCCTCGCATCAATTATATATGGGAACCTCCTCCCTCTATATTACTCATCACATTGAACCTTCTAGATCGACCAAAATTTATAAAAATTGTACTCTCCAAATTTCTATACACATTCTATATGTTCTATTACTCTCAAAATACATACTCTAGAGTCCTTAGTGGAGATCTAAAGGATCCATTTTGAAGAAGATGTGACCCCTCAAACTGATCACTTTCTTTTTATACTCTTATATACCTCTTCTAAATCTATGATATATATATTTGACATAAAATAATAAAATAATAATTATTGATATGATTAAATGTTATTATTATTATTAACATAGTACTGTACATCTGCTTTCCCAGCAAACAAGAAATAAATGTACCTCTCATGCGTACGTGCAACATACCATCTCTACATAGTGATACAATTAATTTTCCCTCACCTTTTTTTGTGAGTGGGAATGATGATGGGATTAATATTTATGAAATAATTACACTTATTTGATTATAATACCAAATCTAAATTTTTTTCCACTGAATCTTTTGTAAATGACAACATTACCCTTGTGTACATACACATTACCATTTTTTTGATGCGATGTGATTCTTTTTTAATTCATATTTTACATTGATTGTAATAAGGATTAATGTTATGAATATATATGATACATATGACATAAAAATGATTATTTAATGATAATGTATAATATATATTTTTTTTATTTACTATAAATATGAAACTAAAACATCATTCATGCATACGTACGGTCAGTCATCTCAACGAACATTATATTTAATATTAATATTTTATAGATAATGATAAATACTTATGTACTAAATATATATGATATTAAATTCATGGATATAATTTTTTAGGTGATTAAATCATGACACCATTAATAGGACTAAATGTATAAAAAATCAAAACATGGGTGAAATGAAATGGGGTTAATACCCAAAACATAACATTAACTTGAAAATTATTACAAAATAGGTAATAAAAGGTCATAAGTAAAGAATATATGGTTCTATATAATGGAATATGGTTCTATAATATATTTATATTAATATTATATTTTTTATTGAATCATTTTTCATGATTATGAAGAGAGTCAAGACATAATATATGGAATTTATGACCAACTTTAATTTTTGTTAGACACATGTGTCATACACTAATTAATTCTTCTACATGGCCTATATAATTCCGATGATTCTATTTTTTGAGACTTATCTAGAATATTATGGTATTTTTAATTCTCATATAATTTTATTTCATTCATGTGTGTATAATTTTATTTATTATAAAGTGAATATTATTTATTACAAAATGTCATCAATATTTTGGATTGTTTCATTTCAGGTCTCTATTAGGAAATATTCGTCTTTCATGTTAATGTATTTTTAAAAAAATTACTATTCTCATAGTTATTCTTAAATTCAGTTTACCCATTTTTTTAATTTTTAATAAATTGATTGAAATGAATCATTTTTCATTTTCTAAATGTGGTACTTTGTGACCTGACCTGAAAAAGTATGAAAGTAATATTTTAAAAAAAAAAAAATCATGGAAATAATTTTTCATTATCATGATTCCATAATTCATTAAATTTCTCCTTACAATATTAAAAGGTTTTTTTCATAAAAAAATGTTTTATCTTTACATTGAACACTAATTTAAAATGATTAAATCCTTTCAATGAAGAATTTATATTTTACTCAAGAATTTTTTTCAAGTGATCTCTCAAAATTATTTTCCATCTATGATAACATTATTTTATATTAATTATTTTTTAATTAAGATTAATAAAATTCTTCCATTATTATTCATCTTTATGATGGTTTATTTTTATTATGGAATGATATTTAAGAACACTATTTCATTTGAATGGGTTGTGTTATGATTAAATATTGTTTATGAAACCCATCTCATTCCCTGAGTAATCTCATCATAAATTATTTTTGTTCTTAGGTCACACATATTTATAATTTTCATTAAGTTATTGGTGGGACCTATATCTCCATCCAATTCCGTGGAAAAATATTTATTTCTCATTAGATAAAATTGACTGGAATAAGATGTGTACTTGGTTCTATATTAAATTATTTGAATGGAATGTGAACTCAGTTTAGCAATACAGGGATAGAATGGGAATCAATATGTGTTTAGAAATATTGGATTGGAATAGTAATAGTCATGGTCAGTAATTCATGACTAAAACGTGTAGTGAACCCAATTTAATAAGGGATTTTTTCCACTACGGCGGTCTTGGTGATGATTCAGCACTAATATTGAATTGATTTTCTATTTTTATTTGAGTGATACAATTCCATGTATTATATTATAAATTTATATAATATATTATTTTATTATTTATAAACTTCTATATTTTATTACAAGACATGATTCCATGATCATTGATACGAATGATATACTTTTCAAATATTTTGTTTATGTTTTTTTGTCTTATGATTATTATATGATTGATAATTCCCTTTTTTACCCTAACTGATATTTTGAGTACACCCTCTTTTATGATTAAATTCCATAGGCTTTAAAGAATATTTTTAGTAGGATTATTAAATTGGATGATCATTATGGGAGATGTTGATGATCGGTCACCGAATTAGAAGAATCTGTTCAAAGTTTCAAAGGTACTAAACAATTATGGACCTTGGGAATGTGTTTGTCTAATGTTATGAATATTCCACTAAAAATATGTATTATCCATCTATGATAATATTGGGTCATTATATCAATACATTTATTAAGATTTTTGAAGGATATAGTCGAAAATGAAAAATCATAACCCACATAGATGATTAACTACCAAAAATTGAATAAAGGTTCCATTTCCATGAATAGAAGGAGGTAATACAAGTTATGTATATAAGATATTACATTAAAGTCATAACATTATTTCTTGTATATATATATATATATATGATAATAGATTTTTTATTATTTTATTTATGTGGGGGTTTAAGAGAAGGCAAAAAAATAAATGAACATAAAAGTGGTTGTCTAAGATAGTTACCTGAAGATTATCACCTCCTTGAAGGGCCTATTAAGGAACATGGAACTTCTATATTGGATTGACCAATAGAAATTGGAAGTGGGTATAGCAGGGAAGATAGGTTTTGGTAGATATTTTAAAATCACTATGTATTTTTAGTAGAAATGGGCTGGTGATGGGTGGTATTTATAAAAGGGGATAGGTGGTTTTAAGTCACTAAATATTGATTATTTTATATATAAAACCAACCACATTGGGGTAGAATTAGTACTACTGAATGTGTATTATAATTAATGTTCTAAATTATGGATATTTTTGATAAATATTTTAAAAAACACTTCTAATTTTAGTCTTTAGTTATTTAAAGCCATCACTTTTTTACTTTATCTACTACATTATTTTACCTATACAATAATAAATCTTAACGTAAAATTTTTCTACATAAAAATGAAAATAAAATTATAACCCAATTTTTTCATCTTGATTAAAATCATTTAATCCATTTTTTAAAATTCAAAACAAAAATGATTCAAAATAATATTTCAAATTAAATTATAAAAAGGAAATAAAATATAATTTTTTTGAAAACAAATTGTCAAAAAATGTACATATAAAATTATAAGTTATAAATATTTATTAATGTTATTAATTAGATTATATCTATCTAAAAATATTTAATTTTATTTTATATCAAAATTAAATCATAAACTAAATTTTAAATATAATAAAAATTAGGTTTTTAAAAAAATATGTATTTTTACTATACATTTTGAAAATTAATCTTTTTAGAAGATACTGAAAAATCATCCAAATATTATATTAAAATTTAGATTCCAAAATTGATTTACATTTTATAAAACCAATTTTTTATCATTTTTATAAATTAATTTTATTTATTTTCTCGTGGAAAAAAATTTTAAAATTTTTTGGAAGAAAACATATATTTTGAGAACAATATGAATTCCCTAAATAATATATGTTTCTTTTTAATGGGGGATTATCCATAATAAAATAATAAAAGAATCCCTTCAGACCATTTGGGTTGGGGAATATGCATAAAAACTATTTAATTTCTATTTGACAACATTCCTGTTAAAATAATAATATTTTGGAGTGTGTTTGTGTTCGATATTCTTTGAAATGTATGAAATCAAAGTGGTAAAATATATTTTAATATAGGAGACACACTATATAATCATGTGGAGTTACATTAAAACCAATAAACCAATAATATTTGACATAATAAAAAAAATTATCATTTTTATCCATCCAATTCTGTTTTAAGGATATTTTGACTGAAAATAATAAGAGGATAAATAAGAAACATTATATTAAATGTATACTTTCACAGTTGACCCTTCAATGGATTCTTTGTAATGGACTTTCTTCCTTAATTATTTCAAATTTCTCTCAAATGAGTACATCCATTAAAATTATACCAACCCCCCCCCCCCCCCCGATTATTATCCTCATATAGAAAATGATATTTTATATTTTCCACTAATTCAAAGAGTCCTTATAGGAATATTTTCTCTATTTAAAAAAATTAAAAGAGTGTACTTTTATAGCATACTCATTGCATCATAGTCATATTCTCTACACTATTATCATGGAAGAATTATTATATTTTAGGAAATATTACATATATTATATCATTAGACATCCCTATAAGAGCAATATGTAGTAATATTTACAAAATTATGTGGAAGTTATGAATTTTTATCCTTGTAATATGTCCATTTATGATAAAGGTGGACAAATTAAAAGCTTACCAATCTGGTAACCTCAAATCTCAAATCCATTAACAAAATATTAAGAATTTTTTTTAGAAAGGGCATAAGTTTCTTATTGATTCATAAAATTTATTGATCTTTCGACATTAAATAGTTAATTCTCAATACATCTAAAATTTTTAGATTGATATAACTATGACCTCACATTATCATTATTTTTACCAAGAATGTTTAACATGGAATGATGATTTAATCAAAAAAATATTCCTAATATGAATTACCTATAATATATGACTAACTAAAAACTCATCCCAATATGTGTGGTCCCAATAATGAAAGTAACTCATCAGTTAGTGGATTCAAATAAAAATATATATTATTCATTGGATGTAACAGAATTAATAGCTCCAAATTTATAAATGGATCCTTCACCAAATTCTAAGGATGTAATTTGTACGAATTAATGAAAATTGGACAATAAGAATATTGACTTCTATAAGAACCGGATGGATTAAACATTCAGTAAATAGACCCAACCAAATGTTATGGGGATCTGAAGTAAAACAAGGATTCATCTAATCAAAGTGTATCCATGTATCCCATTCATAAGGATTATTTAAAATTTTACTTACTAATATATTTTATTTTTTTCATGTCATCAATTTATATATGTTGTGGGAAATAAATTAATTTTCTAACTGAGGTGTAATTATAAAATTCCTCAAATTTTTAATAGAAAATTGTGACATTCCATATTATTCCTATTTGTAACCGGATTCTCCATGTGTTGGACAATTAACCAATGATTCATAATAATAATAATATAACATGAAATCATTTTATTAAGCATATATCTTCTAATAATTATGACCCTAATGTATGGACCAACATCTTACATGAAAAGAAACATGAAGGTAATATATTTCTATCTAGAAACAAAAAATTAACCAAAGATAATATCTGATCGAATTAACTATTTGAAATTCTAAAATCAAATTTAATAGTCATAAATTTTGTAATAGGTTCCATGTTTTACATCTGGAATCCTAAATATAAGGTCTCCTTAGCAAATTTAAAAGAATTGTAAAGTTGAGAATGTTCAGATTCTGAAAATGGAATAGAATTCTGAGTCCTTATTTCTTGAATGGAATATTTAATTGCCTCATGTAACAAATTATGAAATGATGGATCCATATCCAAGACATTTTTATTTTCCATTGAGATTTTCCCAGCATTTTAATATAAAATAATATAATCTATCAGAAAATACGAAAAGCAGTGGATAAAGTCCAACACTGTCAAACATTCTAAGTCTTTTGAAGTCACTTTTCTTATATGGAAATTCAATTATTCCTTCAGAACCAAAATTCATAATTCGACGATGTCAATAATATATATGTTTTAACATCCGCAATGCAGAAAATATTTTACCAAATCCGTTGGAATTTTATTGATGATTTATCTAATCAAGATCAGAAAACTATACATTGATGTCTTATTTTAGAATCCATAATTATTTAAGAAGATAATAAAAATCTGAATAACTAATATTAATTATGCCTAGTTAGAGATTATTATTAATATTTAGTTATGTAAAATTATTAATTCATATATATTATTATTACAATTCATTAAAATTTAGAATAATTTAATAATATTTAAAATTTATTATTATTATTTAGTATTTATTACTAATATTTACCAATTATTACTAATAATTACTAATTGTTAAAAATAATGAATAATTATTAATTAAATAATAAAAATTATTTAACAATTAGCACATTTTATTTTAATTGACATTACATTTAAATAAATTATTGTGAATTTATCATAGTTGTTATTATTTTTTATTATTTTGCCACGAAAATATTTTCAATTTATTAAAAAAAATTATTAATTTTTAATAATTGATAAAATTAAATATTATTTAATACTCATTACATATTAATTATCACTTAATTTTTCTTAAATATTTCTAATTTTTAATAATTATTAGTAATTCATATTTTTTCCTTTTACAATTGATTAAAATATAGAATTAATTTCCCAAATTATCAAATTATTAATAATATTTGGTAATTAACACAAAAATTTAATAAGTAAAAATAAAATTGAAAATTTAATCATTAATTATAATAATGTTTTTAATGACTATTAGTAATTTAGTAATTTATTATCCCATTTTTAATAATTACAATATATATCATTATTTCGTAATTAATATAAATACATCAAATATAATTTTTAAACTTTTTCTAACAAATATACCTATCAAATCTTTATAAACATACACACACAGACACACATATATATAAAAGAAAACTAACATATTTTAATAATATTATTACATATAAATATTTATATGATGATATATATATATATTACATGATTTATTAATCAAATATATTTTTTATTATTTTTGAAAACAAATAAAAATATTAAATCAGTGTGTATATATATATATCAATACCATATATATTTTTAAAACAATATTTATATATTTAAATACACATGTTAATATACACACAGACATACATATATATATATTAAAAAACATAAATGTTTTATTAAACATTTATATATTCATATTCACATTTTAATTTGCATATATGAATTTAAATATATATATATGTGTGTGTGTGTGTGTGTGTTATAAATCACACATGTTATATATATATATATATATATATATTAAACCTCACAGGTTTTCATTAATCATTAATATAAATATATTTATTCACAAGGTAATATTTATATATATATACACCCAAATTTCTTAATTTATATAAATACATAAAATTTATTCTGAAATTATTTTAATCAAATATACATATCATATCAATATATAATTACATACATATATATATATCATAAATAATACACATTTTTTAATGTTTATTTCTTTATATATTCACATGTTAATATATATATACACACACATATATATATATCCAAATTTTTACAAAACAATACATTAATTTTAAAAAATTAAAATCAATCAGAACATAACAATTAATCATGGTTTAACATCACTACCACAATTAATTAACTATCATGGTTCATCAATAACCCATATCACTATAAAATTGTAATACAATTTTTGAAATAATTAAATTTATAAAAAATAAATCAATATCATATATACCTAACTAATTTTCACAATAATAATATTTTTAAAAGTAATATGAAATAATATATGTTTTATAACAAAACATTTCATATATATGAATCTACAAAATTGAAAAATTAAAAAAAATGGGCAAAATACCTCAAAAAATTGGAATAACTCATGTAGACCTAATAAGGATTTAAATATGGAATAATTGATATTTATTTATCCTAAATTCCAAAACAACCATAATAATCATGTAAATTTTATAACCTAGTGTGTACAAAAAAATAATTGTGTAAAATTAAATGAAAAAATAATAAAATAATTAAATTCGACATAATAAGAATAAGTACCATGATGATTCAAACTAGAATTTTTAAAAAATTAACTGAAACGGATTATTTCGAAGGGGTGGTCACTGTATTGGATTGCGAAACATCATGTAAGGGGAGGAAGAATGTAGGCCACATTATTAATTACTAATTTATTGTGATGGTTTAGTTGTGGTAGAATTTATTCTGTAATAAAAAATATTTTCTACAAATGTTTTTATGATGGAAATGTTTACTTGTCAGAAATATTAATAGTGCAAGGACTAATATCGATGGGATTCTATATAAGTCTCTATTAACTACCACACAAAAAATTTCCCACCGGATGGAATGGTGTCACGAAAACTGTATTTCTTGAGGAATTTTTTTCTATAGAAAATACATCCTTTTAAATACAATTTAAATTTGTTATTTTTTCCATCTCCATTAACCAGTCAAAGATAAACTTTTTCCAAGTACTGTTATTGACTTATATTTTTTTATGTAATGTGATTAGGGAAATTATAAGTGTTTATTTTAAAAGTATATCCTTTTTGGAGATCAATTAGATATAGATACCCTCTAAATTATATATTAAATTTTATTGGAAAGTGTTCTCTTTTTTTATATTATTTATTCTTCAAAGAAGACCATGTAAAATAAGGAAATTTAAAAACATTAAAAAATATAACAACCATGTCATTTTTTAAACCATATGAATTTTTTTACTTTTATATAGGTATACTATATGGGATATAAAACTGTCTTATTTTCTAAATAGGATTATATGAATCTTATTTAAATTTTTTTGATTCATTGTTCCATGATTTTAATGAATTGTCAATATCATTCATTCATTGAAAAATATTTGAAGAACATGTTTTTTAGACACTAAATTGCAATCATTCCCATATAAGTAATATATAATTTTATGTCCACAGTCATGATGACTATAGATAACTTTTAAATCATTACCTATTTCACTTCCCATTCAAAAAATATTAGCTTTTTATTTCTTCCAGAAGTCTCCATGAATTTCTATTGAAGAAGTTGTATACTGTAATGTTAAACATAAATGATTAAGGTACAAGTTTGATTTATTTTTACCCTATGACATAATTTTCAGGCCACATATTATATAATTTTTTAAACAATAGGAATCTATGAAAATAATTTTTAGTATAACTATATTTTTTTATAACATTCTATACCATATCATTAAAATATTCAGGAGGAGTATCAATCAATGTGTGAGGAAGCTAATCTTCCATATATATGGCATTTAAGGGACATTGATTAGATTGATAGACCAAGATAGACATAATATCCCATTTTTATGTGTTTCGTTCTATAATTGTTACATTCAAGGCATGTATATTTTTATATGGAAATACAAATTCATTTTATTTTAAATAAGGATTTCATTTTTTCTAATTACATAATAAACATTGAAAAAAAGTAAACATATAAAAGTTATAATATATTAATAAAATAACTAACTAGTTTCATGTAGTCTATTTTCTCTTAGTTTCAATAGATTATGAGTGAATTATGTATTTCTTCAAATTTGAAATTTTCATATTTTTATTTAATGGGGTTTTAATGACTTACTTAACTTCTAATTCTAAAAATTATATACAACATATTTATTCCCCAAATTTCTTGTGTATATTGATATTTTCATTTTTCGGAGAAAGAATTATTTTTTTTGGGTTGTAATAAGATTTTTATGTAGGCAACTAGACTGACATTTATCTTGCATATATTTCAGGATTATTCCGGTAATTTTATCTAAAAATGTCCCTTTTTTATAACCCCCCATCCAATATCCTTAAAGAACATTTTAACTAAATGTTATGTCCTCAGTATTGGTGTAATTTGTTTATTTCCAAATAGTGGGGATTTAAAATTTATGAATATAATATGGTGAGAAGTCATGTGTATGATAATTAATGATTGCTTTGAATATAAATTATCATTTGTGACTAGAGTGATTGTGACATTGGTGGAATTTATGATATATATGTTTATATTCATTAGTTAATTCTATAATTTTTCATATAGTAGTCAATAAATTTATGTTTGGGTGATTTAAATCAAGTTGAAATCCTTGATTTTTTAACACACAATTAACATAATTTTAATTAGTTCAAATTTGCCATTTTTAGTTTTTTTAAGTTATTTTTATTTGTTTTTTATTTTAGAAATTTATAATTCTTATAGAATTAAATATTTGTATTATTTATTAGTATTGTTTTATATTATGATTATAAATTATTTTATATATTCATAAAATTATATATTATTTTAAATTTATTATAATAATAATAATTATTATTATTATTACTAATAATAATTCTATTGATCATCCCATATGGATTTATTTTTTTCCTAATAAGAAATTTTTTTTGTTATGATTAGAAGGATTTAACATTTTTTGGTAACCTATGAAGGAAATAATGAGATGTCCCATGATTAATTGGAGAATCCTAGGATTTATTTGAAGATAATATGGAATTCTTATGATTTCTAGTAGAATGAAAATTTTGTGGAGTCAATTTTGGGAATAATACATTATATCTGATAGTGTATGACATCACCTATTGAGCATATGGATTTTTATGTGCCATTAAAGAGATTGATAATTGTTTATGAATTAGTAAGTCCAAGAACATTACTTAATTAATTGGGAATATGATTTAGAAAGATCATGTGTAAGAATTTTCAAGTCTTGTTATATGACTTTGTGATCATTACATCAAACATATAGATCACACATATGACTTCTTTATGAAATTTTAATCTTTATAGATGAGAGTGTGGGACTTCCACCTCAAACTTCTTAGTCATATATGACCTCAACTATTAGAAAAATATCCAGCTTGTTTATATGAAAAATTATTTCACATATTTAAATATGAATAAAAAATAACAAAGATGATGATTTTGTTTTTATTTAATATTATAAACATAATAATTATTTTTTAAGCCATGATATAAGCCTTCATTGAGAATAAATCATTGAGATGAATGAGAAAGAGGTTACTACACTTTTTTTCTGATATTTTCCAATTAAAATATTTTTAATATAAAATTAGTCATTGAATACGATATGTCTCTTAATACTCCCAATGGATTCTATATCTTCAGCAATTATATTTATAGACTTTCAAGCCATAATATAATTCACTATGTTGTAAGATTTTATTTTTTGTGATTTTTACATCCATAGAAATGATTTTTTTTAGATCATTTGATAAGATATTATTAAGAACAAGGGAATATAGTGTTTGGTTTATAATATCCATGGATAATCAATTCTTATGATATTGTGAGAAAATTTGTTAAAGTTAAAGGGGGTATCTTCTTAATGTATAATGGTGCCTTTGGATTGTTGTATGATAGGATTTGGGTGTATTCCCCCAAGAAGATGTCGGTGAGAAATGTGTGAAAGAAAAATATTTAAAAAATGTTTATATGATCATTTTTATTCCTATATGGAATATCTAGAAAACCATTAATATATAAATTTATATCATTTTCAAATAATCGTTTATTTTAAATGTGGAAAATCAATAAAAATGTATAATAATAAAAGAGAAGAGTATTGTGTGTAATGTAGTAAGTACTCTTGGAAAACCTAAACAAAAAAAGAACATGAATGCATTTATGTATTTGTACATAATGAATAAGAATAATAAGATGGAATTTTTTTTATAGTGTCCAAATAGAAGAGAAAGTGAGAACAAATAATTATTTCTTGCTATATTTGAAATTATATCACCATGAAAAAATCTAAAAAAGGTTAACATATCGCTCGAAGGAATAGGATGTATGGACATGAAGGATAAAAAGGATGAACCACCACTACACTAGTAGAAAAGGGATATCAAAGTCCAATACATAATAGATAAGAGGTCATTATGTATCATATTGGTATTTAGTATAACAAATTATTATAGAGACTTTTGAAAGAGAATAGTTTTAGGAGATAAATTAAAATCGTTGGAGCTAGTATAAAGATCCCATGATGAGGTAGTCTCTCATTCACAAGGACTATGAACTTATGTGTTTCATTAAATATAATTTTTAAGTGATATATTTTATATTTACTCAATATAATATACAATAGATAAAAAAGTCATAATAACTCAACACAAACCTATAATGGTGTAGTATTTTCAGTACAAGCCTTGTAAATCCTTTAATATTGTTAAATTAATTTACTTAATTAGTTAGTTAAGGTTGTTAGTAATAAGAAGATTGGATCATGAATACAACAGAACTACTATGTTAATGTAATTAAATAATTCATATAAATTAAAATTGATAATTAATTCACTACGTCCCTATATCAGAGATCTCACTAGTCATATGCACTACAAGTTCTATCAGAGTGAGGATTTCTCTCAAATATCTAAAGATAAGTATAGATAATTTCAATTCTATAAAAAATAGAGATATATATATTTTATGGAAATAATTTTCATTATTTCAAAAACTGGATAGTTCTATAATTTCTATAATAATTTATTTAGGTTAGTGATGATACAAAAATTGTATTTAGTCAATTTAAAATAAATAATCCTATGGGTTTTCTAACCAAATTAATAATGAAGTGGATAGTAATGATAGAAATTATGTATTAAAATATCTCTCTAATAAAGAAAAAATAACATAATGGTACTTTAATATACTATGTACATGTAGGATATGATGTAAAATATTTATGAAGGAAATGTGAAGATTAATGAATACAGACAACAAATTTGGATGGCTATGTTTGAAGACACGTGGATGTCTGATAATGATACCATATATGAATACATTAAATTTTTTAATAATATTTTTATACATATTATATGATTTTGAGAAAATATAGAGTATTCATAAATTATAAATAATTAGTTGAAAATTTTGTGATTCCCTAAGATTTTATGATATCATTTTCATCAAATAAATTTAATTTCATTGATAAATTATAATACACGCAACCCATAGTCTAAATGAATCATAATATAATATATTGTTATAACATACCCCTTATTGTTTTGGTGGGAATATAAATAACCATATTATGAAAATTATTTTATTAATTTTTTAGATTAATAAAATATATTTACAAATATGTACTCAATTTTTAGTAATGTCTTTATATTCTTCAAAAATACAATTTTTCTCAAATATGATCTATGTAACTTTAGTGCGAAAATAATAAAACAAATTTTAAAATTTTATAAATTAAATTAACTACATTTTTGAAAGAATAATTAAATGTTATCTTAGATATAAATTCTATTAATTTTCTCAAAAGATTCATTTATCAATGAATAGTGAAAAGTATTAATTTTTATGGGCAATTTTCTTTCATGAATCCAAAACGAATATTTAAAAAGTAAATTAAGTTTAAAATTGAATAATTAGTATTATATAATAATTTTAACTTGATATATGTTCATAAATAATGGTAAAAATAGTAAATATTTGTTAGTACATTAAAGGGTAAGAAGTGTTTACTAACGGTTAAACCGATAGATATTGGTATTTATTACAATTTCAGTTATATAAATCCTATTTAATTTCCATATTATGTCCTCCCCATATCCCAAATATGAATATCTATCCATTTGGTACATTTTTCTAAGTATTACCTTATAATATTTTAATCCTTTTATAAATTTCGTTTGTATCCTCTCACCCACATATAAAAAGACACCACTTATTTATCTTATTTAAACCCAATTTTTCTATATAACTCAACAACGCCATACCAAATTCAATTATCTACATTCCTATAAATTAATTATTGGTTATTTTAATCTTCAAAATTCGTTCAATGGTTCTTTAATGATGGATCTAAAAAAGTACTACTAAGAAACTGACAATCATCCAACCTAACCTCTTTAGAATTATCTCTTATTATAAATCGGGTTAATATATGGTATTAATAAACAAAATAGTATCATAAAAATAATTCAATTTTATTTGGATTATGGAAGCACCATTATTCCCAATATTTTCCATCATATGGTATGTGACGTTATCACTCATGCATACATATTGACTACCGCCTCTATATAGTAATATAATTTATTTTCAATTATTATCTTTCATAGATGTGTAATATAATGGGATTAATGATTATAAATGATTTTTATTACATAATAAAAATTTGGGATTTTATAATCATATTAAACTTTAGAAATTCTAATCTCTGGGAAAAAATAACATCGCTTATTTGTATGTGTGGACTACCACATCTAGGAAGTGATGTGATTCATGTTTCATTTCCTCTTTACAAGGATGCAAATGAGAACACATTGAATAAATATATATGATTTATATGAAATAATAATTATAATATAATGTCTAATTATTATTAATATTTCTATTATTTCATCTGCCAAAAAATGGAATCATTGTTCCTGGGTATGCACAACTTACCATCTCCATAAATAGAGTATTTCATTCTCATATATATTACCTTTATTGATGACTATATATATATATAATAATTGTATCTGGCTTTTTTATCATTTTTATCATTCTTCATACAATGTAACCATGATCAATGTTCAAGTACTCGAACTTCCAAAAAGAAATTATCCTTAAAAATGAAACAGATAACTCCTAGAAATAGTTATTTTAATAATGAATTAACAAAAAATGGGTGACTAAATGTTATAAGTGGATCATATATGAAATTATAATCATATAATTGAAACATTTATAGAAATAAAATAACTCAAAATTTATTATACTGGAGTTTATATCTCATTTAATGAAAGATGAACTTGGGGTATGGGATTTATGTTACAATTTCCTCATTTGTCAGGATTGTTTATAATTATGTTTTCATAGATTAAATATTATGGCCTATCTCTTGGTAATTAAATGAATTTTATTCTGGTTATGTTATTTTAGTACAATACATTATTTCCCTTTGTTACATATTTTACATTTATTTCAATCCCTTTAAAACAACAAGAGACCGAAGGAATTTTGTTTAGGAAACCCGACATAATTTCTCAATTCAGTTAAAGATAAAATTTCTCCCATATCCATGCTTTCTAAATATTCTTTCATGAATTATTATTATAGTATTTTATTATTTTTAATTTCTTTTTTATCTATGATTTATTTTGTTAAAAAATTATTTAAAATGAATATTATTCTCATTTTCTAAAAGAGGAAGCACTGAATTTTTACCAAAAATTAAGAAAGAAAGATTTGTTTTAACATACATTAAATGAATAAAATTCCACAAAATCATGAAAAAGTAATTATTTGAAAATTAAATTGTAATTTTCAAGGGTTATTTTCAAATAGAAAATTTTCAATAATATTTGGTAAATCATATGATTTTATATAACTTCTTTCAAAGTAAAAAAGTATATTTACCTCAGGAAATGTTAAAGTGGTCTTTTAAAGGAATTGTTTCATCTATGATTACATCCTTTGATGATATATATCCTTTAATAATGATATGGTTCAATTATAAAATCAATTTTAAAAATTTTTTTGGTTTATAATTATGATTATTTAAGGATGATGATATGAAATTTATTTCATTACCATTTTTTAATTATGTGATGATGAAATTTTTGTGATCCCTATTTATTTTATATAGGTTATGCTACTATAAAATAAATAAATGGTAATGAAATATGTTCATTTTCCATGTGTAATATTATGTTAAATTTTACATGGTATTTTTTAAAACTTATATATGAAATTAATTATATGATGGTGGATATGAAATTATATATCCCTCATATGAATTTGGTTAATGATGGATTTTTCACAGATAATATGGACTAGAATAGGGATTAAACCAACTTTAGTAAGGTCCTTTATCCACAACAGTAGTCTTGGAGTGAATCACGGTTAATGATATGTTGGGATTAGGAGTTTCACCTAATACACTATGATATTATTAGTAATAATCCTTAACTAAAGAGTTGAATTTAATTATGATGTGCATTCAACCAACATATGCATTATTAAAATGTTATGCTCTCACGGAACATATTATTTACTTCAACTATGATTTTATTCTTCTGATCTTCCATGATTTATGTCATGACTCATGGTTATGATCTATGATTTTTTATATAATTTTTAATTGTTAATCTCATTTTATGAATCCTTTATACTCATATTTTTCTTTAATGATCATTATTGTCTCCCTTTTTACACTTAATGAGCTTCTATGTTCAACCTTTCTTATATTTCCTTTCTCTAGGTTATATAGAAATGTTTTGAGTATATGATTTATCTAAATATTGGTACATATTAATAAATTAGTGGGATATAATGATGATATCTTATGAAATGGTTATTATGTATTCATTTTTTCAAATACACTAACCTATGAAATTATCGAATGGATCATAATGTTATGTATTTGACTATTAATCTAATAAGATGTAATATATTTGTCTGAAATGTATGGTTTTCTATTGTTTGTATTAGATTAAGGATAAATAAAATTATAAACTTGGATGGCGAAACATTTGTGACAATTATTATAATAGTCCAATGTATAAGAGAACATCTTACGTTTTGGTAAAAGAAGATGTGTGGTTTTCCTAGAAAAAATACCAATCAAGATACTTCATGTGGAATTGGTTTTCAAGTAGATGAATCTTTGTGTAATTATGCTAAAAAGAGTTTGTCTTGTTTATCATAGCTCTCATTCTAGTGCAGAGTGAGTGTGACCTTATTGTTCACCGATTTTGACACACGTGAGGGAAATAATCGGGTTACCTCAAATTTCATTTATGAAAAATTATTACATATGTGATTTTATTTTAACCATGAATGACCTAGGTTAATAATAAGGTTTCATATATTGAAAATAATTTTTCCTAATTATGATATCCTATAAATTAATTATCATGATTGTTTATGTCAAGACCCCCTCCATCCAGAGATTCCCCTCCTAAGATAGAAATGGATGAATAGAGATAATAACGCCCAATTCAGGCCTCTAGTAGGCCCTGGGGTGGTAACCAGCATCAATGGTATAGAAATATCACAACATGGGAAGAATTACATATTTATTGAAACCAATATCAAGATATAATATTGATCAATGTAAAAAAAATCCAAGACCAATATATTAATGAATCAAAAAAACTTATCCCATTTACATGTTTAATGTAAAGCTACTAGAAATAAAATGAAAAACCATAGAGTAAATAACAAAAGAACGAAGAAAAGTACTGACAGAACATCAGTCCTAGACAATCGAGATTGTAATTTGTAGCACAGTCAGTGTAATCTCTCTAAAAATATGAAAACAATTTCATATATGTAGGGTGAGGATATAATTATACTCATTAGTAAAGAACAATGTCACTCGTGCATAAGTTGGAGAATCATACTAATTACCCTATGAGAAAAACATTAGAAACTCAAAATAATGTAAAAATATACACTATCAACCGCAACCTCATCAGGGAACACTCACCAAATAACACAAGTCAAGTAATGTAATATATTATAGGTACATCGATATTTGGGTACCCCGCCACACTTCCCATAGATTAACTATTCATCGCTAACCATGAACAACATAATGTTTCCACTCCCTTCCACAATCCCCACAACCACAACCTTCTCACACACACCAGGACCCATAACCACAACATCATCCTGAAGACACCTGGGAATCACACCTCTTCAGTAGACACCTAGGCCTCACAACAGCACCACAACCTGTCTGAATAGTCATAGGATGTGAATTTCAAGATGTGAGAGTATAGAACATCCATTAATAAGGCATTCATCCTCCCTCTAGGATGTTAGAAAAAAACCCTCCCCCATAACAATAGGGGTGTTTGGCATGTAGTTCTCAGCACAAGTGGGGTGTGTATAGAAATCACAAGGAACTACGTACATATATAAGTACCAAACACTCAGACCAACGTATGTATTTTCACAAAAACAATAAGACCACCGAAAACATTCCTTAGTACAACCTTTAATTGAACATATCTGAACAAACAATAGTTACTTCCTAATTCAATAAATAAACAACGCTTTACTTCAATCCATTACTCAAAAAAATCCCTCATCCAGTACATTTAACCATTTTTCATTCAAAATTATCAATTTATTTATTTATTCATTCCATCCCTACATCTGTAACTAACAAACATTTCACATGTTATAAGTAAAATCAGCCATACCAACCACTTCCAAACCTAAATAGAGAATGAATAACCACATAAAATGAATCCACTCTAACACCCATTCCTAATATAACAGTCTCGAGAAATTTGGGTGAATGTCCCATGAAATATTACACCATCATTATAAAAAATTACCCCCCATAAACCATCCTTAGAAACCCCGCTACAAAAAAATCACAACATCCATCAAAACAATCAAAGCATAACCATCTTGTAGTTCCACTTCACAGTTACCTTTATGCCACCCATATAACCCCATACTCTCCTCACCACACCCTGTAACCCCCCCCCCATAGGCACACCTCATCACAACCACACTATGTATCCCAATTATATAAAAACAACACACCCAACACACCCATTAACATAAACATAACACAACATGAACATGTATCCTCGCTTCCCAACCACTACCCAAATGTAGTCCCACCCCATAATAAGTTCGTTCATTCCACAATAAAACAATCTCTCATCCTTATATTATATTGTGATACATGTACCACCCCATACACATAGCCTCACTCCCATACATAGCATGACAACCAGATTAAAACACATGGTCAACAAAGCCACACACAACACATTGAAACACAAACAAGAAAGTTGTATTCAGATTAAACCACATTCATTATTTAATTCTACATTGATAATTTCATGGTGATTAAAGGACAATTTAGATCTTTGGAATACATATATTTAAATGGGTGTATGTACTTAATCAGTTTCTTAACTATAGTCGTTCGACAAGAAAATACAAACAAATATTCATAAGTCATACAGATGTATAAAAAAATTACACTAACAACCATTATTTTTAAAATACAACCCTTAGAAAGTACAACATGGATCAAAGATAACATTTAAAATAGAGCGATCATCATCATCTTCCCATCCCCTCATTTGTTACTTCTTATTATCTTCCTTAATTTAGGGTCCAACCATATTCACAGTGGGACATGAGTACACCCACCCCACATGATTCAAAAAATGAAAGAGTGATGAAGTGGACCATACATTCTATAATATCCACCCAATGATTCTTCGTTATGCCAAAAACATAGGGTGTCGCTAGAAGGAAGTACTCTAAGGGAAAACAACATCTAAAAGCCACAACAAAACTCCTAACTCCATAGGGAAGAAAGGTTATGGGGATGCTCGGTATCCAGAAAAGAGAAGCACACAAGGAAGAGATCTCAGCTTAAAAAATTCAGATCCTATAACAATGGAAGGATGGTTTCAAAAGTCATTAAAAGTCGGATCACGATCATTATTATGTGGTTTGAAAATTTCAGATCCTTGAAAGTGTAAGTTTATTAATGATTTAAAAAAATATCCATTGAAATTCCATTTAAAATTCCTTAATTGGGATTCAAACCTAATTTAAATCAAATAAAACATATGATGTGCGAAACTAGAAAAATTGTGAAAATCTGTAAATGACTCACCAATGGGTGGCTCATCGGCATGAGTAACTAATAGTGAGTCCCTGATTCCTAACTCACCAATGGATGAGCCACTAACATGACTCGCCGAAATTGATTCAATGAAGCCTAACTAACTAACACAAGACCTACTGATGCCACGACCTACTGACACCCTGAGTTATGGACGCCTTGACATAATGACGCCTCGACCTACTGACACCTCAACTCCCCAACATACAAACCTACATACAATGTTGTACCGATGCTGATCCACTGACACGTACTACCATTGGAAAAATAGTAATTTTTTAAATATCTCGAAATGACCAATCCTTGCCTCCCAAAACCCCCAAAACACTAGATTTTGACAATGTAATGGGTTAGGGTGGTCTGGTTCATTACAATGTGGTTTCCAAATAAAATTATTATTACATAGATATTACTTTCTGGTTCTACACAATGTAAGGAACCAAAATAAACATAGTTAATATGGAAAATAAAAAAAGTAATGATTTTGCTCTGACATGACCCAATTTTATGGTATTTGTAATAAAAAATCGTGTTTATATTCTTACATAACATTCTCATGATATGAATCATAAGGAATTCCCAAATTAGGAAAAGATTGAAAAGTATTCTTTTGAGTCCATAATGAGTCAGAATCCATCATCTTTTACTGTGTCCACCAATACACAAATTGATGAGAAATATATTACTATCATTGAAAATATATTTTCCATTCCCCAATATTTAGAACATGAAAATATATATTTTGGTTTTTTATCATTTGGAATATAAATATGATCAATTATATACTCTTCTAAGAACAAAATTTAATGGTATACATTCAACTCTATAGAGTCGGATGGGTTTTTATAATTTCATTCCTTATATTCTTCTTTGAAAAAGAGAGAAGTAATTACTTGAGCTAAATAAGATGGATAATTAATCAATTATTAACTATGAGGAAAATTTTTCAATACACATGATGTTCACTTTTAGTAATATTATCCAACTTAAAAGTAATACGGATTGATTATTTACTATCATAAATCCTAGTCTAAGAAAAGAATTAGTCATGAGATATTTTAGTATTTATAGTGGAATTTTTTGATGTTCTATCATGGTAGAGTGGTAAATTGTTGTTACCCATCCATCTCAGTTTTTTGATCAGAAACGAATTGTGGAATTCAAAATAAATTATAATAGTAAAATACATGGATAGAAAAAAGATGATATTTCTTTTATACTCAATTTGTGGAAGGAAACATAGAGGAAAGTTTTCTATGGATATTGGAAAATGTTTTATGTGTGGAAGGGATTATCATTTGAAAATGAAATTTCTATTTGATGAAAATAATGAATTTAGCAAATGATAAAGAGAAAGAACCACAAAATGCACCCCCTACACTATAGATCATCTAATATAATATTTAGGGGAATTATATTACTCAATACTCATATATAAATTTTAATGATGAATGTTGACATGAAAAATATTATAAAAAAAAGGGACTTATCATGTCATCACGGTTCCTAAAGTGGGGTATAATAATGAAGTGGTGAAATGTACAATTACTATTAACTCTAAAATTGATAATGTATTATTTGATTCTAGTTCTACCCTATCATTTATATCTAAATAATTTTCTAATGTAATAATAATACCACCTCTATAATTATTTGTTGATATAGTAGTGAAAACCTTTATTGGTACAATGATAACATCTCAAGACTATGTTTCTTCTCTTATTTATGTTTTTAGGAATTTAATTATGATAAAACTCATTATTCTCCCTCTAGATGTATTTGATGATATATTAAGCATGGTTTGGTTTTATTTAAAAAATTATCAAATCAATTTTTGAGGAAGGTAAGGTATATTTTATATTCTAGATCATATTACGATATTCCATAGTTGAAATGACAAATATAAACTCCCAATGGAAATTACATCCATTATGTGCATCTTGTTTCAAATTCAAAATGGATATTTATATCATATGGTTGAAGATTAACTCCAAATCTATAATATAACTATTTTATTAGAGTTTTTTTTCTATTTCTAGAATATTTTCCTATTGTTACACTAAAATGTGAATTTTATTTTTCAATAGAAATTATACCTAGGTAAAAACCTATTTCTAATACTCTATATAGAATTTCCCTGATAATGTTCCATTAATTTATAAACTGAATATAATGGAATATTGAAAAGGTATTCATTAATTCAAGTGCATTATAATTGGGTGAACCTATTAGATTTATTATGAATAAATATGGGTAAATGAAACACTAAAATTATTATTGGAAAATAATATAGATCACAATCAAGAGTATCATCTAACCCGTATTGTGGATTATTTACTAATTATGAGGAGACTAAAAATTTTAAAAGATTTATTTTTGATCTGGATTCTATTATTTTATATTCATTGGTGAAGGTATACACAATAAAAACATTTTTATTTTGTATGACCACTATTAATCTATAGTGATTCCATTTTATCTTACTACTTCCTCATAATCATCATAGATTTAATGAATGGAGTCATTAAAGATTACCTTGATTATATTTTGGATATATTTATTAATAATATTTTTATATATTCTAAGAAGAAGTAGAGTATGATGATCACTTGAGGACTATATAGAAAACCTCACAGAATGATAAGTTGTATAAAAAATTACAATGTGTTAACATTATCTATAAAAAAGATTGAATTTTAGGTCATATAATCTCGACAAATGGTATATCAGTGGATCCATCAAAGGAACAAGTTATTGAATTTTGTCCAAGATTAACAAACATTCATAAAATCTATATTTTTCTTGGTTTGGATAGATATTATCAATTATTTTTGGAAAATTTCTCATGGAAGTTTTTTTCATTCACAAAGTCATATTAGAGGGGAGAAAAGTTCATTGGATAAATGAATATGAGGAAAATATCATGGAACTGAAGATAAGGTTAGTTAAAAAACCTATTATTAATATTCCATATAGTGTATATGGGTTTACAATATAATTTTATGCATCAAATAGTGGTGTTGGATGTCTCCTCGTGGATTATTACGTGGTCATAGTTTATACCACACATCAGTAAAAGGTTCATGATGAAAAATATCCAACTCGTGATTTTTATTTAGCTATAGTAATTTTTTCATAAAATAAATAAAGGAACTATCATTATGGACAACTATGTGATATATATACTAATCATTAATCTTTATATTAAATATTACGTAGTAATAGTTTAATATTCTCTAGAGAAGACTGTTATAGTTTTTTAAAGTTTATGGTTTCTCCATACATAACCAACATTTAAAAGAGAAAAAGTTAATTGATACATTGGTTATAAAGTATTATTCTAGGTTATCTATGATAGGGATATAAAAAGATCCACAATTTATGGATTTTCCAATGATTGATCTAGAAATATTAAATGAAGTTGATTTATTTTATCTTTCCCACATTGGTAATAAATCAAATTTTCCAGTAATGATTAAAGAGGAAAAGCAAGAAGATGTAGAGTTTTGAAATAATTTATAAAATATTTCATAGTTTAACATTGATTTTGATGTAATAATATGGTTTAGGAACTCTTTATGTGTCATGTCTATACAATATTTGAAGGAGTTATTGGATAGAGCTCATAGTTCATCATTCCCTATTCATCCTATAAGTACAAATACATATAGTGATATGAAAGATAATTTTTTATAATACAATATGAAAAGGGATATTGTAGATTATTTTTATTGATTCTTAGTGTTACATCATGTTAAGGCAAAGGGGAGGATGTCTAATGGGTTTATACAACAATTTTACAAACCATTATGGAAATTTGGGAAATATCACCATGGATTTTACCAATGAACACTATAAAATAAATAAAAGCCATAATTCTATTTGGGTTATAGTAGATTCCCATATGAATTCAGAAAAATTAAATTATATTGTATAATATTTTGCTCTTAATCAGGTTTCCATGATTTATATTAAGGAAGTGGCATGGTTTCTTTGAGTACCACAATCTCTTATTTCAAATCGGGATCCAAGGATTACCTCAATGTTATGAAGAAGCCTTTAGAAAGATCATGATTTTGTTTTTTTTATAATTTTTTTATCATCCTCATAATAATAGTTGGTCTGATAGAATAATTAAATACATAAGGGATACACTGTGCGATCTTCTATGAATTTCAATTGTGGATAAGATCAAAACCATCATCTAGTCGAATTTAATTCAATATATAAATTTACTAGATCATTAAGATGGTTCATTATGACTATGTATATGGAATATACATAGAAATACAATGTGATGTAAAGTATTAAGGGAAAAAAATATATTATTACCCGGGTTAGTAAGGGGATTGAAGATAAATTCTTATCCATTCAAAATCACATCTAGTAATCCCACAATCATTAAAAAATTTATACTGACTATCATAAGTGAAATCTAGAATATGAAGTTATTAATATCGTATTTTTACAAATTAATCCAAGAAATATAATTTCAATATTAAAAAAGTAGAAAAATATAATCCCTGAGTATATTAGCCCCTTTTAGATTCTTTATTGAGTTTGGATTGTAGCTTATCACTTGGTACTTCCACCAAACCCTTTTCATGTTAATGATTTGTTTAATGTGTCTCTCATTAGTTAATACATATCGGATAATTAACATGTATTGAAATAGGATATTATACAATTGAAGAATCACCGTCCCTATGAAGAATAAATAGAATAAATCTTAAATCAAAGATATTAGGCCATGAGGAACAGGACTACTCACATGGTTAAAGATCTTTGTAATAATACGAAATTCAAAAAATAAACATAGGAACCAAAGGATGTAATAAAAAAAATATCCTCATTTTTTTGTTTGAGAGATGGAATTTCAATTGAAAAAATTAATTTTTATGGGACTATAATATGATACCCTGGGATTGTTTGGCAGATTTCTCTCTAAATAAATTTAATTTCTTTGATATCTTATGATACTTGAAAGCTTGAGTCTAAATATACCCTAATATAGAATACAATTATAACCTAGATATTAAATATATATATTGAATAATAATAACCAAATTTTTTTAATTTGTGTATAATTGTTTTATATAAATCAAATATATTGATAAATATGTGGTAAATTTTTTGTACAGTCTTTATAGGTTAAAAAATTCATTTTCACTCAAAACTGTTTTATTTCTTTTCAAAAAAATATATATAATTAATGTTTTATATTTTTAGAAAACCTATTTAAAAAAATTAACATATTTTTTTAAATCATAATCTCAAAATTATCTAAATTTAAATTTTTTATACTTTTAGGAGAAGATAATTTTCAACAAATAGTAGATATTACTAATTTTTATTTAAAAAATATATTAATATAAAGAGTTTAAAAAGATTAATTTTTTTATAATTGTTTTAGATTTTAATTAGTTCATTAATATTATTAATAATCCAATTATAGTCATTGTATCAATTTTTCGTATTATTTTGGTATAAAATCTATTTATATATAAGAAAACATTTATTCTGGAAAAATGATTTTGTTGCGTTTTTTTCCTATTTAATTATAAATTAAATTCTACAAATTAATGGAATTTAATACTATAAAATTAATTCAATATTTTTAATCATCCATATTAACTTTATTTAATAAGTTCAACATATTTTTTGTTCATAATTAATAATCATAAATGTTAAAATAATTTGTCACTATTAAGAATAAAATAGTTTTACAAGGGGTGAAAATAAGGGATAAGGATAATTATGCCATTTATTCTAATATTAATCTAATTTTTTGGTCATATTTCAATGTAATATTGTCCCAAATTTGAATACATGTTTATTTGGAATCCTTTAGTTTGATTATGACATTAATATATTTTAATCTTTTATGAAATTCCATGTTTATCATCTCCAAAACCTATAAAAGGAAACCATTCATTTCTCTTAGTAATGCCACGTCCAACCATCTTTATTGACCCAACCCTTGCAAATTCTATTCAAAAATTTCGTATTCATGAAATATGGGTTATAGACTTCTTATAATATCATCCCATGGATCCTTAAGAAAGGATCTAAAAGATACATGCAGAAGAAGTGGAAATGTCACACCCTGGCCATTTAAATTATTTTATTTTATTTTTTTTGGATTTGTTTAGTCTTGTCAACGTGTGGGTTGAGTGTATGTTTCAATTTTTAGATATTTGATGTTTTTGGTGGGTTATGGATTAGTTCACAGACACTGTACAGTTGGAGGTAACCGGATAGTGGGTCGGGATGCCCCCACAGTTACCCATTACTTAAAATAATAAAACATTATGACACTGAAATAAAGTAAATTTTTAATACATAGTAATAATAATAACATTATTTTGTATATAAATATGATTTTTTAAATAAAATTTTTAACGATCTTATTATCATTAAATTTGATATAAATATAATTATTTTTCCTTTGTTATTAATTTTTTTATTATTTAAAAAGAAATTAATAAAATTAGTATTATTTTTTTTGTTATTATTATTATTATGAAAATTAATGATGAGATTTGATTGTATAATTATTAATATTATTATATGTATTTTCAATAAATTTCATTATTATTTGTATTATTTAAAATGTTATACTTATTATCATTATTATTGTTATCATTATTGTTAAAATCCTTTATTATTATTTATTTGATATTTCTACTAATTTTAAATTATTTTAAGGATTTTAGTCACCTTTTTTTCTTTTTTTATCAATCACGCTGCTTATTTATTTTTACCAATAATGACCACTATTTTTTTATCTGTCATACACTCATCTCATCATCTTATTCCCTCTCCCCACTCACCCATCTCCCCATTTTCTCTCTTGCATCCCCCCACTCTCCCCATTTATTTCCCTTTTTTATCCCTCTCTCCACACACTCCTCTTTCCAATGACATCCTTTATTTTTTTATTACCTATCATTCACAACCCTTATTCCCATTAATTTATTTATTTTATTATCACTAAAGTAACTCCCCACCCACTTTCCCCTTATCCCCTCACACTCACCCCCTTTCTCATCAATTATCCCTCATGCACAACACATATCTTCCCCTTACCCATCCCCCAACCCCCTCACACACACCTCCTCCCCTCCAGAGCTTTTTCGGGCACCTATTCCTCCCTTTGGAAATTCGTACCTGTGAGTTATATTTCTCATATTCTCTTCTCTTCACTAGATTAATATTGTTTCCATTGGGGGTTTCTTGTTGGAAAAATCCTAAATGTTAGGGTTAATGTATATCTCATGTTTCCTTTTGATTTAGGGGGGTGCGATTTTTCGGCGGGGCATTGTATATCCTCTTGTTGATGTCTCATTCCAATCACATGAGATATCGATTGGAGTTTCAATGTTTTTATTTCCTACATTAATTCCTTTGATTACTGGCATTTTCGATAAATTTATAAACAACATTCCAACCTATATGGAACCCTTTTTAAAATTATTATAGAAATTTGGAATTTATTTGGATTGTTAAAAATTTATTTTAAGTGAGTTTTTGTGTAAATTACCTCGGTTTGGGGGTACTTAGGAATCTTGTTAGAGTTGAATTTGTTCTCTTAATTAGGAACTGGCTTTTTATGAAATGGATAACAATTATTAAGTTGCGATGGAATTATTTTAAAATGAACTTGGTTTGGTGTGTATGATTTGGTTATGTTATGCATTTCTTATTAGCTTAAAACACGATTTTTTGGATTTAATGGCTTCAATGTTTTGGTTTGTGTTCTTCTAAAACAATATGGGAGATTGGCGATGGATTTAATGAAAATGGTGTTTTATATAAAGGGTTTTTTTGTAACCCTTTGGATATGTGATGCACCCTTAGGTGTTGACAAATCCATTGGTTCACTAGGTGGACACATGAATGTGCCTCCAAATAAACATCAAGACATAAAATGGTATTTTTCATAAAAACCATGGTTCCAAAAAATAACTCTTTAGATTATAATGGATAGGGGTTCATTTTTAATTTTCAATGGACTGGTTTATATGTACTCTGCATGGTTTTATTCGATTTTGCCTTGAAAAATTCATTGGTGTGGGTGTTTGAAATTGTGTGCCCATTTGGATATTAATGTGGTTCTTGGTGAATGTTTTCTTATGGGATCATTGGGCTTTTTAAATTTGAAAGGGGTATTGGAAAGATTTATTTGGTAAATGTATTTAGACATGTTTAGTTAAAGGCCCATTTAGAACATTTAACCTAATGGTAATGTTCTTAATAACTTTTAAAGGAGATTGTGTTTTGAAAAATGTGTATGTCCCATTAGAAACATTGAGCATTATAGGAAATTGTTTAAATGTTTAATGGTATGTCAGCCTGGTTGGAACCTTTCTATGACATGAAATATATTTATATAAATATTGGGAACCTTTATAGGTGGGATATCCCTTAGGGATTATCATTTAATGGTTTTTTTGTTTGGGGTATGCAAGTGCAGTGAGATGAGTTACACATACGAGGGCCTCCTTCTTATATTGTATTACTATAAATACAATGGGTTCCAGGGTCTCTTATAGATTATTGAGTGACAGTTACTCATTGACCCTGATTATATGGGTTGGTCCCCCTGATAGATAGGGAGGCCATGTAGGATTTTCCAATGATTTTTTCACCAGGGCAATCAGAGGGCTTTGGACAATGGGGCTTCAACATACGATGTTAGGTGGTTCCGAACAGAGTTTATCCCATGATTTTCTGAGGATGTTCAGGATTTCCTTTGGATAAATATTTTATATCTTGTTTTTATATGCTATAGTAGTTTATTTATATCTTTTACAACTTGTTTATTTTCTGCTTGTTTTTCCTGTTTATTTTCTTCTGCACAAGTTTATTTATATATTGAATTGCTTATTTATTTTCTGTTGTAGTGGTTTCCTTTCATCTTCTGTTGCTTATTTATTTTTTGTTACACTTTTTTATTTCCATGTTATGTTGTTTAGATGTCTCCCTTGTGAAAAACCCTGATATTACTTCTCTAGTTTTTTATAAAATGGTAATCTATTTTTTAAATAATATATTGTTTGAGTTGGTTCTAATAGTGGGAAAGAGGTGTTATTTTTTTTAAATGGGAAAACATTTTCTATATAATTTTATTTCCAAACATGTGTAATCAGAAAACATTGGGTAAGTAAAAACATGGACTCAGTGTCTTACTTTTGGCATCCCTAGTCATCATTTTTGTGCCCGTGTGTATAATTTACCGTTTCTATTGCAGGTTTAGCTATTTTTCAATAATTTTCATAGTGGCTGCTCATGTGGGAGCAGTTTTGGGATTGGGGTTAGATGTGACCAAGGATTACACACAGATCATTATATTGGGGTCCGTTTTCAAGTTATTTTATTTTTAGTGGTAATTTTTATCTAGATTGGTTCTTGTTTATTTATGATTTCGTTTTCATTTTGATGTGTTCTTGGTTCATTCTATTTATTTATCAGGTCTTGGTTTTATCTCATCAGATTAAATCATTCCCTCATATATTACATGATGCTCGACAATGGTTTTCATCTAGGGGGATAGGGAATGCACCGCAGGACATGTCATATCCCGACTTAGGTGACCGTCTCATGGATGACCTAGGAATGGTTTGTGAAAAAATAGTATTAGAGGAGGCCCCTATTATTTGGGGTGTTTGGAAGATAGAGATTAGGACTTTTGGTACTTGAGTGGTAAGATCACGAAGGGTGTCATGAACCCTTGTTCATTTTGAACATTGATTTTGTAGGGGTAGTTTGTGATTTGAGTCTTGTGTCTTTGTTTTAGAATGAGAGATTACAATTGTGGTAATCTTGTGTCTCGTCATGACCTCACATGGAGTATTGACCCATGTGGAGTCTGAGTGAATAGTTTATGATCCTCATATTTTTTAACCATTACTTGGGGTGTGACTCACTACAATGTCATTGGGATAAGTGTAACTTCTAGTTCCTCATTCATGTGGTTCATTTAAATATGTACTCTATTTGGGTTTGGTAAGTGAAAGTGAGCTTTTGTAAAAGGAGGTGGGTTTTTTCAAATAAAAACATTTTCTATAAAATGATTTTAAATTGGTAAAGTGAGTTTTAAAATTTTAGGTGTTTTAGAAAATTATGGGGTTTCTATGAGGAATGGGTGTGGACCTAGGTACTCTTTATGGAAGATCACATGTGAGTGGGTTTGTATGGTAAGTGTGTGGGTGAAATTTTTTATGGTTGATGTGGATGGAAATGGGTGGACACACATGTGATGATCCATAGGATTTTTTTGTGCGTTTTAAAATATAAAGGATTTGGAAATTCATTTTTCATTGAGGAGTGGATTTTTTTTCTTGGTGAAAAGTGGTTTTTGTATTTGAAAAATGACATTGGGATTTGTTAGTTATGAAATTTAAATTAAAATGGTGATTTTGGAAAATAGGGTTTTGGTTTTGTTTATATTTGATTGCCTTATAAGGGGTTTCCATGACTTGGGGTGTTCTTTTTGACTGTGTGTAGGATTGAGGAATGTTTTGGTTTTATTTTTTCTTCTTTTTTTCTGAGTATGCCACCCAGAAAGGCCCCTAGTGTTGTGGGTGATACATGACCAGATTTTGGTTCATTTAAGTGTCATCTCCCTCTGAGCTATTGGAGATCAGTTAGATGTGGTTGAATGGCATGATGGAAGTGCAGTGTGTCTTTGGGTTGTTGGTAACTCCCTTGGTTATCAAGGTTCGTGCTGTTTTGGGTTTGATTAAGGGTTCATTTTGGAACAAGTGAAGGTTGGATATCTTATCATCATTGGAGATTGGGGATTAGTCGTTGATAGTTGGTTTTTTAAGGTTACCTATCTGGTGAGAAGTGTGTGAAAGAGAACCCACCCCTAAGAGTTTATCAATGTTGATCTTGTCACCAAGTTTGTCAGGATTACTCGAGTGTGCAATCTGTATGGCTAGTTTGGGCATTCCAAACTATCGGGTCTCATCCCTCTGATGTCTTGTCATCGTTGTGGTTGTTTGGGTCAATGGTTGATGTGTTGCGGGAAGCACCGTTCAAGGAAGGAGTTATAATCCGGGTATTCTAGTGTAAAATTGTGAGTAATAATAATCTTCATCCTCCATATCCCCGACCTCTGGTCTCGGGTTGAAGCTCGCGCACAGTCAGCATGTTTGAGACATGTTAGACCTTTTCTTGGATCATTATATTTTTTTGTGGAATTGAGACATTCAGGGTTCCCTTGTTCTTGTTTTCTTGAAATTTTATGTTCATCTTTTTTTTCCTGATAGTGCGATGAATATATCCTCTTGTGATCATAATAGTTGTGTTCTTCTGAATGTGGCATCTAGAATCGTTATATTTTTTTGAAAGTGTTTTAGGGACTTATGTTAGTTTGTCCTGGTTTTATTAGTGATCATTTTAAGATGTTAGGTGTTTGGTAGTTTTAGTTCATTGTGAGGAATTCATACTTCTCTTTGGTGTTGTTATTAGGAGTTCTTCATTCCACTACCCCAGTATTTCTGGTGTCCTTGTTGTGGTTTTATGTTTATGTCTCAGTGGTCATTTTCAAATCACGTAGAAAAAATGGTATGTTTGGTTGGGAGTTTGTAGGTCCCCCTAGGGTTGTGTGTTTGAGTTCTAAATTTATGAGTTAGGGGAATTCTTTTTGTGGGGAGAACTCTATCATGTCCCCCCATGTTTTGTGCTATGGTTTTTCTTTAATTCATTCATGTGTAACTTTTTGAGTGAATAGTCAACTCGAGGCTAATATTTTTTTCAACGGGTTTGGTTGGGAATTGACATGAGTTTTTTTTCTTTTAGCTGGGTGAATTTTTGGGGGAAGATGGTTTTTTTATGGTATAATTGTCACACCCAACCTTTTATATCATTTTATTTTGTAATTTTTGGGCTTTGGGTAGTCTTCTCAAGGAGCGGGTTGGGTGCAGTTTTAAAATTTTTGATATTTGATGTTTTTGGTGGTTTACAGATCAATTTACAGAAAACGCACAGTTGGAAATAACCATGCAGTCAGCTAGGATACCACTGCAATTAACCACATCTTAAAATATTAAATCCTTAGGATAATGAAATAATTTAAATTTTTAACACATAGTAACAATAACATTGTTTTGTAGATAGATATGTTTTTTAATTAAAATTATTAATGATATTACTACCATTAAAATTAATGTATGTATAATTATTATTCAGTTTCTATTAATTTTGTTAATATTTAGAAGAAAATGAAGAAAATTATTATTATTATTATTATTTTTTACAATTCATAAATTTAATGACATTATTATGATTATATAATTATTAATATTTTTATATGTGTTGTCATTAAAATTTTATAATTATTAATATTAGTTAAACTATTATAATTATTATAATTATTATTTTTATTATCAATATTATTATTAAAATCATTTTTATCAATATTTGTTTGTTATTGTAGTTATTTTTTACGGGTCTAGTCACCATTTTTCTATTCTTTTTTTATTATTTTTTACCAATCACACCACCTTTTTTTACCAATCATGCCCCATATTTTTTTTTACCATTTATATCCCGTCTTTCTTTTATCCCTCATACTTTCATCTCTCCCCCTTGATCCCTCTCTCCACTCACCCATCTCCCCATTATCTCTCATGAGTCCCCCCTCTCTTACCATTTATTTCTCTTTTCTATCCCTCTCTCCACTCACACAACTCTCTAATTACGCACCACAATTATCCCCATTAATTCCTCTATGTTTATGTCTCTTATGCACCCCCCCCCCCACCAACCCACATTCCCCTTACCCCCTCATGCTCACCCCCTCTCTCTAATTATCCCTTAAACGCACCATCTCTCTTCCCCTTTCCCCCCTCACGCACGCCTCCTCCCCTCTGGCAGTCCTTTTGATAGCCACTCCTCCCTCTAGTGGTTCCTTCTAGTAATTTCACGTTCCTATATTATCTTCTCCTTAATTAATTTATAGGGTTTTCTATGTGATGTTACTTATTTTTTGAACCCTAAATATTAGGATTAATGATTTTCTTGAGTTACCTTTTGATTTAGGTTGTTCAATTTGTCTGTGGGGCGTCATCCATACTCACATTTATATTTCATTATAATAACACAATATTTCACAATTAGTTTCCATGTTTTTCATCCCTAAGGGAATTCATTTTATTCTAGGCATTTTTGATAATATTATAAACTAGTTTTGAACTTTTATGACTCCCTTTCTTAAATTATTGTAGTAATTTGTAATTTATTTGGTTTCTTATAAATAAATTTTAAAGGAATTTTTGTGTAAATTACATAGGATTGGGAGTACCTAGGAATCTTGTTCGAATTGGAGTTGTTCAATTAATGAGGAACTAGGTTTTTATGAAATTCATAGAAATTATTAGGTTGTAGTGGCATTATTTGTTAATGAACATGGATTAGTGCGTATGATTTGGTTGTGTTATGGCATGGTTATTGTGTAAAAACACATTGGTAATGATTTAGTGGCTTCAATGTTTTGGTTTGTGTTATTTTAAAATAAATTGGGTTAGTGGTGATTATTTTAAAGCAAATGGTGTTTTTTAGAAATAGTTTTTTGGAAACCTTTTGGATGTGTGCTTCACCATTAGATGTTGATACATCTTTGGTTTCACTAGGTGCATTCATAGATGTGACTCCAAATTAAGATGGGGACATAAAATGGTGTTTTTTTTGAAATAAATGGCTCCAAAAAATGGATCTTCATATTCTGATAGATGAAGGTTCATTTTTTACTATCAAAGCTTGGGCTTAAATATATTACCAAAGGTTTTGGTCCATTTTCCCTTGAAAATGATTTAGTGTGTCCGTTTGAAACTGTGTTCCCATTAAGCTATTTGTATGGGTTTTGATGAATGTTTTATTAAGGGATCATTGGGATTTATAAATTTAAGGGGGGTTTTAGTAAGATTTTTTTTGAAAATGAATTTAGACATGTTGATTTAAAGGCTCATTTGGAACTTTCAACCCTAGGTTAATGTTTGTACTAACTTTTAAAAGACATTGTGTTTTTGGGATAGTGAATGTCACGTTCAAATGTTTGCGAATTTTATGCATTGGTTTAAATGTTAAATGCAATGAAGGCATGGTTGAAACCTTTGTGTGAAATTAAATATTTGTATATAAATATGGGGAACCCTTATAGGAGTGATATCCCTTAGGGGTTATCATATATTGGTGACAGTGTTTGGGGTAGGAAAGTGAGGTAATATGGGTCGCGAATGCGAGGGAATTCTACATACATAGTATTAATATAACCACCATGGGTTCTTAGACATCATATATTATATCGAGTGTTGGTTACTCACTGGCCCCAATTAGACAGGTTGGTCCCCCTGTTGGAAAGAGAGGCCAGGTGGGATTTTCTGCATATGTTGTCACGAGTGAGATCAGTGGGTTATAGACTATGGGGATTCACCTTACACTGGAAGGTGATTTTAATCTGAGTGTGTCTTGGGGGTTTCAAGGGATATTTAGGATTACACATGGTAACCTCTTGAATTTCATGTTTATTTTCTTATACACTGATTTATTAATATCTTTTATTTCTTGTTTATTTTCTACAACACTCGTTTATTTTCATATTGTATTTCTTGTTTATTTTTTACAACATTTTTTTATTTACCACTTATATTTCTTGTTTATTTTCTACTATATTTGTTTATTTTCATCTTGTATTGGTTTTTTTTACTATACTAGTTTATTTTTAGATAGTATTATTTTCCCCCTTGTGCATAACCCAGTTATTACGTATTTGGTTTGGTTTATAAAATGGTAAATTGTTTTTGAAATAATATATGGCGTGACTTGTTTCTCATAGTGGAAAAGAGGTGTTGTTTTGTTTGAATCCGAAATCATTTTTTTTATAATTGTATTTCATAAAATTTTTTATAGGATAACTTTGGATAAGTAAACACTCGGATTCAGTGGTCTACTTTTGGCATCCCTAAAAAGCATTTTTGTGCCCCCACTTATCCTTTACTATTTCATATGTAGTTTCAGCTATTGTTCAGCTTTTCCATAGTGTCTCCTCTGGTGGGAGCTATTTTGGGCTTGTGGTTAGAGGTGACCAAGGGATCCCATGGATATCATTGATGCAGGGTCCTCTTTCCAGTTGTGTTATTTTTAATGGTACTTTGTATCTTGATCGGTTCTTGAGTATTTAACATTCTGTTTTCATTTTGTTGCGTGATCTATTTATTCAATTTATTTATCTTATCCTAGTTTTATCTAATAGGGTTAAATTGTTCCATTATGTATACATTGATTCCCAATACTAGTTTCCATCCGGAGGTAATATGGAATCCCCCTCGGGACATTCTACGGACTGGCTCAGGTGACTGGCTCATTGTTGACCCGAGATTGGTTTGTGATTGGTAATCATATTACCCAACCTATTTCAAAATATTTATACTTATTCATCCTTTAAATAAATTAAAATCATCAAGAAATAATAACATCGGTGTCAAAAATATTCTAAAATGATATTATAGTTATGTAACCACCATTATTTATCTGCTTTTTCATAAAATAAGTAATGAAAGTTTCACTCGAATATAAGTGTGGACTACAACCATCATGTAGCGATACAATTCATTTTCCATAACCATCATTTATAGATGGGTATTATTATGGGGATAATATTGATCAATTAAATTTATTTAAAAAATCTGGAAATATTATATAATATCTAACTTATAACCTTCTAATCTGATGGGAAATGATAGCATCACTCATGCAGGTGTGTGGACTACCACCTCCCTAGAGAGATGTGATTATTTTTTTTTCAAAATTAAATTAATTTGAATATGGATATAATTAATAAATATAAATTATTTATATGAGAAAATAATTATTATGGAAAGGATAGTTATTATTTGAATTTTTTCATTGCATTCATCAAAAACAAGAAATAATGTTCATGTGTATTTATGCCCAACTATCTCCATTAATTATTTAATTCATTTTTATATCTCTACATTTTATTCATGAATATATATATATATATGTATATAATTGATAAATATGATTTTTATATAGTGATTAAAATTATGGATATGGAAGAACCCATTATAATATTCCATGTATCAAAACCATTGTACAGAAATTCTCATTCAAAATGAATCTATTTGCACCTAGAAACGCTACTTTTAATAATTAATTATTAATAAATTGTAATTAAAATTTCATAAGTGGATAATATACGATATTATAAGTATTAAATTAACATTATAATATATTTATAATGAATTTCATATTATTTTAGATTATTATAGATAATGTTCAATGAATATTGAACATGAGGTAATGGATTTATATTACAATATCATTATTTAGGAGTATGGTTTATAAATATGTTTTTGATGATAAAATTGTATGAACTATATATAAATAATAAAATTAATTTTCTTATCCAAAGCTTATTTAATAATGTTACATGATTCATTTTCATTTTACCCAATTTATGAACTGTGGATACTAAAAGGGTGTTTTTAATAAAACCCAATTTTATTTCTCTCTTCGGTAAAAGATATATTTTCTCCAATATTAATGTTTTCCAAAAATGTTTTCAAAATGGATTTTCTATTAAAATATGATTTATTTAATTCCATTTTTACTCAAGATATATTTTATTATAATATGGTTTAAAAGGAAACATCTTGTTGTTTCTCGAATGAGATACATTTGAAATTTTTATGAAATAATGAGAGGAATATTTGTTTTAATTTACATAACTTGATTGGAATCTATCATCATCATGAACACTAAATTTTTTGAATATTTCCGTAAAATTATCAAAGGTTATTTTACAATAAAATTTTTTCACTTAATATTTTGGAAGTGTAAAACTTTTAAATAAGTTACCTCAAAGAAAAAAAATTATTTTTCTCAAGAAAAGATTCATAGAAATTTTGAAGGAATGTTTCCTCAACTATGACATTATTTAATAATACAAATGAGCTACTGTGAATATAATCCAACTATACTATAAAAATTCATTAATTTTTTGGTTTAAGATTATTATTATTTAAGGGAAATTTTGTAAAAATAATTTTCTTCCCATGGGTTAAATAACATATGATCAACCCATTACGAAACATGTTTCTTTTCATGGGTTATGATATGATAATATTATGAAATAAAATTGAAACCTATTTCATTTCCATATGTTATCCTATGTAAAATGTTTTATGATATTATGGATCAAATATATATTATTTTCATTATGTGATCGGTAGGCGATGAATTATATATCCATCCAATGCATTAGGTAAACGTTAATATCTAATGTGATACTAAGGAATAGAATGGAGATTCAACCCAATTCAGTATGAAATTTTTCTTTTACAATATTCTTAGGAGTGATACTTGACTATGGATATTATTTAATGGGTAGTAAACCCAATCCACTATTATAGGTTTGGTAGTGTTCCTTGAATAAATAAATTACTTTATATATATATAGATATATTTGTATATAAAAAAAATTCTTAGGCCAAGGTTATGTAATTATATTTTATGTCTTCTGATTCCTTTATAATTAATATCATATGAACTTTTGAGACATATGTATTCACTTAAGATTGGTATCTATAATATGTTTTGTGCTGTTTAAAAATATTATACTCATATTCTCATACCCATATTCACATGTTATGATTAATTTATTATTGATATCTCCCTTGTTCACCCCAACTATTTGTCTTAGATCTCCCTTACATGTATTTCATATCCATGTGATAGAAAGAAAGGTTTGAAGTGTGATATGTCTGATATGTGTGAATGGTATAAAGAACACAATGGTATATAATGTAGATTACATATCAAAAAAATTATTGTTCCAAGATTCCAAATACACAAAACCTATATGATTCTAGAATGGATCATAATGTTGTGTATGTGAATTATCATATAATAAGATGTAAAATTTATGAATGATAATTATGGAACTCTAGAAAATTTATCTGACTAATTTATCTCAAAAATATCTGTTCAGTATGAGATAGGTAACCCTTCCCTTGATCAGTTGTATAACATCATCCTTATCTATGATAATTGGAAATAATTTTTCATAAAAAGAATAGAAATGATATTATAGAATCCAATTCCAGAATAGAATAAAAGAATAAGGACATTAAGGTCAAATATAAATTAGTTATTGATAGTGATAAAGTACAGAGTGTGGATAATGAGAAATATTTGGTTTTTTTCATAAGATCCCCCCTCTATTTGTTCCTCTACCTTGGCAATAAATAATGATAAAGGGTGGCCCCTAATTCCCATTTCTAATAGGTACTTGGGTACTGACTAGAATTGTGGCTATAAAACACATTTATATGTGTAATTTACCATATAAAAAAATTAATGACAATATATGGGTGTAGAACGACCAATAAACACCAAAATAAAAAATTATTCCAAATTAAATTTTCAGAACCCAAATGATGAAAACATTACTAATATTAAAAGATATGTATATATATATGTATATAATAGGTCAAAATATATTCATGATTTCTACTAACTCTATTCAAGATACCTGTACAAATTATCCAATCATCATTATTTCATCCTGCAAACACTTCAAAAATAGAAGTGGGTGAGCACTTTTTTTTCCTTAGATGGATCATATTTCTAAAAAAAATATTCATATGAAACAGATATGAAAGATGAGCTATGTGTGAAATTATCCACCAACAAAAATAATCAATAACAACCGACAACAGTACAACGCCACAACTATCATGACAAAACATCTTAAACTAGGTCAATCTTCTTTATATAAGCTCCTACCTATTAGCTTGGGTTGTATCTGAATGAAACTTTTAAAAAACCAACAGCTACTAACCTCAAGAATTTATTATTGATCTAATAAGGAAAGAAAATAAAACTCTCACCAACTTTACATATGTACATACAATATCATACCAACAATAGCCACATTACCCCATCATTGGGTGCACTACATGCCACTATGACACCTTTCATGAAATAACACATCATTAAAATACCACACCTTTCATGATTTAATATCAAAATACACTACCACTCCTTACATAACACATACCCACATGACACCCTCACATATTACATGATATAACACCACAGACCACTCTCAAAGCATGCATGGTATAACACCACATTGAGACTATCACAATAGGGTATCATTAACATATAATGCATCAATATTGTGCCCCCACACCATATACCTCCCCCACAATAAAACATAATCATTAACCCACAACCACATCCATAATCTAGCCACACGTTAACAACCACACATTAAGAAACACCATTCAAAAAAGTAGGCAACCTCAACATCAAAATTAATTTTCATTAAATGAGGTAACATAAACAACAATTTCACAAACCAAAATCATTTTCGTCCCCATGATTATCAATTCATGTCATTACTGAATCTAATATCTATTTATTCATGAAAATCATGTTCAAAAATAATTAACAACCTCTGATTGATTTATCCCTATCCCGTTGACTATCATTCCATCCATAAAGGTATTATATCAAGACAATATTTATATGAATAGAATTTTGAAAACCATTTACCCATTTATTTCCCTTCACAAGAAATTTATTCATTCTGAAATTAATTATCACTAGTACGATCAATTCAAATTAATATAATTATTTGAATATTATAACCCAAAACCCTTCTCGTATGAACCTATCAAAGCATGTATTAGTAGTTCCATCATTATTCATTACTCATCAACCATCCGTTTTTCGTTACATATCATTTTAGTAATACATTAAACTTTTAAATTTACTAATAAGTGTATCCATCACATTTTTTATCATTAGTATTTAAATAAACCACCCAATATAAAATTTCATTAATATCTCCATTAAATACAAAACTTGTTCATAAATATATATGAGGAAGTTAAACAGATACACTAATTATCACCAACTACCCTCTCATTTTTACCCAAGTATTATCTTATCATAATTTTTATTACTCAAATATTCTATCGAGTTCCTCATTCAATATTTCAATTTCAATTTTATAGAAAATTTGAGACAAAATCAAGGAATCCAAAATAATGATCAACATCACAACACAACCTTTCAACGAAAATAAAACTAATTGAAATAAAAACATCAATAATTAAAATTTTCAATTAATAAAAATCTCAATTATTTTGTTTATGAATTTCCCATTTTCATTTCCATCATCAAAGGATTAAAAACTTATTAGGGTGATATGGTTATATATAATAAACTCACTAAATCCAAAATTACCACTGAAATTAATATGCATCCAAGAATAATAAATATTATATGAAGCATAAAGTATACGAATTTTATTTTTTTAGATACTTCATTCCTCTTATCGTTTTATCATTCCATTTTTAATTTCCTCCAAATTTAATATTATTTACATATTATAATATTTTCCTCTCCACAAACTAATAACACACATTAGATAACATTAATCATCATGGATTTGTGTATAGTTAAAAAGATAGAAAATTCATAGTAAGCATACTCAGGAATTTTATTTCAAAAATTGATTATAATTATAAAGATACCATACCATAAAAAAGCCATGTTACTACATGATTAGAGACCTGAACCTGAACACCATACTAGAAAAAAGTTACTTTCTTGATCCAGAAACACTATATCCATTAACAAGACACCTACTAAAATCTATTGAGACTACACATCAAAGATTATATCCTCATTTTGGAGATATTTATATTATGCCTTTTTTGAGGTATATTGCCTTTTTATATGCCATTTTAATGTGTTTAAAGTGCTTATGATGAGCTGAGAAGAGGTTGGGACAGTTTGAAAGGGATTAGAATAAGTTTGGAGGCTTTTCTACGGGTACAATGTTTGATCATGGTTAGGGGAAACCATGTATGTTCTCTAGTAAACTGTGTAGGGGGAGAAAGTGTAATTTTCCTAGCCTATATATGGTTTTCCAAACAGTTAGAGGAAACTCTGCAGACCCCTTCTCTTGAGGTAGTGGTGTGCACACAGTTCGTGCATGGTTTTCCAAACCCGGCGGACTAACTATGCGGCCACTTAATAGTAGGGTTTTTAAATTAGGGCTCCCTAGGGATCGAATCTGACTACCCTTCACTCCTCAAATTAGAATTTTAAATAGGAATCCAAATAGCCAAATATACACCCATCTTGTTTAAACAGTTTTCCTAGTATCCACTCAATCATTTTTTCCATGTTGATTCTATTAGTTTTTTCCACTAAGGATGAGTTTAATTTTAATGTGATCCTAAATATTTAGGATTTAACTATAGTCATTATACTAATATAAGGATCTATACTAATCCCACTTGGACACATCTTCAACTTATGTTGAAGTTAATCGACCCTTATGGTCCCATGAATAATTTTAATTGATGTTCTTTTAGCCTTCTTCAAATATATGTGATTTTTTTAAATTTGACAAATATATAAAATACCAAGTATATTTTTCTTTGGTTTTCTTAGTATCTTGAGAACCACAACCTGTGGATTATTTTTTATTGGATTTAAATTACCTAGTGTTTTAAAATGTTGGGTTATCAAAAAAAAAGTGATTAGTTCCTATTCATATTTCATCATTTGAGAAATAATCGTCATCATTATTTCCAATGAACCCTTTCATTGTTGCCCACATGCCCCACTGCATACCAAGTGAATAAATTAATTAAAATAAACCCCACCCTCTTATTAGACTCTAATATAGAAATTTAATATAATACATCCTTTAATTAACACCATTTCCTCCCACAGAATGTCAAATTGAGAACCTGGACCAACAACCACATCTTTACTCTAGATTGTTTCACTACATAATACCCTAGTATAAAATAATATCTTTTTTAAATCATCACTAATAACATTCAAATATCGGGATCCCCTTATTGGAATTTATATTCATCATTTATCTCTTTAAATTAATGATTTCATCTATCATCAATTACATGCATTAATGTTACCACACACTATCCTACATTGTTTCAAAAAGATAAAATTATTATTATATGATGAGGCTTTCCATTTTAAACCCTCTAATATGAAGGCTTCTAAATTTTCAATTTCAATAAATTCTATCATTATGTCATTAGTACTTTATTTTGATTCCATGATATTCCAAATATAAAATTCCATTTTTTTCTTAACAAAATAATTAATTTTTATTGAAATATCTATAAATTTCACCATTTTTCAACAGAAATAATTTTTAATAATTATAAAAACAAAATGTAAGTCAAGAAATAAAACCCAAGAACCAAATTATAGGAATCGAAAGTAATGGAAAATAATTTCATATCCCCATAAAATGTTCAATATCATAGAGGGTAAGGGGTTTAGGTGACATAAACAGGTGATACAGCTCCTTGGAATATAAAATGAGTAAGGTAGCATGAAACATTATTACCCGCCCTACAAGTATTTAGAACCCATATTTAGGAATTAATCATGCTCATGAACCTTTATGAAATATAATTGATAGTCCAAGGGAATATGGTCACTTCATACAGTGAATCATAGAGAATAAGATATTCCATTTTGATAGCCTCCAGCAAAATATCATTTTGTATACAAAGGAGGAGACTAGTGAGAAAATCCATTCCATCATCTTAAATGGATTTTTTAAGGACTAAGAATGTGTTGAAATAAAAAATTATTGATCCTCGAGTGTTGAAAACCACACCTTCTCCAAACATAAACCCTCAACGACATGATCGATTGATGTTATGTTTGAATCCTGATCGGGGAGGATTCCAGTGTACATAGTAACCTTGAGAGGCATTCTAGGAAGAGATACTTGGAGATATTCCAAATGACATAACTCTGATACTGGGAGGGTACTTCAAGATCATGGTTAATCTATCCATGTTAAGAAGAATTTTTTTGTTCTGGATAGTTACGGAAGATCGCTAGATGATAATCCCATTGAAATGCACTATGTTTCACTCCATATATATGCACCAGCATTATAATAAAAGAACAATGGTTCTAGAATTTATCTTTGGACCAACAGTACCCATTCCAAGGAACCATCTATAAAGGAAGGGGAGGCTCTGTAGAGTTGGAATGGGGAATCCCATGTAGTATCCAATGCATATCCATGTTGAATAAACCCAGTAACTTTCAGAAATGTCATGATTATTTGTCACTTCACTTCCTATTATACCACACAGACATTTGGAAGCTAGTATAATTCCCTGGCTCTAGATATTTTCATCTATGAGCACCATGCGGTTCCGGATTCTCCACCCCAATAAGTTATATTTTATAGGTATTTACCTATTATAATGAACCTCTGATACCTAAAAATGTTTCTACTAGGGATAATAAACCTACCAAAATCATTAATATAAAAACCCCTGGAAGAAGACTCTTTGAAAATTCATTTTACATGCTCTATGTTGTTGTCCATTAGGTCAATGTTGGTGCTCTCGCTCTTCATCAAAATGATGTTAGTGAGGCTTGGAAACTTGAATGCATCCCTAAAAGTGATATTTGGATTAGGAGAACTAGGAAATCCAAGATTGGTGTTATGAGAATTATGGAACCAGAAATAAATATCATCCCTTACCACTATTTAGTGATAGTGGTGTTGAAGTATCTCAATATGGGGGTAGACCACTAACCATATTTTGGAATTGTTACCTCTTACAAATCGTATCTCCCCCTTTCATCTTTCCACCATAAACATTACCCAAAGGGTTTTCTCATCCAATGTCTACCATGATAATTTTTCATGCATTATTTTCAATATATCTATGAGATTCCTCATGTTAATTATTCCCTCCCTCGTGGGCCTAGGCATCTAATCCCAACAAACCTAGTTATGTTTATCATCTATGTAGGAATCCCAAATGAAGTACCTGAAAAATTTTATCAACAGTGTCTAGAAAACACTTTGTAACATTTATATCTATGAGTGCAGGAATTGAAATTGAAGTAAGGATGTTGTTGACTAATGAAATTCTACCTCCAATGGATAGATTTTAGTTTTTCCATTTCAATGATCTATCTATGTTATTTTTGGGGATATGACCAAAGCATTGGATGTGTCATCTCTGTTATGAGATGGGGGTGACCAAATAATTAATGGGGGGGTTACCATGATGCATGTTCATGTAGGTACTCGTATAATTGACATCCATATCTGAGAACATATCAAAGTTGTAAAAGTTTCTCTTTACAAGGTTAGTTAATTTCCTACTACACATAAAGTATTATTTGAGGACCTTTATGATATATTTAATTTATATTTTTATGGAATTAATAAAATGATGGAGTTTTATTCATACATAAGGTGAGATATGCATTTACAGTGTTTTCTAAATTGATAGGGAAGGATATTAACACTAGAGATACTCCTTTTGATTATATGGAAAATTACACTTTGTGTAAGGAAGAATATGTTTGGGGAATTTGGGTCTACCTTCATTAGACTATTTAGATCCTTGAAGAAGCGACCGTATCTCCCTAAGATGGAGACAGAAATCCAAGATGAGATAATGCATCTAAAAATAATATATGAATCCAAGGAGGAGAATACCACCCATGAAAGATCCTTTATTATAAAAATATATTTAACTATTTAAAAATCCTAGTTAATGTCATGATTGAGGTCCATATTAATTTTTTTACTCTTATAGTTGATTTCATCTATCATCTCTTGAGCCACTAAATTCACCCCTTAGATTAATCATCCATTGAGAAACAAATGTTGCATATTTTATATCCACTAAGGATGTTTAATGGAAAGAAACCTACTGATAACACTTTCTATTACCTTGTAATGAAAATGTTATAAAATATCCAAATTTAAGAGGGTTGAGGGATCATTGATTTTTGGAATAATGACGGAGGTTGTGGCATAGGAAAATAGACAGAGACTGCCACCTCAGAAGAATTTTGGCATAGCTCTATCAAGCTCAGGCTCAACCAGTTTCAAGTAAGTTCTATAAAATTATCCTAGGAAGATATCAGTCCCATGAACAATCTATAAATTGATACCTTTAATTGAATCATAAACTTCATTCTCATTGGGCTTTGCCTTAATGTCCATATTTTCTACATTAGAAATATTTTGTGGGAAAATTTCTTGAATATCATTATATCCCCATGGATACCCATCATGAATGTGAGGATTGGGGCCTACAAGAACATACTTGATGTGGAAGATATGCATTTAACCAGAGAAATCAAAATCGTTAGTGCAGAAAACACCCTCAAGAATGATGTTGGGACTACAAATGTGCCATTTATCATTGATTCAGACATGGAAAAAATTTGTGTCTGGATCACCCTCATAAATCCATTTAATGCACTCTTGTTCTCGTGATAAACATTTGTATCTTAGTATCATATTATACACGATATACTTCTTGTTAGAATGATCACTAAAATTAGAATCATTCCAACTTTCTTCTAGACTAGATTCTAGATTATCGATATCTACTTTCACTAAAACCTTGTATTGATAGTGTAGGGGTTGTTTTTTGATCTATGAATTGAGATCATATTTGAGGATCCATATTTTGCTGTGAAACCGGTCCATGAACCTCCTTGTGTTGGTTTATTCCATGATTAGACCACTTCATAGTGATATCCTAGAGTGTTGATATAAAGGTGAGAGATTGAGAACATGACTTCTCTCTCTTGCAAGCATTTCATAGTAACAAGAAGTGGGGAGTGAATTGATAGACTTCTATCTTGGTTAGTTACATTTGTACATGGGATAGCCCAAATTTCATGTTCCTTGGACAATAATATAACCAATTGACACCAAGAAAGAAGGCTCCCTTTTCTATTATTACAAAAGGTATAGCGATCTCTAGAAAGACACAAGTCCATAAGACCGCAATGTTCCATGAAATGGATAAATGAATCAACCTCCTTTTTGGGGAAGGGTCCATTTACATTCATTTCATGAGGATCAGTGATGATAATGATGCCTCAAAAAACTAGACATGAATATTCTCTTAGATAAAACGATGAAAGATTGTGCCATAGGGATTCTTTATTGTATCTGTTATAGCTTTTGTTGACAAATGAAATATAGATACCATATATATATGAAGATGAATTAGTAGTGAATAACTGATCTAATAAACTAGTGAAATACATAGATATATGGGAGATCCAAAATATCCATATATATTGGATATAATTATTTACATGAAGGGAATCATGCATTTTAATATGATGGGGAAAATATAAATGTTTGGAGGCACTTGGTTTAGGATTAGAAAACACTACATAGGATATCTTTCTTTTATGAACGTCAATAGAATATATAGTCCATCTTCATCCAGTCTACCAAACCCCATGTGTTCCACTCTAAGGAGGTAGTCATTGGGAAGTGCGGATTCTGGATTTATCTCCATATGGCATGGATATTTTTTCTAAAGAATGGTAAGGGGAATTATCTAATGGTTTTAGAATTCAATCTTTCGTAGACTCTAATAAAAAAAGTAGAGGCACCACTGTAGGTGATATTTGAGGTACCTAAAGATGATTTTTGGACACTCTTGAATCCCTTTTCAATGATTTCGAAGTAGAATTGATTTTATCACATAAAGAAATAGAATTTGAAGTCAAGACTATACAAGGGGAATAAGAAGTATTTTTTTATTCATAGGTGGTTGTTTATAGGACCAGTATATGGGGCATAACAAAAGACAATGCTAGTAATGGGAAGGTAGGGGAAACCTAGATAGAACCGGATAAAGAGTGTTTAGCTACTCTATGGATATTAGAATGATATGCAGAAGAGAATGGGAGCTAAGACCATTCGCAATTGCCTTCCCCTGATATTTCAGACTAGAGATGGCCCGAAATTTGAGGGCCCTCTCTAGTGATGAAAAATGATAGGTGTGGGATATATGGAACTATGTACATGTTGGGTGTAGGCCTTTCAATCCTTAGAGGTATCTAGACATGGACATGTGAACTTGAATAATCCATCCTGGATGTCCCTATCTCCTGAAATTTTGGTTGTAGTTCTAGAGTTAGGTACGGAGAAGGATCTTCTTCCATGATGAAATGGGATGGACCCCATGGTTTTTCCTACCCCTTGTTAAGGAATGACATGGAGAAGGGAATGTGAACATTGTCTGTGAGGCATTGGGAAGATGACATCCTAAGAAAATATAAATGATTCTTGAACTTGGAGCTAGATCTGATCCAGAAGAGGGAGCGAGGCATCCATATTGACAAAGATCTGGGAAACTAAAAATTCTTCAATGTTAGTAGTCTACTCGTCCTATTAGAGGAATGATCCTATATCATTTCTAATTTCACATTGGAAGGAAATGTTCTGGAGGGGCATTAGAAGACTTTGGAGGTTAAGGAAAACTACTGCATGAGAAGATTCCTACCCATGACAAACATCCATCATAAAGTTATATATATAGAACAACTAGAAGCCTAATGAGTAGAGTGATTTTCACTAGGACAGAGTAAAATCATCCTCTAAGTCCAAAACCACAAAAAAGAATTTTCCATTTACAGAATGAAACCAATATTTAGATTAAAACCCCCATGAGTCCATATAGGAGTGAAAGATGTGAATTGGTAGCTTATCATCCCTCAAATGAGATTGCAGCACCTATTCGAGGTGGTCTGCAGCTTCCCGGAAGGCCTATTAGGGGATAGTGTTATAGATTTCATCATTTGTTTCAACATAAAATACATAAAAAACTTACCAAATATTTTTTCTATATTTATATTATTTTTAGTAAAGAAAAAATCAATATAAAGAGATGGAAGAATATTTTATTTGTTAGAGACCAAAAAAATAAATATATGTTAAACTATACTTGTGTAGAGACATATGGTAAAAAATTATTTGGTTAATACTATGATTTATGAATCATTTTATTTTAAAAATAATTTATATAATGATAGAGATCATACAAAAATTGAAAACTAAAATTCATGATAGTTTTTGGGATTATAAAAAATTGATGTTAAATATTTTTTCAATGCAAACATTGTATAAGTGTTATACTAAATATAATACACTTTAAGTTGTATTGAAGTTATTTAATTTGAAATATACATGCACATGTAGTGATGGTAGCCTTACAGAACTACTTGTTCTACTGAATGAAAAGATTCCCGAAGAAAATGATCTTTGTGTTAAACATATGATGTTAATAGGATGCTATTTTTATTGGGAATGATCTATAAAAAAATAAATGCATGTAAATAATATTTCATATTTTTTCATAAGAACTATGAGTCACATAATAATTCCATAAATGTGGTGTATATCAATATAAGAATCATGGGTTAAGTCCTTTCATTGTCATATATTAGTTTCCTATAATTTTTTTTAGATGACTATTTAGATGTTAGGAAACTAATAGACAATTGAAAATGAATTCTAATATAAGAATTGAATTTGGGAAACAATGTCACCCTGTTGACTATAATTAGTAGAAGAAAATTGATTATGATTGTCCCGAATTTTCAAATGAGTTGAGAAACCTCCGTATTTTTTTATCTTTAAATGCAATAAACTTTTTTTGTATAGAGTGGTATTCACAACACCTTCAAAATTATATTTGAAATTTAAATCTTTCAACCAAGGTTAACCATTGAGAAAAAATAAATTATCTTATCTCTTCTTATATCTAGACCAAAAATGCTCAGTGATGATATCAATGTCTATTTTGATCCATTGATCAAATATGAAAATTTATATAGGATACAGATGTTACATTATATTTTGATCATATATTTGAATATATCACATTTGTATTCATGGTTTTTGTGATGACACATGAATTTCCCTCTTATATAAAATTCTCAGGATATAGAACATTTTGGTGCCCCATTTTTAATGAATGTACACACTCAGTTAGGTTATAATATTACTCGAATACTATGTTTCTTCATAACATAATTTTTTCCCCAATTACCTAAATACCAATTCTAGAATGTATCATTCCCTAGATATATATAATAAGGTAAAACACCATATATAGTAAATATTGATCAACTATTAGAGAAATTAAATGATATTTCCACTTTTTATTAACCATTTTTCAAAAAACCATATGAAAACTGGTTGGAAAAAGAAATGAATTTTCTTTATATTACTATAGTGGAATTGTTTATACTCAAAATATTTTATTGATGTTATGAATTTAGAAAAAATATATATGAAAATGATATTGTAAAACTACTAAATGTAAAAGACACCACAAAGTTTTACTAAGGCTATTTTGGACAAGATTGATCTTGGGATAACATAAGATTTGGAACTAGAGAAAGGTGAAAGAAAAAAATTTCTTCCTCCAGTAGCTTACACTCTATCTTGATAATAAAAATTTCAATTTTATAGTATCCTTAATGATGTAAAATTTCTAGTGGGATATTCATCAAATATAAACAATATAACATCAATTAATAATATAATGTAACTTGGACTAGAATCACAATACTATCATGTTTTCGGTATGATTTAACGATTTTCTCAATATGTTTCATACTTCCTAAAGAAATTTAACCTACATTAACTATACTTATCTTCATTTTCAATGCCATATGAATTCAATTCATAGAACTGAAAAGGATTCCAACCATGAATATGGATATTATAATTATATTATGTGAATTGGAGATGTTCTTAGCACTATAATTATTTGATATAATGGTCAATTTGATAGTTCACATGGTTATAGAGATTAAATTTTATTACCCTATACATTGTAGATCGGTGAACCACATTAAATTTTATATATTGATTTTAATAGTATATGTCAATAATTAAGACATCTAAAAGGGTTTATTTTTGAGATATATATTATTTAATAAGATGTTGAATTTTATAGTTATTACCTATCATATTTTTATCACATTGGCCTCCCAAGAATCTAATCATAATGGAGGACTTATATGAGAAGATATTTTCAAAAGTGATGCTGTCACAATTAACATTACATAGAAGTGGAATGATCACCTTTTTATTTACATAATAGTGAATAGGATTATACATAAGTTTAAGCCCATATGATAATTAATAGTTATTTTAATCAATTATAGGATGGAAAATATATATTAAATACCAAAAATAAATATTTTATAAGATGGTTATGAGATTATATCTAGAAGTGGTTATTTTTAAATCCATATTAAATTGTTGAAAAAAATTGATGGCTAAACATGGGGCCAAATATAAATGTTATATCCTACCCTGGTTTTGTAATTAATTATTATATATTCTATAAAAAGGATCATTATTAATGAGAAATGATCCAAAATAATAGATTTATGTTTGTGCTGGAAGCAAGTCATGTGTCTAGTTCCAAGGGTAGAAATCCAATTTGTGAAAATATGTCATAATTTTACATAGGAAATTAGATATATGATTTTAATCTTACTACATTTCAAGTGATAATTTTAAATTTTACATATATTGAAAAAAATAATTAATGTCAATGAATTCATCCTTCTTAAGGTGAATATTATTGTGGAAGGATAAAATGATGAACCATTCCTAATGGAATCACAACTAGTAATATTATTTAATGTCCCATATCCTAAAAAAAGAATCGATTAACTATTCTATAGTTTACTAAACCAATTGTAGGTTCATATGAAAATTAAATTAAGGATGTACCTTTCGTTAGAGGGTGATAATCTTTTCATAGTAGTCCCAATTTAGACAGTGTCTTGTACATTAGAGGGGACCACAATGAGGTGACTTAGATACTTGATAGAGGAGAAAAATCTCATCATCCTTAAAGGAAGAGAAAATTGTTCAATGAATAAGATATTTATTTTAATATATTGTAATTTTATTCATAATATTCTATGTTCCCTATGATATTTTTGTGATCTAAATTAATTTTTTAACTAGTCATGGATATAATGATTTTTTCACACAATGATGTTAGTAATATAAAGAAAGAGAATACTATTGATCCTAAAAGTATGGAATTAAAAGTGGATCAACAGTGTGTAGATATCAAACAAGTAGAATAGTAACACCATGTTATGTATAATTTTCATGGAAAGTATAAAATTCAAAAAAAATTAGGTTATATAGATTCGAAGCATCCAATATATTGATACCATGAAATAAGTGTTCATTTATTACATTCATTTTTCTACTCTGCTAATTGATATAAAAAATTAGATCAATTTCATGAGTGTATTGAAGAACCTTATTTAAAAAGATATTAAGGTAATTTTATTCTATATTTTATTCATTTTATTGAAAAATTATATAATAAAACATTGATTTTCATTTCGTCATCTCGTTCTGTGTTTTTTATTTTATATTATTTCAAAAATAAATATGACATAATGGTCACTGGAAAATATCACAGATGCTTCCAAACACTTCTGAAAAATAATCACATCATGCATTTGAAGGGAATATAAACCTAGACCCACTAGCTATGTATGCACACATTAAAAATTGGGAAAGATGGACAGTTTCCATTTTTCATCGTAACGAAAAATAATTCCAATGGCATTGTAATCAATAATATTTAATTTTAGAATATTATTTAATCTAATTTGATTCAGGATTATTAATTTATTTAATAGTGAATGATATCTAAAAATATGTAATGTGCATCAACACCCAAGTACCCCTACCTTAATTAAAGGATGTGGTATGCTTCACTAAATAATAAAATTGTATGAATTTTAAATATACGATAAATGTATTATATAGTGTGAGACAATATATGTTACTTTTATATATATATATATATTAATAAAATATATTTCAAAACCATTTTGGTCCTAGATTATTTTATATTGATGGAGGCTCATGTAAATAAAAGGATAAACTGGAATATGAAAACTCACAAGATATATGGGAATCCAATGTAAGTATGAAGTAATATTAATTTCTTATGAATTATAATTGTAATACATAAAAAATTTATTTATGTATAATATACTTTTATATGGTTTATACCTAAGAGTAAATATTGAATGAACATGAAAAAAACTAATTTTAGAAATTTTGAAGTGACTAGATCAATATGGTCACATTAGAGGATCTTGTTTTGGAGTGTCTCATGAAACTTATTTTAAGAAAAAAAAACAAGGAGATATATATGTGATGATCAAATGCATAGAGGCATAGATATATTCTTTGGAATATGTTATTGCTCTAAATGGTTTATAAAACCAATATGTTGAAAATAAACAAGAAAAACTAGTAGTGGAATAATGAGTAATACATGAAAATCCACATTACCCCACTAGATTTGAGGATATCTATTATCTTCAACTACATTACTTACTTATTGTATCCAGTTTTCTCTTAAATATTTCTCCAAAATTTGAAGAAAAAATATTTGATAAATTTATATTGCTGACATTTTACACTATGAAATTGTATTTTATTTATATTTATCAAAACCCATATATAAATTCATTTTATGGGAGATGGTGTACAATATCCCATGAGACAAGATACACAAATAGATCTCAAATGATAATTTGACAGTGGTGATTGATTTGTATCATGAATCCAATTCCGAGTTTCTTATTCTGACTGATGATTTGGATGTCACCATGGTTTATAATACTATCATAACTTTAATATAATGGTTGTATAAAATATAAAGACACATGAGGTATTCCTTATAGATTTTTTTATTAAAAACCATTAATAGTTGATGAAAAATTCATTAAATGGGGTATGGACTTAGAGATGTAAATAAAATGGTGAAGTAAAGTGTTGGATCAGGAAAATCTAGTAGATGAATGATGAAATCAAAAGGATCTTCTCCTAGTTCGTCACCCTTCTTGTTTTCCTTGAAAATATATTAACAATTAAGGTTCATGTGAATTCAACTTTAAAAAATAGATATATATCTTACATTGAATAAGATTAAGAAATATTTATAGATCCATTATTGATGTGGTTGGTTTAGAATGTATAAATGAAATTGTAATGATTTAATGGTTAGGTCTCTCGGATATAGATATATGCATGAGGTACATTTTCATAATACATTGATCTAAAATTTGTTCTACTATATTCATTATTTTCGAAAAATACTCATTTTATCTACAGGTGTATGTATTACTACTGTCTAATGGGAAAACCATATAACACACAATTTTCCTCATTAATCCCTCTATCATTCCTATCGGAAAAAATAATTTGGAATTAAATGAAATAGAAATATAAAAACATAGAATATGAAATTCATTTAAAATAAAATAACAGATGATCAAAACCTCTTGATTTCTATAATTTAGTGGGAAAACTATACAATATAATAATATAAAATATATTTTATCATTACATATTTTTTTAGGAATCACAAAATCCACATTACAATCAATTTAGATAACAAAAAATTTTATTTTATTTTTGATCCAAAACATGTTTTTTTTGTAAATGTGATCACGCATTATTTCTACTATTAATATTTAATGCACTACAATCTACATATTAATTATATATATAGATTTTTTTTATTTTTTTTAACTTCTCTTTATTTTAGGTAGATATATAAATATTACGTAAATTATCATATGAGGTCGGTGACTAAAAACTAGAATACTATGGATTTCTCCCAATGTAAATAAATTAATATCCATATGGAATAATTTAACTATCAAAACATATTTTACGATAAATTAATTTTTTCTGTCAATGTTTCTATAGTGCATGATATAAAACAACAACAATGATTGTAAATATTATATTTTTTAATATATGAATGATATTATATACCATCAATATACTAGTATCCTCGATTAGGTAATTTCGCAAGGTAATTAATATTTTATTTAAAACATTTTTAAATAATTTTTGTGTATATATTTTCTCAATACTACTATGATTTTCTAGAATCCACGTTCTCTAAAGAATAGATAAATGTTTTTATAGATGGGTGGGTAGAGTAAATGGGGTCATAATTTTAAATAATTTTTAGTTTTTGGGATTACCTATTGTGTTTATTATCTAGTACTGGTTATGACCATTGAGATACATTTAGTATGTGATGAATTCGTATCATAATTCATAGCTATTATTTTTCCAAAGGCCAATATAATTTATTATTATAAATATCATAAATAAATTTTCTTTCTAATATTACATTTCCAATTTCACAATGTAGTAATGAATAATTAACAATGAATCCAAGTGCATTATCGCAATATAAAAGTTTAATTTTTGTTTAGAATTCCTATCACATTTCCAAAACTAATAATAGAATCAAGGATTTTTTTGAAACATTAAAAACTGGTCTATAATTAATTTTATACATGTTGTAATTGACCAAATGTCATATCAACATATAATATTTTCATTATTACTAAAAGTTCATGTTTTTAACATAAAAGTGTTATTTTAATTTAAAACATGTGTCCCATAGAATAAACAATAAATGATCTCGAATTTTTTTGAAACAATTATAAAATTACCTAAAATTCATTTTTGACATGTAGAAATATACATTACCTCAATCTAACACATTATTTGGTCTGTATGACTTGATGTTCATGTATTCAATATAAAACTGTAATTTTTTTTCCAAACATGTGTGACATTTCCTAAACTGATAAAATGATATTGTATTTTTTCAGACATTAATAAAACTATCAATAATTAATTTTTCTTGTGCCAAAACCAACCACAAAAAAATAAGAAACACTACGTCTCTAGTATGACTTGAGGTGTATTTTATCAATATAAAAGTTCCATTTTTGTTTAAATCTTCTTTAACATTGCCAAAACCAATAAAGTTTTATCATATATTAAAACATTAAGAAAATGATCCATAGTCCATTTTAGATGTGTATGAATAAAAATCACATCAATCTGAATCAAGATTTGGTTGGCATGAATCAAGGTGTGTGTTTTCAATATATGTTACATTTTACATTAAAATTCATATCACATATAAAAAATTTAGAAAACAATCTTGGGTTATTTTTAAACAATTTGAAAATGATCCATAATTAATCTGGGGTGTGAAAGAATTTACTGTACATCAATATGAAAAATGATGTGGTAAGTATGACTCAAAGAGTGTGTTGTCATTATAAAAGGGTTATTTTAGTTTAAAATAAGAATAATATTGTCAAAACCATAAAAATGAGAATGGATTGTTTTCAAACATTGGAAAATGACCCAAAATTAATTTATGAAATGTAGGAATCGACCCTAGATAAATCATAAACATGATGGGGTTGTTTTGACTTGAGATGGTTTTTTCAATATATAAGAGTCATTTTTGATTAAAACATGCATCATATATCCAAAATTTTAATGAAAAAGACTTGATTATTTTAAAAAGTTAATTTTATGATATATAATTTATTTTTAATTTGTAGATATTGGTCTTAGATCCATCAATCAAATGATGTGTTCGGTATGATTATATGTTCTTTTATCAATATAAACGTGCCATTTTTGCTTAAAACAGGCATCACATACCCAAAAAATAATAAAATGATTCTGGATTATTTTCAAATATTGATTCAAAAATTATTAATTTATTTCTGATAAGTAAGAGTTGACCACAACTCAATCTAACACAAGATGTGGGCAGTATGACATGATGTGTGAGATCTCAATATAAATGACTTTTTTTAGTTAAAAATCTATGTCATGTTGTCGCAACACATCAATCTGACACTAAATGAGGTCATTAAGACTCAAAGTGAGTGTTTTAAATATGAAAGTGTCATTTTAGATTAATAGTATAATTGTCAACAACAATTTATGTAATTAAGATAATTTATAACTAATTCTATCAACAATATATTCAACAAATTTAAATAAGATTTATATATATTTTTAATTAATAATGTAAATAATAATTCATAATATAATTACTAACATATAGTATAGTTAATAATTAATATAAAATTAAAAATACAATTAATTATAATATAATTAATATTATAACTACTAATATCATTTAAATATTGTGTAAATAAAAATATAATTTATAATAAGTGGATTATATAACATTAAAATTATAATTTTATTATTTTTTAGGTACCTTTATAAAAATAATCATTGGTTTTATAACAGGGAAGATATTTTATATAGAGTTTGACGATTGTAAAAAGTCTGTTAGAGTTTAGATTTTTAATATTAGGTTTTAATTTTTTTTATTAATTGTAAATTTGGCACGAATAAAAATATTTGGTATGTAACCATTTATTTGAAATGATAGTATAATTTAATATTTGTATTCCTATATTTTTTTATGTATATCTCTTTTAAAATCTATTTATATTTTTTGAATTTATTTTTTATTATAGGGGAACAAAATGGTCGTTCCTTTTAAGTAGGTAATATGATCTTTATCTGTACTAGAGAGTGTGAAAATAAAATAACTCGTTATGATAACTAAAATAGAAGCCCTGATAAAGGTATTATTTATATGTTATATTATTTTATTACTGATAGAGGGGCTATTTACTTGGAATTTCATAAGAACTAGAAAATGGAAAGCGATTTTAAATTCACATAGCATGTTAGTGCTAAAATGAACTATAAAATAACTTTTCAAATGCTTACAAAGGTAATTTTAGTTGTATTGGACAAGGTATATGGAAAAAGTAACCATCGTGCATACCAAAACATAATACAATATAGAGAATGGAGTGGGGAAATAGGGGTTATTAAACTATCCATTCTTCACCAACCTGGATGTTGGGGAAAATAACTTCATAGAGTCCACTATGTTCTAGTCCCCCTACTGACATGGTTGTTGTATCATTTTAAATCACATAACACCAAGGATATAGATATCAACCACACCATGGGAATAAACCTAGACTAAGGCTCAACTACAAAAATCATCACTCAGACACGTCATAGATGATGAAATATATACTTTTACAAAGGGCATTCCTAATCTCCGCAAGCTAGTGAAAAGTTCCTATGAATAAGAAAAAAGAATTTGGGTATTATTTTTCCTAATAAATATAAAATATTTATGATAAATAATGTAAAGAAAACTAAAATATACCATAAAATAAGATATCCAATTGTAAAAGAACCAACATAAGTACAACATACCTGATCACAACTATGTTGGTTGATACAACTGAAAATATGGAATAATATACCTAGACACCAACATCTCTAAGTGAATATAAGGAAACACCAGACAAATGTCAACCATATCTTTAATTGAGATATATAATAATATATATTTCATCGATGCACTAAATAAACCCATAGTATATTGGTGTCAGATAATAGCCTAATCGAATGTCACCCACTAACCTAAATAATAACACTTAAAAATGGAAATATTTATCATCTTGGATTTATTAATAAAGATATAAAAAGGGTTTCTATAATATCATTAAAAAAATTATCAATGGATTTTTCTTACAAAGACACATTTTAAAAAATATTTTCCCTTTTGAAATAGAACTAAAATTTATATTCTCATGTCAAAAAATTCCAATATTATAGTTAAATCATTTTTAATGATACAACAAGGGAAACATGATATAATTTAAAATATTTCCAAATAACCTGACCTTGGAATATATATAGAAATGATCATCACGGAATCCAAAAGTGCTAAAGGTAAATGGTCTACAATAGTGATTTCATGTCCATCAATGATGAAAATTCTATATGCCAAAAAACAATCAACAAATAAAAAAACTCAACTAAAACACCCAGTATTACAATATCCTAGACTAATCATTTAATAAATCCCATAAGTTGACCTAAAACCCACATAACACCAATTGTCAGAGAATGATTCTGTAGTGGTGAACATGTGTTCATAGACATTCCATCTGGACACACTCGACATACCATGAAATTCAAATGGAGGTGAGCTTTTCGAAATAGTATTATACCATATATCATATATTGTCATCATTTCTATAAAAAAATCAATTTATTTATTAAACTTTTGAACTCACACAAATGAATAGACACCCTTATCATGAATATAAATTAAATTCAACGCATCCTCCCTCAAAGAGAAATTTCGTAATAATAATTCACACAACCTTAATTTCCATAAAACATAATGTGGAACATTCTATCGGTTTTTCATTTTCTTATAAATCATTTAACTTACTAACCATGCCTTTCCACATTACACTAATATTAAGGAGCCTTTCAAACTAATACAGGACAATTATGAAACCATTTATAAATCATTATATGATAATAAATACTTGTTTTCAAAGATTTAATTCAAAAATTATTAAATTAACCAAATTTAAAACTTTGTTAATGATAAAATAAAGAATATTAATAGTTATAATTATTCAAAGAATAGATTGTTTTATTCATTAGAAAAGCATTATGTAATTTTTAAATCTAAAAATAAATAGTTTTATTAAACTCTTTTCTTATATGGTTCTTCTAAACAATAATATTAAAATGATAGAATATAAATTATGAAAAATTTATATTTTCTAATTTATCATATCAAAATTATACAATGTGGAATTTTAGTCAATTCTATGAAAAAGATTAAGTTTTAAATAAAGAGTGGAAAATAATGAATTTTTAAACAGGTTTTTTCATTGACAGAATTTGAAATGTAAAATTATATTTTGGATTTTTTTCTTAAATTTAATAATTCCAATATAATGAAAATAGAATGTAATAATAGTATTTTTTTAATGAATTTTATGCATGGATATAGTATATAAATATTATTTGTACTTAAAAAGGCATTTTTTGAAAAACTATTTCTCAACTTCCTTTATAGGATTAATTTTATTCAAAATTCATACACCTTAATGTATTGATTATTGAAAAATATATTCAATATTTGGAATCAAGTTCAAATTTTTAAATATAACCTTTTGTTTTTATTCATTATAAAAAGTAATCATAGTATATTTCACTACCATGGTATATTTAAAACGAGTTAATTATGTGTAAAAATAATGTGATTAGGACTATAAAGTAACCATAACACTTTAATTAATCTTATATTTTGAGTATATCTCATCAATAATCAAAAAAATTAGAATATATGACCTTTTTGTCATATTTCTATGATTTCAGCTTTTATAACATTTTATGTAATGAAAAGTAAAAAAATGCCATTCTCATTGTTTTATTATGTTCAAATATTTTCATCATAAAACCATTAAATAAATATTTTGGACCCATTTGAAAAATACTTTCATATATTAAAATAACATTTTAATTTAAACCTTTATTTACGATAGGAAATGGAAATTGTGTTTTTATTTGAATAAAACATGAAATATTAAAAAATAATGTAAACATAAAATAACTATTATGATGGTGGAAAACGCATTTCTCCTCATATAACATAAAATTGAACATTCTTATTCTGTTTTTTCATGTAATTCATTACATTTTGTTAAAATAATCCATTTGAAAAAAATTGTAAGAATGTTAAAAGAGACAAAAAATGACCTTTATAATTCATTAATGTTCACAAAAAATATATCCATATAATAATTTTCAAAATATAGTAATTGGAGAAAGGAGTTTGAAGGGAAAGTATAAAATAGGTTTTAAAAAAAGAACCTTTCTTACCATGAGCCTAACTCATTATGTAGAATATTTATCATCCGGAATAAAAAAATTAAATTAATTATTTACATTATTAAGAACAAATTTTATGTTTATTATTCATTTTTATTTTATTTACTAGCATTTTATATTCAATTAATTAATCAATTAAGTTTATGTGAGATGTTTTTGTGATATTTAGCATATACATCCCAGATGAATTGAGTAGGTTGACTATAATAAATGTATCCATTGTTAAACAGTAATAATAATAATGAAATATTTATAATTTATTTATATAAATTATACATTTAAAACTAATCATAGAATATGGTTTTGAAAAATAAACATTGTTACAATCATAGAAAGTGTAGTCCACACATACACATAAGTAACATTTCCATTTATCAATGATCACTATAGAAATAAGGTAAGTATAATTATATATATTTTTACTTATAATTATATCACTAATAACATATTAATTATTTAAATTTACTTATACATATCATCCACGTAATGTGGTGATGAAAAATGAATTACATCGCTTCTTTGAGGTCATTGCCGAATCGTACACACGAATGATGTTAAAATTATTCAGCGAATAAAAAGTAGATAATGTAAATGATATATAAAATTTAAAGAAAGGTAAATATTTCATGAATATTATATATATTTATTAAAACCAGCATTAAAATTATCTATAATAATAGGTGATTAAAGACGAATTATATAGGTTCATGAGGTGGTAGTTCGTCGTACAAATGAATGATAGTTTCATTTAATATTTTTTGTAATAGAAGACAAATTAAAGTGATTACATAAACATAATATCAATTAATTATATTAAAAAAATTATATTATTTCAGCATGTTTGATTAATATTTGAAGGTGAAATAAGAAGAAATAAATTTAAAAGGATTGGTTAAGAACTACATCTATTCTTTAGATAAACTCTTACGGATTAAAACAAAATAAAAAGGTACAAATATAATCTAAATTTAACCAAATTTTATTCAATGAAATTATTTTTACTTCTATTTTTTATTTTAATATTATAAACATTGATCCATTTTAATGTGAAAACTAATTTATATTTTTTTAATAGTTTATGAAATTACCAGAGTTCCCCTCCCCTCTGTAACATCTTCACCCAGAAGCCACTAAACCGGTGCTCCGAGCCGGTTCTCCACATGGCCTTAAGCACGCCTCCCTGTATGCTAGAGGATGCCGACTAGCTTCTAAGGACTAGGTTGTGATAGTGGGGAGACTATTCCCTTATACTAGAGTAAGAAAAGAGTGGAAATAATTAATTATCATATATAGTATAATGTAAACATAGTGTCGAAGTAGTAAACAACATAAATTGAACTACATGTAACAGTAAAATGTTGTAAAATCCCAAACAGCTATGCAAAACAATACAACACTGGTCACCCACCGAGCCGACCATACAAATACAAGTACAAAAGAAACTGAAGCTAAATGTACAGGGCTCTGTTACTAACTCTGAGTCAAACCACGTACCCGATCTCCAGACATTGTTGAGCTGCTATAGCCTGATCAGTAGAACCACTCAAGCAGCACCACTCGATCATGCAACACTGGGGCTCATCCCTATCCACCATGCAACTCGTGCTGAACCTGAAAAGCAGACATAAGGTCTACACATACACCAATGTGAATGTGCAGGGGTGAGAAAAAATCACCATAGGGAACCTCGACAAGAAACCTATAATTGTGATTCTAATAGTGTATGTAACAACAACATGCTCAGCCTAGCTGGAACACAACAATAGAAAGTAAACCAAACGTGCAACCACAATTGAACTCAGGGTATGTAATCCCTATCAACTGGGCAAGTGCCACCATGGATCTTCATATCTATATATGTACACATGTATAGTCCCATACCTATACACATATACATAAATATGATTAGTCATGATTAAGTGATTCAAATAACAAGAAACCACGTCAGTAGTCGATCATTGGAACCATAGGCCCGATCTCTTGGACATCATGTGCAATGGAATTGAGCTGACATCATGCCACTCAAGCCGTGTATGATTAAGTCGATCTCTGGTTCTGTAATCCCATCGAAATATACCTGATTTGGACAACACATGAAATATATCTTTGAACAAGTTAACCAAAAACAAGTAACCAGTTCAATATAATTAAATTCTGAGTCTCTCCAAGACTCGGCCCCGACCGACCATCTCCTATACCAAAGCCATAGAAGAAACCACAACAGACTATAAAAAAGTCAAAGATAATAACAATTCCAAGACTATGATGTATCATGGCATGTTCAAGAGAATAAATCACCATAATGAATATAAAATGAAACCAATGTCCTCATACATGTGAATCCTTGCCTCAGGTGAACAGAAACAAAACCCTCAAGTGACTACCCTCAGGCATAACGAATACTGCCCTCAGGCGTGAGAGATATTTCCCCCAAGCAGAGAAGCTACTTCCCTCAGGCATGAGAAACGTTTCCCTCAGGCTAAATAACACTACACTCAGGCTAAACAAGCACTGCTCTCAGCCATGAGAAATGTTGCCCTCAAGCTAAACAAAAAATTTCCTTCAGGCGAAACAAAACACTTCCCTAATGCTAAATAAAATACTACCCTTAGGAATTCCATAGGAAGTCAAGTAACTGGGCCGAGCCCAACATACAAACAAGAATTTTTATAAACATTCTATCAATAAATTGCAATGCATAGTATAATCATGGTATTCCCTCAGGTATCCTGGCCAAACAGCTAAACCAAGGAATGCATCCACGGGGTGGTCCTGGATCCAAGAACTAATCACAAAAAGTAGATTAAACTCATCATTAGATTATCTATAAACTTTTGGATACCTTTTCATCAAAGGCCTCAGCCATATAACACCCCAACCATGGGAGTGTAGCACAATAGTACACAAATTCAACTCAACAGTTGGAAATAAATACCTGACCACCTACTACTCAGGAACCCAAGGAAAAGTAGGCATCCCAACAAAAAAGTAGCCTCGTGTCAGGCTCAACAACCACCAACACTGAGGAGGCATTATACTTGGGATGTGACAACTGGGTCCTTATTACAGGACAACCACCCCGCCTTAACATGGTCATCGGGTTCTAGCCCACCAGGTACCACCAGTTGCCCCTTAGACACATGGGGCCCACCCCAGGGTCCACCCACATTCCTGAATGGGTCATCTGACTAATGATAGTCCCTACATGCCAACACATTTCCTTTCCGGTGTGCTTTGTCCTCACTCGCACACACCCTGGGAAACATCCCCGAAGGTCACCCATCTTGATCATTACTTAGTCCAAGCACGCTTAACGGTGGAGTTCGAATCAGGCAGGCTCCCAAAAAGGAAGGTGCACCTTGTTGACATGAGTCATATCATTTAGTCATTTAACCCTTTATCATTCATGGGTGTTACAACCCCCCCCCCCCCTAGAGCACAACATCCTCGTTGTGGGCCCTACATCTCAACCCTGGTAGTGTGCTGCACTTAAGGCTGGGTACCACCTCTGATACCAAATGTGACAACTGGGTCTTGGTGACAGCACAACCACCCCGCCTTAACATGGTCGTCGGGTTCTGGCCCACCAGTTGCCACGCAGACACGTGGGGCCCAGCCCAGGGTCCACCCAAGTTCCTGAACAGATCATCTGACTAATGATAGTCTCCATAGGCCAGCACATGTCCTCTCTAGTGTGCTTTTTCCTCACTCACACCCACCATAGGAAACTTCCCAGATGGTCACACATCCTGATCATTACTATAGGCTAAGCACAATTAACTGTGGAGTTCTAATAAGGCAGGCTCTTGAAAAGGAAGGTGCACCTTGTTGACATGAGTCATATCATTTATCCATTTAACCCTTTATCATTCAAGGGTGTTACATGGGATCCTCCAGGTAAACACGAGCGAAGTCATCCTACACAGGATCCTTAACAAAGTATAAGGGAGGAATCATACATGAAATCCTCAAATGAAGGAAAACATAGTAATTCCATAACATGGGTCCTATCAAAGGAAGAACAAGAGATAGATCCTACAAGGGACTCCCTAGGTTAGAATACATGAAAAGGCCTCCCTCAGGGGATCCTTAGAAGTATCCGGTCTCAAAAAATAATCAGATATAAGGGAACGTATCACAAGGGAAATGTCCTCTAAATAATAGGTTATAGAAGATAATTGATAGCTCATCTCTTATTAAAGGTCTCAACTAAGTTGGTCTGAACACCCAACGTATCATACATGCCATGTCTCACTCTCAGGTGACAAATGAACTCGATAACTGGAGGAAGAACCCCTCAATTAAATTAAAACTATAAAAACACATTTAGATGACCTCTAAATGTCAAAAGGATTCAACCATCGTGATATATGTTGAAAAACTCCCAGAATAGACTACTCACATTCCCAATTCTGACTTCTATAGGCCAAGATATCCCAAAAACTACCAAACTAAAGTAGCACTTGGCCATAGCACATGGTCAGAGCACATTGGGACTACCTATGTAAGAGTACATGGTTTGTACTTTACTGTAAACATCGTGTACTATTCACAAAATGTCCAACCATGTGTTTTTTTCACTAAAACACATTCCCAAGTACCACTACATGGCGTGTACATTACTGTACATGGTGTGTACTTAAAAAAAACCATTATTCCATGTTCTATTCCTCACGTCCAGCCACACGGCCACCCACGACATGGTGTGTACTCAAATTAAACAGCATGTAGTTAAGAAAATTCATCTTCACCAAAGGGGAATAACACAAGGCATGTTCCCCTGGAACACACGTCGTGTGTACTTGGTTTTCTGAAGGGAAATCCCTAAACACGCCCGATTCACCCGTTTTCGCCCCCAAAACAACAAATCGAGGCCCATAGGCATAATGTAGACGCTAAAAAGTTCATAAGTGTTGATGTAAGTTTTGAAATGATAAAGGGAAGTCATATTCGGACCCAGAGACCGGGTCTGGGGGGCCCAGAGGTGTTGCGTGGAAAAAATGGTAAGGTGTGTGAAAACATATGTGCCGCGTGGAAAGTCCAGGGATTCGCGAAGAGTCACCGGCATAGGCATGAAATAATATCACGCTCACACCAAGAGCGGTTGATATTTCATGCCGCAAATTTTGTCATGCAATTATTTCATGCAGTCCTGAATTTCACGCCGCTGGATGCCTATAAATAGAAGGTGACCCCCTTCCTTTTTGGGGCTGAAAAATTCAAACTGCCTCTTGTGCGCGAAATTCGCTTTCTGCACAAGCGTAATATGGCTTTCAGGTATAGTTATTTTTCATGCAAAGTCACCTCGAGGTCCTCCATCACACGAGATCCACATGGCTTAGATTTAACTCTAACCCCCTTCGGTGTCCGCTACCTTCTGCACAATCCCTTATGTGGTGTGCAAGCCGACCATGTTGGGAGCAATCCCTTTGAGTCGCACGGAAAAATTCATCCCCTCTATTTCACACAAGCATCACTAATTTCGGGGCCACCAAAGGATTCTCATTCCAAACCACTTTATTTCACACAAAGCCCAATGGTTGTGTGCAATTCCCCGGGGCCCTCTCCTCAGTGCTCCTCGGGCGATGCTCTCTTTCTGCGTGCCATTCACAAGGGTCTTGTGCACCCCGGGAAACCGCATCATGCATGTTTTTCACGTACGACTTTCCAGGCTTGTATGTAGTAACATCAAAGTCCATTGGACAGTCCTTCCCGTTGCATTGCTTCGCCTCATTCTTATAAACATAGGCACGCTAACGGCTATTACTTCTTCACATAGCCACGCTAACGTGGACCCCTCGATGGTTTTCTCTACGACACCCCCTCTCTATGGAATTGAAGATTCCTTCCCTCCCACAAGGAGAAGAGGGTACCAGCTTTGTAAGTCCTAGGGTTGTTGAGTGAACCCACCTCATCCGAGCTGCAGGACGTTAAACTGCCAAGCACCATCGTCCTTCACACATGACATTAAACTTTGACATGTCCCCATGTCATTCACGTAGGGCCCCCTACCTTGGACATTCTCCACGCCCACTTGTCTCCACGGCGATGGGATCATCCCTCACAGGGTGTGATTTATTGGAGTGGAATTTTTCTACTGGTAAGGGAAGACGCCTTAGTGTAAGCCCCTAACTTTTCTTGCATGAGGCAACACCCCTGCTCCTCCTCACATCCTCGGTGCCAATGCCAGTGGAGGTCATGATTGGGAATGGATCTCCAACTCTCTTCTTGGGTGCTGAATCCCTCTCCCACTATGCATTTTCACCCTCTATCCTCCATCCTGATGTAAGTCCCAACACCATGGGCTGCTCAACGGATAAGCCCCTCTTCCCTTCCCACAGACACACCCTTCGTGACATGATCGTCATGTCTCTGCAAACTCTTGTTTCCCACACCGATCATGACTCCTGTGAGCTTAGATTAAGCACCGACCATCACACACATTGGGCCGCCTCAAATTTTAACCCAAATCCATCCCAAACTACGGGGTCTTTAATCCTTTCTAAGGCATGGTATGTAGGAAGCCTCCACGAGGTTCTTGCCCCACCACTATGGGCTGCCTCAGAGTGTAAGCTCCATCCATCCCAAACTACGGGGACTTTGATCTGTGCTGAGGCATGGTATGTAGGAAGCCTCCACGAGGTTCAAGCCCCACCATTATGGGATGCCTCGGAGTGTAAGCCCCATCCATACAGAACTACATGGACTTTGATCCGTGCTAAGGCATGGTATGTAGGAATCCTCCACAAGGTTCAAGCCCCACCACTATTTTCCACCTCAGAGTGTAATCCCCATCCATCCTGAACAATGGGGATTTTGATCTATGCTAGGGCATGGTACATAGGAAGCCTCCATACGGTTCAATCCCCACCACTATGGGCCGCCATAGTGTCTAAGTCCCATCCATCCCGAACTACGGGGACATTGATCTGTGCTAAAGCATGGTACGTAGGAAGCATCATTGAGGTTCAAGCCCCAGCCTTACGGGTCACCATAGAGTGTACGCACCATCCATCCTGAACTAAGAGGACTTTGATCCTTGTTAAGGCATTGTATGTGGGAAGCCTCCATAAGGTTAAAGACCCACCCCTATGGGCCGCTTCAGAGTGTAATCCCCATCCGTCCCTAACAACGAGGACTTTGATCCGTGCTAAGTCATGGAATGTATGAATCCACTATGAGGTTCAAGCCCCACCACTATGGGCTGCCTCATAGTGTAAGCCCCATCCATCCTGAACTACGGGGACTTTGATCCCTGTCAAGGCATGGTACGTAGGAAGCCTCTATAAGGATGAAGCGCCAACACTATGGGCCACCTCAGAGTGTAAGCCTCATCCATCCTGAACTACAGGGACTTTGATCCGTGCGAAGGAATTGTACGTAGGAAGACTCCACGAGGTTCAAGCCCCACCACTATGGGCCGCCTCAGAGTGTATGCCTCATCCATCCCGAACTACGGCGACTTTGATCTGTGCTAAGGCATGGTACGTAGGAAGCCTCCACGAGGTTCAATCCCCACCACTATGGGCCGCCTTAGATTGTATGCCCCATCCATCCAGAACTACGGGGAATTTGATCCGTTCTAAGGTATGGTATGTAGGAAGCCTCCACGAGGTTCAAGCCCCACCACTATGGGCCACCTCATTGTGTAAGCCCCATTCATCTTGAACTATGATGACTTTGATCTATGCTAAGGCATGGTATGTTGGAAGCCTCCATGAGGTTCAAGCCCCACCACTATGGGCCACCATAGAGTGTAAGCCACATCCATCCCGAACAATGGAAACATTGATCCGTACTAAGGAATGGTATATAAGAAGCCTCTATGAGGTTCAAGCCCAACACCAGGTCATTCCGACAATCTTCGCGTCGGTTCACCAGGGCCATGTGCCGCCCCAGAGTGTAAGCCCCATGCTAGTCCTGCAAGACGTTAAACTATATTCACCCAAACTACACAGATTTTGATTCCCTGCCATGGGGATACGTAGAAAACCTCCATGAGGTTCAAGTGCAACACTGAGGACTTAACATGATCTCTCCCCCAGCCTATGTGTCTCGGGAATCTCGTGCCCTAACCCAAGGGTTCCACTTCCTCTAGATCCCTTCCACACATCCATTCTTGCGGGTCACCTCTTCAGGTGTCCCATCGTTCCTTCGAACTACGCAGACTTTAATTCCATTCCATGGGGATATGTAGGACGTCTCTTCAAGGCTCATGCCAAAAACAATCATCCATCCTAATTCTTACCTGAGATGCCACATCCCGGTGAGATCATGCCACCTCACCCCCCCTCCACAGAATTCGGGAATCCACCAACATGCTGGCATTAATATCAGCATTCCCTCCAGGGGTTCCTTAATATGATCCACTCTTATCAGTATTCTGATCAGTCTAATCCATATCCATGGGATGTTAGACTTGCGACATACTCTGTGCCAAACATGGGAAGTTGAGTAAACCCTCACAAACATGCCTATGGAATACAATTCCTCATTCTTGGTGTGGGATTCCATGGGCTTCTGTGGCCTCGAGAAGCCCTATGATAAGGGATAGAAGAGAGACATGCCAACCCCCAGCATCAAGATGTGCCTGTGATGCCCCAATGTGACTACTCTCATAACTGATGGTTGCTTCCCTAACCGGACCCCATGGAAGGCCCTTACAGAAGAGGCATAATTAACATGTTTCCATGAAGATATGGTGCCGAGAAGAGCTTCACGAACTATGTTTTAAATCTTTGAGGGAGAACCGGACTAGGTGACAAGCTCTGATGGGGAATCCACAGAAGGAAGAACAGACATCACATTATCCAATTTCGATCATGGAGCGGAAGTCCATGAATAAGTAATGGATGTCGCCTGCCTTTGGAAAGCGGGAATGTGTGGAAACAGTTGTGTGTCCTCTACGTGACGGATGCACGCTCCCTGATGAAAGCATTCGAAACACAAAATGGTGAACCCGACATGATGTTCCTCTCCTCATCATGGATTCTTGTAGTGTTTCGGCATTATTAAATAAGCATGCCATCTGACCTCGCCATCCAGTACCAGGTCCCACCAAAAAAGCCTGACGTGAAACTCGGCAAAAGTTAGGACAGTAAGGATGTTGAGTATTCTGTTCTGTGATGTTGTCAGCATGGATCCCTCTTATCGGACATGGAATATGGAACGATGCTAGGGCACTGGTTGTCAATTCCTTTTCCTAGCAGTGTTAATGAGTTCATCTCCCTGCTTTTAGGAATCAAGTTACTACATCTGGAGCCCAATCACCTGCCCACCGGTGCAGGAGTAGAGGCAATATCGACACGGATTCCCCGCATGGATTTTCCTCTTCTATGATGGCTTTGAACCCCATGAATGTTGGTCGCCCATTCCCCCTCTCCCCAACAGAAATTATCCAGTGAAGGGTAATTAATGACCTTGTACATAGGTACGAGGAGGAGGGGATGATCCCCACTTGGGGTATGGCCCGCTTGGATCATGAGCCCGCTGTGTCTCACCGTTAATGCCACCCCCGAGGGCCACACAGGGAGCTGGTTCTCCCCACCCCAACATTAAATTTCTTCTAGAGCTTGTCCCCAGAGTGCCTTGACAACTTCTTCCCCTACGTCAATGAGGTCGGGGACGTTCGGGTCGGCCCGAACAGAGTCCCACTTTGAGGGCTCTCAGTGAGGGCCCCCACCAGGCTGCGTCCTCACTGTCGCCCAGTTCCCCAAGCCGAGGAGCAGGTAATCCACATGCCTGCGCCACTAGCTCCAGTCCATCTGACCTGATGCCAGCGTCGGGCATGAGTAGAAGAAGACACTTGTCACGAGGCATCAACGTCAGCGATTACTATGGAACGAGCCACCACAGACTCATATCCCCAACTCCTTGTATATGTTGAGCAGGGGCAGCAATACACCCGACCCAGATCTAGGCCCCAACTATCCCATGGGAATGTTTGGTGAACTCTACCAGTCACCGGCCCAGGCGATGGTCACTGTGGACCAATTCTCAGTAGTGCCGCCCAGTGTGGAGGCTCACTCCGCACCACCACTACGGAAGGTGTGGGTCATCCCTACTTCCAACCTCACCTTGGAGGTCTGACCGGTGCCACCATCAACCCAAGCCAGGGTCTTCTCCATGATAGCAACACTCTGTGCAGGGGTCTCCCCTATTCTCACTACACTAGATACAGGGTCCCTCCCCCTACCTCGGACCATGATTATGGAGACATTGCAAGTCCAGTCACTTGCCAAATGGAGTTCCACCACATTTCCTCGTACCAATCGGTGATGTTCCTCCTCACCCCAGAAATTAGAGAGGTGGAGGTCAGCCCTGCTTCACCAACACCCAAGGAAGAGGTCCTCCCCATGTTCCTTTCGACATCTGTTCCAGTGCTCCCTACACCCTCGCATTATCTAATGGAAACCCTCTCCACCCTAGCACCAGTGCAGCCAGAGGACCCCATGTCAGAAATCAGCCATGTCATGAGGATCCCCTTTGGGGAAGGAGAGTAGGTCAATGCCGCCACAAGAGGAATTCTGGGGAAGGCTAGGCGGGAATCAGACCAGTCCGCTTCTTAAACTCTGAAGCGGAGTGCGACTCATCACATGAACCATCTCTTTAGTCCTCCAAGTTAAGTGTTGGGGCAGGAACGAGGAGCATCAGCCTCATACTCCCTGCATGCGAGATCCACAGGATCCTTTCCCCCCTCTGAAGTTATATCCAGGAGGACGATACCTTGACATGTTCCCCGAGACCGACCATGAAGTCACCACCGCCATCTCTGGGAGCACCCTCCGCTTGGATAGAGGTTCTAGAGAGCTATTTTGGGGGTCAATGGAAGGAGAGCCACAACATAGCCCACCGTAGGCAGACGCTAATGTTGTTTTAGGATCCATGGTCGCTAGTTAATCTTATCATGATATATCAGCCATTTCACTGCAACCCTCAAAGGACAACCCATGATTCGGCGGCCAATCAGCCTGCTCGCCGTATTCTCTGCCAGTTAGTCTGTCGTCTCAGTGGCCCACCTCGGCTCCGCTACCAGTTCCTCAGCCACCCTAGTTTATGAGTTGGGAAATCAAGGGCCACACCCTGAGTCTGAATTGAGGAGCTTATGGATCGTCCTCACAGCGGGCCACATCAATGAGAAGTTTTGGCTAGTAGCAGGATCGAGTTTTGGTATGCCATAATTGCTCACCTCGGAGGAGTTTAAATGTTTCCACCAGACCCTCTGGGTGACAGACCTCCGTCTTCACCATCGGTGGGTGACTTATCCTAGGAACCAAATAAACCTTGAAGATAACGGCGAACAATGCCGCTTGGTTGACTTGTCCATTCTCCCTGCGGTCTGGAACCCTGAGTCACATGGCCACCACAGGACACTCCAATAGAAATGCGTTCAGAGTTTCCATGTAATCCATAAGGTTATTGAGGAGGCTACCCCTCACACACAAGTCCGTTGCTGGGGGTAGTACGTTGCCCTTCTCTTCGTTGAAATTCACTAGTAGCCCAACTACCTAGGTGAGAGTCAGGACCTTCCCCCGAGAAGAGTTGTGGTTAACATGATTGATCTGTCAGGAGGGGAAATGAGTTGGAACATCTTGATGGTGACACCCCCAGAGGATGTCCCGACAATAGACCAATCATGGAGGGTTACTCACCAGCAGAGGAACCTCCTAGGTCTCCCTCCAACCACAGAGGCATTGACACTGAGCAGGAATGCTAGTAAAGGAAAAGAACATGTTGGAGATGTCAAGAACTACGACCGGTCTCCATCAGTATAGAAGGAAGTGGATAATCCAAAGAAGGCCATGTTGTGCCAACAACTCACTGACCAGATGAAGTTATTCGATGAACTTCTAGATGAAGACATTTCAGAGTGGCAACCCGACTATGGTGATCCTAGGTCGGGGCAACAAGGGCAGGAACAACTACCCCTCAACGAGATTATCCTAGGAAACCCTGATCATGCCGTATTTGCTGACAGGGTGGAAGCCGGAACTCATGAAAAGAGGGAACGGTATGTCTTTCCAAACCCTTCTGAAAGGCGTGACAACCCAAGTAACCCCGCTCGGACTCCTACAGCCACCCCAAGTGTCACTCCACCAGCTGCTCTATGTACCTATGAGCTTGGATACCACATTTAAGATCCCGACAATGTGCTTGTGGTTGTGGATCCCCGTTAAGATAGGGACCTGCATAAAGATGATCCAATAGAGGTTCTCATTTCCCACCTGGATGCTTTCGAAATGCGACAGGTGACTATCCCACCCGATGAAAAACCATACCTGGGCCGGGTGGATAACATGCTGGCACCCCCGTGATTTGGGAATCCCACTTTCTCCCCCTTTAATAGGACGGGGGACCCGCCGCAGCACTTGTACCACATCAACATGAGGTGTGGGCCTATGTTTGGGACCCCAGTGCAGTAGGAGGCCGCCAAGATCTGTTGTTTTGTTCAGACACTGGAGGGGCCAGCATTCGTCTGGTACAACCAAATCCATGTTGTGTATGTGATAGGATTGAAGGACTTTCATAGGCGGTTCATTTACCAGTTAAACTCTACCACCTGGAAGACGAACATCAAAGACCTCTTCAGGTGCAAGAAAAGGCCCGTTGAGCGAGTCACAGACTTCATCACCCATTGTAAGGGGCTCACTTACTCCATTGACATACCACTGACTAAGGAAATATTGTTGACGCTGTGCATGGGAAATGTCAAGACGGAACTGGTTCGCTCCCTGATCACTCAGAACTATCCTGGAGGTTTCCGAGACTTTTCAAATAAGGCCCAGAACCTCAAAGAAGCCCTACAATAGGCCAGTTAGGCATGCCTACTACCTCCTATAATCCTGCTAAGGAGGGCTACTAGAAATGAGCCCGCTGTGGTGACCCCGATAGAGGGCCCTAGGAAGCTAGCATTACTACAACTGGGGCCAGCCCCGCAGAGTTCCACCACCATAGGCACAACTTCTAACCTAGTAGTGCCCACTCCAAAATCAGCAGGCTCCCTCGCATAACGCGTCGCCACTGCCTAGGTGAGATAATCAAGTTCTTCCTCCTAAGAAGGCTCTTCCAGCCAACCTTCATGGTCCGGTCCCAAGAGCCCCCTTTCCGAACAGAAGGAATCATTGATACTCATACGATAAAGATTAGGTCCCTGTTTACATCCACAACACCTTAGAGTAGAGAATCATATGACTGCCTAAGTGCCGGAATCCAGAAGAGGCACATCTCACTGATCACCCCAACTATTGCCCATATCACCAAATCATGGGGAACACCATCAAGAATTTCTATGTGTTCAAGGACTAGCTCCAAGACCAGATTATCAACAACATTTTTAGGATGGGCCCATCCCCAGGGCATGTGGTAGGTGTCTTTGTGGGATTTGATAACGGTAGAGACGGCGGAGGTGAGGGGAAACAGTTTTCTGACCGCGGGTCCCAGAAGCATAACAAATGGATGGATCGTAGGATGGTAACCCACACCCATGGCAATATCTGTGCATTTATAAATTAGCTATATCCATCAAAAGCTATGACCACCACTTCTACATTATCATATCAACCTTCTTCTTCCCAGAAGAACAAGCATTGATGGTACAAGATGAAGCAACGCGCCCCGCCAATGACATCATCATCCTGCACTCTCGGGGACTTCATTCCCACTGAGATGGGTATCCCTCCCATAATCCACCCAGTGGTGGATGGTTCATCAAGTTACAGTCAAGGGTACACTTTTGTTAACACCATCAAGTTGTTAAATCTGTATATTACTCCCGACAAGGGGGAGTGCTAGTCTAACCTCCCAAATGTCCCCAATCGGCGCAAACGTCGGCGGAGCTGCGGCCATATGGGCCTCTAGGGAACATTTGTTGGCTCCTCCAACCAGGTCATGCAACTTGCTAAGACCAAACAGTAGGCTCAATGTAGAACTCAGCATGTGAAGCATCTTTATCCGGTGTCGACAGTTCTGCCTCCACCACCGTTTGTTCCACTGGATCAGGCAGAGCCACTCTAGCCATATTGCGACCAGATTCACCCTGTTATAGGCCAATCTGAGTTACCCAGTCCTCATCTGATAGTGACCCTCTGAGCATCTACCAGTGAGCATCAGGATGTACCCAGTACCAGTCAGCCGCCAATCCATAGGACATGCCCCCCCATGCCTCCAATCATAGACCGACTCCCTACAAGCAGATGTTTGTGTCTGTCATGGAAGTATGATGTTTTCAAGCATCATGCCGGTATCCCAACGAGGCATTACATACTTTAATCACTTATCCTATAACCATATATGCGTGAATCACTCGCCAAGGATTTAAGGAGATCCCACCAGTTTGAGATGGAGATAGCACCTACTGAGGCCTTCCATGCAGAAATAGTTGTGGATGCTGAATGTCAGGTCATTGTTTCGTTCACAGGAGAAGACGACGGCTCTCCAAATCAAGGGAACATTTTCCCGCTGTATATCACATGCCAATTAAATGGTGTATCGGTTTGATTTTTCCTCGTTGACATCAGCTCTGGGATCAACCTCATACCGACGTGAACACTGTAGAATCTAGGGCTATCTGAAGACAACCCGACTCCCTTAGACTTCAAAATACAGGGATATGATAGAACAGAGCAGACTCTAGTCGGCAAGATCTGTCTAAAGACCCAATTCGGTGGCCTAATTACCACCACCATGTTCCTGGTCATCTCCTAGGACACCATCTATAATGCATTTATGGGTAGGCCATGAATCCACTTTCACGAGGTGGTCCCGTCATCATATCACCAATGCCTCAGGTAATACCATAATGGTAGAGTAGGCGTACTACAAGGTGATGAATATCTATTATCCTCTGGTGAAGCCCGCCACATGGATGCTTATTATTACCAGATCAAGGATAAACAAGTCCAGGCAAGCAAGGTTGAGCCTGTCGTCGCTACGACTGGCCCTTGGGCAGGCCTGAATGATGCCTACGTCTTCCCAATCCATCGGTTGGACGCCACAACCCCTGATATGGGGCAATGTTTGGTCATTTCCGGGACAAGAGGGAATTGTGCTCCCAAATCCAAGCAGTGTCAAAATATCACTTCGTATTCTTATACAAACAAGGCCCCTGTGATCCTGGAGCCTCCCACTCCGGCTAGAGTTTCCTGATGCAATAACCACTACCGCACAAGCTGGTACCAGCCTCCCGTCAGGTTTTGGTGGCTAAGAAGTAGATTCCCCCATAGAATATCCCTCCATAAGTTGAGAATAAGATATAGAGGATTCTCCCCCTGCCTTTAAGGATGGAGTCTTTACCATGGTTGATGAACTGGTACAGGTGAACCATAGTAGCGAGACTGATTTGACACCTATGTTGATCAGTGTCGTCAGGTCCCTCAAGGAGTAGCAGCGGTGTGTGGGCTTCCTTATAAAGAACCATGATGAATTCTCCTGGAGTTATGATGAGATGGAAGGACTAGGCCCTTTGGTATCCATCCACCACCTCTGTCTTCTGACGAATCATCACAGATTCAAACAGCCTCTCAGAAAGATGCATCCGTCTCACAATGCCATAGTCGGGGCCGAAGTTGACAACCTCATCAGAGCAAAATTCATTAAGGAGGTCTAGTACCTTAAGTGGTTATCCAACATCATACAAGTTAGGAAGAAGAAACAGACATATCAGAGCCTGCATCGACTTCCGCTATCTCAACCGTCACTATCTAAATGATTATTTTACCCTTCCGGTGACAGAATTGTTGATCAATTCTACGACTGGGTTCCAAGCCCTCTCATTCATGGATAATCACTCTGGTTATAATCAGTTCCAGATGGCCCCCGAAGATGAAGAGACCATAGCATTCAGGGCGCCTCAAAGTACTTTCTGTTACCAGGTTATGCCCTTCAACCAGAAGAACATAGGTGCCACTTATCCGCAGGCCATGCTTCACATATTCAAGCCGATCCTCATGAATTTTTTGGAATGCTATGTGGATGATCTGGAAGTCAAATCTCACAATTTCCAAAACCATCTCAAGGACCTTGAGAAATTATTCGGTGTCCTCCGCTCCCACCACCTGAAGATAAACCTATTGAAGTGTTCCTTTGGGGACACTTCTGGGAAGTTTCATGGCTTTTTTTCAGGTACCGGGGCATTGAAATCGACCTAGAGAAGATCAAGGAAATCTATCAGATGCCTCCCCCGAGTAATATTCGAGAGCTTTGAGGTATCCAAGGACACATAGCCTACATATAATGATTCACTGTGAATCTTACCGGAAAGTGTAAGCCCTTTTCCCACCTCATGAAGAAATGATCCGCCTAAGAATGGGACAAAGAGTGCCAGACCACCTTTGAGGAAATCAAGCAATATTTTCTCTAGCCTCTGGTCTGGATGCCACCCATCTCCGGGAAGTCTCTGATTCTCTATGTCACCACACTAGAATAGTCCCTTGGCACCCTTGTCACCCAAAAGAACAATGAGGGGGTAGAGAACAATCTCTACTACATCAGCTGCATGATCCTCGATATGGATACCAGATACTCTGCAATCGGGAACAGCTGCCTTGTGCTTGTGTTATCCATACAGAAATTGTGAAAATACTTGCAGCACCATGAGTTATAGTTGGTCTTTCGAGTAGACCAGTTGAAGTCTCTTCTGAACCACCCCATGTTGACTGGAAGACTAGCACGGTGGGCTGTGATCCTCTAACAGTTTGATATCAGTTTCATCCCCTAGAAGGCCATCATTGGACAGGCGTTTGAAAAATTTCTGGCTGCCAATCCAGCCTTCGTGGATTAGCCCCTGGACCAAAATTTTCTTGATGAGATAATAGTCTCAGTTGATCAGGTCATTCAATGTTGGAAGATGCACTTTGATGGTGTCCCTCGGAGCCCCACCGGTATGGGGGTCAATCATCCTAGTCTAAACAGAGTAGGCCAGGGTATCATCTTTATCACCCTGAAACAAGCCATCCTGCCAAAATAATTCCTCTTGTCAGAAGGCTGCACTAACAACAAGGCAAAATAGCAAGCCCTCGTTACGGGTCTCGAGCTGGACCTTGAGATTGACGTGCCCCATTTTCATGTGAAAGGTGATTTAGAGTTAGTCATCAAGCAGTCCAATGGAGACTATTTTGTTAGAAAGACAAAGCTCATATCATTGTTAGAACGCACTCTCCAGCTAATGGCACAGTTCCCTTCTCATCCAGAGGTTTTCCATGTCCCTCGGTCGCAGAACGGTTGAGAAAATGCTTTGACCAGCCTGGCTGCAACACTTGAAAAGCCCGAGTACGATGATCTAATTATCCATGTGGCACATCTGAGAGTGATTTCTCCCGTCACCCTAGAGGATGACAATGGCCCAATGATAAGCCTCCTTACCATCAGAGCTTCCACATCGGTAGCCCTAGGTTATTCAGGTGTAGTGGTTGAAGTAATTATATACTGGAGAGCCCCTTTTTTTGATTAACTACAACATGGTAACCTCCTGTCAGAACGGACCGAGTGTGAGAAAATTTGATGAGTGTCGATGTAGTTCACTCTCTAGATTGGCCCCATCCTTGAGCAGATCCTCTATAAACATGGATATGATGGTTTTCCCCTCCATTGCATCCTAGGGGTTGATATTCCATAGGTCATGCAAAAGGTTCACACCGGTTCCTGTGGTTCCCATAAGTCCTGGCCCAAACTATCTCAACGGATTCAGAGATAAGGGTATTTTTGGGCCTCCATGATCTACAACTGCATAGAATTCGCTAAAAGGTGCCATGAATGCCAATTTCATGCTAACTTTGTGCATCAGCAACTGGATCCTCTCCATACTACCAAGTACTCTTGGCCCTTTGTAGTCTGGGGGTCAGATGTCGTCGGACCATACCCACCGGCAATGGCTCACCATTCCGATTCATTCTGACTGCTAGATATTTCTTTTCAAAGTGGGGAGAGGTGATTCCACTCAAGGAAGTCAAGGCCTTGCTATCATTTACTTTGTGAGTTCCAATATCATATATTGGTTTGGGGTTTATCATGATATCCTCACCGATAACGGCACCAAATTTCGAGTATCCATGTTAAAGAAATTGTAAGCCATGTACAACATTCTCTTCAACCATACCTCCTGCTATCATTCGTAAGAGAATGGATAGATTGGGGAGTTAAATAAGACCCTCTATTACATTCTGTAGGAAATGTTTGGTCAGAGTAAGAAGATTTGGCTGGTTAAGCTCCCCATCGCCCTACGGGCTTATCGGACGACGACTCGTAATTCAACCCATGTGACCCTATACTCCCAAGTGTATAGAACTGAGGCTGTCCAACCCATCAATATGAAATTTCCCTCATTGTTTAGAGTGGTATATGACCAACAGGAACCAGATAATGTGGTTCAGATCCATCTAGATAAATTGGAAGAATTATACGAGAACATGCTTCATGCCCTGCACAATCTAGAAAGGCATCAGAGTAGTATGGCTTGAGCTATCAACAAGAAGGTTTTCCTCTACTCTTTCCTTCATGGCGATTTGGTATTATCTTTTCGGGCAACAATGATCCCTAGCAGGAAACAACCCATGTTGGTTCCCATGTGGGAACGACCTTTCATTGTTCATAAGGTTTTTCCCAATGGAGCACAATCCCAGGTCACCAGGGATGGGGATCATATAACTCCTCCTACCAATTCCATGTTCCTCAAGCAATACATTGCCTGAGAATTACGGTCCCCAATGACCTTAAACTGGATCTTGGTCCACTATGACACTAAACTAGATTACAGTCCATGATGACTGTAAACTAGATCTGGGTCCTCCATGACCTTAAACTGGATTACAGTCCCCCATGACCTTAAACTGGATTACGGTCCCCCATGACCTTAAGCTCGATCTTGGTCCTCCATGACCTTAAACTGGATTACGGTCCCCCATGACCTTAAACTAGATATGGGTCCTCCATGACCATAAACTGGATTACGGTCCCCCATGACCTTAAACTAGATCTGGGTCCTCCATGACCATAAACGGGATTATGGTCCCCCCTGACCATAATCTTGATCTAGGTCCTCCATGACTTTAAACTGGATTATGGTCCCCCATGACCTTAAACTGGATTATGGTACCCCATGACCTTAAACTCGATCTAGGTCCTCTATGACCTTAAACTAGATTACGGTCCCCCATGACCTTAAACTGGATCTGGGTCCTCCATGACCTTAAACTGGATTATGGTCCCTCATGACCTTAAATTCGATCTGGGTCCTCCATGACCTTAATCTGGATTACGACCCCCCATAAACTTAAACTGCACGCTCGTCCCACATGATGTTAATCTATATATTGTACCACATGACTTTATAATGTATCATCAAGATGTAGATGTGGCTTGATTCCCTTCCTTATGGGATACGTAGGACTGCCAGAACATTTATATTTTTGGTCCAACCCCATCTCTTAGTGATCACCCGATCTCCCTGTCACCTAGGCTCCATGGCTTGTCCCTCTCCACGAGGGGGATATATAGGTGTGGTATAGGGTTATGCCCTCCTTTTCAATGGGTTTTGGCACCATTCCCCCTTTCTTCCATGAATCTTCCATCTCTGGGCTACTCTCAAGATGAGCCCTTTGACCCATTTTAGTGGTTCACCAATGTCCCCAAGAGTACTCTGGTCTAGGACCCGGGGTTTTAGATTCAACATAGGCTAGTTCCTTCTGCTTGTCAAGCTTCATGTTCCCCTTAATTTGGGACCCTGTTATCTTTCACACCTGAAGGGACCACCAAAAAAATCATGGATACTACACCTAAGGGCTCTCGTACCATTACGGGCCAATGCCCCCGAGGGTTTTAGACAACAAATTGATACATATCCAGAATTGGGAACATGCTCAGAGGTCGATGCTCATTTTTTTGTCCCCATTTTAGGCTAACGCGACAGGATGCTATGTTGAGAACATGGTCAATAGTAGTCCTCCATCGTCATGCCATCTCCTTCAGGCCTTTCATTTTGGTTGGATGATTTACACCATATTCCACCCCATCATGTCGATGTGTAATCTCACCACTTTTGGTACTATCCCTCAGTGCACCTCCACATGTAAAGTGGACAAAGGTGAAATATGGAATCTCTCAAGGCTCCCGTGATCTAAGTGGCAAGACCATAAAATGGGATCTTCTCTAAGAGCAATGTGAAGCTTAATCCTCATCTCCATGGGATATGTAGGATCACCTAGACATTGTGCTTCCGTGTCCAGCTCATCTATGAGGTAGCATCTCCAACCCCTTATCCTCTTACCCTCATCGGCCTCTTAGTTCGAGGCTTCATTCACAAAGGTGCACGTGGTGATGATATGAACCTCGTCTATACTCACATCGTGTATGTTTTATCGTGTCGTGTGAATTCCTCTATGCCTAAGACATATGACTTTAAACTGTGGTGATTGGTCCTACCACATGACCATAAAATGTGATAATATCGTCCAGGATGCATGATGAAAAACGGCAGTGCATGGTGATGAACTCATCATAGAGGACATCACATTGGGTATCGGTCATTTAACATACCATTTGTCAATTCCTGTATATGTCTTGGCTATTGTGGCAATACCAGGAGTTTCTACCATTGGCCGGTCTCTCCACAAATGAAAAACCATTCACATTAAAGGACAAACAAGATACATCATATGCCTCTTCTTTTTGTGTGAGGGCTAGACCCACACTCCCCCTTCATCTGTTGCACTGGCACCTTACCATGTTGTGCCACCGTCTAAGAACTACATATGGATTTATTCGCATCCTCATGAGATACGTAGGAGCACCCTGACACTTCCCTGCATGCCCAGCCTAACTTTCGTATTCAGTCCCTTGACCTGAGCACTTCCCCAGGGAATACATGGTATGTAAGAATTATGTCCTCATTTACGTCAGGTTTCGTAACCACCTTACCATGTGTCTCCTATCCTCCTTATCAATCCTTGGTCAGAGTTCTAATACCTTAAACTAAGACCCTTTCAAGAACTACATGATGCTTGATTCTTATCCTTATGACATACATAGGAATGCCCAGACATTTCATCTCGGGTCCATCCCCAGGAATAAAAAATCCCATCCTTTTCCCCACTGTTGGCCTCTTGGCCTGAACCCCACCCTAGGGAGTTGGGTTACTGCAGCATTTTCCCTAAGAAAGATCAGAATGCCCTAGGATGACATTGGGAAGCGATGGTTCCCTCGCCAGAGAGGTCCTGTCTAAAAGTAGGGATGATCCATGATCAGACTGATGCGCCCGCCTAATGTGCTTCCATCATAGTGGCGTAATCTTGGGAGGGTTGGATTCTGTTGGAAGAAACCACCACTTCTCTTTCCACGCTTTTCATACCCATTTATTCGGATCCACATCCTCTGTCACGTTTGAAGGGACCCCCTAACAGCAAGGATTCTCAACCTATGGTCCACCTGCTATCCAAGGACAACATTCTAGAACACTGATCACATTTTATGGGACCCCCTAATCTTATGGATCCTTGACCTATGGTCCACCTGCTATCATGTGCCAATGTTCCGGAAGACTGATCACGTTTTTAGGGACCCTTAATAGTATGGATGCTCGACATATGGTCCGCCTGCTATCCTGTGCTAACATTCAGGAAGACTGATTGATGATATTTGGGTTAGGCCCCGGGTTGTGAACATGGTCAGTGGTCGGCCCTCATTTTTTGTCTCCATTTTAGACTAGTGCAATCAGGATGTTGTATTTCAAACACGGTCAACAATCATTCGTTATTACCATGCCCCTCCTATAGTGTTCCAAATTTGGGTAACGTGATTCTCATTTTTCATTCCCCCTTGTTTAGATTGATTCCAATGCCCCTGACATTGCCCCTCTCATGCGCTAGAGCACATTGAGAAGATGATACATCGATCGGTCTGGGGTCATCTTCCGTTGATTGGACCACCCTCTTCTCCTCAGGAACCCGAGTTTAAATTTTGAATTCCCTAAGCTTGGTTAATGCTCCCATGAACAAACAAAGTGATAGTACGAGCCTCCTTTGCTTCTCACGACCCGTGTGAACTTAGGGATGGATTTCTATTTATTTCAGGATCATTGTTGATCATGTTAAACCAAAGGGCCATGTATGTGAAGCGAAGGGGAAAGAAAGGAAATTTGTCTATACATATAGTTCAATGAACAAGAAACAGTAAAAGTAGGATAAGTTTATGGGTTTGGCCAAAAAGGGCCCCCAAGGGTCGGCATCTTGGATGGATCTTTCTAATGCCGCCACCTTTTTTATGGTGGCCTCCAGGACTGCCTCCATTCCCCTAAGGACCCTTTCTTCATTGGTAGCCATGAAACACATTACGCTGACCCTGGCTCGTGCCCGTGCCTGTTCATTCTGAAGCTCAGTTATCTTGTGACTCACTTCTACATGTTGATCTTGATCATCCACCAGCTAGGCCCTATACTACATCACGAGCTCAGAGTAGTTTGATATGAATATCTCTTGTTCATTCACGTTCTCCTCGAGGCGCTGGACCTCCAACTCCACCCTAAGAAGTGCTCGGGTTCTCTTCGACTCCCCCAGGAATAGGATAACATCGGTGTGCCTGCTGCTTTTATGCATCTTCACAGCCATGTAATCATGGACTATCAGGTGTAGGTGTTGAGAATATTCCCCTCTAGCACATAGGAAATGTAGCCAGGTGTGGAGTGACCACATCCGCTTCAGTCATTCTACCTAGGGATGATTGAGAAAATTCCACATGCACTTCCATCCCTTACGTCACATCAACCAACTATCCTAAGCCGCTTCCGAATCGGAATCATCAATATCATCAGGATCTGCAGGCCGATAGATAGGGAAGATAGCCAATAGGGCAGCATCAGGGTCCTCGTCAGAGATTCCTCCCAGGGGAGTAGGCTCCTCAGCATCTAGGTGACCTTCCTCTCTCCCCTCGATCTTGGTGGCACCGCCATCGACTTCTGGCCCTGCCCTATTGGCAACACCACTGATTTCTACCACTCCCTGCTCACCAATTGCCAGAGCCAACTTAGTTTGGGAGGCATGTTCTGGATGGGGTGGTATGTTTTCCATTGGCACACTTTCGAATGGTATAGGCTCACCAGCCCGAAAAGCCTCCAATGTCGTGATCACTGTATAGATAAGGAGCACACAAATCAGTTGAGTTCTCTGACAGTGTTTACTGGTATCAAAGAAAGGGACTTATAGGAACCCAAGGCATCAGCCTCTAGTGCTTTGGCCGCTACTATAACTATCGTGGTAGGGGATCCCTCAGCACTCGTCAATTCAATAATAGGCATAGGTACCCTGACTTTCCCCATTGATGCTTCTTCCCCTCCTTCAGCTAGAGATGCTTGATCAGTGCCAATGTGCTCATGAGTAAGATAATGAAGATGGGTTAAGGATTGGAAAATAAAGAGAATATAGGAGCAGATAAGGGTTGAACTATACCTCAATCATCTCAGTTACATCCATATCGGAGCCGACGTTCTCACCGCTTTTTAGGAGACTCCCTTGCTGGGACGCCCCCTGAGACCCTTCACATCCGGGCTCGTCCTCTCCTTCTCCATCCCTTATCCTTCTCCATTCTCTTCTATTTCGCCACCCTCGGACTCCTCATCATTGTCATCTTCCCCCAGTGGAATTTTTTCCAGATCATGATCTTGGCCACGCATCACTTTCACTAAGAGAGGTGGCTCCACACGCCGAACCCACAGGCGTGCATACACATCCATGGTCATTAGTCAATGGATTTTCACTCTATCGTTGACCCGAACAAGCCCAAATTCTAGAAGCTAGAACTAGTCTCACACTATCTTATTCTAGAGGGATTCAGTACTCATTGATGGCAGTAGGGTTAGCCAGGCCGACTATAGGGCAGTGCAGATCACGTCATAGGACGGTTGAAACAGGTATCTTATTTTCTTCTCTGGAAGTTCTCTGGCCGCTCCGTGGGGCCCTCCACCTATATGAATTGAGTGTGCGAACATGCCCTGTGACTCCCCCGCTGCTGAGGTTCAGGCCTGTGTGGGGCCCGTCGCCTGAGGAACTTCTGGTACTCCTCCTCTAGCGGCACCCTACCAGCTCTATCGCCACCGAGGTTCCACACTGGTGACTTTGAGATACCGAACTCGCTTTCGCAGAATCCCCTCAGTGTATTCTATGGTCCAATGTTCAGCATACTCGGTCAAGAGGCCATAGTCAATGCTAGTGGTAGGAAAGGTGATAATGTCACTAGATCCGTGTGTCGTGAACATTAGCCACAGCTGAAGAAGAACACATGGATGCCTCTCCTCCCTGACATCTATGAATACTCTATTTGACATTCGCTGGAGGCACCTCAACTACCTGGAGAACCTGGACGACACATAGGGTTTATATAAAATCTTCCCATCAATCCAAGCCACCAGCACCCCACCTGTGATGCTCTGGAAGTACTTTGTCTCCTCCAGTGAGCCTTGCCCATCGTCTATCAACTCACTAGTTGGGGTGGGAAATGGGATGAAGGTGAAATTGGCATGGTTACCAATCCTAATCCATAACCCATCCTCGTTGAGCATCATCGTCATGACACTGACATTATTCAGTAGAGAGGGTTGCATGCCATTTCCCAGAGGACGGATGGAATTCGAGAACATGGATCCATTGTAGTCAGCTGCAACCCAGCCATGGATGATCTGGAAGGGGTTGCATACTCTCCTAGGTGATCCCCCTCTTGAGATGCATCCAAAGATGGCGTACAGCCAAGCCATCATAGGGACCCCCATGTTGAACCTCTTATTGGAATCCATGATGCCCTCCATCACTAGAGTCATTGGGCGGACGCCCATCCTTACGTCCCTCACCGGCAAGAGCCACCCACTCATTGATGTGGAGAGGAATCTGGCGTATTGAACATTCGGGTCCTGGGCCTCATTCATTATGTAGCCCCATTATTGGTATTACCCTGCCTCCAAGATCCTCTAATATGATCCGCTCTTGCTCTTTTGATCCGTAGGTGGACACATTTTTCCCCACCCTAGCATCTTGACCACTGGATCCATATCTAGGAATAAGCTGAACCAGTCCTTGTAGGGGATGTCCTTCAGGAAGTCCTTATCTCCCAATTTCTCTATGGCCAGCTCTAGCAGATTCCATGTCAATATGGGGGTTCATGACCTGTCACCCCAGATATTCATCGGCGGGAGGAACTCATCATATTAATGGCCCTCTAAAGGGATACCCATGTTGTAGTGGATGTCCTAGAGACTGATGTCGACTTCCCCGTAGTGGAGATGGAATGTGTTGGTATCCGGGGACCACTGGGTGAACTGCTCCGGCCCAAGCTCAGGCTACCGGTAGAAATGGAACTGTGATGTCCACACCGCCTCAAACATACCAATGTGCCACAGCTCGACACCGAATTGGTCTCTTTTGTGGAGAACCCATTATGCCCAGACCCACTCACTATTGAAGTTTCCTTTGGACCGTAGGTCCCAGTCTTGCATCTAAACATTGGTCTCGTAAGTGTTGCTTTAACATATAGTGCTCATGTAGAGGGCTGGTGAGCTCTCTGTAACAAGATCACCCCCAACAATGGTCTGGGTCCTCGGATTTAGGACATAGACATCCATATGCTTGGTTTCTATAGTAGGATGACCATTTTTGGTGATGTTGTATCTTGTAAGGTCATCTTCGCGGGTCACCCAAGACCGCGGTGTATGAACCTCGAAACCCGACCGGGGAACCTCCTCTAGAATGTCTAAGTTCCACCGTGGAAGATTTTCAGACATGGAGTACTCATTTTGGGTGGGGGTTAGCATGTTAAAGAGGTTGTGGTTATTGGAGACAACCCACTTTTCACCATAAACCTTGGGTTTCGAAGCCATTTCAGTGCAGCGAGTAGCGGCTCCCCCTCATCAACCTGGTTTGTGTCCATCTTCTTCTAAACAAGTGTTACTGGAGTAAGCGTGAAAACTGGATGGTTGGTGTGAAATCTGGGAGGATGGTGTGAAAAATAAACAGATGGTGTGAAATATCTTGCTATGGCATGAAAAAATTGGGTTTGTGAGTAAAAGGCTGCCAAATCTCAGTGAAATTATGCTTTGTCGGGCGATTTTGCACATAGGAGCAAAGGAAATTTCGCACACGAGCGCTTAATCTTATCACGCAAGGATAGATGTATGGAGGATGGTACCCTTGGACTCTTTTATATGATAGGCATGGGTTCTGTGCCTGCATGCAAAGTGGATTCCACACCTGGCTGAGTTTTGCATGCAGCCTTAGATTTTTTCACGCAGGGGACCCACGGAGCGCTGCATTTCTGTGTTTCCCTTAGAATCCGATCGTTGCAACCCCTCGCTAATCCCATTCCAAGGGGGGCATTTATGGACACAAAAAAGTGCATAAGTGTTGAAGGACGTTTATAAATGACAAAGAGAAGTCATATTCGGACTCAGAGACCCGGTCAGGGGGGCCCGAAGGTGTTGCGCAGAGAAAATGGTGAAGTGTGTGAAAAAATATGTGTCGCGCGGAAAGTCTCGAGTTTCGAGAAGAGTCCCCAGCTTAGGGATGAAATAATTTTGCGCTGGCACCCAGTGCTATTGGTATTTTGTGTCGCCACCTCGGCCGTGCAATTATTTCACGCAACCCTGAATCCTACACCACTGGATGCCTATAAATAGAAGGAGACCCCTTTCCTTTTCTGGGCAATGGAATTCGAACTGCTCTTGTGTGCGAAATTCACCTTCTATGCACGTGCAATATAGCCATATGGTGTGGTTCTTTTTCTCACAAAGTCGCCTCGGGGTCTGCCTTCGCACGAGATCCCCATGGATTAGACTAAAACTCTAACCCCCATCGGGGTCTGCCCCATTGTATGAAATCCCTTCTTGGTGCGCAAGATAGACAAGCTACGCGCAATGCTTCCTTTGCGCCCACACCCCTTTCCTTGCACGCAATCCCTTCGAGTCACACGCAAAACCTCAACCCCCCTATTTCACAGAAGCATCACTAATTTCATTCCATCCTGGGAATTTTCATTCCAATCCCTTTTATTTTGTGCAAAGCCCAAGGGTTGTGCTCATTTCCCCGAGGACCACACCTCGGTGCTCCCCGGGCGATGCCCTCTTTATGGGTTCCATTAAAAGGTGTCTTGTTCACCCCATGCATCTTCATCATGCATAGTTTTCCCATAATACCTTCCAGTCTTGTACGAAGTCACTTAAAAGTCCCTTGGACAAACCTTCCCATTGCGTTGCTTGACCTCATGCTTCTTCACATAGGCATGATAATGACTATTGCTTCTTCACATAGCCATGCTAACGTGGACCCCTCAATGGTTCACTCTACGACAGCCCCTCGCTACAACATTTTTGATGCCTTCCCTCCCACAAGGAGCAGTGGGTACCAGTTTTGTATGTTCTAGGGGTGCGGAGTGAACCCACCTCATCCGAGCTGCATGATGTCAAACTACCAAGCACCATCGTCCTCAACACATGACGTTAAAATGTAACAAGGCCTCGTTCCATGCACGCTAGGCCCCCCACCTTGGACATTCTCCTCACCCACTCGTCTCCACGGCGATGGGATCATCCCTCAAATGGGGTGATTTATTGGAGTGGTGTTTGTCCGTGGGGAAGGGCAGCCACCTCGTTGTTATCCCCTAGCTATTATTTTAGAAGGCAGCCCCCAGCTCCTCCTCACTTCCTTGGTGTCAAGGCCAGTGGAGGGCATGATAGGGAATGGAGATCCTCCTCTCTTCTTGGGTTCCAAATCCCTCTCCCACTGCACTTTTCTGCCCTCGAGCCTCCATCCTAGTGTAAGTCCTAGCACCATGGGAAGATCAATGGATAAGCCCCTCTTCACTTCCCACAGGCGCACCCTTCGTGATGTGATTGTCATGTCTCTGTTAACTCTTGTTTCTGACACTGAGCATCACTCTCGTTAGATTATAGTAAGCACCGACCTGGACACACCTTGGGCCGCCTCAGAGTGTAATCCCCATCCATCTCAATCTATAGGGACTTTCATCAATGCTAGGGCATGGTACGTAGGAAGTCTTCATGAGGTTCAAGCCCCACCACTATGGGTCGCCTCAGATTGTAAGCCCCATCCATCCTAAACTAAGGGGACTTTGATCCAAGATAAGGCATTGTACATAGGAAGCCTCCACAAGGTTCAAACCCCACCACTATGGGCCACCTCAGAGTGTAAGCCCTAACCATCCTGATCTATGGGAACTTTCATCCATGCTAAGGCATGGTACGAAGGAATCCTCCATGAGGATCAAGCCCCACCAGTACGGGCCTCCTCAGAGTGTAAGCCCCATCTATCCCGAACTACAGGGACGTTGATCTATGCTAAGGAATGGTACGTAGGAATCCTCCACGAGGTTCAAACCCCACCACTATGGGCCTCCTCAAAGTGTAAGCCCCATCCATCCTGAACTACGGGGACTTTGATCTGTTCTAAGGAATTGTTCGTAGGAAGCCTCTATGAGTTTCAAGCCCCACCATTATGGGCCACCATAGAGTATAAGATCCATCCGTCTCGACCTACGGGGACTTTGATCTGTGAAAATTCTTGGTACATAGGAAGCCTCCACGACATTCAAGCCCCACCACAATGGGCCTCCTTAGAGTGTAAGCCCCATCCATTCCGAACTATGGGGACTTTGATCAATGTCAAGGCATGGTATGTAGTAATCGTCCAAGGTGTTCAATCCCCAAAACTATGGCCCACATCGAAGTGTAAGCCTCATCCATCTCGAACTACGGGGACATTGATCCGTTCTAAGGCATGGTACGTAGGAAGCCTCCATGAGGTTTAAGCCCCACCACTATGGGACGCCTCAGAGTGTAAGCCCCATCCATCCCGAACTATGTGGACTTTGATCTGTGCTAAGGCGTGGTACGTAGAAAGCCTCCATGAGGTTCAATCCCCACCAATATGGACCACCTCAGAGTTTAAGCCCCATCCATCCAGAACTATGGAGACTTTGATTCGTGCTAAGGCATGGTACATAAGAAGCCTCCATGAGGTTCAATCCCCACCACTATGGACTGCCTTAGAGTGTAAGCCCCATTGATCCCGAACTATTGGGTCTTTGATATGTGCTAAGGCATTTTACATAGGAAGCCTCCACGAGGTTCAAGCCCACCACCCGGTTGTTCCGAATTTCATCACGTCGATTCACTAGTGTCGTGGGCCGCCCTAGAGTGTAAGCCCCATACCCATCCCGCAAGACGTTAAACTGTATTCACCCAATCTATAAGAACTATGATTCCCTGACATGGGGATATGTAAGAAACCTCCACGAGTTTCAATACCAACACCCATGATTCATCATGATCTCTCCCACAATCCTATGTGTCTCGGGAAGCTCATGCACTAACCTGGAGGTTCAACTTCTTCTGGGTCCCATCCACTCATCCATTCGCACGTTTCGCCTCTTCAGGTGTCCCATCATTCCTTCTAAATACACATACTTTGATTCCCTACCACAGGGATATGCAGGAATTCACTTCGAGGATAATGCCCAAAACCATCATTCATCCTGATTCGTACCCAGGATTCCAAATCCCAATGAGGTCATTCCACCTCTCCCCCCTCCACAGCATTCGGGAATCCGCTCACATGTTGGCCCCAATATCGGTATTCCCTCTTGGGGGTTCCTTAATCTGATCTAATCTTATCAGAGTTCCGATTTGTATGATCCCTCTCCATGGGATTTTAAACTTGAGGCAAAACATGTGGCACACATGGGAAGCTAAGGAAAAACTCAGATACTTGCCTATGGAAAACAATTTCCTGTGCTCTATGTGGGATGCCTCGGGCTTCCGTGCCCTAGAAAAACCCTATAATAAGGGACAGATGACAGACCTGCCAACCCCCAACATCAAGACATGCCAGTGATGCCCCACCATGACTTCACTCCTAACCGAAGGTTGCTGCCCTGACTGGACCCCTTGGAAGGCCCTGACAGAAGAGGTATAATTAACTGTTGTCCATGAAGATATGGCGTTTGGAAGAGCTTCACGAACTACGTATTAAATCTATGAGGGAGACCCAGACTAGTTGACGAGCTCTGAGGAGGAATCCATGGAAAGAAGAACTGACATCCCATCATCCCATTTTGATCAAGGAGAAGAAGTCCCTGAATAAGGAACAGATGCCACCCACCTTTTGGAAATTGGGAATGCATGGAAACAGCAGCGCATCCTCTATGTGACGGATGCGCGCGCCTTGGAGAAAGCATCAGAAACACATACAAGAAAGAAATATAAGGCTCTAAAAACATAAAACAACTTTTTTAAAGTGGATCTATGGATAAAAAATAAATGGCCCTACCTTTGGGTGGAAACTGTCGAAGCTTCGGGTGATTTCGTGGCTCACGGTTATCGTACGCCGACTCAGTGCGTCGAGATCTTCCAATCGGTACCCCTCTCCCCTTTTATCTCCCCCTATTTCTCGATCTCCAAAATCTCCCATGGGACACGACCAAGGAGGAGTGCCTATGGACCATGCACAAAGAGTAGGAGGAAGAGATAAGAAAGGGAAAAGGAAAGAAGAAAAGAAGTGGAAGGAAAGGGGGCCTAGGCCGACCCCGGTGCCCGACATGATTTTATGCCTTCCATAGGCTAAACTCCCCATTCTGGACTCAACGGTGTAGATGTAATCTCAATCCAACTCTCTGTTTAAAAGTTATCCCTAAATGAACTTGCGTGAATAAAATAATATTTAATTTAATAATATTAAATATTAAATATTCCACCAAAATTTGAACAGCTCAAATTTTTAACAAACTCATGTCCTAGGGTAAAAAAGTATTCTGGGACCAATTGAGTTGTCAAAAAAAATCTGAGATCATGTAGTAGGGAAAATGACAATTTTACCTCTCACGAGATCCCAACAGCAAAAATACAAGTTTCTGCTCAAAACGACAGTCCGAAAAAATCTAGGTTCTTACAAACACCCCACCATAAACCTTCTCATCCCTAAGAAGCCCAATGAATGGACCAGCACCCATACTCCCTACCCAAGCATCCACACAACCAAGCTATCTGGACCATCCATTGACCAATCATATAATATTATCAAAACTTCTACATAGAAGACATCCAACTACGTACGATCGGGTACTCCCCACAATAGGAATACCCTTATCATCGACTTAAATGCCACTCTGAGCTCCAAAGGCCACTGTAAAATACCTTATTTTAACCTAAACAAGGAAAACATCCTCAATGGCCTATGGTGTACTCCCCACCAAATGGCTTTCCTTAAACCGTTCTGAGAGCACAACCCGAACATGTTCTGTCCTCAACAGGGATGATCTTTAGGAATGAAAAGGGAGATCAATGAGGGACAAATCTCTCTTAGCATACTCAAGAAAAATCAAGATAGCGCATGATCGTCTCTCACGGGATTACACTAAGATTTAACCGAAGGTGTGTCTAGATCCCCCTGAGCTACTCTAACATCCTGCCAAAACTCGACCTAGATTCAAGCATAGGTCAACCTTTCTCACAAGGCCTAACAACTAGGTCAAAAGGTCCAACCTCCAAGCCCAAAAGACACAAAACCTCTCACAAGAAGGTAATGATCCCAATGAACAATGAGAGTCGAAACCAAAACATAGCCTACAAGGGACATGATCCTCTCTGAGCATCCCTAGAAGGAACTACTCCCTGGAGTTCACAACCCAAGCATAAGAGAAACTAAACTGACACTCATTGGGTGTCTGTATATAGAAATACTAGAAGGAGGTCCATTTCACAATAAAATCTTTGGCATCTATCGACATCCTACTCATCGATTCTACTATCTAACCATAGACATGAGAAATAACACCAAATAATGGTTGAATAGAAAGGCATCACGTGCCACATAGACCGACAAGGGTCCCTGCACCACCTGTGCACAAGGACAGAGTCATCAGCCTCAACAAAAGTTCCTCAACATAGATCCATGTAACCTGCCATTAGAGTAAAAAGTATTTGTATGCAGACCAAAAGGTCTCAGTCATCAGTAAGAACACACACTAGCAGGCCTATGTGCTATGAATCCTACGTTCCTAGTATGATGCATGAGATGCCACTTTCCTTTGCTGGACAAATGTAAAAATAAATCCCTAACATCTTACCAATGGCCAAGATCTAGAGATACATAGTAAATCAAAACACCACACAACATGTGCATCTCTCAATGTGAAAATCATATACAACTGTAACATCGCAAAATTAGAATAGCAATCCCAAACCCTGGAAACTAGTACTTCTTACTGGAACAAGTGTTCTTGACGCACCAGCCCAATATCCATCAGAGGTTCCGACACATTCCAAATACTCATGTCTACCATATAAAAAATATTAAAATGAGCAAAGAAAACTCCTCTGATACCACTTTGTAATGTCCCGACCCGGAATCCACTATACTGGTGCTCCGAGCCAGTTCTCCACATGGCCTCAAGGGTGCCTCCCCAAATGCCAGAGGCTCCCAACTAGCAGCGAAGGCCTAGGGTGTGATAGTGGGGAGACTATGCCCTCATAAAAGAGTAAGAAAACAGCGGAAATAACTATGTATCATACACAATGGAAAGTAAACAGAGTGAGGAAGCATTAAACAATAGAAATAAAACTAGTTGTAATAGTAAAATGATGTAAAAGCCTGAACAGCTATGCAAAACAATACAACACTGGTCACCCACCAGGACAAACATAATTATACAAGTACAAATGAAATTGAAGGTAAAAGTACAGGTCTCTGCTAATAACTCCAAGCTAAACCACGTACCCGATCTGCAAACACTATCGAACTGCTGCAACCTGATCAGTAGAACCAATTGAGTAGGTCCGCTCAATCATGAAACGCTGGGCCTCTGCCATATCCACCATGCAACTCGTGCCCAACCTGAAATGCAGACATAAGGTGTACACATAAATTGAGTTACACATATAGGGGTGAGGAATAATCTTAGTAGGGCACCCCGACAAGAAACCTATAACTATGCCTCTAATAGTGTATGCAACAACAATGTCCTCAGCCTATCTGGAACACAACAATAGGAAGTAAACCAAACATGTAACCACAGATGAACTCAGGGTATGTAATCCCTGTCATCTGGACAAGTTCCAACATGGATGTCCATATCTATATATATACACATGTATAATCCCATACCTATACACATATACACAAATATGAATATTTGTGTTTAAGTGATTCAAATAACAAGAAACCACATAACCAGTCAATCATTGGAACCATAGAAATGATATCCTGGACATCCTATTCAATGAAATTTAGTTGGATGTCATTACACTCAAGTCGTGTATCATTTATTCGATATATGATTCTGTAATCCCATCGACATATAACTGCTTCGGCCAATGCCATAAATATATCTCTGAAGAAGTTAACCAAAAACTAGTAACCAGTTCAATATAATTCCCTTCTATGTTTCTCCGAGACTCCGCCTCGACAGGCCATATCCTATACCAAAGCCACAACAGAAACCACAACAGGCTATCAACAAGTCCATGGTAATAATAATGCCAAGTCTCTGATGTAGCTTGGCAGGTTCAACAAAAGAAATCAACACAGTGAATATACAAAGTAACCACTATCCTCAGACATGTGTATCCTTTCCCTCAGGCGTACATAAACAAAACCCTCAGGTGATTTTCCTTAGGCATAACGAATACTACCCTCAACAGTAATAGATATTTCCCACAAACACAGAATCTACTACCCTTAGGCATGATAAATTTTTCACTCAGGAAAAACAACACTGCCCTCAGGCTAAACAAGAACTATCCTCAGGCATGAGAAACGTTTCCCTCAGGCTAAACAGAAACGTACCCTCATGAAAAACAAAACACTTCCCTCAGGCTAAAAAAATACTTCCCCTGAGCATTCCATAGTAAATCAAATAATCGGGTTGAGCCCAACATACAAACTATAATTTATATTAACTTTCTATCAAGAAATTTCAATGCATAGTATAATCATGGCATACCCTCGGGTATCCTAGCCAGACATCTGAACAGAGTAACGCACCCATGGGGTGGTCCTTGATCCAATAAATGATCGTAAACAGAAGTTTAAACATATCATTAGATTATCTATACACTTTTAGATATCTTTCCATCAATTTCCTCTGCCATACGACACCACAACCATGGGTGCGTAGCACAATTGTACACAAATTCAACTCAACAGTTGAAAATAAACACCAGACCACCCACCACCCTAGAACACAAGTCAAAGTAGGCATCCCAACAAACAAGAATAATCCTTGTATCAGGGTCAACTACCACTAACCAGGAAGTACCTCTGGTATACACTACAGCATCCTCAACCGAAGTCCGATATAAACAATCAAGTGTGGGTGGCCCGAATGCCCAACCCATCAATACATCCGAAGCCCAAAGAGATCACCAGTTTGGCATGGGTTCTAGGTGAAACCTAATCACTATCTCTACCCAAAAACGACATTACAACTCATGGTCAGTTAGACAACAATTACCCTCCTGGGTCCCTCATGTCAAACACTGAGGAGGCGTCATACTTTGGATCCTCCAGGTAAACACGAGTGAAGGCATCCTACATGGGATCCTTAACAACGGATAAGGGAGGAATCATACACAAAATCCTCAAATGAAGGATAGAATATGGATTCCATAACATGGGTCCTATCGGAGGAATAACAAGAGAGAGATCATACAAGGGACTCCCTAGCTCAGCATACAAGCAAAGGCATCCCTTAGGGGATTCTTAGAAGTATCCAGTCTCACATAATCATAGGCCTGAAGGGAATGTATCACAAGGTAAATTTCCTCTAAATAATAGGTTATGAAAGATACCTCACAAATCATATCCTATTAATGTTATCAACTAAGTTGTTCTGAACACCCAATGTATCATACACGCCAAGTCTCAATCTCAGGTGACAACGGAACTCGATAACTGGAGGAAGAACCCCTCTATTTAGATAAAAACCATGAAAACCACATTTAGATAACCTATAAATGTAAAAAGGATCCGTTCATCGCGATTTACATGAAATAATTCTCAGAATCGACTACTCACACGCCCAATTATGACTTCTAGATCCCAAGATATCCCCAAAACTACCAAACTGAAGTAGTACATGGCCAGAGCACATGGCCAGAGCACATTGGGCCTACCTGTGGAAGATTACACGGAATGTAATTTACTATACATGGCATTTACTATTCACAAAAAGTCACCCCATGTGTTTTTTCAATAAAACACATGCCCAAGTACCACTACACAGCATGTACTTTACTGTACATGGCGTGTACTTCAAAAAAACCACTATTTTGTGTTCTATTCCACAGGGCCAGCCACACGGCCACCCACTACCTAGAGTGTAATAAAAGTATACATAATGTACTTAATAAAAATTCATCTTCCCAAATGGGAAGAATACACGGAGTGTTCCCCTAGAACACACGCCGTGTATACTGTGTTTTCTAAAGGGAAATCCCTAAAAACGTCTGATTCACCCGTTTTCACCCCTGAAACAAAAGATCGAGCCCCATTGGAATAAATTCAAGAAATATAATGCTATAGAAATGTAAAACAACTTTTTTAAAGTGGATATATGGTGAAAACATAAAGCTCCCTACCTTTGGGCAGAAACCACCGAAACTTCGGTTGATTTCACGGCTCACATTTTCCGCACGCCGACTCAGCGCGTTGAGAGCTTCGAATAGATACCCCTATCTCCTTTTGTCTATCTCTATTTATTGATCTCCAAAATCTACCACTAGACATGACCAAGGAGTATTGCATATTGAGCATGCACATGGAGGGGGAGGAAGATATAAGAACTATAAAATGAAAGAAGAAAAGAAATGGAAGAAAAAGGGGCTCGGGCCGGCCCCAGCGCCCGACATGAGTTTATGTCTTACCGGGGATAAACTCCCCTTTCCAGACTCAATGGTGCAGACAAAATATCAATCCGATGCTCTGTTTAAATGTTATAACCAAAAAAACTTGCATGATTAAAATAATATTTAATTTAATAATATTAAATATTAAATATTCCGCCAAAATTCAAACAGTTTAGATTTCCACCAAACTCAAGTCATAGGGTAAGCACCCTATTCCGGGACAAACAGAGTTCTCAAAAAAATTCCGAGAAGAGATGGTAGGGAAAAATGACCGTTTTACCCCTCACGAAGCATCCAACAGCAAAAATTAAATTTTTTTCTCAAAACGACAGTCCAGAAATACACAGGTTCTTACACTCTATTATAAAATAACACCTACTATCCTTTTTTATCATAAATAAAAATAATTTTGGCTCATAAAAATTATACCCAAATAACTTTATAAATCCCACCCCATTTATTTTATATATATATATATATATATATATATTTTACCATTAAATCAACCTAGAAAATATTTTGGTTTAAACTGTAATTGGTTGTCCAATTAAGAGGTCTAGTTATTTAATAAGTCATTTTTAATTATTTATTCTTATACCACATTCATTTATTCATTAATCATGGTGAAATAATAAAAAATGATTACACTAATATGTTATTATGTTAATGGAAACACATAAATTTATAACTCATTCAATAAAATGGGAAACAAAACAATCATTCATTTGTATGGGGTACTACCGCCTCACAATTTGATGTAATTCGTTTTCAATCACCTAATCTTATAACTAGTTTTCATGATTGATTTAATTAATATATATGATATTAATGACATATTTATCATTATTAAATGTTAATATATCATATAACATCTTTCCTTTAAATTCAATGAAGAATTATAACATCATTTTTGCGTACATGTAGACTATGACCTCTATGAAGGGATGTGATTCATTTTTCATCACCACATCACATGGATGATATAGATAATTAAATTTGAAGAAATAATATTGTACTAATTATATAATTATATTTGTTTATAGATATAATCATATTGACCTTCTTTCTATAATGATTGTTTTATAATGGAAACATTAATCATAAGTACATATGACTTACTGTCTCCATGATTCTAACATAGTTAATTTTTATAACAGTCATTGACGATTGGATTAAATAATTATAATTATTTTATAAAAATTATATTTATGTAATTATTATTATTTAAAAAATTATTTAATAATGACCTATTTGATCATAGTAAAACAACTAAATTCATTTTGGACATGTGAGACAAATATCATCAAAACAACCGACATAAACATATTTGATTAATTAATTAACAGTAATTTGGTAATAAATAAAATTAAAAAGAAAAATTAAAATTAAAAAGGTTATTATGAATGTAAATAAGTTATAAATTTTTTTATTTATGAATATAAATAATGCACATGACAATTCAGATTCAAAGTAAGAGACTTCATTTTTTAAAATATCCCTTTTTAAAGATTCCCTTCTAACATCAATCTTCCATTTCCATATTCTCAAAACAATTTTATGGATGTATATATATATATACATGAATTTATATTAAATTAAATTTTGTTCTTCTTCTTAGTTTCATAATTTTTTTTTCAAAAGTAATATTTTTATGGAATGCTTTAAAATTCATTTACAAAAGGAAAAATGGAATGTTCAATTTTAACATATGTGATGACAATGACATTTCTATTCACGATAACAATCAGTTTATTATTAGGATACCTTAAATTATTTCAAATTTTATATTAATAAAAACAAAATTTTACTTTTTATCTAAGTGATTTAGTTTTAAAATTTGTTTTTAAAGGAATGAGTATTTCAAAATGTAAAAGTGCCTTGAAAAAATTTTCAAAAGAGTTTCTCAATGGTTTTATAATTAATTTGTTAATGAATAAAATATTTTATGCATGATATGGTAATTTAGACTTATATACGATAAATGGATGAGACTAATAAAACATATATTATATAATTATCACCATTATAGTTCATGAAGATTGGTGATCCTAGTATGGTTTGTAGAAAGGTGATCCACATTATAGATATAAAATACAATGGGTATTGTTCCTTGTCTTCAAATGCTGTAATGAGGGAGTTAACTAGTGTAGTTTCTCCAATGGATTTAGAAAGGCCATATTTAGATCTGACACATGTTTAAAATGGGTTATGATTTTTATTCTCTACATTTCCTAAAATGGGTTTGTTTCATTCATGGTTTTTTATGTTTAGTATGATAAAAACTGATTGTTTTCATATGGAAATAAATTATGTATTAATCTCGTAGAATACCTTGATAGTGTTTTTTATTTTGTATATTTTCATGTTTTTTACTACACTAATGAATTTATTATTTTTTATATCCCTTATTGATATTTTGCTTCTCATCCAGCATTTTTTTAAAATTAATTGGATTCCAGAATGGGTAATAATGAATAAGATGTCGAGTTAAAAGTAAATATTATTTTTAATAAAAAATTAAAAAATGTTTAATTTTACAAAAATTATATTGGCTGAAAAATGGAAACTATATATAAGTGTCCACTTGTAATTAATAAGTGTATTATATAGGATAAATGACCTAATTCTCTAAATCACAAAAACGTATTGATCCACAAAAATATAAGAAAATGAATTCTCGACTAAAAACTCAGTATTATGCAATGTTTAAGATTAAGACCTTGTACTCATGTTTAGAAAACCAAAATTTTCACATTATTTTTGGAAATAATTTTCATTAAAAACTCACAAAAACTAATAAAAAACAAACTAGGCATTATAATTTATAAATAAAAATTATATCCCTTTAAAAATCTATTTCACATCAAAACATAATAAAACCCCTATTTCCAATTTGATCCATATAATAATAAATCATAAATATATGTTTTAGATACTATATATAAGAAAAAAAATATAATTAATTCAATAATTAATGATTAATACATAAGAAATCATATTTCAAATTCTAAATAGATGATTAGGAAATCTACCTTTGAATCTCAACAACATTAAGGAAAACATAATACAGAGAGGAGGGTTACTAAACGTATATTGAAATAGAACCAAAAATTCACAATTCACAATTTCCAAATTTAGTTCTAATGAAATACCATGGATTCCATAGTCCATTCCCAAGATGAACGTGATGAATAACAAGCTCCAAGACCATGGAAGAGAAAGACTTGCTGATCACGAACCACTAAGATGAATGAAACTTTGTTCCATAATGAATTAATATTGGGGATGATGAAATCATCCAAGGAAATAAAATTGGTTTATTTAAGTTAAGATAGAGTTGATGGAGGATAGAGATAAAACAAAAGAGATGTTCTTTGAAAAAAAAAATACATAAGAACTATCACTAACTTTTATGTCCAGTGATACCACTAGTTGGACTGTATATTTAAGAATAATTCAGGAACTTTTCCTCTCACATTGGTGATTTTATTGTCACTGATGATTATTTTACCCACTTCCACACTCCCCCATCTATCTATTGGATGTCATCAATTAGCCAATGGACCACTAGTTTCTCCTAAAGCTATAGGTTCATGTATAAATCTACTCCAAACTACCAAACAATCATTTAAACCCTTTAGAAACTAAAAAAACATAAAACCATCTCAATAATAAAAAAATGTTTTATGTGAAAATTATTTACACCATAAGTCTTACCCCTAAAAAAATTTCCTAGAAGGTGGTTGATGAAGAGAAAGAAAGATAAGACTCAATAAGAATAGATATCCAGGGAAACATTACAGGATCCATATACTAAAGAAACTCTAAATTCTCAACATACATATATGCAATCAAAAATATAAAATAAACTATACCATGAAAGAAACCAAATCCAATAGATAACTACACCAAATTCCATATTCATAAATCTCGCCTATTTTAAAAAAACTATAGATAATATTTATAAAAGGATGGTAAAATATCTAAGGAACATTTCCAAAATTATATAACTTAGTAAAATATATGAAAAACCCTTAACCACCCAAGAAACCAAATTATACAAAAAAACCATCAATATTTAACAGAACCACAAAATTAGGACACATGAAATCATCTGGCATCATAATGAAACTATATTTCTAAACATATTTCTACCAAGTGTAGATACATAAAAAATATCAGATGATACAATTAAATATAAGATCTATAAATGCATCAAGTATAAAATATGCACCTCATGAACAACATACTAGAGTATTTAATCTTGTCAGGGTAACCAAAGACAACACACCTGAAACACCGGCTCTCAATTATTCAAATTGAAACATCGTATCATCATCAACACTTTTTCTTGTATATTCCAACACATACAGAAGATTTACTATCTATAATGACAAAATATATCATCTTACGAGACATAGATCCTAAATCATAATGATTGTAGAGAAGTAAAATAACCACCAGTCACCCTAGAAACCAATATCACATAACAGGTATTCAATAAAAGAATAATAGAAAACAAAAAACTTTCATATCATCTCTTATGAAATGACACCAAACAAAAGTAAAACTCATAAAAAGTCTCTCCCAAATAGATAAAAAACCCATTTATATAGATACATTTCCTTGTAATGCTCTATGAACCACATCAAATAAATCCTCATTTAAAAAATCATCTGAAACTAAAACCAAAAGGACATTATTATAACATGGCAGGACACCATTAATGAAAAAACAAAAAAAAATAGAATAATAACATCATTATTTTATTAGAACACAATGAGTAAGGTCTCATATCATAGAAACCATAATCCCAGTCCTGATTCTATGAGGGTGAATAATAGGATTCCTATAAAAAGATAAAACCTTCCAAAACAAATATTTTGTAATAGTGATCTCCCCTCTATATTAAATTTTCTCTTAAAATCAAAAACTATAAAATAAACTCATCAAAATAATTAAAATCATATAATTGGAAGAAAATTAAAAAAACTAAAAAAACTATATTCTTTTCTCACTAAAAAATATTTTGAGAATGGGATTGAAAAAACTCAAATCATCATAAAAAACTAAATTATAACTGAATAATATTTCCCATGATCATGGGATCAATAACATGAAACCAATTGAAATAAAGAAAACTGAAATGGTGTTCACTCAGAAATCATTATTTATTTGATGAAATAGAGGTAATTTGGAAAGATTAGACACTAATCCACCATTCCTAAAAACCGCACCCCCGCAGAACCTTTATAAATACCCCAGACGACTCCATGCATGATTAGATTTTGGAGACATCTGGAAATCAAACATCATATGACTCGTACATAGATACTAGTATAAAATCTGGTTATTTTTCTATATAAATTCATTAATTTGAATATTTATAACATTTTGATGACACTATACCTCATGTATCACTTAGAACGACTCCCTTTTCCTTGATGTAAATTTCTCCACGACATCCAAGGATAGGATAAAATATCAATGTCTATAGTTCTCCCACAAATCCAACATCAACCCTCATATCTTATATAAAAAATTATTCATATGAGTTAAGGATAAAAGAATAAAAAAACATACAATAGTTCATGTTGCAGATGATACTAAAACACGAATACACTAGAGAATAAACCATTACTTGATGAGGAGGTTATGGAACCAATGTTATAAAATAAACATAAAAATATAAAAAATTTATCTCCATGATAGAGATTATAAAATTCCATATCCTATGGTACTATAACAACATTTGATAATAAACCGTTAATGAGTTTAACCTTTAAATATTCCTATGAATGGTCCTTCTATGCATTAATCATGATTTAAAACTACCACCACACCTATCCTAGAGAAACTAGAATAGATTTTCCAAACATAACCATGAGATATTTTGGAATCTCTAGTTATATGAAGATATCCATAATCCTCAATAAACAATTAACTATTATTGAGAAAATTATTACCCAAATAAAAAAGGTACTCAGGATTTCAATCCCTAGAATGACAATCTCATGAGGGGGTATGATAGGAATGAAAGAGTAGCTAGAGACTAGATCTGATGGATCAACCTTGCAAAAAATCGAGATAAAAAAATATTCCCTTATATCTTAATAGGTTAATACACTAAACACAAGGTAAACTAACCTATCAAAATAGACTCAATTTCATGTATTTCATAAGAAAAAATATAAATACACAAATTATTCCAACGGATCATTTTAAAAAAACAAAACCAACACTAAATGAATTCTAAACTAACAAAACCAAATCAATGTATCCTTACAAAAGTGAATGAAAATCACTTTTTAAAAATAATTATGTTTTATAAAATCTCATTTGAAAAATAAGTTCCATTCTTGAAAACATCATATATACAAACTTATAAAATATGATATAAAATTACCTCATTACTGATATATATTTTAAAAAAATGATTTTAAAACATTTCACAGTTAAATTATATAAAAGATTGAAGTTAAACATTATTAATGTCACACAAAGAAATTTAAAACAAATAGGATAATAAATTTTCCCAATGAACCAATATATTATCCAAAAATCATTAATTAATTTAAATTCAAAATATATTTAAAACACCTAAAACTAAAAAACACATTTAATTTAGAAAATCCAGGGAGTGAACCTGATATTTATAAAATTGATGATCCTTTATCAAAGAAATAAAAATTATTAGAAATGATTTTCAAAATATATGTAATTCCCAAATATTTTCAAACAATCCATGGTTTTTTATTGAAAATACAAACTCAAACAAACTATAAAAATAGTACATTCTTCGAGAAGAAACAACCAAAATCAGTTTCCACTAAGAGAAAGAGAAATGAAATAGACTTAACACAAGAAATAAGATAACATCAATTTCTAGGTAATATCATCCATTCACAGTTTTCAAAACTAATTAGAAGAATGTATTTCAATCATCTGATTTCTATTGGAAGTCAACCATATTTAGAAGAATATACTACCCATGGTTTTTCAAACCATTCATAGTAATACCATACCCCATAAATTCCATATATGAACTATTCTAAACCATGGTTCTTCTCAAGATTGTTCAAGATTTCACAAGACCAAAATAAAATACTCAAACCAAATCTAATTATGTAAAAAAATATTAATACATAACTCAAACTTGGGACATGCTCTTATTGTTCTACCGTGGTACCTCTTGCATAATCTTGTATGGGTGGTGATCATGAGGTCTCTCATGAGAGGACACATTAATTGTAATACTTTTGTCTCTAAACAATATTACATCATAGAACAACACAGAAACACCAACTTTCAATACAATTTCATTAAACCAACACATATTACCATCAGAAATGGAATCAGAACAAATATAGAATAGCCCTGAATAGAATGTGTGATACCCATGGGCTAAAGACAAGTTCCTAGGCTTCATAAATAATTAGTTGTGAATAATATCAGACATAAAAATTAAACTATAAAATATAAATTGTGGAATGAAAATAAAAAATAAGGATAAACTAGAATATACAATAGTAAAATAAAAAACACAAGTACAATAGACTAGATAAGAAGGATGATGGATTATTTAACTTACTATATAAAAAATATCCCTATTCACGAATATCACTATGTGAAATTCAATTAATGATTCACTCACCTCCACCATTTCATTAACCTAAAGATATAAGAATATTCATTAAATTGAAAAACATGATAATCATGTAATATAAAGGAATTAACTAATATCCTAATAAGTCTATACCTACAATCCCAAATTAGAAAACATTAAATAAATTATAAATCATATAGGTATAAAAATAAGAATATAAAAATATATTTTCCATGTTATCTTTTTGAAAAACATGTATTAATTGAATTTCCATGAAGGACAATAATTTTCAAAAACACTAGCCTCTTCGAAATAAAAACTCAATTAATGTTCTCATCCAAAAACATTCCTAAATTGTATTTAAAATGGTTTTTAAGGTACAAAATGATGAAAATCAGAATATCATTTCATAATTTTCTAAATAAAAATACCTTGGAAGATATACATAAATCATCATTAGAGAGTCCATAGGTGTATAATAAAGATGTCCTAGAATAGAGATAACATGTCCATTAATAAATAAGTTTCTTTTCAATGAAAAAAATCTTCTTTGAATTTAACTCACCCTAAATAACCCATCATAAACTATCATGGCCTAATCAGGGTTAAATACCATAGTTTAAACTATTTCCCAAATTGGGCCACTAAATACAACCTGATTCTATACTATATCACTTGTGTATCTAATGTTACAACCAATACCCCCCCCCCCCAATTTTTCTAAAAAATTGAAATGGAGGATAGAATTTCTATATAGTTTCATTCCATATATCATATCATGTCATAATTATTATAAATAAACAATAATTATTTCCCACACCTCAAAACCCATAAATAGGAATATCCTCATTTATCAAGAATATCAATTAAATTCAATTAATCCTCCCAGAAAGATAATTTTTTTTGTAAGAATACAATTATAACTTTTTTATCAAACATAAAGTGGAACATCATATAGGATTTACATTTTCCAATAAATCATTTAAAAGTCTAACAAGGCATTCACAAATTACACTCAGATTATAGATCTATTCAAACAAATAACTCCCATAAATAAAACCAATTATAAATCATTACACATTAATAAATTCTAGTTTTCATTGGAATATTTCAAAAATCATAGAATTAAACCGATATTAGAAACCCATACTTCTCTCATCATTTTGGAAATCATAAATACAAAAAAATGAAGACATTTATCAAAAACCAAATTTCAATTTCAATTTATAAATCAAGAGTATATCCCTTTAAAAATAATTTTGACTTAAAATAATATCAAAAAATACCTTTTAAAATTTTATGAAAATCTCATGAAATCATAAATAATTGATATAGATTTTATATATCAGAGATAAAATTATAACACATTGATAAATCAGGATGAAATGAGAACGTGTACAATAAATTCTAAAGGGAGATGATTGAGATTCCTTACGTGGAATCTCAATCACCAAAAAGGAAAAAAGATATTGAGAGGAGTGAATAAATTAACCAATAAGGAGATCCATACAGTCATAATTACCAATTATAAAACTCACATCCAATGAAATATCATATATTCCATTACCCTCTACAATGAAGAAAATGTGTAAAAAGGGAACTAAAGATTAGTACAGAGAATGAATTTTTGGGTAGGAACAACCTTGATTAGAAACACTTTTATCTACAATGAATTGGTATTATGGGTGAAAAATTCATCCATGGAGTTCCACTAGGTTTTCATAGGTTCAGATAATGTCAATATAGAAAATTGAAATAACATAATGAACTTTCTGTGAAAAAATACATAACGACCAATATTAATTCTTCCATCCAGCAATGACACTATAATTTTATTAGGGTCTATAGACTACCTAGTGGCCCTAAGTATATTAATTTTTCATATTATGAATTACTTCCCTCTACCTCTCCCATTAGCTAGAAATGTTTTTGATCCAGAATGTTTCATCTACTTCAAAACTCCATCAGTTGTCTCGTGGCTCCCACACACTAGTCGGTGGGCCACCAATAGCTCCTAAGGATATAGATTCAGAATCATCCCCACATTGGATATCCAATCAGTCCTATGCTCCAACTATAAACTAAAAAAACCAAAAGACCATTCAATGAATAGAAAAATGATAGGATGTAAAAATTTTCCCCATCGTAATTAATTATTCCCCCAAAAAGGCTTCATAGAAAATAGTTAGTCAATTGAAAAAAATAAAACACAGAATAATTAAATGATGATAATTTATACATTACATGGTCCAAAAACTAATGCAACTCCAAATTCCTAACCTACTTTGACAGTTACCTAAAGTGATTCCAAAATATCCAAAGAATGAAACTGAGTGAAATAATTAATGCTTAATAGAATTAATTAACATATTGTGAAATGTTTATTAGAAATAAATAATTAAATTAATAGTCTTACTTAATTATTCAATGCTAATAGAACATCTAAAACATAGAAGTAGAAACCCGGGGTCTGAGTTAATATAGTTGCAGTTAAGACTAAGTATATGTTGATTCCCATAGTATAGTTGTAAGTTGTATATCATCTATGTTATATGATTTCATATTCTACCCCACCTAGTTTGTTAGGGTGACTAACACCCAATGGAATTAAGGATGATGTTTTCCCCAATATCCAAGATAGCGTTGAATGTATGGATAAATACCTCTTATTCCCCCAACTCACTTCTCCTAGATGTATTATGTGCTACTACGCATGGTGGTTAACATTCCCATATCTGTGTGTAGAGGTGTTTAATGGATTGTGGTTATTTCAAGCACATATGTGTCCTCAAATATAATATCCTATGGGATATTTTGGGTAATTCATATATGTTTTGTAATGACTTCATGTATAATATTTTAAATATAGGCCGTGTCGACCGCAATAAGAAACATGATTACTATTTAGATATGTGTTATGAGATGATGAAATTATTCATAAAAATGGTAAATGGTATTATTTGATTCCCATTTTTCTTCAAGCTGGCTTTTATTTAGTGATATAAGGATCTGGATGTACGACATTGGGGAAGAGTGGTATACCAGTGGGGATTTGGTAGTAGAATAAATTCTCTGATATTATGTTGAATATTATATTAATATTATTTTTCATACATGGTAAGAGATACATAGTGTGGATGAGATCATATCATACCAGATTCAGTGATGAGTTAGCTTCACATGTTTTCTCATTGGGATATACTATGATTTATTTTTCATTTTCATGAGTGGAATTGGGTAGAATATGATAGGGTAAACTTTTTATAACCACCATTCATATAAATAAATTCTATTCAGGTCCTCGTGATTTTTTATAGTTTGGTCCAATCATTACTGTCTCATGGAGTGGTTAAGGAGCTATCTTAAATTTGAGGTCACTTCCTAGGATTTTTATTTTGGTACATGTGGTTTCTTTTGAAGTTTTCTAGTTGTATAACATTATATTGATTTATTGTTTAATTTATAAATTTTTTATGATGATTTTTATATAGTTATTTTTATATAGTTTCTCAACATTAGAGAGTAATGCATCCCATTTTTTGTGTGTGATATACCCTCTGTTCTTGTTTAAAACATGTGCCCCATTAGAGGTGGTATTTGGGTGTCATTATCTAACATCCCTCATTTAATACCTAAAAGGGTTACATTTACATTTAGTTTTCTTAGGTTTTAGTGGAACCTAGAGGCATTTAAGAGGGTTTTTGTGGGCTTGGGGAGGGTTTTGTCCTTTTCATGTTTTTCCAAACCCTATTAGGCATCACAATGATTTTTTCATGGGATAAAATGGGTTAGGCATGATATTTTGTTCAATCCATGTTGTTTATGATTCCCCATATCCAACAAAAAGGTGTTTCTTTCCATTTTGATAAGTCCTTTTGCCTTTTACGTTCTCCTTTTTTAAAAAGGAAACACAAAACTTCCATATGATTGACTGGTGATAGGAATAAATCTATGGAGAAACTCCCACAAAAAAAGATATACCTAATCACCACACCCATGGTCTTAGGAGTTGTGAGGAAAAAATTTCTTAACCATAGAACACATAACCTTCTATAATCTATTTTGGCTATTGTGCAAAAGGAATATATGTACCCTGGATAAGTCTTGGTTTAAGTCATGGAGGTGTAAGATCATGCTTTGAAATAATTGAAATAATCACACTTCATCCTCATATAACATCCTTTAAAATGAATAAAAATTAATAAAATATCAATGGGGGTTCTTGAATACAGTCTTTTGGAATTTCATCTTATATTATTTGATCTAAGCCTCTCCCATAAGGTGTTCCTTTTAATTCTAGATTCTTTTGATGAACATAGGTATTTCATGGTTGATCATACATAGAGAGGCTCTTTTGGATGATTTTATTCCCAGTAATGTATTTCTTTACCATAAATTGGTGAACATTGATCATCTCCATATGGATTTCAATTATGATTATAGAGAATCATGTTCCCTTTTTTAAGGTACCTTTCATTTTCTCTAATCCTTTTTATTCATCCTTTAATTTAGATGTTCACAGTGTCAAAACCCTCTATTTTTTAGGCATTTTGGGAATTTCTTATTATTTGATTATGTATTTTAGTTTCAATCTATACTTCCTTCAGTTTAGTGGTGTTTCTTTTAGCTGTGTTTAAACTTAGATTGTCAATTAGTGTATGAAAAAATCATACCTAAATTCCAAGGTAGGGGATTTATTACGTCTCCTATTACTTTATTTGAAATACTAAAGTTGTCTTTATTTATCAATTTGGGTTTCGTTGTAATTAACAATACTGAATATTAAACTAGATTAGTGAATAAACCTTGGTTTTAGTTGTATATATCGAATGTGTTTTTTATGTGACAACATGTTTCCTCTCCTTTTGATAGATATTCTGTTATATATGATTATATATTAGATTATCGTGTTTTTTATTCTATGTTTTATCATGTTTGATATATTTAAATATCATAAATAAAATAAATTTATAATATATAATTAGTCAAATAACAATAAATTTGGTAATGATTGTGTGATAAATAATAAAGAGGAATGTTTTGCTAGATATTTATGTTCCATACAGTTTCATGGAAATAAAATAATGATTATGTAATGTTTAAATTATATTTATCTTTATTATGTTAACGGAATTTCGATAAATAATTTTAATATGGTAGTTCTTTTGGGTGATATAAAATTATTCTAGTTAAATTGAAAAACATTAATTGTTATAGTTTGATACAACATGAAATTTTTCATTAAAAATGTTTAAATAATTAATAGTCTATTATTGTTGATAGCGTAGGATGTATGTGGTTGTAACCTCTGATAAATGAAATAATTAATCAAGGATAATAATTAACATGCTTTTTTGACATTAATAAATGTGTGGGGACGAGTGAGGCTATTTTCTTATGATGGTGGGGTGCCTTGCTTTTAGGGAGTAGATTCCATTTTTACATATTTTTTCCCATTTATAACTTTTTTATTGATCAATATGTTATCAATGTGATCTATTTTTATATGAACTTTGGATGGATAAGGTATTATGAAACATGGGTGATGAGACTTAGGCCTGTGAAATTATTTGTCACAAGTAATGGTGGGATGGATTCATGGTGATACACATGGTGGTGTTAGGGATGGAACCAAGAATGATGTATTTCAATTAATATGGTATCCCATTACTGTATGGAGATATAGGATTCATTTTTTTATGTTTATGCTCTAAATTCTAAATGTTCTGGTTTCTTATTTATGCTTTCCTTTCCCCACTGCATGATATAGTTTGTTGTTCTTTTTTATAAATCTATGAAAGGTATAGTAGGATGAGTCCTAGAGTTCCTGAAATAATATAATTGATATGAATAAAAATTTATTTAATATTTGAGGTTGATGGATTGTTTGAATTTAAATAACAATAATATTGAGAAATCATGGGATCGGTTGGTTTATGCCCAGAGGGCATGGGAATTTGTTATCGATCAGTTTAATTTAATGTTTAATGTTTACTATAAATAATTAATGTAATATGAAATTTTTAATAGGAAAATTAAATTAAAATGATAGTATTATGTAATGTTTCATTTATAATAGGTATATAGTACATATTAGTGGAATCTAGGAATCTGAGTGATGATAGGTGCAACCAAGCCTAATATTAGGTTTACATCCATAGTGTGGTTAAGATCTATATTTATATATTGAATGTTAGGTGACTTTATACACTACCCCACCAATGTTGGTTGGGTGATTGAAACCTAATGGAAAATAGGATGATGTTTTCTTTATTATCTAGGATGTTGAGCAATGGTTAGCAAACTACCCCCTCTTGTTTGACTATCTTCTCTTGTCCATATTATGTGCTGGTGTCCATGGTGGTTAAATTTATCGTATATGTATATAAAGACTATAATGAATTGTAGTTACTTATGACACATGTATCTCTAGATATAACATCGTATAAATTATTATAGGAATGGAATATATTATCTATAATACATTAAGGAATAATACTTGACATACATGCAGTGGTGGATCCCAAAAATAACTTTGTTGCTCTCTAGAGATATAGAATTGGACAAGGAGATGATGTGATGAAAGAGGTTCTTGGTATGTGATGATTTTATAATGTGATTCACATTGTTTAGTATATAAATATATTAATCCATGTGTCTTGGGGTTATCATAATTTCACAAAGAAATGTCATAGGACATGCATCATCGGGGAAGAGCAGCAAACCAATAGGGATGTTGTAGTAGGGTACCTTTATTTCATATATTTTTGATATTATATGATTACTTTTCATGGATACTTGGTGAGATATTTTCAGTTATTTTAGGAACATAGGATTCCAATTCAAGTGACAATTTAGCTTCACTGTTATTTCACTAAGTTTTAGTATGATTTCCTTATCTTCAGCATGATGTGATATAGGGAAGATCCAATAGAGTATACATTTTATGTTATCTTGTGTATTTATAATATTTTTTGAGGTTCTTCGGAGCTCGTTATAGATCAGGATTGGAATTAATATCTCATGTAATTATTTAATAGTAATTTTGGCTACAAGGTCACTACTATGGATTAACTTTTTGTACATTTATTTTATTTTATATTTGTTCAGTTATTTGATATTACTTTCCTCTATTGTGATCTTTCTTTGCTTTCGGTGAGAATAATTTGTTAGGTGTTTCTATCCTATATGACATATCTCAAATCATACAGTGTAATGCCTTCTATTTTTGGGTTTGACATATCCACATTTCTTGTCACCAAACCATGTCCTATTAGTGGTTGGCTTTGGATTTCGTTATATAACTTATCTCATTTTTGGACTAAAAGGGGTACCTTTGGGTGGAGGGGTTCATGATAGAGTGGGATTAATAATTATGTTTGGGGGATATGATGGAGTTTGTTAGTAGGAACAAGTGAGTACTATATGGGTTAGTAGGGAAATTATGTTATTTGGTCTTAGTGAATTATGTTAATATGGGAGACCATATTGTACTTGGTTATTTATCACCCCCTATGATTCAAAGAATAGACCTTTAAAATTATTTATCCTACTATGAGAAGTGATTATGTGGGTTAGGGACTGAGGAAAGGTTTTAGAGTCAACATTCATCTAACCAATTTTCAAAAAGGGTAAACCATGGGATTAGATAAAATAATAATTAATTGATTAATTAATAATAAATATTTCAATTTTCATTTTTATGAGTCCCTAGCCATTTTTTATATTATATGTATCACCCCAAATTTATTTCCTCCTTAGGTTCACAAAAAATATATATTTTGTAGGGTATACATATATAACCCTATAGGTTTGAGGTTTATGGGAACAACACATAGAGGATGAAACATAAGAGCCTCAATCTAGTGTCTAAATAGTATAAGTACATTTTTTCGAACTTAATGATAGATTATTGGTTGGAGGATGTAGATATAATCTGTAGTTTGAACTACAATCATAATGAGAATTGGGTATCATTATGACTGATGGTTCCACGTAGATAATCAAGAATATTTTTTTCTTGTTCTTAATAGATCTCAATGAATTGTCGATATCATGAGAAACGTTTTGAGGCCAGTTTTTAGTTGATTTTCATTCTACAAAAAAGGGTCATAGTCACCTAGAGCATATTAACCCTCGATATGGGATTTTTATTCTATAGAGTTTGAGATACATTTCAGGATCCTTATTAGATATTATTTCGACCAATTAATAGATGATAGTTCTAGGGTAAAACTCTTTGAAGAGGCTTTTCTTCGGTATAGATACTTCCACGTCACTACCTTTATGTTTTTTGTGAATCTAGAGCCGTTAGAGAGAGAATAGGGCCCTGATAGGTTTCATTATATAACTAGATAAAAATGTGAAGATTTTTTAGGATTACACGGATATAATATTACTAGTTTAGTGTTCATAATTTCCAAAATAGATTAGTTTTCAAATTGATGGGAGTTAGTCTCAGCCCACATCATCTCATTTTTCTGAGGGTGGAAATTCATAGACCCTTAACAAGGGATCAGATTATTTTCTTTTGATAGTAGGACATAGTAATCAGTAGGGAGAGTGAATGACCCTTCTAAGTTGGTAGTGTGTAGAAGGTTTTCTGCTTCACGTTCCCCCACTATAGTAATTTAATTTGAGGTAATAGTAGTAGGGTTCCCTATATTTTAATTAAAGGAATGGATTTGGGAATGTATAGGATATCCATGTGATGCTCCTCATCCGTAAAGGGTAGTGTGAAATCATAGAAGTGGGTGTTATCAGGTACAGATTGGTTTTAAAGTAGGATAATGTCATATTTATACATTATTGTTGTCTATAACAAAAGTTCCATACATTGTTCGAGGTACCCTTTTATTGTTTTCTACATGGGGAATGCTTTATTTTAATCAGGATTGATGCATACTCTCATGTCACCTACCCAATTCCTTGTTGTGGGACATGAGGTAGATATACAAATAGTTTCCATAGAATTTACTATAATAGTGGTAGGTTGTGATTATGTATACAAATTATACAGAGACAATGAGATATTACTCGGGTAGAACTACTCCTGGGGAGACTTCCAATATTTTCATATATATCCACATAACATCATCCGTGGAAAGGACTAGTTTTATTTGGTTTAGAAAGTTATGGATTTCATTAGGAGGAATATTTTTTTCAATGATACTGATGGAGATTATACCATTTTATTTGTTGATTGAGACCATATAGGTTGGAGGTATGTTATGTCCATGTCCTCCTTGATGGTCATATTGATGATGAGTTCATCACAGGTTTATCCTACAGTTCTTACCAGGTTTTTTTATGTTTTCCCTAGGAATTTTATTGTGTTACCTCAGTGATGAGATGTTGATTTTTTGATATATCCATAGTCAGGAGCTTCTCTAATCTGACTGTCTCAATAAAATAAGGTTCCTTATGAGTTTTAAGAGCTATGGTTATATAATGATGAATTGTTGAGGACGGGTTTTTTATATCCTAGAATCGCACCTTGGGGTGAACCAATCTTGTTCATAGACAAATTTTATGGTATTTTATGACTCTATATCAATTATCATTTATTGAATTTGTGTTAGTGAATAACTAAAAACCCTTCTATATATTTATGTTTTATTTAATTTGTTTAATTCATATAGTTACTTCTTGAATACTAATCTATAATAAGGAAAGAATTTTATGGGGTTAAATGATGTTGATATACTGAATACTGCATTCTAATTTCGTTATGGGAATTATGAATTCTTGTGAGATATTTCAGTGTGACAAAAAACTAAAAGTGTTCATGGGTTTGAAAAACATGTTTCTTCTAAGGGTTCTTAGATTCGTTCATGGTGGTTTTCATTGGGTAAATTATCCTGAACATTATGTTTATGTAATAGAACATAGGGAATCATTTGATAGATTTATGAGTTCTTCATCATTTTTTTCTATTATGGAAGATTTTATAGTGGGTTATTTGGAATCTTTTTGTTAATTACATGGGTAATTTCATGTCCCCATGTGGAGTAACTACTAATAAATAAAGGATGAAGAAAATCAATTTTCAGTATATCGTCACAAATACTCTATGGGTATGATGTTCCCCAATATTTTAGGAAACAATAGGAGGTTCATACCGAAATTATCTTCAATTTTGACTCCTATAAAAAACAATATAAAAGAGGATCATGCCTTCTTGTAGACTGACTAATTTCATACATATTTTGAGTACCTAAAATAGAAGTTATTCTCCAAACTAGCCCTTGGTTTTTTAGAATAAGGAGTTCATTTAGAGGTTTCTTTTGATTCTTTATTTCTTAGATTATGTAGTAAATTTATCACAAATAGAATAGTTTTTTCCTATGGTTCTTGACAATTATAACACATGAATGTTACTTTTCCTCCCATTATTTGAATATGGATGCACTGGTGTTTTCCTTTATTTTATGGAATCATTACCTAATTGGTGAGTGCTTATTGGTTTTCACTGATCAAAACTGTATGATGTGTGTATGAAACAATATTTACATAAGCATCTGACAATGAATATGGATAGAATTATTTTAGGATTATGACAAAAAGTTTTTCTATACCCTTAGTAAGGGTAGTTTTTTAGCTGATGTGCTAAGTAGGAAGTCACACGGTGATGTTGTGTGTGAATCAATATATTCTCAGTGATTTATAGAAGAACTCTCTATGATGCTTCTTCATATTGGTGAGGTTTTTAGAAAATGATTTTTTTATAAGATGGTGTAGTGAAATTTGGTACAATAGGAAAATGATTCCCAATTAAAGGATTATGGTGTATAAGTTTGGTGGGATCGATTTTTCTATGGTGATTCCCCTGATATATGGTCACAAGATGATCCACACTGGGTGTCATTTTCAGAGGTGGATTTTCATTAATTCAATTAGCAATGATTTTTTTCCATGATTTTGATTTTTCATCCTTGGTGTTATATCAATTCCGAAAAAATTAATATCATTCACTAAGAATTAATTTTTGTTGGTCTAGGTTGAAGCGTTCAATTACAGTGTTTGTGTCTTGATGTGTAGTCTTCCAGATCGTAAAGGCTACACACTATGTTCCTAATGATTTAATCCAGCCATTAGATATTCCACAAAGGATGAGGGAGGAGATTTTTTACTTTTTAATTGGTTTACATATATTAGAGGGTGTATATGATGTTATATGGTTGATAATGGACATTTGGAATTTTACCCCAAATTATAAGGATTAATGAGTCAAATATAGTGGAGGTTTTATTGAGACAATACCTATAAGAGCTGGGGAGGCTCCACGGAGTCCCGATGGTGGTTATCTCAGATCATGATCCATGTTTCAACTATAGTGTGTGGAGAGGTCCATGCCATGAATTTGTCTCCTAGTTGTTCCTTATCACAAGGTTACATCAGTGGAATGATGATTAAACATAGAAAACCATTTGGAATCATAATGACATGTTTTTATGTTTTTCATTGATTTTTTTGGTGGATGGATGAGGCACTAAACTTTGGTTGAGTTGGATTATGAAAATATTTTTCACTCTTGTACTGGAATAGAATGTTTGTAAGATTTGTATCTCTAACCATATTGTTATCTATTATGTTGGATTGGTGTCATAGAGTCAATAATTCTCATGCTAGAACAAGTCAAAAGTGAAATAGATGGTTTAAGATATTCATTAGAAGATGAAGGTAGCACACGGTCATCATAATTTTTATACCAACCATAGGAGGAGACATATAGGGTTCAAAGTTGGTCATCTTGTTTTCTTTAAGGTGACAACTTATCATGGGTTGGGAACATTTTTCATGGGAGTGAGCTTTCAAACTTTTTTTAGCTCTATTCAAGGTGTTATACCTTAGAATAGACATTATGTATCAAATATAACTTCCCTAAAGGATTATTTAGATACATGATGTCAACCATGTATCATGACTTCTCTATTATCTTCATGAGTATTCTTATGTCATCGATTATGGTGAGATCGATGTGGATTACAATGTGATCTTCATGGAGCAGCCTATAGAAATCATTTACAATCGATGGAAGTTGTTGTGTGGGCATGATATACCTTTGGTTCATGTCATATGGCTACATTTTTCTAGGAGGATATATCATGGGAATGGGTGTAGCAGTTACACACTCAGTACTCCATGTTGTTGGATTATTAGCTCTTCTTTTGTAAGAAAAATTTAGTTTTAAACCATTGTTAACATTAGGATATTGTTTTATCATACCTAATTAATTATTTGTGACCTTTATAATATTTTCATGGAACATCCTTTTTTGGGAGTTCATTTTTGGTGTTCCATAGTTTTTTAAAAAAATTCTCTACATGGGATCTTTTTGCTCCTATGGTGGTGAGATTCTTAAGAGGTATCTCATGGGGAGGGTGCTCAGATGGCCCTCTTCCTTTTCCCAATATATAATACTTCTATTAATTATTACAGATTATAATTGATTAATAAATGTATATTTTATTGTTTTGGACTTTATTGACCATTCCATTGGTGTTTTATGTGGCTTAGTGTAGTTAAGAGGATGTATGGAGGTGTTCAAGAGGCTTAAAGAGGTGTTTTGGGATATGAAAGGGTCACCACGCTTTAGTAGTGGGAATGATGATGGTTTTGTGGGATAAAAATTATTATAAAATAAAATTTTTCCTATTTATGTGGTGTATGATAAACCACTTCATTTTTCTCATAATTTCATCCAATGATGTTCTCAAGCATAAATACAGAAGCTCAAAATTCTAGGTTGAGGCCATGGGATAATGAATCATGATTTAGAGAACCACCTATCCAATAATTTTAAATTATATAACCATTCAATAGTCTTTTTATTTTTTTGGTAAAATGTTCTAACTGAGTGAAACATTCCTAATAACAATCTATTTTAGCTAGACTGATGAATAAACACCAAAAAAATGGCTATGTCATAGTGGATGTCATGGTGGTGGTTGATCTTTCTTTTAAATTTCTATAAATATCATTATTCTGCCTTGAGACTCACCTTTTTCAAATGGTGAAATAAATGAATCTTAATAAGAGGTCTTGAATGCGATGTTAGGATATTTCATCCCCAAAAAATTGATTTGATCCTGTCTCATTGGGTATTCCTTCGAATTCTATATACATCAAATGAATTAAGGGATTAGTTTGTTTATATATCTCATTGATCATCTATTCAAGGATATTGTGATAGGTAAGTTATCATTATACACTATTTTTGTGTCACATTATTATCTCTTTAAGGATTCTGACTATGATCATAGAAAATCAACGACTCTTATTCATGGTACCTTTATTTTATCTTATTCTCCTTTTAGTTATCCCCTTTACTTGTATGTTCATAATGAAAAAACCCCACTATTTTGGTAGTTTTTTGTGATTTTTTTTATTAATATATTCTTGCATCACTTCCTTTGGCTTGGGGTGTTTCTCATAATGGTGTTTGACCCTTTAACATATGTTCTTCTCTTAATAATGTCTAACATCTATATCTATGCAGGGGATTTTGTGATTCACTAATTACATTATGATTAATTATAAATTTAGCATATGTTAACTCTTTGGGTGATGGGTTAATTAATCTTAATTAATAATAAATAATATTAAATAATGAACCATGTTTTAGCTTATTGAGATCACATTTGATTCAATAGTGATAAAAGTTTTTAGGTTATTTTATAATAAAATTTACTATCTATGTTTATTCATTAGATTATTAGTTTGGTTATGTTATGGTATTGTGTATTGGATATAATAATTTTTAAAAATAAATTAAAGATGGAATTTCTGATTTTCTAATGAAATAATAATTAATTAATGATTATTGAAAAATAATAATTTGTATGTTTAAATTGAAACTGTTGTTACATATACTTTTTGGGAAATCAAAAGTTACTTGAGGAAAGATTAAATGAAGTCATTCTTTCTTAGGTTAATGTAATTTTGGAAAAGAACATAAATATCGTCATTCTTATTTACGATATAAAATAGAGGATTGTTTAATTGAAAACTTCACTTCTTTATGGTTTTATTAAGCTAAAAGTCATTCATGAATAATTTTTAAATAATTCATAACTTTCTATTGTTGAAAAATTAGTTTTCCTACTATTTAACCAATTATAAATTAATGTTTTAATAAATGATAGTACTAAAGATAACTTTTTATTGGAGGGTAACCCCATCTTCTTATGATGGTTCAATGCCTTGGTTTTTGTCCCTAAATAACATGTTAACTATTTATTGATATTTCTATTTACTCAAAATGTGATACTAATGTTGTTATGTGATGTGAGACTAAGATGGTTAGTGGAGTATGAAACATGGATGTGGGGGCTAAAGTTTTTGGTTGCGGTCAGTGCTGTTGTTGGAGGGATGGATGCATAGTGATATGCATGTTGGTGTAAAGGATGGAACCAAGGATGATGAAATGGGTTAGATCTGTGCATGACAATTATTATGCTGAGAGCTAGGTTTCTTGCTTGTTTATGTTTCTATACTAATGGAAAAATGGAATGGTATATTTATTTTGTTTTATTTTCCCTAATACTTGAGAAATATAGATATTCATATTGAATTAATCACTTTATGATATATTTGGGAAAATCTAGAGTACCTATAATTTTGGAATCATAATAACTAATACCCTTTTTCACACATCTGGTTGATATCTTATTGGAATGTAAATAATGATAATGTGGAAACATCATGGGCTTGGTTAGTTTATTCATAGAGGGTATGTGAATAAATATTCTATAAAGTTAAAGGAATATTTGATGGTTATTCAAAATAATTATTATAATATAAAGTGATTTATAGAAAGTGTAAATTTAAATAAAAATTTTCTTTAATGTTTTTATTCATATAGGATATAATTTCCATATTAGTTTTATTCAAGTGTCATAGTGTTGATAACTGAAGTTGATCTAAAGTCTAGGTTCATGCCCATTGTTTTTTTGTAACCTATATTTAAATCTTATATTTTATGTGATTTCATATTACACCACACCTGTATAAGTTTATTGACAAAAATCCAGTGGACTCTAAGTGGATTTTTTCCCCAACATCTGAGTTGGTGATGGATGGTTGGATGACTACACCCTCATCCCAGGCTCTCTTATCTTTCTAGTATTATATAGAGCTATTCCTAATCGTTTCCTTTCCCATATAAGTATATGGTGGGTTATAAGGGTTTTTGGGGATTTAAAATAAATTTATCTTTAGATTTAGTATCAAATGGATTATTATAAATTTCATGAGACTTATTTTTGAAATCATGAGGAATAATACTTGACATAAATTTTTTGTGGATCCTAGAAACCACATGGTTACAATATAGTGTTTTGAAAAGGAATGATTAGATTATGTGATATACAGGGTCCATGAAATGTAATGATGAGTTAATCTAATTCATGGGGTTCATGATAAGATACATTAGCCTATGTATCTTTTGGTTGGCTTACATTTGTTGAGATATGCATTAGGATGAACAATGTTGGGGTAAAGAAAAAAACCAGAAGGTAAGCACTATAAGATTTAGAAAACATTATTTATCTTTTTCATGAGAGGATCTTAGGAGGATCCTACAAAGTTTACATGCTATTCCCACCCAACATATTTGTTAACTATGTTCCCGATTTATTTACACTGTTGGATATCAATATAGACAATAATAGATCTTAGAGTTATGATAGAGGTATTTTGGATTTCAGTTTAGTGTTATGGATTTACTTTTGGAACATATGGTTTCATTTATAGTTGATCAGTTTATATAAAATTAAAAGCATTTATTTTGATCTATATTTATTATTTTCAGAATTTGTTCTTGGGTATTTCTATATTATCTCTTTTTTTCAAAATCCTAATGGGTAATTCATTCTATTTTTGTGTATGAAATACCCTCTAAGATTTTAACCATCCCAAGGCCTTTTAATGGTAGGATTTGTGTGTTATTTAATCCTTTATCTCATTGAAGATACAATAGTGCTACCTTTAGGTAGAGAGGTTCATGACATAGTTCCATTCTATTAACATTATTTCATAGTGAGTGTATATGGTCTGAATAGATTCACCACTAAAAGGACATAGTCACCACATTGGGGATGAACTTCATAAATCTTATGTTTAACTATTTTCTTTATTATATTTTAATCTATGTTTTGTTGAGATATAACATTGAAAATGATATAAACTCTAAAAAATTGTAGGGTGAAATTTGAAGTGAAATGAAATTGAAAAATATTAACACTAATTTAATCTACACTTTTAAGTGGTCCTCACAATCCTAGGAGCTTCAATTGGAATCATGGAATCCCATTTCCATTTGAATGATCCTTTAATGGGTAATTGAGGACAATATAAAATAAATTAATAGCATTAGTATTCCTACATTGGATAGAAAAAAACCTTGTGGATGAAAAATTAACATGATTTCATATCTTCTATCTATTTTCATAGAGTTGACCGATGTAGTTATACTTGGGTTTCCACCCATTAAAAAAGAAGAATATATGGGATTATATAATAAAGGAATCATTAGGGTGATAGTAAATCATGAAATTTGAATCTTATGTCCTTATTATAAAATTTTTATTGGGCTGTGAATTTCCTATAAAGGTGAATTTTGGGTTATTATCTATGATATGAATCGCTTTTTAATACTTAATTAGAATATATTATGGATTAAATTGTACTCTGAACATTCTATACATGCTCTTGAATCAAGGATGAGTAACGTACCATTGATTATTCTACCTCAGTGGACTAGATGTCTCAACCAGGACATGCATCTCAAACGAATACTCACCGATTTTTACAGGGAGGCTTATCAAGTCGTTGATACACATTAAAATAGAGAATTCATGGATATGATCCCCATGTGGTCATTTATGGGTCGTTGATACTATGTATCTTTGGGGGAGGAAGATCTAATAGAAGTGTTTTATTCCCGCCTCTGTAAACCCCTATAAGAACCTGGTTCTTATTCTTGAGGTACGAGTTTCTTATTTTCCACTTTCCTTAAGTGTTTTTGAGAAAACGAGGGAAATGGGGAAAAATACCAAATTTTTTGTGGGATCGCACCATGTACTTTTCCAAATTTTGTGTACTTTGGCCGTTTGGGATGAGTACATAGTACGCGTAGGCCTGTCGGTGATGAAGGGAGTAAAAACAGACTACACGCCATGTATGTAGTAATTACAAACTGTATAATCAGTCGGTAGGTGATTATTAAGGTAGTGGGATCAGTCACCAGTTGTGCAACATTACATGATGTGTAATCAGAAATACATGTCATGTACTCATGTCGACGGATGAATAATGTCGTGGTGGAAAGTAGCTACCAGAAGAACAATAAAATGATGAAAATTACACGCACTGTACTCGAGAGTACACCCCGCGTAGTCTTTTTTTTCACATAAGATGGGCAGTAGCCTCCTAATTTGGTAGAGGAGGCTTTGAGTTAGTTTTGGAGCTGGGAGAGGAGGCCGGATCTTTGGAGATCTCTTGACCACACACCGAGAATTTGAATCACTCTCTGACAGTCTCGATTAAACTGCGCAAGTGATTTCTTCCCTCTCCTTGTGTTTTTCATACCAATTATTTCCTGATGGAAAGTTATCTGAGGTTTAATGTGTGAAATTTTATCCTAGATCTATGCCTTTCAAGGGCGTTTCGGGTGGAGTCGTTCACGTATATCGATTAGGTTCGATTGAGGTAGGTGGTCTGATGATTATTTCCAACTGTTGAGTTGATTTTTTGTATCATTGTGCTAAGAACCCGTGGTTGGGGTGTCGTATGGATGATTCCCTTGATGAAAGATTACTAGAATTTCATAGATAATCTAATGGTAAGTTAAAACTGTTGTTTGGGATCATTGCTTTGATCCAGAACCACCTCGGGGGAGCATTCCTCTGTTTAGCCGTTTGGCCAGGATACCCGAGGGTATTCCATGATTATATTGTGCATTGCATTTTATTGAGAGAAAGATTATATAAATATCTTGTTTATTGTTTGGGATAATCCTAGTTCATTTAGACTGAGGATTTTACTCTATTAGCCTGAGGGTAGTGTTCTATTTAGCCTGAGGGAAGTGTTCTATTAGCCTGAGGGCAGTGTTCTATTTAGCCTAGGGGAAGTGTTTTATTAGCCTATGGGTATTGTTTAGTTAGCTGGAGGGTAACCTTTTTTATGCCTATGGGTAGTAGTTTCTATTCCTGAGGGCTATATCATGTATGCCTGATGGAAATGATTGTTATGCCTAAGGGAAATCACCTACGGGTATTCGTTTTTGTTACCTCAGGGTAAGAATAGTATGTCTGAGGACAAAACTATTTAAAATATTCACTGTGGTGATTTTATATGTTTTACCTTCCAAGATAAAGCACAAGTTTGAAGTTATAAATAATATTTAAAATGGAAATGAAACTGGTAGTGACAGTTACTTTTGAGTACTTGCTAATTTACTGCATTTACTTTTGCACACTGTTGTTGCACATTTTCACTGACAGCTGGGCACGTGCCTTTAGTGGGTGCCTTTTTGGATTTATTTCTAACACCCAGTTTGGGTAATTTATTTGGACCAAAAAAAATATATTTATGTAGGCGTCGACAGGGGAAAGAGTCCCTATACTGGTACATGATTGTAGCAGAGGAGTAGGAGAGCATGGGACCGAGCATAGGATTGCGAAGCTGCATTGTTCTATTTACCCTTCTTTGGTTTGTTTGGATTTACCTTGTACATTGAGATATATTTTATTTTCTTATAGTGTATCATGTTCTGTCTTCTTTCTTATAATAGTGACATAATACATCTATAAATATGTGCCTGCTGGTTCCCCTTTACATTAGTTGTCCATTTCAGTTGTATGTTGTTTATTGCTTCCATTATAGTTTGTTTTATATATCTTTTCTTTGTGCTACCCTATGAAAAATGAGGGAATAGTTTCCCCACTATCAGTCTCAGCCCATCTCTACTAGTCGACAACCTCTAGCAATTGGGGAAAAGCGCTTGAGGTCATGTGACAAACCGGGTTTGGGGCACCCGTTGAGTGGCTTCCGAATTCGGGACGTTACAAAGTGGTATCAAATTCATTTCATTTCTTTGACATAATGTTTGGATCCTATAGTAATATATAGGAAATAATTGGTATTTGTTAATAAGCTATGCCCAGAAGTAGCAAACTCATATATAGGGAAAATCTAGTTTACCTCGTGTTGCAATTTTTTTTATGATTTTGCAGTTTTATTGTTGATTTGATTTTGATCGTTGGGTGATGCACTTGTCTTGTGCTGTTTCTATTTTATCCACAGGTTCTATTTAGTTCCAACCCAATTAGATGAGGGTATGCCATCTCACGCATCATTTAGGCAAATGCTAGAAATCACATGCCATGCATAGTTTCCATGCAATATAGGTGCATTAGGAATTACACGTTGTAGTGATATTTGTTTTTCTAGAAAAGCATGTTGTTGTGATAGATTCCTAGATTAAATACCTGATACATGATAGGGTATTTTTAAGTGATGTATTTTATAATGGATGCCAAACTTTAGTTCTTGAGGATTATGGGCCCTCATTGACCGGAATTTGGTGGATCATTATCCTGTTTACGTTGTTATAACATTTTTAAGATTCCAAGCATTGATTCGTGAGGATTATGGGCCCTCACGGACCAGAATTTGGCACTAAGGTGTTTGTTTCCATGTTTTTATGGGGTTCAGAGTAGTTTACTGAGGCTTACTATCTTGAAAACCCATCATACACGTCGTGTAGTTCTATAGACGCACGCCGGGTGTTCTTCTATTCTGGAAGAAATGAATACTTTTTATGTACATGTTGTGTACCCCCAATATACTCCGTGTAGTCTCTTCTATGTCATAGGTCGTGTGGGCAGGGACATGGGGTAGGTAATGGCTTGGGGAAATAGGTCGTGTACTAGTTGTACATGTTGCGTAGTGCTGACCCGGTGTCTACCGTGTAACTAACAACACGGATGGAAGAAACCTTAAGAGATAAATGATGTGTCTATCTTGAACACTCCGTGTAGTATAACCGAGGTAAACGGTCATGTCATGAACAACACGATTTGGTGTTATCTTTCTTAGTACACTTTGTGTCCTCCTGGAACATGCAGTGTAGTGTCAGCCATGTAACCAGCCATGTATTGAGCAACACAGGTTGTCCTGGGGCTTCATTGTACATGTCGTTACTTTTTTGAACACATTTTGTAGTGTGACTGGAGTACACAGGCAGTGTCACGAACAACATGGGTCGATGAATGCTTGTAAAGTACAAACCGTGTATTGTGGTAAATGCCATTTAGTTTTGTTTTAGGAGATCCATGAGGCTTAGCCGTGTAGAAGGTTTTGGGTAGGGAAGAAGGATTCAAGTACACGCCATGTAGTCAAAAATGCATGTTGTGTATTTGGGGTTTTACAGGGCCAGTTTAAGCTGAAGTACATACCCATGTGAATGGATTGTAAGAAAATGTTGTGTAGTATATATACACTCCATGTAGTCATGTTTTGTAAATCATGAATTCTTTCTTTCTCCTATTCCCTTATTGATCTCATTGTTTTCTGTATTTGATAATCATGACCTAAGGTGTTTGTTAGACCATGTAGGGTCATGCCACCGAGATGACCACCAGTTTCTTGCCAAGAGATCGATGACGATTATACTCAAAAGACAGTATTCCATGTGCTACCAATGGATCCTCCAGTAGTGCCAGATGCAGTGCCAGCTATTATACCAGACACAGGTGCAGATGCGCAGTTCCGTGAAGGCTTCATTCGGTTTATACAGACCATCTAGGGAGCACCACTAGTTTCCACATCCATGGCAGAGATGATGAGTATATTCCAATAGCAGCATCTACCTACGTTTTTAGGGGATGGCGTACCACAGGCTGTGGAGTCTTGCCTGGGTTCTATGCTAAGTATTTTCAAGCATCTTGAGATGCCTCTTGGGCAGAGGGTCAAGCTTTCTACATACATGCTGTGTGATTCATCCAAGAGGTGTTGTGATGTTACCATACAATCTGACCATCACCGAGACATGGCATGGGATGATTTTCAGGTATCCTTCTATGACTTCTTCTTCTCGGAGAGGTTGTGGGTTGATCGATCTTAATAGTTCATGAATCTGCAGTAGGGTGCCATGTCAGTGATGGATTTTTCTAATCACTTCACCGAGCATCATTTTTTTCTACCTGTTCTAAGGGGTGATGAGACTTTGAGGGCTAGAAGCTTTGAGGATGGTCATCAATATGAAATATAAGCACTGCAGAATGTTTTCAGGTGGCCTACATTCCATGATATTGTGAACCAGGTGTTGATTACTGAGCGGAACCTATGAGAAGCTAGTGGTGTGGGCCATGGCGGTTCGATACCAGTTTTTGGTACTATTTCTACCGGTATTATGAAGAGACAGATGGACTTCTCTTATGGTGACATTACTAACTATAATAATACTTCAGGTGGGCAGGTCATGTGCTACCAGTGTGGTAGAGAGGGGCACAAGAGACCTCAGTGTCCCCAAGATCCAGTGGAGTTCTGAGCTTGTTGAAAGATGGGTCATCTGTAGTGCTTTTGCAGGGAAATTCTACCAGTGGATAGTGGGAGGGGTTCTGTGCAGACTCCACATGTGGGAGCAGGAACTGTAGCTTCTTACCAGTCAGGAAACTGGAATACGTCAGGGCATCCAGGCAGAGATGGTGGTCGTGGCCATGGTAGCTAGACACCAGGATCCTGGACCTTCTACTGTAATAGGTACTATTCTAGTAGCTTCTGTTTTATCTTCATTACTTTTCGATACAGGTTCTACATAGAGATTTATATCTGTACCATTGTAGAGAGACTTGGGCGTTGTGTTTCTTCTTCTTCTAATGTTGTGATTCTAGACACATCGTTGGGGACTTGAATGGTTGGTGTGAATCAGTGTAGAGCGTGCCACCAAGAGGTTGGTGTGTGTCACATTATATGGGACCTAAATATCTTGGAGATGACGAGTTGTGATGTCATTCTTGGGATGAACCGGTTGGTACCCTTTATAGCCTTTGTATATTGCTATCGTTGTAGGGTGAGCGTTACATCACTAGAGGGAAGAGAGTTTCTATACAAGGGATAATGGGATGTCTAGGCGAGATGAGATGGACCCAAGAATCATGGGATATATGGAGTGACATCCCAGATTGCAAGTTTATATCTCAATAACTAGAGAACAGACAGAAGGATTTTCATTTAATAGTTGATCGTTTTAGGGATGTCTTCCAGGATGTCTTTTCAGGTCTTCCTCTGAAGCATGAGGTGGATTTATCTATTGAACTAGTGCGAGGAGTAGCACCGGTGTCCATTCCTCCTTATAGGATGGCTACACCATAGTTTTAGGAGCTCCAGAGGATGTTGGAGGAGTTACAGGCAAATGGTTTCATTTGACCCAGTACTTCTCCTTGGGGTTCGCAGGTCCTGTTTGCTAAGGAGCATGGTACCCTCAGACTTTGGGTGCATTATTGTAAGCTGAACTAGTGGATGGTTAAGAACTGATATCCATTACTGAGGATTTAAGATATTTTTGATCAAATTTTAGGAGCACATGTGTTCTCAATGATTGACTTGAGACCCGGATATCATCAGTTATGTGTTAGACCATAGAACATACCACTTACAACATTTCAGACCAAATATGGTCTATAAGTGTACATGGTCATGCCGTTTGGACTTAAAAACGTGCCAGCAGTTTTCATGGCTATGATGAATCGTGTGTTCCATCCATATCTAGATTATTTTGGTGTATTATTCGTTGATGATATCTTGGTTTACCCACACACTCGACACGACCATGCTACCCATCTTGAAATCAAATTGAGTACATTGAGAGAGAATTTTCTATATGATATGCTATCAAAGTGATACTTTTGGATGGACCAGATACACTTATTGGGTCATATTATCTCAGAGGCAGGATTTTCGGTAGACCTAGAGAAAGAGAGAGCAGTAGTTTCCTAGGAGCAACCTAAGAACGTGTTTGAAATATAGATTTTCTTGGGGCTGGTTGGTTACTAAAGGCGCTTTATATGGTACTTCTTTTTCATAGCATCACTGTTGATTGTTTTTTATTAGAAGGGTGTGAAGTTTTTTTGTTCATAAGCTTGTGAGACAGCCTTTCAAGAGATGAAGGGAAGGTTGACATCAACACCAGTCCTGATACTTCCTAAGAAAGGGAAGAGATATATAGTTTACTGTGATGTATCAAGTATTGGGTAGGGAGGATTGTTGATGCAGGTTGATCGAGTAGTTGCGTATGGGTCTCGGCAGTTGAGGTCACATGAGAGGAATTACCGGACGCATGATCTCGAGTTTTCTATAGTTGTCCATGCATTACGCTATTGGAGACATTACCACTTGGGAGAACATTTTATGGTGTTCACGGACCACAAAAGTATCAAATATATCTTCACCCATCATGACCTGAATTTGAGACAGCGAAAGTGGGTTGAATACCTCCAGTCCATCGACTTTAAGCTTTCCTATACACCTGGTAAGGGTAACATATTCGCTAATGCACTAAGTTGGAGGACTCAGATACAAGCAGTGCAGGAGGCCAGTTGTGAGTGGTACCTCATGGCCTTGTTCTCTAAGATGCATTTGGAGGTGCACGATAGTCAGTGGCGAGCCTAACTTTCATCATTAGTTGTGACTTATACCCTCCTGGATATAGTGAGGATGATACAACTATTAGATTCGGAAGGGCTAGTTCTATGGGAGTCAGTTGGAAGTGAGGACCCTTTTCCTAGTTAGACGATAGGAGATGATGAGGTATTTCATATCCGTGGAACATTGTGGGTTCCATGAGACATACGCGATGATTTGATGCTGTAGTTTCATGCTTTAGCTTGTGCAGTGCATCCTGGAGTTACCAAAATGTACCTTGAATTTAGACATTAGTATTGGTGGCTGGGTATGAAATGAGTGGAAGATGGGTTTGTTGCGAGATATTCCACTTGTCAATGGGTGAAGGCGAATCATCAGAGGCCAGCCAGACTATTACAGTAGTTACCCATTCCGGAATGAAAATTGGATGATGTCGCGAAGGGCTTCAAGACCGGGTTGCTGAGGTCACCTCAAGGTAGTGATCCCATGTGGGTTGTTGTGGATAGAATTACAATGGTAGCTCACTGATTTCTGATCAAGGAGACCTATGGTGTTGATGTGCTCAAAATGTTGTATATCTGAGAGATCGTACATATTCATGGGGTCCCTTTTTCTATCATTTCAAATAGGGATTCCCATTTTATGTCTTGTTTCTGGTAGATTTTTCAGAGGGCACTGGGTACATAGGTGCTTCTGAGCACAGCTTACCACCCTCAGACCTATGGCCAGTCAGAGCATACGATATAGGTGCTAGAGGACATGTTGCGTGCATGCATCCTAGACTTTGGGGGCTCCTGGGAGAAGCATATACCCCTGGTCAAGTTTTCCTACAATAATAGTTATTAGGAAACTATAGAGATGTCACCTTACAAGGAATTATATAGTAGATCATGATGATAACCTTTGTGCTGGTTGGAGGCAGGTGAGGTAGCTTTATAGGGACCACGTCTCATGCTGGAGACTTCAGAGCCTGTCCAGTTGATTTAGCAGTGAATGGCTACCACCCAGTCTGGTCAGAAATCTTATGCTGATTGCCAAAGATGAAATTTGGAGGGCGTGGTCATAGATTAGGTGTTCTTACATGTTTCACAGAGGATCAGAAACAGACAGATCAGGAGACATGGTAAACTTTCACTGAGGCATGTGGGGCTGTTTGAGATTCTGGAGAGAGTCGTGCTAGTTTCCTATCTGTTGTAGTTACCACAGAGGTACCAGGCCATGCACGACGTCTTCCATGTATCTCAGCTATGCTGTTATCATTCAGATCCATCACATTTTTTTCAGCCCAAGGAGGTTGAGATTCAGGCCGATGCATCCTTTGAGGAGCATATGATTCGTATTGTTTATAGGAGCAAGAAGGTTCTCTGAGGCTGGTCTGTTCCTCTTATACGGGTGTTATGGCAGCATGGCCGATTGCAGGACGAAACCTGGGAGCAGGAGACCGACGTACGTGCTCAGTGGCTGGAGTTGTTCTGAGCATTATCATAACCACATTTGAAGGGAAATTTAATAATGAATTGCTTTAAGGGGGGAACTTTGTAAGAACTCGATTCTTATTCTTCAGGTACCGGTTTCTTCTTTTCCTTTTTCCTTAAGTGTTTTTGAGAAAAAGTGGAAAATGGGGAAAATACCAATTTTTTGTGGTTACACGCCATGTACTTTTCCACACACCATGTACTTTGCTCGTGTGGGATGAGTACATAGGGCATGTAGGCCTGTCGGGGATGAAGGGAGTAAAAACTGACTACACGCCGTGTACATAGTAATTCCACACCCTGTAATCAGTCCACAGGTGAATAGTAAGGCGGTGGAAGTAGCCACTAGCTGATAGACATTACACACTATATAATCAGAAATAAACATGTACTCACGACGACGGAAGAATAGTGTCGCGGTGGAAATTAGCTACTAGAGGAATAGTTAAATGATGAAAATTACATGTCGTGTAGTTTTTTTTCTCTTAAGATGGGTTGTAACCTCCTCATTCGGCAGAGGAGGCTTTGAATTCGTTTTGGAGCTGAGAGAGGAGGCTAGTGCTTCGAAGATCTCCCGACTACACACCGTGAATCCGAATCCCTCTTTGACAGTCTCGATTTAACCGTGTGGGTGAGTTCTTTCCCCTCCTTGTGTGTTTCATACCAATCCATTCCCAAGAGAAATTTATTTGACGTTGAATGTGTGAATGTTTATCCCAAATCTATGTCATTCATGGGCATTTCAGGAGGTGACGTTCAAGTATATCGATCAAGGGTGATTGAGGTAGGTGGTATGATGTTTATTTCCAACTTTTGAATTTAATTTGTGTGTCGTTTTGCTAAGAACCCATGGTTGGGGTGTTGTATGGATGAGGCCTTTACTGATTGATATCTAGAATAGCATAGATAATCTAATGGTAAGTTAAAAATGTTGTTTGGGGTCATTTCATGGATCCAGGACCACCTAGGGGGTGTGTTCCTCTATTTAGTTGTTTGGCCAAGATACCAAAGGGTATGCCATGATTATATTGTGAATTGAATTTTCTAGAGAAAATGTTTATATAAATTGATTGCTTATGCTTTGGGATTGGCCTGGTTCATTTAGCCTGAGGGAAGTATTCTATTAGCCAGAGGGCAGTGTTCTATTTTACCTAAGGGCATTTTTCTATTAGCCCGAGGGCAGTGTTTTATTTAGCCTAAGTGCAGTTTTCTATTTGCCTATGTGTAGTGATTGGTTAGCCTGAGGTTAACCTTTTTTTAAGCCTGTGGGCAGTAGTTTTTGTTCCTGAGGGAAATATCACATATGCCTGAGGGAAATGATTGTTATGCCTAAGGGAAATCTCTTGCGGGTATTTGATTCTGTTACTTGGGTGTAAGGATAGTATGTCTTAGGACACGACGATTTAGAACATTCACTATGGTGATTTTCTATGTTGTACATGCCAAGATAAAGAACAAGCAAGGAGGTGATAAATAATAATTAAAATGGAAATGAAACTACTAGTGATAGTTACTTTTGAGTACTTACTAGTTTACTGTATTTACTTTTTCACACTGTTGTTGCACATTTTCACTGACTGTTGGGCAGAGGCCTTTGGTAGGTGCCTATTGGTATTTATTTCTCACACCCTGTTTAGGTGATGTATTTGGCCCAAATAGACTATATTCCTACAAGATTAAATAAGGGAAACAATCCATATATAGGTACATGACTGTAGCAGAGGTGTAGAAGAGCAAGGGACCGAGCATAGGCTTGCGATACTGCGGTGTTCTCTTTACTCTGGTTTGTTTTGTTTAGCTATACCTACTACTTTGAGATGTATTTTATTGTATTGAAGTGTATCATGTTCTAGCTGATTTCATGTAATAATGACATACTACATCTTTATAAATATTACTGTTGGTTCTCCTTTACTTCAGTTGTCCATTTTAGTTATATATTGTTTACTGCTTCCGTTGTTGTAGGTTATATATATCCTTCCACTGCACTACACTTTGAAAAATAAGGGCATTGTTTCCCCACTATCAGACCTGGGCCCTCGCTACTAGTCGGCATCCACTGGAATTTGGGGAAATGCGCTTGAGGTCATGTGACCAACTGTGTTCGGGGCACCCATTGAGTGGCTTCCAGATTCGGGACGTTACAACCCCTTGTTATACTACACTCTATATATTCATTTATATATTTCATGTTTTATCAGTCTGATCTGACCAGACCCATGATTTTCCATGTTTTCTAAAATTTGAACTTTAGAAGATAAATATTAATTTTCTCTGGATAAATTAAACAAATTTATTATTTAATAGTAAATAAAGAAATATCTATCATTGAAAAACATTCATTTAGAAGAAATATATATTTAAGCTATAATGAAATTGAAAATTCAAGAATATTAACATGAGGCATTGGAAAATTTTAATTCATATTTATCATCTAAAGTTCAAATTTTAGAAAACATGGAAAATAATGGGTCTGGTCAGATCAGACTAATAAAATATGAAATATATAAATGAATTTATAGAGATTACTATAACAAGGGATTGTAATGTCTCGAATCTGGAAGCTCTATCATTCAAAAACATTCATTTAGAAGAAATATATATTTAAGCTATAATGAAATTGAAAATTCAAGAATATTAACATGAGGCATTGGACAATGGTGAATTTTATTATATATAATATTATTCTCAATTGAATGACAATATTATGCCCATCTTCTATAAAAATCACCAAAAATATGTAAGAAAGTACATATTCAAAATCCCATTTAAAATTTTCAAGTACAAAGTCATTTGAAATTTCACATTGAATTTTATGAAGTTGAAATATAGAGAATGTGATGAATATTCGGAAAAAAATCCTAAATGAAAGTAGTGTAAAAAACATCCAATAATTATAATCATTATACTAGAGTAAATAAAAATTTCAATGGAAGAAATAAAATAACTATCTTGACTAAGAATGATGTTTATGACTTTATTAAAAACAATTCATTAGAGTATGACAACCCATATATATTAATAAACCTATTATATAATGTTAAAATAAATTATGATACGTTAAACAATGAGGAAAAGAAGGTGAAGAAACCTATAGGAAGTATCTACTCGGATCAGAACATGTGGATTATCTTTAGAAGTACACAAAACTCATAAAATAATACAATATGGTGAAGAAGTAAATTCAGAAGTATAATTTAGAAAATATATGATTTATTTAAAAATAAATATGTGTATATTGAGAGGAGAAAACACAAAAAGTTGAATATTATAGAATAAGGGAAGGTAGATAATGATTTACATTAAAAACATTTCTCTATGAAACAATATCTATGCAAGAATCAGGGAAAATTTCTGGAGCCTAAAATACTTTGAATTAAATGAAATTTAATTACATCAAATCATTGGTAGTAAATCCTAAAACATATCAAGTTTCATAAATAACTCCTCACAAGAATTTGGTGAAATAGAAAACCTCTAAACATAAAAGTACATCTCATTATAGTAACTACAGTAGTGTTAGAGACAAAAATAGAAAATCATGTGTTGAAAAATGATTTTAAAAATACATCACATCAAGAAAAAATAAAAATATTCTTCAGCATATTATTTCCCTATGCTGTGGGGATTTTACGTGTTCAGGTATATATGGGAGTAAGGAATCTAATTATTTGGACAATATGTGTCTCCCTATGAATAGGCATGAACTAATTGGGAAATAAAATTGATGAAAATAGAGTAAAATTATTAAATTATATAAATATGGAAAATAAAAGGCATAAAAAGTTAAAAATATCTTTAGTAATAAAAATTGATTGTTTTGATGTAGTTTTTGGAAGGTGTGACCATCTAAGACACTATACTCAATAATATTTTATAATTATTCAAAGGAAAAATTTAGTAACATAAAATCAATGAATGTTGGAAAAAACAACGTTGAAGATAGAGATTTTATTGTTGAGACTACTCCAAAATATAATATGTTGAAAAAATCATGGATTATTTCCAGTTTATCATCCTTAAATATGATAGTTGATATGAAAATCATAAAAAAATAATTAATTCAGTGAAGGATAAGAAGGTACTTTTAAAAACTACAGGGCCTTAAAAATAAGAGGAATTGGCACAACATAGATTGATTAATATAAAATGAAGTCAGAGGATGATTTATATTTTGATGAGCATAACGGAAACAAATAGACTGTTATCCAACATTATGATGATATTAAGGATGTTATTTTTAAAATATATTCTTATATCATCTTAAATTTAATAGATATAAAATTTAGTAATAAGGTAGAATGAACCAACAACAATCTATTCAATAATGGAGATATTTATATTTATTTTACTTAAAAGTAGTGGATGGGAATAAGATATAAAAGATAATACATTGGAATAATGGATAGAATATTATGATCACAACATCTATAAAATATGTTTTAAGAAGATTTTTATAACTAAAACAAAAATATGATTTTATTTTTATAACTTTCTATAATGTAAATATGGTTCCTAAAAGACATAAGAATGTATAAATTTAATAAACTAGAAATCATGAGCTCATAAACTCTAATCTATGTTGGAAAATGGTACGTTTATAAGAAAATGATATTTTTACATTATCAATTTCATTTTTTGATTTCACTTAGAATACAAGAAAATGTCTTATGAAAATTAAATTAGTGGTCATATAGTTATTCAAAAAATTAAAAAGGGATGTTGAGAAATAGGTTGGTGAATATATACTCAAGTGAAATACAGGGATTGGAAAAGAGTATATAGGTATCCCTTATCAGTAATTTCTTAAGAACCATGGATCTGGAAGGACTCGTTAATAAAACACAGTTGTAAAAAGGGAAAATAGAGTTTTAGTCGAAATGGGAATGAGTGTGTGGACTGAAAAAAAAACATTTAATATTATTCAGGAGAGAATATATTAGGACCGCCAAGCATGTTCAAATAATAATCATGTTTCCACCGAAGTAGAAATTTTATTATTCTGAGATTTTATAATAAAAATCCTATAGTGAAGTTATTTATGGTTTTTGTGTGTCCTTTCATCATAAGGATCTAAAATTCCAATTATGGACAATTTTATGAAAAAGAAGAACAATGAATTTTCATGGGATATTCATCAAATGGAATAAGTCACAAGTTGTGTAATAAATGAATAAATAAATTTTTTATTCCTATATTGTTAATGTTATATAAAAAAGTCCACATTAACCAAAATATGAACACATTAATGAATACTTTATAAAAGTTAGAATCATGGATTCCAATGAAGATTATGCTAAGGAAGATGACTACAAATCTAATCTTGTAATAGACCAATCACATTATTCTAGTAGTGAGAAAATTATGACAAAAATACAATTAATAAAATTTAATTCCTTAAAAAAGGTTTAATCTAATAACATTATTAGATATTAGGAAGATCCACCTCTGAAAAGAAGGAAATTGATATTAGAGTATTGTACTTCACTTATCTCATAGGTGGAATCATAGTCTCTTATTGAGGTAGTTGAATATGAATAATGGTTAAATGTGATTAATGAAGATTTATATCAATTTGAGGAAAAATTTCACATGCAATATTGTTCCATGAATAAATGTAAAAAATGTTATAGGAACAAAATGGGTTATTAGGAATAAGCTCAACCAAATGGGATAAATTTTAAGAAATAGAGCGTGGGTGGTTTGTAAAGGTTACTCATGGGTTGAAGGTATTTATATTGAAGAAAGTTTCTTCTATGTTAAGATATTTGAAACTAAAAAATTGTTCTGGGAAGATTCTACTCATTAAAATTTAAAAGATTATAAAGTGGATGTTAACACATCTTTAATAAATATATATATTGAAGAATATTTTTATATTATAAATCCTAGTGGGTTGATAAATGATAATTATTGAACTATGGGGTGTTAACTAAATAAATATTTGTATGGGTTGAAACAATCTCTTTATGCCAAATATTTAAAACATAACAGTTTTCTAATGTACATAAAATTTTATAAATGAAACTATTATAGAATCTTATATATAGAGGATATGGGAAAAGTTATTCATGTTTTCATTATTTATGTTGATGTTATAATTTTTATAGGATGAAGGGATTAGACATGTGAATGTTTTTATTCAAAATTAAAATGAACTCTATGATATCAATGTTTTAAGATTTAAGCTTCATTCAAATTTTACATTATTCATAGAACAAATGGTGTATTTTTCAATTATAAGTAATTTTTTCAAAGGATTTTTTACAAAATCAAATTATGAAAAATTCAAAAGAATTTTCCACACTAATTAATGTTGGAATAAATATGACTAAAAATGATGTTGGTAAAATTCAGAACTATATTGAAATATAAAATATGATTAGAATCTCTCACTATTTTACTGAAATATGAATAGAAATTTCATATACTAATATTTTTTGTACCATATATCCGAGTGATCTAAGTGAATAATCCATGTTGGTATCTAAGAGAATACTCTGATTTTTTAATGTAATAATTAATTAAGTCTCATTGTTTTTAAAAAGTATTGAGAAACCCATTGTTTGATCACAAATGTTTATTGGGATAGATATTATAATGAAATAAAATCAACATCATAAGGAACATTATTTTTGGGAGAAATTTGTATAAGATGATATAATATGAAATAATGTTATATCAATATTATTATAGTGGGAGACAATTATTTTTCTTCGTGCTAGGCTTGTTTTTGAATTATGTGCATAAATGTTCTGTTGGTATATTTAAGGGTGAATGGTGAAAAAAATTGAATATTATTTATGATAATCAATGTGTCAGTGATGATTCTAACAATCTTTTCCTAAATTCCTGGTTGAAGAATATTGATATTAAATATCATTTCAGAAAATATAATTTTGTTAGTGTATATGTTATTATATAGTATATTTAAAAAATTATTATATTAATGATATTGTCTCCAAATTTATTTCTAGGGTAATATTTGAGGAATTAAGGATGCAACTATATTTTAATCCCCCACCATTGATATAATAGTGCATGTAAGAATAACTCATGATCCTTGAGATTTTTTTAAATGGGTAGAATAAGTATGTATTTTTTGAAGAAGTATAAAATCTATACTATATCATTTTTCAATCATAAGTTTGTGTTATCATGGAAATGGGGATAAAAATATTGATGGTCATTTTAACATATCATTTCCACAAACATTCATAACATTAATGGATTGAATTCCTTTAAAAACATCACCTTATCTGGTAGTGTGGTGTTACAGAAGTCTCTATGATACTGGTTATAGTTATATAATAGTTAAGTTAAGAGTCTTAAGGAATGTTTCCAACAAATACCAATGGTGATATTGAATATCCTTTGGGTAGATTTTATAATGATTTTTTATTTTTTGTCAACAAATTATTTGAGAGTTTTTATTATTTCACGTGAAATTATGTTTATGTTCATCTAAGAAATTTGAAGCTACCTTTCTTAATAATTTAGATGATTCTATATTGATATTCAAGTTTCTAATATCATGAGTATACTCATGATTCCATATATGCTTGTATGAGTTTTTTTATTGTGGTGGAAGTCAATATTTTGTCTACAAATATAGGGTTTTGGTCAATTGAAGTTAAAGATATGATATGGTGAAGTTTCTACTAATGATAATATAGGATGGTATGAAGGAAAATGAAAATTTTCAACTTTAAAGATGCTTAATAAGTTTAGAGATACAATTTTTGTACAAAGATTAAAATGAAACGTTAAATTATCGAGTAGAACAACATAAAAAGATATAATGTCATGATGCTCCTTTTGAATGAAGGTTTATATGTTATGTTATCCTCAAACAAATTATGATCAGATTGAGACTTTCTAACTCTAACATAAAAATAATTCTCTATAGGTTTCCTTACAAATAGGTACAATTTTAAATTAGACTGAGATGTATGACATTCATCAGACATAGTGATGTTTTTAAATGATACTAGAATGAGTTCCAAAAGACAAGCATTTACTAATTCTATTGGACCGAGAAGTCTAAGGAAGGAAGACATAGGTGTTAAATTTCCAAATATATGAGTAGTTTTATGAGATAGTGGGATCCATTTGTATCAGATGAAATTTTGTATAATTTCATCTAGAGAGTTTTTATAGGAATCGAAAGTAAAATGGGAATTGGATAAACAAATATGGTAGCATCATAATGAAGACTATATAGAGATATATCAGAATTTGTTTTTTGGTACCATAACATGTTTTAGGTTTAATAAGACATAGTATTTCTAGATTGAAACCTTCTAAATCATTAGATTAACTATACCGAACAAATATATGTTAATTCCATCAAATATAAGAAGAAAGTAGAGAGTTCTAGAAAGATAAAGAATTAGGTTACCTAACCAATTATATAAGAAAATATATATTAGATAAAGGATATCAATATAATATAATTCAATATATAGGATTTTTTATAAATGATTCTATTAAATATTTTCTAGAAGGAGTTCTATAAAACGGTACATAAACATTTTAATTCCCTTAACATGCTAATGTTGAGATTTTATTTCAATTTTAATAAATCTATCCAAGATATAATTAAGTTTGAATAAATTCATTGATTTTATGTTTTCAATAAACCTCAACAATATTCAATGAGATCTGAAGGAGGTCAAATGATGCTGAGCTGAGCAGAAAAAATCATAGGTGAAATTTTGGGAGCCCAAGCTCTCTCTTAGACTTTTGGAGGTAGTGTGCCTACAAAAATAGGTGATGTTACAATATGAATTGATATTATTGTTTTTCATGAAATAGATAAAGTGTTTAAGGAAGATAATTTTATAAATCTTATAATATTAGATCAAATGAGTTAAAGTTTTAGTAGAATGAGTTACAAAATAAAGAATCTCTTGGTTGATGGATAAAAATCACACTAGATAGATGTGTTGATGATAAAATTGTATTGGAAAAAGATATAGAAAATTTTTCCCCATAAAATAATTCAAAAAAAAGATACACACTAATTTGATGCACAATGGTTAGAGTCATGATAGATTAAGATAGTGGCACGCTTGACAAAGATAGACAAGATGGATAGTCTACCATATGGAGAATTTTTAAACTATATGATGTGACCTATTTTTAAAAGATTATGAAATTGTTTTTTCTTATAATTAGAATAAAAATTCAAAAATATAGAGATCTATCAAAATTAATAACAAATGGTAAAGATAATATTTATGGTATTTTGATCAACTCCTCATATACTAATGAATTTCTATTGAAAAATAGGAGTTTTCACAAGATTAACGTAGTCACCCACACTAGAGGTGAACCTTGTAAATCATTTGTTCCATAATTTACTTTCCAATCATTTAATACAAGTACGTTTGGTAAATTAAGTTGAAAATGATAAAATCATTAACTAAATGGAAGGTTTTATTTCAAGTGAATATAAATAATAAAGCAATATCACTAATTCAACACCTCATCCCTTTTCAATGGTCCTCCCAAACCTAAGAACATTATAGATGATGAAACCTTATCTCATGTCTTAAATTTATTCATATGGGATCTTGATCTCCTTTATTGATACATATATATATTTATTATAAATATATAATGAAACTAAATTCATACTTATCCTATAATATATAATTCCCTTATAATTTTCATTTACCCATTTATTAACAATTTTTTTTAAAATTAACATTCGAGTGTTAAATATTCCATTTCCCATATAATGTTCTTAATTTTAGAATGTATAACAATTTTTCACACCACTTTTGGGTTGTGAGATTCACAATATATTCAATTTATATATTTACTAAAGATAAAAATATTCAAAAATCATATGGTGTTACATTAATCCCCCCCCCCATTAGAATTTCTCCCTCAGAATTTTGTCACTAAAATAAAATTAATTGATGATACATATTCATCATCCCATCCTTGAGTTCCCATGTTATTTACATTAATTTATGATTCCTCAATAGAAACAAAACAAGGGGGATTTCTCTTGATATATATCACTTTATCTCTATGTTCCCAGATTTTTATCGATTTATTTGCATAATAACTATCATGATCCAATAGTATGTCCTTGGAGATTAATATATATGATGGGTAAATAATATACCTTCTCTAAATAGGTATAGAGAACACATCATGAACATGGGAGAGGTTCATTAGAAGTTCCAAGATATAAGCTACAATATCGGTACAATCAAGAATCTCATAGGTACTATTATATATAGGGGATAACATTACCTTCTTTCCAAATATCATGACATTATATCAATAATATATATATATAAATACATTTTAAAAATCTTTAATCTATAAATCATAGTAAATATTGTAAAAATAACTATTTTTAAACCTGGGTCTACCATTATGTATTCTCAATTGGATATAGTATTCTCTTTCATATCATTAACTAGCTCAGGTCAAAACAGATTTTGTTCCTAAACTATATCCCAATATGTTTGAATACTATTGTTTTTTTCATATATGACTTCAAAATGTACCATATTAATTATCTAGTGAATGATGCCATTGTATTAAAATTCATCAAGATGAATTTTTTGATCCCTATGTCATTTAAAACCCATAGAGAATGATAAGAACATATCATATAAGGTTTAAATGGTTCTCTCAGCCTTACCAACTATCTAAGGCTGATACGTATTGCTTCATATTAACTCTATATTAAATAGTGTCTTGATATGCATCAATAACTTCCATGTAACTGTTGGTTATCAATTAGACATGATTGAGGGTAGTTATCTATGAAACCTTACAAATTCTGTGACATATATATTGTCATGTTGATATTTAATAAATCCTCTTTGATAAGAATGAAATATCTTGTTTTCATAGTGTAATCTATTATAAACGAAATATCATTTTTCCCTTTAGATACTTTGGGGAGTCCCAGAATGAAATCAATGGTGATTTTTTCCCAGTTCCACTCAAGTATGGGTAATGTTTGTGACATACCCTTATACTTATACCTCTCAGACATAAAATATTGTCTTTCTAAGAACAAATATACATACAATACAGTATAACCATTATTGTTTTCATATATGAAATTATCTTTAAGATATCTATGTATTCTTTTACTTCTATGATAAGAATAGAGTGAAAAACTATGAGATTCATCCTATTTATTTTTATTCAATACCTGTTTTTATTATAAATGTACACAGTTATTGAATGTGATAATTATATAACGGTTGTTGATGAACTCAATAACAATAATGACATTTATTTTCAGCTCTATATCCTACCTTTTCACATCTTTATTCTTCACATAACCTGATTATGGATCATTCATCTGATAAAAATAGAATATTACTCCATTAATTATGCATTAAATTTACATGATATACAAATGCATAATTATTTTATCTAATTTAATCCTCATTATGTAAAACATAGCATGGAACTTCCCCCTTAAAGCATCAACCGGACTTTTTACCTTTCTAGGGTGGTAATATATTGACCAGTCATAACATTTAATCATTTCCAACCATATCCATTGATGTATATTCAAATAATTCCATGTAAATATGTAATTTTGTATTTTATGATTAATATATAAGTAACACCTTTAACCATATAGATAATTCCTCTATATATTCAAATTATAAACAATTATCGTAAGTCCAAAATCATTTGTCATTTAATTCTTCCAATAAACCATAAATTGGAATGGGAACACATCACATTTCCTTCAATGATTAATCACTATAAATCAAAAAATATTCTCTAATATAGGTTAGAGTAAGAATATGTGTAGTCAAGATCCTTATTTTTATTTCATTGAAATTATCTTCACATTCATATATCTATAGTAACTTGTTTCCCATAATTATAAAAATAGTTAGTGGATATGATATCCATGAAAAATTCCTCACATTGTTTTTATGGTATCCACCCAACCCAAGAAAACTATATATTTAGATAATTTTTGTTGGTATTGGATAATGTTAAATAACTTATATCTTTAATGGATTCACTAATATTCCCTCACATTTGATTACATATCCCATGAATAATACTTTATATCTCTAAATTTCACATTTACAAAAAAAAATTTACAATTATTTTTTATTTTGGGTCATAAATAGAACCTTATAATGATTTTTATGCTATTAATTTCTATTGTAATATATAGAAATGTGGTATATAAATAACACTCTAATGAGATCAATGTAATATCTAAATACTTTATTCATTAATCCCATAATGATTACAAGGGCATTGGAAATTCCAAATGGAATCCTTATAAATTTATTGTATCTATACATTCTAGGTATGGATGTTTGGGATATTTACACCTTTTTTACAGTTAGATTATTATATCAAGATCATATTTAAATCTTTTAAAGATATTAAGCTCCTCACATTTGATAAAAATAGTCAAATATATTGGGTATATTATACTTGGTCTTGATTTCAATCTTTCTATGTTCCCAATAAAAATGAAATGATTCCTGACACCTTCTTTCTTCATTACAAAAATTGTAGTTTCACCCTATAGTGATGTGCTAGGATGAATGAATCCCTTATCATGATTTTCCTGGAGTTTTTTCCTCAATACAATACACAATTGGGTCCATTGTTTAAGGAGGATATGAAATAGGTATAAAATCAGTAATAAGTTCTATTGAAAACTAAACATCAAAATTTTGGGAAAAACTAGGGAACTCATCATAAAATATATCAGCATATTCCCATATAATTGAAATATCTTCTATGTTGAGATTTTCCATAACTATTTGAGATAAATACCTCTTATGAGTTGGTAGTAAGACCAATGTAATGGATGTATATTCAAATTAATGTTTATATTCATCCTCTCACCCAAATAAAATCATTGGTTTATTCATAATAGGAAATTTAACTTCCCATACTCAACAATTGATATGATAGCTATATAAATAAATCCAATCCATTCCAAAAATTACATCACATTTAATAAGAGGGATAATCACAGAATTTACAATAATTATGCTTCAATAAAATTCTACTAGAGATGAGCTATAGTCATGTGATATATTAATCATTCCATTTAGAGTTTTAACCTATAATTCAATATCTAATCATTGAGATGGTGATGTGGTACCCATATAAAATTCTTCATATATAACAGAGTTAATAGAACTAGAATCATATAAGATAAATATAGTTCTATAGTGGATGATGGGTGTGCATTTCACCATTTTATTATCATGAACCAATTTAGTACTCGTGATCAAATAAAATTCACATTTATCTCTAGTATTAAAATTGTTTGACCTTAGTTGTCATCATTAACCCAAGTATTTGTGTAATATCTAGAATAATTCTAATATTTCTTCTAATTTTAGCATTATAGTGTGTGTGGTTCATTTAGTTAAGATCTCTCTAAGTTAATATCAGTAGATTGGTTATTTACATCTCTATATAAATAATTTTCTTGATAATCTTATTTTCCTAACACAAATACATTTATAGTTCCCTTATAAAAAAAATTCTTGTGCTTCTTCACACATCTAGCTTACATTATTATTCTTTTTGTTCTTTCCTATATGGATTATATTATTATAATTTTGTTTAATTTCAACCATTTAATTATTTTCAAAAACATGATAATGATTTTAATTTAACCATTCTATTTATAACATGAAATAACATAAAGTTATTTCATTATAGATACTAAAATATCTTATGGTCAATGGTATTCAAATACTTGGTTTTAAGCCACTAAATAACTAATATATTATTATTTTAAAGTCATTAATAAATCTATATGTGTAGCTCAAAATTTTAATAAAATTTCCCCATAGTTTCCAATAGATTCACCATCTATCTAATTAAACTCAAGGAATTACCATTCCATTTTCTATGAAGGGTTCCAGAAAATTACTTAATAAAAGTACCATCTTATACTCATCACAATCTAAAGATAAAATTTCTTACACTTGCCGCATATTTCATGGAAAGGTATTACATCATAAAAATGGTCCACTCTAACTAATCTTACGCATTGATTACTAAAAATGGAGTTTAATTATACCTCACATTCATGTGATGTTTTTCAAATAACTATATGTATGAAAAAATCATTTTATATTCATATATACCTAACAAAAGAATGAAAAATTAATTTACAAGAGGTCTTTCCCATGTGAACTTAAACTATATAGTGTATAGTTAGGATTCTAGGAATGTAAAATTTAACACACGTACGTGGTCCAACATACATGACATTAAACTATTTATAGTGTTTAAACATTTATGACTTCAATATATATGGATAAATAAGATTACCGAACAAAATACTTATTTCAATATTTATTATGAAAGCACAACATATTACACAATAATAAACACTTTATAATTATAAATGTTAAGTGTTTTTGGAGACTAGATACATAATCAACAAATTTCATTCAATTTCTTCAACATATCCTATAAATTTATTCCCCCATAATACCTTTCTAAAATATATCCAAATTAAATCATTTTTTCATAACATGTGGAAAATAAAAACATAATAAATGGTGAGATTGATGCTCAGTAACGTAAAAATGGGGATATAATTAAATTATCATAAATAAGAATAACATATTAATAATCGTATTATATCATGATCATAACTAATTATGTTAATAAAAATTTATTCATAGACCATAAATCATTATTCGTGGCATAAATGTTTAGCATTTCAAAAGGCATGATTCATATGTGTGAGGAATCATCATTAATCCATCATGATCCATGAGAGAATATCATCACCATAATAACATTTCATATTAATTTTAGAACACTCATAAATATTTAAATTCTTATTATTAGTCATGTCTCACATCAAATACTACCATCACTAAATGGAGTATGTCACATAATGGACTGGGTTAACTCTCGAGCCTTTTTCATTTTGGAATCAAAACACTACCCAACCTATTTTATATTAAACCAGGAGATATAATTCATTAACCAATTTTTGGAAGGAAATATAATTTTTTTGTCACATTTAAATAATTAAAACCATACATATATAATTTACAAGATCATAAAAACATTCAACAATCCATTATAGAATAGCCCATGGAAAAGAGACGGGTTCCAAAAATATTTTAACATTGCACAATAGTAATCTATATAGATAATGGGAATGGATGTTATAATTATATCATATACCAAATTAATAATTAAAAACATTAAAATATGTTAACAAGGATACTAGAAATTTTAAAAAGAACATTTAAACCATTATTTCAAAACATGAGAAAAATATCATTTTCTGTTGAAAACATTTAAATTATAAATTTATAGAGTATTGATAAAAATATTTTCCTAAAAAATAATCATAAAAATATTAAAAGGATTCTACATGGAAATTAACAAAAAATAATATGGTAACATTTATTTCATTCAATATACAATGAAGGAGAACAATCTTTATACAAATTTTTTAAATGTCAAAAGAGACTCTAATGAAAAAAATCATTAAAAAGATTACTTTAAATCAATTGTAAATAAATTAAATGGTAGTGAAAATAGAATTTTTATAAAATTTAATAATAAGTAAAAAAATTATATTAACCAATTTTAATAACATGTACAATGAATAAAAATATCAATGACAAAATAAAAATGATGTTGGTTTTCATTACAAAAAAAATTCCCAATCAATTTAACTACAATAAAGAGGAGAATAAAAGGATAACATGAAAACCACATAAATAAACATAATAGAAGAAAATATATGGGTTTTATGAGTTAAAAATAATAATATTACCCTAATGGGTATTCAATCATAGACAATGTTGATAAAATTTGATAATGAAACATAAACCCTTACCACTTTCATTACATTTGAATCATGAAACCATTGAAGGAATCAATATAAATTGAAACATTAAATGTTATGAACATAAATATACTCATGATATATAAAATGAAATTTGGTTAATATACAACATATATACATTAATAGTTTCATAACATGAAACATGTCACAACGAAATGATATAGAGATGAAGAACCTTTACCTATTGTCCATACTTCATTTCCATGCACTCTTATAATCATATATAATAAATTTAGATTTATAATAATTATATAAGAGAACCATATTATAAATGTTCCTATAATATATCATTTAATTATAATTTCTAATTACGCATTTATTAACATTTATATATTAAAATCAATATTTATGGGTAAACTATTCTTTTTTACCATGCATACTTTGGTTCAGCAGTTTTAGTACTTTCACTTATGTCATGGTTTCATAATATAGAGAATAATGTTCGTGTTATACATATAATATTTATTATTTATAAACACTTTTATTATCATTAATTTTATGTGGTGATGAAAAAGGAATTACATTACTTTTTGGAGAGGGTAGTCTGTATGTACGCATGTTTAATGTTTTCATTTTCCAATGAATGTATAGAAATATAGGTCCACAATATTATATATTTGTATAATAATAAAAATATCATAAATATAATATATTTCTATTAAATCTATCCATATTTATATCCTTTTTTTGAGGATATGAAAAATGAATCATGTCAAATCATGTTGGTGGTAGTCCACACATACACACATACGATGTTATCAATTCTCATAGGATAGAAAAAAAGTATAATATATTTATATCACTAAAAAAATTATATATATTAATTGTTATTATTTAATAATTTTAAAATATTTATAGAATATTTTTTTGAGTTTAATTATTAATTAAACTTCAAATATATCGGTAAATACAATTACCTCTTCATTGGGAAACCCACTTTGGATTACACATTAGCCCATCAATGGATGGAATTTTGGGGGCACCAAATGTTCTAGGATATGGGTAGAGTAGATTTTAAGATATTTTTATAGTTACTGGATTTTATAGATCTCTGAAAAATTGTGAATGGATGAGGGGGAGGGGACCTCCTTTTATAAGTAAGGGTTGGGGAACTCATGTAAATACTTCAAACATTAAAATGTAATAAAATCACCTTCATGTTAAACTAGCCCCAAGGAAAAAAAACTTTAGGATAATATTTTTATGGGTAGAAATAAATTTTATAAATAACATTAAAACATGTTTTATAGATATTTTATACATTATCCCTAATTTTAAGTCACCGGTCGATTAATCCATTTTACCCTTATCGTGGTGACAATGTTTTGCTATGGTAAATATTTATTATGGCCAAAAATGAAATTATCCTCCTTAAAAAATCTCAACCTCATAATTCCAAATATGAACACAATTTTACAATATTTAATTTCTATAAGTGGAAATAATAGTTTTAAAAAAATCATGCCAAAGACATTAAAATCCATTTTTATAAAAAATCATTTTTATGCATTACATTGAATTTATTCTCACTCCCAAACTCATAACAACCACTAATTAAATAATGAAATATTTTACTGATTATATCATCTAAAAAATTAATTTCAATAATTCATAAATAGTGATAAATTTAATTTATTTAGATAAAAACATGTTTAACATATAAATCAGTTTTAAAAAAACATCATTTTTGCCTTTAAATGATTTTATTTTAATTTTTACCCAATTTATAAGATAATAATTTATTTTTTTAAATCCCTATAAATTAATTTTCCCATAATTTAAACATCATAAATTAATTTTTATATAAAAAATTATATGAAAAAAACAATTCCCAAAAACAAAACACTTGAAAACAATCTTTACGAATCAAAATTAATTTTTAAATTAATTATAAAATACTTCAATCATTATATTACACTTAAATACTATAATATGTGCTTAATTTTACAATTTATGAAAATTATTGGCCTAAATTTAGTGTTTTTTTCTTCAAAATCTATAAAACACCTTACTTTATCAAAAGGAAATATATTATAAAATGTTGGTTTGTTAAAATATTCCTACATTTGAGATAAATATATGATAGATCCCAATTTAATTAGATATTTTTTCAATATAATGACATTTTCCTTTTATGATGATATTATTTTTTAACTGATAAAATAAATTTACCTTTTCCATAACTATTTTAATCTTGATTCCAATTACCATTGGATGTAATTTGATTCTTGAATATTATATCTTTTCAAAAAACATAAATACCCCATTAATCCTATAATTATTCAATTAAATATAGGGAATATGACATTCAATTCATTTTGGGTTCGGTTCACTCTCCCTGAACCAAGATAAAATATAGTTGTGCTTGATACTCATTTACTAGGTCCAATAATTTTTCATTTTTTCTCATTCCCTTTTAAATAATACCTTTACACTAAATTATTTCTTAATTCATCTTGATATTTATTTTGAATTTTGTTTCTCTTAATTTGAATTATTTTCTTGCTACTCCATCCATCAATGAATCTCTCTCACTCATAAAAATTAATTTTTCATAACTACTTGTAACATGATTTGTAATACATAATGATATGTATTTATTCCATAAATTAATAAACTAATATAATCCTTAAATTTCTATCCTATTCCATCCCCAAATAAACCATGTTGTTTTAGTCACACTAATTCATGTTAATTTTTTCCTTTTTTCCTTACGCTATGTTGCCCCAAATTTTATCTCATTTTCTAACATCACAATTTTTTGTTGTCATCTATGAAAACAAATTATCAAGTTCCTCATATTAAAGTTCATATTAATGAATTTTTTTTTCATGATATATGTTATCCAATAATAAATAGTGATTTATATATCTCTTACCCCTGGATTATACACATAATCTCACCCAATGTATTTTATCAATCGTTCTAGATTCTATAGAGTTTAACCATATATATTTATATAAAATTTAATCTACTAGTTAAATACCATGATGGATACTAGACCTTATAAAACTATGTATAGATTGATTAGAGTTATTATAGGATATGTACACTTTCCTATAACTCATATTTCATTCGAAGCCACAAATTTATATTTACTTGGTCCACTTAGTTTTCACTTTTCATCAAATTAGTTTAATTGTATTAAAAGTAAAAAAATTTGAATTTCATTAAGATCATTCTACCCCAATCACATATTGTTATAGATATTCATTAAATACCTATGAATTTTATATGTTTATGGTTATATCATATGGAATTATATTAGTGTATCCTAATGTCTAATTAATGATAATGCGGCACTTCCTTTTTAAAAATTAATACACAACATTGGTATGTTTTGTGGTCTGGTTAATAATATTATATGACCAAGCTTAACCCCTTATGACTAAGGAAATATAATTTAATTGATAAAATTCATTAATCTTCCATGAATATCATTTTTCGTAAGAATTTAATAAGATGCAATACATTTGGAAGTGTCTTGAGAACTATCTAAATAATTCAAAGGCATTGAAATAGGTGTGTGATGCATACCAGTGATTTCTCTACTAATTATATCATCCAAAATATTCTCTTCCTTAGTCATAATTATCAACCATGATATACTGTCATATCCTGGTGATGAAGAGGATCATACCCAATCATTGGGTAATTCACCCGATCCATGGATACATCCATGAAGGAAGAGTCTATTTGTTATTAATCAATTTTTTTCATCATGAAATGATAAAAAACAATAAATGATACTAATTAGTGAGAGGTGTATGCTATTAATTTTATATAGACATTTTTTTAGTTTCAATGCATTGTTTTTATGGGATTTAAGGTTTCTATTGAATTTTGATATGTTAATGAACTATTGTTTGATCATTTGAAACCTAACAACCATATCCAATATTTCATTGATTATAGATACATGAAATCATGTTTAAAATAGAAAAATATTTTCTGTTTTAATAGATACTGTAGGATATGATATTGATTTTCAACCAGAAAATATATATCATAATCCATGTCATTAATTCTGAAATAAAAATATAACTATGGATTTTTCTACTATATTCCATATCATATGCTATGTCATTTCTACCTAATACAATATGTGATATTGTAATAAGTGATAAAGTATAAATCCATCATAATTAACTATTTCATTACGTAAGAGATATTATTTGATCATATATGAAGGCACTATTTTAGATTATATAGATAAAAAATTTCATATAAATTATTGAAAAATTTATTATAGGATATTATTTTAGCAAAAAAATTATAAATTCATTAAATAGATATATTCCATAATTTATTATTAAGGGTTTATGAAATATTTTATATATGAATAATCGTTGATATTATGTATCAAAATTAAATTGTATTTTTTATTTTTATAAAACAATCTATAATTTTGATATAAAGTGTTTATATTTAAATTATAAGACTAATTTATAATTTTTTTATAAATTTAGAATTACGGCCTAGTATTAAGGAGTTTATTTTTAATATTATGTACTTCTTATAATAATTAATTTGAGATGTTGAAATTACTTGTCTTATTTAGAAAATTTATTTCAACCATATCAAAAGGAGTTTTAAAATTTATATTATCAAGTTTAAAGAATATAAATTTTGTGATATTCTACATTTCTACGGAATATATGAATGGTTAATATATAAAAAATTTATATTTAAGATATCAAATATTTTATTTAAAATTCTATATAAAGTAAAATATGAATTAGTTCATATTTAAAGTAAATATAAAATATGTTTATATTTGTTTGTTTATGGAATATTCATAATGTGTCACTAAATTGAAAAAAAAAATATTTTTTAATTATTTTCCATTAAATTATAATATAATGTTTAAATATATGAACTGTTCATTTATTTATTTTATTTTATGTTTTATTCATGAATATAATTTTTATATTATTAATTGATGTGTGATTTATTTTAAAGAGTGTAATTTATTTTATATATTTTCATACATCCATTTATGGAGTTACATACTAGGTAAGAGTATTGATATTTTTATGTTGAATTCTGATTTTATAATGTTTTTATCTTGAATTAAAAGGTTTATTATAGTTTACAGATATTAGGTTTTATAATTGTGATGTAATTGAGTTCCCTCTATAGTAAAGTAACCATGGGTAGAAGGAATTTTTTAACAGTTCACTATCTATGAGGCTAATGTCATGTCTAGAAAAGTAAGCATTGGTTATCTATCTCTCCAAGCATACTCTTTCTGGGGATTTGGATTTCATATGATTTCACACCTACATGAGATATATTTTCATGTACCCTATGCATGGTATGAATTTAAATGAGTACAAATATAGTTTGATCTTTATTTATGATTTCAATATAATATATGTAATGTGTAAAGTGTATCACATCAATATAATTTTCATATACTGATTTGATGGAAGGAATGTGATTTCCAAAAAACAATAATTAGAATGATTCATATATGTAAAGGGAATACATGGTATGAGAAGTGGAAATTAAGTCCCATTTAATACAAATACTTAGTTATTGATTATTTTCAAATAAACAAATATTAATATTACTCTCATCCAATTAGGTAGTTTCATATTAAATTTGGGTTCCCCAAGATTATATTTAATAATGTAAGAGAGTAATGAGTTAACTCAGATATTTAGGTACCTATTTTTTTAATTTTATTTGGTTTATACATAGTTTTGAAACCCCAAAAGATACAACCTTAGAAAAATGGTGTTTATTTTATATATATGATATACTATGAAAACGTTTTTTCACTCAGCTATCCAAAATTCATATAATTTATCATAAAAATTATGACCTACCTAAATTGTATTATGGTGATAGGAATAATAATTTTTTTTGTTATATATTGAATTATGGATCTTCAAAAAATTATTGATATGATGAATTTTAAATGGGTTCATTTTTTAGTGAGTTAAAATTTATTAATATCCTTTATAAATGAATATAAAACAATGTATTTATCTGATACATTTTCTATTATTTATATGTGGCATCATGGTCATTAAATGTGACATTGAGAGAAATTTTGTGAAAGGAAAATTGTAGTGGACGAAATTTACAAGGACTTGTATAGAAAAATAAAAAAATATAAAGAAATTTTATGTGTCAGATAAAATATTTTGGCAGTAAACAACTATTAATGTTTTCAACAAGTGATTCTAGATGCTTGGGAGAAGAAATATGGAAACACTTAAGGTTTTAAAGGGAAAATAATCTTCAAAATTTTATCACATCTCATGTACTCAATCTAACTGAGTTTTAAAAAAGCATCATGATACTGAATCTATCCCCAAATTATTCATCTAGATATAGAATAAATTCTATAATTATATTAGGGAATGTTTTATCCACAATGTTAACGAGTTAAATAAATGTTTACTCTATTTTCAAAAAAAAAATAGGATTGATGAACTGGACATGATATGTCTTGGTTCTTATGCTTTTTCAATATAACTAAACGTTAATGGTATAACCCATTATACAAGATTTGATATTTAAATAGTTGTATTTGGTCATTGGAACCTAATGTTACTATTAGGAAGAAAATAAGTTGCTTCCAAAGAATAAATAATATCTAGGATAGTCGAATGTTTTTAGATACATCTTGAAAATACTATATATTATATTAATTTTATACAAATAGAATCTTTGATTTATAAAAGTATATTATATTGAATATATATGTCAATCATATTGTAAATAAACAATTAATTAACCCATGGATTGGGAAGGTTGTGACTTATGTTCATGAGGAGATGGTCACATGGGTTGATTGTGGTTTCATTTTTTTAGACATTCAGTTTTTTATTTCAATCTTCTTATCCCATCATTAAATATTATTATTTGGATTAATTTTTTTAAATGTAATGATTTACAGATATCTTAAATAATAATCTATTTATTTATATCTTATCACACGTCTATTAAGTGTGAAATGATTACCACATTTCGTTATATGATACACGATTTGTTTCCTCCATCCTATTGGGATTGGTAACATCACTCAGGCCTTGAAGACAACCAATTTGGGTACAATTATTATTTGAACTAGGTTGGGATATTACAAATTAGTATCATTGGGTTGGGTTATCATTAATTAATGTGTTATTGCTTTGGAATCAACCTCTTTTGGATATGGGTTATTAATAGACCATAGATAATATGGTCAGAACATGTGAGGTAGTGTGGGATTTTTTCTATGAAATTCAGATTCATGGAAATCATCAATATACCATGGGAGGTATGAGATTTTATGGTATCCTTTTTGGAACATTTATTATTTTTGTATTTAGTTTTCTAAATATTGATTATGATGAAAGAATAAAACTATATTCTAAATAATTTATGTCCCCTCTATTTCATATATTATGAAAAAATAAGTATGAATATCTATGAGTACTATAGAGGAATCTACAGAGCATGCCTCATAGGCCAATCAATTAATTAATTGGATTTTTATGGATACTATAATCAGAATAAATGAATCCGTTGTCCAAGTCACTAGTATCAAATCAGAATTGATGCTTTAACACTATTTATAATTCACAAAGAAACATCCACATATCATTAATGGAAAGAAAAGAACCCAAGAATTAGAATAATATATTGGGGGGATTGAAAGGATTTTCTAATTCTTGGAAACTCTTGAAGAATCAATGCATGGTTTCATTACATAAATTCTTAATGAACAATAAATGAAGTATTGGGAATATATTTTCCAAACAAGTTGTATGAGGAAATAAGTTGTAAATCATTTAATAAATCCATTAATAATAGTTATATACTAATATTCATAGAGTGTAGAAGGTGGGAATTTTATTTATTTATATCATGGAGACCATTCTATCATAGAGTGTGGAAATTGGTGTTCCAAGTTGGTAAAAATGTCTCTGGATATTGTTTCCACTGACTATATTAAGTAAAATAGGTTCAAGATATTTTTTTGGGTACATATTTAGTCTATGAGGTTTCTTATGTGTTTAATAACCTCCATAGATGATTTGGATATGGAAGTTATTGTTTGAGGAAGAAATTTTTATGAACACCTAACTCTTTAGAGAATTAAAAAAATTAGGAGGTTTCTAGAGATAATTTTATAATTAGAAGAGGAATGGATGTGACCATCATTGAGTTAGTGGTAGGGGTGTTCAAAAAATTAGGTAATAGTCAGGTGTTCTTCTAACTGGGTGGATGAAATGGACATATATAACCTTATTGTATTGTAGAACCCAACATATGATACACATATGTGTGATATGTCATCTTCATCATTCATTTGAGTTACTATAACCAAGCAATAGAGATGGATTTACATGCACCCAGGGATCCCAGTTTAGATATGATGCAACATAAGGGGTGTGATATCAAAATCATGACAACAATTTCGCTCAGGTTTCAAACCAAGTGTGTGATGAAGATGTATGTCTTAATGTAACGAAGTACCCACTAGAGGAGTTTGAGGAGGGACCGACTACCATTATAGGTATAGTTCTTAATGAATCTTTTATGGTTATGTATTTTTTGATGCTAGTTAAAATTGTTAATTTTAATAATCTAAGATGATCAATATGTTTTTCATACATTCTGATATTATTCCTTTCTTGATGACTCCTCTGATCCCTTTGGGAAAAAAATTAGAGAAGGGATTTAAATGTCTCTGGTATCAGGTGATGACCAGTAACCCTGAATTCATATGGTATTATTTAGTTATTGATCTTGATATCTTTGATCTTATCATTTTAATGGATAGGGTATTTAGATATATTTCACATAAATATTTTTATCATTTCAAAATATATTTTCATTCAACCTATGGAGTCACTCATGTCTTCTTGGTAGATTGAGATCCTTGTTAGTGGAGAAAGGGACTCATTACTCCTAGTGATGAAATGAGTTCCTACTAATTTGTAGAGTTTTTTCATGAAGTCGGTGATACATGTCATAGTGTCCCTCTTCATGTGGTGCTGAGTGAGTATCTCAACATTTTTTTAGGCAACTTCTTAAGGTTACATCCTCATAGGGAAGTTGAGTTCTCTATAAAATTAAATCTAGGGATAATAACCACATATTTACTATCATACTATATAGAACCTACTAATTTGTATAAATAAAGGTAAATATTGATGATATTGAGGATAAGGGATTTATTCATCCAGGTATTTTCACATGTGAATAAAAATTTCTTCTTGAAAATAAGGAAGATGAAAGTCTTCATATTTTTGATGATTACCAAAAAATAAATTAGGTGATAGTGAAGATAAAATGTCACATTCCTAGGATTGATGACCATTTTGATAGGTTCAAGGGAGCCTGATGGTTTTTTAAAATTATTCTGATATCGAGGCCCCATCAGCATAAGTTCTAGTATGAATATATTTATAAGATGGCATATAGGAGTAGGTATGGGCATTATGAGTATATTTTTATGATTTTTATCTTACTAATGGTCCTTTTGTTTGTATGGATTTAATGAATTAGATCTTTAATATATTATTAGATTATTTCCCTATTCGACTTCGTGGGTGATATTATTTATTATTCCATGTTAAAGTAGGATAATTATGAGTATTTGAATACCATAATAGGATTCATGAAAAAACATCATCTATATGAAAAGTTATCAAAATGTGAATTATATATTAAAGTGGTGTAATTATTTGGACATGTTATTTCTGATAAGGGAATATTTCTGGATATTGAAAATATTCTGGTAGTGATGTCTTGAGAGTATCCTAGAAATGTTATTGAGATCTGATGTTTCATAGGATTGGATGGTTATTATAAGTTCATTTTTCAAGAATTTTCCAATATCACATGTCCTATGACAAAGTAGAACCAAAAGGGTATGAAATTAGTTCATAATGATTTGTTCCATATATATTTTTATGATTTGAATGTTGGGTTTATTTCATCTCCAATAATGAATATTCCTATTTATAGTGTTGGTTATGATGTTTAATATGATGCCTCATGTGTGGGTTTGGGATTTTTCTAATTTAGGTAATATATGTAACAACTTATGGCTCTTGTTAGTTACTCTCCCATAATAAGAACTATCAAATTGATGATATTGAATTGGTAGTAGTTTTTCATACTCAAAAAATTGGTTCTACTGCATCTTTAGGGACAATTTTATACAATAAATAGACCATAAGAGTCTGAATTATATATTCACACAGAGGGATCTGAACTCAGGTAAAATTTTCTAGGTCAGGTTTCATTTGACCTTTTATCTCTATCTTGAATACACCCTTAGAAAATTAAACATGTTCACATATACTTTGATTTTTTTTTGAATTATGTAGTGAAGGAATTAATTGTAGAGTGGGGTTTTATGAGCTTGTTTATTAAGATGTTCATGGGTGATGGGAGAGCTGACAAGTTGGTACTCAAACCTTATTATTAGGATTGATAACCAAATGATGATAATATTCAAATAAAATAGTTGGGGGATGTAGAGTGAACATGATTTAGCATTAAATGTTTTGGTGGGGAGACCTATGGTGAGTATTCTTAATATCTGGATGGAGTGTTGTGATTTGAGGTATAATGGTTGTTATGATGACTTTGTGGAATTTATTGATGGATAATAGACATTAGACAATATGGTATGTGCATCCTGAAGTGACCAATGCGTACTGTAACTTGTAAAAATTTTATCAATGTATGGTAATGTAATTATCGATTAATTATTTGGTGTCTAAATTCCTTATATATCAGAAGATCAGGGTGCAACATTAGAGTCTATATCTCTTGATGAAACTTTTACCCATTCCATTATGGATATTCAATATAAAATAATTAGTATTTATGATTGATATACCATGGAAACTGAGTTGTTATGATTCGATATGGGAGATTATTAATTGAACTCAAAATTAGTGCATTTCCTTCCAATCAGGGAGCGGAAAAATATAGAGGATCTTAGGCACCTATATGAATAGAATATTTTCATACTTCATGTTGTTCCATTAGTTATCAACTTTTCCATGGAACTATACATAACATATTCATTTTGGTGTGAACGTTAGGGAAATTTGGGTTCGTAGTTGAAGATGAAAAGTCGTTATCATTCTCATATGGATTGGAAAGCTGTTCATTCGAGCTAGATTTTTAAATACATACTCTGGGCATGAATGCTTGACTCCATGAGTTATTGGTAGAAATATCATCCCATATTATAATTATTCTATACCAATATATATTAGGAATTTATCATGATTTCTTAATTTGAGTCATTGTATGGTTGGCCCTATAAGAATCTTCTTTGTTTGGATGTGGTTAGATTATATTCCCTGGTTAGACCAAGAATCATCTAGGAGATGATGAATATCAAGAAATTGATTAGGAAATGACAAGTGACAACCTATAGTCTCTGAAAATATTAATCCAATTCTTTTCATTAATTGTTAGAGTTTTCAATGGTGATATGGTTTTTCTTAGAGTTTGACCTTGGTTTAGACATTAAATTTTGAGGAAGAGAGTTAAGTTCATTGCTTATTATCTCGAACTAGTTGAGATAGTAGAGTGACTCAGAAAGGTGGATTATCAATTAGACATACCTTATAATTTGACCTATGTCCATTATGTGCTCTATGTTTTCCAACTGAATAAGTTAAATCCAGGTCCATCCCGTGTGATCATGTAAGAGGATGTTGAGATTATGGATGACACCTTACTTATTAAGAGGATTATTTCAATATTTGTCCTATATGATTTGGATTATAATGGATATATGATACCATTATTTTGGGTGATATATTAGTGTATAATGTATAAACATTAGACATAGGAATGTGAGGCCTTGAAGTTTTAGTAATGGCCTAATGTATTCTTGAGTTCTTGATCTTGAGCTATTTTGTGGATTAAAATATTTTATGTTAGGGATACTTGTTAAATATTATCATATGGAATTAGGCATGGAGATATTTTTTAACATTTTCATTTAAATTCATATTTTTTGTATATTTTCATTGGTAGTTTTGTAGTTGGTGGAACCATTAGGCCACCATCTAGTTACTGAATGGCACCAACAAATCATTGTAAGCTGGACCAATAGCTGTTTGTCTATAGGTTCTGCCAACTAGCCAATATAAGGACTATATCAATAATAACTCTTCTTATACCCACCATCCTATATACAAACCACAAACCATTTGGTGAGGCTTAGTAGATTCCTAGTGATGCCTATGGGTGTAAAAAATAGTACAGCATAAAACGTCATGTTAACTCTAAATAATTACTCAACATCAGAAATAAGGCCCTTATAACCCTAATTTGATTTATATTAGTATATGGGTTCATTGGTGATTAATTATCCTCTATCCCCCATCCCATTAGTGAATCATAATTCTTGAAGTATTCTTAGTTCATAATTTAGCGAAATCTGGTTCATGGATCCTTACTATCATGTTTTATTATCTTCTTCTACATGTGTTTGATTCCTTTTGAGGATAGATCCCTGAATCTAGGATTGACATGGTGAATTTAACTATTTTGAATCTGATCTAGGATCTTAATAATCTGATATATTCATATATCATCATTGTACTAAAAGGAGATGTTTTTTCATTAACCATGAGGTAGGAGTCTTTATCCTATAGTCTATCCCTTGTCGATATAAGAGTTATTATTATTCTTTAATTTGGTTTGATTTTTGAAATTTTAAATTGAAACTGGATCCAATATTTGATGGAAACATAGAGTGTTTCAAAATTTTATTTCATTGAAAAAATTATTTATGCACATCGTCTGTTTTAAAAATGGCCTCAATGATGGTTTTTAAATGAAAATTGTTTTTGAAGAAAGGAGGTCAATATGAATTTCTATAGAAAATGTTTTTATGAAATGTGGGTTTGGAATTGATATATATTTTTCTTTCAAAATTTTTTAAAACATGATTTTCCACCCTTTAATATAAATATGATGTAATTGAACATTGGGATATATTGTTGTATAGGGAAAAACTAGAAAAATGATATCCCTAGTGTGGTTAGCTTTCACTAGGGGATATTTTCGTAATTATTTGGTTTCTACTAGGTATCCATTTGAAAAAATGATTCTTTTATACATTATTGTAACACCCCGAGCTTCCACGATACGCTTCTCTTTCAATAATGCAATAGCTTGCATTGTACGCAAGTTCGAGTTCTAACACACCGCGACTAATCAAAGTAGCTGTTATGAATAATAATACACACTTTTTAAATTATAGAAATTTTCTATTTCAAAATGGACATCAATTTTGTATTCGTAATATCGAAATTATCCTAAGTTTAATTTTTTGTAATTTTTTGAGAACTTCCATTTTTATGAATAGTGAAAAATACATAAAAAAATTTTGATCAAAATAATTTATAGTGAAAAATTATACTATTAAGTGGTTTTAAAGTATAATTAGAATATATTTTTACCATTTTATCCAATGGTGTTCATTGTAATTAATTTCACTTTGAAATTTGACATAAACAATTGTCAATATTTTGATATATATTGTTTCTTAAAAAACATGCTATTTGTTGTGACAGTGGGAATTAATTATAAAATTAATTGATGAAACTCATATGTTTGTAATTTTGTAAAATATACATAATTTTTGAATTCGGATTATCAATTATAGCTTAGGGTGAAATTTTGGCATTTTTCTGAAAAACTTCAATTTTTGATGAATAGTGAAACCACTAAGTGGTAGTTAAATAACTGATTTTTTGTTTAAATGCAATATTACCACTTCTGTGATATGATTTTCAAAAATCCAACATACATGGTTGTCATAAGGAAGTAAAATGTGGTTCAATGGGATTGAAATAATTTTTTGGTGAATAGTAACATTTAAGTTTAATTAATCGCGATTAAAGGTAATTAGTGAAATTTAAGGTAAAAATGATGTTATAAAAATATGGAATGACCTTTACACTTGTACTACCACTATTGGAAATGTCATGGCCGACCAAGAAAATCCATGGGTCAACTTGGGGACCCCATGGAGCCACTTTGGTAGGAAAATGACATAAATAACTTTTTATTTAATGTTAAAATAAAAATGTCACAAACAAGAGTTGTTTTACTAAAACAATTTTTAAATTGGGTTATACAAGTCATGTGTTTGACTATAAAAAAATAATTAGAAAGATAAAACGATTTCCTACATCATGATATTTTTTTTATAATTTTTATACATTAAATAAATTAAATTATTTGTGACACCATGATGATGCAGTGATTACCTCATTAATTAATGATTTAAATAAAATGAAAAGATAATGTAAAATCTAAGACATAAACTTGTCAAAAACCTATTGTATGAGTATAGTTCGAACCCTTATCACCTTAGCCTCTAAATATATATTTTTCGGACCTTTAGAATCAGAAAAATCATTTCATAATAATGTAACATTTCAATCTTTCCAAGAGTGCCCCTCCTCTCCTCTTATAAAAGGCCCCCACCACTCCCACATTATTCACACCTTCAAGCCATTTTGCTCAGACAACCTCTGCCCAAATACTCTCCCAACTTTCTTATATTACCCATAGAAGCCTCACTTTGGGCAGAATGCTTCCCAAGGAAGCCTTTGGCTCAAATCAAAAAAGAGTTACCCGATTTTATGGTAATGTCTTCTCTTATGTTATTTTGTTTTAATTTGATTCTCCACCACCATAAACACTTTTTATTCATTTCTATTGTAACAAAACCAGTATCCTCAATATACTAGGATGTTTTTATAAGAAGTATTTGAGCTACACTTACACACACCTACATCTAATGGTTAAAGAACTACAATTTCTGTGGGTGGCGAATTTATGCCTCACGAAATGACGATTGTTGAACACTCATATAACACCTTCAAAGGCTGACATTAAGATGTAAATCTATTTATATATGATATAAAATATGTTTATGTTTTACTTATGGTTCTTTATTTTTCATTTATGTCATACCTTTATTGTTTCCATTATGGGTAAACGCGATATTTTCATTTTAGGAAGTGCGGACTACCGCCCCCTCAAAGTAATTTGAATCGTTAATGCCATATGTGGGATGTATAAAGGATGGATTAAATGGTATTATACATTATATTATACTGGAATTATATTATACCTTTATATAATTATAACTTTATTCCATTAAATATGAAAGAGAAATGAAAGTAGCGTCCATGCGTACGTACGGCTTACCGTCTCCATGAATGGTGCATTTCATTTCTTACCTCTAAATGTTATGTAATATTATAAATGAATGTATATACTAGATATATATAATGTATATGATATATAAGTCATGAATATAATTATAGATATAATGGATATATTAACACATGAACAAAGTGTAATTATAAGAAGTTTATTTTTGACTCAAATACCTTCGATCGACAAAACGACCGTTATAAACTAAAACAATTACATAATGTTAATGACATGGTAATAAGTGATATAAAACAAATACTGGACTTGAAAAATGTTCTTAAAAAGATAGAGATTAGCTCTATTTTATTACTCATGATATCAAAGAATGGTCGAGTGAATTTGGACACGAGGTAAGGGAACTTCTTAACCAAATTTCTATTCTTTGGGTTAATCTACTAATTTCAAATTATGTCATGATATTATTATGTCATATCTTGTATTTTTACTTTCTTTATGTTTACATATAGTGAATACACATAATAGATCTATTTTATTTAAAAAATGTTCTTTGTAATGAACTTCGTCTCAATCTCCTTTCATTGAGGCATATTTTGTTTTATACACAACTTTCTTTTATATGGTGTATGAACCCCGTTGACATTTACTTTTATTCAAAAGGAATCTTTTTATTCAAAGCGCTTTTACTAAACGACAAAAGGAATGTTTTTTTCTTACATATGCGGTGACAATGACTTCTCTGCCTCCGAGACTATTATTTGAGTTTCAGCTTCATCTATAAGCCATAACTTTTTTTAAATGAAAAAATAAATTCAAATATTTAATTTGCTTTTATTTTGGTATTGAAAATGGTTTTGAAAGTGTTTTTATTATATCAATGTGTTTTATTGATATCTTGTGATTGAAATGTGGAAATGTTATGTTTCCTTTATGCATGTTTTATGTGATATGTTTATGTTATGGTTTATGATATGTTTAAACCTGTTCATATGAGGAATGCATTGGACTTAATAAGTGATGGGTGGAGCCCGCTATAGCTCCTCGATGCATCGGTAGGTATCATGAGACAAACTAGTGTCTTGGCACGAGGCCTTGAAAAAATCTTATTTGTGGTCTTGGCACGAGGCCATGACTACGTGGTTATGATAGTCTGACATTATGAATTCCATCATTATGAATGTGGTTATTGATATTGCATGTGATTATTCGACTAGTGGAATATCCATGTGAGTAAGTAAATGGCATTATTTAATTTATTTTTGCAATATTATTCTGAAGTTAAAGATTAAAAAGTCTTTTGTTTTAGTTATACCTTGCCTTAAATGTTAATATTTATTTACGAAAGTTTCTGCAATATTGTTATCCTTACTAAGCATTTGAGCTCACCCCTTTCAATGTTCTAATATTTTCCAGGATGTGAAGAAGTATTGTATGAATGACCTGTAGGGATAGTCAGAAGAGGATATGAGTATGAACTATAGAGACTTTGTTATAGTAGTTTTTCATTTTATGATGTAATGTAATATTTTTGAATGTATCTAGTGTTTCCAAGGCTACTAAACTAATCGGTCTTTCGAGACATGATCTTTTGTGATCATGCCAACGTTACGAAGTAATGCACCGACTCTGGGCAACTGGGGTGAGGGCATTACAGTTGATATCAGAGGTAGTTTAGTACTAACCTTGGAAGCTAGATTTAGATACACTTTGATTAGAGAACATAGCCCGAAGATAGACTTTGAGGATTAGTATAGAAGAACTACATAGAATTTGGGTATTATAGAGATTTTGTGTGTTTTCCGAGCAATACATCCCGGTCTGGATACGATCAGGTAGAGGCGGATCTGGCACAGATGTACCTAGGGGTAAAACCCAAAAACACCGCTTTGAGCTACACTCGAACGGGAACAGGTGCACGACAACGAGCCTTGCTACACTCTTGGTTACGAAACTCCTGGGGGATATGCCTAGGATAATTCTCGTTTTATTTACAAACCACTATGAAGGGTTATGAGTATATAATTCCTCAAAGAAAGCATTTTTATTATTATGGATTATATCCATAAATATTTCAATTCATGTTAAGTGTTTTACAAGTATGGAATTATGTATTTTAATTCATAAACTAATATAATTTATATAATTGTTTAGAAATGTCGCCTAGTGGGAGGAATGGAAACCATATAAATGCACGCACTCCAAGTAGGGATTTCCCTCCTGCACAAGATAATTTTTATGGAGATGGAGATACAACTGGTGCTGATCAACTTATTACCATTCTGGGACAACTCACTCTGGTTATAAATAATAAACTTACTCATATGGAGCACCCTAATCCGCAATGTGGATGATCAATTTCAGACCGCTTGATGAGGCAACAACCGCCAACATCTAATGGGGGTACAAATCCATTAGTAGCTGAGCAATGGATAAACTCCTTAGAGAAAATATTCCACGCCTTTGGGAGTAGCGAAAGGGAGAAGGTTGTCATGGTAGTTTACCGCCTCACTGGAGATGCCGATCAATGGTGGTCATTGATTCAAAATAAAAAGGAAGATGAAGAAGTATCAAGTATGGAATGGAGATAGTTCAAATATCTTTTCTTTAGAAAAATACTTTCCACATGACCATCGAGCAGATATGGAAAGGCAATTTCTCAGTCTGAGACAAAAGGAGGATGAGAATGTCGCAAAGTATGAGGCTAACTTTACAAGGATTGCAAGTCATGCAGCAGATTATATATGTAACCCAAGAAGTAAGATTGATCATTTCATTGATGGGTTAAAACCATTTCTCCGTCGAGCTTTAGTATGACAATCTTTCTCAACATACGAGGATATAGTCTCATGTGCTATCAAGACAGAAAAAGAATTCTCTAAGTCTAATGAAAAAAAAGTTAAGCAAGAGAATAAGAGAACGGTGGAACAAGAGATAGATAAAGGGAAAACGGGAAAGAAGGATTTTCCATTATGTGATAATTTTGGGAAGAATCAACATGGTACTTGCCTAAAAGAAATGGGAGTTTGTTACAGATGTGGAGAAAAAGGTCACGAGGCTCGTGATTGTAAGGGAAAGAAAGAGGATATCAATGTTGAATGCTACAACTGTAGGGATGTGGGTCATTATGAAAATGAATTTCCTAAGAGTCGTGGAAACATACCTCATAAAAGTCCAAGGGATCAAGGAAAATCTTATGTTGTTACTATAGTTGAGGCAGAATAATTAATGTATTGGTGCTTTGGGACTCAAGGATTATATTCTAGTTATAAGAATAATGGGATATATATAAGGATTGTACTGTAGTACTTGTTCTTTTAATTAATGTTTTAATATGATGAAGGTAATCATATTTTTAGTATATGAAAATAAGAGAAACTTTACTTTGTTTGGGGAATCTGATAAATTGATTTTGGAATTGAGAGACCTTTTAGAGAAAGTCTGGACAGAGGTATTTTGGATAACTATAAAGGTTGGGATGGATTAAGTTGAACTTTGAATAGTATTGTTTAAGGTTAAAACATTTCTAAAGATTATTTTTGGAATATTATAATACTATATTTTTAGGAAAAGGACAACCTGCAGGGTGGGGCATAATCGGTCATGTCGGTCAAAGCTGCAGAAATGGAACCCACAACCATAGTGCAACAGGCCTTTATTACCTACCACTAGCCTACAGGATGTCCCTGGTTGTTACAAAATAGTTTTACCAATCTAAATGGTATGTGTTTATATTAGGAACCTTATAGAATTAGGATAAATAGAATATTTTTGAGTTCTATTAACTTTTAGAGTGAAAGATGGGTTAGTGGTAAATGTTTATTAAAGAATGAAAGTCTACATAACAAGTATGTATATTCCCTTACGTTCTTAGTAAATCTCCTAAATAAATTCCTCAACGTTATAAAAGGTATATAAAACAAAAACGTTGTTGGTTAACTTTTCCAACTGGGGATTCAATGACCGTTTAACCAATCACAAGTTTGTGATTTTCTTATGGTTAACTTTCTCCTAATCTAGTTTTCTACAACTCTCCATCAGACCTTCATGGTTTGTTTTTCTTCCATATCCATATTTTTATAGAATCCAATTATGGGCTATCTCGGGTGACCTTTGTACTTATCTTTCTATCTTTTAAAGTTATATTTTTGTTAACCCTATTTCTGATGTGGGTTTTCTACAAAGTTATTTTCTATTTTCAAAATTTTATATTCATAGAAAATTTTCAAATTGAAAGGACGCAATTTATTGAATGAGGGGATAATGTAACACCTCGAGCTTCCATGATACACTTCTCTTTCAATAATGCAATAGCTTGCATTGTACGCAAGTTCGAGTTCTAACACACCATGACTAATCAAAGTAACTGTTATGAATAGTAATACAAACTATTTAAAATTATAGAAATTTTATATTTCAAAATGGACTTCAATTTTCTATTTGTAATATCGAAATTATCCTAAGTTGAATTTTTTGTAATTTTCTGAGAACTTCCATTTTTTAGGAATAGTAACAAATACTTAAAAACATTTTTTGATCAAAATAATTTATAGTGATAAATTATACTATTGAGTGGTTTTAAAATATAATTAGAATATATTTTTACCATTTTATCCAATGGTGTTCATTATAATTAATTTCACTTTGAAATTGGACATAAACAATTGTCAATATTTTGATATATATTGTTTCTTAAAAACACGCTATTTGTTATGACAATGGAAATTAATTATAAAATTAATTGATGCAACTTATACGTTTGGAATTTTGTAAAATAGACATCATTTTTGAATTAGGAATATCAATTATATCTTAGGGTGAAATTTTGGCATTGTTCTGAAAAACATCAATTTTTGATGAATAGTGAAACCACTAAGTGGCAGTTAAATAAATGATTTCTCATTTAAATGAAATATTACCACTTCTGTGATTTTATTTTCAAAAATAATACATACATGGTTTTCATTAGGTAGTAAAATGTGGTTCAATGTGATTAAAATAATTTTTTGGTGAATAGTAACTTTTAAGTTTAATTAATCGCGATTAAAGGTAATTAGTGAAATTTAAGGTAAAAATGATATTAAAAAAATATTGAATGACCTTTACACTTGTCCTAACCCTATTGGATGTGTCATGACCTACCAAGAAAATCCATGGGTCAAATTGGGGACCCCATGGAGCCACTTCGGTAGGAAAATGACATAAATAACTTTTTATTTAATGTTAAAATAAAAATGTCACAAACAAGAGTTGTTTTACTAAAAAACTTTTTAAATGGGGTTATACAAGTCATATGTTTGAATATAAATATTAATTAGAAAGCTAAAAAGATTTCCTACATCATGATATTTGTTTTATAATTTTTAGACATTAAATAAATTATGTTATTTATGACACCATGGTGATGCAGCGATTACCTCATTAATTAACGATTTAAATAAAATGAAAAGATAATGTAAAATCTAAGCCTTACACTTGTAAAAAACCTATTGTATGATTAGATTGCGAACCCTTATCATCTTATCCTAGAAATATATAATTGTGGGACCTTTAGAATCCGAAAAATTATTTCATAATAATGTAACATTTCAACCTTTCCAAGAGTGCCCCTCCTCTCCTCTTATAAAAGGCCGCCACCACTCCCACCTTATTCACACCATCAAGACATTTTTCTCGACCAAACTCTGCCCAAATACTCTCCCAACTTTCCTATATTACTCATAGAAGCCTAAAATTGGGATGAATTCTTCCCAAGGATGAATTTGGCTCAAATCAAAAAAGAGTTACCCGATTTTATGGTAATATCTTCTCTTATGTTATTTTGTTTTAATTTGCTTCTCCACCCCCCTAAATAGTTTTTATTCATTTATTTTGTAACAAAAACAGTATCCTAAATATACTAGGATGTTTTTATAAGAATTATTTGAGCTACACTTACACACACCTACATCTAATGGTTAAAGAACATATTGTTTCTGTGGATAGAGAATTTCTGCCTCACGAAACGATGATTGTTCAACACTCATATAACACCTTCAAATGTGGCCATTAAGATGTCACTATATTTATATATGATATATAATATGTTTATGTTTTACTTAAGGTTCTTTATTTTTCATTTATGGCATACCTTTATTGTTTCCATTATGGGTAAACGCGATATTTTCATTTTAGGAAGTGCGGACTACCGCCCCCTCAAAGTGATTTGAATCTTTAATGCCATATATGGGATGTATAATGGATGGAGTAAAAGGTATTATACATTATATTATACTGGAATTATATTATACCTTTATATAATTATAACTTTATTCCATTAAATATGAAATAGAAATGAAAGTATCATTCTTGTGTACGTACGGCTTACCGTCTCCATGAACGGTGCATTTCATTTCTTACCTCTAAATGTTATGTAATATTATAAATGAATGTATATACTAGATATATATAATGTATATGATATATAAATCATGAATATAATTATGGATATAATGGATATATTAACACATGAACAAAGTGTAATTATAAGAAGTTTATTTTTGACTCAAGTACCTAAGATCGACAAAACGACCATTATAAACTTAAATAATTACATAATGTTCATGACATGGTAATAAGTGATATAAAAGGAATAATGAACCTGAAAACGGTTCTTAAGAAGTTATAGATTAACTCTAGTTTATTATTCAGGAGATCAAGGAATGGTCAAGTGAATTCGGACACGAGGTAAGGGAACTTCTTAACCCAATTTCTATTCTTTGGGTTAATCTCATACTTTCAAATTATGTTATGATATTATTATGTCCTATCTTGTATTTGTAATTTCTTTATGTTTAATTATAGTGAATACACATAATAGATCTATTTTATTTAAAAAAATTTTTTTGTAATGAACTTCGTCTCAATCTCCTTTCATTGAGGCATATTTTGTTTTATACACAACTTTCTTTTATACGGTGTATAAACCCCTTTGACTTTTACTTTTATTCAAAAGGAATATTTTTATACGAAGATTTTTTACTAAACGACAAAAGGAATGTTTTTTTCTTACGTATACGGCAACCACGACTTCTCCGCCGCCATGACTATTATTTGAGTTTCGGCTTCCTCTATAAGCCATAACTTTTTTTAAATGAAAAAATAAATACAAAGATTTGATTTTCTTTTATTTTGGTATTGAAAATGGTTTTGAAAGTGTTTTTATTATATCAATGTGTTGTATTGATATCTTGTGATTGAAATTTGGAAATGTTATGTTTCCTTTATGCATGTTTTATGTGATATGTTTATGTTATGGTTTATGATATGTTCAAACCTGTTCAAATGAAGAATGCATTGGACTTAATAAGTGATGTGTGGACCCGCTATAGCTCCTCGATGCATCGGTAGGTCTAATGAGACAAACTAGTGTCTTAGCATGAGGCCTTGACAAAATCTTATTTGTAGTCCTGGAACGAGGCCTTGACTACGTGGTTATGATATCTGGCATTATGCATTCCATCGTTATGAAAGTGGTTATTGATATTGCATGTGATTATTCGACTAGTAGAATATCCATGTGAGTAAGTAAATGGAATTATTTAATTTATTTTTTCCATATTATTCTGAAGTTAAAGTTTAAAAAGGCTTTTGTTTTAGTTATACATTACCTTAAATGTTAATGTTTATTTACGAAAGCTTCCGCAATATTGTTATCCTTACTGAGCATCTGATCTCACCCCTTTCAATGTTTTAATATTTTCCAGGATGTGAAGAAGTATTGTATTAATGACCTGCAGGGATAGTCAGAAGAGGATATGAGTGTGGACTATGGAGACTTTGTTATAGTAATTTTTCACTTTATGATGTAATGTAACATTGATGAATGTATCTAGAGTTTCCAAAGCTACTAAACTAGTCCGTCTTTTGAGACTTGATCTTTTGTGATAATTCCAATGTTACGAAGTAGTGCACCGACTCTGGGCAACTGGGGTCAGGGTGTTACATTATTCTTCACTAACTCTATTAATTATTTTATGTTTTTCATATTTTTTTACAGCCCCATATCATGGATTTACATTTTTTTATACATCATGTGTTGGATTATTTATTATGATAGGTTTCCCACATGAACATTGTATGGATGAATATATTTAAAAAAACTATTTATTTCATTCCTCTATGCCTCTTAGATATTGGTTGTTCCATATTTATGTTTTTATTTCAATGTGGAATATTTTCAAAAAGATAACAAAAGTATGATTTATATATGAAAAGTAATTTCTTCATGTAATTTTTAAAAATTTATTTTATGCAATAAGTAAGTGATTCACATGGATAGACATTGTATAGACTCTTGGTGGCATCCTCTTAAGATTTAGTTCTGAAACACTAATTTTTATAATTGGAAATTTATAGATTTTCTTTTTAGGATACAAGTAAGGAGATGAGCATCATGTAGAGGATGGATCTCCAATATCATGTTTTCTTTGTAGTGGGATGCGATGGTGCTGACATATTGTCATGTAAAAATGGAACCATGTGTTGATTTGAGTTCTATATTTATAGTATTTTTATTATTTATTTATATTGTATTATCATGTTGTTGGATTTTACATTTCTATCTTGGTGTTCTGACATGTCATGTTCGATGTATGTCTCTTAGGATACTCTATTCTTTTCTATCTTATCACAAGACTATGGAGGGTGAGATTATTCAAACGTATCATTGTATGATTCATGGGTTCTCTTTGCCAACCCATGGTGATCGAAAACTTTCATTGAGCCTTATGATGATCCAATTTAGGTGTTATTATTTTTTACACAATTTGGTATATTACATATTCGATATGAAGGTAACAATTGATAAATTTTTGAGTTATCATTCAATTTATTGATAAATGAGTTTCTCAATCAATAATTTAAATGAAATTAATTATTTTTAGATAATTTGGATCTAATTAAAAAAGATTATTTTAAAATTATTTCTCTTTTATGATAAGTGAATATAATTGTTATTAAGATTTTTTATGAATAATATAATATGTTTTACATAGAACTTTATCAGAGTCTATAACATGTTTGAAAAAAAGATAAGGATATAAAAGTTTTATCTAGGATGAAGGAGTTTATTCAGTATGTTTATTAAAATATTATGGTTGTGGTGTCACCATCCATATGTGGAATATTGTAATGAATAATGTATTCATTTAATAATATTATTCTAAACACATAGAATTTCAAATATTATATAGATTCAATAGTTTATTTGTTAAATATTATCATTAAAATAAAAAATTGTTTACTATGAAAAAAAATTAGTTTCTATGTCTAAACATGATATTCTAAAAATATTATAGTATCTAAGAATCTAGTGTCAGAATGTATAGAATTTGGGAATTTAAATTTATAATGAATAAATAATTATATAAGACAAAATAAAAATTGAATGTAACATTATATCCTATATTTTTTGGATGTGTCTATAAAGAAATAGTGTAAAATTTATATTTTTTCCAAGACGATCACAAGGAAAAAAAATTATGTAATAGTTCATATAATTATGATAACGATGAAATTATAAAGAGTATAATCTAAAAAATGTAATTCATTAACATTATATCATTAAATTTGGGAAGTAATTGAGTTTCAATACTTATTTAGTGAGCTAAACTGTAGGAATTTGATTCCTAAGTCTCATCTTTTTTAAAAATTTCATAATTCATATCTCTTACCCATTAAGGATTTTAGTTTATTGTATTTTTATTATATTATCACAAAAATATATGGCATGAAATACATAGAGATGAATCAATTTAAAAAAAACAAAAGAGTACTAAATATAATGCTTATATGATGGTATGTCGTATATGATATAATAATACAGGTTCTTATTTGATTTTTTTATGTATTTCTAACATTGTTTAAAAATATATAATTTTTCATGTTATATACAAGGAAGTATCGACTTTCTCAATCATTCAAATTGGATGCATATATTATGTGAAATATAAGGATCATTAACCACTTAAAGAAACACATTGAGTTATCACTAACCAATGATCATTATTAAATGTAATAGGTTTTGATGATATGTAAATGTATTCATTGGTAATATTTTTATTAGAGATACACAATATATGCATGGGATAGAAAATATGTTTTATGCACTAGATGACCCACTTAGTTTACCACATGGAGGATCATACACAATTTATTTAGCATGTTAAGCTGAATATTTCATATTAAATCATCATACCTAAGGTTTTAAAGATACATATAATGAGAACCCCCACACATGGATTTATTTTTTATGTATTCATAGAGGATTAGATAATCAAGGAAATTATTGTTATGTTTTTTATTATATAATATATTGCAGATTAATGAGGATTGAAGGTTTTCCTCTCATATAAATATTTAGGACATATGTGCCCTTTTTTAAGATAGACTATGGAAGAATATATCCATACCCAGACTATATACATTTTATGTTCTTATAAATCTTGGTGTGGGGTATTTTATGTCCTTGTCTACATAAATTAATGACATGTGATTCCTTTATCGATAAGTTCAGTACATGCTGAGATGATTGGGAATGTATTATTAGTTATTGGATATTGACATATATCATTTTCTTATGGTTGGTAAAAATCCTAGAAAATGGGAACATATAAATATTAGACAAATGCATATGATAAATTTTGTTGACACTATTATAGATATATATGGGTATTATAGAAATCATGTTATACCCTTTTATAGATTGTGTAGCATTTATTCTAGTATAGATTCCCCTCTTTACATAAATTTATAACATATAGAATGCATAATTTTTTTCATCTCATAAAAGTATATGGGTTTAATCTTTTTTGGTTTATTGTATAGGGACTGATTTTTATATAACAAAGAGAGATACTCTAAAAGTAGTTTAGATTTCACTAAAAAAATTATTGGATATATATTCGTAAATAATTTCTTACGATGTGATACGTAGTGAATTTTATGATAGACCTCCAAAAAAATTTATGATATCAAAATTAATATTTGGATGTGGAATCAGAAGATACTATATATTCTAAAATATAACGTAAAGTGGAACTGAGTCTAACGAGATTCAATACAAGTGATAAATTGATAAAGATATTCCATAAATTTATATTAAATATGTATTTGAAATATCGTGTTCTATGATATGGGATTATCATAAGGATTGATATATAATATCATGGAACTTATTTTTCGACTCATAGTGTGAGATATTAAAATTTCAAAAGGAATGTTGAATTAAGATTTTTGACTCTCATTAAAACCCTATGATTGGATTATTGAAACATTAAGTGTAAACCATGAAGAATCTTCCCCAAATATCATTCATGATAAGTGTTTCATAAAATGAAATTCACTGGAGATTTGACTTGGTTAAGTGGTTACAAATAGTTGTAACCATAAGTTATTAACTATTACATTATGAATATAAGAGTAAACATTAGGAAACTAAAAAGTTCAATAATTCCATTATAAATAAGACCAAGACATTGAAATGCCCTTATGATCCTAAAATAGTAATTCTCACCACATTCTATCATTCTTAATGCTACCTTCCTTACCCTTATCTATAAAATATGAGATACTTGTATAACATAGTAATAATGAAACTTTAACCAATGACTTGGGCTCTTTATTCAATTCTTAGATATAACTTAAGGAATCAGTATTTTTATTTCATAAATGGTATTAATCAAGCATTGAATGATGAAAGACATAGAAGCACATTGGTTCAAGGAACTTGTTCTTTAATTTATATAATCATGGTTTCATTTTTAAAGCATGGGGTTTCTAGAATTTTGGTTTCTAGAATATTTCTATACGTTGATCATTTATTGTTTCATCTTTAGAAACCTAACACACACCTTTTGTATTTAATATTTTAATATCCATAAATTATTTATTATAATTAGTAATGAGAAAATATAATATAATGGGGAACAGTTTTATATAGTAATGTAACATGAACCACATATACATACCACTTATACTTATACAGGGGAATATATTTCTGATAAGGAAATTGTTCTCTAACCCCATATTCCATAAATAGTGTTAAAGTGGATCCAACTGTTTAAACATGGTTATTTTCAATCCTTTTTTTATTTTTCTAGTGATGCAATAACTGAATAGTTATTCAAACATGGTTAAAGGATATCCTAGACTACCCTTTATCATTCTATCAATCCAAATTAAAATATTTTAGGATATGACTTACAAAAATTGATATTTATGTTTTATGATAATTAAAAAATGAACAATTATTAAATCATTTTATTTTTATAACCTTAAAATACACCAAAATTTGAATCATACTCAAAATATTCTCTTATATGTACAATCATATCTAAATTATTCCTAATTAATGATAGGGTAATTATGTTCATCAATTGGATGAAACATTGCACAATTTTTCTCCACATTTCATGAGAATTAATTTAATGATTCCTTTTTAATATTATTCCCTTATGCATTCAAGAAAAACATTTGTGTGGATACAGACCCACTTTATAAAGTCAGTTGATCATTGGGATATACTAAAAATGATTTTAATTGTGTATCATGATTTAATGGATGGGATGTTTTCTTGTCCCCTATGTGGTTTTATTTCAAAGTTCCTGGCCCACTAGTTTATTTGATACATATTTAAGAAATCATTGATGGTAACAATACTTGTTACCTTAATCGCAAAAGTGATCGATCATTATAATGGATAGATGTGAGCATATATATATATATCATATCTTCTCAAACAGTCCCTTAGTGGTTCATTACATTATTTTTTAAATCCACATATAATGAACGTATATAATTTATCTCCGTATTAAGAAGTTGTATGTGTTGTGGAGTTAGGATCAGGCCCATAATAGGGGCTTCCTACATATCCCAATAGATTGAATCATAACCCATGTTGGTTGATGCATCATTATAAGACATGTCATACCATTTATGGAAATGTTATAAGGATGATTGTGGTTTTTTTAGTTCATGCATCCAGTACCAAACATATACTTTTATAGGTCATTCACATATGAAAAACTAGGCAACTCTGACCAAATATGTTCCATTTAATGTATTGAAACTATGACCATGATTCCTTGTAGTTTTCATTCAAATGACTAAGACCAATTCTAAGTAGTTTAACATCATGAATAAAATAAGACTATGAGAATTTACCTATCAATGTTAATTTGGAAATTATAAAAGAGAATTCATTTTCAGTTCATCCCATTTTATTTATTTAAAAAAGGGAATATTTGGTTTGTTCTTTCACCGAGTATGAGGACTATGGTTTTTATGGTTTATAAATAGGAAAATTATCAAGGCATAACCCTATTAAGTTCTTGGGGTATCTATGGTATCGTAAATGACAACATGATCATGTATTAAACAATGTAGAAGGCTCATTTTTTTCTCTGACATGAGGATCAAACATAATGTAGGTCGATCAAGGGATTAAACTGGAAATAGATGGTCATTATAATGATATAGTAGGATTAGGAGAGTATAGCTTGGAATTTTTTCCATAGAGTAACTCAACTGAAGACCGTAAAACTAAAATGTGATGGCTGAAGGATTACATAAGGGTAATAAGAGGTCAAATCAGGTGGTAGGGATGAGTGTCCTAGGGAAGGAATAGTTTCAATAGTGTCGTAATAATAGGAAACCTCATTGTTAACAGAATAAATGATTTTTAAAACCCTAAGGATCATATCAGTTGTGAGTAAAACCCTTAGTAAATCATATATAAAGATACTAATTCACACAATCAATGGAATCATTGATTTAATTGTGGAATGTTGAGAGGAATGGTAACATTTAGAATCCCAAAATAATTATCCACACCAAAATTTAATCCTTCAGATGATCATAATGGTATAAATATATCACTAGAACACTATCCTCAAAATATCAAAGTAACAAAAATTTCAAAGAGAATCATCTCACCCAAATAACCAATTTGAGTTTCACTTACTCAATTAGTTTCCCTAAACACACCTAATATTCATAAGAGAAATGATATCATATAATATGAAAAAGTACTGATTTTTATGGGTGGAAAATTAAGCCTAAATATATGGGTGTAGTCATCCTGATTATTCATTTCATTTAAATTAAAAAAGGGACAATACCTATGGAAATGTTATTATGTAGATCACTAAATAATTTCAAATAATGAAACCTTATTAGAGTATTCCAATCTATATTTTAGAGAGTTTACCACCTAGTTATTTGGTGATGCAAAATTATCACATTACCAGTCATATGTATATTACAATGTGAAGATGAAAAATCCCCATAACTCTCCTCAGTCTGAATACCTATCATTAGTGCAACAACATTGTTCCAATAACCTCCCCATTTTCTATAAAAATTGGGCTACTATTAATTTAACATCCCTTTTTCCCCATATGTTAATAGAAATAAAATTCAAAAATCTTGTATATTGTCCAATAATTGAGCATTAGTTCGATTTTCATAAACTAACAACCACCTCACCACTACTTTTTGAATGCATATTCCAATGAAATGCTAAAGACTAAAAGTTATTTGTATTTCCTCCATTTGGTAATATTATTGAAGCAATTATATATTTTCCAAAATTCTTAAAAACTCACACTTGATTATTATATAGAGTGTTTCATGTATTCTAATAATAATTTGAAAAAAACAAACATCTATGATTATATTACCTACAATGCTCCACCTCCATTACCATTAATTTATATAAGCCTGATAGAGGAGTCTTATTTCCTTAGGCTCTCCCAAAAACTTCTTGGTTTACATTTTTGTCCAGTTTAGATATCCATATAATTTATACTACTTTAGAACACCATCATTAACTAGCTTATAGATATATTTATTCATTAGGTAAATTCCCTTCTTCCTTGTATGGAGTACAAAATTTTGTAAAAAATGTTCCACAATTTAACTTTAATAGTAGAGAGAATATTTTTTGCAGATTCATAAAATATTCTCAATTTTACATTTTAACCACTCCATTTACTTATTGTCTTCAAATTCTATAACATATTCTACTAGAATTATGTAGAGTGAAATCACTATTTACAACATAAACATCTATCTAACCATGGTTCAGTTAAATGTAAATACATACCCAATTGTGATGTTTATATGAGTCTAAGATGCATTCATATTATGAATCAACGTCCCCAAAAAATATAAATTCATATTATCCTTATACTATTTTACTAGTCACATTTCCCATGTAGATCGCTACAATTGTTCCAATGTTACTAGTTATTCATGAACTAAAACCACTAAAATTTCATCCATTTAAATTCTAGGTCAGGCCTCACCGGATCTCAATATTCAAAGAATATCATATGGTGGTCTCATTGTATAACCTAAACTATTTTCCCTTGAACATTCCTCCATGATTTGAGTAATCCCAGAATAATTAGATCCATATAAACTATAATATTTTTTAGATAATTTAGTACCTCCATTAAAATAAACTGGAATTGAATTCAATTCATTGAATACATCTTTGGTTTTCATTAAATTATATTCCATCCAAAAAATATACTCATTAAATATAAAAATTATATTACTACTGATTTATATTTTTACATCATCCCAATGTCGAAATATATTTTATTCATCATCGTAGACATCAAAGACACATGAAAAAGATTTCATTCTATATAATATTTATATTTTTAATCTAAATGAGTGTTGAATAAACTTCTAAGACATTGAGGTGAGAAAAATCCCATTACATTCCTATCCATATTGATATTGGAAGATCATTACCTATTGGTTTAAGGATAATTTTATGGTTTATGTAAACTATTTTACCAACTAATTTCAACCAAAAGGTCTTGAGAATGCTAAAATATAGCTTAATTCTCTATTAAATTTTGATCAATGTCTGATTCATTAATTCATCTATGAAATTTTACTCATGATTTCTTGGACTTTTTTCTCATGCTCAAGTCCTTTTTGTCTGTAAAACATTAAAAAAACATCCACTATTCTCAGCCTAATTATCTGTTATAATAAATTTCATCTTACATCATGATTCTCTTTCATCCATAGATTTACATTTCATGAACTCAACAAACACTACATAATTATTTTCAAATAAGTATATCCATACTTAATCAATGGATATTTGAATAATTTTAAAACCATACTATGAACCTATAAGATATTTCATAAGGTTAGGTCCCCAGACATCTATAAGCACAATTTACAACATCATTCTCTAATGTATTCATTAAATCATATTGATACTCACATTTTTTTACATACCAAATTTAAAACTCCCATTACCTAAAATGGATGGAGGATTCATCTTGATCATACCATTTTCATCAAGTCCCTTTATATATTTCTAGGCATGGTTCCGATGAAAACAATTTTGACGATTTATGCTTCCACAAGTTGAAGTTCCTACAACTGTACTTCCAACTTACCATCTAGTCAGATAAAACGTTCTTTATTTTATACCTATAACTATGATAATAGATCCTATGGTGATTTTACAATATCCTTTAGAAAATAAAGTTCCATTTATTTTTTCAACTAACATACCAATCAAAATAAATTTCTTTTGATATTTATCAATTTTATGGACATCCTTTATCGTAATAAAAATTCTATTTCACATTGAACAATGATATCTCCCTTCCACATGATATTAAGAGATTTCTAATCTACATGATAAAATATTCCATTGTTTTTTGATACATTATTAGTTATTCTTACTTTTTGAACAATGGTGTGGTGAGATGCTCTATAATCTATAATCCACGAATCTATTGGACTTTTAAAAATCATAAGTATATTTTTACTATATTATATAATTATTAGATAAAAATGATCCCCTACAAGTGTTTGTCTTTCTAAATTTATATTATGATCGCATAAATACTTTTTTAGAAACTCCATTTCCCATAGTTCTAGTACAATGGGTCAGGTCTGGTGGATTTACCTCTACTCATTTATCTTTGGTTATCTTCTGATAATCTTCAAATTATTTAATAGGGAAAGTTACATAATCTATATGTACTAAATGATATATATGAATGTTTTTGTTTCCCAATCTTTCAGTTTTCGTCATTCAGAATAAACTTCCATAAATCTACAAATATAATTTTTTATTTTCCATTAGAGTTAATTTAAAATGGTACAATTTATTCTCGTTATTCCATAAATAATGGCAAAAATAATATTTCCAAAAAAATTTAAAAATTTTGTTTACACAAACTCATGAAATATATGTATCATGTTTAAATCATTCAAAAATTAAACAATATATCTTCTTTAAGATAGCCAAATTCTAAATGTCCATCACATTAAGCATGCTTTACTAAGTATAGTAGGATTCTCAAACATATATTTCACAGATGACATTAATATTGATTCCTTATTATCATTTATTATGATTAAATAAATATTCCAATATATGTTCACACACATAAAACATAAAGCCTTTTGATCCGGAATTTCAAATTCATCTTTCTCTATTTTCTCCAGTTTCTTACCTTTTAAAAAAATTTCAATATTTTACAACATTTGATGTTCCACAATATGAATCCTCTAGAAACATATTTCTACACCATCGAATATATTAATCTATACCTATAAATATTTTGATTCCATCACTTTTAAATAACAAAAATCCCACTGAATCAAAATAATATGAACCTGATAATAATTTTACCAATTTTTTGTTAAGAAAACTATTGAGAAAATGAGAAGGACCTTATTATTCTCTAATACCAAATTTTGATATTATATCACTTATTTTCACAATATAAGGGGACAATTTTGATAATAATTATAATATAAATATATCACTGAAATAGTATACTACCAATGTAAATGTATTATAACTAAGAAGAGAATCATCTTGACCAAATCACCAATTTGAGTTTCACATAATCATATATTTTCACTGAAACTAACCTATCATTAAAAATGTAAATTAAATAATGTTTAAATGGTTTATAAATTAATTATACATATATTAGGATAATAATATTATTTCTCTATTTCATCAAATGTAAAAATTTACATTCATAGTGAAAACTAAACCACACATATCACTAACTCCTAACAAAGGATAAAACCTTAATAAAGTAATATCAATCTCATTTTTTATATAATTTTACCATATAATATGATTAATCTATCTTCCATCATTCTATACATTCAATCTATTGCGTTGTGAAACTATTCACACCCTATTGATTTCCTCAGTCTGACTGCCAATCACAAGTACAACAACATTGTTCCCAGCTCATCAATCATTTCCTTAAATATTGTTCATCAAATTAATTTGAATGCACATTTTCCCATTAGGGTACTGGAAACACCTACCAAAATTATATTATTTTTAAAACAAGTTGAACAAAAATTGGAATTTCACTAACTTATAATCACCGCACTACAACCCGTTAAAACCACCTATTTCTAAACTCGCAAGGAAAAAAGAGTTATCCAGAGTTCCTCCATTAGGTAAAATTTCTTGAGTATTTAAAAAGTTTTCCAAATACCATTGGTTAAAATAACCAAATAATTAAAATAAATTGGGAGTAGTCCTTGATGGGATAATATTTTTAGTATTTAGGCCATGGTGGAAAAAGGTGAAAAAAATTATTTGGATTAATTGACTCATCTCAGGTAAGTGAACCATGAAACATATTGGGTATAAGAGTGGCCTTGTCATCTAGGAAAGGTGTCCATAAAAATTAATTAAATATAATTCATGTCATTCATGATGATTATACATTAAATATTTTGAAAAAATTACTATAATAAATATCAATTTCGCATAAAATTAGAGTTCTATGTGAGAGGGTAGGGCTCACCAATGTTTTCGTGTATCAAGGCTATAGAGAATAAAAGAATTTTTTAGACATATCTATATAAAGGATCTCCATGGGAACCCTTCTTAAGGGATCTCATATAGGGTTAATCATGAATTATTTATATGGGGGAGGCTTCGTGAAGCTATTAAATGTGGGAGCATTCACTGGATTAAATACACAAGTTCCCAAATGATTCCATGAAAACTTAAACAAATGAAATTCTTTGAAAAGTTATATATTTTTAAATAAAATAACATCTAAAAAACTTCATTCTAAGGAAATTAATTCCATTATAAATTTTTTTTGGTATAGGTTATTTATAAGATTGATGGATAGATATTTCCTCAGAAATGGGGTATCCATCACAAAAATATATGGTATTAGATCACATAGTAATTCCACTTTATAGTTGAAAACAAAATAATTTCACAATCAATTAAAAACATTGAGACCATATATGATCAATGATTTAGTATTACTCATTCAATAATTTAGTATAACATAATAAGTCCATTACTATAATATGGTGAAGGATTTCATCTAGTATGATAAAGGATTTATTCTAATGAAAAATGGTTTTATTATACCATGACCACAAACCATCATCATGATCAATCCTATAAGGATGAAAATTGTTCTTCCGTTATATCTAAAAAGAGGTTTTTATTACATAATAATGTTATCAAACAAAATAGGATCTCAACTATAATTCCAAAATTGAAATTTTCATAAAATTTCTTTTCCTTTCATTGAAGTAAGATCCTTTTTTGAATGATTAGGTTTTTAGAGTGAAGTTTTTGCATTTCCATTTTTTATTTACCATTAGACTTCTCTAAATTGACGATTAAATTACCCCTTCATCAATAAATTACCCCAAAACGGAATTTCTTCCAATAATAATTATGGGGATATAATTATGATGAAATAATATTTCTTGTGTTCTATATTATATTCCACCATAATATATAGATTGAAGGGGGAGCTACATAGCACATTGCGGTTTAGCTGTTATTCTTCAAAGTTTCTCTCGGGTAAAAATGAGTCACATTTTTTGAAATATAAACAATAAAAACTCTATATAGACAGTACATGGTTATTTTAAAAAAAACTATAAACACATAAATGTATGTGAACTCCGGCATCAAAAAGTACTTAAGTGAATTTCATTGATCATTGTATTCATAATTTTTATATAGAAACCATATTGTTACTATAATAAATTTCTTAATTTTTCTATCATTATATTTTCCATCTTATAAATCCTCTCTATTAATAGAATATGACATAATGTATCAAATTTTTTCACTTTGTAGAAACTAATCAGAACAAAATATATTTATGATACCATATAATGAGGTGAACAATGATGACTAATAGCAATCAACATATTCAACACTAATGAATAAATATGAAGAATTTACTTCTTTAGGATCTAATGGAGAGTATAGGACTTTGAGGATATCTTATATCACAGAGACTAGTCATCTATATATTTGGGTTATTAAGTAAAGCACCCATTTTATGAACTTTGGCTAATGAACTAGCTAAGACATTGGAACAATGATCACAATGAGATTTCATGACCCAACATTTCTATGATGTGGTTCTCTGTTGAGAACGATGGTCATGTAGAGGGTTGTGTTCTTAGTTATGCTCCTTTGAGTATATAAAATATACCATGTACTTTATAATATAAACAACATATCAATTTATCCATCATGAAGTTATACCTTACCAACCCAAAAATGGTGTGGTCTTCAAGATTAGATAGTTTATCTAGAGATGTCTTTAGTATGTATTGAGATATTTCATTTTTGGTGAGTCAGAGATGTGTTCAGTTTATGTATGTTATTTATGTGGTTGTGATATAAAACATTTTTTGTGTATTGTACTTTTTTCCCACTGTATCAAGAAGACTAAGCTATATTTAACCCGTAGATGGAACCTTGAGAAAAAATTTATATTCTTGCAAGAGGATTTTAGGATAAGCAGCTATTATATGAAAATTATTATTGGGGATCCAATCCTATGATGTATTTATGATGAGTTAATCCCTATAACTTATCCATGGTAAAATTAATAAAGGAATCATCCTCTCTCAGTGCGGGTTTTTTCATCTATAAAGGAATGTTGTATTCTGGGATATTCAACAACATGTTGAAATTCCCTTCATCACAAAGGCTGAATGTTTCCTTATGTCAAATGTTTTGGAGGCTTAGATAACTATTTTCTAATTTTTTCCAACTAGAAATACCCATGTAACTATTGGTTATTATTTTACAAAAAAATTATATGTTACATATTACAAATGGGGTTGGGGTGACACCCTTAGAATCAGCTAACTGATCATCCTGGTGGACATCCATTCAATGCTTATTAGGGGGTATCTTCTCAAAGTTAATGAGTCACATAATGGTGTAATGATTGATAATTTTTTATGGTCTGTTACATAGAATTCGAAAATCAGATCTACCTGGTAGATTTTACCTAATATATAATAGTAATTTGGAAACTTCTATAAGAGAATGTCTTTGTTCTAGCTTGTTTATCCTTTCCATGTGTTATTGGATTATATCATAGCCCATATGGAAATTTATGATTCTATAAATGAAAACAAAGACATGTAATCAGTTTATTAGTTAACAATTTAAAATATTAATTTTTAATTCACTCTCACTTAGTGTTTGAGATGTGGGATATATTTTTATTTTTTAAAACTAGTTCATATTTTCACAATACCCCTCCCTAACTAGAACAATCATTGTCAGTGTTATTGAAACCCATATATACCATCAATACTTAATGACATTGAATCGGTGTGTGTGTTTTCTGTGTGGGAAACTATGATCATAGATAAGACAATTTACATAGACCCAACAGATTTTTTTATCAATTACATTTTATGAAAAGAAGTTTCCTTCCCCAACTCAAGTTGTTTGAGTTTAATGGGATCCCATGGTTACACACATGATATAGTTTTTTATAATATGGAAGGTGATTCATATTAATTTTAACTTACCAAAAATTAATGTAATCTCCTTGGTATTTCATTAGTATATTGAAACCTAGATTTGAAGATACCCATGTGGAAAATTGACTGATTAGGTGCAGCAATTCAAGAGTCCACTAGTGAATGAAGGGATTGAATAAAAGGTATTTATGGATGAGGGAGGACCCCATTATAGGATCATTCCAAGGAATATACTTTTTTATCAGATAAATATGAAATTATTGAGCCACCTCAATAATTCTCCTTTGATTTCTCAGTTATCTCTATTATCAACCGAACCTATTAATGTTCAATTTATAGAAGCCTGGATGGAGTAGGATCCTTAGACGAGAAAGTTATCCAAAAATATTAGTTATCATTCCATATAGTTAGATGAATTTATTCTAATATAAAACTATAAGGTCACCACACCCTTTAATATCTTCTATATGAAGCATCTTGAAGAATTGAAATCCTATATCAGGGAGATTAAAGTCATGATCTACTCACTAATTTCCAAAACGTTTATTTGAACTTAGTAATCAACCTAATGTAAAATGATTTAGGTTTATAAAAAGATATATATGAAATTAATAATGGTGATGGGATAGGTTATGAGGAGGTTCCCCTAGAAGTAGGGTACATGATTGATGCGGTGGAGGCCGGTCAAAAATCTCATTGGTAAGAGTTAAACTACATTCCCATCTATAAATAATATATTAATTTTTATTTAACCATTTATTTCCTACTTATTCATTTTATTTTTCTAGCATTTTCTAGATTCTCTCTATATCTCTAGAATACTACATTAGACGAACACTTATTAAACCAAGTAATTACTTCAGTGAATGGGTTGAATAAATCCATTCTCTTTCTGAAATGTCACTACATCATGAGGAGGTCTCTAATTCTCTAGGGGTTTTCGCAATTCCATGACTAGTGGTTCAACATAGATATATAACATTCAATGAAATTAATAGGTTGGAGTAGGGGATGTTACTTTATTTTCATCAATGTATATGGTTTTTCAGTAAATTGGGTATCTGTAAAGTAATTCCCCAAGTCACTTTTATAACTTCACACTTATCCACCATCTTGATCATGTTTTGATCCATCCATCAAGGGGTTAGGGATATCTAATTCCCTAGATCATATGACATAGAACCCCTAAAATGTACATTTACTAAAATAACATTCACTAATATAACATTAACTAAAATAATACCTGAAGAATCTCAAGAGTTTCAAAAATAAAATACTGATTTTAATGTTCCATCCAATGATTTTTCTCATTGAGGCTCAGTAGGAAACCTTATTGATGTCCAAACACTATTTAATGTTCCTCAATTTCAAGATTTTTAGTCAATTTTTCTCTATATGAAAGGACACTAATATGAAATTTTTACTTTATGTGTCAGTTCTACTAATCAGAATATGTTTTTATGTGTAGTTAATAATAGTTCCGTAACATTCATATTTTAAAAAAATATATCATCTAGTCTAAAATATCCAATGGAGGGTATAGTTATTTTTTAGTAGGAGAAGGCATAATAATTATTAGTACAGGGAAAACCATGAGGAGAACCCATTATTTCACCTTTTGATAGAGTGGTTATGGTTAAAGATGTAAAAGGTATAATGATTTAAGAATGGTATTCACATGCTTTTACATTTTATCTTATTTCGTTTCTATTATCTAGTATATTTTAGATATAAATTTTTATACACCTTCCTCGGACCATGGAAACTCGTGGGGTCACTAATCTATTTTCCCAAGTGAAATATGTTGTAGGGATTTTATCTAGTTCATTGTTAACTCATTTGACAGATTTTAAGACCATAACATCTCTGAGTGATTTGGATATAAAACATATTCCAATTCCAACAATTTACTATAAATCAAACCCCCCATATAACTCACTTAAATAAAGGATATAGAAGTGGATATTGGGGAACATCTATATGTTGGTTCAAGAGACATCGCCCAATGTTCTAAATATCCAATTATTTAACCACAAACACATGTGTGGAAACCTATTCTATAGTGGGTTGTAGTACCATGATATCCTTAATATTCTCTTGGTAAAAATCATAAATAAAGGGGGATTAGTGGAATTCTAGTTGAATAATTCTATTATAAGAATATATGGATTGTTTTTCCAATCATACAGCCACAATATTTCATAAATATAATCAACATGAACCAGTGGTAATAATGGGGAAACATAAATTGATGGATGGAAGTTAATTATTGTAAAAAAATTATTAAGGGACATACAAAGTCGATAAATCTATTGGAGAAGAGAAAAAAACGCTTTGAGGAATAAAAACATAAAGGGAAGGATATTTTAACAATGGTAGAAGTGTTGTAACATGATAAAAACTTAGAAGTGACAATGTTAGATTAAATTCATTTATAAATTAATAACTCAAGGAATATAATAACCCAAATATATAAATCCATCATGTCTACATTATAACCGTGTTTCATTTCAATATTCCACTTTTAGCTTGCTTAAAAGATAGTATAGGTTGTGGATTATTACCTTTTTATGATGATATAACTTTTTGTCTCTAGATATTATCAATTAATTGACTCTCTTGTCACTTCCTCTATCAATTCATAAAAATATATCAAATTTATAAGGATTAATATTAAAATAGTCAAATTAACAGGGTAAATCATAGCTTTTAAACACTTGAGTCAATGATAAAATTTCAAAATCAATATATTATCTTTGATATATACACCGTAAAACAAATATTAGAGATATATACTTATAATAAATTTAAAATTAATATTATATGGGGTGGGGTCATGAGACAAAAGAAAATAAAATTTTATTTCCTTCTGAATGTGTACTTTTTTTATATTGGATGTCTAGATATGTAGCACATTTAACATAATTTAAAAACAATGTTAGTTCATTAGGATCTATTCCTCTTAAACTAGTACTCTAATATAGATATAGGTAGGGTAGTAATATTGAAAATTTACTATCACCATATTCCATGGACATCTCATTACTTTATGAGAGTTTGAATGACTAGAAAAAATGATAATACAAAATAGGGTTTTTATGGAGAATTTAACGAAAAAAGGAACCATGTACACCTGAAATTAATCCTCTAGGAATTTTACATAGACATTATAAACCTATATCTATGAACAATGTATAAGAAATCTGATGGTTTTCAAAAATAAGATACACAACACTGAAATATTGAATTTTTATACAGCCAAATTTTCATCTCTTTACATTTAAAGTAATTTTATTACATAACAAAAATTTCCCTCATCTATGAATGGGGAGATTCTTAGAATGTTAGTACACAAATTTTCCATATGCCACCCTTTATTTGTTTTAAACCTAAAAATGTTTTCCATTTTCCTTTCAGTGGATCACATTTTTTATAGGATATGTGAGGTTCATACCGTGAGATTAAATAATATACTTTTCTTAGTATTTATTTTTCGTTTTTTCAAGCTAGTGAGTACTATGCCATTTTATGTTAGTGGTTTAATGTATTATTAGCTAGATTCAGGATTTTGTTATTTGATTTCAAACTTATTTGATGATAATATAGATGAATATTATGTTTATAATGTTTCAACTAAATTATAATTCATACTATATATAAAAAATGATAACACAAACCCAATGTGAATTGAGGTCATAATGAAAATATATCTTACCACAAGGGAAAATGTTTATTGATTAATGTTAGGATGCATAGACCAATAGTTTTGTGGGTTTAATGTCATATATATTTCAAAAAATGAGATATTATATGAAATTATAAGGAAAAAAGAGATAAACTAACATGAATGTGTGATGCACAATGATATATTAGAAAACCTTGTGCAGGGTTTCACTTAGTTTAAGGTCATATTGCTCTGACCAAAAGTTATTAGGGTTTAAGTTTGTACAAATTTGGTCAGTAATTATGACTATATTTTGGAAGTATAAGAAAAATTAACATGACATGAGTGAGACATTTAGGAATAATGTGATAAATCATGGGTACAAATTATGTACACGAGATATGTTTATAAATATTAGACTAATTTAGAGGGTTTTCATAAACCAAATAAGGATTGAGAGATAGGAATCCATGAAAACATTTTAATAAGAAATGATAATTAATAAAATCATAACTACAGTCATTAGAATATAATTTAGATGAATTAGGGCAAATATGAGATGTGATAATACTATCAAAATTTGAGGAATGGGTGCACTATAGTGTTATAGAGGGAATATAGGGTCAATAGATCTATTCCATAGGGTAAAATTTGACCTATTGTTATTTTAAAAATTGTCATATATTTGATTTATTTGATAGTTCCAAGAATAGGAGATAATTTTAGGAATATAATCACTTATTTACATTAGCTTTAGAAAATATGTCCTTTTAAATACAATTTACAATGGGGATTTTTTCCATCTCTATTAACCCATCATAGATAACATTTTTCCATGTACTGATTTTAATTTAAATTTTTTGATGTGATGTGTAAAGGGAATTTATAAGTGTATATGCTAAATGTATATCATTTTTGGAGATCACTTAGATATAGAAACCCACAAAAGTATATATAAAATTTTTTAGGAATGTGTTCTCATTTTTTTATATTATTTATTCTTCTAAAAAAACTATGTAAAATAATAAAATTTAAAAACATTAAAAAATAATACTACCATATCATTTTTATCCAATATAATTTTTTTTCGTTTATATAGTAACACTGTTTGGGATATACAAATTTTTTATTTTCTCAATCTGATCATGTGATTATTATTTAAATTGTTTTGATTCATTATTATAAGATTTTAATGAATTATCACTATCATTCATTCACTGAAAAAATATTCGACGAACATGTTTTTTTAGACACTAAATTTCAATCATTCTCATATGTGTAATATAGAATTATATTTCCATACTCATGATTACTATAGATAATTTTTACATCATTACCTATTTCACTTCCCATTCAATAAATATTATCTTTTTTATATCTTTTAAAAATCTACATCATTTTCCATCAATGAAGTAGTCTATTGTAATGTTATACATTAATTATTGAGGTAATAGTTTTATTTATTTTTACTCTCTAACATAATGCTCTGGCCATATATTATATAATTTTTTAAACCATATGAATCTATGAAAATAATTTTTAGTATAACCCTGTTGTTTATAACATTCTCTACCATATCATGAAAACATTCAGGATGAGTATCCATAAATGTGTGGGGAAATGAATCTTCCATATATAGGGATTTTAATGGATGGTGAGTAGTTTTATAATCCATGATAGACAAGATCTCCCATTTTTATTTGTTTCATTATATAGTGGTTATATTCAAGGCATGTATATTTTTATATGGAAATAAAAATTCTTTTTATTTTTAATAAGGATTTCATTTTTTGTTATTACATAGTAACCATTGAATAATAGGATACATATAAAAGTGAAAGTCTATTAATTAAATAACTAACTATTTTCTTGTAGTCTATTTTAGTTTATGTTCAATTCTTAATGAGATAATTATATGTTTCTTCCAATTTGAATTTTTTTATATTTATTTCATGGGGTTTTAATGAGTCACTTAACTTTTATTTCTAAAAATTGTATATGAATGAGTTATTCCCAAAATTTCTTACGTATGTTGATATTTTCAATTTTTTGAGAGAAATAAATATTTTTTGTGTGTGGAAATAAGATTTTTAACCAGACACATAGACTGAAATTTAACATGAATATATTTCAATATTATTCTCTTAATTTTATCTAAAAATGTCACTTTTTTATAACCCACCATCTGAAATCCTTAAAGAACATTTGAACTAAATGTAATGTCCCCATTATTGGTGAAATATTTTAATTTCCAAATAGTGGGGATTTGCAATTTATGAAAATAATATGGTGAGAAGTCTCGTGTATGATAATTAATCATTGATTTGATTATTAATTATCATGTGTAACTATAGTGATGGTGACATGGGTGAAATCTATGATGTCTATGCTTATATTCATTAGTTGTTTTTAGAAATTTTCATATAGTAGTAAAAAAAATTATGTGTGGGGGGATTTAAATCAAGTTGAAATCCTTTTTTTAACACACTATTAACATAATTTTAATTGGTTCAATTACCAATTTTTAGTTTTTCATGTTATTTATATTGTTTTTTAATATTATAAATTTATAATTTTTATACAATTATATGTTATTATTATTTATTATTATTATTATATATTATGATTATAAAATATTTCATATATTCATAAAATTATATATTAATTTCAAATTTATTACTATAATAATAATAATTATTATTATTACTAATATTAATACTATTGAGAATCCCATTTGGATTTATTTTTTAGTTAATAAGAAATTTTTTGTTATGATTGGAAGGACATAACATTTTTTCATATGCTATGAAAGAAATAATGAGATGTCACTTGATTAATTGGAGAAGCCTTGGAATTATTTAAAGATAACTTGGAATTCTTATGTTTTCTAGTATAATGATAATTTCATGGATTCTATTTTGGAAATAATAAATTATCTGTGATATTGTATGAATTCCCCTATTGAGCGCATGGATTTTTATATGCCATAAAACATACTGAATTTCTTTATATGATTTAGGAAGTGCAAGCACATTACTTGATGATTTAGGAACATAATTTTGAAAGATCATGTGTAAGAATTTTCAAATCTTTTCATATGACTTTTTGTTCATTACATCAAACATATATATCACACATATGACTTCTTTATAAAATTTTAATCTTTAGAGATGAGACTGTGGGACTTCCACATCAAATTTCTAAGTCATGTATGACTTCAAATATTAAAAAAATATCCAACTTTTTTATATGAAAAATTATATCACATATTTAAATATGAATAAAAAATAACTAAGATGATGATTTTGTTTTTATTTAATATTATAAACATAATAATTCTTTTTTAAACCATGATATAAGCCTTCATTGAGAATGAATAATTGAGATGAATGAGGAAGAGGTCACTGCTATGTTTATCTAATATTTTTAAATGAAATTATTTTTAATATAAAATTTGACATTAAATAGGATATGTCTCTTAATACTCCAAATGGATGCTATATCTTGAGCTATGATTTTCATAGACTTTCATCCCATAATAGAATTCACCATGTCGTAAGATGCAGTTTGTTCTGTTTTTTACATCCATAGAGAATATTTATTTATGTCGGTTGTTAGTATATTATTAAGATCAAGTTAATGTAGTGTTGTTTTATAAGATCTTGTTATAATATATTTGTATGATATTGTGAGAAAATTGATTAAAGTTAAAGGGGGTATCTGCTTAAAGGAAAATGGTGCCTTCAGATTATTGTATGAGAGGATATGGGTGCCTTCCCCCAAGAAGGGGCCAGTAAGAAATGTGTGAATGATAAATCTTAAAAAATGTTTATATGATCATTGTTAATCCTATATGGAATATCTATACAACCATTTATATATGAATTTATATCAAATTGAAGTAATCATTTGTTTAAATGTGACACATCTATAAAAAAACTTCAGTAATAAAAGAGAATAGTAGTGTGTGTAATATAGTATGTACTCTTGGAAAACCTAAACAAAAAAAGAACTTGAATGCATTTACTTATTTGTACATATTGAATTAATATAATAATATATAATTTTTTTTCTATAGTGTCCAATTGGAGGAGAAAGTGAGAACAAATAATTATTTCTTACTACATGTGAAATTATATCATCAGGAAAATTCTAAAAAAGGATAACATATCTCTCATAGGAATAGGATTTGTGGACATGAAGGATAAAAATGATGACCCACCACTACACTAGTAGAAAAGGGATATAAATATCCAATACATAATAGATAAGAGAGCATTATGTAACCTAATTGGATATAGTATAATGAATTATTACGGAGACTTTTCAAAGAGAATAATTTTAAGAGATAAATTAATCCCATGAGAGTTAGTATAAAGATCCCATGAGGAGGTAGTCTCTCAATCACAAGGAATAAGAACTTATGTGGATCTTCAAATATAATTTTTAAGTGATATTTTTTTTTATTTACTCAATATAATATATATTTGATAATAAAGGCATAATAACTCAACCTAATCCTATAATGGAGTTGGATTTTAAGTAAAAGCCTTGTAAATCATTTTATTTTGTTCCATTAAATTAATGAATTAATTTGGAAAGGTTGTGAGGAATACGAAGATTGGATCATGAATATAACAAAACTACTATGTGAATGTAATAAAAATAATGCATATAAATTAAAAGTTATAATTGATTCATTACATCCCTATATCAGTGATCTCACTAGTCCTAGGCACTACAAGTTCTATAAGAGTGAGGATACCTCTCAAATATCTAAAGATAGGCATAGAGAATTTCAATTCTATAAATAGTAGAGATATATATCTTTTATAGAAATAATATTAATTTTTTTAACAACTGGATAGTTCTATAATATATATAATAATATATTTAGGATAGTGATGGTATAGAAATTGTATTTAGTCAATTTAAAATAAATACTCCCACGGTTTTTGCTAACAAAAGGAATCATGAAGTGGATAGTAATGCTAGAAATTACATATTAAAATATCTCTCTAATAAAGAAAAAAACCATAATATGACTTCCAAATACTATGTACACATGGGATATGATGTAAAATATGTATGATGGTAATGTGAAGATTAAAGAAGACAAATAACAAATTTGGGTGTCTATGTTTGAAGACACATGGAACATTGATGATGATACTATAGAGGAATACATTAAAATTTATAATTATATTTTCATACATATTATTAGATTTTGAGAAAATATAGAGTATTCGTAAATTATAAAGAATTTATTGAAAATTTTGTAATCACCAAAGATTTTATGATATCATTATCTTCAAATAAATTTAATTTTTTTGATATATTATAATACACACAACCCAGAGTCTAAATGAATCATAATATAATATATTGTTATAACATAGCCATTAATGTTTTAGAGGGAATACAAATAACCTAATTATAAAAAAAAATTATTAATTTTTTAGAATAATAAAATATATTGAAAAATATGTACTCAATTTTTAGTAAATTATTTATATGCTTCAAAAATACATTTTTTCTCAAATATGATCTATGATACTTTTGTGGGAAATTAATATAAAAATTTATAAAAATTTATAAAAAGTTACAATTATTAACTAAATTTTTGATAGAATCATAAAAATTATCATAGATATAAATTGTATGAATTTTCTTATAAGATTCATTTTTAATGAATAGTGAAAATTATTAGATTTTGTTAGAAATATTCTTTCATGAATTCAAAGATATTATTTAAAAAAATAAATTAAATGTAAAATTGCATAATTTATATTATTAATAATATAGTTATGGTTATTAGAGTCAATTATATTTTTTATTTTGGTATACAAACATTTTATACATAAGAAAACCTTTATTATGGAAAACTTCTTTTCACCGCATTTTTTGGGTTTAATTTTGATTTTAATTCTGAAAAGTACATAAATTGAATTTTTGAAAATTTATTCCATATTTAAAATTAAAATAATTAATATTATATAATAATTTTAATTTCATTTATGTTCATAATTAATGGCAAAAACAAAAAATATTTTTTTGTACAGAAAAGGTTAAGATGTGCTTACCGATGGTTAAACTTAATGATATTAGTATTTCTTACAATTAAACTTATATAAATCCTATTGTGTTCCCATATTATGTCCTCCACATATCCCAGCTTTAAATATCTATCCATTTGGACCATTTTTCTTAAGTATTACGTTATAATATTTTAATCATTTTATAAATTTCATTTGTATCCTCTCACCCACTTATAAAAGGACACCACTCCTTTAACTTATTAAACCCAATTGAGCAATATAACTCAACAAAACCATTCCAAATTCTATTCTCAACAACCATAAAAATTAATTATAGGTGGTTTTACACATAAAACTACATTCCACGGTTCCTTGATGATGGATCTAAAGGAGTACTACAGAAAAAGAGATAATAATCTCACCTATTCTGTTAAAAATTATCACTTCCTATAAATCGAGTAAATATATGGTATTAATAAAAAAATAGTATCATAAAAAAAATTAAATTTTATTGGGATTATGTAATCGCCATTATTCACCATATTTTACATCATATGGGATGTGAAATTATCACTCATGCATACATGTTGACTACCACCTCCACATAGTGATACAATTCATTTTCAATCACTTTCTTTCATAGATGAGTAATATGATGGGTTAAATGTTTATAAATGATTTTTATCACATAATATTTTTTTTAATTTTATTATCATATATAACTTCAGAACTTCCAATACTTTGGAAAAAATAAGATCGCTTATTTGTATGTGTGGACTACCACATCTAGGATGTGATGTGATTCATGTTGCATTTTTTCTTTAAAAGGATATAAATGAGGAAATATTTAATAAATATATATGATTTATATGAAATAAAAATTATTATATAATGTCTAATTATTGTTAATATTTCTTGTGTTTCATTAGTCAAAAAATGGAATCTGGGTTCCTGTGTATGCAAAACTTACCATCTCCATAAACAGTGTATTTCATTTTTATATATATTCCCTTTATTAATGACTACATCTAAATATATATATAATTAATTTATATGATTTTTTATCACTTTCAATATTGTTCGTACTATGTTACCATGATCAATGTTCAAGTACTGGAACTTCCAAATAGAAATTCTCCTTAAAAATGAAATAGATAACACCAGGAAATAGTTATTTTAATAATGAATTTATAAAAAATGTGTGTCTAAATGTTATAAGTGGATCACATATTACAATATACTCATATAATTGAAGTGTTTATAGAAATAAAATAATTCAAAATTTATTATACTAGAGGTTATGTCTCTTTTAATGAAAGATGAACTTGAGGTAGGGGATTTATGTAACAATCTCATCATTTGTCAGGATTTTTTATGATTAAGTTTTCATAGATTAAATTTCATAGCCTATCTCTCGTGAATTAAAAGAATTTTATTCTCCTCATGTTATTTTTGTATAATACATTTTATTCCTTTTTTACATGTTTTATATTCATTTTAATCCCATTAAAACCCCGAGAGATTGAAAGACTTTTGTTAAGGAAATCCAACTTACATTCTCAATTCAATTAAAGATATAATTTATCCCATATACATGTTTCTAAAAAAAATTTCACGAATGATTTTTATAATATTTTATGCTCTTTAAATTCATTTTTCCTATGATTTATTTGGTTACAAAATTATTTAAAATGAATATTTTTTTCATTTTCTAAAAGAGGCAGCATTGAATTTTTACCAAAATTAAGAAAGAAATATTTGTTTTAACATGCATTAAATGAATCAAATTCCACAAAATCATGAATAATTAATTATTTGAATATTAAATTGAAATTTTAAAATTTTATTTTGAAATAAAAAAATCAATAATATTTGGTAAGTAATATGATTTTATATAAATTCATTCAATGTAAAAAAGTGTATTTACATCAAGAAATGTTCAAGTGGTCTTTTAAAGGAATTGTTTCATCTATGATAACATCCTTTGATAATATATATCCTTTACTAATGATATTGTTCAATTATGACATATAATTTAATAATTTGTATGGTTTATAATTATTATTATTTAAGGATTATGATATGAAATTTATTTCTTGACCATTTTTTAATTATGTTATGAACAAATGTTTGTGAGCCCTATTTATTTTCCATAGGTTATGCTATTGTAAAATAATGAAACGATATTGAAATCTGTTTACTTTAAATGTGTAATACTATGTTAAATTCTTCATGATATTTTTTAAAACATATATATTATATTAACTATATAATGGTGGACCTAAAATTATATATCCCTCATATGAGTTTGGTTAATGATGGATTTTTCATGGATAATAAGGACTAGAATAGGGATTGAACAAACATTAGTAAGGGCCTTTGTCCAAAACCATATTCTTGGAGTGAATCGTGATTAATGATATGATGTAATTAGTAATTTCACCCAATCCACTATTATATTATTAGAATTAATCCTTAATTAATGAAATGTTTTAAATTATTATGTGTATTATTTAATCTTATGTATGATTATAATGTTATGATCTCATGAAACATGTTCTTTACTTACATTAGGATTTTATTCTTATTATCTTCCATGATTTATGTCATGACTCAAGATTATGGTCTATGATTTTTTTGATATTATTTTCAAATGTTAATCTCATGTTGTGAATCCCTTATGCTCATATTTTGGTTTAATGATCATTGATGTCTCCCTTTTTTACATTTATGGAGCTTCTAAGCTCGCCCTTTATTATGTTTCCTTTCTCTAGGTTTTAAATAAATGTTTGAAGTATGTGATTACTCTAAATCTAGATAAATATTAATAAATTAGTGGGATATTATGTAGATATAATTTGGAATGGTTCTTTATGTATTCATGTTTTCAAATACACTAAACCAATAAAATTATGGAATGGATCATAATGTTATGTATTTGAATATTAATCTAATAAGATGTAATATTTTTTTCTGAAATGTATTGTCCTCTATTGTTGGTATTAGAGTAAAGATAATTAACATTATAAACTACGATGGGGAAACATTTGTGAAAATTATTATGATAATGCAATGTATAAGATAACATCTTATGTTTTTGTTAAAAACATATGTGTGGTTTCCCTGGAAAAAATCCCTTTCAAGATACATCAAGTGGAATTGGTTTTCAAATAGATGAATCTTAGGGTAATTATGCTAAAAAGTGTTTGTCAAGTATGTCATAGCTCTCATTCCTGTGTAAAGTTAGTGTGACGTAATTGTTCACCAATTTTGACACACTTGAGGGAAATAATTGGGTTACCTCAAATTTCATTTATGAACAATTATGACATATTTGATTTTATTTTAACCATGAATGACCTAGGTTAATAATAAGGTTTCATAGATGGAAAATAATAATTCCTGATTAAGATATCCTATAAATTAGTTACCATAATTATGTATGTCACGACCCCCTCCATCCGATGTTTCCCCTCCTCAGCTAGAGATGGATAAAGAGAGATAACGACCCACAAGTCAAACCTCTAGTAGGACCGAGGTTGGCAACCAGTGCCAAGGGTATAGAAACATTACAACATGGGAGGAATTACACATTTATAGTAACCAATATCAATAGATAATATGTATCAACCTTAAATAACTCCAAGAAATATATATTAAAGAATCCAAAAAATTACATCCCATTTACTTGTTTAATGTAAAACTACATGAAATAAAATGAAAAACAATAGAGTAAATACCCAATGGACAAAGAAAAGTAGTGACATAACAACAGTCACAGACGTTCGAGATAGTAAGTACCAGCACGGTCTTTGTAATCTCCCTAAAAATATGAAAACAATTTCATATACGTAGGGTGAGGATATAAGTATACTCGGTAGGAATTTACAAAGTCACTTTTTCCCATGTTGGAGAAGCATGATAATTCCCCAATGAAAAAAACATCAGAAACTCAAAATCCCATAAAAAGTTACACTATCTACCCCAACCTCAGCATGGCATAGTCACCAAATAACACAAGTCAATTAATGCAAAATAATATAAGTACATCAATAATTGGGTACCCCACACCACTTCCCACAATTTAACTGGTCATCTCTAACCACAAACAACTTAATCGTTCCACTCTCTTCTACAAGCCCCACTGCCACAACCGTCTCGCACACACATGGGCCACATAACCCCAACCTCATCCTGAAGACACCTTGGAATCACACCTCTTCGGCAGACACCTACACCTTACAACCGCACTACAACCTTTCTGAACAGTCAAAGGCTACGAATTCTGATGTGGGAGTATAGAACATCCAATAACAAGCCATTTATACTCCCTATAGGATGTATGAAAAAAACACCCACCCCCATAACAATGGGGGTGTTTTGCATGTAGATCTCAACACAGGTGGGGTGTGTATAGAAATCACAAGAAACTACATACATATATAAGTACCAAACATTCATACCAACCTATGGATTTTCAAAAAAAACAACAAGACCACTGAAAACATCCCTTAGTACCACTTTTAAATGAACATATCTGAACAAACAACAGTTAAGTCCCAATTTGATAAATTAACACTGATTTACAACAATCCATGACTCGAAACAAGCCCGCATAATGTTCATTTAACCATTATTCATTACACATTATCAATTTATTTATTTATTTATTCCATACCAACCTAAGTAACAACAAAACATTTCACTTGTTATAAGGAAAAGCAGCCATACCAACCACTTCCAAACATAAATAGAGAGTGAATAACCACAGAAAATGAATCCACTCTAACACCCATTCCTAATATAACGGTCATGGGAAATTCGAGTGAATGTCCCATATAAGGTTACACCATCTTTCTACAAAATTACCCCTCATACACCATCCTTAGAAACCCCTATACACAAAAATCGAAATATCCATCAAAAAAATTAAAGCACAACAAGTGGGCCGTTTCACTTCACACTTCCATTTATGCCACCCATACAACCCCATACTCACCTCGCCACACCCATTAAACCCCCCCCCCCACAGACACACCTCATCACAACCACACTGTGTATCCCCACTATATGAAAACAACACACCCAACAACCCATTAACATAAACAAAATCCATGAACTTATAGCCCTACTGCCCAACCACTACCGAAATGTAGTACCACCTCATAATATGTACATTCAATCCACAATAAAACAATCTCTCAACCTTAGATTCCATTGCTCTACATGTTCCACCCCGTACTCATAGCCACACTCTCATCAACAGCACTATAACCAGATTGAAACACATGGTCGACAGAGCCACACACAACACATGACAATACAAACAATCAAGTTTTATTCAGATTTAACCACACTCAGTCTTTAATTCCACATTGATAATTTTGTGGTGATTACCAGAAAATTTTAATCTTATCGAATACATATATTTAAATGGGTGTGTATAAATAATCGGTTTCGTAATTATAGTCATTCATCAAGGAAATAACCCCAAATATTTATAATTTATATAGGTGTATAAACATATTACACCAACAACCATGATTTTTAGAATACAACCCTTAGAAAGTACAACATAGATCAGAGAAATCATTTAAAATAGAGTGATCATCATCGTCATCCCATCCCCACATTTGTTACACCTTATTATCTTCCTTAAATCAGGGTCCAACCATATTCAAAATGGGATATGAGTATACCCACCCCACAAGATACACATAATTAGTGTGTGATGAAGGAGTCCATACTTTATATAATAGCCAACCAATGATTCCTCATCATACCAAAACATAGGGTCAAGCTAGCAGGAAGTACTCTGAGAGAAAACTAAATCCAGAGGCCACAAGAAAACACCAAACTCCATGGGGAATAAAGTTTATTCGGATACTTGGTATCCAGAAAAGGGAAACACACATGGTAGAGATATCTTCATAGAAAATTATGATCCTATATCAACGGAAGGATGGTTTCAAATTCATTAAAAATCGGATCACGATCAATATTATGTGGTTTGAAAATTTCAAAGCCTTGTAAGTGTTAGTATATTAAAGACAAAATTAATATCCCTCGAAATTCATTTATAAATTCCCTACTGAGTATTCAATCCCGATTTAAATCAAATAAAACATATGATGTGCGAAACTAGAAAAATTGTGAATGTAACATCCCAGGTAAATAAGGAATAAAGAATTTTCATATTTATTAATATTTTAGAATTAAATATTAATTTTACTTTAAATGGGTTTCTATGTTCGATAGCATACCCGATACACAACAAATAGTTTCTTTGGAATCTTACGTTGCACACTAGAAATAAAAAAATATTATTTTAAATGGTAGTTAACACGTAGTCGTTGTATTAGCGAGAATGGATAGAAATAACAAAAATATGATTATATATGTTTTTTAAATGTTTTGACATTTATCCAATAAAAGATAATGCCTTAAAATAAGAAAAGAATTCAATTTTAGGCTTATATACTCTAATTTTCACTAAAGGTTGACTTATCACCATTTCATGGTGAACCGTCATTAAATATAGTTTTGGTCACTCTTATAAATTCTATTGGACAAAAATAAAACTCTTCTTTAGAATCGGGACATCAAAATTTACTTCGTGTAAATTTTTGGTATTTTTCCGATAAAGTTCATTTTTTTGATGAATAGTGAAAAATGTTGTATTGAATTTGAAAACCTCTTTTTAATTTAATATATTTATATTATTAGATTATATTTTGAATTGGTTTTAAAGTGAAATTAGAATATATTTTTACCATTTAATCCAATTGTTGTTGTTGGAATTAATTTCACTTTGAAATCGGACTTAAGCTAGTGACAATCTTTTGATACTTTTTGTTTCATAAAAACACGCTATTTTTTGACAGTGGGAATTAATTATTAAATTAATTAATGCAACTTATATGTTTTGAATTTTGTAAAATATAAATCATTTTTGAGTTTGGAATATCAAATATATCTTAGGGTTAATTTTTGGTATTTTTCTGAAAAACATCAATTTTTGATGAATAGTGAAACCACTAAGTGGCACTTAAAAACTGATTTTTCATTTAAATGAAACTTTACCTCTTCAGTGTTTTGAATTTCAAAAATATGACATACATGGTTGTCATTAAGAATTAAAATGTGGTTCAATGGGATTAAAATAATTTTCTTGTGAATGGTAACTTTAATGTTTATTAATCGCGATTAGAAGAAATTAGTATAGTTTAAGGTAAAAATAATGTTTTAATAATATGAAATGACCTAGACACATGTAATACCCTTATAGGATGTGTCATGGCTGACCTAGATAATCCATGGGTCAACTTGGGGACCCCATGGATCCACTTTGGTAGGAAAATGACATTAATATCTTTTTATTTAATGTTAAAATAAAAATGTCACAAACAAGAGTTGTTTTACTAAAACAATTTCTAAATGGGGTTATACAAGTCATATTTTTGACTATAAATATTCATTAGAAAGATAAAAGGATTTCCTCCATCACGATAGTTTTTTTTATAATTTTTAGACATTAAATAAATTAAATTATTTATGACACCATGATGATGCAGTGATTACCTCATTATTTAACGATTTAAATAAAATGAGAAGATAATGTAAAATCAAAGACCTAAACATGTCAAAAACCTGTTGTATGGGTGGATTTAAAACACTTATCACCATATCCTTTAAATTTATATTTTTGGGACCCTTTTTATCCGAAAATAATTTTATAAAAAACTATCTTTTCTTAACATTCCAAGAGTGCCCCTCCTCTCCCCTTATAAAAGTCCCCCACCTCTACCTCCTTTAACACACCTCTCAAGCATTTGGTTAGGCCAAGATATGATACTTTTGTCTCTAAAAATCCCTATATTACTCCTAGAATCCTCACTTTGGGCATAAGTATTTCCAAGGAAGCCTTTGAGCTCAAAACAGAAGGACTTACCCGTTTTAAAGGTAGTGTTTTCTCTTGTGTTCTTATGTTTTATTTTGCTTCTCCAACCCCCTAAACTCTTTTTATTAATTTATTCTGTAAAAACACCAGCATAATAAATATACTATGATGTTTTTACAAGAAGTATTCATGCAACACTTACACAAAACTTCATCAAATTGTTAAATAACATATTGTTTCTGTGGATGCCGAATTTTTGCCTCACGAAATGATGATTGTTCAACACTCATATAACACCTTAAAATGTGGCCATTAAGATGACACTATATTTATATATGATATATAATATGATTATTTTTTCCTTAATCTTATGTATTTTTCATTTATGGCATACATTTATGGCTTCCATTATGGGTATACGCGATATCTTCATTTTAAGAAGTGCGGACTACCGCCCCCTCAAAGTGATTTGATTCGTTAATGCTATATGTGGGATGTATAAAGGATGTATTTAAAGTTATTATATATGATGTTATATTGGAATTATAATATACCTTTATATCATTATTATTTCTTTCCATTAAATTATGAGATAGAATTGAAAGTAGCGTTCATGTGTACGTACGACTTACCGTCCCCATGAACAGTGCATTTCATTTCTTATCCCCAAATGTAATGTACTATTATAGGTACATTTATATAATGGATATATATGATGTATGTTACATATAAATGATTAATAAAATTATGGAATTAAAATATTCATATCTCTCATTTAGTTTTAGTTCCATTAATATGACATATAAATGAAAGTAGTGTTCATGAGTACGTATGGCTTACCGTCTCCAAGAATGGTGCATTTCATTTATTACCTCTAAATGATTATGTAATATTATAAATACATGTATATTCTGTAAATATATGATATATATGATATCCAAATCATGAATATCATTCTGGATATAATGAACCTTTGACCACACAAACAACATGTAATTGTAAGAAGTCCACTTTCGACTGAAGAACCAAGTATTGACAAAACAAACATTATTAACTTAAATGATTACATAATGTTTATAACATGGAAATAAGTGATATAAAAGGAATAATGAACTTGAAAAAGGTTCTTAAGAAAGTATAAATTAACTCAAGTTTATTATTCAGGACGTTAAAGAACGATCGAGTCAAGTCGGACCTAAAGTAAGGGAACTTCTTAACCCAATTTCTATTCTTTGGGTTAATCTCCTATTTTAAAATTATGTCATGATATTATTATTTCCTATATTGTATTTATACTTTATTTATATGTACATATAGTGAATACACATAATAGATCTATTTTATTAAAAAATTATCTTTGTAAGGGACTTCATCTCAATCTCTTTTCATTAAGGCATGTTTAGTTTTATACAAAACTTTTTTTATACAGTGTATAAACCCCTTTGACTTTTACTTTTATACAAAAGGAATCTTTTTCTACGAAGCGTTTTAATAAACGACAAAATGGAATGTTTCTTTTAACGTAGGCGGTGACAACGACCTTTTTCACCGTCGTGAGTATTATTTGGTCATTGGCTTCCTCAACAAGATGTAATGTTTTAAAAATGAAATAAATACCATATACTCTTTTATGTATTTTGGTATTGAAAATTGTTTTTATAATGGATTTGTTATGACAATATTTTTAAGTGATATATTGTGATCAAAGTGTGGAAATGTTTTCTTTCAATTATATTTGTTTTATGTCTTTTGATTCTATAATGGTACTTGGACATTTGACGGGTGGTTACATGATAAACCATATGATGGGTGGTTCCGTGAATACTAGGACATGTGGTTACGTTATAACCTCCAATGCATTGGGTATGGAAGTCGGTCGTATGGCTATTCCATTAAGTGATATGTGTGGAAGTCGACAATATGGTTATTCTACTTAAGTATGTTTATGTCCCAAGATACCTTCATATGTTATGTGTTCTTTATATGTGTTTTATGGTAATATTTTTGTTGCAAAAGGGTATGTAATGATATTTTATTCAGTGAAGAGTTTTCACTACTTAATAAAGGTGAAGGTATTACTTTGATAAAGTATACGAGGTTTACTTGTTGATTGAAAAACTAACAGTTTTCATTCTTTGTGTATCCCTTACTGAGCTTTTTATGCTCACCCCATGTTTTTTGGAAAATTTTTTCATAGGACATAATGTGGAAGAGGGTCAAGGATGGGATCAAGGTAAATTTATGCTATCTAAAACATGGATGTAGACATGTTTCTTTTTATGAGTTTTTATTTTATCGAAATTTAGTAGAAGTGGCTACTTTGTAATCTTTTGAGATGTAATAGTTATGTCCTAATACTCTAAAACTATAAACCTGAAAGGATCCTCAATTTGAATTATTAATTTAATTCAATATTAAGTAAGGTTTAAGTTCTGGGGCCTTATAGTTGGTATTAGAGGTCGGTTTAGACAACTTTAAGAGTTAGAAAATTGTTAAATTATAAATTAATTTACGGTATGATTGAAATGATATAGCATTAAAAGATTACAATGTTGCTTCGCCTAAGATATTTCTGTGTTAAGAATGGTTTTTCATAGAGGAAATATATAATGGCTTTTCTGGGAAGGCATATAGTGGTAAATGACCTTTCAAATTAGTATCCTGAGATGGTCAAAATCAGAACTAAATAGTTTGTTGTAGTGATGGATAAGTTGACTCAGGTGAAAAATGTTGGTTATTTTTATTGTTTATATTTTTGTGTTTTCTAAAAGTAAAGAGGAGCATGAAAGTCATTTAAGGGTTATCTTGCAAACCATAAAATAAAAGAAGTTGTATAGAAAATTCAGCAAGTGTGAGTTCTGGTTACAAAAAATTTCTTTCAATTGTCACATTGTTTTAAAAAATGGCATCACTATTGATCCTTCTAAAACAAAAGATCTTGAACAATGGAAAAGACCCACAAATGTAATCGAGATCTATAGTTTTCTTCTTTTGGCAGGTTACTACCGAAGGGTTGTTGAAAATATTTCATGGTTATCTAGTCTAATGACTAAGTTAACTCGGAAGGGTGTTAAGATTATCTGGAAAAAAGAATGTGATGATTGTTTTCAGGGGTTGAAAAGAAGATTGGTGATTGCTACAGTTTTGGCACTTCCTTCCAGGAATGATGAGTTTGTTAACTATAGTGATGCTTCATTGAAGGGACTTGGTTGTGTCCTTATGCAGAATGATTAGGTATCATTGAGATCATCTCTGTCGGACAGAATCAAGCAAGCACAGAAGCAAGACAGTGAATTGCAGAAAAAGGTAGAGCTGGTTCAGAAGGGTAAGTTGCCTGAATTCTACATTGATAATTATTGTGTTTTGAGTTTTGGGAAGAGATTGTGTGTGCCTTGCGATTCACAGTTGAAGAGAGAGTTGTTATGTGAAGCTCATAGTTCTCCGTTTTCAGTTCATCTAGGAAGTACTAAGATGTATAGAGATATGCGGGACTATTACTGCTGGGACAGAATGAAAAGGGATATTGCTGATTTTACTGTGAAGTGTTTGACTTGTCTGCAGGTTAAAGAAGAGTGGGAGTTACCGAAAGGGATTCTTAAGCATTTACCAGTGCCAAAGTGGAAATGGTAAAATGTATCCATGGACTTTGTTGTGGGATTACCGAGGACATCTCGAGGTAATAATGCAATATGGGTTATTGTTGATCACTTGACTATATCTGCTCATTTCCTTCCTATTCAAGATACATTCTCTCTAGATCAACTTTCTCGATTGTATCTCAAAGAAATAGTCAGGTTACGTGGAGTTCCCCTCTCCACTGTATCTGATCATGATCCCATCTTTTTATCTGCAATCAGATGGGCAGTCAGAATGAACAATTCAGACCTTGGAGGATATGCTACAAGCTTTCTCTATGGATTATAACGGAAGTTGGGACCCACATCTTTCTTTGGTTGGATTTTCATATAATAACACTTTTCATTTCAGTATACAGATGGAACCATTTGAGGCATTATATGGGAAGCGGTGTTGAAATCCATCTTTTTGAGAAGAAGTGGGTGAAAGGAAGCTAATGGGGCCAGAATTGGTAGAAGATATGGCAGAAAAATTTCAGTTGATTCAGAAACACATGAGAACAGTGTAGAGCATACAGAAAAGTTATGCGGATAACCAGAGGAAGGATCTATCTTTCGAGGTAGGTGATCATGTTTTTCTCAAAGTTTCACTATGGAAAAAAGTGATTCGATTTGGTAAGAAAGGAAATTTGAGTACAAAGTTCATTGGACAATATGAAATTTTGGAGAGAGTTGGATCAGTTTCATACAGAGTGGAATTACCTCCGATTTTATCTCAGGTACACAATTTTTTTCATGTTTCGATGCTGAGAAAGGATATGCCAGATCCATCTCATGTTTTGAGCCCAGAGGTAGTTCAGTTTGAAGAGAATCTCTGTTATGAAGAACAACCAGTCCATATTCTTGACCAAAGAGAGAAAGTGTTGAGAAATAAGGTAATTAAATAGGTAAATGTTTTGTGGAAAAACCAAATGGTTGAAGAGGAAACATGGGAATATGAAAATGATATGAGGGATAAATACCCCCAATTATTTTGATAAGTGAATAAAATTACGGGGACGCAATTCCCAAAAGGGGGGAAAGATGTAACATCCCAGGTAAATAAGGAATAAATAATTTTCATATTTATTAATATTTGCGAATTAAATATTAATTTTACTTTAATTTATTTTCTATGTTTGATAGCGTACCTGATACGCAACAAATAGTTTCTTTGAAATCATACGTTGCACACTAGTAATAAAATAATATTATTTTAAATGGTAGTTAACACGTAGTCGTTGTATTGGTGTAAATGGATAAAAATAACTAAAATAAGATTATATATGTTTTTTAAGTGTTTTTACATTTATCTAATAAAAGATAAGGGCATAAAATAATAAAAGAATTCAATTTTAGGCATATATACTCTAATTTTTACTAAAGGTTGACTTATCGCCTTTTCAGGGAAAACTTTCATTAAATATAGTTTTGGTCACTCTTATACATTCTATTGGACCAAATAAAACTCTTCTTTAGAATCGGGACATCAAAATTTACTTTGTGTAAATTTTTGGTATTTTTCCGATAAAGTTGATTTTTTTAATGAATTGTCAAAAATGTTATATTTTAATTGAAAACCTCTTTTTAATATAAATTATTTATATGATTATATTATCTTTTTAATTGGTTTTAACGTGAAATTATAATATATTTTTACCATTTAATCCAATTTTTGTCGTTGTAATTAATTTCACTTTGAAATCGGACTTCAACTAGTGTCAATCTTTTGATACTTTTTGTTTCATAAAAACATGCTGTTTGTTTTAAAAGTGGTAATTAAATATTAAATTAATTAATGCAACTTATATGTTTTGAATTTTGTAAAATAGAAATCATTTTTGAGTTCAGAATATCAAATATATCTTAGGGTGAATTTTTGGTATTTTTCTGAAAAACTTCAACTTTTGATGAATAGTGAAACCACTAAGTGGTACATAAAAAACTGATTTTTCATTTAAATGAAACTTTACCACTTCTGTATTTTGAATTTCAAAAATCCGACATACATGGTTGTCATTAAGAAGTAAAATGTTGTTCAATGAGATTAAAATAATTGTTTGGTGAATAGTATCTTTTATGTTTATTAATCGCGATTAGAGGTAATTAGTGTCGTCTAAGGTAAAAATAATGTTTTAATAATATGAAATGACCTAGACACATGTAATACCCTTATTGGAAGTGTCATGGCCGACCAAGAAAATCCATGGGTAAACTTGGGGACCCCATGGAGCCACTTTGATAGGAAAATGACATTAATATCTTTTTATTTAAAGTTAAAATAAAAATGTCACAAACATGAGTTTTTTTACTAAAACAATTTTAAAATGGGGTTATACAAGTCATATTTTTGACTATAAATATTCATTAGAAATATAAAAATATTTCCTACATCATGATAGTTTTTTTTATAATTTTTATACATTAAATAAATTAAATTATTTATGACACCATGATGATGTAGCGATTACCTCATTATTTAACGATTTAAATAAAATGAAAATATAATGTAAAATATAAGACCTAAACATGTCAAAAACCTATTGTAAGGGTGTATTTTGAACTATTATCACCTTATCCTATAAATATATAATTGTGGGACCCTTTTTATCTGAAAATAATTTTATAATAATGTATCTTTTCTTAACATTCCAAGAGTGCCCCTCCTATCCCCTTATAAAAGGCCCCCACCTCTACCTCCTTACCCACACCTCTCAAGCCATTGGTTTGGACAAGCTCTGCTCTTTATGTCTCTCCACATCCCTCTCTAACTTCTAGAATCCTCACTTTGGTCAGAAGTCTTCCCAAGGAAGCCTTTGAGCTCAAAACAAATGGAGTTACCCATTTTAAAGGTAGGGTTTTCTCTTGTGTTCTTATGTTTTATTTTGCTTCACCAACCCCATAAACTCTTTTTATTAATTTAATTTGTAGTAACACAAGTATACTAAATATAAAATGATTTTGTTATAAGATGTATTCGAGCTACACTTACACACACCTTCATCTAATGTTTAAAGAACATATTGTTTCTGTGGATGGCGAATTTCTGCCTCACGAAACGATGACTGTTCAACACTCATATAACACCTTCAAAGGTGGCCATTAAGATGACAATATATTTATATATTATATATAATATGTTTATGTTTTCCTTAAGCTTATTTATTTTTCATTTATGTAATACCTTTATGGATTCCATTACGGATATACGCGATATCTTCATTTTAGGAAGTGTGGACTACTGCCCCCTCAAAGTGATTTGATTCATTAATGCCATGTGTGGGATGTATAAAGGATGGATTTAAAGTTATTATATATGATTTTATACTGTAATTATAATATACCTTTATATAATTATTATTTATTTCCATAAAAATATGAGATAGAAATGAAAGTAGCGTTTATGCATACGTACGGCTTAACGTCTCCATGAACCGTGCATTTCATTTATTATCCCCTAATGTAATGTACTATTATAAGTACATATATATAATAGATATATATTATGTATGTTACATATAAATGATTAATATAATTCTGGAATTAAAATATACATATGTCTCATTTAGTTTTAATTCCATTAATATGACAAAGAAATGAAAGTAGCGTTCATGTGTACGTACGGCTTACCGTCTACATGAACGGTGCATTTCATTTCTTACCTCCAAATGATTATGTAATATTATAAATACATGTATATGGTGGATATATATGATATATATGATATCAAAATCTTTAATATCATTCTGGATATAATGAACCTTTGACCAGACGAACAACATGTAATTGTAAGAAGTCCACTTTCAACTGAAGAACCATGTATTGACAAAACAAACATTATTAACTTAAATGATTAAATAATGTTTATAACATGGAAATAAGTGATATAAAAAGTAATAATGAACTTGAAAAAGTATCCTAAGCAAGTAGAAATTAACTCAAGTTTATTATTCAGGATGTTAAAGAACGATCGAGTCAAGTCGGACCCGAGGTAAGGGAACTTCTTAACCCAATTTCTATTCTTTGGTTTTATCTCCTATTTTAAAATTATGTCATGATATTATTATGTCATATCTTTTATTTATACTTTCTTTATCTGTACATATAGTGAATACACATAATAGATCTATTTTATATAAAAATGATCTTTGTAAGGGACTTTATCTCAATCTCTTTTCATTAAGGCATGTTTCATTTTATACACAACTTTCTTTTATACGGTGTATAAAACCCTTTGACATTTACTTTTATAAAAAAAGAAATCTTCTTCTAAAAAGTGTTTTTCTAAATGAGAAAAAGGAATGTTTCTTTTAACGTACACGGTGACAATGACCTTTTCTGCCACCGCGAGTATTATTTGGTCTTTGGCTTCCTCAATAAGCCGTAATGTTTTAAAAATGAAATAAATAACATATAATATTTTATGTATTTTAATATTGAAAATGGTTTTTATAATGGATTTTTTATGCCAATATATTTAAGTGATATATTGTTATCAAAGTGTGGAAATGATTTCTTTCCATTATATTTGTTTTATTTCTTACGATTTTATAATGGTACTTGGACATTTGACGGGTGGTTACATGATAAACCATATGATGGGTGGTGCCGTGAATACAAGGACGGGTGGTTACATTATAACCTCCATTGAATTGGGTATCGAAGTCAGCCGTATGGCTATTCCATTATGTGATATGTGTGGAAGTCGACCTTATGGTTATTCCACTTAAGTATGTTTATGTCTCATGTTACCTTTATATGTTATGTGTTCTTTATATTGGTTTTATGGTAATCTTTTCGTTATAAAAGGTTATGTAATGATCTTTTTTTTAGTGAAGATTTTTTACTACCTCATAAAGGTGAAGGTATTACTTTGATAAAGTATACATGGTTTACTTGTTGTTTGAAAAACAAACAGTTTTCATTCTTTGTGTATCCCATACTGAGCTTTTTTTGCTCACCCCAAGTTTTTTTGAAATGTTTTTCATAGGACTTAATGTGGAATAGGGTCAAGGATGGGATTAAGGGAAAGTCATGCTATCTAAAACATGGAACTAGACATGTTTCTTTTTAAGAGTTTTTATTTTATGGAAATTTAGTAGAAGTGAATACTTTTTAATCTTTTGAGATGTAATAGTTGTGTCCTAATTCTATCAAACTCTAAACCTGAAAAGATACTCAATGTGAGTTATTCATTTAATTCAATATTAAGTAAGGTTTAAGGTCCTAGGCCTTATAGTGAAAAATTAGAAATGACTCACTAATGGGTGCCTCACCGACATGAGTCAATAATAGTGAGTTACTGATGCATGACTCACTGATGGATGAGCCATTGACATGACTCACCAACAATGATTCACTAATTCCAAACTCACTATCACTATACCTACAGATGCCTCGACCTACTGACACCCTGAGTTACTGACACCTCGACCAATCGACACCTCGACCTACCGATGCCTCGACTTACTGATACATCGACTCACCAACATTCCGTCTTACCGACATTGTGCTACTAATGCTGATCAACTGACATGTCCTTCCATTGGAAAAATAGTAATTTTTTAAATATCCATAAATTACCAATCGTTGCATCCCAAAACCCCCCAAACACTAGATTTTGATAATTTAATGGATCAGGGAGGTCTGGGTCATTACCGTGTTGTTTTAATATATAATTATTTTTACATAGATATTAAATTTTTGTTCTACTCAATGTAAGGAACCTAAAGAAACAATTTTAATATAAAAAATAGAAAAATTAATGATTTTACTCGAACATTTTGGAATCTGGAATGAAAAATCTCATTTATATTCTTACATAACTTTCTCAAGCTATTTATCATACTAAATTACCAAATGAGTAAAAGACTGAAAAATATTCTCTTCAGTCATTTATGATTCAGCATCTATCATCTTTTATTTGGTCCATCAAAACACTAGTTGATGAGAAATGTATTAGTATCATTGAAAATATATATTCCATTCCCCAATATTCAGAACATGAAAATGTTATTTTGGTTGTTTATAATTTGTAATATAAATAAGATCAATTGTATACTCTTCTAAGAACAATATTTAATTGAATAAATTCGACTATATAGAGTAGTATGGGTTTCTATAATTACATTACACATATTTTTCTTCCTAAAATGGAGATGCAATTCCTTGAGCTAAATAATATTGAAAATGAATCAATTACTAACGATGAGGAAAAAATTTCAATACATGTGAGGTATACATCTAGTATTATTATCCATCCTAAAAGTAATACAGATAGATTATTTAGTGTCATAAATCCTAGTCCAAGAAAAGCATTAGTCTTGAGATATTTTACTATTTATAGTGGAATTGTTCTATTTTCTATCAAGGTATAGTGATAAATTGTACTTACTCATCCATCTCAATTTTTTATAAGAAAATAATGTTGAAATTAAAAATAAATTCTAATCATAAAATCTATGGATAGAAAAAGATGATATTTCCTTTATACTCAATGTGTGGAAGGAAACATGGAAGAAACTTTTCTAAGGATATTGGTAAAAAATTTATGTGTATAAGGGATTATCATTTGAAAATAAAATGTCTATTTGATGAAAATAATGAATTTATTTAATGATAGAGAGAAAAAAACACAGAATTCTCTCCTAGACATTAGTGTTTCTAATGTAATATTTATGGGAATTATATTACTCAATACTCAAATATGAATTTTAATGATGAATGCTGACATGAAAACCTCATAATCGAAAAAATAAAACGAAATATCATGTCATCAAGATTCTTAATGTGGGGTATAATAATGAAGTGGTGAAATGTACAATTACTATCAAATATAAAATTGTAAATGTATTATTTTATTCTAGTTCTACCCTCACATTTATATCTAAATAATTTTATAATTTATTCATAATACCACCTATATAATTATAGGTTGATATAGTACTGAAAAATTTTATTGGTATAATGATCACATCTTAAGACTATGTTTCTTCTCTTATTTAAATTTCTAGGAATTTACATCTGATAAAACTCATTATTCTCCCTCTAGATGAATTTGATGTTATATTAATCATGGTTTGGTTTTATTTAAAAAAATATCAAATCATTTTTGAGGAAGGGAAGGTAAATTTTATATTTTAAATAATCCTATGATATTCAATTGGTGAAATGACAAATATAAACTTCCAATGGAAATTAAATCCATTATATTCATCTTGTTTCAAATTAAAAATGGGTATTTATATCATATAGCTGAAGAAAAACTCTAAATCTATGATATAAATATTTTATTAGATTTTTTTGTTCTCTTTCTGGAATAGTTTCCTAGTGTTCCACTAAATTTTGATGTTTATTTTTGAATAGAAATTATACCTAGGTAAAAACCTTTTTTAGATACACTATATAGAATTTCCCTGATAAAGTTCCATGAATTTAAGAATGAATATAATAGAATATTGAAAAGGTATTCATTAATCCAAGTACATTATAATTGGGTAAACCTATTATTTTAATTATGGATAAATATAGCTCAATGAAACTGTACAATTATTGTTGGAAAATAAAATAGGTAACAATCAATAGTATCATCTAACCTGTATTGAGGATTTTTTTATTAATTATGAGGGGAAAAAATTAAATGATTTATTTTTGATTTGGATGCTATAATTTTAGATTCATAAGTGACGGTATACACAATAAAGACATTTTCATGTTGTATGATCACTATTAATCAATAGTGATTCCATTGTTTCTTACTACTTCCTCATAATCATAATAGATTTAATGAATAGAGTCATTAGAGATAACCTTTATTAGATTTTGGTTATATTTATGGATAATATATTTTTATATTTTAAGAAGAAAAAGAGCATGAAGATCACTTGAGGATTGTACAGAAGACCTCAAGTAATGATAAATTGTATAAAAAATTTACAGTGTTTACTTTGTCTATAAAAATATTGTTTTTGGGTCATATAATCTCGACAAATGGTATATCAGTGGATCCATAAAAGGAACAAGTTGTTGAATGTTGTCTAATATTAACAAATATTCCTAAACACTATATTTTTCTTGTTTTGGATAGATATTATAAATTATTTTTAGAAAATTTCTCATTGATGTTTATTTAACTCAGCAAGTCATCTTAGAGGGGAGAAGAGTTCATTGGATAAATGAATATGAAGAAAATATTATGGATCTTAAGATAAGGATAGTTATCAAACATATTCTTAATATGCCAGGTAGTGGATATGGGTATACAATATAAATTTATGGATCCAATATGGTTCTGGGATGTATCCTCATGAATAATTATATGGTCATATTTTATACCACACATCAATTAATGTTTTAGGATAAAAAGTATCCAACTCATGTTTTTTATTTAGCTATAGTAATTTTTTCATAAAATATATGGAGGAACTATCATTATGGACAATAGTGTGATATATATTCTAATCATTAATGTTTATATTATATATTAAGTTGAAATATTTGAATATTCTCTAAAGAATATTGTTAGTGTTTTTTAATGATTATGGTTTCTCTATACTTAACTAGCCTTTAAAAGAGAACAATTTAATTGATAAATTGATTCAAAAGTATTATTCTATGTTTTCTATGTTGATTATCAAAAAAATATCCAATATTTATTGATTTTAAAATGATTTATCTGGAAATATTAAATAAAGTTGATATATTATATCTTTCCCACATTGGTGTTGAATCATATTTCCATGTAACGATTAAAGAGGAAAAGAAAGAAGATGTAGAGTTTCAAAATAATTTATAAAATATTCCATAGCTTAAACATGATTTTGAATTAATAATATGATCTAGGAACTATGTATGTGTCTTGAATATACCATATTTTAAGGAGTTAATGGATGAAGCTCAATGTTTATCATTCCATATTCATCATAGACGTAACAATACTTATGGAGATATGAAAGATATTTTTTATAATACAACATGAAAAGTGATATTGTAGAGTATTTATATTGATTCTTAGTATGAAATCATGTTAAGGTAGAGAGGTAGATGTCTAATGGGATTATAGAACAATTTTACAAACCATTACGAAAATTGGGAAAAATCACTATGGATTTTACGAACAAACACAATAAAATAACTAAAGACCATAATTCTATTTGAGTTATAGTCGATATCCATATGAATTCAGCATAATAAAATTCTATTGAATAAGATTTTACTCTTGATCGGGTTTCTATGATTTATATTAAAGAAGTGGAACAGTTTCTTGGAGTACCACAATCTATTATTTCTAATCTGGATCCATGGTTTACCACGATGTTATGTCGAAGCCTTTAGAAATATCTTGATTTAATTTTTTTCATAATTTTTTTATCATCCTCAAAATTATATTTTGTCTAATAGAACCATTAACTACATAGAGGATATATGGAGGTCTCTTCTATGATTCTCAAATGTTAATAGGATATACACCTTCCTATAGTCCATTTTAATAAAAGGGAAAAATTCACTAGATCATTAAGATGGTTCTTTATGACTCAGTATATAGAATATATATAGAAATAAAAAGTGATTTGAAAGATTTAGGTTAAAAAATATATTAATACCTATGTTAGTAGGGGAATGGAAGATAAATTCATATCCATTAAAAATAAAATCTAGGAATCCCAATTCTGATAAAAAAGTTATACTAAAAATCATCAGTGAAATCTAGAATATGATGTAATTAATGACGAATTATTTTAAATTAATCCAAGGAAGAGAATTTCAGGATTAAAAAAGATGAAAAATATAATCCCTGGGTATATTGGACACTTTTATATTCTTGATTGAGTTTGGATTGTAGCATATCCATTGGCACTTCCACTGAACCCTTCTCATGTTAAGGGCATGTTTAATGTGTCTCTCATTAGTAAGTACATATCGGATAATTCACATGTATTGAAATAGGATATTATACCACTAAAGCATCACCTTCCCTATGATGAATAACTAGTATAAATCTAATATCGAAGATATTAGGCCATAAGGAATAGGACTACTCACATTGTTAAATTTCTATGGAAGAATACAAAATTCAAAAAAGATACATAAGAACCTGGGGATGTAATAAAAAAATATATCCTCATTTTTTTGTTGGAGAGATGGAATTTCAATTGAATAAATCCATTTTTATGGGATTATAATATGGCAGAATGATATTTTTTGACATATTTATCTTTAAAGAAATTTAATATCTTCGATATCTTATGATACATGAACCCCTGAGTTTAAAATTACCCTAATATACTATACCATTATAACCTAGCTACTAAATTTTTATATTGAATAATAATAACCATATTTTTTAATTTATGTTTAATGGGTTTATATAAATCAAATATATTGATAAATATGTAGTAAAGTTTTTGTAAAATCTTTATATGTTATGAAAATTCCTTTTAACTCAAAATGGTTTTATTGATTTTCAAAAAAAATTAATTTTTTCCTATTTTATAAAAATTATTTAAAAAATTAACTTAATTTTTGAAATCATAATCTCACAATTATCTTATATTTAAATTTTTATACTTTTACGAGAAGATGATTTTCAACGAATAGCGGATATTACTGATTTTTATTGAAAAAAATATATTAATATAAAGAGCTTAAAAAGAATAATTTTTTTATAATTGATTTAGAGTATAATTAGTTCATTAATATTATTAATAATCTAATTATGGTAATTTCATCAATTTTATGTATTAGTTTGGTATAAAATATTTTTATATATAAGAAAACATTTATTCTGGAAAAATGATTTTGTTGCGTTTTTTCCTGATTAATTTTAAATTAAATTATACAAATTAATGGAATTTAATACTATAAAATTGATTCCATATTTTTAATCATCAATATTAAATTTTTTTAATAAGTTCCACATATTTTTAGTTCATAATGAATAGTCATAAATGTTAAAAAAAATTGTCTATGTTAAGAATAAAATAGTTTTACCAAGGGTGAAAATAAGTTATAAGGATAATTATGCCATTTATTATAATCATAATCCAATTTTGGGGTCATATATCAAGGTAATACAATCCAAAATTCTAATACATGTCTATTTAGAATCCTTTGGTTTTATTATGACATTAATATATTTTAATCTTTTAGGAAATTCCATGTTTATCCTCTCTCGAAACTATAAACGGAAACCCCTCATTTATCTTAATAAAGCCATGTCCAACCATCTTTATTGACCAAACCCTTCCAAATTCTTTTCAAAAATTACATATTCAAGAAATAGGGGTTATGGACTTCATAAAATATGATTCCATGGATCCTTAAGAAAGAATCTAAAAGATACATACAGAAAGAAGTGGAAATGTCACACCCTGACCATTTAAATTATTTTATTCTATTATTTCATGGAATTGGTTAGTCTTTTCAAGGTGTGGGATGACTGTATGTTTAATTTTTTTGATATTTGATGTTTTTGGTGGGTTACGGATCAGTGCACAGACACCGTACGGTTGGCGGTAACCATACTGTGGGTCGGGATGCCCTAACAGTTACACATTACATAAAATAATAAAATTGTATGAGACTGAAATAATGTAAATGTTTAAGACATAGTAATAATAATAACATTGTCTTACAGATAAATTTTTTTTCTTAAATAAATTTTTTAATTATATTATTATCATTAAAATTTATATAAATATAATAATTTTTCGTTTGTTATTAATTTTTTTATTATTTAAACGAAAATGTATAAAATTAGAATTATTATTATTATTATTTTGGTTGTTACTGTTATTAGTATTATTAGGAATATTAATGATGTAGTTATGATTATATAATTATAAATATAATAAAAGGTGTCAACATTAAATTTTTTTATTATAAATATGATTTAAAATTTTATAATTATTATCATTATTATTAATATTATCATTATTATTAAAATACTTTTTTATAATCTATTTTATATTTCTGTTAATTTTTTAAAAAAATAAGGATTTTAGTCACCTTTATTTCTTATTTTATTTTTTTACCAATCATGTCCCCTATTTATTTTTACCAATCATGATAAGTCTTTTTTATCTATCACACGCTCATCTCTCCCTCTTTTTCCCTTGCTCCACTCACGCATCTCCCCATTATCTCTCATGCATCCCCCATATCTCCTCATTTATTAACCTTTTTTGATCCCACTCTCTACTTACGCCTCTCTCCAATCACAGCACCCCTTTTTCATTACCCATAATGCACCACCCTTATCCCCATTAATTCATTTATTTTTTATCTTCAAATCACCTCCCACCTGTAGGATCGAAATAATAATGTAGATGCTCAATATACAAGAGGGGGGTGAATTGTATACTTTAAAAAATTCCTTTGGAACCTTTAAAGTAAGATACGGATAACAATTTTTTCCATAGACAAGGAAAGAAGTTTAACAAAGTTATTCTAAGAAAATCCACAACACCTCTAACGCCAACTGAGAATTGGAACAAGGTTTAAAAAATGAGATACTACCTTAAAGAGTATAGAATCTAAACTTATCAAAGTACAATTGTAAGGAAATAGAAGAAGGATATACTTACCTTACAATACAATATGTAGTGGAAACAAACAAGTAGTAAAACTACAAGTAACAAGATATAAGTCTTTTAACCCAAAGAGAAGGGTATCCAACAACCTTGGATAAAGGTCCCTTGATTTATACTTTCAAAAAGGTCTGTCTTACCCGCACAAGGGTAAGCCCTCGATACGAAGATCAGAATCTATGTCTTGCTATCCTCGCAAGCCCTCAAGTTCAAGGTAGTCGGAACCTCTGTCTTCCTCAGCAAGGAATCCCTCGAACTTCAAGGTAGTCGGCACCTCTGTCTTCCTATCCTCAGAAGTCCTCCAATGTAATCAAGAGCATTTGGACTCACATAAATCAATCTGAACAAGCAGTTCAGTATGCACAAGGCATGAAAAGCTTCCCTATCTAGAAATCACCTTAATAGCGTGTGGTCTCTAGATCGATCAACCTATTTCATCTATCACATGTATGTCCTGAGCTCTTTCAAATGAGTTCCTATTTATAGGCAAATTTCCAACGGTCGGCTCCCTCCTCCAATGGTCATATTTTCCATGAAATTCAGAGGGACCTGTACACGTGTAACTCATCCAATGGTTAATTAGAAACAGAATAAATGACATCGTTTTTATAACAAACCATGTAAAACTGAATGCACGACATTGTCTTGAAATGTAACATATGTAAGTAAGGAACTAATCAAAATATTGGAGTGTAAGTAAATTAGGAGTTCAGAGTCTAACCAAAATAAAATTCCAAGTCTATGTTAAGAAAAGTTCGGATTCTATTTTACAGGGATTCGGAGTCTGGTTTTACTAGGGTTTGGAATCTGAACTTGCATAGTTTGGAGTCGAGGTACTTTAGAGTTCGGAGTCGAAAATCTTAAGAGTTCAGAATCAAACTACTTAAGAGTTTGGAGCCGGACTACATAAAAGTTCGGAGTTGAAATACTTAAGATTTTGGAGTCCAACTACATAAGAGTTCGGAATCGAACCACTTAAGAGTTTGGAATCTAACTACTTAAGAGTTCGGAATCGAACTACTTAAGAGTTCGGAGTCGAACTACTTAAGATTTCAGATTCAAACTACTTAAGAGTTCGGAGTCCAGAATTCAGATCCTTAAAACAGAATACTCCAAAACATATCATTATATGATACCAGGATTTCGGTTAACAATCCGGGTTTTTATAAAAGAAAAAATATTATTAAGTATAAGGAACTCTGGGTTAGGATATCTTTCCTTATGTTGGTAAAACATAAATTTTCTTAAGTATAAGGTGTTTGTGATTTTCAAAACAAGAAGAAATGGAAAATTCAAAAGGAAAACCTTATTGACTCAACAATCTCCCCCTTCTTAGAAAGCACAAACATCCTTGCAAAAAAGAGAAAAAAAATCATAAGGCTTTGAAATTAGAACATATCTCCCATTGTTCATGAATGAAAGTGAATACAACTAACTCCCCCTTAGGAATTGAAACTCTAAGGATTTTATTCTAAATGTTTGGAGTGGGGTTCTCATTATTGTGAGGATGAAATGAAGGTCTCCCGCTTAGATAAAACTCCCCCTTACTTCGGGATCATTCATTGACTTAGAAATCTTCTTTCTGACTCTTTTGAGTAGTTATTATCCTTCTCCCCCTTTTTGATTTTCAAAAATAATTAAAGGGAATGGAATGAATTAATGTACCTGAAACATTAGTTCGTAGAAGCACAAGATACAAACAACCAAACTCTCATTAGAATTAAAAACATTTTTACAAGGAAACAGAAATACAACAAAAGATCGAAGTGGAGTCATTTTTCTTCCTTTTCCTTTGGAATGATCTTTTTCAACAAAACTTTGAGCTTCTTTAATCTCTTTGAACCTCCTCAGCTTGCTTCTCCAATGCGGAGATCCTTTCCCATTGAACTTTTAAATCTTCTTCCTGAGCTCTCAAAGCTTCTTCTTACATCTTGACCAACTCATCTTTCTGAATGACACTCTTCTCAAGCTCAATATGGAGATTTCTATCATTTATAAGATTTTGAGCCAGAGAATTTTCCTTGTCATTTAGTTCCTTCACTTCTTGATTTCAGGAACTCTACTCAATAGCCATCTCATCTTGAATATTCTTAATCTTTTTATCTTATGTGTCAAAGGCTTATTTCACATCATTCTAGAAATTATCAAACACAACCAAATCTTCTTCAACTCTCTTAGACAACTTGGTTACCTTGCTGTAAGAATTTCTATGCACATCAAAATCGATAAGAAAACTTTTCTAATCCACTTCTATCTTCACACACTTTTACATTAACATGGATAGTGTCTCTGATTTTTGGTTTTGGGTTTGCTGAAGCATTTGACATCTGGAGTCAATGGTGGGAAAGATCGTAATGACGTCCACCAACTTTTTCAAAGATTCAACAATAAAATCATGACTCTGAGATGATGATTCTGAATCAGATACATCTCTTTGAGATTGCTCCTCTTCAACTTGCACCAACTTCCTTTTAGAGGTACCACCATCCTCTTTCTTCCATATAACATCTTTTAATGTGTCTCCATGAGAAATTTCTTTCCCTTATCAGATTTCTGAACAAGTTCATAATTAAGAGATGCTTCCTCGGATTCAGATACTTGAACGATCTGGTCTTTATCTGGTTTTTGTTTTTCTTGACCTTCCTCAAGAAAATTCCTTTTACAAGATTCTTCCTCATCAAAAAAACCATTTTCCTCTTCTTCCTACTATTGCATACTTACTTCTTCAACTCCCTTCCCTGGAGATACTATCTTTGCGGATTCATATTTTTCTTTATATTCCTCTACCTGCTTTATCAGGTTGTCCATATCTTCACTTTTCTCTTCTTCCTCTTCTTCTTCCTTAACTTCTTCCTCTACTTCCTGAACTTCTTCGACAACTTCTTCTTCAGCCACTTAAACTACTTATTTACCCTTGTCCTTTTCCAGAATGACATATTTTTTGGCTGTAGATTCCGGTAAAGAAGGTTCAACTTCAAAAGTTTCCATAACTGGAAGCATTCTGGAATCCAATTCTGTATCATTCAGCACAGATTGGAGTACTTCAGCTTCAGACATTATCATTTCATTTTCTTTTCCTTTACTTACTTTTCTAACCCTTCAGCGGCACTTTCTTTCAAGGCTTTAGCCTCTGCAGGGTCAAATCAAAATTGTGGATCCCCTTCCCTTCTCTTCTCTTTATATTCCATCCACATGGCTGCCACTTCATCTGTATAAGTTTTCTTCTTCTTCGGCTTGGGGGGAGAAGATTGAGTTTCCTTAGCCTGAGGAATTTCTTCAACGACTTTCTTAACCATTCTTTTCCTCCTTTGCTTTTTGGAGGGTTCTTGATTTTGTGATTATTTCTGAGTTTCTTCAACCACTTCCACAGAAAGAGGGTAAAATTATCCGGATTCACTAGAAAAACCCATCCTTATCCTCTTGAGGGTATCATCACTGACTAGCATAAGCTTGCAATTTCGAAATTTTGATTTGCAAGAAATCTTAAGAGATTCCAAGCATCGAACTATCATCTTAAAGAGTAAGGTAGGAAACATGATTATCTGAGCTCTCAAATTGCCTTCTTTGATGTTATTGATCGTAACCAAGACATGCCTCATCAGATTATCCTTCTTAAATTTACCAAGAAAATCTAAGACATATATATCACATTTCTTAATATTTCCTTTATCACCTCTTCTTGGAACCAAAAAACCTTACACCCTAAGCTAAAGAATTATATTGTTTGGAGTGAGACGAGAAATCTTGATAGTTGAATAATCATTAAGCCCAAGACACTTTAGATCCTTCTCCTTGTTGAAACTACCTTGCACATCAGGATGTTTGTGTGAGTAGAATTCTGCTTCTCCTTCATATGACAAACCAACCAAGCTCGCAGCCTTGGTGTAGGAAAACTTATAAGTCTTTCTATAAGACATGAAAGAAAAACACTCTCTGTCATCTTCCATCAGGAAGGAAACAAACTCGTAGAACTCGGTTAGAAAATCAGAATAAACCGGATCGTATTTATCTGACTTGGCTATGCAGACACCTTCCCATCCATTCAGCTTTATATTCTTGGAAATGAGAGTATCAAGCTTATAGAAGTCTGGATGAACTAACCTTTCTCTAAAGACTAACCACTTAGATATTGGTTTCATAGAAGACATATCTTGAGATGTTGCGTCAACAGACATTCAGAGTGAAGAAATCTGAAAGATTCGTATCGGTTTTGCAAAGTTCGGAACCGTACTTAAGAAGAGTAGTAGGGCTTTGAGACACAGAAGCATGAAAAATTGACGTGGGACGAGTCCCAGAGTCCCCTTTATATAGAAAATGGAAGAGATCGTTGGTCTTCCCAAAGCTATCTAATGGTTGAAAAACTTCTTAAACAGATCTGACAGTTGAGAACATTCCCGCAAAAAAACTTCACTCCGATCTTTTGAGGTTTTTAAAGAATACATTTAGATTTGAAAAAAAAACTAGAACCCGATTTTTTTAAAAAAAACTTAGGAAAATACCAGCAATAAAAACATGAGTACGAAAAAATAAGTAAGGAAAACACAACTCTCGGATTGTCTAGAAACATTGTTCATAATTGGTAAAATTCTTCTTGTAGATAAAGAAATTTAAAAACAACTTCATTACGAAAGTTCGAGTATGAAAATCTCGTTACGAAAACTCTAGTCTAAAAATCTCCATTCCGAATGTTCTAGTACAAAAATCTCATTACAAAAACTTTAGTCTGAAAATCTCCATTCCGGAAGTTCTTACTCTGAGAATTTCAATCATGAAAATTTCAGTTCTGGAAATTTCCATTCCGGAAATTTTAGTTTCATAAATTTCCATTCCAAAAACATTAGTTTCAGAAATTTCTATTCCAGAAATTTCTATTCCGGAAATTATAACTCCGGAAAAATAATTTAGTTAAAACAAAACTTTTTAAAAACAAATTATGAAAATAAAAATTTAGTAACACCAACAAACAAATGTAACCTATACCAACAATGTTTCCTTGAGCATTATCTCTGAAAGTTACCTTTCCTCCTTTCATTTTGACAATCTTTTCAAAATAACTTTTATTACCAGTCATGTGTCGAGAACATCCACTATCCATGTACCATGTGTTTTTGTTGGTACTCCCTTTATTTTCCTAAAATCATGAAAAGAATTAGACTTTCAGAATCCAAACTTGGTTGGATCCGAGATTTCCAGATAACAAAATTTTAGGCACCCACATCTTATTTGAGAAATATTCCTTGTGAAAACCTAAAGATTGGGTTTTGTTTAAAGAACAATTCTTTGCCCAGTGACCACCACATTGACACTTGGTACAAAAAGGGTCACTTTTTTGAACAAATTAATTGTTACTAAAAGTTGGTTTTGCATGGGTATAACCAAATCCGGATTTGTTTCTTAAAGGTCGTATTTGAGAATACATTTCATCAAAAATTTCCTTACCATGGGTAAAGTTTGATAAACACTTCTTTAAGGAAAAGATTTTGGACTTGAGTTTTATAACCAAGTTTTTTTCTTCAAAATCATTATATTTAGAACTAGAGCTAGGCTCAAAAATACTTTTCTTAGAAATTACTATTTCTAACTCTTTAGAAAGTTTTTTCTTCTTAAAACATACTTCATCAAGATTTTTTGAAATATTTATAAAATCAGTATTTTCCTATCAAGATCTTTAGAAATATCTGATATTTATTTCATAAGAATATAATTTCTAGAGTTTGCCTTATCCAGATTTTTATTGAGTTTAGAATTCTCAATTCCATGAATTTTAGCAATCCTAGAAACTTATTCATAAGTAGGTAAAGTATTTTCATCATCAGAATAGGATTATTCATCAGAAGAGTTATAATACTCTTTATCATTAGAATTTAAAGAAACATTGGTCAATGATTCATCATTTCGTACCTTAGCCATAAAACAGTGATTGTTAATCGGTAATCTGGCTGTAAGAACAAGATTATTCTGTCCTAAAGATTCATAATCATAAGATTCATCTAAAGAGTCACAATCACTAGCACTCCAGGTGTCATTTGCTTTCAAGACTTTTCTATCTTTGGTTTTGTAGTACTTCTTTCTGCTCCTTTCATAATGCCTTTCTTTCCTTTCTCTCCTTTTGATCAAAGGACAATCTGGTCTAATATATCCTGCTCTCTTGCATTCATAACAAGTGACTTCTCCATCTTTCCTATCTTTCCTTTCCTTTTTCCTATACATGGACTGGAAATTTCTCTGGCCAGCTATCTTGTTCATCATTCGAGCAAGATTAGCTTACTCATTCATTGAAACTTCACTTTCACTAGAATCTGATTGGATAACCATCTTCTTAGACTTGGATCTGGTTTCTCTCTCTGGAGTCTTAGCTTTCATATGATTTGATGTTGTTGTAAAAGCAACAGTACCATTACCGTTTTCTTTTTGATGTTGTCAGCATCGCTCTTCATTCTTGTTTCATGTTGAAGAAGATTTCTGAATAGCTCATCAAGAGAAATTTGAGTTACCTTCATGTTCTCATCTATATCTGTTCTTTTGAATTCCCACTCATTGGGCATAATATCAATTATCTTATCCACAAGAGCTTCATCATCTAATCCTTTTTCTCCCATAGACTGTAAGTTGTTGACTATAGTCATAAATCTCGGTTGAACTTTACAGATTGGTTCACCATACGGGAAATTGAATCCTTGGTATTCAGCTCTAAGCATAGCTCTCATAGTCTCAATCACTTTAGAAGTACCAAAGTGTGTAACCTATAACTTCTTCCAAATACAATTATCTGCTTCACATAAAGAAATTTGTCTATATATATTTCCATTCATTGAAGAAAGTAAGGTATTGTGTACCTTATAATTGAGTTGATACGCTTTCTTTTCCTAGTTAGTGAATGTTCTAACTTCCTTATCAGGAATTGTATAATCACCAGAAAGCATAACAAAGTTATCCACTCCAGTATTGTTAAAAAAAGTCTTTATTCGATTTCTTCAGTACTCATAGTTATTACCATCAAAGATTGGTGGTCTTGTAGGATTTAGATTGTCAATAGAACCAACATTGACTCCTGTCATACTTATAAAAAAATTCCAACCAAACTTTCTAGTAGAAAAAGTTTGTAACCACAATGTTCAGAATGATAATTCAGAATATAAATGTTCAGAATGACAATGTTCAGAACGAAAAAGTTCGGAATGAGAAAAATTTCGGATTGGAAAATTTCGAAATGAAAAATATTGGAATGAAAAAGTTCAGAACGAAAAGCTTATACGTGAGTATAAGTATTTCAGAGACCTACTCTGATACCAATTGTAGGATCGAAATAACAATGTAGATGTTCAATATACAAGAGGGGGGTGAATTGTATACTTTAAAAAATACCTTTGAAACCTTTAAAGTTAGATATGGATAACTTTGTTTTCCTTAGACAAGGAAATAAGTTTAACAAAGTTAAACTAAGCAAATCCACAACACATTTAACACCAACTGAGAATTGGAACAAGGTTTACAAAATGAGATTCTACCTTAAAGCGTATAGAATCTAAACTTATCAAAGTACAAGTGTAAGGAAATATAAGAAGGTTATACTTTCATTATAATAAAATATTCAGCGGAAACAAACAAGTAGTAAAACTACAAGTAACAAGATATAAGTCTTTTAACCCAAAGAGAAGGGTATCCAAAAACCTTGGATAAAGGTCCCTTGATTTATACTTTCAAGCAAGTCGGTATTACCCACACCAGGGTAAGCCCTAGATACGAAGATCAGAATCTCTGTCTTGCTATCCCCAGAAGCCCTCAACTTCATGGTAGTTGGAACCTCTGTCTTCCTCAGCAAAGAAGACCTCGAACTTCAAGGTAGTCGGAACCTCTATCTTCCTATCCCCGGAAGTCCTCGAATGTAATCACTAACATTCAGAGTCACACGAAGCAATCTGAATGAGCGGTTCAGTACGCACAAGGCATGAAAATCTTCTCTCTCCAGAAATCACCTTAACAGTATGTGGTCTCTAAATCAATCAACCTCTTTAATCTATCACACATATGTCCTGAGCTCTTTCAAATGAGCTCCTATTTATATGTCACGACCCATCATCGGGGCTCGTGCCGTGACTACCCCAAGCCCGCCATCCATATGCCAGGGCCTGGCGACTAGCACCAAGGCGTAAATCCCGCTAAAAAGGGAAGGCATTGCCTTTGTAAATTAAACAAACCCCACAGAGCAAGGAAGAAGCTAGAAGTAAATACTAAGTAAAAACTGAGTACAAGAGTAAGTGCGGAAAAGTATGTAGGCCAGCATTCAAACCCAAACTGAATGTAAAGTACAACTGTAAAGGGAAAACAGCAACTGTAAAGTAGATCTGCAGTGTTGAGTCGTCCACTGGAAATCCCACCTGTAGGGTGAGTACAGATAGCCTCCTCTGCTTCTTGGGTCCAGCCGACCGCTCCGAGTATATCCCGACCAGTGGTCCACCTCCAGTTACCGTCCTGCTCTGCAAGTCTCAACCACGATCAGCGTTGTCCGTCATCTGCAACCAACACAACGTAGTCCGGGCATAGCCCGGGCAGGGGTGAGTATAAGCTACTCAGCAGGGACCCCGAGACCCCCGATGGTCTCCCAGAATCCACAAAGGATAATCCACAAAACAAAGATACAATCACGAAGTAACATCCGACACTGCTTAGGTATATACCCATACATATACCTAAGTCATCAATTCTCCTTCGGCTCCAACATCCGAGATCAAGTATAACCCAGTCCACACAGGAATGAAAAACGTAAATCTACACAGGAAACCACAACACAATCCACAAATGAAGTAAACAGGATTCAGCTCAAACAAGTATACTTATTCATGTGATGATAGAGATGATCAGATATTTCCACAGATTCAACTTAGTCGTCGGACCCACAAAGGATCGATAGGTAACTAACCCCTGCAATTCCCCACAAAGGATCTGACCCACAAAGGATCGATATGTAACTAACCCCCGCAAAGACCCACACAGGATCGGACCCACACAGGATCTGTATGCACTGGCTCACACAGAGCCGCTGAGCGCTGGCCCACACAAGATCAGACCCACACAGGATCGATAGCACTGATCCACGTAGGATCGCAGAGTGTTATAGTCATTGCCGTCAAATCCACTAAGGATCTCTGTACAGTCGCCATTGTCGTCACAGTCGCAAATGTAGCCAGCAATAGGGTTCCCACACACAGCAAGCTCGTTCGGGAGGGTCCACTCCACGAGCAGAGACGCTGATACATCAATTGACACATAGTCTAGAGTTGATGTATCCAAATGTTTCGTATCGTCAATAGGAACTCAACGTCGCAGACCGAGCGTCAATCGGACGCCCGGTCTGAGAGTTATTGGCTTTTTCGTCCCATAGGCCCGGTTGGGTTTTAAGGCAAAACCAACCCGACCATACTCCACCTACGTCCAAACCTTGGGCGGAGTAAGCCAAAAGATCTGTCTCACTAAGAGGAAACCAACAAAGTCGACGACAGGTCATTCGGACATCCGGAGCTCAACTTATGAGCGTTTCCGCTCCGAGAGCCCGGTTGGTTTTGTGTACGAACCAACTCGGCCGAACCCAAAGTATTCTTAAACCTTGAGTGTGACATACTTAAACGACCGTCTCGATCCAAGTATCTCGTCGCAACTGACGGTGCATCGTTCAGAGGTCTGTAGCCGAAGATATTGGCAAAACACCGAAGAGGGTCCGAAAACGGGGGTTTCGGGCCCGGACCGACACGGCCCGAGACCCCCTGGGTCGGCCCGAACCGGGTCGGCCCAGCTGGGCGTGGCCTGACCCGGCCTGGGCGCGGCCTGGCCCGGCTACTGGCCTGGCTGTCCGGTGCACTAGCGTGCGGCGCCAGCTGGCTCGGCCGAATGGCCGAGCCGTTCGGTTTGCGGGGGGGGGGGCTGCCCCCCCCCCCCCCCCGTTTTGTAACAGAGGCCTTCCTTAATGGGGGCCTCTAGCTAGCCGGCCCGGGGATTGAACCCCTGGATCCTCTCCTGCCCGACCGGTCAGTTTCTGCCACCACAGGACTAGGGACGGCCGGTCCCCTCCCTGCTCCGACACTAGCGGCCCGCTTCCGGCCGCCGGTTCCCATGCTCCTCCGCGGCCCGGTATCGGGCGTGGTCTTCATTCATCCGGTGCGGCGCGACGGCGCCCCACCCCTCCGTCGCGGCCCCTCTCTGGCCGCGGTATTTTTTTTGTGGTACTCCAGCGCAGCGCAACGGCGCCGCGACTTGGTTCAATTTCATGGCGCGGCGCGAAAGTGCTGCACATTACTTGCCACACGATCCCGTGCGGTGCGAAAACACTGCGCCATTCCCATTCCAACCACATTAGAAACAATAACATGGATAAGGGAGGAGGGTCGGCTGTTTTTGTGCGGTCCGGCCCCCTCTCGTTAATTGATAGCAATTGGTCGTATTTTCACGAAGAATGACAAGGTAGTATTCATGAACAAAATAAACAAATAAACCCCTACCTCGAGCGTAGCTTGAATGGAGGTTCATCCAATGAGGATTTGTCACGGAAAAACCGTCACAGAAAGAGATGTCTCGGATGGAGGAAGTCGCGTCGGCATCGCGGCACACGGCGTCGCGTAATCCGTTTCCAAGAACTCGGCGTTCTTCGTCGGAGACTGATGTGTTCTTCACGTTCTTCATTTAAGATGAAGAAGTTCCTCAAGTCCTTAGTCTTTTCTCCGAAAAACTCCTCCACAAGGTTCCAACCCCAAATAAAATAAGCTCAACTCTTATTTTATTAACATAACAAAACTTTTGAATTTCAAGTGTTTGAATTAATTACACTTAATTAATTCATGGTAAGTTGTCATCCATAATGGTGAGTTGAGGGGGTTTAATAATGTGAAGGGATGGGGTTCATGTGGGCCCCACCACCCTCATAACCTCCCTTGGGAAGTTGGGTAGTTACCCAACTTCCACCCAATGCTAAAACCACTTAAAGTAAAAAAATAAAAATTGTTGCATAATTTTTATTTTACCTTCCACAAGAAATTAACAACTTCTCTAGTGAAAACACAACTCCGTAAATGGAATTCCTTAGAAATTACCGGTGCTATGGTTCCATCGGTGCCCTCAGAATTTGATTCCGAGCACCGGTTCAAATGTTTGAAATTCCCGCTCGTTCGTTCAATGAACGTACCCGAGCTAAACTTCAGATAGAAATTCCGGGAACACCGGGCCTCGGAATCAAGTGCTATCAGAGACTGGGTTCTTGTAAAATCCTAAAGAAAATTAAGAAAAAATTTCCATTGAATTTTACGGGTCATTATATTACTCCCACCTCAGAGCTTTACGTCCTTGTAAAGTTGCATCATAAACTAGGGAAACAAATGTGGGTACTGAGCACGCATCTGAGCCTCCTGCTCCCAAGTGCTCTCCTGGAGATTCCCGTGCTGCCATCTGATGCGCACTAGAGGAATCGACTATCCATGCAGGTCCCGCTCCTGTCGATCCTCGATCTCCACATGGACCTCCGACCCCATCATCAACGTTTATCTCCCCATGGTCAATGATATGTTTCAGGTCATGCACGTATCTCCCCAGCTAAGATACGTGGAAGACGTTGTGCACTCGGTGCAACTGAGGTGGTAGAGCCAGGCGATAAGCTACCACTCCAATCATGTTGAGGACCTAGAACAATCTGATGAAGCATGGAGACAACTTTCCGCCTCGGCCAAATCTCTGTAATCCACGTCGAGGTGAGACATGCAAGAAGATTTGGTCTCCATCCTCAAACTCTAGTGGCCTCCACCTTATGTCAGCATAAGACATTTGTCGGCTCTGACCTGTCCTAATCTGCTCCTGGATGACTTGGACCTTCTATGTCGTGGCCTGGACCATCTCCGGTCCCACAAGTGCTGACTCCCCAGGGTCTGTCCAGCACAAAGGAGATCTGCAAGGTCGGTCGTACAACGTCTCGTACGGTGCCATCCCGATGGTGGAGTGGTATCTGTTGTTGTACGCAAACTCCACCAAGGGTAGGTGTACCTCCCAACTGCGACCAAATTCGAGGACACATGCGCGGAGCATGTCCTCGAAAGTCTGAATGGTCCTCTCCGTCTGACCATCCGTATGATGGTGAAAGGCAGTGCTCAGACATAGCTGCGTCCCGAACGCCTCCTGCAACCCCTTCCAAAGCCGGGAAGTAAAGCGAGCAACTCGATCGGAGATGATAGATGGTGGAACATCATGAAGCCACAGAATCTCCTAATGTAAAGTCTTCCCAAGCTCTCCACTGATCCCTGCTCTCTGATTGGTAAGAAGTGAGCCGACTTGGTGAGTCGGTCAACAATCACCCAGATGGAGTCGTGACCTCTGGAAGTGTGTGGAAGTCTAGTCACAAATTCCACAGATATGTCGTCCCACTTCCACTCCGGGACCTCCAAAGGCTATACCAATCCTACTCGTACCTGGTGCTCTGCCTTCACCTGATGGCAGGTGAGGCATCGAGAAACGAACTCCGCCACATCTTTCTTCATGCCCGACCACCAGTGGTGTCGTTTGAGATCCTGGTACATCTTCGCCACTCCAGGATGTACCGCCAAAGGAGAAGTGTGAAACTCTCTCAGCACCTCCTCTCATAAAGCAACTAGTACCAAGGTATGTCCTCTGAAAAGTACGTCGGGCTCTGCTCCAAAGGAGAAACCATCAGGTGCCTATCCTGAGGATATCTGTGCACGCCGTGTCTCATAGTCAGCATCCCCACATTGTGCCTCTCTGACCCGCTGCAGTAGAGGAGAGGTGAATGTGAGAGACTGAAGGAAGGATGCTCCATATCTATCCACAAGGGATATCTGCAAAGAGGTTAGCTGCTCTGTCGCCTCCTCAAGTAGCCGAATGCCCGTCCTCCTACTGAGAGAATCGACTTCCACGTTCCCCTTCCCAGGAGTATAGACTATCTCAAAGTCATAGTCCTGGAAGAACTCAATCCATCGCTGCTGTCTCAGATTCAGGTCCTTCTGAGAGAAGATATATCTAAGACTCTGATGGTCAGAAAAGAATTTAAAGTGCTCACCCATCAGGTAGTGTCGCTATGTCTTCAGAGCGAAGACTACTGCTGCTAACTCTAGGTCGTGGGTAGCGTAGTTCTGCTCATGCGTCCTCAACTGATGTGATCCATAGGCGATCACGGCCTACTCCTACATCAGGACACATCTGATTCCGGTCCATAATGCATCACAGTAGACTATGTACCCTACTCTCTCCTCAGGCAACCTCAAGATAGGTGCACTGGTCAATCTCTGTCTCAGCTCCTGGAAGCTCTGCTGGCATCTGTCTGACCACACAAAGGGTTTCCCCTACTTTTTCAAAGTTGAGAGTGGTGCCTCAACTCTGGAGAAGTCTGGCACAAATCTCTGATAGTATCCAGCTAGTCCCAAGAAACTCCTCACTTCTGTTGCGCTCCTGGGTGGCTCTCAAGCTAGCACTGCCTCGATCTTCGCAGGATCCACCGCAACTCCCGCCACAGAGATGACGTGTCCCATGAAGTGGAACTTGTGTATCCAGAACTAACACTTCTAGAGATTTCCATAAATCTGGTTCTCTTAGAGTGTGTCTATCACAACCCACAAGTGGTAAGCGTGCTCCTCCTCAGTCGTCGAGTAAATCAAAATGTCATCGATGAAGACTACGACAAATCGATCGAGGTATGGCTGAAAGATCCTGTTCATGAGGGCCATGAACACTGCTGGAGCATTGGTTACGCCGAATGGCATAACCAAGAACTCATAGTGTCCATACCGACACCTGAAGGTCGTCTTCTGTACGTCCTCGTCTCGAACTCTGAGCTGATGATAGCCTAACCTGAGGTGTATCTTTGAAAACCACTGTTCTCCCATGAGCTGATCGAAGAGATCATTAATCCTCGGTAGTGGATACTTGTTCCTCACTACCACCTGGTTCAGGTGACGATAGTCGACACAAAGTCGCAAGCTCAGGTCCGCCTTCTTGGCGAACAAAATCGGGGAAGCCCAGGGTGAAACACTAGGTCGGATGAATCCCTTGCCCTGCATGTCCTCCAACTGTACCCGTAGCACTCGAAGCTCAGCGGGGGCCATCCGATATGCTGGAGTCGATATCGGGGCTGCCTCGGGGTACATGTCAATATAAAAGTCTACCTCTCTGTGAGGAGGAATCCCTTGGACATCGTCGGGGAAAACGTCCGCATACTGATCCACCACTGCCGGAAAACTAGGACTTCGCACGTCAACTACTCCTTAGATGAGGCTAGAAAACTCATGAGTAATGGGATGTCCTCTCCTCTGCGAGAGTCCATACTGTGCTACAAAGGCTCCCTTCTCACTAGTGAAGGTGAACCTGCTCCCGTCGGTGCATACACATCGCACTTTGCACCTAAAACAGTCAATTTGTGCATGGACTGTAGATAACCAATCCATGCCAAATATGACATCGTAAGGCCTCGATGCAGCTAAAAGAAGATCCCAACCGAAGCTCTCACCTCCTAGAGTACGCTCACACTACCGGCAATAGTGCGTAATCGTCGATTCTGCTCTCATAGGATTCTCTAGCCGTAAAGATCAAGCCAACGCCTGTGTCGGAATCTCCGAGCTCCGAACAAGGGAAGTGGCTATGAATGAATGACTTTCTCCTGTGTCAATAAGAACTACAGAAAGGGTGACATAGACAGAGATGGTACCTCGAATCATCTCGGGCACGTCGTGGTCATAGGCCTCTGCTGCCTGGAGCTGTGCATGTCTCTACCCGCCAGCTCCTTGTGGTCGGGGTGGACCTTCTGGTGGTGGTGGTGGTAGAGCCTCAAAGCGTTTCCCACCACCTGCTGCTCGGCCAGCTCCTCTGCCTCGTCCGCCTGCTCCCTGCGGACTGCCACGGTCGACCCTCTACCTCTGCCTGGGTGGTCCCTCAACTGTCTACTGCTCCTTGGCATGGTGGGTCGGGCAGTCATGAGCCATGTGGCCCTGCCCGTAGCAAGAGTAGCACTGCCTGCCTCTCGAAAGACTGGCTCCGTGCTGTGTTCCCCATACTACTGATCCAGTGTCCTGTGGTCATCTGCCTGAGGGTCCGGACTGCTTGGACCCATGAGTCATCCGTTGACTGCCTGATGCAGAAGAATCTGCCATGTGCCGCCCTGCGGTGGGTCTCGGCGCTGATGAAGGCTCAGCAAGAAAGCTCTCGATCAAAATGGCTCGCTCCGGTACTCCTTCTTGGGTCAGAATGATGAGGGAGATCAGTTATGCCCTAATCTCATGCCTCAATCCTTGCTCAAAGGTTCGGGCCCTGAATACTGGGTCCCGACCATGTCTGCCAAGTAGCGCGAGAGATCAGTAAATCTCACCGAGTACTGGGCGACTGTCAAGCTGCCCTGCCGCAGCTGAAGAAGATCCTAGATGTGCACCGCACGGAGGGTGGTTGGGACGAACTCCAAGCGGAAGAGGCTCTCAAAGTTCGTCCAGAGGAGAGATGCCTCATCGTGCACCTGGAGCATCAAGCTCCACCATCTTCCTACTGCCGGGTGCAGTAGGCTCGCTGCGAGGATCACCATGAGGTCTGCTGGTGTCCTCACTAACCTGAAAACTCTCACAACTGCCTCCACCCAGTCCTCAGCTGCCTGGGGGTCCATCTCCCCGTGGAACCTGGCCGGTCGCTGGCGCTGGAACTCATGCAGTGCACTAAGGTGACGTGCATCGTCAGCTGCTGGGGCTGGTAGCATCGGTGGCTCGGCGGGTAGAGCTACCGCTGGTGCCTCTGCTGACAAAGGGTCATGCACTGAAGCCTCGTTGCTCGGTGGGCTGTCGTCACACTCAACTCTCAAAACCCTAGCTGGCTGCCATCGTGGGGCCATCCTAAAAAGGAAACAGGTGCACCACGGTCAAACAGTATACCTGGTGTCCTGACATAAAGTAATCACAATGAAAACATGAAACACACATGCAATCAATGTTTTCTTGCATTAAGTCGGAAATCAAAAGTCAGGGTCCTGGTGTACGGATATGTCAGTCGCCGCACCAACACTGGACACCCTAGACTGATAACCACACCCAATACGCTTAACACTATTGCTTCACATAGACAAAGATCAGAGTCCCAAGTTCTACGGTAGAACTGAACTCCTCTGATACCAATTTTTCACGACCCGTCCTCGGGGCCCATGTCGTGACTACCCCAAACCCGCCTTCCATAGGCCAGGGGCTGGCGACTAGTACCATGGCATAAATCCCGCTAAAAAGGGAAAGCATTGCCTTTGTAATGTAACACATTGTAGTGCGGGCATTGCCCGTGCAGGGGTGAGTATAAGCTACTCATTAGGGACCCCGAGACCCCCAAAGGTCTCCCAGAATCCGCAAAGGATAATCCACAAACGAAAGATACAATCACGAAGTAACATCCGACACTGCTTTGGTATATGCCCATACATATACCAAAGTCATCAATTCTCGTTCGGCTCCAACATCCGAGCTCAAGTACAACCCAGTCCACACAGGAAAGAAAAACGTAAATCCACACAGGAAAGCACAACACAATCCACAAAGGAAGCAAACAGGATTAAGCTCACACAGGTATACTTCTTCGTATGATGATAGAGATGATCAGATATTTCCACTGATTCATCTAAGCCGTTGGACCCAAAAAGGATCGATAGATAACTAACCCCCGCAATGAACCACAAAGGATCTGACCCACAAAGGATCGATTGGTAAATAACCCCCGCAAAGACCCACACAGGATCTGTAGGCGCTGGCTCACACAGAACCGATGAGCGCTAACCCATACAGGATCGGACCCACATAGGATAGATAGAACTGATCCACGTCGGATCGCTGAGTGCTGTAGTCGTCGCCGTCGAATCCACTGAGGATCTCTGTACAGTCATCGTCGTCATCACATTCGCAAACGCAGCCAGCACTTGGGTTCCTGCACACAGCAAGCTCGTTCGGGAGGGTCCGCTCCATGAGCTGAGAGGCTGATACATCAACTGAAAAATAGTCCAGATTTGATGTATCAAAATGTTCTGTATCGTCAACAGGAACTCAACGTCGCAGACGGTGCGTCAATCGAACAACCGGTCTGAGAGTTATTGGCTTTTTTGTCCAAGGGGCCCGGTTGATTTTAAGGAAAAACCCGCCTGACCATACTCCACATGCGTCCAAACCTCAGGAGGAGTAAGAAAAAAGATCTGTCTCAGTAATAGGAATCCAACAAAGTCGACGACACGTCAATCGGACGTCCGAAGCTCAAGTTGTGAGAGTTTCCGCTCTGAGGGCCCGGTTGGTTTCGTGTACGAACCAACTTGTCCGAACACAAAGTATTCCTAAACCATGACTGCGTTATACCGAAACGACCGTCTCGATTCGAGTATCACATCGCAACTGACGGTGCATCGTTCGGAGGTCTGTAGCCCAAGATATAGGCAAAAGACCGAAGAGGGTCCGAAAACGGGGGTTTCGGGCCCTGACAGACCCGGGCCGAGACCCCCTGGGTCGGCCCGAACCGGGTCGGCCCGGCCAGGCCCAACTGCCGGCCTGGCGGTCTGGTGTGCTGGTGCGTGGCACCAGCTGGCTCGGCCAAACGGGCGAGCCGTTCGGTTTGCGGGGGGGGGCGCTGCCCCCCACGTTTAGTAACCACGACCCCCCTTAATAGGGGCCGCTAGCTGGATGGCTGGGGGTTTGAACCCCCGGCTCCTCTCCTGCCTGGCTGGCCATTTATTTCCACCACGGGACCGACGACGTCCGGTCCCCTCCCTGTCCCGACACCGGTGGCCCGCTTCCGGCCGCCAGTTCCCATGCTCCATCGTGGCCAGGTATCAGCCGCGACCTTCATTCGTCCGGTGCGACGCGACGACACCGCACCCCTCCGCCGTGGCCCCACTCCGGCCGCGGTGTTTTATTGCGGTACTCTAGCATGGAATGATGGCGCCGAGACTTGGTTCAATTTCACGGCGTGGTGCGACGGAGCCACGCATTACTTGCCGCCCTATCCCACGCGGTGCGACGACACCGCGCCATTCACGTTCCAACCACATTAGACACAGTAACATGGATAAGGGAAGAGGGTCGGCTGTGTTTGTGCGGTCCGGCCCCCTCTCATTAATTGATATCAATTGGTCATACTTTCACGAAGAACGACAAGGTAGTATTCAAGAACAAAATAAATAAACAAACCCCTACCTCGAGCATAGCTTGAACGGTGGTTCGTTGAACGAGGATTAGTCGCAGAAAAACCGTTGCGGAAAGAGACATCGCGGAAGGAAGAAGTCGCGTCGGTGTCGCGGCACTCGGTGTCGTGTAATTGGTTTCCAATAACTCCGCATTCTTCGTCGGAGACATATGTGTTCTTCATGTTCTTCGTCGAAGATGAAGAAGTTCCTCAACTCCTTAGCCTTTTCTCCCAAAAACTCCTCCACAAGGTTCCAACCCCAAATAAATAAGCTCAACTCTTATTTTATTAACATAACATAACTTTTCAATTTCAATAGTTTGAATTAATTCGACTTAATTAATTCATGACAATTTTTCATGCAAAATGGTGAGTTTAGGGGGTTTAAGAATGTGAAGGGATGGGGTTCATGTGGGCCCCACCACCATCATAACCTCCCTTGGGAAGTTGGGTAGTTACCCAACTTCCACCCAAATCTAAAACCACTTAAAGTAAAAAAATAAAAATTGTTGCATAATTTTTTTCTACCTTCCACAAGAAATTAACAACTTCTCTCTTGCAAACGCAACTCTGGAAATGGCATTCCTAAGAAATTACCGATGCTACGGTTCCATCAGTGCCCTCAGAATTCGATTACGAGCACTGGTTCAAAAGTTAGAAATTCCCGCTCGTTCGTTCACTAAACGTACCCGAGCTAAACTTCAGATAGAAATTCCAGGAACATCGGGCCTCGGAATCAGGTGCCTTCAGAGACTGCGTTCTTGTAAAATCCCAAAGAAAATTAAGAGAAAATTTCTCTTGAATTTTATAGGTCTTTACATTTATAGGCAAATTTCTAACGATCGGCTCCCTCCTCCAACAGTCATATTTTCCATGAAATTCAGAGGGACCTATAAATATGTAACTCAGCCAACGGTTAATTAGAAACATAATAGAAGACATCGTTTTTATAACAAACCATCTAAAATTGAATGCACGACATTGTTTTGAAATAGAACATATGTAAGTAAAGAACTAATCAACATTTTGGAGTGTATGTAAATTAAGAGTACAGAGTATAACCAAAATAAAATTCAGAGTCTTTGTTAAGAAATGTTTGGATTCTATTTTACAGGGATTCAGAGTCTAGTTTTACCAGGGTTTGGAATCTGAACTTGCATAGTTTGGAGTCGAGCAACTTAAGAGTTCGGAGTCAAACTTCTTAAGAGTTTGGAATCGAAATACTTAAGAGTTCGGAGTCAAACAAATTAAAAGTTCAGAGTCGAACTACATAAGAGTTCGGAGTCTAAATACTTAAGAGTTTGGAATCGAACCACCTAAGAGTTCGGAATCTAACTACTTAAAAGTTTGTAGTTTAACTACTTAAGAATTTGGAGTCGAACTACTTAAGAGTTCGGAGTCCAGAATTCGGATCCTTAAAACAGAATACTCAAAAACTTATCATTATATGATATTAGGATTTTGGTTAACAATCTGGGTTTTTCAAAAAGAAAAAATATTTCTAAGTATAAGGAACACTGGGTTAGGATAAATTTCCTTATGGAGGTAAAACAACCATTTCCTTATGTATAAGTTGTTTGTGATTTTCAAAACAATATGGAATGGAAAAGTCAAAAGGAAAACCTTATTGAATCAACACCACCCCCCCACACACATTCCCCTTACCCCCTCATGCTCACCCCCTTTCTCACTGATTATCCCTCATGAACACCACATCTCTTCCCCTTACCCCCTCCCCCACCCCCCTCACACACACCTCCTCCCCTCTGGAGCTTTATCTGGCACCTTTCCCTTTGGCAGTTCGTTCCTGTAAGTTATATTTCTTAAATTCTCTTATCCTCACTCAATTTATTGTGTTTCCATCTAGGGTTTCTTGTGGGAAAAACCCTAAATGTTTTGGATAATTTATATCTCTAGTTTCTTTTATATTTAAGCGGTATGATTTGTCGTTGGGGAAACATTCATCCCCTTGTTGGTGTTTCATTCCAATCAGATGATATATTGATTCGTGTTTCCATGCTTTTATTTCCTACATCATTTCCATTGATTCTTTCCATTTTTTATAAATTTATAAACTTCTTTCCAATGTATATAGAACCCTATTTTAAATTATTATTGAAATTTTGAATTAATTTGGATTGTTAAAAATTGATTTTAAATGAATCTTTGTGTAAATTACCTAGGTTTGGGGGTACTTAGGAAGCTTGTTAGAATTGAATTTGTTATCTTAAAGAGGAACTGGGTTTTTATGAAATGTATAGAAATTATTAAGATTCCAACGGAATTATTTGAAAATTATTTTGGTTTGGTTCGTATGATTTGGTTATTTTATGCATTGGTTATTAGGTTAAAACACTATAGTGAAGATTTAATGACATCAATATTTTGGTGTGTGTTATTTTAAAACAAAGTGGGTGAGTGGTGATGGTTTTAAAGAAGATGGTGTTTTATAGAAATGGTTTTTGGGTAACCCTTTGGATGTGTGATTCACCCTTAGATGTTAACACATCCATGGGTGTACTTGGTGCACACATAAATGTGCCTCCAAATGAACAAGGAGACAAAAAATGGTATTTTTATTAAAAAATATTGTTCCAAAAAATGACTCTTCATATTATAAAGGATGGGGGTTCATTGTGAATTTTCAATGGATTGGTTTAAATGTATTTTGAATGGTTTTGGTCCATTTGGCAATGAAAAATGCTTTGGTGTGGGTTTTTGAAATTTTGTGCCCATTTGGCTATTATTGTGGTTTTTGGTGAATGATTTATTAAGGGATCATTGGACTTTGTAAATTTTAAAGAGGAATTGGTAATATGCTGTTGGTACATTTATATAGACATGTTGAGTTATAGGACCATTTTTAATATCTAACCCATGGTTAATGTTTGTAATAACTTTTAAAGGAGATTGTGTTTTGGAAAATGTGTATGTCCAGTTGGAAACATTATGAATTTCATAAAATGGATGAAATATTAAATTGTATGGAAGCCCAGTTGGAAACTTTGTGTGACATGAAATATATTTATATATATATTGGTAACCTTTATAGGATGGATATCCCTTAGTGATTATCATTTAATGGTTTTTGTGTTTGGGGTATGAAAGTGCGGTGAGATGAGTCACACACATGAGGGCCTCCTTCTTACATAGTATTACTATAACCACCATGGGTTCTAGGGTGTCTTATAGATTATTGAGTCATGGTTACTCGCCGAACCTGATTAGATGGGTTAGTCCCCCCTAGTAGATAGAGAGGCCATATAGGATTTCCAAAAAAATTCCCCCATGGCGATCAGTGGGTTTTAGAAAATGGCGCTTCACCATACGCTTGAAGGTGGATCCAAAATGAGTTCATCCTGGTGTTTTATAGGGATTTTAGGGATTTTATTTGGTTACAACATGTATATATTGTTTATTTTCTACCACAATGGTTTATTTACAGCTTGTATTATTTGTTTATTTTCAGCTACACTGGTTTGTTTTCATATTATATTGCTTGTTTATTATCTTCTAAACTGGTTTATTTATAACTTGTATTGCCTATTTATTTTCTGCTACACTGGTTTCTTTTCATCTTTTATTTCTTATTTATTTTCTTTTACACCTTTTTATTTTCATATTGTATTGTTTATCTATCCCCCTTGTGAAAAACCCTGATATTAATTCTATGATTTTTTTTCATAAAATGGTAATCTATTTTTGAAATAATATATTATGTGAGTTAGTTATAATAATGGGAAAGAGGTGTTATTTTGTTTAAACTGGAAAACCTTTTTTCATAATTTTATTCCCAAACATGTGTAATTAGAAAACATTGGGTTTGGAAAAACTCAGATTCTGTGGTTTACTTTTGGCATCCCTACTCATAATTTTTGTGTGCATGTGTATAATTTACCATTTCTATTGCAGGTTTATCAATTGTTCAAGATTTTGCATAGTGGCTGCTCATGTGGGAGCATTTTTGGTCTTGTGGTTAAAGGTGACCAAGGGTTACACATAGATCATTGTAGTGGAGTCTTGTTTCAAGTTATTTTAATTTAGTGGTAATTTTTATCTGGATTGGTTATCATTTATTTAAGATTCATTTTTCATTTTGATGTGTTATTTTTTCATTATATTTATTTATTTGATCATATTTTTATCTCATTAGATTAAATAACCCCCCCCCCATGTATAATTTGATTCTCAATAATGGTTGTCATCTGAGGGGATAGGGATTGCCACTTGGGACATGTCATGGACCGCCTCAGGAGACCGGCTCATGGACGGCCTGGGATTGGTCCATGCAAAAATGATATTAGAGGAGGCCCATGTTTTTTGGGGTGTTTTGAAGATATAGATTAGGACTATTGGGACATGAGAGGTAGGGGCAGGGAGGGTGTTATGAACCCTTTCTCAATCTGAACCTTGAGTTTACAGGGGTATATTGTGATTTGAGTCTTATGTCATTGTTTTGGATTGAGGGATGATAATGGAAGAAATCTTGTGTCACGTCTTGACCTCACATGGAGTAGTGACCCATGGGGAGACTAAGTGAATATTTTATGATACTACTAGTGGTTAATAGTTACATCTGGTGTGCCTCACTACCATGTCATTGGGTTAATTATAACTGCTAGTTCTTCATTCATGTGGTTCAATGTAAGATGTAGTCTGTCTGGTTTTGGTAAGTGAAAGCGTGATTTTGGAAAAAGAGGTGGGTTTTTTAAAATAAAAATATTTTCTCTAAAATTATTTTAAATTGGTAAATGGATTTTTAAAATTGTACGTGTTTTAGTAAATTATTAGGTTTCGATGAGGAAAGGATGTGGCCCATGGTACTCTTTATGGAAAATCACATGTGTCTGGGTTTGTATGGTAAGTGTGTGGGTGAAATATATTATTAGTGAGGTGGATGGAAATGGGTGGACACAAATGTGATGATCAATAGGATTCGTTGTGTTCATTTTAAAATATAAAGGATTGGGAAATTCATTTTTCCTTAGGGAGTGGATTTTTTTGGCTGGTGAAAAGTGGTTTTCGTATTTGAAAAATGACATTGGGATAAGGTAGTTATGAAATTTAAATGACAATGGTAATTTTAGAAAAGTGGGATTTAGTTTTAATTATATTTTATTGGCTTCTGGGAGTGTTTTCTTTCATGGGGGTGTTATTTTCGATTCTTTTTTCGGTTGTTGAATGTTTTTGTATTTTTGTTTCTTCTGTTGTTCAGATTATGCCACCCAAAAAAGACCCCAGTGTTTTGGATGAGACATGACCATATTTTGGTTCATTTAAGTGTCAGCTCCCTTTGAGGTGTTGGAGATAAGTTAGAGGTGGTGGAATGACTTGAGGGGAGTGGAGTGCATCATTGGGTAGTAGGGAACTCTCTAGGTTGTTAAGGTTTGTGCTGTTTTGGGTTTTATTAAGGGTTCAGTTTTGGACTAGTGAAGGTTGGTTATCTTATCGTCATTGAAGTTTGGGGAGTAGTTGGTGATAGTTGGTTTTTTAAGGTTCCCTATTTGGCTAGGAGTTTGTGAAAGAGGAACCATGCCTAAGAGGTAATGTATGCTGATCTTGGAACCTAGTTTGTCAGGATTCCTGAGTGTGCCATCTGTATGGCTGGAATTGGAATTCCAAACTGACGGGCCACATCCCTCAGAATTCTTGTCATCGTTGTGGTTGTTCAGGTCACTGGGACAAGTTTTGGGGGAAGCACCATTCAAGGAATGAGTTATGATCAGGGGATTCTAGTGTCTAATTGTGAGGAATAATAGGCTTCATCCATCATAGCCCCAACCTCAGGACTTGGGATAAATCTAGTGCATAATCAGCATGTGAAAAGCATGTTAGACCTTTTCTTGGTTCATTACATTTTGTCCTGGAATTGATACATTCAGGGTTCCCTTGTTCTTGTTTTATTGCTATTGTAAGTTCATATTTTTTTGTGATAGTGTGATTAACATATCCTCTTGTGATCGTAATAGGTATGTTCTTCTAAAAGTGAACTCTAGAATCATTAGTTTTTCATAAAACTGTTTTTAGCCCTTATGTTAGTTGGTCCAGGTTTTATTAGTGATCCTTTTAAGATGTTAGGTGTTGTGGAGTTTTAGTATGGTGTGGGGAATTTTTAGTTATTGTGGTGTTTTTATAGGGAGTTCCTTATTCTGCTGCCCCAGTATTTTAGGTGGCCTTGTCGTGGTTTTCTGTTTATGTATTAGTGGTCATTTTCAACTCATGTAGAGAAATTGGTAAGTTTGGTTTGGAGTTTCTAGGTTCCCCCTCCCTGGGGTGGTTTGTTTGAGTTCTAAATTCTTGCATTAGGAGAATTATTTTTTGGGGGATTACCCCATCATATACCCTCTTGTTTCGTACTATGGGTTTTCATTAATTCAGTTAGATGTAACTTGTTCAGTGAATAGTCAGCTCAAGGCTAATATTTTTTTTCCAATGGGTTTGGTCGGGCATTGACCTGAGTTTTGGTTGTCTTTTATCTGGGTGAATTTCTGGGTATAAAAAGTTTTTTTATGTGGATAATTGTCACACCCAACCTTTTAAATTATTTTATTTTGTTATTTAAGGGCTTTGGTTAGTCTCGTCAAGGAGCAGGTTGGGTGTAGTTTTGAAAATTTTGATATTTGATGTTTTTGGTGGGTTACCGATCGGTGTGCGTGCAACACATGGTTGGCAGTAACCGTGATGTCAGCCAAGATTCGAATATAGTTACCCACTACATAAAATATTAAAACTCTATGAGAATGAAATAAAGTAAATGTTTAATACATAGTAATAATAATAACATTGTTGTGTAGATAGATATTTTTTATTTAAAATTGCTAATGATATTATTTTAATTAAAATGGATATAAGTATAATTATTATTTCAGTTACTATTAATTTTGTTATTATTAAAAAGGAAATGAATAAATTATTATTTTTATTCTTATTTTTTATTATTATTATTATAATTAATAAAATTAATGACGTTGTTGTGATTATATAATTATTAATATTATTATAATTTTTGTCATTAAAATTTTGTAATTATTAATATTAATTAAACTGTTATAATTATTATCATCATTATTATTTTTATTATTATAATTAACATCCTTATTATTATTATTTATTTGTTATTGTTTTTATTTTTTGCGGGCTTATTCACCCTATTTCATTTCTTTTTTTCATATTTTTTACCAATCACACCACCTATTTTTGACCAATCGCGCCCCCTTTTTTACCATTCACAGCCCTGCTTTCTTTAATCACTCATGCTCTCATCTCTCCCCCTTATTCCCTCTCTCCACTCACCCATCTCCCCATTATCACTCACACATCCCCCATCTCTCCCCATTTATTTATCTTTTTTTATCCCTATCTCCACTCAGACGACTCTCCAATCACACCTATCACACACAACAATTATCTGCATTAATTCCTTTATTTTTTTATCTCCAATGTACCCCCCCCCCCCCCACCTTCCCCTTAACCCCTCTTTCTTACCCCATGTTTCTAGGTTTATCTCTTGGGCGTTCCACCTCTCTTTCCCTTCCCCCCCCCCATGCACGCCTCCTCCCCTCTGGCGCTCCTTCCGACAGCCACTCCACCCTCCGGCAGTTCCTTCTAGTGAGTTCTCTTTCCTATATTCTATTCTCCTCACTTAATTTCTATTGTTTTCCATGTGGTGTTTCTTGTTGTCTGAAACCTAAATATTAGGTTTATTGAGTACCTATAGTTTCCCTTTGATTTAGGGTGTGTGATTTTTCTGCGGGGCGTCATCCATACTCCCATTGATGTTTCATTATAATCACACAAAATTTCACATTTAGTTCCCAAGTTTTTCTTTCCTAAAAGAACTCATTTGATGCATAGAATTTTCGATAATATTATAAACTATTTTGAACATCCATGACACCATTTTCTAAATTATTATCTCAATTTTTCATTTATTTTGATTCATAAAAATATATTTTAAATGATTTTTTTGTGTAAATTACCTAGGTTTGGGGGTACCTAGGAATCTTGTTCGAATTAGATTTGTTCAATTAATGAGGAACTGGGTTGTTATAAAGTGCATAGAAATTATTATGTTTTAATGGCATTTTTTTTAATGAACATGGTTTGCTTCATATTATTTGGTTGTGTTATGCCATGGTTATTGTGTTAAAACACTTTGGTAAGGATTTAATGGCATAAATGTTTTGGTTTGTGTTATTTTAAAATAATGTGGGTGCGTGGAGATTGTTTTAATGCAAATGGTTTTTTTTTTAGAAGTGGTTTTTTGGTAACCTTTTGGATGTTTGATTCACCATTAGATGATGAAACATATTTGGTTGCACATGGTGCATACATAGATGTGCCTCCAAATAAAGATGGTGACATAAAATGGTGTTTTTCTTGAAATCCTTGGCTCCAAAAAATGGCTTTTCATATTATAATAGATGGGGTTTCATTTTTAATTTTCAAATGATGGGCTTAAATATATTCCAAAACGCTTTGGTCAATTTGGCCTTGAAAAAGGCTTAGGTGTGTTCGTTTGAAACTGTGTTCCCATTAGGCTCTTGGTGTGAGTTTTGGTGAATGTTTTCTTAAAGGATCATTAGGATATGTAAATTTATAAGTGGTATTGGTAATATTTTTTTGGAAAATGTATTTAGACATGTTAATTTAAAGGCCCATTTGGAAATTTTAACCCAAGGAAAATGTTTGTAGTAACTTTAAAAGGAGATTGTGTTTTTGTGAAATTGTATGTCATATTGGAAACTCTGAGCATTTTATGAAATGGTTTCAAAGTTAAATTGTTTGGAGGCATTGTTGGAACCATTGCGTGGCATGACATATATGTATATAAATATGGGTAACCCTTATAAGAGTGATATCTCTTAGGGGTTATCGTATATTGGTGTACGTGTTTTTGGTAGGCAAGTGCGGTGAGATGGGTCATGAATTCAAGGGAATCCTACATACATAGTATTAATATAACCACAACGGGTTCCTGGGCATATTATATTTTATTGAGTAATGGTTACTCACCATCCTCGATTAGACAGGTTTTTTCCCATATTAGATAGAGAGTCCAGGTGGGATTTCTTGTTGATGTTTTCGTGAGGGAGATCAGTGGGTTATAGGCTATGGGGATTCAACTTACAATGCAATGTCATTCTAATCTGAGTGTGTCCAGTGGTTTTATAGGGATATTCAATAATACCCATGGTTAAAACTTGTGTTTATTGTTTATTTTTTTCTATAATTATTTATTTACATCTTTTATTGCTTGTTAATTTTATGCTACACTGGTTTATTTTCAGCTTGTATTTATTGTTTATTTTTTTCTACACTATTTTTTTTACCATTTGTATTTCATGATTATTTTCTGCTATATCGGTTTATTTTAATCTTTTATTTGTTTTTTTCTACAACACTAGATTATTTTTAGATTTTATTGTTTTTCTGTCTCCCTTGTGCATAACCCATGTATTACTTGTTTGGTTTTGTTCATAAAATGGTAAATTGTTTATAAAATAATTTATAGAATGAGTTGTTTCTAATAGTTGGAAATATTTGTTATTTTTTTAAATGGGAAAACCTTATTTATATAATTGTATTTCCAAAATTTTTACAGAGGAAAACTTTGGGTAATGAAACACTTGGATTAAGTAGTCTAATTTTGGCATCCCTACAAAGCATTTTGGTGCTCCTGCCTATCCTTTACCATTCAAGTTGAAGGTTCATCTATTGTTCAGGCTTTTCCATAGTGTCAGTTCATGTGGGAGATTTATTTGGGCTTGTGGTTAGAGGTGACCAAGGGTTCCCAAGAAGATTATTGATTAAGGGTCTTGTTTCAAGTTGTGTAATTTTTAACTGTACTTTGTATCTTGATTGATTCTTGATTATTTAAGATTCAGTTTTCATTTTGTTGTGTGATCTGTTTATTCTGTTTATTTATCTAATCATGGTTTTATCTCTTGGGGTTAAATTGTTCCATTAAGTATACATTGATTCCTAATATTGGTTTCCATCCCTAGGGAAATGTGAATGCCCCTCAGGACATTGTACGGACCGTCTCGGGTGGCTGGCTCAGTGTTGACCTGGGGTTGGTTCATGATTGGTGATCATCTTACCCAACCAATTTCAAATTATTTATAATTATTCAAACTATAAATAAATTGAAGTCATCATGAAATAATAACATCATTTTTCAAAATATTATAAAATGATATATAATTATGTAACCACAATTATTTATCCAATTTTTCATAAAATAAGTAATGAAAGTATCGCTTGAAAATAAATGTGGACTACAACATTCACATAGAGATACAATTAACATTCCATCACCATAATTAATGGATAGGTATTATTATTGGGTTAACATTGATAAATTAATTTTACTAAAAAAATCGAAATATCATATCATATCTAACTTATAACCTTCCAATCTGTTGGAAAATGATAGTGTCACTCATGCATCTGTGTGGACTACCACATCCCCAGAGAGATGTGATTAGTTTTTTATTTCCAAACTACATTAATTATAATAAGGATATTATTAATAAATATAAATTATATATATGAGATAATAATTATTCATCAAAGGATGGTCATTATTTAAATTTTCACGTTCCATCTTTCAAAAATAGTAAATTATGTTTATGGGTATGTATGGCCAACTATCTCCATTAATAATATATTTCATTTTTATATCTATACATTTTATTCATGAATATATATATATATATATATAATAAACAAATATTATATTTATATTGTGATTGAAATTATTGATATGGAGGAACCCATGATCAAATTCCATGGATCAAAACCACAGAATAGAAATTCTTAGGAAAAATGAATTTTTTTTCACCTAGAAATGATAATATTAATAATTCATTATTAATAAATTGTAAAGAATATATCCTATGTGGATCATATATGATATTATATGTATTAAAAATATTTTATAATATAATTATAATGATTTTTATATTATTGTAGAAAAATATAGATAATATTCAAGGAATATTGAAATTGAGGTAATGGATTTATTTTACAATCTCATTATTTAAGGGTATGGTTTATAATTATGTTTTTGATGATGAAATTTTTTGAACTATATATAAAAAATAAAATTAATTTTCTTATCCAATATTAATTTAATAATGTTACCTGTTTCATGATTATTTTACCATATTTAGGAATTATGTATACTTAATGTCTGTTTTTATGCAAACCCAATTTTACTTCTCTCATCAGTATCAGATCAATTTTCTTCAGAATTCATGTATTCATAAGAAAATTTCAATATGGATTTTCAATTAATATATGATTTTTTAATTCCATTCTTACTCAATATATATTTTCTAACAATATGGTTTAAAAGGAAACATCTTGTTGTTTTCCAAATGAGGTACTTTCGACATTTTATTGAAATTATGAGAGGAATATTTGTTTTAATATACATGACATTAATGGAATCTATCATCATCATGAACACTAAATTTTTCTAATATTTCCTTAAAATTTTAAAAGGTTATTTTCCAATAAATTTTTTTTCTTAATATTTTGTAAGTGAGAAAATTTTAAATAAGATACTTCAAAGAAAAAATGGTTATTTCTCTCAAGAAATGTTTCATTGAAATATTGAAGCAATTTTTCATCAACTATAATATTATTTGATGCTACAAATGAGATACTATTAATATAATCCAACTATACCATAAATATTCATTATTTGGATCGATTAAGATTATTATTATTTAAGGTAAATTTTGTAAAAATAATTATATTCCCATGGGTTAAATAACTTATGATCAACCCATTATGAAACATGTTTCTTATCATGGGTTATGATATGATAATATTATGAAATAAAATTGAAACCTATTTCATTTCCATATTTTATGCTATGTGGAATGTTTTTTGATATTATGGGACAAATATTTTTTATTTTCATTATGTGATTGGTAGGCCTGGAATTATATATCCATTTAATGCATTAGGTAAAGATTAATACCTCATGATATAATAAGGACTAGAATGTAGAGTAAATCAAATTCAGTGAGGAATTTGTCCCTTACAATAGTCTTAGGAGTGATCTTTGACTAAGGATATTATGGAATGTGTAGTAAATCCAATCTACTATGATAAGTTTGGCAGTGATCCTTGAATAAATAAATTACATTATATATATATATATATTTGTATGTCAACAACTTTTTTCATAGGCCAAGTTCATGAACTCATATTTTATGTCATTTGACTCCTTTATAGTTAATATAATATGAACTATCGAGATTATTTTTTTCACTCACGATTTTGATCTATAATATGCTTGGTATTGTTTGAAAATATTATACCCATATTCTCATACAATATTCACATGTTATGGTTTAGTTATCATTGATATCTCCCTTGTTCACCCATATTATTCATCTAAGATCACCCTTATATGTATTTATTTTCCATGAGATATGAAGAATGTTTTAAAGTGTGATATGTTTGTCATGGGTGAAAGGTATAAATAACATAGTGGTATATAATGTATATTAGAAATCAAAACAAAAAATATGTTTCCAGGTTTCTAGATACATAAAACCTTTATGATTCTAAACTGTATCGAAATGTTATGTATCTGAATTCTCATATAATAAGATATAATATATATGACTGAAAATAATGGGTCCCCAGAAAATTTATTGGATTGATTTATCTCAAAAATATATGTTTAGTATGAAATAGGTGACCATTCCCTTAATCAGTTTTATAACATCGTCCCTATCCATGATATTTGGAATGAATTTTTTTTAAAAAAAGAAAACAAATGATATTATAGAATCCAAATCCATGATAGAATAACAGAATAAGGACAAGAAGGTTAAATATAATTTATGTATAAATAGTTATAAAGTATGTAGTGTGTAGAATTAGAAATCTTTGGTTTTTTTCATAAGACACCACCCCCCCCCCTCTATTTGTACCTCCACCGTGGAAATAAATAATGATAAAGGGTAGAACCAAATTCCAATATCTAATAGGTACTTGAGTTTTGACTAGCATCGCTATTATAAAACACATTTATGGGAGGAATTTCCCGTATAATATAATTTAAAGACAATATATGGGGGTAGAACCACCAATAAATAGAAAAATAACTTTCAATTCCAAATTAAATTTTCAGAACCCAAATGATGAAAACATTCCTAATATAATAAAATAAGAATATATATGTATATAATAGGTCAAAATATATCCATGATATCTATTAACTCCATCCAAGATACCTGAACAAATGATCCAATCTTCATCATTTCATCTAGAAAACACTTAAGAACTGAAGTGAGTGAGCACTTTGTTGTCCTTAGTAAGATCATATTTCTAATATTATTGATTTTCATATGAAATAGATATGAAAGATGAGGTGTGTGTGAAAAATTCAACCTAAAAAAATAATCACTAACAACCAAAAACTTCACAACACCACAAATATCACTACAAAACATCCTAAACTAGGTCAATATTCCTTATCTATGCTCCTACCTATTATATTAGGTTTTCTCTGAATGAGTCATTTAAAAAACCAATAGCTACTAGCCTCAGGAATTTATTATGGATGTGAGAAGGAATGAAAATAAAACACTCACCAACATTACATATGTACATACAAAATCATACCATGAATAGTCGAAATACCACATCATTGGGTGCACTACATGCCACTCCGACACCATTCATAAAATAACACATCGTTATAATACCACACCTTTTATGATATAATATCAAAATCCACTACCACTCCTAACATAACACATACACACATGAAACCCTCACATATTACATGATATTACACCACAAACAGCTCCCAAATAATGCATGGTATAACACCACATTGAGACTATCACAGTAGGGTATCATAAACATATATTTCATCAATCATGTTCCCCCCCCCCCGCACCGTACACCTCCTGCATTATGAAACATCGTCATAAACACACAACCACATCCATAATCCAGCCACACATTGACAACCACACATAAAAAAACACCTCTCAAAAAAGTTATCAACATCAACATTAAAATTAATTTTCATAAAATGATGTGACCTAAACAATAATTTCGCATACCCAAATCATTTTCAACCCCAATATTATCAATTCATGTCCTCACTTAATCTTTTATATGTTTATTCATGAATTTGTTTTTCAAAAATCACTATCATCCTTTTATTTATTTAAACCCATACCATTAACTTGAATTCCATCCACAAATTAATTATATCGAAGCTATATTTATACTAATATCATTTTGAAAACCATTTACCCATTTCTTTACCTTCACATGAAATTTATTCCTTCTGAAATTTATTATAACTAGTTTGATCAATTAAAATTAATATTATTAGTTGTATATTATTGCAAAAAACCCTTCTCATATGAACCAATCAAACCATGTATTAGTATTTCGGTTATTATTCATTACTCATCAACCACCCTGTTTTGTGACATTTCATTTTAGTAATACATTAAAATTTTACATTTATTAACAAGTGTATCCATCAACTTTTTTTCTCATTAGTATTTACATAAACCATACAGTAAAAAATTTCATTAATATATCCATTACACACAAAACATGTTCATAAATATCTAAGAGGAAGTTTAACAGATACACTAATTATCACCAACTACCCTCTCATTTTTACCAAAGGATTATCTTGCCATAATTTTTATTACTACTATTTCCAATCCATTTTATCATTCAATATTTTGATTTTTATTTTGTAGAAAATATGAGAAAAAATCAAGGAATCCCAAACAATAATCAACATCACAATACAAACACTCATGGAAAGGAAAACCAATTGAATTATGAATGTCAAAAATTAAAATTTTCGGTCAATGGAAATCTTATTTTTTTATTTCACATTTTAATTTCCATAATTAAAGGATTAAAAAATTATTGTGGTGATTATATTCTATATAATAAACTCACTAAATCGACAATGACCACTGAAATTGGAAATCATCCAAGATTAATAAATATTATATGAAGTGTAAATCATATGCAATTTATTTTTTAATATACTTTATTCCACTTATCTGTTTATCATTCCATTATTAATTTCCTCCAAATTTAATATGATTTCCATATATTATTATTTTCCTCTCCAAAAACTGATAACAACCATTAGATAACATTAATCATCATGGATGTGTGTATAATTATAATGATTAAAAATCATAGTTAGTCAACTCTGGCATTTTATTTCATAAGATTGATTATAATTATAAAGATACCCTACTATAAGAATCCAAATAACTCCATGATTGTAGACCTAAAACTGAACACCATACAAGAAAAAGGAGACTTCCTTGATCCAAAAACACTATATCCATTAACAAGACACTTACTAATATCTATAGATACTACTCATCAAAGATTATATCATCATTCTGGAGATATTTTTAGCACCCCCATTGTGAGGTATATAGCCTTTTTCTATGACATTTTGACATGTTTAAAATGCTTGTGATGATCTGAGAAGAGGTTGGGATAGTTTAGAAGTGTTTGGAATATGTTTGGACGATTTTATAAGGGTCCACAGTTTGAGCACGATTAGGAGAAACCATGTCGGTACTCTAGGAAACTGCTTAGGGGGAGAAAGTGCAATTTTCATGGCCAGTGTATAGTTTTCCAAACCGTGTGAGGACTATGTAGACCCCTTCTCTTGAGGTAGTGGTGTGCACACAGTTAGTGCATTCTTTTCCATACCATGCAGACAAACCGTGCGGCCACATAAAAGAAGGGTTTTAAAATTTGGGCTCTCTCAGGATCCAATCAGACAACCCTTCACTCCTGAAATTATATTTTTAAATTAGAATCAAAACAACCAAATATATATCCATATTGTTTAAACATTTTTTCTAGTCTCCACTCTAACATTTTTTCAGAGTTGAATCTGTCTGTTTTTTCCACTGAGGCTGAGTTTAGTTTTCAAGTGATCCTGAATATTTAAGATTTAACTACAATCAATATACTAGAATAAACATTTCTACTAATCCCACTAGGACACTTCTTCAACTTTTTTGAAGTTAATTGTCCCTTCCTTTCCCATGAATAATTTTAATTGATGTTCTTTAATCTTTCTTCCAGTATATGTGATTTTTTAAAATTTGACTAATACATAAAACCCTGATTATATTGTTCCCTGGTTTTTTTAGTATCTTGAGAACCACAACCTATGAATTATTGTTTATCGGATTAAAATTACCTAGTGTTTTAAAATGTTTTTTTCTCAAAACTAATTGATTAGTTCATATTAATAGTTGCATCGTCAGATAAATGATCGTCAACTTTTTTTCCTATGAACCTTTTCATTGAAGCCCGCATTCTCCACCGCGTACCCTGAGAATAAATTAATTAAAATAAAACCCACCCTCTTTTTAGACTCTAATCTAGAAATGTTATATAAAAAATCCTTTAAATAACACCATTTCCTCCCACAAAACATCAAATTTAGAACCAGGACCAACAACCACATCTTTACCCAAAATTGATTCCCTACATATTACCCTTGTGTAAAATAATAACATTTTTGAATCATCAATAAAAACATTCAAATGAAGGGATCTCCTTATTTGAGTTTATATTCATCCTTTATCTCTTTAAATTAAGGCTTTCATCCCTCATCAGTTACTTGCATTAATGTTACCGCACACTATCCTACTTTGCTTCAAAAAATTATTATTATAATTATATGATGAGGTTATCAATTTTAAACCTTCTCATACGAAGGATTCTAAATTTTAAATTTAAATAAATTCTATCATTATGTCATAACTTTTTTTATTCCACGAGATTCCAAATAGGAAATTAATTTGTTTCATAAAAAAAATAATTAATGTTTATAGAAATATCTATAAATTTCACCATTTTTCAAAACGAAATTTTTTTATTAATGATAAAAACAAAATAAATGTCAAAACATAAGACCCAAGAACCAAATGATTGAAATCTAAAATGGGGTAAAATAATGTCATATCCAATTAAAATTTTTAATACCTTAGAGGGTAAGGGGTTCATGTGAGATAAACAAGTGATACTGCTCCTTGGGATATCAAATGAGTGAGGTAGTCCGTAGCATTATCACATGCCCTCCAAGTATGTAGAACCCCTGTATGGGAGTTGATCATGATCATGCCCCTTTATGAATTATAAATGACTATCCAAGGGCGGATTGTCACTACACAGAGTGAATCATAGAGAATAAGTTATTCCATTTGGATAGCCTCTATCAAAATATCATTTTGTATGAAAAAGAGGAGACCAGTGAGAAAATACATTCCATTATATTAAATGGATTATTTAAGTCCTGAGAATGTATTGAAATAAAAAATGATTGATCCTAGAGAGTTTCGCACCACACCTCTGCCGAACATAAACCCTCAACTACATGATCCATTGATGTTATGATTAATTCCTGATTAGGGAGGATCCCAGTATACATAGTGACCTTAAGAGGCATTCTGGGAAGAGATACTTTGAGATCCTCCAGATGATAGAACTCTGATATAGGGAGTGTACTTCTAGATCATGGTTATTCTATCCATGTTAAGAATGATCTATTTGGTCTGAATAATTAGGGAAGATCCCTATATGATAATCCCATTGAAATGCACTATGTTTCACTCCATACATATACACCATCATCATAATAAATGAACAATGGTTCTAGAATTTTTCTCTGGACCAACCGTACACATTCCAAAGAACCATCTATAAAGGAAGGGGAGGCTCTATAGAGTTGGGAAGGGGAATACCAAGTAGTTTCCAATGGATATCCATGTTGAATGATCCCAGTAACTTTCAAAAAAGAGGTGATTATTTTTCACTTCCCTGCCTATTATACAACCCGGAAATTTTGAAGCCTGTATAATTCCCCGACACTGGATATTTTAATCTCTGCCGCCACATGGTTTCAGATTCCCCACCCCAATAAGTTATATTTTATAGGTATTTCCCTATTCCAATGAACCTCCCCTACCTGAAAATGTTTCCTCTAGGGACCAAAACCCTACCAAAATCATTAACAGAAAACCCCCTAGAAGAAGACTCTTTCGAGATTCATTTTCCATGCTCCATTTCGATATCCATTTGGTCAATGTTGATGCTCTCACTCTTCTTTAGAATGATGTTAATGAGGCTTTGAAAATTGAACGCATCCCTAAAAGTAAGATTTGGATTTGGGGACCCAGGAAATCTGAGATTGGTGTTATGAAAATTATGGAACCATAAAGAAATATAGTCCCTCCCCACTATTTAGTGATATTGGTATTAAAGGATCTGAATATGGGGGAAGATCACCAACCATATTTGGGAATTGTTACCTCATACAAATAGTATCACCCCATTTCTTCTTTTCCCTATAAACATTCCCCAAAGGGTATGTTCCTCAAATGATTACCATGCTAATTTTTCAGGCATCAATTTCAACAAATCCATGAGCTTCCTCGCGTTAATTATGCACTACCTTGTGGGCATAGGTATCTGATCCCAAGAAAACCAGTGGTGTTTATCATCTATGTGGGAATCCGAAATGATGTACTGAACAATTTTATCAATAGTGGATAGAAAATTCTTGGGAACATTGATTGCTATGAGTTCATGAATAGAAAATGTAGTAGAGATGTTTTTGACTAATGCAATGCTACCTCCAATGGATAGATATTAGTATTTCCATTTCATATATCTATCTATGTTATTTTTGGTGATATGATCAAAGACTTGGATGCGTCGTCTATGGTATGAGATGGGGCTCACGAAATAATTCCTAGGGAAGCTACCATGATGCATGTTCATGTAGGTCCTGATATAATTTACTTTCCTATATGTGCATCTATCAAAGTTATATAAGTTTCTCTTTTCAAGGTTAGTTAATTTCCCACCCCACTTAAAGTAGTTTTTGAGGACCCCTGTGATATATTTAATTTATATTTTTATTTTATTCATAAAATAATAAATTTTTTTCATACATAAGGTGAGATATGTAGTTAGATTTCTTTCAGCATTTATAGGGAAGGATATTCCCACTGTAGATACTCATTTTTATTTGATGGACAATTAAATTTTGTGTAAGGATGAATATGTTTAGAGAAATTGGGTCTACCATAATTTGACTCTTCAGATACTTGATGAAGCGATAGCATCTCTCTAAGATGGAGACATAAATCCAAGATGATCTAAATCTTCTATAAATAATATATGAATCCTAGTAAGAGAATCCCACCCATGAAACAACCTTTATTATAAAAATGTATGAAACTCTTTCAAAATCCTCCTTAATGTCAAGATTGAGGTCCATATTAGATCTTTTAATCTTATAGTTGATTTCATCTATCATCTCTTGAGACACTAAAATCACTCCTTGGATTAATATTCCATTTAAAAACACAGGTTGCATATTTTATATCCACTAAGAAAGTTGAATGGAAATAAACTTATTGATAAAACGTTCTAGTAACTTGTAATGAAAATTTTATAAAATCTCCAAATGGAAGAGGGTTGAGGGATCTTTGATTTTGATATTAATTACCAAGGTTGTGGAATAGGAAAATTGATGGAGATTACCACCTTAGAATAATTTTGGAATAGCTCTATCAAGGTCAGGCTCAACTAGTTTCAAGGAAGCTCTATAAAATTCTCCACGGAAGATATCAAGCCCATGACCACTCTATAAATTGATACCTTTAATTGCATCATAAACCCCATTCTAATTAGGATCTGCCTTAAAGTACATTTTGTAAAAATTGGAAATATGTTGTGGAAAATTCCTTGAATATCTTTGAATGCTCTTGGATACCTATCAGGAATGTGGGGATTGGGGCCTGCAAGTACATATTTGATGTGGAAAATAACCATTAAACCAGAGAAATCACAATCGTTAGTGCAGAAACCACCTTCTAGAATGATGTTGGGACTACAAATGTGCCATTTATAAATGATGTAGACATGGAAAAAAATTGTTTCCTAATCACCCTCATAAATACATTTAATGCACTATTGTTCTCATGAAAAAACGGTTGTATCTTAAGATCATATAATACAAGATATACTTCCACTAGTGCAGAAAACGTTATTTACGTCGGTTATTTTTCATTTTTAATGTTGGTTTTTAGCTGATGTTAATACGGACGACATTATAAATAATGTTTTTTACATCGGTTATTTAAAAACCGACGTAAAAAACATAACATCACGGTGTTTATCACGTCTTTTAATTAATAATCAAGGTGCAAAAAACAGGGGGGGTTTATGACTTCGGTTATTATATAACCGTCGTAATAAACCGGGGGGGGGGGTTATCACGTCGTTTATATAATAACCGACTTCATAAACCCATGCAGGGGATTTTTATCACGTCGGTTATTAAATTACTGAAGTGATAAAATGCCTGGGAACTTGTTTATCACATCGGTTATCTAATAACCGACGTGATAAACCATTTCCCAGGCCTTTTATCACATGGTTTATTTAATAACCCCCATGATAAACCATTTCCCATGCCTTTTATCACGTCGTTTATTAAATAATTGACGTGAAAAACCATTCCACAGGTTTTTATCAAGTCGCTTATTAAAAAAAACGACGTGATAAACCCTTCCTGATTTCATTATCACATGGGTTATAAAACAACCGATGTGGAAGACAATTCTTCTAAAAAAATTGAATTTAGTCCTCTGCTCTCCCCTAGAAACAACCAAAAACCAAATCAAGAATTCGTACCACAAAAACAAAAGTAGATCAAAACAAGAACTAAAGAAAAATTAAGCATTTACATTGATAACATATAAAATTTACCCCACCGGACAGCCCTCCCACCACCCCCTGAACATCACCCCCTCACCCCACTTGACATCCCCCAACACACCCTGGGACAGCCCCCAACCCCCTGGATAGCCCCAAACTCCCTGGGACAACCCCCCACCCTCCTGAATAGCACCCCCTCACCCTACTTGATAGCACCCACCACACCCCTGGATTTCCCCCGACCCCCTAGACATCCTCAAACCCCCCTGGGATAACCCCCCCCCCCCCCACCCTCATGTATACCCCCCACACCTTGGACAACCCTCCCACACCACACTGGACAGCCCCCACCACACCCGTGGACTGCCCCTCGACCCCCTGGACAGCCCCAAACACCCCTAAAAAACCCCCGCCACCCTCATGTATACCCCCCACCCCCTTTAAAGCACTTCCACACCAATAGACAGCCCTCCCACACCCCTGAAATAGACCAAAAAGTTACCGAAAACAAACCAGAACCCCCTCACCCCACTAGACTGCCCCCACCACACCCCTGGACACTCCCCCAACACCCCTGGACATCACCTCCACCCCCTGAACATCCCACCACCCTCTTGTAGACCCCCCACCCCCTGTACAGCACTCCCACATCCCGGGAGAGCCCTCCCACACCCTTGAAATAGACCAAAAAGTTACCTAAAACAGACCAGAACACACTAGACAGCCCCCACCACACCCCTGAACTACCCCCCCCCTCCACTGGACACCCCCTGGATACCCCCCTCACCCCACAAGACACCCCCAAACCCCTAGACACCCCCTGGACAGCCTCTCACTCCCCTGGATAGCCCTTCCACCCTCCAGGAAACGCTCCCACCCCCTGGACATCCCCCCCCCCCCCCACTCTCATGGAAACCCAGGACACCCACCCCACTAGAAAGGCCTCCCAGACCCCTGGACACCCCCACCCACAGAACACCCCCCACTCCCCTGGAACCCCTCCCCCCCAGACCAGAATCCATACCAGAAAAACCATCATAATTAGACAAAAACAAGAAGTAGAGAAAAATTAAACATTCACATATATAACATTAAAAACCTACACTGTCAACTTCAAAAAAAAATAAATCCAACCTAAATGACTACCAAATACCCAATTACAATGACAATATTCAAAATTACATTTAACATTATAAACAACTAAAATTCAATCAAACATATAAAATAATTTGACCACTTCACTTGTAAGTGTTTGATGTCTTCAGTAGTATAGAGTTTAGGGTCATCAAAAAGCTACAAATGAAAAGGATCATAGTTAATGTGTATAATGAATAAATCAAATTGAAATATTATGGTAATGTTTAAGTGGAAATCATACCAGGTCATAATTTACAACTATCTCGGTTGTTATTATTTCATACATAAATCTTAACATATAATATCTGTATTATATGATGCCTTGTTGTTCATGAAAATTATGTTTGAATGAGTTTAAATTCAAAAGATTATTTTTATGTAATAAATCAAAAGATACAAATTATAAATGGATATTGACCTTCGCATTTACATATTTGATCTTTACAGTCTTTTTGTTTGTGATTTTTCGAAAGTAGAACCATGCCCTGTTAGAAAGTAATATGAATGGGGTAAATTTAAAATTCATTATAATATATAAAACTATTGAGAAATTGAAACTTAATTTTCCAATATATTCTTAAAACATTCCCACAAATCATCATTGAGAGAGCATATCCAATAAAGTGCTTTCTCCCTTGGGCAAAAAAACCCCTAACATCCAATGATCACTGATAAAAGGAAATTTAAGTTTAGTGGTTCTTTATGTTCAAATATAATGAACTATTTGAGAGAGATGTGTTTCATACCTCTCATAAAAAGGCATCATCCAATATTGTGCGACTATATTCTTTTCAATTCATTCAGCAATATAAAGCATTATTTGTTCCTCATCCAATGCACATGCTTGAGGGGAAATCAATTGTGGGTCCATGAATCCATATAAATCTATCAGCTCATTCCTCTCACAAATTTTATAAATATACCTAATACAAAACAGACATAAATATAAATTTTTAATAAATATAATGCCGGGAAAAGGTGTTAATACTTACATGGAAACAATTTGAACCACATTGATTCCCAACTTATCTCCAGTTACAAGATCCATGATATCAGTTCTCATAATCCCCACACTTATTGCACATCCACAAACATGAACTTCCATTGGAAACTCATAATGACCTGCTAAAAAATTTGAATATCTTGACAATCTATCAAGACTACTAGAATCTGTATCTGATGTCATAGCCATTTGACTTTGTTGTTGTCTATACAGTATTTCTTTACCATTGAAGTATTCCTGTAAAAATAAATAGAAAAATATAATATTTTTCAAATAATAAAACAACTTTAATAAAAAAAAAGATATAACATTCATACCACTATGGTAATGATTCGAAGAAGTCTGGATGGCCAAATTAAAAAATAGATGATACTATTTCCAACTGTTATCACCTCATCTGTAGGTAATGGTACTTGTGCTGATCTATCTATAATATATTGTAGAGTGACCCTCTGATTCTCTACCTCTAATTTTTTATGATGAAATGTATCTCCTATACAATATACCAACCCATATGCAACTATATGATGTTGAGGATCATCAACATAAAAATCTCAATAAGTAGGAAGCTTCAGTGGAGGAGTAGGATAAAAAATGGGGTCTATAGGATGAGGTGGGGGAGTGGGAGCTACTGGCGGAGGTGGAGGATAAATAATGGGGTCTCCAGGGTGAGGTAGAGGTGTGGGAGCTGCAGTCTGAAATTGTCTTTGCATGTCTGCAAACATAGACTGTATCGATGCTCTAATATTTTCCTCCATCGTCACATTAATATTATGAACTTCAACCTCCAAGGAATCTATTTTTTTATAAACCCCCTCAACGTTTGAAGTTGAAGAACATGGTAACGCTTTTCTTACCGATACACCTGCCGGATATCCTCTTACATGACCAGGATGTTCGTGCTTTCCCAATGCTACAGATAAAATATATTGCCTCCCAGTAGCTATAAATGCTCCCTGTGAACTCTTCTCCTCAAGAGAGTCCTATATTAATTAATTGAACATTTCTGTAATGATTGAAATTATATGAATAAAATAGTAAACTTAGCTAAATAATATAGATATCTTATAGTCCTCTCATCTACGATTCTTGATTCTTCCGAAAGATATTTCCATTTTTTGACCATTCGAGATCTCTTCCATTTTCCATGTCATGATGGAGGAGATGGAGGGGCCACCTCTCCAAAGCTTGAAGACTCAGCTCTTAGTTGTTGAAATTTTTCTGCCATCATTTGTTCTTCCAAAAATGCATACCCTCCTCGAGATTGACTATGAGGGTATGCATTTTTAGATTTGATATCCTGATGATCTTTCCTTGTTTTCTGTAAATTATGAATAAGAAATCTTTAACAAAACATTAATAAGATCATTTATATAAGAAATCATATAAAATTTTACATTTCCCTTACCAAAAATGACTCTTTTCTTCTACTTTGAAAAAAATCTCTCCATGTGTCTTCATCTATAAGAGGATATATACAACATTGATTATCATGCCTCCTACAACCATAAATGAAATCAGATGAGAGGGTTGATTTGAAATCCCTCCATCTCCTGGAATCCAACGATAAGTATTTCTTCCTGAATCCTCCAGTGTCAGGAATATCAAATGTCATCTGATAAAGAATATGTTAAACATATTATATATACTAGAAAAATTTAAAGAATAGTCAAACAATAGAAAAAGATCTTACCAAAATCGTCTCCCACAAATGAGAGATTATCTCTTTATCCACACTTCTCTAGTCATCATAGATAATGCTTACTTTGTTCTTTGCCTAAGTTGATACAGAACTCTTAAAATCTTTTGCATTTGGACCTCTAGGAATATCATCATCATCAAACTCAACAAGTATCCTACGATCCTGTATACAGGAAAGTGCTAATTTTGGTAAACGTGTGCACCAACGTTTACCAACATTTGAACTCTTTTTCATAATAGGATCACATGAAAATGATTGGGGAACATCAAGAGGATCATGTGAATCTTCCTCCCGAGAGGTAAGACCAATATGCTCATCTACAGAATCATGTGGTTGATCAACTGAATGATCTTTCATTATCCTTCAAATCAAAAAAATAAACATTAGTTCACAAATATACAAATTAAAATATATTAATACTACTATAATCAGAAAATAGAAAAGTTTACAATGTTACATAATAGTAAACATTGTTAATATGGTAAGCATGTTAAACAATGGTGAAGATGTTCAAGATGGTAAACATGGTAAACATGGTAAACATGGTAAACTTGGTAAAAATGATAATGTAATTATCACTGAACAAAAATAATAGATATATAATTCATGTTATGGTAAACATGATAAACTAAACTAAACAAACTTAAAACAAACAAAAACATATAGTTATTTTGTTTTAATACATGTTTTAATAAAGAAAAAACATACAATATCTAACATTTTATGAAAAAATAAATGTAAACAAGAAATAAACATATGTTACCTATAATTTTAGGAATGTACAAATAGATTTTTTTCCAAATTTATTTTTCATGATCGTTCCTTATGGCACAAACCATATCTTCAATATGCTCATCATTATGTTCTACTAATCTTTCCATGGAAGTAGGGATCTCACATAAATCAGCATCATCATCAAGTTCATCCTCACCGACATATTGTTTTTTCCCTTGTAAAACAATAGTCCCCTGCATGTATGATTGATCTAATACATAGAAAATTTGTTTTTCATGTGATCCCATTATAAAAGAATCAGTTGTGTCTTCCAATATATTCATATTAATAAGTGTCATTCCAAATTCATCATGTCTGACACTGTTGTTACCGATAAACCATTTAATGTTAAAATTATGAACTTTAATTTTAAAGTATTTAATCTCCCATATGTCTTTAATCACTCCATAATATGCACTTAAAGAAGAAATTGGGTTTTTTTCCTTAGAACTCGAAAATTGAATTGCTTCTGGAAACACCAATACACCACTATTTTGAACTGCACTTGTGTTTTCCTGAGATTTCATATGAAATGTATTTCCATTAATATCATAATCGGGCCATGTTATCACATTTAAACATGGACCAACCACTATCCATTTTAATGTCTCTAATACATCTGATCTACCATGAAAGGTCTTTTTAAACCATGAAAAAATCTTTTTGTTGTGCTCATTCAAAATCCACATTTCTTTCTTCTTTGGATGACATTGTTTCAACTCATTAATATGTAATGTGATATACGGTTGAGCATCATCTATGTTATTCAGGATGTATAATTCTAACTTCGTCATCTGTTCAGCTGACATTGATTTGACTTTCAAGCCATGAATCCCCTTTCCCTCATTATTAACTCATTCATGGAGAGATGGAGGCAAACCTATGTGTTGCGTCATAGCCAAGTAGCTCATACAAAACTATGTTACCTCCTTAGAAATATAATTTTCAATAATGGAGGCTTCAGGTCGATCTGGATTTTTTACATACCCCTTTAATATTTTCACATACCATTCAAAAGGATACATCCAATGAAGATATATAGGTCCACAAAGATTTATTACTCGAACCAGATCAATCATTAAATGCACCATTATATCAAAAAAAGTTGGAGGAAAATACATTTCCAATTGAAAAATTATAAAAATTTCATCTTTTTCAAAATGTTCAAAGCATTCACATAAATCGCCATGTTACAAATTGAATTGAAAAAATAACACAAATTCATTATAGTCTTTCTAACATGGATTTCCAATATTCCACGCAATGAAACTGGTATAATTTTTTGCATCATGGCGTGACAATCATGTGATTTCATACCTCTCAACTTCAAGTCCTTTAATGAGGCAAAAAAATTTACATTTGGAAAATAACCTTGAGGTACATTGATGTCATGAAGACACTGAAAAAAGCTAATTTTCTCCCTCTTCGATAATGTATGACATGTCGGGGGGGAAGAAATGTTTCTATTCCTTTAGGAGTGGGAGCTAACTCCAAACGTATTCCCATTGATAGTAAGTCTAATCTTGCATTCAACCCATCTTTTGTCGTTCCTTTAATATCTAACAATGTTCCAATCAAACAATTATAGATATTCTTCTCCACATGCCTGACATTAATATTATGTTTAACTTCATGATACCTCCAATATGGTAGCTCGACAAATATTGACCTTTTCTTCCAAATATGTCAATAATTACTAGGTTTCTGTGTCTTTCCCAATGTCACATCAACGATTTTCACCCTATCAAAATAAAGAGTCGGGGATAATGGTTTTGGAGTAGTATCAAATTCTTGTGAGCCACTAAATTCCTTTTTAGTCTTCTATAAGGGTGATCAAAATGCAAAGACAATTGATGACCAATGTACACTATTTTCCTCCCATGATGCTATTGACAATATGACATCAGTTGTTCGCAAATTGGACATGCTTTATGCCCTTTAACAATGTATCCAAACAAATTTCCATTTGCTGGGAAGTCATTTATAAAAATAAGCACTGCATGCAGCTGAAAATATTCCGTTTTATAAGAATCATACACCCTAATACCATCAGCCCATAACAGTTTCAAATCATCATTCAATGGTGAAACATAAACATCAATATCATTTTCGGGTATCTTTAGACCAGAGATCATTATACTCAACATGACATATTTGCGCTTCATACAAACATCAGGAGAGAGGTTGTAAATTACCAATAAATCATTCCATGAACTATGTTTTCTACTGAGGGTTCAGTATGGATTCATTCCATCTGTGCACAACCCTAGTCTGAGATTTATAATTTCATTTCCAAATGTAGAATACTGCACATCAATTTTCTTCCATTGTGGACAATCAGCTGGATGACATAATTTTTCATCACATACCCACTCATCAACATTCTTGATTAACCTTTCTTCATCATGTGAATTAGATAATAAACATTTGAAACGATGAATTATAGGAAGATACCAAAATACCTTTGAAGGGATCTTTGTAATCTCTACATCAACCTGTGATTTTTCTTTTACCATATACCATGATGTCCCACATTTAGGACACTCTGACAGAAATTAATATTCATTCCTATATATAATACAGTCATTCAGAAAGGAATGTATTTTATTATATCCCAATCCCATCGGGAATAATATTTTCCTGGCCTTATAATGTGAATCTGAAACATCATTATCTTTTGGAAGAATGTCTTTCATCAATAATAGCAGCTCTGTAAAACATATGTCACTCCATCAATGTTTCACCTTTAGGTTAATCAATCTTAACACCGCTGACAAAACCATAAAATATATACAAACATGATATAATGGTTTTTTAGCATCACCATATAGACTTGCAACTGTCGGTTCTATCTCAATTTGTTCTGCTACAACATCATGAATCATTTTTTCAATTCCATCAGAGTTACCATCTTGTGAATCATCATCATCAGTGAAATTCTGTCCAATTTCACCATGCAAAATCCAAGGGCTGTAACTCGGATTAAAACCATGACAAATCAGATGATCTTTTACCTCTCAACTTTCCAACTTCTTTATATTTAACATTTCAGGCATGGATAGAAAAAAATGTCACTACTAGGAACTTTTCATTTAGAAAGTTCCAAAAAGGCATCAACACCTTCCTCGTATTCATTGCTCATTCGATGTGTCGTAATCTAACTTCGAAACATTATTACCTATAAAAAATATCAAAAATATATATATATTTAAGATAAGATAAATATATGTTTATATGAAAAAAATCATAATTTTAATGTAAAACAATTTTGAAATATAAAACAAATATATGTGTATTTAAAAAATATTCTTGAATATTATTTTAAAAACAAAATATACTTAGATATAACAGTTTTAAATTCCATTAAATCAAAGAAAACGATGGGGCCTGCAATGGTTAATAGAAAATTGGAGAAAATGAAGTAAACCTGAGAATCAAATCAAATTTAAAAAAAAAATCAAATGGATAAAATCTCATTGTAAATCCAATCATCACAGCACAATCATCATGTCACAATATCAGAAACCATGATGTAGTAGTCAATCCCAACTGACACTTATCCCCCACCCCCTTGGACACCCCTTGGACACCAACCCCTTGTACACCCCCACCCCCAGGACACCACCACCCACCCCCTTGGATACCCCATGGACACCACCACACCCATGGACACCCCCCCCCCCACCCCTCATGGACACCCCACCCCTGTACATCCCCCACCCCTCTAGACAGCACCCCCCACCCCTCCTGGACACCCCCCCCCCTACCCTTTTAGACACCCCACTGGACAGCACTGCACCCCTCTAGACAGCACCCCCGACCCCTCCTGGACACCACCCCCACCCCCTACCCCCTTGGACAGCCACTAGACACCCCTAACCCTCTGAACAGCCCCGCTAGATAGCCCCCACCCCTCTAAATATCACCCCCACCCCTCCTGGACACCCCCCCCCCACCACTACCCCCTTGGACACCCCCCTGGACAACACCCCATCCCTCTAGACAGAACCCCAACCCCTCATGGACACCACCCCCACCCCCAACCCCCTTGGACACCCCCTGGACTCCCCAATCCTCTGGATAGCCCCCACCCCCTGGGCATCCCCCCACCCCTCTAGACAGCACCCCATACCCTCTTAGACACCACCCCCCCCCCCCCACCCCCTACCCCCATGGACACCCCCTAGACACCCCCAACCCTCTGGACAGCCCCCCACCCCCCGGACAACACCCCAAACACTCTAGACAGTCCCCCACCCCCTTGGACACCCCCCACCCACCCACCCCGTTGGACACCCCATAACCCTCTAGACAGCCCCCACCCCCTAGACAGACCCTACCCCTCTAGACAGCACCCCCACCCCTCCTGGACACCACTCCCCCCCACTACCCCCTTGGACACCCCACTAGACAGCCCCCACCCCTATAGATAGCACCCCCACCCCTCCTGGACACCACCCCCACCCCTCCCCCCTTGGACACTCCCTGGACACCAGCCAACCCTCTGGATATACCCCACCCCCCCGGACAACCCCCCAATCACTCTGGACAGGCCCCCACCCCCTTGGACGCCCCCCCACCCACCCACCAACCCCCTTGAACACCCCCTAGACACCACGCTGGACACCCCCAACCATTTGGACAACCCCCCCCCCCCTCCACCCCCTGGACAGCCCCTACCCCTCTAGAAAGCACCCCCACACCTCATGGAGACCACCCCCCCCCCCACACCCTACCCCCTTGGACACCCCCCTGGACACCCTCCAACCCTCTGGGTGGCCCCCCACCCCCAAGACAACCTCCCACCCCTCTAGACAGTACACCCCACCCCTCATGGACACCACCCCACCCCTACCCCTTGGACAACCCCATGGGCACCCCCAACCCTCTGGACATCCCCCCACCCCCTTCGACAACACCCCCAAACCCTCTGGACAAGCCCCCACCCCCTTGGACACCCCCCCCCCCCACCCACCCACCCCCTTGGACAGCCACCCACCACCTTCGACAACCCCACCCCCTTGGACCCCCCCCCCCCCCCCCACACACACACCTGGACTACCCCCCCCCCCCCCCACCCCACCTCCATGGACCACTTGGATAGCCTCCAACCCCCTAGACAGCCACCAACCCTCTTCACAGCCCCCCAGAACCATGGGATTTTAACCACAAGTTACTAGTTTTGTCATATCTAGAGATTTTAACCTCAATCTACTAGTTTTCTTATCATGCCATTATTCAAAATGAGAACCATGAATTGTATCTCCTACTAGTCTAAAATTATCTATTGTGTAATTAATCAGATTTTAATAGCATATGAAGACTTATAAAAGTCCACGAAAATAAGCGACGTAAATATATTATGGAAAAATAAAAAGTGATACCCAAAATAGAAACAACCAAGGATCCAAAATAAACATTCCACCATGAAAAACCATATATATACTTATAAAATAAATCACACGGGTACACAAAATGGGTGTATCATAATGGTTTACAAATTAATTGAAGTAATATAGGTGAATGAGATCATTAGTTTTCAATGACAACAAAAATTACCATCAATGTCAGGCATTCTAGAAACAAAAAAAATCAAAATAGAAGTAGGTGAGGCTTATGTGATTATTGCGAGTCAATCTAATAGATCTGGGGATAATAAATTAGATGATGATGGAAAAATGAGGTAAGAGGGTTTGAAATTGAAGAATCTTACCTAGTTTAAACAAAAAAATCACAAAACGTAAATATAGACTATTCAGGAAAAAACCAACAAAATAAAGTCGTGGGAGGCTTACCTGAGTGTTGTGAGTTGAGATGATACATCTGAGGAGAGTAAAAATGATAAACGATGATGGAAAAATGAGTTTAACGTAGTGAGATCGATGAGTTCATTAGGGTTTACCATGAAAGAGAGACAAGTCATAGGACTATCGATCGAAAAATCATAAATGACAATCCACGGGGCCTGTTAATTTTTTAAATGTTTTATAATGTCGGTTATATAATAACCAATGTTATAATCTATTTTTATTACATTTATAACGTCGGTTATTATAATAACCGATGTTATAAATGTATCAGATATGGATTTTTTTTACGTCGGTGATTTTATAACCGATGTAAAACATACATCAGAAATCACAGTTTTTTACGTCGGTTATAATATAAATGAAGTAAAAAATTATGCGGGTTGGTTTGTTATGTCAGTTATCAAATAACCATCATCAAAAAAGGCCTCAAATCCACTTTTTTTACATTGGTTATTTATAACCGACCTAAAAAAATTGTAAATACCTCATTTTATATGTCAGTTATTTGATAACTGACGTAGAAAACACCACGCTGTGGTTTTTAACGTCAGTTAATTTATAACTAATGTAAAAAATGAACACACGCTATTTATAACTTCGTTTATTAAAATAACCGACGTTAAAAATTTACTCACCACATTTTTTACGTTTGTTATAAAATAACCAACGTAAGAAACCACATTTCACAGATTATGACGTCATTTATATATAACCGACGTAAGAAATGTTGACGTTAAAAATGATTCCAACACTAGTGTTCTTTTTAGAAATTTCACTAAAAGTAGAATCATTCCAATTTTATTCTAGACTAGACTATATATAATCAATATCTACTTTCACTATAACCATGTATTGATAGTGTAGGGGTTTTTTTGACATATGAATTGATATCATCTTTGAGGTGCCATATTTGGTTGTGCAAATGGTCCATGAACCTCCATGTGTTGGTTTATTCTATGATTAGACCACTTATTAGTGATATCCAAGAGTTATGATATAATGGTGAGAGATTGAAAACATGCATTATCTCTCTTTCCACCATGTGAGAGTTACTAGAAGAGGGGAGTGGATTTATAGACTTCTATCTAGGTGAGTTACATTTGTACCTAGGATGGCCCAAATTTCATGTTGCTTGGACAATAATCTAACCAAGAGACACCAAGAAAGAAGGATCCCTTTCCTATTATTACACAAGGTATAGTGATCTCCAGAAAAACCCAATTCCATAAGACCTCAATGATCTACGAATTGGATAAATGACTCACTCTCCTTTTGGGGGAAGGTCCATTTTCCTTTCATTTCATAAGGATTAGTGATGATAATGATGTCTCTAAAAAATAGACATGAATATTCTCTTAGATAAAAGGATGCAAGATTGTGCCACATGTATTCTTTATTGTAGCCCTTATAGCTTTTGTAAACAAATGAAATAAAGAAACATTATATATATGAAGAAAAATTAGTAGTGATTAACTAATTTAATGAACTAGTGAAATCTATAAATATTTGGGAGATCCAGAATATCCATATATATATGATATAGGGAATAGCATGAAGAGAATCATGCATTTTAATATGGTGGGGAAAATCTAAATGTTTGGAGGAAATCGGTATAGAATTAAGAACCACTACAAGGGAGATCTTGTTTTTCTAAACAACAATAGAATATATAGTCAGTCTCTATCCAGTCTTCCAAACCCCAAGTGTTCAACTCTAATCATGTAGTCATTGGTAAGTGTGGATTCTGGAATTATCACTAGATGACATGGATCTTTTTTCTTATGAATGGGAAGGGGAATTATTTGATGGTTTTAGAATTTTATCTTTTATAAAATCCAATAAAAAAATGATGAGGCACCACTGTAGGTGATGTTTGAGGTACCAGAAGATGAGTTTTCAACCCTCTTGATTCCCTTTTCATGGATTTCAAAGGAGAAGAGATTTTACCACACAATGAAATAGAACATGAATTCAAGACTATACAATGGAAAGAAGGAGTATGTTTTTATTCCTAGGATGCTAACTGCAAGACCTTTTATATGTGGCACAAAAAAGAAAATGATATTCATGGGAAGGCAGAGGAAAGCTAGATAGCACTGAATAAAGAGTCTGTAGCTACTCTAAGGAAATTAGAATGATATGCAGAAGAGAGTGGGATCTAAGAACATTTTCAATTGCCTTCCCCTATGATTTCAAACTAGAGATGGCCAGGACAATTTTAGGGCCCACTCTAGTGATGAAAAAGGATGGGTGTGGGATATATGGCCTATGGACATGTTTGGTGTGGGCCTTTCGGTCCTTATATGATTCTAGACAATGTCATGCGAGCTAGAACAAGCCATCATGGATGTCCCTATCTCCTAAAATTTTGGTCTTAGTTCTAGATTTAGGGAAAAAGAGGGATCTTCTTCCTTGATGAAAGGGGATGGACCTGATGGTTCCCCCTTCACACCATTAAGGAATGACTTAGAGAAGGAAATGTGAACTTTATCTGGGAGGCACTAGAAAGATGATATCCTAAGACAATACAAATAAATCTTGAACATGGAGATAGATCTTATCTAGGAGATGGGAAGAGGTGTCTATATTAACATAGATCAGGGAAACAAAAAATTATTCAATGTTAATAGTCTACTCGTCCTCTTAGAGGAAAGATAATATATTTTTTCTAATTTCATGTTGGATGGAAATGTTCTGGAGGGTCATCCGAAGACCTGGGAGGTTAAGGAAAACTACTGCATGAGAAGATTCATACCCATGATGAAATTCCATCACATAGTGAGATATATAGAAGCAATAGAATCCCAATGAGTGGGGGGACATTCACTATTCCATAATAAAATCATCATCTGAGTCTAAAACCATAAAAAAGAACTTTACATTTATAGAAGGATTCCAAGCTTTAGATTTCAACCCCCATAAGGCCATGGAGGAGAAAAATATGTGAATTGGTAGAATATCATCCCTAAAATGAGCTAGCAGCATCTATTCGAGGTGGTCTATAGCTTCCCTGAAGGCCGATATGGGGATGGTGTTATAGATTTCATCATTTTTGCAACATAAAATATATAAAAAAATTACGAAATCATTTTTCTATGTTTATATTATTTTTATTAAAGAAAAAATCATCATGAAGAGTTGGAAGAACAATTTATTTTTCAGAGAACAGAAAAACCAATAAATGTTATATTATACTTGTGGAGAAGCTGAAGGTAAAAACTTATTGGGGTTATACTATGATTCATGAATCATTTTATTTTAATAATAATGTATATAATGATAGAGATCATACAAAAATTGAAAAATTAAAATTCATGATAGTTTTTGGGATTATAAAAATTTTATGTTAAATATTAATGCAATTAGAACATTGTATAAGGTTTATACTAAATATTAAACAATTTCAGTTTTATTGAAGTTATATAATTTGATATATACAAGCAGATTGAGTGATGGTATCCTTACAGAACTACTTGTTCTACTGAATGAAAAGCTACCAAAAGAGAATGGTCTTCCTTGTTAAACATATGATGTTAATAGGATGATATTTTTATTGGTTATGATCTATAAAAAAATGCCTGTAAAAAACATTTCATATTATTTCATAAGAACTATGAGTTACATATGAATTCCATAAGTGTGGTGTAGATCAATATAAGAAAGATGGGTCCAGTCATTTGATTTTCATATATTGTTTTCCTATAAATTTTTTATTAGATGACTATATCAAGGTTAGGAAACTACTAGACAATTGACATTGAATTTTGATATAATAATATAAAATGGGAAACTGCATCCCCCAATAGACTATCATTAGTAGAAGAAAATTGATTATGATTATCCAGAATTTTTAAATGAGTTGAGAAACCACCGTATTTCATTATTTTTAAATGAAATGAATATTATTTGTCTATAGAGTGGTATTAACAACACCCTGAAAACTATGTTGTAAAATTAAAACATTCAACCATGGTTATCCTTTGAGAAAAAATACATTACCTTATCTATTCTTATATCTGGACCAAAAAAACTCAGTGATTATATCAATGTCTATTTGGATCCATTGATCAAATATAAAAATTTATATGGGATACAGGTGTTACATTCTATTGTGCTCATATAAATGAATATTTCACATTTGTATTCAAGGTTTAGGTAATGACAGATGACATTCCCTTTTATAGAAATTTTTAAATATATAGAACATTTTTTCCCATTTGTAATAAATGTACACACTTAGTTAGGTTAAAAAAAATTTATCAAATACTATGTTCTTTTCATAGCCTAATTTTTCCCCAATTACATAAATACCAATACAAAAATTCATCATTCCATGGATATAAAAAAAAAGGTAAAACGCCATCTCTAGTAAATATTGATCCTCTATTAGAGAAATTAAATAAAATTTCCACTTTTTATTAACTATTTTTTAAAAAACCTAATGAAAAATGGTTCGAAAAAGAAATCAATTTTCTTTATATTATCATAGTGTAATTATTTATGCTCCAAATAGTTTTTTAATGTTATGAATGCACAAACAATATATATGAAAATGATATTTTCACATAACTAAATGTAATAGACACAAAAAAGTGTTACTAAGGCTAAGTTGGACATGATAGATCTTGGGATAACATAAGATTTGGAACTGGAGAAGGGTGAAAGAGAAAAATCTCTTCCTCTAGTAGCTTAAACTCTCTCTTGATAAGAAAATTTTCAAATTTCCCAATTACTTAATGGGGTAAAATTTCTAGAGGGATATTTATAAAATATAAACAATATTACATCAATTACTAGTATGATGTTACTTGGACTAGAATCACAATACTATCATGTTTTCTGTCTGATTTAATGATTTTAACATAATGTTTCATTCTTCCTAAAAAAAATTTACATGCATTAACTATACTTATCATCATTTTCAGTTCCATATGAATTCAATTGACAGACTGGAAAAGGATTCTAACCATGAATATTGATATTATAATTATATTTTTTGAATTGGAGGTGTTCTTAGCACTATAATAATTTGATATAATGGTCAATTTGTTGTATCACATGGTTAGATAGATTAAATTATGTGACCCTATACATATTGTTGGATGAACCCCATTAAATTTTATATAAGGACTTTTAAAGGATATTTCAATAATTTAGGACATCTAAAAGGAGTTATTTTTTAGAGGTATATTATTTAATAAGATGTTGAATTTTTTAGTTATTAACTATCATATTTTTATCACATTGGAAGCCCAAAAATGTCATAATAATGGAGGAATTAGAGGAGAAGATATTTTCCAAAGTGATGTTGTCACAATTAACATTTTATAGAATTGGAATGCTCACATTTTTATTTACATAGTAGTGAATAGGTTTATCCATAGGATGAAGCCCATATGATAATTCATAGACATTTTAATCCATTATGTGGTGAAAAATATATATTAAATACCAATAATAAATATTTTATAGTATGGTTCTGAGATCATATCTAGATGTGGTTATTTTCAAATACATATTAAATTGTTGAAAAAAATTGATGGCCAGACATGTGGCCAAATATAAATGTTGTATCTTACACTAGCTTTGTAATAAATTATTATATATTCTATAAAAAGGATCATGATTAATTAGAAACGATCCAAAATAGTAGACTTATGTTTATGGTGGAAGAAAGTCATGTGTCCAGTTCCAAGGGTAGAAATTTAATTTATGAAAATATGTCATATTTTTACATCGCTAATTAGATTTATTATTTTAATCATATTACTTTTCATGTGATGATTTTCAATTTTACATGGATTGAAAAAAAATAGTTAATGTCAATTAATTCGTCCTTATGAAGGTGAATATTATTATTGAAGGATATAATGATGATCCATTCCTAATGGAATCACAAGTAGTTATATTATTTTATGTCTCATATCCTGAAAAAAAGAATCATTTAACTTTTATATTGGTGACTAAACCAATTGCAGGTTCATTAGAAAATTAAATTAAGGATAAAAATTCATTATTGGGTCATAATTATTTCACAGTGGTCCCAATGTAGACATTGTCTTGTACATAAGAGGGGACCACAATGAGGTGACATTGATACTTGATAGAGGAGAAAAATATCATTATCCTTAAAAGAATAAAATAGTTTTCAATGAATAGGATATATATTTTAATATATTGTTATTTTCTTCATAATATTATTTGTTCCCTATTGTATTTTTGTAATCTAAATTAATTGTTCAACTAGTCAGGAATATAATGAATTCTTCACATAATGATGTTACCAATCTCAAGAAAGAATAGACTATTGATTCTAAAACTATGTAATTACAAGTGGATCAACGACATGTAGACAAAAAACAAGTGGCATAGTACCACCATGTTATTTTTATTTTTCATGGAAAGTTGGAAAGGTGTAAAATTTTAGGTTGTATAGATTCAAATCATCCAACATATTGACACCAAGAAATAAGTGTTCATTTGTTATATTCAAGTTACAACTCTGCTAATTGATATACAAAATTAGATCAATTTCATGAGTGTATTGAATAACCACATTTCGAAAGGTATTAGGGTAATTTTATGCTACAGTTTCTCTATTTTTTAAAAAAATTATATAATAAAACATTGATTTTCATTTCTTCATCTTGTTTCGTGTTTTTTTATTATATATTATTTAAAAAATAAATATGACATAACGGTCACTGGAAAATATCACAGAGGCTTCCAAACACTTCTAAAAAATAATCACATCAAGTATTTTGAGGGGAATGCAAACCTAGACACCCTAGTTATGTATGCAGACATTAAAAATTGGGAAAGTTGGACAGATTTCATTTTTCATCGTAATTAAAAATCATTTCAAGGGCATGGTAATTAATAATATTTAAATTTAAAATATTATTTTATCTAGTTTGATTCAGAATTATCAATTTATTAAATAGTGATGCATCAAAACCTACGTACCCCTACCATAATAGAATGATACGGTATGCTTCACTAGAGAATAAAATTGTATGAATTATAAATATACATTAAATGTATTATATGATGTGAAAAAATATAAGTTATTTTTATATTTAGATTTATAAACTAGAATTCAAAACCATTTTGGTCCCATGTTATTTATTATAGATGGAGGCTTGTGTAAATAAAGAGGGTGAACTGGTATATGAAAACTCATAAGATATATGTTAAATCAACGTAGTATGAAGTAATCTTAATTTCTTATGAATTATAATGGTAATACATAAAAAATTTATTTAGGTATTATATATTTTTATATGGTCTATACCTAAGAATCAATATTTTATGTACATGAAAAAAACCTAATTTTATTAATTTTGAAGTGACTAGATCAATATGTTCATGTTATAGGAGCATGTTTCGGAGTGTCTCCTGAAACATATTTTATGAAAAGAACATCAAGGAGATATATATGTGATGATCAAAGGCATGAAGGCATATATCGATTATTTGGAATATATTATTGTTCTTAATGTTTTAAAAAACCAATATGTTGAAATGTATCAAAGAAAACTAGAAGTTGAATAATGAGTAACACATGAAAATCCGTATTACCCCACTAGATTTGAGGATATCCATTATCTTCAACTACTTTACTAACTTATGGTAACCAGTTTTCTCATAAATATTTCTCCAAAATTTAAAGAAAACAATATTTGATAAATTTATATTACTAAAATTCTACTCTGTGAAATTGTATTTTATTTATATTTATCAAAACCCATATATGGATTCATTTTAATGGAGATGGTGTACAATATCCCATGAGACAATATACACAAATATATCTCAAATGATCATTTGACAGTGGTGATTGAAGTGTCTCATGAGTCCAGTTCTAAGTTTCCTATTCAAATTGATTATTTGGATGTTACAATAGTTGATAATACTATCATAACATTCATATAATGGTTGTATAAAATATAAAGATACATGATTCATGCCTTTTATATTAAAAACCACTAATAATTGATGAAAAAATCATTAAATGAGGTATGGACTTATAAATGGAAATCAGATGGTGACGTAAATGGTTGGATCAAGAAAATCGAGTGGATTAATTATGAAATCAAAAGGATCTTCTGATAGTTTTTCACCCATCTAGTTTTACTTCCAAATATATTAACATTGATGGTTCATGTGGATTCAACATTAAAAGATATAAATACTTCTTAAATTGAAAAATATGAAGAAATATTTATATATCAATTATTGATGTGGTAGTTCTAGAATAGAAAAATTAAATTGTAATGATTTTATGGTTAGGTCTCTTTGTTATATATATGCAAGAGGTACATTTTCATAATACATTGATCTAAAAGAAGTTCTACTATATTCATTATTGTTGAAAAATACTCATATTATCTAATGGTGTATGTATTACTACTATATAATCGGAAAACCCAACAACACACGATTTGACTAATTAATCCCTCTATCATTTCTATTAGAAAAAATTATTTTGAATAAGAAGAAATTGAAATATAAAAACATAGACTAAGAAATTCATTTAAAATAAAAAATTAGACGGTAAAAACATCTTGATTTCTATAATTTTCTGGTAAAACTATACAATATAATAATATAAAATATATATTTTTCAATACTTTTTTTGTTCGGAATCACAATATCCTAATTATGGTCAATTTAGATAACAAAAAATTTTATTTTTTTATCCAAAACATTTATTTTTATTAAAGTGATCACACATTATTTCTACAATGAATTTTTAATGAACTACAATCTATATTTTACTGATAAATATTAAATTATATGTTGTATTTTAAAAAAAATATTTTAGGTTGATCTATAAATATCAGGTAAATTATCATATGAGGTTGGTGACGAAATACTAGAATACTGTGGATTTCTTCAAATGTAAACAAATTAAAGTTCATATGGAATAATTTAACTATCAAAACATATTTTATAATAATTTAATTTTTGTGTCAATGTTTCTATAGTGTATGATATAAAACAACAATAATGATTGTAAATATTATATTTTCTAATTTAGGAATGATATTATATAGCATCAATATACTATTATTCTCGATTTGGTAATATCAAAAGTAATTATTATTTTATTTAAAATATTTTTAAATAATTTGTGTGTATATATTTTCTCAATAATACTATGATTTCCAAGAATCTGTATTCTCTAAATAATATATAAATGATTTTATAGATGGTTGGATAGAGTAAATGGTGTCATAATTTTTACTAATGTCTAGTTGAGGAGATTACATATTGTTTTCATGATCTAGTACAGGTTATGACCATATAGATATATTTAGTATGTGTAGAATTGGTATCATAATTCATTGATATTATTTTTTCAAAAACAAAATTAATTTATTATTATAAATATCATAAATAAATTTTCATTCTAATATTACATTTCCAATTTCACAATGTAGTAATGAGGAATTAATAATGAATCAGAGTGTATTTTTTCACTATAAAAGTTTAATTTTTGTTTATAATTCATATCCCATTTTCAAAACTAATAAAAGAATCTTGTATTTTTTTTATACATTAAAAACCGGTCCATAATTAGTTTTTACATTTTTTAATTGAACAAATGTCATATCAACTTATAATATTATAGTTATTTCTAAAAGTTAATGTTTTTAATATAAAAGTGTTAATTAAATTTAAAACATGTGTCCCAAAGAATAAAAAATGAGTTGGAATTTTTTCAAAAATTTATAAAATTATCTATAATTCATTTTTGACATGTATAAATATACTATACCACAAACTGACACATTATTTGGTCAGTAAGACTTTATGTTCATGTATTCAATATAAAATTATAATTTCATTTAAAAACATGTGTCGCATTTCCAAAACTAAGAATAAGCGATTTCATTTTCTCAAACATTAGTAAAATTATCGATAATTAATTTTTCATGAACCAATACCAACAACTCAAAAATAGGAAACATGATGTCACTTGTATGACTTGAGGTGTTTATTTTCATTAGAAATGTTTCTTTCTAGTTTAAATCTTCTTTCACACATCCAAAACCAATAAAATCTGATCATATTTGTTTTCAAAAATTAAGAAAATTATCCATAATCCATTTGAGTTGTGTATGAATAAAACTCACATTAATATGACACATGATTTAGTTTGCATGAATCACGGTGTGTGTTTTCAATATAAGTTACATTTTACATTTAAATTTATATCACATATAAAAAAATAGAAAACAAGATTGGTTTATTTTTAAACATTTGAAAAATGATCCATAATTAATCTATGAGGTGCATAAATTTAGGGTACATCAATCTGAAAAATGATGTGGTTGGTATGACTCAAAGTGTGTATTGTCATTATAAAAGTGTTATTTTAGATTAAAATGATAATCATATTGTCAAAACCATAAAAATGATAATGGATTATTTTCAAACAAAGGAAAATGACCCAAAATTCAATTCTAAAATGTTGGAATTGACCCCACATAAATTATACACATGATGGGGTCATTATGACCTGAAGTGGTTTTTATAATATATAATAGTAATTTATGTTTAAAACATGCATTACATATACAAAAATTTTGAAAAATTGATCTGATAATTTTAAAACATTAATACAATGATCTATATTTTATTTTTAATTTATAGAGATTGGTCTCACTTCAATCAATCACATGATGTGGTAAGTATGACTATATGTTCTTTTATCAATATAAAGGTGTCGTTTTTGGTTAAAACATGGATCACATAACTAAAAAATAATAAAATGAGCCTGGAGTTTTTTCAAAAATTAATTCAACAATTATTAATTCATTTTGGATATGTAAGACTTTACTACACATCAATATAACATAATATGTGGACAGTATGACATGAAGTGTGATATTTCAATATAAAAGAGTTATTTTAGTTAAAAAACTATGTCATGTTGTCACAACTGAGAAAATGATCTCATATTGTTTACATCCTTTAGCTAAATGATCCACAATTCCTTTTTTAAGTATAGGAATTCAGAACACATCAATCTAACACAAAATGAGGTAATTATAACTCAAAGTGAGTGTTTTCAATATAAAACCGTCATTTTAGTTTAACAATATAATTATGAACAACTATTTATTTAATTAAGATAATTTATAACTAATAATATCAAGAATATATTCAATAACTATAAATAATATTTATATAAATTATTAATTAATAATTTAAATAATAATTAATAATATAATTATTAACATATAGTATAGTTAATAATTAATATAAAATTAACAATATAATTAATTATAATATAATTAATATTTTAACTGATAAAATCATTTAAATATTGTGAAAATAAAAAATATAATTTATCATATGTGGATTATATAACATTAAAATTATAATTTTCTTAATTTATAGGTACTTTTATAAAAATAATCACTGGTTTTATTACAGGGACAATATTTTATATAGATTTTTTTATTGTAAAAATTCTATTAGAGTTTTGATTTTCAATATTAGGTTTTAATTTTTTTTTGATTAATTTTAAATTTGAAAAAAATGAAAATATTGAATATGTGACCATTTATTTGAAATTATAGTATAAATTAATATTTGTATTCCTATTTGGTTTTATGTATATCTCTTTTACAATCCCTTTATGTTTTATGATTTTGTAATTGTTATAATGGAATGAAGGGGTTGTTACATTTAAGTGGGTAATATGAACTTTATCAGTAATAGAGAATGTGAAAATAAAATAACTCATTTGGATAACTAAAATAGAAGCCCAGATAAATGTGTTAATTATATGTTCTGTTATTTTAGTATTGAGAGAGGGCTTATTTACTAGGACTTTCATAAGAAATAATAATAGAAAAGAGATTTTAAATTCACATTGCATGTTACTGCTAAAATGAACTGTAAAATCACTTTTCAATTGCTTACAAATTTCATTTTTGTAGTATGGAACATGGTAAATGGTAAAAGCAACCATCATGCATACCAAAACATAATAATATATATAGAATGGAGTTTGGAATGTTGGGGTATTAAACCATTCATTCCTCACCAACCTGGATGTTGGGGAAAACAACATCACAGATTCCACTATGTGTTAGTCTTCATACTGACATGGTTGGTGTATCATATTAAACCACAAAACAAAACGTATATAGATAAAAACCACACAATGGGAATAAACCTAGACTAAGGCGTAGCTACAGTTATCATCACTCAGACACGTCACAGATGATGAAAGATCTACTAACCCAAAGGGCATTCCTAATCTCCAAAAGCTTGCAAAAACTTCCTAGGAATAAGAAAAACTTATTTGGGTATTTTTTTCTAATAAATATAATATATATATGAAAAAAAATGTAAAGAAAACTCAAATATAGCATAAAATAAGATATCCAATTGTAAAAGAAGAAATATAAGTACAACATACCAAATAACAAGTATGTTGGTTGATACAAATGACAATGAGGAATAATATACCAAGACACCAACATCTCAAAGAGCATGTATGGAAAAACCACACACACCTCCACCATAGCTTGAAGTGAGATATATAATAATATATTTTTTATTGATAAAATAAACAAAACCATAGTATATAAGTGTGAGAAAATAGCCTAATCGAATTCCACCCACTAACCCAAATAATAACACATATAAAAGAAATATGTATCATCTATGTTTTATTAATAAGGATATAAAAAAGTGTTTCTATATTATCTTTAGAAATAAATTATCAGTGGAATTTCCTTGTAAAACCCATTTTCAAAAATTGGATCCCCTATGAAATAAATATAAAATTTATATTCTCCTATAAAAAAATTCTAAAATTATAGTTAAAACATTTTTAATGATATAACATGAAGGGAAACAAGATATCATTTAAAATACTTCCAAATAACCTGACCTTGGAATATATATAGAAATCATCATCACGGAATCCAAAGGTGCTAAATGTAAATGGTCTAGAATAGAGATTACATGTCCATCAATGACGAAAATTCTATATGCCAAAAAACAATCAACAGATGAATAAAACCCAACTGAAACCCCCATTATTACACTATCCTAGATTATTCATGTAATAAATCCCATTAGATGACCTAAAACCCACCTAATACCAATTGTTATAGAATGATTCTGGAGTGGTGAACATGTGTACGTATATTTTCCATCTAGACACACTGGACTACCCCTGAAATTCCAATGGAGGTGAGTTTTTCAAAATATTATCATACCTTATATCATATAATATTATCATTTCTATAAAAAATTAATTGATTTATTACACCTTTGAACTCACACAAATGAAGAAACACCATTATCAATAATATAAATTAAATTCAACCCGTCCTCCCTTAAAGGGAAATTTCGTTATTATAATTCAAGAAACCTTAATTTCCATCAAACATAATGTGGAACATTATATGGTTTTTTCATTTTCGTATAAATAATTTAAATTAATAACCATGCCTTTCTATATTACACTAATATTAAGGATCCTTTCAAACTAATAAAAGACATTTATAAAACCATTTATAAATCATTATATGTTAATAAATACTAGTTTTCAAAGAATTAATTCAAAAAAGATTTATTTAAAACTACTTAAAAACTCAGTTAATGATAAAATAAATAAAATTAATAGTTATAAGTATTCACAAAATAGATTGTTTTATTCATTAGAAAAGTATTTCATAATTTTTAAATCTAAAAATAAATAGTTTTATTAAATTCTTTTATTTTAAGGTTCTTCTAAATATTAATTTAGAAATGATAGAATATAAATTAGGAAAAATATATATATTTAATTTATCATATCAAAAATATCCTATAAGAAATTTTTTTAAATTCTATGAAAGTTTACTTTTTAAATAAATAGTGGAAAATATTGATTTTTTAAACAGGTTTTTTCATTTAAAATTTTTAAAATGTAAAATTATATTTTGTACTTTCATTAAATTTAATAAGTTCAATATAATTATAAAGAATCTAATAATTGTATTTGTAATGAATTTTATGCATGCATATAGTATATAAATATTTTTTGTACTTAAAAATGCATTTTTTGAAAAACTATTTCTCGACTTCATTTACAGGATTAAATTTAAAAAAAATCATACACCTAAATTTATTGATTATTGAAAAATATATTCCTCATTTGGAATCAGGTTCAATATTTTGAAATATCTACCTTTTTTAGTCATTATGAATAGTATTCATAGTATGTCTTGTTACCATGGTAAATGTAAAACAAGTTAATTATGTGTAGAAATAATGTGGTTAGGACTACAAAGTATCCATAACACTTGAATTAATATTATATTATGAGTATTTCTCTTATATAATCATATAAAATTAGAATATATTACATTTTTTCATATGTCCATGATTTCAACCATTATAACATTTTATGTAATGAAAAGTAAAAAAATGTCATTTTCTTTGTTTTATTATCATCAAATTTTTTACATAGGGATTGAAAATGATAAATTTCATTATAAATATTCATTTAAAATATAAGTGATTTTTATTTATAATGGTAATTTTTTTCTAATTTTTATCGATTAAAAAATTACCTTAAATTCTTACGCAACTCCGTGAAATATGTTTTCAATTAAAAGAAAAATAAACTAAATTATTTTAAAAATGCTAAAACTAATATAATTTGAATTTATAATTGTGTTACACTAATTTTAAACATAAAAATAACACATTATATAGGTGTAAATTCATTATAATATATTTCCCTAGTTATCTTGTATATTTAAAATCCAAATTTGATGAATTTTTTGAAAAATGACATTAATGATATTTTATTATAAATATTATTTTCTTAAAATATTTAAAAATACTAAACATAAATATTCAACCAACTGATTATGAATTATTTTTAAAAATAAAATAGGGTTTATTCATTGGACAATTATCCTATTATTTTAAATTTATTAACCCATTAAGAGAAAAACTCATTAACATCACTGCCATTGTCAAAAGAGTTTACATTGGGTTAAAATAACAATATAAGGGTAAAACAATAATATACTCTTGTAAAAAATTAGATGATATATTTTCCACTTGTATTCATTTTATATTCAAATTTTACCAATTTGGAACCATTTTAATTTGAAAATAAATTTATATTAATTTAATACTTTATGAAATTCCAAGGGTTCCCCTCCCCTCTCTCATAGGAGGCCATCTCCTCTCATCTTTTCATCACACATCAAAATCGAGTTGGATCTTCCAAAACATGAACAAATAAATTACTGACATCCATCCTGAATTCCTATAGGAGTTATTTTATCATAAAACCAACATAATAAATCTTTTGTGGTAATCATTAAGAGGTTATCTAAAGAAGATCTGTTGATCTTAACCAACCCTTTTCATTTTATTTCTTCTTATTGCAAATTAAAATCTTATTCAAATATGCTGAAATAATATTAAAATATTTTTCAATATAATTATTTGTTATTATGTTAATTTAATCACTTGAATATGTATTTTATTACAACAAATGTTAAATGAAACTATCATTCGTAAGTACGACGAATTACCATCGCGGGAACCGATGTAATTCATTTTCAATTGCCAATTATTATCGATAATTTTAATGATGGGTTTCATAAATAAAAATGATATTCATGAAAAATTTATCTTTCTTAAAATATTAAATATAATTTACATTATCTAATTTTTATTCACAAAAACATGATAACAGCATTCATGTGTTTGTTTCTACTATGACCTCCTAGAAGCGATGTAATTCATTTTTCATTGCCACATTACATGGATGATATGTATAAGTAAATTTAAATAATTAATACATTATTATTGATATAATTATAATTAAAATATATTTAATTATACTTGCCTTCTTTCTATAGTGATCATTGAAAAATGGAAATGTTACTTATGCGTATATATGTCCTACCCACTCTATGATTGTAACATAGTTTATTTTTCAGAACCATATTATATGATTAGTTTTAAAGGAATAATATATATATATAAATCATAAATATTTCATTATTTTTATTTTTATTTAATAATTATTACATTGAATATAGTCAAAATACTCAATTCACCTGGGATGTATATGATAAATACCACCAAAACATATGACATAAACATAATTGATTAATTAATTGAATATAAAATGGTAATAAATAAAATAAAAATGAATAATAAACTTGAAAATTATTCTTAATAATGTAAATAATTAATTTAAATTTAGTATTTAGGAGGAAAAATATTTTACAGGATGCTTCAGACTCATGGTAAGAGAGGTTCTTTTTTAAAAACCTCTTTTTGAGTTTACCTTAAAACTCTGTTATCTCTTGGCTATATTTTGAAAATTATTTTATGGCTGTATTTTTTTGGACATTAATGAATTATAAAGGTCATTTTTTGTCTCATTTGGATTCCTTAAAAAAAATTCAAATGGATTATTTTAACAAAATGTTATAAATTACATGAAAAAACACAATAGTAATGTTCAATTTTATGTTATACGATGAGAAAAGAATTTTACACAATCGTAATAGTTATTTGATGTTTCGATTATTTTTTAATATTTAATGATTTATTCAAATAAAAACACAATTCCCCTTTTTTATCTTCAATAAGGGTTTAAAATAAAATGTTATTTCAATATCTGAAAGTATTTTTCAAACGGGCTAGAAATATTTATTTAAAGGTTTTATGAGGAAAATGTGAGACCACAAAATTCTTTATTAATGATATGGTACTAGATAATTTTATATTATAAATGGGTGATCACTATAGAATATATATGGTGGTTTTATCCCCATTATATCTTATAAAGAAGGGTGATCCTGATATAGATTATATGAAGGGCAATCGCCATTGTGCCTCCCTAATTCATTCGGTAATGGTCCTTATATTCAAAGGAATGGGGGAGGGAGTTAACTAGAGTTGTTTCAACCATGGATTTAATTTCTCACTAGTTATTTCTATCATTGATTAAAATTAGTTATGAATATGATTCTCTAAGTTTCATAAAATGGGTTTATATTTCCTTATTATTAGTTTTATAGTTTCCCCTGAGAAATAAAGTTTGTGTTTTTATAGTAAAATTTTTTATTTCATATTCTTAATGAATAATGTGATTGTGTAATTTTTTTTTATCTTTTTTCATTTTTTTCATTTATCTATGATATATATTAATTTTTTATGTCCATTAATTTTATTTTTCTTCTCATCCCATATTTTTAAAATGTTTTTCAAAAGTTTTATGGATGGATATGAACGAAGAATAAGTAAATTTTAAAGTCATAAAGACTTATCAAGAAAATAAAATGTGTTTAATTTAAAATTAATTATATTGTGGGATAAATGGGTACTAATTATTATTTTCCTTTTGTAATTTACAATTTTATTATGCTTGAGATATAAAATATTTCTCAAAAAATGTATACTATAAATATCCTAAAGATTTTAAAAAACTAATTCTTGACTCAATAATCATGATCATGTAATGTTAATGGCTAGTTTATTATATTTTCTAACAATGAAAAGATTGAGATATTTTTATTGGTTTAGATCATTTATGTAGATATTCTTAAAAATTATAATTTATAGTTATTATAATATAGAATTTTAATATTAACATGTTGCCTTATATAAATTATGCTTGTTATGAATCGTTTTACACAAAGGAAATAGTGAAGCTGAAGTGGGATGGTATTAATATGAAAATATACTTCCATATAAGCATAAAAAAATGGTTATAATGATTAATAATAAATTTTTTTATCAAGATGTATCTATTGAAACAGGTTATAATTGGTGGTGGCATCCATGTTAGTAGGAAACCTGAATTACCATAGAGAAACATGTCGATAGTTGAACATTTCCTGAAACAACACCCCCACCCCCATTTTTTGATCCAATGGTATCTGAATGATGTATAAATAATACATAAAATATAATTTATGTCATGGGATGTAACATCCCATGTAAGTAATGAATAATAGATATTTTTATCTATGTTTATTAATGATTTAGATAGTGTTTTAGAGGCTTAAAATGAAAATAAATCCAATCTTAAGCATGGAATACACTAATATTCTTAAAAGATTGTTTTACTGCCTTATGATGCAAAACCCTTTTTAAATCAATATTTTGACAATTTTATAAACTATGTTTTTCAAAATAAACTTATTCTTTATGATTGGAACATCAAAATTTACTTTGTGTGAATTTTTGGTATTTTTCTGACAATGTTCATTTTTTAAAGAATAGTGAAAAATACTGCATTTTACATCATAACTGCTTTTTAATATAATTTATTTATATGAGTATATTATCTTTTGAATTAGTTTTAAATTAAAATTATAATATATTTTTACCATTTTATCCAATGGTGGTCATTGGAATCAATTTCACTTTGAAATTAGACTTAAACTGGTGTCAATCTTTTGATACTTATTGTTTTATAAAAACACGCTATTTGCTCTGGCAGTGGGAATTAATTATTAAATTAATTAATGTGACTTATATGTTTTGAATTTTGTAAAATATACTTCATTTTTGAATTCGGAATATAAAATATAGCTTAGGGTGGATTTTTGGTAATTTTCTGAAAAACTTCAATTTTTTATGAATAGTGAAACCACTAAGTGGTACTTATAAAAACTGATTTTTCAGTTAAATGAATGTTTACCACTAATGTGTGTTGAATTTCAAAAATACAACATACATGGTTTTCATTAAGAAGTAAAATGTGGTTCAATGAGATTAAAATAATTTTTTGTTGAATAGTAACTTATTAAGTTTTAATCGCGATTAGTGGTAATTAGGGTAGTTTAAGGTAAAAATAATGCTTTATTAAAATAAGATGAGCTTAACACATGTCCTACCCTCATTTTTTGTGTCATGACCAACCAAGACAATCCATGGGTCAACTTGTGGATCCCATGGATCCACCTTGGTTAGGAAATGACATAAATAACTTTTTATTTAATGTAAAAGTAAAAATGACACAAACATAATATGTTTTACGAAAACAATTTTCACATGGGGTTATAAAGATCCCATTTTTGATTATAAATAGTTATTGGAAAGATAGAAAGATTTACTAAATCATAGTAGTTTTTTATAATTTTTATACTTTAAAGTAAATTAAAATATTTATGACATCATGATGATACAGCGATGACCTCATTATTTAACGATTTAAATAAAATGGAAAGATAATGAAAAATATAAAACCTACACATGTCCAAAACCAATTGGATGAGTGGATTTAGAAGTGTTATCACCTTATCCTCGAATTATAGAAATTTGGGACCTTTTGAATCCGAAAATCGTTTTAAAATAAAGTAACTTATCTTTACTTCCCAAAAGTGCCCCCTCTCCTCTTATAAAAGGCCCCCACCTCTACCTCATTTCACACACTCCTCAAGCCTTTGGATCGGAAAAACCCTACCCATTTACTCTCTCCACATCCATCCCCTCATCCTAGAGGATTCCCTTTGGGCATAATCCTTTCAAAGGAAGCCTTTAGGCTCAAATCCAAAGGAGTTACACTTTTAAAGGTAATTCATTCTCTCATGTTCATTTGTTTTATTTTGCTTATCCAACCCCCTAAACTCTTTTTATTTACTTATTTTGTAACAACACCAGTATCTTCAATATACTAGGATGTTGTTATAATATTTATTTGTGCTACACTCTCACACAACTACATCAAATGGTTAAAGAACATACGGTTTTCATGGATGGCGAAATTATGCCTCCCGGAACGACGATTGTTCAATACTCATTTAACACCTTCAAAGTTGGCCATTATGATGTCACTATTTTTATATATTATATATAATATGTTTATGTTTTCCTTAAGCTTCTGTTTTTTTCATTTTGGGTATACCTTTATGGTTTCCATTTTGGGTAAACACGATATCTTCATTTTAGGAAATGCGGACTACCGCCCCCTAAAAGTGATTTGATTCATTAATACCATATGTGGGATGTGTAAAAGATAAATTTAATGATATTATATATGTAATTATACTGGAATTATAATATACTCTTATATCATTATGATCCCATTCCAGAAAATACGAAATAGAAATGGAAGTAGCGTTCATGCGTACGTACGGCTTACCGTCTCCATGAACGGTGCATTTCATTTCTTACCTCTAAATGTGATGTAATATTATAAATACATGTATATGATGAATATATATGATATATATGTTATCCAAATCATTAATATCATTCTGGATATAATGAACCTTTGACCAAATTAACAACATGTAAGTGTAAGAAGTCTATTTTTGACTTAAGAACCAAATACCGACAAAATGAACATTATTAACTTAAATGATTACATAATGTTCATAACATGGTATAAAAGGAATAATGAACTTGAAAAAGGTTCATAAGAAAGTAGAGATTAACTCAAGTTTATTATTCAGGAGATTAAAGAACGGTCGGGTCAAGTCGGATACGAGGTATGGGACTTCGTCTCAATCTCCTTTCATTGAGGAATATTTTATTTTATACACAACATTCTTTTATACGGTGTATAAACCCCTTTGACTTTTATGTTTATTCAAAAGTAATCTTTTTTATACGAAGCGTTTACTAAACGAAAAAAGGGAATTTTTTTGTCGTACGTATGTGGCGACAACGACTTCTCCGCCTTCGTGACCATTATTTGAATTTCGGCTTCCTCTACAAGCCATACCTTTTTTTAAAAGAAAAATAAATACCATGTTTTACTTTTCTTTTATTTTGGTAATGAAAATGGTTTTCACAATGTTTTTTGTGTTGTATTGATATCTTGTGATTGAAATGTGGAAATGTTATGTTTCCTTTATGCATGTTTTATATGATACGATTATGTTATGGTTCTTGGGCATTATTATGAAGACGGGTGGTTCCCTGATAAACTAAGGGCGGGTGAGCCCGATATAGCTCTCCAATGCATTGGGTAATGAGAAGGAGTGAAACGTTAAGGTTTCTCCGAAGAGATTTAGGGAATATACTGTGATGGGTATTCCAAACTTAACCAAGAGGGTTACTCCCTACGTAAGAATGTTATGAATGCCTCAAGTTACCTTTATGTCTTATGATTTCTATGATTTATTCATGATTTTATGAGGTATGTTAAAGTGCCTATGTTTTATGGGTAAAGTATGATCTCATCCTTAGGTATATATGTACCCATGTTTCCTTTCCATGTTTTTATAACCCATACTGAGCTTTTTATGCTCATCCCAAGTTTTTTTTGAAATGATTTTCACAGGTCAAGGGAAAGGTAGATGATATGATGATAGTGTCAAGGAAGTGTCAATAAAGAATCCATGTTTATTTTAAATATGTTTCCAATGATGGGAATGAAGAATACTATCTTTATGTAACCACTATGTTTATATGTGGAATGTAATGCAAGTTTTATGAACTAATTCTCTAAAACTCTAAACCTGAAAAGATCCTCAACGTGTAATCTTGTGATAACTCAATACTATGTAAGGTTTAAGGCTAGGGCCTTATAGTTGGTATCAAAGGTCGGTTTAGATAACATTAGGAGATAGAATTCTATTAAATGATTATCCAAAAAAAATTTGAAATGATATAGCATTTGAAGATTGCTATGTTGCTTCATCTAAGGCATGTTTGTACAGAATGGTTTTCCGTAGAGGAAATAGGGAAGCAGTGCTAGGAAGGAATATAGAAGGAAATAACCTTCCGAATCGGCATCCAGAAATGGTCAGAATTGGAACTGAACAGTTCGTTGCAATAATGGCGCAGTTGACTCAAGAGATAAATGGTGGTGGTATCCATGCACGAGATCATCCAGATCAACCGCAGAGGAACATGTCAGTGGTGAAACATTTCATGAGGCAACATCCACCGTCATTCAAAGGATCATCTGACCCTGTGCTAGCTGAAGGGTGGATTAAAGCACTTGAGAAGATTTTTGATGTCATGGGGTGTTTAGAAAATCAAAAGGTTAGTCATGCTATTTACCATTTGGAGGGTGAAGCAGATCAGTGGTGGTCTATGGTTAAAAATATCAGGGACGCCGATGATATTGATGCTCTTGACTGGGATGAATTCAAAGGTTTGTTTCTTGAGAAGTAGTTTCCTAAGGTTGTTTGACTTAGGATGGAAAAACAATTCTTGGAATTGAGGCAAGAGGAAGACTCAGTGGCTGCCTATGAAGAAAGGTTCACTCGTTTGGCAAGGTATGCTCCAAATTTTATCCGAGACCTTGATAGTAAAATCAATCATGTTTACTCAGGATTAAATCCAAAATATCGAAGGGAATTATCTTCTCGTGAGTTCAAAAGTTATGAAAAGCTTGTTCGATGTGCTGAGAAGGTGTAAATGGAGTTTTCTGATGACCAAGTGTTCTATAACAACCAGAAAAAGAAGAGACCGAGGTGGCAGGAGAAAGGTAAAATTCTTCAAAAAAGTATGATGGTAAGAAAACTAAGTTTCCAGTTTGTGATAAATGTGGAAAAAGGCATGCTGGGGAATGTCTTCTGAATTCTGGAAAGTGCTACCGATGTGGTAAGATGGGACATAAGGCTCGTGATTGCACTGAAAAGTATCAAGGTGAAGGTAAGAACAAATTTGATTTACAGTTAGTGAAATGTTATAAGTGCAATGAGATGGGTCACTATGAAAACGAGTGTCTGACAAAGAGCTTGAGTGATGGGAAGCAGTTAGACTACAAGCAGAAAGGGGTGGTGAAATCCTTTGCAACTACTTCAGCAGATGTCGGGCCATCAAATGAAGTTGTATCAGGTACTTTGTTTTTTTTTCAGATTATGCCAGTGTGTTGTTTGATTCGGGGTCTACACATTATTTCATCTCTAAAACCTTTTCTAGTAAAATGGGAATACCATCTCAATAAATGACTCCTGAAATTTTGGTAAAAACACCTGGGGGAAATGTTGAAGAAAAAACAATTTATAAGAATCTTCCTATCCTTATATGTGGAAAGAACCTACTTGCAAACCTTATTGTTCTACCTCTAGTAGAGTTTGATGTTATCCTGGGTATGGATTGGCTCTCTATTTACCATGCTAAGATTGACTGTAGAGCTAAAGAAGTTTCTTTTTAGAAATACTTTCAGTTTGTTTACAAGAATGAACCCTTACTTATGATACCATATCAAGAGGCCGAGAAACTTGTAAAAGATGGAAATGAATGTTACCTTGCACACGTCGTTGAAAATAAAGGAATTGTTCAGATTAATGATGTGCCAGTGGTAAATGAGCATCCTGATGTTTTTCCTGATGAGTTGCCTGGAATAATACCAGATCGGGAAGTTGAGTTTACTGTTGACTTAGTTCCTGATGCTAAGCAAATTTCAAAACCCCCTTATCGAATGGCACAAATTGAACTTTTCGAGTTGAAGGAGAAATTGCAAGATTTATTAGAGAAAGGTTTTATTAGACCTAGCACATCACCATGGGGTGCTCCTGTTTTATTTGTTAAAAAAGAAATATGGTTCGATGAGACTTTGCATTGATTATAGAGCCTTGAATAACATCACTGTTAAGAACAAATATCCTTTGCCTCATATCGATGATTTGTTTGATCAGCTCCAGGGAGCTCAGTTTTTCTCAAAGATTGACCTGAGATCGGGGTACCATCAGCTGAAGGTAAAGGAGGCAGATATTCCGAAGACCGCGTTCCATATGATATATGGCCATTATGAATTTGTAGTAATGCCTTTTGGGCTAACCAAGGCACCTGCTGTATTCATGGACTTAATGAATAGAATTTTCCATGAGTTCTTGGATAAGTTTGTGGTGGTTTTCATTGATGATATTTTGGTGTTTTCTAAAAGTAAAGAGGAGCATGAAATACATTTAAGGGTTATCTTGCAAACCTTAAAATAAAATAAACTGTATGGTAAATTCAGCAAGTGTGAGTTTTGGTTGCAGAAAATTTCATTCCTTGGTCACATTGTTTCTAAATATGGAATAACTGCTGATCCTGCAAAAACAAAAGTTGTGGAAGAATGGCCAAGACCCACAAATGTAACCGATATTCATAGCTTCCTTGGTTTGGCGGGCTATTACCGAAGGTTTGTTAGAAATTTTTCACGGTAATGTAGTCCAATGACTAAGCTAACTCGGAAGTGTGTTAAATTTATCTGGACAAAAGAATGTGATGATTGTTTTCAAGAATTAAAACGAAGATTGGTGAATGCTCCAGTTTTGGAACTACCTTCCAGGAATGGTGAGTTTGTTATATACAGTGATACTTCATTGAAAGGACTTGTTTGCGTCCTAATGCAGAATTATCAGGTAATTGCTTATGCTTCACGATAGTTGAAAACTGATGAGGTAAATTACCCTACACATGATTTGGAATTAGCTGCTGTTGTTTTTGCTTTAAAAATTTGGAGGCATCATTTGTATGGAGTAAAGTGTGAAATATATACCGATCACAAAAGTTTAAAGTATATATTCACTCAGAAATAATTGAACATGAGACAAAGGAGATGGCTGGAATTAATCAAGGATTATGATTGCACAATTCATTACCATCTGGGAAAAGGAAATAAAGTGGCTGTTGCTTTGAGTCAAAAAAGTAATGCTTCATTAACAATTTTGCGTTTGGAACGTGATCCTTTGGTTAAGGATTTGATAAAATTTGGCATAGAAGTTGTTAGTGCAGGAAGTCCTTCTGTTTTGTTTCAGGTATCAGGGAGATCTTCTCTATCAGATAGAATCAAGCAAGCACAGAAGCAAGACAGTGAGTTGCAGAAAAAGGTAGTGCTAGTTCAGAAAGGTAAGTTGCCTGAATTCAACATTGATAATGATTGTGTTTTGAGATTTGGGAAGAGATTTTGTGTGCCTTTTCATTCACAGTTGAAGAGAGAGTTGTTATGTGATGCTCATAGTTCTCCGTTTTCAGTTCATCCGGGCAGTACTAAGATGTATAGAGATCTACGGGAGTATTACTGGTGGGAAGGAATGAAAAGAGATATTGCTGATTTTACTGTGAAGTGTTTGACTTGTTAGCAAGTTAAAGTAAAGCGGCAGCTACCGAAAGGGATGCTTCAGCCTTTACCAGTGCCAGAGTGGAAATGGGAGAATATATCAATGGACTTTGTTGTTGGATTACCGAAGACATCTTGAGGTAATAATGCAATGTGGGTTATTGTTGATCGCTTGACCAAATCTGCTCATTTCCTTACTATACGAGATACTTTTTCTCTTGATCAACATTCTTGTTTGTATCTTAAAGTGATAGTCAGGTTACATGGAGTTCCTCTCTCCATTGTATCGGATCGTGATCCTAGGTTTACTTCTAACTTTTGGAAAGGCCTTCAGAAGTCGTTGGGTACTGAATTAAATTTTAGTACAGCTTTTCATCCTCAATCAGATGGGCAGTCAGAATGAACAATTCAGACATTGGAGGATATGCTACAAGCTTGATCTATGGATTATCACGGAAGTTGGGACCAACATCTTTCTTTGGTTGAATTTTCATATAATAACAGTTTTCATTCCAGTATATAGATGGAACCATTTCAGGAATTATATGGGAAGCGGTGTCGAACTCCAGCTTTCTGGGATGAAGTGGGTGAAAGGAAGTTGATGGGACCAGAATTGGTAGAAGAGATGGCAGCAAAAGTTCAGTTGATTCAGAAACACATGAGAACAGCTCAGAGCAGGTAGAAGAGTTATGCGGATTACCGGAGGAAGGATCTATCTTTCGAGGTAGGTGATCATGTTTTCCTCAAGGTTTCTCCTTTGAAAAGTGTGATGAGATTTGGTAAGAAAGGAAAGTTGAGTCCAAGGTTCATTGGACCATACAAAATTATGGAGAGAGTTGGATCAGTTTCATACCGAGTGGCTTTACCTCCGAGTTTATCTCAGGTACACAATGTTTTTCACGTTTCGATGTTGAGAAAGTATATGCCAGATCCATCTCATGTTTTGAGTCCAGAGGTAGTTCAGCTGGAAGAGAACCTATCTTATGAGGAACAACCGGTCCAGATTCTTGACCACAAGGAGCAAGTGTTATGGAATAAGGTGATTCACCAGGTAAAGGTTTTGTGGAAAAACCACATGATTGAAGAGGCAACATGGGAATCTGAAAATGCAATGAGGGATAAGTACCCCCATTTATTCGATAAGTAAATAAATTGTGGGGACGAAATTTTCTAAAGGGGGGAAGGATGTAACATCCCAAGTAAGTAATGAAAAATAGATATTTTTATCTATGTCTATTAATGATTAAGATAGTGTTTTAGAGGCTTAAAATGAAAATAAATCCAATCTTAAGCATGGAATACACTAATATTCTAAAAAGATTGTTTTACTGCCTTATGATGGAAAACCCTTTTTTAATCTATATTTTTACAATTTTATAAACTATGTTTGTCAAAATAAACTTATTCTTTATGATTGGAACATCAAAATTTACTTTGTCGGAATTTTTTGTATTTTTCTGACAATGTTCATTTTTTAATGAATAGTGAAAAATACTGCATTTTACATCAAAAATGCTTTTTAATATAATATATTTATATGATTAGATTATCTTTTGAATTAGTTTTAAAGTTAAATTAGAATATATTTTTACCATTTTATCCAATGGTGGTCATTTGAATCAATTTCACTTTGAAATTAGACTTAAACTGGTGTCAATCTTTTGATACTTATTGTTTTATAAAAACATGCTATTTGCTCTTGCAGCGGGAATTAATTATTAAATTAATTAATGTGACTTATATGTTTTGAATTTTGTAAAATAGACTTCATTTTTGAATTCAGAATATCAAATATAGCTTAGAGTGTATTTTTGGTAATTTTCTGAAAAACTTCAATTTTTGATGAATAGTGAAACCACTAAGAGGTACTTATAAAAACTAATTTTTCAGTTAAATGAATGTTTACCACTAATGTGTATTGAATTTCAAAAATCCTACATACATGGTTGTCATTAAGAAGTAAAATTTGGTTCAATGAGATTAAAATAATTTTTTGGTGAATAGTAACTTATTAAGTTTTAATCGTGATTAGTGGTAATTAGTGTAGTTTAAGGTAAAAATAATGCTTTAATAAACGAAGATGATATTGACACATGTCCTACCCTCATTGGTTGTGTAATGGCTGACCAAGACAAGCCATGGGTCAACTTGGGGACCCCATTGTTCCACTTTGGTTGGGAAATGACATAAATAACTTTTTATTTAATGTAAAAGTAAAAATGACACAAACATAATATGTTTTACGAAAAAAATTTACATGGGGTTATGAAGATCAGATTTTTGATTATAAATATTCATTGGAAATCTAAAACGATTTCCCACATCATAGTATTTGTTTTATAATTTTTAGGCTTTAAATAAATTAAATTATTTATGACATCATGATGATGTTGTGATGACCTCATTATTTAACGATTTAAATAAAATGGAAGGATAATGAAAAATCAAAAAACTACAAATGGCAAAAACCAATTGGATGAGTGGATTTAGAATCCTTATCACCATATCCCAGAATTATAGCAATGTGGGACCTTTTGAATTCGAAACTCTTTTTAAAATAAAGTAATGTATCTTTACTTTCCAAAAGTGCCCCCCTCTCCTCTTATAAAAGGCCCCCACCTCTACCTCATTTCACACACTCCTCAAGCCTTTGGCTCGGCAAACCCCTGACCCTTTACTCTCTACACATCCCTCTCCTCATCCTAGAGGATTCCCTTTTGGAAGAATCCTTTCAAAGTAATCCTTTAGTCTCTAATCAAAAGGAGTTACACTTTTAAAGGTAATTCATTCTCTCATGTTCATTTGTTTTATTTTGCTTCTCCAACCCCATAAAATATTTTTATTTACTTCTTTTGTAACAACACCAGTATCTTCAATGTACTAGTTTTTTGTTATAAGATTTATTTGAGATACACTCTCACACAACTACATCAATTGGTTAAATAACATACGGTTTCCGTGGATGGAGAAATTCTGCCTCCCGAAACGATGATTGTTCAATACTCATTTAACACCTTCAAAGGTGGCCATTATCATGTCACTATTTTTATATATGATATATAATATGTTTATGTTTTCTTTAAGATTATGTTTTTTTCATTTTTGACATACCTTTATGGTTTCCATTATGGGTAAACACGATATCTTCATTTTAGGAAGTGCGGACTACCGCCCCCTGAAAGTGATTTGATTCGTTAATACCATATGTGGGATTTGTAAAGGATATAGTTAATGATATTATATATGTTATTATACTGGAATTATAATATACTATTATATCATTATGATCCCATTCCAGAAAATACGAAATAGAAATGGAAGTAGCGTTCATGCGTACGGACGGCTTACCGTCTCCATGAACGATGCATTTCATTTCTTACCTCTAAATGTGATGTAATATTATAAATACATGTATATGATGAATATATATGATATATATGTTATCCAAATAATTAATATCATTCTGGATATAATGAACCTTTGACCAAATTAACAACATGTAAGTGTAAGAAGTCTATTTTTGACTTAAGAACCAAATACTAACAAAATGAACATTATTAACTTAAATGATTATATGATGTTCATAACATGGTATAAAAGGAATAATGAACTTGAAAAAGGTTCATAAGAAAATAGAGATTAACTCAAGTTTACTCTTCAGGAGATTAAAGAACGGTCGGGCCAAGTCGGATACGAGGTATGGGACTTCGTCTCAATCTCCTTTAATTGAGGCATATTTTATTTTATACACAACTTTCTTTTATACGGTGTATAAACCCCTTTGACTTTTACGTTTATTCAAAAGGAATATTTTTTGTACGAAGCATTTACTAAACGACAAAAGGGAATGTTTTTGTCGTACGTATGCGGCGACAACGACTTCTCCTCCGTCGTGACCGTTATTTGAGTTTCAGCTTCCTCTACAAGCCATACCTTCTTTTTAAAAGAAAAATAAATACCATGTTTTACTTTTATTTTATTTTGGTATTGAAAATGGTTTTCAAAATTTTTTTTGTGTTGTATTGATATATTGTTATTGAAATGTGGAAATGTTATGTTTCCTTTATGCATGTTTTATGTGATACGATTATGTTATGGTTCTTGGGCATTATTATGAAGACGGGTGGTTCTGTGATAAACTAAGGGCAGGTGAGCCCGATATAGCTCTCCAATGCATTGGGTAATGTGATGGAGTGAAACGTTAGGGTTTCTCCAAAGATATTTAGGGAATATACTGTGATGGGTATTCCAAACGTAACCAAGAGTGTTACTCCCTACGTAAGAATGTTATGAATGCCTCAAGTTACCTTTATGTCTTATGATTTCTATGATTTATTCATGATTTTATGAGGTATGTTAAAGTGCCTATGTCTTATGGGTAAAGTATGATCTCATCCTTAGGTATATATGTACCCATGTTTCCTTTCCATGTTTTTATAACCCATACTGAGCTTTTTATGCTCATCCCATGTTTTTTTTGAAATGATTTTCACAGGTCAAGGGAAAGGTACATGATATGATGATACTGTCAAGGAAGTTTCAAGAAAGAATCCATGTTTATTTTAAATATGTTTCCATTGATGGGAATGAAGAATAATATCTTTATGTAAACACTTTGTTTATATGTGGAATGTAATGAAAGTTTTATGATCTAATTCTCTAAAACTCTAAACCTGAAAAGATCATCAACGTGTAATCTTGTGATAACTCAAGATTATTTAAGGTTTAAGGCTGGGGCCTTATATGGGATGTTTGTAACATTAAAATCAAACCCTTGTGATTTATCATTTTCCAGGTGAATATTGTCAATTGTTGTCTTTGATTAAGAATTATAGAGAGATTGATTATCATGATTCCATAGAATGGAGAAAATTTTAATATATTTTAATTATGATATATTATCCTAAGGTTGTTTCAATCCCAGTGGATAATAAATTCTATGAATTGAGGAAAAAATTGAGATTCTGCAACAAATTATGAAATAAACTTTGCAAGTCTATCTAGGTACATAAAAAATTTTCTTTCAGACCATGGAAATAAAATAAATTTATCTTTCTCATTTTTAAAACAATTATTAAGAAAATATTTGGCCTCCAAATAAATTAATATTCCTGAGAAATATTTTTATTGTGTTGATATAGTAGACAGAGATTTTGATGACACTTTTTTTCCTCAACATGAAAAAATAATGAAATGGTCAAGGTGGAATGAAACAAAGAAAAAAACAACTAAAAATTCTGAAGGCAATCCCTAAACATGTTCCATCAATAATAAAAAAAATACATAATTTTTTAAATGAACAAGAATTTTTTACTAATGTAGGAAGTTTGGTCATAGGGTTCATAACTACAAATAAAATTGTCATGAAAAATCATAAATGGGGTAAAATATTCCCGGCATATGGTGAGGTGTTACAATTGAAATGAGTTGTGACATTATGCTATCATGTGACCAAAAATTTATTTTTTGTGGAAATAATCAAGATTAAGTGTATTAAGGTGTGGAAGTATTGTTTTCTACTACTCAAATTGATGTCGGGCCACCAATGATGTAGTTATGGGTATGAACCTTGTTTATTTAAATTATGATAATGTCGTGTTTGGCTCTGGATATGTCAATTCTATGATTTTCTTATATGTTTCCAATTAAAATTTAAAAATAACCTCATGATAATAATATATAATTTTATGTGAAATCTATACATGGATATATTAACTCAACTAGAATTTATAAAAATCATTTAATTGTTATTAGTTTTTGATGCTAAGGTTATTTCAAACCCCCCACCCCCCCCCCCCCCCTTATCGAATGGCTTATGTGGAAATTTTGGAATTCAAAAAAATATGGGTTATAATATTAAGGTTTCATACATCTTATAACTTCACCATGGGGTTCTAATATTTTATTTTTTAACCCAAAATATGGTTTAGTGAGAATCCTCATTGATAATAGATCCTTAAATAGTATCACTACTAAGAAAAAAGTACCATTTTCCTTATGAAAATTATTTGTTTGAATAGGTCTGGGAAGTGCTACATTTTTCAAATATTTAACTCAGTTAAGAATACCATAATTTTAATGTAATGTAAGGATATATACTAAACCTTGTGATATATACTAGATGTGGTCATTATGAATTAGTAGTTATTCTTCTTTGGTTATTTGGTGTACCAATTGTATTTATTGACCTTATGAATATATTTTTCTGTGAGTTCATGTATAAGTTTTTGGTTTTATTAATTATTTTTGTCTAGGAATATTTCAGAAGCCATGAGGATCATTAAACATACCTAATTTGAGACCTTAACAGAAAATAAACTATAAAACAAAATTAGTGAGTGTGAATTTTGGCTTCACAAAATTTCTATCTTTTAATTTTTTTTCTAAAGAGATACTTTTTCTAGACCCTTATATCTTGTTAAAAAATGTTAAAGAAATAAAAATATCACATATAATTGTATTTTCATGTATTATGGGGTTGCTATATGCAGGTTTTATTATTTTTTTCACAATTTTCTAGCCAACTAATTAAGTTAACATAAAAAGTATTTAAATTCATTTGGATTGAAGAATATTATGATTTTTAAGGAACTAAAAATGTTTTTGGTGAACACTACAACTTTTATATCATCCCTCTAGAAACTGTGAATGTTTCATCTACATTGATGATTTATCGTATGGTATTGGTTGTGTTTGGATGCATAATTATTATTTAATTGGTTATACTTCAAGGAAACTAAAACCTCTTGGGTTAAATAATCCTACACATTATCTAGAATTCGATTTTATTCTTTTTGAAATAAAAATATACCTATATAATTTAAATAGAAAAAAGTGGGAAATATATATAGTTTATAAAATTTTTAAGTGTATATTCACTCATAAATAGTTTAACATGAGACATAGAAGATAGCTTGAATTGATAAATGATTATGACTGCACAATTCCATACTATCCATGTGAATCAAAAATGTTGATAACTCCTTGATTTAGAAAAATAATTCTACACAAACCATGATTCATTTGGGATATTACACTTATGTTAGTGATTTAATGAATTTTTTCATTGAAATTATGTATACAAAAACAACCACTATTTTTATTAAGGATTCAGTACAATCACCTATGTCAGAAAGAATTAATCAATCTGAAAAGGAGGATCATGTTTTATTGGAAAAGGTAAAATCTATTAGGAAGGTTAATTTTATAGATTTTTTTTATTGATGAAGGAATTATAATAGGATTTTTAAAATGATTATGTGTTTCTTATGATTTTAAATTGCGGATTGAATTTTTGAGTGAATCACATAGTGCCCCATTTTCCATTCATCATAGAAATACTAAGATGTAACATGACCTTGGAAATTATTAATAACCCCATGAAATTTTTAAATTTTCAATAGGTTAATGTTTATTGAAATTTAAAAAAGTTATTTATTCATCCTTTTCCAGTTCCAAATTGGAAATGGGAAAATATTTCAATATTTTTTATAGTGGATTTCTAAGGAAATTATGAGAAAATAATGAAATTTGGGATATTAGTTTTGGAAAAACCAAGTCTAAAAAATAACTTCCCATTCATAATAATATTTTCTTATATCATATTTATTAATTATACCTTATGTATATAATTTCATTATATGGGTTTCCTCTCCCTTTTTTATTTGATCATGGTCCTAGATTAACCTCAAATAGATTTTAGAATACCTTTTTGTCGACAAGATCCACCAACTAGCCAATTTAGGGGCTATAGATATAATAACTCTTCATATACCGATCATCGAATATACAAACCACAAACTTTTTGGTTAGGTTCAGAATCTCCCCAGTGATACATAAGGGCCTATAAAATAGTACGGCATAAAATTTCATGTTAACTCTAAATAATTACTCAACCTTAGAAAGTAGGACCTTATAACCCTAATTCTATTTATATTAGTATATGGAATACTTGGAGATTAATTAACCTCTATCCAAATTCCCATTAGTAAATCATAGTTCTTGTAGTATTCTTGGTTCATCATTGAGTGAAATTTGGTTTGTAGATTCTTTCTAGCCTATTTTATTATCTTATTCTACATGTTTTTTATTCCATTAGAGGATAGATACATGAATTTAGCATTGACATGGTGAATTTAGTTTTCCTCAATCAGATCTAGGATCTTAATAATCTGATATATTCATATATCATCACTATACTAAAAGGAGATATTTTTTCATTGACCATGAGGTAGGTGACTTTATCCTATATTCTAACCCTTCTCGATCTAAGATTTATTATTATTCTTTACTCTGGGTTGATTTCTAAAATTTCATATTGAAATTGGATCTAATATTTGATGGAAACATAGAGTTTTTCAAAATGGTTTTCTTTGAAAAAATTATTTTTGCACTTGGTTTGTTTAAAAAATGGCATCGATGATGGTTTTAAAATGAAATTTGTTTTTGAATAAAGTTGGTCAAGATGCATTTCTATAGAAAAATTTGTTATGAAATGTGGGTTTTGAATTGATATGTATACTTCCTTTTAAAAAATTTTAAAACATGATTTTCCACCCTTGAATATAAAGATTATGTAATAGAACATTGGGAGATATTATTGTATAGGGAAAACATGAAAAATTAGATCCCTAGTGTAGTTATCTTTCACTAGGGGAGATTATCATGATTCCATGGTTTCTAGTCGGTATCCTTTTGAGGAAATAAAGTTTCTAGACATTATGATTCACTAATTCTTATAATAGTTTTAGGTTTTTCATATTTTTTTACAACCCCATATCATGGATTTACATTTCTCTTTTATTGATACATTATGTGTTAAATTATTTATTATTATTAGTTTCCCACATGAACTTGGTATAGATGTATATATTAAAAAAAACTATTTATTTCATTTTGTTATGCGTCTTGGATATTGGTTATTCCATATATATTAGTTTATTTAAATGTAGATTATTTTCAAAAAGATAACAAAATTATGATTTATATATGAAAATTAATTTTATAGTGTAATTTTAAAAAATATATTTTATGAAATAAGTGATTCACATGGATAGACATTTTATATACTCATATTTGTATCCTCTTAGTACTTAGTGCTAAAACCCTAATTTTTCCATTTGGATATTTATAAATTTGTTTCATTAGGATACAAGTAAAGGGATGAGCATTATGTAGAGGATGGATCTCTAATATCATGTTTTCTTTTTAGTGGGTTGCGATGGTGCCGACATTTTGTCAATAAAAACTAGACCCATGGACTGATTTGAGTTCCATATTTATAGTCTTTTTATTATTAATTTATACCTTCTTATTTTGTTGTTGGATTTTACCTTTCTGTCTGGTTTTTTGGACATGTCATGTTCAATGTATGTCTATTATTATACTCTATTTGTTTCTATCTTATCACATGACTTTGGAGGATGAAATTATTTACATGTTTAATTATATGATTCATGGGTTCACTTTGCCAACACATGGTGATCTTAAATGCGCATTAAGCCTTATAGTGATCCAATTCAAGTGGTATTATTTTTTTCACAATTTGGTCTGTTAAAAGTTTAAAATAAAGGTAATAATTGATAAATATTATAGATATCATTCAAATAATGTATAAATGAGTTTCAAAATCAATAATTTAAATGAAATTGAATATTTTTAGATAATTTTGATCTAATAAAAGAAAGTAAATTTTCATCTTATTTCTCTTATATGATAATGGAATATATTTTTTAATAAGAGTTGTAATGAATAATATAAGATTTTTTATATAGAACACATGTTTTACCAGAGTCTATAACATGTTGGAAAAATATAAGGATATAAATTTTTATCTAGGATGAAAGAGTTTATGCAAAATTTTTATTAAAATATTAGGGATGTTGTCTCACCAACCATATGTGGAATATTGTAATGAACAATGTATTAATTTTATAATATTATTCTAAACACATATAATTCTAAATATTATATTTATTCAATGGTTTATTTGTTAAATATTACCATTAAAATAAAAAATTGTTCATTATTAAAAACAAAATACTTCCTATGTCTTAGCATGATATTCTAAAAATAATATAGTATCTAAGAATCTAACGGGAGTTTTTTTGGAATTTGGGAATATAAAACTATAATTAATAAAGAATTATATAAGATAAAATAAAAATAAAATGTTACTTTATATCCTATATTTTTTGGATGTGTCAATAAAGAAATAGTGTAAAATTTATTTTTTTCCAAGATGATCACAAGGGAAAAAATTGTTGGAATAGTTCATTTAATAATGATAATGGTGAAATTATAAAGAGTATAATGTAAAAAATATAATTCATTAACATTATATCATTAAATTTTTAGAAGTAAGGGAGTTTGAATACATATTTAGTGAGCTGAACTGTAGGAGTTTTATTCCTAAGTCACATTTTTTTTAAAAATATCTTTATTAATATCTATTACCCATTACATATTTTAGTTTATTTTATTTTTTTTATATTCTCACAAAAATATGTGGCACGAAATACATAGAGATGAAACAATTCAAAAAAACACATAAGTGTACTAAATATAAGGCTTATATGGTGGTTTGTCATCTATGGTATGATAATACAAGTCTTATAGGAATTTATAAGTATTCCTAACATTGTTTAATAATATATAATTTTTCAGGTTATATAGAATGAAGTCTCAAAATTCTCACTCATTCAAATTGGATTCATATATTTTGTGAAATATAATGATAATTAACCTCTTAAAGAAACACTTTGAGTGATCACTAACCAATGTTCATTATGAAGTGTAATAGGTTTCAAGGATATGTTAAAGTAACAATTGGTAATATTTTTAATAGAGATATAAAATATATGCATGGGGTAGAAAATAAGTTTTATGCACTAGAAGAACCACTTCAGTTACCACATAGAGGACCATACACAATTTATTTAGCATGATAGGGTGAATATTTCATAATAAATCATCATACCTAAGGTTCTAATGATACATATAATGAGAACCCCCACACATTGATTGATTTCATATGTATTTATAGAGGGTTACATAATTAAGGAAATTCTTATTATGTTGTTGATCATATGTCATGTTGAAGATTATTGAGGATTGAATTTTTTCTTCTCATTTAAATATTTAGGATATATGAGACCTTTTTTATGATATACAATGGAAGAATATATCCATACCCAGACTATATACATTTTATGTTCTTATAAACCTTGGTGTGGGGTATGTGATTTCCCTATCAATATAAATTAATGATATTTCATTCCTTTATCTATAGGTTAAGTCTATACTGAGATGATTGGGAATGTATTAGTTGTTATTGGATATTGACATATTTCATTTCCTATGGTTGGTAAAAACCCTAGACAAAGAGAACATATAAATAGTAAACACAAGAATATGATAAATTTTGTTGACACAATTATAGATATATATGTGTATTATAGGGATCATTTTATACCCCTTTATAGCTTGTGTAGCAGTAATTCTTTTATAGATTCCCCTCCTTATATTTATGAAATGGAGATTTCATAAATTTTTCAATGTCATAAAGGTATATGGGTTTAAACTTTTCTGGTTTATTGAATAGGGATTGATATGTATATAACATAGAGAGATACTATAAAAGTAGTTTAGATTTCACTAAAAGTTAGTATTTGATAGATATTCATAAATAATTTCACATGATGTGATACATAGTGAATTTAATGATAGCCTTCCAAAAAAATTCGATGATATCAAAATTAATATTTGAATGTGGCATCAGAAGTTAATATATTTTCTAAAATATAAATTAAAGTGGAACTGATTCTACAAAGCTTCAATACAAGTGATAGACTGATAATGATATTCCATAAATTAAGATTACATATTTATTTAAAATATCAAATTGTATGATATAGGTGTATCATAAGGCATGACATATAATATCATGCTACATCATTTTCGAATAATAGTGTGAGATATAAAAATATCACAAGGCATATTGAATTAAGATTTATAACTCACATTAACACTCTATGATTGGATTATTGAAACAGTAAGTTTTAACCTTGAAGAATCTTCCCTGAAAATCATTCATGATAAGTGTTTCATAAAATGAAATTCACTGGACATTTGAATTGGTTAAGTGGTTAAAAATAGTTATAACCATAAGTTATTAACTATTACATTATTAATGTATAATTAAACATTAGGAAACTCAAAAGGTTCATAATTTCAATATAAATAAGACCATGGCACTGAGATGTTCTTATGATACTAAACAAGGAATTCTCTCCTCATTCAATCAGTCATAATGCTACCTTCCTTACCCTTATATATCCATTAGGACATACTTGTATAACATAGTAATAATGAGTATATATCCCCTGCATTGGGTTATTTAATAAATTCCTAGATATACCCTAAGGGAAGAGTCTTTTCTTAGTTCATAAATGGTATTAATCAAACATTTAATGAAGATAGACATAGTGGATCATCAGTTCAAGGAAAATGTTCTTTATTGTATATTATCATGGTTTCATTTTTAAAGCATGGTGTTTTTGGAATTTTTGTTTATAGTGTATTTATATATGTTTATCATGTACTATTTCATCTTTATAAACATAACATGCACATTATGTATTTAATATTTTAATATCCATAAATTCTTTATTATAATTAGTATTGAGAACATCTAATGTAATGGGACAAACTTTTTTATAGTAATGTAACATGAACCACATATACATACCACTTATGCTTATCCAGGGGAATATATTTGTGATAAGGAAATTGTTATCTAACCCCATATTCCTTAAATAGTATTAATGTGGATTCAATTGTTTAAACATTTTCAGTTTCCATCCTTTTTTTATTTTTCTAATGATGCATTAACTGACTAGACATCCAAAAATGGTTAACTAAAATCCTAGACTACCCTATATCATTCCATAAAACCAAATTTAAATATTTTAGGATATGATTTACACTAATTGATATTTATGTTTTACCATAATTAAAAAATGAACAATTATTAAACCATTGGATTTTCATATCCTCAAAATACACCAAAACTTGACTCATACTAAAAATATTCTCTTATATTGTCATTTATATCAATGTTCTTCATAATTCAAGATAGGGTAATTATGTTCAAAAATTCAATGAAACATTGCACAATTGTTCTCCACATTTCATGAGAATAAATTTAATTATTCTTTTTTAATACTATTCCCTTTTGAATTCATGAAAAAAAATTGTGTGGCTAGAGACCCACATTATAAAGTCAGTTGATCATAAGGATATACAAACAATGATTGGAATTGTGTATCATTATTTAAAGGATAGGATTTTTTCTTGTCCCTCATGTGGTTTTATTTTAAATTTCATGAAACACTATTTTATTTGATATATATTTATGAAATCATTCATGGTAACAATACTTGTTACCTTAATTGTGAAAGTGATCGATCATTACCATAGATAGATGTGAGCATCTGTATATATCATGTCTTCTCAAACAATCCCTTAGTGGTTTATTACACTATGTTTTAAATCCACATAGAATGAAATTATATAATTTATCTCCATATAAAGAAGTGGTGTGTTTTGTGGAGTTAGGATCAGGCTCATAAGAGGGGTTTCCTACATATCCATATAGTTTTAATCATAACCCGTGTAGTTTGATGCCTCTTTATAAGACATGTCATACCATTTATGGAAATGTTATAAGGTATATTGTGGTTTATTTTAGTTAATGAATCCAGCACCAAACATGTACATGTTTAGGTCATTCACATAGGAACAATTAGGCTTATTTTAAGGTCATGCAACTCTGGCCAATTATGCTACTTTTAATGTCCTACAACTATGACCACGATTCCTTGTAGTTTTCATTCAAATGACTATGTCCAATTCTAAGTTGTTTAAAATATTAATGATTAGAAAACTAATAGAATGTAACTATCAATGTTTATGTTGGAAATTATAAATTAGAATCCATTTTCGGTTCATCCCGTTTTATTTTTTTTAAATAAGGGAATATTTGGTTTGTTCTTTCACCGAGTAGGAGGAACATGGTTTTTATGGTTTATAAATATGAAAATTATCATGTATTAAACCAATAAATATTATTGGGTTATCTATGGTATTGTAAATGACATCATGATAAAGGATTATACAATGTAGAAGGCTCATTATAATCTCTGATATGAGGATCAAACATAATGTAGGATGATCAAATGATTAATCTGGCAATAGATGGACATTATATTGATCTAATACGATTAGGGGAGTGGAAAATGGAATGTTTTACATAGAGTAACTCAATAGAAGACCATAAAACTAAAATGTGAAGGCTGAAGGATTACATAAGGGTAATAAAAGGTCAAATCATGGTAGTAGGGATGAGTGTCCTAGGGAAGGAAGTGTTTCACTAGTGTCCTAATAATATGAAACCTCATTTTTAAGAGAATAATAGATTATTAAAACTCTAAGGATCATATCAGTTATGAGTAAAACCCTTAGTAAATCATATATAAAGTTATTATTTCACACTATCAATAGAATCAATGATTTAATGGTGGAATGTAGACATGAATGGTAACATTTATAATTCCAAAATAACATTACACGCCAAAAGTTAATCCATCTGATGATCATAATGGTATAAAAATATCACTAGAACATTGTCCCTAAAATATCAAAGTAAGTGAACTTTGAAGATAATCCCCTCACCCAAATAACCAATTTGAGTTTCACTTACTCAATTATTTTCCCTAAACACGCCTAATATTGATAAGAGAAATGAAATCATGTAAGAAGAAAATTAATGATTTTATGGGTGGCACATTAAGCCTAAATCTATGGGTGTAATCATCATGATTATTCATTTCATTAAAAGTAAAGAAGGGACAATACCTATGGAAAATTTAATATGTATATCACTAAATCATATAAAATAACTAAACCTTATTAGAGTTTTCAAATCGCGATTTTCGAGAGTTTCCCACCTAGTTATTTGGTGATGTGAAATTATTACATTCCCATTCATCTGTATATTACAATTTGAAGTTGAAAACTCCCCATAGCTCTCCTCAGTCTGACTACCTATCATTTATGAAACAATAGTGTTCCAAAAACCTCCCCATTTTCTATAAATATCATGAATAATATTAATTTAACATCCCATTTTCCCCATATGTTAATAGAAATTAAATTCAAAAATATTGTATATTGACCACTAGTTGAGCATTAATTGGGGGTTTATAAACTTCCAACCACCTCACTACTACTTTTTGAAAGAAGATTCCATTGAACTGCTAAGGTCTAAAATTTATCTATAGTTCCTCTATTTGGTAATATTATTCTAGCAATTAAATATTTTTCACAATTCATAAAAATTCCCACTTGAGTATTATATATAGTATTCCATGAAATCTAATAATACTTTGAAAAAAACCATCATCTACGATTATAGTACCTACAATGCTCCACCTTCATTCCCTTTAATTTATGTAAGTCTGATTGAGGAATCTTATTGCCTTAGGCTCTCCCAAATAGTTCATGGGGAACATTTCTGTCGGGTTTAGTTATCCATCTATTTTCTACTACCCTCGAACACCATCTTTAACAAGCTTATAGATATATTTATTATTTAGGTTGATTTACTTCTTCCTTGTATGGAGTATTAAAATTTTTAGTAAATGTTCAACAATTTATCTTTAATAATAGGGATAATAAGTTTTGAAGATTCATACAATATTCTCAATTTTATATTTAAACCACTCAATTTACATATTTTATTCAATTTCTCTTACATATTATACTTTCATTATATAGAGTGAAATCACCATTTACAATATAAACATCTATCTAACCATGGTTCTGTCAAATGTAAATATATACCCAATTTTGATGTTTATATGAGTCTAAGACACATCCTTTTTATGAATAAACATACCCAACAAATATAAATTCATATTATCCTCATACCATTTTACTAGTCATTTTTCCCAAGTAGATCGATACAATTGTTCCAATGTTACTACTCATTCCTGAACTAAAACCACTATAATTTCATCCTTTTAAATTCTAGGTCAGGCCTCAACAGGTCTCAATATTCTAGGAATATCATATGATGGTCTCAGTTTCTAACCAAAACTATTTTCCCTTGAAATTTTCTCAATGATTTGATTACTCCCAGAATAATTAGATCCATATGAACTATAATATATTCTAGATCTTCTAGTACCTCTATTCAAATCAACTGGAATCAATGTTGATTCATCGAACGAATCATAGGTTACCTTTTAATTATATTCCATCCAAAAAAACAAATCATTAAATAGAAAAATTTTATTACTTCTGATTTATATTTTTATATAATCTCAAAGTATAAATATATGTTCTTCATCATCATAGACAACAAAGACAAATGAAATATATTTTATTCTATATAATCATTATATTTGTAATCTAAATGTGTATTGAATATACTTCTAAAGACATTGAGGTGAGAAAAATGAAATGAAATTCCTATCCATAAATATTTTGGATGATTTTTTCCTATTGGTTCTAGGATAATTTGAATGTTTAAGTATACTATTTTACCAACTGATTTCAACAAAAAGTCCTTGGGCATACTAAAATATAGCCAAATGCTCTATTCCCTTTCTATCAATGTCTGATTCATTAATTAAACTATGATATTTTACTCAGGAGTTCATGTACTATATTTCTCATGCCCAAGTCCTTTTTGTCTGTAAAACATTAAAAAACATCTTCAACTATGCACAACCCAATTATCTGATATAATAAATTTCATCTTACATCATGATTCTCTTTCATGAATATATTTACATTGAATGAACACACCGAACACTACATAATTATTTTAAAATTATTTTATCCATAATATATCAATATAGATTTAAATAAATTTCAAACAAAACTATGAAACTATAAGATATATCATAGGGTTAGGTCCCCATACATTTATAAGCACAATTTCCAGCTTCATTCTCTTCTGCATTCATTCAATCATATTGAAACTCTAATTTTTATAATTACCAAATATACAACTCCCATAACATAAAATGGCTAATGGTCTCATCTTGATCACACCTTTTTCATCAAGACCTTTCATACATTTCTAGGTTTGGTTCTGATGAAAACAATGTTGATGATATATGCTTCCAGAAGATGATGTTCCAAAAAGTGTACCTTCAACTATCACATCTAGTCAGATAAAATGTGCCTTATTTTTTACATATAGCAAAAACAAGATATCCCAAAGTGATTTTACAATATCTATTGACAAATCTAGTTCCATTTCTTTTTTCATCTAACAGACCAATCAAAATAAATTGCTTTTGATATTTATCAATATTAAGGACATCCTTTATCATAATAAAAAATTTATTTTACATTGAACATTGATATCTTCCTTCCCCATGATATTAAGAGCTTCATAATCTATATGATTCACTATTCTATTGTTTTTTGATACATCATTAATTATGCATCCCTTTTTAATAGTGGAGTGGTGAGATTTTCCAGAATCTATAATCCATGAATCCATTGGACTTTTAAAACTCATAAGTATATTTTTAGTATATTATTTAATTTTTAGATAAAAAGGTTCCCATACAAGTGTTTGTCTTTATAAATTTATATTATGATCGCATAAATACTTTTTTAGATACTCCATTTCCCATCGTTCCAGTACAGTGGGTCAGGTGTGGTGGATTTACCTCAACTCCATTCTCTTGGGTTATCTTCTAATAATCTTCAATTTCTTTAGTGGGGAATGTTACATAATTTATATGTACTAAATGATTTGTATGAATTTTTTTTATTCCAATATTTCAGTTCTCATCATTCAAAATCAACTTCCATAAATCTTTAAATATAAATTTTTATTTTCCATTGGAGTTACTTACTACTGTTACATTTTCTTCTCGTTATTCCATAAAGAATGACAAAAATTATATTAACAAAAAAAATATAAGAATTTTATTTAAAAAAGCTCAAGATATCTATGTATCCTATTGAAATCATTCACAAAATCAACAAAATATCTTCTTTAAGATAGCCACATACTAAATGTCCATCACATTAATCATTATTTACTAAGTATAGTAGGATTCTCAAACATCTATTTCATATATGACATTAACATTGATTCCATATTATAATTTCTTATGTTTAAATAAATTTTCCAATATAAGATCATACAGACAAAACATATTGCCTTTTGATCCAGCATTTCAAATTCATCTTTCTCTATTTTCTCCAGTTTCTTACCATTTAACAAAATTTCTTTATTTTACAAGATTTGATGTTCCACTATATGAATCCTCTAGAAATTTATTTCCAAACCATTGAATATATTAATATATACCTTGATATATTATTATTACATCACATTTAAATAACAAAAATACCACTGAATCAAAAAAATATGAACCTGATAATAATTTTTTCTAATGTTTTATTAAGAAAACTATTGAGAAAATGAGAAATAACTTATTATTCTCTAATACAAATTTTTGTGATTCTGTCACTATTTTTCACACTATAAGTGGAATATTTTGATGATCGATATTGTATAAATATATTAATAAAATTGGATACTAACAATGTAAAAGTATTATAACTAGGAAGATAATCATCTCGCCCAAATCACCAATTTGAGGTGCACTTACTCATATATTTTCACTCAAACTAACCAATCATTCTAATTGGAAATGAAATAATGTTTAAATGGTTTATACATTCACTATACATCCATTAGGATAATAATTTTATTTCTTTTTTCATCAAATGTAAAAATTTATATTCATTGTGAAAACTAAACCACATATATCACTAACTCATAATAAAGGACAAAACCTCAATAGAGTGATCTCACTCCAATTTAATATATAATTTGACCAAATAATATGATTAATATATCTTCCATCATTATAGACCTTCTATCTGATGCGTTATGAAACTATTCACACCCTATAGATTTCCTCAGTCTGACTGCCAATCACTAGTACAAAAACAATATTCTCGTCTTATCACTCATTTCCTTAAATAATATTCATCAAATGAATTTGAATCCACATTTCCCCATTAGGGTACTGGATACACTTACCAAAATCATAGTATTTTTAAAAAAAGATGAAAATCAATTTGAATTTCACTAATATATAATCACTTCACTACCACACGTTAAAACCAACTATTTCTATACTAACAAGGACAAAGTGTTCTCTACAGTTCCTCGTTTAGGTGAAATTTCTTGAGTATTTTGACATTTTTCATAATAAAAATGTGTAAAATAACCAAATAACTCAATGAAATATGGAGGAGTCCTTGATGGGAAAATATTTTTAGTGTTCATGCTCTTGTGGAAAGAGGTGAAAAGGTTATTTGGATAAATTAACTCATCTCATGTAAGTGAAACATGAAACATAATGGGTACAAGAGTGGCCTTGTCGTCTGGGAAAGTTGTCCATAAAAACTAATTAAATATAATTCAAGTAATTCATGATGATTATCCATTTAAAATAGTAAAAATTTTACTCTAATAATCTTCAATTTTGCAAAAAATTATAGTTCTATGTGAGAGGGTAGGGCTCAGCAATGTTTTCTTGTATCAAGGATACAAAGAATATAAGAATTTTTTAAACATATCTATATAAAGGATCTATATGGGAAACCTTAATAAGGGATCTCATATAGGAGTAATCATGAATTTTTTACATGGCGGAAGCTTCGTGAACCTATTATATGTTCGAGGATTCACAGGATTAAATACACAAGTTCCCAAAATGATTCCTTGAAAACTTAAACAAATGAAATTATTTGGAAATTAATATATTTTTAAATAAAATGACATCTTTAAACTTCATTATAGGGAAAATAATTCCACTCCAAAATGTTTTTTTTATAGGTACTTTATAATATTGATCGATATCTATTTCCTCAGAAATGGTTTATCCATCACCAAATATATGGTATGAGATCACATAGTAATTCCACCTTAGTGTTGAAAACAACATCATTTCATAATCAATGTAAAACATTGTGACCATATATGTCCAATGATTTAATCTTACTCATTCAAAAATTTAGTACAACATAATAAGTCTACAAATATAATATTGTGAAAGATTACATCTAGCATGATGAAGGATTTATTCTAATGCAAAAATGGATTTATCATACCATAACCACAAACCATCGTCTAGTTCAATTATATAGGTATTCAAAGTGTTTTTCGATTCTATCTAAATAGAGATTTTTAATCCATAATAATGTTATGAAAAAAAATAGTATCTCTACTATAATGCAAAAAATTAAATTTTCATCATAAATTATTGTCTTGCCTTGAAGTAAGATCCTTTTGTGAATGATTAGGTTTCGTTATAGTGAATTTTTTGCATTTCTATTTTTTATTTACCATTAGACTTCTATAAAGCGATGATTAAATTACCCCTGAATCAATAAATTACCCCCAAATATAATTGTTTCCTATTATAATTATGAGGATCTAATTATGAGGAAATAAGATTTCTTGTGTTCCATATTACATCCCACTATAATATATAGATCTATAGGGGAGCTACGCAGCACATTGCAGTTTATCTGTTATTCTTCAAAGTTTCTCCCGTGTCAAAATGAGTCACATTTTTTAAAATATAAATAATAAAAACAATATATAGATAATACATGGTTATTTTATAATTTCTGTAAACACCTAAATGTATGTGAACTCCTACATCAAAAAGTACTTAAGTGAATTCCATTGATCATTATCTTCATAATTGTTATATAGAACCCACTTTGTAACTACACTAAATTCCATAATTTCCCTTTCATTATATTTTCCTTCTTATAAATCCTCAATATAAGTATACTATGACATCAGGTCTCATAATTTTTTCCTTTGTAGAAATTAATCAGAACAAAATATATTTATGATACCCCATATAGAGGTGAACAAAGATGACTAATAACGTTCAATCCATTCAACTCTAATGAATAAATATGAAAAATCTATTTCATTACAATCTAATGGTGAGTATGGGTCATTGAGGATATCTTATATCATAGAGACTAGTTATCTATATATTTGGGTTACTAAGAAATTCTCCCATTTTATGACTTTCCCAATGAACTAGCTAAGATGTTGGAACAACCATCATGATGAGATTTCTTGAGCCAACACTTCTATGATGGGATGCATTGTTGAGGATGATGGTCATGTAGACGATTGTGTTCTTGTTTATTCTCCTTTTTGTATATGAAATATGCCATGTACTTTAGAATATAAATAACATATCAATTAGTCCATCCTGAAGTGATACCTTACAGACCCAAAAATGGAGAGGTCTTCAGGATGGGATAGTTTATCTAGAGTTGTCTATGGTATGTATTGAGATTTTTCATTTTTTTCTTTTTTCGGAGATGTGTTTAGTTTGTGTATGGTATTGATGTGGTTGTGATATAAATATTTTTCTGGGTGTTGTAATTTTTTCCCACTGTAACAAGAAGACTAACCTATATTTAATCTATAGGTGGAACCTTGAGAAAAAAAGTTCAACTTCTTGCAAGAGGATTTCAGTATAAGCAGCTATTATATGCATAGTTTTATTGGGGATCCAATCCTATGAGATATTTATGATGAGTTAATCCCGATAACTTATCCATGGTAAAATTCATAAAGGAGTCCTCCACTCTCAATGAGGGTTTTTTAATCTAGAAAGGAAAGTTGTATTCTGGGATATTCAACAACATGTTGACATTCCCTTCGTCACAAAGGCTAAAAGTTCCCTTATGTAAAATGTTTGGGAGGCTCAGATAATTATTTTCTAATTTTTTCCAACAAGAAATACCCATGTAACTATTGGTTCCTATTTTCCAAAAATATAGTAAGTAACATATTACAAATTAAGTTGGGATGATACCCTTAGAATCAACTAATTGATCTTCCTGGTGGAATTTCATTCAATTCTTATTAGTGAGTATCTTATCAAAGTGAATGAGTCACATAATAGTTTAATGATTGATAATTTTTAATGGTGGATCACATGGAATTCAAAATTCAGATCTTCCTGGTATTTTTTAACTAATATATATGACTAATTTGGAAGCATCTATTGGGGAATGTCTTTGTTCTAGATTGTTTTTCCTTTCCATGTCTTATTGGATTATATCATTGCCCAGATGGAAATTTATGAATCTATCAATGAAAAATAAAACATATAATCAATTTAATAATTAACAATATAAAATATGAATATTTAATTCACTCTCACTTAGTGTTTGAGATGTGTAATATATATTGATTTTCTAAAACTAGTTCATATTTTAACAATACACCTCCCCAACAAGAACAATCATTGTCTGTGTCATTGAAACCCATATATAACATGAATAGTTAATGAAATTTAATTGGTGTGTGTGTTTTCTGTGCTGGAAACTATGATCATAGATGAGACAATTTACACATACCCAATAGATATTTTTATCAATTAAATTATATGAAAAGATGTTTCCTTCCCCACCTTACAGTGTGTGAGTTTAATGGGATCCCATGGTTACACACATGATCTAGTTGATTCTAATATGGAAAGAGATTGGTATTAATTTCACCTTTCCAAAAACTAATGTTATCTCATAGATATTTCATTATTATATTGAAACCTGGATTTGAAGATACCCAAGTGGAAAATTGACTGATTAGGTGCACTAATTCAGGGGTCCAATAGTGAATGAAGGGATTGAATAGGAGGAATTTATGGATGTGGGAGGACCCCATTAGAGGATCATTACAAGGAATATTAATTTTTATTAGATAAATATGAAATGATTGAGACACCTCAATACTTGTCCTTTGATTTTTGGGGTATCTCTATTACTTACGGACCCTATTAATGTCAAATTGATAAAATACTAGAAGGAGTAGGATCCTTAGAGGAGAAAATTTTCCAAAAATAGTATTTAGGATTCTATATAGGTTGATTAATTTCATCTAATATAAAACATGAAGGTCAACAAACCCTTTAACATCTTCTATATGAATCATCTTGAAGAATTTTAATCCTACATCAGGGAGATTAAAGACATGATCAACTCACAAAAGTCCAAAACATTTATTTGAACTAAGTAATCAACCTAATGGAAAATGATTCAGGTTTGTAGAAGGATATATATGAAATTAATTATGGTGAGGGGATAGGTTATGATGAGGTTCCCCTAGAATTAAGTTACATGATTAATGAGGTAGAGGCTGGTCAAAACTCTCATTGGTAAGAGTTAAACTACATTCCCATCTATAAATAACATTTTCATTTTATTTTAACAATTTATTTCATACTTATTCATTTTATGTTTATATAGTTTCCTAGATTCTCTCTATATCTCTAGAATAAGACACTGTATGAAAACATATTAAACCAAGTAATTACTTCGATGAATGGGTTGAATAAATCCATTCTCTTTCCCAAATGTCACAACATCATGAGGTGGTCTCTAATTCTCTAGGGGGTTTCCTAATTACATGACTAGTGGTTCAACATAGATAGATAACATTCAATGAAATGAATAGGTGTGAGTAGGTGAGGTTACTATATATTCATCAATGTATAAGGTTTTTTAATAAATGTTGTATCTCTAAAATAATACTCTAAGTCAACCTTATAACATGACACTACTCCAACATCTTGATCATGTTTTTATCCAAACATTGAGGGTTTAGGGATATACAATTCCAATTATAATATGACTTAGTACACTTGGAATATACTTTCCCTAAAAGAACATTCAATAAAATAACATTCACTAAAACCAAAACTAAAGAATCTCAAGAGTTTCAAAAATAAAATCCTGATTTTAATGATCCATCCAATGATTTTTCTCATTGAGGATCATTAGGAAACCATATAGATGTCAAAACACTATTCAACTATCCATAATTGGAGGATTTTTATTTTATTTATCTCTATATGAAAGCACACTAATATGAAATTTTTACATAATGTGTTAGTTCTACTAATCAGAGTATTTTTTTATGTGCAGCTAACAATAGTTCCATTAAATTCATATGTGGAAAAAAGATATCATCTAGTTTAAAATCTCCAATGGTGGATATAGTTCTTTTTTAGTTGGAGAAGGCATAACAATTATTAGTACATGGAAAACCATGAGAAGAACCCATTATTGCACCTTTTGATAGAGTGATGATGGTTAAACATGTAAAAGGAATAATGAATGAAGTATGGTATTCAAATTTTTTACATTTTATCTTATTTCATTTCTAATATATATTATATTTTAGATATAAATTTTTATACACCTTCCTCGGACCATGGAAACTCGTGGGGGCACTAATCTAGCGTCTTAACTGATATAAGCTATATGGGTTTAATCTAGTTCATTGTTAACTCATATGAGAGATGTTAAGACCATAACTTCTCTGGGTGATTTGGATATAAAATATGTTCCAATTCCAAAAATTATCTATAAATCAAACCCTTCATATAACTCACTTAAAAAAGGATGTAGAAGTGGGTATTGAGGAAAATTTGTATGTTGGTTCGAGAGACCTCCCCCAATGTTCTCAAAATCCAATTATTTCACCATAAACACATGGGTGGCACACTTGGATATTGTGAGTAGGATTACCATGAAATACATACTATTCTCTACGTACAAATAATAAATAAATGGAGATTAGTGGAATTATAGTTGAAGAATTATATTATAAGAATCTATGGATTGTTTTGCAAATCATACGGCTACATTATTTCATAAATCTAATCCACATGGACCAGTGGTAATAATGGGGAAACATAAATTCCATGATGGATGGTAATTATTGTAAAAACATTATTAAGGGATATAAAAAGTTCATAAATCGAGAAGAAAAGAGAAGAAAACTATTTTAGGAATCAAAACATAAAGGGATGGATATTTTTACAATGGTAGAAGTGTTGCAACTTAATAAAAAAGTTATAAGTGACAGTGTTAGATGAAATTCATTTATAAATAATCAAATCAGAGAATATAAAAACGCATATATATAAATCCATCATGTGTATATTATTACAGCGTTTCATCTAAATATTCCACTTTTACCTTGTTTAAAATATAGTATAGATTATGTATTATTAACTTTTTATGATGATATAAATTTCTGTCTCAAGCTATTATAAATTAATTTATTCTCCTTGTCACTTGCACTATCAATTCATAAAAATATATCAAAATTATATGGATTAATATTATAATAATCAAATTAATAGGGTAAATAAAAACTTTTAAACACTTGAATCAATGATAAATTTTCCAAATAAATATATTCTCTTTGATATATACACCCTCCAAAAAATATAAGAGATATATAATTAAAACAAATTTAAAATTTATATAATATGGGGTGAGGTCATGAGACAAAAGAAAATAAAATTTTATTTCCTTCTGAACGTGAACTTTTTTTATATAGAAAGGCTTGATATGTAGCACATATACTATCATTTTAAAACAAGGTTAGTTAATTAGGTTCACTTACTCATAAACTGCTACTCTAACACAGATATAGGTATGGTAGTAATATTGAAAATTGACTATCACCACATTCCAAGGACATCCCATTCTTTTATGAGAGTTTGAATGAATCGAAAAAATGAGAATCCAAAAGGGGTTTTCATGGGGACTTTAATGATCAAAATGGACCAAGTACCCCGGAAATTAAACCATTAAGAATTTTACATAAATAGTATAAACCAATATCTAAGAATAACTGATAAGAGATATGATGGTTTCCAAAAATGAGATACTCATCGCTAAAAGATTGAATTTTTATAGAGCTAAATTTTCAACTCTTTACATTTAAAGTCATTTTATTTCATATCAATATTTTACCTCAACTATGAATGCAGATAGTCTTAGTAGGTTGGTACTCAAATTTTCCATACGCCACCCTTTATTAGTTTTCAGCCTAAAAATGTTTGTCATTTTCTTTTCAATGGATCTCATTTCTCATAGGCTATGTGAGGTGCATACCAAGAGATTAAATAATATACTTTTCCTAGTATTTATTTTGGGTTTTTTCAACCTAGTGAGTACTATGTCATGTTCTGTTACTAGTTTAATGTCTTATTAGTTAGACTAATGATGTTGATATTTGATTTTAAACATCTTTGATGAAAATGTTGATGAAGATTATGTTTATAATTTTTTAATTAAATTGGAATGCATACTATATATAAACAATTATAACAAAACCCCAATGTTAATTGAGGTCATAATAAAAATATATCCACCCTCAAGGGAAAATGTATGTAGTTTAATGATAGGATGCACAGACCAATAGTATTGTGGGTTTAACATCATATATATTTCAAGCAAAATATATGATATTATATGAAATGATAAGGAAAAAAGAGATAAACTAACATGAATGTGTGATGCACAATTCTCGAATAGAAAACCGTGTGGAGAGTTTCATGTGGTTTAAGGTCATGTTGCTCTGACCAAAATTTTTTGGGGTCCAATTTTGTACAAATTTGATCAATAATTAGGATTAAATTTGGGATGTATAAGCATAATTAACTATAAATGAATGAGATATTTATTACTAATGTGAGAAATCATGGGTACAAATTTTGTACATGGGTTTTGTTTATAATTATTAGATTCATTTAGAGGGTTTTCATAAAACAAATAGGTATTTAGATATAGCAATCTATGAAGACTTTTTAATAAGAAATGATAATGAATAAAATCATAACTTGAGTCATTAGAATAAAATGTAGATGAATTAGGACAAACATGAGATGTGAGAATACTAACAAAATTTGAGAAATGGGTTCCACAATAGTGTTTTAGAGGGAATATAGGGTCAGTAGATCTTTTACATAAGGTAAAATCATATCTTTTGTTTTTTAAAAAAATCTACACATATGTGATTTATTTTCAAGTTCCAAGAATATGGGATAATTTTAGGAAAATAAACACTTGTTTCTATTAGCTATAAATGGTTTTTTTTAAATAAAAACTAAAAAATGAAGAATGTTAGGAGGGGATATTAAAAAGGTGATTGATAAACATATTGTCTAAAAACTAACTATGCTTCATATATTATAGAACATTATGGAGGAGTTTAAGGGATTGAAAAGTTTTTTTCCAAAGTTAGAGGGTTTGAGGTCGATAAGTATCTAACAATAAAAATTATCAAGCCAAATTAATTTATAGGAATAAAAAATATTATACTATTGTAAACTTAAATGAAATAATTATTGATGTGGATGAGGGGACTATACACTATTGGGGATTTATGGGATGATATTTATTTCTAGGTGAATGTTAGGTGACCCATATGTCACTACAAAGTTTTGATGATAGGAATTAAGAAATATATAGTTATAATAAATTATTTCTATGTAGATATGGTTCATGTGAATGGAAAATAAATATTTCTTCATCCTAATATATGGTAATTGAAGATCCCAATGTTAATGAGGTTGCCAAAACCCTAGGATGGATACGGGTATAGAAGTTTATGGGACATGTGATATAAACTAGGTTGAGATCTCTAGGTTTCACATTGTATCATGAGGTAATCGGAATATATACACACATAGTTCATGAAATAAACTGATAATAATTAATCATATTAATAAAGTATAAATGATGTAAAATCTGATGTAAATTAAGGAACCCAAGTTTAAGTATGATGAGGGGAAATGGGATTTAAGTTGGGTTTGTGGCTGCATCCAAGGTGGAAAACATGATGATCAAATTTTATCCTCAAATAACCAAAATCAATCCACATGTTGTTATTTGTAGGTATTTATATATATATAATTTGAAAAGGATATCATAGTAGAATGAATTATGATACTAGTTTTAGAAGGTAGAAATAATAATATAAATTAGTTCTCAACACCAACATAAAATTCAATAGTTTCACCCTTATACAAAGATTTTGTAGGAACCAATGTAGCTGAGTTGAAGGCCCAAACACAAGGATGGAATGTGATTTGAAGTGTTAAATTATAAAGGTTGGTTCTAAGATGGATGATCAAGACATCAAAACCTATCCTAAAATAACAGGAATCAAAAAACATGTAGTTATTAATAGTGGAATCTTCATTTTGATATTGAATTAGTGCATAAATAATATCAGATTCAATACCCAGTGTAGGATATCTAGCCTTCTGTATATAGTGAACCAGTGTGTAGATAATGTCAAACACCTTATGTATGCTGGTGAAAGATCTCAACACCAAGGATAGGTTCTGAATGAGTTATTAAGGTATGGAATATGATAGGTAGTCCAGACATCTGTATATTTCAGGAAAAAATGGGAATCATGCTCTAATTATTCCTAATAAAAGGGTGTCTACATATATTAGGACCATGCATAAGAGAGAGAAAAACTACTTCTATAATATTTTATATTTGCAGTAGAAAATAGATGTGAAATATCAAACACATAAACCATGATTTTTTAAATATATGAGGATTATACATTAATGAATTATTTCATATATAATATATTAATAAAATTCTATTAGGTCCTTTAGGGTATACCATTATTTCATGTGGTTTAAGTTCATGTAATACAGAACATTCCTCAATGCATATTTTCCAAGAAGAGGATCACAAATAAAGTCTTATAGGTTACTGGGAAGATTAATTGACTCATATAATATGGTATCATAGTACAACGTTATTAGAGGAAAAACTATAGACTATGATGGAGTATAGGATTATGTGGGAAAGATGTTTTCTATATTGGTCCAAGATAATAGATCTAGTAATCACTATGTATGTTATGATAATTTGAATCAAGCCACATGTAATTCTATGATTGGTCTCTCAATGATGATATGACTCATCCATAGGAGAGAAAGAGATAAATATATGTGTAAGTGGGTGAGAAAATATTGAAATCAAACAATAATTTTTAACATTATTATCCCTGAGGCAGAATCCTGGATGTAAATTGAATATATAGATGATCCTGGGAGGATAAATCTAGTTGATAGTACATATCATGTGGTAATTTGAATTAGTATACACATATTTCTCAAAAGTAATCTTTTCACCAAATTGTATCATGTGTAGGGGAAAATTTTATGATCATATACTTGTATCAATATTTTTGAAGTAAATACCATCTTGAATGCACTATAACATAATACATAGAAATGGGGGTTTTATCTTATTATAGATTTATGGATAAGAAACTATACTCTATGTAATCTCACATGGATCACGATCACTTTAAATAAATTAGGTCATGTAAGATAAAACACTCCAAATAGTTTAAGGGTCATTTGGGATAGACCATATATCATGAAGTTTAATGTATTATAACATATAATTTAATTCCATTTATTTTAGGGTTGTATGATGAGGGCATTCAGATCTAAAAGTTTAAATTCATATGACTCAGAAAATCTCCAACAAGTTTAAAATCATTTCTAATGGTTTTAGAAGAAACATGTGAATCTATGAAATGTTCTTATTGATAAAATATAACTTGGTGGAAGCTTTAAAATGATAAAAATCTATTTTAATTGGGTATTATTAATAGTTATTGTTGACCATGTGTATCATACAATGTACTTAACACTTCATGTAAATATTTAGAGGTTTCTTCCAAAGTATAATGGGAGATATGTGATTCAATACTAGTTATACGTAAATTAATTATTTCAAGAAAACCTTATTTTTTAATATTCAAAAAACATGAATTTTGTGAATCTCAATGCTATGTAGTGTGTGTAATGTTTTCACATTGAGTCATGATAACTCATCTAGTAAGATCTAAAACTACACATCTTTCAAATTTAGATTAAAAATAGAATAAAATTGAGTGAAAACAAACTTAAAATTATAAAACATCCTCTATCTCATACACAAATGATTATAGTGCTACCTCTCTGATAGTATAGGACATGGTCAGATAATGTTAATGACCATATAAGAGTTTATCTGACCAATATTTCATGTCTTTATCCACCAAATTATGAATTATATTGGATATTGTTTTTTAAAGTTCTCTATTCTTCACTTTATCATTTCATAATAGATGAAATAGTTGTTTGATGAGATATAATAATCTTGACTTAAGGACCTATCCATAAAAAACAAAAAATCAAGTGTCTATAGACTAGATTTTATATTCTTTCAGTACAAAAGACCATTTAGGTTTAGAGTATTAGAAATTTTGGAATAACACATAAATAGTAAACACATATATTACAAGTAGAAACTTATACATAGTATCCATTTTTTCATAAAAACTCCATAAAATAAAACATGATTTCCTTTCATGAAAAAACATCATGAATTACAGCTTATATTCTTAATTTTTCTTTACCATCCTTAAAACCTCTGACAAAAATTTAATAAGATGGGATTAAAACAAAAATATTAGTAAAGGAAATAAAAAAAGAATGAAATTGTTACTTTAGTGAAAAAAGTTAGACACATTAAAACACATTTTCTTAAAAACAAACATTTTAACCCAAAAAGAGTATAATAATTTCTTTAAAACAAATTATAACATGATTGTCATTTAACATTAATGTTTTCCATTAAAATTCATAATCAAAAAAATAATAATAAATATAGTTTCTTTATTCCATCATAATCATATAACCATTATAGAATCCTTACAAGAACACTTGAAAAATTTAATAACCATATGAACAACTTCCAACATAATTCTATGGAGAACATAATCATTACCCAATAAATTAGAGCGTTATCTAGGTAAACCCATTGTGTAAGATAAAATAGGCTCACCTATAAACTATAGTGGGAATAAACCGCTTTCAAATAATACTAAAGGAGAATTTCATGAATAAAACCCTTGAAAATTATTTTGAACCCATTTTCAAAATACTTTCAGATATCTAAATATCTTTTTCTTGTAAAAATCGCTTTTAAAAACTAAAAACTACGCACATAATAAACAAACAATTTTATTTGAAAATAACACTAAGTAAATTATAAATTAATCTTCAATGCATTAAAGCATCATGATGATGGTAAAATATAATCATGTCATATAAGTTAAAAATTCATTATTTTTGACTTTTTTAAAAATATTAAAAATAAGAAAATTAAGGGGTTGTTTTTAAAAGAGAGTAACTTACCATGTGTCTAATTAGTCACGTATGTTATTTTCCATAGTTCCTAATAGAATTATATTAATTTTATACATTACTTATAACCCTTTTAAATTTTATTATACATTTATATTATTTAATACCACGTTATGTATAATTACTTAACCATTTTTGTTCACATCATATAATTTGATAATATCTGGTTCATAAGATCAAAAAGTCTTGGATAAGTTGAAATATAGTAAAAGGGAACATTATTAAATCACCTCTATAAAAATATTCATCAAATAATTATCATATTTATACATTATTTATACTTTTAAATGCAACCGTTTAATATTTTTATGAAAAAATAACTTTTTTACAGTCATGGAGATCATAGGTCAACCATACACATGAATAACATTTCCATTTTTCAAACATCATTAAGGAAAGAAGGTATGTATCATTTAAAATTTAATTAATTATAATAATATCTTAAAATTGATATTAATTCTTTAAATATATTTATATATTCCATCCTTTTTATATGGGAATGAAAAACTAATCGCATTGCTTCATGGAGGTTGAAGTCCCTTTTATGCACGAACGTCGTTATCATTTTTCAGTGAATAGAATAGTAAGAAGGTAACTAATATTTTATCATATTATAATGATAAATATATTATTAACATAATATATAAAAAATTATATCATTATAATTGACCCCTGAGATAAAGTGATGCAAAATGAATTACGTCGGTTCTCCAAGTGGTTGTCTGTCGTACACATGAATAATGGGTTCGTATCCAATTTGATGGAATATGAGATGAATTTAGGTTTTGAAATTAAAATAAAAACACAAAAATTATATTATGGATAGTTTTTAATTATTTTACAATGTTTTTTATGATTTAAAGGAGGTTGAGGAATAAACAAAAATGCTTGATTAAAAACAATACCACCTCTTCGAACAACCTCATTTTCATAACACCATATGACCACTAAGGTTGGTGTTATGCCTAAAATAAGACCTATATAATAATTTTATATATTATTGGAATGTATTTGGATAGGTATTCATGGAACTAAATGGATTTTTAAGTGTTAATTAATGAGAATAATATGTCACCTTTTATAAGATGGGAGGGGAATTCTTGGAATTTTTCAAAATAATAAATTAAGGAAAAATAATTTTTTTCATTAAATGAAAAAAATATTTATAATATTCGATTTTTATAGTTATAAATAATTTCATGTTAATAAAAAATATAAATGTTTTTACTATGTTTTTACCATTATCTTTTGCTTTAACCCCTCGTAAAACCTTTAAAAAACTTACTAGGACAATAATTCTTTTTATTGTGGGAGGGTCAATCTAGTAACTATAATTAGAAAAAAGACTCCTTAATGGACATTTTTTTATGTTATAAACCATATCCAATTCACATTTCTGAATAAATTATTTTTAGTAATTTATATATTTTAATAAAATATGATTTATTTTAAAATATCACTAATGTCATTTTCTAGAAATATTCATTCCTTTGAGTTTATTAATATAAATATAACACTTATAATAAGAAAAAAATATTTTAATAAATCCATAAAATATCAAGGTTGTATATAAAAATTATTTTATTACATTAATTGTCTAGAATTATTTTATAATTATTATTTTTAATATCTTTATTTTGATTTATCTATTTATTGAACTATTACAACATCGGTGTTGGGTAAGAATTTAAGGTAATTAATTATTCACTAAAAATTGAAAATATATTACCATGGTGAAGATAAATATTTTATATTTAAAAAATATTTTTAGTCAAAAATATATTCCAGATGGCCTCATAAAAAAATATAATAGTTTTTAAAGACAAGTGTGTAAAATGTTTGACTTCTCTTGAAATAAAGTACTATAAATGTCATAAACTCGTCCAAAGAGCTAAAAAATACCAGATAACACAATTTTAAATGATTATTGACCATGTTAAATCATAAAATAAAATTATTTAACAGTTTTTGGTTCATTTTATAGTCCTTTTTATTTTATTTTTATCTTTAATTTCCCTATTTACCATTTTCAAAGGTAACTAAAATTACTAAAGTTATTATTCCTTAACCAAAAATAAATGGATCTTATTTAATAAATTTTGGAATTGAATTATATATTTGGAATATATATTTAAATATTCATAACACATATTTGTAATAATTTCATTTATAATTAATCCCACAAAACAAAATGAAAACAGTTTTCTTGAGAAATGCTTTTAAAGCCTGAAAATGCACTTATAACAAAATAAGGTTTAGGGATGATTAAAATGTAATTTACTAGATTATATTGAAATAAATATTACTCATGTTAATTTCTGATAAAATTAAAATTATAAAGTTACTTTTCATATAATGAAAATCAAGGTTTTATAGAAATCAATTCTTTTCACTATTCTCAGGAAAATAAATCGTTTCAGAAAATTATTATAATTTAACTGTAATAAAATATTGAAATTATGAAACCAAAAAATAAATTAATTTAATAATATATACATTCTAAAATTTATACAAATTAATTTTAATTACCACTAATAAAATAAATATCCAACCCATTTTTAAAAAAAATGTAATTTTTATAATGAAATGGATTTACCAAAATTTAAGTGATTATTTTCAAATATTATATAATAAATTAAAATTTTATAAGTCCATTATTTTTATTTCATAAATAATTAATTCCTATTCATACCCACTAATTTAATGATTAGTTTATATCAATAACATTTAAATAACAATATTTCATACTTCATTTCACCTTGGAGTTCCATGTATTGTATGCTATCATAATTAGCCTTTCTTTTTTAAAATCTCTAGATGTTACATTCTTCACCAATTTAATTAAATATTTCCTCCTTATTTTAACATTTGTTTGTTAAAAAGAATTTAATTTTTTAAAATTCATTTTTTTAATCTCACATTGTAAAATGGTTCTCCGAAACATCCACTTGAAAAGTGAGAAAATGGGAATATGAAGGTTATATAATATTATACATAACTGGGTTTCCATGTAGTAAAACATAGGTGGTATGTTTAAACAATTATGTGGAATAGAAAACAAACTCCCAGTTACTGATATAGAGTGATAGAAAACATCATCATTATAAATTTTACCATCACAAACCCATAAATCTTTGATTGGTCAAAAGGACATTGATTTCATTATATGTAGAGTAAAAAGATAATATTTTTTAATATAATTTTCCTAGGGTTGAGGAATTATTTTACTATATACGATAAGAACATAAGGAAATATATATATTTGAAAACTAGAATTTAATTATTTAATAAATTTCCATCATAATCTCTTTTGTTTCTCCAGATGATGCATTTTTAAGATTAATTTTTCATGCCAATATCAGTAGAATAAAATTCTAAATTTCACAAAATACAAAAATGAATAAAAATATATTCATCATATATTTATGAATTAACAAAAACCATATTTTTATTATAGGAAACTATAATTATGAAAAATTAATAAACCATTAAACAATGAAAAACTACCTTAGATTTTAGAAAACAATTATAATAGCCAAATTTCAATTTGGATCACTTGATAAAAAATTATTATACAAATTACTAAAAAATATTAGAAACTAATATTGAATCCCAAAAACAAAAATGATTATATTACATCATCATCTAAAAAAATATTAACATTTATCTCTAAATAACAACAGTTAGACGTAATGTATCATACCAAAAGGTGTTTTTCCTAAACATTTAATCTCCATGATATGAAAGTAATTTTTATAAACAACCTAAATCAACATTAAGCCAAAATAAAATTTCATATGATTCTAAAATATAATTAATCCTATATGTCTTAAATAAAACCGCATAGTATTCTTTTTTATCATATTCCTACAATGCTCCCAAAAATTCTAGTTATCTTATTCCAAAATAAAATTATTCACAAAATCACCCAAACTATTTCCCTCACATTGGTTTTCTATATGATAAAACTTATATTCCCAAAATGAACATGTCCTTTATCTTCCATATTATTTAAATAATGAAAAACAGTGTCATAATAATTTGGTCTTCATCTAGGCCTGTGGTAGGAGATGCACCCTTGTCTTTTATTGGTAGTGGGTTAAATCGTCACAGTCTTTCTGGATGTGACGGTTTGTCACATGTCCTAGAGAGTTTTTTTTTTCTAAAAATGTAATCCTTATAACATTCTTTAATGTGAAAAATTACCCTCAAAAACAACCATAATATTTTCAGTAAGAAGGAAATTTTTTAATCACAATGTTTAACAAATACCATTCATTTTTAATCCACCAAAAAAATTTATAAGTCCTTATTACCTCAAAATCAATGACAATATAATCTATACAGGTTACATATAAATTTAAAGTTATTTCCACAAAATAAAAATCTCATTATTCCTAAATTAAATTTTTCACAAGATAAACTTACGAGTTACATATACCTCAAACATCAATAAAAATAAATAAAATTCATACAAAGTACTCCCATATTCCAAAGAGTATTAATTATTTTAAGCATATAATCATTCATAAATATACTATAACACCTGAATCCATTATATATAAAATTATTAATCATTCATATTCTTTAAAATCCATTAAAAATGATTTTTTAAATTATTCCAAAATATTTCATTCCTTAAAACAAAAATATTAATCATGTCTTAACATTCAAAAATTTGAAAACACAATCCATTAAGTCACTCAAATATTTCATATGTCATTTATAGTTTCCTCAGATTCAACTATAACGGAGTGATGTATTGGTAAATTGATATATGTATAGTCTTGTTAATATCATTGAAGAAACATCCCCCAAGGACGTTTATTTTTATGATGATCATTATCACAATGTTTATAACATTCAATTGATACCTTAGGAAGAGCTTCTTTCTCATTCATGGAGTTAACTAAACTCTACTTTTTTCCTTTGAATATTATTTATTTATGACCACCTTTACTGAATATAAAACACCTTCTAGTATTTTAAGGAATTTTTCTAGGTTCTTCTTTACAAATTCTTGGCATATAGTTCATTGAATATTTTTACATTTATGATAATTATCACCTAAATATCCTTGGGGATTAATTTTTCTCATATTAGGAAACTCACCTAGGTTCATGTTCATAATAAATACTCTTAAAAGATAGTTAAGAGTACCCACAAGATTTTTTGTAAGATATCCTAATCCATTTAATTTATTTTTAAAAGAATGACCTTATTTTCTATAACATCCATTTTTTACATTGGTTCCTACTGGATCTATCCATTTATTAAATCCAAAAATGGTATTGTGAGAATATCAATAAAATTATAATAAACCATCACATGAGAAGGAAAAATACTAAGATATACTTATTCATGTTATCTAAAACACTTTCTATTGATCCAAAATAATTATTCTTCTACATAAAATACTAACCATGGTGGTTATAAAGACTTTTAACTTCTACTAAAATTACATCCTAACATATAGAGTTATCGAAACCATGTTTCGAAACCAACTATAATAAATCATCCATAAATATCACATAATATGGTTTCTTTATACTAGAATTTAAATTATATCTTTCCAAATGATATTTTAGGTTTATAGATTGAGAAAATTACAATAAACTATTATGTAGTAAATCATAAATTATAAGTGATAACTTTTACTAATTATCCATTATTTCTGTAAAACAAAACTCTTTATGATAAAAATGATATCATAGAAAAAATCACGACATTAAACATGAATTATTCATGTTTTATTCCAATCCATAATACAAAATATTTTTTTAAAACAACATTATATGAGAATAAAAATCTTAGTAAGAGACATTAAAATAATAAAACTATTATTCTAGTGAAAATATGAATAACCATTAAAAACCCTTTTCATAAAAACATAGGATTCACCATAAAAGGGTCTGATAATTTCATTAAAATAAATGATAATTATATTAACATTTAATATTAATAATTTCACATAAAATATATAATAAACCATAGAAAATTTTATATATTTATCTTTGGAAATAATTATAATAGAACATTTATAAGAACCCCTACAAATTAGAGTGCTTTCTGGGAACACCCATTGTATAAGCTATAATTGGCTCACTCGTGAGATCATTTTAGGGCTTAAATTTTTTTTAATATTTTCTATGTACCATATGATTAATAAGACAATTGAAAAATCTTTTAAACTTATTTGAAAAAAAATTGGATAACAAAATACCATTTTCCTGTATAAAGATCATTTAAAATTTAAATATTTCACACATAATAAATATACCATTTTGTTTGAAATAAACAATAAAAATATAAAGGAAACATAAAATATTTGAACAATCATAATGTTATGAAAATACACTCAACATCTATAATAAAAAATATTCATTTTGACTTTTTTAAAAATAGTTGAATGAGGAGTTCAAGACGGGTTTTCAAAAGAAAGTCTCTTATAATGAGTTTGAATCATCATGTATACTTTGTTTCTTAATGAATAATATAATTATATAATTTTTTTAATTTTTAAATAACCTTTTTCAAGTTTATTATTCCTTTACTTCATTTTATATCATTTTATATACAATTACTTAATATTTTTTGTTCACATCAGGTGTTTTTATCATATTCGGATTATAAGTCCAAAATGGATTTTGTGGGATGAATTATGGTCAACGAGGACACTATCACATCATATACAAAATAATATTCTTTAATTAATTATCTTATTTATATATACATTATACTTTTATGTCTAACCATTAAATATGATTATGAAAAAAGAACTTTTTTACAACCATGGAGACGGTAGGTCATACTTACGCAGGAGTAATGTTTCCATTTTTTCAAAGATCATTATGGAAAAAAAATTGGATTATTTTATAATTAAATAATTATTATTCTATAATAAATATAACACTACTTCTTTTAATACACTTATATATATCATACATGTGATGTAGTTATGAAAGACGGATCACATCACTTCATGGAGGTGGTCCACATGTCCGCATGAATGACATTATAATTTCATATTGAATGGAAAGGTAAGATGATAAATGATAGATTATAATTTTATAATTATAAATATTTCATGAATATAATTTATAAAATTTTATTTCATTATTGTAATCTATCAACGATATATGGTGATGGTAATATAATTACATTGGTTCGTGAGGCGTCAGTCCATTGTGCACATGAATGATGATTTCATTCCCCATTTTATGTAAGAGGATATGGATAAAGATTATGAAATTAAAATAATAAAATCTAGGTATATGTAATATACTATTTTTATTATTTTATCACACTTCAAGATCATTTTAATGAGGTGTATTTAGAAAAGAATGCATGATTAAAAATGATACCTCTTATTTGAATAACCTCATTTGCCTAATACCTTAAGACCACTAAGGTTTCTTTTATTCATAAACCAAGACCTAAATAATTAGTTTAATGATTATAATAATTTATTTGGGTATTTATTGGATGATAAAATGGGTTTTTATATGTGAATTAATGATTAGAAGATATTTCTATTTATAAGAATGGGGAGGGGCACTCTTCGAATTTCCAAAAATATTAAATTAATGTATACTAATTATTAATTTCAAAACGATATTGAAATATTTATTTATAATATGTTATTAGTATTGATAGAATTAATCTCTTATAATAAAAATTATGCAATTTCATTCCATGTTTCTACACATATGTTTTAGTTATAACCCCTCACAGACCCTTTTAGAACTAACTGTGACAACAATGATTTTTACAATTTGAGGGTCAATGTTGTTACTATAAATGGATAAATTTCCAATAAATGGTTTATGGTTGATAATAGAGACCACATCAATATATAATGGTTATATCTAATATTTTTAGAAATATTATATCAATTAATAAATTATTATTTATTTTAAAATATCACTAATGTCAATTTTAGAACAATTCATTACATTATCTTGAATAACATTAATAAAACAATTATAACAAAAAAATTAATTTAATATATTAATAACATTTTAATTTAATCAGTAATATAAATTTATTACATTAATTATCTCATATTAAATAATTTTCAATAATTTTAAATTTATTTATTTAATATTTTCATTAGATGATTAATTAATGCATCATCATTGTTTAATAATTTAAGGTAATTATTTCTTCACTAAATATTAAAAATAAAGTAAAATGATGAATATAATTATTTTATCTTTAAAAAAAATTAATAGTTGAATGTATCCTCTATATGACATATTATTCAAAATATTATGCCTATTAAAGTTAAGAGTGTGACATGTTTTACTTATCTTGAAAAAAAATAATATAAATTGGATAATATCATCAAAAAAGATAAAAAATTCCTTGTATCAGAATATTATATGATTATGTGTGAAATATTATCAAAAAAATTAAGGTAAGTGTAGGTACATTTCATAATCCTTATCATTTTACTTTTTACATTAATTTCCCAATTTACCATCTTTTGTGGTTACAAAAAATACTAAAGCTACTATATATATTGACCAAAAAAGGTGAACTATTTAATAAATCATGAACTCAAGAATTAAAATATGGAATTTATCTTTCATAATAAATAACACATGTGTTGAATAATTTAATTTTAAATTATTCCAGAAAAATGCAACAAAAAAATTTCTTGAAAAACGTGTTTTAAAGCCCAAAAATGTACTCATACAAAACTAAGATATAATGTTAATTATAATATAATTAATTAGAGTATATACAAATAAATAGTACATAATATAATTTTATATAAATTTAAAATCATAAAGTTTCTTTCTAATAAAACAAATTTATAGTATTATAAAAATTATAATTTTTCACCATTCATTGAAAAAATTATTCTTGTCAAAAAATTATAAAACCTTCACCATAAGATTATTTTAACATGTTGAAACAAAAAAATCAAATTTCATTTACCAAATATATTTTCTAAATTTTATATAAATTATCTATAATATTCACTCATAAAAAATTAAGATAAGTTATATATGAAGAAAATGTATTTTTGACGAACAAAATGATTTTACTAAAATATAATTGATTATTTTATAAGAATTTTCCCAAACATTTTTATTCTGTATGTACATTATATTTATATCATAAATAATTTAATCATATTCACACAATCCAATTTAATGGCTAGGTTATAACCTTCACATTTAAATAGTAATTTTTTTTGTTCATTTAAGAACTGTGTTTCATATAATATATTCTATAAAACATGTCATTTATTATTTAAAATATCCTGATGTTTCAACCAATAAAAATTGTAAAATTTGAAGAATAAAATATTGTATCATTATATGTAAAAATATTGACGGAATCCAAATATGGTAATGATATAATTTTTCCTAAATATTATGAAAGATGTCAATATAACCTCTTTAGGGGGGCTTGATTATGTGACCTTTTGGAAGAAGTCATTGGAAGTAATAATTAACCTAAACTATCGAGCTATGGATAGATGGTATGGATCCATAAATTATACTTTCCTCATGATTAATGTTCAAATGTATTCGGTGGTATGCATCCACTCTAGGGTTCAATGAATAAAGTTTTCATGAATCAACATGAATGATATTTATCCATGAGATTCATTTTGTCCAACATAATTGACAGAGTGAAGTATCTAATTCTAATAATTTTATTGAATAATTTCCTTCCTAACTAGTGGTTATCATAGGTTTCACAACAAACATTAGGATTATAGTGAGCTTATCTCCATATTCAATCCTCCTCTGGAGGATTCCATCAAATCCTCATTTATAGAGGACCGTCCAAAAACATTGTATGTTATAATAGATTGAAACTTCTACAAAATTATGGATATATTCTATATTTTATTGGTTATATTAAATAATATGGTTTTGATTGTAATCTACTATGCCAAACATCTTGGAAACTGTTTCATCATTCGGTAAGGGTAAATTCTCCCTTTGATATATGGGGGTATTGAATTTATTTATCTTCCCTATGTAATTGTTGATGTGGTAAAAGTGGGTTCCTTATACCAAACATGAGTGTTATGTTTTCATTTCCATATCATTCATATAAATATTTATGAATTATTTTTTCTCACCATTATAGTTTTGTTAATTTTTATTACACTATTTAGATGGTAGTGTTCTTGGATTATCTTTTTTATCAAAAGGTTATTCATGTTATTAGAAGTAATGGGAACCTTGAGATACATTGAAAATAATATTAATCACTTTTCTTCTAATCAAGATGTTTCATACTGATAAAACATATATAATGTCTATCCTTTCTGTAATTGGGACTTTTAAGAATTGATAGGAATTTTAATGAAGTTTCCACTTATTGACCATGAGTAGAGAATATCCTGAGGGCTAACCCACCAATAATAATGTCACATGTTTTGGGTATAATTATATATTTCTATCTAGATCCATGTTTATTAGTCTCTTGACTTAATATTATTATCAATGCATATTATTTTTCAACATAATATAAGTCATCATCAAAAATATAACATTTATCTATGTTATGAGGTGGATCGTATTGAGCGCATCATTAGTGGAATGGAATTTATTGAATTATCAAGATAATATTTATCACTTATTATATAATGATTTTATCTTTTTCCAAATAATGAGGGGTTTGGATCCTCGAAAAAATCCATAACCATAGTATATAAATTCAATTCCATCTAAGAAACTCAAAATATAATAAATAAAGATTTAAAAGATGATGATATAATGTATACATCCTATTTTTCAAGATATTAATAAAAAAAGTTTATATTACACATAACAGGTTTGTAGTAGGATTTCATGACTATGAATTAACCCTATCCCACTAGGTCACATTATTTTTTTCTAGATAACACTCTTGAACTATGAATATGGTTCATTTCTATCGAGATAATTTCCAAGAGGGTCACACAAAAATGATTCCAAATGGTCCACCTATTCTGAAGAGGTTGAGTTTACAGTGAAGCGGGCCCCATGTTTTGTTGTTAGTGAACATGTGTGTGTGAGTGATCCGATGTAAATTAATTAAATTAATTAATAAAATTAAGAATAATAATAATTGAATTTATTTTCAATTCATTCACAACATATCTAATTGTGAATGTAAATATAAGAAAATGTTATTTTTAGAAATAATGTTATGTAATAAAGGATTGTTAAATTATTGTGGGATGAATGATCTGAATTTGCAGAGTATATTTCACCAAATGGGATTTCATAACTTCATAAGTAGTAAAATATTTATGAAATTTACAACACATTTACTTCGGAATTCATATTTTTATCATCCAAATTGAGAGGATTAACATGCCTTAGTTCATAAATGAAATTTTAAAAAGTTAAACCTGGATTTTTAAGCTTAGTTCTATTTTATGAATAGAATAGTAATAATTTTCATGAATCTTACTCTCTCCAAAGTGCTAAATCACGTTTTAGTGTGATAAAATTAACTATGAACAACACATTATTGATTCCAAATCACAAATCAGTCACATCTTCCTCACATCATTTAATAAAAATATTAAAACACAAAATCCATTTAATAGAACTCGAATATCACAAAATGATGCACTAGATATTTCTTAAAAAAATTATAATCTAGAGGAATTACTATTTCATTAATTTTATATACGATGATCTGGAGAAAAATGAAGAACATCAGGATTGTGTCATTCCACTAAATTACTATTTATAATCACTTCTAACTCAATATACTTAAATTCAATTACATAAGTTTATTTGGGGAATCTGGGAACTATTATTATATATCTTATGTTATAAAACGGATCTATAAATAAAATTTATAAAAATAACAACCTAAAATGCTTTCTTAAGTCTCAGTTTTCTTTATATAGTATCCGAGCAGATGTAAAAAAATAATTTTATATTTTAATTAAAAATTATATAATTTAGGTATATGGATTTGATCTGATCCCACGAAATATAATGATATGATTATAAAATGTTGAAAAGATAAGAAAAGAATGTAATAAGATAAATAAGTATTTTACTGGATTTTAATATAAGCTAATTTAATTATAAACATTTTTAAAAAAACAAGAAATATGGTTGGTGAGCCACATGAAGCAGTGCATGGTGGATAGGAATAAATAACTATTGGTGATACTTAGAATGTTAATATATTAAAAAAAATAAAAAAATATAGTTGGGTGAAATCCTAGTGGAAAATGTGTTCACACAAATAGAAAAATAAATAAAACAATTGTTGTGGGTAATATAGTGGTCCCCCATGTCCCAATTTCACAACCACCTATAGAATGGGGATTGAATGAATCCTATAGCACATGAAACAAGTAAGAAATTTAACATGATATTTTTATTTTTTTATTAACACAAATGATCATACAATAACCCCCAAGGAAATGGTCTCTAACATCAAACCACTATCCATACTAAAGAACCAGCAGTTTAAACTCACCCCCCATCACCAAATGTTTGGTCACATATGATTGTGGGCTGATATTAAACAATGTGGGCATGCCCTGAGGAACACTACTGAATTGGCTTCCAAACTAGGTCACCGAGTACAACCAAACCTATTATGATCGCAATAATAGTCCAAGGGCCCATTTTGGGTCTTAATGGACCCAAAAAATTTAATGAAATTTCAAATATTAAAAAAATGTAGAATTTTATAAAAAAAGGGTGTTAATATATATATAAATTATCTATTAAAAATATTCTAATTCCACATTAAATTATTAAAAATTAGAACATGTTTAATATCACCATATTTTACTTTTATTTTGAAATATTAATGCACTTTTACTAATCAAGAAAAATTACTATTTCAAGGTAATTTTGGTTTTTATAAATTTAATTTTAATTAATGAAATGGTGAATGTCATCATGAATTATTTATTAAATATCATTTCTTAGAGTAATATTGTATCTTCCATCGAGATTTAAAATTTATAATTCTATCTTTGTCCACATTTTAGTAGTGAAATATAATTCATTTATCTCAAGTGACCATCTCTTTCTTGTTATTATATATTGTAATGATAATAGGAGATCACAATGAATCAGTATATGTTTGGGAAACAACGTGGAGCCGAATATGAAAATTCAAGGGAGCCTAATGGTTGTTACAATTGTATTTGGAAAATTTCTCAAGAATATTCCTTAAGGTATCACTTGATTTATCTTCTGCTATATATATCTTCCAAAAGAAAATGCATCATGATAAAATCATTGTATATTTAATTTTGTTAGGCATGGTTAATTATTTTTTAATTTTTGGATATACATGATATCATAGGATAGTTAAGGAGCATTCACAGATAAAATAAATGAACATTCATGATGAATAATTTCTATTTATATATTGTTAATGTTATGATTGTGATCACATAGCAATATTCATAGCAATATAATCATATTTCAAACATAAAGAAAAATAAAGAAAAATAGAACCCTACAATAAAATATTAACACATAAACACCTTATTCAAAATAAACAATACTGAACTTGGATTTTGAGGATTTCATTGACTATACTTGATGGTGTATCCTTCTATCATGAACTTCTAAAAATATTAGTTGGTCAAATTCAACAAAATTGAAATCAAATATATAGACATTGGTGTCATGGTTAAATTTTAGAGGCATGTATTGAGTAAATCTATGTTAAGGATCCATATTATATGTGTAACACCATAAGAGTTTATGAAGTATTTCTTCAAATAAATTTAATTCCTTTTATTGGTTGTGTTAAAAGAAACACTGAGTTTAAATGAAACATGAAATACTATTAAAATTTTATTAACTAATGTGATAGTTATTTCCTAGTCATCAAACTAGTGGATATGAATATTACTACATAAATTAGTTATCAATTTATTAGAAATTAAAATAAAAATAATTTAAATTTATAATAAATAATTATTAAAAACTATTTTTATATACACAATATATTTTTATCATAATAAATTAAATTAGTCACTATTTGAGATTTATTTTAATGAGAAGTATATTTTATATATTCAATAAAATGTTATCTCATTAATATAATTTGTTTTTTAAGACATAGGATAAGAATAAATCTTGTTTTATGCTTAATTACTATATTTTTTTTAAAAAAACTGTTTGTCTTGTTTTCCACAAATATTTTAAAATAAAATTTTTCCAATTTTTAAAAAATTATTCTGCAAAAGAAATTTGTTTTGAAATAAAAATTTGAAAATTATCATATTGGGATTCTTTTTGAATTTTTTTGAAAAGAATAATTTTTTGAGGAATAAACAAAATACTGATTTTTTTTAAACATTTCCTTCCATTTAAAGAATTTATAAAGTGAAATTTTGGTTAATATATTTTATAAAGTATAACTATATCAATTATATTATTACTAATCAAATTTTGTTAATTTGATTAATTTATATATATATTTTTATATACTATCTTTTTATACTTAGAAAAGTTTTTTATTGGAAAACAGATTTTCATCGCACTTTTGGGTTTCATTTATAATAATTATATTCAACTTTTGTGAATTTAATTAGGTGAAATGGATTGTATTTTTGGAATCAACAAAATTAATAGTATTTAACAATTTGCACTTAAATTTTGGTCATAATTAATATTAAAAACTGTAAAAATATGTTACCATGGTTAATGTTAAAACAAGTATATTGAGGGGTCACTACTGCAAATCTGCCCTTTCCCAATGCTTCTATACCAATGTTTTGTAAAAACCATTGGTATAGGTCCCCTTTCCCAATGGTTTGGCCAAACCGTTGGGAAAACCAACATTGAGGTCACTTTTCTCAACAGTTTTCCAAAACCGTTGAGAAAGCCATACCCATTCCCAACGGTTTGGCCAAACCCTTCGGAAAGGGTATGTCTTTCCCATCAGTTTGGAGAAACATTTGGGAAAAGTATAATTTGAGGCCACTTTTCCCAACGGTTTGGCCAAACTCTTGGGAAAGGGTGTACCTATCCCAACGGTTTGGCCAAACCATTGGGAAAAGTTGCCACAAATACCAACGTCACCCCCAAACTCAAAGGACCTATACCAACATTTGTCAAAACCTTTGGTATAGGTCTATACCAACTATTTTGACAACCATTGGTAAAGGTTCTTTGATTTTTTATTGGATCTTCTTACTGAAAACATTATATAAATCAAAATTTAAAATAATTATGATAATAAATATATATATTTATGAAATTATGATCACAAAAGACATGTTAGGTTAGTGGTTAGGTCGTTCACTGATAAAAAAAGGTCATGGGATCAAATCCCACCGAATGTATTTTATTGAAATACATATACTAATGGTTTTATGAAACCATTGGTATAGATTTTCAAATTACTTATACCAAAGGTTTTTGAAAACCATTGTATAGGTCTATAAAAAAGGTTTTCCAAAAACAGTTGGCATTGACCTATCCTCACGGCTTACTTTCCAATGGTCCTCCAAACCGTTGGTATTGGCAATACCAACGGTTTGGAGGCCTACACCAACAGTTCCAAACCATTCATATAGGTTAGTTTTCCAGTAGTGGGTAAACCAGAATTTAAGGTTATGATTCCTAATTCAACTTTAATAAATTCTATTTTATTGACAACTTAATACAATATAATATCCTTCCTTCAAATATCTAGAAATTTTGAATAATTTATCTTGAGAATGAATTTATCATATTTTACTCTTTTAATAAATTTCTTAGTGTGACCACTCCCCCACTTATAAAAGGACGCCTACTCTCTTATACCCTTCACAATTTAAAATCCATTTGGATCAGTAAATAACTACCCTAATCCCTTCCTTAACTCCCTTAAAAATTTCTATAGTCCTTGGTTTCATTATTAAACCATCCTAAGAAGAATTTTGGTGAAAACCTAAAGAGGTTGTTCAAAGTAGAGGTATTTTTTTGGTTTTATTTCTTCTCCCAACTCATTGAAATATTATTCAATTGTGTATAAATTTTAACCATAGTATCTTTCATATAATTATAAATTATTAGGTTAATTTTATAACCTATATCCATCTCCCCTTCTATCAAATGGGAAACAAAGTCGTCAATCGTGTGTGTGGCTGACCACTACCTAACGAAGTGATGTAATTCATTTTCCACCACAACCTCTCATGGGTACATATAATGATATATTTAAATTTTATATATATATATATAATTTATTATATAATTATACTCTTTTAATTATAAAATCACATATATCTTCTTACCTTTCAATATTTTAGAAAATCATAATTTCGATCGTGCGTATGTGTGGAATACCTCCTCTACGAAGTGATGTGATTATTTTTTTCATTTTATTTTGACATAAATGGTAATAAAGATAGATTTAAAATATATATTTTATATCTATGAAATAAAAATTATTCTATAATGGTGAAATATAATTTAAATTTCATTCATTTCAACCACTAAAAAAATTTAAATAGATTTCATCCATATGTATGACCTACTGTCTCCATGAATGGTGTAATTAATTTTTATAAGTTTATTTTTATGAATGAATAAAAATATTTATATATTGAATAGATATGATATTTATACAAATAATAAAACATTATAGATTAATTAATCATGATCTATGTACAATAGCCAATATTGTAGGATCTAATCCTAGTGAAAGTGTGTAGAGGGTGATGGGATGATAAATATTTCTTTTAATATCAATTTCATAGAACCACAATAGATGATCTTGCATATTAGGTCTATAATTAATTCATTTATTCTGGAAGAATGAAAATAAATCATCTTAGGTTTATTTTTTCTTGTCCAATGTTTACAATTACAAAATACCCTTTTGGATTATATTTATGGCACTTGTGAGGATCTAGGGGTTTAATCCCTCTATCATTTTTCCACATGTGTTCCAATGATCTCTGAGAAATGTCACTCAATAATTGGGTACTAAGGGAAAGAATAAAATTTATTTCATTGTTCATTATTGATCACTTGATTAGTAGTATTAAAGAAATATATCTTTCATTATCAATATTGAGAGGAAGAGATATAGAGGAATCTAAATAGAATTCAACGTTCACAACAATTCTATCTTTTTCGATTACCTAAACAATATCAACGATAATAAAATTATATATGTGGGGAATTTCATAGAATATTATTTAATTTCATGACATCCCTTAAAGAATATTAAAACCAATAATAAACACCCTTCCACAAATTAATAATAATATAATTAGTATTTTTCATCATTTTCCATCTTTCACAAATGATAAATAATATGTATTGGGGTTGTAAATAATTAGTTAACACGATATGTTGAAATTGTTCATTTGAACTCCTTTTTATTTATTGAATGCTTGAAAAAATATTTTATTCATTAATAAATATTTCATTCACATATGGGTGAATGAATATTTCATAAATATTTGATAAAATAAATAAATATATTTTTATTCACATTCTAGTAAATAAATATTTACTTAATTAATTTGATCAATTCAATTTGAATTAAATTATTCTTTGGTTTTGGGAATAATATTTATTGAATTAATTGAATTCAAAAAAAATTTAATTGAGGTCAAAAAAACACTTATTGTGTGACCCTATATGATTATTTCTTATTTCTATTAGTGAGGCTTGCCAAAAGTATAAGAATACATTCTAGAAACTGGTCAATGAACCCAAGAAAATGTAATTAATGTCGAAAAATATATAACCACATATGAACAATAACAGTTTAATGTAAATCCATTTTAAAAATATATCAACAAGTAGGATTCATGACGGTTTCATCAACCTATATAATTGATATATCATTCTTTGATTATATGAAATAAACACCTTGATACACCTTATACATCAAATTTATGTGATGGTTACACTCCAATCAAAGGGTCTATATATCAACACCCATAAATATGTAAGATAAAAATACATCCTCAAATTATCCATTAATGACATCTCTATCGTGATTCACCCAATATACCCTACTTCTCACCAATATATGGAATGATATTTTTTTCAATAAATTATATCGAATGAGTGATTAAATTTACTAATAATAATAATAAATTCTACAGACCATTACAAAGATTCATATATATATAAATAAAATGGCATTAAAATATGTTGAATTTCTACTGGTGGGTCTATTCTCATAATATCATGTCTTCGAGTTTACCAAGATAGAACTTCTTAAGAAGTATCCTCCTGAACGTACGAGTACTCAAACCTAATAGGATGAATACTATGTGTCCCATAATAGTATTTTTTCTAACCATAGAACTATATTAAGAATATTTTCGAATCACTTCAAGGTTCCCATTATATTGTAGAACTTCTAGGAACTTATCAATTATTCAAAGCCTATTGGACATTATTAAATTAAAGTCATATAAAATAATGAAAAATATGTAATAAGATGTTTATTTAATATTCAATACATAAAATATAAATGTAATCAAAGTAAAGTCAGTTTTTTCTAAGAAATCAACTCCAAAAAATTCCCACTTAGACTAGACCCAACTACCAATGAATTTTAGTCTGCTAGACCTCAAATTGCAAATATGCATATGTTGAGTTGAGGATTTAATCAATGCTTATACCATGTTATCTTCCATGGAAATACTGCTCACTGCAACCTCACCTCTATATGAAAAGTCCCACAAGAGGTAAAAAAAATTCAGTATATGATTTTTCTTTTGAAGTGACCTTTTCTCCTTGGAGAGGCCCACCACTATAGTATTATCACAATAGTGTATGATTATATCATTACTAATAGGTTCCATGTTAATATCATTGACGAAGTTTTGTATCCATAATGATTCCTTAACAGTCCCAGGTTCCACAATATACTCAGACCCTGCTATATAATATGTGACCACAACCTATTTTTAGCTCTTCTAGCTCACATCACCTCCATTAAGAGTGAATATATACCTCATTTGTGACTAATTTCTTATTAAACAATTTGAAAATAGGAATATACATATCATATGATCATTAATTTCCCATATACCCCATATTCCATGAAAATATACTTAGTATGCCTTAGATACTTAAGGAAAGTCATGACTTCCACCCAATGGTGGTCTCCTACATAATATTTATATTTATCTACCATATTAGTGCATATGATACATCTATATTAGTACATACCATTTCATTCATGAATGACCCAATTTCAGATGTGTAAGGAATCATTACTATTTTATTTCTTTCTCCATGTTCTAAAGGACACATTTTCCAAGAAATTTTAATTCTATTTCAAATTAGAAGTAATCCCCTATGGGATTGTTCTGTACTAATTCTCTTTAGTATATTTGAAACATATGTACATTAACTTTGGTTGAGAAGTCACATGGATCTATCAAGATGGATCATGGTCCAAATAATATATTTTGTTTTCACTATGTTCTTTGTGGAGAATAATGTATTCAACCATGCCTTCATCAACTATAAGACATGTATTTCATTCCAATAAGTAATATGTCATTGAAATATTCTATTAAGAAAAAAAAATTACTCTCACTAAACCATTTATAGAGACATAGATTAAAGTAATTTTTTGTGGAACCAAATTCCATTATGGCCTCATAAAAAAGAATGTTCCCTATCCTAGATTATTTTTTTAATCCATAAATGAATCATTTCAACTTGCAAACCTTGTTGGAATAATTTTTTGTTACAATACCTTCAGTCTGTGTTATATAGACTTCTTTCTAATGTTTCCCAATATGTAATTATATTTTGAAATCCATTTTCAAAATCTCATATTCATGGATTCCAACAATGTTATGTAGAATTATAATGGATTTCATCATTTAAATTGGTGGAATGTTTCTATTATTATCAATGAATTGATGATATTTAAACCCTTTTGTAGTCAGTCATGGCCTATAAGAAATGCATTTTCCTTCCATGAAATATTTCTTCTTAATAACCACTTGGAACCAATGATATTTATATCCATTTTAAGGTATTCCAATTTACAGACTCAGTTTTGGTACATGGAATCCATTTCATAATTCATGTCTTCACTCCACATGGAAATATTTGTCTCCCTTATCACTTATTTATTGGTTATAGGATAATTATTATCAACCAATAATGAGGCACCATCCTTGCTGGATCAAAAACCATAATTTTATTCTTCTCGGACCTCTCTTGTACTACTATGTAGTAGTTGTATCTCTAGAACAATTATTTCATCCATAGGTCTTTGTGGAAACTGTTAATGTACCAAATATTATGGTCCTTGGGCCTTGACTACATTGTGGTCTATATCTCTCCCACAATCTCATTAATATATTTTCTACCTATCATGTAATATAGTGTACCTCGGTTTTATAGAATTGTTGAATGAGGGTTCATATATGTAATATCCACTTGTTTACTAGGGGTATCCTATAAAGTTATACTTTTTGTCTCGAGGTGAAAGATTGTTACCCAAATAGGCCTTAAAACGATTTTCTTCCCTACAAATGTAAATTTGATAACATGGTTTTTATTCCACTCCAAAATTCATAGGAATAACCTTAATCATTTCATATGGTACATTGTTTAGTATATCTGGTCTTATTTTTAACATGTATCCCCAAAATGGTAATGGAATACTCACATGTATCCTTATTGATCTCACCATGTCCATCAATTTTTGGTCCCTCCTTTCACTAATACCATTCCATTGATGTGAATAAGAAGGAATGAGTGGAGATAAAATCCTTAACACCTATAAATAACCAATGATGCCCTGATTAAGATATGTTATCCCTAATGGTCTGAGAATAGTTTACAAATCTTCTAACCAATATGCTTTTCAACTTCATTATTGTATTCCTTAAATTTGTTATAGGAACCCAACATATTCCTACTTATATAGAAATATACATATCTACTTAAATAATCAATAAAAGTGATTAAGTATTTGTATTCACCCCTTGATTCAATAGGAAATGGTCAACAGACATTTGTATGAATTAATTCCATAATCTCAATGTCACCTTACCCTTTCCCACTAAATGGGGATTTATTCTTTATTCCTTGTAAACATTAATTAAATTCACAAAGTAGTTTTTGTTCAAAATAATATAAATGTATATCTTTATGTAATTTAGTAATGTACTTTTTGTATAAATGATTTATCTAGTGAGGCTAAGGGTGGGTGTGGTATGATTTATCTGAGGTTGTTTCCTTATCATTTTTCATTACTTTTTTTGTGTAGTCCAACACATAAAGTGAATTATTTAAATGTTCCTTACAATAATAAATGTTATCACTCTAAAATAATAATCATTATTTAAAATTTTGAAAATAAAACCTGCTATATATAGTCTAGAAACTATTATAATATTATTGGCAATGGATGGAACAAAAAAAATTCCAAACCAATATCATTCTAGTTGGAAACTTGAGGTGGAAGTCCAAAATAACTATATTAGTAAGTTAGGATTTATTGGTAGGTCATAGATCTACCTCCCATCAGTCAATTATTCTAAATCCACATCATCCCTAGATTTGAATACATATGTGAGAACCACGAGCTATATCTAATAACCAAATTTCATAAATATATAGATTTTACATGATAAAAAACTCTTGACAAGTCCACTTGCTTCTTAGTTTGGGTTGATTGTTTCTTCAATGGCCCTTCTTAACACATGTGAAACAAAAAAACATCTCATTCCCTTATTTTCCCCTTTATCTTACTCTTCTTAGAAGGGTGTTAAAAATTAGACTTGGCCTTGGGTCTTTTCACTTGCCCTTTATGAATGTTCACCATAAGGATCAAAAATATTTTTGTGCTCTATCTCCTTATCCACATGGAGAAAATGATGGAGAATATCTGACAGAGACTTCTAAAAATTGTTCATATTAAAATCCACTAAAAACCTAGAGATTATCTGAATTAGTTTTTTAATAATGAGATAATTATTTGGTTCTTTGGAGAGCATAAATCCTAGAACCTATAAGTCATTTATGTTGCTAGTAAACTTGACTAACTAAGGTATATCTAGGGAAACTTCTCCTTGTTTTCTCTAAAATGGGGCCTTGGAGATCTGAAACCACTCATGTCTATCTCACTCCAAATATAGGCCACAAAGAATATCGATCATGCTACATAGATCCTTATTTACTGAAAACTTCAAGAGCTCACTAAACATGGATTAAATAAAAAATATTTGAAGCTGTGCCATGTCATTCATGTGTTTCTCATATAAAAGTAACCCTTCATCACTTTCCTCTTCATCATGATGATTCTAGTATGTATGAGTTTCATTCATGGAATAAACAAACATTATAGTGTATGTACCATTATTGTATGTAACACCCCAAGATTCTACGGTACGCTTCTCTTTGAATAATGTGATAGTGTGTGTTGTACGCAACACCGAGTTCTAACACACCATAACCAATCAAACTAGCCGTTATGAATAGAAATACCTACTTTTTGAAATTATATATATTATATATTTCAAAATTGACTTCATTTTTGGATTCGTAATATCAAATTTAGCCTAAGGTGAAATTTTGGTACTTTTCGGATAACTTTAATATTTTGATGAATAGTAAAAATTACTAAATTTTAATTAAAAACAACTTTTTTAATCAAAATAATTAACAGTGATAAATTATGAATTTGAGTGGTTTTAAAGTATATTTAGAATATATTTTAACCATTTAATACAATGTCGGTTATTGGACATAATATTACAACTAAACTGGACATAAACAAGTGTCAATCTTTTGATAGTTATTATCTCTTAAAAACACGCTTTTTGTTTTAACAACGGGAATTAATTTTAAATTAATTTCTGCCACTTTTGTGTTTTGAATTTGGAAAAATGTATTCCATATTTTTAATCAGGATGTTAAAATTGTGTAAATATGTAACTTTTATTTTTAGACATTTTGAATAATTACTTCGGTAAATATTTTATTTACCATGGTTAAGGGTAAATCCGGTAAATAAGGGTTAAAAAATAATATTATAATAATATAAATTACCCTATAACGTGTCCTAGACTTATTGGTTGATACATGTTCGACCATAGGCATCTTTGGGTCTATTTTGGGACCCCATGGAGCCACTTGTAGGTGATAGGGACACATAGTTTTAATTACCTTAAAATAAGTACAAAAATGACATAAGCATTTATCTTTTAGAAAAACAATTTTTACATAAGATTATATATGTTGGATTTTAGACAATAAATATTCATTATAAATATAAAAATATTTCATACATAATGATATTTTATTTATAATTTTATACTTTAAATAATTTAATTTATTTATGACACAATTATGATGCAGTAATTACCATAATAGTGACAAATTAAAATAATTGATATTATAAATACCGAAATAAATATAATTTGAGACTTTTAATGAATTACACTAATTTTCTAGAATAATATGAAATATTAGGATTGATTTAATTGAATTTTTTAGAAGTAATAATTCTGTTATGAGTTTCACAAAAATCAACTATAGAATAGTGTCAAAATTGACAAAAAAAAGAGTTTTTTAAAAGAAATATTATATTATTAATTGATATTAAATTCTTAAAAATCTAATGTTCGGCCAAGAGACTTATATCATGATAGTTATATCATTAATGGACCACTTGGTGGTCTCTTGGATGTATATAGTATGTTTATTAACCATATAATATAACAATACAAAGAGACATTGTAAAAGTGAAACTAATTAACTTAGAGTTAATACTTAAAGATAAGGTTAATATAAGCACCCAAACCTGTATAAATTCTATTGGGTGAGTTTTTTTCTACCCCTCTCCACCTTAAAATTTAAATAATCCACTTTGGATCCATTAGAAACCGAATATGAATTTATTATAAATTAATATTTCTAGCTTTTCCAAAGGTGCCCCTCACCCCTCTAATAAAAGGGCATTCCTCCATCTCATTTCTTCACACCATAAAATCCATTTGGATCTGCTAACATCTGCCCAAATACTCTCCCAAATTCCCTAAATACAACCTAGATGCTTTAGTTTGATCAGAAATCCAACCTAATAAGACCTTTTCATCAAATCAAAAGGAAGAACCCGAAGTAGAGGTAATGTTTTCACCACCCCATTTCAAGTTCCATTCTTATTCCACTTCTTCATTCATTGTTATTACCATTCTAAAATAATAACTCCAGTATCTTATATATACTTTTATGTTATTATAAATATGGTACAACCATATTCAGTATTCTATCCATCCTTTGAATTACATTTCACCATACGTGCGTACGTACGGCTTACCGTCTCCACGTCGTGGTGTAATTGTTATTCAATATATTATTATTTGTATGGGTATAATAATGATGTTTAACTCATGTAAATAATAAATATAACATGTTAATTATTCTTTATATATGATATACCATCCATTTATATATTATTTTAATAACAAAAGAATGATATTGACGCTCGTGCGTACGTACGGACTACCGTCTCCACGAACGCGATGAGATTCATTCTCCATCGTATACATTCAAGTATAATTATCATTTAATGATTTAAAAATGATGTTTAAGGACTTGATATCATTATGTATATGAATAATATACAACCTATATATTACAAACATGGCTTATGTAACAAAACATATAAAATAAAATGAGTAAGTTAACCCCCGAAACAACGATAATACTAAGATATTATTAACAAATCAATGTTAAAAGATCATATATGATATCATATTAATGTATATGATTCTTGTATAATTTAATAACAATTATTTCACCATTATACAGGAGGTTAACCTACCCCAACCAAGGAAAAGTACATGGTAAGGGTTTATTTCGCAATCTCTTCATTATCTGAGGTTGTTTATACGTAATAATCTACTAGGATTTCTTTATCATCCACATACATGTTTCTCCATAATGTATTTCAAAACATTTTTACCATTTACAAGAATATGGGTTAAAGTCATTTATACCCTTGTTTGACTTTTATAAGATGTTTATAAAGGAATCTTTCCGTCGTTTTCTAAACAAGGTGCTTTTTAACCTTTTGACATAATTAAGGTAAGAATGTTTTTTAACTTGTACGGTGTGTGCGGCTATTTTCTGCCGTTATAAAATCGTCGAAGCTTCCCTTACAAGCTTATAAGAATACTATCAAAGAAAATGTTTTATTTTATAAATATATGACTCTTAAATGATTTCAATAATAGAAAGAGATATTTCTCTAAAAAGAGTTTTGATTTCATCTATGTCAACATCCTTTGATGGATTTTACACTTATTTGTAGCTTATTTATTATGATACAAAACTTCTATATTGTATTGAAGGTTTTGTGATATTTTTGACTGTGGATGTGCTATTTTTATACCATTCATATTTTATGGTGAAAGTATTGAAATTTCTTAAGCAAGTTTTAAAACAAATGTTTATGTTATGTTTAAACATTTTCATATGGGAATGCATTGGACTTAATATGTGATGGGTGGAGCCCGTTATAGCTCCTCGATGCATTGGTAGGTCTCATGAGACAAACTAGTGTCTTGGAATAAGGCCTTAACAAAATCTTATTTGTAATCTTGGCACGAGGCCTTGGCTATGTGGTTATGATAGTCTGGAATTATTCATTCCATCATTATGAAAGTGGTTATTGATATTGCATGTGATTATTCGATTAGTAGAATATCCATGTGAATAACTAAATGGCATTATTTCATTTTATTTTTTCCATACTATGATTAAGTTCTAGTTTAAAAGGCTTTTGTTTTAGTTATACATTGCCTTAAATGTTTATTCTTATTTATTAAATTTTCCGCTATATTGTTATCCTTACTAGGCATTTGAGCTCACCCCTTTTCTATGTTTTATTTTTCCCCAGGTATGAAGAAGAAAATTATGAATGACCTGCAGGGATAGTATGTGGGGATATGAGTGTGGAATATGAAGAAAAGATGTTGTTCTAGTTTTCATTTTTATGATGTAATGTAAGACTTATGAATATATCTAGTATTTCCAAGGCTACTAAACCAATCGGTCTTTCGAGGATTGATCCTTCTTGTGATCATGAAAAAGTTATTTAATAATGCACCGACTCTAGGTAACTGGGGTCGGGGTGTTACATTGTATGTTACTTCGAGTTAGAATATGGTATTTATACAATATAAATTGAATGGATTGTGTGGATGAGTAACTTTCCATTCACTCTTAAATTTAAAATATTAGATTATTAGTACATTGATAAAATATAAATTATAAGATATATAATAAATTAAATGTTTTTAATAAATATTTAACTATTTTATCTATTCCAAATTTACCTCACCATTTAACTTGGAATTTATAGTTTCAAGAACATTATAGTTTCAAGGATCCATATTTCCCTTCGCAAGATCCCAAAAGTGTTGGTAAAGGTATTGGAGTGTATTTAGGTAGGTACATATTTTACTTCTATAGGATTACAGATCCTTAATCCTTTGAGTGGACTCCCCAATCCTAGAATCCTAACCTATATTTTCTCAATAATTACCTCCAAATTACACCATGTTTAATAATAGATACTCCTCTTGATGTAAAATGGTTAAGTCATCCCAAATCATTCATAATATCACACTTTATAAAAGTAAGTGTACTAAAAAGTGTTGGTAAAACACTTAGTTCTATTAGATTCATTCCTAATCATGTAATGGAAGGAAAAGTCTACCATAATATTTATTAGAGGGTTTTTTAAATTTATTATGCATATATTTTATCTTGTTATATTATTCACATGTCATTTTAAAATTTAGTTCATTTTACTTCAACAATTAACCTTGTTTGATAAAAAAATTATGAGTAATCTATTTATTTAAATTCCTTATTTTCACATTAATTTATTTATTTATGTCATTTTAGACTTTCATATCAAAAATAATTAATAAATAGATATAAATAAATAAGTATATTTAATGACCTCATTAGGAACATATATAACATTGAATATAATAAGAATAAATTAAATCAACCTATGACCCAGCGGAATAACTATAATTGATATTCATGACATGAGTTACAGTATTCCACATGTACACTATTGCATCACTAATTTGACATCATAGTTCTATCTTGAACCACCTCCTCATGCCTTGGGATTATCCATTAATTACAATTATTTATTACTCACACAAGGGTTAGGGGAAACAAAGGATTGGTTAAAGGGGATTATATAAATACTTGTGCACACAAAGGTCCTACAGAATAGTGGAAGGATGGATAAATCGCATACCATAATTTAATTTAATATTAAATAGTTAAAAATCAAGGAAATAAATTATATTAAATTAATACCAATACATATATAGATCTTATTCAATCTCATAATCAGTCATACTTGCAACAACTATTCAAAAATTAACTATATGTTACTTATTTCATTATTTATTATTTATTATTTAGGTGATTGTGATTGCATTAACTAATTTATTAACTAATTTCCTTTCAACATCATAATCATCCATAATTAATTGGATATACCAGTCGTTTATAGAATTCATGGAAAATAATTTTCTGAACCAATAAAGACATATTTATTATAATAGATTAATTGAGAATTTAAAATTATTTAAAACCATTATTGAATTTTCAAACACATATTGGCGTGTCAATCAATAAAATGAGATTTCAATGATATAATTTTAAATTTAATGTAATTTATAATTCTATAAATTAATGGGTGAATACACATATTTTATAGATCAGCAACATGCCATGCGTCTTAATTGTCTTGTATTCAGGGTACACGCTAGGGTGTGTTTTGTGTACCTCATCCAGAGTACACAGAATGTGTAGACTAGCTACACACAATGTGATCTACATTTCATGTGTTAGGGTATGTTTCATGAGTCTTCAACATGTGTTTCAAATGCCGTAATTGATGAACTATATGCCTTTTACACCACATACACATTGTGTATATCATTAATACTCTTGGGTTTCTATCTCACCTAGATTTGAACCTATATAATAACCACATCGATTTCATAATTTATGTTTCTAATTCATCTAGACTACATTGTGTATACACCAATACATGTCAAGTACACCAATATGCAATGTGTAATCTGATAACCAATACGATAACATGGCACATTCTATAAGTGGTGTGAAATAAATGCCCCATGTGTAGTAACATTATAGTGATACATGTATCTATCATCATATATAGATTCAGATTACTAGGGTACATTGTGTGTGCTTCTGAGTACACATCGTTTAATCCTCCTTTACCAGAAAAAAAATTGTTGTTCTAAATGGCCTCTTTGATCATTCTTCATCTTTTCTTAGACATTTAATAAAATGGAACATTGATAGAAAAAGATCATTATGTTAAATAATGTTAATTCATATCATATTAAACAATAATTAACATGAAATTAGAATATAACCATAATTTTTTCAAGATAAACAATCACTTAAATAAATTTAAACATGAACCCTTTAATACCACCTGTAGGTTCTAAGCATAGTGAAAGAATGTGGGGGTGATGGGATAATTAAAATTTCTTTTAATATCAATTTTTCATAATACCAATAGAAAATCTTGAACATTGATTTTATAATTAATTCATTTAGATTGGATGATACCAATTACTTCATCTTAGGTTTAATTCTTCATAATCGATTTCGATCATCAGAGTTGACCCTTTCGTATTGTCTTTGATAAGATCATAAGAATCCAAGGATAGGATCCCTCTAGTGTAAATCCACATATTTTCCAATTATCTCTATGAAATACCATCAGATAATTGGGTGCTAGCACAGTGAATTAAATGACTTTTTTTGTTTATTATTGATCACTCGTTCTTCAGTCTTGAATAAATATCTCATCCATTATCATTCTTGAGGGGTGGAGAGATTTAGGAGTTTAGAGAAAATTATTTTTTCCCACAATTATCTATTTTTTTATTACCTACACAATAACTATAATAATTAATTTAAAGAGGTAGGGATTATATTAGAATATTTTAGGTTCCATGATGGCCCATAAAAAATATTAAAAGCCTTATTAAACTGCATTACCCACAATAATTATTGTTTAATTATTCTTTTTGTTGTGAGTTATATCTTGAAAAAATAATAAATATTATTTACCATCTTGTAAAAAATTATTTGTCTTCAAAAATGGTCCTGTTTTTTTAAACACTTCAGTATTTATTAAATACCCTAATAAATATTTCATTTAAATACTGGGAAATAAATATTAAATAAATATTAGATAAACTTAAAAATAATTATTCCCATGTAAGAGAATAAATATTTCATTAATTTATACAATAAATATATCAAGATAAAATTATTCATCATCCTTGAGAATTATATTTATTCCCTTAATTAAATTCAAATATATATTAATTAAGATAAATTAAAACACTTAGTGTTTGACCCCCTAGGATTCCTTCCGATTGAAATTAAAAGGGCTTTCCTAAAACCCAGGATTAATGTCTAAAATTGGGAATGGAACCCAAGGTAAATGAATTAATGTCCCAATTCCAATAACCATATATGAATGTTCACTGTGTAATATATCCTCTTTATAATAATGTATCATCAAGAAGGATTCATGATGGTGTCATCAACCTATATACTTCATACTTCTTTCTTTTTCTATCTAAAATAAACACGTTGATACACAATAGAAATGAAATTTTAGTGATTTATACATCCCAATCAAAGGTCCAAGATATTATCTTCAATAGAAATGGAAGGGTAAAATCCTTCTTCAATTTATTCATTGAGGACATGTCCATCATTACACATATAATGTACTATACTTGCCACTAACATATGGTTTTATGGTTTTTATCAGTAAATAGAAATTTGTGAGAATTAAAATGCATATATTATAATCATAATGTATTTTTACCATTAAACATGTTCACATATAAGAATATATGATGAAACTGAAACATGAAAAATTCCCACTAGAGGGTCTCTTCTCATAATCTTATATTTTAGTGATTACTATGTGTAAACATAGTGAAAATAAGACTCATACTCTTATGAGTACTCTCCCATAATGGTCTATAAACTATGTGTCTCCTAACATTATATTATACAATCATAGAATAGTATTAATAATATTTTAATATCACATCAATGTTGTCATCATAATGGTGAACTATTATGACCTTATGAATGTGGAAAATACTCTATGACATTATTACATTAATGTTTTGTAGAAAAATGAATGATATTTAATAAAATATTTAATTAATATTCAATACATAGCATATACATGTAATCAAAGTACAATCATAAGTTTCTAAGACATCAAATCCAACAAAAACTACCAAACCAAAACACACATGAAAAATGAAAGGTTATCACCTAAAATAGTTCTTTTAATAAATAATATCTAATAAACAGTTAATAAATGATCATAAGGAAATAATATATGGTATTCTATATATTAGTGTGGCTCAATAAATATTTTATAATAAATAAATATTTTTTATATGATATTCGATCATGTACTAAGGAATTCTGACTTAAGGTAAGGAATTTTTGTCTCACTTTTATGTCTTTGATGAACATGTCATATTAACCATAAGCTTATTTTTTGTGGATTATATACTACCCAATAATGTGTTTAAACATCCTTATTATTATGTTTATTTGGATTTAAATTTCAATATAAGGTTATTTATTTCAAGGGGATTATGTTTCAAAATTTACCAAAGTGGTAAGGGTTTTATGTTACAATCTCATTATTTATCTGGATTGTTTATGATTAAGTATCAAATGATGAAATTTCATGATCTACCTCTCAAGAATCCCATGAATCATAATATACACTAGTTTTATGGAGAATATAAGTTTTAATTTCATTTTATTGTCTTTAATAACTCATGATATAGAAATAGTGTTATTAACGAGAACTAAGTGCATTTCTCACATCCATCAAAAATATGATTTCTTCCATATCCATTTTTTCTAAAAAAAATTAATGAACGTTTTTAATATTCTAATATTATATATTAAATTTTAATTTAACCCATGAATTAAATTTTTTAAAATTTTCTAAAATAAACATTCATGTTGTTCTCTAAATGAGGTACCTTTTTTTCTTTTTTTGAAAATGTAAAAGGAATGTTTTCTTTTAACTTATTTGACATGAAATGAATTTCCTACTATCAGGATAGTTAGATTATTTAGAGAATCCTTTAAAAATATCAAAGGTTATTTACAAAGATAAATTTTTTCATTATTATTCTAGAAATTTTAGCATTTCAAAAAATTATTTCAATGTGAAAATATTATTTTCCTCAAGAAATATTTAAAGTTAACTTTAAAGGAAATTTTAATATATGATGAAATCCTTGGATTTCATTTTTGTTTTACTGGGGATATGAGTCAATGATAATTTTATTATCTTATAAATTATGGTTTATGTTTATGATGAAAATATTTTTATAAAACCCATATATTTTCTATGGGTTAGGAAATGATGAATTGATGAAATGTTTATGAAAGATATTTCTTTTATATTGGTTATGATATGATGAAATTTTTCTGAAACATATTTTACTTTCATAGGTTATAATATGTAGAGTTTCATATGATCTTGTGGAACACAAATGTATCAAGTTCATTATGTGATTCAGGGTTCCTAAATTATATTTCCCATCAATTCAATTGTTAATGATGGATATCTCATGAAATAAATGGGAATCGAATGGGGCATGAACCAAGTTCAGTAAAGGAATTTTTTTCATTATGATAGTATTGGAAGTGGACCTCGATTACTTTGATGGTTTGGGGAGTTAACTAAATCCACTATGATAGTCTTGTAAATAATCCTTCATTATTAAGTAAATTATTTTCTATACTTATTTTTCAACCACAAATTTGGGTCGTATACTAATGTTATGCTATTATAGCTCATATTCTTTGATTACTATATGACTAATATATTATGAACTACCAATATTTATGCCATCACCCAAGATTATAATATTTCATATGAAGGTTATGGTTTTCAAATGTTATTCTCATATTCTCACACACTTATTCTCATGTTATTATTATGTGATCATTGATATCTCCCTTCATTTCCATTATTGATCACCTAATGTCACCCACTAATATGATTCTTCTCTATAAGTTATGTATAAATGTATTCATTATGATATGTGTGATAAGGGTTCTATTTATGAGTAAATTAGTGGGAGATAATTTAGTTCACTTATGAACCTGTTTTATATGTATCAATGATTCCAAATATACTAGACCTATTTGATTTAAGCATGGATCATTTTGTTGTTTAATGAATATTCATTTAATATAATGTAATATTTATGTATGATAAGTATGGTTTTTTGTAGTTAATATCAAAAAAAAGTTTAAATGTGTATTTAAAACTAGGTTGATAAAACATTGGTAAGAATCCCTTGGTAAAATCCTAAGTATATTATAATTTCATGATTTATGGTAAAGAATGAAGTGTGGTTTTCCTTGAAAAAATTCATATCTAGATAATATAAGTAGAATTACTTTTTATATAGATGCAACTACGGGTAATAACCCTAAAAAGAGTTTGTTGATTATGTCATTTCCATCATTCTGCTATAAATTGAGTGCACCCATACTATGTAACAAGAATAACAGTCGTGGGGGATTTTCTAAACATAATTCATATTTTCATTACAAACAATATTAAACTATTTGAATAGAAAATGACAATTTATGTCCTCTTCTAAACATACAATTTTATATAAGGAAAAAAGGTTTCATGATTTAGACATCCTATTAACGATTTTACATGGTTAATCAATATAATTAATGATGTTTTGTGATCATGTAATCCATTTCAGTTTTCATATGGGGTTACAGATAGAATAACGATTTTGATGTGGTAATAGGTACTCTCAAATATTGATGTTACCTATTTGAGTTTACTTATGTGAATTCATTTATATGATGAAAAGTATAAAGGGATATTAATTAATATCCCTAATGATTTTATTTTTAATTAGAATTTAAACCCCTTAATTATATAATGATATCATATCAATTATAGGATTCTTCTTTGGTTCAGTTTTTTGGGAATGTGCTTATAGTAAATCTTATTATTCTCTATCTAGTTTAATTTGATGTTATCTTATGCATGGATTGGTTTCTGTACATAAATCCAACATCAATTATTAAGGAATGGAATTCAAATTTGACATTCTGAACCAACCAATGATTTTCTATCAGTGTAAAGATCAATATAAAGTTATAATGTAAATTATGTCCATTTTATTTGTCTTGATTCATATTCAAAGGGAGTGTTTATATTGGATAGTAGGGGAGAAAATAAATATCAAAGATATTCCTATTTTGTGATGCATTTTTATGTCTATTTCCAAAAAAATTCTCTAGTCATCTATTAAACTTGGAATTTGATTTCCTAACAGAACTCATACCCTATGCAACACATTTTTAAACACTCTATATCGAATGTCCATGATTGAGTAACAGGAATTGAACTAGAAACTCTAGGAGAATCTTGATAAGGGATTAATTTATCCATGTTTGTTCCCTTGGAGTTCACATATTATTTTTTTAGAAGATTGATGGATCAATGAGACTTTTTAATTATTATAAAGAACTGAACAAGATCATAATAATAGAAAAGTATCCTCTACACCATAATGATGACAATTTTTATAAACTTCATAGAGATAGAAACATTTCTAAGATTTATCATTGTTCTAGATATTGTCTCCTGGTTTACGATAAGGATTATATACGAAACACATCATTACATACAATGTATGGACACTATGAATATATAGTGATCCATTTATTCTTACAATTCCCCCTCCATATTCATGGATTTAATGAACAGATTCATTATATATTACCTTTATAAGTTGATATAGTATTTAAATATGTCATTATTATATATTCAATGTTAAAATAACATTACGAATATCACATGAGGATTGTACTAAAGACCCTAAGGTAGGAGAGGTTGTATGAAAAATTTACAAAGTGTGAATTTTGGAAATATGATGTTTCAATTTTGGGTCTTATAATATCAAGTTAGGGTATATCGATGGATCCATTAAAGAAGGAGGCTATTGAATGTTTTCCCAAACCAATAATAGTGACTTAGATTCATTGATTTCATGGTCTGGATGGATATTATTGATTCTTTTTAAAAAAAATTATTATATATTTCCAATCCACCCACCATGTTAACTCGAAAGGGAGACATGCTCTTTTAAATGGACTAATATGATGAAAATTTCAGGGAACTAAAGATAATGTTAATCGGTGAACTTGGGCTTACATTACCCTATGGTGGAAAAGGGTCTGTAATCTATAGTGATTCATCATAGAAGTGACTATGATGTTTTGTCTTGTTGAATGACATTATTATAGCTTACTATGCATTCAAATTGACAGTTCATAAGAAACATTAACCAACTCATGATTTTCAGTTAGCTTCAATAATTTGTAAATTAACGATATGGAGGCATTATCTTTATGTAGAAAGGTTTGGTGTATATATATATATGTAGATCATAAAAGTTTAATGTATACATTCAAATAAAAATAATTGAATATACATTAGATAATTTAGTTGTAATTGATTAAATTTTATTAATACTCAATACAATACCATACTAAAAAATAAAAAAATGTGGATATTCTCTTAGTTGAAATGATTATGATAACTTATCTATGATGAGGATGTCAAAATATCAAATATTTATGTATTTTCAAATTTTGGTTCTTAAAATCATAAAATAGAAGTAGAAACATTAGTTTTTTCTCAAATGAGTGTCCAACCATATATCCATGTGATGATTAAATTTGTATAAAAGAAATCCATATAACAGTAGAAGAAGGTGACGGATGTTATTGAATTCAATCATGATTCTAATGTAATGATATGGTTTGGGAACTTTGTTTGTGTTTCATACATTATATATTTTAATAATGAGTTAATATAGGAGGAATATTCTTCATAATTATTCATTTTCCCTCTAAGTATGTAGATATATAGATTACTAAAAGAGCATTATGAGTGGGACAATATGAAGAGTGATATTTCAGTTTATATACCTCATTGTTCTATATATCATAATGTTATGTCTAAAGGAAATAATTATAGTGGTATATTACAACCATTACTCATAATAGAATAGAAATGGTAAAACCACACCATGGATTTTATCATTGGACTCCCCAAAACATTGAAAGTCTATAATGCTATCTGGTTTATAGTAGATCACTAAAAAAGGTTAACACACTTAATTTCCATTAGATAAAATTTCTATATGGATCATATTACTTGGATATACATTAATGAAGTGGTATGGTTTCATGAAGTATCACATTCTATTGTATAGAATTAGGATTTGAGGTTTACCTCAATGTTCTGAAAAACAATTCTGTAAGATCCTGATACAGATATGAGTTTCCTCAAAATAAATTCATCCTCAGATAAATTTTTATATTTATAAAACCATTCAGACCATATAGAACATTTTGAGATCATTTTCCCAGTATTTCAAATATTTCGTGGATCAACACCTTCCCCTAGTTGGGTTTTCTTAAAATAATAGTATTCACTATATTATTTAGATAGATATTTATGAATAACTCTTTGGAAATAAGTCTTGAAATCTAATTTGATGAAATTAATTTGGTGAAATAATTCTATTAGGTTATTCCCTGGCTCAATAAATTCCACATAAGGTAAGATCCATTAATCAGTACTTAATTAAAGGGAAAAATAAACATATAAGTCATACTTATGATCATTTATGAGATTTGGAGATTAAATTTGGTGAGATGGTTTTTCGCTGAATTTATCCATTGAATAAGGTTATGATATTATGAAATAAGAAAAATTTTATCACTAGGTTTTTTAAACCCTTTGAGATACTTAATAAAGTAATAATATTTGATTTTCTCTTAGAACTCCCACTGAACCTCTCTAATATTCATGATTTATTCCATGTTTCTCTCCTGAGGATGTGCATAACTAAACCGGAACATATGTTAAACTTAGAAGAAATAACACTAGATAATTATATATCTTATGAGTAATAATTGGTGGAGATTCTATATCAATGGAAGAAAGTTCAATGACTCAAGACCACTCATCGGTTTAATGTTTTGTGTTGAAACCACCCATTTAAGTAAGTTATACAGTAATATAAGGATATGATGAAGAAGTAGTATTCTTAGTTGATGGTATAATATTTTCAAAAAATTTATAGAGAAATTCATTTTATGTGGGTATAATGTAACACATTTTGATTTCATGAAATATTGTTTCAACAAAATTTAATTCTTTAGAAAGATTGCATTACACGCAACAATGAGTTTAATCAAACCAAGATATACTGTTTAAATATTATTATTTAATATTAATTTTATCACATAGATGTATAATTAATAGGTTCAAATATGATTAACTAAATTGGTTATCAATTGACTATAAATGAAAATAAAAATCATTTCAAATTCAAAGAAATATGTTATGGAAAACTATTTTTGTTTATGCAATGTGTCATTAAATTAATAAATTAAATTAGTCACTATTTATTAATTATTTTAATGAAATTTATATATTTTATATTAAATAAAAAAATTTACCATTCATTAAATATTTTTTCCATTTATACGATAAGAATAAATCTTGTTTTATGTTTCAAATAATATTTTTATAAAAGTAGGTTTTATCATGTTTTACGCACTTATATTAAAATTAATGTTTGAAATATTTAGATACATTATTTGAAAAAAATAATCTTATTTTTCAAATTGACAATTAAAAATTATCTTAAGGTTAGTTTTTATATTTTAATACATGTAACGCCCTGACCCTAGTAATCCAGAGTCAGTGCATCATTACTAATCATTGGCATGATCACTAAAGATAATGTCTCGAAAGACCAATTAGTTTAGTCACCTAAGAAATGCTAGATACATTCATATTTTTTACATTACATTATAAAATGGAAACAATAAAAACATTGTCTCCATTGACTCGAGCCATATCCCTTAGACTATCATTGCAGGTCAGTCATAATGTACTTCTACACATCCAGGGAAAAAGAAAACCTATAAAGGGGCGAGGTTAGATGCTCAGTAAGGATAACAATACAAGGGAAAATTTTATAAATAAGCATAAAATTTAAGGAAATGAATAAGACTAAAACAAAATAATGTTAACCTTAAATTTAATCATAATACATAACATATAAATTGAAATAATTTCATTTACTTATTCACATGGATATTATACTAGTCTATTAATCACATGCAATATAAATATCTAATTTGATAATGTAAGGAATATATAATGCCACACATCAAAACCACATAGTCAAGGCCTCATTCCAAGAATAAAAATAAGATCTTGTCAAGTAATTATGCCAAGACACTAGTTTGTCTTATGAGACCTACTGATGCCTCAAGGAGTTATATCGGGCTCCACCCATCACTTACTAAGTTCAATGCATTCCTCATATGAAAAGTATTAAACATAAAATAAAAATTCCTATTAAAACTCGAATAAAAAATGTAAACAGTTTATCCATAAACCATGAATGGTATAAAATAACACATCCATAGTCAAACATATCACAAAACATTCAATACAATAAAGAAGATTTGGATCATAATAAATCAACTTCGAACAAGATTAAAATCCATCAAAGGTTGTTGACATAGATGAAATGAAAACTATTTGAGAGAAATACTTATTTCTATTTTGAAACTATTTAAAAGAAAACAATTATTTTTGAAATATTTTTATTATCTTTTAACGGAAGCTTTTATGGTGTTATAATAATGGAATATAGCAACACATGCCGTATAAGTTAAAAAAATTCTTTCCCTATTTTTGTCCAAAAGGTCGTAAAGTACCTTTTTTTGGAAAACTATGAAAATATTCCTTTATAAACGTCTTATAAAAAGTAAAAAATGGGAATAAATGACATTAACCCATGGTCTATGAAATAGTAAAAATGTTTGGAAGTAAATTTTATAAGACATGGATGTGGATGATAAAGAGGTCCTTGTAGATAATTACGTATAAATATCCTCAGATAATGATGATATTGTAGAATTAATCCTTACCTTGTACTTTTCCTTGATCAAGTGTACATTAACCTCTTGTGTAATAGTTAAATAATTGTTATTAAATTATAAAAGGACCACATACTTAAATATGATATCATATATTATTTTCTAATATTTTATTGTTAATAATATTTTTGTAGTATCATCGTTTTGGGTGTTAACTGATTCATTTTACTTTATATGCATGGTTACGTAAGTTATGTTTGTTATGGATAGGATGTATTTGATTCATATGAAAAATCATATTATGTTCTTTAAACATTATTTTTAATCATCAAATGAAAATTATTCGTGAACGGTTACAATGGAGAAATGAATCTCATCTCGTTTGTGAAGATGGTAATCTGTATGTACGCACGAGCGACAATATCGTTATTTTGATTTAAAATTGTAAGTAAAGAGATGGTATATCATGTATACAGAATCATTAATGTGTTATATTTATTATTTAAATCAATTATTCATCATTATTATACCCATACAAATAATAATGTACTGAATAACAACTACACCACAATGTGGAGACGGTAAGCCATACGTACGCAAGTATGGTGACTTAGTCATTCATAGGATGGATAGAATAATGAATATGGTTTTACCATTTTTATAATAACATCATAGTATCAATAATATTATAGAGTTATTATTTTATAATTTAAACAACAAATAAAGAGGAAGTGGATGAAGAAAAGAACTTGAAAGAGGTGATGAAATATTTACCTCTTCTTCAGGTTCTTCCTCTTTATTTGATAAAAAGGTCTCCATATGATTTCTTTATGATCAAAAAAAAGCCTATAGGTTTACATTTGGGTAGTTTTGAGGATATTTAGGTAGGGGTCTTCTGATCGAAATGGCATTGGAGGTGTGAAATTGATAGAAGGTGTTATAAGAGAGCTGAGGGGCACCTTAGGAAAAGATTGAAATATTATTTTATAATAAAATCTTTTTCAGTTTCTAATGGTAAAAAAATGATTTATTTCAAGGATAAGGTGGGGATGGATCCAAAAACTCTCAACCAGTAGGTTTTAGATAGGTTTGGGTCACAATATTAACATTATCCTTTATATTTTACTCTTAGTTAAATAGTTTAACTTTTTCCATGTATTCTTGTATTATTATAATAATTTGTTACTAAAATTACTATAAAATTATAAGATAACCTCAAGTGGTTAATTACTGATATACCTATAATTATATAAGTCCTTTGGTCGAACCTTATATTTTTATGAATATTATATCAATTAATAATATAATATTTGTTTTAAAAAATCTTTTATGTCAATTTTATCATTATTTGGTATTTTTTTAAGTCATAACATCATGATTACTTAAAAAAATTTATTTAATAAACCCTAACATGTCATATTAAACTAAAAAATAGTTTAATTCATTAAAATTCTCAAATTAGATTTATTTTTGATACATATAATATCAATTATTTTAATCTTCCATTAATAAGTTAATTCTGGCATCATCGTTGTGTCATAAATAAATTTATTTATTTAATGTATAAAAAATATATATATAATATAATTATGTAAGAAATATTTTTATCTTTATAATTAATATTTATAGTGCAATTTATCATATGTGTAAACCAATATAAAAAAAAATTAGTTATGAATTAACATTTTTATCTCTTCATTAAATTAAATAATAATAAATGTACTAATCTAATCCAAGTGGACCAAAAGGATCATAATATATTCCTAAGGTTGTTTTTTATCTAAATAAACTTATCCAATATAGTTAGGTCATGTGTCAATGTAATAATAATATCATTTTTACCTTTAATTACCCTATTTACTTTAAACCGTGGAAAATAAAAGTTAAATGTTATAATTCACCAAAAATTATTTTTATCTTATTGAACCACATTTTATATACTTATATCAACTATGTCTCTTATATTTTTGAAATTAAATTCATAGAAACGTTAAAATTATGTTTTATTTAAATTTTCAAATGCTCCTAGGAGGTGGGTAAGAGACGGTAAAAAGTTCAATAAAAATTTTATATATCTAAACGTATTATAAAATGACTCAAATGAATTACCATAAACATATATAGGTATTATGTATCTATTTTTAACTAAAATAAATTTAAATAAAATAAATAATTATTTAAATAAAAATTCAGTTTTAAACAGTAACGTTGTGTTTTTTACAATTCATCAAAAATGTAACGTTTTCAGAAAAATACGAAAAATTTACCCAAAGCTAATTTCAATATTACGAAATTAAAAATGAAATCCATTTTAAAAAATAATGTTTATAAAATTTCAAAAAGTTTATATTACTATTCATAATGGCTATTTCGATTGGTCGTGGTGTCTTAGAATCTTGAGGTTGTGTGCATCGCGAGTTGTTGCATTATTCAAACAGAAACATTCCACGGAAGCTTAGGGTGTCACATTATACCCGACATTAAATAATTTCAACCTCGAAATCTCTATAATGTTACTACATAAAAATATTAGGATGGTTCTTCATTATAAGTTCCTCGGGTTCCCACGTTGCATATTTCATCTTATGATTTCCCTATAAAACTTTTAACAGATGATTTGTCTGATTTATCAACACTATTTCTCTTATATCCAGAATCTTGATAGGCTCTTCACAATAATAAAGATCAGGCTCCAGTTCTATTTCCTCATTGGTGAGTACATGAATTGGATTAGGCATGTATTTTCTCAATAGTGATATGCAGAACAATTCATGAACTTTGGAGAGACTTGACAGCATTACCAAATGGTAATCTACATCCCCAATTCATTCTAGAATTTCTAATGGTCTGATGTACCTGGGACTTAATTTACCCTTCTTACCGAATCGTATAACTCCTTTCCAGGGAGATACCTTCAAGGAAACATCATCTCCTATCTAAAATTCCATATCCTTCATTCGATTATGGGCATAGATTTTTTTCCTATATTGAGCTTCGTTGATGTGGGTTTGGATAACCTTCACCTTTTCTATTATTTCCTCAACAAGATCTGGGACTATGAGTTTTCTTTCACTAACATCATCCCAAAAAGTTGGTGTGTGACATCTCTTTCCATATAACGCTTCATATGGTGCCATCTGAAAACTTGAATGGGTGCTATTGTTATAGGAAATTCTACTAGAGTTAAATATTGATCCCACATACGTACAATGTCCAGTAAGAAATATATCAATATGTCTTATAAGGTTTGAATAGTAAGTTCTGATTATCCATCATTTTGAGGCTGGTAGGCAGTGCTCAAACAATGTTCAGTATCCAGATATTTCTGAAGACTATTCTAGAATCTTGATGTAAAATGGGGATCACGATCAGAAACAATCGATAGGGGTACTCGATAAAGTCTTACAACTTCATTAATATATAGTCTTGCTAAACATTCAAGTGGTAAATCATCTCTTATAGAAAGAAAATTTCTGACTTATTAAGATGATCAAAAATGACCCATATTGTATCATGTCATCTCGGACTCTTTGGTAGTCCCAGGAAAATGTCCATCGTAATATCATCCCATTTCCACTCAGTTATGTATAGAGGTATCATGACTCCTCTAGGATGTTGTATTCCATCATTCACTTGTTGACAAACCATAAATCATGACACATATTAAAAAATCTCCCTCTTCATGTTGTCCAACCAAAAAGATTCCTTTAAATCACTATACATTTTAGTGCTACTTGGGTGTATAGAGAAATTGTAGCTATGAGCATCATCCAACAATTCCCTTTTTAGATCAAGTATGTCAGGAACACAAGGTATTTTCCAGAATTTCAAAATCCCATTTTCATATATGAAGTCAATCAATATCCCATAATTCATATCATTAATTTTATATTTTAAACACCTCATCATCAGTGTTTGAACTCTTTATCCTTTCTAGTAAATATGGCTTGCAAACCATTTTAAAAAGTATTGATGTTTCACATTTCATGGTTATTCCTATATCCATCTTTACTAGATACAGGAAAATAAGATCCATTTCCACTCTCATCTTGTAAAAAGTTTCATGATCTATTCTACTCAAATCATATGCCACCTTATTTTCCTTCCTCAGGTTGTAGTCTATAGTGCAACCATAATACTTGAGTAGCTCGAGCCATATCATTTTCCGCATGTTGAGTTCTTTTTGTGAGAAAGTATTCTTCAATCACCTTCCATCGTTATGTATCTCAAACTTTTCACCATAGATATAATGTCTCCAAATCATCAAAGTAATTATTATAACTGCTAATTTATCATCATGAGTGGGACAGTTTTGTTCATAAATTTTTAGTTTTCGTGAGGCATATGCAATAACACTATCATTCTACATAAGGATACAACTAAGTCCTTTTTTTGAAGCATCACTATAAATAAAAAACCCATCAAATAATTGATGAATTTTTCTCTTTGAGTTTCATATATAATCTGATTCATGCCTTGATAACCTTGTATCGTTATCCTTTGTCTTTGCTACATTCTCATCCTCCTTTTTCCTCAGACTCAGAAATTGTATCTTCATATCCACTCAATGGTCACTAGGAAAGTATTTTTCTAATAAATTCTCTTTAAAATCCATATATTCCATGTTTGATAATTCTTCATCTTCATTTTTATTTTGGATTAATGGAAACCATTGATTTTCATCTCATGTGAGGCAATAAACTAGCATGATAACTTTTTACCATTCGCAACTCCCCAAAGCATGAAATATTTTCTCTAAGGAACTTATCCATTGCTCAACTAAAAATGGATTTTTAGTCCCATTGAATGTTTGTGGTTATTTCCTCATGAAGTGGTATAACATTTATCCTCCATGTTGTGGATCAGGGTTCTCTATATGGGTAAGGTTATTATTTATAACTTGGGTGAGTTTTCCAAGTATGGTGATGAGCTTATCAGCACCACTTGCATCACCAACTCCACGATAATTATCTTGAGTAGGAGGGAAATTCCTACATGGATTATGTGGATTGATATAGTTTCTGTTCCTTCTACTAGGCTCCTTTTCTAAGCAACAGCATACACTATATTAGTTTATGAATCGCAATACATAATTCCATATTAGTAAAACACTTAACCTAAATTAAATAGTTTATGTATTTAATGAATAATCATAAAGAAATTTCTTATAGGAGGTATATACTCATTAATTCTTTATAGTTGTTTGTAAAGAAAATGTGAATTATCCTAAGCATATCCCCGGGGAGTGTCATAATCAAGACTGAAGTAAGGAATATTTCTTTGTTCCAGGATACCCCGGTACAAGCCTGAAACTCCTTATCAGAGTTTTCACTCCTGGGTACATATACACCAGAGCCTCCTCTACCTTCTCATATCTAGACAAGGATATATTTCTTGGAAAATACACAAAATCTCAACATTACCAAAATTCTTGGAAGTTCTTATATATTAATCCTCAAATACTATCATAGGTTAATGTTCACTAATCAGAGTATTCCTAAACATAGATTTCATGGTTTGTACTAAACTTCCTCTTATACAAACTATAATGCCCTGACCCTAGTTATCAAGAGTCGGTTCATTATTAAATAACATTGGTTGGATCACAAAAGATCAATTCTCGAAAGACTAATTAGTTTAGTAGCCTTGGAAGTACTAGATACATTCATAAGGTTTATATTACATTAGAAAATGAAAACACCAAAAAAATTGTCTCCATTTACCACAGTCATATCCCTTAGAATATCCCTATAGATCAGTTATAATATACTATTCACATCCTAGGAAAAATAAAACATAGAAAGGGGTGAGCTCAGATGCTCAGTAAGGATAACAATATAGCGGAAACTTTCATAAATAAGCATAAACATTTAATGAAATGTATAAGACAAAAATAAAATCCTTTTAAACTTAAACATCATCATAATATAGCAAATATAAATCGAAATAATTCCATTTACTAATAAAAATAGATTTTCTACAAGTCAAATAATCACATTCAATATTAATAGCCAATTTTATAATGATGGAATGCATAATTCTAGACCTCATAACCATTTATTCAAGGCCTCATGTGAAGACTACAAAAAGTATTTTGTCAAAGTCTTGTGTCATGACACTAGTTTTCCTCATGAGACCTACTAATGCAACGAGGAGACATAGTGGGCTCTTCCCATCACTTACTAAGTCCAATGAATTCCTCATATAAAAAGGATTAAACCTAACATAAACATTCATGTTAAAAATAGCATAGAAACTGTAAATAATTTATTCATAAACCTTGAATGATATAAATTATCAAATCTATATTCAACCATATCAAAAAAACCCTCAATTCAATATGAAATATTTGTATCATAATAAATCAACTTCAAACAATTTTAAAAACCATCAACGAATGTTGACATAGATGAAATGAAAACTAGTTGAAAGAAATACCTCTTTCTATATTGAAACCATTTAAAATAATAAATTTATTTTTGAAATATTCTCATAATATTGTAATAGAAGCTTCGAAGGTGTTATAATGGTGGAAAATAGCTACACCCGCTATATAAGTTAAAAAATATTCTTTCCTTAATTTTGTCGAAAAATTCATAAGGTGCCTTATTTAGAAAATGAAGGAATGATTCCTTTATAAACATCTTATAAAAATTAAATAAATGGTATAAATGACTTTAACCCCTAGTTTCGGAAATATTAAAAATGTTTTGAAAAACATTTTATGAAACAGGGATGTGGTTGATAAAGAGGTCCTATGAGATAATTGTGCATAAAAAACCTCGGATAATGAAGAGATTGTGGAATTAACTGTTACATTGTACTTTTCATTTATGGAGTGTAAATTAACCTCCTGTATAATAGTTTAATCATCATTAATAAATTATACAAGAAAAACATACATAAATATGATATCATATATGATCGTCTAATATTTCATGGTTAATAATATTTCAGTAGTATAATTGTTTCGGGTGTTAACTGATTTGTTTTCCATTATATTCATGGTTATATATGTCATGTTTTTTATGGATAGGATGTATTTTATTCATATAAAAATGATATTATGTTGTTTTGACATTTTTTTTAATAATGAAATGAAAATTATTCTTGAATGGTTACGATGGGGAAATGAATCTCATTGCATTCATGGATACAGTAATCTGTATGTACTCACGAGAGGCAATATCATTCCTTTGATTTAAAATATTATATAAATAGATTTTATTTCATGTATACAGAATAATTAATGTGTTTTATTTATTGTTTACATCAATTATACATCATTATTATACCCATCCAAATAATAATGTATTTAATTACTACTACAACATGACATGGAGACGGTAAGCCATACGTACGCACGTATGGTGAATTTTTAATTAATAGGGTGGATAGAATAATGAATAATGTTATACCATTTTTATAATAAAACCACTGTATGTATAAGATACTTGAGTTATTATTTTATAATAGAAAAAACAATTAAATAGGAAGTGAATGAAAAAAATAACTTAGAAGAGGTGATGAAATATTTACCTCTTCTTCGGGTTCGTCCTTTTGATTTGATCAAAAGGGCTACTTAGGTTGGATTTCTGATCAAACTAAGGCTTATAAGTTGAATTTATAGAATTTGGGAGGATATTTGGGTAGGTTTGGCCAAGCCAAATGGCTTTGGAGGTGTGAAATGGAGAGAAGATAAAATTTCCTTTTGTAAGAGAGTTGAGGGGCACCTTAAGAAAAGACTGAAATATTATTTTCTAATAAAATCATTTTCGGTTTCAAATGGTTCCAAAATGATTTATTTAGTGGATAAGGTGGGTATGGGTAGAAAACCTCATAGAAAATAGGTTTTAGAGTGTTTTGGGTCACCATATTAATCGTATCTTCTAGATTTAACACTTAGTTAAATAGTTTATATTTTACCATGTATTCTTGTATTATTATAATAATTGGTCAATTAACATACTCTAAAATGCCAAGAAAACCTCAAGTTATTCATTAATGTTATAAATATAATTATATAAGTCCTTTTTCGGAACCATATATTTTTAGTAAAATTATATGAATTAATAATATAATATTTATTTTCAAAACACTTTTTTGTTAATTTGGACACAATTTGGTATTTTGTTTTTGTTAATTTCATAACATCATGATTACTTAGAAAATAATTTTTCAACCCTAACATGTCATATTAACCTTTAAATTTAGTTTAATTTATCAAAAGTCTCAAATTATATTTATTTGGATATTTAAAATATCAATTATTTTAATCTTTCATTAATAAGTTGATTACTGCATCATCATTGTGTCATAAATTAATTTAATTTTCTAATGTCTAAATATTATAAATAAAATATAATTATGTATTAAATATATTTATATTTTTAATGAATATTTATAGTCGAATTTATCTTATGTATATCCCTCTATTAAAAAAAATTTGTTACGAAAACTGGAGTTTTAAACATTTAACTCCTCTTTAAATTAAATAATAAGAAATGTCCTAATCTAATCCAAGTAGACCTAAAGGATCATATTTTATTCCTAAAGTTGTTTTTGGTCGAACTATACTTATCCAATAGAATTATTAAATGTTTTAGGGTAATAATAATATCATTTTTACCTTTAATTACCTTATTTACTTTTAATTGTGGTAAATAAAAGTTAAAAGTTACTTTCCACTGAAAATTATTTTCATCTTATTGAACCACATTTTACTTACTGATATCAATTGTGTCTCTTATATTATTGAAATTCAATTCATAGAAGCGGTAAAATTAATTTTTATGCAAATTTTTAAATGTACCTAGGAGGTGGGTAAATGAGGGTAAAAAGTTAAATAAGATTTTTATTTATGAAAACTTATTATAAAATGTATTCAATGAATTACATAGAACTTATATAGGTATTATGTATCTATTTTGACTTAAAATAAATTTAAATAAAATAATTACTTATTTAAATAAAAAAAAATTAATAATAACGTAATGTTTTTTAGGATGCATCAAAAAATTGAATGTTTTCAGAAAAATACCAAAAATTCACTCTAAGCTAATTTCAATATTCTGAATTCAAATATGAAGTCCATTTTAAAAAATAAAATTTATATGATTTCAAAAAGTGGTTATTATTATTCATAATGGCTAGTTTGATTGGTCATGGTGTGTTGGAATCTCAAAGTGGCGTACGTCGCAATCTATTGCATTATTACAAGGGAAACGCATCATGGAAGCTTGGGGTGTTACAATACACATGTTAACTTTTCGATCAATAGTCATAAATACAAATTGTTATAAAAATTTATTTTTAACTTAAATTATATTCAATGATACATTTTTTTTAAATGGTTTTAAATTTAAAATTATTTAAATAATATTATTGTTGATATAATTTATTTCATTGGAATCAAAATTATATTCAACTTTCATATAAGAACTTTTTATACTCAAGAAAACGTTTTCTTTTGAAAAAAATTTAATGATTATGGATTTAAATTGAAATTAAAATTAATCATTCATATAAATTCAAATTTTTAAAATTTATTTTATATTTATAATCAAACTAATTAGTATTATTTAATATGTTTATATTAATTATTTTTCATAATGAGTGCTAAAGATAGTAAAAATTGATTAAAGGGGTGAAGGTTAAAAAGTGATTACTGGGGGGATTGAACAAAAAATAAGTGTATGTTTCATAATTAAATTTTATAAATACTATTTTCTAGAAAAAAAATTTACCATATAATATCCCACCTTCATATATTTTCCCATTTGGAATCATTTTTCTTGAGAATAGCATTATCATTTTGGATTCTTTTATGAAGTATCCAAGTCGGACCCCTCCAACACTTATGAAAGGACACATCCCCTCCTCTCTTATTCACACCTTAAAATAGTTTTTCATCCAATACCTAACCAAACAAATTATCTAAATCCATCCCTATGTTCTATAGGATTTTTATTTATTTTGGAATCCTCCAAATAAGTATTTTTGTGCAAACCTATACAATTTGTTTAAGAAGAGGTATTGTTATTAAACTAGAGTTTTTGTTTTATTACTTCTTCTATGTCCTAAAAATATTCTTCAACTATTAATAAATAATAGAATTATTATATTCCATATAGTTATATTTTATTCTGTTAATTTTATAACAAGTATCCATCACTTCTACAAATAAATGGGAAACAAAGTTACTGATCATTTGTACAGCGGACTAGCTCCTCGCGAATTGAAGTAATTAATTTTCTATATAAACCTATCACAGATGGATAAAATAATTTTTTTAAAATTATATATATGATATTAATTACATAATTAAAATTTTTTTATAATAATATCACATCTACATCCTTACCTTATAACTCTAATAGAATGTGATAATGTTGCTCATGTCTGCGTGCGGACTACCGCCACCACGAAGCGATGTGATTTATGTTTCAATTTATTTTAATGTGGATAGTAATAAATATATATTCATTTAATATATATATATGATATATATTACATAAAAATTAAATTTTAAATTTCAAATGTCATTTTCATTTTTTTATTCCATTTTTCAAAAAAAATGGAAATAGTGTTCATGAATATATATGGTCTACCATCTCGATAAATGCGGTAATTCATTTATCTATCTATAATTTTATAAATTAATAAAAATATTTAAATAATTAATGAATATGATATTTATACTATTCCAAGTATACATTATATTAAGGAATCATGATAAAAGTACATGGGATAAAACTATCGAACAAAAACATACATGAAAAACAAAGTACTTATCACCGAGAATATTAATTTTAATAAATAGTTTTTAATAAATATGTTAAAAAAGGTTATAATTAAATAATATATGTTATGATATATATGATTATATTTTATGATAATATTTATAATAAATTTATTTTAATTATGTTGGAGTTTTAAACCTGTACAAATGTATTTAGACATGAGGTAATGTATTTTTGTCTCACTTTTATGTCTATAAGGAACATGCCATATTCCCGAATAGCATATTTTAGGTGATTTATTTAATAAAAAATAATTTATTTTATTATTATTTTTAATAATTTTATGGTAATTTACATATCCATATATGCTTAATTATTTTATGAGTCTTATGATTCAAAATTCAATAATTGTCTGGGATTTATGTTACAATCTCATTATTTTCCAAGATTATTTACGATTATGTTTCGAATTATAAAATTTCAAAATCAAAATCTAATTAAACTAAATAATTTTTTTATCCTTTTTAAATTTATAGAGATTACATTTTTTCCGTTCATTTTACTCTTTATTACAACTTATGTGACCAAATAATTTTTTTAAGGAAAATCGACATTATTTGTCTTTGGCCAAAAATAATGCTCCTTCCATATCAATGTTTTCTAAATATGATTTAAAGAAAATTTTTTTATTATAATATGATTTTTTAATGAAAATTTTACCTATGATTTTATTTTTATAAAATGGTTTAAAAGGAATCTTCATATCATTTTCAGAATGAGGTACCTTTTAACTATTTATAAAAACGTTAGAGGAATATTTTCATTGAAATTATATGACAAGAATGTAATTTAACATTTTTATGAATGTTCAATGGTATCAATTTTCCTTTACAATTTTCCATTTTTAATTTTAAATAAATTATTTCCCTTAATATTTGGAAAATTTTTATTTTTTAAATAATTTATTTAAAAGTGAAGATGTTATTTTCCCCAAGAAATGTTCCACGTAATAATTAAAGGAATTTTTCAAATATAATGAAATACTTGAATATTAATTAATTTTTACTAGAAATATGATACAATGATTTATTATTATGATCAAAATATATTTATGAAACCCCTTCCTTTTTCACCTACTGTGCTGTGATGAATTGATAAAATTTTTATAAAACCTATTTCTTTTATAGGGTCTCTACAATGATGAAATGTTTATTATGCCCATTTCCTTTTAATAGGTTATGATAAGATTAATTTTATATGATCTTTGTCTTAGATATGTCTTACTTTCATTATTTGATAGATGATATCGATATTATATTTCCCTCCAATGCATTAGGTAAATTTGGATATCTCATGAGATAAATATAACTAAAATGGGGAGTCAACCCAGTCCAATAATGGACTATGTCCACTTTGATTTTGTTGGGAGTTAACCTTGACTACTATGATGGTTGGGGGGGATATCTCAATATACTATTATATACTTGGAAATGTTTCTTAAATATTGTATAAATGATTTTCCATGCATATGTTTGTACCATAAATCTATTTCTTATGCCAATATTCTGATCTCATAGTACATATTCATTGACTATTATCTAATTATTATATTATAAAATGAAAATATGTATTCCATGTCACAATATTATTATTGACCTCACCTGTTTTGATAATCCCAACTATGCTTTCACATACCTTGAAAATCCCAACTATGCTTTTACATACCTTGAAAATCCCAATTAATGTTTACCTATATTCTAATTCTCTCAATCTATGACATTATATCTGATAATAATATTAAAATAATCCTTGAAATATCTTAATCAATGTTTATCTTTGTTTATATAAGTTTTGAAGTAATTCTAACCCAATCAGATATGTTTTCCATAAAACAGATAAGTGTTAGTCACTGATCTACGTATAGCAACTGATATAGAGCTACCGATACTTAGTATACCGATAGACAGAGTCACTGGTAATCCAAGGTCACTGATACGTAGAGCTACCGATATGTAAAAGTCCACTGGTAAGTATAAAACAAGGTCACTGATATAGATAGCTACCAATAGAACAAGCCTTTCGATAGTATAGAATGGATCTACCAATATGCATAAGTCTACCGATACACATATCACTGGAACTAAGTGAGATAGCGATACAGATAGTCACTGATACACAGAGAAACTGATAAACCAAGATCTACCAATATACAGAGTCACCAATATAGAATGAATCTACCAATACAAAGAAGAGCTACCGATAGATCAAGAGATGCCAATAGAATGAAGTCATCGGTATATAAATCTACCGATACCAAAAGTTACAGATAAACAGAGTAAGAGATACTGATATCAGTATCTACCGATACAAGTTCAAAGAGATACCAATGGAAGGTCACTGCTACAAAAAGTCCACCATACACATCTACCAATAGAAGAACTACAACAAACACTTCTTGAACTCAGGCTGATAAGCTGAACCTGAAAACCATGGAAGAAAACAACACTCTATTTTTCATAAAAAAAACAAGAGAAGGACTCAGAAGATTTTATAACCAATCAAACGAGTCCAGAGTTGCACTTTCAATCACTAATGATTTTCTAAACTCATTCATACTTACTCTAGTGATTCTTTTATTTACATTTTGAGCAGTGTGTTTACCCTGTTTATTTTTACACACACACTGTCTCCTGAGCTAAGATGTAGGATTCTTAAATATTCACTAAAACTCTAAAACTACCTTGTATCCCACTTTGGATAGTAGTCGAGGTCGAGTAAGACCTGGACAGCTGTGAGCTGTTGTTTATTTTCCCACATAGAACTGTGGTAGATGTCTTTAAACCTGGACTGTCTTTGCACTGTTGTTTACCCCTATCCAGGGTGGGGATCAATTTATATAAATTGATTGAGATTACTAAGTCTCAGCTTGAGACTGAACCTCTTGGTTACATCTGCTGTGCATTTTAGTTTAAGTCATAAGTATACTATATATATTTCATATTCCGCTGCTAACTACTTCGAAGTATAATTTGTTTTAAGGTTACTTTGATTGTTAAATTATCAAATGTTTATACTTATTGTAAATCATAAATTTAGTTTCAAAAGTCAATTTAATCTTCAGATTAAATTAACTGAGACCTGATCAATATTTGGGAAACTAATTGAACATTTATAATCTGTATAAATTCACTACAGTTTAACATTGTTTTTAAATAGGGGGATTTTAAGAGAAATATTTTTGACAATAACTTTTAATAGGAACTCAATTCACCCCCCTCTTGAGTATCAACTCCTACCAATATTTGGTATCAAAGGGAGGTTTTTATTAATACAAGTTTTCAAAACATTCTGTTTTTCAACTGTGATTTTAGTTTCATTTTTAATGATCTTAAATTTCTGTTAGTTCTAAATTTTATCTCTTTAATATATTTTCTAAAATATAGTTATGAACAACAGACTAGAAGGTGTTGCTACTAATAGGTCAACATTATTAAATGGTACAAACTATTCCTAGTGGAAACTTAAGATGAAAATTAATTTGGAAAGTATGTATTTTGATATTTGGACTACTATAGAGTCACAATATAAAATTCCATAAACAGAAATAACAACTTGGGATGAACCTACAAAGACTGCTTACAATAATAACTATAAACCTATGAATGCACTGTATTGTGATTTAGGAGATGAATAGTTTAATATAATATATGCTTATAAAACTAACTATGAAATATGGGATACTATGAGTGTTTCCCATGAGGGAACAACCAATGTTTAAGAGATGAGGATGAATACCTATAATATTTAATATGATAACATTAAAATGAAGCCTGATGAATCTATTTCTGACATGTATCTTAGGTTCAATGAGATTTTCATTACTATGATTTCTCTTGGAAAGGTTGTTCCAGCCAAGGAACAAATTATGAGAATATTGAGATGTTTTCCAGATAGATGGAGAGGCACTTTTGTGTCTATCCGAGAGTCATGTGATATCAGCAAGCTACATGTAAAGGATTTGATGGGTAAGATTATGATGTATGAGGAAGAACTTAAAGTGAACAAAGAAGAAGATGATGGACCCAAGAGAAAATCCATGGCATTCAATTCTACTGCTTCAAAGAGAAAAGATAAGGGGAAAATGCATGTACTTACTGAAAGATCAACTAGTGAAGATTCGGATTCAAACAGTGATACGGAGATGGCTCAAATAGCCAGAAGGTTTAAGAAGTTCTATATGAAGAATAAATTCTTCAGAAAGTCAAACTACAAGGGTAAATATAACAAAAAGGGTCACTGGAAGAAAGATTGGAAGAAAGCTAATAAGGAAGATGATATAGTCTATTATGAATGCAAGAGTAAAGGACACATCAAGGCTGACTATCTAAAGTTAAAATTCAAAAAGAAATATGATTATACAGACATGAATTACAAGAATGCAATGCAAGAAACATGGAGTGCTTTAGAATATAGTTCAAGTGATTCTGATTCGGCTAAGGGTGAAGATTCTCATAAAGCTAACATGTGTTTTATGACAAACACATCTGAGGTAACACTGGACACTCTTGCTTTAAATTCATACTATTCTGGAGATGATTCTGATTCTGAATCTGAAAATATGTCTAGTGATGAATTATTTGAATATTTTAACATGATGGAAGAAACATGTAATGAACTTAAGGACAAATATATGTCATTGAAGAAACATCATTCTATCACTTCCAATGATAAATCTTCCATTGATATAGAAAAAGAAAATAATGCTCAATTGATTAAGGAAAATACTAAACTAAAATTTTCCAATGAGAAATTAAGCAAGGACTTAGAAAAAATCACAAATGTAAAAGATACACTTACTCAAATGTTAGGTAAAAATGTAGCACCAATGTATACTACTGGAATAGGCTATTAGCCTGGACAGAGACAGTTTACTAAAACTAGATTTATTTCCAAATCTAGATAGAATGTTGTTAGTTCTATTTTTGGAAATTTGTATGCTTCAAATAGTTATTCACAGTGTTATGGATCAAACAAAGTTTATATTTCCAAATTTATTGATTCTGTAAATTATTTGAAACCCATAAGAAAAAATTGGGAACCTAAAGATTTGATTGCTAACCATTCTAGACCCAAGAAGATTTGGGTACCAAAATCATTTTCCATCTAAATCTGTTTTGTAGGAAACCAATTTGAAGAGTTCCCGTAATAAGTTATAGTACATGGACAGTGGATGTTCAAGGTACATGTCTGGATATTACTCATTCTTTAAAATCTTAATAAAGGTTGATGGAGGTTATGTCACCTTTGGTGATAATTCTAAAGTAAAAAATCATCGTCCTAGGCCAGATTGGTAACATTAATTTAGTTTTAATTTCAAATGTTTTATTTGTTGATGCACTTAAATATAATCTGTTGAGTATTTCTCACTTATGTTATAATGTCTTTAATGTGAAATTTGAAAATGATTCTTATAATTTTTTTACCTCTAAAAATGTTTTAGTACTTTCTGCTTTGAGAAATGAAAATGTTTGTGCTGTTGATTTAAATTCATTGGCCAAACAAAATGTTACTTGTTTAAATTATTTTAATAAAGAGTCTTGGATTTGGCACAAAATATTAGGACACTGCAACATCCATTCACATAGAAAATTGACTAGTAAGAACATAGTTAGAGACCTAACTAACCATGAATTCCCATCAGACAAATTTTGTAATCCCTGTCAAAAGGAAAAGAAAAATAATGTTTCTTTTAAATCAAAGATAGAAGTTTCAACTTCTCAATATCTCGAGTTGGCTCACATGGATTTGTTTGGACCTTCTAGAGTTTCTAGTTTAAATGGTAAGAACTATGTCTATGTCTTAGTAGATGAATATTCTAGATATGCTTAGGTATACTTCTTAGCTTACAAAAGTGAAGGTTGTTCTTACATTGTTAAATACTCTAAGTCTATAGAAAAACTAAGTGGACTTAAGATTAAGACCCTGAGAAGTGATCATGGTCATGAGTTTTAAAATCAAGAGTTTGAATCTTATTTCTCACACAATGGCTATAGTCATAACTATTCTACCCCTAGGACACCTCAGCAGAATGCTGTAGTAGAAAGAAGAAACAGAACCCTCCCAGAAATTGCAAGAACTAGGCTTAATGAGTATGATCTGCCTTTTTATTTTTGGGTTGAGGCTGCGAATATATCTTGTTATATTATTAATAGTGTCTTTATTAGACTTGTTCTCAAGGTGTCCCCAAATAAACTATGGAATAATATAAAACCTAAAGTTAGTTACATTAGAGTATTTGGATGCAAAGTCTTTATCCTCAATACAAAGCATAATCTAGACAAGTTTGCATCTAAAAGTGATGAGGGAATTTTTCTTGGTTATTCTTTAAAAATAAAAGCTTATAGAGTCTTTAACAAAAGAAGCAAATGTGTGGAAGAATCTTTTCACATCAAATTTGAGGAAACTGATCCACATGAGCCTAAATCCTCTCTTGAAAATCTTGAAGAATATTTGACTATTCTGGACCTTAATGATAAAACTAAAGAACCGGTTGTAAAAATATCTAGTTTTGGACATATGCCAGAATCCTCTTCTGTTGAACCTGAACCTATAGGTGAACCTGAAATTTCTATTCCTACATTTACATGGTCAATTAGGATTCTAAAGAATCATCCATTGGATGCTGTTGTTGGTAATCCTGATAGAAGGACATAGACTAGAGCTTCTCAAATAAACCAGGTTGAGCATCAAGAATTTCTTTCACAGATATAACCTAAAAATGTTAACGATTAAATAAATGATGAATTTTGGGAAATGGATATACAATAAGAGTAAAATCAATTTGAAAGAATTAAATTCTGGGAATTAATTGACAGATCCAAGGACACTTTGACAATAGGCACTAAATGGGATTTTAGAAACAAAGTTGATGAATCTAGAAATATAGTTAGAAACAAAGCTAGGATTGTTTCATAAGGATATAGTCAAGTGGAAGGTATAGACTATGAGGAAACCTTTTCCCATGTATCTGGATTAGAAGATATTAGGATCTTACTTTCCTATGCTGCTCATCTGAATTTCAAGTTATATCAAATGGATGTCAAAAGTTCTTTTCTAAATGGTTTTATAATTGAAGATGTTTATGTTGAACAACCACCTGGATTTAGTAATCCTCATTTTCCACATCAAGTTTTCAAACTTTCTAAAGATTTATATGGATTAAAACTAGCTCCAGGAGCTTAGTATGATATACTTAGTAAGATTCATTTTTCAAAAAGTTTTATTAAAGGGATTTCTGATCCAACTCTTTTTATTAAAATAATTTCTAAAGATATTTTGATAGTACAAATCTATGTTGATGATATTTTCTTTGGATCTTCGAAGCATTCCTTATGTACTGATTTTTCAAAGAGTATGAAAAATGAATTTGAAATGAGTTTAATGGGAGAACTTAAATATTTTCTTGGATTTCAAGTTTTTCAAAATTAAAATGGTATTATCATGAATCAAAGTAAATATACAAAGGATATTTTAAAATTTTTTGGTTTGGATAGTATTAAGGAAGGTGATACTCCTATGAGTACAGTCTGTAAATTGGATGCAGATAAAACTGGGAAACCAATGGATCAAACCAATTATAGAGGTATGATTGGAAGCTTACATTAACTTACTTCTAGTCGACCAGATATTATGTTTGGGGTGTGTATGTGTGCAAGATTTCAAGCTAATACAAAAGAATATCATTTACATGCTGTTAAAATAATTTTTAAGTATCTTAAACATACTAAAAATTTGGGTTTGTTTTATCCAAAAGGACAATCTTATGAATTAATGAGTTATTCAGATGCTGACTTTGTTGGATCCAAGTTGGATAGAAAAAGCACATATAGAACATGTCATTTATTGGGAAATGCCTTAGTGTCTTGGTGTAGTAAAAAGCAGAATTTTGTAGCATTGTCTACTACCAAAGCAGAGTATATAGCTGCTGGTAGTTGTTATGCACAAATTCAGTGGATGAAACACACTCTTTTGGACTATGGATATGACTTCAAGCATGTTTCTATCGATTCTGATAACACTAGTGTAATAAACATTTCAATGAACCATGTATCTCACACTAGGACCAAACACTTTGACGTAAGGCACCACTTTTTTAGAGATCATTACCAAAAGGGTGATATTACTCTTGAATTTGTAGGTACTGAACATCAATTAGCCGACATTTTCACCAAACATTTATGTTCAGATAGGTTAAGTTACATTAGACATGAGTAGGGAATGATTAACCTTGATCAATAGATGTCGCACCGATATAACCTCACTGATGTAACCTCACCAATGTAACCGTCGCGATGTAATCTTACCGATGTAACCTCACTGATGTAACCGCACTAATGTAACTGCACCGATGTAACCTCACCAATGTAACCTCAGTGATGGATCTCACAGATATGAATTCTCACCGATAAACCCTACCGATGAGTGTGTTGTTTAAAACTTCTTTCTACCACCAGAAACTGAATCGTTTTTACTTTATTTTATTTCAGTTATTTATTATATGATTCCTAAATGATAAAACTAAGTCCTAGTTACTTCTCAATCCACCAAGCCTCAAATCCTTTATGCTAAAACCTAAGATCATTAATCTCTCAAAAACCCTAAATCCCTCAAACCACAGATAAAAAAACCAAACTCCCTACCATCAGAGATGACTCTAATGAGACAAGTGCAAAGAAGCAAAAGTATGATCCAGAAGCAAGTGGTAGTGTTGGTAGAACTAGGCCGGGGAGGTGACTAGTGAACCCTCATTTTCAGAATAGAGTTATTATGATCGAAACAGATTTGTGCATAGAATGGTTGTTGTCTAGAAAATTGTTAGTGCTCGAGTTGTTGGATGATCAAAAGTGGGTAGAGTGCTTTTCAAACAACAATGGCCTCTACTATCCGAAGCTAGTGAAACAATTTTATGAGTTTGTGAGTTTTGACAAGTCATAAGATGAAAACCATGTGATTTATTTTGTGAATGGAAAGGAGATGTATTTTTCATCTGTTGAGTGGGCTAAATTCATGAAGGTTCCACACGAAGGTGTATCTGGATATGTCTCGAAATATTTTCCACCTACAAGTAATATATTCGATTATGAGTCTACCTTGGAGGAGCTCACTAGTGATGGAAATCAAAGACAAGTAGTGGCTGCTGAAATGGATGGAGAGAATAGATTGCTGTTCAAATTTGTTCAGCATGTCTTAATACCAAAGAGAGGGGATTTTCCAAATTTGAGATATCGGGATTTCTATCTCCTATAACTCTTGAGACATTGTGTGAAAGTAAATCTATGTAGATTGCTAATGTTTCAGATGGAGGACATGACTAGGCCAAAATCAAAGACCAATGCCCTATTCATTGCCAAGTTGATCTCAGTAATGATCAAAGTGAAAGGGGTAGCAGAGTCTCAATATGAGACAGTATTAGTAATGAAGAATTTTTGTATCATAACCACAATTTTCAAATATATGAAGATAAACTGGAACCCATGGAGTGGAGAGTGGGTTATTGATGATAGGAATGTTTATGATAAATTAAATATTTTAAATCATCCTTCAAGGCATAAGGATGTGAGGTATCTAGGTCTAGGACCTGCTGAAGAAGATCCAGAATACAGTGATGAAACTGATGAAGAGGAGACTTCTATAGCTGATGGAAGAGATCTTAACTTAGCCTCATGTCCTAATGCTGAAATTGTATCTTTAGAAAAGGAAGCCTTAGTAGAAGAAGATACAACTGCTGATGAGGAAGAGAATCCAGTTCTTGAGCATGAAGAAGAAAAGGAAAATGAATCTGAAGCCTCTGATTTTGTCTGCTTAAGTCTGAGTCCATTAATTGGAAGCTTAGTTGTGCCTACTAAGGATGTAGTAGAAGCAATGGAAGAAGTTGTACCTAATCCAGAGGAACCTCCTGCTATTGCAGAGATAGAATTGATAGTAGAAGATTCTTCTAAGGAAGAAATACCTACTGAGAATGTTGTTTTGTACATGGTAATGCACCCATTGATGGGGAGTATCAAACCAAGTTTGGAAGTGTTTCAGGGGCTGTTTAGATTGAGGACTGGGAAGAAGACATAGGTTTGGTGGTTTGTGGATTAGATTATCCCGACTCTGATATTGAGGTATCACTAAATAGACCAAAAATCATTTATTATGTTGAGACTAAGTTGTTACCTGAAGATGTGGTCAGAATGCATGACCTGGATAATTTGAAGAAAAATGTTAAGGTCGGTTTTGTGGAAGATACAAGGAAGATTGAAGTTTCAATGGTGTCATCAATTCAATCGATTATGAATGACTCAGTGGCCAGCATAGCATCTGAAAGGGCGCCTATTTTAATCGCTCTTGCTGATATGATCACTAGGGATGATCTTGAATCCCTAAAGGATGAGCTGAAAGAGTCCTTTAGTGCTTCTGTTGCTAAGTTGAAGAACTGCTTTGTTGAAGAGATGAGTAATTTTGAAAAATATTTTGAACTCTCTCTCGGTTGTAATATGTCAACCTTTATGGAATAAATAGTGGATGAATTTATAGCCATCCAGACTCAAGTATCTATACTAGAAGTGGATGTTGAAGCTCTAAATAAATATTTTATCTCTTTAGAATCTTACACGAGTTCAAAATCTCAAGCAGATAAGGACTTAGCCTATGTCAAAAGTGTTGTGAGCCAAATGGTTTCAGTGTTTGAAGGTTTTAAAACCGCTATGAAAGAACATGTCAGCACCCAGGATTCCCAAGTGAAAAATCTTATTAGTGGGTTGACCAAAAACTTCAAGTAAACAGTAACCATCTCTTTGGTTCTATTTCTTCTAGACCTTCAGTGTATTTGAATCAGATTCGAGCTGTGATGAAGGAGGAGCTTGGTTCTGCATCAACCAGTGGCTCTGTGGACTCATCCTACCTGTGAAAATTTGTGATTTCTACTAGAGATTCAGCTAGGTAAATAATAAAGATAGTCCATGAATATACGAGAGAAGCTTCTGCCTCTCATAATGAAGTGAAAGACAAGGTAGACTCCTATTTCCAAAAGTTTTACACCAGGCATCAACTCAACAATCACTTCATACTTCTGTTGGAAAACCTGAAGTTACCTTCTCTCAATCAAGCCTTCAGAGAGAAAGTCAGCAAACTAAGGGAATTGACTCCAGCCTTGGAAAACTTCATGGAGAACAATGATGATTTCATATCTTTTATGGAGAGAGGAGGAGGAATAATTATGGATTTCAGAAATCTTTTGCTTCCTTTCCTACATGTCGATGCTAGTCCAGTGATTGTATCTCTAGATTTACCTTCATATGCCTCTACTACTTCTCATGTTCAAATGACTCTTGCTCAAGCCATTAGAAGCCTTACACCTATGATCACTCAAAGAACTCCTCAGTACAGGCCAGGCACAGTTTCTGTGGCTCATCCCCCTGTGATCATTTCGGTAATTCCCAAGCCTTCACCAGCATCAACACAGTCTGAATCCTCTTCTGATCTGAAGAGCAAATAACACATTGAGGATGTGGATTGAATAGGCGGCTAAGATGTTTGATAGGAATCCATTTTATTTTTTTCTTTCTATGTACATTTTTGCAACATATAATACAATTGGCTTTCTTTTCTTTCTCATTTTGTACCTCTTATCATTGTTCTTTCCCACTTTTAGATTATCACAAAGGGGGATAAATATTATCAAAGTATCAAAGGGGGAGAAATATTCTCAATGGGGGATAAATATTATCTAAGGAAGAGCTATTATGCTTTAATTCTACCTCTGATACATTGTGTTCTATTATATACTATTTTCTCTGAGATAATTTAATTTAATGATTTATCCTCTGATACAATTACTCTTTTTTTAAACTATAATATCATAAGTTGTGATTATCAAAAAGGGGTAGATTACTGACCTCACCTATTTTGATAATCCCAACTATGCTTTCACATACCTTGAAAATCCATACTATGCTTTCACATACCTTAAAAATCCTAATTAATGTTTATCTATATTCTAATTCGCTCAATCTATGACATTCTATCTGATAATAATATTAAAAAAATCCTTGAAATATTTTAATCAATGTTTATCTTTGTTTATATAGGTTTTATAGAAATTGTAATCCAATAAGATATGTTTTGCATAAAACAGATAAGTGTTAGTCACTGATCTGCGTATAGCTACTGATATAGAGCTACCAGTACTTAGTATATCGATAGACAGAGTCACTGATAAGCCAAGGTCACCGATACGCAGAGCTACCGATATGTACAAGTCCACTGGTAAGCATAGAACAAGGTCACCGATATAGATAGCTACCAATAGAACAAGTCTTCCGATAGTACATAATGGATCTTCTGATATGCATAAGTCTACTGATACACATATCACTGAAACTAAGAGAGATATTGATACAGACAGTCACCAATACATAGAGCTACGGATAGACCAAGAGCTACCGATATACAGATTCACTGATATAGAATGAAGCTACTAATATAAATCAGAGCTGCCGATAGATAAAGAGCTACCAACAGAATGAAGTCACCAGTATATAAAGCTACTGATAACAAAAGTTACTCATACAAAGAGTAAGAGCTACCGATATCAGGAGCTACCAATACAAGTTCAAAGTGCTACCGATGGAAGCTCACTACTACACAATGTCCACCATACCCATCTACCAACAGAAGGTTACTAATGATTGACCAACTAGTCAGACTCTATACTCTCAATATTATTTATTTATTAAGCTAATGGTTACATTTGATGTTTTTAATGAAGTTAATGTTATTTAATGATATCTGTTGGTATGTCATGGAACTGTACCTTGTACCCATGCAAGTGGTAATCATTCTTTTTTACTAGAGATGACAACTATAGAAGGAAGGACAAAGATTGAACAAAAAAGGACACACATGAGATAGTGAATACAAGAAGATCATCAAAAATTAAACTAAGAAGGTACATGAAGTGTGATGAAAGAACTGAAAAGTGGTACATATGGAAAGACTACATCCATACTCCAAGAACACTGGACATAAACAAAGAAATACATTTCTAGATGATAACACAAGCTACATATTGAGTGAAGAACTAAAAAAACACTTCTTGCACTTATGCTGATAAGCTGAACCTGAAAACCACAGAAGAAAACGACACTATGTTTTTCAGAAAAAACTAGAGGACTTAGAATCTTTTCTGACCAATCAAACGAGTCCAGAGCTGCACTGTCAATCACTAAAGATTTTCTAAACTCATTCATAGTTACTCTAGTGATTCTTTTATTTAAATTTTGAGTAGTGTGTGTACCTTGTTTATTTTTACACACACACTGTCTCCTGAGATAAGATGGAATATTTTTAAATCCTCATTCAAACTCTATAACTCCCTTGTATCCCACTGTGGGTAATGGTAGAGGTTGAGTAAGACCTGGATAGCTGTGAGTTGTTGTTTTTATTCCCACGTAGAGCTGTGGTAGATGTCGTTAAACCTGGACAGTCTTTACACTATTGTTTACCCTGATCCATGGTGTAGATCAATTTATATAAATTGTTTGAGAGGACTATGTCTCATCTTGAGATTGAACCTCTTGGTTACATCAACTGTGCATTTTAGTTTAAGTCATAAGTATACTATATATATTTCATATTCCACTGCTAACTACTTTGAAATATAATTTGTTTTAAAGTTACTTCGATAGTTAAATTAGCAAGTGCTTATACTTATTGTAAACCAGTAAGTTAGTTTCAAAAGTCAATTTAATATTTAGATTAAATTTACTGAGACCTAATCAATCTTTGAGAAACGAATTGAACATTTACAATCTGTATAAATTCACTATAGTTTAACATTGTTTTTAAATAGGGGTATTTTAAGAGAAGTATTTTTGACAGACATTTTTAATTGGAACTCAATTCACCCCCCTCTTGAGTATCCAATTTGACCAATATTTGTAGGTTATATTAATAAAATATTAATCACATGTTATTTTACACATATGATCATATTATATTTATGTTATCTTTGATGTCTCCAATGTTTACCCTTACTAATAATTTGAGCTCTCCCTTTCTTATCTTTCCTTTACCCATGTTATAAATAATGGTATTAAGTATGATATGTCTAATAAGGGTGCTAGTTATAAAGCACTTAATCAGATATGATTTCATTCTCTTGTGAACAAGTTGTTTAAGCATCTATGTTTTGAAAGATACTAGACCTATATGATTCTATCATGGGCCATTATGTTATGTAATGAATATTTATTTAAAATGATGTAATATATATGTATAAAAATTATGGGTCACTATATATGATACTCCACTTGATAAATGAATTAACTATGAGTTAATGAGTTTTTTAATCCAATAGTTTTCCTTATAACTTTAAGTTACTATCAATTGCATTGCATTGTCTTTGAAGAGTGGTTTAAGGAACATCTCCCAAAAGAATAATCAAGTGACTAAGTAATCTAAATATATTAGTTCATGGCCATTATTATTTGAATAAACAAGTGAGAGAAATTTATGTTTGATAAATCTATAATATCTAAATTTGTAATCAAGATAAAATTATTAATAAAGTAATATTTTTTGTATAAAAAATGAGAAATAATACCAAAAAAATCACAATTATTGGTACTAGACCACGAATATATCATTAACGAAACAAATTCCAAACTATCATACATGTTCGTGCACATAGTACTATTATGTGATAGAAAATTTAATGTTTTTTATTCTACACTTATGTATGATCCCTCTCATGAAGAATATAAGGATGAAAATGAGTCTTATTGGAGACTTATGGATGATTCATTTGATTTTTACATCATAATGTTTTTATCAATGTATAAGGAATTTCAAAGGACACATGAGTACATGGATGGATAACCATGTTATCTCATGTCCCGTATATTTTCAAGGAGAATGTGTAGCAAGAAATGAATGAAGTTATCACTACAATAAACATTTGTAGATTGAATGATATAATTTTAGTTGGTCCTCATGTTTTCAAGATGATATAGTAACATCATTGATTAGAAGAATTAGGATTAAATTTAAATGATGATCTTTAAATAAATCCCATTGTCTTTTCCTTGTCCCCATAATACTCTAGTATAATTAAGAAATATAAAATTAATAATGTGGCAATAACTATTCAATATCTATTGGGTAAGGTTTTCCAATAAGATAAGAACATGAAAAAACTTAAATAATCAATTCTTATTGTAAATAAGAAGAAAGACATAGAGAAAAGGCTAATGGAATGTGTAATGCTGAAGGAACCCTCATAATTCCCATATATGAAACTAAATATAAAAAGGTAGAGAATCTAATATCAGTTTACTTTCTTCATATATGATCAGATATACTATCGGAAGAGTAATTATAAAGAATTAAGGAATAGAAAAGAAGAATCTTATACTTTTGGTATATTCAGAATTGAATGTAATGTATCTATTTCACTCCATTATTATTATGAATAACTTTTGATCCACACATTTTTTTCCAAATATATTATCTAATGAAGTTTAAAAATATTACAATATAGAAATTGATCATCAAGTAGCTGATAGATATTGTCTTCTATATCAGCTAGAGAGGATTTCATTCCCATATGTTCAGTAGAATGATTCTTATAATTAGAAAAATATTATTATGCATTAACCATAAGTTATCTTAGATTCAAGTTTAAATACAATGATACATTATTTAATGATTTAAATAAATGTTGTTATATTTTACCACCCATTAATAAGAGTTTAGTTTTAGTTTAATTATGGTTTTCAAGTTTCAATTGTCAATGAGGAATATAAAATATAAAAATCAAATAATTTCTATTTATATAATTTTAATTATTGATCAACTATGTCCAAAAAATATATCAAGGAAATACCATGTAAATGTAAACTCCTTCAAGTTAAAACTCCAAGGCATTTTAAATGATTTCTTATAAGGTTCAAAGTGTAAAGGATAGTTTTTCACATTAAATGTTATAAACCCACAAATATTATTACACTATTTTAGAATTATTCATGTGAGCTATATAATTTATAAAATAGAGGTAAATTTATATACTTGATGATATTCCTTTAATAAATTTAGTTAATGTAAAGGTGTTGAGTGGGATGTTCTTGGTTGAAAGATAAGAAAAACATCAAGCATGTAAGCCTAAGAATATCATAACGAAGTAATCACCATTCCTTAAATAATAGAGTGGAATTATTCATATTACCTTTTACACAATATAATAACAAATAAATTAAATAATTTATCGATGATGAGTCTTATAAGTCTCATATGTCATCCATCATCATTTTTTGGAATCATTTATAGATAACAACATTAACTCTTTATCATTTTCAAATGATAATGAAAAATGGATATCATATATGTTATAAAATAAAGGAAATATATTTTGTCACAAATATATCTATTTATATGCAAATTTTTTGTTAATGATATATTAAGAAACAAATTCCATAAAATCTTAGTTATTTATCACAATGGTTTCTAAGTATTTTTATAAACCCTTAAGAAAATTTGTAGTCAAGTGTAAGATAATGTTTTTATAAAATGGTGTATATATCTATTTGATATAGTGGGGAAATTTATACTTGGGTAAAGTCAAGGCCAAATATACACAATTAGTTTTAATAAAAACATGGTCCATAAGAGTTCAAGAAAAAATATTATTCTAGTGAAATAGACTACATAAGAATGAAAAAACCAAGGAGATGTAGTTATATAATAATAACTTTAGGTGATACATTATTAATTTAGAATTATTAATATATATAATACATGGAACAAGAAAATTTAAATGATAAAAAATGGGTAGTGTATATGAATTTATAAAAATAGATTCAATGTACCAAAATCAAGACTGTGTTTTGGTAATTCCTCAATTTGATGAAAAGACTACTGGTTCATAAAGGCTATTTAATTTAGAGTTGATCATGTATCTTACTGTAATAACATATAATTATGTATTGGTTTTTAAAGGCTTCATATTAGTTAATGTGCTGACGATGTCAAAACCAATTCACTAATAGAAATTTTTAAATCCCTTTGTATTAATATGGCTAGAATATCTCCCATGAGTTTTATATTAATAATTTATGTATCTATTTATAGATCTAAGAGGACATTAAATCAGAGGATAATTATATTTAAATGTTTATATATGAGGTTAGTTGTATTTATATTGATTTCCTAGAATAATATATTGATCACGTGTGGAAAAAAATTTATTAGTCTTATAGTTAGTTATGATTTTGATTAAATGAACTATCCAAATAACGACTCAAATTAGTGACCTAATTTCTATGGTAAAGGATCTAAGGAGGTATATTTTTTGGTTTCTCAAACCAAGGTAATTTAAAAATATATACAAGGTGTTGAAAAAAATAATTATTAACAACTCAATATGGATTTAAAACTTATTCCACATGGCCTAAATCTCTCCAAGAAGACATGTATATGACAATAGAGGAGAAAAATATGGTGAATATAATTTCATATGGATAACTAAAGGATTTATAACATATTTCATTATATGCAGTATATTTTATATTGCTAATATATATATATATATTATGTTAGGTAAATATCTAATTAATCAATAAAAACTACACATTTAGTGGTAAAAATTATCTAATGATGCTCAAGAAAGTATAAGGGATGTGTACCTAGAACACGGAGAGGAATAAACACTAGTTATAATTTGATATAACATCATAGTTAGGATAAGGAAATTATAAATTAGGTCTCACTAAAGTAAGTGGTTTGCATATCTATTAATCCTAAGTATGATGTAGGTTCTAATGTTGCAAAAGAAATAGTATAATATATAGATTTATTTATTCTATTTAATAGGATCATAAATAGGTATAAAAATATTATGATAAAATAAATTATCATAACATTAAAAAATATTAATAGTTAATATATAATTTTTTACATATTATAGAAGGGTTTTACATTGTTATAATATCTCATGATTGAGGTTTTACTCAAATAGGTGAAGTGGTAGTTAATAGAGTAACCATGAAGAAAATGTGGTAGCTTGCATGATCAAATAAATAACTCAGATAAAATATGATACTATCATGTCAGATATGACAGGTTAATGGTCAACAGGTAGTCTCTAGTAAAAGTGGGAATTTTTTTAAAGTGGTTTCGTTATCCATATCTTCAGAAACACTACTAAACTACATTACCATGTATATAAAGACCTATGCATGATGTTTTCTTACCATAATAGTGTTCGTACTTATATATAAACTATTTAAATGGTAATTTCCATATATTATTTAGTGTATCAAAAGGATATATATGTTCTCATCTATAATTCGAACCTTGAGATAATATGACAATAATCATAAATATATATCATATGGTCTAGATACAATATTCTGATAGAAAGCATATGATTACTAACTCTCAGGTGATTAAGGATCATAATAAGTGAGACTTCTTCTCATTAAGTTCACACATAGTGATCTAAAATAGAATAGATCATGAGGTTTGAGTAAGAAATTATAACACCACATGTTTTTAGCTATCATTGGTTATTTTTAACTACGAGCTTGTGTATTGGTATATGAATTTGAGTTCATTTTCAATGTTTATCAGTTTATTTCATTATTTTATGAAATATGAAATCCATAAAATTTAAATTTTTGTAGAGGTATTATTCATCTAGTGAATCATTAGTGGTATGGAATTAATTAGATGATCAAGAAAATATGTGTTACTTTCTTATAGTAGAAGATATGGTTGTCCACATGATTAGGTTATTATTTCCTTGAATAAATCCATTTCTATATAATAGTAAGGAAATATCATAATATATATTCAATAAAGATAAATATATAATCAAATAATGGTGATGCAAACTATGTATATTAATTTTAAGATATTTGTGGGGAAATAGATTACATTACACAGCACATGTTTGAATGGGGTTTTAGTAAGAACCGTATATTCTTATCCCTTTAGGAGACATAATGTGTTGTTAGATTCCATCTTCTAGTAATGAATTTGAATCACTTTTATTTAGATAAGGTCATCGATAGTCACGCAAAAATTTTATCTGTAAGTTCCACTGTAGAATCCCATAATTTTCATACATAGATTTTAAATCTTAATATATTTATATTCAATAAATAATAGTAGAATACGCACCAAATACATAAAATTTTAGTTTCTTTGGAAACTTCGTTACAAAAATATTGTTTCAAAAAATATCTACATCATATGCAGAGATCATATGCTCAGTGAGGGTAAAAAATGGATCTACCAATATAACTTAAGTATAATGGTGTGAGAATAGGATCCTAACATCTGAAAATGTTACCTTGTATATCATGGATCATAATATTGATTCATGGAATAAATCTTATAATTTTATAAAACATGAATCAAAAAGGATTCAAAGAACTTGATCCATTAGATCATAGCATTTGCATAAGACATAGCTTTGTGGAACACACATAAGCATTCAAAATATTTTACATAGTAGTGATTAATCTTTTATAGGACTATCATAGTGGATTGGGTTCACTCCCCAAAACATTATAGTAATCAATGTTTAATCCCAAGACTTTTATTGTGGAAAGATTCACTTTTTGAATTGGGTACACTACACATTCTAACCTTATTTATCTCATGAGATATCTATCTTTACCTAATAAATTGGAGGGATATTTAATTTCATGACCACTATTCCCATAATAAAAATTAGATATATGGTGCACCAAAATAAAATAAAATATTCATAATATCATTGTACATGAAAATAAAAGGTATTCATTGACATCTCATCAGGGAATGACCTATGGAAAGAAACATATTTCTTAATCTTTTCATCAATTCATCATAGAATAACCCATGTTTAAAGAAATGAGTTTCAGAAACATATTTTTACCACATTGATAAACATTTCCTAGAAATAATAAGGATGGTGTAATTGGATAATATCCCTGATAAGGGTTATGAAACAAAAAAGGATTCTATCATATATGGTAAATTATTTTAAAAGGTCTCCTATATATTTTCGTATGGAAAATTCCATTTTGACTTTGAAATCACTTAGTTAAAATCTAAAAATTTCACAAATATTAAAGAAAAAATTTTCATTGAAAATATCCTTGGAAACATATCAATAAAGCTTGAAATAATTGGTTAGTATTGATGGTTAGAAATTTCATTAATACAATATACATTAAAATAGAAATTCCATTCACTTTCATTGTAAAAAGTCAAAATAACCTCATTCCAAAAAAAATCATTAGATTTTTTGAAAATAAAAATCAAACTCATTTGAAAATGAATTTACATAATCATTGGACAAAAATAAATACTTTCATTAAATTATTTTTAGAAACCATGTATATGAAATAAAGTTCATTTTCTACTGAAGTGAAAAATAAAGATATCTTTCCATTAAAAACATTTCATTGATATATTGAGTTCTTAATGAGGAAAAAATTAAATGAAGACATTTAACATCTAGATATAACCATATGATAAGAAAATATATCACTTTATTGAGATGTAGATCATGAAATTTAATTATTTGATACTTAATCAGAAACAATATGACATCTACCAGTCAATATCAATGTTTCACTAAGGGGTATGGGGTATAAATCAGTGATATCTTTTTATTTTATGTTTCCTTTATTTTGAAACAACATTCACCTACTATTAAAGAGCTATCACCTTGATAAAAATAAAAAAAATCAAATATCCACAAGAAAATATAAATTTACAAGGTTCAATACTCAACAGGATTAGATATATCCTTAGTATGATTTGGAAAGAATAAAAAACAACACAATCCACTAGAAAACAGTACTTTTTTATGAATACCATGAGTAGGTTATTCCCCTTCACTTGTTTAGAACTATGTTCATTAAAAACTGGATGTTTTTTGAGTAGCAAATAATTATGTAATACAATTTTTTGTAACAAATGTTTCATAGTGATTCTTGGTCAACTTTTTAAAATAAGATCTTCAAAACAATTATTTTATTTCCTACCCAACAATGAGCATGAACTTCTTATGGTCTTCATAATGACACTCAAACCAATTTCCCATTTTTATTCTCCAATGAAATTTCTAAATATAGAAATATAATAATATTACAAAACCACAAAAATAATTCTAAATTGCTTAAACCCTAGTTCAGAAATTCCATCATGATTGCTCAAACTGATCTTGGAACTTTGATAATAATCTTCTCTCTTCTCCTTATATTTGGGAAACTGTCACACAAAAACATGATTTGGAAACTCCATATATCTAAAAACATTCATCACTACTCCTTATCTCTATACCCATTAATAGTACAAGTGTAAAAATGTACAAATTACTTCTTCTATTTATTGGTTAGCCTAAAGCAGTTAGGTCCAGATTCTGAAAAACATTAATGTTCAACCAAATTTCCCAAAACATAAATTTTCCTTTAAATTTGGATACATATTTGACTTATTCATTGAAAATATACTCTTTATTTCTTCTCAAACCTACTAAAATATTCTCAAAGCTTTAACTTTATTGAGATCTTTTAAAAATTCTATAGTATCATTCCAATTGTCAAGACGATATCTTCATTATGATGTAGAAATATGGTCAGTGTTTTTTTTCTTTATCCACATGAAAATAAATCAGAACAGAAGACATATCATTACGATGATATATATGAAATAATAAATGGAAACACTAAAAGTCATTATTCAAGAATCATTCAAAGACATATATGACCCCCTTGACAACACTTCGACTAGATTCATGAAATTTTGTTTTTCTTCTTTTCTCAAACTGATGATCTAGATTTTGATGAAGTTATCAATGTCATCCTTTCCTAATTTAATTGGTATATTCTCTACTCTAAAAAATCGGTGTAAGCACCATTCAATTACAACCTTTTTCTCTTTACTAACTTATTATGGAAAACAACTAGATAATCATTTTATTGAAAATGGTTGACTACATTATTAATTTTCATCCATATGATTGTTCTCTTATATTCATGCATTGGTCCCAATAGAAATATATTTTATTTTTATTTTTCATTGGTCCCTAATACTCCCTAATGAAACAAATTTGACCTCCGATTATCAATGGTCCACCACATTTGATGGATCGGTATCAGCAGCTTCAACATCAATAAATCCTTTTCTTTTTGGATTATAATAAAAAAAACATTTTTCTCTAACGAATTTAAATCTTCTTGCACATTTTTTTGATAATAAACTAGTATCTTTATCTTTTCATGTCTCCCAGAAATTACACATCCTTCAAAAATTATACATATGAGGATTTCCTATTGATAAACTAAGATAAGCAACCATTGACCTGGGCTACTTATTCTTCTACAAACATCTTCTTATATATGAAAAACTCATGAATTTTTAGATATTTTGAGATTTTATTTTCCATGTTCTGAGTTAAATTTGGAGTATTATGACTTCATATTCTTACGAAAACTTTTGTCTTCCAAAAAATCCTCAATAATAATTTCAACACCTGTTTTCCTCCTTTTCTTTATCAATCTAAAATTATATGTATTCTAGAATACATATGATTTATGAGAACACTTTGATTAGAATTGTATCATTATATTTCATATAATAACCATGAATAATAAAATTTATCTTTTAATTTTGATATTGCATTCATTATGAACCTAATATTAGTCTAGTGATCCATTTCATCCAGAAAATATCTTTTCAATATGATGGACTATCTGAAGCAATTTGTGTCTGATTGCCCGAATACGATTATGATTCTGAACATCAACTTTTAAAAAATTATGGTGATTTATTCTTATTTGAAATTTCCTTGACAAAAAGATACAACATGTTCACTTAAAACTTGTTTTAGATTCCAAAAATAAATTCCATCCAACATGGTCCAACAAAGTCACTATAGACAATGAAACTGTCAAAAAAAACCCTTAATGCTTTGGTATCTTTTCAATCGAAATCCCCATTAAATAATAAATTAATATGAAACATTAAATATCATGAACATATGGATATTCAATATATATAATTTAAAATATTATATATACCCATATCAGAAAATAATATAGTTGTATAATATTACATATGAATTAAAGTTGATAATTTGAGATGATAAACCCTTACCTTACATTCCACTTACATAGAAATCACTTTGAATTCCAATATAATAATTTTAATTTTTTAATATTTATATAATAGATAATTATCCATTCATAAAATATCATTTAGGACCCCTTTATAAAATTTCAAAACCCACTTATCAATAATTATTTTTAAAATTTTCATTTCCGAGTGTTAACTATTTAGTTTATCATGTCAATTTTTGTTTAGTAGTTGGAGACCATGTACTTTGATCATGGTTATATCTTTTGAAGAATATAAATAATAATATAAATATTTATATTTTTTGAAAAAAAATAGTTATATTGGTTTAAAGGATCTGATATTTCACTAAAGCATCAAATTTTCACAAGAAGTGATACCCCATAGAAAATATAAGCTAGGAAATTTTCTAATTTTTGTTATCATGTTGTACAGGAAGGAAATCTTCGAATTAAAATATGGAATTTGAATTATATTTTAAAAATATGTAATGTAATTACTTTTCTATAGTATTTTTGGAGGTTCATAAATATTCATGAGGAAAAATTATTAATATCTATTAATTTTATAGAAGGTAATAATAAAATGTTACAATTATGAATAAATATTTCTCTCTAAATATTATATTTTATTTTGATATGAAAAATAGATCAATGTTGATATATCTAATATTGTGAGAGGGAAGTTTCATAATATGAGGATAGAGAAATTAATGAATTTTTTAACTCATTATAGATCATTCCTAAGGGAAAGTAGATAGTTATTGATCTATACCAAAAGATAGAGTATTCATGTTCTATATTAAATGGATGGTCAAATATATATTTTAGAACATATTTAAAAACCATATAGTGGTCAATAAGTTTCTATTTAAATATAGTGAAGGTTGATTTTTTTTCAAGTGATATTTTAAATAAACCTAGGAAACAGAATATCATTGACATTAATGGCACCACTATATATATGGTTTGTTAAAATAATGGTAAAACTGATTGGTCTTAGACTAAATGTAAACTTGTCTGTTTTTTTCTGTTAGAGAAGTTGATAACTTACTGGCAGTAACTCTTATGTGGAAGTTATCTAGCCATTAATCTTATAAGATTAGTAAAATAAGTAATAGGATTGAAATATAGTAAACTCACCTCTAATCAGGGTGGTTAGAAAATTCTAATTCATTGACATATTTCTGATTACATGCTCCTCGATTAATCTCGGTGTAGGTGAACCAAGTAACCTTTATGTGTTTGTGTTTTTTCTTATACATATTCTACATAAATTATTTTGTATTTGTGGGAAAATAATTATTGGAAAAATTTATTAAAGGGTTTGTGACTAAATAATTAAAAATAATCTATTTATTTGATCAATATATAATGGTTTATCATAAACATTTTCATGTCAAGATCATCTAGTGTAGTGAGAGTTAAGGAATTTGTGTTTAAGTAGAGAAAATTTAAAAAAATGGTTCACCCCCCCCCCCCCTTCTCATGGAGTATTTTACATCAACCCAATTTAGTCCTAATAAGAGGTATCCAATAATGGGTTCTCTGTTTGGATTTTTCTGTATGTGATCTGATTGGATCATAGAGTTAAAATTCATTTCCCCCCATATTCATGAGGTGGGTTAGAAAATGGAAATAATTTGAATAATATGAAGAAATACAAAGTAATTCAACATTATAAAAAATATTTTAACTAAATTGGGGCTTAGATAAAGGTATTTGATAACTTTATAATTAATATTATAAATTAATATAATAAATTATCAATTCATCAAATGGTTCTATAGTGCTGGATAAGGATATTTATATTCTATGTGATGATGTATCAATTGATTATAAATAGATAACAAGTAATCCAAATGCAGAATATATCTAATTAATAGAGGATATAGATAATGGGATATAATAATAAATCAACCAGTTGAAAAAGGTGAATAAGTATCAATAAATCCATGTTAAAATTTTAAAATTTGATGTTGTAAAATTCAAAAGATTGAAGAAGAGATGGATTAAATTGGATACTGATCTAAGGGAAATTAATGATTTTATGGTAGAAAATTTTGATGAGTTGTGCCCAAAAATGTATAATCTCAAATTTTAGGATAAGTATAAGCTTCTTCATTCAAAAAAAGTTCAAAATTTAAAGGCAATAAAGGATTTATTTTATGTTCACCTAAAGTAATTACTCAGAGTATCACAAAGATGAAGTAATAGATGGTATACTTGAATAACAGTTTGATCATATGAACACTAAGATAAAGGATCAAAGTGACATGATAGATATGGTATCACATGAATTTTTCAATGAGATGTCTATTGTGAAGACACCTAAGAAAGATATGAATACTTTACTTTATAATAAAATCATAAGGATAATGTAAATATAATATGTATTAATCTCATCTAAGAAGAAATAGAAGAAATCAAGATCCAAGGCTAATTCATGTATAAAATATTTTTTAATATTTTTATTTTTTTTTGTCCTTTGGTAGTTGATAATAATATGAATAATAAGTATTACTTATCAAATGAAAATAATAAAGTAATTATTATTTCATGAAGGTTATTTTCCCTGGTGAATCATATCCTTAGGCATGATGTAATTCTTTCTTAGAATTAGAAGAAGAAAACTATATTAGTTCCCAAGAAAATGGAAAACATTAGTATTTATAGAAAAACATTCTTGTAGGTCACTATAGGAGTTAAGGGGAAAATGATTCTTAGAGGAAGGTGTGGAGATATTTTCTGTTATTATAAAACTCATGAATATATTTACATCTTTTGTTTCAAAATATTGGATTATATTAATAAATATAAAAAAATCAGAAATGTTTTAGAAATAGAGTTATTAATCATAGAAGATAGTATATTAATATAATTATAGTAATTCATACTGGGATACCCATGTCCCAAATGAAATCTCATGATATGTACAATTGGAATAAAAGAAGAAAACTAGTATTTTTTATTGAAAAATATATTCGTTTTCAGAAATATATTTCATGGGATTATTAAACAATATATCCATGATGAATGGATATTGAAAAGTATATCAATATATATTTATGAAAAAAAAATTCATGGAAATATAAGTAGAATAATTTGTGAATAAAATAACAAAAAGTAATTAATGAATATATCCTTATTTATATGAACACCCAGTGAGGAAAAGATTCTATTGGAGGCCATCATTTAAAGAACAAGACAAAAAAAATTAAAATAATTTGGATTCTATCCAAACAAATTATAACCAGAAGATAGAGTAAATAATGAAGGATGAAGGAAAATGGTGGCCCATATTGAGTCAATATCTTACTTAACTTGAGTAAAGTGGAATTTCCCCTATCCATATATATTTAATTGATTTTTTCTATTTTTAAGGTGATGTATTTTATGGGTATATAGTATTTTTAGGTAATATTTATCAACATATGTAAGTAATATTGTGACATTCATTGGAGTTAAAATTAAATATTTAAATAACTATAAATGATATCTTGTAAAATATGGAATTACAGGGGAATGAGTTCGATAATAAAAATTAGACCAATGAAAAGTAGTGTATAAAGTGGAATCAAGGTCAAATTGAGGTGTTGGTGTAATGGGGATATACTATCCAATGGAATCATACTATGAATATACAAGTGTATATCATCAGAAGGAAAATCAATACTAATATTTTAATGCTTTATTTTTTTTAATATAACAAGTCATTTAGCATGTGATGTCAACTAATATTTTCATGATATAAAAAGGATACTAATAATAGAATAATTTCATGGTGAATATTAATTATATATTAAGTAATGAAGATAATAAATTAAGGGTAGTTTGGATATGAATACCAAATGGTGGTATCTCTATCAACCAAGTAAATAAACCTAATTAAGCATGTATATAAATATTTTATTAACAAGTTTCATCAATTGATTTTTAATAAATGGTTTTATATTTTAGGTATATATATGATGTAATAAAATGTAATATGTATTGAATCACACACTGTATAATTCATGTTTATTCAGTAATTATTTATTATTCTTTTTTTACTACATAAGGTGAGTTACTTAATAAAAATTGAGAATTGGGACTTCAGGAAATTTGTGGAAGTAGGTGAGTACAATAGACCAAAAAGAAATTATAACATTATATTTTGTTTTCTAGACTATTTTATGACTCATTATGTGAATATATTATTTATAGTTCATTTTTAAGTTTTAATTATACTCTCTAGAAGTATTCTATGTTGTATCCTTGGTTCATGGTATTTTATAGAGCTTAAATTCCAATCAATAATTGTACTAAATATGTTAAAAAAATATCTAAAATTAAATTTTTTTTAGACTTTGTCGAAAATGGCAGATCTCAGTCACTTAAAATATAATCCAAATTTAATATTAATAATGTTATATAATATTTTTTGAAAATAACCCAATGTTTTTTGGAGATAAAAATGGTGATGTCTTCAACAAACAAACAAATGTTATCTAAAAAGGGGTATCAAAGATTATATATGGTGTTTTTTGAATCAATAAGACTTAGGAGAATGATTTTGAAGCTAAATAGTAAGACCTTCTCTCCTAAGGTAATGTTTTTTCAAATTTTTATACCTATTATTTTTAGAGGAATAATTTCTCTATTTTGGTGTTGAAGAGGGATTAGAAACCACCTCGAATCTAAAAATCTTCTTGAACCATAATGGGGGAGTAGGAACCATACGAATTATAAAATGAATTACATAATATATTCATGATAGTTGGTGTTTCCAATAAATAAAAGGGAGATATTGTTATCATCTATTTTACATCCGGTGTTGGATTTGTTTTCAAAATGTGTTGGTTTAGTTGTGTAGGATTATTTGTCAGCAAAAGTTGGATTTTTGGAGTTTGAGGTGTTGAAACCAATGTTTATAAATTTTAAAAAAATATATTAGATGATTAGAATTTATATTTTAAGTGAATATATATGTTCTAGATAAAATTAGTTTCATAATATGGCCTATAATTTGACAAAATAATGATGAAACCTATGGAATGTAAATGTCATATATATATAAACTAATATTAATTTACTAATTTTACAAGAGTTGTTTATATGTTCTGTAGGAGTCATCAATATGTGTTTTGATTCTTCCTAATCCTCATTAGGAAGAGTGTGTATATACTTAGGGGATGCAATGTAAGGGTGACTTATATCATAGATTAAATTAATAAGGGATACTCCCTTTGTTTCTTTTGAGATAATTTTTGGTAAATATATGTTAAAATTTTTATTTTATTAAACACAAAATATGACTAATAAATCCTCCAATAAATAATAGATGTCATAAATCCAAATTTTTGAAATGTTATTACATGATATTTTTGTGTATAAATACAATATTTCTATCCATTTAGAAGACTAGATATTTGAACAAATCATAAGGCACAGGATATAGTCCCACTTTGTGGAAAATATGAGTCAAAATATTTCCATATTTTGAATATCCAATTTTATTGGAAGAAAATATAGGGAATAAAAGTGGAAATTTGACTTGGATTTTAAACATGATTATTTAATAGATTTTTTATTAGTATTCATAGAATTAGATAGTTCTTCATGAGGTAAAATCAATAAAATCTCTTAATTAGAGATAAGTTAATTATATAAAGTTATAATAAAGGATATATATTTCAGCATAAATATTGGATTCTACTTGGATTATAAATACATTTAAATATTGTCATATTTTATTTTTAAATTGTTGATTTATAGAATTGTATTATAGGTAAAAGAAATAGAATTTCATAGATAATATAGGAATGACTCTATATCTGATGCAACAAAATAGTGGTGAATCTTTTAGTTTTTTCATACTCACCAACTTGAATTTCTTTTTAGTGTAGTGAGAAAAGGAGATATGTTTTAAGGAATAACCCTAGTTTATAAATGATCCAACCCAAAATATTTTAAGGGTAGTGACCCCATGTATATCAGTAACCTTGGATAAACCCAACATCAATCAATGTGGTTAGTGGATTCATATTTATTATCACGTTACTAATTGATTTCTCCTTGTATTATCCCAATTCCTATGAACTATGTAAAATAAATGTTCCCTGTCTGATTTATTGGTTATATTTTAGATGACATAATTGGTGTGTTTTGTTAAAGAATAAAAAAAGAATATGATTTTAGAGATAAAGACTAAAGTAACAATAAAATAATTATTTTTGGAAGAACTAAATATTCACATTTTAAATCATAAGGGTAAGATTTTCTAGGGAAGTGAGAGGTTAAGAATTATCACATATATTACTCTTCTAATTAAAGTATAAAAACAAATGATCATTCTATATTTTTCCAAATAACGTATTATAGGATTATTTTTTATAGAAAATATAATTACTATTGGGTGGAGAAGGTATTGTTTGTGATCATAGAAAGCCCTATGAAAACCATAAAGCCACTTATAAGTGTCATCTTTTATCATCAACATCATAATAGGATTTTAGTTATCAGTGAGGTTGGATATGAAGTGTCTAATGTAAGTGAAATTACTCAAAATTCATCAGAATTATATTTGGTTTACATGAGAGGAAATATTATGTATTTATTTTATTGTTTTAAGATTGACTTCAATATCGTGATGGTATTCCCTGAAGCTGATGAATTTTCATGTTATTATCATGATATCATGCTTTTTTAGGATTATCATTAAGTTTATTTAACTCAATTTTCAAAACAATATCTCAATTATATAAAGTTTATCATATAATAATTTATATTTTTCCAATATTTTATCCATGTATCACTTTATAGACTCCCTATAAATGTAATGAAAATATAGAATATAATATTTTAGTAGGTGGAATTCTCGTTATTCATGAAAAAGTGAATCACTTCATTATAATATACCCATTGGGGTTACCTAAAGTTAGTGAACACATCTTCTTTAGGATCTATTTATATTTTGTTATATCAAGAATAACCTTCCATGAAGGGGATCACATAAAACTCTAATGTTTCATAAATAAAAATTTTGGTGATTGGGACTGGGAATTCATCCTTTAGGGAATGATGGTTGAGATCACTAACGTCAATACATATAATAATTATTTTTTTATTTTTCATTAGGGGAAAATATGGAACAAAAATTTTGGTATTGAAATTTATAAATGATGTTATTTTTTTATCACTAAAACATTCGCTTCCAAATTTGAAAACATGGTTCAAATTCATTCTCTTTGCGAAATGTTTGTAACTTTGGTGGTTATTTGAAAAACCTAGACTATGGGTAGCTACTAGGTGATCTACCTCAAGAATTTATGTGAAAATATATAAAAATAAATCTTAATACTTCCAAAGTAAATAGGTATATTTCTTATATTCCTCATGATTCTAGAAATCAATAATCTTAATAGGTCAAATATGTTTTTATAAACCAAAATTCACCTATCAATGTGCATCAGAGTTGGATAAGACACCTTTCCCAAATACATGAGAAGAATATTATAATTATTCCTCTTATTATTCACTATTATATAGACTAGAATACATAGTAATACCTTAATATCTAAGAGATTACATAGGATTATTTTTTCTTCAAACTAGATCACATATTTCTTTGAAATAGCTTGGCTCTTTTGGTGTAGATGAAACCATGAGAATCAAATTAAATGTTCTAAAATCTCATTTTATTCTTCGAGGGTTCATATACAAACAATCAAATATCCTTATTTGTGTTTTCAAAAATTAATTATACATTTTATTTGGTAAAGATACTTATGGATAGGATTGGTATGCATGGGCTTCACCAATGTTATTTCCCCAGTTGGTGGTGGCTACCGAATTGATACACCCACTTGACCATCAGACGAGAATAACATTATTTGAGGGTTTATGTTATTGACTAATATAACCGGTTATTATCGTAGATATATATATTTAACATCAATCTAATTGATATTCAATAGAATATGTTCATTGAGTTCTCTCTATGGATTGATAGGGGTGATTTATAGATAATTAGGGCTAGTAATATAAGTGGTGTCAATTACCGAAAAACACTTCACCTTCCTTTTTTATTACCCTAAGCCTATATACAAATATTACAATACTAAAAAGGGTATTTATCACCTTATATTACCCTGAATTTCCCAGAAATAGAAAATTGTAGGCATTGGTGATATGATGAGGAAACTGTTATTTACTTGTAGAGTCATAGTCTACCTACAAATATGTTATAAGTCAGGTAGTGGAAGAACACAAAAGAATTTAGATTGTGAAATAATACCGCTGAATTGTTTTCTTAGAAAAATCATTCATAATGATCTCTACACACTTTTTTTGTACCGATGAATTGTATATTAGTAATGAGACAAGTCATCTCATAGCATGCCTCAAATCTGAAGGGTATAGATCTGGATGAGGTTGAATTCAGAACTACTATCAAAAAATTCTTGAAAACTATAAATATCATTTTCATTTATAATTATGTACAAAATCATGATATCCTCATGTATGGAAATCTACACATATTTTTTTTGAATATAATAATTGTATAACACTATGTAGATATATTCCCTACTCAATATGTCCTTTATGTAGTGACTTTAGCCTCAAACTATTGAGGAATTGAAATATACACAACAAGTAGTTCCCTAAGTTATTTTGAGTGGTAAATGATTTCTAATGTTGATTTTTTATCCAGTAATACTAAGAGATGATTTATAATATCATACTTTTAAACCAAGGGTCTATGTTTCTATCCTTGAGGTTTTTACAAACATAGGACATGAAGGATAAAGTTGTTATGTTTGAGGGTTCATTACATGAATAGAATTAGGGAGTCTCTTAGTTATTACAGGGTTGGGTTTTACTAACTCCTCTATTTCATAGGGTTGACAAGTTTACTATTTTCATACTAATCCATTTACATTAATGATTAGATCAAAATACACCCTATTGGATTTGGGCATAAAATGATGTTCTAAATGAGATAATTGAAGAACCTATATTTTGGTCTTAACTACAAATATAACATCATCAGAAATGAAAACTTACCAGTGGGGTCCCCCATAACCTCATATTTTTTAGAATCTATAGTCGCATCCTTGATTATTAATTGGTAACTCAGGTTTATCTTTTGTCCTCCTCACCAGTAAAGCAGTTTATAAATTTTATAATAAAGACATAGTTATATTATGAATCCTCATCTAAATAAAATGATTAGGTTTTGTGGTCTTTGTACTCTGAATGATGGGGTTAATAAATCAAAGAGATCTCATACTATTTTAGGCACTATCAAAGTATTTTCATCATATAACCCATTCCACTGATGATTATTGTATAAAATCATGGAATATTATGATGATAAAAATATATAATTAGGTCATTCAAGGGGAATTTGGTTTATAGATAGGTAATTTAGTCCTTCCTATAGTATTTGATATGCCTAGGTAACTGATTTTCTAGTCATATTTTAATCAAATTTATGAGTTTTTAGGCTCAATACTTCTTATCACACTATATTTTCCATTATTTTTGTAGTATATATACATTTCACCTAGGTTGGGGTTCTTCCAAAAATTATATGTCAATAGTCAATAAAATTTAAAATCAAGTCCTTTAAGATGAAACATTCTTGGATACTATGACATAATATCTAATGAAATAGTTAGTAATCATTTTTATCATTCAAACTGACTTCATTGGATCTCCAAGTCCCCATAATTTAAACTATGTGTTTCTCTAGTGTTGTGACTAAAATTCATAGGACTTCTACTTTATGGAAGAAAAAACAGTATTCTTACAATGTTCTAAGTTTGGGTGTTTTGAATCCTTCTCTACATCATAAGGAGGGAAATATTTTTTTCATTTATATTCATATGATGTAATTTTATGATACTAAAAAGGCCAAAATGTTCGATATGACATCAATAATGGTTGAATAAGAAGGTTATAGATTCTTTTTTACAATATCTCTTCCCATGTGGTGATGATAACAGCTATAATTTGGATTCATAATGCTGATTAACATCTTAAAATCGATGTGATACTTGTGAAATCGATTGGAAACCAACATGGTATTTAAAAATATTATGTGGCATATACAACTAAGAAAATAGAATTACTTGTAATATCTATAACAACTTATCCTGAGGAAGATATATATTCATCAAATACATCAATCATTTATACCTGGTGATAAATGTTGAATCCCTCTCATTATCATGCATTTTATAATTTGGGGGGTAGATTATAGTAATATATCTCAACATAGAGATAAATTAGTAAAGTAATTGTCATCAAACATATTCCCAATTGGAGACAAAACTAGCTGGTAGGTTATTATACTAAATGAATTTTAGTCCTTCCCAAGATTGTATGAAGCACCTGACAATTGCCAATCCTACTTTTATGGTGTCCCCAATATAGGGCCACATAGAGAGGTGAAACACATGAATCAATTATATGAATCTTTCAAAAAATTGAATATTCGTAAATAGATTTTCCCAATGTTTGGTGGAGGTTAAGTCATGTCCAAAAAATCAGGATATTGTTTCTTCTTCGGTAACACTAGTGTACATCTCTTATCTATATCACTAATACATGTTTTATGGGACTCAATTGAATAAATTATTTTATTTGGAAATATATCCACGGTAAATTCTTGAGTAGATGTAGTTGGTGTAACTAGATAAGATCGATTCAAACATACCTACTATTAAAACCTATCTTGAGTCTTCTTGGGATGGATTTCTTAAAATGGTAGCATCTATTTCCCAAAGGGATGAAATTCATAGTATTCCACCAATATTGAGGTTAAATATACTAGTTTTTTGGGCCTCAATTTAGTGATATAACTATACTCCACTCTTTTTATTCAAGTGGTTACCTCTTATGAAAATATATTCATCTAAGTATGGATATTAGACTCAACCCTATAGATAAACTCTGTTGGTATATTTACTTTAACCAATTCATTATTGATTCCCCTTAAATTTTTCGAATCAATTTCATAATGAGAATTATTCTGCTTAAAAAAGTGTCTTAGATTCATTAGGTGAAATGTGAGATTTGGATACATCTATATCTTTCCCATTATTCTTAATTGGGGATATCCAAGTAAGAGTTAGCTGAATATTTAGATGATTTTTCAAATCATGAGTCTACCTCTATTAAACCCACTTTTTGTGTGGATATATTTTTTATAAATAATGAATATTGTAGTTTTATGTAATTATGTATTATAGAAATCCATGTTTAGTTATTCAAGGAGTTCCAAATCATGTTTATAAGAATAATTTTGGAGTTTTTATGAATTAAGTTATTATGAGTGATAATTATGTAGGACCCAAGAACCCCCAGTGAGGGGAGGGGAGAATCAGAGTGTAAGCTTTTCCTTTTAATGAAATTTATCTTTTCGCTTGATGGTCAGAACTTTTTAAACCTCTCTTTATAGAATCGTGGAGTAATAAAACATTTTTACGAAGGGAGACAACACAACAGTTTTACTTGGTTCTCCAATAAGGGGTAGTCCATGGAGAATATGTTGGCACTATGTTAGTCATAACTAAATCCACTAATCATCACTAGTTGTGTAATACATAAGTTCATACATTGTCACTATATTTTAGGAATTCTACTTTTACATGATTTTAGAGATAGAACAGTACCTCCCTCTGAACACTTCCATCAACTCTCCCTATCTCAATACTTTGTGTGAAGTCTCACTCAGTTTAATGACTTTATGTTCATTTTAGTAGATAAAAATTTAAGTCTTTTTCCCAGACTATCATGAAAATCTAATTACACCATAATCCTAATTTGATGTACTTGAAATCAATGTTCAATTAAACCAGATGTTTAATACTTTCACTCATGATTCTCCTTCACGGAGCTCACTACTACTAGAATGTAAACTACCTTCGAGGAACAAATTTCCTTCATGAATCTCACTGATCCATTGTAGAATACCCCATTATCATGAAACCCATTCTTCCAAGATACCTAAGAATGTTTCAATAATAGGAATTTCTTTTTTTGATGCTTAATAACTCAATTAATACTTGATTTTTGAAACTCTTACCCTTCATTAATTAATAGAGATTCAGCCTATCTCCAATTATTTTCATGTAAAACGAAGTGTGGTTAGCCTAAAATTTATAGGCTCGGACTTTCATGATTATCCCATTCCACAAATGCATTTTTTATGAAACTATTAAATCATTTTCATGAATCTAATTTACTTGTGAATCTCCAGTTAAATTTAACACACTCATGAATGTTATTATTGTCACAGAGATTATTATCATCACTTCACGCATTCATGATGATCCTCATCTTCAATAATATCATCCTTTTCGAAATATATTCTTCTTCAAACTTGTGTCTTTACCATATTTATGAATAATCATTCCTATGAAACTATCTTTCAAGATGTTTTCCTATTTCTTGTGATTTTGAGCCCAAAATTTGGGAAAAACATGAAAATGATTCCACCTTCAGCACTATAGTCACCTTGTACTTTAAGAACTCTTCCCTTGAAAAATCCCAGATCAACCAAGTTGGGATTTAAAAAAACAAAAATGAATCCTCTATTTCTAGAAAATAACATCCTTTCTTCCAAAAATATCCCCCTTTCGGTTTGTTATAAACCTATAGGAAAACTCAAAATGGAATCATCCGCTATCAAAACTTGATATAAGAGAAACAAATCATCCAACACTCTAAGTATACATGAGAAAATACTGATGTGTAAAACAAGAGGGAATTCATGAATTGGGTTATCATGATTTGAAATGGTTAAAGATTTCCAAGATAAGATATTACTTTTTCCTCATAAAACATAATTATCACCTTATCATGGAAGAATTGCATGGTTTGTCAAAAAGAACCTATAACCTGAAAACCATTATATCCTCTAGAAAACCCTCTAAAATTTTAATTTATTCATTCTCTCCCTTTATAAAAAACCCAAATATCTTGTATATGAACTTTTAATACTCAAAAAAAACATTCCACCTAGATCATATCTCCCCCATAAACCTACATAACTTCCACAAATATATTAAAATAGATAACATAAATGGGGAGTGGGGAGAAACTATAACCTCCTCATGCCCTGGGAGGTGAATTAACCTATCAAACACTTTTCATACAAAAGCTATGTTAGAATGTCATCCACATGGTCATCAGTTCCAAAATTCTCCTTTCTAATGACACATTAATCAAAAAGTTCCTTGATAAAGTGATATATGATCTCAATATATTTTTTATTATAATGATGAACTAAATTATTCATAATATCAATCAAACTCTTATTGTCATAGTGAATCAACATTGATTATTTAACCTCATGGCCAATATTAGTGATTTGTTGCATCATCCATGGTATTTTAGTTTAGGGCTTTATTTAATATATATATTATGCTTCAAATATACTAAGAGAAGTTCTTTATTATTTCAAGATCAACCAGCCAACACATTTATTTCAAATGAGGAATTCTTCACCACTTGTGGACTTTCTATCCACAACATATCTAATGAAGTTAGCATCAGTGAGTGAAGTTAATTCATTATCTCTTATTGTATCAAAGTATAATATAAAATTGGGAGTACCTTAATTATATCCCATGATTATTTTAATTATTTCCAAATTTTCTTATTTTATATAACATTGAAATTGGGATACAAAGAATCTTCCAATGATGATATCTTTTCATGGTGTAGTCAAGTACAATAAACTTACAATGATTCCTTAATACATTGTAGGATCTATAGAAGACCCATCCTCATGTATTCAATGTTTTATACCAACAAAAATTGGAGTCAACATTTGATTGGAGTAGAATATATTGAATTTATTCATCATCTCTCTTGAATAATTCCTCTAAGAAATGAAAGTGTAATATTTTTTTAAATAACATGTAACCCTAAAAAGTATGTGATTTCACCAATCATAGACAATTAAAATTCTGATTTCATGTGAACTATATATTCATCCCATAATCTATTCTTGGTTTTACCAAATATAATATCATCTACTTACACAACAACCATAAATTTATCTTCCATTGAATTCATCCCATAGATATTATGATCAACACTTCGTATTTTGAATTGGAGCTAGTTCAGATAAAAATCTAGTCGAGAATACCATTCACACGGTGCCTACATTAGACTATAGATGGACCTATTTAATATAAAAACTTTTAATTTGATATATTTAATCACAAGTCCTACTGGTTTTTCAATGTATAATTCTTCTTCAAGAAATAAATTTCAGAATTCTGTTTTGAAATCCATATGATAAAATTTGTATTCACCTTGAATTACTATATCAAAAAAAATCCTGATCAAATCCAGTATCTATATTGGAGAAAAACTTTCTTAGACATCAATTCCTTAAATATATGTATAGCCTTTAAAAACTGAGTGTTCCCTTTTTCTTATCACATTTCAATGCTCGTCAATTTTTTTAATAACCTATTTGTTCCAATCACATTGTGATTTTCTAGTATCGCAATCAAATCATGTGTCTTTCTATTTTCAACCTAGTATATTTCTTCATTCATTGATTTAACACATCATTAATCCTTGGATTCTTCTTCAAATGATGTTGGTTCCACAATTTATAGGAAGTCAAGATGTTCATCATTCCTCATTATCTTGGTCTATGTAGGTGATTTCCAGTCCCCAATGATGTTGGATTGATAAATTTATGCTATTATATTTCTCCTATGAGTTGTAGATGAGTTGTCTTTATCCATGGTTTATTATTCTAATTCTTATTCTAAATATTCATCATTTTTTTACCCCTATATGTTTTTCCTGCCTTCCTCTACATCTGATTTTGAATCTATTCCATTTATTCTTTTTCAAAATCTTCTATCATATCAGTATATAATCTCCTTGTGCTATTTTTGATTATATCTTATATGATATTGACATAATCACATTCTACAATTATTATAAGACCCCGACCTTAAACCTTACTTAATATTGAATAAAATGAATAATTCACGTCGAGGATCTTTTCAGGTTTAGAGTTTTAGAGAATTAGATCATAAAACTTGCATTACATTCCACATATAAACAAATTGGTTACATAAAGATAGTATTCTTCATTCCCATCAATGGAAACACATTTAAAATAAGACATGGATTATTTCTTGACACTTCATTGACACTATCATCATATCATGTACCTTTCCCTTGACCTGTGAAAAACATTTCAAAAAAAACTTGGGGTGAGCATAAAAAGCTCAGTAAGGGATACAGAAAGAATGAGAACTGTTAGTTTTTCAAACATCAAATAAACCATATATACTCTATCAAAGTAATACCTTCACCTTCATGAAGTAGTAAAAACTCTTCACTGAATAAAGTATCATTACTTACCTTTTTGTAACCAAAGGATTGCCATAAAATCCACAAAAAGAACACATAACGTATATAAAGGTAACTTGGGACATAATCTTACTTAAGTGGAATAACCATACGGTCGACTTCCACATATATCACTTAATGGAATAGCCATATGGCCAATTTCCATACATACTTAATGGAATAGCCATACGGCCGACTTCCATACCAAATGCATTGGAGGTTATAATGTAACCACCCGTCCTGGTATTCACGGCACCACCCGTCATATGGTTTATAACGTTACCACCCGTTAAAATGTCCAAGTAACAATATAAAATCATAAAACATAAAACCAATAAAAAGGAATGATAACATTTCCACATTTCAATCACAATATATCCTAATAGAATCCTTTATCAAAACCATTTTCAATACCAAAATACATAAAAGTGTATATGGTATTTATTTCATTTTAAAAACATAACGGCTTGTTGAGGAATCCAAAGACCAAATAATACTCGCGGTGGCGGAAAAGGTTTTTGTCGCCGCATACGTTAAAAGAAACATTCCTTTTTGTCGTTTTGTAAAACGATTCGTATAAAAATATTCCTTTTGTATAAAAGTAAAAGTCAAAGGGTGTTTATACACCGTATAAAATAAAGTTGTGTATAAAACGAAATATGCCTCAATGAAAGGAGATTAAGACGAAGTCCCTTACCTCGTATCCGACTTGACCCGACCGTTCTTTAATCTCTTGAATAATAAACTTGAGTTAATATCTACTTGCATATGAACCTTTTTCAAGTTCATTATTCCTTTTATACCATGTTATTAACATCATGTAATCATTTAAGTTAATAGTGTTCATTTTGTCGGTATTTGGTTCTTAAGTCAAAAATAGACTTCTTACACTTACATGTTATTAATTTGGTCAAAGGTTCGTTATATCCAGAATGATATTAATGATTTGGATAACATATATATCATATATATTCATCATATACATGTATTTATAATATTACATCACATTTAGAGGTAAGAAATGAAATGGATCGTTCATGGAGACGGTAAGCCGTACGTACGCATGAACGCTACTTCCATTTCTATTTCGTATTTCTGGAATGGAATCATAATTATATAAGAGTATATTATAATTCAAGTATAATAACATATACAATATCATTAACTTTATCCTTTACACATCCCACATACGGTATTAACGAATCAAATCACTTTCAGGGGGCGGTAGTCCGCACTTCCTAAAATGAAGATATCGTGTTTACCCATAATGGGAACCATAAAGGTATGCCCAAAATGAAAAAAAAAGAAAAGCTTAAGGAAAACATAAACATATTATATATCATATATAAAAATAGTTACATCATAATGGCCACCTTTGAAGGTGTTAAATGAGTATTGAACAATCATCGTTTCGGGAGGCAAAATTTCGCCATCCACGGAAACCGTATGTTCTTTAACCATTTGATGTAGTTGTGTGAGCGTTTAGCTCAAATAAGTCTTATAACAACATCCTAGTATATTTAAGATACTCTTTTTGTTACAAAATAAGTAAATAAAAAGATTTTAGAGGGTTGGAGAAGCAAAATAAAACAAATGAACAAGAGAGAATGAATTACCTTTAAAAGTGTAACTCCTTTTGATTTGAGCCTAAAGGCTTCCTTTGAAAGGATTATGACCAAAGGGAATCCTCTAGGATGAGTAGAGGTATGTGTAGAGAGTAAATGGTCAGGGGTATTCCAAGCCAAAGGCTTGAGGAGTGTGTGAAATGAGGTAGAGGTGGGGGCCTTTTATAAGAGGAGAGGAGGGGCACTTTTGGAAAGTAAAGAAATATTACTTTATTTGAAAATGTTTTTCGGTTTCAAAAGGTCCCACACTGATATAATTCGTGGATAAGGTGATAAGGGTTCGAAATCCACTCATCCAATTTGTTTTGGACATGTGTAGTTCATATATTTTACATTATCTTTCCATTTTATTTAAATCGTCAAATAATGATGTCATCGCTGCATCATTATTATGTCATACATAATTTAATTTATTTAATGTTTAAAACTTATGAAAAACTACTATGATGTAGGCAATCTTTTTATCTTTCCGATGACTATTTATAATCAAAAATCGGACTTGTATAACCCCATTTAAAAATTGTTTTAGTAAAACATATCATGTTTGTGTCATTTTTACTATTACATTAAATAAAAAGTTATTTATGTCATTTCCCAACCAAAGTGGCTCCATGGGGTCCCCAAGTTGACCCATGGCTTTTCTTGGTCGGCCATGACACAACCAATGAGGGTAGGACATGTTTAAAGCTCATTTTAGTTTATTAAATCATTATTTTTACCTTAAACTACACTAATTACCACCAATCGCGATTAAGAACTTAATACGTTACTATTCACCAAAAAAATTATTATAATCTCATTGAACCACATTTTACTTCTTAATGACAACCATGTATGTCGGATTTTTAAAATTCAAAACACAATGATGGCAAAATTTCATTTAAACGGAAAATCAGTCTTTATAAGTACCACTTAGTGGTTTCACTATTCATCAAAAATTGAAGTTTTTCAGAAAATTAACAAAAATTCACCCTAAGCTATATTTGATACTACGAATTCAAAAATGAAGTCTATTTTACAAAATTAAAAACATATAAGTCACATTAATTAATTTAATAATTAATTCCCGCTGTCAGAGCAAATAGCGTGTTTTTATGAAACAATAAGTATCAAAAGATTGACACTAGTTTAAGTCCGATTTCAAAGTGAAATTAATTCCAACGACCACTATTGGATTTAATGGTAAAAATATTTTCTAATTTCAATTTAAAACCAATTCAAAAGATAATCTAATCATATAAATAAATTAGATTAAAAAGAGGTTTTGAATTAAAATACAACATTTTACACTATTCATTAAAAAAATGAACTTTATCAGAAAGGTACCAAAAATTTACACAAAGTAAATTTTGATGTCCCGATTCTAAAGAAGAGTTATATTTGGTCCAATAGAATTTATAAGATCGATCAAAACTATATTTAATGACGGTTCTCCGTCAAAAGGTGATAAGTGGACCTTTCATGAAAATTATGGTATAAATGCCTAAAATTGAACTCTTTCAGTATTTTAAGCCTTTATCTTTTATTGGGTAAATGTAAAAACATTTAAAAACATATATAATCATATTTTAGTTATTTATATCCATTCTCGCCAGTACAACGGCTACTCGTTAACTAACATTTAAAGTAATATTATTTTATTACTTGTGTGCAACGTAAGTTTTCAAAGAAACTCATCGTTGCGCCCCGAGTACGCTATCGAACGTAGAAACCCCTTTTAATTAAAATTAATATTTAATTCGTAAATATTAATAAATATGAAAATTATTTATTCTTTATTTACCTGGGATGTTACATCCTTCCCCCCTTTTGGGAATTGCGTCCTCGCAATTTTATTCACTTATCAAAATAAGTGGGGGTATTTATCCCTCATAGAAGTTTCAGATTCCCACATTGCCTCTTCAATCACATGGTTTTTCCACAAAACCTTTACCTGATGAATCACCTTATTCCGTAACACCTGCTCCCTGTGGTCAAGAATCTGGACTGGTTGTTCTTCATAAGATAGGTTCTCTTCCAGCTGAACTACCTCTGGACTCAAAACATGAGATGGATCTGGCATATACTTTCTCAACATCGAAACGTGAAAAACATTGTGTACCTGAGATAAACTCGGAGGTAAAGCCACTCGGTATGCAACTAATCCAACTCTCTCCAGAATTTCGTATGGTCCAATAAACCTTGGACTCGGCTTTCCTTTCTTACCAAATCTCATCACACTTTTCCAAGGAGAAACCTTGAGAAAAACATGATCACCTACCTCGAAAGATAGATCCTTCCTCCGGTTATGCGCATAACTCTTCTGCCTGCTCTGATCTGTTCTCATGTGTTTCTGAATCAGCTGAACTTTTTCTGCCATCTATTCTACCAATTCTGGTCCCATCAACTTCCTTTCACCCACTTCATCCCAGAAAGCTGGAGTTCGACACCGCTTCCCATATAATGCCTGAAATTGTGCCATCTGTATACTGGAATGAAAACTGTTATTATATGAAAATTCAAACAAAGAAAGATGTTGGTCCCAACTTCCCTGATAATCCATAGAACAAGCTCGTAGCATATCCTCCAATGTCTGAATTGTTCGTTCTGACTTCCCATCTGATTGAGGATGAAAAGCTGTACTAAAATTTAATTCAGTACCCATCGACTTCGGAAGGCCTTTCCAAAAGTTAGAAGTAAACCTGGGATCACGATCCGATACAATGGAGAGAGGAACTCCATGTAACCTGACTATCTCTTTAAGATACAAACGGGAATGTTGATCTAGAGATAAAGTATCTCGTATAGCAAGGAAATGAGCAGATTTGGTCAAGCGATCAACAATAACCCAGATTGCATTATTACCTCGAGATGTCCTCGGTAACCCCACAACAAAGTCCATGGATATGTTTTCCCATTTCCACTCTGGCACTGGTAAAGGCTGAAGCATCCCTTTCGATAACTGCCGCTCTGCTTTAACCTGTTGACATGTCAAACACTTCATAGTAAAATCAGCAATATCTCTTTTCATTCCATCCCACCAGTAATACTCCCGCAGATCTCTGTACATCTTAGTACTGCCTGGATGAACTGAAAACGGGGAACTATGAGCCTCACATAACAACTAATTCTTCAATTGTGAATCACAACGCACACATAACCTCTTCACAAACCTCAAAACACAAACACAAACTTATCCAAGAACTCATAGAAAATTTTATTCATAAGGTCCATGAATACAGCAAGTGCATTGGTTAACACAAAAGGCATAACTACAAATTCATAATGGCCATATCTAGTACGGAACGTAGTCTTCGAGAAGTCTGCTTCTTTTACTTTCAACTGATGGTACCCCAGCCTCATGTCAATCTTCAAAAAATACTGAGCTCCCTGGAGCTGATACCACTTCATTCGATGGCCCAACATCTGCTGAAGTTGTTGCAAAGGATTTCACCGCCCCTTTCTACTTGTAGTCTGGTTGTATTCCCCCAGTTGAGTTCTTTGTTGGACACTCGTTTTCATAATGACCCATTTCATTACACTTAAAACATCTTACCGTTGGCTTTTTATTTCCTGCTTGATCATCTTCCTTACAGTTACGAGCAATATGACCAGACTTACCACACCGAAAGCACTTACCAGACTTGGATAAACATTCTCCAGGATGCATTTTACCACACTTCTCATAGGATGGATATTTGTTTTTCTTACCTCCTTGCTTCTTTGATGAATTCTTCCCCTTTGCCTGCCAACTAGACCTCTTATTCTGTTGTTTGTCATAGAACACCTGATCATCGGAAAACTCCATTTCAACCTTCTCCGCACGTCGAACAAGTTTTTCATAACTTTTGAACTCACGAGATGCTAAAGCCCTTCGATACTTTGGCTTTAACCCTGAGTAAAAACGGTTTATTTTACTATCAAGATCTCGTATGAATTTTGGAGCATACCTTGCCAATCGAGTGAACTTTTCTTCATAAGCAGCCACTGAATCATCCTCCTGCCTCAATTCTAGGAACTTTTTTTCCATCCTAAGATGAACCACCTTAGGAAAATATTTCTCAAGAAACATACCTTTGAATTCGTCCCAGTGAAGATCCTCAATCTCATCAATATCCCTTATATTTTTCACCATCGACCACCACTGATCAGCTTCACCTTCAAAACGGTAAACAGCAAGAATAACCTTTTGATGTTCTGAACACCCCATGACATCGAAAATCTTCTCAAATGCTTTAATCCAACCATCAGATAACACAGGGTCAGATGATCCTCTGAATGATGGTAGATGTTGCCTCATGAAATGTTCCAGCACCGACATGTTCCTCTGCGGTTGATCTGGCTGATCTCGTGCATGGATACCACCACCATTTATAGCCTGAGTCAACTGCGCCATTACTACAACAAACTGTTCAGTTCCAATTCCGACCATCTCAGGATGCTGATTCGGAAGGTTATTTCCTTCTGTATGTCTTCCTAGCACTGCTTCCATGTTTCCTCTGCTGAAAACCATTCTGAACAAACATGTCTTAGATGAAGCAACATGGTAATCTTTAAATGCTATATCATTTCAAAAAAAATATTTTTGGATAATATTTTAATAGAATTCTAACTCCTAAAGTTATCTAAACCGACCTCTGATACCAACTATAAAGCCCCGGCCTTAAACATTACTTAATATTGAATTAAATGAATAATTCATGTCAAGGATCTTTTCAGGTTTATAGTTTTAGAGAATTAGATCATAAAACTTGCATTACATTCCACATATAAACAAAGTGGTTACATAAAGATAGTATTCTTCATTCCCATCAATGGAAACACATTTAAAATAAGACATGGATTATTTCTTGACACTTCCTTAACACTACCATCATATCATGTACCTTTCCCTTAACCTGTGAAAAACATTTCAAAAAAAACATGGGGTGAGCATAAAAAGCTCAGTAAGGGATACAGAAAGAATGAAAACTGTTAGTTTTTCAAACATCAAATAAACCATATATACTCTATCAAAGTAATACCTTCACCTTCATGAAGTAGTAAAAACTCTTCACTGAATAAAGTATCATTACTTACCTTTTTGTAACCAAAGGATTACCATAAAATCCATAAAAAGAACACATAACGTATATAAAGGTAACTTGGGACATAAACATACTTAAGTGGAATAACCATATGGTCGACTTCCACACATATCACTTAATGGAATAGCCATACGGCCAATTTCCATACATACTTAATGGAATATCCATACGGCCGACTTCCATACCCAATGCATTGGAGGTTATAACATAACCACCCATCCTGGTATTCATGGCACCACCCGTCATATGGTTTATAACGCAACCACCCGTTAAAATGTCCAAGTACCAATATAAAATCATAAAACATAAAACCAATATAAAGGAATGATAACATTTCAACATTTCAATCACAATATATCCTAATAGAATCCTTTATCAAAACCATTTTCAATACCAAAATACATAAAAGAGTATATGGTATTTATTTCATTTTAAAAACATAACGGCTTGTTGAGGAAGCCAAAGACCAAATAATACTCGCGGTGGCGGAAAAGGTTTTTGTCGCCGCGTACGTTAAAAGAAACATTTCTTTTTTTTCATTTTGTAAAACTCTTCGTATAAAAAGATTCCTTTTGTATAAAAGTAAAAGTCAAAGGGGGTTTATACACCATATAAAAGAAAGTTGTGTATAAAACGAAATATGCCTCAATGAAAGGAGATTGAGACGATGTCCCTTACCTCGTATCCGACTTGTCCCGGCCGTTATTTAATCTCCTAAATAATAAACTTGAGTTAATATCTACTTGCTTATGAACCTTTTTCAAGTAAATTATTCCTTTTATACCATGTTATGAACATCATGTAATCATTTAAGTTAATAGTGTTCATTTTGTCTGTATTTGGTTCTTAAGTCAAAAATAGACTTCTTACACTTACATGTTGTTAATTTGGTCAAAGTTTCGTTATATCCAGAATGATATTAATGATTTGGATAACATATATATCATATATATTCATCATATACAAGTATTTATAATATTACATCACATTTAGACGTAATAAATGAAATGCACCGTTCATGGAGATGGTAAGCCGTACGTACGCATGAACGCTACTTCCATTTCTATTTCATATTTCTGGAATGGAATCATAATTATATAAGATTATATTATAATTCCAGTATAATAACATATAAAATATCATTAACTTTATCCTTTACACATCCCACATACGGTATTAACGAATCAAATCACTTTCAGGGGGCGGTACTCCGCACTTCCAAAAATGAAGATATCGTGTTTACCCATAATGGGAACCATAAAGGTATGCCCAAAATGAAAAAAACATAAGATTAAAGAAAACATAAACATATTATACATCATATATAAAAATAGTGACATCATAATGGCCACCTTCGAAGGTGTTAAATGAGTATTGAACAATCATCGTTTCGGGAGGCAGAATTTTGCCATCCACGGAAACCGTATGTTCTTTAACCATTTGATGTAGTTTTGTGAGAGTGTAGCTCTAATAAGTCTTATAACAACATCATAGTATTTTGAAGATACTTGTGTTGTTACAAAAGAAGTAAATAAAAAGAGTTTAGAGGGTTGGAGAAGCAAAATAAAACAAATCAACAAGAGAGAATGAATTACCTTTAAAAGTGTAACTCTTTTTGATTTGAGCCTAAAGGCTTCCTTTGAAAGGATTCTGCCAAACGGTAATCCTCTAGGATGAGGAGAGGGATGTGGAGAGAGTACATGGGCAGGGGTTGGCCGAGCCAAAGGCTTGAGGAGTGTGTGAAATGAGGTAGAGGTGGGGGCCTTTTATAAGAGGATAGGAGGGGCACTTTTGGAAAGTAAAGAAATATTACTTTATTTGAAAATGTGTTTCGGTTTTAAAAGGTCCCACCTTGATATAATTCGTGGATAAGGTGATAAGGTTTCGAAATACACTCATACAATTGGTTTTGGACATGTGTAGTTTATAGATTTTACATTATCTTTCCATTTTATTTAAATCGTCAAATAATGATGTCATCACTGCATCATTATTATGTCATAAATAATTTACTTTATTTAATGTCTAAAAATTATAAACAAAATACTATGATGTAGGAAATCTTTTTATCTTTCCAATCACTATTTATAATCAAAAATGTGACTTGTATAACCCCATTTAAAAATTGTTTTAGTAAAACATATCATGTTTGTGTCATTTTTACTTTTACATTAAATAAAAAGTTATTTATGTCATTTCCCAACCAAAGTGGCTCCATGGGGTCCCCAAGTTGACCCATGGCTTTTCTTGGTCGTCCATGACACAACCAATGAGGGTAGGACATGTTTCAAGCTCATTTTATTTTATTAAAGCATTATTTTTACCTTAAACTACACTAATTACCACTAATCGCGATTAAGAACTTAATAAGTTACTATTCACCAAAAAATTATTATAATCTCATTGAACCACATTTTAGGTCTTAATGACAACCATTTTTGTCGGATTTTTGAAATTCAAAACACAATGATGGCAAAATTTCATTTAAACGGAAAATCAGTCTTTATAAGTACCACTTAGTGGTTTCACTATTCATCAAAAATTGAAGTTTTTCAGAAAATTACCAAAAATTCACCCTAAGATATATTTGATATTACGAATTCAAAAATGAAGTCTATTTTACAAAATTCAAAACATATAAGTCACATTAATTAATTTAATAATTAATTCCGCTGTCAGAGCAAATAGCGTGTTTTTATGAAACAATAAGTATCAAAAGATTGACACTAGTTTAAGTCCGATTTCAAAGTGAAATTAATTCCAACGACCACTATTGCATTTAATGGTAAAAATATTTTCTAATTTCACTTTAAAACCAATTCAATAGATAATCTAATCATATAAATAAATTAGATTAAAAAGAGGTTTTGAATTAAAATACAACATTTTACACTATTCAATAAAAAAATGAACTTTATCAGAAAGGTACCAAAAATTTACACAAAGTAAATTTTGATGTCCCTATTCTAAAGAAGACTTATATTTGGTCCAACAGAATTTATAAGATCGATCAAAACTATATTTAATGATGGTTCTCCGTCAAAAGGTGATAAGTGGACCTTTCGGGAAAATTAGGGTATAAATGCCTAAAATTGAACTCTTTCCGTATTTTAAGCCTTTATCTTTTATTGGGTAAATGTAAAAACATTTAAAAACATATATAATCATATATTAGTTATTTCTATCTATTCTCTCCAGTACAAGGGCTACTCGTTAACTAACATTTAAAATAATATTATTTTATTACTTGTGTGCAACGTAAGTTTTCAAAGAAACTCATCGTTGCGTCCCGAGTACGCTATCGAACGTAGAAACCCCTTTTAATTAAAATTAATATTTAATTCGTAAATATTAATAAATATAAAAATTCTTTATTCTTTATTTACCTGGGATGTTACAATTATTCAAAGATGATTATTAAAGGAACTGTCAGATTTACTCTTCGTTGAATATCTGAGGATTATTCCCACGTCTGTAGGATCACCAAACATTCATTGATTTACTTCTCTGTTTTACATGAAACAATTTTTTTCAAAAACACAAAAATAATTCATAGTGGGATTACTTCAATAAAACAACTCAAATGGTGTCTGGGTCTCTTCAATATAAATCCATGTTATATTTTTAGTGTATATTTCTTCTTCAATAGTCTCATTCAAATAATTACAAGAGATACGACTCTCAACAAGAATAATTCTAGCTGTATTGTTCACTTTTCAATTTTTTTAATCAATAACTATATTTTAAAGTGGGGTTATAAATATATCCACCTAATGCTTTGTTTAGTTTTTTTTAAGTTATTTTAAAATTCTATTGATATGTATTACCCTTCATTTTCAAATCATAGAACATTGATTGTGTAGTCAGTATCATTACCGACAATTCAATGACAAATTTTCATAAAATCTAGTGCTTTTTGTTTTCTATATATTTTCATTTCACAATACATTCTACTATAATAATCATTAAAAATAATTAATTACTTATATTTATATTTTCAAGATACATTTATTGGAAAACATAGGTCTCTGTGGGAAAGATCAAGAAGATTTGATACCCTTTTCTTATTTGGCCTATATAAACTTCAAACTATATTTCCTTTCATGAAATCACTTCAATTATTTTCCATTTACTTCTTTGGATTAGGGATATCGATGTATATATTCATATTATATAACTTTCCCATTCAATTTTTTTCATGTGACCAAACCTCTGATGTCAAAAATTGTTTCATATTCAATTATTATGTAAACAATTTCTATATACTATCAAACTAGTATAAATTTCCTTATGTAATGCATCATTTCCTGACATAATTTCCTATATTAATTTTTATAGTGCAGCCCTTTTGATTAAATGGGACTATCAGTTTTGATTCACATATTTACTCAAATTAAAGAGATTGTGATGCAGACCTTCCAGATAGAGAAATTCAGTTTTCTTAAGATTATTATTTTCCGTTTCTATACATCCACATCCTTTTATCTTTAAATCGCTACCATTACCTAACATTAATATTATATTGGCCCTTTTCATAAAATTATTAAATAAATATGAATTTACCCTCATATGGGATGACCAACCGCTGTCTAAAATCTAGGTTCTATAATTCTTTATATCTTTGAGAGTTATTTCTACAATGTTCAATTTATCGATTTTCTTATCTTCCTTCCATGAGATTCTCGATTGAGTAGTGGCCAAAAATTTCTTTTCTAATATTGTTTCCATATTCATGGGTTGATCATAAACATATTGTTCTTCTAGATGAAAATACCAATTTTATATAGAATGTTCTCTTGGTTGGATGGTTTTGACATGTCTCTGAGTACTATAGGTATTGTTCCCACCTTCTCCATACCTGTAATGAAGAGATTTATTTACATAGACAGAACAACGAAAAAATATATATAAACCATTTAATATGTAAGGTGAAGGATATGGTCTCATTCTTTATTATTTACATTACATCACTTCCCCATTCAAATATCCCGTTTCTTTTTCAATATATGACATAATTCAGAACATAAAACCACAAAATTGAAATTTTATGAGGAAATGTCTTCTCACAACTATTCCTCCTCATATCCCCTCATTTTGGTAAAATATTTTACTGGAGATCATCTTTGTATAATCAAGGATAATTTTCAGATTTCATTTCTATTTGATTTGAATATTTCTTTAATAGGATATCAGGTGCCCTTATGAAATATTTAAATTTATTATTCCCTTTATTTTAGATATTTTTTTCCAACCATTTATGTTTCATATTCACAACCAATTCCACTTTTTCCCTTGTGTGCCGATATTTTATCATCTATATCTTTGTCTACTCCTTCTAAAGCACAATTATCTTTCTCTAAAAACTCTACATCTAAGAAACTTCCAAAATATTTTTTTCTTCTCTGTTAACATTTAATATGATTCAATTTATAGTGTAATCTTTTGAGTAAAAACATCAAATTCAATCCCCTAAACATTATTATCTTTCTCATAAAATGTGGATGTAATATCATTGATGAAATTTTTTTATTTTCATTCCTAATATAAAATTCCATTACATCTTCTAATATTTATTGATTTGTTTAATGTTATTTTTATCCTTATTATAGTTAATCAATTTATTCTTCAAGATGATCAATATAATATGATTAATATTCTATAATGGATCCCATTTTCTTTTTTTATTTCTATTTTTTCATTATTTTCAATCGAATCCTCAAGTTACAACAAGGATTCAAAAACACCATCAAGTGATTATATTTTTCTTTATCTTTTTAAGGATCTGAGTTTTCAAATGTAGCCATCATGGATGCATGGGTTCCATATTTAAACCCTAGTTCTGCACCATAAAAAAATACATTATAATATCATCCTTCATTATGAATGAAACACTTTCTCTAAAATTTATTTCTTTATTTTAATTATCCCTTTTGGGGAATCAATTTCTAAGCATTTTTTATGTTTCTATCTTCAATATCTTCATAATCAAACATCCTTGAGAATTAAGAGGAAATTTTTCCAATTCGACAACATCAAAATGAGGACGTAGGAATCTTTCCATAAAATAATTATTTTTTTCACTTAAATTTTTTACAAAAAGGAAAAAATCATTTTACTCATTATCTTCATCAACACAATCACTAGAAATATCATTTATTTTACATGGATTTCAATGAAATTTCCTTTATTACTCAACCTGTTTAATCTTTTGGTTTGACTCTCATTTAATATTCCACCAGACTTCTTATAGGATCATCTAGATAATGTTTAGAATATCCCATCATATAGGGTCTTACACTTTTGGTTTATATAGAGGCAGAATATTTCTCAATATTTTCTTCAAAATCCGAATGTCATTTATTTTTTCTCTAAGTCCTCATATTTCACAAAAAAATAGTAATCCAACTAAACATGGTATCTGTATTTTTATCATCATGAATTTTTAAATCATTAAACCTATTGTGAAAAAATTATAGTTCTGTCACCTTGACTTTTTTGTCTCTTTCATATATATTTTCCAGTTTTTCCCACATTGACTTGGATGAAGTGAAACTCAAGACCTTTATATAGATTATATCATATATAGGTGCAGTAAGTTAATAATGTGATTTTCTATCAGAATAATGTATTTTAATATCCATTTCATTGATAAGACAATCATGTTTCTTTAGTGACCTGATTCCCCTATGTTCGAAAAAAAGAACGTCCATTACAAGAGATCATTGATGATATCTTATTCTGGTCTTACAAATATAGAATTTCGTAACATAAAATAGTGGAACTACACTAAAATTTACTAAAATCTCCATGAAAATAATAGAAGAATGATTTAACACTAGTAGCTTATTCCCCCCGGTGCCACTTGTACAACCCTGAAACACCTTGAGATAGGAGGGGTGAATCACGGTGTCATCATTTTATTTTAAAGTAATGGATTTTATTCCCACATTAGAATGAAATTTTTCATCCTGGATTTATGTAATATTATAGTAATGAAATAGTTTCATTTAGAGATAAAACATGGAAAATTTACTTGAATCGCCACTAAGGGCTATTCTAAGGAGTATAAGTCAAAACTGTGTCAGTCGTACCTAAGTATATTAATCATCACTAGTTTTAGAATAAATAATTTTAGACACCATCACTCTATGTTAGGAATACTAAATTTACAATATTTAGAGATATAAAACTACCTCCCTCAGAATACTTCTATAAAATTCCCTTAACATACTTTTATGGATAAGATCTCACTCAATCTACTGACTTGAATATCACTTTTGTAGATTGGAATTTATCTCTTTATGTCTGACTAGCCTGAGACTCTTCTTAAACTGTAGCACTGAGTTGTTTCACATAAAAAACTTTTCAATTAAACTAGATGTTCCATATGACCTTTTTTAAGATCCTTTACTAATATCAGTACCTTCAGGAATGAAACTACCTTCGTAGAACAAACTTCCTTCACAAAGCTCACTGAGCCATCCTAGAATACACCATCATCATGAAACTCATTTTTTCCAAATACCAAATCATTGGTTAAGACTAGGAAATTATTTTCACAATTCTTAAACTCTTAATTAATAATTTACTATTGAAGATATTTGTCTTTACAAATTTAGAGTGATTCAAGATTTCTCCAATTATTTTTGTGTGAAATTTATTGGGGGTGGCCACATATTAATAGGATCAAACAATCTCTATGCTCCCATGTCTCTAAAATAATTTTCATGAAATTGATGAATCTTTTTTTAAGCTCCTTCACTTAAGAATATACAGTTAAATTTAACCGACTCATGAATATTCTTTTTATCATGGAAATTACTTTCAACTCTAAGTGTATTTGTGATTCTTGTTTATGATGATCCTTATCTTCATGAATCTAAACCTTTGTGAAGACTATTCTTCCAAAAACCTTTGACTCTACCAGATTTATAAAGATTCAATACCAGAATACTACCTTGCAGGATTATTTCTTCTTAATCCATTTTTTGAGCCCAAATATTAGTAAAACACTAGGAAAAGACACCACCTTCATTACTATATTCATCTTGTACAATAAGTTGACTTACCTTACAAACTCCTAGATCAACCGGGTTTGGATTGATAAAATAAACAAACTAGACTAATTTTCTAGAAAATAACATCCTTAATTCCAACAAAATTATAAATATTATAAGAGGATTAAAGAAGTAACTTATAGATTATAAGATAAATATATTTTTTTCATTTTTTATATGGAAAATGAGGTGATTTCTTATCGTATAGAAAAATTTTATGATTCCATTTCACATTTCTAGAGATAAAATAGCATGGTTTTTTTCAATAAGAATATTGGATTTACCCTATCATCCACGATGGCCTTATGTGGACATCACATTGGACCTTATTTCTAAATCTAGGGTGTCATTGGGGTGGTTTTATCAATGATCCTTCAGAATTCATGTTATATAAAAACATATACCTTAATCGAACCATAATTATGATTTTAATAGTAAGGATTGAATTTTTATACATTCCTGTGATATTTTAGATTTATAATTTTAGATAATTTGAAAAAACACATGCATATAAAACATTAAAAATATAAAGTGCACTCATCCACTATGTGTCGATTGTTTCCAAAAAAAATAGGATTCTTAAATTTAAACTCTAATTTCATTCAAAACACATTTTATTTTTCTATGATGAATACTTATAGAAAAATATAAATATTTCTATAGTATCCTACTTATAATTAATAACTATGAAAAAAAATTTAAAACGTGGTATTAGAAAAAAAAACTTCATTAATGGATACAAATAAAGAAACCTATTAATATATTTGTGAAAATCATGAATTCTCATAGATGGTTTTCCTTTTCTAAAATTAAAATTGAGATCATAATAATAATATAAACACTCAAGAAATAAACTTCAAAAATTTAATATTTTAATAAATCATATCATAATAAATATTTAAGTAAAAAAATTAAATTGCGATGGCTTTTCAAAAAAAATGAATACTCATGAAAACAATTTTTTTGAAAACATATAATTCTCCTTTTAAAGGGTTGTAAAATTACATTAAACATAAAATCAATAGGTTTCCTTATGAAATAAAAATAAATTAAGGAAATTGATTTTGAAAAATAGAAAATTCATGTAGGTGCCTTGATAATTCATATTCATATCAGTAATACAATCTCTCTTACAAGTACACATACAAAAAGAACAACCAACTTTTTTAGTACCACCATATATTCCCAGAAGAAAAAATTCATTACCCAATGAATTGGAGATATATAATAGGAACATTCATAATCATGAATAATTTCCAAGGACAATAACATACATAAAAAACCTAAAATCTAAAATTTTATCCTAAAATATCATAAATTATTCTTTTTAACACATATATAGAAGCTATTTTGGGATTCAGGAAAAAATAAGGGCACGAATCATTTTTTTATTTGAAAAATCTTAAAAACATTTCCATAAGATCATGAAATAAAATGTAACGACCTAAGAAAAATGTACTTAATTTATTTATGTGTCTTTTTTATCCCAATAAATTCTTATTATGTTTTATAGTAGAAGAACCAAGAATGAATTTTTATTTCATTATAAAATGATACATGATGCCTAAATTTGTACTTGTACAACAACGAAAAATAATGGCATATACACATTAAGGAATAGTAAATTCGCTTCATAAAACTCTATAGGTTTAAAATTTCTTAACAATATCACCCCATCCAAAAATACAGTAAAAATGAAAATAATCATTCAGATAAAAAATAGAATTTATAAAGGGATGTGTGAAAACATTTTTAGAATAATTAGTCTATCATTACTCCCGTTTGTTATATATATACAATGAAATGATCATCATAAATATTTACTGATATAATCAAAATTTTATTATTTTTGAAGACTATATGCCAAATTTAATTAAAATATGTATTATTTTGAAGTATTAAATTACATTTTCTATAATTTAATAATAATAATATATTGTTTCTAAATTATATTATATTTTAATGTTCCTAATGTAATCTTAATAATTGTTTGATTGTTGATCATCCTACTAAATTCTTAATTTTCATTAAAATAGTGATTTATTTAAAAGATATAAATTTTAATACTAAACTATAATATTCTCAATAATATCTAATTTAATTAAATTTTATGTTAAAAACACTCTTGTTTAAATAAAAATGATAAAATAATTTTACTATTTCCTTGAAAAATTTTAAGTGTCAGAAATTTACTATTCATTGTCAATCTGTTATAATAAAAAATAAGTATTTCTATATTTAAAATTTAAATTTATAATAATTATAAAATTATTATGATAAAATAAAAACAATTTTTTAATGAATTGTGTCTAAATTAGGTTTGGGTGAACTCAAGAGAAATTTTTAAAATAATTTATTTTTTACGAGTAGAGAAAAATAGTTTGAGGTTTTTGATATGTTTGAGGACTTTATAATTATTTCATAATTATTTAATAACTAGTTAAATATAATACATAATATAAAATATGTTATTTTAAAAATATAAATTATTTTAATAGATTTTAATCATTTTTCTGACCTATAAGTTACTTTTCAAAGTATAAAATGAAATATTGTCTTTAAATACATTATTTTGTGAAAACTATACATTCTCTTGCTAAAAAAACTAATATAAAATAATTTCAGTTTAATTCAGGTTAACATAAGATAATTTATTTCCCATATTTCTAATACCGTGGGAAAAAACATGGGAAATCCAATTTGTTTTAGTTTCCACAGTATTGATTTTCTAGGTCAATATTTGAAAATTAATAACAAAATACTCCACATTTCCTATAAATACCCACCCATTTACCCATTTTATTTCAGTCCAAATCCATACTAAAATAAGTTATGGTTTTATTTCTCCCATGGATTACCTCGAAGGTCTCAGTCAATAAGATCTAAGAGTAAATTTTCAAGGTAAGAGAATTATCCTTATTTTCTCTTCCATTCAGGAACCTCTTTTTGTATGTGCCTTATAATTGTTACTATTAATCTATTTTATTACCATTTTGATCATAACCTTACATAAAATTTATTTTTTATCAATGGGATACACTTCTCCCCTCTCATTTTACCATTTTCTAAAACAACATTTTATAACTTTTATGCTGCCAGATTTAATTCAATAAATTTCTATCTTCTCCTTAAGGTATTTTATTTTATTTTCATTGTGTGGATACTCAAACCTTTTTATTTTCTGTAACGCCCCGACCCCAGCTACCCAGAGTCAGTGCATTACTTAGTAACATTGGCATGATCACAAAAGATCAAGTCTCGAAACACCGATTAGTTTAGTAGCCTTGGAAACACTAGATACATTCGTAAACGTTACATTACATCATAAAGTGAAAAACTACAATAACAAAGTCTCCATAGTCCACTCTCATATCCTCTTCTGACAATCCCTGCAGGTCATTCATAAAATACTTCTTCACATCCTGGAAAATATTAAAACATTGAAAGAGGTGAGCTCAGATGCTCAGTAAGGATAACAATATTGCGGAAGCTTTCATAAATAAACATAAAAATTTAAGGCAATGTATAACTAAAACAAAAGCCTTTTAAACTTGAACATCAATATAATATGGCAAAAGTAAAATAAGATAATGCCATTCACTTCTTCACATGGATATTCTACTGGTCGAATAATCACATGCAATATCAATAACCACTTTCATAATGAGGGAATTTATAATGCCAGACATTCTGAAACATTTTGTCAAGGCCTCGCCCAAGACATCTAAAATGATTAAGGCCTCGGCCAAAACCATAAATCAAGTTGGGAAAGGGCCTCGGCCAATTCCACGTCTAGTTGTCTCATGAGACCTACCGATGAAATTTTCGTAGAAGATACTTATGTTTAAAATTTCTCAAATATACTCCAGTGTTTTTATGAAAACATTATGCAAGCTTCTGAAAACAAAATAACTAATTCTGAGACTGCTCGACTAATTATAGGCCATGATGGGTCCACGCCCAATCCCTTCCTGACTACCACACTCAAGAGTCAGGTTTTCTGAAAACATTTTTAAGCTTGCGTTAAATACGTATACATTTGCACTGGATTTTCATATATTAAAGAGAAATATCTCTTTTTTTAAATCATATAAAAATCACATAATTTTAAAAGAAAACCTTTTGAATAAACGTAAAAGTCAAAGGGGTTTATACACCGTATAAAAGAAAGTTGTGTATAAAACCAAATATGCCTCAATGAAAGGGGATTGAGACGAAGTCCTTAAAAAGATCATTTTTAAAATAAAATAAATCCATTATGTGTATTCACTATAGTTACACATAAAGAAAGTAAAAATAAAAAATAGGACATAATAATATCATGACATAATTTGAAAGTAGGAGATTAACCCAAAGAATGGAAGTTGGGTTAAGAAGTTCCCTTACCTTGCGTCCTATCCTGACTCGACCATTCTTTAACCTCATGAATAATAAACTAGAGTTAATTTCTATTTACTTAAGAACCTTTTTCATGTTCATTATTCCTTTTATATCCCTTATTACCATGTTATGAAAATTATTTAATTATTTAAGTTAATAACGGTCGTTTTGTCGATCTTTGGTACTTGAGTCAAAAATAAACTTCTTATAATTACAACTTGTTCATGTGGTGAAATATCCATTATATCCAGAATTACATTCATGATGTAGATATCAAATATATCATATATACAGTATATACATTCATTCATAATGTCACGTAACATTTAGAGGGAAGAAATGAAATGCACCGTTCATGGAGATGGTAAGCCGTACATACGCATGAACGCTACTTTCATTTATATTTCATATTTAATGGAATGAAATCATAATGATATAAATTTATAATATAATAACAGTATAATATAGTGTATAATACCATTTAATACATCCTTTATACATCCCACATATGGCATTAACGATTCAAATCACTTTGAGGGGGCGGTAGTCCGCACTTCCTAAAATGAAATTATCGCGTTTTACCCATAATGGAAATCATAAAGTATGCCATAAATGAGAAATACAGAAGCATAAGTAAAACATAAACATATTTTATATCATATATAAATATAGTGAAATCTTAATGGCCACCTTGGAAGGTGTTATATGAGTGTTGAACAATCATCGTTTCGTGAGGCAGAAATTCGCCATCCACAGAAACCGTATGTTCTTTAACCATTATATGTAGGTGTGTGTAAGGGTAGCTCGAATAATTCTTATAACAACATCCTTGTATATTGAGGATACTGGTGTTGTTACAGAAGAAATTAATAAAAAGAGTTTAGGGTGTTGGAGAAGAAAAATAAAACAAAACAACATTAGAGAAGACATTACCTCAAAATCGGGTAACTCTTTTTGATTTGATCAAAAGGCTTCCTTGGGAAGAGTTCTGCCCAAACTGAGGCTTCTATGAGTAATGGAGGAATGTTGGGAGAGTATTTGGGCAGAGGTTGGCCGATCCAAATGGCTTGAAGGTGTGAATAAGGTGGGAGAGGTGGGGGCCTTTTATAAGTGGAGAGGAGGGGCTCTTTTGGAAAGATTGAAATGTTACATTATTACACAATGATTTTCGGATTCTAAAGGTCCCACACTTATATAATTCGTGGCTAAGGTGATAAGGGTTCTAAATCTCCTCATCCAATGGGCTTTGGACAAGTGTAAGCCTTGTATTTTGCATTATCTTCTCATTTTATTTAAATCGTTAAATAATGAGGTCATCGCTGCATCATAATGATGTCATAAATAATTTAATTTATTTAATGTCTAAAAATTATAAAAAAAATACTATGATGTAGGAAATCTTTTTAGATTTCTAATGAATATTTATAGTCAAAATATTTACTTGTGTAACCCCACTTAAAAACTGTTTTAGTAAAATAACTCATGTTTGTGTCAATTTAATTTTAACATTAAATAAATATATATTAATGTCATTTTCCAACTAAAGTGGCTCCATGGGGTCCCCAAGTTGACCCATGGGTTGTCTTGGTCGGCCATGACTCATCCAATAGGAGTAGGACAAGTGTCATGCTCATCTCATATTATTAAAACATTATTTGTACCTTAAACTACACTAATTACTTCTAATCGCGATTAAGAACTTAAAAGTTACTATTCACCAAAAAATTATTTTAATCTCATTGAACCACATTTTACTTCTTAATGACAACCATGTATGTCGGATTTTTGAAAATCAAATCACAGAAGTGGTAATATTTCATTTAAACGAAAAATCAGTTATTTAACTACCACTTAGTGGTTTCACTATTCATCAAAAATTGAAGTTTTTCAGAACAATGCCAAAATTTCACCCTAAGCTATAATTGATATTCCAAATTAAAAAATGATGTCTATTTTACAAAATTCCAAACATATAAGTTTCATTAATTAATTTTACAATTAATTCCCGTTGTCACAACAAATAGCGTGTTTTTAAGAAACAATTTATATCAAAAGATTGGCAATTGTTTATGTCCAATTTCAATGTTAAATTAATTCTAATGACCACCATTGGATAAAATGGTAAAAATATATTCTAATTATACTTTAAAAACACTAAATATTATAATTTATCACTATAAATTATTTTGATTAAAAAAGTTGTTTTTAAGTATTTTTCACTATTCATAAAAAAAATAGAAGTTCTCAGAAAAATACCAAAAATTCAAAATAGGCTAATTTCGATATTCCGAATCCAAAAATGAAGTCCATTTTGATAAATAAAATTTATAAAATTAAAAAAGTAGGTATTACTATTCAAAATGGCTAGTTTAATTCGTTGTGGTGTGTGTTAGAGCTTGAGGTTGCGTACAACACACGCTATTGCATTATTAGAAGTGAAACGTACCGTGGAAGCTTGGGGTGTTACATTCTCCCCTCCTTCAATAAATTGCGTCCTCGCAATTTGAAATTTTTCTTTGAAAATAAAAGGTTGAAAAGAAAAAATACCTTTGAGGAAAACCCACATCGGATATAAGATTAATAAAATTTAGCCTTAATAAGAGGGAAAGGGAAATGAAAAAGTCAACACCCAATTATGATCTCGATTAGGAGAACATTGGTGGCAATTAGAGACATATAATTGGAGGGAAAACCTAAATATTTGTAGGGAGTGATTGAGGTCATCAATTACAATCAACTGTCAAATTGAGGGCCTCAAAGCCTTCAATCTATGTTGATTTAAAATATCATCAGTTCAACAAGACATAAGGTATTAGGATAACACATTTTTTTGTTTTAATATCCCTTTACTAAAGTTTAAGAATTAATTTATTCATTGAATAAGAGATAGGTATATATATATTTATGCTTGACAATTAGAGTTTCAACCTTCAACTCATCTTTCACTCAAAAAGATAATTGAACTCAAAAATATTATACTTATCCTCATTGTATAAGGTTCCAAATGTTAACACATACCATTTAGATTAGTAAAATTATTTTGTAATAACCAGGGACTTCCTGTAGGCTAGTGGTAGGAAATAAAGGCATGTCGCACTATGATTGTGGGTTCGATTCCTGCAGCTTTGTCCGACACGACGGGTTATGCCCCACCCTGCATGTTGTCCTTTTCCTAAAACTATAGTGTCATAATATTCCAAAAATAATCTTCATAAATGATTTAACCTTAAACAATACTATCCATGGTTCAACTTAATCCATTCCAACCTTAATATTTATCCAAAATACCTTTGTCCAGACTTTCTCTAAAAGGTCTCTTAATTCCAAAATCAATTTATCTGATTCCCCAAACAAAGTAAAGTTTCTTTTATTATCACATACTAAAAATATGATTACCTTAATCATATTAAAACCTTACTGAAACAACAAGTACTGCAGTACAATCGTTATATATATATGACATTATTCTAATAACCAGAATATAATCCATGAATCCAAAAGCACCAATACATTAGTTATTCCGCTTCAACTGTAGTAACAGTATAAGATTGTCCTTGATCCCTTGGCCTTTTCTGAGGTAAGTTTCCCTGACGCTTAGGACATTCATTTGCATAATGACCCATTTCCCTACAATTGTAGCATTCAACTTTGACAGCCTCTTTCTTTCCCTTGCAATCACGAGCCTGGTGACCCTTTTCTCCACATTTATAACAAACTCCCATTCCTTTTAGGCACGTACTAGGGTGATTCTTCCCAAAATTATCACATAATGGAAAATCCTTCTTTCCCTTTTTTCCTTTATCTGTCTCTTGTTCCACTGTTCTCTTCTTCTCTTGCTTTACTTTGTTGTCATAAGACTTAGAGAATTCCTTTTCTGTCTTGATAGCACACGAGACAATATCTTCGTACGATGAAAAGGATTGTGAGACTAATGCTCGACGAAGAAATGGTTTTAACCCATCAAAGAAACGATCAATCTTACTCCTTGGGTTTCGTATATAATCTGCATCATACCTTGCTAACCTTGTAAAGTTGGCCTCATACTTTGCGACATTCTCATCCTCCTTTTGTCTCAGACTCAGAAATTGCCTTTCCATATCTGCTCTATGGTCACGAGGAAAGTATTTTTCTAAGAAAATATCTTTGAACTCCCTCCATTCCATATTCAATATGTCATCATCTTCCTTTGTGTTTTGAATCAATGACCACCATTGATCAGCATCTCCAGTGAGGCGGTAAACTGCCATGATAAACTTTTCCCTTTCACTACTCCCCAAGGCGTTGAATATTTTCTCTAAGGAATTTATCCATTGCTCGGCTACTAAGGGATTTGTACTCCCATTGAACGTTGGTGGTTGTTGCCTCATGAATCGATCTAACATTGATCCTCCATGTTGTGGATCAGGGTGCTCCATACGAGTAAGGTTATTATTCATACCCTGAGTAAGTTGTCCCAGTATGGTAATAAGTTGATCAGCACCAGTTGTATCTCCAGATCCACAATAATTATCTTTAGCAGGTGGGCAATCCCTACACGGAGTGCGTGCATTGATACGGTTTCCATTACTTCCACTAGGCGCCATTTCTAAACAATGGCATAAACTAGATCAATTTATGAATAAAAATACATAATCCCATACTTATAAAACACTTAACATAAATTGAACTATTTATGGATATAATCCATAATCATAAAAATGTTTTCTTTGAGGAAGTATATACTCATAAACCCTTCATAATGATTTGTAAAGAAAATGAGAGTTATCCTAATCATATCCCCCGGGAGTGTCGTAACCAAGAGTGCAGCAAGGCCCGTTGTCGTGCACCAGTTCTCATTCGAGTCTAGCTCAAAGCGGTGTTTTCGGGTTTTACCCCTAGGTACATCTGTGCCAGAGGCGCCTCTACTTGCTCGTATCCAGACAGGGATGTATTGCTCCGAAAACTCACAAAATCTCTACAATAACAAAATTCTAGGAAGTTCTTCTATACTAATCCTCAAAGTCTATCTTTGGGCTATGTGCTCTAATCAGAGTTTATCTAAATCTAGCTTCCAAGGTTAGTACTAAACTGCCTCTGATACCAACTGTAATGCCCCGACCCCAGCTACCCAGAGTCGGTGCATTACTTCGTAACATTGGCATGATCACAAAAGATCAAGTCTCGAAAGACTGATTAGTTTAGTAGCCTTGGAAACACTAGATACATTCGTAAACGTTACATTACATCATAAAGTGAAAAACTACAATAACAAAGTCTCCATAGTCCACTCTCATATCCTCTTCTGACAATCCCTACAGGTCATTCATAAAATACTTCTTCACATCCGGGAAAATATTAAAACATTTAAAGGGGTGAGCTCAGATGCTCAGTAAGGATAACAATATTGCGGAAGCATTCATAAATAAACATAAAAATTTAAGGCAATGTATAACTAAAACAAAAGCCTTTTAAACTTGAACATCAACATAATATGGAAAAAGTAAAATAAGATAATGCCATTCACTTCTTCACATGGATATTCTACTGGTCGAATAATCACATGCAATATCAATAACCACTTTCATAATGAGGGAATGTATAATTCCAGACATTCTGAAACATTTTGTCAAGGCCTCGGACAAGACATCTAAAATGATTAAGGTCTCGGCCAAAACCATAAATCAAGTTGGGAAAGGGCCTCGGCCAATTCCACGTCTAGTTGTCTCATGAGACCTACCGATGAAATTTTTTTAGAAGATACTTATGTTTAAAATTGCTCAAATATACTCCAGTGTTTTTATCAAAACATTATGCAAGCTTCTGAAAACAAAATAACTAATTCTGAGACTGCTCGACTAATTACAGGCCATGATGGGTCCACGCCCAATCCCTTCCTGACTACCACACTCGAGAGTCAGGTTTTCTGAAAACATTTTTAAGCTTGCGTTAAATACGTATACATTTGCACTGGATTTTCATATATTAGAGAGAAATATCTCTTTTTTTAAATCATTTAAAAATCACATAATTATAAAAGAAATCCTTTTGAATAAACGTAAAAGTCAAAGGGGTTTATACACCGTATAAAAGAAAGTTGTGTATAAAACCAAATATGCCTCAATGAAAGGGGATTGAGACAAAGTCCTTAAAAAGATCATTTTTAAAATAAAATAGATCTATTATGTGTATTCACTATAGTTACACATAAAGAAAGTAAAAATACAAAATAGGACATAATAATATCATGACATAATTTGAAAGTAGGAGATTAACCCAAAGAATGGAAGTTGGGTTAAGAAGTTCCCTTACCTTGCGTCCTGTCCTGACTCGACCGTTCTTTAACCTCCTGAATAATAAACTAGAGTTAATTTCTATTTACTTAAGAACCTTTTTCATGTTCATTATTCCTTTTATATCCCTTATTACCATGTTATGAAAATTATTTAATTATTTAAGTTAATAACGGTCGTTTTGTCGATCTTTGGTACTTGAGTCAAAAATAAACTTCTTATAATTACAAGTTGTTCATGTGGTGAAATATCCACTATATCCAGAATTATATTCATGATGTAGATATCATATATATCATATATACAGTATATACATTCATTCATAATGTCACGTAACATTTAGAGGTAAGAAATGAAATGCACCGTTCATGGAGACGGTAAGCCGTACGTACGCATGAACGCTACTTTCATTTCTATTTCATATTTAATGGAATGAAATCATAATGATATAAATTTATAATATAATTACAGTATAATATAGTGTATAATACCATTTAATACATCCTTTATACATCCCACATATGGCATTAACGATTCAAATCACTTTGAGGGGGTGGTAGTCCGCACTTCCTAAAATGAAATTATCGCGTTTTACCCATAATGGAAATAATAAAGTATGCCATAAATGAGAAATACAGAAGCATAAGTAAAACATAAACATATTTTATATCATATATAAATATAGTGACATCTTAATGTCCACCTTTGAAGGTGTTATATGAGTGTTGAACAATTATCGTTTCGTGAGGCAGAAATTCGCCATCCACAGAAACCGTATGTTCTTTAACAATTAGATGTAGGTGTGTGTAAGTGTAGCTCGAATACGTCTTATAACAACATCCTAGTATATTGAGGATACTGTTTTTGTTACAAAAGAAATGAATAAAAAGAGTTTAGGGGGTTGGAGAAGAAAAATAAAACAAAACAACATTAGAGAAGACATTACCTCAAAATCGGGTAACTCTTTTTGATTTGATCAAAAGGCTTCCTTGGGAAGGGTTCTGCCCAAAGTGAGGCTTCTAGGAGTAAGGGAGGAATGTTGGGAGAGTATTTGGGCAGAGTTTGGCCAAGACAAATGGCTTGAAGGTGTGAATAATGTGGGAGAGGTGGGGGCCTTTTATAAGTGGAGAGGAGGGGCTCTTTCGGAAAGATTGAAATGTTACATTATTACACAATGCTTTTCGGATTCTAAAGGTCCCACACTTATATAATTAGTGGCTAAGGTTATAAGGGTTTGAAATCTCCTCATCCAATGGGCTTTGGACAAGTGTAAGCCTTGTATTTTTCATTATCTTCTCATTTTATTTAAATCATTAAATAATGAGGTCATCGTTCCATCATAATGATGTCATAAATAATTTAATTTATTTAAAGTCTAAAAATTATTAAAAAAAAATACTATGATGTAGGAAATCTTTTTAGATTTCTAATGAATATTTATAGTCAAAATTTTCACTTGTGTAACCCCACTTAAAAACTGTTTTAGTAAAATAACTCATGTTTGTGTCAATTTAATTTTAACATTAAATAAATATATATTAATGTCATTTTCCAACTAAAGTGGCTCCATGGGGTCCCCAAGTTGACCCATGGGTTGTCTTGGTCGGCCATGACTCATCCAATAGGAGTAGGACAAGTGTCATGCTCATCTCATATTATTAAAACATTATTTGTACCTTAAACTACACTAATTACCTCTAATCGCGATTAAAAACTTAAAAGTTACTATTCACCAAAAAATTATTTTAATCTCATTGAACCACATTTTACTTCTTAATGACAACCATGTATGTCGGAGTTTTGAAAATCAAATCACAGAAGTGGTAATATTTCATTTAAACGAAAAATCAGTTATTTAACTACCACTTAGTGGTTTCACTATTCATCAAAAATTGAAGTTTTTCAGAACAATGCCAAAATTTCACCCTAAGCTATAATTGATATTCCGAATTCAAAAATGATGTCTATTTTAAAAAATTCCAAACATATAAGTTTCATTAATTAATTTTATAATTAATTCCTGTTGTCACAACAAATAGCGTGTTTTTAAGAAACAATTTATATCAAAAGATTGGCAATTGTTTATTTCCAATTTCAATGTTAAATTAATTCTAATGACCACCATTGGATAAAATGGTAAAAATATATTCTAATTATACTTTAAAACCACTAAATAGTATAATTTATCACTATAAATTATTTTGATTAAAAAAGATGTTTTTAAGTATTTTTCACTATTCATAAAAAAATAGAAGTTCTCAGAAAAATACCAAAAATTCAACATAGGCTAATTTCGATATTACGAATCCAAAAATGAATTCCATTTTGATAAATAAAATTTATAAAATTTCAAAAAGTAGGTATTACTATTCACAACGGCTAGTTTAATTCGTTGTGGTGTGTGTTAGAGCTTGAGGTTGCGTACAACACACGCTATTGCATTATTCGAAGTGAAACATACCGTGGAAGCTTGGGGTGTTACATTTTCCATTTTTATTCACCTTTATTTTAGAATTATTTATTTGATTCATTTATTTACACATAGGAAACCCACATTCTCTTTTTGTGTGCTAAAAATAACGTGATGATCAGGTCTTCAATCACTTTTTCATGCCATAATTTCAAAAATAAACGCCTTATTTATTCTACACATATTAATAATGAAATGATTGATTATGATATATTTGAGTCACATTAATTAACACATATTAAGGGTGCACCTTGGTATAACTCCAATTCATTTGGTAAAGAATTTAATCTCTAGAGATGACATGTTTTGCGATGATTTGGTGAATAACCTCGGTAATTATGATTTATGAAACCATAGGGAATGACCATGATGATATTCTTAGGAAATTACTATTTTAATATTTTATCCACATTTACATGTTTTGATTCACGTTTTTTTATAGTGTTCCTCTTTTTTATTTGATCATTCCAAGTTATATTCCTCTTGCTCATATGCTAAGTGTTTCTTTTGTTTATTCCCTTGTTGGGATTTATGTTGACCCTTTTATTTATTAATATTCCCCTAATATGATATGAAGTGATATGAATTTAGGGTGTAGTAAATATGGAGACTCCCAAAATAATTAGTTAATTTTTATTTTTATGTGATCTTTATGTAAATCAAGTAGTATGAACCTAATTTCCGGGATTCTAAACAAAAAAATCTTCTGCTTTGTTAAATGAGCATTAATTATTTAAAATTTATGTTATAGAAAAGGTAGGATTCCATAGTTGGTATCGAATGATGATTTAGTTATTTTTGAAAATTATTATTTGAAAATATTATTAAGAACCCTAGGTTCATGTTTCAATATATGAAAACATTCTATTATTTTGGTGAAGTATTATGGAGTTTTTAAGAAAATAAATATCATTCTCAATACGATCAAGAGGATGTGGCTATGACCCAAATGTGCATAGGGGTAACACCCAAAAACACTAATTTGAGATATACTAGAATAGGAACTGGTTCTTGACCACAGGTCTTATTGGACTTCTATTTTGACACTTCTTGGGGATATTCATTGGTTAATCACAAGCTTGTGCATGCCATTATAAATGATATAAAGATAATGTAAAACATTTATTAATACTGAAGTATGTAATCCTAGAAGCATGATATTAACAAATAATAATATTTTTCATTCCATTATAATTTTTATTATATGATTCCTAATAGTGAAAAATTTATCACTTTGGTTTTCTTTATAAAAAATGGAATGAAATGGAATAAAATTTCAGTAATTTTGAGTAAGAACTAGATCATTAAAATTAAGGGTATCAATAAATATGAGTATTTTTTAGGATGAAATTTATTCAAGGGAGAAGAATGTAACAAGCTAAAAATGTAATTCTTTTATTTATGTTTCTATTTTCTCCCAAAAAATTATTATATTTTAAAATAGAATAACATTGAACAACTTTTTATAACGTGAGAACATCATACATCATGCATAAATTTGGACTGGTAGAACTATAAAAACAATGGGATATACACATTAAATAATAGTAAATTCACTTCATATAACTCCATAGTATTGTAATTCCAGAAGAGTATCATCCATTCCATAAATATCATAAAAATGAAAAAAAAATCTTTATGAGTAACATATACTTTAGAAAGGTGTCTGTAAGAACCTTTGTGTGATAAATAGTGTGAAATTATGGGAGTATGATAGGATATTTATATGGAAATATGATCATCAACATTTATGTTTTTTAGCTAATACAGTTGATCAGAATTAAAATCTTTATTCAACAAATTAATTGGTCATTTCTATTTTACATTACATTGATACATTCAAATGATTCTCAGGAATATTTAATGATATAATAAAACATGAATATTTTTTGGAAGACTATAAAACAACTTATATTAAAATATTTTTTATTTGGAAGTGTTAAATAAAACATTATATCATCAAATAATCATAATAAAGTATTTTTAAATTATATTATAATTTTATTATCCCAATTTAATTTGTTTAATGGTCTGAATGTTGATTATCTTATAAAATTGTTAATATTAATTAAAATAATGATTCATTTAAAAGATATAAATTTTTATAATAAACTATGATATTATGAAAAATATTTATCTTAAATAATTATACTTTTAATAAAACACATATTTATACATAAATGAAAAAATAATTTTATTGTATCCTTGAAATTTTTGAAGTGTGAGAAATTTGACTATGCATTATCAAGTAGTTATTTTTTTAATAAATTCGGATTTTTATATTTCAAAATTAAATTTATCATAATTAAAGAATTATTAGAATAAAATAATTATTATTTTTGAAATAAAAGTATCAAAATTCGGTTAGGGTGAATTTTTGATAATTTCTTAAAATAAATTATTTTTTTGTGAATAGTAAAAATACAGTATGAGGTTTTTGGTATATTTAATAACATCTTATTTATTTCATAATGATGAAATAATTAATTAACCATAATAAAACAACAAAAATATTTCAATATATTAATATGAATTATTTTAATATATTTTAAAAAATTACCAAACCTATAAGTTAATTTATAATGTCTAAAATAAAAAAATTCTTTGAAAACATTATTTTGTAGAAATATTAGTTTTTCAAGATAAAATATTTAATGTAAAGTTATTATAAGTTATTTTTTATTAAAATAAAATAAATTATGTCCAAAATGTCCAAAATCATGGGAAAGCCCCATTGGTAAGCCCATGGTTTTTCATTTTCCACAACCTAAATTTTCAAAGACTATATTTGGAAATTAATAAAAAAATACTCCAATTTTTCTATACATACCCACCAATTTATCAATTTCCATTAAATATAAATCCATAATCCATTAATTGTTTTTATTTTTTCCTCCAATGGAGTCCCTTGTGGTTTTCTCAATCCCCCAACATCCCAATGTTCAAGATCTACAAGTAACTTTTCAAAGAAAGGGAATTATAAATCTTTTCTCTTCAATTCAAGAACCTAGTCTTGTATGTGTCTTATAACTATTATGATTAGTCTATTTTATTACAATTTTTAATCATACCCTTTCTTCTAATTTATGTTTTATCAATGGGATACTCTAGTCCCCTATCATTTTACCCCTTTTTAAAACCACATTTTATACCCGTTATGTTGTCAAATTTACTTTTAAAATTTACTCTCTTCTCCATAAGATATTAACTTTATATTATTTGTGTGAATACCCAAACCATTTTATTTTCCATAGGTATTAAATTTTAGGTAATAATGATCTATTTTATTTGGGTATTTTCATGTAATAAATGCACATTCCATTTTATTTGGTTAAAAATGATGTAATGATCTTGTATTTAAGCACTTTTGTATGCCACGATTTCGATAAGAAGTCTATTATTTATTCTTCATGTGTTATAAATGAAATTACTGATTATTATCATTGTTTATAAAATTAATTAAGACATTTTAAAGGTGTTCCATGGTAGCACTCCAATGCATTGGGAACATAATTTAATATCTAAAGATGACATGTTTTACGATGCCTTGGTGAATAATCCTGGTAATTATAATTTATGATACCTTGGCGGTGGACCTTGATGATATGCTTATAAGTTTCCTATTTTATTTTCTGTAAAAATATACAATTTATGGGTCATAATATTTATTTAATGTTATGACCGATTTACATCTGATCATGCCTGTTTATATACCTCTTTCTCACATGCTAACTATTTATTTAGTTTATTCCCTTGTTCGGATTTATACTCACCCCTTTCATTGATGAATTTCCATTGGATATGAGATTCAGTGAGATTAACATAGGATTAAATAATAAATTAGTCTCTCAAAATAATTTATTAATGCTTATTTTTTTATGCTTATATAATTTATGTAATATGTATCTAATTTCTAAGACACTAAACCAAAAATATCTTCTAATTTCTTAAATTTAAATCATGTAATGAAACTTTTTGTTCTGAAAAATGTATAATTCCATATAAAATAGTCATCAATAAATAATTTAAAATAATATAGAAATATTTTAATGAATATTTTTCGTGATAGTGAGAAATTCCACCCATTTTGTATATGTTAAAAAAATATTCCTTTCACACCTTTGTAAAAATGTCAAAAATAATAAGTTTGTAAAATGTTAAAAATTATTCATTTAAAACCATACTAAATAAATTTAGAACATATTTAAAATAAATTTTAAAATACATTGAACTATAATAATATAATTCCTAAAATATATTAAATAAAATATATATAGAGAAAATTTATAGAAAGTCATTAAAACATTTAAAATGAGGTTTTAAAGAAAAATCCCCTACCACATGTATGACTAGTCCCCTGCATTCATTTAATCCTTTATAATAGACTTATGTTAGTTATCAAATTATTTTATAACCCTTTTTAATTTTATTCTATTATTATTATCACTTTAATCATAATTATTACAATGTATTATATAGTTACTAAATCAGTTAAGTTCGTATCGGATTTTTTGAGAATGGTCAGTTCATAATGTCAAAAGAAATATCAGTTGGTTGAAAACGCTCAATGGTCTAATTATTAAAATATATATGGATAATTAATAAATGAATATTTAACATTTCAATATAATAAATACAATATTGGGGCTATTCATGATTTCTGGATGTGAAATATAAATCACATCAATTCGTGAGGGTGGTGATCCACATATACCCATGAGCAACATTATAATTTTCCAATGGATAGAAGGGTCAAAAATTAACTAATATATCATATTCAAAAAATAAAATTTATAAAATTTATATCTTTTATATTAATTAAATACATCATAATAACCATACTTGTGATGTGGTGATGAAAAATAAAACATATCAGTTTATTGAGGTCGTAGTATATATGTATGCACGAGTGATGTTTTCATTTATAAAAAGATAAAAAAAAGATATTAAAATGCATTTTCACCTAACCATATTTTAATCAATGTATATTTTATATATTGTTGTTTTCATGTCCCAGTAGTTATGATTTGTTTCAAGGAGTTAGAATAATAAACAAACATAAAAGGACTCAACTCAGAGTTAAACCTCTTCTTTAGAAACCCACCTTAAGCATACACCTTAAGACATCCAGGTTGGTGTTCTGATACTATAACCTCTATGAAATTGATATTAAGGGTTTATATAGATTATATAATATATTTTTGAATAAATGGCTAATTGGGTTTGAATTAGTGACGAGAGTATGTTTCCTTTTAAATATAAGGGGAGTGAAGCTCTAGTAAATATCCTTAACCATTAAATATTATAAATATCTAACTCTTGGTAAAGTGGAACGAAATGAATAAAATTTAAAAAATATTTTGGGAAGGGGAGAAAAAATATTATCTAATAATACTTAAGATAATATATTGTGACCATATCACTAATTTGTTACCTTTATTTACTTATTTAACTCATTTCTGTGGTACTTGTTTTTTACCATGGTAACTATTCATTATGAACAAAAATGATATTAACCTAATTATTAAATTTTAACTGGATATTTAAAAATATTAAATCCATTTTTCATGATACAATTTTTATAATTTTAATAATTTAATTTTAATAAAATAACACAAAATGAAATGAAAATAGTTTATTAGAAATATGTGTTTTTAATCCAAAAAAATTAATTGATACCAAATAATTTATAATGATGATTAATAGGGAAATAATTTTTTTTTCTGTAAAATGGTTCAAATTTTACTTTGAAAAAATAAAAAATATAATGGAATTATTATATTTATTTAAAATAAATGAATTTTTTTTAAAACAATATTATTCACCATTCACCAAAAAATCAGTCTTTTTATAAAAATAAAAAAATATGACCATATTATATATTTTATAAGATGATACAAAACATTACATCCAATTTATAAAATTTTATTTCTAAAATTATTAAATATAACTTATAAATAATTCGATATAATATTAGAAAATCAATTTTATTAGAATAATAATATTTATTTTCTATTTTTAAAAATAATATAAAATTATTATAATGAATTTGAATACATAAAATATAATCACTAATATTAATAGTAATTGAAATTAATTTATTATCAATATTACTTGGGTTTTCACATTCTTCCCTCCTTAATGAAATTGTGTCTTTTAATTTTTATTCATCACATAAATAGGTAAGGTTGTTTTCCCATCATAACCTTTTTAAGTTCGCATTGTTTTTCCTCAATCATTTAACTATTACAAAAAAACATTAACTAGGTGAGTTACTTTTTTCCATATAACCTAATCCTTGCAATCTAGAATTTTCAACAGATATTATACATAATAAATATTATCTTATAGCTATATCACCTCAGAGATCAAAAAATAAGATGACTTAGTTTTAAATTTCCTTAAAGGTGAAACATGAAACACATCATTAACTTCATAGAAACTCAACGGAACAGCGACCTAGTAAAACAAATGATCCCATTTTTCTAAAATTTCATACGGTCTAAAAAATAGTGTATGTAAATTTACCTTTTTGAAAAATCACATAACACAATTCTACATAAATATTTTAAGAAATTTAATATTACCAACCTCAAAGGAAATGTATTTACTCCTATTATATATATAAATCTTATACAAATTCTTAGCTTACCTCATGTGTTGTTGAATAGTCTTTACCTTCTCACCCATTTCTTATACCATTTATAGTCCCATTAACTTTTAATCATTGACTTCATTATAATATGCTTGAATCTGACACCACATTCCATGAAATTCCTTAAATGGTGCCATATATGTACTGGAATGAAAACTATTATCATAAGAAAATTAAACTAATGAAATAAGTGTATGAAATGATCCTTAGTAATCCAATAATAAATATTTAATCATGTCCTATATTGTTTGATTTTTTCACAATGACTGTCTATAATATTAAGGATGAAAATTTTTATTGAAATTTAAACGAGCACCCAATGAATTTTAAAGTCCTTTAGAATGATTATAGATAAATATATGATCAAAATTAAATTTAATAGAGAGATTATTTCCATATAATTTGACTATCTCTTTAAAAAAATATTTTAGAAAGATGATCTAGATGCATATTATCTCAATTATGAATAAAATTCTCAAATTTAATTAATTGATCAAAAATAAAATAAATTTCACTATTACCTTGAGATGTCTAGGAAAATCCCACCATGAAATCCATTTATATATTCTCTCATTTCCATTCATTCACTGGAAAAGGTTAAATAATCCCCATCAATATTTTTCACTCTGATTTAACCTAGTGTAAATTCAAACACTTCATGATTAATTTAACAATATATTTCTACATTCCTTCCCAAAAATAATATTTGTGAAGGTATTTTTATATCTTATTTCTATCAGGATGAACATAAAATGGAGATTTATAAGCTTCACTCAAAAATTACTTCTTTATCTAGGGATCACATGGATCACACAGCCTCTTTTCGAACCTTAAAAACAATTATTTTTTAATTTTATATTTAGGAAAATTAAACTTCTTAACAAAATAAAATATATTTTTAAAAACCATAATATTATTTCTAATAATGTATAATTTTATCTATTAAATTTAATTGAACTGACACCAGAAACAAAATAGAGAGAGTTCCAGCATGAGAAATTTATAAGCCAACATTCAATAAATGATTAACCAAAGGATCATGATCCAAATATATAATAGGAAATTATACATTATCTATATATCTCAGGACTTCATCTACCTTATTTTTTTCCAAGATGATGGTGAATCGTATAATCAGAACCCTTAATTAGTTCCAACCGTATTCTTTTCCTCATGTTCATCTCTTTTAAAGTGAATATATACCTTAAACCATTATCATTAGTATATATTTCACATTTTACCCCATATAAAAATTTTCTCTATATTTTTAAATGAAAACTATTGTAACCACTTCAAGATCATGCATAAGGTAATTCTAATCATTGATTTTTAATTTTTATAAAGAATATATAATTACATTAACATGTTTTATTAAAAAAATTACCAAGTCCCTTTAAATAATAATATTAATAAAAATTATTATTTTCTAATGTATATACTTACATTTGAGGATTTTCCAATATTATTTTCAATTCCTTAAAACATTCTTCATGTTCCATTATCCATATGAATTTTAATCCTTTTCTAGTTAACTTAGTTAGTTCCCCGAATAACCAATTAAAATATTGGTAGTAACATGCTCATCCAAGAAACCTTCAAATTTCAATGACCTTTTTTTGTATTAGATAATATTACCCTACCTTATTTTTAGTAGGATATACTATTATTCTGTCTTTATAAATGGAATACCAAAGGAAATAAATATATTGTAACCAAAACTCATATTTAGTGATGTTTTAATACAATATATTATCTTTTAAATTTAATGCAATAATACATAGAGTTTTCTCATTTTCCTCATATCATTTAGAATAATCTATAATTTAATTAATAATTAAAACAATAAAAAAATTACAAATACTTATAGAAAACCCCATACATAGGATTAATTTATTCAACGGGTACATTAGTCATTATAGAAGGAATAACCATAAACTCATAATTCAAATACCTAGTACTAAAATAAATCTTTAAAATGTTTTCCTACTATAATTTTAGCTAACGATATCTTGAGAAAATATCAGTCTATGAAAAATAATTCACTCCTAGAATATTATCAAAAAATCAACTATATCAGTCAATGGATACTTTTTCTTAATATTAATGTCATTGAGTGATTTATGATCAATGAAAATCCTCATATAACAAAAAATTATGTTTAACAAAAAATTATGTATAACAAATAAAATATGTCTACCTCAAGGTGAAGTGACTGGATGAATAAAATCCTTATTAAGAAACTATTTTAACTACTTGTTTAGTTATAATAGTTATGATGGATCCATCTGATAAGTGGGTTTTGAAATTTTATTTCCTTCCAGAATAAAGACAAAAGATAATTCAACCTCCCAATAATGAATAAATTATATAAGATAAACAATAAATGCATCTGCATATTCCATTATTTCTATCACATCACTAATTTAAAGTATTTCCTTCATCGTGAAAATATGATAATGATAACATTCATTTTCATCCTTAAACTATTTTTTGTCTTCTTGATATATTATCAAAGGTATAATTGAATTATTATATAAAAATTAAAACACACTCTAAAAATTTAATATAACTTTTTTAAATATTATATCTATATTATCCTGATAAACTAAAAACTAGTCCATACCATGAATAATATTAAACTCAAATATTGGTAAAATAAAAATATATACAGGAAAAACCATTCCACAGAAAATAAAATAAATATTTCCATATATCTTTGTTTCTTCAAAACTTACCCTAAGAGTTTTAACCAAATTTTATATATCTATTACATAAGGTGATATATCCATTTTACCAATAAAATTTTTATAAATAAAAGATTTTTTAGACCATAAATCAAACAAGACATTATCATAAACTATGTAAACAATAAATGAACCTATCAAAATATCATTTGAAGGTCCAACATTCCATGAGGTAGACTAGAATGATTTTTCGAAACCCTTATTTTATAAACTAGATTATACCCATAATTATTTATTCTCTTCTGAAATGCATCATTATAATAGTGAATCAATTTACATCTAAAATGTCTCACTACCTTTTAATCATAATTAGTATTCTTCTAACCATATTTTTTTCATTGTAATCGTGAGCCAAATGCATTGACATAACACATTGATAACACTTTCTAAATTTCATAAGATACTCCCCATGATGATTCTTATGAAATTTGTCACAATATGTAAATTTATACCTCCCACCATCATATTTATTCGATAGATGTTTTCCTATTTATTTCCATAAGAAATGATTGTATCACTTGTATTATAAAAGAAGAAAACTATATCTAGACATTCTTAGTACTCTGTAAAAATTTCTCATATATTTTAAATTCAATAGAAGAAAATTATCTTGGAAAATATGGTTCCAAGGTGAAGTAATACCTGTTGAGTTTAATATCATAGTACAAAATAAAATTTGGTGTATAACTTTACAAAATATAAAATTTATCATCATAGGTGGAAATAAAGTTCTCCTAATTTTGTTTTTTTTCCAAAAAATTTCTTTCCATACTATGTTGAAAAACTTTAGGAATGAACGTCTCAATGAAAATATTTTTAAATACTAACTACTTCATGATATTAATCTCATATTTCTCTATGGTATTTTAAATTAATTACCACTACTGGTCAACTTCAATATAAAAATGATAAATCGAAATAGTTAACTTTTATATTTATAATAACCCAAAACATCAAGTATCTTTTCCAAAGACACAATACATCCTTTTTATATAACTTGATATGAGGATACACTAAATTCTAGATGAAAAAATTTCATAAAAAGCCCCATTGTAGACCCTTTTCTCTATAGAGAGTTCAGTTTCTCTTTTGTCATATGTTCCTACATTAGTTTCCAATATTAATAGATTTATTATGGATACAAAATACTCTATTCTAATTATCACCACTCCAATTTTAGCATTCCGATGGATATTACCCTTTTTACACATTTTCACTCCATTCCCCATGATTTCTCTTTCAAAAACCATTCTGAAATAGACACATATTGAATAAAGAAACATGGAAACCCATAATGTTTCCTAAAATTAATTTAATACATATATTTTCATACCTTAAATGTATTCTCATAATAATATCATAACCTCTGATGTTATCTAAAACATTATCCAACTCCAAGATAACAAAGTGTTCCGTAATCAAACCATAATTATGAGTTTAAAAATTAATAATAATCTCAAAACAATGTTAATGTAAAAATCATATCATAATAATTATTAAATTAAATGATTGTTCTGAGATCAATGTTAATTATATTAATTATTTAAATTATTAAAAACTATTTTATGTTTTATTACCTTATTATTACCCATTTCATTTCAATTATTATATTGTCTTATATAGTTTTTAAATTAGTTATGTAACACCCGAGATTTTTTGTTTTAATGTTATATAAATCATCAAATGAATATTTCACTACACACAACACTGTCTTGGCTTGCTTTACACGCAACATCGGCCTTCCTTGATAGCTTTCATTGTACACAATATCGAGTTTCACTAAACAACGATATGATATTAAAATATTATTAAAAATAGCCGCTATGAATAGTAATACCCACTTTTTGAATGTATATAAATTTTATCATTCAAAATTGACTTCATTTTTGGATTCGGAATATCAAAATTATCCTAGGGTGAAATTTTGTTATTTTTCTGAAAACATTCAATTTTTGATGGATAGTGAAAACACTGGGTTACTATTTAAAAACCAATTTTTTATTTAAATAATTATTTATTTTATTTAAATTTACTTTAGGTAAAACATTCTACATAATACCTATATAAGTTCAAATTAATTCTTTGGAGCCATTTTATAATAATATTAGATATATAAAAATTTTATTGAACTTTTCACCGTCTTTTACCCACCTCCTAGGAGAGTTTGAAAATTTCCATAAAACCAAATTTTACAACTTCTATGAGTTGAATTTCAAAAATCCGAGAGAGACTTTTAATATCAAGGAGTAAAATGTGTTTCAATAAGATAAAAATAATTATTGGTGAATAGTAACTTTTTACTTTTATTTACCATGGTTAAAAGTAAATAGGGTAATTAAGGGTAAAAATGATATTTTTATTACCATAACACATGTCCTAATTCTATTGGATAAGTTTAATTCGACCAAGAAAAAACTTTGGAATAAAATATGACCATTTAATTCCACTAGGATTAGATTAAGACGTTTATTATTAATTTATTTAAAGAAGGGTTAAAATAGTTAAAATCAAAGTTTAATAACTAAATCATTTTTTTTATATGGACATAAAAAAGATAATTTAGAATATAAATATTAATTATAAAGATAAAAATATTTCCTACATAATGGTATTTTATTTATAATTTTTAGACATTAAATAATTTAAGTTATATATGACACAATGATGATGCAATAATTACCTAAATAATGTAATATTAAAATAATTGATATTATAAATACCCAAATAAATGTAATTTCAGATTTTTTATGAATTAAACTAATTTTTTAGGTTACTATGACATGTTATTATTGATTTCATTAACTTTATTCGAACTAATCAGGCTGTTATGATTTTCACAAAAAACAATTACCAAATAGTGTCAAAATTGACATAAAATAGTATTTAAAACAAATATTATATTATTAATTGTAATTTTATTACTAATAAACTAAGGTTTAGAAAAATTACATATATAAGGTTATATATATTAATAATAAACAACTTGAGGTTTTTTTGTCTTGTTATAGTAAGATTATTAACCTTATAGTGTAAGAAAACAAGAAGACACCGTAAAAGTAAAATTATTTAACTTAAAGTTAAATCTAAATGATAAGGTTAAAATAGAAACCTAAACTTGTCTAAATTCTATTAGATGAGAGTCTTTTGACCCATCCCTACCTTAGCTTCAAAATAGATCAATTTGGAGCTATTAAAAACCAAATATGACTTTATAATAAAATAATATTTTTAGTTTTTCCAAAGGTGCCCCTCTCCTCCCTTATAAAAGGGCACCTCCTCCCTCTCTTCCTCACACCACTTTGTGACTTCAATCTCGGCCAAACCCAGAAAATTTCTCTTATACACATCCCTAGAAACATCCTAGAGGTCCTGGTCTTCTTCAAAGACCATCTATAGTTCCTTAAGAGGAGGTTAAGAAGAGGCGCTTCAAAGAAGAGGTAATGTCTGTTACCGATTATTTCAACGTTATTTCTTCTTCTGTTTCTTCTTTAGTTGTAACATAAGTATCACTCATATAATGATATGTTATTATAAGTATGAAACAACCCTATTTCACCATTTATCCATCCTATGGAAAATGAAATCATTGCGCGTGCGTACGTACGGAATATCGTCTCCACACCGTGGTGTAATCTATTTTCCACCACCAACTTACTTGGATGGGTATAATGGTGTAAATAATCACTATATATGATTATTGTAAAGTGATATTGATTATGAAATAGTATACATACACTCCAATACAATTACATGATCATGGGAATGATATCATCGCTCGTGCGTACGTATAGAATACTGTCTCCACGATGTGATGCGACTCATTCTACATGATCTTCATTGCATAATGATTATATAAAGGAATTGAATGAATAAATATGATATATTAAACACTAATACCATTCTTGAAATGAGTTATCTATAACCTAAAAAGAAGAATAAGAATTTATTATACAAAACATGCATAAGAACAAAAAGCAATAAACACCCGAATAACAAGTAGCAATGAAATATTACTAATAAGAAACTAATAATATGACCATATAAGATATCATAACAATGAGTATGATTCTGGAATAAGTCAATGACATATTTAAATCATTATACATGAGGTTCAGACACATACGAAGAAAATCATACCTATGGTAAGGGAAAATTTCACAATCTCATTTTTATCCGAGATTGTTTATACTTCAGAATTTACTGAGACATATTTATCATCCACATCCATGATTCCTCAATATGTAATATTATTTACATCCACATATGATTTTTTAAGCCCAATTTTAACCATTGGTGAGTTTTTAGTAAAATATATGTAAGGAATATTTTGTCGCTTTAAGTACAAGGTACTTTTTTAATTTTCTCTCCAAAGTATGGGAAGAATGTTTTCTTAACTTATACGGCCTGAATGGGATTTTAGAACATTATTTCCATGAATATTCCTTTACAAGTTTTCAAGTTAATTTTTAATAAACTTCTTTTAGTTTAAAATTATATGAAATTTTAAGAAAGTAATATGTTTTTGAAGTAGAAAGGATATTTTCCTCAAGAATGAAGTTCAAGTGTTTTATAAAAATTATTTTCCATCTAATATAATATAGGGTTCAGTTTCTATCCCTATTTTTACATTTTTTTTATTATGTTATGATGGAATTATTTTTATGATGTCCTTTCATATTATATGGATTATTTTATGATGGAATGATGTTTAAGAATCTCATTTTTATTACATGGGATATGCTATGATGTATGATTTATGATTTTGTGGAACACATAATAATGGTATCATTATGATATGGGATTGGGTAAAGATTTATATCTCATGAGATAGGCATGGATGGAAAGGCAGGTTAATCTGGTTAGGTGAAACAGGCCTGAAACGAAGAGTGAACTCGGTTCAGAAATGGACTTTGTCCGCTAAGATATTCTTGGCAATGAGTCTTGACTAATAAGAAATGATTATCTATGATTATATGTGTATTCTACAAAGTTTAATGTTTTAAGTTATGATTATTTGGATTCATTTCACTATTATGATTGACCCCATGACATGTTATTATGATCTCTTTTGCAGGACAAGATTTTCAAAATGTTATGTTCTTAAGAATATGATATGATTGATATTTCTTTTGTTTACCCTTAATGAGAATTTGATCTCACCCTTTTGAATGTTTTCTTTTCCCAAGGTTTGGAATAAGTGTATTAAGTAGAATATGCCAAAAGGAACTCTAGATATGATGTAATAAATGGGAGACAATGTAGATGATTTATGAACCAGTTGTTTATGTTTCCCAGTTTCTAAAGACACACTACCTATACAGTCCTTTCATGGTTTTGTTATATATTTAATAAGTATTCATAAATTATTAATTAATTACAATGTATGTAAAGTATGGGTCATTATAAGTTATGTTCATGTTGGATGTTTTTGGGACGTTTTGTTTATAATCGAAAATAAAATTTGATTATTTGACCATGGTAAAAGGGTTAATTATTCCATCATATCCAAATTATTAATAAGGAAATATTTATTATGTTTATATATTAAATTATTATTTAAAACCATCTATGAGGGAATATAAGAAAAATTAATCATATCACCTCATGGTGGTGGTAGTCCACACGTACACACAAGTGATGTTATCCTTTTCCAAAAGATGGACGGTTAAGAGGTAAGTAATATATTATATTTACATAATAATACTTATTTCATAAATAATATATATATATATATTAATTAAACCCATCATAATAACCAAACCGTTTAGGTGGTATTGAAAAAATGCACATATCACTTCGCGGTGGTGGTTGTCTATACGTACGCACGAGCAATGTTTTCATTTCCCATAGGATGAAAATGAATATGAAAAGGGGTTATAACATAATATTAATTTCATTTTATTATATTTTATATACATAATTTATTATACCATTTTGCTTATGATCGGTTTGAATGGGTTATAATAAGAAATAAATGTCAGAGAACTCAGTTAAGAGTTATACCTCTTCTTTGGAAAACTCATGTTTCTTACACATTAAGCCTTTTAAGAAAGATTTAATTGGGATAAATACATATAATACTTGGGGAGGAAGTTTTGGAAACTATTTTTTTATATTTGTATCATGATAAAGTGATCATGTGGTGTGTAGGAATAAAGATATGATGTTCCCATTTATAAGAGAGGGGAGTAGCACACTGGTAAAAATCATTAAATTTAAAATATTATAAATGTACTAATCATGGTTAAGTGGAAATAAATCAATATAACTTAGAATATAATATCTAAATGGTGGTAATACTATCATCCAACAATAATTAAGATAATATTTTTTACCTTATTACTTTATTTTCACCTTAATTAACATGTTTTACCATTTATCATGGTAGTTAATTTTTACCGTGGTAACTATTTATTATAACCAAAAATGATGTTTACCTACTTAATAAATTTAAAAATATAAATTACAAATATTAAATGAAAATTCAATTTTAAATATCAATATCTGTAAGTAATTAGTTTTAATATAAGAATGAAAAACACAAAAAATAGGTTTTCAGAAAAATGTGTGTTAATCCTATAAATAACATATAAAATAATTAAGAATAATTATTATTTATATGATATTAAAAGGAAAAATTTATTAAATTTTGGCTATTATTAATTCAAACCCAATCAAAAATATAATGTACAATTTAAAATACTTGAAAAGAAATGACAGCTTTTATAAAAAGCGGTATTCTTCACTATTCAGAAAAAATTTATCTTTTCAAAAAAATACCAAACAATAAACATAATATAGATTTTATATGACGATATAAAAAATTATTCTATTTTTTCAAATTCAATTTTTAAAAATTAAAAATTTCACTTTTAATTAAAACCATATATTATATGGAAAATAATTTAGTTAGAATAAAACTATTTCTCTTCGATTTGAAAAATAATATAAAATAATTGTAATAAATGTGAATCTATAGGATATAACAATGAATATTAAGAAGATGTAAAATTTATTTAATATTAAAATTTCATGGGTTTTCATGCATTGGTCGATAGGATGGGAGGTTAGGCTCTTCACACTATTTTGTGTGGATTATTGTCCACTCTTATACTCTCTTATAGATTTAAGATGAATTTCATGAATTCCTTCCAAGCCATAAAATGGAATTGGTTACCAATAATATATAATATGAAAATTAAAATTCATTTATGTGAAAAATATATATGTTTCAAAGATTCTACATCTATGTTATTTACTAGTCAGTTATTTTTAATTTTAATATGTTATGGTATAAAGACACATAGATGGCCACTCTAGAGTTTATCGTTTTCCAATGTATTAGAATGTGTTTCTGGAATTAGTATGAGGCCCATGAAATGGATTACTATATATCCTCACAAAATGTATAAAAACACATGTATTTTTGTGATCCTTTATAGGACATGTTTTACCTTTTATGGGCATGAGATTGGTGTCAATCCATGAAGTCAAAAATAATGGAGTGAGGAATACTAGGTAAAATATTCCTAGAAATGATTGATGTTGTACATACACATCAATGAAATTTTGTGACATGAAGATGGGTCTCACATGTTATATATACCAACTAGTTAAATGTGATAAGACATGGACAGAATATAGACCTGTGATGGGGTCACGATTTCATTAGGAATAAAGACCAATGTGAAGAGTCCCAGGGTACTACAGCCCAAATAAAAGAGACATACAAGCTCAAGAAAATATGTCTAGTTTGGGGGTATAAATTATAACATGAGTAATATACCCCCATGATGTTTTAAATTTATAATTAGTGATTTTGGATAAAAAAACTCCAGAGGAATTCTAGATATCCTTTTAAAATAGGATTCAAATCATGTGTTGTTCAAATAGCATATTTCAAAGGTCTTATATTAGGACCACACCATAATTTTTATTGTCATATGGAAGGGATGTTTTCCTTCCCTTTTATATTTTTTTATTAGGAAAATTTTAATGTATTTCAATGACATTCGGTGGTAACATATGTTTTGTGAAAGGTGAAGTAATATATGATTGAGGGGGCTTGTGCCTGTGGGGTTTTGGGGGGATTTACACCTTATAGAAATAATATATCAGTGTAATTTTAATTATGTTAATAGTATCATGAACACTTATCTCTAACCCCATGTGAGTTATGCTGATTTTGATTAAAAAAAGATAATGTAAGATTTGGAACATTGTTTGATAATGCAAAATAATATTTTAAATGGTGGTTATGAGATGAGAATTCCATATGTGAGTATCTCAAGATCATTGATGGTATCACTAACATTATCCATAATGATTATTATGCTCAAATGGGAAACCCATTCTTTTATATTCTAAAATTTTTTAGGTAGATTATGATATGGGGATAGGGTAACGTCATCCTACAGAAAAATATTTGGTCACTCTAGAAGGGATGCCTTATCTATCATGGATCATTAAATGAAAAAGAAATGCATTATTGAGCCCAGAGATACTACTATAGTGTATTCTTGTTAAATACCCTCATTATTAATATAATCTATGATTATGTTCCCCTTAATGGTTTTACCTATCTAATAGAATAATTCTCAATCCTCCTTTTATAAAGGTAATCCATGATGAATGTGGTTAATGTTATGTCCATGCCTGGATCCTTTAAACCTTGTGAATTAGGAAGATGTATTTGTAGTTTTGGTACCAAATATGAGATTTGAGAAAAATAATTCAATACCATTAAATCTATGGTGTTCATGATTACTTGGTATGGTAGAATGAAAATATGATTTTCTAAAAAAATGGATTAAAGACGGATTATATCATTTAATACAGTGGAAAGAATAATTTATTTAACTAGGAGATATTAGGTTATGAAAAATTGGTTCACCCTAGTGAGGGGAGAAAAGTGGTTTAATCTGGTGAGGGAGACCAAGAGGCTTCACCCATGTAATATTTAGGACAATTAAATTCTTAATGGTACTATGGAAAATGGATATTCCATGTGACAGAACTTGATCGAAGATTCTCCCATCCCAGTATTGATGTAATATGGATGAAGTGATTTATCACAAAGAATATAGGTATTCATAATAGTTGTGAAAATAAATTATCCCATGTTTTGTTCAATTCCCCCACTATTAGTCTTAAATAAGATTCCTGAAGGAATTTTAAAACATAGGCATGATACTAAGGTGATAACAGATTTAGTTTTTTCAGTTTATCTCATAAAATGTGAAGACAAGGATCCTAAGGGTATTATTTACAGGAAAATACGGTACATTGGGAGATGGTATTTTAGTGTGCAAGTGGTTCATGTAGGTATGACTTGAATATGATGTTTGGCAGAAAAAATGTTTCATACAAAGTTTACTTGGGTGAACATTAGGGGTTTGGGGAATAATTTCATTTCATTCTCTAGGTTTATCCTTTCATTTATTTGATGTAGTTATCCATTCTAAAATTGTTCAACCTTTTCTCAAAAAGGAGCACCAAACAATGCACCCCCCCCCCCCACTTGAATGGATCTGATTGTAATAAAGAGGATTTAATCCCAAGGTCAATGTTATTTGGGAATTGAAATATTACAATAAATTTTGGAATGGATTCCCCATATTTTTTGTGGAAGTCTAGCACACAATTTTTCCATGCAAGTGTGGTACGTCAGTATCATGCATCAGTTCAGAGAAAATCCTTTTAAGAATTTATCTCACACAAATCCTATATTTATTTCCAATAAATAGTCATTTCCACCTCATTTACGCTTTTTCCTTAATTTGAATAAGAATATCAACTAAAATTTTATCACCCTAACCTTTATGATACCGTATGATATGTGAATGTTTGTGGGTTTTGAACTTACTTTAGAATATTGATACTATAAAATGAGATTGGGTGAAAGAAATATGTGAAGAACTTTTGAGAATAAAATAAGAGAGGGATATGGTTAAAGGACAAATGAAATGTAATTTTTTAAATTACTTGTGTGAAATAATTTCATGAATTATATGGGAAAATGACTTGGGAGAACTAAATTTTACTTACTAAAAATTTCAAACAATAGTGATTTTCTTTTCCTTCATTTTCCTTGATGTATTTACTTTCATTCTTGGGGGATTTATAATGAACTATTTTTTTTGATCCAGGAAAACAATGTCTTAGACTATAATCATTATTTCTTATGGTTGAATCAAGGAGATGATTTATATTTCTAAACAATTTAATTTTCATGACAGTGATGTTTTATTTTCTGTATCATGAGAATTATGAAGAAAAATCATTAGGTGTATCCCAGGTTTGATCTATTTACATGGTATCTACATGGTATGTTTTTCGATATACTTGTCCTAAGACCAGACACATACATGTTATTCTCCTAGATTATATAATACCACCAATGTTACCAGAGAAAATTACTTTTCCAAGGGTGATTATTTGAAAGAATGAAATATCACAAAGTTTTCCTGACTCATCACCACACATCTGTTCTTAACACATGACAACATATTTCTTATCCAAAAACGCATTTTTATCATCCATTTTCCATTTCTCTTCTACTAATAAATAAAAATTAAGGAATGAAGAATGGGATCTTTACATTGGAGGTGGTGTTATGTCGGAATGAGTATGTACATACTAGGTGTGAAATACTTTTCCATAGATTTAGAGATATGGAAGTGGTTTTTATTTATGAATTTGTATTAGTATCTCATAAATATGTATACAATAACATTGATCTAGTTTTTTTAGTTTTTAAGTTTATGGAACCCACAAACTAAACCTATACATATGACATGTGAATAATTTAGAATTAGTTTCTAAGAAATCAATAAATTTTTAATGGAACCCATCTTTCAATACATGTACAATAAATCCCCCCCCCCCCCCTCGTATGAAACATCAGAGTATACTAATCATAATATTACACTAGCCCATGGAATATTGAAGATGACATAACAAATTATGGGAAAGGATGATCATCCATGTGTCATCATACATTTATAATTATATATGAATTCATTATTAGATACCCATGGGAAAGGGTTGAGATGTAGGTTCCCGATGATGGAAAAGTGGGGAATCCAAGTAAAATATTATCTTGTACTGGAACAATATTTCTCTGATGAATGTTTGTATAATGTTAAATCAAACATATCTCCTCATACTAGACTAGTGGGTTCTTTGGGATGCGGCTGAGAACATTTTTGTTTATGGTTCATGACTCCCATAGTGTTTCAATCTAGGCTCATTTTTTATGGTAGTTGATTTATCGTATAGAGAACTTGTGGGGTTAAGGGTACATATTTTGGTGAAGATATATCAATTCATGTTGCTTGTGTAGATGATAAAGGCCCCTATATATATTTTTAGTCTATTTCTAGTTATATAGTGATGTATGGAATCACATTTCAATGTATATACACTCCACTATGAAGTCATCATCCTTGATGGATGATTCTAACCTTTTTTCCAAGTTATCCTTAGAATCCAACCTATATATCTAATCATTAGATCTATTGTAAAGATTTTTTTTTATATTATTAACTCAAATTAATTCACTATATTTATCCTCCTATCGAGACAATAACTAATGATGGAATGTCCATATATAAATCTCGATCTTATATGATAGATATGAGGTACTATGTTTTGTAAACATGATTGTTTGATGATATCATCTGTGAGGCCTATGTTCCTTACAATTTTACAAAAAAAATGTAGGTTTTTGAAATAAAATAATATATCACAACCAATAAACATCCATTTATAAAATTGTATAATGGTGGTGCTATATCTTTGGGTGATGATGTCCCAAGAATCCACCCAATATATGATTAAATTAATTCAATTGAGTGAATTTATTGTTTTAGCTTCTGGATATACCAATTATTGAAATTCCTCATATCCATGGAGATATTTTATATGTTTAATCCCCCAATTTGATGAAATATTAAAATTAGTATGCGGATAATAAATAAAGAGGACTCAGCTGAAAGTGGAAAGTGTTGATATAGAGAACCACCCTTTGCATGCATTAATATCCCATATTATTTGATGCATATTCAATACTTGGCATTATGATCCCTGCTAGAATCATAAAGGTATTGTGTATTTAGAAATATTGACACATAAAAATTCCAAAGAATTTATAAATTATCTCCTACTAGGTTCTTCATAATTAGATCCATTCTTATATATATACTACCTAAAACATTTCTTTATAACCTGGAAGAAGGAAACATAAGAATGGGTGGGTTCTAATGCTCTAAAAGAGTAAATAAGGCAGGTATTAATGATCATTTTAACATAACATGATCATAGGGGAATGAGAACATGATAAAAAATGAAAACCATACTTAACATATCATATATAACAATCTTAATACATGGAATGAAAATTGTAAAATCTTATGGCCTAAATCATAAAGTATTTAAAGAACATAATCCATTAAATAATAACATTGGAATCAAAAATTTGTTTTTTCCATACACATAATCATGGAAAATCAATTCTTTAGTAAAATATCTCATCCAACACTATCATAGTGGATTTTCTTCACTCCCCATTCTGTCATATCCTTAGTAAGTGTTCACTCCAAAGACTATAATAGTGAACATAGTTCCTTACTAAACTTTGTTCAATCCATATTCCATTCATTATTATCTCATGTGATATCCATGTATACCAAAGGAATTGGAGTTAAATATAATTATAGGACCACCAATTAAATAATTAATATCTTATATACGTGTTCCAAAATATCATAACAAATTCATCATATCATATCCTCTGGAAGAGAAATGGGTTTCATATACATTTCAACATTTTATCATATCATAATATGTGGAAAATAAATGGCTTTCATAAACAACATATCATCATAATCATAAACCATCCCAATAAATAAAAAGGATGGTATCAATGGATAATATCCTTGTAAATATTAAGTAACATAAAAATATTTCATCAGAAATGGAAAATTAAACTAAAAATAACTAGAATATATCTTGAGGAAAATTCCCTTTTCATTATTAAATCAGATTTTAAAATGAAAAAATTCCAAAATGTTAAGGATTGAATTTTATTTTAAAATAAACTTGTAAAATTGTGAAGGAATATTCAAATAATTTAAAGTTCATGGTGGTGGAAATTTTCCTTCAGGTCTAGTTTGTTAAAACAATGATATATTTCACATTTTTTTGTAAAAATTTAAAAAAAAAATACCTCACTCAGAAAATGAAAACAGGATTTCGTTCAAAAAATTTATAAAAAATAAAAAATGGTTAAACATGATATTAAAAAATAATATAAGAATATTAAAACATTTCTTACCACATTTTATAGAAAACAAGGAAATGGATGAAAAATGATCTTGGAGTGAAGAGTGAAATAATGTAGATTTTCTTTGAAACATTATTTCAATATCTATAGTTATTAAAGAGAGGAAATTTAAAGGGAAAAAATTTATCTTTGGAAATAACTAGAGAAGAAAAAAATTCATAGTATTCTTGAGATATATGTTATAAAATTTCATCCTCAGAAACTTGATCACAAAAAAACCAATAAATAAAGATATTGTAATATAAATATCTTACCTCGAGTTTGATTGGCTTCTAAAATAATTTAACATCCTCTAATTTAGTTAGACACCTTTTTGTATTTATTAATGACTGTTTTAATTTTCTTTTAAGAATACAAGAACCTATTATTCTGGATTAGGTATGTTTAGAAGAGTGTTTTCTAGGGTTTTGTTAATCTATATGGGTCAAAGTTGTGTAAATAACACAAAGGAGGTGTGTATAAAATTTATTAAAATATTAAAATATAAAAAAGTAATTATCTGTAAAAAATACTCCAAATGGATATATATTTTAAGGTGGAAAAGGATTAGGTCAAAATAATTCCATACAATTGTATTTAATTGTAAAATATACCCTTATCTCGGGGTTTACCCCCCCCCCCCCCTCTAGAAAAACTGCTATAACGTTAACCGTAGTGAAATTTTTTTAATATTTTACAATGGATTATGAAAAAAATGAAAGTTCACTCATTATTAAATTTTGTAATTCTAATTCCAAATATGGAATCTATTTAATCCAATTCAACAACTAAATTTTTCATAAATTTATTTTATAATATACTTATAAACTGTGAGGAATGACGGTTTTCTTAAAAAAATTCTTAAGTATAAAATGTTTTCATTCCAAAATAATAATAAAATTAATTTAGATGACCATAATTGGATAATTATAATTTAAAAAAACAAATGTAACATAAAAAATAGTTTTAAAACAAAAATGAACATTGTAAATTATTTAAATGAAAAATATTTCTTATAAGAAAAAATCATTATTTTCACTATTAATCTAAAAATTCAAATTTTCAAAAATTATCAAGAATTGCATCTATGCTTATTTTTACAAAAAATATTTCAAAAACTAATAACACTTTAACAAATACACTTTATAAAATTATAAAACAATAATTATTAAATTTTCTCACAAAAATTAATAAATCCCCATTTTGAGGAAAAAGTATATTTTGAATAAAATAATGACATTCCTAAAATTATATTTTACTTATATAAATCCATTAAAAGTATTATTAAATTTTTTTTATTCCAATTAATACTACATATTTAATGGATATGATATAAAGTTATACTATATTATGGTTCATTTATACATGGGGTTGCATGTACCGTAAGCTGTTGATGAAATTAAATTAATATATATATATATATCATAAATATTATGGTGGTACATTATACCAAACTTAGAAATTATTTTTACCCTTTTAATTACATCTCTCGGATAGAAAAAAAATTGATTATATCAATATTTAATCACATCCTCTATTTCACTTGTAGCTTCTTTGAATTTCTTATTCCTCCAAATAAATTTAACTGGGTAAGTAGTCCTGTTTTGTAGCACTTTGTCACTATAATTAAATATATATACTAGTTTTTCTTCATAGGGAATATAATTATCCTATGTTATGACCACTAAGTTTTGAACATGTAATTGATCAGGTATGTACTTCCTCAGGAGATATATAAGGAATACATCATGAACTTGAGATTTTTTAGTGGAAGTTCCAAGAGATAAGATATTGTACCTACTATATCAATTATATTGAAGGGGATAACATACCTGGGGATAAGATTTCAATTTTCTTGGAATTCAATGTAAATATTTCTTAAATAAAATGCGATTTTTTTTTGAGACCACAAAATTCGACCGCACGTGATTTTGAGATCCAGAGATCTTGGGACGGAATTTTGAACTTTTTTAAGGTACATTAAGTAAAATGTGCAGGTGTGATTTTCTAACATTTGAACCAGTGATTGGATTAAAAATATGTGGGTGATATTGAATTCACAATGTCGGGATATGCTTAAGGGAATCTTAACTTCAACTGGAAAGGGTCGGACAGAAAAGTAAATTTTTGGACCATAAAAAATAATAAAAAAATTACTCCCAAGTTATTTTATTCTGTCATTTTAACCATTGAGAGACAGTGGTTGGACTGCAGTGCAACGTCATACTTTTAATGAGAGACTATTTATGTCTTAAACATCCTGTTTCATTGGTTTTGTGATGACAATGCTTATGTGTATAATTGACTCATTAATTACAGTTAATTAATGAATCATAATGTTAAACACAATGTGAGAGATTAATCACTATTTAAACATAGCTTAGGAATGAGTTTTGGTGAATCATGAGAGAACCTCTGCTGAAGTGTGGACAATCATTTCCCCCAACATTTCCCGAAGCTTTGACGACTGTTGGAGGATTCGTACAGGGAAACATCGAGTGACAACAGACACCTTAATGCACATGTTCACATCCCTCATATGTAGTGCCTCCCAACAAGTTTGAGGTAGGGGTTTGTTTGATAAAGATCTTCCCTGTTTTATGTTCTTCTTAAAATGAAAGATACAGATCAACCCACAAACAGGTTGATCTACAAGTCACTTGTTTATGTGGGGGTGTCTTTGGGGTTTCAACATTGGGATTGATTTATTTTGGATTGCACTACACTCCCTAAAACCTCCCTGGTTTTTATCCTCGGACGCGAAGAGAACGAACCAAAACGAACAAGGCTCAATCCCCTCCACATGTTCATTCCTTGTGATCAGCTCTTTGAAATTTATGGCAAGGAGAATATGGATCATTTGTAGTGAAGAGGGCATCCCCTGGAGGCCGTAGGCGCAAACGGTGTGAAAAAACGGGCCACCAGATTGCGTCTAGTGGCCTGGTGAGGCTACAGCCGGTGCACCAACACCGATTGTGTCGGGAGTGGTACATAGCCAAGAATATATAGGCTGTTGGAAAAATTATAAGGTCCAAACTAGTGGTGCTCCTAGGTGATGGATGTCGTGGCCATGATGGGTCGCGGTGCCGGAGTCCGGTGGTGCCAGCGTGGCGCCACGTGGAGAAGTCAACCCGCCATACCGGTTGATATGGCGGACTCGGCCAGTGGGCCTGGCTAGGTGACCTAGTTCTAGATGCGGCTATGCCTCATTCAGGGAGAAGGGGACCGGCCCGCAATGGTGGGTTGGGGTGAGCCTAGCGAGTCGCGTCACCGGGAAGGTCGTGCCGCCAGGCAGGCCAGACCGACATGGAAACCCAAAGGGCCAAAGCTGCAAGTCCAGTGAGCCATACCTGCGGTCCAGCCAGGTTGGTCTAGGCCCAGTGCACCATTTTGACCTACGATGGGTCCATCCCTGGTCGGGTCGACCCGGTTCGGCTCTGGTCGGACTAGACCCGAACCCTTTTCGACTCAATTACGCTTAAATGACCTTATCTCCTAAACCAGTTGTATGTTTGAAAACCCGTCAGTGGAATGGGAATCCATGGGATGATGTGGTCCCTTTAGAGATACTGAACTTCAGTTTTGAAAAAATTAACGTATGGACAGGTTGGATCGAACATGAATCCAAATAGGACCTTGGTATAACTTACAGATCGGGCGTCTGATTGATGTGTTGTTTATTGTGTTGGAACCATTATGACATAGTGGTCCATCAGGTCACTTCCTTACTTAACTTCATTGAAGATGAGGTATTACCAATAGCCTAAGGATTAGAACTAGGGTTTTTCTTGTGGGGAGATTTAGGATGGCTACTTCCTTGATGACTCAAGGGGCTGGTATTCCATACTCCTCTACTCTGGTAGAGATGGGACACCCCGTGTCATGGGTGTGGGTTTGTTTTCCATTGACCAGGTTCTTCAATATTTGGAGTTGGTTCTACTTTTTTGGATTAGGGCATGGGTCCTCTATACTTAACTCACATAGAGTCAGGTACTCCCCTACCGTGTAGGGTGCAGGTCCTCTGTGTTAGGAGTAGGTACTCCCCTGTTGACCTAGGATCTAGGTCCTCATTACACAGTGCTATGGTAGAGTTGGTACTCTCCTGATGTACTGGGGTGCAGGTCCCCCATAGCAGATATTTTGGTAGATTCAGTTACTCCCATAATTTACCAGGGTTTGGTCCTCTAGTAACCGAGTTGTACTCCCCAACCCATTCAGGGTGTTGGTCCTCCATACATATTTTTCCAATAGTCGGTATTCCACTATCGTGTCGCGGTGTAGGTCCTCTTGCCTAGAGTTGGTACTCCCTAGACGTGCTAGGGCACATATCTCCCATAGTGAACAAACTACCAGATTATACTCCATAACTGGGTATGGTGGGGGTCCTCGCTTATGGAGTAGTACTCCCTTGTCTCTGAATAGTGATGGGGAGTAGTTCCTTCGTGCGAGTTGGAGCTCCCTCGATTGTAGGACGTGGTTATGAGGATTGGGCCACTCTACTTGATGTAATCGATACCAAGGAAGAATTTAGTGCTCCACCAACGGATTGTAGTGTTGTTCACTTCATACTAGAGAGACTAAGATATCATGGTTTATACTTGATTAGTCCCCCCCCCCCAAATAAACGCAATGTCAAGGAGTGGGCCTCTACACTTGGTTTCCCTTGGTCTTTCCTCAAGCTCAAAACTACGACAGTTAGACCTCTAGTTTTGGGTACTATAGTCAATTATAGCATAAATTTCCCAATGGAGAACATACTTTAGGAAATACCATTATGAATGGTTGAGTTATACCTAATGGAGTTCATATCTCAAACGGGTGCCCTCAGGGATGGACAGCTTATGGAGCACGTACTCCTGATCCTTGAGTTATGTTTTGAGACTTATTTGGAAATATTGGAAATGTATTTGAGGTCGGATCCTTATGTTTCTTTGTGGCTGAGACAAGTATATCTGGATAACCTAGGTATGTGTATGGTCATGTACCCGAGTAGAGATGACAATGAATAATCATTATGGTTTATTTGTGGTTGTGGATTTCTGGTTTACTTTGTGATTGTTTTTTGGTGTTTTCCTATGTGGATTTATGAGAGACCATCGAGGGTCTCAGGGTCCCCTACTGAGTACTGAGTTACTCACCCCTACACGGGCTTCACCCACATGTGTTGTGTCTGGTACAGATGTTTGACATTTCGATAGAGGCGCTTAGAGAGACTTGACCGACAGACATTATGACAGTGGAATTCAGGACCAAGTACCCAGTGTGGCCGAGTATGACTAGTTAGACCGGACATAATACTTCGGCTTTAAGTAGCTTCAATACTCTAGCAATCAGGAGGGATATTTTCAAATATGGACATTGGTCCTCCCTCCATTACTTGTTGTTTCCAGTTCTTTTTTTGGGCTTGTATACTTGCATGGTTTTACCTCTCAGTGGTTTATATGCTATTGTACTCTAGTTTTTTATTACTTAGTGTTCACCTTTCAGCTTTTTGGATTTGTTTTGTGAATGCACATGTGTACAGGTATATAGGAAAATGCCTTCCACGTGCAGGTTGACTCCTTCGGCACTAGTCGCCAACCCTTGACCTTCGGGAGGCGGGTTTGGGGTATGTCATGGTATGGGCCTTGGGGTACGAGTCATGAAAAATTGGTATCATAGGTGTTCGGTTCTACTTCAATGACCAAGGTCCTGTTATTTTTGTTTGTGAGCAACCGTGTTATGTGTTCCATGTTCGGAATTCAGCCTAGGGACTCCAGTGTTGGTGTGGGGGCCAACATATCCGTACACCAGGATTCTGGACACCAATTACCGGACTCAGAACATGGAAACATTGGTTATGGAGAAATGAATGGATTATACAACATGTAGTAATAATTGTGATTTTCATTTTCTTTTTGAGTCATATCTCCAGATATACTCTTAACCATTTTTCATCTTGACCCATTTTAGGATGCCACTATGACGACATCCAGATAGGATTCCACAATAGTATTGTGATGATGATTTTACCCGATTTTAGGATTCTGTATGGGGCACTAATACAGGGTTGTTACCTTTGAGTGACCATAGTGTAGCAGTTAGAACCGGCAGTTCAGGGTGAATATGTTCGCAGGCTGAGTGCAATACAATAGTTTTAGAGGTAGAGACCTCATATATTTTTTTGGCGAGACAAATCCTCAAGTATCTAAGGATTGGCTTGTGGCAGCTATGCGTGTCTTCTGCCTAGTGAGGACACCACCTAACTAGATGGTGATCTTGTATGCAAGCCTTATTTAGGGATCAGTAGGACTATGGTGGAGCCTAACGATTCAAACTCATGATGAGGCGAACCTCACATTAACAGACTTTAGGAGCCTCTGCAGAGATGAGTTCTTTCCAGTGACATTTTTCTCTATACGCACATAGAAGCTGATACACCTACGACAGGGCATCATGACATTAGTATAGTACTTATCGATATTCACATATCTTTCTCACTACACCACGGATATGGTGCGAGGCCCTTACTTGAGGGCCCGAACCATGGAGCAGGGACTGCGCTGGGAAATCCGGACATCGGTGATACCTCTCAGTATTCTGATGCATGCTATGGTACTGGAAAGAGCCCTGGTGGTTGAGATATTCCTAGAAGAGGAGTTGATGGATGTGAAATACAGTAGAGGTCATGGAGTAGAGGAGTCTAATGGAGCTTGAAAATTAGTGGTGATAAGATCGCGATGTAGGAGGCATTCCCCTTCCCAGACACAGACACGTGGGTATGGGGAATAGCAGCAGCGCAAAGGAGAATATCATTCATAGGAGAGGTGGTTTCACGCTTGTAATGGCTAAAGGAATCATTCTAGAGATTGCCTAACCTATTATACTATTATGAGGTAGCCGTCATACGAACCTCCTTGGCAGAGAAAGTGCCTGTAGAATGGTGTTCTACAAGTTGGTAGGCGAGGTAGAGGAGCTGGACAAGTAGTAGCGGGTGGTCCCTGTCAGGCCCAGGGTACTAGAGGAAGTTGGCAAAAACAACTGCACATAGTCCTGGCTCATGACCAAGAATATCCCAGAGAAGTTTGAGGTATGACCTGTGTTTTCTCTTTTGATACCTTTCTAAATAGACATAGATGTGGGATGTCCCTTTTTTCACAAGTCATGTATGATGCATTGAGGGTCGGGTTGGACTGTGGACTTCACCATCATGCTTAGAGACTCCTGATGGAGAAGACCTGCTGATCCCACACAGAAACTGATATTGTAACTTGGCTCTTGGGGGAGATAGTTGTAGTTGGGTTCTCTTAGTCGTGGAATCATGACCTTATGACGTCATTCTGGGTATGGACTACTACCATTCATTCTCGGAATGATTAATTAAGTAATAGATGCATAATATCCACATGAGGGATAAGGGATTTCCTTTGGAGAAAAAGGGAATCCCAGGAAGCATGGTTTGGACTCTCCTAATGTGTCCTGATTGAGTCGTTATGTGGTTACAGAGTTAGACCACAACATGTTTTCTCCATGAAAAATGGTTCCTAACCATCCATACTCATTATAGATGCCAGAAGTGGGAGTGGTTTTGTTCTTGTTTCATCTTTTGGTTTGGTTGTTGGAGGTTCTAGGAAGAGGGCACAACAAGGCTCAGTGTTAACTCATGCACAGACCGGTTTTGTTCGTATTTTCTTCCGTGCATTAGCATAAACCTTGAATGCATAACGTCCAAGGGGGTTTTAGTACAATTCATCCATGGGTAGATGTGGATTGTGGGGTTCTTTCTGGGATATGTGTCAGGTTAGCATCGAGGTGAGTTGTTGAACCACATGACTACAGATGAATCGTATAACTTAGTTTTTTTTCCTATTTTTGAAACTAATGAAAAATGTTCATGTTGTATCATGATATTGACCTAGAAAAATATATACTTTAGATTGGTGGATCTTAGTGTTTCTCTGTGGCACGTGCTTAGAAGCATCGTAGAAACCTTTTTTGAAATAGTGTTCTCCTGTAAGTTTGGTTTTTGGATTTTCGAGGATGAAAATTCAAAATGTGGGGAGGATTTAATATCTTGGAATTCTATGGATTTTTTTAAAAAAAATTAATGGGATTTTTTTATATTGAGAAATTTGACAGCACGTGATTCTGAGGTCTGGAGTGACCAAAATAGAATTTTGAACTTTTTTAAGGTGCATTCATTAAATGTGTAGTCATAATTTTCTATCTTTTGAACTGGTTCATGGATTAAAAATATGAGGGCACTTTTGAATACATATTGTCGGGATTCTGTTAAGCGAAGCGTAAATTAGATTAGAAAGGGTCAGAGGAAAAAAGTTAATTTTTGAATGTTTCAAAAATAATAATAAAATAACTCCAACATTATTTTATTCATTCCTTGTAACTATTGAGTGATGGTGGTGGGACTTTAGTGCAACATCAGAATTTTAATAAAAGACTATTAATGTCTTAAACATCTCATTTCATTGGTTTTGAAACAACAACTCTTTTGTGTTTAATGGACTCATTAATTTGGGTTTACTAATGAATCATAATGTTAAACACGATGTGAGAGATTAATCTCCATTTAAAAAAATCTAGGGCATGAGTTTTGGTGACTAACGAGAGGAACCTCTACCAATGTGCTGACGACATCTTCCACCGACATTTAATAGAGATTCGATGACTATTATAGGATTCGAACTGGACAACATTGAGAGATGATAGACACCTTCAAGAACGGGTTCTTCTACCTCATCTATAGTGTCTCCCAATGTGTTCAAAGTAGGGGTTTGTTTATTAAAGATCATCCTTGTTCTCAATTCTTTTCAAACAAATGGATGTGGATCCACCCATGAACAACTTGATCTAAAAGTTGCTCGTTTATGCGGGAGGGTATCTTTGGGGGTTCAATGTTGGGATTGATTTTTTGTTTATTGCACTAAACTCCATGAAACCTCCCCTATTTTTATCCTCTGACATAGAGGATGTGGGCCAAAATGAACAAGGACTGAGCCCCTCTGCATGTTCATTCCTTATGATCAGATCTTTGAAATAGAAGGCAAGGAAGATCTAGATCCATCGTAGTGAAGAGGGCATCCCCTGAAGACCGCAAGAGAAAACGATGCGAAAGAAGGGCCACCAGAGCGCGTCTAGCGGCCCGGTGAGGCTACGGCCAGTGCCCGATGGTGGCAGAGGTGTGTTGTAGAGCCAAAAGTGGCAAACGGTGGTGTCGGCCGCATGCCCAGTGTAGAATAGACGAACCACCAGCCCGGCCGACATCTGGAGGAGGAGGGGTCCCCAGTGGCATGCCTGGGCGGCCGAAGCCGTGGCTGCGATAGGCCACAGCTCTGGAGTCATGAAGCGCCAGCGTGGTGCTGCATGGAGAAGTCAACCTGCCATGTGGGTTGATGTGGGAAATGCATCCGGTGGGCCTGGCCACATTAGTAGGTGTCGGAGGCAGCTATGCCGCATCCGCTGACTAGGGGGTCGGCCCCCAATGGCGAGTCGAGTAGAGACTAGCGTAACGCACCATTGGGCTGGCCGAACCAATCAGGCCGGGCCTAGTCGACCTGGGTTGGGTCAGACCTGGATTGGGTCAGGTCGAACAAGACTGGGTCGGTTTGACCAAGCACGGGTCAGGTCGGGTCAGTCCAACATGTTCAGACCGTACTCGAACCCTCTTCGACCCAGTTACACTTAAAGGAATTATCTCATAAACTAGACATCTGTTTGGAAAACCATCTATGACACTGGAATACAAGTGACGAGGAATCCCTTTTAAGATACTCCACTTGATTTTTGGATAAATTTGAATTATGGCTGGGTTGGATCAAACCTGAATCCAACTGATCCCTTGGTACTAAAATTCCTTTAACTTATAGACCAGGTGTCTGATTGATGTGTCTTATGTCCTATTGGAACCCTTATGACATGGTGGTCCTTCAAGTCACTTCTTTTTGGAACTTCATCACAATTGAGGTACAATCAGTAGCCTGAGTATTAGAACTAGGGTGTTTCTTGTGGTGAGAGTTAGGATGGATACTCCCCTTACAACTCAAGGAGTGGGTATTCCATACTCCTCTATGCCGGTAGAGATGGGACTCTCCATATCATGGGTGTGGGTTTGTTTTCCTATGATAAGTTTCTTCTATCTATGGATTTGGTTCTCCCATATTGGACTAGCGAAAGGTTCCTCCATACTCAACTCACATAGAGTCAGGTAATCCCTTACCAGGTAAGGTACGGGTCCTCTATGTTAGGAGTAGGTACTCCCCTGTCGACCTAGGGTGTCCCCTTACGTAATGATACGGAGGAGTTGGTACTCCCCTGACGTACTAGGGTGCAGGTCCCCCACAACGAATATTGTGACAGAGTCAGTTACTCTCCTAATTTACCAGGGTGTGGGTCCTCTAGTCACCGTGTTGTACTCCCCAACTGATTCATTGTGTGGGCCCTCCTTACACCTTATTATAGTAGAGTCGGTACTCCCCTAATGTGCCAGGGTGCAGGTCCTCAAGCCTGGGGTCATTACTCCACTAACATACTAGGGCTCTGGACCCCCATAATGTACAAACTATTAGGGTGTACACCCCTACTGTGCATGGTGCAGGTCCTCACATATGGAGTAGTACTCCCCTAACTCCGAGTAGCGAAGGGGAGTAGGTCCTTCATGGGAGTTGGAACTCCCTCGACTGCAGGACACAGTTACAAGGATCATGCCCCTCCACTTGATGTAATGGATACCATGGTATCAATTAGTCCTCCCTTGACTAAAAATGGTTTGGAACACTTCTTTTTGGAGCGATTGAGATATCATGGGTTAGATAAGAGAAGTGCTCCACCAGCTACACATAGTGTTGAGGAGTGGGCATCTTCCCTTGGTTTTCCTTGGTCATTCCTCGATCGTAAGACTCTAATAGCGATAACTCTAGTGTTGGGAAATAGAGGAAGTTCTAGAATAAATTTCCGGATCGACCAAATACTTTTGAACGTACCATTAGAAATGGTTGAGTTGTACCTAATGGAGTAAATATCTGAGACGGATTCCATTAGGGATGGAAGATCATGGAGTGTGTACTCCGGATCCATGAGTTACACTTTGACACTTCTTTGGAAATATTGGTAATGGATTTGAGTTCAGAGCCTTATGTTTCATTGTGGCTGAGATGAGTATATCTAGATTACCTAGCTATATGTATGGGAATGTACCTGAGTAGAGAATACTATGCATAATCCTTGTGGTTTACTTTGTGATTGTGGCTTTGTGGTTTACTTAGTGGTTGTTTTTTGGTGTATTATATTGTCGATTTCTGAGAAACCATAGAGTGTCTCAGGGTCCCCTAATGAGTACTAAGTTACCCACTCCCACACGGTATTTGACCTCATGTGTTGTGTATGGTGCAGATGTTTGATGTTTTGATAGAGGTGCTCAGGGATATAGGACTGACGAACATTACGATGGTGGACTTGGTGTCCTAGGACTAAGCGAGGCCCAGTAGGACCATGTGGATAGAACATACTACTTCAGCTTCCAGTAGCTTCACTACTCTAGCGAGTATATGGGATTTTTTGTAGATGTCCATAGGTTCTCTCTTTGTTCCTTGTTGTTTCTAGTTCTTTTTTTTGTCTTGTATTATGGCCCGGTATTACCACTCAGTTCTTTACTTTTTATTGTACTCTGGTTTTCAATTACATAGTGTTCACCTTTCATCTTTTTGGATTTGTTTCAGTGAATTTGTGTACATTTATCCCATAAAATGCCTCCCACTTCTAGGATGGCACCTTCAGTGCTAGTCTCCAACCCCTGGACTTTTGATGGTGGGCTTGCGGTATGTCACGGTACGGGTCCCGGGTGACAGGTCAAGATAGGTTTCCATTTTTTTCAAATATCAAAAACCTATTCAATATATGTATTCATACAAATACCTTCTAACCAAATTTTAATTAAATATTTATTCCTTAATTATCACCATAACTTTTTTTCAACTCTGATCTACCTTAATGTGTTGTTGAATGGATATGAATTTCATTTCAGTTTACTTAACTAGATCATGTACCATTATATTTATTTATCTAACTTAATCTCATCATGTTATAGTTATACACTTATTTCCATAGAGGGATTCATAAGGATCCACCTAAATTCTTGAGTGAAATATTTTTTCATAATAAAACATAACCATAGGAAGCTGTTGAACCCAACCACCTTTGAAATATATAAAGTAAGACCTCAATATATCATGTAGGGTTTTATTGGATCTTTCAGACTGAACATCTATCTGATGATGATAAAAAATAATATAAGATAACTCTAATTCAATATCTTGATAAATAATTCTCTATAATATCAAGGTAAATCTTAGATCTTGATCAGATACAATAGAATTTGTTAATTCATGAAACCCTACCAATTATATAATGTACATTTTGGAAATTTTTTCAAGAGAGAAAAATTATCTAATGTAAATGAAGTGTGCTTATTTCATAAATTGATTGACTATAACCTAAATATTTATATGTCTATTTTAAATTTTTGGGAGTCCAACAAACAACCCATGGTGATGTTTTCCTATTTAAATTATTTTATGGGTCATGGTTCTAATATACCATTTTACTTTTATCTCTATGACTTAATTTTCTAAAATACATTTCATTGAGATATATAATCTAAAATACCTCCCTTTATGTTGTCTCACCAAAATATTGTTTCAGATATCGATACATCTTTTTACCTTCAGGATGAAAGGTGTATGATGAACCATGAACAACATCTAATATCTCCTTCATCAATTATATTATTGATGGGACACAAATTAAATTCCTAATACTTATCATTCCATTAAAATAATATCCAAAATATCAATCATTTCCCACATTATTTTGTAGTTTTGTAGCTTTTTTTCAATCCTCTTTAATCATTACCTTGAAGAATGGTTGAACAATCATTTGACCAAGAAAAAATTCTTCCCCTTATTTCAAGATTTCCAAAACCATCATTTGAAAATATAGAAATATTGGATCTTTGATAATCCTCACCATAGATCATTTAGCATGATCCTTTTGACTCAAATCATCGACCATCTTGTTCACATTCCTAGGGTGGTAATGTATTGAGAAATTATAATCTTTAATCAACTCCAACTATCTTCTCTAGCATATATTCATCACTTTCTGAGTGAATATATACATAAAACTTTTATAACCAATATATATATATATATAAATAACTTCATTCTCATTCAAGACAATGAAACCATATCTTTAGAGAAAAAATTTCCATATCTAACTCCAAATCAAAAGTTGGGTAATTTTTCTCATGAATGTACAATTTTTTGAGGTATAATCTGTCACCAAATCAATCTCTATGAGGAAATGTCCTATTAAAATCTTCAATGCATCAGTATATATCATAGTTCCTTATCCAATATAGGGCAGTGTAAGAAAAAAAATTTATATTATCCTTCTCTTCAGTTCCTTGAAATTTTTCTCACATTTGTTTTTCAAATGAACTTGTATCCCTTCAGAGTTAACATGGTGAGTGTATTTTATATCCATGAGAAATGTTCTACAAAACATCGATAACATCTAACAAAACCAATAAAACTTTTGATATCAATAACCATGGTTGGTTTGGGATAATTGTCAATAACTTTTTTCCATTTATGAATCTATGGTTATACCCTCACTTGAGATTATATGACCCAAAAATGTAACTTTTTTATTTCCAACATTTTTTGTTGGATTGTTTTTTATACCTATTTCCCTTCCTTAGGTTATTTATTATAGTCCTCAAGTTATCTTAATGACCTTCCTTGATATTTTAATATATAAAAATATAATCTATAAATTCTACCACAAATTTATCATGGTAATATCTAAAGACTCTATTTATTAAATCCATGAAGATACTAAGGGAATTATTAAGACCAAATGGAATCACTATAAATTCATAGTCTCTGTACCTTGTATAAAATATTTTTTTGGGTATATCCTCCGGATTGACCATTGATTAATGATATCCATAATAATATTCAATCATGGAAATGTATTGATTTCCTTTAAGTTAATCAGATAATTCTATAATATGGGGTATATGATACATGTTCTTGATAATGATTTTTTAAAGTTCCTGATAATCAATACAGAGTTTCATTGTTCCATGTTTCTCCTTAAAAAGGATTTGGTTCACTCTAAATTGATGAACTTGGATAAATGAATCCATTATTAATATTCCCATAGAGTTTCTTCTCCAATTCCTAAAACTCAATCAGGGTTATTCTATATAGAGTCATTAAAAAAGGTGTACCACCAAATTAGAGTTCTATAAAAAAAACTCAACTTCATGATTCAATGGAAGACTATGAAACTCATCCACAATGATGTCAAAAAAACTCCCACAAAATAGGAATCTATTTGATGTATATTTTCTCCCTAACCATCTAAATTAAAGACCACTTTTTAATAGGAATCAAGAACCATATAACGGATGTGATTTTCCATGGAATTTTATATTTATCAATACACTGATATATGATCATAGGTTTGTTCAAAATATCAAATTTAGAATTTCTTTAATGGGAAATTTATGTTGTAATTATGAAAATAAATCCAATACATGACAAAGATAACCTTAAATTGAACCATAAGGATAAAAATAATATTTGTATGAAGCACATTTCCCCAAACTTCAATTGGAGAAGTATAATAGAATTTAGATATGAACAAATTAACATTATGGGTTTTCAATGGTAATTCCACATCTAATAATAGAGGAGGTATTTTTAAACCATTAGAAAATTATTTAGATATAAAATAGTGGGTAAATCGAGATTCATTTTGGACAATAATAGTTATAAATTGGTTGGTAGATGTACATTTCACCATTTCATTGTCATACCCTTCATCAGTAATAGTGATCATATGATACTTACCTTTTCTCTAGGCTTGAGAGTCTTATATTATAGTTCATTATCAGTAAACTATTAATTTGAGCATTTTATCTATTCATTTTAAAAATTGAATTGTCTATGCTGCATTATGTGGCCCTTTTTCTCCATTATTATCTAATATCTTCCTCCTGTCACTTTGAAATTTTATTGTCTAATGACCTTCATTTCTGCTCTTAATAAATTTATCAACCCCTTTTAGATAATTCCTTCCATGTTTCCCTCTTTAATTTTATAATGAAAGAAAAATAATCTTTATCTCTCCATTGTTTTTATAATTTCTTTTGAATTACAACTTTATTCACTGATAAAAATAATGATATCCATAGCTAACTCCAATCTCCATCTCTAACTTGAGGGAACATCAAACAGTTTATTTATATATACAAAAGTCACTTATTGACATGACCCTTCATATAATTGTTTTTAAGACACTGAATACTTTAACAAATTTAATTTTAGGTTGGATTATAATACATTAATCATACCATGCATGTCTTTAAAAGATTCCTTATAGGTACTAAAAAATTCATCATCCTTTTGTTTTAGTTTAATGAATTTCGTCTCAATTTTTATATGAATAATAAAAGGAAAGTCCATATTCAAAAATAAACTCCTAAACACGTCCCACTCTATGAATTCATATTCTTTTCTTTACCTCATGTTTTTTATAAGATACCACTAATGATCATCATCACATTCCAAATGATAAATTGCTGAAATAATTTTTTAATTTTTTGAACACTGGAAACTGAAAAACATTTAATCTCTATAAATAAGTAGAGGATAAGAAAATAAAAATTATTCTTGATATATAGGTCCTAAAATTTTATCATTGAAAACTTTATCAATAATAATTCTGATAACAAATTAAATTGTAACAAAAATATCTTACCTCAAGCATAACTTTCTTTGAATGTACTTTAACCTCCTCTCCTTCGGTTGGCCTCATTTAGATAGATTCCTAAGAACCCTTATAATGGCCTTTATATAATACCACCACACATAATTCATGGATATGGAATTGTTTAACAGTGTTAGGTAGGTTTTTGTTTATATAGATGGATCAAAGTTGTGTAAAGAAGATAAAGGATGGGTATCCTTTTATAAGTGCTGGATAGGTCACACTTGGAATTTATTAAAAGATTTAGCATCAATAAAGTCATTCACAATAAAAATGCTTCCAAATGGAATGATATTTGAATTTATGATAAGATTATGTCAAAATATGACCATAAAATAGAATTTATTCAAGTTTAATTGGAAAAATTACACTAATCTCCTATCTTAACCCCCCATGTAAACCCATTTTAATCTTAACCATGGTGATTTTTTTCTATTTTTACTATTCGATATGACCAATAATGAAAGTGTTCTCATTAAAAAATTGGCATGCGGATTCAAAATATGGAATTCATTTTATCAAATTCATTCTCTAAAAGTTTCATAAATTAATTTAATAATAAACTTGTAAAACTCAACAAATAATGGTTTTGATAAAAAATCATAAGTATAGAATTTTTTTATACCAAAATTGAGATAAAATTAATTCTAATGACCATAATTAGATTATTAACAAGATAAATGAACTAATATTACTTTTATAACCATTTTAAGAAAAAATGTAACATTTTAAATTCTTTAAATGAAAAGGGATCTTTAAATAAAAAAATTTATACTTACTATTCATTGAAAACATGAATTGTTTGTAAAATTAAAAAATATTCACACTAAGTTAATTTTGATTGGTTTATTTAAAAAATGATGTTCATTTTATCAATTAAATTATCAAAAAGTGGTAAGACAATCTTATTATATTATTTTATCATAAAATGAAATAGACAACAATTTTGAGGAAAAGTGTTTTTTGAAGTGTATAAACACTTTTCTAAAAAATGTTATATTTATATAAATCCCTCATAAAAAAATTTAAATTTGGTTATTCCTATTCATACATTCAATTTAATAGCTAGGTTATAATGTTATACAATATTATGGTTCATTTAAACACAGGGTTGTGTGTATAACATGTTATTGAAGAAACTAAATTTAATATATGAATATATATAAAAAATCAAGTTGATATATAAAAATTCCTAGAGACACTAAAATGTCCTTAAGCATGAGTTATGCAATGGATAAGAGTGGTGGATCCAATAAAACCTGAATTTTTTCCAAGATGACCCATCCACCACCGATGGGTGGATACCTAATCTTAAGCTACCATACATTGACTAAGTCAAAAATTCCTGGAAATATAGTTAAATTCAAGGATACTGATTCTTATTCATAGAAATTTGATGATTACTAAAATTATTTATTCCTTGAGGTAGCACAATTTTAGAATAATTACCCTTGAAAATCAGGTATTCCCATTGTCTAAAATGATGCTTCGCCCTAGAGAAAATTCATCAGATAAACCCATATATCATCATGGTTGGTTTCCAAAAACATTCTTGATTTTTTTGGTGAATTTGTTTTCATGGATATTGATGTCAAGAATTAATAAACTTTAGGATATACATTTTTTTATTCCTTTAAGGGATCAATATTTTTTGTTGAGGACACTAAGAAGGGCACCACAAGTGAATATCAAGTCTCTACTGACAAGACTTCATCCATAATGGGAAACATACCAGTTATGATAACTCCACCGAATCATGTTAGTTAAGTAGGATCAGAATAATCTTTTGTTGAAACAGATCATAATTTTAGTGTCATTTAATAACTATCTACTCCATTTAATATAGTAGGTCCCATTTTTATTATAGATACTCAATATACATTATAAAAAACAAGATAGTTATTGATTCTAAAGACAAATCAATAATTAAAAAATGATCTTTCTATGAATTGGGTCTTCCTTAAGAAGTGAACATATATACCACTATCCCTTCAACCACTCCTTATAGAGCCTTCCAAAAATTAGATCATCCTGATGTAATACCTAATACACCTCCTATTGGTTTCCCCAATCTAAATAACTCTACCAAATATATTAAGTAACCAACTAGTATTAAAGTTAGTAAATGATTTCTAGATTGTTAATTGATGATGGAGGATGAGAATACTCACACAAGAGAAAAAAACAATATTATTTCAATGATTTTAACTCTCATCGTTGCTAATTATGAGACACTGGTTGGGGGAAAATTATTGCTTATACTACCAAAAATGGTTTTTCTAGCCATGGAATCCCACACATCAACATGGAAAGTTGATTATTATTGAAAATTCGTAAACTAATTTATCATTTACTACCTAGATTTTATCTATTAAATTATTTTAATATCCATGTTGTAATGACTTGACTCTTTGTCCAAGGTGTGGATCATTAGTTTCTATTATTTAATGTATTGAATGGACGTAGTTAAATCTCATAATAAATATAAGGAGGTTACGGGAGAGTCTATACAGTTTCAAAAGCCCAGAGCTCCAAAAATAGAAAAAGGGCTAAGCCCCATGGTTTTCCTACAACTGTGCGACCCTGGTGCATGGCCATGCGGCCAGTTGGACAGGGTGTCCAAAACCCTTATGCACAGTCTGAGCAAAGTTAAGCAAACCACACACAAAGGCCATGAGAGGATCCAATATAAGAAGTGGTGTGCACACAGTTTTCACACGGTTTTGAAATCCATGTGCAGAAACTATGTTGTTTAGTTTTAAGGGGGAAATGACCATGTTTCCCCTACTCTGTTTTAACTTATAATTTATTCCTTCTCCTCCCTTTTGCACACAGAAGGCCCTCCATTCTTTTTAAGCTCCCAAGGTCCCTTCCTCCTTAGATCATCTATTTCTCCATCATCTGGTGCCTGATATTCAGTCCATCGTTGGTGTTGGATGCCTAGAGGTAATCAAAACCTCATACTCTTTTTTTCATTCAATAAATTACATGATCATTTGTGTTATTTAAAAGTCGGCTCTTTCATAATATTTTTAGGGAATTAGATGTAAAATAAGATCTAATTCATCCTAATCTGTATATGAGGCTAATAATCAGTGATTCATCATCTATGGCACTAAGTTAAGTGTTCACGTAGTTTTCCATTTGAGATTTGAAAGTTTTGCATTTAATCTCATTGTGTCGTGGACCGACCATTACCGAGTTCCTTTATTGTGTTTCTTTCATCCTGTCTAATTGAACCTAATGTGATCATATTGGTTAATTGACTCTTGTTTATGGGATTTGGGATCGCCTTTATACTACAGTGTCTCCCATGGGGTGTTCAACATAAATTGGCCATTTTAACCCAATTTCATCAAAATGGGGAATTGTTATTTAAGGTTCCCAAAATGTTTTTTAATAAAACTAAACCATATACCATGAGTATTTTACTCTTATAAAGGTTTTTCTATGATATTATAGATCCTTTGAGTTGGAATTATTAACTTGACCATATGGGTATTTGACCTTGATCCCTTATCCTTAACACATTGCCTTGGAATTAATTTCCTTGTTAGGAAAATGGGATGGTTTGTTGAATGGGTTGGATTAAATTTAACAGATTGAACCTTTAAAAATATATTCCTTAATTAATGTTTTAAGGGGTGACATGGCCATTCCCATCTAGTGGGTTTCATTTGAATTCACTAGAAATATGGCTTGGTTGCTCAAATTTAAACAAAATGAGATGGTTTTACTATTGTTATATGAAATTTTAATTCCAATATCATATCTTTGATTGATCCATAGGTTAAATGTGGGTAGTAGGCATTATAGCCCCATGCCATTCTGTAAAATATGGGCGGTAGGCACTATAGCCCCATGCCATTGTATTAAATGTGGTGGTAGGCATTATAGCCTCGTTTCATTATGTAAAATGTGGGTGGTAGGTATTATAGTATTGATTCATTCTATTAAATGTGGGTGGTAGGAATTATATCCCCAATCCATTCTGTTAAATTTGGGTAGGAGGAATTATGGAACCATGCCAATTATATTAATATATATATATATATATACCAGGTGACATACTCAGACATTCCAACAATTAGATGAAGTAGGTAGACCTGCCTTCTGTCCTTTAGGATCCTAAGAAGGTGGGTAATTGTTTAATTTTATATTTCATTACATTCTGGCTACTAGCCTCACACTGATTACTTATGAGCACCACTCAGATTATAGGTAGAAACTGTTTTTGGTGGCCTACTAAGATTTATCTCAAACCCTATTCAGGCCGCCTTCAGTATCTGAGCAGACTATCTGCCTATAGGTACATATAGAGGCAAGCACCAAACTTCTCATTGTTGAAACTTTTTCTTAGGTGGATATTGGGATCAGAGGACAATGGTTAGGCATGAGATGCTTGGATTAGCTTTTGAATTTTGTTTTCTTTTTTAGTATTGTACCATGTATGTCTGTTACCTTTACTTTGTTCTCTTTTTTCAATGGTATTCCATGCATGAATAACTGTATCCCACACTACCTATGAGGAATTTTATTATATTATCTTTCTTTAGATATTTATTTTATTCTTCAATTTCATACTTTATTATTTCTTTTGATTATGTTTTAACTATTATATGTTTTTATTACACGATATTGTACTATAACATGTGGGAAAAGTCTCCCAACTAGTTCTACCATTCAAACCCCCACTACTAGTTGGTAGCCCCTGGCTTATGGGGAGATGCACCAAGGATCATGTGGTTAATTGGGACCAGGGCATGAGTTCTGTGGAAGCCGGTTCCAAGATGACAAAAAGTGGTATCATAGTGGGTTCCTTTCTTTCTTTATTATTTGGTGACAATATATTGGAGATTGGGGACACTTAGGGATTATTTAGGAGTCGTTCTTGGGCATATCGAACCCATTTTTTGGGTAAGGACCAAGTTCACTTACATAATGATGTTATTGATTATGATATTACCATTGATATAATTTCATTGTTTGGAGCTTCACATGTTTTATGATGTTATTAATATTGTTGAGATTGGGAACTATGATTTCATTGTTCGACCTGATGAAATGAGGGTTATATGTAGAACATGCATCATGGTAGGCATGATATGAATAAGCCATGCATTTTTTCCATGTCACATTTAAATTTACAGTGATCATTGCATGTTTCACATTTTTGTGGCTGGTTATATATATAAAAATGTGCTATCACTCTTCTGTAGGATTTGGATCATTATATGGTGTGACTAATGGGTAAAACTCTTTGATTTATAAGGTGTATGGGCCCTTATTGATTGTAAAATGGAATTACAACTAGCTCAAACATTTGAGGAATGATATGATCACAGGTATAAGAAAAAATTAAAATAAAAATGGCATCCATGTGAGTGTCATATTTTGACTCATAATGTGCATGGGCCCTTTTGGTCTAGAAAATGACATATCATTAGACTCAACTATTTAAACTGACTTATAATTGGAGAACAGACTTTTTATACATTTCTAACATAGAAAATTGACCCAAATATAACCTTAATAGTCATTAGTGGGTGTTCTTTGTTCATATGGACAGTTATTGACTGTTCCAAATTCTAGACCTAGAATTAGAGGCAGTTAGAGAGGCATGTTTATTCTTTTAGGAAGTCTTTCATTTCTATCCTAGTTTTTTAAATGCTTTTATATATATTGTTAAATCTATTATGAGAATTTTTTTGGCATTGTAGTATTATGACGCAATGATGTACTCTAGTTGTGTGCCTTAATGGCGATTATAACCATGTTCTTGAGGTGGTGGGTCCTGAGCCACCAGTTGTTCTTCCGGTCAATCAACATGTGGTTGCTCCTCCAATACCTGAATTGGGTGTTGATACCTAGCTTAGAGAGGTATTATTCCATATAATACAGATTATAACAGTTGAATCACAACCAATCCCGATCATGGAATAGTTGAAACATGAGATTCAGGAGTATAATCGTCCCACTTTCGTAGGGGATAGTTGACATTTTGTTATGGAGTCCTGGATCGAGAAAATTATTTCTATCTTTGATCAGCTAAAAACTCTTCATGAGTTAAGGGTCAATATAGTTGTCTATATGCTATGTGACTCATCCAATAGGTGGTTGGATTTAATCACCTATGAAGTCTAACATAGAGAAATGGGTTGGGTTGAATTCATGATGGCCTTCAATGAATAAATATTTCCACAGACTATGAGGGTTGATCGATCTAGAGTTCATGAATCTCCAGTAAGGGATCATGTTAGTCATAGAGTACTCATACAGTTTCATTATGCTGTAGTATTTTTCTCCTTCTTTAGTCGTCGATGACCTTATGTCTTCTAGGAGATTTTAGGATGGGTTATGTTACATCATCCAGTCATAGCTTAACATTTTTAGGGTGGAAATTATTTCTGAGATCATCAACCAAGCCCTAATTATAGAGTGGAATCTGAGAGATGTTGAGGGTGAAATCCCGGGTGTTTCAGCATCAACAACTTCTATTGGATCTTGTTCAGGGAAGAGGTCATGTTTCGGAGAGTCTCATGGGAGTAGCGATGCTCAAGATTATACATGTGTTTCTTCTATATATCACAAGTGTGTCATTCCAAGACATTTCAATATCTACTGTAAAGGGAATCTAGTGGAGTGCAGAGGCTATGGAAGGTCAGGTCACCTCTGTCCTTTCTACATATTTCTTATAGTGGTGCCTAGTGAGCAATGATATGCACCTACTCCTCATTCAGGAGTGGGATCAATAGTCTCACAATAGTCAGGTAGCTGAAAAACCATCGATTGATTAGGTTGAGGTGTTGGTCAAGGTAGAGGAAATCATACATATGATTCACAGTGCCAGCATAGTATGCCTACGGAGGTTAGATGATAGCGGCGGTGGCTAGGGTTCCAGTGGGTGGTTCTTCAACGGCGACAAATGCTCTGGTTTTGAAAGACAGTGAGGTAAGGGCTGTATTTGGGGTTCTTCTGAGGTTTTTTTCAAGGATGCTCTGTGTGGAGTGGGTTTTAAGGCATGTGCCAAAGGTCATTCTTCTTCGGCCTTCTAGGCCTTACCTAATATCCCTCCGATTGAAGTGGATATTTGTTCTCCTCAGCGGGTAGAGGGGGTCCCTGTGGTGAGTTTTTCGGCTCAGGAGCTTCGGCCGATGGCTTCTTTTCATGATCTCTCTCTGGTGGCACTTTTTGGATGCAATAAACCATCTTTGAGCTATTTCTGAAGCTTTGTCTACGCACGGGGACTGGCTCTTTCGGCAATGGTTTTGGAATTCTCAAGGGTTTCTTTTTTCATTCATTTGCTTCTAGGGAAGACTTTGTTAAGGCTTGGATGAGGGGGTCCAAGACGTGTGGATCATGGATCTTTTCTTTAGCGAGGTGGTCTTGGGACTGTCACTATGGGTGGTAGTCGTATTCGGATGTAGTGTGGTTATCTCTTCCTGGCTTACCTCTTCCTTTTCATAACCCGGTGATGCTGAAGGAAGTGGGAAACTCTATTGGCACATTTCTCTGTGCTGATGACAACACAAGGTGACTTCAGGCTGCTGCTAATCCCCGCATTTGTGTTGAGATGGATTTAGCGATGAATCGACCATCCATGGTTTTGATTGAGTCCAACGATTGTTTTTCTTGGAGGCAAAGAATTTTCTATCATCAGGTGTCGTGGTTCTGTGTTGGTTGTGGTTTGCATGGTCACTTGGAGAGGGCTTTCTAGATATGGCGAGAGGTTGCGGAATATTCCTGTCGGGGTCCGTTTGATGATTCGTGTCTGGACCCGCCCGCCTCGGGTAGAAAGGGGAGGGGAAAAGTTACTGTTACACACTGACCATTTTAAAATTAAAATCTTTCTGGTGGCCTTTGTATGATAGAGACAGTGGGAAGGGAAAAGGAAACTGAAATGCTGAGTATGAGGTCGGCCTCTACATTAGATCATATGGATCTTATTTCTTGGTCACCTAGACTGGTCGTTCATAACATGTATCCTCTTCGTGTGGGGAATCTCCAGAAGGATTCGGAGGTCTGCATGGCATTTTCCATAGGGAGCCCATTCAGATCATTGTATCTTCCTCCCTCACTTATCTGTATCTCCTCTCAACTGTCACCGGAGATGATTCATATTTTCTCTGGTGAGTAGCCTGACTTTATCCTCAAATGGATTGAGGGAGAAGACTGGGTTGTCGAAAGGTTATGAAAAAGAGTTGATGGTCTCTCGCTTTTCTCCTCAATGGTGACTCTTGTTCTCATTAGTTCAAGGGATTTGGGGGCATGTGTCACGGATTATCTTCTGTCGGTAAGGAAACCTCATTTGGAGGACGTGGATAGCCCATTTAAGAAAGTGATTCTTTCTCCAAAATTGGGCAATTATGGGTATGGTTTTTCTGGACCAATTACCTGATCCAAGGACAAGGAGAAAGGTATGTTTTCTCCTACTCTTTTTCCACTTTCTCCATATCAGAAGGCCCGTAAGGGCTCATTGTAATGTTATCTCTTATTATATGGAATGCATGCGGCCTTGGTGCTCAAGCCAAGCGTGCATACATGGCATCAGAAGGCAGGAAGGCTAGGGTGCCTTTGGTCATTATTTTGTAACTAAAGCCAGATCCATGGAAATTATCAGGGATTTCTAAAGGGATAGGATTTCTAAATTCTTTTCATGGGGGCTCTATCAATTCCCAGATTTTAATTGGATGGAAAAGCAGCATTTCTGTAAAAATTATGAATATTATGCCTCAGTGTATTGATACAAAGATTGAGGTTGGCGTATCTAGTATTCTTTTCTCATTTGTCTATGAAAGTATGGTGGTTTCTGGAAGAAGGGAACTTTGGAGACTTTTAGAGGCAATGAAAATGGGTTCCCTACCATGGTTCATGGGAGGGGATTTCAACACCATTAAGGATATTTTGGGAAAAAAGGAGGAGGATTTTGGTTTAACCTGGACAGTATATTGGAGTTTCAGGAGTGCATGATGCACACGGGTCTATTGGATTTGGGATTCTTGGGATATAAATACACATGGTGCAACAAACATAAAGGTTCTAAATGCATCTGGAGTCGGCTGGACAGATGTCTAACCAATATGCATGGTCTGGATATTTTTTCAAGAACATTGGCCATTCATCATACACGTATACTCTTGGATCATGCTCCCATTCTAAATAAAGTCAGACACAAAGTGGTGATAAGAACATCTTTCCATTATTCCATTGAATGGCATCGCGATCCTAATTTCCTGCATCTGCTTAAAGTTTATTGCCTGAAGGAGGAGAGAGAACGGTCCTGGGGAGGGCTGTTGAATCGTCTCAAGTGTCTTAAACCGGATATTAGGGGATGGATGTCCAACCAACCAGACATCTCTACCAGGGTGGATGGTATGCAAGATGAGTTGGGAAGATTGGAAGACACCCTCCAGAATTCAAGGGATGTGAACACTTTTATTATTTTATGTGATAAGAAGGTTTCCCTTGCTGAAAAACTACTGGTGATAGAGATAGTCTAAAAGAAGCAGTCTCGGGTGTGATGGTTAAGGGAAGGAGATCGAAATAATTCATTCTTCCAGGCACGCATTATGGATAAGAGAAGCATGAAGGTCAACCTAAATCTGGAGGATGGGTCCTACACGTTAGACGTTAATATCGTTGGGAATATGGAATTGGAGCATTTTGAGTGTCTCCTGGCTGGGGGGCTTCTCCAAGTTTTGAGAGGGATGCTACGGATTGCCCTGATTTTTTGAACTGTATACCTCATTTGGTGAATGAATCGGATAATGATTGTCTCTCCTCTATTCCGCAGGATAATGAGATCATAGAAGTATTGATGAGTATGCTTAAGGAGAGTGCTCATGGGCCAGACGGTTTTCTGGCTTCCTTCTTTAGTGCGGCCTGGGATGTCATGGGCTCACAGGTTGTACATGTGATTTAGTATTTCTTTGGAGGTGGGTCGTTGATCAGGGGTGTTTCTTCGTCAAGGGTGGTGCTTATTCCAAATATCAAGGACCATGTCCTCCCCAGTCATTTTCGGCCCATTTGTCTTTGCAACGTTTCGTATAAGATTTTGGCCATAGTTATTAGTAGGAGACTATCCAGAATTATTCCTAAGGTGATCTCAGTAGAACATCATGGTTTTATTAAGGGTCGAAGAATCCAAGGGGCGGTCGGTATTTCTAGTGAGCTGGTTCATGACATTAAAAAACGTACAGTGGGATCTAATATCATTTTACAAGTTGACATGAATATGGCTTACGATAGAATGGAATGGGGTTTTCTCATTCGTGTCATGCGAGGTTTCGGCTTTCAAGAATGATTCTCTGACATTAGTTTCAGGTGTTATTCCTCACCCTGGCTCTCAGCCTCTATCATAGGGAAGGGTTTTGGTTTCTTTAAAACCGTCTGAGGTGTTCGACAGGGTGACCCCCTATACTCAACTATTTTTTTCCTTCCTCAATATTCATTATCTATGAATTCGGTTAAAATATTATTGGAGGGAAAGTTGAAACTGTACTATGGAAGAAGGAATACGGGTTATATTCAACACTTAATGTTTTCTGATGATATTTTTCTCTTTATGAATGGTAGTAGTGGATCCTTGAAGCATCTCAAAGGCATCTTGGATAGATATGGCAGGATTAGTGGACAATCTATCAACCCATTGAAGATTCATGTCTTTATTTTGGTTAAATGCCTCGAATGGAGATGTAAGGTCATTTAGAGGATCCTAGGTTGAAAGCAGAAACAGCTCCCTATTTTATAACTTTGGGTACTGATCACTTGTGGCCAAATCAAGAAGCTTCACTTCAATGAGATTCTTGATCGGCTTTGGGGAAGGATCTTCAATTATAAGAACAAGATACTGTCTTTCGAAGGACGGGTTTTGCTCATTAATAGTGTGCTTTTATCCATTCCCATGCTTATTTTCTCTGTTTTCAAACCACTGAAAGATACAGGGGATAGAATGCATCGTCTTCATACTACCTTTTTATGGGATTCTAAAATGAAGGGTCGGTGTCACCGGGCATCTTGGAAGCGGATGGCATGCCCAGTGTATGAAAGTGGTGTTGGTCTTCGCGACATTCCAGACACCATCTTGGGTTTACAATATCTGTAAGCATGCGATGTCATTGTTGGGGAGTCCCTTTGTGCGAGATTTTTCAGAACGCGGTATTGTTGGCATGGGGAGTTTAATAGTTAGGGTGCGACTGGATTAGCCGAGTGCATGTTTTCACATATGGAGAACTTTTCTGGCTACGTCAGGTGGATTGTTGGTCAGGGGGACATTAACTACTGGTAAGATAACTGGGCTGGTGAAAGTTTGGCCTTTTCTGGTTGTCCGTCTCCTCGTATCTCTTTCAGGGAAGCAAGTGATAGGTATGATTTTATTCATGCAACACTTAACTCCAACCAGTTAAACTTGTTTGAGGGCATCGTGATGAGTGACGATTGGGATTTGTGTTGTTTCACGGAAGCAAGCTATGGGAGGTATAATGTCCATGACTACATGAAAATTCATTATAGAGATCATTCTATGGAGGAATGAGGACTGGTTTCTTTGTGCAAGGAGATTCTGTTGATAACGAACTTTCTGCTGTAGAGGATAAAAAACAGAGCAGTACCAACGGAGGAAAATATACAGAAAAAAGGGGTCTACATGGTTTCACGTTGTTACTGTTGTGAGAAACCGGGGTCATAAACGACGGCCCACTTATTTTTCCAAGGGCAATGGGACACTTCTCTTTAGTCACTCTTCACTCGTCCTCTGTTCCCTATTGGTGAGTCCCGGTCTGCCCATGATTTTATGTTAGTATGGCTCCTGGGTACTGAAAACAGGGTAATGGAATGGACTGTAAGGACCATCATCTTGGATGCTATTTTTTGGGTAATATGGGAGGTGAAGAATCAGGTTAGGCTGGGATCCAAAAGGTATTTGTTTTATATTCAGTTTCGGATTAAAGATCTCATTGTGGAACTGGCTTCACTTGTCAAAGGTGGGCTCTCCTCAGTTGCAGTTTTCACTCTGATTAATCGTCCCTACATTTAGCATAGAGGTAGGGGATTTTGGTTGAGGTGGCATCCTATGAGGCATGGTTTGAAGCTGAAAATTGATGTCTCCTTCATGGGGGGAGTCATGAGGGGTGGTGGCTTGATTTGGGACTACTTGGGATCTTTTCATATTGCCTTTAGTGCCTTTTATGGTCAAGGTAACTCTTTGGGTGCGGAGGTTCGGGCGCTACTCTCAGGCTTGATGGTTTGTAGGCGGAAGGGTTTGCAGGTAATAAAGGTGTAGTCTAATTCTGATGTTCTGGTTAAGGCATTATAGGGGAGACATGAGACACCTTGGGAATTGATATACCTCATCCAAAGGTGCAAGTCAGAGACCATTCATGGAAGTATTATTCATCATAGTTGGAGGGAATCTAACTTTGCGGCAGATTCACTTGATCGCTTGGGAAGGCAGGAGGATCCACTTATGATCAATGATAGCCTTCATTCTCTTCCCCTTGAGTGCTTCACCGTGGTTCAAGGGGATGCCCTTGGACTTCATTAATTTCACCCTCCTTGAAGAGTTGTTCTTTTTTTTGCTTGTTCTCTTCTAAAGAGTAATAAAAAAAAGTATCTTTCAGTCAGTTAGCAGAGTATGCCAACTCAGGGAAGTTAGGAAGTGGATCAAGGCCATGGTACGGTCTAGTAACATGCAGTCCAGCCTATGCCATGGGAGTAGAGTTCCAGATCATATACTTTATAAGGTACTATTCTAGTAGCCTCCAATTTAGTCCCTACTTTGTCGGATTTTGTCACTTATAACTCATAAATATTTGATCCAATCACTAATAGTAGGGTCTCAATGCAGACTTTTACCATGGCATTATGAAGCTAGATACACCCCTAGGAATCCGTTCAGAGGGAGTTCTCTATTTTTTGAATTTTCCCCTTAAGATAGGTGGTAACCTTTGTGTGTGGAACCTGTACGTTCATAATATGGTAGGTTTTGATGTAATCTTTAGAATGGACTTTTTAGTTCTCTATAGTACCCATATTAACGGTTATCGTCAGAGGGTGATGTTTACATCACCATAGGGTGTTACATAAATGAATAAGGGATAATGGGATGTTTGTACGAAACAAAAAAGACCTAAGCAGTAGAGGTCAGGTAGTGTTAAGGAACAGGTTTCCAGTCATTATCTTGATGATTAGGGATTGAAACCCACTTTTTTCTCCTATATTGGATCATTTCGAATACTTTTTTATTAAATACTTCTTTAGTCTATCTTCATAGTGATAGGTAGAGTTTACTATTGATCTGGTTCCATGAGAAACACCTGTAACCATTACTCATTATAGGATTAAACCTGAGGAACATATGGAACTAAAATATTAGTCAGATGATATAGAGGAAAAAGGTTTTAGACACCTTATCACTTCTCCTTAGGGTTCACCAATCCTCCATTCCAAGAAGGTGGATGGTACCCTTAGGATTTATGTGGATTATCATCCATTGAATCACATAATAATCAAGAACCAGTATCCCTTTCCATATTAGATGTCCTCTTTGATAATATTTTAGGAGAGAAGTTTTTTTCAAAGATTGATCTTTGGTTGGGCTACCATCAGGTGTGTGTCAAGACTTCAAAAATACCTCACATAGCTTTCAAGAGCATTTATGGTCTTTATAAGTACATGGTTAGGCTTTTCTGACATATAAACACACTTGATATCATTATGGATCTTATGAATCTATTTTTGCCACCCATTTATGGATTCATTTCTAGTTGTCTTCATAGATGATATCTTGGTGTATTCTTGATTAAGACACAAATAGGAAACCAATCTTGAGATCATGATGAATACACAGAGATAGAATCATATCTATTCTAAGATCTATAAATTCCATGTCTGTATTGATAAACTCCACCTCCTTGTTTATCTCATCTTGTTGAAAAGAGTTTATGTTGTCCTAGAGAAATTGAGGGATGTGAATTCTTGGGAGAAGCCCAAAAATGCCTTTAATATCTGAAGTATCTTGGGGCCTTCCAAATATTAAAAATGATTCATTCAAAATTTATCATGCCTTGTAGTTCCCTTATATTTTTGGTGAAAAATGTGTGAAATTTGAATGTTCATAATCATATAAAGAGTCTTTTTAGGAGTTGAAGGGAAGACTTACTTCAGCACTGATACATATTCTACCAGATCCAGAAAGGGCTTATGGAGTCTTTTGGGACACATCATGTATTGGTCTTGGAGATGTTTCGATATATTATTAGTGAGTCATTTCATATTATTCCCCTCCTTTGAGTCCTCATGATTGGAATTGCCTAATTCATGACCTCAAGCTCACTACAATTGTACATGCCTTATGATGTTGGTGAAAATATTTATTGGGAGACCACTTTGTGGTGTTTAAAAACTAAAAGATCCCCAAATACATCTTCACACAGTGAGATATATATATAAGGAAGCATATGTGGGTTGAGTACCTACTATATTTTGATTTCGAACATGCCTACATGCTAGGGAATGATAATTCTGTAGTTCATGCTCTGAGATGAAAGACATACACATAGGAAGTTCAAGAGTCCAGTGATGAATGGAAGCTTATGTATTTATTCTTGGAGATGCGTGTTAAAGTTCGAGAAGGCCATGTTCATACTATCCTCTCATCCTTAGCAGTGACATCCTCACTTTTGGAAAGATTAAGGTCAAGACAGCTCATCATTATGTTCTTGTCCTACTGGAGATTTTCTAGGATAATGATACATCTTCTTGAAGGGCGGTTGATAGAGATAATACTCTTCTGTTATGTGGGTGTGTATGGTTCCTAGCACACATTAGAGAGGAGATGATAAGGGATTTACATTATTCAAAATGGGAGATTCACCCTGGGGTCCCCAAAATGTACTGAGATCTATGGCGTCAATATTGGTGTCCTAGCACTAAATTTGAGATAGTTGGCTTCATTACACAATGTTCTAATTGTCATCAATAGAAAGAAGAACATCAGTGTCTGGCAGGGCTTCTTCAGCCATTTTCCATTCTTGATTGAAAATGGGAAGACGTTTATATTAAATTTATAATGGAACTACCTAGATCACCTCATGGAAATGATGCAGTGTGGGTTTTCATTGATCGTTTGACTAAAGTCACACATTTCATACCTGTGTGATAGTACTTCTCTATTGATGAGCTAGGAAGACGGTATGATAAAAAGGTGGTATACCTTCATGGAGCATCTTGTTATATTGTTTCTGATAGAGAAACCCATTTCAATTTATGGTTCTGGTAGGTGTTGTAGAAGTCATTGGGTATGCAAGTACTTTTTAGCATTCCCTATCTCCCTCAGACAGATTGCTAGATGAGTCGTACAATTGAGTTACTTCAGGATATGCTTCATCCATGCATTTTTGACATTGGGAGTTCTTGGGAGAAACACATTCCCCTCATCAATTTTTCTTATAAGAATAGATTCTAGGATACCAATGATATGGATCTTTATAAATCCTTGTATGGTAGGCCTTGTCGCACACCTCCGTTTTGGTTAGAGGTAGGGTAAGTAGCTATCCTTGGGCCTCGTCTTGTGCTGGAGACTTCAGAGCATGTCCAGCTGATTCAAAAGTGAATGTTAATAACTCAATTGATACAATAGACTTGTGCCAATAAGTACTAGTAACCTCTTTAATTAATGGTTGAATATCAGGTTCTCTTGAAATTATTTCCTAGGATAAGGAATAGACGTATCTGGAAGTAGGGTAAGTTATCACTGATATTCATTGGACACTTAGAGGTTGTGAAGTGAATCAGAATAGTGGCTTACTAGTTGTCATTTCCTCAGAGATATCAGTCCAAGAATGATGTCTTTAATGAATCATATCGTTGACTATATTATCCAGACCCATCCCATGTCTTTCATCCTAATGAGGTTCAGCAAGATATATATGGTACCTTTAATTACAATCCAGTTTGTATTATTGATCAGAGCATGAAGAAACTCTGAGACAGGTCTATTCCTCTTGTACGAGTGATATGGTAGCATGTACGGGTACAATATGATAACTAGTATAAGGAAGCTAATATACAATCTCAGTGCTTGGAACTCTTTACTGATAGTACCAATTTACCCTCAAAAGGGAAACGTGGGGACGAGTTGTTTTAAAGAGGGGAGGTTGTGACAACACGAATCATTGTCCAAGGTATGGATCATTAGATTCTATTTCTAATTTATTTAATGGTCCTAGTGATGTCAAATAATAATTCTAAGGATGTCAAGGGAGCATCCAGAGAGTTTCCAAATCCCAAAGATCTAAAAAGGAGAACACAGGGTGGGCCACACAATTTGTCGGAAACCGTGTAACCTAGGCGCAAGGTCATGTGGCCAATTGCAGAGGGTGTCCATAAACCTTCTTCATAGTCTATTCATGGTTAAATTAACCATCTGTAGAATCCATGCAAGGTTCCTAGAAAATCTATGGGGTGCACATGTTTTACGCATAGTTCGGAAAACCATATATAGAAACCATGCAAGCCAATTTTAATAAAAAATGACCATTTTTTCTCTCCTCCCAATTATGTTCTTATTTATTCCTTATACTCCCTTTTTCACACATTGGGACCTCTATTATCAATGATCTCCTAAGGTACCCTACATATTCGATCATCTATTTCTCCTTCATCTGGTGTCTGGTATTCAGTCTATCGATGGTGTTGGATTCTTAGATTTAAGGATAACCTCATGCCCCCCTTCTTCATTTGTTAAATTCCTCCATTGGTTATGTTATTTAGAAGTAGGATATTTCACCCTATTTTTAGGGAATTTGATGAAAAATATTATCTACTAAAACCTAATCTAAATCTGTGTTTGATACTTAATGAGTCATCATCTACAGCCCTAAGTTAGGTGGTCACATAGTTTTCCATTTTATATTTTTCCGTTTCGTATTTAATCTCGTTGTGTTGTTGGTCGGCCTTTGCTAAGCTCCTTTATTGTGTTGATTTTTTCATGTCTTATTAATCCTAATGTGATGAAATATGTTAATTGATGCTTGAATATGGGATTAGAGATCTCCCTTGTACTACATGGACTCCCAAGAGGTGTTCCACATAAATTAGACATTTTTTCCAATTTCTCCAAAATGGGGAACTGTGATTCATGGTTCTCATAGTGGTTTTTAATCAAATTGACCCTTATCCCATGAGTATTTGACTCTCATATAGGTGTATTTATTATGTTTTGGATCTTTTGAGTTGGAATTGGGAAATTTAACATATGGGTATTTGGACTTGATCCTTTAGCCTTGACACCTTTCCTTGGAAAGAATTTCCTTGTTAGGAAATTGGGATGGTTAGTTGAATGGGTTGGATAGGATGAAATATATTTAACCTTTAAAATGAAATTCCTTAATGATTGTGTCAAGGGTTGGAATGTCCATTACCATGTTTTGGGTTTCATTTGAATGCATTTCAAATATGGCTTGGTTTCTCAACTTTAAAAAAAATGAGATGGTTAACCTTATGTTATATGAAATGTTAATGCCTATATAATCTCTATGATTGATCCATGGGTAAAATGTGGGTGGAAGGCATTATAACCCCATTCCATTCTGTTAAATGTGGGTGGTAATAATTTTATCCCCTGACCATTCTGTTAAATGTGGGAGGTAGGCATTATAACCCCATGTTATTCTTTTATATGTGGGAGGTAGGCATTATATCCTCATGCCATTCAGTTAAATGTGGGTGGTAGGAATTATATCCGTATGTAATTATATTAAATGTGGGTGGTAGGAATTATAGAACCATTCCAATTATATCAATATATATATATACCAAGTGGCATAGTTAGATATTTGATCAATGAGATGAAGCGGGTAGACCCTCTGGGTGTCCTTTAGGAACCTGAGTGGGAGGGTAATTGTTTAGTTCTATATTTATTTACATTCCTGGTATTAGCCACAGACTGATTACTTATGAGATCCACTCAAATTACATATAGACACCATTTTGATATGGCCTACTGATAATTATCTCACACCCTATTCAGTCGACCTTTGACAGCTCAGTAGACTATTTTCCTACAGGAACAGATAGATCCAAGAACCACTCTCCTAGTTGTTTAATATTCATCTTAGGTGGAGCTTAGGAGAAGAAGACTAGGCTTAGGCTCATGATGCTTGGATATACTTTCATAATAATAAAAACATTCTAAAGACATAGAAATATTGCCAAAGTTTTAAAAATGTGGCTATAGGTGGCTACAGTCACGGTTATGTGGCTTATAGACATGGTTTTAAAAACCATGGCTATAGGTCATTTTACCATGGGATATATCCATTATTTTGAAAACTGTTCCTATAGGTCTCCCACCCTTATATGAGAGAAAACATTTACCACCAAGAAATGGAGGGAAGAACCATTTCAAAAGTTTTCTTGATATTGACACAATTTTCAATAATAGATATAACATAATATTTATATACACACAAAGTCCTTGGTGGTGTAGTGGTTAGGGAACTGAACCATGAAGTGAAGGTGGAGGGATCAAATCTGTAAAGACCCACATTATTTTTGGGCTACTAACATGGTTTTATAGGGCTTTATCCATAGTTAAAACCATGTTCATAGGTCAACTAGCATAATTGACAATGGATTCACCTATTTCCATAGTTAAAACCATGTCCATAGGTCAGACCATATTGCCACAGAGACAGAACCCACTACTGGGAAAAACCATGGTCGTAGATATGGCCTTGTTTTTTGGCCCTATTTCCACAATTTTGAACTTTCGAAATAGTCTATCTGGGTAGTTGGGTTTTCCCTTTTGTTTACTTTTTTATTATTGTACCATGTATGTCTATTTCCTACATTTTGACCCTTTTTTGTACAAACATGCATACCTGTATCAGACACTACCTATGAGGCATTTTGGTATATTATCAGTATTCTACTTTTTTTGTTATTCTTTCCTTGTTTAATTCATTCTATCTTTTGATAATGCTTAAACTGTTATATGTTTATATTACACCATTGCATACTACGACATGGGGGTAAATTCTCCCTACTAAGTTTACCATTCAAACCCCCACTGCTTGTAGAAAGCCCCTGGCTTGTGGGGAGATGTTCTAGGGGTCATGTCACCAACCAGGCCTAGAGAACGGGTTATGTGGAAGTTGGGAATGGGACATCACATTCATCCTAATGGATATTCTCTCCTTAGAATTTTCTACTTTCAAATCTCAATAGTCAGAGTGTATAGAGGCTATTTATATGCCATTATGAATAGATGAGGAAGGAATTCATGAAGAATTTTACCTCAATAGAAAATCTCTTATTCATTTCATCACATCATATATCCCACCATCAAATAGTTAATCTTAATTGGTTTAACGATTACTAAATATCAATAGCACTACTCATCATCATTTCTATGTAAACCTATAGAATATAATTTTCGAGACTTCGATAATTGTTATATATCAGAAGATGTAGTGACTACATAATCAATTCATCTTTATAGGAAGTAGGGGATTGTAAAATCAATATATTTATGGTAATATTGATATATTTATGCTAAAACTAATAGAGTACCAAAGCTTGATTGTGAAATATTGGAAGGTATATATTCTTTTAAAAAAATTAATGGAGGAGGTTTCAAATAAAACATCCCATTTTTCCACTACATGGTCTAGATTAATTTCAAACTACCTTATCATATGGGATTTTTTAGTTTATAGTAACTATGTTCAAACTAGTTTGTCTTATGATTTAGGGTAATGTGAAGAGGACCATTCCATGGTTTGAGTATGAGATGTTGGATCACTTCTTTGAATATGTTCATGATGAACAAGTTTATAACATCAATCATAGTTAATCCATTGAATAGTTGGATTATGGATCATATAAATCATGACTCAACAAATTGGAATTAGTAGTTATTATATGTTCCATATATTCTTTTTATAACCACTTATGTGTCATTTATTTGATATGATTCATAAATCACTTTCACTATATAAACTTTTTAATTAAAGGTAGAACATTTCATAATTTGTTTAAATAATTAATTATTTCCTGACATGATTTTATATTTTTTTAATTTGAAATTTCTATAAACATGTAAATGTAAATATTTTTTACTGTTTTGAAATTATATATTTTTATTACATTGTTTTTATTAATATTTAATGTTAAAAATTTTACATTTAATTTAAATTTTTCATTATAATTTTTAATTTACATTTTTAGTCTATTTTGGTTTTATTTATTTTATTGTAAAATACTCAATTTTTTATTTTAATTTATTACAATGTACAGTTTAAAACAGTAGGATAATAATTCTTCACACAAGAGATTTTAAATCTCTAGCCATATAAGGAAATTTGGATCAGGAAACGCATGGGAAAAAATCTCATCATAGAGTTATTAGCAACCCATTAGATAAATAATGATGTTGATCGTAAGAGAATTTTAAACTAATCAGGTAGGAAATGGTTAGTGAATTCATTTGTAAGATAATTTACCTTACACACCACACAACCAAAACCAAACAATCAAACTCTAAAAACCTATTAATGACTACAATGAAGATTGGAAGGCTTGGTGAATCTTGGTGTGGAAATAAATATGGTAATCGATTCAAGCCTAATTTCTACATTTAGAGAATATTATTGAGATAATCCATCAATATAAATCCATGAATAAAGGCACATAGATATTTAATATCCTTCATCTGATAAATAATAATTGATTTAGTGTATATAATTTATCAACAAATCATGCTTGATCTCATCATCTGAAGAAGATCGAGGCCAAGCATGAACTCTGATGAACCCATTGTGTGATGTTATCGTGTAAGTGAAAAACACGGTGATGGGTTGAGTCCTAGACTAGGTGTGCTATTTTTTTAATAAAATAATAAGAAGAAAATAAAAAAAAACCTATAATAATTATTAATTATTAGACAATGTCTTGGAATATCAAAGGATTTAGGAGATTTGATGAAATAAAGTAGAATAAATCCACATGAGTATGAGAGATAAGGACACCAATGGGTCTATTATTTTAAAGTAGATGTGATTCCTAATTGAGATGATTTCTATACTTGTGTTTCTGTGATCACTTGGTTTTTAATGTTTTTTCATGTACTATTGAGGGTACTACAATGTTTCCAAATTCTATAGTTGTGATTTTGGAAATATTTTAATGTTAAGTGTTCAATACTTTTTCTCAGATATGATAGATTTAACTGCCATTATATGTGGATTTGTGGTCCTTTCATGCAAGCCTGATCAGATGGAGTAGTAAACCATTATATCCAACTAAAGTTCTAAACATTTATTTCAATCATGATGAATATTATAAAAGATTAAAATTGAAGTCGATAACTAATATGTACGTGGTGAATTTATAGAAATGAAATTTTGGAATTGATATAGGAGAAAGTCTTTTATTATTTTGTGTATCACCATTTACAATTAGTTCAATGATTGTTTCCACATCCACTATTCCATTTTAAAATGTTTTTTTATGAATAGGTGTCATATTTTTTTGGGGACAAGTTAAGGAAGAGATGTACACAATAAAAATAACTTTTTAAATAATTAAATGACTTTTTGGAGGAGAATTTAATAGATTGTGTTGGATGGTAGAAATGGTGGTTTAGAAAGTTTAATTATATCTACAACACCCATGATAGAATTATAGAAAATTTATCCTCCCATGTGAATATCATGGAAATAATGTGGTATTTTGAGGTTGTGTGATAGTATTAAAATAAGACAAGTATAAGGAGATGAAAAATAGTAATTAGTAGCCACTGGAAAAGAGAGTCGAGGGTAAATAACGGAGTCAAAGATGATATCACTCTTTAGTAAGGTGTTGATGGATCTAGAGATAGAGGAAGAAAGAACCTCTGACAAAGAAGCTTCTTTTATCTCTCTCATATTATTTATTTATTTTTTGAGATGAATCTACAAGAATATATTTTTGTCTTTATGTTTTTGACATTATTACATAAATTTATTTAGGGTAATTTGAGGTATGTATTGACATATTTAATTTGTTCTAATTTAGATTTCATAATTGTGCTAGAGATATTTAATTTTCAGTGATCTTCATTTTTTCATTGATTAGTATATTTTGAGATTTTATATGTAAGAATGTGTGATTATTATGATTTATTATCCTATGAACATCATTATAAGTACCAAAAATTTGAAAATGATGATGATTTTGTTCTCCATTATTGATATAATCTTCTCTCTAATTTGGGTTCTATGATAATTCTCTTAGTAGAGTTCATTGTACTATACACATCACCTAAAGACAGTGATATTCTTCAACACACCTTCTTTGAAAGATTTTATATATTCATTCTAACTTGAATATTGAATAGAAATATTATTTTAAATCAATTTTGGCTAGTTTGATCACCATAACTTGAACAATTGTCATCCATTATCTGTCATTTGTCGTCTTTCTTATAACCACCTACACAAAAAAAACATTCAATTTTTTCTTTTTTTCTTTCCTTGTATTTGGTCAGACACTCCTATTTTACCTTCCTAGTATATTTTATACCTCAAATAAGGAAATCCTTGTAGTTTTTTCCACTTAAAAATATTAAATTTGACCATGAAAAAGACTACGACAATCAAATTTTTTGCACCATTTCCAGGAAAGTCTTATGAGGCCAATTAAATAATATCCTTAAAAAATAATATTTAAAAACAATAAAAAATATAATTATATATATATATAATTAACCTATTTAAAAACTGATTTTTTCTCTCTCTTTTCTATATAGTTTGGAAATCTTAAAACCAATCCTGCATGAACACCACAATCACTACATATAAAGCTATGTTTGGAATTTTTTTCATAAAACTCAAAATCAATATAGTTCCCTTAAGAAAATTAAACAAAATAAAGTGGAAAATCATTAATTTCTTCAAGATGTAAATTTAAATCAAAAGAGCATATTACCATAGCCTGGAAATTAGGTCCATGAGAGGAATAAACGTTTATAATTTCATTTAACTTCAGTGTTAATTAATCCTTAATGTATAAGGATTTATCTTATATCTTAGATATATGAGAATAAATAATCAATCCTATCTATGATTCAATCCATTAATGATATTATAATAAAGGAAACTTTATAAATAATTAAATACATTCATAGCTATGTTCATTAACTTACTTTAAGAGGGTTGAGTGTGGAGGAGATGAGGTTGAGGGTGTTCATTTTTTGTCTCATTGGAAGGGAAACTAACTAGTTTTAAAATATTTATTAGGAAATATTTTATTATTGGGATGAGTAATTCAATTGTTTTTCACTATAATTTATAATATTAATAACAATAATTGAGGTGCGGTACAAAATTACTGGACTTTTTCATGAAGAGGGATAGTTATTTCATGAGATTTGGGATATGTTTAGAGGCTTACTTTGTAATATCCCAATAACCAATTAGATCCCCATATTTTTTTGGATACCTTCTACAATTCTCTAACACCATATAATAAAAATATCGTTGATCTATCATGTGGTGGATATTTTTTATGCATGAATGATGGTGATCTTAAAAAACTATTTGATATAATAGCTCAAAAGCCACATAACAAGTGTGGTTGGAAGAGAGGTATTTATATGGAAGAAACAAACACTCAATATTTTTTATTAGATGATAGAGTTATTAGGGATCAGTTTTGTCATTGTGGGATGTATATTCACCCTAAAAAGCATTTTCTTAATTTTTATATTCCCTTTCACTAGGATGAGAGTTCTAATTTTATGGACAATAGGGAAAGAAATCAAGGAAATAATGATCCATTTTCAATCCAATATAATGTATGTTATAAAAATCACCCAAAAACTTCTTATAGAGATCAAAGAGTGATTTTTCAATCGACTACCCTTAGTTTATAATAATAACCTAAACCTTATTTCCAAAAATAAATATAGGTTGGATTCTTAAAATTTTCATTTGGATTTAAAAGGTTTATTATAGAAGGTATTGGTCAGATTGGTTTATTGAAAACTTTTATATATTATAGGATATATTGTTTGTAACTTCAAAAATCCAAAATTGTTATAGAACTAGGTGAGAGAGAAAAGGGAAAACTTCTCACCAAAATAGAATATAATCTTAGAGAGAATTTCATGCATGTTTCCACTATATTAGGTCTCAAAAATCAATAATCGGAAAAGGAACAACCAACGGATGGTAAAACATACAAAAAACATAATCTATAAATAAAATATGGTAAAATAAAAAACATGAAATATGGATTGGAATTTCCATCATGAACAAATTAGTGAATATCCAAATAAAAAATCTTAAAAAATAAAATCATATGGGAAATTATAAAAGGATGAAAGAAAAAGGTGAGTTTTTTGTATTATTATAATAGGAAAACTATTTGGAAAAATTATTCCCCTCTAACCCATTTTATCCAAAGGGTTCCAAAGAGTGATAAAATTGATTATTTTAAGTTTCTTCCAGTTTTTAGAAGCTTTATCATAAACCTACCCTTTGTGAAGGCCTTGAAAAAAATCATATCATATTTCAAATTTAATAAAAGGTATCTAGTCAACAATGGGTACCCGGGAGAGTATTTTACCATTAATCTCATTATGTATTGTAGTGAAAATTTTCAAAATAGTTTCCTTTAAAATTGAATGTCCCTGGATGCTTTTTCATCTCTTGAAAAATAGGAAAAAGTGAAGGAATAAAATGTATTTGTGAATTATTAGCTATAATCATCCTTGTTCCTTACTCTTTTTTTATTAATATGGGTTTTATGGAATTGAAACCAAATTATATTTCTCTAAATTTGGATAATAGGTAACATTATTATCCTTATAGATGTGTAGATTACCTATTAGTAAATATCGTAATTCAAACTCCTCTAAACTAATTTTTATCTCCTTACGATAGAGTTTACCAAATAATCTCCAATAATTATATAGAGACCTTTATTATACATTTTTGAGGTTGTTATAGATGTTTACAAAGGTAAAATAACTCTTAAAACTAGTATAAGAGTTCTATTTTTTAAGGAGGCTCTATATGTGGTAAGGTTCAAACTGATAGATATCGTTGAGTATGTTTTTAGAGGTATGATTATAAGGAAAAATCCTCATCCTTGTGATAATTTCATCAAATAATCAGTTAATGAACATCATCAAATGATTTTTATTTTTAATTTGAATCGAATAGAGAGATTTAAAGGATATTTAAACTTGAAAGGAAGATTTTAAAAATAATTTCTAAGAATTATTAGGTTGTTAAAGTTGAAAAAAACATTCTATTAGATAGAATAACACAAGATTTATGTTCATCTAATAAATCACATGATTTTGATGAAATTCATTATATAGATTCTAATTTGGAGTAAGAGTTACAAGTTATTCTTCCGAAGTTATGTTGGCCAAAATATGAGTATTTTCGTATGATTTTAAGAGTTTTTAGGTCCCTAATAGTGGAAGGGGTATTGGGTTATAACCTACTAAAAAATGTAATAATTTTAAATTTTAAAAAATATGTTTTCTTAAAGGTATATTACCTACTATAAATGAACCTATAAATGATGATTTTCCACCAATTTTTAATAAACCCACTTTATTTATTTCTTCATTGAATACTGAAAATTTTATTTTTTGTGTATATTTTGAAACCATTATATAGTATCCTTCTAGGATTTAATTTTCAAAAGTGTTTTTGCGAATAGTTCTTAGTGGTTGTGAGAAGGTTCCAATATGTTTTGAACATTATTTTGAGTCCTAGGAGGCTATATGTGTGGGGTAAAACCTTAAAACAATATTTATTATCCTAGAGTATCTTTCTATTTGGGTTTATTTAATTTTTTCTCCTATTTTGAAAATATGGTCATAGGAATAGTTGTGGAAAACAACCTCAAATATTTATTTTTAATGTAACTTTTGAATTATTTAATTCATGTTTTTTTATGTTGTTTAATAAATATAATAAACACTTCTAAAAGAATAAATAATTTTCATTCATCAATGAAAATTTCCTCTATATGATCATGGTCAAATATTTTAATGATGGATTATTCCTAAAGACATTAAATTTAGTGCTCCATGGGAGGAAACCCATGGTTTCTAATTTTTTATTTTGTTTTTTTTATTATAAATAAATGTCTTTATTTCCATTCCATTTGAAATATTGATCCATACTACCTCCCTTTCAATTGGTATAATGATTTAATTTTCATAAACATATTTTTTTTATTCCATATTATTAGAATTTTCAAATCCTAAAAAACACACATCAAGATACCTTGAACTTCATCTTTGGATACATGATTTCTTGAATATAAATTTTCAGATTCCAATGTTTTATATTTTATTGTTTTAGGTACTTATTCATGGAAAAAATATGTATTATTTATAAATAAATTATGGTAGAATTTTATTTTAAACCAATAATAACATATTATTCATATGAGGGGAGTAATTGTTTTAATTGTGTTTAATAATTTCTAATCTATATTGAATTTTTTTGTTGTCACATGTTTCTAATTTTTGAAAAATAATCTAAAGTTTTATTTTACATGATTTTTATATTGTAAAGTTTGTTGTCCATTGTTTATGTGTTGTTTTTTTATGTTTTTTAATAGTTTAGGTGCTTGTTTTTTTCAATTATTTTTTGGAAATAATTCTTAAACTAATATTGTGTAAGAATAATTCATTTCTAAATTTCACGTTCTCTTTTGAACTCATTTTTTGTAGCCAATAAAACTCTTATTCATGTTGAAATTGTTTTTTTATTTATTTTTTAACGTTCTTATAACCCTATACATTAATCATTCACTATTTAATTGCAAATGTTTTTGAATTCAAATCTTATTAAGTGTTATTCCACTTTGAGATTAAACATTTGGGAAAATGAGGCATTTTAAGTATATGTTGAGGGATCCTTAAATGTATTTTAATGTTTTTAATCACGTTCCAATGTTGAATCCACCCAATACCCATTAAATTTATTAAAAAATTACTTGTTTTAAAGATTCACGTATGCATTTTTATTATCTTAAACCTTTTCATAAATTTGGAAATGCTTGTACCACTCTAAGGATATTTATATTTATTAAGTCATGGGGTTTTTTGGGGAAATTATTTTATTTTCCTTTTGGAAATTTTTTTAAATAATTATGGGAAAACATTTTATAATCATCATTAACTTAGAATTTATTAATTTGAGTTAGACTCATAATATATATATCCAAATGGATTATAACAGGAAAGTACAAATCCTTGAAGAAAACATTAATATTTTATTATATTATCTATTATTCATATACTATTTTATGAGTTATTCATTCCACTAATAAATTTTCCATCCACCCCATCTAATGTTGAGTCTAATTATTTTTAGATTTTACAATTTTTGAGTTTTTTCTCTGGAGGTAAAGAGAATTTTGGACTATCAATTGGATAAAAATTTATGTGTGTTGAATTATCTTAAAAATTAATACATTCAATAGTTTTTGTAAAATATTAACCAACCTTTCATTGATTCATTTATTTCAAGAGGGTATCCCTTTTTTACTTGAGATAGTCAAAGATGGAAAATCATTTTGAGAATCAAATATGTGCGGACTCGTAGTTATTAATTATTTATAATAGTTTTAATCCAATATGATTTACTAATATTTTTCTTATGTACAAGGAATATTCTTTGTGTGGAATAATTTTATGTCACCTTTGTTTCATTTTTTCATATAATTTTTTTATATAAATGATATATTAAAAATTATGACATCTCTTAATTTGGAAAATTATATAATAATGGTTATTTTTTTGTTATAATATTAAATCATTGAGTTTTATGATTACATTTTTATTTTAGGTTTAAATTAGAAATTGTTTCATTCATTTAATTTCTATTTATTTTATTTTATTTTGAATATTACTTTAAAATATTTACTTTAATTATTTTTTACTTTTTTTAATTATATCAGTTCATTCCTTTGTTTTTGTTAAAATTTTAATTTTTTGTATTTTCTATATAATTTTAGTTTTTTATTTGAATTTCTTACTTAATATTTTTAATCAATTTCATTTTTAATAATTTTCTTTTATGTTCATTTATTATTTATTTTTAATTCATGTAATGAATGGTGTGAGAATATTGGAGAGTAATTCAATGCATAATAGATTGTAAATATATAGAATAGTAAGCTAAATTGGAGCAAGAAGAAGATAGGATAAATTCTTTTAAGAGGATTTTAAATACCTCATTAGCAAAATATTTAATTTTATCATAATAAAATTTTCTTCTAGCTATGTAAAGGAAATATCTACATCACCATAATACAATTTTAAATGAATCAGGATGTATAATGCTATGTAGATTCATCCATAATGTAATTTCCATTAAATACCACTTGATTGAAATCAAACAGCTGAACTCCAATAACATACCACCGAGCATCAAATATATTGAAAGTATTAGTGAATAATTTAGTTGAAATGAAGAATAGAAGTGATTTGGACTGAGGTTCCACATCAAGGGAAGATGATTGAGCTGAGACCTGGAAGTCAAGTCATAGTTAAAGTCGGATAGAAAAAAATTCTCTATTTTATGATGAAGACTGGTTGAGCTCCTAGTTGTTCTGCATAAACTGGTCAAAATCATGTTTGTAGGTTGAGGAAGCTCAACACTAGGTCATATCTCTAATGAAATTATTGTCATGTGATGTGAGGTAAGTGGTAAGGCCAATTATGGGTGGAGTCCTCAACCCGATCAATATAAGTAAAATCATATTGAAGCCAAACATTTAACTAGGATTTTGATTTTGGAAACAATTTCATTCTATGTGTTTAATCATTTATCTTGGATTAGTTGCATTAAAATGCAACTATGTGTTAAGTTATGGTCCTTTTGTGAAATTATAATAATAAGGAGTAGTTTCTTGGTATGAACAACTAAATCCATGACTATTTATTTTAATTATGATGAGGTTTTTCTATTTGTAAAATTGATGTTAATAAAAAATTTATACTTGATAAAGTTGGTGATATCAAATAGTGAGATGTTGGGTTCCCACAATTATGTTGCCTTTTGAAAATAGTGTTTTTTAGGAAGAAGAAACAAATTTTTGGAGGAAGGTTGATGAAAATTTATGCAAAATTAAAATAATTTACTAAATAATTAAATGAGAGAGGATCATTTTATAGAATTTATAGTCAAGTCCTAGTGGTGGTTAAGAAAGTTTTATTATAGTTACATCACTAGTGAAATAATGATAGATAATTTATTCTCCCATGTGATAGTAATATAAGTATGATGGTGTGTTGAGTCTATGACCTAGTAGTAAATTAAAAGAGGTAGAAATAAGTAAAAATAAGGAGGACAGACAACTATAAAAGAGAAAAAAGCGAGTTAAAAACAAGGATATGAGATAGCTCTCAATATTGGAATAAAATAAGTTATATATTTAAGAAGAATGTGAATTTGACTAATATTCTTTCTCTCTTTCTTAATCTTTCTCTCTTCTGTATTCTTATTTTGAGTTGAATCTTCTTGAATATATTTTTTTCCTTCTTTTCAAACAAGAATACATAAATTTATTTACATGATTTTTATTAGAACAAATTGATATATTTAATATATTCATCTTTTAATTTCATAATTATGTTAGTGAAATTGAATGACTTGTTATCCACATTTCATTGTTGATCAATTTTTTTTAACTTATGAAAGTACTGATTGGTAATGATAGTCATTTAATAACCGTTGAATTTCATTTAAAGTACCAAAAACTGGAAACATATGATGACTCTCTACTCCATTATTTAACTCTTAATTTCCAAGATTTTTATCATCTTATCATTCTCTTAATATAGTTCAATGAACTATAGATATCACTTTATGACTATTGTGTTGTGTGCTCCAACACACCTTCTTAATAGGCCCCAACACAGTCATTATAACATGAATATTAAACTGAAATATCATTTCTTTTTATCAATTTTTTCCAGTATTATACACCTATTTTAATCAATTTATATCATTTCACTCTCATTTATTTGGTTTCACACAATCACCATCACATCAACACATTTGTTTTTTCAGTTTTGTTTTGTTTTTCCTTGGTTTTAGAAACACACTTCTATTTCACCTTCAATGAGTATTATTCACCCCACATACCACTATACTATTATTTTTTAGGGTATATAAATATTGAATTTTACCATGTTAATGACCATGTATATCAACCATGGACCATATTCAAAAGATGGGTTCTGGTGCATTTTTGTAAAAGCATACAAATATTAGAGGGTTTTCCCCTTGGGATATAGATGACTATTATTTTGATATTATATAATGGGGAACATATTAAGATCTATATTGAGCTATTACACACTTATTAAATCAAAAGTTTTATTTATATTTAAATACACACATTACTTATAGATAGTAAAATTTTCAAGGATTCAAACACTCGTGAAGTAAAGTGGTTGTTTAGATGAAAATGGATATTCAAGATTGGTTATAGCACCATGAACATTATGCCACCATTTGTGGAACACATCATCATGATGGAAGGATATCATATGTAACTGCTCAAACTTTTTCCTAAACTGATTGGTCTAGCGACCATGGATTATATTTTTCTAGGGTCAAATGATGGGACCTATATGCATTGTGCATTTTCTATTTATTCTCTAAATTTTTCTTTATCCTTGAATGTTGTAGGATTAGTGATTCAGGGTTTAAATTTTTCTAAGTATTACATTTAAATATTTTTTTCCCAAAAAGTTTTATGTATTTTTCACCTACATTTTAAGCTCTTGTAGTCTAAACCAATTAGGGATAGAGTTTAAGTTCATATAACTTAGACAAAAAAGTGATATATTTTATATGAAAATATCCAGGTGAAACCCAATATGAATAGAGAGTTAAAATACACTATATAATATCTCTGGTAAGTTATTCATAGTTTATGGTCATGATGCATTGACCTTATGGTTGGTAATAACAACCACAATTGTACAGAAAGACTAAGAATGTCCAAATATCCTTTGGGCATTGAGTGAATAATTCATAACTCACAACTCAGAGTAATTGGATAAGGATTAGTGATATGGAATGTTTATGGAACAAATGATCATTTATCACATTTTAAAAATGGGATACACAACAATTTTGTAATTGTGTATATAAATTAGAGGAAGATTCCCATCAAGATGAAGGTGTCTCCAGTTGATAGGCCATGTTAGGGATATATATTAAAATACATATTTAGTGTGTGTGTGTGTGTAGTCAAGAAGAAGTGTTCATTTGGATTGAATATGTTATTTACCAATATATTTTAAATTAATATGGAAATCCAAGACAATTAAGGGATGAAGTGTGAAAATGATGTTTAGACAGGGGGGTGAAGGAATCTTGGATTCAACATTATCATGACTATTTTGTTAGAGTTTCTTTGAAAGGAATGAATATTTATTATGGCTCATGTCTAGGTCTCAAATAAATTGTTATAATATATCTACATATACTCATAATCATGAGTCAGGTAATATGTAATTATTATATTATAGGGTAATATATAAACATTAGGATATAATATTAAAATGGTTTATTTTATCCAAGTATTTTTTTGGAAGAAACCCTATATTGGGAATCCTTAAATTGAACTAACTCTCATGCATGGAATTTGGGAAATATAAACAAAACAATATAAGTATTTTATGGTCATGGATGGTGATCTAAATATTTTACAATTTAATTTCATGTTAAAAGGAATCAGGTTCCATGATGTTTATGATTATATGATGAGGAACATTTTATAGGGGATTTTGTTGAATTTGGATAATGAAAAAAATGATATGTCTTTGTTTGAGAGTAAAACTATTATAGTAAAAACCAATATAGATTAAGAGGGAAAAACATTGGGATGAAATAGTGTTTTTAATTGGTTTTCTAGTTGGGCATATAATGGAAAATCCATGTGTTACTACGTGTCCTGTAAATATAGGAATCAAGACACGTGTACTTATTAAAACATCCTAGTGTAAGAGGCCATTATTATATACCTAACATGGATAAATAGTATTCCAACACTAGTATATGGTCATTTTTTTCTTCTTTGTTCTCTTATTATAGGTTCACAAATGTATTTCCATCAAAATCTTCTTATAAAGATCCGACTCATACATAATAGAGAAGGGAATCTAGATTAGTGGAATTTATTACTTTTCCTTAGATATATGATCTAGGAAGTACTATATATCTTAAAGGAACAGGAAGAGATAAATTTTTAGTTATTATATTATGTTTTACTTGTTGATAAATATCAAGAATGGGGGGATCATTTATAGTGGAAAATGAAGAACTCCATGATGAAGTATCCTACAAATATCTATCTCATGCATAGGATTGGGTTTATCATTAATAAAGGATTTAAATAATGAATCCAAAATGATAAATATGTATGTAAATTAATTTTATACATATACAGGATAATCTTATCAAGTTATACATAATTCATGTGAGGTCTCTTTTATACAGGTCAAACTCATGTGGAGGGAAATTAATTTGAGTCCCACCATTGTGCGGTGTCATAGGGAAATAAAAAATATACAAAAAGGATAAAATAATGAGGTATAAGAGTTAATTTTATTTATTGTAATTAATTATTAGTACTAGAATAGTTTATACATTAATCACTATGTATAAAAAAGTAATAAGAATCAAGTCATACATAGTTTATGAAGAGAAATTCCCTACATTGATATGGATCGTACAAAAGAAAACAACAATTTTATATCATGTTTTGAGTGAACTATGATGTTAGAGTCAGTCAGTATATCCATAACCATTAAATTTCAAAAAATAGATATAATATCCATATGTACATCGAGCAATTACATAGCGTAACATGAATTTTTCTTGATTTGTGGTTGGGCCAAGGATAAATGATCCAGGAATCACTACATATCCTAGGTTAACATAAATGAATCCAACTGTAGTGCATAGAGAGAAATTTCTCACAAATATTCAGCTCATATGTAGGATAAGGGGTATTGATATTCCTAAGAACAAGTAGATTTCATAGCGAGGTATCATATACAGATATGAATCTTATATAGGGGAATTGGGCCCTGTTAAATAATTTTCTCTAAAAGATTTTAAAGTTATGAAGGATGGACCATATTTTTTCTCAAACCTAATCATGGTTATCTTATTCATTATAAATGGATAAACATACAAGAACTTTAAACTCATGTGATTCATGATAATTGAGAGAAATAAAAAGGTAATTAAAGGATTGCCCATATCTCACAAGAGAGCATGATAGGGGAATTTTTAACAAATACCAAGAGATTTGGAATTGGTGGTATATAATTTTTCATATAATTTAACATAATGTAACTAGTATTTTAACAAAAAAGACTAATTTCATATAGGGTGGAAGATGATCAAGTATTTTAACATCATTTGGTGAGGAAATTGTGATATGTATTCTAAATTCATATGGCTGGAACTTGTGCCATTATATTTAATTCCCTTTTAGGGATGTTATCTTGTAATTTAATGTCATTCAACAAGGAGGTTAGTGTGATGGAGGGTTGTCATTGGTGACCTATCTAGCAGTGGAGTTCTTCTTCGGTGTAATCAATGAAGCATTCCCATTTCATAGGTTTGATGGACTCAAATACAGGCTGGCCTACTGGAATGTTCATGTCTAGATGTAATAGTGAAAGATTTAGGGTAATATATGGGTTTTTGAGCCATATATATAATAAATAAGAGGTTCTATAAGGGTGGTTTATCCCTTTGGGGGATATGATCTACTTTTCCAGTTATGTGGGTGTGTGTTGTGTGTGTGTTTTATTGTAATTGTACCCCAAATAACCTAATATAATATCTATGGATTCTTTTTCCAAGATAAATTTCATGACAAAAAAAATTCGATATATAGCTTAACTTCTTACGGTGAGGATTTATTAATCCAGCATGATATCATGTTAAAAGGATGTTGTTATGCCATTTTATTTCATGAGACTATGATGATGTGAACTAATGTGAAATTCAAGACGAGGAATTTTTGAGAAACCCCTCATTCATGGCTGTTGTGATGTTAGCTCCATTCATTATGACCAAATAATAAGATTAATTGGAGTAAAAATTATGTATGAAATATGGTCCTTCCCATTTTGGTTAGATCCTTGGAGGCTAATTCCCTAGTATCATTAGAGTTCAGAAAGCTCTCCATGAAGGAAAAAATAAAGGTGAACATTATTATTGAAAGTTCACAAAACTCAGATTTGATGAATTTACAAGTTGTTTGGGGTACTGAATCTCTTCTCATTGAGTCATTATTGGTCATATGAAATCTTTTATGACTATTTATATTTATAAATATGATTGTATATAGAAATGTAAAGTGAGGGTAACTGAATGCCAATGGGTAGGAGTTCCAATTTCTTATATACAAGTGAATATAGGGTTTATTATATTACAGTATGTGTTGTGCTATGGTAGTATCATAAATAATATAGGATTTTTTTAGGAAATTACTTCTTGTTTTTATCCACCATATTCTTGAGTTTGTTTTATATATACTTATTTAAAGCATCAATCTATCCACTTTCAATTATATGGTAGTGGGTTTTGTGGTTGGACTGAACTATGTATTTTTTATACATCATTTTGGAAGAGTGTAATTTGGCACCATTTTCACCAATATTTTGTGAGGGACACCATTTATAGTAATGGTATTTAACTTCACAAAGTTAGTATTATAATTCTTGTTGAATTCTTTTACATGATATAGCCTCTTCCCATTTGGTGAAGAGAATTGTAGTAATAAGGATGTATTTAAACTATCTAGCTATTAATAAGAAATATCTCTCCATTAAGTCTATTACCAATACTAAAAATGTATATGAATATTTAGTTGTATGTAGAAACTCTAGGGGTTGATGTATGAAATTGGCTTGAATCTATAATTAATGACACATTTTGGTGAATTCCTCAAAATCATGGATTATTGACAGCCAAAAGTATCCAATCCATCTAATTATATGGGATAGATTTTTCTTTTATTGGTGAGGACCATATTCACCTATGTGGACTTCTTAAAAAAATTAGGGTCTCTACTCCTTCAATATATATAAGGATTACTCCCTCAAAGCCTCAATTAATCAGTAATTTTTTAGAATTCTAGCCATCATAAAGGATGAATTTGATATCCCATCTTCATATATTTTCTCTCTTTTCATGGTCTAATGGCATAATTATTATTTATATATATTCCATTATGACTATAATCCAGCCCATGGAGGTATCATTTGGTGGGGTTATCATCTCACCATACATAGGAGTGATGTCGATCTAATTAATTCCATTAATTTCACTATCAAAAAATGGGAACACTACCCTATGGTGTGTAATGATAGTGATTATCTCATCATGTTCTAGATCTACCAAGGTTGTGGTTACAATAATGAAAGCATCTATATCTGAATTTTTTTAATGTTGGACATAAATTACTATTGGACTAGAGGATAATTCTACCATCAAACCTCAAATATAATTAATTATTGGAATCAATTCATCTTTATTATTGGAATATTCTACATTAATTTTCTTGATTACCGAATATAAATTTCCCTTGAAATTTAGATATGAAACTAAAACAGACATATCCAATTCCAAACTTGTAATGAGAGAATAATATTATACTTTGTTATTGGGGAGTCCTTCAAATAATAAGAAGGAATATTGAAAATCACCTTTTTTTATAGAGATAAGCACAGCTCTGATGACCACACTAGTGATTTTTTGGATCACCATTTTTCTTCCTATTTGAATCATCGAAACACCATCGAAATACATATCTTATGTATGGGGAGTTTCAATTTTGGATAATACATATTCATCACGTAATTCTATGTCAAGTGGAATAATTTTCAAGGTTGGATGTTCTATAAGAATTACTTCAAAAACATTCGCTTAGAATATCTTCAATGGTATGAAATGAATATCAAGCCACTATAGAATGACTTCTAATCAAATCAACCATCTATTTAACATTTAATGATTGAGTTTATATTTTATTAGATCAATATTGGTGATCTGATAAACCTAATGATTATATATGTAATGTCACAACTTATGAACTATGATGATCTATGAAAGTAAATTCTTATCAATATTATATTATTGAGTCTCAAAGTCAAGAATGGTTATGCTAAGGTAATAGAGGTTATATTCTTTTATCACATCATTATTATATATAATGAAAGAACCCATTTATCACTCTAAATGTTGCATATGAAAAATGAGTGCCTTTGTATTAATTGCTAAAATTAATACTGGAATGCTCCGAAGATATTATTCAGTATCATCAAAATATTCTTGAAAATAATAATCCCATTGATAAGTGACTCCATTAGTAATTATCATGGTAAAGGGTAGCAACTTTCCTGTAAGTTTTGTGATAAAGTAACTAATATTAGTGAGGGATTCTTAAATCCCTCTCAACTCAATTAGATTTTGAGGTGGTGGAATGTTAATGATCTCCTTGGTTTTCTCGTCATCTAACTCAATTCAAAGATGGTGAACTATAAATCTATGAAACATTCCTAATTTCACCCCAAAATCATATTTTGTAGTATATATATTTAGGGTGTCTTAAAATAGTTTGTATAAAATTCCCTCAATTTAAACAATATGATTATAGAACTATTGAGATTTTGAAACCAATTTTTCAATATATCATTCCATGATATTCCCCAAAAATTGATTAAATATATACTTCATGGAACATTCATATGAGGAAACATAATTCTTCAATTCAATGGGCATAACTTGATAAAAATAAACTTTTTGGTGGTCCAAAAAAGTTACAGCCTCCTCACCTTTTAGGGATATCTAGATATGGTTATATTCAGAGTGTATATCCATAAAGGAGAGAGATAATAAATTATTTTTTCATTAAAAAAATGTTATGTGACTAAAACTAAGAATTCATCCATTAGGAAGTGATGGTTTTGATACCTTAATTTGATGAAAAATAAGATCTGGTCATTCTTCTTATTAATAGGGACAATGTTAGTGAGACATTTCAGGTATAGTACTTCTCAAATGAAGTTGGCTATGATAAGACTTATAACATTATCTTAGACCTTGGAATATTGAGTCAAATGCATTCTCTTAGCTACCTATTTATATCTATGATAATCTTTAGGAAAACCAAGATGATACATTACTATATATGGATCGAGTCCACAAATTATTATATAATTACATGTTAAGAAATCTTAATGATGTTTAAATAAATAGATATATGTATCTATCTATTTAGAAGACATGGAGGTACTTGTTATGGTAGGTGACGACGTTTCCTCTATACCCAGATTTGATTGTCAAAGCTTATCAATAGTAGTATAGATTATTTCCCTAAACATTAATTGATGAATCTCTAAGATATTCATATTCCACTCCCTATTATTACTCTACATCATTTTCAATGGGTGAAAGTGATGAAAGTATTCCTCAATAATATGGATCTAGTACATTGGATTTTTAATCATCTATGAATAGAGTGGGAGTATCTCTATATTATGAGATAACTAATATATGATCATCATTATCAAGGTAATTATGGATATACTCTCACATTTTTTCACTATCATCAAGGGTATAATAAGTACTGATATTCTATGATTCTAGAGAGGACACGGGAGAACTTTTAATTTTACCTATTAGTGTGAGAGAAGTTTATAATTTAGATAGATATATTAGGAACTCCTTAGGTCTTAGAGACAAATGGGGAGAATTTTAATATAGGGAGTTATCAGCACAATTAATATTACATCCTTCTTCTACAAAACTATATTTAATCGATGTAACTAATATCATGAAGATGGATGAATTCATGCACAAACCATAGGTTTTCCTTCTTATTCAAGGATTTATATTTTCTTTGTTGAAGAGTCTTTATTACACTGAATGGGTATAAAAATTAGTAAGGATATACTTATTATATATATTTTTAGGAATGATATCAATCTCTATAGATAGTATGGTATTATTTCTCTATTATAGATTTAATTTTTCTAGTGGAACATTATTTTTTCCATTATATGATATAAAGGTGATCTTATGATTCATTTTATCAGATGGAGTTTTTATAGATTTATGAATTCCCATATTTTGAGTGATTTCCTCATTTATATTGACTGGAAATACGTATACTTTACTATGTTCATTAAATGGGAAGATAGGGTAATTCTTAGACCATTTGGAACAGAGGTCCAGATGACATCAAATTCCACAGGTTCGTTTCCCTCCCATTGATAGAATACAACATCTATGTATTGAGATTTGAGGGTGTCATAAGGGTCACTTTCACCATGTAGCACTTCATCCTGTCCATTGAGGGATTATTTAAGCACTGGTGGTTTGATTAAGGTACTTCCACATAGTAATACAAATTTTAGAGGTTATAAATTAAAATAATGTTGACTTTAGAATTTTTATCAATGTGGTATTGAAATATATCAATGTTTTTCAGCCTTATATATATAGGATCTTGAAAAATATCAATGTTTTATTTCTTTCTATATATATATATATAGGAGTCTGGTATATCTCTATATAAATATCTCTCAATATTGTTATGTGAAGGAGATGAATACATGGAACTCAATAGGGTCAGTCTCTTCACAATATACTTTGATGAAAGTGGCCTCAAATTGAAACTCTTGAGGTCATAAAAGATCATAAACAAGTGTTTATATAAGTTACTTTAAAAGATGAATGTAATCAAAAAATAAAAGGTTTTCTCAAATAATGGTGGTGTCATGACCCATCCCCCAGGGCCCATGTCGTGACTACACCAAGCCTTCCTTCCATAGGCCAGGGGTTGGTGACTAGAACCAAAAATTTGAAACCTAAATGGGGAATCCATTTCTTTTGAACTTGTACTTACAAAGATAGGGCCCAATGTATACAAGTAAAACATTATGGAAAAGAAGTAGAACATGCACTATTAAACACCACACTAGAAGTAAAAGTACGTACTGAAAGTAAAGGGGATAGTATACAATCCCAACTGGAAAGAAATTATAAAGAAAAGGTAAAAATGTGCTCCAGAGTTCATCCCCCAATGATGATACCTTAAGGGTTGGTATAGCTCGTTGTCTATAGTCATTTCTACTCACCACGTCTATCAATCACTTCAGAGTAGCGTCTTGCCCTAGCTTCTTGATTCTCAGTCAAGCTATCTGTCATCTTCACAAGATACAATAAGGTGCAGGAAAATCCCATGAAAGGGTGAGTATATCAATACTCAGTAGGGACCCTAAAACCCATGAAGGTCTCTCATAATTCTACAAAGGAGAAACCACAAAGCATGATCTCAATCACAAATCACAAAGTAAAAGACAGCTCACACTAGGTGTATAACTTAGAGAATAGGAATAAATATGATTAGTCTTGAGCTAGACCATTTTCTCCTTTTTAGAGGTTCTTTTGTGGGTCTAAAAAGGGTCACTAAAATTCTAATCCACATAGGGTTGTTCTACTATCGATCCACACAAGGTCTCACTACTGTCGATCCACACAGGTTCACTCTACTGTTGATCCACACAAGGTCGTACTACTGTTGATCCACACAGGGTTGCTCTACTTTTGATCCAAATAGGATCACACTATTACTGATCCACACATGGTCTCACTAATTTCAATCCACATAGGGTTTCTATGCTGTTGATCTTCCAATGGTCTCTCTCATACTGATCCATAGAGGGTCGCTCTTAACTTGGTAGCCAGCCACAGGATCACTACACTTGGTGAAATTGAGTTCCTGAGAAACCACACCACAATCCACTGGTCATATTTCAACTACCATAAAGTCTTATAAACAAGTAACTCTAAGGATAGTCTTTTCATAATGGTTCTGACGCAATAGACATCACGTCAATCAGACGCTCAGTCTGTAAGATATAGGCAAAAAGGTAAATAGGGGCTGGTTGGATTCATGTCCGATCCAACTTGGAAATACTCCAGGTTTTTTCAAAACATAATTGAAGTACCTCAAATGTACCTCCTCATTATGAGGTTACTCACACAGCTGACAGCATATCAATCAGATGCCCAGTTTACGAGATACACCCAATTTAGTGAAACAGGGCCAATTGGGTCTGGTTCTGGTAAGGGTCCAGCCTAGTTGGCCCATTCGGCCCTTGGGTCTGGCCCGACTCATCGGTCTAGCCTTTCTAGAGGGTCTTTCCCATATGGCAGGTCTGGCCCTCTTTGAAAACCCGACTCATGCATGTGCGGGCTGGTTGTGGGATGCACTGACCAGACGCAGTGCGTCCGTTTCGTCCATCTAATAGCACCAGTGGGGGCATCGCCCCTCTGTCCGAAATGGTCGGCTGGATCTATTCATTGGTCCATCTGATCGGCATGAACAGGCTACTCTTCTCCCCGCATGCCATGATGGTGTCACGCCATTCCACCCACCGCGGTGCATATGGTCACCGCTTCTCCATGCGGTCAGCTCAGCTTGTCGTTGCCACCAGTTTCTGGAATCCTTGCACTATCGGCTATTTCTTTGGGCCACCAGAGATGATCAGGTGTTCCGTTTCATTTCTTATAGGCGACTACAGGCCTCTCGGGTCACCTTCATCACTAATAAGTTCTTAAATTCGTCTTTTCGTCTCGTTTCCCGATCACGCATAACAAATGAGCATAAACCAAGAACAGCGGGGGTCTGGGCCTTGTTCGGAGTGGCCCACACCCTCCGTGTTAGTGTTCTATCATTGGGTGATAAAAATCATCAATCAGAAAGAAAAAATCCCCAAATTAAGACCCTGAAACAACCACCCTCAAGAACAAATGAGATGCAGATCAACCAGTTAGTCAGTTGGTCCACATTCATTGAATTCTCCTTGAATGGGATGGGAGGAATCATAAAACACATAAATTCACTACCTAGATTCAGTGGAATCTGTTGAAAATGATGTAATGAGTCTATGTTCTAATTCATTCATTGTTGTTCATTGATCCCCAGATCGATTACCCCAATAGTCGTCATTCGTCCAGTGTTCTTTGTTGGAGTGGAAATTCATCAGCATTTCATCAGAGGTTTCTCCCATGGGTCCTCAATTCCCATGCTAAATGTTTGATTAAATAAAAGAAGTTGCACCACATTGTGTTCATTAAAGTGGTTTACTAATGGAATGAAATTAATGAACCTCCAAACCATGAATGTTGCAGTTACTCATCCAAAGGAATGTGTCATTAAATTTATATTATTTAATTTCCATCATTACACTGCAGTCCTGCCATCTTTGGTGCAATGGTTGCAGAAATAATAAAATAACTCATTTAGTTATTTTATTATTATTCCTTTTTTGAAAAAAGTCCAAATTTTAACTTTTCCATTGTACCCTTTCTAGTTGAAGTTAAGCTTCACCTATGTGAATCTCAGCACTACAAATTCAGCGGTTCCATCATATTTTTAATCTGTGCACTAGATTAAAAGATAGGTATTCATGCCTACACATTTACTAAACGTACCTTAAAATTGTTTAAAATTATATCTCAGGATCTCTGTGTTGTACCTCTCGTGCCCCTCGTGGTTTAATTTTCATGATCACAATCACTCTCTTTTTTATCTAATCTTGTTTTAAGTGTTTTTATTGATAGGCAAAAGGATGCCAAGGAATTGGGCCAAGAAGGACTGAAAGTGGACTGAATTTCAGTCCACCGGCCAACCGGTGGATAACCACCAGCCAGCCGATGGAGCCTGGACAGAAGGCATCCCTCTGTCCAGACCACCGGCCAACCGGTGTCCCATCACCGGCCAGCCGGTGGAACCCAGATAGGCCGGACAGCTACTGTCTCAGCACCTGCCAATCGGTGACCTCCTCACCGGCCAGCCGGTGGTGCTTGGGCAGAATTGATCTCCATTTTACAAGAACCGGCCAACCGGTGGCCAAGTACCGGTCAGCCGGTGGAGCCAGTCAAACTAGCCGTTGGGCTTTGACCAGACTTGTCCACTTGACTCCCAACGGCTCTGAAGGCCTCTCTAACGGCTCCGAAGACCCCCAAAGGCCATTTGAGGGTTCCCCCTCTATAAATAAAGGACTAGGAAGCCCCGGAAACACAAGGGAGCCCATGGGAACATTTTTGATCATTTGGCGAACCTTTGGCGCATTCCTTCAAGGAACCCCAATTGCTCCAACCCTTTTCCACATCCAAGGAGCACCATCAAAGAAGCTTGGGAGCACTCTTCATCAACTCCAATCAATCCATTGGCGCCCAAGGCTTCTCCACATTACGGTTTTTCATTATTTATCATTTTGAGCATCAATTTGGGTTTGTGCCTACAAACCCCCATTTCTTTCTCTCATCCTCTCGTTGGGTTTTCACACCACCTTCAAGGTGTGAAGAGGTTAGTCAAGCCTTCCCTTTAAAAGGCTTGAGTCATAGGTGAGATAGCCTTCACCAGTAAGAAGTCTAGTGGGTTCTTGCTCAACCATTAAAAGCAAGTGGGTTCTTGCTCAACCAATAAAAGCAAGCTGTAATAGGTTCTAGACTACCTTAAAGTCTAGTGGGTTTCTTGCTAAAACCATTAAAAAGCAAGCGGTAGTAAATCTCTCAATGGTTGAGTTGGGAGCGGAGACGTAGGCTTTGGTTTAAGCAGAACTCCGTTATCAAGTTTTGTGTCTTGCCTTCTTTATTTCCGCTGCACCTTTAACTTTGATTTTAAATTGTTAATTGTTTTTTAAAAGGCAATTCACCCCCCCCCCCCTCTTGCCATCACTCTCTGCCCAACAATTGGTATCAGAGGAAAAATTTGAGTAATACCTTCACCGGTTTCAAATTCAAGATCCATTGTGATGGCTTCAACTTCTTTCGCCCCCGAAGGATATTCTTTGGGTCGTGCTCCATTCTTTGATGGAACCGACTATACTTATTGGAAAACCCGCATGACCACTTTTCTTAGAAGTATAGGTTATCCTCTTTATAAAATTGTCATGCATGGTTATTCTCTTTCTTCTCCCGATGAATCCAAATGGACTCAAGCCGATATTAAAAATTTCGAGCTTGATGGCAAAGCCATGAATGCTCTTCATTGCGGCCTTGATCGTAATGAATTCAATCGAGTTTCCACATGCACCTCATCACATGAAATCTGGAAACTTTTGGAGGTTACCCATTAGGGGACCAACAAAGTCAAGGATACTCGATTGGATATGTACCGTCAAGATTTTGAGTCTTTTACCATGCATCCATCTGAAAATATTACTGATATATTTACTCGTTTTACTGACGTTTGCAATGGGAGAAAGTCCCTTGGTGATGATGTTTCTGCAGAGACGATGGTCAAGAAGATCCTTTGGATCCTACCAAGCTCATGGGCACCAAAAGTCACGGCAATTCAAGAAGCAAAAGACATCAAGAACATGTCGGTCGAAGAGCTCATCGGATCCCTCATGACCTACGAGATCACCATGAGGAGGCAAGCTGAAAAGGAAGGAAAACCGATCAAAGTTCCAAAGAACATCGCCTTCAAAGTTCAACAAGAAGAAAGCTCCTCCTCCTCATCGTCTTCCTCTTCAAGCGGCGATTCAGAAATGGAGAATCTTGCCCGCAAGATGTACAAATTCATGAAGAAGAACAAGAAGAATAAATCCTGCAAGGCTCGAAATGAAAAACACGATGAAAAATCCAAGCCCGAGGTAACATGTTACGGGTGTGGCATGAAAGGCCATTACAAGCCCGATTGTCCACTCAACAAGAAAAAGTCCAAGCAAAAGGAAAAGAAGAAGGCATTCAAGGCCACATGGAGTGATAGCTCCACATCCTCCTCCTCCTCCTCCTCAAGTGACAACGGTAAAAAATGCCTAATGGCATTTCATGAGGTAACCTCTTCCGACTCCTCATCCTCTAGTTCTTCAAATTCTTTTAATCATTTATCCTATGAGGATCTCCAACATGCTAGAGATCAATTGGAGGAAGGTTTTCACGAACTCTCTTCCAAATTTGTTGCTTTAAAAAAGAATTTCAAAAAACTTTCTTCCGAAAAGGAACAACTTCTCAAAGAAAAGGAGGAGTTGTCCCTCAAGGTCCAAAACATTCCCGATGTTGATTCTATGGAATCCACAATCAAGGATTTAAGGGAATCCCTTGCTAAATTCACCCAAAGTGAACAAAATTTAACCAAATTGCTTGGTTCCCAACGCATATCTAGAACCACTGAAGGGCTTGGCTATTCCAAGCAAGCTTCCACTTCCCATGCTCCAACTATTTTTGTAAGGGGGAGCTCCCAATATACATTTTTTAACTATTGCAAAAAACCCGGGCACCTAATTTATGAGTGAAATTGCAAAAATGCCCGGTATGGAAGGCCCAAAACTATTTTCTTTAATGATTAATTTCATAGAAGAAGACCTGCCACTAGACAAGTGTGGATTGAAAAATACCTTTTAGCGAGTCTCACAGGGCCAAAATTTGTCTCGGTTTCAAAATCCTCTCCCCGGTGATTTGTTGTTTTTATTTAGGGGGAGTTAGGATCATTTAAGCCTTTTTGCGTTTTTATTTCAAAACTTTCATTTCAAATTTTTCAATTCAAAACTTTCAATTCAAAACTTTCAATTCAAAACTTTTCAATTCAAATTTCAAAAATTTCAATTGGTTTAAAAACTCTATCTTGTTTTTCAATTCTTTCCCTCAATCAAGTTTTATTCCCCGTGCTATTTTGATAATCACAAAGGGGGAGAAATTCTTGGTTGATTGGGGGACAAATCTTTCTCTCATGCTTTTCTTTACTTTTCAATTTATCCTTTAAAGCATGCCTCTCATTTCAATCTTTTACATTGCTCGTTTTGGTGATTGTGATCATCAAAATAGGGGGAGATTGTTGTACCTCTCGTACCCCTCGTGGTTTAATTTTCATGATCACAATCACTCTCTTTTTTATCTAATCTTGTTTTAAGTGTTTTTGTTGATAGGCAAAAGGTTTCCAAGGAGTTGGGCCAAGAAGGACTGAAAGTGGACTGAATTTCAGTCCACCGGCCAACCGGTGGATGACCACCGGCCAGCCGATGGAGCCTGGACAGAAGGCATCCCTCTGTCCAGACCACCGGCCAACCGGTGTCCCATCACCGGCCAGCCGGTGGAACCCAGACAGGCCGGACAGCTACTGTCTCAGCACCGGCCAACCGGTGGCCTCCTCACCGGCCAGCCGGTGGTGCCTGGGCAGAATTGATCTCCATTTTACAAGCACCGGCCAACTGGTGGCCAAGTACCGGTCAGCCGGTGGAGCCAGTCAAACTAGTCGTTGGGCTTTGACCAGACTTGTCCACTTGACTCCCAACGGCTCCGAAGGCCTCTCCAACGGCTCCGAAGACCCCCAAAGGCCATTTGAGGGTTCCCCCTCTATAAATAAAGGACTAGGAAGCCCCGGAAACACAAGGGAGCCCACGGGAACATTTTTGATCATTTGGCGAACCTCCGGCGCATTCCTTCAAGGAACCCCAATTGCTCCAACCCTTTTCCACATCCAAGGAGCACCATCAAAGAAGCTTGGGAGCACTCTTCATCAACTCCAATCAATCCATTGGCGCCCAAGGCTTCTCCACGTTACGGTTTTTCATTATTTTTCATTTTGAGCATCAATTTGGGTTTGTGCCTACAAACCCCCATTTCTTTCTCTCATCCTCTCTTTGGGTTTTCACGCCACCTTCAAGGTGTGAAGAGGTTAGTCAAGCCTTCCCTTTAAAAGGCTTGAGTCATAGGTGAGCTAGCCTTCACCTGTAAGAAGGCTAGTGGGTTCTTGCTCAACCATTAAAAGCAAGTGGGTTCTTTCTCAACCAATAAAAGCAAGCTGTAATAGGTTCTAGACTTCCTTAAAGTCTAGTGGGTTTCTTGCTAAAACCATTAAAAAGCAAGCGGTAGTAAATCTCTCAACGGTTGAGTTGGGAGAGGAGACGTAGGCTTTGGTTTAAGCCGAACTCCGTTATCAAGTTTTGTGTCTTGCCTTCTTTATTTCCGCTGCACCTTTAAATTTGATTTTAAATTGTTAATTATTTTTTAAAAGGTAATTCACCCCCCCCCCCTCTTGTCATCACTCTCCGCCCAACACTCTGGACCTTGTAATCACATGTCGTCATTTTTTCCAGTCTTGTAATAATTCCATATAATTAAAAAAGTATACATAGTTTTTGGGTCTTTACATTCTCCCCACCATAGAGATTTATGTCCAAGAAAGACACATAAAAAGATAAGGAAACAAATTGGGGTACTGAGCATGAATCTGAGCCTCCATCTCCTAGGTTCTCTACTGGAGGTTCTTGTGCTGCCACTGAACTCACACAAGAGGAATCAACCGCCCATGTAAGACCTACTCTTGTCGATTCTCTATATCTACTAGTAACTCCATGAATGTTTCCCCATCATCAATATCCATCTCTCCCCAGTCAATGACGTTCTATGGATCATGTACATATCTCCTCAACTACAACACGTGGAAAACATTATGCACCCGGTGCATCTGTGGTGGAAGAGCTAGGTGGTATGTCACCTCACCAACTCTATTGAGAATCTATAAAGTTCTAATAAACCTTGAAGATAACCTGCTTCCCTGTCCAAATCACTATATTCTTCATCGAGGTGAGACCCGTAGGAAGATAAGGCCTCCCTCCTCGAACTCCAAGGGTCTACGTCTCCTGTCAACATATGACTTCTGCCTACTATTTGAAGTCTCCATCCGCTCCTAGATGATATTAACCTTCTCAATGGTAGCTCGTACCAACTCTAGACCCATACGTGATGACTCCCCTGGGTCTATCTAACATAGATTTGATATACAAGGTCTCTCGTATAAGGCCACAAATGGTTTCATGCTAATTGTGGAGTGATAAATATTTTTTTATGCAGACTCCACTAGTGGTTGGTGGTCCTCCCAACTATGTCCAAAATCAAGGGCACAATCATGAAGCATGTCATAAAGTGTATGTATGGTCTACTATGTATCACCATATTTCTAAGGGTGAAAGGAGGTGCTCAATCGTAGCTGAGTCATGAACTCCTTCTGTAATCCCTTCCACAACTGGGATGTAAAACAATCATCATGATCCTAAATGATTATTGATGGTATCCCATGAAATCTTACTATCTCTTAGATGTAGAGGCATCCCATTCCCTCCACTGTTCCCTACTCTCAGATGGGTAGAAAATGTGCCAGCTTGGTGAACCGATCAATGATCGCCTAGATAGAGTCGTGGCCCGTAGACATATGTGGTAACCCAGTCATAAAGTCCACGGCGATATCATCCCACTTCTATTTGGGTACCTCTAGTGATTGTGCTAAACCTACTAGAACCTGATTCTTGACCTTCACTTGCTGACAAGTGAGACATCATGAAATAAACTTCACCACTTATTTCTTCATCCCTCGCCACTTCTATTGACATTGGACGTCCTGATACATCTTTTCCACACCGGGATGTACTGCCAAAAGGAATTTATGGAATTCCCTCAACACATCCTTCCAAAACATCATGGGTACCATGGTGCGTCCTCTAAAAAGGATGGAGTTCTCACCACCTATCCAAAATCCATTAGGAGCATGTCTTGAGGATATCTAAGCACGTCGGAACTTGTAGTCTATATCCCCATGCTCTGACTCATGTATTCACTGAAGGACTAGGGGACCGACAGTCATTGACTGGAGGTAAGCTTCCCCATCACTATCCACGAAGGATATCGGCAACGTGGATAGCTACTCTCTCCCCTCACATAGTAATTGTATTCTAGACCTCCTGCTGAGTGTGTATGCTACTATGTTTCCCTTCCCATGAGTTTATACTGTGTCAAAGTCAAAATATTGTAGGAACTCCAACAATCACCATTATCTAAGGTTAGGTCCTTCTATGAGAGGATATACCTAAGAATATTTTGATCAGAGTTGACACTAAATCATTCTTCCATAAATTAGTGTTGTGTCATCTTCAATGAAAAGACCACTACTTCTAACTCCAAGTCATGGGTCGCGTAGTTCTTCTTTTTTTTCTCATCTGTCGTGAGCCTTAGGCGATCACTGCTCGCTCCTACATCAGGAAACATCCCAATCTGGTCCCTACTAATTCACAGTAGAATACATACCCAACTCTCTCTTCTAGTAGCCCTAATATGTTCCCACTCATCAGTCTCTGCCTTGAATCATGGAAAACTTGTTGGCATATCTCTATCCATATGAATGGTTTCACATTCTTTGTCAAAGCTGACAAGGGTGCTGCAACTCTGGAAAAGTTGGGTACAAATCTCTGGTATTACCCAGCCAATCCCAGGAAACTTCCACCTCAGTCACACTTCTAGGTGGATCCCAAGAAATCATTGCGTCTATCTTTTCCAGATCCAATGAAACTCTAGCCTATGAGATAATGTGTTCCAGAAAGTAAACTTCTTATATCCAGAACACACACTTTGAGAGATTTCTACAAATCTAGTGCTCTTAGAGCGTATCCAGAACTATATGTAGGTGTGTGTCTTGCTCCTCCTCTAATGCTGAGTACACCAAGATTTCATCAATTAAAACCACTACAAAGCAATCGAGGAAAGGCTGTAAGATCCTGTTTATGAGTCCCATGAATAAATTCAAGAGCATTGGTCATTCTGAAAGGCATCACCCAGAACTTGTATTGACCATACCGACATCTGAAGGTTGTCTACGGTATGTCCTCATATCATACCTTAAGATGATGATAGCCTAATCAGATGACTATCTTCAAAAACCTCCGATCACCTTTTAGTTGGTCGAAGAGATCATCAATCCTGGGTATTTGGATACTTGTTCTTCACAATCACTTGGTTCAGGTGCCTATAGTCCACGCAAAGACTCTAATCCCATCTTCCTTCTTGGAAAATATAATCGGAGATGCCCATAGAGAGACGCTGTGACTTACGAACCCCTTTCTCTGCAATTCCTCCAACGATACCCTCAACTCACAAAACTCCATAGAAGCCATCAGATATGCTAGTGTAGATAATGGTGTCATCCTAGGTTACAGGTCGATGTATAAGTCTACCTCTCTATGAGGAGGTAGACCCAAAAAATCTTTAGGGAAGACATTTTCATAATATTCCACCACAATAGGATAGCTTGGACTCCTCTCATCACCTACACTAAGGGTAATTCTATCCAACAGATGAGTGATCGACTGCATCCTCCTCTGAGAAAGTCCATCATGTGCTGCAAAGGTTCCCTTCATTCTGGTGAAGGAAAACCTAGTCCCATCCTCTCAGTCACACCGTACTTTGCACCAGAAATAGTCGATCTGAGAATGGAATGTGGATAGCCATTCCATAACCTAGATGACATTGTAAGGCCTCGGTGATACTACTAGGAGGCCAAATATGAATATCTCACCTCCAAGAGTAAGCCCAAACTACTTGAACTAGTATATAATCATCAAATCCTCAATGAGTTCCATATGAGAGTCGTGGAAATGAAAGAGTGACTCGAACCTTTTTCTATAAAAATTGCATCTAGGGTTGAGTGGACCCAAATTGAACCTCCAATCATATTCAAATTGACATGGTCATATGCCTCTCCCACCTGAATTTGAGATCGTCCCTATCCACCTACTCCCTGGGGTAAAGGTGGACCCCCTGGGGGTGGTGGAGGTAGTACCTCAAACTTTTGTCCACTGCCTGTTGCATGGCCTGCTTCTCTACCACATCTATAGCCCTGCGGAAATCCTTGTTTGAACCTATCTCGCTTCCTCAACGATCCCTCAATCGTCTGTTGATAATAAAAATGGTGTGTCGGGTAGTCATGAGCCATGTGGCCATGCCCGCCGCATGAGTAGCAGAGTCTGATCGTCTACTGACCTCTTCTTATTTGTGATAATTTCACCTGTAACCCTACTTCCTAGGGTCATCCCATAGAAGGTCTAGCCTTCTTGGTCCTTTATTTCATTTTCCTACTGCCTGATGCAGATGACTCAGCATCCTGTTGTCCAGTGGTGGCTCTCACCATCGGTGCTTGCTCAGTTTGGAATCCCTCCACCAACAGTGTGCACTCTAGTACTCCAGCCTACATCGGGATGTTGAGCGATATCATCGATGATCTGATCTCCCGTCGGAGACCCTACTCAAAGGTTTGGGCCCTAAAGAAAGGGTCTCATTCCATGTTGATGGAGTAGTGAGATAGGTCAGTGAATCTCGCTGAGTATTGGGTCACTGTCAGTCCACCCTATTATAAGTACAGTAGCTCATGAACATGCACAGAGCATAGAGTCACCGATACAAAATCCACCCTAAAGAGGCTCTCAAATTCCAACAATGAAAGATCCATCTCTTTGTGAGTCTAGAGCTTCAGGATCAACCATCGCCCTATTATACCCTGAAAGAGGCTAGTAGTTATGATAACCATCTGGTCTACTGGTATCTCAACCAAGTGGAGACCTCGTGTCGCAACCTCCATCGAGTCCTCAGTTTCCAGAATGTCTGTCTCACCTCAAAACCTCTGAGGACTCTTTCTCTAGAACTCGTGCAATGCAATTAGTTAGTGTGTATGGTCCACTGGTGGGTCCGGTGGCATAAGCTTCCCTACGGGTGGTGGTTCTACTAGTACACCACCCGAATGTGTTATCTCTGTAAGAGGGTCGTGCACTGACGCCTCATCACTCGGTGGGTCTTCATATTAATCTCTCATTGGAATCTTGGATGACTGTCAACATGGTTCCATCCTATAAATAAACTGATGTGCCACGTTCAATAAGTTATAACTAGTGAGCTGACTCAAAATAGATCAGTATAAAAACAACATTTTCAAAACACAGGAAAGTAGTGTTTCATCTACCAAGATGGAAATAAGAATTCAGGGTCCCAGTGTATGGATATGTCGGTTGTCACACCAATATTGGAATCCTAAAACTAAAATCTTAACTCAAGAAATTTAATACTATTTCTCCATTTAAAACATAGACTCTTAGTTATTCTAGTAGAACCGACCCCCTCTTATACCACTTTGTCATGACCCTTCCCCCGGGGCCTTTTTCATGACAACCCGAGGCCTGCCTTCCATAGGCCAGGGGCTAGTGACTAGAACCAGAAATGTCAAACCCATAAAGGGATGGAATTTCATTTAAACATGTTCTCACACCAACAGGGATCACTACATTCATGTAAAACATGACGGAAAAGAACTAGAACCATCACCACTAAACACCACACTGGGAGTAAAAGTACTAAATGTGAAGGGTCCAGTATACACGCCCAACTAAAAATAAAGCAAATAAAAAAGGTAAAATTGTGCTCTGAAGATCATCCACCAAGGATCCTACTTGAAGGGTAGGTAAAGCTCATCGTCGGTCGTTACTGCCGCTCACCATGTCTATCAATCTCCTCCGAGCACCGTCAACCCCTAGCTCCCTGAGTCTCAGCCAAGTTGTCTATTGTCCTCACAAGGCATAATGAGGTACTGGAGAAGCCCATGTAGGGTTGAGTATAAAAATATTTAGTAGGGACCCCGAGACCCCTGAACGTCTCTCAGAATTTCACATAGGAAAAAACCAAAAATCATGATCTCAATCACAAAGCACAAAGTAAAATACATCTCACACCAGGTATAAAACATAGATAACATGAATAAATATTATTATTCTTGATCTAGATCTTTTAATTCTATTGAGATATTCTGCTACTAATCCACAAATATTCTCTAAACTTTCGATACACACAAGGTCACCCTACTGTCAATTCACACAGGGTCTCACTAGTGTCGATCCATAGAGGGTCACTCTACTATCGATCCACATAGGTTCGCACTAATATCGATCCACACTGGGTCACTCTAACATTGATCCACACAGAATATTACTACTTTGGATTCACAAAGGGTCTCACTACTTCTTATTCACATAGGGTCACTCTGTTGTCGATCCACGAAGTGTCTCTCTCATACCGATCCATAGAGGGTTGCTCTTCACTTGACATCCAGCCAGAAGATTCCTACACTTGGTGTGCTTGAGTTCATGAGAAATTTCTCTGCAACCAGTGATCATATTTCAACCACCATTAAGTCTCATAAATAAGTAAACCAATGGACGGTTATGTCATAAGGGTTTTAACACGATAGACATTGCGTCAATCGGATGCCTGGTCTGTATGATATAGTCAAAAAGGCAAATAGGGCCCAGTTGGATTTGAGTCTTATCCAAACCATCCATACTCCAACATCTATCAAAACTCAAGTGTATTATCTCAAAAAGAACGCCTCATTGTGAGGGTTCTCACTCCACTGACGGTGTGTCAATCAGACGGCCGATTTTCCAGATACACCCAATTTATGGAAACGGGACATGTCGTGTCCCGATCCGTCAAGGGTCCAGCCCGGCCGTCCCATTAGGCCCATCAGTTCAGCTTGACCAGTGGGTCTAGCCCATCTGGTAGGTTCGGACCAGTTGACAGACCCGGCCCGACTGGTAGGTCCAACCTGGCTCATGGGTCAGGCTCGGCCGACGAGGCCGGCCCGCCTGGAAAACCAGGCTCATGTGGATGTGGGCCAGTTGATGGATGCACCGACCGAACGCGGTGGGTTTGGTTCGACCAGCTGGTGGCACCACCCCTCCTTCCTAACTGGTCGGCTAGAACTATCTATTGGTCCAGCTATGTGGCCCCAGTGGGCTGCTCCTCTCCACGCATGGAGCGATGGCGCAATGCCATTCCACCCACTGAGGTTTGGCTAGCTGCAACTCCTACCATGACTCGGTTGGCTGTGGATTTTTTTGTGGCCCCTTCCGTGGATCATCTGGTCATGGCTCCTATCGTCAAAGTACCTGCGGGCGCTGCTCCTCCATATGGGTGGCTCATCTGGCCACCGCCTCGGTGGTGTCGCATCAGAAGTAGGTTTCTACAGGCCACTGAAGATTCTCCTGTGGTCTATTTCATTTCTCATCTACTCTTACAGGCCTCCTTAGTCATCTCCTTCATTATGAGGCTCTTAAATTTGTCTTTTTGTATCATTTCCTGATTGCTCACAAAGAACGCACGTTAACCAAGAATTTTGGGGTGTTCTGGGCCTTATTCGGATTACCATTCACCCTCTGTGTTAATGTTCTTACATGGTTTGACAACAATCACCAATCAGAAAGAAGAAATCCTAAAATTAAGAACCCTAAACAATGTCTTGTTGTTTAAGAAATATACTAGTGGTCATGTGCTATTTTTTCAAGAAATTCTTGTTAAATGGATTTTTCCTTAAATTAAATTAATAGGATACACCTATATAATTCATGGGATATGTTTATGTATTAATAGAGGTTAAATAAATTGAATTGAACCACCCCATAGGTATATTGGTAAATTTGATAAAACCATCATGGGTAGCCTATGAATTTGATTTGCCTCTAAAGGTGTTCTCTTTTACCCCTTTCCTTTGGGTTGTTTAATGAGTTTATTGAGTTGTAATTTTAATTAAATGAAAGAGAAAATGGAAGAACATGTCTCTATACACATGGTCATTGTCCCTTATTTCTTAGGCTTGAGTTGTTTTTTATAACTAAAATGAAAAATTGAGATATTTTATATTAATATATGGTGTGGTTAGACTATAGGCCCAAGATCATCTGTTTATGCCATGTCGAAGTTGATACATGGGTTCCCACTCAAAACACCATGAACAGATTCTTTTTTATTTTTTATTAAATGAATTCTAAATGAATTATCTTATGTTGTGGGATGCACATGTATTCTCATATGAATTCCACGGATGGGATCACTTAGAATTTTCATTATATAATTCCATGTGTGATACAAGGGATCCCTTTTTGGAATTCCACATAAGGACTTGGAGGGAATATTTTTATATTATTCCAGAATTGATACTTGGGTTCTCTTTACATAATGTAAAGGATTGAATCAGAGGGGATATTTTTATAATATTCCAAGAGTGATACTCTATTTACCTTTATAGAATTCTATGGATGAACTTAGAGGGTTGATCATTTTATAATCAATGAGTGATACTTGGGATCCTTATGTAGAATTCCATGGATACACTCAGAGTGATATGAAAATATACAACACATAGATAGCTACCTAGGTTCCTATGAAGAATTACATGGATAGTCTTATACAGTGATGGGTTATGAGTTACATATGGTGTGATACCTAGGTTCTTGATGAGGAATTACAGGGATGGGTATATTTTTATAATTGTAATGAATTCACTATATGATGCATCTTTCATGTCAGTGAACAAACTTGGATTTGATCAGTGCTTAACTTTTATAATAGCCTTATCTACCTCCACTATGGAGAAGTGGTGAAGTGGGACTTATGTATCCCTTATATGAGTATGAAAAATTATGGATTCCATATCTATGAGTCAGGTACCAAGAATTTGTTATAAATTAAATCATGACTGATAGTTTAATCAGAGATACTTCAGCTTAGGTTGAATAAGGTAGAAAAGGATGTGCATTCCATCAGAATCTAGGCCTATGTGGGTTATTTATTTATAATATTTCATTTAAATCATTCACTATAACCTACACACTTATTATTATATACTCAATGACTAGATGGAATTATACATCATTGGTAGTATCTTTCTGAGTTTATCTCACTCCATGATCAAGTAGCCTTTGTGTATCTTGATAGACATCATGGATTCAGGTAGGGATAAGGGAAAGAGACCTCCAATGGTATTCTGATTACCATGATATGGTGGTGTATGGGGGTAGAGTACTGAGCTTATTCTTGATATTCTGCTAGATATAGCCTTATTAATTTTGTCTATTTTTGTATAGCATGTTGTATATGAAATTATCACTAATACCCCTATATTTACTTTTTGTATTGAATTCCATTATCATCATTTTTTCATATTACATCGATGGATGAGAATCACATGCTTATATATATGATGGATTATTATAATTCGATTATCTGGTTATCTTTTATGCTTTCACTATTTATTGATATAGACATACCAATGTGGTACACTCTGATTATAAGGGTATAGTCCCTCCACTATTCCACCAAAGACCGTTTCTGTTAGTTAGCAGCCTTTGGCATATGGGGAGGAGTTATTGAGGCCATGTGGAAAATCAATATCGGTTACTTATGAATGAATCGACTCTGTGGTGTTACATACACTAACAATACATATGTTGATTTTCTAATCAGTCCTTAATATAATTGTGATTTCACAATCATTTGAAGGTTTAGGAGTAGACTGGTGATTCTATTGAGCCTTTTGAAATTCTTGTCTCCAAGTATCTACAGTATATAATATTTCATTATGCATTTGACCTACATTTAAATATCCATAGGGACTTCATCAATGTCAACCCCATCATGCTTAGTGGTCTCTTCCTCCTCCTTGATTATGAGGAGGGAGTTTGGTATCATGTATATTCTCTTAAAAAAATAATGGATCCACAAATTGAATCGTGACAGAAGTGATGTATAGAGACTTTTTATAAGAAGAAGATTTAGTTTTATTTTAAGCTTTATGGTGATCAATTTATTTAATAAGTTCCCATTGAACCATTTAGAGAAGAGGATAATGTTCTCCTTATTCTAATGACATAATTATAGAGAATAACTAGACTAATTTGGGAATTGGAATTAGTTCATATTCATATTTATTTATCTTATAACACATGTTTATAAAGATTTTAGGAGACTAAATATTTTACAATTTTGGTTCCAAAGCAGTCATATTAGTAATCACATACGGTGTTGGGGTCACAAACAGTTGATTTATTTATTCCTTAAGGATGGATTTCACTTGGATGACCATATTTCTGGCCATAAAATCATAAAATTTCTAAATTTAATTTATTAGGACTTCCATTCATTCCCCTTATTCTTCATGAAAGGTTGTAGAAAGACCATCCACTTATACTTGAATATTTCCCAACACCACCTTCTCAAAATATAAAATCTTTTTGAGGATGATTTTGAACAAAAATTACTACTGGATGGTTTTCCCAAATATCTTATTGAAGGTGAAATAATTCTTGGGGTCACTAATCCCTACTTGATTTGGATTCATTGGATCTAGTAGCTTTAGAATGTTATTCTCTATAACTATGATGAAGTAACCAATGATATAGACATTTGAAAACGATTAATTTTTATTCTTATACTTTTCATACGGTGGGTGTTTTTATCATTGGAGTAGGAACCCCATGAAATATTATGGGTTTGGGTACTTGAGTAACTACCATAACTGGATTAATCATAACAACTAATTTTTTCACTTTACTAGTCCTCATTCCTTGAGATGTTAGTATTGGCCAAGGTTTGGGATTTTCCTACCAAACAGAATCTCCCATCTGATTTTCAATTTTGTCAAAATAACAGAATCATCCTATGTATTTTTCTATAAAAATTGGTGTTTCTAACTCATCGAAAATATTTTTTATGAATATTCTCAAAAAATATTTTTGGTATAGTTATATATTCAATAAATTTGATAAACTCTTCCACTTGGAAATTATTTCTGAGGATCTCTTATTAATTTATTTTTTGTATATTTAAATGTCAAGGATATTTCTATTTATTAGTGCATAGCAAAAAAATTAGATGAATTATTGGTAGAGGTCTTCTAATTATAGGACTGATATAACTATAATATTTTTATAACAGAATAATTATGGTTTTTTTCGAGTCAACACAAAACATCTATGATTATGTAACTCTTATTTATTTATTATTACTATCATGGGGCCACATCAATATACAAAGTTCATCAAATACTACTTCAAGTCCATAGTTCTAATGAATGTTTGTAAAGTCGGATTTCCAAAATTTTGGTGGAAGAGGAGTCACCCCACCCATTTGGGGTATTCATTTCTTTTTAGTTTCACTGGGGAACCCCACCATTCCATGTCCTCTATTTTTTCTACTAGAGATTTTATTGATTCAAAAATATGTGATGTAATGATTAATAGGTTGTAAATATTAGAAGAAGTAATGGGTGGAGTCTGGTATGGACAGATCACGTGTGTTTATTATTGACAATCTATGTGAGCCGGTTGATGGTAACTTTCTTGATATGATTCTAGATACCACATATAGGGAGTAAAATTTTAGTATTCCCTGGCATTTAATTTCATGTAAACTTGTTTTTTAAATTTGTAATTATCCAAATATGTGGATTCTACTCTTATTAGTATAATAGCCCCTCTATGATGAGGGAGATTTAATAGAAGAGGAATGTGAGTCCATTCTTGAGATTTTTACTTCAAAGGAATATTTCCCAAGTGTAACTCAATTTTGAGTCATTTTAACTCTTTTATACTTTCTTCATATTGGGCGCATCTTTCCCAGATAGTGGGAGGATCAATTTTCCTGAGTGATGAGTTAGAAGAAAACTCAATATTTACAATCTCTCTTTTCATAAATTTTTGAGGTGTTAGTGAATAAAAATTTGATGAAATTTATAGATTTCATGATTACCTTTGATGATGAGTATGCACACATTCTTTAGGTTTTTTGGTGTTGATCTTTTTTCGAACAAAAACTTTAATATTTGGTTATTTTTTGCTAAAATCTAGCTTCGTATCATAGGTGGTAACGATGTTGATTTTATTCGCCATCACATAGAATGATTTTAAAATAATAATTTTATCATATTGTTAAGGATATTTTTCTTCTATGGATTATTTTTTAAGATTTAAGACACAACTCTCATTGTTATTCCCTATCTTGGAAGATTATTTCATCTTGTAGTCCTTATGTGTCCTTTCTTTTTCCTTCAAATTTTCCTCTATAATTGTCTTGTGGAGGGTTAATCTAACAGAATATCTAAACAATATTTCTAAGCATGTCATCAAATAGAGATATGGGTCATGATATGGGATGAATTGTGAGGATATTTCTTAGAGTGTTTCTCATGATATGGAGAACACTGATTTTCAAAGTGGAAAAGGATTTTATGATAAAAATAACCCCAAACATGTGGGATGGGACTGGTTTTGCTCTACCATGGTTAAATATATATCCTTATAGGGATTTAATAATTCTAAAGGTGGTAGTGGTGGTAAAAAATCTCCCAACCCTACAGGCTCAGGTTTCTCCCATATTGCAGGTACTACAACCACTATTGTTTCCCTTCTGATTTTGTGGGATTTTGTTCTGAGTATAATCTATATATATTTCATGTTTCTAATTTAATGTGATTTCTATTTAGGGTAGTAATTCAGCTAGATATTATACTATTCTTATAAAAAGTAATGTTCAACCTTTTTAGATTCTTGATACAAGAGTCTCTTGGTGGCCTATTCCTAAAGGGCCCATCATCTCTAACATTGAGAGATAACAAGATCCTTTTGAATTGGATGGCTTGAATGTGTATGTATTTAGTTTAATATTCATACTAATGTGATGTCATTTCATGAAGTCTCACTCAGAAAACTCTTCTGACTGGGGAGTGGCATGAAATTCAATACTCCATGTTCACCCCACACTATGACATGTACGTTGGGGGGATTTCTAGTGATCAATTAATGCATTTTATTCAAATAATTAATGAATTCACATTATAGATATCAATTATACCATTATTGATTTTGGTGTTTTACCTCTAAAAGGGTGTCCAAGTAAATTTTATAGAAATTTATCTATATATCCCTAATATAATTTTCCAATTCCTTGTGAGGTACAGATATTTCATTCAATTGGAAAATATTCTTACATATATTTATACATATATGGTTTATGGATTCCTCACCCAATATTTTAATAATTTCATCCTAATACATGGATTCAGTCCAAAACATGATCGGTATGATGTCTTTAGAGAGTTATTTCCCCATCATCAAAGAATTCTATTCATGTTTGTTGGGATATTTCTCTACATAAACTGCCATAAGAACTATTTCTAAAATGACTTTCTATGGGGAAAATAGTCTACTGGAATCCTATCTATCATATTAAAATGTGATTGAAATGGTGGAGGTATAGATAATAACTAGTTTTCTTGGGATACCTTCTAATCTGGAATTAATATCACTCATCAAAGATAATGCACTTTATGTAACTATCCTCAATCAATTGAGTGCCTCATGATATAAGGGATTTCATAGTATTCATTTGGTAAGCATAGGACCTTCTTACCAAAATTTATTTCATTGTGGGGTGGAAATTTTAAAAAAAAACACCCCTATGGAGAGGGCTACCATAATGGCATAATGTTCATTCACTTGGATGATTTCTTCATCATATACCCTAGGGATGACCTTTCAAGATGATGGTGGAAAGGGGAGGTCCTTCATGCTAGTTGATCATACAGCTATATGGAGTGTTTCCATAGATATCACCATGATAATATTTCTCATAATAAATTATGATATCACCATGAGGAAAACCATTATAGAGGATGATCTATGGTGGACCTCTGGGGCTACTAGAAGAAACATTATGTGAGGATCATTACAAATTAAACTATTTATTATATCTGATGATGCATCTATGAATTCTTATCACACAATTGAAATATGTTTCGGGCCTTATGAATTCTAACATTTAATGTGGAAGGGATATGGTATTTCTTCTAAACATTGGGATACCTCAGTGAGGCTTCCTCCTGGATTCTCTCTATTAAGTGGACAGGGATGTGTTTTTTGAATAATGGTATTCATATATGATATTATATTAAGGTTTATTTGATGTTTCAATTATAATATTTTAATGATTTTCTATATGATTTGAATAATATGGGCCTACCCTAAAGAGGTAGTTAAAATGGTCTAATGATCTCTAATTGCAAGGAGAATATGTGACCAATCCAATTTTTCACTATTTTCTAGGATGTGTTGATGACCCTCGTGAATGGGGTCATTAATATGATTATTCTCTTAATTAACTCAAAAACAATGTTTATTAGATAATCTTGGGTGGTTGAAGGAAAATATTCCCACCCCCTATCGACTGTCAGGATATTCTGATGACCATCTTTTGTTTCCACTTCCATGATATGCTAATAGTTTTTTATAATATGAGAAGGAATATAAGTTTTTTATCCATTTACTCCAATACATGTTGATAATATTTTAGGGAGATAATGGGAATATATTCCCATTCTTTAATAGGATTTAGAATACGATCATTCTTATTTCCTTTAGTTTTCATTTGGATATGTTAATGGGATTCATGTATGCGGAAGGAATATATAACTACCCTTTAGTCACATCAAATATGTGATGGAATACCACATCTAATGATGCCATAGTACATTGGAAATCTTGATGTGTGGGAGTGGTAATAAGGTCTCACCCACTACTAGGCATTGGGATATGCCAATGTGGTTCCTTTGGTGCTTCCATGGCATATAGTAAATATTATTGGGTATGAGGATTAATATGGGTATTCTCACTAATTATTGCTAAATTCTATTCTCAAGAATCATTAATGGAAGTGGGGATATATTATTTATCCATCTAGTATAAATATTTCCACCTCTAATTATATATTATAGATTTTCAAGTCTGGGTGACCAGAGTAAAACATGTTGTTGAGGGTTTGATATTTCACAGTGCTATAGATGATGGAAGTTGATAGAATCCCACTGAGGAAACTTATGAACTTATATGAAGACGTATTTTACTTCCTAATTAGCATATATAATATAAGTTAGGTGATTTTTACTATGATCTAGGAAGAGACTTGGTAAGTAGTTCAAAATTAAGATAGGCTACACCTGCTTCTTCATCACCACTCATCATTCCTTAGAAGTTTTTTGGGTATTGAAATTGATTGAGGGATTTAAACACAACCTAAAGAATAAATATATTCCATTTTGGATGTGATCTCATGCCAATCAGTTCGTTTCTTGTTCATATAGATTATTTTTTGGTTACATCACCTTACTATTTTTTGACTCTCCTTTTGTAGTAAGAACTGATATGTATATATGTCATTGAGGTGACGCCGTCAATTTGGATTGAACAGGGTTATGATTCGGTCCAAAAAATATCCATCAACCTAGAAATTAATACTTTTCAATACAAAAACACAATTGAAAAGGATTTTCTAACCAATATCATTCATAGTTAAAGGTTTCGTATTAAATTCACTATTGTTTGTGTCATATTCAAGAAAATATGTCCCATTTTTAGGTTTTCAAATGCTAAAATTTTTTATATAATCATGTTGAGTTTGATATGTTTTATAGGAAACTCCAACTCACCCATTCATCCTTGTTGGTCATATGTGGACATCACAGTATACCTTCATTCAAAAGGAATACAGAAATTGGTTTGGTTTTATCAGTGAATCTTTGGTTGAGATGGGGGAGGTCAGTCCCATAATATGTTTTTAAGGGATTCATTGCTACTCTTGGACTCTCTCATAGATTTAAAATTTATTTCATGAGTCCTTCCCATATTCCGGTATAGGAATTGTAACCCCTCTACCAATGTTTGGTCATTAACATATGTCAAATGTGAACATCTATATTAATTAAAGGTACTCCATCTTTTTTCTTTATTTATTAGTAATTTTTTATTTTAATATTCTATACTTTAAATCTATGTAGTTGGGCACTCTAATGTTAAACTTTATCCAAGGAAGTGGAAGGTGTTTGTCATATTTTTATTGGACCCATGAAAAGGGATTCCGACTTATCCTCATGAAATGAATCATAAACTGCATAATTCAAAACCAATTAATGGGACCCACCATAGATTTTAAGGTTCTGTGATAAGGAAAAACCTATCTAGTTCAACATTATTTGGTAAGGAAAACTGGTTGAAATATTCCAAGAAATGGTTTTTGTGCGAATTTAACATGAATGACCCTCTAAGTTAGACTCAGTCAAAATATTCTCAATGAGGATGGGTCTTATAGTGAATATGGTCCGGTGAGGGAGATGTGATAATACCTTGAAGAAATATGTCCCTTTATGTGGTTATATTATTTCACTGGGAGTATATCTCAATATTAAGAGTCCCTAGGGAATACCAACTTAGAGAAAGGGATGCCTGATCTCATGGTAATATGGCCAAGTGAGGGGGGTACAAATGACCCCATGAGTAATATTTCCCTTTGAGGATATAAATAGGGGAGTAATGATTTTTTATTTTAACCTCATGTACATTTCCTACATATCCCATAGACATGGGAATCATCTTGAGAATTATGTTGGGAAACCCATCCTCCCATCTTTTTTCATTTTGATATGTAGGGTGGGATATGGATGAAGCATAATTACATTGTGTAAGAAAGTGTATAGGTTTACCTTAGAAAGGATGCCCTGTTTGGATTTTCTTACTGAATGGAAAATAAATCTATCATTAAACTACGAGACACTTCTCTAGTCTCTTCCCAATAAGAACCATTGTCATTGTAGGATTCCATAATATTGATCCTACCAAGGTTTTTACCTATTTGGGAGTATAAAACATAATCATCCTTTTAAAAAGGAAGTCCATGATCGAAGGGTAAACACTAGTGTAAATGCCTTGATCCTATACACCATGTGGATTTAGAGATATTCCTAGTAATTAAAGGACCAAATAGAAGACATGGGTGAAAGAATGATCTACCATTGAATCTAGGGTGTTCATAATTACAAGTTAGAGATAAAAAGATGATGGTTTTTCATAGTAACGGTATTTAAGAAGATTATTTTCAAGTACTATTATTGTTAGAAAAAGATAATCTCTAATGTGATGCTAGGGTGAGTAAAATGGCTTCTTCTCAAGGAAGTTAACAAAGTGGTTCTCCCTAGTAATTTAAATCAAGAGGTTTTTTCCCATGCGATATTGGCGATAATTATTTCCCTAATGTTACTAGGGATGACATACATTCTTAGTAAAATAACTTAATCAATGATTCACTCTTGTAATATGTGCTCTCGTCAAATTCCATTGGATGAACAATGATCTATGGTGTTGATGAATAATTTCCATTCACATTTACATTGATAGACTAGTAAGGAAGTGGTTTATCAGAAATTTTATTAGTATTTCAATCGCTTAGAAAATTTAATTACCCTATATTTTTGTAAATTTACCATGGTTTTCGGATTAAATAAGAAATCATATGGAATTTGAAAATTTGGGCAAGAGAAAAGGTTAAGAAGAGCTTCAGTTCATCTCTATGTTTTCCAAAATGTGAAAATGGTGACCTCAAGGGTCTTATTTATTAGAAAATTAATCACCCTAGTAAAATTTATTTTTATATTCAATTTTGTCATGTAGGTTTCATATATTAATGATTCTTGCCATACAAGTTTTGTGTGTAGAGTTTATTTTCACAAAATTCAGTGTGTTTTGGCCAAATTATATATGTTTTCCCTATTATTTTATCATTTTTGTATTTTTGGTAGTCCTACATTCTCAAGGTATTCATCCATTTCTCAAAATAGATCCCCAACAATTCCAATTAAATAGGTTTCATAAATTTGATTGTTTTTACATATATAGATTTTATTCAAGTAGTTTTGAATATGTGTAATTTGAATTTATGTTTCATGGAGGGTATAAGAGGTTCCACATATTATCTCAGTGAATAATTTATATAAATAAAATTTGTTTACATCCCTCCTTTTGATCATTATAAATGAAATTTCATAGATTATAAGTATTGTAGGATAAATTTAGAAAATTTTATTTGAGATTTTTGTGAAATTTTAGTGATTGAAGTTATTTTATTCAAGAAGACCAAAAATAATTGTTTCTATGTGAAAATAAATTTTCTCCAGATATTTTGATTGATATGTGAAAGAGTTGAGATAAAGAAGAAATTGAAGTGAAAAGGAACCATCTGTGGAGAATTAAATATATAAACTATTGTATCCAGTGAAGGGTGTTCTTTGGATGATGATTTAAGTCAATTTTAAGTGTTTAAGAAGGTTTTTAGTTGATTTGAAATGAGTGGGATAGATTATAAAAAATTAAATATTTGGTGACATTGAAAAAGAATGAATTTTAAAGGTTATTTTGAATTGTTAAAAGGTTTTACACATATATTTGTATGGTTAATCCTATTCTTTATAAGGTTCATGTAGAATTTAATTAGGTTCCTTACCTTATGAAAAAGTAGTATGAAGAACTTAATAATTTTAATTTAAGAGGAAATTCAAATTTCTTAAGGTTTGTTTGAGATCTTTACATGGTTGAGTAGAGTTCATACGGATCATGAAAAACTTTATATGGTTTTAGTAGACTTTTTAATTTTCCTACCATTGTAAAAAATAATGTTTTCATGAATCATTAAAGGACCTGATAAATGTTTTTATAGCGTTTTGTAAGGTTTAACTTTGTATGGTTCATAACACTACAAGCTATTTACAGAGAAAATTTATAAAATTCATTCCTTTATAAAAAATAATATTCATGAGGTTCACTATTGTACATTATAAGATTCAACATAGTGAGCTTCATTTAGTTCATTACTCTATAAAAATTAGTGAACATAAGATTAAATCATATGATTCTTAAAGTGATATTTATTGATCCAAACATCAAAAAGTGTGTATTATTCAAGATGAATTATTTACTGTTCTATACTGCTAATAAAAGTTCCACCCCATGATTAAAAAATACCATAAAAACAAGGAATAATTTTTAAAATTAATTAACTACTATAAATTTTATATAGAATAGTATTTTAATATTTTGATATCACATGAAGGAAATTATCCCAAGTCTTATAGAGATTTAAATGAAAATATGTGACTGGGATTTTTTATGTAATTCAATGAGAATTAAAACTAGAAAATATCCACCAGGTTTAAAGTAATGATTTATTTCCAAAGATATTTATATAAAATAAAAATTGTAATAATTTTGAGTGAAATATTTACAAAATCATGTGAATATAAAGTAATAATAATGAGAATAAAAATGGTGATTTTTGAAACTAATCATTTATGAGTATCCAGAAAGTCGAAGAAGATAAGATATTTGATGTTGTTATTGTTTAAATATTCTATGAAGTCAAGTAAAGGAAAGTTCCAATGTTGTTTCATCAGTTATTGAATTTTCATTAAAGAATAATTAGATGAATTATAATAATATAGGTCCTATAATTTATCCTGTTAATTATCATCCAAGAGGAAAGAGTAACAATATCATAATATATTATACCTATATTATAAATTTTGAAGAAAATAAGAGGCATACCTTGATTGCTACATGTGTGGGTTATCCCATTTGTTTATTTGTTTTATGAATCCCTTATGATTAATAAAGTAATAAGAAGAATGATATCTCCATAATATCTCATAGGGATAAGATACTAAACTTTTAATCCACTTCAAGGTGATACAGGCTAAATATTATACACAAATAGTAGCAATATGGTTCTTGAATTGTACATGGTTAGTTCCTATAATATGGGTAAAAATATATACCCATTTTCTATCTTTCACATGATAATAAAATGGAAACTGTGTGTGAGTGGTATAACAAGTGCCTTACACCGATGGCATAGCCATCTATCATGGAGGCAAACCTCATTAACAAACTCAGGTGTCCTTTGTTGTGACCTTTCCTATTTATCAATAAATGATAGGAAACTAAAAGGAGATGAAGATTAATAGATCCATTTATTAAATAAGAGAATAAATGATTATGTTTAAATGATCAATAAGTTATACCACACTAATCCCCCCCCCCCCTCAGTGTTGGAAATATCTCGAGTAGTCCCATCATCCTGTAATATTAGGTACACACAGCCTATTCATGTATTTTGTTGTCAACCATGTTTTGATTGGATATCTCCTTGATATATTATTTTACATCTTTTTAATGATACATTTTATCATAGTATTGACATTAATAGAACTCACTAATATGAATCATGTAGTGGGAATCAAATAATTATTCTTATATGAGTAGTGAGGAGACTCATTATCCTTTGAGTATCCATAAAGGGACATATTATAATTCCCCTTTATATTTTTTATCATTGTTTATTTTGTTGACTTATATCCCCTATGAGGTTTTCTCCCCTTTTTATTACATTCCCACATAAACAATTTATTGATGGTAATCTTGATGTTGTCGAATGGCCCGAAGGCCTTATTTTTTATTTTATTATAGATAATCCCCCTTTTAAGGGTTGAAGGGGAACCCATACATGACCCATAGGCCCAAGAAACAAGGCCCGAAATGACCCATAAAACATGACCCGAAGGCCCAGAGGCATACCATGCCCATACATGATCCATAAACCCAGCCCACTAGAACTGACCCTCCCCATATTTTGCATCATTGATCGCCTTTATCTCCCCACCTACATTGCTGATTAGCTAGCATTTCCTCGTACAAAGCTACATGATTCCTAGTACTGATGGCGGTTGACATACCCACTCATTCTTCCAAACCAGTTAGCTCTACTTCTCGTGACTACTATTGTTGCTTTGATCCTCATCTGGGGCCTACTATAGTGTGAACTGGTCTACTTCATGGTTTTAATTGCCCGAACGCCCTATGGCCCGAAGGCCTTTGATGGACCAAAGGCCCTTGAGACTTGTAGGCCCAAACCAGTGGCCCAAAGGCCTAAATCGTGTGAATAGTTCTGACTACTACAGTACCGAATAGTATGTGCTACAGTAACTGCTACAATACCCCAGAAATTTTCCTCCACCAATTTTTGAACCTCAGTCTCTTGGATGCCAAGTAGGAGCCCTTTCCACTCGGGTATGGGCTCATTGGTGATGGTAATCTTGATGGATTGCCCAATAACATTCATTGGACACACTTTTGGTGAAGGATATGAAATGAAGAATTTCAATAGAATAAATAATGGAGATGATTCTTATAAATATTATCCGAATATAAAAGAGATAGACTTCCCTATATGAGGAAGGGTAAAATTACCCCAACCCTTTGATATGGGGGTAAATTTTCTCTTCCACTATTATGGTTATACTCCATAATGTATTTTAAGGATTTATTTCATAGGGAGGACTCAGTGTAACTTTGACATAGGTAGGAGATTCATAGCTGAATTATTTATCAAAGGGAGGACATCAGTAACATATTCTTTGGGGAAGACAGTCATAGTTATTGACTTGGTTTAGATGGGGAATACCTATATCATTTATGATTATTTATAGGTTGTAAAAGGTGAGTAAATCCTTGTTATTTGGTATTTATAATATATGGAAAAGTCTATAATCGGTTTCATGGTGAAGACCATCATGATTGATGTCTACATTGTCGTGAGAAGGGCATCTATATAAGGGACTCTAGGGAGGAACCATTTAGTTATATAGTTTCATATAACCATATGTAGGACCTATATTATTGATGATCATTATTTAATACTAGAATAAGGACTTTTAAATATGATAAATTCAGTGTCATGGGGAGAACCTTGATTGCTGGTACTCTGAGGAGGACCTCCAACATTGTTTATTATGGAATTTGGGTAGAAACATCGTAGAAGACTCTTTGTGGAGGACCTACAGAGTTATTTATTATAGTACTCTAGGTAGTAAATTCAAAATATATTCTCTATGGAGAACCTCGTTTGTTTTTTATTATGGTGTTGTGTGGAGGGATTTGCAGTGGATGCTCTGAGGAGGACCTATAAATATTTTAAAGTGAATTCACTTAGATGGACCTCTGAAGTTATTGATTACAGTGTTATGATGAGTTCCTATATAGTGTATTCTCTAGGAATAACCTTTGAAGTTATTGATTTTTGTTATATGAAAATTTCATTAATAAAGGATTCTATAGGGGGGACATCCAAAGTTATATGTTATGGTACTATATGGGTGACCCTTGTGACTGTGATTACCTTTTCCTTGGGTTACTATATGGATACACCGATGATTCTCAAGGATCTCAAAGTATATATGGTAAGTTACGTGATCTTGAATTATATATTTACCCTATAGATCCATTGTTATGGATTATGTTTTCTAGGTGATTGGGTTCAAAACCTCAACGACAAGTTAGTTCGTGTAATGTGAGAAGAAACCTCCATTGATAGGATCCCTCCAAGATAGATCATCAACTTCCATTGGGATATATCAATGAGATCCGTGGGTGTTGATAAGGAAAAGGGTTTGTGTATGATCCCAAAATCTATCAACTAACATTCCTTGGTTATCCCTTATTCTGGGTGTCATAGTTTGGAAAATTAGTTTCAGGTTATCTAAGCTGACATCCTTAGTGAATTCTTAATGGGTAGGGGTTATATAGAACTACTAATTATGATGAATTATTGGATACATTCTATGAATATCATAAATAATTTCATATATTTATTAAATATCCTCCTCCTCCACCTCCCTATGATAAATGTGGTAAGTGTTTCCACACTCCAAGGAAAAATTATTGAAGTGATAATATTTAGAGATAGTGGACACTTGCTTCTGAGGGACCTGTCATTGGTAGGATGACCTATAAAGATTAATTTTTGGAAGACTTACATGAGATTTGTCTAATTTTAGGATAGATATTTTGATTTAATATAATCAAATTGTGGAATTCACTGCAAGGTGTCGGGGACCATGGGTCAGTAATAATGTTTAGTGAGACTGTGGGTTCATGACCTTTATCTCGGCTAAATCATATATATGGTGAATCAACTTGTGGTGTGGAGAAAACTAAGTTATACTATGGATTACACAATCCTATCTAGAAATCATGAAATATGAAAATTCATTTAGTGATTCCATTTTGATGTGAGGGTAGATCATATGAGATAAAACCCAAAACAAGGATCTCATTAATATAGAATCTCAAGAAGAAGTGCATGGTCAATCAATCTGTTTCATGGGTATAGGATATCATGTTTGGATCACCATTTATATTCCCTTATGTGTTCACAAACATGGTTTCTATTTCCATGCACCCATATTCCAAACTCAATCAATCATTGGTATATGGAAATAATTCTTTGAATTATGCATCGATGACAAGATCTAAATTCAATATATCCCTTAAGGGGTATTATTTCTTAGTAAAAACCCTATCAATATTAAATACATTTTTATTTGATTATTCCCATTAGAAAATTTGTCCTTGGTTGTGATAGTGGTCAAATCATTACCATTCATTGATGGGAACATCTATATATGTGATAGGGTCTCCCTCTATTCCTTAGTTATTAATTACTTTATGGTTTAAGTCTATATAGTTGGGTACTCTAGATTTTATCAACGTACAGGGAGGTATTAGGTGTTGTGGGGTTGGGATTAGACCCATGAGAGAGGTTTTCAATGTATCATTGTATAGTGAATCAAAATAAATGTATTTCTTTATTGCTCTATGGGACATTTTGTACCTTTGATGAAAATGTGATAAGGAACATTTGTTTCCTTTTAATGTATACATCCATGACCAAAGAATTTAATTTTTACATCATGCATCCATAACCAATGACGTTCCTTTTAATGATATGAAACCAAGACCCATAATGTTCCATTTAAGGTTGTGAAACCAAGGCCATGATACCTTGTATATTAAGACTACCAAAATGAGAATTGTTCTATGCTATTTAAAATCATATAGAATAGACTATAATGTGAAGATACCTAGTAACGGTTGGTGTGAGACTTAATCTTGAGTGAATCATAATTAAACAAAATAATATATACTTAGGGATCAAAAATGGTAAGAGTATCGTGGTATTTTTTCCTCATCAATGAAAACATGGTTACTTATTGAAACTAGTAGTGGGCCCATTACATTTATTGGGTCATCAATGATAACATTGGTTAAGGATTACACCTATTTGGAGGATAGTGTCCATATTTGTTTCATTTATTATGCATAGTTTAGGTTGATCAAGTAATTTTCTGGGAACTGAATCGCCATAGTAGGGTTCTAAAATTATCAGAGGAGAGGTCATGGTCAAGGTGTCCTAAGATAAACTCAACCCAATCCCATAAAGATGAAACACAAAAACAAACTCATTACCTAAGGGTTGTAGGAGGTCAACCTTGAGAAATCGGGATTATAATCCTACGGTAGTAAGAGTTTCACTAGCCACATAAATATAGTAACCCTTGTTATCAATGGAACACATAATTTTTAAAACTATGAGAATCATATCAGTAATAGATAAAAAACCAAAGAAAATATTTTATATCGTTATTGACTCCAATTACCAAGGGAATATATGGTCGAAAGGTTGTACGTAGACAAACATTGAAACCTGATCTTATGTTTATGATTTCATTGAATAATTCCTTGATGGAATAGGTTTTTTAAGGTCTATACCATGACAAATGATTTTGAATAATTTATTTGTATTGATTCATCCAAGATAGGTGACCTAGATGAAATAAGGGGTGAAAAGGATTTTTTTTATTAATGATTGGGAAAATTTGTAAAGTAATTATCTATAGGTAAGAGAACTTTTAGTAATATTTCAACTAAAAGAGTAAGAATTTCACTATTACAGTCCTAAATTTTACAAAAAAGATAGAGTTATATGTGAATGGGTAGGGTTCATTGAAGTTATTGTGTTTAAATCCTACCAAATGCATAGAAATTTTGTGATCAGCCTTCCATTAAGGAACTATATGTGAACCCTTCACAAAAGATCTCACAAGGTATGCATAATAAATATTTTACATGGGGGGTATTTTTGAAGTGTTTATGTGGGGGATTATTCACTAGATTAAACTAATAAATTTATAGAGTTATTCCTTGAAGGCTTGGATAAATAAAATTCTTCAAAAAAGAAGTGTATGTCCAAGATTAAATGTAAATAAGGGTGAATTTCCACTAAAAAATTTTAAATTGATTCTATAAAATAATAAAAATTATCATTTAATTATATTATTTAAGAATAGAATAATCAAAGTAAAGTTAAAATTATATAATTTAAAACATTAAATGTAGAAAACAATTACAGAAATTAAGATAGCATGCTTTAATAAATGAATTCATAAAAAATCTCATGAATGAGACCCCATATATCCTCATATAAAGATGGATTTATAGTGTTATATTACTCCCTTGGCTTTAATATAAACCAATAACCAATTAAGAAAGTAAAACAACCCAAGGTTTTAATGAAAATCAAGAACCAAAATAAAACCATTTGTTTTAAGAAAGACTAGGAACTAAGAACGCTCACTTTAAATGTTGTGATAATATAAATAAAAGATGAATATGGTAGGGGTTTGTTTTTACAAACCCTTTACAAGTCTCTCGAATCACTCTTGAAAATTTAGAATAAAGGGAAAGATGGAGAGATGGAGACAGAGAATTTGGAAGAAAATACTTCATGTATTACAATAAGGGAAAATATGGATAAATAGGAATGAGGAAAAGGAAATTAGATCTGTGAAATTGAATCTTAGATTCCTCTTCAGTATTTGAGGTTTCTTGGATATCTCTTGAAAAATAACATCATGGATTGTGTAAGAATAATTCAATAAAAAGAGGTTTCATTGATATTCATAGTTGAAAACCAATCCTACTTGAGGTTATATTTATAGATTTCATAGGTTATAGAGAGGCCTGGGAATGATCCATAGATTTTATAGACCAAAACAATTCTTTAAGACCAATCATTTAATTATTATTAATTGATCTAGATAAAATACATTGGTTAGATACATGATTCCATTAGCTAGCTGGTGGGATTTATATAGTTCACTAATTTTTTCTAAATCCCATTTGGTTTTTGTTAACTTCCACAAATGATTCTGTGGGATTCTGGCTTATCTGGTGATTCTTTCCAATGCCACCATCTGGATGGTGACACTCCAGTGGGTAGCCGGTGGATAGAGAACATTAAGATCTTAATGGAAGCCCTCATTCATTATTTTTATGTCTTCAATTATTTAAATTAATCATTATGATAAATTTATACACTATAACCAAGAAACACTAAAAAAATTAGAAACACTTTTTGTGGTTTTGATCATAAAAAGACACATTACAGGTTAAAAAATATCACCCTTTTTAATTATCATAAAAAAATAGCAAAGATTAAAAATAAAATATAAAATATAAGAATGATGTGATGAAAGAAGAATAAATATAATGAGTTAAGGGATAAAATATGTATAAAAATCATTCTATAAAAGCATATGTCTCCCATTTGAAATAAGATCGTTCTCTGCCTTTAAAAATATTTCATTATAATAGAAATATATTTCTCATTTTTGAAATTTTTATCCCTATTCAATAAACTTTTCTCCCCAAAACAATATACTTTTCTCACAATTTGTTATTAGAAAAAGGATTTTAAACTAAAAGGGTTCTATAGATAATAGATAATACATGCATAAGATAATAATGGTGATCAAAAACAAATTATTTTCTAAATTTTGTAAAGTTGTTTCAAAAATAATAAATTATTTTCAAAAATAATCAACATTTAGAAAAAAAAATAGATAAGAATAGGTAAGAAAAATAATTACAATCATTCCATTCATAGATGTAGCGACCCAACACTAGCAGCCTTGGGCAGGATTATTCTTTATTGCATTGGCATGAGAAACAAGTAATCACATTCTGAAGGACTAAATTATTTATTAGTCCTTTTATAATACATACATACATGAAGTTCACATTATATTTTAAAACATAAAAAATAATTTTACTTGATAATTCCATTATTCCCCTTAGTATACCTCAACATATCAATCACAAAACACTTCATCGAATCATGGGTAAAAACATAAAAAAATGGTGAGAACATATTTTTATAAAGGGTAATAGTATAAATTAATATGTGAATAAATATGGGTTAATAAATATTGGAAGGTGAACAACTGAAACATATGTTATTTAATCAAAAAATTGAGCATAATATGGTATGAATAAATGATAATCAAATAATTCCATATAAATAACCACATGAGCATGAAAATTATCCACGGATATTATAACTAAAGGAATGATCACATGGAATATAAAAAAGTTCATTCATAATGATGTAATGAATACTTTTGGGAATATAAAAATACAATCGAGTCCTCATTCCAATACATCTAATATTATCGAATCCAAGTTCTAAGACATCAAAAAAATTGATAAGTCCATGATCAAAACCCAATCTAGTTTGTTTCTTGAAACCTTACAATGTATTTAGGGGCTATATTATTCCCCCATCATCAGTTACAAAGTTTAATGTGTCCATCATATGAACGGTCTAAAACATAATGTAAATAAACATTCTGAACTAGCATACATAATGTATGTACTTTTAAAATCAATGAATATAATTATTAACCATCCATAATAATGATTATGGTATAAATAAAACATATCTCTAAAGTATTATATGTAAAATAAAGGTCTTTTTATTGATGAGTAGAAATTCCAAATAAATATATTTAAAAAAATTCCTGATGAAAATAAACTTTTTATATTGAAAATAAAATTTCAAGATAAAAAAAATAAAAAACAAATGGAGAAAAAATTAATTTAAAATAACCTTTGAAAATTATAAAGGAATTTTTTTAACATGGAGTTGTTCTGATAACATGAAATTCCATACATGTTGAGTATGTTAATAAAATTCCTTTAAATTTTTCAATAAAATCCAATAGGACTGTGTTTTGAAAATGAAATGAAGATTCTTTTAAAAATATTAAAATTAATATTAGGGAAAATTTTCTTTAATAAATCACCTGGAAAATGTTTTAAAACATTTTGGAAAACATTTTTAGAAAACTTGTTTTTGGAAGAAAATGTATTTTTGACCGAATAGAGAAATCAAATTGAATTTCATTAAAACAATTTATCAAACAATTTAATTACCAATTAATTGAAAAATTTAATGAATAACTAGTGTAGAATAAACTAGATTTATTTTAAGATATAAATATCAATTAATTCCCCAAGTTAGGTTTAATAAAAAACAACTCCAATTAATTAATAGATTGTGAAATAAACTCGTACCACTTGGTAACTTATGAATCATAATCCCCATAAAAAATGACATTAAATGAAATAATAAATAACAAGAAGTTAAATATATTCATGATATAAAATATCAAAGGATAAGTATATACACCATACAATGAATATAAGTGGTGAATATGGCATATGTATCATAGAAGTAAATGTGAGACGAGAAACCCATACCTTGATTCTAACTTCTCACGTATGTTCTTTGTCTTCCTGAATAGTATGTTTATTTTAATTATTTACATTCTTAATAACTTTTTCAATTTTATTATTTCTTTTATTTCACATAATAACATGTTATATATTATTAATTTGTAATTTCCTTACTTTAATCTAGGTACAGACCATTTTAAAATTTTAGTTTTTTTCCTCACAACAATTAAATTGGTGAGTGGGCTAAATTAAAAAATACCCCAATCCCTTCTGTGTTTTATAATTTAAAAGAATATAAATTAATTGAAATTAATTAAATTAATTGAAATAATTGAAAATAAATTTAATGTAAATAAAAATAAATTTAAAACAAATTAAATTAAATTAAAAATGGAAAAAAATAAATTTTAATATAAAATAAGAAGGGGGTTATGATAAAAGTGAAAAATAATTAAAATGGGGATTAGCTTAGTTTTTTATTATTTTTATTTACTTTTCTTTTTCTATCCTTTTATTTTGTTTTTATTTATTTATTTTATCTCTTCTTTTTTTTATTTTTTTCTTTATCCTATTTTTCTTAATTTTTTTTCGCTCCCTCTCCTATCCCCCTTAGTGCATCACCCCTTATACCCCCCCCATGTCAAGCCCCGACCTCCTACTCCTCTCACCCTTCAAACGCTCAATGAAACTCTATTTCTTATTCTATTTTTGACACCATCTGAAGTACATATATCCTCTCAATAATTATTAAAATACACCTCGAACAAATTATTTTTTCATCCACCATCCCTTGTGCAATCTACCACAGAAGGAATCTTTCCCTAGTTTGATCATTTTTCTAAAACCTCTTATTCCTATCATTTTAGATCAAATAAACTCTTTCTGTGGAGTGTAGTATCCACTATGATTACGAGGTATGTTTTCTACTCTTTTCCCCATTGTTTCATTATGAATTTTACATCACATGTTGGAGTTGTTCATCTGTACCCACCGGTGATACTCAATTTTACTCAATCTAATTTAATTAAACTACTTTTCATGGCTATTAAAACTAATTTTGAGGTGAATAAATTTTTTTAAATTGATGAAACATCATGGGATATACCTTTGGGTGTGCCTATGTAATCGATCTAAATTCTAATACCCCCAAATAATTTATTTATTTATTGCATATGTTTTGTCAAAACCTGTTTGGTTGAATTTTAAATAAAATAATTTATTTATGATAAGTATAAACCATGAAATTTTGGATTTTTTGGTTTTTTATGCCTAATGATTCCTTGTTAAAATTTTTATCATTCTATACTATTATTGAAGAAAAAAATTAATTTTTTTTCTTTCATTGATAATGTGTTTTTCTTTAATAAACCTTGGACTATGATATTAAATTAATTGGTTAATTTATTTTCTACAAGATTAATTTCATTTTAAAATAAAACTCCTATAATGGAGTTGCTCTTATTTCAACCCAAGGTGTGCTAAGTTGGATTATTTAGGCTTGTTTGGGTGTTGAGATATTGATTGTGCCAGTTACTCTTGGCTGAGACTATTGGGATTGAATGATCAGGTAGTACGTGGCTTTTAGTTTCTTAAATTGATTTATTGCAATTATAAAATATGTACTCAATGATATATATTTATATAAAATATATTTAAATTCAGGGTGGGGAGAAAACATGGGTTTTGTATTAAGGACCCACACATGGACTCTTTGTTCCTGATTAGTTAGCACACTACGCGACGAGGTGGCGATGTCTTAGGATTTTCCAAACGAGGGTTTCCCTAGTATTTCTATATACTCATGAGTGATACTAGTTCCTTAAAGGACAATAGATGATGGACCCATTGGATAAGTGGATACTATAATCCATTGGTTATACTCTACCATTTATATGTGATACACGAGACGAACTCGTGATAAACTATGCCTCGAGTGATACTTGGTCATTCATCTTATTTCCATAGACGGGCTCAGTGGTATTGGATAAATTTTTGTATGTACCATAGTTATACCTTTGGGATGCGTTCAGACTCCAACTCTAAACGTTAATATAAAAATAATGATAATTCCTAGAAGGTTTTTATTTATGCCACTTTGAGTTCCTTGTGAATTGTGATACCTTTCTGGTTCCTTGAAGAACACATTTTTGGAAACATAAATTAGACCCCATGATATAAAAAAATCTTAGGGGTATGCTCATTTTTAGTCTACCTTATGTTTTATAGCCTTATATATATAAATACTTCTTTATATAAGTACTTTATTTAGTTTATCGGTTTAGGCTAAAAAAAGTAGTATGGGATGGGAGTCATTGAGAATTCAAACCAAGTTAAAATCATTATATTTTATTATTTAATTTATTACATTTACCATATATTGGAACACTTCTTTTATTTATGGCACAAAATGGAAAGGTTTAGACATTGTGGGTGTTGTCCTACTAGGATTTTATCTCACACCCCTACCCAGGAATTGTTTGGTACCCGAGTAGATTATATGTTCGTAGGTATGGAAAAATGCAAGAATGTTACATCTGATGTTTCAGTGTTTTTTTATTCTTATGATTGTTATTATGGGAAGGGGACCAATATTTTTCTCAATATTTAATTGTTTCACTTTGTTTCATTTTAATTATAGCTTTTAAAGTATGATTTTATTCCTTTTTCCTATACTTTTACTTTAGTTCATATATCATATCATGACTTCATTGTGTATCTGGTTTTATTTATTATCTTCTGTACTTGTTATTTATTTTGTTTGGATTATTTATTTTCTTCTCCCAATCTTTTTTATTTATATGCTTCTATTACTTGTTATAAATTTATTTTATTCCATTTTGTATCACATTTTACCTATGAGGGAATAATATCTCCCCAGAGACATGTTAAAAGGACCCTGCTTCTAGTCAGCACCCTCTACTATTTAGGGAGATGTGCTAGAGTTATTGTGGCCAACCTGGCTCCCAGTACCTTTCTAGTGGCTCCTGGGTTGGGGATGTTACAAAGTGATATCAATGTTTTTTCCCTTTTTCTTACTATTTGGGTTAGATAGGAGACTAATACAATGGAATTTGGACCTTACCCTATGCTTGTGCATGGCTAACCCATGTATAGGGGAAACCCAAATTCCTAGGATGGGATTACAGTTATTGATTATGCAAATTATTGTTGATACAATTTCACTATTGGGTGAAACACTTGTTTTTTATTGTTATCAATATTGGTATTATTGAGATAATGGTTTTTACCATTGTATCCCAATGATATGAGGGAAATTTACGTAAATGTACCATATTTGGCACCATAGTTATTAAGATGACATTATTATTACCATTCCAAGTCTACTTTCATTGGGAATATGCTTATTTTCATTTGAGTGTTGTTGTGCCTAATTGTAAAAATTTGAAGATACGATTAGTTAAATATAATATTTTGATATATTATTAGATGTAAAATTGAATTTACTTGGGAAATGGGATGTAGGCCTCATTTTAGTGATCCTTTGAAGTTTTCTCTTCCTTATCTAGACTCGGCTCTTGGATTGGGCTATCTATTGTACAATACTCAGAGGCAGGCTATGTACCTAACATCTTTATTAAACTTTTACCAAATTTCCTCATCTTCAATGAAATTATTTCTCAAGATGTGTGTTTCGTTATTGTAGAACAATGCCTTTGTGACATCTTCTTGTTATACCTCAAGAGAGTGGAAATGAGCATATTCTAGAGATGGTGAGTCCCTGACCAAAAAAAGTGCCTCCTATAGTGTTACCTGTAATACCACTCGTAGTGCCTCTTATGGTACCACCTCCTACTAATCTTCCTATGGACCATGATGCTTAGTTCCGGGATAGTCTCCTCAGGTTTATGTAGTCAGTTCAGAATGTTCCAACACCTACCCCATCTTTGAAAGATCTTACATGGGACTTTCTACTGCATCTCCCTCCCACATTCTTGGGGAGTGGTGGTCCTCATGCAGCAGAGTCAGGGATATAATCCATGAAATCAATCTTAGACCATCTTGAGACACATATAGATTAGAGGGTCAAATTTGTAGTCTACATGCCTTGTGACTCTTCCAAACATTGGTGGGATGTTATTTCTTAGGTGGAGTAGACTAGAGACATGGTTTGGATAGACATCCAAATAGCTTTATACGGTCACTTATTTCCACAGATTATGGGATACGATCGTTCCATGTAATTATTACATCTTCATCAAGGCCATATAACAGTGTTATAGTATTCTGCTCATTTCAGAGAGCATTAGTATTTTGCTCCATCTCTGACTAGTGATTCACATACAGCTGCGAGATGATTTGAGGAAGAACATGGATAATCTATTTTCTCCCAGGTGAACCTATTTTGTTGATAATTATTATAGATATTGTGAATCAAGACCTAATTTTGAGATGAAATGTCAGGGAATATAAACATGTGAGATAGGGTAGTTCATTTCCAAGATAGGGTAATGGTTCTTCAAGCAATTGGAAGTGCTATTTTGAAATTGCATGTCGGGGAAATCTCATCCAAGTAGCACATTTTGACAATTATATCTCATGTCATCAATGCAGAAGGGTTGTCCACAATAAGCCTCGGTTCATGATAGATGTGATGGAGTGTCGATATTATAAAAAGATGGGTCACCTTCAGCGTTTCAGCAATTCTTCCTCATCATCATCGAGTGGAAAGGAATCCATACAAGCACCTCTATTTGGTATGGGATCTATGACTCCGTAATAGGCTGGAAGTTCATTTTCCACTGACCGATTAGGCTAAAGTAATGGTGGAGGTCGTGGTTGAGGAAATCAAGTTCCAAACTCTTAGCATCAGCTGAGTGGACCTACTCAGTCTAATCAATAAGTATATCAGGGTCATGGTTTAGGTCATATATATGCATTTCAACTATAACCAGAGGAGTAGAGTGAAATACCTTCTATGTTTATAGATACTATTATGGTATCCTCTACTTTAGTTTCGGCCCTTTTTTATACCGGTGCATCACACTTCTTTTTTATCTACTGTTGTTGATAAAAGCCTTGGTTTTATAATCGATTATCTTTGTGGAATAATGTATCACAACACTCCACAAGGGGTTAGGACAGAGGGCATACACAAGTTCCATGATTGAACCCCTAATATCTGTGGGTACTATTTCTTTTATAATTTTTATATCCGCAATATGTATGGAATCAATGTCATTATTGGTATGAACTGGGTCACTCTGTATCATTCCCAAGTAGATTTATATCACTGTCATGTGTCCTTAACATCCCTTAAGGGAGACACCAATCTACACAAAGGAGAATGAGATATATTATAAAATTGAGCTGGACTTAAACATGCAGGACTTGGTTTACTGATAGCTCAGTTAGCAAGTCTCTTCCAGAGCAATCTGGGAAAGAAACTAGTTGAATTACCTCCAACTTTGGATCATTTTATGGACATCTTCCCTGAAAATTTCTATGGATTAGCTCCCATGATGGGAGTGGAGTTCACTATTGAGCTAGTTCCAAGTGCACCACCAGTATCTATTCCTCCTTATAGGATGGAAGCTACAAAACTACATGAACACAAAAATCAACTTGAAGACCTCAAGGCTAAGGGTTTTATCATAACTATCACATTTCCATGGGGTTAACCAGTTATTTTTCCTAGAATTATCATGGTACCCTTTGATTGTGTGTGTATTTTCATCAAATCAACCAACATATGGTAAATAATTGATATTTTTTTCCTCATATAGATGAACTCTTCGACTAGCTTTAAGGAAAAACTTTTTTATCTAAGATTGATCTGAGTTCAGGATATCACTAGGTACTTTGCAGCCATATGAAATTCCACATATGGATTTCTAGAGAAGGTATATCTTGTGTTAGTATCTGGTTATGCTATTCAGCCTCATAATTCCTCGAAAATCTTCATGGCTCAAATGAATCGAGTTTTTCAACTATACCTTGACTCCTTAGGGGTGGGTTTTTTTGATGAAATCTTGTTGTACTCTCATTCTAGACACAACCATGCAATCCCATCTTGAGATTATGCTAAGTACACTAATATATTTCCAACTATATGAAAATCTCAAAAATTCCACTTCTGGATTGATAAAGTTAACTTTTTGGGTCATATAATATTTGAATAAGGCATATCAGTTTGACATAGAAAAGCTGAGTGCCATAGTTTCATGGGAGAATCCCAAGAATTTTTTCAACATACATAGTTTCTTGGGGATTTTTTGCTATTATAGGTGTCTCATCTAGGTTTTCTCTTGCTTAAAAGTGCCTCTTACGGACCTAACTAAGAAGGTTGTACAGTTCATATGGTTAGAAGCTTGTGAAAAATATTTTCAGAAGTAAAAGGTAAGACTAACTTTAGATTTGATCTTAATTCATTCTGAACTTGGAATAAACTATATGGTTTACTACGATTCATTAGGAATCAAATTGGGTGTAGTTTTAATATAGGGTGATCAAGTCATGGCTCTTGGATATTTCCAGCTGAGACTTGATCAGTGGAACTATCCTACACATGAGCTTGAGTTAGAAGTTGTGGTTAATGATATATGATGTTGGAGACAATACTTGTTGGGTGACAAGTTATTTGGTTGCACGAATCATAAAAGCATTAAATATATCACCACACAAGGAAACATGAATTTAGGGTAGCATGACTGGGTTGAATACCTAAAATTGTTTGATTTTGAGCTTCCTTATACCCCTGGTAAGGGAAATTCTATAGATGATTGTTTGAGCCTCAAAACTCAGACACAAGCTGTCAAGGTAGCCAACAGTGAGTGGAAGATGATGGATTTTTTTTCTAAGATGCATTTAGTGGTTCAGGAATAGCATAGAAAACCTGTTTTAATAGCTCTTATATTGAAATCCACTTTTTTGAAGTGAGTCCACATGCAATAGTTATCTGAACCATAGGGGGTCGTCTTGATAGACAGTGTCACTAAAGGGAACCCACCTCCAATTTGGGTTATTGATGGTAGTAAAACTGTACTTTACCATGGACTTGTAGGGGAACCTTAAAATATACAAGAAGAAATGATAAAGGAATATCATACCTCCATTTAGGCAGTTTATCTTGGATATTCCAAGATGTAAAGGAACATGTGTTGTATGTACTGGTGGTTGGGTATGAAGAACAAGATAGAAAGTTCCATCACTCAGTGCTCCTCCTATTATCAGGTGAAGGTATAACAGTAATGACCTACAATACATCTATATCCTCTATTTATTCCTCAGTGGAAATGGAATGACATCACAATGAATTTCATTACAGGATTTCCAATATATCGTTAAGGCAATGATCCAATATAGGTGATTGTCAATAGATTGACCAAAGTCAAACAATTCCATCCTATCTATGGGACCTTTTCTATTGATGAGTTGGGAAGGTTATATATTTGAGAGATAGTGAAACTTCATGTTCTACCTTATTCTTTTGTCTTTCATGGAGACTCAAGGTTTAATTAACTATTCTGGAAAGGGTTACAGAAAGAGTTGGGATCATAGATATACTTGAGTACTGCATGTCACCTTTAGACCAATGGGAAATCTGAGTGGACCATATGAGTGTTAGAATATATGATAAGGGAATTTGTCCTTGATTTTGGATGTTCATGGGTGAAACATTTTCCTCTTGTTGGGTGTACCTATAATAACATCTTTCAAGAGACAATTTAAATGGCTCCATATGAGGACCTCTATGTTAGACCATATCGTTCTCCTTTATGCTGGATTGAAGCAGGTGAGGTAGCTCTGTTGGTTTATTATCTTATCCAGGAGACTTATGTGCAAGTTTAACTGATTTAGAAGTGAATGACTACAGATCAGTCCAGATTGAAGCCTTATACTGATTGTCACTACAAACCTATGGGGTTTGAGGTGTGATATTGAGTCTTTCTACGTGTTTCACTGAGTTTGGGTCACATATTGATCAGTATATAGGGTAAGTTATTATTGAGATACATTGCGATTTTCAATATAGTGGATAGAGTTGGGCTGATATCCTATTGGTTATTGTTACCTTAGAGGTATCATTCCATACATAACGTCTTCCATGTATCTCAATTTCAAAAGTATCATGAAAAATTGTCTCATTCTTTTGACCCTAACGACATCGAGCTTAAGGCAGATGAAACCTTTGGGGAGAAGTCAATTCCTATTGTTGATCATAGAATGAAGGTTCTCTGAGGGAGGTCAATTCCTCTGGTTCAAGTGATCTCGTAGCATGTACGTGTTTTGGATGAGACCTAGGAGTATGAGACTAATTTGTTTGCTCAGTGGTTGGTGCTTCTCTCATAAGATGTTCCACTACCCTCAGGGGGGAAACTCAGGGATGAGTTTTCTTATGGACAGCTAGTTTTAATGTCCGTACTTTAAGAAAGTTAAGAACCATTTTAAAATTTTTTATTTTAACCTTAAAGAAATTAAATGTTTGATAGGGATAAATTAAATAATATCTTATTCCCTAAGTTGTTTCATAATTTAAATTAATTTAAATTAACTTAAAACAATTAAATAAATTTAAATAAATTATAATAAATTAAAAATAAATTTAATGAAACAGAAAAAAAATTAAGATAAAGTAAAAACAGGATAAAAAAATTTTAAAATAAAATCATAAGGGCTTTTGAGAAAAGTGAAAATAAATAAAATTGGTATTAAACCTTTTTTTTATTTACTTTACTTTTTTCTATCCTTTTATTTAAGTTTAGTTTCCTTTATTTATTTTTTCTATTTTTCTTTTTTTCTTTTTCCTCATTTTCTTTCTTCCATTCTTTTTTTTCTCTCCCTATTATTCACCCTGGTGCATCTCTTTCTGTAGTTCCCCCCTTGCAGTGCCCTGGCCTCCTTCTCCTCTATCATTTTGGAAGCCCACTACAACTCTATTTCTTCTCTGATTTCCACATTGTTTGAAGCACAGTGATCCTCTCAAAAAGGCGTAAAATCCACCTCAAAAAAATAGGATTTCATCCAATATCCATTGTACCATGGAAGGAATTTTTCCCTATTTTGGGTATTTTCTAAAACATATGATTCCTCCCCTTTTAGGTCAAATCAAATCTTTCCACGGATTATAAAATCCAATAAAATTATGAACTGGGGTTTCTACTCTTTTTTTCATCAGTTTTTTTCTTCTTTTACATCGTATGTTTGTGCTGCTCATCATTGGCTACCGGTGACACTCAATTTTACTAAATCAAATTTAATTAAACTATTTTCTTGACTATTTCGACCTTTTTTTAGGTGAACCAGCTTTCTAAAATTGTCACAACATCATTGGATACCCCTTTGGGAATTACTGTATAGTCATTCTAAATTTTATTAGCCCCAAATAATTAATGTAATAATTTCATGTGTTTACGCGACCCCACGTTGGTTGAGTTTTAAATCTAATAAATTATTTAGGATAAATATAAACCATGAAATTTTGGGTTTTGTTGGTTTGTTTATGTCTAATTATTCCTTGTTAAAATTATTACCATTCAATGCTATTGTAAAAGAAAAAAAATTATTTTTCTACTTTTGATGATAAAGCGTTTTTATATGATAAACCTTAGACTATGAAATTAAATTAACTGGTTCATTTATTTTCTAAAATATTAATGTCATGTTTTGAAATAAAACTCCTCTAATTTTGGTACGCTGTTTTCAACCCAAAGTGTGATTCGTTGGTTTATTTAGGAGTTTTTGGGTGTTTATATATTGATTGTGCTACTTACTTCTGGTTGTGACTGTTGGTCTTGAATAATCAAAAAGTACAAGGATTTTAGTTGATTAAATTGATATTTTGTAATTGTAAAATGTGTACTCTGTGATATCTATATCCTTGAAATATAATTAAATTCAGGGAAGGGAGAGCACAGGGGTTCCATATTAAGGACCTACACATTCACTCCCCTTTCTTTATTGGTTACCACACTACACGTTGGAGAGGAAATGTCTTAGGCTTTTCTAGGTGATGGTTTCCTCGGTGTTTCTATATACTCAAGAATGATACTAGTTCCCTAAGATACTATAGGGGAAATACCTATCAAAAAATGGCTATTCTATTACTTGGGTGATACTCGACCCCTACAGTGCGATACATGAGATGGACTCATGATAAAACATGTGTAGAGATATTCTTGGTCTTTTAAAAGATTGACATGGATGGGGTCGGTGGTGTTGGATAAATTAAAGGATGTAAGGTAGTGATACCTTCAATAAGGGCTCAGACTCTAACTCTAAACATTAATATAATAATAATGATAATGTGAGGAAGGTTTTTATTGATGCCTCTTTGAGTTCCTTGTGAATTTTGATACCTCTCTGGTTCCTTGAGGCACAAAGTATTTGACACAAAAAATAGACCCCAATCTATAACACAAGCTTGGGGGTATGATCATTTTTATTATGCCATCAATTTTCTAGGATTTTGTATATATATATATATACACATCCTTCATTATAGAGGTACTTCATTCAGATTCCTAGCTTAGGCCAAAGAAAGTGGTATGGGATGGGTTTCATTGGGAACCCATACCAAGTTACACTCATTTTATTTTTTTCATTTAATTTCTGTTATTTATCATATATTGCCACACTTCTTTTTTTTACAACATGAAATGGAATGGTTTAGACATCATGGGTTCCGAACAACTGAGATTTTATCTCACAACCCTACTCAAGAACCGTTTAGTATCCATGTATGTTATATGTTAGTAGGTATGGATAAATGGAAGTGTGTTGCTTATGATGCTTTAGTGTTTCTTATTGATTAGGACGAAGATTGGGGGAAGATAACAGATCCTTTTCTCATGATACAGTTTTTTCAATTTTTGTTGTTTTCTTTACAACTTTGATAGCATTATTGTATTCCTACTTTTTGTACATTTACATTGGTACAGACATCATAGCATGACATCATTGTGTATTTGGTTTTATTTATCATCTTTATCACTTTTCATTTATTCATTTGGGATTATTTATTTACTTCAAATGTTGTTTTATTATTTATTATCTTTTTCTACTTGTTATAAAATTTGTTTTCTTCTGTTGTGTATTAAATTTTACCAATGAGAGTATAGTCACTCACAAAAACATGTTAAATGGACCTCAATACCTTTTGGTGGCCTCTATAATTAGATGATATGTGCTTGAGGTCATGCGGACAACCCATATTGGAGCACTTTTCCAGTGGATCTTGGGTTGTGGATATTACACAATTAATTAATTAAGTTTATATTATATGTTTTTATGGTATTTTACTTTTATTCCAAAAAATGACATTGGTAGGTTAAATATGGTTAAAGAGGTAATTATTTAAACATAAACAAAATAATAATCATGATATGATTATCATATTTACATATCAATTATAATTTTAAAACCAATCAGGAAATATGGTTATGAGAAATTAATTATGTTACAATCATGGAGACGGTAGGTTGTACACATGCATGAGTAACATTTCGATTATTCAACGATCATTATAGAAAGTAGGTAAGTAATATTTTAGACTTAAATAATGATAATAATATCATAAATACCATATTATTTCTATAAATATACTTATATATATCATTTAGGTGGTGTGGTTATGAAAATAGAGTCACATCACATCGTGAAGGTGTTTGTTCACACGTGCACAAACGATGTAAACAACTTTATGTGAGTGAAAAGGTAAAAAAATAAAATGATATTTTATATTTTAAGAATGAAAAATATGAAATTAATGACATAATTATGAAATTTATATCACATATAAATATTTAATTTCACCTTATTATCTTCCATTTAAAGCATTAGTGAAAAATGAATCACGTCACTTTATGAGGCGGTAGTCTATTGTACACACAAACAGTGTTATTGTATCCCCTATGGAATTGAAATTAAAAAAAATAAATATGATACAATTACACTATAGGTATAATAATGTTATAGATATCAAATATATATATTATATCCATCATCATACACAACTGTGATAGGTGGTAACAAAAAAAACAAATGACATTATTTCGTGAGGTTGTAGTTTGTCGTACACGTGAATGATGAATTAATAATCCATTTGATGGAATTGGGGATGGTTTTAGGTAATCAATTTCACAAAAAAAATCTTAGTATATAAAAGATATTTATTTTATTCCCTCATCAAGTTTTAAAAATAATTTAAATAGTTTAAGTAAGAAATAAAATAAAAACACTTATTGAATAATCTTACCTCTTCTTTGGGTATCCTCCTTAAGTTTTAATAGAAATCCCTCTTATTTTGGATTTATTACAAAAATAATGATTATATGATTATATTAGGGATGTTGTAAAACAATTTGGGTAGGTATTTTCAAATCATAAAATGTTTATGGTGTGAATAGTATAGGAGAGTAGTGGCCTTTTATAAGTGAGGTGAGTGGTATACTTGTAATGTTTTCAAAATAAAAAGTTATACCCACATTTTTCACAATAGAAAGGGTCCAAAATGAATTATTTTATAATTTTTGACATTATAGGTTCAGAATATGTCCATATAATATATTTTATAAATGTTTTTATGTCAATTACCCATTCTCATTTTAGTTTAACTCATAATAAACCAATTTTTTCCTTAATCGAGGTAAATGATTTTTACAGTTTTTACTATTAATTATATTCTAAAATTATGTTTAATTTATTATATAAAATAAATTATTCTGATTCCAAATATTGAATCTATTTTTATATAATAAATACACATAATTGGAAATATTAAATTTTAAATTAATCCTACAGACGTGATGAGAAAGCGGGTTTTCAAAGAGAAAATATCTGAAAGTTTACAATGTTCTTATATCAATCTTCAATTTGAAAATGATTATAATGACATAAATTGTATTAATAGATATATAGCTGAACTAATTTTACTATAATACCAATTTAAAATATAATTTAACTTTATAAATAATTTAAACGAAAATGACTTTTTAATTAAAATTGATTATTTTCCATTATTCATCAAAAAATGCATCATTTCAGAAAAAATAACAAAAATTCACTCTAAGATAATATTGATTTTATTATTTAAAAAATTATGTTTTTTTATAAAATAAATTTTATAAAAGTGTTAAAAATTATTTTTAAATTATGTGTGCAATGTGAAACTAAAGAGACTTTTGGAAAAAAATTGAAATTTTTATAAAACATTTCTTTCTTTTGATTGATAATTATTTTATCTCTAGAAAATTGATATCCATTGAATTTGTTTTTAAATTTTTAAAAAATTTACATGTAATAATTTATTTAGTACCATTCATACCTAAAATCTTAACAAATATGTTATAATGGTCATATTTAAATAATAATATTTTAATAGAGTATTGTGTTTCATTCAACCTCGATGATGTGTTAATTTTTTTTTAAAGGTGGTGACATGAATTGGTTTCCCAATTCATGCAACCTATGGAACTTATTAATAAACAAAAAGTACTGTTACAAACATGAGGTGTAAAGAACATACACCAGTGGGGAGTTAACGGGGATACAAAAAAGTTAGGTCAAACAAACCAAAAACCAAAAATAAGATAGCCAAAATGACCTTCCTTCTAGACAGCAGTTGAACCATGCATCTCCAGCTTTCTTAGTCTTCATATTAATAAGTCGATGAAAAAAGGGGCAATGGTCCAGGCCTGCCCCATATCCACCATTTGTATCCTCATCCATCAAAATCATCATCGCAACCCCACAATAGATGTTCCATGACCTTTAAACTAAGGTTAACCAGCAATAACAGCTTCATATGTTTGACAGCTTGATATATAATCACCAACATGTTGTGTGAGTACATTATCCAAAATATTCAGAATAATTACAGTAGATAAATCATTATAGCAAGCACAGTTATCAAATTCCCCTGTATCATGTAACTGTAACCCCCCATTTTCACCTTTCATTTGCAACATAAAGGACATGAAGTTGAAGCAGATGACTGTTGTCTCCAAACAAAACAGCTAAACCATATCATAAATAGATCCAAAACAACCTCCCATCAAGAAAAAAGGACCATCCAAGGGCTATCTTGATCAGGAAGAAAACACTCAAACATCCAGGAACAAGATCCAGTCAGGAATCAGATAAAACCACATAGATGAACTTAAAAACCCCAAAATAGGATTCTATGTAATTCATAACTTCAAATATCACCATTACCATCCAGAGTGAGCATTAAAAAGAGACTTCAAGAGAGTCCAACTTCAGAATATGCTGCAACAAGAGTCTCAATGCCAAGGATTACGTGCATCCAATTCCTCCAAAAGGGAATTTAACAGGTCATAATCAGAATCAAGATTCTTAATTGTGGAAGAAGAACTATAAAAAGATAGAGCAGTAGCAAGCACTTCCATATAAACCAGATTCATCCAGATGTAAGCTACCCCTCAGATCCAATGAAAAGAAGAAAATGATCCAGCCCAGTTACCAGCATCAGAAAACCCATTATAATCAAGCTAGAATACAAGAGGCGGGAATTAGCAACCCAGTCCAGTTGAAACTCAAGAACAGTAGGCGATTATACATCATCAACTCTGTGCTGGACTGATGAAGAGAACAGCCTATTCAATGTAGGACATCAGAGCAAGACTAGAACAAGAATTATTTCCTGATTCTGTCATTGAGTATGTCCTGCTTTTTCGCCAAGTAAGGGCTCTTAGTAATCTCACCTTTCTTAAAATAATTGTATAGGATATCATCTTTGAGTCTCGCTGAAGAATCAGAATCTTAACCAACTAACATAATTTGTTCATCAACCCTTTTAGCTTGTTGTTCCTTCTCTACAGGTTGATTTGTAATAGTGGCAGATACATTCTTTCTAGCAATATCCAAGGATCGAGTGACAATAGTCCTCTCTACATGAGAAAAATCCATATGATTTTTAGTTTTTTTAGGGTTGGGAGTAATAAACCCATCTACATCCACTATTGGTTTCTTACCCTTCCTGGCCATGTCCTTTAGGTATTCTTCCTCAATGATAGTAGATTTATCCTCCTCATCATTTTGAGAGAGACTATTTTCAGATTCATCACACCTCTCTTTTTCCTCATTTTCCTGAGTGTCATCTTTTATTGGCACTTTCGTCATTAATTCAAGTGAGGGTGAGGGGCTATGATGTGTATTATCATTCTCCACAGTAGGTGGAGACTCCTTCTCACCCTTATCTAGAGAAATATTTCCATGATCCCCCTGGTTCAGCAAATAATCACAAGGTTTAGGATGCATGTTAGTAGTCCCGGAGACATCATTGGTAATGGGAATCACAAAGTCCTTAGTAGTGTAAGAATTAGGAAGATCCAAGTTAATTTTATCATTAGCTTTTTCTACCCAAACTGTTTTGCAGTGAGGTTGAGGTGGTTCAAATTTTTTTGACTCACATTATTCCAAATAATGACCCACTTTGTAGCAGCAGTTACAGTAGGGTGGAACATTTTCAAAAACCACCTCTTCAGTATAAGCTTTATCACCATTCTGGAGCCAGAATCTGGAAGGAAATTCTTGTGATATATCAATCTCAGTGCAGATCCTAGCAACTGAGGGACGAGACAAGTTCATGGTGGCAGAATCTAAACTAATCAGATTTCCAAATAGACTTGCAATGGCAGATAGAGCGCTTTGCTTAAACAGAAGCAAAGGCAATCCTGGGAAACCGATCCAAATTGGAACAATAGGGGGCTCATAACCTAATTCAAAATCCGGATACCACTTAAAGACCTTTAAAGAAGCCCCCCCCCCCCCCCCAAAAGACCATGATCCATGAATCCAAAATCGATAATAATCATTATTCGAGGAGAACCGAAACACAACAAACAGAGAGTTCAGCAATCCAATATGAAAGTTTGTAAAACCTATATTCTCAAGTGTTTTGAGTAAGAAGAACAGAGAAGGGTGGTTCTTGGAAAATCGACAGACAAGAACAAACCGGAGGTCCGAAGCAAGATTGAGTACCTCTTCTTTGGAAAAAGCAATCGCCGATAGACCTCTGTGTCTGTAGAATTTTGGAGCAAGAATACCAGAGGTCTTCAATTCTGTGGCATACATGTTATCAATATATTATGTTTATATTTAAATATCCTAGGGTGTTACAGTAGCTCCCCCTAAATAAAATTCGTAAATTATAAAGAAAGATTATTTGTAAAGATATCAACTAATTGAAGATCTGTGATAATGCATTCTAAAAAGTTGTATTTTTTTGAAAGTTTTCACTCAATAATTGATGCCTAATATCAATGTTCTTAGTTTTTTCAAGCTAAGTAGGAATTTTTATAGATGCTTATGGCACTATAAGTATCACATTTAATAGGTACATGAAGAAAGTTTTACCCAAAATATAAGAGATTTTATTTCAACTATATAATTTGGTTGAAACAACTTCTTTTATCTATATATCCTACATCATTTGTAGAATGATCAGCTAAATTTTTATTTTTTTTACTTCATCAATATATTAAGGAATTTCAATTATGGTGATTAATACCACTACTAGTTTTCTTATCTTGATTACATCTTCCAAAATGAGAATTGAAAAAACATGATTGATTAAAATATGTTATTTATGGTAAAAAAAACCATGATTTGAAAAAGCTTCTAAAAAATAAAAAAACATTTTAATAGACTTTAAAAGTGATTTTTTTTATTTGATTGAAAATTATAATAAAGAAAAATGTTAAACAAAATTTCTATAAGGGTTGTATTGAGGTAAAGTAGACTCTGGATAACACATCTATAAATCTCGTTACCAACTTATTTTCTGCCTTCATCCAACATTATATTAAAATAATTACACAATTGTGTGTTAATTTCATAGTATTTATACATAAAAACATTCTATATGTTCATTATCGTATCTTTCTTGTATTATAATGGTGAAATCCTCATTTAGAGAGATTTGAAAATCGAGAAATAATTTTATCTCACCTATAAAGATAATTTAAAATCTATTTATCATAATGTTTAAAAATCATTAGAATGATATTTATTTTTTATCCAAAAAATACATCATTAACATATATTTGAATGATTAAAGTATTATTAGAAACGTTTTTTAGAAATTATAATGAATCTACTTTTCCCATTTTGATATAATTTGATAAAATAAAAATGGATAACCTTTCATACCAAGCCTTATAAGATTGTTTTAAAAAATTAACTCTTCGGTTAACTAAAAATTGGATGTGGAAAATTTGGTTTTTCAAAAAAGAGTGTTTTTTCAACAAAATTGTTTTTGAAAATAAAACCATTTAAAATTCACTTTTAACATCCATTTTCAAAGGAAATTAAAATTTAGAAGGTTGGGAAATGATAATAATATTTTTATTAATTCTAACTAAGGAACGAGTATAAAGGTTTCACCAAAATCAATTCCTTCCTATAGATTTTATCATTTGGCTTTCAGTTTAGCTTTTTTATGTGCGATTTCACACTTTTAATGTGATTTATTTATAAAAACCCCTTTTGTAACAAAAATGGGATGATTGTTATCTCTTTCAAATGGATTCCAAACATTATTCCTTTATTATTGGTTTCTCACTTCCTATATAAAAAATACACAATTTTCCTCATTAATAGCATCATCAAGGCATTTATGTTCAAGAAAATAAATAAAAGAATAATGATCAACTGCAGTCAATAATGAACATCTAGTACAAGTACCATCTTGTAAATCAACAATGACATTTTCAAAGGGGTTTTTTTGTATTTTTTCGATTCTTTACATGTAGGAATATGAGGTTTAATAGGTTCTTTAGGAGAAGGTGAATCATTTAAAGTCCAAGGTTTAAGGTTCTACTCATATTAGAATTGGAATGAATGTTTGATAATATTTTCATCAAATTTTATATGAATATATTCTACAAGGGTTTTGTTTATTCTATTGAATACTCGATTTGATTTAATTGAGTTCGTGTACCCATTAAATATTCCTTCATCATATTTTAGACAAACATTCCATAGGTTTTCTTCAGTGTTAAGAATATTAAATTTAAATATAAATAATTTGAAAAATAAACTTTCAGAATTTTATTTTTTTCCAAAGTTAAAAATTGATCTTTTTTAGGAATTGTCATATGAGAACATGGGTTGTGATAATAAAAAGTGGTGTTGACCACCTCAGCCAGAAATTGTTGAGGGGTGTGAAATTTTTCAATAGGTATATTGATATTTCTTGAATATTTTGATTCTATATTTTAAAAATACTATTTTTTCAGGTGTTATAGGAGTGGAAAAAGTGTGATTATAATCTTATAAAGAACAAAATTTATAAAACACTTTGTGATCAAAATATCCCCCAGGGTCACTTTAAATGGAAATGATTTTTTTCATAATAGATGATGTTTTTTGAACTTAAGGAGTGTACATGTGTTATAGTAACCAAGGAATCTATTATAATTCCACAAATCTCTATCTTGAATGCCCAAACACTTAATATTTTGAGAAAAAATATTCAAAATCAATATTATAAACATTATGAAAATGTAAAGTAGAAAACAAAATTTTTACTTTGATATTAAAAACTATGAAAAAGTCATTTTAAAAATATATTTTAATTAAATTTTACACAACCATATTATTAAAAACATATTATGCTTTATACCATTAAAGAATAAAACATATTTTTTAGGTTTTAAAATTAGAAAAATGATTTTACATACACCACAGATCTTACTTCTTGAATTTTCATCTAAATTCATTTATACTCCATAATGTTTTTCAAGTTGGATAATTTTAGAGGTATCACCACACATGTATCAAGAGTATCTAATATCTATATACCACATTAATTTTTTGGAAGTTTCTCTCTATATAAATTTCCTATAAAATTAAGAAATATTATTTTTTGTACCCTAATATTGGGTCTACATATGTTTGCTAAGAGGTATTTCAGTGCCCAATTTTTTTTAAAAAAAAATTAAATGAGATATGAGATGAAAGATGAAAAATATTTGGTCTAACACCTCAAGAATTTTTGAAATTTCATTCATTAATTAAATGTTCAATTTTATGAAAATAATTAAAAAGAATTATTTGTAAAATCTATCTTATAAAATTCATCATTTTGGAAGAAACAAAATTATTCAAAAAACATAAACAAAAATTATTATTTATATGATATTGAGAAAAAAATTATCTATATTTTGTTATCTATGGGTGAATTTCATGAGATATTTTTTGAGATTATATATAGTTGATTACAATTCATTCACATTCATTTGATCATTTAATTTTGTTGATAATTGAGCTTTTTCAATTTAAATATAGTCCATTTGTTCAAATATATAATTAAATTTATGTTTATGTTCTCTATACGTTGTAGTTGGTTTGATAAAACCATATTCATATTGATCAAAATCATATATTACATATACATGGATTAGGTGAATTGAAGAATAAGATGAAGAAGATTAATTTTATGAGAAAGAAGATGAGGAGTTAGAGTATACTATATTACCAATCTCAACTACATTCTTGAGAAACTGGGTGCTTTTATCCCTTGACTCGATTGAGGAGAGTAAGTCATCACTTGCACTCCAGGATGAAACCTTGAAGGATTTATTGATTCTATTTTTCTCCTCTATATTATTCTTTTTTATGAAGGGGGTTTCAAACTTATGTGTCCCGTAGTTTTTATTCAAAACAACTCACTTCTTATTCACTTTGATCATCCTCATTTTCAACATGTTACTAAGATTTCATTACTTTGAATAATTTTATAATATTTTTGGATAGTTGGGAAATTTCATCAGCATTTTATGAGTCATCATCACTTTCATTGAAAACTATTTTATTTTTCTCATTTACTTATATGGCTTCCTTTTCAGCTTCTATCTTCATTGTGCTGTCATAGATCATGAGAGATCCAATTAGTTTCTGAGTTAGAAAAACTAGAAAAATTCTCTATTTCTATGCGCCTTTTTTCATGGTTTATTAAAATCATGGAAATAAGTTATCTAATTACACAAGTTATTTTAAATTGTGGTAATAAATCACAATTTTTATCCCCTCCTAATTGACCCCTCCCACCATATCCCCCTTTAATATGTATCCTACCTCTGCATATGTTCATATACAGCGCTTCCATTATTTTTGATTGAGACCTAGCCTACATAGATATTCTCCAAGAAATCCTCCTCCTCTAATGTGGCTCTAATTAAGCCTTCCCATAACCCCTCCAATGTGGCTCTAATGTGTTTTACACACATCCCTTTCGATGCAGCTCCAATGCGGCCTATCCACCTCTCCAGGATCCTCCTCCTCGGACATTTCTCAATGCAGCTCTGACCTAACATTGATGCGGCCACCCAACCTCCCCAAACCACGTCATTCCCTCAAACACTCTATGCCTTTCCCCTGTAGTATGTTTCTTACATTCTTACACCCAACTTCTAATTTATATTTACATTATTTGAGTTTATATTCTTCTAGTTTATAATTTCTATTCTTACATTTTGTGTTTCGAAACATCTCAAAATCATTCATTGTAATTTTCATGGATATTTTTACCCTCTGAATTTCCATGTTTTGAATGTTATACCAGTTTCCCTCAATCAAAAGATTAATTGATAAGGAATTAAAATCATTTCTTCACACAAAATTATTCAATATCATTTCATTATTTTTTATTGTTTGTAACCTGACAAAAAAACATTTCGATATCATTTTAACGTTATTTAAGAACAATATTTCAATTTCATAACTCCCAATTTGAATTCTTGATTTATACTATTTTTTACCATGAATTAAAAATTTCTCACTTGATTAAAATTTACTTAATTTTATCAAGAAAATATTTAGATGATTAAACTTTTTGTAATTTACTGGATTGGGAGTGGATCACTTCCCACGTGTTGTCTTCCATACAATACGGGAAAAAGGACTTTTTGCGACGGGCTTTTTGCGATGGGAATAAATCTCGTCGTAAAAAGCTCGTCCAAGTGGTTATTTGTGACGGGGGTAACAACCCGTCACAAATAAACAATTACTTGCGATGGGATTTCGTGTCTCGTTGCAAAAGGTTTAGCGCGGGTAGCGCGCCAAACCGCGCAAAGGGTATTTGCGACGGGGGGATCCCTCCGTCACAAATACCCAGCGGCAGTTAATAGCTTTTTTGCGATGGGAAGTCTTCCCATCGCAAAAGGTGTGTCGGCATGGGACTATTTGTGATGGGTCCCGTCGCAAATAAATTTTTAACCGCTGACAGAAATTAACGTTGGCGTAGGTATTTGCGACGAGACCCGTCGCAAAAGACACTATTTGCGACGGGTAACCCGTCGCAAATAATCTAACCTATATATATACCCACATCCGTTTTACTTCTCATTCCACTCAATTCCTGGATTTTGTTTCTCTCTAAACTCTAATTTCAGAAGGAAAAGTTTTCTAAGTTATTTTTTTTAGACCCGAAGAAGTTGTGAAGTCATCTACATCAACAGAAAATCAAGTTTAAAGGTATTTATGTTTTGTTTAATTTATTATTTATTTCAATTTTTTATGTTAATTTTTATTATTGTTGATTAATTGTAATTAAATTGAATTTAAATTGTTTTGTAAGGACTATTTATTTGTACTAATAAATTGAAATTTTTAGTATTAATTTTTAATAATTAGTAATAAATTGCATTAATTAGTTATAAATTGTAATAATTAGTAATAAATTGTAATAATTAGTAATAAATTGTAATAATTAGTAATAAATTGTAATAATTAGTAATAAATTGTAATAATTAGTAATAAATTGAAATAATTAGTAATAATTAGTAATAAATTGTGATAATTAGTAATAAATTGTAATAATTAGTAATAATTAGTAATAATTTGTCATAATTAGTAATAAATTTTAATAATTAGTAATAAATTGTAATAATTAGTAATAAATTGTAATAAATTGTAATAACTTGTAATAAACTGTAATAAACTGTAATAATTAGTAATAAATTGTAATAATTAGTAATAAATTGTAATAATCAGTAATAAATTGTAATAATTAGTAATAAATTGTAATAATTAGTAATAAATTGTAACAAATTGTAATAATTAGTAATAAATTGTAATAATTAGTAATAATGTTTAATAATTAGTAATAAATTGTAATAAATTATAATAATTAGTAATAAATTGTAATAATTAGTAATAAATTGTTATAATTAGTAATAAATTGTAATAATTAGTAATATATTATAATAAATAGTAATAAATTGTAATAATTATTAATAAATTGTAATAATTAGTAATAAATGGTAATAATTAGTAATAAATTGTAATAATTAGTAATAAATTGTAATAATTAGTAATAAATTGTAATAATTAGTCATAAATTATAATAATTAGTAATAAATTGGAATAATTAGTATTAATTAGCAATAAATTGTGTTAATTAGTAATAAATTGTATTAATTAGTAATAAATTGTATTAATTAGTATTAAATTTTTTTAATTGGTAATAAATTCTAATAATTTGTAATAAATTATAATAATTAGTAATAAATTGTAATAATTAGTAATAAAGTGTAATAATTAGTAATTAACTGTAATAATAAGTAATAAAAACTAATAATTAGTAATAACAATTAACAATTAGTAATAAACTATAATAATTAGTAATATTTAGTAATATATTTAATAAATTCTAATAATTAGTACTAATTAGTATTAATTAGTAAAAATTAGTAATAATTATTAGTAATTATTAATAATTAGTAATAATTTATAATATTGTAATAAATTGTAATAATAAGAATAAATAGGAATAATATGAATCATTAGGAATAAATAGGAATAATTAGGAATAATTGGGAATAATTAGGAATAATTAGGAATAATTACTATTAATTAGGAATACTTTGTAATAATTATGAATAGATACTAATAATTAGAAATAATTATGAATAAATATAAATAATTAGTAATAAATATGAATAATTAGTAATAATTAGGAATAAATACTAATAATTAGGAATAAATACTAATAATTAGCAATAATTAGCAATAATTAGAAATAAATAGCAATAATTAGCAATAAATAGTAATAATTAGCAATAAATTGCAATAATTATAAATAATTAGAGATAATTAGTAATAAAAACAATAATTAGAAATAAACAGGAATAATTAGGAATATTTAGTAATAATTAAGAATATTTTGGAATAATTAGTAATAAATAGGAATAATTGATAATAATTTGGAATAATTGATAAGAATTAGTAATAAATTTTAATAATTAGTTATAAATTGTAATAATTAGTAAAAATATTAATAATTACTAATAATTATGAATAAATACTAATAAATAGGAATACATAATAATAACTTGAAATAAATAGGAATAATTAGTAATAAATTGGAATAATTAGTAATAAATAGGAATAAATAGTAATAATTAGTAATAATTATTAATAGTTAGTAATAATTAGTAATAATTAGTAATAATTAGTAATAATTAGTAATAACTTGTAATATTTAGTAATAATTAGTAATAGTTAGTAATAAATTGTAATAGTTAGTAATAAATAGTAATAGCTAGTAATAAATACTAATAGTTAGTAATAAATAGGAATAATTAGTAATAAATATGAATAATTAGTAATAAATGGGAAACATTAGTTAGGAATAGTTAGGAAAAGTTAGGAAGAAATTGTAATAAATTTTAATAAATTTTAAGTACTTGGCATAATTTCCAGTTGATTGACGGCACTCCTTTTGCTCGATGACTTCTCTCTTTTCAACTCTCACTAACTCAAAACATTTTGAAAAGTGTGCTGCTACATAGGCATATTCAATCGCGTATGCATGAGATTGGATACCATTCATAGTATCACATTGATTATAGTGTTTTCAGGCAGTGATAGTTGGAAGAAGATGATTCATCGACGAAAAGGGGGCTCTTTTGTCTGTCAGATCATTTACTTGCATATTTCTCACACTGAAATCACAATGAAGAATCTCATCGGATATACGCATATTCATTCTCGTACATATGAGATTGAATATGTGTACCTAATACCACATTCTTCATTGTGATTTTAGTGTCATAAAGATGCAAGTAAATGAGCTGCTGGACAAAAGAGTAGGCGTCAATCCATTGGAAATTATGTCGCCCTTAATTAATGGTAATTATTAATAAGTAGTATTAATTAGTTATATTTTGTTTTCATACAGTGTTTTTATAATTTCAAAATATTCAAAAACAGTGATGGTTTTATATTTTGTAGAAAAATATGGAACAAGGAAGTCAACATCAGTCATTATTATATGATTGCTTTTGGATAAATCAACACAGAAATCCAAATGGTTCTGGTTTAAATTCTGTATATATTGAGGGTGTTGAAGCTTTATTAGAATTTGCATCATCAAAATCATAATATGTTTTTGAAGGCACAATTAAGTGTCCTTGTAAAAAATGTTCTCTAAGATTGTTTGACACATTTGACAAGGTTGGGGGATATCTCTTGCGGTTTGGTTTTCAACCAGATTATGTTTCCTGGTATCAGCATGGTCAATGTAGTTCCATAGAAGATACCAATAACTTGATTCTGGATCCATCACGGTTCCAACGCTTAGTACATGATGTTGCAGGTCTATATCTTCAACAAACTAAAACTCATGATGATATCGATTTAACTCCGGAGTTGGCGCCATCTAAATTTTATGAGTTGTTGAGGTCTGCTGAGAATGTATTATATCCCGGTTGCAAGATAATAAAATTATAAGTGATTGCAAAATTTATGGCTATTAAATCAGATAATGCAATATCAAACAACTGTTTTGATCAGATATTTGCTTTGGTTAAAACACTATTACCAGAAGGAAATGTGTTTCCTGTAAATTACTATGAGATCAAGAGGCCGGTTCATAATCTGGGCATTAGTTATCAGAAGATTCATGGATGTAAAAATGATTTCATCATATATTTTGGTGAAAATGAGTCATTGGATAGTTGTCTAACATGTTGACAATCGAGGTATAAAGAAGCTCAACCAAGGAAGTCTGGATTGATTCCGGTAAAATAGTTGAGATATTTCCCCCTTACACCCAGGCTGCAACGTTTATTTATGTCTAATAACACAGTTTCAATTATTTCATGGCACAAAACCAATATTTCAGCCGATAAAAGATTGAATCATCCATCTGATGGTGATTCATGGAATCATTTTGATCGTCTACATCCGTCTTTTTTTTAGAAGCCCAAAATGTGTGATTTGGTTTTTCTACTGATGGTTTATGTCCATTTAGTTCTTATAGTAGTCAGTATTCATGTTGGAATGTCTTTATAACTCTGTACAATCTAACTCCATGGATGTTGATGAAGGATCCCTATATCTTTCTGACCTTATTAATCCCAAGACATCCAAAAAAGAATATTGATGTCTGTTTGAAACCATTGATTGATGATTTAAATTCATTATGGAGTAATGGTGTTAGTACATATGATGCTTCTATGTAACAAAATTTTAAATTAAAAGATGCATTAATGTGGATGATTAGTGACTTTTCGGTGTATGGCATGTTATCTGGCTGGAGTACACATGGTCCTAAATCATGTCCTTACAGTATGAAAGACAAAAAATCTTTTATTATCGTCAATGGAAAAAAACCTGGTTATTTTGGCTGTCATCGCAGATTTCTTCCAACCGATCATCCTTTTCGAAAGAACAAATCTCATTTCAGAAAAGGCACAATTTAAAGGGATGAACCTCTAAAAATGATCTTAGGTATAGAGTTCAAATTTGTTGTATTTTCATTACCTCCCATCATATTTGGGACAATAATAAACCAGAAGAAAATTTATGGTTTTGGGAAAGAACATAATTGGATAAAATGAAGCATTTTTTGGGATCTCCAATATTGGTATGATTTTTTGGACTGCCAAATGTTGGATGTCATGCATATTGAGAAGAACTATTTTGATAATTTATTTCATATAGTTTTCGATAAACCAGGTAAAACCAAAGATACTATAAAAGCACGATTAGATCTTGCCCAAATTTGTAGGCGACCAGAACTTGAACAATTTGAAAATGTCAGATCACAGTGTTTAATGAATCCAAAAGCATCTTATACACTATCCAAAGAGAGTCGCTAATTATTTTGTCAGTGGATTGTAGATTTGAGACTTCCAGATGGCTATGCTTCCAATTTGGGCAGATGTGTTAAGAATGGTCATATTACCGGATTAAAATGTCATGATTATCATGCTATAATGGAAAGACTTATGCCGATTGTATTCAGTGGTCTATTGAATTATATGATTTGGGATTCAATAACAGACATATCATATTTTTTCGATACATTTTTGCAGTGAAAATAGACTACGATGCGCTAAGAAAATTGGAAAAAAGATGTTGCTGTAATTATATGTAAACTAGAAAAAATCTTTCCGCCTAATTTCTTTGAATCAATGGAAAATATGATATTGGATTTGCCACATGAAGCTGAATGTGGAGGTCCAGTATAGTTTCGATGGATGTAACCATTCGAGAGATGCATGCAGAAATTGAAGAAAAATTTGAGTAACAAAGCATCAGTTGAAGGCTCAATAGCAGAAGCTTATTTTCAAGAGGAAATTACTTTTTTCTACTCTCAGTATTTTGAATATGAATATCCCTCAAAACAAAACCTCATGGGATAGAACGAGGTAAATTTTAATGATGAAATGGACCATCAATTATCAGTTTTTAATCATCCAAATCTTGGATTCGGTGGAGTTCAAGAACGATGGCTTTCAAACGATGAACATTACATAGCTCATACAAATGTTCTGCTCAACTGTGAAGAAATGATAGCATTTTTACTATGATTTTTTCTATCACTTATTTTATAATTTCTGTTACAGTATGTAAACTTATTTTATTTTTAGGTTATAAGATAATCATATCAAGAATCAACTTCCACAAATTATAGCATTTTCTCTAGAAGAACGCAGAAAAAAAATTTCTCAATGGTTTAAAAAACTGGTAATATAAATTATTGATGGTTTAATATCAATTCAGTTTACTATATATTAAATTGATTATTATTTTAAAAAAATTCTTGTGTCTCAACATGCTGATAAAATTTATAAGAGACTTTGTATATTGATTAACCCACCATCCAAAATGGTTAAATATTAAAATGCATATGTGGTGAATGGTTTTTTATTTCATACACGTGCATATGGGGAATCAAAAAGACAATGAACAATGGAGTTTTCTTGAGAGGATCGCATCATAGAGAAACTGAAGTTGACATTTATGGCATTATGGATGAAATTATTAAGCAATGTTATCTTGGGTAGAATTAAATAACGTTGTTTAAATGTTGGTGGTTGGATACTGAGAGAGTCTTTCATGTTCATCTGACTCATGCAATCGTTGATATTAAATATAAAAGTCTTATTTTAGTAAATGAATCATTTTTACTGGATCAACAGGAACATCAAATTTATTATGAAAAGTACTATGCTACATCAAGATACCTGAGTGATTGGTGGAGCATAATATCTTTGGAAAATCAATTTACTCAAACTGAATGTGGTTCTTCTAAAGTGGAAGGAATTGAAAATCATCAAGAGACTACTCAAAATCCATCTTTTTCATAAAGAAACTGGAATATCGATGATGACACCCCATAATTAAGGGTCGATGGTGTTGAAGATGTTTATGATGTTACAAATGAATTTAAAATGACAAGGGATGGTGAAAGTGAATCTCATATGGATATTGATGATGTTGAGGAGGAATATGAAGACATTGACATAATCGGATATGAAGATGATGATGAAGGTGAACATTGACATAGTTAAATACTGGTTATGATCATAACTAATATATATCTATATATGATAGTTATTTTCCACTATCTGATAACAATAATAATTTTTTGTTTCCACATGAATCATGATCAATTTCGCGAGTTGCAGTAGGATGACTACCCTTGGATGAGGGGGATGTGGGATCATCTAATCCTCAGCCTACTGGTGGTTTAGGAGGTACATGGAGGGGGAAAGGTGTTGCACGACTGATGATTCCTGACCCTATCCCTATGTGACGTCCAAGTCTTGGTTTCGATCCATGCACACAGAGGTATGATAACTTGTATATTTTAGTTAGATTTTTCATTAATTTATTTATATATATATTAATTGTTTGATTATTTATTCTTTTTTCACAGTTTTGTGCATGTAGCTGTTTCACAGGGGAGCTCTATTTTGCACAATTATTTTTCTCAGCCATGTATCACATGAAAATAGATTCTCGTTGATGGGAAGATCTCTATGTACAATCATAGGCTGGTACGTAAATAAATAATATTTATTTTGAAATTTATTTTATTAATAACAAGATATTATAAATTATTTGTAGTTTTTATGGTATCCCATCGAGGATGGAATGCGTGACGCTATCCATGCAGCATGGGAGGTGGCTATGCATGAGCATTTGTGTCAGTTTTTTCACAATTTGAGAAAGAGAACCATTAAGAAAGAAGGAGCGACAGTATTTGATGATTCGTGTAGATCCCACCAACCAGAGTAAATTTCATCTCAGGTTTGGGATAGATTATGTACACACTAGTTAGGTGGTGGATTTCAGAGGAGTTCTTCATTGGGTCAGCAAAACTGGAGGAGATAGGAGGTGACGCATCAAGAGGGTAGTCGTACATTCAATACGCATAGAGAGCATCTGGTAAGTATATTTTTTTAAAAAAATTATATAAATTTAAATATAACCATTTTATTTTGTATTTATGTAGGTAGTCGAGCATCCCGATATTACAGAGTTCAACGTTTATCAGAGGATGTATAGTGATCCAGCCACAGGAGAGATTAGAGGTGATCGCTAGCACTGGATTGTGGTTAATATTATTTTTTCAGTTTTAAAATTAACTGTATATAATATTTTCACAATTTTAATTTAAAATTGGAATTTAAGGAGTCATATAAGGTTGTGACCTCTCAGACACAGGATGAGGGTTAGGCCTAGGTGACTGATCAGACTAGTGCACACCATTTCGACGATGTGACATGGTTGTAGGCAACTCAGTATGATTTTAAGAAGGTCCGAGTAGTTGGTATCAGCTCTCATGTGACTCCTGATACTTATTGTGGTACTACTGCGATATCGATGTCCATCTCGAGAGGAGCTCATGGAGAGGAATCTACTTCTGCCTCAAAGTATCATGAGTTGTTACAGGCTCAGATTGACATTATAGAGAGTTTGCAGAAGCAGCAAGAAGAGATATGATAGTAGCAACAACAGCAGAAGTAGTAGCATGAGGAGGAGATGCATCGATGGCAGTAGCAGCATCAGGAGCAGATGGAGTACATGCGGCAAATGACTCATAGTTTGGGGATGGAGTTTCCTCCACCATCTCCTTCAGCTCCTCCACCTCCTCCAGAAGACGACCCCCTCCTAGTGATTTTTTTTATGTTAAAAACATTTTAATTTAACATTTCTTGTAGTATGATCTATTTACAGTTTCGGTCTTTTATATTGGTGCGAATATTAGATAATTTAGTTTTTAATATTTTATGATTTTTTTGTGAATATTGAAAAATTTTATATTTTTTAGAATTTTTATAATTTTAATTCTAATATTATTTTAATAATATTATTTTAATAATATTATTATTATTATATCATTAATCATAATTTTATTAAAAATATTTTTTCAGTATTATAATTTTTAATGAATTTTTAGTTTACTAAGAATAATAATAATAATAATTTATGATTTTTTTAATATTATTTTGTGAATATTGAGAATATTAATATATTTTTATTTTAAATATTTTAATAATATTAAAATTAATTTTTCAATAATCATAATTTTATTAAATTTATTTTTAAAAAAAATTATGTATTATTTATGACAGGATATGTTGCGATGGGTTCCCGTCGTAAATAGTCTAAATAGTTTTTTTAAAGTATTTGCGACGGGATTAGGGACCCATCTCAAAAAGTATTTGCGATGGGCCCATCATAAATAGTCTAAATAAATTTTTTTTATAAACGTATTTGCGACGGGACTATGGGCCCATCACAAATACTTGTTGTGATGGGCCCGTCACAAAAACTTTTATATATATATATATAAATTATATGATCGGATACTTATTTGCGATGGGGAAGTAGCCTATCACAAATAATATTTTTGTGACGCCGTTTTCTACCACGATCTATTTACGATGGCACCTCGTCGTAGATAAGTTTTTCTGACGGGATCCCATCGCAAATAACCCATCACAAATATCTAGAATTCTAGTAGTGATAGTTTCTCATATATCTAAATTTCTCAATATTATCTAATGATGAGTTTGATTTTTGAATGTCATAATTCCTGAAATATAATAATTTGTGCAAAATCATAACATCCAAATTATATTTCTCATAGTTTCCATGTGTTTTGAAACAATATTCAACAAATATTTTAATATTTCTCCAATTAATATATTAATATAATTTTTAATTAAAATATATTTTACAGAAAATAATTTTCTTCATATTTATTTTTGTATGATAAACATATTAAATATATTTTCTTATCTAATACTGAATTGTATAGCACATACTATACTATGGTAAGTGATTCATAAATTGATCGTTAAATTTCATACTTTTATTTGTTTTATATATATATTCAATCCAAATATATGATTATCATTTTATTTTAGACCTTAAAAATAAGTTTTCTAGTCTATATGATAGTAATTATTCATAGTGTTATGATACGTTCCTTAGAAAAAAATATATTTTCTTAGGACACTAATCTTACTTTAATTTTATTTCCATCAAAATTTTATTTTTATAAATTCTAAAAATTAGTTGTAATGAGATATATTTTTAATATGTTCTAATGAAAATTATATTTACTTTTGTATTTCATAATTTCATAATTGTATACTAAAATTATGAAAATAAATTCTTTAATAATGATATGTGGACTGACATGTAATTCCAAAATTAATTATATTTTTTTCATATAGTTTTTTAATATGTTTAAAATTATTAATTGTGTAATTTGGTTACATGAACCTTTACTGGAAAGAAAAATTCATTCATCGATCACTTGCTGACAAAAATTTTAAAATTGCTTCTTTAGTAATTTTATTTTAACTCTATTATTACAATATGTTTTTAAATTATGGGGGTCTTGAACTTTGTATATTTATAACTTTATTTTAATTTATTCTATCTCATGTGTTGTTTTTATGATGCCTAAATCACTTTATACTATTACCAAACATTCATATAAATTTACCTTTTGATAAATTATAGTTTTGGTTTTCTATTTTCTCACAAATTGTAATTTCATTAACTACTTAAAATTTCAATTTTATGGTTTTTTATTTTAATTTTATTACTATAGAAATAAATTCTTAGATATTTCATCTATCAAGTAAAGTTGTTTTTAGTTTTATCCCTTCTCATATTTTTTATACACTTTCTACCTACTGATTCTCTATTCACATTATTTTTTCCTTAATCAATGAGTTTCAACTCTTATGTTAATTTAATTTAAAATAATTGTTTTAAATTTACCATATATTATTATTGTACCCATAACATATATTGTCAAAGATTTCATGGAAATATTTCAGCTAAAAAGATAGTTGTAATGAAGCACGGTCACATTAGATAATATCAATGTTTTAAAAAATCACCATTTAAACATGTTTGTATATATATAGTAATATGTTTTATATATTTTTCAATTTATTTATAACATACCTTTTAAATATATATGTTTAATAACTTTGATTATTTTTTTTAGATATTCATATCATTTTTACAATAACAAACAACATACAAAACATGGTCTATATGGTTAAAACTTGATACATAGATATATTCTAAAATAGTTCAAATAAATTAATGTCATCAATTTTACACATTCATGGTTTCTTTATTTACATTCATTTCTATTAAAATAATTTTATTTAAAATTATTTATATGCTATCTAATAACTAATTATTTGATTACCAAAATTGGATAAGCACTATAACTCCCACCATTAGAATACAAACAATGAATATAAGGACTAAGGAAAACAATATACCAAGTTATACATGTTATAATACTTTAATTTTTAATAAATATAATTCCTTCCTTATAATTATGTTTTTATATGTTTTGGGATACACTAGACCTCCTACTATCAACTTCTATAAGTTTCCCAAAAATATAGATCACAAATAGAATTTTCTCATCACAGTAGGTACACTTATAATTTTCATGTTTATCATGATTTTTTACACTAATAATTTACATATCTTAAATTATTCACTTATATTATATTTTAAAAAATATAGTTAACTTCATATGATGTATCTGACTTCACTCATTTTTCTTAATATCATTCAAGAAAATGTTTTAGAAGAGTACCAAATAAGGTAATTTCGCCTCTCTTATAAGGGGTTGTAGTGGGAAAACAAAATTAAAGAAAATCATAATAATGAAATATTACAAATAAAGAGGGGGATAAAATGATTTTCTCTTGCAGGTTATTAGGTTAGGTTTAATTAACGAATAATCATGAAGGGACTTGATTGTTTTATGAAGAATGGAACTAAAGGATCTATATCTAGGGGTTTTCAATCGTCCATAGAAATTTATTTTCTATGTATTTTTATTTTCTTTTCTTAATATACTCATATGTGTTTCAAAATTATAAAGAAGGATATAATGTGATTTTTCCAATTTACAATGATATTTACAACATTATTTAAATATTTTTATTTAATAATCTGAAATAGTTCTATTGGGACATCATTTCAAGTCATAGATTATGTCATATAGTTAAATCAATTAAAATTATAAATTCCTTTTATTCCTTTCTTTAAAATTAATTTGTTTAAATTCTATTCAATTATTTACAACTGACATTGTTAAGATTATAATTTTTATTTTTTTATGTTTAAATTTTTTGTTAAGATAGAATCACATGGGTAGTAAAATGATTGTAAATTAAACCATATTATTTATTCTAGGTGGCATACTAATCTCCAATAAATACATAATTCATTTTCCAATTAATGAACATTTAGTTTCTTTAAATGAACAGTTCACTTACAGTAATGAATGTCAAGTTTCATTCAATTTCAGTTTATTTATTATTCAATTTCCATAATATTTTTTACTTTTAAGATAATTTTATACAACCTTAATTCAGTATACTATGTCTCTTTACATTTAAAACTCACTTTGAAATTTTTAATATAATAAAAAATTGTTTTTATTTCTCTTCCTTTGTAGAAAAATCATTTTTATTTTTTATGTTAAAAGTGGTTTGACTAATAACAATATCTTATTTACACATTTTATTATGTAAGGAAATTAAATAATAAACCTATTCTATAGTTTCATTTTCCCAATATTATTTATTGTTGTAATTTTTTCAAAAATATATGTTTGAATGACAAAAATAAATTTTATTTACACATTTTATTATGTAATGAAATTACATAATTTGGGATCATAGTTTCATAAATTTTTCAGAAATATCAGTTCTTATTAAAAAAACTTTCTAAATGTTTTATTTTTTTTATCACGGTTCTCACCTTGGTTTTATCTATTGAATTATATAATTTTGGATATCAATTGTGGTAAATTTATTTTGGATGGTAATTGAAAATTTGATTACTTTTTTGTAAGGAAAATTGAGTGATAAGTTTAAATGTAAGATAGTTTTACTATAACATATTTATGGAATGATTGTTTAATTTTAAGTCGGTATAAATATTAATTGATTACATAATGTAAACATTATCATACATACATATATTCTTTTAGAGAACTATTTCATGTTGATTTAATGAGGGTTGAATAGTAAAGAGTCATTATTTCATTTCAAACTATGGATTTTGAATTTAATCTTGAGTTTTAATCATAACATGAAATTATATCCATCCTTAGAGTATTTTCATGGGTTTTTATATACATGGGATTTATAAATTGTTTCTGAAAAATTCATTTTTTTGTGTTACTATCTTAAGTATTTGAAAATGATATTAAATTTTTTTTCACAAGGTTTATGATTATATATTTGAGAATTAATTTAAAATCCTATTATTACCACTATCCCTATAGGCTTAGGGAATATAAAAAATGACCACATATGGCTTGGGAGCATATATTTTCTTCACATTCATCTATAGTGAAACATTGGTTGTACTTTCATTAAATTTTAATTGATGTGGTTTAAGGAAAAATTTTGATTGATTTCTATAATAGTTTATGGAAGAAATTAGGTTTATCTTTCCAGAGGAAATGTGAATTTTTTTTAAATTAATTCCTAGGATAACACCCCCTTATCAAAGTGTAGTGTTTCTATTAATTTTATATGGTTTTTAACAGTCATACTATAACCAACTAATATGGATTTTTTGTTCTATAGTTGAATATATTTCAATTTTCTTGATCATAAACTATAATAAACAAACTATTTGATTGTCGGTTATGAAATTTATCGGTTAAATATGGTTTTTATGTTCGCAATGAATTATTTTTTAAAATAATTGTTAAATTTGACCAATAACATGTACTTATTTTCAGTAAATCTGAATTGATGATTTTTTAGAATAGTTCTATATGTTTTGGAGCATTAAATGGGTGTTATGAAAGTTTTATTTTTAAATTCATAAAATTTTTATGTTTTTGGTTATATTTTATTGATTTAAAAATATATATAAAAAATTATGATACATTTTAGAGCCTTAGAGTTGGACTAACTTAAGTAGGATGTGTAGAAATGGATTTAACATGAATTCTTCTCACTATAACTTTTCCCATGAATAATTTTGGGACCTCACCTCTTAACCTTTTCATTTATATTTTGGTTTAATTTTTAATTTAATTTAATTATTTATCTTAATTTTATATCTATTTTTTCTAAAGGAACTTTAATTGTGACAACCAAATCATTTTCCTTAAATTGGAAGTGTGAAATTATGTGGATGAATTCAAAGGAAAACAAGTATTATCATGGTGGTTTCCCTCTTATTTAAATTTTTTATTGGTATTTATAATTATTATTTTATGCTCTTATTTTTTAAAATCATTTTGATCCCAAAATATTGAAAATTATATTGATTTTTTGATAGAAATTAGCACTTTCATGCAAGTTCATAGTATTTGTCATGCTGTAATAAGTGATTTACATGCTCATTTTTGTTCTTACATACAAATTAGTATGATATATAAATGAAAAAATCTATTTAAATGATTATATATTTATTGATTGACTATTTAAAACATTCTTTCATTTTTATATCTTTTAGAATGATTTAAATATTGTGGTTTACATTCTTCTGATTTTTCCTTACAGTTTCAAGAGTTGTCATTTTATAGCACTACTTCTTGAGAATTGTTCATCATCCTTCATTTATTTATTTTTTTAAAATCCATTATTTTATCTTATGATTTAACGTTCAATTCCATTCATGTTTTTGTTATTTTTAGGGGTTATTTATATGTTGGTTTTTAAAAAACTCTGTCATTAAAGGTTTAATTTACTATATTTATTTTAATGTAAATATTTTAATATAAAACGATATTACATTGACAAGTATTTTTTATTATTCATTTAACGAAAGTAAAATTGTACTTTCATTGATAGTATAAATGTTAATGTATATTCAATTTTTAGTCTATAAATTTTTTGTATATGTATAACGATATTCTAGTATATCAGGATGTACTTTTATATTAAATTTTTTCTAATTAAATTTTTACATTTCTTATTCATCCTATCTAAAATGAATATTATATATAAAATTACACTCATATTGGGATATTATTTCACCTTGTGATGTTCTTTGAAACAAATTTAAATACATGGGATGTTGAATATAGGATTCACAATTTATATTAAAAATAATTTTCAGTTTTTTTATTTGATAATATGTTATATACTCACATTAATGATTATCATAATTATGTTTTAATCCTTATAAAATCATTTTAAATATTTCTCACATGAATTTCAATTTTTAAGATACTTAAATGGAATATTGATTTCATAGATTATTAACAAGGATGCACAAGAATTCTGCTTCTCATTTAAGTTTTTTACTATAATTTAATATTATACTTTGAATATATGTGAAATTAATGATGGAATAACTACTATTATAATTTTTTTTTGGAATATATAATACTTAAAATTATATTAGGTACATTATAGACCATTAAATTCTCTTGGCCTGATATATTTTAGATTGTTAAAATTTTAATGTTTTTATATTTCTCTTTGTTTACTATATCAATATTTTGCTTTCCTGATGCCCAATTAACCTCATATTATTTTTGACCTCATATCTTATAATTACTTGTACTATTTCTATCAAATGTTTATTGTTTTATTATTAGTCTCTCCATATATATTATTTATATCTACAATTTATTGAAAAATTTAGTGAAATGTGTACCCTCTGTCTACCATTATCTGTTATTGATCACTAATACGTCATTTATACATACTATTATGGAATGATATATACTTTTTCTAATAATAATTATTTCCAAAATTGTATTAGATTTACCATATATCTTCCATTTTTGTGTTTCATATAGACAAACCAAACTATATATGGATGTTAGATATCAAATATATTTAATTTATTATCATAGATATCTCATGTATTACTTTCTTCCCCCAATCATGTCTTCCATCAATGCTTCATATCATTTTTCTCTTCCAAATATATATTTAGTTATTTTGTTTATATAACTACCTTGTCCCATGAAAATCCACTACCATCCCGTCATATCATTTACCTTTAACTATATGTTTTGCACTTATTTATTCATTTCCACGTAATTCATTAACCCAAACACCACTTATCAATTTTGTATATCTTCTTTTGAGTATACTTAATAAAATATTGAAAAACATTACTCTTGTGTTTATATAAAAAGAATGTTAAGTAATTATAAAAAAACAAATATTGAATTCTTTTTTCCTAGTATTATATATATTAACAGTTCAGAATATCATTATTTTCACATAAACTTTAACAGATCCATTATGATATTATTTTTCAAAATAGACAATAAATTATAAATCTATGATCTTAAATATATTTTTTGAGTTTTTATATAATATTGAGTAAAGTGAGTAATGGTTTGTTAGAGAATGTTCAACCAAAATATATAAATTTCATTTATTAGACAATTATTTTCCAAATATATACATAAATTAATTACTAAAATCAATTTTTTTATTTCATAAATTATCAAATAAACACTAAAATATCAATAACAATCCATGTAACATCCTAAGGTTTTTGTAGAGGGATTAATTCCTCATACGTTTTGAATTTTCAATGTTTATTTTTCTGGCCAACTACTTTTTACTCAATGGAACATAATTTAGAGAGTTAATTTAACTAAAGACCCTATATTTAGATGATTATAAATGATCATAAAGTTTCTTTGGGTTTTTTTGGTTTTGGGTTCTTCAATGGTTGAAAACCCAAACATTACGTGGGACATAGACTGAGGTGCTTGGTTTGTAAAAATCATGCAACCTTAAAGGAGTAACCATGAAAACCTCTAAGATCTTTGTGAACTATTAACAGAACCATGTAGGAGGGTTGACTAGATATTAAAAACCTATTATTTTTTTAGGATAAGTGATTCTCACATTTTTTCCATATTTTGGAAAATCATGTGGGACAACCATATAGATCTGGAGCTTTGGGCAGTGGTTGTTGCACAGTTTCTGCACAGTTTGGAAAATCGTATGAGATAACCCTGTGGACCATTAAAAGTGTGAAATTAAGATTATTCCCTTCCTTATATAAAACCTAGTTTCTCCTTTCATCTTCTTTTGTGTGTTTCACACAATTGAAGGAGATCACCCTTTTCCTCCATCCCTTGTGTGTGACCTCAATCCTCCTTCGAGACTCCATTTTGATCATTTTCAAGTGTGTTGGAACCATGTTGATACATCCTCGAATAATATTTATTCTATTTTCTTTTACCCTCACTATAGGGTGTGCTAAATTTGTGTGAGTGGTTTTGTTCAATTTTTAAGGTGTTCAACTAAAATGATTTTTTCTTCAAAATTGGTCTGATTTACAGTCTAAGAGAGGATGTGTGGGCATCTACCAGCTCAAGGTAGGTAGTGATTACCTTTCATTTAATTTTCAAGAGTGTTTGGGGGTTTCTGATTTGAGTGCATAATTGTATTGACTGGGTGAGGTCATGTTAAATTAATCATTTCCATTAACTAATTAACTGAACCCCTATGATATTCCTATAGTAATTATCACCCATTTCTATAAATGGTTCGAGCCATGTGAGGGGATTTGGACATTGGGCAGTAAGGCTGAGGTGAATTGTTATATTAAATTGAATTGTTTTATTTAAATTTGAATAGAATTGTATTTGTGAATTTCATCTCAATTCCAATGGAATGTGATGGGATTGACTCGAGGATCAAGATGGCGATGTTTATATGAAATGAGTTGATTTCATTGTCATGTTGGGTGTGTCCTGATATATATATTTTTGTGTGTGTGTGTGTGTGTTTGAGTGATATTGATCACTGGATGGGAGAATCGGTTTCTAGTTTAGTTAGTGAGGCCATTAGGTTATGGGAATGGCTCGAGAAATATAGGAAGGTATGTCCATCAGATTGAGTGACATGGTCATAGGTGTACCACGTGTGTGAATTTGTGTGGCTTAGGCTCTAAATTTGTGATTTCCACTCACCCATGTTAGACAACGCGACCTCTATAGGAATGTCCACATAAGATGACTCATATTATGAGATGGTATTAACAACTTGTGTGGGCAGAGGCCTCTAGTAGTTGTAGCTTAGGAATTTTGGTTATAGGAGCTTTATATACAAAACCAAGGGGATGGTGAGGATCCATCAGGCGATAGTGTTGAGGATGTCGGTTGGGAGGTGAGGCTCGTCATCCTTGAGGCCATTGATCCAGATCTTTTTTGGGAGTATGGACATCGTTGCTCACTAAAATATAGGTTGATGATCCGATGATGATACTTTTGTGCAAAAATTTCTTTATTCCTCATACATTTGTCCATGGTCTAATAGGGTTTCATTATAGTTGAGGTACAAGGGACTAGGATCTTATAGTTTGGGTTTGCCTTTATTATTTCGGTGATGTGATTGATGGCATGAGGTGCTGAGTGAAATTCAGAGCTAGAACTTGAGGGTTCACCTAGGTTTTTCCATCATAGGATTCCTAGGCCTATGAGCTAAGGATCCTCACCTCTACGATATTCCAGAGATGGTGAAACTAGGTGATATCTTCTTGGTAGTGGTTGAGAACCAGGTAATATTTTTTTATTTCAATTCATATGATTCATTTATTTTTTTTATTTCTACATACACCGAATTAATCACAAATTGAATATAGTCACATGTTGGTGGTGTCCTACTAAGATTATTTCTAACACCCTACACGGGCCCTTCAGGAGGCATGTAGATTTCACACTTTTGCATTTAGGTAAGGGTTTAGGCTTTAGAACTAGATCTTAATGATTGAGTGCATGTGGAATGGATGGAAATGGACCTTGAGTTACATGTGTTAGCTAAAGTAACTCCTTGGAGTTTTCCTTTCTATATCAGCATGCTTATATTTACAAACCGATTTTTGGCCATGGGTGACCATTTTTCTTATTTCTTGTATGAGTTAGTATATATTCATGCTTAGATTTCGATGATATGGTTTTATTGTTTATTATATTTCCACTATTGTTGTTGTATTATTCTTCATCTATTGTATATATTGTCTGTTATTCCATCATGGGTGGCTTATTGGTCCAGTGTCTATGGTTTTTTCCATTATACTTCAAATTATATAATTAATTAGACCTTTATTATATCATCATCATAGGTTATAGTATCCCCACTATCACCTCATTACACCCACACTCCTATTTGGTAGCCTTTGTTGTTTAGGGAGGTGCACCTAAGGCTAGTGGCACTTGTCCTGAAGCAATTTTTTAGTGGATTGATAGGTTGGGGCGCAACATATGGTATTTGATTAGTTCTTCAAAAAAATAGAGTTTTTTGGATGGATACTAATGATACCGAGTTTTTTTATTTTCTTGTCTGGTTTTACTATTTGGGATATGGTAGATCAGAGACTATGATGTTGTCAGAACATGGTTTATAGAACATGTTTGGGTACCCGCATCCCCATGCGTGGGGGATAGACTAAGTTTCAAAGGGTGGGAATGGAAGTTATATCTTTATCATTTTACAATTGATTTTATTTACACCTCGAGTAGTATACTCGGAATGTGATTTCTATCAATTATGATATATGGCCCTTGAACTAGAATGGTAAGTGGAAGTTATTTTACCCTAGTCTCAATATGGATAGGGAGGTTTGATATTTTTTCTAATAGTTACATAATAGGATTCTGATATGTATATGCATGTTACTGTAATAAAAATGTTTTTTGATATGTGAAACCCTTATATATATATGGGCCTGGATCTTATAGGAGTAGGAAATTCAAATGGTATGAGGTGAATTTGATTCACTGGGTTGGGTGAAAAGGTCATTGGGTTGAGGCGACATCGTTATTGGGGACGGTCATGGCCTGAGGAATATGTGATACATGGCTCTGTTATGGGTTAGTAAGGAGGACATGACAATAGGATGTCTTATGACTTGTTTGTGATGGGGTAGGGTAAGGGTATTTAGGTCATACTTATTTTTATTTATTTCCTTATCTAATATGTGTATGTGTGTGTGTGTGTTATATGGGTTGTATGATCATGTATTGATATTCAGTGGGATGTCACCTAGACAGGCTCCAATGGAGTACCAATCGGGTAGTGATGTGGTGTTACAAGATCAAGAATAAGATGATACCCCCAAGGGCTGGGTTCAATCCCTAGAGGATTAGGAATACCTTGATCAATGGGTACAGGCTCAAGTATAGGCTCTATTACATGCTGGCTAGTTTCCATATCTGACAGCTTTTTGGTAGTGTATTGACGAGAAGCTAACAGAGAGCCTAGTATATGTCATCCAAGGCATCGATATTAAAGCTCAGGGAGAAGATCCTTTAATGGCGTGATTGACTTGAAAGTTACAATCATGGCACCCGCAATTGTTTTTGGGTGAGGGTGCACCACATGCATCTGCGAAATGGATCGATTCTATGAATATGACCTTCGAGAAACTTGAGACACCATTAGTGTGGAAGGTGAAACGGGATACATACATCATCATGGGACCAGTTAATAGCTAGTGGGACATTAATTTTCTTGAAGGTAGACATGAGGGGATATCTTATAAGGACATTGATGCTAGATTCTTCGAACACATAATCTTGGAGATTTTGAGGGAGGAAAGCGGTCAGGAGTCCTTGAGACTTCAACTGGGTGACATGTTCATCGTGGAATATGAAATGACCTTCACCGAATTTTCTCCCTTTTCACCAGGCATGGTAAGCAATGACACCTTGTGGGTAAGGCATTTTGATGAGGATTTATAACATACCTTTTAGGTGCAGGTAAATATTTTTAGGTTGGCCTCATTCTTAGAGGTGGTCAATCATGCACTCATAACTAAGGTAAACTTGATAGACCAGTCTTATTCGATCTGAGTGATAGATTCTAGTGATTATAATGGAAACACTACAAATAGAATGAATCAAGGCTGAGAGTAGATTAATTAGGGAAGTCGGGATAAGGATATGAGAAGACCACTAAGAAGTGTATTATCGAAAGTGTTCTTCTAGGGAGGGTGGTCAAGATATGTCAAGAATCAGTGCGAGCAGCCTCCAAAGTTGTTTCGAACATGTTTATAGGTCAGGTATCTCAAGAGATTCTGTAATAATATATATTATAATGTTGGAATTCTGGGAACGTGGTAGAATCTGGGCTCTAATATCAAACCTGGAGAGGTACTAGGTGATGGTGGCTATTTTTCAACTCCACGTGGGAGTCGTGGCAGAGATAGTGGGACATAGGAGTGGGGTTAGTGGTTGGTGGTTGGTGAGTCATCATAGGGAGTCTAGGATTTAGGAAGACGGGTGTCAGGATAGCTGCTTTATATGGAGCTACCAGGTTATGATCAAGTTGGGGAGTTTGTTAAGGTTTAAGGTAATTAGTGGGTGTGATCAGGATTCTATTTTGTTTTATTTTGGCATTAAATTTTTTTAGGCATTACTTTTTTGGGTGAATGAGGTGAAAAAGATGTATCTATGGACTAACCATTTGGTGGTTAGTAGGTTGGTGTCAAATTGGATGAGTTATATATAAATATATATATGAGGTTTTTGGAACTAGTATTACTTCAGGTGTGTTGGAATCAGGGCATCGAGGTAATGAAGGTTACATGATTTTCACTAGAATATGGTCATCTTTGTGATATATTACCTTTTTCAGGAGAAATAAACCGGGACTGATTTTAGCATCAGAGGATATGTGGGGACTCACAGGTTCCCGGTGAGACATGGGAATTAGCTGGGAACCAATAAGGCACAGGATTTTTATAGGTCCAGGGTGTGACACAGAAGCACCTTATGAGATGCAGGAGTGATGATGCATCATGAGGGGAATTTTGGGTCTATTGACATTCAATGGACCATTAATCTTATTTGTGTTCTATGATGGGATGGGACTATGGTATGTAACTCCTAAGGTAGGGATCCTTGTTAAAGTAGTTGACTTGTGTCCTTTTAACTGGTGTAGTTTGGGTTAATTATAAAGATATGGGTATGTTCAGTACCATTTGGTTTATATATTTTATTTATTAGGTATTATCTTTTTTAAGGAGGGGAGATTTTAATGTCTTGGGTTTTTGGGTGTGGTTTGAATTCCTTACCCATTTTGAATTTTCAATGATTGGTGGTCAACAAAACTACTTTATTTCTCAATGTAACTTAATTACATGAGTTTATTGAACCCAATAATATTTTTTAGATTATTATAAATTCTCCTCAAGTGACAAAGGTTTTTCATAGGGTTTCAGGTGAATCAATGGTTGAAAACCCAAACATTATGGGGTGAGTAGACTGAGACGCACGATGTAGACAAATCATATGGCCTCTAAGGAGAAACTTTCTGACCCTATGAGATTTCATTAAATTTTTTACAAACTTTTTAGGGGGTAACGTGGCCATAGATATCCCCTTTAGTTTTTAGTAGGGTGATGGACCCAGTTTTTGCACAGTTTGGAACACCGTGCAAGACAACCGTATGGATCTTGATTTTTGGGTAGTGGTTGTTAAAAGGATTACACACTATTTTAAAAACCATGAAATCTAATTATGTGGCCCATTAAAAGTGTGAAATTTTATTCTTACCTTCCTTGTATTAAACTTACTTCCTTCTTTATTATTCCTTAGTGGGTCCTGCAAAGTAATGGTAGCTCTCCCTTTTCCTCCTCCCCTTGTGTATGAGTTCAATCCTCTATCCAAACTTTCCTTTGATCTCTATTAGGTACATTGTAACCATGTTAAAAATTCCTCAAATCCTATTACTTATATTTTACTTTTTCTTCACAATACAGTTTTCTAAATCAATGTGAGTTTTTTTCTATTTTTAAGTCATTCAATTAAAACTCTATTTTCTTCCAAATATTCTGAGTAAGAGGCTAAGATTAGATGTCTGGGAAGTTATTGACCTAAGGTATGTGGTTTGTACTATTATTTGTGTCTCTTAGAGTGTTTTTCAGGTGAGGCTTTGGGTGGGTTGTTGTGTTCACTAAATGAGGTCATGTTAAATTAATAATTTCCTTTAATTAACTAATTGAACCTATATAAGATGCCTATGGGTAATCTCACCCAATACTATAAATGGTTTGACTCATGTGAGTGGATTATCACATTGGGTTGTTAGGGTGGGGGTTCATTATTATATTAAATTTATTTATTTTTTATAAATTTGAATTGAACAATATGCATGAATTGCTTCTGATTTCCAATAGAACGTGATGGGCTTGACCTAAGGATCGACATGGTGATAGAAATATTAACTGAAGTGATGTGACCATTATGTTGGGAATGGACTAATATATATATGTGTGTGTGTGTGTGTGTGTGTGTGTGATTTTGATCACTGTTTGGGTGAATTGGTTTTTGGAAGAGGTGGAGAGGTTGTTTGGTTTAGGGCATGGTTAGGGATATATGTGGAGTTTCCATCAGATTGATTGACATGGTCACAGGGGAATGAGATTATAGGAATTAGTGTGTTATAGGTTCTAAATTTGTGATTTTCTATCACTCGTGTTAGAAAATTCACCATTTAGTGGCATTTTAACCCAGGATGGCTCATATGTTGAGGTGGTGTTGACCACTTAGGTGGGTAGAGGCCTTCACTAGTTTCAACTTAAGAATTTTGGTTGGAGGTGCTTGTGTAAAAATCCACCAGGATGGTGAGGATCCATCTGGTGAAAATTTTGAGGTTGTTAGTTGGGGGATGAGTCTCACAATTCTTGAGGCCATTAGGCTATGACTTATTGGGAAGGATGGGCATCATTGTTCCTCAGGAATTCAGCTAATGAGTTTATGGTGATACTTTTTGGGGATAGATTTTGTTTTTCCTCAAACATTAGGCCAGGCATTGATGGGGGTTCTTTATATTTGAGGTCTGAGGGACTAGGATCTTATTGTTTGGTCATACCTTTATTATTTAAGTTACATGATTAACAATATGGGGTTTTAGGTGACATTTGGATACAGAACCTAAGGGATCACCATGGCTATTTTCCATCAGAGGATGCCTATGGATATAGGATAATGATACATTCCTCTATGGTAATCGTGCAATGGATGAAGAATGTTATAGATTTATGGTGGCTATTTAGCACCATGGAATCTTGTGTTTATTTAAATTCATGTTATACCTTTATTTATTTATTTCTATATACACCATCTAAATCAAAAATATATGATAGGAACTTGTTAGTGGTGACCCATTGAGATTCTTTTTCACACACTACACAATACCTTGGGGACACATTTATATTTCATGATTTCGCATTAAGGTAAGGGTTTGGGGTATGGAACTAGATCCTAGTGTATGGGTGGGAATGGGATGGATAGTAAGGGACCTTGAGTTTCCTGTATCAAAGAAAGTACCACCCTTTGAGTTTTTCTCATTATTATAACCTCATTACTCCATTTTAGGGTTATAATAATCATTCTAGAAATCCCAAAAAATATATTTATCACTAATTAGACTAATTACCAATCTAAGAAACACATAGAAGAAATTTAAATCAATAAAGTAGTTCATATGTAAAAAGTTACGTTTGATTATAAAAAATATAGTCAATTAAAATATAAAAAGGGAAGAAAATAATTAAATGAATATTAAATAAATAAAATTTTTGAAATTACATCTAGTTTTTGTTATATGTATTATTTTACCATAAGTGAAACTTTACATCCTTTGGAAACATACCAAAATTAGGTGATATTAAAGTGTAATATTGGTATTATTTAAATGGATTGATAAATTCTAGGAAAAATTATTAAGAGTCATATGGTATTAAATTTAAAGGGGAAAGAATGTCCAATGTATGTTAAGCCAAAACCTGTGGTGGTGTTCCTTTACCAGTTCTGTTAAGGTGTGAGCTGCATGATAAATGTATATGTAATGTTACTGGAAATTGATCCATAAATGATTACATAGGAATAATTATGGGGTAATGGTTAGGTTATTTTATTTTTAGTGATGCATGATATTTTTATCATTAAACTTGTTATATTATGTTCGGTCTATCATCATTTTTACTAATAGGTGGCATATGGTGGAATGAGTTATGAAATTATATGGTATGGATAATTTTCAATGAAGGTAATTTTCCATTTTTATCATTAAACTATTATTTATATATTCATATACTAACTCCTTGTGTTAATATAGGTTATTTTGATTTTAAACCAGTATTATTATCTTTATCACTACACATGAAACCTTTTGTGAATAAAAATTTAATTCACAATGTTTTCATTAATGGAATGTGGCCTTTGTGGCTAGATATTGATTTATAGTGACATTTTGAATCGTAGTTTACAATCTTTTATATTATTAATAAGTTTGTTATCTATAATTCCTTCAATTATCTCCTTAATTCTAATTTCTTATGTATTGGTATATATAAATCACCTCTGAGTTTAATTTCACTAGGTGACATTTGTGGTTGTATCATTATGTAATCTCTATAATTCTTTAGTGAAAGTGAGTTATTAATAGAATTATGAAGTAATGCTCATAACACAAAAAGAGTTGTCAATTAAATTATTATTATATAATTCCTATAATATGACTAGGGATATGAGTGCATCAACATTTATGGAATTAATTAGAATGCCTGTTGTTGTATAGAATCATTTCACTTCATTATTTTTAATTTATCATAAAACATTTAGACATTATTTTATGAATCAATAATGGAATTTTGAATTGTAAAGAAAATAATTTAAATGTTAAATGAATTTTTTGTGGAATCTTGAGGATATTATTATAGCTGTAATCTATAGTAGATAGAGGATTTGAGTTTTGTAACCTTTAGGTTGTAGAGTATGGGTTTCTTCTAGCATTAGGAGGATTTGGATTTAAACAGTGGTAGTGGGATTTCTTTCATATGGAGGATATAACCAAAATTTTTACCATTATTTTAGATTCCAATTTCAATCTTATTAATAGTGTTATTAGGTGATACTTTCCCTAGTTAAACCATGTCTATAGAAGAAAATCCATAGTTAAAACCAAGGTTATAGCCTTAAATTTTAATGGTCTTAACCATATAATCAGTGCCTAATTACAATGGTTAAATCAGGGTTTTAAAAAGATAATTCCATTGTTTAAAAAATGTTTATACATTACCTAATACTATTGTTTAAATGTTTCCAGTTGAATACCCCTTCCGCAATGACTTTATCGAACATATTTTAGAAAATCATGGATATAAACTATTTCTATGGTTTTTTATCATATCACCATGGTTCAAAATGTGGTTATAGGGTACCTTTATAGTTCTGTGAAATTTTAGTTATGTTTTTTACCTCTCGTATTTTCATCACCTCAAGTGCCCAAAATTAAAGAAACCCCCAAAGTATTTTAATTAATAAAGTTTATGTACAAAATTTATCACCAAGATACTTTTGAATGTTGAAAATTTCAGAAAAATGGGTAAAACTTTCCATAATAGATTCACTTGGATATATACCAAATCATTAAAAATATTTTATAAAATTTCAAGCTTTGTATCTTTAACTTTATTCTTTGTTTCATTAGTTACTTCTAGAAATTTAAATATTTTATGTGCAGTTTTACAAGTAAAAATTTGGATAGTGTCATTATGATCTAAAATAAAATATAAAGCATGCATATCATTATTATTAAGTTCAAAAGTAGTTATTTCATTACGAGTCTATTTTTCCTCTAATTCATTTGAAGGAGTAAATACATTCTTAACAATTTTTCAAATAGGATATCATATACTACCAGGAAAATTGGACATGTGATTTTTTCAATAAATATAGTCTGAACCCTTAAAAAAAGATGCATAACCCAAAGATTGTACTTTAATACCACCAAGGGTGTTTGAAAAATATTCCATTTTAAAATATCGAACTTTTAAATCAGTTAATATATTGAATATTAAAATTTATTTTGAAATCTAGATATAATAAGAAAAAAATAAATATCATCTTTGTTACTAAATATAGGATAGAGATAAAATAGAAAGATGCGGTGAAGTACCTTTAACAATAATTTTTAAATGATTCTATAAAATAAACATTATTATAATGAAATAATATCATTTAAAAATAATAATCAAAGTAAAGAGAGAGTATTAAAATTTAAATATTTTCTTCATAGTGAAAAATAAATTGTGAAAATTAAAAAGTAACACTTGTTGAAGGAGTTCGGTAATAGATCCAGAATGCAACATTACTTATCCTCTCCTTAATAAACCTTGATAGGGTTATATTTCTCCCTTGGATTTATTGGAATCCAATAACCAAATAATAAATAAAAAAGTAAATTGGTCTTAATATGAAACAACAACCAAAACAAGACCCCTAGTCTTAAAAAATTATAATAACTAATAACCCACACTTTAATTATTGTGAGAAGAAAAATAAAGAGATGAAAAATATTGAGGTGTACTTTTTTCAAACCCTTTAAAAGGCACTCAAATCTCTTTAGAATATTTATAATAAATAGAAATATCAATAGTGAGAGTAGGTGGAAGAATATCCTTTATAAATGATAACAAGGTAGAAACATGGTTTGAAGAGAATTAACAAAAATAAATGTTATTGAAGTTATTGAATTATGGTTTCCTTTATATAATTGGTAATTGTTTGGAGGTCTCTTGAAAAAGAATGTTGTGGAAGGGTCAAGAATCGTTTAGTGATAAGAGTTTGGATATATGTTTGTATTAAATATCGAATACTCCATATGGATATATTTATAACTTTAATAGGACCCATAGGGGTATTGGGTTGATCCAAGGCTTTAATGATACAGAACAATTATTTTAGTAGAAGTATTTAATTCTTGTTGAATGATCTAGATCGAATCCACAAGCTAGATACTCGATGCCATCAGTAAGGCAGTATTCTTGATGCACCACACCAGTTATGTCTAAATTCCATCAGGTATTTAATGGGATTCCTGCTACTATGGTGCTTTTTTCCAGTGCCATTGGAAGGTTGGTGACACTCTAACAGGTGAAAAATTGGTACAGACTAGAAAATTCTTGAAGGAAGGCCTTCATCATTCATTTTATTCTTTTGATTGGTTTAAAGATAACCTATGGTTAATTTTAAACACGAAAACTAAGAAAAAAATAAAAAAAAAGGTTAGAAACACTTTTAGCGATGGTGGTAATAAAAATGAATTATATGTTAAATAGTAAGAACATCAAAAACAGAGTGACTTATCATAAACATTAAACTACATTGAAGTGTGTTTTAGGGGTATTTATAGGCTCGATTCATAATATTTTCCTTTTGAATTATGAAATTGTTACCACAAATAAGGTATGAAGTTACATGGTACTTCCCCCTCAATGATGAAAATGGCATCATGTCATGACTAATTTAATCTAATATGACCCCAAAGGATCACCTATTTAATCTTACATTGAAATTTTTTTACTCTAAAAAATTGAGTGCTTTGATAAAATATGGTAAAATATTGAATCTAATGTAATAATGTATTTATACTAATATAGTAAAGTATTTATTTTGACTTGGTGAAAACACATTAGTTGGTTTAATATTATATAGTATTGAATTTTATTGGCCTCATCTCATCAAATTGGATTATATGATGTTATATTGTAATACGTCCAAAAAAGATCTATATTATGACCCTGTAAGAAATATCTACAAAAAAATGGATATCCTTTCACAAATGAAGAGAATTATATAAATGATGAGGTTTCTTTAAGGTGAAAACTTTCCATTGCTATGTTTTCATCTAGTCTTCTTTGATGTGGTGATTAAATTTTTCAAGCATAAATAACAATATATTATCTTAATATGGAAGTATGTTTTTGTTTTTAGTTCAATTCAAGGTATCATTCATTATTATTTAATTTTTTATCCATATCCATTTAATTTCACCATGTCCGGAAAAGAGACATCCCATTGGTCAAATCTTCATGATTATAAAGTTCAATAATTTTTACCTTAATGATAAAAAATAGGTTTATTGCATTGAAGTTTGGTTTTAAATTCATTTCAGGTGGGTCACAATCATGTTAAGAAATAAATCACCCATTTCTGTTCAAGCTCTATGACTTTAAACTTAGAAATATTAATCATTCCATGTAGAGTAATCCTATGAAACATACACATTTTCCCTCCACAAAACATATATTTCTCAAACTAATGATTAATTTTTCCAATTCATATTAGGTAAGTTTCAATTAATCTAGTCACAAAACCCCATTTTGGTTTGCACTCTATGAACTTAAGCACAAAACCACTCATTGGTAAAATCTATGCAACCATAAAACTCATATATCTGATATCATGAAAATGCACAAGCCATTAAACTATATTTAAAAGATAAAAAAGTAATTGATATGTTGAAATACCTCAAATGGGGTCCTAAAAAATGGAATTAATGTTTTTACGTGATAATCCGAACCTTTTCATGTTTTAAGAAAAAATTAGAGCACAGAAGAAAAAAGAATAATAATAAAAATTGTTAGATTGAAAACCCAAAATAGGTAGAAAAGGTAAAATTCAAGTTTTCTCTAATGTTTCCCAAAACCTTTATATATTAGGTAAAAGTTAGATGTAAAAGTAAGGGAAATTATATGTATTTATGGGGTGTGGTGACTCAAGATTACACTTTACATTCTCCTTAAATAAATAATATATTAAATAGTGTGTTTCAAACACAATACCAAATTAAAATGAAACAAAGAATTGATATATTTTTAATATCAAATATGGATAGTAAAAAATATCCATTAAATTAGGTGGTATTAACTAAAGTTACCATATCATAAAATAAATAAAGTTGGAATAAATTTCAACTAGTATTAAAAGTCTTCCATATGAATCCCATTTGTCTGAGCTCAGAAGAGGGGTAGCATTGAAAAGGTTTTCCCTAGACTAATCCCAAGCTAAACTTGAGTAATTACAGTTTTAGAAAAAAATTATAGGAAAATTTAATATTGTAACACCCTATAATTTTAAAAGGGATAAACGTTAAAATGTTACTACCCTGGTCAACAAGGTACAACCTTATTTTTCTATTGAATGGTTTATTCATCAATTATAGTTAATTATGAATAGCTTAATTACATTACATTTATTTATTGGAAAGAATTAAATAACATTCATGATCCATTCATGTGTGTGGTTGGGCCTTAGGGAGAGGGCAACATGAGTATGAGGGGAAACTGGGGGACTAAATGTCACATTCATTACATTGGTATCAGAGGAGGAGCTTATCCATTTTGATTTAGAGGATATTCAAGTTTTTGTTATATATTAGGATGAGATATTTTTTGGAAAAATTTGAGCTCATAGGGTGACTTGGAATCAAGTACCATTGTTACGGAGTGGGGTTCTTAGACATTGGTAGTCAGGTGCCCCAGTGGTGCATCCTATTGTGGACATTGTCTGAGTTGGCATTGAGGATGTGGTGACAAGTGGCATGGTGGTGGGGTTAGTCGGTGGCACATCCTTGGTAGTGAGGTGTGACATGTTTTAGGGAGGTAGGATATGCCGGTATGAATGGTTGTGGTGTTATTCACAGATCAGATGTGGAGGTCCAGCAACAGGGTGGCTAATGGTGTCATATGGCATTGGCAGCTTAGTGAAGGAAGAGGTAGCTTGATTGGTTATCAGAAGATTAAAATGAGGGTATGATTCCCCAAGTTCAGTCCAAAAGAAGAAGGGGTTTTTACAGGGTCTCTGATCCTTGTGTCTCATAAACCATGTTCAAGGCCTAGAACCTGTGGGCCTTTGGTCCATGTAAGGTTACCCCTCGACCAAATTAAAAAGGGAATAATCCAAAAACAAAATAAAAATTTATGGCCTTCAGGCTTTCAGGATAAACTCTATTCCAATCAAAACTCCATTTATATCATTTGAGAAGGTATTATAACCCTTCAGTTTTCAAGTATCATAATGATACAATCATGGATACATTTCATGGGGTATCATTTGAGAGATAGAGTGTTGGGACTAAGTTGTATAAAGAAGTTTTTGATGATACTAGATGACTTTATAAAGAAGTTTGGTTTGATTTTTTTCAAAAATTGTTTACTATAAATCATTTTATTTTATTTTTTTTAAACCATAACACTTTGTAAAATTTTCTAATAACAGAAATTAGAAAGAGAAGGAATAATATAGGTTTGGAGGATGGTTTCCTAACTTATTTATCTCGGAAGAACTTATTGTATCTAAGAATTTAGGATGGCTTTTTTGATGAAATATTTTATCATCTATATTTTCCAATGTTTCAATGACATGAAATTTTCAATAACACAACCGAATGATGATTTTCTTTTCTAAAATTTTACAGCATCATATATCATGATCCAATAATCTGTTATAAAGGGGATAAATTTTTTTGGGTGTATAATGTTTTCATCTTAATGTTTTGGGGAGTTCATCATATAGTTTTTTGGATAAGTAATGTTTTTTTAAAGATTATAAAGTCTTAGAAGTTTATAATGATTAAAATTTGTGCCAGTATGATGCTTATGATTCTTATATTCAATGTTTATCATACATAAAGATGTTTCCTAAGTATAAAGGGTGATGTTGAAGAATATAAATAGATGAATTATTTGGATGAAGTCTAGTAGATAAATTATTTATACAATGTACCTTAAACAAAACAATTACAAAGTTTTAAAATTATTGTTGTTATAAAAAAATTAGATAAACCTTAAGTTAGAAATTTATAATTTTTTTTAGGAAATAAAATAGAGGAAATACAAAATGATGATGATTAAAGGGATCATATGATTTCCAATCAGACGAAGTCATCACACAAATGTTTACCAAAAGTTTGCTACAATTTCCATTAGAAAAAATATATAAAAGTCATGAAATTGAAAATTCTATAATATTAATGGATGAATATTTTTATATAAATACCATCATAAAAAGGATGGTGCATGAAGATATTTATAATATTATTTTGATGAAATACATTGAATAGAGAAACATTATATAGAATAAAAAGCCTAAAGTTAAACTAGATGAACGTGTTATATAAATTTTTGAATGATGTTTGTTGAGGAATAATCCGACGGAGACTCTTCGGATGCAACATTTTTATAATGTTTTATTTATAGAAAATATTCTAATAATTTAATATTGTTTTAATTTTTAATTTCACTACAATTTTTTCATATAGATATCAATAGTTATGATGTGGAGTTGGTCTTTTAATGTTCCAAATATCATGGAGTAAAATAGTGATACTCAGTGAGTTTTAAGGAATATCAAGAAGATTGTATCCACTAAATTTTCTTATATATATTCAATAACATTATATAATTGTTGAGAAGTTTTTGATGATTTCTTTTATTGGGAGTTTTAAATTTTTCGCTTTTAATGAGTGGGAAACTATATTTGGTTTTCCAGACTATGCTCCCTTGAATGTTTCTATATAAAGGGTGCTAGTACAATGTACGGTGATTGTACTATATATGCATGTGAAAATTGTAAGTGATGAAGGATTGGTTTTCACAGAGATTCCATACTAACTTCCGGAATATATTATTTAGAATGATGTTTCCAATCGACGAATCTCATGGTTGAGTTAGAAGTTTCCATTAATAATAGGAGTTATGATTTGAAGTGTTGTAGGAAGAACTTTCTAAATGAACTCGTCAGACGATGGTTCCAAGAGTTTTATATTAGGAGAAATATGATGAAACTGTAATAAGAAATCTATATAAATTTCTAGTATTCATTTTATGAACTTTACAGAAAAATATGCCTCAAAAAAGTTTGAATGAACTTTCTAGACAAACTTTTTGGATGGGTAAATCTAATGGAAATCTGACAGAAGAAGATCATACCTATTTCTTGGTGGGAAAGTGAATAAGGAATTTTTTTTCAATAATAAAAAAGTATAGAAGTAAAAGTAGTATAGTGAAAAGAATTTGAGACTATCAGTGATGGTTTCTAAAAAATTTTATAAAATATTTTTTATAACTTTTATCAAGGAAATCACATTCTCTTTTGTATTGATCATAGTGAAATGAAAGTGTAAGGATATCTATTTCTTTATATAAACACATAAAATGATTATTTTATTATTTATTGTGTGGTATTATATATTTCTAAACCATTCCAAGGATTAGATACTCTTTTTGAGTAGTGAACAAGGTAAATTCTTATTCTCATGTGGCTATTCTTGTGAGTTTCTTTTCAGAAAAGTTACAAATAATTAATGGGACATAAAGGTTGTTTCATAAGGAATATAACTTTAAAGAGAAATAGATCATATATTCACATCATTCCTATATTAGTGACCAAATAGACCTTACATGGGCCTTTCAATTGCTATCGAAGGTAGGTACCTTCATTAACTCTTTACAAAAGTTGTAAGAAAATAGAGGTTCATATGAATGTTCATATTTATATAAATAGTAAGGGGATTATATTTTTCAATTCAAATAATAATTATATATATATAAATAGAATGTTCCAAAATCTAATGTCTCTTATTTATGAAGATATTGAAGCTGTGATATATGTTTTACCTATACATGTTGGGAACATTCCTCTAACAATTGCTGATAAGAAAAATTTGGATAATGATGGGTGATACATATATGTTATTCTATCCTCACTCCATAAAAGTGAGTTTATTATAGTTAAAGTAATAGGAACTGATAAATAAATTTGGGATAATATGATACACATATATAAAGGAAATTTGAATGTTAATAAATCTATATAAAAAATCTGGAGAACGAAGTAGAAAGATATTAGCATAGGTGATTTTGAATCTTTTTGTGACATCTTTATAAGATTTTATCCCATTGTAATCACTATAATATTCCTTAGTGAGAAGATGGAAGTTGAAACTATTGTGGAAAATATATTACGAATTCTTCCTAATATGTTTGATGATAATGTTTCGTAATTAGAATTTGGAGATCATAAAATTGTATCCTTTTATTATCTATATATCACTCCAATTACATATAATATGAGAAGATAAAACAGTTATAAAGATCAAATAATAGGTAGATCAATAAATTTACTTCAAATATACCAAGAAATAAAAATCCAAGAAATTTCATGGTGATGAAAAAGTTATCGACTCCAACATTTGAAGGTAAGGTTAGTAAAAATTTTGATGAATATATTTCCATATTTTCTAAAAATGTGAAAAGTGGCACAGGAAAGTAAAAAAATGGAAGTTACAGATGATTTTTTTTGTTTTCTAAGATTTTTGTAACTTTGTTATAAATTTCCCATGAAGAAGGAATAAAGAATAAAGTTATATTGATGATAGGAAATAAATAATCACCTTTAATAATAATATATAAAAATCCAAATCATATTTCAAGGGAAGGGATAAAAAGTTCTCTAAGTCAAAAGGAGAATATTTTTATATAAGGATGATAGAGGTGACAAAATTGAACAATAATATGAATCTTTAATGGTAAATCTACTAAAAACAATTTTATTACAAGAGTTAATAATGAAAAGATAATCATTTATGAAAGTAGTAGTTCTAAATAAGAAGTGACTTGTATGGAGTTTATGATAAAATGAGAGTTGAAAGAATTTCTTTTAAATATTATAAGACATGAAAGAGATGAAGAGAAGTCAAAGAAAAATAATATATTAGAAAAAAATAAAGAATATATTCATAAATAAAAATATATTTTTCTCAAATAGATTGATATTGTGAATAAGGAACTTGATTAAGAGAAAAATCTTGACATTGATATTGATGAAAATATTAAGGTAAAGGAAGAAGAGTTATAATTTATTAAACAAAAACATTCTAAAAACAAGTAAGGAATTTAAAATTTATAAGACTCAATTATATAAGTTGGTAAATTATTTAAAAAATGTAAGCCAAATAAAGATCATAAAAACATATTAGTAAAGGTTAATTAGAATAATTGAGACATACAGGAAAATAATATAGTTGATAAAACCATATATGTTTCCAAAAACAATAATGTTTTAAATTGTGAGGTTTATAATATTTAAAGTTTTAAATAAATAAAGACAGTAAAGGTGATTTTTTTGGATGAAAATAAGTCTGAGATAAGGATGAAAATATATTAAGATGAAAAAACTTTAGAGTGCAGCAAAGTTCCAAAATGGAAAGTAAGAAAGTTAACGAAGGGCGGGTACACAACCGTAGATAGTATCGATGTTTTAGAGTAAAATATTACATCTATAGTTATTTTGGGTAATGGAGGGGGGTTCCCTATACTGAATATGATCTAGTTCAATCACTAATGTTACAATAATTCCAAGAAAATCTATAAATATAGTTTTAGGTGGGATTCAACCCACTCAAAGAATGTGGCCTGAGAAAGGTGGTGTAAATATTGAAAATATTTTCCAATCCTTTGAAATTATTTGTAAAATATGGTACTAGCCTAGGAATCTTTCTAAAGGATGTATTTTCATGTTTTGATCAAGAAAATGTTTTTATAATAAATCTAAAAATCCATATGTGAAGTACGGAAAACGTATGGAAAAAAGATCTTGTTGTTGAAACTACTCTCAAAACATCAAAAAGAGAAAGACCCTGGATTTTTGAGTTTAGGTTCCACTCACATATGATTTGATATTTTAATATATTGAATAATGTGAAATATTATATAGATGGTACAATGAATTTTGGAAATTATAAGTAACTTATAATAAAATGAGTTGGATCTGTAGTCATTGGGGAAGAAAGGTTAAAATCCAAACGAGAATTGTTTATTGATGGGGTAAAACACAACATGTTAATTATTTCACAAATTTTTTATAAAGTAAATATATTTTATTTTAGAAAATATTATTTTCTGAGATTGGAGATGAATATGGGAATGTTTTAATGAAAGACCAATGAACTAAGGGAAATTTGTTTCATGTTGGTTATGTAGAAAGTACTTTCTATCTTAACATGGTGGAAGAAAATAAACTGTAGAATAAGAGACTGGGGAAATTTTTTTGGAGTTATATGAGAAATATAACCAAGAGAGATGGTATTTTTCGTATTCTTGATATGACAAGAACAATATATTGGATTTATTCCATTTTCATGAAAAGGAAGATAAAAAACTCATTTCATAAGAAAGTTGAGATACGATCAACTCTTCCCTTGAAGATGATTCACTTTGATATTTATAGTCCAATGAGTAAACAATAAATAAATAAAAATAAGTAATTTATTTATTTCACTAATTATTTTTCTCACATTACAAAGATTATGTTTTTAAAACAAAAATTCATGCCTCTAGAAATGTTTAAGAGTTTCAGGATAAGAGCAGAAAAAGAATGTGGATATTCTCTAAAGAAGTTACATACATATAAAATTGGTGAATATAAAAATTTGGTTCTCGATGATTATACTAAAAATCATATAATTAGACATGTTTTTATTACACCATACACACCACACACAAAAAATACTGTTTCTAAAATAAAAAACAATTTTTTGGTAGAGATGGTGTGAATAATGTTGATTGAATATGATACTTATCATTTTTTTAGGAGGTAGGATATCAATGAAGTAGTTTATATTAAGGAATTATTTTTATAGATACTGAATTATAATATGTAATCTTGTGAAATTTTTTATAATTAAACTCCTTGTTTGAAGCACCTATGGGTGTTCAAATGTCCTTAAATTATAAAAAAAAGGTGTAAATCTTACAAAGTTTGATCAGTGAAGTGTTAAAGGAATGCTTATTGGATACACTTCTAATGGTAGATGATACAAAAGTTTTAATGGATAAGAAAAATATTCCTGATTCTATATATGTAAAAGTTGTTGAAAAACTGATATAAAAGTTTGACATATACATGAAGATGTGGAAAATGGTTAAGATGAAGAGGATGTGGTTGTGGTTGTGTAACATGAAAAATATCTTAACTATAGTAACAATATTGATGCTTCACAATATGAGGATTTAGACTCATATGTATATCATTTTATGAGGAACAAATTCATAAATATTATCCTAGGTTGAGGAAATAGGTGGATTTTTATAACATTATGGGATATCAAAAAAAATACGTTAAAACTAGATGATCTCCAAAATATATTTTAAACAAATAATTATATTCATAGGTTTATCAAAAAGATATTAATGAATACAAGAAGCATCATATGTGTATTGAGGCACTAAATGAAGAGTTCTATCATATATTGAAGAATGATACTTGGGAAATTATACCCAAGAGAAATAATAAAAATATTATTGGTATAATGTGGGAATTTCAGAACAAATTAATTGAAGATGGTGACGTGTTAAAATTTCATGAATATTTTTAATGGTTACTCACAAATTAAAAGAATTGATATTTATGATAATTTTTCTCCAATGGATAGATTATAATGATCAAAATATTTCAAATTAGCACTGTATATTGAGGTTATAAATTTTTTCAAATTGATGTAAAGTCTTATTTTCTTAATAGATCTCTTGATAAAAAATTGTATATTTAAAAGCTATGTGGATGTGTGATTGTGAATGATAAAATTTCTATGTATAATTTGAAGAAATATTTATATGGGTTGAATAAATCTTTGACATCTTGGTATTCCAAATTGGATACTTTCTTAAGTAAGTTAAACTTAAAGAAATTAATATTTAATAGTAACCTCTACATAAAATAAAATCATGATGTTTTCCTTATTGTGATTGTTTATGAGGATGATATTATCTTTGTTAGGAATGATAAATAAACCTGTAAAGAGTTTAATATGGAGATGAAAAAGCTATTTTAAATTTTCATGCTTGGATAAAAGAAATAATTTTTTGGCTTATGAATCTTATAAGGGAATAAATATATTTTCCTATTACAGGAAAAGAATGAAAAAAACATCTATGTATGTTTTCCATTAAATGTTAAAATCAAGTTTTCACAATAATTTCAGTGGGATACAAGTTAAAAAAATATGGAGAAGGGGAAAATGTTTCCCTTAAGAAGTTTAAGAATTTTTTGGTTTTTTTTTATATCATACATCTTCAAGTTCAGATATTTTTAATACTATTACCTTATGTGAAATATTATAAAGTGCTCAAAAATAATCACACCACATGATAGGAAAAATAATTCTCATCTATATCAAAGGCACAACCTATTTTGGTATAAAATATGAAATATTAGAAAATATTGATTTGTTTGTCCATACAGATATGGATTGGGAAGGAAATGTTGATTATACAGTATCCACATCTGGTGGAGTTTTATTGCAAAGGAAATATTTTTAAGTTGGAATACAAAGAAGAAAAATTATATAACTCTCATCATGAATGTAACTAAGTATGTGGCTAACACTCAAGATTTAACATAATATATGTGGATGAAGAATCTATTGTAAGATTTATTTATGATGTTGAAATAACCCCTACTCTTGGATTGTGATAATAAAATTTTTATAAATCTCATTAAAAATATAGTGAAACATTCTTATTCAAAGCATATTGATATCAAATATCACTTAATAAAAGTGCATGTGGAGAATAATGAACTGAAGCTAGATTATATTACAATAGTAGATAAAGTCGTTGATATATTCACAAAACATTTTCTAAAGAATATTTTTTATAAACTCAGGTTGAACATGAATTTTCTAAGTTGGATCAAGAACAGTGAGAGGGGGAGGTGAATTAGTGGTCCCTTTTCTATATTTATAAGAAAGTTTATTAAATTATTTTAGAAAAAATTCATAACCTATAAAACTTTTTAGAGATATGATCCACTCATAAAAAGTTATCAACATCACATTTAACATGAAAGTTATACAAATATGGTGCAGTACATGATATTTATATGTTTTAATAAAAATACATACTCCTTTACATGTTTTATTGTCCCAAAAAAATAGATTCCTTTATTATATTATTTCTAGAATATAAAGGAACAAGTAGAAAATAGTTCTACAAAACAATAGTCAAATTTTCTAATGTAGTCGGTTATACCCCCCCCCCCCCAACTATCATTTTTGTATCCACTTTCCCATAGCTGGTTATACACCCTAGAAAAAATCCTTTTTAGTAACTGGTTAGAAACTACAACTACATGGTTCTTTCCTCTTATTTTCTAATCCAATTTATAAATTTATTCACTTCTTCTACAGGTATGCATAATCAAATTCACCTATATACAATATTCAAGAAATAAAAAAATCTATAAAGAACATTTTATTCTTGAAACTTACTCTGTATTGTAAACATATCTTAATATGTTCAAACTCAATATTTCTAGAAATTATATATATATAATATAATTAAAAAATGTCAGTCTGATTAGAATCCATCCAATAACCTATGTCTAATGGTCTTTATCTCATCTTCTCCATCTGATTCTACTTTTACCCTTCATACATCAACTAAATAAATAATTTGATCAAAAAATCACATCTTCTTCATATAATGGAACTCCACGCTATTAGACTTCACATTAATGGATCTCACTCTTATGGAACATCTCTCCAGTGGACCTTTATATAGTGGACTCACTCTGTTGAGTGTTTCTATGATTTTATCATGTTTAATAAAAAACAACACTATAGAATCCCATGTTTTTTAGACCATATAGAATTCTAATGGATTTTGATCTTTTTACTTTTCAAGATGGGTCATTTTACAAACCATGATTCAGATTGAAATTCCAAGAATTATACCACTTGAACATTTTCTTGGTCTTGGGTGATGGACCTATAGGTCCCATGGGAGTCTTGTCTAGTTTCAAGAGCATCGCGGTTAGAAATCACATGTTTTGAGGGTCTTCATAGGGCTCACAGTTTTTCTAAAACTAGGCAGCCCCTAGCAGGAAATTGTGTTGACTTGTGTAGGTGTATAGAGGTTGTGCATAAGGCCTATGAATAGTTTAAAAATCCTTGTTCATATCCCACATGGATAGTGGAAAGAGGCAGTACCTATGAACAATTATCTATAAGGTTGGAACATGGTATCCAAATCATGTGGCCATCCCTTGTGGGGTTCCTTGAGTTCCCAATAAAGGTAACATGGTTTGATAAATTTTGTAGACCAAATAATGTTCCAAGTACCTATTTTAAAAATTAAATTAAATTAATAAAAATTAAGATAAAAACTAAACTAAACTCTCCACTCCCACTCTTTTTCACACGATGCACACCCAACCCCATCTCCCATGGTGTGCATGCGATCTCCCCCTTGGATCCCTCTACATGCATCTCTCCCTCCAGAATTTCATCCTGATTCCCATTTGAATATTCCAGGTAATACTCATGGATCTCTCTTTTACCCTTTTACTATGTTTTCCCCTCTCTGGAACTTATTGAGGTGAGATCTAACCTTAGGGTTTAGGGATAATACAAATTTTGGTTTTCTTATGTAGCTTGGGTATGTGAAGGGTCTCTCGGGATGTCTCCTTACATGTTTTGACATCTACCACCAAATTCAAAATGGATTGGATTGATTTGGATTTCTGATATTGAATGATGTAAGGTTTTTCATCCATTATTTGGTGTCACCTATTTAATATGGGATATTTTATGATTTTTAGTTCCTTCTAGGTTAATTAAATTGATTGGTGGCTCCTGGAGGACTTTTCCGCATATATGTAGGTATATATATATATATTCCTTGTACATATTACCTTATGGTGAGGGGAATATGTAATTTTTATTAAGGTGTTTATATATATATATACAGTGATGCATGTGTTTTCATGTGTGAAATAATCATTTTCACTGAATATTTAAATGTTAATGTTTTCATTTTGGTTGTTTTTCTTTTAAGGTAGGATCCCTATCCTTGACAATTTAAATTTAATAATTCTTTAAGTTCATATTTTATTTGGTTAAATTATGTTTTCCATTTACAAATGATTTTTTTGATAAACAAAGACATGTTTTTATAATAAAAACCCCTCCAATGTCGGTGTGTTTCCTTCTAAGCTAAAAGGTATTGATCTATTGTTTAATACTTGTTTGGATTAATGTTTTCTGGTTTCCCTATGCTTGACAACATAGTGTGATATAACTCAGGTTTAGTACATGGACTCTAATGGAATTACAAATGGATTTTTTTCCTTTATAAACATTTATGGAACCGTTGCACCTTCTATTCACCATCTTGTTCCTTTTAACTTGAATTTTCCATTCTTGAACTACCCATGTGGTTTGTTATTATGCTTTCTTAGTCATAGAAATATTTATTATAACAAAAGGGAGTTGGTTTACTTAGTTTAGATATGGGTTGCATCTAGAGAATGTTGATTCTTTTTGACTAAATGGTTAATATGAAACATGAATATCTTTTTAGTAGATGTCATGCCTTCTTACCTAATTCCATGTTACTATGATTTGTTTTAATTGGTTTAATGAATTAAATTTAAGTTGTTAAAAGAGTGGTAAAATGCATTTGGTGGTTTTGTATTGTTTAAAGGTTAAATTAAACAAACAAAATGGAAATTTGAGTGGGTAAACACATGATATATGTATATTTTGAATGTGAATTGTAACAATGAGAGGGTATACCACATAGTTACTTTGATTATTAAATGGAATACATGAGGGGGTATACTCATGAATGTAACTGGTTATGTATTTCGATTAATTAGTGGGTATAATAATTATATGAATTGAGTGTAAATGGTTAAATATAAGTGGGTACACATATATGTTGTCGAATGACAAATGATTTGAATTTGATGATTAATTTAATAGATGCCATGGACAGTTCTCCATTGATCTTGAATATGGTAGTAGATGCCTTGAGTTGAGTATTCCCCTTGGTTCTTGATTATGTGGGATATCTTAGGCTTTGCTACCCCCTGGACCTGGATTTCTTGGACTCACATAGGACATGTCCTGTATGACATGATCATTTGACTGCAACTAGTGTGTTTACCAATTTTCTATCAATATGATCATGGGACTTGATAAAGATTCATTGGCCTTTGACACCTTATATCCATCCCTTCATGATCTGAAAATTTTACATGCCGCACGACCGTGAGGTATATGATACATTTGGTTATGCAACATGGCCATGGTAAATTGTAACATGTGTTATTATACGACTCGTTCATGGATGTTATGAATATTCTAGATGAATGGAAAGGTTATGTTGCTTATTTTTGTGTTATTTGTAGCTACCTTGTTATAGGATCTTGACTATCTTGTGCCAGGATCCTTTAGAGTATATTTTAGTATCGTTAGTTTAGAAGTTTACATGTCATGGGAATATTTACTTGTATTTACTACTTATTTCTTTACCTGCACACTACCATAATTTATATCACATGAAATGGATTGGTCTATACATTATCGGTGTTGGTCTAATGGGATGTTATCTCACGCACTTCACGATTACCATTGGTACCTAAGTAGACCTTCTATTTTTCAGGGTTATGGATATTTCATTGTGTTTTTTCTTATACCAAAGGACTTAGGAGCACAGGACTAAGTTGGAGCTTAAGAATCTCATGGATATCACCTTTGGGATTTTTAGATATTTAATTTACTTGAGTCCTATTTTTTAATGAATTTTAAATCACATTTTATGATACTCTTTTATCTTATCTAACATCATCTAGAATGCATGATTTTTATTAAACTGGTGAGGGAAATATTTTATATTCAGTTGTTACTAAATTTTTCTTCTACTAATTTATCATTGCTTTACACTGCATCTATTATTTCTTGCTATTTTTTCTCAGATAAACTGTTGTGATACTTTAACATGAGGTTATATTCTCCCCACTAAACTACCTTTACCACCTCACCACTAGTTGACAGCCTCCAGTGTATGAGGAGATTCTCTTGAGACCATGTTGAGACCCATCTGGCTATTAGTTTAGTGGTCAGTCAGGCCGAGATGTTACAAAGTGGTATAAGAGACCCTTTTTCCCTTGTATTACAATTTTAGGCTGGTAAAAAGGAGACTATGAATGTTTCAGTGCTGGGGAAATAGTTTGCTCTTGTGAAAGATCACTCCACATATAAGAAATGACCAAGCGTCCTGGTCTGAAAATGTTGTTCATTTTGTTTTATATTATACTTGATTATTATTTCACATTGAGTGAATGGTTTATTTTCCACTACTTATTGGTTCAATGGTTTTGTGTAATTTTTTAAGTTTTCTGGGTATGGAATGGATGAGGAATTTCATGCATCACTATAGGTACTCATAAATTCACATTTCATACATATTTCATGCCATGTAGTTTCATTATTAGGAGTCCTGCCAATTTTAGTTATGTGCTTGGGTGTTATAACATGCTTATTTTGACTTTTTTAGGTATCTTTTAGCATGAAAATTTATTTATAATGTTTTTCCTGTATTGTAACATGCTTCTATAATTATATTTCATGCTTTTATGTTTTTCAGCCTATTTCACGGTTTTCATATCTTGTTATAGCATGTTAGTTTGATTTGTATTTGTGTGGTCGGTTGCGATTAATACGGGAGCCTATATTCATTTGTAAGGTATATGGTATCGTTATAGCTATGAAAAGGTAACTCTAGTATTCAAACCATTTTAAAATTATTTTATATTTCAATTGTTAATGTTAATTGATTTTGATTAAATGGGATCCAAGTTCCACCAGTAAATTGTATCAGCGATTTATGGATTGGTTTATGGTCACCCATATGATACCACTATGCATGATCATAATATATTACGAAAAGGTTAAATGTGAAAATTTGTTTAAATTTAATCTTAAATAAATTTTTTATCTACTAAATGTACAACTAGATCCAATTAGGTCAGTTGGGGAATTCTTTTATGAGATAAACTGTTATGGGTTTTTATTCTTTCTATTGTTAAACAACTGCTATTGGGTTTCTTTTTTAAGAACCTTGGTTGGTTTAATGGGATCCTTGTGGGTTGCCTTGTCTATTAAAAATAATTTATATGATAAATCTACAAATTATGATGGTATGTCAAGAAAATTTAATGTTTCAAAATAATGTTTTATATAACTTGCTTGATTTTCCCTTAGGTATTTGGTTAAAATCAAGTGCCAAGTATTTTTTTAAAAAATGGCACTTGAGGTTTTTTTTAAATTCTTTAAAAAATTTAAAAATTGGAAGTGAATTAATGAAGTGACATTAAAATTGAACCAATAGTGGTTTCTCTTGATTAAACCCTCTTGTAAGGGTAGTTTAAATGCTTCTTGTGGTATGATTTGAAACTGAGACATGAATGTTTATCTGTATGATGATTGTTTTAGCAATGTCTTAGATGATCGTCTTTAGATCATAGTAAAATATATTTTCTATGAACTATTTATAGGTGCAACACCTATTCTTTGTATGGGGCCATCCCATGGTAGGTATCACCCTTAGAGACTGAAATTTCTATTTAATACCATGATTTTTCTATGTCTTGGTGTTGTTTGAGTGATGTTGTAACTAGTAGGAATTTTAGTTTTTAAAAATTAAATCTATGTTCGGATGGGTGATAACTTCATACTGACCCTTGATATGGGAATAAGAATCGAGTAATGCTCGGTTCGGTAGGATCAACACACCTCGGGCATGGTCTGTTATTTATTAGGTCATGCAAACCTCTTTTTCGTCAGTGACAGATGACACGATATGTCATAAAAGTTAGTGGTTGTATGAGATGATGTTATTTTTATCCATTTTATGTTTTATCCATATGATACTTGATTTTATAGGGAAGGCATGCAATGAATAGTACTCAAGATGTTCCTTTTTACCTTGTAAACTCAGGGTAGTATGTGTTGGTATACACGATACCTGTCAAGTGTTAAAATTTGTAACGAACTAGTTGAGTTTGGTGTAACCATAGATCCTTGTGTTCTTGAGTACATTCTTGGGTCATCTCTAGAGTATAGGGACCTAGGAATTATAGAAATTGGTTCTTCCTGCTACTCAAGAGGACAATCTAGGACTTAGGTATTTTGACACATCAGTCATTCTAATTTTATATTTCATGATAAATTATTTGGCATGGTGATTGTGGTTTATGGAATGTTACACATGCATTTAAGGTGTTCATGAACTAGTGAGCTTGTGAGTGGTTGGTATCGTTCTTTTTTACCACTAAGACACTCCTAAGGTGAGGATAATCACTTCAGTTCTAGTGTACATGTTGGTGCTTGGTCGGTAGCATGACATTGATATGGTGGATGTGTAAGCAATATTTGGAAACACCTTTTGTCTTGGAGGGACAAAAGTGATTAATCTTGAGAGATCATAAGATGACTTGGGTGGTAAAGGTATGTAATATGATAATAGTGATGCACCGATAGGTAAATCTAAGCTTCTTTCAAAGGAAGTAAACCATTAAGTGGTTCGACTCTTGGTTTTCATGGTTTTATCTTAGTTTACTCTTTTTAAAGAGATTAGAATGTCCCCTATCTTAATGTCTTCTTGGGTTCACTGAGAGATCATTGGTTATATGCCACTCTAAAGCTTTATTGGTTGTTGGTCATGTTCTGTGGTCTTTATATGTGTTAAATTCTAGATGTGTGGTTATTTTTTAGGAATGTTTAGTTTAGAGTGATACTTGGGTTCCCATGTAAGAACACATTAGATGAGCTCTTGGACTCTGGCATAATGAATCTGATGTTATCCGGGATTGGTTTTTGAGCTCAAAGGCGGTGTTTAAAGGGTAATTAATTCTAGTGGGTAGGATCTAGGATCCACCTTTGTACGTTTTGAGGCATGAAAGTTTAAGTAACCATTGGATTGTTTGAGAGGAGAACGACATCAGAGGTTAGGTATATACTTTAGTGTACGTATTCTCTATAAATGCAACATGCATTGGGATAAGTCATTGCAGTTTTGTTTGTAATATACCATCCATCTAAGTCAATCATTCTTTTTGATGGTCAGCTGGAGGTTCCTTCACTCATGGTTCTTCTTGTTTAATTTTTATGGTCTATGAAGGACCGTTTTCCAGCACATCGTCAGGAGGAGGTGAGTGTTGTATGGGTGAGCCATGGTTTTCATAGAAATTCAGATTTACTTGGCCATGAGTTTGATGGAGAATTAATGATTTAACCATTTTTAAAATCATGTAGGATTGATGCCTGAACACAATGAAGAGTGACTTGTATAGAAATTCAAATGGTGTAAGAGTTATAGTTTAGAATTGGAAACTTCTCTAACGTTAGATCCTAAGGTGGGGAGCACCTTTGTTCAGTTTTAAAGAGGTGATAGTGATATTGTGTCTCTAGTTTAGTGGGCTTGGTTAATCACCACTTTGATGTTTCATTTGGGAATTGATCTTGGTCTTGAGTTTTGATGCCTTAAATTCCCTGGGCTTGTGGAATTATTTAAGGTATGTTTGGAGTTTGGAAACACAATGAGACCATCTGAATGGTAAATCACACCCTTTTAGGTAGGGTGATATTTTCATTGTCCCCATATACTTCTTGGGGACATGAAGTTCTAAGGTGGGGAGATTTTAGAATCCCATGGTTTTGGACTGGATGTAATTCCAAGGGATTTTGAACTTTTGCATTTACTGGAAGGGATATTTTACAATCCAAGCTTCATAATGAAATTAGGAAATTTATATCACTTTAAAGTTTTGTTTTTGGGATTGGGTGAAGGCTTGATAGGTCGCTTGGGTCTCTCATCGAGTTTCAGAATATTTGGGGCTATAAATCACAGTATTTTAGGGTCTATAGAGGGCACAATGTCTGTTTAAAAACATGCGGCCCCTAGAAAGAAATCATGTGGCCTTACGAAAGTGGATATATGTTGTGTTCATAGGCTGTACACATTTACCAAACCATGAACCTAGCCTGTATGGTTAGAGGTAAGAGAGAGTACCTAAACACTATTCACAAAATTGTTGGCAAATGGTTTACAAATTGTTTATCCATCCAATGCGGGGTGCTGGAGGTGCAAAGTAAAATGTGCACAGTTGGCGAAAAATTTAATAAACCATATAACCTGAACCATACACTGAGTCCCTATTTTAAAAATTAAATTAATTTAATTATAATTAAACTAAAATAAAAACAAACCAAAACTCTCCACTCCCACTCATGTTTCACATGACACACACCTAGCTGCCCTCTCCCATGTCATACACACAACCTCTCCCTTGGCTCCCTCCTTGTATGGACCTCCCTCTTGGATTTATTCTTGATTACTCTTTAAATATTCAAGGTGACACTCATGGATCTATCTTCTAGCATTTTCAGAATTTTTCCCCTCTCTCCATCACCCTATAAATTTAATAATTCTTTAAGTGCTTCTTTAATTATGTTGAATTATTATTTTTCTTTGATAAATTATTTTTTTGAGAAAAAAAGTCTTGTTTTTATAATAAAACCCCTCCAACAAAGGTATGTTTCCCTCTATATTATAAAGTATTGAAAAGTTTCTTAATGCTTATTTTTATTAATTCTTTGTGTTTTTCCTATGCTTGATAATATATTGTGATATAAGGCATGTTTAGGACATGGCCTCTAATGGAATTAGGAAGTTGAGTTTTCCACTTATAAACATTTATGGAAATATTGCACCTTATAAGTTCCATCTTATTCCTTTTCACTTGAATTTACCTTTCTTGAACCACCCAAGGAGTGTGTTCCTATGTTTTTGTAGTTAGGGGAAGCTTAATTATAACTAAATGGAATCAGTTTACTTAGTTTAAATCTAGGTTGCCTATATATCATATTGATGCTTTTGATTAAATTGTTAATATGGAACATGAATATCTTGTTAGGAGATGTCATGTCTCCTTACCAAAGTTCATGTTAGCATTTCATGTTTGAATTTGTTGAATGCATTATATGTAAATGGTTAAATGAGTGAGAATACTCATTTGGTTGGTTTGAAATTTTTAAAGGGTTAATTAAAAAATGAAATTTTCAGTGGGAAGCCACATTTTAGATGTATATTTTGAATGTGAATTGTTACAACAAGTTGGTATACTCCTTGGTTTCTTTGATTATGAAATGGGATACATGAGTTGGTATACTCATGAGATGTAATTGGTTATGTACTGTGATTAATGAGTGGGTATACTCACTGTATGAATTGAATGTAAATGGTCATATTTGAGTGGGTAGAATCATATGGTGTTGAAATTTAAATGATTTGAATTGGATGAATGATTGAATATATTCCATAGAAAGCTCTCCATAGATCTTGAATGAGGTGGTGGATTAATTGGGCTGAGTATGCCCCTTGGGTATTGATTCCATGGGATGTCATTGGAATTTCCACCACTTCGATTCTAACTTCTTGCATCACATAGGAAATTCCTGGTATGACATCCTCCTAGGACCCCAACCAATTCCCTTACAGATTTTTTATTGAGATGATCATGGGACTCGATGATGATTCATTGTTCTTTGGAACCTTGGATTCAGTCCTTCATGGTCTAACACTTTGACATATGCCATGGCCATGATTTATATGATACATTCGGTCATACGGCATGGCCATGGTAAATTGTGATATGAATGATTATATAGATTGGTTGAGGATGTTATGACTCTTCTAGATGAATAGAAAGGTCGTGTTTATTATTTCTGTGTTATCTGTAACTAGCTTCTTATATGAGCTTGACCATCATTTGTACAGATCCTTGAGAGCATATTTTTAGTATCATTGGTTTAGTATTTTACATGCAATGGGAATATTTAATTGTATTTACTACTATTTTTTTTTACCTACACACTACATTAATTTATATTGCATGAAACGGATTGGGATAGAAACCATGGGTGATGGCCTACGAGATGTTATCTCACACCCTACTTGGGTACCATTGGTACATGAGTAGACCTTATTATTTGTGGGGTAATAGATCATTATTTCTATTATTTTCTTGTAATTTAGGACTTAGAAGCATAATACTGAGCTGGATCTCTGGATGCTCATGGAGATTACCTTTGGGATTTTTATTTCTTTTCTTTACTTGAGTCTTATTTTGTACTGAGTTGTAAATACTAATGTATGTTACTCTTTTATATTATGTATCATCGTCTGGAAGGCATGATTTGTATAAAATTGGGTAATCCATATTCAGTATTCAATTGTTACTACATTTTTCTTCCTTTGTCTATCATTTCTTTACACTACATCTGAAATTTCATTTTATTCTCTATCTAATAAATTTTTATGCTACTCGAGCATGAGGGTATAGTATCCCCACTAAACTACCTTTACACCTTCATCACTAGTAGGAATCCTCTAGTTTATGGGGAGATCCACTTGAGGCCATGTGGCTTCCAGTCTAGGTACTAGTTTAGTGGTCAGTCGGGCTAGGATGTTACAGACACTCAGGTTGGGATCTCAATACTTATCATAATAATTTCTGGGTGTCATCTCTCCACATGTGTAAATAGTGCACAATTACAACTATAATTCACCCACTATTTATAAGCATCCCAAAATAGAAAATGTGGGAGAGATAATTCTTCTCCCCACTTAATGAAATTCAAAAATCATGAATTTCATGTTCATTTTAGTCTTCATCAATGTGTATTACAAATATTCTCAATATTTTCAGATCCTTCTCAAATTTTATTGAATCTTCACAAAACATCAGACTTCTTCGAATTTATAGATAATTATTCAATATTATTATCTAAGTCTGATCTTTATTTTTTTGGTGACTATGATTATTCTTTAATCTTCTCCTTCAATCCAATGGGATTTCTTATAGAAAATATTTCTGGTAGAATTTCTCATCAAAATATCATCTAATAACTTCACCAATTAGGACTCTGCAACATTTTTTCTTGACTCAATTGAAACATACTCATTTCATTTTATCTTAATCCACTAAATAATAAAAACATCATGATCATTTATTTCTCTGATGTTATGGGTCCATTGAAAATGGTTTACTATATTTTTGAAACTTCTTTAGACATTATCCATAAGAAAACACTTTATATACAACTCAATACTTCTCAAATTTTCAGTCACTTCCCGTTATGATAACACACTACATACATTTTCTCAGACCAATAAAATGATTTTGATTACAAAAGTGAACTCCCCTTCTAAGTTTACTTTTGTAAAATAAATTGGTGGCGTATATATATAGTTTGGTGTATTGAAGTCAATGTCATACAGATGAATAGGTCAAATAAGATATCTGATGTATCGGTGTCAGATTATTAATTTCTGATTCATGGAAACTGACGATTGATCTAATTTATTGGTTTGTCTGATGAATTTTATAGTATGATGGATCCGTTGATTAGCACTTTTGAAAAACCTTGATCTTCAGTAAGATCAAACTCCCTACATTCAGACAAAATCTACATCCCTTGAATACTACACTGATGAACTGTGATCGAATGCCTCTGAATTGGTATTCTCCTCTCTTCTATAAACTCCTTCTTGTATCAGGACTTCTTAATAATTGGTGAACCTTTGAATAATTAGTGAAGCATTATTAGACTTGGTTTGATCTTAACCTATGTCTTATCATCATTGTCCATATATCTCTATCCAAAATTGTGTTTTGATTTGTCTTAATACATTCCTCTATATATGATACAAACTAGTGAAGAAAATCTTTTTAAATGTCTATTTTTTATTCTTTTTTAAGTCAATTATTAGCCACCATTATTAAAGGGGATGTGGTAAATATGTTTTTAACATTAGGTAAAAAAACAAGCATTGATGGAACTAATTTTTTACGTCTTTTATTTAATAACAGACATAAAAAATCATATACCACATTGCTTCCTATATAATTGACATGGAAAATCTTCTCCATAAAGGGTTTTTTACATTTTTTATATAATAATCGACATAAAAAAAACCTATTCCGTGATATTTTCTACATAACAGACATCAAAAGATTCGATATTAAAGGTTTTTTACATATATTATTTTATAACCTGTCTAAAAACCCATTTTCCATGTGGGTTATGAAATAACCGACGTTTAAAAACAGAAAAAATAGTTTTTTGACATCTGTTACTTTATAATTGAGATTTTTTTAATATTTCATTTAAACCTTCCAATCCATATCCAACCAAACAAACAAACAAATATAAACAAGAATCAAAAAAACTAGAAAATAAATATTCATAATTAAAATATTTAAAATTAAAATTTTAAATAAAAACAAATTAAATCTAACCAAAACAACTAGAAAATACACATTTACAAATACAACATTCAAAATTACAATATTCACACAAAAAACTAAAATCTAACCAAACCTGTGAAATTATTTTCCCATTCCACTTGTAAGTGTGTGATATATTGTGCACTATAAAGTAAATATTCATCAAAAAGCTTTAAATTAAAAGGAAAGTATTTAAAATGTATAATGGATAAAAACCAAGGAAATATTAAGGAATAGTTTATCAATAAATATATTTTGTTTGAACTTTTTAATTTTTCCTATTGTAATTATTTCATAAATAAATCTTAAAACATAATATCTACATTTTTTGAAACCTTAATGTTTACGAAATTTATTTTTAAATAATTTTTTCAGTTCAAAATAACATTTGTATGTGATATATCCAAAATTCACTTATTATAAAATAAAATTCACCTTTACTTTTACATATTTTATCTTGGCACTCTTTTTCTTTGTGGTCAGTCGAAATAAATTCCATATCTTATTAGAAAATGTTAACAATAAAATAAATTTAAAATCAATTATAATATAAACAAGTATTAATAAATTCAAACTTGTCGTCCCAATACATACTTAAAATTTTGTCACACTTTTCCATGGATAGAGTATAATATATAAAGTGTCTTCTACCTTGGACAAAAAACACCTAACATCAAATATCCACTAATATGAAATAAAATTTAATTCCATTGGTTATTATATTAAAAAATATATAACACTTTTTGATATAAAATTTTTCTTACTCTTGAAGATATGGATACATACAACACTAAATAATTATAATCTTTTGAAAAATTTTAGTAATATAAACTATTATTTATACTTTAGTCATTTTTCCCTCTTGAGGTGTTATGACATTTGGGTTTATAAATCCATAAAAATATGTCTTCTCATTCTTCGTTCACATTTTATTAGTATACCTAATAAAAAATAAACATATTTATAAATTTTCATAAATTAAAGTGTAAGGAAATATTTATGTTAAGATTTATAAGGGAAAAAATTCATCATGTTGATTCCAAACATATATCTTGTTACAAGCTGCATGATATATTTTTTTAAATTCCCCACAGTCATTTCACGCCCAAAAACATTAGATTCCATCATAATCTTGTAAGAACCTGACCCTAAATTTGAATATCTTTACAATCTATCAAGACTACTACAATTTGTATCTGAATTCATATCCATTTTTTTATATAAAGTCTTTAATTACCTTAAAATTATTCATATAAATAAATATATAAATATAATAACTTTAAAATTTTTAAAACAATTTCAATACAAAATAAAGTAAAAGATAAAAAATACACATTATTATATGGTAATATGTTGCAAAAGTCTAGATGGAGATACAAACAAGTGGTTAATACTTTGTCTAACTATCCTCACATCATCTGTAATTATCAGTACTCTAGATAATATATCTATAATATCCTTTACAGTGACCCTATGATGCTCTATCTCTAATTGTTGATGATGAACAGTATCTCCAATATATAATATCATCCCATATGAAAAAATATGATACTGAGGATCATTAACATATAAATCAAAATAACTAGGAAGCTATGGAGGAGGGGTGTATGAGTTGTTTAGAAAGAGGGGTTTGTAAGAATAGTCGGAGGAGTGGGTGCTTCTGGAAGAGGTGGAGGAGTGGGAGGCACAATCTAAGTTTGTCTTCTTATGCCGAAAAACACATACTGTACCAATGATCAAGTATTATCCTCCATTTTCACATTAATATTCTAAACATGAGACTCTAAAGATTCTATATTTTTTATAAATACCCTCCATTGCAGAAGCTGAATAATGTGGTAGCACTTTTCTCCCTAATCCACCTATCGAGTATCCTCATACACGACCCGGGTGTCTGGGTTTCCCAATGTTGTAGAAAAAATATCATGCCTCCCCTCAACTATAAAGACCTCATGTGTTATATGCTCCTCAAGATAATCATGTAATAATTATTTGAAAAATTATGAAATGATTTGAAATATATAAAAAAATTGAATTAAGTTAAATAAAAAAATAACATCTTACAATCCTCTTTGCTACAACACTCAATTCTTCCATAAGATATTTCCATTTTTTCTCATTTGAGCACTCTTCCATTTCTCATGTCTAGTCGGGAGGTGGAGGGGAAGCCTCTCTAGATCTTGAAGGCTCAACTCTTATTTTTTGAAATTTTCCATCCATCATTTGTTTTTCTAATAAATTATACCCTCCCCAAGACAAATTATGAGGGTATAGGTTTCTATATTGGATCTCCTGAAAATATCTCCACAAATATTTTAAATTAATAATTATAAATCATTAATAAAATCATTAATATAAGAAAACTACTAAACGTTTATATTAAAGTTTCCAAAAAAATATTTTTTTCTTTTACTTTCAACAAATTATTTCCTTGTGTCCTCATCTATAAAATAATATATATCACATGTATTCTAATGTTTCATTTTCCCAAAAATGAAATCAGATGTGGGGGTTGATTTTACATCCCTTTATCTCCTTTTATACAATGATAAAAAGTTCTTCTTGACTCCTCTAGTTTCAAGTATATCATATGTCATCTGATAAGAAGGATAAAAAATATATTACTATAAACATTTCAAGATTAGTAAAACAATAGAAAACAAGATTAACAAAATAGTCACCCACAACTGATATAGTGTTACTTTGTCAACACTTCTCTAGTCATTCATCAAAATAATAACTTTTCTTTTAACCTAAAATGATACAAAATTCATGTATTTTTGCATCAGGACCTCTGGGAATATCATTATCATCAAAGTATATCATTATCCTATGGTCCAAGAAATTAGAAATTGATAATTGTGGTAAACACATGTTTCCACATTTACCAACCCTCAAACTCTTCTTTGGATCTATGGGAGTATATGACTCATGTAAAGATGGATGGGAATCATGAAGAGGATCATGTACGCATTCCTCCCTAGAGGTATGAGTACTCTCATATCTAGAAGTATATGTTTGATTAGCTGATAGATCATTAATTATCCTTTAAATAAAACCAACAAACAATTATTACTAAAGTATTCAAATTTAACTATTATAATAAAAATTTAAATAAAAAACTGAAAATTTATGTAACACAAAATTAAACTAAAACATAACATATTATTATTCATATTTCTTATTTTTAATAAAAAGGATAACAATAATAAAGATATATGAAATTACATGTAAATGAATTGAAAAAATCCAAAATTGGAGTAGGAAAATTAATAATCTTCCAAACAAATAAATCATTTTTATAGAAAAAGAATATCATTTCAATATACTCTTATAAAATATTTTGGTCTTTATTTAATATATTAGATTTAAAATATTTTTATTTCAAAAAAATCAATAAATATATAAGTTACGTAATGGTAAGAAAAGTAAACTAAACAAAACTAATATCAATGAACATTTTAACATATTAGTTATGATACGTGTTTTAATAAAGAAAAAAGTTAACAAATCTACCATTTTATGAAAATTTTAAAAGTAAATGTGAAATAAAGATATCATACCTATAATATTAGGAATGTAATAAAGGATTTTTCTCTGAAACTCCTTTATCGTGATCATTTATTGTGGCACAAACCTTGTCTATGACGTGCAAATCATTATTATCTGTTAATATTTCCATGGAAGTAGGGATCTCACATAAATCATCTTATTCATCAAGTTGATCATCACCAACATATTTATTTTTTCTTGTAAAGTAATATACCACTTCATATTGGATTTATTAAGAACATATAAATTTTTTTCTTGTGTTTCTATTATAAAAGGATTGGATGTGTCTTTCAATCTATTCATATTAACAAGTTTCATTACAAATTCACCATGTCTGACACTGTTGTTACCGATAAACCATTTTTTTTAAACAATGTAACTTTAAATTTAATGTAATAAACCTCCCATATTTCATCAATGACTCCATAATATGAACTTAATGCATTAATTGTGTTTTTTCTTTAGAACCTAAAAAATGAATTGCTTCTATGAACACCAATACACCAATATTATAGACTGTAATTTTATTGTCATGGTCTTTCATATGAAATGTATAGCCATTAGTTTCATACCCAGACTATGTTATCACATTTAAACTTTGACCACCCACTAACCATCTTAATGTTTCCCATGCATCTGATCTACCAAGAAAGTCCATTTTAAACCATGAAAAATAAGTTTTGTTATTTTAATTCAGAATCCACATTTATTTCTTCTTTTGATGACATTGTTTAAACAAATTAACATGCAATGTTATATATGGTTGAGAATCATCTATGATATTCAAGATGTATAAATATACCTTCTTTATTTTTTAACCTAAAAAATATTTGACTATCTAGCTTTGAATCCCCTTTCCCCCATAATTAACTCTCTCAGGGTGAGATGGAGCAAAACCAGTGTGTTCTATCACAGAAAATTAGCTTTGTAACCTCCTCAAAAATATACGTTTCAAAAATTCCGAATTCAGGCTGATATGGATTCTTAAAATACCCCTTAAATATCTTTATATACATATGAAAAGGATAAATCCAACATAGATATACAGGCCTGCATATTTTTTCTTCTTGGACCAAATAAACCATTAAATATACCATTATATCAAAATAATATGGAGGAAAATAAATTTCCAATTGAAAAAATATTGAAATTTATTCATTTTCCAAAATGTTCAAAGAATTAAAATCAATCACCTTATTAAAAAGTGAATTAAAAAAATAGCACGCCTTCATTATAGTCCTTATGACACTAATGGTCAATACTCCACACAATGAAACTACTATAATTTCTTGCATCATGATGTGACAATCCTGAGATTTCATACCTATCAACTTAAAATCCTTTAAATACACAAAATATTTTTCATTTAAGGAATAACCCTTTTAAAACTTGATATCATAAAGACACTGAAAAAAGATAATTTTCTCCCTCTTGGATAATGTATGGAAAGCCTCGGGAGGAAATTTCTGCCTTCCATCAGGATTGGGAGATAAATACAAATGTATTCCCATTGATAGGAAGTCCAATCTTACATTAAATTCATCTTTAGTCTTTCATTTAATATCTAACAATGTTCTGATCAATTTTTCATACATATTATTCTCCATGTGCATGAAATCGATGTTATGTATGACCTCATGATATCTTCAATATGGTAGCTCAAAAAATATTGACTGTTTCTTCCAAATATTTATATCATTACCATATTAATGTGTGTTTCCAAATATCACATCAAGGTTTTCACATTCTCAAAATATAGATCACTGGATAATGGTTTTAGAGAAATATCAAATTCTTATGAATTATCGAATTCCTTTTCTACCCTTCTATAAGATTGATCCATAGATAAAAAATTGCAATGAACCATGTGTAGTATTTTTCTCCCCTGATGAAATAGATAATATTAAGTCTATTGTTTTAAAATTAGACACGCATTAATCCCATTTACACTATATCCAAACAAATTTCCATATATTGGGAATTCATTTATTGTGAACATAATCATTTCATGCAGTTAAAAATATTCCATTTTATAATAATCACACGCCATAATACCATCCTCCCATAAGATTTTCAAATCATCAATTAATGGTTACGAGAAAAAATTAATATCATTTTTGGGTTGTTTTGGCCCATAGATCATTTAACTAAACATGAAATATTTATGCTTCATACAAAATTATGGAGATAAGTTGTAAATTACCAATAAAAAATGTCGTGAATTATTTGTGATACTAAATCTTTGATATCCATTCATTCTATCCATGGATAGTCTAAGTCTAAGATTTATAACTTTATTTCTAAATGTAGGAATGTCACGAACTGAATATGGTCTTCGCCAAAACTGACACCAAACCTAGCTCGTGACAAGGCCCGAAGGGTGTTACCGATCCCCACGGGCTGGCACAAGTGCCCGGGTATCATATAATGATAATTTGTAATGATTTACCCAATTTTAAAAACATTAAACAATAAACAAACACAATAAAACAAATCTGGATTTTTCAACTGAAACCATCTTTTACAAAATTTCAGAACTGAATTACACAAGTAAAAACTATGTTTAAAGACCATTACAAAGGTAAAAAACAAATAGGTACAGCCCAAGAACCCTCATGTCAAGGGGCACCGCCCTTAATCCATCTCCACAAGACTTCACCGCCAAGGACCTGCCAGAAACCCGAACCACTGGAACTAAAAACTGTATCCAACCTCCGACAACATAAATAACCAAGTCTACTTACACCCAAGGGTGTAAGTAGGGTGTGATACAAAGCCCAATATGGTACCACCACTAATAGATTCCAAGTGATAAACATTTAATGACGAAAAGCATGAAAGTTTGTAAAAACATGAGATGCTAGTTAAAATTTCTAAAAGATGCAACATTAAATAAAAACAGTTTTCATGTGGGCTAATTTAAAGAATAAAAACATATAAAAGAAATACCATAGCTACTTAATTTTCCAGCCTCTCATACCGTATTCCAATGGTAAGAATAAAATATCCAGTGAGCACAATCAATGGTAAATAACCCCTAGGCACTAGCTAGTTGTGGGTCCCAGGTACCTCGTATCTCGGTGAGAGTAACCATCACAAATATTCATTCTCGTGCACGAGCCACTAGTAGGGAACATAAAAATAACCTAGTGGTCCCCAATAATCATCATCATAGTTTAGTTAGAGTTGTAAGAATCAATCTTTCTAAGTGAAACTGAGGCCAACCCCATGGATTCACTAGCATACTAGTACACGTCCACCCACCTAGATACCCGGGTTTTCCCTTTGTGCTCAAACAAGTTCAACAAGTCAAGATATATACTTTGCACATGAAATTTTCATTTCCATATCATAACTTCAACAAAAATCAAACATGTATACAACACAAGTCACAAAATTACACTTTTCATTCAAATTGATTTTGAAATCCGACTCATACAAAAATAGCCCACAACACTCTTCACATTACATTGACACTTCCACAAACCATTTAAACAATTTTTATAAACCATTATAATACATTCTAACTCACATAAAATCTCACTCAAATGACATATAATACCACTTTCATCAACAAAATTCAATTTTCACAACACACTCACACAAAACAGCCCACAACCATGTTTTGTAGCTCTCTTTCCACTTTCTAAAACATTTTAGCACTTTATAAAACAATCTAAAAATATTTTAAATCTTAAATAACCACCATACCTTTCAAAAACCCATATTATGTGAAAACACCCCCCAAACAGTACATATACACCCTTTTATCCAATTTGTTTAACCAAACAAAACATTCACAATTTTCATAAAACAACTCAAGGGGTGTAACTATGTCTTGAACACAAAACCCATTTCAAAACCACCATTTAAGACCAAAACCATACCAATTCCTATCAAAAACAGAATTAGAAGCCCTATATACATTTATAAAAACACATTCAAGTGTTATAAAATAACCTTGAATAATACCACAAAAGATACAAATGAAAACACACATTTTCCTAAAATGACCTCAAGAAATATAACAATATTTTACACATCAAACCTATTGAAAAACGTTATTTTTAGGACCACATGACACTAGTAAATTACCAAACCAGAATTTTCAGGCCAAACAAGATTTAATAAACCAATTTCATAAGTTATAAACCACACCCAAATAAAACTCCACGAGTTACACATGAAAACACTCAATTTCATGTTAAAAAGCGACTATAAAATTTAACACATGACCAAATCAATCATAAACAATTTTCGCACCACACCCAACATATGAGGAATATTAAAAATAATTAAATACAGTAAGCTAACTCATCAATAATTTTTTACACATGGAACCACCTACCTTTTGAGTCAAAACCCTTGAATCTTGGTGTGAAACCTCAATCGCACCTCCACCGCACCACAAGGATGTGAAAACAAACCCAAAACCATAATATTTCACCCACAATACCCAAAATAAAACCCTTGGTATGAACCCTAACTTCTAAAAACTATATTAATTTATGAAAGTGGGAGGAAACCCTAAAGAGAAGGAAGGAATTGAAGAGAGAAACACATAGCCATAATAATCTTGAAGAAAACGACCCAAAATCCACCAGCATCTGAATTTGAAAACATACAAACATTAATGGGAAGTTTGAACAAAGATTAGTATATCTTTTAGGAACTAGAATGGGGGAAAATATTAAAAATAGAAGAAGTTATTAAATGATCAATTTACCTCTCCAAATCTGGACGATTTTTGAAATCCAGTGCAGTTTCGACCGGTTTCAAAATTTTATTGAGCTCCAAATTGTGGGAGGAGGGGATGGGGTCGTTCCTTAGGTAAGTGGTCTCGGGTGATAGTAGGAATCACCAAACAAACGCGAATAGTTAAGGAGATATTAAATAATTAGAATTTATTTTTAATGCAGAAAATGGGATTTCGGGCAAGCCCAATTCCTTACATAAAAATCCATATCCACCATGATTATGGATTTTTAAATGGTCAAAATTAATATGGTGGTGTTAATAGGTCAGGGGATGACAATTAGGAATGGGAATGGATGAAAAGTTTGAAAAATTAAGGAGTTATAAGGGAATCAAAATTTATTTTTAAATCTGGAATTGGGCTCACTGTTTGGCCCAATTCATAAAAACTCCCCCATTCCTCCATAAATTCATGGGAAACTCTCAAAAAAAAGCATGAATGGAAATTAAATGGAATTTAACTTTAAGATAAGTCATGTATGTGACATGGAAACTGGTGATCAATTTTATTCCATTGTGTACAATCAGATAGATGACATATTTATCCATCACATATCTGCTCATCATCATGCCATCTTAACCATTTGGCATCATGTAAATTAGAAAATAAATGTTTCAAATATGTAATTAAAGGAAGATACCAAAATACCATGTCATGGGTCTCTGTAGCCTATGATTTTTCTCTCAACTTATACCGTGATGACCCATATTTAGGAGACCAACACAAATTCATATTACTTCTAATATAGAACATATTCATTCTAACAGGCATGTATTTTTTTACATTAATACCAGCAAGTATAGTATTTTATTCACTTTATAATTTGAATCAAAAATATCATTGTCTTTATGAATAATATCTCTCAAAAATTGTATCAAATTAGTAAAACCTTTTTCACTCCAACCATGTTTTTCCTTCAAGTTAATCAATCTGAACACTGATGATAAAACCAAAAAATCTGTATAACTAGGATATAAGATTTTTTCATCTTCGCCATATATATTCACAATTTTTTGTAATTTCTCAATTTCCTCTTCTTTAATAACATGAATCATTTCTTCAATTTCCTTAGAGTTATCATCTTTCAAAGCATCATTAACAATAGATCTAAAATTCTTCCCAGTTTTACCAAGCCAAATACAAGGGTTGATACTCAAATTAAAACCATTAAAAATTAAATTATATTTCACCTATTTACTTTTCAATTTCCTCATATTTAATCATTTTAGGCATGGACAGAAAAACATGTCATTGGTTGGAACATTTTGTTTAGAAAATTCCAAAAAAACATTAACACCATCCTCATATTCATTACTCATTTGATGTGTCATTATCCAAATTCAAATCATTATTACCTGTAAACAATATCAAATATATATATATATATATCTTGTTAAGATAAGCCAATTTTATATTTATATGAAATAATCTATAATATGTAAGTAACACAATTTTGAAATATAAAACAAATATATGTATATTTGAAAACTATAATTATAAATTATATAAAATAATGGAAGATAATTTTAAATATAAATGATAAATCATAAAAATATATGAATGGAAATAATTTAAAAAACCAAAAATAGTTATATAATCCAATTTTATATTTATATGAAATATTCTATAATTTTAGAGTAACACAATTTTGAAATATAAAACAAATATATGAATATATTAATATTATAATTTTTAATTCTATATTATAATATAAGATAATTTAAAATATAAATGGTAAATCCTAAAAATATTTTCATGGAAATAAGTTTACAAAATAAAATATAGTTTTATAAGTCAATTTTATATTTATATGAAATATTCCTTAATTTAAAAGTTACACAATTTTTAAATATAAAAAAAAATATGTGTATTTGAAAATTATAATAATTAATTCTATAGAATAATTGAAGATAAATTTAAATATAAATGGTAAATCATAAAAATATATGTATAGAAATAATTTAAAAAATAAAATATAGTTTGACTAAATTTTTGCATCTAATATACAGACTCATTGGGATATTTGATATGCACATTCATCAGGGTTGTAAGTTGTTTTGTCGACAATGGATTCAGTTAGGGAACTGTATGAAATGAAAATTAAATTGGTGTTGGGATAGAAAATATATTCTAATTCTAATAAATTTAATGATAATTCTGTAACTCAACTAATTATTTATAATAATTCACTCACAATTTAATGATATTGTTTTTTAGAAATAAGATATAAAATCACTATGTAAAAATAAATCACTATCCGCTAGTGTGATGTATTGTTAACCCATCACAAATTTTTTGTGTCAATGTAACTCATGGAAAAATCAATACATAAGATTAAAACCCATGAGTCCATATAATAATTCACTCATATTGTATTTCACTCTACAGTTTAACAAATTTCTATGAGATGTGGTATATAAATATTGTCTAAGGGTTACCACACTAAAATGATCTTCTATGATTTATCAAAACACTAGTCATGGTTGTGGATTTCATGGAGTGAGGAACCATACTCAACGAAACACAAATTTAAAATGATGAATTAGGTCATATTCTATAATCTAAATATATCACCATAGGTATACAATACTTTTTTTTAAGTATTTATTAATATTTCATAGGAACTCACAATATTTTATAAGACATGATGTTGAAAATGAAACATGATAATTTAACATGTTGAAATATAGTATGTATAAATCTATATATCAGAATACATCAAATTGAATGAAAAGCCTATGAAACTAGGGAATCAAATAAGAGATTGTATGACCAATAAAATTACAAAAAATAAATTTCATGATTGAAATTAAAACTAAAAATCATGAGTTGATGATAACTTGTATCTTCAAAAATATAAAACCCATCAATGTTCATCCATAAAACAATTATCAAGGACAATTCATGGAAATTGGGAAGTATAAGAAATCATTATTGTGGTTTGTAGGAGAAAATGATGTTCGAGACAATTCCATGTTCCAACTACGAATGAAATTTGATAACATGAGAATATTAAACAAGATAGAAATGAAATATTTTTGTAAATGAAATTTAAAAATGGAGAGTCAGGGTATCCATTAAATTGAATGACAAAAATCAAGGAGTGTGAGGCCTACTTGAGAGTTTTGAGTTGATCAAATAGATGCTACAATAAAGAAGAGGATGAGTGAAGCTAGGAAATGAGTTTAAAGCCCATGGGATTGAAGAAACGATTTTAGTGTTTTTGTGTGAGAGAGAACCGAGTCTATTTTCGCCCGATTAAAAAATACCTCAATGGCTCAAAATGAGAATTCATAAAATTTGAAATGATTTATAACGTTGTTTATTACATAACTGACCTAATAAATAAATTTTAATTAGATTTATCATGTCTGTTATTTTATATCTGATGTGATAAATTTATTTACCATGTCGGTTATAGAATAACAAACAATATAAAGTAATGATATTTTCTTTATAATGTCATTTATTCTATAACTGATGTAAAAATGGTCTTTATCACATCGCTTATAGAATAACTGATATGATAAAGTGGGATACTTCATTTATCACAATAGTTATAGAATAAGTGACATGATAAATCGATATATACACCTTTGCAAGTCAACTATAAATAACCAATGTGAAAATTATGACAAGATAAATAATTTTTATACTAGTGAAAAATTCATGTTCAGTCTGATAATGTGTGTCTAGAATCTAAATATCCACTTCTTCTCAACCACAAGCATATTTGATCTGTTGACAACAAATAAAACCAAAACACAACATGGGCGTAAAAATCTCCCCCTTTTTTCTTATAAATAACCATACAATACTATTCATACGAAACTCTAGAAACATATACACATCTTTTTACCAAACTCATTTTATTTCTCCTCATATTTTTCATCTCACCCTACATGTCTTCTCCCCTTATTGACAATCAAATTCCAAGGGGGCCCTCAAAAATATTTTTCTTCATTTCAAAATATTTATACACTTCCAAAGAGAAAAAAATTATCAAATGAGTTTCATAAAAAAGAGCCTTTTTATAAACAACTCTATGTCTACGTGGGTGAACCCAGTATAGAAAATAAGAGTTCATACTTAAGGTGATAAATATTCTTCCATAATACAATTTTCAGGTAAAACCTTTCCCATGATAATTTTTAGCATTATCATATTTGGGGAAATCATAGAATTTTTTTTAATATAAAAACAACCTCCATCCATCTGAATAAACATATCATAAATTTCTAGTGTAAAAACACAACTTTCTAAAAATGTATCTTTCATAAGCAAATTAATTTCTTTTTCAGGAAGAGTAATAGACTCATACATCACTATACTTATTTCAACTCCATAAATTCTCTAATGTTTTTATAGATGAACATATTTTTTGGGAATAAATAGTTTCCATAGTAGTTTCCTAGAATCAAAATTTGGAGTGAGATCCTTCGGTCAATTTGGACTTTTTCTTCTTTTTATTTTATTTTTTATTGGATTTGTTTTATTCTATCTATAAATCCTTCTTAGATTTTTTTAATAATTATATCCTAATTTTTATAATATTTTGATAAATTTCTTAACTTCTCTAAAACATTAGTAAAATTTTTGTTATAAGTATTTTGTAATAGCTACTTCAATCCTTCATCTTATTATGTAAAGATATTCATGTAGCTCTTAATAACTTTTAAATCTTTATAATATCTCCTTTATATTTCCTAAATATTAAAACCTCAATATGTTGATATATTTTTATCAAATTTTTTCTCATCTTTAGAGACCTTTTTCTTCCCCTTGTATATAGATGATTTTGTGTTTTACTTATAGGTTTCTAGTCATGGAAACCTGTTCTAGAAAAATAACTAAGAACTATTTATTTTCTAACTCATCATGTTTGAATTTATAAACTTTATTAAAGTAATAAAATTTTTTCATATTCTTATTTTTCATTATTAAGTATCCAACATTACTCACCTTCTAAGTTTCCTTTTCCAGTTTCAACAATTACTTAGAAAAGTTTTGTCTTATTTTATCACCATTACTCCTCCATGTTTCATAAATGTTTCCTTGTAGAGACATGTTCTACCAACATGAAAAATATATATGTTTAGAAATTAAAAAACACTAATAATGACCTCTAAATCATTATTTTTTTGATTGATAATAAAATTTCTCAAAGCCTTTTTCTCTATTTCATAAATCATGGACCACTTTTTTCAGGGAGATGCTTTACTGATGAATTACTTTGTTTCTTGGTGAAAGATGATTTCTCACTTGTTTTCATATATAGACCCTTATTTTCACCATCTTTATAATTTTCACATTCAATATCAATTTCCTTTGTGAATTTGTCTCTCATATTTTTGGAATCATATATCTTCAACATTCTCTTCTTACATTCTTCAACAAGTTTTGATTTTATCATGTTGAGATTATAATTTCCCATAGATTTTCTTCAAAAAATATTAGTTTTATTTTAAGATCCCTAATCTTTATTTTCTATTCTATAATGAAATTGATATTTTTTCCAATTTATTCATCTAATTACCAGTATCAAAATTTTTTTCTTTATAATCTTTCCTCATCATACTTCTTTATTTCATGAGTTGATTATTCTTTTCTAGTAATTTTCTCACATTATCTTTTAGAACAAATTTTATTTACATAATTCATTACCCATCCTCATAAATTATTTATAATTTATTTCCATTTTGAACTTTAGAAAATAATTTTACTTTATGATAAAATTCATCACCGAATGAGGAATAATCCTTCTTTCTTCTACTGAGATAACTTTTATTCTTCTTATCATAAGGAAGTTTTACCTTATGATTCTTAAAGTTTTGTTTTTGAAACTTATTATCCTCTTCTTTGGACTCAAACTCTTCAATTTGCTTCCCAAGAAAATTTGGTGAAAAATTTCTTTTCCCTTCACTATTACAACATTTGAGAGTGTGTTTACCTTTTCCCTTCCAACTACCCTGATTATATTTTCTAGAAATGATGGAAATGATTTTGTGTAAATATTCAACTTAATTATCTATGTATAAATAATTTAATTATTATTAAACTTCTTTATCTCTGTATTTACCATTTAAAAAATCTTTTAAGGCTATTTCATTATCATCCTTTTTCTTTAAGACAATATATTTTCCCATTTGATATGCCAGAGTAATATTATGAAGCTTATCCAAAGATAAATCTTCAAGATCTTCAAAACTGAAACATTTAAATCAAATATATCTCAAAAGATTCCCATAATTTTCTTAATTATAGAATAATTTTATATATTATCACCCAAAATTTAGATTTTATTCATAATCTCATTTACCCTTGTAAAGTATTCATCGATAATTTATTCATCATCCATTTTCATATCTTCAAATATAACTCTCTATATTTGTAACTTGGATTCTCTAACTTTCTCATTTCCTTAATAAATACTTCTCAATTTTTCCCACATATTATTCGTTGTTGTAAACCCCATAATCTTTGTGTAAAAATTTTCATTATGATCCATAGATAAATAATTCGTAGTTTTTCAATCGTCTTCTAAAATTATCTTATCGGTAGTTTTCATAAAAAAATCATTAATGGGATGAATTCCAACAATTTCTACATCTCTAAACTTAAGACCACATGATATAAGGTAGGGTAACATTATATTCATCAAACTATGATAGTTTTTTCAATCAAAAATAGGAATGCCTCGATTTTTCAAAAAATTGAAATTATCCATTATTAGAGACGAATCTTTCAGATGGAACCTCATTCTAATTCCAATTTAAGTTCACAAGTAGGATCAAGACCACTAAGAGGGGGAATTAGTGAATACCTTTTCAATTTTTATAATAGATTTTATTATTTTCTTTATAAAACTTTCTTATCCTCTAAAACTTGTTAGAGTTATGATCTACTCAACAGAAGTTCTCAACAATGCATTTTTCATACAATAAATAATGAAATGGAGTAGCACACGGTATTTAAAAGATTTGGTAAAAATTCATAATCCTTTCCTTATTGGATAGGGCCACCAACATATATTCATTTACTTTCTTATTTCTAAAATACAAAGGCACAAGTAGCAAATAGTTCAACAACATAATAGTCAATATTTCAACTATAATTGGGTATACCTCAAACTATCCTTTTCGTATCCAATTTCCCAATGCCATTTTTAAAACCCTAGAGAACATTAATTTTCTGTCACTAGTTAGAATCCATAGATATAAGATTATTTCTTATTTTTTTATCCACTTTATAAATTTCATCACTTCTTTGATAAGTAATCTAAATTAACATCACTTGTGTACAATATTCAATAACATTGATAATTATATAAATAACTTGTTGGTCTATAAAAATTCCTCCATATCTTCAATATATCTAAATATAATAAACTAAAACTTTCCATAAATTCAGTCTGGAAAACATACATAGAAAAATTTAGTCTGATAATCCTATGTCTGATTACCTATGTATAATTATCTTGGTCCAGTATGCTACATATGATTCTTATTCTTCCATTCCTTCTTTAACTAAGTAAATAGCCAAATCAAAAACTCAAAAATTCTTCATCAAATGGAACTCCATATGATTATAATTTTCTCTAATGGTTCTCTCTCAAATAGAACTCGCTCTGGTAGACCTTTCACCAGTGGACTTGCTCCAAGGAGTGTTTCTATGATTTTCTCAACATCAACCTGAAACAGTACTCTAGTTCAGATCTCAATACCCATCACTAAAATTTTATTGTGTCATCTCTCTACATGTTTGAACAGTGAACTAGTATGATGGTAATTCAACCTCTATTTATAGGATTACTGGGATAGAAAAAGTGGGGAAACCAATTCTTCTTCCTTCTCAATGAAATTAAAAAATTTCATATTTCATATTCAATTAACTCTTAATATTTGACTATTTAAAATCTTCTAAAAATTTTCGGGGCCTCCTAGAATATTGTTTAATCTTATCAAAACTTTATATTTCCTTGATTTTATAAATAATTCTTCAATCTGATTATCTACGTATAATCATTTTTTTGTTTGGTGACTCCAATTATTCTTTATACCTCACCTTTAGTCTAATATATTTTCTTATATAAAATGAATTCAATGTAATTTATCATAAAAATATCATCTGATAAATTCACTAATTTGTATTATGTATCCATTTCTCTTGACTTAATTGAAACATGCTCACTTAATTTATTCATAACCCACTGAATAATAAAATCAATAAAATTATTTCTTTCTTTAATGCTCCAAGTCAATTTAAAATGGTTGAAAATTAGTTACAACTTACTTAAACATCAATCGGAAGAAAATACAAAAGTATCATCTTAATAATTATCAAATTTTAAATCACTTCCCATTATAATATCACTATATATACATTTTATGAGACTAATCGAATGATTTTCATTACAAAGGTGAACACCCCTTCTGACTTAACTTTGGTAAAATAAATCATTGAAATCCATATCTAGTGAAATGTATCAGAGTAAATTTCATACTAATAAAAGGTCGATTACCATTTATAATGGGATGGTTTTGGATTCTTAATTTCAGATTCTATAAAAATTATTATTGACCCATTTGATCAGTTTATCTGATGAATTGAACCATTTGATGGATCAGTTGATCTTCACTTTTGAAAAAACCTCTGATCAAATTCCAATTCTTCAGAAAATTTTGGTTTCTTGTGAATCTTATACTAATGATCTAAAATTGTAAGACTCCAACATTTTATCCTCTTATCTTCCCTAAATTTCTTCTTGTATCAAGAATTATTTATGATTTGTGAAACATTGAATGACCATCAAAGCCTCATCACATTGGGTTTGACCAAAACCTATGTCTGATTAACTACATCTAAATATTTATGTTCATAACCATGTTTCCATTTGTTTTTGAAATTGGTTTTTTTCATATGATACAACATATGGTTCATTCAAATAGGGTGTGTTCAGAAACCAAATCTTCACATTTTCTTAAACTCAAAAATATTTGTTCTATTACCAAAAAATATATACAAAACAGAACTTAGGCCTAATAGAAAAAGGGTGTACAGCCTCCTTCTCTTCAAGTATAAGTTATGTGAATTTATCCCCTCTTCCATACTATCTTAGGATAGTTTTTTCAAGTTTGATAAAAAAATTTGCATTAATCTGTACATTGGTAAGTGATTAACCTTTTAATAAATAAATGTATTTAGGGGTATTTTTTTAAAATGGGTAAGATATAATTTTATCATGTATAAACTATTTTAGTAATTTGTTGATGTGGATATAGGAAAAAAATTCTTGTTGGAAAAAGCGAAAAGGTTGTAAAAGTTAAAATGTTATAGAAAGTTTTCCTTAAGACACTTCTTATGGAAATCATGTTTTTTCTCTTCAATGATTCTTGTTTCTTATATCAAGTTCACTCAAGTAAGATTAGAATTGTTGGATAATTAATTAATTTCTTGCCATACAAAGTTTTAAAAATTTATGTTCTTGGTTAGAAAAAAATACAAAGGGTATACTGTTAGGACATGGTTGGTTGAAAGAGTTTCTGAGGATGTTAAAAGTTTTTATAAAGATGTTTGGTTCACCTGTTATTGAAAAAAAAATCTTTACTAGAGATGGTTTTATTTTTTGTATTGAATAAAATCGCATCACTTTGTAAATAATTATTACAAGTGGAACCATAAAAAGATAACATAGGAAAGATATCATCACATGAAGGTTTCATAACCTAATTCCATCAGATGAACTTTTTCTATCTATGAATTTTGGATGGAGTTTTTGTATGAAATTTTTTATCATATAAGGTTTCCAAAGTTCCAATCAGACTGAATACTCGATAAAACAATCTGATAATGATTTGATATTAAAAAAGTTCCCAAAATCATTAGTTATACAAGATCTCATGATCCAAGAGTTTAGCATAAGGTGACGAAATTTTTTTTGAGTGTATATAGTTCTCATTTCAATGTTGTATGGGGTTCATTAGACAGACAAAATTGGATAGAGTATTGGATGAGGAATATGTTTTATAAAGTATTAAAGGTTTATGAATTTTGGAAGATACAGTAATATGAATTTTTTTATGCATGTTTTTTAATTCTATTAGATATAGGAAAGCTACCAAAGTATAAAGGGGTTCTATATAGTAGAAATGAATGAAGTCTTTGGATTAATCCTAGTGGAAAATGTTTTTTACAATAACTCTTGGAAAAAATTATGATGTTGTAAAATTTATTTTTTAAGAAAATTAGAAAATAAAATTAGTTCCAGATTTATAAATTTTCTTAAAGGGAGGAAAGTAGCTTAAATACAAAATGATACTATAGAAAGAGATCTGATGAAGTCTAATGGGAAAAATTCTTTGGAAAAAATTTTACTGGATGAAATTTCAATATAATTTACATCTTAAAAAATATGAATTATTTCATGAAGTTGATGTTTTTCCAAGATTAATAGATGAATTTTTCATCATAAAGATCATAGTATAAAGGATGGTGTATGAAGATAACTAAAAGAGGTTTTTTATGTAATACATTAGATGAACGTGAATCTAGTAGAATAAAAAGCATGAAGTTCTACTGAACGTACATGTTATATAAAGTTTTGAAATAAGTTATTTCAGAAATAATAAAATAGAGATTCTTTGGGTGTAAGAATTATTATAGAGTATTATTACTAGAAAAACATTCAATGATTTAATATTCTTAATTGTATGAAGTTCTGTATACATTTTTCTTAGATATATTAAAAGTGGTGATGCTGATATGGTATTTTAATATTCCAAATGTCATGAAGGAAAATCAAGATACTACCCAAGTTTTAAGAAATATAATGAATAGAGAAAATAATGAAGGTTCACATATGCATTAGAGAATACTCTAGAATTGTTTATAAGGTTTTGGTGAATTATTTTGAGTGGGAATCTTCATTTTTGATTTTTTTATTGAATGGGAAACTAAATTTTTTTCCCTCCTATGCTCTATAAAATGTTTTTATATAAATTTCAATAGTAAGAAGTATGGTGAGTATATTTTTTATGAATGGGAAAAGTGTAAGTGATGGATAATTGGTTTCGGATAGAGATTCTGGAAAAAATTATGAAATTTTGTTCTCAATAGGTAGTTTCCAACCAAGGAATATATTTGTTGAGGTATAAGTTTCTTTCATTAAAAGGAGTTTTAATTTGAAGAGGAACCAGATAAAGTTACCAAATGAACTCATCAGTCAATGGTTTCAAAATTTTTATATCATGTGAGATCAGATGAAATGGGCATAAATAATTTTTAGAATTTTTCAAAGGGAAACAGATGAAAGTAATTGAAAAATATATTGGAAAACCATTTTGGATGGACTTTCTAAATAGAAAAATTAGACATCCACCAGACATAAGAAGTTACTACCTGATTCTATGTGAAAATGTGAGGAATAAATGTTTTGAAAGAAGATAAAAGGTTAATATATACCATAAATATGGTAAAAATATTCTAACACTATTGGTGAAGAATTCTGAAATTTGTTATGAAAATATTTTTTATATCTTTAGTGCTTGGAATCCCAAGATTTGTTTTATTGACCATAGTGCAATTCAATTTTAATTATATTCCCTTCTTATTGTAAACATATAAAAAGTATTTTTTTGTAGTGGATTTTGTGTTAATGGATTATTCCCAAACCATTTCAAGGACTAGATATTCTTTTTGAGTAGTGAACCTTATAAATTATTTTGTTCATATGGTTATGATTGTGAGTTTTTTTTGAGAAAAGTTATAATTATATGACATAAGGTAAAAAAATTCATAAGGAATAGAAATTAAAAGAAAATGAGATAATTGATTCACCCCATCCCCCTCTTAGTGATCACATAGATCCTAATTGGGACATTCAAAGGGTACATGAGTTTACTGCTCCTTATGACAATCCATAAACACCCTCCATGGAAGGAAGATAAAAAATACTATTATTAATGAATTCTAGGTACTCTGTTTTTTTATTTATTGACCTGTTGATTTCTTTAATATAGATTATATATGTTTTGGGTTGTCTTACACTGAAAATGGACTTTATATGATCATATGAAACCCATCATTGGAATCAAAGGTAGTTTCTTCAAGATTTAGATGCATTTGAATCATTTGTTTTCAAAGAAAAATGAAAAATAGTATTTTATAAAACTAGAGAAGAATTTCATAACCATATGTTTTTTATAGAAAGGTAAATTTGGTTTACCCTTGTGTTAGTAGGCTAAGTAAAGGTCATACCCATACACAAAAGGTCTTTATAAGGGTAACCACTATATTACCTTTATTAAAAATGGGTTGCAAAAATGTAGTACCATTACATAGTAGTACCTAATAAAGTTAAATCAAGACCTACACTTATGTCAAGTGTTTACATAATGGTAGTAAATTTTTCACCCTTTCACAGAATGATCTATGTAAAGGTAATATTTGTATTAAATAAATGTTTATGAAACATTTTTCACAAATATTAAAGACTAATATTTAAAAATAACTTTTGAAAAATTAAGTAGAATGATATCGAAATATAATTTTTATTTAAAATCATAAGTAGTTATTTATAAAGTGTTTATGAATTAAAAAATATGTGATATTTAGTAGATAGAAAATGTTTATATAATATCTATTGAATTATAAAATGTTTATAAATCATTAAATATAATATAAATTCAATTTATATAAAATATGAATTAATTCATATTGAAATGAATATAAAATGTTTATATTCTTTCTGAAATATAAATTTTTTATAATTATCATTTATCTAGGAATAGTTAATAAATGTTTCATGTTTTAGAAAATAAATAAATTTTTAATTTATTTGTTAAATTTACTTTATATTCATGTTTAGTAATTTTTTTACAAAATTTGAATATTTTTTAAGACCATTTATATGATAAATTAATTCTAGGATAAAATGTTTCATATAAAGCTAGGTTTGATATCATCAAATTTTGTTTTCATCCACCTCAACCCTGGTTTGTAATTTTATTTATGAGCTTGATAATTGTTGTTGGTTGTACTTTATGTACATTAAGTGTTAGATTTTATCTTGAATTTAATTCTCTATTGAGTGAATTCTACCTATGTAGAGGGACCTGGGGTCATACCACCTACTTTATTATAGGCTTTACTTGGATAATGATGTGAATAGGGTTGGTTATATTTCGCTATAGGCTTACTCATGTGGAGTTTTTCAATCTCATATAACTCTATACCTTTACATGAAGATTTCATATACCTTGTTCTTATGATGTATTTATATTTTTATAAATATACTTGAATTTTGTTTCTGGTTATTAACCTAGAATTCTGGGTTGTGTAAAGTATTACACATTATTGAAGTGTGAACTCATTAATTTGGTGGTTGAAATAGGGATTTCCAAAACAAAATTTTTATATACATGCATAAATAAAGGAAACTAAACATGAGAATATAATCATTACATATGATTAAATAGTTATGAATATAATATTCATATGATATATATTGAAAAGGTGAGCCATTAAAACAAATCCCTAAAAATAAAATGTATGAGATTCCTTCTAAAGAAACACTTTTCAAGACCTCAATCATCTAATTGTATACTTTTGTTTTAAATTTTGATGCCCCAAGATTATCTTGTGTCATGAAAGAAAATGATAAATGAAACTCTATTGACTTTTTGGATAATTTCATGCCATAGTTGGGTGAATCTAGGATGTCCTTGGTTAGCTAGTTTTTTGTTTCAGATTTGGATTACACCAGATACCAATCCCTAATAGTTCGGATACCATAGTAATAGAGATTATTAGATCCATATAATGGATTTTGATAAGTGGTTATCCAATCAATAATCCAAGATTCACAACTATTATGATTTGGATGGTTCTATACTAGAATACTAAGTAGTGATATGAATTCCCTAGAGGACTCATTTCTTAGTGAAATATAGATCTTGGATCACTAAATGGATATGATTTATGGGGTCATTATTTTAGTGGGAGAACATTAATCTTAAAGTTCTTAATGAAAAGATGTAATACATGATACTCACCTACTAATATGTATTTATTATATATTATGGAATACTTCACACTAATAATATTGAGATCGTTAATAGGAATGACCTATAAAATAGTTAAACATTGTTATCTAGAGTTTATAAGTGCTCTAAAGGGGAATCATTAAAAGTACCCAAATGTGAATGTTATAGAAATCAATTTATATAACTCTATATTATGGGTATTAGATATTGGTTTTTTATCACACATTTTTTTTTAACAAACACAAACTCAAAGATAAGATGGAATTGGTAAAGGGTGAAGTTAATCATCAGGTTTTTAATGGAAAAGAGTTACTACATTAGATTCAAAACTTATAATTTTATTTCACCAAGTATATTTATCTTTGAATTGAAAACATTTTATTTTTCCCCCCCATAAACAGGAATTTGGTTTATGTATATTATTTAAACCAGATGGTATTTTCATTAATTTTTCAAGATAATATTTTTTCTACATATAAGAATTAAATTTTTTATGTAATTGGGATACAATGAATAGTTTATATATTCTTAATATGGATAATATTGTTTATAAAATTTATAATAACAATTTCTGCATAGATTCTCACCCAGCATACCTTTATCATTATCGCCATGGACATATAAATGACAAACACATTTAAATACTCTAAAGAGACATATTTTTTGACTCATTTTACTATGAATCATTTGATATATATGAATATTTTTTATTTGTAAAAATAACAAAGTCGTCTTTTTGGAGAAAATGTGCTTGGGTTAGTGGACTATTGGATTCCATAAATAGTAATGTATGGGTACCAATGGGTGCTCAAGAAAATGGTTGTTTTAGGCACTTAATTACATTTACCAATGAATTTAGTCAATATATCTATGTGTTTATAATGAAACAAAATTATGAAGCCTCTAAAAGTTCAAGGAGTTTTAGAATGAAGTATATAATTATCTGGGAAAATTTATTAACACCCTTTTATCAAATCGGGGTGGTGAAAACTGTAAGATCCTAGGGTTTTCTTAAGGTATGGATCTTTTAATTTTCTAGTTAAATGCTTTTTTACATCCCTTTTTGTATTATAACCTAAGTCATTTCATGGGTAGGTTGGGTTTTTTTGTGAAAGAATACACAGGAAGGTTTTGTACTGGATAAAGCCCAATTACATGACATGTAATTGCATTACACAATGTGTAATCAGATTATATAACTTGTAATGGTTTGGACGGTACATTTTACGATGTGTAATGGTTTTTCCCTAGAAATGGGAGACAAAGAATTACACTATGTGAATGGAAATTACACATCATGTAATTGCCCAAGAAGTTTTTTGAAAACAGATGTGGAGGCCTCTATTTTCTCCCACAGAACCCTATCCATCTCTCTTTGAAGACTAAAAACCTTCTTGTCTTTTTTTTAGATCTACTACCCATCCAGACTTCATTTCATTCACTCTTGGTCACATTGTAACTACCACAATAATTCTTTTATTCCATTTTATCCATTCTTTATTCTTCATAATAACAACAATGTTTTTTGGATTTAGTTTATTATGACTTAATTTATCATTCATAATTTTTTCTTAGGATTTTCTCCAAACCAAAATGAATTGGGAATTGATACTGGAAAAGCACTCAACTACAGATCTAAGGTAGGTGGTCTATATTTTTCCCATCTTTTGATGCTTTCTAGAGCTATATGCCTTTTTTCCACCTGTTGGATTTTTCAGTATGGACCTGGAATTGAAATGTAAAGTGTAAATATATGAAATATAACCTATTAGGGATTACATAGGGTTCCTTGAGATATTTTTTTGATTGTTTCCACAACCCAAGTCCACCTATGAGGTGCACCATGCCTTTTTATTAGTTATTAGCATTGATGAACTACCGAAGGGGTGTAACGTTGAGTTTTCCTAGTTTAAGGAAGTTCATTTTTAATTAAATGAAGTTTAATTACATGTATAGGATATGTCCTACATCCTTGTCTTCTGTTATCATAATATACCATGCCTAACTTGATTAAATTCTTAAATTAATTTTTTTAACGATTGGGTATATGTAACACCCCGAGATTTTATGAAAAATTTTATTTTAATTTCATTAATGTCTTGTGTTGTATTCTACACCAAGATTACCTTGCGCTATAGGCAACACTGTATTAGCTTGCAGTATATGCAACACTGTTCTTGGACTGTGTTACTCACAATTTTGATAATAGTTATTCTACGCAACATTGAGTATATATATATATATATATATTTATATATTCAATGTATAAATGAAATATGGTTGGATTCTGTTATACGAAACAACGAAGGATTCTTTCACAACACACAACCCTGACTTGGCTTGCATTACACGCAATCACGACCTTCCTCGATAGCGTGTGTTGTACGCAATACTGGGTTTTAATAAACAATGATATATTATTATAATATTGTCATGAACTAGCCGTTATGAATAGTGTTAACTAAATTTTGAATTTTATAACATTATTATTCATCTTACACATTTCTAGAACATGGTATAAGAACAAAATAAATTTTTCGGGTAAAATAAGTATTTTTCAAAAAATGAAGTTTTGACGCCTTTTGATGGCGCACCCACTTTAAATCTAGTTTTTAACATGTTTATAAGTTCAATTTGACAAAATAAAATTCTTCTTTTGAATCAGGATATAAAAATTTACATTAGATAAAGTTTTGATATTTTTCCGATAACTTTCATATTTTAATGAATAGTAAAAACACGCTATATTTTAATTAAAAACAACTTTTTTCATCGTAATATATTATGTGGTTAAATTATAATATTTAATGGTTTTAAAGTATAAATAAAATATATTTTTACCATTTAATATAATGTATGACATTAGCATTGATTTTACCTTGAATTCGTAGGTTAAATCAATTCAATCTTTTGCAATGTTTTAAAGAAAACCCGTTTTCTTTCGACAACGGGATTAATTTTAATTTAATTTCTGCAACTTTTGTGTATTGAATTTGGAAAAATGGATTCCATATTTGGAATCAGTGTATCTAAATTATGTTAATAAGCTACTTTTTATTTTTGGGAATTATAAATAGTAACTACGGTAAATTTTATTTACCATAGTTAAAGGTAAATCGGGTAATTAAGGGTAAATATAATATTTTAAAATTACCCTAACAAATGTCAAAATTCTATTGGATGACTAAAAGTCGACCCATAGCTCCTAAGGGTCGGATTAGATTCATTTAATTAAATTTTTTCAATGAAAATAATTTAATTATTAATAAAACCAAAGAATGTGACAACATGTCACTTTCTTAAATATTATAAGTATAATAATTTTAATCTAGTGATAAAATTCATGAAACTTCGAACATGAATAGTCTCCAGAAATCTAATACAATTATCTACATCATAAGAATTTATTTAGAATTTTTAGGGATTAAATAACTATCATTTATTATGACACAAAGATGATGCAGTAATTGTCTTATTAATGAAATATTGACATAATTGATGTTATAAATGCACAAATAAATGTAATTTGAGACTTTTTATGACTTACACTAATTTTCTAGGTTAATATGACATGTTATTGTTGATTTAAGTAACTTGGTTTGAACTTATCATTCTGTTATGAATTTCATAAAAATCATGTACCAAATAGTGTCAAAATTGACATAAAATAGTTTTTAAAACAAATATTATATTATTAATTGTAATTTTATTCATAAAAATCTAGGGTTGGGCCAAATGACTTAGATAAGATTATATATATTAATAATAAACAATTTGGGGTTCGTTTGGCATGTTATAGTAAGTGTATTAACCATATAGTGAAAGAAAACAAAAAGACACGGTAAAAGTTAAATTATTTAACTTAGAGTTAAATCTAATTGATAAGGTTAAAATAATACCCTAAACTTGTCTAAATCCTATTGGTTGATATGATTTCGACCCATCCCCACTTTATCTTCGAAATAAGACCCTTTGGAACCATTATAAACCGATTTTGACTTTAATATAAAATAATATTTTGAGATATTCCTAAGGTGCCCCTCTCCTCCCTTATAAAAGGGCACCTCCTCCCCCTCCTCCTCACACAACTTTGAGCCTTAAAGCTCGTCCAACCCCTGATAAGATATCTTCTCCACTTCCCTAGTATAATCCTAGAGGTCCTGGTCTTCTTTAAAGACCATCCTTAGTTCTTTAAGTGGAGGTTAAGAAAAGGCGCGTCAAAAAGAGGTAATATCCATTACCGATCTTTTTCAATTTCTTTCTTCTTGAACTTCTTCTTCTTTAATTGTTTCATGATAAAGTAATAACATCAGTATTTATTATATACTGATATGTTATTATAAATATGAAACAACTCTAATTAACCTTCTATCCATCCTACGGAAAAAAGAAAATCAATGCGCGTGCGTACGTACGGAATACCATCTCCACGCCGTGGTGTAATCTATTTTCCGCCACCACCTTAATTGTATGGGTATAATGGTTTAATGAGTAACTATATATGATTATTATAAAGTGATATTGATATTGAAATAGTATACATACACTTCAACAAAATTCCATGACCATGGGAACGATATCATCGCTCGTGCGTACGTACGGACTACCGTCTCCACGACGCGATGAGATTCATTATCAATGATTAACCATTCATGAATGATTATAAAGTATATATAATAAGTACTAATGAAATATATGACATAATAATTATACTTGAATTATTTATATTTATATGTATGTCATCTACTTAATTCCATTCAATTCAATAAGGAAACGAAAACAGCATTCATGCGTACGTACGGACTACCGTATCCATGAACGATGTATTTCCATTTACTGATTTATTATATATGTATATTATGAATATATAAATATATAAATCATGTTTTATATTCTGTAATTAATTAATCATGATCTAAGTAATCATATGAATAATTACAAGTTAAAAACACGAACGACAAATGAGACGATTTTACCCAAAACGCTACTTTAACATGAATTTACAAAAGAACGGGTAATATAAAGTCATAAGTGGACCATATATGATATAATAACAATGAATATGATTCTGGAATAAGTCAATAACATGATTTAAATCATTATACAGGAGGTTGGGACACTTACAAAGCAAGTCAGACCTAAGGTAAGGGAATATATCACAATTTCATTTTTATCCGAGATTGTTTATACTTTGGTATTTAATGGGGTGTATTTTATCATCCACATCCATGTTCCCTCAATATGTAATATTATTTCCATCCACCTAAAATTGTTTAAATCCAATTTTACCCTTCGATGAGTTTTTAGTAAAGGATATGAAAGGAATGTTTTGTCGTTTTTCATACGAGGTACTTTTTGACTTTTTCGACAAAAGTACGAAGAATGTTTTTTTAACTTATACAGCGTGAATGGATTTTTAAAAACATTATTTCCCAGAATCTTCCTTTACAAGTTTTCATGTTTATTTTTAATCAACTTCTTTAAGTTTAAAATTGTATGACATGTTAATAAAGGAAAAGTGTTTTTGAAGTAGCAAGGATATTTTCCTCAAGGATGAAGTTCAAGTGTTTTATCAAAATTATTTTCCATCTAAGATGATAAAGGGTTCTGTTTTTATCCCTATTATTACATGGATTTGATTATGTTGTGATGGAAATATTTTTATGAATTCCTTTATCTTATATGAATTGTTTTATGATGTCATGTTGTTTAAGAATTCCATTTCTATTACATGGGTTACGCTATGATGTATGGTTTATGATTATGTGGAACACATAAGAAAGGATTCATTATAAGATGGGTGGGACCTATATCTCCCTCCAATGCATTGGGTAAAGATTTTATATCTCTTGAGATAGACATGGCTGGAACGGTAGGTTATACCGGTTCAGTGAAACAGGACTGGAACGAGGGTTACTCGATTCAGAAAGGGACTTTGTCCACTAAGATAGTCTTGGCAATGAGTCATGACTAACAAGAAATGATTCTCTATTATTGTGTGTGTATGCCACAAAGTTTCATGTTTTATGTTATGATTATTGGGATTAAATTTCACTTCTATGATTTATCCCATGTTATGATATTATGAGCTCTCTTTTTTGCAGGTTAAGATTTCCAAAAGCTATGTTCTTATGTATATGATGTGATTGATATTTCTTTTGTTTACCCTTACTGAGCATTTGAGCTCACCCTTTTATGTTTTCTTTTCCCCAGGACAAGAAGATGGATATTAAGTAGAATATGCTAAAAGGGACCCTAGATATGATGAAATAAATGGGAGACACTGTAGAAGATTTATGAACCAGTTGTTTATGTTTCCCAGTTTCTAAAGACACTATACCTATACGGTCCTTTGTGGTTTTGTCATTTGTTGTAATAAGTGTGCTTCAATTTTGAGGTATTAACAATGTATGTAAAGTATGGGTCGTTACAGTCGGTATCAGAGGAAAGGTTTAGTCAACCTTTAGAAACTAGGATATGAGAACTTTAGTGAGATCCCTAGAGATATTTCTAAGGTATGTCTAGGGATGTCCCTAAGGATAAGTATACGTATAGGTTATAGTACTAGAACTACGCTAACGATCATAGAATTAAACCTAAGATGTTAGATACTGAAGGTACTCCCCCTTTATTATGTTGTTTTCCCTAGCATGATTTTTGCCTCTCACACTATTCTTTTTGGGTTTTAGATGATGGATGGAACCCGAAGGAACCGTGTTGATCAATGTAATGGACAATGCAATGATTGTCCTCCTGAACAAACAAATGTTATGGGAGATGGAGTGAAAAATCTTATTGCCATACTTACACGAGCTATGAATCATTCTGGACTTCCAAATGAGCAGAGAAGGGAACAATATTCTATTGAGTCCTTCATGAGGCAACGTCCACCTTCTTTCAGTGGGTCTTCTGATCCACTTGTTGCTGAACAATGGATCAGTACCACTGAAAAGATATTTTCAGTTCTTCAATGTTCTGAACATGATAAAGTCATCTTAGTAGTATATTGTTTGGAAGGTGAAGCTGATCAATGGTGGAATCTTATCAAGAATACGAGGCAAAGAGATGAAATTGAGTCCATGGAATGGGACGAGTTCAAGAACTTGTTTTTCAGTAAGTATTTCCCTCGTATTCTTCAAACAAAGATGGAAAAGGAGTTTCTTGAGCTGAAGCAGAAGGATGATGAATCTGTTGGTATATACGAAGAAAATTTTACAAGACTTGCAAGGTATGCATCTGGCATTATCATCCAACCTGAAAGTAAAGTTGATCGATTTTTCAGTGGCTTAAAACCAAGTCTTTGAAGGGCATTAGCTATAAGAGACTTCAGTATCTACGAAGAAATTGAGGATTGTGTTATCAAGGTAGAAATGGAAGTTGGTGTTCCATATCCATCTCATGGTTTTTGACAAGAAACGAAAGATGGAGTTCAAGGAGAAATCTCAGAATAATGGTGAAAAGAAGATGAATGTTTCCTTATGCACAAAGTGTGGAAAGAAGCATGGTGGAGATTGTCTTAAAGGGACTAGAAAATGTTTTAAGTGTGGAAAAGAAGGTCATCGAGCAGTTGAGTGTCAAAGTAATGGAAAAAGGGTTTCTAATGATGTGAATAAAGCAAACACTGCAGAGAATGCACCACCAACACTTCAATGCTTCAAGTGCAAGGAAATGGGGCATTATGCTAATAAATTCCCTAATCCAAGGGTTAGTGATGATCAACATGAGAAACCACTGAAGGTAAAGGACAAAGGGAAGTCACATGCGATCACTATTGGCGATGTTGAATATGATAACGATGTGGTGGAATGATTAAGTGTTTATGTAATGGGATTCCAAAATAATGTTTTATCATAAAGTATTGGAATATTTATGTATTGGTCTAATGTGGTATTCAAAGTAATTGAGATATTTTTGGAAATAAGATGATATGCGCATAATGAAGGGAAAACGAGAAAATGAAATGTTTAACAGTATTCATGAGCTCATGATTTATATAAGGACTAAGTGATATCATGGTTTGAGTATATAGAATTTTGAGGATTTTGGTATGTGGAAAGTGTTAACTTTTAACTGCATTCATGTTTTCACTAAGGTATTCAAGAGAATACATGATTAAGGACTTTGAATGTGACCAACAAAACAAATCTTATGATATATGGGGATCGACGATGGTGTTAAATCTCTGGTAATCGTTTTCACTATGTTATGAGAGTGGACTGCAGTATTATGGATAAGCCTGAAGATTGGAATGGATTATGTTGGATATAAGTTAGTATTGTTTAAGGATAGAAGTTTTTTTCGATATTATTGATGAGATGTTATAGTAATATAGTTTTAGAAAAAGGACAACCTGCAGGACGGGCGACAGCCCATCACGTCGGACAAGGCTGTGGAAATCGAACCCACAATCGAAGTGTGACTGGCCTTTATCGCCTACCACTGGCCTACAGGAAGTCCCTGTTTAGTAGAAACTAGTTTTATTATATTAAGCAGTATGATATATGAAGTATAAGTCCATTTTAGGAACCATATATGATTAATCTCACTATAGATCGACTTATGTATATATTTTTTGGTAACCTTTTGTTTGAGACAGATGGAATGACCCGTCATTCTATCACATGATCTGCTAACACTTTACGAATAACAAATTCAACTTCATTTATTTAAGAGATGAAGTGGAAATTGTTCAAGGCACGAACAACAGTGAGATTGTACCAAAATAATGTAAGTATTTATTCTAATTCAAATTCTTCCACTTTAGGGAAACGATCTTGAAAACCAAAAATGTTGTCCTAGTGCTCTTATATCTGATTAATCAGATGTTACCTTAGATCATCACAAATTTATGGATTTGTGATTACTGGCTTTTCTATAGCCATGTTCTCTACCACTCTCCATCAGAACATGATGGTTAGATTTCTCTTCCATATCCATATTTTCACCTATGTGGAAACCCATTGATTAGTTTATTTGGGTAACCGTTACGTTTCATACTTTTGTTTTTAAAGATTGGTTTTGGTATTCCTTTTTATGATGTGGGTTTCTATTAAAGAAACTTTCAAGTAGTAAACCATTTATAACTCAGACGAATTTCAAGGGCGAAATTCATTTTCAGGGGGGTAGAATGTAACACCCTGAGATTTTATGAAAAATATTATTTTAATTTCATTAATGTCTTGTGTTGTATTCTACACCAAGATTACCTTGCACTATAGGCAACACCGTATTAGCTTGTAGTATACGCAACATTATTCTTGGACTGTGTTACACACAATTTTGATAATAGTTATTCTACGCAACATTGAGTATATATATATATATATATATATTCAATGCATAAATTAAATATGGTTGGATTCTGTTATACGAAACAACGAAGGATTCTTTCACAACACGCAACCCTGACTTGGCTTGCATTACACGCAATCACGACCTTCCTCGATAGCGTGTGTTGTACGCAATACTGGGTTTTAATAAACAACGATATATTATTATAATATTGTCATGAACTAGCCGTTATGAATAGTGTTAACTAAATTTTGAATTTTATAACATTATTATTCATCTTACACATTTCTAGAACATGGTATAAGAACAAAATAAATTTTTCGGGTAAAATAAGTATTTTTCAAAAAATGCAGTTTTGCCGCCTTTTGATGGCGCACCCACGTTAAATCTAGTTTTTGACATGTTTATAAGTTCAATTTGACAAAATAAAATTCTTCTTTTGAATCAGGATATAAAAATTTACATTAGATAAAGTTTTGATATTTTTCCGATAACTTTCATATTTTAATGAATAGTAAAAACACGCTATATTTTAATTAAAAACAATTTTTTTCATCGTAATATCTTATGTGGTTAAATTATAATATTGAATGGTTTTAAAGTATAAATAGAATATATTTTTACCATTTAATATAATGTATGACATTATCATTGATTTTACCTTGAATTCGTAGGTTAAATCAATTCAATCTTTCGCAATGTTTTAATGAAAACCCGTTTTCTTTCGACAACGGGATTAATTATAATTTAATTTCTGCAACATTTGTGTATTGAATTTGGAAAAATGGATTCTGTTAGGTCCACTAGGCTGAATACCCTGAGAGGGGGGTGAATCAGGGTATGACTAATTAAAAATTAATGCCCGTTCTGATCTTGTTTCGCTGTTAAGCAAAACACTCTTCTCTCTCTTTCCTGCTACACAATATAAACAAAAAGTAAAGCAAGCGTAGGACACAGCAATTTTACTTGGTTCACCGCTAAGGGCTACTTCCAAGGAGCTTACGCCGACAGGTTGCCGGTCGTACCAAATTCCACTAATCTTCACTAGCTGTGGATTACAAGGTTTGGGCTAAATCACTTCTATGCCCAGGCTCACTGCCTTTACAATGTTTAGGGTCAGCTCACTGCTTTCCCAAGGGTCACTCCCTGTTTCTCTCTCTCTGGCTCACTGCCGGTGGAGAGGATCACCTTTTTCCTCTTCCTAAGCTCACTGCTCTTGGAAGGAATCCACTCACAGTTTATAGACATGTAGGTCTCTTCATTTGCATGAATGAATGCATCTTCCTCTGTGTGTAGATGCTCTGTTGAAGTACAAATTTCACCCATAGATGAATATCTCTTTGCACCGAAGGTATCGGGCAAACTTCCAGCTTCCACGCAGCCCAAAAACACTGCTGAACAAACCTTACTTGGCACGCAAGTCAACCTCGACACGCAAGTATCGGCGTGCAAGTCACAACGGGCGCGCAAGTAATCCTCTGACTCTTGCGCGACACAAGATTCCTCAACTCCAACCTTGCGCGACTCTCTTCCTTTTACGCCCAAACCAATATTGGCGCGCAACTGCCAACTGGCACGCAACTTCAACCACTGGCGCGCAAGTCCCACCTGCGCGACCACACACACCACTTGCGCGACCACCACACCTGCGCGACGGGAGCTCTGAGTTGAACTCTGGTGGAAAAAGAGGAGGGGTGGTCCAGTATTTATAGGAAATCTGACCACCCTGTGCGATGGCGCGCAAGTCACCTGCGCGACCCAATCTCGGCGCGCAAGTCTTCTCTCCTTTTAGACACTTGCGCGACCAACTCCCAAACTTGCGCAAACCTATTTCCTTAGCCATATTTTGATCTTCTGATCTTCAAAAACATATGGCGCGCAAGTTTCCTGTACACCATGTTCACGGCGCGCAAGTCCCTTTGCCAAAAACACTTTTCTTCATTTGCCGATTTTCAGGCCCAAAAATTTGGCAAACACTGGAAAACGGCGCCACCTTGTATCTGTTCTTTTGTACTGCCTCCAGATCATCCATTCCTTTTATCGACGTTCTTGACCTGCTGCTTTCAAACATTTTGATTATGCTTTGACACATTTCTCTGAATGGTTGAAGTGCAATACCTAGCCATGTGTCCAAATCCTCTGCACCAAAAACAGTGTCCTTCAAAATGTGTTCTGGAAAACCGTTCTCTGTTTGGTTGCCATCTCTGTTCATGTTCCCTTCTGTATCTCTTGGCTATGGAACACACATATTGTGAATGTCCCATTTTCCCACAGCAATAACACCTGATATAGGATGCATTCCCTCGTGATATTTCAGCACTATGACTTCCCCTTTGGGATCTCTGAATATTCTGATTCTGTTTTGTTCCCAAATCAACCTTCACTTTCGGGATGAGTGCTTGCGGCCTGACTGCAATTGTCGCAAACTTTTGTTCTTGACTAAGCCCAGAAACGACCTTAACATCTGAGCTCAATTGCTGCTTCTTCCCTACTGAACTGCTAGGCTCCTCTTTCATCTTCTCTGTCTTCTGAATGGCCTGCTTTTCGGATATCACATTGGGGGTCAAGAGTTTATCTTGATCCTTAAGTTTTTGTCGCAGACTGACCACTTCTTCTTCATGCTCTTTGATACATCAAACCTGCTCCTTTCCTGTGTTAGTCAAACAATCAATTTCCTTCCTTTGTTCCTCAATTTTAAGCTTATACTCGACAATATTTTCTGAGCTCTCTGGTGTTGAGGATTTTAGTCTTTCAATTTCTTCTAACAGCTCAGACTTTTCTTCATCTTGTTGTTGCATATAGAGTTTGGCATCACGAACCACTTTATTGGATTTCTTTGTTTTGGCTCTCCAAACATCTATCTCCTCAAGAGCTGCTTCCAATTCGGCTTCCATATCAATTCTCCCTTCAACTTCTTCTTCTTCTTTAGCATCAGATTCTTCTCCCTTTTGAGAACTACCAACAATTTCCACCAAGGAATTTACCCCACGATCTCTGCAATTTTCTATTTCCTCAACTTCTTCATCCTCAGACTCATCTGAACATTCAAATTCTTTTGAAAGAAGATTCTTTTTCTTGAAGAAATTTCTCTTGAATTATTCCTTCCCTTTCACAAAAGCTGAAGTCTTCTTTTTGGGAATTTCAACGTCATCATCATCATCATCTTGAAACTTCTTAGGGCATCTTGCCGCAAGATTACCAACCTTTCCACATCTAAAGCATGCTAGTGGAAGTTTACCTTTAAACATTCCTCTCCCTCTTTGTAGATTTGAAGAAAGGAATGACATCACCTCATCTGTCTCTTCTTCTTCATTAGAATCTTCAATGGTGAGATTCTTCATGGCCTTAAATGCCACCTCTTTTGACTTCCCCTTTTCCACAGCCTCATTATCATCGTTCCTCATTTCATATGCAACCAAGGTACTGTGCAAATTGTCCAATGTCAGCTCTTTTGGATCTTTATCTTCTAGTACTGAAACTTTCGGATTGAACCGAGGTGGAAGTTTCCTCAAGATGCGCTTTACAATCTTTATGTATTCAATGACTTCTCCAAGACCTCGCATATCCTCCACAACAATGTTTACCCTGTCAAAGAATGCGTCAACAGACGCATTCAGGTTCATTTTCAGATCTTCATATTTGTTCCACAACACCTGCAGCATTGCCTCTCTGACTTTTGTGTCCCCTTCATATATATTCAAAAGCTTTTCCCACATGGAATGTGACGTTTTGCATGACATCACCTTTGTGTAGATGGGATTGGAAAGGGCTCCCCTAAGGCATTTATTGCTTTGGAATCAGCATCCAACTCTCTATGCTCAGCTTCTGATAAGGCACCACTATTAATATCAGCTGTGATACCATGCATAGCTGCTGAAAACACATCCATTCCCAATGATCGGAAATAGTGTTGCATCTGATTCTTCCATAGCTGAAAATTATATCCGTCGAAGATCAGAATCCCTTTATGATTGGTTACCTCCATTGAGAGAAGAACAACTTTAAACCTCCCTCTGATACCACTTGTTAGGTCCACTAGGCTGAATACCCTGAGAGGGGGGGGTGAATCAGGGTATGACTAATTAAAAATTAATGCTCGTTCTGATCTTGTTTCACTGTTAAGAAAAACACTCTTCTCTCTCTTTCCTGCTACACAATATAAACAGAAAGTAAAGCAAGCGCAGGACACAGCAATTTTACTTGGTTCACCGCTAAGGGCTATGTCCAATGAGCTTACGCCGACAGGTTGCCGGTCGTACCAAATTCCACTAATCTTCACTAGCTGTGGATTACAAGGTTCGGGATAGATCACTTCTATGCCCAGGCTCACTGCCTTTACAATGTTTAGGGTCATCTCACTGCTTTCCCAAGGGTCACTCCCTGTTTCTCTCTCTCTGACTCACTGCTGGTGGAGAGGATCACCTTCTTCCTCTTCCTAAGCTCACTGCTCTTGGAAGGAATTCACTCACAGTTTATAGACCTGTAGGTCTCTTCATTTGCATGAATGAATGCATATTCCTCTATGTGTAGATGCTCTGTTGAAGTACAACTTTCACCCGTAGATGAATATCTCTTTGCACCGAAGGTATCGGGCAAACTTCCAGCTTCCACACAGCCCGAAAACACTGCTGGAACAAACCTTACTTGCCGCGCAAGTCAACCTCGACGCGCAAGTATCGGCACGCAAGTCACAACGGGCGCGCAAGTAATCCTCTGACACTTGCGCGACACAAGCATCCTCAACTCCAACCTTGCGCGACTCTCTTCCTTTTACGCCCAAACCAATATTGGCGCGCAACTGCCAACTGGCGTGCAACTTCAACCACTAGCGCGCAAGTCCCACCTGCGCGACCACACACACCACTTGCACGACCACCACACCTGCGTGACGGGAGCTCTGAGTTGAACTCCGGTGGAAAAAGAGGAGGGGTGGTCCAGTATTTATAGGCAATCTGACCACCCTGCGCGATGGCGCGCAAGTCACCTGCGCGACCCAATCTCGGCACGCAAGTCTTCTCTCCTTTTAGACACTTGCGCGACCAACTCCCAAACTTGCGCAAACCTATTTCCATAGCCATATTTTGATCTTCTGATCTTGAAAAACATATGGCGCGCAAGTTTCCTGTACACCATGTTCACGGCGCGCAAGTCCCTTTGCCAAAAACACTTTTCTTCATTTGCCGATTTTCAGGCCCAAAAATTTGGCAAACACTGGAAAACGGCGCCACCTTGTATCTGTTCTTTTGTACCGCCTCCAGATCATCCATTCCTTTTATCGACGTTCTTGAAACAAACATGTATCATTGAACTTAGCTCTTGAACTCGACATTCCATCATGAAATCCTCTTTGTCAACAAATTTGTATGTCATGCTTTTGCTTTGTCAACAATCACAACTCAGATGTCCACTTTGTCAACAAACACAATCACCTCAAAAATGCTTCAATGATACCTTGAGGGATTTTTGCCCAACAATCTCCCCCTTTGGGTTTGTTGACAACTCTTCTAAAACAAAGATACGCCGTTGATTCTTCAGCCTCCATTCGCCTCATTGCGATTCTGATAGCGATCAAGGATTTACTCAACACATAATCTAAGCCCACATGAGCACTGCTCGGCGTGAGAAACAAGAGTAAATGAAAAGTTCATCAATGAATCACATTATCTCTGACATCCACTGTTGACACCAAACTGATACCAATTTGTACTAAACTGATACCAATTGTTGATGGGCTTGTTGGATGACCAATGTTTGGTTTGGAAATATTCTTACCACTGTCCAACACCACTCTTCTGCTTTTATCACAATCCTCAGCTGTCGTGATATCTATTCTTTGATCGATCACTTCTAGCATCGTCAGATTTAATACGCTCCCCCTTTCTGCTCACAGCTTCAACACCTCTTTAGCCATACTTCCTGTGTTGTCCAAGCTAAGCTCTGGCTAAGCACGTTCAACTGGCTTCAACTCCCCCTATCTGGCTGCTCCACCTGTCAGCTTCTCCCCATATCATTCAAGATTTATCAAATCTCCACATTGTCTCCCCCTTGAACAATCAATATTTTCTCCCCCTTTATCAAAGAACCCAAAGGCAGTCCTTGGTAGTCTATAACAGAGTAGAGAACAAGTCATCATATTAGGGAAAAACACATCATACCTCGGGGAGAGGGGGGGTCCCACATCCACACTATTTTAAGTGCGGGGAATCGACTGAACTCCCAGAGCCAGTCGATGCCTCTTAAAAGCTTCCTTGGGTAAGGCCTTTGTCAGAATGTCTGCAACCTGTAGCTCTGTAGGCACATACTCCAACTTCACGATGCCCTGCTCAACCTTCTCCTTGATGAAATGATACTTGATCTCAATGTGCTTTGTCCTGGAATGATGGATAGGATTTTTGCTAAGATTTATAGCACTTGAGTTGTCACACTGGATTCCGATCAGAGACTTCACTTCAACTCCCATATCTTCAAGCTGCTGCTTCATCCACAATAACTGTGTGCATGCTTGAGTGGCTGCAATATACTCAGCTTCTACGGTGCTTAATGAAATGCAATCCTGATTCTTGCTCAACCAAGAAATACATAGTCCGCCAAGATAAAATGCACCTCCAGATGTTGATTTCCTGTCATCTGCTGAACCGGCCCAGTCTGCATTAGTATATCCCAATAATTCTGTCTGAGACTTGTCGTTATATGTTAGCCTGAAGTCCACTGTGACCTTGATATACCGAAGTATTCTTTTCACTGCAAGCATGTGACTTTCCTTGGGATTACTCTGATATCTCGCTGCTTGGCATGTGGCGAAAACAATATCAGGCCTTGTTGCGGTTAAGTACAACAGACTTCCAATGATTTTCCTGTATTCTGTGATATTAACTGCCTTTCCATCCTCATCTTTTGATAATTTCATCCTGGTAGTAACCGGAGTCTTCATTTCATTGGAATTATCCATTCCAAACCTTCTTAGAACCTCCTTGGCCTATTTGGATTGAGAAATGAAAGTTCCATTCCTTCCTTGTGTCACCTGTAGACCAAGGAAAAACGTTAGCTCTCCAATCATTGACATTTCAAACTCATTTTTCATGAATTCGGAAAACTGTCTGCACTGAGCTTCATCTGATCCGCCAAAAATTATGTCATCGACATACACTAGCACCATCATCCTTTGATTACTATCATTGCTGAAATAGAGTTTGTAGTCAACTCCTCCACGCTGGAAACCAAGCTTCTTCAAGTACTGATCAAGCCTTGAGTTCCATGCCCTTGGTGCTTGTTTCAGCCCATACAACGCATTTTTCAGCCTGCAAACTTTGTTCTCATCCTCATGAATGAGAAAACCATCTGGCTGCTCAATATACACCTCTTCTTCCAGAACCCCATTCAAGAATGCATATTTGACATCCATCTGGAACACATTGAACTTTCTTTGCACTGCTATGGCCAAAAATAATCTGATTGTCTCTAGCCTTGCAACCGGTGCAAATGTCTCATCAACATCTATTCCCTCTATCTGGGAGTATCCCTTGCACACTAGTCGTGCTTTGTTCCGAATCACTGTGCCATCTTCATTCATCTTGTTGCGATAGACCCATTTAGTCCCGATGACATTCTTGTCTGCTGGCCTCGAAACAATCTCCCATGTCTGGTTCTTCTCAATCTGATCAAGCTCTTCGTTCATGGCCTGAACCCAGTTTTCATCTTCAGCTGCATCAGAAAAACATTTCGGCTCCACTTGAGACAAAAACGATGCTTGCTGTGATGATTTCATTCTTCGAGTCTGAACTGGAGCTGTTTGATCACCAATGATATTCTGCCTATCAATTTCAGCTCGACTCTTTGGCTTTCTCACAGACACCGACTTGACACTTTCCTCTCCATCATCAGTATCTTCTTCTGAGTCAGCTTCTGCCACTTCTGCTCCCCCTGGGTTTCTTACCTCATCATCACTTTAATCCAGGAACTGTTCACTGGATCGTTGAGAATTCTGCTCATTTTCAACTATAGTGACATCATTGCTTTTAATGATTTTTCCCAGCCTTTTGTTGAAACATTTATACGCTTTAATTTTCCCGAAATACCCAGGGAATATCCCTTCATCTCCTCGTGCCTCAAACTTCCTATGATGCTCTTTGTTGAGAATGAAACACTTACTTCCAAAGATTCGAAAGTACTTCAACGTTGGCTTCTTTCCGTACCAAAGTTCATACGGAGTCTTCCCTTGCTTCGGACATAACAGGGACCTGTTTAAAACATAGACCGATGTCAAAACTGCTTCCTTCCAAAATTTCTCTGGCAGGTCCTTATCAATAAGCATTGTTCTGGCCATGTTGTTGATGATCTGATTTCTCCTTTCAACTACTACATTCTGTTGGGGAGTTCTTACTGATTAAACTTGATGCCTTATCCCATGTTTCTCGAGATAGTTTTCAACCTGACTGTTTGTAAATTCCGTACCGTTATCAGTACGAAACTTTAGAATTTTCTGCCCAAGCATCTTTTCTGATTCCCTCCTATACTGCTTTATGCAACTGAACACCTCTGTCTTATGGGTTATGATGAATACCCAGGCCATTCTGCTAAAGTCATCAATGAAAAGAACATAGTACCTTTTCCCATTTATAGCTCGTGGTGAGATAGGTCCACATACATCAGCATGCACCAATTCGAGCACTCTAGTTGATTTCTGTTCCTTTGGCCTATATGTCTTTCTGATGATTTTCCCTTGTTGAAAAGCATCACACGTATGAGTGCGATCACGTGATAGTTTGGGAAGGTCTCTAGTAGCATCACATTTAACGAGATCCTCCATAGATGGTTGGCATAGATGACCAAGTCGCTTATGCCACAACTGATTTTCTTCCTCTCTGGATAAAAGACAAGTATCTTCTTCCCCACCTACAAGATAGAGATTTCCCTTTGACCTTTTTCCCTGCAGAACAGCTGCTCCATCTTTTCCTTTCACAACACACATCTTCTTGGTAAATTGGATAGAGTTCCCAGAGTCACATAGTTGACTGACACTGAGTAGGTTATGACAGAGACCCTCTACTACCAAGACATCAGCACGTCTCATCTCTTTGCCCCCAAACTTGGCTTTCCCTGAGCCAACAATCTTCAGGCCTTCATCATTTCCAAATTTGACAACTCCTTCTTTGTCATATTTGATGCCTGTAACAAGATCCTTATTACCCTTCATGTGGGATGTGCAACCACTATCAAGGATCCAAACACCAGATCGATCTGATGCTTTAAGGGCAATCTCATCCACCACATCCTTTTCATTTTTCTTCTTCTTGGTCCATACTTTTTCTTTCACACTCGGCATGGATTGAGGCTTCTGTTCTTTCTCAGAGTATGATGGACCACCCTCATCTTGCAGAGCTGCAAATCTATTCTGAACTTTTAACTCACTTATTGGTTTATTGACCTGCTGCTTTCAAACATTTTGATTATGCTTTGACACATTTCTCTGAATGGTTGAAGTGCAATACCTAGCCATGTGTCCAAATCCTCTTCACCAAAAACAGTGTCCTTCAAAATGTGTTCTGGAAAACCGTTCTCTGTTTGGCTGCCATCTCTGTTCATGTTCCCTTCTGTATCTCTTGGCTATGGAACACACATACTGTGAATGTCCCATTTTCCCACAGCAATAACACCTGATATAGGATGCATTCCCTCGTGATATTTCAGCACTATGATTTCCCCTTTGGGATCTCTGAATATTCTGATTCTGTTTTGTTCCCAAATCAACCTTCACTTTCGGGATGAGTGCTTTCGGTCTGACTGCAATTGTCGCAAACTTTTGTTCTTGACTAAGCCCAGAAACGACCTTAACATCTGAGCTCAATTGCTGCTTCTTCCCTACTGAACTGCTAGGCTCCGCTTTCATCTTCTCTGTCTTCTGAATGGCCTGCTTTTCGGATATCACATTGGGGTTCAAGAGTTTATCTTGATCCTTAAGTTTTTGTCGCAGACTGACCACTTCTTCTTCAAGCTCTTTGATACATCTAACCTGCTCCTTTCCTGTGTTAGTCAAACAATCAATTTCCTTCCTTTGTTCCTCAATTTTAAGCTTATACTCGACAATATTTTCTGAGCTCTCTGGTGTTGAGGATTTTAGTCTTTCAATTTCTTCTAACAGCTCAAACTTTTCTTCATCTTGTTGTTGCATATAGAGTTTGGAATCATGAACCACTTTATTGGATTTCTTTGTTTTGGCTCTCCAAACATCTATCTCCTCAAGAGCTGCTCCAATTCGGCTTCCATATCAATTCTCCCTTCAACTTCTTCTTCTTCTTTAGCATCAGATTCTTCTCCCTTTTGAGAACTACCAACAATTTCCACCAAGGAATTTACCCCACGATCTCTGCAATTTTCTATTTCCTCAACTTCTTCATCCTCAGACTCATCTGAACATTCAAATTCTTGTGAAAGAAGATTCTTTTTCTTGAAGAAATTTCTCTTGAATTGTTCCTTCCCTTTCACAAAAGCGGAAGTCTTCTTTTTGGGAATTTCAACGTCATCATCATCATCATCTTGAAACTTCTTGGGGCATCTTGCCACAAGATGACCAACCTTTCCACATCTAAAGCATGCTAGTGGAATTTTACCTTTAAACATTCCTCTCCCTCTTTGTAGATTTGAAGAAAGGAATGACATCACCTCATCTGTCTCTTCTTATTCATTAGAATCTTCAATGGTGAGCTTCTTCATGGCCTTAAATGCCACCTCTTTTGACTTCCCCTTTTCCACGGCCTCATTATCATCGTTCCTCATTTCATATGCAACCAAGGTACTGTGCAAATTGTCCAATGTCAGCTCTTTTGGATCTTTATCTTCTAGTACTGAAACTTTCGGATTGAACCGAGGTGGAAGTTTCCTCAAGATGCGCTTTACAATCTTTATGTCTTCAATGACTTCTCCAAGACCTCGCATATCCTCCACAACAATGTTTACCCTGTCAAAGAATGTGTCAACAGACTCATTCGGGTTCATTTTCAGATCTTCATATTTGTTCCACAACACCTGCAGCATTGCCTCTCTGACTTTTGTGTCCCCTTCATATATATTCAAAACCTTTTCCCACATGGAATGTGACGTTTTGCATGACATCACCTTTGTGTAGATGGGATTGGAAAGGGCTCCCCCTAAGGCATTTATTGCTTTGGAATCAGCATCCAACTCTCTATGCTCAGCTTCTGATAAGGCACCACTATTAATATCAGCTGTGATACCATGCATAGCTGCTGAAAACACATCCATTCCCAATGATCGGAAATAGTGTTGCATCCGATTCTTCCATATCTGAAAATTATATCCGTCAAAGATCTGAATCCCTTTATGATTGGTTACCTCCATTGAGAGAAGAACAACTTTCAACCTCCCTCTGATACCACTTGTTAGGTCCACTAGGCTGAATACCCTGAGAGGGGGGGTGAATCAGGGTATGACTAATTAAAAATTAATGCCCGTTCTGATCTTGTTTCACTGTTAAGAAAAACACTCTTCTCTCTCTTTCCTGCTACACAATATAAACAGAAAGTAAAGCAAGCGCAGGACACAGCAATTTTACTTGGTTCACCGCTAAGGGCTACGTCCAAGGAGCTTACGCCGACAGGTTGACGGTCGTACCAAATTCCACTAATCTTCACTAGCTGTGGATTACAAGGTTCGGGCTAGATCACTTCTATGCCCAGGCTCACTGCCTTTACAATGTTTAGGGTCAGCTCACTGCTTTCCCAAGGGTCACTCCCCGTTTCTCTCTCTCTGGCTCACTGCTAGTGGAGAGGATCACCTTCTTCCTCTTCCTAAGCTCACTGCTCTTGGAAGGAATCCACTCACAGTTTATAGACCTGTAGGTCTCTTCATTTGCATGAATGAATGCATATTCCTCTATGTGTAGATGCTCTGTTGAAGTACAACTTTCACCCGTAGATTAATATCTCTTTGCACCGAAGGTATCGGGCAAACTTCCAGCTTCCACACAGCCCGAAAACACTGCTGGAACAAACCTTACTTGGCGCGCAAGTCAACCTCTACGCGCAAGTATCGACACGCAAGTCACAACGGGCGCGCAAGTAATCCTCTGACACTTGCGCGACACAAGCATCCTCAACTCCAACCTTGCGCGACTCTCTTCCTTTTACGCCCAAACCAATATTGGCACGCAACTGCCAACTGGCGCGCAACTTCAACCACTGGCGCGCAAGTCCCACCTGCGCGACCACACACACCACTTGCACGACCACCACACCTGCGCGACGGGAGCTCTGAGTTGAACTCCGGTGGAAAAAGAGGAGGGGTGGTCCAGTATTTATAGGCAATCCGACCACCCTGCGCGATGGCGCACAAGTCACCTGCGCGACCCAATCTCGGCACGCAAGTCTTCTCTCCTTTTAGACACTTGCGCGACCAACTCCCAAACTTGCGCAAACCTATTTCCTTAGCCATATTTTGATCTTCTGATCTTAAAAAACATATGGCGCGCAAGTTTCCTGTACACCATGTTCACGGCGCGCAAGTCCCTTTGCCAAAAACACTTTTCTTCATTTGCCGATTTTCAGGCCCAAAAATTTGGCAAACACTGGAAAACGGCGCCACCTTGTATCTGTTCTTTTGTACCGCCTCCAGATCATCCATTCCTTTTATCGACGTTCTTGAAACAAACATGGATCATTGAACTCAGCTCTTGAACTCGACATTCCATCATGAAATCCTCTTTGTCAACAAATTTGTATGTCATGCTTTTGATTTGTCAACAATCACAACTCAGATGTCCACTTTATCAACAAACACAATCACCTCAAAAATGCTTCAATGATACCTTGAGGGATTTTTGCCCAACAGATTCCATATTTGGAATCAGTGGATCTAAATTTTGTTAATAAGCTACTTTTTATTTTTGGGAATTATGAATAGTAACTACGGTAAATTTTATTTACCATAGTTAAAGGTAAATCGGGTAATTAAGGGTAAATATAATATTTTAAAATTACCCTAACAAATGTCAAAATTCTATTGCATGACTAAAAGTCGACCCATATCACCTAAGGGTCGGATTAGATTCATTTAATTAAGTTTTGTCAATGAAAATAATTTAATTATTAATAAAACCAAAGAATGTGACAACATGTCACTTTCTTAAATATTATAAGTATAATAATTTTAATCTAGTGATAAACTTCATGAAAATTCGAACATGAATAGTCTCCAGAAATCTATTACAATTATCTACATCATAAGAATTTATTTAGAATTTTTAGGGATTAAATAATTATCATTTATTATGACACAAAGATGATGCAGTAATTGTATTATTAATGAAATATTGACATAATTGATGTTATAAATGCACAAATAAATGTAATTTGAGACTTTTTATGACTTACACTAATTTTATAGGTTAATATGACATGTTATTGTTGATTTAAGTAACTTGGTTCGAACTTATCATTCTGTTATGAATTTTATAAAAATCATGTACCAAATAGTGTCAAAATTGACATAAAATAGTTTTTAAAACAAATATTATATTATTAATTGTTATTTTATTCATACAAATCTAAGGTTCGGCCAAATGACTTAGATAAGATTATATATATTAATAATAAACAATTTTTGGTTCGTTTGGCATGTTATAGTAAGTGTATTAACCATATAGTGAAAGAAAACAAAAAGACACGATAAAAGTTAAATTATTTAACTTAGAGTTAAATCTAATTGATAAGGTTAAAATAATACCCTAAACTTGTCTAAATCCTATTGGTTGATATGATTTAGACCCATACCCACTTTAGCTTCTAAATAAGACCCTTTGGAACCATTATAAACCGATTTTGACTATAATATAAAATAATATTTTGAGATATTCCTAAGGTGCCCCTCTCCTCCCTTATAAAAGGGCACCTCCTCCCCCTCCTCCTCACACAACTTTGAGCCTTAAAGCTTGGCCAACCCCTGCTAAAATATCTTCTCCACTTCCCTAGTATCATCCTAGAGGTCCTGGTCTTCTTTAAAGACCTTCCTTAGTTCTTTAAGTGGAGGTTAAGAAAAGGCGCGTCAAAAAGAGGTAATATCCATTACCGATCTTTTTCAATTTCTTTCTTCTTCAACTTCTTCTTCTTTAATTGTTTCATGATAAAGTAATAACATAAGTATTTATTATATACTGATATGTTATTATAAATATGAAACAACTCTAATTAACCTTCTATCCATCCTACGGAAAAAGAAAATCACTGCGCGTGCGTACGTACGGAATACCATCTCCACGTCGTGGTGTAATCTATTTTCCACCACCACCTTAATTGGATGGGTATAATGGTTTAATGAGTAACTATATATGATTATTATAAAGTTATATTGATACTGAAATAGTATACATACACTTCAACACAATTCCATGACCATGGAAACGATATCATCGCTCGTGCGTACGTACGGACTACCGTCTCCACGACGCGATGAGATTCATTCTCAATGATTAACCATTCATGAATGATTATAAAGTATATATAATAAGTACTAATGAAATATATGACATAATAATTATACTGGAATTATTTATTTTTATATGTATGTCATCTACTTAATTCCATTCAATTCAATAAGGAAACGAAAACAGCGTTCATGCGTACGTACGGACTACCGTCTCCATGAACGGTGTATTTATTTCCATTTACTGATTTATTATATATGTATATTATGAATATATATATATATAAATCATGTTTTATATTCTGGAATTAATTAATCATGATCTAAGTAATCATATGAATAATTACAAGTTAAAAACACGAACGACAAATGAGACGATTTTACCCAAAACGCTACTTTAACATGAATTTACAAAAGAATGGGTAATATAAAGTCATAAGTGGACCATATATGATATAATAGCAATTAATATGATTCTGGAATAAGTCAATAACATCATTTAAATCATTATACAGGAGGTTGGGATACTTACAAAGCAAGTCAGACCTAAGGTAAGGGAATATATCACAATTTCATTTTTATCCGAGATTGTTTATACTTTGGTATTTACTGGGGTGTATTTTATCATCCACATCCATGTTCCCTCAATATGTAATATTATTTCCATCCACCTAAAATTGTTTAAATCCAATTTTACCCTTCGATGAGTTTTTAGTAAAGGATATGAAAGGAATGTTTTGTCGTTTTTCGTATGAGGTACTTTTTGACTTTTTCGAAAAAAGTACGAAGAATGTTTTTTTTAAATTATACAGCGTGAATGGATTTTTAAAAACATTATTTCCAAGAAGCTTCCTTTACAAGTTTTCATGTTTATTTTTAATAAACTTCTTTAAGTTTAAAATTGTATGACATGTTAAGAAAGGAAAAGTGTTTTTGAAGTAGAAAGGATATTTTCCTCAAGAATGAAGTTCAAGTGTTTTATCAAAATTATTTTCCATCTAAGATGATAAAGGGTTCTGTTTTTATCCCTATTATTACATGGATTTGATTATGTTGTGATGGAAATATTTTTATGAATTCCTTTATCTTATATGAATTGTTTTATGATGTCATGTTGTTTAAGAATTCCATTTCTATTACATGGGTTACGCTATGATGTATGGTTTATGATTATGTGGAACACATAAGAAAGGATTCATTATAATATGGGTGGGACCTATATCTCCCTCCAATGAATTGGGTAAAGATTTTATATCTCATGAGATAGACATGGCTGGAACGGTAGGTTATACCGGTTCAGTGAAACAGGACTGGAACGAGGGTTACTCGATTCAGAAAGGGACTTTGTCCACTAAGATAGTCTTGGAAATGAGTCATGACTAACAAGAAATGATTCTCTATGATTGTGTGTGTATGCCACAAAGTTTCATGTTTTATGTTATGATTATTAGGATTACATTTCACTTCTATGATTTATCCCATGTTATGATATTATGAGCTCTCTTTTTTGCAGGTTAAGATTTCCAAAAGCTATGTTCTTATGTATATGATGTGATTGATATTTCTTTTGTTTACCCTTACAGAGCATTTGAGCTCACCCTTTTAAGTTTTCTTTTCCCCAGGATATAAAGAAAGGTTTTAGGTATAAAAAAAAGAAGATCTTTATGGGAGATGTTGAAGATCTTTCACCACAATTAGAAGATTATATTCTGAGTTTCCAAAGACACTAAACTATTACGGTCCTTGTGTGTGTGTTTTTGTTATGTACTAAGTATTCCCCAAAAGTAATGTAATGTCCATGTAAGTCAATCTTCGGGTCTCTACAATATACTCATTGGTTTTTTTATATTACTTAAACAATTTTTGTTGGTAATTATGATTAATGGGTGGGTATAACCATGTGATGTATTAAATTACCATTTTTGATAAATGTGTGGGTATACCCGTGTAACTTTATTAAATGAAAGTGGAGTACATGAGTGGGTATACTCAAGATATGTAATGGTTTAAATGATTAGGTATACTCATTGAATGGTTTTGAATGCAATTGTTTATATGAGTGGGTAGACTCATATGGTTTCATTTATTAAATTATATGAAATGGTTGATGATTTATATAGATGTCATGGAAATATCTCTATAGATCTGTAACACAGTAGTGGACACCTTGGCTGAGTGTTCACCTTAGGTCTTGATTCTGTGGGGATCCTTGGTCTTTGATAACCCTTGGATTTTTCTTTCTTAGACTCACATATGATATATTGGTACACATACTCCTAGGACTCCAATTAGTGCCTATACTGAGTTTCCATCGAGATGCTTCTTGTACTTGACAAGGATGTCGTGGTCTTTGATGCCTTGGATCCATCCCTTCATTATATACAATTCATTATATGGAAAGTTCATGGGATACATAATTGTGGTGGTATGACAAGGCTATGGGATTTCGTTGTGGTTTCCCTTATACGGTAAGGTCATGTGGACTGGATATAGATAGTTGTATTTTGAGGTCATGTTGTTGGTTTAGATTTCTTATACCTTCCTTATTAGGCATTAACATTTGTTGAAGGGATCCACAAGAGGATATTTGGTATTAGTTGTTATAGTATTTATTTTCCTTGTGCCTTCACACTTGTATTACTTCTTACTTTTACTTATTTATCATATTACGTAGTGCTCCTTAGAAATTTATAAATATTTGGGTAGAAACCTAATGGGATGTTTATCTCACTCCATGTTTGGGCCTCATTAGGGAACCAAATTTATTATGTGGTTGTAGGTGATAATAGGGGCAAGCTCTCTAACACTGGTTGTTGATCATTTCTTTGAAGCATGGGATCATGGGACCAAGCTGAGACTTATGATGCTACCAGGTCACTCTTTGGTCATTTCTTATTTTGAATTATTGTATTGTATTGTATTTTCATGTATTTTTTTGTCTATTTTCTAGATACATGTATCATCTGCCTCATGGTATATGATACACTTCTAGATTGTTATATATTTCTATCTTTCTTTCCTATTTTATCTGTTTTCTACTTATTGTATGTGCTTCAGCTATTGAATGTGATTGACTTATTCTGTAATATACTAAAATAATGAGAGAATAGTCTACCCAATGAATCACCTAGTCCCTCGATTCTAGTAATCAGCCTCTAGAAATTAGGGAGATGCACTTGATACCATGTAACCAACTGGGTTTGGGGCACTATTGAGTGGAACCCAGGTCCTAGATGTTACAAAGTGATATCAGAGTAGTTTTTTTTCTAGTTTGATTTACCTTTTGGTGATAATATAGAGGGATTAGAAGAAAATATAATTTGGTATTGATTTTTTCTTAGGCATAGCTAACTCATGTACAGGAAAATCCAAATTGCCTCAAATGAAATGTTATTTTTTGGTTTTTACTATTACAGTTGATTTGATTTAACACTTGGGTGACACACATGATTTATGATTATGCTATTGATGTAATTGTGGGTTCTATTTCAATTAAAACATGATGATATGAGGGTATTACATCTCATTCATCATATAGGAACTTATTATAAATCACATATCATGCATTATGTCATGCCATTTAGGATTCACTACTTGATGCATACTATTTTGATAGGTGATGTGATAGTTTTTCCTATTATTGTGATAGACTTGGGGTAGAGGATAGAGTAGTGAAGTCATATTTCACTTCATAAGGTCTATGGTCCCTTATGAATTGCAAAATGATTCACCTTTGAAATTGAATTTTAAATGTGAATTTTATTTTTATAGATAATATGGGCATCAAATTTTGGGTCATGATGTCTTATAGGCCCTTAGGGATCAAAAATTGGTGGACCATTGGTTAAATCATGTGAACTAATGATTGTTAAAAGAAAATGAAATAGAAAATAAAGATGTGACATAGACCTAGATCTTGCATAGGAAATAGGAAGTGTTTCTAGTTGTTTTGTGGTTGTTCCTTATAGAGTCATGGATTCAGAAGTAGGTTGTAGGTTTGATATAGTTTTAGCAGGGTTTTTACCTATCCAATTCTTTTGATCAGTGACTTTTACATCATTTCTTTTTTAGGCATATATTTTTTATTGTTGAGTCATGCCACAACAAAGACCTCCAGTGGTAGGCCATTAGTGAGGAAAAGACCATGCTCCAAAGTTGGTGGTACATGGTCTACTAGTGGATCTTCCTTTAGTTTCAATTGCGACACCAGAGACAATTATAGACTTAGGTTATGAGTTACAGTTCCATGAGGTGTTATTTTTCTATATGAAGACTTTTTAGGGAGCATCACAGCCTTCCATGACTATAGATGAGATAACATGGGTGATCTGGCAGTAACATCCTCCCATGTTTTTCAGTGATAGTGGTTTATAGGCTATTAATTTGTCGTTTGAGACCACACTTGATATATTCAAGCATCTATAGACACCTATAGAGAGGAGGTTCAAGCTCACCACCTATATTCTACAAGGAGCAGCAAATCACTGGTGGGATGTTTTGAACTAGACTAACGGGCTATGAGATATGGGTTGGACTGATTTCTAGACCTAGTTCTATGACTAATATTACCCTAAGACTGTATTTTTATAGAAGCCTATTGATTTCATAATCATGGAGCAGGGTTCCATGACGGTTATGGAGTACTCAACATGCTTTATAGAGTTACAATTTTCTGTGACAATGTACCGTGATAATGAGATGTCAATATTGAGACACATTGAGTAAGGTCTCTGACATGCTATCAAATCCCAATTCAACATGTTCAGGTTGACCTATATCACTGATATTGTGAATCATGTGATAATTACATAGCATAACCTGAGGGAATCTGAGAGCATATATTAGGACAATGTTGCTTCTTGACCCAATGGTTATACATATTCAGGCTAAAAGCACCATTTTGAGGCTTCCCACAAGATGAGAACCAGTCAGGATGTGAGTGCTTGCATCTAGGTGTTTTTTCACCAGTGTGGTAGGTGAGGCCACATGAAGAATCAATGAGAACGTGACCAAGTCGAGTGTCAATCTTGCTGAAGGATGGGCCTCATGTAGTAGCTTTGTGGGAGATTCCCTCTAGTAATGAGTGGTAGGGGTTAGCTCTGATGTCATGTTTAGGAGTAGGTTTCTCAGCTCTGTTTTAGGAAGGGAGATGGAGCTGTGTGGTTTGATCAGGTTGAGGAATTAGTGGTCATGGTAGTAGTATCCAGACACTAGTCACACCTAGACATCAAAGCAGACCTACTCCAGGCAGAGAGGCTCTATCACAGGCTTGTGGTATAGACTAGATATATTTTTTATATCCCACCCCTTGGAGAAGGGTTTTGGGCCGTCTATAGTGAGAGGTGTGATCTTAGTTTCCTCTACTATTGCATCTTATCTTTTTGATATAGGTGCATATCATAGTTTCATATCCATACCTATGGTGAAAATCCTTTGGATTGTTGTTTGGTATCCTGAGGGAGTTTTGATGATATACATACCATTAAGAAATAGAATGTATGATGTACACTAGTATAGGGATTTCCCCATTGAGATTTTGTGGGTGTCACTTCATCTAGGATCTTTATTTCCTCAAGATGATAGGGTTTGACATAATTCAATAGAAGGAATAGTTAGTAGCTTGTTGAGCTTATAATGAATTCTATCACCGTATGTTGAATTTCACATCACCATAGGGTGAATTTTCTTCTCACAATGGAAAATGAGATTTCTAGGAAATCAAAGATAGACCATATAATCATGGGTTGGGTGGGATGATATCCCATATTGCTCATTTGTTTTTGGATTATTAGGGAGTGAGTCAGGAAGACTTTCCTCCAGTGGTGAATCATTTTAGGGACTTGTTCCTGAATGAATTTTTTGTTTAACTCCTGACAAATAGGTTGAGTTCTCCATATATTTAGTTCCAGGAGCTTCACTAGTATCTATTCCTCCTTACAGGATGGATATGATGGATTTTTAGGAACTCAAGTGATAGCTATAGGATTTGGAGTTGAAGGGGTTTATCTGAACCAGTAATTCCCAATAGAGGTTTCCTATCCTTTTTAAAAAATACGGATGGAACACTTAGGCTATGTATGGATTATGGGATGTTTAATTAGTTGATGGTAAAAAATTGATATCCCTTAACACAGATAGATGGCATGTTTTATCAACTTCAAGGAGCTTGTGTGTTCTCATAAACAAACCTGAGGTCAGGATATCACTAGGTGCATGTTTAACAAACATTCATACCTCATACATACTTTCATTACAGTTATGGTCTATATGAGTATTTAGTTATGTTGTTCAATATTGATAATTCACCAGAAATGTTTGTGTCACTTATGAACTAAGTGTTCCAACCTTACTTGGATTCATTTGTGGTGGTTTTTTTGGATGATATCTTGGTGTATAATCATAATCGATGTGACCATGCTAACCATATTGATATTGTTTTGAATACACTGAGGGAGAATAATTTATATGATAAGATTGAAATGTTTCACTTTTGGATTGATCTAATTTACTTCCTGGGTCACATCATCTTAGATATAGGAGTATTAGTGGACCTAGATAAGGTGAGATATGTAGTTTCCTAGGATCACACCAAGAATTTTTTTTACATGAGAAGTTTCTTGGGGCTAGCTAGTTACTACATGAGTTTCATATAGGATTTCTCACGCTTATAAGAACTACTTGTGGGCTTTACTAGGATGGGTGTGAAGTTTTTATGGTAAGATTATTGCAAGATAGCATTTCAGGAGCATAAAGGAAGGTTGACATTAGCACAAGTCCTGATACTTCTCGAGCAGGGTAGGAGCTACCCTATATATTATGACACATCAGGTATGGGGATGAGAGAAGTGATGATTTAGGTGCATATATTCATAGAATATAGGTCTTGTTAGTTAAGGCCACATGAGAGGAATTACAAGAATCATGATCTTGAGCTAACTATAGATATTCATCCTTTATGATGTTGCGGAAACTATTTAATGGGAGAGTGTTTTTTAGTGTACATGGTCCACAAAATCCTCAAGTATATATTTACTCAACGTTATTTGAATCTAAGGAGTTGAAGGTGGGTGAATTACCTACAGTGTTTTGAATTTGAGCTTGCCTCCATGCCTAGTAAAGACAATGTATTGGAAGATGAACTAAGTAGGAGGACTCAGATACAAGAAGTGCAGCATGCCAGTATTTAGTGGATGCTTATGGTGTTGTTCTCATAGATTAATCTGGAGGTGTACAATAGTCAGGTATAGATATATCTATCATCTTTTGTTCTGACCTCTACCCTATTGGATAGAGTAAGGATTAGGTAGTAATTGGAATTAGAGGAACTAGTCCTAAGGGAGAGTATGGTAGGTGAGGACCCTCCTCCTGGTTGAACCATAGGCATTGATGAGATCCTGCATATCCATGAATGTATTTGGGTTATAGTGTATATATGCGAGGAGATGATGTGGTAGATTCATGATTTAGCTTGGGTAGTGCATCCCAGAGTCTCCAATATGTATCATGACTTTCTTGGTTAGTACTGGTGGATGAGTATGAAAATAGAGGTAGCTGGTTTTATTACAAGGTGTTCCACCTATATGTAGATGAGGGTATAACATCAGTGACTATCCAAACTTTTACAGTAGTTACCTATTTCTTAGTGGAAATGGGATGATTTCGTGATGGATTTCGTGACTATTTTACCAAAGTCGCCTCGAGTTAATGATGTTTTGTGGGTTTTTTTGTTGATAGGATCACGATGCTTTCACAATTCTTACTAATCATAGTGACCTTCAATGTTCATGAGTCTAACAACCCAAGATTAACATATAAAAAAATTAAATTACTTTTATGGAATATTTAATACATTACACAAATAGACACCAATTAATGTATTAGTTTAGTTTCTTTGTAAACATGGAACATAATATTCAAACTTGATGAAAGATCTTCAATATCCCCCTAAATAACATCCCCTTTTTTCTACCTAAAACCTTTCTTTATATCCTAGGGAAAAGAAAACATAAAAAGGGTGAGCCCAAATACTCAGTAAGGGTAAACATGGAGAACATAAAACAAATCATAAACATAAGAATGTAAAAACATGAACATAAATTTTAAATATCAAAAATATTGACTCATGAAATAAAAATTGGTAGTATGTAAGGCATAGATCATAAATGAACATTAACCATGATAAAATAGCATTGGTATAAAATATGAAATTGTGGAAAAAATAATCACATAATATGATTTACATAGTATCCAAGGCATTATTTCCAAAACCATCGTAGTGGGAAAATTCCATTACTAAACCGTGTATACTTGCTGATCTATCCATGTATTATTGAACCAAATTTACTTTTTTTTTCAGCCCTATATTACTAAAAAATATTTAATTGTCATTCTTATCATGTCTATCTCAAGAGATATTAATCTTTACCAAATGCATTACAGTGAGATATAGGTCTCACCCATCTCATAATTAAATCATTATTAAATGTGCCACAAAAACATAAATCATTTTTCATAGCATAACCCATGAAATAAAATGGGTTTCTTAAGCATCATTCCATCATAATCTATACAAAATAAATGGATTTCAAAAAATTAATTAAATCGTAAACACAATAAAATAAAAGAAAAAATAGGGATAGAAACATAAACCTATTTCGTCTTAGATGGAAAATAATTTTGATAAATCACTTGAACTTAATTAATGATAAAAATACCATTTCATTTTCAAAAATATTTTCTTTTCTCAAAATTCCATTCAATTATAAAATAAAATAATTTTTTTGAAAATAATCTTGAAATCGTGTAGAGGATACTTCATGGAAATAAGGTGTCCTAAAATCGTTAAAATCCATTCATGTTGTATAAGTTAAAAAACATTCTCCACATAATTTTTCTAGAAAAGTCAAAAAGTACCTCAAATCGAATAACAACAAAAAATTATATTCATTCCATTTAATAAAAAATCACCTATAACAACCTTGTTCTTTATTACACATTTAAACTTGATTAATTATATAAACTTGCCCATAAGATAGTGAGGAATAGTTTCACAGAGGATGAGGAACATTACATGACAACTTAAGACATAAAAATACAATATCTTTATTGAAAACATCTTTTACATGACCACAAAATTCCATCTTACTTAGAATTGCATAGGATAACCTGAGGACATACATCAGAAAAGGGTGAGCTATAAAGCCTAGTAAGGGAGTAAACATGGAAAAACATGAGAAAATAAAATACATGTTTGGAAATAGGAATATAAATAGATCATAGGAGAAACATGAACATAAAGTCATGATATATCATGATTATCACAACATAGATATGTGGAAATAACATTTAAGAGGATATTAGCATAAGCCAAGGCTCATTGCACTTAGAGAATGAGTAAACCCTCATTGAACTTGAATTATCATGATTAAAAAGTCCTTTTATGTGACTTATCATGATTAAACCCTCATTGAACATGGAGTAACATGATAGTATTCTTTACCGAATGCATTGGAGTGCTATCATGGAACATCCTTTATAAATATTTCATTTCATGCATAAGTGTGCCACATGGATCATATAACATCGAATCTTTCAATATCATAAGTTATTCTGCGATTAAGTAATTTTTAATACATACATGTAAGTACCATTTAATATTTATATGTTCAAAAAGGTGAATACCCTTGATATAGACCTAGGTATGGTATTCACTACACAATAATTGTGGCTTGTAAAATCGCGGTGCAATTTCAGCATCATAACATGACATAAAAAATCATAAAAAAATGGTTGATGAGAGAGAAATGGGTATATCATAATATTTAAATGAAATGGATAGTAAGGGGTTCATATAGATATATGTCCCAAAATATGAAATTTGGAAATAGAAGGTGTAACATATTAAAGAAACTTGAAGAAATAGGAGAAATGGAATAACTCTTATGAAATTTTGGCATGGTAATGGGTGTATATGGTAGAGATTAATGAGAGATAAAGAGGTATATCATCACACAAATATAATTAGGTAAGTATTATGGAGGTTATAAATGATACCCCAACATTTGTAATTGAAAATAATATGGAACAATAACATAAAGAAACTTGGACAAAAATGAGAAAGGAAGAAATCCCTTACTTGGAAGTGTAATCCCAAAGGCTTGGGAGGGGCTTAATGGAAGATTCTTGGGAGATTTGGGTGACTTGGGAGGATTGTATATATAGGAGGGAAGAGTAGGGATGTGATATAATGGTTTTGAGTGAAGAGAAGTGGGATATTGGGTGGGTTTATACAGGAAAAGAGAAGGAATTCATTATTATTTCGGTTTTGAACACTATACATCCAACTAATCAAAACCACAAGCCAAACCTTGGATTTCGACCATGGTTTTTTCCAAATAGGAGTGGAAAAAATTATTTTATAATCAAATTTCATAACTTATAAAAAAATATTATTGTTGCTTATGTGTAGGTGAGTCACACTCTCATGGAAATCATTTTAAAATGATAAAATGTTTTATAAGTCTTGGAGAGTCCACTAAGGCATTATAAAATAAATATAAAAAATCTAAAATAACATTAATTTAATGATAAAACAAATATTGTATTAATATAGCTTTTATATTATTTATCACATCACTATTGGTTCATTATGATGTAATAAAACACATTATATATTTAAATAGTATTTGATTTTTACCAAAAAAAATAGATTCTCTCATAAAATTATGAAAAATTAACCATTGGATAATTTCAATGTCCTGTTTCCAAAACTAATATTCATTTTATCTAAATATTTTTCTATATATGTGAATTTTTACATTTAAAATAAAAACTGACATTTACCAAAAATTCATGCATTTGATAAAAACAGCTTTCAAACCATAATAAAAATTAAAATTATATTCATAAATAATATACTATAATTTATATTTACTAAAAATTAATTTAGTAATAATATTTTATTAAAATATTATTTAATTAAAAATCCATTAATTCATTAAAATTTATTTCTTATTGAATATTAACTAAAAATACTATTTACTCTTTGAAAACCATTTATGAAGTAACAAAAATAAAATAAATGTATATTATTTACACAAAAATAAAACACAAAATCATAGTATTAGGTTCTTGTTACATAACCCCTTATAACCCCAAAATTAGACTTATAGGTATGGTGTGTGATGGTAACAAACTCTGGGGGTGGCTCGGATAACATCGCTCGAGTGGTAATCTCTATTAAATTCCATTTCTCCCATAGGCAATTTAGTTCAAGCTTAACATGTTGAAGCTCGGCTTAGCCTTGTTCAATAGAAAATTCCAGTTACCCCACCTCTTTTCCAAGTAATGACAAATGGGATTCATATGGATAAATTCAACTAGATGAGGCCATTTATTCCTTTGTTTGAGTAAATTGGATTTTTTAAAGCCCTATATTTATACTCATCATGTTATCAATTTTCAATAGCTATGTTTGCAATGGTAACAAATCATAATGGTATTTTAAAATCCAAAAAACATTAAACAAAAGAAGTGCATATGTTTTATATAATCATTTTACATAATAAGATATTTAATTATATCAAGAGAAATTTTTATTAATAAAATTTTAGGTCATTACAATCTTCCCCCATAAGAAATTTCACCTCGAATTTTTCTTTTACCAAACTAAAACAGATGAGCATTACTCTACTTCATCACTTCCTCGGATTACCATGTTGCTTCTTCAAACTTTTGGTTTCACTACAACACCTTGATGAGGGGTATTTTCTTATTTTGAATAAATATTTTCCTATGATATATGATCTTAAATGGCTTATCTTCATTAGAGAGGTCATTCTCCAATGGTACCACATTTGGATTGGGTATATGTGACAGGTCAGGTATGTACTTTCTCAAGAGTGATACATATAAAACATCATGTACTTGAGATAGGTTTGGTGAGAGTGCTAGTCGATAGGCCACTACTCCAATGCGATCAAGGATTTCAAAAGAGTCAATGTTCCTCATACTAATATTTCCCTTATTCCCAAATTTCATAACTCTCTTCGATAGTGATATGTAGAAGAATACCATGTCTCCAATATCAAACTCTAGGTCTCATCAATGATTATCAGCATATCTCTTTTGTCAACTCTGAGCATCTTTAATGTGTTTCTGGATGGGCTTCCCATAAAGGGGTTCATAAGGATCCATTTGGATGCTTGAGTAGAATTTATTACTATAGGAGAACTCAACCAGATTAAGATGTTGATCCCATCCTCATTTTAATTCCATTGATCATGATCTCAAAATTTCCTCAAGTGTTTGGATACTCTGCTCAGATTGGCCATCAGTTTGGGGATGATAAGCCGTACTAAATTTCATCTCACTATTTAGAGCGTGTTGGAGACTCTTCCAGAACATAGAGGTGAATCTTGGATCCTGATCGGGTAAAATATATAGTGGTAATCCAATAGACTTTCCAGTTATCTGATGTATATCTATTTCAGTTGATCCAATAATAAATCCTCTCAAATTATAATGAAGTGTGTATTCTTTTTAAGATGATCCACAAAAACCTAGATAACATTGTTTCCTTTGGATGTATTCAGAAGTCTGGTAAAAAAATCCATGGTGTTGTTCTCCCATTTCCATTTTGGTATGGGTAATGGCTGCATCATCCCCTTATTACTCTGCCTCTCATCCTTCACTTCCTGACATACCAGGCATTTGACGTGTACTCAGTGATATCCTGCTTCATTATATCCCACCAATAATGCTCTCTAAGATCTCGATACAACTTTTTGTTTCTTGGGTGAATGGAGAAATTCAAACTATTTTCATCATCCAAAATTTCATTCTTTAAATCTATATTTTATGGAACACATAGTATCAACCCAAATATCGTAATTTTTACTTCATTATATTGAATCCTAGGATTTCCCTTTTCTGGTAGTTTCTACTTTATTATGAATTCTCACGTCATCCTTTTAAGAATCCATTAACCTTTCCAAGAGAGATGGTTTATCAATCATTTGTGAAAAGATTGATTATGTTCCCTTCTTTATGATTATCATGTTTATCTTCATAAACTATAATAAGATTGGATCCTTTTCAATTCTCATTAATGACAGAACCGTTCGGTCCTTTATTCTTAGATCATATGCCACCACGTTCGCTTTCTGAGGGTAGTAATGGATTAAGATTTCATAGTCATTTATCAGCTCTAACCATCTTCAATGGATCATATTCATCTCTTTTTGTGTGAATATATACTTGAGGATTTTTGTGATCTATGTATATTTCACACCTCTCCCCAAATAGGTAATTTTGCCAAATTTTTAAAGTGAAGGTTACTAAATCCAACTCCAGATCATCTGTTTGATCTTTTTTCTCATGAACTTTCAATTTCCTTGAAAAATAGGCAATGACTTTTTTATTTTTCATCAACACACATCCCAGACCCTTCTTTGAAGCATCACTAAATACCATAAAAAGTTCTCCACTCATGGGTAGTGTGAGCCCAAGGGCGGTGATAATCCCCTTTTTCAAATCCTTTAAGCTCTCTTCCCATTCATCACTCTAAGAAAACTTGACTCCCTTCCAAGTTATATTAGTAAGAGGGTTTCAAAATCATGATAAACTTCTCACAAATCCTCAATAATATCTAGCTAACCCAAGTAAGTTATGGATATCCATCATTGTTGTTGGCCTCAGTTATCCCTCAATTGCATTTTTCTTGGAGGGATCCACAAATACCTCATTACTTGTGATGATATCACCTAGTAATGAGACTTTATCCAACCAAAACTCACACTTGATATAATTTTAATAAATATTATCCTATTTCAAGGTATCTAGAATACTTCTTAGATGCCCCTCACACTAATTCTTGGTTTTTGAGTATATTATAATATCATCTATAAAGACTACCAAAAATGTGTCGAGGTAATCTCTAAAGACTCTACTCATCAAGCCCATGAAGGCTGTGGAAAATTAGTGAGTCTGAAAGTCATTACAATGAATTCACAGTGCACGTACCTTGTACAAAAAGCAATCATGGGGATATCCCCCTTCTTCACTGTTACAAGGTAATATCCTAACCGCAGATCCACATTGGAGAAGTATTGTGCTCCACATATCTGATTGAACAAGTCATCAATTCATGTTAGAGGATACTTGTTCGTTATCAGGATTTTTGTGATCTCATGATAATCAATGAAAGGCGCATTGACCCATCCTTATTATTGACAAAGAGGACTGGTGCCCCCTATGGTGAAGCACTTTGGCATATAAACCCTCTATCCAGATTCTCTAGTAGTTGTTTCTTTAGGTACTCAAGCTCCAAAATATTTTTTCTATATAGAGTCTTGGATATTGGAAATTCCCCAGGTATAATATCAATAGAAAATTCAACATCTCTTCTAGGAAGAAGACCAGGAAATTCCTCTAGAAACACCTCAATGAATTCCCTCACAGTAGGCATATACTCAAGGATGGTTGCTTCCTTAGAGTTAATCATATGAGTAGGATATTCGTCCTTATAGGGAATTAATATCCATGCTTGAGATCATGATTCTAAAGAAGATATATCCTCCTCCTTACACTTGTATAGAATTGTTGGTTGATTCTCCATATGGAGAGTGATTTCTGTGTCACAAAAATTTATGTTGGCTATATATATATATAAAGCCAATACATGCTAAGAATTTTATCAAATTATACCAGAGGGAGTATGATGAGGTTATATGGTAAGTTCAATCCACAAATTGTGATATGGGAGGAGTTATATTTATGGGATTCAATGATTGCCCCATTTTCAGTTCTCATAGACATCTCTACTTCCATGATTTGTGGTGGTGTTGGGATTGTTATACTAAACTTTAATGATATAAAATAATGTGTAGAACTACAATCGAAAATTATTTTCTCTATTCTTTAGTGAATAACTTGGGTACATGTCATCACTTCATTGCCAAGGTTCAATTCAATAGTAGGGATGGAAAAAGCTCACCCTTGTTGTCTTAGAGGTTGTTGGTTGCCTCCAAAAACTATTGGCTTAGGTAACTGATTTGAAAATTACCATGGTTCTTTACAGTTTAATAAATGAACAATTAGTTGAGGATAGAATGAAGAATCCATCTCCTCTGTCAGACCATCAGGTTTTTCTTGTTGGAAATTAATGGTTTGGTTCCCTTCTCTTCCACTCCTAAATCATATCCTCATCCCATTTAAGCAATTTTCAGGGTGCTTCTTTCCAAACCATTGGAATGTGCGGTACGGGAATTACATAGAATCATTGGATTTATACATCGAAACACCAGAATTAAAGTCCACTTTCCACTTATTATCCCCATGATACCCCTGAGATTCTATAATCTCCATTTCAACTTTTAGGGAACATGAGAAAATTTCCACATAGCTATCGAAGTCACTAATCATCAGGGCTTTCAATAGGCTAGGTTTTATCCCACCAAATAAGCAGTCAACTTTACATTAGGGGGTAACAACAATGTCAGAGGAATATCATGATATCCTTGTAAATTTTACCTCATATTCTTTGATGGATTCTTTATTTTTTTACTTGTGGGAAAGGAAGACCCTTTCCATATTAACTTGGAGCGTGCGCGGAAAATTTTTTTGGAAAACAAATTTCTGGATATCCTTCCATTACAATGCGTCGATCTCTTCCTCAAGCTTCATATATTTTATTAATGTACACCATTTTTTAGCTTCACCCTCCATACGATAATTATCCAAAAGAACCTTCTCTTGTTCAGAACATTTAAGGATGGAGAATATCTTTTCAATGGATTTTATCCATTTTTTGACAATTGAGGGATCAGATGATCCATTAAAAGTTGGAGGTCTTTGTCTCATGAGGCACTCGATTTCATCTTGTTCTTTCTTAGGGGGTTTGTACATTCATTTTGACCCATGTTTCTATTCAAAACATGATTTAACTAATAGATTATCATGGAAAAGTTCATCAAATTGATCTTCACATCGGTTTTTAGCTTGAGTCCTCATATTACCATCCATTAGCTAGAATAAAAGAATTTTTAGGGGTAACACATAATGGGGAATCCAATGAAAACACTGGATAACTTATAAATTACATTTATTTTCTTAACATATGTATTTATAGGCTTCAATCGATGTTATCCATCATCTACCTACCAACGTATATTCTTAGGGTAATTTTTTTTATTCCCTTAATAATATTTTATACTAAGATTGTGAAATTAGCAAATTATATATCTGAGGAGTTTAGTAACCAAGAGTTTGGCATGGCCCATTTTTGTGCACCATTTCTCATTCAAGTATAGTTCGAAGTGGTTTTTTTGGGTTTTACCCCTAGATACATTTGTTCCAGATCCACCTCTACCTATTCATATCCAGATAGGGATTTATTTTATTGATGATCAACTTACACTATACTCACAAAAATTTAGTGATGTTTTTATTATAATTAGTCTTATGCCTAAGGATTTAACAAGGGGTTTCTAATCCTAAAACCAAAAATAACTAAACCTATCCTTTGATACCAACTATAACAACCCTACTCTTTATTAAACATTTAAACATGCTCTATTACATAAAATTGCACTTCATACAACCTAGAAGATTGATAGGTCTAGTTTCCTTAGTGATTAGGAACATTAAATGACAACTTATGACATAAAAATACAACATCATTATTGAAAACTTCTTTTACCTGACCACAACATTCCATCGTACTTAGCATTGCATGGGACAACCTGAGGACATTCATAAGAAAAGGGTGAGCTATAAATCCTAGTAAGGTGGTAAAAATGGAATAACATGAAGAATAAAATAAATGTTAGGAAATAAGAATATCAATGGAGAATAATAGAGACATGAACATAAAGGCATGATATATCATATTATCATAGCATGGATATGCAGAAACAACATTTAACATGATATTAGCATGAGCCCAGGCTCATTGCACATGGAGCATGAGTAAACCCTCATTGCACTTGAATTAGTATGAGTAAACCTTCATTTCACTTTAATTAGAATCTTTAAAAAATCATTACACATATAATATCATGATACTATTCTTTACCCAGTACATTAGAGTGCTATTAGGGGGCACCCTTTATAAACATTTCATTTCATGCATAAGTCTGCCACATGGATCATATAACATTGAATCATTCAACATAATAAGTTATTACGTGATTAAAAAATGTGGAATAATTAAATGTAAGTACCATTAAATATTTATTTTTACATAAAGGTGAATACCCTTGATAGATATATGGGTATGATATTCACTACACATTGATTTTGTCTTGGAAAATCGTGGTGCAATTTCAGCCGCATAACGGTATGACATAAAAATTTCTAAAAAATGGTTGATTAGAGTGAAATGGGTATCTCATCATATTTACATTAAATGGAGTTCAATGGGTTCAAATATACATATATATACACTTCCCATCAGATTTAATTTGTAAAAATATGACGTAACCCAATAAAGAAACTTGAAGAAAGAGGAGAAATGGAATAACTCTTATGAAATTTCGGCATAGTAACGGGTGTAAATGGGAGGGATTAATGAGAGAGAAAGAGTTATATTATTATTAAAACATACAAAGTTAAGTACGGAGGAGTTTTAAAATCATACCCCAACATTTTAAATTGAAAATAAAAGGGAATGACAATATAAAGAAACTTAGACAAAAATGAGAAACGAAGAAATCCCTTACATGGAATTGTGATCCCAAAGGCTTGGGCGGGGCTTGATGGAGGATTATTGGGATGTTGGGGAACCTTTTAAGGATTATAGAGAAATTTTGGAAGATTAGGAACGTTCTACAAGGGTTTTTAGTGAAGAGAAGTGGGAACTTGGGTAGGTTTATATAGGAAAAGAGAGGGAAATCTTTATTATTTCGGTTTTTGACACTACACATTAAACTAATAAAAACCACAAACCATCCCATGGTTTTTTCCCTTTTTCAAAAATAATAGTGTAAAACATTATTTTATAAGTCTAATGTCCGAACTTATTAAAATATTTGGTTTGATTATGTGGAGTGAGTCACACACTCAAGGAAATCAATTTAAAATGATAAAATGATTTATAAGTCTTTGAGGGTCTACTAATGCATTGTAAAATAAATCAAACAAATATAAAATCACGTTATTTTAAATTTAAAACATATATTGTATGAATATTAATTTTATATTATTTTATTTATTCTCTATTATGTCATTATTATGTCATAAAACACATTATATATTTAAAAGGTATTTAATTTTTACCCAAAAATTCGATTGTCTCTGAAAATTATGAAAAATTCACTGTTGGATAATTTAGACATCCTAATTCCAAAAAATAATATTAATTTTATCTAAATAATATTATAAAAATGTGAATTTTTACTTTTGAAAAAAAAAATTGCATTTTTTAAAAAAAATTCATGTGTTTTGACAAAAATAGCTTCTAAACCTTAACAAAAATTACAATTTTATTCATAAAAATTATTAGATAATTTATATTTAATAAAATTTAATTTAGTAATAATATTTTATTAAAATATTATTTAATCCAAAAATACATTAATTCATTAAAATAGATTTCCTAATTGAATATTAACTGAAAATACTATTTTGGGATTTAAACCCCATTTACAAAGTAAAAAATAATAAAATTAATGTATATTATTTATACAAAAATTAATATCATAATCAAAGTGATAGTTTCTTATTACATAACCCCTTATAACACCTACATAAGACTTGAGGGTAAGGTGTGCGATGGTGACAGACTCTTGGGGCGGCTCGATTAACATTGCTCGAGTTGTAATCTCTATTAACTCCCACTTCTTCGGTAGGTTAATGCATTCAAGATTAATGTGTTGAATCTCAGCTTTGTCTTCGTCAAGATAAAATCCTTGTGATGCCACATCCTTTCTATGCTTCTAAAAATGGGCTTCGTATGGAGAAATTCTACTGGATGATGTCATCACTTCCTTTGTCTAAATAAATTGGATTTTTTAAATCCCTATATTTATAATAATGATGTGGTAACTGTTCAACATATATATTAGAAACGGTAACATTTATTAATGGTATTTTAAAATCCAAAAACATAAAACCATGGAAGTTTAAATGTTTTATATAACCATTTTACATAATAAGACATTTATTTAGATCAAGAAGAATTTTCATTAAAAAAAGTTTGGGTCGTTACATCACCAATGGGTAAATTTGACATTAAAAAATATAACATGAATATAAATAATACTATATATATTTTGGAAATAGGGAAATAGTTGATAAATACACCCTAGTAAATACTAACGTATAAACAATCTGGAATAATCAAGAGATTGAAATATTATCCATTTCCTTAGGTCTGATTTCTTTCATATGTGTCTGAAACTCATGTATAGTGGGTTTAAAAATATTGTTAACATGTAACTGAACCATAATAATATTTATGATATCATATATGATTCACTTATGACTTTATATTACCTGTTTATTTATCAATTCCATGTTAAAGAAACGTTTCGGTTAATAATTGATTTATTTATCATACGTGTTTTTACTTTTTATTCTTGGTATTATTACTTAGATTGTGATTTAATTATTTCAAGAATTTAAAACATGATTTATATATCATAAATATTCAGTATATAAATATATATAATCAATAGATAAATGAAATGTAATACACCATTCATGGAGACAGTAGGTCGTATGTACGCATGAATGTTATTTCTTTTTCCTTACTGAATTGAATGAAAGAATGTAAATGAAATATATATATATATATAAACATAAATCCATTAGCATTATTATGTCATATATTTAATGCATATTTATTATATATACTTTATAATAATTCTTTAATTCTTAACTTAGAGAATGAATCTCGTCGCGTCGTGGAGATGGTAGGTTGTATGTATGCACAAGTGACGATATAATTCACTTAATCATTAAATGGTAAGAAATTGGATGGTATATCAATTATAAATAATAATTATCATGTTATATTAATTTTTTACATCCATTATACTCATCATTATACCCATCCAAATTATGTATTGTTGAATAACAAATTACACCATGTCATGGAGATGGTAAGTCGTACGTACGCATGCGTGGTGATATTATTATTCCTAGGATGGATAAAACGAGGTATAAGGTTGTACCATAATTATAATAACAACTCATAATTTATAATATACTTTATTTATTACCTTATTATTGAATCAACAAAACAATAGGAAGTAGAAGAAGAAACTAATTTTGAAAGAGGTGATAAAACAATTACCACTTTTTTTAGTATCTTATTTTGATTTTTACAAAAGGTCTCCCCATGATAGATTTATGCCCATTGTGTGGCCTCTATAATGAAGGGAGGGATTTTGGGAGGATATTTGGGTAGGTTTTTTCTGAGACAAATGGATTTGGAGGTTTTAAAAAAAGATAGGTAAAATTCCCCTTTTATAGGAGAGGACAGAGGAACTTTAGGAAAGTATTTAAATATTAATTTATTATAATTTGATTTTAGGTTTTAATGGTCCCAAACTTATTTATTTATAATCTAAGATGATTATGGGTATAAATAGTCTCAACTAATAGGTTTTAGACAAGTTTAGGTTACAAAATTGACCATATCTTTTAACTTTAACGCTTAGTTAAAAACATTAACTCTTACTATGCCATCTTGTATATTCCTAATATATGGTTACTATAGTTACTATAAAATAAAAATATAGACACAAGGATTTGTCACAAAAAAAAGATAAAATGATTTAAATAATGAGAGGGTATGGAACCCGCCATCGAGACAATCATGTGCATACACGGGAAAGCCTAGATGAACAGCCATGCGAAGGTGGATAGCTGATTTCACGATGAAGATGTTGTGGAGAAGAAATCTCATGTATTTAGTCTGGGTTGTATTTAATGTTTCAAGCCTATGGGCAATGAATTCCTCTAAGTCCTATGGTCCATGTAATACTTATGCATATGATACTTTTAAGGGTTCCCCTCACCCCCTGAATGGTGGATTATCAAAATCAATAAAAAATGAAGGCCTTCGGGCTATTGGAGACACTATTTAGTAATTGATTTTTTTAAAGTCATAACAACTTTATTTATTCAACAAAACCTCATTTAATAAAAGATAACATGTCATAATAATCAATAAAAAAAATTTAGGGAATCAAAAATTTCAAATTAAATTTATTTTTATATTTATAATATCATTTATTTGAATCCTTCATTAATAAGGTAATCACTACATCATTATTATGTCAAAAATATATTTATTTATTTAATGTCTAAAAATTATAAATTAAATATAATGATATAGGAAATAATTTTATATTTATAATTACTATTTATAGTTTAATAGATCATTTATATAAACAAAAATAAATTTTTTTTATTAAAAATATACATTTTGTTATTATATTTCCCTTTACTTTAAATTAATTATTATTAAAGGTCATTATCACACCCAAGTGGCTCCATGGGGTCCTAAAATTGACCCAAGGATGCCCATGGCCGGACAAATATCATCCAATAGGATTATGAAATGTGTTAGGGTAGTTTTATATTATTATAATATTAATTGTTATGCTTATTTACGTGATTTACACTTTAACCATGGTAAATAAAAATAATTACGGGGGTTATTATTCATGATATCCAAAAATAAAAGGTACCTCTTTACAGAACTTGTACCTTATGATTAAAAATATGGAATCAATTTTTATAAATTCAAAATACATAATTTTCATAGATTAATTTAAAATTATTTCATGTTGTCAAAACAAGAAAATGTGTTTTTAAAAAGTAAAAACTATCAAAAGATTGACATGTGTTTATATCCAATTAAATTGTGAAATTGCATTCAATGAAAAAAACTGAATTAAAGGATAAAAACATAATCCAATTATACTTTAAAATCAATTATAAAGTTAATGTAACTATATAAATGAATTAGATTAAAAGACTACTTTGAATTAAAATGTAGTATTTTTCAATATTCATTAAAATATGAATTTTATCAGAAAAACACCAAAAATTAAACCAAAGTAAATTTAGATGTCCTACTTCCAAATAAGAAGTTTATTTTGTTAAATATAATATATAAAAGAGTTAAAATTTATATTTAAAATGGGTGTTCCCTCAAAAGGTGGTAAAACTGCATTTTTTGAAAAATAATTTTTTTATCCAAAAAATGGAATTTGTTCTTATATCAAGTCTAGAAAATACAAAAGATGAATTTTAATTTTATATAAAATTAAAAATGTAGTTAATACTGTTATAATGTCTTGTTTATATCCCATTAAATAACAATATTTTAACAATATATCATTGTTTAGTGAAACTCACTTTACGTACAATGCAAGCTATAGAGGAAGGTCACTCTTGTGTGTAATGTAAGCCAAGTCAGTGTTGCATGTAGTGAAATCTTTCTTTGTTGTTATGTATATAATAATCCAAATTATTTCTTTTATACATTAAAAAAAATCTATATTGATTGTTGTGTGTATCCTATGCTAACACAGTGTTGCTTGTAACATATGCCAAGTTGGTTTAGCGTGAAAGGAATGTTTAAAATAGTTTATTTCTAGATATAAATGAAGATTTTAATTTATTATAAGAAAATGGTCCATAAAATATTAGGTTGTTACAATGATCTTGTAAGTTTATATATCTATGATATAGTATGAATTCACAGTTTCATGTGCACTATCATTTTGGATAAGGATGCCCTCTTTACATGTCTTTTTTTTTTGAAATGTTTTCAGAGGGAGATGGGTAAATATGTGATTCTGAACATAGTATACCACCCTTAGACTAATTTTTGGTCAGATTTTATGACACAGGTGTTACTGGACATGTTGAATGCATGCACAGTAGATTTGGGGGGCTCTTGGGAGAGGTACATTTCACTGGTTGAGCTCGCCTATAATAACAGTTATCAGATGACGATACCTATGGAACCTTACAGGGTTTTGTATGGTTGGCCATATCGATCACCCATGTAATGGATAGAGGAAGGTGAGGCATATTTAATGGGACCACATCTCGTGCAGGAGACTATTTAGTGGGTATAGTTAATTTAGAAGTGAATGGGTACTACACAATCTTTACAGAAATCTTACGCTAATCGTCGCAGAATACCTCAAGAGTTCGAGATCAGGTATTTATTCTTTTTTATGTTTCATTGAGGTTAGGACACGGATGAATTTAGATATAGTTTAAGCTTTCACCATGATATTTCAGGTTGTTCGATATTCTAGAGAGAGTTAGGTCGATAGCCTATTAGTTATAGTTACCTCATAGGTACTAATCCATGCATGATGTCATTCACGTATCTCATCTACACTGTTATTATTCGGACGCATCTCATGCTTTTCAACCCATTGAGGTTGAGCTATAGGTTAATTCATCCTTTGAGGAGCTTCTGATTCATATCATTGAAAGGACCACAAAGGTTCTCTAAGCCTGTTATGTTCCTTTAGTATGGGTGTTATGGTAGCACCACTGTTTACAGGACAAGACTTGGGAGCGGGGGGCTGACATACATGCTTAGTGGATGGAGTTGTTTTCAGATGAATATTGACCACTCATGAGGGGGAAATTCAAAGATGAATTTCTTTAAGTGTGGAATATTATATGATCCTCATTTATTCTTATGGTACGTGTATTTTACTTTTCTGGTTAAATTCTTATTTACTTCCCTTTTAGGCTTATACCCTAAGTCAATATGTGGGATGGTTTGGTTTTATTTGGGAAAGAAGTGGTAGGAAGGATTTATACTATCTGTAGGCCAATTAAAAAATGTTTAATGGTCTGTCCAATACCTTTCACATGATTTAATGGTTTTTCACCAAGAAGGGAAAACCAAACATTACACGACATGAAAGGCAATTACATGTCATGTAATTGTCTGATATGTTTTTTTAAAAAAGGCATAGGACTCTATTTTCTCACATAAAACCCTATCCTTCTCTCATTGAAGCCTAAAAACCTTCTTTAGTAGTCTTTCAGATCTAGGACCCATCCGAACTCCATTTGTTTCACCATCAGTCATGTTGGAACCACATTGGTAAGTCCTTGATTCCTTTTTAATCACTCTGGGTTCATCAAAACAATAACTGTGTTGTTTGAATTTAGGTTCTTATGCCCTAATTTCTCATTATTTGTTTGTTCTTAATATTTCATCCAAACTAGGAAAAATCATGACTTGATACTAGATTATAATTCCACTATTGAGCTATGGTAGGCGGTCTATACTTTTCATTCATCTTTTGAAGCTTTATAGAGCTATCATTCTTTTTTACACCCACCTAACATTTTTTCCCAGACCTAGAATTGAAATGTTAATTTTAAATAGATTAAATTTGAGCTATTTGGAATTCCTTTAGGTTCCCTGATATGTGTTGGTGTTTTTTCCCCAACCCAAGGAAACACAGGGGGTTCGCCATGCGTTTTCTTTGGTTTTGACCATTGATGAACTACCCAAGGTGTGTAACCTTGAGTTTTCTAAGTTTATGGAAGCTCGTTTATACTTGAATTATGTTGAATTACATGAATATGAGATTCCCTACCTTCTTGTATTGTGTAATCATAATATCCCATCTTAACTCGATTAAATTCTTAAATGTATTTTTTAAAATGAGTGGGTATAATCATAGATTTTTTTTAGATTGCTTAAATTGTTCTTGTTAGTAATTTTGATTAATGTGTGGGTATTCGTGTGTGATTCATTAAATTACTATTTGTAATAAATGGGTAGGTATACCAATTTAACTTTATTAAATGGAGGTGGAGTACATTAGTGGGTATACTCATGAGATGTAATGGTTTAAATGAGTGGGTATACTCATTGAATGGTTTTGAATGTAATTGTTTGTATGAGTGGGTGGACTCATATGGTTTGATTTGTTAAATGGTATGAAATGGTTGATGATTTATATAGTTTCCAAGGATTTCTTTCCATGGATCTAGAATGTGGTATTGGACACCCTAGCTGAGAATGAACCTTGGGTCTTTATTCTGTGGGATTCCTTGGGCTTTGCTTCCCCATGGATCCGGCTTTCTTGGACTCACCTAGAACATGTTGGTACACATGATCCTAGGAATCCAACCGATTCCTATACCAAGTTTCCATAAATATGCTCTTATGAATCAATGAATATGCCTTGGTCCTTGATACATTGGATTTGTCCCTTCGTATTCTACACTTCATTATATGGCACGATCGTGGTGTATAGGACTGCATTGGTATGATGAGGTCGTGGGTTTTTTATATTGTTTTATTTATATAGTAAGGTCGTGTGGAAAGGATATGGATGGTTGAATGGTGAGGAATTATTGTGTGTTTATATTTCTTTTATTTTCCCTATTAGGAGTTGACAATTATTAGAGGGAGCCAAAAGATAATTTTTTGTATTAATTTTTGCAGTAGTTATATGCCTTAAGCTATCACACTTACATTACTTATAACGTTCACTTGTTTAGCATATTACAATTTGATTCTTAAAACTGCATATATATTTGGGTGGAAACCTACTAGGATGTTTATCTCACACCCTATTTGGGCCTCCCTGGGGACCCAAACATATTATATGGTTTCAGGTGATAATAGGAGAAAGCACCCTAACACTGGTTGTTGATCATTTCTTTGGATCATGGGAGAATGGGACCAAGATGAGGATTGCGATGCTACTAGGGAACTTTTTGGTATTTTTTATTTGGATACTTGTATTGTATTGTATTTTCATGTACCTATTTTGGTTGCTTTCAAGATATATTTATCACTAGAGTCACGGTATAAGAGACCCTTCTGGATTGTTATTTATTCTTGTCTCGCATGTCTATTTTATATGTTGTCCACTTATTGTATGTTCTTATGCTATTGAATGTGATTTTCTTATACTATTATATACTCTATTAATGAGGGAAAAGTCTCCCCAATGACTCACCTAAGACCTCACTTCTAGTTGGAAGCCTTTGGTTTTTGGGGAGATGTGCTTGATGTCATGTAACCAATGAGGCTCAGGGCACTGTGGAGTCGAATTTGGGACTGTGACATTACAAACACTTAATCCTAGAATTCATATGTCATTTGATAAGTTGTGGAATTATTTTAAAACTCACACCTCCCAGAACACCATAAAATATTGGTGTTACTAAAAGGGTTAGTCACACCTTTTTAGACATGGTTTGATCAATGATGAGTTTATGTGACCTTACTATTTCATTTTTGGGTTATGTTTTAGAAATTGATGAATTCATAATAAATTTCATACCTTTTAATGAAGTCATAAAGACTCTATATGATATATGGTATGGGAAACATCCCATTTTCTCTTATATAGAGATTTGGTTTTGTGAATATTATGTATCAAATTTCAATTCTGATAGACTTGTTTCTAAGTCTCACAATTTCTTTTTTTTTCTTATCCGAAGGAAACAAGAGGATATTATTTCTATAATACGGCTAAACACAATGTGTTTTTGGCCCAAAATGTTGTTTTCTTTGAGAAGAAATTGCAAAGACCCAAAATTTTCATGAAGTTTTTTTAATTATATGGGAATTTTAAGACTCCGTGAAAATAGACGGCGCGTGATACCGAGGCCCAGAGTGCCCGAAATGAATTTATAAACTTTTTTTAGGTACATTCAGTAAACGTGAAAGTGGGTTTTTGTAACTTTTGAACTAGCACTCAGAATTGAAATTTGAGCGCACCGTTGAACTCATAGATCCAATATTCTCTTAAGGAGACCTTCACCTCGACTGCAATAGGTCGAGGGTGGAAGTTAGTTTTTCTCTTTTTTGTGGAAGAAGAAAAATAAAATTATTTAACATTTTTATTTTTCTTTTGAAACCTCTCTTCTTGAGTTATGGAGGTAGGGACCACCAGAACTAGAAAACCCCCAATTTTAATTCTAGTGGTGGGGACCACCTGAACCCTCTTTAATATGGGGAAGACCCTTGGAATCCTCCCAATTAATTGTGCCAACAAAATAAAATTAATTATGCCAACCTTAAATGTGCCAACATAATTTAATTAATGTTCAAACATTAATTAAATTATTGATTAAACTTATTTTTTAAAAAGTTGGCTCTTCACTTTTGGTGGAATTGGGTGAAACATTGGTAAAGGGAGGAGCTTGGGATATTTTTAGAGAAACTCTTCTTCTCCAATGAAGAACTTACTCCAATGAAGAATGAGGAACCAACCCTGAGCTCGGATCAGAAGCACCTTGCGGGGGAAATGAACGTCGACATTCACCAATGACTTCGTCTTCTTCCTTGTAACGTCCTCCAATGAATGACAAGGTAGGGTATGTTTGTTTTGAATACCCCCTTATCTGTTCTTGACATTCTTATTGATTCAATAATTATTGAGCCACTTGCTACCACCCTAACGCAAAGGGTGCGGTCCAAACAAACATGACCCAACCTCTTTGCAATCATTTGAGGTTTTTATTGAGTTCTTCATGAAAGAGGAGGATGGCGACCAGTGTTGTAGATTGGCATCAGTGGGACTCGGGAGAGGTGGTCGGCACCATGGCCGGCCCCGAAGACGGTGGTGGTGCAACCGCACTGCCGGAGAAGGGTCGCGACCCATCGGTCGTAGCGGAGCAAGGGCAGTGGCCAACACTCTGGCTTGCAGCACGAATGGGATAGCTTCACATGTCTGCACCACCCGACATGCAAGTGTCAGGGCCTTGTGCTGCGGTGGCAAGAGGAGGGCGGTCGGCTCACTATCGACCACCGGTGAAGGTGTGGGGCACGACCGTGTTGTGCGGAGGAGGGGGTTGGCCTTCCGTCCAGCCGTGGTAAGCTCCCACACCACAGGCCACCACACCGCAAGCCTAGAAGGCCCCTACACCGTGAGGCTAGTGGGCCACCACACCGCAAGCCCAGTGGGCTGCTGCATCGCGAACCAGGCCACGCTGACGGGCTGGGCCGGAACCTGCAGGCCGGGTCGGACCCAGCGGGCCAGGCCGAACTCAGCGGGCCGGGTCAGACCTAGGACCAGACTTGGTTCAGACCAAGTCTCCCCAAACTGAATCGGGTCTTCCCAGGCCAGGTGAACCGGGTCAGACCTAACCCAGTCTAACTTCGACCCATTTTCACTCTTTCAGCCATATCTTGAGCTTCAGTCGTCCGTTTGACGAACCGTCTACAACTCCAGAAACCTTAGATCGATTCGGTCCTTTTTGTATATGCCAAATTCGTTTTGGAAAATGTTTTTTTATTGTTGGGTTGGATCTAACATGAATCCAACCGGGCCCTCAGGACTAAAAGGCCAATAACGTACAGACCGGGCGTCCGATTGACGCACCGTCTGCTACGTTGAGACCCCATTTATGTGGAAGTCCTTTGGTATACATCTTCATGGGACTTAATTGAAGTTGGATTCTCAACATTTTTCTTGAGTAGAAGACCCTCCCGGGATCGAGTGAGCTATGTGCAGAAGCCCTGTATCTAGTTGTAACACGAGAAAGGGCTCTTATGTGGGTCTGTGCTTTGGGATCCTTTGTGGGTCTATTTTCGAGAGTATCACTTTAATCTGTGGTAGGAATCCACATTGGACTACTCTAGGATCCTACATGGGTGTGCATTACTAGGATTCTATGTGGGTCTGATGATGTACTAGGATCCAATGTGGGTATGATGATTTAGGATCCTACGTGGGTCTTCCTCTCAACAGAGTGAGGCGTTTCAATAGTTACAGTTAATCATCTTTACTACCGTACCTAAGTTATACCTGGTTTGATCTAAGTCTTTACCTTTGTGGTAATATTTTGTGTGCAATACCTTTGTGGTACTTACCTTCATGGTGATACCTTTTTGGTGATCTTCTGTGTGGCGTACCTTTGTGGTACATACCTTCATGGTGATACCTTTGTGGTATTATTCTATGTGGAGTACCTTTTTGGTACTTACATTCATGGTGATACCTCTATGGTATTATTCTATGTGGATTTACAATTGTGGTACTTACCTTTGTGGTGTTACCTTCATGGTATTCTTTCCTTTGTGGAATAGTTGAGCTTTGGCTATGATTTGGGCCTTGTGTTTCCTCGTGAATGAGATGGGTATACGCGATAAATTAGATATATGTATAGGCATATACCTATGTAGTGTTGTCAAATGTTTTCATACTTTGTGGTTATCCTTTGTGGGTTTTGTGAGACCTTGGAGGGTCTCGGCGTCCCTACTGAGTATTGTTATACTCACCCCCGCATGGGCTACACCCGCTCCTTATTGTGTTTGCTGCAGATAACGGACAACACTGACTGAGGATGAGGGTACCAGGACTAGAGGTAGCTCATAGGTGGACCTTAAATGAGGCATACCATAGAGATGACAGATCGAGATCTGTACATATCCTTCAGGTAAGATCATTAGCGGGTGTTCACAGGAGTTGTTTCAGCTTACTTGTACTTTCCATTTTTCTTGTACTTTCTAGTTGGGCTTGTATTCCAGCCCCTTTTACTTATTATATACACTCTTTTTAATATTATGTTTACTCGTGTTCATATCTTTTTGTGTGCTTGGTTGCGTGACTTTACAGTTTATAAAGGCAATGTCTTCCCGGTTTTAGGGAATACGCCTTCGGTGCTAGTCACCAGCCCCAAGCCTATAGAAGGCGGGCTCGAGGTAGTCACGGTAGGGGCCCTGAGGGATAGGTCGGGATAGAAACAAATAATTTGTGGATTTGGTGGGAGTAAAATTTAACTTTGATAAGTTTAAGAGAAATAAAAACAAATTGTTCCTAATATGGAAGTTGAGCTGGTTCCACAAAGTGTTTTAGAAGAAGAACTAACTCAGGTTACACAAGAAACTCATAGATCTGGTAGGATTTATCATGATCCTAAGAGATATGGATTTATCATGGATAATGATGATGAAGTAACATTTATAGGAGTTTTACCTACTTCCTACTGAGATTTTATTGAGATCTTGTATTCTGAGAAATAGTTAAAAGACATGGAATATGATATGGACTTCATGTACACTTACCAAGTTTGGAACTTTATAGATACACCTAAAGAAATAAGGTCCATAGGGATCCAGTAGGTTTTCCACAAGAAAAAAACATGGATTTCATATTTTCAACCTATAAAGTATTCCTAGTGAAAAAGGGTTACAAAAAATTTATTGGAATTGACAATGAAGATATCTTGTCAGTTATGGTGATGAAAAATTCCATTCAATTTTTTTATCCATAGTATGTCATTATTATTATTATTATTATTATTATTATTATTATTATTATTATTATTATTATTATTATTATATAATGGATGTCAAAACCACATCTCTTAATGGGAATTTATACAAGTACGTGTATATAATACATCATGTGGATTTTAATTTCCTGAATGAGGATGCTAATCTTTTCATGTTACATCAGTAAATTTATTGAAAAAAGAAATATTCTCCAAATTATAATATCTAGTTTTATAATTCAGTAAATTAATTTGGATTTATGAATAATATGGATGAATGATATCTATAAAAGTGTCTTAGTGGTATTATAGTAGTATTTCTAATACTCTATATAAATTAAATGTATCTTATTAAAAATGACATATTATTTCTACATTCAATGAAGATGTGGTTAGGTAAATTTATCTCAATTAAATATAAGGGGGAAGCATCAAACATACTAGTTTTGGAGATCTATAGATATTGAACTCATAAATTCCTTATACTTAGTCATAACATGTATATTGGTGAAGTGATGAAGCAGTTTATCATAGAGAACTATAAGAAGGTTTATTTACTAGTTTTCATGGTACAAATCTAAGTAAGATTCAAGAACCTTCCAGATATATAGATAGGATGGATAAAATTCCTTATATGTATTATATGGGATCTATCATGTATGAAATGTTTTGTATTTTTACAGATATCTCCAATGATTTAATCCAAACAAGTAGATACTAATTCAATCCCAGTGAGAGTCGCCAGATTACTATGAAGAATATTTTTAAGTACTTAATAAGTAATAAGGATATGTTCTTGGTCTTTATAGGGGATGGTGAGCTTTTTTTAAAGGGTTACACACATTCTTGTTTCTAATATAACAAAGTGGACATGAAATATCAATCTCTGTTTTTTCCTCTAAATGGTGAATCAATTTCTTTCAATAATTACAAGCAAGACAATATAACATACTTGACAAATGAGGAATAATACATTACCACATCAGATGTTATGAAGGAAGTTCTTTTAATCAAAAAGTTCATTTCTGAACATGGAGTGTTTCTTATAATTGAGGGATGAATTAAGCTATACTGTGACAATAATGGTGTTGTTGATTTGAGAAAGAAACCCTTGCCTCATAAAAGGAATAAACACATCCTTTTAAAATAATTTTTCATATGGGATATCATTGATAAGGGTGATGTAAAGTTTATTTCTATGGCTACATAGGAGAATTTAGTAGATTCATTGACCAAACCATTACAATAGTAATAACATGAAGTTTGTTTATAATCTATAGGTGTTTGGACAGGTGATATTGGTTGTAATTGTTGTAAATGAATCATGTTATTATAATAAATTTAGTCTCTAAATATTATTCATTAGTGTTTGTTGCAATTTTATTTTACATGAACATTCAAATGATAATATCCCCTCAAATTATGAATTTGGGTTGTCCCTAGACAATGATCATTGTGGATAAATATAGGTTCTAATGATATGATAATTTTATCATGAATAGAATCTTTTATCCATTGTAAAGGATTTTATATTAGAAATTATGAATATATTTATGAGGTAATAAGTAGATACATATTACTTGGATTGATCAGCTAATCTATATCCCAAGGAATATCGTACAGTCATAGATATAATTAGGGGTTTATTCTCATTATCCGTCATTTTTTACTACGTTTGAAATATACCTAGAATGAGAACCATCATACTTTGATACCCTAATTTTGCATGTCAAGATGTTTACTTATCCAATATTGGGTTTTTGGTTATATTTCTAATCATGTCATCAGTTTGAGTGAAACCAATATGGGATTTCTCCACCTGTATGACAAGTTATAGACATATAAATCCTGATTTAATTGGACTAAGGTAATTCAATGAAATTATTAGTTATTTCACATATTATGTGTTCAACTAATTTGATAAGTTATATATGATTTTCATATAAGATAAATAAATGAAATGTGATGTATTCATTGACTTCATTAGTCAATTAGGATAATTAAAAAATGATGATAATCCAATATTATAATAACATTTTCCATGTCTAGTGATAATTTTATAGGTATACATATTATTTATGTGATACATCTTTTGTTATATATGCTCATATAGAGATATGAGTATGTTTAATTGGGATCACACCAGACACCTTAGTAGCTTGAGTAGCATTAACGCCTTAATAGAGGATGATCTCTGCTTACATCTATCAAATAATGAATTCATAATTTTTTCAATACTAATGAGGCCCTTAGGGTCACACATTTGGGCCATTAGATTAGGATAATTTTTTAGAAAAAATGATTATTCAAAATAAAGAGAGTTTGAGGGAAAAACTTATCCAAAAGAGTTAGGATGGATTCAAAAAGAGTTGTGAAGTATTTTATAAATCCCTTATGGGATTTTAGTGAATGTTGTATATTATTGGATGTGTATTACAATGTAAATTCATAAGATTCATAAGAACATGCATGTGATTCATGAAATATATATATATATATATATTTAATTATACATTTAATAAATGCATGTGTGGCATGTATTTTTCATACATGTGATGCATGAATATAGTATGTGTGTGTGTGTAAATTATATATATTATGTATTTCTCTTTAATGGTTAATTCATTAGTTAAAATTCATTATTAATTAATTAATTACTTTACACTTATTTTTCGAAACTAAGTCAATAAATAAATATCTCAAAAGTCAAAAACCCATGTGAAGTGTTATGAAATAGAGGACCCTAAATATTTGGATATATAGGAGGATGATATTTTATCATGTTTCATGTGTTATATGTATGAGCTTCTTCTAAAACTATATTAATTTAGAAACTCAATTTACCACATTTAATAAGTTTTTGGAACCCCTTCGGTTTTCAGGTATCCTCAATATATGATTGTGGATCCATTGGTCAGTGTATCACCTCAAAGTATGGGTGAAAATGTTCACTACTCCTTTTGATCTTCCTGAAGAACTCTCTATGGAAGGAATATGAAGACTATTATTGTTCATTAATTCTAGGTAATCAATTTTTTAAATTATTTTCATGTTAATATTTGGAATATAGATTGAAACGACTCAATATTTTACTAATGAAAATGCCTCTTGATCTAATTAAATGTATTATTATGTAAGATGGTTATATAAAACATTTTCACTTCTTTGTTTTTATGTTTTTGGATTTTAAAATACTGTAAATAATTTTTACCATTGCTAATATAGTCTTTGAATAGAGATCACATGATTAGTATAAATATAGGGCTTTAACAAATCAAGTTTAATCAAACAAAGGAAGTGATGGCCTCATCCAATAGAATTTCTCAAAATGGAGCCCATTTGTTAGTTCTCAAAAAGGAGGTGGAGTCACTGGGCTTCTCTCTTGACCAAACCCAAGACTAGATTCAACATGTTAAGCTTGAACAGAACTACCTACAAGAGAAGTTGAAGTTGATAGAGATTACCACCAAAGGGATGTTATTCGAGACACCCCAAGAGCCTGTCACCATCACACACCTTACCATTAAGTCATATGCAAGTGTTATAATAGGTTATGAAACAATACTCTAGAACTATGATTATGTGCATTATTTTTATATAGAACAAATAATATACATTCATTTTATTATTTTTACTTTGTAAACAGGTTTTATAGCAAAAATAGTATTTTGAGGTAATATTCAATTAAGAAAAATATTTTTATAAATTAATGGATTTTTTAATTAAATAATATTTTAATAAAATATCATTACTAAATTAATTTTTATTTAATATAAATGATCTTATAATTTTTATGAATACAATTGTAATTTTTATTAAGGTTTGAAAGTTGTTTTCGTCAAAACCCATGAATTTTTTATAAATGTTGGTTTTGGTTTTAAAAGTAAAAAATTAAAATAATTAGAAAATTATTTACATAAAATGAATATAATTTCTGGAATTCGGGTGTCGAAATTATCCAATGGATAATTTTTCATAATTTTCTGAGATCATCGAATTTTTGGGTAAAAATTAAATACCGTTTAAATATATAATGTGTTTTATGACAACATAACGACCCAATAGTGATGTAATAAACTACTATAAATGGTTTTTTCAGAAAATATATGTTTTACAATTAAAATAATTTGATTTTAGGTTTGTTTTATTTATTTTACAAATCTATAGTGGACCCTCTAAGGCTTATAAAATATTTTAACCTTTTAAAATGTTTACCTTGAGAGTGTGACTCGACTCCACATAATAAAGCCTAATATTTTAATAAGTTCATAAATTGGCCTTATAAAATAATTTTTTCCACTCCCCTTTGGAATAAAACATGGGCAAAAATCATGGGCAAAAACGATGGGTTGTTTTGTAGTTTTGATTAGTTTAATGTGTGGTGTCCAAAACCTAAAAAAAGAATTCCTTCTCTTTTCCTATATAAACCCACCCAAGATCCCACTTCCTATTCAATAAAAAAATTTATATCTTGATAAAAATCTTCCCTCTTATCTCTATAATCCTCCCAAGTCTCCACAAACTCCCAAGAATCCTCTCCCAAGCCCCTCCCATGTATACCTGTTACCATACCGAAATTCTATAAGGGATTTCTTTCTTCTCATTTACATTCAAGAAATTATTTTGTATTATGAATATAAATTACATAAAATATATTGTAACATGTATATACATGACCCCTTACTATCCATTTCATGTATATATTATGGGACATCCATTTCTCACTCATCAACTATTTTTATGAACTCTTATCTCACATCTTTATTCTTCCAAAATTGCACTGTGATTTTTCCAAGCCAAATTCATTGTGTAGTGAATACCAAGTCCATTTCTCTATCAATGTAACTCACCTTTATTCACATTTACTTATTGATTAAGGATTTTCATGTATTAATTACCCATTATTTTATCATGGAATAAATAATGAAGTTTAATGAATATGTGTTATATGATCCATGTAGCACACTTATGCATGAAATGAAATGATTAAGAAGGGTGTGCCCTGATATCGCTCTAATGAATTGGGTAAAGATTAGTATTATGATACATCAAGTGAGATTAGGGTTACTCAAGAAAATTAAATTACAATGAGGGTTTACTCATGCTCTATGTGCAATGAGCCTTGGATCATTCTAATATCATTTTAAATGTTGTTTCCAAATTTCCAAGTTATGATAATGATTTTATGTCATGATTTTCCATTAATGTTTCTTTTATGATCCATTTATATTACTATTGCCTAACATGTATTTTATTCTTCATTTTATGCCTTTTTACTCCCTTACTGGGCTTTATATCTCACCCTTTTCTTATTCATGTCCTTGGGTTATCCCATGAAATGTTAAGCATGAAAGAATGTGTGTGGTCATGTAAAAGTAGTTTTTAATAAAGATGTTTATTTCATGTTTTAAGTTGTTATGTAGTATTCCTAAGCCCCAAAGACACTATACCTATCGATATTATATGTTGTATCAAGTGATTATTTTATGTAATAAATCATGTTTAAGTGTGTAATAAATAGCATGGTTGTTATGGTTGGTATTAGAGGATATGTTTAGTTATTTTTGGGATTACGATTAGAAAACACTAGTGAGAGCCTTAGGGATAAGAATAACTATATTAAAAACATCCCTAAGTTTTGGTGAGTATTGATTAAGTGTTTTATCAATCAAATATATCCCTGTCTAGATATGAGCAGGAAGAGGTGGCTCTGGCACAGATTTATCTAGGGCTAAAACCAGAAAACACCGATTCGAGCTAGACTCAAATGGGAACTGGTGCAAAAAAATGGGCCTTGTTGCACTCTTGGTTATTACACCACCTAGGGATGCGATTTGGTAAATTCATATGATTAGTAGTAACCAATACTAAGGGAATAAAAAAATTCCCCTAATAATATATATTGGGATGTAGATCGTGGATAACAGATATTAAAGCCTATAAATTCGTAATTAAAGTAAATAAAAGTAATTTATAAGTCCTTCATTTTGTATTTGCATTACCCTTTATGTATTACCCCTAACTTTACTTTTATTCCACCCAACGGCTGATAATGGGAGGACTCGGGCTAACAACCAATGTGAAGATCAATGTGATGACTATTCTAATGAGATGCTCAATCTAATGGGAGCGGAAATCATGAATTTTATCATGATACTCTCTCTGTTAACTCATGTTTTTAATGGAGAAATGGGATAATAGGATCATTCAACCCCCCCCCCCAGAAAGAACAAGTCTTAATCGAGAGCTTTATGAGACAAAGGACTCCTACTTTTAATGCATCAAATGATCCCTCAATCGCCGAACAATGGATCAACTCCATTGTGAAGATTTTATCCACCATTTAATGTTTTGAACAATAGAAGGTACTTATGGATACTTATTGTATGGAGGGTGAAGCTGATAAATAGTGGAAAATGATCAAAAATACAAAGCCTAAGGAGGATATCGAGGCTTTGTAATGTAAGGCTTTCCAGAAAATGTTTTTCGACAAATATTTTCCTTTCACCTTCCAACATAAGATGGAAAGGGGATTCCTTGACCTCAAGAAAAAAACGATGAATCAATCAGAGCATATGAGGAAAAATTCAAAAGGCATTCATGATACGCCTTTATCATTGTCATTACCCCCCAATTCAAGTAGGATCGCTTCTTTGGTGGGCTAAAACATAGCCTACAAAAATCCCTAGTGATCTATGAATTCGAGAGCTATGAGGAAATTTTTTGATGTGACCTCAAAGTTGAAATGGAGATCAGATAATCATAGGGGTATCACAGGGATAAGAAGAGCATGGTGGAATTTAATTTTGGTAGTTCGATGGATAAATCCAATGATGCTAAAAATATAGCACCCCACATACCAAAGGTGCAGAAAAAAGCACCCCAGAAATTTCATTAAGGGGATGAGGAAATACTTTAGATGTCAAAGAGAAGGGCACATGGCCATTAACTGCTGACAAGAAAAACCTGAAGCTATGATAGAGTAGAGTATCGATCTATTCTACCCTCAATGCATTTTTCATTTCTTCAAATGAAAAGAACAAGGTTTCTTTTCAAATCAGTGCCCTATTCCAAGGGTTTTTTGAGGCAACCAACAACTTCCATGGCAGCAAGGGAAATCCATTTTCCCCACTACCCCTGAAGTGAACCGCAAAAACAAATTGGTGACAAGTAGAATAGTTATTCATTCAAGCATAGCTAACGTAATTTTTTATTCTGTTTTTATGAATTCTTTTATAACCTGAAATTTTACTAGAACAATCTCAACACCACCACAAATCATAGAAGTAAAGATGTAGGTGAGTATGAAAAATGGGGAAATTATTGAATCCCAGGAATATAACTCCTCCCCTGTCATAATTTTTTGGATTGAACTTCCTGGAGAACCTCTTCATACTCCCTTTGGTGGAATTTTATGAAATTATTGGCATGTATTGGATTTCCTTATATAGAGCCAACATAAATTGTTGTGAGAGGGAAATCACTCTCCATATGGAGAATAAACCCCTGATTATGTACAAGTGAAAGGAAGGGGATGAATCTTCTTTAGAACCATCATATTAAGAAGTGATGTTACTACCCTATGATCACACTTATCATTCTCAGATTATTGAGTCTATGTAAGCAACCATCCTTGAAAACATTCCTATTGTGAGGGAATTCGCTAAAGTGTTTCCTGAGGAATCTCCCAGCCTTCATCCTAGAAGAGATGTTGAATTCTAAATTTATATTATACCTAGGACATTTATAATATCCAAGACTCCAAATATAATGGTTGTTGTAGAGCTTGAGGATCTAAAGAAACAACTACAGGAGAATTTAGATAAAGGGTTTATATGCACAAGTGTTTCACCATGGGTTGCACCAGTACTCTTCATCAAGAATAAGGATTAGTCAATATGACTTTTCATTGATTGTCAGAAACTCAAAAAATACTAATAAAGAACAAGTATCCTCTTCCCCTAGTTGATTACATCTTTGATTAGCTACATGGATCACAATACCTCTCCAAGGTGGATATGTGGTCGGTATATTAACAAGTAAGGGTGAAGAAGGAGGATATCCCCAAGATTTCTTTTTGGTACAAGATATGGGAACTATGAATTCATAGTAATGCCTTTATAACTCACTAATGCTATATAAATCTTCATGGAAGTGATGAATAGAGTCTTTAGAGATTACATTGAAAAATGTTTGGTAGTATTTATAGATTGTATTTTGATATACTCCAAAACCAAGTAGCCGAATGAGGAGAATATAAGCATTGTACAACATACCTTGCAAAAGGATAAGCTGTATAAAAAGTACAGAAAGTGTGATTTTTGGTTGAATGAGGTCTTATTATTTGGCCATATCATCCCAATAAATGGGTTATCTATGGATCTATCCAAGACAGCTGAAATTGAGGGATGTATGAGGCCAAAATTAGTGATGGATATCTATAGCTTCTTGGGGTTATCTAGATATTATCACCGATCTGTGATAAAATTATAACGATTTTCAAACCCTATTACCAAGATAACTCGGAAAGGATTCAAGTTTTCTTGGAGTGATTAATGATAAAAGAGCTTCAAGGAGTTGAAAAAAAGGCTTATAAATTCACTTGTGCTCACATTACCCACAAGTGGATAACGTTTTGTGGTATTTATTGGTACCTTGAAGAAGGGGTTGGGATGTGTGTTGATGAAAAATGACAAATTCATTGATTATGCTTCAAGTAAATTGAAATTTCATGAGAAAAAAATCCAACACATGATCTAGAGTTGGCTATAGTGATCTTCGCTTTAAATATTTGGTGACATTATCTCTTTGGGGAGAATTGGGAAATATATACAGACCAAAATAGCCTAAAGTATATATTCACATAGAAAGACTTGAATATGCGCCAACAAAGATGGTTAGAGCTGATCAAAGACTATGACTTCTCAATCCATTACCACCCTGGGAAAGCGAATAAGGTGGTGGATGCTCTAATTAGAAAGGAATCGGTGATTATATCATTGATGAGAATTGAAAAGGATACAATCTTCTTAGATTTGATGAAGATAGATATGGGAATCATAAAGAAGGGAACATCATAAACCCATTCACAAATGATTGATCAATCGTCTCTTTTAGAAAGGTTAAGGGATGCTCAAAAGGATGATGTGGGAATTCAAATGAAAGTGTAAACTATTAGAAAAGGTTAATCATCGAAGTTGAATTTTAATGAAGATGGAATTGTGAGATTTGGTTCAAGACTATGTGTTCTACAAAATTCAGAGTTAAAGAGATTACTTTTAGATGATTCACATAGTTCAAATTTCTCTATTCACCCAGGAGACACAAAGATGTATCGAGGTATCTAAGAGATTTATTGGTGGTAAACATGAAGAAACATATTGTTGAGTATACATCAAAGTGACTAGTATGTCAGCAAGTGAATGTTGAGAGGAAGAAGTCTAAGGGGATGATGCAACTGTTACCCATACAAAAAATGGAAAAGGGAAAACATCGCCATGGACTTTGTCACTGGACTTCTGAAGACAACCAAAGGAAACAATGTTATCTATGTTTTTGAGGATCATCTTACAAAGACGGCACACTTCATTTCAATTCAATAGGATTTCTCATTTGATCAACTGGCACGGATATACTTAAAATAATTGGTAATGATACATGGATTACCTCTATTAATTATATCCGATTGAGATCCAAGATTCACCTCTATGTTCTAGAAAAGTATTCAACATGCTCTAAATACTGATCTGAACAACAGTACAGATTATCATCCTCAAACTAATGGAAAATCTGAGCAGACTATCAAAACACTTGAGGGAACGTTGAGAGAATGATAAGTGGACTTAAAAGGAGTATGGGATCAACACCTTCCTATAGTTTAATTATCTTGAAACAATAGTTTCCACTCGAGCATCCAAATGGCTCATTTTGAATCCATTTATAGGAAGAGGTGAAGAACACCATCATGTTGGGATGAATTTGGGGAGGGAAAACTCCTAGGTCCTGAAATGGTCAATGAAATGGTGGAGAAGGTTAAGACCATCTAACAGCACATTAAAGCTGCTCAAAGTCGACAAAAGATCTTTCCTAATAATCATTGGTAAGACCCAGGGTTTGATTTTGGAGACATGGTATTCCTCCATATATCACTATGGAAGAGAGTTATGAGATTTTGGAATAATGGAAAGCTTATTCCAAGGTACATCGACCCTTTTGATATCCTTGATCACATTAGAGAAGTGCACTATCAACTAGCACTCCCACCGAACTTGTTTTGAGAACATGATTTATTCCATGTATCACTCTTGAGGAAGTAAATACTATACCCATACCATGTACTCAATCCAAAGGTGGTACCATTGGATAATGACCACTCCTATAAAGAGAAGCTGGTGAATATTTTATATTGTATGGAAAAAGTTTTGTGAAATCAGACAATTACCCTCGTCAAGGTGTTGTGGAGAAACCAAAAGATTGAACAGGCGATGTGGTAATCAATGGAAATAATGAAGCAGAGTTACCCGCATCTATTTTAGTGTGGGAAAACAAAATTTTTAGGGCAAAACTTCTTAAGGGGGGAAGATTGTAATGACCCAAACATTTACTAATGAAAATTCATTTTGATCAAATTAAATGTATTATTATGTAAGATGATTATATACAACATATTCACTTATTTGGTTTTATGTTTTTGGATTTTAAAATACCATTTAGAATTGTTACCATTGCTAATATATCCATTGAATAGTGATCACATTATTACTATAAATATAGGTATTTAAGAAATCCAATTTAATCATACAAAGGAAGTAATGGCCTCATCCAGTATAATTGCTCCATAAGAATATCATTTGTCAGAGCTCAGAAAGGAGGTGGTTTCAATGGGCTTAACTCTTGACCAGTCCCATGATGAGCTTCAATAGGTTAAGCTCGAATGGAACCACCTATGGGAGAAGTGGAAGTAGATAGAGATTACCACCAGGGAGATGTTATCTGAGTCACCCTGAGCATATGTCACAATCACACACCTTACCCTTAGGTCATATGTGGGTGTTATAAGGGGTTATGTAACAAAACCCTATCTCTATGATTATGTGCATTATTGTTTTATAGAAAAAATAATATACGTTCATTTTATGATTGTTACTTTATAAATAGTTTTTAAATCACAAATAGTATGTTTAGTTAATATTCAATTAAGAAATATATTTTGATGAATTAATGGATTTTTTAATTAAATAATATTTTAATAAAATCTTATTACAAAATTGCATTTTATAAAATTTAAATTATTGTATAATTTTTATGAATACAATTGTAATTTTTATTAAGGATTGAATGTTGTTTTTGTCAAAACCCATGAATTCTCGATAAATGTTAGTTTTTATTTTAAAAGTAAAAATTCACATATTTAGAAAATTATATAAAATGAATATTATTTTTGGAATCAGAAAGTTGAAATTATCCAACTGTGAATTTTTCTTAATTTTCTGAAACAATCAAATGTTTTGGTAAAAATTAAATATCATTTAAATATATAATGTATTTTATGACATCATAATGACCCAATAGTGATGTAATAAAATACTATAATTGGGGTGTTCAGGAAATATATTTTTTAAAATTAAAATAATGCGATATTAGGTTTTTATGATTTATTTTACAAAGCTTTAGTATACCCTCTAAGTCTTATAAATTATTTTAAACTTCTCAAATGTTTTCCTTGAGAGTATGACTCACCTACACATAATCAAGCCTAATATTTTAATAAGATCATCCATTGGAATTATAAAATAATTTTTTTCACTCCCATTTTGAGAAAACCATGGGGAAAAACCATGGGTTGGTTTGTGGTTTTTATTAGTTTAATGTGTGGGGTCCAAAACCTAAATAATAATGAATTCCCTCTCTTTTCCTATATAAACCCACCCAAACTCCACCTTTCTCTTCACTCAAAACCTTTTAAAGTAGAAACACCTTTTACCACCTCTATCTAGAAGCCTCCTAAGGCACCCCAAGCTCCCAAGAATCCTCTCTTAATCCCCTCCCAAGACTTTGGGATCACACTTCCAGGTAAGGGATTTCTTCCTTTCTCATTTTTGTCTAAATTTCTTTTTGTTATTATACCCTGTTGTTTTAAATTAAAAATGTTGGGGTATAATTTAAAACCTCTCCCATAATTTCCTCCTTATATTTTAATGATGATAGACCCAGTTCTCTCTCATTAATTTCTCTCATGTACTCTCGTTACCATGCCAAAATTACGTAAAGGATTTCTCTCTTCTCATTTACATTCAAGAAATTAATTTGTATTATGAATCTATATTCCATTACATATATTGGGACTTGTATCTATATGACCCCCTTAATTTAAATTTCATGTAAATATTATGAGACACTCCTTTCTCTCTCATCAACTATTTTTGTGAATTATTATGTCACGTTGTTATGTTGCCGAAATTGCACAATGATTTTTCCAATCCAAAGTCATTTTGTAGTGAATACCAAGCACATTTTTCTATCAAGGGTATTCACATTTATGCACATTTACTTATTTTTTATGAATTTTAATATATTAAATACACATTATTTTATCATGGAATAAATTATGATGTTTAATGAATCTATTTTATATGATCCATGTGGCACACTAATGCATGAAATGAAATGATTAACAAGGGTGTGCCCTGGTAATGCTCCAATGCATTGGGTAAAGATTAGTATCATGATACATTATGCGAAATGAAAGATTTATCCTGATAATTAAATTGAAATAATTTTTTACTCATGCACCATGTGCAATGAGCATTGGCTCATGCTAATAACATGTTAAATGTTGTTACCTCATTTCCAAGTTATGATAATCATGTTATATCATGCATTTATGTTCATCTTTATTTTATGCTCCATTGATATTCTTATTTCCTAACATGTATTGTATTCTTCATGTTATGCCTTGTTTACTCCATTATTGGGCTTTATAGATCATCCTTTTCTTATGCATGTCCTCAGGTTATCCCATGTAAGGCTAAGCACGAAGGCATGTGTGTGTTCATGTAAAAGTAGATTGCAATAAAGATGTGTATTTTAGGTTTTAAGTTGTTATGTAATGTTCCTAATCCCCAAATACACTAAACCCCTCTATTTGATATGTTGTATCAAGTGAATATTTTATGTAATAAATCATGTCTGAGTGTGTAATATAGAGTAGTTTTGTTATATAGATTTTGTGTGTTTTGGTTTTTCTTACACCACAAATGATCGTTAGATAATCATATGAAACCAATTAATTGCGCACAAAAAAGGGGGAGAATGTAACAACCTAGAATGATTAACGGGTTTAAAGAATAAATGATAATACCCATGTCAAAAAGGTGAAACATCCTTTTTGGAAGCATACCTGATTATAATTCTATAGTTAATAGGTTTTTTCTAAAATAGTTATCAGGATGGGTGACCTCTTGAGAAGTTTCCAAAGGTGTGTCCAAGTTAGGAAAACCCATGTTGGAAAAAAAATTATTGTCTAAGGGTGAAATCATTATCCTGATAACCCATCTAAGAATGTGGGTTTTCCCCCAATGAGTTTCCCATACAAGTCTACGGGGCAACTATGGTGCCTACGGGGCCTAGTTGTTACCAAACATTATAGAACTCACTCCAAAATTCATTATAGTTGTGACATCAAATACCAGTTATCTTACCCATAAATCTTATGTGTATGTCACAATGAGTTTGGTAAGTATAAATTAGTATGATATCAACAGGTAATTACTATTTATAGAATTGAATGGTCATATCAATATGAAATCCATTTTAATATAAATAAATTTTATTTTTTGAGTTATGGGTTTCTATATTAAAATGAACTTATATAAATTTCATATAAAAATATACAAAAAATTAATTCATCACTCATCCAATATATATTTCTTGACCAAAAATAAGAAAACATTCACATTACACTTAAAATTATGATTTCTAAAAAAAATTGTTACATGACTTCCGCCTTTATATTGAAACAAATTTCTTTGAACCTTATAATTTTAAATTAATAGAATTAAAAAAAATTAATTCATCATATAAAATTTTATATATTATGAATTTTTAAGTTTTTTGAAAAGGATTTTTTTAGTCAAAAAATATGGTTTTTTAGAAATTACAATTTTATGATTTTTTCATTATATATGAATATACTAGAATATTGAAAAGCCTTTTATGTGATAAAATATGTATTTAAGTAATAAAATTATAAATTTTAATTCTTTTTTCCTATAAATTATATTTCCAACATTTTTAGAATGAAATTAAAATGTTAGTTTAATAAAAACAGTTTTTTTTCTTTGAAACAAGTACTATAAAGGTGAGATTCAGTTTTGGATTAAAATTAAAAACTCATAAAATTTATTTTATTATAAAAATATTAATTAATGTGATGGAATATGATAATAACTATGTATTGAACATAAATATTATGCTTAAAACACAATTTTAAAAAATTATTTTTACATGCTATTTTCGCTAACCATAAAATTAACTTTTCAAAACATTATAAATTTAATTTTCTAAAATTATTTTAAAATTTGAATTTATAAGGATAAAATCAGTTCAAATGATCAATGGAAAGTTTTTAATTAAATTTATTTACAAAGATTAAAAATAAATTACCAAGTTAAAATTAAATTGGGATAAAAGTAAAAAAGTTAAAATAAAACTCCTTAAAATACTCAAGGTTTTCTCATAAATGAATGGTTGTCTCAAGGTTTTTTCATGAATTTAAATCTTAAAACAAAACTTCTTCTAAAAATAAAATTTACGCATTAAGTGAGCTAATATTAAAATTATCTATAAAAAAATATAGAAATTTAATTTGATAAATTATTTTCAAATTTTAAATAATAAAGATCAAATTAAGTCAGAAGTTAAATCATAATTTTTCTATTAAAATTAGTTTCATAGGATAAAAATTAATTACCATGGTAAAATTAAATTTGGGTAAAAGATAAAAAGTTAAATAAAACAATATAAAAACAAATTCTTGCCTTATAAATGAGTGTTTGAGGTGCATTTAAACCCAAAATTAATGTTCCGTACTCTTTTATCCATTTTTACCATTGACACTAGAATAGTAACTTTTCATTATTGAAAATGTAAGGGTTACTCCCAAAACTACCATTCACTCCAATTATAAGAGAGTAACATCCTTACCACTTAAAGTCATAATTTACCTTTTAAATTATCCTCTAAATTCTACCATAATGATCCTCATATAATCCTATCCCACTTAGATAAGCTTATGGTCACCTTTGATTTACTTAATTCTTTCACTTCTAAGGAGTTCTCTATGATAAAACTCAAGCTTCCAACATGACTATTACATTATATTAGCCTTTAGTTGACTAAAATTATTCCAAAATCATATAAAAAATTATTAATATAATGAAATTATATTCACTAATATACTTATATCAACTTAATGACAATTATTTACTCCTTTACATCCATTTTGAAAAACAAAATAACATTAACCATGAAATATGAGGACCACTGCCTCCAAAAAGTAAAAACAATTATATTCATATGTTTATTTATAAAAAAATATTGAAATATTATTCTCCAACATAAAAATATGTAAATTATATCATTATTATTATGTTATAATACTATTATACACCTCATTAACTATACTCACCCCTTGAGATATAGTGTGTTCGTATTTAGGATGATTTTAACCACATACTTGAGTAAATGATATGAAGCGCTATCATGGATGACTATGGTAACATAATAAATAATATTATTATAAGTTAATAAACATTTAAAAAAATTGTTTTGTACTGGACATATTACCTATTTAACATGATAAAAATATATCATCGCCAAACATTTAAATTAATAAAGTAAGCTCACATCGATTCAATTTTTAGGAAAACATAAGAAAAAAATAAATAAATAAATAACATATGATGATAAATGGTCTATAATAAATTAAATATAGTTTATTCAGGTTTATAATGAGGTATTTAATAAACTTAATTTTATTACTTAGGAAGTTAAGCACGTGTGCAGAATGAATCTGAAACAAGGTAAGGGACTTCGACTCAAAATCATCTCTTTGAGACATGTTTTGTATTATGCACCTAATTCTTTTTATTTTTTTTATATAATTATTATTTGATATATAATATCATGATTTTTATTTATTCATAGTATTTTAACTTAAACATCCAACTCTATCTCTCTTTGAAGGGGTTTTTATTATATTTTTTCTTAAGCAATATAGGTTTTTTTTAACTCATATATTTTCCTTGGGCTATAATAACTCCTCTTCAACTATTACCTTTTAATATTTATATATTATGTTCTATGATGATATTATGTTTCATTGTGACTTTATTTTCTGGGTAAATAATGTTTCACACTGGGGTATTCTTCCCTGATAATTCTATTGTTTCATGAAAATTCATTTTTTGTTAATAATAATTCTAATTTATTTTAATGGCTTTTTTAATCCATATCCATGTTTTTACTTCCCTCCAATGTTCTCCATTCCATAGTGTAAACTCAAAATTTCGTTATCTCTAATGATCCTTATATTACCCTTTATTCATTTTAAATCCAAGTATGTTTTTATTACTCTTTTTCTATGTGGGTTTTTGACAATGATGTTTCAAAATTTTCAAAAGTTTTTCTATATTTTCAAAATCAAATGTTTTATTTTAAATCCCACTTTCTTTTTTTATAACCCTTATTCCTATTCAAAGATATATAATTTTATATCATTTTGTAAAAGTAAATTATTTTCAAAATTATTTCACGTATCATTTCAAAAAAAGATATTTATATGTGACTGTAACTTCTTATTTTATGCCAAATATAAAATATATTTCTAAACACTCTTTTATTATTTAACCACCATTTTCTTATTTATCTCTAAAGTATTAGCTTATTTGGTAGTTATGAATCATGAATCACCCACTAAATTTTCTTATAAAATCTCTTTCTGAGGTTATTAGGTTTTTAGTATCAACCTTTTACATGATTGAGGTTTGTTTTGGTGAAACCATCTTGAAGTGTTACAAAACCCTGTTTTATTTCCATTGTTTATTTATGATGTAATGAATAAAACCCATTTTTTAATTTTATTTTGATGATATGTTAAATTATTTTAGTCTTATGGAATAAATATATATGGATGATGATGTTTGGGGTCCTATATAGCCCTCCAATGCATTGGTAAAGGTTTTATACCTCATGAGATAATGATACTGAGAATGAATCTTACATGGTTTTACCATGTTTCAAAATATTGAGTGTGAACCTGATGCAGGTTATCCAGGTTCAGAAGATTGAATTTGAACCTGATACAGGAAATCTAGTTTCACAATATTAAATATAAACCTATCTAGTTTATCTAGGTTTACAAGATTTATCATGAACCCAATTCACATTAGATATGTTCCCCATATTGATCATGAACTTGATGTGAGTTAGATAGGTTCACAAGACTGAGCATGAACCCGATGTAGGTTAATTAGGTTCACAAAATTGAGCTTGGATCTGATGCAGTTAGCTTGGATCACAATCTTTTTATTTTCTTATGTTTACATTTGTGACACTTATTTTTCCTACGTTATGATTTATTTCCATGCTATGACACATTTTTATTATATTCCATGTTCTAAATATATTCCACATTATCATGTTTTGTTTGATTTATTTTTTATGTTTCTAAGAAATATTTTTTACCTTTCTTTGGTCTTATTTTTCTATGCCATGATACTTAATGTTCAATAAAGTTTTTTGATTGTCAGTTATAATCCCATGATCTTTTTATATGATATTTATTTCATGATAATTTTTTCCCGCATGTTTATGAACTAACAGTTATTACTAGTTTAAATTGTCCTTTACTGATCATTAGAGCTCTCCCCATCCTTATGTTCTAATTCCCAATGTCATGAAGATGATAATAAAATATGAAATGTCTAGAGTAGGTTCTAGAGGAGAATAATTACATAGAAATGTTAACAAGTGTTGTAAAATAATATGTTTATGTAGCTAATCTCCAAGACACTAAACCATTACCTCCATGGGTTGTGTGACTGTTTATGATATATATTATCAAAAACATGGAATCAATGTGTTATTTTTTTGTATTTTTATCTTTGGTTTCTATATGGGGACCAATATTTAACCAAAGAAAAAGTAAAATATATGGTTTATGGGTCTATAAAGCTAGTAAGACCTAACTAAACATTATTATTCCCCATATAAATTTATTCAAGAAATTTAAATAGGATACAAAATGATAAAACATTAGGGTACTCAAAACCTCTGTAACCATTGTCCCACTATCATCGAATATACTTCACTATATTTATCATATTAATTATATCACATTTCCATTTATAAAAACACCATGTTTGTCTTATAGTGATGGAAATTTTTTTGTATAAATATCCCTCATATAATCATCCAAGTGAACAAATCCTAGATGAGAACAAAACCATTTTCATATTTTATCTACTAGTATAACCTTAGACCATAGTGATGGTATTTTTACTACATATACAAATCACCTATAATTTCTTGAGATAACATTTTAGGGAAGATATTTAATCAATAAAATGTCTTTATTATTTAATCTAAAATTTGAAACTATGATTTAAAAAATCCACCACCCTTTCATGTTCAAGTAGAGTCAATTACTTTTTTTGTTACACATTACGCATTTTGGAAAAAAATTAATTGATAATTTATATTTGGAGTAATAGAAATATAATTGTTTTACAAAGGAAACTTATTAATAGTATATATTCCTGCTAAATTACATGAGGCATAATTATATAAATTGACAAAAAAATTCAAGGAAACGATTGGTTTATTTATTGATCATGAAGGAAAGAAAAACTATAACTCAAACCCCTTCTATAATAAAATAATATGGAAAATTATAAAATAATATGGGGTTTGTAACAATAGTTGGTATTATAAATTATTTAAGTCAATAAATTATTGATGAGTGGAATAAATAAGTTGTAAAAGATCTATTTTATTGGCATCCACTACTCCAGTAAGTGCAATTAGTTTCTTGACCTTTGTGGCTAAATCTTAATTTCCTTCAGGATTGTTTTAGATATGGACCACCACTTTTGCAAGATCTATCTTAAGAGTACCCAGAAAACATTCAAGCTACATTATGTTAGTTACTTTTATAACCATCCAAATATATATTTTATATTCTTCTACCTTATACAAATTAAAGTTTTGATTAATCTACTCAAATAAAAAAATATGGAAATATCTAGAATTGGTTGCATGAAGGAATTCCTCCTGAGCCCCCAATTTATTCAGGACAATGATATTTGTTTACTGGATAGAATATAAAACCAAGTAACCAAAACCTCCCACCTATAAACCTATAAAGAGGTGGAAATGTGACTTGTTTTTATACTTAACTATACCAAATTATTTAGGATAATCACAACATGAATATTTCCCATAATATTTTTAAAAGTATTAAATTTAAATTTAGAGTCTTAGGGTTAAAATTACTATCATATTATAGAATCAATAAATATACCTAAATGAATCTATTTGTCAAACTGGTTATCTTAAGAAGGGGTGAATTGAGTAGCAAATAAAAATTTCTATTAAAAATTTGTTTAATTAAAATCCCACAATTAATTTTTATATAGATTAGTTATCCAAAACAACATATTGATATAAGCTTTAATATTTTAAAATATTTCTCAAAGATTCATTAGGTATTCGTTAAAACAATTGTAAAAAACTACTTTAACTTTTTAAATCAATTTAAAAAATCAAAATATTATGTAAACACTAATTAATAATAACTATCAAATTAGTGGTTATATTTTTCATTTTAAAATAGAATCGATTTTAAAGATTATAAATAAAGTAAACAAAAACCAAAAACACATAGCAGAAAATGAATATAAGAGGATCAGTCTCAAGATGAGAATTGATCCTATCTACTTATAAATCACCTTGTACTAAACATTTTATATAAAATAAACCTTCTGATCCACTTCCTGGATTGGGTATAAAACTGTATTAAAACTATTCCATCCCCCACATGTGATGTTCTATTTTTATTCTTTTTTGATGGAATTTATGGAGTTTTTCACAGGTGTTGATGGTGTTCTTATCGGTGATGAAGGTGGTTTAAAATGAGTGGCTCCCATTGGCGTAAGTATCTTTTTTTATGTTGGTATGAAGCTACAATAGATTGATTGGTGATAGTTTTGTTCTGGTTGTGTGGTGGTCTAAAGTTGAAATGGGTTGATCACTGATGGTTCTATTTTGGTGATGTGGTGGTGACGTGGTGTACTCAACTATCTGGGGGCATAGCTCAAGGTTTCTCATTGCTCAATGTTTCTTAACCCTGGATTTTTTTAATTTCAAATTTTGGATCTTGTTTGTTTCATCAGTTTTTTAATTTTTACATATGGTGGTTTCTTTACTATCCGGTTATTGTGAGGTTACCAATTACCCATAAATTATTTTTTAAAAATACAAAAAATGGATTTGGAATGACTGTGTCTGGTGATTATTTTCGTTCTAGTGATGACAGGTCCAGGTAGTGATTCACGGATCTAGTGGTGATAGGTTTTGGCGGTGATAGGTTTCATAACAATAGTGACTCATATCGGTGATAGTTAATTCCAACACATGGCCAAATTTTTGTTCTGAAAGTGTCTTTCCCCTAGAGGTGAGTAATCCCATACATTTCATAAAAAACTTTTTTGGTAGTGACACATAGCCGATGGTATGTATTTTCTTTACTTAGCCGATTTTGGATCCCAGTGGCGATTCATCCTTAGTGGTGACTCGTCCTCAATGGTGTTAAGTCTCAAGTTGATTGTTTCTAACACTTTTCCATTTTTCCATATTCGTGTTGAGTTTTCCTCAAGGGTGAGACATTGATGGAGGTGATACATTCTTGGTTGTAACTCATCCTCAACGGTTAATCTTTCCCAGACATAACTAAAATCTCACCAATCTATATTATAACATAAAATTATATCATAAAACATAAAACTCATTAGTATCATAATAATAATTATTTTTTATCATTAAAACAAGGGTTCCAATTGAGTCTACTCATAGAAAAGTATTTTTGTGGAATAGGTATCCATGAAATTGGAATTATAAATAATGTTCTTTCCTTAGGGGAGGATTTGTCGATAATGTTATTCCAAGAAAATGAGTCTTAGATATATTGATTAGTTATATCCTCTTTCGTGAATTCCCCCTATAATTTTTTTGTAAATATATCACCATAACCAACGTATTATAGAAATGTGTATTGGTATAAAAATAAAAAAAATACCTTAATATAGGAAACATGGATTAATACCTCAATTAACCCAGGTTTAATGGGAATAAAACTCTGCCCACCTCTTCTTTAGTAGTGACTAGGCATGCCAAGTGCGGTGGGCTTTTGGGGACTTCACAGGCTTTTCAGTAGCAAAGATGAGGTACCTCCCCTTTCTTGATCATTGGTTCCACAGTGCAGGGGGAGGTGGGCCGGAGAGGAATGATCGCTCCATGATCCTCATCTCGGGCTACTGGTGTATTTGGTTGGCTCAGAACAAATCCAGGTATGAAGAGTTTCAGTGCTCTGTTAGGAATATGGTGGTCAGGACTAATTTTCTCCTCCTTGACCTGGTTCTCACATGAAAAAAATGGCATGAGGCCCCTTCTCTCTAGTTTATTCAGGTAGGCCTTCTTGATAAAAGGCCTCCAAAGGCTGGTAACTGGGGTAGATGGTAACCCCACCCACTCGAACTGAAGCTCAACCTAGGTGGTTCTTTCTCTTCGGATGAAATGAAGGGTGGTGGTGTGGTTTGGGACCCCATAGGGCATGTCATCCTTTACTTAATGTATCATTTTGGAAGGGTTCACTCCCAATTGGGAGAGGCCATTGTTATGCTCATGGGTATACAACTCTTCATACATCGGGGTAGCACTCTTGGTGCGATTGAGAACGATTCTCTCATCCTCCGCATCTCTATGTATTTTAAGAGCAGCACTCCCTATTCGATTACCTATATTCTGAGGAGATACAATAACATCATCAATAGTGACACTTTCTTTTTGCACATGTGATGGAAGTGGTACAAGGTTGTTGATTATCTATCCTCGATTTCAGTGTAAGGTCTCAGATTGTTTTCTCCAACGGAGGGGTTTTCCTTTCCTATTGAAGGGAGAAACCTAATCAGAGGGTATTCCCTAGGCCTGCATTATTTTATACCCCATTAACACCTTACTCCCTTGAGGGATTATCTTTGTCCCCTTTTTCTTGTACCTTCATGTTCCTTATAAATAAATAATGATGATGTAGATGATTATACCTCATTTGAATTTCAAAATTTATATATCAGGCATGAAATTATATACCCCTCCTAGAATAATCAAGGGATAAATCTCAACACTATAATCATCAGAGTTTATTTCTTTAACTTTTTTATTATATAAATATCCCTAACCTAATCATGATCACTTATAAATTTTCTATTCCATTGTGAATTTTAGTATTTTTTTATTGTTCTTCTTTGATTCTTATATGAGATAAGGGCTAGTTTTCTGAGAAATAATTCTATTTAACATTGTTTTATAAAAACACATGATATTTTATTCTATATATTCTATTTATATAATGACTAGGGAATTAGTGGATGGTAGAATGACCAATGTATATGTATCCTAATATGTAGGAATCATCCAAAATATCTAAATAAATATTATATGTTTCACATCATTCACCCCACAATATAGTGATAGTTTAATTCTTTAAATATACTTGAATTATTATTCAAATAAAAGTGGTGAATTTTTTTGGTAAATGGTAATCCCATTGAATTGATCTTTAGGTACACCATCAAACAATTTGATTATATGACAATTATCATCATATTCACCTTTGTAATTCTTTACTACTATTATATAGGGTACTCTTTGAGGGGAAAACATGAACTAAAAGAGAAGTACCTAAATGATTTTAAGTTCATTGGTATCCATAATTATGGTTCATATTACAAAAATATCCTGAAATGTTGGATTAAAATTTATATAATCAATGCACATAGGCTTTTTAAAATCATAACTTCTAAGATTTTTTTCCATCCAACCATATATAATTTTAGTTTGGTTAAAAATTTGTTGTTAATTTTATGTTCATCAGATGGGGACTAGAATTTGATAAATACTAATTAAAATAGTATGACAATATTGATTTATTTCCGATCACAAGAAATGTAACCATGAAAAAGGTATTTTCTCTTACTCTTGTATGATTTTATAATTAAAATAATAAAAGTTTTATAAGGAATATTATTAAAAATCCTACTAATCAAAGATAAAGTTCCACTTCATGCCTCTCTCGATAAACTCATGTGTATATCATCATTCTTATAAAAAATTACAATATACACCTTTATTATTATAAATGTTTTGATAAAGAAAGGATATCGGCCTCTTTACCTCTGGTTTTGATCCTTGAAACTTTATAAACAAGTTAACCCATCTGATAAATATAATATTCATACAATGTTGTGTCACTATCCCTAAGAGTTTCTAACTTATCCCCAATATCATTTTCACCAAGGATGGGGTTTTTTAAAAACATCCTAAATATTGAATGCTAGAATAAATTTATCTTACATATCACCCAGAATTAGATTACTATAAAATATATATATTTTTTAGAGATTGATTGAAACAATAAGCTAATTATTTCTAGAATGAGTTTAATATAACTTCACATAAAAAAAGTTTAACATTTATATTACCTCATATATCCCAATATATTTTATCCTTGATTCAAATTTTTTATAGCTTGGAATAACCTAGTAGGCCCATTAATAAACCTCAATGAAAATTCAACCATAAAGAAGATATAATTGGAGACTCCATACACTCTTATAAATCATCATTAATGATAAAAAAAATATTTTGATATTTTATGATTATGGGTGACTCTACTTGGATATAGTTTTCTAATGTAGACAGAGAGTATGCTAATTTATATGATTCCATAACATTTTATTCATGAGTAATTTTCTATTTAAATGAAATATTTTCTCATATATAGCCCTGAAATGATGTAAACCACATAGATGGTTGGTTTTTATTTGAATCAAAAATTGTATCATCATCAAGTAGACCAAATCTACATAACAACCTGAACTTTTATAAATGGAATTCTATTTTTGAATGTATAAATGCACTACTAAATAATACAGTCACAGAAAACACATGCACTAATTTAGTTATTTTGGACCCTTATATGGTCTATAAAATTTAAAATACCGTTAAGAATCATAACCATTGATAATATAGTAGTTGAATAGTGATTTTATTATTATTATTTATGAAGGGTTTTAATAAAGTCCAATTTACACATATGGAAGTAGGCATATCCTTGACCAATAGGATCGTACCCTATAAATCTCATTTATTAGAGCTTTGGAGGGAGATTCCACCACTAGGATTTTTACTTGATCAATACTAATCCTATATTCAACAAATAAATTAAGAACAAAACCATTTACATGATAATTTTAAGCTCCTTGATATCACGTCCCAAACCATGTATATCGAACCACCCCAAGAAAATTTCACCATCGTATAGCTTACCCTTTGGGAATTCATAGGTGTAATAAAGTGTTGAGTATCTAGACCCAAACAATATAAATTTTTATATTTTATTTTTATTAAAAAATTATTATATAAATCCCTTTTTAGTATTACTTTTTAAATTTTTAAATAATGATTTTGAAAATAATTAGATTCTAATATGATGAGACATAAAGTGTATTTTTTTGAGAAATATATAATTTCAAATAGAACACTACTTTTGATGATTCAAATAATTTTTTTAAATGTCATATTCTAATAAAATTATATTATTAAATAATATTTATTTAATATAAATGATAATATAATAATAATAAATCACATGTAATTGTTATAGGGTCATAAAATTATAATTATAAAAAACCATAATTTTTCAATAAATGGGTATTTTTATTCAAAAGTGTAAATTATAATATAAATAGAATCATTTTAAATATATATATATATAATATTTTCTAAATAATAATATCCAAATTATTAAATTTTTATTTTTTTAAAAATTTCTGAGATAGCTGAATTTTCAGGTAAAGATTAAATACCGTAAAAATATATGATATGTATAATGACATCATATTGACCTAGAATTGATGTGAAATATTCCATAAAATTAATAAACCACCAATTAATATTTCCCCTTGAAAATAATGTGTATTTTAAATTATTTTATTAGTTTTATAAAACTTTCATTAATCCTAAAAAACCAATATTATATTTTAAGGTTTTAAAATCAATTATTTATAAACATGACTCACTTCCACATCACCAAGGATATTATTTTAATGATCTGTGTTATTAAAATTTTAAAATTATTGAAACCACTTCACTTTTGAAGAAACCATGTAAAAACCCTCTGGAGGTTTTTTGGTTTTGATTACTCTTACCTTTATATATTTATCCCATGGTTCTTATAATATCTTACTAATATTTTCCCAATCTTTTTGAAGCACCCTCTCTAGGTAAGGGATCCTCTATTTCTCTTTATTCAAGCACCGCATTTATCTTATGCCATTTTTTTCAATTTTCCATGATTGTATATTATTAAAACATCCCTATTACTTCCATTGTGATTTTAAAGCTATTATATTTCCCTTTTACTCTCATTGAACCCTCCTATGATCCCTTACATAACTCCATTATGTTGTCGAAATTATCCTTTGAATATCCAAACCAAACATTTCTATAGTGAATACTCTACCCCACTTCCACTCAAGGGTATTTACCAAGATGTTCCTATTCTTAATTTCTTGTGGACTTCCATGTATTTAATCACACTCCTTAATTTTATGATTAAATTTTATGAAATATGATCCAATGTTGAATGATATATGTGGCTCACATGTGTATGTACATGATATGAATGTGATGGTTGGGTTTGAAATTATATATCCCTCAAATTCATTGGGTAATGTTTTAATCTCATGGTATTATATGAATGGTTCAAGTGAATTTATCCTAAGAACACTATATTTTGTTTTCTTGATATTTATCCTTTATTTATTTTTATTATGTCATGTTTTACATTATTTCCACATTCCCATGTTTCCTTTATCCTATCATGTATTTCAAGCTTAATTGTTCAATATTTTGATTCTAACCCCACTTTTGTTACCTTGATAAACCTATTGGATCACATTTATTACTTTACCTTATGGTATTATATGTTTTTTCTCTTAATAGGCATTATATCTCACCAATTTCTTATATACATCCCCATGTTATCTTGTATAGTTTTAGAAGAATGATGGGATTTCAGGATTATGTTAAGGAGGTTTTCAAGAATGTCATTTTATTCCTGATTCAAGTAATTATTCTACGTACCTAATTCCCAAATGAAACTAGAATTCATGATATTTTTTTATTATGTGTCACTTTATATTAAAAACATCAATTAAAGTTTATTAAAATATGGGTTATCACGGTTGTTATGAGAGAAAAGTCTTGTTGTTTTTGGGATTAGGATTAGAGAACTCTAGTAAAATCCTTAGTCATAAGACAAACCATAGTAAAACATCCATAAATTTTTGTAAATTATATATTAATTGGTTTCCAAAAAATAAATCTCTATCTAGATACTACAAGTGGACGTGGATTTGGCACAGATGTATATAGGGGTAATATCCCAAAAAGGGAACATTAAGCTGGACGTGATCGCTAACTGATGCACAATAAGGGGCCTTTATTCACACATACTTTGAAACTCCATGGGTATATTCATTGGTAAATTCACAAGATCATTAAAACCCATTATTAAGGGGACAAAAATACCCATAACACTTTATTTTATGAAATAAATCATTGATTGATTAGATTGAAACCTTTAAATTCAAAGGTTAGGGAAAATGTGTAATTTATGAGTTATACCTTTAATGATCATGGTTTTCTATTTATGTTTTTAATTGTTTAAAAAATATTATCCATAAGTAAATTATTATAACCAAAATCATATATTGAAAGGTAGTATTGTCATCCATAGTTCTATGCATTCTTTTATATCATGAAAGTTTAGTAGAACCATTCAAACACCACCGCAAATCATGTAAGTTGAGTAATCAATGAAATTTTAAAATGGTTAAATTATTAAATCCCAAGTATATAACTCATCCACTATCCATATTTTTATGATTTATTTCCTAGTAAACTTTTTTATACTCTATTTAGTGTAATTTTATGTAATTATAGGCATGCATTGGGTTTCATTATATATAACCCACATAAATCGCTGAGAGAAGAAAATATCCCTCTATATCATGAATCACCCTCTGATTTTATATAATTTCAAGGAGTATGATGAATATTATTTCATACCAATATATCAAGAATGGATGTTATTTCATTTTGAGAAAATTTATCTATCTAAAATGATTCAGTCTAAATAAAATATCACCCTTAATGATATGACCATTGTAAGAGAATTTATTGATCTATTACCTAATAATTGTCTAGTCTTACCCCTATTCATGATATTCAACTCTCAATCATGATCATAAATGGAGATTTTCCAATATCCCATACTATATAAATAATATTATTTTATAAACATGAGTAACTAAAGAAAAAATACAAAGAGATCTGGAAAAAAGGTTTATACGCCCATTTTCTCCACCTTAGGGTGCACAGGTACACATCATTAAAAAATAATGGGTCAATGCACCTCCACATTGATTATAATAAGCTCAATAGAATCATGATAATGGAAAATTATCTTATTCTATGTATTTATGAATTTTTCTATCATCTATATGGATCCCAATACATCTCCAAGGTGGATCTTCAGTCAGGTTATTATTAATTAAATGTTAAGAAAGAGGATATCTCCAAGACTTGTTTTTACAAGTTATGGGCACTACAAGTTTGTAGTGATTATATTTGGACTATCTAATAATCCATAAATATTCATGTATTTAATTAATATATTATTTATGGATTACCTCCACAAATGTGTGGTAGTATTTATAGATTGTATTCTTATCTACCCCAAAATCATGGAGGATAAAGAGTATTATTTAAATAATATACTAAAGACCTCATGGAATGAAAAGTTTTACAAAAATTATCGTAAATGATAATTTTTTTATTATAAAGTAAATTTATTGGGGAATTTTATTACTAAAAAATGGATATCTATAAAGATATCAAAAACTAAGGAAATTAAAGGATAAACAAGACAAAAATCTATGATGGAAATTCAAAGTTTCTATGGATTGTATGGGAACTATTGTTGATTTTTGAGAAAATTCCCATGATTTTCAACCAAAATATCTAAGATAACTCAAAAGGGTGTCTGGTTTTTTTGGACTAATAAATGTAAATAAATATTAAAGAGTTGATTATGAGTCTAATAACCACACTAGTGATCACATTATCCACCAGTGGTGTAGGATTTTTGATCTATAGTGATGTTTCCAAAAAGGGCTTGGGTTGTGTACTCATGCAAGATGAAAAATTGATAGACTATTACTCCATAAAATTAAGTATCTATGAGAATAACTACACAAATCATGATATATAATTGGTATATTAATCTTCACATTGAAGATATGGTGACATTAGTGTTACAGAAAAAATTATGATATATATACTAATCACAAAATCCATAAGTATATATTCACAAAAAATGAGGCTAATAGGTTCCAATGAAGTAAAATAGATATTATAAACAATTATTACTATTTAATATATTTCCATCCTATCAATGTAGACAATGTGGAAAATTCTCTGAGTAGAAAGAATCTCGCAACTCTATCCATGACAAGGATTGCAATGGATCCAATCATCTTGGACATGAAAAGTACATGCATGGGATAAATAATAGGTTCTTCATCCAAATATGATAATATAACTTCCCAAACCATCCATTATTGAGAAGATCAAATAAGATCAAGAGGACGATGAGTTTCTACAGAAGAAAGTAGTGAATATTCTAGAGTTTTATTTTTCTAAATATAGAGCTATAAGGTTTGGAACATGGATATGTGCCCCATAAAAACTATAAATGAAGGGGGAACTTCTGGATGGTTTGCATAGCTCCTCTTTCCCTATTCATACAGGAATAACTAATATGTATAGAGATTTGACGAAGAATTTATGGTTATATAACATGAAGAGGGAGATTATGGATTTTATATCTTGATTCATATTATTCCAACAAGTCAATGTAGAACAATAGAAGTATAAGGGTATGATACAACTATTTCCCATACTATTGTGGGAAAGTGAATACATAACCATATATTTCAACATAGGACTCTCGACGAAACCTAAAGGTAATAAATCCATCTATGTGGTAGTCAGGAACCTTACAATTTTAGTAAATTTCATTTATATTAAGGAAGATTTATCTCTCAACTAACCTTCCAAGATATACAAAAGTTAATTGGTAATACTTCATGTAGTTCCACTCGCTATTGCATCTTATCAAGATCCAGGACATACCTTCAAGTTTTGGAAAATCCTTCAACAATAATTTGATGCATAACTGAGATTTAACACTTACTATCACCCTCATATGGATGGTTTTTCTAAAATAACCATTAAAACTCTAGAGTATATGATCATATCATGTTCAATGTATTTCCAAGGATGTTGGGATTAACACCTTCTTCTTGTGGAATTCTCATAAAACAAAATTCTCTATTCTGGAATTCAAATGGATCATTATGAGGATTTTTATGGTAATTGGTTTCATAATCAAGAATTCTAGGATGAATTTGGAGATAGTAAGTTTATGGGACCTGAGATTTTCTAATAAATGATAGAGAAGTTTTAAACCATTCAGTTTCATATGAAATCTGTACAAAGTCAACAGAAAATATATGCATACATTAGTCGATAGAACATATAATTTGAGGTTAGATAAAATGTGTTCCTTTATATATCTACATATAATAAAGTAATAAGGTATTAAAATAATACAAATCATAGTCCTAGATACATTATCACCTTTAAGATCCATGATCTTATTAGAGCGGTGGCCTATCAACTAGCACTTCATCCTAACATATCTCATGTGCATGATGTGTTTTATGTATCCCTATTGAGGAAGTAAAACCATACCCCTTATATATATTTAATATATAGGTGGTTCCATTAGAGAATAATATTTCATATGAGGATAATCTGGTGAAGATCTTATATTGTAGAGACAATTTTCTTCAAAAAAAGACAACTCACCTGGTCAAATTGTTGTGGTGCAAACACAAGTTTGATGAACCAACATGGGAAGTGGAAGAGTCGGTGAAACAGAAGTTCCCAAATCTATTTTAGCGTATGAAAATAAAATTTAAAGGGTGAAATTTCATAAGGGGTTTAGGAATGTAACAACTCGAACTTGAATAAATTAAATTCCATTTTTGAATGAATATATTCATTATTATGTATTATAGTTTTCAAAAAAACATGCAATACTTTGGTAATTTTGGACCATTATATGGTATATCAAATTTAAAATATCCTCAAGAATAATAACTATTGATAATATTTACATTTGATAGTGATCATATTAGTAGTATATATAAAGGTTTTTCAAAAAATTTAATTAAAACAAATGGAAGAAGTCATGGCATCGACCAGTAGGATCATACCCAATAAATCAAATTTCTTAGAGATTATTAGGGATATAGCATCATTGGGTTATTCCATTGATCAACCCAATCCAATATTCAATAACTAAATCATGAAAAAAACCATTTATGGGAGAATTTCAAGCTCATCAAGATCATGCCCCCAAACCATGTACGTCAAACCACCCTAAAAAAATATCACCATCGTATGAGTTACCCTTATAGAATTCACTTGTGTAATAAAGTTCTATGTATCTAGAACCTAAAAATATGAATTTTTAAATTTTATTTTAATTAAATAATTATTAAATTTATCCCTTTTAATATTAATTTTTAAATTTCTATATAATGAGTTGGTAAAAAAGAGATTCTAATATGATGAAGCACAAAGTGTATTTACGAGGAAATATATAGTTTCAATAATTAATATAAAATACAATATAATTTTATGAAGTCAAATGTAATTGTTATAAGTGTTAGAAAACTATTGTTTTAAAAAATATATTTTTAAATAAATGGGTATTTTGATTTAAAAAGTGTAAATTATCATATTAATAGAATTATTTTGATAAAATATATATTATTTTTTAAATCAACAAATCAAAATTATCTAATGGTTAGTTTTTCATAATTTTCAGAGATATTCAAATTCTTTATTAAAAATTTAATATATTATAAATATATAGTATGTATTATGAAATAATAATGACCTAAAAGTGATTTAATATATTCCATAAAAGGTATATAGGATTAAATAAATATTTAACATTTAAAATAAAGTGTTTTTAAAATTATTTTATTAATTTAATAAACACTTAATTAATACTTCAAAACCTATATAATATTTTAAGGTTTTAAAATCAATTCTTTGTAAACATGACTCACTTCCACATCACCAAGGGTATTATTTTATTGATATTGGTTCTTAAACTTGTAATATAATTATAAAAACTTCACTTTTGTAGAAACCAATGTCAAAAACCATGTTACGGATTTTTATTTTGATTAATTTATCATATACTGTCCAAAACCTGTGTTTAGAAATTAATAAATAATTACATGCTATTTAGCTATATAAACCCACCCAAATTCCAATTAATATTCACTAAAAACCCTTGTATAATGACATTAATCTACCCTTAACTCTCTATAATTCTCCCAAGGTTCCCCCCCAATCTATTAAAAAACTCATCCCAAACTTTTTGAAGTTCCCTTTCAAGGTAAGAGATCCTCTCCTTCTCCTCTTTATTCAAGAACCTCCTTTGTATTATTCCCTTTTTCCAACTTTTCTGGTAGATATATGATTTAACACTCCACTATTACTAAACTTAAGATTTCAAATTGATTATATTCCCCTTTCCTTCTCATTAATCCCCCCTCATAAACCTTTATGTATCCTCAGTAAGATGCATAAATCATCCTACGAATTTTCATGCCAAAAATTTGTATAATGAAAACCCATCACCATTTCCACTCAAGGGTATTCACATACATATACATATTCATAATTTATTTGGTATTATCATGTATTTATCACACACTCATTAATTATGGGATTAAATGTGATGAAATAAAATCCTATGTCAAATGATCTAGGTGGCATGTGTATACATGCACATGACAAGAATGTGATAGGGGAGCCATAATTATATAACCCTCCAATGAATTGGGTTATTTTTTAATCTCATAAGATTAATGAATAGTAAACATGAGGTTATCCTAAGAACACTATGTTTTGTTGTATTTCTGGTTAGACTTGAATTATGTTTATGATGTCATGTTTTATGTTGTTTCTACATTCTCATGTTTCCTTATGCTACCATGTTATATCATGCCTCATTGTTCAATATTATGATTCTCACCCTAGTTATGTTACCTTGATATGCCTCTTGGATCACATGTACTACATTACCTTATAATTTGTTTTTTTATTCCCTTGTGGGGCTTTATATCACACTCGTTTCTTATGTATGTAACCAGGTTATCTTGTGTGTTTTTAGAAGAATGAAGGAATTTTAAGAGGATGTTAAGGAAGTTTTCATTAATGTCATTTTTTTCTTATTGAAATATGTTATTATATTTAACAAATTTCCCAAAGATACTAATATTTATGATATTTTGGGATTTTATTTTGTGTGCCTTTAAGTAATAAATCATTAATTAAAGTGTATAAAAATATGGGTTTTCATAATCTATATATAGGGATTCTGATGGATGAAGGAAATATAAATAACTTTAGGTTAAGAAATCTTTCAAGCACTTAGTAAAGAGGCTGAATAAATTTTCATGGGTTAGCCTCAAAGTTTTGAACCACGTATATCCAAATATTTTTAGTATCAATGAAACCAATAAAGGAATATCTCATAGACATAATCTTTTTTTAAGATAGAATAGGTGGAAAAACTTGTGTCAAACTCAAAAAATATAATAAAGTAAGAAATAAGTTAGGGAAGTAAAAAATGAAAAAAACCAAAGACAAAAATATAGTCACTTAACTTTTTCACTTGGAATTTTACATTCAAATCTATTCATGATATCCTAAAAAATAACATAGATTTACGATAACTTACATGAGATGAACTTGTGTACTAATTAAACCTATGTGAAAAGAGATATTATATATATATATATTATCCATTAAGGTGAGTATATCTTCATATAAGGGATGTTACCTCTATTTATAAGGCAATTCATGATGATTCTCCCATGGAAAAGGTACCAAAAACGTGTACACACTCATCTATAAGTAGAATGCATGGTCAAATCCAAGAAGCATTCACAGCCATATATAAATAAAAACAAGTTCCCAAAACTATATTTTCCTTAGAATTCGTTCCATATTATACTAAATGGATCCAATTCCAATGTGGGATTTATTAGTGTTTAAAAATTTTAAACACAACCATAAAAACCTCAAGGAAAATATTATAGGAATTTTTATAATAGATAAAATATGTAACTTGCACCAGAGAGTACGCACACCCCAATTCAAGAATGGATCGTTTTTGTAATCAAGGAAGAGTGAATAATCTATTCCATGTAGCACACCACCTCCATCCCCTACTCCATGGTAGTATACCACAACCTCTCAAGAAACATCCTACATTAACTCTCATATATGATTTTAAAAACAAAACATATGGAAGGATATAGAAAAAAATGGTGCTTGATTCATCTAAGGAATTTATACTTAAATCCTTTGAGAAGGGCCGTATAAGAAAGATCTTGAGTCAATACCATGTTGAATGACCCCTATGATGATGATTTAAATATAGTAAAGGATTAAGGTTCTAGCTCTAATATTCACTTATCCAAAGTCGAATTCACGTAACATACGTGGAATACCCTAATCTCAGTACTCACACAAGTGATCTATATAATGACCCAGGATTTTCAATCATGGATATTACATATTTTTATATAAATATTCATAACATTAAAAAAACACATGCTTGAGGACCATAATAATTTAGTGCCTTTGGAAACATGAAACACATTCATCAAATTTGGTAAAATATCTTCGACATCTCTCATAAAAATCTTCCCCTTTATTACTCATACTTAAACATATTCTTTATATCCTATGTAATGGAGGCATAAGAAAGGGTGAGCCCAGATTCTCAGTAAGGGTAAACATGGAAGATACATAATCATAATATGAGCATGATCATAACATTTGAAGATCAAACCCTAGATATGAAAGATCATATAGATGAGTCAGGGCATAAAAATTGTTAGTTCATAAGACATGAATCATAAGATAATCAAATCCCAAGATCCATGAGAGTATAAAAATGGAATAAGACATGAAATTTTTCGAATACATATAAGATTTGAATATCATATGTCACTGATACCTACCAAGACATTCATAGTATGTTATTCTTGGTATATTCACCCATGTAGCTACTTCGGTCTTGGGATGAACTCTCGTGTACCTTCTAGTTTCAGTCTTAGGGTGAACTCTCGTACTACCTCTTGTTGTGGGCTTAGGATGACCTCTCATATACCGTTTGATATCATATAAAATTTACCATTACCCAATTAATTGGAGGGATATATAGATCACACCCATAACATAATGAAAACCATACATATGTGAAGTGTCCTACCATGAGCGCCACTGAACCGATCCCCAAGATGGTGGGCCACATGACCTCAAGCGCAACACCCCAAATTCTAGAGGCTTCCAAATAGCAGATAGGGCCTTAGGTGTGTCTATAGGGAGACTATTACCTCATAGGATTATGTATAACAAAACTGTTAACAATATAAAATAAGTTACATAAGCATATGAATAAGAAGAAAATAGTAGAAGCAAATAAATAACCCAATCAGAATTAATAGATAGCTACAAAAGATGAATAGTAATACAAGGTACAAAAGTGATGACAATGATTCCATGAGTCTGTATGAAAATATAAGTGCATGGGAATGGTGTACAAGAATATATAGCATTCTGTCAAAAGTTAATAAATGGAAAAAACTGTTGTAATAGCATCTCGATCATAGGCTCAGTCCTATTCCCCTAATATATAACCTAATTAGCAAGAAAACGATCAAGCATTGAAAGTAGTGTGTTTCCCTTTATCCATACATGCGATCATAAATTCTAATCAGGTACCAAATGGTGCCCGAGTAGGGGTGTGAGATAAATCTCAGTATGACGGCACCCATGGTGTCTAGACCTTTCCATTTCATGTTATATACAAAATAAGTGTGCCAATATATAATAAATGTGGGAAGTTAAATAAATAAATAAAAACAACTTCCACTTGGTTTTGGTTCCCAATCATACACCTATCCCATACCACCTGCTTTGACCTATGTCAGATTTCTTAATAAAGTATACATCTCCATGGAATAATATAAACAAAACGGATAAAGTAAACACGGAAATCCAAGAAGACATACCCCCAAGATTGTGCTTTGTCCTGGGGTTTAATTCCCATTTCATTACCCCAAGGTGTTAACAATAAAAATAGAACCATTGAAGGTGCATAAGAAACTCAGAGTAATAATAATAAAAGATGCATCTCATCTATTTAAAGTAGTTCAATCAAGTTTGTCAAATCCTAAGGTAGAGTCTGAGCCCTTCCCTGGTGATCTAAAAAGAATCCCAAGTGTCACTAAAATATATTTGGTATGATCCAATACCATCGGACCCATCCCAGGAGATCCATAAGGAGTCCCAGGTATCAATTGAGTCATGGAGACTCTATGTCTGTCCCAAGTATCTCACATAGGGGACTGAGTATCACCCAAGGCATAGTGTAGCCTCATTTCCAATGGGTCTGTCAATGGTTACTATCCAAGGGAATCAATATCACTCATGAGTATAATAAACCGCCCGGGAAGCCCTCGCCTGGAAAGTCAAACCATCACCCTTGGTGTATCAAGTTGTAACCAATGAACACGGTGTACCCATCCATGAATCCTTAATACAGGACCAATGTTCTATTTTATCCCGTATCAACCAAACCAAGTAGTCAAGAACATCATAAGAAATGAAATAAACATTTATCTCAAATCAAGGTACATATATAAAGAACAATGTCCAAATAATCATCTCAATACCAAGTGATTCTATTAAATCAAATGAAAAAAAATATGCCAACATCATTGTTATAGTTCATATAGCTAGGCAGCCAAGCATGTCTAATATCACTAATCACTACTTTTAGTTTAGAAGATAGTGCACCTCCATTGGAGGGGTTTATTTCTAAATTGTGATTATATTCATCAACAATTTATTTATTCATATTTAACAATTTATTCATCACTAATTAAATTCAAGGAAAATGTCAAGACATAAGCGTCAATCATAACATGTAGACAATCACATGTCATCACTTACTTCTCAATATCACAATCCAAGAAGCTTACCAAAGCCTCTCACATATAGTTCAAGCAACTAAACAAGGCATGAGCAATTATATAGTTCATATGTCGTTAATGAAATTCTAAACTCACAAGGTAGCAAGCATTCCAAGAAAATCAATTCAAGTATTCAAACAAGGCATAAGTCATTAGAATAGTTCATAAGGAAAAAAGCATAAGAATTTGAGTACTATATCACTAAGAAAAGTACCTTTCATGAAGTATATGCATTTAGCATAAGGCAAGGTGTTCATGTAATTGAAATGAGTCATTTAAAATGTAAGTCATTTGTTAATGCATCTCAACGGCATAAGGCACAACACAATGTCCAATTAATTATAATTGAACATTGGAATCTGTAAAGGGAACCTAATTCATGGTCCATTACTCATTATAAACTATTTATTAATTTTAAACATCATCCCATAGTGAAGAACAACTCAAGGAAATGACTATTTAGGCCAAAATAAAAGCCACACCCAAAATGGGTGGTCGAAGGCAAAGAGAACACCTAATGAATGGGTTTTTCTGCACACGGGGGCCACTACGGAAACTAAAAATAATATTATTAATTAAATATAAAATATTGAAGCTTCATCGGAAGGTTTCATCGAGTGGCACAATGGTGTGACGCCTAAAAAATACAAGAAATGAGCGGGAAAAAGAATATCTTCCCTACCTCAATGTCTTAGAACAACCTATATCTGGTAAGGACATTTGATTCAACCTAAAGCTGGAGAAATTAGATGATTTAGAGAAACCCCCAGCCCAAAATAGGGCTCAAATCCTTTCATGCCAAAATTTCACAATGAGAAGTGGAGGGACTAAGAAATAAAGGAGTCTGGAACATAGAGCTTACCGAGATATTTTTAGTACATAAGATTGTGATGAAAATGGAGGAGAATTTTGGGATGCAAGATCAAAACCCCATGAGTGAAGGGGGAGAAGCCCACCACGCACCACAAGAGGGAGAGGGGAGGGAAGCATGCCTGCCTAGAGGGAGCACTGTGGGAAAAATGGCTTTTTGCGATGGGTTATTTGCGAAAGGTCAGGGGGCCATCGCAAATAATAGATATTTGTGACTGGGGGGTAAGGATCCGTCATAAATTGTTTGACGCGAAATGTGCGCCAAACTGATGGTTGGGGTATTTACGACGGGTTTCTATTCCCATCGCAAATGCCCGACTGCGGTTTTTAGTATTTGCGACAGGATACTTGTCCCATCGCAAATAGTATGTCGGCAGGTACCCATTTGCGATGGGGCCTATCGCAAATAACTTTCTATCAACCGACTGTAATTAATGTGGGCAGTGGGCATTAGTGATGGGTCCCATCACAAATGCTACTATTTTCAATAGGCTTATCATGGTAAATAATCTGACCTATATATACCCCTATTCATTTTTCCGCACATTCTACTCCTTTCCCAACTTCTCTCTCTCTCTCTCTCTTCTGAAAAATTTTCTTCTAAAATTTTTCATAGTCTTAACTTTTAAATCGGAGCATAATCCGCAGCTTTTATTCTCCAAAAGCTTCAGTTTCAAGGTATTTATCTATTTTTTTATTATTTAGTTAATTTATTTTATTTTAAATTATTTATAATTTTTGTTAATTAGATGCAATTAAATTAAATTAGAATTAGATATTTGTTTTTTTAGTATTTATTTTTATGAATAATTATGCGTAAGTGTTAATTAGAAATAATTAGTAATAATTAGTAATAAATTATAATAATTAGTAATAAATTGTAATAATTAGTAATAAATTGTAACAATTATTAATAAATTGTAATAACTATCAATAATTAGTAATAATTAGGATTAATTGGTAATAATTATGATTAATTATTAATAATTAGGATTAATTAGTTATAATTAGGAATAATTCGTAATAATTAGGATTAATTAGTAATAATTAGGATTAATAAGTACTAATTAGTATTAATTAGGATAAATTAGTATTAATTAGAATTAATTAGTATTAATTATTATTAATTAGTATTCATTAATATTAATTAGTACTATTTAGTACTAATTAGTATTAATTAGTAATAATTTGTTATAATTTGTAATAAACATTAATAATAAGTAATAAATTGTAATAATTAGTAATAAATTTTAATAAATTGTAATAATTTGTAATAATTTGTAATAATTTTTCATAATCAGGATTAATTAGGATTAATTAGGACTAATTAGGATTAATTAGGACTAATTAGGACTAATTAGTAACAATTAAGATTAATTAGTAATAGTTAGTAATAATTAGTAATAATTAGTAATAAATTGTAATAATTTGTAATAATTTGTAATAATTAGTAATAAATTGTAATAATTATTAATAAATTATAATAATTAGTAATAAATTGTAATAATTAGCAATAAATTGTAATAATTAGTAATAAATATTAATAATTCGTAATAAATTGTAATAATTAGTAATAAACTCTAATAATTAGTAATAAATAGTAATAATTAGTAATAAATTGTAATAAATTGTAATAAATTGTAATAAATTGTAATAATTTATCATAATTAGGATTATTTAGGATTAATTAGGACTAATTAGGATTAATTGGGATTAATTAGTAATAATTAGGATTAATTAGTAATAATTGGTAATAATTAGAAATAAATGGTAATAATTAGTAATAAATTTTAATAATTATAAACAAATTGTAAAAATTACTAAAAAATTGTAATAATTAGAAATAAATTTTAATAAATAGTCATAAATTTTAATAATTAGTATTAAATTGTAATAAATTGTAATAAATTGTTATAATTAGTAATTATTTTTCATAATTAATAATAAATAGTAATATTTAGTAATAAATTATAATAAATTTTAATAAATTGTAATAATTTGTAATAATTTGTTATAATTTGTAATAATTTATAATAATTAGAAATAATTTGTAACAATTTGTAATAATTTTCAATAATTTGTAATAATTAGTAATAATTAGTAATAATTACCAATAATTACGATTAATTATCAATAATTAATAATAATTAGGAATAAATTGTAATAATTAATAATAATTAGTAATAATTAGTAATAAGTTGTAATAATTAGGAATAATTAGGAATAATTAGGATTAATTATGATGAATTAGTAATAATTAGGATTAATTAGTAATAGTAAGGATTAATTTGTAACAATTAGGATTAATTAGAAATATTTAGAAATAATTAGTAATAATTAGGATTAATTAGGATTAATTAGTAATAATTGGGATTAAATACGATTAATTTGTAATAATTAGTAATAATCAGTAATAATTAGGATTAATTAATAATAATTAGGATTAATTATGATTTATTAGGATTAATTAGGCTTAATTAGGATTAATTTGGATTAATTTGGATTAATTATGATTAATTAGTAATAATTATGATTAATTAGTAAAAATTAAGAAGAATTAGTAGTAATTATGAATCATTAGGAATCATTAGTAATCATTGGGAATGATTAGTAAGGATTAGGAATGATTAGGAATGATTATGATTGATTATGATTGATTAGGAATAATTAGGAATAATTAGGAATAATTTCGATTAATTTAGATTAATTTGGATTAATTAGGATTAATTAGTAATAATTAGGATTAATTAGTAATAATTATGATTAATTGGGATTAGTTAGTAATAAATTGGTATAAATCCAATTACATTATGATAAACTAGCACAATATCTAGTGGATTGGAGACATTTCTTTTGATCAACACCATAACACCTTGAAACTTTCTCCCACTAAAATCACTATGAAATATCTATTCTGATGTACACCGGAGCAGATTTTTCATAGTTATTTAAGTCGTAGAATGTTTCAAGGAGGTGAGCCATCAAAAAAAAGAGGCGCTTTTGCCTAAAGACTCATCTCCTTGGAACTTCTTTCACTGAAATCACTATGAAAAGTATGCTCTAACATACAGATATCAATTTTTTTATACACGAGCATGGAGAGCAGTGCGATGAGTCCTCCCTCCTCTCCATCCCCATGCATAAAATAATTGATATTCGAGCTTTGGAGAAGAATTTTCATACTGATTTTAGTTGAAGAAAGTTTCAAGGGGATGAGTCATTGGGAAAAAGAGTTGTCGCCAATCCGCTGGAAATTGTGCCACCGGTAATTAACAATAATTACAAAAAAAATACATATAGTTAATAGTAATTAGTTGTAATTGGTACGAATTTTTATAAATTAGTAAAGATTAGTATTATTATTATTATGTTATTGTTATTATTATTTTATAAATAATTTTTTTGTACCAATATTAATATAATTATTTCATTTATATTAATATTATAATATTATTTTTATTTTTTTATTTTTTTATTTTTTTTATTTTCCCCACTATTTGAAACGGGCCCATCACAAATACTAATTGTGACTCTCTATTGCAAAAGGTGTTTAAAAAATTGGGAAAATATTTGGAATGGGTGGTTGGCCCGTCGTAATAGGTTTTTTAAAAAATTTACCAAACCTATTTTTGACAGTACCATTACCCATCAAAAATAATAATTTTTTGCAACAGACTATCACAAAAATTAATATTTGTGTTTCCCTTTTCTGTAACATTCCATTTGTGACGGGACCCTATCGTAAAAGAGCATTTGTGACAGGAACCTGTCGCAAATGTATTGTCACAAATATCCCATTTTCTAGTAGTGGAATATGAGAGGAAGGAAACAAAAAAAAAGAAAATGGGAAAAATAAAAGAAAATAAAAATAAAATAAAAGGGAAGAATCCGATTTTATTTTTCTACGCACAAAAAAACATTGCACATGGGCAAGGTGCACAACTTAAATACCAATGTGAAGACCGTGTGTTTTCCATCAACCCAGAACCTACAACATGTCATTTTGTGGAATTAAACCAAAAATCTAAAAGGTTCGTATCATGATAAGTCTGAGACATTACAACCTCTCCTCCATAAAATAACTAGCCCCTAATTTTCCCCTCTGAGAGTGGAAGAATGTCTTCTAATTAATGTTTCATCCATTACGCATGTACATCATCCTCCCACTCCTAGGTCTCATCCTGAACATGTATATGAATCTATAGCACCTAGAAAAGAGGAAATTACCCGTCTTGGATAACCTTCATGCAATAATTGACGATATGAATCAGATGCTCCTGGAAGTACGCGTCCACTACTAGCTCGATATCAGTAGTGTCAAACAAATGAGATGGGTATAGGTGATACTATCGAAGCTGAGATACATGGAAGACATCAGGTATAGAACGGTACTACTAAGGTAATGGAATCTAATAGGATACCATCCCAAATCTCTCCACTATCTTGAATGACCCGACATATCTCAATGATAACTTTCCCTCTCTCCTAATTTTTCTATAACCCAAACTCAGTGAAATATGCTGAAAAAACTGATGCTCTACCTCAAACTCCAGAGGTCTATAATGATGATTGGTATAATATTTCTACCTAGAGTGAGTTGTATCCATTCTCTTCTAAATTATTTGGACTTACTATGAAGTCTCCTGAACAATAATAGGACCCTGTAGAGCTTCCTCACCTGCCTCAAGCTAGCATAGAGGTGAATAACATGGTATACCATAGAGGATCTCATACAGATCCATCAAAATCATTTCATGGAATCTGTTAATATAGGAAAACTTAACTGTAGGAATATTTTTCTCCTAGAAAACTCTGAAATCACGGATACAGGCCTGTAACATATTCTCTAACACCATTATGGTCTGCTCGGACTTCCCATCAGTCTAAGGATGATATGCAGTGCACAAGAGAACCTATCAACCTAGTGCCTTCTGAAACCCTTGCTAGAACCGCGATGTGAAGTGGTAATATGGGTCCAATAAGAAATAAGGGTTCATTTCATAAAGTATCATTATATTCTACATATATAGACTCCATAACTCATCAATAGAGAAGGTCTCTTATATAGGTAGGAAGTGTGAGAATTTGGTCAACCTATTGACAATCACCCATACTGCATCACTTCCTTGATGATATCTAAACAAGACTATAATTAAATCCATGGTGATGTCATTCCATTTACACTCAGTAAGGGGTAGAGACTATAGATGTCCAGCAGGTCGCTGGTGTTCTGCCTTTACCTGATGAAAAGTGGATCCCCGAGTGATGAAACCCACTATTTTCATCTTCATATCTAGCCACCAAGACTAACATTTCAAATCTCTTTACATATTTATAAAAGTGTCACATTTTGTCACTCTCTTCAGTTTTAATAATATCTAATTCATTTTCATGGAAAAATGTCCCTTAAAAATTAAATTTAGATCCTTGGGTTTTATTATTAGAATTTAATTCATCCAATATCATTTCAAAAAGTGTTAGGTTATTTTTATAATATTTTTAATATTATTTTTAAACTTATTTAACTGATTTATCCTTAATAGTGGTAATAAAAATTATTAGAGTTATTATCTATATTGTCCAAAAATAAAAGGGTCCTAATTAATAAATTTGGACCTTATTATTTTAAATATAAAATCAATTTTTCAAAATTATAAAAATATAATTGTAATATATTAATTTAAAGTTAATCTATTTGGCAGAATGAGAAAACTTGTTTTTAAAGTGAAAACATTCAAAAGAATGAAATATTTTTATCTCCAAATTCAATTTTAAATTGACTAAAATGCCCTAAATTGGATTAAATGATAAAAAATTTATCTAATTAAACTTTAAAACTAATCATATATATAATTTAACACTATAAATTATTTCAATGAAGAAGCTCTTTTCAATTAAAATTCAATATTTTTCGTTATTCATCAAAATATGGAACTTATCAAAAAAACACCAAAAATTAAACTGAAGTAAAATTTGATACTTCTATTTCAAATAAGAAGTTTTTTTTTAAATAGAATTTATAAAAGTTCTAAACATTATATTTAAAACTAGTGATCTATCAAAAGGCGAAAAAATTTCCATTTTAGAAAAATACTTAGTTTATGGGTAATATTGGATTTCTTCTTATATCCTATCTAGAAAATTCACAAGATGAACGTTAAAATTTATATTTAATTTTATATATATATATATAATTCATTAATAATAAAGCATGAGTTATTTGTTTATTTATTTTTATAAAACAAACATGTGCATCGTTTTTCAGAAAAACATTTCATTCAATTTTAAAAAGGGATTTACATTCATTTACAATTAATTGGTCAAATAATTATGTTCAAACCATAATTTAATAATTTATTTAATACAATTAATACCTACCATTCTTACATCTAGGTTATAATTTTTATATTTAAATAATTATAACAATAAAATAATGTTTCGTAAAAACTAATTGTTCCATGTAAATTAAGGTAATCCATTGTTTCATGTAGTGAAATATTAAATTTGTGTAGCGTATAACACAATAAATCAAAGAAATTTAATTTATATGAAAAAATATCTCATAAAAACTCAGGGTGTTATAATATACCATTGAAAATTGCCACTATTTATCTCAAGTGGTTGTTCTAACCACAGTGGCATTATATTTCCCAGCTTCAACCTCCAAAAAAATATCTTCACCCAACCATTAACCTTTATAACCCTACATCTATGGTTGGGCCATTTTCAACACTCAAGTATCCCTTACAATGATGTACCCTATTGATAATTAGAACCTTCCATACTATAAAAGAGCTCACTCATGGCTTCCATAATCCTATCATAGATCCTCAGAGTACTATAAAACATGTATATCATTGATAAGTTATGTCATTCATCTAGACGAACTGGTGACATGTCTTCTATTCCTATATTCATGGATGGTTGTTTGGGTGAAATTTTTATTTTTGGTTTTACTCCAAAGTATTCCCTCCTCATATGATGCCATGATTTTTTTAATTCTAGTGGGTCTTTTTATCCTTCCTCTATCCATTATTCATGGGCCAAATGTGCTTATAGATAAGTTTCCATTTTGGTGTAAGACCGTATACCTTCACCTGGATCATTTTCCAATATAAATTATAGAGTTCCATTTATTTTTAATTCTCACTTGTAAAATTATTTCTAGGAATATTTTTATATTTTCTTTAATCATATGACTTTAACCACCAAGATTCATTAGTCATTATAGCATAAACTTTAATGGTACAACATTACTTCTATTTATATGACCTAAAGATAAACAACTTTGATCTTCATTACACGAACATAAAATGATGTTCACCTTTCTATTATGAAATTAAATAGTATTTTATACCATATTAATAAGACATAATTTTCAATACACATTCATCTAGAAATCATGCATTTTCATATGGATTTAAATTTTAACATTGAACTACATGCTTTAATATTTTTCCTTAGATGATATATAGGAATATCTTTATATGACCAATCCCTCCACTATATAACTTGTATCCTATTTATAAATCATTAATCATTCCTTATTGGTGTTAAACTAAAAAAATACCCTTTATATATGTATTTAAATTATGACTTAATATAACTGTATTCACAAAAACTGGCAAAATAATATAGATTTTGTAGTATCATTTAAAAATAATTCATTGTCAGCCAATCACTTTCAATGAAATAATATTTCATTTTATTACTATAAAGTAATTATAAATTTTATTAAATATATATGAGAGTCTAAGAATATTAAATAATCTTATTTATGGGATGCTTCAACCTATCATTCACTTAGTTTTGAAACAAACACCCTGAGAAACCAAAACTAAAATGGGATGGTGTGATGAGAATATTTAAAAATTGTGATTCTTAATATAAATCATTTAACATATTTATATTTAATAAAGTTTTTATATTTAATCTCATAATTAAAATTATATATAACACATATATACTATATATTATTATATTCATTGTAATTAAATATTATGCATCATATACATACTCAATGCATATAATGCATATTAATTTCAAAATTTAATTACTTCGGTATGTCATAAAATGTTCAAAATTTTATTCAAATTATAGTAAAAAATTCTTTGCATCCCTATAAATTTTAGTAATATTGAAATAAATATCATTCTAAAGGGTCTTAGTAGACTAGATCATGGTCCATGTGATATTTCATATAGGGTCAGAGTAGAAATCCACTATCAAGAATTAATATTAAACAATGTGATCACAACACCAAATGTTCTATAATGGTTTCATGAAGATCATCAATGAATTTTATATAAAGTGGACATATAAAAAAATATTCCAATATTTATGTTATATATTTTTCACAAATTGAGTGTGGATGTGATACCACTGTTAAAGTGATAGTACTATATCCCTCAACTAAACACAATTAATGTGACATCCATATTAACATATCAGAGCACTTTATTTACCTAAATCCTTGGGATGTGAATCTCTTTTAATTAAAATGGTGCTCTGATGTGGAAATCCATATGTTTTCATACATTCAGGCATATTATTTCCTATGAATTGGTTAATAATTTACCTTTTCTCTAATACCACTTATAAGTTTTCATAATGGTACATGCTCCCAAAGAGAGAGTAAAGTATTAATAAAATCTATCCCATATTTTAATAAGTAAATAAAAAAACAATAATGAAAAAACATTATTAAAAAGTTTTTAAATATTTAGATCAATATGTAATTTTTAAATCCAATCCTTATTTGGTATCCACCGATAATGATAATCCCCAATATCAAGGTTGGATTCTATTTCTATCCAAGTGATACTAGTCACTCTGAAATTATAAGTATGAAATAAAGAAAGATAAAAACACAATAGAATCTCTGAGATGATAAAAAATAAGAAACTCTCTTAGATGAAGAAATCTATAGAACTCTAAGAACCATTTTTAGTTTATCACAATGGAATAAAGCTTACACCCCTCTTTATTTCTATTTATAGTTTGAGGGGCTTCCAATATCTTCTAAGGAAGTTAAACGTGTTTTTGAAATATATAGGTTCAACAAATAGAATCAAAAGGTAATTTAGAGAACTAAATAACCTTCATAAGTGGGTTAAGTTTAAACCAAATTTCTAGGTACAGTAATCATCCTAAAATTGTGTTAAAACTAAAAAAATATGGTTCTTAAATAGACACTTTAGGTATCCTTTTCATATACTCTCATGTAATGGGTCTTATAAGCCCATGATTACTTTTCCATGCCAAAATCCCATTTAGGATTTATTATTTCATCATGTACATATAAAAATAATAAAAAAATCATTGTTTTTATTATAAAATTGCCTTAATTATTAAATTGAATAAAAAAAATTAATTAAAATTTTTAAAATTTAAAAAAACCCAAATAATATATATGTTTATTATAAACATAATCACTTTAAAACATAGACTAATCGTATTATTCAAAAAAATCCCAATTAAAATTATCTTATATGTTTCTCAAGGTACATCTATAAAATTAGTAATGACTATGAATCTCATTCATAATTCCAAACTGAGAGGTATATCTAGAAAAATGTTAGAGATTCCCAAATTAAAAAAGTAATGTTGTGTGTTCTAATACACCACATTTCTATTATAAATGTTCCTTTGACCTTAACATTGATATTAAGCATGATAAAAGGACAATTTTAACCCCATGTATCTTTTCTCTTTTAATTAATTCCAAATCAAATGAAATATCTTATAATTACATTACATGAAATTTTCATGGAATGGTCATGCATTTACTTAATGAAAAAAACAATTGATGTCCATAATGTCATAACCCATTATATGGGTGGATACATCATATCTTAGTTAATAAAGTCCCTTTACTTAATTATTGTCATACCCAATTAATTTATATTAAGAAACAATCTCAAATTACTTTATATAGGTATCAAAGTATGAAACCTTGCATGTAGAAAACCTATTTGAAAACCACATGTCAAAGGATCCATATCAAATTTTCTTATAAGTGACACGAATGGAACATATATAATAATACATGTGGTGTGATTTCAGGGGGTTAATCCCAATATACATTCACAAACTTATATACCATGAGTGATTAGTTACATATTTATATAAGTGGTTCTACTCATTCATATATTATCATTTTGTACTCCCTAATATAACCATCATAAATCAAGGACAAACTATAAATATATATATTTTAGGGGTTATTATAATATAATATTCCATTTTATGTCCAATAAAAAATGAATCATAATGTATTGGAATTAATATATATTACATGTAACAACCTTGACTCCACTAATGTGGAGTTGTTGTATACTTTATTACATTGACATAAGATACAAGGAATCCCATCTCGAAGGACTGGATAGTTTTGTAGTATTGGTAAACTAGATAAAGACCCATATTACATATGCATATAAAATTTATATCTTTTTTAGAATATAATTATTCCATCAAGAATATCCTTTCATATCATTCATATTACACTTCCTAGATTCTTGGGAAAGGAAAAAAATAAGTTTGCGATCAAATTCTGAGTAAGAGTTACATAAATCAAAATCTTTCATGAGTAAATGAAGATTAATCTATATGGAATAATAAATATGGAATGGTAAATATATGAACACACATTCCATTTATTAAATATCATGACTGTCATGATTAGATAAGTAACAATCAGTGTGAAAAGGTAAATAATTGAACACACATTTCATTTAAATAACTTGACTATTATGAATAGATAATCCATAATCAATATAGAGAGGTAAATATTTAAAAACATATGACATTTAGACAATAACACAGAATTAAATTCATCTATATATAATATAATTGTGAATATATCATGGATAATAAAAAGTAAATTCTTAATAAATGAAATTCTCAATTGTTGGATGTCATGATCTCAGGCATCATGATACCTCTATTATCAATACCTTTCACAAGACAATTTAAAACTACTGTCAAAAACCCATTTAATGATATCTTTGTAATTCTTCTCATGAGACTACTGATTCATTAAGGGGTTATATAATTTTTTGACCCACCCATCACTTCATATCCTAATCATTACTCATATATTGAATAATTGATTAAATTCATAAACAATATAACTTATCATAAAATATCTATGTTGAGTAAAAAATAAATATTTATCAATATTTCCCCAGAGAAAAAAAATAACTTTCAATATAGAGCATCATATATATAAAATACATAAGATGTAGTAAATAAACATATATATGATAAATAATATGGATGTTTATGAGAAATTTAATTTTTAATGATCACAGGAAAGTGAATATTTCAAGGTAAAGTTAATGACAATTATAATGAGTCAATGAAGTGAATTTCAATACATTACTTGATAAAAATGGTCATAAACAATCCATATAAATAATAATGATTTTCTCAATATAACATATTCCTAATAGAGTATAATTAAAATAAAGGTTTTTTGTCATTGACGAATAGAAATACCATAAAAATATCTTCAACAACATTCTTGAGAAAAATATCATTTTCATCTTGAAAATCACCCTCTAAAACAAAACTATCACAAAAAAAATTGAAAATGAAATTTTAATATTATAATAAAATCTTTAAAACATTTTGTGGTCTTGATGGCTATAAATTATGTTCATGTTGTACATGTTAAAAGGATGATTCCATTCACTTTTTTAGTAAAAGAGAAACATGCCCTATTTTGAAAATGACCTGAAGATTCCATTAAAAAAATTAAAAGTAAAAAATGGAAAAAAATTATTTAATAAATCATTTTTAAAATTTTAAAAACATATTTGTAAAAAAAATTAGAAAAGATGGATTTGGAATGAAATGGGTTTCCGATCAAAGAGATAAATGAAGTCAAATTTTATTAAAAACATTTTCCCAATAATTTTAAGTACCAATGAGTGGAAAACACGGTACAATTACTTTTAAAATTCATTAATAAATATATTAGAATAAAATTAAAGGGTTTTATTATAAAATTACCAAAGAATTTCCTTCAATAGAAATTCAAGCATAAACAGTCCTGATTAAAATGATATTATGAAATAAACTCTCACAAAGATCGTAACATTAAAGTGAGAATTAATAAATGAATTGATTAAGTGTATAAAATTTAAATAGACCTAAAAAAGTGTAAATAAAACATAATATAATCAAAATTAATTGCACGAAAATCATATAATATCAAAAAAATGAAGAGGTTATATAACCCAATGAAAGGAAATTTATTTATAAAATTCATTACCACATGGTAACTTTTAAGTACAATACCCTTGGATGAAATAATTAAAATTATAAATTAAATACCATTAATTATTAATAACTAATGATATTAAATTTTTAATTAGGAATTATATACACCATATAAAATAATTTAGGTGCATAATTTTTCAATATGCCCCAATGAAGGGAAATTGAGATAAAGTCTCTTACCTTAAACTTCATTTTGGTTGAACATGATTTAACCTCTTGTATAATGATTTTAATAATTTAATTAATTTATACCAGAACCAAATTAATATAATATCCCATATTATCTACTTATAACATCTTATAAACTGTTCTCTAATGATATTTCTTTATTGTAATTATTTCAGGTGTTAATTTCCATTTTTCTCATTCATTTTTCCCTGAAAGTTATAGTTATTGAATGTATTGTACATTTCTATAATATATATAATTATATTAATTTTATAAATATAATTTTTTAATTACATACATTTTTATAATCATTATTTAAATTCAAACATGGATAATGAATCACATCACATCGTAGAGATGATAGGTCGTATTTTTGCACGAGTTACATTATCATTTCCTAAATCGATGAAAGGGTAAGGAGGTGGGTGATATATTAATTTTCAAGAATCAATATAATTTCATATATATCAAATATAATCACTAAATATATAATTACTACCTTATATATAAATCTTAAGTGAAAAATGAATCACAACGCTTCGCGAGGCGATAGTCCGTCGTACACAGGAGAGACGTTATCATATTTTAAAAGAAATAGAACATAAGAAGTTATATGTGATATTAAAATTACATAATCATAATAAAATAATAAATATAATGTAAATTTTTTAAATCTATCATTATATATATCATTTAAAGGTGGGTATGAAAAATGAATTACCTCGGTTCGCGAGGTGGAAGTCCATTGTACACATGATCGACAGTTTTGCTTCTCATTTAATGGAAGAGGAGATTCATGTAGGTTATAAACATAACATAATAATGCCTCATTATATATAAGATATTTATTTTATTATATAATTATTATTTAATAATTTTTTAATGAGGTGTGAGAAGAAACAAATTAAATACACTCGTTCAAGAACAATACCTCTTTTTCAGACTACTTCTTTAGGTTTGCACCAAAAGCCTTCCTAGGCTAGAATTATAATAAAAATAGATATAAGATTTAATTAGGTGATTAAGTAAGTTATTTCATTAGGTAGTGTCTGAACCATTTGGATTTTTAGGTATGAATAGGGGAAGAAATGTGGTGTCCTTTTATAAGTAGGGGAGGATAAACATGGAAGTTTTGAAAAGAATCAGTTACACCCACATTTAAATTATTCAAAAAACCACAAAATTTTATAATTATAGAACCTTATATATTATAAGGCAGAAATTTATTCACAAAATGGGTGTGGGAAACCTTTTAGGTTATTTTTACCCAAATTCTCTTATATTAACCACCCCGATAAACTTGTTTTTACATTAACCATGATAATTAATTTTTTTGTTTTCACTATTCATTATGGTAAAAAACTAATATGAAATTATTCAATAATATAAATTATTCTTATTAAATATATGGAATATATTTTTAAAAATTCAATTCATAGAAGTGGATGAATACAAATTTAAATTATACCCACAAATGTGACTAAAAAGTGCGTTTCCAAAGAGAAGATTTGCATTAGTATAGAATGTTTTAATATAAAAATTCAATAATAAATTGATTCAAATGAATTAAATTAGTTAAATTGTAGTATAATTTTATAGAAAAATTTTAATTTAATTTAACCTTTTAAATTATTTAAATGAAAAGGCAGTTTTCAATAAAAAATAATTATTTTTTACTATTCGTTAAAAATGAAACATTTCAGAAAAATAAAAAAAACCCTTAAGATAAGTTTTACATGAGGAATAAAAAAATAAATTTCATTTTATCAAATAAATTTTATAAAATTGGTAAAAAAATAATATTAAATTATGTGCGCAAAGAGAAATTATAATGTCTTTTAGAAAAATACAGTTTTTCAGAAAACATTTATTTTTCTTTTAAATGATTTGTATTTTATTTATAATTAATATAAAACCATAATTTTCATAATTAATTTAATACTATAAATACCCTCTAAATTAATGGATAGGTTATATTTGTATACTATATTACGGTTCATTTAGACTCAAGGTTGTGTGTTCTACAAGATATTGAAGAAATAAAATTTATTTAAAAAGAAATATATCAAAAATTATTTGAGAGCTACATTCTCATAGAAGTTCAGTGTTGCATGTCACATGCTCTATTGAAACCAATTATATTATTTTCAAATATTTTGGTTTTTCATTCCCCCCACCTTCAATAAATTACATCCTCATTATTTAAACTCGATCTCGATTACTAATGGTTTCAAATTTGGAAGTACCATTTTTGAAATCCTCACATTATAAAAAGGGTTAATAAAACTTCTTCTTGATAATGTAGAAAGGTAAATACGATGGTTATTTTTAATAGCACACATAAATAGGTTTCAAATAATGATAACATAGGTTTTAATTGAAGATATGGAGATGGAATGAAATAGTATATAGTTATAAAGAGTGAAAAAGATCATCGATCCCAAGAAAGTGAAAGATAAATTGAATATTAAGGACTTAAAAACCATAAATCTATGATGATTTAAAAAAATTATTATTTGGATTTAATTTAATAGGATAATATTTTCTTTTCAGACCCTTTTCCAAAATTTGGGTAATTAATTTTTTTTTCTAATAATATAAGTAAATATACTTACTTGAAATGTTTCTATTTAATACAAATAATTTCATCTATAAGTTTTTCTTGAATCAATTTCCACTTCATATATTACTCCTAGTAATGAATATCCTAAAATGGAATTTTTTTATGATTAAATCACTAAAATTAACTTTTAACAGATTATAAAATCCATAAAAGAGTGACAAGTCATTTCATTTGTCTCTAAATATTTTCCAAAACCAATATAGTTTGAATAAGTAATCCGATATAATATATTAATATCTAAATGTCAACAGTAACACCATTGGTTCATCATTAATATTTATTCATAACAATTTTTAAGTAAAAATGATGGAATATTAACCAAAACATCATGTAGACCAGTGGTAGGGGATAAACTCTTATCATATGTTAGTTATGGGTCCAAGCCCTACATACTTCACTAGATGCAATAAGTTTTCATTTTTCCCAAAACATATTAATATAATTACTATAATGCTCCCAAATTTTGACAACCCATAATTATTAAAACATTAAGGATAAGATAAACCTTAAAGGTTACCAATACCATTAAAAATATTCCTAAAAAATTCAACGGAATAATTCTTTAAATAAATTTTTCACTAAAACGCATACTAAACCAATGGATTTTATTACCATTAATTTTTCCAAAAATATCTTTAATGTTGGTAGAATCCCATTTCATAAAACCTAAAAATGAGTGCTTAAGACTTTGAGTTTATTATGGTATCCATAACTCATAAGTCAATGAAGACATATATTCTTCCAAAATTAACACAATCCTTAGAGGTTTTATTATTATTATAACCAAAATACCGTTGGTAAAAATGCATCAGTGAAATAATCCTAGAATACCAATAAATACTCCAACCATTTTATTTCATCACAGGTCCTTACTTGGTCTAGGGGTTAACCTTTAGGAGAGTTAATTGAATCAGATAATGATAAGGTTCCCTACATTTAAGACAATAAACTATAAATAGATAAGTATGATGAAATTTATTTCAATCCATGGAACTCTTCATTTTTTCATAGAAAATCACTACTTTATGATCTTGTTTTCCAAAAAATATAAAACTATTTTATTTTCCTTTGAGAGACTTTATTAGTGTCTATTTCCACATTTCTAACATGGATTAAATATATCCTTCCTTCTTCCATAGACTCCATCACTTGAGCTCATATTAAACTTATTCCTTCTATTCTTTGGTGAGTCTGGTAGTTGGTTAAGGTAAAGGTTGTTCATCATATTTTGGGATAACTGATTACGTATAATTATGATATATTTAACTCCTATCATTAACCCATTTGGTTGTTCATAGTCACCATATTTTCCTTCATCGTCAATGTTAACATGATTCCTTTAAGTCGTATCCATCGAATAAACCAAAAAGAATATTGTGAGAAAAAATAATCAATGAGGGAAACCGCATAATCGTAAAGAAAAAATTATAGGATTTCTAAATTATGACACCATATTTTCAATTGAATACACCTTGGGTTTAAACTAGGTCCTTAATTATCATCATATATTCAAATTCTTAAAAATGGTTTGAAAATAAAATGTGAATTATACATATCATATCACCAAAGAGTGTCGAACCAAGTTCTTAGTAAAAACTGTTGTCATGTACCAAGTAATGATTGAGTTAACTCCAACATGCATTATTCCGAATTATTACCCCTAGGTATATCTATTCCAGAACCAATTCTATATGTAGTATCCAAACAAGGATGAATTTCCATGAAAAACTACACAATCTATGACATAAAAAACTTTAGGATGTTCTTATACACTTTTCCTAAAATTATATCACAAGGTTATGGTCCCTAATCTATGTTTTTTTAAATCTAGTTCATAATTTTTCTACTAAAATTTATTTGAAACTAATTATAATGAAACCAATTATATTATCACATATTTGGAGTCAACTTTATTATATTTTCATAATATACAAGAAATCATATCATTAAGGAAGGAATAGTTTAGTAGTATTGGTAAACTAGATACATACAAGCTTCCAAAATTACATTTGAATTTATAAATTACAACATATTATTCCCAAATAATATCATAATTTCCTCTATAATATCCTTCCATATAATTCATAGTACACTTCTTATATTCTTGGTAAAGTAAAAAAAATAAGGGTGAGCTCAAATGCTCAGTAAGAGTTACTTAAAGAAGAAGCTATCATGAGTAAATAAAGAATAATAAATATGAAAGGGTAAATATCTAAACACATATTCCATTTATTCAATAACCTGATTATCATCATTAGATAAGGAATAATCAATATATAAAGGTAACTAACTAAATACACGTACCATTTAAATAACTTGAATTTCATGAATATATAAGGAAAATTAATATGGAAAGGCTAATAACTAAAAACACATTCCATTTAATCAATAACTATGAATTAAATGAATTCATATATAATATCATTGAAAAAATCTAATAGATAATAATAAATGAATTCATAATGATTGAAATTCTTAATTATTGGATGTCATGATCTCAGATATCATGATACCTCTACTGTCAAGACCATTCACATTATAGTTTAAAATTATAGGTAAACCCCATTTAATGTGAGCTTATTGATTCACCTCATGAGACTACCAATTCATCAAAGTGATATATAAATTTGGGCCTCACGAGTCACAGTGTACAAAGCATTCCACATATATCGAATAATTTATTTAATTCACGAATAATGTGCATTACTATCAAATATTTGTATTGAGTAAAGAATACATATTTATCAATATTTTCCCAGAGAAACAAATAAATCTCAATTTATAAAACATTATGTATAAAATATGTATGGTTTAATCAATAAACATATCCATGATAAATAATAGGGATATTTAGGTGAAATTTAATGTCCAATGAACATAGAAACGTGAATATTTCATGGAAAAGTTAGTGACTGAAAAAATGAATCAAGAAAGTGAGTTTCAATACTTTACCTTGTTAAAATTATCATAAACCATCCATATAAATAATAATAATGATATCAATGAAACATATTACAAGTGTAGTATAAGTAAAATAAAGTGATATTTTCATTCACTAATAGAAATACCATAAAAATATCTGTAAAAACATTCTGGTGGAAAATATCATTTTCATCTTAATAATAACCTATTAAAAATAAATGTCCAAAAATCATTTTTGAAATAATTTTCTTTGAAAATAACCATTTAATATTATAAAAGAAACTTTAAAATTTCGAGTGCTCATGAAAACTATAAATTACGTTCATGTCGTACATATTAAAACAAATATTAAATTCAATTTTTTGGTAAAATCCAAATGGTCCTTATTTTGAAAACAATATGAATATTCCTTTCAAAAAATTAATTAAAAAGTAAAAATTGGTAAAAAAATACTTAATAAATAATTTTAAAAATTTTAAAAATATTTTTTAAAACATTTTTAGAAAATATGGATTTGGAAGAAAAAGGATTTTCTAATGAAGAGAGAAATGAAGTTGGATTTTCTTAAAAACATTTTCCCAAATAATTTAAGTACTAATGAGTGTAAAAAAAATTACAATTACATGAAAACATCATGAAAAGCTATATTAGAATAAAATTAGTGGCTTTTATCATTCAATTATCAAATAATTTCCATCCATTAAAATTCCATCATAAATAATCCTGATTAAAATGAGATTTGGAAATAAACCCTCGCAAAGATTGAAATATTAAAGTGAGAATTAATCGATGAATTTATTATGTGTATAAACTTTAAATCCACATAAAAAAGTGGAAATAAAATATAATATAATAAAATTTCATTTCGCACATAATCTTATAATATCAAAGATAATGAAGAAGTAGTATAACCCAAAGAAAGGAAATTGAGTTATGAAATTTTTTACCACTTAGTAACTTTTAGTTCAATTCCCATTAGATGAAATAATTAAAATTATAACTTAAAATATAATAAATTATTAATGAATTGTTATATTACATGTCAAAGGGACATATATAATCCATATAAAGTAAATGAGGTGCATAACATTTCAATGTCCCTCAATGAAGGGAAACTGAGATGAAGTCCATTACCTTATGCTTCCTTTTGGTTGAACCTAATTTAACCTCCTTTAAATTTATTTTAATAATATAATAAATTTATACTAAAACCATATTCATATAATATCATATATGATCCTCTTATAACATATTATCTCCTCTTTATTAATAATATTTTATTATTTTAATTATTTTTGGTGTTAATTTCCTTATTTTTTCATGCGTGTTTTGTCATGAAAGTTCTAGTTCTAACATATATTATATACTTCCATAATATCCATAATGATATTAATGTTATAATTATCATTTTTTAATTAGATACATTTTTATAAACATTATTTAAATTTGAACATGGGGAATCGATCGCATTGCTTTGTGGAGACGGTAGGTCGTACGTACGCACGAGTGACGTAATTATTTCTTTAAGGGGTGAAAGGGTAAGGTGTTTGGTGATATATTAATTTTCTAGAATAAATATAATTTCATATATATCACATATATTCACGAAATATATCTTTTTTTTACCTTCCATGTAAATCATAAGTTAAAAACAAATTGCATCGCTTCGTGAGGCGGTAGTTTGTCATCCACATAAGCGATGTTACCATATTTTAAAAGAAATAGAACTTAATAATTTATATGAGAAATTAAAATTAATTAAGTATTATAATATAATAAATATCATATAAATTTGTTAAATATATCATTATATATATCCATAGAAGATGGTTATGTAAAATGACTTACATCGATTCACAAGGGGGTAGTCTATCGTACCGACAATCGACAGTTTCCTTTCATGTTTTATGGAATAGTAGATGGATATAGTTCATGAGATTAACATAATAACATATAATTATGTGTAAGAAACTTTTTTACTATATAATAATGTTTTAATAATATCTAAAGGAGGTCTAATAAGAAAAAAACAAAAACACTAATTTAATAACCCTGCCTCTTCTTCAGACAACTTATTTAGGTTTGCACCAAAATCCTTCCTAGGATTTAATTATAATAAAACCAATAGATCTAGGATATTAGGAGTGGATTTGAATTTTTATATATTCAGTACTTGGATTAACCAAATGGATTTTTTAGTGTGAATAGGGGAGGAGAGAGGGTGGGCTTTTATAAATGGGGGAGAGGGCACACATGGAATTTTTTAAAAGAATCAATTACACCCACATTTTTATCATTATAAAAGTCTCAAAAATGATTTATTAGAAACAATTATAAGTTTTAAGGTCCAATTATATCCATAAAGTGTATTTTGTACAATTTGTAGGTCATTTTTAGCCCTTATATTCTTATTTTCACCTCCCAGTAAACCCATTTTTCTTTAACCATCGTAATTAATTTTTACAGTTTTCACTGTTCATTATGGTCAAAAAATTATACTGACCTTATTAGATAATATATATTATTGTGATTCCAAATATAAAATCTATTTTTCCAAATTCAATTCACAGAATTGTAATAACTCAATTTAAAATTATACCCATAGACGCGATAAAAAAAGGGTTTCCAATGAGAAAATTCTCAAAAGTATAGAATGTTTTAATATCAAAATTCAATATGAAATTTTTTAAAATGATCTAAATTAGTTAAATTTTAATATAATTAAATTAATATTACTTTAAATATAATTATAAATCTAATTTAATATCGTAAATTATTTAAATAAAAAACATGTTTTCAAAAAAATAGTATTTTCACTATTCATTGAAAAATGAAATATTTTAGAAAAATCAAAATAATTAACCAAAAGATAATTTTGATATGATGAATAAAAAAGTTAATTTCATTTTATCAAATAAATTTTATAAATGTTGTAAAAATTAATTTTAAATTATGTGTGCATATCTAAACTAAACCGTCTTTTAGAAAAATGCAGTTTTTCAAAAAATATTTATTTTTATTTTAAATGATTCTTTTTTATAATAAATATATAATAATAATTTTAATAATTTAGTTATTACTATTCATACACAAAATTTATTGGCTAGGTTATAAGAGTATACTATATTATAGTTCATTTAGACTCGGGGTTGCATGATTTATAGGATATCGAAGCGATCAAATTTATTTTAAAAGACATGTATCATAAAGTCTTAGAGTGTTACATTTTCTTATAAGATTAGTGGTTCATATCATATATGCTGCCGAACCCAATTCTATTATTTTAAAATCTCATGGTGTTACAATACATGACATAGATTTACATTAATCCTATAATCCTTGGTTTACTTTTTCAAACAAATAATATATAACACCCCAAGAATTCATAGTATGTTATTTCTTCAAAGTATTTCAATAACTTTCACTACTCACAACACCCAGTTCGAGCGCACCATGACTTACCAAACTAGCCATTCAAGAAAATATTTAATGTATAGTATTAACCAAATTTTAAATTTTACATATCCTATATAATTTTAACATTCATCTTTTTTGTTTCTTAGACATAATATAAGGAATATTCAATTTTTAAGATAAAAGAGATATTTTTCAAAAAATGCAGTTTTCCTCCTTTTAATGGGGAACCCTTTTTAAATAAAATATTTAACACTTTTCTATATTCAATTTAGTGAAATTTAATTTATATTTATAATAGACACATAAAAATTTAGTTTGGATAAATTTTTGGTACTTTTCTGATAACTTCCATATTTTGATGAATAGTGAAAAAATACTAAATTTTAATCAAAAACAACTTTTTTAATCAAAATAATTTATAGAGTTAAATTATACATTTGAGTGGATTAAAATTATCATTAGACTATATTTTTATCATTTAATATAATTTAGGTCAATGGATGTAATTTCGCATTTAAACTGGAAATAACCAAGTGTCAATATTTTGATAGTTATTATTTCTTAAAAACATGCTTTTGATTTAGACAACGGGAATTAATTTTAAATTAATTTCAGACACTTATGTGTTTTTAATTTGGAAAAATGGACTCCATATTTTTAATCAATAGGTCCAAATTTTTTAAATAAGTAACTTTTATTTTTATACATTATGAATAATTACTTCGGTAAATATTTTATTTACCATGGTTAAAGGGTAAATTCGTTAAATAATGGTAAAAATTAATATTATAATAATATTAAATTACCCTAACATGTGTCCAATTTCTATTTTTTGAAACATTTCCAATCATGGGAATCATTTGGTCGATTTTGGGCCTCCATGGAGCCACTTGGGAGTGATAATGACATTTTATATTATTTAATCTAAAGTAAAAACAAAAATAACAAAAGCAGGTATCTTTTAGTAAAACATTTTTATATGGGGTTATATAATTTATCTCTTAGACTATAAATATTTATTTTAAATCTAAAAAGATTTCATACATGATGATATTTTATTTATAATTTTTAGACATAAAATAAATAAATTTATTTATGACACAATAATGATGCAGTATTTTCCATATTAATAAATGAATCAAATAAATGATATTTTAAATTTTAAAATAAAAATAATTTGAATGTTTTCATTCCATAAAATAATTTTCTAGGTTAATATGAAATATTATGGTTGATTAAATGTATTTTTTTCAAAGAAATAAAGTTGTGATGACTTTCACAAAAACCAAATACTAAATAGTGTCAAAATTGACATAATTGAGTTTTTAAAACAAATACAATATTATAAATTGATATAATATTATAAAAAATATAAGGTTCTGCCCAAAGACTTGGATAAAATTATATATATTAACAATTACCCAGATTTGGTTTTCTTGTCTGGTTATAGTAAGTTTTTTAACCATATAATATAAAAATACAAAGAGACATGGTAAATGTCAAACTATTTAACTAAGAGTTAAATCTAAAAGATAAGGCTAATATGGTAACCTAAACCTATATAAAACCTATTGGTTGAGATTTTTTAGACCCATACCCAACTTAAACACTAAATAATTCATTTGGGATCTATTATAAATCTAAAATTATTTTATTATTAAATAATATTTCAAGCTTTTCATAAAGTCACCCTCACCTCTCCTATAAAATGGAACTCTCCCTTCTCTTAATTTCACACCTCCAAAGCCTTTTTTCTCGGCCAAAACATACCAAAATATCCTTCCAACATTCCTCCCTTCATCCTAGAGGACTTAATTTGGTCATAAAGCCATCTTAAGGAGCCCTTTTGATCAAATCAAAAGGAAGAACCTGGAAAGGAGGTAAATATTTTATCACCTCTTTCAAGTTCTTTTCTTCTTACACTTCCTCTATCTTTATTGTTTCCATTATAAAATAATAAATACATTATATTATATATATTGTGATGTTATTATAAAAATGGTACAACCATATTCATTATTCTATTCATCATATTAATGACAAATTCACCACACGTGCGTCCGTACAGCTTACCGTCTCCACGTCGTGGTGTAGTTTGTTATTCAAAAACTTCATTATTTGGATGGGTATAACAATAAGTATAACTGATGTAAATAATAAATATAACATTTTAATGATTCTTTAAATATGATATACCATTCAATTACATACAATTTCTCCATTAATATAATGATATTGTCGCTCGTGCATATGTACGGAATACCGTCTCCATGAATGCGATGAGATTCATTCCTCATCGTAATCATTCAAGAATAATTTTCATTTTATTATTAAAGATAAATTCTATGAACATAATATAATTCTATATAGGAATCAAATAAATCATATCCATAATAAACATGGCTTATTTAACCAATCATATAAAGGAAAATGATTCAGTTAACAACCAAAACGATGATACTACTAAAATATTGTTAACAAAGAAATATTATAAATTAATATATGATATCATATTTATGTATATAGTTATTTTATAATTTAATAACAATGTTTTTAATATTATAGAGGAGGTTAATATACCATCGACTAAGGAAAATTATAAGGTAAGGTTTAATTTCATAATCTCTTAATTATCTGAGGTTGTGTTTACGTAAGTATCTACTGGGACCTCTTTATCATCCACATCCATGTTTTCTTAAAAATGTATTTCAAAAAAAAATTTAATATTTACTATACTATGGTTTAAATTCATTTATACCTGTATTTGACCTTATATGTTTTGAAAGGAATCTTTTTGTCATTTTCCAAACAAGGTACTTTATGACCTTTTCGATAAAATTAAGGTAAGAATGTTTTTTTAATCTTATATGGCGGGTGAGGTTATTCTCCACTATTATAACATCATCAAAGCTTCCCTTACAAGATTATATGAATTTTTTCAAAATAAATGTTTTCTTTTATAATTATGTGACTTTTAAATGGTTTCAAAATAGAAAGAGGTATTTCTTTCAAATAGTTTTCATTTCATCTATGGCAACATCCTTTGATGGATTTTAAACTTGTTTGAAGTTGATTTATTTTGATAAAAATCTTCTATATTGTATTTAAGTTTTTGTGATATGTTTGACTGTGGATGTGTTAATTTTATACCATTCATGGTTTATGGTTATAGTATTGACATTTCATATGCTAGTTTTAATGTGAATGTTTATATTATGTTTCATTCTTTTCATATGAGGAATGTATTAGACTTAGTATATGATGGGTGGAGCCTGGTATAGCTCTTAGATGCATCGGTAGGTCTCATGATACAATTATATATGGAGTTGTTCAAGGCCTTTCCCAATTTGATATACTGTTTTGGACGAGGCCTAAATCATTTTTAGACGTTTTGGTCGAGGCCTTCACAAGGTGTTTCTGAATGTCCGGCATTATACATTCCCTCATTATGAAAATAATATTGATGGTTCATGTGGCTATTTGACTAGTTGAATACCCATAAATATGTTTTATTATGGAATTATTTACACATCTCATATTCCTCCCATAAAGTTTTCATGTTTACTATTTGTAAAGGAAGGTGTTGTTAATTATGCATCATGCCTAATGTTTATGTTATCTTCTGTTGTATTTCCTACCCTTACAGAATGTTTGATCCCACCCCTTTCTTAAGTTTCATTATCCCATGATTTGAAGAATTTAGTTATGAGTGACCTATAGGGATATTCTAAGGGATATGAATGTGGTCAATGGAGACAATGTTGTTGTTGTTTTTCATTTTATAATGTAAGGTAACGTTCAGGTATGTAATCAATTTTCCATGACTACTAAACTTTTCAGTACTTTGGGACTTGATTCCTTGTAATCATTCCAATGATATGTAATAAAGCACCAACTCTGGGTAACTGGGGTCAGTGCGTTACAGTAGGTATCGTAGGAAGTTTTGTGAAAACCATGGAAATTAGATTTCGAAAAACTCTGATTAGAGAACATTACCCTAAGATAGACTTTGAGGATTAGTATATAAGAACTTCCTAGAAATTTGGTACTGTAGAGATTTGGTGAGTTTTCCAAGAAATACATCCATTTCTAGAAATGAGTAGGTATAGGTGGCTCTAGAAAAGATGTACCTAGGGGTAAAGCCCAAAAACACCGCTTTAAGCTAGACTCAAACGGGAACTGGTGCAGGATAATGGGCCTTGCTGTACTCTTGGTTACAACACTCCCAGGGGATATGCTTAGGATATTTCACAATTTATTTACAAACCATTATGAAGGATATATGAGTAAATATTACAGAAAAGAAAACACTTTTATTATTATGATACTAGATGTGTGAAAATATTCCATTAATGTTGATGATTTTGTTAGTTTTCAGATTATACAGTATGATATGATCTAACCTAGTGTCTGCCATTTTTTAGAAATGGTGCCTACTGGAAGAAATGGATACTATATCAATGCACATAATCCATTTAGTTATTTCCCCCCTACTCAAGATAATTAAGGTGGAGCTGGTGATGCAACTGGTGCTGATCATCTTATCACCATACTGGGAAACTCACTTAGGTTATGAATAATAACCTTACCTGTATGGAGCACCCCGATCCAAAACGTGGAGGATAAATGTTAGATCAATTCATGAGGCAACAACCACCAACATTCAATGTGTATATAAATCCATTTGTATCTAAGCAATGGAAAAGTTCCTTAGATAAAATATTTCATGCTTTGGGGAGTAGCGAATGGGAAAAAGTTGTCATGGCAATTTATCACCTCATGGGAGATGCAGATCAATAGTGGTCATTAATTCAAAACACAAACGAGGATGAGGAAGTATTATGTATGTAATGGAAGTATTTTAATGATATTTTCATAGAAATATAATTTCTTCATGACCATCAAGCGAATATGGAAATATAATTTCTGAGTCTGAGGCAAAAGGAGGATGAGAATGTCGCAAAGTATAAGGCTAACTTTACAAAGTTAGAAAGACATTATTCATATTATATACGTAACCCAAGAAGTAATATGATCATTTCATTGATGGTTTAAACCCATTTCTCCATCAAGAATTAGTCTTGAAATCCTTCTTATCATATGAATATATTGTCTCATTTTTTATCAAGACAGAAAAGGAATACTCTAAGTCTTACAACTTTAAATAAAAGCAAGAGAAGAAGAGATACATTGAACACTCTAGGAAGAGAAATAAAGAAATAGGGAAGAAGGGAAGAGTTGAGTATCCACCCTGTGATAATTGCGAAAGGAAGCACCCTGGTACCTATCTAAAAGGAATGGGATTTTGTTATAAATGTGGAGAAAAATTTCACCATGTTTGTGATTCAAAGGGAAAGAAAGAGGCTCTCAATATTAAATGTTAAAATTGTAGAGAAATGGGCCATTATGCAAATGAATATCCTATGTTCCAAGGAAACTTACCTTAGAAAAGTCCAAGGGAGCAAGGCCAAGAATATGTTGTTACTACAGTTGAAGTGGAATAATTAATGTATTTGTGTTTTCTGGATTCAATAATTATTTTCTGGTTTTAAGAAGAATGTGATATATATAAGGATTGTATTTTAGTACTTTTTGTTTTCATTAAGGTTTTAATATGATGAAGGTAATCATATTTTCATTATGTGAAAATAAGAGAAACTTTACATTGTTTGGGGAATCTATTGTTACAATTGATTTTGGAATTTAGAGACCTTTTAGAGAGAATTTGGGCAGAAGTATTTTGGATTTCTATAAAGGTTGGAATGTATTATGTTGAACTTTGTATAGTATTATTTTTTAAATATAATAGTACTATAGGTTTAAAAAAGGAAAACCTACAGGTCGGGCGATAACTCGTCGCGTCTGAAAAAGCCGTAGGAATCAAACCAACAACCAAAGTATGACAAGACTTTATGACCTACCACCAGCCTACAGAAATTCCCTGGTTATTATAAATTATTTTTCTTCATGGTATATGTCTGTAACCTTATACTATTAGGATTAATATAATATTTTTGAGTTCTATTATCTTTTAGAGTGAAATATGAGTTTGTGGTTGAAATTAGTTAAAGGATGGAACTCTACTTGTCAACCTTATATATATATATATATATATATATATATATATATATATTATTCTATGAAGAAATTAATTCTTAAGCTTTAGGTAACGGATATTAAAACCAAAAATGTGTTATCCTAATACCTTAGTTTTTTTTTGAACTGATGATATTCAAATCATCTTAGATTGATGGATTTGAGGCCCTCAATTTTACACTTGTTTGTGATTGATGACCTCAATCACTCCCTATAAATATTTATTTTTCCCCCAATTATGTGTCTCTAATTTTCACCAATTTTCTCCTAATACAGATCATAATTTGTTGGAGACTTTTTTATTTCCCTTTCCCTCTTATTAAGACTAAATTTTATTAACCCAATTTCGGATGTGGGTTTTCCACAAAGATATATTTCTATTTTAACCTTTTATTTTCAAAAAACAATTTCATATTGCAAGGAATCAATTTATTGAAGGAGGGGAGAATGTAACACCCAAATATTTCATAGTATTTTATCTCTTCAAAGTATTTCAATAACTTGTGCTACACGCAACATCGACTTCAAGCGCACTATGACTTACCAAACTAGTCGTTCAAAAAAGAGGTTATGAATATTATTAACTAAATTTTAAATTTTATATATCCTCTATAATTTTAACATTCATATTTTGTGTTTCTTAGACATTATATATGAAAAATTCAATTTTTAAGATAAAAGAGGTATTTTTCAAAAAAAAACGGTTTTCCGCCTTTTAATGGAAAACCCTTCTTAAATCCAATATTTAAAACTTTTATATATTTAATTTATTGAAATCAAATTCATATTTAAAATAGATACATAAAAATTCAGTTTGGATAAATTTTGGGTACTTTTCTGATAACTTTAATATTTTGGTGAATAGTGAAAATATTAAATTTTAATTAAAAACAACTTTATTAATCAAAATAATTTATAGTGATAAATTATAAATTTTAGTGGTTTTAAAGTATAATTAGAATATATTTTTATCATTTAATCTAATTTAGGTCATTGTAAGTAATTTCACATTTAAACTGGACATAAACAAGTGTCAATCTTTTGATAGTTATTATTTCTTAAAAACATGCTTTTTATTTTGACAACGGGAAATAATTTTAAATTAATTTCTATCACTTATATGTTTTGAATTTTGAAAAATGGATTACATATTTCAAATAAGAAGTTCCAAGTAGTGTAAATGATAAAATTTTATTTTTCGACATTATGAATAATTACTTCAGTAAATATTTCAATTACCATGGTTAAAGGGTAAATTAGGTAAATAAGGGTAAAAATAATATTATAATAACGTTAAATTACCCTAACATATGTCATATTCCTACTGGTTGATGTATTTCCAACCATTGGCATCCTTGGGTCAATTTTGGGACCCCATGGAGCCACTTGGGAGTGATAATGACATTTTATATTAATTAATCTAAAGTAAAGACAAAAATAACAAAAGAATGTATCTATTAGTAAAACATTTTTATATGAGGTTATATAATTGATCTCTTAAAATATAAATATTCATTTGAAATATAAAAATATTTACTACATGATTATATTTTATTTATAATTTTTAGACATAATATAAATATATTTATTTATGACACAATAATGATGGAGTATTTTCCTTATTAATAAAGGAATCAAATAAATGATATTGTAAATATTAAAATATATATAATTTGAAATTTTTTATGCCATCCACGAATTTTCAAGGTTCATATGACATGTTATTTTTGATTAAATGTATTTTTTCAGAAGTAATAAAGTTTTTATAACTTTCAGAAAAAACAAATACTAAATAGTGTCAAAATTGACATAATTGAGTTTTTAAAACAAATACTATATTATTAATTGATATAAAATTCATAAAAATATAAGTTTCAGTCTAAATACTTATATAAGATTATATATACTAATAATTAACCACATGGGGTTCTCTTGGTAGGTTATAGTAAGTTTATTAACCATATAATATAAAAATACAAAGAGACATGGTTAATGTCAAACTATTTAACTAAGAGTTAAATCTAAAAGAGAAGGTTAATATGGTGACCTAAACCAATATAAAACCTGTTATTTGAGATTTGTTAGACCCATAACCTCATTATCTTTTAAATAATAAATTTTTTAACCCTTAAAAACCGAAAATTATTTTATTATAAAATAGTATTTCAAGCTTTTCATAAAGTGACCCTCACCTCTCTTAAAAAAGGGCACTTCCCCTTCTCTTAATTTCACACCTCCAAATCCTTTTGGATCAGCCAACCCAGCCCAAATATCCGACCAAATATCCTCCCTTCATCCTAGATGCCTTCCTTTGGTTATAAATCCAAACTAAATATCCCTTTTGATCAAATAAAAAGGAAGAACCCAAAGTAGAAGTAAATATTTCATCACCACCTTCAAGTACTTTTTTTCTTCCACTTCCTCTTTCATTATTGTTTACATTATAAAATAATAAATCCAGTATATTTTATATAATTTCATGTTATTATAAAAATGGTACAATCATATTCATTATTTTATCCATCATATGAATGACAAAGTCACCATACGTGCATACGTACGGCTTACCGTCTCTACCTTGTGGTGTAGTTTGTAATTCAAACACTTAATTTTTTGCATGGATATAATAATGAGTATAAATGATGTAAATAATAAATATAACATTTTAATTATTCTTAATATATGATATACCATCCAATTACATATGATTTCACCATCAATATAATGATATTTTCGCTCGTGCGTACGTACGGATTACTGTCTCCACGAACGCGATGAGATTCATTCCCCATCGTAATAATTCAAGAATAATTTTCATTTTATGATTAAAAATAATTTTTATGAACATAATATAATTATTTATATGAATCAAATACATCATATCCATAACAAACATGTCTTACGTAACCAATAATATAAAGTAAAATGAGTCAGTTGACACCCAAAACGATGATACTACTAAAATTTTGTTAACAAAGCAATATTAGAATATCATATATGATATCATATTTATGTATATAGTTATTGTATAATTTAATAAAAATGTTTTAACTATTACACAGGAGGTTAACATACCATCTACTAATTAAAAGTACAAGGTAAGGGTTAATTTCACAATCTCTTTATTATCTGAGGTTGTTTTTACCTAAGTATCTATTGGGACCTCTTTATCATCCACATCCATGTTTTCTTTAAAATATATTTCAAAACATTTTTACTATTTACTAGAATGTGGGTTAAAGTCATTTATAACCTTATTTTACCTTATATGTTTTTAAAGTAATCTTTCCATCATTTTCCAAACAAGGTACTTTATGACCTTTTCGACAAAATTAAGGTAAGAATGTTCTTTTTAACTTATACGGAGGGTTTGGATATTTTCTGTCATTATAACATCATCAAAGCTTCCCTTACAATCTTATAAGAATATTTTCAAAAAAATGTTTCATTTTATAATTATGTGACTCTTAAATGGTTTCCAAATATAAAGAGGTATTTTTTTAAATAGTTTTCATTTCAACTATGTCAGTATCCTTTGATAGATTTTAAACTTTTTTGAAGTTGATTTATTATGATACAAATATTCCATATTTTATTGAAGTTTTTGTGATATTTTTGACTATGTATGTGTTATTTTTATACCATTCATGTTTTATGGTTAAAGTATTGACATTTAGTATGCTAGTTTTAATATTAATGTTTATGTTATATTTCAACATTTTCATTTGAGGAATGTATTTGACTTAGTATGTGATGGGTGTAGCCCGCTATAGCTCCACGATGCATCAGTAGGTCTCATGATATAATTAGATGTGGAATTGGCCGAGGCCTTTCCCAATTTGATATATGGTTTTGGATAAGGCCTAAATCATTTTTATATGTCTTGGCCAAGGCCTTGACAAGATGTTTCATAATGCTCAGCATTATACATTCCCTCATTCTGAAAATAATATTTATGGTTCATGTGGTTATTTTACTAGTAGAATACTCATGACTATGTTTTATTATGGCATTATTTACTCAGCTCATATTCTTTCCATAAATTTTTCATGTTTATTATTTGTAAAGGCAGGTGTTGTTAATTAGTCATCATGCCTAATTTTTATGTAACATCCCAAGTAACTAATTAATAATAGATATTTTTATCTATGTCTATTAATGATTAAGATAGTGTTTTAAAGGCTTAAAATGAAAATAAATCCAATCTTAAGCATGGAATACACTAATATTCTTAAAAGATTGTTTTACTGCCTTATGATGGAAAACCCTTTTTAAATCTATCTTTTGAAAATTTTATAAACTATGTTTGTCAAAATAAACTTATTCTTTATGATTGGGAGATCAAAATTTACTTTTTGTGAATTTTTGGTATTTTTCTGACAATGTTCATTTTTTTAACGAATAGTGAAAAATACTGCATTTTACATCAAAACTGCTTTTTAATAGAATTTATTTATATGATTAGATTATATTTTGAATTGGTCTTAATGTGTAATATGAATATATTTTTACCATTTAATCCAATGGTGGTCATTGGAATCAATTTCACTTTGAAATTGGACTTAAACTAGTGTCAATCTTTTGATACTTATTGTTTCATAAAAACACGCTATTTGCTCTGACAGCGGGAATTAATTATTAAATTAATTAATGTGACTTATATGTTTTGAATTTTTTAAAATAGACTTCATTTTTTAATTCTTAATATCAAATATAGCTTAGGGTGAATTTTTGGTAATTTTCTGAAAAACTTCAATTTTTGATGAATAGTGAAACCACTAAGTGGTACTTATAAACACTGATTTTCCGTTTAAATGAAATTTTTCCATCATTTTGTTTTGAATTTCAAAAATACGACATACGTGGTTGTCATTAAGAAGTAAAATGTGGTTCAATGAGATTAAAATAATTTTGTGGTGAATAGTAACTTATTAAGTTTTTAATCCCGATTAGTGGTAATTAGTGTAGTTTAAGGTAAAAAAAATGCTTTAATAAAATAAAATGAGCTTGACACATGTCCTACCCTCATTGGTTGTGTCATGGCCGACCAATACAAGCCATGGGTCAACTTGGGGACCCCATGGAGACACTTTGGTTGGGAAATGACATAAATAACTTTTTATTTAATGTAAAAGTAAAAATGACACAAACATAATATGTTTTACGAAAACAATTTTTTACATGTGGTTATAAAGATAATATTTTTGATTATAAATATTAATTGGAAAGCTAAAAATATTTCCTACATCATAGTATTTTTTTATAATTTTTAGACATTAAATAAATTAAATTATTTATGACATAATAATGATGCAGTGATGACATCATTATTTGACGATTTAAATAAAATGGAAAGATAATGTAAAATCTATGAACTACACATGTCCAAAAACAATTGGATGAGTGTATTTCGAACCCTTATCATCGTATCCATGAATTATATCAATGTGGGACCTTTTAAAACCGAAATACATTTTGAAATAAAGTAATATTTCTTTACATTCCAAAAGTGCCCCTCCTCTCCTCTTATAAAAGGCCCCCACCTCTACCTCATTTCACACACTCCTCAAGCCTTTGGATCGGCCAACCCCTGCCCATTTACTCTCTCCACATCCCTCTCCTCATACTAGAGGATTCCCTTTGGGAATAATCCTTTCAAAGGAAGCCTTTAGGCTCAAATCAAAAGGAGTTACACTTTTAAAGGAAATTCATTCTCTCAAGTTCATTTGTTTTATTTTGCTTCTCCAATCCCCTAAACTCTTTTTATTTACTTATTTTGTAACAACACCAGTATCTTCAATATACTAGGATGTTGTTATAAGATTTATTTGAGCTACACTCTCACACAACTAAATCAAATGGTTAAAGAACATACGGTTTCCGTGGATGGCAAAATTCTGCCTCCCGAAACGATGATTGTTCAATACTCATTTAACACCTTCAAAGGTGGCCATTATGATGTCACTAATTTTATATATGATATATAATATGTTTATTTTTTCCTTAATCTTCTGTTTTTTTTTATTTTGGGCATACCTTTATGGTTTCCATTATGGGTAAACACGATATCTTCATTTTAGGAAGTGCGGACTACCGCCCCCTGAAAGTGATTTAATTCGTTAATATCATATGTGGGATGTGTAAAGGATAAAGTTAATGATATTATATATGTTATTATACTGTAATTATAATATACTCTTATATCATTATGATTCCATTCCAGAAAATACGAAATAGAAATGGAAGTAGCGTTCATGTGTATGTACGGCTTACCGTCTCCATGAATGGTGCATTTCATTTCTTACCTCTAAATGTGATGTAATATTATAAATACATGTATATGATGAATATATATGATATATATGTTATCCAAATAATTAATATCATTCTGGATATAACGAACCTTTGACCAAATTAACAACATGTAAGTGTAAGAAGTCTATTTTTGACTTAAGAACCAAATACCGACAAAATGAACATTATTAACTTAAATGATTACATGATGTTCATAACATGGTATAAAAGGAATAATGAACTTGAAAAAGGTTCATAAGCAAGTAGAGATTAACTCAAGTTTATTATTCAGGACATTAAAGAAAGATTGAGTCAAGTCGGACCCGAGGTATGGGACTTCGTCTCAATCTCCTTCCGTTGAGGCATATTTTATTTTATACACAACTTTCTTTTATACGGTGTATAAACCCCTTTTACTTTTACATTTATTCAAAAGAAATATTTTTTATATGAAGCGTTTACTAAACGACAAAAGGGAATGTTTTTGTCGTACGTATGTGGCGACAACGACTTCTCCGCCGTCGTGACCGTTATTTGAGTTTCGGCTTCCTCTACAAGCCATACCTTCTTTTTAAAAGAAAAATAAATACCATGTTTTACTTTTCATTTATTTTGGTATTGAAAATGGTTTTCATAATATCTTTATATCAATGTGTGGTATTGATATCTTGTGATTGAATGGTGGAAATGTTATGTTTCCTTTATGCATGTTTTACGTGATACGATTATGTTGAGGTTCTTGGGCATTATTATGAAAACGGGTGGTTCCGTGATAAACTAAGGGCGGGTGAGCCCGATATAGCTCTCCAATGCATTGGGTAACGCGAAGGAGTGAAACTTTAAGGTTTCTCCGAAGAGATTTTAGGTAATATACTGTGATGGGTAATCCAAACGTAACCAAGAGGGTTACTCCCTACGTAAGAATGTTATAAATGCCTCAAGTTACCTTTATGTCTTATGTTTTCTATGATTTATTCATGATTTTATGAGGTATGTTAAAGTGCCTATGTTTTATGGGTAAAGTATGATTTCATTCTTATGTATGTATGAACTCATGTTTCCTTTTCATGTTTTTATAACCCATACTGAGCTTTTTATGCTCATCCCAAGTTTTTTTGAAATGTTTTTCACAGGTCAAGGGAAAGGTACATGATATGATGATAGTGTCAAGGAAGTGTCAAGAAATAATCAATGTTTTATTTTAAATGTGTTTCCATTGATGGGAATGAAGAATACTATCTTTATGTAACCACTTTTTTTATATGTGGAATGTAATGAAAGTTTTATGATCTAATTCTCTAAAACTCTAAACCCGAAAAGATCCTCAATATGTAATCTTGTAATAACTCAAGATTAAGTAAGGTTTAAGGCTGGGTCCTTATAGTTGGTATCAGAGGTTGGTTTAGATAACTTTAGGAGTTAGAATTATATTAAAATATTATCAAAAAATATTTTTTTTGAAATGATATAGCATTTAAAGATTACCATGTTGCTTCATCTAAGAAATGTTTGTTCAGAATGGTTTTTCGCAGAGGAAACAGGGAAGCAGTGCTAGGAAGACATACAGAAGGAAATAACCTTCCGAATCAGCATCCAGAAATGGTCAGAATTGGAACTGAACAGTTTGTTGCAATGATGTCACAGTTGACTCAGGCTATAAATAGTGGTGGTATCCATGCACGAGATCTGCCAGATCAACCGCAGAGGAACATGTCAGTGGTGGAACATTTCATGAGGCAACATCCCCCATCATTCAGAGGATCATCTGACCTTGTGCTAGCTGAAGGGTGGATTAAAGCACTGGAGAAGATTTTTGATTTCATGGGGTGTTCAGACAATCAAAAGGTTAGTCTTTCTATTTACCGTTTGGAGGGTGAAGCAGATCAGTGGTGGTCTATGGTTAAAAATATCAGGGACGCCGATGAGATTGATGCTCTAGACTGGGATGAATTCAAAGGTATGTTTCTTGAGAAGTATTTTCCTAAGGCAGTTTGACTTAGGATGGAAAAGCAATTCTTGGAATTGAGGCAAGAGGAAGACTCAGTGGCTGCCTATGAAGAAAGGTTCACTCGATTGGCAAGGTATGCTTCAAATTTTATCCGAGACCTTGATAGTAAAATCAATCGTTTTTACTCAGGATTAAAGCCAAAATATCGAAGGGAATTAGCTTATCATGAGTTTAAAAGTTATGAAAAGCTTTTTCAATGTGCTGAGAAGGTGGAAATGGAGTTTGCCGATGACCAAGTGTTCTGTAACAACCAGCAGAAGAATAGACAGAGGTGGCAAGAGAAAGGTAAGAATTCTTCAAAAAAGTCTGATGGTAAGAGAACTAAGTTTCCAGTTTGTGATAAATGTGGCAAAAGGCATGATGGGGAATGTCTTTTAAATTCTGGAAAGTGCTACCGATGTGGTAAGATGGGACATAAGGCTCGTGATTGCACTGAAAAGGATCAAGGTGAAGGTAAGAAAAAATTTGATTTACAGTTAGTGAAATGTTATAAGTGCAATGAGATGGGTCACTATGCAAACGAGTGTCCGGCAAAGAGCTTGAGTGATGGGAAGCAGTTAGACTACAAGTAGAAAGGGGTGGTGAAATCCTTTGAAACTACTTCAGCAGATGTCGGGCCATCAAATGAAGTTGTATCAGGTACTTTGTTTGTTTTTTCAGATTATGCCAGCGTGTTGTTTGATTCGGGGTCTACACATTCTTTCATCTCTGAAACCTTTTCTAGTAAAATGGGAATACCATCTCAAGAAATGACTCATGATCTTTTGGTAAAAACACCTGGGGGAAATGTTGAGGCAAAAAGAATTTATAAGAATCTTCCTATCCTTATCTGTGGAAAGAACCTACTTGCAAACCTTATTGTTCTACCTCTAGTAGAGTTTGATGTTATCCTGGGTATGGATTGGCTCTATATTTACCATGCTAAGATTGACTGTAGAGCTAAAGAAGTTTCTTTTCAGAAAGAATTTCAGTTTGTTTATAGGAATGAACCCTTACTTTTGATAACATATCAAGAGGCCGAGAAACTTGTAAAAGATGGAAATGAATGTTACCTTGCACAAGTCGTTGAAAATAAAGGAACTGTTCAGATTAATTATGTGCCAGTGGTAAATGAGTATCCTGATGTTTTTCCTGATGAGTTGCCTGGAATAATACCAGATCGGGAAGTTGAGTTTACTGTTGACTTAGTTCCTGATGCTAAGCCAATTTCAAAACCCCCTTATCGAATGGAACAAATTGAACTTTTAGAGTTGAAGGAGAAATTGCAAGATTTATTAGAGAAAGGTTTCATTAGACCTAGCACATCACCATGGGGTGCTCCTGTTTTATTTGTTAAAAAGAAAGATGGTTCTATGAGACTTTGCATTGATTATAGAGCCTTGAATAATATCACTATTAAGAACAAATATCATTTGCCTCATATCGATGATTTGTTTGATCAGGTCCAGGGAGCTCAGTTTTTTTCAAAGATTGACCTGAGATAGGGGTACCATCAGCTGAATGTAAAGGAGGCAGATATTCCGAAGACCGCGTTCCGTACGAGATATGGCCATTTTGAATTTGTAGTAATGCCTTTTGGGCTAACCAATGCACCTGCTGTATTCATGGACTTAATGAATAGAATTTTCCATGAGTTCTTGGATAAGTTTGTGGTGGTTTTCATTGATGATATTTTGGTGTTTTCTAAAAGTAAATAGGAGCATGAAAGACATTTAAGGGTTATCTTGCAAACCTTAAAAGAAAATAAATTGTATGGGAAATTCAGAAAGTGTGAGTTTTGGTTGCAACAAATTTCTTTCCTTGGTCACATTGTTTCTAAAGATGGAATAACTGTTGATCCTGCAAAAACAAAAGTTGTAGAAGAATGTCCAAGACCCACAAATGTAACCGAGATTCGTAGCTTCCTTGGTTTGGTGGGCTATTACCGAAGGTTTGTAAGAAATTTTTCATGGTTATCTAGTCCAATGACTAAGCTAACTCGGAAGTGTGTTAAGTTTATCTGGACAAAAGAATGTGATGATTGTTTTCAGGAATTGAAAAGAAGATTGGTGACTGCTCCAGTTTTGGCACTACCTTCCAGGAATGGTGAGTTTGTTATATACAGTGATGCTTCATTAAAAGGACTTGGTTGCATCCTAATGCATAATGATCAGGTAATTGCTTATGCTTCACGACAGTTGAAAACTCATGAGGTAAATTACCCTACACATGATTTGGAATTAGCTGCTGTTGTTTTTGCTTTAAAAATTTGGATGCGTCATTTGTATGGAGTAAAGTGTGAAATATATACCGATCACAAAAGTTTAAAGTATATATTCACTCAGAAAGAGTTAAACATGAGACAGAGGAGATGGCTAGAATTAATCAAGGATTATGATTGTACAATTCATTACCATCCGGGAAATGAAAATAAAGTGGCTGATGCTTTGAGTCGAAAAAGTAATGATTCATTAAAAATGTTGCGTTTGGAACGTGATCCTTTGGTTAAGGATTTGATGAACTTTGGCATAGAAGTTGTTGGTGCAGGAAGTCCTTCTGTTTTGTTTCAGGTATCAGTGAGATCTTCTCTATCATATAGAATAAAGCAAGCACAGAAGCAAGACAGTGAGTTGCAGAAAAAGGTAGAGCTGGTTCAGAAAGGTAAGTTTCCTGAATTCAACATTGATAATAATTGTGTTTTGAGATTTGGGAAGAGATTGTGTGTGCCTTGGGATTCACAGTTGAAGAGAGAGTTGTTATGTGAAGCTCATAGTTCTCCATTTTCAGTTAATCCGGGCAGTACTAAGATGTATAGAGATCTGTGGGAGTATTACTGGTGGGATGGAATGAAAAGAGACATTGCTGATTTTAATGTGAAGTGTTTGACATGTCAACAGGTTAAAGCAGAGCGGAAGTTACCGAAAGGGATGCTTCAGCCTTTACCAGTGCCAGAGTGGAAATGGGAGAATATATCCATGGACTTTGTTGTTGGATTACCGAAGACATCTCGAGGTAATAATGCAATCTGGGTTATTGTTGATCGCTTGACCAAATATGCTCATTTCCTTGCTATACGAGATACTTTCTCTCTTGATCAACTTTCCCGTTTGTATCTTAAAGAAATAGTCAGGTTACATGGAGTTCCTCTCTCCATTTTATCGGATCGTGATCCCAGGTTTACTTCTAACTTTTGGAAAGGCCTTCAGAAGTCATTGGGTACTGAATTAAATTTTAGTACAGCTTTTCATCCTCAATCAGATGGGCAGTCAGAACGAACAATCCATACATTGGAGGATATGCTACGAGCTTGTTCTATGGATTATCAGGGAAGTTGGGACCAACATCTTTCTTTGGTTGAATTTTCATATAATAATAGTTTTCATTCCAGTATACAGATGGCACCATTTTAGGCATTATATGGGAAGCAGTGTCGAACTCCAGCTTTCTGGGATGAAGTGGGTGAAAGGAAGTTGATGGGACCAGAATTGGTAGAAGAGATGGCAGAAAAAGTTCAGTTGATTCAGAAACACATGAGAACAGCTCAGATCAGGCAGAAGAGTTATGCGGATAAGCGGAGGAAGGATCTATCTTTTGAGGTGGGTGATCATGTTTTTCTCATGGTTTCACCATGGAAAAGTGTGATGCGATTTGGTAAGAAAGGAAAGTTGAGTCCAAGGTTCATTGGACCATATGAAATTCTGGAGAGAGTTGGATCGGTTGCTTACCGAGTGGATTTACCTCCGATTTTATCTCAGGTACACAATGTTTTCCATGTTTCAATGTTAAGGAAGTACATGCCAGATCCATCTCATGTTTTGTGTCCAGATGTAGTTCAGCTGGAAGAGAACCTATCTTATGAGGAACAACTGGTCCAGATTCTTGACCACAGGGAGCAAGTGTTACGGAATAAGGTGATTCACCAGGTAAAGGTTTTGTGGAAAAACCACATGATTCAAGAGGCAACATGGGAATCTGAAAATGCAATGAGGGATAAGTACCCTCATTTATTCGATAAGTAAATAAATTGCGGGGACGCAATTTTCTAAAGGGGGGAAGGATGTAACATCCCAAGTAAGTAATGAATAATAGATATTTTTATCTATGTCTATTAATGATTAAGATAGTGTTTTAGAGGCTTAAAATGAAAATAAATCCAATCTTAAGCATGGAATACACTAATATTCTTAAAAGATTGTTTTACTGCCTTATGATGGAAAACCCTTTTTAAATCTATCTTTTGACAATTTTATAAACTATGTTTGTCAAAATAAACTTATTCTTTATGATTGGGACATCAAAATTTACTTTGTGTGAATTTTTGGTATTTTTCTGACAATGTTCATTTTTTTAACGAATAGTGAAAAATACTGCATTTTACATCAAAACTGCCTTTTAATCTAATTTATTTATATGATTATATTATCTTTTGAATTGGTCTTAATGTGTAATATGAATATATTTTTACCATTTAATCCAATGGTGGTCAATGGAATCAATTTCACTTTCAAATTGGACTTAAACTAGTGTCAATCTTTTGATACTTATTGTTTCATAAAAACACGCTATTTGCTCTGACAGCGGGAATTAATTATTAAATTAATTAATGTGACTTATATATTTTTGAATTTTGTAAAATAGACTTCATTTTTGAATTCGTAATATCAAATATAGCTTAGGGTGAATTTTGGGTAATTTTCTGAAAAACTTCAATTTTTGATGAATAGTGAAACCACTAACTGGTACTTATAAAGACTGATTTTCTGTTTAAATGAAATTTTTCCATCATTGTGTTTTGAATTTCAAAAATCTGACATACATGGTTGTCATTAAGAAGTAAAATGTGGTTCAATGAGATTAAAATAGTTTTTTGGTGAATAGTAACTTATTAAGTTTTTAATCGAGATTAGTGGTAATTAGTGTAGTTTAAGGTAAAAAAAATGCTTTAATAAAATAAAATGAGCTTGACACATGTCCTACCCTCATTTTTTGTGTCATGGCCGACCAAGACAAGCCATGGGTAAACTTGGGGACCCCATGGAGACACTTTGGTAGGGAAATGACATAAATAACTTTTTATTTAATGTAAAAGTAAAAATGACACAAACATAATATGTTTTACGAAAACAATTTTTTACATGGGGTTATAAAGATCATATTTTTTTATTATAAATAGTCATTGTAAAGCTAAAAATATTTCCTACATCATAGTATTTTTTTATAATTTTTAGACATTAAATAAATTAAATTATTTATCACATAATAATGATGTAGTGATGACATCATTATTTGACGATTTAAATAAAATGGAAAGATAATGTAAAATCTATGAACTATACATGTCCAAAACCAATTGGATGAGTGGATTTCGAACCCTTATCACCTTATCCACGAATTATATCAATGTGTGACCTTTTAAAACCGAAACACATTTTCAAATAAAGTAATATTTCTTTACTTTCCAAAAGTGCCCCTCCTCTCCTCTTATAAAAGGCCCCCACCTCTACCTCATTTCACACACTCCTCAAGCCTTTGGCTCGGCCAAACCCTGCCCATTTACACTCTCCACATCCCTCTCCTCATCCTAGAGGATTCCCTTTGGGCATAATCCTTTCAAAGGAAGCCTTTAGGCTCAAATCAAAAGGAGTTACACTTTTAAAGGTAATTCATTCTCTCATGTTCATTTGTTTTATTTTGCTTCTCCAACCCCATAAACTCTTTTTATTTACTTCTTTTGTAACAAAACCAGTATTTTAAATATACTAGGATGTTCTTATAAGATTTATTTGAGATACACTCTCACACAACTACATCAAATGGTTAAATAACATACGGTTTCCGTGGATGGCGAAATTCTGCCTCCCGAAACGATGATTGTTCAATACTCATTTAACACCTTCAAAGGTGGAAATTATGATGTCACTATTTTTATATATGATATATAATATGTTTATCTTTTCCTTAAGCTTCTGTTTTTTTCATTTTGGGCATACCTTTATGGTTTCCATTATGGGTAAACACGATATCTTCATTTTAGGAAGTGCGGACTACCGCCCCCTAAAAGTGATTTGATTCGTTAATACCATATGTGGGATGTGTAAAGGATAAATTTAATGATATTATATATTTTATTATACTTTAATTATAATATACTCTTATATAATTATGATTCCATTCTAGAAAATACGAAATAGAAATGGAAGTAGCGTTCATGCGTACATACGGCTTACCGTCTCCATGAACGGTGCATTTCATTTCTTACCTCTAAATGTGATGTAATATTATAAATACATTTATATGATGAATATATATGATATATATGTTATCCAAATAATTAATATCATTCTGGATATAACAAAACTTTGACCAAATTAACAACATGTAAGTGTAAGAAGTCTATTTTTGACTTAAGAACCAAATACCGAAAAAATGAACATTATTAACTTAAATGATTACATGATGTTCATAACATGGTATAAAAGGAATAATGAACTTGAAAAAGGTTCATAAGCAAGTAGATATTTACTCAAGTTTATTATTCAGGACATTAAAGAACGATCGAGTCAAGTCGGACCCGAGGTATGGGTCTTCGTCTCAATCTCCTTTCGTTGAGGCATATTTTATTTTATACACAACTTTCTTTTATACGGTGTATAAACCCATTTGACTTTTACGTTTATTCAAAAGGAATCTTTTTTATATTAAGCGTTTACTAAACGACAAAAGGGAATGTTTTTGTCATACGTATGCGGCGACAACGACTTCTCCGCCGTCGTGACCATTATTTGAGTTTCGGCTTCCTCTACAAGCCATACCTTCTTTTTAAAAGAAAAATAAATACCATGTTTTACTTTTCTTTTATTTTGGTATTGAAAATAGTTTTCATAATATTTTTATATCAATGTGTGGTATTGATATCTTTTGATTGAATGGTGGAAATGTTATGTTTCCTTTATGCATGTTTTACGTGATACGATTATGTTGAGGTTCTTGGGCATTATTATGAAAACGGATGGTTCCGTGATAAACTAAGGGCAGGTGAGCCCGATATAGCTCTCCAATGCATTGGGTAACGCGAAGGAGTGAAACATTAAGGTTTCTCAGAAGATATTTTAGGGAATATACTGTGATGGGTTTTCCAAACGTAACTAAGAGGGTTACTCCCTACGTAAGAATGTTATGAATGCCTCAAGTTACCTTTATGTATTATGTTTTCTATGATTTATTCATGATTTTATGAGGTATGTTAAAGTGCCTATGTTTTATGGGTAAAGTATGATTTCATTATTATGTATATATGAACTCATGTTTCCTTTCCATGTTTTTATAACCCATACTGAGCTTTTTATGCTCATCCGAAGTGTTTTTGAAATGTTTTTCACAGGTCAAGGGAAAGGTACATGATATGATGATAGTGTCAAGGAAGTCTCAAGAAATAATCCATGTTTTATTTTAACTGTGTTTCCATTGATGGGAATGAAGAATACTATCTTTATGTAACCACTTTGTTTATATGTGGTATGTAATGAAATTTTTATGATCTAATTCTCTAAAACTCTAAACCCGAAAAGATCCTCAATGTGTAATCTTGTAATAACTCAAGATTAAGTAAGGTTTAAGGCTGGGGCCTTATAGTTTATGTTATCTTCCACAGTATTTCTTACCCTTAATGAGCATTTGAGCTCACCCCTTTCTTATGTTTCATTTTCCCAATATATGAAGAAGTTAGTTATGAGTGACCTACAGGGATAGTCTAAGGTATATGAATATGGACAATGGAGAAAATGTTGTTGTTGTTTTTCATTTTATAATGCAATGTAACGTTCATGTATGTAATCTATTTTCCAAGACTACTAAACTTATTGGTCCTTTGGGACATGATTCTTTATAATCATTCCAATGTTATCTAACAAAGCACCGACTCTAGGTAATTGGGGTCGGGGTGTTACATAATTACTCTTAGTGTATGTTGAATCATGTGATTTTTAGGTGATTTTAATATCATCTTAATACATCATCATAACATTTCATGTGAACTTGATTCATTTAATTGACCTTAAAGGTATCTCATGACATAATATAAAATAAAAGTAGAATGAAATGGTATCTTATGGGCTAGTTAAAAGGGTACATATTCATTAGAGAATTTATTGGATTGATTTAAAAGTTGTAAAATTGGTTGGTGGGTTAACATGGTTATTGTAACATCGAATTTGGTATACTAGTAAAACTAAAGGTTGAAGGTTTTGGGATGAACTTGAAAATCCCAAGATAATTAGGTGAATTTTAGAGATCATGATGATATGATTAGTGATTGGTTTCCATTATTATTTATGGTATGAGTATAGATATATCTAAGGGGATTTGATATCTCCATTAATGGATAATTTATGGTTTGGTTTTAGTATTTTATCACCATGACTTGAGAGGTTTGGTACGTATTAATGATGGGTTTTTCTTAGAATAGTCCTATAATCTAAGTTAGTGATTTCTTCACCTAATTGAATCCGTAAATAAATTTAAAAACATGGTCTAAAAACCATGACATCTCTATAAGAGAATGATGATGAGTCATAAGTCATTAATAATAAGTAATATTCCTTGTACAAATTTTATTTCTTATCGAGTTTTATTCCTAAGAATAGGGTGATGTTTTATTTATTAATGGTATTTTATATATTCATAATTTATGGTTTGGTATTGGCTAAATACTTCAGGTTTTAAATCAAAATGTTGGTGATTTTTGTGGGTTAGAAATTAAAATGTAAGGATCTAGGTTCGGTCCAAATATCCTTAATGAATTGATCTTCCTTGGGTATGTTTTAATAGAAAATTAGTTCAGGTGGAGATAAATTTTGGGTCATATGGTGTGGTAATGGGTTATAGATGATGAGGTTAGTGTTTTTAAGTGATGAATGATTATTGTGTTTGGTGATGTATGGGATGAATGATCCTAGATATATCAAGTTTGGATATAGGAAATATGATATATATTAAGTCACTAGTTCAGTTCTAGGTTTATACTATATATTAGATAAGATATAATAATGAGATATGTATAATTTATTTATTCACTAGTTTATCTAAACTATGTTATGATATTGTGTTCCATTTTGGTTATTCAACTACTTCAATTATTGATCATATTATAAGATATGACTGAGAGATGAGATAACACTCCTTTTATTACTATCAATGGTCAAATTAGTAGGATCCCAGGGCCCCATATGTATATTATTATATTTACCTATTAATTATCAGATTAGAATGAGCTCCAAGTGCCATTGGGGAATTATTATTTTACTCTCAATGGATATATTAGATATAATCTATGGAACTATCAGGATAATCCTATATTACTTTAAATGATAATACTAACTTGTAGTTTGAGATATTATCTATAAATTTATTCTTTTATTTTTTATCAATGGTTAGACCAACCAAGAGACCAAGGATTCATGTAATCATGAGTGGTATTACTTGATTGTTTTACTATCACGGGATGAAGTTGGTAGGGTCGGGTATCACGGTGTCCTGGTTAGCACACAATAACCTAAATCAATTTCTTTCAGGATATGTATTTTATTTCTTTTATCTTATCCATTGATTTCACAATATTTTATGGAATATGTTTTAGGCCATATTGATGGTTACCTACTTGGATTTATTCACACACTATGCACATACACCTCTCTGAATATAGATAATTTATATAAGGCATTTAGGGTGGAGCATAGGTTGGGTACAAATATTTTGAATGTGTAGTTATATTAGATGGAGGATACGTGACTAAGGTTCGTATTGATACTTTCTATATTTTTTCATTTTAATTTTATTATAGGTTATAATTCATAACTATATTTTTTTGGTATATTGGATGATTATCTTTTCATTATTTGACTTACCTTATATAGAATGTATACATTTTGAGACAACATATTCATTGATAGATTTTATTTAATGATTTTATATTCATTATAAAACTCTATGTGTGTTATTTGATTTTATATTTATGGTATTCAGTAATTTATCTATTATTTTAAACTTAAGATATAGATGTTTTAGTTTATCCAATGTTTTAAATAGACCCTATCTACTAGTTGGAAACATATATCATACATAGAGGCATGCATTAGGTCTCACTGTATCTTCGGATTAGGCAAAACATTGGTGACCAGTTTCATAAATTTATAACAATGATGATTTACTTCAAACCAAAGTAACCATAAAACATAAAATTAGAGGTAAAAATCTAAATAAAATAGATGTGATCCATGTCAAATGATCAAGACATAATTTTCATAGTGTAAATAAACTATTAATTCAATGCTATATGTTTTACCTAGAATACATGAACAATCAAAAGATGATATTGTGTTGTATTTAATAGAATTATAAAATAATGTAACTTTAAAAAAATTAAATTTTTAGATTACACTTTTTTATATTTAAAATAATATTAAAATTGAATATGATAGAAATATTAGGGTTGTATCAATTGATACTCAATGAAGGAACTAACACGTTATGGGATAGTTAAAGATTACAGATAACAAATAAGTATCCTGATTCAATCAATGAATATTTTAAGAAATATAATTTAATTAGGAATATATATAGAATCAAAATGAATTACTCAAAAGTTTTATTAGATTTAGTCCATGTGGATGTGTGTATTATAATTAATCTAAAATCCAATTGAGATCAAATTCACTATCATTCTATAATTATATTTACAATAAAGTGGTTTGGGTATTTGTTATTACTTGGAAAATTGATGCATTAGATTTAATCAAGAGATATAAGAGGATATATAAAAATATATACAGTAATAAAATCCTTATAGTGTGATCAAAAATATTTAAAAAATATAAATTAATTTAGTGGAATAATAATTAGATAATCATGGGATCTCTCATCAATACTCAATCATGAGTAAAACATAACTTTGTGGTTGAGTATAAAATCTAAATGATCAAATATATGGAATGAAATATTTTAACTTCTAAATGTATCTCTCAAAAATATTGTATTGAATCAATTTTAACCATTATTTTCATATATAATAGATGTTATTGAGCTCCATTTAAGATAATATTCCATATGATAATTTTTATGAAAAAAATAATAGTCTCAAAATATTTCTAACCATTGGAAGTAAGTGTTGTATCTTAAATAGAAAGGATAATCACGGGATATTTGGGAGTAAAGTTTATAAAGGAATATTTCATGTCTACTCCTCTAGAATCTGAGAAAAAAATACTTTAATAAAGATATATGAAATGTTTTTGGAAGTATACATGTCACTTTCATTAAATATAAGATTTAAAATCATTCAAAATATAATGAAATTCATAAAGAAGGTTATGATTCCATATGATGCACATAAAATTTAATTTATATATATTTAGACTTTGATTACTAGTTTTTTAGGAAAAAAACACCTAAGATGATTTGGTTCCTAGGCCCCAATAATAGGAAAAAATGATCTGAAATTAATGAAAAGTACATCATTAGTGGAAAACATCTTACACCGTAAAAAAAGATAATAAAAAATGTGTAATAAAAAACTATACTATATATTTTAGATATAATAAATTTTGATAAATCATTAAAAGATGAATGTTGGTTCAATGATATATGAAAAAACATGACCAAATTGAGAATAATGATACTTAGGAACCTATTAAAAGGTTAAAGAATAAAAATTCCATCGGAACCAATTAGGTCTTATAAAAAATGTAAATATTGATATCTAATTGATAAGGAATACATAAAAAATATTGTTCAAGTTTTATTCTCAAAATTAAGGAGTTGATATGGATGATACTTTTTCTCCAGTGGAAGTATTAAAAAAAACTTTTTTTATCCATTGTTATCTAATTTATTTTTAAGATATTACAAATTCATATCACATCATCCTTTCAAAAAATAGATATTAAAATAATAGATTTATTGAATTAAATGAGTTTTTTATTAATGATAATGACCAAAATGTGTATAAACTTAAGAATTAATTGTATAGATTAAAATAATCACTAATAGAATAATGCTTGAGGCCAAATTTGTTCTTTAAGAAACTCTTATTCACTTGAGGTAAAGTTGTTCATAACTAATATATCAAGAATATTTAAAAATATAGAATCACAGTACATATTTATATCAATGAAATCATATTTATATGTTCAAGAAAATAATATAACAAATATTTTAGTATAATAGTAAAGAATAAGATTAAAATGTCCACCATAAGTGAATTATCACTATCAATTGGCATTTAGGTTACTCAAAATAACATTAGAAAATTCATATCCAAATAAAAATAAAGGGAAGCATTTTTGAATAATTTTTATATAAATATTAATAAACCCATGTCAAAACCTATTACAATAAGAATTAAGCTCTCAAAGAACAATGGGAGAAATTTATTCAACATCACAAAGTATAGAAAAATCATCAGGATCTTACTCTATTGGGTGAAATGAATCACCATTATGTTTTCAAATCATCAAGGTTTTAAAGTGTTCAAGATGAAATTTTATTTTCAAATTTACAAAAAAATAGTTTTAGTTGATAGGTTTCCTGGGAACTGATTGTGTTGGTTCTATGGATTATTGTAAATAAATTTATAGAGGTGTGTTATATGATGAATTAGAAAGAAAATAAATTATTTAATAAAGTATAGTTCAATTTTAGTATATTTCCACAACTCAAGATATAACCAAATTAATTTGGATGAATAAAAAATTAGATTATGTTGGATAAGAGGTCATACAACCTATTTTTATCATATGTGATAATAGTATTGTCAATATTTGTAAAATTTTAGTTTTTTTCAAATAAAATCTATAGTAAGGAATTATAAAGTAAGATTAATTTCCCATAATATATAAAATAGTGGTTGATGTCACGGTGTAACTCTCAAGAGAAGTGTTTTCAAAGTATAGGGTAAATGTGAGAGTTTATAATTCTCCTTTTACATGATAGAATATATAACACCTCCTTCACCAATGGTATATATTTTCACTAACGGTTGTTATATTTTTATGTTTTTTAATATCATTATATGGAATAAAAATCTTTTGGATTGGTAATAAGAAAACTTTATGTTTATTAGAAAATGTGTTTAAATTATCTAACATCTTCTAAAAGGGGTAGAATTAAAAATTAACTATAGGGGGATGAAGAAACAAAGATCTCAAAAATAGGAAAATATAGATGGAAATTTGAAAAAAAAAACTCTAAAGGGGGGATCTAATTGAGGGTGAGAAATGTTGTAGGTGATATTTAATATTTTGAAATGGTTTTCTTCAAATTTATATTAAGGGTAGATATACATTGAATAATTATTGATCATTTACAACTAGTATAAGAAGTTAAATAACATATATAAAGAACGAAAATTTATCTAGAGTGGTAGTTTAGAATTTTGAGGATGTTTTGAGTTTTGAGATTTCAAGAATTTATATTGAATCACTTAATTCTAATCTTGATTCTTAAAATGAGTTTAATTCATGTAGTATTTGAGGGAATGAAAAATATACCATAAAAATCAGATAAAAAAATAACACTATTTTAAGATATGGTGTTAAAAATTGAATAGGTTTCAATGTAAACATTTAGTGGAGTCATTTATAACAAACACAAAAGGATATTTTATTGTTCCTAAAAATTAATGTTAAGTTTATGGTTTTTATTTTTAGAAAAAAATAATTTAGAAAAAAACTCATATTATCATTAGTGAAGTATTAGATGAGCTTCGTAGTTATTTGAAGAATCTATAATATTTTTGGTGAATAAAACAAAAACCATGTGCATGGTGGTTAGTGTCATGTTGTGGAATATGTCTTTATAAATTTAAAATTATGATAGAATGTTGGATAAAATTTTTTATTCTATAAGAAAACTTTCCTAAAATGTTCTCATTATCATACACATTTTTTAATGGGGAATATTTTAAAAATACACTAGATGAAGTGAGTTGAGAAAGATACTATGTCATGGAGAGATCCATGAAAGAAGAAGACTATAGTGTGAGAAAATACCTAAATCGTCATGTTTAATGACCACATTATGGACGATTTTATTTCTAAGGGGAATCATTTATCAAAAAAATATTATAAATAAATATTGGGCTTGAAAATATTTCATAATTTTAAGGCCTCATTACCTTTATATTAGGTATGTTTTAACCTTTATTTTTCTTTTCCTTTTTCTTTGGTTTAGTAATTCCAAAAAGGAAATGGTAGGATACCTTTAATGGTGAAGTTAGGGAATTTTTGTACTTTTCATCATAAAACCAGCTGTTTTTTATATTTTTTGGGTAGCTACACAATATTTAATGAGATTACATAATGTGTAAAGGATGTTGTACTGAACTCGTGAACTGTATACACATTGTAAAAATTTTACACATTGTGAAATGGTTACACATCATGTAATGAAAATTGTTAGGATTTTGATAAGAAAATATTTTTTTTTTCAATGAATATGTGCTTCAAAGATTACATGACATGAAATGGGATTACATAGCAGGAAAATTACCAAGAGTTGGTTTTAAATAATATATTTGGATGAGATTATTATTTCATTCTTATAGTCTTCCTTACCCTCAACCTAGAGGCACTTCCAAGGTGATTTTGGGTGACACCTTTTTGAATGGATCACTTTATTCTGAAATTGATCACCATTTTGGTTAGGTTTGTTCTCTTAGAGTATGTAATCCTTATAGATAGTCTTTGTTTTTAATTTAATTTGTGGTTTTGGATGTGGTTTGGTGATCAAATAGTGTTTTCTATCAATATTGTTCAATTTCTTGGTGTGCCATGTCTTTCGATAGTCGTTCTCTTGGTCTTAGGCCATCATTGTAGAATTCATCTAGGTTAATAGCATGTTGACATATGTGTTTATATTAAATGGGATAATTTGATGAATTTCATGTCTTTATTGATAAATTCCTTTGGTTTATTCATTAATTTGAAGTGATAAGTGGTTTAAAATGACTTCTTGGAAAGGAAAATGTTTTGAAAAGGGGGTTTTCTTTGAAAATGGATTTTCTTGATTTGGAAATGGGTTTTCAAACATTAAAGTATATTATATTGTATTTGAAAACATTTTATAATATTGTGAACATGGTTTTGAAATGGATTTGTATAACTTCACATTGGGAAACTTGGTGCATCGGGAAAGAGTTATAGGCAACCATTACGTCAGTTGCACCACTAGGAGGTAACCTTTTTCAATATTGAATGGAAGGACACAATATTGGTTAGAACCAACTTATGCCAATTTAGTCTTGTGATTTTCCAGTTTGTAGTGTCCCATAGGTTACATCCCAATATGTGAGATTTTTTTCATTTATGGTTATTTATCGCATAATGGTTTTTATCATGGATTGTTTCTCATAGGTTTTTATATTAGGTTATATCACATAGATTTCCTTGATAGGTTGTTTCATAGATATGTGTTTACCTTTTTACCTCTTTATGAATACATAATTTCCTATTTTATCACTTCTACTTTTCATATTTATGGTTTGGGAATATAATAGGATTTTATTAAAACCAAAGGAAATAAAAAGGGGAAATGATTCTCAACTGGGTTTAGTATATGAAAATGATTTGTAAAACTATTTTTTTAAGATCTATAATTATTTCATTCTTAATATTAAACCTTGTACAAAAACTGTGGTGGAATCCTACTAGGATTTGGATCACAACCTACTTGTGCCATTGGAAATGTGAAGATGTTGTATTGTAGGATTTAGTAAAGGGGAATATCATCTTGTATCATATTGGATTCTCCTATTGTTTTTGTCACTTTTGATTTGGGTTGGTCTGGAGGTGACTGTTTTTATGTGGAGACTTTAATTGCTTTCTATTTTATCCTATTTTGGATTTTATTTTATGTATTTTGTGGTATCTCATCTATTTTCACTTCATACTCTGGTTATTTTTCTTTTTTGGATTATACTCAGGATAGGTTTCGTTTTTCATTTTTTTCCTATATCATGTGATGGGAAAATTCGGGTGGATTGTCTAGTTGAACCAAATTAGTTCATTAAAATTTGGTATCAATGGGATGCCCAGTATAAGGAATGTTAGCTCTTTCTGAGTTTGGTTCTATGTATTGGGTAGATGGGAGTAAGGATCATTGATATTTTCATAGTAAGTGCAGAAAAGGGGCATGGCCAGTGCACTTCTGTGAATAAAACTATGTTACAATGGGTGGTTAGGGACTTTTACTGGGCTTGAGGCTTAGAGTTTGAGTTCATTTGAATAAACTATATGGTGATTTTATTTAAACTAAAATATTCCTTTTTAAGTAAGGTTTATTCATGGTTTCATTAAATTTTTAATGTTTTAAATCTTTGTTATCAATACCTGAAGTTGGTCCTATGATTTTTTAATTTTCTCATAAATTATTGGTTTTTGTCTTTTCATATACAATGCCTCTGATAATATCTCTTAAAAATATGATATAGGAAGCTATGATACAATTCCTCTGGGTCAAGTGGGTGTTGAGAACCTAGTATGCATAATGGATCATGTCTTGGAATTTAATAAGCAGCATCCACCCATCTTTCACGGTGAAAATGGAAAATAGGAATGATTCCTAATATTCAGTCGATGTTGATAATCATGTGCCTTATGAACTTTATAGAGGTAGTTGAAAAGTCATCTTTAGTTGGCACAGACATATATGGGAAGATAGGTTTGGCTGGATCTTCAGTTGGTTCAGTGGTTAGTCAGGGTGTATCTTCTGGATAGAAAAGGATGTGTAATAGCATCTATTTTTCCTCAGGACCAGTTTTAGGGATGATAGTAGGAAATTAGTATGTTGTATGGTACCATTATTAGAGGTGGGGTCATACAAAGTCTAACTATGTGGATGTTCCCAATACATGTCATCTTTGTGGATGATTTATCCATCTATGGTATTTTTGTGAAAAGATGTCATAGGGAAGTAGGGTAGGATCCACTTTCACCAAGGGTTCATTGTTTTATACAGATGCTTTCAAGGGTGGTGGTTTTAATCCTTGGGTTAAGGGAGATGTTTACGTGGCTAATAATGGGTGACTTTATACAATGAATTATGTGCTAGAGGAATCTAAAGTAGGGCTAGATACTGTTAGAGGTACGGTGTTTATCACGTCTTCTATGGGGATAGCTTTGTATGATATAGGTTATACTCATTATTTTATATCTTCAAAGTTAATTTATGTGTTGGGATTGCATTAAAAACATATTCCATTCTTTTTGGACCTTTCCATTCCTCTGGAAAGTAGGTCTGAACAAAGTTTCAAATGTCCCACATGTCGGGTGATGATAGATGACATTGAGGTAGAGTGGGACTTTCTTGTGATTGATCATGACATTCTCAACTTGATTATAGGCATGGATTAGATGACCAGTGTTAAGGACCATATACACTATTATCAATGTTGATTTCATTTCTTATCTACTAATGGGGTCACTCATGTTTTCTAGGGTGAGTGGGTCTCTAGATCAGGAAGATAAGGAAATATTGTTCCATATGTTGGGTTAATATCATGCCCATCATCAGATATGTTTCTTAATGTACATGAACCTTTCATAGATTTTCAACTTCCTATAGTGGTGTGTGTATACTTTGAGGTATTTCCAAATGATTTTTCTAGTTTTCCACTATAGTTAGAGATCAAGATTACTATTTACATTCTCCTTAGTACAATGCTCATTTCTATGTTTTCTTACTATATGTAACTTGATGATTTGGTGGAAAATAAGGTTTGATTTGAGGAACTTGAGGCCAAATGATTTATTTTTATATAATTTCACCTTGGGATTTGACTGTCCTCTTTTCTAATATGAAAAATGGGAGCCTTGGACTTTTTATTGATTATTAAAAGTTCAATCGGGTGATCATTAAGAATAAATATCATTTTCTAAGGATCTATGATCTATTTTATCAGCTTATAGGGACTTGTTGGATTTATAATATTTAACTATGGTCAGGGTAACACTTAGTGAGATTCTGAGAAGAGGATATACCTAATACAGTAGTTAGGAGTCAATATGTAAATTTTTATTTTATGGTTATATGATTTGATCTCACTAATGCTCCTGCAATGTTCATGGATTTAATAAATTGGGTCTTTCTTTGGTTCTTAGACCCTTTTTTGTTATGTTTTTAGATGATATTTTAGTATACTCCAAGTCATAGGAGCAGAATATGGTCCATTTGGATATCATTCATTAAACCTAGAAAGAAAATTTTCTATATGGTAAGCCTTCCAAATATGAATTTTGAATCTAAGAGGTGAATATTTTCATGCATGGGATATATGACAGTGGAATCTCAATAGATCCTAAAAAGGTATAGGAATTTTTTTCTAGGGATAATCCTAGAAATGTGTTTAAGATTCTAAGATTCTTGTGTTTGGAAGGTTACTATATATGGTTTATTCAGGAATTCTCCAAAATTGCTTCTTCAATGATAGCTTTAACCCATAAGGTTGTATAGTTTGAATAGAATAATAAGTATCAGAGATATTTTGAGGAGCTAAAGGCTAAGTTGACTTCTATACAAGTTTTTATTCTTCCAAAGTTGGGGTTGGGTTATGATGTTCTTTGTGATGCTTCTAGTTTGGGTTTGGGATGTGTCTTGATGCATGGTAAATTGGTTGTGGATTATGGTTCTCACCAATTACACCCTCATAAGAAGAACTACCAAACCCATGATATTTTGTTAGAAGTGGTTATTCATGCACTCAAAATGTGGCGCCACTTTCTATTTGGGAAGTGTTTTGTGGTATATCCCAATCATAAGAGCCTGAAATATATTTTTACTCATAAGGATCTGAATTTACAAAAGATATACTAGGTGGAGTATCATTAAACTTTTTATTTTGATATTTCTTATACCCCTATGAAATGAAATGTGGTTACTGATACGTTGAGTATAAAATTACCAACATAAGTTGTGAATGAATTAGTTGAATAGTGGTCACAAATGATTTTGTTTGTTGAGATGATCTTATAAGTGGAAGAGGTAGGTGGACATGTGTTCTTTGATTCAATGAAATTTGAATTGTCTTTTGATGAACGATTTAGGAGCTTTCAGGTTTCAAACACTAAGATCAAAATATTTAGTAAAAGCCTTTATGGTGGGGGTACCTTGGGTGATTGGTATTGGTCTCCCAATGGTTCTTTTTTATTCTATAGTTAGTTGGTTATTCCATCTTCCCTGAGGTAGGATTTGTTTGATAGTGGACCACATTATTATTATTTTTTACACCCTTGAACTACCAAGATGTATCATGACTTAAGGCATCAATATTTGTGGTAGGAGATGACATAGTTGATTGTGGATTGTGTTTCATGGTTCCATATATGACATAAAATTAAGTGTAGAAAAATAGATACCTATAGGATTTTTGTATCACTTACCCATTCCAGTCTTGAAGTGGGATGATATTTACATGGATTTTTTCATTAGTTTTCCACATAATCCTAGTATGAAGGATGCAAGTTGGGTTATCAATGATCAAATCATGAAATAAATTCATTTAATACCTATCAAGGAGACTATGTAAGTAAAACTGATTGGGGACTTTTATATATGAGATATTATGATTCTTCATGGGTTTACCTCTTCAGTTGATTCTAAAATGGATCCAAGGTTCACATATAGGTTTTGGAAAGGTTTTCAGAAGGTTATGGGTTCCCAGATTAAATTAAGAATGACTTACCATACACAGATGGATGGATAGATGGAGAGGGCTAACCATGTTTAAGAGGATATGCTTTAGGTTTATGTGAATGATTTTGGAGGACCTTGGAAAAATAATTTACCTTTGATTGAATTTTCATATAAAAAAATTTATTAGGATTCGATAAAGATGGATCCCTCCAATGATTTATATGGGAATCCATATAGATCTCCCTTTTACTAGGGAAGAGTTGGGAGAGTGGTCCATGGTTGGGCCAAGTGTTGTTCGGGAGATGAAAGAGATGGTGTAGTTGATCCAAAGGAATCTGATCACAGCACAGAGTCATCAAAAATCCTATGCATACTCACGATGGTGGCTTTTGGAGTTTGAATTTGGTGATCAGGTCTTTATCAAAGTTTCACCTCACTCAAGACATCTTTAGTTGGGTAAGTAGTTTAAGTTAGAACTAGGGTTTGTGGTCCCCTTTTAGATCATTAGAAAATTTTGGAGGATTTCCTATCAATTTCACTTTCCTTCTGGTTTGATAGTTATCCATTATGTGTTTCATTTCTCCCAGTTTAATAGGTATATACCATATCCTTCACATGTGATTAAATGGGATGATATTGATCTTCAAAATGATACCATTGTTTGACCATCCGGTTTAGATTATGGATCACCATGATAAGGTATTATGCAGTAAAATGTCCCATGGTCTGGGAACTATGGTAGTGAGTACATGATAGCCGCAAGATGTGGGGGTGGGAGTCTTTGATGAGGTAATAGTGGCCTTCTCTTTTTTTGGATTTAGGATCTCAAGGGATTTTTGTAGAAAGGAATAATTTATGATGGGTATATTGTAACTCACCATTACCTTTATGTCAGGTATGTTTTAACCTTTGGTTTTGTTTTATATTTTCATTGGTTGAGTAATTCCAAAAATGAATTGGGAGAATACCCATAATGGTGAAGTTAGGGATTTGTTGGAATTTCCAGAACAAAAAAAAGAGTTTATTATATTTTCTATTTAATTACATGATGTGTAATTTCCATTAGATAGAACCCATGAAATAGATACATATCTTGAGAATTTTACATGTTTTTTAATAGTTACACATTGTGTAATAAAAAATGTTGGGTTTTTAATAAAAAAATGTTTTTTTTTAGAATATATGTGCTTCATGGATTATATGACATGTAACGGGATTACATGTTGTGTAAATTCACAAGGTTTGGTTTTAAGTAGGTAGTTCACCTGAAATTATTATTTCATTCATATATACTTCATTACTCTCAACCGAGAGGCCCTTCCTAGGCAATTTTGGTTGACTCCTTTCCATCTGGATTGCTTATTTCAGCGATTAATTATTATTGTGCTTTAGATGCTTCTCTATTGGTATGTAATCCTTCTATATCTTCTTTTTTTTTTTGCCATGGTCGTGGTTTTGGATTCCATTTTGTGATTGGATAGGGTTTCCATCGATATTTTTTAGTTTCTTATTGTGTATATTATTCTGAAGGTCATTCTCTTGGTTTTTGGTCACCATTGTCGAAGGAAGCTAGGTTTCTACTATGTTAAGGTAGGTGTTTCAATATAATGGATAATTTAATGAATTTCATGTCATTATAAATAAATTAATTTTGTTTGTTCATTTATTTTAAGTGATAAGTGGTTTCAAATGATATCTTGGAAAGGAAAATGTCTTCAAAAGGGGTTTTTTCATTGAAAATGGATTTTCTTGATTTGGAAATGAATTGTCAAACTTTGACAAGGATTGGATAATATTTGAAAACCATTTATAAAATTATATTCATGGATTTTAAATGGATTTTTAAAATTTTACATTGGGAACCTCTAGTGCATCGGGAAAGAGACATAGGTAGCTTTAGTGTTGGTTGTACAGCTAGGATGTAACATTTTACAATATCGATTGGCATGACTTGATATTGGTTGGATGTAGAATATTCATGTTTAGTCTTATTAGTGTCTATCATGATTTTTCCCTTATGATATATCTCAATATGTGAAGTGATTTAATTTATTGTTTCTCATAAGTTTTTAAATGAGGTTATATCATATAGATTCGCATGATAGGTTGTTTCTTGAATATGTGTTTACCTATTTACCTATTGATGCAAGGATATTTCTTCCTATTTTATCAAATCTACTTGTAATATTTCTATTTTTAGAATATGAAATATTTTTATGAAAACCCAATTAAATAAAAATGTAAAATTATTTATAATTGTATTTAGTTCATGAAAATGCTTTGGAAAACTTTTGTTAAAAAAAATTGAGAATTTCTGCATTCCTGATATTAGAACTTGTATAGAAACTATGGTGGTATACTACTAAGATTTGGCTCAAACCCTACTTATGTATTTGGGAATTAGTGAATGTTGTATTACAGGATTCAGTATAGGGGAAGATCATCTTGTAGAATGTTGTCTTCTCTTATTGTTGTTGTTACTTTTGGTTCTGTTTGGTCTGGAGATGGCTGTTAGTCATGTGGAGACTTGACATACTTTCTAGTTTAGAATTTTTTGGCTTTGATTTTATGTATTTTGTGGTATATCATATGTTTTTTCTTTGTACTCTAGTTTTTTATATTTTTTTTATTATATTATGGACTAGTTTCTTTTTTCCTGTTTTACCTATATTATGTGATGGGTCGGTTCAGGTGCCTTATCTAGTTGACCTAGGGTAGTTCATTATAATAATTGATATCATGGTGGGGAATGTATTTTTATGAGTCACTATCAAAAAGAGGATTTTATAAGATCCACACAATAGTGGAATCCATGGTGAATGAAATTTTATAAAGGAAAATGATTTGGATGAAATTTTACTAGTTTTTTACCTAGAGAAACTCAACTCGATATGAGGAGTTAGAAATTCATGTTATAGAAAGGTAGACCATTATTATAGCATATTAAAGTGATAAATTCCAATTATATAGATATGAATGAAAAATTAGAATATAATAAGATACACTCTATGGATTTTGGATGTCAAATATTGATTGGATAAACATTCATGTGTTGAAAATTACTATTCGGGGGTTTGGTTTATAATAAAAAATAAATGAAGATTTCAAATAACTCAGAAATAATAAAATTAATCATTTTATAAGAACATTGAACTTAATATTTAATAAAAAAATAAAAATGATAATTTACTATATTCAAAATAAAATAAATATGGTAAAAATAAAAAGTTATTGATTATCCATTTTAATAGATAGAATCAATATAAATCGGAGTTGAATAATATAGTATAGGGAGAAGAAGATATGAAGTAATTCTCTAAAAGTGGAATGTTATTATAGGAATTATATTATCGTGATAAATTTTTTTCATGATAAAGTAAATTTATTATCCATTCTCAAAATCAAAATATTATGGTGTTAATTTCCATACTAAAATGTTAAAGTTTTAATTTTTATTTATATATTGTGAGATTCATTATAATGGTAGTGAGTTGAGCTAGGGATAAAAAAATTATACTGATGGATATTGGTTCTATTAAAATATTTTATAATTGAGTTCCAATTGTAGGGAATTTTTTTCATATGATGATTGGTTTACTATAACAAAAGAGATGGTTAGTGATTGTTTATTCATAGTGATCCTTGTAACCTATGAAAAATAAATCTACTTAAAAAATACAATATTGCAGCAGTTTCATGAAACCACCATGATATTTTTTTTAAGTTTCAATTAGCAGAAGTTTTTATTAAATTGTTACTAATTGATTTAAAAAATCCATAATCCCTCCCCCTCCCCCTCCTCCCTCTATACGGCCCCAACCTCACCCCCCCCCCCCCACCTCCCCCGACCTCCTATCCTCTCCTCGATGGTGACCCAGAGCCCATGAGCCACTTTCATCCCACCCCTCCTTCTATCCTCTCCCTGGCAGTGACCCTGAGCCTGTGACCCTCTTTCCTCTACACATCCTTCTATCCACTCCCTAGACCCCAATACCATGACCCCTGACCCCCATGACCCCCCCCCCCCCCTTCGACCTCTTCTTTGGTCATCTCATCAGTGATGGGACCCCCCCCCCTTTGACCACCCTCACCTTAGCTCAGTTCCCATCCTCAGAGGTAAATTTGTACTGAAGTTGATTGATTACATTTTTGGAGTCTATTATATACGGTAATGCTTTATTATCCATGTATATTTCCCTTGGTTGGTTGTATAAGTGTCACTGTATTCAATAATTATTTTTTCATGCATAAATTTGTTATAAAATTGGTTACATATTTATTAATGGTGGTTTTTTATTATGTATGGTGTATTTTTGTATCTTATCATCTATAGGTTTCTATAGGTTATGGACTCTTATATATTTTTTCCTTCTTGGCGCTAGTCCTCATCCCCTACCCTATTTTAGGTGGGATTGGGCTTGAATGATAAGCACAGCCCCAGCCCAACAGTGGAACTAATGAGATGGGTTTTATTCCAATTGAATTAGATAGCTCTAGCAGATACAAAAATATGTGGATCACATTATTTATTTTTAATTACTTTATTAAATAACATTTCTTGAAAGATAAATATAATTTTTAACTACTGAAATTTATGTATGTTTTTATATAATAATTTATGAACATTATTATGATTATATATTTATTATCAATGATTATATTAATCATTAAAATTATGGATATTAGAATAATAACTGATATGGAAATATGAATTTCCATATTATATTATATTATAAATATCGTAGATCTACTTTATGATATGATATAGGACTATGATAAAAACCCTATGATTTAGTTATGATTATAATGTTGTGCTTGATATATATAATATTCAAATAATATATTAAAATATAATAGTGATTCATACTATAATATCCACCCACTTTAATGAATATTTATCAGTTTCACACAAGTAGTAAAGTCCTTTAAAGATTTTTTGTTATACTTCCCAATTCTACGAGAATCCATCAAAACTCCAATAAAAATGGTTTATAAAAAACATTTATTTTTTGAAAAAAAAACTTTTCCAATCATTTTAATCAATTTTATACAACATAAATTTGTAATAATATGGTCCTTAATCATTTGGAATGCAGGAATGCTAAGAACAAAAAAATCAGGATCCTAGCCAATCAGTATCTCAGAGCATGCCACCACAACCATTATATTCTATGGATGATAGTGATTATGTTGTACCCAAGACTACTTGTGAGCCATCCATTTCCCCAGATTCCATTGGTATCCCACCTCCTAATTCTCCTATGGTAATGGATAAGTTCATCACCCCACTATCTAGAGGATATTAGCGAGTTACCATTACTGGTATGTATGTCATTTTTCAAAAAAATATATATATTATTAATTTTTTAATTCATTTTTAAAATAGATAAATAAAACCATAGATAGGATACAAATATGAATATTTTATATGTATGGGAGCTGAAGGAAATCAATATTATAATTCCATTTGATGATTTTGGGGAGATTACTGGTGATGCTGCTAGAATCTACATGCAAATTCTTGGGAAGCATGCTTGCGAGACAGTGATAATTCCCATTAATTATAAACATTAGAGGCATATTCCTATAGCAAGGAAAAAGGAGGTCTTTGATACTTAAGTAAAGGTAATATTAATTTAATATTCCTTAACAACTAATTTAAAATACATCATTAAAATTTTATCAAATACTGATAAAGTTTTATATTGATTATTTCTAGAGGTTTTTTCATTTTGATGTCCCGGACTTCGTTTCACACCCATGGACTTTGAAAATTTTGGGTAAGAAATGGAAAATTTGTAAATGGAGATTATGGAATGAGTTTAATGACTCTTCTCTGATATCATGAAAAAGTTATGAGAATGTTCTAGAAGGCTTTACTCTTGAGCAATGGAATCTCTTTATTGATATTAAAATAGATGAATCATATGAGGTAATTGCATATTTTGCAGTATTTTAATGACATAAACACAATACAATTATATTTTTAATTAATTTTTATAATTTTTTTATGAATTATCAAAAAAACTTAAATTGTGAGAAGAAAGTCATTCCTCACATTGTAGGGCCTTAAAGTTTTTTTAGAAAAAGAAAAATTTTGGTTTGTAATTTATTCAATATTATTTATATCATTTTATTATAACTTGAGGTTTTTTCTAAATAGTTTACATTTTTTGATAAAGGATAATCAATTAGGTCACTCTGTTGGCTGAACATAGATATGGTTTATAAAGTGCATAGGAAACTAGATGGTAGTTTTGTAAATGACCCTAACAAAGATGTTAGAGTAAGCACATTTCATTACCATTTCATATTATTTCATTTCCATAAAAATGTAATAAAAAATATATATTATAAAAACTAACAAGTCTTAAACCAATTAAATGGAGCCAGCTACATGGATCAAATGATTTCAATTTGGCATCGTTTGATACATCTATCTGACCCCAATTAATTGAGTTTAAGGCTTGTTTGTTGTCATGATATAATTTTGAATACTATGTTTTTATAGTTTTTAAATAACAATAAATAATAATGAGATTTTTATTAATTAGTTAAAATTATGAATTTTAGAAATTTTAAAAAATAATTGTTAATATTTTTTTATTAACTGGTTAAAATTAAAGAAGTTTTGGATGTGAACTCTTCACAATCAGTATCGGTTTCCCCGAACAATGAAGCAGGAATAGTTTTAGGGAAGGAGAATCTCGGACATGTATGAGGGATGGGTTATGGGCCTACTCCTTCAGATGTATTTTGTAGGGTAGCTTTATATGTTACTTATACACCCGGTGAGGTTTCTAGTAGTGTCGTTGATCAGGAATCACAAATAGAAATTTCAAGATTAAAAGAAAAAGTGAAAGAACAATATTTTTATAGGAAAACACATGATCAGTGGCGATCACAAATAAAAAATTGTACAGTTTATTTATTTCAGTGGATGACCATCATGGTCTCCAAAAAAATATTCAGACTTATATCTCTTCTCAGTGAGGTAAATTCTAAATTCAATAGACTATTAAACACTTTCAAAGAACACATACAATGTCTATAATCTTTGTAGATACAATTTATGATAATATATTTAGTAATGGTTCTTAATAACTTCCACTAAATAATCTATAAATGGTTATATTAACTTTTCAATGTTATTTCTTATTGATTTTTTTAAAAAAAAATTGTTTCCAGCTAAATAAAAACCCACAGTTGAGTACCCCAAAAACAACACACATAAAAACTACCACTCAATAATAAAAATCACTGTTAGATGATTGTTTACCATGAAATACATGGAGTTTTATAAAATAAAATTATATTTCTTAAATCAAATTCATGACTAAAAGATATAAAATAACCAATACACAATTTGGTAATTAATTAAAATAATATTAGAAACAATGCTAAATCATTAATTTTATTGATAATATATTATTTCTGAAATTATAATTTTAAAAAAATTATTTAAGGGTTATGAAAATTATTATAGGACGACAACCACATATTTTTTTAAAATGTAGGAATATAATCCACATCAATTAGAGTTATAGTTTTCTTGTGATGCTTGTAAATACATTATTGGTGTCTTAAGACACTAAAATGCACGTTTAACGATCAAAACAATAAAAAATGAAACTATATTGATGTGAAATCATGGTACAACCACCATTAAATTATTTTTGACATGTACAAGAAAACAACAAGTCCATTCAATATGTGGTGTGCTCTGAATGACACAATAAGAAATTTTAAAAGATATCAAAGTTTCACTAACAAGTATTAGGGGTTCAAAACCAATAAAATGACATAGTATTTTCCTGAAATAAGGGGAAAACTACCCTATATTTAATTTAAAAATGTAGGAACTAACGTCACATCATTCCCAATTTTGGTTTTCCTATTATGGTCGTAAACATGGTTTTAGTGTTTTAAAGCACAAAAACATGCATGGGATGGTTAAAACCAGTAAACAAATGTCAAATTTTCATGAAATCAGAGTAAAATGATCATATATTTAATAATTAAATATAGGAACAAATAGAACATCATTCTGAATGATAGTTTTCCAGTTATGGCTGTGAAGGCACTTTTAGTGTTTTAAAACACTAAAACGTGAATGGAATGGTAAAAAATTGACAAAGGACAACAGATTGTCCTAAAATAATATTAAAACCACCATAGATTTAATTTTGTAATGTAGGAACTAACATCATTTCATTCTGAATAACAGTTTACACATTATGGTTGTAAATGCATTTTTAGTGTTTCTATCACTAAAACATGCATGGAATGGTCAAAACTAAACAAACTATGTCAGATTGTCTTAAAATCAACAGAAAATGACTATAGATATAATTTTTAAATATAATAACTGATGGAACATCATTTTGAAAGATTTTTTTTCCTGTTATAGTCTTACACTACTAGAATTTCAGACATTTCTGATGGGTCATTTGCGATGGCCAAATGACCCATCAAAAATAATTGATTTTATGTTATTATTTGTGATAGAATATTTAGTCCGTTACAAATAATGGTTTATTGTAATTGAATGAATATTCTATCACAAGTATTTTTGGTGCGCATTACCACTGCCAAACTAGAAAAGTAATCACGACGGTCATTTACGGCGGATTTTGTTATCCATCACAAATTCCCCAAGGCTCTAGTTTATTTGAGAGCGAAGATAGTGTCTGTCACAAATAATCTTCACAAAAAACTATTTTTGATGGCATTAATTCCATCATAAATAATCTATCATAAAAAACCCCCATCATTTTAACACTACACATGACCTCCTTTTCTTCTTCCTCTCCTTTATTTCTTCCTCACTCTCCCGCAGTAAACCCTACGACCAACCATTTCCCCCCAACTCTGTGCGGCTTCATTCTTCTTGTTTTTTTTAAATATTACGGCTAAAATATTAAAGGTAAGGGCCCCTCTTAAGTTTCCTTCAATTTTTTTAACGTATTTGGGTTCAATGTTAAATATATTGGTTTGGTCCCTAGGTTTAGAAATTTATCTGATTTGTAAACTATATTTGATATTTAGGATAAATTCAATTTCATTACTTTCTATTTTCATTTCAATCTGGTTCATTTTTTGTGCATTTTGGGTTCAATGTCAAATATATTGGTATGGTTAACCCCTAAGTTTAGAAATTCATCTGATTTTCATGATTTATTTGATATTTAGGAGTGAGATAATTATATTAATATTTGTTTTGATTTTCATCTAGTTTGTATAATGTATTTTAATTGATTTGTAAGAATTCTGGTAATTTTTTTATTTTTGATATTTATATATGTTTTGCATTTATATTTGTGTGTGTGTCTATATATATCTATGTGTGTGTGTGTGCATTTGTGTATTATGATAATTTTGATATATGTTTGTATATATATATATTAAAATGTGTTTATATATATATAAATGATTTCAAAAATATTTTTATGGTTTGTGATATATATATATATATACATATACTTATATGTATGTCTGTATACATATTTGTGAATACGTATATATAAATTTGTTGTGTAGATCTGCTAAAAAAATTTCCAAAATATATTTCATATATTTATATTAATTAATTAATATTTTTATATAAATTCATGTCTTAGGGTTGCTGGAAATTAATTATAATTTTACTCATTCTTTATTGCTTATTATTTTTTGGGTTTTATTATTCCTTTCATTTGTTTCCTGGTTCCAAATTTTTTATTGCGTGCACATGTATGTATGTCTAAATATTTGTTATATTAATTTTTTTTCACGTGAAGAAAATAATAATATTTTTGGAACATAATATTTATTTAATATTATATTTTTGCGTGCATAATATTTGTTTACAATAATATTTTTTTATAATAATTTTTTTTAATAATTGTTTTTGGTGCATGTGCATGTATGTATGTGTGCATAAATGTTTCTATGTCTAAATATAATTGATTTATTTTAAATTATAAAGATAAAATTAATTTAAAGAAAACATTTTAATAGAACATTATTTATAAGAATTTTGTTTTATAAAAAAACATTAAAAATTTGTATAATTGAAAAACAGTGTCAATTTAAAATATGTAGTATTTAGTAAAAACATATTTAATAATAATTAGGATAATTTTTTGTAACAGTTTGTAAAAAAATATAATAAATATAACGAATTATTATAAATTAGTAAAAAAATATTAATTATTAAAAATTTAGTATTAATTTAAAAATTTAGTAAAAAGAAATAAATTATTTATAATATGTAATAATTAATTAGTCTTTACTATTAATAAATGGTAAATATTATTAATAATTATAAAATTGTAATAATTTTTAAAAAAATTATAATAAAATATAAAAAAAATAGAAATTCATAATAATTCGTATAAAATGTTGTATTAATTAAAATAATTTGTATTAATATTTCTTATAAATGTTTTAAAAACACTTGATTCGCACAACTATTATAATACATCTATCAAAAAAATTATTAATTATAAATAATTATGAAATCAAATTATTTATTAATTAAAAAATATGAACTCAATTTCATTGATAAATAATTTATATAAATGATGAATTCAAGATAATAAAATAATATATATATATATATATATATATGTTTATATAGATTTTATATTTTTATATTTGTTTAAAAATGAGTTAGAATATATTTGGTGTATTTATATTAAATAAGAAATTTTGATATATATATATAGTAATTATTAAAATTATAATAATAATTTAACTAAATTAATAATAATCATTAAATAATTTATAATGATTTATATAATTTATCAAATTTTAATAATAATAATCATTAAATAATAAAATTTTAATAATAAAATTGCAATAATAATTTAAGAAATTCTGATATATATATATATATATATATATATATATATATATATAATCATTACATAATTTATAATAATTTAAATAATGAATAATAATCATTACATAATAATAATTACATAATTTATAATAATTAATAATAGTTAATAATAATCATTAAATAATTTATAATAATAATCATTACATAATTAATAATATTCATTTCATAATTTATAATTAATTGTGTTATATATATATAAATTATTAATTAATTAATAATCATTTTATATAAATGTTTAATTAATTAAAATAATTTGTATTAATAATTTGTATAAATATTGTAATATATATTTATATATAAAAATAAATAATTATATAAATAATATTAATAAAAGATTAAAAATGATACCCCCACGTGCGATGTAACGAAACAGTCGACGCTAACAAATATTATGTCGTGCCTTGAGTAAACCCACATCTCGAACCCAACTATGATCTATGATTTATCATACAATACATAGTTTGAAAGATATATTAAATTTTTATAATAATTTATAATACAAATATTAAATGAATTACCCTCGCCTGCAATGTAACTACCCAACGCTCACAAATCTAATGTCACATCTAGGATAAACCCCAAATCTCATACCCAACGGTGATCTCCAATTTATCATATGTGACACCATTCAAGAGATATTCTATTATTTTTTAAAAATAGCATGCATCTATATAATATATTTAATATTTCTATTTTAATCTACATTGAGCCTCTATGGGGACCATAAACTAATGTTAACCTAGTGCCTCACTCTGCTCATATTTTATAGAATATTTCGAGATGGTAAATTATAATAAAAATTTGCAACTACTCAAAATGATCAGTAATAATTATTCTTAATCTTGTTGTGTTTTAGATAACTATGGACTCAATAAGTAGACAACAGTATCTATTACGTGATCATGATTGGATAAATCGTCACAAAAATCCAAAGAATTTTGGTTTAAATCATATATGCATTGAAGGTGTTGAATCCTTTATCTCATTTTCATCGTTAAATTCAGATTTTTTTAAAGGAATAATTAAATTTTTGTGTTAGAAATTTGGTCTTAGGACATTCAAAATAGTTGAAAATGTGGGACTTTATCTATTACATTAAGATTTTCAGAAAGATTATATCATCCATGTGATGGTGGATCATGGAAACATTTTGAACAAACACATCCTTCCTTTGCTGCAAATCCTCATAACATACGGCTGCACCATTATACTGATGGTTTTTGTCCATTTGGTGCTTATAACAGTCAATATTCTTGTTGGCCTATTTTCATTACTCCTTATAACTTTCATCCTTGAATCTTGATTAAGGAACCATATATATATATATGATTTTTTTAAATCTAAGACATCTAAATAATAATATTTATGCTTATTTAAAACCACTAATTGATGAGTTAATTTCATTATGGAACAACAGTGTGACTACATTTGATATAACTACAGATCATAATTTCATATTGATGGTTACATTAATATGGATGATCAAGGACTTTTTGGTGTATATTATGTTATTCAAATGGATCACACATGTTCTAAAATCATGTTCGTATTGCATGTATACGGAAAAAGGTTTTATTCTTTGTAATTGTAGAAAGGTTAGTTATTTTCATTGTCATCGGAGATTTCTTCCAACAGATCACCCTTTTCGAAGAAACAGAATTAATTTTACAAAAGGTAGAATTGAAACAGACGCACCTCCAACAGTGCTATTAAGTAATCAAGTAAAATCTATTCTCTCTTCATTACCTCATATTACTTTTGGACCAACCATAAATGAGTAAAAGAAAAATGGTTTTGGGAGAGATCATAATTCGATAAAGTAGAGTTTTTTTGGACCTTCTATATTAGTCTGATATGTCAGTTCATCACATATTAGATGTAATGAATATAGAGAATAACTTTCTTTGATAACATTTTTTATACCATGTTGGATACACCTAGTAAGACTAAAGATAATGTAATGGCACTGTTAGATCCTAAGTAGATTTGTGGATGTCCTGAACTTGAATTATTTAAAGATAAAAGATCACACAAATTAATGAAGCCAAAAGCCGCATACTCACTTAGTAAAAACCATTTATTATTCTGTCAATGGATTAGATATTTGAGTTTACTAGATGGTTATGATTATAATTTGTCTCATTCCATCATAAATGGTAATATTACTAGGTTAAAAATTCATGATTATCATATCATAATTGAAATACTTTTGCATGTTAGTCTTAGAGGGTTGTTGAATTCTTTAATTTGGGATGCATTGACCAAAATATCATTTTATTTTCAAGATATTTGTGTGGAAACATTAGATTATAATGCATTATATTCCCTGGAAAAAGATGTTTTTATTTTATGTAAATTGAAGAAAATATTCCCACTAAGATTCTTTGATTCCATGGAAGATTTAATATTTAATTTTCCATATGAAGCTAACTGTGGAGGGCCATTATAATTCTGATGGATGTATCTATTTGAGAGATTTGTGAAAATATTAAAGTAGAAAGTACATAACAAAGTATCAATTGAAGAGTTGATTGTAGAAGCTTACTTACAGAAGGAAATTTCAAATTTATGCTCTTATTATTTTTAGTTAGAATATCCCTCAAAACATGATCGGATGGGTCGTAATGAGACAAATGTTGATGATGTCATAGAACATTATTTGTTAGTTTTTAATCAGCCTGATCTTGGTTTCGGTGGTTATCATGAGTGATGGATTATAGATAAATAATTGTACAGAGTTTATACTTATGTTTTGCTGAATTGTGAATAAATGACACGATTTGTGCAGAAAGTATTAATTTTTTATTATTTCATTAAATATTTTTAAATGATCCTTTTATTTACATTAACTTTTTCTTATACTATGTGTTGACCATATCAAAAATAAATTTCTACAAATTTTAACTACTGCTATTAAGGAATGTCAGCAACAAAAATTTTCATATTGGTTTCAAAGACTAGTAAGTAAAGTTTTCTTTGATGAAATAATAAATCAATGTTTCAATGATATCTATTATTAATAATTTTTATTATTTACAGGTAACATAACATGAAAATAAAATTTAAAATTGATTATGTGTGCTAAAAACCCCCCATCAAAATTGGTAAAATCTTATAGTGGGTATGTGGTTAATGGATTCGATTCCATACATGCATATATAGTGAATCAAAGAAATCAATGGATAGTGGTGTTTTTTTAAAGGATACCATCATAAGTAAAGTGAATTTGACTATTATCGCATGCTAGATGAAATAATTGAGTTATGTTATTTGGGACCAAATTATGTTGCAATGTTTAAATGTCAATGTTTTGATATTGATCGGGGTTGCAAGTTCATCCATGACATGGATTTTTCAAAATTAAATATAATAGTATTCTAGCATAAAATGAACAATTTATGTTGGCACATCAAGCGCATCAAGTTTAATATGAAAATTACTGTGATGTTTTGAGAGATTTAAAAGACTAGTGGAGTGTGAAAAAAATGAAATCACATGACAATCAGTTTATTAAAAATGAAAATGGTTCAATGGAAGTGAAACATATTGAAATTTTTCATGAAATATCCCAAAATATATCTCTTACCTGACAGGATATAAATATCACTGATGAAACCCATCAATTAAGGGGTGATGATATAGATAATGTTGATGAAGTAAAAAGGGATGATGAAAGTGAAAGTCATATAGAAGATAACAATAATTAAAATGTGGATAAAGACATTGATGTAGATGAATGTGGTGATACATATGACGATTGATGTATTATATTTAGGTTGTTAGTTACAAATAATTATTATATTATGATATTTATTAGTTTTTAAAATTTCATATTTGTATTATCAGTCTGTTATAGGTAACTTTATTCCATTCTAAAATTCATTAGTTTTTTATATTTCATATCTGTTTTAATGATCTCTAAGTAGTGATAATATTTGTTTTAGATGGCTGGAGATGATCCTCATGATGATTTATTAAATTATCTCATTGATTTTGGACATCTTGATGATGATCTTGATTCAGTTTCTCCTCCTCAGGCTAGTGCGCCTACTAGGAGGGGGAGTGGTCTTGCTCAATTACTGATTCCAGATCCTATTCAAGAGAGACAACCATCTATTGATTTTGATCCTCATTTACAGAGGCATGTTTAATTTTTTAATAAGAAATTTATTTTATATTAACTAAGTGTATTAATTTTGATAATAATTTTATGATTATTTATTTTTTTCAATTTTCAATGTTTTTAGCATTTATCCATTGGCCAAGCTGGTGTGATTCTGATAAATTATTTTTTCGATCCATGGGTGTCATGGAACCTAAAATTTATCATAGTGCATGACCAAATGTTCTACTGCTAGATTGTATGTTATTAGATAATATATAATTTTTAAAAATTTATTTAATTACTAAAATATTTTTTTAATTGTCTTGTAGAATTTAGTTTCTCAGTTTTCTAATTGTCAGAGAGGTCCTCTCCAAAAGGCATGGGATAATTATATATGTGAGTTCTTTTTTCAGTTTCTACACAACATCAGAAAGAAATCGATGGATAAAGATTGTGTTATCATCCTCAATCAGTCTTGCAAATCTCATCATCTTAACTATATATCAGCTTATGTATGGGACAAGTTTTTCTCCTTCTGGATAGGAGAGACTTTTATAAGGAGATCAGCAGATGGACAGCAGAGATGGGGGCGGCAAGAGGTCACCCATAGGTCTGGGAGTCGTACATTTGGCATACATCGACGACATATGGTAAGTGATATTATTTATTAATGTATATTTATTTAAACTATAACATGTTTTTTATATTATACAAGATATTACTGACCCCTCTATTACAAGGAATGAATTTTATAAGAAGATGTATTCTAATCCCCATATAGGAGAAGTTATAGGTGAACGACATCACCGTATTGTGGTTAGTGATTTTATTGAACAATTTCATCAATATTAATTGTATTGTTATTATAATTTTTCATTACATTTAAAGGAAACATATAAGGTTGTGAATTCTCATTAATGGGAGTGTAAAGCTGAGACTGAACAAGATGTCACTGCTAATTCAGGTTTCAATGAGGGGACTTGGAAACAAGCAACATAATAGGGTGTAGAGAAAGTTGAGTTATTAGTATTAGTACTCGACAGACACCTATGAGTTTTTTTGATACTTATGAAATGGAATAAGTGATCATGAAGGGATCTCATGGAGATCTTCATCGATGCCATCATCTGTTTCATATTATGAGGAGAGGTTGAGAGCTCAGGATGAGATGATATATCAGATGAAGAAGCAGAGGGAGGAGGAGGATGAGCAGTAGCATCTCATAGATAAGGAGATGATGGAGCATATGCGGTGACTTTCATGTGGCATTGGTATGGAGTGTCCTCCCCCTAGTTCTTTGAGTGATCCTCCTCCACCTAATTTTAGTTCATTATTTTTTAAGATTTTCATGACAATTTTTTAATTTTTTATGATATACATATTATATTTGAAATGATGTATTATATTTATGTGTGTTTTAATTTTTTTAAATGTTTTTTAATGTTTTTTAAATATTTGCAATTTTATTTATTTATAAATAATTTAATTATTTATTTATTTTAAATTGTTATTTGTGATGGATTATTTATCCATAACAAAAGGTTTTTTCCATGATCTGTCCCAAAAGGGTTATAAATAATATTCTGGGCTTTTTTTGTGATGGACAGTATATTCATCACAAAAAATGTTTTCTGCAATGGAGGATTGAAAATAATTATATTTTTTATGCATTCTTACATGATGGGATATTTTTTATAGACACCTATCGCAAAAACTCATTTGCAATGAAAATCTGTCACAAATGAAACATTGCAACGAAAAGAAATTCTTATTATGGTAAATGCATTATTAGTGTTTAAAAATAATAAAATGTTTGTGGAATGATAAAAACCATAAAAACGATGTTTTATTATCCTGAAATCATGGGAAACCCACCATAGATTTAATTTTGAAATGTAGGAAATGACGACGCGTCATTCCAAATGACAGTTTTCCCATTATGACTTTAAAAACGTTTTTAGTGTTTTAAAACACTAATCGTGCATGGAACGGTCAAAACAAAACTAATGATATTGGATTTTACTGAAATTAGGGTAAAAACACCTATATTTAATTGTAATATTTAGGAACTTATGGCACATCATTATGAATTATGTATTTCCAATTATGGATGTAAACAAGTTTTAAATGTTTTAAAACACTAAAACATGCATGGAATGGTAAAAATCATGAAAATTAAATTATATTTTCATGAAATCATGGGACAAAGACCGTAGATTTAATTTTGAAATATAGGAACCAACGACAAGTCATTCTGAATGACAGTTTTCCCACTATATATTTAAATACATTTTTAGTGTTTGAAAACTCTAAAACATGCGTGGAATGTTCAAAACCAGAAATAAAAATCTATATTGTCCTAAAATTAGTGAAAACCCACCATATATTTAATTTTGATATTTATGAACCAATGGCTCATCATTCCGAATGACGATTTTCTCTTTATGACTCTAAACACATTTTTAGTATTTTAAAACACTAAACAATCTGTGGAATAGTCAAAACATGAAAAATAATGTTTGATTGTTCTAAAATCATGGGAAAACCACTGTATATTTAACTATGAAATTTAGGAATTGATGTCACATCATTTCGAAAGATGATTTTACTGTTATGTTTGTAAACATATTTTTGGTGTTTTAAAACACTAAAACGTGCGTCGAACAGTCAAAACAATGAAATGATGTTTGATTGTCCTAAAATAAGAGGGAAAACCTATAGATTTAATTTTGAAATGTAGGACCTGACTAAAATTCATTTTGAATGATAGTTTTCCTATTATGGTTGTAAACCTGTTTTTAGTGTTTTAAAATACTAAAATGGACATGGAATGGTCAAAACTATAGAAATGATGCTATATTGTCCTGAAATCAGGGGAAAACCATTGTAGATTTAATTTTAAAAAGTTGGAACTGAAGACTCATCATTTTGAATAACGGATTCCCCTTTATTCCGATAAATGTGTTATTAGTGTTTTAAAACACCAAAACGTGCATAGAATTGTCAAAACCATACAAATGATGTAAGATTGTCCAGAAATTGTGGGATAACCATTGATTAGGTTTTTTTATGTGTAAACATAGGAAACACATCAATCTAATGTGTGGTGTCGTCAGAATTACTCAGTAAACACTTATGAATGGTACAAAAGAATTTAAAAACAAGTGTTAAGGGCTAAAAACAAGGAAAACAATGTCGAATTTCCTAAAATCAAAGGATAAATGTCGTATATTTAATTTTGAAATGTAGGAATTGACGACATGTCATTCTGAATTATGGTTTTCTAATTATGGTTGTAAATGAATTTTTAGTGTTTTAAAACACTAAAACATGCATGCAATGGTCAAAACCAGACAAATAGCTTTAGATTTTCTTAAATTGGGGGGAAACCACCATAGATTTAATTGTGATATGTAGGAACTGTCGACATGTTATTACCAATGATCATTTTTCCATTATGGGTGTAAATTCATTTTTAGTTCTTTAAAACACTGAAACATATATAGAACAATCAAAACTAGGAAAACTATGTTTGATTGTCCTAAAATCGGGGGCCAATGACTATAGATTTAATTTTGAGATATAGGAACTAAGGACACATCATTCTAAATGAATATTTTTCTATTATGGTAGTAAATGCATTTTTAGTGTTTTAAAACATTAAAACATTCATGGAATAGTCGAAACTAGCCAAAAGATTTCATATTGTCCTTAAATTGGGAAAAAACCACCGTATATTTAATTTAAAAATGTAGGAACTGACAACACATCATTCTGAATGTTTATTTTCTCATTATGGCCGTAAATGTGTCTTTAGTGTTTTAAAAGACTAAAATGTTTATGGAGTGATCAAAACCATAAATATGACATTTTTTATCTTCAAATTAGGGTTAAACAACCTCTTAGTTGTTTTTGATGTGTACTCGTAGACAATACATCAATTTAATGTTTGGCGTGGTCAGAATTACTCAGTAAACACTTATAAAAGGTATAAAAGTATTTTAAAACAAGTTTCAAGGTGTTAAAACTAGGAAAATGATCTCTGATTACCGTGAAATCAGGGTACAACAATTGTATATTTAATTGTGAAATATAGGAACTGGTGGTATTTCATTCTGAATGAAATTTTTTCAGTTATGTTCATAAAATAATTTTTATTGTTTTAAAACACAAAAACATGTTTGTAATGGTTAAAACCATAAAAATGATATATTATTATCCTAAAGTTGAGCGAAAACCACCATGTATTTAATTTTGAAATGTAGGAAATGACGGCACATCATTCTGAATGACAGTTTTCTCGTTATGGTCATAAATGTGTTTTTAGTGTTTTAAAACACTAAAACATACGTAGAATGGTCAAAACAAGTCAAACAACATCATATTGTCCTAAAAATAGGGTCCAGTAACTATAGATTTTATTTGTAAATATATAAACTCGCAGAATGTCACTCCAAATGACGGTTTTCCCGTTATGGTTGTAAATGCATTTTTAGTGTTTTAAAACACTAAAAGGTGTGTGGAACAGTACAAACCATCCAAACGATGTCGAATTGTACAAAAATTATGGGAAAACCACAATAGGTTTAATTTTTGAAATGTATGAACCTAATTTACATTATTTTAAATAAGGATTTTCTCATTAAGGTCGTAAATACATTTTTAGTGTTTTAAAGCACTAAAACGTGCATGAAACGGTCAAAACCAAAGAAAACGACCTCAGATTGATGTAAAATCATGGTAAAACCATATCTTATTTTTTTTAAGTATAGTTCATGTTGTGATATCAAAATATTTTAAAATTTTCTATTAAATAAATTTCAATCACACTGCACGTCATTTTAAAAATAAATTAGAATATTTACTTATCCATTTTTAGTTTCAAGTGTTGAATCATATCTTAAATAGGTATGATTCTATTTTCAAAGTTTTTTGTATTATATATTATTTGTTTTATGTTAAAATATATTATTTTCTATAAAAATAATAATAAATTTTATGTGCATCATTTTGAATATATTTTGTGTCTTTTATATTACGCATTTAGTTTTTTAAATGTTATGGTTTTCAATATAGGTGGAAGATACCAGCAATAGTTAGGTCTTCAGAAGGAAGTGTTGATGTTACTTAGTTTCTATGTTATGTTAAACTTTTATCAATTATTTTACTATAATTCTGATTTATTATGTGTAGTATAAATTTTTGTTTACTTTTTTGTTACGATTTTGAGATAATGTGGAGGGTTACAGTTGATGAAGTGATGTGGGTACAGACTTGTGTGGTGAAGGTCATGACATGGATATATATTAGGCCTTTGTTGTTATTGGACAGATTGTATATGTATATTGACAGATGTATGGGTTGACTTAGATTGAGGTTATGACGACTAGAGGTTTGTATATGAATGTGGATATATGAAGGGTTTATCATATATTTATGTTTTAGTTTATTATAGGTCATTTTTTATATTTATATTATTTTATTAAATTTTTTTAAAAAAAGAAATCTGGTTTAGTAATGATTTTATGTAACCACCACTAAATACATTAAGTAAAAAAATTAGCGCCTGTTACACATAATCGCCACTAAAGTAAACCAAAACTAATATGTTTTGTAGAGGTTTCTATTAATTTATTTATATTTCCCCTAAATGTTTTTAAAGTTAAGAAACTACCTCAAAAGAAATAGGTAACCGCCAATAAATTCTCTAAAAACGAAACTTAACAAAACCTCCTTGAAATAATAAAAATCACTACTAAATGAATAGTGATTGTACAATGTGTGGTGGTTTTTATTACCACCACTAAACCAAAAGGCAGTGGTTTAAAATTCCATTGGATCATGAAAAAATCTCCACTACTTACCCATTTTGTAGAGGTTATTCCTAGTCCCATGGATATAGTCTTCACATCAAGGGATGTCATGGTAAATTCATGTGTCCATTTTGATCTTTATTTACTTAAATATGAATACAGAGTTTCTAAGTGATCAAAATGTTGAAAATTATCATAAGAATAATATATAAAATAAAATTAATTAATATAATGTAATCAAATATTATACCTTAATTCTCCCTCCACATAGGTTATTTTCCTTGTGGACCTATCATAACCACAATAGAGAAGTCTATTGATCATAAAAAAATCATATTTATTCACTTACCTTGTATGATTTTCAAAAGATATTACTATGAATAAAGTTATAAAATAAATAATGTTTGAGATGGTTTTAAAATATATGATACTATTATAATTGGTATTTTATGAGATATATTATTTTGAATCTATAAAAATATGATTATAGTATTTGGGGAAATTATTTGAGGGGCCTATGGATCCAGATGGTTTGTATACATATAGACTGATGGAAATAATTCCTCAAATAGAAAAATGAAGATGAGGGTTTAGTTTCATTAGGGGATCAAGGGAGAATATCTTATATGTTTCTATTTTTTCCACCCAAGGGAGGGTCTGGGTATAATTCTATTAGTTTTACAATTCATGCCATATGAAGTGGGTATATCACTAGACTAAGACTATATAATATTGAAGGTATTATTTTTAAATAATCCACTCTATCAAGTGTTTTTTTTATATAGATGAAATATATTATTTTATCTATGTCTAATTGGTATATCTACTTTAGTTTCATATGGAAATGGTATTTTAATCCATTGGGATTTATAAACCTTTTGGGAAGAGGAGAGGCCAATTTTATATGTATCAAGCATGTTCTCTCATGGTTTGTAATTTTGAGATATCAGAGGATTTTATCATCATAGATATTGTGACATTTTTCAGTATTATTATCATGAAATAATACAATATCTATAAGTATTTACCAAATGGGTCCAAAATATATTTGGTAGTGGATGGTCAAATTTAAAGATTCAAAAGGAAAATATATGATATAAATAAATATTGCATGTGTGTAACCCCAATATTATTTGTTAAGAGGACAGATGAAACTTTATGATTACATATAGATGGTGAAATATTAAATTATTTAACATTTAATAATTAATATCTTTTACCTTAGATAATTTATCTTCACATTCATGTAATAAATATGAATTACATGCATATATTATTGGATTTTTTATCATTCTATGCTCTGAATGCATTGATAAGACTAATTTGATTAAGGAGATTGATTTACTTATATATTTCATGAATGATATATGTCATGTTAGATTTTTTACTCATGGAGGATATTTATGTGATCATGATATTAAAAAAAATTAAATTATGAAATATTCGCAACAATATAAAAGAAAAAAACTGTAAATAGTTCATATTACAACAAATATTGAATTCAAATGTTTTTAACATAAAAAATAAATCACTGGAGGGTCGTCTTCTGGAGGAGGTGGAGGAGTTGTAGGAGATAGTGGAGGAAACTCCATCCCTAAACTACGATTTAGATGACATATGTACTTCATCTTCTCATGGTGATGATGCTTCCATTGACGCATCTCCTCATTGCGATGTTGTTGTTGTTAACGCATCTCATCATGCTGCTTCTACAAACTCTCTATAAGCTCAGCCTGAGTTCGCAACTACTCCTGATACAGTGAGGTAGAAGATGAAGACTCTTCATGAGCTCCTCTTGAGCTGGACGCCGACATCGCAGCAGTACCATAATAAGTACCAAGAGTCACATGAGATATGATACCAACTACCCGGCCCTTTTCAAATCCATAATGAGTCACACACATCCATACTGCCTCATCGAAATGGTGGGCACCGGTCTGATCAGTTACCTCATCCTGACTCTCAGCCTGTTTCTGAGAGGTCACAGCCTTATATGACTCCTTTTATTCCAATTTGAAATTAAAATTGTGAAAATATTATATACAGTTAATTTTCAAACTGAAAAAAAAAATTACTAACCACAATCTAATGTTGTTGATCACCTCTAATCTCTCTAGTGGTTGGATCATTGTACATTCTCTGATAAACATCGTAGTCTCTAATATCATAATGCTCGACTGCCTATAACAATATAAAATAAATTGTTTATATTTAAAGTTATATAAAATATTTAAAAAATATACTTACCGTATTCTCTCTATGCGTACTAAATATATGGCTACCAACTCAATGTGTCACCTCATGTCTCCCCCAGTTCTGCCAACCCACTAAATATCTCCTCTAAAATCTACCACCCAACCAGTGTAAACATAAACTATCTCAAACCTGAGATGAAATGTACTTTGTTTGGTGGTCTCTACACGACTCATCAAAATCTGTCACTCATACTTTCTTAATTGTCATCCTTCTCAAATTTTGTAAAAACTAAAGGAAACAATCATGCATAGACACCTCTCATGCTGTGTGGATAGCGTCATTCATGCTATCATGGATAGGATACCATAAATATTACAAATAATTTATAATATCAAGTTATTAATAAAATAAATTTCAAAATAAATATTATTAATTTACGTACCAACCAATGATTGAACATGTCGAGTTGTGCATCAATAGGAATTCGTTCCCATGTGATCCATGGATGAGAAAAATAATTACACAAGATATCACTCCCCTTTCTAACAACTACATGTGAAAAACTTTGAAAAAAGAAGAAATAATTAAATAATTATTATATATATAAATAAATAAATGAAAGGTAACTAAAATATACAGGTTACCATACCTCTGTGTGCGTACATCGAAGCCAATATGTGGATGTCACTCGGGGATAGGGTCAGGAATCATCAGTCATGCAAGACCACACCCCCTCTACATACCCCCTAAACCGCCAGTAGGATGAGGGTCAGATAACCCCAAATCCCCCTCATCCAAAGGTAGCTTAGCCTCCTGTAACTCACGAAATAGATCAGGGTCTATCTGAAACAAAAAATTATTGTTGTTATCAGATAGTTAAAAAAAACTATTACATATAGATATATATAGTTATGATTATAACCAGAATTTAACTGTGTTTATGTTCACCATCATTATCATCTTCATATCTAACGATGTAAATGTCTTCATATTCCTCCTCGGCATCATCAATATTCATATGAGTTTCAGTTTCATCATCTCTTATCATTTAAAATTCATTTTTAACATCATTAACATCTTTGTCACCATCGACCCCTAATTATGCGGTGTCATCATCGATATTCACATATCTTTGTGAAAAGATGGATTTTGAGTAAACTCTTGAAAAATTTCAATTACTTCCACTTCAGTAGAACCACATTCAGTTTGAGTAAACTGATTTTCCTGAGATTTCATTTTTATTATGCACCACCAATCACTCAAGTCTCTTGAAGTAGCACAATACTTAGCGTAATAAGTTTGATGTTCTTATTGATCCAGTAAAAATGATCCATTTACTGCAAAAAGACTTTTATATTTAATATCAATGATTCCATGAGTCAGATGAACATGCAAGCCTCTCTCAGTATCCAACCACCGACATTTAAATATCATCATATAATTCTGTCCTAGATAACATAGCTCAATAATTTCATCTAGAATGTGGTAAAAGTCAACTTCAGTTTCTCTATGATGTGATCCTCTCAAAAAAACTCCACTATTGTTTGTTTTTTTTATTCCCCATATGCACATGTATGAAATCAAAAACCATTCACCAAAAATGTATTGTAAGATTTAACCATTTGGGATGGTGGGTTATTCAATATACACAGTTTCTTATCAATTTTATCAGCAAGTTAAGACACCTGAAAATTTTTGAAACAGTTATCAATATAATAAATAATAAATTGAATTGATATTAAATCATCAATAATTTTTGTTACCAGTTTTTGAAACCATTGAGAAAAAAATTTCATTCTTCAAGAGTAGGTGCTATAATTTGTGGAAGTTTTTTCTTGATATGATTATCATATAACCTAAAAATAAAATACGATTACTTATTTTAACATAAATTATAGAATAAGTGATATAATCACTCACAGTACAAATAATTTCATTTTTTCACAGTTTATTAGAACATATGTATGAGAACTGTGATGTTCATCATTTGAAATCTGTCATTTATAAACTCTACTGAATTCAAGATTTTGCTGATTAAAAATTGATAACTGATTGTCCATTTCATCATTAACATTTCCCTCATTTTTGCCCATGTGGTTCTGTTTTGAGAGATATTCAGATTCAAAATAATTAGAGCAGAGAAAATCAATTTCCTCTGGAAAATAATCTTCAAAAAATGAGCCTTCAATTGATGCTTTATTACGTACTTTTTCCTTCAATTTCTGCATGCATCTCTCGAATGGGTACATCCATCAAAACTGTACTAGACCTCCACATTTATCTTCATGTGTAAAATGTAATATCAGATGTTCCATTGAGTCAAATAAATTCGACAGAATGATTTTTTCTAGTTTACTTATAATTACAGCAACATCTTCTTCTAGTTTTCTTTGCAAATCATAGTCTGTTTTCGCTGCACAAATGTCTCGAAAAAAATATGATATGTTTATTATCGAATCCCAAATCATAGAATTCAACAAACCTCTAAATCCAACGGGCATAAGTCTTTCCATTATAACACCACAATCATGACTTTTTAATCTGGTAAAATGACCATTCTTAATACATCTTCCCAAATTGGAATCATAGCCATCTAGAAGTCTCAAATCTGTAATCCACTGACAAAATAATAAGTGACTCTCTTTGGACAGTGTATAAGCTACTTTTGGATTCATTAACCTCTGTGATCTGACATTTTCAAATAGTTCAAGTTCTGATCACCTACAAATTTGGGCAAGATCTAATCGCGCTTTTATAGAATCTTTGGTCTTACCTAGTATATCCAAAACTATATGAAATAAATTATCAAAACATTTCTTCTAAATATTCATGAAATCCAACATGTGGTGGATGAATAAATCAAACCAATATGGAATATCCCAAAAAATGATCTGTTTTATCCAATTATGTTCTTTCCCAAAGCCCTGAATTTTTTGTTGGTTTACTATTGGCCCAAATTTTATGGGAGGCAATGAAAATAAAGATGTTTTTAACTTTGTACCTGAGACCATTTTTTGATTTTCATCCCTCTCAATTGTGCCTTTTCTGAAATTATATTTTTTCATCTAAAAAGGATGATTGGTTGGAAGAAATCACTGATGATAGTTAAAATAACAAGGTTTTTTTCCATTAATGAGCATAAAGGCTTTGTTGTTTTTCATACAGTAAGGAAATGATTTCAGACCATGTGAACTCCAGTCAGATAACATACCATATACCAGAAAACACTAATCATCCACATCAATGCAGCTTTTAAAATGAAATTTTGCTTTGTAGCAACATCATATGTACTAACACCGTTACTCCACAATGTATTTAACTCATCAATCAATGGCTTCAAATAAACATCAATATTCTTTTTCAGATGTCCTGGTATTAATAAGGTCAAAAATATATAGGACTCCTTCATCAACATCCATATAGGGAAATTTTACGGAGTTATAAAGACAGGCCAACATGAATATTGACTACTATAAGAACCAAATGGCTAAAAACTGTCAGTAGAAAGACCCAATCGCTTCTTTCAGACTTCTAAAGAAAAATATGGATACAGACGATCAAAATGTTACCATGAATCACTATCAGATGGATGATTCAAGCTTTTATCGGTTGAAATATTGGTTTTTTTCCATGACATCATTGATGCAATGTTCTGAGCCATAAATAAATGTTGTAGCCTGGGTGTAAGGGGGAAATAACTCAACTACTTTACAGAAATTGATCCAGACTTCCCTGGTTGAGATTCTTTATACCTTTATTGTCTACATGTGGGACAATTGTCCAATGAATCATTTACATGAAAATTTCTCTCATCGAAATCACAATAAAGAGTCTGCTTGGAGGTATAAAAAATCATTCTCGTGCATACAAGAATGTATAAGCATACCTCCAAGTAGATTATTCATTGTGATTTTAGTTTGAGAAATATGCAAGTAAATGATTTGTCAGACAAAAGAGCCCCCTTTTCGTCGATGAATCGTCTTCTTGCAACTATCACCACCTGAAAACATTATGAAAAATGTGGTCCTACGAATGCATATTCAAACTCGTGCATACTATATTAGATATGCATACATAAAAGCATACTTTTCATAATGCTTTGAGTCGGTGAAAGTTCAAAGAAGAAGAGTCATCGAATAAAAGGAGTGTCGTTAATCCATTAGAAATTGTGCCAAATTGTTACAAGTTATTAAGAGTTATTACAATTTATTATAATTGATATTATTCCTATTAATTCCAATTAATTCCTATTAATTCATATTAATTCCTATAAATTCCTATTAATTCCTATTAATTCCTATTTATTCCTATTAATTCATATAAATTCTTATTAATTACTGTTTATTACTATTTATTCCTATTTATTACTAATTTTTACTAATTATTCCTATTTATTACAAATAAATCCTATTTATTACTGATTATTCCTATTTTCCACTAAATATTCCTATTTCTTACTAATTATTACTATTTATTACTAATTATTCATATTTATTACTAATTATTACTATTTATAACTAATTATTATTAATTACTATTTATTCCTATTTATTACTAATTATTCCTATTTATTACTAATTATTCCTATTTGTTACTAATTATTCCTATTTATTACTAATTATTCCTATTTATTACTAATTATTCCTAATTATTTCTAATTATTCCTATTTATTACTAATTATTCCTATTTATTTCTATTTATTACTAATTATTTCTAATTATTAATAATTATTCTAAATTATTATTAATTATTCCTAATTATTCCTAATTATTCCTAATTATTCCTAATTATTACTAATTATTCCTAATTATTACTAATTATTACTATTTATTACGAATTATTACTAATTATTCTTAATTATTACTAATTATTACTATTTATTACTAATGATTACTAATTATTACTATTTATTACTATTTATTACAAATTTAACCCTATTTATTACTATTTATTCCTAATAATTAATAATTATTACTATTTATTACTAATTATTATTATTAATAACTAATTATTACTATTTATTACTAATTATTCCTAATTATTCCTATTTATTCCTAATTATTTCTATTTACTCCTAATTATTCCTATTTATTTAAAATTATTCCTATTTATTACTAATTATTCTTATTTATTACTAATTATTCCTATTTATTACTATTTATTCCTATTTATTCCTATTTATTTCAAATTATTCCTATTTATTCCGAATTATTTATATTTATTTATAATTATTCTTATTTATAACTATTTATTGTTAATTAGTCTTATTTGTTACTAATTATTCCTATTTGTTACTAATTATTACTAATTATTATTTTTTATAACTAATTATTCCTATTTATTACTAATTATTTCTATTTATTCCTATTTTTTACTAATTATTCCTATTTATTACTATTTATTCCTATTTATTTCTAATTATTCCTATTTATCACTAATTATTCCTATTTATTACTAATTATTCCTATTTATTAGTAATTAATTCTATTTATTACTAATTATTCCTATTTATTCCTATTTAAAACTAATTATTCCTATTTATTACTAATTATTCCTATTTATTACAAGTTATTCATATTTAATACTATTTATTCCTATTTATTCCTATTTATTACTAATTATTCCTATTTATTCCTATTTATTCCTAATTATTCCTATTTATTACTAATTATTACTAATTATTCATATTTGTTACTAATTATTCCTATTTATTACTAATTATTCCGATTTATTACTAATTATTCCTATTTATTACTAGTTATTCCTATTTAATACTAATTATTCTCATTTATTACTAATTATTCCTTTTTATTACTAATTATTCCTATCTATTACTAATTATTCCTATTTTTTACTAATTATTAAAAATTAGTATTCATAATTTCAATTTATTATTACAAGTAAATACTGATAACAAAACAATGTAAACATAATTTAATTACAACTAATCAAAAACAATAAAAATAAAAATAAAAAATAAAATAAAAACTAAATTAAAGAAAATATAAATACCTTCAAATTTGATCTCCTATTGATGTAGATGGCTTCACAACTTCTTTGTGAAAAAAAACTAACACACAAATTTTCACTCGGAAAATAGAGTTCACAGAGAGAGAGAAAGTGAGAATTGAGAGGAGGAATTGACAAAACAGATGGGGGTATATATAGGTTGGATTAGTTGCGATGGGACTATTTATGACGGTTAAATCGTCGCGAAAAGTATTTTTGTGATGGGTCTCGTCGCAAAAACCTTCGCCCGCATTAATTACAGTCGGTGGTTAAAAGAGTATTTGTGATGCGTACTCGTCGCATAAGGTACTTGTCAACACACTTTTTACGACGGGACAACATCCTGTCGCAAAAACCTATTTACCGCGGTCCGGTATTTGGGACGGGACCTGTTGGAAAATACTCTCCAACTGACACACTATTTGCGACGGGGGGATTTCCCCGTCGCAAATAACCTTCCTGCGGTTTGGCGTGCAAACCGCGCCTAACTTTTTGCGACAAGACCCCAAATCTCATTGCAAATAATCTATAGGATGGGCTATTTGTGATGGGATTAATTCCCATCGCAAATATCCCATTGCAAAAGGCTATTTTTCCCGTAGTGGTGGGCGTGCATGAGGCTGGAAATTCACAAAGCACTGATAAAAGGGTTGTGGGGTGAAAAGCACTGATAAAGATGGGGGAGCGCTGTTAGAGGTGTCATGAAAGCACTAATTAAGGGGTTGGGCATATGGATGTCCAAAAAAATATATTTTTACCCCCTTTAAAAGCACTACCTTTATCAATACTAAAAACTCGCAGTTAAAGGGCCCCATTAAGAGCACTAAAAAACGAAATGTTAAAAGGGCCCTTTAACAATGCTAAAAAATTCTTGTTAAAGGATCCATTTAACAGTGGTTTTTTAGAACTCATAAATGCTTCAAGGTTTTAACTGTGCTACGATTGTTAGCACTTTTTTAGCACTGATAAAGGCCTATTCTAGCACTCTTAAAGACCTATTTTTAGTAGTATCTATAGATTCAACCTATGATGAAGAGTTAATGACACACAGAGATACTTTATCTATATATATTTTATTATTATGTCGAGAAGGTACCTTTGAGGAGATATCCATGTGATGAAGCTAGGAATACCACATGATTATGACTTGGATAATTAAGAAAGAATGTGGAGATTGAGGTTTAATTTGAATGAAAGAACTTCACGAGATCTTATAGTACCATGATGGATATTAGACTACATTATAGATTATTAAGTAAGAAAATAAAAGTAGATTTTCAAACTTTAGTGGGAAATGAATGAATAATGAGGCTCATAATCAGAAAATGAGGTTCAGTTTTTTCAAAGCAATTGTATTAAATTTTTGAAGATATTATGGATGTTGGGGAATACTAGAGAAGAAATAGATTCTTATGAATAAAGGAATTCGGTGGAGAAAAAAATTGGAAGAAATCATGAAGGAAAGGATTTTATATCACGTTTTGATTTAGTTCTAAATGGCATTATTGGATGGTTTTACTAATGCATCGTGATGTAATGTAATACCTCTCATACAATAATGAGTAAAAGTCATGGAAGAGTTTACTCTTATGTATGAAATCAAATGGTAGATTTAGTCATCATACAATGAAATATTTTTATTTTAGGGACATTAAGGTCATTTTATACCATAATGTGAATCGAAGATTTTTTGGTGTAGGGATGTCTAAGTGAGTTGAAAATTATCACCCCATAATCCATTGCATTATGTTGCAGCAAAGGATTTCAGACCATAAAGCACTGATTCATGAGAAGTTATGTGTGGCTATTTAGAAGGACCCCCCCCCCCATGCTACAAAGACTTTGGTCATAGAATAATATATTTTTCATAAATATTTAGAAGAATAAATACTATTTCAAAACACTAGTTTCCATTCTAAAATGATGGAGTGGATTTTATAAATTAGAGGATTGATTTAAGTTGAGAAATTTGTATTTGAGGTTTTTGTAATAGGGAATCATATCATGTTATGGTATTCTATATCACACCATGATAATAATTCCCAAATTATGATATAGTTAATTCATTAAATATCCATATATCATATTTCATATCTTTTAGGGTTGAAATAGTCTACTAGATGAATTTGACCTAGGGTTTAATATATATAACATATGGAAGAAGATAATTCTATTTGGGACTCATGGATCAATCATGATCATTGATGGAGAAATAAATATATGAGATATACGAATAAATATATCATACCTACTATTATATAAATGCAGGCTCGTCTTAAGAGGTAAAAGAGACAAGATGATTGTTGTGAGATCATTGAATAAGATGTTGTATGACTCATGTCATTTTGGGATCTTGAGATTTGGAGGGAACTTGAAATTTTCATCTAATTAAGGGATACTTCATAGAACCAGGTGTTGAACCAAGATGACTCATGTTTAAACATATTTAAGAGGTGTTTATGGAAATGTAAGAAATATTGGTGGGTGACTGATATCTCAAGATTTAAGTAAAGTAGGACCAGAGCATCTAGAGATGTTGTTACAACCAACGGCCTGCTGGTGGGGCAGGAAGTATCCCTATTACCCAGAAAGAATCACCATCCAACCGATGAACCTACACAGAGTGGCTAGTGGGATTCCTTTTGTAGTGGTTTAGTGAGGTTCTTTTAGTCTTTTTATCCACTAATTCCCCCCATCAAGATTAATATTTCTAGCTTTAATTTTAGATATCCATTCAGTTAATATCCCCTCTTATCCTCTATTTATGATTTTACCTTGATCTAAGGTTGATATAGAAGATATCCCCTTGAAAATACAGAAAATATCCTTTATTATTCATCAATCTTGGCTCTCTTATTCCTCAGTTGGTGGAGGATCATTATGTCAATCATTGTAGATGTTTCCTCTTGTTAATTCTTAGAACCATTGATCCTTTGGTTTCTAAATTCTCTTTGAACCAACTTATCTTTATTTATCATTATCATTAATTTTTCATTGGCTAGATCTTGATTATATAATTAGATGACAATTCCACCAGATGTTAGTGAAATTGTCCGAGAAAGACGGGGATCTGGATTGGTATGACTATAGGATGTCCCATGATGATTAATGTGTGTTCTTGTTCAGTGTTTCATAGAAGTTATATACCTTAGTGTTTCCTTTTATTAATTTTTGTAAATTTGAGATAAATCAACTATTGTATCATGGAAATGAATTGGTGATTTTTCATTACCTATAATCGAAAGTTTCCATGTGTGGTCAAACTCTATTGGATGACATTACAACTAAGTTTCATTACTTGGTTAATTTATTATAGAGGTTACAATTTCATTATATTAAATTTTCCTTCATATCATTGTCATGTGATAGGGATTTTTTCTGGAATGATGGTAGAGGAGTTTTACAGTCCTTCCATGGTGGTTGATCGTTGTCCTAGCTAGTTTGTGATAAGCGGTAAGTCCTTCAGCAATTAGGCCTTTCACCTTTGGTTGGGAATTTTCTTAGAATATTTTAACTAATTATAACTTAGCTATAATTAATTAATTTGGAATTCTTGGTCATGAGTTAGGACCTCATGGAAATTTAGGGAGGTTAAATGGATTCTAATGGACTCAATCAAAGCAACTATACTTTTCTTGTATGGGAGTTGGCTCCATTTGAGCTGGGTGGTCTCGTGCACTCTACTTTATATTATTATGCATGGTTTATTTGTATGGGATAAGGGGTTTTCATCAACAGGTAGAGGAAATTTATTTTTTAACTGTTTTATGAAATTTATTTCATAATTTTTCAATGAACCTTATACATATCCTAACTACATAATTATCCTTAAGTCATAAATAATTAAAGGAACCATGTCTAATATTACTGAACCAAATTCTAAGGTCCAAAATAGGACCATGGGCACTACCTTGATTTTGGCTACCAATGGCCAAGTATTAATCATAGATGAGTGTATGTGATCATATGTATGTATCTATGTAGTTAATGACACCATGTTTTCTATTTGATCACAATTGTGTGTGTGTATCCCATGAGTTGATGTTTGATGTTTGATCACATATGGGTGCGTGTGTATCCCATTAGGCCTTTATATGATTATTGATTCCATGATTATGCATATGTATCTTATTATACTATATATGATTATGATGATCGCATGTAATTGTACGTTTCTACTAAATTCTCATAATGACAATCCATATTCTAGATTTATATGCTTTTCTCTATTGTATGTATTACCTTGCCTTTGGAGGAATTTATTTGGTACTCAAAATTACTTGTGATGATGATGAAGATCGAACTAAGTATAGGGTATGGGAATGATGTCCATGAGTAAAAATCCATGGTTGTGGCATTGTTGGTATGATATCCCTAGACCTAACCCAAGTCATAGATAGGATACAATGACCATGAGGCCTAGCCAATGATGGAGTCAGGATACAGTGACCTTGTATCCTGATCTAACTCAACACCTTACGACTATTGAGAGATATGTTCACCAGCCATGATGTTTAATCTATGCAAGATATGGATCATGAAGGCCTTCTAGATTTACTTGATACACATTAGCTTGGTGGCTTCTAAGGGATACATTAGGTGACCTTGTGGTAAACTCTATTTCAAGACTCTAATATGAATAATTTTATGATGTGGATCCAAAATAGTTAATATGGGGGTTCATGGAAGCTTAGTAAGCACAAGATTGTTTAGCAATTGGGTTTTTTATTTCTTACTTATGCTTTGGTGATTATGTTTAATTCTTGTGTAGTTTATGTATTAGTGATTAAATTTCTACTGAGATTATCACATGAATTTACATTGTATTTACTAGTTCTCTATTTAACCAAGTCGGTGGTGTCCTACTGAGTTTTACTCATAACCAACTTGGGAATCCATTGAACTTGGGTACCCAATAAACCCTCACTTATTATAGGTATAGGTTGGTATAAAGATTGGGTTAATCATTGAGAATGATATCTTTCTAAAAGTCAAGATATTGAGAGGTAGTGAGGGTTATAGTTGGGTGCATAGCCTATTTTTACACTTATTTGTTTCTATCATGTTTATGGGATTGACCTGGTGGGTGATCAGGGCCCTATATCTAGGTAAGACCAATAAAGTATATTTTTTATTCATTCATTCATTACATATAGTATTATTATTAGTTTCCATGTACTCTGATTGTTTATTGTTACATTTTTTGGTTATTTATCTATTATTTTTCACTTTTATGAAGTTAATTGTCTCCACAAGATCTAATTTAGACCCTCACTTCTAGTTGGAAAAATTTGGAATATGGGAGGCACACCATAGGTTATGTGTAAATATATATCAGGCCTGGTGATTCATGTTATGTTGTATCAAAAAGGTATTAAATATGTATTGTTTTATTTATTTGGGAAGTTAGTATACATGTGGTATAATAAAGTGTTAGATCTTGTGATAAAACATAGTTAAATGCATCAAAAAAACATTTCTTGAGTAAATTACAGGTTACATTATATTCATATAAGATCATGTGATATTATAGTGTGGTGCACCTATATGATGATGATGAGGACAATAATGATGAAACCATCCCTCTACACAAATAGTGCAATAAATCTTGTTGGTTTGTTGTTGAGTGTCAATGACTCCTATGAAAAATCTTATTTGATTTTCTATTATATAGGTCTGATTAAATTAAGTTTCCAACTATATCCTATGTGGATTCATCTATATATCACTTAGTGGCATTTTGTTAACTGAACCAGGAATCTATGGACTCTATATTTGGATAGTCTAAGGGTGAATATGTTAAGAAATATTTGTGGAGATGATCCTGGGTGGCATTCCATAAGTTATAACCCTTAGTGAGATAATTTTTGGGTTTATGTAGAAACCCATTGTGACATCTTAGTTGTGAATCTAGTTACTAGTGAGTTGGTACCTCGTACTACATAGGAGTAACCTAATTGAATATGTCTCTATATATAGGAATATTCAAGGTTATTTCCTGAGGGGAGGATTTCATTAAAGAAAATTATTATACATTTGAATAACCTTTGTAAGTCTTAGAGGAAGGTATTTCAAATTTCCTTGCAACCTTAGATCATAGAGAACCTTGAGTTCTATTACTAATAATATGAGGTTTTTGTTGAAATACATAATTTTTTTGGCACCAAACCTATTTAGTTCTGAGTGTACCTTAAAATGCATGATGAGAATGTGATTTTATGTTTGTGTTCCAAGATTGATGCTTGGGTGGTGGTTGAACATGTGGTGGATCAAAGACTTTAGGATATACTTGATGTTAGATGGAGAAATGAGGGTTCTCAGCTTAGTGTAGATAGAACCTTGTAGAGTGTGGATAGCTAAATAGGCATGTGATTCAAGATTATAGGTCTATATCTCACGGGTAAATCTCTCTATATTGAGAAATAATTTTTCTACCATTCCTTATTGGTAAATCCTAGATGTTCAAGAATTCATTTCTATAGTTACACATGGTTCAGTTGAATCAGATGAAATGGGGTGGTGAGTGGACCCTTGAATTTTTTAAGGTTCTTTAGATGAACTCATAAGTGGTAGTGGTGGAAGTTCACTTACAAATTTATTTCAGAGTCACCATTTCATGTTGAAATTTTTGTGTTTTTCATAAATATTATAGGGACTAGAATCCCAAAAAGTGTTTTGTATAGATATGTCTCTATGGTAGGAGAATAATGGATCAGGGTACCTTTATGTGGTCAACCCAAGTTTATCATCAATGGAGATGTCAACGTTTAGTATAGTATCTTGTATAATAGGATGATACCCCTGGGTAAAAGGTCATAAACCATGAATATGATACTAAAGAGAATAACTCAAGATTATAATGGATCATTGGATGTAGTTAACTATGTTTTTGTTAATCCAAGTTTGTGCAGTTCTTATTGCTTGCTCAACAGTCAGGTATGAATGGACGGTCATGTTTTTTCATTATGTTAGGTGATGGAATAGTTAAGGGATGGGTAGACAAATATACTCACTATGATTTGAAAATAAGTAAACTATTATGGTGATGAGAATTTATATGGTTGAAAGTGAAATTCCTATCTTGTGAAAGTGTCATTTTATTGCGTAAGACTGGTCATTGGATGATCATGGTGACTCTAGAAGGTCGATGTATGGTGTACCCAAGGGATTCTGAGTCTACAGTGAACGACTAATGTTTATTTTAGAGGTTTTTATAGATGTATTCCATATATAAGCTTTGGAATTAGTGTAAATTAGTGTGGGATGAGATACAATTGGATCATTAGTGCATTGGTGAATGGTTGAGAACCTTGTGGTTGGTATAAGTGGTTAGTAAACCAAAGGGGGGAATTCCTTAAAAGTTATTTTATAATTTAGTAAATATGTTGGAATGATTTTAAAATGTATATAAGTTTTAAGGTATCATTATCAGTGGCTTTATATATTATCATTTGTTTAAGTATATTATTTTGTAGGAAGTCAACCGAAAGAGTACCTACAAGTGTATTCATCTCAAACTGAATGTGGTGGGATAGAACCACATCTACCTCATTGTATCAGGTATTAAAGAGGTGTTTATGAATCAGTTGGGTCCTCTACGTAATGTAAATTATGCTTCGGTTGCATTCGTCAGTAGAGACTTTTTGGTTCAGATCCGAACTAGGAATGAGGTTTGGGTATTGACACTTAACCTATGCTTTAAACAAGATAGAGTTGAACGATACTGATTATGTCATTGAATTATTAAAATCTTGTTCCATATGGAAATTTTTATGGTGGTGAGAACTATAAGGATTTAGGAAGAACATTTGATTAAACCACAGTGTGTCGAGTTCAATGGTTATAGTGATCACCATCTCGATGATGAAGGATAAATAGTTTTTGGATTGGCTTCTAGTGTTCGTATGTGGAGTCTTGTTTAATATAATGATAGGAATTTTGGAATGATCATGGCCTTATGGTGGTGAGTTTGTTTTCAGGGATTTAATTTAGGTAACTCCTTGTGGATAATGATCGGGGTTGATTGGGAAGCATGATTTTCATGCTACCAAAACTTCTTAAGGACAAGAAGTGAAATGGTGGGGAGATTGTAATAACCCATGTCATTTTGGATAATTAATTTCAAAGGGTACATTAATTTTCATCTAGTGTGAGTATCATTCAGAAAATTTACTGTTGAACTAGGATGTCTCATGTTTAGACATATTTAAGATGTTTTTTGTACTTCAAAGAAATCTTAGTGGGTGACTCAGAGATAGAGTTTTTAGTAGAGGAGGCCTGAATCATCTAGGGTAGCTGTCACATCCACCAGCTAACTAGTAACCCCCACGAACTAGACAGTGAGGCAGTCAATAGAATTTAAACCTATAAGGGATCACCGAATAGTCAGTAATCCAACATTGAGTGGTTGGTGTCACACTAGCTAGCTGGTGTTGCACAAAAGGAAATGGTTCGATGAGGTTATTTTGGTTATTTCTGCCACTATGGACCCCTTAGGATGAATATTCCATGCTCAAATTTTGTAGATCCATTAATCTATGATATCCAATTATCCTCCCTATATTATTTCCCCTTGATTCTAGGCAGATCTTGTTGATATCTATCGGAGAATCTGTCTAAGATCCTTCATTCTTCCTCAGCCTTGGTTCCCATATTCCTCATATGATGGTAGATCATGGTGACATTCATCATGGATGTTTATCCTTGGTAATTCTTATCCCATTCAATCCTTTGGTACATAAATTATCTTTGATCCCTATTATATTTTGTTATCTTGATCATTTATTGATCATTAGTAATATCCCAATTAAATTACTAGATGATAATTCCTCCAAATCTTGGTGGAATTACCCGAGAACAATGGGGATTTGTATCGATAAGGCTAGAGGATATACAGTGATGATGAATGCATATCATTATTGGTCATTTCATTAAATATATTTCCTTTCATGTTTCCCTTTATGGTTTTTGGTCGATTTGAGAAAACCAACTATTATATCAGGGAAATGAATTGGGTATTTTTGATACCTTAAAATCAAAAGAGTGATGGGACTGGTCAAACTCTGTTGGATGATGTTGTGTATAAGGTATATCACTTCATTAATTTTTAACATAGGTTATTATTTTGTTATATTATATTGTACTTTGTCTCATTATCATGCAATATGGTTTTTTCTAAAATTATTTTAGGGGAGTGTTATAAACCTTCCATGGGTGGTTGGTCATGGTTCTGGTTAGGCATTGGTAACGGATAAGTCCTTGAACAATTATTCCTTTCACCTATGTTTGTGAGGTTTCTTGGAATCTTTTAATTAATTATAATTTAGTTATAATAAATTAATTTGGAATGCTCATGCATGATTTAGGACCTTATGGTGATTGAGGGAGGATGAGTGGACTCCAATGTACTCAAAAAAACCAGTTATACTATGCATGGATTGGAGTTGGATCTGTTTCAGGTAGGTATTTAGGTGTACTTTACCATATGGTATTATTCATGGTTTATGGGTATGTGATATGTGGTTTCTAACATTATGATAATGATCCTTATCTCATAATTATGTTATAAACTTCAAGCAATGCTTAATTTTTTAATGATCTTCAAGTCTTAACTAATTAAAGAAACCATGCCTAATATAACTAAACAAAGTGAAAAATCCATAATATACCCTTGCACACTGGCTCTATAATATTCACTGATAGTCATGTCTTGATCAAAAATAAGTGAATTTGATCTTGTGTGTGTCAGTGTGTAGACTGTGAGACCAAGTTTGGTGTTTGATCACATGTGTGTGTGTGTCTGGTGAAACCAAGTTTAATTTTGATCAAATATGGGTGTGTGTGTGGGCCATAAGATCCTTATATGATGATTGATTCCATGATCATGTTTATATATCTTGTTAAAAAAAATTTTATAATGATTAAAACATGTAATTGTATGTTGCAACTAAATTCTCATGATGACATTCCATATTCTCCATTTATAGGTTCTACCTTATTGTGTTTAAATTACCTTTCCTTTATATTCATTTCTTTGGTACTCGAGATAGGTGGACCATCATAATATGGTTATTCCTTATAATGTGATTGTGTATGTCTTGTGATGATGATGATGATGGACCTGAGTAAATAACCCCATTTTATTTGTGGCTTGGTTTGAGAAATCTTGACGATACTTGTGATCTTAGTGAGTATCGGTTATGGTATTTTTTAACAACCCTATCTAAGTAAATCAGAATTTTGATGTGGATTGATCTAGTTTATATAGATTTATATATCAGGGAATAAATTTTCCTAATGCTAAAAAGTTTTTTTAATTGGGATGAAGGTCTTCTGAAGTTTTTTGGTTTGAATTTGAGAGAATATTTGTTTCACGTAAATGATTTTTTAAAGGGTATATTCACATGGCCATTTATGTTACATATTCGAATTGGTGTAAGGAAATTCATATAAGTGGTTAATATAGACATTTATTCTATGTATACAATTCATGTATCTAATTCATCCACATAACCAAATATGTTATATATCCAAATGAACAACAATTCCATTTTGGAATTCTTGTAGATATTTTCAGTCATGTAGGTGGTTTCTAAGAACTAAGAAGTTGATTGGTGACATAGCTAAATTCCGACTCACATGGGAAAATATTCTACACAACTGATTTCATATGAGACCTAAGTAGTTGATTGCTACATAACTAATTGGGAATCTTTATAGATTCAATTTAGAGTCTTCACAGCATAAATATTATTTTTGTAGGTTTCTAGATATAAGTATTATAAGGTGTCTTTATTATATTGTTTCATGGATAGTTTTTAAGGCCTCCATAATAATAGGCTTTGGTTTATAATTCCATGATGTATATGAATTTTTTGACTATAGTTATAGAGATTTTGGGGCTATTATGATTAAGTGTTTTTCATTTTACTAGTTAATGTATCAGAATATTTTGACGATCTTTATGTGTGAATAAAAATAAGGATAGGAAATTTAGGGGAGTCACAAGAAAAGTTATGTTATTCAGTGATCAATATCTGATGACAATCATGTCTTTAAAAGGATGAATTTGGGTCTAAAAATATTCGTGCAATGCTATCAAGATTGCACTATGGGAAATTATTAATAACATTTTATTTTTGGATTATGGAAGTGTATTTTCATCTTCAGTTTCCCAAGAAACCTGGTTTATTTTCTGATATTATTAATTTTGTAAATCATATGTTTTTTACTATAATTTGAAACTATGATGTTGGGTGTGACTCCTGACATGTGTGGTGGCGTACCGCATGAATGCTTATAAGAGGATTTCACGTGGGGATATAGTGAAAATAACATGTGGTTGGGGGAATAATCATCCATCATAAGGAGTGGGATTACTCATTGGATCTGAATCTTCCAAAAACTATGTTTTTCTTGATCTTTCATTTTTTTATGAACATGTGAGACTAAATTTTTCTGTTTTGATGGGATCATACTCTAACAATTCAGAGAGGTTTATTTTTATTGTAAAAACTACCATCCACTTATTCAACCCCCTAGTGGAGAAAATAAATCCTACTAGGAACTTAAATTGGTATCAGATCCTAGGTTCCCTATATAAGAAACAATAAATTATCCATTGAGCCATGGATAATATCAATTTAGCAAACAACAGGGGTGTACCAAACTTCGATGGAAAAACTATAAATGTTGGAAGAATCAGATGTTTTAATATATATTATCTTTGAGTCTGGAAGTTTATGATGTGTGTAGTGTGATTTTCACTATTCATGAATAATGTTCAGATGAAATATACTGAAAAGGAGAGAATAAATTGTTGTTATCATATCATTATCAGATAAAGTATACAAAAATTTTATGGTATTATAAACTACCAAAGTCATCTAGAAAATATTGGGGAGTAGTTATCAAGGAAATGAGAAAGTCGAAGAGGAAAAACTATTGATCTTGAGAATAAAATTGTAAGACATTAAAATGGAAGAAGATGAATGTGTTGATGAATTATTTACTCATTTAAATGAAGTTATGAGTAATATTCAAATATTTGGTTAGAATATTGATGATTCAACAATTTTAAAGAAGTTTATGAGAACTTTTCTAGATACATTTGATCTAAAAAATATAATCACTTGAATATAGAGAATATATTTTTCTTTATGGGCTATATAATGTACTCATTTCTTATTAAATAAGAAAACTTTAAACATTTAAGAAGAATATAAAATAAGATATAGATTGTTAATCCCTAAGAAATATGAAAATTAATAATGATGAAGATGTTTCTTACTCAAGTGATTGTGAGAATGAATAAGAATACCAAAGAGTTATTTTATTTATTTCAAAAATATCTTATAAGGGAAAAAGATAGAAAAAATATTCATTCTCTAGTAGAAGTTATAAATGAAATTGCCATGGACGCTATTTAATTAGTTTCCCAAAGAAAAAATGAGAATATTATGAATCTGAAAATGATGAAAATAATCAAGAGGGAGATCCAAATATTCTTCAAAGGCTGGTCGAAGTAAGAATGTACTTTAAAGAAACAAAATAAGAAATATGATTTGTAAAGAAGATAAATATGATATATCTCATGTAGTGATCTTATTAAAGGGAAAAAATAAAAATTTAAAACTTGTATGGCTCATGTTCAGAAGACTTTTGATTCATATATTGGTGATAAATATTATTTGGGACTAATATATTATTGATACATTCTCAAATATGAAATCTAAGAATGTCTTGAGCAAAAAAACATGATCAAGAAAGAGAATAAAATTTTGGTAAGAGAGAATAGGAAATTGGATGATGAAAAATGTGATCATTCTAAAAGAGATATGTCTCTTGTAAAATAAAATAACAATCTTCAATTAAAAGTTGTTGAATATATGAAATTGATCAAAGATATCAAATAAAAACTCTCTTTTAATGCTGAAAAATATCAACGAAATAATAAAAATGTATTGATGTTGAGAAATATATAGAAAAATTTAATAAAGACTTCAAAAGATCTATTTAATTCAAGGGAGAATCCTCCAAATATGATGAAACTTTCCTCATAAAGTACTCATCTGAAAAATTTATTTCCAAAAAAATTGACCCTAACAATGTTGGTTTAAATATTATTTCTGGTCAAATATAGACTAAACAATGAAGATAAATTCACTAAAATAGTATCCTATGAAATAATGAGATTTAATGAAATTTATATTCCAAATCAGAGATGAAATAAGACCTTATAAATTAAATGGATGTCAAATTATGGATAGAAAACATCTAGATAAAACTATGATTTTTCAAAAAAAATAGATTTTAGGGTTATTTTGGGTGATATGGAATGTCCAGACATAAATCATATACATTTTATTATAACATTTCTTTACCCATGAGGAGACAATAACCAAGGGGGATCAGTTCCAATGAGAATAATGCAAATTCTAGAAGAATTCATTTTGATATGGGAGTTGACTATATGTTGAAAACACAAAATAGGTTCAATTTTCTTGTGTGGAAGGTGTTATCAAAAGGAAAATAATGTATATAAATGTATAACAAGCTTACCCAATCAATCCCATCTAAAAAAATGTAAATCAGTTTAGGTATGCAATGAAGAAAATATATTCTTGGTTGAAATTTATTTTAATGAAATCATGAAGGAAAATTAATAGATACTATATATTGGGTGTTCCTCCCGTATTACTTATGATATTAAAATTATAAAGAACATTGAGAAATAATAAATTTGTTTGGTATCATTTGGTAATGACACTTACTTTAAAAATAAAAGGTACTGGCATAGCTTAGTTTGAGAAAAATAATTTCAAATCAGATGATGTTCATTATAATAAAGGGATAAAATAAAACTTTTTAATTATTATCCAATGTTTTGATAATGTTCATGATGTAAAATTCAAAATAAATACATGTATCATTAAAATAAAAAGTGGTGTAAGAACTATTTCTCAAGATAGTAGAACTAATGGAAATTTATTTTTGATAGGTAATCCATCCAATACATATTACTTGAGCATAAAATATGAGAACTTGTTATGTCATAGAAGAATTGGGAATATTGGAAAAATGTTACTAAGTAATATTTTAAAAAATAAATTAGTAATATACTTTCCCAGTCTGAATAGAGTTCAAGATGTAATCTCTGGAACATGTCATAAGGGAAATATAACTCAAAAGACTCTCAATATGGTTGATATTACTTCAACAAGACCATTGGAATTGGTCCACATAGATCTTTATAAACCCATGTAATAGAATTATACCTGAGATGATCTTTATTTAATTTAGTTCATATATGAATTCACTTAGATGACCATATTTTTTTACCAATAAAAAGTATGAAGATGTTAGATTTTTCAAAATGTACAAAAGGTAGGTTGAAAAGTATCTTGGTTTATATATCATAAAACTAAGATCTAATAAGGGGAATGAATACATGAGTGATGAATTTGAAATTTATCTTAGAAAACATGTAATCAAGAATTAGTAATTCATACCCTATACACCAAAATAGAGTGGTGTTTTGGAGCAGAATAATATGAGCATTGTGTAAATGGGTAGAACTATGATGGTTGATAATGATGTTTCAATATAATTCTAGAGTGAATCAATGTGTACTACAGTACAATTTCAGAATATATTTCTCTTTAAAATCATAAAAAATGATACACCCTATGATATGTGGTACCAAAAAAACCTATAGTTAAATATTTCAAGGACTTTGGTAGTCTTTATTATATTAAAATAAAAGGAAGTGGGTTCGGAATATATAAAGAAAAGGGTGATACTGAAGTCATTATACGATGTTAATCTAGTTCAAATAGATATGGATGCTAGAATAATATATTATATAAAATTTTTGAGTTTTAGGATGTGAAAACTGATTAAAATATGTGTAAAATGAGTTAGTATATTCAATAAGATTTTGAGTATCTCATATAAAACAATGAGTATATTTTTGAAGAAATGGATGGAAATTTTTTTTAATTAGACTTTAAACAGTTGATGTTAATTTAGAATTATCTAGTGATGATTAAAAAGGTTTTGTTAGTAATAGAAATAAGTTTTAGATATTAAAGAAACATGTTGACACTGATAATATCATTGGGAATTAGAATTAACTTGTTCAAACAAAAAGAAGAATAAGATTTGAAAACCAAACAGCTCTTATATCATAGGTTGAATCTGGAATGGTGGATAAGTCTATTAATAATTATGAATGGGTAAAATCTATGAGTGAAGAAATCAATAAAATTTAGAATAAATCTATATGATAACTCATTCCAAGACAAAAAAAACAAAAAAAATTGATTGGTACAAAATGGGTCTTCATGAACAAAATGAATAAAAAAGGTGAATTCATATGGAACAATGCTAGATTTGTTTTCAAAGAATGTTCACAAATGGAAGTAAGGGACTTTTAAGAGAATTTTTTCGTTTCTAGACATGAGATTATAAGGATTTATTGGAAATGAAAGCTCATAATAATTACGAATTTTATCAAATCGGTGTAAAGTCTGCATTCCTTAATAGTAACCTTGATGAAGAAGTATTTATTAAACAACCAGAAGATTTGATTCTTTAAAATTATGTAATAATGGTCTTCATATTAAATAAGTTGTTTTATGGATTAAAACATACTCAAAGTTCTTGGTATTCTAAACTTTATGACTTTTTGAGAAAAATTGTGTTTTCCAAAGGCACTACTGATAGAAACTTTCACTTAAAGAAGGATTTCTTAAACACACTGGTGGTGACCATATATGTGGATAACATAATTTTTTATAGTAAAAATAGTTTCTTATTTTGGGAATTTTATATAGATATACCAAAGAAGTTTGATATGACTATATCATGGGAACTAAACTATTTTTTAGGATTACACATTGATTTAAACTCAGATCATATTTTTATTTCAACAGAAAAATATTCTATATAATTTTTGAGAATTTTATGAATTCAAGAATCAAAAGAGGTGTTTAAACCTATATATTTTTTTAAAAACATGAGTAAAAATGAACAATTAAATAATGTCTATTGGAATATTTTTAGAAGTATGATCGGTAGCTCTTTGTATCTCACAATGTCCAGACCATATTTTTCCTATGTAGTGACTCTCTGTGAAAGGTATCAAAATAAACCAAGGGAGTTAAAAAATATTAAAATTAAAATAATTATAAGATATGTAAATGGAACAATAAATTATTGGTTTCAATACAGGTATATTTTATATCTAGATATTCTTTCTTACTTTGATGTATATTTGGTGGGTGATTATATAGATCATAGATCCACATTAGGTGTGGTGTTATTTATTGGCGATGGTCGTGTCAACTAGTATAGTAAAATTTAAAACACAATAACCTTGAGTATACTCTAATCAAATTATGTGGTGGATACTCATAAAGTTACATAGGCTTTCTGGATGAAATTTTAGTTATCATATTTTAGGGTTTATATTTAGATACCATTAAAGATTTTTTTTTGTGATAATCATAGGGCTATTAACCTCTCAAAAAATCTAGTTCAATACACTTAGTCTGGTCATATTTATATTTGATATCATTTTATGAAATATAAAGTTTCTTCAAGTGAAATAAAACTATTATATATTTTCACAAAATAATAGATTTCATACATCTTTACAAAAACTATATTGAATGAAAGGTTCTTGGAGTTAAGACTAAAAATTTCTACTTAGTCTTCCCCATACACTTGAGAATTTTTTGTTTTAAGACCCCCTTTGGTCTTTTGTATTATGCTTCCAAAGGGGGATAGAAGTCATTGATGAAGGGGGTGTAAGTTATATGGGGTGTTTTAATAATTTCACATATCTAAAGATTCTAAAGTTGTTAACTTTATGATGATAAATCGCAGAAGGAGATCGTGATGAAGGTAGTGAGGAAGGTAGTTACCCAATAGGGTTATAGTGGGTTGTTGTTATGGTATTAAAATAATTATATCTACTCATATATAGTAAAGTTAGTAGCCCACTAGATTTAAATAATTTATCTTCAAATAATTCTCCTCATATGTGGTGAAGGGAGTAACCTACTAGAGTTGATGTAGTGGTCTTTAATAATTCTCCTCAAATATGTTGAAATGGTTCTGTTGATATATGAACCATGTGTTTATTTGAGGAATGGTAGGTTTTGGGGTTTCCAATTGATTTTCAACAAATCCAAAGGGGGATATGGAAGAACCCCATGTATTTTTGGATTTTATTGAGAAATATTGAAGATCCCATGGTTCTTGGTGAGTAAGGGTTGCTGTATTTTTTGACAACCTTATCAAAGGAACTCATAAGTATAACATATTTGGATCTAGTTTGTATGGATTTATATGTCATGTATTAATTTTTTTTGATTCTAATTTTTTTTTTTTTGAGGTTGGATGAATGTATTATGATGTTTTTTAGTTTTAGTTTGATTGGATATTGGTTTCACGTAGCCGATTTTGTAACGGAAAGATTCATGTATCCATTTATTCTATGTAGCTGAATTAGTGAATGGAAATTCACATAGGTAACTCACATATTTATTTATCCTATGTAGAAAAATAATGTCTCAAATTCATCTATATAACCAAATGTGCCACATTTACAAATGATCAATGTATCCATTTTGGAATTCATATAGAAGTTTTTAGTCATGTAGCTGATTTCTAAAAATGATATGGAAAATTAGTGATGTAACTGAATTTCAACTCACACAAGTCAATATGTTATATAGATGATTCTGGTTGAGAATTATATGGTAAATTTTAATGTTACTAACTGAGAATCTATGCATAGTTTATTTAGATTCTTCACAACCCATGGATTTTTTTTCTATAGGTTTTCAAATTTAAAGTGATATGATATGATTGTGTTATATTGTTGTGTGGAAAATTCTAAATGTATCTATAATAATAGGATTCAATTTATAAATCCATGATGGTGATACAGTTGTAGAATATAGTTATGTAAATAGTTGGGATATTATGATTATGTGTTTTTCTTTGTAGTAATCACAATAGTGTAATCTTTTGATGATAAGTAAGTGTGAATAAAAAATAAGGATAGAAAATTTAAAGGATTCAGAATCTAAGGTTTTTTCTTCAGTTATCAACATATAATGAAAATCGTGTTTCTAAAATACTGAATTTGAGTTTGAGAATATTTAGACAGTTATTTCAATACTAAACTATGGGAAATTATTTCTTGTATATTTTTTAGGCTCATGAAAGTGGATAATTATCTACTATTACTGGATAAACCTAGTTTATTTGGTGATCTTCTTCATTTTTTGTAATCATATTTTTTTTACTGCATCATGAAGTTATGATGTTGGGTGTGAATACTGAAAATGGTAGTGGGATTCCATATTAAAAATTATAATAGTATTTTACATGGATATATAGTGAAAATAATCATTGGTTTGGGTGAATAACAAGCCATGGAAAAGATTAGGATTTCTCATTAGAATCAAACCTTGTAAAAATTGTGTGTTCTTTAATATTTCATTTTTCATAATTGAGTGAGGTATATTTTTTCTATTTCTGGTGGATCATAATCTAATAAGTCATAGATGTTTATTTTTATTATAAAAACTACCCTCCACTAATTCACCCCCCCCCCCATCAGTAAAGGAAAGTGATCCTACCAAGAACTTTATTAAGGATAGAGTAAGGGAATGACAACCTTGAGGCTAGACCCATGACAATGGTATTGGGGATACAACAACCTTTTAGCCTTATCTAAGGCATAAATAGGATACAGCAGCCTTGAAGCCTGACCCGGGATATAGTTGGGATATGAATACCTTTTTTCCTGATCAAACATGACACCTTGTGACAATCAAGAGATATATTCACCATCCTTGAGGCATGATCCATGCGAGTGATTGAGCATGAAGGACTTATGTTATGACCTAAGACATATTATCCCAGTGGCTATTTAAGGATACATGAGGTGACCTTCTTATCAACTCTAATTCATGAATATTATATGACTAGGTTTTTGACATGGAGCTAAAGTAGGTACAGCTGGTGGTTCTTGATACATTATAAGTGAACGACCACTCAGAATATAGGTTTTATAATGCTTACTTGTGATTTGGTGGTTATTTTTTATTCTTTTATGGTTTATGTATTAGGGACTTAATTTCATCTGATCTTATCACATACACATACACTACATTTAATGGTTTGATTTTGGACCATGTTGGTAGTGTCCAACTGAGTTGTACTCTCACCCTAATTAGGTGTCCATATCACTTGGGTATATGAACGACACTAACTTGTTGTAGGTATTTTTTGTTATAAGTCTTGGTTTTATCATTGATCGGGATATCACACTATGAATATAGATACTTAGAGGTGGTGGGTCTTGGAGTTGGTTGTAGAGCCTCTTTGTGAATTTATTTATTTTTAATCTTTTATATATGATCATCCTGGTGGGTAGTTAGTGCCATGTTTTTAGGTAAGACCTCTCAAGTCTATTTTTTCAACTTTCATTAATTATAGATAGTATGATTATTCGATGTTTTTTAATTTAATTGTATATTGTTACATGTATGGTTATTTATATGTTACTATGTACTTTGAATGAGGGTATATTCTACCCATGATCCACTTTAGACAATCGCTACTATTTGGAAGCCTCAGGTCTATGGGGAGTAATTCTTGAGTTTATTTGTCACTCTGACTTGAACCTAGGTATTTAGTTCAGGGTGTTATAAAGGGCCACCCATCAAAGTCATGAATGAGAGAAGAAGATTTCAAACCGCATCTATTAAAATAGAGTCACTTGAGTAATATGGAGGAATAATCACACACATTGGTGAGTTTCTTGTTACTAATCTATTTCCATAATTATTATCATTGAGATTATTATAGAAGTTTAAAACCATATTTTTTACTTTATCCATCACTTTACTTTCTTATCTTTTATATTTATCATATGAAGGATTTGAACACATCATAAGTTTCTATTTGGAAATATACAACTCATATTTTTTTCTTAATTAATGAATAATTTCATATTTTCATAACAAATAATTATCATGAATAATGAATTTTTTTGAAAATTAATTGACATAAACGTTAAAACCAATATGAGTGGACCTTTTCATGTTAAATTTATAATTAATTTAATACAAAAATAATAATTTTACATGGTTTCTTTCTTTAACGAATGTGTTGATCATATGAATCATCATTCAAGTCATACTATCATTTCACTATGAGGAATGAAGTGTAGAATCCCACCAGTAGTGATCCACACATTTTATTAGGATCTAAAAGCATTTTTAATGGTACTCAAAGTGTCATTATGGTGGTAAAAATCTTCTTTTGTCACCGCCTTTGATCACCAAACAATCCATCAATGTTAAATGATTAATCTTTGTTCTTATCATTCTTGAGAAATAGGTAGAATTTGGGAGAAATTATCTTGATCTTGAGATAAAACCCTAGAGAAGTTCTTTATAGAGAAAATTCTCTATATAGGAAATCATTGTGCACAACTTTTTTTACAACCCTAGGAAAATGATATAATCAAGTATAAATAGTGCTAGGTTAGAGAATAATCAATTTCACTCCATCCTTATATTATTCCATTAATCCCTAGTTAACCCCATGTATAAATAATAATAATATCATTATTATTATTATTTATTTGACATGTGCTAAACTCATGGATAAAAATATATCATTTATTTAAATTAATACTTATTTAAATGATATTTAATATATCATTACCACCATACCTGATAAATCAGTCTACATTTACTGAATGTCAAATGATAAATATTATTCATTTGATAAATAAATATTTATTTATAATATTCATGGACTTGTGAATAAATATTTATTTAATATTCAATTCATACATCAATATAGTGACTGAATGTTTTTGATAAATAAATCCTAAATAAATATTATTTCTTGATATTAAGAATAATATTTATTCCAACTATTAAAAAAATATTTAAATGATATTAATGGAAACACTTAGTGTGTGGCCCTCTAAGATTCATCCTTAGTTACTGTGGGCTAGTTTTACTGAAGTCTAATTTCATCATCTAGTTGCATGTAAAGGCACCCAAGAGGAATAATTTAATGTTGTAATGATGAAATACATATAAAAATTATAATTAAGTAATATAATCCTTTTTTCATGATATCTCATAAAGTATTTTGGATACTAATATCGTTAACTTGTTTTCTTGAAAAATATTTCTTTGACTATCTAAAATGATCATGTCAATACACCATAGCAATGGAATTTACATTTGAAATTTTCACACCAATCAAAGGGTATATATATCAACTTCTATAAAGTTAGAAGGGACAAATGCTTCCTCAACTCATTAATTAATAACATATTATTTGTGATGTTCCCAATATACCCAACTACTCCCTAAATATACGTTATCATTGTTTAAGGAAATACATATAAGTGTGTGGGTCATGAAATTAAATAATATTATTAATAATGTTAATAGATCATTACATATTCTCACAGACTGGAATATCCAATAACATGAAAATATGTGGAATTCCTACTAGTGGGTATTTTCTCATAATCTTTTCTCTTGAAGATACTAAGTGATAACTTCATGAGATGAAGTCTCTTCTGCTTAAGATTACTCACACCTAAAATTCATCATACTATGTGTCCTAAAATTGAATTCTATTGGACCATAAAACAGTATTTAAGAATATCATCATTGAATTTCAAGTTTCCCATCATAATAGGAAACTTCTATGACCTTTTTCATTATGATAGATTCTCTAGAAAATTATCACACTAAAGTCACATATACTAACAAACAATATGTGATAAGGTATTTATTAATATTCAAGTCTGTGAATATTCAAGTAATCTAAAGAAAAAATTAGTTTATTATATAGAATAAACTGCAATAGACTCTCACTTACACTAGATCCAAACACTAATGTCTTTTAATCCATAATCTATCACATGATATACATGATTCTGATAAGAATGGATATAATTTTCTAGACTTCCACATCATTTTATGGATATTATTGGTTTTTCCACATGCCTTAATGGATAATATATTTTCTACAACTTTATTCCCTTAAAAAAATCCCTCAAGTTCTGATATCACTGAGTATCCACCTATTGTTCTGTTTTCAGAAATCATACATCCTAAATTATTACATAGTCAAATTTTATCATAAAATTATAATACTCTCACTATTAGTATAACCAGAAATAATATTATGAAATTTATAAGATACTTCTTAAGATTCATTAAAAGCCTCAATGTAATTAGATATAATAGATATGGAAACCATAGGATATAATAATTTTTTATTCCATATTAACTTATCTTTAATATGATACTAGATCAAATTAATCTAAATTAAGACTTTAATTAAATTCCATTTCCCACTAGTATTCTTATTTCTCCATACACCATGAACTAATCAGGTTATACTTTGTTAAGTACTATTGATAGTTCCAAATACATTTCAATGTAGCTATCTTAGATCTATTTGATATTCACCTACTATGCATCATCCATTAGAATATCACACACCAGTTTATATCGTGGAATATGAGATAGATTCCTTACACTTGATCTTGTGAAATTTTATTTATCTTAGTAATCTCTTCATATTTGAATGCATGTTATACTGAAAAGATTATATGCCAAAAACAATTTTTGAATTATTTCATCCTGTACAAATAATAATGTGAAAATATATGTGTTGTGACTATATTTAAAAATCCCATGGATCTAAATCTATAGATTTTGTTCCCTAGTACTTGGTTACAACTTTATGTCATATTTGGAGAAATGCATTCCTTAGTCTTAACAAAGTTAGTAAGAAATAACATCTATGTTTTCATATGTTAGGAATATATTTATATTAGAAAATTATAGTGATCCCACTAACCTCTTATAGATATTAGTGTCTCTTTTATTTCATATAAATAATATTTGATTAATATGCATGTTTTTATCTACAAATGGATCTGAGTAACTTGCATATCTTATTGGAATTCATTAATGTCGCAAACCCTTTCTAGTTATTCTATATAGACATGTTCTATAGGATCTAATTTTAGTTACATAATATAGATATCTTACATGAGGTTATCTCCTATGGATGTGGCCTTGAAAATCAATATCCCAATATAATGATCAAGGAAAAATGACTTGACATGTAGAATTGAAATGATTTTAGCATGAATATTGGTTCATAGGTTTTTTCATAAATTATGTTTATACATTGGTAAAAACCTTTAATAATCAATCATGATTTATTAGTATCATCTTTTACCATCTATATCTAGTTTCTATTGAATACTCGCCAGTAGTATCAAGTCTAGAAATATCCAAAATACAGAGCCCTCAATTTTGGTATATTGAATCCATTATTGAATTCATAAATAATTTTCAATTTTAGCATGTTTTTATTTTATTATTCCTTATAGGGATCATTATTCTGAAATAATAGTAAATATGTTTCAAAAACTACAATGAACATAAACCGCCTCTTTGGTTTTGTATTCCTACGTAGTATATATCCCAAGAATGTTCCTCCCACTGAGCTTAGTGGAATCTAGTGTTCATATACCAAATCACATACATCCATATCCTTAACCTCAAAGAATTTATTTATTCTCCCATTATCCAAAAATAAATTTTTTCCCCTCATAGAAACATAGTTTGTCATGACTAAAATTTAATATCCTTATTGGTTATAGGGTTATTAAATATGATGAACTCGATGTTTGATGTTTTTTTATATATGAAAATATCTTTTAACAAATAGTTTTCAACAAACACTTGAGTATGTGACATAATAAATTCTCATCATGGTATCCATTAGTCAATATGGATGAAAAATGAATTGTAATTTTTGAAACATTCCTTGGAAGAAATATGTAAGGCATACAATATATATAAATCTCATCATCAACCTTCCATTTAATATCATCAATATTTTATGTATATTTGGAAATGTGAGCTTATGAATAAATTCACTCTACATGTATATCATCAATTATTACTTGAATAATATTTTTTATGACAAGCCAGCTCAGAGGACCCTCTATATTTACCAAGTGCACTTATTTTCTTCACTAAAAATTTCTAAAATTTCTTTTAGGAATCTCATGAAGTATATGAATTTACCTCTAGATTATAATTAGAATAGTTCACGTGGACTTTTTGAAATAACTCTAAAATATATATGGTGTTCCATTATTTCTAAAAGATTATTTTTCAAAAACATGACAAGAAGTTTGTTAGTATACATAGTATCTTAGTTCAATAAAGACTAAAACACTTTTCTAAATATAATAAAGTCTACAAATATCAATTTTCTTAACAAATAATTTGATCTCCAACATTTTGTAAGTAATACTTATATATATTATTCTTCATTATTTATTATTAGATATTTATGATTATATAATTATTAAACTATTATTATAATATGAAAAACTATAACAACATACATTTCATAAATGAAATAATGTATCATTGTTTAAAAAGTAGACACTCATATAAATGATCTAGTAAAATTAAATAAAAAATAATAATGTAACTAAAATCATTCCATTGTGAAATCCATAAGTTGTGTGCTTCTCTAAAGTGATCTATGAATTTCCCTTCTTCAGCTCCTTTGATAATTACTTCTTGTGATGTTTTTAAATATAATTGGTTCTTGTTTTTTAATTAAATATATATGAAACCATAGATGAAATAAGTATATCATAAATTTTACATGTAATTAAGAATATACCTGAAGTAAAATCTATTGATTTCTTCTTCTTCAATTAATTACAATTTATTTTTCCAAGGACCTTCCATTACACATTAGAAGAAAATAGACTCGTATTCATTGCATTCCATTTAAATATTTTTCCTACTTGAGATATGTTCTAAATACACTATTGGATTTAGATCATCTATGGTATTTTTAACTTGGTCTTTCAATTTTATTACCATTAGGAGTATCTAACCCCATTCCCACCAATCCTTTTCCATCTAATGGAGCATAGAAAAAATATTACTAAGTGATTTATTCTTGTTTTTCATTTGGTCTTGGATTAATAAAGATGAAATTTATATTAAGGAAGATAAAATTATATTAATATATAATTTCTTATCTAATTGGAAGCCTAATTTTACTAGTTGATCAATATAATCCATTATTTTGAAGAAAGAATCGGTAGATAGATATCCTTCTTCCAGTTTACACTAATAAAGTGTAGTGAAAAATTCATTTATCTATCACTTCTATTTCTCCTTCTTGAATAAAATGGGATGATATATCTTGATATAAGTATCCATGTCCTTAAGTTGCAACATCAGATCAATGGAAATAGATGATAACACAATACAATAGATATAGGAAGAATCCTCCATGTATCTCTAATAGGCATCATTTTCACCTTCACTTTAATTCTATGAAATATGAATAGGAATGAGTCATTACAACATATAATACAAATTTTACAATATTTTAAGAGTGTAAAAACAACTATGTTGTTGTGGTAAATTTATACCAGTGAGAACATGCCTGAGTTAAGGAATGATTATATTATTTTTATATTTTCACTTTCCAGTCACACCTCGACCATTTTTATTATCAATTTTCAAATTAATTATTTATTTTTTATCTAGGAAGTGATTTTAAAGTGTAAATATATTGAAATTTTTAAATTTTTTAAATTTATAACAGGGAGCATGGTTAGCCTTCCTGGTTAGTCTAACCATAAAGCAACCATGTGAGAGGCCTTCAATTATTAGTAAAGATGTTTTATAAAATTGGTACAATATAATTTTAACCATTTAGACAAACCAAGCATGTAACTGGGTGTGCCCAGTGATGGAAAATGTTTGATACATGGTTTGGGTAAGCTAGGCAGAAACCATGTGTGTTTCCTAGTTTAAGAAAAAAAATTAAATTAAAATTAAAATTAAATAAAAATAAAAAATAATACCTAATATACCCATTCCTACTCCCTCTATCACATGAAACAAACCCATGGGTGTCTCCCCTCAAGAAACTCCTCCCCCCTACACCTCCCTCCTATCATCTGACCGTGGAATCCAACCATCACTCATGATTCTGTGTTCGATCTCCTCCAATTATCACTCCTTATCCTCCATTATCTTATGCTTGTCTTTTAATTCTGCTTTTCATTATCTTCCATATATTTTATGTTACCCATATGAATCCTACCCTAATTTTGGGTGTTTTATTTGTTTATTCTCGATGTTTTGGCTTCGTAATCCAAGATTGCGACCCATTCTAGCCACAGTTGTTGAAGATGATGAATTTATCATTTATTCTGGGTAGTTTTTTTCATTTTATTCTTATTTTTCCTAATTTTAATTAGGTGTTTTATGATTTTTTTTCTTTATATTAATTTTCTAGAGTGTCTTGGACCCCAATGCGGAATATTGCCACTATTTGCGTGGGTAGGGAATTCCAGGTAAGTTACTCTATATTCAAACAATTAAATTGAAAAATATAATTGTTTGATGGTTTTATTAGGTGTTATAATTATATTATGAGGTATATAAATTATAGAAAATGTGTTTTCTGGATGAAATTGGATACCTTAATGTTTTACAATTTTTTTTAGATTTTCCCATGGGTTTTCTTTAATGAAACATGTTTTAAAAATCTATTTTAAAAGGTTAAGTACACTAAGTGCTTGGTTTATCTTTCGAGTTATTTTATTTATGAAAACTAAAGACATAAAGGATGTTTTAGCCTTTTATTTGGTTTTACATGAAGGCCTAATGGAATTTTTGGTTTCCAAAGAGCTTCAAAATGGTTTCTAAATCCTTATTCATTTTTAAATACAACTTATAAACATAAACACATATAGATATATAGAGAGAGAGAGAGTCAGTGAGAGAGAGAGAGATCCTATTTATACATATTCACACAGGGTGTTTGAAAATTTAAATTGGTACAAGAGGTATTTATATAAATTTAAAGGTTTATATGGGTATTAGGTTAAATAGTGACTTAAGAAATTGAAAGGCTTTAGCTCAAAAATGGTTTTTCAAATGGTGAAGGTTTTTTTTCAAATAATTAGGCTTGGTTGGTGTCTTTGGATGTTTTTCACAAAAGTAAAAGACCCCCATATAATTACTTTAGTTTTGATAGGGTTATTATATGGATGGTTTCAGGAGGTGGTCTTAGTGTGTATGATGGATTTTCATGGTTGAGATGTTATATTTGTACTTTGTTCTTCACCTCCAACTTTTTACTATAGCCATAGGATCTTAGGAATATTAGTGGGAGTTAAGAAAGGGTTTATATTTAGTATTGATTGGGCTAACTAGATCCCACTAGTAGGAAATGACCATGGTGTAATGTGAAATCGGTGAGGAATAATCCATGTTAACCATTTTATAGGTATTTTACTTTCCCTCATCTTGTGATTTTTTTATAAAATCAGTTCAACTATTATGATTTTATTGGAAACTCATACATCATCACCTATTAATAGGTATTATTCTTTCCTCTATTTTGGTATCACCTTGTGATATTATTTCCACTGTTTATATTGAAATATTTATTTCATAACATTTTTATTTTAATAAATGGTTTATTGTAAAATATTTTATTCTTTGAAAAATGTTTTGTAAAATGGAAATGGAAATGGTTTTTATAAAATTATTAATATGATACTTACATTGAAAGGAAATGAAAAATTTATTTTAAATACATATATTATAAAACTATCATGAAATGGATTTCTCTTTAAAGGTAAGGAATGGGGTTTGGTTTCTCTATTATCATCCCTACTAAGATTATTTCTCAAAACTATATTAGAATTATTAGTATTAGGTCCAACTTATATTTAATGATCGCCCATGGTAAATCGAGGTTATTTAGTTGGATGGTGAGTGGCATAGTCATAAGGTAGTATTTTTGTAGATTTGTTTTATTATAGTTTTCTTTTATTGCATTTTCTATTTAGGATTTTACTGATTTTTATAGATAAGGGTAACTATAGCTAATAGTGACAAAAGAAAAGGAATTTTTGGAATGTTTTCCTTGCAAGAGAGTGAGACTAGGGTGGTGAGGGAGGTTTGTGGTGATTGTGTTGTTTACTAATTTCTTATTTTGTTGATTTCTTTATTGTTTCTTATATTTTTTATTTGGAATGGATTTGTGATGTATGGATGGTTCATTCCAAAATTTAACTTAAATTCCACTACTTGATTTATTATTTATTTATTTATTGGGAAAAATTGTTCCCAAGTGGTGATTCCTTGATTCCTAATAACTTTTTCCACCACATGGGGATTAGGAACGTCCTTCGGGACTTACAATGAATCAGGTCAGCATCTAACGAAAGGATGACTCGAGTGGGTTCATAAAAAATGTATTATTTAAACCTTTATTATTTGGGAAATATAGTTTAATGGAGATAAGACTATTAGGAGTTTGTTTGTTGGTGAAAAATCATATTTGGCCAACACTTTTTGTGTTGAGAATTGAGTTTCCAAGGGAATTAAGGCTTGACTATTATATTTATTTATAGTGTTTTAGTTCATTTAAATGATTTATGTGTTTTGATATAAGAAAATATTAGTGAAACAACATCATGCGGTTATCTCACATGGCCTAGAAACCTATGTGGAGCCCAAGTGCATGGTTCGACATGACTTCTAGTGGTGGTTTCATGCCTGACACATGGTCTGATAAACAATGTGGCCCAGTCAGGCACAACCACTAATCCTTCTTATGAAATTTTGATGTTGAGAAAATCTATTTATTGAAATTTTCTTGACATATTTTAGTTTTAATATAGAAGAATATTTTGTATTTCGAAAACTGATAATGAGGTTTCATGTTTGTAAAATTGGTTTTGAAAAATAAAGCTTCAAGATTTTGAAATTTTAAAATGTCTGAAATTAAACTATAAACTATCAGTTTTGTAGGTTTATATTTTACTAAAAGGTAATAAATGATCATTCTTAAAATGATTTTAAAGAGAAATTTTGAAATAGTTTCAAGTAGCGTATAGGGTTTTGGGGATTTAAAGTAAGATTTTATCTTGGAAATTTAGTTTTAAAGGAGAAATTAGAATTTTATATTAATTAAAGAATTTTTAAAATAAATTGAGAAGAATTAATTTTGTTCTTCAAAAGGAAATAATGACTTGATGTTTTTTTATTCATAAAAAAGGGTTAAAACATCATGGATTTGAAAGGATTTTGAAAGAAGTCTTTGAATATTTTTCTTGTAATTTTAAAGAGGGAGTCGGTTTTTTATTGGAATTATGATTTTGAATTGTGAGGATTATTCTTTAGTTTCTAGGGGTTTTTCCTCTTTCCAATGATCTATCTAATTTTGGGTGAGTTGAATTTTTATGCATCTTAATTTAAATTTTATGTTTTTATTTTGATTTTACTACCCCTATATAGTTTATATAACATCCTGATCTAAAATCCACTAAACTAGTACTCTGAGCCAGTTCACCACAAGGCTGCAAGCATGCCTCCTCATATATCAGAGGCTACCGACTAGTAGTGAGGGACTAGAAGGTGATAGTGGGGAGACAATGTCTTTATTTCAGAGTAAACGAACAACAGAAATATCCAAGTATCATACATAGTGGAAAGTAAATAGAGTACGGAAGCAGTAAACTGAAATAGAAAGCTATAATAGTAAAATGTTGTAAAAATCCTGAACAACTATGAAATACAACACAATATTGCTCATCCACTAGGCCAACCATACAGATAAAAATACAAAGAAACTGAGTAAAATTATTGGGCTCAACAACTAACTCCAAGCCAACCCACGCACCTAATCTATAAACACTGTCGAACTGCAGTATCCTAGTTAGTAGAACCACTCGAGTAGCTTTGCTCGATCATGAAACATTTGGCCTTAGCCCTATCCACCATGCAACTCATGGTCAACCTGAAAATCAGACATAAGGTCTACATATACACCAAGGTGCACATGCTGGGGTGAGAAAGAATATTGGTAGGCCACCCCAATAAGAATCCCATAAATGTGATGATATATTGTATGAAACAACAATGTGATCAACCTAGCTAAAGCAAAACTAAATATAAGGTAAAACAAATGTGAAACTGTTGTCGAACTCAGGGTCCATAATCTCTGTTAATAAGGAAAGTGCCACCATGGATGTCCAAAACTATATGAATACTCATGTATAGTCCCATACCTATACATATATACGTAGATATGAATATTAATTGGTATGTGTATCAAAAAACATGAAACCACATTAGCAGTTTATCCATGGGTCCATAATCCCGATCTTCTGGACATCCTTTACAAGGGCATTGAGTCGGCCATCCTACCACTCAAGTCGTGTCTCATTGAGTCAATCTCTAGGTCTGTAATCCCATTGGAATGTACCTACTTTGTCCAATGATATAATTAGATCTTTGAGTAATCTATGTCACCACAGGGGGATTCTCATCCTACACCTAGGATCATTTGTACCCACATCCAATCACTAACTAGGATATTGTATACTAACGGTCAATCCTAACTAATCTAGAAGAGCATAATCATTCTGGTGATAGGTTGAGGAGAGTATAATCATCCCCACCTATAAATAAATATTTTAGAAAGCATGTCCAGACATCCTATAAAAGGTTACTAAGTTAGTCATCATGCTACTCATGCCTATGAATCCAGTCCTATTTTTGAGCCCAAGGTCCTAGTATTTAGGTGGTCACGACATTTGGAACTTGGATGATCCCTAAGGGGATTACCCTAAGGCGAGATGTAAATATAGAACTCTCTGGTGATCCTAAATACTACACCCTTGGAGTCTCATAACTGATTCGAAGAGTGTAATCATTTTGATAAAAAGATGAGGAGAGAATAATCATCCCCACCACTCCGGATTGCATAATCTACCCAAGTCTTAGGTCTTCATGCCCAAAATAGAGAATATCATAATCATACTCATCAGACCATTGAGCCTATTTAAGGTATTCCTATAATGGGAATCCAAGTATCACTCAGGGTATATATAAGAATAGCCCACTCAGAACATCCAAGGCATTCTTAAAACAGAAATTCAAGTATCACTAAGGGAATGAAATCTAACATGTAAGGCTCAACAACCAGATACCAGGAAGCACCTATGGACATCACAATAAATATATATCACAATATATACACTTTCAGGCTCCAAATCCAAGTCCCAGGTAGTGAATATGGGTATAGTAAATATCAAAAATAACATGACTTAGAAGTTGGATACAAGGAAAACACATCTAGAATCCCAATAAGAAAATAGGATCCTAGGAAGAACAATTGGGCATCCCCCTAGAAAAGAATACGCCACGCATCAGGATCAATAGCCACTAACTAGGAAGAACCTATGGTGAACATCACTACATCAGAAATAAAAAAGTGAACATAACATGCAGTGAGGGTGGCCCGAATGTCCAAACCAATACTACATCCATATCCCCAGAGTTCTATCAGTTTGGTACGGGTTCTAGGTGACACTCGAACACCATCTCTACCCAAACCCGAAGTACAAATCAGGGTTGGTCAAACAAATAGGTCACCTGATAAGTCCCTTAATTAAAACACAATTAAAGGAATCCGACTTGGGATTCTTAGCTAAAAAGTTAAAGGAGGAATCCTACTAGGCAACCTCGAATGACAAAAGGTATAGGGATCCTACAAGGGACTCCCTAGGTCAGAACATAAGCAAAGGCATCCCACAGTTGATCCTTGGAAGCATCTCGTCTCATTACCTCATATTTTAGAAGGGAACATCTCACAAGGGTAATTTCCTCAAAATCATAGGTCAAGGGAGATAGCTCACATCTCATCTCAGATCAAAGGTCTCAACTAGGTTAGTTTGAACTCCCAACCTATCATCCACACCAAGTCTCACTCTCACGTGAAAACTGAACTCGATAACTAGAGGGAGAACCTCTCCATTTAGATATAAAACCCTTAAAACAAAATTTATATGGCCTCTAAAGGTCAGTAGTATTCCACCATTTCAATCTACGTGGAAAAACACTTAGAATGGACTACTCACAAACCCAATTATGACTTCCAGGTTACAAAATACACAAAACCTCTAAGCTAAAAAAGTAAATTTAATGTACTTTAGAGTACACAGTGTGTACTCTTATCCCTCCCCCTGGATTTGTAATTATACATGGATAGAACAACATGGGTTCTACCTATGTAAAATTACATTACTTTTACTTCAAATTACATGGTGTGTACTATCAAAAAACCAAAAACTTGTGTTCTTTTTCACACAGTCGGACACATGGACATGTACCACTACACAACGTGTACTCAGAGTACATGGAGTGTACTTAAGAAAACTATTTCTTCACTAAATGGGAATAACACATGGAGTGCTCCCCTATAACACATGTCATGTAATTTGGTTTTCCCGATGGTAAAACCCTTGGATCGCCCAAAACCCCTATTTTCTCCCCCGAAACAGCAGATCGGGCCTTAAGAGGCCACAAGCAAGAAATATATAGGTATAAAAACTTGAAACAATAAATTTAAATGGGATCTACATCAAAAATGAAAATGGGCCTACATTCAGGTGGAAACCACCAAATCTTCGCTTGATTTCACCATTCAGGGTCGCCAAACACCGACTCAGTGTGTCAAGGGCTACACAACGGAACCTCTATTCCCTTCCCTCTCTCTCTATTTATCACTTCCACATTTCTATATTAGGTCATGTATAAGGAGGAGAATATAGGATTCATGCACAAGAATGATGAGGAAAGAAGATGAAGTAAATGAAAAGAAGAAAAAAGAAAAGAAAAGAAAATGGGGCGTGGGCCGGCCCCGGTGCCAGACTCGAGTTTATGCCTTACCTATGCTAAACTCCACATTTCAGACTCAAAGATGGAGATGAAATCTCAATAAAATGCTCCACTAAAAATTTATCATTTAATTAACTATCACGAATAAATTAATATTTAATTTAATAATATTAATTATTAATTATTCCGCTAAAATTCAAACAGATTAGATTTCCACCAAACTTATATCCTTGGGTAAAAATCCTATGTTGGGACCAATAGAGTGGTAAAAAAAATTATCCGAGATCATATTATAGGGTAAAATACCATTTTATCCCTTTATAAGCATGTGACAGCAAAAGTTTAAATTTCTACTCAAAACTATGGTCCAGAAATACACGAGTCCTTATAAACTCCCCACCATAAACATTCTCGTCCCCAAGAAGCCAGGTGAAAGGACAAGCATCTATTCTCCCAATCGAAGCATTTTCAAAACCAAGCTATCTAGACTATCCATTGACTAGCCTCATAGCATTAACAATTGCCTTCAACGTGGAATACATTTAACTATGACTCATTTAGTACTCCCTATCATAGGAATACCCTTATCATCATCTCAAAATAAAATTCCAAGATCAAAATCCCACTGAAAACACCATAGTTCAATAGAAAATTAGGGTCACCACCTTCAAATGGTTAAAGGTGCATTCCCCACCATATGCCTTACCTTACACTGCTCCTTAAGAGAAACCCTAATAGGGTTCCCTCTTCCTCACCAGGGAATACATTAAGAAGAAAAAGAAAAGGAACTTGGTGTAGGTCCGATGCTCTCTCAATATATGCAAGATTAATCAAGATTATGCATGACCATCTCTAAATAGGAGTACACTATGATTGTACAAAAAGGCATGTACTTCTCCCTCTGATCCATGATCACATCTTGTTAACCTAACTAGGATTCAGCCATGGGTCAACCATCTCACGGTACCTAATTCATTCCATGATGTCACCCCTTCCATGGAGGGACATTCTAACACAAATTATGGGATCCAATCCCCTAACAAGTCTTAAAAAACACCAGTCATCAGCTCTCACCCGGCCACTCACTGATTTAGATTCAAATGATACCATGTGAAACCATCATGTATATTTACCACCCAACACATACATATGGCGTCATTCTAGTAATGAGCATCTACCCATGCTATGACTACATTAGCAACAGTAGAAACACTGGTCGACTAGACCATCCTCCTAAACAGTCATGTCCGTCAAAGACATTCTCCAAAATCAAGCACCCAAGGTTCCTTGATAAAAATATGAAGGCATCAACATGCCTATAACGTAAAAATGGAGCACCTACCATGCCTCTTTTATAAAGAAAGCATAAACCAAGCTCACTTCCAAAAAGGAATCCGAAAACATTGGTTGACATCTAACACAGGTTTCCCTATGATGAAATAGACGTCAACCTATAGGGGTCTGACTCTCAACGAAGGATCTATAGGTCTCCCACCTATCCTAAAATATCCAACCTATAAAAGCAGGTAAAGATGACAATGACATAGAAAGTTCAAAACTGAAAACACAGCCTATGAGGGCCTTGATCCTCTCTGAGCATCCTCAAAGGGAACTACTCCCTAGAGGTCACAACCCAAGTAAAAGAGAATGTGAACTGACACTCATCGGGTATCTGTATATAGGAATACCCCCTGAAGGTCTAGTTCACAAGAAGAGTCTCGGTACCTATAATCGTCGTACTCAGTGATCCATCTAGATAAAAAAATGTCAGATAAAGAACACCCAAAATGGTTCACATCAAAAGGTCATCACATGCCATATCGACCTACAAGGGTCACTGCATAGAAGGTGCATGAGGACTGAGTCATCATCCTCACAAAAAAATGCCACAACATACGTCCACATAACCTACAATCAGAATAAAAAATATGTTTAAGTAAACCCAGCTAAATAAACCTCTATTGTTGGTAAACCCACACACTAGCAGGCCTATATGTTGTAAATCCTAATTTGCAAATATGATGAATGAGACACCTCTTGACTTTTCCATCCAAGAGTCAAAATCCATCTCTAGCCTCTTACCAACAAGAGCCAGAGATCCAAAGTGAAATAAGAATAACCACACACAACATGTTCCTCGATCAATGAGAAATCATATACAACGATAACATCACAAAATCAGAACAACAATCCCAACCCCTAGAAACCAACACTTCCTACCATAACAAGTGTTCTCAACGCACTAATCCGATATCCATCATAGGTTCCAACATATTCATAATACTCCAATCTACCATATCCCAAATAGTAAATACCAGGAAAAGAAACTCCTATGATACCACTTTGCAACATCCCAATCTGAAAACCACTAAACTAGTGCTCTGAGTCAGTTCACCACAAGGCCTCAAGTGTGCCTCCTCATATTCCAGAGGCTATCTACTTGTAGTGAGGGCCTAGGAGGTGACCATGGGGAGACTATTAAATTATATAGGAGTAGGAGAACAACATAAATAGCCATGTATCATACACAGTAGAAAGTAAACTAAGTGTGGAAGTAGTAAACTGAAATAAAGAGTTGTAATAGTAAAATTATGTAAAAATCCCAAATAGCTGTGAAATAAATCACAAAATCGGTCACCCACTGGGCCAACCATACAGATACAAGTACAAATAAATTGAAAGAAAAAGTACTAGGCTCAAATACTAACTCTGATCCAACCCATGTACCCAATCTCCAGACACTATCAAACTGTAGGATCCCGATCAGTAGAACTACTCGAGCAGCTCCGCCTGATCATTCAACATTAGGCCTCATCCCTATACACCATGCAACTCTTTCTCAACTTGAAAATGATACATAATATCTACAAGTAGACTGAGGTGCATGTGGAGCAGTGAGAAAGAATCTTAGTAAGAAACCCTGACAGGCAACTGATAAATGTGCTACTATAGTGTATGCAACAAAAACTTGATCAGCCTAGCTAAAGAACAACTAAACATAAGGTAAAACCAACATGAAACCACGGTCGAACTCAGGGTCTGTAATCCCTATCAACTGGGAAAGTGTCACCATGGATGTCCATAACTATATACTTACACATGTATAGTCCCATACCTATACATTTATACATAGAAATTAATATTCATTGGTATGTGTATCAAAAAACATGAAACCACATTAGCAGTCAATATTGGGGTCCGTAATCCCAATCTTCTAGAAATATTGTGCAAGGCCATTGAGATCGACATCGTTCCACTCAAGTTGTGTATCATTAAGTCAATATCAGTTCTGTAATCCCATCGACATTTACCAGCTTCGACCAATGCTGTAATTATATATCTTATAAGGTTATGTCACCATAGGGGGATTCTTGTCCTACACCTGGGATCATCTGAACTCACCTCCAATCACTAACTATGATACCTTATAGCAACGTTCAATCATGACTCAACCAGAAGACCGTAATCATTATAGTCATAGGTTGAGGAGAGAGTAATCATCTGCACATGTAAAGTAAGATTCTTGGAATCATGTTCGAACATCCTATAAAAGGTTACTGAGCTAGTCGCCATTCTGGTCAAGCCTATGAATCAAATAAAATCTTTGATCCCTAGTTCTCAGTCTGTATGTGGTCACGACATTCGAAACTCAGATTATCCCTAAGGGGATAACCCTTAGGCTATCTGTAAAGAGAGAACTCTCTCATGAGATGCAATTATACACCCACGAAGAATTGTAAATAATTGTAAGAGCGTAATCATTCCAATCAAAAACTGAGGAGAGTGTAAGCATCACACCCCCCCCCCCCCACACTCAGGAGTGTGTAATCTACCCAAGTCTTTGGTTGGCATGCCCAAAATAGAGGAGAGTGTAATCATCCTCATCAGACCACTGAGCCCTTACAAGGCATTCCTACAACTGGAATCCAAGTATCGCTCAGGGTATATACAAGAACATCCCACTAAGCCCATCCAAGGAATTCCAACAATGGGAATCCAAGTATCGCTTAGGGCATGAGAGTCAACACGTAAGGCTCAACAGCTAGATACTAGGAAGCACCTCTATACATCAAAACAATATATATATATATATATCACAATATATACACATTCAGGATCAACATACAAGTCCCATGTAGTACCTATGGGTATATTAAATATTATAAATAACATGTCTTAAAAGCTAGATACTAGTAAATCATGTTTGGAATCCCGATAAAAAAAGTGGATCCTAGGAAGAACAATCGGGAATCCCAACATAAAAGAAGACGCCTTGAGTCACACTCAATATTCACCAACCAGGAAGCACTTATGGTAAATTTCACTGCATTAGAAATAAAAAAGTGAACATAACAAGGAGTGATGGTGGCTCTAATTCCCAACCCAATACTACAGACACATCCCCAAGGGTGTATTAGTTTGGAACGGGTTCTAGGTGACACCCAAATACCATCTCTACCCAAACCTGATGTACAACTTAGGGTTGGTCAAAAAAAGAGGTAACCTACTGATTACCTCAAGTAAAACACAAGTAAAGGCATCCTACTTGGGTTTCTTAGCTAAAAAGTTAAAGTGGGAATTCTATTAGGAAACCTCAAATGAAAATAGGTATAGGGATCCTATAAGGGACTCCCTAGGTCAGCACATAAGCAATGGAATCCCTTAGTGGATCCTTAGAAGCATCTGGTCTCATGGCCTCATATGCCAGAAGGGCACATCTCACAAGGGGAACATCCTCAAAAGCATAGGTCATGGGAGATATCTGATAGCTCATCTTATATCAAAGGTCTCAACTCAGTTGGTCTGAACAAGCAACCTATCATCCATGCCAAGTCTCACTCTCAGGTCACAACTGAACTCCATAACTTGAGGAAGAACCTATCCATTTAGATATAAACCACCCAAAACAACATTTATATGACCTCTAAATGTCTATAGGATTCCAACATTGTGATATACATGGAAAACACTCATAGTGGACTACTCACACACCCAATTCTGACTTCCAGGGCATAAAATAAACCAAACCTCTAAACTAGAAAAGTAAATGGAGTGTACTTTAGAGTACACTACGTGTACTCTTAACCCCCCTGGATGTGTACTTATACATGGACAAAACAACATAGGGTCTTTCTATGTAAAATTACATGACTTGTACTTCAAATTACACAGTATGTAATGTATTAAAACCAAAAATTCATGTTCCTTTTCACATGGTTGGACACATGACCATGTACCACCACACAATGTGTACTCAGAGTACATGGCGTGAACTTTAGAAAACTTATTATTCACCAAATTGTAAGAACACATGGAGTGATCCCCAAGAACACATGTCGTGTAACCTGGTCTTCCTGATGGGAAAACCCTTGGATCGCCCGAAACCCCTGTTTTCTCCCTTGAAACAGCAGATCATGCCTTAAGAGGCCACAAGCAAGTAATATATGGATATAAACACTTGAAACAACCAATTTAAATGGGATATACATAGAAAACTAAGATGGGCCTACATTTAGGTGGAAACTGCCAAAGCTTCACTTGATTTCATCATCCACAGTCGTCATACGCCGACTCAGTGCGTCGAGGGCTCCACAATGGTACCTCTCTTCCCTTCCCTCTCTCTCTATTTCTCTATTCCCCATTTCTATCGTATGTCATGGATAAGGATGAGCACATGGGAGGAATATGCAAGAAGGAGGTGGAAAGAAGAGGAAGGAAAATAAAAGAAGAAAAAGGGAAGAAAAGAAAAAGGGGCTCAGGCCGGCCCCGGTGCCCAACTCAAGTTTATACCTCGCCTAGGATAAACTCCACATTTCAGACTGAATAATGGAGAGGAAATATTAATCCAATGCTCGATTAAAAAATTTATCATTGAAGGAACATGCATGAATAAATTAATATTTAATTTAATAATATTAATTATTAATTATTCGATAAAAAATTTGAATTTCTAAGATTTCCACCAAACTTATGTCTTAAGGTATATACCCTATTCTGGGACTAATGGAGTGGTAAAAAATTTATCTGAGATCATATTCTAAGGGAAAATATAATTCTAACCCTTTATAAGCATGTTACAACAAAAATTTAAATATCTACTCAAAACTACAGTCTGGAAAAACATGAGTCATTTCAAACTCCCCACTATAAACCTTCTCATCCCCAAGATGTCTGGTTAAAGGACAAGAAGCCAAGCTCCAAATCCAAGAATTTTTACAACCAAGCTATCTAGATTGTCCATCGACCAGCCTCACAGCATTAATAACTGCCTTCAACATAGAATACATTTAACTATTTTTGATCTAGTACATCCCACCAGAGGAATACACTTATCTTCATCTTAAAAGAAAATTCCAAGCTCAAAATCCCACTAAAAATACCATAGTTCAATAGGAAAATAGGGTCACCACCCTCAAATAGACAAAGGTGCACTCCCCACCATATGCCTTACCATACACTGCTCCTCGAGAGCAACCCTAACAGGGTTCCCTCTTCTTCACTAGGGAAGACATTACGAAGAAAAATAAAAACTGCTCAGTTTAGGGCCGATTCTCCCTCAATATACTCAAGATGAATAAATATTGGGCTTGATCATATCTAAATAGTAGTATACTGTGATTTTACAAAAAAGGCATGTACACCTCCCTCTGATCCACGCTCACATCCTGTCAACCTAATCAAGATTCAACTAGGGGTCAACTGTTTCATGGTACCAGATTCATTCCACGATGTCACCCCTTCCACAAAGGGACATTCCAACACAACTTATGGGATCCAAGCCCCTGACAAGTCTTGAAAAATAGTGGTCCTTATCTCGCACCTGTCCACTCAGTGATTTAGATTCAAACGATAACACGTGCAACCAGCATGTATATTTATCACCCAACACATACACATGACATCATTCAAATCGTGAGCATCTACCCATGCTCTGACTACAATAGAAAAAGTAGAGACACTGGTCAACTAGACTAGGATCCTAAACAATCCTTTCCGTCAAATCCATTATCGAAAAGCAAGAACCTGAGGTGCCTCGATCAAAATTTGAAGGTATCAACATGCCTATAACGTAAAACTGGAGCACCTGTCATGCCTCAATCATAAAAGGAGTGTAAACCAAGATCACCACTAAAAAGGAATCTGAAAACATGGTCCAACGTCTCACATAGGTTTCCCTGGGATGAAATAGGCGTCGAGCTGTAAGGGTATGAGTCTAAACGAAGGATCTCTAGGTCTCCCACCAAGACCAAAAGATCCAACCTCTCAAATCAGGTAAATATAAAAATGACCTAAAAAGGTTAAAACTAAAAACACAACCTATGAGGTCCATGATCCTCTCTGAACATCCTCAAAAGGACCTTCTCCCTGGAGGTCACAACCCAAGCATAAGAGAAACTAAACTGACACTCATTGGGTATCTGTATATGGAAATACCCCCTGAAGGTCTAGTTCATAAGAAAAGTCCGGGTACATATCATCATCGTACTCATTGATCCATCTAGATAACCAAAGGATAGATAAATAACACTCAAAAAGGTTCACATCAAAAGGGCATCACATGCCATATCGACCTACTAGGGTCACTATGTAGGAGGTGCATGAGGACTGAGTCATCATCCTCAAAAAAACACCTCAATGTAGATCCACATAACTTACAGTCATAATAAAAAGTATGTGTTTTCAAGACCAACTAAATAGGCCTCTATCGTCGGTAAAATCACACACTAGTAGGCCTATATGCTGTAAATCATATGTTCTAAATATGATGAATGAGTTGCCTCTTGACTTTTCTAGCCAAGAGTCAAAATCTATATCTAGCCTCTTACCAACAAGATCTATAGATCCACAGTAAAATAAGAATACCCACATACAACATGTGCATCTCTCAAGGAGAAAATCATATACAACTGTAACATCGCAAAATTAGAACAACAATCCCAGCCCCTCGCAACCAGGACTTCCTAACAGAAAAGGTGTTCTCCCTGCACAAATTTGATATCCATCACTAGTTCCAACATATTCCTAATACTCTTGTATACCATATTCCAAATATTAAAGACCAGGAAAAGAAACTCCTATAATACCACTTTGTAACATCTCTACCCAAAATCCACTAAACCAGTGCTCTGAGTCGGTCCACCACAAGGCGTCAAGAGCGCCTCATTGTATGCCAGAGGCTACCTACTAGTAGTGAGGTCCTAGGAGGTGATCGTGGGGAGAATACACCCTCATATTAAAGTAAGAAAACATCAAAAATATCCAAGTATCATACACAGCAGAACGTAAACAGACTAAGGAAGTAGAAAACTGAAATAAAAAGCTGTAATAGTAAAATGTTGTAAAAATCCCTAATAGTAATTCAATACAACACAACACTGGTCACCCACCAGGCCAACCATATAGATACAAGTACAAATAAATTGAAAGTAAAATTACTAGGATCAATTACTAACTCTGATCTAACCCACGTACCCAATCTCCAGACACTATCTAACTGTATCATCCTGATTAGTATAACCACTTGAGCAGCTCTTCTAAATCATTCAACACTGGGCCTCATCCCTATCCACCATGAAACTCTTGCTCAACCTAAAAATCATATATAAGGTCTACACATACATTGAGGTGCACGTGGAGGGGTGAGAAAGAATCTCAGTAGGCCACCCTGACAATCAACTGCTAAATGTGATCCTATAGTGTATGCAACAGTAATGTGATCAGCCTAGATAATGAATAACTAAAAATAAGGTAAAACCAACATGAAACCATGGTCAAACTTAGGGTTTTTAATCCTTATATACTGGGAAAGTGTCAGTATAGATGTCCATAACTATATACGTACACATTTATTGTCCCATGCCTATACATATATACATAGATAAGAATATTCATTGGTATGTGTATCAAACAACATGAAACTACATTTTTAGCTGATCCTTAGGTCTGTAATCCCAATCATCTAGACATCTTGTGCAAGGTCATTGAAATGGTTTTCGTTTCACTAAAATCATGTATCATTAATTCGATCTCTGGGTCTGTAATCCCATCGACATGTACCTGCTTCAGCCAATGCCGGAATTATAAATCCAAGAAAACTATGTCACCATAGGGGGATACTCATCCTACACTAAGGATCATTCGTACTCACCTCCAATCACTAGCTAGGATACCATATAGTGATTCCCAATCATGATTGCTCGGGAAGACCATAATCATTATGGATATAGGTTGAGGAGAGTGTAATCATCCCCACATGTAAAGAAAGATTCTGGAAAGCATGTTTGAACATCCTATAAAAGATTACTAAGTTATTTTTCATGCTTCTCAGGCCTATTAATCCAGCCCAATGTTTGAGCCCTAGGTCTTAGTGCGTAGGTGTTCATGACATTCGGAACTTAGATGATCCCAAAGGGGATTACACTTAGTTGATATGTAAAGAGAGAACTCTTTGGTGAGCCACAATGCTACACCCCTGGACTTATCAGAATACCTTAATCATTCCAATCAAAGGTCGAGGAGAGTGTAATTATCCCCACCAATCAGGAGTGCGTAATTTACCGGAGTCTTGGGTTTCTATACCTGAAATTAAGGATAGTGTAATCATCCTAATCAGACCACTGAGCCCTTCCAAGGCATTCTTACAATAGGAATCCAAGTATCACTCAGGGTATATACAAGAAAATCCCACTAATCCCACCCAAGGCATTCCTACAAAGGGAATCCAAGTATCGCTTAGGGCATGAAAGTCAACACATAAGGCTCAATAATCAAATACCAGGAATCACCTCTAGACATCAAAACAAAATATATATCCCAATATATACACATTTAGGATCAATATCCAAGTCCCATGTAGTACCTATGGGTTTAGTAAATATCATAAATAACATGGGTCAGAATCCAGATACTAGTAAAGCACTTCTGGCATCCCAATAATAAAAGTAGATCCTAGGGAGAACAACCGGGCATCCTAACAAAAAAGAAGATGCCTCGCGTCAAGATCAATAGCCAACAACTAGGAAGCACCTCTAGTGAACATCACTGCATCATCAATAAACAAGTGAACATAAAAAGGAGTGATGGTGGCCTGAACACCCAACACAATACTACAGCCACAACCCCACAGGCGTATCATTTTGTTATGGGTTCTAGGTGACACCTAAACACCATATCCACCCAAAATTGATGTAAAAATCAAGGTCAGTCAAACAAAAAGGTCACCTGCTGAGTCCCTTAAGTCAAACACAAGTAAAGGAATCCTACTTGGGATTATTAGATAAAAATTTAAAGGATAAATCATACTAGGGAACATCAAACGACAATAGGTATAGGGATCCTACAAGGGACTCCCTAGGTTGGCATATAAGAAAGGGCATCCCTCAGTGGACCCTTGGAAGAATCCAGTCTCATGGCCTTGTATACCAGAAGGGAACATCTCATAAGTGGAAAATCCTCAAAATCATAGTTCATGGGAGATATCTCACATCTCATCTCAAATCAAAGGTCTCAACTAGGTTGGTCTGAACACCCAATCTATCATCAACACCAATTCTCACTCTCAGGTGACAACTGAACTCGATAACTGGAGGAAGAACCTCTCCATTTAGATATAAACCCCCCAAAACAAAATTTATATGACCTATAAATGCTGATAGGATTCCACCATTGTAATCTACATGGAAAAACACTCATAATGGACTACTCACACATCCAATTCTGACTTCCAGGGCACTAAATACACCAAACCACTAAGCTAGAAAAGTAAATAGTGTGTAATTTAGAGTAAATGGAATATACTCTTATCCATCCCCCTGGTTGTGCACTTATACATGGATAGAACAACATGGGTTCTCCCTGTGTAAAATTACATGACATGTACTTCAAATTACAAGGTGTGTACTGTCTAAAAACCAAAAACTCATGTTATTTTTCACACGGTCGGACACACAGCCATGTACCACCACACGACGTGTACTCAGAGTACATGGAGTGTAATTAAGAAAACTTCTTCTTCCCTGAATGGGAATAACACAAGGCGTGATCCCCTAGAACACATGCTACGTAACCTGGGTTTCCCAATAGGAAAATACTTGGATCGACCGAAACCCGCGTTCCCACCCCCAAAACAGCATATTGGGCCTTAAGAGGCCATAAGAAAGCAATATATGGAGATAAAAACTTGAAACAACCAATTTAAAGGGTATATACATTAAAAATACAAATGGTCCTAAATTCAGGTAGAAAAAGCTGAAGCTTCTCTTGATTTCACCATCCATGGTCGCCATACGCCGACTCAGTGCGTAAACGGATTCACAATGGTACCTCTATTATATTCCCTCTCTATCTATTTCTACCTTCCCCATTTTTATCTTAGGTCATGGATAAGGAGGAGAACACAGGAGGCATGTGCAAGAAGGAGGAAATAAGAGGAAGGAAATGAAAAGAAAAATGGTCTTGGACCGGCCCCAGTGCCCAATTCATGTTTATGCCTCACCTAGGATAAACTCCATATTTCGAACTCAACAATGGAGAAAAAATATCAATAAGATGCTCCATTCAAAATTTATCATTGAATGAACATTAACAAATAAATTAATATTTAATTTAATATTATTAATTATTAATTATTCCACTAAAATTTTAACATCTTAAATTTCCACCAAACTTCTATACTAGGGTAAACACCCTATTCTAGGACCAATGGAGTGGTCAAAAAAATATCTAAGATAATAAACTAGGTTAAAATACCATTCTATCACTTTAAAAGCATGTGACAGAAAAAATTTAAATTTCTACTCAAAAATACGATATGGAAAAACATGAGTCCTTACAAACTCCCCACCATAAACCTTCTCAGCCCCAAGAATCTTGGTGGAAGTACAAGAATCCAAGATCTCAACCAAATAATTTTCACAACCAAGCTATCTAGACTATCCATTGACCAGCCTCATAGAATTAACAACATGATTCAACACAGAACACATTTAACTATGACTGATCTAGTACTCCCCACCATAGTAATACCCTTATCGTCATCTCAAAAGAAAACTCCCAGCTCAAAAGCCCACTAAAAATGCCATAGTTCAACAAAAAACGAGGTTCATCGCCCTCAAATGGAAAAAGGTGCACTCCCCTCCATATGCCATACCTTACACTGATCCTTGAGAGCAACCCTAACAAGGTTCTCTCTTCCTCACCAGGAAAGACATTAAGAAGAAAAAGAAAAGGAGCTCAGTGTAGGGATGATGCTCTCTCAATATACACAAGATGGATCAAGATTACGCATGATCATCTCTAAATAGAATTACACTATGATTTTATAAAAAGGCATGTACAAATCCCTCTAATCCATGCTCACATCATTTTAACCTAACAAGGATTCATCCATGGGTCAACCAACTCATGGTACCCGATTCATTCCATGATGTCGCCCCTTCCAAGGAGGGACATTCCAACACAACTTATGAGATCCAAGCCCCCGAAAAGTCTTGAAAAACATCAATCCTCATCTCGCACTCATCCACTCACCGATTTATATTCAAACGATAACACACACAACCAGCATGTATATTTACCACCTGACACATACACATAGAGTCGTTCCAGTCATGAGAATCTACCCATGCTCTGACTACATTAGTAATAGTAGAAACATTAGTCAACTAGACCAGGCTCCTGAATAGTCTTGTACGTCGAATCCATTATAGAAAATCAAGAACCTGAGGTGCCTTGATCAAAATATGAAGGCATCAACATGCCTATATTGTAAAACTAGAGCACCTACCATTCCTCGATCATAAAAAATCATAAACCAAGCTCAACACCAAAAAGGAATCCAAAAACATGGGCCAACCACTCACATAGGTTTCCTTACGATGAAATAGACATTGACCTACAAGGGTCAGAGTCTAAATGAAGGATCTCTTTGTCTCTGACCTAGCCCAAAATATCCAACCTCTTAAAGAAAGTAAAGATTACAATGACCTACAAAGGTCAAAACTGAAAACACAACCTATGAGGGACCTGATCCTCTCTAAGAATCCTCAGAATTAAATTATCCATGGAGTTCACAACCCAAGAAGAAGAGAAATTGAACTAACACTCATCAAGTATCTGAATATGTAAATACCCCCTAAAGGTCCAGTTCATAAGAAAAGTCTTGGTACCTATCATCATCATACTCAATGATCCATCTAGATAACCAAATTCTAGAGAAAGAACACCCAAAAAGGTTCACATCAAAAGGTCATCACATTCCATATTGACCTACTAGGGTCACTACATAGGAGGTACATGAGGATTGAGTTGTTATCCTCACAAAAAAATGCCTCAATGTAGATCCACCATACCTGTAATTAGAATAAAAAGTGTGTGTAATAAATCCCAATTGAATAAGAATCTATCGTCAGTAAAATCACACACTATCAGACCTATATTCTCTAAATCATATGTTCCAAATATGATGAATGAGATGCCTCATAACTTTTCTAGCCAAGAGTCAAAATCTATCTCTATCCTCTTACCAACAAGATACAGAGATCCATAGTAAAATAAGAATACCCACACACTACATGTGCATCACTCAAGGAGAAAATCATATACAATTGTAACATCGTAAAATTAGAACAACAACACCAACCCTTAGAAACCAGGAATTCCTACTGGAACAAGTGTTCTCGATGCACCAATCTGATATTCATAAAAGGTTCCAACATATTCCTAATACTCCTATCTTAAATATCTCAAATAGTAAAGACTGGGAAAAGAAACTCCTTTGATACCACTTTGTAACATACCGACCCAAAACCCACTAAAACAGTGCTCTGAGCTATTTCACCACATGACCTCAAGAACACCTCCCCATATTCTAAAGGTTGTCTACTAGGAGTGAGGTCCTAGGAGGTGGTAGTGGGGAGACTATGACCTCATATCGGAGTAAGAGAATAGAGAAAATATCCAAGTATCATACATAGGAGAAAGTAAATAGAGTGCAGAAGCAGTAAACTGAAATTAAATTCTATCATATTAAAATTCTATAAAAATCCTAAATAGCTATAAAATACAACACAACACTAGTCACCCACTAGGCTAACCATACAGATACAAGTAGAAATAAACTAAAATTAAAAGTACTAGGCTCAACTAATAACTCTGATCCAACCCACGTACCCAATCTATAGATATTGTCAAACTATAGTAGCCCGATCAGTAGAACCACTTGATCAGCTCTGCTAGATCATAAAACGTTGGGCCTTAGCCCTATCCACCATTCAACTCTTTCTAAACCTAAAAATCATACATAAGGTCTACACGTACACTGAGGTGCACATGGAGGGGTGAGAAATAATCTTATAAGGCCACCCCAACAATAAACCTATAAATTTGATGCTCTAGTGTATGCAATAGAAACGTGCTTAGCCTAGCTAAAGCACAACTAAAAAAAGGTAAAACCAACATGAAACCACGGTCGAACTCAGGGTCTATAATCCCTATCAAATGGGAAAGTTCCACCATGGATTTCCATAACTATATACATACACATGTATAGTCCCATACCTATACATATATACATAGATATGAATATTAATTATTATATGTATCAAAAAACAAGAAAACACATTAGAATTTGATACTTGGGTCCATAATTCTAATCTTCTAGACATCCTGTGCAAGGAAATTGAGATGAACATCATGCCACTCAAGCTGTGTATCACTAAGTCGATCTCTGGGTCTGTAATCCCATCTACATGTACCTACTTTGGCCAACATAGGAATTATATATCTTATAAAGCTACCTCACTATAGGGGGATGCTCTTCATACACCTGGGATCATCTGAACTCACCTCCAATCACTAACAATGATACCTTATACCAAAATTCAATCATGACAGATCTAGAAGACCGTAATAATTATGGTCATAGGTTGAGGAGAGTTTAATCATTCCCATAAGAAAATAAAGATTATGGGAAGCTTGTTTGGATATCATTTAAAAGGTTACTGAGTCAGTCGCCATGATTCTCAGGCATGTGAATCCAGTCCAATGTCTGAGCCCTAGGTCTCGGTCTGTAGGCGGTCATGATATTTGAAACTCGGATAATCCCTAAGGGGTTTACCCTTAGGTGATCTGTAAAGAGAGAACTCTCTGGTGATCTACAATGATACACCCTTTTAGTCACTTAACTTATTGGAAGAGCATAATCATTCCAATAAAAGGCCAGGGAGAGCATAATCATCCAAACCACTCGGGAGTTCATAATCTACCCGAGTCTTGGGTTTCTATGCCCGAAATCGAGAAGAGCGTAATCATCCTCATTAGACCATTGATCCCTTCCAAGGAATTCATACAACAAGAATCCAAGTATCTCTCAGGGTATATAAAATAACATCCCACTAAGCCCGACCAAGTCATTCCTATAATGGGAATCCAAGTATCGCTTAGGGCATGAAAGTTAACATGTAAGGCTCAACAGCTGAATACCAAGAAGCACCTCTAGACATAAAAACAAAATATATATCACAGTGTATACACATTCTATATCAACATCCAAGTCCCATGTAGTACCTTTGGGTATAGTAAATATCAAAATTAACATGTCTCAGAAGCCAAATATTAGTAAAGCATGTCTAGAATCCCAATAAGAAAAGTGGATCCCATGAAGAACAATTGGGCATCCCAACAGAAAAGAAGACGCCTCGCGTCAGGCTCAATATGCACCAACCAGGAAGCACCTTTAGTGAATATCATTGCATCAGCAATAAACAAGTGAACATAACAAGGAGTGATGGTGGCCTGAATTTCCAAACCAATACTACAACCATAGCCCCATGGGCATATCAGTTCGGCACAAGTTCTAGGTGACACTCGAACACCATCTCTACCCAAACGTGACATATAACTCAGGATCGGTTGAATAAAAAGGGAAACTGCTGGGTCCTTTAAGTAAAACACAATTGAAGGCATCCTACTTGGTATTATTAGCTGAAAATGTAAAGGATGAATCCTATTAAGGACCCTTGAATGAAAATAGGTACAGGTATCCTATAAGGGACTCTAAAGGTCAACACATAAAAAAAATGCATCCCTCAGTGAATCCTTAGAAGCACCTGGTCTCATGGCCTCATAGTCCAGAAGGGCACATCTCATAAGGGAAATTTCCTAAAAATCATAGTTCATAGGAGATAGCTCAAAGCTCATTTTGAATCAAAGGTCTCAACTAGGTTGGTCCGAATACCCAACCTATCATCCACACCAAGTTTTACTCTCAGGTGACAACTGAACTCGATAACTGGAGGAAGAACCTCTAAATATAGATATAAACCTAAAAAATACCATTTATATGACATTTAAAATTCAAAAGGATTACACTGTTGGGATATACACTGAAAAATGCTCAGAATGGACTACTCACATGCCTAATTTTGACTTCTAGGGCACAAAATACCCCAAAACTCTTAGATGGAAAAGTACATGCCACGTAATTTAGAGTACACAGCATCTACTCTTATCCCTCCCCATTGATATGTACTTATACACTATCATAACAACATGGGATCTTCTTTTGTAAAATTACATGGTGTGTACTTAATGGTACATAGCATGTACTATCTAAAAACCAAAAACCTATGTTATTTTTTACATGATAGGAGACATGCCTATATTGCACCACACGGCATGTACTTAGAGTACACAGCTTGTACTTAAGAAAAATTCTTCATCCTCATATAGGAAGAACACATGGTGTAATCCCTTGGAACACACACCGTGTATCCTGGGTTTCCAGATGGGAAAACCCTCGGATCACCCGAAACATCCATTTTCTCCCCTAAAATAGCAGTTCGGGCCTTAAGAGTCTAAAAGAAAGAAATATATGGATATAAAAACTTGAAACAATCAATTAAAAGGGTTCTACCATGAAAATTCAAACATTCCTACATTCTTGTGGAAACTGCCAAAGCATCTCTTGATTTCACCATCCACGGTCGCCATATGCCAACTCAGCGCGTCGAGGGCTTCGCAACGGTACCTATATTCCCTTATCTCTCTCTCTCTTTCTCCCTTCCATGTTTCTCCCTTAGTTCATGGAAAATTAGTACAACACAAGTGGTGTTCTAAAGGATGAAGAAAGAAGTGGAAGGAAAAGAAAATAAGGAAAAGTGAAAGAAAAGAAAAAGGGGCTCGGACCAGCCTTGGTGCCTAACTTGAGTTTATACCTCGCCGAGGCTAAACTCAACATTCCTGACTCAACAACGAAGATAAAATATCAAACTGATGCTTAATTCAAAATTTATCACTGAACAAACCTACACAAATAAATTAATATTTTGTTTAATAATATTAATTATTAATTATTCTGTTAAAATTCAAACAGCTCAGATTTCCTCTAAACTCATATCCTAGGGTAAACACCCTATTCCAGGACCAACTGAGTGGTCAGAAAAATTATAAAAGATCATATTATAGAGAAAAATATCATTTTACCCCATTAAAAGCATGTGATAATAAAAATTCAAATTTCTGATCAAAACTACAATCCAAAAAAAAGAGTCATTATAGTTTTTATGGGTTTCTAGAAGTTTGTTTCTTAGGATTCCACAAGTGGTATATCTTATGATAAGGTAGTGTGATATTTTCATTGAAATCCTTACCCAGACTCCAATTAGAGTGTAAAATTAAAACTTCCCCTTAGTGGGTTGAGCTTTTCTTGAGGGTCCTTGGTTGGTTTTTCTCTTTGAATTTTTCATGAGTCTCTTGGTAAAAGGTTTATTATCTTAGATATTCTCTTGTTTTGGTGATCAGTGGTGCCCGTTATTTCTATTGATATTCTAGTATTGTTGTTTATTTTATTTTTAGTGGTTGAGGAATGTAATTCTTGGGTGAGTTCATGGGAAGAGGTGTGGTTGGTACCCCCAATGTAGGTTGTATCCTAACTGGAACCTTGTTTATTAGGATTGGTTCACCAAGGACTTGGTGTTTCAGGTATGATGCTCCAAGATGATTCATTTTCTATTACTGTTATAAGGCTATCATTGACTACTCTTATTGGTCACATTTTTTTGAGGTGATTATGGTTTTCCCTTATCCTGTATCATTTGGATTTAATTTTTTTCTTGTTTGGGGAAACATTAATCCTAAAATTTTGGGGACATAGATGTTTAGATATGTGGAAATTTTGGATATGTTTTTTATTAAGCGTATTGATTGAATCTCTTTGTTTCAGAGACTTTCTAAGTAGCAGTGTTTTCCCTTGGGATCTTCCCCATTTTTTTATCTTTATTTTTATTTATATTTTGGGATGAGTGTTTTATAGAAGTTATAATATGATGGGGAGAGTACTATGTTTGGTTTAATCTCCTTTCCATTGATGATTTAGTTTATGGTACATTGTGGATGCTTGTTTGGGTAAGGGGGTGTTTGAGACTTGATTTTAGAGGTTATTTTATAGATTAATTGAGTTTATGAGATAATTATATCTTGTTTAGGAAATTTTCATAGGTTTCCTCATGGTGTGGTCATTGTTTTCCTTATCTTTTGGAGACTAAATACATATTAAAGGGGTTTGATCTTGTCTTTTTCTTTTATCTTTTGACATAGTTGAGGCTTTATGGGGGTAGAAATCATAATGGTGGGGAGATTTGTCACACCCTAACCATTATTATAATCACTATTTTATTTAATTATTAATTTTTTCTTTGGGCAGTGAGTTTCTGGAGGAAATATCTTGATTTTTGGGGGGGAGGATTTATTATTGGGTGCACAGTTAGCCCACATGGTTATTCTAACCACACGGAAAATGTGTGAGGGTCCTGTAACTCTTAGAATATCTATTTTCACAATTTTAACATGGTTAATTTAACCTTGTGGTGTATCTTTTCATGTACCAAGGTGTACCTAGTGAGGGCACATAGTAGATGCATGGTTTTAGTAAACCATTCGTGTCACCCAGTTTAAGAAAGAAATAATTAAATTGAAATTGAAATTAAATAAAAATAAAAATAAATCATAATCTACCCATTCCCCTTTCATCCCGCATAGAATTAGACCATGGGGTATCCCCTTATGTGACACCCCCCCCCCATACACACACACACGCCTCCCTCCTCTCCTCTAGCCATGGAATTTGAGTGTCTCTCCTTCAAATTTCACATGATGTATCCTCTGGTTTCACTCCTTCTACTACATTATATTCTTATTCACTTTTCATTTTGATTTTACTTCACTTCCTTATGGTGAATGTGACCCACTGTTTGCATCATAATTCACTACTTTATTTCACCCTTACATCACAGTTTTAGCTTGTTTTGTATTTAAAATTAAAAATATTATCTCAAATTTCACATCACATTTGATTCAATTATTCAATTTTTATCACTGTTAAAAAGTACAATTATACTTTTTTGGGTGATTTCATTGTAGGGGGAGGTGATTTGGAGGGTCAGAGATAACCTAGAAGGAAAATGGTCCAAACTGTAAGGAATCCTAAGGATATCTGTCCAGTTTTTTGAACATTGATAGAAATATGTACACCCAAAGGGGGTGAAATTTTGTATGCTAAAAAAATCAATGGTATACAACTCATCTCAAGAAACACAAGCCCAATTTTTCAATATGAGGGCTCATCTGAACTAATCTGTCTAGGGGATAGAATCAGCATAATGTTAAAGATTTCATTACGTATTTTGGACATATATTGTGGTGTAATCTTACATTGGCCACCAAATTTGACATGGAGATAGTCAAGATGCCTACCTAAAAATTTTCTCTTTTTTCCAAGTCCAGATAATTCATTTACCAACCCAAAACTGAGATATAAGTGGTATCTCTAAATATGGGTTCCCAAAACCACTTCCCATTTTGGCTATAAATTATCACCTTGGGAACCCCATTTGAAAGTTCAACCAAAGGAGTGAAGTTATTTCATTTTGGAGTTATAGAGGATCTCTATCATCATCTTGGAGGTTCTGTAACTCCCTATACTCATAGGGGGAGCTCTTGAAGCAAGGATCCATTCATCAAAGCCTTCCTCACCTTCTCATGAAGTAATGTTTGTGTTTTCATAAAAAACATCTTTTTTCATATTTTATTTCTTCTCTTTTATTCTATTTTTTTAGTTATATTCTTATTTACTCATCCTATTTGGGTTGGAATCAAGATTATAAATGAGATTAGGTTATACCCTTTCCAAACCTTTCCACATGAAAAAGGTTTCTACGATGACTACATCACCCATAGAAGAGTAGTTATTTTAAGTAATTGATCTACCTCTAACCTTCTACATTAATTTATTTTGAATCAATGAGATACTTTAATTCAATTAATATGATCTATTAATTGAGTTTTTAATATAAATGAAACTTATTGATTAGTTGAACAATAAACACAAAACATGTGAGGTCGATAATTGTGTGAATTTTGAGAGCGCAATCTTAATCGGTAATAAAAAACCACACAAGATCAATTTGTAGAGTTCAAATATAATCCAAAAATACAATTAGTCCTCATTTATAGAGTGTATTTGTGCCTTAATTTACCACTGACCATAATCTATCCTTAGAACATCAATCAAACCAGGGTACTGTGATTACATGTTCCGAAGCTATCCTAGGGTTTAATTCACTTCATCTTTGTGGTAAAGTTAATTATCGTAGGGTTTGGGGGTTATAAATTTTGAGGATAAAAATTCATTGGATATTAATACAAATTATAATGATTAATAATTAAGTGAATAGGTAGAATTAGATCAATTACTCTTTCTAAAAATAGTTTTATAAAAAATATTCTCGTTGTGTTTTATTAATAAAATTTCATTTCAGAAACAAAAAGATAGAAAAAAATAAAATCTTCTTTTAGAATACTTTATATAGAATTACTAGAAAAGCCATCAGAGGATAACCCTCTGACCATTTATTAAAAAGATAAAGAAACCCGGTTTAAGGGTTGCCAGTACCCATTACAAAACATCCCCGAGCCATACATTTCAAAACAACTTTCAAATTTCAAACTCAAAAAACCATCCAGCTGTCCTCGATCAGCATGCCATCACCGCACACCTTTCCATGCCTCCTAGGGCCGCTCACATCTCGAAACCCACCCAGCCATCATACCCATCAGCTTCACCGTCACCAACCAGACTGTTCATCGCCGGCGAGACCCCCTCTGGCATCACCGCGAATCCAAGATACTCCCCACCTTACGAACATCGCTGGCGAGACACGCCGAGATAACGACAGACCGCCATCTTCATCACATCCCACCATAAAAGCAAAATCAAAGCATAAAAAAAACCACAGTCGACATCAAGCACCACGATCCACCAAAACGCCCGATCTGCGACGTCAAACCATAGTTAGTCGCGAATCGAACGACCTCATCCACATCAACTAGCACGCTGTTGAGTTCCAACGTCGCCCGTCGTCCCTTCATCATTAGCGGTCCAGATCCAAAACCACAAATGGAAAACAAAAACAACCCAAACACCAATCCTAAGAAAGAAACATTCCCCTAATAAAAGCCAATACTGAAACACCATCCCGGCACAAAAGCATCATGAAACAAAAAACAGAAGAACACAACCCAGAAAACCGAAGATGACCAAGTTTCAAAGTCAGATCTAGTTCCCCTCGCCACCATCCCGAACGCCCGTAGAGATCACGCCCTACCATCCTTTGCACGTATTCAAGGACGAAGCAGCTCCCTCAACCCGTGGAATCTAGGATTCAATCTTTGGCCAACTGCGCCGCTGTGGGACCCTATCCATAACGTGGAATCGAGTAAGGAGACCGAAAATCAAGTGCGCTACCGAAGTGACCGAACCAAGGAATCTTCCATCACGAACGGCGTGCAGAAGGATGAAGAACGGAGCCTTGCTGGGACAAGAGAGGGCCTTGGTTAGCCACTCCACTACACCTAAGAAGTAAAAAATTAAACATCATTTGAGAGTGCCCACAACATTGCATTTCACCAATCCAAACCCTAACTTGATTTTGGGTGTTTTATTTATTGATTATTAATGATTGCAGTTCATGAGCCCCAATTAAGGCCTTTTCTAGTCATGTTTGTTGAAGTTGATGAATTTCTCAATGATTTTAAGTAGGGTTTTTCAATTATTCTTCTTTAACCCAATTTTAGTTATTTTTTTTATTTTTATATTTATCTTTATTTTATAGAGTGTCTATGACCCCATGGTGGAATAGTGCCATCATTTTCTTATGTAGAAAATTCCAGGTAGGGTACCCTATTTCTGAACCTTTAAATGGAAAACTATAAATACTTAATGGTTTTATTAGTTTTTTACATTATATTATGTGGTAAATAAATTATAAAAAAAAATTGATGGAAGAAATTATCTTCCTTCATGTTCCCCATGTTTTATTTCTCTTTTTCCATGGGTGTTCTTTGATAAAAAAGTGTTTTAAAAATATATTTTTAAAGGTTAGGCATACCAAGTTCTTGGTTAATCATCCAAATTGTATTATTTATAAAATCTAGATACATTAGGGATATTTTTTCATTTCAGATGATTTTCCATAAATTCTTGATGGCATGTTTGGTTTCCAAAGATCCTCAAAATGGTTTTTAAGTCCTTTTTCATTTACAAATATAACTTATACACATAAACATACACACACACATGCATATATATATATCATATTTGTATATATTCATTAAAGGTGTGTGAATATGTATATTGGTAAAAGGGAAATTTATATATATAGGTGTATATTTGTATAAGTTTAAAGGGTGACTTTGGAAATTGAAAGGCCTTGGTTTGAAAATTGTTTTTCAACTAATGAAGGTTTTTTTAAATCATGAGGCTTGGTTAGTACCTCTAGATGTTTTTCTCAATAAACAGACACCCATATGTAAGTACTCTAGTTTGGGGAGATTCTTTTAATGGATGGTGTTGAAAGGTGGGATTAGAATCTATGATGGATTTTCATGATTGAGATGTTGTATTTTTTAATTTCTTCCTCACCTCCCTCTTTTTACTATAGTCATGTGATCCTAGGAATATTAATGGGAGTAAAGATATTATTTCTATCTAGTTTTGATTATATGTAATAGGTCCCCCTAGTAGGAACGGACTATTTTGAGATGTTTCACTAATGAGTCTAGTTGAGATAAGTTAGATTATTTATAAAATATGGATCACATAGATAGGATGATAAATGGTTAAAAAACAAGTATGTATAGGGTATCTTGAATTTATGTCTAGGAATATCCCATGTTAACCATTTTATAGGTAATTAACCTTCCCTAGTTTTATAAATTTGTTTATAAAATATGTTCAACAGTTATGATTTGACTACAAGCTCTTACATCATCACATATTTACATGTATTATTCTTTCCACTATTTCAGAAGAACCTTGTGATATGATTTCAACAGCTTTTAACTGGAATGTTTCTTTCATCACATGTTTCTTCTTATAAATTTTTTATGAAAGAAAATTTCGATATTTGAAAAAAAAATTGGAAAATGGAAAAAGAAATGGTTTTTATGAAATTATTTACAAGCTACTTGCTTTGAAAGGAAATGGAAACCTTATTTAAAATACTTATATTTTTAAAATAGCAAGAAATTTATTTCTCTTTAATAGTAAGGAGTATAAAATAGATTCTCTTTTTTCATCCTTAAAAAGATTATTTCTCATGCCTACATTATCATTTTTAGTTTCAGGTAAAGATTAACTTTTATTCTCACTGATGTGGCATTAAGGTTCTTTAGTTGGATAGCAATTTGCATAGTGATGTGGCCTACACTTATACACTTTTCCACATCTATTATGGTAGAATAATATATAATTTGATATAGATATGTTCTCTAATATAAAAATATATTACATGTGATGATTTTTTCAATAGAATTTATAGTTTGTGAAAATAATATTAAAATATGGATTTTGGGGATTAAATGAATATGTTTTTTTAATGAACAAAGTTTGGTGAGTTTCATTAGAAATGTCTTTTTCGAAGTGTTTTGATAACTTTTGTAAATTTAAAAGAAATTAATTGTTTCATTTAATTATATTGAGAATTTTTTGTGGATTTAACATTTTAAAGAAATGCTATTTTAAATTGAATTCATATTTTATTTTCTAATTCTTTAAATTATGTATCTGGAGAAATAAAATTAAATTTTTTTTTGATATTGAATTAAATTTTTTTATTTTCAAAAAATCATTTCCTAAAAATATATATGGCTTAATTTTATTCATTTATATTGGAGTTTAATATTTTTTTAAGTTGGAAAATTAATTAACTTTATATTTTTTCTTAAAATTATTTTTTTTTAAGAATGACACTAATTTTAAAAAAATGTGAATTTTTAGGATGAGCTATCATCAACTTCTAGTACCACCACTGCAAACACCACTGCCTTCTATTACCACTAGAATATACTACACCTTTTTACCACTACTACACCCCTTAAAACCATATCCCTACTGCTACCACCCATATCCTTGTTAATTTTCCTTCCTATATGGTATCATCCTCCCCATGGATCCACCTCTAGAGATCCCGTGGATCTAGTTGCAGTAGAAGAATCCCTTTCCAAATAGTACCCATATCCATTATTGAAACCAATAATCATCCAAGTAGAAGATAGATATTATCTTAAGGGATGATCCTAAGCTTGAACCAATTCCACTGGATGACCTAATCATTACCATACTTCAACACCAAGACACTTTGGGAAGGTGATTTTTAACTACAGTGAGATCCACCGCCTTGTATCTATGCCTTGGGAATCCAAATAAACTAAGGAGTAAATATACTTAGTCTAGTGGAATAATAACCCTAAAATCATCGATTGAAGGTTTGTTTGATCCTTCCAATTGAAGATACTTGACTGAAGCCACCAATCGATGAACCAGTAGTACAATACCAAGACTTCTGCACTGATCATGTGCTAGATAAGGATACCTATTCTAATGAGGGAGGATACTGAAGACACACTGCCATAAGAATAAGTTATGGGAATAACCACTATGGGAAGACCTAACCTAAAGGACCCTTTTAAAGCTAACCCCAGCCACCATTAATAAATAAAGATGAGCTTAGTCAATCCATGTATGTGGGTATGTAATTAAATATTATAGAAGCTGGATACTGAGATTTATTTTTAGTTCATCATTTGTTTTATAGTAACTTTGTTTGTAAGATTAAAAAAGAGATTATGGGCCTATATGTGACTAAAATTTTTCAACATCATGGTTTCATGTGGATGCTCATATATTGGTCAAAGAAATCCCCCAATGAAATGAACTACCAAAATGATGAACCAATGTGCAAGGGTAGCCAAGGGTGATCCATGAATGAGTATTTTAAAATAAAAAATAATGAATGATTGAGGGTGTAATGATTATGTGAGTATGAAGTAAGGATAAGGTGTTTTATTTTCTATCATTAACAATCACTTGAGATTGATCCAAGGAAGTCATCAAAAATAAGAATTCAAAACAGAAGAGTTCGAATACTGAGTGGATGAAAGAACGAGGGTCCATTTATAGTTGAAGATGAATTTTATGTTAATAATGAATAAATATTAGGGTCATGAGTAATAAAATTAATATTTTTTTATTATCAATGTGTTGAAATTTTTATTAACATTCAATTCATGAGGTATATGTGTTACAACTAGACAAAGCAACTTGAATGGGGAATATCATTAGAATTTTTTGGAATTTTATAAACATTCTATATGGAGTTGATTGGAGCAGGGGGATATTTTTTATAGATCACATGAATCTTAAAAAACTTTTTCATGAGGAGTGAAATTCATTTTTGGAGCCTGGATTCTATCATGGTTGAGTATGATGTTCAGTTAGAAAAATGCCACATGGAATCCCGGGAGTTTTTTGAAAAATAGTAACTATAAGATTGAGGTAGGGATTAGAGCGCAATTGGATTATTAATAGAAGAAGAAGAAGAACCCATGTAAAAAATGGGGGAATATAGATGATCATAGATATTGGAGTGATTTTATAAACTAGATACTATGAGAAAATCTGATTTGTGATCAGGAATCAAATATCATTAAGGGAATCAAGAAGGTCTTATGGGATAGAGAATATTTTTCTCTCTTTTCATCTGTTTATTTTTTTCTTAACTTCATGAATTTCACAATAATTAAATCCTTGAATATATTTAATACAGTGATGATCTTTATATAAATATCACTTAGGGGTATAGTTTGTACTAGTTAATCATATTTACTTCATTTATTCATGGATCTATTTACATGATACTCTTAAATTATTTTTAGACAGTAATTTTTAAAAAAACTTAAATTATTAGTGAAAACCGAACTTGGATGAATTTGATTTAAAACCATATTTCCATCTGAGTATTTTAATAAAAATAAAATCAATTTTAAGAGAGATTAGCATGCTGAGTTCAACTAATAAATTTAACTTAGTGATAATTGATCTTTCTTTCAGTGATTGAGTGACTTATATAGTTGAAAAGATATAAGAATCATTCATTTATAGTTGGTTTTTCTAGTGATAATTGATCTTTCTTTGCTATGATTTGTATGTGAATGCTATTGTTCTAGTTGCAATGATTTTTGGTTGGTTTTCTTTACTCTGATCATCAGCTCCGGTGGTTTTTGGATGTCGAGTCGACAATGGCGTACCATGTTGATCATGGCGGATGAAAGCGACATGACTCCAGCTGACACGGTGACTCTTGGATCGAAGCCTCCTTGGGTTTGACGTTGGTTTTGAATTTCAAATTTCATTTTGGATTCCTTCTTGATGTATGTGGTTACCGCATTCCCTTAAAGCGGCTATCTTGAAAATAAAAAATAGAATTGTCATTGTCATTCATTTATAGGTTGACCAAATGATTAATTTGGATATCATATTTCAATAGTCCTAGGAGGTTTAATTTGAATTCTCGGATGAAGGAAAATATTAATAAAAACTTATCAGCCAATTTCCCCAATTTTATAAATTGATTGTCCTTACTAGTTTTAGTTTTTTGTTGCTCCAATTGGTTTTTCTAATATTGACATTTACACTCACACAAATACATCAATCACATCAATTTTTATCACCAAACCCAATTTTATCACCTCTATTATTATGTTACATTTTTTGATTGGTCAGTACCTTGGTCATACACAAACACACATATGTGTGTCCTTCCCTATGGATCGACCCCTACTCAATATTAAACTAGTTTAATATGGGTTATAAATAATTAATTTTCATGATTTCAATCACTCCCATGTAAAATTTTGGCACAGTTACTAGCGAAGAACATTTGACCAATTTAAAAACACAACAAAATAGAAATATATAAAAAAATTGGATATATAAATTTTTTTAAAAAATATGTAATAAAATTCAAAAAAAACTATCAAAATTGTTGGTGATTGCAAAATAGGTTGTCAATTTAAAAACCAGGACACATCCTATAATAAATTAAGAGGCACATTAGAGTTTTCAAAAATAAAAAATAGAAAACTAAAATAGAGGATAACAAAGTTACTGAAAACAAGAATAATCAACCACCAAGAAATATAAATCCACCTAGAAATTAACTAATATAGAGGCATAGTTTGAGAAAAAATGTAATTCCTACTATCTCTAATAATCTATCTTGTATTAGGCTTTCACTACGGTCCAAGAATTGTGAAATTAAAAAATACTTATTATCCTAGATTCCTACCTTCAATGGAATACCTAATGAAGACTCTCTTGACATTATTAGGTCCTTATACTATATTGTTTAGTAGCTTCCACTGAGTGGACTAAGTGAGGAATGATGTAAAATAATAGTATTCCCATTTCTCCTCAATGTATAATCCCAAACTTGGTTTCAATTATTGGAATAGGAATTTTTTACACTTGGGATCAATTTTATAGTGATTTCACAATAAAATTATACAATAAGAGAATGACATATGAAATTAGTCACAAAATCCTTATATTTTTACAAGATGAGGGATACTTATTTTATAAATCATGGGATAGATTTAGGGGATTACTTAAAAAAAATTAAAAACCCTTCAATTCCTCCTGGACACTTTATACAACAACCTCACCCATTTCCACCAAACATTAGTGGACTAATATGTTGGTGGGGAATTCAGTGATATAACTTCTAAGTAGATGAAGAAAATATTTGATACATTATCACAAAAATTCATAACCCAAATTCAATAAAAAAATAACCATTTTTAGGAATGAAACAAATCCTATTCCATAAGCTGAAGAAGAAGCTTCTTTATTTTTTATTGAAAACCATTAAAACACACTTAGGGATTAATTGCACCTCAACAATATATTTGGGATTTCAGAATCATGTTTTCCCAATTTTTATATACCAACCCAAGATCCTAAAAAAATACACCTTTTCTATTTATGGTCCAATGATGTATCCAAGGGATGACCAATTTTCAAATACTTAAAATCATGGGTATAGAAACCATCCAAATCTCTCTTTGAGAGAGAGGGGTTATTAGACCTATTTCTCCCCCTATTTTTCAGTAATAATCAAGGAAGTAATCCCAACCCCATCCAAAGGCTAAATCCTCTAACTCCTAAGAGGATTTAAGAGTTATGTTCCAATAGTTGATAGGTAAGTTTGATGAATGGAAGTCCAAATATGATTTTTATAAATGTCCAATGGATGATAGGATAAAAATATAGAAATATAAATGGTGCAATTGGATATAGATGTTAGTGGTATTGATAAGGGTAAGCTTTCAAGTAGCATTGAAGTGAACCCTTGAGAAAATGTTATTGATATGATAACTATAAGTGGTCTCTAAACCCCCCCCCCCCCCCAGTAAGCTAGTAAAGTTCCCAAACCTACTCAAAATTAAAAACAGGGTGAAACTATAAATGTGAATCTGGAAAATTTTGAGTTTATAATTCTACACAACAGCACTGAAAACACATTAAATATTGTTGATTCAACTGAAAAATAATAATAAAATGGATTTAAAACATATAAAATAAAGGGAATAAAATATTTAAGAGGAATTTTAAGGTATTCCTAAAATTGTGAGTAACTTTTCTCCAATAGTTCCTTTTCCATAGAGAATAAAAAACAAAACCAAGATTTGAACTATTAAAATATCTAAAGGTTATTGTTTTTGATGATTTCATCCAGGAACACCACATTATGTTGTGTTTTGGGAATTATTTGGAATATGGTTCACATTTTTTTCCAACATTCCCACTTTCCAAAGGAAGGAGGTATCCATCACTTCTTCAACGATGTTTTCTCCTTGATCGAAATGGGCTGATTTGATGTCGGTTCCTCCTTCTATGGATTCCTCTAAAAACTCATTACCTAGTCTTGGTATCCCTCATATATTAAAATATTTTTCATGAAACTCATTCATGGTTCCATCTCTTTGCGGATGGTGATTAATTATACTGCTTCCATCAAGACATTCCAAGGGGTCAAGTCGGGGTAGCAAACTTCAGTTAGGGGAGTAGTTGCACTGAGTCATCTATGGCATGTCTAGAAACTAAAACATTGGAACACTTATATTCTTCCTCGTCAGAGGGATTCTCAAGGGGGTAGAAACTCGAGACTTCCCATTTCGATCGTGATGTATCTTATGCCAGAGGCATGCCTCTAAGGTTTTCCCCATCTTTCCATATTTAACATGGGGTATTCCAAAATTTTAACATCTATTGGAGATAGATCGAACTGATAAAAACACTTATAAGAGTATATCAGATAGGTACATCTCTAAGAGGAAACACCTGGAAGGTTTACCATATGGAGGGATCAAAACTCCCAATAAGGACGGATCTAGGATAGAGTGTCCTAAAATGGGAAATTTTTGTACTATGAAGGCTGATATGGATACCACAATGGGAGGATCAAAGAGGTAGTCCCTGAAAAGGGAGACACCAAGGTTTACCATTGGATGGGATTGAAACTCATAGAGGTGTCCTACATACCATGTTTAGAATACATAGATCAAAACCCACATTGTTCGAAGGGAAAATTTAGGGCTTACACATGGTTAGCTCCCTGGATGCTGTAAAAAATAACAATGATGTAAGTGACCTTAACATTATAGGGGTAAGGTGATGAAGCAAGTGGTTGGGGATTATGTGTAGTTAGCTTCCCATATGGATGGCATGATTTCATCGAGATGTGGCAGTCTGGGAAAAATTAAGATGGATATGGAAGAAGTTTTGTAGAGTGAGTAAGCATGAGATGGAACCAATGTGGAGATGAAGGTGTTAAGATTAAACCTCAGGTTGGTTTCCTATGTATCTCTATTATGGGGGGAATCAAAGTCCATCTAGTTCAGTGGGGCAATGAGATACCTAAGGAGGTGGCCCATGAAAATGGATGCATGGATTGGGACCTGAAGGAAGTAGAACTTTCGGATTGGGGTATGATCTTCCCAAAACACAAAGTCTTAAGGGAGAGACCAGGATGGTAAATAAGTGATGTTATTGAAACTCAGGGAGGCTTCCGACATATCCTAGAGGTGGGGAATCAAATTCCACATAGTTTAAGGTGGGGCATAGAATCTAGGTGTACACAAAGGATTGAAACTCGAAGACATGTTGGGACTAACACATGGTTAGAAGCCCATCATAAGAGGGACACTTTTAGTTGGTGGATTATGGTGGTGTGTGGGGCTTATGCATGGTTAGAATTATGGGGAAAATGGGACATGTGGTTGGAATTTATGCATAGTTAGTATCCCATATGGATGGATCAAAACACCCCAAGGAGGAAGATCTGGGAAATGATTCCCAAAAAAGGTAAGATGTCATGTCAGGAGGGTACATCCCTAAAAGGGAGCACCATAGTTTACCATTTGTATGGGTTGATCCTCATAGAGGCATCTTATATACCTGAAAGGGATAAAAACCCATTTATTTTAGAAGGAGAAAGAGGAATGTAGTTTAACGTCATATGGGATGAAGGTGAACTGATGTGAAGTGGGCGGGACAGATGGGTGATAGTCTTAAACCTTGAGGAGGATTCATATGTACCCTATTTATAAGATAGGGATCAAAGTCCACATAGTTCAGCATGGAGGAGCATGGGGCTTATGCATGGTTAGAACCCCAAAGAGGGTGTCACGGTCGATACTTACTCTAATCCCACATGAGACATGATCGGTGTGGGAAACAAGAGGTATAAGCAGACCTGACAATCGTGTCATGAATGATGCATCCACGAGGGATGTTGGAGATTGGGACTTACTCTAGGAGGGATTCACAAGGAGGGAGACCTTATGTATGAGGATGATATGGCCATCGTATAGTGAAAACCTTATTAAGGAGTGTTGGGGCTTATGTAGAGAATTCTAGTGGCGCGCATGGTGACAATTCCCAAAGGGAGAGATAAGGGAACAGATATTTGATGCTCATTCCACTTCAAATTATCCTAGGCCTTCCACACATGTGTTGATCACATTTTAATGTCATGTGTTGAGGATGAGGGGTTCTTGGTAGTTTAACATCCTTCAACTCAGATGATGAGGACTTACTCCTCACCCCTTGGACTTACATAACTTACATTAACCCACACTTGGGTAAGAGCAGGCACAAGTAATTTCAAGTGTTAATGAGGTGGAGGATTGGTCAATTGAGGGGCACACATTAGCATGGCTATGAGAAGAAGAAATATTCTTTAGCATATCTATGAGAAAAATCATAAGTCAGGGCAATGAAACAGGAAACACCACTCGAGGTACAATGAAATCACTTCGTACCATCCTGGAGGGCCGCATGGGAGAGGGGTTCGTGAAGCATAAATCCTCATTAAAAGAGGATTCGTGAAGTTCTAGTTCTTTGTGAAGAGAAGGAGCTTCAAAAAGTAAGGTGCTTCATGAATCATGGAAAAAAGAGGTCTTTGTGAAGAGAGGATCTTCATAAAGCATGAAGACCCAGCCGAGGCATGGAATCTACATGTTCTGGAATGGGGATTCATGAAGGTCAAATGCTTTGTGAAGTCCTAAGTTCCCAAAAGGTACTTATACCTTCCTAATATTCATGGGGATTTACGAAGGACATCCCCACTTTAAGTGGAGGGAAATCAGAACAAATGTAAATATAGTTCATGATGCTCAAATACATTGGGTGATGCATTTTCTCATTGGTTCTTGGAGCAATGGGTGCTTTATGAGATGGAATCTTGGAAGGAGAAAGGTCAGGGTAACAATTATTATAAGGGGTTGAGACTACTATTTATAGAAAACTAGGTATTGTGATGTTATATTTCACGTCGAGAAAGAAATCGCTCTTCGTGAATGGAGGTGGCTCCTTTAGACTCGCAGAGGCTTCCATCACAACTTTAAGATGGTCTCGCGGAGCTTTTTAGACTTATAAATAATTCATTTGCTACTTTCATGGAAATCATGGAGCTCGTTGGACCAACAGAGCCTTCCATAACTCCTTTATATTGGTCTCAGTAATCTTGTCAGATTAGCATATTGGTGTTGTTCGTGGTGGTGAGAGGCTTGGTGATGGATCTTCGCGAAGTAGGCCCTTTTGGTGATTTTTGTGCCTCATAAGGGTCAAATGTTTTCCCAAATAATGTTATCCATCCTTGATCAATATATAGAAAATATTTCAGCACCAAAAATCCCCCCCCCCTCAAAATGGGAGATAAGGAAAAAGGAGGGTCATATTCTGAGGGTATATCACTAAAAAATTGCAACTCACAAAGCCTTATCGTGATGATTGAACGCGCATCACGTGGGTAGATCGCCACGAAGCTCGGGGGTGCTGAGGGATCCATGAATCTTAGGGATATACTACCTATAAATTCAGCATGATGACCCATATTTTTTCCACATTATATCTTGTTTAACTATGCTTCAGGTCTCAAATCATGAATCTCCAACACCCCCACAAACGCTCTTCATGAACCAGGGTACATGGATCGGTGATCCACGAATGATTTTTAGAGAACTGGTTCATCATGATCCTTTATTGCTCTGTGAAGTGTGCCAAGTCCATTGAGGTTTTGTGACTGTGTGATACACGAATGTTCTCTATGAATGTTCTCTATGAACAAAGAAGAAAAAACAACCAAGTATGGAACAAATGGCCAACCAGGAAGCTTCTCAGGAGGTACTTGCAGATAATGCTTTAAGGAAGGACTTGATTAATAACTCTTATCTCAGATAAGGTGTGCAGATTCATTCTGATCATGAGTCTCTGGTGGGGCTACTAATGGAAGGGAAAAAAGGAATACCCCCTCTGTAAGAGGTTTTCATTGTATGGATTTGGTTTGAGCGACGACCTTTCCATACTCAAAGTCAGTAGGGATGACCCAGCCTACTAGTTCCAGGGCACGTTGCGCTAGTATCAGTGGTTCAGGGCTACCAATAGTCATACCTTGAAGGATCATACGCCTATTACCATATACTACCTTTACAACCATGTAAATTATGTTTATGGGAAGGCCTAGCAACTAGAGGTATCTCTACCACTATACAATACTATTCTCAAGGTAGGTTCAGGAAACTTGGAGAAAGGGTGGACCAATAATTGGGATCTGCGCTAGGGTGAAAACTTCATGGATGAATGGACCTGGGCCTTCTGGGTTTTCTCATCTTGTGATGAATTCAGAGTAGATCTAATATGAGTAGGAATGTATGAGGATGTGTGGTATTCTCAATTCCACATCTACCAACTGAAACACATGATGCTAGAGAAACTGAGTAGGTGTTCATTGAGGACCAACACTTTCCATCTTCATCATGGGGAGGTCAGTATCATCCTATGGGACCTCCACCATATTTCAAGTATTCCAATCCTGGGGGAAATTAATGAAGAGTTCCTCCCTATAGATAATACATGGGAGGATCCAGAATATATTTCATAGTTGGAGAATACATTGATGGAATTGGTGTCGAGCGATAAGAAACAGTTAGTGAGAGATGACCACTTCAAGGAAACCTTAATTTTTGATGAGCTTGGAAGGTTTTATATCTTCAGGATAGTACATTTCCATGGGGTTCTACACTCTATCATTTAGATAGGGATGGCTGGTTTACTTCTCATGCCTGGCAGGGACTACATAGGGCTTTGGGTACACAGGTACTTCTGAGTATAGCTTACCATCCCCAGATAGATGGATAGTCCGAGCGCACGATTTAGGTTTTAAAGGACATGATTCAAGCATGTGTCCTTGATTTTGAGTGCTCTTGGGAGAGACACATACCCCTAGTAAAGTTTTCCTACAAAAATAGTTTTTAGCAACGATTATGATGGTGCCTTATGAGGATTTGTACAGTAGGCCATGCCAATCACCCCTATATTGGCTGGAGGTAGGAGAGGTGGCTATATTGGGACCTCGTCTTGTCTAGGAGACCACTGAGAAGGTATATTTGATTTGGAAGAGGATGGATACTTCACAATCTCACCATAAATCATATGTTGATCGACAGAGACGGCCTTTGGAGTTTGAGGTCGGAGATTAGGTTTTTTATGTGTCACACCGAGGTTGGGACACATGAGGATTAGGGTACATAGGAAGCTTTCACCAAGATATATCAAGCCTTTTGAGGTTCCGGATAGATTCAATCTGGTTTCCTATCGGTTGTAGTTACCTCAGAGGTATTGTTCTATACACGACGTCTTTCATGTTTCTCAGCTACAGGGTTACTTTTCAGATCTTTCTCTTATTTTTCAACCTGAGGAGGTTGAGTTGGAAGTGGATGCATTCTTCGAGGAGCACCCTATTAGGACTATGTATTGCATCATGAAGGTTCTCCATGGCTGGTATGTTCCTTTGGTATGGGTTTTATGGTAGCATAGGTGAGTAAAGGATGAGACATTGGAGAGGGAGGCCGACGTACTATCACAATGGCTAGATTTGTTTAAAGTTTCTTCTTCACCACACTTAGAAGGGAAATTCCGGGATGAATTAATTTAAGGGGGGAAGTTTGTAAGAATATGGATCTCCATTTAAGGTATGGATCTTTATTTCAAGTTGTTTTTTAGGAAAAGGAAGAAATGGGGTTTTTCTAAAGTACACCACGTGTACTTCTGAGTACACACCGTGTACCCGGTTTCTGTGTATGGTTGTGTAATGGTTGTGTAACAGTTGATAACATGGTCATGGGATGACCTGTAAGACCACATAAGTCGAGGATGGTTAAGGATACCATACTAAGTGTAAATTTAATGAACACACCATGTAGATTTATTTTTAATTGATATATCAGAGAAGAGTCACATCTCATGTCCATAATTGTCTTCTTTTATCCGTGGTTCATACAGGAGAGCGACAGAATGACTAATGAACTTTAAAACCCTCTCATTTATCCATCTGAGCTCTGATTGAGACATTTTTAGGTGATTTGGAATCCCACTAGTTATTTTTCAATTCCCCTAAATCCTTTCTTCTTGATTGTTCCTCTCTCGTGAGTTATTCAAGGTTGGGTGTTTTTCACGTTTTTGTAGATCTATGCTGATTTATAATAATTCAAGGGTTGGCGTTCAAGTATATAGATCATGAGACATAAAGTTAGGTGGCTTGTTCCTTTTGTTAAATGTATTTGGATTATATATGCTAAAATTTCCATATACCCACATTTGGGGTTTTACGTGTTTGTAATTAGACCCTTTTTATTATCTTTTATGGTTTGGTAGATTGATAAAAAGGTTAATTGCTTATGAATAAGGTTTTATACCTTGATTATGGGTGTGTTTTCCTTGTTTGATTGATTATTTCCATTTTTTCTAGAATTATTATTAGGCTAGCCATTTTTTACATGCCTCATGTTGTTAGGATGGAGTTACTAATTATATAAGATGCATGTGATTCACGTTGTGAAATTTTGACCAAGAGGAATTTAACTGTGAAATATTCCTGAGGTAGGGTCATTTATAAATTGAATTTTTGTTATGTTCACCCAGAGGTATTGATTGTGAGATCTGATGAGTGGTCATAGACTAGAGGGGTTAGACTGTGAGAGCTACCCAGAGATTTGTTATTAAATGAATTGGTTTTATGTTGACCAAGGGGGTATTGAACATGTGAGATGCTCAGGTGGTTGTTTGTAAATGTCTAGTGCTAATATAGACCAAAGGGGTTGGACCATGAGAGCTACCCAAAGGGTCATTATTAAATAAATTATTGTTATGTTGGACCAGGGGGTTAGACTATGAGAACTTTTCCATAGGGTCATTATTGAATAACTAAATAATTGTGATGAGTCTTCCAAGCCAAAGCATAAGATTAGAATCGGCCTTGATTGTTTTTTTTATGGTCTTTTGAGACATTTTTTTGTTACTATTACATAGGGGTTACAGTGCTTAGTCTAGAACCCAAGGGCTGCAAGATTAAATGGAATGAATAATAAATGTTAAATGAATGTGATTTAAAACTTTAGGATTGTTTACTTTTGAGTACTTCCTCGTTTATTGCTTATTTCTACATATTACATGCTACATACATTCACTGATACTTAGGAATATATATTTTGGTAGTTGCCTATTGGGATTCATCTCACACCCTGTTTGGGTTATGATTTTGGACCTAAACAAATTATATGGTTACAGGTATAGATAAGGGAAATCACCATTATTCATCAGGTACTTTATTTTTGTTGGATCTAGAGAGCATGGGACCAAGATTAGTCTTGTGATGTTATTGGAGTTTTCTTACTTTTCAATACTTTAGTTTATGTATTGTATTTCTAGCATTGTGACTTGTTTGGATGCTTTCCTAGACACATGTGACATGTATCATATATATATGTTCTTGTTATTATATCACTATCAGTCTTCCACTATTTTTTTTGTTGTATGGTATTACTACTTCCACTATTGGTTACTATTAGCTTTCTGTTGTGTATACTCTGCCAATGAAGGAATATTTTCCCCATTATCACATTGTGGCCCTCACTGCTAGTTGGCAGTGACCAATCGGGTTCGGGGCACCTTTTGGTGGCACCCAGAACCAGGATGTTACATTTTTAGTACATTGTAGAAAAGAATTCAAAATTAAATTACAATTTAATTTAAAATAAACAATAAATAAAAATTATAAACAAATCTACATTAAAAACATTTCTATAGTGTCCCATAATTTTCATACATAAATATTATATCTTATTAGATGAATATTCATTAAATAATATTGCAATGCATACTAGAATTACAATGGTTTAGGGTTTTTGGAAACTTGGATACATAAATAACTGGTTCATAAAAGATTTACATCATGTCTCACTTAGTTATTCACAACTAATACCCATCTTAGAAACATCCTACATAAAATTTTTCTTCATATCCTGAGAAAAATAAAATATAATAAAGGGTGATATTAGATGATCATTAAGGGTAAAAAAAGGATATAATGATGATTATTTAAAAATAGCATGAGCATAAAGGTTATGATAACATAATCTTAACCTCTAAAAATCATACCCAGTAATTATTAAATCACAAAAATGAGTCATATAATAAATCTTGGAAGTTTATAAGACATGAATCGTAAAGGGAGAAAAAAACCTATTCCAATAGAACGTAATATTGTAATAATATCTTTTTGTAAAAGAGTGGAACAAATTGTGTAATAATCATAATCATAGAAATCTTATGTCAAGGCTATCCACTAATACATTCATAACATTTTAGGGTTGGGATAACCGCCCATGTACCTGCTTTGGGCTTGGGATAACCTCCCATATATCCTATTTCATTCTTTGGATAACCTTTTGTCTACCCTTGGATCTCATAGAACATTAATATTTACCAAACTCATTGGAGGGAAATATAATTCTATGTCAATCCATCACATAAACATAAATCCCTTCATATGTTTACCACAAAATCATAAAAACAATCATCATAACTTAACTCATGGAAAAGAAAATGGGTTTCATTTATATTTCATCATAATAACCACAAACCATACAGATAAAAATAAAGATGGTATTATTGGATAATATCCTCAATAAATACTAATTAATATCAAAGGACGTTATCATAGATGAAAAAAAATCTAAAAATTACTGGATTTTTTTTTAGGAAAATACCCTTTTAATTTTTAAAATAAATAATAAAATTGAAAAATTCCAAAGTATTAAGAAAAAAAATTATTTGAAAATAAAATTGGAAACATGTAAAGTAAACCTCATATCATTTATTATCTATAATAGTGGGAAATTTTTTTCATGTCATGTACGTTAAAACAAAGATTACTTTCACATTTTCGGTAAAAATTAAAAAATTCCTCATTTGAAAAATAACAATAAGTTTCTGTTTAAACCATTTTTTAAAAAATAAAATCATGGGTTAAAATGAATTTAAAAAATCATAGAATAATATAAAACCTTTTTCAAAACATTTTTAGAAAACATGGATATGGAAGAGAAGGGATTTTTGACCAAAGAGAGAAATAAATTAATTTTTCCTTAAAAGCATTATTTCAGTCTAGTGATTACTTAATGTGAGAAAAATTAATGGAAAACATGTATTATAAAGAAATAAATAGAGCATAAATAATTAAATGGGTTAATCAGGAAAGTATTGTACAATTTCCATCAATATAAGTTCAAGCATAAAAAATCCCTATTAAAATGAGATTGAAACAAAAATACCATATATAAAGTTCTACCAATTTCGAAAGAACTTTAACCTCATGTATAGTAATTTTAAATTTATTATAATTATATAAAATAGTAATTTAAATACTTATAATATCATATATGATCCACTTATAAAATCTTAACACCCATTTGTTAATAAATCCTTATTCAAATTGTCATTTTCGAGTGTCAAGTGTTTTGTTTTTTCTTGAGAATTTCATATCAGTAAGTTTTTATACTTGTACTTTAGTAATGGTTATATCATATACATAATTTTAATTATGATTAAAATATCATAAATAATCATTATATATATATATTTATAATAATCCAAAAAAGGTAGAGATAGAAAAATAGATTACACCGTTCATGGATACGGTAGGTCGTACGTATGCATGAACACTGATTTCACTTTTTAATAGAAGTAAATAAAGGGAAATAATAATTAATATTTAAAGAATAATTATTATATCATTTATATCATATATATTTATTAAATCCATCCTTATTAAAATCCATGTAAAAAATAAATAAAAAATGAATCACATCACTTTGTGGTGGCGGTAGTCCACACGTACACATGAGCGGTGTTATCATTTTACAATGAATGGGATGGTAAGAAGGTATATATGATATTATAATTATATAATAATAATAAAAATAATATCAATATCAATTATAAATTTTAATCCCATCATAATAACCATCCATGAAATATGGTGATGTAAAATGAATTGTATCACTACATGGAGGCGGTAATCTGCTTGTACAGATGAGCGATACTTTCACTTCCTATTTGATGGAAAATGGGGTGGATAATGGTAATTATATAATCATAATAAAATTTAAATATATTTATGATAATTAAGTTAATATTTTATGATTAATTCCATTGATTTTAAGGTTCTTGAAGAAGAAATAAATTGAAAGAGGTTGGGTAAACAGATTACTTCATCTTCAGTAGGCCTCCTTTAGATCCCTTCTTAAGGACACTTGGATGAAATTTTAAGAAAAAAACATATAATTAGTGGATGGGGAAATTTATAAGATAATTTGGTAGGTTTTTTTCAATCTATATGGATCAAAGTGGTATAAAGAAGATAAATAAGGGGTTTCCTTTTATAAGTAGAGTATAGGACATAGTTGGAATTTCTTAAAATATTAAAATTAAAAAAATGTAATACTCAAATGAAATGCTTCCAAATATCAAGTAGTTATAAGTTAGTATAGGATGATATCAAAATATTTTTATACAATAGAATTTAGACAATTTTAATTGTCAAACTTACCCTCGTCTCTTGTTTTGACCCCCCTAGTAAACATGTTTTAACCATAATTGTGGTGATTTTTTTTATTATTTTTACTATTCATTATGATCAAAAATAAAATTTGCCTCATTAAAAAAAAATTAAAATTATGATTAAAAAAATTAGAATCCATTTTATTAAATTCAATTCAAAAAAGTGGCAGAATTTAATTTAAAATTAAACCTGCAAAGCGTGGCGAAAAGCGGTTTTCCATAAAAATATGTTTTATGTAGTATAAAGGTTTTTCTAAAAAAATCAAACATAAAATTAATTATAATAACCTTAATTGTATTATTAATAATATAAATGAACTAATTTTACTTTTAAAAACATTTTAAAACAAAATTAAACTTTGTAAATTCTTGAAACAATAGACGGTCTCCATAAAAATATGTATTTTACATTATTCATCAAAAAATAAACCTTTTCAAAATATTCTCAAAAATTAAATCAAATATAATTTTTAAATTATTATTTAAAAAAATAATTTAATTATTTCAAATAAATTTTCAAAGGTTTTAATAAATTAATTTTATTATTTGCTCATAAAAATCAATAAACCCCGTTTTTGAGGAAATGGTATTTTAATTCATATAATGACTTTGTCAAAAATTGAGTGCTTATTTATCAATATATTTTCATTATCTAAATCCTTTATATATATTTTTTTCAAAATGTGGTTATTCCTATTCACTCTTCCAATTTAACAGTTATGTTATAATGGTATAATATATTATAGTTCATTTAGACTTGGGGTTGCCTGTATCGTAAGCTATCAAGAAAATTAAATTTTTGTAAAGAAAAATATATCATAAAATCTTGTGTTTTTATATTTTAAATACGCTAAAATCAAATTGGTTCATATAATTTATTACAAACATTATATTTTTGAACAAATTCAAAAACACCATGGGTTTCATTGTCTTTGGGACCCCCTTTCAAAAGAACACAATCATGTTGCTAGTTGTTTCCAATGATTTTTCCAAGGCACGCACGTCCATCTTTTGTGAGGATAAAAGGCGTGGTTTTGTTTCCCTATATTACTGATTTCCAAAGGCAGGTGGAATCTTTCACTTATTCAGGGAAGTTTGCGCCTTGATCGAAATGGGATTATGGGATGTCATCTCTTCCTTTCGTGGATTCCTCCTCAGAGCTCATTACCTAGTATGGGTCTCCCTTATAGATTTAATATATTGTTCATGAAACTCTTCCTAGTGCCATATGTTCATGGATTCCAGTTAATTATGTTGTCTCTGTCAGGACATTCCAAGGGTTCAAGTCAGGGCAGCAACCTTCAGTCAGGGGAGTAGTCATGTTGGACATCACTGGCATGTCTAGACACTGGAAAACTGGCATGTCTATCTTCTGTCCCTTATTATAGGGCTTATTGAGGGCACGGAAGCCCGAGGCATCCTGCTTTGAATGTGAGGAATTATATTCCATAAGCATGTCTCTAAGGTTTTCCTTAGATTCCCATGTTTAACATGGGGTATGCCGTAAGTTTAACATCCAGCAGAGATGGATCAGACTATTCAGAACACTGACTAGAGTGGATCAGATGAGTGTAACCCCTGGAGGACACACTGATGTAGCTGGATTTACATGACCTCACTAGGATGTGGAATCCTAGGTAAGAATCAAGATGGGTGATGGGGTGCTGAGTGAAATGGGTGGTGAATGGGATGGAACCATCATGAGGACAACGGTAATGTTGGGCTTGAGTCTCAGGGAGACTTCCTACGTATCCCAGTGGCAGGGAATCAAAGTCTATATAGTTCAGGATGGTAATGGGATGCCTATGAAGGTGGACCGTGAGAATGGATGCGTGGATGGGACCTGGAGGAAGTGGAACCTCTAGGTTGGGGCATGAACTTCCCGAGACACATAGGCTTGAGGTAAAGGTCAGGTGATGAGATTTAATTGTGGTGTACACATAGGACAAAAACCTGATGATGTGTATGGGGCATATGCGTGGTTAACAGCCTGGGATGGTTTGAAGCCTTTATGACAGACCAAATATGTGAGTCCTGGTGAATGGGATTACAACGGCTTTCCACTGAGTAGGGGACACAATGTCTTACCGCTAATTAAGGTCGCAACGGCTTACCAATGGATATGGTCACAACAACTTACCTTTGGATGGGGTCACAACAGCTTACCACTGGATGGGGTTGATCCTCATGGAATATTCTTACATACCCTGCTTAGGAGATAGAGATCAAACCCACTTAGTTTGTAGGGGATGGGGGTTGGCAGACCGACGCAAGGTAGGACCTGGGGTCTAAATGGATGACGGTATTGAACCTCATGGAGGCTTCCTACGTACCTTTCCTAGGAAAAGATCAAAGTCCACATAGTTCAGATGGGTGTAGGGATTACACTCTAGGCTTTCCAAGTGTTGGTGAACTGACGTGAAGATGGTTGGAATGATCGGGTGTTGGGATTGAACTGCAAGGAGGCTTCCTATATACCTCACCTTGGTGAGGATCAAAGACCACGTAGTTCATATTGGTGTGGGAACCGACGTGAAGGAGGACCTGGGGCCCTGATAAATGGTGGGATTGAACCTTGTGGAGGATTCCTACATACCTTGCCTTGGAAAGGATCAAATACCACGTAGTTCAGGTATGGTTGTGGGGATTACAATCTAGGCTGCCTAGGGTGTTGGTGAACTAACGTGAAGATGGTCGGAACGACTGGGTGTTGGGATTGAACCTCGGAGAGGATTCTTATGTACCTCGCCCTGGCAAAGATCAAAGTCCATGTAGTTTATATGGGATGGGGCATTGTTTCACCAATGTGAAAGTGGTTGGTACCAATGGTTGTTGGGATTGAACCTCCAGGAGTCTTCCTACGTACCTTTCCTTGGCAAGGATCAAAGTCCACGTAGTTCAGGTATGTGTGGGGATTACACTCTGGGCGGCCCAAAGAGGGTGTCATGGTCGATGCTTACTCTAAGACCACGTGAGTCATGATCAATGTGATAAACAAGAGGCAGCAAGGACCTGACGATCACATCATGAAAGGTGCGTCTATGGGAAGTGAAATGGGGCTTACACGTGGTTAGTGGCCCAAAGAGGAAATAGGGGCTTATGCGTGGTTCGCATCCCAATAGTGAAAAATTCCATCGGGATAGGGATTTGGCTCTAGGATGGAGGCCCAATGGTGACAAACCCCAGTGGGAGAGGGATTTGGCACTAAATAAAGGAGGGGATTCATTCCCCATCACGCCCTTTACTGGCCTTTTTCACCGAAATGGAAAGGAGGAGTAGGGGTACTACCTCCTACAAAAAAGGCTAGGGGCTTACACCAAGATGGTTTCCCTTCCCCATGGACAAGAACCTCTATAATAAGGAGTATCTCATTCCATGTGACGGATGGTCAGGCTCCCGTGGAGATGAGCGGGCATAGATAATGCCCAAGACGAGCACCCTGTATAGAGTGTATGGGGTGAGGTCACAGTTTAACGTCATGTGCTAAGGTCGATGGTGCTTGGAACTTTAACTTCCTACGGCTCGGACGAGGCAGGTTTGCTCCACACCCCTATGACTTACATAACCGGTACCCTCTGCACCTTAGTGAAGAGAAGGGACAGGAAACGCCATGACTGGGGGGTGTCGAGAGGTGATCCCATTCGGGGTCCATATTAGCGTGTCTATGCGAAGAAGCAATATCCATTAGCATGCATGTGTGCCGCTGAGGAGCAGCATTGGTGGATGGGTCTTATGCATGGAAGCTTCCTGTAATGTCTTCCTCATGTCTGGCCATGAGGGCATCCCAACTCACTGGTGGGTTGGGGAATATAATTGGTGCCTACACCTATGCGCTAGTGCACAAATGGGATAACACCAAGGGGCGTTGGAATCAGTCCAAACAAATGGAGATGAAAAGAGTGAATTACATGCCTGAAATTTGAAACGCAATGAGGGTGGCATGGTGATGGAGGATAACTATTGATCATGTTCGAAACACGGCATCCATATCATGTTAGCCAAAAATGGGGAAAAACAAATGAGGGTCAACTGATGACTGTGTTCGAAATACAGGACCTGACTCCAAGTGTTGTCCAAAGTCTTAAGGGGCATTGTCCCAGGACGGTAGGTGAGCCGATACGGCATGGGACCAGGCCGTTAGGGGGGTACCTTCAGACATGGAAGAGGATGAAGATCCGAATGAAGGACACGCAAAGCGTGAGGTGGTGTGATAGAATGTTTTAATATATTCCAATGCTCTTGAAGTTATGCCATTGTGATCATGGCATGATGCATTTATGCTTGGCACATAAGGAATATCTTATTTGGAATAAGAGGTATCCTATTTTTGAATGATAGGGCACGATACATTTTATAGTCATGTAGAGATTACTATTGTCTTCTTATGCTTGGAGTATAAGGCATCTCTTGTTTAGAGCAAGAGGCATCCTATGTTTATCACATAGGGAGTACTATAGTTTAAATTCATATGGATAGGACTATTGGAATCTCATTTTTGGAGCATAAGGAATCTATTGTTTGGAGCAAGAGTAATCCTATGTTTGGAACATAGGGTGCACTACAGTTTAGATTCATGTAGAAAGGACTACTGGCATCTTATGCTTGGAGCATAAGGCATCTCTCGTATAGGGCAAGAGGCATCCTATGTTTGGAACATAGGGTTAACTATAGTTTATAGTCATGTAGATGGGTCTATTAATCATGAGGCGCCTAGCAATGGTTGGTCTTGGGACTTATGCAAGGGCGGCCCTTTCTGGTTCAACCTGGCATAGGAGCCAAGTGATAGGGTTTTGGAGGAGTTTCCTGAGGAATGGTTTGACTCAAGTTACTCAGGAAATTGAAGATGAGAATATCAAATCACGACATGTGAAAGGGACCAAGAGGAATATGTCGACTTAGGGTATTTCATGGTGTGCATAGGAGTATCTCAAATCATGCTATTCCATAGGTGGAAGGAGGCTGCACATAAGGGCGCAATTGAAAATGTTGATGTCCTGGCCTGAAAAGACCGTGGTGCGACTGTCCATTTTTCATGGGGGTCAGTGAAGGTAGCAAAGGGACCAGCCTGGAGGGCCGGGACTACAGCCCGGCACAGACCCTGAGCGGGGGTGCGGGGGTGCAGCCCCTGCGGTATGGACCAGCAGGCACAGGCTTGTGTACTATTGCGCGTAAAATGTGTTACATGCAGGATAGGTTGCGCGCAATATTACGTTGTGCTGCATAGGTGTGGGAAAGATTGTGAATCAAGGCACTGTTGTGCATAATAGGGAAGGTTGGTGTACAATAGGGGAGGATTTCATGCAATAGAGAAGTTGTTCGTGCAATATGGGTGATGTACGTGCAATAAGGGGACGTGCATGCAATAGGGACAAAATTGCGCGCAATAAGGGAGGTGTGTGCGCAATAGGGGAGATGTGCGTGCAATAGGTGGTTGTGCGCACAATAGGGAAGGAATTTCATTTAAAAGGGGAGGAATTGTGCCCAATAGGGGAGGCATGCACGCAATTGGAAATGTGCGCACAATAGCGGAGCTTTGCACACAATAGGGGAGGAATTTCATGCAATAGGAAGGATTTGCGCGCAATAGGGGATATTTACACGCAATAGGGAATGTGAGTGTGCAATTGGACAGGTGCAGCACTGGTGCACAAAAAATTGGGCACAGTGGAACTGTTATGTGCAAAAAACGATGTTTTGCATGAAAAACTAGGCAGGTTGGCCCCTTTACACGCAAAAGTAACGATTTGCATAGAATATAGGGAATTTTACGTGCGGGCGCAGAAAATTTAGACTTACGCGCATTAGAGCGGCGGCCGACCTCCGAGGCCTCTCAAGGAAGAAGGGGTGCAATTGTATTTATAAGGGAAGCCTTGAATCTTGGTGCACGTAAAATTCCATTCCAATTTTCCTCACAAATCCTTTTTAGGCGCAAGATTCCTTTTTTACGTGCAAGATTCCATTTTTATGTGCAAGATTACCTTTTTACGTACAAGCATCCATTTTTACATGCAAGGTTCCCTTTTATGTGAAAGATTCCATTTTTACGCACATAGTTCCCTTTTTACGTGCAAATCCATACTTAGACCCAAAACCGTCCTGAATGGCCATTTCTAGTAGCCCAACTTCAAACAGCCATAACTTTTGATCCGTAAATCCGTTTGGGCTCCATGACTAGTCAAATCGAAGATTGTGGAACAATCTATGCTCTGGGATCATATATGGAAGCATTAGGTTAATTATATAGATGAGTTTTCTAGTGCCAACACCTGTTTTTGAACACACCACCCCAACTCGAGAATAAAATAAGAGTATACCTATAAAAAAACAATGATTATATTAATAATAATATAAATAAATGAATGAAACATAAATATTATATACATTAATAAAATGTCACTTTTAAACTGAAAACACACACTTCAATCTATATTGAGTTCACTATGTCTCGGATTCATGTACAGTTAATTCCTAAACATTATAAATAATTTATGAATTTTTGTACTAAATTTTCAAGGAAATACAATCCTTTTATATTGGTTTTGAATATGTGATAAATGTTTAGAACTAAAATGATGATTTTAAATAAAAATGCACACTTTCAATAATATAGCCAACATCATATACATATTGATGTGAGACTAATTCCTAAACATCAAAAATGACTTATAGATCATTTTCTTAAAGTATCAATACAATCCAATCATATTTTATTGGATTTAAGTATGTGAAGTTCTTTTTATACTATAATGTTGATTTTAAATAGAAACACACACTTTAAGTCATACCGGTCACACCATGTGTCATATTTATATATGATTGATTTATATATATATAAAATGACTTATTAACTGATTTCCTAAATTATTAAGACAATATAAGTGTGTTTTCTCATTTTTTTAGTGATTGAAAAGTTTTTTGAACTAAAATATAACTTTTAAACTGAAAACATTCACTTTGAATCATACCAGACCCACCATGTTCCAGATTGATGTGCAGTTGATTCCTACATATCAAAAATTACTAATAGATCATTTTCTTAAACTATAAAGACAATCCAAATGGGTTTTCTCAGTTTTCAGTGAGTGTCATGCATTTTGAACTAAAATGTCACTTTTAAACTGAAAATCCACACTTTGAGTCATAATGAGCACATTGTGTTTCAGATTGACATGTTCTTGATTCTTATACATCATAATAACTTATTGATAATTTACTAAAGTATTAAGAAAATAGGATCATGTTTTCTAATTTTTTGTATGTGAAGTGTGTTTTGTACTAAAATGTAAATTTTAAATAAAAACATGCACTTTTAGCCATACATACCATTTCATGTGTAAGATTAATGTGATACTAATTCTTATACATCAAAAATGTATAATGGATATTTTTCTTAAATTACCCAAAAAAATAAGAGTGTTTTTTCTCAATTATCAGTCTCTAACATGATTTTGAACTAAAATGTATAGTTTAAAAACAAAAAACACACACATTGCATAATATCAGACACAATGTGTGTCAAATTAACATGCAGTTGATTCATATACATAAAAAATATTTATGACTGATTTTCCTAAATTATAAAAAAAATCAGCATTTTTTCTTAGTTTTGAGTAAGTGGAGAGTATTTTTCATTGAAATAATGATTTTAAATAAAAACACACACTTTCAATCATATCATCCACACCATGTGTCAGATTAATGTGAGGTAAATTATTATACATCAAAAATGAATTATAGATTATTTTCATAAATTATCAATACAATTTGATTATGTTTTCTTAGTGTTCAATGAGTGATGTGAATTTTGAACTAAAATGTTTCTATTAAACTAAAAACACACACTTTTAGTTACATCAAGCAGATCATGTGTTAGATTGATGTGCGGATGATTTATACATGTCAAAAATGACTCATGAATCATTTTACTAAAGTGTCAAGACAATATAAGAAGGTTTTCTTTGTTTTTAGTGACTGGGGAATGTTTTAAACTAAAATATCACTTTTAATCTAAATACAAGCTCTTTGAGTCATACTAGTTAGACCATGTTTCAGATTTATTTTCACTTGATTAAAACATGTAACAAATGACTTATCGATAATTTTAATAAATTATTAATATAATATGAGAGTTTTTTCTTAGTTTTGAGCATGTGAAGTGAGTTTTATACTAAAAAATCATTTTTAAATAAAAAACACATACTTTCATTCATACCAACCATACATTGTGTCATATTAATGTGAGTCTAATTCCTATACATCGCAAATAACTTATGGATTTTTTTTCTTAAATTATCATGAAAATCATAATTCATTTTTTTGTTTTCGATCAACGACATGAATTTTGTAACAACCCAAGATTTTATGAGATATATTATTTTTAATTTCATTGATGTGTTCTATTATACACTACACCAAGATTATCTTTTACTATACGCAACACTGTATTAGCTTGTAGTATTCACAACACTATTCTTGGCTCATGTTACACACATTTTCAAGTATGTTTTGTGAAAATTATTCTATGCAACAATAAGTATAGATTTTGTTTAATGTATAAATGAAATAAGTTTTGATTTTGTTATACACAACACCAAAAGGAGCTTTCACTACACACATCCATGACTTGGCTTGCATTAAACGCAATCAAGACCTTCCTCGATAGCGTGGGTAGTACGCAATACCGAGTTTCACTAAACGATATATTATTATAATATTATTATGAACTAGCCGTTATGAATAGTAATACCCACTTTTTAAAATTTTATAAATTTATCTTTCAAAATGGACTTCATTTTTGGATTCGGAATATTGAAATTAGCCTTGGGTGAAATTTTGGTATTTTTCAGAAAACTTTCAATTTTTCATGAATACTGAAAACACTGGGTTACTATTTAAAAACCGACTTTTTATATAAATAATTATTTATTTCATTTAAATTTATTTTAGGTAAAAATTTATACATAATACCTATATAATTTCAATGTAATTCATTGGAGTCATTTTATAATAATTTTAGACATACAAAAAATTTATTGAACTTTTCACCGTCTTTTACCCACCTCCTAGGAGAGTTTAAAAATTTACATAAAACTTAATTTTACCGCTTCTATGAGTGGAATTTAAAAAATCTGAGAGACACGGTTAACATCAATGAGGAAAATATGGTTCAATAAGATAAAAATAATTTTTGATGAATAGTAACTTTTTACTTTTATTTACCACGGTTAAAAGTAAATAGGGTAATTAAGGGTAAAAATGATATTATTATTACCCTAAAACATGTACTAATTCTATTGAATAAGTTTATTTTGACCAAAAGCAACCTTAGGGATAAAATATTACCCTTTAGGTCCATTTGGATTAGATTAGGACATTTATTATTATTTTATTTAAAGACGAAGTTAAATAGTTAAAATCAACGTTTAATAAATAAAACATTTTTAATATAGGGTTATACATTAGATAAATTAGACTATAAATATTCATTAGAAATATAGAAATATTTCCTACATTATGGTATTTTTTTTATAATTTTTAGACATTAAATAATTTAATTTTTTTATGACACAATGATGATGCAGAAATTACCTTATTAATGAAATATTAACATAATTGATGTTATAAATACCCATATTAATGTAATTTTAGACTTTTTATGAATTCCACTAATTTTATAGGTTAATATGACATGTTAGTATTAATTTAATTAACTTTTTTCGAACTAATAATGTTGTTATGAGTTTCAAAAAAATCAAGTACCAAATAGTGTCAAAATTTACATAAAATAGTTTTTAAAACAAATATTATATTATTAATTGTTTTTTTATTCCTAAAAATATAAGTTTCGGCCAAATAACTTATATAAGTATATATATATTAATAATGAACCACTTGGTTTTCTTTTGTCTTGTTATAGTAAGTTCATTAACCTCATATTGTAAGAAAACAAGAATACACGGTAAAAGTAAAATTATTTAACTTAAAGTTAAATCTAAATGATAAGGTTAAAATAGAAACCTAAACCTGTATAAATTATATTGGATGCGAGTATTTATACCCATCCCCACCTTAGATTCGAAATAAATCAATTTGGAGCTATTAAATACCGAATATGACTTTATAATAAAATAATATTTTTAGTTTTTCCAAAGGTGCCCCTCTCTTCCCTTATAAAAGGGAACCACCTCTCTCTCTTCTTCACACCCTTTTGAGCCTTGAAGCTCAGAAAACCCCTGACCATTTCTCTTCTACACTTCCATAGCAACATTTTGGAGGTTCTGGTCTTCTCAAAAGACCAACTCTACTTCCTTAAGAGGAATCTTAAAGGAGGTGCGTCGAAGAAGAGGTAATCTCTTCTTCCGATTCTCTCAAGTTTCTTTCTTCTTCTACTTATTCTTTAGTTGTCTCATTATAAAGTAATAACATAAATATTAATTATATACTAATATGTTATTATAAATATGAAACAACCCTATTTCACCTTCTATCCATCCTACGGAAAATTAAATCACCGCGCGTGCGTACGTACGGAATACTGTCTCCACGCTGTGGTGTAATCTATTTTCGACCACCACCTTACTTGGATGGGTATAATGGTTTAAATAAATAACAATATATTATTATTTTAAATTGATATTTATTATGAAATATTATACATACACTTCAATACAATTCCACGATCATGGGAATGATATCATCGCTCGTGCGTATGTACGGACTACCGTCTCCACAACGCGATGAGATTCATTCTACATGTTAACCATTCAAGAATGATTATAAAGTATATATAATGAATAATAATGAAATATATGACATAATTAAGCTAATGGATTTATGTATATATATATATATATATATATATTTCATCTACTTACTTCCATTCAAGTCAATAATGAAAGGAAAACAGCGTTCATGCGTACGTATGGCCTACCGTCTCCATGAACGGTGTGTTTCATTTCATTTATCTATCTATTATATATATATATATATATATACTAAATATATATGATATATAAATAATTTTTTACAATCTGTAAGTAATTAAATCATGATATAAGTAATAATAATATCCAGAACAACAAGTCCAAACACGTACGATAAATGAAACAATTTTACCCAAAACGCTACTTTAACATGGAATTGACAAATGAACGGGTAATATAAATACCTAATTGAACCATATATGATATAATAACAAGTAATATTATTCTCTAATAATTCAATTACATTATTTAAATCATTATACAGGAGGTTCGGATACATACGAAGCATATCAGACATAAGGTAAGGGATAACTTTTCCAATCTCATTTTTATCCGAGATTGTTTATTCGTAAGTATTTAATGGGGTTATATTTTTCATCCATGTCCCTGTTTTCTAAAAATGGTTTCATGTATGTTTAAAGTCATTCTTACCCATTTTTGACTTTTACTACATGGTGTTTAAGGAATCTTTCTTTTTTTCACCATACGAGGTACTTTTTGACTTTTCCGACAAAAGTATGAGAGGAATGTTATTTTTAACTTATACGGCATGAACAGATTTTTACGGTTTCATAATGCCTCATTTTCATGAAGCTTACTCTACAAGATTTCATGACTATTTTCAAGAAAATCCTTTTCTTTTAAAATTGAATGGCATTTTATGAAAAGAAAATGATTTTCAAGAAGAAAGGATATTTTCCTCAAGAATTCATTTCAAGTGATTTATCAAAACCATTTTCCATCTAAGATGAAATTATTTCATATGTGTATGTTTCAAGTATAATGTCTCTATGATTTATATGGTTTCATTTTTCTTATGATTAAATGATATCCATTTGTTTTATATGTATTATTTTATGATGAAATGATGTTTATAAAACCCAATTTATTCTTTGGGTTATGATGAATGATATATGATTGTTTTGTGGCACACGTAAGAATGATTTCAATATGAGATGGGTGGGACCTATATCTCCCTCCAATGCATTGGGTAAAGATTTATATCTCATGATATAGACATGGATGGAACGGAAAGTCAAACTGGTTCAGTAATACAGGACTGGAACGAGGAGTGAACTCGATTCAGAAAGGGACTTCGTCCTCTAAGACAGTCTTGGCAGCAATGCCTTGGCTACTATGGAAATCATAACATGTGCTTAATGGTTTCCACAATTAAATGTTTTATCCCCAAGATATTTTATCATTATTAATGTTTCTTTATGATCTATGCCTTATGAACTGCCATGTTTTATGTCATTTCTCAAGAATTTGATGTTTAAACATTATGTTCATGTTTTTAAGTTCAAATGTGTATGGTTTGTTTTATTTTTTACATGCATACCCTTACTGAGAATTTGAGCTCACCCTTTTTATGTTTTCTTTTCCCCAGGATATAAATAAAGGTTTTAGGTAAGAAAACAAAAGGGGAAGATCTTTATAGGAGATGTTGAAGATCTTTCACCACGATTAGAATATTATGTTCTGAGTTTCCAAAGACTCTAAACTATTATGGTCCTTGTGTGTTTGTTTTTGTTATGTATTAAGTATTCTGCAAAAGTAAAGTAATGTCTATGTACATTAAGCTTTGGGTCTCTACAAATTTTGAACTAAAATGTTAGTTTTAAACTAAAAACATGAACTTTGAGTCATACCAGGCCCACCATATATAATATTAATGTGTGGATGATTCCTAAAATTCAAGAATTAATTATAGATTGTTTTAATAAAGTTTTAGGATAAGTATAGTATGTTTTATCATTTTTTAGTATGTGAAGTGTGTTTTATATAACAAAAATCATTTTAAATTAAAATTTTTACTTTCAGTCATATTGGTCACACCATGTGTCATATTAATGTGTATCTAATTATTATATCTCAAAAATTAATTATTGATCATTTTTTAGATTATCAAGACAGTTTGAGTGAATTTCACTATTTTTAGAGAGTGGAATGTGTTTTAAATTAAATTGTTACTTTTAAAATTAAAACACACACTCTAAGTCATGCAGGGAATACCATTTGTCGAATTAATGGTTGACTTATTCCTATATGTCCAAAATATCTTATATATAATTTTCTTAATATAGTAAGACAATATTAGTGGGTTTTCTTGTTTTTTTATTCATGGACACATGTTTTGAACTAAAATTCCACTTTTAAACTAAAAACATGTGCTTTGAGCCATACTTAGCACACCGTATGTTGGATTGATGTGCTCTTGATTCCAAAATGTCACAAATTAATTATGTATCATCTTAAATTATTAAGAAAATTGGAGTGTATTTCCTTAGTTTTGACTATGTGATTTCTATTTTGTACTAAAATGTTGATTTAAAATTAAAAACATTCTCTTTAATTCATACCATCTACACCATGTGTTAGAGTGATGCATGGATAATTCCTATCTTTCAAAAATTAATTATGGATCCTTTAATAAATTATTAAGATAATACATGCATTTTTTCTTAGTTTTCAGTCAGTACCCTTCATTTTAAACTAAAATGTTACTTTTAAAGTGGAAACATTCACTTTGAGTCATACCAGGAACACTGTGTATAATATTGATGTGAAGTTGATTCCCAAATTTCATAAATTAATTATGGGTCATTTTTCTAAATTATCAAGAAAATATAAGTGTTTTTATTAGTTTTTTATATAAAGTTTTTTTGTACTATAATGTCGATTTTAAATAAAAACACACACTTTCAATCTTATTGAACACACCATGTCTCATATTGATGTGAGGATAATTATTATACATCAAAAATTAATTATATATATTTTTCATAAATTATTAAAACAATGTGAGTGTTTTTTTTGGTTTTCAATTATTGGAATGCATTTTGAACTAAAATGTTACTTTTAAACTAAAAACATGAACTTTGAGTCATATTGGGCACACCATGTGTCGAATTTAACATGTGTATGATTATTAAATATAAAAAATAACTTATGAATCATTATACTAAATTATCAAGACAATCTAAGTATATTTTCTAAGTTTTCAATGTTTGATACATGTTTTGAACTAAAATGTCACTTTTAAATTGAAAAGATGCACTTTGAGTCATATCGGGCACACCATGTGTTGGATTGATGTGAGACTTATTCATATAAATCAAAAATGACTAATAGATAATTTTCATAAATTATCAAGAAAGTGAGAGTTCGTTTTCTTAATTTTGAGCATGTAAAGTGTGTTTTGTACTAAAATGTTGATTTTAAATAAAAACACACACTTTTATTCATATCAACTACAATGTGTGTCATATCGATGTTAGAAAAATTTATATACATAAAAATATACATGTGTATCTATTTCATAAATTATCAAGATAATATGAGTGTGTTTTCATGGTTTTTAGTCATTAATACATGTTTTTAACTAAAAGGCTACTTTCAAACTAAAAACACACATTTTAATTCATATCAGGAAAATTTTGTATCAGATTGATGTGAGGATAATTATTATATGTAAAAAATTTCTTAGGGATCTTTTTATTAAAGTATCAATAAAATAAAAACATATTTTCTCATTTTTGAGTATGTGAAGTGTGTTTTGTACTAAAATTTCATTTTTAAATAAAAACATACACTTTCAGTCAAACTAGACACACTATGTGTCATATTGTTGTGCAGGTGATTTATTTATGACACAAATAACTTAGGGATAATTTTTCAAAATTATCAAAATAATATGATTTCATTTTCTATGTATTTGGTAAGTTATTCATGTTTTGAACTAAAATGTTTCTTTTAAATAGAAAACATGTCCTTTGATTCTTATTAGGAATATTGTGTATAGTTGATTACCACATGTCAAAAATTATTTATGGATAATTTTACTACAGTATCAATATAATATAAGTATGTTTTATTAGTTTTGAGTATGTAATTATTGTTCTTAATTAAAATGTAAATTTTAAATCAAAATGTGAACTTTCAATCATATCGTCCACACCATGTATCAGATTGATGTGTGGTTAATTCCTATAAATCAAAAATGAATTATGAATAATTTTCATAAATTATCAAGACTACATGAGGGTGTTTTCTTAGTTTTTAGTGATTAATTCATGTTTTGAACTACATTTTCATTTTTGAAATAAAAACAAGCAGTTTGAGTCATACTAAGGACATTGTGTGTCAGATTTACATGTAGTTGATTACTATGCATCAAAAATGACTTATGGATCATTTTATTAAATTTGTCTCACTAGATAATTATTAAAGGATTGTATTTAAAATATAATTAATTGCATCACTAATAAATATAAACAAATCAAATAAATAACTTTAAACTCTATGGAGATAACATAAAAAATGTACCTCAGTTCATCATCATTTTTGAAGCCTTCGTTGAGATTTTATTTTATTTTATTTTTTGTATTAATTTTATGCTTATAAATGGAATAAAAGTCCTCCATACCTAGTTCATGGTATTTCTTGAAATTTAAAATCCCATTTTATCCCTCAAGAAGGACCATGAACTCTGTATGGAGGTTTTTTGTGCTCTTTATAAGAATAAAATTCATGTATAAAAATAAATTATAAAGCATTTCTTTGTGATATCTATAAAAATTAACTACATAAGAAATAGATAAAAATGATAATAGAATTAACTAAATAGGTAGTAGATAAAATGATAAGAAAAATAAATAAATAATAAGTAGATAAATCGTCTCTTCATTATCACTACATAATAAAAAAAAATAAAAATGTGATGGGAAGTCTCCTATTAATGATGTATGCAGAAATTTTGACACCATGTATTATTCCCACTCATTTATAAAAAAATATATTTTCTTGTAAATACATGGATTGTTGAGAGACTTGTTAGTTCTGTAAAAATATAAATAAATAATTGATTAAAAAATATTTTAAATGAAATTATCATTATCGTTATAAATTCCACTCAGTGGATGCTGATTTATTGATGGAATATAATAACTTTCATAAATTTTCAAAGGTAATAACCACAATAGTTGTTATTACTTTGTTCCAAACACTATAGAAACATTAAAAAAAATATGTAATTTGTCTTCATATATGTTTTACTAGTGAAATATTATTAAACATAACCTAATAATTATCCATTTTTATAGATTGATAGGATTTTTGTGCTCATAGAATGTCATCATACCATGATTTTGATGATATTTAAACACCACTATATTGAAAAAAATTATCATTAAAATATAATATAAAACTTATAACATGAATTTTATTTGTAAATTATTGAATTTACTATACTAATAATTGGTAAAGGTCATCATTTTGGGTTAATTTTCTAGTAATTCATTCTTTGAATCCAAAAAATAAATATTTGGAGTATCCAAATTGATTACAATGAGAAACTAATTCTTCCTTAAAAAAACAAAATGGAATAAGTAATGAACAAAATGAAAATATATTTTATATGACTAGATTAATTATTATTACCCTATATTGTGGTTAATAAGAATATTTTCTCACATGTAAGTTTCTTTTCAGAAATTGCAGACAATGTATCCATTATTATCGATTTTTTTTTTTTTTGAAATATATTTTTTTATAGAAGTGATATGAGGCCTAATGACTACAAATTTTTATTTTTAGGGTTTTCCTTTCATATAATACTGATATATATGAATTTAAAAAAATATGAATAGTACATAACTATAATTAACATAGTATATTAGCTACTATAAAAATAGATTATGAAAATTCACCTCATATATAGAGTTACAATTGAGACTCCCAACCATCTATGATTGAGTATTTTATCTATATTCTCAAGATTAATATACTCTGTAATGGGATCTACATACATTTTTCTCCAAAATAAATTAACATAGTATTACTATCAATGAATTTTGTATCCCTATGAACTTTTAATATAAGTAAATATATAAATTGAACTAAAATAGTGAAGGTATTCTTTGAAGGTTTTTTAAATTGATTGGTTGATCCTTTAAATTATTTTGATTCAACTTTTTATTACCCTTAATTTTCTTTGACTATAATATCATTCCTCACTTCAACCCTTTTTCATTAATTTTTAATTTTTTTCTATAAAAAAATAAATTTTAAAGGACACACCTCATTATTAAAATGTATTTTTACAAGATGAAATGACCAATCTATGAAAGTTATAATATAAATGTTGATAGTTTGAATATCCTAATCATAAAGGGGATAGGTAACTTGGTGCCTGGATTGTGAGCTATATGATTCTATACTCTCACGTGATATTTTGGAAGTTATTTATTATGTAAAATATCCCCTTGTATATTGTACATTATACCCCTCACAACAAGGTGATTGGTGGGTGATGATAGATATAAATTAAAATCAATTTCATCCTATAAAATATTATTGTTGTAAAGGTATCAATATCAACTTGATTAACTTTTCATGGAAATTTTTATGAAAAAATTTATTCCCTCTCATAAGAAATATATTTAATGGGAATGGATATCCTCAAAGCTAGGGGTTTTATCTTCATTTAGTGGTTGATATGTTGTGTTACTTCTTCTCTTTAATTCCTTACCATAATATTCTATAATAACTCTATCTACTAATTACATTTTTCTTCTAAAACATTTATTTATGCATGGATCTCATCCATTTTCTTACCTTTACCCTTGTGTGTTTATTTTCTCAAAATATGTATGAAGTGAAACTCCAAAACCCACACCTATTATATAGGTATATAGTTATATATGCTACAAGGACACTAAAATTATTCATTCATCAGATATAGTAGATGACACTTATTATGTCTAAATCAGATAAAAATATAGTAAAATAAGTATTCAATGTTATATAACGCTGATTTAAAGTAGAAAAAAATTATTTTTCCATAATTACACATGATTAATATAATCTTTGTGTATTTTTATCAACTGGTATTCCATTTTTACTTTCTTGAGCCTCCTTCCATAGGTCATGACATGGGATGGAAGTGGATTGGGATTTTGATTCATCAATCTATATATAAACAAAGGAATATAATTATGTTGTTGTTGCATACCACATAAATGTATTACTATAGATTTAAAATACACACCATATTTTCAAGTGATGTGTACTTAATCCTTGCTTTATGGTAAGGGTGTGTTTCTTTTTATGCATGTTTCTTATCTTCAACACTAATTTATTGCTTCATAAATAAACAATTCTTAATTAAAGTGATTAATGCAAGTATTTCCAAGTAAATTATTATAAATAAAAATGTACCTAAAATGATGCATTTTTATAATGGATAATAAACTCAGTCCACATTTAAATATCATGCCATATTAAAAATTTTATTTTGATTATTACCAAATAAATAATTCAAAAAATTATTATATGGGTCATTCCATGGTTTAGGGTAATGATAAAAATTAAAATAATTTTATTTTAATTTAAAAACTACCATCAACTCATATTTTAATAATTCAAAGAATTTTGTCTTCAAATATCATATTTTACAAAATAGTTATAATTAAAATGGTATTATGATTTATTAAAATGATAAGTTTTATTGGTAATCTATTTAAAATATTTTGAAAAACAAATGATCTAAAATATGTTTTTTATTATTAATAGGGATGCAATCAACATAAACACAAGTAATATTCACAAAAATTCACACTTAAAGTTATAAAAATATACAAAATGTATCCAAAATAGTTGGTATAGTGAAAAAATAAGTTTTTAATGGAAATAAGAAATGTGTTATCTATTTATTGTCTCACATATCTACTTCACAAAAATTCACTTCTTGACCACATTTGAACCACAACCATTTTCCCAAATTACATTAGCATACACTACAACATAGAATAAGATAAAATGATGTGATTTATGTTCTCATCATCAAAGTTAATTTAGATTTTTATTTTAATTAAGAAACACATATTTAGATAGATATATTTTACAAAAAATCTTCACAGTATGTGAAGCTGGTGAATTTTTTCATCTAATCTATTTATTTTAATCAAAAATAGTTTAAGTAATATATATAACTCTAAACATATAACAACTTAATAATTAAAAAATATTCAAAAAATTAGATGAAGAAAATGTTAACATATATCAAGGATGATTTAAAAAAGTTAAAGTTATGAAATACCTCTTTGGAGATGCTAGTTTGTGAATGGAATATGATTCTTTATCTTTATATGTTCTAAAAATTTGTTAATGTAATGAAAATTTATATCAAATATAATGAATATATGTGTATGTATATAAATAATATCCTTTTAGGATTCTAAATCATGCCTCATGTGTATTTATTTATTTTTTTAAATATGAATATTACTAAATTAAATCGTATGGATATGAAACAAAAATGGATGGATGCAAATCATATGACAAAAGAGTATAAGGATGGGGTTAAATATCTCATCATGTTTGTAAAAGATTATGAATATGACACTTCTCTAATACTTTTTACATGTTTAATTTGATCTTATTAAATAATAATCCATCCAAAGGATTTGTAATAACACTAGATCTATCACAAAATAGATTCAAGTTATAAATGTTGGACTAAACATGGGGAAGAACTTAATGTTGCAAATGACTAGGATAACACTTAATTTTATGGATCATCTAATATGATTACAAGTATAAATAATGATGAATATTTTATTGAGGATATGATTTCATGTAACACCCTGATATTTTATGAAATATTTTTTTCTAATTAATTTAATAGTTTTGATATCTTTCATTTCACGAAATACTAAATATTTGTTTTTATAAAATAACTAAGTTTGGTTTGTGTTATATGAAACACCAAGTTAATATTGAACTATATGAAACACTTATATTAGATTTTGGTAAATGAAACACTATGTTGGTATTGTATTACACATGATATTGAGTACCTTTGATAGCTTGTGTTACAGACAAGGGTGAGTTTTTATCGAAGTACAATATACTATTAATATGATTATTAAAATATTATTATAGCTACAACCGAGCAGTTAAAATGGACGTTACGAATGAGATTAACTAAATTGTGAAAATATGATTTAAAAATGTGTATAAAATTAATCCTTTGTTTATCAATTATTATAATTTAATGTAATAACTATTTGAAAATACATAAATTGCCTTTCTAAGAAAACTAATTTTTATGTACAAACACAATTTTATCTCAATAAATTAAACAAACCACTTTTCATTAATTTTTTAAATAAAATTTATATAATATATATTCTATAAATATTTTTTATACTCATACAATAAATTTTATTGATATAATATAAGAATAAATCTATTTTTATGAATAAAAAGATATATTTTTCTAAAAGGTAATTTTACAGCATTTTAATGGAGAACCCATTTTAATATGATTTTTGACACTTTTATAATTTTTTATTTTAAAAAACAAAATTAATTTTTGAAATTTTAATATCAAATTTTAATTTGGTTAAACTTTTGGTATTTTTCAAATAAGTTTAATTTTTTAATGAAGAGTGAAAATATTGAATTTTAATTCAAAACTGATTTTTCATATAATTTATTTATATAGTTAAATTAAGTTTTAGTTTGGTTTTAAAGTATAATTATATCAATTATATATAACTTAATCAAATTTAGGTCATTTTAACCAATTTCAAATTGAAATTGGATATAAAAAAATTCAATCTTTTGGACCTTTTTGCTTAAAAACCTGCTTTCATGACACATATGTAGGGTTAATTTTAAATTAATTTATACCACTTATGTTATTTGAATTTGTAAAAATTGATTCCATATTTCAAATAATTATAATTTATAATTTATAATAAGTTCAGCTTAGTATTTTACCCAAAATAATATTGAAAGTGATTAAAATTGATTACAGCGATTAAGAGAAAAAATAGCTTAACAATAAACTAAACCATAAACTTAAGTCCCAAAAAGACTTATAAACTTATCCAAAAGAAATTTTATGTTAATATTTATAAACTATCCTACCTTTTCTCTGATTTTTACCATTATTGGAGCCACTTGACATGGGAAAATGTGGGTGGAATTCCCTTTTCAAAAATTTATAATAATGATACTCCTCCTTCACTATAATAAGGCACTCAACCCTCCCCACACCTCATTACACCTCTCAAGCAATTTTTTCTCAGAATAACCCTACAAAAATCTCCTCCAAAAACCATACATTAATCCTATAAGACTCCATTTTTTTCATAAATCCAATTAATGGATCCCTTTGGAGAAAACCAATAGAAGTTACCCAAAGAAGAGGTAACATCCTTCCTCAAACTCCTTTGTTTTATATTCATTCTCCACCCCCTAAAATCTTATTATTTCATGATTATATAATAAAATATGTATCCTAAATATATATATATATATTTATTTATTATAATTTTTTTGCCTACACTTACACACACTTTCCATCTAATGGATAACGGACTTACCATTCTTGTATACAGTGAACTATAAGCTCACGAAATGATGTTGAAAGTTTTTCCTTAACCACCTCTCATGGGTGGGAATTATGATGTAAAATCTATTTTCATATGATATATATAATAATTTTGAATTATTTATGCTTATTTAATTATTATATAAAATATACCTTTATGCTTTCCATTTTATGTAAATATGATAACTTCGTTTGTCGACGTGTGGACTATCACCTCCTCAAAGTGTTGTGATTCGTTCACAAATTACATGGAATGTATTAATGATGGGTTTAGTGAACTTATATGATATATATTACATAATAATTACATTTTAATGATGATATATATATACATATATTACATTTACTTTCTTTCTTTTGATACAACAATAAAATAGAAACAACGTTCATGTGTACGTACGGCCTACCATCTCCGTGAACAATGAATTCCATTTCATAATTGTATATTTTTTAGATTATAATAAATATTTATATAATGAATATATATGATACTTATATCATGTTTTACTTTCTTTAAATAACTAAATCATGATCTAAGTAAGAGTATCAAAAATAAAAAGTCAAAATATATACGAAAAACCACTCGGATATTACCCGAAACGTAACGTCAACATGGAATTGTTTATAAAAGGGTAATATAAAGTCATAATAAAATTATATATGGAATTATATATAATAATATGGTTCTATATTAGATTTATAATAAACTTATATTTATTATACATGATTTTTGAATGTGTACGAATAAATTCAAGACTTAAGGTAAGGGTTTTCTCGTTACACTTTTATTTTCCGTGAGACACAAGCCATGTTAACCTACAATTTCTTTTGTGTAGTGTACATACTACTCATGAATTTATTATATGATTAATATGATTAAATTTATTTGTATTTACATATCCATTTTATGATCCTTATTTCATGGGGTTTATGGTTCGAAAATTACCAAATCAGAAAAATAATTTTGTCTCAATTTGCCTTCATTAAGATACATGTCATGTTATGCACCTATATTTTTCTATGGGGTGTATATACAGCCCATTGATATGTTATATCATAAATATCCTTATTTTCATGATATTATATGATTCATGTAATTTTATTCTTCCATGGGGATTATGATTCAAATTTACAAAATTGGTAACAGCTTATTAAAACAATCTCATCATTTATTAAGATTGTTTATGATTTTGCTTCCATTGATGAAATCTTATGATTCATCTCTCAAGAATACTCATGAATTTTATTCTCCTCTACTTATCCATGATATATTCATATTTTAGTATCATTATTTACTCTTTGATACTTAAGATAATTAAGAAAATTTTTTATGAAAATCAAACTTTATTTCTCCTTTTGGTCAGAAGTATGTGTTCTTTCAAAACTGGGTTTTATAAAAATGTTTTAAAAAATGTTTTACTATTATCCTATGGTGTTTAAAGAAAATTTTTTAACCATGTTTTTCCTTTTTTTCAAACGGATTTAAAATGAATCTTCTTGAAATTTTATGATCAAGGCACTTTTCTGAACTTTTAAGGTGAAAAAGGAATATTCGGCATATATAGACTTACCCACCATCAGGTCCATCATTTCCTTGAAGCTTCCTTTGTAAGTTTAAAAGGTTATTTTTAAAGAAAATATTCTCCTAATATTCTATAAATTTGTTTAATTTAAAGGGGTATTAAAAATAAAAAGGTTTTCAAAATGTTTTCAAAGTTCTTTTATAAGTTTTCAAGGAAAAACTGTTTCAAAATATTTTCAAGCTTCTTTAATAAGTTTTCATAGAAAAAAGTTTTCAAACTGTGTTCAAAATTATTTTATAAGTTTTTATGGAAAAAGGTTTTAAAATTTTTTTCAAACTTATTTTATAAGTTTTCAAGGAAATGTTTTTCAAAATTTTTTCAAGCTTCTTTTATAAGTTTTCAAGGAAAAGGGTTTTCAAAATATTTTCAAGATTCTTTTATAAGTTTTTATGGAAAAAGGTTTTCAAAATGTTTTCAAGCTTCTTTTATAAGTTTCAAGGAAAAAGGTTTTCAAAATTTTTTCAAGATTCTTTTATAAGTTTTCAAGGAAAAAGGTTTTAAAAAAAATTTAAGCTTCTTTTATAAGTTTTCAAGGAAAGAGGTTTTCAAAAAAAAATCAAGCTTCTTTTATAAGTTTTCAAGGAAAAGGGTTTTCAAAATGTTTTAGGATTATTTTATAAATTTTCAAGGAAAAATGCTTTCAAAATGTTTTTAGGAATCTTTTATAAGTTTTTAAGGAAAAAGGTTTTCAAAATGTTTTCAAGCTTCTTTTATAAGTTTTCAAGAAAGAAGGTTTTCAATATTCTTTCAAGCTTCTTTTATAAGTCTTCAAGGAAAAATGTTTTCAGAAATGTTTTCTAGACTCCTTTATAAGTTTTCATGTTTATTTTAAAAGAAAATGTTTTTCAAATGAGCTTATGTTTTAAAAAGTATTTATCAAAGAAGAAATGATATTTTTCTCAAGAAATTTTTTTAAAAGATTTTTCAACATTATTTTCCATCTAAGATGACATCTGTCAGTGTTACTCATGCCTTTTTGGGTAAATGATCCCAATGTTGCATTCGACTTTTTTCTCTAAATGGTTTATGTTTTGATGTCATGATATTTACGAAAATCATTTCTCTTTTACGAAACTCATTTCTCTTTTACGGGTTATTTGTTTATGAAACTTGTTTCTTTTTCACGGGTTATATGTTTATGAAATATACTTTGTTTCACGAGTTATGCTTTGATGAAATGATTATGAACCTTACTTCTTTTCCACAGGTTATGATATGATTACATGTTTATGATACTCATTTTACAATACAAAAAATTGACTTATTACGACGAGGCAATAGCTATGAACCTAGGGCTCATCGCAAATAGTTCGTCGAAAGAGACTATTTGCAACGAGAATTTTGACTCATCGTAAATAGTCAATAAAAAAGAGGTATTTGTGATGATCCGTCGTAAATACCTTTGGCGCATCATGCACGCGTTGACATGGGGAAGAGTATTTGTGACGATGACGAAACCTCGTCGTAAATACTCTTCTCGGGTTTCGGTTATTTGCGACGGGGGAGGATCCCCATCACAAATAATATATCGGTAGGATATTATTTGTGATGGCCCATCACAAAAAAAACATTGTGATAGTATTTGTGATGGGTCCTGTCGCAAATACTATCTTTTATCGCCGCCACAATTCATAAACGGTGAGCTATTTATGACAGGTCTGGTCACAAAAACTAATATTTATGATGACGCATCACAAATAATGTGTCAACAGGATAGTATTTGTGGTGTGACCCATCACAAATACTATTTTTTACTGCCCCCTCAATTATTAAAGGCCTAACTATTTGCGACGGGTCCCGTCGCAAATGGCCCTCTCACAAATGATATAACCTATATATACCCTCTGTCCGATTTTTTTCTCATTTTACAATTCTTTCAAGTCCTCTCTCCTTCTCAACTCTCATATTTCTCTCTTTGGTTTTTTCAAACTTTTAAATTTTATAGCAGACCAATTTTCAGGACTTGCATCCAACAAAAGATTCAGTTTTACGATATATATTTGTTGCTTTTATTTTTTAGTTAATTCATTTAAATTTATATTATTAATGATTATTTTTAATTAGCAGTAATTAAATTAAATTAGAATTCTATAGTTTTATTTTTCATTATTTATTTGTATAATATGTTGTTTCATTAAGATTTAAATTTTTTATTTAAAAATAAATACTATTAGTTTGTAATAGTTTGGTTCAATTATCATTAATTAATAATAATTATGTGTAATTAGTATTAATTAGTATTAGTTAGTAGTAATTAGTATTATTTAGTATAATTAGTATAAATTATTATTAATTAGTATTATTTAGTATTATTTAGTATTATTTAGTAATAAGTAGTAATAAATAGTTCATATAGTAATAACTATGAATAAATAGCGGTAATTAGTAACAATTAGTAATAATTAGAAATAAATAGTGATAAATAGTAATAATTAGTAATAATTAGTAACAAATAGTAATAATTAGTAATAAAAAGTAATGAATTGTGATAATTAGTAATAAATAGTAATAAATAGTATTAAATAGTAATAATTAGTAATAAATAGTAATTAATAGAAATAATTAGTAATAATTATTATTAAATAGTAACAATTAGTAATAATTAGTAATAATCAGTAATAATTAGTAATTATTAGTAATAATTAGTAATAATTGATAATAATTAGTAATAATTAGTAATAATTGGTAATAATTTGTAATAATTTGTAATAATTAGTAATAATGAGTAATAAATAGTAGTAAATAGATATAAATAGTAATAAATATTAATAAATATTAAAAAAAAGTAATAAATAGTAATAAATAGAAATAATTAGTAATAATTAGTAATAATTAGAAATGAATAGTAATAATTAGAAATAATTAGCAATGATTAGTAATAATTAGTAATAATTGGTAATAAATAGTAATAAATAGTAATAAATAGTAATAATTAGTAATGATTAGTAATGAATAGTAATAAATAGTAATAAATATGGGTAATTAGCAGTAATTAGTAAAAATTAATGGTAATTAGTAAAAAATAAATATAATTAGTAAAAAATAAGGATAATTAGTATAAATTTGCAGTAATTAGTAAAAAGTTAGCGGTAATTAGTAAAAATTAGCGGTAAATCAATATAATTATTAAAAATTAGTGGTAATTGGTAAAACGTTGTTATAAATGAATAAAAATAGTAATAATAAGTGGTATTTAGCATTAATTAGTAATAATTAGCTATAATGTGTTATAATTAGCGGTAATTAGTAAAAATTAGCGGTAATTAGTAAGAAATTGTTAAAACTAATAAAAATTACTAATAATAGTGGTATTTATCATTAATTAGTAATAATTAGCAGTAATTAGTAAAAATTAACGATAATTAGTAAAAATTAATGGCAATTAGTAAATAATTGTAGTAATTATAATTAATTAGTGGTGATTAGTAAAAATTAGTTATAAATCAATATAATTTTTAAAAATTAGTAGTAATTAGTAAAAAAATGTTATAAATAAATAAAAAATTGTAATAATGACTGCTAATTAGTTGTAATTAGTAATAATTAGCGGTAATTTGTAATAATTAGCGGTAATTAGTAATAATCAGAGGTAATTAGTAATAATTAGTGGTAATTAGTAATAATTAGCGGTAATTAGTAATAATTAGCGGTAATTAGTGGTAATTAGTAGTAATAAGTAATAATTAGCAGTAATTAGTAAGAATTAGCAGTAATTAGTAAACATTAGCATAAATTAGTAAAAATTTACAATAATTTGTAAAACAAATAGCAGTAATTAATATTAATTAGTGGTAATTAGTAAAAATTAGCGATAAATCGGTATAATTATTAAACTTTAGTGGTAATTATTATTAAATTGTTATAAAATAATAAAAATTAGTAGTAATAAGTGGTAATTAGTAGTAATTAGTTATATTTAGCATTAATTAGTAATAATTTGCAGTAATTAGTTATAATTAGTGATAATTAGTAAAAAATATTATAAAATAATTAAAATTAGTAATGATTACTAATAATTTGTAATAATTTGTAATAATTTGTAATAATTTGTAATAATTACTATTAATTAGTATTAATTAGTATTAATTAGTATTAATTTTTTTAATTAGGATTATTTGTTATAAAATAACGAAAATTAGTACTGATTAGTGGTATTCTACAATAATTAGTGGTAATTTTTAATAATTAGTGGTAATTAGTATAGATTATTTTAAATTATTATAAATTTGTATTAATTTTAAACAATTTACTATAAATCACTATGAAATGATAGAAATTAGTATAAATTACTAGTAATAATTAGTAATAATTAGTAATAATTAGTGATAATTAGTAAAAATTTGTAATAATTAGTAATAATTTTTATCCCATGAGAAATAAAAAATTTATACATACATGGTCACACAAATTAGTAATGAATAATTTATACCAACCACAAATTTGTAAATACATGGTTGATACAAATTATTAATGGCCAATTTAGGCCAACCATCTCCAAATTTATCATTAGGTCACCAGAACCAGGAAAAATATGATACGACGTGTTGATGTCAGCAGTAGTAGGAGGAGAAGATACATCAATTACATGAAATAATTGACATAAATCGTTATAATGATAAATTTTTACATGATTGGCATAGATTCATTTCATCACCCGGTGATTATAAAATCTATGATTTATACCTTTTATTAAATCATATAATTTAAAATCTTTAGGTGATTAGAAATGACCAATATATGCTAAAGATGTCCAAATTTGTTATTAGGTCACCAAAAGTGCAAAAACAATGATGTGATACATCGATGGAAATAGGAGGGGGAGGAGGAAATACGATGATGATAGGACATGGTTGACAAAAAATTGTGCAAATAAAATTTTGGATATAGTTGGCCTAAATTGGTTTCATCACCTGAATATTGCAAAATCTATGATTTAAACTTTTTTAGTAAATCATATAATTTACAATCTTCAGGTGATTAGAAATGACTAATTTATGCTAGCCATGTCCAAATTTTTCATTTGTTCGCCAGAACTGGGGAAATCCAGATGTGACGCATTGATGACAATCGCAATAGGTAGAGGATGTGGATATGAAGTTTGAAACAGTTAAATATTGGTTATAATCATATATAATATATATCTATACATAATAGTTATTTTCAACTATTTACTAATAGTTTTTTCATGTTTCAGATGGACTCTAGTCTATTTTTTGAGCTGGATGAGGCTAATCAATCTAGTGACAAGCATGATGTTGCATCATCTAACCCTCATACTACAGGTAGTTCAAAGACAACATGGAGGGTTTGTGGTATTGTGATATTGATGATTCCTAACCATATCCCCGAGCAACATCCACATCTTGACTTCCATCCACACGTGTGAAGGTATGTTCAGTTGTGTATTTTAGTTATTTTGCATTAATTTTTATTAATTTATTTATATACTAATTGTTTGATTATTTGTAATATTTTTCCATAGATTTTCGCATATAGAAATTGGATAGGGAGCAAGAAGAGCTCTATCGATGGCAGTAGTAGTAGTAGTAGGAGATGCATCAATGGAAGTAGCAGTATCATGAGAAAACAATGGAGTACATGTAACCTTTGACTCATAGTTTAGGGATGGAGTTCCCTCCACCAGCTCCTCCAGCTCCTCCTCATAACCCTCCCCCCAGTGATTTATATATTTTTTCTAATAAACATTTGAATGTAAAAAAAATCATAGTATTTTTATTAATCCATATATTTACATTTCTATATAGCACTATTTTTATATTGTTATGAATTTTGGGTTTTATATTATTTTATTAATTTATTATTTATTTATTATTTTTATTATTTTACTATTTATTTATAATTTTATTATTCTTATTTTTTAATATTGTTGTGAATATTTTGTTTTTTATTATTTTATTATGTTATTACTTTAATTACATTTTTATTAATTTTATAAGTTTTTTTATTTTATTATTATTATTATTATTTTAAATTTTTTTAATATTAATTTTTTTATTAATTTTTTATTTTATTTAAGTTTTTTGCGACGGGCCCGTCGTAAATAATTATTTGCGATGGGCCCATCGCAAAAGGTTTTTTTTTTAAAATGACTAAACTATTTGTGACGGTAAGAGCTCCTTTCGCAAATAGGTTTTTTGTGATAGTCTGTTGCAAAAAACCTATTTGTGATGCCATTTTCTGGAACATTTTATTTGTGATGGTCTAGTAGTGTCATTTCATGGGTTAGGATATGATTTTTTATGATCTTGTGGCACACGTATGTATGATTTCATTATCAGATTGGTGGGACCTATATCTACCTCTAATGTATTGGGTAAAGATTTATATCTCATGAGATAAAAATGGATGGAATGAAGAGTGAACTCGGTTTAGTAAAGGAATTTTCCCTCTAATATGGTCTTGGGAGTGAACCTTGACTATTATGATGGTCATGGGAGTGAACCATGACTACCAAGATGGTATGGGGATTGAACCCATACTACTAAGATAGCCTTGGAAGCGATTCATTGACTACTATAGAAATCATTTTATATGCTTCAGTGTCTACCAAAAATTCTATTTATTATTACTATGTTATGATTTCATGGATTATGCTTTTGATTCCTTTGATTCATGTCTTATGAACTGCCAATATTTATGTCATGATTCATTTTTATGATCTTTGATATATAGGTTATGATATTTAAATGTGATTCTCATGTTCTCATACCCTTATGTTCTTGTTATGCTTACGTTTCTCCTTTATTTTCCCTTATTGAGCATCTGAACTCAACCTTTCTTATGTTTCCTTTCCCCATGTTAGGAATAAAGGTTTTAATTATAATTACTAAATCTGAAGATCTTTGTGGGAAACATCTAATATCTTTCACCATGTTAAAATATTTTTTTAGGTTTCCAAAGACATTAAACTATTATAGTCCTCAGGTATGTATTCTTATAATGTGCTAAATATTCATCTAAAATGATGAAATATTCATGTATGTTAAGCATGGGTCACTATAGTTAGTATCAAAGGAAATTTTTAGTCAACCTTTGGAAACAAGGATGATAAAACTTTAGTGTAATCCCTAGGGATAGGATATGTTTAGGGATGTCTCTAAGGATAAGCCTAAGGTGTTATAGATTAAAAATAAGTTGTCATAATTTAGACATCCTATAAGTAATTTTTCATGATTATGTGGTTTTTCTCTATGATAAGTGTGGCTCACACTGTGATTTTTGGTTTTAGTAAATAGCGGGAACTATAAAGAACTGGTTTAATGCTAAATGTGATGGAAAATTTTATGGTGAGCATTCAAATGGGATGATCACTGGAGATAAGGTCATTGTAATCATGCCTAATTAGTTTTCATAGAACATGATTAACAATGTATACCTTAACTAACTTTTGGACTCACCAAATAAGTGAAGTAAGGAGTTCGCTGAGATTTTGGGTAATGGAGACCACCGAGGAAAGAAGATTTAGTTTTCTTTGTATCAAGAATGTGGAAAGAATCACCTAAGTGAATGTATTAGAGGAACAAGAAGATGTTTTGACTATATAAAATAAGGAAAAAATCAAGTAACTAAAAAGGAAAAATTAAGGGTTTGGTTAATGAAATAGATGGGAATATTATCCTCCCTAAGAAATCATCAAAGGTTAAATTCATTAAGTATGGAATGAATGGTCATTATGAAAATCGATGTCCCAAGTGGAAAGCTCATAAATAGAATTAGTAAGGTGGTAAAATTAATAGTTACATTGTTCATGATGATGAGACTACAGGTGAAATATGAATGAAATTGGTATTAAGTAATAGGATGAGGTATCCTTGTTAATAGCTTAAGGACGAAGTGGAATAATTGAATTTTTTATGTATTTGGATCCAAGAATTATGTTATGTGAATGGTGAAATATATAAGGATTGTTTAGTCTATGCTTTTTTCACTGTGAATTTACAAGAATATATTTAATGGTTCTAGTGGACTAGAAAAGTGATTTAATGGAAAGGTGATGTTCATGGGAAACACATGATTAAGGGAAAGATAACCCTTAATATGTTCCTTATATTAAGATAATGATCTTTGGATAAAGATATATTGGATATAAATAAGTAAATTAGATGGTACTGATTACCTTGTAACTAATTAATGATTTGTTGACAAGTGATTTATCTTATCATGGATGGAGTTTACAACATTTTTGGATTTAAGGAATATATCTAATAAACTTTGGAATAAGGAAACATGCATGTTTTCAATAAGGATTTTTGGTAATTCAGGTTATTATCATGTTTCAAGAGAATACATGATGAAGTTATTTACATGTTTGATATAAAACAACCTATAGATACTTTATGATATATGGGGGATCAATGATAAGATGATTTTGAGAAATTTAGTGAGCTTATTTCTAATTTTTTAGACTTTCATCTTTTAGAAGGGTTGCAAGTTTAGCCATATATGGAATGGTTTATGTTAAACTTCAAATTACTTTTTAGAGAATATAGTATTATCTCACCACATGAGGGTTTATGCATATTGGATAAATTGTGCTAACCATGTTTTTGTTATAAAGATAGATGGAAAGACCTGTCATTATATTTATGGATATCATGATTGGTCAATGCTTCACAAATTAAAAAATCACCTTCATTTCTTGGAATAAGAGGTTAAGTATAAATTGATAATGGCACAAAAAAGGGTGAGATACTAAAATCAATTAAGTATATCTTCTCATGAAAATTATTCATCTTTAGAAAAAGGGTCTTGAAATAAAATGTTATCAAGTTATCATCATTTTGTATGATTTTAATGAAATTTTTCAATCCTCATTGGGTTATGGATTTTTTATTATTAACTTTCTCCTAACGATGTTCTCTATCACTATCCATCAGAACTTTATAGTTATATTTCTCTTCTATGACCATTTTTTCACTTGAAACCTATATTCTTCTATGTAGAAACCTAGTTGTGAGTTACTTCGGTAAACTGTAATGGTTCCAAATTTCCCTTTTTAAAGTAATTTTCAGTATTCATTTTTACTATGTGGGTTTATATTAAAGGAAGTTTCAAGTATTAAACCTTTAATAAACAAGACAAATTTTGAGGGAAAAATTAATTTTAAGGTTGGTATAATGTAACACCCTGAGATTTTTTGAAAGATTTATTTTTGAATTAATTTAATATTTTTGATGTTTTTTATTTCACACAATACTAAATATAGTTTTTTTATAAAATAACTAAGTTCGGATTGCAGTATACACAACACTGAGTTAATCTTGCACTACATGCAACACTTTTATTAGCATGAGGTATATAAAACACTATGTTTTTCTTATATTACATACAATACTAAGTCCCTTCAATAGCTTGTGTTATATGCAATGCTAAGATTTTGTTAAACTATAATATACTATTAATATTATTATTAAAATATTATTATAGCTAAGACCTAACAGTTGAAATAGATTTTACGAATAAGATTATTTAAATTGTGAAAATATGATTTAAACATGTGCATAAAATGAATCATTTGTTTATCAATTAGTATAAGTGAATGTATGGACTATTTTAAAATACAGAAATTACATTTCCAAGAAAACTATTTTTCTATGTACGAACGCAATTTTATCTTAATAAATTAAACAAACCACTTTTTATTAATGTTTTAAATAAAATTTACATATTATATATTCAATGATTTTTTTTATACTCATCCAATATATTTGATAGTTATAATATGAGAATAAATCCATTTTAAGAAGTTTCATTTTTTTATGAATAGTGAAAATACTGAATTTTTATTAAAAACGCATTTTTCATATAATTTATTTATATAGTTAAATTAGGTTTTAATTTGGTTTTAAAGTATAATTATAAAAATTATAAATCACTTAATCCAATTTAGGTCATTGTAACTAATTTCACATTGAAATTGGATATAAAAACATTTCAATATTTTGGACCTTTTTACTTAAAAACTTGTTATTGTGACACGTCTGTGGGATTAATTTTAAATTAATTTATGTAAATTATGTGATTTTAATTTTGAGAAATGTATTTAGTATTTCAAATAATCATAATTTTTAATGTATAATAATTTCAACTTAGTTTTTTACCAAAAATATTAGTGAAAATGATTAAAATTAATTACAGCGATTGAGAGAAAAATTAACTTAACAATGGAATAAACCATAAACTTAATGACAAAAATGACCTAGAAACTTTCCAAAAATAAATTTTATTTTCATATTTCAAAAATTGAATCCCTTTTATTTGATTAGGACCATTATTTTATGCACTTTACATGGGAAAATGTGGGTTGAATTCCCTTTTCAAAAATTTACAAGAATGTCACTCCTCCTTCACTATAAAAAGGCACTCAACCCTCGCCCCTCTTTACACCTATAAAGATATTTTGGATCAGAAAAAACATGACCAAATAAACTTAAAAAGTCAATATACCTTAATCCTATAATCCTCTCTTTGGGAATAAATCCATCCAAATATGCCCTTTGGTGCAAACTAAGAGGAGTTACCCAAAGAAGCGGTAAAATCCTTCCTCAAGATCGTTTATTTTATTTTCATTATACACCCCCTAAAATATTCTTATTAAATGATTATATAATAACATAATTATCATAAATATACTAATATTTTTTATTATAAGGGTTAAACCTACACTTAAACACACTTACATTTAATGGTTAACTAACTTACCGTTCTTGTGTACAGTGAACTACCGCCTCATGAAAAGAAGTTGTTCATTTTTCCTTTACCACCTATCAGGGGTGGTAATTATGATGGAAACTATATTTTTTTATTATATATGTTATATTTATTATTTATTTATTATTATATATTTATTATATAAAATATACTTACATGATTTCCATTTTTTAAAATACAATAACTTCATTAGTGGACGTGTGGACTTTCGTCGTCTCAAGGTAATGTGATTCGTTCACACTTTACATGGAATGTATTAAGGATGGGTTTAGTTAAATTATATGATATATATGAAATAATAATTATAATATAATTATTATATATATATATATGTATTTCATTTACTTTCTTTCTTTCAATATGACAATAAAATAAAAACATCGTTTATGCGTACATATGGCCTATCATCTCCATGAATAGTGTATTCCATTTCATAATTGTATCTTCTATATATTTTTATAAATACTTACATATTGAATATATTTTATACTTATATCATGTTTTACATTATTTAAATAAGTAAATCGTGATCTAAGTAAGAGTATCAAGAATAACAAGTCAAAATAAATACGAAAAACAACACAGATATTACCCAAAACGTAACATCAACATGGAATTGTTAATATATGGGTAATATAATGTCATAATAAAATAATATATGGTATTATATATAAGAATATTTTTCTTTGGTATATTTATAATAAACTTATATTTATAATATAGGAGGTTTTAACATGTATGAATAAAGTCAAGACTTAAGGTAAGGGTTTTCTTATCATGCACTACAAAAAATATGGTATTTATCAGTGCTAGAAAAGGGCATTAACAGCGCTAGAAAAGCACTGTTAATTGAGGTGAAGATAAAGGGGGTCCCTTTTATCAGTGCTCAAAAAAGTGATGATATAGACCCCTTTTATCAGTGCTAAAAAAAGCTCTGATAAAAAGGTCCTTTATGAGCGCTTTTTTTAGCACTGATAAAAGACCCCTTTTATCGGTGCTTTTTTTAGCACTACTAAAAGTCAAAAAAATAAAAAAATAGTTAAAAAGAAAATGCAATGCTCGGGGAACTTTTAATGTCGTTTGACCCCCCTTTTATCAGCACTAGGTAGACCCCCTCCCACTCTTTATGCGCTGCACTTGCCCGCGCATCCCCCACTTGTCCGCGCGCCCCTACTTCCACCCAAACTTGAACCCGAGACCTCCCACCTTGTGCGCCTTCACCTTTAGAACTAATCTATTTAGTTTTTTCCTCTATTTAATGATATATCTATTTATTTATATATATAGTTATATTTATTCGTATATTAATATAGATTCATATTAATATAAATATATTTAGTTATATTAATACATATATATTTATTCATATATTAATATATATATATATATATATTCGTATATTAGTATATATTTATATTTATATATGTATATAGTTATATTTATTCGTATATTAATATAAATTAATATTAATATACATATATTTAGTTATATTAATACATATATATTTATTCATATATTAATATATATATATATATATTCGTATATTAATATGTATTTATATTTATTTATATATATATATAGTTATATTTATTTGTATATTAATATAGATTCATATTGATATAAATCTATTTAGTTATATTAATACATATATATTTATTCATATATTAGTATATATATTTAATCTTATATTAATATTTATATTTATATTTATTTATATATATATTTTTTGTTATAATTTTTTATCCGTATATTTATTTGTATATTAATATATATTTAAAAGATTAGTTTTAAATACATTTATAAAATATGTTTTTTTATGTGTGTTTATAAATAAATACATATATACATATATACAATGCACACACACGTAGACACACACAAACACAAACACACACCCATATATATATATATATATATACACGAATAAATACACATGTATGTGTGTCTAAAAAGCCATAGAATGTTAAAACGACCATAACTTCTGATCCAGAAGTTCATTTCAACTCCACAACCAGTCAAATCAAAAAAAATGAAACAATATTTGATATTATGTGTGTTAAAGGCCTAGAGGACATCTGGTTCAGAAGTTATACTTGTTTGAATGTTAAACAATCAGGGAATCCCGACTAAAAACTCAATTTTGGAGGCCTTCTGAGGCTTTTTGGACCTTGAAAAATTTTACATAAGGTTCCCTTGGGTCACTAGCGTGTATATCTCATTACAATATTTGATTTGATATACTGTAGATCTCAAACAGACGCTCAAATCAAAAGTTATGGTCGTTTGAAGTTTGAGTTACATTTTTAACTTATTTTAGATCTTTTATTAATTTTTTTGATTTTTTGTGTCTTCAAATTATTATTAAATGATTATTAATCAATTATAATTAGAAAATTATTAATTAATAATATTTTTTAAAATATTTTAAATCCATTTTCACTAAATTTCTTATTTATTAAATGTAATAGTCTATTTATACTTATCTAAAACATATTTAAAAAATATATATTATATTTATATCAATATAAATATACTTATATAGCAATATATTATTTTTCATGAATTTTTTTCTTAAATATAAAATTTATCAGCACTAGGAAAAAGTACTAATAAATCCTCCCCCTTATCAGTGCCGATAAAGGGGTCCCCTTTAACAGCACTAAAAATCATTGATAAAGGGGGGCTTTATCAGCGCTAAAAAAAGTGTTAATAAAGGGTCACATTTAACAGTGATTTTTTTAGGGCTATTAAAAGTTATTTTTATTAGAAATTTTTTTAGCGCTGATAAATGCACCCCCTTTATCAGTTATTTTTTTTAGTGCTGATAAAGGATGGCACTATGTAAACCTAGTTTTGTGGTACTGACGTTTATTTTCCATGAGACACAAGCCATGTTCACCTACTATTTATTTTATGCGGTGTATATACTACCCATGAATGTATTATATGATTCATATACTTAAATTTATGGGTATTTACATATCTATTTTATGTTATTTCATGGGATTTATTGTTTAAAAGTTACAAAATCAGTAAAGTAATTTTGTCTCAATTTTCCCTCTTTGAGATACATGCAATGTTATGCACCTATATTTTTATACGGGGTGTATATACTACCCATTGACATGTTATATCATGAATATCCTTATTTTCAGGATATTTTAAGCTTCATGTAATTTTATTCTTCCATGAGTATTATGATTCAATGTTACCAAAGTGGTAACAGTTTATTACTACAATCTCATCATTTATCAGGATTGTTTATGATTATGCTTCCATTGATGAAATATTATGATTCATCTATTGATAACACTCAGTAATTTTATTATCATCTAATTATACATTATATATTCATTTACTAGTATCATTTTCCACTCTTTTTTACTTGATATAATTAAGAAAAAAATTATGAAAATCTGACTTTATTTCTCCATTCATCCAGAAATTTGTGTTCTTTAAAAATCTTTTCTTTTAAAAATGTTTTATAAATTTTTTTAATATTATCCTATATTTTTAAAGGAAATTGTTACCAATGTTTTCCATTTTCAAAAAAATGGTTTTAAAAGTAATCCTCTTGTCATTTTCTGATCAAGGAACTTTTCTAAACTTGTAATGTGAAAAAGGAATATCTAGCATGTATGGACTTACCCGCCCTCATGACCATCATTTCCTTTAAGCTTCATTTATAAGTGTAGAAGGTTGTTTTTAAAGAAAACTTTTTCCTAATATTTTGTATATTTGTTGAATTTAAAGTGGTTTTCAAAGAAAAAGGTTTTCAAATTGTTTTCAAGCATCTTTTATATGTTTTTAAATAAAAAGCTTTTCAAAATGTTTTCAATATTATTTTATACATTTTCAAGGAAAAATATTTTAAAAATGTTTTCAAGATTATTTTATAAGTTTTCATGGAAAATTGTTTTCAATCTTCTTTTATGATATTTCAAGGAAAAAGGTTTTAAAAATGTTTTCAAGCTTATTTTATATGTTTTCAAGGAAAAAGGTTTTCGAAAAAATATCAATGTTATTTTATAAGTTTTCAAGGGAAAAGGTTTTCAAAATGTTTTCAAGATTATTTTATAAGTTTTCAAGGAAAAATGTTTTCAATCTTCTTTTATGATATTTCAAGGAAACTTTTTTCAAAAAAATTCAATCTTATTTGATAATTTTTCAAGGAAAAAAGTTTTCAAAATGTTTTTAAGCTTATTTTATAAGCTTTCAAGGAAAAGGTTTTCAAAAAAATGTCAAGCTTCTTTTATAAATTTTCTAGTAAAAAGGTTTTCAAAATGTTTTCAACCTTATTTTATAAGTTTTCTTGGAAAGTTAATTTATGTGTTTTAAAATAGTTCATACATTCACTTATACTAATTTTTAAACAAAGGATTAATTTTATACACATGTGTAAATCATATTTTCACAATTTAAATAATCTTATTCATAAAATATATATCAACTACTAGGTCTTAGCTATAATAATATTTTAATAATCATATTAATAATATATTGTATTTTAATAAAAACTTAGCATTTCATGTAACACAAGATATTAAAGGGATTCATTTTTGTGTCTAATACAAGAAAAACATAGTGTTGCATATACCTCATGCTAATAAAATTGTTTCATGTAGTACAAGATTAACTCAGTGTTGTGTATGATGCGAGCCATATATAGTTATTTTAGAAAAAACTATATTTAGTATTGATATTTTTTTCAAGCTTCTTTCATGGACTATGCTCTTGATTCCTTATGATTCATGTCTTAAAAACTACTAATATTTATGCAGTGATTAATGCTTATGATCTTTGATATGTAGGGTATAATCTTCAAATGTAATTCTCATTATCTCATACCCTTGTTCTCGTGTTATGATTATATATATCCTTTATTTACCATTTCTGAGCATTTGATCTCACCAATTATTATGTTTACTTTCCCAAGGTTATGAAGAAAGGTCTTAAGTATAAATACTAAAGGTAAATATATTTATAGGAAATATTAATGATCTTTCACCAAGTTAAAATATTTTATTCCAAATTTCTAAAGACACTAAACTATTATGGTCCTCAGGCATGTATTTTTTTAATGTGCTGAATATTCATCTAAAATGATGTAATATAAATGTTTGTTAAGCCTAGGTTTCTATATTAAAAGTGTAAATGATGATGCAGATAGTATTAAGAAAATGAAAATGACCATTGAAGATGAACTTTGCGACTATCCAAAGTCATTTTAGAAGTTAAAGAGTTGTGTAAAGATGTCATTTTATACTGGTTGTTCTAAATATACAACATTATTAGCTATATTGAAGCTATATAATGTAAAATATATCAATGGATATAGTGACACCATCTTTAAAATGAAGTTTAACAATATTGGGTGATTTGTATTAATTATAGTGGGAAAAAATGTTTATATGAATTTTGATGAAATTTTGAATTGAGAGATCAATAAAATAATTATTAATTTTATTTCCCCAAGAAAATTATGAAATTGATAGAGAAAATTTTGATATTATTTTTCATTTTCCAAATAAAATTACAGATTAAATTCAAATAACAATTAAATAAAAAAATCATAATTCCAGAAAAAAATGTTTATGAATTAGAGGAGAAAACCCATTGGAATCGATTGAGAGATTTTTTTTAATGATTTCATGACTAAAAAAAATTAGGAAAAAAATAAGAGAAGTTTATATCCATTAAGATGTTATTATAAAATTAAAATAAGAACAACCAAAATTTATTAGAGTGAGGGGCCAAATATCGATCAGAAGGGAAGAACTAATGAGAAAAACCCAAAATCCAAAAACAAGCACAAAAACATCAAGAATATGAGAGGAACCAATTATAATTACTAAAGAATAATTAAAAATGATGAAATATATATTAAAAATGAATAGATAATAACATACCTTGGATTTAAGGGTTGATTTTTATGAAATATTCAAAAGAGGAGACAAACGGATTCGGTTTCTATGATTGCTTAAATAGCACAAGAATGAGAAATATGAGTTAGGTTTAATTTAAAATATAGTAATGGGTTTTATTAGTGATAGTAAAAAAACACAGATAAAAGATACATTTATCAACTCTATAATGGAAAGCGTTGTTAAATCTAAGTGTTTATCAATGCTAAAAAACTAATAAATGATACATTTATTAGTGCTAAATCGTAAACACTAGTGGAAAATAAAAAATAAAAATTAAATTTAAAATTTATAATAAATTCATAATTATATAAAACTGTGTATTAAAAATTACTTTATAATAAAAATAATTAATATTAAAAATAAATAAATTGCAAAAATATTTTAAATAAATAGACAATATTGTTTATATTAAATGTATTAATAAATATGATAATATTATGATAAATTTATTTTATTATAATAAATTAATTAATATTATGTCAAATTAATAAATAATATTAATTATGTAGATTACAAAAATATCAAAAATGAATAAATTATATATATTGAAAAACTAAAATAAATGAATGGATAATAAAATAAAAATTAATAAATACTAAAAAATACATTTAAATAAAAAATATTTAAAATAAATTACTAATTAAAAATTAATAGATAATAAATTTATAAAGATTTAAATAAAAAATAAAAAAATAAAAAAATATTAATTATATAAATTATAAACATATTAAAAATATTAAAAATTAATATATAAAAATGTATAAATAAATATTAAAAATGAATAGCTTATATAAATATTAAATGAATAAATATTTAAAATGAATAAATTTAAAAAATATTAAAAGTGAATAAGTGTCAAAATGAATAGATAATGATAGGTGGATAAATATTTAAAATGAATAAAATTTAATAATTAAAAATGAATAAACTACAAAAATTAAATAGCCTTATAGATTTGTGGCTTGGTTTGAGAAAGCTTGAAGATCCCAGGGTTCTTGATGAGTATGGGTTTTCTATTTTGTAATAACCTTATCTAAGGAACTCGCAAGTCTGATGTTGCTTGATATGGTTTGTATGGATTTATATATCATGGAAGAAAGTTTCATAATGCTAGAAAGTGTTTTTGATATGGGATGAAGGTCAGTTGAAGTTTTTTGGGTTATTTTTGAGTAAATTTTGGATTCATGTAGCTGATTTTGTAAAGGGAATATTCATGTAGCCATTGATGATACATATCTGAATTGGTAAAGGGAAATTCACGTAGTAATTTTTTTCTACGTAGGAAAATCACATAGTTGAGTCATCCATGTAACCAAATGTGTCACATAGACAAATGATCAACGTAACCATTCTAGAATTAATGCATCTATTTATAGTCACACAATAGATTTCTGAGAATGACATAGTCAATTAGAAACATTACTGAATGCCAACTCACATAGGTGAATACGCTATGTAGCCAATTTTGATTGAGAACCATGTAGTCGATTTATAAATAATCAATTGATAATCTCTTTGTAGTCATTTCAAAGTATTCACAACATTCAAATTTTTTTTGTAGGTTTCTAGATTTAAAGTGTTCTAATGAGATTTTATTATGTTGTTGTATAGACGGTTTGGAATGCCTTTATAATAATAGGAATTAGTTTCAAAATCCATGGTGGAGATTTGGTTGTTGACTGCGATTATGGAGATCATGGGGCTATTATGATTATGTTTTTTATTGTAGTAATTAATATAGAAGAATACTTTTATGATGGGTAAGTTTGAATAAAAATAAGGACAAAAAAATTGAGAGGATTCAGAAGCTGGGGTTTTTTCTTTAGTGGTCAACATCTGATGAAACTCATGTCTTTAGAAGACCAAATTTGAGTGTGAGAATATTTTTTCAGTGCTTTAAAAAATAAATTATGGGTAATTCTTTCTTACATATTTTTATTGGATCATGTGAGTGAATCTTAATCTACCATTTTTGAAAAAACCTAGTTTATTTAGTGATCTCCTTCATTTTTTTAATCATCTTTTTGTACTGCAGTGTGAATTTGTGATGTTGGGTGTGACTCATGACATGTGTGGTGTGATTCTACATGAATTATTATAAGAGGATTTCACTTGGGGATATAGTGAAAATAATTTTTTGGGTGTATAATAACCAGCCCTGATAATGATTATGATTCCTTATTATATCTAAACCTTATAAAAAAATATGTTTTCCTTGATTTTTCATATTTTGCATGATCATTTGAGGCTTAGTTTTTCTATTTTGAGTGTATCATTATCTAACAATTCATAGAGGTATTTTTTAAAAAAACTACCCTCCATCGATCCCCCCCATCTCAATAGAGGAAATTGATCTTACTATGCACTTTAATTGGTATCTGAGCCCAGGTTCCCTCTGTAGGATCAAAGAAATTCTCTATTGAGCCATATATAATATCAATTCGGTTAATATTATGGCTGAAACAATATTTGATGGAAAAATTATCACAATTAGAGGACTTAAATTTTATTATATCTTTTATCTCTGGGTCTAGAAATTCATGATGTAGTGACAATGGGATTTCCACCATTTATTAATAATGTTCAAATAATGTTTACTGAAAAAAGGAGATGAAAGTGGTTAGAAAAATGAAAAATGATATACTCATTTCATTATCAAAGAAATTATACACAAATTTTATCAGACTAAAATCAATAAAAGTGATATGGGAAAAGCTTTAGAGCAGTTATGAAGGTAATGTGAAAGTAAAATAGGAAAAGCTAAAAAATTATAGAAAAAAATTTAAATATATTAAAATATAAGAAGATACATATAAGGATGACTTATTTACTTGTGTAAATGAAATTGTGAGTAATATTCAAGGCTTTCATGAGAATCTTTAGGATTCAACAATTTTAAAGAATTTGATGAGAAATTTTTCAGATATATTTAATCCCAAAATATCAACACTTTAAGATAGATAAGATCTTTCTCCTGATAAGATATGTAATATTTTTATTAATTATGAAATGTAAAAACTTTGAATATACAAGAAAAAATTGAAAAATAGATGGATTTTAAATCCATGATAAATATAAAAATTTGTAATGGTAAATATTTTAATGACTCAAGTGATTTTAAGAATGAATAATAATACCAAAGAGTTCTTAAATTCATTTCAAAAATATTTTATAAGGGTAAAATCAAGAACAAATTAACATTCTCTGGTAGATATTAGAAAGGAAATGGTCTTGGACACTATACAATTAATTTTACAAAAAATAAAGGATTATATTATGAATATTAAAATGATGAAATGATTCAAGGAAATAAGTAGAGAAAAAGTTCCAAAGAATCTTCAAAACCTGGTGGAAGCAAGAAGAGGTTTCAAAGAACCAAAAGAATAAATATGATAATTAAATAAGATGAAGGTGATCTTATCTTGTGTCGTGATTCTAATGAAGTGACACGAGAAAAATTTATAAATTTTATGGATCATGTATAGATGAATATTTATTCATATAGTGGTGATGAAGATTATTTAGGTCCAATGTATTATGAATACATGCAAAAAGATTAACTTGATGCATGTCTTGAGAAAAACACCTTGTTCTATAAAGAGAGAAAGATGTTGGTAAGAGAGAAAATGAAACTGGTTGATAAAAAAAGTGAGCATGCTAAATGGGATACAACCCTTGTAGAAGAAAATAAGAATCTCATATTGAAATTTATGGAATATTAAAAATGATCAAAGATATCAAATTAAATTATCATTGAAGGATGAAAAATTATCAATTACATAATTAAAATGTATTAATGCTGAGAAATGCCTAGAAGAGGTCAAGAATAATTTCAAAATATCTATTGAAACCAAGGTAAAATCGTCTAAATATACTAAAAAAATCTAGTAAATTCCTCATCTAAACAATTTACTTCCAAAACTGTTGATTCTAATAATAAAGGTTTAGATATTATTTTTAGTAAAATATAGACTAAGAAAAATGGATAGTAATTTTATAAGGCCCCAGCCTTAAACCTTACTTAATCTTGAGTTATTACAAGATTACACATTGAGGATCTTTTCTGGTTTAGAGTTTTAGAGAATTAGATCATGAAACATTCATTACATTCCACATTTAAACAAAGTGGTTACATAAAAGACAATATTCATTCTTCCCATCAACGGAAACATATTTAAAATAAAACATGGATTCTTTCTTGACACATCCTTGACATTATCATCACATCATGTACCTTTCCCTTGACCTGTGAAAAATATTTCAAAAACTTGGGATGAGCATAAAAAGCTCAGTAAGAGTTATAAAAATATGGAAAGGAAACATGAGTTCATATATACATTAGAATGAAATCACACTTTACCCATAAAACATAGGCATATCAAATCATGAATAAATCATAGAAAACATAATACATAAAGGTAACTTGAGTCATTCATAACATTCTTACGTAGGGAGTAACCCTCTTGGTTACGTTTGGAATACCCATCACAGTATATTCCCTAAATCTCTTTGGAGAAACCTTAACATTTCACTCCTTCGCGTTACCCAATGCATTGGAGAGCTATTACGGGCTCACTCGCCCTTAGTTTATCACGGAACCACCCGTTTTCATAACAATTCCCAAGAACCATAACATAAATGTGTCACATAAAACATTCATAAAGGAAACATAACATTTCCATATTTCAATCACAATATAACATTTTAGTATATTGAAATATTGAATCCATTCAAAAAGAAACCATTTCCAAAACCATTTAAAATAATTAATAAAGAGATTTTTGAATCAAAGTGTCTCATACCACCTTGAAGCTTAAAATTTTAAACCATTAATATCCATATAAATAAATCCTTAAAACTATTTTGAAAACATGGATATTAATAAGAACAAATAATTAAAACATTTAAAACGATATTTTGGTTAAAGGGGTTTTACCAAAATCAGAGACACTTGAATACAATAATTGAGGAATAAAATTTAGTCAGAACTTTATAATATCATGAGAATAAATTGATTCATGATATAATACTCCAAAGGACAGTATATACACCATATAAGAGTGAATTGGTGCATAACAACAATGAACTCTCAATAGAAATGTCAAATGTGATGAAATCCCTTATAAAGAATGTATCCTTAAATTAAGGACAAATAAATCTCAAAAATATGTGTGACAAATATAAATACACCCAATATAAGTGGATATTAAGTGTAAAACAATAAAAGGTCATTCACACATATTCAATGGATGACATATTCAATGACTACATGTTGAACCCAAAGAAATCGAAATTGGGTTAAAAAGTTCCCTTGACAGCCTAACGGCATCACATCAAAAAGAGTTGATGAGAGATAAAAAGAGTATCTCATCACTTGGACATAAAATTTACATCAACAAGGATATATGATAACATATCCCAAAATAAAAATATGTAAATTAAAAGACCCAACAAAAGAAGTCTTTTAAAAAAAAAGAGGGTGAAAGGTTCCCTTACCGACTTGGGTATCTTTCAAAACATACACCCCATGAAAGAAGGACAATAGATCATTGATGTAAATACTCATAAACGAAAGTATATTACACAAATAGTAGAATAATGGGCAGTACATACACCACTCAATGGAATTTGTGGCAAATGTAGCATAAATCTCACGAGAATAAAAGTGAGATGAAAAGTCCCTTACGAAAATCCGGCAGCCTAACGGCGCCACTCAAACTTCCAAAAATGATTTATGAGAGGAAATAGGGTCTCTCATCATATGAACATAATAAGTACAGTAGGAGTAATATAAAATAACATCCCAATCATAAGAAATATGAGCATAAAAGGAATGACATAAAGAGTGTACTTAAAAAGAAAGAGAGGTGTAGGATCCCTTACCTCGGGTCCGACTTGACTCGATCGTTCTTTAATCTCCTGAATAATAAACTTAAGTTAATTTCTACTTCCTTAAGAACCTTTTTCAAGTTCATTATTCCTTTTATACCACTTATTACCATTTCATAAACATTATGTAATCATTTAAGTTAATAATATTTGTTTTGCCGATATTTGGTTCTTAAGTCGAAAGTGGACTTCTTACAATTACATGTTGTTCATGTGGACAAATGTTTATTATATCCAGAATTGTATTCATGATGTAGATATCATATATGTCATATATATCCAGTACATGCATGCATTTATAACATTACATAATCATTTAGAGGTAAGAAATGAAATGCACCGTTCATGGAGACGGTAAGCTGTACGTACGCATGAAGGCTACTTTCATTTCTATTTCGTATTTTATAGAATGGAATAATAATGATATAAAGGTATATTATAATTCCAGTATAATATCATATTTCCATCCTTTATACATCCCACATATGGTATTTAAAGAATCAAATCACTTTGAGGGGGCGGTAGTCCGCACTTCCTTAAATGAAGATATCGCGTATACCCATAATGGAAGCCATAAAGGTAAGACAAAAATGAAAAATACAGAAGCATAAGGAAAACATAAACATATTATATATCATATATAAAAATAGTGACATCATAATGGCCACCTTTGAAGGTGTTAAATGAGTATTGAACAATCATCGTTTCGGGAGGCAGAATTTCACCATCCACAGAAACCGTATGTTCTTTAACCATTTGATGTAGTTGTGTGAGAGTGTAACTCGAATAAATCTTATAAAAACATCCTAGTATATTGAAGATACTGGTGTTGTTACAAAAGAAATAAATAAAAAGAGTTTAGGGGGTTGGAGAAGCAAAATAAAACAAATGAACATGAGAGAATGAATTACCTTTAAAAGTGTAACTCCTTTTGATTTGAGCCTAAAGGCTTCCTTTGAAAGGATTATGACCAAAAGTAATCCTCTAGGATGAGTAGAGGGATGTGGAGAGAGTAAATGGGCAGGGTTTGGCCGATCCAAAGGCTTGATGAGTGTGTGAAAAGAGGTAGAGGTGGGGGCCTTTTATAAGAGGAGAGCAGGGGCACTTTTGGAAAGTAAAGAAATATTACTTTATTTGAAAATGTGTTTCGGTTTCAAAAGGTCCTACATTGATATAATTCGTGGATAAGGTGATAAGTCTTCGAAATCCACTCATCCAATAATTTTTGGACATGTGTAGTTCATAGATTTTACATTATCTTTCCATTTTATTTAAATCGTCAAATAATGATGTCATCACTGCATCATTATTATGTCATAAATAATTTAATTTATTTAATGTCTAAAAATATAAAAAAAATACTATGATGTAGGAAATCTTTTTAGCTTTCCAATTAATATTTATAATCAAAAATATGACTTGTATAACCCCACTTAAAAATTGTTTTAGTAAAACATATCATGTTTGTGTCAGTTTTACTTTTACATTAAATAAAATGTTATTTATGTCATTTCCCAACCAAAGTGGATCCATGGGGTCCCCAAGTTGTCCCATGGCTTGTCTTGGTCGGCCATGACTCACCCAATAGGTGTATGACAAGTGTCATGGTGTTTTCACATTCTTAAAATATCATTGTTACCTTAAACTACACTAATTACCACTAATCGCGATTAAAAACTTAATAAGTTACTATTCACCAAAAAATTATTTTTATCCCATTGAACCACATTTTACTTCTTAATGACAACCATGTATGTCGGATTTTTGAAATTCAAAACACAAAGATGGAAAAATTCCATTTAAACGGAAAAATCAGTTTTTATAAGTATCACTTAGTGGTTTCACTATTCATCAAAAATTGAAGTTTTTTAGAAAAATCCCAAAAATTCACCCTAAGCCATATTTGATATTATGAATTCAAAAATGAAGTCCGTTTTACAAAATTCAAAACATATAAGTCACATTAATTAATTTAATAATTAATTCCCGCTGTCATGATAAATAGCGTGTTTTATGAAACAATATGTATCAAAAGATTGACACTAGTTTAAGTCTGATTTCAAAGTGAAATTAATTCCAACGACCACTATTGGATTTAATGGTAAAAATATTTTCTAATTTCACTTTAAAACCAATTCAAAATATTATCTAATCATATAAATAAATTAGATTAAAAAGAGATTTTGAATCAAAACACAACATTTTACACTATTCATTAAAAAAATGAACTCTATCGGAAAAATACCAAAAAATTACACAAAGTAAAATTTGATGTCCCTATTCTTAGTAAGAGTTTTATTTGGTCCAAAATAATGTTTAAGAGTGAACAAAACTATATTTAATGATGGTTCAACATCAAAAGGTGATAAGTGAACCTTTAGTGAAAACTAGGGCATATACGCCTAAAATTGAATTCTTTCCGTATTTTAAGCCTTTATCTTTTATTGGATAAATGTAAAAACATTTAAAAACATATATAATCATATTTTAGTTATTTCTATCCATTCCCTCCAACACAACGGCTACATGTTAACTGCCATTTAAAATAATATTATTTTATTATTAGACTGCAACGTAAGATTCCTAAGAAACTCGTTGTTGCGTGTTGGGTACGCCATCGAGCATAGCGTCCCCTTTAAAGTCATATTAATATTTTATTCAAAAATATGGATAAATATGAAAATGTCATATTCTTTATTTACCTGGGGTGTTACATCCTTCCCCCCTTTTGGGAATTGCGTCCTCGCAATTTTAAAATTGCGCTTGGAAACATCCTTGAACGTCCCACATCGGAACAAGAGTCGGTAAAACAATCACTTTAAAATAAAGAAAGATAAGCACAGAGGTCACCCGGGTTAACCCATACTAGGATTCCAAGTATGAAAATATGGACATGGAGGAGAAAACATAGGGTCATGTTCTGATGGAGAGTGATAGAAAACATGTTTAGGAGAAAGTTAACAATAAGAAAATCACAAACTTGTGATGGGTTAAACGGTGTTGGGTTCCCCAGTAGGAAAAGTTAATAGACAACATTTTTGTTTTAAGTTACTTTTTCTTGAGGAATTTATTCATAAGGAAGCATAATCACTTATCATGTTGACTTTCAACTTTTACTAGATTCCTTAGTCAAACTCATATTTTTTCCAAAATACGAGTATTTAGGGAGACTTGTTCGCATTAAGAGTACTATAATCAACTTCTAGAGAATCACCTAATCCCCAAAAGAGAACTATATACATCCCATGTATTTAGGATTTAACCAAAACCAAAACCAAAAAGGTTAGTACAAGATCAGATAATCCAGAAAAGGATAACCCCTTATAAAAAGAAAATCTATTCTTAATCTCCAAAATTTGTCCAACAAAACCCAAAGTTCAACGAGGACCATCCGATAAACAATTTGTCCATCAAATTCTTCAAAGTAAACCAATATAAGATTGAAACCCAAATATTTGAAGGATTTAGTCACATAGTCTTCCAAGTTAAATCGTAACATTTATCTCCAAACAACATCAGTTGCTCCTAAAGTCTCGCATTGAAAAGTAATTATCCTAATCACATATCCTCCAAAATCAACTTACTCTTAATTCATAAAATCATATAACTAAAAAGAATCAGTCAAACTAACCAGGGACTTCACGTAGTCCAGTGGTAGGCAATAAATACCAGTCGCACTTTGGTTGGGGGTTCGATTCCCGCAGCATTGTCCGACGCGACGGGTTGTCACACGGTCTGCGTGTTGTCCTTTTTCCAAAACTATATAATTCTCAAATCATTACCCAAAAAGGGATAAAATCATCAAAAATAACCATAACATAATTTAACCTCAATTTTATCTCATGCCTTTCACTTCAATCATAACATATGGTAACCCATAATTACCTCAAAAGTAAGGATCATATAAACCCAAATGGTTCTTTATAACTATGTCCGCAAAAGAAAAGATAACTATTACTTGAATAAAATTTGCCTATATTAAACGTCAGGGTTACACATAATATAAAAAGTCTTCTTATGTAACCCCAACATCAAAAGAGACTTAATACTCTTAAGAATTTCACCCTAACTCTTGAAGCCCTTATATGTTGACATCTTACTCATTCAACATTCTTCATGATCCATTATCCATTCCTTTCCAACTTATTCCGAAATACCTCTTTCCTACAAACAAAATCATGAATCATATCCTAAGATTCCAAAATAAGAAAACAATAGTCATGAAATAGTACATACCTTTGATTGGTCATTGTCAGTTTCTTCATCCTCAATCGGAATGGAATTAGGTATTGGTAAACGAATATTGGTACGCTCTTGGTGACCCCATTCATGAAACTTCTTCATAGGAAATGTGTTTGCATAATGACCATGCACACCACATTTAAAACATTCAATTGATCCCTCAGAAAGAACTTCTTTCCCTTTCCTCGAGTCAATTGTATTATTCCTTTTTCCATGGCAGGTTCTTGCTTTATGACCTTCATTTCCACATCTATAGCATATTTCTGTCCCTTTGAAACATTTTCCTAGGTGTTTCTTTCCACATCTTTGACACATAGGTTTTTGAACACACTTACCCTTATGATTATTACCTGTACTTCCGTAGGGATTTGTTTCCTGCATATATGATGCCTTAGAGAAATCTCCAAGGTTTAGGTGGTCAATCATGACTCCAGATAGTTGGTTGAGGATAATCAAAAGAGTTCTCATTACAGCTCCCATATCATTCAGTTGCTTGCTCAAAAAACTGTCACAGTTTCCTTCACATCCACTGTTACTTTGATGCCTGCTAGATCCAGCCATTTACTAAAACCAAAAAGGTCAGTGTGAGTATATCAACAAAACCATCATGTACTAATGAGTAAGATAGACAATAAGATATACTTACTCATTTACTTTATCTACAACTAAGACTCTTTCTGAAATCCTAAACATTATGGTAATTGTCAATTATGCTTAAATAATACCCTAACCTCTAAAGTTATCTAAAACGACCTTTGATACCAACTATAAGGCCCCAGCCTTAAACCTTACTTAATCTTGAGTTATTACAAGATTACACATTGAGGATCTTTTCTGTTTTAGAGTTTTAGAGAATTAGATCATGAAACATTCATTACATTCCACATTTAAACAAAGTGGTTACATAAAAGACAATATTCATTCTTCCCATCAACAGAAACATATTTAAAATAAAACATGGATTCTTTCTTGACACATCCTTTACACTATCATCACATCATGTACCTTTCCCTTGACCTGTGAAAAATATTTCAAAAACTTGGGATGAGCATAAAAAGCTCAGTAAGAGTTATAAAAATATGGAAAGGAAACATGAGTTCATATATACCTTAGAATGAAATCACACTTTACCCATAAAACATAGGCATATCAAATCATGAATAAATCATAGAAAACATAAGACATAAAGGTAACTTGAGGCATTCATAACATTCTTACGTAGGGAGTAACCCTCTTGGTTATGTTTGGAATACCCATCACAGTATATTCCCTAAATCTCTTCGGAGAAACCTTAACGTTTCACTCCTTCGCGTTACCCAATGCATTGGAGAGCTATTACGGGCTCACCCGCCCTTAGTTTATCACGGAACCACCCGTTTTCATAACAATTACCAAGAACCATAACATAAATGTGTCATATAAAACATGCATAAAGGAAACATAACATTTCCATATTTCAATCACAATATAACATTTTAGTATATTGAAATATTGAATCCATTCAAAAAGAAACCATTTCCAAAACCATTTAAAATAATTAATAAAGAGATTTTTGAATCAAAGTGTCCCATACCACCTTGAAGCTTAAAATTTTAAACCATTAATATCCATATAAATAAATCCTTAAAACCATTTTGAAAACAGGATATTAATAAGAACAAATAATTAAAACATTTAAAACGATATTTTGGTTAAAGGGGTTTTACCAAAATCAGAGACACTTGAATACAATAATTGAGGAATAACATTTAGTCAGAACTTTATAATATCATGAGAATAAATGGATTCATGATATAATACTCCAAAGGACAGTATATACACCATATAAGAGTGAATTGGTGCATAACAACAATGAACTCTCAATAGAAATGTCAAATGTGATGAAATCCCTTATAAAGAATGTATCCTTAAATTAAGGACAAATCAATCTCAAAAATATGTGTGACAAATATAAATACACCCAATATAAGTGGATATTAAGTGTAAAACAATAAAAGTTCATTCACACATATTCAATGGATGACATATTCAATGACTACATGTTGAACCCAAAGAAATCGAAATTGGGTTAAAAAGTTCCCTTGACAGCCTAACGGCATCACATAAAAAAGAGTTGATGAGAGATAAAAAGAGTATCTCATCACTTGGACATAAAATTTACATCAACAAGGATATATGAGAACATATCCCAAAATAACAATATGTAAATTAAAAGACCCAACAAAAGAAGTCTTTTAGAAAAAAGAGGGTGAAAGGTTCCCTTACCGACTTGGGTATCTTTCAAAACATACACCCCATGAAAGAAGGACAATAGATCATTGATGTAAATACTCATAAACGAAATTATATTACACAAAGAGTAGAATAATGGGCAGTACATACACCACTCAATGGAATTTGTGGCAAATGTAGCATAAATCTCACGAGAATAAAAGTGAGATGAAAAGTCCCTTACGAAAATTCGGCAGCTTAACGGCGCCACTCAAACTTCCAAAAATGATTTATGAGAGGAAATAGGGTCTCTCATCATATGAACATAATAAGTACAGTAGGAGTAATATAAAATAACATCCCAATCACAAGAAATATTATCATAAAAGGAATGACATAAAGAGTGTACTTAAAAAGAAAGAGAGGTGTAGGATCCCTTACCTCGGGTCCGACTTGACTCGATCATTCTTTAATCTCCTGAATAATAAACTTAAGTTAATTTATACTTCCTTAAGAACCTTTTTCAAGTTCATTATTCCTTCTATACCACTTATTACCATGTCATAAACATTATGTAATCATTTAAGTTAATAATATTTGTTTTGCCGATATTTGGTTCTTAAGTCGAAAGTGGACTTCTTACAATTACATGTTGTTCGTGTGGCCAAATGTTTATTATATCCAGAATTGTATTCATAATTTAGATATCATATATGTCATATATATCCAGTACATGCATGCATTTATAACATTACATAATCATTTAGAGGTAAGAAATGAAATACACCGTTCATGGAGACGGTAAGCCGTACGTACGCATGAACGCTACTTTCATTTCTATTTCGTATTTTATAGAATGGAATAATAATGATATAAAGGTATATTATAATTCCAGTATAATATCATATATAATATCATATTTCCATCCTTTATACATCCCACATATGGTATTTGACGAATCAAATCACTTTGAGGGGGCGGTAGTCCGCACTTCCTTAAATGAAGATATCGCGTATACCCATAATGGAAGCCATAAAGGTAAGACAAAAATGAAAAATACAGAAGAATAAGGAAAACATAAACATATTATATATCATATATAAAAATAGTGACATCATAATGGCCACCTTTAAAGGTGTTAAATGAGTATTGAACAATCATCGTTTCGGGAGGCAGAATTTCACCATCCACGGAAACCGTATGTTCTTTAACCATTTGATGTAGTTGTGTGAGAGTGTAACTCGAATAAATATTATAACAACATCCTAGTATATTGAAGATACTGGTGTTTTTACAAAAGAAATAAATAAAAAGAGTTTAGGGGGTTGGAGAAGCAAAATAAAACAAATGAACATGAGAGAATGAATTACCTTTAAAAGTGTAACTCCTTTTGATTTGAGCCTAAAGGCTTCCTTTGAAAGGATTCTTCCCAAAAGGAATCCTCTAGGATGAGGAGAGGGATGTGGAGAGAGTAAATGGGCAGGGTTTGGTAGAGCCAAAGGCTTGATGAGTGTGTGAAAAGAGGTAGAGGTGGGGGTCTTTTATAAGAGGAGAGGAGGGGCACTTTTGGAAAGTAAAGAAATATTACTTTATTTGAAAATGTGTTTCGGTTTCAAAAGGTCCCACATTGATATAATTCGTGGATAAGGTGATAAGGCTTCGAAATACACTCATCCAATAATTTTTGGACATGTGTAGTTCATATATTTTACATTATCTTTCCATTTTATTTAAATCGTCAGATAATGATGTCATCGCTGCATCATTATTATGTCATAAATAATTTAATTTATTTAATGTCTAAAAATTATAAAACAAATACTATGATGTAGGAAATCTTTTTAGCTTTCCAATTAATATTTATAATCAAAAAGATGACTTGTATAACCCCACTTAAAAATTGTTTTAGTAAAACATATCATGTTTGTGTCAATTTTACTTTTACATTAAATAAAATGTTATTTATGTCATTTCCCAACCAAAGTGGATTCATGGGGTCCTCAAGTTGGCCCATGGCTTATCTTGGTCGGCCATGACTCACCCAATAGGTGTATGACAAGTGTCATGGTGTTTTCACATTCTTAAAATATCATTTTTACCTTAAACTACACTAATTACCACTAATCGCGATTAAAAACTTAATAAGTTACTATTCACCAAAAAATTATTTTTATCCCATTGAACCACATTTTACTTCTTAATGACAACCATGTATGTTGGATTTTTGAAATTCAAAACACAAAGATGGAAAAATTCCATTTAAACGGAAAAATCAGTTTTTATAAGTACCACTTAGTGGTTTCACTATTCATCAAAAATTGAAGTTTTTTAGAAAAATCCCAAAAATTCACCCTAAGCCATATTTGATATTCTGAATTCAAAAATGAAGTCTGTTTTACAAAATTCAAAACATATAAGTCACATTAATTAATTTAATAATTAATTCCCGCTGTCATGACAAATAGTGTGTTTTATGAAACAATATGTATCAAAAGATTGACACTAGTTTAAGTCTGATTTCAAAGTGAAATTAATTCCAACGACCACTATTGGATTTAATGGTAAAAATATCTTCTAATTTCACTTTAAAACCAATTAAAAATATTATCTAATCATATAAATAAATTAGATTAAAAAGATATTTTGAATCAAAACACAACATTTTACACTATTCATTAAAAAAATGAACTCTATCGGAAAAATACCAAAAAAATTACACAAAGTAAAATTTGATGTCCCGATTCTTAGTAAGAGTTTTATTTGGTCCAAAATAATTTTTAAGAGTGAAAAAAACTATATTTAATGATGGTTCAACATCAAAAGGTGATAAGTGAACCTTTAGTGAAAACTAGGGCATATACGCCTAAAATTGAATTCTTTCCGTATTTTAAGCCTTTATCTTTTATTGGATAAATGTAAAAACATTTAAAAACATATATAATCATATTTTAGTTATTTATATCCATTCCCGCCAATACAACGGCTACATGTTAACTGCCATTTAAAATAATATTATTTTATTATTAGAGTGCAACGTAAGATTCCTAAGAAACTCGTTGTTGCGTGTTGGGTACGCCATCGAGTATAGCGTCCCCTTTAAAGTCATATTAATATTTTATTCACAAATATGGATAAATATGAAAATGTCATATTCTTTATTTACCTGGGGTGTTACAAATTTCCTATAATAATATATTATTAAATAAAAATATTAAATGAAACTTTTATTCCAAATCAAAGATGAAATTTAAGACAAGAAATTCATGGGATATCAAATTCTGTATAGAAAACTTCTATATAAAACTCTATTTTTTAAGAAAATTCATATTTTATTGTTATTCCTTGAATTGTGAAATGTTCAAACATAAATCCTAACTTTTTGGTATAACATGTATTTATCTTGGAGGAGGAAATAACCAAGGGGGAAGTTCTAATGAGAATAAGGTAGATTTTATAAGAATGTGATATGAGAAGGAAACTTACTACAAGTTGACAGCACAAAATTTTATTGATTGTCTTGAATAGTTTTATTGAAGGTGTGATAAAAAAGGACATAAATCAAAGAAATGCAGGACAAGATTACCCATTTAGTCCCCTCTCAAAGAAAAAGGAAAATTAATTCAAGTGAGAAATGATTAAAAGCCATGCATGGCCAAAGTTTCTTTTAAAAAATGCAAGAAGAAAAAGTCGTGGATACTAGATAGTGGGTATTCCTCCCACATGATTAGTGATGATAAAATTATGAAGAACATTTAGAAACATGAATGTGGTGTAGTAACATTTGGTAATGAAGCTTCCTTGAAAATAAAAGGTATTGGAAAGGATCAGATTGAGAATAATATTTTGAAATTATATGTTGTTCTTTATGTTGAAGGGATAAAACACAACTTTTTGAGTGTCATCCAACTTTTTGATAATGGGGATGAGTTAACATTAAAAATAAATACGTGCATAGTTAAAATCACAAGTGATGGAATAATTATTTCTCAAGGTAGTATAATGAATGAAAATTTATTTTTTATGGGTGATCCTTCTAATACATGTTACTTGAGCATAAAATATGATAACATATTATGGCATAGAAGACTTGGGAATCTTGACCAAGGAAGCCTAAGTAAGATTTTGAAACATTAATTAGTAAGATACTTACCCAATATGAAGAGACATCAAGATAGAATCTATAGAACATGTTAGAAGGGAAGTATAACTTAGAAGACTCAAATTGAGGTCGATATTACTTACACAATACCATTGTAATTAGTTTACACATATCTTTGTGGACCCATGAGACAAAATTCTACCTAATTTGATCTTTATTTCATTACTTTCATAGATTACTTCACTCATATCAGTAATGTTATTTTCATCAATAAAAATTATGAGTCTGTTAGAATGTTCAAAATGTACAGAAGGCAGGTTGAAAAAGATCTAGGTTTGTGTATCAAATAACTAAGATCCAATAATGGGAAAGAATATATGAATGATGTGTTTGAAATTTATCTTAGAAAACATGGAATCAAGCATCGGTATATCACACCCTAAACACTACAATAGAATGGTGTTGCAAATAGGAATAATAATAGTATTATGTAAATAGCTAGAACCATGCTGGCTAAGAATGATGTTTAAAAATACTTCTAGAGAAAATAAATGTGTATTGTGGTCCACATTTATAATAGTTGCCTCTTGAGGCCCGAAACATATGCTACGCCCTATGAGATATGGTAAAAAAATAATACTATGGTAAAATACTTTAAGTTCTCTAGTAGTACTTGTTATATTAAAATCAAAGGAACAAGGCTAGGAAATATTGAATAAAAGGATTATAATGGAGCCTTTATGGGATATTTATCTAGTGAGAATGGATACAGATTATGGAATAATAGATTACATAAAAATTTTGAGTGTTTGAATGTGAAAAATGATGAAAATCTTGGAAAAACGAGTCAGCAGATTCAAAAAAATTCTGAGTATCTCCCATAAATTAGAAATCATATTTCTAAAGATATTGATGTAAAATTTACTAAAATCTAAATAGAAGAAGTTTATACTAATTAAAAATGCTCTAGTGATTATTAATAAGGTATTATTGGTAATAGAAATAAGTTTTAGATATTAAAGAAACATGTTGACACTAACAATATCATTGGTAATTAGAATACACCAGTTCATACCAGAAGAAGTATAATATTAGAAAAAAACAACTCTTGTATCATAGGTTGAACCTACAATGGTGTCAAAGGCTATTGATCAAGAAGAATACATAAAATATATGATTTAATAACTCAATAAAATTGAGAATAAGTCTATAATGGAACTTGTTCCTAGACCAAAAACAAAAAATTTGATTAGTAGAAAATGGTTCTTTAAGAAAAAAATTAATGAAAAAGTTGAATCCATATAGAACAATGTGGAAATTATTTGAAAAATATTTTCAAAAATATAAGTCATAGACTATGAAGTGAATTTTTCTTTGATTTAGATAATTGATATAATAAGGATGTTCATTGAGGCATGGTTTTGTTTTAATTCTTTGGTGTCTTTTTTGTTTCCCACTTTTTCCTCAAAAGTGTTTTTGGAATAAAAATTTAATTTTCGGTCAGATAATAAGGATATTCATGGAAGTAGTTTCTCATAATCATTACAAAGTTTATCAAATGGATGTAAAGTCTACATTTCTTATGAACCTGATAAAAAAGTCTTTATTGAACAACAATATGTTTTCATTCTTGAAAATTATGGAAGAATGGTTTTCATATATAATAAGGCATTGTATAGCTTAAAATAGGATCCAAGGGCCTAGTATTCTAAATGTGATAATTGTTTGTGGAAAATGGGGTTTACCAAAGGCACTATTGAAATCAACCTTTACATGAATAAGGATTGCTTAGGCACACTGGTGGTGATAGTATTTGTGGATGACATATTTCTTTCTAGTAATAAAAGTTTCTTATATAGGGAATTTACTAAAGAGATGAAAAATTAGTTTGAGATGAATATGATGAGGGAACTGTATGATTTTTTGGGATTATAGATTGAGCAGAAATCAGATCATATCTTCATTTCACAAGAAATTTTTCCATAGAATTTTTGATAAAGTTTGGAATGAAATAATAAAAAGAGTTGTCTACACCCATATTTTATTGCAAAAATTTGACTAAAGTTAAACAAGGTGACAAGGTTGATCAGAATATTTTTAGAAGTATGATTGTCAGCCTATTTTATATCACAACATCCAGACTAGATATTGCCTATGCAATGAATCTTTGTGAAAGGTATCAAAGTAAACAAAGGTAGTCACGCATGCTTTCAATTAAAATAATTATGAGATATTTAAAAGGCACAGTGAATTATGGGTTGATATATAGGTGTAGTGAAGATATATATTTTCTTGTATGCACAAATATAGATTGGGTAGGTGATTATACATATCATAGATCTACATTAGGTGGTGTAATACTTATTGGTGATGGTTGTGTCATCTGGTATAGTAAGAAGAAAATCTTGGTGAACTTGAGTATAAATGAGTCAGATTATGTAATAGATACTCATGCAATTACACAGGCTTTGTGGATGCAAGTTTAGCTAACATATTTTAGGGTTGATATTCAAAGAAATTTGAAGATTATTTATGATAATCAAAGTGCTATTAAATTTTCAAAAAATCCAAATTCAAAAATCTTTTTCTAACTATATTGACATTCGATATCATTTTATCAAAGAGAAAGAGTATTCTAGTGAAATCAAACTAATATATATTTTCACTAAATAATGGCTTGCATACCTATTTACAAAGGTTATTCCATGTGAACAATTCTTGAATTTATGACTAAAATTTCATGTTCAGTCTTCCACGTACAATTGAGAATTTTTTTCTTTAAGATCCCCTTGGTCTTTTGGATTATGTTTGAAAAGGGGGAGAGAATTTTTTAATGAAGGGGGGTAAGTTACATGGGTTTTTTGTTTTTAAAAATTTTAAGATGCTGAATGTGTTCTCTCAATGATGATCAAACATTGAAAGAGTTTGTGGTGAAGGTGGTGAGGAAGTCAGTTACCCAATAGGGTTGCAGTGGGTGGATGTTGTGGTCTTAAAATAATTATCTCTCCTAGAAGGTAGTGAAGGGAGTAACCCATCAGATTTGAAGTAGTGGTCTTCAATAATTATCCGTGAAGATGATGAAATGGGTTTTTTGTTTAATAACCAAGTTTTTGTTTGAGGTATGGTAATACAGGGGGTGTACAATTGATTGTTAGTAAATATAAAGGGGGAGATTGAATAACCCCATGGATTTGTGGCTTGGTTTGAGAAATCTTGAAGATATCATGGTTCTTGTTGAGTATGGGTTTTTGTATTTGTTGACAACATTATCTGAGGAACTCACAAGTCATACATTGCTTGATCTGGTTTGTATGGATTTATATATCATGGAATGAAGTTTCATGATATAATAAATTGTTTTTGGGATGGTATGAAGATTGGGTGAATTTGTTTTGTTTAAGTTTGAGTGAATATTGGTTTCATATAGCCATTTATACTATGTAACCAAATTGGTGAAGGGAAATTCATGTAGGTGATTCACATATTCATTTCTACTATATAGGAAAATCATGTAGTTGATTCATCCACGTAACCAAATGTGTCACCTATCCAAATGATCGATATAGGCATTTTGGAATTCATGTAGTTGTTTTCATTCACATTACCGATTTCTGGGAATGATGTAGCTGATTGTAAATGTAGCTAAATATTGACCCACATAGGGGAATATTCTAAGTATCCAATTTTGGTTGAGAACCATATAGTCAATTGTTACACAAACTATTAAGAATATACACATAGATTATTCTGATTCTTTGCAATATACAGATTTTTTTTCTATAGGTTTTCAGATTTAAAGTGTTCTGAGGTGATTTTATTATATTTTTTCATGGATGGTTATAAATTCATCCATAATAACAGGCTTCAGTTTTTAAATCCATAATACAGATGTGGTTGTTGACTATAGTTATAAAGATCATGGGGCTATTGTGATTATGTTTTTTTCACTATATTAATTATTATAGTGGAATATTTTGATAATGGGTAGGTGTGAAGAAAAATAAGGATAGAAAATTGAGAGGGGTCAGAAGCTGAAGTTTTTTCTTTGGTGATCAACATCTGATGAAACTCATGTCTTTATAAGACTGAATTTGATTCTAATAATTTTTGTGTAGTGATTTCAACAATACACTATGTTCAATTCTTTCTTGAATATTTTTTTAGGTTCTTGGATATAGATCTTCATCTTATATTACTGAAGTAACCTAGTTTATTTGGTGATCTTATTCATTTTTGTAATTATATTTTTGTATTGTAGTGTGAAACTATGATATTGGGTGTGACTCTTGACATTTGTGGTGAGATATCTTGTGAATTCTTGTAAGAGGATTTCACTTGGGGATATAGTGAAAAGAATTAGTGGTTGGTGGAATAATCAGCCTTGATAAGGATTAGGATTGCTCATTGGATCCAAACCTTGTAAAAACTATGTGCTCCTTTCTCTTTCATTTTATGCATGGTCATGTGAAGTTGAGTTTTTCTATTTTGAGTGGATCGTACTCTAACAAGTCATGGAGGTTTATTTTTGTTGTAAAAACTATCCTCTACTGATTCAATTCCTCTTTCTCAATGAAGGAAACTGATCCTACCAGGAACTTCAAAAATATTAGAAAAAGTGAATCAATAATTTTATTTATATAAATTAAGTCAATATTAAAAATGAATAAAAAAATATTATAAATTAAATTTAAAAACAATATATTTATAATAAAGTAGTGATTATTAATGAATAAATAATAATTGTATGAAGATTTAAACACAAATATATTAAAATAAAAATGAATATATACTAATTATATAAATTACATACATATTAAAAGTATCATATACTAATATTTAAAACTATATAAATAACTATAAAAAATGAATATAGTACAAAAATATTAAATGAATGTATATTAAAAATGAATGCACACATACATACACATACACATAAACATATATACACATATATACACATACATACTCATACATATACACATATATGCATATACATGCATATACACATACATATACGTACACACACATATACACATACACATACATATAATTACATACAGGTACATACATATTGTACAAACATATATTAAGTAAGCATACACATACATACACACATACATATATACATATACATTTACATACACACATACACATAAACATACATACATACACATACACATATATACATAAATGTATATACATACACATACATACACATACACAAGACATACATCTATATACATACACATATGCATACGCATACATGCATACACGCATACATATACACATGCAAAACATACAAACGCATGCACGCACGCATACATACACATACATACAAATACATACACATATATTCACTTGCATACACACACATACATACACATGTATACATATACATATATACAAAAATATGTGTATATTTTAAATTATTTAATATGAATACAAATATAAAAATTAAAATATATACTATATTTAAATAAATATATATTCATTTATATATTTATATAATTGTTTAAATAAAATATTAATATACTCTATTTATATATACATTTTTTATTTAATTTATATAAATATATTATTAAAAAAATTATTGATTAGGATTGATACTTTTTTATATATAAAATTATGAAAATAAGATTGATAATAATTTTTATCATTATATTGTTATTTAAATCATATCTATATATTATATTTACACATATATTCTTATTGTAATATAAATCATATTTTAAAATATATAAATAAGTATATATATTAAATTATTCATGGTGCCCATAATCAACATTTTTTAATGCTGTTAAAGGTGATAATTTAATCAGCGTTAAGTAAAACAATGATAAATGAAACTTTTATCGATACTAAAAAAATTTGTTGATAAAGAGTCAGTCTATAAATGGTTTTTTAGCACCAATAAAGGTTTTATTTATCAATGCTTTTTGTTACCACTAATAAAAAGTTCCCCTTGATCAATTTTTTTTAGCATTGATAAAGTTCATTACTAAATAAATCTGTATTTTTAGATAGTGGTGAGCTAGGGTAGGGAACCTTGAGGTTAGTGGGGGTTAGGTTAGGGAGTCCAGGGGCTAGGTGATCCTCGAGCATACTCATGTGGGTGAAAAAATCATGACTCCAAATAAGGGTAGGAATATCAGGTGGAAAAGAGATTTTAAACCATGTCACCAAATGACATGGGCAAGCTTAGGTATCACTCAGCAACAAGGGTGCCTATTATGAATTTTTTAGGAAAATTATTTTTTTTAATAAGATGGGGGAAAAAGAACCTTTTTATTAATAAATGAAAAAGAAAAACCTCCCTTTTTAAATTGGGTTGAGATGGAACCAATTACATGGACCGCAAGCCCAAAGGCATGAAGGCCTTAGAATATGGGTGACCTGAATACATGGAAACCCCTTGCATAGGAATTTTGTACCATGTCTCTCCACCATTCATAAGTTTCTGCCACCCCCCCCCCCTCCAAATATTGCACTCATGATACTAGGAAAAATATTTGTGTTTCTCCACCCACACACACACATACCAAGGTCGTTGTATTGTGTTGGATCGATGCACCAGGATAGGGAACCCCTTCACACTACAATAGAGTATGAATAGAGGGTCAGATAATGAGTGTCATCACACCTATCTATATTTTGAGATGTCCTCCCAACGGTTCTTGTGTGGCACCCTACAAGACCACCAATATGTTGCTTCACATAATCAGCCTAGTCCCACTATACAAGAATCACATGGAGGGGGATACATCTATACCAAAATAGATGAAAGATGAATAGATAATATGTGTCACTACACTCATCCCTCTTTCGAGGCTTACCACCCGTCAACACCAAATGTGCCTCTATGTTTCTATTGCCTTCCAAAAGTGGCAGTCTGCAATATATTCTCAACATGTGCCTGTATTACCTGGAATTGTTGGCCCGGAGGCCTATGATCCAAAGGAACAATGAAGAGATGACAAAAAGTCCCAAAGGAAATGGGAAACAAAGGCAGAAACCATAGGCATATCCACCATCACTCAACACTATATCACCTCCCTAAATGAGCCTCCATAAAAACCCCGACAACACCTTGGGGGGTCAAGGAATCCACTATCATTAGTCCCACCCACTGTCGACGCCGACTCTAATGGCTTCCACAATTAACTGCCATCCCCAAGCCTATATCATGCATCCTCTCATTGACACCATCAAATGAGCATGACTAGTCCATCCACCACATCACCTACAAAGACCATCCAAATCCTAGAGTCTGACCTGTCGCGGCCCGCTCTAGATCTGAAACAATACCACCCAAAAATCCCATGCCTAAATCACCCATTCAAGGTATAGGAACGATTTCCAAGATAAAATCTTAAAATATCTATGTCTACTACTACATAAGTGGTATTTAAAAGTGATAGAAAAAACCCTTATCAGTGAAAAAAAGCATTATTTATTTAAGGTCCATTAAAAGTAGCCCAATTTTTTCATCACTAAAAAAGCACTGATAAAGGTGAATATTTATTAGTGATAAAAAAATTATTGACAAAGGGGGTATTTATCATTTCTAAAGAAGTGATAATAATGTTCATAATATTATAGTGTGCTATTAAAATTATAGCACACTACAGTGGAAAATACACCTATATATGGAAAATTCATAATTCAATTGAAATAAAAATTACATCATAAATACAAGAAAAAAAATATTATACTATATATATATCAAACATTTTTTTTACAATTATATTATCAAGTATTGTCACAAACATTCAAAAACATCAATGGTTTCATTGTCTTGGGCACCTGACCCTTTCTCAAAAAAAATTTATCATGGTATTAGTTGTCGAACAAACCACCCAAACTTGAGAAAAAAAATCCACCATTATAAGAAAACAAGTAATATGTTAGTAATGTTGTCAATAAATAAATTAAACATAAATATGAAATAATACATCAATAAAATATCAATTTTAAATAAAAGGACATGATGGAGTCATACCATTCACACCATGAATCATATTGACATGCGGATGATTCTTACATGTCACAAATGAATTAAGGATTGTTGTCATAAAGTATCATGAAAATATAAATTTTTTTATTAGTTTTGAGTTTGTATTGTATCTTTTTTAGTAAAATGTCAATTTAAACTAAAACATGTGCTTTGAGCCATATCGGTCACATCGTGTGTTGGTTTGACATGATAATGATTCCCACACATCACAAATGAATTTTGAATAATTATCTTAAAGTATCAAGATAGTTTGAGCATGTTTAATTGTTTTTTAGTGAGTGAAAAAAAAATTGAAATAAATTTTTAATTTTAAAATGATAATAAACACTTTGAGTCATATCAGGAACACTATGTATCGTATTGAGTTGTGGTTGATTGATATGCATCTGAAATGAATTATTGATCTTTGTTGTAAAGTAGCAAAACAATCGGAATGTGTTTGCTAAATTTTGGGTATATAATGTTTGATTTGAACTAAAATTTCAATTTTAAATAAAAAGACACACTTGAAGTCATACCAGTCACACCATGCGTCAGATTGATGTACAGTTGATTCCTACCTGACAAAAATAACTTATGGATTTTTTTCCTAAATTATCAAAACAATCCAAATATGTTTTCATAGTTTTGAGTATACCAAGTGTATATTTTACTAAAATTTCAATTTAAACTAAAAAGAAACATATTGATTAATATTGATCACACCATGTATTAGATTGAGGTGTAGAAAATTTATATATATCACAAATGAATTATGGATTTTTATCCGAAAGTATCAAAAAAATCCAAATACATTTTCTTGGTTTTGAGTATGTGATGTGTGGTTTGACATGAGACTGATTCATACACATCAAAAATGACTTATGAATAATTTTTCCTAAATTATTAAGATAATTGGAGTGTGTTTTCTTGGTTTTCAGTGAGTGACACATTTCTTTAACTAAATTGTCAATTTTAAATTGATAATGGACACTTTGAGTCATAATGGGCACACCATGTTTTTTATTAAGGTGTGTCTTATTGATACACATCAAAAATGAATTATGGATCATTTTCCTAAAGTATCAAAATAATTAAAATTATTTTTCTCATTTTTGAGTATGTAATGTATGATTTGAACTAAAATATCAATTTTAAATAAAAATACACACTTTGAGTCATATCGGTCAAATTGTGAATCAGATTGAGGTGTGGATGATTTCTACGCATCATAAATGACTTATGGATCATTTTCTTAAAGTATCAAAAAAATATGAATGTGTTTACTCAGTTTTGAGTATTTTGCATGTATTTTTTCCTAAAATGTAAATTTAAACTGAAAACACACACTTTGATTCATACCGGTCATGTCGTGTGTTGGTTTGATGAGATATTGATCCCTGTACATCAAGAATTATTAATGAATATTTTTTATAAAGTATCAAGATAATATAAGAATGTTTTATTATCTTTTAGTGGGTGACACATGTTTTGAACTAAATTGTCAATTTTAAACTAATAAAGGGCATTTTGAGTCATATCAGGTGCACCGTGTATCAAATTAAAGTGTGGGTAATTCCTACACATAAAAAATTATGTGTGGATAATTTTACTATGGTATTAAAATAATATGAATTATTTTTCTTGATTTTGAGTATGTGATATGTGATTTGAACTAAATTGTCAATTTTAAATAAAAAGATACACTTTGATTCATATCAGTCACACCATACATCAGATTGTGGTGGGGATAATTTCTACATGTCAACAATGACTTATGGATCATTTTTATAAAATATCAAAACAATCCTAATGATTTTTCTTAATTTTGAGTATGTCATGTGTCTTTTTTACTAAAATGTCAATTTAAACTGAAAACAAGAACTTTGAGTCATATCGGTTAAATCATGTGTTAGTTTGATGTTAAAATGATTCCTACATGTCACAAATGACTTATTAATTGTTTTCATAATGTATCAAGACAATTCGAGTGTTTTTTCTCATTTTTTTAGTGAGTGACACATGTTTTGAACTAAATTGTCAATTTTAAACTAATAACAAACATTTTTGAGTCATATTAGGGCACACTATGTATCGGATTGATGTGAGGTTGAATCCTAAACATCAAAGATTACCAAAAAAATCATTTTAATAAAGTATCAAAATAATCTAAATGCATTTGATTATTTTTAATTATGTGATCTATGTTTTGAGATAAAATATCAATTTTAAATAAAATGACAGAGTTTGAGTCATACCAGTCACACCGTGCATCATATTTATGTGTTGATTATTCCTACATGACAAAAATGATATAAGGATAATTTTCCAAAAGTATAAAGGCAATATAAATGTATTTTCTCAGTATTGATTTTTTCACATGTATTTTTAATTAAAATGTCAAATTAAACTAAAAACACATACTTTGAGTCATATCGGTCACATAGTTTATCGATTTGATGTGAAACTAATTCCTATACATCAAAAATGAATTATAAATAATTTATATAAATTATCAAGAGAATATGAGTAGTTTTTCTTGGTTTTTAGTGAGTGACACATGTTTTAATATAATTGTGAATTTTAAACTGATAACGAACACTTTGAGTCATAGTGGGCACACTGTGTATCAGATTGAGGTGAAGCTAATTTAAACACATCACAAAAAGACTTATGTATCATTATCTTAAAGTATCAAAACAATATGAATTAATTTGATCATTTTTTAGTATGTGATGTGTGCTTTGAACTAAAATGTCAATTTTAAACAAAAAAGATACACTTTGAGTCATATCGGTCACACTGTGTGTCGAATTGATGTGTGGATTATTATAACACATCAAAAATGAAATATGGATATTTTACCTAAATTATAAAAATAATATGAATGTTTTTTATTATTTTTTATCATTTCATATGTATTTTTTATTAAAATATTAATTTTAAATAAAAATAAATGATTGGAATATCATATAAAAATGATAAGGAAATTAACTTAAAATAGTAAATAAAATTATCAAAAAATAACTAAATAAGTATTATGAATACACCTTTTAAGGATGTATGTATACACTCTTGACCCATTTCCCTATATCCATTATAACAGTTGCAGTCTAAAAGTACAATCTCTCATGAGCATGAGTAGCTTCAAACATGTTACTAGCTCTATCATACCAGGTAAATCGTGTATTGGATTGAGGTCTGGATGATTCTTACACATCAAAAATAATTTATGAATAGTTTTCCTAATGTTTAAAACCAATATGAATGTGTTTGTTCAATTTTGAGTTTTTAATTTTCATTTTAAACTAAAATGTCAAATTTAAACTAAAAACATAAACTTCGAATCATACTAGGCATACCTTATATCAGATTGAGGTTTGGTTGATTTCTACACATCACACCATGTATTTTTATTATGAAATGAATTAAACATTCAGTGTTATCCAAAAATACTTCTATTTGATAACCCATAATGTTGAGTGCATTGCAGAATAAAAAAGAAAAGTCCATCATCATGAGTGAATCATCATTACTGAGTGCATGATCATAGTATATAGGTGAATCTTCCTTGTTAATGAAGTCATTTCTTCATGATATTTATGAAAATTAAAAACATTAGTATAAATTAAAAATTATAAGTAAATTAACTAAAAAATTAGATTAAATGATGAGAAATTTCAATAAATTAGTAGTAGGAAATCACCTCTCCATGATGTCTATATACAATATAACACCATGTATTCTGCCAAATTTGTATTATACAAATATATTTCCTCTAGTGAATATAAGTACCAATGAAAATTTTGGTAGTACTAAAAAAATATAAATAACTAAAGGATTGGTAAATATTTTAAATGAAATTATAATTATCATCAAAAATACCTCTTCAGGGATGCTAGTTTGTTGATGGAATATGATATCTTTCATAAATTTACAAACATAATAACAATAATATTTTTCATTAGTTTGATTTGGTCACTGAAAAAACATTGAGAAAAATAAGAAATTTGTTTTGATATATGTTTTTATAGTGTAATTTTATTATATATACCCTAATACTTGTCCATTTGTATAATTTGATGGGATTTTTGTGTTCATGGATTGTCCTCATGCCATAATTTTGATGATATTTAAACACCACCCTATAATAATATAATTTTCATTAAAACATAATATAAAATTTATAACATGAATTTTATTTGTAAAATTTTTCATGCAGTTTATTAAAATTTTATAAACATTATCATGTGTTGTTGGTTTTTTGGGTATCTATGCATTGAATCTGAAAAATAAATCTTTAGAGTATCCAAATTAATTGTAATGAGTAAAAAATGTTTCTTAAAAAAAGGAATAAGTAATGAAATGAATGAAAATATTTTTTATATGGTTAAATTATAGAGTTTTAGCCCTGAATCATGGGTATTTAAAATATTTTATCATCATTAAGTTTTCTTTCAAACATTATGGCCAGTTTTTACTCTATTATTTCATACTGATTTGATTCTGATGAGAATAGTTGTGTAGAATTGATGTGAGTACTAATAAGTCCAAATTTTTGTTCATAGGGTTTTACCTTCAAATAGTATTGATATATATGCCTACAAAAAAATTTAATATTATTTAGTTATAACTAATATAGTAGATCAGCTATTGGAAAAACAAATCATGAAAACACACCTCATGTATAAATTTACAATAGAGACTTCTGGTCACTCATGCATGAGGATTTCATTTACATTCCCATGACCAATATAGATTATAATGTCCTCTCCATACATTTGTTCTTTAAAATCAATTGTGGTTGCATCAACAATTTCTAACATTGTATCATTGTGAAACTTTAATGTTATTAAATTCAGAATTTGAACATTCAGTCTAAAGGTTCTTTGTGAAGATATTTTTGATTTGAATGTTTATCCTTTATATCATTTTGATTTGACCTTCATTTGACCCACTTCCCTTTTTCTTTCTATAATAACATTCATTGTTTTAGGCCTTTTTTCATTAATTATTAAAGTTTTTTCATAAAAAATAAATTAGAAATGAACACCTCTTTATTGGCATGTATTTTTTAAGATATAATGGCCATGATATGAAAGTTCTGATGTATTTCTCATCCATATGAATATTTTCATCATTAATTGTAATAGGTAGCTTGGTGCTCAGCTTAATAGATACATTAATCCCCATTCTCAAATGACTTATTATAAGTTTTTTTATGTGTATAATATGTACATGGATATTGTGAATGGTACCCCTTGTAATAAGAAGATGGGTGGGTGTTGATAGATATAAATCACAATCATTTTCACCCTATAGAATATCAGTACTAGAAAGGTATTAGGGTATTTCTAGTTCACATTTCAAAGAAAAAATTATGAAAATATTGATTACCTCTTCTAAGAAATCCATTTTAGGTGAATGGATCACCTCAAAGATGGTGGGGGACTTCACATAGTGGTTGTTTTTGTGTTGTTTCTTCTCTTTGATTCCTTCTCATGACATTTTCTAACAACTCATACTTCCAATTTATTTTTTCTCTAGATCATCTAATCATGCATGTATCCCTTCTATTTTCTTATCTTTATCCCTCTATTCATTTCTTTTCTGAAAATATGTTTGGGGTGACACCCCAAAACCTGCACCTCTAATGTGGCTATATTGTTATGTCCACTTCAAGTCCAATGATATTAACTATTCATCATGTGTATATGATTATTATTTTTGTGTCTAAGTTAGATAAAAAATATAGGAAAATAATTATTCATTGTTATTTAAATTTGAATTAAAGAAAAAAATTATTGTTTCACACTTACATGTTCCTCCCACACTTTTTGTGTGCTTTAATATATTATCATCCTATCTTTATTTACATGTGCCTCCTTCCATAGGAAATGATGTGGGGTAGAATTGGATTTGGATTTCAATTCATCAATATTCATATAAACAACGGAACATAGTTATGTTGTTATTTCATGTCACATAAAAGTATTACTTCATATTTAAAATACATATGATTTTTTTCAAGTTAAGCATACCCTATACTTAATTTATGATAGGGGTAAGTTGGTTTTGTTATATTTTTCTTATTTTTAGCACTTAGTTGTTGTTTCATAAATTAAAAATTCTTAATCAAAGTTATTAATACATGTATTGTCAGGTAATGTATTATCATTCACAATGTACCAGAAAATATTTCTCCTCATAACAACTAATCAACGCATCCCATGCTTTTTTTATTAGGTGTGCATACATCTATAGTGGGTGTGTGATTATTTTCTCTTTAGTATATTTCATATAACACTTCATAAGAATTTTCTAAAGCCTCTATGAGCCTTTCTAGTGAGCATTAATAAAAAAAATTATTTAGTATTCGTCTAATATAAATTAACTTTGTAAGGGATAATGAAGAGTAAATCAATATTTCATTATTTTTTTACTAAAATAAAGAAACTATATCATAATATTACCTTAATCTCTTCCCAAATTACAGATTTAAGCATGGGAATGACATTATTCCATGAATTTACATCAATCAGCATGCACATTCGAGTTGTGAGCACAATGTAACTATTAAATGTGGCCTTGTTGCGGTTAACATCATGGACTCAAGCATTTCATCCAACATTGAAATTGATGACTTTGTTTCTTACCTTAATAATTTTTTCTAACACTATCACGCTATGATGCTCTTATTTTTTCAAGTACACAAGTTATTCAATATCTACCATTTTCTCAAATTCAATGTCATCAATATGTTGTTCCTATATATTGGTAGAATTTTTGTGTGCATAAAGTTGTTGTTACTCTTCATTGGGAGCATCAACATGTTGAGAAACCTATTGTTCCTCAGGATTGGGAGCATCGGCATGTGCCAAAGTCATTATCTACAGAAGTAATTCAACATTTTATTTATATTGCATAAATAAAGTAGTGAATATATAATAATATTATGTAACATTATGTAAATTACAAAAAAAAATATAACATGGTTATAAAAATCTTTTTTTTAAGGTTGAAGGGATTTAACCCCTCTATCGAGTATCCAAATCCCCCCATTGTGGTATCCTCTCACATAAAATACCTCATCTATATTAGGACCATAGTTAAATTATTGCAACATCCCAATGAAAGGGTCATCCTCAGTTGAATTTACATATGACCCTTCAATAGTTTTAGTTGATAATAGAACAATTAACCACTTTTGGTTTACAGAATCTACAACATAAAATAATTACACTATTTGTGATGCCATTATAAAGAGTTTCTCTTTGTACCCTTACTAAAATATACTATCACAAATCCCAATCCATCTATTTTAACGGAAATCCTATTATCAACCCACTTTCATTTAAAATCGACACTTGTAAAGCTATATAATATAACTCCCATATTTATTTATGATACTAGATTATAAAATATTCATATAAATTTTATTTATGTCATTGGTACCAGATATATGCATTACTTCAGCCATAAGTGTAATTCCACTATTTTTCATGGTACTGTATTCAACATGTTCATTTGTATAGAATGTATAACCATTAATTAAATAACCATTATAAGAAAATACATGCATACTAGGTCCAATGGCTATCCATTGAAGTCATTCTCAAATTGAATATATATTTTTAGTTGACTCCTTAAAAATATTGTCTAGAAACCATCCTATAAACAATTGATTATTTTTATTTGATATATAGCTTTCATACCTTGATGAATTCAAATTCCTAGTAATTACTTTTTAGGTTTCAACATATGGAGAAACCTCTAAACTGTTATTCAAAACATAAAGGTGATCATGTTCCAACTTTGTAATAGTAATTTTGAAAACATCTATTTTGGAAATTCCTTCACCCTCAATTTTCCCAGTGTGATGAAATTTTGGTAGACCAATTATTTTTACATTAGTTATTTAGTCAGTATAAAATTCAACGACTTCCTCAACAACATATTGCTCCATAATAGAACCTTCTTGATGAATTCGATTTTTTACATACCCTTTCAAGATCTTCATATACAATTCAATGGGGTATATCCATCTATAATATACAGTACCATATAATAAAATCTATCTTACCAAGTGAACCATCATATTAAAGAATATCATAGGGAATAACATCTCCAATTGACGTAATATGATAGTAATTCACTTTTCTACAGTTGGTAATTTCATTGGGTATATAAATTTTCTACATATAAATTTGAAAAAAGAAATATCTTGGTTAATGTATGATGTAAATTCTTGTTCAAAATGCAACATTAAGCTACAAGAATTTGATATTGCATCAAAACATGACATTTATTTTATTTTGGACCTTTTAACTTTAAATAATTTATTAACATGATATTATTTATATTTGATAAATACCCATATAGAACCTTTAAATCATTCAATAAGTTTCAAAACTAATATCTCTCTTTTCAAGAAATAGTGTAAGTAGATTCAGGAAGAAAAGTTCATTTTTCACTCTTCACTAGTTCCAAATCTTCTCATATTCCTAGGTCAATCATGTCCAACATAGTCTTAATTACATCCTTTATTTTTCTAGGTGCATTTAGTAATGTGTCAATGACACTATCAAGTACATTTTTTTCTGTATGCATCACATCAAGAAAATTCTTGGCATAAAAAAAATCCAATATCGTAACTAAAAAAATGATCTCTTTTTTCAACTAGTTTTGGTAAGGTTTTTTTAAAATTGTTTACCAAAATCAGTGTCCATATCTTTTACTTTATCAAAAAATTGTTCACCTATTAATGGATACAGTGTTGTACCTTATTATGAATTCCCATAAAATAATATTCATTAAGATTGGTATTTATTTAATCGAGGTAAATATTTATGATTTCCCAGAAACATAGTCTTAAAGGAATGTTTTAACCTAACTGAGTGTGTACCTTGTTTGCAAATGGGATACCCTATCATTCCTTTAATATTATATCCTAACACTTTTATATAAGAAATAAAGTCATTTATCATCCCACATAACATGTAACTCAATGTGAAATATTCATCTCTATAATCATTATACAATATAAAACCTAAATCCCACAATTATTTCAAATCTCTAATCAATATAACCAAATAAACATCAATATCATTACCCAGTTGTTTTGGTCTTGATATAAAAATATATAACATAATGTATTTTTATTTAATACATAACCACAGTGGTAAGTTATAATTTTGAAACATAATCGGATATGTACTGTGAGTGTTTCTTTGAAAACCAAAAGGATTCACTCTATCTATAGACAACACAAGATAGAGGTTTCTCAGCTCATTTCCAAATTCAGGATACTCGTGATCAATTCTCTTCCACTGAGGATAGTTTTCCAGGTGGTAAAGTTTCCCATATTTATTTATTATATCTACATGCCACATCAATTATCTAACAATATCTTCACTTACATATATGTTATTAAACCTTGGAATGATTGGGAAGTACCATACAACTTTCATAGGACCTGATTCAACTTTCTTAAATCAAGAAGCACCACACTTTGGGAATTTTAAGTGATTTTTAGTCCTTGAGAAATAGTATAAATTAATTTGGATAGGAATTTATTCTTTTAGAGATCACACCCAATAAATGTATCATCCATTTAGCATCATATGTTCAGTAAGGAATATCATTATCTTCTAGGATCATATCATTTAAGAGAGCAAGTGGTTCAGTAAAACTGGCACCACTCCATCCATTTCCATCTTTCAAATTATATATCTTAAGTACGGATAAAAGTTTTGTATACCTAGTACAACCAGCATATAATGGCATCTATTAACAACTCTTTAACTTATCAAACAATTTTGGACAATCACGAATTTTATATTTAACTATCATTGTTATTTCCTCAATACAATCTTTATCATCTTTCACACCATCAATCATACACTCGGTATGGTATTTATCATTGTTCACACCTGTAATCATATTAGATGATCCGTAAAACATAGTCTTATCCAAGTCACTAGCTACATTTAGTTTTTCCTCATGTTTATTCCAACATTTATAACTTAAATCTATTCCATGACAGATCAAGTTTTCTTACAAATCCTCTAGACTAATTAGTCTTGAATAACAATAGTGTAAAATGGATAAACTATTTGAGAAGGGTCATATTTGTGATCTTTTTTAAACTTGATGAAATATTTCACCCCATCCTTATACTATTTTTCATACAATTGAAATCCATATATTTTTTGTTCATATCCATACTATTTGATTCAGTAATATTAATATTTAACAAAATATATAAATAAATAGAAAGTATAAGCTTGGAATCCATAAAAGGTTATTCTTAAAGAATCATTTAATCTATATGAAGTCATTGTTTTATGATAATAAGATCCAAATGATAGTTATTTATATTGTTTTGTAGTGGTGTAAATGATTAAAGGAAATGAATATATAATTTCTAAAAAGTTACAAATAATCTAATTAAAATTTCCTTTATTGAAAAAGATAGATATCTCACATAGGATTTATTCAAAGATATCTCTTATGATTAAATAGATAAACAAGAACCATAAAATGCAATGAGCAATTGAAATCAACAAGAGGGAGAAGTTTGTGTTTATTCATTTCTTAACTTGGTACATGATAGGCCAGGTGATGTTTCAGTGATACAATTATTAGGATCTGAAGTTGATATATTTCCATATTATAAAAATATTGATAAGGCCAAATCACATGGTCTTGAGAACCAAATGTTTTAAGAAAATATTGAATATAAACCAATTGAACCAAAATTCTTAAGATGGGGTTACCGTGTTCCATTCCCATTTCAGACAGTTCACATTTATCAAAGGGGCCCTTCAACAACCCATTCCAATAAATTCAATTCATTATACATCACATGCCACTTTAAAACATGACATTTATTAAATAAAAGTAATAAATTTAAACAACCCAAGAGGCATAAAAATCCATCACTATCCTCATAACAAGGATTTTTACAATTAAATAGCCTTTTATAAAACATGGAATGAAAGTAAAACAAGCCAATTGGGGCATTGTGATTTTAAAGGACTACAAAATTTTGAAAATACCATTTGGATAATCCCATATTTAAGAACAAAATTTAAAAACAAGTTCAATATATAAAATTTGATTTCCTGAACCACCCTTTATCCTTAAACATGTATTCATTTATAAATATAGATACAACTTATCTCATTATACATATTCACACATCATTATGTGAAGACATTATATAATGAATCTATAAAAATATATATGTATTCTTCATTAAATACCTTCATTAACAAACAATGCAAACAGAACTTTTCTCCTTTGGATTGGTAAAGCATTGTATAAATAAACTATCATTTTCATGAACTACAAAATCCATTGAGCCTGCATAAAGTACCTTTAAACGAATTCAAGTATCATTAATTGATATATAATTAAGAACAATATCAAGAAAATAAACTAGTGTTAAATGCTTAAGATTTAGTGTAGTAGTTTGGAGTTCAAAAATAGTGGAGGAGTCGAGTATCCCAATGCACATTGTGTTGTATTGATTTTGATATCTATGTTGGCATTAGAGAAATGACGTTTCTGTTATCGACATAGTCATACTCTATTGGTGGTAATATAAGATGTGTTGGGTTGTGATGTAATATAAACTTCTAACAGCATGTAAGAAATTGATTCCATCCATGTTCTGGTTATATTGTAACATCAAGTTATTTCATGCATGATATTACATTTTTCATACATCCTAGTATAACCTCTTAACATGACCTATGGTATGTTGATATAATAATACTAACTCTACAATTGTCATGGTTGGTGTAATAATATATTCTTAAAATTCATTTTAACAGTCTTACATGATCTTTGCTTACACACCACTCATTTTATATGCAAGTATCTTATGCACCATCAATTTCTCATGTATTGATGTACATCCATAACACATGTGCATAACCCATGTGTTCATGCCATATCACATTTGTAAAATATATAACAAATTTTTATCCATAAAAAATATAATAATAATGTTAAAAACTATTAAAAAATATTAAATATATATATAAAACTTATCAATTCCATAATTAGATAAAATTATTAAGAATAAAATTAAAATTAAAAATAAATCATATAAATAAAGATTATGTGTATAAGTATCAAAAGTATCATGAAATAATTTTTTCAAGCATTATAAATATAAAAAATTAGAGAAAGTAATACAAACTAAATTAAACCAATTTCATAATTCATATAAAAACTATAAACAAATCAGGAGATATTAAAATGATTGTGATTCTTTTTCCTAGTAATGGAAGAAAATAAGTGGAATTGTTTGATTTTAATCCATGGGAGCAGGAGGTATACTTGAAATTTGGATTCTATTACCATATGTGCACTAGAAAAAAATCTTCCTACTTATATATATATATATATATATATATATATATATATATGATTTTATAAATATTTATTAAAAAAATTATATATATTTATAATTTTAAAATTAAATATTTAAATTAAAAATTTATTAAAAATTATTTAAATAGATTAATTATGTAAATTTTAAACATATTTTAAATGTTAAAACTTAATAAAAAAATAATAAATATTAGTCATATAAATTACAAACATATTAAAAATATTACAGGTATAGTAAATAAATATATGTATAAATAAATATTACAAAATGATTAAATTCCAACAAATATAAAAATAAATTAATATTAAAAATGAATAAATAATATTAAATAAAAGAAAATTTAAAAATGATAAGATATAATTTAATAGACAAAAGTATTTTAAAAAATGAATTCATATAAGATTAACTACATCAATCAAATGCATGGCATGACCGATATGACTCTAAGTGTATCTTTTTATTTAAAAGTGACATTTTAGTTAAAATCACACATTATATACTCAAAACCATGCAAACGAAACTGTATTGTTTTGATACTTTAGAAAAATAATCCATAAGTTATATGTGATGTGTATAAATCAACCACACCTCAATCCTATACTCATTGTTCCCAGTATGACTCAAAGTGATTGTTATCAGTTTAAAATTGATAATTTAGTTTAAAACATGTGTCACTCATTAAAAAATGATAAAACATTCTGATATTATCTTGATACTTCAATAAAATGATTCATAAGTCATTTTTGACATGTAAGAATCAGTCTCAAGTCAAATTGACATATGTTGTGAGTGTTATGACTCAAAGTACATTTTTTCAGTTTAAATTGAATTTTTTGTAAAAAATACATATGAAATACTCAAAACTGAGAAAAGTAATTTATATTGTATTAATACATTAGTAAAATAATCCTTAAGTCATTTTTGACATGTATGAACCATCTTCACATCAATCTAATTCACAGTGTGACCGGTATGAATCTAACTATGTTTGTTTATATAAAATTAAAATTTTAGTTCCAAACATAGGTCACATAATCAAAACCAAGAAAATGAATTTGGATTGTTTTTATACTTTAGTAAAAATAATAAATAAGTCATTTTTTTATATTTAGGAATCATCCTCACCTCAATATGATACACAGTGTGCCCGGTATGACTCAAAGTGTCCATTATAAGTTTAAAATTGAAAATTTTGTTTAAAACATGTGACACTCACTAAAAACCGAGAAAACATGCTTGGATTTTCTTAATACTTTATAAAAATGACTCATAATCCATTTTTTACATGTATTAAGTAGTCTCACATCAAACCAACACACGATTTTCTTAAATTGATATTTTAGTAAGAAAGACGTGTGATATACTCAAAACTAAGAAAATGAATTATGATTGTTTAGATAATTTAGAAAAATGATAAATAGGTAATTTTTAGTGTATAAGAATCAGTTTCATGTTAATATGATGCATGGTGTGACTGATATGACTTAAAGTGTGTCTTTTTATTTAAAATTGACATTTTAGTTCAAATCATTCATCACGTACTCAAAAATTGAGAAAACACATTTAGATTATTTTGATACTATATGAAAATGATCCATAAGTCATTTTTGACATGAAGGAATTATCCACACCTCAATCCGATACACATTATTTCTGGTATGACTCAAAGTGTTCGTTGTCAGTTTAAAGTTGACAATTTAGTTCAAAATGTGTGTCACTCACTAAAAGCTGAGAAAATGCACTCAGATTGTCTCAATACTTCAGAAAAATTGTTCATAGTAATTTTTGATGTGTATTAATCAGAATCATGTAAATTCAACACACTATATGACCGGTATGAATCAAAGTATATGTTTTTAGTTTAAATTGACATTTTAGTAAAAAAGATACGTGACATACTCATAACCAAGAAAATGTATTCAAATTGTTTCGATATTTAGGACCATGATCCATAAGTCATTTTTGATTTTTATGAAATAGATAAAACATAATTTTATGAATTATATGAATGGTATGACTCCAAGTGTGTCTTTTTATTTATAATTTACATGTTAGTTCAAATCACATGTCACATACTCAAAACTGAGAAAATCCATTTGGATTGTTTATATACTTTAGGAAAATGATACATAAGTTATTTTTGATGTATGTCAATCATTTTCACCTCAATATGATAAATTTTGTTCCAGGTATGACTCAAAGTTTCTATTATCAGTTTAAAATGGACAATTTAGTTCAAAACATGTGTCATTCACTAAAAATTGAGAAAACACATTCATATTGTCTTGATAGTTTAGGAAAAAAATTCATAAGACATTTGTGATGTGTAGGAATCAGTCTGACATAAAACCACACATCCCATTCTCAAAACCGATCAAATATATTCATATTGTTTTGATACTTTGAGACAATGATCCATAAGCCATTTTTGATGTGTAGCAATCAATCGCACCTCAATCCAATACGCAGTGTGCTTGGTATGACTCAAAGTGTGTGTATTCAATTTAAATTGATATGTTAATAAAAAATACATGTGACCTACTCAAAACCAATCAAACACAATCAAATTATTTTGAAACTTTAGGGAAACGATCCATAATTCATTTGTGATATGTAGGAATAAGTTGCATCTCAATCTAATACACGGTGTGACAGGTATGACTCCAATTGTGTGTTTTTATTTAAAATTTACATTTTAGTTCAAATCACACATCCCATACTCAAAACCAAGAAAAATAATTTGGAATATTTTGATAATTTAGGACAACAATTCATAAGTTATTTGTGATGTGTATTAATCAGCCGCACCTCAATCTGATACATGGTGTGCCCGGTATGACTCAATGTAATGACCCAACCTTAAAAAATAAATATTCTAGTTATTTTAAAATTATAAATCACTTTATTTTCCCAAAAATATTTTATTTTTACTGTTTTAGATAATTAGGACAAACTCTTACATAGTAATCCCACACATTACAAGTGGAAATTTATACTCAATATCCATTTTTTCCACCAAAGGAAACCCTTTTAAAATAAAACATGTTTTCTTTTCATGAAATATCTTCACAAATTTGATCTTGAACTCATCCTTGTCCCTACTCTTCCTTAAAATCCTATGAAAAATAATTTAAAATATAGTATGAGCACAAGTAAGGGATATAAAGAAAGAAAATTATTAGTCCAGTGAAAACTCATAAAAATATCTTCTTAAAAACATACCTTTTTACCCCAAAAATAGAATCATATTTTCAAAAATATCATTATATTACCTTTTTAAAATAAAACAATTTCCATGAAAACTCATTGGAAATCATATAAATTTCATGTAGGTACCATGGGACATCGTCCTCATAGAACCCTTACAAATTGGAATAACCATACGGATAAATTATAATATAATTATCTAGGGAACATAATCATTACCCAATTCATTAGATTGTTATATTAGAATACACATATTATAAGCTATAATGGGCTTACCTAGTGATATCTGGGCACACCCATTATATAAGCTATAATGGGATCACTTTACGTTATCTGGGTTCACCCATCATAAATAATTTCTAAGGACCATATCATGAATAAAACCCTTAAAAATATTTTAAACACATTTTTAAAACACCTTTGGGTATCAAAATACCATTTTATTATAAAAAACACTTAAAATATAAAAGACACACACATAATAATCAAACCATTTTCTTTGAAAAGAAATGTGAAAACTTATAATAGAAACATTAAAGAATTAAATCATCATAAAAGTGGGAAACGTATATCACTTCAATTAAGTTAAAAAAATATTACTTTTTACTTTTATAAAAACATACATTAAAAGAGTGTTTTTATAATAAATTCTCTTACATAAAACCTTAAAAATATTCCTTTTTCAAAACATTTGATAGAAATTCAAAAATTACATTTTAAAAAAAATCAATGTCTATATAAATAAATTCATAAAAATCATTTTGAAAAATATAAATTAAATATAAATATTTAGAAAATAAATATTTAAAACATTTAAAATGAGTTTTTTTAGTTAAAGAGTCTCTTACCTTAAGTCTTACTCATCACGTATGTTCTTTATTATCCTGAATAATAAAATTAGGTTAATTTTTACTTACATGAGAAATTTTTTCAAGTATATTATTCCTTTTATTTAATTTACTATCATGTTATAAAAATTACTTAATTATTAAAGTTCACATCATATGTTTTGAATATATTTGGTTCATAAGTACAAAATGACTTTGGTAATTTCACTGTGGTTAAAACAATAATAATTTCATCATCTTCAGAATAATAATCATGAAATAATTATCATTTTTATACATAAATTATACCTTCAAATACAACCATTAAATATGGTTATGAAAAATTAATTGTATTATAATCATGGAGAGGGTAGTTTGTATGTATTCATAGGTAACATTTTTATTTTTCAATAATCATTATAGAAAGAAGGCGAGTATTATTTTTTTGACATACCAAACCTAGGTGCCACTCAAAGGTTCCTCAAGTCCGGTTGGACATATTTCCTCAAGTGCATCTCTCTAAACACTAGAGGCTTCTGACTAGCAGTGAGGGCCTAGGGTGTGTCTATGGGGAGATTATTCCCTCATTACCAAAGTGTAGAACAATAGATAAATATAATAACAGGTAAATATCATAAGCATAATATAAAAAAATGGAATAGCAGTAGCATACAGGAATAATGAATAACATAAGAATATATAAAAGATGATGTTAATGTATTTCATGTATCTATAAAGTAGGAAAACATGGATACAAAGTAGCAAACAGCAGTACTATACATGCTATACAAAAATAATCCAAAAACTATCCAAGAATCACAAGATCCATCTCATTAATCAGCTACCAAACTCCATCATAATGAAAGAAAGCAATATCATGTGTCCTAAGAAGTATGACCCCCCCCCCCCCTTATCAACACCTGCATGCATGTAATCTACTCGGGTATCAATGAAGGCCTAAATAGGGTGTGAGATAAATCTTGGTAGGCCACCACCAATGGCGTTTATAACATCCATTCCATGTAATATAAACCGAAACAGTGTGAAGTCATTCATATATAAAATTAAAGCAGTACAACAATGTAAATACCTTTGTAGCTACTTCAACCTCAGCCGGTGTCCAAACATGTTATCATTTCATTAATTAATTATGTTATAGTTTATATAGTAAGTCACATAAGGTATTACCAACACTGAAGTCATGATATTTTAATAATAATAAAGGATTCAATGTATAATAAGGTATCCATAATGATGATGATGATAAAAGAGGATCCAAGTTAATGAACAAGGAATCCTTGACCTCCCTAGTTGATCCAACTCAGTAATAACTTATAGCTTGGCTATAAGGAGTAATAGTGTAATCCATGGGGTATCTCATAAGGCAATAAAAAATAATGTCATTATAATCAAGTCCAAGGATCTCATCCAAGGTAAAATGGGTAAGCAATGATTGGGCCTGATGGGTGTAACCATAATGCCACATGTCTGTAGACGTCATGCTAGATCCTAAGAGTGTATCCAAGTAATCCTAATATCTGAATGATAATGGAGGGATCCTACAGTTTCATACAAGGAATCCACTAATAAACAAGTATCAAGTTATATGGTGGGTATCAACCCTAGAAACTGGCATCCCTGAATCGTAATGGCATCCACGAGTGCTCAAGGTGTTCACTTTGTAATCCAAGACTAGATCGAGTTAGGACACTCCTATAGATATTCCAAGGTTCGTATGATTTAAGCACCTTATAATCAATTCATTTAATAAATTATTCCATGTAATACACATTCCATTTAATAATTCATTTGGTTCAAGTCATTGCCATTCATTAGTGTGATAAGGCATAACTAGGCATGGAACCATTTAGTACTTAAGTTACTTAATCAATAATTAGGTCCACTCCACTGCCTTCCATTAAGCAGGGCAAGGTGTAATGCATATATGAAACCAATCCATTTAATTACCTTCATTTAGGCCAATTCATATACACAGTATACTTTCCATTCATATTTATGATTCATTGATTAACTAGAACACTTCCTTAGAAGGGTCAAGTGAAATTATCATATATTAGTTCTAACCATTACAATTCATAATCATTCTATTGAGGAAGGTATTACCATTAATAGGGTAAATCAATAGCACAACTAAACGGAAATAATAGATGAAAATAAAAAACCACTAAAAGAATATTTATGGGAACACCCTACATGGGTGGAAGGAGTTGAGGCCTTAACCTTCAACGACATGATGATTCTACATATAAAGGGCTCTAGAATACAAGAATGATGAATATAATAAAGGCATATTAATTAAACAGGTTGTGCCTGAAGAAGTTAATTTGTGCATAATGATGGAAATTTATAAAATGGTGATACTTGAGGGATGAGCCATAGACCACCTACCTTAAACTTGTACGGCTCTCCTTGTCTAGTATCATTCTTTATATTGGCCTGGATTAGAATAAAACTGAATAATGAATCAACACTCTAAAAATAGGTCATATGATCCTGCATCTAAATAGCATCACCGAGGGAAATAAGAATGGTGAACGTCGAAAAAGGAATTGATTACTTACCGATGCGCATCCAATGTGATGAACAAGGATTTAATTAGAGTTCGGATCAGATCTTGGGATAAAAACCTATTCAATATGTCTTTGGGAGCTCAAAAGGGAAAGGGGGTATGGTTTCCACTAAAAAGAACAAATAAGAGGAAGGGTTAAGATATTAAGTCATTAAGGGCAATATAGTCATTTCACCCAAAAAATGGGGTGCATAGTTTGGCCACATGGTTTCCCAAATTTTGTTCCAACCATGAAAGGATCACTTCCTTGTAAGTTCACCTTCATGGTTGGGCTGCATGGTTATGGAAACCTTATTCCAATCATGTGAATCTACTCTGCTAAAAACTGCAGACATTTTTCATGGGTGTGTGGCCCCTAGTGCACGGTTAGGGAAAATAGTGAACCCTACTTCACCCCAATGTCCAGCCCAACATGGTTAAGAGATACCGTGTGATCCAGGTTCATGGTTTTTGATAATCCTGTGGCCTATTGATTTTATCCACTGACTATATTTTCAAGCTCTGAACAAGCCTCAAACACCCCTGAAACCCTCTTGAACTCATTAGGTATTTTAATTAGTTCCAATAAAAATAACGAGCCCTAATTTTAAAAGATATATACCTGAGATAAAAACTGAGTTCTTACAGTATTCCCTGTTAAAGGAACTCATCCCTTAGTGCACCTTCCAAGGGCAGTGAAACACTATCTGAGAAAAACTCTATACACTGGACATGTAAGTTGGCCTCCCACTGCCAAGTCACATCCTATAAATGATTGTGCTTACATAGCACCCATACTAAAGAAACATACCGGCCTCAGATATCCTTTGTGATTAATTCAATAATGTATATAGGATATTTCTCAAAAGAAGAATTGGCATCTAAATCCACTTCCTTGGGATCAAAAGTATGATATGGTTCGGTATGTTATTGGAGAAGCTGTGCAATATAGAAGATTTCATGCATGGAATGATACCATTGAGGTAATAGAAACTGATAGACTATCGGACCGACTCTATTTAAGATATCAAATAGACCTACATAACGAGGTAACAGCTTCCCTTGCCTCGGTATCTGTCTATTCCCAAGCCTAGGTGATACCCATAGGAAAACATGATCCCTATCCCTGAAATCTAGAGGTCATCAATAGTGATAGACATAATATTTCTATCTAGTCTTATCATTATACATATTCTTCCCAATCAGTTGAACCTACTCTAAAGTCTCCTTTATGAGATGAGGATCTAGTAGTGATAACTCTCTTGCCTCTAACCAACACAGGGGTGAACACCACAACCTACCATAAAAGGCCTCAAAATGATCCATCTTAATCATCGCCTAAAATCTATTATTGTAAGAGAACTAAAAAATATGGATATGATTCTACCAAAAACCACTAAAATCAAGGATGCATGCTTAGAGAATATCCTCTAACACATGTATCATCTATTCTAATTGGTCATTGGTCTGAGGGTGAAAATTTGTTCTCATAATCACCTATATACCCATAGCTCTTTGTAACCCCTTCCAGAACCTCAATGTGAAATGAATGTACCTATCTTAAATGATAATACAAGGGACCCCATGTAGTTGTAAGATCTCATAGACATACATTTTTTCCACCTCATCAACTGAGAAATTCTCCCATATGGGAAGGAATTGGGTTACTTTCTTCAGTCTATCAATGACTACCGAGACTATGTCACTGACTCAAGGTGACCTCGGTAAGATGATGAAAAATTACATGGAAACGTATTCCTATTTCCATTTCAAGATTTAAAGTGGATGTAACAAGACATAAAGTCACTGGTGCTCTACCTTCACCTTCTTATAGGTGGAACACCTAGTGATAAATCCTATTATCTGAAGTTTTATCCCAAACTACCAATATTGGCATCACATATCTCGATACATCTTGGATATGCCTGGATGAACTACCCACTAAGAATCATGGGAATCATGCATCAGGACGTCTATAATATCTATAAAAAACCAGAAATTTCCATGAATATATAGGATGTCATATCTATCCACATACCAATCTACAAGTGAGTCCTCACCTGAAAAACTCTCTCAGAGAACCCAGCCTTCAGGATCTAAAAACTGAATTCTATTCACCTTATCAAGGAGGGAAGAGGTAACAATAAAGTCTATGATATAATATTTACCATTACTCTCATGAAACTCCATAAGCATCTCATAAAATAGGGTAATCATTTTCCATTCATCATTGTATTCATGTATAGCATGTGCCTGAGTTTTAAGGATCAGCACATTAGAAACTATATTACCCTTCCAGGCATATAGAAAAGATCAAAATATAAGGAATAAAGATATTAAACCCATATTCACTATCTAAGATTCAATCCACACTATGAAAAGATATATTTGAGGCTCTTTTGGTTTTTATACACCACAAATCACTCATCCATCAGATAGTGTCTCCAGGAACATGAGGCATGGAAAACTACTGCTAGTTTGAGGTTGTGTGTCAGGTAGTTCCTCTCATGTGGCCTCAAATTTTGAGATCAATACATAATGACTCTATCCTCATATATCATAATTTCTCCTAGTTGATTCTTGATTCATCACATAACACTGTATATCCTCTTCTAAGCTCTAGAAAAATTAGAATCGGTGCCGAAACAAGCCTTCCTTTCAGCTCCTAAAAGTCTTTCTCACACACTTCTGACCATATGAACTTAAAACCTTCCATTGTAAGATTAGTAAGAGGTGAAGTAAGGTGTGATAAGTCCTATATAAAATTATTTTAATATCCATCTATCCCCAAGAAACTCTATATATCAAACACACTCTTGAGCTTATCCAAGGAAATCATAGCACTCACCTTATTTGGGTCAAAAGATACTAATGATTCCAAAATAATATGACCCAATAAGTAAAATTTGTCAAACTATAAATGGAACTTATCAAGTTTGGAATAAATATGATTCTATCTCAATGTATTAAAAATGATCTCAATATGTTTATCATGGTTTCTATGAGTGCGATAATACACCAAGATGTCATCCACAAAGACCATGACAAAAGAATCTAGATAGGAGTGGAAAAACCTATTCATCAAAACCATGAAAATGGAAGGAACATTTGTAATATCGAACGAAATAACAAGATACTCATATAGACCATACCTACTATGAAAATTGGTAGGAGGTATGTCTAAAGGCCTAACTCACACTTGATGGTAGACTAATCATAGGTTGATCTTAGATAATACCCTAGATACTCAGAGATGGTCAAAGAGATCATCTATTTAAGGTAGTGGATAGAAATTCTTGACCATAAGCTGGTTCAACCATCTATAATCCATGTATAAATGAAGGGCCCCATATTCCTTCTTGGTTAAAAAAACAGGCGAACCCCAAGAGGAAGTGTTAGGTCATATAAAACCTTTGGCCTCTAGATCCTCCAACTATCTCTTAAACTCTTGAAACTTAATAGGTTCCATACTTTATGGAGTAATGGACACTGGAGCTACTCTTGGAATAAGATTTATCATAAAATATGCCTCTCTTAAGAGGTAATCCATAAAAATCATTGGAAAAAACATCCCTAAAATGATATAATATTGGAGAAAATCTTCCAGGTGTACTCCCTACTCATCCATGAAGAGACTAGAAATATGGGAGGTCACTCCACCTAGCTCATGATGCTCTGGTCCTTCTCTATGAGACTAGGCATCCCACTAACCCTTGTGTCGATAATTTTTTCCCTCTAGTGATATAAACGACACCCTATGCTGATAGTTGTCTACAAAGGAGTGATATAAGACCAACCAATCCATATCAAGAATGACCTAAAAGTCTTTCATTTTGAGAAAAAAAATAGCTCTCGCAAGAAAGGGTAATTTCCTACCTCAAGGGGAAAGTCCCTGAATTGGTGTATGCCCTATGACCATACTCCCAATAGTGTATCTAGGGTCATTACACCATGGTAATACTGAATTTACATCTCGATACTTTACATTATAGACAAATATATAAATAATTATGAATAACCTATATCAAATGAAGCATATATTATAGTGGATTATACTAGAATAATACCATGTACTATAGATGGTCTTGCACTTTGATCCTCAAGTATCGGTTGTAAGGCATGAAACTGGCCTGATCCTCATCCCTCTGCTATAGCTGGAATACCCTGAGTATTAACACTCTGGTAGCACTACTGATCTAAACTCTCACTACCATGGTCATGACCACCTCCTTAGCCAGTCCTATCAATGCTACTCCAACTCCCCACCTGACGCGACATAAAATAACCTTCCACTGAAGATGGAGCTAGTGCAGAGCCTCTTCCACTAGAAGCAGATGGAAAGGTGCGATAAAATCTCTAATTATTCCCCATATGATTGCAATCCCAACACTCAAGAGGGTCACTATCACACTAATTCTTTATATGCTCATGTTTTCCACACTAGTGGCATACCATAGAGCTGCCAGTATAGGTACTCTGGCTGCCACTGTCCTGAAGAGAAACATTAAGGGAACATTTCTTACTACTAGAAGAAATACTAGCATGCCTCAGCACTAATCATTTTTTCTTGGTATTATCACCTTCCATTAGGTTTCACTCAGTGACAAGATCCCAATTGACTATCTTAGAGAAATTATGTATGTGAAAAACATTCACCTGAGTATAGATGGAATAATGAAGCCCATCCTCAAATCGTCTAGCACGCAATAGCTCATCACCAAATAGAATCATTTTAAATCACTATAACTCAATAAAACACACTGAATAATCCATGACTAATATATAAACTTGATCTAGATGCATGAACTCTCCAACTTGATCATCTCTCAGCATCTGAGGAAAGAAGTGATCATAGAATACAATCTAAAAATCATCCTAGATCATTCCTTAATAACGACCATTATGGGTAACTACATCCCACTAGTGCTTCGCTGAATCATATAGCATATAGGTATAAACTTTTACCCTCCTCCCTAGAGTCATTTACAGATGCTCAAAGATATATAGAGTGGCCTCCATCCAAGACTCTATAGCTCGTGGTCCTCTATCCCCTAAGAAGGTGGGAGGATGCTACTTCTAGAACTCACATGTCATATCATCCATCATAGGTGAAAGTTATATAGTACCTTGTATAGACTAAATCAGATGTAGGAAACTCTCATGAAGATGAGTGATAGTTCCTATATTAGGTATAAATAGCAGTGCCATAAATGGAACACCTGGTGGTAAGACTGGCATCTCAGGGCCCACCATGTCTTGAGTATGTTCGTTGCCACCCTCCTGGAGTATGACATGATAACATCATGGTGGCATAGGTATAAAAATGTCAATCACATGCCTCAGAACAATCTTTAAGAAGATATATACACTAACGTAAGTATAATGTAAGAAGAGGAATCACAACCCAAGGTATACTACCCCAAATAACCACTTAGAAGTCCAAATATTAGTAAGTGTTCTTTTTAATTGTAGGGGTTTTAGTATTTTAAGGGTTTTTTATACCTTGCCTCTTCATTTACTAGAATCCATTTCATTTGATTATTCAAGATTTTCTTTTTGAATTTAATTCACTTATAAACTTATATCAAAATCTAATTAAAATGGATTTTCATTCCCATTTAATCAGGTCCAATACACCTTATCATTAAAAGTGACGCCCATTTAATCTCAATTTAATTTCATCTATATTTAGTCTTAGAATGTAACATGTTATGTATGATGACTTGACTTAGTAAACTACCCGTTCCAACCCATGAGGGCCCATACACCTCATGAATTGAAACTAGCAATCACTCAATCACAGATAAATAGAAACATAATAATAATATAACTACCATAGCATGAGTCAACAATCACAAGAAAAACAAGCAATGCAAGTAGTGAAATGAACCTATATGGAATGAAATATGAATGGCATGTGAATTATAGATAACTACGATGATGAATGTAACAAAGCTACTTTCCCTCGTCTCATCATACCAAGAATTAAATCATAAATAATAGTAATAATAATAACCATCACATAACATGTGCATCACCCAATAGTGAAAGGATATCAATTATAATAGAAAAAAGCATAACAACAATTATAATTTAGGATACTCAATATTTACCTCGAACGTGGGTTATATATGCCCAAGAGTGGCTTATAACTAAGTTAAAAAGTATTTCTAATCTCTCGTCTATTGTATTCAAATAGTAAAGTAAGAAAATAAAGGTGTTAATACCACTTTGTGACATCCTGAACCTGGGTTCCACTCAAATGTGCCCTGATCCCAGTTGACCACATGGCCTCAAGTAAATCTCCCCGAACATCAGAGGCTTATAAGTAGAAGTAGGGATCTAGTGTGTGTTCATAGGGAGATTATGCCCTCATTACCAGAGTATATCATAGAGGATAAATATAATATTAGGTAAATAGTGGAAGAATGATATAAACATATGGAAAAGAATAAGTAAACATAACTAATGAATAATAGAAGTATATATAAAAGATGATGTTAATATATGTCATGTATATATGAAGTAGGAAAACATGGATACAAAGAATTAAGAAGCAGTATTGTACATTCTATACAAAAATAATCCAAAAACTATCCAAGCATCCTAAGATCTAGCTCATTCATCTGATATCAAGCTCCATCCTAATGCAAGAAAGCAATATCAGGTGTATAAAGCAGGATGCTTCCCCTTGTCAACACCTACATACATGTAATCTGATTCGGTACCAATTTCATCTTGGATAGGCTGTGAGATAAATCTTAGTAGGCTACCACCAATAGTGTTTATAAAATCTAGTCTGCATAATATAAACTGAAATAGTGTGCAGGCATGCATATATAAAAAAAAAGCAGTAGAGAAATGTAAATACTTCTGTACCTTCTTCAATCTCAGTTGGTGTTTGAATGTGTAATCATTTCATTAATTAATTATGTTCCATTTTATATAGTAAGTAATGTGAGGTGTAACTAGAATTGATGTCAAGATATGTTAATAATAATAATAAAGGAACCAAGGTATAATAAGGAATCCATGATGATGATTATAATAAAAGAGGATGAAAGGTAATAACCAATGTACCCTTGACCTCAGGGGTCGATTTAACTCAGTAATAACCTATATACTATCTATAAGGGGTAATATTTTAATCCAAGGGGAATCATCCAAGGCATTCCACAATAATGTTATTCTAACTAAGTCTAAGGATCTCATCTAATGTAAAATAGGTAAGCAGTGACTAGGCCCGATGGGTGTAACCATATCACCGCATGTCCGTAGATGTCATGTTGGATCTAAGGAGTGTATCCAAGGAATCCTAATATTTGAATGATAATGGATGGATCCTATGGTGTCATGTCAGGAATCCACTAATAGACAAGTATCGGGTTTCAAGGTGGGTATTAACCTTGGAAACTGACATCCCTGAATCGGAATGGTGTCCAAAAGTTCTCAAGGCATTCCCTCAAAAATCCAAGGCTAGATCGATTATAACCACTCCTGTAAATATTTAAAGTTTTGTATGAATTAGTCACCTTATAATCAATTTATTTAATAATTTAGGTCATGTAATAATCATTCCATTTAATAATTCATTTGGTTCAAGCTATTTCCTTTCATTAGTGTGACAAGGCATAACTAGGCATGCAGCCATTTAGTAATTATGTTACTTAATCATTAATTAGGTCCACTCTACTTCCCTCCATTAATCATGGAAAGGTGTGCTATAAATGTGCAACCAATCCATTTAATTACCTTCATTTAGTCCAATTCATACTTTCTATTCATATTTAAGATTCATTGATTAACTGGAACACTTACCTTAGAAGGGTCAAGTGACATTATCATATACTAGGGATAACCATTACAATTCATAATCAATATATTGAGGAAGGGTTTAACATTAACAGGTTTAATCCATAGCACACTCGAACAGTGGTGTAGAAAAACATAACAAACCACTAAAGGCATGTTTTTTGGAACACCCTAGATGGGGTGGAAGGAATTGAGGCATAAACCTACAATGACATAATGATGCTACATAGAAAGGGATCTAGAATATGATCATGATGAATATAATAGAGGCATATGAATTAAATTGTAAATACCCAAAAAAATTGGTGTTTTCATAAAAATGTCAATTTATAAAATGAAAATACTTGAGGTATGAGTCATAGACCACCTACCTTAAGCTTGTATAACTCTCCTCATCCAGTATCAGCCTTTAGTTTGTCTTGGATTGGAATAAATATAAAGAAAGGATCAACATCCTAAAAATAGGGCATATGATCTTGTATCTAAATAGCATCGCGATGGAATGAATAATGAAGAATGACTAAAAACGAATCAAGTACTTATCGATGCACATCCAATGTGATGAATGAGGATTGAATCAGAGTTTGGATAAGATATAGGGATCAAAACCTATGAAAGATGTATTTGAGAGCTCAAAAAGTGAGAGGGAGGAGCTTGATGTCTATTGGAATGAACAAATAAGGGTAAGGGTTAAGATATTAATTCATTAAGGGTAATATGGTCATTTCACCTAAAAAACATGGGTGCATGGTTTGGCGGCAAGGTTAGCTAAACTGTGCACCAACCGTGCAAGGCTCACTGTCTTGGAAGGTCAACCACACGGTTGGGCCACACAGTTAGGTAAACCTTGCACCAATCATGTGAATCACTTCTACTAAAAATTGTAGAGATTCCACATGGGCATGCAGCTCCTAGTGCACATTTTGGGAAACCTGTGCACCCTGCTTCACCCCACTGTCCAGCCCCAGACGGTTAGGAGAGACCATGTGTTTTGGGTTGCACCATTTCTACTCACTGTGTAGCCCAATTATTTTCTCCACCGGCTAGGGTTCTGAGCTATGAACAAGCCTCATACACCCCCCAAAAACCTTTGTGAACTCATTAGGTATCCATATTAAGTCCAAAATAAAGAATTAGACCAAATTTTAAAGGATCAATACCTGAGATAAATTTTGGGTTATTACAATTTTATCTTTCTATAATGATAATAATATATTAAATATGATATTAATTCTTTAAATATACTTATATATATCAATCATGTGATGTGGTGATGAAAACGAATCACATTTCTTTATGGAGGTGGTAGTCTACACGTACACATGAACGACGTTATCATTTTTATATGCATGGAAAGGTAAGAACATAAATGGTATATTATCTTTAAAGAATGATAAATATGTTATTAATATCATATATAAATATTATTTCCATCATTATAATCATTCTTTAGATATGGTGATGGAAAACTAATTATATTTGTTCACGAGGCGGTAGTTTATCGTACACACAAACAATGAATTATATTCACATTTTATGGAAGTGGAGATGGATTTAGGTCTTGAAACTAACATAATAACATATATTAATATATAGGATACTATATTTATTATTTTATCATGGTTGAAGAATATTTTAAGGATTTGGGAGATGAAATAAACCAAAAACACTTGATTAAAAATGATATCTCTTCTTTGGGAAACCACCTTTAATTAACACCTTAAGCCTTCTAAGGTTGGTGTTCTACCTAAAAAAAGACCTCTAGAATTAGGTTAGGGATTATAATAATGGATTTGGGTAGGAATTTTTAGAACAAAAATGGTTTTTAAGTGTGAAGAAATGAGAAGAATAGGTTCCCTTTTATAGGAGAGGGTAGGGGCACTCATGGAATTTTACAAAATATTAAATTAATATAAATTAATTTTCAATTAAAAATGGCTCCAATGTGAGTTATTTAAAATATAATATGAGTATTGGTATAAATCCTCTCATAAAATAATTTTTAGATAAGTTTATCTCACTTTATTTCCCTTATCATTTAGTTTTAACCCTTATTTAACCTCTTTAACTCTTACCATGACAACATTGAATTTTTACTCTTTGAGGGTCAATTTTGTTACTATAAAAAGAAAAAAAATCCCATAAATAGATCATGGTTGATATTTTCAACATTATCCTAATAAATTATAATAATTTAATATTTTTAGTAATTTTATATCATTTAATAAAATATTATTTATTTTAAAATATCATTAGTGTCTATTTTGACACTATTCATTGCTTTGACTTTTAAAAATATCAATAAAATAATATAAATTCAAAAAAAATGTTTTAATACGTCTATAACATGTCAAAGTAATATATAAATTTTTTTATTACATTAATTATCTCATATGATGTTTATTTAATATTTTTAATATCATTTATTTGATTTTTTTCATTAATTAAATAATTATTGCATTAGAGTTGTGAAAGCATTTAAGGTAATTATTTTTTCACTAAAAATTAAAAATAAATTACCATGTTTAATATAAATATATTTTATTTCAAAATAATATCTATAGTCAAACATATCTTTTGAATAACATCATATTAAAAATATTATACTTATTAAAAACAAGAGTGTGATGTGTTTGAATTTTCTTTAAATTAAATATCATAAAGGACATAATATAATCCAAGTGTCCATAAATGGTAATATAACCAAAACTTGAATGATTGGGGAATAATACTAATCATACAATAAAATTTGGGCAAGTTTTAGGGTCATTTTCTAGTCCTTGTCATTTTATTTTTACCCAAATTACCCGATTTACCATTTACTATGGTAACAAAAATTAATAAGGTTACTATTTGTTGGGAAAAAATCCCTCAAGGTATCATTGAAACATTTTTGAGGTGATTTTGTTTGTTGACAAAGTGGACATCAGTGTTGTGATTGTTGACAAAGAAAACCATGACATACAAATTTGCTGACAAAGGGGGTTTTATGGTGGAATGTCGAGTTAAAGAGCTATGGTTAATAATCCATGTTTGATTCAAGAATGTCAACAATGTAATGGATGATCTGCAGGCGGTTCAAAAGGAACAGATACAAGGTGACGTTGTTTTCCAGTGTTTGCCAAATTTTTGGGCCAGAAAATCGACAAATGGTTTTTGGCAAAGGGACATGCGTTCCGTGTACTTGAAGGAAAGGGAACATGTGTGCCTAGTGTTTTTCAAGATCAGAACTTCAAAATATGGCAAAGTAAATAAGGTTGCGCAAGTATTGGTGTGGTCGTGTAAGTGAGTATCGTGATAGAGACTTGGGTGGATGGACCTGTGTGCTGAAACCTGCACGCCGAGGGGAGACTTGCACGCCGTCACACAGAGTGTAAAAATGCCTATAAATACAGGTCAACCCCTCCTCATACGACACGACTTCAATACTTAGAGAAAATTAGATCTCCTGTCGCACAGGTGTGGTTTTCATGCAAGTGGTGGTGCGTCGCGCAGGTATGAGTTGCGCGACAGGTGTTAGTTGCGTGCCAATATTGGTTTGGGCATAAAAGGAGTTGTGTCGCACAAGTTTGGAGGATCATAGGCTTGTGTCACATAGGTATTTGAGGTGGACCTGCACTCCAGTTGTGACTTGCGCACCGAGACTTGCGCGCCAGCCAAGAGCAGGGTGCCAAGTATGGTTGATTTCTGGCAGTGATTTAGGGTTGCATGGAAGCTAGAAGATTTCTCGATACCTTCGGTGAAAAGAGAGATTCATCTACGGATGAAAGTTGGACTTCAACAGATCATCCACATACAATAGAGGATGTATTCATTAGTGATAATGAAGAGACCTACAGGTCTATAAACTATGAGTGGGTCATTTCCGAAGCAGTGAGCAAAGGAAGAGGAAGAAGGTGATCCTCTCCACCGGCAGTGAGCCAGAGAGAGAAATAGGGAGGTGACCCTTGGGAAAGCAGTAAGTTGACCCTAAACTTTGTAAGGGCAGTGAGCCTAGGCATAGAAGTGATCTAGCTCGAACTTTATTAACAGCAGTGCACTTTTAGTGAATTGGTACATTGGCACATTGCTGGTGTATGCTCCTAGAACGTAGCCCAGTAAGGGTAAACCAAGTAAAAATTGTTGTGCCCTGTGCATGCTTTACTTTCTATTTATATTGGGCAATGGGAAAGAGAGAGAAGATTTATTTTCTTAATAGAGAAACAAGATCAGAATGGGCTTTAATTTTTAATTATTCATACCCTGATTCCCCCCCCCCTCAGGGTATTCAGCCTTGTGGACCTAACAATTGGTATTATAGGGAAAGGTTTTTATCTGTGATTCTCTCTCAAATGGAGGTTACCAATCATAAATGGATTCCGATCTTCGACGGGAACAATTTTCAGCTATGGAAGAATCGGATGCAACACTACTTTCTATCATTAGGAATGGATGTGTTCACAATAGCAATTCATGGAATAACAGCTGATATTAATAGTGGTGCATTGTCAAAAGCTGAGCGTAGAGAGTTGGATGCTGATTCCAAAGCAATCAATGACATAGGGGGTGCCCTATCCAATCCTATATATACAAAGGTGATGTCTGGAAAACATCACATGCCATGTGGGAAAAGTTATTGAATATATATAAAGGGGATACAAAGTTCAGAGAGGCAAAGCTACAAATGTTGTGGAACAAGTATGAAGATCTGAGAATGAACCTGAATGAGTTTGTTGATGCATTCTTTGATAGGGTAAATGTTATATTGGAAGGCATGCGAGGTCTTGGAGAAGTTATTGAAGACATAAAAATTGTGAAGCGCATCTTGAGGAAACTTCCACCTCGGTTCAATCTGAAAGTTTCAGTGCTAGAAGATAAAGATCCAAAAGAGCTGACATTGGATAACCTACACAGCACCCTTGTTGCATATGAAATGAGAAATGATGATAATGATGTTGTGGAAAGGGGGAAATCCAAAGATGTGGCATTCAAGGCCTTGAAAAAGCTCACCATTGAAGACTCTCAGGAAGAAGAAGAGATATATGAGGTAATTTCATTCCTCTCCTCAAATCTTCAAAGAGGAAAAGGAAAGTTTAAAGGGAAACTTACACTAGCCTGTTTTCAATGTGGAAAGGTTGGTCATCTTGCAGCAAGGTTTCCCAAAAAGTTCCAAGAATATGATGATGTCGACGAAGTCAAAATTCCCAAGAAGAAGTCATCTGCTTATGGGAAAGGCAAGAAACAGTTCAAGAGAAATTTCTTCAAGAAGAAAAAACTCATTTCAAAAGAATGCAATAGTTCAGATGAGTTTGAAGCTGAGGAGGTGGAGAAGATAGAGAACTGTAAAGATCATGGATAAAATGCTATGGTGGCAGTCGTCGGTAGTTCTCAAGAGAAGAACGAAACTGAAGGTTATGATGAAGAATAATAAGTGGAAGTAAGAATCGATATGAAAGCCAGTTTAGAGGCTGCTCTTGAGGAGATATATGTTTAGAGAGCCAAAAAAAAGAAAGCTAACAAAGTTGTTCATGACGACAAACTCTATATGCAGTAGCAGGAAGAAGAGAAGTCTGAGTTAATGGAAGAAATTGAGAAACTAAAGTTATCATCACCAGAGAACTCAGAATAAGTTAGTGAGTATAAGCTCAAGATTGAAGAACAGAAAAGGGAGATCGATGGCTTGAATATAAAAGTGAAAGATCACATCAAGTGTATCGAAGAGCTTGAAGAAGAAGTTGTCAGTCTGCGGAGAAAAGTTAAAGACCAGGAAAAACCCTTGATTCCCAACACATTCTTGGGAAAGCAGTTCATTTAGAAGACTGAAAAGATGGAAGAGGAGCCTAGTAGTTCAGTAGGAAAGAATTAGGAATTAATCTTAGACGTCAAGGCTATCATAGGGTTTGATCAGAAGAAAAAATCTGTGGCAATTGAAGTCAGACCGCAAGCACCCGTCCCGAGATTGAAGGTTGATTTGGGCACAAAGCAGAATCAGAATATTCCGAGATCCCTAGGGGGAACTCATAGTGTTGAAGTAACATGAAGTAATGGACCTTATATCAAGTGTTATTGTTGTGGAAAGATGGGACATTAACAGTATGTGTGTTCCATAGCCAAGAGATATCAAAGGGAACAAGAACATAGGTGACAGCCAAACAGAGAATGGTTTTCCAGAACATATTTCAAAGGACACTATTTTTGGGGCAGAGGATTTGGGCACATATCTAGGTACTGCACTTTGATCATATAGAGAAATGTGCCAAAGCAGAATCAAAACATTTTCAAGTAGCAGATCAATAAACCAACAGGTGAGTTAAAAATGCAGAATAGATTTTCGGCATTTCAAGATAAAGTTGGTCCATCATACTCTGATAAAGAACAGAAGTCTCAATCTATGCCGAGTTTGAAGGCAAAAGTATGGACCAAGAAGAAGAAAAATGAGAGGTTTGTTGTGGTATAAATTTCCCTTAAGGCATCAGATAGCTCTGGTGTATGGATCCTTGATAGTGGTTGCACATCTCACGTGACAGGTAATAAGGATCTTGTTACAGGCATAAAATATGACAAAGAAGGAGTTGTCAAATTTGGAAACGATGAAGGCATGAAGATTGTTGGATCAGGAAAATCCAATTTTGGGGGCAAAGAAATGAGACATGCTGATGTCTTGGTAGTAGAGGGTCTTAGTCATAACTTGCTCAGTGTCAGTCAACTATGTGACTCTGGGCACTCTATCTGATTTACCAAGAAGATGTGTGTTGTGAAAGTAAAAGATGGAGTAGTTGTTCTACAGGGAAAAAGGACAAATGGAAATCTTTACCTTGTAGGTGGAGAAGAAGGTACATGCCTTTTGTCCAGAGAGGAAGAAAACCAGCTGTGGCATAAGCGACTTGGTCATCTATGCCAACCATCCATGGAAGATCTGGTAAAGTGTGATGTTTCTAAATACCTTCCCAAACTATCATGTGATCACACTCATATGTGTGATGCTTTCCAACAAGGGACGATCATCAGAAATACATACAGGCCAAAGGAACAGAAATCAACTAGAGTGCTCGAATTGGTGCATGCTGATGTATGTGGACCTATCTCACCAAAAGCTATAAATGGGAAAAGGTACTATGTTATTTTCATTGATGATTATAGCAGAATGGCCTGGGTATTTTTCATTACCCATAAGACAGAGGTGTTCAGTTGCATAAAGCAGTATAGGAGAAAATCAGAAAGGATGCATGGGCAGAAAATTCTGAAGTTTCATAGTGATAACGGTACAGAATTCACAAACAGACAAGTTGAAGACTATCTCAAGAAACATGGTATAAGGCATCAAGTTTCATCAGTAAGAACTCCCCAACATAATGGAGTGGTTGAGAGGATAAATCAGATCATCAACAACATGGCCATAATGATGCTTATTGAAAAAGACCTACCAGAGAAATTTTGGAAGGAAGCAGTTTTGACATCAGTTTATATTTCGAACAGGTCTCTATTGTGTCCAAAGGAAGGGAAGACTCTGTATGAAATGTGGTACAGAAAGAATCCAACATTGAAATAATTTCAAATCTTTGGGATCAAGTGTTTTATTCTCAACAAAGAAAATAATAGGAAGTATGAGTCATGAGGAGATGAGGGGATATTCCTTGGATACTCAGGGAATAGCAAAGCATATAAATGCTTTAACAAAAGGCTAGGAAAAATTATTGAGAGCAATGATGTCACTATAGTTGAAAATGAACAGAATACTCAACGACCTAGTGAACAGTTTCTGGATGAAAATGATGATGAGGTAAGCAACATAGGGGGAGTAGAAGTGGTAGAGGCTGACTCAGAAGAAGATACTTATGATGAACAAGAAAGTGTCAAGTCTGTGTCTGCAAGGAAGCCAAAGAGTCAAGCTGAAATTGATAGGAAAAATATCAATGGTGATCAAACAGCTCCAGTTCAGACTCAAAGAATAAAATCATTACAGAAAACATCATTTTTATCTTAGGTGGAGCCGAAATTTTTTTCCGATGCAGCTGAAGATGAAAACTGGGTTCAGGCTATGAATGAAGAGCTTGATCATATTGAGAAGAACCAGACATGGGAGATTGTTTTGAGGCCAGCAGATAAGAATGTCATCAGAACTAAATGGGTCTATCACAACAAGATGAATGAAGACGGCACAGTGATTTGAAACAAATCATGACTAGTGTGCAAGGGATACTCCCAGATAGAGGGAATAGATGTTGATGAGACATTTTCACTAGTTTCTAGGATGGATACAATCAGATTATTTTTGTCAATAGCAGTGAAAAGAAAGTTCAAAGTGTTCCAGATGGATGTCAAATCTGCATTCTTGAATGGAGTTCTAGAAGAAGAGGTGTAAATTGAGCAACCAGATTGTTTTCTCATTCATTAGGATGAGAACAAAGTTTGTAGGCAAAAGAAGGTGTTGTATGGGCTAAAACAAGCACCAAGATCATGGTACTCAAGGATTGATCAGTACTTGAAGAAGCTTGGTTTCTATCATGGGGGAGTTGATTACAATATCTATTTCAGCAACGATAGTAATAAAAGGATGATGGTGTTGGTTTATGTCGATGACATAATATTTGGCAGATCAGATAAAGCTCAGTGTAGACAGTTTTCCAAATTCATGAAAAATGAGTTTTAAATGTCAATGATTGGAGAGCTAACATTTTTCCTTGGTCTATAGGTGACACAAGGATGGAATGGAACGTTCATTTCTCAATCCAAATATTCCAAGGAGGTTTTAAGAAGGTTTAGAATGGAAAATTCCAAGGAGATGAAGACTCTGGTTTCTACCCGGATGAAATTATCAAAAGATGAGGATGGCAAGGCAGTTAATATCATAGAATATAGGCAAATTATTGGAAGTATGTTATACTTAACTGCAACAAGGCCTGATATTGTTTTTGTCACATGCCAAGCAGCAAGATATTAGATTAATACCAGGTAAAGCCACATGCTTACAGTGAAAAGAATACTTCGGTATATCAAAGACACTGTGGATTTCAGTCTGATGTATAATGACAAATCTCAATCAGTGTTATTGGGTTACACAGATGCAGATTGGACTAGATCAGCAGATGACAGAAAATCAATGTCAGGAGGTGCATTATATCTTGGTGGATTTTTTATTTCTTGACTAAGCAAGAAGAAATATTTAATTTCATTGAGTATTGCGGAAGCTGGGTATATTGCGGGCACTCAAGCATGCACACAATTATTATGGATGAAGCAGCAGCTTGAAGATATGGGAGTTGAAGTGAAGTCTCCAATCGGAATCCAGTGTGATAACTCAAGTGCTATAAATCTCAGTAAAAATCCCATAAACTACTCAAGGACAAAGCACATTGAGATAAAGTATCATTTTATCAATGAGAAGGTTGAGTAGGGAATCGTGAAGTTGGAGTATGTGCCTACAGAGCTACAGGTTGCATACATTCTGACAAAGGCCTTACCCAAGGAAACTTTTGAGAGGCATCGACTAGCTCTGGGAGTTCAGTCAACTCCCTGCACTAAAAAGAGTGTGGATTTAGGACCCCCCCCCCCCCCCTCTCCCCAAGGTATGATAGTTTTTTCCCTAAGGTGCCGATATGTGTTCTATACTCTGTTACAGACTGCAAAGAAATGACCTTTGGGTTCGTTGACAAAGGGGGAGAAAATAGTGATTGTTCAAGGGGGAGACAGTGTGTAAGTTTGATAAATCATGAATGATATGGGGAGAAGCTAACAGGTGGAGCAGTGAGATAGGGGGAGAGCAATGAGAAAGGGGGGTCATATTAAATCTGACGATGCTAGCAGTGATCGATCAAAGAATAGATATCACGACAGCTGAGTATCATGATAAAAGTAGAAGAGTGGTGTTGGAATATGGTAAGAATATTTCCAACAAATTGGTATCAGTTTTGTGTCAACAGTGGGTGTCAGAGATGGAGTGATTCATTGATAAACTTTTCATTTACTCTTGTTTCTCATGCCGATCATTGCTCATGTGGGCTTAGAGTATGTGTTGAGTGAATCCTTAATCGCTATTAGAATCGCAATAGGCGAATGGTGGCTGAAGAATTAACGATGTATCTTTTTTATGGAAGAGTTGTCAACAAACCCAAAGGTGGAGATTGTTGGGAAAAAATCCCTCAAGGTATCATTGAAGCATTTTTGAGGTGATTGTGTTTGTTGAAAAAGTGGACATCAGTGTTGTGATTGTTGAAAAAGAAAACCATGACATACAAATTTGTTGACAAAGGGGATTTCATGGTGGAATGTCGATTTCAAGAGCTGTGGTTAACGATCCATGTTTGATTCAAGAACTTCGACAATGGAATGGATGATCTGGAGGCAGTTCAAATGGAACAGATACAAGATGACGCCATTTTCTAGTGTTTGCAAAATTTTTGGGCCTGAAAGTCGACAAATGGTTTTTGGAAAAGGGACTTGTGCATCGTGTACTTGAAGAAAGGGAACCTATGCGCCTAGTGTTTTTAAAGATCATAACTTCAAAATATGGAAAAGGAAAGAATTTCGTGCAAGTATTGGTGTGGTCGCGCATGTGAGTAGTGCAACAGAGACTTGGGTGGATGGACCTGCGCGCCGAAACCTGAGCGCCAAGGGGAGACTTGCGTGTCATCGTGTAGAGTGTAAAAATGCCTATAAATACAAGTCGACCTCTACTCATACGACACGATTTCAAAACTTAGATAAAATTAGAGCTCCCGTCGTGCAGGTGTGGTGGTCATGCAAGTGGTGGTGCGTCGTGCAGGTATGAGTTGCGTGACAGGTGTTAGTTGTGCGCCAATATTGGTTTGGACGTAAAAGGAGTTGCGTCGCACAAGTTTGGAGGATCAGAGTCTTGTGTCACGCAGGTATTTGAGGTGGACCTTCGTGCCAGTTGTGACTTGCGTTCCAAGACTTGCACACCGGCCAAGAGTAGGGTGCCAAGTATGGTTGATTTTCAGAATTGATTCAGGGCTGCGTGGAAGCTGGAAGATTGCCCGATACCTTCGGTGCAAAGAGAGATTCATCTACGGGTGAAATTTGGACTTCAACAGAGCATCCACATACAACAGAGGATGTATTCATTAGTGATAATGAAGAGACCTATAGGTCTATAAACTATGAGTGGATCATTTCTGAATCAGTGAGAAAAGGAAGAGGAAGAAGGTGATCCTCTCCACTGGTAGTGAGCCAGAGAGAGAAATAGGGAGTGACCCTTTGGAAAGGAGTGAGCTGACCCTAAACTTTGTAAGGGCAGTGATCCTAGGCATAGAAGTGATCTAGCTCGAACTTTGTAAATAGCAGTTCACTTTTAGTGAATTGGTACATCAGCACATTGTCGATGTATGCTCCTTGGACGTAGCCTAGTGAGGGTGAACCAAGTAAAAATTGTTGTCTCTTGTGCATGATTTACTTTCTGTTTATATTGTGCAACGGGAAATAGAGAGAAGAGTGTCTTTCTTAACAGTTAAACGAGATCAGTTTGGGCTTTAATTTTTAATTAGTCATACCCTGATTCACCCCCCCCCCCCTCTTAGGGTATTCAGCCTTGTGGACCTAACACTATTTATATTTTCCAAAAGTAAAAGTAACATATTTAATAAATTTGGACCTAATAATTACAAATATGTAATCCATTCTTTCAAAATTCAAAACACATAAGTTTCATCATTTAATTTAAAATTAAATCGGAAAAACGCAATGAAAAATAGTTTTTCAAAAAAATACCCTTTTTAAACATAAAATGCTTTTATAATAAATTCAAGTATAAAATCCATTTCAAAAAACATAAGTGGATTATTTTAAATAAAAATTAACAAATTAAATTTTAAAACTAATCTAAAATATAATTTAAATTAGTAAATACTTGAAAATAAAATACAAGTTTCAATAAAAAATGGTATTTTTCACTATTCATTGAAAAATAAAACTTTTTAGAAAATTATCAAAATTCAGCCATAAGATAATTTTGATATTATGATTTTAAAAATAGTATTTATTTCATTAAATAAAGTTTCTAAAAGATACAAAAATTAATTATATTTTTCACTCACAAAAGTAAAAAAATCATTCTTGAAAAAGTGTATTTGAAGAATAAAATTACTTTAATAAAATTAAGTGCTTAATTTTATAATCATTGAATAATAAATTATTAATGAGTAGAACCATTTTATATTTAATAATTAATTTAATATTATTCATTCCTTCCAATTTAACAGCTAGTTTATAATGGTTACATAATAGCAATATTTAGTTGTTTGTTTAAGCTCAATGTTGAGTATCTTGTACGATATCGAACATAGTCTTTCCTTTTAGAAAATTGAGATGTCAAATTCTCCCCCATTTTAGAAATTAAATACTCATAATTTTTAATTCATGATCAGTAACTAAGTTTTGACTTTTCAAAATACCTTTGTTAAAATCCCACATCAGAAAAAAAAAATTGATAAAAATTCCACTTTAAAAGAAAGAAAGCGAAGTACAAAGATCATATTGAATAACACGTAACTAGGTTTCCATGTAGTAAAACATGGATATGAAAAATAAAATCTAACACCTAAGTACTGATAGATAGTGATATAACACAGTCATGTGAAAGTGAACAATCACAAAACCATAAATGTGTAATGGGTTAAATGGTCATTGATTTCCCGGTAAGAAAAGTAAACGGATAAATTTCTTGTTTCAAGATACTTTTCATATATTTAAGGAATTAATTTACTTCCCTATATAATAACATTAGTAAATATTCTTACATGACAAGTAGAGTTTCATAGTTTAATCGATTTTCACAACAATCTCATCTTTTTCTACAAACGATGAGTATTTAAAATGAATTTTTCATGCTTGAAGTATTAGAATAAACTTCTACGAATCACTAAATCTACCAAAGGATGAAAATATATTCCTCATATATTTAGGCATTAAAAAACCAAAATGTTTAGAATAAGATAAGATAATTCCACAAAATTAGTTTACCTTCAAATGAAGAAAAACTACCTTTAATCTCCTAAATTCAAAATTAATACCTAATGTTCAACATAAATCATTCAATAACTATCCTTAAAATTCCTTAAGAGTATTCTAGACTAATACTAAAACCTAAAAGGACTTTATTACAAAGTCTTCCATGATAATTTTAATCTTTATCTCTAAATAACATCAATTACTCTCATACTAAAAAGTATATACCCAAATCGTGTAATCTCCAAGATATGTTAATCATTTCCATACATCATAAAGAAAAAAATGATTCAACCTTTATTCTTCAAATAAAATCTCATATTATTCTATTTACCATATTCCTATAATGCTTCCCAAAATTATAGTGATCTTCTTCCAAAATAACATTAATCACTAAATCGCTAAATAAATTTTCAATCCCATGGTATTCTATACAATAATACATATTTTCCAAAAAATAAACTTATTATTTTTTCATAAAATCATGTAACTAAAAAGAAAAATTCATACTGACAAGGACTTCACATAGTCTTGTGGTAGGCAATGCACCCTTGTTGCTCATCGGTTGCAGGTTTAAACCCTGCAGCCTTGTCAGATGCGACGGGTTTCCACACAGTCTGTGGGATATACTTTTTTAAAACTATATAATTTTTATAACATTTCCAAAAATATGATAAAATAATAAAAATAACCTTAATATATTCAAAATTAAATAAATTTTTTAACCTTAAAGGTTATCTCATACTTTTTATTTTGCATCCCAAAAAGTAATAACCCATAATTACCTCAAAAAAATGTCTTTATTCATAACCTTAAAATTTCTGAACTTAAAGTCTCAAAAGGTATTTCTAATACATTGATCTTATGATCAACCTTAAAATTATAAACCCATTATGGTATCTATAACTCTTAAGATAATCTCACCTAAAAAAATTATAATCTCCAAAGTTATCTAAACTCTACTCTGATACCAACTATAAGGAATCGACCTTAAACAATACATATTGTAGTTACTTTAAAACTATAAATCGCTTTATTTTCCTAAAAAACTATTAGGTTTAGAGTTTTATATAATTAATAAAAACTCGTACATAGTAATCCCACACATTATAAGTAGAAACTTGTACTTAGTATCCATTTTTTCACCAAAGGAAACCATTTGAAAATAAGAAATGTTTTCTTTTCATGACATATCTTCACAAATTTGATCTTGTACTCATCCTTTTACCTACTCTTCCTTAAAATCCTATGAAAAATAATTTAAAATGTGGGATGAGAACAAAAATATTAGTAAGGTATGTAAAGAAATAAAAATTTTAATCTAGTGAAAACCCATAAAAACATTTTCTTAAAAACATACCTTTTTACCCCAAAAATGGAATCATCTTTTCAAAAATATAATTATCTTACGTTTTGAAAATCAAACAATTTCCCTGAAAACTTATTATCAAGCATATAAAATTCATGTAAGTGTCTTGGAACATCATCATCATAAAACCCTTGAATAACCCTTAAAATTGGATTAACCATATAAGCGGCTTCCAATATAATTATCCTAAGAATATAATCATTACTCAATGCATTGGAGTGATATCTAGGCGCACCCATCGTATGAGCTATAACAGGCTCACCCGGCGCTATCTGGGTACACCCATTGTTTAAGTTATAACAGACTCACCTAGTTCTATATGGGCGCACCCATAATAAATAATGTCCAAGAACCATATCATGAATAAAACCCTTAAAAACTCAACCCATTTTTAAAACACTTTCAAATATCAAAATACCCTTTTCTTGTAAAAATCACTTTCAAAATCTAAAAAACACACACATAATAATGAAACCATTTTCTTTGAAAAGAAATTTTAAAACTTATAAAGGAAAAATTAAAGAATCAAATCATCATGAAAGTGGGAGAATCCTCTCATTCCATATAAGCTAAAAAACATGCCTTTTGACTTTTATAAAAATAAATATTAAAAGAGGATTTTAAAAAGAAAGTCTCTTACATAAAACCTTAAAAATATTCCTTTTTGAAACCATTTAAGAGAAATTAGAAAATTCCCTTTTTAAAAAATTCATTCCCATGTAAATAAATTCATAAAAATAATTTTTAAAACATGTACATGAAAGAGAAATATTTAGAAAATAAATCTTTAAAACATTTAAAATGAGGTTTTTTAGTTAAAGAGTCTCTTACCTTATGTTCAACTCATCATGTACATTATTTATCTTCTTGAATAATAAAATTAGGTTAATTTATACTTACTTGAGAAATTTTTTCAAGTTTATTATTCCTTTTATTTCATTTATTACCATGTTATAATAATTACATAATTATTTAAGTTCACATCATATGTTTTGATGATATTTGGTTTATAAGTACTAAATGACTTCGGTAATTTAACTATGGTAAAAAAGTTTATAATTTAATTATCTTTAGAATAATAATAATGACATAATTTTAATTTTTATAAATCAATTATACTTTTAAAACTAACCATTAAATATGGTTATGAAAAATGAACTACGTTACAATCATGGAGACGGTAGGTCATACGTACAAATGATTAATGTTTCCATTTTTCAACAATCATTATGGAAATAAGGTAAGTATTATTTTATATTTCAAAAATGATAATAATATCTTAAATATGATATTAATTCTTTAAATATACTTATATATATCATTAATGTTATGTGGTGATGAAAAATAATCACATCGCTTCATGGAGGTAGTAGTCCACAGGTACGCACGAACGACGTTATCATTTTTATGTGCATGGAAAGGTAAGAACATAAATGGTATATTATCCTTTCAAAATGATAAATATATCATTAATATAATATATAAATTTTATTTTCATCATTATAACTATTCTTTATAGATTCTAATGGAAAATGAACTACATTTGTTCGCAAGGCGGCAGTCTTTCGTACACACGAATGATCAATTCTTTTCCCATTTGATGGGAGTGGAGATGGATTCAAGTCATGAAACTAACATAATAAAATCTTATTATATGGATGATACTTAAGTTATTTTTTTATCATGGTTTAAGAATATTTTAAGGAGGTTGTATATTTAATAAAACAAAAACACTTTATTAAAAACCATATCTCTTATTTGGGAAACCACATTTGATTAACATCTTAAGCCTTCTAAGGTTGATGTTCTGCCTAAAACAAGACCTCTATAATGAGTATAGGGATTTTAAAAATGTATTTGGGTATATATTGGCTAAACTAAAAGGTTTTTTAAGTGTTAATAAATGATAAGAAGTGGTGCCCTTTTATAGGAGGGTGGAAGGGCACTCTTGGAATTTCTCAAAATATTAAATTAATATAAATTAATATTCATTTCCAAATGGATACAAAGTGAGATATTTAAAATATAACATGATTATGATTCTAAATAATCTCATACAATAATTTTTAGATAATTTTATGTCACTTTATTACCACTATAATTTTGTTTTAACCATTAGTTAATCCCTTTAACTCTTACCATGACAACATTGATTTTTTTACTCTTTGAGGGTCAATATTGTTACTATAAAATGTTAAACTAATAATAAATGGATAATGGTTGATATTTTAAACCTTATCCTAATCACTTGGAAGAATTTAATATTTTTATGAATTTTATATCATTTAATAAAATATTATTTATTTTAAAATATCATTAATATCAATTTTGACACTATTCATTACTTTGACTTTTAAAAACATCAATACAATAAAATAACTTAAAAAAATATTTTAATACATCTATAACACATCAAAGTAATCTAGAAAATTCATGGATTATATTAATTGTATCATATTATATTTATTTTAATATTTTTAATATCATTTGTTTGATTTTTTCATTAATTAAATAATTATTGCATCAGTGTTGTACAAGTATTGAAGGTAATTATTTTTTCACTAAAAATTAAAAAAAATATCATATTGAAGATAAATCTATTAGATTTCAAAAAATTATCTATATTCGAACATATCTTTTAGATAACACCATACTAAAATTATTGTACTTACACTACTACAAAAACGGGCTTTATCAGTGCTCAAAACGGTCTTTAACAGCACTAAAAATTACTATAAAGCTCAACGCTGATAAAGGGATACATTATCAGTGCTAAAAAGGAATTGGAAAATGATTCCTTTATCATCGCTAAAAAGGCGCTGATAAAGGATTCCTTTATCAACACTAAAAAAGTGCTGATAAATGTGTTTTTTATCAGCGATTTTTTAGCGCTGATAAATGCCCTATCTGCTATAGCATAAAATTCTGCAGCAGCACACCCAAACAAGACCTGCAAAAAAATCATCATCTCAACAAGTATACACATACAAAATTAACACATAATTCATAAGGTAATTACACCATGTATACCCATACAACAAGTATACCCATACACCATTAACATATAATTCATAAGTTAATTAAATACATAAAGAATTAAATTCAGAATTCAAGGGGTTGGGGGCTGTTCAGGGGTTTGGGGTGGCTTTCCAAGGGGGGTAGGGGGTTTCTGGGGGGATGGGGGTGTCTGAGTGGATAGGGGTGTCCAAAGGGGGTGGGGGCGGTCCAGGAGGTTGGGGGATGTCCAAGGGGGTGAAGTGGTGTTCAGGAGGGTGGGGGTGGCCGTCTATGGGTGGGGGTGTCCATTGGGGTGGGGGTGTCCAGGTGGTGGGGTGGTGTCTCGGAGGGGTGGGGGTGCCATCCAGGGGGTTGGTGGGTCTCCATGGGAGGTTTATGGGGGGTCAGGGGGGCTGTCTAGGGTGGGGGGGCTATCCAGGGTGGGGGGGTTGTCCATGGGGGTGTTCAGGGGGTGGGGGTGTCTAGGGGGTTGGGGGGCTTTCCAGGGGTGGGGGTGTCCAGAGGGTGGGGTGGTGTCCATGGGGGGTTGGGGCAGTCTAGGGGGTTGGTGGGGCTGTCCAAGGGGTTGGGGTGGTGTCCAGGGGGGTGGGGGTGGTTGTCCATGGGGGTGGGGGTGTTCAGGGGGAGGTGTCTAGGAGGGGTGGGGGCATCTAGGGGGTGGGAGACCATCCAAGGGGTTGGGGTCGTCCAGGGTGGTGGGGTGTCCAAGGGGGTGGGTGTCGAGGGGGGGTGTCTGGGGGGTTTGTCTAGGGTGGGGGTGGGGGCTGTCCATGGGGGTGTCCAGGGGTGGGGGTGTCTAGGGGGTTGGGGGATTTCTAGGGGGTGGGGTGTCCAGAGGGGTGGAGGTGTCCAGGAGGTGGGGTGGTGTCCAGGGGTGGGGGTGGTCCAGGGGGTTGGTGGGGTTGTCCAAGGGGGTGGGGTGGTGTCCAGGGGGTGGGGGTGGTTGTCTATGGGGGTGGGGGTGTCCAGGGGGGTGGGGGAGGTGTCCAGGTGGTGGGGTGGTGTCTAGGAGGGGTGGTGTAATCCAGGTGGTGGGGGTCGTCCAGGGGGTTAGGGGTGTCCATGGGGGTAGGGGTGGGGGTTATCCAGGGTGGTGGGGGGTTTCCAGGTGGTGGGGTGGTGTCTAGGAGGGGTGGAGGTGTCGTCCAGGGGGGTTGGTGGGTGTGCAGGAGGTGGGGATGTCCATGGAGGTGTCTAGTGGGTGGGATAGTTTCCAGGGGGTTTAATCATACAAAAATTACCCATGGATCATTCTCCTAAAGGAACAACACAATCCAAATGCGTTTGGTCAGATTTATGTACGTCAGTTGTCATTTTCACTTCAAATTCTGTCCATTTTAAATAAAAGAGAGACACTTTAGTGATACTGGTCACACCATGCCTCATATTGAGGCGAGGTTAACTTGTACACATAACCAATGCACCCATGGATCATTCTCTTAAAGGATCAACACAATACTAATGCGTTTTGTCAGATTTCCATAGGTCAGTTGTTGTTTTCACTTAAAATTATGTCCATTTTAAACAAAAGAGAGACACTTTGAGTGATATCGGCCACACCGTGCCTCGGATTGAGGCAAGGTTTACTTGTACACATCACCAATGCACCCATGGATCATTATCCTAAAGGATAAACACAATCCAAATGTTTTTGGTCAGATTTATGTAGGTCAGTTATTGTTTTCACTTAAAATTCTATCCATTTTAAACAAAAGAGAGACACTTTGAGTGATACTGGCCACACTATGCCTCATATTGAGGTGGGGTTGAATCGTACACATCATAAATGACCCATGGATAATTATCCTGAAGGATGAATACAATCTGAATGTGTTTGGTTGGATTTTTGTATGTCAGTTGTTTTTTTCACTTAAAATTTTGTCCATTTTAAACAATAGAGAGACACTTTGAGTGATACCGGTCACATAGTGCCTTGGATTGAGGCGGGGTTGACTCATACATGTCACCAATGCACCCATGTATTATTCTCCTAAATATTAACACAATCTAAATGCTTTTGGTTGGATTTATGTAGGTCAGTTGTTGTTTTCACTTAAAATTGTGTCCATTTTAAACAAAAGAGAGACACTTTGAGTGATACCGGCCACACCATGCCTCATATTGAGGCATGGTTGACTTGTACACATCACAAATGACCCATGGATATTTCTCCTAAAGGATAAACACAATCTGAATTAGTTTGGTCATATTTCCGTACGTCAGTTGTTGTTTCCACTTAAAATTCTATCCATTTTAAACAAAAGAGAGACACTTTGAGTGTTACCTGCCACATAGTGCCTCGGATAGAGTTGGGGTTGGCACATAAACGTCACCAACTCACCTATGGATCATTATTCTAAAGGATCAACACAATACGAATGATTTTGGTTGGATTTCCATAGGTCATTTGTTGTTTTCACTTAAAATTCTGTCCATTTTAAACAAAAGAGAGACACTTTGAGTGATATCGGCCACATCGTGCCTCGAATTGAGTCGAGGTTGACTCGTACACATCACTAACGCACCCATGGATCATTATACTAAATTATCAACACAATATGAATGTGTTTGGTCAGATTTCTGTAGGTCAGTTGTTGTTTTCAATTAAAATTCTGACCATTTTAAAGAAAAAGAGATACACTTTGAGTGATACTAACCACATTGTGCCTCGGATTGAGGTGGGTTTGACTTGTACATGTCAAAAATGACCCATGGATCATTCTCCTAAAGGATAAACACAATACTAATGAATTTGGTCAGATTTATGTATGTCAGTTGTTGTTTTCACTTAAAATTTATCCATTTTAAACAAAAGAGAGACACTTTGAGTGATACCGGTCACACCGTGCCTCGGATTGAGGTGAGGTTGACTCGTACGCATCACCAACTCACCCATAGATCGTTCTCCTAATGGATCAACACAATCTATGTAACACCCCAACCCCTCTAGGCTAGAGACTATGCATTACTTGTGATATTGGCTTAATTAGAAGGAATGAAAATCCTAAAAGGAATGATCAGTTTAGTAGTATTAAAGAAACTAGATACATATATGTTACTCAAATTAAATTGGAAAAGTTTACAAAATACAATATATAACGAAACTAAAAATTGCATCTATAAGAACTCAATAAACGATCTCCTCTTTGACACCTGTTGAAAGTAAACAATGAAAGGGGTGAGCTCAAAAACTCAGTAAAGGTTAAAAATAGAAGAAGCATGAGTACAATAATAATTGAATTACAATCAATCTAAAATAATCAATATAGAATAGTGAATAAATTAATAACTAATACAATTAATAAACTGAGAATGAAACTGCATCCATATATTTTATCATAGAGAAAACCTCATGGATAATAATAATAACTGATAATGAATAAATAGAATTCTTATTAATTGGACATCAAGTATCTGGAACATGAAACCATAATGCCATAAAAATGGTTTAGTTCTATGGGTAGAAACCCGTCTGATTTTTTGGAAATAAACTTGAAGCATCTGTCACCAACTAATTTGTCTCATGAGACCTACTAATGCATCAAGGGGATATATTGGGCCCCACTCGCCACTGCATATCCAAAACATTCTTTATAAATTGATTCAATACAAGAGAAATATTCCTTTTCAATATCTGTAAAGAGTAGAGTATACGGATTCATCAATATTTCTATAATTAAAATAACTTTCCAAATAAACACCGTATGTAAAATGGTATACGGTTTAGACAACAAAAATATCCATGATATGAGATTATGGATATTTAATATGAATATAATTTCAAATAGAAATTGATCTCAAATGGGCATTAGGTACACTATATAAAGATTATTAGGTGCACAATACAAAGTTAGTCGCAAAAAAAATAGTAGTTGAGACAAAGTCTCTTACCACAATGTAATCGGTCGAATCATAAGACCAAAACTTAATAATCCTCAAATGAATCATTGAATAACATGAATATAATGAGAATCATGTTATTATATATCAAATGACAGTACACATATATCTAATATAAGAAATAATTGGCGAATAATGGAAATCTCACAGAAATGAAAGTGAGATGAGAAACCCCTTACAAACATTTCGGCATGGTAACAAGTGTTATTGTGAGGGATTAATGAGAGGTAAAAGGTTATCCCATTATTTATATATCATAAGGGCAGTGTGGGGTAGGTGAGAAAATATATTTTCATGACCTGACCTGACCCGGTCTCGATCCACAACTACCCCAAGCCCGCCTCCATAGGCCAGGGGGTGGCAACCAGCGCCGAAGGCTAAAAAACTCAGGGAGGCCTTTGCCTAAGTACCTGTACACACATACGCAGCACACTCAATGAAAAAGTGCAGAGTAAAAGGGAAAGTAAAGTACCAACTGCTATAAATAAACCACAAAAGTGCATCGACCTCTAACCGTACAAAGAAAGTGTTGAAGGTAAACTGAAAAGAAAAGGGAAAAAACACGCGCCCAACCAGAAAAGTGCCACAACCCGGCAATAGGTAAACAAAATCAAACACCTGGGAGAGTCCCACACCTGGAAATTGACTCTGACCACCGCACGTGGTCCAAGATCCCAAACTCCTAAGCTCTGCTGAAGTCATGACCAACCTATTTGTCGTCTGCAAGGGAATACTAAGTGCGGGCAAAGCCCAAGCAGGGGTGAGTATAAAAATACTCAGTAGGATACCCAGAAGGCTCGAGGGAGTAACAAAGGAGGTACCAAAGGGTGAGCAGTAGATCGAATAGGGAAAAGTAAAGGATTACAATTGAGAGTGCATTAAGGAGTATAGTAGAGAGTCCAGCTCAACCCAACAAGAGAAAGGAGGTAGACTCGTCCAGACACAAGGATCTGGAAACGGTGAGAAGATGAACTTCTCGTCAAGTCTTCGCTACCTATAGTAGGAGAGTAGATTCATCCAACCACGAGAAGCTAGACATGGAAACCACATGGCATACCCCACGTGTCTTTGCCTCTCCTAGAAAGAGAGTAACCAAACCTAAGAAGTGGGTACTGGAACAAGGTGTATACATATCCATATGCTCAATTAAGAAGCCCGAACAAGATCGTAAGGGGATATCCATCCCGTAGCTCAGCCCAAGAAAGTGAGTCGCCAATAGTCCTAGAATTAAACACCATCGATGCCCAGTATCCCGCACGTCTTCCCCAAACTGCAAGTCAAGGGGCTCAAATCACCACACCTTGACACTATCCGCTTTGGGTGGTACTGACTTGCCTGCACAGTTTTAGGTCACGTCGCAAGGACGCGTCTCGGTGGGGAAAGCACCCCTCGTATTTGAGAGTTCTAGGGGAACATCAAACCACACCTCGTCACTGCCCTGCAGTCGAGAGGTCTCCTCAAAGTCGACAGGCGAACCCCTACCCAGCCCCATTGGAGGGTAATCCCTGGAAGTCAACGGGTTCCCACTGGAGGGAGACCTGGAAAAAGTCGACGGGTGACACACTTCCCAGTCCTGTAAAAGGGTAATCCACTGGAGGGAGACCCAGATAAATTCATCAACGAGTCCTAATTCCCAGTCCTGTAAAAGGGTACTCCACTGGAGGGAGGCTTAGAACTGTCATCGGGGACCACTTCCCAGCCCAGCTGGAGGTAAACCTAGCATCGGGGACCACTTCCCAGCCCTGCTGGAGGTAAACCCGGCATCGGGGACCACTTCCTAGCCCCACTGGGGGTAAACCCAGAACCGCTCTGGCCATCCCTGTTGGATGGTACTGCTCGGTGAACACTGTTGTACTGGCCATCCCTACTGGATGGTAACCCACTGGCTATCCCTGCTAGATGGTACTACTCTGGCCATCCCTGCTGGATGGTACCCCACCGGTCATCCCTGCTGGATGGTACCTCACCGACCAGCCCTGATGGAAACAACCTCCTGGCCAGCCCTATTGGAAACAACCTCCTGGGTAGAGGATCGGTGCCCATGTAAAGTGTTGGTCCCACCGAATCCACAAGAACTCTACCAGGGAACACGAAGCAACTCTGTCAGCCAAACCATCGAGAATAGATCCAGGGGGAAACCACTCAACCCAACTGGTCGAAACCATCATGAATAGGACCAGGGGGAAAACCCACTCAACACTACTAGTCAAACAAATGAGAACAGAACCAGGGGAAAACTCAACCTTGCTGGTCAAACAACTGAGAACAGAGCCAGTGGGAAACTCAGCCCTACTGGCCAAACAAACGAGAACAGAACCAGGGGGAAACTCAACCCTACTAGTCAAACAACTGAGAACAGAGGGACCCTCTACGTCGTGAGAGGTCAAGGGTATGCAAAGCAGAACCCGTAATGCACATGGGGACCACACAACATCTGGCCCCAAGTCAACTCCAACCAAGCACACAAATGTTCCCAGGTACAAAAAACCACATGTACCTCCAAGAATTCTCATATACTCCTAAAGTATACCATGTTTTCATCCCACACTACTGGAAATCATACTTTTCCCAACACTTTTTTACCAATGGTTCAATTGAACCATTGGTATATGTGATCTTTACCAATAGTTTTCATAAACCATTGGTAAATATGTGTAAAAAAATAGTTTTCCCAACGGTTTCATCAAACCATTGGTAAATATGAGAAAATAAGATTTTTTCCAACGGTTTCATTAAACCGTTAAGAAATATGGAGTTTTCCCAATGGTTTTTAAGAACCGTTTGGAAAAAAGAAGCCCCAAATTCGCCTAAGCCAGGCAGCCCCCTCCCCGATTCCAGAAGCAGTGCGCGGCTCTCCCAGAAGCAATTCCGACTCACAGAAGCCCTTAAGAACCCCCAGCACAGGTGCACCTCTTCCATCTGATCAGCTTCCAGGTTAGACTCCTTCCTCATTTTCTCAAGGATATCCTTCCACCACTTATCAAGGATATACTTATATTCTCAAGGATATCGTTATTCCCAATTTTTAGGGTTTTTGGAAAATTTTATGATTCACTACTCCACGAATTGTATACTCAAATCACTATATCGGTGTACATATTGTCCAATTAATGTTTTCATTACACATATAGATTTATAAGGGGATGGTGTCTCTTTATTGTGTTCTAATTTTAAAGATTCATAGTTTTTTTAATCTCAATGCTTCAATTATTACAACTTCACGTATATGAACTCATAAGAAATTTTTTGTAATATTTATTCATAGTATTTCATGAAAATAACTCCTTTCATTAAGATTATGTCAAACATGAAGATCTTGTTCATCTTAATTTTTGTACACTATGTGTATTACATAATAAGTATGTATCATGTTTCTTTCAAAATCTATATATATATATAAAATGACACATTGTTCACTTATCCTTTGCACAATAGAACATATGGAGTATCTTTTTGAACTTTTAAAAATAGTATGTGGTCCCTAATTAGTACTTCTTCCTTATTCATGAAACTAATTCACAGAATGTCAAATTCGCAATATTAGTGAATATTATTTTTCCTAATATAACCATTAATTATTTTTCCTTCAACATCATACATGAGTTATTCAATCACCTTTTTAAAACACAATGACCATTTTCACTGATTTGGGGTTCCTCAAAATGCTTGGGAAAATCAGAAAAATACATGTATTGAATCGTGTTTCTCATATGGTTTCATGGATACAAGTTCATCTCGAAAATCATGACTGCATGGTTCAAATATCATGAGGACCATGGGATTATGAGGGTGGGGTGCTTTTCACTACCCATGATGTCATGTGTAGAAATCCATAAAAATGTTAGATAAGTCACAAGTTTAATTTAGTAATTTTTTTATCTTTGACATACTTTATTATTAATCTCAAATTTAAAAATAAATGTTTTTGTCTATACTTAATGAAATTAAATCTTTTTACAAGCCATGAAAAACCTATTAGTGTAGAATCCTAAAATTTATTCACCCATGGGGTGCGCTTGACTTGGGGAAGTAATTGGGTAATGAAAGGTATGGCCATAGAGGTGCCAATAATGAGTTATTGAACATGAGTAAATGATTTGGGATGCCTATAACACATGATGGGACCTGAGTCATGTGCCTCTTATAGACCTAATGAAAATGAATATAAATAAATTTTAATTTAATTTATGAGTACTTGTTCTTTACATTATTTTAATAGTTCACTACATCAAATAGAAACTTCTTCCTTTATTGTTTACTTAAATGTATTTTATATTAAAGTTCAATCCTATTGAATTGTTTATGAAAAAATTACTTATATAAATTCTTTTTACATAATGGACAGAATTTGGATGTATGAAACTGATCAGATCTCAAGCTATTTTCAAAACAATTTGGAGAGCTTTATAGATTTTTCATTTCACAATGCTTCAAATAGTGGTCGCATACACTGCCCATGTTCCAATTGTGTTGTTAGACCTTGGTTGAGCCATGAAGAAGTCAGCTACCACATAACCAAAAAAAAATTCAAGAAAACTACTTTGTGTGGTATCACAATGGGGAGAAAATGAAATCTCAAATTGGTGATGATCGAAATGAAAGGACTGGAATGGAGAATTTGTTAGATGATCAATTTCTATTTATTCTTCATCATGAAAAAGAAATAATTTCAACTCAAGAAGACTTGGATATGAGGAAAGCTAATGCATCTAGTGAAAATGATGATATTGATAGGGTGAAAAAATTGAATGATGCTGCCACGACTCCAGTATATCGACAATGTGATAAAATGAAAAGGCTGGAATTTTTAATCTGATTGTTTCATGGGAAAACTATTTATGGGATTTCTAATACAAAAATCGATTATATTCTTACCCTCTTGAAGGATTTACTTCCAGATGATGCAGATATTCCCTCAAACCACTGTATGGCATGGAAGTTAGTTGAGGAACTTGGATTTTCAAGAAACAAAATTCATGTTTTCCCGAAAGATTGCAGTTTATTCTGGGAGGAAACCGCTGAACGAAATGATTGTATAAAATGTGGCACATCCTGCTAGAAGTCAAAATCTGATGGAACACCATCCTGTGTTCCACAGAAAGTAATGTGTCACTTTCCATTGATCTCCAGACTCCAGAATCTTTTTATGTCTGATGACATATCAAAAAAAATTAGATGGCATGATACCGAGAGAAAGAAGACTAATGATGAGTTGGTTCATCCTGTAGATGGATTTTCATGGCATAGATTTGATGTTTGACAACCTAATTTTGTAGATGACGTGTGTAATGTGAGGTTGGATCTTTCATGTGACGGTTTTAATCCATTTGGGTAGATTCTTACTTCGCATAGCACATGGCCAGTTTTTATACACATTTATAATCTTCCCCCATGGTTGTGTATGAAAAAACCTTTCACTTTCATGAGTATACTCATATCTGGTCCTTTTTATCCCAGTATTGATATTTATGTATACATGCAACCTTTAATAAAAGAGTTGAAACTTATTTGGGATGTGGGTGTGTGCACATATGATGCATGTTCGAAAGACATATTTCAGATGTGTGTTGCGCTTATGTGGATGATCAATGATTTTCCAGCTTATGCAATGATGTATGGATGAACCACGAAGGGAAAACTGTCATGCCCAGTTTTTATAAAGAATACACAATCCAGAAGACTGAAACACCATTGTAGTTTCAGTTTTATGGGACATCGACAATTCTTTCAAAATGATCATCCATATAGAATGAATTGTCGAAAATTTGATAATACCATAGAGATCGATGATCTACCTCAGCATAGGTCTAGAACTGATGTGCTTAATGTATTGAAAGATTTCAGTTTTTTGTTTGGGAAGGGTCAAATGAAATCTGGAAAGAGAAAGAATTTTTCCACTGAGACCTGTTACAATTAGAGGAAGAGGAGTATCTTTTTTGATTTACCTTATTGGTCAACAAATTTGTTATGTCATTGCTTAGACGTAATGAATATTGAAAAGAATATATGTGAAATGTTGCTTTCGGTTATTCTAAATGTCAAGGGGAAGACAAAAGAAGATTTAAGATCTCGGTGTGACTTGGTGGATTAGGGCATCAGACCAGAATTGCATCATGTGCGTATCAGTGAAAATAAATGGCAACTTCCATGTGCTTCTTATGTGATAACACCTATGGAAAAAAAACAATTTTTTGAAGTATTAGAGACTATTAGAGTTCCTGATGGCTATTCAAGAAACATATCTAAACGGGTCAACAGAAGAGAGTTGAAGCTAAAATATTTGAAGACTCATGATTATCATATTCTACTGCATGAGTTGCTTCCAATAGCAATCCTTCATCTTTTGTCCAATAATTTAAGGGTTAATGTTATTCGGTTGTGCCATTTTTTTAGAGATCTTTTTGGTAAGAAGTTGTCCAAGTATTTCTTGCAAAAAATGTTGACAGATGCTCCATTAATTTTGTGTGAGTTGGAGAAAATATTTCCTCTATCATTTTTCACATGCATGCTGCATCTGACTGTCCATATTCCCACTGAAATACTTCTCGGAGGACCTGTTTCTTTTCGTTGTATGTATCCCACTGAAATAAATATGTACACATTAAAGTTTTATGTCCAAAATAGGAATCATCCCGAAGGTTCTATCGTGAACGGTTACTTGGCTCAAGAATGTATGTATTTCTGCTCAATGTATTTGTCTGATCTTACTACAAGAATGAACAGACCAATGAGAAATGAAGAAGAACAGTATGAGAAAATTGAACCCAGTTTTCCATCACTTCCTCAAATAGGAGTAATTCCTGGATCATATACATTGAAGACATTAAGCCATGAATAGCGGGAGATGGCACATCACACAGTTTTGGTCAACTGTGATTTGTTCGATGACTACATCAGGTAACTAAATTGAATATGTATATCTTACATATATATCTATTAAACTATTCATATTTTTTATCTACAGGGAACATAAAATAATGATAAATAGGAAGCATCGTTCTTTATCTTTGAGAAGGAGAGAAACTTTGCATAGCAAAGAGTTTTTTTCTTGGTTAAAATTGAAGGTAAAAATATTACTGTTTAAAATAATTATATCAATATTTAATTAAGTTTAATAGTCATTTATATTGAAGGTATTGATTTTTTCTGCTGAATATGTCTCTGAGGAAATAAGAGCTTTGGCTTTTGGTCCTAATACTGTGGTTTGTGACTGTAAATCAATTGTTATCAATGGGTACAAATTTATTGTCACTGAACGAGCAAAGAACATGAGAACACAACATGATGGTGTTATGGTTACTGCCAAAATAGAGTGTTATGCCATTGCATTAGATAGTAGACTACGATTTGAAAATGTGGGTTATTATGGAGTCATTTAGAAAATAATAATATTGGATTATTACTCTCATGGACTAGTCACAATGATGAAATTCCATTGGTTTGATTCGATGACGATACAGGGCACATTTATTAATGATTGTGGATTTTGAGTAATTAATATGACCCGCACTCTTGCTACCGAATAACCATATGTATTGGCATCAATGGATAAATAAGTTTTTTATGTAAAAGACCAACTTCGACCTGAATTTGGTGTCATAATTGAAGTAATTCCAAGACATATTTTTGATGATGGTGATGATGGAATTGACACTGTCCCCAGTACCATTGGAACCAATCCATTTATTTCTTTTGATGACTCCAATAGCTCAATTTTCAGAGTTGATTGTGAACCTAAAGTTGTGGTTGAAAATCTATAGAATCATTCATCCATGTTCTCAATTCTTTTGGTTTACCTCGAGTTTGGTTGTTAAGGTTGTTAATATTCAAATTGATTTAGTATTGATCACAAATATGCTTTAGCTGACTTGACCTTTATGTGAATTTTCAATGTTTATTGGTGGTAGTTTTATTTGAATTGCATTTTCTAATTTGGAATTGAACTTTATTCAAACCTAGTCAAACAATATTTCTAACTTGGTGAACATTACAACTTGTATGATTTAATAAATCCATTCAAGCTCTTCTAAAACAATCGATAGCTAAATTACCAATGAATCCCCCTATTCCCTCATATATTTAATTTTTTGGTTTACACATTATTTTCCTTTTTCTAATTAATTACATATTTGTTTTCAAAAGCAGGAAATGCATCCAATTAAAGAGAGACAAAGGAAAAAATGATGGAGAACAATCATCGAATGGTGGAGATGGGTGTTCCACCATTAGTGCCTACAGTGAGTACTTTATTTCAAATATATATATTTAAAGAATATATAATGTCATGTGATTAATTTTTTTGTAAACATTTTTGTAGGATCCACCTATACGTTGACAGTTATTCGACGAGGAGCCTAGTATTGGTCCTAGTAATCAGGCCGGTGGTATGAGGAGGGTTCGTACCAGAGGTGGACCAGCAACTGTGCGTACCCGACTAGACCCTTCCCCTCCCACTGACATGTCATCCTTCCCACGTTCCGATCCCGGTTTGTCGTTAGGGACACATGGGATATTTAGGCCTCCCATTTTTTCGCCACCTTTTGCATCTTCTGGCACATCATTTTCACATCCCATGATGATTCCCACTCCCCAGTCAGAATCCGGTCATATAGTTGTCCCATCTTCTTTTCCTTCTACTTCTGTCTCTCTGAGCTTCTATATTCCATCATCTTCGACTCCTGTTCCACCATAGGGTGTTCCATCAGTTTCTGTGTATCCAACGGCGATCAGCGATCAGACTAGAGCAGGTATATTTATAGAACCCTAACAAATTTTTATAGTAATATTTATTTTCATTATAACATGTTTTGAAAAAATATTTGTTTTTCTTTCATGACAGATACATCTCTTGATAGGAGGTGGGGGTAGGGGAGTATACGCATGTGTTCGGTGTGGAACCGCCACACACAGTTTATGGTGGATGACAATGAATACAACCAAATGGTTGAGAAAATAGGGCAGCAATGTCGGAGTTTTTTGGAAACACTTGCCAAATACTCTGACATCATTCCCATCAGCCCACTATCATGGAGACATTTGCCACATGAGGTCAAGAATAGAGCTTGGACAGAGATGTGGGTAAAAAAAATCTGTTGTATTTAATGCCATGAATTATTTTTGTATTTATATGAATTAATATTTTGATGTTAGCTTCGATTTAATTTTCCCGATGGTGAGGGTGCACAACCAGAATGTCTAAAGGATTTAGGTGGGATTTAGAGATCCTAAAAGCATGATTTTTATATTGGTTGGCATTCTAGAGTTGTCCCGGAGTTAGAGGCGGTACCAATCGTGGATGATTGTCCTATAGAGTAGTATCGTCAGATGATTACTCATTGGATGAGTACCCAGTTTAAGGTATGAATTACATTTGAGGTATTTAAATAATAACTTTCATATTTTTCATTAATATTATCCTTTAATTATCGAATTTTATTTAGAAATAATCTAGAAAAAATAAAATAAAAACATTGATGCAAAAAAATACCTCCACACACTAGGACGTACTACGATGTCGGATCATGAGAGGAAGTAGGTATGACAATTGTTTATAAGTTTTCTTTACAACTTACATTTTATTTTGTTTCCTCGATTATTTAATATTTTGATAAAGTTTTCATATAACTTTAGTTTTCAATGTCATTGTAGAGGAAAATACAGAATATTGAAGGATGCGTGCCTTGAGCAAAACTTTTTTGCTCGAGTAGATGGAAAAAGGTTGGAAGTGCCATCAACGAAGCGACTTGGCAGCAGATTGTAAGTTTTAATCGATTGATTTTATATTTTAATATATTTTTTGTAACTTAATAATATATTTATATTTGTAACAGTATTCTTTAGAGGCCCTCGATTCCTAAGAACCAGACAATTTTGGGCCAACTGATCACTTACATCAAGTGTTGGGAGAGGAGAATCCTAGAAGAGTACGATGCCGACCTAGGATAGCCCCGACGAGGTATTGGACCTCCTCAGGTATGAGTTTTAGTGCCACTGAGCTGCATCAAGTTAGGGAACAGGCCGAACAGGCTGAGAAAAAGGCCATAGAGATGGCAGAACAGTCTGCTAGGGAAAACAGTGCATTTATGAAATTTATTGAAGTTCTACGTCCAACACTTCTAACAGAGGTCATCCCAGATTTTGATGAATAAATGTCTTAGATACGTTCTATATATGGTGCACCAGGTGGTAATTCTAGTCATGGTCAGGATGATGTCCAGCTTGACGATGATGATGGAAAGGAGTCTGATGCGGAAGATGAGGGAGAGGAAGAGGGTGAGGCAGATGGCAAGGGTGAGGAGGAGGGCCGGGGTGAAGAGGAGGGCACTGAGGAGGGTGAGGATGATGATGGGGATGACGACGAGGGTGATTATAATGGTGATGTGGTACAAATTAATCCGTTACATTTTTGACTAATATTACTGAGATTTTATGTTTAATCTATTCTAGTTGTTGGTTTTATCTAGACCTGTAGTATAGTATTGGAGTTGAGTTATTTTTATATATTTTCTATTTTTATGGATGTTACTGTCCCTAGTGGTTGTGTGTTTGGGAACTCCCTGGAAATCCCCCCTCCTTCCTGGACCCTAGAAAACCCCCCCACAATCCTCCTTGGACCCCGAACAGCCCCCCGGATAGCCCCTTGGATAGCCACCCCACCATCCTCCTTGGTCCCCGGACAGCCCCTCGGACACCCCCCAGACAGCCCCCCGAACAGCCCCCCCCACCCTCCTCCCTGGACCCCGGACAGCCCCCCGGACAGCCCCCCAGACAGCCCCCCATACAGCCCCCTGGACAGCCCCCCTACCCTCCTCCTTGGACCCTAGACAACCCCCCAAACACCCCCCGGACATCCCCCCGCACAGCCCCCCCACCCTCCTTCTTGGTCCCCAGACAGCCCCCCAAACACCCACCGGACACCCACCGGATAGCCCCATGGACATCCCCCCGGACAGCCCCCCCCCCCCCCCCACCCTCCTCCTTGGACCCCGAACAACCCCCCGAACACCCCCCCGGACATCCCCCGCACAGCCCCCCCCCCCCCCCCACCCTCCTCCTTGGTCCCCAGACAGCCCCTCGGACACCCACCGAATAGTCCCCCGGACATCCCCCCCACCCTTCTTTATTTCATTTACTACTAGAAAATCTATAATATATATTTTATTTATTTTCATCATCATAATCAATGTAAATAACATTTACACATCTAATCAATATCATAGATTCTTGGTATGTTGTAAAAGGGATGTATCCATTGGGCATGGCATTGTTAGCTTTGAAATGTTTCATAGCATGGTAAAATAAAATCTAATCCATAATAATAATGATATAAAAATATTCTATATGAATTTCCACAACATTTTAAGTAAATACCATTCCACTAATTGAAACATGAGGATTCTCATAAATCATGTTTACCTTAATATTTCCACAAGGATTTTTAGTAAAAGTTTTATCTTCTATTAATTTTATGATATTCTCATTTTAAATATAAATTTTTCATAAATAAATTAATTTAAAGACCCATAGTCAAATAGTGTATTTGAATAATGTGAATAAACAACTAACATACCACTCTAACTGTGTCTCTTTTGTTTAAAATGGATAGGATTATAAGTGAAAAGAAAAACTGGCATACGGAAAACCGATCAAACGCATTCGGATTCTGTTGATAATTTATCACAATGATCCATGGGTCATATGTGACGTGTACGAGCCAACCCAGGCTCAATCTGAGTCTCAGTGTTGTCGGTATCACTCTAAGTGTCTCTCTTTTGTTTAAAATGGACAACATTTTAAGTACATATGAAAAACTAACCAAACGCATTCAGTTTCCATTGAAACTTTAGGAGAACGATCCATGGGTCATATGTGACGTTTAAGAGTCAACCTCGCCTCAATCTGTGGTGCGGTGTGGCCGACACCACTCAAAGTGTCTATATTTTGTTTAAAATGGACTTCATTTTAAGTGAAAACAACAACTAGCATACAGAAAACTGACCAAGCGGATTATTATTGTGTCAATACTTTAGCACAATGATCCATGGGTCATATGTGATATGTAAAAGTCAACCCCGCCTCAATCTGAGTTGTGGTGTGGTTGACACCATTCATAGTGTCTCTCTTTTGTTTAAAATAGACATCATTTTAAGAGAAAACAACAAGTGACATATGAAAAACTAAAAAAACACATTATAAATGTGCTGATGCTTTAGTAAAATGATCCATGGGTCATATGTGACGTGTAAAAGTCAACCTCGCCTCAATCTGAGGTGTGGTGTGGCCGGCACTACTCAAAGTGTCTCTCTTTTGTTTCAAAAGAACGTCATTTTAAGTGAAAACATCAACTGGCATACGTAAATCCAACCAAACGCATTTGGATTGTGTTGATACTTTAGTAAAATGATTCATGGGTCATTTGAGACGTGTATGAGTCAACATCGTCTAAATTCGAGGTGCGGTGTGGCTGGTACCACTCTAACTGTGTCTCTTTTGTTTTAAATGGACAGGATTATAAGTGAAAAGAACAACTGGCATATGGAAAACTAACCAAACGCATTTTGATTCTGTTGATAATTTATCACAATGATCCATGGGTCATATGTGATGTGTAAGATCCAACCAGGGCTCAATCTGAGTCGCGGTGTGGCCGGGATCACTCTAAGTGTATCTCTTTTGTTTAAAATGGACAACATTTTAAGGACATACGGAAAACCGAACAAACAGATTCGGTTTCCATTGAAACTTTAGGAGAATGATCCATTCGTTATATGTGATGTGTATGAGTCAACCTCACCTCAATCCGAGTTACGGTTTGGATGACACCACTCAAAGTGTCTCTCTTTTGTTTAAAATGGACTTCATTTTAAATGAAAACAACAAGTAGGATATGGAAAACTGACCAAATGGATTATTATTGTGTTGATACTTTAGTACAATGATCCATGGGTTATATGTAATGTATACGAGTCAACCTCGCCTCAATCTGAGGCATGGTGTGGCTGACACCATTCATAGTGTCTCTCTTTTGTTGAAAATGGACATCATTTTAAGCGAAAACAACAAGTGACATATGAAAAACTAATCAAACGCATTCAAAATGTGTTGATACTTTAGGAAAATGATCCATGGGTCATATGTGATGTGTATGAGTCAAACCCTCCTCAATCTGAGGCACGGTGTGGCCGGCACCACTCAAAGTGTCTCTCTTTTGTTTCAAAATGACATCATTTTAAGTGAAAACATCAACTGGCATACAGAAAACCGACCAAATGCATTCGGATTGTGTTGATACTTTAGGACAAGGATCCATGGGTCATTAGATATGTGTAAAAGTGAACCCCTTCTAAATCTGAGACATGGTGTGGCCGGTACCACTCTAACTATGTCTCTTTTGTTTAAAATGGACAGGATTATAAGTGAAACGAACAACTGGCATATGAAAAACTGACCAACGCATTCGGAATATGTTGATAATTTATCGCAATGATCCATGGGTCATATGTGACATGTACGAGCCAACCCGGGCTCAATCCGAGTCGCGGTGTGGCCGGGATCACTCTAAGTGTCTCTCTTTTGTTTAAAATGGACAACAATTTAAGTACATACAGAAAACCAACCAAACGCATTCAGTTTCTATTGAAACTTTGGGAGAATGATACATGGGTCATATGTGACATGTATGAGTCAACCTCGTCTCAATCTGAGGCTTGGTGTGGCCGACACCACTCAAAGTGTCTCTCTTTTGTTTAAAATGGACTTCATTTTAAGTGAAAACAACTAGCATACGGAAAACCAAACAAAAGGATTCTGATTGTGTTGATACTTTAGCACAACGATCCATGGGTCATATGTGATGTTTATGAGTCAACCCCTCCTCAATCCGAGGCACGGTGTGGCCGACACCATTCATAGTGTCTCTCTTTTGTTTAAAATGGACATCATTTTAAGTGAAAACAAAAACTGACATACATAAAACTGACCAAACACATTCGAAATGTGTTGATTATTTAGGAGAACAATCCATGGGTCATATGTGATGTGTACGAGTCAACCCCACCTTAATCTGAGGCACGGTGTGGCCAATATCACTTTAAGTTCCTCTCTTTTGTTTAAAATGGACAACATTTTAAGTACATACTGAAAACTGACCAAACGGATTTTGATTATGTTGATACTTTAGAAAAACGATCCATGGGTCATATGTAATGTGTATGAGTCAACCCTGCCTCAATCAGAGATGTGGTGTGTCCGGAACCACTCTAAGTGCCTCTCTTTTGTTTCAAAAAGACATCATTTTAAGTGAAAATATCAACTGGCATACGGAAAACCGACCAAACGCATTCGGATTATGTTGATACTTTATGAAAATGATACATGGGTCATTTGAGACGTGTACGAGTCAACCCCGTATAAATTTGAGACACGGTGTGGCCGATACCACTCTAACTATGTCTCTTTTGTTTAAAATGGACCGGATTATAAGTGAAAAGAATAATTGGCATACAAAAAACTGACCAAATGCATTCGTAATCTGTTGATAATTTATCACAATGATCCATGGGTCATATGTGACATGTAAAAGCTAACTCGGGCTCAATCCGAGTCGCGGTCTGGCTGGGATCACTCTAAGTGTCTCTCTTTTGTTTAAAATGGAAAACAATTTAAGTACACATGGAAAACCAACCAAACACATTCGGTTTCCATTTAAACTTTAGGAGAATGATCCATGGGTCATATGTGACGTGTATGAGTCAACCTCACCTCAATCCGAGGCACGGTGTGGCCGACACCACTCAAAGTGTCTCTCTTTTATTTAAAATGGACTTCATTTTAAGTGAAAACAACAACTAGCATACGGAAAACTGACCAAACGAATTATGATTGTTTCGATACTTTAGCACAACAATACATGGGTCATATGTGACGTGTATGAGTCAACCTCGCCTCAATCATAGGTTCGGTGTGGCCGACATCATTCATAGTGTCTCTCTTTTGTTTAAAATAGACATCATTTTATGTGAAAACAACAAGTGACATATGTAAAACTGACCAAATGCATTCAAAATGTATTTATTCTTTAGGAAAATGATCCATGGGTCATATGTGATGTGTATGAGTCAACCCCACCTCAATCCAAGGTGCGGTGTGGCCGGAACCACTCAAAGTGTCTCTCTTTTGTTTCAAAAGGAAATCATTTTAAGTGAAAACATCAACTGGAATATGAAAAACCAACAAAATGCATTCATATTGTGTTGATACTTTAGGAAAATGATCCATGGTTCATTTGAGACGTGTATGAGTCAACCTCATCTAAATCCAAGATGTGGTGTGGCTAGTACCACTCTAACTGTGTCTCTTTTGTTTAAAATGGACAGGATTATAAGTGAAAAGAACAACTGGCATACGAAAAACTGACCAAATGCATTCGTAATCTGTTGATAATTTATCACAACAATCCATGGGTCATATGTGATGTGTACGAGCCAACCCGGGCTCAATCCGAGTCGCGGTGTGGCTGGGATCACTCTAAGTGTCTCTCTTTTGTTTAAAATGGACAACAATTTAAGTACATACGGAAAACCGACCAAACGCATTCGGTTTTTGTTGAAATTTTAGGAGAATTATCCATGTGTCATATGTGATGTGTAAAAGTCAACCTCACCTCAATCTGAGGCATGGTGTGGACAACACCACTCAAAGTGTCTCTCTTTTGTTTAAAATGGACTTCATTTTAAGTGAAAACAACAACTAGCATACGAAAAACCGACCAAATAGATTCTGATTGTGTTGATACTTTAGCACAACGATCCATGGGTCATATGTGAAGTGTACGAGTCAAACCCTCCTCAATCCGAGGTGCGGTGTAGCCGACACCATTCATAGTGTCACACTTTTGTTTAAAATGGACATCATTTTAAGTGAAAACAACAACTAACATACGAAAAACTGACCAAACACATTCAAAATGTGTTTATGCTTTAGGAGAACGATCCATGGGTTATATGTGACATATACGAGTCAACCCCACCTCAATATGAAGCACGGTGTGGCCAGGATCACTCTAAGTGCCTCTCTTTTGTTTAAAATGGACAACATTTTAAGTACATACGGAAAACTAATCAAACGGATTCTGAATGTATTGATACTTTAGCACAATGATCCATGGGTCATATGTGAGGTGTACTAATCAACCCTGCCTCAATCTGAGATGCGGTGTGGTCAGCATCACTCAAAGTGTCTATCTTTTGTTTCAAAAGGACATCATTTTAAGTGAAAATGTCAACTGGCATACGAAAAACCAACCAAACACATTGGGATTGTGTTGATACTTTAGTAAAATGATCCATGTGTCATTTGAGAGGTTTATGAGTCAACCCCATCTAAATCCGAGACGTGGTGTGGCCGGTACCACTCTAATTATGTCTCTTTTGTTTAAAATGGACAGGATTATAAGTGAAAAGAACAAATGGCATACGAAAAACCAACCAAACGCATTTGGAATCTATTGATAATTTATCACAATGATCCATGGGTCATATTTGACATGTAAGAGCCAACCCAGGCTCAATCTGAGTCACGGTGTGGCCGAGATCACTCTAAGTGTCTCTCTTTTGTTTAAAATGGACAAAATTTTAAGTACATACGGAAAACTGACCAAACGCATTCGGTTTCCATTAAAACTTTAGGAGAATGATCCATGGGTCATATATGACGTTTATGAGTCAACCTTTTCTTAATATGAGGCGCGGTGTGGCTGAAACCACTCAAATTGTCTCTCTTTTGTTTAAAATGGACTTCATTTTAAGTGAAAACAATAACTAGCATACAGAAAATCGACCAAACGGATTCTAATTGTGTCTATAATTTAGAAAAATGATCCATGGGTCATATGTGATGTGTACAAGTCAACCCCACCTCAATCAGAGGTGCAGTGTGGCCGACACCATTCATAGTGTCTCTCTTTTGTTTAAAATGGACATCATTTTAAGCGAAAACAACAAGTGACATATGAAAAAATGACCAAAAGAATTCTAAATGTGTTGATACTTTAGTAAAATGATCCATGGGTCATATGTGACGTGTACGAGTCAACCCCGCCTCAATACGAGGATCAGTGTGTCCGAAACCACTCTAAGTGTCTCTCTTTTGTTTAAAATGGACAACATTTTAAGTACATACGGAAAACTGACCAAACGGATTTTGATTGTGTTGATACTTTAGCACAATGATCCATGGGTCATATGTGACGTGTATGAATCAATACTGCCTCAATCCAAGGTGTGGTGTGTCCGGAACCACTCAAAGTGTCTCTCTTTTGTTTAAAATGGACAATATTTTAAGTGAGAACATCAAATAGCATACAGAAAACTAACCAAATGCATTCAGATTGTGTTGATACTTTAGTACAATGATCCATGGGTCATTTGAGACATGTATGAGTCAACCCCATCTAAATCCGAGATGTGGTGTGGTCAGTACCACTCTAACTGTGTCTATTTTGTTTAAAATGGACAGGATTATAAATGAAAAGAACAACTAGCATACAAAAAACTGACCAAACACATTTGTAATCTATTGAAATTTTAGGACAACGATCCATGAGTCATATGTTACATATAAGAGTCAAACTTGCCTCAATCCAAGTCGCAGTGTGGCCGGGACCACCCAAAGTGTCTCTCTTATGTTTAAAATGGACAACATTTTAAGTACATATGGAAAACCGACCAAACGGATTCTGATTATGTTGATATTTTAGCACAATGATCCCTAGGTCATTTGTGATGTGTATGAGTCAACCCCGCCTCAATCTGAGGTGTAGTGTGGCCAGCACCATTCAAAGTGTCTCTCTTTTATTTAAAAATCACATCATTTTAAGTGAAAACAACAACTAACATATGGAAAACCGACCAAACACTTTTGTAATATGTTGATACTTTAGGAAAACAATCCATGGGTCATTTGTGACGTGTACGAGTTAACCTCACCTCAATCCGAGGCACGATGTGGCTGGTATCACACTAAGTGTATGTATTTTGTTTAAAATGGACATCATTTCTAGTAAAAATATATGGTATAAAAAAAACCTATCAAATTATGAATTGAATTCTGGATTCCACATATAATTGTTATCTAAATTTTAAATTGAATTCTAAATAAATTGTGTATGTTTATAATTTCGTTATGAATTCTGATTTAATTATAGATGTGTATAGTTCCAGGATGCATTATATGTTAAATGTGTATGAATTTTTTCTCTATATATATGTGTTATTTGGTTATTGTTGGTACAATAATTGTATAAGTATGTGTTAGTTTATTGCGGGTACAATAATTGGAAATGATTGAAAATGAGAGGGAATGCCGGTGTCCAAATTGCACAAAAATGAGAGCTGTTGTGCAAATTGCACGTTGTTGTGCAATTTGCACAGCATAGGCTATGCCAACGGTTTCAAACCATTGGCATAGCCTCTCTGAGTATTTTTTTTACCAACTTTTCTATGAACCATTGGTAAAACTCCTTTCCCAACAATTTAGAAACCGTTGGGAAAGAATCCCTGCTTGGTTTTCCCAACAGTTCCATCCAAACCGTTGGGAAAAGCTATCCCAACGATTTGGCACAACCGTTGGGATAGGTTCATTTTTCTAACCTATCCCAATGGTTCAGTGTATACCGTTGGTAAAACCTATCCCAACGGCTTACTTCCCTACGGTTTTCAGAACTGTTGGTATAATATATACCAACGGTTCTGCAGCCTTTCCCAACGGTTCAGAACCGTTGGGAAATCCTGCATTTCCAGTAGTTCCAAAGGCTATCGTGCACACGGTCCCCAACGTTAACGCGAAGGCGTAAACGTAACAACTCCAACTTGCCACCTCAACGGCTCAAGCATGGCCAACCACATCTCTTCAAGCATTACTTCACTCACACGGTAGTGCACGCGATCACATGCCAAGGGTCCGCTACACAGTAGGACGAACCACCACCAGTACACCTTTCATATTTCCACATTTAATAAGATCACGTAAGAGGCTCTGCTCACCTGAAAAGATTACACCGTTGTAATCCTCGCGGAAAAACATGCGAGGTAGACTACTTACTCGCCTCAAACAGATATCCAATGAAAAAGTTGCCAACACTGCTTTACGCCCAAATAGCGTCCTGTGATTCCGAGTCTCGGCCCCGAAAACAATCGATTGCATCGCACCATTGCGATCCCCTTGGAAAAGTACGTTAAAAGGACTACTCACTTGATTGGAATGGATATCAAGAGAAAAATATGCATTTCGTCGCACTGTACACGAGCGGTGCTTCGTGGGACCCACATCCTGGTCCCGAAGCACAACAAAAGGATCACACCGTTGTGATCCTCTCAGAAAAGTACACAAGTTGGACTATTCACTAGTCCAAAATGGACACCTGTTGATAAAGATGAAAATCACCATCAACTTCTGAAACGGCCCTCGCGGGGCCCACACCAGTGTGCAGAATTAAAGCGAGCAGATTACAGAAATGCAACGCCCTCGGAAAAATACCCAAAAATGATTGCTCGCACGCCCCGAACGGATGTCCAACGAAAAAGTTGTAAAGCACTGCACGCAGCTCAAAAGAGGGTTTGTGGGGCCCATGCCTCAACTCTGGTTTCAACACCCGAAACCCCACTGGAAAACTCTGGCTCAACTCCAGGGTCATAACGCCACTAACGGCGTTCAAAACGGACGTCGAACGCATCTACGCCGTCTAAAACAAGACCCCCCAGAAAAACGTCAATCCGCTTAAAGGCGTGTCACGCCACCGAGGCCCAAATATCAGGAATTAAAAATTCCCAAGACCATCTCAAAAATATTATCTCGACACCAGGAAGGCACTACCGCAGACGGCACACAAAATTAACACTCGTAGCAAAAGTTACGGGTGTCCGAAGCTAAGGGGACGAATCCCTTTAGGCTGGACCGGCCTGGGCCGGCCGGTCCGCCCGGCCAGCCTGGCTCGCAGCGCCGGGGCGCGGCTCTACCGCGCATTCCACCTACAGACCGGCCACGAGGGTCGGTCATTCTTCCATGTGAAAACCCGCGATACGCGGGTCTTTGTCCTCGTGCGGGGGTCGCGTGCCGCGACCCCACGGTCGTCGCGCCTCTGCGGCTCGGCCTCGCCGCCTTGCGCGGCCAGCTCCGCCTCGCGTCGGCACCCTCGACCCCGAAGACCGCCACTACCCAAATCTCGCCACCTCTGTCTCACCCTACTACCGAACCCCCAAAGCCCGCGGTCGCCTGGACCCCCGCCGCGCCGCCGCACCCGCTCGCCGGACCACCGCCGAAAAACACCAAAACCCACAATCTTCGACGGATGACTGCGATCGACTCTGAACTCGGATTTCAATTCTGAAATATACTTTAGAAAGCTTAGAACAAATTCTATGCAATCATGGGCCTCACTCAGAAATCAATCAATAATTTGATGGTAATAATCGAGCTCAGAGTAGGTGCAGGAAATTAAAAAAGAAACGCATGATCCTACCTTGTTGGGCGTAGCCCGGAGCTTTGTCGCACGTGCCGCTACAGCACCCGCCGCTCGATGCCGCCTTGATCGAGGAGGGAGGAGTAGGAGTAGAGGTTGAGGGTGATGGGGGGGTTTCTCTAGGGGATGAAAAGGGAGGGGAGGAGTAGAAGGGGGAAGAGATGGGTTATATATAAAAATTTAATTAAAACATTTAATTAATTTAGACCCCCAAAATGACCCGCATCCGAAACCTCTGGCGCAGTCAGGATTAAGCCTCCCCTAGGGTAAACACCACATCCCAAGAACAATGGCAGTCTCAGAATTTTAATCTAAGGCTCCGTTCAAAATTTATAAAACTCAACGACCGAGGCCGCTAAATTACAAAAACGCCCCTGGCGGCATTTTTCACAGAAGGCTCGTGCCCGTGAAAGATACACCCTTCCTAAGGTAAAAGGCACGTTCCAGACTCAACGGTGCCCTTGATTTTCCAATATGAGATACCGTTTAAGAGATACTTGATTTTAACCATTAAATGAATAAATTAATTAATTTAATTATCTGTTTAACGTTCCGCTAATGGGCGAGGGGTCCCAACATCTCGCACCGACATATTTTATGTCGTTCCTAGGGTAAACACCCCATTTTGGACCCATCAATACACTCAGATTTCTGATTTAAAGCACCATTTAGGATTTATCCCATTTATTTGGCGTGCCAGGTGTGAACGCAATGAAAATTTAATTTCGGCCACACCGGGGATCGGAATCACATGTCGTCTGAAGGCGTTGCTCTGGAATAACATCAAGAATATTCCAAAGTTTTTTATAGAAAAAACTGTTTTCTTACATCATTCCCTCCTTCAATATTTTCATCCCCGAAAAGAAAAACCAGGGAACAACTCAGGGTACTAAGCCCGCACCTGGCTCTCCCGTACCCAGAGAACTCTTTCACAGTCTCGATTCACCACACACAGACCAAAGGGTTTGATCTATTCACACAAGGTCTACCCTTTCCGATGACGTGCATAGGAGCACACACACTTCTTCTCGGGTAAGCCACGCGGGAGACACCGTGCACCCACTCCAGACCTTGGGGTTAGGGCAAGGTGGTAGGGAACCTCGTCATCCCTTCGCACGTTCTCAAATGGCCCAAAGTCTCTCAAGGGTAGCTCACCTCCCCAACTGAACCCCTACGTCACACGTCATGACTGGAATCACTGTTTGGACCTGGGACAAAGCCCGGTGATTCCCTCCTTCAGAATATCCATATGTTGAAACACATAAGGATATCTGGTCAAGCAAGGTTTCATAGTCGATATCTCACAACCAAGACTCTCTTACATGCTTAGAGAGCGAAGGATTCAACATCATCGACTAAAGAAAAAGGTCCCATGCCATTTTACCTTACCAAAACAGGGTTACACTGACACCCTGCGCCACCCTGGTAACAACTTAAATAAGGAGCAGGGTGAAAAAGAATTTCACACGCACAGTCTAACAATTCTACGGAAATAAGTAGAAGAGCTGTAGAGCATACCTCTTATCACCTCATGCTCTGCAGGATCATAGACATCCAAAGCTCGTGGTTGTCTGTGGTCCCAACTATCAGCTCCCAAAGCCTGATGTAGACCGCCTAGTGGTGATGGGAGACCTCGTAAAGTCATCCCCCACTACCATCTCCTCCTACTCCTCTTCTAGCACCACCTCTCTGGGCACTACTCCGATCACGATGCTTCCTTTGCCGCGGTGGTGCACCTACTGCCTTTCCAATATTCTCAGCGTGCCTGGTCGGGCAGTCACGTGCCAAGTGACCTCGCCCATCGCAAGAATAGTACAGACACTCTACGGTATGCCTTGGTGCCCTCTGGCGCCACTGTGGTGTACGACCACACCCCTGAGTCCGGTTATCAGAAAGCCACCTACGTCGAGGTTCTGCTTGTCGATGCTCGCTAGCTGCGGCAGACGTCTCGGCTCCAATGTGCCTGATGCCACCACCTACTGTAGAACGTGAATGGAAGTTTTTTGTCACCAGTGCCTACTCTATCACCCCAGCATAAGTGGAAATACCCAAGGGTACTATGATAGAAAAAATCTCTTGGCGGAGACCCTTCTCAAACTTCTGAGCTCGAAAGTTGTCGTCGTGGACCAAGTTCGGGTAAAAACGTGCACGGTCTGTGAAACTAGCCACGTACTCGGCCACCGTCATCCCTCCCTACTGAAACTGCAGGAGATCCTAAATCCAAAAAGAGCGTAAGTAGGAGGGGAAAAACTCCTCACGTAACAACAATTGAAAGTCGCCCCATGAAAGCGGCGACTCGTCAAGAAACTGAGTCACCAGATACCACAAACGCCCAGCTGCTCCGTGGAAAAGGCTGGAGAACAAATCCACCAAAAGATCTTTCAGAATCTGCACAAGCCTAAAAAGGTGAACCACCGTCTCTAGCCAAACCTCTGATGCCTGAGGGTTTGGCTCACCACTGAACCTCAGCGGTCTCTGCCGCTGGAAGTCACGGTGCACGCTCAACCTGTACCCAAGCTCCGTCAGCTCTGCTGAAGCTGTCTGCTACTCACCAGGTGGGGGTGCTGCTACCGGCCCACCCAGAGAAGGGGACTCACATAATGGGTCTTGTATTGTGGCCTCATAGCTCATAGGGTCGTCGTTACGAACCAAAGATGGTATCCTGGCTAGCTGTCTTCGCAGAGACATCCTGAATATTATCAAGGAGTGTTGTGATCAGATGAGCATATATGTATATCACAACAAAAACAATGATGGGGAGTTGACTCAAGAAGGATAGTCAAAGACTCGATCCTATATTATGCACAAACCAATTTTCCCTGCAACAAGTGTCTCAGCATGTCGAGTGGACAAGCGGGTTATCAGGGTCCTGGTGAATGGATACGTTGGCCGCCACACCATCACTAGACTCCCTGGCCTGAGAGCCGCTCTTGAGACATGTTGACACTATTGCCCTAAATCCCAACCAATTCCTTTTTAGGGATGTCCGAACAACATCCCAAGGAATGAACCACCTCTGATACCACTTTGTCATGACCCGACCCTACCTGGGCTTGAGCCGCAACTACCCCAAGCCCGCCTCCATAGGCCAGGGGCTGGCGACCAGTGCGAAAGGCTAAACAACTTGGGGAGGACTTTGCTTAAGTACCTATACACACACATGCATCACACTCAATGAAAAAGTGTAGAGTAAAAGGTAAAGTAAAGTAAAAACTTCTATAAATAAACCATAAAAGTGCATTGACCTCTAATAGTACAAAGCAAGTGTTGAAGGTAAACTGAAAAGAAAAGGGGGAAAACACGCGCCCAACTAGAAAAGTGCCACAAACCGGCAACAGGTAAACAAAATCAAACACCTGGGAGAGTCCCACACCTGGAACTCGACTCCGACCACCGTACTCGGTCCAAGATCCCAAACTCCTAAGCTCTGCTGAAGTCACGACCAACCTGTATGTCGTCTTCAAGGGCACACCAAGTGCGGGAAAAGCCCCAGCAAGGGTGAGTATATAAATACTTAGTAGGATACCCCGAAGTCTTGAGGGAGCGACAAAGGAGGTACCGAAGGGTAAGAAGTAGATCGAATATGGAAAAGTAAAGGAGTACAACTGAGAGTGCAATAAGGAGTACAGTAGAGAGTCCAACTCAACCCAACAAGAGAAAAGAGGTAGACACGTCCAGACACAAGGAGCTGGAAACAGTGAGAAGATGAACTTCTCATCAAGTCTTCTATACCTATAGCAGGAGAGTAGAATCATCCAACCACGAGAAGCTAGACACGGAAATCACGTGGCATACCTCGCGCGTCTTCGCCTCTCCTGGAAGGAGAGTAACCAAACCCAAGAAGTGGGTACTAGAATAAGGTGTATACATATCCATATGCTCAATAAACAAGCCCGAACAAGATCGTAAGGGGGTCTCCATCCTGTATCTCAGCCCAAGAAAGTGAGTCACCAATAGTCCCAGAAGTAAACACCATCGATGCCCAGTATCCTGCACGTCTGCCCAAAACTGCAAGTCAAGGGGCTCAAATCACCACACATTGACACTATCCACTTTTGGCGGAACTGACTCGCCCGCATGGTTTTAGGTCACGTCGTAAGGACATGTATAGGTGGGAAAATCACCCCTCGTACTTGAGAGTTCTGGGGGAATGTCAAAGCACACCTTGTCACTGCCCCGTAGTCGAGAGGTCTCCTCAAAGTCGATAGGCGACCCCCTGAAAAGCCCCACTGGAGGGTAATACCTAGAATTAAACAGGTTCCCACTAGAGGGAGACCCGGAAAAAGTCAATGGGTGCCACACTACCCAGTCCCGTAAAAGGTTAATCCACTCTAGGGAGACCCGGAAAAAGTCGCTGATGAGTTCCAATGCTCAGTCCCGTAAAAGGGTACTCTACTAGAGGGAGGCTCGGAACCATCATCAGGGACCACTTCCCAACACATCTTGAGGTAAACCTGGCATCGGGGACCACTTCCCAGCCCCGCTGGAGGTAAACCCGGCATCGGGGACCACTTCCTAGCCCCACTGGAGGTAAACCCGGAACCGTTCTGGCCATCCCTACTGAATGGTACTTCTTGGTGAAAATCGTTGTACTGGTCATCCCTGTTGGATGGTAACCCACTGGCCATCCCTGCTGGATGGTACTGCTCTGGACATCCCTGCTGGATGGTACCCCACTAGCCATCCCTGCTGGATGGTACCTCACCGGCCAGCCCCACTGGAAACAACCTCATGGCCAGCCCTGCTGGAAACAACCTCCTGGGTAGAGGATTGGTGCCCGCCTAAAGTGTTGGTCACACCGAATCCACAAGAACTTTACCAGGGAACACAAAGCAACTCTGTTGTCCAAACCATCAAGAACAGATCCAGGGGAAAACCAATCAACCCTGCTGGTCGAAACCATTGTGAATAGGACCAAAGGGAAAACCCACTCAACCCTGCTGGTCAAACAAATGAGAACAGAACCAAGGGAAAACTCAACCCTGATGGTCAAACAACCGAGAATAGAGCCAGGGGAAACTCATCCCTGCTGGTCAAACAAATGAGAAAAAAACCAGGGATAAACTCAACCCTATTGGTCAAACAACCGAGAACAAAGGGACCCTCTACATCGTGAGAGGTCAAGGGTACGCAAAGTAGAACACGACACGCACATGGGGCCCACACGACGTGTGTCCCCAAGTCAACTCCAACCAAGCGCACAAACGTTCTCAGGTACAAACAACCACATGTACCTCCAAGCATTCTCATATACTCCTAGAGTATACCAAGTTTTCAGCCCAAAGGCTATCATGCACACGGCCCCCAACGTCAACGCGAAGGCATAAACGTAACAACTCCAACTTCCCACCTCAACGGCTCAGGAACGTCTAACCACATCTCTTCAAGCATTACTTCACTCACATGGGAGTGCACGTGATCACATGTCAAGGTTCTGCTACACAGTAGGATGAACCACCACTGGTACACCTTTCATATTTCCACATTTAATAAGATCATGTTAGAGGCTCTTCTTTCCTGAACAGATTACACCGTTGTAATCCTCACGAAAAAACATGCGAGATAGACAACTTACACGCCTCAAACGGATATCCGACAGAAAAGTAGCCAACACCACTTTATGGCTGAATAGCGTCCCGTGATCCCAAGTCTCGGCCCCGAAAATAGTCGGGCGCATCGCACCATTGCGATCCCCTCGAAAAATCACGTCAAAAGGACTGCTCACTTGAGTGGAATGGATATTAGGAGATAACGATGCATTTCACCGCACTTCACACGAGAGGTGCTTCATGGGACCCACATCCCGATCCCGAAGCACAACGAACAGATCACACCGTTGCGATCCTCTCGGAAAATTACACAAGATGGACTATTCACTTGTCCAAAATGGACACTTGGTGATAAAGATGGAAATCACCGCCAACTCCTAAAACGGCCCTCGCAGGGCCCGCACCAGCGTGTGGAATTAAAGTGGGTGGATTGCGCCAATGAAACTCCCTCAGAAAAACACCCAAAAACGACTGCTCGCACGCCCCGAACAGACGTCCGATGAAAAAGTTGTAAAGCGCTGCACGCAGCTCGAAAGACGGGTTGTGGGGCCCATGCCTCAACTCTAGTTTCAATGCCTGAAACAACATTGGAAAAATCCGGCTCAACGCCAGGTTCGCAACGCCACTGACGGCATTCAAAACGGACGTCGGACGCATCTGTGCCGTCCAAAACAAGATCCCCCGGAAAAATGTCAATCCGCTTAAAGGCGTGTCACGCCACCAAGGCCCTCGTATCGAGAATTAAAAAATCCCAAGACCATCTCAAAAAGATCGTCTCGACGCCAGGAAGGCACTTCCATAGATGGCACACAAAATGGACACTCGTAGCGAAATTTATGGGTGTCTGAAGCCGAGGGGACGAATCCCCTTAGGCTGGACCGGCCTGGGTTGGCCCGCGCCGGCCGGCCCGGCTCGCAGTGTCGACCCGGCTCGCAGTGCCGGCCCGCGGCTCCGCCGTGCGGGCCGGCCGTGGACCCGCGGTCCACCCATAGACCAGCCATGAGGGTTGGTCGTTATGCCGCGTGACGCGGGTCTTTGTCCCCGCGCGGGGGTCTCGTGCCGCGACCCCGCGGTCGTCTCGCCCCGGCGGCTCGGCCTCGCCGCCTCGCGCGGCTAGCTCCGCCTCACGCCGGCACCCTCGACCCCGAAGACTGCCGTCGCCCGGAGCTCACCCCCGCCATCTCACCCTGCTATCGAACCGCCAAAGCCCACGGCAGCCTGGACCCCCACTGCACCACCGCGCCCGCTCGCCGAACCGCCGCCGGAAAACACCAAAACCCGCAATCTTCGACGGACGACTGTGATCGACTCCGAACTCAGATTTCAATTACGAAATATGCGTTAGAAAGATTATAACATATTCTACGCAATCATGGGCCTCTCTTGGAAATCAAACAACAATTCAACACTAATAATTGATCTCAAAGTAGGTGCGGGAAATTAAAAATTAAACGCACGATCCTACCTTGTTGGTCGTAGCCCGAAGCTTTGTCGCACGTGCAGCTACCGCACCCGCCGCTCGATGCCGCCTTGATCGAGGAGGGAGGAGGAGGAGGAGAGGTTGAGGGTGATGGGGGGTTTCTCTAGGGGATTCAAAGGGAGTGGAGGAGGAGAAGGGGGAAGAGATGGGTTATATAAAAAAATTAATTAAAACATTTAATTAATTTAGACCCCCAAAATGACCCACATCTGAAACCTCTGGCACGGTCATGATTAAGTCTCCCCTAGGGTAAACACCACCTCCCGATCACATCGGAAGTATCAGAATTTTAATCTGAGGCCCCATTCAAAAGTTATTAAACTCAACGACCGAGGCCGCTAAATTACGAAAACACCCCTAGCAGCATTTTTCACAGAAGGCCCGCGCCCGCGAAAGCTACACCCCTCCTTGGGTAAACAGAACATTTCGGACTCAACAGTGCCCTCAGTTTTCCAATATGAGATACCGTTTAATAGATACTTGAGTTTAACCATTAAACGAATAAATTAATTAATTTAATTATCCGTTTAACGTTCCACTAACGGGCGAGGGGTCCCAACGTCCCGCGCCAACATATTTTATGTCATTCCTAGGGTAAAAACCCCATTTCGGACCCATCCGTACACTCAGATTTATGATCTGAAGCACCATTTAGGAGTTATCCCTTTTATTTAGTGTGCCCCGTGTGAACGCACTGAAAATTTAATTCCGGCCACACCGGGGCTCGGAATCGCTTGCCGTCTGGAGGCCCTGCTCTGGAATAACATCAAGAATATTCCAAAGTTATTTATAGCAAAAAACAGGTTCTTAAATATACCCCATCATTAGGTATTAAAAATAAAATAGCACAACATAGGGTAGATTCTTGAACAAAAGTGAGAGAGAGGATCCCTTACGAAAACTCGGCAGCCTAACGGCATCGCTTAAAATTTTATAAAATGAAATGATGAGAAAAAAAGGGTATCTCATCATATTGAAATCAAAAGGATAGTAAGAAGAATAAATAGAATCAAACCCCAACATATGAGAAAGTAATTTCAAATAGCTAACATAAAATAAGTGTCGACTTAAAGAAGAGAATGAAGGATTCCCTTACCTTGTAGAATAACTCCTAGATCTTGAAGGATGGGACCTTGGGGGCTTAGGGAAACCTTGGGAGGACTCCTAGAGAGGTAAAACCACCAAAGATTTGAGGATGAGGGATTTGGAATGAAATAAAACGAATGGATGAGTGGGTATTTATAGAAAAAGAGAGGTAATTGTTTAATAATTCCAAAGGGATACCTCATTAGTGGTTTTTGCCAAACCATGGGCCTTCCCATGGTATTTTCCCATGGTTTTAGACACTTGAGACACCTCATGTCATAAGTTACTATACACAAGTCGACAATAATTTTATATTTAATTATTACATCATTATGATGTCATTAAACTACCGAAAACTCAAAACTGTATTTTAACTATTCATGAAAAATTCATGTATTTTAGAAAAATACCAAAATTTTACCCTAACCATTTTTCGACGTTTATAATTCAGAAATGAACTCCATTTTTCAAAATTAATTTTCTAAATATTATTAATTTAATATTTAAATAAATTCATAGTTAATTCGAAAAATAACAATCTTAAAGGTGTAATTAGTTTTATTTCTCCTTGAAAAACTAATTAAGATCTCATTATCTTATTGCCTTAAGAAAATAAAATAATATCATTATTTACTATTCATAAGGGCCATATTAATATTCATAAGTGTTTGTTACTATTCATCAAAAAATCAAGTTGGTTCTATCAGACTCCAAATGACTTACTGGTCACAACTCTAGATGACCGTTTTTCGAAATTCAAAACATAGAAGTGGAAAATTTATGTTTAATGGGTAGATTATAAGTTTATCCTAATGTTTTGATTCAGAAAAGACATAGTGATTCATGAAATATAGGTTATGAATAGAATGTATTTAATAGAAACATACCATAAAATGTTTGGGGTGTTACATTATTCCCTCCTTCGAATAATTGTGTCCTCGCAATTCAATTCATAACCACAAAAGAAAGCTCTCTGATGTTCTTACCACATCTCTCATTGTAGAGGATCCTCATGTGCATTCAGTGGAAAACCCAAATTGATGCTCAACTCCTCTAGTTATATGACCCAGACACACCTCGAACAGAAGGGGTTGAACTCTTGCATCGAACACTCAGGCTTCCAGAGGGAGGCTCAAATGGTAGAAGGTTTGGAAATGTCCGAATGGACAAACACACGAAGAACTCATCGAACTATTTCTCGACTGGGTACATCTAAGTCATAGACATTGTTGTACAGGCTAAAACTGAGGAGTTGGTACATGTTTTCCACACAAAGGTTTCCCTCCAAAGTATCCTCTTAAAAACATAACCTGGCCGTGTAGTTCTGGCCTAGGGTGAAACATAGGAAAATCCCTTCATGGTATTTTCCTCTTCGCCTATAATCGGCCAATTGTGTCGTGGCTATGCGATAGTAAATGGAAGCATTCCCTTGACAGGTGCGGAGAATTTCCAGACTGTTTGTCACTTCATATAGTTGTTTATATGTTTTTCGCAAGTTTGCAAGAGGTAGGTACTCCTCTTCACAGGTTTTGATCGCAATAATCTCCAATACCTCCACGGGAAGAGATAACATATGGGTTTGTCCTTCCATATGAAAATTTATTATGAAAGTTCACTTAGTGATACTTATTCAAAAGTATAACTGATGAAAGGATAACAAAAATAAGAGGCAACAAGTTTTTTTCTTATATAACCACTGGTTCAAAAAGTAAAAGAAGGCTAATGGTTTCCCCAGTCCCCCAATACATGAATCCCCAAAACTAGTTCAAAGATTTCAATCTCCCAAAACCATATGCAATACTAGACACACGTCACTCCTGAAGTCCCTTTACCGGGAACACCACTGATGCTAGGGTGCTAACGACCTCAGGTGGATTCCTAAGGTAGTATTCACCTGCTCGATTTCCTTAGCCCAGACACACTGCAGACAGCTAGGGTAGAATATGTACTTAAAGCACTCTGGATTCCATAGAGAGACACGAGAAGTGTGGAGGTCAGAAATTTCAGTGTGGACTAAATCCCTATAATTCCCACGCACCACATCATTATTGAAGATATTGATGTCATAAAGTTCTCCTTACATACTAAAACTCAGGACCTGGAATAGGTAGGCCGCTTGATGGTCACCATCCAAAGCAGCTTCTAGAAATTTACCCACAGCTCAGTAGTTATCAGCCAAAGTGAAACATAGAAAAAGAGCTTCATGATACTTCCCTCTTTTCCTATATGCAGAAAACTATGCATATGAAATACAGTAATAGACCAGATTTCTTCCTTGGTAAAGATAGATAATTTTTGGACGATTCGATGCCCGATGGAGTAGTTTACAAGTCAAACATAAGTTATCATAGGGTTAGTCCTCTTCAGAGCATGTCTTGATAATTATAGTCTCTAACAGCTCGGTAGGTAGTGATAAAATATTGGTTGGTTGACTCATATCTTTTATCTGAAAATTTTTAGTAAATCAACTTCCATTATGAAAAATCCATTTTAAACAAAGTTATTTGTTTTATATAAAAACATATAAAAACAAAGAATAAAACATCATTCATTTAAACATGATCTATAAAACTCAAGAAATTACGCAATTTCTTGCTTCATTTCACAAAACACTAGTATGGACTTCCTAATGTCCTCTAAGATGAATCCTCATAGATTCCACTGATGATGGGGATTTCCCCAGTTTTCAGACAAACAGATCCCCAAAGCGATTCTAAATTCCTCTATCTCATTGGTCCATATGCAACGTGTGCAACTAGGGTCAACCACGTGTGGACATCTAGAATTCAAATTGAGAGAAGCATGTTTGGTATCAAGTTGATCAACATCAGTATGAACTTGATGTTGATAATAAAAATGGGTAGTCTTGTTCTCAAGGAATTCAAAGTCCACAACTCGACCATGGAGTTCGTAGGTCAAAATCTGACATAGATATGCTTCCCGGAGGTTGGCCCCTTGTGCAGCCTCCTCAAAGTCCTCAAGAGAAAAGAAATTATTGGCTAGGGTAAAATATTTAAAGATACCCTCGAAGTATTTCCCTTATCCTACATAGAATGGTAATTGTGCACTCATCATGAGGTAATATACGAAACCTGCTCCATGGTGAAATTGGAGTACACGAGGAGAGTTGGATACTCGGTAGAGGGTTTTGCATGATAAATGAATATTTTCAAAAGTCTCGTAGTTTTCTACATAGGATTTTCCCACTATGGTATCTAATACTTCTTTTGGAAGAGACAAAAGGCAATTACTTTCGTTTTCCATCTGAAAATTAAGAAAACATCATTCTTAGTATTGTTTAATTAAGTTTTTCATTATTCAGTTCTGGTTTTCCAGAGTTATCCAAACTGAATCCTCTAAGGAAAATTTACATTAAACTCCTTCATAATGGATTATAAATAAAATATTAATTATCCTAAGCATATACCCCGGGAGTGTTGTAACCAAGAGTGTAGCAAGGCCCATTGTCATGTACCAGTTCCCGTTCGAGTCTAGATCAAAGCGGTGTTTTTGGGTTTTACACCTAGATAAATCTGTGCCAGAGTCGCCTCTACATGATCATATCCAGACAGGGATGTATTTGCTAGAAATATTCACATAATCTATTACTTAAAAAAATACCAGGAAATTCTTACATGTTTATCCTCAAAGGATTATCTTAGGGACTCTTCCCTAATCTATGTTTTCTAAATCTAGTTCCCAAGTTTCCTACTAAACTTCCTATGATACCAACTGTAACACCCCGACCCCTCTAGGATGGAGCCGGTTCATTACTTGTGGTATTGGAATAGTTATAAGGAATGAAAATCCTAAATTAATGATAAGTTTATTAGTCTTGAAGAAACTAGATACATAGATGTTACTCAAATTACGTTGGAAAAGTTTTCAAAATACAATACATAACAAAACTAAAAACTGCATCCACAAGAACTCAATAAATGATCTCCTCTTTGTCACCTGTTGAAAGTAAAAAATGAAAGGGGTGAGCTCAAACGCTTAGTAAGGGTTACAAATAGCGGAATCATGAGTACAATAATAAGTGAATCACAATCAATCTGACATAATCAATATGGCATAGTGAATAAATGAATAACTAATGCCATTAATAAACTGAGAATGAAACTGCATCCATAGATTTTATCATAGTGAAAACCTCATGGATAATAATAATAACTGATAACGAATAAAGAGAATGGTTATTAATTGGACTTCATGTATCTATCACATGAAACCATAATACCATAAAAACGGTTTAGTTTTATGGGTAGAAACCCGTCTGATTTTTTGGAAATAAACTCGAAGGGTCTGTCGCCAACTGATTTGTCTCATGAGACCTACCGATGCATAGAGGGGATATAGTGGGCCCCACTCACCACTGAATTTCCAAATCATTCTTTATACATTGATTCAATACAAGAGAAATATGTCTTTTCAATATCTGTATAGAGTAGAGTATACGGATTCATGAATATTTCCATAATTAAAATAACTTTCCAAATAAACACCATATGTAAAATGGTATACGGTTTAGACAACAAACATATCCATGATATGAGATTATGGATATTTAATATGAATATACTTTCAAATGAAAATTGATCTCAAATGGGTAGTAGGTACACCACATAAGGATTATTAGGTGCACAATAAAAAGTTAGTCACAACAAAATAGTTGTTGAGACAAAGTCTCTTACCACAATGTAATCAGTCGAATCATAAGACCAGAACTTAATAATCCTCAAATGAATCATTGAATAACATGAATATAAAGAGAATTGTGTTATTATATATCAAATGGCAGTACACATATATTGAATATAAGAAATAATTGGTGAATAATGGAAATCTCACAAAAATGAAAGTGAGATGAGAAACCCCTTACAAACATTTCGACATGGTAACGAGTGTTCTTGCAAGGGCTTAATGAGAGGTAAAAGGTTATACCGTTATTTATATATCATGATGGTAGTGTAGGTCAGGTGAGAAAATATACCCCATCATTAGGTATAAAAAATAAAATATCACAACATAGGGGAGATTCTTGAACAAAAGTGAGAGAGAGGATCCCTTACGAAAACTCGACAGCCTAACGGCATCGCTTAAAATTTTATAAAATGAAATGATGAGAACAAAAGGGTATCTCATCATATTGAAATCAAAAGGATAGTAATAAGAATAAATAGAATCAAACCCCAACATATCAGAAAGGAATTTCAAATAGCTAACATAAAATAAGTGTCGACTTAAAGAAGAGAATGAAGGATTTCCTTACCTTGTAGAATAACTCCTAGATCTTGAAGGATGGGACCTTGGGGGCTTAGGTAAACCTTGGGAGGACTCATACAGAGGTAAAACCACCAGATATTTGAGTATGAGGGATTTGGAATGAAATAAAATGATTGTATTAGTGGATATTTATAGAAAAAGAGAGGTAATTTTTTAATAATTCCAAAGGGACAACTCATTAGTGGTTTTTGCCAAACCATGGGCTTGCCCATGGTATTTTCTCATGGTTTTAGCCACTTGAGACACCTAGTGTCATAAGTTACTGTACAAAAGTCGACCACACTTTTATATTTAATTATCACATCATTATGATGTCATTAAACTACCAAAAACTCAAAACTGTATTTTTACTATTCATAAAAAATTCATGTATTTTAGAAAAATCCCAAAAATTTACCCTAACCATTTTTCAATGTGTAGAATTCAAAAATGAGCTCCATTTTTCAAAATTAATTTTCTAAATATTTTTAATTTAATTTTTAAATAAAGTCATGGTTAATTCAAAAAATAACAATCTTAAAGGTGCAATTAGTTTTATTTCTCGTTGAAAAACTAATTAAGATCTCATTATCTTATTGCCTTAAGAAAATAAAATAATATCATTATTTACTATTCATAAGGGTCATATTACTATTCATAAGGGTTTGTTACTATTCATCAAAAAAACAAGTTGGTTCTATTAGACTCCAAATGACTTACTGGTCACAACTCTAGATGACCGTTTTTCGAAATTCGAAACATAAAAGTGGAAAATTTGTGTTTAATGGATAGCTTATAAGTTTCTCCTAATTTTTTGATTCACAAAAGACATAGTGCTTAATGCAATATAGGCTATGAATAGAATTTATTTAATAGAAGCATACCATAAAATGTTTGGGGTGTTATAATCCGAATGTGTCTGGTCGGATTTCCATAGGTCAGTTGTTGTTTTCACTTAAAATTGTTTCCATTTTAAACAAAAGAGAGACACTTTGAGTGATATCGGCCACACCGTGCCTTGGATTGAGGTGTAGTTGACTCGTACACATCACCAACACACCCATGGATCGTTCTTCTAAAGTATCAACACAATCCGATTGCTTTTGATCAGATACGAAGGTATTTTGGAGATTTTACTGGTTTTTCTTATCCAAAGCCCAAAGAAAAGTGGTTCATCATTCTTGCATGTTTCTGGTGCATTTCATATGTTAAAATGGGAAAATAGCTCATTGGAGAAAGGATGTTTTATTTAATAACAATTACAATTTTCCTATGAACATTTACATACAACAAAGTTTCATCTTTTTATCCCCTTAACCCCTCTCAAAAATGAGCACCAATTGTACATGTTCCCAAGTCAGATCTTCATGATATTTGTATACAATCTTACATCACGTATATGGCCCACTCATTTCTAAACAAATCTATATCGTCTTGTGAGTATGATGCTATTCGACAGTTAGATTAGTACTGCAAAATATATAAATAAATAATTAATAAATTAATTAAATGAAATAGTAGTTGTTTTTTAAAATATCTCTTTAGGGATGCTAGTTTGTTGATGAAAAATGATCTCTTTAATAAATTTAAAAACATAATAACCACAATCATTATCGTTTTTTTGTTTTAGACACTGTAAAAAATGTGATCAGTACAAGAATAAGTAACTTGTGTTGATATGTGTTTGGATGGTGAAATTGTATTATATATACCCTGATATTTGTCGAAACATAGTACTTGCTCGCCTCCTTATGATTAGCCCCTGTCCTAATTCCTTTTTTTAGACGATAATGATACACCACCCTATCATAATATAATCCTCAGTAAAAGATAATATAAATTATATTACTTGATGTTTAGACCTAAAACGTAGGATGTAGTGTCATACATATTCACAAAATCTATCATGTGTGGTCGGCTTATCGGATATCCTTGCATTGAATCTAGAAAATAAATCTTTGGAGTATCCAAGTTCACCGCAATTAGCAGCCAATGTTGCCTAAAAACACAAAAAGGAATAAGTAATAAAAGAAGTGAAAATATAATTAATATGCTTTAATCATAGATTTTTACCCCTGTATGGTTGGTATTAGGAAGATTTTATCATCTGTAATCTTGCTTTCAAATGTTTTCAGCAATCCGTTCACTATTTAATCCTTTTTTGATGGCTCTAATTTTGTTAGATGTGTTGATGTGGTATGAGGACTAATGAGACCGAATTTTGGATCATGGGGAAATTCCTTCAACTATTTTTCATATATACGTCTATCAATAATATAAAATGCATTTAGTCATAATTTTCACATTATATCAGCTTTTAAAAAATCAATTCATGAAAACATACCTCATATATAAATTTACAACTATGACGCATAGCCAACCGTTTTCAAGGATCTCATTTACATTTTCACCAGCAATGAAATCTTGACTTTCCTCTCTGTATATATTCTTTTTGAAAACCACTATATGAATACTACCACCTCTTAACTTTGTATCCACATGAGTCTTCAATGCTAATAAATGTGGAAAGAGAACAAGTGGTGTTATTGTGCTTTTAGTAGATCTTTGGGATCGGTTGGTCGATCCTTTAAATTCTTTTGAGCCAACGTTTCTTATCACTCCCTTCCCTTTCTCTATCTATAATAACATTCATTGGTTCATACCATTTTTTCATTAATTGTTAAAGGTTTAGCTTGAAAAAAAAAGGAAAAAAATACCTCTTTTTCCCCATGTACTCTTACAAGTTGTGACGACCATGCAATTAATATCTCAATAGCCTTTTTTACCATATGAATATCATCATCATCAAGTGGAATAGGTAGCTATGAATTTGGCTCATGAGATATAGTAATCATCACCTTCAGATGATCTTTCAGAAGTGGTCTATTATGCAGCTTGTCCTCTGGGATGTTGAACACTGTAGCCCTCGCTACAAAGTGATAGGTAGGTATTGAAAGATATAAATCACATTCATTATCACCCTGTAGAAGATCAGTACAGGAAAAGTATCAGTGTTTGTCTGATTCACATTTCATGGGAACAATTATTAGAATATTGATTACCACGACTAAGATAGCTCTTTGAGGGGAATGGGTTACCTTAAAGCTGGTGGGGGTGGGGTGGGATATTTACACTCTGGTTGTTCTTGAGTTGTGTCTTCTCCTTACTTCCCACCCATAAAAGTTTCTAGCAACTCTCCCTACCGTTTAAATCATTCTTAAAGAGTTGCTAGTCTTTCACTCATTTGTTTCAATTTTTCATCTCTATCATTCATTTATTTTTTTTCTCATAATATACTTAGGGTGTCACCCCAAACCCCGCACCTCTGACATGACCGTATTATTTTGGCCGCTTCAAAGTCGTTGATAATAGGTCTGAATCTGCTACAGGAGTAGCTAATTCCTAACGGATACAGGAAAATAACTAATTATTTTTATGCAATAGAAATTTAAAACAAATCTTTTTATCGTCGCGTCATACTTACACATATTTCCCACACTTTTTGTTTTTTTTTCATCTACTAGCTTCCCTTCCTTATTTGCAGGTGCCTCCTTCCATATCACATGACATGGGATAGAAGTGTCTTTGGTTTTAGACTCATCAATCTACGTATAAATATATAAAGATAATTATGATGTTGTTTCTTGGAACCTAACAATATTAATGTAAATATAAAATACGTACCATTTTCTTTTCTAGTAAAGCATACCCCATCCTTGATTTACGATATGGGTATATTGGTTTTGATGCACGTTCCTTATTTTCAGTACTGAGTTTATGTTTCATAAATGAAATATTGACAATAAAAGTGATGAATACACGTATCCTCAAACAACGTATTATCACACACAATGTACCTGAAACTTCTCATCCCCACGGCGGCCAATAAATGCATCTCATGCTTCTTGGGATATCAGGTGATCATAGACAAGGGGTGGGTGCAGGTTTATTTTACCTTTGGAATCTTTCAAATGACATTTTGTTAAAATAGTGTGAAAACCTCGATGAATCCTTCCTGAAAGCCTTATTACATAATTCTTGTGTGAATAATATACTATAAATGTACTCTATAAGAGATTGAGAAGAGTAATATGTTGTTTCATTATTTTATTTGCTAGTAAATTAAATAAATAATATCATAGTGTTACCATAATTTCTTCCCAGATCACAGTCTTCAGCCCGGACACAACATGGTGCCATGAGTCTATGTCAATCGGCACGCATTACTGAGTGACGATTACAATGTAACTACTAAACATATCCTTGTTGGGATTCACATGTTGGCCTCATGAATTCCATCCGACATCAAATTTGATGCCTTTGCTTTTCGCCTTAAGAACCTTGGCTAACACCGTCAAACTACGACGCACCTGTGTTTTCTGCGACATCAGTACTTCATCCCCGACCATTTCATCGATATCAACATCATATATAAGTTCATCTGGAGTGGTAGCAACGGCATGTGCTGATGGTTGTTGGACCTCAACACTAGGACCAGCAACAAGTTCAGAAATTTGTTGTTGCTCTGCACTGTGAGCAGCCGCAGCAGAAGCAGTAGCAGCAGTAGCAACAACAGCTTTAGAGACTTATTCAGCCTTGAGGTTAGGAGCACTAGAACGTGCAGAAGTCATTATATGAAAAAGTGTTTGAACAGTTAATTTAGATTATATAAATTTAGTAATGATAAGATAATAACATGAGATAACAAGATCTATATTACAAAAAATATATAACATGTTTATTGAAATCTCTTTCTTTTTTTCAAAGGCTGAAGGGATTTGAAACCTCTATAAATTATCCAAATCCCTTCATTGTGGTCTCCTATAACATACCAAACATCATCTCCATTGGTACTGTTGTGAAATGATTGCGACGTACCACTGAAAGGATCGTCCTCAACTAAATTTTCATCAGAACTTTCAGTAGTTTTGGATGATAATAGAACAATTGACCACTTTCGGTTTGTGGGATCTAGAACATAAAAAACTTGTACCGCTTGTGATGTCATTATAAACTGTTCTTCTTTGTACCCTTCTTTACTAAAATCAACTTTCACAAATCCCCATTCATCTATTTTAACACCACTATTGTTATCAATCCATTTGCATTGAAAAATCATCAATTGGAATGTCGTATAATCCAACTTCCATATTTGGTTGATAATGCCAAAGTATGATATATTTGCATAAATTGGATTTCTTTCCTTACTACCAGAAACATGCATCGCTTCATCCACAAGTGTAACTGCACTATTTTGCATGGTAATGTTTTCATCATGTTCATCTGTATAGAATGTATAACCATTAATTACATAACCATTGTAAGATAATACATACACACTTGATCTGGAGGCTAGCCATCGAAGTCGTTTTGAAATTGAATTCATATTTTCATCTAACTCCTTAAAAATATGGTCCTAAAACCATCCTGTAAACTAGTGATTATGTGTATTTGATATCCATTTTTCATCCCTTGATGGATTCAACTTCCTAAGAATTTCTTTCACTACTACAAATACGGGCAAGGGAAGCACCCCCTTATATCAACGCTAAGCAAAACTGCTGATAAAGGTTACCCTATATCAGTGCTAAAATTTTAGCACTGATAAAGAAACTCTGTATTAGCGCTACAATTTTAACGCTGATACAGGGATTCTTTATCAACGCTAAAATTTTAGCACTGATACAGGGTAACCTTTATCAGCGCTAAAATAGCGCTGTTAAAAAGACCCTTTATCAGTGCTAGAAAAGATCTGATAAAGACTCCCTGTATCAGTGCTAAAATTTTAGCACTGATACAGTTAGGATTTATCAACACTAAAATTTTAGCGCTGATAAAGGTAGTCTTTATTAGCACTTTTTGAGCACTGATAAAACCTTAGTGCATTTTTTTATAAATTTGGTCGCACAGTGCCCTCATTTTATCGCGACCTAAAGCTCTCGCGGTACTAGAACCCTGCGACTCCACTCTACCTCCCCCTGAGATCACATTGTTGGACCTCTTCCGCCCTCGTTTCTCATTGCCGGACCTCTGTCGCCCGCTGATTTCGCGTTGCCGGACCTCTGCCGCCCTCAAGCTTCAGTTTTCTGGACCTCCGTCACCCGCAACGCTTTCAAGCTTCGGTTTTTCGGACCTCCTTTAAGGCATATTTTCCAAATCTTTTTTCAATATTGTTCTCCTCTCCCATTTGTATATCATTTTTTTAACATTCTTTTTTATTCTATGGGTGAGTATTATGGATTGACTGATTGAAGAAAATGAACCATACTTGATGGAAAATGATGTAAAGGGGATGATTCACATGTGTTTACTAATTTTCATTATATTTCTCAATAACATGGTGCTTGTTTACTTTTATTGTTGAAAATCATCATTGTTTTTTGGTGGGGTTGTTTGAGAAGTTTTTTGTTAGTTTGGTTGTGATAGATTCCATTGGGGGAAAATGTGAGATGGTTGAGGTGGTAAATCGTGCAGTGGGGAAGCATCAACCTTTCCATTGTTAAAAATATGTAATGAGTGGGTTATTGTGGGATATGACATCATTAGTTGATATGGGTTTTCCTTTTAGTTTCCTAGTGACATAGAATATAGTTGTTAATGATGAAATTGAAAAGGGTTTGGTGGGAATTGAATAACTTCATGGATAAAAATGAAATGGTGGCTATAAAACTATGCTCACCCCCTACGCGATGAGTGTATCAGGTGGTTCCCTCTTCTAAAATTCAAATATGTGAGTTCCTTTACCGAGATATAAACCTATGACCACTCTTAATTCAGGAAACATCCAACTCTAGGTGATAATCCTAGGTTTCCTTAGGTGACGAGAATATGAAGTCCCTATGTTATGGGAATATGAGATCTTCTTTATCTCCCAAATAATGTTCCCTTGATTATACCTCATGAGATTATAAATAGATTCATTAGGGTATATGCCTAAGAATCCCCTAAGTGATGATCATAATATCTCTTATTCATCTCCTAGGTAATGATCCTAGGATTATACCTCACATGAGGAGCATGAGATTCCTTAGGCGATGTGCCAAAGAATCCCCTATGTGATGAGCATACGATCTCTAAACACTTCCCTTAGTAGATTATCTTATGTTCTTACCTAGTGTGATAAGAACACGATTCATTAGTTGATGAATATAGAAATCCTTATGTGCTATGAATATATTTTATGAACCAAATTGGTGTAGATTCCTCACATGAAAAAGGTGATCCACCTTTTGTAATGAGCATAAGATTATAGAGGTTATAAGACTTGAATTCCTTCTACAATAAGAATAAGTTACCAATTATCAATCATGGCATGACTCATGTATTACAGATAATACACCTCATGTCATTAGCTAATGAAAAATTTATAACCTCAATTTTAGATGAATTTTATAGTTTATCAATACACTCATCACCATTATTATATTCAACTAAAAGTATATTCCCTATAACTAGAATAATAATTGTAATTAACTTGTGTCCACTAGAGAGTAGAACCAAAAACTAGATTCAGAAACATGTCTTATATCTGGAATAGAGACCCAGAATAGGAATCATACTCCAAGAAGGAAACTATAGAAGGAATATCTAACATCCCATATTCCCATTCCAATCAAGGGGACAATATTATCAACCATGGAGGTGGACTCTTTCCACCTTTGGAAATAGGTAAGGTAGGTTATGAGGATTGTGGCTAGCCCAAGAAACAGATTCAAGCCTGAGTGATTTCCCCAGTAGAGGCATCAAAAAATTACCCATGAGCCCAAATATCCAATTCAAATGGGCCTTATTCTATGGGAACCATACATATTAGGCCATACTCTAAATGAAAACATTCCCACACATATAGGACCATATTCACTAAGTGTTCCATACTCCTACTAGTTGAAAAAACCCTATTCCACATAGATTCATATTTTTTGTGAATCCAAAATACACTCATTAGGCTATATCCCCTTTAAGTTAGACCAAAAATGTCTTATCACACATATTTATCATACTAACTTTCACTTGGTATCATTAAAAAAATCATATATACAACTTGATGTTAAACTATATCAATTATTTATTATTAGAAGTACATTGCACATGGTTGTGGTAAATACCCTCGGTGCATTCACTAACCCATGACATGTTGGAGGATGGTTTTAGGGGGTCACTACACTATAATCTACTAACAAATAGAGGGGTATAAATGGGTATAGGCCATGAAATAGTGTTATCAAAGAATTTTATTAGGAGATATGATGGGGTTTGATGTTAGGAACATTTGAGGATTTCAATAGTTTGGTTTAGAAATTATTTCATTTGAATTCATTAGTATGTTTTGGGTGTACCTTTCCTTAGGTTTCAAATTATGCTCTTAGTGGTTCTTCATGGTTAGTGGTTGTAGTCTCTTATTTGGGTGAAGGGATGTGTTCTTAGTATATTTCCATCTTATGATGTTCTTCATGGTTAGTGGTTGTAGTCTCTTATTTGGAGATGTATGATGTTCTTGGTGAGGGCCACTATCTAGTTAGTGGTGTCGTTGTATATGAGAAAGCATCGATGTAGTTGGAGATGTATGATTTTCTTCATTTGAGTAGACTCATTCAGATTCCAAGTGGGTGTTTCTATACTATATCTTCTTTTTGGGATTCATGTGTTTCATGAATTCATATTTTATCCATTTGAAGTTAGTTAAACATGTTTTGATCATTTTGAAGCACAAAATAACCCTATTAATGAAAATAATATATGGAATGGATGGTATATTGTTGTGAATTAACATTTTTCATTGAAATAAATTAGGTTTCCTTCTACCATTGGTGGATTTGATATTATAAATGAAAATCATGGTTTAAAATAAAGATAAGTTGATTCTTTAAATAAAATTACAAATGGTTTGGCATGTGTTTGTTTATTGAATTTTTTTGGGAATGATTTCCAAAATAAATTAAAATGTCTTGTTTTTAAATGGTTTATGGTATTGGTATTTTAAAAAATTGAGGGGGCTTGATTTTACTTTTGAACAAAATACCTTCGATCCCGACCACCATCCATTGTTTTTTGGGGTGACTTTAATGTCACTTCCAACCCAAAGGAAAGGAAAGGTAGAAGCCCATTCCAGAGGAAGGACATCATGGAGTTTGTTCAGTTCATGGCTGGTAAGGGCCTCATTGATCTCAGCTTCTCAGGTGATAGTTTCACCTGGTGCAACAACTGTAGGGGCCATCACCGCTTGTGGAGTCTATTGGATAGGTGTCTAGACAACATGAAAGCCACTAACCTATTCTCAAATACCATGTTTTTTCATCTGGTTTGGGGTATTTTTATTCACTCCCCCTTTTGGTTTCTATTTCTTCTTGGCATGATCATCAGGAATGATTTCACTTCCACCAGTAGTGAGTATTTAGGCATGATGATATTGAATGTAGGGAAGAGACCAAGGAGTGGTAGATGTATCATTCTTGATTATTCTTGTGTTTGGTCTGGGGTGATTTGAGGAAACTATAATGAATCTAAAGTAATTATATTTAATGAAGATGAATAAATACTAATGGTTAGGCTCTATTAATCTCCATTTTTATAAGGAAGTGGTTCTCTTATACTGTATTTGGAATTCTTTTTTTGTGTACTTGAACCATAAATACTAATATTTGAGATTCAAATAGGATGGAGATGAATAAAGATTGGATGGATGCTAATCGTTTAACAATAGAGTACGAGAATGGAGTGAAAGAGTTCATCAAGTTTGCAAAGGATCATGCAAAGGATCCTTCTCAAATCCTTTGTCCGTGTTTATGTTGTTGTTATTCTAGACTACTTACTCCAGAGGATTTGTAAGATCATTTGATATGTCACAGAATAGATCTGAGTTATAAATGTTGGAATAAACACGGAGAAAAAGATAATGTAGCTACTGGCTGGGATAAAACTGCATTTTATGGATCGTCAGATATGAATACAAATACGGATAATGAAGAAGACCGTATGGAGGATGTGATTATAGATGTCAATGATGATGAAGATCGTATTGAGGAAATGACAAATACAATTCAAGGTGAACTCTGTGATTGCCCAAAATTGTTTGAGAAGTTAAAGAGTTGTGCAAAGACGCCATTGTATGTTGGTTGCACTAAGTATACAACATTGTCATCTATACTGAAGTTGTATAAATTGAAAGCAGGCAACGGATGGAGTGATGTCAGTTTTACGGAACTACTTTCTCTCTTGAATGACATGCTCCCAGAAGATAATGAGCTCCCAAGCCGGACATATGAAGCTATACGAATGCTACGCTCGATGGGAATGATTTCTGAAAGAATACATGCCTGCCCGAAAGACTGTATATTGTTTCGAAAAGAGAACAAATCACTTACCGAATGACCAAAGTGTGGTGCTTCTCGATACAAGAAAGATAAATCCAATCCTACGAAAGTTTTATGGTACTTTCCAATCATTCCAAGGTTTAGGCGTCTATATGGAAGTGAAGAAACTGCAAGACAATTGTCATGGCATGTGGATAAAAGAAATAAAGATGGGTTATTATGTCATCCGGCCAACTCTCCTCAATGGAAGAAAATTGATCATGAGTATCCTGAATTTGGAAAAGAGCCGAGAAACCTTCGTCATGCGTTATCTACAAATGGAGTGAATCCTTTTGGTTTTCAAACCATCACTCATAGTACATGGCCTATTATGTTGGTAAATTATAACTTGCCACAATGGTTATGAATGAATCGGAAATTCATCATGTTATCTATGCTTATATCAGGACCAAAACAACCAGGTAACGATATTGATGTTTATCTGTATCCTTTGATTGAGGATTTGAAGTTATTGTGGGACTCAGGTGTAATGTTGTATGATGCTTATAAAATTGAATACTTCACATTGAGAGCGATGTTGTATGGGACAATAAATGATTTCCCTGCTTATGGAAATTTTCCAGGATACAGCATTAAAGGAACTCAAGGGTGTCTCGTGTGCGAAGAAGATACATAATCAATTAGGTTGAAACATTCATCGAAATCTGTGTTTCTAGGACATCATAGATTTCTACCTCGTCGGCATAAGTACCGATCTAGGACGACATCATTCAATGGAAGTTCAGAAAAACGTGCAACACCGTCTCCACTAATAGTTGATCAGCTGTTTGAGAAAGTAAAAGATCTGAACACTATTTTTGGTAAACCATTTTCAAAAAACCTTATGGAAATCGGTTGGAAAAAGAGATCAGTTTTTTTTTTGAATTACCATACTAGAATTGTTTGTACATCATACATTTTCTTGATGTGATGCATGTGGAAAAAAATGTATATGATAGTGTTATCGGAACATTGCTAAATGCCCCTAGCAAAACAAAATATGGAATTAAGGCAAGGTTGGACATGGTTAACATGGGAATATGAGAAGAGTTGGCTCCCGTGATGGGTGAAAATCGAATGTTTCTTCCTCCAGCTGCTTATACTCTTTCTAGGGCAGAGAGATATCAGTTTTAAAACTTCTTCAATGATGTAAAGGTTCTAGAGGGGTACTCATCAAATATCAAGAACATTATTTCAATGAATGATTTGAAGTTAAAAGGTTTGAAATCACATGATTTTCATGTTTTGATGCAAGATCTAATTCCTATAGTTTTACATTGAATTTTTTCCAAGGATGTTCATTATACATTAACCAAACTTTGTTTCTTTTTCAAAGCTATATATAGCAAAGTTTTAGACCCAGGGAAATTTCCAGCTATGGAAAAAGAAATTGCCATCATATTATGTGAATTAGAAATGTTCTTCCCGCAAACATTCTTTGATATGATGGTTCATTTGATGATTCACTTGGTGAGAGAGATTCGACTTTGTGGTCCTGTGCACTATAGATGGATGTATCCTGTTGAACGGTATATGAATATTTTGAAAGGGTGTGTCAAAAATCGAAGTCGGTCAGAGGGTTGTATAGTGGAGCGATATATTGTTGAGGAAGCCATTAAATTTTGTACTGAATACCTATCTGATGTGGAAAGCATTGGTCTCCCGAAATCTCGTCACACTGGACACATTGAGGGTGAGGGAATTTCTGGAAGAGAAGTTGTGACAATCAGTATTACAGATTGGGAGTAGGCTCATCTTTATGTTTTGCATAACAGTTGGGAGGTTGCTTCATATATTGAAACTCACAAAGAAATTCTTAGGCAGTTCAATCCATCGAGGGCTAAAAAATGGTTATTAGATACACATAATCACCAGTTTATAGAATGGTTTTAGGACCATATTTTTAAGTAGTTGGATGAAAATCCAAATTCAATTTTAGAACGTCTTTGATGGCTAGCTGTTGGACTAAGTGTGTATGTATTATCTTACAATGGTTATGTAATTAATGGTTATACATTCTATATAGATGAACATGATGAAGACAGTACCATGAAAAATAGTGGAGTTACACTAGTGGCTGAAGCGATGCATGTTTCTGGTAGTAAGGACAGAAATCCAATTTATGAAAATATGTCATACTTTGGCATTATCAAACTAATATGGGAGTTGGATTATACGACATTCCCAATGCCGATTTTTCAATGCAAATGGATTGATAACAACAGTGGTGTTAAAATAGATGAATGGGGATTTGTGAAAGTTTATTTTAGTAAAGAAGGGTACAAAGACGAACAGTTTATAATGGCATCACAAGCGGTACAAGTTTTTTATGTTCCAGATCCTGCAAACCGAAATTGGTCGATTTTTCTGTTATCATCCAAAACTACTGAAGGTTCCGATGAAAATTCAGTTGAGGACGATCCTTTTAGTGGTATGTCGCAATCATTTCGAAGCGGTCCCAATGCAGATGATGTTTTGTATGTTAGAGGAGACCACAATGAAGGGATTTGGATTGTCGATAGAGGTGTCAAATCCCTTTAACCTTTGAAAAAAAGAAAGAGAGTTCAGTAAACAGGTTATATTTTGTTTGTAATATAGATCTTGTTATATCATGTTATTATCTTATCATTACTAAATTTATGTAATCTGAATTAACTGTTCAAACACTTTTGAAAATAATGACTTCTGAACATTCTGATGCTCCTAACCTTGAGGCTAAACAAGTCTCTCAAGCAGCTTCTGGTGCGACTGCTGCTGCTCCTGCTGCTACTGCAGCTCATGCTGTTGCTGCTGTTGCTCCTACTGCTGCTCTTGCAGCTCATGCTCCTGCTGCTGTTGCTCCTACTGTGGCTCTGGTTTCTCCTGTTGCTCCTCCTGCTGCAGCTCCTGCTGCTGCTGCTCCTCCTGCTGCTCCTCCTGCTGCTCCTGCTGCTGCGTCTCCTGCTGCTGCGGCTCCTGCTGCTCTTAGTGTTGAGGTCTAACAACCATCAACACATGTCGTTGATACCATTCTAGATGAACATATAGATGATGTTGATATCGATGAAATAGTCGGGAATGAAGGAGCAGCGTCGCAGAAATCACAGGTGCCTCATAGTTTGACGGTGTTAGCCAAAATTCTTAAGGCGAAAAGCAAAGGCATCAAATTTGAAGTCGGATGGAATGCATGAGGCCAACATGTGAATCCCAACAAGGCTATGTTTAGCAGCTACATTGGAGTTTTCACTCGGCAATGCGTGCTGATTGACATAGATTCATGGAACCATGTTGTGTTCGGGCTGAAGGTTTTGATCTGGGAAGAAATTACGGTAACATTATGAATTTATTTCTTTAATTTACTAGAAAATAAAATAATGAAACAATGTCTTACTCTTCTCAATCTCTTGCAGAGTACATTTATAATAGATGATTCGCACAAGGATTATGTTCTAAGGCTTGCAGGAAAGATTCATTGAGGTTTTCACACTATTTTAACAAGATGTCACCTCAAAGATTCTAAAGGTAAAATAAACCCGCACCCACCCATTGTCTACGCTCACCTGATATCCCAAGAAGCATGGGATGCATTTATTAGCCGTCGTGGGGATGAGAAGTTTCAGGTACATTGTGAGTGATAATACGTTGTTTGAGGATACCTGTATTCATCACTTTGATTGTCAATATTTCATTTGTGAAATAGAAACTCTATACTGAAAATAAGGAACGTGCTTCAAAACCAACATACCCCTATCGTAAAGCAAGGATGGGGTGCGCTTCATTAGAAAAGAAAATGGTACGTATTTTAAATTTACAATAATATTGTTAGGTGCCAATAAACAACATCATAATTATTTTTCTATGTTTATATGTAGATTGATGAGTCTAAAACCAAATGCACTTCCATCCCACGTCATGTGCTATGGAAGGAGGAATGTGTGAACAAAGAAGTGAAGTTAGTAGATGAGAACACATGGAAAGTGTGGGAAATATTTGTAAGTATGACACGATGATAAAATAAAAATAATTAGTTATTTTTCTATATCTGATAGTCACAGGAATCAGATACTCCTGTAACTGATACAGACCTATTATAGACAGCTTTGAAGCAGCCAGAAAAATACAGTCATGTCAGAGGTGCAGGGTTTGGGGTGACACCCCGAGTATATTTTGAGAAGAAGAAAAAAATGGATGATACAGATGAAAAATTGGAACAAATGAGCGAAAAAATAGCAACCCTTGAAGAACAATTACAATGGCAGGGAGAGTTGCTAGTAACTTTTATGGGTGGGAAGCAAAGGGAAGCCACAACTCAAGAACAACCGCTGCATGAACATCTCGCCCCACCCCCCACCAGCTTTGAGGCGAGCCATTCACCTCAAATAACTGTCTTAGCCATGGTAATCAATATTCTAATAATTGTTCCCATGAAATATGAATCAGACAAACACTGATAATTTTTCTGTACTCGTCTTCTACAGGGTGATAATGATTGTGATTTATATCTGTCAACACCCACCTATCACCTTGTATCAAGGGCTACAGTGTTCAATATCCCAGATGCCACACTACATAATAGAACACTTTCGAAAGATCATCTGAAAGTGACGATTACTGTAGCTCATGAGCCAAAGGCAGAGCTACCTATTCCACTTGATGACAATGATATTCATACGGTCGAAAAGGCTATTGGGACATTCATTGCATGGTCGTCAGAACTTGTAAGAGTACATACAGACAAAGAGGTATTTATTTCCTTTTCTTTTCAAGCTAAACCCTTAACAATTAATGAAAAAAGGGTCTGAACCAATGATTGTTGTTATAGATGGATAAAGGGAAGGGGGTGACAAACGTCGGCTCAAAACCATCTAAAGGATCGACCAACCAATCCCAAGGAGCTACTGAAAGAACAATAACACCACCTGTTCTCTATCCACATTTACTAGCATTGAAGACTCATGTGGATACGAAGCTAAAATATGGTAATAGTCATATAGTGGTTTTTGAAGAGAATATATACGGAGAGGAAAGTCAAGATTTTGTTGTTGCTAAAAATGTAAATGAAATCCTTGAAAACGGTTGGCTAGGAGTCACAATTTTAAATGTATATATGAGGTATGTTTCCATGAATTTATTTTCCAAAATCTGATCTAATGTGAAAATTATGACTAAATGCATTTTATATTGTTGACAGACGCATTTATGAAAAACAATTGAAGGAATTTTCCCATGAGCTAAGATTTGGACTGGTTAGTCCTCATATCACATCAACACACCTAACAAAAATAGAGCCATCAAAAAGGGATGCAATAGTGAACGGCTTACTGAAAACATTTGAATGCAAGATTACAGATGACAAACTTTTCCTAATACCAACCATGCAGGGGTAATACTCTACGATTAAAGCATATCAATTATATTTTCACTTCTTTTATTACTTATTCCTTTTTGTGTTTTTAGGCAACATTGGTTGCTAATTGTGGTGAACTTGGATACTCTAAAGATTTATTTTTTGGATTTAAAGCAAGGATATCCATCAAACCGACCACACATGATGGAGTTTGTGAATCTGTAAGACACTACATCTTACGTTTTAGGTCTAAACATCAAGTAATATAATTTATATTATATTTTACTGAGGATTCTGTTATGATAGGGAGGTGTATCAATATCGTCTAAAAAAAATAATGAGGACAGGGGATAAGCATAAGGAGGTGAGCAAGTACTACGTCTGGACAAATATCAAGGTATATATAATAAAATTTCACTATCCAAACACATCTCAACACAAGTTACTTATTCTCCTAATGATCAATTTTTTTACAGTGTCCAAAACAAATAAACGATAATGATTACGGTTATTATGTTTGTAAATTTATGAAAGAGATCATTTTTTATCAGCAAACTAGCATCCCTAAAGAGGTATTTTTAAAAACAACTACTAGTTTGTTTAAGTTATTTATTAATTATTTATTTTTTATTTTTCAGTACTACTCTGACTGCCGAAAAGCCTCATACTCACAAAACGATATAGATGTGTTTAGAAACAAGTGGGCCGCATACCTGATGTAATATTGTACACAAATACAATGAAGATATGACTTGGGGACATGTACAATTTGTGGTCATTTTTTAGAGGGGTTAAGGGGATCAAAAGATGAAAAATTGTTGTATGTAAATGTTTGTAGGAAAATTGTAATTGTTATTAAATAAAACAGCCTTTATCCAATGAGTAATTTTCCCATTTTAACAGATGATATGCACCAGCAACATGCAAGAATGTTGAACCACTCAAAGGGTCTCTATTTTGTTTAAAATGGACAAGATTTTAAGTGAAAACAACAACTGACCTACGGAAATCCGACCAAACGCATTCAGATTGCATTGATATTTTATAAGAATGATAAAAGGGTCCTTGGTGACATGTACAAGTCAACCCCGCCTCAATCCGAGGCACGGTGTGGCCGCTAGCACTCAAAGGGTCTCTATTTTGTTTAAAATGGACACGATTTTAATTGAAAACAACAACTAACCTACGGAAATCTGACCAAACGCATTTTTATTGCATTGATATTTTATAAGAAAGATCCAAGGGTCCTTGGTGATGTGTAGGAGTCAACCCCGCCTCAATTAGAGGCACGGTGTGGCCGCTATCACTCAAAGGGTCTCTATTTTGTTAAAAATGGACAAGATTTTAAGTGAAAACAACAACTGACCTACGTAAATCTGACCAAACGCATTCGGATTGCATTGATCTTTTATAAGAACAATCTAAGTGTCCTTGGTGATGTGTACAAGTCAACCCCTCCTCAATCTGAGTCACGGTGTGTCCGCTAGCACTCAAAGGGTCTCTATTTTGTTTAAAATGGACAAGATTTTAAGTGAAAACAACAACTGACCTACGTAAATCTGACCAAATGCATTCAGATTACATTTAGATTTTATAATAATGATCCAAGGGTCCTTGGTGATGTGTATGAGTCAACCCTGCCTCAATCCGAGGCACGGTGTGGCCGCTAGCACTCAAAGGGTCTCTATTTTGTTTAAAATGGATAAGATTTTAAGTGAAAACAACAACTGACCTACGGAAATCTGACCAAACGCATTCGGATTTCATTGATATTTTATAAGAACGATCCAAGGGTCCTTGGTGATGTGTAAGAGTTAACCCTGTCTCAATCCAAGGCACGGTGTGGCCGCTAGCACTCAAAGGGTCTCTCTTGTTTAAAGTGGACACGATTTTAATTGAAAACAACAACTGACCTACGAAAATCTGACCAAACGCATTCATATTGCATTGATCATTTATAATAACGATCCAAGGTTCCTTGGTGACATGTAAGAGTCAACATCGCCTCAATACGAGGCACGGTGTGGCCTCTAGCACTCAAAGGGTCTCTATTTTGTTTAAAATGGACACGATTTTAATTGAAAACAACAACTGACCTACAGAAATCTGACCAAATGCATTCAGATTGCATTGATCTTTTATAAGAACGATCCAATGGTCCTTGGTGATGTGTAAAAGTAAACCCCGCCTCAATATGAGGCACAGTGTGGCCGTTATCACTCAAAGGGTCTCTATTTTGTTTAAAATGGACAAGATTTTAAGTGAAAACAACAACTGACCTATGGAAATCCAACAAAACGGATTCGTATTACATTTATATTTTATAAGAACGATCCAAGGGTCCTTGGTGACATTTAAGAGTCAACCCCACCTCAATATGAGTGACGGTGTGGCCGCTATCACTCAAAGGGCCTCTATTTTGTTTAAAATGGACACGATTTTAAGTGAAAACAACAACTGACCTACATAAATCCAACCAAATGCATTCGGATTGCCTTAATATTTTATAAGAACGATCCAAGGGTCCTTGGTGACATGTAAGAGTCAACCCCGTCTCAATCCGATGGACAGTGTGGCCGCTATCACTCAAAGGGTCTCTATTTAGTTTAAAATGGAAAAGATTTTAATTGAAAACAACAACTGACCTACGGAAATCTGAACAAACGCATTCAGATTACATTGATATTTTATAATAATGATCCAAGGGTCCTTGGTGACGTGTAAGAGTCAACTCTGCCTCAATACGAGTCACGATGTGGCCGCTATCACTCAAAGGGTCTCTATTTTGTTTAAAATGGACAAGATTTTAAGTGAAAACAAAAAATGACCTACGGAAATCTGACCAAACACATTAGGATTGAATTTATATTTTATAATAATGATACAAGGGTCCTTGGTGAAATGTACGAGTCAACCCTGCCTCAATCTGAGGCACGGTGTGGCCACTAGCACTCAAAGGATCTCTATTTTGTTTAAAATGGACACGAATTTAATTGAAAACAACAACTGACCTACAGAAATACAACCAAATGCATTTGGATTGCATTGATCTTTTATAATAATGATCCAAGGGTCCTTGGTGACATTTAAAATTCAACCCCGCCTCAATCCGAGGCACGGTGTGGCTGCTATCACTCAAAGGGTCTTTATTTTGTTTAAAATGGACAAGATTTTAAGTGAAAATAATAAATGACCTACAGAAATCCAACCAAACACATTCAGATTGCATTGATATTTTATAATAATGATCCAAGGGTCCTTGGTGAGGTGTAAGAGTCAACCCCGCCTCAATCCGAGGCACGGTGTGGCTGCTATCACTCAAAGGGTCTCTATTTTTTTTAAAATGGACAAAATTTTAAGTGAAAACAACAACTGACCTACAGAAATCTGACCAAAAGCATTCAGATTTCATTGATCTTTTATAAGAACGATCCAAGGGTCCTTGGTAATGTTTAAGAGTCAACCCCACCTCAATCATAGCCACGGTGTGGCCGCTATCACTCAAAGGGTCTCTCTTGTTTAAAGTGGACACGATTTTAATTGAAAACAACAACTAACCTATGGAAATATGACCAAACGCATTCGGATTGAATTGATCTTTTATAAGAACGATACAAGGGTCCTTGGTGACATGTACGAGTCAACACTGCCTCAATCCGAGGCACGGTGTGGCCGCTATCACTCAAAGGGTCTCTATTTTGTTTAAAATGGACACGATTTTAATTGAAAACAACAACTGACCTACGGAAATCTGACCAAACGCATTCGGATTGCATTGATCTTTTATAATAATGATCCAAGGGTCCTTGGTGATGTGTACGAGTCAACCTTGCCTCAATCCGGGGCATGTTGTGGCCACTATCACTCAAAGGGTCTCTATTTTGTTTAAAATGGACAAGATTTTAAGTGAAAACAACAACTTGCCTACAGAAATCCAACCAAACGCATTCGGATTGAATTGATATTTTATAAGAATGATCAAAGGGTCCTTGGTGATTTTTAAAATTCAAACCCACCTCAATCCGAGGGATTATGTGGCCGCTATCACTCAAAGGGTCTCTATTTTGTTTAAAATGGACACGATTTTAAGTGAAAACAACAACTGACCTACGGAAATTTGACCAAACGAATTCAGATTGCCTTGATATTTTATAATAACGATACAAGGGTCCTTGGTGACATTTAATATTCAACCTAGACTCAATCCGAGGGATGGTGTGGCCGCTATCACTCAAAGGGTCTCTATTTTGTTTAAAATGGACAAGATTTTAATTGAAAACAACAACTGACCTACGGAAATCTGACCAAACGCATTCGTATTGAATTTATCTTTTATAATAACAATACAAGGGTCCTTGGAGATTTTTATGAGTCAACTCTTCCTCAATCCGAGGCACGGTGTGGCCTCTATCACTCAAAGAGTCTCTATTTTGTTTAAAATGGACAGGATTTTAAGTGAAAACAACAACTGACCTACGGAAATATGAACAAATGCATTAGGACTGCATTGATCTTTTATAATAACGATCCAAGGGTCCTTGGTGATGTGTAAGAGTCAACCCCACCTCAATCCTAGGCACAGTGTGGCCGCTAGCACTCAAAGGGTCTCTATTTTGTTTAAAATGGACATGATTTTAATTGAAAACAACAACTGACCTACGGAAATCCAACTAAACGCATTAGGATTGCATTTATATTTTATAAGAACAATCCAAGGGTCCTTAGTGATGTGTACTAGTCAACCCTGCCTCAATCTGAGGCACGGTGTGGCTGCTATTACTCAAAGGGTCTCTATTTTGTTTAAAACGGACAAGATTTTAAGAGAAAAAACAACTGACCTATGGAAATCCAACCAAACGCATTAGAATTGCATTGATCTTTTATAAGAATGATCCAAGGGTCCTTGGTGATGTGTAAGAGTCAACCCCTCCTCAATCTGAGTCTTGGTGTGGCTGCTAGCACTCAAAGGGTCTCTCTTTTTTGAAGTGGACACGATTTTAATTGAAAACAACAACTGACCTACAGAAATCTGACCAAACGCATTCGGATTGAATTGATCTTTTATAAGAACGATACAAGGGTCCTTGGTGACGTGTAAGAGTCAACCCCTCCTCAATATGAGTCATGGTGTGGTCGCTAGCACTCAAAGGGTCTCTATTTTGTTTAAAATGGACACGATTTGAAGTGAAAACAACAACTGACCTACGGAAATCTGACCAAATGCATTTGGATTGCATTGATCTTTTATAAGAACGATCCAAGGGTCCTTGGTGATGTGTATGATTCAACCCCGCCTCAATTTGAGGCACTTTGTGGCCTCTAGCACTCAAAGGGTCTCTATTTTGTTTAAAATGGACAAGATTTTAATTGAAAACAACAACTGACCTACGGAAATCCGACCAAACGCATTAGGATTGCATTGATCTTTTAAATGGGGGATCATGGAATGTGATCTATCAGGGGCCTCATATATATCATGTCATGTTTGGCCTAGTATACTAGGGTGATCATGTGTTTGGGTCTATGATACTTATGGGCTTATATCTGGATGAAAATACTCCCATTTGGGAGGGTGGATATGCTTATGGGTCTTATTCCTTAAATGAGAATACTCTCATAGGGGAGGGATGAGATGTATATAGGTATTATTCCCCAAATGAGAATACAACCATAGAAGTGGGATGAGATTCTTATCGGGAATATTCACTAAATGAAAATAATCCCATAAGGGAGGGTTGAGATGATTATATAGATTATGCCTCAAATGAGAATACACCCATATTGGAGGGTTGATATGCTTCTAGGGATTATTATTTGGATGATAATACTCCCATATGGTAAATAATATATGCTTCTTAGTATTATTCCCTAAATAAGGGTACTCCCATAGTATAGGGATGAGATCCTTGTAGGTCTTATGCCTCGGAATTGGAATAACACATATGGGTGGTCTGAGATACTGTTGAGGGTATTCCCTGAATGAGAAAACTCCCATAAGTGGATTTCCATGATGGAGTATAAATAAAACTCACATATTGGAGGTCAATGATAATTATGTATATAGTGGGGAGACTATGGTATATTATATGTTTTGTGTGGTTCCTATGATGTACTCAGAGAAACCCTAACATTGGATGAAGTAGGTATGGTTGATCAAGCATTAATACTTGAGAATCAATGTGTCTTCATGTAGATGGGGTAGGACTTGGTCAAAATATATTTTTATAATGTCGACACGATCCTTGTGAAATGCTTGGTAAAAGTTCATCACTTGGAAAATTAATTTGGGTTTAATCATGGTCATGGATATGAGGATCAATGATGATTTTTTATTAGTTTTATTCCAGTTCTTTCTCAACTAGGTTGTGCATATTTACTGATCATGCACTTACAATAGCCTATTGCAGGTTTAATATTGGGGGTTTATTAATGAGATTCATCACCCCCCAAGTATGTGCACCTCAGTGTGTGTACAAACCTTATAACTTCTTTGAGGTTGAGAACATGATGCATAGTGGATAGAGAAAAGTCCAAAGATTTATGTATTGATAAAACACACCCATGTGGAGCCTTAGGATTGAACTGGAAAGCCCCCTGGACACCCCTACCCCCCCCCCCTAGACAGCCACCCCAAACCCTTGAACAGCCACCAAACCCCCTAAATTCTGAATTGATTTCTTTAAGTACTTGATTAACATATAAATTATGTGTTAATGGTGTATGGGTATAATTGTTGTATGGGTATACTTGGTCTAATTTACTTATGATTTATGAGTTAATTTTGTATGGGTATACTTTCTTTAATTGGCTTATTGAGATGCTATTTTTTTTTCAGGTGTTCGGGTGTGCTGCTACAGATTTATCGTAGCAACAGAGAGGGCATTTATCAGCACTCTTTTAGCGCTGATAAATTGTGCTTTTATCAGCGCTAAAAAAGCGCTGATAAACTACACCTTTATCAACACTAAAGTAGCGCTGATAAAGTCTACCTTTATCAGCTCTTGTTTAGCGCTGATAAAGGGTTGTTTTATCAGCGCTTTTTTAGCGCTGTTAATGCCCATATTTGTAGTAGTGTTTGTGAGTTTCAATATATAGAGCAACCTCCCAACTTTTATGAAAAACATAAAGGTGGGCTTGCTCCCGATCTGTAATATTGATTGTCACAACATATCTTATAGAAATTCCCTCACCCTTAATGCGTCCAGTGTGTCGAGATTTCGGGAGACCAATGCTTTCCACATTAGATAGGTATTTGGTACAGAATTCAATGGCTTCCTCAACAATATATCGCTCCACTGTACAACCCTCTGGCTGACTTCAATTTTTGACATACCCTTTCAAAATCTTCATATACCATTCGACGGGGTACATCCATCTATAGTGTATAGGACCACAAAGTCGAATCTCTCTCACCAAGTGAATCATCAAATGAACCATCATATCAAAGAATGTTGGCAGGGAGAACATTTCTAATTCACATAATATGATTACAATTTCCTTTTCCATAGCTGGAAATTTCACTGGGTCTAAAACTTTTCTACATATATCTTTGAAAAAGAAACAAAGTTTGGTTAATGTATGATGAACATTCTTGGGAAAAATACAATGTAAAGTTATAGGAGTTAAATCTTGCATCAAAACATGGAAGTCATGTGATTTCAAACCTTTTAACTTCAAATCATTCATTGACACAATGTTCTTGATATTTGATGAATGCCCCTCTAGAACCTTTACATCATTGAAGAAGTTGTAAAACTGATATCTCTCCTCCCTAGAAAGAGTGTAAGCAGTTGGAGGAAGAAACATTCGATTTTCACCCTTCAAAGGAGCCAACTCTTCTTGTATTCCCATGTCAGCCATGTCTAACCTTTCCTTAATTCCATCCTTTATTTTTCCAGGGGCATTTAGCAACGTTTTGATAACACTATCACATACATTTTTTTCCACATGCATCACATCAAGAAAAGTTCTGACGTATAAACAATTCTAGTATGGTAATTCAAAAAAAAATTGATCTCTTTTTCCAACCTATTTTTGTAAGGTTTTTCAAAAATGGTTTACCAAAAATAGTGTTCACATATTTTAATTTCTCAAACAACTGATCACCTATTAGTGGAGATAGTGTTGTGCGTTGTTCTGAAATTCCATTGAATGATGTCATTCAAGATTGGTACTTATGCCGACGAGGTAGAAATCTATGATGTCCTAGAAACACAGATTTCTATGAATGTTTCAACCTAATTGATTTTGTATCTTCTTCGCACATGGGACACCCTTGAGTTCCTTTAATTCTATAGCCTGACAAATTTCCATAAGCAGGGAAATAATTTATCATCCTATACAACATTGATCTCAATGTGAAGTATTCAATTTTATAAGCATCATACAACATAACACATCAATCCCACAATAACTTTAAATCCTCAATCAAAGGATCCAAATAAACATCAATATCGTTACTTGGTTGTTTTTGTCCTGATATAAGCATAGATAACATGATGAATTTCTACTTCATGCATAACCAGGGTGGCAAGTTATAATTTACCAACATAACAAGCCATGTACTATGAGTGCTGGTTTGAAAACCAAAAGGATTCACTCCATCTATAGATAACACAAGATGAAGGTTTCTCGGCTCTTTTCCAAATTCAGGATACTCATGATCAATTTTCTTCCATTGAGGAGAGTCGTCTGAATGACGTAATTTCCCATATTTATTTATTTTATCTGCATGCCATGACAATTGTCTTGTAGTTTCTTCACTTCCATATAGACGTCTAAACCTTGGAATGATTGGAAAGTACCATACAACTTTCATAGGACTGGATTCATCTTTCTTGTATCGAGAAGCACTACACTTTGGTCATTCTATAAGTGATTTTTTCTCCTTGCGAAACAATATATAGTCTTTCAGTAAGGCATGTATTCTTTCAAAAATCATACCCATCGAGCATGGAATTCGTTTAGCTTTATATGTCCGTCTTGGGAGCTCATTATCTTCTGAGAGCATGTCATTCAAGAGAGCAAGTAGTTATGTAAAACTAACATCACTCCATCTGTTGCCTACTTTCAATTTATACAACTTTAGTACAGCTAACAATGTTGTATATTTAGTGCAACTAGCATACAATAGCATCTTTTCACAACTCTTTAGCTTCTCAAACAATTTTGGGCAATCACAGATTTTATCTTCAATTGTCCTTGTCATTTCCTCAATACGATCTTCATCATCATTGACATCTGTAATCACATCCTCCATACGGTCTTCTTCATTATCCATATTTGTATTCATATCTGATGATCCATAAAATGCAGTTTTATCCCATCCAGTAGCTACATTCACTTTTTCTCCGTGTTTATTCCAACATTTATAACTCCGATCTATTCCGTGACATGTCAAATGTTCTTCCAACTCCTATGGAGTAATTAGTATAGAATAACAACAACGTAAACATGGACAAAGGATTTGAGAAGGATCCTTTGTGTGATCCTTTGCAAACTTGATGAACTCTTTCACTCCGTTCTCATACTCTATTTTCAAACGATTAGCATCCATTCAATCTTTATTCATCTCCATCCTATTTGAATCTCAAATATTAGTATTTATGGTTCAAATACACAAAAAAATACTTCCAAATACAGGAATAATCAAGAATGATGCATCTAACACTCCTAGGTCTCTGCCCTACATTCAATATCATCATGCCTAATATTTTTGGTAAGCTCAAGTTACTTACTTTAAATCACAGGGGGGATAATAACTTGTGTCATAGATGGCCTCCCATGTTATTCCATATGAAAATTTTATCATCCCATTCAATCCTCATGAGTGTCTAATTACAAACTCCATCTTAACTCTTAACTAAAGCTCTGATACCACACTATCATAACTCACCACCACTAGGAATCGCTCCTAAAATGGCAGTGAAAATAAGTGTAATTCATGAATCCTACCTCTAATAGTACATAGGTTGGAGACTAGCATTGAGGGTATAAAATAAAGAAATGGGAGGTGTTTCCCTCATAAATCCCAAGAATAGAGATAAACCACCAATCAACTCCATATAATATAAAATAAAACCCAATCCATAATTCATGTGAATTTCATACATAAAAAAGGTATCTAAAATAAAATATCAAAAACAAATCCTACACCAGTGGCTCTGGCGGTAACTCCTAGCCTCAAGATAGTAACTTCCATCTTGGTCACCAAATCCATCTTCAAAAACTTATAAAAATAATTATATAAATAGGGGTGAGCATTCAAGTATACTCAGTAGGATCCTTCCCAAAACCTCTCATGAAAATGTGTATGAAATATATTAATGCCTTAGTGAATAAATAATAGAACTAATACACACCAATATATAGTCATATATCACCCAACCTCACCAAGGATCACTCACCCAATATCACATTCAAGTATAGTAACATAATATCAAAAGAATATATATTAATAAATTACCCCACATCCACTTCCCCACTAATCTGGTCATTCTCACACTCTAATGGAATATTTCTTATGCTTCAACCCCTTCTATATAATCTCATAACCATATATCCACACATACACATGTCACAAACACATAAAAAACCATATCCACATCACAACCACACATCACATCCTCATCACAGTATGATATCGTGAACATGAAGGACATAAACATCATACTCTCCTCCTACAATGCACAACCCCCACTAGGTATCCACACCAAATACACATAATCATGTCAACAAGAATATATATACACCAAAACCTAAAATCATTATAGGTCGTATATATACACCCATTGTGAGCCATTACAACTCATACTAAGTGTGAAGGGGGAGAAGGGAAGAGGGAGTGGTTCTATATGTGTTCCCTCTATAACCTAGATATTGAGAAAAACACTCAGAACCAAAGTACCCATATGGATTTCAATCAGGTTACTCGACTCAAGTGGTGGTGCGTAAGAAATAATAAGAAAATATAATAAGTATATAATCACGCATAAATCTTTCCTAAGGGTTTACACCAAACTAACACTACAAACACCCATGTCAACCATTGCCTTGTTACTACCACCCTCTAATAACCACTTCCATTATAATGCCACAAATAATCCCCAACAAATCACATAAGCATCCATATCAACATTACCAACTTCTCATTTCATTTAACATTATAATTTCTTTGATTTTTATTACCATATGCATTTCAATTGTTAACCATTTTAATGTAAAACCAATCATTAAATCACTACCCACTATAATTCATTCATTAATCATTAATAACATTTATTCTATCTTTAACCATTTATTAAACATAATTATTCCAATCATTATCATTAATCATTTAGCAAACCATCATTTATCATTTCCAACCCATCACCCATTACTATTTTCATTTATTCCAACCATATTCCATGTGAAAAGGAAACTATAACACCACCCAATAACAACTAAATTTTCATGACATAAAATACCACTAAACACATTCTAAAATCCATAAAACCACTTATTTTCTACCTAAATAGCCATATCATTGCTGTCATAACCACACAATAATCCATCCATCACTATCGTATTAATTACCACACCACATGCTCCCAACCACATCAATCAACCATCAACCATGTCATGGCACTCAAACTATCTAGGATCACAGTGTGATCCTCAGCCTCCTCCCTCTAACTCAAAAAACCTTAAACCAAACCACGATGCAATAGAAGGTAGTATAGTGAAACAGAACTCAAATAGACACAACTTAGAAAATTACCACCCAAGTTTCCATATCGTAGAAAGGAGAATCATTCTATAATACCCCTTATGGAAGATTAACCAAAAGGCTCATGTAAGATGAACTTAAAACAACTTAAGAACATCACACCGCATTACCACCCCTCACAGCACAACTAAGATCGCATAAGATAAACCCAAAAGGGAGTATATCAGATTAATCTAGGGACATCCCTATATAAGAATAACCTAGTGATCTTTACACCATGACAAAACTACTTCATGCAGTAACCAAAATTACACTTCAAAACATATCCACCAAAAATAAACCTGAAAGGAGAAGTGGGAGATTTACCTAGAGTAGATCGCACCCGCGATAGAGGGAGAGAAGAAGCGCTGAGCGGTCAGGGAGTCTTCTGCGCTACGTCGGGAGGGGAAGGCGCGACCGCCAGAGGAGGAGGTGCATGGGAGGAGCCGCCAAGCATTGAGAAATGGAGGAGTAGGGTTCGCGGGGAGTAGGGTCGAGCAAAGAGGATGAGAAGTGGGGTTTGTGGGGAGGAGGATCCGCAGAAGGGGTTCGAGGGGGAGGATAAGGAGTAGGGCTAGCGACGAAGGTCTAGCAACGAGAAGATCGAGGGGGAGGAGGGGAGTTGTCGCAGGGGTATAGTACCGTGACAGCTTGAGGGCACGATAAATAGAGGATACTGTGCGCCCGATTTTATAAAATATGGGACTACGGTTTTATCAGCGCTAAAATTTTAGCGCTGATAAAGGTAGCCTTTATCAGCACTTTTTTTAGTGTTGATAGAGGGACTCTTTATCAGAGCTAAAAAATCACTGATAAAAGGTACCCTTTATAAGCGCTAAAAATTTAGCGATGATAGAGGGTTGCTTTATCAGTGATTTTCTAGCACTGATACAGGGTTCCTTTATCAGCGTTTTTTGTTTAGCGCTGATAAAAGGTGGCGCTTCCCTTGCCCGTTTTTGTAGTAGTGTTATTAAAAATAAGTGTGTGACATGTTTGACTTTTCTTTAAATAAAATATTATAAAGATCATAATTTAATCCAACTGGCCATAAATGGTCATATAACATAACCTTGAATGGTTTGGGATGAATATTACTCACCCAATAAAATTGGAGCAAGTGTTGGAGTCATTTTCTAGTCATTATCATTTTATTTTTACCCTAATTACCAGGTTTATTTTTTACCATGGTAACAAAAATTATTATGATTGTTATTCATATTTCCCAAAAATAAAAGTGATTTATTTACTAAATTTGGATCTCCTGATTCTAAATATGAAATCCATTTTTTAAAATTCGAAACATAATATTTGTAGCATTTAATTTAAAATTAAATCAACAAAATGCAACGAAAAACAGTTTTTCGAAAAAATGCTCTTTTTAAACATAAAATGTTTTTATACTAAATTCAAATATAAAATCCATTTCAAAAACCATAATTTGATTATTTTAAATCAAAAGGAACAAATTAAATTTTAAAACTAATCTAAAATATAATTTGAATTTGTAAATACTTAAAAAAATACAATTTTCAAAAAAAATCAGTATTTTTTACTATTCATTGAAAAATCAAACTTTTTAAAAAATTCTCAGAATTTCATCATAAGATAATTTTGATATGTTGATTTCAAAAATGATATTTATTTCATTAAATAAAATTTCTAAAAGATTCGGAAATTAATTATGTTGTTCGCTCATAAAAGCAATAAAAAATTCTTAAAGGGGTATTTGAACAATAAAATGACTTTACTAAAATTAAGTGCTTAATTTTCTAAGCATTAATTAATACATTATTCATGAGTAGGACCGTTTTATATTTTGTAATTCAGTTAATGCTATTCATTCTCGTAAATTTAACAGCTGGGTTATAGCAGTCACATTATAACAATATTTAGTGGTTCGTTTAAGATCGGTGTTGTATATCTTATACGCTATTGAATGTAGTCTTTTCTTTTAAAAACTCGGGATATTACACTCAAAGTGTCTGTTATTTGTTTAAAATTAATAATTGAGATCAAAACGTGTGTCACTCACTGAAAACTGAGTAAGCGCACTCGGATTATCTTGATACTAAAGGACAATGATTCATAAGTCATTTGTGATGTGTATGAGTCAGTCTCAAGTCAAATTGATGCATTATGTGACCGATATGTCTCAAAGTGCGTGTTTTCAGTTTAAATTGACATTTTAGTAAAAAAGACATGTGACATAATCAAAATCTATCACACATTTGGATTGTTTTTATGACAATAATATTTAAGTTATTTGTGACGTGTGAGAATCATTTGCACGTCAATCTGACGTATTTTGTGACTGGTATGACTCTAACCGTGTCCTTTTATTTAAAATTGACATTTTATTAATGTATTGTTTCATATTTATGTTTAATTTATTTTTTTATATTATTACTGACATAAAAAATGTTCTCTTATACAGGTGGATTATTTTGATCGAGTTGGAGTGATTTGTTCGATAACTGATACCATGATTATACTTTTTTTATATGACGTCGTGTGCCAATGTGATGTTTTTGGTAGTGCTTGTTCATGTAAGGGTACAAAATAATATTTGAAATGTCTATAATATAATGTTTTTTTCTTGTATTTGTGATACGATTTTTATTTCAATTAAATTATGAATTTGTCATATACAAGTGTATTTGGTGGTGTGTTGTGTTATAATTTTAACACCATACTGTAGTAGTACGATCTTTATAGCGCTAATAAATGACACTACTTTTATCAACGCTTTTCTAACGGTGATAAAGGTGGGTCGCTTTTAACGACGTTTAGATCAATAATGTTTTTTTAGCGCTGATAACGTTTTTAAAAGTCACTTTTGTAGTAGTGCATTGGGTGTCACCGCAATCACTAGCCGCCGTAAGCAATGACGGCTTGACCATTGTCCCGAGCCGTCGTCTGGGCTTGAACATGCCCTCTAGTCTACGCCACTCAAATACCTCACCAGGGTGAACCTGCCGACGCCAAACCGCGAAGCCCTCAACTATATATATGTGCATAGTAGGTTGGTGGAGAGCATGATTCCCTTGTGCGGATAGCCAAACACGACCCTTTCACTTCAATTTCTTTTCGTTTCATTATAAACCAACACACGATCCTTTAAATTTTGTTTCTTTAATATCTATCATATTATTTGGTAAAATTGACAAACAAATGGGTGAAATGGATAAATAGAAAGTGAAAAAAGCAAATATTATTTGGTATAATTGACATTGAGACAATTACAATTATAATAATTTAAAATTAATTTACAATTACAATAATTACATTTTTATTTAAGTTTTGAAATATATTTACAATTTTATTATAATTTCATTGTTTATTATTCTCAGTATTTATAATTGTAAATTTAAGTATATTATGTTGAAATTTAATATGTAACTGTTATTATATTTTATCCTAATTTCAATAATATTTTCACAAAAAAAAAATATTTTAAATAAAAACCCAAAATACTTTGATGTACTAAACAGATCCTAAATTTTAGGTAATTCCCCGCCGTCCGTACAAATATAATAATAATTAAAAAAAAAAACTCGAGGGAAATTGATTATGTGAGGCAAACCTACCTCCATTAAGGAGGAGATGGCCATGACCACGCTTATGTCAGCGATCCATGTGGGTTGCTTTCCGATTTCACATTGTTGGGTAATCACCCGATTTTCCTGCATTTGACCCATCAGCCATGGAGCTATACTGTTTATTTTATACATATTTTAACATCATAAAGTTAATTTTTACTAATTTTAATGTAAAATAATTGGCATCTAAATATATATATATATATATATATATAATGCTTACGGACTCTGTTCTTTATTTATCGCTTTTTTTCTAATATGGATTTTTACAAAACGTTAAAAAGATTATGACACTAATATATTATTATTCATAGATATGGTAAGATGGTTACAAAAGCATAAAACAAAGGCACCGCCAAGTTGTTATTTATAGGCATACGGCTAATCACTTCACTTCATTCCAATTACGAATTAAAAAACAAAATAAATCAAGGTGCCTTAACATTTAATGATTCATAAAGAAAAGCTAAAGAACAAATGGTGACCATTGATGACAATTTGATGTGAGAGATGAGTGATTATGGACATCAAATAAAGCCTATGTAAACAAACAATTTGATGAGAGCTTTGTGGAAAGGCATATTGCGAAAGGCCATTTTAGAAAAACCCTACAACAATCTTGTAAAGACCTGCACCTTTTTCGGGTTGTGAAATTGAGGGAGATTTTGAGTTTTTTAATTTCGGAGTGTTTTTGAGGAGCAAAATATGGTAATTTTGATTAGTAAACTATCTAAAAAATTGAAGGTTTTAGACGCAACGAAAACGTCTTTTGGGCGGTTGTGCATTTGACTTTTTGTCGTAATCAATGATAATTCAAACATGTACATGACGAAGAACGTCAAGACCATTGAAATTCAATCGAAGATTAATTGACATAAACATTGGAACTAAGATGAGATGATTTTTTCACATATAATTTATAATTAATTTATTTTAATAAAAATTACATCTCGTTGAATTCTTTCTTCGTTGTTGACGATCGTTAGAAGACCTCTCACTACTATAGATTCCTCTATATTCATTGATGTCCTTTATCAGTGGTTAAAAAAATGATGACAAATGGGGGTTTTTTGTCCGTGCTAACAAAAAACACTAACAAATGAAACCTTTATAAGCACTTCTTTTAGCGCTGATAAATGAAAGTGTGAAAAAATTAATTTATTGAAACGTATTTATATATTTTTAAATATGATTTATATAACAATAAGTATATATGCGTAAATATAGTATATAAATATGATTTCCATAACTATATTATAATAAAAATATTATCAATCTTATTTTCAAAATTTTATATATAAAAAACTATCAAATTTACATTAATCAATAAAAATGTTTAATAAAATTTATATACAATAATTACAAAATGTATTCATAAATATAATATATTAATATTTTATTTAAACGATTATATAAATATATAAATGAATATTTATTTATTTAAATATAGTTATTTGAATTTATATATTTATACTCATTTTAAATGATTTAAAATATACACATATTTGAATGTATATGGATGTATGCGTACGTCTATAAGTGCATGTATGTATGCATTTGTCTGTGTTGTGTGTGTATATATATGTTGTGTGTGTTTTTTGCAAGACATGTGTATGTATATAGATTTATGTTTGTGTATGTTTATGTGTGCGTGTATGCATGTGTATGTATGTGCATGTGTATGTATGCGGATGTATGTGTATGCATGTGTGTGTTTGCACGTATATGTGTATGTGTATGTATATATGCATATGTATGTGTATATATGTATGTTTATGTAGTATGTGCATGTTTATGTAGTGTTTGTATGTATGCATATGCATGTGCATGCATGTGTATGCGCGTGTATTTAATTATATGTATGTGTTTGTGTATACATTTGTATAGGTATATGTACATGTATAGACATGTATGTGTATGTATGCGTATGTGTATGTGCATGTGTATGTATGTGCATGTGTATGTTTATATGTATGCATGCGTGTATGTGTATCTATGTAATGTATATTTATGTGTATATGTATATGAATATATCATTATATAACAAGAAAAACCATTTGTTTTTCCAATATGACATATCTCATTATAATATATGTGCGCGCACACAATCACAAGAAAAGCCATTTGATTTTTCAAATGCAATTAATTTAATTTTATATAGATATAGATATGTACACACATATAAGATTAATATTTTTTGTATTTTTTTCATTTTTTAATATTTACTTGAATATTTTTAACTGTTAATAATTAATATGTATAATATGTTTGTAATTTATATGATTTTTTAAAGTTGAGGTCGAAACCACTTTATTTAGTAAAAACAAAATACCTTTTTTGGATAAATGAGACCCATTACATGACCCATGGACCCAAAGGACAATTAATGCCCATTACAGCATGGCTCGTAAGCCCCGATCTGTAGGCCCATTTCATCATAGTTCGAAGGCCCTAGGGCATGCAAGCCATAATTCAAGGCTCGAAAACCATTTTTTTTCCAAAAAGCCCCTTCGATGAATAACACTGTTATAGTTATCGAGACTCCTACAATGTCTTCTATAGTACCACATTTGCTACAGTACCTACACCCAATGAGTTTTGAACCCACAACATTGGATGTAGTATGATGAAGTGATTACCACTAAGCCAAACCCAAACTACAATATATAATTAATATTTATTAATATTTATTTTAATACCTTTTGTATTTAATTCTTTATACAATTATTATTTATTCATTTTTAATTGGTAATTTATTATGAATCTCTTGCAATTAAATGTACTTTTTTTTAAATATTTATACCTTTTTGTTTTGACATTCATTCATTTTTAATATTATTGCAACTAGTATAATTAATATTATTTATTTAGTTTTTAATATATATATTTTTATTTAATTTTAATTATTAAGCTTTATTCATTTTTAACATCTATTCATTTAATATTACTTATTCATTTTTAATATTTCTCTATTTTCAATATTTTATGTAATTTATTCATTTCAAATATCTATTCATTTAATATTTTTTGTAATATATTCAATTTTGATAGTCATTTATACTTTAAAATATTAACATTCAATAATTTTAATATGCATGTAATTTATATAATTAATATTTATTCATTTTTTAATATGTTTTTGTTTAAATCTCTATACAATTATTATTTATTCATTAATAAGCAACACTTCATCATAAATATTTTATTTTTAAATTTTATTATTATATTTTTCATTTTTATTTTAATATTTTTTCATTTTTAATATTTCAATAATTTATATAATTAAAATTATAAATTCATTTTTTAATATTTTTACAATTTATTCATTTTAATTATTAAATTTTAATTATTTTTAATATTTATTCATTTATTATTATATATTTATTTTTAATACTTATCTACTTTTAATATCTTTGTAATATATCTATTTAATATTTCTATAATTTATTCATTTTTAATATTTATTTATACATTTTTATTTATACATTTTTAATTTTTTTAATTTTTTTTGTAATTTACACAATTGATATCTATTCATTTTTTAATATTTTTTATTTAAATATTTGTATAGTTATTATCTATTCATTTTTAATTAAAAATTTATTTTTAATCTTTTTAATTTAAATGCAATTTTTTTTGTATTTACTTGTTTTTATTTTAATATTTATTCATTTATATTATTTTTGTAATATATATAATATATATAATTTATTCATTTTTAATATTTTTTGTGACTTACATAATTAATATTATTTATTCATTTATCATAATATTAATACATTTATCATAATATTATCACATTTATCAATACATTTAATATAAACAATATTGATTATTTATTTTTAATATTTTTGTAATTAATTTATTTTTAATATTTATTTTTTATAAAGTAATTTTTAATATTCATTTTTATATAATTAGCAATTCATTATAATTTCTAAATTTAATTTTTAATTTTTATTTTCCACTAATATTTATCAGTGCTATATGAAATACTGATAAAAAAAACATTTATCAGCGCTATATTAAGCACTGATAAAATATACATTTATCAGCGCTTATCATTTAACACTAATAAAAGTGTGATTTATCAGTGCTTTCTGTTTTAGTGCTCATAAATGTTTATTTCATCAGTTCTTTTTACTAGAGCCAATAAAACCCCTCCCCTTATTTTATAAGAACCCTAACTGAGATCGTCCCTTCTCACGCCATTCAAGTTCTTATGGAAGCTAAATTCTACATACACCTCCTTCAGATCTTTCGACCGAATTGAACCTTAAATCAAAGGTATGTTATTCCTTACTTGTTTTAATTGATCTTTAATCATTTTTCAAGATTTTTTGTCCTTCTCGTTGGGTTCTTCTTGTCTGCGTGATGTTTTGGCACTGTTTTTGTGTTTTTTGGTTTTTCTTCTTGGTTATTCTCTTATGATCGATGTTTGACCCCTTGCTGAGATGATTTTTGGTTGTTATTCTTTTGATCAATGTTTGGCCCCTTATTTTTATGTTTTATGTTTTTCTTGTTTTCATAATTTTTGATTTTTCATTACATTGACTTATTTTCATATTTATCTAAGCAATTTTTTTGCTTTCTATGAATTTTAAAAAACTCTCATCAACATTTTCCTATTTCTAATGTTTTTTCTCCTTTAACACAAGATGTCTTATATTGGGTTCCATGTATTATATATTCAAAATCAATATGAAAACATAAAGACATTCAATATGATCAAATGAATTAACGAGAAACCAAAAAACATGGGTATTAAGGTGTATATGTTAGGGATATTAATCATTTTGATTATATTTCATGGATGAGACGTGCATCATACATTTTTGTTGATGTACACTATTTGAGAAGAAAATAGAATTGGTTAAAGTAAAAGGTTATCTTCATGTGTTAAATGAAGGGTTTTTTTTAACTGATGAAACCTACCATATGCCTTTGTCCAGTGGATTGATTATGCGATTATAAAATTGATACCATGTTCTTACCATAAGGAATTTTATTTGTGTTTATTTTTTAGAATAAGGAAGTTTTTTTAAGGATTAATAAAAAAGTGTAAATTTAAATAAACAAAATGTTTCATGGTGATATACATGATTTTGAAGTTTTATATATTATGGACTTTAAAATATGCCTATAATATATGAAACAAGATGGTCAAAGTTAACGATTAACTATCACTTTTATCATTACCACCTAGAATATAAAAATGGAAAACACGTCAATGGACCCATAAATATGCATTTTCAAAATTATTTGATTATGAATCATTTGATATGTTTGGATCTCTTTAATTAGGAAAAACGACTAAAATTCCATTCAGAAAAGTAGAACAGATGTAGCGAGTTATTGTTCCTCAAACATACATACATGTGTGGATCAACAAGCACACAAGTAAGTGGTAGTTTATGGTACTTTGTTACCTTCATAGATGATTTTAGTATATATAAATATGTATTTATAATGATATACAAATATTAAATCTTTGAAATGTTCCAAAATATCCAATAACTATGTAAAAAAATAATTTTGGGAATGTTATTAAATTGTTTTAACCAAATTGAGGGAGTGAATACCTAAGTGAAGAGTTTACCAACTATTTAAGAGGGTGTGGTATTGTATCATAACCCACTCATTTGGAAATACCGTAATATAATGGTGTATTAATAGAAAAAAACATTGTTAGACATGGTTCAACTTGATGATTTAAGATTGCACTTCTTATATTAATTTGGGATTATGCTCTAGAAACAATAACATTCACAATTAACTAAATTCTATGTATGATAACTCAAAATGCACCATATGAGATGTAGACTTGAAAGAATCTAGATTTTGTATAAGTATTTGTTCTCAAAGGTGACCTCCAATGACTTCCAATGACCTTAAAGACCTTTGAAGAAGTGAACTAATTGTAGATGAAGATCTTCATATTACAATTTTATATTATTATTTCCCTTTATGAATCTATTTTTAAAAAATTATTTATGACACATGACTTCTTATAATAAAAAACAAGTGTTAATATAATTCTTGGTCTTTATATATTCTAACAAGTTGTTGACACAATGAATATTTATATCAAATATGATGACTATATGTACGTATATATAAATAATAGCCTTTTAGGATTCTAAGCTCATACGTTATTTTTATTTGTTTATGTTTTGTTAAATATGATTATTACCAAATCAAATAGGATGGATATGAATTGAAAATGGATGGATTCTAATCGCATGACAAAAGAGTACAAGGACGAGGTTAAAGAGTTCATCAAGTTCGCAAAAGTTCATGCATATGACCCTTCTCAAATCCTTTGTCTATGTTTACATTGTTGTTATTAAAGACTAATTAGTCTATAGGAGTTGGAAGAATGCTTAATCTATTAAAGAATAGATCGAAGGTTTGAATGTTGGATTAAACATGAAGAAGAACTGAATGTAGCTAGTGACTAGGATAACATTATGTTTTATGGATCATTTGATATGATTATAAGTGTGAAAAATGATGAAGATCTTATTGTGGATATGATTACAAGTGTAAATGATGATGGTGATCATATTGAGGAAATGAAAATTATAGTTGAAGATGGACTTCATGATTATACAAAGTTGTTTCAAAAGTTAAAGAGCTGCGCAGAGATGCCATTGTATGTTGGTTGTACTAAATATACAACATTGTCATCTATATCAAATGTAAAGACCCGTAAAATTCAAGGGAAATTTTTTCTTAATTTTCTTTGGAATTTTACAAGAACGCGGTTTCTGACGGCACCTGATTCCGAGGCCCGGAGTGCCCGGAATCAATTTCTGAAGTTTGGTTCGGGTACGTTCAGTGAACGAACGAGCGGGAATTTCTAACTTTTGAACCGGTGCCCGGAATCGAATTCCGAGGGCACCGATGAACTCGCAGCGCCGATATTCGCTTAAGGAGACCTTTTCCGAGGTTGCGTTTTATACAGATTGAGAGTTAGTTTTGGGGATTTTAAAAAGAAGTTAAATAAAATGTGGAAACACATTTTATTTTTATCCAAGTTGGTTATATCCTCCCAAAGGGAGTTAGGGGTGGGACCCACATCCACTTAACCTCCCTTGAGAGGATTAAGTGTGGTGGGGCCCACACGAACCCTAACACTTCATCTCCTATTTAAACTCCCAATAACTCCTCTCTAATTAATCTTGACAACTTGGGTTATTAATTGAGTTGAGTTGTTTTAATTTCAAACTTTTGAAATTCAAGTGGTTTAGTTGTGTAAATAAAATAAGCTTTAAGCTTATTTTATTTGGTTAGTATCCTTTGTCCCTTGAGAGGTTTTGGGAAGCTCTCTCTTCATCTTCTTCAACCTTGACGAAGAACACTTAAGCTCCGACGAAGAACGCCGCTTCTCTTCTTCGTAGCCGGTGTGTTTCCGAAGATCGACGACGCCGCTTCTTCGATCTTCTTCCCGTGTCAACGAAAGGAGACGCCGTTTCCTCCTCGGACTATCTCCGTCAGCTTACGAAGCCTCTCCAACGACGTACCTCTTCGGACGCACCTCGACGTCAATGGAAACGACGTTCGATTTCCGCGACGCCCGACCTCCGCGACGCTAGTCTTCCAGGGCTTGTTGACGTGCTCCGCACTTGAAACCGAAGTAGGGGTTTATTTTTATTATTCTTTTGTTCATGATTTATACCCGTGTTTATTTCTTCGTGAAATTTGTCCAATTTTTAGAGAATAACGCGAGGGGGGCGGACCGCACGAACACGGCCGATCCTCCTCCTTTTTCATGTTGATTCTGTTGTGGATTGAAACGGGTGTGGCGCGGTGCCGTCGCACCGCGCAGGATCATACGGCAAGAAACGCGCGGCGCCGTCGCGTCGCGTCAAAGAAAGTCGAAGGCGCCGCGGCCGGAGCGGGGCCGCGGCGGAGGGGCGCGGTGCCGTCGCACTGCACCGGACGACGAAGGCCGCGGCCGGTTCTGGGCCGCGGTGGAACATGATGACCGGCGGCCAGCCGGGCCGCCGGTGTCGGAAGCCGGAAGGGGACCGGCCTTTGCCGGTCCCGTTGAGGAAGAACCGGCCGACCAGGTCGGGCCGGCTGGAAGGGAGAAAAACCGGGGGGAATTAATTCCCCTGGCCAGCATAACGGCCCCCCATAATGAGGGGGGCCGCGGTTTCACAAAGGGGGGCTGGCACCCCCCGTTTCCAATCAGCTCGGCCTTCGGCCGAGCTGGCAACGCGCTGCCTTGCGCCGAACCGGCGCGCCTGGCCGGACCGGGCCGGGTCGACCCTGTCCGGGGCGGGTCGACCCGGTTCGGGCCAATCGGGGGGTCTCGGGCCGGGTCGGCCCGGGCCCGAAACCCCCGTTACCGAGCGATTTGGATTCAAATGCCCATAAGTCGGGCTACGGACTTCCAAACGACGCGCCGTCAGCGGAGATGCGATCCTTGGACCGAGACGGTCGTTTCGGTATACTGCACTCAAAGTTTTGGAATACTTTGAGTTCGGCCGGGTTGGTTCGTACACGAAACCAACCGGGCCATCGGAGCGGAAACGCTCATATCTTGAACTACGGACGTCCGTTTTACGTGCCGTCAGCTTTACTGAGTTCCTCTTAGTGAGACGGATCTTTTGGAATACTCCACCCGAGGTTTGGACGTAGGTGGAGTACGATCGAGTTGGTTTTGCCTTAAAAACCAACCGGCCCCCTAAGACGAAAAAGCCAATAACTCTCAGACCGGGCGTCCGATTGACGCGCCGTGTGTTGCGTTGAGTTCCTGTTGACGATACAGAACTTTTGGATACATCAACTCTAGACTTTGTGACAGTTGATGTATCAGCCTCTCGGCTCGTGGAGCGGACCCTCCCGAACGAGCTTGCTGTGTGCGGGAACCCTAGAGCTGGCTGCGACTGCTACTGCGACTACGATGACGACAGTACAAAGATCCTTAGTGGATTCGACGACGACGACTACAACACTCAGCGATCCTGTGTGGATCAATGCTACCGATCCTGTGTGGGTCCGATCCTGTGTGGGTCAGCGCTCAGCGGTCCTGTGTGAACCAGCGCCTACAAATCCTGTGTGGGTCATTGCGGGGGTTAGTACCTATCGATCCTTTGTGGGTCCGACGACTTAGATGGACCAGTGATCATCTCTATCGTCTTTCGAAGAAGTATACCTGTGTGAGCTGAATCCTGCTGCTTTCCTGTGTGGATTGTGTTGTGCTATCCTGTGTGGATTTCGTTTTGCTTTTCTGTGTGGAATACGTATACTTTCCTGTGTGGACTGAGTTGTACTTGGGCTCGGAGGTTGGAGCGTATTGGAAATTGATGACTTAGGTATATGTATGGGCATATACCTAAGCAGTTTCGGTTGTTACTTTGTGTTTGTATCTATCCTTTGTGATTTATCCTTTGTGGATTTTGGGAGACCATCGGGGGCCTCGGGGTCCCTGCTGAGTAGCTTATACTCACCCCTGCACGGGCTATGCCCGCACTACGTTGTGTTGGTTGCAGACGACAGACAACGTTGATCGTGGTTGAGGCTTGCAGAGCAGGACGATACCTGGAGGTGGACCACTGGGCGGGACGTGCTCGGAGCGGACGGCGGGACCCGAGGAGCAGTGGAGCTATCTGTACTCACCCTTCAGGTGGGATTTCCAGTGGACAGCTCGGCGTAGCGGCTTTTACTTTTCAGTTGCTGTTTTCCCTTTCGAGTTGTACTTTACTTCAGTTTGGGTTTATATACTAGCCCATTTACTTTTCCGCACTTTCAGTTGTACTCTATTTCTACTTAGTGTTTACTTTTCCGCTTGCTTACTCTGTGGTGCTTGTTTACTTTACAAAGGCAATGCCTTCCCTTTTTACCAGGATTTACGCCTTGGTGCTAGTCGCCAGCCCCTGGCCTATGGAAGGCGGGCTTGGGGTAGTCACGGCACGGGCCCCGAGGACGGGTCGTGACAAATTGGTATCAGAGGAGTTCGGTTCTACCACGAACTCTGATCTTTTCTATGTGAAGCAATAATGTTTAGCGTATTGAGTGTGGTTATCAGTCCAGGGAGTCTAGTGTTGGTGCGGCGACCGACGTATCCATACACCAGGACCCTGACTTCTGATTTCCGACTTAATGCACGAAAACATTGATTGCGTGTGTGTTTCAAGTTTTCTTTGTGATTACTTTGTATCAGCTCACCAGCTATACTGTTCTGATCGTGGCGCACCTGTTTCCTTTTCAGGATGGCCCCATGACGGCAGCCAGCTAGGGTTCCGAGAGTCGAGCGTGACGACAGCCCACCGAGCGACGAGGCCTCGGTGCAGGGCCCTTTGTCAGCAGTGGCACCGGCGGTAGCACTACCTGCCGAGCCACTGATGCTTCCAGCACCAGCCGCTTACGATGCACATCGCCTTGGAGCTCTGCACGAGTTCCAGTGCCAGCGACCACCTAGGTTCCGTGGGGAGACGGACCCCCAGGCAGCAGAGGACTGGCTGGAGGCAGTGGTACGGGTTTTCAGGCTAGTGAGGACACCAGTAGACCTCATGGTGATCCTCGATGCGAGCCTACTGCACGCAACAGCGGGCCTATGGTGGAGCTTTATGCTCTAGGTGCACGATGAGGCATATCTACTTTGGACCGACTTTGAGAGCCTCTTCCGCTCGGAGTTCGTCCCAGCCACCCTCCGTGCGGTGCGCATTCAGGAGCTTCTTCAGCTACGGCAGGGCAGCATGACGGTCACACAGTACTCGGCGAGATTTACCGATCTCTCGCGCTACTCGACCGACATGGTACGGGACCCATTCTTCCGGGCCCAGACCTTCGAGCAGGGATTGAGACACGAGATCAGGGCATCGCTGATCTCCCTCAGCATTCCGACTCAGACGGGAGTACTGGAGAAGACCCTTTTGATCAAGAGATTTCTTGCTGAGTCTACACCAGCGCCGAGACCCATCGCAGGGCGTCACGTGGCAGAGTCTTCTGCGGCAGGCAGTCGACAGATGACTCAGGGGTCCAGGCAGACCATACCTTCATGCAGACGACCTTAGGACACTGGCTCAGTAGTGCGGGGCACACAGCGCGGAGCCAGTCATTCGAGAGGCAGACAGTGCTACTCGTGCGGCGGGCAGGGCCATATGGCTCGTGACTACCCGACCCGCCATGCCGAGGAGTAGCAGACGGTTGAGGGACCACCGAGGCAGAGGCAGAGGGTCGACCGTGGCGGTCCGCAGGGAGGAGGCGGACGAGGCAGAGGAGCTGGCCAAGCAGCAGGTGGTGGGCGATGCTTTGAGGCTCTACCACCACCACCACTAGGAGGTCCACCCCGACCACAGGGAGCTGGCGGGCAGAGACAGGCACAGCTCCAGGCAGCGGAGGCCTACGACCACGATGTGCCCGAGATGATTCAAGGTACTATCTGTGTCTATTCCACCCTTGCTGCAGTACTTATAGACACAGGAGCGAGTCACTCTTTCATAGCCGCTGCCCTTGTTCGGAGCTCGGAGATTCCGACAGAGCCGTTGGCTCGATCCTTACGGCTAGAGACTCCTACGGGAGCAGACTCGACGATTACGCATTGGTGCCGGCAGTGTGAGCTTACTCTAGGAGGCGAGAGCTTCGGCTGGGATCTTCTTGTAGCAGCGTCGAGGCCTTACGACGTCATCTTGGGCATGGATTGGTTATCTATGGTCCATGCCCAGATTGACTGTTTTAGGCGCAAGGTGCGATGCGTACGCACCGACGGGAGCAGGTTCACCTTCACCGGCGAGAAGGGAGCCTTTGCAGCACAGGATGGACTTCCGCGGAGGAGAGGACAACCCATCACTCATCAGTTGGCTAGTCTCATCCTAGGAGCAGTTGACGTGCAGAGTCCTGGTTTTCCTGCAGTGGTGGATCAGTTTGCGGACGTTTTTCCCAACGACGTTCCAGGGCTACCTCCTCGCAGAGAGGTAGACTTTTATATTGATCTGTACCCCGGGACAGCCCCGATATCAACTCCAGCATATCGGATGGCCCCCGCCGAGCTTCGAGAGCTACGGGTACAGTTGGAGGACTTGCAGGGAAAGGGGTTCATCTGACCCAGTGTTTCACACTGGGCTTCCCCGATATTGTTCGCCAAGAAGGCGGACGGGAGCTTGCGACTTTGTGTTGACTATCGTCGCCTGAACCAGGTGACAGTGAGGAACAAGTATCCACTACCGAGGATTGATGACCTCTTTGATCAGCTCAAGGGAGCACGGTGGTTCTTGAAGATAGACCTTAGGTCAGGCTATCATCATCTCAGAGTCAGAGACGAGGACGTGCAGAAGACGGCCTTCAGATGTCGGTATGGCCACTATGAGTTCTTGGTTATGCCTTTCGGCGTAACCAATGCTCCAGCAGTGTTCATGGCCCTCATGAACAGGATCTTTCAGCCATACCTCGATCGATTTGTCGTGGTCTTCATCGACGACATTTTGATTTACTCGACGACTGAGGAGGAGCACGCCTACCACTTGCGGGTTGTACTAGACACACTCCGAGAGCACCATCTTTATGGTAAGCTCTCGAAGTGCCAGTTCTGGATATGTGAGGTCCACTTCTTGGGACACGTTATCTCTGAGGTGGGAGTTGCAGTGGATCCTGTTAAGATCGAGGCTGTGTTAGCTTGGGAGCCGCCCAGGAGCGTGAAGGAGGTGCAGAGTTTCTTGGGACTAGCTGGATACTATCGGAGATTCGTGCCAGACTTCTCTAGAGTTGCGGCACCACTCTCAGCTTTGACGAAGAAGGGGAAACCCTTCGTATGGTTAGACATATGTCAGCAGAGCTTCCAAGAGCTGAGACAGAGATTGACCAACACACCTATCTTGAGGTTTCCTGAGGAGGGAGTAGGGTACGTAGTCTACTGCGATGCATCAGGGACCAGAATCGGATGTGTTCTGATGCAGGAGCGGGCAGTGATCGCCTATGGATCACGACAGTTGAGGCCGCATGAGCAGAACTATGCTACCCATGACCTGAAGTTAGCAGCGGTGGTCTTCGCTCTGAAGACATGGCGACACTACCTGATGGGTGAGCGCTTTACAGTCTTTTCTGATCATCAGAGTCTCAGGTATATCTTCTCGCAGAAGGACCTGAACCTGAGACAACGACGATGGCTTGAGTTCCTCTAGGACTATGAATTTGAGATAGTCTATACTCCTGGAAAGGGGAACGTGGTAGCCAATGCCCTCAGCAGGAGGACGGGCATTCAACTACTTGAGGAGGTGACGTAGCAGCTAGCCTCTTTGCAGATATCCTTCGTGGATAGGGACGGAGCAACCTTCCTTCAGTCTCTCACAGTCTCTCCTCCACTTCTGTAGTGGGTCAGAGAGGCACAACGTGGGGACGCTGACTATGAGACGCGGCATGCACAGATATCCTCGGGACAGGCACCTGATGGTTTCTCCCTTGGAGCAGAGCACAAAGTCCTTTTCAGAGGACGTACCATGGTACCAGTCGCTTTGCGAGAGGAGGTGCTGAGAGAGTTTCACACTTCTCCTTTGGCGGTACATCCTGGAGTGGCGAAGATGTACCAGGATCTCAGACGACAGCACTGGTGGCCAGGCATGAAGAAGGCTATGGCAGAGTTCGTTTCTCGATGCCTCACCTGCCAGCAGGTGAAGGCTGAGCACCAGGTACCAGCAGGCTTGGTACAACCCTTGGAGGTCCCGGAGTGGAAGTGGGATGGGATATCTATGGACTTCGTTACTGGACTTCCACGCACTTCCAGAGGTCACGACTCCATCTGGGTGATTGTCGACCAACTCACCAAGTCGGCTCACTTCTTACCCATCAGAGAGCAGGGCTCAATGGAGAGCTTGGGGCGTCTCTACGTTCAGGAGATTGTGCGGCTTCACGGTGTACCATCTTCTATCGTCTCCGATCGAGATGCTCGCTTTACTTCCCGGCTTTGGAATGGGTTGCAGGAGGCGTTCGGGACGCAACTACATCTGAGCACAGCCTTTCACCCTCAGACGGATGGTCAGACGGAGAGGACCATTCAGACTCTCAAGGACATGCTCCGCGCATGTGTCCTCGACTTTGGTCGTAGCTGGGAGGACCACATACCCTTGGTGGAGTTTGCATACAACAACAGCTACCACTCCACCATCGGGATGACACCGTACGAGGCGTTGTATGGCCGACCTTGTAGATCTCCTCTGTGCTGGACAGACCCTGGGGAGTCAGCACTTGTGGGGCCATAGATGGTCCAGGCCACGACAGAGAAGGTCCAGGTCATCCAGGAGCGGATGAGGACAGCTCAGAGCCGGCAGAAGTCATACGTTGACAGGAGGCGGAGGCCACTAGAGTTCGAGGATGGTGACCACGTCTTCTTGCGGGTCTCACCTCGACGTGGTATACGAAGATTTGGCCGAGGCGGCAAGTTATCTCCGCGCTTCATCGGACCCTTCCAGGTCCTCAGCAGGATTGGCGAGGTGGCTTATCGCCTAGCTCTACCACCTCAGTTGCACCGGGTGCACGACGTCTTCCACGTGTCTCAGCTGAGGAGATACGTGCACGACCCGACGCACATCATTGACCATGGGGAGCTTGACGTTGACGATGGAGCAACTTTTTCGGAGGTCCCGATGGAGATCGAGGATCAACAGGAGCGGGTCCTACGTGGACGGTCGATTCCTCTAGTGCGCATCAGATGGCAGCACGGGAACCTCCAGGAGAGAACTTGGGAGCGGTAGGCTCAGATGCGTGCTCAGTACCCTCATTTGTTTCCCTAGTTTTGATGTATCTTTACGGGGACGTAAATCCCTGAGGTGGGAGTAATGTAAAGACCCGTAAAATTCAAGGGATTTTTTTTCTTAATTTTCTTTGGAATTTTACAAGAACGCGGTTTCTGACGGAACCTGATTCCGAGGCCCAGAGTGCCCGAAATCAATTTCTGAAGTTTGGCTCGGGTACGTTCAGTGAACGAACGAGCGAGAATTTCTAAATTTTGAACCGGTGCCCGGAATCAAATTCAGAGGGCACCGATGAACTCACAGCGCCAATATTCTCTTAAGGAGACCTTTTCCGAGGTTGCGTTTTATGCGGGTTGAGAGTTAGTTTTGGGGATTTTAAAAAGAAGTTAAATAAAATGTGGAAACACATTTTATTTTTATCCAAGTTGGTTATATCCTCCCAAAGGGAGTTAGGGGTGGGACCCACATCCACTTAACCTCCCTTGAGAGCATTAAGTGTGGTGGGGCCCACACAAACCCTAACACTTCATCTCCTCTTTAAACTCCCAATAACTCCTCTCTAATTAATCTTGACAACTTTGGTTATTAATTGAGTTGAGTTGTTTTAAATTCAAACTTTTGAAATTCAAGTGGTTTAGTTGTGTAAATAAAATAAGTTTTAAGCTTATTTTATTTGGTTAGTATCCTTTGTCCCTTGAGAGGTTTTGGGAAGCTCTCTCTTCATCTTCTTCAACCTTGACGAAGAACACAAAGAACACTTAAGCTCCGACGAAGAACGCCGCTTCTCTTCTTCGTAGCCGGTGTGTTTCTGAAGATCGACGACGCCGATTCTTTGATCTTCTTCCCGTGTCAACGAAAGGAGACGCCGTTTCCTCCTCGGACTATCTTCGTCAGCTTACGAAGCCTCTCCAACGACGTACCTCTTCGGACGCACCTCGACGTCAACAGAAACGACGTTCGATTTCTGCGACGCCCGACCTCCACGACGCTAGTCTTACACGGCTTGTTGACGTGCTCCGCACTTGAAACCAAAGTAGGGGTTTATTTTTATTATTCTTTTGTTCATGATTTATACCCGTGTTTATTTCTTCGTGAAATTTGTCCAATTGTTAGCGAATAACGCGAGGGGGCCGGACCGCACAAACACGGTCGACCCTCCTCCTTTTTCATGTTGATTCTGTTGTGGATTGAAATGGGTGTGGCGCGGTGCCGTCGCACCGCGCAGGATCATACGGCAAGAAACACGCGGCGCCGTCGCGCCGCGTCGTAAAGTAATCCAAGAACGCGGCGCCGTCGCGTCGCGTCAAAGAAAGTCGAAGGCGCTGTGACCGGAGCGGGGCCGCGACGGAGGGGCGCGGTGCCGTTGCACTGCGCCGGATGACGAAGGCCGCGACCGGTTCCGGGCCGCGGCGGAACATGATGACCGGCGGCCAGCCGGGCCGCTGGTGTCGGAAGCCGGAAGGGGACCGACCTTTGCCGGTCCCATTGAGGAAGAACCGGCCGGCCAGGTCGGGCCGGCCGAAAGGGAGAAAAACCAGGGGGAATTAATTCCCCCGGCCAGCATAACGGCCCCCCATAATGAGGGGGGCCGCGGTTTCACAAAGGGGGGCTGGCGCCCCCCGTTTCCAATCAGCTCGGCCTTCGGCCGGGCTGGCAGCGCGCCCAGCGCGCTGCCTTGCGCCGAACCGGCGCGCCTGGTCGGGCCGGGCCGGGTCGACCCTGTCTGGGGCGGGTCGACCCGGTTCGGGCCAACCGGGGGGTCTCGGGCCGGGTCGGCTCGGGCCCAAAACCCCCGTTACCGAGCGGTTTGGATTCAAATGCCCATAACTCGGGCTACGGACTTCCAAATGATGTGCCGTCAGCGGCGATGCGATCCTTGGATCAAGACAGTCGTTTCGATATATCGCACTCAAAGTTTCGAAATACTTTGAGTTCGGCCGGGTTGGTTCGTACACGAAACCAACTGGGCCCTTGGAGCGGAAACACTCATATCTTGAACTACGGACGTCCGTTTGACGTGCCGTCAGCTTTGATGAGTTCCTCTTAGTGAGACGGATCTTTTGGCATACTCCGCCCGAGGTTTGGACGTAGATGGAGTATGGTCGGGTTGGTTTTGCCTTAAAAACCAACCGGGCCCCTGGGACGAAAAAGCCAATAACTCTCAGACCGGGCGTCCGATTGATGCACCGTCTGTTGCGTTGAGTTCCTGTTGACGATACGAAACTTTTGGATACATCAACTCTGGAATTTGTGACAGTTGATGTATCAGCCTCTCGGCTCGTGGAACGGACCCTCCCGAACGAGCTTGCTGTGTGCTGGAACCCTAGAGCTGGCTGCGACTGCTACTGTGACTACGACGATGACAGTACAGAGATCCTTAGTGGATTCGATGACGACGACTACAACACTCAGCGATCCTGTGTGGATCAGTGCTACCGATCCTGTGTGGGTCTGATCCTGTGTGGGTCAGCGCTCAGCGGTCCTGTGTGAACCAGCGCCTACAGATCCTGTGTGGGTCCGATCCTGTGTGGGTCATTGCGGGGGTTAGTACCTATCGATCCTTTGTGGGTCCGACGACTTAGATGGATCAGTGATCATCTCTATCGTCTTTCGAAGAAGTATACCTGTGTGAGATGAATCCTGTTGCTTTCCTGTGTGGATTGTGTTGTGCTATCCTGTGTGGATTTCGTTTTGCTTTCCTGTGTGGAATACGCATACTTTCCTGTGTGGACTGAGTTGTACTTGGGCTCAGAGGTTGGAACGTATTGGAAATTGATGACTTAGGTATATGTATGGGCATAAAACTAAGCAGTGTCGGTTGTTACTTCGTGTTTGTATCTATCCTTTGTTATTTATCCTTTGTGGATTTTGGGAGACCTTCGGGGGCCTCAGGGTCCCTACTGAGTAGCTTATACTCACCCCTGCACGGGCTATGCCCGCACTACGTTGTGTTGGTTGCAGACGATGGACAACGTTGATCATGGTTGAGGCTCGCAGAGCAGGACGGTACCTGGAGGTGGACCACTGGGCGGGACGTGCTCGGAGCGGATGACGGGACCTGAGGAGCAGTGGAGCTATCTGTACTCACCCTTTAGGTGGGATTTCCAGTGGACAGCTCGGCGTAGCGGCTTTTACTTTTCAGTTTCTGTTTTCCTTTTCGAGTTGTACTTTACTTCAGTTTGGGTTTGTATACTGGCCCATTTACTTTTCCGCACTTTCAGTTGTACTCTGTTTCTACTTAGTGTTTACTTTTCTGCTTGCTTACTCTGTGGTGCTTGTTTACTTTACAAAGGCAATGCCTTCCCTTTTTACCAGGATTTACGCCTTGGTGCTAGTCGCCAGCCCCTGGCCTATGGAAGGAGGGCTTGGGGTAGTCACGGCACGGGCCCCTAGGACGGGTCGTGACATCAAAGATATATAATTTAAAATCTAGAAACAAATGGAGTGACACCGGATTTACTGAACTACTCTCTCTTGAATGATATGTTACTAGAAGATAATGATCTTCCTTGCCAAACATATTATGCTAAAAAAATTCAATGTTCAATGGGTATGATCTTCAAAAGTATAGATGCTTGTCCAAATGATGGTATATTATTTCACAAGGACCATGGATCACTTAAAAATCTCCCAATGTGTGGTGGGTCTCAATAAAAAAAATATGAATCAAGTCCCTCAAAATTTTTATGGTATTTTCTAATCATTCCATGGTTTAGAAGTCGATATGAATGTAAGGAGACTGCAAGACAATTGATGTGGCACACAAATATAAGAAATCAAAATGGGAAACTTTATCACCTAAAAAATTATCCTCAATAGAAGAGAATTGATCATGAGTATCCTAAATTTTGAAATAATCCAAGAAATCTTCATCTTGTGCTATCTAAAAATGTAATGAATCCTTTTGGTGTACAAAGTAGAACTCATAGTACATGATCAATTATGTTGGTAAATTAGAACTTTCCACTGTGGTTATGCATAAAGTGAATATTCATTATGTTATCTTTGATTATATCAGGAGTAAAATAATCAATTAATGATATTGATGTTTATTTGGATCCATTGATTAAAGATATAAAATTAATGTGAGATTCAGGTGTCACATTGTATGATCAATAGTAAAAAATATATTTTTCACATTGTCCTTATCACGTCGGTTATTCATTACCGACACAACAAAGGCATTTAACTATCTTTATGATGTCAGTTATTATATAATCAATGTGATAAATCGATATAAATTCTTTTTCTATAACGTCCTGAACTCGGATGCCACTCAATAGTGCTCTGAGCTTGGTTGGCCACCTGGCCTCAAGTGCATCTCCCCAAATGCCAGAGGCTGTTGACTAGCAGCGAGGGCCTATGTGTAATAGTGGGGAGACTATGCCCTCATTAGCAGAGTGTAACACTACAGAATACAATAACAGTTCAAAAGAGGAAGTAGTAAATCCATACAGAAGAAGTAAACAATGGAAAACTGATATTATAAATAACCAAAAGTCATATCATACAACAAATGATGCTACATGTTACATGTTCTAGAAAATATCCAAAATAGGTTACACTACAGTCATAAAATACAAGTGCCACAAGTTAAAAAGACCAAAAAGAATATCAGAAGCATCTCAGGCCTCAGCTTGGTCCCATTCTCTCCTTCTCCTAAGCAACATATCAAGTACCTGTAGGAGGGTGCTTTCCCTTATCGACACATTTAATCATATAATCTGTTTGGGTCCAAAACATGACCCAAATAAGGTGTGAGACTAAATCCCAATAGGTAATCACCCAAGGTCTGTGCCAATCTGTCAGTGAATATATATAATAGCCAGCGTACAATAATGAAAGCAATAATCTATGAAGTACTCAAAAGTAAAAAACCTACAAGCACTAGTTTCAAATTATTTACATTTCATTATCCATTTAACGATTCAATTATATTGAATTCATATGTCTCAAGATCCATCCTAAACCCGACATCCCCCGTATAGCTGTAAGCACAATAGATGCCTCAGAAGGCCATCTAAGCAAGCATAAGTGAATATTGAATCCAATATTGTGCTTTGACTTGGAAGACACATCATAAACCATTCCATTTCAATATTCAATTATAACCTGATCCCATCCTTGACATTCCTAAACTATAATTCAAGTATCACTCCAAGTGAAATTTCCACCAACACCCTACAAGCCCATCCTAACGAACCTCTTTGGAACCCGATATCACTCTAGGTGTGGTATAAGTTCACGTAACTGAGCCCGTCCTTGGTGATCCTATAAGGAATACCCAAGTATCACTCATGACATATAGTCAAATGCCTCTTGATTTCATCCATGAAATCCATCAATGGATCTATGATTCACTTGGTATATAAGTACACCCTCTATGAGATCGTCCATGGAATCCATGGTTCAGTCACTTCTTAATCATAATAAACCCTTTGATCCCGTCCAAGGCATTCAAACAGAATCAAAGGTTCACTCAAGGTACAAAGGTACAACAGTCACATGAGCCCATCCATGGAATTCTAAATTGGATCTATGATTCACCCAAGGCTATTTACCATTTCATCACAACAAAATATTTTAACAAATCATTAGGCATGCTAAGGTCAAAAACAAAAGAATCTAATACAACTCACCACCAAAGGGTGTCTCGATAAAGGACCAACCTCAAAAGACTTGGACTTTTATTACTCACATGGGCATATTCTTCATAACAAGAAACATAAGTAAATTAAACTATTACTTGTATTTAATATCATTTAACTCATGTGAGCTCATAAATAAAAGGTGAAATTAATTCCTATTAAGGCAACTGAAAAACAAGGCCAAGCTCAAGGGATTGCCTTCAAATACCCGCATGGTCATTTTTAGCATAACAAGACCAACAATCCTAACAATCTTCTAAAGGTATTAGTTATAAAATATCTCACATAGGAAAAACCATAAATAGATAAATTCAATCCACACATGATTAAACAAGAATATGCATACATGGGTCAAGGTAAAGTCAACCATCCCATACCCTTAACCAATTAAATTACAATTTAACACTATTTTAATTCCATTAAAAACCAATTTCATTTTTAATAACTCATAAAAGGGAATCAAAGGCATGCCTCATAGGAATCCTAGGCCAAACGACCATGAAAGATCATCCAAGAAAACTCACCCATGGGGTGGCCCTTAATCAAGGTATACAACCTATTTCATTCTTTAAAAGACCCATTCAATTACCTAAATAACAATAGGTAACAACATGTTTCAATTATAAATCAATGTGACACCCCAAAAATGTGCGTGTGATACTCCGATATATATAAACAGTTCGACAATTAGTGAAAGGCACGAGACCACCTACCATAGGCTCGTGCTAGATAGCTCGTCTAGTATCAAGCTTTGATTCACCTTAGTTTGGGAGAAATCTAAATAACAGATAAAGAATGATATATTAGGTCATATGAGCCTAAATACAAATAGCGCAATGATAACCAGAAGAATCGAGAAAGGCTAAAAAGGAATCAAGGCTTTACCGATACAGATCCAAGGAGATGAACGACACTCGAATTAGAGGTCGAATGGATCAGGGGTATAGAAAGGGAGAATAGACTTTAAAGGAGGCTCTCCCATGGTTCCCCTACCATACAATTAGAGAAGGAGAATAAATTTTAGGTTTAAAACATTCTAGGAAAAAATTGGTCATTTTAATAAAAAAACTAGGTTGCACGGTTTAGGTGCACGGTTTGTCTAATCGTGCACCATTTTTCACGGTTACTACAAGTACATAGGGGCACTCGCATGGTTACCATGCATAGTTTAATGACCATGCAATAACCATGAAAAGAGCCTCTGTCGAGTTCTGTAAAAACTGTAGAACTGGCCACATGGCCGTGCGGCTCCTCCTGCACAGTTTAGTCAAATTGTGTGGCCTGCCCCACACGGTTTGAACTAACTGTGCACCAAGAATAAAACACCCAAACTTTGGTTTTCAAGGTTTGAACTATCCTTAAACACCTCTAAGACTTTTGTGAACCCAACATTCACATTAGTCCTCATTTAATCATTTAAAACAAGAATTGATGAAAAACACAAGATCTGTACCTTAAAGAAGAATTGGGTTCTTACAAACTTCCCCCCTTAAATAAAATTGTCTCCAAATTTACATTCCAAGGCTGGTGAAGAAATATCTAAGAACAACTCTGGACACTATGACCGTACATCGATCTCCCTCTCACAGGTCTTGTCTTGCACTCACCTGTGCTTCCATAACACCCGTACTAAAGGAACAAACCAACCTCAGAGAACCTTTATGCTATGATCCAAAATTCGTATAGGATGCTACTCAAATGATGCATTTACCCATAACCCAACCTCATCAGGTTCAAAAGAATGATACGAGTCTAAATATTAATGTCACAACTAAGAAATGTGGAAGACGCCGTGCATGACCTGATACCTCTAAGGTAACTGCAACCGATAGACAACCAAACTGACTCTCTCTAGAATCTCAAACGAATTGATTTATCTAGGTGAAAGGTTACCTTATATCCTAATCCTCTCATGTCCCAGCCTCAGTGAAACATGTAGGAAAATATGATCCCCAACCTTAAACTCCAGAGGTTGTCTGTGGTGTTTGGCGTAAGATTTTTGACAAGACTGCACAGTAGCCATCTGCTTCCGAATCAGCTAAACCTATTCTGTGGTCACCTGGATATAAGGAGGTCCCAACATAGCTACCTCTCCTGCCTCAATCCAACATAGGGGTGATAGGTATGGTCTACCGTACAAAGCCTCATAAGGAACCATCTAAATAGTATCTTGAAGTCTATTATTATAGGTGAACTCAACCAGGGGTATATGCCTCTCCCAAGAGCCCCCAAAGTCAATGCTGCATGCCCGAAACATGTCCTCAAGCACCTGAATCATGCGCTATGACTGACCATTTCTTTGGGGGTGGTAAGCTGTGATTAGAAGCACTAGTGTACTTAGTTCCCTCTATATCCCTTTACAGAAATGAGAAGTATACCAAAAATCCCTATTTCAAATGATAGAATGCAGGATCCCATGTAGTCGTACAATCTCACAGATGTACAACCTCCCAAGCTCATCAATACTAAAGGATTACTTGATTGGTAGGAAATGTACTACCATCAGAAGCCTGTCAAAAAAAAACTAAACAACATAGTTACCTCAAGGTTACCTCGGTAAACCCATCACAAAATCCATCATTACATCATTCCATTTCCACTCAGGAATGGGTAGCTACTGTAAAATTCCGGTTGGTCGCTGGTGTTATTCCTTCACCTGATGACAGGTGAAGAACCTCATGAAAAAACTGGCTATATCTCTTTTCATACCAGACCACCAATAATAACGATGTAAATCCTGATACATTTTGGTGGCACCAGGCTAAACTAACCATATAGAGGCATGAAAGTCCCACATCATCTCCTTGCGCATGTCTGAAGAGACCCACATGCAACCATGTAAATGAAAAACCTCATTCTAACCTATGATCCAACTAGGAGGAGGGTCCTCACTTGACACACACTCCCATAAAATTAGGCCTTCATAATCTGATAGTTTCCTCATCCTCACTTTTTCTAGTAGGGTAGAGGTAACAACTAAGGATGAAAGAAATGTTCTCCCCTGACTGTCATGCACCTCTAAGTTGATCTCAAAAAATAACACCATAAGCTACCACTCGCTATTGGCCTGCTGCACTACCTGTATCTGAGTTCTCCTTCTCAGTGCATCAGCCACTTCATTTCCTTTTCTAGGTGTGTAGGCTAGCTCGAAGTCAAAACAATGAAGGTATTCCCCCCACCTTAACTGCCTCAAATTCAAATCACACTGCATAAATATGTAATTGAGTATTTTTTGGTCTGTTTACACCACAAAATTCTATCCTAGTAAGTAATTTCTTCAACAACATAATGCATGAACAACCGCAACCAACTCGAGATTATGCGTTGGGTAATTCTTCTCATGTGGACTCAAATGCAGAGAACTGTACACAACGAATCGGCCCCCATGCATAATAACTACTTCTATCCTGATAGCTGATGCATCATAGTACATGGTGTAACTCCCACCTGGATCTAGAAAAATTAGTATCGGTGCTGAAGTTAATATCCATTTCAGCTCCTGAAAGGCCATATCATAGGAATCTGTCCATACATACTTAACACCCTTTTTAGTAAAGCCCATCAATGACATTGTTAAATGTGAGAAGTACTTTATGAAACTCCTGTAGTAACCAACCATCCCTAAGAAACTCTACACCTAAAATACGTTCTTAGGATGATCCCAGGAAACTACTTCTCTCACCTTCTCTAGGACCACTAATACTCCTGTCTATGAGATGATGTGACCCAGGAAGTGAATCTAATCCATAAAGAAGTGGCAATTTATGATCTTATCATAAACAGATGCTCTATCATTGTACTCAATACAATATCTAGATTTTTGGAATGGTCATGTCAATTGTGAGAATACACCAAGATATCATCCATGAAAACCATAAAAAATGAGTCAAGATAGGGATGGATCACTCAGTTCATTAGTTTCATAAAGACTGCCAGCGCGTTTGATACCAAATGACATTACCAAATACTTATACCCATACCTACTCTTAAAAGTTTTGTGAGGTATTTATGATGATCTAACATGCACCTGATGATAATCGGATCTCAAATAAATCTTTTAGAAAACCCGATATCCTTAGAGATGGTCAAAGAGATCATTTATATACAGCAGAGGATACTGGTTATTAACCATCAACTGGTTCAATTTATGATAATCCACGCATAGCCTGAGGGTACCATCCACATTTTTCACAAAAGGACTGACGAACCCCATGGAGAAGTACTGGGTCGGATGAAACCCTATGCCTCTAAATCCTTTAGCTGTCTCTTGAACTCTTGCAACTTCATTGTAGTCATCCTGTAAGGAGGAATAGATACTGGTGTAGCTCCCAACACTAGATTGATAGAGAAATATATCTATCTAACTGTAGGTAAACCTAAAAAGTTGTCCAAGAAAACATCCCTGAAATGATCAACTACTAGATGGAAATCCATCTGACATGTTCCCTATTCATCCATATACAAACTCACAATATAGGATGTCATTCCGCCCAACCCATGATTCTTAAGTCCAACTCGACTCACCTAGAAATCCCATTCAACTTTTTATAGAAATGATCTTCCCTCTAGTGATGTAAAACTCACCCTACGGTGATAAAAATCAACAAAGGCATGAAATGAGAACAACCAGTCTGTCCTGAGAATGATATCAAAACTTGTCATCTCGAGGACGTAGAGGTCCCATAAGAAGTGACACCCACCAACCTCAAGGGGGAACTCCCTGAACTAACTCAAACCTTCCATTCTCATCCTTAATGGGGTTTTCAGTGTCATAATGTCATCATAAGTAAAAACATAGAGCCCAAGGATCTCCACAATGAGAACAAATATGAAACTATGTGAATCCCCCATATCAAAAAGTTCAGAAGCTAAAATGGAGGTTACTAGAACAATACCTTTGATTGTAGAAGGTTTGGGATCCTCCTCATGTTGAGTCTGTTGCACTATATATGCCTGAATTGTAACACGACCCTGCGACACTTCCTGGATACCCTGAGCTGATCCACCTTGCTATCTCTGTGAACCTGGGGTATGGCTACCATGGCCATGAACACCACCTTGGCCTGAACAACACGATGTATTCCAGATCCCTATTTGGTGAGAAGGTATAAACCCCAATCCTAAACATGGAGCTAGTGTGGACCCTCTCTCACTAGTTACTGGTGGAAACGTCCTACAAAAGCACTGTAGATGACCCATCTTTCCACATGATCGGTACTCAATTAGGTCCAACGGACACTATGGCCTCATATTCCCCAGTTTTCTGCATTGGTATAAACTCACTTGGATACTTGAAGATACATTCTAACTACTAGTATCACTGCGAGGAAGATCCAGAAGACGCTTCCTACTTTTGGTCTAGATAGTACCAGATCTAGGTGCTGAATCACCCTGGCTCACACCTCCAGATTCCCTTAGGTTACGCTTGGTAATCAATGCCTAATTTACTATAGAAAAAATTGTAGTCAACCTGAAGAAATTTACCTGTGATCATATGTCATACTCGAGACCATAATCAAATCGTATGGACTTTGATACATGGTCACCCATCAGAATTGGTATGAAGCATTGTAGCTCAGTAAAACAGGCCAAGTAGTCCATAACTGAAAAAGCACCCTACTCCAAATGCATAAACTCTTGGGATCAATCGAACCTCAGCATATCGAGATATTAGTAATCATAGAAGACTATATAAAAATATCCCCATTCTATATCCTGATGACACTCCTCCTAAGTGATAACATCCCACCATCTCTTGGTGGAATCATGCAACATATACGTCGCGAGCTTTACCCTCCTCTTAGGAGGTGTCTCTAAATGATAAAATATCAAAATAATGGACTCTATCCATGAATCTAAAGCCTATGGTACTCCATCCCCCAAAACTGTGGGCAAATGCTGCTACTGGAACACTTACGCCAACTCTTCCATAGATGTGGCAGGCTGTGGTGCTCCCTGAAAGGTTTGCATGAACCTCATAAAGACTTCACGGAATTGTGCATCAGCACCTGCTTCCGTTATAACAGTTGGTGCTTCAAATGGAACAAATGGAGGATCCACCAGTATCCTATGGCCTACCACCTCTAGGGTATGATCACTGCTACCCTCCTGGCATACAACTTGAAGTCTTTGTGGTGGTATGACTCTAAAATGACAAACACACGCCTCAGTTCGAGATCATTATCAAGGTTCATAGGTCATAAGCACAGATACCAAAATAGGATAGGTCATAACCTTCCTTATAAGAACTCACCCCTCTTATTTCCCCATGGGTTAGGTTTGGGTGTAAAAAAATGAGAGTCACTACAAAAATCCCATTACTAAGGTTTGGTCTGGTCAAGTTATCCACCAAAAGCCATATCATTTTCACTTGTTTTCCATGTTCATTTCATTTTAAACTGATCTCACATTCATATCCAAAATTGACACTCATTTAAATTTTACCACATTCCCTTCTCTAAGGGTATACCAATGGTATGCCAAATTCTGATCCATGGGGGCCCATACTCCCTGCGAATCAAAGCTTGACATCCATTTATAACACATCATAATAAAATCATCTTTAATGCCAAAACAAGATCTACTAAATTCCAATCCAAGAGGACCCATACACCTTAAGGAACAAATATTGGAATCCATCTAATCCGCACTATAACAAATACCAATATACCTATCACAATAGCAGGCATATCTATCACAAAATCTATAACAATAACATGTAATCATTAATGCTCTTTAAATGGCATGGCATAATGCATGACATGTGATTTCTAATAAGTGACTATATGATTCATGATATGGAATACCCCCATCTCATTGGGTTTAAACACAATAGAACCCACAATAATATCAATAATAACAGCATATCACAATTGCATCACCTAACGGTGAAATCTAATCAACTGTAATAGCTCAAAATCCAAAAATCAATAATTCAATTCAAGATAATTTGGATTTTCTATGTACGCATGGTAGCTAATCCTGAACATAAATTATTACCAAATTCTATTTCCTTCATATCCCGATCTATTTTCTACAAATAGTAAAACAAACCAAAAAAATAAAATCCATGATACCACTTTGTAATGTCCTGAACCCGGATGCTACTCAATAGTGCTCCGAGGCCAATTAACCACATGGTCTCAAACACATATCCCAAAACACCAGAGGCTTACAACTTGTAGTGAGGTCCCAGGTGTGATAGTGGGGAGATTATACCCTCATTAGCATAGTGCAACACAGCAGAATGCGATAACAGTTCAAAAGCAGAAGTAGTAAATCCATAAAACAGAAGTAAATAATGGAAGACTAATAGTATAAATAACCAGAAGTCATATCATACAACAGATGATGATACATGTTAAATGTTCTATAAAATATCCAAAATAAGTTACACTGTATTCATATACAATATAGGTTCCAAAATTACAAAAGACCAAAAAGAATCTCAGAAGCATCGAAAGACTCAGCTTGGTCCCATTCTCTCCTACTCCTAAGCAACATATCAAGTACCTATAGGAGGGAACTTTCCCTTATCGACACCTGTAATCATATAATATGTTTGGGTCCAGAACGTGACCCAAATAGGGTGTGAGACTAAATCCCAATAGGCAACTACCCAAGGTCTGTGCCAATTTGTTAGTGAATATATATAACAGGTAGCGTACATTAAATAAAGCAGTAAGCAAGGAAGTACTCAAAAGTAAACAACCTACAAGCACTAGTTTCCAATTATTTACATTTAACTATCTATTTAACAATTCCATTATATTTAATTCATATGTCTCAAGATCCGACCTAAGCCTGACATCCCCTGTATAGCTGTAAGCATAACAGATACCTCAAAAGGACATATAAGAAAGCATAAGTGAAGACTGAATCCAACCTTATGTTTTGACTTGGTAGACGTGTCATAAACCATTACATTTAAATATTCAATTATAACCTAAGACCTTCCTTTACATTCCTAAACTATAATTCAAGTATCACTCCAGGTGAAATTTCCACCAACACCTTACAAGAGTATCCCGATGAACCTCTCAGGAACACGGTATCACTCTAGGTGTCGTATAAGTTCACATCACTAAGCCCATTCTTGTCATACCTATAAGAAAGCCCCAAGTATCACTCATGACATATAGTCAAATGCTTATTGAGAGAATCCATGGAATACCTCAATGGATCCATGATTTACTCAGCATATAAGTACAACCTCTATGAGACCATCTATGGCATCCATGGTTCACTCACAACTTAAGCATAATAAAACCTTTTATCCCATCCAAGGAATTCAAACAAAATCTAAGGTTCACTAAAGGAATAAAGGTACAATAATCACATGATCCCGTCCATGGAATTCTAAACTGAATCCATGATTCACCCAAGGCTATTTACCATTTTATCATAATAAAATAATTTAACAATTCATTAGGAATGATAAGGTCAAAACCAAAATAATCTTATACAAATCACCACTAAATGGTGTCTTAATAATGGAACAACCTCAAAATGTTTGTCCTTTCATTACTCACATGGGAATATTTCTCCTAACAATCAACACAAGTAAATTAAACTATCACTTGGATTCAATATCATTTAACTCACGTGGGATCATAAATAAAAGGTGCAATTAATTCCTATTAACACAATTGAAAAAAATTCCAAGATCAAGGGATTTCCTTCAAATACTCAAATGGGTGTTTTTAGCATAAAAATCCTAACAAGACCAACAAGATTCCAAAGGGATTAGTTATAAAATATCTCACGTGGGAAAAACCATAAATAGAGAAATTCAATCCACACATGCTTAAATAAACATAGGCATACATGGTTCAAGAAAAAGTCAATAATCCCATACCCTTAAACAATTAAATTAAAATTTAACACTATTTTAATTCCATTAACAACTAATTTTATTTTTAACAACCCATAAAAAGGAATCAAAGGAATGCCTCATAGGCATCCTACGCCAAACGATCATAAAAGGTCATCTAAAGGAACTCACCCATGGGGTGGACCTTAATCAAGGTATAAAACCTATTTCATTATTTAAAACACCTATTCAATTACCTAAAAAACAATAGAAAACAACATGGTTCAATTATAAATCAAGTCGTCACCCAAAAAATGGGCGTGCAACACTCCAAAATATATAAAAAGCTCAATAATTAGCGAAAGGCCTGAGACCATCTACCTTAGGATCGTACTTGATAGATCATCCAGTATCAAGATCTAATTCACCCTGGTTTGGGAGAAATCTAAATAATATATGAATAATGGGGTACTAGGTAATATGAGACTAAATCCAAATAGCACAATCGATAACTAGAAGAATCGAGAAAGGCTCAAGGACACTACTGACACAGATCCAAGGAGACGAACGACACTCAAATTGGAGGTCATATGGAGTGGGGATTTGAAAAGGGAGAATAAACTTCAAATGAGGCTCTCCCATAGTTCCCTTACTGTGCAACGAGAGAAGGATATGAAATTTTAGGTTTAAAACATTCCATGGGAAAATTGGTCATTTTACCCAAAAAAACTGGGTCACATGGTTAGGTTCATGGTTTGTCTAACCATGCGCCATTTCACACGGTTGTTGTAAGTAAATAGGGGAACTCTCATGGTTACCCCACATAGTTTACTGACCTTGTGGTAACCAAGTGCAGAGCCTCTGTCATGTTCTGGAAAAACTGCAGAACTGGCCGTATGGCCATGCGAATCCTCCCACACGGTTTCATAAAACTGTGCGGCCTATAGGACCCCACTTTCTAGACTCACACGGTTTAGTCAAATCATGCAGCCCACCCTGCATGGTTTTAACTAACCTTACACCAATCATAAAACACCCAAACTTTGGGTTCCAGGCTCTGAACTAGCCCTGGACACCTCTGAACCTTCCATGACCCCAACAAGCACTCACATTAGGCCTCATTTAAGCATTTAAACTGAAAATTGATGGAAAACACAAGATCTATACCTCAAAGAAGAGACAGGTTCTTACATTTTCAAATCAATTATTATATAACCAATGTGATAAATCCATATATCTTTCTTTATCATGTCAATTATATAATAACCGACGTAATAAACAAAGTCTCCCCAGGTTATCACATCGGTTATTATCTAACCGACATGATAAAGTGATATTCATTACTTTTCCACATCGATTATAAAATAAAAAATGTGAAAAGGCCATTTTATCACATCAGTTACATAATAACTGATGTGATAAAGCATTTAAAATTTTATGAATCATCATTTGAATCATTTCAGTATTATTTATATTCTCATGAAAACCAACTCGTCTCTCCCATGTGGAATCCCTAACCATCATTTTGTTAGATTCAGTCAACTAAAATCTTTGTTTCCAATCTTCTTAAATCCTCAGGTTTTGTCAGCCTCATTATCACACATTCGTTTTTCCCCGCACTCAAGTAAAACTCACTCATCCATCTTATATTTCATTCGTTCAATGGTTCTGTATCCCTAAATTTTGTTTTTTTATTCTGTGTACTCAAATATCACATTACCATCTTCTTAAACCATCAGATTTCATTGGTTTCATCTTTTCAGATCATTATGGTGGACATTAGATCCCATGGATGTTTATATAATATTATTCCTAATATATTTTGATAAATTTTACGATGATTTACTTATAATGGTTATAAAAATACACCAACGATGTATATATTGAGTTCATGATAGAGTTTAAACTATAGCGTCTCTTCAATTTATTTGAATATGCATATGATTTCTTCTTTAGAGTTGCGAGAGTCAAAGATTTAGATTAATTATCAATTATAAAAGGATTTCATCTAGGGCAGTGTACCACCATTGTATTCTTTATTTTTTTTTTCATGAATAAGGTAGATGGTATTGTAAATTTTTACATCAATTACCATTGTCTGAATAAAGAAATGATGAAGAAATAATATACCCTCCCATTTATTGATGATTGGTTTGATAAGTTGATGGAATATTGTTAGTTATAAATAAATTATTTTTGGTTTTCCTATCATTAAATGATGGTGAAGGAATAAAATATTCTATATAATTCATCCAGGTGACATTGGATATTTTGTGTTTCTGGTTATGACTTTCAGTATAAGAGACATCCCTATATTCATGGGACTTATGAATTACACATGCATCAAATGGTATTCACACCGAAATCAATTTTCTCCCTATAAGTTTGGATTTTTATTATATCAAAGGAAGTATATTGTAAATTACTTCCATGAATATATTTTTATGATTTACCATTTATATTTAAACTCATCTTCCATTATTGTATAGAATTTATAATTACATTCTTCAAATACACATATATTTTTTTACATTTCAAAATTGTTTTACTTTTAAATTATAACATATTTGATATAAATTTAAAATTGTATTATCCTGATAATATATTTATTTTTGATATTTGTTATAGATAATAATGAGTCGAAGTTGGATTATGAAACTTTGAATAAGTGATGAATATGAGGAAGGAGTTGATGCTTTTTTGGATTTTTCTAAACAAAATGTTTCAAACAATGACATGTTTTTTTCCATGCCTGAAATGTTTAAATATGAAGAATTTGAAAAGTAGAGAGATCAAATATAATTTAATTTTTCATGGTTATAATATGAGTTATAGCCCTTGTATTTGGGATGGTGAAACTGGGAAGATTTTTGAATCTATTGATGACGATGTTTTTCAAGACGATAACTCTAATGAAATTGAAGAAATGATTTGTAATATTGAATCAGAGGAAATTGAGAAATAACTAATAATCGAGCATCTGTACGGTGATGCTGAAAAAACATTATATCCAGGTTGTACAAAATTTACAGTTTTATCATCGGTGTTAAAATTGATTAACTTGAAGGAGAACATAGTTGGAGTGACAAGAGTTTTAATGATTTGATATAATTATTAAAAGATATTCTTCCTAAAGAAAATGATCTTCCAGATTCATATTATAAAGTGAAGAAAATACTATGCTCGATGGGATCAGGGTACAAAAAAATACATGCCTCCCCGAATGACTATGTGCTATATAGGAAAAAATATGAATTTCTGTCAAAATTTCTTAAACATGGGATGTCATGATATATGTTGAAAGAAAAATTACATATTGATTTAGTATTTAAAGAGTATAGGTTCTGGGCATAGCGGAAGCATGTTGGTGGGTGTACCCAACTTGATTTTTTCCGTTAACAATGATCAATCTGAGATCCATCAATGATAATAAAATACCGGATCTTTGGAATAGAACAAAGAATTAAAGAAAGTAAGGGAGTCTTGGAACTATGGATAGGATCATCATATGTTGGTTATCATTAATTTAATTAAAATACAAGAATTACCTTGATGGAATTCTCTCTCTGTTGATGTTTTCGGTCATGATACGATGTGATCCATCATTATGTCGTAGAATCCAAGTGTAGTATTCCTCTAGCGGTGATCCATACGTGCTCCACGTATCTCTGGATGTTGCCGAAGGGATCTTCAGGTGCTAGCACAGAAGAGAATTTGCTTGATATGTCTGCCTTAGATCACCTTAAGAGCCTCTTGCAAAGTTCTCTCCTTGATCCGATGGAGGAGGATCTCTCTCGTAACTTGAGAGTGTCCTTGGAAGAAAATAATTCTCTCTTATATTGAGAGCCTTCTCTGGATACATTGTGCAAACCCACCTAAATGTCTAGGCTAATGAGAATTATATAATTTGGATTTTAATTACATAGAATAATAAAATGAATTAATTACCCAAAAGCATTTATTTATTTCATTTAATTATTAGTAATACCCCATGTCTAATAATAACAGTTGACTATTATTATTACTTGACATGCACCAAGCGAATTACACCTTATATTATTTAATTAAATAAATAATATTATTTCTCAAAAATCTCTAGAAAAATTACATGGTGTGTATATTAATATACACGACGTGTACTTTTGTTTTTACATTTTCTTTATTTCCTCCACCATATTTATTAGACCTTTAATAATGGATATTTATTTATCAAATAAATATCACTACATTACTCACCAATAAATATATATTATTTTTCCCACAATATATTCTATTGAATAATTAGTGTCGAAATAAATGTGATTAGGCATCCTTGAATAATTATTAAACCACAATTGGTAATAATCTTTATTCAACTTGTTAAATTATTATTTAACTGAGATACTTGGACACACTTAGTGTGTGACCCTCTAGGCATCTTTATTAATGGAATTAGGTGGAAACTTCCTAAATTCCAAGGATAGAATCTAGAAACATTCCAAGGAACCCATAGAGAAAGAAGTTAATGCCATAATGACATGTCACCTCCTACAAAGACTTACCATGTAATGTAATACCATTATCTCAATATCTTGAATTAAGCGGGTTGCATGATGGCGCCATCGACCCATGTGCTCGATTATTCTTTCTTTGAATTCCCAGAATTGAACTTTCCCATTCCTTACCATGGACACAGATTTATTTAGGCTATATCAATTCCATAAAAGGGCCTGGGATATCTACTTCTGTTATGGAACATAAGGGACAAATCCTTTCTTGTATTACCTATTAATGCAATATTACTTGTGACACACCCAACATATCCTACCTCGTTGTGAACAGTGTGTCATCACACTTTTTTTCAATACATCTAAGTGTGCAAGTTTTAATACCCATTAATAATAATCTTAAAGTCTAAGAACCAATACACACATCTGCAGATAGGAACATCCAAATAACATCATCCGACCATAGAACCTATATTCAAGAATAGTGTTAAGACAATTCCTGGTTCTCATCACAGCATGGATCCACTATTACCTTTTAGTGCAACAACTATCCTTAGGAAATTATCACATGCATTGTCACACAGTATAATAGTCAAGACATGATAAGGTATTTATTAATGAATAAAGTACAAAGTAGTTGGTTCTAGGACACCAGCTCCAACAAAGAGACCCCTACCAAGGAATTTTGGTATCTTCCTATAATTCCTCATTTGAAACATTTATTTTCAAATTCACATGATTCAAAAAGGTTAAGATGACATGAATATGAGTGTATAAGTGATAAAAAATTATGCCATCCAACTTATTTTCCATAGTGGAAGAAAATTGATCAGTATTTTCCTACATTCAAAAATGAAGTTAGAAATCTTAGACTTGGACTATGCATGGATGTAATGAATCCATATCAAAGCCTTAGTAGCACACATAGTTCATGGCCTATTTTATTGGTAATTTACATATTATCTCCTAGATTTGTATGAAACGTAAATATTTCATATTGAGTTAAATAATCTCTAGATCAAAACAGCCCGGAAATGATATTGATGTTTTCTTTTCACCATTAATTGATGATTTGAAATTCTTATGGGAGGATGATATTAAGGTGTATGATTCTTATAAAATGGAATATTTTCAAATGCATACAATGATTATGTTCACTATAAATGACTTCACAACATATGAAAATTTTTCTAGATACAATTTTAAGGGGAATAAAGCATGTACAATTTGAAAACAACAGACATCATATTATTAGATACATCATGGGAGAAAGAAAGTATACATGGGTCATAAAAAGTTTTTGTCTATGGAAAACTCTTATAGAAGATTAAAAAAGTAATTAAATGGATAAAAATAATTTTATATTTCTAAAAACCCTTTATCCACTAATCAGTATTTTGAGAGGGTGAAAAACCTTGATGTGACATTAGGAAAGACACATAAAGCTGGCAATGATATTTTTTTTTTGGAAGAAATGGTCAATATTTTTTGAGCTACCATATTGGAGATATCATGAGGTAAAACATAACATTGATTTCATGAATACAGAGAAGAATATGTATGAAATATTGATCAGAACATTGTTATATATTAAAGGAAAGACTAAAGATGGGTCGAATACAATATTGGACTTACTCTAAATGGGAATACATTTGGAGTTAGATCCCACTACTGATGGAAGTCAAACATTCCTTCCCCCGGATTTTCATACATTATCCAAGAGGGAAAAAATTATATTTTTTAAGTGTATTAATGTTATCAAAGTGCCGCAGGGTTATTCTTAAAATGTGAAAACTTTTGTGTCTTTAAAGGATTTGAAATTGACAGGTATGAAATCTCATGATTGTCACGTCATGATGAAAAAAATTAATACTGGTTTCATTACATGGAATATTTTCCATCCATGTCAGAATAAATATAATGAAGGTGTGTTATTTTTTCAATTCAATTTTTAAAAAGGTGATTGATCTAAATGATTTGAAAAATTTGGAAAACAAATAAATTTCTATACTTTTTCAATTAGAAAAGTATTTTACTCATTCTTTTTTTGATATCATGGTGCATTTAATAGTTCATTTGGTGCGAGAAATAAAGCTTTTTAGAATTGTATATATATGTTGGGTGTATCCTTTTTAATGGTATATGAAGATATTGAAGGGGTATGTTAAGAATCTATATCGACCTGAAGCCTCCATTGTTGAGAAGTATATTTATGAGGAGGTTACAAAGTTTTGTACAAGATACTTGTCTGTAGTGGAGCATATTGTTTTGCCTCCATATTACCATGAATGAGTTAATTATGGGGAAAAGAGGATATATGGCTTCAAAGTCAAATATTTGACAGGTGAATAGATAAAGAAGGTACATTTATACATCCTAAATAACATAGATGATTCCCAACCATATATAACACTGTATATTAATGTGTTGAAACAATGTTACCCAAAGAATAAAGATATATGTATTTTGAATGAGAATAACAGAATTTTTTTGTCTTGGTTTTAAGAGACCATGCTCGGTAAATTAGATTCATCATAAAAATTGAGATGGTTAGTGGGTGGTCCAAGTTTTAATTTGATAACATGGTCTGAGTATGACATTAATGGCTATAAATTTCATATGAAAGGTTAGGAAAACAAAAGTATAGTTAATAATAGTAGTGTATTATTGTTCATCGAAGAAATGAATTTTTCAAGTGATAAAGGCAAAAACCTAATTTATACATCAAGTACATATTATGGATTCATTGGAGAAATATGGAAGGTTGATTACATTAAATTTTATGTTCCAGTGTTTAAATAAAAATGGTTTATCAGAAAAAATAGCATTAGACACTATGAATTTGGAATGAAACTTGTTAATCTGAATAAATTTAAATACAAAACTGATCCTTTTATAATGGAAACACATGAATTTTTTTTCTATGTTCTTGATCAATCTGATATACAATGGTCTATTGTTTTACAAGAAAAAAAATAGTATGCTGGTGATGATAAACTTGACGAAGATGCTGATTTATGTGATATCCCTACTTCTATGGAAAGATTAACAGATAATATTGATGATCACATTGTAGACATGGTTTGTTCCATGTAGAACGATCATGAAAAAGGAATTTATGGAAACAATCCTTTAGTATATTCCTAATATTACAAGTAACATATGTTTATTTCTTTTTTACTTTTTTAAATTTAATAAAATGTTAGATATTTTTATTTTATTTTATTTATTAAAAAAAATATTATCCATTAATTGATTTAGTTTACTTTATATTTTATGATTATTCATTTTTCAATTACATTTGTATGTAATAGTTGGATTTTTATATTTGTGTACTAATTGTTTTATTTATTTGATTTATAGGATAATAACATATCAATCATATGATCCACCACATGCTTCTAGAGATGATTGTACTTGTACCTATGGGGAGGAATGTACACATGATCCTATTAATGAGCCTCCTCACCCTTCTTTATATGAGACAAATAATTCCATGGTGGAACAAAAGAGTTTAAGGGTTGGTAAATGTGGAACCACACATTTACCAAAATTATTAGTCACGCATAGCCAGGACCAGAGGATACATGTAGAATTTGATGATAATGATATTATAAAAGGTTCAAATACAAAAAAATTCAAGACTTTTGTAGTAGTTCAGGCTAAAATAAAAGTTAGTATTTTTTTGATAAAAGGTGAAATGTTGAAAAAGTGACATTATCTCAGTTGTGGTAGACAGTTTTGGTAAGCTTGTTTATTTTTATTTTACTTATCTTGAAAAGTTTATAGTAATATATGTTTTCTCACATCTTATTAGATGAAATATGATGTACCTGATACAGGAGGATTCATGAAGAAATGTTTATCATTGGATGCTAGGAGATGAAGGGATTTTAAATCATCCCTCACATCATAGTTCATTTTTGGGGATAAACAACATTATAATCCATGTGATATATATCTATTTATATATGAAGATACATGGAAGAAATTTTTTTGAAATTAGATGACGAGAAGTATTTTTGGTAAGTAAAATGTTACCTTTTATAAGTTTTCTTTGATTTTAATGACCACGTTAATGATTAATTTTTTATTTATTCTTATTTTATAGCAATAGAGGATATCTCATCAGGATATACAATCTAAAAACACATACCCTTATACGTTCTCTGGGGGAGGGTATATGTTATTGGAAGAACAAATGATAGCAAAAAAAAATTCAAAATTTGAGAGCTGAGTCTTTAGGGTCTGCAGAGGTTGCTCCTCCTCTCCCTGCTAGACATGAAAAATGGAAGAGGGCTTAGATGATCAAAAACAGTACAATATCTTATGGAAAAATCAAGGATTGTAGTCAAGAGGATTGTAAGATGTTTAATTTATTTACTTATATTAATTCAATTCTTTATATATATTATGATTCATTATGGATTTTTTTTCAAATATTTCATATAGGATTCTCTTGAAGAGAAAAGAATATAGGGGGTCTTTTTAACTGAGGTCATGAAGGATGTTTTAGATATAGTATTAGGAAAGCCCGAATGCTTGATTCATGTACAAGGATACCTGACAGGTGTATCGGTGAAAAAATCATTTCCATGTTTTGCAGTAGTGGAGGATTTTTATAAAAATAAAATAAAATCTCTGGAAGATGTAGTTCAAGATATTTCGATGAATATGGAGGATAAGATTAGATATTTGGTACAATTGATGTTTGCAGACATGAAAAGACATTTTCAGACTACATCTCTAACTCCTCCACCTCCACCGGCATCTCCTACTCCTCCACCTTCACCTGTTGACCCCACTACTTCTTATCCTACTCCTACACCCCTCATCCACATCTTCCCAGATACTATAAGTTATATTTTGATCATCCCCAACATCATATTGTTTCATATGAGATGATATTTGATATTTTATATACCATTCATCACCAACAGATATAGATAGAGCATTATAGAGTCACTATACAAGATATTATAGATAGATCAACAAGAGTTCCATTACCTATAAATGAGGTGAGAACAATTGGATAAAATATCGACCACTTTTCAGTTTTTCCATTTATACTTATATGATATATTATCATTGAGGTATGTTTATATTTTATCATTTATTTCATTTTTGTATTAATTTTTTTTAAATTTTTTATTTTTTATATATTTATCTATTTTTATAGGAATACTTTAAAGGTAAAGAAATACTATATAGACAAAAATAAATACAAAGTGCTATGACTTTAGATACAAATTCTAGTAGTCTTGATAGATTGTCAGCATATTCAAATTTGTTGTTGGATGTTTATGAGATTCCATTTGAAGCTAGTGTTTGTGGGAATTCAATGAATGAGGGGATTTTAAAAAATGATATCATGAAGCTTGTAAATGGATATATATTGGGCATCAATATGTTGCAAGTTTTTTCTATGTAAGTCTTAAAATAAATATCTCTATACATTTAATTTATTGAAAATTTATACTTATGTTTGTTTTATATTAGGTATCTTTATAAAATTTTTAAGGATAATGATATGAAAGATGTATAGGGATTTATATACCCACAATTTATTTCACCTTTAGAAATGATAATGGATGAAGTAGAAATAACATAGTATATTGCTGAAAAATTTCAATAGAATGAAATTATTCAGTGCTGGATATTTCCTTATCTTCAGGAGTATAAAATATATATCTCACAAAGTTATATATATATATATATATTTTATCATAATAACCACTAACATTAAATTTTATTTTATATCAATTAATATTGGATGTTAGGTGTATTTTTTCCAAGGGAGAAGGAACTTTACTGGTTATGCTCTATCCATGGTGAAATGTGAGAAAATTTTATGGATGTATTGAACACGTAAGTTCGATTTTTTTAATAATTTTATATATTTTAATGACTTAATTTTATATCATTCATATTATTTTAAAAAAGGGAATGGAATTTATTTCGAGAGACCACAATAAAGAAGAGTTCCAAGATCAAATATATAAAAGAAAAGGTGATTTTTCTTTTACAATTACTAACTTTTTATTATATTACTTAATAATATTATTTTGAATTGAAAAACTCTTTTAAATAGAATTTTCATAAACAATAAGGCATAACATAATGTGGATATTATTTTTTAAATAATTTTAACTTTGATAGTTATGATGTTAAACTAGGTTATATTTCTTTATAAATTTTTCCTTAGCATTTCATTCATTTTATTCATAATAAATTTTAAATACTTTCCTTTTAATTTGTATCTTTTTGATAACCCTCAGCATTATAGTGAATATGATCATATACACTTATAAGTGGAATGGTAAAATCATTTTACAAGTTTTGTCCATTTTTAGTTTTTTACAATACATTTTAATTTTGAATGTTGTAATTGAAATTGTATTTTTGTTGTTGCTACTACTTGTCTCTATTTGTTTTCTATTCTGGTCAGATGTGGAGAGGAAGGAGGTTTGAAAATAAATTTATTATTATTTTTTGAATTTTCTCATCGGTTATTTAATATCTGGCATGAAAAACCTATATATAATGGTTTTCCATGTCGTTTATAATACAATCGATGTGAAAAACCATTTTTCACATTAGATTTTCATACCGGTTATCAAATAACTGTTGTGAAAAATGTTTTATCACATCAGTTATAAAATAATCAATGTGAAAAATCCATTTAGAATGTTTTATCACATTGGTTATCTTATAACTGATGTGATAAACCATTTTTCATGTGGATTATCAAATAGCCGATGTGATAAACCATTTTTGTTGTCGATTATCAAATAACTGACATGAAAAATCAATTCAATATTTCCTTTACAACTTCCATTTTTTCTAAGAGACTTTAAAGACATTTAAAATGTCACCATTAATAACGTCACCTAATAACCAATCTGAAAAATATAAAAAACTGACATGAAAAATAGTTTTCTGTATAGTGGATGATTATAGAAATGAAGATTTCATATTGAAATACATATTATATGGGATGATAAAAAACTTTACTGATTATGAAAATTTTACAAGATATAACATTAAAGGAATTATAGGGTATTCCATTTTTGAACAAGGTACACACTTAGTTAGTTTGAAACATTCCTTGAAGATTGTGTTTCTATAAAATCAAAAATATTTACCCTTAAGATATAAATTCCAATCTTAGATGACATTATTTGATGGTAATTCATAATAAGGAACAACACCATCTCCACTAAAATTTGATCAACTATTTTAGAAAGTAAATAATATGGTCACCGATTTTGGTAAACCTTCTTTGAAAAAACCTTATGAAATCTGGTTGGAAAAAGAGATTGTTTTTTTGAATTCATGTACCAAAATGGTTTTTACATTAGAAATTTTCTTGATTTCATGCATTTAGAAAAAAACATATGTGATAGTGTCATTGAAATGTTACTAAATCCACCGAAAAAAGGATGACATTAGATATAGGTTAGACACGATTGACATAGGGATACTGGAAGAATTGGTGCTAGTGAATGGTGAAAGCTATAATTTTATTCCTCCAGCTACTTACACTCTTTATAGGAAAGGGAGATATCAGTTTTTCAACTTCTTAAATGATGTAAAGGTTCTAGAGGGGTATTCACAAATACCAAGAATATCATTTCAATGAAAAATTTAATGTTAAAGGTCCCGAAATTACACGACTGCCATCTTTTAATGTAATATTTAATGCCTGTAGCTTCACGTTTCATTTTACCTAAAAATATCTATCATACTTTAACTAAGATTTTTTTTTATATTTCAAAGCTATATGTAGTAAATTTATAGTCCCAAAAAAGTTTCAAACTATAGAAAATGAAATTTATATCATATTATGTAAATTGGATATGTTCTTCCTAACACTATTCTTTGATATGATGGTTCACTTGATGGTTCATTTGGTTAGAGAGATCCAACTATGTTTTAATTTACATTAAAAATTAATATACCCTGTTGAATGATATATTAATATTTTAAAAGGGTATTTCAAAAATCAAAGTTGTCCAAAAGGTTGTATTGTAGAGTGATATATTGTTAATAAAGACATTGAATTCTTTACCGACTACTTATCATATATGGAGGGAATTGTTCTACCAGAATCTCATCATAATGCATGACTTGTAGGTGAAGGAATTTCCAAAACATACGCTATTTCAATTACCATTACAAAGTGGTAAAAGGATAACCTATATGTTTTATATAATAGTTTCGATGTTTCTTCATATTTTAAAACCTAAAAAGTAATTCTTAAGAATTCAAATACATCAAGGGATGAAATTTGGATATCCATCCATCCAACGTTACGATTTTTATTAAGGAAACAGAGACAACAAACAGAAGGGGGGGGGGGGGGGAACAGAGGGGCCCACTTAGGGGGGGGGGGCGAAAGTAATGTAGGCCAAGGGCATCACCCCGTAAAAGGTCATCCCCCTCTGGATTAAACTGAGACACATTGTAAATGAAACAAACCGGGGAACTCGGAGAAGCAAGAGAGGCCAGATGGTCAGCCACTTTGTTCCCATCCCTCCATGTATGAGAGACTCTCACTTGGTTGTTGAGTAGGATCTTGCACTTCCTCATGGTATAGGATATAGACCAGAGAATGATGCCTTTACCCGTTAAGGAATTATGGACAATCTTGGAGTCAGTTTCCACCTCGCTGATGAGAATACCTCTCTCCTTGCAAAAGATAAGGCCAGATAGGGCCGCATTAGCCTCCACCCGAATCGGAGAGCCACTTCCATAAAAAACCGAAAAAGCTAGCACCACTCTCCCCCGGCCGTCCCGCACGACCCCTCCTCCACGCATCATACCCATCCCACAGGAGCCGTCCGTGTTCAGTTTGAGGCCATCCCTCAGAGGTAACCACCAGATCCAACTCCCCAAGTGGTTAGCAGCGTTCTGTGCACCTGCATTCCTCAACCCATAAAGAGCCCCCAGGGACGGAGCCTCCTTCCCGATGTTTCCAAGGCCAACCAAATCATGAAAAAGCCACCTGGTTCTGGCCACAACCACCCTGTCTGAGGATTGGAACCCCTCATACCTGGCACGGTTCCTAGCCTGCCATAACACCCAGCACCCCACAATGAAAATAACACGCCTCGCCGCCAGGTCAGTGCCAGCTCCAATGGCCCCCTGTACCCAATGATCCATGAAGACTTCGATGTTACCACCCGGATCCCCATAAGCTGGTAGAATACCGAAGGATCGCCAAATCTGGCAGGCCCAACCACCCGTGAAGAAGATGTGGCTCAATCTCTCTTCATTTTTGAACACACAACATTGACAGTAGGAATCCATGCTGATCCCCAACCATTTAATATTATCGTCATATGGAAGGGCATTGTTTTGAAGCCTCCATGAAAGGAAAATAAACTTAGTAGGCACTCCGTTGACCCATACCAGATCACTCCATCCGTCATGTTGTCCTGGGGAGGAAACCATTCTCCGGAACTCCTTCGAGTTGAACAACCCCGAGGGAGAGGGGGTGAAAATGAACCTATCCTGCTCATCATTCATGCAAATATCATCGAAAACTGCTTTTTGGTTTGCATCCAACATATATCTGAAGAAAGGGGATATAAACTCACCTCTCTGAATGTGATGGTGGGGGATGGGCAACCCGGATACCCCAACGTAGAACCCGACCAATTAGTCTGCCAGAAGGAGATAAGACCCTCCTCGATGATCCATTGGGACAATGGAAGGAGCATTGGTATGATATTACTCACCGAAGACCATAAAGACAACCCATTATTCAAGGCACACGAACCCCCAGCCTTGTACCATTGCAACATGAGCATACCCTAGAGGGTGTGACCCTCAATGATTTCCCATGCAAGCTTCACCCGAATGGAATGAATCGTGACCTCCAGACTCCTGACGTTTATTCCACCTTCGCCACTGGGTCACGCCATCCTAATCCACGACACCCATTGCCTCTTCCCTTCATCCGCTAAATCCCATATGAACCGTGCAAGGACTTTATCAATGGACCTGATCACTCCCTTCGGTACACTTACAGAGGCCAAGGCATGCACTGGAATTGCTGAAAGTACACTGTTCACCAATGTAATCCTCCCCCCAAAGGATAGGAAGCGATTTTTCTAGTTTAGAACTCGCTCCATGATCCTCCTGACCACCTTGTCAAAGTACCTGGTCCGCAACCTACCTGGGGAAACAGGTGCACCGAGGTATTCCATGGGAAACGAGCCACGTCCCATACCTAGAATCCTCTCCAACCTGTCCACCCTACTCAAACTACACGATCTAGATACAAAGAAGTTGCTCTTACCTTTGTTCACCATTTACACACTCCAATGCCCATACTCCTCCAAGATTCTGTTAAGCGCAGTAAGAGACCTCTCTCCCCCATTCATGAAGATCACATTGTCATCCGCAAACATAAGGTACGATACCGTTGGGAGACCGTACTTCCTCCGATATGGCACAATGGCCCCATCAGCTACGCCTCTGTCGATTATCTTGCCCAGGGCCTCTTGCATGAGGATAAATATGATCGGAGATAAAGGGTCTCCTTGCCACAGGCCTCACACAGACTTGAAGAAGCCATGAGACCTCCCCATGAACACTAAAGCCATCCAAGGAGAACAAACGCACCTGAATATCAGATCGCAGACCCATTTAGAAAACCCCATAGTAGCCAAAATCATGTTGATAAATCCCCACTCCATCCTATCATAAGCCTAGTTCATTTCCAGCTTGACAACCAGGTTAGACCCACGTGATTTAGTGTTCAGGTCCCTCAACAGCTCTTGCGCCAAAGCCACCGCTCCCTGGATCGATCTACCCTTGACAAAACCGTGTTGTTCCGCTGATACCCATCTGGGAATAAAGCCTGACAACCGTCTGTTAATGATACTCACCAGGATCTCGTAGGGTATGTTGCACATACTCACGGGCCGATAGTGAGATAGAGAAGTGGGGTCTTTGATCTTCGGTACAAGCACCAACTTAGTCGCTGCCACGATCCGTGGGATTACACCTCCGCGGAAGAAGTCCTGGACAGCTGTGACAACATCATATTTAACAACAGCCCAAGAGCCCCTGTAGAAAGACCCTGAGAAACCGTCCGGTCCTGCTGCACTATCAGGGTTCAAACCCCACAAGGCCTCCTTCACCTCCTCTTCCTCTAGAACCCTTTCCAGAAACCCATTCTCCTGGTTAGAGACAATCTTAGGGATCCCCTCCCAAAGACTATCATCCCCCGAGGGATACCCCCGAACCATGCTCTCATATGGGCCCGCAAGGAGGTTCTTAAAGAATGACAAGGACATACCCCCGAACACCTCCCTATCCTCTGTAAACGAGCCATCCTCCAAGGCCAGATTTGGGTTCACCGCCCGCCTCCTCTCCCTCATGCAAGCATGAAAATAAGCAGTGTTATGATCCCCATCCTTGAGCCATTTAACTTTCAAACTTTCCCTCAACTTGTGTTCCTGCGAGAGCACCAATTCCGCCAAGTCATTCCTCTTCTCAGCCAGCTCCTAAAAGGTTCCCTCATCCCACCAATCCTCTAACCGAGTCTCCAACCCCTCAACATCCTATTTGAGCACAGAAAGCTCCTGATCCCAAGGAGGGATATTCCTGGCCCAAACCTGGAGTGCACTCTTCAGACGCCTTAACTTGGAGTGAATAGCCCCCCAAGAATACCCTAGAGTAGGCTCCTCCCAAACCTTTGATATCACCCGATGGTAGTCCGACATACTCTCCCACTGGCTGCAGAAACAAAAATGCTCCCGCCTAACTTCCTCCCTGCACAGAGACACCAACAATGGCGAGTGATCAGAAATACTTTGCGTCAAGTGGGTAACCTTCGCTCTAGGGAACATTGAGATGGCGTGGGCGTTTGCAATGAATCTGTCCAGTCTACTCCAACACCGACTTTCACCCTTCCGGTTATTACACCAGGTGAAAGGGTCACCATGGAAGCCCAGGTCCATCAGCCCCTTTTCCGCCATGAACTCCACAAAGGATCTACTTACCCTACCGGGGAACTCCCCACGACCCTTCTTCTCCTCCGGAAGCGCTATGATATTGAAGTCCCTGCTCACTATCCATGGTTGGTCTCTAGGGTCAAAACAGAATAGCTCCGACCACAGAAACTCACACCTTTGTGCATCACAACTCCTGTAAACGAAGGATACAACCACAGATATCCCATCGCACGTAACCCTCGTAGTAATATGTTGGTCACCCGCCTGAATCAAATCCACTGCTACCACCCTTTTCTAGAACAACCAAATATGGTTGTTTATAGGATCTGCATGCATGTATCCATGCATTTTAACCCTACGAGAAAACTCCTTGATTTTTACAGAACTCTGCTTGTGTTCCAACACCGCAACCATCGAGGCCTTGTTCTTCCTGCATTCTGAGGATATAAAATCCGTTTTGACTCTCACCCCAATCCCATGGGAGTTCCAGATAAAGATTGGAATCATGGGCTAAGAGAAGGCCTGGCTTTGGCCCCAGGACCTCTGGTCTCCTTCTCACTGGGAGCCGAACTCTCCCTTAACTGCAGCCTCTTCATCATGAGCCTTGTGCGCACTCCTGGGCTCTCTACAGACTTGGAAGGAGGAGAGGCCTCCAGATACCCCAAGGAGGGGGAGCACTCCCCCCTCTCCCCCACGAAAGTACCCGAGCGATGCCGATGCACTACCTGCCAATTACCTTCAACCTCACCAGACCCTGCTAGGTCAGGGCCGACCGAGCCCGAGAGCGGGCCCGACCTCCCACCAGTAGAAGAACGACCCTTAGGACAAGCCAAGCAAACCTGCAGCACCGAATCAACATTAGGAGCCTGACCGGAGGGCTTGATCCCCAAGGCCTTTAACACCTCCTTATGAGCACTACTGGAACCAGGGTCCCACAGAGCGAGGGGAAGGGACTCCCCAGCATTAGGCACACTTAGGGAGAACTCAAGCAGGGATCCATCAAGAAGTAGTTGACCTGGAATGTTGGAGGACGCGACGGGTAACGAGTGACGCGACCGGATACAGGGAGATAAAACTAAAGCGACGGCCTGGCTAGGAGGGCCCTCCTGGAAATAAGATAATGGAGACAACCACTTTCCTGACGCGCGATCAGGTTGCAAGGAAGGGGATGTAGGGGTAGGGAGAGAAGCCAGCACTGAATCCTCCCCTGAGTCCGCCTCCTCCTGATATATTGGAGGCCTCCCACCAGAGATGTTACGACGGCCTCCTAGCCCACTCTTCCGACAGTTCTGCAGAGAATGGCCCTGAAAACAACAAGAGGAGAAGAACCAAGGAAACACAGGGTACACTAAGTCAAGAATGCAATCCACGACATTAGACACCTTCAGGGAGAGCTTCTCCGGGGGAGGAGCGGATAGGTCCAATTCGATGCAGATCCTGGGCACCAAGGTCAACTCCCCCTGCCTGGTGCTCAGAGCCATGCAAAGGAAACGCCCCAAGGAGTCCCCAATGGCCTTCAAGAAGGCGCTGTTCTGGAAGGGTAAAGGCAGGCCCGAAAGAGAAACCCATACCGCAGCGCGAGAGCACTCCCTGCCCCTATGAACCGCCAACGACCACCGAGACAAGTTGAAACGAAACCGCCCCAAAGATCTCAGAGCCATACACCAGGCAAAAACGAAGTCCTCCTCCGAATCCAACACCAAATAGAACGCATTCCGATGAATCAGCGAGACGTGAGCCTCCCCTGAAGGCCCCATGAGTCTACGAAGCGTTTAAAATCCTGCAAATAAGGCATCGCAACGCCAAACCAAGCTACGAGAATCCACTTGAGACCATCAAGCACTTAATTAAAGGCCACCTCAGGCGCCACCAGGGATATGAGGGAGACCTCCCTCGTTACCGACTGAGAGAAAGGACCAATATCCTGGAAGCACGGCTCCCCCGACGATTTACCTCGCAGCACATCTCTGAAAGATCTCGTCGTGACTCCTGAACCGGTCTGCAAGATCGGAGTCCCCTTGGCCGAAGGCCAGCCAACCTCCTGCTAGCCGGATCCAAGGACCTGCGCTGCCGGAGGTGGAACGGATGAGGAAGCGAGAAGACCGGGGGCCACAACGGTCGGTAAATTCGAAAAAACGCTAGGCGCGTGGGGCGCGTACTCCGTGGAAGTCATTTTTGGATATCAAATACACATAATCAATAGTTTATAGGAAGGGTTTGAGACAATATTTTTAAGGAGTCAGCTACAAATCCAAATTCAATACCAGAACAACTTTGATGGATAGAAAAGAGACCAAGTGTTCATTTATTATCTCTTAATGGTCATGTAATTAATGGTTATACATTCTATATAAAGAAACATGATAAAAATAGTACTGTGAAAAATAGTAGAGTTATTCTTGTGGATAAAGTGATGTATATTTTTGGTACCAAGGGAAAAAATCCAATTTATGCAAATATGCCATACTTTGACATCATTGAACAAACATGGGAGTTGGATTATACAACAATCCAAGTGATGATTTTTCAATGAAAGCGGGTTGATAACAAGATTTCAATTAAAATTAATGATTTTGGATTCATGAAACTATATTTTAGTAAGTAAGGGTATAAGGATGAATTGTTCATAATGACATCATAGGCAGTATAAGTATTTTATATCCCGAATCCTATAAATAGAAGGTGGTCAATTATTATATTGTTGACGAAAACATTAAAGGTTCATATGTTAATTCAACAGAGGATGTCCCTTTCATTGGGATGTCATAATCATTTCACGGTGGTCCCAATGTAGATGAGGTCTTTTATGTCAAAGGAGACCATAATGAAGAGATTTGGATACTTAATATAGGGGTAAAATACCTTCAATATTTAAAGAAGAAAGAGAGTTCAATAATCAAGTTAAATTTTTTTAATATAAATTTCATTACCTCATAGTATTATATTTTCACTACTATATTTATATAATCTAAATTAAATGTTTAACTACTTCTACAGATAATGGATTCTCTATATGCTGATGATCTCAATCCCAAGGGATAACAGGTTTCTCCATATGTTGATGCTCCCAATCCTGAGGAAAAACAAGTTTCTTCACATGTTGATGATATCAACCCTAAGGAACAATATATTGACGACGTTAAAATTTAGTAAATGGTAGGAGGTGAAAAACCTATGTCTGAGAAAAAACAGGAGCATCATAGCATGTTAGTCTTAAAAAAATTATTAAGGTGAGAAAAAGGAATAAAATTTGAGGTTTATGGAATGCACATGACCATACTGTTGACCCCAAAAAGCCTATTTTCAATAGTTACATTGGGGTATCTACTCAAATGCACATACTGATTGATGTAGATACATGAAAAAATGTTGTTCCTGTGATGAAGGCACTAATTTGGGAAGAGATTAGGGTAACATTATGATATATTTTCTCTATTTTACAAAAATAATTAAACATTGATTTACTCTTCATTATCCCTTATAGAGTGCATTTATACTAGGTGAATATTGAATGAAATTTGTATTAATAGCCACTAAAAAGGATCATAGATATTTTTAGACAATTTTTACAATGAATCATCTTAGGGATGATGAAGGGAAAGCAAAATCACACCCACCATATATATATGCACACATGATAAAATAATAAAAATGAAATGTATTTATTAGTTGTCGTGAGGATATATCATTTTAGGTATATTGTTATTGGAAATACTTTACTTGGAAATACACATATTAATCACTTTGATTAAGAATCATTAATTTATGAAACAGAAAATGAATGCTAAAACTAAGCAGCATTCATCAAAACTAACATACCCATACCATAAAGAAAGGATGGGGTATGCTTCACTTGAAAGAAATGGTATGTACTTTAAATATATAGTAATAATTTTATGTGTCATGAAACAAAAATATAATTATATTACTTTATTTATATACATATTTATGAATCAAAATACAAATCCACTTCCATCCCATGTCATATGTTATAGAAGGAGGATCATGTAAATAAATATGGAATACTATTAGATTAAAACCATAAAGAGTATGGGAATCATGCGTAAGTATGACATAATAAAAATTTATTCTTCTTTAAATCAGTATTATATAACAATGAATACTTATTTTCCTATATTTTTTATCTGGTTTATAAATAATAATCATTACTGGATGTACCCAATAAATTATTACTTTTAATGGACTTGAATCAGCTAGAACAATATAGTTTTTTAGAGGTGCGGGGTTTGGAGTATCTCCTCAAATTTATTTCAAGAAATAAAATGTACAAGGGGATAAAGAAAAGAAAATGGATGAGATTTAGGCATGGATAAATGACTTAGAAGAAAATATTTATGGGTATTCTGAGTTGTTAGATAATTTTATTGGAAGGAACCAAATAGAATAAACAACACAACAATAACCACTACATGAAGATTCAACCCCCTCAACTATGAGGCTAGACAATCCCCTCAAAGGTATTCCTTACCAGAGATAATAATTTTTTTCATAAATATATATATTTTGAAATGTGAATTAGGTAGATAATTATACCTTTCTAGTAATTATATTCTATAAGGTAAAATTTATTATGATTTATATCTATCAGCACCCACCCACCACCTTGTTACGAGGGGTATAGTGTACAATATCCATGGATATCTACTACATGAGAAATGAATTCCAAAAGATCATGTGAGAGTAGGGATTCACATAGATCTTGAGTCGAGCACTGAGATACTTGTTCTCCTTGATGATTTGTATGTTCACACAGTTAAAATTGATATTAAAATTTTTGTATCATATCCATTTTATCTTTTAAAAATACAGACCAATAATGAGGTATGCCATTTCCAATTTATTTTTTATGAAAAAACTTTAATAATTAATGAAAAATTCATAGAACAAGGAATGTTATTACAGTTGTAGAAAAAGAAGAGGAAATAGATATTTGAATCAAAACAATCTAAAGGATAAACCAATCAATTCAAAATACTTTTTTTACCTTTATCCCTCCATTTCAACCACCACATTTACTAATATTACAAGTTCAAGTGGCCACAACATTCAAATATGGTAATATGATTATCATTGATTTTGAAGAGAAAATGTAAAAATAATATATTACAGATTATCTTGGTCTTGAGAATATAGATGAAATCCTCAATCATGGATGGTTGGGAGTCTCATTTTTAAATTTATACATCTAGTTCATTTTCATAATATATTTTTACAATAGCTAATCTACTATGTTAATTTCAATTAAATACTATTCATATTTTTTTAGGAATATATATCAGAACTATGTTAAGGGAAGACCCTATGAACAAAAATTTATAATCATTAGTCCCCACATCACTTATATAGAAAAAATTTCATTGGAAGAAGATTCATTCTTAAAAATAGTGTACAAACTAGCTATTTTTTTGGAAAGAAACTTACAGATAAAAAACTATTCTTAATACCTATGATACATAGGTAAAACTCTACAATCTAATCATATCAAATATATTTTTATTTATTTCATTACCTATTCCATTTTATTTTTTAGGTAGTAATAGTGGATCATTGAAATCAATCTGGATACTCCAAGTATTTACATTTTGGATTCAATAAATGGATTACCAACAAATCAACCATACAATGATTTTTTTTCACTTGTAATACACTAAATTCAATATTTTATAAATAAAATTCAAGTTATAAATTTTATATTATGTTTTAATTATTTTTTTATGATAGAGTGATATTTAAATATCATCAAACTTATGGTATGAGGATGGTCTATGGGCACAATAATCTTATAAATTTCTATAATTGGATACATATTAGGGTATATATAATAATATTTTTCAATAAAAACATATATAAAAATTATTAATTATTTTTATCAAGGTTTATGTAGTGTTTGAAACAAACTAATGGAAACGATTGTGGTTATTACATTTGAAAATTTATGAAAGATATCACATTCCATCAACAAACTAGCATATCTAAAGAGGTATTTTTGATGAAAATTGAAATTTCATTGAAATATTTATTAATATTTCATTTATTTATATTTTTCCAGTATTACTATGACTGTTGTAAAGACCTGACCCCAGTTTCCCAGAGCCAATTCATTTTTACATTACATTGGAATGATTACAAGAAATTAACATCCCAAAGGAACAAATAGTTTAGTAGATTTGGAAACAAGATACATACATAAGTTTAGTATTACAACTTGAAATGAAAAACAACATAAAAGTTACATTGGGAAAATCCACCACTCTAAGATTATCCCTGCAAGTCAATCATAATATACTTCTTCTTGTCCTGAAAAAAATGAAACATAAGAAGGGGTAAGATCAGATGCTTAGTAAGGGTAAGAAATACATCAGAAGATATCATAAACATAAACATTAGGCATGGTGAATAATTGAAAACACATTCCCTTACAAATAATAAACTCTAACACATTATTAAAGGAATATGTGATGAGTAAATAATTCCATAATAAAACATAATCATGGGTATTATACTAGTAGAATAATATCATGAAATATGAATTTATAGCTTCATAATGAGGGAAATTCATATTCTGGATATTCTGAAATATATACTATCAAGTTCTCATCCAAGACATCTAAAAATGATTAAGGTCTCGACCAAAACCATATCTAAAAATGGGCAAGGCCTCGGCTAGGTCTATATCTATCTGTCTCATGAGACCTACTGATGCATCGAGAGGATATAGCGGCCCCCAAACATCACATAATAAGTACAATTCATTCCTCATATGAATGGGGATAAACATAAACAACATATATATTCATATTGAAACTAACATATGAAATGTAAATATCATTCCCCAAACATTAAGTATAAACACTAACCATTCAGAGTAAAATGGTGAATGGTTTTAAGATAGAACATACAAAATAAAACTAATCATAAACCATTAAATTAAATATGGTAGATGATATCATAAATATTAATCCCAATGAAACATAATAATCAACAGGAGTATTGAAACAGATAAAGATACTCTTATGAAATCATCGATTAATTCTTGAGATAAATACTCTTTTACTTTGAAAAGAATAGCTATTTTGGAAAAATATTTGTATAAAACCATAAGTTAAGGAATATGGTATTTTTATAATAAAATAATTTATTTTAGAAAAATAATGGTTGCTAAAAATAGATTATAGAGTGCCCTTGAAAATATGTAAGAATTTGAGAAATTATCTTGAATCGGGGTTGTATTTCAGAATAAATTTTGAAGGTTCCTTTTAAAATGTGTATCTTCCCATAAAATAAAGAAGGATTATGATTGGTAAAAATATTTAGAACACTAACACAAAATTTATGAGGAGTACATAATAATACATAATAATTTCATTGAGGTAAGTAGATAATAAAAGTAACCTGAATGAAAATGGAGGTTCGGGTGGAAAACCCTTACCTTAAGTCTGAAGGTGTTCCTCTATTGATCTTAATGAATTGAATAATCAAATTTAGGTTCATAAATTAATGATTAAATAACCTAATATACATTTAATTGATTTATTATAACCTTTTTAGGTTCATTAATAGAATTTTGATGGATTAAGAGAATCAATTTCATTGTTTGGGAGCGTTTTCTTCCTTGGTTTCCATGATCAATTTACTTATATTCATGTATGGATAAACTTGTAGAATGAAATTTTTTGTACAGAATAGAAGTTGTATGTTATTATTGAACAAAAATAATATTACATGGTTATAAAATTTGTTTGGTTATTAGTAGTAAAGATTAATCATTATATAAAACTTTAATGACAATTGTTTGGGTTAATTGGCAGTTTTTGATCATAATGAACTCATTTTGATTTATAAATTTATATCATATATAAAAAAGGATTAAAGAACCTTAAATAATTTATAATACATATATTATAGTCTATTTAAACCATAAAAATGGTTTTATGACCATAAAATAAGATGGTAATATAAATTGAAAACCTGTCGTCCTTGAACGTGATACATTAACACATCCCAGATGGTGTTTTCATTTCTAGTATAAAAGAAGGGGAAAGTAGACATGATGAACAATTATTTATTTACCACAAAGAAATTATAGTACATTTAATTTACTAGATTCATCACAATATTTTTATGAAATTAGGCGAGGAAAGAAAAGAAAATAAAGGAACTTGAAATAAAAGAAATGAAAAGAGAAATTTACCTCTTGAAGTAATCTTCCTTGAGAGCCTTTTTAGGGAAGTGGTTTTGGAATTTTTATGAGACCAAGGTCTATTGGACATGGAAGAGAAGTTTTGGAGGATATTTTATCAGAATTTAGACAAGGCACAAGGCTTGATAGGAGTGAAGAGAAGAGGGAGTGAGGGGGGTTTTTTATAGTGGAGGAGAGGAGGGTTTTCCCATTATTTTACTCATTATTTTATCATTTTTCCAAATACAATCAATAGTATTTATTCTTGTGACCAAGAATAGTAATATGTTCATGTGAGTTTGAACCAATGGTCATTTAAATCATCCACGACTCAATCATTATGCATAAATTTATTTTTAGCATATTTTGTAAATTATCGAATTTCACCATTCACCAAAAATTCAAGTATTTTTGAAAAATCCAAAAAATTAACCCTAACCATTTTTAAACGTGTATAATTAAAAAATTAACTCAATTTTTTGAAAATAATTTTCTAAATATTATCAATTTAATTTTTAAATAAAATCATAATTTATTTGAAAAATAACAATTTTAAAACTATAATTCATTTTATATCACCTTGAAAAATTAATCAAGATCTCATTATCTTATAACCTTAATACAATAAAATAATAATATGATTTAATATTCATAAGGGTCATATTACTATTCATATTACTATTCATAAGGGTATGTTACTATTCTCTAAAAAATTAAGTTTTTCTTATCAGACTCTAAATATTTTACTGAACACAACTGTGTATGTCAGTGTTTCAAAATTCCAATCACAGAGGTGGTAAAAATATGTTTACTAGCTAGGTTATAACAAAGTGGTTTTTTGCAGAGACTCAGTGTTTCATGCATTCAATATTAAATCTATTTTCAAAATCTTGGGGTGTTACAACTATCAACATTCCATGTATTCAAAAGAGGAAATAGATATGTTTAGAAGCAAGTGGGAATAATATATAGTTTCAGAATTTTTAGAAACCAAGAATAGGTGATTCCCTACAACTTATTTAGTTACTTTTGTCTCATTATATATACTTATTTTTAAGTTAATTTTCTCATCATTTTTATTTACTACTAATTTAATTAATTTTCACATATATCATAAATAAATGACTTCATTGGGAATTTATTTTTATCTAACCATTTTTTTCTCTATAAAGAGCACAAATTTCTTAGAGAAAAATATATTATTGAGAAAGGATTCAATAAGTATGAAGAGATAATTTATCAACTTCTTATTTATTAGATTTTATTATCATTTTATCTACTTCTTATTTAGTCAATTCTCTTATCATTTTTATTAACTTCTTATTTATTTATTTTTTATAGATATCATGAAGAGTTGATTTATAATTTATTTTTTTGAAAGAATTTTGTGCCTATAAAGAGCACAAAATGACTTTATACAACTCTCATGGTCCTTCTTAAAGGCTAAAATGGGATTTTAACTCTCAAGGACCATGAAATATGAACATAGGACTTTTTTATCTTTATAGGCATAAAATTATTACAAAGAAAAAAAATAAACCCTTGATAAAGGATTTGATAAGGATTGTGCACTGAGGTATGTGATTAATGTTACATATACAGACCTGTTAGTTCTATTTTTGATTTTTTTATGTTCAGTAGTGATGCAATGCATTCAATTTTGAATCTATGAGTTTTTAATAATTTTTTTGTGAAAAAACTTTAATAAAATGATCCATAAGTCAATTTTGATATGTAGGTATCAACTATACATAAATCCGACACATGGTGTGCCTAGTATGACTCAAAGTGTGTGTTTTCAGTTTAAAAGTGACATTATAGTTCAAAAAATAAACCACTCACTAAAAACAAAGATAACACCCTCAAATTATCTTGGTAATTTAGGAAAAATATTTATAAGTCATTTATAATGTGCATGAATTAACTTCACATCAATATGATACATAGTGTTCTCGTTATGATTGAAAGTGCTTATTTTGATTTAAAATCTACATTTTAATTCAAAACACACATCACATACTCAAAATTAAGAAAAAAACTGCAATTTTATTGATATTATAGGAAAATGATCCATAAATCAATTTTGATGTGTAAGAATCAACTGCACATCAATCTGACACACAATATGCTTGGTATGACTCAAAGTATTTGTTTATAGTTTAATTGCAACATTTTAGTTAAAAAACATCTCTTATTGGAAACTAAGAAAAAACATTCATATTGTCTTGATAATTTAGGATAATGGTCCATAATACATTTATTATGTATAAAAGTTATTCCCACATCAATTTGATAGATGGTGGGGTAGGTATGACTAAAAGTCTATATTTTTATTTAAAATCGACATTTTAGTACAAAACACAATTCAAATACTCAAAACTATAGAAACATGCTCATATTGTCTTTATACTTTATAAAAATGATCTATAAGTCATTTTTTATGTATAATAAATATATTCACATCAATATGATACATGGTGTGCTCAGTATGACTCAAAGTGTGTGTTTTCAATTTAGAAGCAACATTTTAGTTAAAAAATTGTGTCACTTACTAAAAACTTGAAAAAAAATCATATTATATTGATAATTTAGTAAAAATATATATAAGTCATTTTTGAAATATAGGAATTGGATGCATATCAATCTGACACAAGGTGTGTCTTGTATGATTAAAAGTGCACATTTTTATTTAAAATCAATATTTTAGTACAAAACAAACTTCACATACTCAAAACTAATAAAAAAATATTTGATTTTATTTATACTTAATTAAAACAACCCATAAGACATTTTTGATGTGTAAGAATCACCTACATGTAAATCTGAGACATGGTGTGCCCGATATGACTCAAAGCGCGTGTTTTCACTTTAAAAGAAACATTTTAGTTCACAAAATTAGTATCAGATATTCAAAACTAAGAAAACAACATTTTATTTACTTGATACTTTATGAAAAAAATCCATAAATAATTTTTTATGTGTAGGAATATAACTCACTTGAATTTGATACACGGTGTGCCCAATATGACTCGAAGTGCAAATTTTTATTTTAAAGTGACATTTTAGTACAAACCACACTTCACATACTCAAATACAATAAAACACAATCTTACTATCTTTATAATTTAGTAAAATGATCCCAAATTAATTTTGACATGTAAGAATCAGATACACATCAATCCAACACATGATGTGCCCGATATGACTCAAAGTATGTGTTTTTAGTTTAAAAGTGAAATTTTACTTCAAAATGCACATCAAAAAAGTAAAATCAAGAAAACACACTCTAATTAACTTTATAATTTAACACAATGATATATATGTCATTTTCTAGGTATATGACTCAACTACAAGTCAATCTAACACATGGTGTGCCCAATATGACTCATGGTGCGTGCTTTTGAATTATATGTAACATTTTAGTTCAAAACACACATCACTAACTGAAAACCCCAAAAACACACTCATATTATTTTATACTTCAAGGAAATGATCCATAAGTCATTTTTGACATTTATGAATTATTTTCACATTAATCCAACACTTGGGGTGTCCGATATGACTCAAAGTGTGTGTTTAAAGTTTAAAAGTCACATTTTAGTTCAAAACATGCACTAGTTACTACAAACTAATAAAATACACATTAATTATCTTGATAATTTAGTAAAAAAATTATAATTCATATTTGGAATATAAGTATCATTCTCACATCAATCTGACACATAGTGTGACTGATATGACTCAAAGTGCATGTTTTCAGTTTAAAAGTGACATTTTAGTTAAAAATTTCACTCAATAAAAATTGAGAAAACACACTCAGAAAGTTTTAATACTTTATGAAAATAATACATATGTTATTTGTGATGTATAGGAATCTACCACATATCAATCCGATACACAGTGTGACTAGTATGACTCAAAGTGCATGTTTTAAGTTTAAAAATGATATTTTAGTTAAAAGTGCGTGTCACTCAATTAAAACCGAGAAAAAAACTCTGATTGTCTTGATATTTTATGAAATTATCTATAATTTATTTTTGATGTATAATAATTATATTCCTATCAATATGACACACAGAGTGACCGGTATGACTCGAAGTACATGTCTTTCAATTTAAAAGTTTTATTTTAGTTAAAAACATATTACTCATTAAGAAATGAGAAAACACACTTGGATGGTCCTAATAATTTTGAAAAATTATACATAATTCATTTTTGACAAGTAAGAATCAACTGCATATCAATATGATACACAGTGTGACCGGTATGAATCAAAGTGTGTGTTTTCAAATTAAAAATGATATTTTAGTTAAAAAAACATGCCACTCACTAAAAACCAATCAAACAAACTCAGATTGTATTGATATTTTAAGAAAATAATACATACATCATTTTTGATGTGTAAGAATTATACAAACATCAATCTAACTCACGATGTGTCTGGTATGACTCAAAGTTCATGTTTTTATTAAAATTTGATATTTTAGTTCAAAACACACATTACATACTAAAAAACAAGAAAATAAACTAGGATTGGATTGAAACTTTAGTAAAAATATCCATAAATCATTTTTGATAAGTCAGAATCAAACACACATTAATCCAACACATGGTGTTCTCCGTATGGCTAAAAGTTCATGTTTTCAGTTTAAAAGTGAGATCTTATTAACGCATTGTAACATATTTATGCATAATTTATTTCATTATAGTATTACCTACATAAGAATTGTTTTTATACAATTACACTCTTTTGTTCAAGTGAGTGTGGTCTATTCACTAACTAGTAGGATGATCATACTCTTTTGGAAGGGGGTCCAAAGACAAAAAAATAATTTTTTTGATTTTTTTGATGTTTCTAATAAATTATACATACAAATGATATTATACATACCAATGTTTCAAATGTTTATAATAATTGTATAGTGTTTTTTTGTATTGTGATGTAAATTTAATTGAAATAAAAATGTACTATATTTTAATACAATGTGCTATAAATTGCAGCAACATACTGCTGCAAGTGAGATTTTATCAGTGTTATTTCTAGCGTTGATAAACAGTTCATTCATTAACACTAAAAAAGATATTGATAAAGTTCCACTTTTATTAGCAATAAAGAAATTCATTGATAAAGGGTAAACTTTATTTATTTTTTAACATTTATGAATGTATATTTTATTAGCTCTATTTTTAGCAATAATAAAAGCTGTTGAATTTTAAAGGTGCTTATAACATTAGTGCTTTTTTTACACTGATGAAATCCATTTATAGCATTGATAAAGCTTGTATCTATTGTAATGTAATATTGCACTGTTGTTGCATAAAGGAATCAAGGGTAGATTCCCTCTATCACTGATCCACATGTGTTTGAAAAACTCTGATCGTTATCATAGAATCCTCTAAGTGCTTGTACAATTGGTTCTAACACTTGAAGAAATCACTGTTGATCACAATAGAATCCTTCAAGGTGAGTAGGAATCATTCCGATGGAGGCAGATAATTTCTTTTCATTCTTGAGAGAGTTCCAGAGGATGTTCTCTCTAGGGTTTTAGAGAATCCTCGCCAGAACTCATTGTGCACAACACCTAGAAAATAGATATAGTTTCTAAAAATGTCATAATAATCTTTAAAAAGAGTTAGGGTTAGAAAATAAAAATTAAACAATGGAATTTATTACTTTCTTAATCCTCAAAAAACCCATGTCGAAATAATAATAGAATTATTATTATTATTTACTTGACATGTGCTAAACCCATGGATAAAATAAATATTATTTCCTTGAATAAATTAATATTTGTTCAAATAATATTTATTATGAAATTTCTTGCCGAACAATTAAATTAGGCTTATCAATACTCCTCAATATTTATTATACCTTGAATAATGACTATTTATTTAATTAAATAAATACTATTGTATTATGTTCTAATAAAAAAAAATATTTTATTCAAAAAAATGAATAAAAATTTATTAAATATTCAGTTGACCAAATAAATAAATATTTATTAACTTGTGTATAAACCAAAATAAATAAATAATATATATTTACGTAATTAAATAAATAATTACCCAGTGAATAAATATTTATTAAATATTCAACCCATACATATATATTCTCTCAAATAACTAGTGACTGAATTTTTGAAATCAAACTAACATGAATAATTATTATAAATAGTATGAGAATAATATTTATCAAAAAAATTAAATTCATAGAGAATTTAACTATTGTTCTGAATACACTCAGTATGTAACCATCTATTACCATTTCTTAGTTTCATTAGTGTATGTCACTAAATGTACAAGGTTAGTGTATAATAACATGCTAAGAACACCATATAGAAATAAGTTAATTTCATAACAACATTTAACCTCCTATGAATGTACATCATGTAATATAATTCCTTTATCTCAATATCTCAAATAAAGAAAGTTGCGTGTTAGTGTTATCAACCTATATGCTCAATGTATCTTTCTTTTAATTTCTAGAAATGAACTCAGTATTACTGATGGCTCCCCATTCTCCTGGCCTCCATTCCCGTCCTCCGCTCTCACCCTCCTAGGGTTTCAAGAGTTTCCCAGCAGCGTCAGCTCCTTCTCTCGCTTCTTCTCCCTTCTCCACTCTATGTTCTCTTCCTTTTCTTTCCCTTCTTACCAGTGACCCCTCCATTCTAGGGTTCCCTCCTTCCTGGATTGGGTTCTCTGACCCCATCTTCTCCCCCATCTAGGTTTCTTTCCCTTGGTGATAGCGACCATCTTCTCTCTTCTCGGATTCACATTTTTCTCCTTCTGCAACCGATTTTTTCTTGTTTCTATTTATCAGTTTGATTATACTTTGGAAATATAGGTTTTCCACCTTTTCTCCTTCTTATCACTCTCATTTTGCAGTTTTCCTTTTCCTTCTATATGAACCGACACTCGCGATGTTCTTGGATTTCCCATTTTTGAATCATTCTACACCTTTTCCTCGTTCCTGTTAAGTTTTTTTTTTGTATTTGTTCTGCTAGTGACGTTTCGGCGTTCTCGCACTTCGGTTTCTGGTTCATTCGGATTGTCCGATGTTGGATTTTTTGTTGGTTCATGCTGTTGAAGACAACATCTTATATGGTTCGATGATTAATTTTCCATGGGGTTGCTGGTGCTGGCCATGCCGTGACTTGCTGTGGAGGTCTGACTGCTCCTACTCTGCTCTGGCCTCCAGATCCATTGATCCTTTCTAGGTCGGTAGGGTGACATGGTTCCAAGGAGGCTTTGGGAGGTGTTCATGGGAGTGGTAGGTTGTTCCAGGAGGGGGGACTGGTGTTCAGTCATTGGCGGTTCTATTGCTTTGTTGGGCGTTTTGGTGATGACGACGACAGTGCGATGGGTTTTCTTGTTTGCAGGATCTTCTTCTGATGCTGATTTATTTGTCAACGTGTTCTCAATTTTTTATTTGGTGATGAAAATGTTGGTGTAACGACGAGGTTCTTCGAAGATGTTATGAAGTTTCGGTTGCTAGGTTCCATCTGCTCGGACTGTTCGTGATCTTTTTTCCATCCGAGGTGGGTGTCAGTGGTTTGTGTGATATCTGCAATTCGAAAATTTGAATCCTGGAAGGTGTCATGTGGTGGGATCTTTTTATTTTTGTGGTGGAAATCTTTCCATTCTAACTATTTTTTTATCTGTGTTTGAAATTTGAATTTTGGTATTTGAAATGATTTTTTTTGTTTGAATTTTGATTGTGAGATTCCCACTAACCCAAAAAGTGGTTTATTTAGAAAATGAAAAAAAGGGATTTGGGTCTACAAATGAACCCACTAAATAAAATTTATTGTCCATGGAGTTAATTAGGTAGTTACACTTCCATTAAAGGGACTTAGATATCAAATTCCACAAAATAGGGAAGGAAAAAAATCCTTTTTCAAATTATTCATTAATGGAGTGTCACTCATGACAAACTCAACCAACCTACTTCCCATAAATATATAACAACACAGTTTTGGTTAGTACATAAAAGTAAATGATTCATGATTTAAATTAATAATAATATTAAATTATAAGGATAAATACACATGTCCATCTATAGGAACATTCAATGACACATATATATGTAAATTTTCTAATAGCGGGTCATGTTCTCATAATCGTCTTCTTTGAAGATTACCAAGGGAGTACACCATAAGAAAGTGTTTCAAAGTCCTATGAGTCTCTACCTATAATATTTTGTATCTTTTTTATCTCATCAAATGATATCAACTATATATATAACATATAGTTAAAAATACTTTCACGTATCTTATAGTTTCTCATCATAGAAGGAAACTATTATGACCTTTCAGTACAATAGTTATCCTTATTAAATTATCACATACTACATCACACAGAATAATAATAATGACATGATAAGACTATTAATATTCAAAAACCATGAATATAGAAAATCATAAAGTATATAGAAGGTGGTTCTAGGGAACTAACTATAAGGACCCGACCTTAAACATTACTTAATCTTGAGTTAAATCAAGAATTGACATTGAGGATCTTTTCAGGTTTAGAGATTTAGAGAAATAGGGCACAACAATTAAATTACATCTCAAAAAATTACAAAGTATACACTTCTACTCAGTTTTCATTTTTTTCATAAAATAAAAACTCTTAAAAAAAGAAACATGTCTATTTCCATGTTTTAGACATCATGAATTTTCTGTAATCCCATCCTTGACCCTATTCGTCTTTATGTTCGGTGAAAAACATTTGAAAACTTTGGATGATTATAAAAAGCTCAGTAAGGGTTATAAAATAAAGAAAGAAAACATTAGTCCATAAATACATAAAAAACATAATCTCTTTAACATACCTCATGAAATCATAAGATTTATGAATAAAAAATAGAAATCACAAATCATAAATGTAACTAATGGCATACATAACATACTAACATTGTAGATTTCACAGCTACATAGGGAGTTACATTTGGAATACCCATCATAATATATTCCCTAATTATCTTAGGAGAAACATTAATATTTACCTCCATAATGTTACCCAATTCATTGGAGAGCTATCTCAGGATCACCCGCCCTAGGTTTATCAGGGAACCACCCATATACGTAAACAATTCCCAAGAACCCTAACATATTCATAACACATAAAACAAACATAGAGGAAAGATAACATTTCCACATCTCAATCACAATATATCATTTAAATATATTGATATAACCAATACATTATAAAAACCATTTTAAATACCAAAATATGTAAAAAGAGTATATGGTATTTATTTTCCTTTTAAAAAAACTACTGCTTGTTAAGGAAGCCACATATCAAATAATGCTCACGGTGGTGGAAAGGTCATTGTCACCACGCACGTTAAAAAGAAACATTCCCTTTTTCATTTAGTAAAATACTACGTAGAAAAATATTCCATTTGAATGAAATGAAAATTCAAAGTGTTTTATACACCATATAAAATAAATTCATGTATAAATCAAAATATACCTCAATGAAAGGATATTGAGATGAAGTCCCTTACAAAGATCATATCCTTAGATTAAGGACAAATCAATGACATAATTATGTGTGAAAAATAATAATACACCCAATATAAGTCGATATTAAGTGTAAAAAATTAAGAGTTCATTCACACATATTCATAGCTTGACATAATTAAGAAGTAGAAGTTTAACCTAAAGAATTAAAATTGGGTTAAGAAGCTATCTTACAGAAATACGACAGCCTAATGATGTCACTTTAAAATTAATAAAATGAGTTTATGAGAGAGAAAAGGGCCTCTAATAACATGGAAATAAAAATTATAGAAATAATATTATAAAATAACATATCCCAACATTAGAGAATGGAAATTTAAAAGACATAATATAAAATAAGTCTTTGATTAGAAGAGGACAGTGAAAAGTTCCCTTACCGATTTGGTAACTTACGAAACATACATCACATGAAATAAGGATCATAAAATGAAGATGTAAATAACAATAAATTAAAGTATATTATACAATTAATAAATTCACTAGCAGTACATACACCACACAAAAGGAAATAGTGGTAAATATAACATGAATCTCATGAGAATAAAAAGTGAGATGAAAACCCATTACTTCATGTCTGACTTGACTCGTTCATTCTTGAATATCCTGAATAATAAACTAAAGTTAATTTATACTTGCTTCATAAAATTTTTCAGGTTAATTATTCCTTTTATATCACTTATTACCACATTATAAACATTATATAATCATTTAAGTTAATAACGGTCATTTTTTCGATATTTGGTACTTGAGTAAAAAATGAACTTCTTATAATTGCAAGTTGTCCATGTGGTAAAAAGTACATTATCTCTAGAATTATATTCATGATTTAGATATCATATATATCATATATATCGAGTATATATATGTATTTATAATATTACATAATAATTGGAGATAAGAAATGAAATGCACCGTTCATGGAGACGGTAAGCCGTACGTACGCATGAATGCTACTTTCATTTATATTTTGTATTTTAATGGAATGAAAAAATAATGATACATAGGTATATTATAATTCCAGTATAATATAATATATGTAATTTCATTAAATACATCATTTATACATCCCACGTATGGAATGAATGAGTCATATCACTTTGAGGGGGCAGTAGTCCGCACTTCCTTAAATGAAATTATCATATTTAAACATTATGGAAACCATAAAGGTATAATATAAATAAAATTACAGAATTATAGAGAAAACATAAATATAATATACATAATATATAAATACAGTTCCATCATAATGTCTACCATGAGAGGCGGTTGGAGATATTTGAACAATCATCGTTTCGTGAGACAGTAGTTCGCCGTCCACAGAAACAGTATATTTGTATCCATTAGATGGAGGTGTGTGGAAGTTTAGTTATAATAATTCTCATAAAAACAACCTAGTATATTCAAGATAATTTTTTTTATAAAAGAAAGTAATAAAGAAAGTTTAGGGGGCTGGATAAGTAAAATAAAAGAAAAGAACTTAAGAAAATACGTTACCTTTAAAACAGGTATCTCCCTTTGGTTTGAACCAAAAGTTTTATTGAATTGCCTTATGACTAGGTGAAGGATTATATGAGGAATATAGGGATGTATAGAGATTAATTGTGTAGATTTTGGATGAGCCAAGGTGCTTGAGAGGTGTGAGTAATGGGTTAGAGGTGATGACTTTTTATAAGGGGGAGGAGGGGCTCTTTAGGAAAGGTTGAAAATATCATTTTATTATATAATGATTTTCAGTTTATAAAGGTCCAAAACTAATTTAATTAAAAGATAAGACGAATCTTGTTAGAAATAAAATCATTCAATAATAATTGGATAGGTTTGGGATATTTTTTTTAATTTTTATAATCTCATTTATTTAAATCATTCATTAATAAGGTAATCACTACATCATCATTGTGTCATAAAGAATTTTATTTATTTTATGTCTAAAAATTATAAATAAAATACGATGATGTAGAAAATATTTTTAGATTTAAAATGAATATTTATAGTCAAAGAGATAACTTATATAACCCCATGTAAAAATTGATTTACTAAAAGATATATGTTTATGTCATTTTTGTCTTTAATTTAAATTAATTAATTTAAAGTGTCATTATATAAGGCCCCAGCCTTAAAAATTACTAAATGTTGAGTTATTTAAAGAATAAACATTGAGGATATTTTTAGGTTTAGAGTTTTATATAATTAGATCATAAATCATGCATTGCATTCCACATTTAAACAAGGTGGTTACATCAAAGAAAGTATTCATTTTTTTTCCATCAAAGGAAACATATTTAAAATAAAACATGGATTATTTATTGACACTTCCTCGACACTATCATCTCATCATGTAATTTTCCATTGACTTGTGAAAGAATTTCAAAAACTTGGGATGAGCATAAAAAGCTCAGTAAGGGATATAAAAATACGGAAAGAAAACATTAGTCCATGTATACATAAGAATCAATGAAATCATACTTTACTCATCAAACATAATCACTTTAACATACCTCATGAAATCATAATATTTATGAATAAATCATAGAAATCATAAGACATAAAGTTAACTTGAGGCATTCATTACATTCTTACATATGGAGTAACCCTCATGGTTACGTTTGGAATACCCATCATAGTATATTCCCTAAATCTCTTCGGAGAAACCTTAGAGTTTAACTCCTTCGCATTACCCAATGAATTGGAGATCTATCTCGAGATAACCTACCCTTATTTTATCATAGAACCACCCATCTTCATAAATAATTCCCAAGAACCATAACATAATCGTATCACATAAAACATGCATAAAGGAAACATAACATTTCCACATTTCAATCGCAAGATATCAATACAACACATTGATATAATCAAAACATTATCCAAACCATTTTCAATACCAAAATAAATTAAAAAATGGTATTTATTTTTCATTGAAAAAAAAGTTATGGCTTGTAGAGGAAGACGAAACTCAAATAATGGTCACGGCGGCGGAGAAGTCGTTGTCGCCGCATACGTAAGACAAAAACATTCCCTTTTTTCGTTTAGTAAAATGCTTCGTGTAAAAATATTCCTTTTTAATGAAATTAAAAGTCAAAAGGATTTATTATACAACTAATAAAAGAATGTCATATATAAATTGAAGTATGCCTCAACGAAATGAGACTGAGACGAAGTCCCTTACCTCAAGTCCGACTTGTTATCGTTCGTTTCTTTATATTACTGAATAATAAACTTTGGTCAATTTATAATTGATTAAGGACTTAATTTAAAGTTTATTATTCAATTCATATCATATATTATCATGTTATAATAATTAGTTAATTATGTGAGTTCATATCATACGTTTTGTCGATGTTCGGTACATGAGTCAAAAATAAACTTGTTTGAAGAGAATTGTCCATATAGTAATAAGTAAATCATATCCAGAATGGTGTTCATGATTTAAATATCATATATATCTAGTGTATATGTATTTAATAATATTCCATATTTTTTTGAGATAATAAATGAAATGTACCGTTCATGGTGACGGTAGGCCATACGTACGCATGAACGCTACTTTCATTTTTTGTCATATTAATGGACTTTAAAAATAAATGAGACATAGATATATTATAATTCCAGTATAATATATATGTTATATAGGTAAAATAAGTTCATTAATTACATTATTTATAAATTCCATGTTTGTCATGAATGAGTCACATACTTGAGGGGGAGGTAATCCATACCTCCTCAGATGAAATTATCACAGTTGCACAACATGAAAAGCATAATGATGTGATTTAGAAATAAAATTAAAACGCATATATAAAAAATAAATACCATATATATAATATATAAATACAGTGACATCATAATGTCCACCATGAAAGGTGTTTAAAAGAAGATCGAACAATCATCGTTTCGTGAGGCAATAATTCGCCACCCACAGAAACTGTATGTTCTTTAACTATTAGACGGAGGTGTGTGTAAGTGTAGGTAGAGTACTTATCATAACAAAATCCTAGTATATTTAGGATACTGGTTTAATTATGGGATAAAATAATAATAAGATAGTGGTGAGTGAAGAGGGAAAATAAAAGGAAGAAACTCGAGAGAAGACATTACCACTAAATCGGGTAACTCTTTTTGATTTGAGCCAAAGTCTTCCTTGGAAAGACTTCTGCCCAAAGTGAGGATTTTAGGAGTAATATAGGGATTTGGAGAGATAATATGAGAAAATTTTGGACTAGCCAAGGGTATGAGAGGTGTGGTTAAAAGGGTAGTGGTGGGGGCCTTTTATAAGAGGGAGGAGGGTCACTTTTGGAAAGTCTTGAAATGTTACTTTATTATAAAATGTTTTCTAGATTTTAAAGGTCCCTCAATGATATATTTTGAGGATAAGGTGATAAGGGTTCGAAATAAACCCATCCAATAGGCTTTCGACAAGTGTAAGTCTTATATTTTACCTTATATTTTCATTTTATTTAAATCGTTCATTAATGAGGTAATCACTGCATCATCATGGTGTCATAAATAAATTTATTTATTTAATGTCTAAAAATTATAAAAAAATACCATGATGTAGGAAATAATTTTATCTTTAAAATTAATATTTATATTTTAAGAGATCATTTATGTAAACAATATTAAAATTGTTTTACTTAAGATATAAAAACCTTTGTTATATTTCTCTTCTTTTAAAAAAATAATGTCAAAAATGTCACTATTGCACCCATGTGACTCCATGGGCCCTCAAGTTCGGTAAAAAGATTCGCATGGTCGGCCATGACTCAAAAAAGAGGGCGTGGACACATGTTGGGGTCATTTTATATTATTATGATATTATTTTATTACCCTTAACTACCCGATTACTAATTAATCAAGATAATTAAAGATAATTACCGTCATTACTATTCATAATGTCCAAAAACAAAAGAGTCTTAATTACATAATTTAAACCTTATGATTACAAATATGGAATCCATTTTACCAAATTCCAAACACAGAAATTGCAGTAATTAATTTAAGAATAATTCCCATTGTCAAAACAAATAGCGTGTTTTTAAAAAACAATATCTATCAAAAGATTGACAATTGTTTATATCCAATTTCAAAGTGAAATTAATTATAATGACCACCATTGGATTAAATGTTAAAAATATATTATAATTACACTTTAAAAACAATTAAAAAGATAATATGACCATAAATTAAATTAGATGAAATTTTTTTTGAAGTAAAATGCAGTATTTTTCACTATTCATTAAAAAATGAACATTGTCAGAAAAATACCAAAAATTTATCCAAAGTAAATTTAAATGTCCCAATTCTAATGAACAAGTTTATTTTGAAAAATAGAGCTTATAAAATGGTCAAAAGTTTTATTTAAAAATTGTTTTCCATCAAAAGGTGGTAAAAAAATCTTTTAAAAATATTAGAGTATTCTATGCTTAAGATTGGATTTATTCTCATTTTAAGCCTCTAAAACACTATCTAATTCATAAATAGACATAGATATGAAAATCTATTATTCTTTACTTACTTGGGATGTTACACATTATCACTCCCAAGTGGCTCCATGGGGTCCCAAAATAGACCTGAGGATGCCCATGGTCAGACATGTATCAACCAATACGATTAGGACACATGTTAGGGTAATTTAATATAATAATAATAATATTTGTTTACCCTTATTTATCATATTTTCCCTTTAACCATGGCAAATAAAATATTTACTGAAGTAAATATCCATAAAGTCTAAAAATAAAAGTTACCTATTTACACAATTTAGACCTCATGATTCCAAATATGAAATCCATTTTTCCAAATTCAAAACACGTAAGTGGAAAAAATTAATTTAAAATTAATCCCCGTTGTCAAAACAAAAAACATGTTTTTAAGAAATAATAAGTATCAAAAGATTGACACTTATTTATGTCCAATATCAAAGTGAAATTACTTCCAATGAAAAAAATTGGATTAAATGGTAAAAATATAATCTAATTACACTTTAAAACCATTTAAAAATATAATATAACCATATAAATAAATTATATTAAAACACAATTTTGAATTAAAATAGAGTATTTTTCACTATTCATTAAAAAATGAACATTATCAGAAAAATACCAAAATTTCATCCAAAGTAAATTTCGATGTCTTGATTCTAAATAAGAGTATTATTTTGTCAAATAGAACATATAAAAGTAACAAAAACTACATTTAAAAAGGGTTCTCCATCAAAAGGTGGTAAATCGACCTTTTAAACAATATTAGAGCATTTTTGCTTAAAATTGGATTCATTCACATTTTAATCCTCTAACTTTCATTGGATAAATGTAAAAACATTTAAAAAACATGTGAAATCATATTGTAGTTAGTTTTGTTCATTCTTTCCAATACAACGACTATGTGTTAACTACCATTTAAAATAATAATAATATTATATTATTTTTCCTGTATAACTTAAAGTTGTGTGCAACATAAGATTTCAAAGAAACCCATTGTTGTGTGTTGAGTACGCTATCAGAAATGTCACCCCCTTTTAAATTAAAATTAATATTTAATTCAAAAATATTAATAAATATGAAAATTTCATATTCCTTATTTACTTGGGATGTTACACTAACTCCAACAAACTCCCACTTGCACTAAATCCGACTGTTAACAACCTTTAATCCACTAGCTCTCATATGAAATTTATTCTTATGTTTCAATAAGAATTTAGTCAAGGGGTCCAATTTGTTTTCATCTATGTAATTTCTTCTTAATTCAACCTCAATCATTTAATAAAATTCTCTAAAGAGGTGATACTTCCATAGTATGTGCTTCATCCTTTGATGTGACCTTAGATCCTTTGTGAGACCCACCACTATCGTATTATTGTAAACAAATGTGATAATGTATTTACTATTAGTCACACATCAATCTATTTGATGAAGTTATGAATCTAAAATGATTATTTGGCTACATCATAAGCTATAATATACTTATATTCCACTATAAAATCACTAAAAACTAGTTTCTTTGAACTCTTATAGCTCACATCTCCTCTGTTGAGATTAAATACATATCCTAGCTATGAATTAATATCAATATAATCTATTTAGAAACTATAATAAGTATATCTTATAATATCTAGATCTTCATCTCCTCCATATACCATGAAAATATCCTTAATATTCCTTAGTTACTCAAGGATAGTCTTAATAAAAGACCAATACTATTCTCATGGATCAACTTGACAACTTCCTACCATAAAAAAATCATTGGAAATATCAAGACTAGTATATAAATTGGAATATATGATAGATACTATCACATAAGCATATTATATCTTACTCATTCTCTCCCCTATTGTGTTTGAGCACAAATTTTTTTGGTGAGATGTATTCCATGTGACATTGGAACCAATCTACTCTTAGATTGTTCTATACTAATTCTCTTTAGAATCTGGTCAATATATATACCTTAGCTAACTCTAAGAATCCTTTTAGATATATCATGAGTGATTATAATTCCAAGGATATATAATGCTTCACCCAAGTCCTTTATGGAGAAACACTTGTCTAACCAGCCCTTAACTGACTATAAGGTTAGTATGCCATTTTTAATAAGTAATATGTCATCAATATATAATATTACGAATACAACCACACTCCCACTAAACTACTAGTAAATACATGACTCACATTCATTCTTTATGAAACCAAAATCTTTTATAACTTCATCAAATATAATTTTCCATGTCTAAGATGCTTTCTTAAATCCATAAATGGATCTTTGTAATGTGAAAATATTATTAGTATTTCTCAGAGTCACAAACCCTTCTGGATATGTCATATATACATCTTATAGAAGGTTCTAATAGCCAAGTCAACCTAACATGCTCTGTTGGATACTTGAAGATCTACTTCTCCTCTATAAATCATCTAAAATCTACTTTGTTCTTGTATTTGGATATAGATATGAGTGCCAAAAGCTATATATAATACCCAATGCATAGATATAGAAATATTTCACTTAATAAATAACACACCCTGAGCTTCACCTTTCTTTTTTAAATGGGTGCAGTTCTTCTTCAAATGGACCAACTTTCCACATGAAAAACATACTATGTTTTATTACTTTGATTATCTTTAGATCTTCCTATTCTTGTAAGGATGGTATTTGGGATCCTTAGACTTGGAATTATTCTTATCCCCATTTTCCTTGTTGTTTATTTTCTTATTCAGTGTAAAGACCATAGGATTTTCATGCCCCATGTCTTTATCAACTTGGTGAATCAAAGTATGTAGTCTCAAAAGAGTAATCTCACTATTCCTCATGTTATAGATAAAAAAAGAAACTAGAGAAGACATTGGGTAGTGAGTATATAATGAGATCTATGTATATATCATCAGGTATCATAAAACCTAAGATATATAAGCAGCAGCCAATAATTTTGACTACATGAGGCCCAATTAGAACCGAATCTCTAAGCGTGCATGTGAACAATGCATTAGATATCTCATATATCTATTATTTTATCTTTTCTTGATAAAGACCATGAAGGTGAGACATGATGCTATAAGAATCCATATGATCATATTTATTTAGAATTTCACTGGACAAGGATGATAACATGAAACATTGGATATCTATGGAATCATCCAGATGTTTCTTGTATAGATACAATTATTCCTCACTAGCCTATTCTCTAGGTGCTTTAGGAATGGGGTTTTCTTGTATATTTAATTCCACTAGTGGAAAAACATATTTTAACATTAGTTTTAAACCGACGTCTATAAAGACGATGTAAAAAATATGGTTTTCTGCGTCGGTTTTTTAAAAACCCACACCGAAAACAATTCGGTAAGTGTTTCGGCGTCAGTTTTACATTAAACCGACGCCGAAAATAATATTATACAGAATATTCGGCATCGGTTTTAGAAAAAACCGACACCGAAAGCCGGGTGAACCTGCCCTTTGACATCGGTTATATCTAAAACCGATGCCGAAGTTAATTTTTTTTTAATATTTCGGCGTCGGTTATTTAAATAACCAATGCCGTATATTAAAAATTTTATATATGGCGTCGGTTATTTAAAAAACCGACGCTATAAATATATATTTTTTGTTTGGAGTCGGTTATTTAAAAAACCGACGCCATAAATAAAATTATTTTTTTATAAAATATTTCTAATTACACTTCCCAAAAAATTTAGAACCCCTGTAAAAATAACACAATATACAAAAAAAATTAAACAATATTTATCATCCAATGCCTCGTATAACTTCAATTCTTATATCTAGTTAATCAAAAAAATTATCTAAAGTAAAATTAAAATACACGTACCTGCAATCAATGACTTCAAGAAATTTTGTGACATTTGCAAGTCCCATGACTTCGACATTTATAGCATGCTCATTGTTGGTTATTATTGAAGCATTCATTTGATTATTAGTAGGTTCAAACACCTATATATTAAAAGAGTTAGGTTTTTGTACCCATATGTATTATTATTTATAAATATTAGAATATACATACCTCAAATCTTAATCAGACTTAAAAAATAGTTCACAAAAGTAGATTGAATATGGGTCATATCAGATTCAGAATAAGGCTGTGAATCATTGAATGCCTACAATAATATTGAATGATAATAAATTAAAAAATAGAATAATATGGGAGAAAATATATAAAAAATTAATACAACTAACCTTATGAAAATCAGTAGTTTGCCCAGTTGTGATTATCTTGTACATGAATCATAGAATATAATATCCACATTCGACATGTCCATTTTGACGATGACACTGCAGTTATAAAACATTTAATTAAAAAAAAATATATAACAAAAATATAAAAACTAATTACCTGTACTTCCACATATTTGATTTCCGTTGGTTTCTTTTCTGACATGTATTCCTTGTTAAAATGTTTCCATGATCTGCATTTTTTTATATATGAACTAATCATACTTGTGTAAACAATGAAAATTAAACATAATGAGCTTATAAAGAATAAAAAAAATTACCTATTTAATAAGGTGATAAATGGTTTACACACTACTAATAAAGAGCAAAACCAATATAAGGTGCATTCACTTGGGCAAAATATGCCTAACATCCAATGCCCCTACAATACAAAAAGTTCACAATTAATGACATTATAATGATAACTAGTTCATAAAAATGTTGATGTTCTTACTTATCAAGAAATGGAAAAAACTAGCACTGAATCTCTTTCTGTGTTAATCTCTCAGATATATATTGAACTCTTTTATGATTCTTCACAAGTTTGGCTTCCAAGGAAATATACTCTGGATCTATAATGCTGTAAATGCCTATTGTTTCCTTTATTAAAAGAAGCTTGTGTAGATACCTAATTTAAAAAGAAAATATAGTTAGTCAATGACATAACAATATTTTATTAAAGAAATAGCAATTCAAACGTCAATTTACTTACATGATAAACAATTTCACCACACTCTGCGTGATCTCTTCAAAATTAACTAAATTCATGATATCTTCTTTCATTAATTTCAATCCATAATTTCTTCCACATATATCAGGCGTCATCCGAAACTCATAGATAAAATTCAAGGAAGAAGATGACTCAGATACTATTTTTAACCCATAAGAAATATCAGAAGTATCTACAAACAACTGTTCCTGAACATTTTGTTGCATTTGTGCAGTTTCTTTTGCTTTCAGATATTCCTATATAAGTTAAATGTTAGGAAACATTATAAGTAATTTTGAATCATTTGTAATTAATATTTAAAAAAACACACACCTCAAGTGAAATATAACGAAGAAGGGTAGTTGGAAAAAGTAAAAAATGGCCCATACATTCCCCAACACTGGTGATCTCCACAGTAGGAAATGGTAGTAGAGAAGTAGGATCTATAATAACAAGTACTGATACTCTAACCTGACCCATCTGAATAGGCTGATGATGTACTGAGTCCCCCAAAAAATGCACCTTTCCTAACACAAACATATGTACATGAGGATCTCCTACAAACAACTCACAATATAAGGCTTGATCCAATGGAGGAGGTGGAGGCTCAAAGTAAGCAGGTGGGGAAGGGTAAGTAGATGGGGTAGGGTAGTCCGGGTGAGGAGGCCGAGAAGGTAGAAAAATGAAAAAGTAATATTAGTGTTTAAAATTTATAAAATAGAAAAATTGATTAAAATAAAATAATATACCTCAAAAGGTTGAGCAGACGGGGCAGGGTAAGCAGATGGGGTAGGGTAGTCCAGGTGAGTAGGATGATAATGCTGAAAAATGAAAAACTTATATTAGTGTTTATAATTTATAAAATAGAAAAATTGATGACAAATAAATAATATACCTCAGAAGGCTGTGTAGATGGGGCAGGGTAAGCAGACGAGGCAGGGTAGTCTGGGTGAGCAGAATGGGAAGGCTGAAAAATGAAAAAATTATATCAGTGATTATAATTTATAAAATAGAAAAATTGACGACAAATAAATAATATACCTCAGAAGACTGCGCAGACTGTGATTGTCTTGCCAAGTGTTCTAATAAAGCCTTCTGCACTGCTGCTTGAATTTGATCACCCATAGACTGTTTCATATCTTTCAACTCTTCTTTTAAGGATTCTATTTCTGGGTCTTTTGATTGCTTACTCTTACCAAAAACCTTCCGAATACTAACACCCGCCTGATATCCTCTAACACGGCCGGGGTGTTCTGCCTTTCCCAAAGCAGTGGCTAGGATGTCCATCCTACCCTTAGGGATAAAAGAGCCCTATGTCTCTTGCTCCTGAAGTTCATCCTGAAATGGAAAATAAAAAGGTTATATTAGTGTTTATAAATTATAAAATAGAAAAATTGTTAACAAATAAATAATATTTAATTACAATTTTATCAGCCACTTGATGAGCTTCCTCTGTAAGATATTGTTCATTTTTTCTTCTTCTTGATCGTTTCCATTTTTCATGGCGAGTGGGAGGAGATGGAGGACCAAACTGGACCTCTTCTGAACCACTACTTGATCGAGCTCTTAATGCTTCAAATTTTTCTTCAATCATTTTCTGCTCCAAATACGAATACCCTCCATGTGATAAAGTATGAGGATATACGTTTTTCAACTGGATCTCCTGATGAGATGTCCTAGAGGCCTGTTATATAAAAATAAACTACTAAGTAATTAGAAAAATATAGCATAAATTTTAAAATATAAAACAATTACCATACCTAAAATTTATCTTCCTGACGACAGTCAACAAATCACTTCCATGTTTCTTTATCTATATATGGATACTTAAGACATGGGATTTCAAACGTTCTCTTTCCAAAAACATAATTTTTTTTTTCAGTTTGTTTTTAAAATCTCTCCATCGAACCGCTGCTAAAGAGAGATGTCTTTTCTTAATTTCTTTGGTTTCCTCAAAATTGAATGTCATCTGTAATTGAATAAATTAAATATGTCATTTAAAATATATAATATTCAAAAAATGAGATAAAAGAAATAAAGTAAGATATTTTACTGTCAGGGCCTCCCAAAGCTGTTGCTTCGACGTCCTGTCCACTGACTTCCAATCAGGATATAAAATACTAATCCTGCAACGGCTCTACATTGCTATATAACTGACAAACTGAACTGCATTTGGGCCAACTGCATTATTATTATCATCAAAATGGATTTGTACTTTGTTATCATCACGAACAATTGATAGTTTTTTTAAATGTGTAATACCACGTTTACCAACTTGAGAACTTGATTTTTTATTAGTAACTGGAGAAGTCTCCTTCGTCGAGGACGCATCAGTAGTCCTGCAATTTTTTTTTGTAAATTAACAGTTTTATTTCATTAAATAAGTTTATTACTGAATATTTAATAATATGTCAAAATAGATATACCTCGGTAACTGCTCCTCTCTATCTGTATCTGACATTGATACTAGAAAGTGTAATGAAATTTTGTGTACCTGCATATCATTAGAAAACCGAATAATTAGAAACAAGGAAGACAAAAATAAATATGTAAAAATAGAGGCATGCATTTGTAAGTTTTAAAAATAGACACAAAATATAAATATTTACCAGAAAAATTAGGAGACTAATTTAGTGTTTTTCCACATACCTTCATCACGATCGGTACGTACTGCATGTACTATGTCTATCTTATATTCATTGTAATCATCTGGAAATTGCGTAATAGATGAATAAGGCTCATGTAAATCACTAGCATCATCAGAATCATCCTCATCACCCAAATGGTATCTTTTACCTTGAAAAACAACTGACCACTGATCATTCGACGGATCAATGACATAAAATACTTGTTTTTCATGTGTCACCATGATAAATGGTTCCTCATTGTGATTAAATCTTTTCAAATCAACTAGTTTAAACCCATATTCATCATGTTTCACGCCACTATTACTATCAACCCAATTACACTTAAAAACAGTGACTCGAAATTTAATATAATCAATTTCCCATATGTCTTCAATAACTCCAAAATATGATGTTGATGCAGAAATTGGGTTTTTATCTTTGGCAATCGAAAAATGCACTGCTTCAGCGAATACCATCACACCACTATTCTGAATGGTACTCTTGTCATCCAGGTTTTTTGTGTAAAATGTGTATCCATTGATATCAAAACCAGACCAAGTGATCACATTAAGCGATGGTCCCCCTGATAACCACTTCAATGTTTCTGACACAGATATATCTGGGGTGAATTTCTCTTTAAACCATGAAACAAATGTCTTCTTATGCTCAATCATCAACCACTTTTCATTTCTTTTCTGATATCGTAACTTTAATTCAGCAATATGTGAGGATATATATGGTTGAACCTCATTTGTTTTGTTCAAAATGTATAAATGTGCTTGCATCACTTCATCACGTGGAATGAACTTTACCTTTAATCCTAGAACCCCTCTACCTTCTCTATCAACTGTCATATGTTGAGATACAGGGAGACCAATATGCTCCACCTCATTCAAATAATCAGTACAGAACTTAATCACCTCTTCTGATACATATTTTTGAACAATAGAGGCCTCTGGTCTATAAGTATTTTTAACATATCCTTTCAAAATTTTCATATATCTTTCAAAAGGATACATCCATATTAAATAAACAGTCCCACATATTCTTATCTCACGCACCAAATGAATAAATAGATGAACCATTATATCAAAAAATGTGGGTGGGAAATACATTTATAGTAGACAAAGAATAAGAGTTTCTTCATTCTCCAACACATCTAACAAATTTGGATCAACGACTTTGCTACAAATGGATTTAAAGAAATTACATAACCTGATGATTGTCTTTATGACAGCTTTCGGTAATATACCACGCACTGCTACTGGTAGAATTTTTTGCATCAACACATGACAATCATGTGATTTCATACCTATTAATTTACAATCCTTCAATGACATAAAATTATTCACATTTGAAGAAAAACCACTGGGTACTTTAATACCATGAAGACACTAACAAAAAATCATCTTTTCAATATTGCTTAATGTGTGATAAGCCGGAGGTAAATATGTTCTGTTTCCTTTCACAGTGGGAGCTAACTCCAAATGTATTCTCATTAATTTCAAGTCCAATCTAGCATGTAATCCATCTTTTGTATTTCCTTTTATGTCTAACAAAGTTCCAATCAAACTATCACATATTTTTTTCTCAACATGCATAACATCAATGTTATGTTTTATCTATAAAAATCTCCAATAATGTAGTTCGAAAAAAATAGACCGCTTCTTCCAGATATGTTTTTGTAAACCAGAACTTTTTCTCTTTCCAAATGTCGAATCAATATCTTTTACTCTATCATAATATTCTTCAGCTGACAATGGTCGAGGGGGGAGGTTGTATTCTTGTAAACCATTAAATGATTTTTTCAATCTACGATGAGGATGATAAATTCGAAAAAATCTTCGATGTCTCATGTACACTGTCTTTCTTCCATTCTGCAATTGATAATATGAATTTTGTTCTTCACAAATTGGACATGATTTATGTCCCTTAACACTATATCCAGATAAGTTTCTATATGCAGGAAAGTCATTTATAGTGAACATTATCATAGCACGCAAAATAAAATACTCTTTCTTGTATGCATCAAAAACTTTAACACCTTCCTCCCATAGCAGTTTTAAATCATCAATCAATGGTGTAAGATACACATCAATATCATTTCCCGGTTGTTTTGGTCCAGAAATCATCAAGCTCATCATAACATATTTTTTATTCATACATAGATGTGGGGACAAGTTGTAAAGTACCAACAAAACAGGCCATGAACTATGTTGGCTACTGAGGCTCCGATATAGATTCATTCCATCAGTACACAATCCCATTCTGAGATTTCTAACTTCACTTCCAAAATCATGAAATTTTTTATCAAAACTCTTCCACTATGGTGAATCGGTAGGGTGACGTAAGTTACCATCAGAGATGTGATAATCTGAATGACATATTAACCTTTTTTCATCAATTGAATTTACAAATAGACGCCTCAAACGAGGAATTATTGGAAGGTACCAAATTGCTTTAGCTGGAGTTTTGATTCTGGTACCTAAAAATAAATCAGAATTGAATTATTAGAATTGTATGAAAAAAATATTGGATGATATCATTGGAAAGTAAAAAATTGATTTTTCATAACGTTACATGACATCACCTGAGAATGAATCTGAGTTGACTTTATCATCCATCTTATAGCGCGATGTCCCACATGTAGGACAACTTGATAAATGTTCATTTTCTTTCCTATACAGTACACAATAATTTGGGAAAGCATGTATCTTTTTATACCCTAATCCCATTGGGAATAATATTTTCTTCGACTCATAATTGGAATCTGGAAGCCCATTTCCTTCTGGAAGTAGCTCTTTTAAAAGCTCAAGTAAACTGGAGAAAATTTTATCACTCCACCCATTTTTTGCTTTTAAGTTAACTAATCTCAAAACTGCTGATAACAATTTATATTTACTACAACCTGAGAATAATGGTTTCTCAGAATCTCCATAAAATCGTTCAACAGTTGGTGTTTTTTTCGATGGTTTCAACACCTAAATCATGAATTAATTTTTCAATACGATCCTCTGCCTCATTATGAATATCATCATCAACATTGGATGTTGAATTTTCAGTTATTTCACCATGAAATATCCAACGTGTATAATTAAGGCTAAAATCATAACAAATGAGATGATCCTTGATTTCTATGGAGTTTAACTTTCTCATATTTACACACTTCACACATGGACAAAAAATAAAATAAATATTTTGAAGATTTCATTTAGCAAATTCCAAAAAATTATCAACTCCTTTTTCATATTCCCTAGTGGTTCTTCATAAATAAATCCAATTACGATCCACTAATACCTTATATCACAATATAATTTATGAATATATTAAAACATATAAACATTTAAATATCTATTCGATAAATTGTAAATAAAAACATATTTAATAAAAACTTTTGATAATCAAATAAAAGACATCAGATATGAAACACGTTTACAAATAGAGTAAACAGTTTATTTTCATATTATATACATGTGTGTTATATTGATATTATAATTTAATTATAATATCATTATTTTAAAATTTATTAGTTCATTTTACATATTTTCAATATTTCGATGTTGCATGTGTCAAAAATATTGAAGAGTACATTAATTTAAAGGATGAAATAAGTGAAATGTGGGAGTACATGGAAATATGTATAAATTATTGACGATTTTGTGGTATGATCTATACCTATGTACTAACAAATACATGTATCGATATTAATATGAAGGTGAATATAGTAACAGTTCTAGATAGAGGATGAACCCATTATAGGGTTTAGTGATGCAGATGATGTTATTCGAGAGGATGGATGGACATTGCAGAAAAAATTAGAATGAGAATTTGGGAGGTAGATCTGAAGGGAACACGATAATTAAGTCAATTATGGAAATGAATGTGGCAATGGGAATGAAGGCAGAAACATGAATGTTGAGTTAAAGGTTGGTAGGGGGAAGGTAGAGTCCCAGTGGGAGGTGGGTATGTAGTGGAGAGGCTCAGAAAGGGATTGGGAGGGAGAGGTAGAGAGGTGGTGAGGTGGAGAATATGGATAGGTGGAGAGGTGGGATTAGGTTGGAGGGTCAAGATGGGGTAATTTTTTTGGGATAGAATGATCAACAAGGATACGAGCTATAGCCAATCGAGCTACCATAGAGGCAACCATGTAGCGGAGAATCAATATAGTGGTTACACTATTATAGAGAATGCAAATCCTATAGAATACATAACAGATTCTACTAAATCCATTGAAATAGATCTTACAATAATTAAAAATTTACTCTTGTTATCATTTTCATATTTAATTATATGATTAATTAAATATAAATTTTAATGTGCTAGATATGCAGTCAAAGGAATCAATGTTTCTTTAATTTGAGTCCTTATAATGTCAACAATGTTGGAAGACAAAACACCATTAGCTAAACAATACATTCATACAACGTATCGAAAAAAATAAACCAACAAAGAATTAATAAATTTTGGTGTGAAATGAAAGCCACAAACATGGGTAGTTAATTATTAATAAATCTCAATTATTTATTGAAATTAAAAAATATAATTGGTTGTTTTAAAATGTAAAATATCAATCAAAATGGGTGTAATGTAATTTTATAACTTCAATCACATTTAATTCAAAGTCACTGATGAACTAAAATATCCACATGTTAATCCCAGATAACACAACATGACCTAAATGATAAATATAGATACAAAAAAACAAGAAAAACTACAACCAAACCACACTAAGTTCATCAATAAATAACACAATAAAATTATTTTTTTGAAGAATAATTAATTAAAATGGAAATGGAATTAAAAATATAGTTCTTCATAATGTAATGAAACATCATTTTAAACTGAAATAATGATAATACAAACAAAAAATTTGAAGTTCAACCCGAATGGAGATGTTAAATCCAAACTGCGACCGGTATAATGACTTCAAAAAACAAACAATATAAAATCTACACCAACAATGATAATAAAAACCAAAAATAATGATAAACTACAACAAAAATCGAACCAATAATTAAAATCGCGCAAAATAGGGTTATTGAAGAAGAAATAAACAACGGGAGATGAAACAAGAGATAAAGAGGAAGAACGCATACCCAAAATTGTGCAAACGACACAAAACCTTCAACAATGGCCGTCCAAGATCGCAAATCAGGTTCGAAGGTCGTCGAGATTCCAAAGCGCCGCAGCGGAACTCGATTTCGACGATCGAACAAAATGAGGGTTTCGGTCCCAGAATAATTTTAAAAGACTTTTCACGTCGATTTTAGAGAAAACCGACGCAAAAAATTTAAAAAAAACATTTCGGCGTTGGTTTTTAAAATAACCGACGCTGAATCTTTTTTTTAGTTTCAGCGTTGGTTTTAGAGAAAACCGACGCCAAATTTTTTTTTTTAAATTATTTTCCACGTCGGTTTTCCTCAAAACCGACGCGGTAAATATGTTTATTATTATTATCGGCGTCGTTTTTCTTCAAAACCGACGCCAAAACATTTTTTTAAAAAATTTCAGCGTTGGTTTCTTAAAAAACTACATGAAATATCATCGGATAATTGTTTTTGGCGTCGGTTTTTTATAAAACCAATGCCATAAATTTCCCACACATACTATTCGCGTCAGTTTTTAAAAAACCGACGTTATTACGAAGACGTTAAAACCCGTATTTCCACTAGTGTTCCCATTCATTATATAATTTAATTCATAAGTGCCTATGAAATTCCTGGAAATTAGAGTGGGTAAAAAGGTCATACTTATCTAGAATGGATAACAATGATATATATGAAGATGCACAGATTTCCATTTCTATAATAAATAAGAGTATAATTTTAGCACTTTATCTAGATTACTAAATTAGATAATAAAAATTAAATTTGTTAATATACTACTATTTTATCAAAACCCAATATCCCTCACGTCTGGTTTCATAATATCATGTCTCATGGTAATTATAGTGTAAATTATCCATATTTAGCTTCTCATAACCCAATAAAGGGATTCATAAGTTACACAAAGATATTTATATAGGCATAAATTGAAAACTATATTAACTCATATCTCCTTGATCTGTTGAGTGGAATCCCCAATCCTGAAATCATGTGTTCATATTTCCTCATAACTTTGCCTCTAAATCTATATAAATACTAGATAAGGCTACTTCTCTTGATGTAAAATTAGTTAATTCAATCCAAAACCTTATTTAAAACTACCTGTTAAATGGCAGTATCCCATTGATGTCTGGATAAAATACTATGATCTATTGGTAATATTCTAAATTAGGTAATGGAAGGATATACAACTTAATATTTTATTTATGGATTTTTATATTTATGTGTAAATGAAAAATTTTATCTTATTACATGCTTGTTAATATTAAGTGGATTTTAATTATGTTATTAAACATGTATAGATAAGGTTTAAACATATTTTAATTTTATTTTAATTATATCATGGATGATTTTTAATTAATATATTTAATGATTAATCATATATAAATAATTAAACATGCAACTGAGAGAAATACAATTAATAAAGTTTAATTACCATTATATTTTCTAATCATTGATTTATCTAGTGGATGATAAATCAACCCTTGACTATAAAGAACTACCTTTTTATTTCATAAACCATTCATTACATGGTTCAACATTTAACAATACAATGGTTCTTTTGATGTTTAATATCTTGGAAATTAGTAACATGATACATGAAGATCATAAAAAAACATAGAAATTATTCTAATACAATTGAAATACTTCTTTATAGATTCTTACTAAGTTACTTTTATTCTATCTCATATCCTAGGTACTTACATCAAAGAAAGGGGTGAGCATAAATTCTATCAAGGGAATAAATGAAGGAGACACTTAACATGTGACCAAGAGGCATATCAATAAGGAATTATCATATGAAAATGAGTCATATCATAATATTAAGAACATGAATAATAACATAGAAATTTGGATACAACATAAAATATATACATTCATAAGCATATCACCAAGTTTCATCACTAAGGTGTTATAAATCATAATTACCAAGTTTATTCACCATGGTATCAAAAAACGTGTTATATATAGATATTAATTATTTAACCAATGAATTGGAGAGCTATTAGGGATCAAACTTCACATATATTAATTCATTTGTTCAACCAATATCATAATAAAATGTTTCATCAATAATTCATGGAAAATAAATAAGGGGTTTCATATAAAATAATTGAGTATATAAGTTCTTAAAGACTTGAACATTACATCATTTTTAACCCATGGAAATGGAATGTGGGTCTCATAAATGTAAATCCCAGAATAAATAAATTATTTTTTCATCTAGGCGAGTTCCCACTTAAAAGGAAGTGGTTTTGGTATTCACAATATTGGAATTTCTCATGTAAAAGAGAGAAGTTTAAGAAACGAATTTGACAACATGATAGTATAAAATATGGATTAAAGTGAGGGAATAAAGAGAGGAAATGAAGGCCTCCCATTGGTAAAACACTATTTTAGAAGTAAATATATGATCAAAAAGTGTTTTTAAAATAAATTAATTCAACATTTATAGACATATAAAAAATGAGGTACTTGAATGCAAATGAGAAGAGGATAATTCCCTCACCTTGAAGATTTGCTTCCTAAAACTTGAGGGTGGAACCTTGAGACCTTGAGGGAACCTTGGAGGGACTCTTTGTGAGGTAAAATGACCATATATTCATGAATTATTAATTTTTAGTGTAGATTAAAGGGGAATGGGTGGTATTTATACCTAAGGAGGGGTGGGTTTTAAAGGATTAAATGTTGAAAATTTTATTATATAAGCTAACCAATTATAGGTGAAATAAATTAAATTTTTTTTATGGACTATTAATGAGTGATAAAGTTTATTTGGACATTCAAGTCCCTCTAAAACCAAAAATTACATTTCAACTAGCCTAATTAATGTGCTAAATCCAAAAGACAAATTTTATTTAAAAATCCAATTTCATGTTCAAAAAAGAAAAGTATAAATTTATGAAATAAATTAATATTTATAAATTATTTTTATACTTATTAAATTAAATTTTTATTGAATAAAAGTTTTCATAAAATTTTTAATCATGTTTAAATAATAATGATGTCATAAAATCACAGTGCTCGTAAAATGACAATTTTCACTTTTTCGCCAAAAAATAAACTTTGTCATAAAATTACTAAAAAAACTCTAAGATACCTTTTATGTGAGTGAAAAATGAATTTTTTCATAAAAATAATTCTATAAGTATGATAATTTTAACTTTTAAACAAAATTCCTTATTTATTAAAATTTTACAATTTTAAAGAAAAATAAACATTCTGGTCATTATAAAAATTATTTAAAACTTCGTTATAATAAATCATCATTTTAAAAATAATTTTATAAGATTATTTAATGAAAATAACTTTTATTTAAAACTTATATATTTATTATAAAACATATTTTAAATTTTATATGTTTATAGTCTCAAAATATAACACAATTTTGATTATATCATTAAAAAATCCTGATGATCACTTAAATACATCTATGTAACCAACAAAAATAATGAACAAATATTTTATTTCATAATGGTAATAATTCCAATCAACTTTATTTACTAACATACATAAAGGTATATGTTCACATTTCCCTATAAACACGCCTTCATTCTTACACTTCGTCATTCACTTCGATTCTATCGAGGTTCAATATAATTTTCAAAGTATTGTAATACTAACTCTGTTTGTGACAACTGGGTCCCGATGACAGCACAACCACCCCGCCTTAACATGGCCGTCAGGTCCTGGCCCACCAGGTACCACCAGTTGCCCCGCAGACACGTGGGGCCCACCCCAGGGTCCACCCACATGCCTGAACGGGTCATCTGACTAATGACAGTCCCCATAGGTCAAAACTTGTCCTTTCTACTGTGCTTTGTCCTCACTCACACACACCCTGAAAACTTCCCAGAAGGTCACCCATCCTAATCACTACTCCAGGCCAAGCACGCTTAACTATGGAAATCTAACCAGGTAGGCTCCCGAAAAGGAAGGTGCACCTTGTTGACATGAGTTATATCATTTAGTCATTTAACCCTTTATCATTTGGTCCCAGAGGGTCACCCATACTGATCACTACTCCAGGCCAAGCACGCTTAACTGTGGAGTTCTAACCAGGTAGGCTCCCGAAAAGGTAGGTGCACCTTGTTGACATGAGTCATATTATTTAGTCATTTAACCCTTTATCATTTGGGGATGTTACAATCAGGTAGGCTCCCGAAAAGGAAGGTGCACCTTGATGACATGAGTCATATCATTTAGTCATTTAACCCTTTATCATTTGGGGATGTTACAATGTTCCTCTATTATAGTGATGTTCGTGGGTGTGGTAATTTTAGGGGATCAAGTTGACCCAAATTTTTATATTCACTTTATTAATCTTATATTTTGTTCTATTATAATATTCAGTATGATATTGAGTGTTGTTTTATATTGAATGTAACATTATTAAATAATGAAATAAAGTGTTGTTTGTTTCTAGTATTATAATACATTAATAAATACTTTATTAAAAAAGGTTATTACACATATTATGATAGCGGATACAATTTTATCAATAGTCATTATAGAAAGAAAAATAATTTTTATGTGCTTCTATTCTAAAACATAATAATAATAAATTATTAAGATGCATGTGTTGTTTTATTTAAAGAAGAACATTTTTTATAACAACCCTGCTCTTTATTACACATTTAGACATGATTTATTACATGAAATTTCACTTAATACAACATAAAAGATCGAGAGGTCGAGTGTATTTGGGGCTTAGTATCATTACATAACAACTTAAAACTTGAAATACAACATCTTTATTGAAAACTTCCTTTACATGACCACAACATTCCTTCGTACTTAACATCGCATGGGATAACCTGAGGACATACATACGAAAGGGGTGAGCTATAAGGCCCAGTAAGGGAATAAACATGGAATAAAATGAGTAATACAATACATGTTAGAAAATAGGTATATCAATAGATCAAAAGAGAAACATGAACACAAAGGCGTAATAAATCATGATAATCATAACATAGAGACGTGGAAACAACATTTAACATGATATTAGCATGAGCCAAGGATCATTATACATGGAGCATGATTAAAACCTCATTTCACATGAATCATGAGTAAAAACTCATTTCAATTGAATTATAATGATTGAAAACTCATTGCACATGACTTATCATGATACTATACTTTACCCAATGCATTGGAGCGCTATTAGGGCACACCCTTCTTAATCATTCATTTCATGCATAAGTGTGCCACATGGATCATAAAACATGGATTCATTATCATTTATTCCAACATAAATTAATGTGGAATTAATAAATGAAACTATATAATTAATAAGTAAAGGAGCATAAAGGTGAATACCCTTGATAGATAAATGGGCATGGTATTCACTACACAATGACTTTGCCTTGAAAAAATGTGGTGCAATTTCAGCAGCATAACAGCGTGACATAATAATTCATAAAAATGGTTGATGAGAGATAAAGGGGTGTCTCATAATATGTACATGAAATGGAAATTAAGGGGGTCATATATATATATGTCCCAACATAAGTAATATAACTTGGATTCATAATACAAAAGAATTTCTTGAATATAAATGAGGAGAGAGAAATTCCATACAGAATTTCGGCATGGTAACAGGTGTACATGGGAGGATGCATTAATGAGAGATAAATGGGTCTATAATCATTCAAAAATAAATAGTTAAGTAAGGGGGAGGTGATAAATAATAACCCAACATTTATAATTGAAAATAAAAGGGCATAACAATATTAAGAAACTTGGATAAAACGAGAAAGGAAGGAATACCTTACTTGAAAGTTTGAACCCAAAGGCTTGGGAGAGGGTTGAGAGAGGCTTCTTGGGATAATGGGGAACTTTGAGAGGATTATAGAGAGAGGAGGGAAGAGGTTGGAAGAAATCCAAATGCTTTTAGTGAAGAGGAAGTGGGAGCTTGAGTGGGTTTATATAGGAAAGGAGAGAGAATTCTTTATTATTTAGGTTTGGGACACCATACATTAAACTAATCAAAACCACAAACCAGACCATGGTTTTTGCCCATGGTTTTTTCCAAATGGGAGTGGAAAAAAATATTTTATAATTCCAATGGATGAAATTATTAAAATAATAGGGCTGCTTATGTGGAGGTGGGTCACACTCTCAAGGTAATCAATCTAAAAAGCTAAAATGTTTTATAAGTCTTGGAGGGTCCACTAAAACTTTGTAAAATAAATAAAACAAATCTAAAATCACATTATTATAACTTTAAAACATATATTGGCCGAACATAATGTTTATATTATTTTATTACCTCACTATTGGGTCATTATGATGTCATAAAATACATTATATATTTAAACAGTATTTAATTTTTACCTAAAAATTGGACTCTCTCAGAAAATTATGAAAAATTTACCATTGGATAACTTCAACATACTGATTCTAGAAATAATATTAATTTTATCTAAATAATTTTCTAAATATGTTAATTTTTTACTTTTAAAATATAAATTGATATTTATCAAAAATTCATGGGTTTTGACAAAAACAACTTTTAGACCTTAATAAAAATTACAATTGTATTCATAAAAATTATAAGATAATTTACACTTAATAAAAATTAATTTAATAATAATATTTTATTAAAATATTATTTAATTCAAAAATCCATTAATTTATGAAAATATATTTCTCAGTTGAATATTAACTAAAAATACTATTTGTGATTTAAAAACTATTTACAAAGTAACAATAATAAAATGAATGTATATTATTTATTATATACAAAAATAATTCACATAATCATAGTGCTAATGTCTTGTTATTTAACCCCTTATAACACCTGTATAAAACCGAAGGGTAAGGTGTGCGATGGTGATATAATATTGGGGTGACTCGGATAACATCGCTCGGGTGGTAATATCTATCAAATTCCACTTCTCCCATAGGTGGTTCCATTCAAACTTAACATGTTGAAGATCCGATTGGGATTGATCAAGAGCAAAGCCCAATGAATCCATTTCCTTTCCGAGCTCTGACAAATGGGATTCCTATAAGGAAAGTCTACTAGATGAGGCCATTGATTCCTTTGTTTGAGTAAATTGGATTTGTTAAAGCACTATATTTATACTAATAATGTGATCACTGTTCAACGAATATATTAGCAACAGTCACAATTTTTAACGGTATTTTAAAAATCCCAAATCATAAAACTAAAGATGTGAATATTTTATATAACCATTTCACATAATAATACATTTAATTAGATCAAAAGGAGTTTTCATTAATGAGTGTTTGGGTCGTTACAATATTCCCCCATTAAGAAATTTCACCCTTGAAATTTCCTTTTCCCACACTAAAACAGATGTGGGTAACTCTACTTCATCACTTCCTTCGATTCCCATGTTGGTTCTTCAAACTTGTGGTTTCGCCAGAACACCTTGATGAGGGGCATTGTCTTTTTTCATATAACTTTTTCTCTACGATCTAAGATCTTCACTGGTTGCTCCTCGTAAGAAAGATCATCCTCTAACTGTACTACCTCTAAATATAGTACATGTGAAGGTTCTAGTATGTAATTCCTTAAGAGGGATACATTAAAGTTATCATGTACTTTGGCCATGGTGGGTGGAAGTGCTAGTCGATAGGCCACAACCCTGATATGATCAAGAATCTCAAAGGAGATGATGTACCCAGGACTTAAATTCCCTTTCTTTCCAAACCTCATGACCTTCTTCCATGGAGATATACATAGAAATACCATGTGTCCAACTTTGAACTTAGGGTCTCATCGACTGTTATCTGCATAACTATTTTGTCAACTTTGGGCTGCCTTGATATGCTGCTGAATGGTTTTCACCTTCTCCACCATTTCTTATACCATTTTAGGTCCTATAAGCTTATGATCACCAACTTCATCCTAACACACCGGTGTTCTGCACCCTCTCCCACAAAGGGATTCATATGGTTCTATTCAGATGCTCGAGTGTGAAATGTTATTGTAGGAGAATTCAACCAGTGGAAGATGTTGGTCCTATCCTCCTTTGAATTCCATAGAACACGATATTAACATATCTTCTAGTGTCTGAATAGTTCACTCATATTGACCATCATTTTGAGGATGATAGGCCGTACTGAAGTTCAGTTCAGTGCTTTGAGCATGTTGGAGACTTTTAGAGAACTTCGAAGATAATCTCAGATCATGATCAGATACAATAGATAGTGGTACTCCATACAGCCTTACCACTTCTTTGATGTAAATACATTCAAGTTGTTCTAATGATAAGTCCTCTCAAATCATGATAAAGTGATCTATCTTCCCAATACAATCCACAACAACCCATATAGAATTGTTTCCTATGGATGTCCTTGGAAGTCCAGTGACAAAGTCCATGGTAATGTTTTCCAACTTCCATGTTGGTATGGGTATTGGTTGCATCATCCCCTTATACTTTTTCCTCTCAGCCTTCACTTTCTAACATACCAGGAAATTTGATGTATATTCAGCAATATCCCTTTTTATATTGTCCCACCAAAAGTTTTCCTGGAGATCTCGATACATCTTTGTGCTCTCCAGGTGAATAGAGAAGGTTGAGCTATGTGCGTCATCCAGAAGCCCCTTATTTATTTCTAGATCAGATGGTACACATAATCTTGACCCAAATCTCACAATTCCATCATTTTATACCATGAAATCTGAGGATTTACCATTTCTAATAGCTTTCACCATTTTTAGAATTTCCACATCCTTTCTTTGAGCATCATTTATTTTCTCTATGAGTGACATTCGAGCAATCATTTGAGAAAGGATTGATGATCTTCCACCCTTAATAATTTCCATTTCTATCCTTTGAAAATATAATAAGATTGTATCCTTTTCAATTATCATCATTGATAAAGATGCAGGATCCATTCTACTTAGGGATTCCACCACCTTATTTGCCTTACCGAGATGGTAGTGGATTGAGAAGTCATAATCCTTGATGAGTTATATCCATCTTTATTGGTGCATATTAAGATATTTTTGTGTGAATATATACATGAGGCTCTTGTGATCAGTAAATATATCACACTTCTCCCCATATAGATAATTATTCAAGATTTTGAATGCAAAGATCACAGCTGCTAAATCCAGATCATGCGTGGGATATTTTTGCTCATGGATTTTCATCTTCCTTGAGGCATAGGCTATCAATTTATCATTCCGAATCAACAAAAAACCTAGTCCCTTATTAGAATAATCACTAAATACCACAAAAAGTTCTCCACTTTTGGGTAATGTGAGCACGGGCGTAGTGATAAGCCTCCTTTTTAACTCCTTGAATGTCTCTACGCATTTATCAATCCAAGTAAACTTTAATCCCTTCCGAATTAGATTGGTAAGAGGACTGAGAAATCATGAGAAATTTATCCCAAATCGGTGATAATATCCAGATAACCCCAAGAATATAGGGATATCTGTTACCGATGTTGGCTTTGGCCATCCCTCAATTGCAGTTGTCTTGGAGGGATCCACAGATATCCCATTGCTTGTGATGATATGACCCAAGAATCTAACCTCCTTCAACTAGAACTCACACTTGATGTACATTTCATAGATATTATCCTTACACAAGGTCTCTAGTATAGTTCTTAGATTCTCCTCATGATCCTCCTTGGTTTTGGAGTATATTATAATATTATCTATAAATACTACCACAAATTTGTCAAGGTAATCTCTAAAGACTCTATTTAATAATCCCATGAAAATTGCTGGAGCATTAGTGAGTTTTAATGGAATTACTATGAATTTATAGTTCCCATATCTTGTACGAAAAGCGGTCTTAGGGATATCTTCCTTCTTCACCCTTAATTGATAATATCCCGACCATAAATCCACCTTGGAGAAGTATTGTGCTCCATACAGCTGATCAAAAAAGTCATCAATTCATGCTAGAGGATACTTGTTTTATAGGATCAAAATAATGAATGAAGATACTGATTGTAGTATCTAATGATGTAGATGATTGATATACAAGAGGGGGGGGGGGGGGGGTGAATTGTATATTTTAAAAATTTCCTTTAGAACTTTTAAATATGGTAATTTTTAACCAAGTTAAACAGGGTAAATTCACAAGACCTCTAAGTTCTAAAAACTTGCTTGATTCTAGAAATGTGATTCTGAGAATGTAATTCTAAAAAAGTGGTTCCAGAAATGAAACTTAACAAAATTTTACAAAGATAAAGATTCTACCTTAAAGCATATAGAATCTCACTAATCAGAGTACAAGTATAAGAAATTATAATATAGTTATACTTTCCTCAACAACAAAAATTGCAGTGGAAAACTTGAAACAAAACAAGTAACAAGTAGTAAATATTTTAACCCAAAGAGAAGGGTATCCAACAACCTTGGATAAAGGTTCCTTGATTTATAATTTCAAGAAATTCTGCCTTACCCACACTAGGGTAAGCCCTTGATATGATGATCGGAATCTATCTTGCTATCCCCACAATCCCTCATCTTCAAGTTAGTCAGCACCTCTATCTTCATCAACAAGGAAGTCCTCAAACTTTAGGGTAGTTAGCACTTCTCTCTTCCTATCCCCGGAAGCCCTCGAATATACTCACAAACATTCAGAGTCACACAAAGTAATTCTGAACAAGACGTTCAGTACGCACTAAGCATGAAGGTCTCTCTCTAGAAATCACTTTAGCATCATGTAATCTCCAGAGTCATAGAATAGTTAGTAAGTTGTTGTGAGCTTTTTCAAATGAGCTCCTATTTATAGGCACTGGTTCAACGGTCGACTCCCTCATCCAACTGTCATATTTTTCCTTAAATTTCAAAAGGGACCTATACACATGTCACTCAAACAACGGTTAGTTAGTAACTAAATGCACGACATTGTTTTATAACCAAAACACGAGTAAGAAAAAATATAGTTACTTAACCAAAATCATTTTTTGGAGTGAAAGGAAAATTGAAAGTTCAGAGTCTAACCAAAAACACATTTGGTGTCTATAATACATAGGTATTCTGATTATGTATTCAGAATAATTCGGAACCCGAATTCTATATAATTACAGAGTCTGAATTTCAAGGAAATTCAGAATTTGAATTCACAAGAATTCGAAACCTGAACTTAGAAAGTTCGAAGTCTGAATTCATAAGAATTTAGAACTAGAACTTAAAAAGTTCGGAGTCTGAATTAATTAGAATTCAGAGTCCGATCTCATAAGAGTTTGGAGTCTAAACTTAGAGAACTCAGAGTTTGATCTTGTAAGAGTTCGGAGTCGAAATTCAGAGAACTCGAAGGCTGAACTCAGAAGAGTTCGAAGTATGAATTCAGATAACTCAGAGTCTAAACTCAGAAGAGTTCGGAGTCTAAATTTAGAGAACTTAGAGTCTGAACTCAGAAGAGTTCGTAGTCTGAATTCAGAGAATTTTGAACCATAATTCAGATATTGAAAATAGAATGCTCGATATCTAAGTATTATAAGATTCAGAGGTTTTAGATATGAAATCGAATTTTATACTTATAAATAAAATTAATAATGAAAAACATGGTAAGGATAAATTTCCTTAGGGAAGGAAAATTCCCTTATGAAAGTAAAGCATAGTAAAATGAAATTTTCCATAAGATAAGGTGTTTGTGATTTTCAAAACAAGAAGGAATGGAAAACTCATAAGGAAACCTTATTGACTCAACAATATCCCACAAACATGAAGGAATAGAAAATTCTAAAGGAAACCTTATTGACTCAACAATCTCCCCCTTTTTGGAAAGCACAAACATCCTTACGAAAAATAATATAAGGACTTAGAAAACATTTTTCTGGACTTTGAAAGTAAAACTTATCTCCCTTAACACATGGGTAATGGTGAAAATGAGTAACTCCCCCTTAGGCTTTGGACACACTAAGGATCATATTCTAGATTTCTGGAATGAGACTTAGAATTTTATTGCATACAGAAATCTTATTGGATAAGAACTCCCCCTTAGATAAACTCCCCTTACTTAGGGACATTTCTTATTTACTTAGTATTATTTTTTCTTTCTCCCCCTTTTTGATTTTCAAAAAGGAATACAGGGAATGGAAAATAAATTATGGTACCTAAAAAAATAGTACAACACATCCAAAAGACAAGCAACCAAACATTTTCATTAAGATTAGAAAAATTTATACAATGAAAATACAAAAAAAGATAGGATTTGAACAAGTTTATCCTTCCTTTTCCTTGGAATCATCTTCTTTACTATTATATTTAGCTTTTTGAGCTTCTTATGATGTTCCTCTACTCGTTTAAGAAGCTTATCCCGATCCTCTGCTTTCTTCTCTAAGGCCTTGATTTTTTATTCCTGAGCCTTGAGAGATTTGGCCTGACTCTTTAGAGCTTCTTCCTGCTTGACTAGCTTCTCTTCTATCTCTATCCTAAGATCTATTTCTCTCTTCCAACTTTGAGAAACTGAATATAAATTCCCATTCATATATTTTACTTCTTACATCCGGGTATTCTATTCCAGGGTTAGATTTTCCTTAAAAGACTTGGTGAGATCTGAGAATTTACTATCTTCGGTGTCAAAAGAATCCTTCAAACTTTCTTGAAACTCATCAAGAATCTTCATCTCTTAAATTGTCTTCCTTGAACAGCTAGTCATTTTCTTACAAGACCATTTGTGGGCTTTGTAGTTGGTAAGAAAAATCTTGAAGTCTGCTTCAAGTTTAACACACTTATCCATCACTATGGATACTGAATCTTCTTTCTGATTTAAGGTGTGTTGAAGCAACTAGAATCTAGAATCTATGCTTGGAAAAATCAGAATGGTCCCAAAAAGCTTCTTAAGAGACTGAACAATGAAATAATGTCCAAGGGATGATGATTCTGAATATGGAATTTTACTTGTTGAAGGATCTTTCTCTAACTCAACAGCTTTCCTCTTTGATGATCCACCGACTTCCTTCTTCTTCACAACAACTTTACTAGTTGTATCAATAATCACCTATTTTCCATTATCTGTATTCAGAATAGCTTCTTCTAGGTTAGGAGAAATATGTTCACTATCTGATAGTTAAACGATTTTGTCTTCATCAACCTCTTACCTCTGAGCTCTTGCCTCAGCATCTTCAGGATGAATGAAATCATGATTAGAAATTTCTTCTTCAGACAACTTATTCACTTCTTCTTCAACCTTTTCATCTTCAACTTTCTCATCTTTCTCAGGGGTAGAAAGCTTTGAAGATTCTGATTTAGAAGTTCAGATTTAGAGATTCTCATATGGACTTTCTTTATTATGTAAATCTTCAACTTTCTTAATGAGATATTAAGTATCTCCACTGCCATCTTCTTCCTCTTCTTCTTCATCCACTAATTTTTCTTGGAATTTTTATGGAGTCACAAATTTCTTCCCCAGAGTTTTAGGTAAATATTCTAATAAGAAGGATTGTGGTACCAGAATACTTTTAGAGGCTTTTTCAACAGCCTTCAGAAGAGATTTCACAATCTCTGCTTCAATCATATTATTCTTTTGCTTCTTTTCTTTCTCTTCCCTTTCTAGATACTCAGATATCTTCTCCTTTAGATATTTTTCTTCAGCAGGGTCTAGGCCAAACTTGGGATCCCCTTCTTTCCTATTCTTTTTGTCTTCACTCCACTTAGATATTACCTCATACGGATAGGATTTTTGCTTTTTCAGCTTTGGGGGTGCTGACTGAACTTCTTTGGCCACATGAGATTTTACCTTCTCTTCTACTTCATTCAGCTTCCTCTTCCTTCCACCCTTTTTAGAGGGTTCAGACACATCCTGTTTCTTCAGAATAGATTCCACTTCCTCTTCTAGAAAGTAAAATAATTCTCCAGATTATTTAGAAAAACCTACTTTCATAATCTTCAAAGTATCATTACTAACCAACATGAATTTGCAATTTCTAGTCTTAGAACTGCAAGGTATTTTTAAGGATTATAAACACCGAACAATCATCTTCAAGAGAATGGCCAAATACATAATAATCTGAGCCTTCCAATTTCCATTCTTAATATTCTCAATTATAATCAAAATATTCTTAACGAGGCTGATCTTCCTTAGATTTAACAAGAAATCTAGGATATACATGTCACTCTTATTCAAAGTGTCCTTATCCCCTTATCTCAGAATGATGAATCCTTGAACCCACAATTTAAGAATTAGGAAATTTGTAGATAAGTGTAAAATTTTTAGAGTATTTACATATGAAATACTGAGGCATTCCATATCCTTCACATTAAAAAATCTTCCTTGGACATCCGGCAGCTTATGGGAACAAAACTATGTCTCACCCTTATAGAGAACTCCAATCAAACTAGAAGCCTTGGTATAATATAAATAATATGTCTTCCCACAACACTGAAAAGAAAAAATTTCTTTTCCTTATTCCTTGAAAAAACATGCTGACTCATAGAACTCCAACAACAAGTCCGGATATACCAGATCTTGAGCTCCTAGTTTTGATATGGAAACACTCTCCCATCCATTCAGCTTGATGTTCTTCAAGATTATAGAATCATACTTAGCAAGGAAATTTGGATATACTAACCTTTCCCTGTATATCTTCCATTCATAAATAGGCTTGATAGTTGACATGTATTTCTGAGAAGATACTTCGACAGACATTCAGAATTAAGAAAACCTTAAAAATCCAAAATGAGCTTATGTAGGAGGGAAGAGGTTCAGCATGCAAGAACTTTAGTTTCAATGAGGGAAAACCATTAGGGGTCCTTTATAAAGGTTTTGGAAGTGACATTTCATCTTCCATACTCAATACAATGGCTGAAAATATTTCTGATCAGATCTGACGGTTGAAATGATAGCCGCAAGGAAATCTTGGATCCGATCTTTTGAGATTTTTTTAAAGAAAAACATTCAGATTTAAGGAAAAGAGAATCTGAAATTTTTTAAAACAAATAAAAATAACAACAAGTAAAATATGATTATAAAAACTTAAGAAGGGAAACATACCTTTCGGATTTCTAGGAATATTATTCATATTAAGAAAAATTCTTCTTAAAGAACTTGAGATTCCGAAAACTTGATTATGAAAAGTATGAAAAACTGACTACGAAATTTTTTAGAAAATATTTATTATGAAAATTTAGAAAATATTCACTATTAAAATTTAGAAAATCTTCAATACAAAAATTTAGAAAATATTCATTATTAAAATTTATAAAATCTTCATTACGAAAATTTAGAAAATCTTCATTACGAAAATTTAGAAAAATTGACTACAAAAATTTTCAAACTACGAATTTTTTTTGATCTGAATAACAAACAAATGTACCCCCCCTATGAAAAGGAGTTTCTTACTATAAGGAGATTGATTTCAATAGGAAGTTAATAAGGATGATTACCTTATGGTTATCATTCCTCACTTTTGTTTAATGTATTCAAATCTATCGGAGGGTAAATATTTTTTGAAAATATCAGCAATTTGATCTTGTGTTCCAATAAATTGATGAATGATATCTCATTTTTGTGTGTGATCCCTAAGAAAGTGATGCCTAATATATATGTGTTCTGCACGAGAGTGATGTGCATGGTTTTTACTTAGGGAAATGGCACTGGTATTATCACACAAATTTTTTGTTTTGGTAAAACTCATACCATAGTCTTTGAGTGTGTGTTGCATCCACAACAATTGAGAACAACAACTCACAACTGCTACATATTCAGCTTCAGCAGTGGAAAATGCTACTGAGTTTTTTTTGTATGAATAAGAAACTAATGAATCTCCTAAGAAATGACAAGTTCCGGATGTACTTTTTTTTTAATCCATTCTACATCCACCAAAGTTAGCATCTGAAAAAAGTTTCAAAACAAAATCTTTTCTGGAAGTATAAAGGAGTCCAAGATCCACAGTTCCCTTTAAGTAGTGAAAAATTCTTTTCAATGCCTTTAAATGAGATTCCTTAGGATTGGATTGATATCTTGCACATAAGTATACCGAAAACATTATGTCTGGACGACTAGCTGTCAAGTAAAGTAGACTTCCTATCATACCTCTAAAAGATGTTTGATCTACTGGTTTCCCAACTTCATTTAGATCAAGTGAATTTGAGGTACCAATGGGAGTACTTATACTCTTAGTATTTTCATATTCATAATTTTTAAGAAGATATTTAAAATACTTATGCTGAGATATGTAGGTTCCTTCTGGTTTTTGAGAAATTTGAAAACCAAGGAAAATTTTAACTCACCCATCATACTCATTTCAAACTTAGATATCATTAGATCCACAAAGGAATCAGTTAAAGATTGCTAAGTTGAACCAAATATAATGCCATAAACATAAATTTGAATAATCAAAACATTTTTCTTATCTTTCTTGATAAAAAGCGTTGGATAAAAATTTCCCTTAACATGGTTATTTTGAAGAAAAAATCTTGTAATACTATCACACCAAGCTCGAGGGGATTTCTTAAGTCCATACAAAGCTTTGGTAAGTTTGAAAACATGTCCAGGATGTTTTGTACCTTCAAAACCAGGAGGTTGTTCAACAAAAACTTCCTATTGAACATAACCATTAAGGAAAGAACATTTAACATCCATTTGAAAAAGTTTGAAATTGAAGAATGCTGCAAAGGTAATTAAAATACAAATAGATTCAAGTATAGCTACTGGAGAATATGTTTCTTCATAGTCTATTCCTTCTTGTTGATTATAGCCTTTATCAACCAATCTATATTTATTTCTTACAATGATTTCATTTTCATCACACTTATTTCTGAAAAACCATTTTACTCCAATAACAGAAGTTTCCTTAGGTCTTTCAACCAAGGTGCAGAATTTATCCCTTTCAAATTAATTTAGTTCATCTTGCATAGATTTTATCCAATCATCATCACCTAAATCTTCATCAGTGCTTTTTGGTTATAATTGGGAAATAAATGCTAGATGTTTTACTTCATTTCTTAAGGAACTTCTAGTCCTTACAGGTTGATTTACATCACCAATGATACTATCATTGGGATGATTCTTAAGAAACAACTGATTTGGGTTTTGTAAAACCTGTTCATCAATATAGGGTAGGAAATCTTCTGGGGTAAATGTTTTAGAAATATATTATTGGACATTTTCCTTATCATAAGGATCTTCTATCAAGGGTTGATAATCAGTTTTTGAAAACACATCCGAAGATGCAGGCTGAGGTTGTTTAAAAACAAAAGGATCAGTTTCATCAAATTTGACATGTACTGTTTCTTCAACAGTACAAGTATTTTTATTGAAAACTCTATAATCCTTAGAAGTTGTGGAGTAACCTAAGAAAATTCATTCATCAAATTTTGGTACAAATTTGTGTAGATTATCTTTAGTATTCATAATGAATACCTTTCAACCAAAAACCTTGAAGTATGAAAGTCTAGGTTTTCTACCATTCCATGTCTCATAAGGAGTTTCATTTAGAAAAGGTCTAATTAAAACTCGATTTATAGTATAACAAGCAGTACTTACAGCTTTAGCCCAAAAATGTTTGGCTACATAATATTCACTCAACATGGTTCTTATTATCTCTTGAAGAATATTGTTTCTTATTTCAACAACACCATTCTGTTGAGGTGTTCTGGGTGTTGAGAAGTTATGAGTAATGCCTTTTCTACTACAAAAAGTTTCAAAATCAGAATTTTAAAATTCTCCTCCATGATCACTATGAATAGTTATCAAAGGAAGTTTTTTCTCATTTTTAACTTGGGCTCTAAAACTTTTTAAATAAGAAAAATATTCAAATTTATTTGCTAAAAAATATACCCACCTAAATCTAGTGTAATCATCAACTAAGACAAATACATAATATTTGCCTCTAATGCTTCCAGTTTGTGTTGGACCAAAAAGATCCATATGCATTAACAATAATGCATCAATGGTTGATACTTCACCAACTAATTTAAAACTTGATTTATGTTTCTTTCCATATTGATAAGGATCACAAACTTTTGAAGAGTCAAATCTAAGCACTATTAGATCCTTAACTAGTTTTTTGTTAGAGAGTTTGCATAGGTTCCTAAGGTTACAGTGTCCTAGACTTCTATGCCGCAACCAAGAATGATCTTTCATTACACTAAGGCAAGGTAATTCTTGGATTCTAAGGTCTTCTAGGTTTAGTGTGTATACATTCTCTTACCTCTGGGCAGAAAGAATAAACTCTTCCTTGGAATTTTGTACTAAGCACTTGTCATTCCTAAAATTCACAAGGTAACCTTCATCACATAATTGACTTATGCTAATGAGGTTGTGCTTAAGACCCTTAACAAATAAAACATTTAAAATCAAAGTTTTTCCAATAAGAACAATGTTACCCATACCAATAATTTCTCCCTAAGCATTATCTCCGAAAGTTACTTTTCCTCCTTTCGTCTTGATAATATTTTCAAAGAAGTTTTTGTTACCAGTCATATGCCGAGAACATCCACTATCCATGTACCTTGTATTTCTGTTGGTACTATATTTATTTTCTTGAAAATAATAGTGTTAGAATTTTAGAATCTAAACATTCTTAGATCCGTAAATTTCAGAAAAAAAAATCTTAGGCACCCAAATTTTCTTTAAAAAATAAGCTTTATGAAATCCTAAAGACTGGGTTTTGTTTAATGAACAATTTTTTTCCCAATTCCCACCACACTGACACTTATTGAAGAAAAGAGCACTTTGAGGAACAAAGTAATTGTTACTAAAAATTGGTTTTGAACTTGTATAACCAAAACCATAATTATTCCTAAGAGGTCGGATTTGAGAATACATCTTATCAAAATTTTCCTTACCTAAGGTAAAGTTTGAAAAAAACTTCCTCAAGGAAAATATTTCTGACTTTAGTATAATAACCAAGTTCTTATCTTCTAAAATATTTGATTTGGAACTAGAACTAGGCTCAAAAACATTTTTCTTAGAAATTACATTTTCTAGATCCTTAGAAATCTTATCCTTCTCAGAATTTACTTCCTCAAGATTTTTTGAAATACTTTCAAAATAAAAAAATTTCTTATCAAGATATTTAGAAAGATATGATATTTTCTTAGTAAGAATAATATTCCTAGAATTTTCCTTATCAATCTTTTTCTTGAGTTTTTAATTCTCATTCTCAAGGAGTTTAGCAAAACTAGAAACTTATTCATAGGTAGGTAAAGTATTATCTTCATCAGAAGAAGATTATTCATCTAAAGATTCATAATATTTACTATCACTATATTTATAATTTAGGGATACATTGTTCATGGATTCAGAATTGTGTACCTTAGCCATTATGAAATGATTTTCAATAGGTAATCTAGATAGTAAACCAAGATTCTTCTGTCCATAAGATTCGTAATTTGATGATTCATCTGAAGTGTTACCACCATTGGCACTCCAGGTTTCATTATCTTTCAAGACTTTCTTATCTTTAGCTTTGTATTACTTTTTTCTATTTCTCTCAGAATTCTTGTCCTTTATTTCCTTTCTCTTAAGCATATGAAAATCTGGTCTTATATGTCCAGCTCTCTTGTATTCATAACAAGTGACTTTTGAATATTTCTTATCTTTACTTTCTTTATTCTTGTATCTGGATTGAAAATTCGTCTATCCAACAATCTTGTTCATCATTTGAGCAAGATTGGTTAATTCATTTTTTGAAGATTCACTTTCACTAGATTCAGATTGGATAACAACCTTCTTAGACTTGGATCTTGTAACTCTCTCAGGAGTCTTGGCTTTCATGTGATTTGAAGTTTTTGTAAAAGTAACACTGCCATTTCCATTATTCTTCTTAACATTATCAGCATCTCTCTTCATTCTAGTCTCATGTTGAAGAAGAGTTCCAAAAAGTTCATCAAGAGAAATTTGACTGACCTTTCTATTTTCATCTATAGCTGTTCTCTTGGATTCCCACTTGTTGGTTATTATGTCTATGATTTTTTCCACAAGAGATTCATCATCTAATCCTTTCTCACCCATGGATTGTATACTATTAACAATAGTCATGAATCTCTATTTCACCTTATATATGGGTTCTCCATAAGGAAAACAGAAACCATGATATTCATCTCTGAGCATGGATCTTCTAGTTTCAATAACTTTGGAAGTTCCAAAGTGTGTAACTTAAAGCTTCTTAAAAATACAATTTTATGCTTCACAAGATGAAATTTGGATATATATATTTCTAGTCATAGAACAAATAAATGTATTGCGTACCTTATAATTCAGTTGATATTCATGCTTTTCTTGGTTGGTGAAAGTACTAACTTCCTTGTCAGGGATTTTATATCCTCTAGTAAGCATAACAAAATTATCAACTCCAATATTGATAATAAATGTCTTCATGTGATCTCCCTAATATTTGTAATAATTCCCATCAAAATAGGTGGTCTAGTAGGATTTAGATTGTCTATGGAACCAACATTGATTCCCGCCATCTTAAAAGAAAATATTTCCACACAAACTTTTCAGTAAAAAAAGTTTGTAAAAAAGGAAAATATTCCTCAGCAAGGAAAATATAGAACAATAAAAAATTGATCAAGAAAAATTATATGTGAATATAAGTATTTCAGAGACATCCTCTTATACCAATTGTAGGATCAAAATAATGAATGAAGATACTGATTGTATAATTTTGTAGATGCTCAATATATAAGAGGGGGTGAATTTTATAATTTAAAAAATTCATTTGGAAGTTTTAAATATCGTAATGTTTAACAAAGTTAAATAGGGTAAATTCACAAGACCTCTAAGTTCTACAAACTTTCTTGATTCTGGAAATGTGTTTCTGAGAATGTAATTCTGGAAAAGTGGTTCCAGAAATGAAACTTGACAAAAGTTTAAAAAGATAAAGATTCTACCTTAAAGCGTATATAATCTCACTAATCAGAGTACAATTAAAAGAAACTATAAGATAGTTATACTTTCCTCAATAATTAAAATTGCAGCGGAAAACTTGAAACAAAACAAGTAACAAGTAGTAAATATTTTAACCCAAAGAGAAGGGTATCCAACAACCTTGGATAAAGGTCCCTTGATTTATTCTTTAAAGAAAGTCTGTCTTACCCACACCAGGGTAAGCCCTTGATATGAAGACCAGAGTCTGTCTTGCTATCCCCATAATCGCTAAACTTCAAGGTAGTCGACACCTCTTTCTTCCTCAGTAAGGAATTCCTCGAACTTTAAGGTAGTCGGCACCTCTGTCTTCCTATCCCCAGAAGCCCTCAAATGTACTCTGCAACATTCAGAGTCACATGAAGAAATTCTGGACAATACGTTCAGTACGCACTAAGCATGAAGGTATCTCTCTAGAAATCACTTCAGCAGCATGTAATCTCTAGAGTCATAGAACAGTCAGAAATTCATTGTGAGCTCGTTCAAATGAGCTCATATTTATAGGCACAACTTAAACAGTTGGCTCCCTCCTCCAACGCTCATATTTTTCCTTGAATTTCGGAGGGACCTATACAAAAGTCACTCAAACAACTGTTAGTTAGTAACTGAATGCATGACATCTTTTTATAACTAAAACACGAGTAAGGAAAAATATAGTTACTTAACCAAAATCATTTTTCATAGTGAAAGGAAAAATGAAAGTTTGGAGTCTAACCAAAAACACATTTGGTGTCTATAATACATAGGTATTCAGATTTTGTCTTTAGAAGAATTCAGAACTTGAATTCTATAGAATTCCAGAGTCTAAATTTCAAGGAAATTCGGATTTTGAATTCAAAAGAATTCAAAACCTGAACTTAGAAAGTTCAAAATCTGAATTCATAAGAATTCAGAACCAGAACTTAGATAGTTTGGAGTTTGAATTTATTAGAATTCAGAGTCTGATCTCGTAAGAGTTCAGAGTATGAATTCATAGAACTCGGAGTGTGATCTCTTAAGAGTTCAAAGTCTGAATTCAGAGAACTTGGATTCTGAACATAGAAGAGTTTGGAGTCTGAATTCATAGAACTCAGAGTCTAAAATCAGAAAATTTCAGAGTCTGAATTTAGAGAACTCAGAGTATGAACTCAGAAGAGTTCAGCGTCTGAATTCAAATAATTTAAAACCATAATTCGGATCCTGAAAACAGAATTCTCTATATCTAAGTACTATAAGATTCTGAGGTTTTAGATATGAAACCGAATTTTATACTTAGAAATAAAATGAACAATGAAAAACATGGTAAGGATAAATTTCCTTAGAAAAGGAAAATTTCCTTATGAAAGTAAAGTATAAGAAAATGAAATTTGCCTTAAGATAAGGTGTTTTTGATTTTCAAAGCAAGAAGGAATGTAAAAGTCATATGGAAACCTTATTGACTCAATAATCTCCCCCAAACATGAAGGAATAGAAAAGTTATAAGGAAACCTTATTGACTCAACATGTTCTTTATCATGATTTTTTTGAGCTCACAATAATCAATGCAAAGGTGCATTGAACCATCATTATTCTTGACAAAGAGGACTGGTGCACCCAATGGTAAAGCACTTTGGCGTATAGACCCTTTATCCAGATTCTCCTGTAGTTGTTTCTTCAGCTCCTCAAGTTCCACAACAACCATTCTATACAGAGTCTTGGATATTGGCAGAGACCCAGGTATAAGGTCAATTGATAATTCAACATATATTCTAGGAGGAAGACTAGGAAATTTCTCGGAAAACACTTCCGCAAATTCCCTCACAATAGGTATGTCTTCAAGGATGGTTTCCTCCTTAGACTTAATCATCTGATCCAGACACACTTGCTCATAGGGCAGTAATATCCTTGCTTGAGATGGTGGTACTAAATAAGATTCATCTTCCTCCTTGAACTTGTATATAATCGGGGGTCGATTCTCCATATGGAGAGTGATTTCCCTCTCACGACAATTTATATTGGCTCTATATAAGGAAATCCAATCCATGTTGAGAATTGCATCAAATTCCACCATAGGGAGTATGATGAGGTTTTTCGGGAACTTAAATCCACCGATTATGACAGGGGATGAGTTATATTCATGGGATGCAATCATTTCCCCATTTTCCATACTCACTAACATCTTTACTTCCATGTTTTTAGTGGTGTTGGGATTGTTCTACTAAACTTTCAGGATACAAAAGAATGAGTAGAACTATAATAAGAAAGTATGTTCTCTATTATTGAATTAATAACCAGCGTACCTATCACCACTTCGTTTTTGGGGTTCACTTCGGTGGTAGTGATGGAAAAAGCTCTCCCTTACTGCCTTGGAGGTTGTTGGTTGCCTCTGAAAACCCTTGGCTTAGGGCACTAATTTTCAAGGTTCCCTGGTTCTTTATAGTAGAAGCAATGAAAAATGCGTTGAGGTTTTAATGGAGAGTTCCTATCATCTGTTGTAGCTATAGGGTTTTGTTGTCAGCAGTTAATGGCTAGGTTCCCTTCTCTTCCACACCTAAAGAATTTCCTCGTCCCCTTCATACAATTTTTGGGGTGCTTCTTTCCACACCTTTGGAAAGTGGGGTGCTATATTTTCTTAGCACCGTTAGATTTATCCATCGGACTACCAGAATTTAAGTCCACCATATGCTTCTTATCCCCATGATACCCTTGAGATTATTTGATCTCCATTTTGACCTTGAGGGCACATTAGACAATTTACTCATAGTTGTTGAAATCACAGATCGCCATTGCTTTCCACAGGCTAGGTTTCATCCCACCAAATAAGTGGTCAACCCTGCATTCAATGGAAACGACAAATATTGAGGTGTATCGTGAAAGCCTTGTGAAGTTTGAATCATACACTTCGATGGATTTGTCATCTTTTTTCTTGAGGGTAAGGAAGTACCTTTCCATCTTGAGCCAGAGGGCGTGAGGAAAATATTTATTTAATTTTTTTATGGAAATCCTTCCATTCCAACGCCTTGATATCCTCCTAAGGCTTCGTATTTTTGATCAATGTACACCATTGATCAGATTCACCCTCCATACGATAAGCAGACAAAATAAACTTCTCTTGTTCGGAACATTAAAGTATGGAGAATATCTTTTCAATGGAGTTGATCCATTGTTCGGTGATTGAGAGATCAAATGATCCATTTAAATTAGGAGGCCTTTTTCTCATGAAGCTCTCGATAGAGACTTGTTATTTTTTAAGGGGGTTGAACATTCCTCTTGACCCATGTTTCTATTCAAATCATGAGTTAAATAATAGATTATCATGATAAAGTTTTTGATTCCTACTCCCATCGAATTGGACATATCATTAGAAAAGTCATCACATTGGTCTTCACATCGGTTTTTATCCCGAGTCCTCCTATTACCGGCCATTGGATGGAATACAAGTAAAGTTAGGGGTAACACATAAAGGATAATCCAAGGAAAAAATGGACGACTTATAAATAACTTTTATTTCCTTATCTTATGAATCTATAGGCTTCAATCTATGTTATCCATGATCTAATTTCTAACATATATTCTTAGGTGCACTTTTTTTATTCCCTTAATAATGGTTTATACTAAGCTTATGAATTTAACAAATTATATCCCCTATGAGTTTTGTAACCAAGAGTGCATCAAGGATCATTTTCGTGTACTAGGATACCCCTGGTCAAGACCAAAACTCCTCATCGGAGTTTTCGCTCCTAGGTACATATGTGCTAGAGTCGCCTCTACCTACCCGTGTCTATACATAGATGTATTTTCTTGATAAAACACTTACTCAATACTCACCAAAATTTCGGGATGTTTTTATAATACTTATTCTTATCCCTAAGTCTTTCACAAGGGTTTTCTAATCCTAATCCCAAAAATAACTAAACCTATCCTCTGATACCAACTATGACAACCCTGCTCTTTATTACACACTTAGACATGATTTATTACATGAAATTTTAATTAATACAACATATAATATCGAGAGGTCTAGTGTCTTTGGGGATTAAGATCATTACATAACAACTTAAAACATGAAATGCAACATCTTTATTCAAAACTTCCTTTACATGACCACAACATTCCTTCGTACTTAACAATGCATGGGATAACCTGAGGACAAATATAAGAAAGTGGTGAGTTATAAATCCCAATATGGGAATAAACATAGAATAAAATGAGTAATACAATACATGTTAGAAAATAGGCATATCAATGGATCATAATAGAAACATGAACATAAAGTCATAATAAATCATGATAATCATAACATGGAGATGTGACAACAACATTTAACATGATATTAGCATGAGCCAAGGCTCATTGCACATGGAGCATGAGTAAACCCTCATTGAACATGAAGCATGAGTAAACCCTTGTTGCACTTGAATTAGCACGATTCAACACTCATTACACATGATTTATCATGATACTATACTTTACCCAATGCATTGGAGCACTATCAGGGCACACCCTTCTTAATCATTCATTTCATGCATAAGTATGCCACATGGATCATAAAACATGGATTCATCATAATTTATTCCAAAATAAAGGAATGTGGAATTCATACATGAAACTATATAATCAATAAGTAAATGTGCATAAATATGGATACCCTTCATAGAGAAATGGGTATGGTATTCACTACACATTGACTTTGGCTTGGAAAACGCGGTGCAATTTAGGCAGCATAATGGCGTGACATAAGAATTCATAAAAATGGTTGATGAGAGAGAAAAGGGTATCTCATAATATGTACATGAAATGTATAGTAAGGTGGTCATATATATACATGTACCAACATAAGTAATGAAATTTGGATTCATAATACAAAATAATTGCTTGAATGTAAATGAGGAGAGAGAAATTCCTTACGGAATTTTAGCATGGTAACGGGTGTACATGAGAGGCATTAATAATAGAGAAATGAGTATCTAATCTTTTAAACATAAATATGGAAGTATGGGGGAGGTGAGAAATAATACCTCAACATTTATAATTGAAAATAAAAGGACATAAAAATATTAAGAAACTTGGATAAAATGAGAAAGGAAGGAATCCCTTACTTGGAAGCACTACTACAAAAACGGGCAAGGGAAGCGCGCCCTTATAACAGCGCTAAGCAAAAACGCTGATAAAGGATACCCTATATCAGCGCTAATATTACAGCGCTGAAAAAGCTAATTTTTATCAGCGCTTTCTTAGCGCTGATAATAGTAATATTTATCAGCGCTAGAAAAGCGCTGATAAATATGATCTGTATCAGCGCTAAAATATTAGCGCTGATACAGTTGGTCTTTATCAGCGCTTTTTGAGCGCTGATAAAGGTTTCCTATATAAGCGCTAAAAAAGCGCTGATACAGATCACCTCTATCAGCGCTCAAATTTCAGCGCTGATATAGGGTATCCTTTATCAGCGCTCAAAAAGCGCTGATAAAAATTATCTTTATCAGCGCTAAAAAAGCGCTGATAAAGAGACCCGGTATCAGTGCTATAATTGTAGCGCTGATACGGGGAATCTTTATCAGCGCTTTTCTAGCGCTGATAAATCATAATATTATCAGCGCTAGAAAAGCGCTGATAAAGCTAGATTTTATCAGCGCTATAATTTTAGCGCTGATAAAGGTAGCCTTTATCAGCGCTTTTTTAGCGCTGATAAAACCTTAGTCGACTTTTTTATAAAGTCGGTCGCACAGTGCCCTCGTTTTATCGCAGCTAAAGCTCTCGCGGAACCGTAACCCTGCTACTCTTCTCCCGAATACCGCTGCTGTGTTCGCTTCGCCGGAGCTTGCCGCCCTCGGTACAGTCGCCGTCCTCCGCCGCCCGCAACACCCTCGGCCGACCTCCACCGCCTACCACCCTCGGCTGCCCGCAATGCCCTCGGCCGCCGTTCTCTGCCGCCCTCGGCCGCCCTCCGCCGCCCTCGGCCGCTCTCCGCCGCCTCCGTCGCCCTTCGCCTCACTCGGCCGCCCTCGGTCGCCCTCCGCGGCCGCCTTCCGCAACCCGCAACGCCCTCGACCAACTAAGGGTATGAATTCTATTCTAGTTTTATTTATTTGTTTCAAACATTCATGGAATCCCTTCAAGTTGTTATGGAATGTATAAAACCTACTAGAATTTGTCTTATGTAATGGAGAGTTGAGGCATGGTGTAGTTTAATGTCCTAAAACCAGGACCTTTGTGCAGGTTTCCATTTTGTTCTGATAAGGAGGGGAAATGATTCACCCTTTTCACTATAGTATAACCAAGAATGTTCTACCATAATCATGCATGAGGGGGGGGGGTGGTAGATGTAAATTTTAACCCAGGGGTTCATGAATCCAAGGATTGATATGGTACTTAAATGTCATAGGGTGTTTGATGGTAGTAAAATCCATTATTGAGGACGAAATTGTCTTTGGTTGACATGCCTTTTTAGTGGGAAACATATGCAGATCCACCAGTGCATATTGTGATTAGTCAAATAAAGGTGACCTTAGGACGATGACCGCTCATTTCCGATGGCCATGGAAGGATATGAGGATTAAGACCTTTTTGTGCATAGTGTATGGTTTTTGAAAGGAAGAGGCCTGAACATGAAAGGGTAGATGCAAGTCAAGATTTCCTAGTGAAAATGATAGAGATGTTTTCTCTTATAACGATGTGGTAAGGTTCCCTTATGTAGGACCGACCCATGCATAGGGACAGAACATTGGCCACACAGTTTAATGTCTTGTTATAAGGACCTACCTATATTACATCCTCCCATACAGATTTAGATTATTCATGGGAGTGGATAATTTTTTTCATAAGATATCACTAGTGGGGAAAACCTCACATTTCACTCCACTATGTAGATTTATTTAATTCATGGGAGCACAAGGGGAAAACAATCTTTATTGTGTTTAAAATTTCATCTGTAGATTTGGCTCCGACATAGTGACAATGGGGAAATTTATGTCTCATGAATAGACCCTAAATATGATGTTTATGTATCACCATGTTTCTTGTGATGGAAAGAATCAAGCTGTACATAGATATTTTAAGTTAAAACTACATGCATGGGTCTAACCCACACAAAGGGAGGGGGAATGTTTAGTTTTTGGGGTGTCTGGACTAGAACATAATGACTTAGGCATTACTATAGAATCAAACCAACTATAGTACTTGAAATCATGCATTTTAGAATCATGCAATTAGAACTATGGTAGAACTTTTTAGTGTCATATTGTGGGGACTGATTCCTTGAAAATCCTGAGTAACTTAATGGAAAATCAGTCTAAGATAATTTGACATGCGCTGGACATGAAGGTGGAGAAAGGTGTAGACTATGACACCAGGGATTCTCGAATCGATAAGAATAAGTCCATGCACGCAACTTTTTACCATGCACGCAACTCTCTTTACAAACTCCTATTGAATGCAATTCTACGCGATTCAAAGCCTCATATTTTCTATAAAAGTTGAGATACTAAATTAAGGGGGTATCCTATTATTTATAATCGTTTCTGAACATGAACACATGTTTATCCCAAAGTGTGTAAAACCATGTTTGATGTCACATTAGGTGCATACGTATCTTTTTCTCCTAATAGAGTGATAGATAATCATCTTTTTAGTGAATCTAATATTCTTTTTTATGAATCTTGATTATAGGTTAGACTACTTGATCTCCTTCCAAGGAAGTGGTTCCCTTCTACTGTATTTGGAAGTCTTCTTTTGTGTACTTGAACCATAAATACTAATATTTGAGATTCAAATAGGATGAAGATGAATAAAGATTGGATGGATTCTAATCGTTTAACAATAGAGTACGAGAACGGAGTGAAAGAGTTCATCAAGTTTGCAAAGGATCACACAAAGGATCCTTCTCAAATCCTTTGTCCGTGTTTACATTGTTGTTATTCTAGACTACTTACTCCAGAGGAGTTGGAAGAACATTTGATATGTCACGGAATAGATCGGAGTTATAAATGTTGGAATAAACACGGAGAAAAAGCGAATGTAGCTACTGGCTGGGATAAAACTGCGTTTTATGGATCGTCAGATATGAATACAAATATAGATAATGAAGAAGACCGTATGGAGGATGTGATTACAGATGTCAATGATGATGAAGATCGTATTGAGGAAATGAAAAAGACAATTCAAGATGAACCCCGTGATTGCCCAAAATTGTTTGAGAAGTTAAAGAGTTGTGCAAAGACGCCATTGTATGCTGCTTGCACTAAGTATACAACATTGTCAGCTGTACTGAAGTTGTATAAATTGAAAGCAGGCAATGGATGGAGTGATGTCAGTTTTACGGAACTACTTGCTCTCTTGAATGACATGCTTCCGGAAGATAATGAGCTCCCAAGCCGGACGTATGAAGCTAGACGAATGCTACGCTCGATGGGAATGATTTCTGAAAGAATACATGCCTGCCCGAAAGACTGTATATTGTTTCGAAAGGAGAACAAATCACTTACAGAATGCCCAAAGTGTGGTGCTTCTCGATACAAGAAAGATAAATCCAATCCTACGAAAGTTGTATGGTACTTTCCAATCATTCCAAGGTTTAGGCGTTTATATGGAAGTAAAGAAACTGCAAGACAATTGTCGTGGCATGCAGATAAAAGAAATAAAGATGGGTTATTACGTCATCCGGCCGACTCTCCTCAATGGAAGAAAATTGATCATGAGTATCCTGAATTTGGAAAAGAGCCGAGAAACCTTCGTCTTGCGTTATCTACAGATGGAGTGAATCCTTTTGGTTTTCAAAGCAGCACTCATAGTACATGGCCTGTTATGTTGCTAAATTATAACTTGCCACCCTGGTTATGCATGAAGTGAAAATTCATCATGTTATCTATGCTTATATCAGGACCAAAACAACCAGGTAACGATATTGATGTTTATCTGACTCCTTTGATCGAGGATTTGAAGTTATTGTGGGACTCAGGTGTAATGTTGTATGATGCTTATAAAAGTGAATACTTCACGTTGAGAGCGATGTTGTATGGGACAATAAATGATTTCCCTGCTTATGGAAATTTGTCAGGCTATAGCATTAAAGGAACTCAAGGGTGTCCCGTGTGCGAAGAAGATACAGAATCAATTAGGTTGAAACATTCATCGAAATCTGTGTTTCTAGGACATCGTAGATTTCTACCTCGTCGGCATAAGTACCGATCTTGGACGACATCATTCAATGGAAGTTCAGAAAAACGCACAACACTGTCTCCACTAACAGGTGATCAGCTGTTTGAGAAAGTAAAAGATATGAACACTGTTTTTGGTAAACCATTTTCGAAAAACCTTACGAAAATCGGTTGGAAAAAGAGATCAGTTTTTTTTGAATTACCATACTGGAATTGTTTGTACGTCAGACATTTTCTTGATGTGATGCATGTGGAAAAAAATGTATGTGATAGTGTTATTGGAACGTTGCTAAATGCCCCTGGCAAAACAAAAGATGGAATTAAGGCAAGGTTGGACATGGTTGACATGGGAATACGAGAAGAGTTGGCTCCCGTGAAAGGTGAAAATCGAATGTTTCTTCCTCCTGCTGCTTATACTCTTTCTAGGGCAGAGAGATATCAGTTTTGCAACTTCTTTAATGATGTAAAGGTTCCAGAGGGGTAATCATCAAATATCAAGAACATTGTGTCAATGAATGATTTGAAGTTAAAAGGTTTGAAATCACATGATTGCCATGTTTTGATGCAAGATCTAATTCCTATAGCTTTACGTTGCATTTTACCCAAGAATGTTCGTCATACGTTAACCAAACTTTGTTTCTTTTTCAAAGCTATATGTAGCAAAGTTTTAGACCCGGGGAAATTGCCAGCTATGGAAAAAGAAATTGTCATCATATTATGTGAATTAGAAATGTTCTTCCCGCCAACATTCTTTGATATGATGGTTCATTTGATGATTCACTTGGTGAGAGAGATTCGACTTTGTGGTCCTGTGCACTATAGATGGATGTATCCTGTTGAACGGTATATGAAGATTTTGAAAGGATATGTCAAAAATCGAAGTCGGCCAGAGGGTTGTATAGTGGAGCGATATATTGTTGAGGAAGCCATTGAATTTTGTATTGAATACCTATCTGATGTGGAAAGCATTGGTCTCCCGAAATCTCGTCACACTGGACGCATTGAGGGTGAGGGAATTTCTGGAAGAGAAGTTGTAACAATCAGTATTACAGATCGGGAGCAGGCTCATCTTTATGTTTTGCATAACAGTTGGGAGGTTGCTCCATATATTGAAACTCACAAAGAAATTCTTAGGCAGTTGAATCCATCGAGGGCTGAAAAATGGTTAGCAGATACACATAATCACCAGTTTATAGGATGGTTTCAGGACCATATTTTTAAGCAGTTGGATGAAAATCCGAATTCAATTTCAGAACGACTTCGATGGCTAGCCGCTGGACCAAGTGTGTATGTATTATCTTACAGTGGGTATGTAATTAATGGTTATACATTCTATACGGATGAACATGATGAAGAGAGTACCATGAAAAATAGTGGAGTTACACTAGTGGCTGAAGCGATGCATGTTTCTGGTAGTAAGGATATAAATCCAATTTATGCAAATATGTCATACTTTGGCATTATCAAACTAATATGGGAGTTGGATTATACGACATTTCAATTGCCGATTTTTCAATGCAAATGGATTGATAACAATAGTGGTGTTAAAATAGATGAATGGGGATTTGTGAAAGTTGATTTTAGTAAAGAAGGGTACAAAGATGAACAGTTTATAATGGCATCACAAGCGGTACAAGTTTTTTATGTTCCAGATCCCGCAAACCGAAAGTGGTCGATTGTTCTGTTATCGTCCAAAACTATTGAGGGTTCCGATGAAAATTCAGTTGAGGACGATCCTTTTAGTGGTACGTCACAATCAATTCAGAGCGGTCCCAATGCAGATGATGTTTTGTATGTTAGAGGAGACCACAATGAAGGGATTTGGATTGTCGATAGAGGTGTCAAATCTCTTCAACCTTTGAAAAAAAGAAAGAGAGTTCAGTAAACAGGTTATATTTTGTTTGTAATATAGATCTTGTTATCTCATGTTATTATCTTATCATTACAGAATTTATGTAATTTGAATGAACTGTTCAACCACTTTTGCAGATAATGACTTCTGCACATTCTGGTGCTCCTAACCTTGAGACTGAACAAGTCTCTCAAGCAGCTGCTGCTGCGGCTGCTGCTGCTCCTGCTGCTCCTGCAGCTCATTCTGCTGCTACTGTTGCTCCTGATGCGGCTCCTGCTGCTGCTCCTGCTGCTCCTACTGCTGCTCCTGCTGCTGCTCTTGCTGTTGCGGCTCCTTCTCTTAGTGTTGAGGTCCAACAACCATCAGCACATACCGTTGATATCATAGTAGATGAACATATAGATGATGTTGATATCGATGAAATGGTCGGGAATGAAGGACCGAAGTCGCAGAAATCACAGGTGCGTCGTAGTTTGACAGTGTTAGCCAAAATTCTTAAGGCGAAAAGCAAATGCATCAAATTTGAAGTCGGATGGAATGCACGAGGCCAACATGTGAATCCCAACAAGGCTATGTTTAGCAGTTACATTGGAGTTGTCACTCGGCAACGCGTGCCGATTGACGTAGATTCATGGCACCATGTTGTGTCCGGGTTGAAGGCTGTGATCTGGGAAGAAATTACGGTAACATTATGAATTTATTTTTTTAATTAACTAGCAAATAAAATGATGAAACAGTGTCTTACTCTTCTCAATCTCTTGAAGAGTACATTTATAGTAGACGACTCACACAAGGATTATGTACTAAGGCTTGCAGGAAAGATTCATCGAGGTTTTCGTACTATTTTAACAAGATGTCACCTGAAAGATTCTAAAGGTAAAATAAACCCGCACCCACCCATTGTCTATGCGCACCTGATATCCCAAGAAGCATGGGATGCATTTATTGGCCGTCGTGGGGATGAGAAGTTTCAGGTACATTGTGAGTGATAATACGTTGTTTGAGGATACCTGTATTCATCACTTTGATTGTCAATATTTCATTTATGAAACAGAAACTCTGTACTGAAAATAAGGAACGTGCATCAAATCCAACATACCCCTATCGTAAAGCAAGGATGGGGTACGCTTCATTAGAAAAGAAAATGGTACATATTGTAAATTTACAGTAATATTGTTAGGTGCCAATAAACAACATCATAATTATCTTTCTATGTTTATATGTAGATTGATGAATCTAAAACCAAATGCACTTCTATCCCACGTCATGTGCTATGGAAGGAGGCACGTGTGAACAAAGAAGGGAAGTTAATAGATGAGAACACACAAAAAGTGTGGGAAATATGTGTAAGTATGACACGATGATAAAAAGATTTGTTTAAAATTGCTATTACATAATAATAATTAGTTTTTTTCCTATATCTGACAGTCACAGGAATCAGCTACTCCTGTAGCTGATACAGACCTATTATCGACGGCTTTGAAGCAGCCGGAAAAATACGGTCGTGTCAGAGGTGCAGGGTTTGGGGTGACACCCCGAGTATATTTTGAGAAGAAGAAAAAAATAGATGATACAGAGAAAAAATTGGAACAAATGAGCGAAAAAATAGCAACCCTTGAAGAAAAATTGCAATGGCAGGGAGAGTTGCTAGCAACTTTTATGGGTGGGAAGCAAAGGGAGGACACAACTCAGGAAGAACCACCGCATGAACATCCTGCCCCACCCCCCACCAGCTTTGAGGCGAGCCATTCACCTAAAAAAAATGTCTTAGCCGTGGTAATCAATATTCTAATAACGGTTCCCATTAAATATGAATCAGACAAACACTGATAATTTATCTGTACTGATCTTCTACAGGGTGATAATGATTGTGATTTATATCTGTCAACACCCACCTATCACCTTGTAGCGAGGGCTACAGTGTTCAATATCCCAGATGCCACACTGCATAGTAGACCACTTTCAAAAGATCATCTGAAAGTGACGATTACTGTAGCTCATGAGCCAAATGCAATGCTACCTATTCCACTTGATGACGATGATATTCATACGGTTGAAAAGGCTATTGGGACATTCATTGCATGGCCGGTAGAACTTGTAAGAGTACATGCAGACAAAGAGGTATTTATTTCCTTTTATTTTCAAGCTAAACCCTTAACAATTAATGAAAAGAGTGTCTGAATCAATGATTGTTGTTATAGACGGAGAAAGGAAAGGGGGTGACTAACATCGGCTCGAAACCATCTAAAGGATCGACCAATCGATCCCAAGGAGCTACTGAAAGCACAATAACACCACCTGTTCTCTTTCCACATTTACTAGCATTGAAGACTCATGTGGATACGAAGCTAAAAGATGGTAATAGTCATATAGTGATTTTCGAAGATAATATATACGGAGAGGAAAGTCAAGATTTTGTTGCTGCTGAAAATGTAAATGAAATCCTTGAAAACGGTTGGTTAGGCGTCACTGTTGTAAATGTATATATGAGGTATGTTTCCATGAATTGATTTTCTAAAAGCTGATCTAATGTGCAAATTATGACTAAATGCATTTTATATTGTTGATAGACACATTTATGAAAAACAGTTGAAGGGATTTTCCCATGAGCCAAGATTTGGACTGGTTAGTCCTCATATCACATCAACACACCAAACAAAAATAGAGTCATCAAAAAGGGATGCAATAGTGAAGGACTTGCTGAAAACATTTGAACGCAAGATTACAGATGACAGACTTTTCCTAATACCAACCATGCAGGGGTAATACTCTACGATTAAAGCATATCAATTATATTTTCACTTTTTTTATTACTTATTCCTTTTTGTGTTTTTAGGCAACATTGGTTGCTAATTGCGGTGAACTTGGATACTCCGAAGATTTACTTTCTGGATTCAAAGCTAGGATATCCATCAAACCGACCATACATGATGGAGTTTGTGAATCTGTAAGACACTACATCTTACGTTTTAGGTCTAAACATCAATTTATATAATATATATTATCTTTTACTGAGGATTCTGTTATGATAGGGCGGTGTACCAATATCGTCTAAATCATGGTATGAGGACAGGGGCTAAGCATAAGGAGCCGAGCAAGTACTACGTCTGGACAAATATCAGGGTATATATAATAAAATTTCACTATCCAAACACACCTCAACACAAGTTATTTATTCTCCTAATGATCAATTTTTTTGCAGTGTCCAAAACAAACAAACGATAATGATTGCGGTTATTATGTTTGTAAATTTATGAAAGAGATCGTTTTTCATCAGCAAACTAGCATCCCTAAAGAGGTATTTTCAAAAACAATTACTAGTTCGTTTAAGTTATTTATTAATTCTTTATTTTTTTATTTTGCAGTACTACTATGACTGCCGAAAAGCCTCATACTCACAAGACGATATAGATGTGTTCAGAAACGAGTGGGCCGCATACCTGATGAAAGATTGTACACAAATACAATGATGATCTGACTTGGGGACATGTACAATTGGTGGTCATTTTTGAGAGGGGTTAAGGGGATCAAAAGATAAAATATTGTTGTATGTAAATGTTCGTAGCAAAATTGTAATTGTTATTAAATAAAACATTCTTTCTCCAATGAGTCATTTTTCCATTTTAACAGATGATATGCACCAGCAACATGCAAGAATGTTGAACCACTAAAATGGTCGCTCTCTTGTTTAAAATGGACACCACTTTAATTGAAAACAACAACTGACCTACGGAAATCCGACCAGACGCATCTGGATTGCCTTCATCCTTTAGGAGAAGGATCCACGGGTCCTTGGTGACGTGTACGAGTCAACCCCGCCTCAATCCGAGGCACGGTGTGACCGCTACCACCCAAAGGGTCGCTCTCTTGTTTAAAATGGACACCACTTTAATTGGAAACAACAACTGACCTACGTAAATCTGACCAGACGCATCCGGATTGCCTTCATCCTTTAGGATAAGGATCCACGGGTCCTTGGTGACGTGTACGAGTAACATGCAAGAATGATGGACCACATTTCTTTGGCCTTTGGACAAAAAAACCAGTAAAATCTCCAAAATACCTTCATATCATGCATGAACCAGTAAAATCTCCAAAATACCTTCATATCACGCAGTTCTGAAAAGAGTCACTATTTAAAAGAAAGTCACAAATTTAGATACATCTCGAGATGGTCAGTTGTTGATTTCACTTAAAATTAAGTCCATTTTTAACAAAACAGTGACACTGTGAGTGGTGTCGGCCACACCGGGCCTCGGATTGATGCGGTGTTGAATCGTACACGTCACACATGAGTCATTGATCATTGTGAAAAAGTATCAACGCAATCAGAAGCCGTTAGATCGATTTGGCATATGTACGTAAAATATTGTCCATTTTAAACTAAATACATACACTTGGAGTGATACCGGTCACACCGCGCCTCGGATTGAGACCCCACCCTTTCCCCTCGGCTGTCAAAAATCATAACCAGATAGTCGAAGGGTGATTTTGACAGCCGAGGGGAAAGGGTGGGGTCTGAAGACATTGTAGGATATGTCGAAGGGTGATTTTGTGTGTGACTGGTATCACTCCAAGTGTATGTATTTAGTTTAAAATGGACAATATTTTACGTACATACGCCAAACTGATCTAACGGCTTCTGATTGCATTGATACTTTTTCACAATGATCAATGACTCCTGTGTGACGTGTACGATTCAACACCGCATCAATCCGAGGCCCGGTGTGGCCGACACCACTCACAGTGTCACTGTTTTGTTAAAAATGGACTTAATTTTAAGTGAAATCAACAACTGACATACGGCAAACCGACCAAACACATTGGGATTCTATTGAAACTTAAGGACAACTATCCATGGGTCAAATGTGACGTGTAAGATTCAACCCCGCCTCAATCAGAGGCGCGGTGTGACCGGTATCACTCCAAGTGTATGTATTTAGTTTAAAATGGACAATATTTTACGTACATACGCCAAACCGATCTAACGGCTTCTGATTGCATTGATACTTTTTCACAACAATCAATGACTCATGATACATAGAGAAATTCACTGGCCACCTTCGAGAATGATCTGAAGCACAAACCATGACAGCATTATGTTTTTAACTTCAGCACCTCAATTGAGAATGTGACACCTTTCAGGACTTGGCGCCATTGTATGTCGTTTCGTCCACTGAATGGGTCTATCCTTTTATTTAATTTTTTTAACTTCAGTCAAATATTCTAGAAAGATGTCGCGGCAGATCCTTCACCATTTTGTTTTGCTGAACATCTCATTACATTGTTAAAAAAAAGCAGGGTGTCTTGCATGGGCAATACGTTCTTGTATTGAAGATGATGCACTCCCATTTATTCGAACCCACATGGTTAATTATTTTGTTTAAGCCTAATGATTGATTTAATTATTGTGGAACACATAATCATGAAAATCGTATGATGGTTGTACCCAGATAGGACTCCAATTCATTGGTTAAATCTATTGTCTCATGAGATGTTATGTATGAGATTAGGGAGTAAACCTAGTCCATTAAAATGGGAGTGCATCATCTTCAATACACGAACGTATTGCCCATGCAAGACACCCTGCTTTTTTTTAACAATGTAATGAGATGTTCAGCAAAAAAAAATGGTGAAGGATCTGTCGCGACATCTTTCTAGAATATTTGACTGAAGTTAAAAAAATTAAATAAAAGGATAGACCCATTCAGTGGACGAAACGACATACAATGGCGCCAAGTCCTGAAAGGTGTCACATTCTCAATTGAGGTGCTGAAGTTAAAAACATAATGCTGTCATGGTTTGTGCTTCAGATCATTCTCGAAGGTGGCCAGTGAATTTCTCTATGTATCATGAGCGTTCTAATGCATATCTTGTTTGGAAGATCATTGTAGTAGACAACGATCTAAAAGTGGGGGATGAGTGCATATCTGATCATGTCTTTAGTAGTGTCCCTCAAAATGTCTTTAAACTGACCATCTTGAGATGTATCTAAACTTGTGACTTTCTTTCAAATAGTGACTCTTTTCAGAACTGCGGGAGTTAACATTTCTCCAACATATTCACACACAAAATCACCCTTCGACATATCCTACAATGTCTTCAGACCCCACCCTTTCCCCTCGGCTGTCAAAAAAACCTAAAAGACCATGGCTAGCAATGATCATTCCAAAATGCATTTAAACTGAAACCTTCCAGAAAAAAATAGAGTAGAATACTTGCAAGTTGTAACTTAGGTCGCTTTGCACAAGCCGATTTCCACATTGTTTGTAGCAACCACATTTGCTCCAACACTCTAATGATCTTCATTACTTCATGTCTTTTATACTCTTCCAGAAACCCTTCTCTAAGAAGGTCAACTATCGTGTATGCATACTCACCTTCAAATGTGACGTGTACGAGTCAACCCCGCCTCAATCTGAGGCCTGTTGTGGCTGACACAACTCCAAGTGCCTCTGTTTTGTTCAAAATGGACTTATTTTTAAGTGAGAAATCAACAACTGACATACGGGAAACCGACCAAATGCCTTCGGATTGTGTTGACACTTTAGGACAACGATTCATGGGTTATATGTGACGTGTACGACTCAACCCCGCCTCAATCCGAGACGCGGTGTGACCGGTATCACTCCAAGTGTATGTATTTAGTTTAAAATGGACAATATTTTACGTACATACGCCAAACTGATCTAACGGCTTCTGATTGCATTGATACTTTTTCACAATGATCAATGACTCATGTGTGACGTGTACGATTCAACACCGCATCAATCCGAGGCCCGGTGTGGCCGACACCACTCACAGTGTCACTGTTTTGTTAAAAATGGACTTAATTTTAAGTGAAATCAACAACTGACATACGGCAAACCGACCAAACACATTGGGATTCTATTGAAACTTAAGGACAACTATCCATGGGTCAAATGTGACGTGTAAGATTCAACCCCGCCTCAATCAGAGGCGCGGTGTGACCGGTATCACTCCAAGTGTATGTATTTAGTTTAAAATGGACAATATTTTACGTACATACGCCAAACCGATCTAACGGCTTCTGATTGCGTTGATACTTTTTCACAACAATCAATGACTCATGTGTGACGTGTACGATTCAACACCGCATCAATCTGAGGCCCGGTGTGGCCGACACCACTCACAGTGTCACTGTTTTGTTAAAAATGGACTTAATTTTAAGTGAAATCAACAACTGACATACGACAAACCGACCAAACGCATTGGGATTCTATTGAAACTTAAGGACAATGATCCATGGGTCAAATGTGACGTGTACGAGTCAACCCCGCCTCAATCAGAGGCGCGGTGAGACCGGTATCACTCCAAGTGTATGTATTTAGTTTAAAATGGACAATATTTTACGTACATACGCCAAATCAATCTAACGGCTTCTGATTGCGTTGATACTTTTTCACAATGATCAATGACTCATGTGTGACATAACATCGCATCAATCCGAGGCCCGGTGTGGCCGACACCACTCACAGTGCCTCTCTTTTGTTCAAAATGGACTTATTTTTAAGTGAAATCAACAACTGACATGCGGCAAACCGACCAAACGCATTTGGATTCTGTTGAAACTTAAGGACAATGATCCATGGGTCAAATTTGACGTGTAAGAGTCAACCCCGACTCAATCCGAGGCCCGGTGTGGCCGACACCACTCAAAGTGCCTCTATTTTGTTCAAAATGGATTTATTTTTAAGTGAAATCAACAACTGACATACGGGAAACCGACCAAACGCCTTAGGATTGTGTTAACACTTTAGTACAATGATCCATGGGTCATATGTGACGTGTACGAGTCAAACCTGGGGTGGATTACATGGCTTTCCTACATGGAATATATCCCACTACACGTCTTTAATGAGCCAGCTACGCAGTTTATCCCTTGTACAGATACACAGGAAGAATCACACAAGATCGACATCATGTACTAACATAGGTCAAGGGTGCATAAGAGGACACAAGATCAAAGGGTAACACGTATATGTTTTTTAACATTCCATGTAATTTCCTATTGATATGACATGTATATTCACACAGGCAGCTGAACATTGGAGTTACCCAGGGTAAAGCGACAAGGCATGTGACCCTTTAAATGACACATAATTTTATGTACCATGATTGATCTCTTTGAACACTATATCAAGGACATATTTCATTAGGGTTGGCTCCCATGATCCTTCCTAGGATGGTTTTGGTATCTTTTCCGACTTACGGTAGTACGATCGCTTCAGCAGGACGTCCTAGACATAGTTGGAGTCTCTCTGAAAGTCCTGGAGTGAGATCATATATCTATTTTTGAGGTCCAGGTAGAGTCATGTATCAACGCAACCAATCCTACCAGACATTGATCATATATATAGAATGTTAATCTTGATGTCTCATTACAGTACCCCAATTTATGATATGTTACCTTTTTTGTATTAATATACATAATTACTAAGGGTGATGGTTGGGAGAGTTAGGATATCCTTTTTATGTATTGCAGAATGATTCAAGGAGCACGGGCTCTGCACGATTTGTCAAAACCAAGTGGAAATCCAAGGAGAAACAATGCATAGTGGAATGTTCTAGTATTTATCTTCTGAGTTGTGTAGGAATATTTTGTGATACTATGTAATGAGGTAGTTTTGCTTTCTGGGTAGATGGTATCTAACTCATGGTAAGAACACTGTTTGGTTGGGTTGTGATCGGTTGATGACATGCTTGTGGTTGATATACTGGTTTTTGTGCAGGTCTGTGGTTGATATACTGGTTTTTGTGCAGGTCTGCTCGGCTGGCTGTACTAGTGCAGGTTTTTTATTAGCAGCAGGCAGGGATTTAACAGCGCTTTTTTAGCGCTGTTAAAGGCGACATTTAACAGCGCTAAAAAAGCGCTGTTAAAGGAGATATTTAACAGCGCTAAAAAAGCGCTGTTAAAGGCAACATATAACAGCGCTTTTTTAGCGCCATTAAAGGTATCCTTTAACAGCGCTTTTTTAGCGCCATTAAAGGTGACATTTAACAGCGCTAAAAAAGCGCTGTTAAAGGACCCCCCCTTTATCAGCGCTGAGCTTTACAGCGCTTTTCTAGCGCTGTTAAAGCCCGATTTTAGCGCTGTTATTGCCCGTTTTTGTAGTAGTGAAGTGTGATCCCAAAGGCTTGGGAGAGGCTTGAGAGAGGTTTCTTGGGAGCTTGGGGCGCCTTGGGAGGATTCTAGAGAGAGGAGGTCATATTTTGGACGAACTAAATAGGCTTTTATTGAAGATGGAGTGAGAGCTTGGGTGAGTTTATATAGGAAAGTAGAGAGAATTCTTTATTATTTAGGTTTGGGACACCACACATTAAACTAATCAAAACCACAAACCAAACCATGGTTTTTCCCATGGTTTTTGACAAAGGGGAGTGGAAAAAAATATTTTATAATTCCAATGTATGATCTTCTTAAAATAATAGGGTTGTTTATGTGGAGGCGAGTCACACTCTCAAGGAAATCTATTTTAAAATATAAAATGTTTTATAAGTCTTGGAGGGTCCACTACAACTTTGTAAATTAAATAAAACAAACCTAAAATCGCATTATTTTAATGATAAAACATATATTTTCCGAACATAATGTTGATATTATTTTATTACCTCACTATTGGGTCATTATGATGTCATAAAACACATTATATATTTAAACGGTATTTAATTTTTACCCAAAAATTCAACTATCTCATAAAATTAAGAAAAATTAGCCATTGGATAATTTTGACATCCTGATTCCAAAAATAATATTCATTTTATCTAAATAATTTTCTAGATATGTGAATTTTTACTTTTAAAATATAAATCTACATTTATTGAAAATTAATGGGTTTTGACAAGAACAACTTTCAAACCTTAATAAAAATTACAGTTGTATTCATAAAAATTGTATGATCATTTATTCTTAATAAAAAGTAATTTAATAATAATATTTTATTAAAATATTATTTAATTCAAAATTCCATTAATTTATTAAAATATATTTCTTAGTTTAATATTAACTAAAAATACTATTTTTTCTTCAAAAACTATTTACAAAGTAACAATAATAAAATGAATGTATATTATTTATTGTATACAAAAATAATGCACATAATAATAGTTCTAAGGTCTTGTTACATAAACCCTTATAACACCTGCATAAGACCGAAGGTTAAGGTGTACGATGGTGATAGACTCTTGGGGTGGCTTAGATAACATTTCTCAAGTGGTGATCTCTATCAACTTTCACTTCTCCCATAGAAATTTCCGTTCGATCTTAACATGTAGAAGCTCAGCTTAGGCTTGGTCAATAGAAAAACCTAATGATTCCACCTCCTTTTTGATCTCTGACAAATGGGATTCGTATGAGGAAAGTCTACTAGATGAGGTCATCACTTCCTTTGACTGAGTAAATTAGATTTGTTGAAGCCCTATATTTATACTAATCATGTGATCACTGTTCAACAACTATATTAGCAATAGTCACAATTATTAACGGTATTTTAAAAATAAAAAATCATAAAACTAAAGAAGTGAGTATGTTATATAACCATTTCACATAATAATACATTTAATTAGATCAAAAGGAGTTTTCATTAATGAATGTTTAGGTCGTTACATTTTTCATGTCGTTACATTCTCCCCCCATTAAAATATTTTCATCATTGAAATTTAAACTTATTTTCTTATTTAAGAACAAGTGAGGGTACTTATGTATCATTATTTCCTTTGTTCCTCTTATTTCCTCCTCATATTAATGGTTCCTCCACAAAAATTTAACGAGGTGAGTTATCTTGTTGCATAGAACTTTTTTTCTATAGTCCAAGATCTTCACCATATTCTGTTTATAATATATTTTATTCTTCAGTTGTACCCCCTCTATATTCATTACATGTTTGGGGTTAGGTATGTAATTCCTCAAGAGTGATATGTGGAACCAATAATGAACTTAAACCATGTTTGGAGGAAGTTCTTATCGATAGGAAACTTCTCCTATGTGATCAAGGATCTCAAAGGGGTTAATATACCTAGGGTTAAGATTTCATTTCTTTCCAAACTATATGAATTTATTACATGGTTGTATTCAAGGGAAAATTTTATCTCCAACATCAAACTCCAAGTCCCTATGATGGTTTTCAACATAACTCTTCTACCAACTCTGAGCAGCTTTTATATTTTGCTGGATGGATTGGACATTTTTTCCATCTATTTCATAAGATCGGGTCTAAGTAGCTTATGTTCACCAACTTCATCCCAAAAAGTAAGAGTTCTACATCAATTCCCATAAAGAGGTTCATATGGATCCATTTGAATACTTGAGTGGAAGATGTTTTTGTATGATAACTCTACTAATGAGAGATGTTAATCTCATCCACCTTTAAATTACATCGAAAAGTCTATAAATATGTATTCAAGTGTCTACATATTCCTTTTAGATTGTCCATTAGTTTGGGGGTGATAGACCATACTGAATTTCAATTTATTATTTAGAGCATGTTGAATAATTCTCCAAAATTTAGATGCGATCCATGGATTATGATAAAAAATTATTGAAAGTGTCACCCCATGTAGCCCCACCACTTCCTTTATATATATCTTGGAAATTTGGTTAAGGGAGAAATATTCCCAAATAGCGATGAAGTGGGAAGTCTTGGTGAGTCTATCCACCACCACCCATATCACATTGCTTCCTTTAGATAACTTCGAGATACCAGTGATGAGGTCCATGGTGATATTCTACCATTTCCATGTGGTTGTGGGAAATGGTTTCATTATCCCCTTATATTTATATCACTTAAATTTAAATTGTAGACATACCATGAATTTTTAGGTATAATCAATGATCTCCCTCTTCATGTTTTCCTCTACAAGTTCTCTTGAATATCCCAATACATCTTAGTACTTATAGGATGGATGTATAAAGATGAGCTATGTGCATTTTAAAATAGATATTTCTTTATCTCGGATGATTAAGGCACTCAAAGTCTAGATCCAAACCATAATATACCATCTTCATCAATGAGGAAATCATGAATCTTCCCCCCATTTACTACTTACAACCTCTTTTGAAGTCCTAGATCATCCCTTTGTGCCTCCTTAATCCTCTCTTAGATATATGGTTTGATAATCATTTGGTCTAGGTACGATGTATTCTATGTCATTATGATTTCTAGATCCATCCTTTGTATATACATGAAAATAGTGTCTTTCAATCAACATCATGAATATAGTAACAATTTATTTTCTTATAAGATCATCAACTACCTTATTTACCTTACTGGAATGGTAGTGAATAGAGACATCCTAGTCCTTGATTATCTCTAACCATATTTGATGACACATGTTGAGCTCTTTCTGTGCTAATATATACTTAAAACTTTAGTGGTCTATTTATATATCACATTTTTCCTTATAAAGATAGTGTCTTTATATTTTGAATGGAAAGATAATTGTTGTTAACTCTAGATCATGGGTAGGATAATTTTATTCATGAGGCTTTAACTATCACAGTGCATGATAAATTACCATGTCATTTTGAATGAGTGCACATCCAATTCCCTTTTAAGGATGCATCACTTTAAATGAAAGATCCTTCCCCATTAGAGGGTAAATTTATCACAGGTCCACTAACCAACCTATTATTTGGTTCATGAAAACTTTCTTCATAATCCTTTATACAAATAAACTTAACTTTCTTTTTAGTTAACTTGGTTAGTGGATTAGAAATCTTTGAAAAGTTTTCAAAAAATTTCTATATTATCCTACTAGACCAAGGAAAATATGAATATTAGTTACAGTTGTAGGATGTGGCCACCCCTCCAGAGACATTTTCATTTTTGGATCAACTGAGATTCCTTCACTGAACATGATGTGTCTCATGAATATGACTTATTGTAACCAGAAATCACATTTGATGAATTTACCAAACAACTTATCCTTACTCAAATTTCATAGTATGAAACTTATATTATCTTCATGCTCCTTGAAACTTTTGTAATATATCATAATATCATCAATAAAGACCACCAAAAATTTCTCAAGGTAATACTTAAATACTCTATCCACCAAATCCATAAATATGGAAATAGAATTAGTCAATCCAAAGGGCATAAAAAAACCTGTAATTCCCGTATCTTATTTGAAATTTAGTATTTGGGGCATCTTCTTTATTCACTCTCAATTGATGATACCCAGATTTAATATTAATCTTTGAAAAGAATTGATCCTCACAAAGCTAGTTGAAAAGATCATCAATCCTTGGAAGATGATATTTTTTTATTTACTATGATCCCACTAATTTCTTTATAATAAATTCATAGTATCATTTATCCATCCTTATTATTCAAAAATTGAACATGCGATCTCTAAGGAGACACACTTGATTGAACACAACCCTTTCTAAAAGATCCTGAAGTTGATTCTTTAATTCAACCAACTTCATGTATTCTATTCTATATTTGGTCTTAGAAATTTCCTTGGATCCAGGTATAAGTTTAATTGATAACTCTACCTATATTTTTTGTGGGATTTCCTGATAACTCTTTGGGAATTACATTAATGTATTTCTAAAAAATGTGCACATCTCCCATATTTATAATTTCTCTTTCCTTTTCTTCTTCACTAATAATTTCTATACATATGGAAATATTAGGTAGTTCTTGGAGAGACTTAGGCCTGAAAATTTATCATTTGAATATTATTAGAGGTATTAACTTAAATACTACTTAAATATACACGCCTCTATATTTTATATTGGAATCATACTTATACAAACAATACATCCCAAGTATTATGTAAAATTATACCATTAGAATGATCACCAAGTTTTTATAGAGATTGTACTCACAAAATTTAATAGGGGAATCCATATATATATTTTATTCTTGAATCATTACTCCAAGAGTTTAATAGAAAACTCTACAACTAGAAGTTCAGGGTTTAACTTTATGTTCTTTGAAAACTTGAAATAAATAAAAGAATATGTAGAACCATAATCAAACAATGTACATGCTAGCGTTGAGTGTATAATAAGTGTACCCACCACAATATCATTTGGAGTAACAAATTTAGTTATCATAATTAAGAAATCACAACCTTTATACCTTAGACTATATTGGGGTTAATGATGGTTTACCTCTATTATCTTTTGAATTAGACATTGGTTAGTGAAATGACCAAGTCCCCGCACTTGTAGCATTGAACAACAGGTTGTACTTACACCATATTACCTTTTTTAATTAGCATTTAGTTATTGAGGATTTTCATCTCCAAGAAATATTTGATCTATATTTATACCTATTCCACACTTGTATCAATTTCCACTTCCTTATAAACAATTACCCAAATTCTTCTTACCACATTTTTTTCACATAGGATGTTGTACTTTCTTCATGTTCAGATTAGTCCCAAAATTTTGTTCCATCTTTATCTTATTTTAAATCTATCCATGAGTCCATTGGGAAAATAAAAACTACATTTAAACTTTAAGAGAATATCATACCATCTCTTTATAACTCCCAAAGTCTTGGATTGCCAAATATTTCCATATATGGGGTCACAATCCTCTAAATAATTGATCCATCTTCCCATCAAAATCGATAAAAAATCTTGAAGAATAACGTGAAACCCTTTAATTTCATCTCATAATTCCACACCAATTCATTTTCTATTTGTTTTAACTTTAGGAATTACCTATCCATTTTGTTCTCGAGGGTATAATGAAAATTCTTGATGAAAAATACATTTTTAAGTATTACCATCCAATAATGTCCAGTTCATCCCTTGACTCAGTATTCTTGATCAGTGTCCACTACTGATCACCTTATCCCTCTAAGAGATATACTTCTAAATTAAGTTTCTCCTGTCCATAAAAATTGAGAATAGAAAATATATTTTCTATAGTATTGATCCATTGTTTCATGATTTTTAGATCATAGGTTCCACTAAAAATTGGTGGTTGGTTACTCATGGCGGATTCAACTGCTAGTTGTTCCTTCCTTGGTGAAGCAGGATGGTCCACACAATTTCGATTATTGGTCATGAATTGATTTTACTCATTCATCATAATCATGAATTTGTTTAACTCTATCTCCCCCTATAACAGGAATTCTGTCACCACATTGTCCATTGCATCCATTGTTTTCATGAGTCCATTAATTTCCGACCATTTCTCTAGAAGGAGAAATCCTAAGTGATAAATTTGTTACTATTGGAAATATTATAATAACAATTATAAAGGAAATATTAATCCTAAAATTTTCTAATATCAAGCTTATAGAATGATATACATCAATATTAATAAAAGGTTTACATTATTTATATATCCTGCATAATGGGTTATATTAGCATGTGATTAACCAAAGTATATCCACTGAGAATGTCAAACTAGGTGTAAAACAAGGCTCGTTTTCATACACTGAGTTATGATCGAGTCTAACTAAATGCATTATTTTTAGGGTTATTACCCCTAGGTACAACTGTACCAGATCCACATCCAGTTGTAGTATCTTGACAGGGATGTATTTTCTTGGAAACCACATACTTAATACTTTACCAAAATAACAAGATGTTTTCCTATATTAAAAGTTATCCTTAAGGTTTTTAATAATGTTTTATAATACTAATTTATAAAAATAACTAAACCATACTTTGATACCAACTATGTCGACCCACATTTTTATTTCATAAAAAAATCATTACATGGTACAAAATTTAACAATACAAAGGATCTTTTGAGGTTTAGTATCTTAGAAATTAGGAACATAATACATGAAGAGCATAAAAAACATAAAAAAAATATTATAATCCACTTTAAATAATTCTTTATAGGTTCTTACTAAGTTACTTTTACTGCATTTCATATCCTAGGGACATATATCATATAAATGGGTGAGCATAAAGCCTAGCAAGGGAATAAACAAAGGAGGTATTTAAAATGTGACCAAGAGTCTTATCAATAAGGAATGATCATGTGAAACAAGGAATATAATAATATAAATAACATGAATAATAAGAATGAAATGTGGCTAAAAAATAAAAATTTTACATTCATAATAATATCACCAAGGTTTATCTTCAAGGTTTCATAAATCATAATTACCTAGGTTATTCACCAAGGTATTGTAAAGCATTCCATATCTAAAGATTAACTATTTACCCAATGAATTAAAGTGATATCAGGGATCACCCTTTATATTTATTAATTCATGTGATCAACAAATATCACAATAAAACATATCATCAATAACTTGTGTAATATATAGAATGATTTTTATATAAAATCATTGAGTATAAAGTGATTAAATACTTGAACATTACATAATTTTTAGACCACATAAATGGAATATTGGTTTAATACATGTAAATCCCCAAATAAATAAATTATGTTTCCATCTATGATATTACCCACTAAAAGGGAAGTGGTTTGGGTATTCACAGTATTGGAATTTACCATGTAAAAGAGAGAAATTCAAGAAATTAATTTAGCAACATGACGGTATAAAACATGGATTAAAGGGAGGGAATAAAGATATAGAATCAAGTTATACCATTGGTAAAAAATATTTTTTAATTAAAGGTATAATAAAAAATTATTTGTAAAATAAATTAATTCAATATTTAGAGACCTACAAAAAATGAGATACTTAAATGAAAAAGGAGAAGAGGATAAATCCCTTACCTTGAAGATTTGCTTCCTAAAACTTGAGAGTGGAATATTGAGACCTTTAGAGAAACTTTTAGGTAATATTTTGTTGTTAAAATGACCATAAATTCATGTATTACTAATTTGGAGTGGAGAGAAAAAGGGAATGGGTGGTATTTATACTTAAGGAGGGGTGGTTTTTAAAGGATTAAATATTGGTTATTTTATTATATAAGCTAACTAATTATGAGTGTAATAGATTCCAAACATTTTTTTGGAATATAAATGAGTGATATATCATGTTTGTATGTTCAAGGCCTTTTAAAACTGAATATTACCTTCCATACAACCCAATTAATGCACATAATATAAAAGATAAATTTTATTACAGAAATCCAATTTCTTGTTCAAAAAAGTAAATTATAAATTTATATATTAAAATTAATATTTATAAATAAAATTTTAAACTTATAAAATGAAATTTTAAATGAATAAAATTATTCATAAAATTTTTAATCATGCTATCATAATAATGATGTCATAAAACTGCAGTGCTCGTAAAGTAGAAATTTTCACTTTTTTGTTAAAAAATCAACTTTTTTAGAAAATTACCAAAATATCACCCTAAGATAATATTTATGCTGTGAGTCTAAAAAATAAATTAATTTCATAAAAATAATTCTCTAAGTGTTAGAATTATAACTTATTAAAAAAATTATTATTTACTAATGTTTTTTCAATTTTATAGAAAAATAATCATTCTGCCCGTTATAAAAATTATTTAAAACTTAGTCAAAATATATTATCAGTTTAAAAAGTTTTTATAAGATTGTTTCATGAAAATAAATTTTATTTAAAACTTATAAATTTATCATAAAACATATTTTAAATAGAATATGTTTATTTTCTCAAAAAATAATACAAATTTGATTATATCATTAAATAATCCCGACGATCACTTAAATGTGTCTACATAACTAATGGTAATAATGAACAAATATTTTATTGAATAATGGTCATAATTATGATAAACCATATTTTCTGACAAACATAAAGGAAGACGATTATATTTCCTTATAAATACACCATTATTATTACACTTCATCATTTTCTTCTATTCTATCAAGGTTCAATATCATTTACAAAATGAATATTGCATTACTAACTCTCTGTTTCTATATTATAGTGATATTTGTGGGTGTGATGATTCTAAGGGATTGAGGTGACCCAAATTTTTATATTGAACTTCATTTATCCTTTATTTTTCCCATTATAATATTCTGTATGATATTGGGTGTTGTTTTCAACTGAATGTAATGTTCTTAAATAATGAAATAAAGAATTGTTGGTTTCTATTATTATACTACATCACTCACTAATTAATTTACAAAGGTTCTCATACATCTTATGATAATGGAAATCATTTCATTAATAGTCATTATATAAAGAATAATGATTTTTATGTGATTTTATACTAAAACTAAATAAGAAAAAGTTGATAAGAATCATGAGTTCCTTTATTTATAGAATAACATTTTCAGGTCATTACATTGACCCAAGAGAATAAACTCCCAGAACCATGCCTATTTTAAGTTGTATCATTCCATTTATGCTCCTATGTACCTGTTGGATTGGTATCACCTTGCTCTGAACTTGGACCACCTCCACTTACCTTAGAGCTACATCCATTATATAATATTTTACTCACACACATATGAGGGGAACCAAAGGATTATTTAGGGGCTTACTTAAAAGAAACCATGGCTACACATGCTATTACATAATTAGAGGATGGAAATAAAAAGTAGGATATTAATGAATTTAATAAATTATTACAAAATCCAAGCAATAATAATTGTTGGCCAGAGTGGAAACTCAAGAGGGGGGGTGAATTGAGTTCCTAATTAAAATTTATATTAAAAACATTATAAAAAAGATGCCCCAATTTAGAAATATCCCACTTAATTAAGGCAATATATATAGAAATGTTTAATTGGTCAAAAAGTTTCTCAAAGGGTGATTAGTCCTCAGTCGAATCAGTGTAAAATACTCATTCATATTTTGAAATAGGTTTACTGAATTGAACACATACACACACTAACCAGAACTAACTATTAGAGTAAATGTAATTTTTTTTTTCTGTTTTTGAAATTATGAGCAGCAGAAAATAGGAAAATAGATAATTAAAAAATATAGTACATAGAATAATTAACCAAGAGGTTCAGTTTCAAGTAGAGACTTAATCCTCTCCACTTGGTGATCACCTTCCACTAAGTAGTTTATATTAATAATAAACTTGATACACAAATAGTATCAAGATTTACAATAGTTTTCAAAAACTCTCCAGGGCTCACACCCTCTACCACAATTACACGTGGGAAACAAAAGTTTAAGTAAATTTTTATGTGAGGATTTTTAGTATCCTCCAGTTCAAGCACATGAGACAATGTGTGTAATAGAAAAAAAACATCTCAAAAATGTAATATAATAAACACAATAGTGCTAATGTTATAAATATTGAGTTTAGAAGGCTCTATGTGTTTACAGATTAGCTCTTGACTCCTTGGAGTGAAGAAATTGCAGATTGAGTCTTTCTTTGGAATTTGTCTCCAAAACCGAGTGTCACAGCTCTTGGTTCTAGATTCTAGGTACTGAGTGTTCTGCTTCTTGGTTTGACATAGTTTTGATGAAGCAAAAAATATATTCTTGATTTTTTTATCCCAAAATTATCTTCTTGAGGATCTTAGGTTCATAGTGTGAGTGCTGGTGTTCTTATTTTGTTCTTCAGATCTAGCATGTAGTGACTCTCTCTCTAGTGTCCTCTGTCTTCATTTATTTGGTCTTCTATTTTATATTTGAGGTCCGACAATAGGAATAGGAAAACCACATGAAATCTTCCTCGTACCTCATACTGTCTCCAGATACGGTCTCTTGATATGTCCACAATCATCATTAATTAATGTCAGAATCATTAAAATTAACAATACAACTGTTAGAATAATCTTAAAGAAATTGAAAAAGTATAGAGTAGAAGAGTGGGTATCGGTAGACTAGTAACAATAGCCTTCTCAACTTTATCCTTCAGTGGTAGCCTTCAGCGGTAGCCTTCATTGGTAGCTTCCAGTGGTAGCCTTCAACAGTAGCCTTCAGCGATAGCCTTCAACTGTATCCTTCACCAGTAGCCTTTAGCGGTAGCCATTGAATGGTATACTCATAGTTATGACCTTTCATTGATAACTCAGCAGGGAGGATCCTCATTGGTAACCTCTATTTGTGACCTTATATCATTAAACTCTATCAGTAACCTTTTACTTAGAGAAATTTTGCACTGTAAGATTTAAACAAGAGAGAAGTGATATTAAAATACAGAGTTATTACTTGGTATAAACTTATAATATTAATGAAACACGATTATTATATAAAAGAACCATGATTTGGGATTATCAAAACAGGTGAGTCCAACAATAATAAATTGAATAAATTTATCACATAGATAGACTAGTCTAAGATCATGGTCATCCACATTCATGAAACGAATATGAAAATGTACACTATATATCAGTCACTTCAAATCATTCTTTATTATTAAGATAAACATGCTTGAAATAATTAAATCAATAAATCAATCAAGTATTTCCTTTATCTTAATGCCCATATTGTAACACCCCGACTCCTCTAGACTGGAGATGGTGCATCACTTGAGATATTGGCAAGGTTAAAACGAATGAAAACCCTGAAGGAACGATCAGTTTAGTAGTATTGAAGAAACTAGATACAAAGATGTTACTCAAATTACATTGGAAAAGTTTACAAAATACAATAAATAATGAAACTAAAAACTGCATCCATAAGAACTCAATAAACGATCTCTTCTTTGTCACCTGTTGAAATTAAACAATGAAAGGGGTGAGCTAAAATGATTAGTAAGGGTTACAAATATAGGAAGCATGAGTACAATAATAAGTGAATCACAATCAATCTGACATAATCAATATGGAATAGTGAATAAATGAATAACTAATGCCATTAATAAATTGAGAATGAAAATACATCCATAGATTTTTTCATAGTGAAAAACTCATAGATAATAATAATAACTGATAATGAATAAAGAGAATTCTTATTAATTAGACGTCATGTATCTGGCACATGAAACCATAATACTATAAAAACGGTTTAGTTCTATGGGTAGAAACCCGTCTGATTTTTTGGAAACAAACTCAAAGGGTTTGTCTCCAACAGATTTGTCTCATGAGACCTACCGATGCATCGATGGGCTATAGCGGGCCCCACCCTCCACTACATGTCCAAATAATTATTTATACATTGATTCAATACAAGATAAATATGAATTTTCAATATCCGTATAGAGTAGATTATACAAATTCATCAATATTTCTTTAACTAAAATAACTTTCCAAATAAACACCATATGTAAAATGGTATACAGTTTAGACAAAAAACATATCCATGATATGAGATTATGGATATTTAATATAAATATAATTTTAAAAGAAAAATGATCTCAAATGGGCAGTAGGTAAACCACATAAGGATTTTTAGGTGCACCACAAGAAGTTAGTCACAACAAAATAGTAGTTGAGACAAAGTCTCTTACCCCAATGTAATCGATCGAATCATATGTCCAAAACTTAATAACCCTTAAATGAATCATTGAATAACATTAATATAAAGAGTGGCATGTTATTATATATAAAATGTTAGAACACATATACTACATACAAGAAATAAGTGGCAAAAAATGAAAATCTCACAGAAATGAAAGTGAGATGAGAAACCCCTTACAAACATTTCCGCATGGTGACGAGTGTTATTGCGAGGGATTAATGAGAGGTAAAGGGGTATTACATTATTTTTATGTCATAAGGGAAGTATGGGGGAGGTTTTAAAACATAACCCATCATTTAAAATTGTAACGACCTGACCCCAGAAGCCTAGAGTCGGTGCATTATTACGTATCATTGGCATGATCACAAAAGATCAAGTCTCGAAAGACCGATTAGTTTAGTATACTTGGAAGTACTAGATACATTCATAAGGTTTACATTACATCATAAAATGGAAAACTACAACAACCTTTTTTCCATATAAAACACTGAGATCCCATAGTCTATCCCTACAAGTTAGTCATAATATACTTCTTCGCATCCTAGGAAAAATAAAACATAGAAAGGGGTGAGCTCAGATGCTCAGTAAGGATAAAAATATAGCGGAAACTTTCATAAATAAGCATAAACATTTAAGAAAATGTATAAAACTAAAACAAAATCCTTTTCTACATAAACTTCATTATAATATGGAAAATATAAAAAAAAAAAATTCCATTTACTTACTCGCATGGATATTCTACTAGTCGAATAATCACATGCAATATCAATAGCTAATCTCATAATGATGGAATGCATAATTCCAGACTTCATAACCCATAGTCAAGGCCTTTTGCAAAGACTACAAATAAGATATTGTAAAGGCCTTGTGCCAAGACACTAGTTTGTCTCATGAGACCTACCGATGCATCGTGGAGCTATAGCGGGCTCCACCCGTCACTTACTAAGTCTAATGCATTCCTCATATGAAAAGTTTGAAACATAACATAAACATTAATATTAAAACTAGCATACGAAATATCAATACTTTATCCACAAACCATGAATGGTATAAAAATAGCACATCCACAATCAAACATAACTCATTCAATAAAATATGGAAGATTTTATTGTAACAGATTAACCTCAATCGAGAATAATGAAGGATATTGACATAAAAATAATCATCAAATCTATTTGAGAGAAATATACCCTTTTTCTTGAAAACATTTAAATGTCACACTATTTATCAAGAAGCCATTTAAAAATAGATTTTTGAATCAAAGTTTCCCGTACCACTTTGAAACTTTTAAAAGGAATTTTAATTTTAAAACATTAATGTCCATATAAACAAATCCTTAAAACCATGTTTAAAACATGGACATTAATGAGAAATATTTAGAATAATCAATCTTTAAAACATTTAAAATGATATTTTAGTTAGAGTTACTAACCAAAAGAGAGACACTTGAATAAAAATAATTAATGTAATCAAAACTTTATAATATCATGAGAATAAAGGGATTCATGATATACTATGTCAAAGTAAATTATATACACCATATAAAAGTGAATTGGTTTATAACAACAAAGAAGTATCAATAGAATGTAAATTGAGATGAAATATCTTATAAAGACCGTATCCTTAGGTTAAGGATAAATCAAAAACATAATTATGTGTATCAAATATAAATACACTCAATATTATTGGATATTCAGTGTAAATCAATCAGAGGACATTCACACATATTCTTGTAAAAACAACACCAATGAATTGGATGTTTAACTCAATAAATGGAGATTGAGTTAAAATTACTCTTATCAAGTTCATATCGATGACTTGAGAATTTATCAATGGAGTTATTATGTGTATCAAAATTATATCCACATAAAGGGGAGTTGAATTTACTACACAAATAATAAATAGTGATTCCACACATAATCATGGAGTAAAATAATCAATGAAGTATGCGTAAAGCCCAATGAGTGGAAATTGAAATTTGAAATTCCCTTACCGATTTGGTAACTTATGAAACATACAACCCATTAAAGAAGGATCATACAATGATGATTTAAATACCCATTAATTAAAGTATATTACACCAAGAATACAATCATGGACAATACATATGCCACCTAAAAAAATAGTGGCCAATATAGCATGAATCTCATGGGAATAAAAGGTGAGATGAAAAACCCTTACTTCGTTGAAATCAATCGAGTCGTATGACCAAAAGTTAATAAACACAAAATTAATCACATAATACCATGAATATAAAGAGAATCATGATAATATATATCAAATGGTAGTACACAATACACCACATGAAATAAATAAGTGGCGAACAATGGAAATCTCACAGAATTAAAAGTGAGATAAGAAACCCCTTACTTTGTAATTTTCCTTGGTTGATGGAAGGTTAACCTCATGTATAATGGTGAAATAATTGTTATTAAATTATAAAAGAATCATATATATTAATATTATTTCATATATGATCTTTTAATATTGTTTTGTTAATAATATTTTAGTATTATTGTCATTTTGGGTGTTAATAGATTTGTTTTCCTTTATATGATTTGTTTTGTAAGTAGTTTTTGTTATGAATAGGATGTATCTTATTCATATTCAGAATGATATTAAGTCTTTACACATTATTTTTAATCATCTGATGAAAATTAGTCTTGAATGGATTACGATGGAGAAGGAATCTCATCGTGTTCCTGGAGACAGTAATCCGTACGTGCGCACGAGCGGCAATATCATTCTTTTGATATTAAAATAATATATAATTGGATGGTATATAATATATACAGAATCATTATAAGGTTATATTTATTATTTATGTCAATTAAACATTATTATTATATCCATCCAAATAATAATGTATTGAATAACAATTACACCACGATGTGGAGACGGTAAGCCGTACATACGCATGTATAGTGACATATCATTCAAAGGATGGATAAAATAATGAATATGGTTGTACCATAATTATAATAACATCACAGTGTATAGAAAGTACATGGGTTATTATTTTAGAATGAAAACAGTTAAGAAAGAGGAAGTGGAAGAAGAAAGTAACATGAAAGAGGTGATGAAATATTTACCTCTTCTGCGGGTTCTTCCTTTTGATTTGATAAAAAGGGATACTTAGGTTGGCTTTATGACTAAAGGAAGGCCTCTAGGATGAAGGGAGGACAATTTAGAGGGTATTTGGGAAGAGGTTGTCTGAGACAAAAGGCTTTGAAGGTGTGAATTTGAGGGAAGGGGGAGTGTCCTTTTATAAGAGGGGTGAGGGGCACCTTAGGAAAAGCTAGAAATATTATTTTATAGTAAAATAATTTCCAGTTTCTAATGGATAAAAAGTGTAACGACCCAAAATTTTGAATAAATATTGTTTTCTAATTTTGTGTGTTATTTTATTTTTATACTCAACAAAACTGTTTCATTTGATAACATGAGTATAATTAAAATGATACCATTAGGTTTTGACTATTATATGACCATTGGTCAATATGACCGCTGGAAACTAAACGTTTCGATTATTGTCTCTAAATACAAGTGATCTTGGTTAATTAATATAGAAAGAAGATTCGATGGCCTCATCCAGTAGTCTCAGGCCAATCGAAGCCTATCTAACAGAACTTGGGAAGGAGGTAGCACCACTGGACTTTGCTCTAGACCAAAACCAAGCTGAACTTCATCATGCGAAGCTAGAATGAAATCGCCTTTGCGAGAATTTCAAACTGATAGAAATTACTACTTGTGCAATGTTGGCTGAGACGCCCTCAGATTCTCTCACCTTAGCACACCTTACACTTAGGTCCTATGCTGGGGTTATAAGGGGTTATGTAAGGAGACTATAACTGCCTCGTGTAATCCTTTGTTTTAAATAAAATTTTTGATTTCTTCTTATGATGAAGTTTATGAATTTTCAAATGTCCGGATAAATATAGTATTCATATTTTTGATGAATTTTAGAGAATGGATATTTTAAATTTTTTTACGTAAACCATAAATAATTAAAAATGTGTAATGATTTTCAAAAAATGGTCTTCTACAATTATGTTCAGTATGAAATTTAGAGTCTAATAAGATGAACTTAATTTTTGATGAATAGTAAATTATGAATAGTTATTTTATGCTTAGGATTAGTAATGTGACCAAATGGATTAGTAATCTCACTTAAAAAAATTAGTAATATAATATAGGCACCTTGATTAAGTAATGTGATTCAATAAAATGGTTAAATAACGGTTTCATAAATTATTAGTCAAGTATTAGTTTTTTCGGGTGAATATTGTTTTTTAATTAAAAATTAAATTAAAAATATTTAGAAAATTAATTTTATAAAATGGAATTTTTTTTTAAATTCAGAGCATCAATATTATGCTAAGGTAACTTTTGGGGATTTTTCTGAAAAAATGAATTTTCGGTGAATAGTGTATTTATTTAAAAATTAAATTAAAAATATTTAGAAAATTATTTTTATAAAATGGAGTTCATTTTTGAAATCAGAGCATCGATATTTGGTTAAGGTGAAATTTTGGGATTTTTCTGAGAAAGTTGATTTTTTGATGAATAGTGAAAATAAAGTTTTTAAGTTACAGGTGTTTAATAACGTAATTAAATGATGTATTAAGTATGTAATCAATATGTTCGACTTATGAATAGTAATATAAGGTATGAGGTGTCCCAAGTGGCCAATACCATGGTCAAATACCATGGGCAAGCCCGTGGTTTTTTCAAAACCACCAATGAGGGGTCCCTTGGCCATTAATGCCTTGTCCCCTCACTTTCCCTATAAATACCCACCCTTCCCTCCTTTAGTTTTCACTCTAAACTCTCCCCCAACGAATCTCTGGTCTCATTTCCTCCCAAGGAGTCCTCCCAAGGTGCCCCCAAATCCTCAAGGTCCCAACCTTCGAGTTTTAAGAGTTACGTTTAAGGTAAGGGATCCTACCTCTCTCTTTCTTTTCAAGTAATCTCTTTTATGTCATTTCTTTTATGATCCATGATATTATGTTGGAGGATGTTCTTTTATATTCCTCTTACTTCCTTTTTTATTTTCACATGATGAGATACCCCCTTTTTCTCTCATCAATTTATTTTAAGAAAGGTTAAGTGGCGCCGTTAGGCTGCCGAATTTTTAAGGGATTCGTTCACCTTTCTCATTTTTCAAAGTTCTACTTTCATGTCAAGTCTTTCAAGTTTCTTTTTATTATGTTGGGGTATGATCTCTATATCTATCATACTGATCTTTTATGTTCATATGATGAGAGACCCTATTTGATCTCGTCAATTCATTTTTTTGAAGTTTAAGTGACGCCGTTAGGCTGCCGAATTTTCATAAGAGAAATATTATTTTTGTCTTCCTTTAATGTTCTTCATTTAATATGGTATATCATTCAAATTTCATTACCATGTTCATAAATCCTTTATATTCTTTCCCCCTACTGTTTTATGGATCATTTATGAGTGCATGACCCATGTCCCCTCTCTTTTCAATGTTTTCTAAAACCTCGTAACATAGCAGTTATGCTGCAGAATTTCCGTCTCAAAATGTCTCTCTCTTATTCTCAAATTAATTTATTTTATTAAGTGAATACTAAAAGATCTTTCTTCTAAATGGGTATTCACATATATACCAAAATGTAATATTTTAAATTCTGGGATTTACATACATGAGACCCGCTTTCCCTTTCTGTGGGTTTAAAGTGACATAAAGATCATGTCTTTAAAGCAGTTTTAAAACGTTATGATTATGAAATGAAACCCATTTATTTTACTATATATGGGTTTTTTATGAAATTATTGATGATGATATATTTGGATAACATGATAATAAAGACAAATTATGGGTTCACCCTGATAGCGCTCCGATGAATTGTGTAAATACTTAATCTCTAAATATGACCATTTTTAACGATGCCTTGGTGAATAACCTTGGTAATTTTTAATGACACCTTGGGGATGAACCTTGGTGAAATGGAAATGATTGTCAATATTAAATTTTGTATCCACATCCTCAAGTTATGAAGTACGTTATTTTTATTATGATATGCCTCATGATTTCTTTCTCATGCCTTAAAGTTCCTTTTCATGACATTGTTGATGTATCTCAAGTTCACATGTTAAATGTTTCCCCTTGTTTCCCTTACTGGGCCTTTTTCTCAACCTTTCTTTTGATGTATGTCCCCAGGTTATGATATGCAGTAATGAACCTAGGATGAACATAAGGAGAATCCTTTGAAGTGTTTAAGAATAATGTTTTATGTTTTCAAGTTTTAAGTTCCTGGTTTCCGTGACTCTAAACCTTAAAGATCATCAGTTTTGTAAAATGTAATGAAAAGTTATGTTATAAAAAGGCGAGATGCCATAGTTGGTATCAAAGGATGGTTTAGTTATTTGTGGAAATTAGGATATGAAAACTCTAGGAATAACCCTATAGAAAATTTTAAATATAGGAAATCTTCCTGGTATTTTGGTGACTATTGAGTAAGGGATTGCCAAGAAAATACATCCCTGTCTGGATACGAGCAGGTAGAGGTGGCTCTGGCACAAATGTACATAGGGGTAAAACCCGAAAACACCGCTTTGAGTGAGACTCGAACGGGAACTGGTACATGACAATGTGCCTTGCTGCACTCTTGGTTACAACACTCCCGAGGGATATGCTTTAGTAAATTCATAAGCTTAGTATGAACCATTATTAAAGAAATAAAGATAAAATAAAATAAATATTCACATAAGAATATAAGATCATGGATAACCTAGATTGGAACCTATGGGATCACAAGTTAGGGTATACTTTCCTTCTACAAGTGTATCCTTCTATGCTTAAAGTTTCATTTTAATGATTATTGGCTAAGTATTTAAGCCCCCTAATTATACGTTCTTTTCTTAGTTAATGGCAGGAAATGGAAGGGCATGTCCCAACAACCAATGTGATAGGAAATGTGAGGATTGACCTATTAATGTGACAGAGATGACGAAATATCAAGTTGAACATATTGTGATGATGCCAAACCAGCTATCAAATATCACAATTAATAATTGGTACCTAGTTAAATGCCCAAATTCATCAAGGAAGAAGAAGAAAAAGTCTCAAGGATGTTCATCTGATAAAGTTGATAAGGGAAAGAAGACCCAATTTATTTTTTGAAAAAAGTGTGGGAAGAGGAACCAAGGAGAATGTCACAAAGGAACCGGGAGACGTTTTAAGTGTGTGAAGATAGGGCATAAAGTAGCCAATTGCTTTAAAAAAATGGATAATGTGATGAATGGAGATAAGATTCGATCTAATGTACCTTATACATTTCGATGTCATAAATTTGGACAAGTTAGACATTATCCAAGGCAATGCTCTCTTGGAATGGGTGAGAAGCATGATGAGCATCAACAATCTTCGAGGACAAGGGAACAATTCAAGTCCTATGCTGATATGGATCATGATGATTGAAGTACATGTAACTTCTTCACAATAATTGTCTATGTCATGTTGTATTTTAGTTCGTGCTCTATGAGAATATATTTTATGTTTTATAAGATCATTGAGTCACTACCTAAGATGATTTTATATCATTAAGGAAAACATCTATTGTTATGTACCACTTGTTGATGTAGTGAAGCTGTTCTTTTTAAAAAAAAGGGTGATTAGGGGATTAAAAGATGATTATTATTTTGGAAGACATTCACTATTTTGGGAACCCTATTTGATCGAGGTAACTAGATTACTATAGTATTTTCTTTGAGGAGTAAATGTTGACTTATATTTTGAAGAATTTATTAATTTAAGGTGAACTTATAATAACTTAGGTTACATATGGAAATGATTAACCTATCTTGGGGAAAATGTGATTAGGTTAGTTACTTTTGTTATAAGATGATAAGAGTGGTTGATGTTGTTTGGAGATGAATGATAAAGTCTATCTTGGAAGACTATGTTATGAGATCGTTTTTATAATTGGGTTTCCATCTTAGTTTGGTTTATTTTGAAGAATTTTAAGGATAATTATTTATGGAATGGTCTATGATGAACTTTGGGTAGTACCATGGAACTTTGAATATTTCAAAGTAGTTTCTCTTCCTATGGGATTCTTTCTTTTTAAAGAGTTGTTTTATCTTATGCTTTTTGTTTTTGGGATAATGTTTAAAGACAGAAGAAATTGATAGTTAATCTATTGTGGATTACGTGACTCTCAAGAAGATGATTCTTGTGTTTTGATGAGACCAAGTGTTTTGAATGCTCATCGTTCGGAGAAAAGATTTGTTTTGGTAGAAACTTATTAAAGGATGAAACTCTACTTGAAGGTAGGTATATTTCCTTATGTTTTTGTTCTATGTAGTAAATTAATTCCACAAAATTATAAAAAGGAACGTAAAACAAAAACGTTGTTGGTTTATGTTTCCTACTAGGAAATCAAAGACCGTTTACACATATCCTAAGTTTGTGATTTTCTTGTGGTTAACTTTCTCCTAATCATGTTTTCTATCACTCTCCCTCAGAACTTGAACCTTTGTTTTCTCCTCCATGTCCATGTTTTCCTACATGGAATCCTAGTGTGGGTTAACTCGGGTGACCTTTGTACTTCCTTTTCTTTCTTTTAAAGTAATAGATTTACTGACTCCTTTTCCGATGTGGGACTTTCAATGAAATTTCAAAACCCAATTTTAAAAATTTCAAGGACACAATTTCTTAAGGGGGGAAGATAGTAACGACCCAAAATTTTGAATAAATATTTTTTCCTAATTTTGTGTGTTATTTTATTTTTATACTCAACAAAACTGTTTCATTTGATAACATGAGTATAATTAAAATAAGACCGTTGGGTTTTGACTGTTATATGACCATTGGTCAATATGACCACTGGAAACTAAACGTTTCAATTATTGTCTCTAAATACAAGTGATCTTGGTTAATTAATATAGAAAGAAGATTTGATGGCCTCATGCAGTAGTCTCGGGCCAATCGAAGCCCATATAACGGAACTTGGGAAGGAGGTAGCACCACTGGGCTTTGCTTTGGACCAAACCCAAGACGAACTTCATCGTGTGAAGCTAGAACGGAATCACCTTCATGAGAAGTTCAAACTGATATAAATTACTACTTGTGCAATGTTGGCTGAGCCGCCCTCAGATTCTCTCACCTTAGCACACCTTACACTTAGGTCCTATGCTGGGGTTATAAGGGGCTATGTAAGGAGACTGTAACTGACTTGTGTAATCCTTTGTTTTAAATAAAAATTTTGATTTCTTCTTATGATGATGTATATGAATTTTCAAATGTCCATATAAATATAGTATGCATATTTTTGATGAATTTTAGAGAAAGGATATTTTAAAAATGTTTATGTAAATCTTAAATAATTAAAAATGTGTAATGATTTTAAAAAAATGGTCTTCTACAACTATGTTCAATACCAAATTTAGAGTCTAATAAGATCAACTTCATTTTTGATGAATAGTAAATTATGAATAGTGATTTTATGCTTAGGATTAGTAATGTGACCAAATGGATTAGTAATCTCACTTAAAGAAATTATTAATATAATCTAGGCACCTTGATTATGTAATGTGATTCAATAAAATGGTTAAAAAATGGTTTCATAAATTATTAGTCAAGTATTAGTTTTTTCAGGTGAATAGTGTTTTTTAATTAAAAATTAAATTAAAAATATTTAGAAAATTATTTTTATAAAATGGACTTTATTTTTAAATTTAGAACATCGATATTATGATAAGGCAATTTTTGGGGATTTTTCTGAAAAAAATGAATTTCAGTGAATAGAGTATTTATTTAAAAATTAAATTAAAAATATTTAGAAAATTATTTTTATAAAATGGAGTTCATTTTTGAAATCAGAGCATCGATATTTGGTTAAGGTGAAATTTTGGGATTTTTCTGAGAAAGTTGAATTTTCGATGAATAATGAAAATACGGTTTTTAAGTTACGGTTGTTTAATGACATCATTAAATGATGTATTAAGTTTGTAATCAATATGGTAAACTTATGAATAGTAAGATAAGGTATGAGGTGTCCCAAGTAGCCAATACCATGGGAAAATACCATGGGCAAGCCCATGGTTTTTCCAAAACCACCAATGAGGCGTCCCTTGGCCATTAATGCCAGTCCCCTCACTTTCCCTATAAATACCCACCCTTCCCTCCTTTAGATTTCACTCCCAACACTCCCCCAACTAAGATCTGGTCTCATAACCTCCAAAGGAGTCCTCCCAAGGTGCCCCCAAGCCCTCAAGGTCCCAGCCTTCGAGTTTTAAGAGTTACGTTTAAGGTAAGGGATCCTACCTCTCTCTTTCTTTTCAAGTAATCTATTTTATGTCATTTCTTTTATGCTCCATTATCTTATGTTGGAGGATGTTATTTTATATTCCTTTTAATTCAATTTTCATTTTAATATGATGAGATACCCCCTCTTGCTCTCATCAATTCATTTTAAGAAAGTTTAAGTGGCACCGTTAGGCTGCCGAATTTTTAAGGGATTCGTGCACCTTTCTCATTTTTAAAGCTCCACTTTCATGTCAAGTCTTTAAAGTTCATTTTTATTATATTGGGGTATGATCTCTATATATATCATAATTATATTTTATGTTCATATTATGAGTGACCCTATTTGATCTCAGCAATTCATTTTTTTGAAGTTTAAGTGATGCCGTTAGGCTGCCGAATTTTCATAAGAGAAATCTTATTTTTGTCTTCCTTTCATGTTCTTCATTTCATATGTTATATATTTAAAATTTAATTAACATGTTCTTAAATCCTTTATATTCTGTCCCCCTACTATTTTATAGATCATTTATGAGTGGGTGACCCATGTCCCCTCTCTTTTCAATATTTTCTAAAACCTCGTAACATAGCCCATATGCTGTAGAGTTTCTGTCTCAAAATGTCTCTCTCTTATTCTCAAATTAATTTATTTTATTAAGTGAATACTCAAAGATCTTTCTTCTAAATGGGTATTCACATATATACCAAAATGTTCTATTTTAAATTCTGGGATTTACATACGTGAGACCCGCTTTCCCTTTTTGTGGGTTTAAAGTGACATAAAGATCATGTCTTTAAAGTAGTTTTTAAAACGTTATGATTATGAAATGAAACCCATTTATTTTATGATATATGTTTTGTTTATGAAATTATTGATGATGATATATGTGTATCACATGATAATAAAGACAAATTAAGGGTGCGCCCTGATAGCGCTCCAATGCATTGGGAAAAGACTTAATCTCTAGAGATGACCATTTTTAACGACACCTTGGTGAATAACATTGGTAATTTTTAATGACACCTTGGGGATGGATCTCGGTGAAACGGAAATGATTGTCAATATTAAAAGTTTTATCCACATAATCAAGTTATGAAATAAATTATTTTTATTATGATATGCCTCATGATTTCTTTGTCATGCCTTAAATTTCCTTTCTATGACATTGTTGATGTATCTCAAGTTCACATGTTAAATGTTTCCCCTTGTTTCCCTTACTGGGCCTTTTTCTCACCCTTTCTTTTGATGTATGTCCCCAGGTTATGAGATGAAGTAATTAACCTAGGTTAAACATAAGGAGAAGACTTTCAAGTGTTTAAGAATAATGTATTATGTTTTCATGTTTTAAGTTCTTGGTTTCCAAAACACTAAACCTTAAAGATCCTTAGTTTTGTAAAATCTAATGAAAAGTTATGTTATAAAAAGGCGGGATGCCATAGTTGGTATCAAAGGATGGTTTGGTTATTTGTGGAAATTAGGATATGAAAACACTAGGAATAAACCTATAAAAAATTTTAAATATAGGAAATCTTCCTTGTATTTTGGTGAGTATTGAGTAAGGGATTTCCAGGCAAATACATCCCTATTTGGATACAAGCCGGTAGAGGTGGCTCTGACACAGATGCACATAGGGGTAAAACCCGAAAACACCACTTTGAGAGAGACTCAAATTGGAACTGGTACACGAAAACGGTACTTAATTCACTCTTGGTTACAACACTCATGAGGGATATGCTTTGGTAAATTCATAAGCTTAGTATGGACCATTATTAAGGAAACAAAGATAAAATTAAATAAAGATTCACATAAGAATATATGATCATGGATAACATAGATTGGAACCTATGGGATCAAAAGTTAGGGTATACTTTCCTTCTACAAGTGTATCCTTCTATTTTTAAAGTTTCCTTTTAATGATTATTGGCTAAGTATTTAAGCCCCCTAATTATACGTTCTCTTCTAAGTTAATGGCGGGAAATGGAAGAGCGTGTCCCAACAACCAATGTGATAGGAAATGTTTGTATTTACCTATTAATGTGACAGAGATGACGAAATATCAAGTTGAACATATTGTGATTATTCCAAACCAGCTATCATAAATCACAATTAATTATTGGTACCTAGTTGAATGCCGAAATTCATCAAGGAAGAAGAAGACAAAGTCTCAAGGATGTTCATCTGATAAAGTTGATAAGAGAAAGAAGACCCAATTTCTTTTTTGAAAAAAGTGTGGGAAGAGGCACCAAGGAGAATGTCACAAAGGAACTGGGAGAAGTTTTAAGTGTGGGAAGATAGGGCATAAATTAGCCAATTTCTTTAAAAAAATGGATAATGTGATGAATGGAGACAAGGTTCGATTTAATGTACCTTATACATTTCGATGTCGTAAATGTGGAGAAGTTAGAAATTATCAAAGGCAATGCTCTCTTGGAATGGGTGAGAAGCATGATGAGTGTCAACAATCTTTGAGGACAAGGGAACAATGCAAGTCCTATGCTGAGTTGGATCATGATGACTGAAGTACATGTAACTTCTTCGCATTAATTTTCAATGTCATGTTGTATTTTAGTTCGTACTCTATGAGCATATCTTTTATGTTTTCTAAGATCATCGAGTCACTACCTAAGATGATTTTATATCATTAAGGAAAAAATCTATTGTTATGTACCACATGTTGATGTAGTGAAGCTGTTCTTCTTAAAAAAAGGGTGATTAGGGGATTAAAAGATGATTATTATTTTGGAAGACGTTCACTATTTTGGGAACCCTATTTGATTGAGGTAAATAGATTACTACGGTATTTTCTTTGAGGAGTAAAGGTTGACTTATATTTTGAAGAATCAATGAATTTAAGGTGAACTTATAGTAATTTCGGTTACATATGGAAATGATTAACCTATCTTGGGGAAAATGTGATTAGGTTAGTTACTTTTGTTATAAGATGATAAGAGTGGTTCATGTTGTTTGGAGATGAACGATAAAGTATATCTTGGAAGACTATGTTATGAAATCATTCTTATAATTGGGTTTCTATCTTAGTTTGGTTTATGTTGAGGAATTTTAAGGACAATTATTTATGGAATGGTCTATGATGAACTTTGGGTAGTACCATGGAACTTTGAAGATTTCAAAGTAGTTTCCCTTCCTATGGGATTATTTATTTTTGAAGAGTTGTTTTATCTTACCCTTTCTGTTTTTGGGATAATGTTTAAAGATAGAAGAAATTGATAGTTAATCTTTTGTGGATTACGTGACTCTCAAGAAGATGATTCTTGTGTTTTGATGAGACCAAGTGTTTTGAATTCACATCGTTTGGAGAAAAGATTAGTTTTGGTAGAAACTTATTAAAGGATGAAACTCTACTTGAAGGTAGGTATATTTCCTTATGTTTTTATTCTATGTAGTAAATGAATTCCACAAAATTATAAAAAGGAACGTAAAACAAAAACGTTGTTGGTTTATGTTTCCTACTAGGTAATCAAATACCGTTTACACACATTATAAGTTAGTGATTTTCTTGTGGTTAACTTTATCCTAATCATGTTTTCTATCACTCTCCCTCAGAACTTGACCCTTTGTTTTCTCCTCCATGTCCATGTTTTCCTATATGGAATCCTAGTGTGTGTTAACTCAGGTGACCTTTGTACTTCCCTTTCTTTCTTTTAAAGTAATAGTTTTATTGACTCCTTTTTTGATGTGGGACTTTCAATGAAATTTCAAAACCCAATTTTAAAAATTTCAAGGACTCAATTTCTTAATGGGGGAAGATTGTAACGACCCGAAATTTTGAATAAATTTTGTTTCCTAATTTTGTGTGTTATTTTATTTTTATACTCAACAAAACTGTTTCATTTGATAACATGAGTATAATTAAAATGAGACCATTGGGTTTTGACTGTTATATGACCATTGGTCAATATGACCGCTGGAAACAAAACGTTTCAATTATTGTCTCTAAATACAAGTGATCTTGGTTAATTAATATAGAAAGAAGATTCGATGGCCTCATCCAGTAGTCTCGGGCCAATCCAATCCCATCTAACAGAACTTGGGAAGGAGGTAGGACCACTGGGCTTTACTCTGGACCAAACCCAAGCCGAACTTCATCGTGTGAAGTTAGAACGGAATCGCCTTCGTGAGAAGTTCAAACTGATAGAAATTACTACTTGTGCAATGTTGGCTGAGCCGCCCTCTGATTTTCCCACCTTAACACACCTTACACTTAGGTCCTATGCTGGGGTTATAAGAGGATATCTAAGGAGACTGTAACTGCCTTGTGTAATCCTTTGTTTTAAATAAAAAATTTGATTTCCTCTTATGATGAAGTTTATGAATTTTCAAATGTCTGGATAAATATAGTATGCATATTTTTTATGAATTTTAGAGAAATTATATTTTAAAAATGTTTATGTAAACCTTAAATAATTAAAAATGTGTAATGATTTTCAAAAAATGGTCTTCTACAACTATGTTCAGTACGAAATTTAGAGTCAAATAAGATCAACTTAATTTTTGATGAATAGTAAATTATGAATAGTGATTTTATGCTTAGGATTAGTAATGTGACCAAATGGATTAGTAATATAATTTAAATAAATTATTAATATAATCTAGGTACCTTGATTATGTAATGTGATTCAGTAAAATGGTTAAATAATGGTTTCATAAATTATTAGTCAAGTATTAGTTTTTTCAGGTGAATAGTGTTTTTTAATTAAAAATTAAATTAAAAATATTTAGAAAATTATTTTTATAAAATGGACTTTATTTTTAAATTCAGAACATTGATATTATGCTAAGGTAATTTTTGGGGATTTTTCTGAAAAAAATGAATTTTTGGTGAATAGTGTATTTATTTAAAAATTAAATTTAAAATATTTAGAAAAATATTTTTATAAAATGGAGTTCATTTTTGAAATCAGAGCATCGATATTTGGTTAAGGTGAAATTTTGGGATTTTTCTCAGAAAGTTGAATTTTCGATGAATAGTGAAAATACAGTTTTTAAGTTACAGGTGTTTAATGACATCATTAAATGATGTATTAAGTATGTAATCAATATGGTCGACTTATGAATAGTAAGATAAGGTATTAGGTGTCCCAAGTGGCCAATACCATGGGCAAGCCCGTGGTTTTTCCAAAACTACCAATGAGGTGTCCCTTGACCATTAATGCCTTGTCAACTCACTTTCCCTATAAATACCCACCCTTCACTCCTTTAGTTTTCACTCCAAACTCTCCCCTAACGAAGCTCTAGTATCATTACCTCCCAAGGAGTCCTCGCAAGGTTCCCCCAATCCCTCAAGGTCCCAACCTTCGAGTTTTAAGAGTTGCGTTTAAGGTAAGGGATCCCACCTCTCTCTTTCTTTTCAAGTAATCTCTTTTATGTAATTTCTTTTATGCTCCATGATCTTATGTTGGAGGATGTTCTTTTATATTCCTCTTACTTCCCTTTTAATTTTCATATGTTGAGATACCCCCTCTTTCTCTCATCAATTCATTTTAAGAAAGTTTAATTGGCCCCGTTAGGCTGCCGAATTTTTAAGGGATTCGTTCACCTTTCTCATTTTTCAAAGTTCTACTTTCATGTCAAGTCTTTCAAGTTCCTTTTTATTATGTTGGGGTATGATATCTATATCTATCATACTTATCTTTTATGTTCATATTATGAGAGACCCTATTTGATCTCTTCAATTCATTTTTTTGAAGTTTAAGTGACGCCGTTAGGCTGCCGAATTTTCATAAGAGAAATGTTATTTTTGTCTTCCTTTCATGTTCTTCATTTCATATGGTATATCTTTAAAATTTAATTACCATGTTCTTAAATCCTTTATATTCTGTCCCCCTACTGTTTTATGGATCATTTATGAGTGGGTTACCTATGTACCCTCTCTTTTCAATGTTTTCTAAAACTTTGTAACATAGCCGTTATGCTGCAGAATTTCCGTCTCAAAATGTCTCTCTCTTATTCTCAAATTCATTTATTTTATTAAGTGAATACTCAAATATCTTTCTTCTAAAGGGGTATTCACATATATACCAAAATTTTCTATTTTAAATTCTGGGATTTACATACATGAGACCCGCTTTCCCTTTCCGTGGGTTTAAAGTGACATAAAGATCATGTCTTTAAAGCAGTTTTTAAAATGTTATGATTATGAAATGAATCCCATTTATTTTATGATATATGGGTTGTTTATGAAATTATTGATGATGATATATGTGGCTAAAATGATAATAAAGACAAATTAAGGGTGTTCCCTGATAGCACTCCAATGCATTGGCAAAAGACTTAATCTCTAGAGATGTCCATTTTTAATGACGCCTTGGTGAATAACTTTGGTAATTTTTAATGACACCTTGGGGATGGACCTTGGTGAAACAGAAATGATTGTCAATATTAATTGTTGTAGCCACATATTCAAGTTATGAAATAGGTTATTTTTATTATGATATTCCTCATGACTTCTTTCTCAAGCCTTAAAGTTCCTTTTCATGACAATGTTGATGTATCTCAAGTTCACATGTTAAATGTTTCCCCTTGTTTCCCTTACTGGGCCTTTTGCTCACCCTTTCTTTTGATGTATGTCCCCAGGTTATGAGATGCAGTAATGAACCTAGGATTAACATATGGAGAATCCTTTAAAGTGTTTAAGAATAATGTTTTATATTTTCATGTTTTAAGTTCCTGGTTTCCAAGACACTAAACCTTAAAGATCCTCGGTTTTGTAAAATCTAATGAAAAGTTTTGTTATAAAAAGGCGGGATGCCATAGTTGGTATCAAAGGATGGTTTAGTTATTTGTGGAAATTAGGATATGAAAACTCTAGGAAGAACCATATAGAAAATTTTAAATATAGGAAATCTTCCTGGTATTTTGGTGAGTATTGAGTAAGGGATTGCCAAGAAAATACATCCCTGTCTGGATACGAGCAAGTAGAGGTGGATCTGGTACATATGTACATAGGGGAAAAATCCAAAAACACCACTTTGAGAGAGACTCGAACGGGAACTGGTACACAACAATGGGCTTTGCTGCACTCTTGGTTATGACACTCCCGGGGGATATGCTTTGGTAAATTCATAAGCTTAGTACGGACCATTATTAAAGAAACAAAGATAAAATAAAATAAAGATTCACATAAGAATATATGATCATGGATAACCTATATTGGAACCTATGGGATCACAAGTTAGGGTATACTTTCCTTCTACAAGTGTATCCTTCTATTCTTAAAGTTTCCTTTTAATGATTATTGGCTAAGTATTTAAGCACCCTAATTATACGTTCTTTTCTTAGTTAATGGCAGGAAATGGAAGAGCATGTCCCAACAACCAATGTGATAGTAAATGTGAGGATTTCCCTATTAATGTGACAGAGATGACGAAAGATCAAGTTGAACATATTGTGATTATGCCAAACCAGCTATCAAAAATCACAATTAATAATTGGTACCGAGTTGAATGCCCAAATTCATCAAGGAAGAAGAAGACAAAGTCTCAAGGATGTTCATCTGATAAAGTTGATAAGGGAAAGAAGACCCAATTTATTTTTTGAAAAAAGTGTGTGAAGAGGAACCAAGGAGAATGTCACAAAGGAACCAGTAGATTGTTTAAGTGTGGGAAGATAGGGCATAAAGTAGCCAATTGCTTTAAAAAAATGGATAATGTGATGAATGGAGATAAGGTTCGATCTAATATACCTTATACATTTCAATGTCGTAAATGTGGGGAAGTTAGAAATTATCCAAGGCAATGATCTCTTGGAATGGGTGAGAATCATGATGAGCTTCAACAATCTTCCAGGACAAGGGAGCAATGCAAGTCCCATGCTGAGATGGATCATGATGACTGAAGTACATGTAACTTCTCCGCAATAATTGTCTATTTCATGTTGTATTTTAGTTCGTGCTCTATGAGCATATCTTTTATGTTTTCTAAGATCATCGAGTCACTACCTAAGATGATTTTAAATCATTAATAAAAACATCTATTGTTATGTACCACATGTTGATGTAGTGAAGTTGTTCTTCTTAAAAAAAGGGTGATTAGTGGATTAAATGATGATTATTATTTTGGAAGACGTTCACTATGTTGGGAACCCTATTTGATCGAGGTAAATAGATTACTACGGTATTTTCTTTGAGGAGTAAAGGTTGACTTATATTTTGAATAATCGGCGAATTTAAGGCGAACTTATAGTAATTTAGGTTACATATGGAAATGATTAACCTATCTTGGGGAAAATGTGATTAGGTTAGTTAATTTTGTTATAAGATGGTAAGAGTGGTTGATGTTGTTTGGGGATGAACGATAAATTCTATCTTTGAAGACTATGTTATGAGATCATTCTTATAATTGGGTTTCAATCTTAGTTTGGTTTATTTGGAGGAATTTTAAGGACAATTATTTATGGAATGGTCTATGATGAACTTTGGGTAGTACCATGGAACTTTGAAGATTTCAAAGTAGTTTCCCTTCCTATGAGATTCTTTCTTTTTGAAGAGTTGTTTTATCTTACCCTTTCTGTTTTTGGGATAATTTTTAAAGATAGAAGAAATTGATAGTTAATCTTTTGTGGATTACGTGACTCTCAAGAATATGATTCTTGTGTTTTGACGAGACTAAGTGTTTTTAATGCTCATCGTTTAGAGAAAAGATTAGTTTTGGTAGAAACTTATTAAAGGATGAAACTCTACTTGAAGGTAGGTATATTTCCTTATGTTTTTGTTCTATGTAGTAAATAAATTCCTCAAAATTATGAAAAGGAATGTAAAACAAAAACGTTGTTGGTTTATGTTTCCTTCTAGGTAATAGAAGACCCTTTACACACATAATAAGTTTCGATTTTCTTGTGGTTAACTTTCTCCTAATCATGTTTTCTATCACTCTCCCTCAAAACTTGACCCTTTGTTTTCTCCTCCATGTCCATGTTTTCCTACATGGAATCCTAGTGTGGGTTAACTCGGGTGACCTTTGTACTTACCTTTCTTTCTTTTAAAGTAATAGTTTTACTGACTCCTTTTCCGATGTGGGACTTTCAATGAAATTTCAATACCCAATTTTAAAAATTGCAAGGACACAATTTCTTAAGGGGGGAATATTGTAATGACCCGAAATGTTGAATAAATCTTATTTCCTAATTTTGTGTGTTATTTTATTTTTATACTCAACAAAACTGTTTAATTTGATAACATGAGTATAATTAAAATGAGACCGTTGGGTTTTGACTGTTATATGACCATTGGTCAATATGACTGCTGGAATCTAAACATTTCAATTATTGTCTCTAAATACAAGTGATATTGGTTAATTAATATAGAAAGAAGATTCGATGGCCTCATCCAGTAGTCTCGGGCCAATCAAAGCCCATCTAACGAAACTTGGGAAGGAGGTAGCACCACTGGGCTTTGCTCTGGACCAAACCCAAGCCGAACTTCATCGTGTGACGCTAGAACATAATCCCCTTCGCAAGAAGTTCAAACTGATAGAAATTACTACTCGTGCAATGTTGGCTGAGCTGCCCTCAGATTCTATCACCTTAGCACACCTTACACTTACGTCCTATACTGAGGTTATAAGGTGCTATGTAAAGAGACCATAACTGCATTGTGTAATCCTTTGTTTTAAATAATTTTTTTGATTTCTTCTTATGATGAAGTTTATGATTTTTCAAATGTCCGGATAAATATAGTATGAATATTTTTGATGAATTTTAGAGAAAGGATATTTTAAAAATGTTTATGTAAACCTTAAATAATTAAAAATGTGTAATGATTTTCCAAAAATGGTGTTCTACAATTTTGTTCAGTACGAAATTTAGAGTCTAATAAGATCAAATTAATTTTGGATGAATAGTAAATTATGAATAGTGATTTTATGCTTAGGATTAGTAATGTGACCAAATGGATTAGTAATCTCACTTAAAGAAATTGTTAATATAATCTAGGCACCTTGATTAAGTAATGTGATTCAATAAAATGGTTAAATAACGGTTAAATAAATTATTAGTCAAGTGTTAGTTTTTTTCAGGTGAATAGTGTTTTCTAATTAAAAATTAAATTAAAAATATTTAGAAAATTATTTTTATAAAATGGAATTTATTTTTAAATTCAGAACATCGATATTATGCTAAGGTAATTTTTGGGGATTTTTCTGAAAAAAATGAATTTTCAGTGAATAGTGTATTTATTTGAAAATTAAATTAAAAATATTTAGAAAAATATTTTTATAAAATGGAGTTCATTTTTGAAATCAGAGCATCGATATTTGGTTAAGGTGAAATTTTGGGATTTTTCTGAGAAAGATGAATTTTTGATGAATAGTGAAAATACAGTTTTTAAGTTACGCGTGTTTAATGACATCATTAAATGATATATTAATTATGTAATCAATATTGCCGACTTATGAATATTAAGATAGGTATGAGGTGTCCCAAGTGGCCAATAACATGGAAAAATACCATGGGCAAGCCCATGGTTTTTCCAAAACCACCAATGAGGTGTCCCTTGGCCATTAATTCCTTGTCCCCTAACTTTCCCTATAAATACCCACCCTTCCCTCCTTATGTTTTCACTCCCAACTCTCTCCCAACGAAGCTCTGGTCTCATTACCTCCCAAGGAGTCCTCCCAAGGTGCCCCCAAGCCCTCAAGGTCCCAACCTTCGAGTTTTAAGAGTTACGTTTAAGGTAAGGGATCCAACCTCTCTCTTTCTTTTCAAGTAATCTCTTTTATGTAATTTATTTTATGCTCCATGCTATTATGTTAGAGGATGTTCTTTTATATTCCTCTTACTACCCTTTTCATTTTCATATGATGAGAGACCCCCTCTTGCTCTCATCAATTCATTTTAAGAAAGTTTAAGTGGCGCCGTTAGGCTGCCGAATTTTTAAGGGATTCGTTCACCTTTCTCATTTTTCAAAGTTCTACTTTCATGTCAAGTATTTCAAGTTCCTTTTTATTATGTTGGGGTATGATATCTATATCTATAATACTGATATTTTATGTTCATATGATTAGATACCCTATTTGATCTCGTCAATTCATTTTTTTTCAAGTTTAAGTGACGCCGTTAGGCTGCCGAATTTTCATAAGAGAAATCTTATTTTTGTTTTCCTTTCATGTTCTTCATTTCATATGGTATATATTTAAAATTTCATTACCATGTTCTTAAATACTTTATATTCTGTCCCCCTACTGTTTTATGGATCATTTATGAGTGGGTGACCCATGTCCCCTCTCTTTTCAATGTTTTCTAAAACCTCGTAACATGACCGTTATGCTGTAGAATTTCCGTCTCAAAATGTCTCTCTCTTATTCTCAAATTCATTTATTTTATTAAGTGAATACTCAAATATCTTTCTTATAAATGGGTATTCACATATATACCAAAATTTTATATTTTAAATTCTTGTATTTACATACATGAGACCCGCTTTCCCTTTCTGTGGGTTTAAAGTGACATAAAGATCATGTCTTTAAAGCAGTTTTTAAAACGTTATGATTATGAAATGAAACCCATTTATTTTATGCTATATGGGGATTTTATGAAATGATTTATGATGATATATTTGTATCACATTATAATAAAGACAAATTAATGGTGCGCCCTGATAGCGCTCCAATGCATTGGGTAAAGACTTAATCTCTAGAGATGACCATTTTTAACGACGCCTTGGTGAATAACCTTGGTAATTTTTAATGATACCTTGGGGATGAACCTTGGTGAAACAGAAATGATTGTAAATATTAAATGTTGTAGCCACATATTCAAGTTATGAAATACGTTATTTTTATTATGATATGCCTCAAGATTTCTTTCTCATGCCTTAAAGTTCCTTTTCATGTCATTGTTGATGTATCTCAAGTTCACATGTTAAATGTTTCCCCTTGTTTCCCTTACTGGGCCTTTTTCTCACCCTTTCTTTTGATGTATGTACCCATGTTATGATATGAAATAATGAACCTAGGATGAACATAATGAGAAGCCTTTAAAGTGTTTAAGAAGAATGTTTTATGTTTTTATGTTTTAAGTTCCTGGTTTCCGAGACACTAAACCTTAAAGATCCTCGGTTTTGTAAAATGTAATGAAAAGTTATGTTATAAAAAGACAAGATTCCATAAAAAGTGGATTATTTAAAGGATAAGATGGGGATGGGTCTAAAACCACTCAAACAATATATTTTAGATAGGTTTGGGTCACTATATTAACCTTATCTTTTAGATTTAACTCTTATTTAAATAGTTTGACATTTACCATTTCTCTTTGTACTTTTATATTATGTGGTTAATAAACTTACTTTATACTTTCAAGAGAACCCCAAGTGGTTAATTAATGATAAAAATATCATTATGTAAGTATTTTGGACAAAAATTAGATTTTTAGTAATAGAATATCAATTAATAATATAATATTTGTTTTAAAAACTCTTTTATGTCAATTTTGAGACTATTGGTATTTTGTTTTTTCTAAATTCATAACAAAATTATTACTTCGAATAAAATTAATCTAAACAACTATAATATGTTATATTAACCTATTAAATTAGTGGAATTTATAAAAAGTCTTAAATTACATTTATTTAGATATTTATAATATCAATTATTTTAATATTCTATTAATTAGGTAATTATTGCATCATCATTGTGTCATAAATAAATTAAATTATTTAAAGTCTAAAAAATATAAATAAAATACCATCATGTAGGAAATATTTTTAGATTTATAATTAATATTTATAGTTGAATTTATCTTATGTGTAACCCTATATTAAAAATATTTTAGTTATTAAACTTTGATTTCAACTCTTTTAACTCTTCTTTAAATTAAATAATAATAAATGTCCTAATCTAATCCAAGTGTCCCAAAGAGGTTCATATTTTATTTCTAAGATTTTTTTGGAAGAGTTATACTTATCCAATAGAATTAGGACATGTGTTAGGGTAATAATAATATCATTTTTACCTTTAATTACCCTATTTACTTTTAACCGTGGTAAATAAAAGTTAAAAGTTACTATTCACCAAAAATTATTTTTATCTTATTGAACCACATTTTACTCCTTGATATTAACCATGTATCTCGAATTTTCGAAATTCAACTCACAGAAGCGGTAAAATTAAATTTTATGTAAATTTGCAAATGCTCCTAGGAGGTGGGTAAAAGACGGTGAAAAGTTCAATAAAATTTTATATATCTAATATTATTACAAAATTACTCCAATGAATTACATTGAACATATATAGGTATTATGTATCTATTTTGACCTAAAATAAATTTAAATAAAATAATTAATTATTTAAATAAAAATTTGGTTTTAAACTACAACTTAGTGTTTTTCACTATTCATCATAAATTGAAAGTTTTCAGAAAAATAAAAAAATTCATCCTAAGATAATTTCAATATTCCAAATCCAGAAATGAAGTCCATTTTGAAAGATAAAATTTATAAAATTTCAAAAAGTGGGTATTAATATTCATAACGACTATTTTGATTGGTCGCGGTGTGTTAGAATCTCGAAGTTGTGTATAATGCAAGCTATTACATTATTCAAATGGAAACGTACCCTGGAAGCTTGGGGTGTTACAAAAATAAAAAGGGCAACACATAGGAGAGATTCTTGAAAAAGTGACATAGAGTATCCCTTACCTTATGCTCGAAGGTGTTCTTGATTATTCTTAACGACCTGAATAATCAAATTTAGATTCATTAATTAATAATTCCAGAACCTAATAAACATGTAATTGATATGGTATAACCTTATTGAGTTCATTAATGACCTTTTTTATGGGTTTAAGAGATTCAATTTTATTGTTTTTGAAGCATTTTTTTTTACTTGGTTTCATGATTTGTTTACTTATATTCATGAATGGAAGTTGGTTTGAAATATGGTAAAACATCCAAAATTGTTAATATAAATTATTATTGACATTAAAGATATATAAATGATATTATAATGATTCTGGTTATATACCATGAGGATGGATCATTTGATGAGTTAAAAATAAACGCTTGAATTTGGTTTGGCAGTTTTGTGCTCAATAAACTTGTTTTGTATTATTATTCCATATTATGTATGTGTAAAGGTTCCAGAACATTAATCAAGATAAAATACATATATTATGACCTAGTTAAACCATAAATATGGTTTCATGACCAGTAATTAAGGAACATTTGAAGAACTAAACTTCATCGTCCATGAAGGTTATAAATTGGAACCTCATGGACGTTGATTTCATTTACAAAAATAAAAGGGAGGGAGTAAGAATATTGGTGATGTTTCTTCTATTCACATGATATAAATCCAGTATATAGATTTTACTGGTGTTATCATGATCATTTGGATAGAGGAGGTGAGGAGAGGAAAACAAATGAAGATAAATTCAAATGAAACTAAAAGAAAAAGAAAGGTATTTTACCTCTTGAAATAACTTCCTCGAGATCCTCCTTAAGGGAATGGATTTTGGTCTTTTGGAAAGACCAAGATCTTCCTGGTCGTGGGGAGTGACTATGGAAGGGTATTTGGGAAGAACTTTGATGTAACGACCTGAAATTTTGAATAAATTTTGTTTCCTAACTTTGTGTGTTATTTTATTTTATACTCAACAAAACTATTTCATTTAATAAAATTAGTATAATTAAAATAAGACTGTTGGAAACTAAATGTTGCGATTGTTGTCTATAAATACAACAGATCTTGATTAATTAATATTTAAAGAAGATTCGATGGCCCCATCCAGTAATCTCGGGCCGATCAAAGCCCATCTGACAGAACTCGGGAAGGAGGTAGCACCTTTGGGCTTTGCTCTGGACCAAACCCAAGCCGAACTTCATCGTGTGAAGTTGAAATGGAATCTCCTTCGCGAGAAGTTCAAGATGATAGAAATCACTACTCAGGCAATGTTGGCCGATCCACCCCAAGATTCTCTCACCTTAGCACACCTTACTCTTAGGTCCTATGCTGGTGTTATAAGGGGTTATGTAACGAGACCATAACTGCCTTGTGTAATTCTCTGATTTAAATAAAAATTGTGATTTCTTCTTATGATGAAGTTTGTGAATTTTCAAATGTCCGGATAAATATAGTATTCATATTATTGATTAATTTTAGAAAAAGGATATATTAAATTTTTTATGTAAACCTTAAATAATTAAAAATATGTAATGATTTTCAAAAAATGGTCTTCTACAGTTGTATTCACTATGAAATTTAGAGTCTAATAAGATCAACTTAATTTTTTATGAATAGTAATGTATGAATAGTGATTTTACGCTTAGGATTACTAATGTGACCAAATGGATTAGTAATCTCACTTAAAGAAAGTATTAATATAATCTAGGCACCTTGATTAAGTAACGTGATTCAATACAATATGAAAATAACTGTTTCATAAATTATTAGTCAAGTCTTAGTTTTTTGGGTGAATAGTGTTTTTTAATTAAAAATTTAATTAAAAATATTTAGAATTTTTTTTTATAAAATGGAGTTCATTTTTGAACTCAGAGAATCGATATTATGTTAAGGCAATTTTTGGGGATTTTTCCGAAAAAAATGAATTTTTGGTGAATAGTGTATTTATTTAAAAACTAAATTAAAAATATTTAGAAAATTATTTTTATAAAATGGAGTTCTTTTTTGAAATCAGAGCATCAATACTTGGTTAAGGTGAAATTTTAGGATTTTTCTGAGATAGTTGAATTTTTGGTGAATATTGAAAATTCAGTTTTTAAGTTACGGGTGTTTAATGACATCATTAAATGATGTATTTAGTATGTAATCAATATGGTCGACTTATGAATAGTAATATAAGGTATTAGGTGTCCCAAGTGGCCAATACCGTGGGAAAATACCATGGACAAACCCATGGTTTTGCCAATACCACCGATGAGGTGTCCCTTGGAAATTAATGCCTTGTCCCCTCACTTTTCCTATAGATACCAAGACATTATCTCATCCTTTCCATTAAAAAATCATTCGCAATGAATTTTCGGTCTCTTTACCTCCCAAGGAGTCCTCCCAAGGTTCCCTCAAGCCTCCCAAGGTCCCAAAATTTAAGATTTAGAAGTTACTCTTCAAGGTAAGGGATCCTACCTCTCTTTCTTTTCAAGCACTCTCTTTTATGTCATTTCTTTTATGCTCCATGTTCTTATTTTGGAGGATTTTCTTTTTCATCTTACTTTCCTTTTCATGTTAATATGATGAGAGACCCCCTCTTTCTCTCATCAATTAATTTTAAGAATGTTTAAGTGGCGCCGTTAGGTTGCCGAATTTTTGTAAGGGATTCTTTCACTCTTCCCATTTTCAAAGTTATACTTTCATGTCAAGTCTTTCAAGTTCCCTTTTTCCATTTTGGGGTATGATATCTATGTCATCATACTGTACTTTTATGTTCACATGATGAGAGACCCTATTTAATCTCATCAATTCATTTTTTGAAGTTTTAAGTGACACTATTAGGCTTCCGAATTCTTCATAACAGAAATCTTATTTTTGTCTTCCTTTCAAGTTTTTCATTTCATATGGTATGTACTTAAAATTTCATTTCCATTTTCTTATATAATTTATGAGTGGGTGACCCATGTAATTTCTCTTTTCAATGTTTTCTAAAACCCTAAAACATTGCCGTTATGCTGTCGAATTTTTGTAAGGGATTCTTTAACTCTTCCAATTTTCAAAGTTCTAATTTCATGTCAATTATTTCAAGTTACTTTTTTCCATGTTGGGGTATTATCTCTATATTCATCATACTTTCCTTTTTCACATGATGAGATACCCTATTTAATCTCATCAATTCATTTTTTTGAAGTTTTAAGTGACGCCGTTAGGCTACCGAATTCTTCACAAGAGAAATCTTATTTTTGTCTTCCTTTCAAGTTTTTCATTTCATATGGTATATCCTTAAAATTTCATTACCATGTTATTATATCCTTTATATTATATCCCTATAATTTTTTATGGATCATTTATGAGTGGGTGACCCATGTCCCCTCTCTTTTCAATATTTTCTAAAACCCTCCAACACAGCTGTTATGCTGCTGAATTTTCTTCTCAAAATGTATCTCTCTTTTTCTCAAATTATTTTATTTTATTAAGTGAATACTAAAAACTCTTTGTTATAAAGGGGTATTAACATATATACCAAAATGTTCTATTTTAAATTCTTAGAGTTACATACATGAAACCCACTTTCCATTTCCGTGGGTTTAAAGTGACATAAAGATCATGTCTTTAAAGCAGCTTTTAAAACGTTATGATTATGAAATGAAACCCATTTATTTTATGCTATATGGGTTATTTATGAAATGTTTGATGATGATATATGTGGATCACATGATAATAAATGAAAATTTATGGGTTCGCCCTGATAGTTCTCCAATGCATTGGGTAATGATGTAATCTCTTGAGATGACCATTTTAACGATACCTTGGTGAATAACCTTGGTAATTTTTTTTAAATGACACCTTGGGGATGAACCTTGGTGATATGTTCATGATTGTCTAAGTTAAATGTTGTAGCCACATATTCAATTTATGAAACTCGTTATTTTTATTATGATATGCCTCATGATCTCTTTCTCATGCCTTAAAGTTATTTATCATGACTTTATTGATGTATCTCAAGTTCACATGTAAAATGTTTCGCTTGTTTCCCTTACTGGGCCTTCTGCTCACCCTTTCCTTTGATGTATACTCCATGGTTATGAGATGCTGTAATGAACATAGGATGAACAAATGAAAAATACATTCAAGTGTTTAAGAAGAATGTTTTATGTCGTCATGTATTAAGTTCTTGGTTTCCAAGACACTAAACCTTAAGGATACTTAGTTTTGTAAAATGTAATGAAAAGTTATGTTATAAAAAGGCGGGATGATATAGTTGGTATCAAAGGATGGTTTAGTTATTTATGGAAATTAGGATATGAAAACTTTAGGAAGAACCCTATAGATAAGTTTAAATATAGGAAATCTTCCTGGTATTTTGGTGAGTATTGAGTAAGTGGTTTATCAAGAAAATACATCCCTGTCTGGATATGAGAAGGTAGAGGTGGCTCTAGAATAGATGTGCATAGGGGTAAAACCTGAAAACACTGCTTTGAGCTAGACTCGAACGGGTACTGGTACACAACAATGGGCCTTGCTGCACTCTTGGTTACGAAACTCCTAGGGGATATGTTTGGTTAATCGCAAGCTTTTTTTTGAATCATTATGAAGGAATTATAGAAAAATGTAATTGTCCTAGCATGAAGTTTTAATACATAAAATCCTTTTTAGTTAAAATATTCATAAATGAAATAAGTTTCTCACGAAGGATTTATTCTTTTATAAAATGTCCCCATCATCTAGTAATACGTTGACGTATTTCCTGAGGAGTTACCTGGACCTTCCCCAGAAAGAGAGGTAGAGTTATCCATTGAACTCGTACCTAGATCTCATCCGATGTTAAAGACCCCCTATTGGATGGAAAATGTGGAGCTAGAGGAATTAAAGAAACTACTCCAAGATCTTTTGGAGAATGGGTTTATCCGACCAAGTGTGTCTCCTTGGGGAGCACCAGTTCTCTTTGTGAAGAAGAAGGATAAATCGATGCAACTATGTATTGATTATAGATAACTGAATGGGATCACAGTAAAGAACAAATACTCTATTCCAAGAATTGATGACTTATTTTAACAACTTCATGGGACTCAATTTTTCTCTAATATTGATCTTCATTCTGGTTATCATCAATTGAGGGTGAAGAATGATGATATTCCAAAAACTTCCTTCCAATAAAGATATGGGCATTATGAGTGTGTTGTTATTCCCTTAGGACTGACTAATGCATCTGCTATTTTTATGGATCAAGAATAAGTTGATTTTGGAAACTTATGTTTTATCAAATGGATATCCATTGTATAGGAAAATGATTTGGTGATTAAATGATAAAGGTTATTTTGGATGATGTTTTCTCTTTTGGAGTACTATATGCCTAAGATACTACATGATTTAAATTGTGGAGGAATGGTTGAATATTTTGTATTTTTTGTAAGAATTTATGTATTTATTGTGGACATATGGTGATTTGGGTTATTTCTTGAAAATGATGAACCTAGCATAGAGAATATATGAATAGGTTAATTACACTTTAGTATGATACTTTAATAGTATTCGATGTTATTTGGAGATAAATGTTAATTTTTTTTGGGGAAGACTATGTGATTAAATCCTTCTGATTTTTGAGTTCCAATATTAGTTTGGTTTATTCTGAAGAATTTTAAGGATGGTTGTGTATTGAATGGTCTTTCTGGAACTTTGGGTACTTTTGTTGAAGTTCAGATATTAATAGTAATATTTATTTTTATATAGGATTATCCTTTTTGGGGATTATATGCTCTCGTACCAACCTTTTTAGTTTTAGTTGATGACTAATGACAGGGGAAAAATATAGTTATTCTTTTTGGGATTATGTGATTCTATAGAAGTTGATTCTTGTTCTTTTGATGAGACCAAGTCTTTTTGAATGCTCATTTTTTGGAGAAAAGATTAGTCTTGGTGGAAACTTATTAAGGGATGAAAATCTACTTGAAGGTAAATATATTTCCTTATGTTTTTATTCTATATAGTAAATGAATTCCTCAAAATTATGAAAAGGAACGTAAAAAAAAACACTATTGGTTTACATTTCCTACTGGGTAATCAAAGACTGTTTAACACATCTTACGTTTGGGATCTTCTTGTGGTTAATTTTCTCCTAATCATGTTTTCTATCACTCCCCCTCAGTACTTGACCCTTTGTTTTCTCTTCCACTTCCATGTTTTCCTATATGGAATCCTATTATGGGTTAACTCGGGTGACCTTTGTACTTCCCTTTCCTTCTTTTAAAGTAATATTTTTACTGACTCTTTTCCGATGTGGGACTTTCAATAAAATTTCCTTGCCCAATTTTTTTAAATTGTGAGGACGCAATTTCTTAAGGGGGGAAGATTGTAAAGGCCCGAAATTTTGAATAAATTTTGTTTCCTAACTTTGTGTGTTATTTTATTTTATACCCAACAAAACTATTTCATTTAATAAAATGAGTATAATTAAAATAAGACCATTGGAAACTAAATGTTGCGATTATTGTCTATAAATACAAGTGATCTTGATTAATTAATATAGAAAGAAGATTCTATGGCCCCATCCAGTAGTCTCGGGCCGATCGAAGCCCATCTGACAGAACTCGGGAAGGAGGTAGCACCTTTCGGCTTTGTTCTGGACCAAACCCAAGCTGAAATTCATCGTGTGAAGCTGGAAAGGAATCAACTTCGCGAGAAGTTCAAGATTATAGAAATAACTACTTGGGAAATGTTGGCGAAGCCGCCCTAAGATTCTCTCACCTTAGCACACCTTAATCTTAGGTTCTATGCTGGTGTTATAAGGGGTTATGTAACGAGACTATAATTTCCTTGTGTAATCCTTTGATTTAAATAAAAATTGTTATTTCTTCTTATGATGAAGTTTTTTAATTTTCAAATGTTCGGATAAATATAGTATGCATATTATTGATGAATTTTAGAAAAAGGATATATTAAAAATGTTTATGTAAACCTTAAATTATTAAAAATATGTAATGATTTTCAGAAAATGGTCTTCTATAGTTGTGTTCAGTATGAAATTTAGTGTCTAATAAGATCAAATTAATTTTTGATGAATAGTAATTTATGAATAGTGATTTTACGCTTAGGATTAGTAATGTGACCAAATGGATTAGTAATCTCACTTAAAGAAAGTATTAACATAATCTAGGCACCTTGATTAAGTAATGTGATTCAAAAAAATAGGTAAATAACTGTTTCATAAATTATTAGTCAAGTCTTAGTTTTTTTAGGTGAATAGTGTTTTTTAATTAAAAATTTAATTAAAAATATTTATAAAATTATTTTTATAAAATGGAGTTCATTTTTTAACTCAGAGCATCGATATTATGTTAAGGTAATTTTTGGGGATTTTTTGAAAAAAATGAATTCTCAGTGAATAGTGTATTTATTTAAAAATTAAATTAAAAATATTTAGAATTTTTTTTATAAAATGGAGTTCTTTTTTGAAATCAGAGCATTTATATTTCTTTAAGGTGAAATTTTGGGATTTTTCTGAGAAAGTTGAATTTTCTGTGAATAGTGAAAATTTAGTTTTTAAGTTACGGGTGTTTAATGACATCATTAAATGATGTATTACATATGTAATCAATATGGTTGACTTATGAATAGTAAGATAAGGTATGATGTGTCCCAAGTGGCCAATACCATGGGAAAATACTATGGGAAAGCCCATGGTTTTTCCAATACCACCGATGAGGTGTCCCTTGGAAATTAATGCCTTGTCCCCTCACTTTCCCTATAAATACCAATCCATTATCTGATCCTTTCAATTCAAAAATCCTCCTAAACGAAGTTATGGTCTCCTTAACTCCCAATGAGTCCTCCCAAGGTTCCCTCAAGCCTCCCAAGGTCCCAAACTTCAATATTTCAAAGTTACTCTTCAAGGTAAGGGATCCTACCTCTCTCTTTCTTTTCAAGTACTATCTTTTATGTCATTTATTTTATGATCCATGTTCTTATGTTGGAGGATGTTATTTTTCATCTTACTATCCTTTTCAGGTTAATATTATGAGAGACCCCATCTTGCTCTCATCAATTCATTTTAAGAATGTTTAAGTGGCGCTGTTAGGCTGCCGAATTTTTGTAAGGGATTCTTTCACTCTTCCCATTTTCAAAGTTCTACTTTCATGTCAAGTCTTTCAAGTTTTATTTTTCCATGTTGGGGTATGATATATATGTCACAATACTGTAATTTTATGTTCAAATGATGAGAGACCCTATTTAATCTCATCAATTCATTTTTTTGAAGTTTTAAGTGACGCTGTTAGGCTGCCGAATTCTTCATAAGAGAAATCTTATTTTTTTCTTCCTTTAAAGTTTTTCATTTCATATGGTATGTCCTTCAAGTTTCATTACCATGTTCTTATATCATTTATATTCTATTTTTATACTTTTTATGGATCATTTATGAGTGGTTTACCCATGTCCCCTCTCTTTTCAATGTTTTCTAAAACCCTGCAACATTGCCGTTATGCTGCCGAATTTTTGTAAGGGATTATTTCACTATTCCCATTTTCAAAGTTCTACTTTCATGTCAAGTATTTCAAGTTAATTTTTTCCATGTTGGGGTATGATCTCTATATTCATCATACTGTCCTTTTTCTCAAGATGAGAGACCCTATTTAATCTCATCAATTCATTTTTTTAAAGTTTTAAGTGACGCCATTAGGCTGCCGAATTCTTCATAAGAGAAATCTTATTTTTGTCTTCCTTTCAATTTTTTCATTTCATATGGTATATCCTTAAAATTTCATTACCATGTTCTTATATACTTTATATTATGTCCCTCTACTATTTTATGGATCATTTATGAGTGGGTGACCCATGTCCCCTCTCTTTTCAATATTTTCTAAAACCCTGCAACACAGCCGTTATGCTGCCGATTTTGCGTCTCAAAATGTCTCTCTCTTTTTCTCAAATTATTTTATTTTATTAAGTGAATACTCAAAACTCTTTATTATACAAGGGTATTCACATATATACCAAAATTTTCTATTTTAAATTCTGAGAGTTACATACATGAAACCTGCTTTCCATTTCCGTGGGTTTAATGTGATATAAAGATCATGTCTTTAAATAAGTTTTTAAAACATTTTGATTATGAAATGAAACACATTTATTTTATTATATATGGGTTATTTATGAAATTTTTGATGATGATATATGTGGATCATATGATAATAAAGACAAATTTAAGGGTTCACCCTGATAGTGCTCCAATGTATTGGGTAATGATGTAATCTCTAGGGATTACAATTTTAACGATACTTTGGTGAATAACCTTGGTAGTTTTTTTAAATGACACCTTGGGGATGGAACTTGGTGATATGTTCATGATTTTCTAAGTTAAATGTTGTAGCCAAATCTTCAAGTTATGAAGCTCGTTATTTTTATTATGATATGCCTCGTGATCTCTTTCTCATGCCTTAAAGTTATTTATCATGACTTTATTGATGTATCTCAAGTTCACATGTAAAATGTTTCTCTTGTTTCCCTTAATAGGCCTTATGCTCACCCTTTCCTTTTATGTATGCTCCCAGGTTATGAGATACTATAATGAACTTAGTATTAACAAATGAAGAAGCCATTCAAGTGTTTAAGAAGAATTTTTTATGTCGTCATGTATTAAGTTCCTGGTTTCCAAGACACTAAACCTTAAAGATCCTCAGTTTTGTAAAATGTAATGAAAAGTTATGATATAAAAATGTGGGATTCTATATTTGAGGAGCTTCAAGGCTTAGAGGAGTGAAGAGAAACACTACTGGAAATCTGACCTTTCCCAACGCTTCTATACCAACGGTTCATAAAAACCGTTGGTATAGGTTCCCTTTCCCAACGGTTTGGCCAAACCGTTGGGAAATCCCACTTTGAGGCCACCTTTCCCAACGGTTTGGGCAAACCGTTGGAAAAGCCCACATTGTGGGGACCTTTCCCAACGGTTTTGGCAAACCGTTGGGAAAGCCCACATTGTGGGGACCTTTCCCAATGGTTTTGGAAAACCGTTGGGAAAGGTCCCACATGGATCAACCTTCGCCCAGAATCAAATCTAGGCTCAAAATCTATTCCAACGGTTGTCAAAACCGTTGGTATAGACCTATACCAACAGTTTTGACAACCGTTGGTATAGATCCTTTGATTTTTTATCATTTCTTCTTACCCAAAACATTATATAAATCAAAATTTAATATAATTATGAGAATACATATATATATTTATGTAATTATATACACAAAAGTCCTGTTAGGTTAGTGGTTAAGTCGTTCAATAATAAACTAGGGGTGCTGGGATCAAATCCCAGCGAATGTTTTTTTTTGAAATACATTTACCAACGGTTCCACAACCGTTGGTAAAGATTTTCATATTAATTATACCAACGGTTTCCAAAACCGTTGGGATAGGTCTATACTAATGGTTTTGGGAAAATCGTTGGTATAGACCTATCCCAACGGCTTACTTGGCCACGGTTCTCTAAACCGTTGGTATAGGATATACCAACGGTTTGGAGGCATATACCAATAGTTCCAAACCGTTGGTATATGTTAGTTTTCCAGTAGTGAAAAGGGACTGGTGAGGGGTTTTTATAGTGGAGGAGGGGTAAATTTTGAATATTTAATTCATTATTTTATTATTTCCCTCAAGACAACAAATAGTATTGTTTCATGTGACCCCTAATAGTAATAAGTGCATGTGATTTCGAATCAAGTGGCCTTAAATCACTTATGATGTCATAAATAGTGTATTTAACTGATAATTTGTATATACAATATTTTGTCATATTTCACTATTCATAAAAAATTCTAGAATTTCAGAAAACCCCCAAAAATTTACCCTAACCATTTTTATACATGTAGAATTCAAAAATGAACTCCATTTTTCAAAATTAATTTTCTAAATATTATTAATTTTATTTTTAAATAAAGTCATAGTTAATTCGAAAAATAATAATCTTAAAGGTGCAATTAGTTTTATTTCTCATTAAAAAACTCATTAAGATCTCATTATCTTATTTCCTTAAGAAAATAAAATAATAATATTATTTATTATTCATAAGGGTCATATTAATATTAATATTACTATTCATTAGGGTATGTTACTATTCATCAAAAAATAATGTTGGTTCTATCAGACTCCAAATGACTTACTGGTCACAACTCTAGATGACCGTTTTTCGAAATTCAAAACATAGAAGTGGAAAATTTATGTTTAATGGATAGCTTATAGGTTTCTCCTATAATTTTTTGATTCTCAAAATACGTATTTCTTCATTCAATATAGACTATGCATAGAATGTATTTAATAGAATAATACCATAAAATGTTTGGGGTGTTATACATATGAAGAATCTTAAATAAAACCATCATAAGATGAATCATAGAAAATAAGTGGATTGGATAACATTTATAGTTAATTATGTGGACTTAATTGAGCATTTATTAATTCTATAAACCTTGTTAAATTGTAAAAACACTAGCTTCTAGAAATTTAATTATATTTTAATTCTCCCATTAATTATTATTTATGTAATTTAATTCTTTTTAATACTTTGTCACTACCTAGTGTGTATTGATGAGATACAATTCAAGTATATCTCTTTACATGTAATTGGGATAAATGCCTAGGGACTTAAAGTACATCTTGGGAAGGATACATGGAATTCAACGAATAGTTACACGTTGTGTGTTTTACTTTCCGTGTGTTCATGAATCTTACCTACCGACTTAGCATGTATCCTGGATATGGAGAGAATGAGTCAAATATGTACAATATCTACACACTGTTTACTCATTGATTTTTACAAATTCCATTATCATGCATTGTGTTATGCATATTTTACCATGAGGTTAGTGAGAATTTCACTACTAAATCACATGGACTACATGACATGTATACCATTTACATTCCATATAACCTAAAAAACCTTATGGCATGATGGCATGGTCAAAATTTGGTATATTTAAGGAATTTAATACAAAACCATGTGTCATTAATCACTGAACGTGTCATGTATCCTGTGAAATTTCTAGAAGTGATGAACCTCAGTACATAGAGTATAATTTTTAGTTACACATCATGTAACCATGTATACCAGCCAGAACCTCCAACACCACTCTGATGACATCTATAATCATTATTCATGTGTTCTTAACCTATTTAAGATCATATGAAAGTTGAAAAAATCATATTAATTAGTCTAAAACATTTTAATTAAACTTAATATTAAATTAATAATAAATTATAAGTGAAAAACTAATGATAATTACACATAATATATCAATGGATAATAAATAATTACAAATTATTATGTGACTACTCTGATACAACTTGAAATTTCTAGGCATATTGGAAGCACCTATTGGGTAGTTTCCAACTTGGTTTTTTATCACAATCAATGATAATTCATAGTTGTACATGAAGAATAATGTCATGACCAATAAAATTAAATAAAAAAAATTAATTTATAGAAATGATAAAACCAAGAAGAGAGGATATTTTTACATATAATTTATTATTATTTAATTTTAATAAGAATTACCTCTCATTGGATTCTTTGTTCATTGTCAATGATCATAAGAATACCTCTTACCATACCATCATTTCATCAAAGTAATCAAGGGTAGATTACCTCTAGCAGTGATCCACATGTGTTCCGTGAACCTAATATCGCCGATGTAGATTCCTTCAGGTGCTAGTATAGATAGATCTAATACTTGAAAAAATCGACGTTGATTGTAACAGAATCCTTTAAGGTGAGCAAGAATCATTCTAGGGTAAGAGTAGAATTGAATTGAGTTAATGAGATTGTTCTAGAGGATATTCTCTCTAGGGATTGAGAGAATTCATTTTAGAACTCGCTGTGTAAAATTAATAGAAAATGGATTGGGTTTCAAAAAATATCATAATTGGGTTTAAAATGTAGAAGGGTTCAAAAATAATAATTGTAAAAGGGATTGTATTACTTTCTTATTCCCCAGTGAAACCCATGTCTAAATAATAATCGAATTATTATTATTTACATAATATGTGATAAACCCATTGATAAAATAAATATTATTTCCTTGAATAAATTAATATTTGTTCAAATAATATTTAATATGACATTTATCCCTGAGCCATTAAACATAGTTCAATAATCATCCTAAATATTCATTGTACCTTGAATAATGACTATTTATATAATTAGATAAATATCACTGATTTATTCACTAATAAATAAATAAATATTATATTCACAAAAAAATGAATAAATATTTATTAAATATTCATTTAATCAAATAAATAAAAATTTTGTTACCCTATGAATAAACCAAAATAAATAAATATTATATATTCATGTAATTAAATAAATAATTACAACATGAATAAATATTTATTGAATATTCAACTAAAATATATATTCTCTCAAATAAACAGTGATTGGATATTTGTGATCAAACTAACACAAATTATTATTAATCCATCTACATGAATAATATTTATCCATCATGTTAAATTCATATAAAATCTTACTGTGGTTATGAATACACTTAGTGTGTGACCCTCTAAGCCCCATTATCAATGGAATTAGGATACACTTCCTAAATTACAATGTTAGAATCTAGAAACATGATAAGGCTACCATAGAGAAAGAAGTTAATGTCACAATGACATAAAACCTCTAACAAACCAATACTGTGTAATATAATACCATTATATCGATACCTCGAATCAAGAATGTTTCATGATGGTGTCATCAACCAATGTGTTCAATTTATTTTTCTTTGAATTTTTGGAAATAAACTCTCCAAATTGAATTATATGACCATGGACTTAATTTGGAAGTTCCACTCATATCAAAGGTCTTGAGATATCAACTTCTAGTAAAATAGGAAATCATAAATCCGTTCTCACATTATTTATTAATTTAGTATCACTCATGATGCACCTAATGTACCCTACTTACCAAAAACATATAACATCATGGTTTTGGTTAATACATAAAATTACTTGACACATGATATACATTAATAATAATGTAAAAGTAAAAGGATCAATGCACACATCCATAGATAGGAACATCCAATGACACGTATAAATATATATTTCCTACTAGAATATAATGTTCTCATAATATTATACTCTGAATATTACCAAGGATGTACACCTATAGAAAGTGTCTCAAAGTCCTTTGAGTGTCCACCATTGATATCTTGTATCATTTGAGTCTCATCAAATGATATCATCTGAATATATATGTAATAAGACCATCCTAGAACTTCTAGGTTCTCATCACAGCGGGGTACAATGATAACCTTTCAGTACGAAAGTTATCCTTAAGATATTATAACATACCATGTCACATTAAAGAATAATCATGATGAGATAATAAATTATTTGTATTAAAAAACCATGAATACTAGTAATTATAAAGTATGTAGAAGTTGTTTCTAGGTCACAAAATCCAATGAAAATATTTTTTTGACAATTTCATTGATCTCAGAATGATCCATTTAACCAAGGAATGTAATTTGGTGAGAATATAAGCTGATTTAATTTCATGGAAAATATTAATATTTATTGATTAGATATTAATTATTACATATATGTGAACATTGATATCTTTTTAATGGAGTACCATAATGAAATTATGATTTTTTGGTTGAGTCTTGAATTGGTGGTTTTAAGTAGGCGATGTGTAATTTTTGTTTGGGTTCCAGGTCCTAAGGTGATAATTTAAAAGGGTGTTTAATTGAAATTAAATTAATGATATTAATTTAATTTAATTGATTATATTTTCATTTCCCATACTATTCACCTTCCTCATTTGATGAGAGGGAAGGGGAGGATTCCCCTGGAAGCTATTCAAGCCATGGGGGATGAAGGAGAGATATGAGAGAGGGATATCATTAAGGAGTTTGACTGAAGATAGATCAGAATTATATGGCCTTCGAGGGAGATTCTAAGCTCGAAGCATCATCAATTATTCAAGAGGTTGGTGGTTACCAATATTTCTCACTACTTTAATTTTTTTCCATTTTATTTTTCTATATGGGATTTAGACTACTACAGGTTGGATGAGGGCCATAGTGGGATGTTTTTTAGATGAAATAAGGGATTGAAATCTTTGAATTTGAGTTGATGTTTGTGTTTTTGATGAGTCTGCAAAATTTTGAGAAGGGGTTTTGGGTGTTCTATGAAGAAGGATTTTAGAAATTATAAAATGGAGTTTTTTTTTTGGGTTTTAGATTACTTTTACGCAATAACCTCTATGTAAGAGTAAGATGTTTCTTACCCCAACGCATTAGACTGCATAAGGGTAAGATTTTTATTACCATTACGTAGTGATCTATGTAAGGGTAAGGCCTCAATTTCCAATTTGTAGGGTACCTACATAAGGGTGAGGTTCTTATTACCCTTATACTTGTAGCCTATGTAAGGGTAAAATATTTACCCCCTATTCATGTACCCCCAAATGTGTAAGGGTAACTTTTTTCAAAAAAATTCAAAAAAAAAGTTTTCTCCCACTTTTTAAAGGATTAATTTAAAGTATAAAAATAAGTTTTTGGGGAAAATATTTTATTATTTGTTATATATTATTTAATTGTAGAATTAAATTTAGAATAAATTGTGATATTTATTATTAATTATTTTAAAAATTAATTATGGAATTAATTAATAAATAAATTGTGAAATTATTTTATAATTAATTAAGATACTATAAATAGATATTTTGGGATATAAAAAAGGGGAAAGTAATACATAGTTTATTTCATGTTGCTAAATCATGGAATTGATTATAAAATGAATTGGGAAATTATATTATAATTAATTAAATTTCCATAAATAGAATTAGGACCTCAAATTGATGGATGATGTCCATTTGGACTTTGGATGAGCTTTAGTGGGGGTGATTAGGCTTAATTTTAAAAGGAATAATTCCATAAATGGGGTATGTGGTCCCTAAAAAATTCCCTCATTTGTAAATGAATTTTATTTATATGGAATATGATATATGATATCTCTAACTTCATGTGATAAACCCTTAAATAAAATAAGTTATTTTATTGATGAAATGATTTTTTTGTCTAAATGAAATGTATAGATTGAACAAAGTTCCATGGTATACGAGGGACCCTTGTTCAGTGTATTGATGTCTCGACTGCCAATTGCTGAGGCCCTAATTATAAAATTATTCCTTAAGATGTAAAGACCTCAAGGGGTATAAATCTAATATAATGAATTGAATTATATGAACATAGATAACCTAGATAGGTTCCCTTAGACTCCTTTTATAATAATGTGTAAAAAATTATAATGGTTAGACCGTGTAGGCCATGATGGAATGAGGTGACACCTCAGATACATAGGGATATATAAATAGAGAAATATGTGAGTTCTCTTCCCCCACTAGTATGTTGCGACATGACCCCAGAAATCCGGAAGCTAGTGTCATACTACCATTAAATTAGAAAAAGATACAAGTATATTAAATACCAAAGGATTGAATAGTTTTTTAGTCTTCATAAAATAGATATACACATGAGTATTGTATTACAAATGAATACACTAATTATAACATATTTTCATTTATTTATTTATAGGATAATAACTTTATCCCATCTAACGTATCCTTGTATATCTTTCTTATCACACTTTAGTGAATCCTGGGGAAAGGAAACATAATAAGGGTGAGCTAAATGATTAGTAAGGGTAAATTATAACAGAATAAATAATAAATCAATGAGAATAGTCCATATGGAAAGGCAATAACTAAAAACATATGCCATGTAATCAATAAAATGATAAAAAAGTGCATAACAAATATGGAAAGGTAAATAAATGTAAACATATGACATGAAAATAAATAGATTAGGTAAAATAAATATGGAAAGGTAAGAAACTGAAACACATTCCATGTAATCAATAAACTGATAAGGAAGTGTATCCATAGATATGTCGACAAAAAAAATCTCATGGATAAATAATAATTGAAACTAAATTAAGGAAATTATTGATTATTAGATTCCTTGTTTCCTAGGTACATGGAACCATCACCGTTAAGACCTTTCACAAGTCAGTTTAAAACATACTATTTAAAAACCAATTTGGTTTCTCCAATGTTAACTATACTGTCAAGACCTTTCACAAGACAGTTTAAACTACTTTGATTTAAAAACAAAATTTAAGTGTTTTTCTCCAACTAATTTCATCCCATGAGACTATTGATGCATCAAGGGGTTTTCATTAACCAGTCCCAAACCTATAGGTCATACCTTAAATGGTCCCCAACCTATATCATACCTATCCAAAGCTTTCCTCATATCAAATAAATGATATGCTTTATCAAATATCCATATTAAATAGAAGATATATATTTATCAATATTTCCCCAAATAATCAAATAACATTCAAAGTGAACACCGTATGAAAAATGGTATACAGTTCAAGCAATAATCATATCCATGAAAAATAATATTGATACTTAAGGGAAATTCAATTTCAAATGATCATTTGAAATTGAATATTTCAAAGGGACTAAAAGAAATCAAAGAAGTGAACATGAATACTATCCTTATCCAAATAAATCATAGAACATACAGAGGAATAATAAGGATGGTATCAATACAATATATCCCTAGTGGAGTATAAATAAAGTTTTGTAGTTGCTGATGAACATAAATACTATAAAATATATCTTAAAAAAATTCTTAAAGAAAATATCCTTTTGTTTTGAAAAACACTATGAAAAACCATTTCTTTAAAAATTACTTTTGAAAACATTTTATTTAAAAATAAACATTTTAAACATTCATAGGAACCTTCTAAGAAATGATGGCATGTAAATCCATACATTTCATATGAGGTAAAAAGAAAATTCCTTTTCCATGGTAAAAAGGTTAGAAAAATTCCTTATTTTGAAAGAGACAAGAAGATTACTTTGAAAACATTCATAAAAATAAAAAAGGGTAAAAATTTCTCCACTAAATCATTTTTAAATTTTTTTTTAAAAACCTATATAGAAAATAGTGTTTTTATAAGAAAATAGGTTCTCCGACTAAAGGGAGAAATGAAGTTGGTCTTTCTTAAAAATATTTTCTAAAACATTTTGAGTACCAACGAGTGGAAAAAATGGTACTAATATTTGAAAAAGGTCATGAATAACCAAAGGAGAGTAAAATTAAAGGGTTTATGGAACAATGTTCATATAATTTCCTTTAATGGAAATTAAATATAATTAAAATTATTCTTGAGGAAAATAATCTTTAAACATTCCAAAGTGTCCCCCACTTTGAAACATTCTAAATCATAAGAATAATGAAGTAATTACATTAAATGAAAGTTTTAAATATAATTAAGATAACATAATTCATGATATAATGTATCAAAATTGATAGTATATACATCACATTAAATAAGTAAGTGGCGAACATGACATTTATCTCACAGATATGAAAAGTGAGATGAAAATCCATTAACTTGAGTCCAAATTATATTGTGTGTCTTTATATTCCTAAATAATAAAATTATTTTATTGTTTTCACTATCTTGAGAAATTTTTTCATGTTTATCATAAATTTTATTTCACTTATTACCATGTTTTATACAACTACTTAATCAATTTAGTCTATGTCAGGTATTTTGACCAAATTTAGTTTATGTGTAAAAAACAACTTTTGTAGGTGAAGTATGGTCAAAGGGATCATTATATAACATCTAAAAAATAATAATATTTACATAATTATTATATTTATATGTCAATTATACTTTTAAAACCATTAATTAAATATGGTTATGAAAAATGAACCAACGTTACAATCATGGAGATGATAGGTCGTACGTATGCATGAGTAATGTTCCCATTTTTCAATGATCATTACGGAAAGAAGTTAAGTAAAATTATATCTAAAAAAATGATCACTATATCATAAATAATATTTTATTTAATAATATACACTTCTATATATAATTATTATGATGTAAAAGGAATCACATTATGTCGAGGAGTTGGTAGTTCACACGTCTATAACTTACGTTATCACTTTTTAGTGCATGAAAGGGTAGTAAATAAAATGATATATATTATATTTTTAGAAATATAATTATTTAATTAATATCATATATATGTTTTTTATGTCACATATTTTTAATTAAAAACATACTTTATACATTCCATGTATCATGTGATTGAATCACATTGCTTTTAAGAGGCAATAGTCCACACTTCCACAAAATGATGTTATCATATTTACACAAAACATAAAGTATATGGGTATGTGTTATAAAATAATTAAATGAGAATAAATAAATAATAATTATCATATATATCATATATAAATAGTTTTTCCATCATTATTCCCAACCATGAAAGGTGGTAAAGGAAAAATGAACAACTTTGTTTGGGGGGTGGTAATTCTCTGTACACATAAATGGTAAGTTCGTTACCCATTAGATAGAAGTGTGTCAAATTTTAGATATAAATATTATCATAAAAACATCTTAGTAAATTTAGGATATTTTTTTTGTTATATAATCATTTAATAAGGATATTTTATGGAGTGTAGAAATAAATAAAACCAAAGATCTTGAGGAAATATGTTACCTCTTCTTTGCGAAACTCTTTTTGGTTTGCACCAAAGTGATTCCTTGGATGAATTTTTTCCTAAGGGTATGATTAAATTTTTAGGGTAGGGATTTTTAAAATCTATTTATCTAGATATTGTTCAATCATAATTGGTTTTAGAGGTGTAAGGAAGTGGGAGGAGAGGAGGCCTTTTTATAGTGGAGGAGGAGTGACACTCTTGTAAATTTTGGAAAAGGAATTCCACCCATGTTTTTTCCATTTAATGTGTATCCAATAATAGTAAAAATTAAATAAAAGTGAGTATAGTGTCTAAATATTACAATAAAATAGATTTTTTACAAGTTTACAGGCCATTTTGGCCCTTAAGTTTATGGTTTAGTCCCTTGTTAAGCTTAATCTCACCTTAATCGTTATGATTAATTTTAATCGCTTTTACTAATATTTTTTGTAAAAAACTAAGTCAACCTGATTAAAAATTATAAAATATTATTTTTCAAAATATGGAATCCATTTTTCCAAATTCAAACCAAATAAGTGACAGAAACTAATTTAAATTTAATCCTACATACGGGACAACTATGTGGGTTTTCAAGTAAAACTGTTTAAAAGTTTTCTATGTTTTTATATTCAATTTCTAAGTGAAATTGATTAAAATGACCTAAATTGGATTAATTGATAAAAATTTAATGTAATTAATCTTAAAAACTAAAAAATATAATTTAATTGTATAAATAATTTATATGAAAAAGTAGTTTTGAATTAAAATTCAGTATTTTCATTATTCATTAAAAAATGAAACTTCATAGAAAAATAAAAAAATACACCATAACATAATTTTTATGTTTATTTTAAAAATATTAATTTTATTTTTACATATAATATTTATAAAAGTTCTATAAATTGGATTTAAATTAGGTTCTTCATTAAAAGGTGGTTAAAGTGCCTTAATAAAAATATAATATTTTATGCTTAAAATTGGGTTTTTTTATATCATGCTTATTAAATCTATTGGATGAATATGAAAAATATTTTATTGAATATATAATATATATATTACATTAATATCACTCAATAATTTTAATTAAATTAATTTATTAGGATAAATCATCATTGTGAGCATAAAAATAGTTTTCTATAAAAATACTCTTTTTATATTCAATCGATTCTTGTATTCATTTATAATTAATTTGAAATCGGTGAATTAATTTTATATTTTGTATAAATCACATTTTTATAAGTTATTTAATTCTATTTTTAACCACTAATTTAACATCTAGGTTATATATTATTATTTTAAATAATAATATTTTAATAATATATTGTTGTTCAATGAAAATCAGTCTTGCATATAACGCAAACCAACAAAGAAAATCATTTTTGTGTACGACATATGATAACTTAGTGTCATGTGTATTGAAAGCTATAAAATATATATTGATTTTATTTAAAATAGTAAATATATTATAAATTCTCGGGATATTATATTTTCTTACGCACTTGGTGTTGTGTGTCATACACACTATCAAATACAATGTTCCTAATTTATATTTTTTGGGAGTTACATAGTAGGAAAGTAATCAAGTGGGTATACCTTGGGTAGATTATGATATGTTGTGTGAGTTGACTAACCTAGGGTAGCCATGGGAATAATGAAAGGCATTAGGCCTTCTTTTTAGAATGATGTTAGATGGATTTACTTATGAGGCCAATTAGGCTATATGATGACCATGGTGATATTTAGGGATTCCATACCCTTTAAGTGATAGGCTTAGCTCAAGATACGATATTTTGATAATGGAAATCATGTATGATTTCCTCGATTAGGTGTGGCCAAGGGGACCTTGGTGGGTTCCCTGATAATTATGTTAACCCTCAAAAGAGTCAATGTGAGAATAAATAGTCATGATTTCAAGTGTCACCTTAAAAATTGAATCAATAACATGTTCCTAGTAGGGCTAAAATTACAGGGATAGTTTGTTCACTTGTGATTCTAACCCTAATTATAAGATATGGGTTGGACAAGTGGATAAACCATATTGTTTTTTTTGTTGTTATTGATATTGTTATAATTATAATTATAATTATAAGATTTTATCAGGAGGATTCAGTCCCCTATATACATGATGATAGATTTTAGGGATTACATCCCTAGGATATGGATATTCTTAGTGATTTTGGAATGCATGGATTACCACCCTAGGATCCAGTGGTGTTTGGATGTACGAGATGCCATGGATTACCTCCCTAATATATAATGATGTTTGGTAATGATAGGATTCCATGGATTAACTCCCTAGGATCCACTGATATTTGGTGATGATGAGAATAAAGGGACTATCTCCCTAGGATCCTATGGTGTTTGGGGATATTGGGATTCTAGGTATTACCTCTCTAGGATCTAGTGATGCTTGATGGCATTAGATTCCTAATGATTCCTAGGATCCGATTATTATATTTATAATTATAGGATACAAATAATGCCACAAATATGCTTATTATATGTGATATAATAGGATTCTTAGGGAACTCCTAGTGTTTATCTTAAGTCTTCCATTTTTTTGTATTCATAGGACACTTCCTAGTATCCATAGTTTATGCCTGACATAGGCATTCCCATTGGATATTAGGGTAGGACATGTATCCCTCCTAAGGTAGTATATTATGCTCAGAGACACTCTGACATTATCCAAAACATGTATAGTAGATCCTGAGTGTCAGGTTATAACTCAGGGATCGATAATAATTATTATCCACATTTTTAAAATGTATATTTTGTTTTTATTATGTCACATGCACATGAATTTCATTTACTAGTTATATTAGGGACCATGTTGATGGTGCCCTAAAAAGTTGTACTCACACCCTTCTCAAGTGGACATGGAACTTGGGCACTCAAGTAAAATTAAATTTTCATAGGTTTAGAGATGTCATAAGTATAGTGTGGCATAGTAGATCTAGTTAGCTCGGATAGATTCTAAAGGCAAAGGGTCATATATGATGATTATGTGAGTTGGTCCAGAGGCCATGTAGTTTAATTTTAGAATCTATCCAGCATGTGTATTGGATAGTGTGCCACTAATATATATATATATATTATTCCATTTTATCTATTTATACCCTATTATGTATATTTCATCAGGTAAATAGATCTACTGCTTTCTATTATGAACTACAGGGGATCATGGGGATCCCTATTCTATATCTTCTGTATTTTTTGATGTCCATTATATGAATGAGACATGTTGAATTTTTGGCATATTTAGGCATGAACCTTAGGCTTCATTTTAGAGGTCATAATATCCCCACATATATTTTAATCCATTTACATTGGTTAATAACTTTTTATATAAGGGGAAGAGTGCATGAGGTTACGTGGAATCCCTGATTGGACACTATTTAGGTGATTTGGGTCCAAGTGGTACAAAGTGGCATCAGAGTCTGTTTTGGGATGGGATAGTGTTGGTTAGTAATGGAGATAAATTGTTGGGACTTAAGTGGTATATTGAGAACATGTATGACCAACATGAAATTGGTTGAAACCCAAGTTTCTAGAGTATTTCTAGTGTTGGTACTAGGAACTCTTGGATGAGCATGGTCTTGAATTAAACCAAGAATCCCAAGTGGAGTATATGGTACTCAAGATGGGTTGTAGGGATCAATCAAGTGTCAATTAGTTCTTAATTAATCATTTTCAATAAATAGGAGTCACATGGAATTTGTGTGATTTCCTATGATTGATATCATCAACGATGAGGGTTTAGTTGTTTAAATAATTAATAATAACTTATATGGAGTTTTACCATATAACTTTGGTGTGGAATTATATTTAGCTATACCACAATGTATTTTCCTTCTAATGACAGATAATCTGGATCAAATGATAGGATGAATGATGATAACAATGGTTGTGAATTCCCTTTATTAAGGGATGTATAGTAACCCCTAGTATGTTGGTATAATAATTTGATGTCTTGGAACTTTTTTTGAAAATAAAAATAGGTTTGGTTATTTAAAATTTAAAAAAAACCTCTATTGTGTTTTCCTATATTGATTTTCAATGGAATTTTAATTAACTAAACTGTGTGATTCTAGTTATATCAAAAAATATTGTCTATAGAGATGATTTTATATGTATATATAATGATAAATGAGAATGTGATTCTCAATGGGGTGTCTTCCATGTGTGGAGGGATAATGAAGATTATTCTAAGATCGTAATTTTTTTGGGGTAGTCTTGTATGTAGATACTCAGTGAGAATCAATTCCCTAATAGTATGATAACATAACATGTAATGTCAGATAAATATATGTGAGAACCCTAGAGTGGGTGTTTTAGCACATGAGTTTCCCTATGATGTTTGATATGTGAACATGGATGTTTCCCATAGATCATGACCTATGTGAGATATGACCTATTGGCTAGGTGGGAGAGCCTAGTTCTTTTGATATGCAACTTAGGATATGTGGGCTTGGTGGTATAGATGACATGAGCTATTCTATACAAGGGTAACCTTTGAGAGTAGTTATACCAAGTTTTTGAATTCCTTAGAGACATAAATCATGGCTAGATGCTTCAAGTTATGATAATGGTGCATGTGGGGTGCCACTAGGTATATGGGGTATGAATGGGGATGCGTTGGGATCATGCGATGAAAATAACTTGATATACTTTGGTATCAAGGTTTAGTTTTGGTGGCTAGGATTAGTGTGATGACTCACTCTATTAATTTCAAGAATAATTCATGATGATATAATATATTTTAATCCTATATGGTTAGATATATGATGGTTAGATCATGAGTAGACACATATGGTTTTAGGACGATGCCTGAATGTTTGGTGATCATGCGACATATCATGGAATAGGTGAAATGTTTAATTCTGAAGAGGAGGACCAAGGGTGATTTATGATGGATGAGACTGAAATTCCATAGAGTATGGTCAGTTTTGCAGGTCCGTGAGCCTAGGTTTTATGAAATTTGTGACTCATTAGATCAAGAGTTGTTTGATATGACTAGGTGGTATGAGATAATACACCCATTAAATATGTATGAGATTGAGGTATTACACACTAACCACGTGTGGTGCCCGTTGGTTATATATCAGTGAGTGGTGATATGATGGTTGAGGATATATATATTTGATTAGTTTATTATGATCTTAGTTTCCTAGAGTTCTGATTAGAATGTGGAGTGCATCCTCTGTGATAATGATGACATTGGGGATGGTGTGGTATTTACATTTAACATTATGGATGAGAATGGATCGAGAGGAGTGACACACACATGATAATGAAAATTGTTGAGGTTGTGGTTGAGGAGCCATAAAAAGGAAGACATATGGTTGGGAGTGTACTATTGACCATTTGAGGGTGTAACCCTCATTGAGGATTAATTTCACTGGATACACAAGATGAAGTTCCTATTGATTCTAGAATGATTAATAATTGATTATAACAACCCAAAGTTTTCATTGGAAATTTCTTTCTTAAGATTATTCCATATAATCACATTAAATCAAAATATAATGAACTACTAAGTTCTATGTGACCTTTAAACATAATTTTGTTACTTCTGTGATTTGAATTTCAAAAATTTGACATACACGGTTGCGATCAGTAAGTTATTTGGAGTCTGATAAGAAAAACATAATTTTTGGTGAATAATAACCTACCCTTACGAATAGTAACATACCTTTATGAATAGTGACATTCCCTAATGAATATTAATCTTATCTATGATAGTATATAAATAATATTCAAGTGGAAGTACGATATACCTATATCTGGGAATAAGAAAATAAATGTTTTAAAATTTGTATTTTTCAAGTAAATTATGATTTTAATTAAATATTAAATTAATAATATTTAGAAAATTATTTTTTAAAAATGGATTTAATTTTTGTATTTTACACATCAAAAAATGTTTTGGGTGAATTTTTTGTATTTTTCTAAAATACTTGAATTTTTGATGAATAGTAAAATACGATAATTCACAATAAATGCTAAAGCCTGAATTTTTGTATCATGCTTGAGTCATGGATGATGTAAATGGAAATTGTTTCGAAATCACATGAATTTATCTCTATTCTTGGTCATATAATCACCACTATTGGTTGTCTTATGGAAAAATAATAAACTAATGATTATAATATTATGAAAACTCTCCTCCCCTCCACTATAAATACCACCCATCATTACCTCTTCTCTTCACTCCTGTCAAGCCTTATTCCTTGAAAATATTCTGCCCAAATATATCATAAAGATCATCCCACATGTCCAAAATCCCCTAGTTTCATCAAAATACCAAATCCTATCCACTTAAGAAGACTCTTAAGGAAGTTTGATTCAAGAGGTAAATTCCTCTTTTTTTTCTTTTTTTTTCTTTTCAAGTTCATTTGTTTTCTTTTCTATACTTACCTATCCTCATCCAAATGTTATGACAAATCTAGTACCTTACATTTACTTTAATTTTTTTATGATAATCTAATAAGTTATTATCATCTATCCTTTACTATACTTTTATTTTAATAGTGAAGACACCCTCTGAGATGTGTTAGTTTACCACATTCATGAACGATGGGTATCCGATTTATGTTACCATATTCAATTCTGGTCATGAAACAATTTTAATGGTTTAACCAGACCATAATATATTTATTAAGCCTCATCTTTGGTTCTGTAATCTTTTTTTACACATGGTTTTGTGTTTATAAAACAAAATATATTCTTTGTGGTCAAAAATCACCAATTAACCCAAAAGGTTGACACTAAAATTTTATATAATGATTCAACTTCACTATAAGTAAGAAAATTAAATTTTCAAACATGTAACATTATTAATGTTAAATAGTAAAATTTATCCTAAATTCTATAATAACACCTTCGTTATATATGTTTATCCGAACATGAACCGATTATTAAAACCAAGAAAGCAAATAGACCTCAATGATGAAATTGAACCTTATAACCAATCAAAAAGGTCTTGAATGAACTTAAAAAGGTTATAATAAATATTTTACATATATAATTGGTTTTGTAATTATTAATTAATGAACCTAATTTTATTATTCAGGTCATTAATATCAAGTGGAGAACACCATCAGACTTAAGGTAAGGGATCCTCTCCATTTCACTTTTATTTAAAAATGTCCTCTATGCTATGCAATTTTATGTGTAATCCATAATTATAGGGTATGATTTTGAACCTACCCTATACTTCCCTAATGATTTATAAGTTATTATAAACCCCATTATCTCTCAATAATCCCTCTTATGTACACCCGATACCATACCGATAATCCATAAGGAATTGTACCTGAACCGCCTTTATTCCTTCGGGTTGATCTATATTTCTTTTTACCCAAATGAAGTTGTATTTTATTTTAATGTAAAACTTATAAATTATTTTTATATAATCCAAAATCATGTTTCAAGAACCAACCCTCATTCTCTTTTAGGGATATACATGCTTTTAAGTGAATCCCTCCTTAATACTTCCCAATAAGCAAACTCGTTTTAAGGGAATTTCCCAAATTCTTACAAAATTTCAAGTGAACTTTATCCTATGTTTTAAGATACAATTATATTTATAAAATCAGTATTTTTATTATGAAAACATTCTTGGTTCACATCTGGTTTTATATAAAATATTTTTCCCTTTTCTATTTTAAAATCTCTATAGTATTTTCCTTAAAACCGCACAAAAATGTTTTAATGCTAAAATTTCTCGAATAAATTTCTTACATGTTGTCACTTATGTTTGACATCACATACCATGATATATTTCTATTTCTCCTTATGAACTTCCATGTATTTTCTTATTCTTTTCTTTCATGGACCTTTCATGATACGCCCATTGGTTATGTTTTATGTCATGATTGTGGTACCCAATTCTTTCCATGGGTAACACTTATGTTTATGTAAGAATGATTTTGTATGATTATTTATGTGGAAATCATATTTATGAAATATAAGATGGGTGCGGCTAGATAGCGCTCCAGTGCATTGGTTAAATTTGAGTTTCATGAGATGATTATGTGCGATAACCTTGGCGGTTAGCCTTGGCTTGTGCTATTATGTGCAACAGTCTTGTAGGTTAGACTTTGATTGTGATACTATGGGAAACAGTCTTAGAGGTTAGCCATGATTAGAACTAAATTCATGTTTTATGTTTCTTCCACATTTCTATGATTCTATGTTTAAATGATCCCATGTTTATATGTTATGATTCCTTATGTTACATGCATTTTTATATCATCATGTCATGTCATTTATCCCATGTGATAATGCTTTATCTCATGGTTACTCCCTTACTAGGATTTTAACTTATCCCTTTGTTCATGTTATCCCTATATTACCCTATGCAGATTTATAAGCACAATGGAAGATAAGATCTCAATATGGAGTTCAAATAAAAAGTTATTTTTATAATGTTTGATTATGTACCTAGTCTCTTAAGACACTAGGATTTTTGATCCTTGACATGTAATCTAATGTATAATTATGCTTAAAATTGTTTAATGTTATATGTAAAATGACTGGGGTCACTATAGTTGGTATCATATGATGGTCTAGTTATTTTTGGAGATTAGGAATATAACACCTTAGTGAGAACCTTAAGGATGAGACTAAGTATAATTAAATATACCTAAATTTTGGTAAGTATAGAGTAAGTGGTTTATCCTGAAAATATGTCCCTATATGGATAAAAAAGGTAGAGGTGGATCTAGCACATATGTACCTAGGAGTGAAAAATCCAACAAGGATTTTTGGGCTTTACCCGTGGTATCCTGGTACATGACAACATGCCTTGCTGTACTCTTGGTTTGACACTCCCGGGGGATATTTCTTGGTAAATCAATGATCTTAGTAAAAACCATTATTAATGGAATAAAAAAACCCATAAGAGTATAATTTAAGAAATATATTGAGGATAACCTAGATTTAAACCTAAGGAATAAAAAGTTAGGATTTACTTCTCCTTTACAAGTTTATCATTTTATGTTCAATGTTTCCTTTTTAGGATCAATAGCTAAGTATTCAAGCCCTATAATTATACGTTATTTTTCTTAGTTAATGTTGGGAAATAGAAGAACATGTTCCAAAAATAAATGTGATAGGGAATGTGAATATTTCCCAATTGATATGCCAATTATGATGGGATCTGGTGCTCAAAAATTCATGAAAATACTTGATCAGCTGGCTCAAGTTATGAATAATAACTTGAATCATGTGGAATACCCTCCTACTCTAAGTAAATAGAAAGTTGATTTAGATTACTTCATGAAAAAAATGACTCCCATGTTTAATGGATCTTCTGATCCCCTCCTTGCAGAATAGTGGATTAACTCCATTGAAAAGATATTCTCTATCCTCCAGTCCTTGGAAGAAGATAAAGTTGTACTGGAAGTTTATCGTTTTGATTGGGAAGATGATCAGTGGTGGATATTGATCAAGAATACAAAGTCCAAAGAGGAAAATTATTCAATGGATTGAGAGGAATTCAATAGGATGTTTTTAAATAAATATTTTCCTCGAACCCACCATGTCAAGTTAGAAAGAGAGTTCCTCGTACTCAAGTAGAAGGAAGGTGAGTCAATCAGGGAGTATGAAGAAACTTTACCAGGCTTTCAAGGTATGCCTATGGCTTTGTCATGAACACTGAAATCAAGGTGGATCGCTTATTTAGTAGGCTAAAGCTGATTCTACAGAATTTGTTGGTGATTCGAGACTTCGACAGCTATGAGGAGATTGTCCATTGTTCCCTCAAGGTTGAAATGGAGATTAGAGACTCTAAGTGGTTTCATGGGCTCAGTGATAAGAAGTGAAAAAATGGAGAAAAACAAGGGTGGTTCAACAAATAAATCCCATGATAGAAATAAGCTCGAATATCCCACTTGTAATTTTTTTGGGAAGAATATTCCAAGGAACTGTCTAAAGGGAACCAAGAATTACTTAAAATGTGGAAAGCTGGGACATCTAGACAAGAACAGATGAAGGGATATGAAAAATCCCGCTAATGTGGAAGAATAAAGGAAGGTTCAGATCAACTCTCAGCTAGTAGTGTAGTGTTGAAACTACAAGGAGCATGGTAATTATGAAAACAATTTCCCTAATACAAGGGTTGTTGGAAGAAATCAACAACAACCTATAAGGAAACAAAGAAGGGCTTATGAAATCACTACCAATAAGGTGGAGCCAGACAATGATGTGGTGACAGGTACACTAGTTATTCATTAAAGAATATTGAACATACTATTTGATTTTTGTTCTATGCCATCTTTCATATATTGCATGTTTAGTATAACTATTCAAACACGAACTCAAAATTTAGAGGATATGTTATCTGTTAGAATAGATAATGGGGAAATTATTGAATCCAAGGTTTATAACATCTCCCCAGTAAATGTTTGTGGACTGAACCTCCCAGAAGATCTTTTCATACATCCTTTAGTGGAGTTCAATGTTATGTTGGGCATGAATTGACTATCTTTACACAAATCCAACATCAACTGTCGGGAAAGGAAGATCACTCTTCACATCTCGAAGCATTTACTGATTATTTAAAAGTGTAAGGAGGAAGATGAATCTCCTTTATAATCATCATCTCAAGTTTGGATATAGCTTCCTTATGAGCAAGAATATCTATCCCAAATGATTTAGACAAAGGAGATAATCATTATTGAAGACATGCCCATCATGATGGATTACACTAATGTATTCCCTAAAGAGTTACCTGGTATTCCTCCGGAACAAGAGGTTGAGTTCTTAATTGAACTTATTCCTGTATCTCTACCTATATCAAAACACCTTATAAAATGGACACTATAGATATGGAGGAGCTGAAGAAGTAGTTGCAGGAGAATCTGGAGAAGGGTTTTATACGCCTGAGTGCTTCACCTTGGGGTGCACCATTTCTCTTCATCAAGAAGATGGATGGATCAATGAACCTATGCATTAATTATTGAGAGCTCAATAAAATAATGATAAAGAACAAGTATTCAATTCCACGAATAGATGAATTTTTCAATCAGCTTTGTGGTGCTAGTTATTTCTCTAAGGTGGACCTTCGGTCGGGATATCCCCAATTAAAGGTGAGGAAGGAAGATATTCCTAAGACTGCCTTTTTAATGAGGTACGGACACTATGAGTTCATTGTGATTCCCTTTAGACTCAATAATTCTCCAGAAATATTCATGGATTTAATGAATAGAGTCTTTAGATATTACCACAACAAATTTTTGGTAGTCTTTATTGATGATATTATGATATACTCTAAGAGAATGGAAGAACATGAGGAGAATTTGAATACTGTGTTAAAAACTTTGTGAAGGGAGAATATGTATGAAAATAGTAGTAAATGTGAGTTATGGATTGAAGAAGTATCATTTTTGGAGCATGTTATCACCAACAAAGGGATATCTATGGACCCTTCCAAGACAAAGGCAATCGAATAGTGGCCCAGGACAACATCTATAACAGAGATCCATATCTTTTTGGTTATAGCTGGATATTATTGATAATTTGTGAAGAACTTTTCATGATTTTCAAACCAAATGACCAAGATGACATGGAAAGGAGTAAAGTTTTTCTAGACCCAGGAATGTGAAGACAATTTTAAGGAGTTGAGAAAGAGGCTAATCACTGTGCCAGTACTCACACTCTCATCAATTGGAGAACTCTTTTTGGTGTATAGTGATGATTCAAATAAGGTATTGGGATGTGTTCTAACGAAAAATGATAAAATGATAGCCTAATCCTCAAGACAGTTTAAAATCCATGAGCAAAACTATCATATTCATGATCTGGAGTTGCCGGTAGTGATATTTGCTTTGAAAATCTGGCGGCATTATCTCTATGGGGAGAAGTGTGAGATATATACTAACCACAAGAGTCTCAAATATATATTCACACAAAAAGAGATTAATATGTTCCAATGAATATAGATAGAGATCATCAAGGATTATGACTACTCAATCCACTACTATCCCGATAAGGAAAAAAAGGTGGCATATGCTCTAAGTAGAAAAGATCATGCATCTTTTTCAATGATGAGAATTTAAAAGGATCCGATCTTCTTACAATTGAAGAGAATGGACATAGGAATCATTAAGGGAGGAAAATAATCAATAATTTCTCAAATTATTTATCAACCATACCTCATAGAGAAAATAAAGTATGCTCAAAGAAGATATGTGGAAATTGAGAAAAGGGTGGAAGCCATAAAAAATGGGAAATCCTCTTAGTTCTTGATTGATGAGGAAGGAGTTGTAAAATTTTGGTCACGATTATGTGTACCATTTAATCTAGAGATAAAGAAGGATATTTTTAATTATGCACATAGTTTGAATTTCTCTATCAACCTAGGGAGCAAAAATCTGCATCGATATCTTTGAGAAAACTTTTGGTGGGACAATATGAATAAGGAGATTGCTGAATATACATCAAAGTGCCTGGTATGTCAGTAAGTGAAGGCTGAGAGGAAAAAGTCTAAGGCGATGATGCAACCACTACCCATACCAACATGGAAGTGGGAGAAAATTAACATGGACTTTTTCATTGGAATTCCAAGGACATCTAGAGGAAACAATGCTATATGGGTCACAATGGATCATCTTACAAAGACAAATCACTTTATTTCAATTCAAGAGGACTTCTCATTGGATCAACTTGCATGGATTTACATCAAAGAAGTGGTAAGGATGCATGGAGTACCACTATCTATTGTATCCGATCATGATCCAAAATTCACCTTGAAGTTCTGGAAAAGTCTCCAAGATGCTCTAAGAATTGAACTAAACTTTAGTACGATCTATCATCCTCAACTTGATGGCCAATCTGAGTAAAATATTAAGACACTAGAATCTATATTCAGAGAATATTATATGGACTTAAAAGGATGACGAGACCAACATCTTCCCCTAGTTGAATTATCTTACAACAATAGTTTCCAATCAAGCATCCTAATTTCACCATATGAAGCCCTATATGAGAAAAGGTGAAGAACACTGACGTGTTGGGATGAAGTCGGTGAGCGTAAGCTACTAGGACTTGAAATGGTCGAAGAAATGGAGTAGAAGGTGAAAACCATTCAGCATCATATCAAGGAAGACCAAATTCAAAATAAGAGTTATGCAGACAATCGTCAATGAGACCTTGAGTCCAAAGTTGGAGACATGATATTTCTACGCATATCTCCATGGAAGAAGGTCATGAGATTTGGAAAGAAAGGGAAGTTAAGTCCCAGGTACATCGGCCCCTTCGAGATCCTTGATCGTGTCAGAGTTTTGGATTATTGACTACCACTTCCACCTACCATGGAAAAAGTACATGAATTCTTTCATGTATCCCTCTTAAGGAAGTACACACCAGGTCCTTCAAGTGTACTCTCTTCAGAGGTGGTATAGTTGGAGAATGATCTTTCTTATGAGGAGTACCCAGTGAAGATCTTGGATCATAGAGATAAATTTCTACGTAATAAGACTTCTCACCTAGTCAAGGTACTATGGAGGAACCATAAGTACGAAGAGGTAACATGGGAACTATAGGAGTCAATGAAGGAAAAGTACCCGCACCTGTTTATGGCCGAGAATGTAAAATGAAATTTTGAGGGCAAAATTTCTTAATGGGGGAATAATTTAACGACCCAAAGTTTTCAATGGAAATTTCCTTATTATTATTATTCCATATAATCACATGAAATCACAACATAATGAACTACTAAGTTCTATGTGACCTTTAAACATAAGTTTCTCACTTTTGTGATTTGAATTTCAAAAATATGACATACACAGTTGCGATCAGTAAGTTATTTGGAGTCCAATAAGAAAAACTTAATTTTTGGTGAATAGTAACCTACCATTACGAATATTAACATACCCTTATGAATAGTGAAATATCCTAATGAATAGTAATCTTACCTATGATAGTATATAAATAAGATTCAAGTGGAAGTACAATATACCTATATATGGGAATAAGAAAATAAATGTTTTAAAATATGTATTTTTAAAGTAAATTATTATTTTAATTAAATATTATATTAATCATATTTATAAAATTATATTTGAAAAATGGATTTCATTTTTGGATACTACATGTCAAAAAATGTTTTGGGTGGATTTTTGTGATTTTTCTAAAATACTTGAATTTTTTATGAATAGTAAAATACGATAATTCACAAAAAATGATAAAACTTGAATTTATGCATCATGCTTGAGTCATGGATGATGTAAATGTCCATTGGTTATAATTCACATGAATTTATTACTATTATTGGTCATGTAATTACAACTACTGGTTGCCTTATGGAAAAATAATAAACTAATGATAATAATATTATGAAAACTCTCCTCCCCTCCACTATAAACACTACGGGGAAAAAGTGCATTTGCGACGGGTTATTTGCGACGGGAATAAATCCCGTCGCAAATAGTCCTGTTAAAAACTTATTTGCGACGGGGTTATTTGCCCGTCGCAAATAAGTAGCCTTTTGCGACGGGACAGCTTTCCCCGTCGCAAAAGGACTGGCGCGGTTTGCGCGCCAAATCGCGGGAAACTTATTTGCGACGGGGGAATATTCCCGTCGCAAATAACCGGCGGCGGTAAAAGGTATTTGCGACGGGAATATTCCCCCGTCGCAAATAGTATGCCGGCAGGTGGTTATTTGCGACGGGTCCCGTCGCAAATAACTATTTACCCGTTGACCGTAATAAATGTTGGCTAAGGTATTTGCGACGGGTACCGTCGCAAATAATACTATTTGCGACGGGATACCCGTCGCAAATGGGCCCGTCGCAAATAATCTAACCTATAAATACCCCCATCCGTTTTTTTTTCATTTCATTCTCATTCTCTATCTTCTCCTTCTCTCAAAATTATATTTCTAGAGTTCAGTTTTTCTCGAGTTTAATTTTTTTCTCCGGAGCTGATATTAAAGTTTTGAAGAACGATCAGAGCAGATCAATTTTCAAGGTATTTATGTTCATTTTAATTTAATATTTATTTTTAATTTTTTATTAGTTTCAATTATTCTTAATTAGTTGTAATTTAATTATGTTTACATTGTTTTATTACTTAATAAATTTAAATTATTAGTATTGTTCATAGTTAATGGTAATTAGGAATAATTAGTAATAATTTTTAATAATTAAGAATAAATATTAATAATTAGTAATAAATACCAATAATTAGGAATAATAACATTATTACATTATTAGTCTATTTTATTATTAATATTAAAATAATATAATTTTTTATATATATACAATTCTTTTTTCATCTATGTGTTTGCTGTCTTCACATGTATTATTTGTATGTGGAGATAGAAAACGCACAGATGAAAGGAGAATTGTATATAAATTAGAAAATTATATTATTTTAATATTAATAATAAAATATATTAATAATGTTATTATTTGTAATTATTGGTAATTATTCCTAATTATTGATAATTATTCATTTAATTACTAATAATTAGGAACAATTATCAATAATTATCAATAATTAAGAATTATTAGTAATAATTAGTAATAATTACCAATAATTAGTAATAATTAGTAATAATTATCAATAATTAGTAATAATTACCAATAATTAGTAATAATTACCAATAAGTAGTAATAATTACCAATAATTAGTAATACTTACCAATAATTAGTAATAATTACCAATAATTACCAATAATTAGTAATAATTAGTAATAATTACTAATAATTACCAATAATTAGTAATAATTAGTAATAATTACTAATAATTACCAATAATTAGTAATAATTAGTAATAATTAGGAATAATTAGTAATAATTAGGAATAATTAGTAATAATTAGGAATAATTAGTAATAATTAGTAATAATTAGTAATAATTAGTAATAATTAGTAATAGTTAGTAATAATTAGTAATAATTAGTAATAATTAGTAATAAGTAGTAATAATTAGGAATAATTAGGAATAATTAGTAATAATTAGGAATAATTAGGAATAATTAGGAATAATTACCAATAATTACCAATAATTACCAATAATTACCAATAATTACCAATAATTACCAATAATTAGTAATAATTAGCAATAATTACCAAAAATTAGGAAAAATTAGGAAAAATTAGGAAAAATTAGGAAAAATTAGGAAAAATTAGGAATAATTACCAATAATTAGTAATAATTAGTAATAATTAGTATTAATTAACAATAATTAGTATTAATTACCAATAATTAGTAATAATTACCTATAATTAGTATTAATTACCAATAATTAGTATTAATTACCAATAATTAGTAATAATTACCAATAATTAGTAATAATTAGGAATAATTACCAATAATTAGTAATAATTACCAATAATTAGTAATAATTAGTAATAATTACCAATAATTAGTAATAATTACCAATAATTAGTAATAATTAGTAATAATTAACAATAATTAGTAATAATTACCAATAATTAGTAATAATTAACAATACTTACCAATAATTAACAATAATTGCCAATAATTACCAATAATTGCCAATAATTACCAATAAATAGTAATAATTAACAATAATTGCCAATAATTACCAATAATTGCCAATAATTAGTAATAATTGCCAATAATTAGTAATAATTGCCAATAATTACCAATAATTGGTAATAATTACTAATAATTCCCAATAATTAGTAATAATTAATAATAAATATTAATAATTACCAATAATTAGTAATAATTATTAATAATTAGTAATAATTACTCATAATTAGTAATAATTACTAATAATTAGTAATAATTACTAATAATTAGTAATAATTACTAATAATTAGTAATAATTAGTAATAATTAACAATAATTAACAATAATTACTAATAATTAGTAATAATTAGTAATAATTAGGAATAATTAGTATTAATTACCAATAATTAGTATTAATTAACAATAATTAGTAATAATTACCAATAATTAGTAATAATTACCAATAATTAGTAATAATTATTATTAATTACCAATAATTAGTATTAATTACCAATAATTAGTAATAATTACAAATAATTAGTAATAATTAACAATATTTACCAATAATTACCAATAATTACCAATAATTACCAATAATTACCAATAATTAGTAATAATTACCAATAATTACCAATAATTGGTATTAATTACCAATAATTGGTAATAATTACCAATAATTGGTAATAATTACCAATAATTGGTAATAATTACCAATAATTGGTAATAATTACCAATAATTAGTAATAATTAGTAATAATTACCAATAATTAGTAATAATTAGTAATAATTACCAATAATTAGTAATAATTACCAATAATTAGTAATAATTACCAATAATTAGTAATAATTACCAATAATTAGTAATAATTACCAATAATTAGTAATAATTACCAATAATTAGTAATAATTACCAATAATTAGTAATAATTAACAATAATTAGTAATAATTACCAATAACTAGTATTAATTACCAATAATTAGTATTAATTACCAATAATTAGTATTAATTACCAATAATTAGTAATAATTACCAATAATTAGTAATAATTACCAATAATTAGTAATAATTGCCAATAATTAGTAATAATTAGTAATAATTACCAATAATTAGTAATAATTAGTAATAATTACCAATAATTACCAATAATTAACAATAATTACCAATAATTACCAATAATTACCAATAATTAGTAATAATTACCAATAATTAGTAATAATTACCAATAATTAGTAATAATTACCAATAATTACCAATAATTACCAATAATTAGTAATAATTACCAATAATTAGTAATAATTACCAATAATTAGTAATAATTACCAATAATTAGTAATAATTAGCAATAATTAGTAATAATTACCAATAATTACCAATAGTTACCAATAATTACCAATAGTTACCAATATTTACCAATAATTACCAATATTTACCAATATTTACCAATATTTACCAATAATTAGAAATAATTACCAATAATTAGAAATAATTACCAATAATTAGAAATAATTACCAATAATTTGGAATAATTACCAATATTTACGAATAATAACATTAGTACATTATTTGTATATTTTATTATTAATATTAAAATAATATAATTTTCTATATTATATACAATTCTCTTTTCATCTGTGTGTTTTCTGTCTCCACATGTAATATTCGCATTCTTTTTCAAAATTATCAACCTACTCGCCAATGGAGAGGTGAAAGTGAATGCAAATATTACATGTGGAGACAGAATGTTAAACACACAGATGAAAGGAGAATTGTATATAGTATAAAACATTATGTTATTTTAATATTAATAATAAAATATACTAATAATGTAATAATGTTATTATTATATAATTAATGTTTATGAAAAAATTATATTAGTATTATTAAAATAATAAAAAATCAATATAATATTAAAATTATCAATATTTGTAACATGTTTTGCTTTATTCTCAATATATTCAATCTTTACTTGAGTGTTTTTTCTAACAAATTATTCAAAACCAGTAATGCTTTTATATTTTATAGAGAAATATGGAACAACGAGGTCGTCAACAATCATTATTAGGTGACCGCATATGGATAAATCAACGTAGAAATCCAAACGGTTCTGGTTTAAATCCAGTATATGTTGAGGGTGTGGAGACTTTTTTATCATTTGCGGCATCAAATTCAGAATTTGTTTCAGAAGGCAAAATAAAATGCCCTTGTAGAAAATGTGCATTGAGAACGTTTGACACGTTTGACAAAGTGGGAGAACATCTCTTGCGTTTTGGTTTTCAACCAGATTATGTTTTTTGGTATCAACACGGTGAACGCAGTTCCAGAGCAGGTGATACCAACTTGATTCCAGATCCATCACGGTTTCAAGATTTAGTACATGATGTTGCAGGTTCATCTGTTCAACATACAGAAACTCCGGCTGATATAGCTTCAAATCCTGAGTTGGCACCGTCTGAATTTTATGAGTTGTTGAAATCTGCTGAGGATGCATTATATCCTGGCTGCAAGATGAGCAAATTAGAAGAAGTTGCAAAATTTATGGCTATCAAATCAGATAATGGAATGTCAAACACCTGTTTTGACCAGATATTTTCTTTGCTGAAAACACTGTTACCCGAAGAAATGTTTTACCTGCAAATTACTATGAGAGTAAGAGGCTGGTTCGAAATTTGGGACTTACTTGTCAGAAGATTCATGCATGTTCAAATGAATAAATTTTATATTCCGGGGAAAATGAGTCGTTGGATAGTTGTCCTACATGTGGGCAACTGAGATATAAAGAAGGACAACACGGGAAGTCTGGTTTTATTCCTGTAAAACAGTTGAGATATTTTCCGCTTACATCTAGACTTCAGCGTTTATTCATGTCTAAGAATACAGCGACAATGATGTCATGGCATAAAGAGAATATTTCAACCGATAAAAGCTTGAATCATCCAGCCGATGGTGATTCATGGAAACATTTTGATAGAGTGCATCCATCCTTTTCTTTAGAAGCTAGAAATGTTCGACTAGGCCTTTCCACTGATGGTTTCTGTCCGTTTGGATCTTATGGTAGTCAATATTCTTGTTGGCCTGTTTTTTTAACTCCGTACAATTTACCTCCATGGATGTTGATGAAGGAGCTATATATCTTTTTGACTTTACTAATTCCAGGACATCTGAAGAAAAATATTGATGTTTATTTGAAGCCATTGATTGATGAATTAAATTTATTGTGGAGTACTGGTGTCAGTACATATGATGTTGCAACGAAACAGAATTTCATACTGAGAGCAGCATTGATGTGGACAATAAGTGACTTCCCGGCTTATGGGATGTTATCTGGCTGGAGTACACATGGTCAGAAATCATGTCCTTACTGTATGGGAGAGAACAAAGCATTTATGCTCATTCATGGAAAGAAACCTTGTTATTTTGACTGTCATCGCAGATTTCTTCCAGCTGATCATCCTTTTCGCAGAAACAGATCTCATTTCCGAAAAGGAACAGTTGAAAGGGATGGACCTCCAAAAATGCTATCAAGTTCGGAGTTAAAATCAGTTTTATTTTCATTACCTCCCATCACTTTTGGTCCCACAATAAACCAACAGAAAATTTCTGGTTTTGGGAAAGAACACAATTGGATTAAACGTAGCATATTTTGGGATTTGCCATATTGGTCTGATCTGTTGGTCCGACACATGTTAGATGTCATGCATATTGAGAAGAACTGTTTTGATAATTTGTTTCATACAGTTTTGGATACGCCAGGAAAGAGCAAAGACAATGTAAATGCACGTTTAGATCTTACCCAATTTTGCAGGCGTCCAGAATTGGAACTATTTGAGAATGTCAGAATAGAAATGTTACTGAAACCAAAAGAAGCTTATACACTGTCTAAAGAAAACCGTTTATTATTTTGTCAGTGGATTGCAGATTTGAGACTTCCAGATGGCTGTGCTTCTAATTTGGGTAGATGTGTAAAGAATGGTCATATTACTGGATTAAAAAGTCATGATTGTCATGTTATAATGGAGAGACTTCTACCCATTGGATTAAGAGGTCTGTTGAATTCTGTGATTTGGGATTCCATAACAGACATGTCTCAATTTTTTCGGTAAATTTGTGCGGCTATGGCAGATTATGATGCTCTAGGAAAACTTGAAAAAAATGTTGTTGTAATTATATGTAAACTGGAAAAAATATTTCCGCCGTCTTTCTTCGACTCAATGGAACATTTGATGTTACATTTTCCATATGAAGCCAAATGTGGAGGTCCGGTACAGTTTCGATGGATGTACCCATTTGAAAGATGCATGCAAAAATTGAAAAGAAAAGTACGTAACAAAGCATCTGTTGAAGGATCTATTGCAGAAGCTTATTTGCAAGAGGAAATATCTTTTTTCTGCTCCCATTATTTTGAATCTGAGTATCCTTCAAAACACAACCGAATGGGACGAAACGAGAGGAATATTGATGAAATCGACAGTCAATTATATATTTTCAACCAGTCAGAGCTTGGTTTTGGTGGAGTTTATGAACGCTGGATTTCAGATGATGAACATCAGAGAGCTCATACGTATGTTCTGCTCAACTGTGAAGAGATGACATCAGTTGTACTGTAAGTGTTTATATCACTTATTCTATCATTTATGTTACAGTAAATAACTTTGTTTTTTATAGGTTGTATGATAATCATATCAAGAAACAAATTCCACAAATTACAGCAGCTGCTCTCGAAGAACGTCGACTGAAAAATTTCTCTCAGTGGTTTCAAAAACTGGTAACATAAATTCTTTATCTTTTAGCAACTCATTCAATGTATAGTTTACTATATTGATAATTATTTCACAAATTTTCAGGTGTCTCGACATGTTGATAAAATTGACAAACAGCTATGTGTATTGAGTAACCCACCTTCCAAACTTGTTAAAACTTATAATGCATATGTGGTGAATGGATTTCGATTCCACACACATGCATATGGGGAATCGAAAAAAACAATGAACAGTGGAGTTATCTTGAGAGGATCTCATCATCGAGAAAAAGAAGTTGACTTTTATGGCATACTTGATGAAATCATTGAACTCTGTTATCTTGGACAACATTACATAACCATGTTCAAATATCGGTGGTTGGATACAGAGAGAGGCGTGCGTGTTCATCCGACTCATGGAATCATCGATATTAAATGTAAAAGTGTTCTCGCAGTAAATAAACCATTCTTATTGGCTCAACAGGCATATCATGTTTATTATGCAAAGTACTGTGCAACATCAAGAGACTTGACTGATTGGTGGAGTATAATAAAAATAAAAATCCGAGACAATCAGTTTAGTCAAAGTGAATGTGATTTCACTGATGTACAAAGAATTGAAGTTTTTCAAGAGAGTACTCAAAATCAATATTTTTTACAAAGAGACATGAGTATCGATGACGAAACCCCACATTTAAGAGTCGGTGATGACGATGATGTTAATGATGTCACATATGAATTTGAAATTGTAAGAGATGAAGCAACTGTAACTCGAATGGATATCGATGATGTTGAGGAGGAATATGAAGATGACATTGACATATATGAAGATGATGATGAAGATGAACACTGATAGCATTCCATGGTATTTATATACAATCATAATATGTATATATGTATATATGTATATATAATAGTAATTATCAATTATTTGCTAACATTAACATTTTCTGTTTCAGATGGACGAGGCCACATTTCGTGAGTTGGCAGATGCTGACCTGACTTTCGATGCGGATGCGTTGCTGACAGATGACCCTCAGCCTGCAGGCGCTCCAGGGAGTACGCGGAGGGGGCGCGGTCTTGCATGATTGATGATTCCTGACCCCGTCCCCGAGCGACGTCCACGTCTTGGGTTTGATCCACGCACACAGAGGTGTGATAACCTGTGTGATAACCTGTGGATTTGACTAAGATTTCATTAATCTATTCACATAATAAATGTTTATTATTTTTTCAGTTTTCTGCATATAGCAGTCGGACAGGGAAACGCTATTTTGCGCAACTATTTCTCTCAGCCGTGGACCACATGGGAGCAGATTCCCATTGATGTGCAGCAGGCCATGTTCGGCCATTGGTTGGTACGTACGTAAATAAATAATTTTTATTTTGAAAATTATTTCATTTCTAACTTGATATTTTGATTTATTTGTAGGGTTTATGGTATCCTATCGAGGATACCATGCGTGACGCCATCCACGAGGCATGGGAGGTGGCCATGCGTGATCGCCTTCGTCAGTTTTTGCACAATTTAAGAAAAGCTGCGATGAAGAAAGCAGGAGTATCAGATTTTGAGGAGTCATGTAGAGCACACCGACCAGAGTATATTTCATCCCATGTATGGGATGGATTATGTGCGCACTGGTTGAGTGGTGCCTTTCAGAGGAGATCATCGGTGGGGAGGCAGAATCGGGGGAGACAGGAGGTGACTCATCGAGCTGGGAGTCGTTCTTTTAGTACTCATAGACAGCATCTGGTACGTACATTATTTATAAATATTTTATATAACTATAAATATTAACAGTTTATTTTTTATTCTTATAGGCTATAGAGCACCCCGATATTACAGAGTACGACGTATATCGGAGGATGTATAGTGATCCTGCTACTAGGGAGCTCAGAGGTGATCGTCAGCATCACATCGTGGTCAGTATTATTTGTTTTCAAGTTTAAAAATTAACTGCATATAATATATTCACAATTTTAATTTTAAATTGCAACTATAGGAGTCATATGAGGCCGCAACGTCACAGGCCCGGCCTGAGAGTCAGGCCGAGTCATCAGATCAGACCACTGCCCGTCAGTTTGATGAGGCGGCATGGATGCAGGCCACCCAGTATGCCTTCGAGAAGGGCCGGGTAGTTGGTATCAGCTCTCGACTGACTCCCGGAGATTATTATGGCAGTGCTGCGATGTCGGCGTCCAACTCGAGAGGAGCTCGTGCATCTTCTTCTACTACACAGTATGAGGATCAGTTGTGATCTCAGACTGCACAGATAGAGAGTCTCCGACAGGAGCAGGAGCAGATGCGTCAGCAGCATGAGGAGGAGCGTCGACGCCAGCAACAGTTGTATGAGGAGCAGACGAGTCGGTGGCAGCAGCAGCATCAGGAGCAGATGGAGTACATGCGCCGACTCACTCATGCTTTAGGGATGGAGTTTCCTCCACCACCATCTGCAGATCCCCCACCTCCCCCCTCCTTCAGATTAGAGTTTGTATTTATGTTATAAAATTTGGGAAATCAAAATATTTTTTTTTTCTATTCTTAGTTTTTGTCTCATTATAAAATATTAATAATATTATATTTTTAAATAACAATATTAATATGAATAATAATATTATTTATATTTTATAATATTAAAAAATATATATATATTAAAATTTTATAATATTATAATTTAATTATATTTTTTGTAATACTTGAATTATTTTAATATTTGAATGTAAAATAATTCTATTATTTTTAAATTAATTAAAATAACTTATTAATATTTTTTTTATTTATGAATTATAATTCTAATATTATTATATTAATTAAATCATTTATTAATATTCTATTATTTTTTATTTTTGAATTATAATTCTATTATTATTATATTAATTAAAATAATTAATTATTTTTATTTGTGAATTATAATTCTATTATTATATTAATTAAAATAATTCATTAATAATTTATTTTTTTTATTTTTTTTATAGTATTTGCGACGGGATACTATGCCCGTCGCAAATACTAGTATTATTAATAGTTTATTATTTTTTTTAAAAATAGTTTTTGCGACGGGACCCGTCACAAATACCTTTTGCGACGGGTCCCGTTGCAAAAAATATTTTAAAAGTTTTTTACAAAAATACGGAATACTATTTGCGACGGGGAGAATGACCGTCGCAAAAAAAGGCTTTAGTGACAGGCCCGTCGCAAATAAGTGTTGTTGCGACGCCGTTTTCAGCAACGGGCTATTTGCGACGGGCCCCCGTCGCAAAAATCCATTTGCGACGGGATCCCGTCGCAAATGCCCCATCGCAAATACCTGTTTTTCTAGTAGTGAAATACCACCCATCCGTACCTCTTCTATTCACTTATCTCAAGCCTTGTGCCTTGACAATATTCTGAAAAAATATATCCTCAATATCCTCCCCCACATCCAAAATCCCCTAGTCTCTTCAAAATACCAAATCATATCCCCTTAGGAAGGCTCTCAAGGAAGTTTCATTCAAGAGGTAAATTCCTCTTTTCTTTTCTTTCTTTTTTCTTTTTTATGTTCATATGTTTTCTTTTCTATCCTTACCTAAAATCATAAAAATGTTATGGAAACTCTATTAACTTACATGTACTTTAATTTTGTTATGATAATAGAATAATTTATTATGATCTCTCCTTTACTATTCTTTTATTTTAATTGTGAAGACACCCTCTGAGATGCATTCATTTACCACATTCAAGGATGATGGGTATTCGATTTCCATTACCGTCCTCAATTATGGTCATGAAACCATTTTTTTGGTTGAAACAGACCATAATATATGTATTATTCCTCATCTTTGGTTTTGGAATCCCTTTTTACACATGGTTTTGGGTTTATAAAATAAAACATTTTCTTTGTGGTCAAAAACTACAAATTAACCCAAAAGGTTTTCACTAAAGTTTTATATAATGATTCAACTTCACTCCAAGTAACCAAATTATATTTTCAACCATGTAACCTTATTGATCTTCAATAATAAAATGTAACCTCAATTCTTGAATAACTCCTTCATCATACATGTTTATACGAACATGAACCGATCATTAAAACCAAGCAAGCAAACAGATCCGAACGATGAAATTGAACCTTATAACCAATCAAAAAGGTCTTGAATGAACATGAAAAGGTTATAATAAATATTTTGAATATATAAGAGGTTCTATAATTATTAAATAATGAACCTATTTTGATTATTCAGGTCATTAATATCAATTGGAGAACACCATCAAACTTAAGGTAAGGGATCCTCTTCATTTCACTTTTATTCAAGAATGTCCTCTATGCTATGACATTTTATGTATAATCCCTAATAACGGGGTATTATTTCTCACCTCCCCCATACTTTTCTCATGATGTATAAGTGATGATAAACCCCATTCTCTCTCAATAATCCCTCTTAATTACACCTGATACCATGTCGATAATCCGTAAGGAATTCTACCCAAACCACCTTTATTTCTTCGGGTTGCTCTTATAGGACCCTAGAACACCTTGAGAGGGGAGGGGCGAATCAGGGTGTCAAATTTTTCTTTTGAAGAGATGGATATTTTTACCACACTAGTAGGAACTTGGTAAACTTGTATGAAGGATATGAAAAGAAAACAAACAATCACATGCAGGGAGATGACACAACAGTTTTACTAGGTTCACCAATAAGGGCTACATCCAAAGAGCATGCACAAAAAATGTGCCGGTTGTACCTAAATCCACTATTGTTCACTAGTTTTTGGATTATAAGGTTCAATAACAGTCACTATATTCCAGGAACACTGCCTTTACAATGGTTCATGGATATCTCACTACGTCCCTCAGATCACTTCCGTTGACTCCCCTAGCCCACTGCCTTGAGAGAAGTCTAACTCAGATTATCGACTTGAAGGCCGCTTCAATAGATTTACATTGAATTCGTTGTCTCTGTTCAGCATGAGACATTACTTTAATCAAAGTCCTGAATTGATGCACTTGAATGCACTAAACCACTGATCCAGATGTTCAGAACATGTAAGCAGCTTACACTGACAATTACCCACAACACCCACCCTGTCCACATACGATCTTACTTTTGCGTGCAAGATTTTCCTTTGAACGCAAGATCCACTATTGGCACACAAGATTTTCTTTTTGCGCAGAAATATTTCATGAAACTAAAACCTTTATGTGAAACTTTTCCTTTTATGCGCAAACTTCAACTTTTACTCACAACTTTGACTTTTCTGTGAAACTTCAACTTTTACGTGCAACTAAAACTTTTAAGCGCAACTTCTAATTTTCCATGAAACATCAAATTTTTTGTGCAACTACAACTTTTATGCACAACTACATTTTCAAGAAATGTTTACATGCATCCGATCTTGGATCTTATCTAAGTCTTCAGCCGCCTCGAATGAGGGGGTCACCTATTATTTATAGGTGTCGCTGAACCCCTCGTGAAAAACCCACCATGTTGTGCAAAAACTCTCATTCTATACACAATGTTTTTCACACAGGAACCATTGTTCATGCACATCTTTGTATTTTTCACACACCTCATGCCTTTTACATTTTTCTAAGTTTTGATCCCAAAACATGCCTTACCCGCAAGTTTCCAAAACACCTACAATCTTGCATGCAACTTCCTTTTACAAACACACATTACTCTATTATCTGATTTTCAGACCTACAAATTTGGAAAACACTGGGAAAAGATGCCACCTTCAATATTGTTGTCCTCTTTAACTGTATGATCCCTTTTCGGGAAAACATCTTAGACTTCTAATGAGGATTGAAAAAAAACACAAACCAAACTCCATTTCTTGCATAGAACGGCCGTGGTTCCAACAATCTCCCCCTTTGGGTTTTTTTGGAAATCACTAGATAAATTCAAAATAGAACCAGATAAATGAAAACCTGAAATGAAAGAATCAACTCAGCCAACACTCTAAGTCTATGTGAGAAATTCTCAGTGTAGAAAAGAAGTGGGGAAGTGTGAATTGGGTTATCCTATTTTTTAATTCTTATATACACCCAAGATATTCTCTTACTATGCCACATATTCATTACATATCTTGAATGTATTCCATATCCTCCTAACATTGAATTCTCATTGTGTCACAGATGCATTATATATCTTGATTGTATTCCTTCTCATCCTTTCACCAAATTCTCATCATGTATTCCTTCTCCTCCTAACACCGAATTCTCATCATGTCACAGAAGCATTACATATCTTGAATGTATTCCTTCTCCTCCTAACACCAAATTTTCATTGTGTAATAGAAGAATTACATATCCTAAATTTATTCCTTCTCCCCCTAACACATAATTCTCATCGTGTCACAGAAGCATTACATGTTCACTACATGTATATTTCCTGAATGTATTCCTTTCTACCCCTTTGACAATAAACCCAAAGACTGGTATAAGTTCATTGAACAGCTCAAAATACCCTTGGATAGTATCTCGCCCATAAACCTATATCACATCCAGAAACATATTAAAAATAGTTAACATAACTGGGGATAGGGGAATTTTGTAACCTCCTTATGCACTAGGATGTGGCTGAACACCGAGGTTTAACCGATGTTTCTCAAAAATAGCCGCTGACAGTGGATTGGTCAGGATATCATCCACTTTCTCATCAGTTCCCACATGATCCATTTTAATCATGCGTTGTTCAAATTTTTCCTTGATAAAGATATTTCTGATTTCAATATGTTTTGTACGAGAATGCTGAATAGGATTCTTCATAAGATTAATTGCGCTCTTGTTATCACAGTGAATCACCATTGGTTGTTTAACATCATCACCAATATCTGTCATTTTTTGCTTCATCCACATTAGTTGATTGAATGCCTTTGTAGCAGAGATATACCCAACTTCAACATTACTAAGAGAAGTACTTTCCCGTTTCTTGCTCAACTATCCAACACATTTCTTCACAATATATAATTCTCCACCACTGGTGGAATTTCTATCCACAACATCTCCAGCCTAGTCAATATCATAAAACACTGATAATTCACCATCTCTTCCAGCAGAAAACTATAACCCATAACTATTAGTACCTTGAATGTACCTCATGATTCTTTTTTACTGCTGTTATATGTTCTTCCTTTAGATTACTCTGAAATCGGGCTGATAAGAATGTTGCAAATACAATATCAGTCTGTGTCACAATTAGGTTAAATACACTTCCAATAATCATCTTGTACATTGTGGGATCTACATAGGTCCCATCCTCATCCTTTACAATTTTGGTTTCAACCGAAATCAGAGTTGACATTGGTTTGGAGTCATGCATATTAAATTTCATAAGCAGCTCTCTTACATAATTTTCCTAAGAAATAAAAGTGAAATCCTTATTTTGAATCATCTTTAGCCCCAAGAAATATCTTAGCTCCCCAATCATAGAAATTTCAAATTATGATTTCATGTGATTGGAAAATTCATCCACTGATCTCTGCCTACTTCCACCAAATATAATGTCATCAATGTAAACTAGAACCATAAACTAATATTTTGGAGAAATCTTCACATAGAGATTGTGATCTACTCCTCCTATTTTGAATTATAGCTTCTTGAGATAAGAATTTAGTTGGGAATTCCATGCTCATGGTGCCTGCTTCAAACCATAGAGATCCTTTTTTAGTTTACAAACCTTTGTTTCATCATTACTAAGAAGAAAACCCACTGGTTGTTTGATGTAGAATTCTTCTTTGAGAACACCATTCAAGAATGTTGTCTTAACAACCATTTGATATACTTTATATCCTATTTGGATTCCCATGGAAAGAAAAATCCTGATTGACTCCATTCTATCCATTGGAGAAAAGGTTTCTTTAATATTAACACCTTCAATTTGTGAATATCCTTTACATACCAGTCATGCCTTGTTTCTGATAACACTTCCATTCTCATAAAAATTATTCTTGAAAATACACTTTGTACCAATCACATTGTGACCTTTGGGTCTCTTGACTAGATCCCATTTCTAGTTCTTTTCAATCTGATCTAACTCTTCATTCATGGATTTCACACATGATTCATCCTTTGCAGCCTCCTTAAATGAGGATAGTTCCACCACTGATAAGAATGAAGATTGTGAATTATTCCCCATTATCCTTATTTGTGTGGGTGCACTCCTATCCCAAATTATGTTATATGAATCAATCTTAGCTCTTTGATTTCTCCCATGCGTTTTAGTCGAATTATCTTCAGACATGTTTTCCTTTTTTGATTCCTCTTATGAGTCGACATCATGATGTGACTCTTCAGAGTTTTTTACACTATATTCTACTTTTGTATTTCTATTTTTTCCAAGTTCATATACAACCTCATATTCAATCTTATCATCATAGGAATTCCCTGAAGCATTTTTGGTTTTCTTTTTAATGATCTTAACATCACTTATTTCCACAATCCTTCCCAAGAGCTTATTGAAACACTTATAGTATTTGATATTCATTCTGTATCCAAGGAATATTCCTTCGTCTACATTGTCACCATACTTCCCTTGATTTCCTTCTTTATTTTGGATGAAACACTTACTTCAAAAAACTCAAGAACATTTAAAAGAGGTATTTCTTCCCGGACACACCTCATATGGTGTCTTTGTCTTACCCATATAAAGACCCGTTCAATTTTGAATGTGAACTGCAGCTTCAACAGATTCTTTCTTGTAATGGAGAGAGATACAACTCTCTATCAGCCTAGTCCTGACCATCTTGTTCACCTGTCGATTCTGATGATCAACTACTCCATTTTGTTGTGGAGTTATCACAATGACCACATCATGCCATATTCCATGTTTCTCTAGGAAATTTTCAAACTCAATAGACGTGTATTACCCTCCATTTTCAGATCGTAGAACTTTGATTGTCCATCCAGTATCATTCTCAATGATCTGGTGATAAGTTTTCATACAATCAAGCACTTTTCATTTCCTATGTATGACTATCACACATTCCATTCTATTGTAACCATCTATGAAAATGACAAAGTACCTTTCTCCATGAATTACAACAACATTTATCAGGCCACATACGTCTACATGAATGAGGTCAAGAAGATTAGATGCTCTTTTCTTCTTTGGATGATAGGAACTGCAGACCATCTTTCCTCGTATACAAGCATCATATTCCTCTTCTTGTTCATGCTTCAGGTTGGGGATATCCATGACTATATTTAGTTTAGATATCTTTTCCATGTCTTTCTAATTGATATTCCCCAATCTTCAATGCCAAATGTTGTTTTATTCTTCAACTATTAGATAGAATATATTCTCTTTACTATCAACCAGATATAAATTTCCATCTGTTCTACATCCTTCCATAAGATAATTTCTTGTATTTCCCTTTATAGTACATCCTTTTGATTGAAATTCACTATAAGTCTTGAGTCACATAGTTAACTCACACCGAGGAGATTGTGATGCAAACCATCCACATAAAGGAATTTAGTTTTCTTGAGCTCTCCATTAGATAGATCATTACTTCCACCACCTTTAATCTTAAAAGTACCATCATTACCAAATATTACTGTTCTATCGACTCTTTTCTTGACATTTGTTAAGAGGTCAACATTCCCCATCACGTGGGATGAACATCCACTTTCAAGAATCTAGGTGCTATTGTTCTTTGTAGATTTGAGGGATACTTCTACAAGATTAGATTTTTCAATTTTCCTCTTTTCTTTACATGAGATATTGGATTGAGTGTAGAACAATGGTGGCCTTTCAATTCTATCTTCCGTGTACTTAGGTTATTCATTTTCATACTCTTCTTCCAAGGGTGAAAACCTGTTTGAGATAGCAACACAGTTTGGTTGGTGAGTATTCACCCGTCTCTGAGTGTTGTATGAAAATATCTTATCATTCATCTACCTAGAGTGTACAAATTTATGGACAATGTTAGAACAATGAAAACAATATCCATAGAAATTATTTATTCTATAAGATGTAAGACATGAATTTTTCCCCTTTGTTGAACTCCTTGATCTTCACCATTCAGACAACTCCTCGCTTCTTCAAAATATGAAATGGTGTGACCCATATATCAACACAACTGACATTTCATGAGAGGATATGTATTATAATTTCTATTTATCCTCATGAATTCTTTCATGGGAGAATATTTTGAATTCCCATCATTTTTAGGAGCTCGAGAAGAACTTTCAGTTCTCCTTTCAGATTGATCGAGGGGTCTCTTCTTCAGCACTTTCGTTGAATTTTCAACATTATCAACTTTTAGATTGCCTTTATTCTAGTCCACTTTCTTTTCAGAATTTGATGTTTTGGAATCATAACAGATTCAATTGTTTCCAATGTGTGTAGTTATTTGATCATTAAAAATACTTTCAACACCATCAGAACCATGCTTGTCACTTACCAAAAATTCTGCATATGAGAATCTTCCAAAATGAATTTTCTTATTTCCATATTTTGTGGTTGATTAACACTCAAGTTTACTCCTAAGAGGAAAAACTTCTTCCTCAAGACCCTCAAAAGTCCTGGACTTCTCACTACTGGAAGATCAGGCTATAGCCACAGTTTAAAACTATGGATATAGGTAATAGCCACGGTTTGAGAAACTGTGGATAAGTTTGGCATGGATATAGTCCTAGACTTATAGACATGTTTTGGAACTGTGGCTCTAGTTATACATCCACGTTTCAAACCATGGTAATAACACTATAGCCACAGTTTAGAACCGTGGCGATACTGAAGGATGGACACAATTTATTTCCATAGTTAGAAACCATGGAATTAGACCTATAGCCATAGTTAAAAACAGTGGCAATAAACCGATATCCACAGTTAGAAACCACTGATATAGGGTTTGAAAAACCATAAAAAATAGCCCCACCCCCTGGATATCCCCCCACCCCCTGCACAGCCCCCCTGGATAGCCCCGTGTAGTAGCCCACCCCCTGGATAGCCCCCTCACCCTACAAAGACCCCCTGGACACCCCCCTACAGACCCATCCCTCCTGGACACCCCCTCCTTCCTAGAAACCCTACATAAAACCCCTCCCCACTCCCATGGACAACCCCCATCCCCCCTACAAAGCCCCCTTCTTGGACAACCCCCCTGCAGACCCCTCCTTCCCTCTTGGACACCCCATACCTCCTAGAAAATGGACACCCCCACCCTACATAAACCCCCTCCCCCCTCCCCTGGATAGACCCCCTCCCCCTGCAAAGCCCCCCTGTAGAACCCTCCCTCCTGAACACCCCCTGCAGCCCCTCCCTACTAGACACTGGACACCCCCACCCTACATAAACCCCCATCCCCTCCCCTGGACAACCCCCCTTCCCCCTGAAAATCCCACCTCCTGGACAACCCCCCCTCCTAAACACCCCCTACAGACCCCTCCCTTCTAGACACTGGACACCCCACCCTACATAAACCCCCTCCCCTGGACAACCCCCCTGAAAATCCCCCCTAGACAACCCCCCTTCAAATCCCCCCTCCTGGACAAACCCCCTCCTGTAAACCCCTCCCTCCAGGACACTGGAAACCCCCCCCACCCTACATAAACCCCCCTCCCCTGGACATCCCCCTCCCTCATGGACACCCCCCTACAACCCCCTTCCCTTGGACACTGGACACCCCACCCTACATAAACCCCCTCCCCCTCCCCTGGACATCCCCCCTCCCTCCTGCAAAGCCCCCCTCCTGGACAAACCCCCCTCCTGGACACCCCCTGTAGACCCCTCCATCCTAGACACTGGACACCCTCACCCTACATAAACCCCCCTCCCCTGGACAGCCCCCTCCCCCTGTAAATACCCCCCCTGCACAGCCCCCCTACAAAGCCCCCCTTCTGGACAACCCCCCCTCCTGCAGACCCCTCCCTCCTGGACACCCCCTCCCCCTGCAGACCCCTCCCTCCTGGACACCCCCCTCCACCCTCACTCCGGGACACTGGACACCCTCCCTCCTAGACACCCCCTTCCACCCTTTCACACCCCCTTCTCTCCCCCCTCGCCTGACCCCTCCCTCCTCGACACCCCCCTGCAATATCCTATGCATTCCAGAAAAAAACAGGTCACCTGCATATTCAAATCCTCTCCTTCCAAAAGAACAAAGGTCCTGTATAAATGAGAGGAAGCCTCATGGCGGAACACCTAACTCATCCCCCCTCACCCAGCACACCCCCTTCCCCTTTCCCCCCACCTGCACACCCCTCCTCCTGTCCCCATCACACCCCCTTCCCCCTCCCCCTGCACACCCCCAACCCCTACACCCAGTACACCCCCTGCCTCCTTTCCCCCACCTGCACCCCCTCCCCTACCCCCACCACACACCCCCTGCCCCCACCTGCACACCCCTCCCCCTACCCCCCACCATGCCCCCCACCTGCACACCCCCTCCCCCTTCCCCCGACACACCCCCTGCCCCCTGCCCTCCCTGCCCCCAGCCCACCCCACACACCCCCTGAAGGAGTTTAGCATGAAGGAAAAATTATTGATACAACTATTCTTATTCCTGAAAAAAGGCCAATTTTGACTATGCCTAGTGTTTAAACTGCACAAGGAAGAGCTATACCATAGGTGAAGCATCAGTCAATGGATCCAATTATCCTTGGATCACTTGCTGATAGATATAGAACTCATAATGTGGTTATGGAAGCCGTTGAACATTCTCATACACCACCTATACTGTCAACACCTCCTATTGTGCATGAGTATTCACCCTCTATTAGTAATATGGCATCCCACCTTTTTAATAAATAACTTTTCATTACATTTTACATATATAGGATCTTTAAAGTCTAGTGTCTTGGAAATCAGGAACAATAAAACTTGAATACAACATAATTTTTTTTTCTAAACCACTTGTAGGGATTCATCATATGTTCATACTACGTACAACTACTTCATCTCATATCCTAGAGACATACATCAAAGGAAAGGGTGAGCAGAAGGCCCACTAAGGGTAAACAAGGGAATCAGTTTACTTGTGTTAACAATAAGAACTTGAATAACAACATAAAGAAATGAGCAATAGAAGTATAGGAATATCATAATAAAAATAACTTGGAAAATAACTTGAATATGTGGCTTCAACATTTCATTTATACATTCATGAACATATCACCAAGGTCCATCCCCAAGTTGTCATAAAAATTACCAAGTTTATTCACCAAGGTATCATGAAACTTATCATCTCTAGAGATTAATTATTTACCCAATGAATTGGAGAGATATCAAGTCTCACAATTAATATGTCTTTACTTTCATGTGAGACACATATATCATAATCAAAAATTTCATAAATAACCCAAATGGAATCAAAGAAATGGGTTTCATGTCAAAATCGTGATGTTTAAAAAGAGCTTAAAAATAAGATCGTTATGTCATTTATAAACCATGGAAAGGGAGTGAGGGTTATATGTATGTTAATTACAGAATCAAATATATAATTTTTATATATTTATGAACACCCATATAAATTAAATAGGTCTGGGTATTCACATAAATAAACAATAGAATTTCTTGAGAGAAAGAGATAGAAATTTTGAGATGAAATTTCCACAGCATAACGACTATATAACATGGTTTTAGAAAACATTGAAAAGAGAGGGTACAAGGGTCAACCACTAATAAATAATTCATAATACATTATAGGTACTTAATAATATCATGTTATGGATATTTTAATGACATACCACATGAAAAGAAAACATGAAAGAAAAGAGAAGATGCGATTTCTTTTACGAGAAATTCGGCAGCCTAACGACGTCACTTAAAAATTTAGAAAACAAATTGATGAGAGAATAAAGGGTATCTCAAAAATTTGATGTGAAATGGATAGAAATGAGAACATATAAGAACATAACCTCAACATAAAGAGATGGAAATTATAAGGCACAACGTAAAGGAAGTCATGACTTAAAAGGAGGGTGAAAGGATCCCTTACCTTGAAGAGTAACTTCGAAATCTTGATGTTAGGGACCTTGAGAGGCTTGAGGGCACTTTGGGAGGAATACTTGGGTGGTAAAGAGACCATAAATTCGTTTAGGAGGATTTTTAAATGAAATTAATGAGGGAATGACTTGGTATTTATAGAAGTGATGGGACAAGTCATTAATGGCCAAAGGACTCCTCATCGGTGGTATTGGCAAAACCATGGGCTTGCCCTTGGTATTTGACCATGGTATTGGCCACTTGGGACACCTAATACCTTATCTTACTATTCATAAGTAGACCATAATTATTACATAATTATTACATCCTTAATTATGTCATTAAACACCTGAAACTAAAAACTGTATTTTCACTATTCACCAAAAATTCATTTTTTTCAAAAAAATCCCCAAAAATCACCTTAACCTAATATCAATGATCTGAATTCAAAAATGAACTCCATTTTATAAAAATAATTTTCCCAATAATTTTAATTTAATCTTTAATTAAAAAACACTATTCACCTAAAAAAACTAATACTTGACTAATAATTTTTGAAACAGTTATTTACCTATTTTATTGAATTACATTACTTAATCAAGGTGCCTAAATTATATCAATACTTTCTTAAGTGAGGTTACTTAATCCATTTGGTCACATTATTAATCATAAGCGTAAAATCACTATTCATAATTTACTATTCATCAAAAATTATGTTGATCTTATTAGACTCTAAATTTCTTACTGAACATAACTATAGAAGACCATTTTTTGAAAATCATTACACATTATTAAATATTTAAGGTTTACATAAATATTTTAAAATATCCTTTTTTTTCAAGCATCAATAATATACATACTATATTTATCCGGACATTTGAAAACTCACAAAATTCACCATAAGAAGAAATCACAATTTTTATTTATATCAAAGGATTACATAAGGCTGCTAAGGTCTCGTTACATAGCCCCTTATAACACGAGCATAGGAACTAAGTGTAAAGTGTACTAAGGTGATAGAATCTTAGGGTGGCTCGGCCAACATTTCCCAAGTGGTGATTTCTATTAGCTTGAACTTCTCGTGAAGGTGATTCCATTCCAGCTTCACACGATAAAGTTCAGCTTGTGTTTGGTCCAGAACAAAGCCCAATGGTGCTACCTTCTTCCTGAGTTCTGTCAGATGGGCTTCGATCGGCTCGAGACTACTGGATGGGGCCATTGAATCTTCTTTCTGTATTAATTAACCAAGATCACTTTTATTTATAAAAAAATTGTAACGTTATGAGTTTAGCTTCTAACGGTCATATTGACCAATGGTCATATAACAGTCGAAACCCAACGATCTCATTTAATTATACTCACTTCATTAATCAAAGAATATAGTTTTGTTGAGTATAAAAATAAAATAACACACAAAATTTAGGAAGAAAATATTAATAAAAGTTCGGGTAGTTACATTCATCCCCCCTTAAGAAATTTTGTCCTAGAAATTTTTAACTCATACCATCAGAGGAGAAAAGGTGTGGGTACTTCTGCCTCATATACTCCTCCGGTTCCCATGTGGCTTCTTCATATTTGTGGTTCCTCCACAGCACCTTAACAAGGTGAGTTGTATTGTTGCGTAGAACCTTGTTTCTACGATCCAAGATCTCCACCGGCTTCTCCTCATAAGAGAGGTCATGTTTCAGTTGTACCACCTCTGGGTTTATTACATGTGAAGGGTCAGGAATGTACTTCCTCAAGAGGGATACATGGAAGACATCATGAAATTATGCTAGATTTGGAGGAAGTGCAAGCCGATAGGCCACTGCTCCCATGCAATCAAGGATTTCATTGGGGCCAATGTACCTATGTCTGAGCTTCCCTTTCTTCCCAAACCTCATGACTCTCTTCCAAGGTGAAATTCGAAGAAATACCTTATCACTGACATCAAAATCCAAGTCCCTTTGATGGTTTTCAGCATAAATCTTTTACCGACTCTCAACAGCCTTAATGTGTTGTTGGATGGAATGAACTTTTTCTATCATCTCTTGCACAAGATCAATCCCAAGAAGATTTCTCTCACCAGCTTAATCCCAATAAGTAGGAGTTCTACATCACTTCCAATATAGAGCTTCATAGGGTTCCATTTGAATGCTTGAGTAGAAGCCATTGTTGTAAGAGAACTCAACTAAAGGGAGATGTTGATCCCATCCACCATTAAATTCCTTTGAGAATGTTCTCAGCATGTTCTCAAGTGTTTGAATAGTCCTTTCAGATTGTCCATCAGTTTGGGGGTGATAGGCCGTACAAAAATTCAATTAAGTGCTCAGAGAATCTTGAAGACTTCTCCAAAATTTTGATGTAAACCTTGGATCACGATTATATATGATAGAAAGTAGAACTCCATGCATCCTTACCACTTCCTTCACGTAAATCCTGACAAGTTGATCAAGAGAGAAATCTTCCCGAATGGAGATAAAACGGGCAGTCTTGGTGAGACGGTCCACAATTACCCATATCACATTGTTTCCTTTGTAAGTTCTCAGAATAATTGTGACAATGTACATAGTGATATTGTCCCACTTTCATGCTAGTATGGGTAGTGGTTGCAATACCCTTTTAGGAAGTTTTCGCTCTGCCTTCACTTGCTGACATACTAGGCACCTCGAAGTGTAGTCAGCAATCTCTCTTTTCATATTATCCCACCAATAATGATCATGAAGGTCCCTATACATTTTTTTTGCTTTCAGGATATATAGAGAAAGTAGAGCTATGAGATTCATCCATCAAATCCTTCTTTATTTCTGGAATAGATGGAACACATAGTCTTGTATGAAATTTCAGTACACCTTCTTGATAAATATTGAGCTCAGTAAACTTACATCCTTTATAGCCTCAAACTTTTCCTGCAACAAAGGATCTTATTTCTATGATTTCTTGATCTTCTCTAGTAATGATGGTTAAGAAATCATTTGGGTTATGGTTGATGATGTCCCTTCCCTAATAATTCCTATGTCCAATTTTACTAGGTCATTGATAAATGGATCTCTTTGAATCTGCATCATGGAAATAATAACTGGGTCTTTCCTTCTTAATGCATCATCGACTTTGTTTGCTCTTCTAGGATGATAATGAATTGAACAATCATAGTATTTAAGAAGTTCCAACCATATCCTTTGTCTCATGTTCAATTCCTTTTGTGTGAATATATACTTCAAACTTTGATGGTCTGTGTATATATCACATTTCTCCCCATAAAGATAGTGCCTCCATATATTCAGAGTAGAAACAACTGCAACCAACTCCAGATCATGCGTAGGATAATACTACTCATGAGTCTTCAACTTTTGAGATGCATAAGTAATGACCTTGTCATTTTTCATGAGGAATCACCCAATCCCTTTTAGAGATGCATCACTAAAAATAACGAATCCTTCTTCACTTGAGTGTAGAGTTCACACAGGTGTAGTAACCAATCTCTTCTTCAGCTATTGGAAACTTTCCTCACAATCCTTTGTCCAGATGAACTTGACCACTTTTCGAGTTAACTTGGTTAATGGATTAGAAAGTTGTGAAAAGTTTTTCACAAACCTCCTATAATATCCTGCTAATCCAAGAAAACTACGAATCTCAGTTATTGTTGTAGGTTGAGGTCACTTCTCTACAAATTTTGTCTTTTCAGGGTCAACTATGATTCCTTCATTGGTTACAATGTGCCCCAAGAAAGCAACTTATTGTAACCAAAATTCACATTTGCTGAACTTCCCAAAAATCCTCTCCTTCCACAGAGTTTGAAAAAATATCCCTTAGATAATCCTCATGCTCCTTGAAAATTTTGGAATATATCAGAATATCATTAATAAAAACTACCACAAAGTTATCAAGGTAGTCCTTAAAGACTCTATTCATCAGATCCATAAAAATAGCAGGTGCATTAGTCAGTCCAAAGGGCATAACAACAAACTAATAATTCCCATATCTTGATCAGAAGGATGTTTTTAGAATATCTTCTTTCTTCACCCTCAATTGATGATAACTAGATCTAAGATAAATCTTAGAGAAGAATTGAGCCCCATGAAGTTGGTCAAATAAGTCATCAATTCTTGGAAGAGGGTATTTGTTCTTTACTATGATCCTGTTCAATTCTCAATAATCAATGCATATCCACATCGATCCATCCTTATTCTTCACAGAGAGAACAGGTTCAACCCAAGGAGACACACTTGGTCAGATAAACCCCTTCTCTAAAAGATCTTGGAGTTGTTTCTTCAATTCCTCCAACTCCACATTTTCCATCCTATATGGGGTCTTTGATGTTTGATGAGAACCAGGTATGAGCTCAATAGAGAACTCTACATCTCTTTCAGGGGGAGGTCTAGGAAACTACTTAGGAAATACATCAACATATTCCTAGATGACGGGGACACTTTCTATCCTTAAACTCTCATATCCTTCTCTTTTTCACCAATCAACTCCATAAAGAAGGATATAGGGGGTTATTTTAGACAAAGATCAGGTTGAGATATCTCTCCTTTGAAGATAACTGTAGGTTTTTGATTCAAGACTACTGATATTTCCTTGCTTCTATAATTGATCTTAGTATTATACAATGAGAGCCAGTCTATCCCTAGTATAATGTCAAATTACAGCATAGGAATGACTACTAGATTTGAGATAAGATTGTGCTCACTAAAGTAAATACTAGAGTTTCTAAACACTGATGATGATTGGATAGTCCCACCAAGAGTCTTGACTAATAACTCCACTTTTAGAAAATTGGGGGTTGATTCTAAATTCTTTGAAAAATTGGAGGAAATAAAGAAATGCGTAGAACCAGAATAAAAAAAAGTATTTTCTAGCTTTGAGAGGACAATGAGAGTACCTGCTACCACATAATTCGGAGCTTCAACATCAGCTGTCCTGATAGAAAAAGCACAGCCTTGATCCCCTGGCCTTTGCTGAGGCGGATGGTGGTACCCCTCCACTGCCCTCAGATTTGGACAGTGATTAGAAAAGTTCCCACGTTGTCCACACTTGAAGCACTGGACATCAGGTAGGGCCTACACCATCTTCCCCTTATCATTTGTTTTTGGAAGTTGAGGTTTCACCTCACCGTGACAATTACTCACAATGTGGCCATCTCTACCACACTTGTATCACTTCCCACTCCCGAGCAGGCAGTTCCTTGAATGCTTATTCCCACATTTATTACACGTGGGAAGTTGTACTTTCTTTCCTCCTCTTCCTAGATCGAATCTCCTCCCTAAGATTGTCTCCAAAAATCTCTTCTTGTCATTTGATTTATGAGACCACTATGTCTCACCAAACTCTAGATCGACCTTCATCGCAATCTGTATGATATCCTCATAGATATCACAGTCTCATTTGGCTAGATTATTCTGAAGATGAGGTCTCAGTCCACCAAAGAATCTATCAACCTTAAAATTTGGATCCATGACAAAGCTATAGGTATATCATGAAAGCCTTGTGAAGTTCATCTCGTAGCTTTTCACAGATTCATTATCCTTCTGCTTTAGCTCGAGAAACTACTTCTCCATTCTTGTTCTCATGGAATGAGGGAAATACTTACTGAAAAATATCCCTCTGAACTCTTCCCACTCCATAGCTTCAACTTCCACTCTTTTCCTCATGTTTTTGATCAGTTCCCACCACTAACCAGCTTCTCCTTCTAAGAGATAGACTACCAGGGTGACCTTCTCTTGCTTTGAACAACAGAGCACAGAAAAGATCTTTGCGATGGAGCTGATCCACTGCTCAACAATTAATGGGTCAGTCGATCCATTGAAGGTTAGTGGTCGTTGACACATAAAGGACTCAACAGAATGTTGTTCCCTTCACAATGAGATTAGTCTCTCAGTTTGATTCAAGTTATTTCCCATAACCCGAGTCCGTTGGTTCATCATTCACATGAATGTTTCAATTTAGGCTTCCATCGGAGGGCCGTCAGTGCATGGTCCATTATCGTCACCATTTTCATGGTTCCTACTATTGCCTGCCATTTTTCTGAAAGAGTAAAACCTTAGTGAGAAAATTATTTTATTTATGAATCCTTTAACTATAAAGGATTTTATGTCTTAAAACTTTATGCTTAAACAATTACATTTCTCTATAATTCCTTCAAAATGATTCATAAAAAGCTTGCGATTAACCAAACATATCCCCGGAGAGTGTCATAACCAAGAGTGCAACAAGGCCCATTTTTGTGAACCAGTTCCCATTCGAGTCTAGCTCAAAACGGTGTTTTTGGGTTTTACCCCTATGTACATATGTGCTAGAGCCGGCTCTACCTGCTCGTATCCAGACATGGATGTATTTGTTTGATAAACCACTAACTATATACTCACCGAAATACCAAGAAATTTTCCTATATTTAAACTTTTATATAGGGTTATTCTTAAAGTTTTCATATCCTAATTTCCATAAATAACTAAACTATCCTTTGATACCAACTATGGCATCCCGCCTTTTTAATACATAACTTTTCATTACATTTTACATACAGAGGATCTTTAAAGTCTATTTTCTTGGAAATCAGGAACAATAAAACTTGAAGACAACATAAAAAATTATTCTAAACCACTTGTATGGATTCATCATAGGTTCATACTATGTACAACTACTTTATCTCATATCCTAGAGACATACATCAAAGGAAAGGGTGAGTAGAAGGCCCGGTAAGGGTAAACAAGGGAATCAATTTACTTGTGTTAACAATAAGAACTTGAATAACAATATAAAGACATGATCAGTGGAAGTATAGACATATAATAATGAAAATAACTTGGAACATAACTTGAATATGTGTCTTAAACATTTTATTTATACATTCATGAACATATCACCAAGGTCCATCCCCAAGGTGTCATAAAAATTACCAAGGTTATTCACCAAGGTATCGTGAAACTTGTTATCTCTAGAGATTAATTCTTTACCCAAGGAATTGGAGGCTTATCAGGGTTCACCCTTAATATGTATTTAATTTCATTTGATCCACATAGATCATAATCAAAAATTTTATAAATAACCCAAATAGAATCAAATAAATGGATTTCATGTCAAAATCGTGACGTTTAAAAAGAGCTTAAAAATAAGATCATTATGTCATTTATAACTCATGGAAAGGGAGTGAGGGTTATATTTATGTCAATTACAGAATCAAATATATCATTTTTATATACTTATTAACACATATATAAACGAAATAGGTCTGGTTATTCAAATAAATAAACAATATAATTTCTTGATAGAAAGAGATAGAAATTTTGAGACGAAATTTCCGCAGCATAACGACTATATAACATGGTTTGAGAAAACATTGAAAAGAGAGGGGACAAGGGTTAACCCCTCATAAATAATTAATAATACAGTATGGGTACTGAATAAGGTCATGTTATAGATATTTTAATGACATACCACATGAAAAGGAAACATGAAAGAAAAGAGAAGATGTGATTTCTTTTACGAGAAATTCGGCAGCCTAACAACGTCACTTAAAAATTAAGAAAAAAAATTGATGAGAGCGGAAAGGGTATCTAAAAAATTAGAAATGAAATGGAAAGAAATGATAACATATAAGAACATACCATCAACATAAAGAGATGGAAATTATAAGGCAAACATAAAGGAAGTCATGACTTAAAAGGAGGGTGAAAGGATCCCTTACCTTGAAGAGTAACTTCGAAAGATTGATGTTCAGGACCTTGGGAGGCTTGAGGGAACCTTGGGAGGACTCATTAGGAGGTAACTAGACCAGAAATTCGTTTAGGAGGATTTTGAAATGCAATAAATGTGGTAATGTCTTGGTATTTATAGAAGAAGTGAGGGGACAAGTCATTAATGGCCATGGGACACCTCATCGGTGGTATTGGAAAAACCATGAGCTTGACCATGGTATTTTCCCATGGTATTGACCACTTGGGACACCTCATAACTTATATTACTATTCATAAGTATACCAGAATGATTATATAATTATTACATCCTTAATGATATCATTAAACACCTGAAACTAAAAACTGTATTTTCACTATTCACCGAAAATTTATTTTTTTCATAAAAATCCCCAAAAATAACCTTAACCTAATATCAATTCTCTGAATTAAAAAATTAAATCCATTTTACAAAAAAAAATTTCTAAATATTTTTAATTTAATTTTCAATTAAAAAACACTATTCACTCAAAAAAACTAATACTTGACTAATAATTTCTAAAACAGTCATTTACCTATTTTATTGAATCACATTACTTAATCAAGGTGCCTAAATTATATCAATAATTTCTTAAGTGAGGTTACTTAATCCATTTGGTCACATAAATAATCATAAGCATAAATCACTACTCATAATTTACTATTCAGCAAAAATTAAGTTAATCTTATTAGACTCTAAATTTCTTAATGAACATAACTGTAGAAGACTATTTTTTGAAAATAATTACACATTATTAAATATTTAATGTTTAAATAAATATTTTAAAATATTATTTTTTTCAAACATAAATAATATACATCCTATATTTATCCGGACATTTGAAAATTCACAAACTTTACCATAAGAAGAAATCTCAATTTTTATTTATATCAAAGGATTACATAAGGCAGCTAAGGTCTCGTTACATAGCCCCTTATAACACCAGCATAGGACCTAAGTGTAAGGTGTGTTAAGGTGATATAATCTTGGGCGGCTCAACCAACATTGCCCGAGTGGTGATTTCTATTTGCTTTTACTTCTCATGAAGGCGATTCCATTCCAACTTCACACGACGAAGTTTAGCTTGGGTTTGGTCCAGAGAAAATCCCAATGGTGCTACCTTCTTCCTGAGTTCCGTCAGATGAGATTCGATTGGACCGAGACTATTGGATGGGGCCATCAAATCTTATTTCTGTATTAATTAACCAAGATCACTTGTATTTATAAAAAATTGTAACGTTAAGAGTTTAGCTTCCAATGGTCATATTGACCAGTGGTCATATAACAGTCGAAACCCAACAGTCTCATTTAATTATACTCACTTAATTAATTAAAGAATATAGTTTTGTTGAGTATAAAAATAAAATAACACACAAAATTTAGTAAACAAATATTAATAAAATTTCAGATCGTTACAAGTAATATCTCATAAAGTTATAAAATGTAATCTTTTGCCTCTAATATTCTAAATTAGTTTGATAATATTTGAGGAGATTATAATGAGATGAAATAGTAGTTAAAATTTAATAATTATGAGATTAGAGAACTTAATAAGTCCTCTCTACCCAAGGTTGATTTTGATAAGTTGGTTGGGTTAATGACTACCCAAAAAAAGTTGATCAGGAGTATCCAAACATTCCATACTATTCAAAAAGTTGTTTTTGAAGTAAGTTTCAAAGAGCTTAAGGATGTGAATGGTATAGTTAGATATTTAAAGGATGTTTATACTACCAAATCTGAGTTCAATGATCTTGGTGTTAGGGTTTTATCTCAAAAGTACATGTTCCAAAATCTTTCAATGGTGCAATTAGAAATGTCTCAAGATGTTCTTGATGAGGTTAAGTCTTTCAGGACTGAAATAAAGGGAATCATGAACACTTTATAAAGTGTTGTATTAAGCTAGTTTGAGTTCATAAAAATGTTTCAACCCTATATAACTTCCACCACAGAACATTCAGTTGTTCTTGTTTTTTAGAGTGGAGTTGATCAATTTCTCTCAAAATTGAATTATGTATCCTTACAGATTCAGTCCCTATAGTGTGATATGTTCACACCATTCCTTATGAAATATTTCAAGAGGAATATTATGGTTGAGTTCCATGATACTAGAGAAAATGTAAGGAAGCTTGGTATTGGAACTAATAGATCCGTAAAATTAAGCAGTGGTATTTTATAATGAATTTGATGGGAAGTTGATTGAGATCATGAATGTATCTAAGGATGATCAATGTATGGTTTTTAGATCTCTTGTTCTAGTATCTATAAACTACTAGCATTTGTTAACATCTTTGAACAAGGTCTATAAATAAGTTCAAGGGCTATATTCATATTCTTCCTTGACAAAGCTAGTGGCTATTAAAAAACCATTTTTTAAAACAATAAAGCAATTATAGAAACAAGTTTTTAAAACAATCAGGAAATTATAGAATTCAAATTAATGGTTTAGGCACAGGGAACCTACCTAAACCTCAAGGCACGTTTCTTTTGACGATGAAAACTTGAATATTCCTTTTTTCCGCTTCCATGTATATGCAAATTCACATATATTTAATAACACCTAGCCCATATGTACATATTTTCATGGCCAAATATGTACAAGGGGGTCCTTAGATATATTTTTATACTTGCATATACCCCTTTACACTTACACACATATGCATTTTTCATATATATATATAAGCAAACCTATCACCAATATATATATTAATACTTCCATGAGTGAATATATATAAAGGGGGAACTTATATATGTATATGTCTACCTATGCATACACATGTAAGCCTTCATCAATGACGAGTCGAATCGGCCTCAATGAAATCCAAAACGCCCTACAAAAATATAAGAAACCCAAAAATTACAAATTCCCTAATTAAAATTGGGCCAAAGAATAAAAATGGAATAAACCATACCCAAATATGATGTTGAACTCACTGTCATCGATGGTGGTGGATAGAACCGGCCTCATCATAAGAAACCACCTATAAGAAAATAGTGAAAAAAATGAGATATAATGAATTCTTATATATATATGTGATCAATGTGTTAACTTTACATGATAAATGATACATGAATCAATAACCAACATTGAACAAATAATATTGATATTGACATGTACATCCCAAAACTAAATAACATGATCATTAATAAACCTCTATTTTTCAAACATCACCTTCAATTTCCTATTCAAAAATCAAAAATCACCAAAATATGGGAATAAAGTAAACTTCCATCAGTACTTAAATGCAAGAAATAGGGATTAGACATTGTTATTAACCTAAAAAATCCATTTCTTGCATGTATAAAATACCTAAAACTCTAATTCCTATATCCTTATTGATTTTCTATATTGAAACCTCATTTTTTAGCATGTTCTTCTTCTGTAATTCACATTTATTCTTAGTTTATATAGTTTTATCAATTTTATAAAGTAGAGAATTTTCCTTCTTTTATTATTACTCAATCCCCTAACCCTCCCTGCACCCCCACCTCCCCCTGTACTAGCCTCCCCCCAAACCAGTCCAATCCCCCACAACCATCCACTACCCCCTCCCCCTGCACCACCCCCACCCCATCCCCTAGCCTACACCAGTCCCTAGCCTGCACCAGCCCCCAAACCCCTGAACCATCCCCCCTAACCCCCCTGCACCACCCCTACCGCTTCCCCTGAACCACCCTCACCCCTTCCCTTGTACTAGACTCCCCCAAAACCAGTCCCCTCCCCCCCAAAACTAGCCCCCCAATGGGTCCCCTCCCCCCAAACCCAGTCCCCTCCAACCCACCTCCCTAACCCCCTCCCCCCTACACCACCCCCAACCCCCAGCCTGCACCATCCCCCTAACCCCCCTTGCACCACCCCCACCCCTTCCCCTGAACTAGCCTCCCCTTCAAACCAGTACCTACCCCCAAAACCAATCCCCCCAACCCCCTCCCCCTACACCAGCCCCCCAACCCCTAGACAACACCAGCCCCCCCAACCCCCCCAATTCTCTCTACTTATATTATGCTATAAATATGAATATGATCTAAATTGTTCTTATTCCTAGTGGTATATGTTTTAATGTATTTGGGGATTACCTACTCAGTTTCATGTCTGCGTAGTATCTTTTATTTTATTCCATTCGCTACTCTGATATTACATCTAGTTTGGGTTGTATTGTATTTCATTAAATGCATCATATATAACTAGTTGTCTTTGTTTCGTATTCAGTAGGTCATTCTCATCTCTAGGAAAATCATCCCCCAATGATCTAGTATTCCCCTAGACCATATTTATAGACTTTGATGTTTTGGGGATTCCACCTAAGGTTAATAACACCTCTTCGCATTCCCAATCCAATAGGTAAGAGGAAGGATGTTACACTAGTGGGAGGGAACTTTATTACACATATGATAGATAACCTCATCATCTTTGTGGCCTCAATCCCACTATCATCATTGTTACAATTATATTTGATTGATTTTCATCTTCTACTTATGTTGGGCCTATTTATATTGATCGAGAAATAGTATGAGTGGGCACCCGAGTACACTATTATTGAGAGTGAGGATCTGTCTCCAGGAACTTTAGGATATAGGATCACCCAGAAAGCGACTAAAAAGGGGGTATCTATTTCCCAGGCCTAACCATATTCACCCACTCTCACTTTGGAGGTGTGGTTTCACTACTTGGATGCTTCTATCCAGTTCCATATTGATCAAATTCATATTCTATTATAGGGCTATGGGTTATTGTTCACCGAGCCACTAGTCCACCAATTTTATATCCCTAAGACCTCCCTAGCCTTGTTTCCTTCCATTGACTTGTCACCCCCTATCCCTATTTTTACTGAAATCAGTGTCCTGACAAGAAAAAACTATATTCAAATTCCAATTGATATCAGTATCCTGACTGCCCAACATGAGTATTTGCTGGCTTACCAAAGTAAGGGGAAGGGACATGCCACCAAAAAAATGTGAAGAGAATTGCTTTTTTAACCATAATACCGAAACTAGAATATATTTTTAGATTATAAAGGTACTTAATGAGTATACCTAAACATAAACTCCAACACAGAACACAACTACAATGTAGAGTTCCCTAGTAGTATATGAGCAGGCTGCACCCAGTACCCCAGAATTATTCACCATCTCCAAAACTACAACATTAGGAGATAAGAAATATATATATATAAGGTTTATAGTATTGACAAATTATTCACCATCTCCAAAAATCTCTTAAATCATAGCTAACATTCTGTAAGAATAACAATATATATTAGTATCCTCTAGAAGTGCATCCATCCCCTCCAGATCAAGTGGTATGTTCACGAAGACCTTTATAGCTGGAAACCAACATGATTGAACTAACACCACAGCCACCACCAATTCTTTATGGGCCATGAATGATAGTGAAGGATAATTTAAATAAAATGAACACTCACCTATATCTTCATAAGTGGATACATACTCTTCCAAGTGAGCATTGCATGGACCTGCTTATTTTTGAAAAATTATAATGTGTTGCCAGAATATTCCAATGAATGAAAGGAGTGAAGTTCCACATATAATAGAGGATTCTAGGGTAGATTACCTTGAAAATATAGTTTAATTCCATTCCTGTTCCCTTCTAGGTAATTCTCACTGGAAGGTACTAAAGCTAAAATGGTTCTTTCCAAAGTGGAATAACCCCCCTCATCTGGGATAATAGAACTGGGAATTCATTATTATTGGTCTCCCAATTTCCACGAAACAATTCTCCAATAACTCTATCATGGAGATAATATTTAGGGGATAGAAGTAGTATCTGTTCATAAGTATCCTCCTACTATATGAACAAAAACATAAAGGAAATCAATACAGTTTGAATGGAATCATGTCCCTTTAAACATAACGATGAGATCAGTCTTCCCACTACCTATATGGGATAGCCAAAATCGATCACGAACATTTGAAGTGAGTTGAGAACCACCACTCAGGGAATGAAATATGAATATAGAAACTGAACATTAAATAAATATGATGAAGGTATGCATATAATGTATCATTTTTTATAAACAAATTATAAAGGTACTTGATTCAAAAGTGCATACCTGGGGATCAACTATCCAACCATGATACAGACCAATGTCCTGAAGATCGAATATTTCACACTCAAGAGTAAACTTTAAATCATTAATTCTGTATGAATGGTGTATTCCAAGTAAATTTGATTAAAACCACAACAAATTCTTAATAATTTCTTGAAAAAAATGGTATAAAATAATCATTACCTTCTGAATTTTATATTCACATCAATCCCAGTTGCAAGTCGTGGGAGAAAATCAATTGCATCAGCTATGTTTTCTAGTTGGTTCTATGCATAACATGCATAATTATCCTGTATACCAGTACAAGTCATCAAACTCACAATATGATCAGTGAAACTAATTGAGTTTCCGCCTCAAGAAAAAAAATGGAAAATTGGTCTACATATCATCGGAGGTGTGCTGGAGGAGATAGATGGGCCACATCGGAGCATCATCATAGATGAGGTATGATGGTCGCGTCAGAGGAGTATACGATTAAATATAATAATAATAAAACTTAACTACTACATAAACAAAAATATTTCATAATATCCTAATTCAAAATATTTAGAAACAGTCAGAAACCCCGCAATACAATTCAATATTACAATAATCAAACCTCATTGCATAATAAAATTACACTTATTAACAATCCAAAAATACAATTCACCTCAACAGTGAGTCTCAATATCAGTATCATCAGATTTATGATAACCCTCATCCATGCCTCCCACAGAAACAATATCATCATCTCTCATGCCACCAACATCATCATCGACATCAACATCGATACTGGCACCGACCCTAGGAATGGATCTAGCTACAGATCAAGCTCTAGCTCCATCTTCAGATCCAGCAAAAGAATCTACATTAGAAGAACTCATCGACATCAAACATGTGTCAACCTATGCATCTTCTTCTGGTGAAAGTGTAGAAGAAATGTTAGACATAACTTTTATCATATTTTCGAATATCACCTTTTTTGCTTTTTGAGTTGCTTCTTTGATTGTAGAATTCATCTGTTCCACTGTGACCAAAACAGAACTAGTACTTGAAGAAATGTTGTCAGTAGACTAGTATAGAGATGGTATAATCTTCTTCCCAGGCCGAAAACACACTCCTCCCTGATGCTCATCTCCTAATACCTGATTTAGATGATCATTCAGGCACAAATTGTTAGGTTCTTTTTCTACCAATGTCTCTAAAGCATTCTGTTGATTGATATATAACATAAATTAAAATGATAAAATAATATAAGGAATTAAATTCATTCAAAATAAAAGAAATTGATGTATACTTACAATCGCCTTCTTGGTGTCATTATTTTCCATAGTACCATCTTTCTTTTTTCTTCTTATACAAAACAAAGTAGAGTGAGGAATACGACCCTCGACATTCAATTATTTTTTTCTGGAAAAAACAAAGAAATAAATCAAAATTGGAAGTAAAAACATTTCACTAAACGAATATAAATATTTTAAATATTAAATTACCTATGTTTTCTCAAGATCAGGGAGTGAAGTGTATCCATGAGTATAAACATGTTTCATTACACTCTTATTTCTTTTATTTTTGTTTAATTTCTACTATAAACAAATAATTATATAATTTCATTAACATAAATAAAACTCATTTTCAAATAAATAAATGAATATATATAAAAATTTAACAAATACCTTAAACTCTTAACTATTCTAATAGCCAATCATCTCTTTGTATTGTGATATTGGGCAATCATGAATCACCGGTACTTCTTTAAGCTCAGTGCCAAATCTCTTTTTCTAACCGAGATATAAGTCATACTTGTACGCTCGACACATTTCACTTAAATACATTAACCTTACAGCCTTGGCATTTTCCCATTAGGAAAATTATATCAGAGCTACAATGGACAATTTTTTTTTCAGAAAATATTATAAATTAATATATATAAAAGGTGGTTAACATTACTTACCCAGATCTCTTCCCAAGAATTTTCCTTTATTTTTTCTCCAACTTACTTCCAACTTATTGGTTGAACTGGAATGATATTTCTATGTGAATAAAGTGTTCCCATAAAGCTTTTACATTTCGTACCATTTTTTAATTATAGCTCTGTCCTCAGTGTATTCAACCATGATTTGTGTGTGTTGATTCCAAACCTCTCACATTTTTGTACAGCCTCATCGTCTAGTGGAGACAAGATATAATCATGAAAAAATGTAATAAAGGATAATAATATATATGAAATTATAATTAATCACTAACAGTAATGTTTAAACACATACTAGTTGATGGGGGATCTGCTGACTCTTGATGTGCAGCGTCTAGAGAGAGAGCAGCCTCTGTGGTAGGTGGGATATCTATAGTAGGAGTACTCTGTACATTAGATAGATAACCCTGTACAGATGAGGGTGGATATGGACATGAATATGGTGGTGGGATATATGGGGGCACAGTGCTCTGTATAGTGGATGGTGGGAATGGAAAATAAAGAGGGATGTGAGTTTGATAACTACCATCCAATGGGGGTACAGGTAGAAAGGGATATGGAAAATGTGGGTATGGATAATATGGAGGTGGCATAATGGGAGGATGACCATCTGGTGACTCAAGAAGAATAGTAATAGGCTGAACTGTAGAATCAATACCCCCACCATACTATCATCCTTAGTAGTATAATCCAACCGTCTCCTCGACGAATTAGCCTAAAATAACATATATGATAAAATAAAATGAACTATAACAAGATAAATAATATGAAAGACCATAATATTCAAACATAAATTGTACTTACAGTGTTGGCTAGATGAGACATATGTTGTTCATTTCTTCGTGCTCTTCTATTTCTTCTAATATCATCATATTCATACATTTTGACCTGGAAATTTAAAATAATATTCTCAAATAAATAGAAATAATGCAAAATGTTAAATAATGCAATTGTATCATAAAAAAATGAGATACATTTTCAATGTGATATTTCTATTGATAAAATATCAAGACTTTTCTATGTTCAAGAATTACTATAGATGTGCTTAAACATAAATAAATTAGACTATAAATAGTTTTATATTTGAAAATGGTATAAAATATAATAGTTAATTTGATATCATGTATAGAAGTTTAAAAAAACAGATACAATATTATGATAATGTCAAGAAAATACTTACAAATGTGTCAATGTTATGTGTGCTCTGTGAAAATTTCTGGTTCACAATCTATTATATAAATTGAGTCATCAATGTCATCAAATGAAACGTTGGAATAAATATCGATAGGTTCATCCACAACATCATTTTCATCCATGTATTCATCAAAAATATGTCTAGGAATGACATCAACAATAACACCAAATTGTTGTTGTAACGGGTCAGTTACATAAAACACCTGTCTAGCCTATGAAAAAAAAATATAAGGTTCATCGGTGTGAAGTTGGTGATTCATATCAATCACTCCAAATCCACAATTATCAATATGAATTCCTTTTCGTGTCATTGAATCAAACTACTTACATTTCATCATCACAACACGACCATGTGCATAGTAATCTAATAAAATGACTCTTTCAATAACACCATAATATGAAATATTTTTTGACCGAGGTTATCTATCTGATGCACTCTCATAAAAATCTTTTGTGGATCTTATCATGACACCGTCATTCTGTGTTACCATTTTTTTCACAGCTATTTATAACAAATTTAAATCCATTTACAACCATTTCTTTAGAATCACATACCACATCATTTGAACCAAAGTATAATGCTCTTAATTCATCTGATACTTCATTCATTAGTAGAGTTAAATCCTAAAAGATACCAACATTGAATATTAAGCATATACATGTGATTATGTCATGAGAAGAAAAAAAATCTATTACCTTTGACTTTAACCAAACAGAAAATTCTTTGCTGTGTAACAATTCGTTTTTCTTAATAGATAGAGAGTGATGTCTCTTTTTTATAATTTCTAAATGTTCTCTACAAATATGAAAGATTAAAAATTTCAGAAGATATGAAAAAATAACACAATGAAAAAATACATATTTATTAGTTTACATACTTGATATAATCATCAAGCAGACCACAGTTGAATAATACTGTAAGATGAGCCATTTCCCACTCTTCCCTGCTTAAAGTACAAAACGAGTACGATCAAGATATCCCACCTATTTGTGGCAGTGAAGGAAATTCAAGATCAATGGGATCATATTGGACATCTTTAGTTATCATAATTCGATTAGACCTCGTGGTGACCTTAGCAAAGTACGATGAATAGAAATCGATGAATTCTTGTGCTAAATAACATTTCACAATAGAGGCTTCAGGGTGATATTTATTTCTCACATAAGATTTCAATGTAAACATCATTATTTCTGTAGGATACATCTACTGACTCAAAATAGGACCCCCAAAAAGAAATTCTATGGTAATATACACAGTTAGATGTAATATACATGTGAAAAATTATTGTGGGAAAATTTTCTTCATGTTGCAAAGAATAATCGGTGCATCTCTCTGCAATTTCTGAACAACACTTCTACTCAGTCGTTTGGCATAGAGGTCTTGATAAAAATGACATAACTTAATCACAACAACTGTAACATTATGTGAAAGTAAATGTTGAATGGAAATAGGAATCAACTCATGTAACAATACATGGTAATCATGGGTTTTAAGAGATTTTAGTTACACATCTTGTGTATTCACCCTTTTCAAAACATTTCTTGAATAACCATCTGGAACCTCAAAATTTCCAAGACCTGAAGAAATTATTTCTTCTCCACATTTTCAATCGAATAACGGGAAATAGGGACTTTCCACTTATTTTGACCAATTAACTCAGGATGAAGTTTTTCTCTTATACCCCAATCCATCAAATCACAATGAGACCCCAAATTGTGTTTTATTTTGCCTTTGAAATTTAAAATAGTATCAAGTAACATCTCACAAATGTTTTTATCGATATGAATTACATGCAAACAATGATGTAATAAATTTGATGACCAATATGGAAACTCAAAGAATATGATTTTCTTTCTCCAATTGCTATTGGAATTCGAATTAACATGTTTTCACTTTTGGATATTTGATTGACTTTTTCTAAGAACATGATTCAAATCTTCAAGTTCTTTAACAATATCATTCCTTGATATTCATGGAGGTGTCTCATCTATCTCTACGTAATTATCGAACTGTCATCGATTTTTCATTTATGGATGATCCATCAGTAGAAATCGCCGATGCCCTATGAAGCTAAAAGTTCATCGAAAATTTAATCTTTGGAAACATGTATTTTTCATACAAATAGGGCAGGATAATTTCCATTTAGTACTCTAACCAGAAATCATTATGTAGGCAGGGAAATCATTTATCGTCCATAATAAAGATACACGAAACATAAAGTACTCCTTCCTGAATGCATCGTATGCCTGTGAACTAACAATCCAAAGCTCCTTTAACTCCTCTATTAATAGATTCATGTATATATAAATATCATTTATAGGATCACTGGGTTCGAATATCAATATAATCATGATAGTAAATGGTTTTTTCATACACATCCATGAAGGAAAGTTATAAATGTGAATGAAAATAGGCCAAGTACTGTGTGCAGTATGCATTTGAAAAAATGGGTTGAAACCATCACAGGATAATCCCAATCTAATAATTTGTGGGTTAGCTGAAAAATCAGGATGTAACCTATCAAATTTCTTCTAAGCCAACCAATATGTACTATACACTATTTCATCATTATATTTATTTCTTTCATCTTCATGCCACCTCATATTCTTTTCCATTTGTTCTGACATAAATAGTTTTTGATGCTTGGGAATTAAAGGGAAGTGCCACATCACTTTCTCTGGTATGCGAGATTGCGTTCCATCTTTATTAGTCTTCCACCTTGATGTGCCACAATATTTTCACTGAACTAACTCTTCATTTTCCTTCCAGAACAGACAACTCTCTTTGGGGAAAGAATGAATCTTAATAGATGAAAATCTAAATTTGTCAACCAAATTTAATGCCATGTAATCATTTTCTAGAATAAATGCATCATCAGGTAGTAAATCCTCAATAAATGTAAGGAGATATTCGACCACCATATTACTAAATCCATACATTGTTTTTCCATGATATAATCTCATTAAAAACTCAATTTTTCTCGTTTTCCACATGCCTAATATACTTGGGTATTTTCATCTTCCATCATCTTTATAACACTCTCAGCATCATCATACTGATTAATAGACAAAAACTATTTTCCAGTATTCATTTCCTCTTGAACTGGTCTACATGAGGAGCTAGCTTTAGAAACAAAAGGAAACCAATCAAAAATCAGATTTTTCATACCAATCCTTTCGCTAAATCGATGTCATTCACCACTTGTGCTTTTTCTCTATTGTGATACCACACATGATAATTTTTTTTAGAAACCTTGTTTAGTGATATGATAACTCACTTCCTCATGAGTTAACCATGGTATTCCAACACAATCAAAACGCATACATCAAATCAATCCGCCATTTGAATCATTAGTGAATGAAAAGTCCAAGAAATATCATAACTCCTTTTGAAATTCATTAGTGATCCGATAAACGTTGTACATCCAGTATCTATCCATTCTAAGTCATATAAACATACATTAGATAAATAATCAAGAAAATGACTTAACATTATATGTATTGTTTCATAATATAATAATTAACCATCAATAACATGCCAATAAAAAAAATAATAACAAATATTATGGTTAAGTTAATTTATAAATGTTTCAAATTATAAAACATCATGAATAGTCACACCTTTCTATGACCACATAAGATTATTTTGGTGTACCACCAACATCCACATTAAATCCTAGATGTTTGAACAATGACCTATTATATTTTTTTATAGAATTCTATGATGGGAACCCCCTATCCTAGACACCCCTCCCCCTCCCTCTTGGACACCCCCTCCCTTTTGGACAGTCCCTCCGACCCCCTGGACAGCCCCTCCCCCCTGCACCCCCACAACCCTTACCCCCTCCCTACCCCCTAAACACTGCTCCCCCACACCCCTTCAAATCCATCTTAGACAACCCCTCCCATTTCACCCCTTCCCCTCCCTGTACACTGCCCCCTCAGACACCCCCTCTTGGACACCCCTCCCCCCTGGACCCCCACACCCGCTGCACCCCCGCACCCATGCACCCCTTGCTCCCGACCCCCACCTCCCACCCCCTCCCCCTACACCCCCTACCCCCATCCCTGCACACTACCCCCTCTGGACACCCCCCCTGCACCCCCACACCCCCTTCCCCCTCTCCCTACACCCCACACCCCCTGCACACTACCCCCAACCCCCAACCCCCAACCCCCAACCTAAACACCCCCCTCCTGGAAATCCCCCCTCCCCTGCACCCCTTTCCCCTCCCCTTGCACCCCCACACCCCCTACTCCCTGCACTATGCCCCCCATCTCCCACCCCCTCCAGGATAGCCCCCTCCCCCTACACCCCATGCCCCCTCCCTGCACACTGCCACCCCTGGACACCACCCCTTCACACTGCCCCCAACCCCCACCCAGACACCCCTCCTGGACAACCCCCTCCCCCTGCACCACATGCCCCTCCCCCTATACCCCCAACACCCCCTGCTCCCTACACACTACCACACCAACTCCCACCCCCTCCTAAACAGCCCCCTCCCCCTGCACCCCCACACCCCCTGTATACTGCCACCCCAACCCCCACCTTGGACACCCCCTGGACATCCCCTCCCCCTGTACCCTGTGCCCCCTTCCAGCACACTATAACCCCCCTAATAGGTCTCAGGGCCTAGCTCCATATATTCATGTTGGTTTATGTGAAAAATAACGGAATTCCTAAATCATAGAAATAAAATACCTGATGGAAAAGTTTATTAATAGACTCATGAATTAAGATTCCAATAAGGTTAAACATACATCCAATTTAGGGAAAAAAAAACATGACACCATAAGGAATCCCCTACTCATGTGAACTATTCACCCAAAAAAAGGTATTACACCAAACTCATTCCCTAGTTGAAGCCCAAAAGAAATAAATATTGAGGAAGAAACTACCTCTGTAGTATTATAAGAGAAACCCCACCCCATAATTACAGGGATATTATTACAACCATTTCATCATGAAATATAGTCATAATGGTGGTATAGTAACCTCATACCATATAGATAGGATAACTATTACACCCTTACCCTTAAAGGTATTTGGACATCTCTTGGTTAGGAGGGACTTCATAGGAAGAATTATCTTGGCTCCATCCAACTTATGATCATCCTCCCCCATTGGGATCTAGTTTAATGAAATCCATTGAAAAGTCACTCACATTTACCTATCAAAAACCTCTTTTGATGTATCATTTAAGAGAGAGAGAGAGAGAGGAACCTCATAGTGAACATATTCTAAAATGTACTACCAAGATTGAAAGTATCAATGATAGTTGTTTTTTCCAATTAAAAATAGATTTATGAAAATGAATCACCCTACAATTGTGAAGAGGATTTGATCACAATTATTCAAATTAAATAATTGAATTTTATTATAATTATCCATGTAGATAACATATAGCATGAAACAAACAAATATGATCATAATGATATTATATCCAACCAAAATATGGTTCTCACTAAAGTACATGGTGAATGAGTGTTCACATGGTTTAAGAGGTAGATTAAATATCTTAGATATCCTCAAAATATTTTGATATTTCTTGACATGGAAGGCCTCAACTAAATAAAATACAAATTTCATGGATATATCCTACCCACCACATAAATGATTTCACACTCTTTCCACTGAGAATAGATGCAATGAATATGAAATTGAAATAGATAATTTTAAGAGAATCAATATTAAGGGACATAGATGTGGTTTTCCAATTAAGTGATACATCAAAGAGATGGAATATATATACCATAAAGTGAATTAACCTAACAATTGGGGACTTATAAACCATCAATATTAGATTCCACTCATTTGGATAACCCATGCCACATAAAATTAGATTATCTAACCCTCAAGGATCATGACTATCATTAATATCTTCCATTGTTTTTGCAACAACTAATATTCCATGTGAGATAACCCAAGCATGATCATGATGGATAAAAACATAAAAAACATTATAAAATGCATATTTTGATCTACCCTATGCCTCCACGTTATTATATTCAAAGGAGAATATTCTTTCAATAACCTCTGACTTAATCAATTCCTTTTCTTCTTGGAATGAATAATTGTATGAGAGGTGACAATTAATTCATTCCAAGAGGAATACAAACCTTGAGTGGGTAGATATAAATCATTCATTGATAGATTTTATGGACCCCATATTACCAATATTCAAGAGTAAGGGAGATCTAAATAACCATTACATGAAATTCAAATCACTGTACAACCTTAAAATCATAAAATTGATGAAATAACATGGTATAAAATACCTGCGTTGATTGGAAGCTTCCGGGAGGAGGGAACCATGGTGATAGGTCATCTAAGAGGAGGGATATGCGGGGAGAGAGGTCTCCGGGGAGGAGGGTGCCATTGTGAGAGAGGTCATCGGGGAGGAGGGCACCGTAGTGGGAGAGTTCTTCAGAGAGGAGGGTGCCGTGGTGAGAGAGTGCGTTGGAGAGGAGGGCGCCGCGGTGAGGAGAGGTTAGGGAGGATAATTCGTTGGGGAGGAGAATTCATCAGGGAGGAGGGTTCCATGGTGAGGAGAGGTCGGTGAGGATAATTCGTCAGGAGGAGAATTTTTCAGGGAGAGTAGTGTGAGGTGAGTAGCGAATCGGGGAGGACAATACCAATACCAAATAATTGACAGATGCGGTATATCCATGGTGGATTAATTAAACCTTGGAAATTAGAAAGGTATAGTCACAGACCAATAAAACCGTGGCTATATGACTGTGGATATAAATTTAATTTCTAGTAGTGTCTCTTCCAGTATGGATGTAAGGTCATTGGTGACCTTTTCTTGTTCTTAATTTCTAAGTTTTAGTTCCACAACATCATCTGTGCTATCAAGTATTGAAGACTGTACTCTCACTAGTTCTTCTAGTCATTGAATTTCAGCTTAAAGCTCATCAACATATTCTGATGATTCTTCCACTATTTCCTTCTATTTATTACATCTTTTACATTTATTCTCATTCTTGGAAAAATAATCCTTAATTTGAAACTTGGGATCACCATTAGGAGTCATCTGATTATCTCCATCTTTATCGATCGAAGTTTTTGACTTTTCGATGGTAGCCATCATGGAAGCATGGTTTCAAGTTTTAAATTTTGGTTCTTCTTCACAGAGTTCAATATCATCATCTTCCTCTTCACAGACAAAACTCTTCTTCTGTACTTTATTTCTAGATTTGAAGTCTCCCTTTTTGAAAAACCATTTTCGAGGCTTCTCAATTTCTTCAGCTTCGCTCTCTTCATCATCAAAATTTCTTTGGCACTAAGAGGCAATGTGCCCAACTCTTATACAAAGAAAACATGCCCGAGGTAACTTAACTTTAAACTTACCTTTTCCCTTCTTAAGCTTCTTGTAAATGGGAGAAATAATTTTTTTCCTCATCATCTTTTCCACCACTATCTCCTAAAATTTTCAGTTTTTCCATGGCTTTGAACAACATTTACTTACTAACACGATTAGTATCATCTTCTGGTTTAAATCTGATCTTATATTCCAATAGAATATTTAGCAGATCAACTAGATAAGGTTTATTTAGATCTATTTATTCAAGGCCTGACACCTTTTCATTATACATAGACAAAAGTCTTCTCAAGATTTTATTTAGGATATCGATGTCTTTGATTTCGTCTCTAAGACCTAGAATTTCTCCCACTACTTCAGTAATTTGATAGAATAAGGAATATTAATTCTCATTAGGATGCATCTTTAGATCATCGAACCAGTTAGAAATAACCTGGAGTTTTTCCTCATTCACTTTTCTATCTCTTTCATAAATATTCTCTATCTTTTCCAACATAGAATTTCCTGAGGTGAAACTGATCACATTCAGATAGATCTGATCAGAGAGTGCTTCGGTGAGTTCATTTTTTCCTTTAGAATCCCCATCAAGCAATTTCCTTTCTACATCAGTCATAGAAAGTCATGTTGTATCATTTAGTTGAATCCCTTGAAGATTAGAAAACATAACATCCATTCTGAGTGATCTTAAATGGTATCTCATTCTATTCTTCTATATCTGGAAGTTGTTTCCATCAAATAGGGGTACTCCCCTAACATTCATTGAATTATACACGAAGTCAATGGAATAGATTTAACTTTTGAAAACCTCCCTATTATACCACTTGTAAGACCCTATAACACCTTGAGAGGGGAGGGGTGAATCAGGGTGTCAAATTTTTCTTTTAAAGAGACAGATCTTGTTCCCACTCTGGTAGGAACTTTTTAAACCTGTATGAAGGATATAAAAATAGAACAAACAATAACATGATAGGAGATGACATATCAGTTTTACTTAGTTCACCAGGAAGGGCTACTTCCAAGGAGCATACTGTGATAGTGTGTCAGTCATACCTAAATCCACTATTGTTCACTAGTTTGTAGATTACATGGTTTAGTCACTGTCACTCTGTGCTAGGTACACCTCCTTTACAATGGTTCAAGGATAGTTCACAGCATCTCTTGGATCAATTTCATCAACTCCCCCTAGCTAAATGACTTTAGAGAAGTCTAACTTAGTTTATCGACTTAAAGTTCACTTCAATAGATTTGCATTGAAGTCTTTGTCTTTGTTCAGCACGAGACACTACTTGAATCAAAGGCCTGAATTGATGAACTTGAAAGCACTGAATCAATGATCTAGATGTTTAGAACATGTAATCATATTACACTAACAATTTCATGAAACACCGACCCTATGCGCGCAAGATCTTACTTTTGCATGCAAAATTTTCTTTTGCACGCAAGATCCACTATTGGAGCGCAAGATTTTCTTTTTGCATGGAAATATTTTGCGCAACTAAAAAATTTATGCACAAATTCATATTTTATTTGAAACATCAACTTTTATGCACAACTTTAACTTTTCCACACAACCTCAACTTTTATACGCAACTTCAACTTTTACGCGCAACTTCGACTTTTTCATGCAACATCAACTTTTCCGCACAACTAAAACTTTTACACACAAATACCTTTTCATGAAATGTTTACACATATAAGAGATCATATCTTTACTAAGCCTTCATCAATTCAAAATGACGGGGGTCACCTCTTATTTATAGGAGTTTACGACCCCTGCACGCCAAACCCATCATGTCGTACAGAAACTCCCATTCAGCACGCAATGCTTTTCAAGTAGGAACCATTTTTCATGCACATATGAAGATTTTTCACGAACCTTATTCCTTTTACATTTTTTAATGTTATGATCCCAAAACATTCCTTGGGTATGATCCCTTTCCTAGCAAACATTCTGAACATCCAATAAGTATTGACAACAAACACAAACCAAACTCCATTTCTTGTATAGAACGATCGTGGTTCCAACAGCTCTAACTTTCTTTTTATCCAAATGAAGTTGTATTTTATTTTTATGTACTACTTCTAAATATTTTTTATATGCTCCATACTCACTTTTCAAGAACCATAACTCATTTTATTTCGGGGATATACATGCTTTTAAGTGTATCCCTCCTCGATACTTCCAAACAAGCAAACTCATTTTAAGGGAACTTCCAAAAAATTTACCCAATATTAAGTGCACTCTATCCTCTATTTTAATCCACCATTATATTTATAAAATTAGTATTTTTTATTATGAAAACCTTCTTGGTTCAGTTCTTGTTTTATATAAAATATTGTTCCCTTTTTTATTTTAAAATCTCTATAGTATTTTCCTTGAAACCGCACAAAAATGTTTTAATACTAAACTTTATCAAATACTTTTCTTACATGTTTCCAGTTCTGTTTGACATCACATACCATGATATATGACAATTTTACCTTATGGACATCCATGTATGTTCTAATTCCTTTATTTCAAGGACACTTTCATGATACACCCATTGGTTATGCTTTATGTCATGATTGTGGTACCCAATTCTTTCCATGGGTAACACTTATGATTATGTTAGATTGATTATGTATGATTCTTTATGTGGAAAATATATTCATGAAATTTAATATGGGTGCACCTAGATAGGGTTATAATGAATTGGTTAAATTTGAGTCTCATGTGATGATTATGTGCGACAACCTTGGCAGTTAGGCTTGGCTTGTGCTATTATGTGCAACGGTCTTGGTGGTTAGCCTTGGATTGTTCTACTATAGGAAATGGTCTTGGCGGTTATCCTTGACTCATACTAAATTCATGTTTTATTTTTCTTCCAAATTTCTATGATTCATGTTTAAATGATCATATGTTTATATGTTATGATTCTATATGTCACATGCCTTTTTATATCATCATGTCATGTCTTCTATCCCATGTGCTAATGATTTGTTCCTATAGTTATTCCCTTACTAGGATTTTAGATCATCCATTTGTTCAAGTTATCCCAAAGTTGCCCTATTAATATTTATGAGCACAATGGAATATAGGACCTCAATATGATGTTTAAATAGAAAGTTGTTTTTATAATGATTGATTATGTACCTAGTCTTCCAAGACACTAGACTTTTTGATCCTTGGATTTTACTCTAATGTATAATTATGCTTAAAATTGTGTAATGTTATATGTGAAAAGGCTAGGGCCCCTATATTGATGTTTCATTTTAGTTCTTAGGTGTGAGTGAGATGGCCACATCCAGTCATTATGTACAATAATGGATGAAATATGAGTTGTGGAGGAATGAAACCATATTGGTAGGGTCATGGATATGACAAGAATAGTCATTAGATAGTCAAGATAAAAATTATATTCTAGTGATATGGTTAATATGATATATCTAGCCTTGTTTAAAATACTGTATTTGATATTTATATAAGATATTGAGCATAGTTTTAGTATTGGCAATAAGCTTGGGATGGTTTTGATATAATCCAACCGTGAGTCAGATCGATGTAGGTCTAGTGAATGGGGTTAGATCACAATTTATTATTTGGTTGTTCAATGGTTTTAATATCTGACTACACATGAAGTTAGGTTTAGACTTTAGTGGCTGTATTTTGATAATCTCTAGATGCCTTCAACAATTTATGCACTAGGGTAGGGTGATGAGATAACACATTGGTGGGTCCAACTGAGTAATTTTGAGAAGGTTCATTCAGAGGATATCTGAACAATTATTTTATATATAATTGGGTGAATTTTGATGGAATCCACCCTGAGTGAGTCAATGGACCATTGATAATGCATTTCTATTGGAAATTCTAATGGTGGGGATCATCATGTCTCAGAATTGGAATTTATGAGACTATTCTTGTGGTGGGAGAGTTCTATGATCCTGAGAATAAATTGTTTGATTAAACTGAGGTATATTAGGATATAAACTAATAGGTAAGAATTTCCTCGGTGTTTTGGTGATGGATATGGGTGGTGGCTTGAGCTTTGATGAATAGTGAACATCATGTTTGGAGTTGCACAATAAAATCTCAGTTATCATTCTAGAGTAGAATGTGATGAGCTAGTAATGAATTTATGAATAGGATATGATCTATGGAGGAGGACCACCAATAATTCTTAAGAATGATATGTTCTATGATGGGGATATTTTAAAGACCAATGCCTTTCTAGGCTATGAAAGTGTGGGGAATTTTTAATTTTTTAATTTCTAAATGCTTTGAGGATAAAAATGGTAATTTCACCCTGTAAATAATGCTAAAAATATTTTCAAATGATTATATTAATCTTTGAATGAGGTGTTTACCCTAGGGTTGGAATTTGGTGAAATTCTAAGCTAGTTTAATTTTATGGAAAATATTACCATTTATTGATAAAATATTAATTATTTCACATATTTGAACATTGATATATTTTGAATGGAGTCCTAGAATTAAATTATGACTTGAAATTTTCATGTAAAATGGGAGGTTTTTCCTAAGTTATTTATAATTTTTATTTGGGTTCCAGGTCACGAGGTGAGTATTTTAATAGGTGTTTAAATTGAATTAATTAATGATATTTATTTAATTTAATTGATTATATTTTTATTTATCCTTCCCATTTATCTTACTTATTTAATGATAGGTAAGGGGAGGATTATCCTATAATCCAATCGATCCATGAGACAATAAGTAGGGATAAGGGATAGTGATATCACTTGAAGCTCAATCAGAGTTGGATCAAAACAACATGGCCTTCAAGGGAGATTCTAAGCTCGAAGAATAAATAATTTACCACGAGTTAGGTGTTTACCTAGATTTATCTCTAATTTTTGTTATTTTTATTGTTTTTTTTCAATATGGGATTTAGAGTAGTGTAGGTTGGCTAAGGGCCATATTTGGATGATTTAGGGATGAAGTAGGAGATTTAAATCTTTGAATATGAGTTTTTGTTTTTGTTTTTGATGATTCGAAAAAACTTTGAGAAGGGGTTTTGGTGTCCTGTGAATAAAAAGGATTTTAAAAATTATAAAATGGAATTTTATTTTATTTTTTTCTTATATGTTACCGTTATAAAGTGTTTTATGTGAGGGTAGTATTTTTCTTACCCTTAAGTAGCGGCCTGCACTAGGGTATGATTTTACATACCCATATACAATGGCCTATATAAGGGTAATATTTTTTATACCCTTACACAATGCTCTATGTAAGGGTAAGGTATTGATTTCCCTTTCTCAAGGGGACCTACATAAGGGTAATATTTTAGTTATGATTGTGTAGGCGTACTGTGTAAGGATAATGACTTCTACCCTTACATAGGTACCCTATGCGTAAGGTTAACTTTTTAAAAACGATTTCCCATACTTTCTTAAGTGATTATTTTAAAGTGTAAACAAGGTTTTTTGGGAAAAATTATTTATTATTTATTATATATAATTTAAATTTATAATTAATTATGCAATAAATTTTGAGATTTATTATTAATTGTTTTAGAAATTAATTATGGAATTAATTATACAATAGATTGTGAAATTATTTTTTAATTAATTAAGGTACTATAAATGGATATTTTAGGATATAAAAATTGGAAAGTAATCCAAAATTTATTCTATATAAGTTAATTTTGGAATTAATTGTAAAATTAATTTTGGAATTATTTTATAATTTACTAAATTTCAATAAATTGAATTAGGGAATCACATTGATGGAATATGATTGATAAGCTTCATTGAGGGTGTTCAAGCTTCGTTATAAAGGTAATAAATTCATAATTGATATAAGTAATCCCTCGAACATACCCATTTGTGTAAATTTATTTTATTTATATGGAATGGGATATGTGGTCTCAACTTATGTGTTTATTATAACCTTAAATCAAATGAATTATTTTATTGATTAAATAAATTGATTTATTTAAATGAAAATCCTAGACCAGATAAAGTAATAAAGGCTATGAGGGTGCTTATGAATGAGGATTTTATTATAAAAGTATAAATTAATATGTATTATATTGTCTCTCATACATAAGTATCCAAATTACATGACATAAATCAAATATTACATTTTCAAAACATTCTAAATACCATTTTGGTTTATAGTTTTATAAGATTAGGACAAAACATTGACTAAAAAAAATTCATGAATTTTTCTAATAATGGAAAATTTTACCATTATATAAACATCTAATTAGTCTTTAATATCTCTCAAAAAATATTAATATAATATAACTTTATAGACACATATTATGTAACCTAGGGAAAAATAAACATAATAAAGGGGTGAGATCAGATGCTTAGCAAGGGTAAACATAGGTGATAAAAATAAAATATCATAAATGAGAATAGGATAACCATATGGATATAATTAGGATACATAATATATTTATACCCAACAAATTATAGATTATAAATCATGTCATAAGGAAAAATTTATGAATCTAAAGAGTGTGGAAACATTAGACAACAACAAGATCCACGAGATAATAACATCAGGATACCTTAGAAATATATCACAAATATAAAAATAGAAATCATAACATAGATTATATGGTAAAAAATTAAATTTACCTTAGTATATCAGGCTTTATGAACATTTTTCCCTTGGTGGATCGAGTTTCCCTCACCTCTTTACCATATCTGATCGAGTATCACTGCTCATTTCACAATTATCTCATGTGATGTAAAGATTTACCTAATGCATTGGAGGCCTATATAGAGCCTAACAATTACTTAAATATTAAAAATACACAAGTGTTATATATAAAATAATATTATAAAGAAAAAATGGAAATAAAATGGGAATCATATAATGCATCATAAGGTACCCATGGAAAGAAAATGGGTTTCAATTGACATTAAGTAACTTTTTGGATAAATATAATTAAATTAGGATTATAAAGAATATGGCATTGACATTGTATAGATAAAGGGTATACAATTAAGACAATAATTTCCCAAATTAATTAATTTATAAAACCTAGATAAACCCCCTTAAATCAAAGGAATTAAAAAAAAGTTATTCATAGGGGAAATGCACTAGATGAAAAAAATTATGGTTACACAACAAAGATGATTAGGCAAGACAACGGTAGCGATGAATCATTCTTATAAAAGATAAGATAATTATATAATCCATATTTATAAGGAAGTTATATAGTTTCAAAATAACATATCACCAGTGTAACAAAGGAAACCTAAAATTATGTTGACATATATGAAAAAATCCTTGAAAAATAATGCTTCTAACGATATCACCCAAGAAGATATTGAAAATCGAACTGTTTGATACTATGAGTTCAACTACCAATATTATGAATACATATATATTTATTATAGAATAAGTAATTTAATATAAATAATATTAGTGTAAATCCTTTTTAATATGAAAAAAAGAGGTGAAAAATTAAAAAATATATTTTTAAAAAACGTTTTTAACATTGATTTAAAATAGAAAATTACATGTCACTTTCAAAAGTAAATTTAAAAAATATAGAGTGAATGATTTTTTTTTTAAATTTTAAATTTTATATAATAATATTAGATAATGGAGCCTTGAAAATTAAATAAAGTTTTTGATAGGAAATTTGGAGCCAAAGATGAGACATTTTATATTGAAAGGAAATGAACTTTTTAATACTTTGAAAATACCTTTGTTGAAAACCCACATTGTAAAAAGATTAATACAATATTTTTTGTATGAAAAATTAATTCTCTGAAAGAGGATTATAAAATACCATATAATATAATATTATGTTGGGAAAACCTAAGCATTGATGAACAAAGTTCAAGATAAAACTTTACAACTCAAATAATGTAGATTTGATTTATTAATATTCCTTACAAGAAAAATACTCCATGAAGCATGAAAAATTTGGAATGGGGTTTATGATGTAAAATTTTAAACAATGTTAGAATACCACATAATAAAATAATTGGAAATAATGTGCCAAAATTATATGAAATAAGTTAATGAGAATGATCATAACTCTATGAACCAAATTTGAGTTGTAAAAAAATCTTATGATTGAGGTTACCCTTGAGTCAAAATATAGTTGAAGAAAAGAATATGATTTGAGTTAGTATATCCCTATAAATACAAGAAAATAAATTATATAAAAATAATGGGATATTATATCAATAAAACACTATACAAAGGAAACATGGTTCATATCATGTAAAATGTCTCAAAGAATCAGAATTGAGACTAAGAAAAGCCTTACCTTGTTTCCCATCTTAGTCAAATGAACACCATGCTCCTGTAAAACAAAAAAATAAATTAATAACCTATTTAATAATATTATTCATATACATAATATTTTATAAAATTAATTTATAACTATTATCTACATGTATATTGGTTAGTTTTTATATATTTTCAATATCAAATGTAAGTTATCTTGATCATTTTGAACTAGTTTCATAAAAGCCGTTTTTATTCATTATTATCTAAAATATAATAATTCCTAGATAATAAAGGTACTAAATTTACTTATATGTAATTATTTATAATTTTATAATTTACTTTAATGTGAGTTTTGGTTACGATCCTTAATGTTGAATTTTGTAGTGAGCATGTTTCGATGATTATTATTGAACAAAGGGTGTTTTCTTAAATAATGGGTAAATATTTATATTAAAATTAAAAGAATAATTATTTACTTATTCATATCATATATTTATATAAATTTAATTCACATATCTATCCATGTTATAAATTTATATCATTGTTTATGTTGGTAGTTAAACCAACCCAAACAAGAACATACCATAATTAATGGATGATTTTGAAGTTATTTAGTTATAATATCATTATACCAGAAAAATAATGATCATATTTAGTGTTTTATATTATAATTTTAATTAATTATAAGAATAATATAACATATAAGAAGTTATTTTATAGTATGAATAAATCATTATTTGCTCTTGGAATGATCTTTTGGATGAGTGAATTTTCCCCGGTTGTTTATTTCTCATATTGTTAATAGGTTTTCTAATTTTTATTTCCAAAATAATAATAATTTCATAAAAATAATATTTATCCATTAAAAACATTATAATTACCATCCATTTAAGGCATTTATGAAAATAAAAATAGAAATCCATAGTTCCACGGATGCGATAGTCCACACATACATTTGGATTATAATTTCATTTTCCATAGAATGAGGAAAAGGATTAATATAGTTTATCATTTAAGAATATAAAATATTTCATAAATATCATACTTATATATTAAATTCCTTATTAGGAACATCATTGTAAGGAAGTGAATGAAAATAAAATAGGTTGCGTTGTGGAAGCAGTAGTCCGCACAACTCAGGAATGACGGTTCCCGTTTTCTTAATAGAAAAGAAAAAGTTGGTTAATGCTTCTACCATCATTATAATAAAAAATACCCATATAATAGTGATACCAATTTTATAATTATAATATTTTGTAATGTAATTTTAGTAATAATTAGTGAAAATAAAGAAATATAAATGACAAAGGAGCAGTTAGAAATTTATATCACACTTCTTGGATTATTTCCTTTGCAAAGGGGTTAAGCCTTCAAGGGATGGTATTTTGAGAAGAAAATAACCTCTTTAAAGTGTAAAGGAAGGATTAGGAAAATGTTGAATATTTTTTTCTGAAATAAATGGTATGTGGTGTGAGGGTATGTGAGGAGAGGTAAGCCCCTTTTATAAGTGAAAAGGGATGACATTTTTGTAAATACTCAAAACTCTTCAATAATGGGAAGTCAATATCAAGGAAAGTGGATTAAAAATTGAGAAATAGTGGAGAGTATAAGGGATAAGTTTGATAAATTCCTCAAATAAACATTCAACCCAAGTTTTAAACATTTTTATGGTCTTTCCCTCTTTGCTAAACCCATCTTACCCCTTTTGATTTTTACTGAATTAATTAGTTTTTACCAAACTAATTTATCCTTTATGATTAAAAATAAAATGGTAATTATTAAATAATCTGAAAATAATGATTCAAAATTAAAAATATATTTTATTATATTAATTTTATAAAATTTTTAAAATTTAATTTTAATATACTAAATGTATAATGTATTAAAAACATTTTTTTTGAAAAATACAACTTAAGTTCAAAAATGTAAAATATAGTTTTCTAAATTAATACCATCATTTTTAAAATTATAAATTCAATTATAAAATACATATTTGTTCTCATAAAAATGTTTCATTAATTTTATATTTATAGTTATATTCTAATAATTTCATAAAAGTCCAGTTATTTCTAAAAGATTTATTTTTCACTATTCACTTAAAAATCATTCTTTTTAGAAAAATAATAAAGATTTATCCTAAGATAATATTTAAATTTTTAATAAAACATTGAATTTATTTTCAAAATTTTAAATCTATAAATTAACTTTTAATTAAAAATACAATACATTAATAAAAACGGCTTTTATTAAAAAATGTCCCTTTTAAACTTCATGTGTTTTGAATATTTTTTTCATATATATTTATAAATAATTTAATATTGATATATTAGTTTATAAATATACATATTAATTATAATAATGATCTTTTAATTTTGATAAATTTAATTTATTAAGGTAAAATACAATGCCCCCTTTTTTTAAAGGGTTCTTTGAAAGGCATCCTTTTTAAGATTTTTAATCAAAGATAATAATAATATATAATTATTTTTATTAATTATTATCCTTTTTACTACAAATTATTATATTATTCATGTAATTTTAATATGTAATGGTGCATTTTAGTCATGTGTTGATTTTTTTTGGAGTTTTATGTGACACAAGCTACTAAAGTGAGTATTAATTTTAAGGGTCCAAAATCTTGAGTCATTACATTCTACCCCCTTAAATATATTACATCCTAATAATTTAAATTATTACTCCCTGATGAAATTAGGTTAGGGTAATATTAACATTTCCATATCTTAGGATTTGACTTATAAAATAAAATCTACATTACTCTCTTAGGATATACCAATTTACCTATCTTTCCTCAAACAACATTGATCATTCATAGAATCATGTAACCCAAAATGTATATACCCTAATAAATTATTATCTATTACATACATGTTCCCAAACCATTTGAATCTCCATGACATTAAACCATAGAGAAATCATGTATTCCTTAAAATATTAACTCTTTTCTTTTACCACTAGTACATAAAGTTACACAAAATTCTATGTATATCATGATCCTAAAAATGATATAAATTTCACTATAAATATCATGGATCAAATTTTCATTAAATAAATAATAAATTACAAGGATATAAATACTATATAGCTCACTTTTATCAAAATCAATAAACCATTTATTACCTCAACATCAAGAATATATTAAACCTATGAGTTATCCATACTTCAATCACGTGTTCTCCAATAGTTATCCCAAAAAAATATAACATTGTCATAAAATCACTCTTAAAGGTTATTGATACAATTTAATATATGTTTATATAACTTAAAAGAAAAATTAAAAAATAAAATCCTTATATGTTTCAAATAATCCTCAAGACTTTTATAATGTACCAGAATATCGTTTTTTAAATATCAATCACAAATGAAAATATCTCAGAGTATTAATATTTAATTTCAATTTACACATCAACCTCACTGTGTTAGGTAAGATAATAAAACTAACTTCTGTTAAATCATAACAAGAATATACTACAATTCTAAACCATTTAGGTATTCCCACTTATTTGGTTATAAGACATAGTAGTTTCTAGATATATACCTTTCTTAGATTCATTTTTGTGATCCTGTTTCAACCATATAATAAAACCCAAAATAGTCATCAATAAAATTATAGTAAATTATCATGTGAATTTTAAAACTAAATCCTCATACATCTTCTACAATTACACCTTCATTTAATACTTTGATACATTCAATTTAATCTAATTTTTTATAATTTATTTTCTATTTTACTTCTTAACATAATCCCTTATAGTAATTATAAAATTAATCCTTCATAATGGTTCATAAAGAGAATGTGGTATACCAAAGAATATCCTAAGGGTTTTATATTTAGGTGTGAAGTCTTAGGCCCACTCATAGTGCATCAGAGCGAAGATTGATTCAATTATCAACCATTATTTTTTGGGTTTATTACCCATAGATGAATATGTTCCATAAACACACCCACATTCTAGTTTCTAGTTAGAGATTTAATTTCTTGTAAAATCACACAATATATACTTTAATAGAATTTTATAATGTTATTATATAATTATACCTAAGGTTTTTAATAATTTTCTCTCATATTAATATCTAAAATATTCAATATTACCTCAAATAACCTAAAGGATTATCTATACATTTGAAATTTTTATTAATCATAACTTATAAACCTTTGATGAAATTTCTATCTCCCATTTTATCCGTAACCTATATCATCCTAATCTCCAAAGTTTTCTAAACCCTTATCTAATACATACTATTTCTTCCCACATATATTAATATCAAAATTAGATGACATAAAAAAAATATTTCATTTAAATAGATTCCTAAGTCCTTTTAGGTTTAGAGTTTTAAATAATTAAGATAAAACATCAAATTAGAAACTCATTACCTTTTCAATTAATGGAAACTTTTCACACTATATAAAAAATTTCTTAGTCATTAACATCACCCACAAATTCTTTACATATGATACCCTTTTAGAAACATCTTACATAACCTAGAGGAAAATAAACATAAGAAAGGGGTGATCTAATATTCTTATTAAGGATAAACATAATAGATAAAAATAAAATATGAGTATAAGATGAGAATATTTGTATAAAAAGAATACATAATAATGTTATACCCAACAAATCATAGATCATAAATCCTGATATAAGGAAAAAATCAGGAATCTAAAGAGTGTGGGAATATTAGCCCATAAACATGAGCCAAGAGATTATAACATAAAGATACCTTAGTAATATGGAACAAACATAAGCATAAGAATAATAACATAGTTGATAAGGTAACACAACCTATTTAACTTAGTGGATTAGTATTCACTCACCTATTTCACTTAGTGGATCATACTCAGTATCACTACTAATTTCCCCATTATCTCATGAGATATAAATATTTATCCAATGAATTGGAGAGATATATAGGGTCCAACCATCACTAATAGTTTAAACATACATAAGTGGTCTACATATAATAACATCATAAAGGACCCATGTAAATAAAATGGGTTTTATATAACATATTATATAGAACCCATGGAAAGAAAATGTGTATCCAATGAAATCAAGTAACTTTCTAGGTAAATAAAATTCAAACAGGATAATCAGTAATTTGGTAATTACACTATATATATAAAAGTTATATGGTTAAGATAGTAATTTTTCTAATCAATCGATGTATGGAATATTGGTGGAAATCTTTAAATCAAAGGAATATAGAATAGTAAATTCATAAGGGGAAGGCACTAGAAGAAAAAAAAATTATAGTTATACACTGATGATGCTTAAAAAAGACAAAGTGATGAATCATTCCTCCAAAATAGAAGGGAATAACATAATCCATCCAGAAAAATAATGTGTATTGTTTCAAAAGAATATATCCCCAATGTAACAAATTAAACTTTGAATTATTTTGACATAGATGAAAAAATCCTTGAAAATGAATGCTTCGAATGGTATCACCCAAAAAGGGATCATGAATCGAATTGATTGATACCATGAGTTCAACAACCAAAATTATAAATCTAAATATATTTATTTGAGAATAAATCATGTAACATAATACCATGATAGTAAATAATTTTGAATATGAAAATAAAAATGGAGCTGAAAGCATAAAATATTTTTTAGAAAACATTTTTAACATTGATGTAAAGTAAAAAATTACAAGTCACTTTCAAAAGTAACTTTTGTAATGGTGTATATAAAGAGATTAAAAAAATTAATTTTAAAAAATAATATTCAATAATGGAGACTTGAAAATGGAATAAATTTTTGTATATTAAATATGGAGCCAAAGATTAAACATTTTACAATGAAAGGAAATGAAACTTTTTATACTTTGAAAATACCTTCATTAAAAACCCAAATTGTAAAAAGAGTAATAAAATAATATTTTTATTAAAACTTCATTTTACTAAATCATATTATAAAATAAAATAAAATATAATATAATGCAGGGAGAACCATTTCATGGAAGAAAAAAATATTAAGATAAAACTTTTCAACTCAAAGAAAGGAAATTTGAGTTATTACAATCCCTCATGGGCAACATACTCCATGAAGCATAAAATATTTGAAAATGAGTTTATGTTGTAAAAATTTAAATAATGATAGAATAATGAATAATATAATAAAATTTTATAATTTTCCAAAATTATATGAAATAATTTCAATAGAATTATCATAACTCAATGAATGAAAATTGAGTTACCAAAAACTCTTACGAATGGGGTAACACTTTAGTGAAAAGATGTTTGGAGAAAATAAAATTGATTTGGATTAGTAAATAAAAATAATTATAAGGAAATAATTTATAGAACATTCATTGGATATGAAATCAATATAAAAATATACATAGGAAATATGGTGTATAACTTGTAACATGTCTCAAAGAATCATATTTGAGACCAAAAAAATCCTTACCTTGTTTCCTCACATTGTCAAATGCACTCTAAGATTTTATATAAAAATAATAAATAACTTAATCAAAAATTTTATAAAAATATTCATATTCAAAACCTTTTTTAAACTTAATTTATAATTATTCTCTACATGAATATTAGTTAGTTATTAATTATTTTCAGTATCAGGTGTGAGTAATATTGATCGTTTTGAACTAGTTTCATAAAATAATATTTTTTCTTCATTATTATCCAAAATAACATAATAAATATATCATAAACTTACTAGAATTTATTAATTATAATTATTTATAATGTTTTAATTTAATTATATGGGACTTTTGGTTATTATTCTTAAAGATGAAATTGGCGATGAACCCGTTTTGATTATTTTTAGAGAATGTGGGGTGTTTACTAAAATAATGTGTCAAATATTTATATTACCATTAGAAAAAATCATTATTTACTTATTTATATCATATATCACCATAAATTTAATACCCATAGTCATCCATGATATGAATTTATATTATTGTTCAAAAAGGTGGTTAAACCAACCCAAACAAGAACATACCATAAATAATGGATGATTATGAAGTTAATTATATATATTATTATTATAATAGACAAATAATGATCATATTTAGTATTAATTAGTGTGTTATATCAGAATTATAAGGAAATATAAGATGACTATAACCTATAAAAATTTATTTCATAGTATGAATAAATCATTTTTTCTCTTAGAATTATCTTTTGGATGAGTGAATATTCAATGGGTTTTTATTGATCATATTGTTAATAGGTTTTATTTTTTTAAATTGTTTTTAATAATTTCCTAAAAATAATATTTATCCCTTAAAAAATTTCTCATTACCATACATGTAAAGTTGTGATTAATGAAAAAAATATAAATCAATCATTCCATGGGGGAGGTATTCTACATGTATGCATGTATGATGATTTTATTTTCCATAGAACGAGAAAAAGGAATAATACGGTTAATCATTTAAGAATTTAAAATATGTCATAAATATCATACTTATATATATTAAATCCTCTAATAGTACCCATATTATTTTTTGATGAAGGAAAATAAAACATGTTGCATCATGGAGGTGGTTGTCTGCAAAACACACAATTAATGATTTTGTTTTTTTAATAGAAAAGGGAAAGGTGGTTAATACTTGTACCATAATTATAATAAAATGATAAAGGAGTTGTTATAAATTTATACCTCACTTATTGGATTATATCTATTTCAATGGGGTTTAATCATTTGAGGGTTGGTCTTTTGAGAATAACATAACCTCTTTAAGGAGTCTAAAATTTTTAGGATAGTATATGATAGAGTTTTTTCTAAACTAAGCGGGTTGTACTATAATGGGTTGTGATGAGGGGAGATCCCCTTTTATAAGTGAAAAGAGATTTTATTTTTGTAAATACCAAAAAATATTCAATAATAGGAAGTAAATATCAAGGTTAGTGTCTCCGAAATTGATAAATAATATAGAGGTTAAGGTATAGGGTTGAAAAATACATCAAACACCCATTAAAACACATGTTTTAAACATGTTTTTAGCCTTTCCCTATTTTTAAACCCTTTTCACCCCTTCGGATTTTTATCGAGGAAACTAGTTTTTACAAAAGTAATTTATCCTTCATGATTGAAAATAAAATGGTCCTTATTACAAAATTTAGAAATAATGATTAAAAATTTGTAATACATTTTAATATATTAATTTTATAAATTTTTTAAAAATTAATTTTAAAATACTAAATGTATAGTGTATTAAAAATATTTTTTTTGAACAATATAAATTAAGTTCTAAAATGTAAAATATGGGTTTTTAAATTAATAAAAACATTTTTAAAATTATAAATTCACTTATAAAATAAATATTTGTTCATAGAAAAATGTTTCATGAATTTCTAATTCATACTTATATAATAATTTCAAAAAAGTCATGTTATTTTTAATATGGTATTTTGAACTATTCACCCAAAAAACTGTGTTTTTAGAAAAATCCCAAAAATTAATCCTAAGATAATATTGAAATTTTAATAAAAAATGAATTTATTCTTGTAAATTTAAAATTCTAAAATTTATAAATTAACTTTTAAATGAAAGTACAGTATATATGGAAAAACTAATTTTATTAAAAAATGTGCCTTTTAAAATTCAATCACTTTAAATATTATTTCATATAGTTTTATAAATAATTGAATATTGATATATTAATTTATAATTATAAATATTACCTATTATAATTTACTATTAACTATGAGAAATTTAACTTATTAAGGTAAAATAAAATATCCTATTTTTTTTATTGTTCTTTAGTAGGGATCCTTTCTAAAATATTAATCAATGATAATTATAATATATAATTATTTTTAATTGATTATTATCCTTTTATATGTTAATAATTATATTATTCATGTAATTTTAATATTTTTCAGTTCATTTTAGTCGGGTGTTGTGTTAGTTTAGTGCCGCATGTGACACAAGATATTGAAGATAATATTAATTTAAAGGGTCCAAAATCTCAAGTTGTTTTATGTATAGACCCTGAGGGGTATAAATATAATAAAAAGAATGGAATTATATGAAATTAGAGAACCTAGATAGGTTCCCTTAGACCCATTCATGTGATATAATAAGAAAATTTAACTATTAGCCTAAGTAGGCCATGATGGAATGAGGCAATTCCTTAGAGATGTAGGGATAACTGAATAGAGAAAGGGATGAGTGACCTTCCCCACTAGTAGCTAAGTACCTAGGTGGGCATATCCTGGGTTGAGTTGACCAACCTAGGGTGACCTTTGGAAGTGTGACAATCCTTATTCCTTCTTTCTATAGTGATGAAGGGTGGATTTTATTATGAGGCCAGTGAGGCCGTATGTTAATCGTGGTGATGTTGAGGGATGATATGCCCTATGAGTGAAAGGATTGAACTGAGAGATGAGACTATGATAAGGGAACCCATGTATGGTTTTTTGGGCTTCGGTTTGGTAAAGGGAACCATAGTGGGTGCCTTATTAATTATGTTAACCCTCAAGAGGGTCAACATGGGAACACTTAGTGATGATCACATGTGTCACATCTGAACCTGAATTGATGACATGTTCTTGGTAGGGCTATAGTGATAGGGATAGCTCGTTCACTTGAGATTCCAAACTTGATTATATGAGATGGTCTGGACAGTTTTTAACTCATGTTATTTTTATTCTTATTATTATTAAGAGATGTTACTCGGAGGATACATGCCCACAAGTATATGATGATGGATTACAAGGATTACCTCCCTTGGATCCATAGGTGTTTTATGAATATGGGGTTCCAGGGATTACCCCTATAAGATTAAGTGGTGTTTGAATGTATGGGATTATAGGGATTACCTCCCTAGGATCTACTTGTGTTTGGTGATGATATGATGTTAGAGACTTCCTATTTTGGATCCACTGATATTTGGTGATGATGAGATTCCATGGAATAACTCTCTAGGATCCAATGATGTTTGGTGGGATTATAGGGATTACCTACCTAGGAACCAGTGATGCATGATGAAACAAGATTCCTAGTGATACTTCGGACCCAATAATTATATATGAAATTATGGGATTCCTAGGATACCTAGGATCTAATGCTTATAACCTATACAAATGGATCCCTTGGGTACTCTCAAGATCCTTATTAAGTCTACTATTATTTGGAATACCTAGGATACTTCCTAGAATCAAGTATTTATTCCTATTAGATGCATGTACATGTGATCCTGGGGTCAAACATATATCCCCCTAAGGTGATATATTGCTCTCATAGACACTCTAAAAGTGGATAAATCTAGTATAATCAATTGGGTGTCATATTAGAACCCGAGGATTGATAGTGAATATTATTTATATTTTAAAACTATATATTTTATTTTAAGAATATTACATGCACACACATTTCATTTACTATTTATGTTAAGAACTGTATTGGTAGATCCCTACGGTGTTATACTCACACCTTGACCGGGAAACCGTGACACTTGGCTATCTGAACAGAATGTAATATTCAAAGTTTTAGATAGGGTGGAGGACCGATGTTCCATGGTTGTGTGTCTTATCTTGGATGGAGTCTCGAGGCCATGGTTTCAATAGGATTATTATGTGAGTTGGGATATAGGACATGAAATTTACTTTTATGTTTTCTTCATCATGTGTACTGGACTTTTTGTCACTACCTTATTTATATATATGATGTTATGTTATCTAATGCAACCATGTTATGTACTAATTAATCATATAGATAGATTTATTTATTTCCATTATGAACCATGGGGGCCTATAGGGATCTCTATTTTATGTATATAGTTTTTTTTGGATTTCCGTTATACCGATGGTTCTTAATAATTTTTTAGTAGATTCAAGAATAACCCTAAATGTTTATTTTAGAGGTAATAGTCTCCCAATAAATATTTTAGGACCTCTCTACTAGTCGATAACATCTGGAATATGGAGAGGCACACTTGGGGTCATTTGGAATCCCTACTTGGATATTTTTGGGCGATTTGGGTTAGGGAATTACATAATCGACACTATTAATATATTGGATTAATGTGGTTTTTTGTTAGAAACAATCAGTGTGATATTAAACTCACCATACCAGCACTAATCTGTATTTCTATTCACTATGATTCACATATGCATGACTTAGGTGGTTTTGAAAACTCCCATGAATGTTTCCTTTATGAAACCTAATACTCCCCATTATACTGTTACATCAAAAAGTTATAGTGCTCATCATAATAAAAATTCTCTTAAACTAATGATTTCTTAGTGTCTTCCTAAAAATATCATAAAATTTTAATATCTTATGTGTCATCACCTCCTTATATTAGGGTCATCCTCTAACAAAGTAGACAAATATCTCAACATATTTTTTAATCTCATAAAGTAAAAGATTCATAGTATTTTTTATTACTTCTTTATTTTAATAAAGGATATGATAACTACATTTTACATATTTACCCCCATTATATCAATGAACCACCCAACATCAACAATTAACCTTTAAATTATTATCATGTGAGATAAAAATCACTATAATTAGAATCACAAAAAGAATCCAACATAGTACTGTATTTTACCAATAACAATATCTTGGGTGAATTACTTCCTTTAAATACCTTAAAACCCCTTCCAACCCTTTAAATAATAACCCACATACCAACTTATATAATTTAATATATATGAGATATCAAGGATCATAATTTTTGAGATAAAATAGTATTTTAACTAATTTTTTAAACCTTGAAGCATTCAAATTCAATTATTGAAATCTTCAATTGGATCATGAAACTTTTAGCTTTATTACATGGGATTTAGACTTGGCTTGCATGATTCAGTTCAATATTCTTTGGGGAATTGGGGAAATATTTTCAATAACAAAAAACAATCCCTTTTACCAAATTACACATCAATACTAAGGAAATATTTGAATTACCCATATCATTTTAAGAAGAATTTTATTTTATGATATTTTTTACACCATTTATTTAAATCATGAAATTTTCATCAATAATAACATCATCAAGATAAATCTTTTTTATCAATAATTTTTTATCACATGAAAAATAAATAGAGTGAATGAAATATGATTACTTAAACTCACTTAATATTAGAGCATTCAAAAAATTATAATACCAATAATTATACGACCACTTAGAAAACATATAATATATTTTTTATCATACATAATCAATTAATACCTATTCATGTGATCCTATGTGTTTATTTAATCCCACCTTTTTATTACATTACTTTTCATTACATAATACACATTTAGTAATTCATAATATATTTTAGATTTAGTGTCTTGTAAATTAGGTACATATAACATGAATTACATAAGGATAACATAAAAATAAAAATTAATCATTTACTTTGGTAGAATAATTTTTTATTTAATCCTAAGTCATCTCACTGCTTCTCAAATCTTAGGGAAATACATCAAATAATGAGATGAACATAAATCCCAACAAGGGAATAAACAAAAGAAACACTTAGCATGTGATAAAGAAGCATATAAATAGGAATGATCATATAAAAATGTGTCATAAAATAAAAGAAAGAAAATGAATCATAACATGTAAATTTAGATACAAAATTTAAAAGAGACGTTCATAAGTATATCACTAAGTTCCATCCCCAAGGTGACATAAATCCTAATTATCGAGGTTATTCACCAAGGCATCATAAAACATATCATATCTAGAGATTAGATTATTTACCGAATGCATTAGAGTTCTATCAGGGTGTGAACTTTATATATATTAATTAATGTGATCCACATAGATCCTAATAAAACATTTCATAAATAACTCATGGAGAATAAAGAACGGGTTTCTTATCAAAATCATGGTGTTTCAAAAGTCTATGTCATTTTTAACCCATGAAAAGGGAATACAAGTTTCATGTATGTTAATACAAAAATAAAATAAATAAGTTTTATATTTAGGTGAATAAACATGGAAAATAAATAGGTTTGGGTATTCACAAAATTAAAATAAATAGAATCTATTAAGTAGAGAGAAAAATTTTGAGGAGTAAATCCGACAGTATAATGTGTATAGAACATTGTTTTAGAAAATGGTAAAATGAGAGGGGAAAATGGTCTACCATTGATAAAATACAATTCTAAAATAATGGTAGGATAAAAATGGTAATAAAATAGAGTAATCATAACATTTATAAGACATATAAACAATGGTTCTTGAATTGAAGAGAAAAGAAGGATAATTCCCTTAGCTTGAAGAGTTTCTTCTAGATCTTGAGGAATGGAACCTTGGGGGATTGAGGAATCTTTGGGGGGACTCTGTGAGAGGAAAACATACTAGAGAAACATGGATGATATATTTTGAGAAAAATAAAATGGAGAAATGGGTTGATATTTATAGAAAAAGTGGAGTATTTGTTTAATAATTTCCAAATATAGGCCTAAGAAATCTACGTTTTGGAAAAAGAAAAACCATTGGATTTACCATGGTTTTTTATAATGGTTTTGGAAATTTGGGTCATATTTTATGTTATTTTCACCCAAAATAATTGAACATAATTTTATTTCAATTATTTAGGCATGGATAATTAAAGTTTCCACAAGGTAATGTTTTTAAAATTAAATTTCCCTTTTTAGACTTTGGAATGTCATTTATAGGTTTGAAAATTGATTAAAATACATTAAAATTATTGATATTAATAAAATAAAATATTTTTGGTCTATTATTGTGTTTAATTAATTATAAAGCCATTATGACATAATTATGAAGTCATTAAACATATCGAAAAACACAAATTGTATTTTTATTATTCATGAAAAAATAAATTATTTTAGAAATTATTTATAAATTCACCATGACCTAATTTGAATGTGATGATTTAAAAAATGATGTTTATTTTATCATAATAATTCTAAAAATATTTTAATTTTAACATTTAAATATAAAAATCCTTATTTATTAAAAAAAATAGCGGGTTGAAATGCATAGTAAAATTTATGACACTTAAAAATTTTCAAGGAAATAATAGAATTATTTTATAATTTATATCTAAATAAGAGAGTTTTTATCATAATATTTTATTAAAATAAATATTATTTAGAATATTTCAGTTTATTATAAAAATTTATTCCCTTTAAATAAAACATTTTTAATGAAAATTAACAATTTAATAGGATAATAAACATTCATACGATTATAAAAATTACATTGGGATTCCTTAAATTATAATGTAATTTAAAAATAATTTATTATGATTATTTGATGGTATCAAATTTTATTTAATAATTCCAAATAAAACAAATTTTAATAGAATTTTTTTATAGTCTTCAAAAATATTTTTTTGATTATATCATTAAATTACACTGATGAATTCATCTATGCAATGAACAATAGTAATAAAAATAATAATTTGTTTACTAAAGATTATAATTATGATCAATTGTATTAGTTGAAAAACATAAATTCTGATGATCATATTTCCTTATAAATAGCCTATCATACTCTCATCATTACTCACTATTTCTATTACAATGGTTCTTACCCATGCCTTTATAAAGTCTATTTTTATTATAAATCTTCGTTTTATTTTTAAAATATTTATGGAAGGGGTGATATTATTGGATTATTTCAAGACTATGGAGTTTTTTTGAAGTAAATGTACAATTGTTTTATGTGTATATCCCATTATTTTTCATAATTATACTAGTCAAAATTTATTCATGATGTTATATGTTATAATAAAATAAAAATTTGTTCTATGTGCTTATATTGTAAAACATTATAAAAAGTTATTGGGAGGAAAGATATCCATAAATAAAAGAAGTATGTTTTTTCACATCATTACAGTATTGTATTCATAAATATGCTTTCTTATAACTCTATATAAAGGAATGCATTGTTTACATTTAGATGAATCACAATCCAACCTTTCTTTAAAGTTATGGTATATAAATGGGTTACATACAAAAGCTTTTATGAATAATAAATTGAATCATGGAAATCATTACCTTTAAATATAAGGGAATAAAATTTCTATCAATCATTCATTATAGCTTTTTAATTTTCCATTGGTCTAAAATTTTCCTTGGAACAACCACATTGATTCCAACAACCTTTTTCATTCTAAAAAACATCACGATTCATTAATTTCAAGTTTCAAAATTTCCCTCTATATATGTTTTCTAATGTTGTTGTTTAGAGGATTGGGAAAATGTTTTATGCTCATTTTATTTATCAATTATATTTAGGGTCAAAAAAATATCTCATTGTATATAATATGTCAAAGTTTATAATATAATATTTTATATTAGAATAATTGGTTTCTTTTGTCATATATAATTTTGAAATGTTTTTTCAAACTCATACAACTGTGTTATAGTTTTTTTGATTGGGTGGCTTCTTCTTAACATAACATCCTCCTCATCCATATAATCAACATTATTAATTTATTTTCTCCTTTAATTTTATCTTTACGTGTTTATTAAAATATTTATATAAATTTATTATTAGAACCATTATATAAATGAGAAAATTCCTCATATTGGTTTTCTCTTTGGTTTTCATAACTAGTATTGGATAAGTTTTTAGTGCTTTCTATAAATTTTAGGGGATATTTTTCTCTATAAAATATCATAAATCTCAAGGTTTATATAAATAGATATTTTATATCTTACATTTTATTTCTATTTTTATTATAATACTACCAAATAAAAATATAATGTTATCTTCATTCATAAACTCATCATGTTTAGTTATAGTTCTTTCATAGAATAAACAATTAAATAAGCTTAAATGGTCAATTTTTTTCTTGTTACTATTTTTTTCTTAAGGGAGTTTATTATGGATTAACTATAGGGAATGAAGTTTATAATATATCGATTAGTCAAAATGAGTTATCCACTTAAGTTTATATTTCCTTATATTAAGTCATAATGATTAATAATTTTATAATACAAGTTTATATGATCTATTAATAATTTCACTATTTAGGGTATTCAAACATAGATAGTGATGTAGTCTAATTTTAATACTTGTTTTACACATCTAATTTGGGAAATAATTGTTTTTCTGATTTCCAAAGTGTGATTTTAATATAGAATTATTGAATTTTTTTTATTTTGTAATGAAATTAATATTATTTAAATATTTTTATGGAAATAAATATTTATTGTTCTTAAATGATAATTTTTTTTTTGTTTTTTATATCTTTATGAATAAATATTCTATTGGATTTTTATGATACTTAAATTAAAATACATTATTGTAGTGATTTTTAGTGTTTTGATTTTTAGGTTTAATATTTCCAAAATTCCATGTTTAAAACTTTTATATATGATATTTTGGGATTCATTTTAATTTTTTATGTCCTTTTAAATCCATTGTTTATTATTTTATAAAGTTTAATTTTTTATTTCAAAATGATATTCTCATAAAGGGTCAATTCTATGAAGAAGGTAGTTATGTAAAGTTAACCAAGGACTTGTATAAAGGTTATCCCAAATCCCACCAGTATTGCATCAAGGTCAAGAAGAATTCAACAAGGCCACAAAAGAGTAACTCCAACACTAAATAAGGGAAACATGCACCCATATAAGGGTAAATATACATTTGAAAGGGGCTATACAAGGCTATCCATGAATATTAATAGTGCCACATCAAGGTCAAACAAACCTATATAAGGGTGTTATGCCGCACCCAGACCAAGTAATAGTATCACCTTGATCCAACTATCTCGCATAAGGGTACCTAAATCATGGTACCCATGTCAATGTGAAACACTGGTTATATAAGGGTACCTCTGATATGTAACAGATAGTGGAAATGTGATCCCATGACTTTAAATACTTTCATAAGGGTACCTCTATGGTTGGGACTTTCATCAAGGTATCGTCATAGTTTGATGAAGGCTATGTCAAAGTCACACCATCTCAAGTTAGGGCCATCCACACTTCATCAGGCTATATAAGGGTGATATGAGGAATTAAAATATGAGGAGACCTACTTCTAAAATTATTTAAATATCTAAAAAATAAATCTTGTTCTTGAGATGAAGGTGAGGCTAAGGTATTCATAAAATATTTATAAGGAATCATGATTGAAGAATCAAGAAACCACATGGGAGGAGAAAATTTATTAGAGGTATTCAACTAGAGTCACATGGAGAAGATAATCCATAGTAATCCAAGACATGTGGTGACCACTGATTAGATGATAGTTTTAGTTTACGAGGAACATATCTAGTAGTCAGTGTGTGACTAATTTAAAAAGGGGTAAGAACCACACATTCAAGTGGGGATTATTTCAATAACACTAAGAGGAAGAGTTGGAATATAGAGGGTGGAAGTGCTCAATTCGGTCAGGCTAGATGGATTTAGTTATAAAGAAAGGGGAAACCTTTATAGATAATATTCCTTAATTATTTATCCTTTATTCTATTTTTTTGATTGTATATGATATGTTTTCATTTCCTAAATTTTCTTCTTTTGTTATCATGTATAGATAAATCCCTTTTAGGGGAACTAACTTTAAATGAATTGAATTATTTTTCCTCCACTAGTTAAAATTTTGTAATAGTATTTTCAGTAGTGTTATCATTTTCTATTATTTATGAGTTTTTTTTATAAAATACCTCATAAATGTATGGGTGAATGGTAGGGGATTCTTGTAACATGGAGTATCAACTGATGTACTTTAAATGGAAAAGGTTGATGCTAAACCTTATATATAAAGAAAAATACTTATCCCGATTATTGATAGAAATATCAACCTTAGGAGAGTTCACTTGGGGATTTTTAATCATCAATGATAATTAGGTGTTTCATTTCCATTTTTTATATATTATTTGCACCACTATGTTAATATTAATAAAAATTAGATCTTTTCTCAATTCTGTTTAACCATTTCCCCTAACAAAATCCTTTTCTCTTCATTGCTCTCTTTTTATCCTATTTTATAGCTCTTGAACTTTTACTTTCATCACTATTCACTCTTTAAAATTCAGCATCATTTTTTAATACCTTTTATCTTTCTTGTTGTTTTTTTCTTTACTTTTATATTATTTTAATCTCATACCTAATTCACCTTCCTTATCATTCTTCCCAGATTACACTATCTTATAGTTATAGGTTTCATAAATAAATAATTTTCTAAGTCTCAATGACACATGATAAAATTTCGGAACCATTTACAGGGAAGTAATGTGTGTAAAAAACACAAAAAAACATGAAAATATTTTTTTAAAAAGTTAATAGAAAATATATTAAAAAAATTATAAAAATTTACTTGTTTTTCACTATCATGTACTAGTTTTTTACTCCTTTAAATAGAAATTGTATGAACATTAACTAAACCTATAAAATTGAACTGAATCATTTAATTCCAGAAATTGAACAACATTTCACTTCCCAAAATAAGAACAAGAAATCTAAAATGAAGAAATAGAAATATGTAGAGGTTATAACTTAAATGAAAATCATATTCCACCTCAACCTCAGAACCAAAATATCAAAGGGCCTAGATATATGTATATCCAGCTTCCTAATATTTCAAGTAACCCATAATGTATATAGTTATCCTCCAGATCTAGTAACTACAAGATGAAACAATCTTGCCTCTCCTGGTTACCCTATTTTATTGATCTGCATAATAAGGATTTTCTTGAGTTTATTACTATTTTTACATTATGGTTCAATGATTACCTCTTAATGGGTTTATTTAGGTGGATATAAGGTTCATAATGTTTCCATATTTTGAAGGTAATTTCTAGAAGTTGGTTCCAACACTTAGATGAAGAAATTTTTGATACCTAGAACCATATGTTCAATTAATTTGTGATGAAGTGTTATCCTAGGAACACTACCATTGAGGTGAGTCATAAGACCATTGGTTTTTTCAAGGAAGAGGGAGAACTATTTAATGAGACTTGTGATAGGTTTATATAAATCCTTAGGCAGTTTCCTAACCACTAAATTGATCCCAATATCTTGATTGAAACCATTTATAATAGTATCACTCTCTACCAGTAATTCATTATTGAAAAAATTTATGGTGGGGATTTTTTTGACAAGAAAGTTAATGATTTTTTTTAATAAAATGGCTCAAAAATACTAAAATAAGTGTTATAGAATTTTTTTATTCATATGATGAAGCCTAATCATCAGAACACTGGAATATTTATGGATGGTTCACATAGATAACAATACAAACACTGTGTAAGGTGTGGGAATTATAGAACCTATTGTCTCAATTTTGATCTACCTACCCAACCCACTAAAAATTAAAACATCACTAGATATTATGATGTCCTGACCTGGGCACCACTAAACGGTGCCCCGAGCCAGTTGGCCATATGCCTTCAAGCATGCCTCCCCATACGCTAGAGGGTGTTGATTAGAAGTGAGGGTCTAGTAAGTCAGTTTTGGGGAGACTATACCCTCTTATCCTAATAGAAGACCAATTGAAGGAAACAACAATAACCAAGTGTGGAAGCATATGCATAACCATAACAATACCATTCCATATGATATTCAAAAACAAGAAAATAAAATACTCAAATGGAAGGTAAAAAATTCTATAACAATGAAAAAAAATCAAGCATCTACAAAACAACTAAAAGTAAAGACACAACGACGCCCTAGCGGGTCCCAAACCACATCCGGTTCCCTCTCCTGTGCTCCAATCCCAAACAAAATCCTATCCCAGGGCCTTGACCTTATCCTGTCTTGCAACATGAAAGTATACTAGGGTGCTGATTAGGTGGCCCGAAGAGGGTGTGAGTCTGACTCAATAGGCCACCACCAACAGTGTCAAAAAAATGTCCAGTCAAAAGATAGTGTATGTAGTTTTATGTGGCAATAAATATAATTCATAATTAAATAATTATCACATTTTCATTTAATATTTAATCATCCCATTTAGACCAGTTTCAATTCTTGTTTCCTATTTGAATCATCATTTATTATTATCATTTATTTGGTGTTGAACATCATGTCAAGCACCCCAAATCTCATTTGGTTTAGGTCATCATGCCTAGGACCCCAAAATCTCATTCAGTGTTGTTCATCATTCCTAGCACCCCAAAATCTCAAGCTTGGATAAATATTGTGGAGGAACTCTATGTCCATGTCCCAACTTATAATTGGCATAGAATTCCATGTCTATCCCTAAAAAAAACTTAGCCATTTAATCATTATTTAATTCAAAAGAATTTTCCACATCATTACATTACTAATCCAATGACTATTTATATATTTCAAAGGCCATTAGTTAACTCGACAATTAACTAATCACATAACCCATTAATTAATTCATCAATTAATTAATTAATCAACACAATTTTATTTCCATAATTAATACTTTATAATTAATTATCCATATCAAATCTCAACTTATGATAATTAATTATCACAATGAATTATCTTTGATCAACATCATTGCACATAATTAAATATCATAATTAATTATCCATATCAAATATCAACTTCTCATAATTTATTCTCATAATTAATTATCTTTAATTAATATCATTTCATAATTAATTTCCCCAATTAATTGTCTTAACATAATCAATTCAATATCTCAATTACAATATCTCAAACCATAAATAATCTCCAATACAAACATCTAATTGGGAAACCAACCTTTGATTATTCCGTGATTCAATTATCAATTAATCAGTAAGGAAATCACAAGTCAATTCCACATATTTAATTACTCCAATTTAGGAAATAAATTAACACGGGAAGCACTAAAATCCATAAACTCACATTCACATGTCAAATCCATGACTATGGGAGTTCGATTTAGACCACCTACCTCAACTTATTGATGGATTTTATCCCAACAAAAAATCCCAAAAATTTGAGCAGCATAACATCATTGATCAAGATTTAGGTCTAAATCCCTAAACTAAAATAAGATCAAAGGCATCCTGATCTTGAAAATATAGATTTAGATCCAAAATCCTAGATCTAGATCTCAAATCATTGGTTTAGATCCATGGAAGCAAGGGATATATTCCATGAAAAGATCAAGTAAAGATAGAGGAAAGAAGGAGAGAAGCAACATAATAAAATCCACTTACCAGGAAGAGAGAAGATCTTAAATCTGAGCTTTCAATATCGAAGAAAAATGTTGGAATCCCCTTCTAAACCCTCTATAAGGCTCTGGGATTACCTAGAATTTTTCAATCCTGAGCCAAGGTCAAAATATGGGAGTATTGGGGGTTCTAATTGTTTTAAAATAGAATTTAGGATAATTAATCCTACACACACAGTTTCCTGGGAAGGGGCACATAGTTAGGGAAAACTATGCACCAACTATGTAGACCTCTCTGTCTAGGTTTTCAAGGTTGGCACAGTTTTGTCACATAGTTTTCCAAACTGTGTGGACCTCTCTATCTAGGTTTGAATTGTTGGCACGATTTAGTCATACAGTTTGTCAAAATGTGTGAAAACTGTGCACAACCCACTGTCTATTAGTTTTTCTTAAAAATTCACCCAAATTCACCCAAGCCACTACTCCAAAACAAAGGTACTTAAAGAAATCAAAACATACCTAAAAACGCGCCCGATATGACTCTAGAAAAGGCCTGGATCTTATAGATATGATCCTAGAATGCAAGATAAAGATGACTCATTTCTAATTCATCACAACCAAGGTTATAAAAATCACCCCAAACTTTCAGGGAAAGATCTAGTATTTCTAAAAAATATTCTACCCCAGGATTCCCCAAAAAACCCTGATAACCTTTTAAAAAATAAATATAAGGAAAAGTCTTGTAATTATAAATAGAAATTATGGGAATTTATAGATTAAGTGTTAGGTGAAATTGGTTCCCATAAAATATACACATGTTCTAGAATCTCTACTCTAGAACAATAAATGGTCTATCTATCTAGTTACATGAGATCCGGGTATAATTTAAAGCATCCCAACATAATAAAAATCAATCCAAAGGAGATTGTGAGGGATGTTACCAAATTATTAGGTTTGAAAACATAATAAAACTTTTAGTTACATAGTAGGTAAGATGATAAATAATAACTAAGTGATTTAGAAAATAAATATATAAATTGGAAATGTTGTCATAAAGGTATAAATTGAGTTAAAAAATGAATCTACTTGAAAAAGATAATGAAAAAAGGGAAATTAAGTGGGAATAGATCATGTAAGGGAAAAAGAAAATTGGGATTGTAGAGAGGGAAATAAAAATGTATTTTTTAAGTCATTATTCCCTTCCAATCCCATTTCCAAAAAGAATCAAGATGAAAAATAATAATCTAGAATAGTTGAAGTTACTTGAGATGTTTAGAACTTTTCACTTGAATATACTCCATTTTAATGAATTAAACAAAATTTTATCATATTATCTGATGACTTGTGGAAAAAAATAATTGGAAGTGATGTCCACCATAAGTTTGAATAATTAATTTATTTCATTCCTATAAAATAAGTTATTCTATAATTATAAATACATTGGGTGTTTTTTTATACAATGTAGAATAATAAAAAGCAAGGAGAAGAATTTCTTATGTGAATTAGGTGCTATTGTAAACCTGATTCCATACTCATTATTTCAATAATTGGTTCTAGTATAGATGAAATAAACCTATGTATGTATTCAATTGGTTGATAGGTAGATCACTGATCCCATTGGAAGGGTGGATGACCTATTTTCACTATAGAGGAGTTCACATTACCCACTAATTTCCCAGTACTTAATATGGATAGTGGTAAAAGGATACATTCATTTTGGACATGTAATTATTAAATACAAAAATGTGGTGTTATAGATGTTTGTAAGGAAAAATTATCTTTTCATTCTAGTGATGACCAAGAATAATTCATTTTTTAAGGAATTCACACTATGGGTGAGTTTTAAATTGATAGATATTCCTAAATTTTTTTTTAGATTTGAGATAAAGAGGGATACTAATGAACCTTTTAAGGGAATAATTTGGGAGTAAATACATGAACATTTTAAGGTAAATTTCATTAAATTTGAATCCACTCAAGAACTTATAAGATTATAAATACTTTAGAGTAGAATCAGGGAACTTATTGATAAGGATCATGTGGTGGTATATCTTTAAAAAATCTATTTTTACTCACATTTCTCAGGATAGTGAGAGAACCTCATACCTTATACCAAATATAGATTCAGTTCCCTAAAACATTCATCATTAAAACTACAAGTCTATTTAAATGGAATTTGAAGATGAAAATGTGTATTTTATGGTTGAGTATATGTCTAATGTTTGTTCTATACATTTTTAAGTTGGAAAATAAGTTTCCCTAACCTAATGAGAGTGACAAAAATAATTATTTTGATAGTTATCTAGAAATGGAAAGTAGGTATATTCTTATTAAGAATATCTATTCAGAGGATGAGTTTTAATTTAATTAACTTAATTAATTATTAATAGATCTTTAGGATTCTTCTCCCACTTCTGATAATGAAAAAAATTGTGAAAGTGATGTTTTTTCTTTAGAAAAAAGTAAAAAGTTTATAATAAAGTTTTTCACTTAAGTATAAGTATTTGAATGAATTCAGTGTGGGGGAACCATATATGGATGATTTTGTACAAATTGATGTTTTTGGATGTTTTCTACCATTTTTTTTCTGTTTATTATATTTTAGGCCTTGAAATAGTAGTGAGAAATAACCTCAATCCTAGTGCCTTGGAATATCTTCAAATATTTTTTTGGATTATGGTGATTTAGGAATTCAAGGAGGATATGAAATATATCCACTATAAAAATATTAAGTAACAATCATTAATAAATCTTAACTATTTATTTATATTGATTAAAAAATTTTAGGTAACTATTCTGATAGAATAATTTAAACTTATAACTAAATGGGAGGAAATCCATTGTTTTAAAAATATTTTACTTATAGTTTTCCTTTTAAAAAAAGTGCCCCACCCTGCTGTTGTATAACACATTATTTTTTCCCAATAAGAAGTTCACTACCAACCCTGTTACCATTTCTTAGTATGATATTTTTTATTACTAAAGTTTTTTTCTAAGTTTAATTTGTTTATTCTTATAAGAACCTTAATGGATAAGCCAAGTGGAGATGAAAATTCTATAAATTAGGCTAAAATTTTAATTGCATTTGACCATAAAGGAAAATTTTTTAGGGTAGTAACTTTTTTTATTCTCTATCATTTGGTTTCAAAGTTTATTCTATTATAATTATTTCATGATTCCGTTATGATTGATGTTTAAATATTCTCTTTTCTGAAAATTAAGTACGGGGGAAGTTTTTTTTTAATTCATGTTTATGCTCAGACTTCTTATAAATGTTGGGGTGTTATTCTTTCTCAAATATTTATTGTTGAAAATAATTTTGAACTTATACAAAAATATTTTCTAAATAGACTCTAAAATTATATAAACTATTTTAAAATTCTTGAAACTATTTAGAAGTTTTACAGCTTAGTCTAATCATTTTATAACATGCTATTTTCTAAGATTTATTGAAAATACATCTAAATTTTTCATTAATAAAAAGCATGTAAATTATAAGAAAAATCTTGGATATGTTACTTTGAATTTTCACATCATTCTACTTTGAATTTATTATAACACATTAAACATGATTTATCACCTTTTAATTATAGATATTTTTGAACAAAAATGTTTAAGTTTTTCTCCCATACAAAGATTCAACATTGGGGTTAGTGTTAAATTTTAAGTGTGGAAGAGGGTATTTTTACTATGATAAATTGTATTTCATTTAAAAAACATGAAAATTACATTTTTTTTTCAAAATTGACTTTTTTTTCAATAGTCCATTTATATTTTTAGTGCCTATATATTTTTGTTGGATCCAAGGACAATTTTTTTACATGGGGTGATTTATAATTTATATTTTATCAATATATCAATCATGTAATATCATTTACATTATTCCCTATAAATTTTTTAATCAAAATTTGGTTGTATGATTTACAATATTAATTAGTTTAGATCGTTTTCATTGGGTTTCAAAATAATAAGCTATTTATTTAAATGGTTAATGAATTGAACTCATAATCCTTGTGGAAGTTTTATTATTTAAGTTAAAATTGGGGGATGAGTTAATTATTTTTCCTTTAAATTAATAAAATAACTCATTCATAGGTTCTATCTCATTATTATATGTGACAATTATGTGATTTTTTCCTTGGAGAAAAATACAAGTTTTGATAAATATTTAAATTAAAAGTGATGTTTTTCAAATATTTTTAAAATTTTCAAATTCAAACACTTTTGTAAAAGTAAAACCAACTTTTTTTTAAAATACATTTTTTTGAGTTGAGATGTCATATTTATTTAATTGAAATTCTATGTGGGGGAATTGTTTTTCAAAATCACCTCTTAATTGGTAGGTAGTTTAGAAAACTATTCTTTTATTATTTTTTTAATAGTTATCATCCACATCAATTGAAATTTTATTCCATTTATGCCCTTAATTTTATATATTTCCTTTTAAATTGTGGTTGAACCATATTTATAAACATTAGCAGAAAATATCTTTTTTTATATACTATTCTTAAATATATCTATAGTAATTATTAAAAAATTAAATCAAATCATGTATTATGATCATATGGGATAATTTATAACATCGCAAAAATTTTCAATGAATTATATAAAAAAAACATTTTTTTTGTGATTTATTTTTAAAAAAGAAAACCAAGTTTGATTTTCTCTTATAAATGAATAAAAACAGATGATCTCATTAAAAAAAATATAATTATTACATATAAACTTGAGATAATTTTTTAATGTGTACCAGAGTATATAGGTAAACATATCTAGGTTTTATCTATTTATTTTGATAAAATTCTTCCTTCCATTTATTCGATCAAACATAAATAACATATTTTGATTCTTAACTTGGAAAATCGTTTAACTTATATATAATAAATGTGTTTCATATGTTTATATAATAAAAATCAAGGAAAAATTATGATACTTTTCTATCTTACTATTTGATAATATTTTTTTAAATCCTGTATTTTAAATAAAATATTGATCTTTACTATGTTTGAAAAATCATTTACCCCATACACCATATCGATTTTTGTTTCCCATTATAAATCTTAAATGGATACTATATGGTATTGAATATGATATTTATTAAGATTTTATAGTCATAGTTCACCTGATTTTTTTCCATGGAATCAATTATCCACGAGTTTTAATAATTTATCTTAACTTCTTTATTATGAATTGATTGATATTGTTATTTCATCGATCATATTACACCCTTAAAAATTTATAAATTAAATTAAGCATTCATAATAACTAATTTAATTCCCTAATATTGAGTAATTATTAGTAATGAATTGTCCTAGCTTGGGTCCTTATACCTATTAATCCACATTGTTTGATTTTTATTCTTGTTGTAAATTTAACTTTTTAAATTTAGTGGATAATAGAGTACATAATAAATTTATAATTTTTTATACCAATATTTTAAAAGTGAGTTTACCACAACTTATTTATTATAATATTCATTTACCATTCAAATTTTAATTTATAGGTGAATTTTATACGTAGAACTGAACTCCACTTTTCATAGGCATACTCAAAATGTATGCTTGATTCTTCAATTAAATTTCAGTGTTAAGAAGATATAAATAACTGGTAATTGTTAAATAATATTTTATTATTCTTCATTTATTTATTAAAAAAATACATCATATTCAAAATTAAAGGTTTGTTGATATAACATCCTATCTCCTTCGATAGTTATCATGAGTTGGAAAGAATTTTGAGATTTTTCCTTAAATATTTCCTCCAATGAGCCATGGGGTGGAGGCTAGAACCAAGGGTATAAAAATCTCAAATATGGTAGGAATTACATATATTTTAAGTAAATAATCATAAAATACACTATAAAACAATAAACCAATATCAAAAAATCAAATTAATATACATATTCACGAGTAATGTAAACACACATAACAAATTAACTTGATGTAAATAAAGGAAACACCAATGAAATACTCTTCCTACTCCTGGATAGAAAACCTCATGTTTGAACTAATGTCTCTCAACACTACCCTCAATAAAATTTTTTAAGTATAAACAATTGAAAAATATAATTAAGTGAGTATACAAGTATAAAAAGTGGGTTCCTTCTTGAACCTCTCAAATGTTATGTGAATAATAATTATAAGGAATTAATGAATGACATGTATAAAAATTATTTCATTTATAAAAAATTAAATAAGGAAACATTAGTGAAATAAAATATCCATATCATGTCATCCACCACCCCATCATTATCACCAAAACTACAACACCAAATAAAACATATCAATAATCTAATCCACACCTATAATGATAATAGCTATAACAACAATAAATCTTTTTCACTTAATAAGGACTATTAAACTAATAAAATAACAATTGTATAGTGAAATGGATTAAAAAAATTGTATTTAGGGTGGGAATAATACATCCCTACTTTGTATCAACATCAATAAATACCAAATTCCTAAAATACCTATAAAACATGTGAATACCCCCCAAATAACCAATTCATGATCTTACTAAAAAATGATATAAAAATTCCACAACCAAACACCAATACCCTGAAACATAACACACATATAAAATCATAACCACAACTAAAACATATAAAAAAATATACAACATGACAAGAATTATATCACATTAACCAAAATAATCCCTTATATACTTCATTATATCATCCAACTTCTACCCTAAAATATTTATATTTTCTGGGAAACTCACCCTTAATATTACACACTCAACTCATTCTCTATTAATTTTATTCCATATCCTCATAAAAACATAACACCCCTTACCCTTAAAATTTACCAAAAACCCACCATAAAATATTTACTTTGACCAACAATTAAAATAAAAATATAAACTTTCAAGTATATGTAATAAAAACTCATAAGAAACTACAAAAACTCATCAAGTCACATTGATTTACTATTATGTCATCCTTCTTTGTTCACTTATTATTCACATCGTAAACCAAAATATTTACCTTCCCATTTCTTATCAAAATTACCATATTTAAAATATATTCATTATTACATGTTGAAATAGTTTATCTATTATTAAAACCATGTAATTCATAGAAAATAAACATCACCACATTAACCAAACTATACAAATTTAATAAAAATATAAAAAAGATAAGTTAAAATCCCCCACCTCATCATAGCATGATCCTATCAATTATCCTCTATCAATTTCATTCTATAATTAAAATATATTATCCATAATAGAAATAATAATATTCATCCATACACACCCCAATTAATAAGAAAATAAATTAAATTAAGAATATTACACTAAGACACTACCAAGTCATAAGCTATGAATCTCACTTAATATTGGTTCAAGATTCCATTCAACCACTTACACAAATAAATCCATTAATAAATTCTAAGTATTATTGAAAATATTTTCTAAATAACCCTTAGGCTTATCTTATTACCAAAGAGAATATAAAAAAGAAGATAATGAGGTTTTGGAAGATCTCCTATATTTTTAATTCATTTTTTCAAAAACCATGAAATGTCTACTAAAACCACATCATGTTTCCTTGAATAAATGGAAAATATAATTACACTTTTTTAACTTATCCCTTAAAATATATAGCCACCTTCCCATTTAAATCCTTATATATCTACATCCTAACACAACATAGTGAATAAAACTATTATGTGTTGTATGAATCCTCTAAAACAAATTCCATAAAACCAAGACACGTTCAACTTCATTTTTAAACCATTAAAATCCCCCAACTATCATAATAACCCACTACAATGTTTTTTAAAATCAACATTTCTTGGTTTCTTTATATGATAATACAATATCTTCCCTAAATTTTCTTCAAACAATTCCTTTAAATCATTGAGTTTCGCCTTAAACCATGATGTAATATCAAGTACCATGATAGGTTTAGTATGTCATGTTGGATAGTAGTGTCATTAGTCATTATTTCTTCCATCCTACTAATATATAATTGAATTATCATTGGACATAACTAATAATAGAGTCTTTTTAATAAAACATGGAGGGTTTTTAATATTTTTTTTATAATTTATACACACATTTAAATAATCATCTCACTCTTTATTCTCCAATGGACATAGAAAAATCAAAGAAAACATATTGAAAAATTCATTCCTTTATATCAATAATGGTTTTTCATTACTCTATTACATCCTCTTTTATAAAAAAGGATGCTAAACATAGAATTATCTTTCTCTCCCTCTCTATATATATAATACCTTATTTTCCTTTGTCAAAAAATTCATAAGACTCATTAATTTATTAGTCACCCAAGATTAAGTATACTGGACTATTTTATTTTTAGGAATTAAGACCAAATAATCAATCATGAAAGGTTTTCCATTATTGTCTTATTTAAAAAAACATGTCTAATACAATTCACCATATCCCTTTTCCTAAAGGAACTCTAAAAATAAATTATTAGAAAATAATTAATGAATGAAAGGAAATTTTGGAATACCTTTTTTTTCTTTATACTAATTATCTATTATACTCCCCTTGGAAAAAATATGCCATAAAATATATTTAACCCCATATTGATTTTTATTAGAGTGTATGTAATGTATTTATAAGTATAAAGTTGGTATTCATCTTGAAATCATAATTACAAGGGATGTGGTTAAGTACCTTGACTAAAAATTTAACTTACATCTCAATTCTTACTTCGTATCCTCAATATGGAAGCTTTCTACATTATGATTATTTTTTAATATAAACCAATTAAGAATGTCTATTTTCTACTTACCTATAATATCTTATGATCAGTATAATTCTACTTATTTTTTTTAAAATATGATTATTCCCTATTTTGTTCATATAACCTATATTCCCCTTTTGGAATTTCACATCTTGAATAACCTAACATGATATGATTTATTGTTGAGTCCTCTTGTTATTTCCACAACATCGCCTTCCTTTCTAATCTAACTATACATAAGTGTTGATATTAAAATATATCTATCCTTTTTCATGTAAAATACCTAGACCATAAACAATGTTTCCAGAGTCAGGGAACTATATACTACATTCAGCCACCTTATACACTAGAGGATACTGAATAATGGTGAGGGTGTGATAATACAGTGTGGGGATACTATACCCTCAACATCATAACATGAAATAACAGATAAATAAAATAATTTAATAACAATAATACCACATCATAACATAATTAAATTATAATGTAATACACACTAAAAATTAAATCATATAGAGCGATCTAGAAAATGATACCCATAGAGGTTATAAAATCATACATTCCAAAAGATATCTCATAGTGGGATAATTATATACAATACAAAAATAAACTAAAAATATAACAACAATATGACCCATCACACTATCCTCTACCCCACCTCAGACCTTCCACTAAATCCTTAATAATCAATTCTGTCATGATGACATATACTAGTGTATGTGTTTATAATTTTATGCCAAACATAAAGTTTTCACATCCACTGAGCCATATAAGTAGGGTGCAAGCATAAAAATCAATAAGATACTACTAAAAGTGATCTAATAATAACCATATACATATATATCTATTTATGTAAATAATAAATGATATCAAATCTATAAACTATCAGATGCACACAGCTGTGATATTTTTTAGTTCCTATGTTCGTATGAGATGAAAATTTTAGAAAAAAATTGAATTTTCAATTACCAAATGGGTAAAATTTTAGTCAAATATTTTAAATGGGATTTTAAGATTTATAATGACACATAGGGGTGTTATTATATGTGTACTGAGGCTTATGTGGTATCTTGGGTGTCTATGTGAGATTTGGTAGTTTTAGGTAAGTTTGGAGGATTTGGTGGTTTTTGGTTAGGGCACACGATTTGGGATTCATAGTTTAGGGAAACCATATAGAAACCTTAAATTCAATAAAATCTTAGTTCATTTTTAAAGATAATGGTTATCTTACACTATTGGTTTATTGTTAAGGTTAAACAATGTAACATTTTTGAAGAAATCGTGTGAGGTTACAAAGGTGGTTGCATTATTGGAACACAATTTGGAAAACCATGTGGCCAAACTGTGTGAGGAGTGTTTACTAGGTTAATGGGGGGTGAATTATTGGAGAAAATTTTGTAAAAACATGAAAATAACCTTGTGATTGCCCATAGTTTCATTAATATGGTTATCTTACCATTTTCTCTTTATGCCTTATCCTCTCATCCTCTATTTCCCCCCTAATGTGCACAAATATAGGAGGTAACCTCCTCCCTTTGATCCTTCTTACATCTTGACTTAGGGTGGGTTTTATCATCTTTCTTCAATGATTTGAGGCATGTATCCAACTTCAGTTTCCTCCATTCTTATCTCCCCGAATTTTCTTTAGATTTTGGTTTCTCTTGGATTAGGGTTTAGTTATTATTCCACCACATCATGGTGTAATAAGAAAAAATAGGTGGGTACTTCTGTCTTCCTAGTAAGAGGGTGACTTGGGACCCCATCTACATATGATAGCTCATCATTTTTATTGAGTTATGATACACCATAAAATTTCATTTGGTTTTAGATTAAAAATTATTTTTAAATGCCTATTGAATTAGTGTTGGTCGATGAATATTTTTCTTGGCATAGGGTCATGAAGGTGAGGTAGACCCATGGGGTGCCGTTGGAGGTGGTTTTGGTGAGGTGAAAAAACCTGGAGCTTGGGCCGATGAGGTGATCTTGGTTGAGCATAAACAAGTATAAACATGCTTAGATGAGTTTGGAAGTTGCTTCTATCCCCATGGAAATAAAGTGGGGAATATTTAGTTATAGGTAGGTAGTCCTTGGTACTATCCCTATAGATTTTTTTTCAGGGTGTTTATATGCATATGGTCATGAATCTTTGCTAGCAGGGTGGAAACCCAATTTTTATTAAATTTTTAAATTTAATATGAATGATTTAATTAAAATTTTTTAGATTAAATAAATTGGCTGGAATTGTAAAAGGTGTCAAGGGAGCCATTGGACCCTCATGCATTGGCTGGTTGTCTCAGTCACTAATGGAAGAGACCTTGATGATAAATTGTTACTAATGGACCTAGTATAGGATCCCTGTTATACCTTCATATAGAGGGGATAAGTTCATGCTTCTATTCACCCGGATGTGACTATCAGATGCGTAGACCCCCTAGAGACTTGGTGGTTGGGTTGGGTGTGAGGTTCAATCTAGTGGTGATAGAGGGAGTGAGATGTTCTTAATAGATATCACTCTAGAGATATTAAAATGAATTTATCCTTGAGGCCTGTGAGGTTAGATGATGATATAGATTATGCCAAGGGATTGGTTGTCCTTTGAATATCGGGCTTAGGCCCGAGAAGCTAGACATGACCAGGGATCCTGAGTGGGATGCCTATTCTTATGTTATAACTTATGGAATATTTATGGGTGTACATTTTTGGGAAACTACCCTGAGTGTGTATATGTTGGGAGTGGTATGTAATGGTAATGAGTGTCACCTTAAATCCAGAATTGGTGAGTTGAGCTTGTTTAGGATGAGAAGAGTTAGGTTACCCTTTAGGAAGTTCAACTAGAGTCTATATGGTAGGTTAGGTATATGGACACCCATGTTTAAAAAAAATTATATTTATGTTTTATATAGTGTATTCCATTTTAAATCATGAGTATTGTATGCAAACTCCCATAGAGTAGATTTATAAAATTCTTATAGGGCGTATGCTCTAGATGTGGAAAATCCCATAGGGTAGTTTAGTTGTGATGGATATAGGGCTTATTCTCTAGTTGAGAAAAATCCCATAGGGGAGGTATATGATACTGGTTGGGATTCCATGTATTTGGAGTTAGATATGGATGGAATAACCACATAGATAGAGCTCAAATATGGTTGAGATACCAAAGATTTGGATTTGGTTTGATTAGGTGGACCATCTCGTGCTATCCTAGTAGGGTTCTTTCAATGGAGGATTATGTATTGCGATCTAATGTGGGCCTTCTATATAATGAGGAATGGATGGTCTGGTATACCAGGGTGAGACTGGTTTGGGTTTGTGATAACTATTGTATACTCTCTTTGTGGAGGTTTGTGATTATTGAAAATAACACCCATGGTGAGAGGTCTGTGATACTATGGTTGGGTATTCCATGAAGGTGGATCCCTAGTTGTTATTTTGCTTGGAAAATTTTTGTGACATTCTCAGAGGAACCTTGAAACTGTCCGAAGTAGATAGTATAGTAGTTTATTTTAATAATTTATTTCAACTAAGCATGTCACCTACTCATATCATGGAATATTATGTTTAGTATGAGATTGTGTTGGTTTTTCCATATTGAGTTTTTCATTCACACCTTTCTCAAGACACCAATGCACATGGCTACTTGAGTAGACATTCACTTGGTTGCTGGAACATGTTTGGTTGAGTCCTGAGTTTGATCAATAATGATTTTTTGAACTTTTACATGGATCTTGGGACATGGTATGTCTCAGTGATGTCATAGAGACAATTTCTTTTATTTTAAATTTATTTTGGGTTTTATATGTAACCAAACTAGTGGGAGGTTAGTGTATGTATGGTATGGATACTTGGGACTTTACTAATTTTCATTTATTACAGACTTGTGTATATTTATTTCTCTTAATTTTAGTTTATTTGTGATATAAGATGTTTGTTTATTATTATCCATCATTACACACTCTAATATAGCTGGTATAGTCTCCCCAAAATACTACCTTAGAACCATAATACTAGTAAACAAACTCTAGAATATAAGGAGACTCACCTAAGGTATAGTGGTGACCATCAAAATAGGCATTAGATAGTGGTCTGAGGTGGTGGGACATTACAAAATTTTTGGGCACTCATGAATCCACCTTGATGGTCAACTCATATATGCATTAGAAGATTTTGAAATGGAATGAGTATCCCTATGGTATGATCACAATAATAGGATAAACGAGTTGTTAGTCAATAAATAAAATGTAGCTAAATGAGTTATCACTCCATTAATAACCCACCTGTGGATGATATATCACTAAACCTATAAACCATAGGTTCATGATTTATCATCAATCCCACCTTCGATGAATTATTCATCACCAAAAATACATTAGGTTAATGATATATCACTTGTAGTAAATGTTATGTAAACAATCATAACCCTGATGAAGGATGTATCACCACTACTAAAGAAGATAAGTGATATATAACCAATCATAACCAAGTTTAATGACGTGTCATCATATCCATTGGAAAGGGTGAATGAAGTATCACCAACACACACAACTCTAGGTGATGGATATATCTCCATATAACAACTACTGGTGAATGATTTATCACTATATATATATAACTCTTGGTGAATGATATATCACTAACTAACAATGATAAGATGAATGATGAATCACTATATATATAACTCAAGTTAAATGATATATCACAATCTAGAAAAACAATTTTAATAATGTTTCACCGTATACATAAAAATTGGTTAATATTAAATCACCATAAAAAAATCATGGGTTCATGATACATATAAATATTTATATAAGAATAATATATCATTATCTAATAAACATGGGTGAATGATGTATCACTGACACAAAAAATAAGGGTTAATTCTTTATCACCATCATAATTACAAGGTTGAATGTTGCGTAACAAATATCAAAAAGATAGTTGAATGATACATTTTTATAAATTAAATCCAAGTCTAGAAACATAATACTAATGGATATGACACCACATCTATATACTTTGGTGATCTCCCAAATAGAAGGCCTGAGCAAATTATATGACCCTTAGGTTGATTGATGTAATCCATCCTAAAATGAATTTTTTGAATAATTAAGACAATAAGGGGTATCAATATACTGGAACAAAATTTGGCTATAACACATCACACACTATAAAAATAATACCCCATTGGAACCTACTACCAACAGTTTTTGAATATTGTTAAAAAAATCACATACATCAAGAAAACCAAGAAACTTAGTAGAATTTACCAATATAAGATTTATTCAGACTGTTGGTCATAACCCCTTAGTTATATACCATGGAACCTATGATCATTATCAAAAATAAAACCCATCATGGTTAACCACATGATACTCTATCCTTGGTATTATAAGAACATATTTTTCATTATCCCAATACCATTTCACTAGTAAAATCTCACATGGAGAGGGTTTTATAAATATTATCATTAGCTTTTCCAATTCTCTGATAAAAAATGTGAACCAATCACTAGGTAGTTATCTAACTAGACTACCCTCAGAGGAGATTCCTTTATAAATCATATAATCCTCTAAATTCCATACTTGAAAATCCCAATCCATGGCTATTTTTAAGTAACCTTAACATAACATACATATATTTTACAACATTTTATATGATTAAACATTATAATTCACATGTAAATTACACTCACAAAAGCATAAAGTTTTATAATTTTTATTATTTAGATACAAAACCATCATATTTTATAGAACTTCAAATATTTATTCCATATAATTTCATTATACTTAATTCAATTATAGATATAACATACATAATATTATTCTTTATTACCCAAGGAAATGAGAACATAAAAATAGTGTGAGTGAAAAATGCTCAGTAAGGGGGGAAAATATCTATGAGTCATAAATGATTTATCATTATGACATAAACTTGAAAGAAACATAAAAATTATGTAAATAACATGATTAATGGAATAAGATCATTGAATCAAATGAAGTTTTCAGAAGTTGTGATATCATAATCATAGACCAAGGCACAAAAATGTAGTACCATGGAATCATAACATGTACCATGAAATAAGAATGAAGAATCAATAATATTGAACCATATTTCCATAACCTAAGAATATGGAACATGTATAAACATAAGAAATCATAACATATGTCAGTGTTATTTTCTAAGACCATTATAACATAATATAAAGACATGTCCCACAACATAGTATACTAAGGTAACCTCTCATGTCCCATGACATAACATCTCTTGATATACAATCTTTACTCAATTCATTGGAGGGATATATAATTTTAGGTCCACTTGTTTCATAAGTAATGACTATACAATTGTTTTAAACATGAATTCAACTAAATATCCATTAAAATAGTAACTTGATTAACCAAAGGAAGCAAAAATGGGCTACACAACATTTTCATAAGATATCACAAAAGAAATAGTCAAAAATTATATAAGAAGATAATAAAATTCAATCACAAAATAAAATAATATCATTAGGGAATTTAGAGGGTGATACATAGTTGATATTAAATAGTCATATATGATGGATATTTCAGATAATTAAAGGAAAATTAAAGATAAATCATGAAAATAGGTTTCTAAATGTTTTGGTCACATTGTCGTATAAACAAAGATGTAATTCAATTTCAATAGGTATAAAAAATACTTTTAAATTTTTATTTTTATAATAAAACATTATAATAATGGAACTTTGTAAATAAATAAAGTTAAAATAGAAGATACTTCATTAATTTCCCCCACTAGAACCCCTCTTGGCTAGGTAGTGAAGGCGATAGTGACCCTTGAAACCTACCTCTAGTAGAAAATGGTTTGGTGACTTGCACTGAGAGTATAAAAACACACATATGGGAGTAATTATCCTCATAATACTAGGAAAATAAGATAAAACCAGTAGTTAACCCCATATAATATAATATATAACCTAATTCATAATATATTTAAGTGTTCTTGTCCCAGATAATGACTGACTGGATAACTCAAGAGGTGGGAGAATTGGGTTCTTAAAATTTTCTTGAATATTATACCACCCTATTCAAATTATATGAGTTAAATTCTTTCCTTATGAATTTATAAGAAGTAGAAATATGAAAACACATAGAAATGAAATTTAACATGGAGATTTATAGTGGTCAGGTGAACATAAAATCCCACTCCACCCACACTCTTCTCCATGAATTTGGTGATTTTCAATATAATATCCCTTTTAGCTGGGGATCCCAGCTGAGTATTAATACAAAGGTTCAAGATATTTCAACCAAATATCTCTATTTAGAAGACCAATCCATGATATTAACCACACTCTTAAAATGAGTGCAAAGATGATAAAATAATTATAAACTTTGAGAGGAATGTTTTCAACACACAGTTTCAAGAAGAAACTAATAGTAGAGAAAGATTCATAATGAGAGAATTATATACTTCAATGTGTAGCTTGGGATGATCTTCAGTGAAACTGATAAAATATATAACCAAAGCTCAAGAAATATTTTTCTTGACTATGTATAGGTCTCCAGTGTTTTTATTTTGAGATGTTCAACAAGCGATCAATTATCATTCTTCATATTCCTTCTAAACATGATAACAAATCCTTTTATATTATATTTGAACTTGAGTTCTAGATAAATATAATGGTCGAGCAAGATTGTAAAATTATCTTGATGATATATGCTATTAAGTATATACAACCAAACCTTCCAAATGTGAGAATTTCTTTTGCGGTAGTGTTGATAGAGATCTTCTCAATCTTCAAATTATTATATTTATGGTAAGTCTTGTGTAGAATGATATTTCCTTAAATGGATAATATCATTTTGATGTGATTTAAATCCATTAAGTGACTTATTGAGAAATTATAAATGTAATCATGACGTTCTTCTAAACTAGATCTTTATATGATATATACTAAAAGAACTATTCATTATAAGATAACTTTTGTAAGATAATGTAGCTTATCCTGAAAATATTAAACGACTTCATCACAGTGTGATATAATTCTACAGCATAAGATAACATGTTACTGTGATGTAACATTTTGATTATTCATATTTTTCTATCTTTGAATATTATTTTCAGAAGACAAAGTCATTTTATAATCTCATTCAGACTAGAGGATCTATCATGATTAAATTGGTCAAACTTTGTAAAATAAAGACTTATGTGGAACTTTCTGATTCCGAGTAACTGAATATATTCTTCAATTCTCACAAGATAAAATACTTTTATATCATATGATAAATACTTGGGCACACAGCTTAACATAAAAATATTCTGAAACACTTGAGAAAAACATTTTAAAATAAAATTAAGGATTTTGCGACTCATCAAAACACATAATTTTGATATATGTTAGAGAAACATATGTATAAAAATATCCCCATTTTTTATGATCATAAAATCCAATAACAAGAATTTTTTTTCATACACTAATCTTTAAACTTTCAGAAATGAATATTTTTTCTTTTCTTTTTCTCCTTTTCCTTCCCTTCTCCCTAAAAATTTTATTTCCTTCTTCCTATTTTTTTAAATATGAAAAAAGTTTATGTTTTTGTATTTTAATTTGCTTATCCCCTATTTATAATATAAAAATGAATTAGAATAAGTAATAGAGTTTATATTTCACACAAACTGTAGTAATCAGTTAATTATATTTGTGATAAATAGGATTTAATATTTAATAGAAGTAATAATAAAACATTAAAATATTATAGAATAAAGAAATTATAGAGAAATATTTTGAAACAAAATCATAAAACAATATTTAAAGGTAAATAATTATGATCATGATAAGGTCATATAAAAAATTTAATCAAATAAAGCACTACGATCATTCAAAAGTTATGTTAAAGAAAACATATTTAAATGTTTTAATTCCATAAAAAATAATACAATTAAAATGTTTTTTGAGAATGCCTAACCACTAGGGAACCATTCCATAAACTTTTAAGGGATTTTATCAACTTATTATCAGAAAATTCATTTTGGGAAGGGGATTGTTGAACGATAAGGGTTGATTATGAAGTAATGAGGATGAAGGTAGATGAGCATCAGCTGTTTCTCCAACAACACCACCCAATGTCAGTAGTGATGCTCCAAGAAATAATCAATCTTCATGAGAAAACTATATTGGTGTAGACTCTATGTTGAGAGAATATTTCTTCTACCTCACCAAATAAAAGTTACATGAATGGGTAAAGGAAAATTTAGTTGATAGTTCAGGAAAGGATAAAAATGCTTATTTAGAAAACCTTATATCTCCCCTTTGATGAACCTTATATGGATCAGATATTTATTTAAGGCACTGAGAGGAGTACAGGTGATAGTAAAAAATCTATGGTCTAGGAATCCGTCTTCGTTGAATTTGAAAAAGGGCATCAACATAGTCATAAATATATTTTACCATATAATTCTTACAATAGTCAAGAATACTTATAAAACCATTCCAGACATGTTGAGAGAAGTTCACAATGAAGTTTTGTAAGTATCCCTTATTTACCCAATTTGATATCAAAATTTTTAATACTTTTAACTGATTCTCAATCATACCAATAAAGTAAATAATTTACTTTTATTTTAAGGTAAAATTCATGTCTGAAGATTCTGAAAGGGAACCAGACTCTACCACATTGTCATCTATGAATTCTGGATTGACACTATTAACTACTACTTGATGCAGTTCTTCCAATTTATTCTCTACAACTTCAAAAAAAAAATTCTAATGAGATAGCCCTTTTTATAGTCCCATTATAATGACACTTACATACTTCTTCACTTAAGAATAATTTAATTGCACTTTTGGAAGTTGTTTTGACAACATTTAAACAAACTCCTTAATTGATTTTTTAATTAATTAAACAATATCATTTATAGGACTTGGTATATTTATAACTTCATTTACAATAATTAAATGAATGTATTTAAACATTTCCCTTAATGTGAGTTTGCATTGCAGCCACTCAATAGACAAAGACACCATATCAATAGATGGGGATAATTCCAGTATCTTCAATTGAACATCAGAACCATACATATTTCCTATAGAGGGTTGTTCTGAACACTATTCTATGAAATATTGAACCAATAATTTCAATCCATGAATATTTTATTTCTACACCATATAATCATGAATAAATTTTACTTCTTGATTGGATTAAATGGATTGAGATTTTAGTGATTCAACTTTAGACAATAACTTTGAGAAGATCTATTGAGGTTTTTTAGAAATATTTTTATCAAATTTTGGTAATTCTTCATTTAAAGCTTCTTGAATAATGGGAGAATGCCTTTTTTTACTTCAATGCTTTCTTCCCATAGATATTTTTTTCTAGTAACATCAGGTACTTCGTCCTCATGAAAGGTTTCTTACGATTCTGTCCTTCCAATTCTTCTTTTTGCTATCTTTCCAACTCTTGATAATGTGCTTTAATTAATAGAGGTGACATGAACAGTATTATAAAAATTTTATTTTCTTGACTGACTAAAAATATCTAAGTGATAGAATAGGATATCCTTTCTTTATAAACTTAAATAGGTATAGAGGCAGGAACACAAGGTGTTATCTCCTGAGAGCCAGTATGTTGGTCTGATGGAATGCCAATCCGAACTCATATTCATCTTATTTCTGGTGTTTCTTCATCATCAAAACCTTATCTAATATTAGTGATATGTACCAATTATTGTACTATCATTGGTGTATCATCGAATTGAGACAGATCTAACTGAATTGATGCAGGGTCTTCTTTAGACATCGAGGAGAAGGGAATCAATTTTCTTAATGAAAATTTCTAATGTAAACCACTTATACTTAATATAGTCACATTCAAGATTGTCATCCCAAGATAAGGAGTTGCATTGTTATCATCCAAATCGAATCTCGTACTTCGAAAAACAAGGGTTAAGATCCATCTAAAAGGATAAAAGTTTAGTGACTTATATTGAACACGACACATATATCATAAAATATATCATTCCAAATTCACAGGATTTTATAACATAAAAAAATAAATCCAAGTAATGTCTTGAAAAAGAGTATTTTTGGACCCACCATTTTATTGAGTGATTCTCAACTAGATGAATTTGGTTAGAACTTTTCTTTATGGTTATAAACTTTTCACTTGTATCTTCTTAACACCAGCAGTTCTGAACAATGATTTCATGATTTCTAGAGGGGTAACTCCATACATGGTATAAAAAGAGTTAATAAATAATGGATAACCTTTGTGAGGAACTTTCATGGATTCCTATTAATTTACAAAGGTTTTTGATATATTTTCTGGTTAACAGTTGTGGTAAATAAGACTTTATTATCACAGAAATGAATGATTGTTGACTTGTAAAACTCACAAAATTATTTTTTGAAGACATAAATGGTTCATGAATCATTGAAATCATATTCCCAACCTTGATGATTTATGGATTTCTTCAATAACATATCAGTCTTATCCAACCATTTAAAATCAACATCTTATCCACTTAACGTATTCCTTGAGATTCTTTGACGTTTTATTCTTCTAGACAAGGAACCATTACTTATTTCCCCCCCCCCCCCAAAATTTATAGAGGGTTTAAAGTATTGAAGGGTTATATGGATATGATAAAAAGAGGTTTAGGAAAAGATAAAGGGGTTTCAAATATTTGAAAACTATTTTCACGCATGGAGTTGATACATAATATTTTTCATTCGCAGTAATCAAGGGGTCACATAATAATGTGTAGGGTGATTACTACTAAGATTTGGTGATTTGGCCTATTGGAAATGACCAATAATAGAAACATAAGCACAAAAATAAATTTAAATGAAGAAAATAATGAATTTATTTAAATTCTAGATATAAGTTATAAGATATTATTTTGTAAAATTAAAAATACCTAATTTCGACTTAATAAAATCGAATATGTTAATAGGTAGAGGTATTGTAAAAATGTATGCTAATTGTTTTTTTGGTGAAAATTAATTATAAACGAATATCATTTTTATGTGCATGGTATCTCAAGAAAATATATCTTAAATAATTGTGCTTCATTCCTGAATGTTTTATTGGATTCTTTGATATGTTGGTAGCACTAATGTTATCACATCTGATTGGAAAACAATTGATATTAAATCCAAAATTCATTATGGCGTGTTTAATCTACAAAACCTATACACAAAACTTCCCATGACAATATATTTATATTTAAAAGTTTATAGTGTAATAGAATGTTGCTTATTACTCATTCTAGACACTTAGGATTTACCAAGAAAATTACAAGTTCCTGAGGTGATTTTCCAATATAATCCACATCCATCAAAATAACCATCCAAGTATGAAATTAAATAATAATTAGAGGTTTTTGAAAAAAATAATATAAAGAGATACAATCCCTTTTAAATATCTTAAAGTTATTTTCGTAGCATTCAAGTGTGATTTTGTTGGATTAGATTGAAATATTTCACAAAGACATACTAAAAACATAATATCTGGTTTACTTGTAGTAAGGTACAAAAAACATACAATGATTTATCTATAAAAATTTTTGTTAACTAGTTTTCTTGTTTCATCTGAGTCAATTTTGGTATTAGGACTCATCATAGTTGAGTAATTCATACTATTTTCAATTAAAAATTCTTATTTTAATCAAGAATGTATTTTCTTTAATTTTAATTTTTTCCAAAAAACTTTTTGATAAACTTGAAATCCCAAAAAATAGTTTTGTTCACCTCTCATACTCATTTCAAATTATTTTTTCATAAGTTATGAAAACTCATTGCACAAATTTTGATTTTTTGATATGAAAATATCATCAACTACAATTATTTGAACTAAAATAATATCAAAGAAAGAAGTTCTCTTAAATAATGCAGGATCTTCTATTCCTGTAGTAAAAACATTTGGTAAAAGAAAATAACTTAATCATTAATACGATGCCCTTGGATCTTTTTTAAGTTCATATAAAGCTTTGGTAAGTTTAAATATAAAATTTTTAAAATTAGGGTCTTCAAAACTAGGAGGTTGTTCTATGTAAACTTCCTCTATTAAAAACCCATTTGAAAAGGAAGATATAATATCCAATTGAAATAATTTAAAATTAACATATGATGCATATGATATATGGATTATAATATCTTCTAATCTTGATATAGGAGAAAAGGATTATCCATAATCAATTTCTTCTTAATTATAACATGTGGAAACTAATATAGCCTTATTTAAAGTTATTACACCGTGATCATATTGTTTGTTTCTAAAAACCCATTTTTTTCCAATTACATGATAGATCAATGGTCTTCCAATTAGTTCCCATAACTTATATTTTTTTTATTTCTTATTGTATTTATAATAATCGACTTTCATATGATAATATTTCTTTTACAGATTTAGGTTCTAGTTGGTATTAAAAGGCATAGGACTCTACTATATTTCCATTGTTTCTTTCAGTTCTTAATCCTTAATATAGGTTTCCTATAACTATTTCTAAAGGATGGTATTTAAGGTTTAAAACTATTTTAGGAACCATTTTTTTGTTATACTAGTGTCGACCCTTATCGAATTTGGTTTAAAATAATCAAGTTCCAAATCATTATCCTTGTTGTCATTAAAGGTCTCATATTTTTGAGCGGATCATTTTTATCATTAATTTGAATCATTTTATGATCAAAAGGATAAATTTCATCAAACTTCAAATGAGATGATTCTTTAAAAATATTTGACCTTTTACTGAAAACTCTATAATATTTGGAAGTAGTTGAATAACCTTGGAAGTTACCTTCATCATCCGTTGAATAAAACTTTCCAAGATTATCCGTGGTGCTCACAATGTAAACCTTACATACAAATACTTTGAAGTATACTACCTTGGGTTTTCAATTATTCCACAACTCATAGGGTGTTTTATTTAAGACATGCCTTGTTAGTACTCTATTAATGATATAACATGTTGTGTTAACAACCTCTGCCTAGAAATGAGTGGGCATGTTATATTCACATAACACAGTCCTATAAATTTCTTATAAATTCATATTCCTCCTTTCAACAACACCATTTTTTAAAGGTGTAATAGGGGAATATAATTTTTCAATTCCTTTCTTAGATAAATAAGAATCAAATTCATGATTCTCAAATTCACCAACATCATCCCTTTTTAGAGACACAATTTTGACATCCTTTTTATTTCTCACAAGTTTATTAAAATTAATAAAATTAGGACATGCTTCACTTTTCATTATTAGAAATTAAGCTGATGTAAATATTGAAAAATCATGAACAAACACATCAAAATTTATTTTTCCACCAAGACTTATAGATCTAGTGGGTCTAAATCGATCCATATTGATTATCTCAAGAGGTCTATAAGTAGAAACTTATATAATTTGTTTGAAAGATAATTTTGTTGATTTCCCCTTTGGAATGTGTCACATAGATTTTTTCTATCTAATTTAAGATTAGTAAAGTCAAAAATAAAATGACTTTTAGACAAATTTCTCAAGGAATTGACATCGTAATGTACAAGCCTTCTATGAAAAATCCATGATTCATTAATTTCATCATTTAAACAATTTATATTCTGTATATACAAATAATTAAGATCAAGTGTGTAAAAATTTTCTGTTCTAGGTGCTTTAAATTTGATACATTTATCTTTAAAAACTAATAAGGAATTGTTAGAAAAATAAATAGAATATCCATCATCCCAAAGTTCAGATATACTTATAAATTTGTTCTTCAAGCCTTCAAAATAAAGTACTTTGTCAATGGGAGTAAACTAAGGATTTCCAATTGAACCAATACCAACTATTTCACTTTCATTATCTAAAAATGTGAAAGATCCTCCATATAATTTCGATAGAGAATGAAAGTTGGAATAATCTCTACTCACATTACTTGAACAACCACTATCCATAAATTATTTTTTATTTATGTTCATATAGATAGTTCCCTACAATGATAATTCAAACAAAGAATTATTTGGTACAAAAATTCTTTTGGGTCTAGAAATGTTATCTATAAGAGATATAGGCATCTATACTTACTTCTATATTCCATAAAAAATTGTATCTTGTTTTGAAAAATATTTTTAAGGAATTTTTTTTGATTCCACAAACTTGTGGTTTTCTCAAATCAAAGATTTTGGAAAAATTCCAATTTCACCACAATAAAAACAAGTAACTTTAAGAAGGTGTTTATTTTTAGAGTAAGACACAAAAGGTTTTCTATAAAATTTAGGCCTTTCAATTGGGCTTAAAATTTCAAAATTTTCTTTTATAAGTTGATTTTGAACAAGAATCTCGTTTAAATAATATTTACCTTTTATAAATACACTTGAAACATCTTTTAAATTTTGAACCTTTTTATGTAGGTTCTCAATAGTTTTGACTTGTTTAGTATTTGAGAGAGTATATTTTTCTACCTGAATTTTGAAGTCTAAATTTTGGTTATTCATATTTTCTTATGCACTAAAATTTTTATTATAATAATTCAGAAGGGATTTTTTTTTATTTTTCATATTTTCATACTTGATTTTGAACATCGTTCATTACTCATTTAATTCTTTTTATGAGAAATTTTATTTTTTTGAATCATGTTCATGCTCGTAAGAGTAATAAGAATGTACCTCATTTAACTATTCCATAAAGAATATGTCAACTTTTTGATTTGTAGCTCCAACTTATGATTATGATGAATCACATTTTCTAGAATCATTATAAGAACTCCATATAACATTCACAACTTTCTTAGATTTCTTATATCCATTATTCTTAAAGTAATTATTTTTTCTGTATAGTATTATTTAATTTTCAAATAGTTAGGATTAATGTGTCCCACCTTTTTTACATCCATATCATCTCAAATCTTTAGAGTTGTCACCATGATTTCTGTGCTTGTTGAAGGTTCTTATAAAACTGCACCTCTTATTATAGAACTTTTTAAACTTTCAAGAAAATTGAGTGAGATCATAATTTGATTCAAATATCATTGATAGATATTATTATTCATATTCTTCATGGATTTTTATATTTTTTTATCTTTATATAATCTTTATAAGTAAAAAAATTCAAAGAAACATTTTCCTTCTTGATCATTTTATGATCTTCACTACTAGTTTCCATTTCAACTTCATACATCATGAGAGTCCTAATGAGATCTTTTATATTTAATTTTTTTTTACTTTTTTATATCATCTGATAGTAGTATAGATTTCACTCCACTTAGGTGGAAATACTCTAAGAGCTTTTAATGCCTATTTAGGCTTAGTGATAGACATTTCTAGAGCAGAAATGTTGTTCAAAATATCAAGGTTTCTTCCATTTATTTGAGTAGTGATCTATCCTTCATCCATTTTTAATGTATAAAACTAAATCTTAGCTGTATCATATCTAAGATCTCTCACATTGTTTGTGCCTTAATATGAAACTTCTATAGTAGTCCACATTTCATGTTCTGTTTGACACTGAGAGATTCTGTTAAGCTCATCTGGTCCTAACCTGCGGATGATATCATTCATATCTTTGGATTTAAAATCATAATTTTCTTCAACTACAACATCCCATGTTTTAGTTTCTGAATTTGAAATTTCACAGGTCTTAACAGATTTTAGATAGACTTTCAGACCAATATTTTTTAAATAGATGATCATATGATCTTTCTAGAAACCATAATTCTCACCATTGGAGTATAGATCTCTAACCATTGATATAAATTTTCATTATCAGACATATATTCCATTTGAAGAAATATATTTGGACTTCAAACTTTGAAAGTTGTGAAATCGAGAGTCATAAGCTGAGATAAAAATTGTTCTCCTTGATAATGATTGTCTGAATAACTCAAGAGGGGGTGAATTAAGGTCTTAAAATTTTCTTGAATATTAGACCAACTTCTTCAAATTATGTGAGTTATATTATTTCTTTAGGATATTATATGCAAAAGAAATATGGAAAAATGTAGAAAGGAAATTGAACATGGATATTTATAGTGTTTTGGGGAACAAAAATCCCCTGGTCCACTCTATAAAGACTCTTCTCCACGAGTTTGGCGATTTTCACTATAACAACCCTTTTACCAGGGTCTCCTAGATAAGTACAAGAAGCTATTACTTAATACAAAGGTCAAAGAGATTTCAACCAAGATCTACCTTTATAACACCTATCCATGGTCTTATTCACACTCTTATACTAAGTGAAAACTTGATAAAATAAACATAAACTTTGAGAGGAACTTTTGCTGCACACAGTCACAAGAAACATCTGATAGTAGATGAAGATTCATCCTGAGATAATAATTTTCTTTAAGGTGTAGCTTCAGATGATCTTTATTGAAACTAATATAGTTTATATGAACAACATGGAAAATTTGTTTTATTAACTATGTAAAGGTCTCCAGTGTTTTTCTTTTGAGATATTCAACAAGATATCAACTATCATTCTTCCTCTTCCTTTACAATATTCTAAATGATATTTTTATATATTGTTTAAACTTGAGTTCTAGATAAATATAATAGTTGAGTGAACTTGTACAATGATCTTGATGAGACAATAAATTAAGTATATACAACCAAACTTTATAATTGTTTGAATTATTTTGGCATCAATGATGATATGGATCATCTCTAGCTTTGGATTTTTATATTCATGGAAAGTATTGTGAAAACAAATATTTCCTTAAATGGATAATATCATTTTAATGTGATTTAAAGGAATGAAATCACCTATCAAGAGATTAGAAAAGAAAGAATGATGTTTTTCAATACTAGATCTTCATAATATATTGACTAATAACGCTGTTCATCATAAAATAACTTTAATAATATAAAGAAACTCTTCCTCATGAGATAAACTGACTTCACCATAGTGTGAGACAATTCTACAATATAATATAACTTGTTACTGTATTTTAAAACTTAGTTTCTTAAACTTTATCAGGATGCTAGTATTATTTTCAGAAGACAATGTACTTTTATAATTTAATTATAACTAGACCATTTATCTTGTGAAACTTGGTCAAACTTCATAAGATAATGTTTGACATGACACTTTTTGATTACGAGTAACTAATTATATTCTTCAATTCTGGTAAAATAAATTATTTTATATCATAAGATAAATACTTGGGCATATATATTAAGATAAAAATATTCTGAAACACTTGAGAAATCTTGTTAGAATAAAAGTAGAGATTTTTTGAGTCATCAAAACACTTAATACGAAGATATTTCAGAGAAAAATTATTTCCAACAAATGTAATAAATAACCAATGGTATCAAAAATAAAATAATTAAAAAGATCATAAGGTAGCTACTCCAAAACCAATTATGATCCCCATGAGCTAGTACGGTCCATCCCAATCACCAAATCCCTCTTGAAAAAAATAAAAATCGCTATAAACACACACATGGGGGTGAGCATAAATGTATATTCTATAGGATCCTCCCTAAAACCTATATTGAATATGTGGAAGAAGAATACCAATGTCTTAGTGAATAAACAACAAAAGAAACTCATCACCAAACCAGGTTAGCTACCAATTAACCTTACCATGGCCCACTAATCCAATATGACATCTATGTATAATAACATAGTATTAAAAGAATTAATTTATACTAGGTACCCCAAAACCATTACCCCACTGATACGATCACTCTCACACCCCCAATGACATATGTTCTATGCTTCAATTCCTTCTATATCCATATAATCACAAAACATATGAAAACTATAAACACATATCCACTTCCACATGACATATATTCACATCATAACTACATGTCACATATTCATCATAGTTTGGAAACATTAACATGAAATACATTAAGCTCATACCCTCCTCCTTCCATACATGTCCCCCACCAAGCATCCACATATCAAAAAAAAAACCATGTCAGTTGGTATATATATTATATGACCCCAATCCATTAAAAATATATATATACCAAACTTTTACTATAAGAACCTATACTGTGTTATATGAGAGAGTATAAAAGAGGGAGAATTCAACCATTAGTTCCCTCCACAATCAGGATATTAGGATAAAATACACGAAACCCAAAACCTCATGGGAATCAATAAGGTTACCGAACTTGAGTGTTGGTGTATAATAAATAACAAGAAAATACAAAGGAAATAGTATAACACATAGGCTATAATAAATTTCCACACAAATAAACAAAACTACCATAACCAACAATCGCCAATTCATTGCCACTACTTTCCACCAACACTTATTTCCAAAACTAGAGAGAAAGATAATTAAGCCACACCACCACTATAAAATCTCTAAACAACAAATGAAAACTTCACCTTTAATAATATTATTATAAAACTCTAGGTTTATTATTACTAGACACATTACATTCAATTATACTCCTATCATTTCATCCAAATTTATTCATTAGTCTCCTTTATTTCATCCACTAATATTCAATTTCATCCATCATATTTCACATTTCATTAAAAATCCCACTGCTCATAAATTTATCCCCATTAACCATTCACTATTCTATTTGTCATATTGATACCAAATTTTATTTCACAATAACATCATTCCATCCTTCCCACAAAAACCATGAAAAAATAGCCACAATAAGAACACATCATTACCCCCAACTTCCACAATGGAAGAAACATCACACCATTACTTTAAACTCACAACAACAATCAACCAAGGCCACTCTAACCATGTTAACAATAAACATAATAAGAAATAAATAAAAAATAATAATTTTAGCAATGATCCACACTAAACAATGTCCCCTTTAATCATACATATATATTAGTTGACACTTCACATATTCAAACATCAATAATTATAAATTATTCATTTTAAATCCTCTAATTTGTTACCACCATTAAATGATTATACATTTATTAATGGTGAATTTAATCAAACTATTGACAATAAAAATATTATCATAGCCACAAAAATCTGATGACTATACTCATAATTGTAAAAAAACAATCCAACATGTCTAATAATGCTTTAATCATATAATCAGGTGTCATTCATAGAAATAAACTATTATGAATTCCATATTTAAAATTTCTTTTCCTTAACCATATCCATCTTATCATATATTATTAACCATCATGAGAAAAAAATAGTGAAATCATAAAAATTATCTCGTTATTCTATCTAAGTAGCAAAGTAATATCATGAGAAACATATGAAGCATATGAATATCACTTTCCCCTATTAAACTATTTAATCTAATTCATTATCTTAATTAGGTTATTCTATAATATCTAAAAAATAAAAATAAAATCATTATTATTCAACATTTACACATATATAATGGAAGATAGTCTTAAATCCCATTCTACAATCAATGATTTGAGGATCAAAGTGCAAGGACAGAGAAGAACCAGTGATTATACCCAACAAAACAAGAAATAATCCACCAAAAAACCTAAATATAATAGACCATAATCAAAACCTTGTCCAAAAACCACCCAAAATTGGAGTAATTCAATACTATAACCTTATATAAGAGAATAAATGGGAATAGATAGAGAAAATTAGGATATAAACACACCTTACACCATGATAACCATGACAAGCCTTGGATAAAAGGTCCCCATGGAATTATCAATAGGATATAAAGACACTTGATAAGGTTCCTTGGGTTTGAATAAATATTAAAAAATTGAATATATTTGAATGAGACACCAAACATTATATTTAAAATAGGGAAATAGAGGATTAAAAAATGATGGAAATAGTCCTGCCACAGGGGCAGTCTAATCCATAAATCATGGTGAAGTTCCCCCAAATCATGGGTAATAAAATCATATAAATTTAATTCAAATAAGGAAGGTCATGGTGAAATTGTTCCCTACATGTCACAATGAATAAATCCTTAATAATCATAATGAATTCCTCATTCTTTTCCCTCAAACCTGATCAAACTTAGACATATAATAGAACACAAAATTATTCACCGAAGGAAATCAATCATTAATGAAGTGAGGGATACTAATTTTTAAAAAAATATTGACCAGATTAGTTTTGTAATATATAATCTGCTACACTAGTTATCATGTTTTCCAATGGATTGTGTAAAATTTAATTTAAGCATAAAAATAAAAATAAAAAAACTGTAAATAATACCTTGTTTGTTCATCAATGCTGATTTGATCCACTCATTGTTGGCATGTTTTAGCTCTAAGGTGATATTAAAGGATTCCTATATATACTATAATTATGAACTGAACTCCAAGACTGTCTATCTAATATTCCCAAGTTCTAGCATGTGAATTCAAAATTGTTTTTGATGTCCCTTATATTGTGTGAATAACAGGTGATTGATTCATTAAACAGAATTAATAAAAACTCGTTGTTACTTTGGTTTATCTATTTTAAACTTTATAGATAGCTTGAAAGGAGATAAAAATAAATCTGGCCTCTATCTTTTTGATTTTAGTGTATTAAAATGGTTTATATATTATCGGTCAACACTTTAAAAACTTAATTTACCCCTTTAAAACTAGTTAAACCAAAAACCAACCCATAACACCACTAAAGTCTTGAATAATGCATTATAAGTTTAAAAAATATTTTATCAATCTATTATGAAATTAATTAATTTCCATGTGACAAAATAAAAACCATTTACAGAGCTCGCAATCCCCCCTTAATTATTTAATGGATCTTGAACATGTTATATTTGATTAAAAAATAATATTTTAATGTATTAAATGTTATAAATAAATAACTTGTGAATAAATTGAGAAATAAATTCAATTATTATTCTAAAATCAAATTATATAAATGAATTTCTTCACTTGTGGTTAGTCACACTTAGACATTCACCGACCCTTATACGAGGGGCCTACTTCGTCATAAACCTCTATTCATATGAATTGGTGGAACTTTTGGATACACTTTGTGTATAACCCTATATTCCCTTATCTTGATTTTAGTGAGTTATACCCGTAGAACAAGAGTGGTATCTAGAAACACATCATGTACCCTACGGAAATAAGGATAATGCATAGCTATTCCTACCTCACATGAACATGATTTGTGTAATATAATTTATTAGTCTCATGATATCTCATAAAGTGGGATGTAGACTTTGTGTTATCATTATTAATGACCATTCAAGATGTAATTGAATTATTTTACCATGATCATGGATTTAATAAAGATACTACCATATTTTTCAATTATTCCTAAGATATATCTTCCCTTTAGAATCAATAATTCATGTCTTGAATATTAAATCAATGCCATACCACCAATGATACACCCAATTAAAGATACCTCATGACAACATAAATTTCATGGTTTTAATCTTGAATCAAAATAAAAAATCAAATGGTATATTTTGATAAAAATCCAAATAGTTATAAAATCACATGTTTATATTTTCGTCTCCACTTTCTAGGTACACATCCCTTATACTTTATCAAGTATTGTTGGATATATCTGATTGCTTCTTGTGTAGTTATCCTAGATTAATATGATATTTTTACTATCATAATGTATGTTTTGTAAATATAATATCGATTAAATTTAATTTAATTTTTGATATATCCATCACATAAGTGTATGGAGTACTAACCACCAATTTAATCTCCTCAAATTTATCATATACGTGTCTTTAGAGAGATATAAACCATGTGACACTGACAAGAATTCTATCACAAATTGTTTCAAATATAACTTTTCAATACTATATCAATATGTATACTTTTAATTGGTCTTAGTAACCCATTAGATCATCCTAACTAGATCATATTCTCCAGAACTTGGTTTAACACATTAATTCAATATTTGGAGAGTTACATTCAATCTAGTCTTAACAATAAAACTAATAATTTTTTTCCAAATGTAATAACCATATTTTACTTATAAAACCATGGAACTCGCACTAAACTATTACAAATATAAGGAAAATTATCATTCCAAATGAATATTTTATGATCAAGATGCTTTCATTAACCCATAAAGAGATTCCTATAACTTTCTTTTCTTATTGACATTATATGATTTCACCAACCATTTCCGGTTATGTTATATAGAAATCTTCTATAAGGTTTCTTTGAAGTAAGGTGGTCTTGACATCAAATTCCCAATATAATTATCATAAAAAGATAATATGAAAAGAACAATTTTAATGGATTTATGTATGATGACTTGGTATAATCAATAAAGTCTTATTTATATCACACTCGTACCATCCATTTATAGTTTCCCTTTAATAACCACCAATAGATTTACATAAATTGGTGAAACTAACCAAATATAGATATCACCTTGGTATATATAATAATTTTTTAATTAATATAAATATTCTAATTACATCATGTTTCCTTTTACTTAATCTATTTTGGATGAGGATTCATTATTTTTAATGAATAATTTATCACCATGACATGGTATTCCTAAAACCATCTCACTTTGGTTATATCTTTACTATGTAGTATGAGTTAATGAAACACTCACTTTACAAGAAATATTATGGAACTTATAACTTTTACAACTATTTATATATCTCTATCCTTGAATTTATCCATGAAAAACTTTCTCCCACTATTTCTAATAGATATATGAACCCATTTTATAGAGACACACTTTGTGTTTTTCATGATGCAAGTTTTTTCATTGAATTTTAATTAATAGACAAATTGTATCTTAATACATTAATTATGATATAATTGTTTTATTTAATACTAAAAATCATATTATTTCCACTTTTCATTATAGTATGTATATCATTAAGGTTAACAACATTATTAGTGAAGCATGTCTTGAATTGATAATGGAGTACTTGAAAGACTTATAATATTAAACCTTGATCCTCATTCTACTCACATTAAATATTTTATGTGTATAAGGAAATGTGTGTTTAGGAATAAACCCTCTATAAATTTTCAATATAAATAAATTCTTGGTAAATATATTCTTCAGTACACAAACCCAAAGCATCTCATATGTTATAAAAATGAATGTTATTTAATTCACCCTTACATTCATTATTTTCAAAGTAATATCATAGAATATATGAATTTAACTTTGTATTTGAGATGAAATATTTCACACACATATTTTTGAACTAGTTCTAGAAGCTTTATGGCTGCATCACCTTTAATGTCAAAAGAATACTTGGTCATTTAAACCTAATAAGAAATCACATCGAATTACATAGATTTTTATCTCCTGAAGAGTCTAGACACCCTTCTTGGTATTTTATTAACATTTATATATATATATTTTATGAACCAATAATCATCTCACCAAAACTAGGTATTATTGAGTCTTACTAGATATGTTCATCATTTATTTCTAACATATGACATTTCAGATTCTAGTATAATTAAACTTATAATTAAGTATGATATACCAGAAAAAACTTATTTAAAATTTTAAATTAAATATCATTATGTCTAAAATTTTCATGAGATAATGTTTTGGAAACTCATATAACAAAAAATAGTTTTTGAATACAAGAATCTTTATGATTATAATTATTAATTGTTTGTCTTCTCAAGTTGATTTTGAAGTAAAGATCTATTAACTTGAAGATAAACTTTATTATTGTGATTTTTCCTACTTACATAGTTATTTTATTTGTATACAATTATGTAAGACACACATTGTATCTAATATCCAAGAAATAAATTATAAATTTAACATAAAAAGATAAATATTCCTAAAGTATAATCCTATGATTACTTCTTCTTATATTTAATGCAATTTCTCTTCGAGTGGCATATCTTTCCACATGTAAAGAATATTTCCACCCATTCAATTATATCTCTCTATATTTGGTTCCCTTTAAGTAAATTGTGAAGGTGCCTTTGGTGGTTTACTTTATATTGACCCTTTCTCCTTATATTTCTTATTCATTACTATAAGAACTAAATATTCATCTTTTTTTAAGTAATCATATTCTTAGTAAACCTTACCCTAAATATATTGAAACAACTTATCCATATCATTTGTTTTATAATTCTCAATGAAAATAGAGTAACTAGGTGATAAGTATGAGAGAATTAGATGAATTTAAAGTTTATTATTTTACTTGAAACCTAATTATCATAATAATTATATATACACTATCATCAATATTGTATGAGGACTATCTTAAATAATATTTTTCAGTCTATACATGATCAATGTGATCATAATATCATTAATATATTTCTTAACTTTCTCCTCATAAACTTCTCAGATATAAGAAAACATGGTATAACCATGAATGTCTTTAGGTTTCCTTTTTAACTCATCAAGAATTGATGAAACCATTATGATTTAAACATCAAATTTAGCATCCATGAGTCTCCTATAAGCTAATTTTCACCCTTCCCTACTTACTAAGGTGAATCATTTGGTAGTGGTGAGTCCATCACATACAATTTCATTTCATATCATAATACTTTTCATAAGAACTGCTATAACTCTTGAAAATTAGTTCCGATAAAGATGTTTTCTCTGTCCCATATTGATCCCAATGAAATTTTGTTATTTATTAACATTTTTATAAAAAAAAGGTTTAGTAAATTAGTACTTTTATCTTGGTTATTAGTTATTAGACTTTAGATATTTATTGATCTTAAATGTATCCCAATATTTTATCAAATATTAGAATACCTCAATTAAAAAATTCAAAATACTCAATCACTAGAGCAATCTAGTGGAAAATATCCTTAATCCATCTCCTAATATTCCAAGCTATGGTTATACCAGAAATCAAAGAGTTTTAAGGTAGGTTTTTTAGTTATGATTAAATTGAAAACATTCACAGTGCATGTTCACTTTATTTATGTACGGTTGTTTGTTATTTTCTATGGTAATGTATAAAATTAAAATATATAAAATTAATAAACCATACATAAAAAAAATTAAAAAATTATATGATCATGGAATTTTATAATGGTTGATCCATTGAGAGAATGATGGATAAATAGTGACCCTATGGGTTTACCTTGAGTTGTTCTTAACTCTTATATTAATAACTTCCAAACTAATATGAATTTAACTTGTTTATTTTCACGTTGGATCTCGACTCGAACTAAATCATTGAGAATTACTCCAATATTTAAAATGTATACTCACATGAAGGAAATGGGTAATTAGGATGTGATAATACATTTTTATAACTAAAAAATTGAATATACAGACCCTCATACATTTAAATATGGAGGGATGAAACATTGATCTTTTATAAAATATATTTATCAATTAGTTATTTCAAAAACAAAAACCATTATAATAATTAAAAATTAAAAAAATGTAGGGGTTTCTCTAAAATCATGATCAATCAATATGAGATTAAATTGAATAATACAAATTAAAATTTCCAATATTCAAATTGAGGGTATATTTAATTCATTAATCTATAATTTAAATAATTTTAATAAATTATCAATACATCCTATAACACCTGAAATAATTCTAATAAATTCCAAACATTTGAATTTTATTTCTGAAAATTTTTAATGTTGGGTTTGGACCCTGAACAGATCCCATATAATAAAATGGTTCTGAAGTGAATCAACTTGTCCAAGTGGGGTGGATCCAAAATCACTCAGACAATCCTGGGTTAGGGTGACCCAATTGGATTCTGGACCACAGAAGGGTCACACACACTATTGGGAGCATGAGGATAAGGAGGGGAACCCCGAGTGAGGAACCTCATATAAGAAAAAAAAATATAACACATCACAATGTTCCACATGGGGAACTATTAAAATCTACCAACCCCCTAATCAATGTGGAGGGGATATCTTCAACATAGGTAGAATGACTACCCACTGAATTTTTATTATTAAAAATTATTCCTTATCCATGCATGGAATAAGATGTGTCTAGACCACTCATGAGTGGAATTATTTGACAAGACATTTTCACCATGCTGTGCACCTCCCCATCGGTTACTCCTTCCTTCCGAGTCGTATATATATATATATATCTGTGTGTGTGTGTTTGTGTGTGTGAGTGTGTTTTTGTATATCTAGTATATATATATATATATATATATGATTTTATCAATTTTAAAATCCCTTAAATATTTTATTGACCATATATTGGCCATGTAAACTTGGATCGACATGCCGTCAGTGGTGTTAGGATTATATTGAAGCCCTATTTATGAATTATAGCCTATTTAATTGAAATTTTAAACATAAACAATTGCATGATTTCTACGATACTAGTTAAAGGAACAAAGGTATTTTAGTGGTTTGTAATATAGGTATTATGAGAAAAATTTCTACCATATTTGTGTCATAACATCTGATATAGAATATTGGTAACAATATTCTCCCATGTATTGGGTGTAGATTAATTTAAGAATAAAAAAATAGAATAAAAATTTAAATTATTCATTTTATATTCATCAATTCCAATATGACCAGCTCATTTTTGGTGTGTTGTTTCCCGAAGGTTCCAAGTGAGGCATCATATAGATCATACACATGTGTACCACAGATACTAGATAATATTTATTCATTTCTCAGGTTCTATAATGGATAATTTAATTGCTTTATGAAACCCATTTGGGAGCGTGAAGAATAGGTGATCAATTCATTAGATATAATTTATTGAAACATGTTCTCTCTTTATATTATCTCTCTAAACCATGAGAGAGATATTAGGGGGAGAAAAAATTTGACCAATCATATCCCTTTATGATATTAGGGGAATACAACTATTTATATTCCAAGGTTTAACTCTATAAAAATTTCATTTTAGATACTTGAAAATATTTTACCCAAAAACTAACCTATAACACCACTAACATCTTGTATACCACATTATAAGTGTCACAAATATTTTATCACTATCTCATGAAATTAATAACATTTAAATTAATAAAATGAGAACTATTTACTTAGCTTGTAAGGCCCCTTTAATTATTTAATTAATCTTGATCCCATTACATTCATTTGAAAAATAATATTTTACCATATTTATTTTTATAATTAAATAATTTGTGAATACCTTGAGAAATAAATTCAATATTTTTTATAAAATAAAATATTATAATTGAATTATTTTACTTCTGATCATTCACACTTTGATGTTTACCGAACCCCACATGTGAGGCCCATTACATCTTTAACTCTTATTTATCTAAATATGTGAAACTTGTGGATACACTTTGTATATGAGCCTATAGGCCCTTATCTCAATAAAAGTGAGTTATTCCCATATAACAAGAGTGGTATCTAGAAATATATCATGTCCCCTAAAGATATAATGATATATCATATCTATGAATACCTCCTATGAATATGATTTGTGTAGTATAATCTCTTTGTCTTGTGATATCTCATATAGAAGAATGCACACTTTGCGTAATCATATTTACATGATTTATATATAATATTAACGATTATTCCATATGGAATTTCCTTTTTAAACCATGGTTATGGATTTAATAAATGAACTAACATCCTTGTAAACAAGTTCTAATATTTATATTCCTTTTATAAGAAAAAAATCATATCTTTATCATTTGATCAATGCCATACTACTAATGACATACTCAATGCAATCTACCTTTCCACAAAATAAATTTCATGGTTTTCATCTTCTATTAGAGTACGATATCACATGGTACACATTGATAATGATCTCAATTTGAGAGGCCAATACACATGATCTTAAATATTAATAACCAATGACTCCTTAAATACGTGGTGTTCCTATTAGCATGTCAGTCTTATTGATCCCTTATACTTGAGATACCCAAGTGTGAACTTCACGAGAATAAGTATCAATACTTATGATCCCCAAAAATTTGATAGTTTTAAATCATCTATGTTCAATCCATAATATATATCTTAACCATATGACATATGATTTAAAATTACCATCATAGTATCTAAAGGTTCTCATTACAGTTGAGAACCGCTATAACTATTTGATATAAAAAATAATCCAACAACATTACCATGTGAATAGTGGATGAAAACATATATAAATTATTAATATAATAATAAATCATGCATAAATAACTCTATATAGTATATGGGAATCAAAATTACCTCTCAAGTTGGCCCTAGGGAACTCACTTTCACAACATTCACCATGCTGCAATAATCTTTATAATGGTAGAACCATAAAATAGCCCTATAAAAATTATATGGTGAAATAAAATAGGATAATAAATAATGGACCTTGTATAAGATTAAATTAGAACCATTTACACTAATACAAATTTTTTCACACTGTAAGTCATAGCCTCATGCTAACACTAAAGCGATCATAGTGCAACACAACAAACTTCTGCAATTCCTCCTCTTCAGGAAACACATAATGAAAAAACTCATATAACCATGATACAACATAGACAAACCAACTAAAATTTAATAAATGGTTCTTTAAAAATTCTACAAAATTCCCCCAAAACCCTAATTGAAAATAAAAATGAAAATTAAGGGCCTAATAAAGTACAGGATCATATATTATATGCCTCTTAAATAATTCTGATCCTTGAGGATTAAAACTAAACCAAATGAAGTAAACTCCTAAAAAATATCCAATAATGGAGATACCTCTCAAAAAATACCACCAGTATCAAAAGGAAATACTCTATAATTTACAAGGATAACTAAACCACTCAAAGGAACTATCTTCTAATTCCTAATTGTTTACACATTCAAGGGAAACATCTACTATACAACTAACACCCTAAACTTATGAACTGTACTATAACGCTAGCCCTTATATAATATGATATTTCAAAAAAACTAACTACCATATAGGATACCTCTCAAATATGATTTTTTTATCAAAATGGGCTTAATGGGATATATAATGGGATAGGAAAACATAAACAACTTCAACCCAAATTTCAACCCTCTTTTTAAAATTTACTCCTTTAATTATGATTTTAAATACATTTATTCAAGAAAATAGGACTTCCGATTTCCAAAAAAAATCTTCAAATTTACAAAATCTCCCAAAATTTATGTGAATATGAAAAGTTATTTTTATTCCATTTAAACTATGAAATCAATAAAAGTTTAATCAACAATTATATTAAAGAAAAAAGAAGATTGTTTTCCAAAACAACATAATGATAAGTAAAGTAAACATATAATAAATAAAAATATTAAATTGAAAATTTAAAAGATAATTTAATAGAATTTATCACGAAAGTAATAAGTCCACTGACTCAAATCATAATCACTCTCAAATTTATAAAAAAAATCACCTCATCATAATCAACTACCCACCAAAATTTAACCACACTATAAGTGAAAATAGACACTTTCAAAAAACCAAAGAACACTAAAAATCATAGGGAACTCATAATATTGATGTACCACTACATCAAAACAAAAACAGAACATCTCACCTAACTAAGGGAACTTTGTTCTACTCAATCCAAAAGCTTTAATTCACTCTTAAACTCAAGAATACCACATCACTTTCAACCTTCACCTACCATAAACTCAGAACTCAAGGAATCATCCTAAACCTCCCCATAGTTCTAGATAAAACCTCCCTCTATCATATCATCATGATCCATCAACTCTATCAAGGAATTTAATTGAAAAAATTTCCACCCTCCATAAGATATTTATCATCAAGGAAGACTCAAAATGTCATGAATTCATGTCATAATTAGATAAAATGTACAAAAATTGAGCAATAAAATCACAATATCATGCACACTGGATTATTATTGGTGTAACTCGAGAGTTTTCTTTATATATTTATCATTACATGTTTGAAAAAATAATAATTCTGAACTAAGATAATAAAATCTTCCCAAGAAATTTCTTCTGGGAAACTGTGGTTCATATATGACCAAATTTGGTCCACCCCTTAAAGAAGAACCATTTATATGGAAAATAAGAATTGATACAGAGACCTCATAAATTTTATGGTGACTTTATCCTCTTATAATTACTCCTCAACCTATAGGTGTGGCACCAAACTAAATAACATCAATAGTCCTTGTGGCTAAAAACTCAATAGAACCTTATCCCTTGACTCATGATTACACTTCTCAAGAAGAACTTCCACATGATTTTGTAACCATATTTATTTAACCTAAACATTGAAATAATTTTTTTAATTCAAATAGATAAATCATACACCAATAAAAGGGAAACCAAAATCATGTATCAACAATAATATTCACTCATACAAATCTGATTTTTAAAACTAATTCACCCTCTATTAAAAATCTAATCATACTCCAAGATGAACATCATCCTCTTATCTAAGAAAAAACTACCTTATTACACCACACCACTATCCATCAAACCATAAATCATTAAAAATATCCTAATTATTCTCTATAAAAATCATTTCAACCACACAAAGATAATACTTATTCTAATTAGGAATAAGTCTAATTAATACATTTATTTAAATTACACATCTCTTTAAATAATTATTTTTAAGGAATAAAAAACTTCTATTAAAAAAGAAACAACTTCACTTAACACTCAAAAAGTTAAAACATTTCAAATCAATCACATGTTTTCCCTTAAAAAATAAATTTAAAAAATAATTTTAAATGAAAAATCATAAATCTTTCTTCAAAATAAGGTAGAAAAACAATCTTTTATAAAACACAACCCAAAGAACTATTTTTTGTTGCTAAAAAAACAATTAAAAAATCAACACAAATTTAATTAAAATAATAACTGTAAAAATCCTTATTTATTTAAGGAAATATATTACCAAAAATTATGTCATAATTTAATAAAGTTATACAACCACTATTAAACTATATTTTACACATCATCACTAAATATGGGAAGAGTTCTCCAAATCATCATGTTCAACTCTAAAATAATTTTCAAAAAATAATTCATTACTAATTATATAGGATAAATTACTTATTAAAATTTTCAATTTAACATATCATGTATAAATGGATATTAATAGTTCAAACATCACCATATTTAAAATTTCAAAATTTCAAATGTTAAATTTCTTTCTGACAAGTAACTTGAAAATATTAAAAAATCTATAACATACTAATCATGTTAACAAACATATCACATTAAATATTCTTGCTTAATAATTCCCATTTATAGTGATAAAAGGAATTAAATATATTTAAACTATTTCAATTTAACTAATAAAACCCTAAAAATTGTCTTCCTCTAATTAGTATTGATATTCTTATCTTACAAACCATGAAAATTAAATTAACAATTACATACAATAAAATTTATTAAAACACGACTCTTAAAAAAATCTAGCCTATAAAACTCGAAGGAACATACAGTTGTTAATATATCATCAATTTTAAAGAATTAATCAAGGTAGACACATAAATTATGAGTTTTAACAGAAAATTTAGCAATCATAAAATTGGTTTCCACATTTGAAAATTTCTTTTTTTTTCTTTATAAAATTTACTTTAAATAAAATTTGTTTCTTTTTAGTTTTAAAACTTTATAGAAGTTCCATATTCCCTCTGTAAAAAATGAAAACATGGAAATAAAAAACATACCATCATAAATATAGTAATCATATGTATAAATGATTTCATATAATAATTATAAAATAAAATAAAAAATAACTATATAAGACACATTATATAATATGAACACATTAAAAATAAGGAGAGATAATAATGAGAATCCTAATGAAACCCTTCATATATCTAAAAATCAACATATAATTTAAACATGAAATGAATACACATGACCAAAACATGGAATTAATTTTAGATTAATTAATAAGATTCATTTAAACTTTCCTAAAATATACCCAATTCAATCACAAGCATAAACACACATGATGCATGTAGCTCACGTAGGATACTACCCTATAATTAATATCATATTATCTATATGGTTCTATAATATTTTCATATTTTCATAAGATCAAAAGGGGTCCCAAATTCCTATTTCCTGACAAGTGTGCCTTAACACATAACATGTTATGTCTGATTAATACTATTTCCCCACCAGAACAGTGAAATATATACCTATTACTAATTACCAGCTCTATTCTAACTCTCATCTAAATATTTGATAACAATCTATCATGATCTACCCCAATTGGAACCTCTCCTGGGTTGATATTGATGATGAGACTTTCCCCTAAATACCACCTCCAATATGCCACAAGTTTGGGACTATCATCGAGGGTATATAAATACACATATGGGAGGAATTACCATCATAATCCCAAGAACATAACAAAAAAAAAACTAGTTAACTCCAAATAATATAAAATAAAACTCAACACACAATGAAAGTAAATATCATACACAACTAAAGGACTCTAAAATTAAATACCAAAACATGGTCATATGGTCGGGACTCCAACACTAATCATGATCTCTATTAGCTAGTACAATCCAAACCGATCAAAAAATCCCTCCTAAAAACCTATAAATAAATAAATAAATATTTATATACATACATGGGGGTGAGAATACAAGTTTACTCTATAGGATCCTTCCCCAAATCCTCTTGGTCACATATAAAAGATACATACTAATTTTTCATTGAATAAACAACAAAACTAACTCAAAACCTCACCAGGTCAGCTAAAACCCAACCTTAATAGGGATAAATCACCGAAAATCACATATAATTATAGTATATAATATCAAAATAATATATATAATGTACCCTATAACCACTTTCCCACTGATCTAGTCCCTCTCACTCCCAAAAAACTTATGTCTTATGCTTCAATTACTTCCATTTCCCCATAACTACATACAATATCACAACTATAACCACATATCCATATAGAAATATGACATCAACACATTAAAAACATACAAAAAATCCTCATCATAGTAGGTAATCACGAATATAATGGACATCAACCCTATTCTATCCTCCCTCAATTTACATACCCTACTATACATCCACATCACAACATCAAAACCGTATCATCTAGTATATATTTAATATGAACTTATAACCCATATATATATATATATATATATTCCTACCATGATCTATAATATCCCATGAAATATCTAAATTTACCGTAGTGAAGAGAGAGTAGTCAGTGATCCATTCCCTCTACATCCTAGATGTTGGGGAAAACATCGAGAACCCAAAACCTCTTGGGTGTTGTTTATCAAACTCAAATAGTTATGAATAAGAAATAAAAAGAAAATATAAAAGATATATTTTAACACAAAACCCATCATAAAGTTAAGAAAAAATAAAAAACACTATTATGAACCACAATATCCACACCATCACCACCGCCTTTTAACAACACCTACTTCCACAACTAACCACAAATATAATCAAACCATACTACCACTTCACAACCTCTACATAATAAATATAGATTCCCATTTTATCACACAATTATCAAATTACAGGTTTATGATTACTAAAAACATTAATTATAATTATATTCTTATCATTTTATCCTCTATCATTTATTGGTCACATTTATTGTAGCCATTAACATTCAATTTCAACCATCCCATTTCATATTTAATTAAATAGAAAACTTCCCATCAATTCTCTCCCATTTCTTAATTATCATTCTATTTATCATATTTATTATTTTAATTCTTCAATTCATTTAATAATCTCTTCCTCTTTCTATATTACCGTGAAAATATGACATAACCCACAATATCCATACCCAATAATTCATAACCGCATCACATTACTAGCTAACAACCACTAGTAAAATCTTCATTTTTTTTATAAAAACACAATTCCGTCCTTCCCACATAAATAATGACAAACCAACCACAATATTAACATATCATCACCCCCAAATTCCACTATGCGTTTTTATAACACCATCACAAAAACTAGCCAAAAAACTGACTAACACTACTCTAATCATGGTATGAATATAAACAACACAAAAACGTTAAACAAATCCTTTTTATAGTAAACCACACAAAAATAACTATTTTAATAATATTTTCATATTAATTAAAACTTAATGCATTTACACGTCAATAATTATAAATTAAATATTTTTAACTTCCAATACATTACCATATTTTCATGAGTATAAAATTATAAATTTTGAAGGTAATCACAACAATAACTATCCAAATAGTATCATAGAAATAAACATCTGACAAATATACTCACAAAAACAAGAAAAAACAATCCAAAAAGTCCAATAATTATTCAATTATATTAATCAAGTTTCATGCATATACATTAACCATTATGAATATGATATTTAAAATATCCTTAAATTTACCATCTCTAAGTTATTATCCAATTCTCCCACATGTTTACACTTGTGTATTGTTTGATTATGGACTGATTTTTTGAAGGTAGGAGACCATTGGGATATTACAAAGATTCTTAAAATTATATATTTAGGTCAAGAGGATGGGAGGTCAAACCATTCCTTAAGGGGTGTTATTTTATATTCTGAGACTCTCTTATAGATTTAAGGCATATTAATGAAATCCTTCCCAATAAAAATATAAGTTACCTTGGTCATGAGAGTGATCTATCCACACCGTGCATCGACATGAACATCTATATGTTTCAAAGGTCGTTTATATTTTTGTTAGAAATTTATTTTACTATATAATAAATCCATATTGATAGTAACTCTTGAATTTATCCCAATTTACCGAGGTGATATGTGTTTTAGAGTTTAAATTAGGCCCATGATAGGGTATTTTTACAGATCCTTCTGAAGGAAATCAGAACCCATGTAGTTCAGTTCTATTTAATGAGGCATTCCATTCCTTTTAAAGGTCACTTGACATAGACCAATGTTATAAATTTTATGTTCATGTAACCTAGACCAAATGAAGTTTCTTTTTAGGTTATATATCCCAAACCAAATGAAGTTATTTTTATGGTCATGTGTCCATGACCAATTATGAGACTCTTAAGGAACTGAGATGGGAAACAATGATATTCCTTTTAAGTTCACATAACTATGACAAATGTTACTTATATTTTGAAGGTCATATGACTTGGACATATTTTGAGGAACTTAACATCATGTAGAATGTAATTCTTAGTGAAAGTTACCTAGTAATGGTTTTTGTGGGTTTTATGAATTAGTGGTCCTTTATGGATTAACCTAATAGATTAATTATGCAAAGTGAGGTCAAATATTACACCAGAATGGTGGCCCAAGGTGTTTATGGATCACTGATAGGTAACATGGATGAGATCACCAATGAGTACATGGTTAGGTATTACACCAGGTATGAGGACTATGCATCTACAATTTGGATCCTTTATGAAGTAACTAACCATAGGTCAAATGTTTCTTAAAGATAGACCATTGTAAAGTCTCTAAAATGTACATTAGTAATCCTAACATTTTTTTAATAGTGTATTTATTTTTGAGTGGGAAAGGTTATGAAAAATCATGATGTATAAAGGTTGGTGATCACATTGGAATTATGTAAGTGGACCTCTGTAATTAAGTTACAAGGGAATCCTTCAAAATAGAACTTATGTAGGGGAATATAGAATGTATTTATCTTGGGAAGACATTAACATAAAGGTATTACATGGTTCCCCTAACCTATCCTAGGCAAATATTTAGAAGTTACTTGAGGGATTTCCTTAAAGGGTTTTCATGAAGGGAGAGTTTTAAAATGGAGTGATCCATCTCTCAATCATTATGCCGCATAAAATTCCTCCTTCTCTCAAAGTATGTGTTGGTTTATTTATTAGGTCATTATGTAACCATTTTAGATGAAATTAGTGGAATCATCACTATAATGGAAGTACATGTGCACATATATTTTATTTTCATATTCACAATTGATACCATGTTGATCGACTTAATCTAACATGGTGAGAAATTTAATCTTACTTAACAAAAAATTGAATTAGACATGGAAAAAGATTTATTATGACATGGTGAAGGATTCAATCTGACATGAATGAGAATCCATTTTATTGAATCTTATTCAAAAATGAAAATAAATACCTTAATCTCATGCGGTCGCAAAGCATGTCCACCTTAGCTTCATAAAATGATTTATATACCCTGTGAACATTACATGGTCATAGAGGATCCCTACCATGATAACATATATGAAATTATGACGATCAAATTAATCTAACATGATGATCACTTTAATCTTATCTAAACAGATTATAAATTTGAAATAATGAAGGATTTATTTTTACATTACAAAGGATCCATCCTAACTATGATCACAAATCTATTTGATTGAATCTTACATCACCAGGAAGGACACCAATTTAAACTTGGGTGAATGTGACACGTGTCTTCCTCATATTTTCAAAGAGATTTCCAGACCATGATAATGTTATAAAACCCCCAAGTATCTCTATTATAATGCTATAAATTTCACCTCAAATGATGATTCTTCCATGAATGATCCAAAATATTTATGTTAAATTTTCCTTTTCTATTTTTTGTTTACTTCATGTCTTCTTAAATGTGGTGAGAAACTTTTTATGGAACTAACAAACACCCCTCTCCAAATTATATCTAATAAAAATAAAGAGGTTCTAATTATAAGAAAAAATTACACTTTTTATAAGATATTTGCTTTTATAAGAATTTTTTTTCTAAACCCATAAATACTCTAGAGGGGGGGGGGGTATTCAACACTTTTCGACTGAGCTATGATTCTATAATGTTTCTCTTACCTACAAACTATTCTCATTTTTCACTCAAAAAATAAAATGTTCTCTCTATATATTTTTTGGTTCATCAATGAAAAATATAACCATATAGGTTTTCTGAAAACCATTTCTTCATGAAGTAATTAAGATAATTCCATTAATATTGATATTTTTTATGTATCATGTAATGACCAAGACTTTTATTAATGAAAATTCATCTTGATTTAGTTAAATGTCTTATTATGTAATATGGTTATATAAAACATATTAACTTACATGGTTTTATGTTTTTGTATTTTAAAATACCATTAATAATTGTTACCATTGATAATATAGCTATTGAACAATGATTACACAATTAGTATAAATATAGGGCTTTAACAAATCCAATTTACTAATAAAAAGGAAACAATGGCCTCATCCAATAGAATTGCTCTATACGAATCCCATTTGTCTGAGCTCGGAAAGAATGTAGCATCACTGGGCTTTCCTCTTGACCAATCCCAAGCTAATATTCAACATGTTAAGATTGAATGGAATCGCCTATAAAAGAAGTGGAAGTTGATAGAGATTACCACCTGAACAATGTTATCTGAACCACCCCAAGAGTCTATCATCATCACACACCTTACCCTTAGTTCTTATGTTGGTGTTATAAGGGGTTATGTAACAAGAACCAAGCACTAGGTTTTTGTGTATTAGTTTTTTATATAATAAAGAATATACATTCATTTTATTATTGTTACTTTGTAAATAGTTTTTAAAGAACAAATAGTATTTTTAGTTAATATTTAAATTCAATTAAGAAATATATTTTTATGAATTAATAGATTTTTAAGTTTAATAATATTTTAATAAAATATTATTACTAAATTCATTTTTATTAATTATTAATGATCGTATATTTTTTATGAATACAATTGTAATTTTTATTAAGGTTTTAACGCTGTTTTTTTATCAAAACCCATGAGTATTTAATAAATTATTGTTTTTATTTTAAAAGTAAAAATTCATATATTTAGAAAATTATTTATATAAAATGAATATAATTTTTGGATTCAAGACATCAAAATTATCTAACAGTGATTTTTTCATAATTTTCTGAGAGTCGAATTTTTGGATAAAAATTAAATACCATTTAAATATATAATGTGTTTTATGACATCATAATGACACAATAGTGATGTAATAAAATACTATAAAAGTTATTTTTGGCCAATATATGTTTTACCTTTAATATAATGTGATTTTATATTTTTTTGATTAATTTTACAGTGCCTTAGTGGACCCTACAAGACTTATAAAATATTTTAACATTTTAAAATGATTTTCTAGAGAGTTTGACTCACCTCCACATAAGAAAAACTAATATTTTAATAAGTTCAACCATTGTCCTTATAAAATAATGTTTTCCACTCCCCTTTTGTAAAAACCATGGGAAAAAACTATGGGATGGTATGTGGTTTTGATTAGTTTAATGGGTAGTGTCCAAAACCTAAATAATAAAGAATTCACTCTCCTTTCCTATATAAACCCATACAATATCCCAATTCCTCTTCACTCAAACCATTAGGATCTCGACTAACCTCTACCCTCCTCTCTCTACAATCCTCCCAAGGTGACCCAATCTCCCAAGAAGCCTCCCTCAAGCCTCTCCCAAGCCTTTGAGATGACACTTCCAAGTAAGGGATCCTCACTTTCCTTCCTTCCTTATTTATGTACAAGTTTCCTTATATTGTTATGCCCTTTTATTTTAAATTAAAAATATTGGGGTATTATTTTTCACCTCCCATATACTTAACTCTTTATGTTTAAATGATAAGAGACCCCTTTCTCTCTCATTAATTCCTCCCATGTACACCCGTTACCATGATGAAATTCCCTATGGGATTTCTCTCTCCTCATTTACATTCAAGCAATTATTTTTATATTATGCATCTAAATTCCATTAAATATGTTGGGTTATTATGTTCCATGACCCCCATAATTTCCATTTCATGTATAAATTATGAGAGTCTCCTTTCTCTCTCATCAACCCATTTTATGATTTCTATTTGACGTCGTTATGATGCCGAAGTTACACAAAAAATTCCCATGCCAAAATCAGCATGTAAGTGAATACCATACGCATTTCTCTATCAAGGTTGTTAAACTTTATGCAAATGTACTTGTTAATGGTGGATTTTCATTTATTCATTCCTCATCTCTTATTCGTGGAATAAATTATGATGTTTAATGAATCCATGTTGTATGATCTATATGGCACACTTATATATGAAATGAAATGATTAAGAAGGGTGCGCCCTGATAGCACTCCAATGCATTGGGTACAAAGTGTTATCATTATAATCCATGTGAAATGAGGGTTTACTCATGCTAATTAAAATGTAATTAGGGTTTACTCATTCTCCATATGCAATGATACTTGGCTCATGTTAATATCCATCCAAATTTAATTTTTATCAAAGCAAAGCCATTTTAAGGGAAAATGGTAAACCATTGTTCTACAAAAGGAAAGAACTAGGTACTGAAGGAACTAACAAAATGATTAAAAACCAGGCTAAGATTACTTGACTCAACTACTTGATAAAGCTCCAAGTTCAGTGTGCTAACCTGGGTTTCTGGATCCTCTCTGAGTATCTCTTCAAGGTGAGTGATCATCCTTTCCATTGTCTGAATAAACTCTTCTATGTTGATTTTACTCTAATTGTATCCCCTGGACATTATGCGGTCTTGTTTATCAATCCAAATTTCTTGCTCCTCGTTATCATCAACTTGCAGCCGACATTCATAAATCCTTTGAATCTCTTCTTTGGAGACATTGGGCTGAAGACTTGTTTCTAGCATTTCTACCTTGGAGTGCAGGATAAGTTTCAAGCACTCCCCAACTTCCTCTTCCCTGTCTCTTGTATTTCTGCTCGATGCTTCACTTTCCCCCTTCTGTGTATCTTTACCTTCCTTTTTTATGTCGTTTTTGGCCGACTGATTCTCCATTGGTTTTGGAAAGTATGAGTAGTCCTTGCGTCCCTTTTATTTTTTCCCCCTGAACCACAATGCATTTCCCCGGGTCATGCATGCCTTTTTCCCTTTCTTCCATCTAGGACTATGGGGTCCTTTCCCTTTGATTCGGTCCATGATGTCCACTGAAGGATGACTATAACTATCATTATCTAGTGACTCCTCATCATTAGATAAAGGAGGATCATGGACCTCAAGACCTTCAAAGCGGTTCCCCGTCTCTATTTCTGCTACATCAGTGGGATCCATCTTCATACTCAAGGACTCCTTACATGTTTTCTTCCCCAAGCCAGAGATCTTCCCCCCCTCCCCAGCCTGCATCAATTTTCCTAAATTGGTTCCAATGGTTTTTGGATCTAAGGAACCCAGGACATTCCCATCGATCATCCTTTCCTGTCCACTTTGAGAACCTGTTGCAGCAAGCAAGAAGGATTTTCCCCGCATCAAATTCGTTCCTGCATCCTGTTCGTAACCTCATCCCATGGACTGAGGATGCATGTTACAAACCTCCCAGCCCCGACCATGAGAGCCACCGGGTCTTTGAACCTCCTTCTCAGCCAAACTCATAGCTAAGGGATCAACCTTAGCTACCTTCTGTACTCCCATGTCCCGCTATAACTGAGAAATAACCTCCAAAACCTACGACTCAGCCACCTCTGGCTTCACCCCCTTCACAGCCACTGGAGGACCCAAGGAAATCTACTGCTGATCCTTTGCACTGACCTCCACACCTGGTTTGGTAGGAGCCAGCACCGCTTGAGAAACACCGAGCAGCTCCACTTGCTCAACCAAGCCCTCACAAACCCGCACCATCTGGATCATATCAGGAACAACCTTCACCACGTTCCCCTTAACTCCACGGGGCACATTAGGTGGCCCATGACGACAAGCAGAGGTCAGATGACCAAAATAGAGGCACCCCCTGCAGAACACAGGCCACAAATCATACACCAATCGCTGTTTCCACTGGAACTCCTCTCCAACCGATAGCCACAACCACTCAATGGGGTCCTTAGAAACATCAGCTTCGACACATACATGAGGGGAGATCAGGTGACAAACCACCGCTGTTCGACTATCCAAACAAAAGTATCTACCGACCAAATTTCCCAGCATTCGTAAAATTGAGGGGTTCTAAAAAGGGAGAGGAAGTTCTAGGAAGCTTACCCAAACCAAATCTGAGGAAGCATCATGGTTCATATTGAGACCGAACAACCATCGAAGGAGAAAGAAACCACATCCGTTGATAACATGAGGGGCCCGTGACCAGGCAGTGATCAGATCGTCCTCCGATGAGAAACAGATCATCATTTGACGCCGATCGAAGAGGCCCACCACCGCATGTTCTTGCATATCCCATTAATCAAAAACGAAGCGGTCGAAATCGTCGACAGAGGGATGGTGACCCCTAAAATGGGCTATGAGCATCAGCCAATGAAGGTCCGAGTCCTAATTGAACTCCTTCGTTGATATCGCAAGCTGAGGCTAGCCAAGATGAAAATCGGGGACCTTAGGGCACAATAAAATTGATGGGAAGGGACGAAGGAATGATGGATTCGTGAAAGGGATGAAATGGAAAGCCTTGGAAGACAAAGATGGATAGAGGATTTCCCCCCTTCCCCCATCAGGGAGGAGGGGGACAGAGCCGTGGGCATCGATGCTAGGTTATCACCATTGGGGAACAGAGACCGCAGCAAGAGCTACCTTTGGCTCATGTAAATATCATGTTAAATGTTGTTGCCACATCTCGATGTTATGATAATCATGATATATCATGACTTTATGTTCATATTTCTATTATTCTCTATTGATATGCCTATTTCTTAACATGTATTGTATTTTTCATGTTATTCCTTGTCTACTCCCTTAAAGAGATTTATAGCTCACCCTTTTCTTATCAATGTTCTCAGGTTATGCCATGCAATGCTAAGTACGAAGGAATGTTGTGGTCATGTAAAAGAAGTTTTCAATAAAGATGTTGTGTTTTATGTTCTATGTTGTTATGTAATGTTCTTAGTTTCCCAATACACTGTACCTCTCGATCCTCAGAGTTGTCTTAAGTGAATGTTTATGTAAAAAATCATTTTTAAGTTTGTAATAAAGAGCAGGGTTGTTATAGTTGGTATAATAGGATATTTTTAGTTATTTTTGGGATTAGGATTAGAAAACCCTAGTGAAAGCCTTATAGATAAGACTAAGTATAATAAAAACATCCCTAAATTTTAGTGAGTATAGAGTAAATGGTTTATCAGGAAAATTCATCCCTATGTGGATACGAACAAGTAGAGGTGGCTCTGGAACATATGTATCTAGGGGTAAAACCCGAAAAAAATCCTTTGAGCTAGACTCAAATGGGAACCAGTGCATGACAAAGATCATTTCTTCACTCTTGGTTCAACACTCTCAAGGGATATTCCTTGGTAAATTCATATGCTTAGTATGAACTATTATTGATGTAATAAAAAAATTCCTCTAAGAATATGTGTTGGGAAGTAAATCATGGATAACACAGATTGAAGCCTATAAATTCATAACTTAAGGAAACAAATGTAATTTATAAGTTATCCCTTTTTTTCATTGGATTCCCCTTTATGTGTTTCCCCTAAATTTCCTTTTATTCCATCCAATGGCCAGTAAAAGGAGGACTCAGGCTAATAACCAATGTGAAGATCAATTTTATGACTGTTATAATGAGATACCTATCACATACATGACTTATTTTAAAGGTAAATTTAATTTAATTTCCATTAATTCTTTGTTTTTGGGGTTTCCTAAGTTTTTATAGAGGAATGAGTGAGTTTTCATGAATTGGTCCAAACCGTGAGCCCAATTCTAGTTTTAAAAATAAATTTTGTTTCTTTTATAACTCATTTATTTTTCCACATTTTTTATCCATTAAAATTATTACTTGGCCTCCCCTGATATATTAATACCACTAAGGCAATTTGGAGCCTTTAGAAATCCATAACCAAGGTTTATTTGGGTTTTTAATTAAGGGGTTGGGCCTGCCCGAAATCCCAATTCCAGTTTTAAAAACGATTTTTTTTATTTTATAACTTATTAAATGGTTGTGATGTTTTGGTGATTTTAGGTCTCACCCAAGACCAGTGAACCCATACACACGTCTAAACTCTCTCCCACCTATTTGGAGCTCTGGTTCATTGCGAATAAGTGCATAATTTCATAGGGTTCCTCAAATCTTCCAGATTTGAAGAGCTAATTTATTTCTTTTGTAACTATATCAATTTTTAATATTTTTCCTCCATTATAGTTCCTAAATGACCTAATGATTATTTTTAGAATGAAACCAGAATTTTGGGTGTTTTAAATCTCATCTACTGGTGTTTTGGAGTGATTACTTCAAGATAATTCAAGTACTTGAGTCCATTTCTTTCCTCTTTAAAATTGATTAGGGTTCATTAATTTTGATTCAGGTTTATTACCTCTTCCTTGAAGTCCTAAATGACTATGAGGTATGATTTATAACTTAAGGCTTAACCTTGGGTTTTATTTTTCAATTATTGTGGTTTTAGGTTTGTTCTAGGTCCCTCTTGGTGCGGTGGTGGTGAGAATTAATTTCCCCACGGTGATTCCAGGATTTTATTTAATTTGGTTGGTGATTCCATTTTGTATGTAGTCTTTGTGAATTTGATACTATGTTTATGGTATTTTAATGATTATTTAATTTTATTATTGCTGAAAAAAATAGTTTTAGTGGTGTTTGTATTTGAAATGAATCTTAAATGCCAATTTCATGTGAAATTGGGGGATTTTCATATAAATGTTTTATTAGTTTATTTGGGGCCACCCTATAAGTAATTAGTTGAATTTATTGAACTTTAATAGGGATGAAAATACTATTTTTAATGATTATACATTGCTTTTTTTGCTACGAAAACTGGTTTTAACGGTGTTTTTGAACCACATGAAATTCTAAGAGTTGTGTTGTGTAAAAATGGAGGTTTGGTAATGATGTCATTTATTGAACCATATGGGGATGCCCTAAAAATGATTTTGTGTATTCACTAAAATTTATTCGGATTCCCTTTCTATTTTGGAAACTTAAAAATGTGCAAATAGTGTGAAAGCGGGGTTTTAAGGAGTTTTGTGTCCAAAACACTACAGGATTTTGAGGAATTGTTTTAATAAAAATCTAAGTGTTTTATTGACTGTTTTAAGTGGTATAAAATGTGATAGTTACTATATTGGTTGTTTTTGACTACTAATGGTGTTTTATTTGAAAATTGATCTATGTTTTATGCTGAAATTGAATGAGCACTAAAGGGGAAGCCCGGGTACCTAGGTGGGGTAGATTTGTACTAGTACAGCTAGTGGACCAGATGGGTTTTGTCCCTGTTTAATTTAGCATTTGGATTAAAAAAAACTCTAAATAAAATATGTGGATTATTATTGGGGACCACTAGGTTATGGGTATGTTCCCTACTAGTGGCTCGTTCACAAGAATAGATTTTTCTATGGTTACTTTACACCGTGGTACGAGGTACATAGGGCCCAAGACAACCTAGTGTCTAGGGGTGTTCCAAATGTTGTTGCTCATTGGATTTGTAGTATTTACCAATTTCTTAGGGTGTGTTTGGAAATAAATTATAGTAGCTAACATTTCTATTTAAATGTGCGAACATTCTGAAAATTTTGGATTGAAAAATGTTTTCAAATGAAAGTTACATTTCTTGGAATTTTAACTCTACTTTTCCTTGCCTATTAAAATAGCCTTCTTTTTCACATTGTAATGAATTATATTTGAAATCATTGGGTGGTATCCTATTGGTCTTAGTATCACAACCTACTTACACCCCTTTGGTGTAATTATACTTGGTTATGTTTGACTCTAGTAAAGGAAAGGATAAGGGTGATGGCGTTTTAGGGTGTTAGTTCCCATCCTTGGTGTGGAGTTGTGGAGACCGCTTGTGGGTGATTACCCCTTGTCATGTGGAGTCCTTGGGGCTATCTTGATGCTATATTTATTTGTATTTTCATATCTTTTACTGTCTTTAAAAATATATATTCTGTTCTGGTTTTTGGTTAAGACTTGTTTGGCTCAAAAATTTTAGATTTATATTATGGATTTTTTTAATGTGTTATGCTTTCATACTCAGGTAAATCATTCCCAAACATAAATTAATGATACCCAGGCACTTGTTACAGCCCATGGGGATAGGGAAATACCTTCGGGCCTTGTCACAGGCTGGTTTTGGTGCCAGTACTGGTGGAAACTAGATTCAGTTCGTGAAAAAATGGTATCAGAGGACTGACAATTCCATTTTTAATGTTTTTGTATTATATTGTTATTTTGGGATGAGTCAGGATAGACAGAATATAGGACTATTAGGGATTAGTGTTTTGGTTGTGATTAGGGTGCCTTTCCCACACCTCTCATGGTAGACCTTGAGTCACTAGGGGACGTTGGAATTTACGAATTGACTTCACTTCCAGGTGAGACGTGTGGGCTGCAGACCACACGTGGACATCGAGCGGAGGAGTTGTTGTTTAATTTGTTACTGGAATGTGTTTAGATTATTTATAATTGATGTATTTGATTAAAATTTAACGAATTGTGGTTTTGATTGTTGTTTTTTTGACTGTTGCATTTTGTAGCAACATGCCTCCCCGGAAAGCTCCCTCGCACCCACGAGAGGAAGCCATAGAGATTTCTCCCACACCAGTTGATCAGAGGCTAGTCGAGGCCATGGTCCGGGAGGTCCATGCTCTAGGATATGGACCAGCTCCGATTTTTGATCTTGTTAGAAAGGATGAGACTGGTACTAGAAAGTACAAGGCCCAGGAGTTAATGAAAAATAAGCCTCCAACCATCCGAGTCAGCTCAGAACACCAAGAAGCAGAGGAATGGACCGAGAAGATCGAGCAGATGTTTGAGTTTCTAGAAACACCCGATGAGATTAGGGTGAAGTGTGGCTCCTTTCTGTTGGAGGGTCCCTGCCATAAGTAGTGGAAGTGCGTGCTTCAGACTGAGAAGAATGAGCAGATGCACTGGGGAGATTTCAAGGCTGTCTTCATTAAACAGTAGTACCTTGAGGTCTTGGCATATGCCAGGTCCAGAGAGTTCATGGACCTTGTTCAGGGGAATCTATCTATGATAGAGTATGCTAACCGTTTTTCTGAGTTGGTTCGCTATGCTCCAGAAATCATCTCCAATGAGCAGGTGAAGGCCTAGAGGTTTGAGAAAGGCTTGCGACCAGAGATATACTCACAGGTGTTCTTGTTTAAGATGAGGACTTATGATGAGGTCATTGATCGGGCACGCATGGTGGAGATTTATAGGAAAGGAAGGTCTGGTTTCTCTAGTTCAGTATCAGCAGTGGGCAGTGGAAGATCCTCCGAGAAGAAAAGGAAGCGAGAGGAACATGTGAAGAAAGGATGTGGCAGTTCAGGACACTCTTATAGGCAGTTTTCGTATGTGTCTTTTGCTGCGAGATCGGTTGTGTGTCACCAATGTGGGAAGCCGGGGCACATCCGACCAGTATTCCCACTTCCTCTAAATCCTTGTTACCAGTGTGGAGGTATGGGTCATTTACAACAATTTTATGGGGTGGCACATCCACTTCTGAGTGGGGTAGGGTCACTGGCTTCAAGAGGAGTGCTAGCACAGTCTGATCCATCGAGGACTGGGGGATCTCGATTTGGTGGTCGTGGTGGTAGGGATGGTTTATCTTCTGAACAGAGTTTTTTCAGGGAAAAACCACAGACTAGCGGTCGTCCTCAGGCAGAGATCAGACATCTCCATGCGGTGGATCAGGCAGCAGCATAATCCGAGGCGGGACCATCGACAGTTTGAGGTACCGTTTTGGTCACATATTCTGTTGATACTATTCTTTTTGACACTGGTGCCTCTATTTCATTCATTTCTATCCGTTTTTTGGACATGATGAACTTGACAACTGAGTTTTTTTCTTTTGTGATGGAGATGGTTACGCCGCTGGGAAAGAAGAAGGAGCAGGGTCTCTGGTGCCCATCGTGTGCGCTTTCTATGTCAGGGGTCGAGATGGAGTGGGACCTCTTGGTCTTAGATGTGGACCTTTTTTATGTCATACTCGGGATGAATTGGATAGTAAACTTCCAGTCACACATCTATTGCTATAGACGATGTGTGAGTTCAATGGCACCTGATGGGAGTCGTCAGGTTTTTCATGGAGAATGGGATCCTTGGCCACGTCGCGCAGGGCCTCCACTCTCGGAGTTGGGAAGTATTATCTTCCAGTTATCTTTGATCATGCTAGATGATGGTCTTTCCCCTGAAGGATCACTATCCCATGTAGAGAATGAATTTTCGGAGGTATTCCTATAATATTTTTCAGGTTTTCCCCCGGAGTGAGACGTGGAGTTTTCGATTGATCTGACACTGGGAACCCAACCGATATATCTTCCCTCTTATCGCATGTCCCCCAATAAGTTGAGGGAATTGAAGATACAACTGGAAGACTTAAAATCCAAAGGATTCATTTTCCTGAGTGTCTCTCCATGGGATGTTCCTGTGTTGTTCATGAAAAAGGCTGATGGATCCCTCCAGTTGTGCATTGACTACCAGAAGATGAATAAGGTAACAATTAAGAATAAATACCCTTTGCCCAGAATAGATGATTTGTTCAATCGGTTGAAGGGGGAAAAGTGGTTCTCAAATATAGACCTGCGTTCGGGGTATCATCAACTTTGGGTGAAAGAGTCAGATATACCAAAGACAGTCTTTCGAAGTAGGTACGACCACTTTGAGTATTTGGTCATGCCCTTCAGATTGAACAATGCTCCAGAAGTGTTTATGGAACTCATGAACAAGGTGTTTCATCAGTATCTTGATTTCTTTTTTGTGGTGTTCATGGATGAAAATTTGGTATACTCTATCTCTAAGAAGGAACACAAACATCACTTTAGGATCGTTTTGGGTACATTACAGGATCACCGCATCTATGCAAATTTGTCAAAGTGCACTTTCTGGATCAGGGAGGTGAAATTTATGGGGCATGTAATCTCATAGCATAAAGTTTCAGTGGACCCTGAGAAAATTAGTGTGGTCATGTCGTGGTAGAAATCAAAGAATGTGTTCGAGATCTGAAGTTTCCTTGGCGTGGCTGGTTATTATAGGCAATTTGTTTGGGATTTTTCTCGGCTTTCTTCGCTGATGACCGCACTCACCCAGAAAGGGGTGAAGTTTATATGGGGATCATATTTTCAGGCATCCTTCGAGGAGCTGAAGCAGCGGTTGACTACCGCCCCCGTGCTAATTTTTCCTGAGGCCGGGAAGGGGTATGTGGTCTATTGTGATGCTTAATGTATGGGTATTGGGTGCGTGCTTATGTAGGATGATCACATGGTGGCGTATGGATCTCGCCAACTTCGACCCCACGAAAAGAACTACCCAAAACATGACTTGGAGTTGGCTGCGATGATGCATGATTTGAACACTTGGTGTCACTACCTCTTTGGGGAGAAGTTTTTGGTCTACTATGATCACAAAAGCTTGGCCTATATCTTCTCGCAAAAGGACCTCAACTTGAGGTAGCATTCCTAGACTGAGTACTTGCAGGGGTTAGACTTTGACATTGTCTATACCCCAAGAAAGGGTAATGCTGTGGCCGATGCTTTGAGCAGAAGAGTTCCAGTGAAGGCTTTGAAGAAGTCCAGTGATGAGTGGACTTTGATGGGTCTCTTTTCTCAGATGCATGTGGAGACTGGGGAACACAGTGGAGGTGTACTCTTAGTGAGCTTCCAGTTGACTCCTTCACTGTTAGAGTTGATTCAGTGGGAACATCTGAGTGATGATATTTGTTAGTGGTCAAGGTAGTTTCTTCATGGTGGGGAGACGTCCTCTGTTTGGTCTTCATATCTAGAGGGCATCCTTTGCTTCAAGGGCCGCTTAGTAGTGCCGCAGTCTCTGCAGAAGGTGGTGATGTAGGATAGACACCAGTCTCAGTGGGCTATCTATCCAGGTGCCACTAAGATGTATTATGATGTCTGTCGGCAGTTTCGGTGGCCCAATATGAGACGGGACATAGCGGACTTCATGTTGAGATGCTACACATTCCAGTAGGTGATAACAGAGCACCAAAGGCCCTCCGGTTTGCTCCAACCACTACCCATTCCTACCTGGAAGTTGGTTGAGGTCTCCATGGATTTTTTTGGATTACCACGTACACCTTGGGGTAAGAATTCCATTTGGGTGGTGATTTATCATCTTACCAAATCAGCCCACTTCATTCCGATTAGAGATACATCTAAAGTGGATGAGTTGGGCTGTTTTTATCTTCAGGAGGTGGTGAGACTCCATGGTGTCCCATCAGCAGTTGTCTTAGATAGATACCCTCATTTCATTTCTCAGTTCTGGGAAGGCCTTCGAAGGGCCTTGGGGTCTCAGATTAAGATGAGCACGGCATACCATCCTCAAATGGATGGTTAGACAAAGCGTGCTAATCAGATTTTGGAGGACATGCTCCGTGCATGTGTATTGGACATTGGAAGTTCCTGGGATAACCATTTGGGGTTGTTTGAGTTTGCTTATAATAACAGTTATCAATCCTCAATTCGAATGGATCCGATTTCCGATGCTTTCACCGGGGCACGCACATCCGTCTGTGAGGACACGCTGCTGTTGCCCCGCATTCCCGCTTTCCAAAGTCGGGCGGCATCCGCTCCTTATTCCGGAACTTTTTCTCCTTGATTGAAACAGGATGATGGGATGTCGGTTCTTCCTTCCGTGTATTCCTCCTCAGAGATCGTCACCTATTTTGAGCCTCCCTTGTAGATTAAGTCATGGTTCATGAATCTCGTTCCCGTCACCGTATCTTCATGGATGCTGGTTAATTACACTACTTCTGTCAGGACATTCCATGGGGTCTTGACATGGTAGTGACCTTCGGTTGGAGTAGATGACAACATCAGGCATGTCGAGGCATCTCTGGGTGCATGGAAATTATATAACCTGTATTATTCCTCATAAGAGGGAATCTCAAGGGTGCATAACCTGAGCCATCCCATGTCGAATGTGGAGAATCATATGCCATAGGCATGCATATGAGGTTTTCCTCAGCTTCCCATGTTTAACATAGGGTATGCAACAAGTTTAATGTCTTGCGATGATGGTTATGACAAGGTAGTGTCTTCTGAGGGCTTCCTCAGCTTCCCATGTTTAACATAGGGTGTTCCATGAGTTTAACATCTTGCGGAGATGGTTACGCCAAGGGCATGTATTCTGAGTTTTTCCTTAGATTCCCATGTTTAACACAGGGTATGCCGCAAGTTTAACGTCTTGCAGAGATGGTTATGCCAAGGGCATGTCTTCTGAGGTTTTCCTCAGCTTCCCTTGTTTAACATAGGGTATTCCATGATTTTAACATCTTGTGGAGATAGAATGAGAGTGATTAGAACGTCCCATAGAGACAGATCAGATTGGTACATCCCACAGAGGAAACACCTGGAAGATGAATGGATCCGAACTCCCAATGAGGACAGATCCAAGGTGGTGCGCCCCATGTAGGGGAGATGTCACACCGTAATGGTTGATCTGAACACCACTGAGGGTGGATCAGGGAGAGTGCACCCCAAAACGGGGGACACTAGGGTTTACCATTGGATGGGATTGATCCTCATGGAGGTTTCCTACGTACCCTATGTAGAGGAAAGGGATCAAAACCCATGTAGTTCGAAGGGGTGATGATCCGGGGTGTACACAAAGGACATAAACCTAGAGACATGCTGGGGCTTACACATGGTTAGCTTCTCGGGTGTTGTAAAGAGTGGAACTAGGATGAATGGCATGATCTCACCGGAATGTGATGGCCCGGGTAAGAATTAGGATGGGTGGTGGATGGATTAATGAAATAGAGGGTGAATGAAATGGGACTATCACAAGGGAGACAGTGTAGTTGGGATTGAGCCTCGAAGAGGCTTCCTACGTATCCCCGTGGTAGGGAATCAAAGTCAATGTAGTTCGATGGAATTTGGGGCTTACGCTCTGAGGCAGACCTTGGTGTCGGTAAACTGACGTGAAGGTGAACTCAGGGTCCTGATAGATGGTGGGCTTGAACCTTGTGGAGGCTTCCTATGTATCCCCGTGGTAGGGAATCAAAGTCCACTTAGTTCGGGTTGGTATGGGGATTATGCAAGGGTGTTGCCCGTGTGCCGCTATGGAGTGGCAATGGTGAATGATGCTTACACTCTAAGGCGGCCCATGGTTGTATAGGGCTTACACTCTGAGGTGTCCCATGGTGGTATGGGGATTACACTCTGAGGCGGCCCATGGTGGTATGGGGCTTACACTCTGAGGTGGCCCATGGTGGTATGGAGATTACACTCTTAGGTGGCCCATGGTGTTATGGGGCTTACACTATGAGGTGGCCCACAATGATGGATGGATGGGGCTTACACTATGAGGTGGACCACAATGGTTGGTGAACCGATGTGAAGTGGTAGGAATGATGGAGGGGTGGGCTTGAACCTTGTGGAGGCTTCCTACGTATCCCCATGACAGGGAATCAAAGTCCACGTAGTTCGGGATAGTCTGGGGCTTACGCAAGGGTGCTTCCCGTGTGCCACTATGGAGCGATAATGGTGGATGGGGCTTATGAAAGGGTGCTGCCCATGGTGGTATGGGGATTACACTCTGAGGTGGCCCATGGTGGTATGGGTCTTACACTCTGAGGTGGCCCATGGTGGTTAGTGAATTGACGTGAAGAGGTCGGAATGACCGGGTGGTGGGATTGAACCTCATGGAGGATTCTTATGTATCCCTGTGGCAGGTAATCAAAGTCCACATAGTTCGGGATAGATGGGGCTTACGCAAGGGTGCGGCCCATGTGCCGCTATGGAGCGAAAATGGTGGATGGGGATTACGCAAGGGTGCTGCCCATAATGTCTTCCCCATGTCTGGCAATGAGGGCATCCCAACTCATTGGTGGGTTGAGGTAATCACCTATGCACCAGCGCACAAGAGGGATAATGCCAAGGGCATTGGAATTGGTCTGAACCAAAGGAGATGAAAAGTTTGAATCAAATTTCTAACATTAGGAATGCAGTGAGGGTGGCATGGTGATGGAGGATAAATGTTGACCATGTTCGAAACACAACATCCATATCACGTTAGCCAGAAATGGGGACAAAAAAATGAGGGTCGACTGCTGACCGTGTTCAAAACACAGAACCTGACTCAAAATGTTGTTCAAAGTCCTCCAGGTAATTGGCCGAGGACGGTAGGTGAGCTGATGTGGCATGAGACTAGGCCATTAGGGGGTCCCTCCAGAAATGAAAGTGGATGACGATCTGAATGAAGGACACGCAAAGCGTGAGGCGGAGTGACAAAATGTTTGAATAGATTCCAATGCTCTTTAAGGTATGCCACTATGATCGTGGAATAATGAATCTTATACTTAGAGCATAAGGAATCTCTTGTTTAGAGAAAGATGCATACTATGTTTGGAACATTGGGATTACTATAGTTTAAAGTCATGCAGATAGGGCTGTTTCCATAAGGTGCCTAGAATGGATGGTGATGGGTCTTACGTAAGGGCGACCCTTTCTGGTTCAACCTGGCATTGGAAAAGTTTCCTGAGGAATGGTTCGACTCAAGGTACTCTGGGAATTGATGATTTTAATCTCAAATCACGACATAGAAAATGAACAAAGGAGAATGCATCAACTCAAGGTGTTTCATGGTGTGCGGAGGAGTATCTCAAATCATGGTATTCCACAGGTGGGACTTGGGTGTGCAAAAGGGCTCAATGGAAAACCCCGACATCCCAACCTGAAAAGTTCGCAGTGCGACCCTCCATTTTTTCATGGGGGTATATGAGGGTAGCGAAGGGACCGGCCCAGAGGGCCGGGACCACCGTAGGGCATTGACCCCGAGCTGGGGGGTGGGGGCACAACCCCCGCAGTATTACCCAGTAGGTGCAAGTCTAGACACTGTTGCGCATGGAAGGCATGCGCACAATTGACGCTGTTGTGCGGAAAACACCAGGTCGACGTGAAATAGGGGAGCTGGGAGCACAAGAGAGGAGCCGGGCGCGCAATAGGCGGCGGTGCGTGCCAAAGGGGAATAATTGAGGGCAATATGGATGCCTTGCACGCAAAAGGAAGTGGTGCGTGCAATAGGGCCGGTGCAACACTGGCGCATGAAAAATCGCACCCAACAGCACTGTTTTGCACAAAAATTATGTATTGCGTGGAAAAATATGCCGGTTGGGGACGCGTTTTATGGGGTCAACAGCTCCTTTTGAGGCACTCTAGGGTCGGCCATGTCGGTCCCCCCTGTGTTGGGCTGAGGTATGTGAGACCTCACTGCTGGGGCCGAGTCTGGTGCAGGAGATGTCTGAGAAGGTCAAGTTGATTAGGCAGTGTTTATTGACAGCTCAGAGTTTCCATAAATCATATGCTGACCGGAGGCTTCGTCACCTAGAGTTTTCTGTGGGTGATAGGGTATTCTTGAAAGTGGCCTCTTGTCTGGGCCATCATCGATTGGGGAAGCAAGGGAAGCTGACGGCACGGTATGTCGGGCCGTTTGAGATCATCGACCATATTGGAAAAGTGGAATATAGGTTGGCCTTACCTTCTAATTTGACATCCATCCATGATGTCTTCCACATCTCTCAGTTGAAGAAATACAACCCGGATCTGTCCCATGTGTTGAGATGGGAAGAACTTGAGATAGAGTCTGACTTGTCTTTTGTTGAGCTATCGGTGAAAATAGTGGACTCTAAAGAGAAGGTACTTCGAGGGAAGTCTATTCCATTAGTCCATGTTCTATGGCAGCATGGGAATGATACACATGATACATGGGAGCGAAAGTCATGGGTCGAGGAAGAGTACCCGTTCTTGTTTTCCAATCAAGCTTCAGGTTGACTTTTCGGGGTGGAAAGTATTTCATGGTGGGGATAAATGTCACATACATGAATTTTTTTAAAGGTAAATTTCATTTAATTTCCATTCATTCCTTTTTTGGGGATTTCCCATGTTTTTATGGAGGAATGAGTGAGTTTTCATGAATTGGGCGAAACCGTGGGCCCAATTCCATTTTTAAAAATAAAATTTTTTTCGTTTATAACTCATTCATTTTTCAACATTTTTCATCAATCCAAATTTTTACATGGATACCCTAATATATTAACACCACCAAGTAAATTCTAAGCCTTTATGAATCCATAATCAAGGTTTATTTGGGTTTTTATTTAAGGGGTTGGGCCTGCCCGAAAGCCCAATTCCAGTTTTAAAAATGAATTTTGTTTGTTTTATAACTTATACAATTGTTGGGATTTTTTTGGTGATTTCAAGTCTTACCCAAGACCATTGAACCCATCCACGCCTCTAAACTCTCTCCCCCTTGGAGCACTGGTTCATCGCAAATAGGTGCAGAACTGAATTGGGTTCCTCAAATCGTCCAGATTTGAAGAGGTAAATTATTTCCTTCAAAACTCTCTCAATTATTAATATTTTTCCTCCATTACAGTTCCTAAATGACCTAATGATTCTTGTGTGAACTAACCCTTAATTTTGGATATTTTAAATTTCATCTACTGGGGTTTTGGAGTGATTACTTCAAGATACTTCAAGTATGTGAGTCCATTTGTTTCCACTTTCAAATTGCTTAGGGTTCATTTATTTTGATAAGGGTTTATTCCCTATTCCTTGAAGTCCCAAATGACCAGGGGGTAGGGTTTCGAACCTAAGGCTTAACCTTGTGTTTTATTTTTCAATTCTCGTGGTTTTAGGTTTGTTCTAGGTCCCTCTTGGTGCAGCGGTGGTGCAAATTAATTTTCACATGGTGATTCAAGGGTTTTCCTTAATTTGGTAGGTGATTCCATTGTGTATGTAGTATTTTTGAATTTCCGATTGTGTTTATGGTATTTTCATGCTTATTTAATTTTATTATTGCTGAAAAAAATAGTTTTAGTGGTGTTTGTATTTCAAATGAATCTTAAATGCCAATTTCATGTGAAATTGGGGGATTTTCATAGAAAGGTTTTATTAGTTTATTTGGGGCCACCCTATAAGTAATTAGTTGATTTTATTGAACTATAATAGGGCTGAAAATACTATTTTGAATGATTATACCTTGTGTTTGTTGCTGCGAAATTTGTTTTTAATAGTGTTTGTGAACCACATGAAATTCTAAGAGCTGTGTTGTGTAAAAATGGAGGTTTTGCAATGATTTCATTTCTTGAACCATATGGGGCTGCCCTAAAAATGATTTTGTGTACTCAATAAAATGAATTCATCTTCCTATTCTATTTTGGAAACTTAAAAATGTGCACATAGTATACAAGTGGGGTTTTAAGGAGTTTTGTGTCCGAAACACTACGGGATTTTGAGGAATTGTTTTAATGAAAATCTAAGTGTTTTGTTACATGTTTTAAGTGGTATAAAATGTGATATCTACTGTATTGGTTGTGTTTGACCAGTAATAGTGTTTTATATGAAAATTTATTTATTTTACATGCTTAAATTGATTGAGCAAAAAAGGGGAATCCCAGGTACCTAGGTGGGGTGGATTTGTACTAGTACGACTAGTGGACCAGATAGGTTTTGTCCCGGTTTCACTTAGCATTTGGATAACGACAACTCTAAATAAACCGTGTGGATGATTATTAGGGACCACTTTGTTATGGGTATGTTCCCTAATAGTGTCTCATGTATGAGAATGGATTTTTCTATGGTTACTTTACACCGAGGTACGAGGTACATAGGGCCCAAGAGAACCTTGTGCCTAGGGGTGTTCCCAATGTTGTTGCTCATTGGATTTGTAGTATTTACCCATGTCTTAGGGTTTGTTTGGAAATAAATCACAGTATATAACATTTATATTTAAATTTGTGAACATTCTGAAAATTTTGGATTGAAAAATGTTTTCAAATGAAAGTTACATTTCTTGGAATTTTAACTCTGCTTTTCCTTGCCTATTAAAACTGCTTTCTTTTCCACATTGTATTGCATGATATTTGGAATAATTGGGTGGTATCCTATTAGGCTTAGGCTCACACCCTACTTACACACCATGGGTTTAAGTAGACTTGGTTATGTTTAACTCAGGTAAAGGAAAGGATAAGGGTGATGGTGGTTCAATGTGTTAGTTCCCATCCTTGGTGCGGAGTTGTGGAGATGTCTTGTGGGTGATTACCCCTTGTCATGCTGAGTTCTTGGGGATGTATTGATTCTATATTTATTTTTATTTGGATCTATTTTTTTTTGTCTTTAAACCAATATATTCAGTTCTAGTTTTTGGTTAAGACTTATTTGGCTCGAAAATTTCAGATTTATATTATGGATTGTTTTAATGCGTTATGCTTTCATACTCAGGTAAATCATTCCCAAACCTAAATTAATGATATCTGGGAACTTGTTCCAGCCCATGGGGATAGGGAATGCCCTTCAGGACTTGTCATGGGCTGGGTTTGGTGCCAGTATTGGTGGAAACCAGATTTAGTTTGTGAAATACCCAAGTCGATGGGAGGGGGAATCAAAAAATTTATCACGATGCTCTCTCAGTTAATTCATGTTTTGAATAGAAACATGGGTCAAGATGAACATACAACCCCCCCCCCCCCAGAAAGAAAAATCCAAAATTGAGAGCTTCATGAGACAAAGTCCTCCTACTTTTAATGGATCATCTAATCCCCCAATCGCCGAATAATGGATCAACTCTATTGAGAAGATATTCTCCATCCTTAAATGTTCTAAAAAAGAGAAGGTTCTTCTAGATGCTTATTATATAGAGGATGAATCTAATAAATGGTGGAAATTTATCAAAAATATGATACTTAAGGAAGTGATCAAGGTGTTGGAATGGAAGGATTTCCAAATTTTTTTTCGATATATATCTTCCTCACACCCTCCGGCTAAAGATGGAAAGGGACTTCTTTTACCTCAAGAAAAAAGTTGAAGAATCCATTAGATAATATGAGGAAAACTTCACAAGGATTTCACAATAAACCTACATATTTTTTTTACCCCCAAATTCAGGTTTGAACGCTTTTTTGTTACCCTAAAACCTAGCCTACGGAAAGCCCTAGAAATCCATGACTTCGATAGCTATGAAGAAATTTTCTGATGTTCCCTCAAAGTTGAAATGAAGATTGGTGAATATAATGAGTATCTTGAAGATAAGAAGCAGAAAGTAAACTTTAATTCTAGTAGTCTGATAGATAAATCCAACAGTGCTAATAAATTATAGCACCCCAATTTCCAAAGGTACAGAAAGAAGCACCACGAAAATTGCATGAAGGGGAAGAGGAAATGTTTTAGGTGTGGAAGAAAAGGGAACCTGTCCATTAAATACTGACAAGAAAAACCCGCTACTAAGAAAGTGGATATGAATGCTCCGTTAGACCCTCAATGCATTGTTCATTGCTTTAACTACAAATAACTATGTCACTTTGCAGACCAGTTCCCTAATACAATGGTTTTCAGAGGAAACCAACAACCTCCAAGGAAGCAAGGGAGAGATTTTCCTTCACTACCACCGAAGAGAACCTCGATAATGAAGTGGTGACATGTATGATAGTTATTCAATCAATAATAGAAAACATAATTTTTGATTCTAGTTCTACTCATTCTTTTATATCCTGAAATTTTAGTTGAACAATATGAACACCACCACAAATCATAGAAGTATAGATGTTGGTGAGAATAGAAAATGGGGAAATTATTGCATCCCATGAATATAACTCATCCCCTGTCACAATTTGTGGATTGAACATCCCGAAGAACCTCATCATTCTCCCTATGGTGTAATTTTATGTAATTCTTGGAATGGATTGACTTTCCCTATATAGATCCAACATAAATTTCCATGAGAGGGAAATAACTCTCCATATGGAGAATCAACCCTCGATTCTGTACAAGTGAAAAGAGGAGGATGAATCTTTTTTAGAAACATTATCTCAATCATGGATATTACAACCGTATAGGCATGCATATCTTACATAGATGATTGAGTATAAGAAAGAAACCATCCTTGAAGAGATTCCTATTGTGAGGGAATTCACTGAAGTGTTTCCAAAGGAATTTAGTAGTCTTCCTTATAGAAGAGATGTTGAATTCTTGATTGATCTTATTTCTTGGAAATTTCCAATATCCAAGACTCAATATTGAATCAATGTTTTGGGGCTTGAGGAGATAAAGAAACAACTATAGGAGAATCTAGATAAAGGGTTTATATTCCCAAGTGCTTCACCATGGGTTGCACCAGTCCTCTTCATCAAGAAGAAGGATGGGTCAATGCGCCTTTGAATTGATTACCGTGAGCTCAACAATATAATGATAAAGATCAAGTATCCTCTAATATGAATTGATGAATTGTTTGATCAGCTACGTGGATCACAATACTTCTCCAAGATGGATCTGTGGTTGGGATATTACCAAGTAAAGGTGAAGAAGGAGGATATCCCCAAGACTAATTTTTGTATAAGGTATGGGAACTATTAATTCATAGTAATTAATTTTGGACTCATTAATGCTCCAGAAATATTCGTAGACTTGATGAATAGAGTCTTTAGAGATTAAATCAATAAATTTTTTGTAGTCTTTATAAATGATATTCTAATATACTACAAAACTAAGAAGGATCACAAGGAGCATCTAAGCACTGTACTAGAGACCTTGAGAAAGGAGAATCTCTATGAAAAGTGCATAAAGCATGAGTTCTGGATGAAGGAAGTCTCATTATTGGGTCATATAATCACAATCAATGGGATATATATGGATCCCTCCAAGACAAATGAAATTGAGGGATGTCTGAGGCCAACAACTGTGATAGATATCCGTATCTTCAATGGGTTAGCTGGATATTATCAGTAATTTGTGAGAAATTTATCATGATTTTCAAGACCTCTTACTAATCTAACTTGTAATGGAGTCAGGTTTTCTTGACATGATGAATGCAGAGATAGTTTCAAGGAGTTGAAAAGAGGCTTATCACTACACCCGTGCTCACACTACCCACAAGTGGATAACTTTTTGTGGTATTTAGAGACGCTTTGAAGAATGTCCCAGGATACATGTTGATGCAAAATGAAAAATTCATTGCCTATGCTTTAAGGAAATTGAAAGTTCATGAGAAAAACCATCCAACACATGATCTGGAGTTAGCTATAGTAATCTTCACTTTAAAAACTTGGCTAAATTCCCTCTATGGGGAGAAGTCTGAAATATATATGGATCAAAAAAGCCTCAAGTATATATTCACGCACAAAGAGATGAATATGCGCCAATGAATATGGTTAGATCTAATCAAAAACTATGATCGATCAATTCCCTACTATCCGGGGAAAGGGAATAAGGTGGAGGATGCTCTAAGTAGAAAGGATCTAGCAACTCTTTTAGTGATGAGAATTGAAAAGTATATAATCTTCTTAGATTTAATGAATATGGAAATGGGAATCATAAAGAGGGAACATCATCAATCCTTTCATAAATGATTACTCAACCATATATTTTCGAAAGCTTAGAGGATTCTCAAAAGGATGATGTGGGAATTCAAAAGAACGTGAAAACTATCAGAAAATCAGAGTTCAATGTTAACGAAGAAGGGAGTTTGAGGTTTGGGTCAAGAATATGTGTTCTATAAAATCCGGAGTTAAAGAATGAACTTTGGATGACACACATAGTTCAAATTTCTCCATTCAACCAGGAAATAGAAAGATGTATCAAGATCTCCAAGAGAATTATTGTTGGGATAACATGAAGAAGAAGATCACTGAGTATACTTAAAAGTGCCTAGTGTGTCATAAAGGGAAGGCTGAGAGGAAGAAGTCTAAGGGGATGATGTAACCATTACACATACCACTGTAAAAATGGGATAAACTCTCCGTGGACTTTGTCACCAGAATTCTGACGACATCCAAAGGAAATAATGCTATCTATGTTGTTTTGGATCGTCTTACAATGACTACACACTTCATTGCAATTCGATAGGATATCTCATTAGATAAACTGACAAATATATGCATTGGATAAGTGGCAAGGCTCCATGGAGTACCACTATCTACTATATCTGATCGAGATCTAAGATTCACCTCTATGTTCTGGAAGAGTCTCCAAGATGCTCTGAATATTGAGCTGAACATCAGTACGACTTGTCTTCCTCAAACTAATGGTCAATCTAAGCAAACTTTCCAAACACATGAGGACATGTTGAGAGCATGTTCAATGGACTTCAAAGGAGGATGGGATCAACATATTCCTTTGGTTGAGTTCTCTTATAATAACATTTTCCACTCAAGCATACAAATAGATCCTTATGAATCCCTTTATGAGAAGAGCTGCTGAACACCAGAATGTTGGGATGAAGTTGGGGATTAAAAACTCCTAAGTCCAAAAATGGTCTAAGAAATGGTGGAGAAGGTTAAGACCATCCAGAAGCACATTAAAGCTGCTCAGATTCGACAAAATAGATATGCTAAAAACCATAAAAAAGACCTAGTGTTTGATGTTGGAGACATGGTATTCCTCTTTATATCACCGTGGAAGAGATTTCTGAGATTTGGGAAGAAGGGAAAGCTTAGTCCAAGGTACATCAACCCTTTTGAGATCCTTGATCACATTGGAGAAGTGGACTATCGACTAACACTCCCACAAAAACCTATCTCAAGTACATGATGTATTCCATGTATCACCCTTTAAGAAATACATACCGGACCCATCACATGTACTCAGTTCAGAGGTGGTACTATTGGATAATGACCTATCCTATAAAGAGAAACCGATGAAGATCTTAGATTGTAGGGAAAAAGTTCTACGAAATAAGACAATTCCCCTAATCAAGGAGTTGTGGTGAAACCACAAGTTTGAATAGGCAATATGGGAATCATAGGAAGTGATGAAGTAGAGTTACCCTCATCTTTTTAGTGTGGGAAAAGAAAATTTTGAGGGTGAAATTTCTTAAGGGTGGAATATTATAACAACCCAAAATTTTATTAATTAAAATTTCACTTGATCTAATTAAATGTCTTACTATGTAACATGGTTATATAAAACATATGAACTTACATGATTTTATGTTTTTGGATTTTAAAATACCATTAATAATTATTAATGTTGATAATATATCCATTTAATAGTGATCAAATGATTAGTATAAATATAGGTCTTTAACAAATCCAATTTACTCAGACAAATGAACCGATGGACTCATCCAGTAGAATCCTCTATAAACATCCCATTTGTCAAAGATTGGAAAGGAGGTAGCATCACTAGGATTCACTCTTGGGCAATTTGATGTAAAGTTTCAACACGTAAATCTTGAAGGTAATATCCTATGGGAGAAGTGGAAGTTAATAGAGATTACCACCTGAGCGATGTTATCTGAGCCACCCCAAGAGTCTATCACTATTGTACACCTTACCCTTAGGTCTTATGATGGTGTTATAAGGGATTATGTTACAAGAAATTTGAACTATGATGATGTACATTATTTTAGTATATAATAAAGAATATACATTCATTTTATTATTGTTACTTTATAAATGGTTTTAAAGCACAAATAGTATTTTTAGTTAATATTTAAATTCAATTAAGAAATATATTTTGATGAATTAATGGAATTTTAAATTAAATAATATTTTAATAAAATATTATTACTAAATTCTTTTTTTAAATATAAATTATCTTATAAATTTTATGAATACAATTGTAATTTTTATTAAGGTTTTATAGTTGTTTTTGTCAAAACCCATGAATTTTCGATAAATGTTAGTTTTTATTTTAAAAGTAAAAATTCACATATTTATAAATTTTTTTAGATATAATTATTATCATTTTTGAATTTAGTACATCAAAATTATCTAATGGTAAATTTTTCATAATTTTCTAAGACAATTGAATTTTTGGGTTGAAATTAAATACCATTTAAATATACAATGTGTTTTATGACATCATAATGACCCAATAGTGATTTAATAAAATAGTTTAAAAGGTATGTTTATATAATATATGTTTTACCTTTAATATAATGTGATTTTTAATTTTGTTTTATTAATTTTACAATGTCTTAGTGGACCCTCCAAGACTTATAATATATTTTAACATTTTGAAATGATTTCCTTGAGAGTGTGAGTCACCTCCACATAAGAAAGCCTAAAATTTTAATAATTTCGGCCATTGGACTTATAAAATAATATTTTACACTCCCATTTTCAAAAACCATGGGCAAAAACCATGGGAAAAAACCATTTTATGGTTTTTGGTTTTGATTAGTTTAATGTGTATTGTCAAAAACCTTAATAATAAAAAATTCCCTCTCCTTTTGATTATAAACCCACTCAATCTCCCATTCCTATACACTAAAACCATTTTAAGAAAAAAAAATCTTAAATCCTATATATATAATAATTCTAGGGTTCCCCAATCTCCTAAGAATCCTCTATCAAGCCTCTAACAAGCCTTTTGGATCACACTTCCAAGTAAGGGATCCTCACTTTCCTTTCTTCCTTATTTATGTCCAAGTTTCTTTATATTGTTATTACATTTTATTTTAAATTAAAAATGAGGGGGTTTGATTTTTAACCTCCCATATACTGCTATAATTATGTTTTAATGATGACATACCCCTTTATCTCTCATTAATTCCTCTCATTTACACCCGTTACCATGCCCAAATTCAGTAAGGGAGTTCTCTCTCCTCATTTACATTCAAGAAATTCTTTTATATTATGCATCTAAATTCCATTACATATGTTGGGTTATTATGTTCCATGAACCACTTACTATCCATCTCATGTATAAATTATGAGATAAAAATTTCCCTCTCATAAAACCATTTTAATATTTCTACTTGATGTCATTATGCTGCCGAAGTTACACCAAAATTTCCCATGCCAAAATCATCGTGTAAGTAAATACTATACCCATTTATCTATCAAGGGTGTTCAACTTTATGAATATGTACTTATTGATTGAGGAATTACATTTTTTTATTCCAAATCTATTATTTTTGGAATCAATTATGATTTTTAATTAATCCATGTTGTATGATCTATGTGGAACACTTATACATGAAATGAAATGATTAAGAAGTGTGTGACCTGATAGTGCTCTAATGCATTGGGTAAATAATGGTATCATGATATTCCATGCGAAATGAGTTTTTACCCATTATAATTCAAGTTAAATTTGGGTTTACTCATGCTCCATCTGTAATGATCCTTTAATAAAGATAATATCATGTTCAGAGATAATGAGTGCAAGACTTCAGGAATATTCATCTTTAGATAAATTAACCTTCTATGGATTTGGGTAACTTAGTAATGAACCCATTTCTAAACCCAGACTAGATAATCAACCATTAAATAGGATTAATCATCATTATGAGATGACATGAGCTAATATTTCTCTAGTGGGACTCTTTGTCAAGGAGGATGACTGTATAGAGGGTTACATTCTTGGGAATAATCCATTGAAACTATAAGGACTACGTATTTCATAACCTAAGATCTATAACTATTCACCCACCATAAATATATACACTACTAATAATATATTGAGGTGGTATTTAAGATAGGACATTCACCTTAGTGGTGTATTTGGTATGGATTAGTGTTGGCCCTTATGGGTGCACTAGAGTTGTGTAAATTTTTAAGGAGATTAGGGTAGTAGGGATGTATAAATTTTTACATGTTTCAAAATATTTCTCCCACCATAAGAATAATATAATCCCAGAACTGATAATAATATGGATCTTAGATACAAACACATTCCACACGATGTAAGGAGTGGCCAAGATAAGTCTATGGGATTTGTATATAATTTGTGGGACTTGGATCTTATGAGATATTAATGATGATTTTATTCCCCCAACCCCAATTTGGGAAAATGCATAAAGTACTACTCCACTTATACTGAAGTTGTTTCAGTTAGTAAGGGGAATCATGGATTAAGATCTTTTCTCATGGGTCAAAAAACCCTCTAAGACCTAGGATAAAATCTTCATTATGAAAACCAATTGAGATCCACTGACAAGGAGACCACTATATTTTTAAAAACACAAGACCCATAATATTCTAGATGTTTATTATCCAATTCCATATGAAAGGATACATACTGAATGGAGTTGGGAGGTAACCCTTGTTAGAACCAACTAGTCTATCTGGTGTCCTTTATGGACAAATTTACCAATGGGTATCCCTCCCAATGCATGAGTTAGACAAATAGGTAAGGATACAGACTTTTACAATGGAAGTTCAGTTGAAGAGTAGTAGGTGGATCAACCTGGCAGTGCCAATGTTGGATATGTTATACCAGTAATTCAATAACATCATAGAGGAAAGGTCACAATTATTTCTGTCATTATTTTCTGGGTGTTTTTTGGGTTGAATCAAAGACCACATGGGAGGATAAGAATTCGTTAATGACCAAGATATTATAAGTTATCAGTATAGGCCTTATATGTATACAATTTATGGAGTCAAGCTTCTATCACTTGAAGATTGATATATGAGAAACATATTAAATTTCTATAACTGGTTGATATCTCACCTTACCCATCCCCAACTAACAGAATCAATGAATAAATAGATGAAACCCACATACTATGTAAATTTATAATGGAATTGATAGAGTGTATGCATGAACCCATGATTAATAGAGTGAATATATATAAGGTGTATGTACTTTTAACATTTAGGAAATAATTTCATTTAATGAAAAATAAGTATCTCTTACACGAAGCTTGTGGGTCAAAAAACATCCTATGGTTTCATGATAATTTTGGTTGATGCTCACATATGAGGATACAGGTATTCAAGTCACCTTACTACTACTTAATTCCATTGCTAGTTTGGTTATTGAGTATGTTGAAACCTAGATTCAGTTATACCATGACATGTAATTTGTTGATTTGGTGCACCAATTAAAGGTTCCATAATAAATAAAAGGATAAAATGAATAATACATTCCAATGAAGGCTACCAAAACAGATACCCATTCTAAGAATGCCTCATATGTCTAAGATTCTTGATAAATGATTAAGACATGTCAAATATTTTCCCTCGAAGGGTGGGGTGGATCTTTTACTGAACACCCCTATTAATGATCAATTTAATAAATATTAGAGGAGGTTGGATTCTTTAAAGTTTACTTCATTAATAAATGATTTCTAGGATTCCATATAAGTGTGAGTAGTTATTACGATAGAGTTTTTGTAGGCCATTTCACCCATTGACATCTCTTATAAGAATAATCTTGAAGAATAAGAATTTTATACTTAGGAGATTGAAGTTGTGATCCATTAACCTAAATTTCAGAAATTTTACTCAAATTAAATACTCAAACTGATGGAAATTAGGTAGATTAGCTAGGAGTATGATGTTGAGGTAAATAATGGAAAGGATAGAGGTGATTCTGAGGGTCCTCTGGAAGCATGTGACATGTCCTATGAGTAAGAAGTTGGCCAGAGCCCTTCCGAGGAAGAGGTAAAATGAATTACCATATTCAATTTAATTACTATAGTTTATTTCACCATTGATGTATTTTTTAATCATTACAGGAGTCCAAAGGGGATCAATCACCCATTATGTCTACAAAGTATTCAGCTAGAGGAACATTGATCAACCCAAGTGATTACTTGTTTGATCGGGTTAGAGAAGAAACTTTCTATATCCAGATGGAACAAATTTTTGTGGTATATTCTAAAATAATAATAGTATTTCAAGTGACACTACCAGTGGTCCATTTCATAGTGTTTTCATCATGATAAATTTTAAGGTTTGTGGGTATAACAGAAGTAGGTGAGCAGTCCCCAATAATGGGTTTTCATCCATTTTAAAGGATAATATCTGAAAAACATGATGTATGTAACCCCAAATTCATCTAGAGATGATATTTAAAATTTAATTTATAATTAATTTAAAATTATAATTACTGATAACATGATAATTATTCTTTTATAAATTTTGTTTCCACAATTTTTATATGCTCATTGTGGTAGATAATTCATGCTAGGATTCGTCTAATTGTATGTACATGTTCTCCGTGAATATCTAAACAATTATCTTTGTATTTTAGATTCCACTATGGAGGAACTAACTTATTTTTATTGATCACCATTGATCACAACAAGTAATTTCCCTTATTCTCTCTTCACTATTGATAGGGTGGAAGATTCCTTTATAGGGATTGAAAAAATTATATATTCCCACCATTATTTAAAAAAGCTGTGACTTTGTATAAAATATACAATCAATATTTTATTCTTATGTTTAAATAATTAATAATTTCACAAGGACCCTTTATCAAATTGTTGATTATAAGTAATTCTAACATTTAATAATAATAATAATATCATTATATCCCATTAACTGTGCTAAAATCAAGGAAAAATATATCATTTCTATTTGGACATTAACTCATCCCATTAATCCTACTCAGTATTTAGCATACATTTAAAAATAATATATTTAATAAAATACATATTATTCATTAATTAAATAAATTAAATTTATATTAACTAAACTCAAGAATAAATATTTATTTTAATATTCAAACAACTAAATTAATATTTATATTAATATATTCACTAAACTGGTGAATTAATAAATAATTATTTTTACCTCGTGAGTAATAAATAAGATATGAATAGATATTATATTCACTAAACTAGAAATAAATATTTTTTTAATACTCATGTTTCTAAAATATTAATATTAACATTTTAACTAAATTGGTGAATAAATAGATATTTATTTATTATCACGTGAATAATAAACAAGAGATAAAATTCAAATAAAATATTCTAAACTTGAATATCAGATGGTTGAATTTATATGATTAATGATACATGAACACTTATTATTACAAAAACTAAGAAGAATATTAATTCTTATTATAATAAAAAAATAGAATTTAATGATATTTTGGATACACTAAGTGTGTCATCCACTTGGCCTATTTCTTAGTATCATTTTGTTAATATACTTAACGTTCAAGATTAGTGTCTCACAATTTTTCAAGGAACCCATAGATAAAGAATTTAATGTCACAATAAAAACTATATTCCTATAAATTATATTGTGTAATATAATATGTTTTTCATGATATCTTATTAAGTAGGTTGCATACTTTTGTAATCATCCTATGTATTTTATTTATTTATCTTTAGCTCTATAAAACAAACACTTCGATGAACTACCATGTCCATGGATTTAATTAGAAAATTACATTTCAATCAAAGGGATATATATATCTTCATCCATGAACTTACATTGCATATAATGAACAAGATAGATACCCCAAACCTAGAAGAATATGTTTGGAAACAACCCCACGTAAATGATGCGTACCAATCATATAATGAACCACCAAAAACTTTGAGGGTCCTTCCCTACCTCTTAAGGGAATACACAACTCCTCATGTATCTTCATAGATGAGGCCACTAATCCTCTTAATATTCTCTATCCTAGATAGACATTGAATTATAGGTTTCTTGATTCCCTAGATGTTATCACGCAACACATTCCTATGAATCTTTGGTTTACCCTTCCCAAGTCCCCTGTATATGATTCATGACATAAATTATTAATAATAATATAAATTCTAAAGACCAATACACACATTATAGAAATAAATAACCAATGAAACATATAACATGTGGAATTTTTATTGGAGAGTTTTCCTTATAAATTCTATTTTGAGAGATTAAGAGGTAAAATCTTAATGTGATTAAGTCTCAATGTCTTATGGTCCTACAATACTTGATAATCAAATATCATCTGTACCCCATAAGATAGATGTCATATTGACCATAGGATATATATTTTAATAATATTTTTGAGGAATCTATAGGATTTTTTTATAATATGAAAATTATATTGTAACAAAAAATATTTCAAGATATATTTTCTTTTAAATAAATTGAATTTATTTGAAAACTTATTTTTCATGAAACATCAAGGTTTAAATGGATCATGATATACTATTGAAATATTATTATTTAATGTTACAATTATCACCTAGATGTTGGATCAGAGGTTATAAATATGGCCAATTAAATTAATAAAAATTATTTTTTACACATTTATAAAATAAATTTATTTGTTATTAATTGGTTAGAAAAAAAAGAAAATAATATGAAGGTTAAAATATATGTTTTCTTTGAAAATATATTTTAATGCATGAAATGAATATTTAATTTAATAAATAAAATTAATCACTATTTATTAATTATTTTTTTGAAAATATATTCAATAAAATGGTTTAACGTTCAGTTAATTATTTTTATTAGGTAAGTAATGAGAATAAAACCATTTTGTTCTTCAAAAATATATTTTCTTAAAAATAATTCATTTTTGAATTTTATACATGAATATTATAATTAATTTATACCACTTTTATAAGTTTTAGTTAAAAAGTATATATAATTTTTGAAATCATCATGTGATACTTTCCTTAGAATGATGTTTTGGAAATTTTCTGAAAAGATGGATTTTTGTGCGAATTGTGAAAAATACGAATTTTTAAAATACTATCACATTTATGATATCATTATAATGTAAGAATGAATTAAAAAATTGTAAATTTTTTTTAATGAAATATATATTTATGGGGTAAAATAAATCTTTTAAATAAATATTTTTAATTTCGTAATGAAAGATGATGTTTTATAAACATAAGTTATATTTTATTCAAATTGAAAACCATTTTTTGGGTATTTACATTTAATGACATGGTTAGAAGTTTTCAGTAAGTTTTTTATTCATAAAAAGTATAAAAAAATCAACTTTTTTATTAAATAATCAAATGTATTTTTATAAAAAAACCTTTTTACTTGATTTTAATGTAAAATTATTTTTACGCTTAAATTGAGCATTTTCCTAAAAGCTACTTTTCATGAAATTTTTGTTCTTATATTATTGGTCATTTATAAAAACTATAGAAATTAAATATGATAAATGGATTCAAAACTTGGAATAATTATTTAATAATTTTTTATATGTCCTCTTATATTTTTGTTTATATAGTTATGTTAACATGACAAAAAAGTTAAGTTATCAAGGGTAAGGATAAAATTGGCTTAAAGTGTTTTAACTAAGAGAAAAGGATTAAAATTTAAAAAAAACTTCTATAAATGGAATTATTTGGGTTATATAAACACAATCACATATTATATTATATTTTTAGGAACATTTGTTCCAATTTACATGATTATGATATATATTATATTTAAATATTTTAAGTAATTCCAAGTGTGTACTTTCGCTCACTTATAAAAGGGAGCCTCCTCTCCTCCATTATGAAAAATGTTTTAAAACTATAACTTGTACATGAACAACCATAATTCCATCCTATATTCCTTAACCTTGTACTGGATCTTGTGGTATTTCTAAAATACCATTCATTCAAGGATTAATGTGTAGGCCATATGAGGTTTCTCGATGAAGATCTTAACTGAGTACTTTCAATTTTATTTACACTTATCCATCATATAAATATAGAGAATATTCTATAAAATAATTAATTAATAATCATAAATATATTTAATTTTTATTATGATGATGGAATAACCATTTTACACCACATTTCTATCAAAATTGAAATGACAGTATCGCTCGTGTGTATGTGTGGAATACTACCTCTATACAATGATGTGAATAATTTTCCCACCATCTATTCACATTGGTGGATATAATAATGGATTTAATGAATATATATGAAATTTAGGATATTATTATAGTTCTATAAAGTTGAATTATTATTTAATTTCTTTTCATTCCATCCATCAAAAAGTGGAAACATCACTTGTGCGTATGTACAGACTACCATCTCCAGGAAGTGATGTAATTCATTTTTCATCACCTTTGTATATGAATAGTTATAAAAGTGTATATAATTATTAAATATTGTAATTATTAAATTATAAAATTATAGAGATGATGGAATCATGATCAATGTACAAGGACAAAAACTGCCGAACCTAAACATGCATGAAAAATGAAATAGTTATCACCCAAAACAATTATTTTAATAATTTTTTTATAAATGGATGATAAGATATTTTAAGTAAATAATATGTGGTTTTATATGTATGAATATGGTTCAATAATAAATTTATAATAAATATATATTAATTATATAAGAGTTTTGAACATGTACAAAGAAAGATAAGACTTGAGGTAATAGTTCCTTGTCTCACTTTTATTTGCATGTGACATATAACATATTCACCACTTGGTTAAATTATATGCTGTATATACTACCCATGATTTTTTATGTTGATTTTTCTGATTTTTTTTGAGATTTATAATCCCATATAAGTTTCACTCTTTCTTAATTTTTTTATTCAGATATTACTAAAGTTATACGAGTTTATTCTAAAATCTCATTCCTTTCAGGATTGCCTATCCTAAATTTATGTTGATGAAATTATTTTAAATGTATTCTTTAAACAAAGAATATTTTAATATACTCTTTTTATTACTATAATTTTCAAGTATTAGTATAATTTTCCTTTCTCTTTTACCTAAAATGATCGATAAAATGTTTCTAATGAAAATCTGAACCTATTTCCTCTTTGGTCGATGAACTTATTCTTCCACGTCCATGCCCTTAAAAATTATTTTATAGAAGTTATATACTATAAATGAAATGTTTTGAAAATTTTATTTTCATTAAATTTTACTTTATTTAAAAAGGTTTAAAATTAATCTATTCAAAGAAACATTTTAAAATAAGTCATTTTGGACTTTTTACAAAAGTGTGAAAAAATGTTCTCCTTTAACCTATATGGTATGAAAAGATTTTAAAACCACAATTAATATTGTTTGATTTGAATTTTACTTTACAATATTCCATGGTTATTCTAAAGAAAATTTTTTCACATATATTTTTTTAGTTTTTATTTTTTAAGTGATTTTAAAATGAAAATGGAATTTTTTCAAGAAATATAGAATTGTTATTTTAAATAAATTTTTTATCTATGATAAAATTATTTGATTTTACCTATTATATAATAGTAATATTATCCAATTATACCATATTTATTATTTATTTGGATAATTTATTATTATGATTTTTAGATGTTTATGAAACCCTTTTATTTCCCACAGGTTATGTTATGATGATATGATGCATGTTTTATGATCTTAGGGAACACATATATATGGTTTTCATTATGTGATGGGTGGGATAAAAATTATACAACTGTCCAATGCATTGGGTAAATCCTTATATCTGATTAGATAATTATTTAAAATGATTTTATGTGCTCGATCCACTATGGGAAATATGCAGGGATTCTTGATAATTACTATTGATAATTACATGTTCCCATACCCTTATTCTAATGATATGATTACGTATGATTATTTATTTATATCACCCATTTTTACCCTTACTAAGTATTTAATCTCTCCCATTCTTATGTTTTAGTTTTTCCCTAGGTTATGAAGTAGGGTACTAAGTATAATGAGTCTATAATGGTACCCTATGTAAAAAAAGATTTCTTAGATGCTGAATATTTTACTTAAATAATATGTTTATGTATCTATTCTTCATTTACACTAAACCTTTACATTTGTTGGGAATTTTTATTTGGGGGGATATATTGAATATTAATTGAAAAAATGTAATATCTATTCATGTTATTATTGTCTCTCTATAGTTGGAATTTGAGAAGAGTTTAGTTATTTTTTAAATATTAAGATTATAAAATTTTGGTGAAAACATTGGGGATAATTATAAGTATAGGATAATATACCAATTTTTTTTGTAAAGTAGATATTATGCGTTTTACTTGATAATATATCCCTATCTAGATACTAGAAAGTAGATGCGGCTGTGACATAGTTGCAGCTAAGGGAAATAACTCTAAAATGGGTAGGTTGGGTATTATCTCAATTATCACTGGTGCATAATGATTTGGAATAATATTGCACAACCCTCTAAACAATATCGATAGATATGATATGGTTAATTTACATTTTCATTATACACCATTATGATGGATTTTAATTGATAATGACTATGGATGAATTCAGATAAACCTATGGTGTCCTAGACTGAATAGAAGGTGTCATAATTTATGATGTCATAGGAATTTATTTCATAATCAAATGAATTATTCTTATGATTATTTTTTAATAATTCTTACACTACAATTTTCGGTTTTAGTTAATGAATGGAACTAGAAGGAATCATTCTAATAATGAATGTGATGGAAAATTCAATTATTTTCCTCTTAAGAAATCAAATTTTATGGGATATGGAATATATAATCTTATTTATGTGATCATGACACATTATTAGGACATTAATTATAAAAATATTTAGAATGATCAATGGATATAACAATGTACCTTTGACTCATTCAAGAGGAAACATCTGTATTTTCTTAGTGTCTCTTATGATCCACTAGTAGATGAGTGATAGATGCATGCCACTTAGAAAATATTTTATATTATCTAGTTCTTAGAACATGAAAAATTTTCCTTAACCATTTATCATTTATAAGGAACGTAATATCATTAGTGTAATCTTATTAATAAAACAAGGTAATAGGAAGAAATTGAAACCATGGAATGAGGTGAGATTAAGAGGATATTTTTGAGTAAGCACTTCTCTTATATTGTACATACAAAAATGGATAATGAATTCCTTGAAATCAAGTATAAGTATGCTGAATCCATTGGTACCCATGAGGAATATTTTACATGACTTTCAAGGTATGATTCTGGTTTAATCATCAACCATTAAATAAAAATTGATAGATTCTTTGGTGGCTTAAAACAATGTTTTTGATGGTCGTTATCTATAAGATATTTCAGTATCTAGGAATAAATCATTTTATTTTCTCTCAAGTTAGAAATTGAAAATGGATATTCCCATAATTCCTAGAGTTTTTATAAGGAAATTAAGATAGAGTCTCATAAAAAATTGAATAAATCACATAGAGGAAAGAAATTATAATCACCATAATGTAAAAAATGTGGGAATAAATACCAAGGGAATTGATTGAATGAAATGAAGCGATAATTTAAATGTTGAAATGATTTTCATAAATCCTAGGAATATTTATTGTTAATTAAGAGGCCAATTGATGCAATTTTAGAAATAAAGATTCCAACTAATGCACCACACGCACTATAATGCTTCAAATGCAAGTAGTATAGTAATTAGACCAATTAATGCAAAAGTATAAAGGTTAATAATGGTGATTGACATTAAGAACCTCTTAATCCCAAATAGGAATAGAAATATCATATGACCACAGCTGTTGATGTGGGTTATGAGAATTATGTGGTGAAATTTAGACTTATCATCCAATCTAAAAACAACTAATTTATTATTTTATTATGTCTCTACCTGCTATTTTATATCTAAGAAATTTCATAAGGGTGTCACATTACCAAATCAAAATTATATATTGAGTTAGTAGTGATAACTCTTAATTATAAGATGGTAAAATCTCAAGTCTATAGTTCATCTATGATTAATGTTTTTTGTAAATGGGATTATATTAAATCTTAGTATTCTCTATATAGTTGAATTTTATGTAATTTTAAAATGGATTTAATTTTTTTATATATACCTAATATTAAATTTTAAAAGAATTAAGTTCATATTTTAAATTTTAAATGAACCTATGATTGTTTATCACCCTAAGGGTGAATACGAACTTACATTGAAATTACTTCTTTCTTATGGCACATAATTTTTATCTATGAAGGGAATATTTATTTTATGTTTTGGGACAAACTCAAAATTGAGGATATTCCTACTGAATAGGAGTTTTTAAATGTATTTCCAAAAGGGTTTCATATTCCTCATCCAAGTTTTAAAGTTGAGTTTTCAATAAGAATCATACATGGTGATATGATTATTTGAAATACTCTATATATAATGTCCCAGGTTGAGTAGAATGAGTTAAATTAACTCCATGATAATCAAGAAAAGGTATTCATTTTCCCTACCACATCACCTTGTGGTGTGCCTATTATTTTTATTGATAATAAATATGGGTAAATGAATCATTGAAATGAATATTTAGAACTTAACAAGATCACTATCAAGATAAAGTATCCTCTACCTCATATCAATGATTTGTTTGATCAATTAATAGGAGCACAATACTTTTTCATGATTTACCTTTGTTTTGGATATCATCAATTTATGGTAAAAAAGTATGAAATACCTATAATGAACTAAACCTTTTACATATATTATTACATGATATTTATCACAAACATCGATTAAATTAAAACCCAAAGATCATGATTTCAAATGTATTTAGAAGACTAGGTTCATAATACATCAAAGTGAGACTAAAAAACATTTTTTTTAATTTTATTATCCATAAGAAGCTCTTAAATCGTTTCGAGCTCTTAAATTGCATGGGATAACTTGGGAATACAAAGACAAAAAGTGGTGAGATAAAAATCCTAGTTAGGGAATAAAAATGACAAGGAAACATAAATCATGAGTCAAAATTATAACATGATATCATGAAAGGCAATGCTCAAGAATAATCAAGTAGAACTGTAATATAAAGAACATGATATCATAAGATCATGGAATAAAAGTAAAAGTGTAAAAAACATATAAAATGAAATAAAAACGATTCATAACTAACTTCCTTGAAAATATCACATGGTGGAAATAATCTCATAATAGATTATGTGTATTCCTTAATCCCATATATGACATCTCATGAGACTAAAAACATTACCCAATGTATTAGAGCACTATCTGGGAGAACCAATTGTATAAGCTATATCAGGGTCACCCGATGCTATATAGTTGCACCCATCATAACATGTTAATGATTTATTTATTCCATAAAAATGAAATCTATCATAATTCATAACATAATTATTACCCATATAAACAAAATATGTTGCATAATATTATCTCATATCATAATCAAATGAAAGTTCATAATAAATTTATTTGGGATATGAACATAAGGCATATATTTCCCATTAAAAGTAAGGGAGAGTGAGAAATGTATACATGTAATAGAAATATATACAGAATTTAGAAACATTACATAACATTAAAGGTTGTTTTCTTTAATGAATATAAATACTTTTCAAAATATTAGAGACATTATTGAGGAAAATAAGCTTCCCAATTTGAAAAGAACTTTTGTAAAACTAAAATTCATAAAATTTTATGGACATAATTTTATTTAAAATAACCTTGGAAACTTATGAATGAAAATTCAATAAAAATAATCTTCACGAGGGATGAAAATAAAATTGATATTTTAGATATTAAAACAAAAATTCCATTTATATATTCAGTAAAAATTCAAAAGTACCACATTTAGAAAATGAAAAGAATATTCCTTTTAAACCAAGTTAAAAAGTGAAAAAGGATAGAAATGAGTTAAAATAATTATATAAAAATTAAGAAAAACATTTTGGAAAACACTTTAAATAAAACATAGATAAGGAATAGAAAATGTTTTCAATCGAAGAGAGAAATGAAGTGAAATTTTATTAAAAACTTGTCTCAATTATTTTAAGAAAAAAAGAGAGAAAATAGTAATATTACTTAAAAATTTCATTAATAACCACAAGAGAATAAAATAAAATTGTTTTATTATAAAATTATCAAATAATTGTTTATAATTTAAATTCAAGCATAAACAATCCTGATTAAAATGAGATTGAAACATAAACCCCTACTACTTTGGTAACTTTTGGACCCTGACTCCCATGAATTAACTAGATGAATTGTAACATAAAATATCATAAATTATGGATTATTACTGATATAATATGTAAAGAGTAATTATATATAGCATTAAAAATAATTTGGTTCATAAAAGAACATGATTCTCAAAGAAGGAAGTTTTGATATGAAACCCTTACCTCAAGTCCAGACATTGTAGTGTATGTATTTTTTATCTTTTATAATAAAATTATTTCAATAATTTGTTTTATTAAGAAAATTTTACATGTTTAATATATTATACTTAAAAAAATTAATTCATCTATTTTAATTATATATTGAATTACTTATTCAGTTATGTCCACACCAGGTGTTTTGAGGATGGTTGGTTCATAATTTCAAAATGGAAATAGTGTGTGGACTATAATCAATAGGGTCAATGTTTCATAATTTATAGAATAATAATAATGAAATAATTATAATTTATATATATAAATTATACTTTTAAAACCAACCCTAAAATATGGTTATGAAAAATGATCCATGTTACAATCACGAAGACGATCGACCGTACGTACACATGAGTAAGGTTTCCATTTATCAATGATCATGACAAAAAGAAGGTACGTGTTATTTTATCTTTATATAATGATAATTATATCATGAATATAATATTATATATTTAAATAAACTTATATATTCCATTCATGTGATACAGAAATAAAAAAGTAATCACACCACTTTGCGAGGTAGTAGTTCACCGTACACACGAACAATGTTATCATTTTTCAATGGACGGTATTGTAAGAAATTATATGATATATTAATTTTAAATTTTTTTTAATATGTAATAAATATTTTATATAAATATTATATCCATAATCATTAATTGATATGAGATGTGATAATGTAAAATTAATTATATAAGTTCACGTGGTGGTAGTCTATTGTAAACATGAATGATGATTTCATTTCCCATTTGATGAAAGTGGAGATGGATTCAGGTTATAAAATTTACAAAATAAAGTATTAGTGTATGGTATATTATTATGTTATTATATCATAATTATTAATAAATATTTTAAATATATGTAAGAATAAATAAAACAAAGATTCTCAGTTAAGAACGATACCTCTTCTTCATACTACCTCTTTAGTATTATACCTAAATCTGTCATAGATTAGATTTATGATCAAATAAGGTATTATAGGATATAGGGAGGTAATTAAGGAAGTTATTTGGTTATGTATTGTCTGAAACAATGTGTTTTTAAGTGTGTAAAAGAGAGGATATGGGGTACCCTTTTATAAGGAGGATGAGGGACAATCTAGTAAATACAAAAAAATATTCAATAATGGGAAGTAAATCTAAAAAAAAGTGGCTAAAAAATTAAAAAATAAAAGATATGATGATATATAATTCTGGGAAACACCTATATATTTAAAAATAAAAAAGTTTTTAACATATTGTCCTATTTTCCTATAAGGTTCCTCACTTTTACCATTTTAATTTTTTACCATGATAACTATTTATTTACTATTTCTTACTGTTAATTATGAAAACCTTAAGTTGAAAATATTATATAATATTAATTATTCTTTAAAAAATATTAAACCCATTTTTAATATTCAATTCACATAATTGGTAAAATTTAATTTAAAATTGAACTCGCATGTGTGTCGAAAAAATGGTTTTTCAAGAAATGCATTTTTCCAGAATAAAATAATATTTTAATAAATATATGATGATTAATCATAATTAAATGAATTAAAATTAAAATTTATTGATATTTAATATATAAATTTCATTTAAATTATTCCTATTTAGTTATTATTTTAATTAATTTAAATGGATAAACATTATGCACTTGAAAATAGTTTTCAGAAAAATATGTTTTTAAGCCTAAGAATAAACTTATACTAAAATCTGACATAAACATGATTCAAATGCAATTAATTATATTTAATATAAATAAATAATAATTATGTTACTTTTAAATAAAAATAAAATGATAATGGTACTTCCAAATTACTCTATTAAAATAAATGACAATTTTACCAAAAAACCAGTATTTTTTACTATTCATTGAAAAATAAACATTTTTTTGAAAAATACAAAAATTTAACACCTAGTTAATATTGATATTGTTATTTAAAAAATTATATTCATTTTATAAAATAAAATTCCTCAAATTTCAAAAACCATTAATATTTTTTTTAAAAGTAATAAAAATAATTTTTGAAGAAAAAATATTTTTTAAAGAATATACACCTTTACTAAAAATTGAGAGACTATATACTAAGAATTTATAAATTTAGTAGAAAATTTATATCTATTTAATAAATTAGTTAATCCTTTTCATAACCTCTAATTTAAAATCCTGGTTATAACCATTGTATTTATATAATAATGTTTTAATAATATATTGCAATTATTTAATCTTAGGGTTGCATGTTGTATATGCTACCGAACATAGTGATCTTTTAAAATCTTTCTGAGTTACATTATACCCCCTAAAATAAATTTTGTCCTCACAATTTGAACTTGTGCTCAGTAATAAATTATTTTTCATTTAAAAACTCCATTTTTGAAAAAATTACATTGTGAAAAAGGTTAATAAAATTTCCTCTTAAAATAGAGAAAGGGAAAAATAAAAAGGTCATATAAAACAACACATGACTATATTTACAATTATGAGAACACAAGTGGTAATATAAAATATTGACATGGAAGAAAAGTATAAATATTTATGGATAATGATCTAGATCGTTGATCACAAGAAAGATAATGATCAAGAGAAAGTAAATAACTACAAAACCATAAATCTATAATGAATTGAAAGACCATTGATACATCGAATATGAATGTAATAAGATAATATTTTTTTAAGATTATTTTCCATGATTTAAGGGTTTATTTTACTATAAATATACATAAAAATAAAAAAAATACTTAATTGATATATTTTTTATTTCATAAACACAATTTTGTCCTTTGGTTGTGCTTTGATCATTTTCCACGTCACCTCTTACTCTAATGAATGAATATAAAATATTATTTTTTTATACCTGAAGCACTAAAATGAAATTTTAATGGATAATAAGATACATAAAAAAAATAAAAATCAGTTCCTACTATCTTTATTAAAACCAAAAAAGTTTTTCACAAAGTAAAATAATACCCAAAATGAATATGAATATATTAATCTAAAAAATTAAAATATAAAACCAAAGTTTTAACATAGATAATTCCTTAAATAAATAACCCTATATCCAAAATAACCTCAATCAACTCAACATAAAGAAAGGTTTTAACCTCAAATTTTATCTCACACCCTTTAACTTACATCTCCAAAATCATAATAGAATTATCACCAAATAATTATTTACATTAAACATAATGGTTATGTATATCTCAACCCAATAAAATGTTTTTGAAAATGTAATTAATCACCTAAAAATAACAAAAATTAAAAATATTTGATCCTATAATATTTTTCCCAAAATATACATAATATTTATCCACTAAATAGTTTAAGTAAAAACAATGTCTTACTAACCAGTATATCACACAGACTAGTGGTAGGAACTAGACCCTTTGGTTGTGGGTTCAAACTTCATAACCATGGAAGATATGTTTATTTTCTCCCAACACATGGGTTGATATTTTTATAAAATTATTATTCCTATAATATTACCAAAAATATGATAGACGTCCTCAAAATAATATTAATCATAAAATGAGTTTTTAACCACTAAAATAATTTATACAACTCATTTTTTTCAAAAATTCAAATATTCTTGGTTGAATATTATTAGCTTAACATCAATGATAATATAATCCCTAAAGGTTACTGATAAATTTAAACTTACATACAAAAAATCCATTCTTCATCAAATAACCTTTAAAAAAACCCATACTCGACCCAAGAGTTATATTACTATAAATTTCTAAAAAACAATATTAATCATCTTAGACTTCCATAACTTAAAACCTCAAAATTAGTATTTATGCCTTTAAACTTATGATGTACCTTATACTTATCAACCCAAGATACATTAGGTTTAATCCAGTTCATCCATGATTCTCATCTATTAATGTACTTCATGATGGTTTGTAAAGAGTCTGTGAATTTACAAAACATATCCCCTAGGATTGTCAAACCAGGTGTGTAGCAAGGCCCATTTTCATGAAACAGGTGATGTTCAAGTCTAGATCAATGTTAAATTCTTGAAGTTTTTTCCCCCAGTTAAAAATATTATACATCTATATCCACTTATTTTATCTAGATATGGATGCAATTTATTATAAACCACTCGCTCTGTCCTTCACCAAAATTTTAGGGTATTTTCCAATACATAGAATTATTATTAAACTTATTTCTAGGGTTATCACTAAATTTCTCTCATAATAGTTTCCAAAGGTCAACTAAAACTTTTTAATGATACCAAATAAAGATACCAAATCATTTTAAACATATTATTATATGTTTTTTTAATATAAATAACCATTAAATTACAACCCAAAGAGCATGATACATAATGTCTTTCTAAGACTAGGATCATAATACATCAATGTGAGACTAAAAATAAAACTTTTGTTATTATTTTATTTTCTATATTGAGGTCCTAAATTATTTAGAGGTACTAAATTGCATGGGATAACTTATGAAATATAGAGAAAAAAGGGGTGGGATAAAATCCCTATGAGGGAATACACATGACAAGGGAGAAAGACTTATTGTTAAAAGTATAACATGATATCATAAAAGAAAAGGATCAAGAGTAATCCCATGTAAGTATAACATAAAAAACATGGTATCCTTAGATCATGGAATAATTTGACATGTGAAAATAACATATAACATGGCATAAACATGAGTCAAGGCTAACATCCTAGACAATATCACATGGTGGAAACAAAATACCATAATGGATTAGGTTTACTTCCTAATTCCATACATGACATCTCATGAGGCTAAAATCAGAACCCAATGTATTAGAGCACTATCCAGGTGAACCCTTCATATAATCTATATCGGGTTCCCCCAATTCTATTTAGTCACACCAATCATAACATGTTCATTATTTATATGTTCCTCAAAAATTAAATCAATCATATGTCTTAAAAAGGAATTACCCATGGAAATAAAATGGGGTGTATAATCTTGTCTCATGTCATAATAAAAATAGATTTAATAATGAGGGAATTTTGGAGATGAGAATAAGGCATGTATTACCCAGTCAAATAAAGGGAGAGTGATAAAGGTATATATGTAAGAGACATATGTAAAAAATTTATAAAAATTATATAACATTAAAGGTAGTGGTCATTAATTAGAAAAAATATGTTTAAATTTTTTAGAAATATTTATGAATAAAATAACACCCCTCTTTTTAAATAATTTTTTAAAAAATAAATTCATAAAATTTTAAAGAAATACATTTTTAAAAATAATTTGCAAACTTATAAAGTAATATTCTAGGAAAATAATTCTTATGATGGTGGAAAATACCATTCATACTGTACACGATAAAACAAAGTTTCCTTTCACAATTTAGGTAAATAGTCAATGGTACCATGCTTTCAAAACAATAATAAGATTCCTTTTAAACCATTTAAAAAGTAAAGAAGTGTAAAAAAAATATAAAAAAATTATAAAAGAATATTAAAAAAATATTTTTTAAAAACTTTAAAGAAAACATGGGTTTGGAGGAGAGTTTTTAACTAAAGAGAGAAATAAAGTGAAATTTTCTTAAAACAAATTCTCAATAATTTTTAGAACCAATGAGCAGAAAATGGTGCTATTACATATAAAATTCATGAATAAAAATATGAGAATAAAATAAAATGGTTTTATTTGATTTTTTTTAATAATTCCCTATAATGGAAATTCAAGCATAAAGAATCCCGATTAAAATGAGAATGAAACATAATCCCTTACCACTTTGGTAAATTTTGAATCATAACTAACCTAACTAAAGTATATTAATTATAACTTAAAATATAATTAATTATTAATGAATCATGATATAATATTTAAATGGTATGTATTCACACCATTTAAAATAAATTTGGTGTATAAAAGAAGATGTTTGAGAAATAAGCAATTTTTGAGATGAAACCCTTACCTCGAGTCAAGAATTTATGGTGTATGAATTTTATCTCAGGTATAAAAAACATATATATTAATTATTTTTTTATTAAGAAAATTTTCAAGTTTTAATATATTATACTTAAACCATTTTCTTCATTTATTTAAAAAATATATTTAATTACTTATTCAGTTATGTCAATGTTGGGTTTTTTGAGCATGTTTGGTTCATAATTTAAAAACGAAATCAGTGTGTTGGATATAGTCAAGGGTATTAATATTAAATAATTTATATAATTAAAATCTGGAAATAATTATAATTTTTATAGAAAAATTATACTTTTGAAACCATCTGTGAAATATGGTTATGAAAATGATCTATATTACAATCATGGAGACGGTTGGTCGTGAAAACACCTAAGTAACATTTCTGTTTTTCAATGATCACGATGGAGAAAAGTTAAGTGTTATTTTATATTAACATAGTGGTAATTATACCATATATATCATATTATTTCTTTTAATATACTTATATATACCATCCATGTGATGAAGTAATGAAAAATGAATCACATCCCTTCGTGAGGTAGTAGACCACCATACACACAAACAACATTATAGCTTTTCATTAGACAGTATGGTAAGAAATTATATGATATATTACATTTAAAAAATTATTAATATGTCATGAATATTATATATAAATAAAAAATCCATCATCATGAACATATGTGATAGTTTTTTATGGAAAACGAATTACATCGGTTCACGAGGTGGCCGTCCACTATACACACAAATGATGGTCCATAACAGGTATTGTGGCAGTTAATATAGCAAGCATTATTCTGTACTGTAGCATCCAAAACTATTCACCTTGGGTCACCAGTTTGGGATTAGAGTCCTTTAGGCCTTCGGGCCACCCATGCCTTTGGATCAGTAAGGCTTTTGGGCCACCTTTAAGGCCTTCAGGCCAACTCAAGGCCCTCAGGCCACATGATCAATGCAGTTACCCCAGAAACACTCTACAAAATAAAAGAAGCCCCAAAGGAGGATTCAGAGAAATTTAACTCACCAGAGTAGAACCAAATGGATTTAGAAGAATGAGAGGGTATGGATACGTGACCGGGACCAGCCTGTGCTTGAACTTGAAGCCTAACCAGATGGCCATGCCAAGGTGGAGAGCTACCATCATGATGCAGATGACTAGGAGGGGCAATTTCTTATAGTTATAGTCTAGTTGAATTCCCTACGACCTTCGAGTCATGTAATATCTTAAGCCTACGGTCCATGTAATCTCTAATCCTATAGGCCTTGTAAATGATCCCCCTGATCCCTTAAAATGGGGGTTATAAAAAATAAATAAAAAATAAAGGCCTTTCAGCGATTTAAGTAGGACTGATATATCTTCTTCATACCACCTCTTTAGGAATATACTCCTTCCTAGATTGGATTTATGATCAAACCAAGGATTCTAGGAAATGGGTTGGGACTTAATTAAGGGTTTTGTTTATGTATTTTCTTCAACATTGGGTTTTGGGATAGGATATGGGTGTCCCTTTTATACGGTAGGAGTGAGATTCTTGTAAATACCAAAAACTATTCATTAATGGGAAGTCAATCTCAATAATAGTGCCAAAAAAATGAAAAATAAAGGATGAGAGGTGTTATAAGGCTAAGACACACCTCTAATATTCAATATAATTTTGTTTTAAACATGCTATCCACTTTACCTATAGGTTTAATCACCTTTTCAATTTTAATTTTTTATCAGGATAACTATTTGATTTACTCTTTTCACTATTAATTAAAAAATAATTTTAAATTATTATATGATATAAATTATTATGATTAAAAATATTTAATCCATTTTATCAAATTAAATTCACATAAGTTGTAGAATTAAATTTAAAATTAAACACGCAGATGCGTCAAAAATATTATGATAAGGATTATAATTAAATGAATTTGAGTTTATATTTATAGATACATATTATATAAATTTCATTTAAATCATTCCCCATTAGGGTTTATTTTAATTAATTAAAATAGAGAAACATTATTCACTTTAAAACAGTTTTAAAAAAATGCGTTTTTTAAGCCTAAGAATAAACTTATACTAAAATCCAGTATAAAGATAATTGAAATGTAATTAATTGGATTAAATATAAATAAATAATAAGTTCTTTACATTTAAATAAAATTAAAATAATAACTTTACTTTTAAGTTACTTAGTTTATTATAATAAATGATAGTTTTACCAAAAATTGATATCTTCACTATTCACTAAAAAACCCATATTTTTTGAGAAATAAAAAAAAATTCACCCTAAGTAAATAAAAATATTATTATTTAAAAAATCATTTTAATTTTATAAAATATCATCCCTAAAATTTTAAAAATTTATTATATTATTTTTTACAAAAAATAATAAAAATCATTTTTGAAGAAAACATGCTTTTTGAAGAATAAATTTCATTACTAAGAATTGAACACTTATATCCAAAAAATATATAAATTGTGTAAAATATTTACATCTATTTAATAAATTATTTAATCATATTCATAGACACCAATTTAATAGTTAGGTTATAATGGTCATTTTTAAATAATAATATTTTTATAATATGTCACAGTTCATTTAATCTTGGTGTTTCATGTTGTATATGTTATCAAATGTAGAACTATTTTAAAATATCTGGGTATTACAATATCCAAGATTGCTTTCCATAAGTGTTATGGGAATTATGAATTTATAGTGATTCCATTTTGACATACAAATTTCCATGTTATCTGTTTGGATTTAATAAATATAGTCTTTAGTGATTACCTTGGTAAGTTTGTGGTAGAATTTATAGATGATATTATTATATATTAAAAGAGAAATAAATAGTATTAATATCATTTTATAATTTCAATAAGGTCCCTAAGGAAAGATAATTTTTATTCTAAATTTACCAAGTGTGAATTTTGGATTTAGAGAGTTTCATTAATGGGTCATGTAATCTCCAGTGTGGGTATATTAGTGGAACCTTTAAAGATGGATGTTATTGAGAAATTTCCTAGGCCAACCATGGTAACTAAGATCTATATTTTTTTAGGTTGTTTGGAAAATAATGATAAATTGTGATTTATTTTTCATTACTATCTAATCCAATCATTAATATGACTCATAAGGGAGTTAAGTTCATGTTGACAAATAAGTGTGAAAATAATTTCAAGGACCTGAAGAGAAGGTCAGTCATTTCACCTATTCTCACACTTCCCAATAAAAGATACGAGTTTGTTATCTATATTATTGCATCAAATATAGGTCTATGATATGTTTTTATACATAATGACCTGGTGATATCTTTTTCCTCATTCTAGTTGAAAATTCATCAGAAAAATTACCCAACTCATGATTTATAGTTGGTAGCAGTAATTTTTACATTAAAAATATAGAGGGATTATCTTTATGGTGAAATGTGTGATATATATACTGATCATAAAATCTTGAAGTATATATTCACAAAAAATAGTTTAATTTTCACCAAATTATATAGTTTGAATTAATAAAAGATTAGGATTTTTAAATAAATTACCACCCTGAGAAGGAGAACAAGGTAGAAAATGATCTGAGATGAAAGGACCCTACTAGTCATTCTATAATGTGTATTTAAAGAGATCCAATAATTACAGATTCGTAGAATATTGATCTTAAAATATTTATTGAACGGGACATATCTTATATTTATCTAATGAATGTTCAACCATATATCCATGTGAGGATAAAGGAGGCATATAAGGAATATGTGGAACTACAAAATATGGTGATGAATTTTCCTGAGTTCAACCATGATTGCAATGGGATGATAATGTTCATGAACTTAGTATGTATTCTATTAACATCAGATTTTAAGAATGATCCTTTGGGTGTCTCATAACTCATCATTCTTTATTAATCCAAAATGTATGAAGATGTATAGAGATCTAAAAGAGTATTTATAGTGGGATAACATGAAAAATGATATTTCAGAGTATATATCCTGATTCCTAGTATATATGAATGTTATATAAGATAGAAAAAATTATAACGGTATTTTATAACAATTACCCATACTATAATAGAAATGGGAAAATATTACCAAGCATTTCATCATTGGACTCCCCAAAACACCTAAAGGGAATAGTTCTATTTGGGTTGTAGTTGATCAACGTACAAAATACATACATTTTTTTTCCATTTTAGAAGATTATTATCTTGATCTTATTTCACGGATATAAATTAAGGAAGTGGAAATATTTCATGGATTAACACATTCTATCATATCTTATCATAATATGAGGTTTACCTCTAAGATCCATAGAAGTATTCAGTAAAATACAGATACAAATTTTAGTTTTGATGCTACTTATAATCCTTATACATATGGAAAGTTTGATTTAACTATTAAATCCCTATCATATATAGTGGTATCTTTTTCAATATATTTTAATGGTGGTTGGGATCAACAATTTACTTTGGTGGAATTTTCTTACAATAATATTTTTCACTTGAGAATTCAGACATGTCCTTATGAATTAGTATATAGAAGGAATTGTAAAACTCCCTTGTTTTGGGATGAATTTTGAAAAATAAAGTTATTGGTACATGATATTATTAAGGAAATGGTAGATAAGTTTATAACTATTCAACAACACATTAGGGTAGCTCAAAATGAATATAAAAATTATACTAAAAACATCAGTGAGATATAGAGTTTGAAGTTAGTTATATAATATTACTAAGAATATATCCATGGAATATGGTTGTGTTATTTATAAATAAGGAAAATAGGCCCCTATATATATAAATAACTTTTAAATTATTGATTTTAGTGGAATGGAAACTTATCTCTTGGAGATTCCACTAAATCTCTTTCAAGTTCATGATGTGTTCTTTGTATCTCTCCTGATGAAGTTCCTAACCGATCCTTCATATGTACTTTAATAAAAATTCATTACACATGATAATTGTCTCTCATTTGAATAATGAAAAATGGATATTCTATATCGAAGATAGAAATTGTTTCAGAACAATACCAGTTACCAGGTCAATGTTTGGTGGAGAAAACATAAATTTAAGGAAACTACATGGGAACCTAAGGATATGATGAGATTGAAGTATACTTAGATGTTTTTATTAGAGGGATGTAATTTCAATGTATAAATTCTTATAATGGTATAGAATATAACACCCCAAGATTTCATTATGTATTTATCTTCAAATAAATTTAATTTATTTGACATATTTCTTTACACGCAATAGTTGGTTTCAAACAGACACTGGTATACTGTTAAAAAATTATTACTTAATGTGATGGTTATCACCTAAACATTATATTGTAATGGATTAATATGACCTACTATGTTATGAAAAATTATTGTTTACATATGTATAAAATTAATTCATTGGTTATCGGTTGGTAAAAAAATAAAATAAAAGCATATGAAGGGTAAAAGAGATATTTTTCTGAATTTTTTTGTATGCTTTGTTACTTTAGAATATAAAATTAAATTAATCACTAATAATGAATAATTATAATAAAATTGATATATAATATATTCAATAAAACATATTAACATTCATTTAGTTATGGTTATTAGTAAAGCAATGAGAATAAAATCATTTTATGATTTAAAAATATATTTTATTCAAACTGGTTTAATTGATTTTTATACATGAATATTATAAATAATTTCTTCCTATTTTATAAAGTTTATTTGTGAAATTTAATATCAATTTTTAAATTATCATTTCATAATTATTTTAGGTTGATGTTTTGGGATTTTTTTGAAATATATTGATTTTGATTGAATACTGAAAAATAATGTTTTTCAAATACCATCACTTTTTTGACATTGTTAAGATGTAATAATGACTTAATAATTATTAAAACATTTTTATTGACCAAATACATATTTATTTATTAAAATAAATATTTTATAAAATTATTTCAAATTTGGGAACCAAATATTGACTTTTTTGAACACGAGTTATATTTTATTGAAATTATAAACTATTTTTTGGTTATTTTCATTTAATGGAATTGTTGGAAGGTTAAATTTTGTTTTGGATTGATAAAAAAGTATAAAAATACCAGTTTCTTATTTAATAACCAAAAAAATTCATAGAAACTATATTTTTACTTGATTTTAAGGTAAAATTATTTTTATGATTAAATTTGGTATTTTCTTGAAAAATATTTTTCATGCACTTTTTATTGTTATATTAAATGTATATTTTTTCACCTATAGAAATTAAATATGATAGAATGGTTTCAAAATTTATAATCATCATTTCCAATTTTTTTTATAAGTTACCTTTTATTTTTGGTCATATAATTATATTATAAGGGTAAAAAGATTCATTATCATAGTTAAGATTAAAATGGTTTTAAAGTGGTTTAGCTTGGAGATATGACGTCACCAAAACTTTTCTAAATGTAATTTGTTGAGTTATTTAAACCCTATCACATCTTATATTTTAATTTTTGGTTACTTTATTCTACTTGACTTGATTAGTATATATATTATATTTAAATATTTTATGTAATTATAAGTGTGTCCTTTATATCACTTATAAAAGGGAACATTTTCTCCTCCATTATTAAATTTTTTGATCTCTCTAGATCAAACAATCAATTCCAATATAAAATAAAATCTTCCTTACCCACATCTTATATTTTTTGAAATTTCCAAAATACTATCCTTTTAAGGCTTATGGCGTAAGACAAGTGAGTTTTCTCAATGAAGAGGTATAACTCTTAATAGAGTACTTAAAATTTTATTTCCCCATATACATACTATAAATATATGGTTTCCTTTATAAAATAATTAATATAGTATATTAAATATATTTAATTTTTATTATGATTATGTGAAAACCATTTTCAATCTCTTTTCTGTCAATTGGGAAATAAAAGTATCACTCATGCATATATGTGGACTACCACTTCCACGTAGTGATATGATTCATTTTCCCATCATATATTTTTAATAATAGTTATAATGATTAATTTTATTAATATATATGATATTTATGATATTATAATAGTTAAATTAAGGTAAATTAATTTTTACTTTTTTATTCTATCCATCAAAAAGTGGAAACATCACTCGTGAATATGTACAGATTACCATCTCTAAAAAGTTATGTAATTCATTTTTCATCACCAATATATATGAATAGTTATGAAATTGTATATAATAATTAAATATTTAACTTATTAAATGATAAAAATTCTATTTATTATGGTACTATGATATAAGTTTAAGGACCAGAACTGCTAAACCCAAACATGCATGAAAAATCGAACAGTTATCACCTATAAAAAATGATTTTAACAAATATTTTTTCATAAATGAGTCATAAGATTCTACAAGTAAATAATATGTGGTATTATTTGTATTAATATGGTTATTTAATATATTTATAATAAATAAATATTTATTATACATTATTTTTGAATATATATGAGGAAATCAGAAGCTTGAGGTAAGGGTTCCCCGTTCCAATCTTATTTCTATTATACATATTTCATATTCACCACGTTTTCCATTTATGTGGTGAAAATAATAACCTTTAATGTATTTTTTTTATTATTGTCATGAATTGTTCGGGGATTTACAAACCCACATATGGTTATCTCTTTTATGGGTTTCTTATGAAGAGATTACTAAAGTTACAAGGGTTTATATTCCAATCACATTTACTTCGGGATTGTTTATGCTAAATTTCCATCGGAGAGATTTTTGTTGATATTATTTTTTAAAATATTTATATTTTATTCTCCTATTTTTACTAAATTATTTTTTAAGTACAAGTACCCCTGTGATCCCTTTAGTACTTAAAATGATCAATAAAATGTTTCTAATGAAAAGTCAACATTATTTCCTCTTTGGTTGACAAAAATTTTATTCCATGGCCATGATATTAAAAATTGTTTTATGTATGTTATTTCCTAAAATGGAATTGTTTTAAAATTTTATTTTTCATTACATTTTACTTTATTAACAAAGTCTTAAATGGAATTTTTTAAATGAACATTTTCCAAAAAAATTATTTTTTCTCTTTTGAATTTTTTTGAAAAGAATGTTATCTTTTAATGTATACATGATGAATAGAGTTTCTCAGAATTTGTTTTGTTATTTTATCTAAAGATTCCATCAAACGTTTCCTTGTTTATTTTGAATCACATATTTTCCTAATATTTTAGAAATTTTTATATTTTAAGTGATTTAAAAATGAAAAGGGTAATTTTCTGGAGAAAATTTATAATGATATTTTAAATTAAATTTTCATCCATGATAATATCCTTTGATGTTACATATTCTATATTGGAGATATGATCCAATCATACCATATTTATTCTTTCTTTGGATAGTTTTTTATTACAATAATGAGTTTTTATGATACCAATTTATTTTACATAGATTTTTTTATTTTGATATGATTAATGTTTTAGGATCTTATGGCACGCATATATATGGATTTAATTATGTGATATGTGGGACGAAAATTATATATCCCTCCAATGAATTGGGTAAATATTTATATATCATAAGATAATTACAGTAAATGAATTTATGTTCTTGATACACTCTGGAAAACATGAAGGGATTCTCGATCAACTTTAATATGGGAAACATGTGGTAATTACTGATCCACAATGATATAATGGTCTTAGTAGCTAACCTTGAAACAAGATATGGTTTCTATACCTATGATGGTGAAACAATGTTATAAAATTTTGATATGCTTTTGATTTCACCCCATGGATCATGATTGATTTTTTTGTGATTCGTTAATCTTGTAACATACTAATGCTTTCTTTCTGGAATCATAATTATTATCTATGAATTTTTCGGTAAGATTTTATATTGATAATTACATATTCTCATAATATTATGCCCTTGATATGATTACATGTGATCATTTATTAATATCTCCCATGTTTATCCATATTTATTATTTGATCTCACCCCTTCTTATTTTTTATATTTTTCCCTAGGTTATGAAAAATGGTAATAATTATAATGAATATAGAAGGGGTTCATATGTAAAGAAATATGTTTGAGATGATTAAGATTGTACTTAAATAAGATTTTTATTTATCTAGTATCCATGCACACCAAAATATTAAAGTCTACTGACATGTTTATTTGGGATATATATTTAATATTAATAAAAATATATAATATCTATGTATGGTAATATTGGGTTTCTATAGCTATAACCTTTCGATGTGTCAAATAATCCAAGGACATTATCACATTAATGTTACAAAAAATAAAAAAATTATATAATAAGGTATTTATTAATATCCATGTAATTGAAAGCACAAAGTTAGTTGGTTCTAGGGAACCAAATACAATACACTACTACTTTCATTAGATCCAACTACATAATAAAAACTCATTAGCTTTCATCCAATCAACATGCTTCGATTGAGGTATTGTTATAGTTGTTGGGCATACCACGTTATACCATGGATATTTTTCTTACTATGACATAACTCATTTGGGAGAACCTATAAAGAGGTTATATCACTCATTAATTATATTTTTAATCTCAAAATAATCTCACTTATTAGCTAATAACTTAGTCAAAACATTATCATAACATATATTATGATAATACTTTATTATCTTGGTACCATTACGAAATAATGAACAAATAATTTCTAAACTACATCTTAAGTTGCATCAAAACATGTAATAAATAAGATCTATATAGATATTTATACCAATAGATTTAATAATATCATATTACTTATTTAAATATTCTTATCTAGGATAATATATCAAATTGATCTAAGGAAAACTAGTTTTGTATCCCCTTGATAACTAGTATCACCATCCTCAAACTATCAAGAACTCATCCATTGTAGTTTCACAAGACTATCAGAAAATTATAATTGGTACCTAATATAGTTATCTTGGTTATGTTTGATATTTTATCTTGATTATTTATGAATAAGAAACATAAAATCTGAATACATATCATGGTAAGTACTATATCTATATAAATTAACCATATGGAATTCCATTAAAAATAATATACTCTTATGCTTTAAAATATCATATCATAGATAATTCATTCCATGAAAATTAGAAAATATTTATCTCATTGAATTGTTATATATTATGTTTTTCTATACCCCTTTCAATTTATGTACTTTGACTTGATCTAATCAACCCATAGATATATCTTGGTAGATCTCCTTCCTTGGAACTTGGGTTACTACTTTTATTCATTATTGGAGAAATATATTTAATCTTAGTGTTAACTAATTTAAAGACTAAACATATTTTTTCCCCATGTTATCAATATATTTTTCCCAAGAAACTATGATGATATCACTAACCTCTTTTAGATACATGGATTAAATTCATTTTTAACATAACCAAACTTCCTTATGGATTCAAGAAAATAAATATTCCTTGGTCACAGTTCCTTTTCCAATCCATACATGTATTTTTGAAAGTTATATACCTTTTTAAAATCCTATGGTGTCACAAACCCCACTATTTTCAACATATATAAATCTTTCCTCAGGTTTTGATTGAGGATGGTGGGATTTTTACCCATTTTTTAAATTATATAATCATTTAAGGTTTCTTTAAAAAGTATAATTTTAATACATTTTATCATGAAAACTGGTGAAAATATTTTTTTATAGAGTATGTTTTGGCATCGCTTGAAACCATTAGTAAGAAATCATGACTTATAGGTATAAAATTTACCATACAAATCTAGTTTCTTCTATAAAACCCAAAAATGAATTTATATCTACTAAAGAAATCACTAAAAATACATAATTGGATTTTCATACATGAAATGAATTATTGAATTCATATAATCTCACCAATCTTAGATTCTTTCCATTTTAAAATTACCTATATAATTAATTATCTTTATTGAATAATTTATCTTCTAAGTTATTGAATATAGGATCATATATTGTGTATTAACATTCTTAAGTAGTATGTGTCTCTAGAAAAACTCCTCCCACTAATTCTTATGGATTTTAGTGTTCCAATACCAACACATGTGCATATGGAACCTTAAATTCATTGAATTACAACTTTCTGACACTATCTCTAAATATAATTTCTTACCTCTTACAGAAACTTAGTAAAAAAATTTATTAATGGGGTTCTATTTTAGTGGTAGTTATATCCTAAGTAGATTTTTAGATAATTAACTGAGATTCACTTAGATTTTACCTAATATAAGTTTGTATTTGAAATGATATTTGACAAAACTTTCTCATTAAAACATATAAATTTATGATATTATCGATATCTTTCATATTATAAAATATATGAAATACATTAGTCAATATTTTTGGTATATGGATAGGATTTAAGGAAACTATATGAAAAACATGTCTTGAGAGGAATTGTTGATGACTAATAGTACTTATATGACTCATCATGAATCCTCATTTTGACTCCCTCATCACTATGATGTGTATAAGGTTATGTGAGTTTAGGAAAACCCCCCTTTTAAATTTAAATTATCAATGAATGGTTGGTTAAGATATTTTATGAATAACCTTCCTTAGTGATCTTACATCTTTTACTAAGTGTATTCATTACTCCTCTTTTGATCTCTAAAATATCTTATAGGAATATTGTGAAGCATATAAATTTACCTCTAGATTCTCCTTATAAATTTTCACACATATCTTGATAAACTAATTCTAGAATATTTGTGTCTTTATTACCTTTAATCTCTAGTGGTTGTTTTATATTTAAACTTAACAAGTAAGTACATCTAAATACTTAATATTTTTATCTCTTGAGAGTCTAAACTCTATTCTGGGTATTTATTTAACATTTATTTATTTTTACTTAAACCTGAATTATTTTTCCACCACGGGGTTTTTCTTGAGTCTTATATTTCATATTAATAATTAATTTTATATTTTGGTAATCCCATAATTCAAATATTATTAACTTATTAATTATATATGATATAACTTAACAACATCTTATCTGATATGAAATAATGTGTCATCGGGTCTATAACTAGACACTAAGATAAATGTTTTGGTAACACTAAAAATAAAACAATATTTTAACAAGAATCAATCCACTTAGTATTGTAAAGCTGTGATCTTTTCTTAACCTACTTAGGAATCACCCTCCATCAGATACTTAGAAAATTCATCTTGTTTTGATGTATTTTTTATAAATTTCTTGTTTTTTGTATTTGGATAAAAATATTTGAGTTATATATTGTATTTAATAAATAATAAGTGAATTATAAAAATCACATGCAGTGATGAAAATACCAAAAGTGGAACCATCTTCTCATTTTATCTTCAATTCATTATAGTTCCTCTTTCAATGACCATTCTTACCACATGTGAAGTAGATAAAATTCTATTCATTTCCACCCATTTTAATATTTTATATCTTTAGAAGACATTGTAAAATATCTATTAACTCATAAATTTTCATAGTCTTTTCAAAATTATTTTTTAACGCGTTCACCATAAGGGGAGAGGAACTATATTCACACTAATCCTTATCAACTTCACGAATAATTTTAAAAAGATTATTGAGTGGGTTCTCCATACTGTTTATTTTTTAATTTATAAAGAATAAGGGTAATCTATTTGATAAGATTAATAGATAATTTCTTAACTATATGGAAGCCTGAATTTTCAAACCGATCACTTTACGTCACCATCTTCAAGGAAAGATGACTATCTATGTATGTGTCTTCCATTTTACACTTGTACAATGTAGTTACATTATGGTTATCTTTCTCTTTTTAATGTTATAAGAGGTAGGTTATTATATTTTTTGAATACATGTCTTTATGTTCCATATTGAGCTCTCTTAACATAGTTGATAACAAGATGCAACATACAATTGAATTATCCTCCATATATATCTTTTAGGAATCATTTTCACCTTTTTATCACATGATGAAGTGTCTAATAAATAAAAAATTATTCCAATATATAATAAACATTTTCCTATAGTAATTTAGTGTAAAATTAACTATTACACTCTTAATTTTTTTTTTCTTATGAGTACATTTTCCCAAGAATGATTAAAATGTTATTGTAGTTTTGTTTTCAATTATCTATGAAAAATAATTATGATTTTAGTATATTATCTTAATTAATGGTAGTGACATAATAAATTAATTTTATTATTCTCCCACAATTTTATTAAATACTAATATCCCTCACCATCAAATTTAGAATATCCTATCACATAAATTTTCTAGTGACAAGGATGCATATATAAATTTTAATAACCAATATTATGTTCATGAAAGTTATTTAGGGGTATTTAGGTAGGATTTTATTATAAAATACATCAAATCAAAATTCGTTGATCTATTGAGTGGAATCCGCAAGCCTAAAATCATAGATTCATTTTTCCTCAACACTTACCTATATTTTTTTTAAGTAGACTATTAACAATACCCTTAATACCAATTTGGTTAATCCAACCCATTATTTGTTTTAATACTCCCTGATAATTTTAAAATTCCCCTAATTATGGGCCAAACAAAACATTTACTATGTTTACATTATAACATAGAAGAGAAATATAATTTTCTAGCTTAATATTTTATCTGAGATATTTTGTTTAACTTATTTATAAATATTATTTATTGTATTATTCATTTTTTTGTTAATATTATATGTTTTTTATAATTAATTAACCATGTATAATAAAATAGTATACACAAAATAAATTTATTTTATTTCATCTTATCATGCTTTCTGATTTTTTTAATTTATGTGATCACATTTTATCAACCAAAATAACCCTGAATCACATAAATAAATAAATAACTATTCTTTGAAAAATAAAATTAATATGTTATATGGTAATGAGATTTATCTACTGATTAGTATGTCAAGTGAAAGATATAACAACCCCAACCATAGAGAAATAAAACTTTGATCCCATGTCTAGATCAATTTATAGAAATCCTATATCAACCAGTGTATTGCCATAGCCGGGTCAACCTTAGCTTGGGTCTTAAACTACCTTCTCTCACTGGGTGTTCCATCCTTCATAAATGTTTACTCACTCCTAGGCAATGGGTACCAAGGGTTTTGGGTTATATAAAATAAACATTTTCATATAGGCCCATACATAATAAAGGAGGAAGTAATGATACACATATCATCATATTTAATTTTATCACGAAATTTTGCTAAAAACCATGAAATAAGTATTTAAATTAATCAAACTGGACACATATAAAGGATGATCAAACTCATTAACAGTCACAACATGAAATTACTATGCATAAATACATTTTAATATTAATTTATATTTGTTCTTTTTAATATAAATTTTCATGAATTAATAAATTAAGCTACTAATTAATTAATTAGTTATTTATATTAATAATATATCCAAATAGTCCTTGAGATATAAAAATATTCCCATATTTTATTATTTTAAATTAATTAATTAATTTTTATTTTTAATATAAAATAATCAAGTACACACCATTTAATGACAAGGAAACACAATGTTCAACTTTCTTTGTCAAATTAAATTTATTTTTCAAATTTAATATATTCATTGTGTTTACTCTATATGTGACAATACACACACCATTTTTCATCTAATTAAGTATATTTTTGGATTTTAATTCTAACACAATATGTTTTGTACTTGACACATCATCTGAATTTAGCTATGTACTTTCACTGTCATATATTTTATAGTTACAATACATTTATATCCACATGGGGTGTCATGATATACACAGAGTATAGTTCCTTGGGTTAATCTTAATAATCTATATGGTGTGTATCAACATAAGTGAGTCAGTAAATATACCTGACATGTACTATTGACAATGAAAATTAAATTTATAGTGTGTATGATTTCTTTAAACATTGTGTAGTTATAAAATTATCCATATAATACTAATTAATAATTTATCTACACAACATGATAAATTTTTTTTTCGTGTATACCCAGTAAAAAGTATAACATGTCACATGGCATGTATAACTAACTATAAGTTGTGTTGTTTGTATTTTGATTTAATTATCCATCTATTTATTCACATGTCCCACCTATCATAACATGTACCTTGTGTAAGTGGTCATGCATTCCATGGAATGTATAACCAGCTATACACTATGTAATCTAGTTCGGGCTACCCAAGAAAAATACTTAAAGTATTATTATATATCTTTTATTAGTTATCATGTGTTACTTGACATGTACAACTAGCTACATTATATGTAGTCCATTTCTTTCTTTATCACTTGGAGGATAGAAGACAACATGAAAATTTTAATGATGACACATAATTTTAACACATAGTTTTCATGATTTACATAGAGTCAATGTCATGTGGGTTTAATCATGCTGTACACCAACTACATATCATGTAATCCCTACCAATACATGTTGAATATGGAGGTCAATACATTACATGCAATGACATAATGTACTAATCTAGACAGTGTTCTATGATTGACATGAACTATACCATGTGTGTTTGACCATGGGTATATGAAATGTAATTTTATATTACACACCATGTATCCATTTCATGTATATAACATACTTTTTATTTCTGGATGATATCTTTGAAATTTGGTCATATATTCTTGGTTATTTTTTTCTTTTCTAAAACTCAACAAACATGTTATCAACACTTTTTTATTAATAATTAAAAACTAGAAATAAAAAAATTATAATCAGTAACAATATATTAATCAAATAATTAATAAATAATTATAAATTATAATGTGACCACATTGATACCACTTGAATTTTTTGAGGTGTAGTGTAAGTGGATCAGTGGTGACTAAAAATAAATTTCATCAGTTTCAATGGATAATATCAAAAGAACTTGATGAAGGTTACCATGAAATATTCAATAGAGGATTTTTACCATTTAATTTATAGTTAATTTAAAACTTCCATTACCATGAATTATATAATAATTATTTGATCAATTCAAATACCACTCTTTTCATATCACTATTGCGTTGGTGAATTTAATCTAAGATTCCTCTCGTTGTGTGCACAATTTATCTAAAATCTAAAAAAAAACACTCGTGGTATTTGGGATACTAAGGAAAAGTAACCTAGTGTTTTTCTTTGATCTCCATTGATTGAAACAATAAATGTCTCTTATTTACTCTTCATTCTTGATAGAGAGGGAGGATTATTTATCTATAGGGATTGAGATAATTCTATAGTCTATCCACTATGCATAATAACTAAAACTTTATCTACAATGATATAATATGGATTTTATACTTAGTTTTAAACAATTAATAATTTCAAAAGGGCCATTTATCTAATTCTATACTCTAAGTAATCCCTAGGTAACATAATAAAAAAATAATAATAATACCATTATTATTATATCCCATGACATATCGTGAATAAATATATCATTTCTGTTTGGCCCTTAACTTAGCCCATCAATCTTCCTCTGTATTTATGAAACATTAAATAATAAAATATTAATAAAATAAATATTATTAGTTTAATAAATAAATTAATATTACATTCACTAAATTTGTGAATAAAAAATTATTTTAATATCCACAGAACTAAAAAAATATTTATTATAATACATTCCTTAAGTTTTTGAATAAATAAATATTTATATATTACCTTGTGAATAATTAATATTAGATAGATAAATAATATATTTATTAAAATGATGAATAAATATTTATTTTAATATTCATGTAACTAAATAAATAAATATATTAATTAATTCACTAAACTGATGAATAAATAAATATTTATTTATTACCATGAGAATAATAAATAAGAGATTAAATTCAACTCACATATTCTAAACTCAAATATATGATGATTGAATTTATGTGATCAATCATACATGAGTAATTATTATTCAACAACCTAAGAATAATATTTATTATTCATTTTTAAATTCAAGATATAATTTAATGAGATTCTCGATACACATAATATGTGACATTATATGCCTCTTTCTCAGTGGAATTATATGAACATACCTAATGTCCAAGATCAATGTCAGAAAACATATTTTCCTACCAATAAACGAAATAAGTTTTTGTATCAATGTTGAAAACATTGTTATGAATTCTAATGTGTAATATAATATTTTTTGATACATATCATCAAGAATGATGTGTACTTGTGTCATCATCATATATTATTGATTCATATCTACTTGAGTCTCTGATTGGAACTATTTGATGAACCACCATGTCCATGGATTTAATCAGATAGTTCCATTTCAACCAAAGGTCCAATGATATCGTATTCCATTAACTCCAAAGGGGAAAATCCTTTCTAAACTGGTTCAACTAATTTCATATCACTTATGACTCACCGAACCTATGATACCAATCCACCAACATATGCCATCATTTTTTTGTTCATATATGAAAATACAAGACTAATGAAATTTATTAATAATAATATCAAGTCTAAGGACATATGAACACTTTCATAGTTAGGAATATCCTATAAAATTTATGACATATGGAATTAATTTTGGTAGGACTATCCTCATAACCTACCATATCGGAGATTACTAAGTTAAAATATCATGAGAATAAGTCTAAATGCCTTATGAGCCCCCAAAACCTGATAGTATCACGATCTATGTATTTTATGATAGATGTTATATATTATATAGAAAAAATGTTTTATGAATTTTTTACCAACATATCTAGGTTCTCATTATAATGAGGAAGTACTATAACATTTAGGTAAAATAAATACTCTAAGGAAATCATCAAATTAATGTTATAAAGAAGAAATATAATTATGTGATATTGTATTTATTAATATTATGGTAATTTAAAGTACAAAGTTAATTAATTCTATGGAACTACTGCAAAAAAATCAACAGGTAGGAGAAAGTGATGTTTCAGAGATATGCCTTCATCTAAGGTTGGTAGGTAAATTATATATCTATACACTTATTTTCCATTCCAACATTAAAACATGAAAATAATTAATCAACTTATTTAGATGTTGATAAATGATTTATATGTTAGGGTACATTTTCTATCCTTGAGAATATAGTCTTTGTATGCTCAGAGTGGACATCCACTAAAGTGACAACTAGAATATCCCAAGATAGGACATAGTAAATATTTGAATTGTATGTGTTGGGAAATATTATAGTTTATTTAGGCTCAGTGGATGATTTGATAGATGTCAAAAAATTGTGCAGGAAGGTATGTTGTCCTAACCATTGTAATTTATTTATATTAGTCAAAGTAATCAAACAAAAATTTTCATGTGCAGCCATTTATGGTTCTATTCAGGACACATTTGGAATTAATATTCCCTCTATTCTTAAAATACCACCCAAGAGTATAGTACTCTCACATGCGGATCATGCATCCCAAAGTCCCATGTAGGGACTGCAATGAAAACAACCCTATGTTTTTTCATTCAAAGGAGTATGTATGGATAAAGATATCAACAACCTAGTGAGTGAAGGTGGGTATTCATGTTTCTTTATATTTTAAATTATTTTATTTCTACCAAATAATATAATTTGGTTATAAATTTCAAAATTACCACCTCATACCATGGGAACTTAGGGGGTTACTCCTTTAGTGTCTCAACTGATGGAAATTGTGGGGGTGGAGGGTATAAACAAGTTTGATTTCAACAAAATTGGGTGGTGATTAGGACAAAAATTCTTTGAGTTATTTGGTTCCATAATAAATTTCAATTGCTATTATGGGATCTAAATTAGACCCATATTATGCCTCAATTCTACAAAGGACACGTAAATGATTTTGGTGGAACATTTAGAGGCTTGTTCATAAGACCCCCTTAATGAGCTCAGTGGCCAATTACATCACCTTCAATACGTGTTCTCTACTATAGGATATATAGGGTTTGGCTACTGAGTAATTAATTATAGTGTAAAGGAAGTTATTTTCACCTAGGATCAAGTGATGTCACTCCAGTTGAAGCTCTCACCTACAAAGTCTCTCGACACTTTAGGAATACTCTTAACATGTAGTGGCTGAATCAAATAAAACAAATTTAGTCATAAAAGAAATATTCTTAATTGATTAAATTCATTAAGAGCTTAACACCATTGATAAATTATTAGTGTAACAAAAATATATGTTTGAGGAGTGAACACACCAACCTGAACCACTAGTTCTGAGCCAAAGTTCCACAAGACCTCAGGCATGCCTCCTCATATGCAAGAGGTTGACAACTAGTGCCAAGGTCCTGCAGAACATGGTAGGAGAGATTATACCCCTAGTATCGAGTAAATATCATATTAAAATAATGGAAGTGATAAAAATAATTAATAATTAATGAATAAATCAATAACCATAAAGGTGAAAATGTATAAAAATAAATAATCCCATGAAATAACAATATGGAATGTAAGGTAAAAAAATCATAACTAAACAAAGGATATAAGGTATGAGGTTATCCAACAAATAAAAAAAGTTGTAGACATCTATCCTGAGATCCATCAAGCAATGAAAAAATCCTCATACTAACCTTATCTACCATCCACTATAAGACCCTTACCGTTCACCAGGACCATAGTCCTGAAATCAATAAACACACTGAAATACTCGAGTAGGGTGTGAGTATAAGACTCAATAGGACACTACTAATGGACCTTAAGCATAAGTTCATTAGACACACAAGTGCATGCCATGAAAGTAAAAAAATTATTTTTAAGACTTATAAAACAAGTACAATACATATGCTAGATCCTCAGAGGCTGGATCTACCTTCATTGGTATTGTTCTAGAAGGAATTCCAACGATATCTTTCCACATCTCCCTCGAGTGGATAGTCCAAACACATGTCTGAAAAATACCCCTTTAAAGGATAGTCCAATGAATGCCAATTTTTTTGACATACCAATATCTGGGGATAGTCCACTAGGAACATCCCAAACACTCAACTATAGAAGAAATAATAACAACACATATATATAATACATAATACAAGTAATAGATCAATAATCACGTTAAATTAAGAGAGTATCCTAATAATCAAAATACATATGAAACAAACACAAGAATATGGAAATAATCATATGATCAATCATTAAAATATGACTCATGAGGCTACACACATACCCTAATATTCATGCTAATAATTTTTATAAAACATTCATTAAGTCAAGGTACTCCCATTTTAGGTGTAATAATGATTTAGAATCAAGGGTCACCGTATGAGTCCTAAATAAAAACCAAATCCTAGACTCATTCTAAAATCAACATGGTTTAAATTACTAGTGTCAATGATGGATATAAACCACACCCTAAAGGAATTTCAAGGTCAAATATACCTAATAATATTTTACTATGAAAAATATCTCACTCCCAAGGTTGCGCAAACACCGATTCACTCAATTTTGGATATAATTCTATCAATGATATATGAATAAATTTTTATATCATACCAAAAACCTTATATAAAATAAATAAATTGAGTATATAGTTGGGATTTATCAAGGATAAGAGAGGGAGATCGATCTATAGAAAAGAAGAACTCACTAGATAAACAATGACAGATCAATCCATTATTCATTTATCAAGAAGAAGAGTTGTAAGTGGAGGAAAGCCCTTGTAATTACCAAAGGAGGGATCATTTGTCATAAGAAATTAAGAGATAAATGAAAAATTAAAAAAGAGAGAGTTGGTGTTTTTTTATAAAAAAATTCACATGAAGTGATGAGCCTAACTGGCCCTTGGCCAACACCACTAGCTACCTGGTGGCTGATCGATAGAAGAGGTTTAGCCCAGGGGCACCACTGGAAAGATAGTGGATTCTTGGTAGAATATTGTTTTCTCAAGAGATTCACTGGATTTAGGGATGGAAAATTGTAGCTTAAGAAGCTACATAAATCCCCCCCACCTTGCCTCAGCTCAGTTATGACTTCCCCAACACCTCTAGCCTACCACTAGATGCTTAAAAATGAGCTCAATAGCTACGTAGAAGTTGAAAATTTGAACACCTAAAATAGATATGTCATAACTATCCCCCTATTATGATTTATCATTATCAAGAAGTATCCTTATTGGTCTAGTCAAATAGTTTGGGCCACTATGCCTGAATGTTATCCTCCTACTACCAAATCTCTTCCTGTAGAAACCCATGATATTACTGAACCCAAACAAGAGGAAATATTTTACCTGAAATTACCTTCTCCCTTTTGTCCACTATCCTAACTAACTAAAAAAATCCTATTTTATTAAAAGTTACAAGAAAAAAAAAATTATTCCCTCAAAGAGGATGGAAGTGATGAAATCCAAGGGCGTCCCCTTGAATCAAAATTCTACATTCGGATGGAAGTGACCCTAATATATCATAAATTATCATCTGAGTGGCCGCACATCCCATCTTGGAAAGCGAGTCTGCCATAAAGTTGGAATCCCTATAGATATGATGCACTTTCTACCTGGAGAGGGTCCCCTCATAACACCTTCAAATTCAGTACACTAAGCTCTAAGGCACCTCCTTCCATCCCTGAATATACTGCACAAGAACCTCAGAGTTCGACTCAAAAGACACCACATCAAAACCGTAATCTCTGCAGATGTTAATACCTGAAAAAAGGGCCTTAAAGTCCACACCTAACGAAGATCCCGGACCATAAAAGGCACCGAACCCTAGAATAACTGATCCCTGGGAGTCTCAAAGAACACCACCACCCCTCATCACCCCCCCATGAGGGAGCCATCCACGTTCAGCTTCAAGACACCCATTGGTGGAGTCCATTTGATCAAATGAACCTCCTTCCATGGCCGTGCAGGAGGGAGGTTGGATAGGCTATATTCCATAGCTAAAAGCTTGTCCACCATGAGCAGGTACCCGAGTTCAAATGTTATAAACTTAACCCTCATTTGAAGGAACAAAAGCGATCTCCTTCTGCCAAGCCTTACATGATTATGAGCCTCCCATAACGTCCAACACAATGAAGTGAGTATGATTACTTGCACTTTTCATTCCATGGCCCTCCCATCAACTATGTAAAACCATTTTCCTAAGAACCCCTGAAGTGAGTCCTGGTTATTATCGAAGCAGGGCCAAGGAGAAAAAAAAGACCAAAGGAATCTAGCCCAGTTGCTCTGGAAGAAGAGATGAAGGACTGTTTCTGTCTGTGGGTTCTCGCAGCAAAAACATCGTGACGCCATGGAAATTCCTCTCCGCTTCACATTTTCATCCATTGGCAGGGCTTTGTTCCTTATGGGACACATGAGGAAGTTCATCTTTGTGGGGATCCCCTTACACCAAACCTTGGATTCCCACTTGTCACGAGGTCTCTCCTCCTGCACAAGGTCCCTGTAGTCTTCCATATTGAACTTCCTGGAAGAGGACCCTGTGAAACAACATCTGTCGACTTCATCATTGCTTGTTGGACCTAAGGGATGCCTTTGGGTATGCCCTAGTACCAGTTTGTGTAAGCGGGTCAGGTGAGGGGTCGTTGCTCATCGGAGAATTTTGGATTGGGAATTCCAAAATGGTTTTAATAGAAATATTAATGTGTTAAACTGCTTAGTTTAATTTATTAATGCATGTTATAAATTGTTAGAGGCATTTAAGACCTCACTACTGGTATGAGACAACACCTTGCATAGTGCAATTCAACTGTTTAGTTTGTCGGCCTATTTATGTTTTCTGTTTAGATATGTTATATATGCTATTGCTGAATTGCATTTGCTGGAATCTTTTGGTGGTGTTGGGCATGGCCTGGATATTCTTGAGTGATGCAGATCACAGGTTGGAATTGGATCGGGTTACATTGGGTGGTTTTGACCACAGGATTGGGCATCAGGGATGTCGAATTGAGGAAATACGACAGTCAGGTTGGGCACGACCCGAGTTACTAGGATGAGATGCCATCAGACTTGAGCGGCATGGTCATAGGGACATGAGGTGTCAAATGATTTTGTGTCTTACATACTATTTTTGGTGATTACCGCTCACCCGGAACTTTGAGTAGTGTGCACACATAGATACTCCGTAAAGAGGTGTTTTGACCACTCGTGTGGGTAAAGGCCCCCATAGTTACGATTAGGTATTTTGGTTGGGGGTGCTTGTCGTGGAAAGCCATGTGGGAGGTGAGGAGCCATCAGGGGATGGGCGTGCCTTAAGGACATCCATACTCGAGACACAAGGTGTCAGGAGGCACATGGTGCCAGGTTACTATTTTTGGGCGTGCCTTTGGGACGTCGGTACTTGAGACACAAGGTGTCAGGAGGAACATGGTGGTGGGTTATTATTTTTGGGTGTGCCTTCGGGACGTCTGTACTTGAGACATGAGGTGTCAAGTGGTACATAGTGCTGGGTTACATGACAGAGATTCCGACATTGGACGAAGTAGGTGACACTCCGTGGTGGCTATTGAGCACCAGTGGAGCTTGTGTTTACTTGTGCACTGTATTGTTTACCAGTTTACTTGTAAATGCATGACTGCTTAAACACATATATTTGGTACGCACATTTGGGTGGTATCCTACTGATATTTGTCTCACACCCTACACAGGCCCTTCGAGACGTGTGAAAACTTTATAGATCTACATGTAGGAAAGAGGCCAGCTTCAGGAGCTGGGCTTTGTTAGTTGTTGCATGAAGATGGTATGGACCTTGAGGTCATGCCTAGATAGGGTTTACTTTGTTCTATTTTCATTTTTGTATCGACATTCTTGTTGTAGCTACTGTTGGTTAGCAATTGGTTCCCGTTTTATATTCAGTCGTGTATGACCTACATTGGATGCATGTTTTACTATTCAGTTGTAGTTACATGTTATCAGCATGCTGTTGTGTTTATATCCACTGCTATTGTTATATTTACTACTTCCGCTGTTTATCTATATTGATTATGCTTCCGCTCTGTGGGCCTGGTTCGAGTCTGCTGAGTCTTTCATTCCACTGCATCTTTATTTTTATACTCGGACTGGTGCCCTTATTATGATCCTCTGAGAGGGTATAACCTCCCCACTATACCTATCAGACCCTCACTGCTAGTGGTAAGCCTTTGCCGTTCAGGGGAGGTACCCCTAAGGTAGTGACACCTGACCCGTTCGGCACTGTTCGGGTGGCTGGCCGGGTCCGGGTCGTTACAAAGTGGTATCAGAGGAGTTATTGACAATGATTTAGTAGCCGTGTTTTTTTGGATACTAATGAGATTGAGACTTCTCTTTTTATTTCTGGTGGTTTTACTATTTGGGATATGGTATACTGGAGATAGGTTGTTGTTACTGGAACTGGGTTTCTGGCTTGTGCTTGGGTGCCTACAACCCCGGGTACGAGGGATGGACCAAGTTTCCATGGTTGAGAATTGCTATTTTATTTTTGATCAGATTACAATTTATATGATTTCCACCATGGTGGATCACTTGGTGTGTGAGGTTATTGATTGTGATATGTGACCCTTGGACTGGTGCAGTAAGGGAGAATGGGACCTTGTCCAGGTATGGAGTGGCTTGGTTTCTTGGCTTGTGATAAGAACCTTTTAGTGTATTTCAATTTCATAATTGCATGTATGCTTTGTGATGTGATAATACCATGTGAATAAAATCAATTTCCATGCATGTGTGCTATGAAATGTGAATTAGTGAAATTCCTGATAGAGTTTCTAGTTGTGAAAATGTGTATTCCATGCTTTATATTTTTTATAATTGCATTCTGTAGGTTATTTGGGTATAGCTCTTATGAGAGCAGGCATGTACTATGGCTGAGGCAGTGTAACTGTCAGGATTGGGCGACTCAGTCGTCAGTTTGACGCAGCGTGAGTTGTCAAGACGGGCAAGGCCCAAGTTACTTTTTGATACTTGGATCTATTGAGGGTTGATAAGGAGGCCATAAGTCCGGGATGCCATGGGGCATGGGTTGCAGTGAGGGGGAGTAAGGGTAGTTGTTATGCACTGCCTTTTATTGCTTTCCTTATCTGCGTATAATATATTGTTATAGATATATATGGGATGTTTGACTATTTATGGTATTCATCAGGCTACTCCTTCATGACTCGATGGAGCGTCGGTCATGTGATGATATAGTGCCGCAAGATCAGGGTCAGAATTTGGTACAGGCAGAGCACGAGCCGCAGGTACAGGCTCAGGGATAGGATTAGGTTCTAGATCTAGTGCAGGCAGGACAATAGTCTGGTTTGGAAATGTTCAGACCATGGATTGATGAGATGCTCTAAGATAGCTTGGTACATGTCTTGGAGGGGATTGACAGAGGCACAAAAGGTACAAATCCTTTTATGGCGTATCTGACATGGGAGTTCCACTGGCAGCACCAGCCGCTTTTTCAGGGTGAGGGTGGTCCGCAGGTGGCTGAGAACTGGGTAGAGAGTATTCAGAAGATCTTTGAGCGGCTTGAGCACCTCTAGGGCGGAGGGTCAAGTTGGCGATGTACATGCTGAGAGGACCGGCGAAGCGTTGGTGGAACGTAGAGGCTCAGGCTCGTAGGCACGAGGGACTAGCATGGCAGGACTTTGAGGACATGTTCTTTGAGCACTTCTACTCGGAGACACTAAGGGTAGAGAGAGCTCGAGAGTTCTTGAGTCTTCAGTAGGGAGACATGTCCGGCATGGACTACGTAGCTACTTTCACAGAGTTTTCTCACTTTTCACCTAGTATGGTGAGCGATGATGCAGATAGGGTTAGACACTTCGAGGATGGATTGAGACATTCCATTCGGGTCCAGGTGAACATCTTCAGGCTGGGTTCCTTCTCCGAGGTGGTGAATCAGGTGCTCATAGCCGAGGGCAATGAGAGAGAAATTTCTCGCTTGGGTAGGGAGACAACTTGAGGTGATGATTTGGACAACAGGAAGCGAGGACGGGTCGAGTTCTAACAGGGCAGTCAGACTAGGGATTCAGCTAGACCACCTCATGGTAGTTTTTCTGTGATTTGCTTTTAGTGTGGACAAACAAGACATGTTTACGTGCAGTGTGATAGGCCTCTAAAGGAGTGCCGAGAATGTGGACTGGATGGAAATCTGGAGAGGTTTTGCAGGAAGCCTTGTCAGATAGCCGACAGGTAGGGACCAGGACAGACTGTAGCGTCTGGAGTTGGTTCAGGTTCAGTACCCGGAGAGGGTAGTCGAGGTTCAGCTGTGCACGAAAGTCATGGCAGAGACGGTGGGACCTAGCTGAGGGGTCAGTGGCCAGTGACTGCAGCAGCATCGCAGGGAGGTCAGGCGTCAGGAAACCGTGTTTCAGGCTTGGTGCATGCCATAGAGATGCCAGAGGCTAAGCGACTGGTGAGCCGATGATAGTTAGAGGTACACCATGATGTGGCCATGATCTTCATGTTTCCTTTTTGTCATGACCTGTAGAGTCATTGTATTTCTTGAGTGCACGTGGTACACAAGATCATTGTGGACTAACTAGATACTAGTCAGTGGGATTGGCACCATAACAGGTGCGTGATATATTCTATAGATATATGTATGAGAAGCGTAGCACCAGGGCATTGAGGATGAGGGTTACTTGAGGTGCCGTGGGCGTCGAGGCATCGAGGATGCAGGTTACATGAGGTGCTAGGCACCAATAACTCTTGGAGGCGGACACCGATACAGTGCGAGTTACATTGGGTGTCGGAAGCGAAACAGGAGCACCAATGGGGCGCAGGGGTGACGATGCGTCATGGGAGGACTATGCATCCAGAAAACAGGTTAGTAAACCCTGTTTTCTTTAAGTTTTGTTGGTTTGAGACCAGGTTAGGTGACTCCTAAGGTGGGGAGACCCTTGTGGAGTTTGGAAGCGACCGTTGAGACTGGGGATGTCTGGGTTACTTTGATCAGGGTGGTATGTATGGTGCCATATTTGGGTTTCGTCTGGTAGCTCGGGGACGAGCTATGTTAAGGTGGGGAGATTGTAAGAACCCAGGTTTTTGGGAACAGGTCAAAATCCCGACCCTGTTTAAATTTTTGACTCGTTTATGAGGAAATGGGAGAAAATGGGAAGTTTCTGGAAATTTCCAGACTACACGCCGTGTACCTTTAAGTACACGCCGTGTATATGTTAAGCGAGTGTCATCCATGTGCTCTCCAAGTACATGCCGTGTGATGACCGTGTAGAAGTTTCTTACTACACATCGTGTAGTTTTAAACACGTAGTGTACCCGCGACCGTGTGGTGGCCATACATGGAGTTTAATCCTATTGGATGGGTAGAACTAGGTACATGACGTGCGCCCCTTGGACACGCCATGTAGTCTAGCCCTGTATGAGAGAAATACATGGTTTGTGGGTAAGTTGACGAGAAGGAGAATAGAAACCAAGTACATGCCGTGTACCCATAGGTACATGCCGTGTACTCATGTCAGCAGGTCAGCGGAATCAGAACCGCCAAATGAATAGTTAAATGATATATACATGGCGTGTAGTCATGAAGTACATGTCGTGTAATTTCTTTTTTTTGCGTTAAAATGGGCAGTAGCATCGTATTGAGGCAGAACCTCCATTTTTGATGCCGGTTTTTTGAACCAAGCTGGCCAAACATCTTTCCTTATCCCGATCGTCCGTCTGAGACCCGATTCGAACTCCGATTGATGCGTTGGAACCACCTAGGGAAGGCTTCGATTCCTATTTGGCTGTTTTGTTTGATTTTCGTTCTAGAACGAGTTATAGTCGTTTGAATGGTATTGAATCTTTTGTAGATTTACCATGTTTTAGATGGAATTGGTGGTTGTTACCATAGGAGTAGCATTATACGAGACTCAGGTAGGTGGTGCATACCTCATTTTGTGTTTTCATGGTTGTGTGGGTGACATGGCCTTCAGCGCATTTTTGGGTATTATGATCGGGACCCATTTTATCTGCTGTTTCATATTGAATTGCTTGTTAGACCTAAGGGATGCCTTTGGGTATGCCCAGTTACAAGTTTCCGTGAGCGGTCCGGGTGAGGGGCCGTTGCTCATCAGAGCATTTTGGCTGGGGAATGCCAAAGTGGTTTTAATTGAAATATTAATGTGTTAAACTATTTAGTTTAATTTATTAAAGCCTGTTATAAATTGTTAAAGGCATTTAAGACCTTAGTGCTAGTATGGGAATACACCTTACATAGTGTAATTCAATAGTTTAGTTTTTCTACCTATTTTTGTTTTCTGTTTAGATATGTTATATATGAAATTTCTGAATTGCATATGCTGGACCATTTGGGTGGTGTTGGGCATGGCCCGTATATTCTTGAGTGATACGGATCACTGGTTGGGCTTGTCCTGGGTTACTTTGTATGGTTTTGACCACGTGATTGGGTGTCAGGGATGTTGGCTTGAGGCAGTACGACTGTCAGGTTGGGCATGGCCTGGGTTACTAGGATGGAGATGCCACCATACTTGAGCGGCATGGTCATAGGGACACGAGGTTTCAAATGATTTGGTGGCTTAGGTACTATTTTTGGTGATTACGGCTCACCCGGAACTTTGTGTAGTGTGCACACAAAGATAGTCCGTGATGAGGTGGTTTTGACCACTCTTGTGGGTAGAGGCCCCCGTAGTTGCAGTTAGTTTTTTGGTTGGGGGTACTTGCCGTAGAAAGCCACGTGGGAGGTGAGGAGCCTTCAGGGGATGGGTGTGCCATCAGGATGTCGGTACTTGAGACACAAGGTGTCAGGTGGCACATGGTGCCAGGTTACTATTTTTGGGCATGCCTTCGGGATGTCGGTACTTGAGACACAAGGTGTCAGGAGGCACATGGTGCCGGGTTATTATTTTTGGGCATACCTTCAGGACATCGGTACTTGAGACACGAGGTGTCAGGTGGCACATAGTGCCGGGTTAATGACAGAGATTCCAGCATTGGCCGAAGCAGGTGACACTCCATGGTGGGTGTTGAGCACCAGTGGAGCTTGTGTCTAATTTTGCACTATATTGTTTACTCCTTTCCTTGTAAATGCATGATTTCTTAAACACATATATTTGGTTCACACCGTTTGGTGGTATCCTACCGATATTTGTCTCACACCCTGCATGGGTCCTTTGGGACACGTGCAGACTTTATGGATCTACGTGTAGGAAAGAGGCCAACTTCAGGAGATGGGATGCATTAGTTGTTTCATGGAGATGATATGGACCTTGAGGTCATGCCTAGATGAGGTTTACTTTATTATATTTTCTTTTCTGTATCAGCATGCTTACTTATTGTAACTACTGTTGGTTAGCCATTGACACCCTTTTTATATTCAGTTGTGTATGAACTACTTTGGATGCATGTTTTACTGTTCAGTTATAGTTACATGTTATCAGCATGCTGTTGTGTTTATATCCGCTGCTGTTGTTATATTTACTACTTCTGCTATTTATCTATATTGATTATGCTTTCGCTCGGCGGGTCTGGTTCGAGTCTGCTGTGTATTTCATTCCATTGCATCTTTATTTTTATACTCAGACCGGTACCCTTATTATGATCCTCCTAGAGGGTATATCCTCCCCAATATACCTATCAGACCCTTGCTGCTAGTCAGCAGTCTTTGGCGTTCAGGGGAGGTGCGCCTAAGGTAGTGACACCCGACCCGTTTGACACTGTTCGGGTGGCTGGCCAGGTCCGGGTCGTTACAGGAGATCTCCAAAAGGGGACAACCGGGATAATCTAACACCATCCTAGCCTAGTTGTCCTTCCAAAAACTCACATCACCTCTACCGATGATCCATCTAGTAGAACCGGAGAGTGCCTCAAGATGGGAAGCTATACACCTTTCCAATCTCATAGGCAGGAGTCCTTTCCCATTGAAACTCGCCCTTCTATTCTATAACATTTCCTAAAAAACTCGGCCCCCAAGGATTAACCATTAATGATATCACAAGACATGCATCCTTTCATGCCATGAATAGCCTCATTGATGTTTTTAGTGACCAACCCTCCCTCAGAAATCGGTTTGGCCATGCGCTTCTAGGAGGCCCAGTGACAACGACCCACTTGGTTGGCGTCCCACAAAAAAGTAGTAATGATGTTTTCAATGCACCTGGTAACCCCTTTGGGTTGACTGATCAGTGAAAAAATGTGCATCAGAATGGATGATAATATACTGTTAAACAATGTTATTCTCCCACCGTACGATAGAAAATTGTTTTTCCCAGTTGTTCATTCTTCCCACCAACCGATTCGTGATCGTCTCAAATTTCAACTTCCAAATGCATCCATGGGAGAGTGGAAAACCCAAATAAAGAATTGACATCAGTTTTTGATGACACCCCAGTATGTCCTGTATACCCCTACAATTCCCCCGAGAACATGTATTTGGGATGAAGACATGGATTTTCGAGATATTCACTTGTTTCCCACTCATCCGACTGTAATTATTGAGAAGAACCATAAGATTGGACAATGATCTCCACCTTCCATTGGTGAATATTAAGATGTCATCTGAGGACATTAAATGGAAAATTCTCTCTTTTCCTCCCTTTCTATGATACCTCCCCAACGTACCATTCTTAGCTCACTTGCACAGGTTGCAAGATAAATCCTCTTGCGCCAATATAAAGAGGCTTGGGGATAAGGGATCCCCCTGGTGCACCCCGTGAACCAATTTGAAGAAGCCAAAGCACCTCCCCATCAAAGAGATAGAGAGACAAGGAGAGGTGAAACACCTGAAACACAGGTCAGAAAACCATTCCTGAAAACCACACCTGCACATCACCTGAATAATGAAGCTCTATTCCATTTTGTCATATGATTTTTCCATGTCGACTTGGAAAATAATGTTGGATCTGATTGGACTTATATTGATGTCATTAAATAACTCACTAGAAATTCTGATTTCCCCTTGGATGCTTCGACCTCTGATAAAATCGTTCTATTCCTTAGAAACCAGCCTTAAAATAACTCTTCTCATCTGTGATTCAATGAGTAATGAAAAAATATTGCAAGAGTCATTGTACAGACAAATATTCCAAAAGTTCCCAATGTATGTGGGGTCTTATTTCTTTGGAATAAGAACTATTATTGAGGCGCAATCCATTCTATTCAAGGGACCACCAGATAAATAGTCCTGAATTGCTTCCACCACTTGTGGACTAATAATCCCCCAAACCGAAAAAAAGAATGCCCCTAGGAACCCATCCGGCTCGGGTGCGCTATCATGAGGGAGTTGGAAGACAACCTCCTTTATCTACCCTTCCAACGCAATAGATGATAACAGGTGGTTGTCCGGGATCTCTACAAGGTGTGGCATACATCCCAGGAAGTCCTCCTCTTCCGTGCCCCCTATACCACCTCCATTCCTAGAAGAAACTTGCCCCAATAATATGACTTGAAAGTGCTCAAGTTCCATTTTCCCCGCCACCTCCACGTCTGAGGTAAAGAGAACATTCCATAGAATGGTGTTGATTTTGGACCACCTCCTCTCCTTCAAGTATTCATGGATGTAAGCACTGTTTCTGTCTCCCTCTCTTAGCCATCTAACCCATGATCTTTGCCTGTATTCTCTTTCAACCTCCAAAAGCTTCTCCACCAGCATCACTCGTTTTTCACAAAACATAATGAATGCGTTCTCATCCCACATTTCCTGGAGGTACTCTTCTAAACTGAGAATATCTATCTGTCATCACTCCACCCCCAGATTTCCATCACACCTATCCACCGACCAGTGATGGAGGTCCTCCCTAAGACACTTCAAACAATTAGCTAATCCACACCAGGCTCTCCCAACCCCTCCGCGGTTCCAAGAGCCTTCAACCATTGACATGAAGCTCATCTCATGACGCCATGCACTTTTGTACATGAAGAATCAGGGATGTAGGGCCTCTTTACTGAGCTCCATGACCATAGTGGCATGGTCAGATAGAGTTCGTGGGATATGCGTTACCGTTGTATTTGAGAAGGAATCCAGACCGTGAATGTTGATGAGGCACCTATCTAGACGGCTCCATATCCATTGTTGGACCTTCCTGTTGTTACACTAGGTAAACTTTGGACCAATGAATCCCAGATCGAATAACCCAGCTGATGTTATGAAGTGTTTGAAATCTTGTATGCTGCTATTTGACACGGCCGAACCCCCTTTCTTTTCTGAAGCATGTAGAATAGAGTTGAAATCGCCTCCCACAACCCATGGGAGGGAGCTGACCTATAGAGACTCCAAATGATTCCACATATTCTTACGTTCTTCAGGATCCTCTTATCCAAATAGGTCATTCCATATAAAATTCATCCTAATGTATCTCAACATCGTCATAGTTGAGAATATTTTTAGGATTGAGATCATAATTCCAAAGCTGTGTCACATGGAATATATTATGCATAACTTTATTCCATAGAGGAAGTTCTAACTAAGAGGACATTATTATTATGTGTTCAAAGATCATGAATTACACAACATTCCATGGTTATAAATTTCCTTTCCTCCTCAAATCATTATTACCTAGCCGAGGGGACACCCATAAGAAAACCTTATCACCCATATTGAACTCCAAGGGTCATCTAATTTTGTTGACATAATACTAACTCCTATTCTAATCCATAACCAACCATTTCTGAATCAAATTAACCTAATCCAAGGTATCATGTACCATACTAGGCCCAACAATGGAATGGTCCCCTACAACATAACAACATAGTGGTGAATAAAATGGCCTCCCATACAAACCCACAAATAGATCCCTTTGAATTTAAGACTAGAAGATTTTATTATAAGTGAACTCCACTAGTTCCGAGTGATCATCCCAAGTTACTATGAAATATAGAATATTTTCCTAACGCATATCCTCTAAAATATAGATTGTTATTTTTGAATTTATATTAGTCTAAGGATAAAAGAATTTACTCATTTTCAATTGATTACCCATAAAATTTTGTAATCCTTTATAAAACTATGGGATAAACCAAGCGTCTCTATCAGATTTGATGCTCAAATGAACTCTGTGAATCTGTAGGATCTCTCAAACTCAAGTATTTACTATATCATTCTCTAAGTTCATCTCTCTGATTGGTATGAAGTGAGACACATTTTTAAAACAATCCACTACCACCGAAATAGTGTCTTGACCTCTAGGGGTCCTGATAAACCTTATAATGAAGTCTGTGGCCACCTCATCCCACTTCCATAATAGCATTTGAAGTTTCAGGAGTAACCCTTTATCTCTCTGATGTTTAGCCTTGATAATCTGATAAGTTAGACAATGTGATACAAAACCTACAATGTCCCTCTTTATGTCAGGCCACTAGAAATACCTGTTAACATCATGATACATCTTGATCGACCCCAAGTGCATTTTCCACTAAGAATCATGAGAGGAACTCATCAAGTCATCACTAATGGATGATGTAACCATAACCTACCATGAACTATGAGAACACCATATATGTCCAAATCCAAACCTGAAGAAAAACTAGTTGTTTCTAACATTTCACGCATCACCCCATACTCTAGATCAAGATCCTGACTAGCAGTCACCCATTCCACCAATGAGGAAGTGATCATTAAGGGTGCAAAAAAAACTTCCCCTTGATCCATATCTATGACCAAAAACCAGTCTAATAATTGAGATATGATCTTTTAGGAGGCCTTAGATGTCCATTCTCTCAATTATAATGTCTTCCTACCTAGTGCATCTGTAACTATATTTCCTATACAAGAAGAATATTAAATCTCAAAGTAAAACATCAGAAAGTAATCTACCCAATTCCACTAATGAATATTCTAATCATGTTGTGAGAAGATATACTACTACCTATTTTGGTTATTATACATGAATAATCTCCCTGTAAAGTGGTAGTTCCACTAATATTTCAACACATAGACAACAACCGCTAACTCTAAGTTATGATTCGGGTAGTTCCACTTATGGGGTGACAACTGAAGATATTAATAACCAACTACCTTATCTCCCAACATCAAAAAATATTATATGATAACAAAAAATGTGTTGTAATACACTCAATACCCATCTCCAAACTCGAGAAGAATTAGTATTGGAGCCGACATCAACCTTTTCTTCAGTTCTATGAAATATTCTTCACACACATCCATCTATTTAAAATTGAATCCCATGTTGGTATGCATGGTCATGGCCACTACTAGGGGATAAATATTTTGAATTAACCTCCTATAGTACCCTTATAACCAGAGAAAAATCCATATCTATAACACATTCCTCATCCACTCCCCTTATACGAATGCATCATGCATCTTTGTATCAATTTATTTTCCCACTAGTGAAATAACATTCCTAAGAAGGTGAACCTATTGTATCCAAAAGTGACACTTTGAATACGTGTTTTAAATATGATGTGATCAAACTATAATAAACATAATATCTAGGTGACTAGAAATTGATTCTAACATCTTGGAATATATAAGAATGTCATAGATGAACATAATAATGATGGAGTCCAAGTATTGGTGAATGAATTTGTTTTTTGGGCTATGAAAATTTCTTAATCATTATTCATAACAAGAGTAATAATAATAAACTCATAAATCCCATAACTACTACGAAAATATATCAATATCTCTTCCTTTATAACCCAAAGCTTACGGTCTCCATAATGTAGATCAATTTTAGAAAAAAACTTATATCCTCTCAATTGATCGAATAAGTTTTCAATTCTAGGAAACTGATACAAGTTATTCATAGTGATCTGGCTTAAAGTTTGATATTACAAACAAATCCAAACACTACCATACACCCCTTAGTGAACTAAATTGAAGTACCCCAATGGGAAGTGATCAGTTTTAGAAATCCATTAACCTCAAGATCATCCAGCTTCACCTTTAGTTATTTCAACTTAGTTGGTTCTATGTGGTATGATAGAATTGTATGGGCCTTGAAACGACCACTTGCTTGATCTCAAACTCAACTACCATATATGGAATCAATCTTAATAAAAAATACCGAAAGATGTCATGGTATATGTCTTAATCTAGAGGTAAAGAGGATATAGTCATCATCTGATCCACTGTACGGATCATAATAGCCACCTATACCAAAGATAATTATCTTTGATGAGGTTCTGGTCCCATTATGTATGCCTCAGCGTCTTATTCACCAGTCAACATGAACTTCCCCTCCTTGGGGGATGAAAAGTTCACTAATATATTATAGTTTTTGATGTGTTCATGGTAACTATTTTTCTAGTCTATCCCTAGAATCACCTAAAAACCTATGATCTAGAGAATTTTGAAGCTCCAAACATGATCAGAGATAATAACCACCATTGGAAAATATGGAGAGTTATGAAGATGATCCACTTTCATTACCATTGGTGTATCGATAGAAAACAACCTAGAATATAATTTAACTAGTAAATCTAAACAAAAAACTACTTGAGATGATATAAATGAATGGGATCCTACTATGTCAAAGAAAGAAACAAATAAAGTAGAATAAATCTAGACCATACCTTTGACCATTTAGGGTACCTATCCACTATCACTGAAATCCTTATTATATGTATAAGCCCTACTAGACACCACTCCATGACACACTAGGGGATCATGAGTCTCCTAATTTACTGACCATTTCTAGGTTTGTACCATCTACTGAGGTCATGTTCCTACTCTTACTATACCCATCCATAAATAATAGTCATAAAACCACTTCAAATTTCCTTTATTTCAACACTAGTGAATAGTCTTGAAGGAATAAGTACAATTCTTGAGAAAGTGTCTCTTCCTCCCACTTTTACAGAACATAGTAGAGTTATTTCCCATAAAAATTGTTTAAGAACCTATGATCTTTTCTGAATAATGGTAACCAACCTAGAATCTATGCATTGAATTCCTGTTATTTTTCTATAAATATAAAATTTGGATTTTACTAGAGAAATTACCTATCATGACATTAATAACTAGGAGAAGACCTGTAACCCTGTCTTACTCAAATCCCTTCTCGATCATCAGTATCTTACAAATCACCATAGAATAGGTTGTTTGATTGAAGTTCCTAACCTATTATTTCAATTTTGGGTGAAGGCTAATCTCAAAATTTATATCATTATACACTTACTTAACCAAAAAAGATGTGAAAAGTGAACCATATTTATGAAACATGCGGAATAGGGGGAAACTGTAATCATCCCCAACTAGATTTCCATGAACTCCTAAACACAATACAACTTATGTTCATCAAAGAATAACTCTTTGAAGAAAAGTACCTTAATGGTCTCCCAAGTCATCCCTTCCTACCTACCACCCTACAACATGATATCCCACCATAATCCAGTTGGAAATTAATGCATAAAGGCTGAAATCTTAACCTTTTTATCTTATGGGGTCTCTACCAATTAAAAAATCCTCTTAACGAACTATATATATTCCTTCACACCTTGAGATCCTCTAGTGCCCTAGAAATATAGGAGGATACTGGAGTTGGATGTCATAATAATAATTGACCATTATTAGCCTAACCACACAGGATCCCCTAAAATAAACATGAAATAGTAAAAATAGTCCCAGATGGGCTGATTCTACTACTTGACCCACTGATGAAATTGAGGTAACATGAACAGTTGAATCCTCCTACATAACAGGGGTGAAACTATCTATAGAAGATTTATGTGAGGATGAATTAATTTAAATACCATAACAAATCATAGAGAAATCCAAAACATTAAACAATTGTAACTGATATCAACAATAGGAACACTCAAGTGTTCACAACAGGGATCAACCTAAGAGGATACCCACAAAAAAAAATCATAACCCTTAACACTACCCATAAACCAAGACAAGTCTCTAGTACCTACACATTAGTCACAAACACATATATACACTCTTGCATAGGAAACAAAAATTCCAAATAAAATAATACAAGACATAATACACCCAATCAAATATCACAATTTTAACTGGAAGCTTATTTTTTGGGCCCCATCTAATACAAGCAGCATATATATAACATGTGATCCTATGTGATTAACATTAAGCATGAATGTGAACCAAATACCAAAAATCAGTACATAAAAATCATGCACATCACCCAAGGTAAATTTAATCAATCGTAAAAACAAAAAACAAGAGAGAAAAAATTCCACGTTCATGGTAACTTGGAGGTCCACTATACAGTACTAGCTAGGAATTGACATTGTTCCCCTAACTGAGTCCCAACCATCCTAAATTCTGTATACCCTATCCCAAATAAAGGAAAAGAGAAGAGATAAGTTAGTAAAATTGGAGATATTTTACCATTTTTTAACACCCATAAACAAACCATTAATTCTAAATCAGAGTTCAACAAGACCTCATGCATGCCTCCCAATATGTATGAGGCAACTTTCCAGTGGATAGGGCCTATAGAACACCATGGGGAGATTATACCTTCAGTACCTAGTGAACATCATAGCACAATAATGGAAGTAATAAAAATAAAAAAAAATAATGAAAAAAATCAATTACTATCAGCGTAACACCCTAAGAATTTAAGATATCTTTTTCTTCAAATAAATTATATTTCTTTGATAGCTTATGATACATGAAACCCTGAGTCTAAATAAACCACAATATTGTACACCTTTATTACCTAGCCATTAATTTGGTAGACTGAATATCAATAAACACATTTTGAAAAAAATTATGTATTAGTTTTAAATAAATAAAATATATTCATAAATAAGTACTCAATTTTTTGTTAACTCATTATATGGTTTAAAATACATTTTTTTTCTCAGAAAAGTGTTTTATAATTTTTTAAAAGAAAATAATATAATTTTTTTTTTCTAATATTAGAAAATTTATTAGAAAAAATGAACTCCATTTTTTAAATTATCATGTCATAATAATCTTACAGTGAATGTTTGATAATTTTGTGAAAGGATTTATTTTTTCACTGAATAGTGGAAAATACTAATTTTTATTGTAAACTAATTTTTTGTTTCAAAAATTTATAAAGTTACATTTTTTTAAATTATTTTGAAACTAAAATTAGTTCATTTATATAATTAATAAACTAATTAATTTCTTTTTTAATAAATTTATGTTGGATTTTTGTATAAAACCCTTTTAAACTTCATAAAACATTTTTTTCTGGAAAAAAACTTTTCTTCACATTTTAAGGTTTAATTTTAAAATAAATTACACCACTTATATGAGTTGAAACTAAAAAAATCAATTCCATATTTTTAATAATTATTATTAAATTTGGAAAATATGACCATTTTATTTTTAGTCATTATGCTTAATAACCTTGGTAAATATTTTTACCTCATTTAGGGTGAAATAGGGAAAACATGGTTAAAACATTGGGATGAGGATTTAAAATTTATATAATGCTTTATTTTATACCATTTTATTAATGGGGTTCATCCATAATCATTTATTTTTTTAAAATATATAAACTTGGTGCCATTTTTATTTTATTATGACCTTTATATTTTGTTAATAAAATGATAAATACAAAATGTCACTCTCTTAACTTTAATATCCCTCAATTTTGTTACATAAGGATAAATGTGGATAAATTAAACTATAATTGTTTATTTTAAATATAATTTTCTTCATCATAGTATTTTTTTTATATATTTTAGTGATTGAATAAGTACCTTAAATTATTACACAACACAGATACATTATTTATTCAATTAATATAAAAATGAAATAAATAATTTTGAAAATATTAAAAGTAGTACAATTTGGATGAATTATTATGTTACCATAGTTATTTAGATAAATATATCTTGTTACGGACGTTTTAAAGGTTTATATTTAAATTAAATGACTATATTGATGAATTTAAAATAAAATAAAATGAATACTTTATTAAATGATAATAATTATATTTTATAATAAAAAATATTTTATTAAATGATTTAAAATTCACAACAATACCATATTCATCTAATTAAATTTTATATGGTTGAATATATAAATAATTATATAGTTATGTGTCACTTTTAGTTTTATGATAACATTAGTGACCCTTAAAAAGTAAAAAACTTTGATATTGTGATAATTGTCACAAGGGTTAACATTGGGTGGGGGTGGGGGGAGGGGTTAAAACTAAGAGATAAGGGGGAAAAATCACCTAAAATTGTCCAAATTTTATTAGATGAGATTATTTATAATTATTGTAATCCTTAAGTATAAATATTTCAATTTTTAGTCACTTTTTTATAAAAGTAAAAATATATTAATTTAATACTTTAAGTAATTCCAAGAGTGCCCCTCCCCTCACTTTTTAAAGGGAAGCTATTTTCTATTCCTATCATCTTTTGAGCCTAATATCTCATAAAATACTTACCATAATAATTTCATAACTTCCTTTAAAAAATAATATAGATTTTATTATTTCAAAATGGTCATCCTTTTTGGGATTAAGGTGTAATCCAAATAGGTTTCTCAATAATGTGGTAAAACTCTTAACTGAGTGTTTTCAATATTATTCATTATTATAACTCATATAAATCCATTGTATAAATTATAAAAAAATTAACTAATTATATTAAATATAATAAATTATTATTATAATGATTTAACAACCATTATCCCCTTTCTTTCTATCCTATAGAATGAAAAAACATTTTTCTTGCCTATGTATGACTTACCGTCTCCACATAGCGGTGTAATTAATTTTTCATCACAACTTTACTTGGTTGATTATAATGATGAGTTTAATTGATATATATATTATTTATGATATTATTATTTTTATATAATGGTTTATTATTATTTAAATTTAATTCTTTTGATCTATCAAAAAATGGAAACAACCTTTATGCACACGTATGACCTACCATCTCCATGACTGACGTAATTCATTTTTATACCTCTTATTTTATGGATAAATCAATATATATATATATATAATGAATATATATGATATTTATATCATAGTTAATGTATTTTACTTCGGGCCATTCGGGAAAAAAATCATAGTTAACATTTTGGAGATTTTGGAACCATGACCAAAGAACAAGGAATAAAACTACAAAACTGAAACGTCCAAGAAAAATGAAATAGTTAACACCTAGAATTGAAAATTTTAAAGCGAAATTATTAATAAATATGTGTTTAATTAGATCATACATGATATTATAAATATTTAAATGATTTTGGTATAGATTTAAAATAAATTTATATTTATTATATAGGAGGTTAGAGTGATTTCGAAGAAAGTGGGACTTGAGGTAAGGGATTTATGTTACAATCACATTATTTATTAGGAGTGTTTATGATTAAGTTTACAATGATAATATTTCATGAACTATCTCTTAGTAATCACATGAATTTTCTTCTCTTAGGTTTATTTTTGTTCATTAAATTTTTTTCCTTTCATTTTCTTATCATTAAGTACTTAAGATATTGAAAGAATATTTTTATGAAAAGTTGAATTTATTTCTCTTTTTGGTTGAAAAATAATTTTTCTTCTATATCAATGTTTTCTAATTTTTTTTAAAATAATTTATACTTTTATTGTTTAAATTTATATTTAACCATGATTTAATTTTTACAAAATGGTTTAAAATGAATCTTCTTGTATTTTTTTTGATGAGTTACTTTTAAATTTTCAATGATAATTTGAAAGGAATATTTATTTTTACATAAATGGAATGAACGTAATTTCCCACCATCATGACCATTCAATGATTTAATTATTCATTTAAAAATTTCAAGGTTATTTTTGAAGGAATTGTTTCTTTTACATTTTGGAAATTTTTTATATTTTAAATAATCGATATCTAAGAGAAAATAGTATTTTCCTCAAGAAATGTTCCAAGTGATATTTTAAAGGAATTTTCATATTAAATTACATTTTTTTATGTTACTTAAGATTTAATGAGGATATGATCCAATGATACCATTATTAAAGTTTTTATATATGGTTTATTAATATGATAACAATATGTTTAAAAAACCCATTTATTTTCATAGGTTATTCTATGATGAAATGTGTCAATGTTTATGAAACCAATTTCCTTTCCTAGATTTATGACATTATGAATGTTTTATGATATTTTGGAACACATATGTATGATTTTAATTATATGACATGTTGGGGAAAAAATTATATAGCAGTCCAATTCATTGGATATAGATGGATATATCATGAGATAATAAGGACTAGAATGGGGAGTTAACCTAGTTCAGTACGGGAATCTGTCCACTATGATAGTCTTATAAGTGAAATTTGACTAAGGATAGAATAGAAGGAGGAGTGAAAAAAATCCATCATGACAGTCTTGTAAATGATAGAGTAAGGAAATGATTTTTTATACTTATGTTTACGCCACAAACTTATATATTATTCCAATTTTATTCTATCATGGATAAGGTTATTTTATTAATTTATGATTAATTCCATAAGAATAGATAAAATTGATTATATGAATCTTTATTGTGTTCAATAATATATCGTTTTTGGTTTTTGAAACTTACTCAAATGTTAACATACACTGTTTCTCATGTTATGCTTAAATGATCATTGATGAATCCCTTATATACACTTACTGAGAATTTGATCTTACCCTTTATTATATATCCCTTCCCAAGGACATGAAAAAGGATTTTAAGTATGATATGTTTAAGAAGGATGAAAGTTCTGAAGAAATAAGTGGGAGATGATTTAGATATCTTATGATTTTTTTATGTATCAATATTCCCAAAGGCAATAAACTTATACGATTCTAGCATGGTTTGTAACCTTATGTTTTGAAAATTATTCAAATAAGATGTAATATTTCTATATGAGTACAAGATGTTGCTATAGTTGGTATCAGATCAATGTTTAGTTATCTTTGGAAACTAGGATGAGAAAAATTTAGTGATATCCCTTAGGATAATCCTATGCATTGGAGAATGTATTAAGTTATAGTAAATAAAGGAGTGTGGTTTTCCTAGAAAAACATATATGTCTAGATACTATAAGTGGATTTGGTTTTAATATCGATTCATTTAGGGGTAATAACCCTAAAGTGAGTTGGTTGAGTATATGTCAACTATCACTCTAGTGGATGGTGAATACACCCTTTCTGTACAATTTGTTTTACACTCCGGGGGGATATGCTTGAGTTAATTCACATTTTATCTATGACCCATTATTAAGGATTTGAATAGATTATTATCATGGCTGAACTAGTTTAAACATAAGGTTTCATATATTTAAAATAAGTTTTCATTATTTAATCTTTCTATGAATTATTTTTCATGATTATATGATGGATCACTATTATTAACTATTCTTAACGACCATGGAAACCATTTTGGTTTTAGTTTGGGATTTAACATTAAACGATGAAGTTGAGGTGGTGATAGGTATACTCAAATATTGATGTATCTTATTTTATCTTATCCATATAAATTATTTTATTTCATTAAAAGTATCTAAGAATTATAATTTTCATCCTTAATGATTAAATATTGATTTAGTGGTGAAAAATACTAATGGTATGATGATCACATATAAAATATACAATTCTTATTCTATTGAATTTTTTGGGAATATACTTCTTTAAGATCTTATTATTAAACCTGTAACGGAACTTGAAATTATTTTGGGTATGGATTAGATTTATTAATATAAAACCCATATCAACTTCCAAGGAAGGAAAGTTGTGTTTAATATTATAAAACAACCTATGATCATATATTAGTGTGATGATGAATTTTAACTTTAAATGGGAATTGCATCCATTTTATGGGTCATGATTCCTATTCTAAATGGGTATTTATCTTAGATGGTTGGGGAACAAATAAACATTGAATATATTCCTATTATATTAGATTTTTTTGGTGTTTTTTGAAAATAGTTTCCTGGTATTCCTCAAATTCATGAAGTTGAGTTTTCAAAGGAAAATATACCTAGTGATACACCTATTTCAATGAATCCATATATAATGGCCCATATTAAGCTACAATAAATTAAGAAGAAACTCTATGAAAATTTTAACAGGGAATAAATTTGGTGAATTGCATCACCTTGGGGTAAAACTATTCTTTTTGTTAATAAGAATAATGGGCCAATGTATATTTGAATTGATTATCAGGAACATAACAATATCACTATCAAGAAAAAGTGTCCTCTACCCAACATCAATGGTTTTTTGATTAATTATGATGAGATCAATAATTTTTCAAGATTGAACTTCATTATGGATATCATCAATTGAGATTTAATAAGGTGGATATACCCAAGAATTTTTTTTGTATGAGGTATAGAACCTATGAATTTATCGTGATTCCATTTGGTCTTACAAATTCCCATGCTATCTTCACGGATTTAATGAATAGAGACTTTAGAGATTACCTCGATTAGTTTATTGTAGTCATTATAGATAATATTCATATATCCCAAGATAAAGTAAGAGAATAAATATCACTTGATTATTCTACTAAAGAACTTGAGGAAGGACAAGCTATATGACAAATTTACCAAGTGTGAATTTTGGATAAAGAAATTTTCATTTTTGGTTCATATAATCTAATGTGAGGGTATATTGGTAGTTCCATCAGTTGGAAAAGTAATTGAACAATGGAAAAAAACCCCTATGATTTAGATCCACAATTTTCTTGGTTTTAATAGAAATTATCAAGGAATTTTGAATAATTTCTCATGAACATATAATAAACTCACCAAGTTAACTTGGAAGAGACCTTAGATAGAATAATGTGGGGAAAATTTATAGGTTTTGAGGATATGGCTGGTCATTAAACATGTTCTTCCACTACCATTCATTTGATAGTGGTATGAAATCTATAATGATTCATCAAATAAGAGACTATGATGTGTCCTCATACAAAATGGTATGGTTATATATTATGCTTCATGATGAATGGATGTTCGTGATCTAATTTACCAAACTCACGATTTGGAGTTAGATGCGGTAAATTTTTTAATTAAAGATATGGAGGAATTATATTTATGGATAAAGATGTAATATATATACTTATAATAAAATATTAAAATATATATTCACTAAAGAAAAGTTGAATATGTTCCATAGAATATGGTTAGAATTGATTAAATATTATGACTGGTCAATACATTACCACCATAGGAAAGAGAACATGGTGGTAGATGCTCTGAGTCAAAAGGATCATGCTAGCTTATCTATGATGAAGATCACAAAAGATCCAATATTTCTAGATTTTTAAAGTATGCATCTATAATTCTTGATGGAAGGGTAGAAATATTATCTTTCTCAAATGAGTATTCAAACATATATCCATGTAAATATTAAATAGGCACATAACTAATTTGTAGAGCTACAAAAGGTGATGATAAATGTTTCTAAGTTAAAATTGGATTATGATGGAATCCTAACATTCATAATATGTGTATGTATCCTGTTAATAACAGACAATAAGAATGTGCTATTGGAAGAAGATTATAGTTCACCATTCTCTATTCATCATGGATGTTTGAATATGCATAGAGATCTGAAAGAGTATTTCTAGTGGGACAACATGAAAATAGATATTTTAGTGTATGTATGTTAGATCTTAGTATGTAAACAAGTTAAGGTTGAGATATAGAGATATAAAGGTTTTTTATAACCATTATGTATAACAAAATGGAAATGGGAAACATCACCATGGATTCTGTCACTAGAATCCCCAAAATATCAACAGACTATAATACTATTTGGGTTATGTTTGATCACCTTATAAAGTCAGCACACATTATTATTATCAAAAAAGAAATTATCTCTTGATCATAAATCTAAAATATACATTAAGTAAGTGGTGAATTTTCATGGATTACCACATTCTATTATATCTAATAAATATTAGTTGTTTAATTCAATGTTTTGGTGAAGTCTTTAGAAAGATCTGGATTTAGAGTTTTGTTTTAGTACTTCTTACCGTCCTCAGATAGATAGAAAGTTTGAGAGAACCATTAAAACCCTAAATTAAATGAGGAAATCTTGTTCTATAGATTTTGATGGTAGTTGGGATCAATTCCATCCTCTAGTATTATTTTCTAACAATAATATATTTCAATCAAACATTCATATTTCTCCCTATGAATTCCTATATAAATGAAATTGAAAAACTTCAATATGTTGGGATTAATTTGGTGAAAAAAGATATTAAGACTTGATCAGGTTGTATAAATAAAAAATAGTGTCAGATCTATTTAGAAGCATATATGAGTAGCTCTTAGTTGATGAAAAATTATAATAAAAATCATTAGAAAAATATGGAATTTAATGTTGGTGAGATTGTATTCTAGTCAATTTATCCATGGAAAGATGTTAAGATATTTATAAAGAAGGTAAATATGATCCCTAGGTATATTGGAACTTTCTAGATTATTGATCTATTATGGATTATAGTTTATCACTTGGTGCTTCCATTGAACCTATCTCAAGTTTATGTGGTGTTCCATGTATCTCTCTTGATGAAATAAAAACATGATCCTTAATATTTACTAAACTCAAGGGTTGTATTATTGGAGCATGAATATTTCCTATAAAAAATGGTATAAATCTTGGATTGTAGTGACAAATTTATATGGAATAAGACTACTCGACTCATTAAAGTTATCTAGAGGAATCATAAATTCGAATAAGATACTTGGGAACCCAAGGATGTGATGAAACCAAGATATCATTTTTTTTATAAAAGAGTGACATAATTTAGAGTGATTAATTTTTTGGGGGATCATATAATGTAACACCCAGAGATTTTATGATAAGTTACCCTTTAAATAATTTTTAATTATATGATAGCTTATGACACACATAACCTATAGTATAAATGAAAATAATAAAATACAAAAGTATATCTTATTCATTTAATTGGTGGACTGAATAGGAATAATTTTTTTTGAAAATATATATATAATTTTTATATATAAAAAATATATTCATAAATAAGTACTTAATTTGTAGTAAAGTCCTAATATGATTTAAAAATGCATTTTCTCCTCAAAAATAGTTATTATTATTTATTTGAAAATACATTATAATTAATTTCTACCACTTTTAGAAAATTTATTTTAAAAAAGAACTTTCTTTTTATAATAATAATTTAATAAATATCTTAGAGTGGATTTTTAATAATTTTGTGAAAAGATTGATTTTTTCGATGAATAGTAAAAAATACTTATTTTTATCAAAAACTATATTTTCATTTTAATCATTTACAACATTAAATTTTGTTTTATTTTTTTTAAATGTGAAATTAGTTAAATCATATTATTAATAATCTAATTATTTTCATTTGAATAAATTTTATGTTTTATTCTTGAAAAAAACTAATTATACTTCAGAAAACACTTTTTCTGGAAAAATTCTTTTTGTTGTGATTTTTATGTTTGATTTTAAATTAAATTCAAGAAAATTACATAAATAGAATCATGAAAAATTGATTCCACATTTCTAATCAGGATTATAAATTTTTTAAATTGATCACTTTTATTTTTTGTCACTATGGATTGTAACCTTGGTAAATATTTGTAACCTCAATACATATAAAATAGGTAAAACAGGGTTAAAAATTTTCATAGGGATTTAAAATTTATTTAATTTTTTAAATTTTCATATTGTATTAGTTTAGTTTAGATATACTAATCCATGAATCTAAAATATAGTAACTAGGTACCATTTTTCTTTGATTATGTCGTTTATATTATTTTAATAAAATGATAAATAAAAAATGCCAGTCTCTAGAATTTAATTTATCTAAAATTTTCACATAAGGATAAAAGTGGATAATTTTGTTATAAAGTATTATTTAAATTTTTTTTATCATATTAACTTTTTTTTTAATTTTTAGTGATTGGATAATTATTTTACATTCTTACACAACAATGATAAAGTATTTCTTTGATTAATAGAAAAATAAAATAAATGATAATTTTTTTGGGATTTATTATTCTCCATGAATTTTTTAGATAAATATAAAATATTAGGGATTTTTTTTTGGGGTTTTAATTTAATTTTATGACCATGTTGATGACTTTAAATTCAAAGTAAATGAACAGTTCCAAAAATGACATTAATGATATTTTATAAAAAAAATATTTTTTAAAATGATTTAAAATCCATAAAAATACCTTATTTGAATTATTTAATGGTATATTGTTGAAAATATAAACCATGTTCCATTTATGAGTCAATTTTTCTTTTTATGGATACATTCTTTCCACTTAAATATTAAAAAACTTCGATATTTTTGTAATTTTCAAAAGGGTTAATGGGGAGTTAAAACAAAGAGATAAGGGTGAAAAAATCACCTAAACTTGTCCATCTTTTATTGTATGAATTTAATAAATATATATGTTAATTATGATATTATTAATATCCTCTTAATTTTAATTACTATTTACCTTTATTTCATTTCATTTGTCAAAAAATGAAAAAAAATTCTTGCGTACGCACGACATATAATCTCCATGAACGATGTATTTTTTTTCTATATTTAAATTTAACAGATGAATATATATATATATATAATTAATTTATATTATATTTATATCATTGTTAAAATTATGTAGATGATGTATCCATGATCAAATTATAAGGACTCTAACTATAGAACCCAAACTTCCATATAAAATAAAACAGTTTACACCTGTGAAGGATGATTTTAATAAAAAAATTTCAAAAATGGATGTTTAAATGTTATAAGTTGATAATATAATATATTATTAGTATTTAATTTTTTTATCATTATATTATAATAAATTTAAATTTATTATATAGTATGTTAGCTCACTTTAGAAGCTTCTAGAATTTGTGGTGAGGGATTTATGTTACAAAATCAATGTTTATTGTGATTGGTTATGATTAATCTTACAATGGAGAAATTTTATGACCTATATCTCAAGAATCACATGAATTTTATTGTACTTTTGTTATTTATAGTGATTACATGTTTTCATTTCATTTTTTCTCTCTTTAAGTACTCTAGATACTGAAATAATATTTTTATGGAAAAAAACATTATTTCCATCTATAGTAAAAAATCCATTATCTTTTATGTTGATGTATTTTAAATATCTTCAAGAGATTTTTTTCATTTTATATTATGACTGTTTAAATTCATTTTTACCCTTGTTTTACTTTTTAATTTTTTTAAAAATTAATCTTCTTATCATTTCTCGATTGATGGACTTTTTACTTTTTACTAAAAAAGTGAAAGGAATCCTTATTTTTAAATACATGATATGAATGATATATCCCACCATCATGACCACTCATGATTTTAATATCCCTTTAAAAGCTTACAATTTAATTTTCAAAGAATTTTTTTCTTTAATATTTATGAAATTATTAAATTTTAAATAAGTGATTTTAATATTAAAAGAGTATTTTCCTCAAGAAACATTACAAGTGATATTTTAAAGGAATGTCTTAACATAAGATAAAATATTTTGATATTACTTAAGATTTACTATGGATATTATCCAATGATACTATCCTAATTCTTTATTTATATTTTTATGATTATGATAACAAGATATTTATGAAACCTTTTTATATTCCATAGGTTATGCAATAATGAAATGTTGAAATGTTTATGAAAAAAATTTCATTTATAGGGATGATTATTTAGGAATGTTTTATGACATTTTTACACACATATGCATGATTTTCATTATATTACAGGTGTGCCCATAGTTAGACGTCTCTCCAATTTATTGGGTAAAATGGGTATATCATGATATAATAAGGACTATAATGAGGAGTGAACGCAATTCAGTAAGGGACTCTGCCACTACAAAAGACTTGTTAGTGAATATTGAATAAGGATATGATGGAATGTGGAGTGAACCTAAACCACTATGATAGCATTGTAAATAATCCCTGACAAATGAAATTATTTTCTATGATTATATGTAGGCCAAAAACTTATGAATTATGTTAATGTTATGATCTCATATATAATTTTATTTAATTCCTTTAAGATTCATGTCCTACAAACTCCCTAGATTTATTCTATGAATCATGATTATGATCTATGATATGTTGGGTATGGTTTTAAATCTTTATGAACATTTATTATACCCTTATGCTCATGCTATTCTTAAATACTAATTGATATCTTCCTTTTCTACCCCCACTTAGCATCTAACCTATCCTTTTTCTAATGATTCCATTCCCCAGTATATGAAGAAATATTTTAAGTATGATATTTATTAGAAGGGTGATTGTTATGAATAAATAAGTGGGATATGGCATAGATCTCTTAAGAACAAGTTTTTACATATCTGAGTTTCCAAAGGTTATAAACCTATATAATTCCGGTGTGGATCATAATGTTTTTTATTGAATATTAATATATTAAGATGTAATGTGTGCATATGGAAGTTATGGGTCACTATAATCTGAGTAACAATGTATAAAAATAAACCATACCATACAGTAAGAATATGGAATGTTATATAGATTAATCAAAAAATAAAAAAAGTATCCAAAGTATGAGGTAATGTAGTAAATATTAGTAGTAGAAGACATCCATTATGATATCTATACAAAAACATCTAAATCCCCATCCTAACCTACTAAACCATCCCACCAATTCATAAAATCTACAATCTCCCTAAAATTCCTGAGTAGGGTGTGAGTACAATACTCAGTAGGACACCAACAACTACCCTTAAACACAACTGTATAAGATATGCAGGTTCACACCATGAAAGTAAAAAAATATATGTAGTAGGTATATCGCCTATTAAAAATAAATATGTTGGGTCTTCGAAGTCTAACTCAACTTTCTTCAACCCCCTACCAGAAATAATTTCAATAGAATCTCAACACATCTGTCTCGTGTGGATAATCCCAATTTTTTTTTGACACATACCCCTCAACTGGATTGTCTAGTACATGCTGATTGACTTTATAAACTCTCCCTATTATGGTATAGTCCAATAGACATAACCTAAACACAAAATTAAAAAATATAGAAGAACAAAACATATATATAATACCAGATATGACTGATCAATCATTACATCCAATAAAGTGAGTATCCTAATAATCAAAATCCGTATGAACTAAAAGTAAGAAATAATGTGATCAAGAAGAAACATAGGACTCATGAGACTACATAAACACATCAACAATCATTAAAATAACCCATATAAAATACAAGCTAAAGTTGAGGGCTTCCTACCTTTTGTGATACAATAATTCAGAAGAAAGGGTTACCGTTAAATTAAAAAATATCCACTAAATTGAATAACTATCCCAAAATTGAAATTATTTAAATTACTAGGGTTAATTATTGGAATAAATAAAAACCTAAAGTTAGGTCAAGGTCAAATATACCCATGAAGATCGGCTTCCATCAACGACCTTAGTCTAAAGGATATATAGATTCCAATTCTATCAATCTGGGGTTTGATTCTATCAAAAGTCCAAAAATACAATTTTAGATTATAAAAAATACTCAAAATAAATAAATAAACTTATAATCTAATAATATTTGATCATATAGTAGTGAGGTAGACCAATTTATAATGGAGAATAACTCATCAGTTGAAGAACACTAGATTTATCCATTGTTTTTATGTCAAAAAGAGGAGTTTTAAGGGGCGGCGAGAACTCTAAATCACTAAGGGAGGTATCCTATGTTGATAGAAATTGAGAGATTAAGGAATAATGGAAAAAAAGAGAGGGTGGTCTGTTTTAGATGAAATTCCATATAAAGTGGTGGGCCTTACTAGACATCGAATAAAACCACAAAAAACCTGGTGGTCAATTGGTTGAGATGGTTATGGTTAAGAGCCCCTCTAGATTATTAGGGAATGTTAAGAATAAGAACATCTTATTAGGATCCACATAGGGGAGTTTATGTCCTTGAAATGACTGGTCATTGGGATTTATGCAGCTCAAGAAGCTACAACAAGTACCCTACCCATACCTCATCTAGGTTATGACCATTCAAATACATCTAATTCATCTCTAAACAATTAAAAACATGTTTAAAAGATAAATATCAAATAGAAATATTCATACCCAAAAAAGATGTGTCATAATGAGGTTGAAAAGGTAAGGATATATGCTTTCATTAGGTAAAATTTTATATTGTTTTAATAGAGAAGATGAAATTTCAATGTTATCTAAACCACATTAACCCATCAAGAATTTAGAATAAGAAATGTCCTAATTTCAAGATTCCATTGAGGGTGACACATAAGAACTCACTTTGGTCAGATTTGTTAGTTTTTATATTGGTTTGGGACTGTGGTGGTGGGAGTAGGGGCAACGTGGGAACCTCTATTTGCTGGATTCCATTTGAGTATGTTTTTTTGTTCTTTTAGGGTTTTATCCTTGGTTCACCCTTACTTTCCTCATGGTGGTTATCTTAGGGTTATTTCCCCTTATTTACCCCATGTTCTTGTTTTCTTTAGGGATTCTACTCTGATTTCCCCTTTCTCATTGCAAAGGGGTTCTTGCATCATGGTTTTTTTTACACTTTTATGAGTTTTCCTTTCATCAGCATGTTCGTCCACCCTTCCTTACCTCTCCTTCCTGCTCTGAATTATTTTTTCCTTGCTCCCTTCTCTTTTGGTGTGGTGCGATAATTACCAAGGAGGTTTTGGGATGTTTTTACACGGTTATGGGAGACGTGACTAGTGGTGTATGTTTTTGGTTCTTTGGGTTCTTACTGTGATGATGCTGGTGGTGATGGTTGGTGTCATCTCGGTGGAGCAACTTCATATTTTTGGTTATTATGGCCTTTGGTGATGGTGTATCATGATGATGATGAGGGTGTTCTAACCAATACCGTCTATGGTTTATGGTGATACTATATGGTGAGATAAAAGATTCTCAAGTCGGTGATTGGGGTTTACGGTGGACAGATATTTTCGACGATTTGATGATTGACCTCTTCAGTGTTAGAGTGTGTGTCTCAATGTGGTTTGGCTACTGAGGTAGTGATGACGGTTTGAATTTTTTTTTTTGTAATTTCACAATTTAAAATTGACTTTTTTTTCAATGGTGGAATGTGGAGTGAGCGACTTGGACGACATGGATGGATGACATGGATGGTGCTGGTGGTGCTTTGATTTTCTTTTTTGTGTAATTTTAATGTTGGATTTTGAACTTTGAATATGGTTTTTGAGGTTTGTTTTTAAGTATGATTTGGCAATGTTGTGGATCATTCTGTTCGGTTCCCACTTTTCTAAAATGTGGATTTTATAAAATATAAAAAAAGGATTAAAGTAGTAAATAAAAATAATTTATGACTCAAACTACTATAAATTTTCTAATATTTCCTACTTCTTTGACCATCAATTCATGATAATATACGAAATTCACAAAGAGTAATATTTTAATAAGTTAACTGATCTAATTTTTTCTTGAAAATTGATTGTGTTAATGAAAACATTCAAACACTTAAGTCAATGTGGAAATATCTAGATAAATCCATTACCTTTAGTGAATATTCCCTATAAATATAGGCTATTTGGATATGTAACAAAGATACCATCATCGTAATCTAGGGAATATATATTAAATAAGAGAATGGAGAATTTGGTTTCCTCCAAGACCAATAATTTTAGATAAATTTAATAAATCTTGATATATATTGCATTTACCATCACCATATTCCAATGTTGGTCTATTCAAATATAAAGTTTAAATTCCTCCTAAACTTGTACTCTTTAAAAGATATATGTAGGAAGGATATGTGATGAATTTACAATCACTATAAGACATGGTTATTCTATTCAGATATGAAGATTGAAATTAATCAATATAATGGAAATCCTGAATGGTTTTTTTCATGAGTATTTCAGTATTCAAAATGTCTTAAGTACCACAAAATTACAACTTTATGCATTCTGAACTAATTATTAAACTAATATGTGTGAGGTATAAGAATAGAGTATATATTTTTTCCTATGTTTATGACCCTAATGAGAATATATTGAATTATTCTAGGTCTGAATAATGGATCCTACAATATTTATGACTTTTTATTTTATCCTTAACTTTTTCCTAATACATGAAAGGGGATATTCTTAGTGGGATGGAACTGAGCTTCTTCTCAAGATACATTTTGTGTATTTTAAACTCGAAAATATTTATTTCTTTTCCTTGATCAAATGCATAATTGTTTTCCTAGGATATGCATGGTTCATACCTAGTGAGTGGAGACTCGTTTTCCTAGTTTTTCCTTTGCGGGTTTTCAAACTAATGAGTAACATGTCTCTTTCCATTGATAGTTTAAGGTTTTATAATCTAGAAAAAAGATGATGGTGTTTAAGTATAGATATATTTTGATTTAAATTTTTTTAGGATTAAGGTTATATAAATTTAACAAAAATATGAGATAGTCTATATATAAATAAGGGTCAGGTATACCTATTTTGAATTAAAACTAAATGCAAATACAGAAAACCTAAAGGATGAATGTATGTAGTTTAAGTTCTGGATTCTTGGACCAAATGTTTATAAGATTTATGGCCCCAAAAATTTCAATATAATATGGGTGAGGTTATTTTTTTTATATAGGAAAAAATGATCCATTGTGGATTGATGAGCCTTATTCTAACACAAAAAATCCAATAATGGGAATATGAATTTATTTTTTCATCAAAATTATTAGTTTAGAAAATCCGAGGTTGTTTATTTAGTGATAATGGAAATCTGAAAACTTTAAATGAATTAATAAGGGTACCATATTGGTATAGATGACTTCGAAGGGGGTTGTACATGGGTTAAGAACTTTGTTCTTGGAAAAATGAAGCTAATGTTAAAGGTTTTATAGCTTTAAACTATAATTAGGTTACATGTCTAGTGATAATGGAAGAATTTTACTAGTGTGAATGATGATCTCTACACCAATATTATAAATTGTATATAGAAAACAGTGAAATAATATTAAGATCATAGTTCTTAGTCAAAAAAGGTGAGGCATAACAACCTTACTAGGATCCAGAGATAGTGTGCTTCAACACCTATGAACAAGGAATGTAAATTATCTAATTCATAACTTGAGTTATCTAAATTAGGAATTAGTAAAATTAAACAATCATTCCGAGGATTACCATTGAATAAATTTAGTTATGGGTTCCAAGGTAGTATTGTTGAAGATACATGGGGTCATACAATCTTCTCCTTAAAATGATGCATGGCCCTGGTTGAGAGGAAATATATATATAATGGATATCATTACTTATAAGTGGGGTCCTTTTTAAAATAAGATACACTTGTTACCTAAGAATAATTTTTTTTGATTAAAATACATATGTTATGAAGTGTAGAATATGAGAATATTATATTCAGGAGGAAGTGGGAACACTCTTGTCCAAAGATAACAATGGTTGGTCTGTTATGGAGAATTGAGGGGGATTGGAAGTGGGTGGTGATTTGAAATAGGCCCTAATATATATAGTTTATACTTGAATATGTATCTAGTGGGAATAAGAACCATGATACACATATTTCATAAAAATGGTGTGGAAAATTATTGTCTCAGAATAGTATTAATAAAGATAATGATGATGTGAATTAGGAATCATGAGTTCTAGTATGCTATTGAAAATTGGGATATAAACTAAATTTGTGGTTGGATATAAGTTTGAATACCTATATTTCACTACTTATACTAAAGTAATAGGAATAAATCTACATTTTTTTTTTAAAATGATCTCCACATGAATCTGGATCATTTGTCAAGATTAACGTCTCAACTCGAATCACCAGGTCCGAGCCCAAATACCACATGACCTCAGGGGTTCCTCCTTGTATTCTATATATTACCGATTAATAGTGAGAGTCTAAGATATAACAACATGGAGACAACACCATAAATTAGAGTAAATAATAAAAAAACACAAAATGTAAATGATATAAAAATAGAGTACACAGAAGGAAAAAATGAAATCTATATAAATGAGATGCAATAATATACAGACTCAAATTTCAACAATACATCAGCTGATCACCCACTGGGCCAATCACAAGTATTAGATAAAAAAAAATAATGGTACTATAGGGTCTATAGTTCCAAGCCTCACCTCATCCTAGTTTTCAAACTCATAACGATCTATCCCACTATATGATCAAAAATGAGTCTCAACCCAACATATACATACAATAATTAATGACATATAAAGTACCCAAGTTCTATGGCAACTATAGTAGTGTGAAAGTATAAATCTAAAGGCACCACCCATATGGTTGTAGGACCGAACTAGTAAAATATAGTGTACATGCTTGTAATATGTGAAATAGAAAGTAACCACCCAATAAACAACTAGAAAAGCATAACATATAATCACTAATGTAGATGTAATAAATAGAACACCCATATACTGAGTGGTTGTGTACTTAGAAAGCCTCTTCGAACCCCAGCCATACCTGGTTTATCTCTAGGCCTAAGTTAATGTCCACTAGTAACTCGACACATCCCCTTCAATATAATTTTCCAAATAATGGAAAACACATCCCCTTGAGGAATATTCCAATGTATGCTGACTATTATGTATAACACATCCCCATCAGTGGGATAGTCCATGAATCCCACCATATAAGCTTAAATACAAGGATATGGGAACAACACATATGATACAAGATACAAATGAAAGCTTAATCATCATGTCATATATTACAAGTATGATAATCATTATAATCCCCATATAAGAAATATAATCATAGGTATTGTAAAGATAAAAACACACACCTCATGTGAACAATGAATCAACATGGTCTCACAAACTATTCACACACAAACATTTCATCAAGGAATTAACATGGTCATATGGGATATACAAACACACTAAATGTGATCAGGGAATCAACATGGTCTCATGGTCCACAAACACACCACATGTGATTATGTCATTGATATGGGATCATGGGAAACATGAAAACATCACATGTAAGTAACCAATAATAAGTTTAATGGTACACACACACAGAAACACCATGTGATCAAAAATCCACAAAGGCTCAACAATTAATGTAGATAGGAAATACATAACCATTCAAAGATCATCCATTGGTGAATAGGAAATAAGATAGCACACAAGGTCCAACATTTCCCTTCAAAAAATTTCAATTCATTAGGAATATTAATTTAATTAGTTAAGGCAGGGAATTCATTAACTAATTAATCATATATCTAGGTCTCCAACTTTAAATTGATTGTACAGTCAATTAAAGTGTATTATATTTTATTCATATTATAATTATTAATTTAGGATAATTTTCTCAAGGTGATGAACATTATATCACATTCCAATAAATGGTATATAATAATATTGGGTATGTTACACATGAAAACCAAACTTAAACATATCCAAATCCGTCCAAGTAAGGCCCAAAATCCTTTCATGAGTTTTCCAAGTCCCTTCAGCCTCCAACAATTTCCACAAGATTTAAATCATGCTAATAATTCCAATATAATTAATCATAACTAAATTATAATTAATTAAATGAATATATGACACTTATAACCAAGTTTAAAAGCATGAAAAGACAAATGACTCACTAGAATACACTTCCTAAATGGAGCCTCAACCAATCATCCATAAAAGGCTCATAACATGCGTCCAAATTCATTCTGAGAAAAATACCTTCCATGTGGTAGTATAAAAATGACCAATTTATTATTATTAAATTGGATCCCTTTAATAAAAGTAAAAAAGTTATGCAACTTAACCATAACTTTATCCAGTAGTTTTTATCCAATTCTGATGCACTCTCAGTTCTAAGATGAGAAAAATCATAAATCAATTCTGTGATATATTAGCCCAATCGACCTAATTGACCAAAAACTAAGGAAGATATAATAAACGGAAATAATTTTATTTAAACACCCATTAACAACACATCTTAATCACTAAAAGATATCATTTATCCATGTCGATCCCAATACCCATCATTATTAGATAATTTCACAAATATCTGGTGGAATTTTCAACGAATTCTCTATCCTAAATAATAAGGATCATCCATGATGAATGAAATAATTATTTTCCACTAAATAAGGAAGAAGGTGGCTAATATTGATTAAGAAAAAAGGTTGTTACATATATTCTCCATTGGTTTGCATCTCGGTCCACCCTGGATCAAAGATATCACGTGGAGAGAGGTTAAGAGGAGTCCACAACTGATCCTCCCTATAAAAGTCAAACTAGGTTAGGTTAAATCGAGGGGGGATCTGGTGGTAAAAAATGAAACTAATTAAACCCTCACCCTGTGTGCCCCACTAGCTTTCCGATTTGGGTCCATCGACTATCTGGTGCCCCACTAGCTGTAGGCTTAGCGATTGGCTGCTAAGACTTGTTGGGAAATTGGGCCACATCCCTCCCCATGGGCTTGGTGGTGGGGGCTACTAGCTAGCCGGTGCTGTTGCAATAGCCTAGTTGTTATATACTTTTATACTAAGAACCTAAGATTTTATTCAGATCCTAAACCTTTATTCAAGTATTAAAACCCATGTTAAGTGTTTTTAAAAAGGATCACCTCAGTTTGACACTGGGTTATCTGAATGATCCATCTACCAGATTAGAACCTCAAATTCACTCTAAATAACATAACTCATAGTGATTAAATTTACCACATAGGGGAAATGGAAGTGAAATGAATGATTATCTTGGTGTGATAAGGGAGTAAATATGACATGAATGAGGTCTCATCACCAAGATAAAATTTATTGGTTCCATAATAATACATGGAAATGAGAATAATTGGTATGAATATGGATATGATACACTAAGAGAGTTTGGATGAAAATGAAATTTTTTACTGGGTCTGAGATAAGTTATCAAGACCTCACTATATATCACATGTAAATAGGAATCAATATAAAAATAGTTCTTGATAGGGGTCTCTACATACATCTAGGTAATGCATTGGTGAAAATAAATTGGTTATTACTAGTATGGGGTGGTTTAAGAATCCCCAATGTAAAATAAAAGACCCCATAAACCAGGATGGATCATAGGATTAGATTGGATATTTTCTGCTTGGGAAAAAGATAAGAGATATTGGAATCACTATGAATCATGTGGTAACATGAATCAAGAAGTATATTGTTCTTAATAGGGGTATTTTTATTCTAGTTCAAGGTTATTACTAGAGTTAAGAAATATATTTATACCAAAGATAGGATATTCAGTTTTTGTTATATGGTGTCTCTATATGGTTAATGTAGATATCCCACCATAAACAAGGAAGGCCTACAAACTGATAGGGTTTATATAGAGTATAATATTGAGGTTGGGTCAGAGATAGGTGATGTAGATGTCATTACATATCTTGGGATAAATGGAATTTAGCCATAAATAGTACTTAGAATAACTCCACATAGATATTACTCACATGTAGGGTGATGAAATTATAACAAACCATATCATTATAGGTTGTGATATATGGAATTCATTTTTTCCCATAGAAGGGGTTATTTCATGAATTAGGACTTGAATTAGAATATCAAGAATTATAATATCACTAAAATATGTTTTTTAGGTGAGGATTGAGGACCAAGTGGTGATTTGGATGCTCAAGTGGGCATTGGAGTGGGATAGGGTTTCCCCAACCCTTTTCTGGTTTTGGGATGTAGTTTAATGTCATGCCATGACCCTTAAGTCACACCTAGATAAGGATATAGTGAGGGGAATCACAACGAGGATGTTTGGAGCCGTGATTGAAGGGAAAGAACATTGGGAATCATGTTGTGATATTAAAGATGTAACAACCTAAAGGTTTGGGTCTTAGATGGTGGTTACACATAAGGGTTTATCACACAAAAAATTGGAGGGATTATGCCATGATAATGTATGGACAAAGGGTTTGTCCCCTTGTCTTAGAGGTCGGTGGCACCGTGATCCCCATGTTTTCACCCAAACCAAACTTCTAGGATGTTTTATAAAGGGTTGGGATAATATTTTGGGGGTTTCTATATTATAAACCCCTTAATATTTATTCTTATTAAACGTGAAATCATGGAGGAATGACACACTCATATCTTCCCTATAACCCATTTAATATGATCAATTTAGTTATTTTTTATCACATGGATTTGAGTTTGGTTCCTCTCCTCCATTATTTATTTTTCTTGTATGCCCCTTTTTTATTTCTATTCATCTAGTAGGGTTTAAAAGAGTTTAATTCATCATATCATGGTGAAATGGTTACACTTTATTGGATTTCTTTGTGCATATTGTAGAGGTTTTTTATAAGGATGTGTTCAAGACACCATTCATCATTATCATTTTGTTTTTTTCCCCGACAAATTTCTTTATAGTTTTTGGTGATTTTGGGTGGAATTATCCATCAATTTAGGTGTTTAATTTGGTTATTTTATGTTGATTAGGAATTATTGAGTGTTCTAAGTGGATTAAAAATATTTTATAATGGTTTTGGTGTCATGAGGTCACCTTGTGATTTGGGTATTATTTTTTACTTTTTGGGATTTTTTTAAATGTTGGTTTTATTAATTTTATGATGTTTTTGATTGGGATAGGTTCTCTTAGACTCGAGGGATGTTAGTAAAAGGTTAGAATGGATTTATGGATCAACTATTGAGGTTGGTTGCATTTATTTTTCTGATTTTATTACTCATTTGGTGATTTTATGTTTTTATTACATTATTATTACTACTATAATCATGTTTCATGACTTATGTGGTTTCACAATAAATATTTTGACAGGATCACATTGGTCTAATTGTCAACATGAACTACATAAATTACTAAAGGGTTCAATGGTGTCACCTTGGTAAAATGAATCATGGTGGAACTATTTATGGATTTCTTGGTGGCATGAGTTTATTTTAAGGGGAAAGTGGTTTCATTTTTAAAATACACTTTTAAAAAGGCGTTTCTATTTAAATGGAATTATAATGGAAATATGATGATTTGAGAAGTTGGTTTTGAAATGGTATTTCAAAAAAAGTGATTTTAGAGAATGTTTTTATGATATTTTCACCATGGTTCTAATGTGATTAATATTACATGCACTAAATTTTGAAATTATTAATGATGGGGATTTTGACTCAGTTATTAAAGGAAATCCAAAAGGTCTTGGCTTGAGATTGTTTTTGTTCATTTTACCTTGTGAAGGTGATTCCCTATCTTTAAAATTTTGTAATATTTTTTTTGTTTAATGGTTGTGGTTTCCAAACATGTTATTTTTTCCATAATTGTGTTCTTTGGGAAATAAATTTTTTCTTTTGGTATTAAATCCCCGTTTGGGGGGTAGTGATTCACTTGACCAGTCTGGCCTGATGCTCCCGACTCCATTTGGTTAGATGTGTCAGTTTTTAGATGGGTTTGGGACTGTAGCAGTGGGAGTAGGATCATCGTAGGATTCTCTGTTCTTTTTCTTTAGGGTTTCATCTCCGCTTCACTATTTCGGATTTCCGTTACTTTTTTTCCCGTATTTAGGTTTTGTTCCTTCTTTCTTATTAGGGTTTCAGTCCCTTATTCTCCTTCCTCATTCCATGGTTGTTATGTGCTGTGATTCTGGTTATGTTGGGGTGTTTATATGGCCACATGGTCTTTATTTTGATTATGATTGTTCGATATCGTATTTTTTGGTGTGGTTGATGGTGATTGCTTGGTCCTAGCATGTTGTGGAGACCTTTTATGCTCATACTCTACTCTGGCCTCTGAGTCCACTGCTCCCTTCTAGGTCGGTCGGGGGCGATGGTCTCTAAGAGTTTTTGGGTTGTGTTGTGTGATGTGGATGGGGGTTCTAGGTGGCGTGGCCTGCGTTCAGGAGATGATGGGGCTTCTGTTTTTTGGGCGTTGTGGCGATGGTAATGGGCGGCTTCGGTGAAGAGACGAGGATAATGGAGATGTGGGATTCTTCATCTCGTCAATGGTGATTTTTAGTGGTGTAATGACAACGTTATTGAAGATGTTTCTTTCGGTTTTTACGGATCTTGTTCAGTGCTAATCAGTGAAGTTTGTTTTTTCTTATTGGATGCTTTATGGTGGCACGATGGTGTTCTCCAGTGGAGGGATGAAATCTGTAATTTTTTCATCGACAATGATGTTGGTGATTGAAGGGTTCTCTGATTGATCATGTCCTTGGTGCCGGTGGTGATGGGCGGCCTATAACGGTGGTGTACATATTCTATAATGGAAAACACATGCAATGTGAGCTCGGATGATGTGGGTGTCCCCCGGATTGAGGCCTCGGGTTTGGTGTTGGAGGTTTTGAATTTCAAATTTCATATATGTTTTGTAATTTTGTATCCTGTGGTGTTATTTTGGATCCTGTTGAGGTTACCTCTCTACCTCAATGTGACTTTTGAAAATAAAATAAAAATGGAATTTTCAGTTCAGAGTAAAAGGGTTGTGGGGAAATTTTAATTCTTAGACTTTCCCCGAGTGAGAGAGTAATATAAAGGACCACCAAAAGTGAGAGTGTATTGGTACACATTTTTTTGTTTAACCCTACCATAGAGATATGATAGTGGTTGATACTTGGTAAGATATGATTGAGGTTCAGAATGAGGCCTACCCTGAGTGAGAGGGCAGTGTCTAAAACATGGTATGATTCCATACCCAATACCTTTGGGTAGTGTCACAGACTTGGATGAAACCCTACACTATACCTTTGGGTTTTGTTTTTTACATAGTTAAACACCATACCATTAATATTTTGGTATGAGTAGTGTTTTTTAGAATAAGTTAATTCATTTTTTCCTTTCAATATGGAACTAAAGCAGGTATGACCAGGTGCCATTGTGGCCTGGTTATCACACATTAACATAAATTTTTCCATTTTTGTGAAATATTTTTTATGTTTTTGATGATTGTGTTTAATGAACATGATTTCACTCTTTAAATGTACAAAAATCACATATAATTTAACACAAAACAATCATTATTATTGAGGCATTGAAGATTCTTATTGGCTCATTGGACACACCCGTTATGAATATACATGACATGGGTTTAAATATATGTGTGTGGATATTCAAATTTTATATAAAGTCATATTTATCACTTGTATTTGGATATATATTTTAGTTATTAGTCTGTAGAGGTTGAGGATTTGGTAGAATAATTACATGAGTTGGTATGGAGGGAAATGTAGTTTGTTATTTATTATTTAGTATGTGTACTGGATAGTATGCGATTGTTTTATTATATGATGATTACATATTTTTAAAATTATATTATGTTTTGTATTAACTCATCATATAGATATATTTAATAGTTATACTATGGAAAATGAGGTTCCTCTAGGCACTTTTTTTGTGTACTGGTATTTTGGGGATATTTGTTATATAGATGGGTTATGCTCAATTTTTGATATATTCTTGTATGAAAATTGAGAATTTTTAGAAGGTTTAATATCCCCATAACTATTTTAGGAAATAAACATTATCTGACAACCTCTCATGCATGGGGAGTTGTTCCAAAGGACATGTAGTTTATTTTCTGAGATTTTGTTCGAGCAATTCAGGCCATAGTGTTACAAAATGACATTAGATCATGATTTATGATGGTATAATATTATTTTGAGGTGGATTTAGCTATCAAGACTCAAGAGGTAGAATAATCACATATTTTTTAATCATGACATCAGTGGAAACCCAAGTCTCCATGTTATGCACAATGTTATATCTAGGAACTCTAGGATGAGTGAGGTATTTGATTGAGAATACTGATGTGTGATGGTTGATGATTTAGACGAGTGCTAGATCTTTTCTAGGAGATCATGATTTTTTCATTAATCAATATAGTGTAATTTTTAGGGAATGGTACATGAACTTATAGGTGGTGGTTTTTGACACGTTCCCTCATTATAATCCACTATTAATTAAAGAAACTTATAATAAAATCATGTTTTTATCAATTAAATTATAAAGGGTGATTATATTAATATAGATTCGATGGTGTGTTTGGTTGATTGTGATTTTGATTATTTTCCCTACATAGGTAAATGATTTTGGGGATTTTGGAATTTTTAAAAATAATTTAATTATAAAAATAAAAATCATGATGTAGCCTTAAGTGTGTGCAATTAGTTTTTATAAGTTTTTTACTTTAAATTACTTGTGGATTTGGTGATTTCAAAATGGTTGGGATTTTTTCATTTTGAGAAAATATTAGGGAAAAACTTTTGAAATTGGATTTTAAATTGTTTTAAATATAGGATTGGGTTTTTGGAAAAAAAGGACCATCATGGATGATGATTTTAGTGATTTTTGTTTTAGTGAAATACCATTGGATGCCAAGAGATAATTTGTAAAATAGAGTGTGTTTTAGTGTGTGTAAAATGATTTGAGATGGATCTTGAAATAAAAAACTAGAAGTTTTGTAAACTAGGTTTCTTGGATTTTTAGTGACTTAGAATAGAGTGACCTGAATGCTTTAATTTATTACTCTGATTACATGCCATATTTTCTTGGAATGACTAAGTGAGGCTGTAAGGTATGAACTTGATTTGGTTTGATGGTTGGAAAAAGAAACCTCTGCTCGTGTAGAATGATTTTATTTTTTATTTTCAATGGTAGGATAGGAGAGGCCCATGTGTGGATTGTGTATTTAGCTAGTTTGATGTTGTTTTTTAGATATAAATATGCTTAGGATTGATAAATGGATGTGTATTCTTGTTTTTGATTATCTAAATGTGTTTTTTTTGGTTTGGACTACTTGAGGTAAGTTTTCGGTTGGTGATTCATATGGTGGGGATTTATATTAGAAGAAATAGATCATTGGTAGTAGAGTCTTATAGTGGGGGGAACTATATTCCTATGGGTGAATAGGTTATTTACACTTTAGTTTTTTTGGGATTTATGGGTGTAGTTTAACACCATCATTGTGTTTAGTAACCAATGTTTTGTGGATGCTTGAGTAAGATAAAAGTTAATAAGTCCATTAATTACACATGGTAATGGATGATATGTGAGCTATATAGATCTAATTTTTTGGTTTATAGTGGTTATGAAAAGGATAATACTATAGTGGGGAGTATAAAATTCATAATGGATATATTAATGTTAGTTAGATAGGGTGGTGGAATCCAAGAGTGAGTTGGAAACTAAAACATTAGTACTCATGGGAGGAGTAAGATGATGATTTCGGTAGGTCAAGGATCTAAACATGAAATTAAATAGAGTTTAAATATTAAAATCTGGTGTGTTCATTGGTTATTTTTATGAAACCTAAGGGGATCAGGGTTATCATGATTGAGATACATGGATATACGTTGGTGGGTGAGGTTGAGAATTTCCCAAAAGTGTCATCCAGAGAGGGTATGAATGATGTCATTGCATGTAATTGGATATAATAAGGTGGAAAACACATTGAGTAGATTTTTTAGGAGCTAATATAAGTGATTTTAGGATTTAACTGGGGTTTTTAGAGGAACACTAATGTAGTCGGTCATGGTGACTGGAGTTTTTAGGTGGAAGTGTGTTGGAAATTTTGAGATGGAATGTGACCTATTTGTCATTAGTAAGAGATCTTGGTTGTTCTAGATTTATGGTTTAAGGAATATTGTTTTTTATTAAGGATGATAAGTGTTATGGTGAGGCGTTTTTAATTACTCACATTGTTATGGTTTGTGAGATTTGGAGTTAAATTATTTTTTCCCTGGATAAGGGTTTGTTTCACAAATTGATACTTTTATTGGAATTTGAGTATTATAATATATCTAAAAGATGTTTTTGGATGAGAATCAGGGCCCGTGTGGTGATTTAGTTGTTTAGGTGGGCATTGGAGTAATTTCGGGGTTCCCATAACCCTTTACCAATTTTATGTTGTAGGACTAGATCGCATTGTTACAGCGATACACCAATGGTAATAACAACGAGGAAGTGTGGAGCTGAAAAGCAAGGGGAGGTGAAGAGGGAGTCATATAGTGATGGTGAAGAGGCCACACTATGAAGGGATATGCCTTAAATAGTGGTTCTTCCTAGGGGCGTGTTATAACATGACCAAAAGAGGTCATTCCATAATTAGATCTTGTTGAGGGGGTTGGCTTCTATGACTGAAGGGAAGTCATTATGTGAGCCCCATTTTCGTGATGTGACCAAACTACTAGGAATATTTTTAAAGGTAAAATATAATCTTTTGATGGTTTTTAAATTAATAAAACCACACGTTTCTTCTTCTTTCATGCGTGAGAAATGAGGGTGAAAATATATTCTTCCCCCTTCTCCCTCTTATTTAACCTTTGATCTAGTCGGTTAAAATTAGTTTTATCACATGTATATAAGATTGGTTCCTCTCTTTATCTATGCTATTATTATATATTTTCCCTCTTTTGATTTTATTTATCAACTAGGGTTTCAGAGATATTATTTCCCCTGAACTTGGTGATATCATGTTATTTGATGGGTCTTTTTATGTGTGGATTGTAGAAAAATTCCCAGATGAACATGTTCAATGTTTTATTCATCATTCAGCTTGAGGTATGTTTCCCAACAAATTTATTTAGGGATTTTGGTGATTTTTAGTGTAATTGATCATTAGTTCAGGTGTTTAATTTGAGGTATTTGTGTGTCTTTTGTTTGGGAGCATGTTTGGAGTGGACCACACCCCATTTCTCATAGTTTTGGAACCATGAGGTTACATAGTGAGTTAGGTATTATTTATTATAATTTGGGATATTGATTTTAAATGTCTGGTTTGTTAATTTAATGTTTTATATGATAGATATAGTTGCTCATGGACTCAAGGGAGGTTAGTATAAACATGAGATGTATTTACAGATCTCCAACAGAGGTAGGTGGCCTTTATTTTATTGATTCTATTTCTTATTTCGTGATTTTATATTTTTCTTACATAATTTTTATTAATTTTATCATGTTTCATACCCTATGTGGTTTCTCCAAATAGATTAGGGTGGGATCACATCAACTTAATAGTCAAAATGGACCATATAGCCTGATAAATGGTTTGATGGTGGGTCCTTGGTCGAATGAGGGTCTGTGGATCTCTTTATAAATTTTTTGGTGACATGAGTAGATTTTAAGGATCCAAAGGTTTCCTTTTTAAAATTTTCTTGTAAAATTGGTTTGTTTTAAATGTAATGTCAAAGGAAATGTGTTTATTTGAAAAATCAGTGTTGAAATAACATCTTTAATAGAACATGGGATTTTATAAAGAATATTTTAATGATATTTTTACCTAGGTACTAGAATGATTAAGATGACATATAATGCATTTTTTAAATATTTTAATAATGAAATTTTGACTTTGTTTTTAAAGGAAATCCATAAGGTCTTGGTTTAAGATTATTTTGGTCTATTTGATCATGTGAGTGTGATGCCATATTTTTAATTTCTTGTATGATTATTATGATTCTTTACTATAGATTTTTTGTTTGTATTTTCTTTTATAATTGTTTATATTAGATGATGATATTTTTATTTTGGTATCAAAGCCAATGTTGGGTGGTTTTGATGAAAGATAAAGAGAATAACCCAAGTGGAATCCCTTGTAAGTGGGAAGAGAATTCCAATATGTTCCACATGTTGTGTGTGTGTAAATGAGGTAATTTGAGGAGTTTATCCCAAAATTTCACATGAATATTGGATGTGTGGGGCTAGATATCAAGTTACTAGTGCCCTATACAATTATATGGTGATAATGGGGTATGAGATACATTCCTTTTTATTATTTCTGGGTGTGATAACTATATGATTAATTCCTATTGGTTTTCAGTTGAGATTGATGGTTTTGACCCCGTTTTGAGTAATAGGGTGGTTGATGTGGATAGAGGACCTAAAATAAGTGAGAGGAAATAGTCTGAGGTGTTATTAGACCCTACATTGAGTAAGAGGGAATTTTTTGTGATATTTAGGCATGAACTTTCTCTAAGTTAGAGGGTACTAGAAAGTAATACCCTAAGTGAGAGTGTATTGGTAAAGTTGGGTTCATTTAACACTAAAATATAGATATGGTAGTGTTTGGGACTTGTTATGATGAAACTGATGTTTAGTATGAGGACTACCTTGAGTGAGAGGGTAGTGTCCATGAATATTGTATGGATCCCAACCCCACACCTTCAACTAGTGTATATGAATTGGATGCCACCATATCCTATACTTTTGGGTATAGGTTGTAACATAATTAGAAACTATACCCTGAATATTTTGGTGAGGGTTAGTCTCTATGGATTTAGATAATTCATTTTTTTTTCTGATAACATAGATTCAAAGTCGTAATGGTCTTGTGTCATGGTATCCCTATTACGACATGATAACCCATCTTTTGTGCTTATATAAATTTTTTTATGTTCCATGTGGGTGTGTTATAAGAGAATGATTCCAATCTTTATATATGTTGTATGCACATGCAATTCATCACAATATCACTTAGTATTGTCGAGTCCATGGGTATTCCTTATGAGTTCTTGGACTCACCTCTACCCATATACACGACAAGGGTTTCAATGTATATTGGTATACCATCTAGTTTTCTCTCAGGGCATAGGTATCACTTGGGTTTGGATACATGGTTTAGTTAGTAGGCCATAGATATCGATGATTCCATGGGATGATTATGAGAGTTGGGATGAAGGCCATTGTAGTTAGTTTTTTTATTATTCAAACAGTGTAATGGAAAATGAACCACTGTTTTATAATACTATGATTCTATGTTTATATAATGATTCTCTATTTTTTATCAATTCATCATATAGATAGATTTTCTACTTCTATAATGGACTGTGGTGCCCCTCTTGGATCCATTTTTATGTCTACATGTATTTTTGGGATTTTTGTTATATGGAAGGGTCATGCTGAATTTTTAGTAGATTCAAACATGATCCTTGTGAATTTTTTATAGGTAATAGTGCCCCAAGAATATTTTAGTCCCTCATTATTAATAAGAGGTCTCTTACATTTGGGGAGGCACACCTGAGGTCACACATTATTTCTACTTAGATTTCATTTAGTCCATCCAAGATATGGTGTTACAAATATAATGATCACATCCCAATATATGGGTATGGTAGTGAAAACATAATGTGAGGGAAGAAATACCAACCACTAGGATGTAATTATTGAAATTAAAGGCATCTTATCCTTTAATAGTTTTTTTGGATATTGGACCAAACACTGTGGAATATTACATAGATCTAGATATCATTTAAGGAAATCAAGTCATACAAAATGTACCACTATGATCATTTTAAAGTTCATTCAAGGTGGAATATGTGTTGGGTAATTTAATTTCATGCAACTAGGACCTATGAACCATGTATTTGTTTGGTTATATGATGAGGACCTTTACATGGATTTTCATAGTTCTAGCTCATGTGAAAAATAAAATGGTTTCTTATTAGTGAACAATAGAGAGAACTCAATGCGAAATGATGAAGTCCCATACAAAAAGATGATGTGAGAGTTTTATGGTAGTGAAGTTTGTGGTTGAGTCTGAGATAGGTGCTCTTGATGTCATTACGCATACATAAATAACAAAAACCATGATACATTTTGTTCCAAGTATTATATAAATAGTTATTTCACATAAATAAGATATAATTGGGTGTAATCATTCTAGTTCTATTCTAGGGAGGTATACATAACAAAAATAAGTATGAGCATAATCACAAGAATTAAATCTAGTGAGATTTGCAATTAGACCTAAAATAGGAAGTCTAGCTGTGATTACATATCCTATGATAATAAGAATAAATATTTATATCATTATTAAAATATGGTAAATATTTTAATCCTAGTGTAGGTTTATGGATGAAGGAATGAACACTAAGAACACTTTAATAGATTGATCTCCCATGTAAGGAATTGAGTTTTATCAATGTGTCAGTCCAAAGAGTTTAATGTTCATGAAATATTGACCATCACATATTTTATATTAAGGTCATACGATGAGAATAATTTTGAATTCCATTTAATTTTCATATTATATAGACAACCTTCATACATTTTAATGTCATATGAAAATGACTTTAATGACCCCAACATGAAGATATGAAACTTATTTTAAGAAACCTTTCATTAGAGGAAGGCATGATACACTATCCATCCTTTATAATCAAAAATTAATTTTCATTAAGGTATGGATGGTGTATAGAATAAAATCCTTCCCATTGAGGCTAAATATTTTTAGATTTATTCCAAGATATCATGGGATTTCTTAGTGTAAATACTAATTCTTATTGGATGAACAAGCGAAGGTGATCGTTATTATTAAATGATTGAGTTACATGTTTTTTATGAATTTTAAGGATTTGTAATGTGCATAATATTTTCTCATTGATCAACTATTATTCAGATATTTAGATCCAATACATTCAATCCTCGATTATTTTATCATAGATTTTGATGCAAATTGAGAGAAATAAAAATTCAATGGAAAAAACTACCTATGTCTAATACACAAGTGAGTATGGGGTTTCCAAATTGGAACTATAGGATATAGTGTGATAATATCACAATTTTTACATTATTTTACCTTACGAATATATATTTTTATTTTTTATAATATTTAAAAATATATTAATTAGAGTTTTGTTAAAGGTTTTTATTTTTCTGTTCACCACTCCATGATAGCGGGATGAATGATTAGACGAGATATTATACTTATAATACATCCTATTAAATTAAAAATCATGTAAATTAACACTATTTACCATCAATATTGTGATAGGGATTCAAAATACTATAATTATATTATAATTCATAAAATTTATTATATATATATTTTATAATTCCTTGAGATTCACCACTTTGTTCTATTTATAGTATAAATCTGTGGTAGTAAGAACAAACATTAAATTACTGGATTTTCTAGGATGTTATAGAACCTTGATATATATCCCCATATAAAAAATTAGAAAGAGTATTTGGTGTTTTGAAATAAATTTTTGAATTTATGAATAAATTTGGCATTTATTTAGAGTACATGACATTTCTTCAGGAACTCTATGAATTCCTACATCATTGATGGCCAGAAGTATCCAAGCCTCTTAGTTTGATCAAAGAGCTTGGATCCTAACTGTTGGGTTCCAAAGGTTATAGAATGAACTTTCTACATAATGGTTAGGTAGTATCCTCCTTCAATTCACCTGAGGATAACTCTTTCATACCCAACTTTATAGAGGATTTTCTAGGAATTCAGGAAATTATAAAATATTTTTTTACCATTGATAAATATGTTTCTCCATGGATTGACTACATGGGATAATAACATTATGAAAATATATTACTCTGGGTGACATCCAATCAATTGTGTTATTATATATTTAATGTAGAAAATCACTTTAGTTTAAGGTGGTATTAATTTCATTGATTTATTACATATCATTTCTAGTAAATGGAGATACCACCCTGTGGTGTGCAATATGAATAAACATATCATCCTGATCTGTATTAACCAAGGTTATAACTATGTTATAAAATTTATCCAATTAGGTTTTATATGAACGTGGAATATGATAAAATGTTGTCTCCGAAGTGAAATCAACCATAAAGCCTCAAATATAATAAAACATGGTAATTAACTCTTCCTTGTTGATGGTATAGTCATCATTGATCATTATCTACAACTAAACATAACCCCTAATGTTTTATCAAGAAATTATTATTTGAAGATCCAATTATTAACCTACAATAAGGGTACGATGTTTAACCTCATTATTATTACACCCATTTGACAACACAAAGAAGTATGATAGAACTAGTTTTTTCAGTGAGATGAATAAAATCCTGAAGATGAACCTATGGTGCTTCATACTCACTTTCCATATACATGTAATACTACTTAAGGAACCATCAAAATACATCTCTCATGCATGAGATATTCCATGTGTGAAGAATACTTCTTCAACTATGAGCTCTATGTATAATAATGACTTCTTAAGGATAACATTTTCTATGAGGAAATATCTTAGCACTTTCAATTTTATTTCCTTTTGAGACAAAAATTGGATATAAAATTTCTATATAATTACCTCCCATTATGTAAGACATCTTGATAAAATTATATGATTTATAATATATTTAAGAATATTGAAACAAGAGATCAAGTGAACCTAGTGGTTCTATACATAATGTCTCAATTTTTTCATTATGAAAACCAATGCAAGGAATTTTTTCACTATATCAAAATATTGGGTCTCAACATCCAATATTGTATTGATGAGACATTAAATACTATTCTCCTTACCCACAAAATTATTTTAATTAAGGAGGGTTCCAAATGATCATTTCATATTTTCCACATAAAGGATGATGTAATTTCATTCTATTGGTGGAATCAAGACTAAAGGGTGTATTAGTTATTAATTGTGATCATCAATGGATTTCTAAAAATATTAATCTTAGGGATAGGTAACCCTTTTCTTAATCAATATTATAAAGGGAAAACAATTTCAATTAAGGTTAGCTATGATGTTCCTATCATGGTAAAGGTTTCCCTAAAATACTCTCAATTCATTAAGGTGTTGTGGGAGTGGATTATAAAGTACCTCATTGTAATTTTCATGGTATAACTCAATAATGAAATTCTATAAAAAAGGATGATTTATTTCCAAATATCACATCAAAATAACATTTTAGTGGGTTTATATTCAAGTCATGTCAATGTAGTTTGTGGGAAATTTTCATAAAATCAGAAATGTTATCACAATATTATTGAGATATAACCCCTAGATCATACATGAAACATTTATAGTCTTCCTTAAAAGAGAATTTAAAATAAGGTGTATGGAATATTGGTGTGTATCACCAGATTGTTTCAATATAAAGGGAATTAATTGGTAGGGATATATCCCTTAGGGTACCATAATGGTGGTGTAATATTCATCCTCATGGTCCATATGGATTTTATCATGTCTGGAGTATCCATTCTTAAAGGATTGGGATTAGAATCCAACCATTGCATGGATCAATAATTTAGTGATCGGGATTATGAAATCATCCTTTAATAAATGGTATTTTAGATTCATGAACTCAATATATAGCCTAATTTTACTATTATTATTTTTTATGTGGAAAAATTTTCCATGACATTTTAGGCATTGACCTTACCAGAATAAGTCTTACTATCTCAACTTATCAAATTTTTCTACCACCATGGAAGCATGGGTGGACCACAATCTCATTAGATATTTTTTATATCCATGATGGTTATATAGAAAACCCAAATTATGGGTATCCACCTGAGGATCCAACTCAATAATATTCATGTAATTATATACAAATATATTTTAATGATACTTCAGAAAAAAATATACTTATATTTGTATTTTGGTATTATAATGATATTGATCAATATAGGATATTAATCTTCCTCCATAATCAGATTCACATTAATGGTGGTTGATACACCCACATCAAACACAAGAGGAGATCATATGATTTATTAATCTTACTCTTTATCTTTTTCACTAGTAATAGATATACTAGATCCATGATATATATGAGATGATACAATGGAATTATTATTCCATTGGGATCACATATTTATTCAAAAAATGGTTGGGTTTATCTAATATAGATTACACCATTAGAACAAAGAAAAATGTACCAAAACCCCATTATATTCTTCTAGGGTTTATATTCAGTTGATCAAAGTGACTTGGATGGGTTGGATAAATATCTTTCTAACTTGTATTGTGATAGAGATATTTGGGGGTGATATTAATCCACATGGACCATATGAAGGTATTTTCATTTATTGGTGTAGATTTTTAATGGAAACATCTACGTGACCATTATATGAGAGAAAATTAATTGAAGGATCAATTTCATTGGCTAATACAACCAAATGAATCCAAAATTTTAGATTCATCACCTTGATTCAATTGATCAAAAATATTAAATTTTTTTACATTTACTCTATAGATTTAAAGGGAACATTTCCAAATAACTGGGGGCTGTAATATATATGTATTTATTTACTAGTAGTTTATTACTTTACCTTTTTAATAACCCTACATCTATACAATGAGATTCAAAAGACTCAAAATGTGATCTATCTATAAACATCACCCAAATCACTCATCCGTTGTATATTTTAAGCACCAATGATATAATGATGGAACTATTTTGTACATATAAATTTGTGGCCTTACTATTAAGGAAATGGAAGCTATGTCTTCATGGAAAACCATGAATTTATAGTAAAAAATGAGATCACAAAATGTGTTTCTCATAGTAATTCTTCTATGTGGTATCTATATAGTTTTTTGAAACCCTTGAATAATTAGATAAAAGGGGAATAATTCAACTTCACTGTGGCCCAAAAATCTACATGTATGGTTCTAGATGAGGTTGATCCAAAAAATACTACTAACTAAGGATCGACAAATGTTGATATTACTTATCTTTATATATTTTCAAAAAGGAATGATGTTATAATTTTTGGAAGTTTCCTGGTATTTTTCTACAATGTAAATGACTATACATCACTTTGTCAAACGAATATCTTCATGATATGTATAAACTTTAGTAAATTTAGGATCAAACTGTTAGGTACTTGAAAGATCCTCAATAAGTGTCTCTATAAGTTATTTTGAAAGATTAAGGGAATACAATGTTTATAGTTTTTTAAGATGACAAAGGTATATTTTAGAATTTCATACTTATAATTTAAGGTCTTGTGTTCCATGTTATAAGGATTCTCCTTAGCTAGAGGCATGGGGGATGATGTTGACTCTGCTTATAACAACTTCACTTGACAATTATTAAAGTGAATTTTTGATATATATTGGATGTGGTACAAAACTCTCCCCTCATTGTGGTGTAGGTTGGATGTTTTTTTGGCTATTAATTAGTATTCCACTATAATAAAATCATATTAAGCCCTAGAGGATTCAAGATCAAACTAATTTTTATATTGAGCTTATTGGAGAAACTAATTTTTTGTCTTTGTTTCTTGTATATACTCAATGGGAATTAAAACCAATCATTGGGTTCAACCAAAACATCAAAATCCCTAACCTCTATGACCTCCATATGAATTATTGATTTTGAAATTAGTTTTATATGAGTCCCCTCATTGTTTATGAGAGCAATCAATTGGATGAAATTTATAAAGTTATACCTGAATCCAGATTAGATGAAAATTCCATTTAATGAGGTGGTTCCCAAACTCCCAATGATGAGGGTATGAAATCCAAGAGAGTATAGACTAGAATGGTTACCCATAAAGGATTCTCTTCCAGTTATATGTTTCAAATTATATTATTTCACTAAATCTTGGAATACCCTGACTAGGAATATATTACCCTAGGCATTTAAGAGTGAATTAGAGTCATGAATAGTTAATTTAATTAGGCCCTGATAATCAAATGTTTCCATTTGATCCATTTTCATCCATCTAACAATAATTTTTTATTTGCCTCAATTTTGGAATTCCTTCCACTATCCATCTTATTTTGGTAGAGTAGTAGTGACACAATTCATCTATGTTGGGGGTTTAACTGACATTATATACCTATTTCAACCATATTTTGGATCTATAATTTGAAGATGGAACATTCTTGGATATTATTCCCTATCATCCAATGTAAGGGACAATAATTGGAGTTATCATTTAGACTTAAATAATTGGGTCTTCTTATTTTTATAAATCTAACAAAAAATTTCTCCTAGATAATGATAAAAAAACCTTGGGAGTTACTAATTTTGGAAGGAATATATCTTATTCATTAGAAATTGAAGATTAATCAATTTTGATCCATCTTCCTATCTTTCAATGTGTGTTATTACTATATCTACTATTAAATAGGTGATACCAAATGATATTTAGTGGGTGTAAAGGTTGGATCTAGTATTGATTCCAGATTTAACAAGACAATTTCAATTTATTCTTTATCAAAATTCTTCCCTTATGTCATTGATGTTGACCAATATTTGTCTTTGGAACACTAAAGAACATATTCATGAGATTGGGCCACCATAGAAAACGCTTAGAATAAACTTGGGTATTTAAATGGATTGGTAAGCATTTATAATTCATTTTGAAATCTTTATATGAATATAACGAATAACTACTCTAACAGAATTTTTATATTCAGGGAATAAGTTTGAATTTTCCATCCGATGATGATGTCTAAAACCCTTCTATTTTCACAATGTTTTCAATTCAAGAGATTGAGGAAAATATCATTTCTCATAGTAGATTTTAACTGGTAAAGAAAATTTCATTAGAGATATTCCCAATTGGTGATAGACCTTTCTGAGAGGTTACTCTACTAGAAAAATATGCATTCTTCAAGGTTTTTTACAAAGAAAATGAGATTTTTCACAACCTTACACTTTATAATTCCTAACATTGGGATACATTAGTATTGAAAACAAATTATGTGCTTCTCTAGATCCCCTATACCATTGTATATCAAAAATATTGGATTCTCTATGTTGGGTGGAGGAGTCATGTACACCCACTCAGGATGTGGTTTCCACTTTGGTTTTACTAATGTACATCACCCATACATGGCTTCTATTCTAGAAGTAAGGTACTCAATTAATTCAAGGATTTTTGGTGGGACCATCACATTTGCTAACACTCACTAGAAGGTAGTGGGTGTAACCGGATATATTCACCCCATCTATGCCAACTACTAATAAGAATTTTTATTTATCCAAGGGTATATCACTTGATATGATGTTAGTTACCACACCATTGGAGGAAATTATTGATATTACCTGGAAAATAGAGTTAAATATATGGGTTTTATGGGCCTTAAGTTGTTCTGAGGATTATAATACACTCTTATTGTCTAAGAGGTTCCTTCTTGTCAAAGGGGATCCACCAAGGGATAAATATTGGCCTCATTTTAGGAGTTTAACTTGGTTGGTATATTACCTATAAGTAATTATAAATTCATTCACCTTAGTTTGTCTAATTAAAATTTGTACCATGATATTTTATCCTCAAGAAAAAAGGCCTTAAATTATTTAGGTGGTGGGTGGACATAAAAACTCCATCCCTTTTATCCTTAGTTAAATATTTCTGAGTAGGTGGTAGCTACATGTTTAGAGGATATCCTAAATAATGATCCTTACTCTAATTTTAAGTTCATATGACCTATTCAAAAAATTTTATTTACACCATATTTTTTACAAATATGTCAATGTATTGTTTTTTATGTAGAGGTCATACTCCATTTTGACTGCGAGATTGATGTCAACAACATTCCCTAGCATGAACTGTGTGGTAAGAATACAATATTTAACCATGTCAAATTAATAAGAGGATTAATCATCGTTTTAATATCTTTTAAGGGATAGGTCATAATCTTCATTGATATATATATTTTTGGTGGAACATTTTGACTAAGACCCTCACAATGGTTCATTTTATCTCTTCAATTCTCCCTTATATGTGGGTTTTAGATGGCGATATTGTGGGATTTACCGATGGATTTTGACGAATTCACTCCCGATGAGGGATAAGGATCATGAAATGGTATTGTAAGTATCCATGGAGGCACTTCTTGTGAGATTAATCATAGTTTAAGAAGAATGATTTCCTTTGAGGTTGGGAGGTCAAAATTCCTATATCCCTATGAGTTGGGTTTTTTTATATGCAACCATCTGGGTCGTTCTCCAAGGAAAATTTGATGATTCTTGGGGTTATAGTGGTGATAAATATGCCTCCACCCATTTTGGATGAGGATACTCTTATATTATTGCTAGGGATATTTCCATTAATTTTTTAGCCTTTTGGGATATTATCCGGACATGAGTTGGATGTAACACATTTTCTAGATGATAGGTACCTATTTTCAAGGGATTATTTATGATTATTTTTTCCTAAAATAGTGGTTCTAATTTACATTATTGGAAAATTTATATTGGATTCTATCAATATATCACTCCCATTGAGTGTGTATTGGTATTTTAGAATAATATGACTCTATTGGATAGAACAACTAGAATATTAAGGTCTAGGACCTCTAAATCATCCTGAATCAAAACAATAACAATCTACATTCCATGATAACCCTAGTTTTCTTATAAACAAAGTGAAATAAAGAGCTTTTTTTTCACCCCACCCTTTTATATTCATGTTTTGTTGGGTATCAAACACCATTTGGTGGGGTGAATTCATATTACTGAGGCTTGTATACTAGAGACACTTGCACTAATTCCCCAAGTTAGGATGTTGAGACAAAAAATTCCAATTCAATACGGTTGTTAATATTATTTATCTTCTATATAAGGTTAGAATAATAATCATGAGCAAGATATATGGAATTTATATGATAGATATTTTCCCACAAGTTATGATGATTGTGAGAAATGCATTCTTTTTTGAGTGTATTGGAAATGTCATACTGATGAGTGTCCATAGGATATGAAATGATGTATATTCTATATTTAGTCAATTATTTTCAAATGAAAATGGATCTCTCCTCATACATGGTGATTGGTTCCTTAATTTTATTTGACTATAAAGGTAATTTATCTACTACATCATTGAGAGGTGTGGAATCATTCTGAACCTCCTTAGTCATATCCAAGGTAATGTGATCTAATGGAGGTAAAAATAATGATTTTCACTAAAAATACACAATAACTAGGATGAGACATATCTAGTTGGTGATTAGGTTTTTGGTTTATGTAGCCTTAGTATCATGAGTGGATCTCAATATGAGGGAAACGATAGAGTCACATTGACCTGGGGGGGGGGACATTCACACTAAGAATATGAGTCATTGTGAGGATGGATTTTCTAATGACCACTATAGGGAGGACCTCCATTCGAGAATATTGTTTCTCCATTGTGGGGAGGACATCTATTTTATCTAAATTAATTTTCATAGGGAGGACCTATAAAACATATAAATTTGGGAGTAATTGTAGAGTTATTAACCCAATTCCCATGGGGGGATCTATGGTTATTGATCTTTTAGTTTCCTTCCTAGTGAAGACCTCCTTGTTGAGTGTATGCTTCATCACAGTTATGGATCACACAACACATTCCCTCAGGAAGACCTCCAGATTTATTATCTCAAATTATTTAAGGACCACCTTCATGTTTAATAACTAATGGTATGTTTTAAATGGTATAAAATCCTCATTGATTGATCATTACACTATGGGGAGGTCCTTTTCAACTGGTGACATGAGGAGAAACTTCATGATTAATATTCACATTTATTCCAAGAATACCTCAATTTCAGATTCTTTGAGGAGGACCTCCCATGCTTCCTAGTTTCTATTTACCATGGGGAAGACCTATGAGTCTAGTGATTTTATATTTACTATCATTTGAAATATATTAATAGTTCACATATTTAGTATTTTGGGGAGGAGAACCATAATGAGTACTCTAGGTAGAACCTTTAAAGTCATTGGTTATGGTGCTATGGAGAGGACCTTGATAGTGTACGAATAAGAGGGCATATAGAGTTGGTGATTATGGTGGTTTAGGGAGGAACTTTGTAACATATGTTCTAAAGAGGACTATTGGAGTTGCGTATCACAGTACCACATGAAGGACCTCCTTGACCATTTTTTCCTTCTACTATTCATGATGATATGGGGGTTCTTAAATATTGTATTAAAATATACCAATAAGATATAAGGTCTTTTTTCTCTACAAGGATATGTAATCTCTCATGGATCAAAAATTTCCCATGGTTATCCCTCCTTCTGGATGCTTCTTTTTTGAGTGACTAGGGTTGAAATCTCAATCAAAATTAGGGTTGTATAATGAAAGAAACAACCTTCATGAGTACCATCCCTCATCGGTGGATCCTTGGTTTCCATAAGGAAATTCCAATGATATTGATGGGTGTGAAATGGAATAAAGGTATAAAAAATATCTTGTTATCAAGTAGCCAAATGACCCTAGAATTCCCTCCTCCTAGATGTCCATTCTGATGAATTTGAGGTCTTCAAGGTGATATTCTTACCATATTATTTTGGATTTGTGGAAATGTAGTTATTGTAGTGGAAATAAATAAATAAATACATCTTGGGAAACTCTTATATATTGGTAGGGATGCAATTGTTGTCCTCTTAAATCCCCATAATGTAAGAGATGTAGGATTGATTTTTCTATAGGTAAAGTATTCTTAAGCGACCAGATATGGAAATAGGGGCCACCAAATTCCCATAACCTACCATTGGTAGGATGGACTATTAGGTTTCATCTCCTTGAGGATTGGATGAGCTATCTTAAAAGTTGAGATGTCACCAGTGAGTTCATATTACCATACCATGTCATTAAACACTTAAATTTATAAGTACTGAGTTAAAGATAATTTTTTTGGTCTAGGGGGCTAGAACAATTATTTCCATAGAAACATATGATGGGTGCATCAGCTGGTGTTGTGAAAAAACCTAACATATCTTATGATTTACACCACCCTATCCAAGATAATTTCAATGTGATGATGTGTTCAATGATTCCATGTGGATGTTACAAGATATCCAAAATGGAAAAACCAAGAACAAGGAACCCATAAGTGTAGGAACACAAGTAAAATTACGTGTTTAATCGATTTATTTAGTGGGTAAAAGATTTCATTTACATGGTGTCCACCATTTGTTTCCCTTATATTTTCATGCTTATAAATAATTTTATTTTATACCTACTTTAAAAAGGTATGAAACCCTTGGGATATTCCAATTAATCTGTGAATTACGAATTAAGGTTGAGAGGATGGTTGGTTGGATCATCCCTTAAGTGGTATCATTGCCTAGGCCGAGTCTCTATTTTATATTTAAGACATATTCCTGAATTCATTACCAATAAAAATACTAATTACTCTGGAAATGGGAGTGATTTATTGATACAATGTGTTGAAGTGATCAGCTATGTGTATCATGGGTCCTCTATATTTCCCTTATGGGTTGATTACACTATAGTTTACATCCATTCAATTGGGCACTCTGAAATTTATCACTATGAAGGGAGGTGGTAGGTTTTGTGAAGTTGGGATTATGCCAATGATACATAATCCCTCATATCCTTGTGAATGGAATTTCAACCCACATTTTCAAGTCCTAATTAATGAGGCACATAATACAATTTAAATGTTGTGTAATAAGGACCAATGTGGTGATTTTTAGGGCCACTAAACCATGTCCAAATAAAGTACCTTTTAAGGTTATTCATCTAGGAATATATTAAGTTCCTTTTACAGTCATACATACAAAACACATGATTTTATTTTTATATTCATTTGAAAATGACCAATGTTTCACATTTTTAAGTTCACACAACTATAACTAAGGTATCTCATAGTTTTAAGGTCATATTAGTAGGACCTATTATGAGAAGTTTAACATTATGTATAATATATTTTAAGGTGAAAGGTACCAAAAAATGTTTTTTGTGAGACTTATTTATGAGTGTACCTTTCTTGATTAACCTGATAGATAACACATGTGATGGTAGTTTAGTTATTACACCTATTTGGTGGCCTCAGTTGTTTATGTCTCACTCATAGGGAATGAGGATGAGATCATCAATGAGGTCATAGTCATGGATTACACCTTGTATTAGTATTAGGTTTCCATAATAGGGATCATTCATGAATTAACTAATTATATATTAAATATTTTACAATGATAGAACATTTTAAATAGGATAAAATATACTTTTGGAAGCCAAAATTATACATAATAATGGAGTTCAATGTTAGTTGGTAACGTTTTATAAAGTCATGATGCTTAAAGGATTCTAATCGTAATGGAATTACATGAGTGGATATATATAATGAAGTTATGTGGAAATATTTCACAAAGGATCCTATATGAGGGGCTTATAGAATATTCTATGTGGGGAAGGAATTAATGAAAGAGTCTTACATGATTACCTGCCCCTCTCCCTGGCTAGAATCAAAGGATACCTAAGGGATTATGTTTATGGTTTTTCATAAAGGGAGAGTTCAAAAACAAGGAAATTATTCTTTCAAACTTTGTGCCCTGGAAAATTTATACTTATCTCAAAGTGTGTGACATGGTATTTTTAGGCTAGTCATGTAATAATTTTTCCCATAATTGGTATAGTTTTCACTATAATATACACAGGCATATATAACTTCTTATTTAGAGCTATAACCAACACATTACTGATTTACTTAATCTAACATGGTGATAAATTTAATCATAAACAACTGTCAAAATAATTTTATAAGTAAAATGTTTTATTTTTATAGGGTGAATGATTTATTTTTACATAAACATAGATATATTTTATTGAATTTTATGCCACCACATATGAAACCTCCTTAATCTCACGCATCTGCAAAGTGTGTCTTCTTAAACTTCACAAAGTGATTTAAAAGCCACATGAATATTATATGGTTTTCAAGTATCTATAATATGTATTAATAAATTAAATTTTTATTATTGTACTAATCTTAATTGGTGAAAAATTTAATCTTACCTAACTACAAATTTAATTTTACATGAAAAATAATTTATCTTGATGTGGTAAAAGATTCATTCTGAAATGAATTAAAATACATTAGGTTGAATCTTATTCCACTGTATAGAAGACAAAATTGATATAACTTGACCAAAAATCATGTCTAAAATATATTTAGAAAGTGATTTACTAGATAAGAGAATGTTACAAGACCTCCCAGGTTATCCACTAAGACATTTCAAATAAAATTTGTGTATTAAGTGATGATATTTCCACAAATAATATTATTTCATCACTTTATGTTTTTATTTTACATTTTTCTTACCTTATGGGCTGCTTTGAAGTGGTGATCCACTTTTCCCAGAATCAACAAATCCATTTGTAACTATCACAAGAAAGTAAAAAATTATGAAATCATAAAAATCACAATATTCCATCTGACAAATAACTTAATATAAATAGAAACATATAAATAATATTTGGGGTACTTTATACCTTTTAAATATTTACTCATTTCATTATATTTATTTGGATAATCCATACTATCAATACACTTAATATAAAAGCTTGATTATTACACATCTATACATAAATAATAAAAGAAAAGTCTTTAAACCCTACCTAAAGTGAAGATTTAATTGTTCTAGTATAAGAATAAAGAAGAACCAATTATGAAAGCCCACTAAACCGAAATTAACACACCAAAATACCAAACTATAGAGAATATTTATAAAAAAATAACCCAAAACACCCATAATTAAAGGAATTCAATGAAATATATTTTCTAAATAGAATAAATGATAAGGGATAAATAAAATAATGATTTAAACATAAATTAAATCATGAGATCTAAAATATGAAAAGATAAGGATCATAAAACACCATTTAATGACCAAAGGTCTCTCAAGACACTATATAATGCACATAGAGATTGATTTGAGATAAAGAAGTAAAATATTTGTTTATGGGACATTACAATTTATATTAAAAACTTGTAAATATTGGATTGTGACATAATGGGAATGGTCGCACTACAAGGGTGGCCCGTTATGAAAGTCAAAGCATGATCCTCATAAATCTCGGGGAGTAAAACTCTGAAAATTCCAGAAACCATGGAAGGTCATGGTGAAATTTGGTATTTAATGCCCCGATACATAAATCTCTAAGGTTTATAGTTAAATATTCACCCTTCCACGTCAAACCCTATCAACCCCAACACATACCATGATAAAAAATTATTCACCACATTATAACGATCCCCAAAATATAAGAATCAAAAAATCAATGGCTAAAAATTCCTAGAATAAATACAATGGGATGTGATGGAAAAATAATTTCATAAGTTTAACCTATAACCATTAAATACATTATAAAATTCTTAAAACCATAAAAAATATTCTCATGGAACAAAACACACAAAACTATTGAAACAGCCTTACCTCTAGGGAACCATCCATAAAAGAACACATATGGTAAAAATGAAACTTAGACTCCTAGATAAAATTTAATCTATGTATCTTTATATTAACCAATATTTTTTTTATAAAACCTCCAATTCTTGAAAAATTCAAATTAAAGGCCTGGTAATTTCCATGCTCTTGTAGAAGATATGAAAAAATATACAAAATGGTAAAGAAATTGAAAAAAATATTTTTTAAGAATTTTTAATTTTTTAAAGTAACCCAAAATAATAAAATAGATATAAAATTTAATTTTAAAGAGAAAACTGAGGGTTATAAAAGAAAATTAATATTTAACATTTAATATATTAAAAATAATTCTTTTTGGAAAGAAAAAATAACGACATGGAATATACATTTACAAAATAGTGAGTGGTGATTACCCATTATAATGTTGTAATCAATAACATTAAAATCAATAAACAAATATGATTATGAGAAGGAGATAAAAATACAAAATAAAGTGTAAATTAAATATGATTATTTTATGGAATAAATATCCCTTACATAGAAGGATATTGTTATAAAATAAATAATATAACCTAAAGAGAAGATATTGAGTAAAGAGTCCCCTTACATTATATTCTAACTTGTTAGAACGAAATATAACTCCCTATATAATCATGTTTGGTTTATAATTTCACAATATAAGAACATAGTTATATTAATTTTAGTTAAAACTTTTCATTTATAATTTTTTATTACCCATTTATTGATCTTCTATAGTCAATATTTATTTTCATGTGTCAATTGTCTCATTTGTTCCATGTTTGCATTGGTATAATAGTCTCAGTACTTGAAATTTTATCATGTGCATTACCTAAAAAAATTAATGGGAAAGATATATAAAATTTATATGGATTTATATAATCCTATTATTATTTCATGGATGTTATGAATATGTTTTTAAAAAAATATTATTTGATAAGTTTGTCTGTGATTATCTGTTTTATACAAATGAGTATTTTATAATAATGATTAAATTATTATATAATAGAATTTAATAATTGTATAAAAAATTAATATGAGAATTGATAACATATATTAACCTCATTTAAGTTTTCATACTTGTCCTTTTTGAGAAATTTATAGCATTTCTCATAGAGGTTATAAAACCATCCAAAATAAGAACATGTTTAAATGAATAAATGAGTTAGAATTTGTTTTTTTATTATTAGAACATATTTTTTAAAGAATAATTATTATTTTAATTAATTTTTATTAAATTTTTTAATAAAATAAAATAATAATTAGATTGATATGATAAATGAAGTGATTAAGGAGAAGAAAATACTTTGGTGAAGAGTGGAATCTTCCCTGAAGGACCTTCATTGAAATGTATGATTTGGAAATCCTTGTGAGTAGAAGCTAACAAAATTGATATAAAGATATTAATGATGGAATTATATATATATATATATTATTGAATAAATTAAAAAAGTGGTGTGTTTTGGAAAGGGTAGTGGATTTGTAATTTTATAGATTAGTTTGAGTGATATTTTTGTGAATACACATTCTTTAATGTGAGAAGAATAAAATTTTACAAGGAAAGTGGCACAAAAATGTAAAAAGGATAATAATAGGTCATTATTTAACCTATCCATGCATTTTAGTGAATATTTTTAGATATATTGTGTGACTTTAGTTTTATTTTAACTATTTACCTCATTTTATCCTTTATAGTCATAACTCACTTTTTACCTCAGTAACATGTTTTTTACCAAGAAATTTAATTGAAAATATCGCAAAATTTTTTATTTTTTATTAAAAAATAAAATACATTTTATTAAAATAAATTTAGAACATGATAATAATTAAATTTAAAAGAAAATCCCATAATGTATAAAAAATATTTTTGGTAGAAAAATATATTGTTAAACATTAGATGATTTTATTCTTATTTCTTACTAATTTCTATTCATTCAATAAATGATAATTAATTTTTTATATATCAGTAATAAATATGAATAAAATAATTCTTTAAATGTGATATATTTAAAAAATTCATACTGTATAAAAATAAACATGATAATACAAATAATAAAATATAATTTTTAAAAAGTATTACATTTATAATTTTAAATTTATAACATCCTTTATTGTTCATAAAAACTATCTCAAGAACTTAAGAAAGTCCTTAAGATTAATATTAGTAATAGTGGTAGTAATGGGTTGTGATTCAATTAGAATTAATCATTCTATGAGGTTGAACATTTATCATAGACAATTTTTATCATTCCATACTTATTATTTTTCAGATTGGGATTGGTTAAATGAGAACACTAGTAATACACCTTTTTCACAAGAAAGACTAAATAATCCACATCTTGAAGAATTATTCTACTATTTCGCATAGATATATACATATTGTTTAAATGGTTACTTTTATTTATACTCAACATATCAACAAATATATTATAAAAATCACATCTCTTGATAACTTTATTAGAGTATCTAATACTATTTCAACCAACCTAATTATGAATACTTTATCTAATTAATAAATTTTAAATAATGGTTATATATATAATTAATGACTATTAATTCCCAATGGCTATATATTTAAAATGACCATATAAGTCTAATTGTCATATAGTGGTCATATAGTGGTCATATTAACCTTTCCCATTATAATATATAACCCTAAATATTTCTCAAAAAATAATTCATCTTAAACATCAATTTATTTCTAAAAATTTCAAAAATATTTTTAATTATTTTAATTTTTAACATTTTTATACTCAATAATATGTTCATAATGGGAGATTATAGTGATGAATATTTTTTTCTTGTGGTTTTATTCCACTTATAATTATAATTATTATTTTATACATATATTTATTGTAATATTAGTGTTTATTTAATTTTATGTTATAAGATTCTATCTCAATGAAATATGAGATTATTTATGTTATCTTAGTATTGGGTGTAAGAAAAGTTATTCAACAAATGGGAGTTACTAATGGGAATTTTATACTAAAAAAATGGGGTGTAACATTTCCTTTATCCTTAAAAAATTTATCCTAATAAATTTCATAATTTATATGAAAAATGTGGGTAATTTTATTTTATTACATATATATCCTAACTTTTATATTGAATTTTATTATTTTATATGTCATTAAATTGTTTTAATATTCTTTACCATTTCTTGATCAATTTACAATCCAATTATATTTCTCTCTATAACTCCATCCTATCATGTTATAGTTCTTTATCAATTCCAATATAGAGGATCACATGTTGTTATTTTAATGCTTGGGTAGAAAATCTTCTTATATAAGAACATGAATAGTGGAAGATGTTGATTCAATACTCCTTTTAAATCAATCAAGAAATATCTTATCATATTCTCAAAATTATAAATGGTATTTTTATATTCACTATCAATTTAATGATGATAATCAGTGCTAAAATTTATTTATCTGTTTCTTAGAAAATTTATCGAGTCTAAATTCCTCTTGAATATAAATAAATTGGGATGATTTTTTATATTGACAAACCACATAATAAATGGAATTATTATTTTATAGGTCTTGTTAATAACAATTATAAAATACATGGTGATGTTCTCTCATCTCTATACCTGAATGGGTAATGTTTTCATCATCCCCTAAGACCCAATATGTTAAAATTGAACTTCATATAATACCAAGAATCATGATTTATACTATGAAATATCTTTATTTATGTTTTCCCACCAAAAGTTCTCAATGATATATCTATACATAATTATGATTTCCACTTGAGTAGTGAATTTTGATATATCTGCATCATCAAAACAAATCTTCTTCAGTTAAATAATGAATAGAACACATATCCATGTTTAAAATATTATACTAAATCTTTATCATTTTGTAACCCCTTGATCTTTACGTGGATAAATGTTTGAAGAATAATTTAGTAACTGTTTTATTCTATCACAACACTTATTATATCCATGTTTATCCATTTGATATCCTTGAATATTGAGACTCTTTAATTCCTCATTATAGATGAGGAACATGATACATTTTTACTCCAAGAAATAGCCACATTATTTTATTTAACATGATGGTAATGTATTGAATTTTTATACTTCTAGATCAACTCTAACAATACCCTTTAGTTCATATTCATCTCTTTATATTTATATAAACAATATTTAATTTTGAGTTAATTTAGTTTGTTAGAATATTATGTGAAATTTCTCACAAAGCATCGATAATATCCATCCAATCCTTGAAAACTATGAATCTCTATTACAATTTATAGTCTAGGAAAATATTACCCAATCACATATTTCTTTATAGGATACATAAAAATACACTATATTGTGAGTAAATGTCCCAATATGGACACTTTTTTATAACCAAAATTCACACATGCTAAATTTGGAAATAATTTTCCCATCATTAAGGGCTTCAACACAATCCTAAAAATATTATTTATGTTCTCATTTTCTATAATATTATAAGAAAATATTGTCAATAAATACTATATTAAATTTATTTATGTAATATTTAAAGACTCTATTCATCAAATACAAGAACATAATTGGCTATTTTTTAAATCCATAATGCATCACTGTGAATTTGTTATTCCAATATTTTTTATAGAAATATGTATTTGGTATGTCCTACCTTTTCTCCCATAATTGATAATATGTAGTTCTAATATCCAATTTTGGGAATTATTTTGACCCAATAAATTGATTAACAAGTCCTAAATTTGAGGTATAGGATATTATTTCTTGATCATGATCATTTTATTCTAATGAAAATGAATTCAAAGATACATTGACCCTTATGTGTTATTAAGAAAGAACAGATATAAGAATTGGTATAAAAACCAAACATATAAAACCATTATCCAAATTATATTATATTTTATTCTTTAGTTATTCAAATTCAATAGTGTCTACTATATAAGGATGCTCTAATATAGGAATATCACAAGGTATAGGTCAAATTGAAAACTCAACCGCATTATCCATGGGAATCAAGGAAAATATTTAAGAAATATATAAACATATTCCCTAAAAATTGGATAATCATTGATGCTGAGTTTATAACCAACCATTGGAGCCAAATATCCCTCATTATTCAGCTTCATGGCAAAAATTATAGAATTATTTTTCAAAAAGAAGTTAATAATCATCCTTGCATTGATATATTATCATAGAATGATTTGGTATATGAAATGAGATATACCTATCCTATAAATTTATATGACATATAGATAGAGAGGAATAATAATTTCCTAATACCACATCAAACTAAATTAAATAGGGACTAAAAAAATTTATAGGAAATAAATTCCCAGAATCCTCAATTGTAGTCGAGTTATATAATTCAAATACAATCATCACACTGTTAGGAGTTTCACTAAAAATTTAATATATAATGCTTAAGGTGGTGAACCATTAATCATAAAAAAATGTAGTATATGAATGAGTGAATATAACCAGAATAAAGTAATACATTCATATTTATTTAGTGGATAATAAATTTACATTTCCCCAGTTATTTTTCATAATTCAATTTTTTGGTGGTGATTTTATGAGATCTTTTTCTATTCCTTGATTTTTGAGGTCATTAATGTTGATATTATTCATAAAAACTTGGTTTGGTGCATTTATTTTCATAATTACCAAACTATATACTAAAATATTAGACTTTGGGTGGTTCATTAGGTGTAAATTTCATCTCATACTTTTTATTGAATGACATATTTATGTATCTTCAATAGTCATACTCTTAATGGCATACTTTTATATAATTGAATCATGTTTAGTTCCTTTTAGGAAATTTCCTTGGTTATTCGTCCAAATTTTTTCGTTTTAGATAGTTGAATATTATTTAATCAATGGTTTATATCATTTAATTTTTTTGAAACTCCATGTTCAATTCATTAACCCAAATAGTTGAGTATAATGTGATTATCTAACTTCTATTTACACATTGAGATAATATACAATAATTTCTTCATAACTACAAAAGTCTTGTATATACAGTTCTTTTTAGAGACTTGGTTTTAAGTAAATTAAGAAAAAATTGATTTCACTTTTTGGATTGATGATAAAATTGTATCCTTACCATGAAATTATCATGATTCTTAATTCATATGAACCAATCAAATAATCCTACTTTTTATTTTGTGTAATAAATTACTGCTCTAGTTTAATAAGAATATTTTGGGGAAAAAATTATTGAAAATTGTTTTCATAAGATTTTCATACTCTAGGTAGTTAGTTTAATCCTTTTTCATTATGTTCTTGATCAAAGTAGACTATTGGTTTGGTTCACCTTCCAAATTAAAAACGACCACGAACACATCTCCATACACCAAACATTGATGAATATAAATATATTTTCTATCATGTTGATCCATTAATTAGTAATTTTTAGATTAGAAATACAATGAAGGGTGGTTTCCATTGTTATATAAAAGATACAATAGCGAGTTCTTCCTTCATTCATGAATTTGAGAGTTTGTTATGGTTTAAGTTATTTTATATAACCTAATATTTAAATGTAATAATAATTATGAAATTTTGAACACTAACACCCATCTAATTTGATTATTCATTGGTAAAATCATCACATTGTCAATCACATTGATTGTTCACTTTGTTCCTCTTGGTTATATCCATTGATTAAAGAAAAAAATATTAGTGTGAATTCTAAGTGACAATATTCAAATATATTAAAATTGAATTATCATATAAATATAAAAATAACCAATCCAATAATGTCATATCCTATGGAACCTTTGACCTAACCTTCAAAATTTTTTATTCAACCTTGGTTTATTTATAATTATTCATAAAATTATATTAAAAATTAACTAAACCCTACAATTATTCCAAATTAAATGATCTAAATTTAAAGTACTTATATTTTACAATATTTAAATTGATTAAACATTGAAAATCTAAAGTAAATTACACTCCCATAACACAGAGGTTTATTTTCCTTTGATATTAGCTACACAACCACTTTATTTTACAACATAGAATAGATTTTTTTCCATAAAATATCCTAATACTTGATTCCCTTCTTGACATACCATACATATTATTCTTTTTTCTATTCCTAAGGAAAATAGAAACAAATAAAATGGTGATGTTAAGTTCTCAATAAGGGGAAAATATATTAACAAAAAATAAAGTATTTATAATTAGATCATAAACTTGTCAGAAACATAAACATGAGATAAATGAAATGATTAATCGAATAAAGTCATGGAATTATAATAATTGATCATAAATCATGATAAAATAATAATAGATTATCACATAAAATTATAGAACCACAAAATCAAAACATTTATTATTGAATAAAAATATTTAATCAATAATAATGATCCATTATGTCATAAAATAATAATATGTTATATAAATAATAATAGAATATCAAAATACATGTCAAGTCCCTTTTCTATGATAATTACAACATACTAGATAAAAATTTATCATAACATAGTAGACTAGGATAGCCTTCCATATCACATAACATAATATATCATTAAAGTTAAGCATTAAACAAAGCATTTTATGGATATATATTTCTATGTACAACAATATAATAATGATTTAACCATATATATGTGTAACAAATGAAATAAATAAAAAATCCATTAAAATTTTAAGATAATTATCCCACAAAAAGAAAGTGGGATATATAAAATTTTCATTAGGTATAACATAAGAATTAGATAAAAATTAGGAAGAGATATACTAAATTTATACCAAAAAATATGGTAAGATAATTTATAGGGTGATATATTAGTGATTTGAAATAGTTACAGATTATGGATATTCTTGAGAATCAATGGAATGTGGGATAAAAACAATGAAACAATATTTTACTGTTTTGGTGACATTGTTGAAAAAAATAAAGATATAAGTAACTTCCAAAATAATTTTAAAAAGTTAAAACAAAGAGTTTTGGAAAAATATTTTAAAAATAAACATCATAATAATATAAATTTTATTAGAAATAACGTTCCATTATAAGAACCACAGAGAGAATTATAGAAAATGAAACATAATATGAAATAAATGAGTTTTAATAATTTATAATGATTTAATGTGACCCACATCAATAAGAGCGATATAAAATTCACTTTTGAAGACAAAAATCAAATGAAACGAATAAATACTTATTTTAATTTACAAAAAAAATGTTATGATAATAAAAAATATGGGAATAGAAATGAAATGTAATGAATACAGATTATAAATTATCTTTCTAAAAATTATTATTTCTAAGGTTTGAATTAATCAAAAAGGAGATCATTAAATGTAAGTGAAATTAAAAAAAATGAAATATGAGTAATTGAATTGATAAAATATACCTAACATATATGGACGTGTTAAAGAATAAAGAATACAACTCAGAAAAAGAATATTGAATCAAGAAACCCCTTACCTTAGATTCCTAATTGATCGAACACACTCTAATTATTTATATTATCAATATTTTATTAATATTAACCCATAATAAATCCTAGTTTTTTTATTTTACTTAATATTAAAAATCTATATTTATTTATCACTCATTTATTCACCATTAATAGTCATTACTAATTATTAAATGTTAATTCTTCTTTTTAATCCCAACTTTCTTTAGTATAAAAATCTCATTCCTTGATTTTTGATCATGTTCAAAACCTCTATAAAGGTTATATATATATATATATATATATATTCATCTTCATGTTTTATAGTTCCATTATTATTTCATGGATTTTATGATCGTGATTTCTAAATAATATTCCATTATTCAATCATTTGAAATTATTTGATCTATATAAAGAGTCATTCTTAATAAGGCGTAATTTAATATATAACACTTTCTTAAAATTTTTAACACAAAATAATATTATCATTAATTCCATATGTTACATATATTAAAGTTTTAATACTTAACATTGATGAAAAGCGTATAGAAATGTTTTTGTTGGTGGAAAAAATGACCCAAACATGAACATGTTATAATGAATGTATGAATATGAATATATTGTAGTAATATTACAATATTTTTTTATATAATAATAATCAAGTTAATTTAAATTTTTTAAGTTGTTAAATAGTATTTAATAAGAGTTATAGGAATAATTTAAATGAAATTTGTATAGATAAGATACTACTTACATTAAAGAGAAGAATCTTCCTTTAGGGACATTATTTTAAATGATGGATTTGGGAAAAATTATTATGACCAAAATCACCCAAACATGTGAGAGGATTATTATGGGTAATGTTGTTAAATTTTGGAAAGGAAAATGAATGAGATTTTTGGTTTGTAATGTGTAAATAGGGGTTCATTTATATATGAGTTTGAGTTTAATTTTTGAAAATACTCAATAGTTAATGTCTACAGAATGTACTTTTACAATGAAAGTGGCTTAAAAATAGAGAAAGGGGATAGTTCATGAATTCAATCATCCAAAAATTTTAGGGATGATTTATAGATATATTTTATCACTTTACCCATTATTTTATCCATTTACCTTTTTTTACACTTTATAATCATAACTCATCTTTATGTCAATAACATATTTTTCTAAAACAAATTAAAGTGACCAATTACTTAATTTCAAAATTTTGATTTCAAAATTTGATTAAATTTAACTTTAAAATATAAAAATATAACGTAGTAATTGTTTTTAGAGAAATATAATTTTTAACATAAATTATTTTATTCTTATTTCTTACCATTTTCTAATTATTACATGAATGTTAATAATAATTTTATTTATTTAAAAAATAAAATTCATTAAAATAATTATTTAAAGGTGATATATTTAATATAAATGCATAACATAAAAAATATACCAATGATAATATATATTATAATAATTTTTTAAAATTATGATTAATAATTTCATATTGATAACATCCAAACTTATACTTGAAAAAGACCTCAAGACATCCTTATAATCCCTAAGGGTGAGATAATAAATGGTGGTCAAAATGAGTTATGATTCAACTATCATGGTTATTTTAGTGATATCCATGAAATTAAAATTATCCCATTGAATATTTCATTAAAATTACACTATTTTATGTTTAGATTGGGTGTCGCCATGGGAAATCCCTATTGACATTACCATATTCCAGTGATCAGAAAAACTGGACACATATGTTAGATATAAATTATTTTATACCATATATCTCTATGTTAAATTTATTATGGATTCTTCAATTTATACTCAACATATCGATGAATATATTATAATATTTACATCACAAGGCTACATTATTTTAGTATCTAATAATCTTTCAACCGAACAGATAATGAGATACTTTATAATAAATATAATTTTAATATAATGACTATCTATATACCCAAAGAAAAAATATTACCAATATATATAAATGTCTAAGAAACATATATGCTAAAGGTTCATATAACCATCATATTACCCCTTTACATTAAAATATATGAAATTACACACTTTTCTAAAAATAATACATCAAACTCTAAAATTTTATTCTCAAAATTTATACCATATTTCAAATGTTTTTTCCTCCCACAATTATATTTAATTGTATAATATTAAAGGGATACCATAATTATTAATATTTCAATCTTTAAATATATTTATTTTTAGATGGTTTTATTCCCCTTTTAGTTTCTACAACTATTTTATATATTTTATTATTATTATTAATGTCCATTTGAATTTATGTTGCATTTTTATACATTAATAAGGTAATAAATTGTTTTTGTTTTCATTATATTACTTGTAATAGATGTTATTTAAAACATGATATTGAAAAAGTTAATTTCATAATAAAAATTTGGGGTCTTATAATTGGTTAGACCACTTGTATAACCCTGAAAATGAATGATTTATCTAATAAAGATTTACCAAACTTACCCACAGAAAATAACACTTAGTGATTGTCATAGTACAATAAGTAATATCATACTAGGTCACTAAAGCCTTTTATATAGCTTAAAACCCCTACATGGGTTCTAATTTAAATTTAATCAAGATTTTTCTATAAGAAACATAACTATAGACTACTATGTAATCAAGGAATTATACTTGTAGGACATGCTATTGGCCTAATAGGGCTCCCATATTTCAGTTTTAATATTTAAAACCAACTTAGTTCCATATTGGGACAATAACATCGACTTAACCCACATATAATTAACAAAATATATGAAACCGTATAAAAAGTGGTAATGTTGGGGACCATCAACCTCATATCATGCCATAAATTTTATATCAAATCTTTTTTCCCTCAATAAAGATCACATCATCTATCACCACATCAAAGAAGAACTGATTACTTCAAGAATTTTCAATAATTAATTATAAAATGCTTTTACTTAATTATCACAATTAATCAATAATAAATTTTATTATCCATTATTAAGGTAAAAATCAAAGGGTGGATCTAAATAATTGAAACATTATGAAACTGTAACAACCTGAACTTTTAAATAATAGTTTGTTTCACGAAACTGTATGTATTACTATGTCATAAACAATAAAAATATATAAGAACAAATGAAATATGACCATCGAGTTTTTATAATTATATGAATATTGGTTAATATGATCATTGGTTAATATGAACATTGGAAACAATAATAAACATTATCATTATTATTTGTAAATAGAAATGATAATGTATAGTTAATGAAGAAAGAATAGTCGACGGTCACATCTAGTAGACTCGAGAAATACGAAGCTCATTTGTCGGATCTTAGGAATGAGGTAATTTCACTAGGATTTTCTCTGGACTAAGCGCACGTCAAGCTTCAACATGTTAATCTTGAACGAAATTTCCTATGTTAGCATTTCAAGTTAGTGGGGATTACCACTCGGGTGATGTTATCTGAGCCACCCTAAGAGTCCATCACTATCACACACCATAAACTTTGGTCTTATGCGGGTATTTTAAGGGGTTATGGGTCAAGGGAATAGTTACTTAAAATTTAATCCCATTGTTTTAATAAAAGTTTTATTTCATCATTTATGTTTTACGAATATTTTTTCTTAGAAAATGAGATGAAATTTGATAAATTGATTTTTAGGGTAAAATTGTAATTTTCAGAATGATAGAAATTTTCATATTAAAATAAGGATTTATTAATAATTTTTATTATAATTAAATTGTGTAATGAAAACACTCCTTTTTAATTACAAATGGTAAAAGAATTTTTTTCATTTGTCGAAAAGTTTACTATGCATGTCCCTATGCATTTTATTTCCGCTATTATTTTTAATAACAAATTAATTTTATAGTTAAAAATTAAATTTCTAATATGTATAAATTTATTGTGGTAAAATAAATGTCATTTTTGAATTCATAATTTCGATATTAGGTTATGGTGAATTTATGATATTTTTATAAAATGTTTTTCTTTTTTTTTTGTGAATAGTAAAAATACAATTTTGAGTTTCCAATATGTTTAATGACAACATTAATGATGTAACAATGATGTAATAATTCTGGTTGAATATTGAGTAATAAAATATGATATTAGTTGTCCAATATGTCCAATACCATGAGAAATACCATGCTTTTTCAAATACCACTAATGAGGTTCCCTTTGAAATTAATAAAAAACTCCCTCTCTTTTACTATAAAAACCCAACCATTACTTCATTTACATTAATTAAAAAATAATTATCCTAGAATTTTTGATAGTATCACCTCTCAATGAGTCCTCCCAAGGTGTTATTAGGCCCCCAAGGTTTTGATATTTTAGTTTTATAAGTTACTCTTCAAGGTAAGGTAATTCCCAACATCCCTTTTCCTTTCAAGTTCTCTTTTATGTTGTACGTATTTCAGATTTCCATAATATGTTCTTATTTAAATTTTATTCTTTCCATAAACTTTATTATTATTATTTTATAAATGGGGGACTCCTATACCCTATATTTTAAATGTTTTATAAAACTATGTTTCATATCTATTATGATGTAGAATTTTCGTCTCAAAATCTCTTTCTTTTTCTCATGAAATTCTTTTATTTTTTGTATGTGAATACCCAAAACTATTTCATTTCCATAGGTATTCATAAATTCATAAAAATTATTTATTTAATTCTATAATTGACAAACATGTAACCCTTATTCCATTTCCATGGGTTACAAATGACAAAATGATTATGTTTTTAAGAACTTTTTAAAACTTCATGATTTTGATATGAAACCCATTTATTTTATTCTCTATTATTTATTTATGAAATTTTTGATTATGATATATGTGGATCACATAAAAATAAATAAATATTATAGGTTCACCCTGATATTTCTCCAATTCATTGTGTAAATAAATTAATCTCTAGAGATGATAAGTTTTACAATACCTTGGTGAATAACCTTGGCAATTTATATGAATCCTTAGGGATGAAACTTGGTGATATTCGTATGAATGTATAAATTAAAATTTTTATCCACATTTTCAAGTTATTATTATTATGGTTATTATATTCCTTTTTATCATTCCTTCATGATATTATTCATGTTTTTATTGATATTACTCAAGAACACATGCAATCTGTTATACTTGTTTTCCCTTACAAGGCCTTATGCTCACCCTTTACTTGGATGTATGTCCCTATGTTATGAGGTGAAATTAATGTACTTATGATGAACCTTGAAGATATTTTAATGTGTAATATAATAATGTTTTAATTTTTCATGTATTATGTACCTTATTTGCAAGACACTAAACTTTAAAAGGTCCTCTGTCTGTAAAATGCTATGTATAGTTATGTAATAAAAATGCATGATTTCATAGTTGGTTTCAATGGATAGTTTAGTTATTTTTTTAAATTTGTATATGAAAAAATTTGGAACAAACCTTTCGAAAATTTTTAATATATAAAAACTTCTCAGTATTTTGGTGAAATATTAGGCAAGTGGTTTCTGAACAAATAAAACCCTGTCTGGATACGAACAAGTGGATGTGGCTCTGGAATAGATGTATCAAGGTGTAAAACCCAAAACACCAAATTGATCTAGACTTGAATGGGAACTGGTGTACAAAAACGGGCCTTTCTTCACTCCTTGTTTGACACTCCCAGGGGATATGTTTGGTTAATCAAAAGCTTTTTATGAGCCATTATGAAGGATTTATAGAAAATGTAATTGTTGATAATGAATAACATGTTTATTCATGATGTTTTAAGACATAAAAATCATTTAGAGTTATAAGATTATTAAATGAGACAAGTTTATCACTGGGGTTTCCTTCTATTAGAAAATCACTAGAAATAAGAACCGTGAAAATGGTGACCAAAATGGGCCATGAACTGATGGTCCTCTGTTTGAAGAAGGAATGGAAAATTTCATGAAAATGATGAATCAAATGACTCAAGTTATGGGAAATAACTTGAATAAAGATAAGAGACCGATTTCAGAAAAAAGGGGACAACATTATGTTGAGTCCTTTATGTATCAATGACCACCAACATTCAGTGGATCTACCAACCCATTGATTATGGAGTAGTGGATAAGCTCTATAGAAAAGATATTTTTATAATTTATAGTTTTGAAAAAGGGAAAGTCAACTTGGATATTTTACTCTTAGAGGGAGAAGCTGATTAGTGGGGGGAACGAATTAAAAACATGATATCCAGAGGGGATTTTGAAGTTATGTAGTGGGAAGAGTTCATAGTTATCTTCTTCAATAAGTATTTCCTTCATTCGATGAGAATGAAAATGGAGATGGAATTTCTCAAACTGAAGTGGATGGATAATGAATCTCTGTGAAGATACAAGATGAAATTCACAATACTTTCACATTACACCTATTATTTTTTCATGGATCCTAATGGTAAGATTGATAGATTTTTGGGTGGAATAAGACCACATCTATAGAATAATCCAGCCAACCAAGACTACAACAACTATGAGGAGATCATACTAAGTGCTATGAAAGTTGAATTGGAGTTCATTGAGACACAATGATCCCATAAATCCAATGAAAAGAAGAGATAAATAGATCCAATATTTGTTAGGATATTTGATTGGGGAAGAGGTGTAAACCAAGTTAAATTTCCCACATGTAATAAATGTGGGAAGAAGCATTTAGGGAACTGCCTTCTTGGTAGCATGAAGTGTCACAAGTGTGGAAGAGATGGCCATATCACCCAAAATTGTTGTAGTGAGGTGAAGCCTCAACTCCCCAATAGTAATGACAATGGGAAGATGGTGCAGGCCCTACCTGAAGTCCAATGCTTCTAGTGTGGACAACTTGGCCATTTTTCCAATCACTATCCAAATCACTATCAGCCTCAGAATAGGCCAAGGGAGAAGGATCGTGCTTTTTCTATATCAAAATCTGAAGTTGATCTCCAAATTATGTTGTGTAAGGTACTCTTGTTGTTCTCTCAAATCTAGCAAGTAATTGTTTAATTATATTTAAACACATTCCCTTATTTCCATTAAGTTGGGAAGAATATAGTATGAATTTATGAACTAGTAAAAGTATATTTATCAATCAAGACTATTGGAGGGATTATCCAAGCATTAATAATGTTTAGAAACTCTAGTATTTACTTACAATCTTATTAAAACTCTAGTAGTCATTCCCACGTTGGAATTAGACATTATACTTGGGATGGACTGGATCTCAAATTATAACGCTAAGATCAAATGTAGAAGTAAGGAAATATTTTTAGTATTGAATGTAAATCCAACAATTATCTTCCAAGGAGAGGTATACCGAACGGATCTTTTCTAAGAAGCACCTCCTATAATCTTTTTTATGGAGTTGATCAGTGAAGAAGAAAAAGGAAATGAGAGTATAAAGATAGATAGTATCCCCCATCATTCAAGAATAAATGGATTAATTTTTTGAGGAGTTACCTAGACCAACCCCAGAAAGAGAGGTAGAGTTCTCTATTGAACTCATGCCTAGTTTTGAGAGGATTTCAAAAACCTCTTATAGAATGGTGAATGTGGAGATGGAGGAATTAAAGAAGAAACTCAAAAATCTTTTGGAGAAGTGTTTTATCCATCCAAGTGTGTCTCCTTAGGGATAATTTATTCTCTTTGTTAAGAAGAAGGATGGGTCAATGCAGTTATGCATTGATTATAGGGAATTGAATGAGGTCACAGTAAAGAAAAAACACCCTCTACCTAGATTTGATGATTTATTTTACCAACTTTGTGGGGATCAGTTCTTCTCCATGATTGATCTTTTATTTTTTATCATAAATTGAGGGTGAATAAATAATATATTCCAAATAATTTACTCCGATCAAGATTTGTTTATTATGAGTTTGTTGTTATGCCCTTTGGGTTGACTAATTCACCTGATATTTTTATGGATTTGAAGAATACAGTCTTTAAGAAATACCTTGATAACTTTTTGGTAGTTTTTATTGATGATATTTTGATATATTCTAAAATTTTAAGGATCCTAAAGATCATATAAGGGGTACATTACAAAAACTAAGGAGAAGTTATTTGGAATGTTTAGAAAGTGTGAGTTTTGGTCAAAAAAAGTTTCTTTCTTGGGGAACATTGTAACCAGTGAAGGAATATTAGTTGAACCTATCAGGAAAAAGGTTTTAGAGGTAGGGCCTCATCCTACAACAGTAACTAAGATTCTTAGTTTTCTTAGATTATTGGGATATTATAAGAGGTTTTTGAAAAACTTTTCCCGAGTTTCTAATCCATTAACCAAGTTAACTTGAAAAGGGGTCAAGTTCATATGGAAAAATGAGTGTGAATAAATTTTCCAAGATCTGAAGAATAGATTGGTTACTAAACCCATGTTAACTATACCCTCAATTGGAGAAGAATTCATTATTTTTAGCGATGCATCTGTAAAAGGTCTTGGGTGCATCCTCATGAAAAATAAGAAGGTAATTTCTTATGCATCTCGATATCTAAATCCTCGTGATAATAATTACCCTATGCATGATCTTGATAAGGATGTGGTTGTTTTTTCATTGAAGATATAGAGGCACTATCTTTATGGGGAGAAGTGTGATATATACACAGACCATCAATGTTTGAAGTATATTTTCATGCAAAAGGAATTGAACACAAGATAAAGGAGATGGTTGGAACTTATTATAGACTACGGTTGTTCAATTCATTATCATCTTGGAAGAGAAAACAATGTTTCTGATGAATTAAGTTGGAAAAACCCTGTTGTTCTAGATATAATGAGGATTCAAGGAGATCCCTTGGTCAAATACCCAGTGAAACTGGACATAGGAATTTTAAGGGAGGGGACATCATCAAACATATCCCAAATGTTTTCTCAACCTTCATTACTAGAGAATATCAAAAAAGATTTAAAATATGATCCTTTATTATAGAAGAAGTTTGAGGTTGTGAAGGATGTGAAGTTTCCTGAGTTTAATATTGATCAGGAAGGTGTAATGAAATTTCATACAAGACTGTGCATTCCATCTTTTCCAGAAATAAAGAAGGATCTAATGGATGAATCTCATATATCTACATTCTCCATTCATCCTGGAAGTAAAAAAAATTTATAGTGACCTTCGTGATCATTATTGGTGGGATAATATGAAAAGGGAGATTTCTGACCACACTACAAGGTGACTGGTATGTTAGAAATAGAAGGTAGAGCGAAAACTTCCCATGGGGGTATTGCAACCACTACCTAAACTAGCATGGAAGTGGGAGAATATCACTATAGAATTTATCACTAATATCCCAAGAAAATTCAAAGGAAAAAAATATGACATGGGTTATAGTGGACTTTCTCACCAAGACTACCCATATTATCTCTATTCAGGAATATTTCAATCTTGATTAACATTCCAAGATTTACATGAAGAAAGTAGCATGGCTAAATGGCGTTCCACATTCTATCATATCTAATCGTGATCCAAGGTTCATACAAAAATTATAGAGAAGTATTCAACACGTTTTGTGTACCAAATTGAATTTTAGTACGTCCTACCACCCCCAAACTGATGACCAATATGAAAGGACTATTCAGACACTTCAGGAAATACGGAGAACATGCTCAATGGAATTTAAAGGTAGATGAGATCAACATCTCCCATTATTTGAGTTTTGGTAAAATAAAAACTTCTACTTGAGCATTCAAGTGTCACCATTTGAAGATCTATATGGTAAGAGATATAGAACTCCTACTTGTTGGGATGAAGCTGGTGAGAGAAAGATTCATTGGATTGATCTTGTGCAAGAGATGACAGAAAAGGTTCATGCCATCCAGCAACACAATAAGGATGTTCAGAGTTAGAATAAGAACTATATAGAAAACCATAAAAGGGACATGGAGTTTGATGTTGGTGACAAGGTGTTCCTTATAATTTAATTATATAAGAGACTCATGCGGTTGGAAAAGTGAATCTCAACCCCATGTACATTAGCCACTATGTAATCCTTGATCAGGTTGGAAGAGTGGCCTATAGGATTGCACTTTTTCCAAATCTAGATCAAGTTAATGAAGTATTACACTTATACCTCTTTGAGAAGTATATAACAGACCCTTCACATCTACTAAATCTAGAGGTGGTACAACTGGAACAGGACCCCTCTTATGAGTAGCAACCAGTGGAGATCTTGGATAGTAGAGAAAAGGTTCTATGCAACAATACTACCCACCTAGTAAAAGTGTTGTGGAGGAACCAAAAATATGAATAATCCATGTGGGAATTGGAGGAGACTATGAGGAAGAAGTACCCAGACCTTTTCTCTTTTTATGGTATGAGTTTAAATTTTAGGGAAGAAATTTCTTAAGGGGGGAAGAATGCAATGACCCGAACTTTTGAATAATATTTTGTTTCCTGAAAATGTATGTCTCACTATATCATAATCAATAAAAATATATAAGTATAAATGAAATGTGGCCATTGGGTTTTTTTCCATTACATGACTGTTGGTTAATATGATCATTGGAAACAATAATAAAAATCATAATTGTTGTTTATAAATAGAAATGATAATGGATAATTAATGCATAAAGAAGAGTTGATGACCTCATAAAATAGAATTCGGCTATAAAAAGAAAAATTTTCAGAGATTGAGAAGGAGGTATCATCACTAGGCTTTTCTTTAGACCAAGATCAAGCCGAGCTTCAATATGTTAATCTTGAACTAAATCACATTCAAGATAATTTCATGTTAGTGAAGATTACCACTCGGGTGATGTTATCTGACCCACCCCAAGAGTCTATCACCATTGTACACCTTACCCTTAGGTCATATGCGGGTGTTTTAAGGGGTTATGTGTCAACTCCCTAGTTATTTAAAATCTAATCCTTTTTTATTAATAACATTTTTATTACATCATTTTCATTCTAAGAATAGGTTTGCATAAAAATTGAGATGGAATTTGATAAATTGTTTTTAGGGTAAAAATTTTACTTTTCATAAAGATATAAATTTTTATATCAAAATAAGAATTTTTTAATAATGTTTATTATAATGAAATATTGTTATAAAAACACCCATTTTTAAATGAAAATGATAAAAAATTCAAGTGTCGAAAATTTCACTACGTAAGTCACTAAGCATTTTCTTGTCCGCTATTATTTTTAATAATCAAGTATTTTTATAGTTAAAAATTAAATTTCCCTTATGTATGGATTTATTATGTTAAAATAAACTTCATTAATCAATTCATAACTTTGATATATGTTACAGTGAATTTATGAGATTTTTATAAAATGTTTTATTTTTCGATGAATAGTAAAAATACAGTTTTGAGTTTTCAGTATGTTTTATGAAATAATTCGTGATGCAATCATGATGTAATAATTCTGCTGACTCTTGAGTATTAAAATATGATATGAGGTTCCCCAAGTGGAAAATACCATGGATAAGACAATGGTTTTCAAATACCACTAATGAGGTGTCCTTTAAAACTAAAAAAACCATCTCTTTTACTATAAATACCTACCCATTCCTTCATTTCCATTCATTCAAAAATAATTCTCCATGAATTTATGAAATTATTATATCCTAAAGAGTCCTCCAAATGTAGCCTTAATCCCCCATGGTCCTGATATTTGTGTTTTAGAAGTTACTCTTCATGGTAAGGGAATTTACGACTTCTCTTTTCTTTTCAAGTTCTATTTTATGCAGTATCTCTTTAAAATTTCCATAACACGGTCTTATTTCAATTTTATTCTATCACTATACTGTATTATGAGTTTTTTATGAATGGTATACCCCAGTACCCTTTCTTTTTAATGATTTAAAAAACTATGTTTCATGCCTTTTATGCTATAGAATTCTCGTCTCAAAATATCTATCTTATTCTCAAGAAATTATTTTATTTTATTTTTGTTAATACCCAAAACTCTTTAATTTCTAGAGGTACTCATAAATAAAGAAAAATTATTTATTTTATTCTATAATTTACATACATAAAACCTCCATTTCCTTTATGTGGGTTATAAATTACATAATGATCATGTTTTTCAGCACATTTTAAAACACCATGATTTTGATATGAAAACCATTTCTTTTATTATATATGGGTTTTTTATAAAATATTTAATTATGATCTATGTGTATCACATGAAAATAAATAAATATTAAAGGTTCAACCTGAGAGTTATCCAATGCATTGGGTAAAGAAATTAATTTCTAGAGATGAAATGTTTTACGATACCATGGTAAATAACCTAGGTAATTTTTAAGACACCTTAGGGATGGACCTTGGTGATATGCTTATTAATGTCTAAATTAAATGTTGTAGCCAAATTTTGAAATTATGATTCAAGATATTATTATTATTATATGCCTCTTTATCATGCCATTATGATATTTCTAATGTTCTTATTCATATTACTCATGTTCAATTGACTATTTCACTTGTTTTCCCTTATTGGGCCTTTTGCTCACCCTTTCCTTTGATGTATATCCCCAGGATACAAGATATAATAAATTTACTCAGGATGAAACTTGAATAAGTCTTTCATGTGGAATAGAAGAATGTTTTATGTTTTTATGTATTATATACACTATTTCCAAGACACTAAACTTTAAAAGAACTTTTTTTGTAAAACTTCAAGTAAAGTTATGTAATAAAAAGGTGGGATGTCATGGAAACAGAGTGTGAAACACCACCAATATGAATCTAGACCAATGATATGTGAAATAATCAAATTATAAATGAAATTTATCGATAAATTCTATCTATTATTGAAGAAAAACTAAAAATAACCATGGTTGAAGATTACCCTTAGTCATACAATGTGTATCCATGTGTGAAATTGCTTTCATAGACTCTTTTAGAATATTATAAAAAAGAATTTTATCAAAATGATTTGACCAAGATTTGATGAAATTATATTCCCAATACTTAATTCAAGTCACTAAAATTATAGAAAAATATGGAAGGACGATATGATGGAAAAAGAGGAGAGTAACTCGCATTATTTGGTGAAATATCACCCTCCAAACCACCATCATAAATCTAAGTGTAAGGATGAAAATAAATATGGAAATGAAGAACCCTTTATAATGTTATAACTAGACATAGGATGGGAAAATTGAAGGAATTATTAAAGAAAAAACCCAGTACAATAAAACAAACCTAATGTAAATTTGGGGTTTAGTAGGGACTTTAAAAGTCATGTGATGTCTTCTATACTTGAAGTGGAACCACTAGGGTGTTAGTTTTTACCACAAAGCTCATGTTGGAATGTATTACAACAACCAAAATTCAACCAGAACTCTAGTTGACTCTAATGGGGTTTTGGTGATTTCTAGTGCTGCCCAACAATGTTTCCTCATCTACAGGACAATTGAGATTCAGATTCAGGAATTATTTATATGAATTACCACATTAGAAACCTTTATTTTATCATTTTAAACATATCCATAAATTTTTATATAAGATTTGAATTCAAAAATTCAAATTCCACCCACTTCAATTCCATTAAAACATGGCCTTCTTTTAGTTCAATTGACCACTAATGGTGAAATTTGGTTTCAATATTCGCAATATATTACTTCTCATCCTCGTTTATTTCCCATGATGGTCACTAATATCCAATACATTTGTACATTTTTAGAATTCTTGTAGTGATGTATTTATCAAAACCATACAAAAAATTGTAAAATTTTTAATCCTCTAAACACCACATGATTTAGTTTATCATTATTACTGGTCGTACCTCAAACATTGAACTCAATCTAAATTCTACACCATAATAAATGATTAGATTAAATCACATCATTTATTACAATAGTAAATTTATTATCTCTAATAACTCAATGAACTATTCACTAAGAGCCAAAAATAAATTCACTAACTCTACTAAATTTTCCCAATCAAGATGAATTTCATTTTTTACCCAATCAAAAATGTTATAACCCTTTGGTTAATGTTGTTTGTTTATTCCAGACCACTGCTCACTCAATACTACACCCAATCCCCCTCTAATCACTCAAGTATTATTTTGTAGGTCCATGATCATGACTATTTCTATCATAGGAATCCTTATTATTTTTTAATAATTTTTGTACATTCACACGAGTACTAACATTTCCAAGACCCGATCAACCAACTAGTTTGATTCTTCAATTTTATACATGATTATTTACCAAATGTATAAATTATTTTTGATCATTAAAATTGAATATCTAAATCTGATTCTCCTCAACTAACTAGAAATCTCTACGAAACATGGATCTTAGAACCAATATGAAACCTTAATAATCATGGGTATGTGTTCCATCACATACATTACCCTTAAAGTTCACTAAAACATCACCTAAAACAAAGATTATTCAATCAAGTCATGTATAGAGTGATACCAAATTAGTATTTCCCTCAGTATCAATCACTAGGAACCCACATACCTATATTTCAATAGTCATCTGAATATTGACATTCATGAGACTCACTCATTATAAAATAATAGACCCATCACACCAACCTTTTAGTAGGGTTTATGACATTGCAGTTCTATTTTTTGAAACTATCCCATTTCATTGATGATCCATTACTAGGAAACCTGATCTTTAAGGATATACCTCAAGGTCAGTGAACACCCACTTTGAAAACCGTATCACACACCCAATTATACCATGGACACTCTGGGACTTGATGGTAGTTCGAAAATATCACTTGTGACCAATGATCCATATTTCTTGTTCATCCAAAGATCACATCTCACCAGCCACAAGAGAAAACTATTCTAATATAATAATGATCATAATGACCCCTTTATCATTTTACAATCATGCTGAGATACCTCATCAACTATATTGGTCCTACCATCATCCACTAGTTCTCTATGGTTAATCTCAACATGACCACCCCCAATTAATCTCCCAATCTAACTGAAACATAACATAACATTATGGTGGTTTGAACACCCTAATCCATTTATCATCCAAGAAAATGTGTTTCATAGATTTTCATGATTAATGTGATACCTAATGACTACCCAAGTGTAATCATCTATAGAATCCCAATATAATCATATTACTTGATTCTAAGAAGTCATGAAAAAAATATATAGAGTCTTTGAATCTAACATGAACTATCCTCCCACTATATGATTCATCATTTTACTCTAATTAACATTCCTCAAATGTTTTGGAAGGTTAATCATGCCCAAAAAATCATTAATATCATTGTCCCAAGTCCCTAATTAGGTCATAACAATCTATATACCGTGTATATTGAGTAAAATATCACTATATTGTTCTTAAGAAAAGATAGTATCTAGAATACCACACTCAAAATGGTATATAACGATCACTGTTATTGAAAAAAACTCACACCCAAGCATGCATGAAACATAGTGATTCCATTCCATAATGGTTGAATCCTATAATTATGAGTCATATTTCATAGTTCTAAACCTCTCACACATAATTAAATTTCTAAACATGCCTCATATGAATGAAAATACAATCCCTTGTGAAAACTAACAACTTTTCTCTCAAACTTATATACACACAAGGAAATATACACCCATGAACCCATCCATAGATCACACGTCACCCATGATTCATTTTCATTACATGAAGAATATACCCCTACTTCATATCTCTAAAGAATCCACATTCCTTGGATAAAACCTCACATATGAAAATGCATCCCATGATGTCTAAGAAAAGTTAAATAATCCACTTCTAGTATACTCAACTCACCCATATCCTGATTTATATCTCATTATCACAAGGCTCCGTCACCATATTCACTATAATGTAAAGTATTTCATAAATAAAAATTAATAATATATGATTTACTCTTATAAAACTCAAGGAATCTCATATTATAACACACCCATCTAGGGTTCCAATCGATACCTAGTATTCTAATAGTCATATTACCCTCTCTAAAGTCATAACTGTCACTTCCATATAAATTATAACAATATTAATATATTGTAATTTGTATCTAAGAAATAATCAATATCCAATTTAGTTAATAAGAGAACCACCAATAAGTTATTTGGGAAAACATAGAATATGTTATTTTTAGTGTTTTACATAACTAAATCCACCAAATTTAAAACCATTTTATAATCACATATAACCATAAACATGTTATATGAACCCACATGCCAATTATGATTTCTAAAAACATTTTTATTACAACATTTGTCAAAAAGTAAAAATAATAACTCAAAACTTTAAACAATATAATTTACCCCAATCAACTTAGTTACAATAGTAAAAATTAAGAACATCAATCCCAACTCCTAGAAAACATGGATTTTTGACTATATATGTGTTGTAAAGTCACAAATGTGACATAAATCCCTTATTCTAACATGTCATATCTCTTTATACCACATCCTAAATAGTAAGGAAAACAAACAATCTCTTACACCACATTATAATATCTCCAATCATGAAGCCACATGAATAGATAGTCCTAGAGTGCTACATTCCTCCAACGCAATTCCCTATATTCTAAAGGATTTTTACAAGATAAAAGGGTCTAATAACATCACTTGTTGAGGCTATACCATCAGTATTATAGATTTTAAAAATTGATAAGTCAAATAATACCATAATAATAAAATCACATCATAGTATAATTAAATTATAGTGGAAAGAATACCATAAATAAAATCACATACCATAATATATAATAAATATAAAAAACACTAAGCTGTTCCACCAAACTATTTTCATCCTCACCTCAAAGCTATCTCTAAATTTCCATAGAGCTCTTTCATCTCACTCACCTTTACTAGGGTTTATGCTCGGACCTACATGATAACTATAAGGTCTTCTTTTCCATTGGGGTAAACATGCATGGTTTGGGAATAAAAAATAATATTCTATAACTACTGGTGTTCTTAATAATAACTAGAGATAATTTTATACAGATACTAGATAAAATTAAAATCGTATCATCCATATACATACCCTTGTTATACCAATATTTACATAGTATTCCACCGTGTAATCAAATCATATATTCTTTAACCAATATTGGAATGGGATGATTATTCTCTAAAACTAATCACAATAATATGGTGAATGATTTATCATGAAATAAGGGAAATATAACTAGAAAACTCATCACATAATCAATAACCCATAAGTGAATGACACAACACTATACCCATAAACCACAGGTGAATGATTTATCACCGATTTGTACTTAATTGAATGATAGATCCCTAAAAATACATCATATGAAGAATATATCACCAATGGTTAATCATATATCAAAATTTAGAATCCTAATGAATGATATATCACAATTACTAATACAGGTGATTGACCTATCAATATTCATAACCAAGGTTAATGATTTATCACTATTTCAATTGACAAGGTTGAACAATGTATCACTAATATTCATAACTATGGGTGAATGATATATCAAAATCTAAAAACCATTATTAAATTATGTATCACTATATACAAAAGTCTGGGGGAATGATATATTAATAAAAAAAAATATTAGGTTAATAATGCATTACCATATACATAACTCTGAGTGAAGATATGTCACTATTTAACATTCATATGTGGATAATGTATCACAATATACATAATTCTAGGTGAACTATATATATCACTATCTAAAAACAATTGGTTAATGATTTATCACCAAATAGCCATCCAAAAGAAAAAATCTGTCATCAACACAATAAGAACTATTAATGATTTATCACAACCACAATAACAAGGCTAAAAATTGATTCAAAAATATAAGTAAGATGTGTGAATGATCCTTCACTATAAAATTAAACTTCGGTCCAAAAATATCCTAAAAATGGATATGAAATTACCTCTTCATCCTATGGTGATCACTTAAAATAGAGGAAATGACCATATAATCCATCCTTTGAGTTAATTTATACCACCCATCTTATTAAAAAACAATATGGTAATAAACACAATAAAGGGAATCAATCTACTAAACCAGTCCTTGTTTATAACCTATTTTACACAATATGTAACATACCCTCGTGTAACCTACTCTTATCCCTTGAATAATATCCCTAACTACATCAGATTCCTTAATAAAATAAAAACACTTGATAGGAACAGTCACCTTAATCCTAACTATTTTTATAAACAATAACCCACAGGGAACATACCATAGAACCCATAGTCATATTAACAAACTAAACCCATTACGTTTAGTCACATGATACTCTAACCTTAGTAGGTCATTGATCATAATCTCATAATATCATCATCAAACTAAGGTACTAGCCCATTCCTATTTTAATGGTCACCCATTATATGGTGATGGATCCACAAGGTCCATCACTAGAATATCTTATCCTCTAACCCACAATATAAAACAATATTTTGTTGGAATGATTACTAGAATTCCCAAAAATTATATTACTTTATAACCCATTTAATCCTCAAATTTATATACTAAAAAATTTTAATCCGATACTATAGGTCACCCACTATGGATCACCCTTAACCTCAATGTCTTCTCCAAAGAACCTTTACTCAGTTCCCCTAGCCTATAACTCTATGAGAACATCATATTAAAATATATAAGGAATATTTTTATTACTAGATCCTTTTTTTCAAGGCTGGAGAACCTACATCAGTTCAACTTTCACACTAATAAAGCTTACCACATAAGTAATGTAACCATAAGTGACTATATAATTATGGAGTAACAATTAGAGGACCCATTAAAAGACTAATGAACCACTCTAATTTATCTTAACATACTGGAACCCACCTTGGTTTTATATAAGGTTGATCCCACCCACTTAACCCTGTATAAAATTCACACAATATATACAGCCACATAAAATGTTGAAAAATTATGGACCACCTATACAACCAAAGTTATCACCTTTATATCCAATCCCATCCACCCAAGTCAAGAACATATATATCATGTACACATCCCTGATTCCCTAATTCAATAAATAATCCCCTTTAAATTAAATATACAATTATTATTAATTATAATAATTATTCTATATTTAATTAGATTATACAAAATTGAAGTGGAACTCACCAGTTGTCACTAAACAACCAAAACCTCATGAGATAGTTTTAAAAACACTTCATTATTCATACATACTTATTACCCCTAAAATCCAAAAAATACAAGGGAAAATCATATATCACTAACATCCATTGTTGATAGATATCCATGGATAATCATGGAATTGGATTACCTATAATGAAATGGCATAAAACCACCCACATTCTTAGATTCCATGGATCCCTTAACATCCAGTAAAAATTTATCTATCATATCTAATTTATTCTACCATTCATTGGTATATTAGATTGATAAATATCTAATTAAATTATCTAAAATTAGTTAGTAATATAAAAAAAATATTAGAAGAAAAATGGGTATAGAAAATCACCCTAATCAGTGAATGACATGTTTTAGAACCACTATAGATCATCTAAAATAAGGGATAAGAAAAAGAGGAAAATAGAGACCCCTTAATTAAACTCTCATTGGATGGAGGAATGAAAACAGAAGGGGTTATAAAATATAATCCTCAAAATTTACAAAACAAATCCTACTTAAATTAGGGATTAGGAAAAGACATCCATACTCCGGTGGCCTCTACCAGATTTTTGATTCCCCTACCACGGTCCTTATCCCAACCTATGGCATTTTAATGGGTTTTATTATAGAAAATTTAAGAACACAGAAATATTGTTATCCAATACTAAGGTTTTGGAGTATGATTCTATAACCATCCAATCTTTCTTCATTTACCCGATAAGAAAATGTTTTATTTGGGCCATCTCTGCCAAATCACTAGCCTCAAAAACCACCATTTAACCACCAAAAACATATCCATAAACTCATATTATTAATATAAATCCAAAATTTCTAATTCATACTTTTTCTAGTTCCACTATAATATAGCCTTACACTACTTCCATCAACCACTAATATTTTGGGTCATTACATTTCTCATCTACCTTCAATTACCATTGTGAAACATCTTGACCTATTCTCATATTTGAAACATATAATTTTTTCCCATGAATGTTATCCCACTATATAGTTGGATTAATATAGTAAAAATAATTATATGTTTTTTATATTTCTTTGTTTGAAAACTTATAGAATATTAAATAATAGTCAACGGTTTTGTCATATTGGACACACTAGTAGCAGTTTTCAAAAATATTTTCTTCTTTGAGATTTACTATGTTAAACCTGAAATTATTTTATCATGAGAACTTTTTATTTTTTATTTACCAAGTAAAAAATAATATAAATCTTCATAAAGGTTTGAAATATAGTGATACATGGCCATATTCGATACCAACCTTCCCCATGCTATAAATTAATTGACCAGTCATACATTCATTAAAAATTGTTGATAAATAAAAAAACTTGTTTTATTTTAGTTTTATTATTTCCATGAATTTATCATATTTTTATAGAATCACTCTCACTTAAATATCCAATAATATCATATTATATATATTATATTTATTCAATAGAGAATTAATATATTCTTCTAACTCTATATTAGTTGATATAAAATTGAATAAACACTATTTTCGATTTAAAATTTTTTACTCAATTATTCAAGAAATATTTTCTTTTTAAAAATCAAAATTAATATTTCTTATTATATATGATGGATTTTTCTTATAATTTTTTAATTATATCTTTATGATTACAAATTTTATTATCCACAATAATTTTTTCTTAGTAGTTTATTATTATTTTTTCATCAAATTCAGTAATAATTTTATCCTTCATTTATAATTGGTCATTCTTTATAATGATATTGTATATGTGACCCTATTATACTGCATGGATCATGTCATTCAAAAAAAATTTATAGTATTTTTTTTAATTTTTTTAAATAATTAATCCACCGTAACTATTTTTAGAAATCCTTTGTTTTTCTTAGAAAGAATAAATAACTAACTTTATATTAGTTTTAATTTTCATTTTTGATTCCTATTTATAATATATATGTAATTAAATAAATGAGACAACCACTTCCACTTATTTATATAACTTATGAACTAGTAATATTATATTTGTTCAAAAGTTTACCATACTTCTCCGAGATATATTCATATACACAATGATTTAAATTATGTGTTGTTAAAAAATCTAACCTTAATAATTAATTGAGATCCAAAATTATATTTAAAAGATAAATTCAATTTTAATTAGTTTACATAATAATAAAAAGAGTGAAAAATATTTATAAATTGATGAATATATTATATATAATAAAAAAAATCATTAAAATATTTTTTTATAAAAATGATCAAAGTAAAAATATATATGAGGAAACTTTTATTATGTAAACACTATTTCTAAATGAATATTGTATGCTATAAATATATTTTATTTTTTAAACACCCCTTAATAGATTATTTTAATTTCATTAGTAGTGATTGATCGTTATAAAAAAAATAAACATTCTATAGAAAAAAGGTATGGGATAATTATTATGATATTCATCCAATTAATGTTTTTGGAAACGATTTCTATATTTTATTTCTCAAAAATAAAATAAAAAAGACATTTGGTATAAAAGTTCATATATTCTAATGGTTTGGGATTTATGATTGTGTAATCCTAGATTATATACTTAGGTAAGGACCCACTCTACAGTAAATTTAAAAATTGGTTATTAATAATTGGTTTTCTTATTTTGAGAAATAAAAATATTTTTTATGAATGTTAGTGGTGGTTTAAGTAGAATACATAGAAGATATATATTTAGAGAATATTACATAAAACTACCTATATTCTAATAGAGGATAACTAGAACTATAGTGAGTTAAAAAATTATAGAGTTGCTACTTACTTACATATAAATCTTTTTAGAGCCCCATTTGGAATTTTATATCCTGCTAGAAGTTTGGTTGGGATCTACAAAGATCTAATTTAATGACACACATATATTTTTAATTTTTTTCTTTATATTATATGATTTTATTAAATCCATTATTTTATTCCACGTCACTTATTTCACTAAACCAAAACCTTTATTTCCCTATTTTATTACTTCCATTAGTATCTTACAACTTCTTTATCTATTTAATTACTTAATTAAATAATCACATTTATATTAAAATGTAACTCTATATGTTAAATAAAGGTAATATCAATTGTTATTTTTATTTTGACATTTATTTAGGTAGGTTGGTATCATATATACCATATAAAATCCCATTTTAGTAATTTTTTTTATTTCCTTAACTATAATAAATAAATGATCATATCATATAAACTTTAGGAAAAAATTATAGGTAGATAGACCTAATCCAATTCCAGATTCCTTTTCACATATGTCCGAGCATGTTTTATATGGGTTAATAATCAAGTATATGAAACCTAACATCGAATTCAATTCACCTAGGATATAGAATAAAATTTGAAAATGTAATTATGATTTTTTTATGATATTTAATATTGGGGAAATATTTTATTAATGAAATAAAGATATAATTTTTTTAGAGGATAAAAATAAAGTGGAATATAGTTTTATTAGGATTATTTTACCTTAAAATATTTAATGTAAATTTGATTATAAATTATGATAATTTATTTTGTGATATTATATGAGTGTTTTGGATGGTTATGATATATTTTAGTTTATATTATATCATTTACCCAGGATAAATGATTTCTTCCATATTATTATTATATTTAAATTAAACTATGAATTTGGAATGATATGATATGATTAATATAATAAGATTTTTTTTTATTTTATGTGAAAATTAGGTGATATGATGGGTTCTTAAGACATTTTATAAATTGTTTTACTAATATTATGTAATAAATAAAGTGATTAGAGAGAGAGATTAATGATAAATTATTTTATAAGAGAGATAATTTTATGTATATCATATTACAATATATGTGATTATGCCAAAATGATAAATTACTTACCAAATGAGGATGTGTTTCAAAAAAATTTCCCTACAAAAGAGGACATGATCTGGCATAAATATCCATTTAAAGGGGTGATGTGTTGAAAAAATTATTTTCCCTCAATAAGAGAATGTGATACTGGTATAATTTTATTTATGGGTTAGATTATAAGAAATATTAAATACATGACTATTATAAATAGTCTTTGAAGAAACTAAGGTCAAGAAAAATTGTATCCTATTAAGCATATGGGGACATAACATTGGGTTTTATTCACTTATGTTTTAATATATATATATATATATATATATTTATTTGTCAGTGTGTTTGTATGTATGAATTTATATATATATATATATATATATATATTTCAATTAATGGTTACTTTATATTTTTTCTATTTGTATTAGGTTGTGATTGCATCTCCACTATGACACATGTAGATACATATATAACAACTCCATTGTAGAGGTTTATATCATGTTGTTACTCCCTAATGATTATTTTACATTAATAACCTATATACACACATTATGTGTGTATATATAGATTTGTATTACATGAAAAAGAAATTTCAAGTGACTAATGATTTATTGTTGATATTAATGGAAATGTTTGTGTAAAAATAGAGACAATATATTGGGAAATACCAACTTTTGGGCTGATAGGTCTGGTTTCCAAATTTTGTTTTAAAATTTTTATTTTTGGGGTTATCATATATACATAACTAAAGTTAAATAATTAGATAATTATGTGTTCATGAATGAATTATAAGACGAAAATCATGCTCATCATTATATCTTGTTTATCTTAGATGAATTATATTTTAGATTATTTATGCGTATCATCCTTCAATTTTTTATTTGTTATTTTTATTTGGATTAATTTTTTGTTGTTTCATATATTAAATTAAAATAAATCCCTAAATGTTCTCTTTAATTCCAAACATTAGTCGTCATCCATAAGAATTAAAAGAGGTCATCCAATACCTTATAGATATATTTATTGTTAAAAATATGTATTTCTAGGGATGGTTTTTATAAAAAAATGAAAACATAGCGGTCTTTATTTAATTTTTGGGGCTTAAAATGTTTTTTTTACATTTTTATAAAATACTTTTAGGAATTAATATGGAATTTATAAATAATCAGGACACCATAATTATAGTAAAAACCTATTTTTAAAGGGTGGTTTATAATGAAATTCATTTATAATATTATTTGATTTAGACTTGGATTTTTTGATTTTCATTATTAACTTTTAATTAGATAATGGTGGGTGAGGTTATGTTGAGAATCATTATTTATGTATCCACACAAAATAATTCTTGAAATGTATGTGCTTGTGATTTATTTTGGTGAAATGTGAGGACTATTTTGAAACATAAATTATTTATTATTTATACCAATGATTTTAATAGTTAGTTATAGTTTATATTATCTATATTTTTACCAGGGAACTGTTCTTATTTAATTAATTTCACTAATAAAAAATTAAATTTTTAAAAATAATATATTATTGGTGAATTATTTAATCAGAGATAGATAGTTATATTTATATAATTTATTTCAATTGATAAATGTTTTCATTTAATATATAATAGATGAATTTTATTTCATTACAAGCGGTTTCAAAAAATTTATATATTTCTAGGAATTGTTTATTGATTCAATGCTATTGATTTCGAAATTTTAAGAGTTATGATAAATCAGTATAATATACATGATTTAATTTTTTTTGATGAAGTATTATATATAATTTTTATGAATGTAAACTTTAATTTGAATTATCACCTTTTTTATTATAATTAGTATTTATTATTTAAAACGAACTTGAGTTTAATGGGTGAATTTTAGTGAAAATGATAAATGTTAAAAAGTTGATTCTTTTACATTATTTAAGAATAAGAACATTTATTTATTACTATACTTATTGATTTTAAATATGAATTATCCTATATTAGGCTTCAAAATTATGATTTATATTATATAATTTATCCCTTTTACTACATGATCTATCTTCTTAGAAGAAAAAATCATTGCAATTGATGTAAAATTTGTGTTTTTGATAGTTTTAAACTATTTTAAGTAAATGTTTAGAATAATTGGTGGTTTAAGAGATTTTTTTAATGATGTTTAAAGTATTTTTGAGATGGTTTATGATATTTGTAATGGATTTGTAGAATCTATTTATGTGTTTTCAATGTTCTAGAATTCCTTTGATAAAATCTAGATATTTGGCTATGTACAATATCTCACTGACCTCATGTAAGATATTCTGGTCACCATGTTTGGAATTTGGTGACCGGTGTGAGAAAATTGATCGAAACATAATATAATTATTCCAGTCTTAAGATATATTTTTTACACGTATAATAATTATCATCTACAAAATAGAATTGTTCCATGAGGATGAAGTTTTCCATGTATGATATTTTAGAGACGTGTGTAAGAAAATTAAGCCATATAAGAAGATTGAGACATGTATAAGTTATTTGTTCTGTATATATAAAGTTTTGAGTTTTATATTCATGTTTGTGAAAAAATCATGTTTCTAGAATTAAAATATTTTAAATAATTCAAATTATTTGATGGTAAAACTATTCCCCATGGATTCAATCATCAAAATCACTCGAAAGGGGTTTTTATTCATGTTTTTTAAATAAAAGTTATCTTTATTCAATGGATAATAAGATCAATAATGAAATTATATTTATGATAAATAATATTCTCGAAGCTGTGTCTATGAGTGAAGAATATCTAAATATTAAATCTTGGAAGTTAGTGGAATGATACTAAGAAATTATTTAAAATATATAATTATTTACAAAAAAATTAGTAGTAATTGAAGTCGTGTTTTAAATAATGTTAGTGTTCCAAATACAATATTTAAACATGTTTTTAGGTGGGGTTGTTATTCAAGTAACAAGAAGGTTCATTCTGGGTTTTGAAGCTAAGTTAGGAAGATGATGATGATGGTAATTCTTGGAATACACAAAAACATAGTTTATGAGTTATTTTCTATATTTCATGATGAAGGGTGTTTATCGATATATATTTTGGTTTAGTTTAAAGAATTAAGAAAGGGTAGAAATGGAATTCTACATGAATCAAGGAGTTAAAAAAGGTGGACATAATTAGTGATCTTGGTTCTTGTTTCATGATCATTATCAATTAAGTAAATAAATAGGATCATTTTGTATGATTCTATTGAATAATGTTTAGTGAAAGTTGAGATGGAATTGATTTTTCCAAAATGAATTTAATTCTCGGAGTTCTAAAAAAGATAAATATAAGGATTTATTTAAAGGAGGGTAAATTTTTGAGTGCTTCAAAAAAATAGAGAATCAGAATATTGAGAAAAAAATGAGATCTTAAATCCCAAAGTTTATATTCCATCATCTCTATTTGATTGAGCATGATATGTAAGTTAATAACATCTATATCTATGACTCTAAAGGAAGATATACTTTGGAGTTTACATGAATTGAAAAAGATATTATCGAATATTCACAAATTCTGGTGGAGGGAGATCATCATCTTCTGTTTTTATATTAACTAGATCTTCAAAGATATAATTCTCATTCTGGTTACAGTACATTATATATGTCAAGTGAAGTTGCAAAGTCTAGTTTGACTCTAGAAATGGATAGTGTGATTCTATTGTGAAAAATAATATATTCCTTGAAATAAATCAATATAAAAATTTATAAGTATTAATTTTATGTATTTTTATTCATCATAGTTTTAAAAAAAAATTTATAAATTTTTTTCAACTGAAAAAGGAATAATTTTTTTAACTAAATTGTTTTTCCATGAATTACCTGATTTTATGCAAAAGAAAAATTTATCAATTTTAAAAATTTAATTTTATAAAACTAAATTATTTTTTTGATTCAGAATGTCAAATTTACCTTACGGTGAATATCTTTTATTTTTCTAAAATAGTTATTTTTTTTGGTGAATTGTAAAAATAAAGATTTTTCAAATACTATCATTTTTATGACATTATTATGATTTAAGAATGACTTAATAAATTGTTAAAAAAATTCTTGACCAATTTTATTTTCAATGAGTTTAATAATTTATTTTAAAATATTAATTGGAATTTATATACTCATACTCGAATTTTATGAACTTAAGTTATATTTAATTCGAATTAATAACTACTTTTAGATCTTTTCATTTAATGGTATGGTTGGAAGGTTCTATTCAGATATTTTTTGATATAAATGTAAAAAAAATTCCTTATTTTATTAAATAAAAATTTAAATTCATGTGAATCAAATTTATTCATGATTTTAGGGTAAACTAATTTTTATTCTTAAATCAGGTATTTTTTTAAAACTATTTTTTTGCATTTTGGGTATTTAAATTAAAATTTATTTATGATACCTATAATTTTTTTATAAAATGGTTTCTATATTTTTAATGATAATTTATATATTTTCTGATAAGGACATTATTATTTTTTTTAAATTAATAATATATACTGATATAAAGTTTAGCTCTCACGGTTAAGTGTAAAATGGATTAAAGAGGATTAAATAAAGAGATGATGCATAAAATATCTCTAAAACATTTCTAAATGTAATTGGTTTAGAGTATTTTTACTTTATACCCAATTATATTCTAATTTTTTTTATTACACTTTACATTGAAATATGAAATAATATTAATTTAATACTTTGAATATTTCTAAGAGTGCCACTCCCATAACTTATAAAAGAGAATATCCTCTTCTCACTTCTTCACACACTTTTGGAATTATATTTTGGACCAATAGTAAAAAATTACCTTCCAATATATCATCCAAATTTCATATAGGTATTTTACTTGACAAAATACAAAACTTATAATTCTTATGGTTTAAGCCAAATGCAGTTTTCCAAAGAAGAGGTATAATTCTTAACCAAATGTTTCATTTTTTATTTATGCTTTTAACTCATTAAAATATTATTTAACCATGATTAAATTATTACATAATTACCTTACATATACTAAAATTTTATTATGATTGTGTCATAAAATAGTTTTATCACATTTTTCGTCTTTTTGGAAATGAAAATATTTCTCATGCGTACGTGTGGATTAATATCTCCACAAAATGATGTGTTTAATTTTTCATCACACGATTATATGGATGGTTTAAATTAAGGAAAAAATTAATATTTATAATATTTATGAGATAATTATAATTCTATAAAAATAATTTATTACTTATATTATTTCCCTTTCCATCTGTTTGAAATGGATAACATCCCTAGTGAGTACGTGTGGAATACCACCTCCACGAAGCGATGTGACTCATTTTTCAAATCTACCATACAAGTATAGTTATAAGTATGGAAATAAAAGATAAATATGAAATATGTAACATATATATAATTCTATAAAATTGAAATATTATCTATATTTATTTTCCACAACTTAGAGAAAGGAAAACATCATTCATACAGAGGTACATACTACTATCTCCATGAAATAACACATATCATTTTTCATGGATGTCTTACATTGTTTTAAAAGTGTATTTAATGAATAAATATTATAATTATAACATTTTTAGGATTATATAATTATTGTAACCATAACCCCTTTGACCACAATCAATGCACTGATATTTTTTTGATCTTATAAACCAAACATCCCCAAAACATCCAATATAAACTTACCATTTTGGTTAATAAATAAATAAAGGAAATAAATGAAATTTAATGTATAATAATAATTAAATTAAAATTATAAGTTTATTAAGAATGCATATAACTAAATAATTTTATTACTTAGGATTTAGAGAATGTATGAAGCTATACAATACTAAAGGTAATTGATTTTTCTTTAAGACCACATTTTAAAGTATTCCTTTAAACTATTTTCCCTCTAAATACATGTTATTTAAAAGGTACAAATTATGTTATTATTTATATAAAAAATATTGTTAAATTTAATTTTAAACAAATTTTTAATTTATTTAAAAGCATTAAAAATTAATCTTTTAAACATTTACCATTTGAGTCATTTTGATTTTTTTTACCAAATTGTAAAAAAATTAACATATACTGCATGAACACATTTTAAAAAAATTATAGATTTTATTCATTATCATGATTAATCTATAGGTTAAAAAGTTTTTTCAAATAATATCATATTATATCTCTTCTATTAATTTTTCATTTTTTAAGAGTTTTTAAAGAAAAATGACATTTCTCCATATGATTATGTGAAAATAGAAAGTATTTAACTTATGGGTTAAAATGAGGTTTTGGGATGAAAAATTTAAAAATTAGAAATGTTATTTTTTCATGATATGGAACATGAGAATTATAGATTATGATAGATGAGCCTGATATAGCTCAAGATTATGGGTGAGCCTGTTATATCTCTCCAATGAATTGGGTAATGATCTTGTTTTTAAAGGTGAAAAGTATGGGAGATAACTGGGAAGGTTATATTGGACCAAAAGAGTTTACTATGATATACAAGAGGTGAATTGTAGTGTAAAAACATAAACAAAATAAAAAACAAAAATCCTCTTAATGTAAAATGAACAGACTCAAAAATGTTTGATGATTAGAATATTAGAATCAAAATCATATATACTCTGATTAAAATAGTGTATGATTTATTGGTATCACTGATACACCAATAAAAATATTTATTCGAAATATAAGTATTAAAACTAACTTTTTAATACAATCTATAGAGGAAAAATAAATATTGTACAAATAAGAAATACATCGCTTATAAAAGTGAGAATGACTTAAAATCTATATTAAAAGAAATTATTCTTTAACCTTAATAGATAAGGTAGTTATAAACCCACAGTAAGGTTATCCAATGTTTTATACCTCTTATAATATTCTATCATTCCTCACCAATAAATCCCTTGATATGATGATTAGAACAAGCTCTGTTTTCCTATCTGCAGAAGGCCTTGGTATGATGATTGGAATATGTATTCCTAGCCATGGAATCCCTTAACTGGATAGATCAGATTCCCTATATTCTTATCCTTAAAATCCATTGATTGGTGTAGTTACTAGACACCGAATATAAAACAAAATGTCCTAAATGAAAAAACCCTGATGGGGGTTCCTTAGAACGAAAACTCTCTAAAGTATTACAAAGACTAATAACAAATAGTTCACACTAGGAAATTTTTAGAAGACTTTATTTTTAGAATTTATCACCTCCCAACTCTTCAATTGACTTTATATTTATTGGAAAAATATCAACAGTTATATTTATGAGTTATTTGTAATGACCTCAGACAAATTTCATGTGACAGGTTGTAAATAGATGAATAGTTGACATCATTTTATTTACCACCATTAAAATGATAAAATGTATTATATATGATAAAAAAAATATATACTGATAATACAATTTTGGATAGTATTTTGAACTTCCTTATTTATTTTAAATTGGATAATTATAATTAGTTTTATTCCAATTTATCAGTACGAATTTTCTTCTGATGATTAATACTTTTTTCAGTAAGACATAAGTCTTACCACTGGACATAAAAAGGTCAATCTAATTGATCTGATGCACCATCATTCTAATATATCTTATTAAATAATAATAAAATTTTATTTCATAACTCACTAGAATCATTTTTATATATGATAAATGTAATTTTTTCTGAAAATATATACTAAAAGGCATGTAAAATATAAAACTTAGTAAACATAGTTTTAAGGAGGATTTTTTAATTTACAAAACTAAACAAATGGAAAATTAAGAAGTAACACTTATGATTCAACAATATCCCTCTTTTTTTAAAGAAAAAAAAACAATACTTAAATAAAAATAATAACTTTGAAATACATACAATCCTTTTACCATTTGATAATGTTGAATATATACTTCATATCCCCCCTGCGTTTATAACTACTTTATGATATGATGGAAAATATTAATATTTCTCCCCCTTAAGATTATATCTCCCCATTTTAGTATACCCAATCTTTAAAAAGTCTCCTTAGAATTATTTAATGCTTCTTTCCAAGGTTTATCCCCCTTTATTATCCTAAAAAAGAATGTAAAAGTAGCCATAATTTCCTAAAATTTTAGAAGAGTAATAATATACAAAAAAAAAATATTTGAACCAATTAATCATCCAACCAATAAATAGAAAGAATATTCATCCAAAATTATTTGGAAAACATTTATCCAAAAGTATTTGGAAAATATTCAAACACAATGTTTTGAATGAAAATATAGTCACATTAATCAATCATTCAAATTTATGAAAATAAAATACATTTAGAGATAAAAAGTAAAATGTCTTTCATATTTAATCACTAATTTCTTCATAAAGGTCCCCATCTTCTTAAAGTCTTCACGATGTTTCTCAAGATTCATTATTTTTTTCCTCCATCACTGCTTTCTTACATACTTATGAATTGATACTCTCAATGACTTGAGTAATCTTGTTATTATATTAATTAAAAAGGATAAATTCATTTTCACAAATTTTGAGCCGACAATTCTCCAAATCTAAACTTTGAACCTTTTCTTTCGGTAATTTCACTTCTTCAGTATGATCCTCAGTTGTGTATTTTAATTCTTTCATGAATATTACTATGTCAACAATATACAAAGTTAAATTTTTAATGGATTATTAAATTAAAAAAAGTTTATTTAATTTTAAAAAATTGATCATTAGGATCATGTTTATCTCAATACACCTGATTAGAGCACTTAACCAACTGATTATATGATTTTTTCTAGGTCTGATATTTTTCTTTTAATGTTTTCAACTCTGCCTCAATCTGGATAACTAATTCAATTGAAACTTTTATTAAATATTATTTCTCATTGGGACTATTCTGAATGAGTTAACAAGTCATATTATGTTTTGGAAAATGTGGAATAGTTTCATTTAAACTTCTCAAATATTGATAAATAAAATCAAAAACTTTTTTGAAATTTTTGCACATAAATATGATGATCCTATTATAGGTTTTAGAGGTTTCATTCTCGATAATTCAGTATCAGGTTTCAATACTTCCTTAGATTTCTCTTTTCCTTTCTTTGATACTTTATTATCATCAAAATTTTCTATTATATAAAAATATTTATCAGTTTCAACTATTTTTGAAATTTTTGTATGTGATTACTAATCTTCATTTTCACCTTGTGAAGATGAATTTTCTTCCTTTTTTGATGTTTAGTTTTATTCCTCAGATGAAGATGATTTACCTTTTTATTTTGATGATGATTTATAAACATGTTTTCCTTCTTTGTTATCATCCTTATATTCTTGACAAGTTGATGGAGATGATGATGATTCTGATTTTTCTCTTTCTTTTGAGCCTTTATCAGTCTCTATTTTATTTTCATCATCACCATATTGTTATTTTTTTATCTTCTTCTTTTTATTATTATTTTTTATCTTCCAATTTTTTTCTACTTTTTCAATATCTAGCTCTATCTTCATTAATGTCCTAAGGAAACATTTACCATCCGTACTAGGTACTAATTCTTTTTCTTTCTCCATAATAACTTGGAATGATTCTTCAGGAACTTGTTTTCATTCTCCCTTATCTCTGAATAAAGGAAAAACTTATAGAATAGATGATGTTTCTTCAAAAACAATTTTGGAATTAGAAATGATTTTATTGTTATGAGAAACCAATAGATTTAGATTTTATGATGCTATTTATACTCCATTTAACAAAATATATACAATTATTGCTTCTATAATTTTTTTCTTTTATTTATTTATATTTTCTTATTTTGTAGAATAATTTTCTATTCAGATTCTAAAATCCTTTACCTTAGCTAGATCAATTCCAAATTATGTATCCCCTAGTTTCTTTTTTCACCTAATGTGTCCTGTGTTTTTTGAAACCATCATCATATATTTTCTTTTCATTCTTATTTTTATTTTTTGGGGGATACGATTCGGATTTAATTTTATTCTAAATAATTTAATCCTTATTATATGGTTTAACATTATACATAGCTTCATTAACCATATCAATAAATTTATTTCACTTATAATCCAAGACTAGATTCATTCTTGAAATAATATCTTCACAAATAAAAGAAATATCTTCTCACACCTGGTAGTTTTTAATCAACTTTTAAAATTTCATTAACCTTTAAAAGGTTATTATTAATAAATGAGGTAAACATAATGATATTTGAATTAATTAAGGAACTCTTGATAGCTTCTATAATAATGAAAACAAACTTTACAAGGGTAATTTGACTTATATTAACCAAAAAAATCTAAAATAAAAATACCAGATACATTAAGGGAATATTTATATCCCTTCCAAGTTGTTAAATATCTCTTCATCCATAATGATACTACTCTAGTATCCAGTGAAAGATGTAAAACCTTTTGTAACGTTCTCATAAATTGGGAAGAAGGAATATTCTACCTTAGTTTTCTCAAAATATCCAAGTTTGTTTGGTAATTTGTGTGATGGAAGATAAGAGTCACCTCTATTAGGTATACCAACCAAATCATCTAATCTTTTAATTTAAATCTCATATTAATTTTTAAATAAAGTAAAATTTACAACATCCATATAACATTCTTTTAAAAATTGAATAGGATTATAAAACTATCTGAAAATTTTAGAGTAAATAAAATAGAAATATTTATTAGGGTTCTCTTCAAATACACTTTTCCATCCTTATAAAAAATAATTCTATTGAGAGTATAATGCTACTTTTGAAACTAATACCTATCTACAAGATATTATATTAAAACATACATGTTTTCATAATAATCCTTTGATACCAATTGTTTGATCTAATGATTTTACTATGATACAAAAATGGGGTGGTGAATTGTAGTTTAAAAAAAATTAAACTAACAAAAAAACACAAATCATCTTAAGGTAAAATGATCAGACTCAACACTGTTTAATGATCAGAGTATTATAATTGGAATCAAAGAAAATCCTATTGAAATAGTGTATGGTTTATTAGTATCACTGGAAAAATGATATAATTTTTTTATTAAAAATGTAAGTATCAAAACTAACTTACTAATAGAATTCACAATAAAAAAATCATGTAAAAACAAGAAATAGACATATTATAAAATCAATAATGACTTGAAACTTATATTAAAAGGAATTACTCTCTAAATTTAAGAGTTAATGTATTCAGAAACCCAGAATAAAGGTATCTATAGATTTATACATCCTATGAAGTTTTACAATTCCTTATTGAAAAATCCCTCGATATGATGATTAGAACAATAACTGTCTTCCTATCATCAAAATCCATCATTATAATGATTGGTGTGTATCTTACTATCCTAAGAATCCCTCAAAAATGGTGGATTACATTTATTAGTTTCCATTCACTGGAAGCCCTCGATCAGTATAATGAACAGATGTAGAAGAAAAGGGAAAATTTTATAAATGTAACAACCCTGAAAAGGATTCCTTATAATGAAAACTCTTTAAAGAATTACAAATTTTAAGACCAATGATTTCATGCTAATAAATATTTAGAATAATTGAGTTGTGAAAATTTATTAGATCCCAACTCTTCAAACCAATTCCTATTTACATAAAAACTCCCAAAAGTCATATTTATGAGTTACTTTTAAATGAATCAGACAAATTACACTGGAAATCCTAAAAATAACTGAATGTTCAACCTCCTTTTTTTTATAACCATTACAATTCTAAATTGTATTCTGTTTGAGAGAAAAAAATATATACCCTGATTATAAAAATTAGGATAGTCTGATGGAATATGATAATCATAATTACTGTTAGTCTGATGTATCAGTACCTAGGTTAGTCTGATTGTTAAGACGATTTTCAGTAAAACATAATTTGAACCACTAGTCATAACAATGGTTAGCCTGATTAATCATATGTACCATCAGTCTGATGGATCAGATTAAATAATAATAAAAGTTTATTTAATAATACACTACAAAAATTTCTATGTATATGATAATCTATTATGACATGGTTTAGGCATGAGTGAAAATAGTTTATGACATGGGTTAGACATGAGTGAAAATAGTTTATGAATATGATAATCTATTTTATGTATATTATGTTTCATAAAAGGGTCTTATAGATATATTTCTATTTCATGAAGTAATTATAGTTTAAAGATAAAAGGTAAGTTTTTCAAAGGAATGTTTTCCTGAGTCACCACATTCCTTTGGACGACTTAATGGGTTTTAATATTATTTCTAATTGGTTTTAAGTGTTTTATTTGAGAAAATATTTATTTTTTTACATGGAAATGTCATATTAATTTTCTCAAAGTATTATTGTGAAAAGGGTAAGCATCATTATGGGTTTTCATATTTTCACTAGACTAACGGGATTTATTTTTTTTATATCACATAGTAAGAAATGTTTTTCTCATCTCATGTTTTTATCTGTTTTTGATTGGTCCTAAATATGGGTATGAACTATTCTGAATTCCAGCTCTAGATAAAGGAAATTGTCCTTGAACAAAGTAAGTTTTCCATGAATAAAATTGGTTTGTAAACTTAAGAATCTTGTTTTTGTTGAAAAAATGGAAGTGGTTTTCATCCTCCCCTATGTAATGTAATCGATTTACAAATTCTTTAAAACTCTAAATCTAAAAGATCATAAGAATATATGAAATTACAACCCTTGTCTTAAATTATGAAATTATGGGATGATTATGATTCCATGTGTCATAGTTTGTATTAGAGAAAGGTTTTAGATAACTTTATAGGTTATATTGATAATAGAAGTTACATTTAAAATATTATGGTTATATTATAATGCGGTATAATTTGAATATTTTCATATTGCTTTATCTAACCCATATCAATTCAGAATGGTTTTCTACAGAGAAAATAATGTAGCTGATGTAGGAAGACATCAAGGGGATAATAAAATTCCAAATCAGTAACTTGGGAAGATTGTGATATACTAGTTTGTGGTAGAATATAATCAATTATTATAAGGTACTAATTGTGTAACCCAAACAAGAGAGTGAACAAATTCATTAGAGAGGAACATGTATATAGAGAAACATTTCATAAAAAAACATCATATGAATTTCAATGGATATTTAAACCCTGTGATATATTAGGATAAATAAAATATCATGATAATATATTTTATGTTTTAGTAAGTAAAAAAATATCAAAATATAACACTTACTATTTATCAATTTGGTGGTGAATCTAGTCGATGGGGGGTTTTTTATTAAAAATATAAAAGAAAAAGATGATATTGATTCCATGGAGTGGGTAAACATTAAAGATATTTTTTCTTAAGAAATAATTTCCTAAATTTCTTCAGATAATAATGGTAAGAAAATTTATGGAGTTAAAGAATAAGGGAAAACAATCAATGGCCACTTATGAGGAAAATTTTACTATATAGGCTAGGTATGCACTAAATATCATTCTGGTTTCTCATATAAAAATTGATAGGTTTTACAAAGCTCTAAAACCAATTTTATGAATATAGTTAGCCTTTAATGAATTTAAAAGTTATAAAGAAGTTTTTGTGTTGAGAAAGTTAATATGGAGTTTTCCAACACATAAATAATTCATGAAAACATAAGTAAGAAGTGGTCAGAGTGTCAAGTAATGGAGAATAATTGAACTAAGAATCTGGATGAAATCCCAAAAAATGTTTAAAATGAGGTAAAAGAATTTTGAAATAATGTTTGATTGGATGAAGAATTTTTTACTGATGTTGTAATATTGGTTATTTTTTTTGTGACTATAAGGAAAAATGTTATAATAAAACAAGTAATATGAAATATTTTGTCAATAATCTTTAAGATATTTTTGTTGGAATAAGTTTGGTAATTATGATAATTCATTACTAAAGAAAATTATTCAAGCTAGAAATCATCAATATAGAAAGGATAAAGGCGTGTCAAAGAATTTTTTACTACTATGTGGATGCTAGACCATTAAATAAAGTGGTCCCAACTCTAGGGAGCTCAATATTTTTGGATGGCTGATCTCAAATCAGTTAAAGGTGAAAGTGGAAGACAATTTAAAGGAAAATTTTCTTTCTATATATAGTCATTATGTGTCTATAGTCATTCAATTTGGGTTAAAAAATATAACCACTATATTTATGGATTAATTTAATAGATTATCCCTTGATTATTTTGATAAATTTTTTTGGGGTTTCAATTTTAATATTTTGGTTTATTATAAGAGACATGAAAAACATGAGAAATATATAATGATTATTTTGAAAACCTAAAAAGACAATTTGTTGTATGGAAAATTTAGAAAATATAAATTTTGGATGCAATAGATTTTTTTACAAGGTATATTGTTTTTAATTTTTTCATAACTTTTGATCATGCTAAAATAAAAGTGGTAAAATAATGGACAGGACTTGAAAATGTCATGAAGATTCAAATTTTCTTGGATTAATGGGTTATTACTGATGGTTTTTTAAAAAACATGCTTTGTTATCTTTCCAAAAAACAAAGTTAACTAAAAAATGAGATAAATTCATATAGATAAAGGAATGTTATGAATGATTTTAGGAATATAAAATAAGATTGGTTAATTGTCTAGTGTTGTTCTATATAATAAGAAATGGAATTTTTTTTATTTATAGTGATGCTTTATTGAAATGACATGGTTTATTCTTAATGTAAGATGATTAGTTAATCAAATATAATTCAAACTAATTTAAACTCCATGAATATAATTACCCTAATTATGATCTTGATTTTGTAGTGGTGGTTTTTTTCAATAAAATTTTGGAGGAAATTTTTATATAGGTCACAATTTGAAATATATATTAACTATAAAAGTTTAAATTAAATATCCACTAAAAAATATTTGAACTTGAGGAAGAGAATATGGTTTAAATATATAAAGGATTATTATTTACCTATTTACTACCACCAAAGTAAAAAAACATGGTAGTTGATTCCTTTATTCAAAAAGATAATCCATATTAATTATATTGTTTTTGGAACATGATCCTTTTTAATGATTTAATGAATTTTGTATTTGAAATTGTGTATGTTTAATGTTATTCTATTTTGGATCAATTATTAGTTTAATCATATTTGTCAAAAAAAATTAAGGAGGCTCCTAAGGAAGATCACGGTTTGCATGAAATATTAGAATTAATAAAGAAATATAATTTACATGAGTTTAATATTGATAAATAAGTGTTACCAGATTTGGAAAGATGTTTTGCATTCCGAGTGATTTTCATTTGAAGAAAGAATTTTTAGTTGAAGCTCACAAAACTTCATTTTCAATTCATCCTAGGAGCATGAATATTTATATAGACCATTAGGAAAATAATTAGTGGGAAGGAATAAAAAAGTGTATTTCTGATTTTACCCTGAAAAGTTTGAGTTGTCAGTAGTTTAATGTTAAATGAAAACTACCAAAGGATAACATTAAACTTCTATCTATTCCATAATGGATACAAGATAATGTATCCTTGGATTTCATTGTGATATTACCAAAGAAATCTCAAGTTAATAATTTGATTTTAGTTATTTTTTATTGTTCGAAAAAATCTATAAAATTTATGCCTATTCAAGATATTACATCATTGGAACTACTTGATCGAATTTATGATAAGGATATAGTTTGTGAATATGGATTTCCTATCTCTATTTTATCTTAACATGATCCAATATTTACATCAAATTATTATAATGGACTTCAAAAAGTCAATGGGTACTGAGATAAATTTCAACAGAAAATTTCATCAACAATATAAAGGAAAGTTAGATAATATAATTCAAACAAATAAGGATATGCTAAAAGTTTTCTATTTGGAACACCAGGTAAGTTGGGATAAAAATATTTCATTAGTTGAATTTTATAATAATAATATATTACATTCCACTATACAGATGACACATTTCATGGAATTATATGGAAAATAGTGTTGAACTCAAGCATGTGGGAATGAAGCCAATGAAAGGATGTATTTTTGACAATAAATCTTAGATTAAATGGTAGATAATGTAAATACTATTTCGCAGAACTTAATTTTAGATGAGAACTGGTAGAAGAGTTATGAATATTGTAATTGGAAAGATATCCCTTTTGAGGTAGGATATCATGTTTTTTTAAAGAATCTCCATGGAAAAGTGATTTGAATTTTGGAATAAATAGAAAGTAAAGGCCAAAATTTATAATTCTGTATGAAATTATTAAAACTGTTTGATTATTTTATTATAGATTTTTTAAACTAGTCTTTATATTAGGTGAATTATATTTTTATCATTTCATTTCGAAAGAAATATATAACTGATGCCTCTCATGTTTTGATCCCTAAGTCAGTACAGTTGGAAGATAATCATTCCTATAAAGAAAATATATTCTAGATTTATATTATAGATGGAATGAATTATGAAATAAGGGGTTTTCACCACTTAAAGGTTTTATGGAAGAACTATATGACCAAAGCAGCAACATAGGATTCGGAAAAATCTATGGGGGAAAATACTATCACTTGATTAAGTAATGAAAAAATTTGAAAGTATGTAATTTTGTAATGGGGGAAAAATGTGAAAGCCTAGTTAATCCTAGATAAAAATCAATATTATTATTCTTCATTTTTAATTTTATTGATTTATATTCATCATAGTTTTATAAATATTTTTTTTAAATTTTTCTATCAAAAGGAATAATTTTATTTAACTAAATTATTCTTCCATGAATTAAATGGTTTTATTTAAATGATAAATTTATTTATTTCAAAAATTGAATTTTATAAAATGAACATTATTTTTAGATACATCGTGTAAAATTTATCTTATGGACATTTTTTGATATTTTATAAAATAGTTTATTTTTTAAATTAGAATTTATAACTTTTTTATAATTTATATTTTATTTTTTATAATATAATTATGTTATCATGGTAAAACATGAATTTATCATGGTTAATGTTAAAAACGATTAAAGGGGATTAAATTAAGAGATAATGCTTAAAATATATCTAAAACCTATCAAAATGCGATCAGTTAAGTTTATTTCAACCCTATCCCCTATTATATTTTAACATTGGTTTCCTTTATTCCACTTTACCGTGAATATGACTTAATATTAATTTAAAACTTTGAATAATTCCAAGAGTGCCCCTCCCCACACTTATAAAGGGAAACTTCATCTTATCACTTATTCACACACTTTAATCACTTTTTATTTGGTCAATAAATTCCTAAATATATTACCAAATATACTCTCCATTACCTATAGGTCCAACTATCACAAAACTTACAAACATTGAAGGATTATAGTGTAAGCTAAAGGAGGTTTTCCAAACAATATGAATAATTCTTAACTGATTGTTTCATGTTTATTTATTACTCGACCTACTTCAAATATTATTTATACATTATAAAATTATAACATCAGTGTATTAAATATAGTGTAATTTTATTATGATTATCTTACGACCCTTTTTTTTCTCCTTTAACATCTTATGATAAATTAAAACACCACCTGTGGGTACATTTGGACTACCACCTCCATAAAGTGTTGTCTTTCATTTTCTTCCCCAGATCACATGGCTCGTTAAAATTATAGAACATATTAATATATATGATTTTATGAAATAATTATGATTTAATTGAAATAATATATTACTTACCTTCTTACCCTTTCTATATGTTGGAAATTGATAACGTCGATCGTCCGTACGTGTGGAATACCACCTCTACAAAACAGTGTGATTTATTTTTCGTTTCCACCGTATAAGGATATTCAAAAGGATAGAACTAGTTAATAAATAATACATATATAAAATATTTTTAATTCTATAAAATTAAAATATTATATATTTTATTGATTTTTAAACCGTTAGAAAACTGAAAGTGTTGTTTATATGTACATATAAACTACCATCACTATGAAATGAAGTCAATAATTTTTTATAACTGCCTTACATGGTTGGATTTAAAAGTGTTTTTAATATATATATATTATAATTATCACCTTTTTAAAATTATATTATTAATATAACCATAACCCCTTGACCATGGTTGATGAACTGATATTTTTTTGAGGTTATAAATTGAACATCCACAAAAAATCCAACATGAAACTAACCATTTTATTAACTAAATAAAGCATGGTAGTAAATTAAATAAAAGGAATTATAATAATTATATAAACCTATAGAAGTTTATTAATTATTTATAAAACTAATATAATTTTATTATTTTGGATTTAGAGAATGTAGGAAGTAAGAAAGGATTTAAGGTAAGATATATTTCTTTAAAACCATTTTTAAAGTATTCATTTATACTATTTTCCCTTCAAATCCAAGTTCTTCTATAGTTTATAAGTAATTTTATTATTTATACATAGAAGTTTGCTAAATTTCACTTTAAAATAATTTCTATATTTGATAAAATTATTAAAAATATTTTTTTATCTTTTAGTATATGGGTAATTTTAACTTTTTTCATCAAACTAAAAAAGATTGTTCTTTAATGCATACAACTTGGCCACCTTTTCTGACCATCATAGCTATTATTAATTATCATTATTTCTCTAAAATTTAATATTTGGTTTTCAAAGAATATACTATTCATAATGTTTTTTATTTTTTCCATTTTTCTATAGTTTCCAAAGAAATGGTATATTTTCCCCTATGATTATACAAAGATGGAATGTGTTTTGGTTATGGGTTCAAATTAGGTTTTGAGATGAATAATTTTAAACTTACAATTTTTTTATGATAAGGTATTTGATAATTATTGATAAATACTTGTGATCCTAATATATATCATGACATCGAGTGAGCCATATATTTCTCTCTAATTCATTGGGTTATGATATAGTCTTTGAAGGTGAAAATGAGGGAAATAACTAGGTTAGTTAATCCTATGGAATTAATTGGGATTTAATTATTATGAAATGGGTTAGACATAAATGAAAATGGATTATAAATAAAATTATCCTGGTTATCTATAATATTCTTACAAAATGGGTTTTAAGGAAATCTTTTGAATTGACGAGGTAAGGATAGTTTAAAGGGAAACTGATTGTTTTTCAAAAGAATTTTTTCATTATTTCCCATATGACCGAGGATGCCTTAATATTTTTTAATATTCTTTAAAATTAATTTGGAAGGTTTTATTTGATTAAAGTTTAATTTTCTCATGTGTAACTATTATATTTATCTATTAAAAGTTTTAGTTTGAAAAAGATAAACATCGTCATGGGTTTTCATGTTTCTACTCATCTAGCATAATTCCTTTATTTTTATATCACTTATTGAGAATTTTTTTATCATCCCACATTTTCAAATAGTTTCATGGGGCCTAATGATGTTTATGAAATATTACTATGTCTATACCTGAATAGAGGAAATTTTCCTTGAATTAGAAAAGTGTGTCTTGAATGAAACAAGAGTGTAATCTTAAAAAAATATTATTTTTGTTGGAAAAAGGGACACCATGTGTTAGTATTACCTATAAAATGTAATGGTTTTCCAAATTCTATATAACAATAAACCTAAAATATCATGGTAATTTAAGAATGTGAAAACCTTTTCACAAATTATATAATTAAGGGTTGATTATTAAATATGAATTTATAGCAATGACAATACATGTAATATAACTTCAGTTGTTCTTATAGTGAAAAAATCATAGTGGGGGAGAATAATCAATCATGTAAAGGATTGTGATTTTAAATAACAATATAAAACTTATAAAAATTATTATGTGTTAATTTTTCTTTTCTTTGCATGTGTGAGTAAGGACGTGAATTCATATTTAAGTGGATTGAACTTTAACAGGTTGCAGATTTTTTTTAAAGTTAAAATAATTTTTAAAATATTGTCTGCACTAATTCACCCCCTTATCAGTGGAGACATATAATCTTAGGCACTTCAAAAATATCAAAATTGTATATCTAAATATATAATATATTTTATATAATTTATATATTTAAAAAAATTAGAAATACACTTATTATATCCATTGATAATAATTGATGAATTTTTAACCCAAAAGAAATTACATCTGGATATCAAATCAAGAGAGAATTATAATGATTAACTGATGTAAACTAAAAATATGAATTATACCAATTTATGTGAATACGATGGAACCAATGATCTTTTTTAGTAATTAATGCATGCATCATATATTTAGAATCTATTGAGGAAACATGTATATTAAATGAAATTGAAACAATTATTTGATAGAGTAATAAATAGTGTAATATTAGGCTTTGATAACAATTATAGTGCCTAGAAATAATTGATGAACATAGTGTGGGCTTGAATTAGGTTTTTATAACATTTTATAAACTGTAAATTTTATTTTTACCTTTGTATAAGTTTTAAAATAACACAACTTGTGTCACTATATTTCAATAATTTTCTCTATTTTTTTCTCTCAACGACAACCCTATAAAATAATTAAATCAATAATGTAAAACATAAATAATTTTATAAATTTCTCTTTCAATTTGTGTTCTACGTACTTGTTCTGAATTTTATAGAAGATGAGATCTACTTATTTCATAATGAATATTAAAATTTGGTGAGTATCATCCCTAAACCCCTTATAATACAACTATCCTACATTTTTACAAGTGTGACCTCTATTCTTATCTCTACCGAGGAAAGTGCAATTTAGTTGATGAAACCCAACATTGAATGAAAAGTAAAAATATTACTGATTTTTTTTATAAAGATCGTCTAGTATGGAAGTAATTATTTCTACTAAGATCTATAAGTAAGATGATTATCCTTAACATTTTTCAAAATCTATACAGGACAAAAATATTGAATAATGGATAAAAAACTCAACATCAACCATTTAAATATTATTTAGAATTAGTTATCTTCTTATTTTTATTCTTATCTCAATTTAGGGATTCATATATTTTCATTATAAATTTGACCACTAGTTCATGTGCCTTCATTTATTATATACTAGTATGTGATCCATTAAGATCTTATCATATTTTCTCAACTATTATATTATTCAATTATTCCTGAATTACGATTTAATTATATGACCACATGATTATTTTATTTTTAGAGGCTTAATAAAATATATTCTTTATGTTCATGAAGTTTCCAATAGAATTTTATTCATTTTATACCAAAGGTATAATGTCGGCCTTTTAACCTAATAAATGTAATTAAATGAAAATTTTGAGGGTTTTAATTAATATGGGATTCAATGTTTAACTTCTTGTTATATTTTAGAGTAATTATGAGGAGTTTTGTATTCATTACCTTTATTTTATTTATTTTATTTTTTATTTATATTTCACATTCCATTTATTTTAGTTCAATGAACAATGATGATATCTTGAAAATGGGACCTCAACTTAAAATTCTATTTGTGTGGTATTGATTAGGGAACAATGTTTCATTAAATGTTTTTTTAATTTGACAACCTGATTTTGGAAGGTCAGATTACTATTTTTTTAAAAGTCAATTTGAACCTAAATACCTCATTTTTCATGTGGATTGAGGAGGTCGATTTATATTATTTAGGTGGAAGAAGATGATAATTCCATAGGGGTTTGATCTAGAATGACAATGTCAATACCATTTATAACGTCAATTAATATAGTTTAATTACAATTACTTAATATTTTTTATTAACATTTATATCATGATATTGATGATTAAATTAATTCTGTCATTACAGTGTTGCTTTTATCCTTAATATATGAATAATATTGTCTATTTTGCTGACCATCCACCACCACCTCTGATCCTACCATAAAGAAATGTGGACATCACCACTAGTTGGGGGTGGTAAAAATGGTATAAAGATAAAAACAATGTAGAGTAATTTTTTGTATGAGAGGCTATAATTTCCCATATCTAAAATATTTTGGAATACTATGATGATTATAATATATATCTAGCGTCCTTGTTTAATATTGAGGATAATAATATGGAATTAAATAGAGATATACTAAAGGAGTAAAGAGATAACAAAATCCTAGGGAATAGTGGTTCACGAAAGTTCTTATAGGTTTTTTGATGGATGGATCATAAATATATGGGGGATGGAGGAGTGGTACATAGAAAGTGAGGCACTATGAGATGGTGGTAGTGGGTAAACAAAGGCATGATGATGCAATTATCCATAGTATTACATATCTAAAGTGAAATGATGTGGTAAGTAGGATTGATTACTGGATAAAAAATATCAACACTAGATTATATCTAAATATTGACATTAATAAGACCTTTTACATGGGCCATAGGCAGTAGGAAAGGTGATCCCGCTCATTCATAGGGAAATGGATTGCAAAATGAAGGCTCAACTAGAATGATCAAATGGGTTGATTATGGCTACCCAAGATGATCTAACCAACCTAAAGCATGATGAATGGGACAAATATTTATGGGTCTCACATTACATAACCCTTACTTTATATACTTTCAATTAAATTTATTTAAAAATTTATAAACATTAAAAAAAATATATTTTTCACAGTAGTGTTCTTTTTTTGTAAATAAATCGTTTACTTTTATAATTTTCCACAAATATCAAAATATTAAGGATTATCAGGAAAATAAAGATAATTTAAATGTTATTTTAGGTTTTTTAAATAATTATACATTGATATTGATGGAAAACCCTCCAAATAAAAAATCATATATTACCTATTTACTCAATTTTGTATCTAGATCACATGAATACCCACAATGCTCTGTGGTCTATTACTTATATAGTTAGAAGTTATAGGGGACTTATTTGCAACCATATAGAGATTAATCACATTCGGTGTGAAGGAAATAAGGTATATAATTTCTCACCTCTTTATCTATCAATGAGGCAGGTGTTACATTTTATCTGTGTGAGGCATCTCTACCTCATGAGGGGGTGAATCCGATTAGAGGTGATTCCCTTGGTATTCATCACTACTGACCACCTTAAGGGACCATTTTTTTCTTTTATATTTATTTTTTATTGCCTCTATTTTGTTAATTCTCCACATAATAAATAAATAATTTTTATGATGATGATATGTAGGTCACAATGGTTTTTTCAAATGTATAATTTAGAGGTCCAAATAAGATGGAATTTTTAAAAGATGATATCAGACATAGACATGTCAGTGATCATTTTAGAATCATTTTTGATATATTATATTCTATTAATAGGGACCATCACTAATGTATAACTAAATATTTATTGTGGTATCCTGTCACAAATGATCCCTAGTTGAAAGGCATTTCGAAAAAAATATTTATTGTGACAATTTGTCATAACTTTTTTTCTATGGGAGACCCTCTCATCACAAGTAGATTTTACAAGTTATATATATGTCATAATTTCCATTGGTATTGTTTCCCAATCACAAATAAAATAAATAAATATGAATAAATAAAATTAAAATAAAAAATAAAAAATAAAAAATAAAAAATTGAAAAAATTGAAAAAATAAAAAATAAAAAATTAGAAAAAACAAAAAACAATAAAAATCAAAATAATATAAAAAATAAAAAATAAAATAATTTTTAGAAAAATATACAAACTAAAAAACATCATAATAATATAAATAAAACACAATATATAAAACTATAAATATCTGAATTAATAACAATGTTGAAAAAAATATGGTCATTTAAATATTTTTCTTAATAAATGTACAAAAAATAAATATACCACTGTAGGGGTCATCTGGAGGAGGTAGATGATGGAACTCCATACCTATACCCTATGCCAACCATCAGATGTACTCCATCGTCTGCTACTGCTTCTGGTCATATACTCTATGTTGGTCCTCCTGCTACTACTAATGCTATCGATGAAACTCTTCCCACTTTCTACATAGGTTCTCTATAACCTCTTCCTAATCTCACAACTTATCCTCAAAAGTCTCCATGATCTCCCCTCAAGATAGCCATGGAATGTGATATTCTAGTGAGTGAGATCATCCCCAACCATGAACCAAGAGTGTGGCCTATTGAATACATAGACCAAGATGTTAAATTCATTCATCAAAATTAAATTACACAATTAAAGGTGGTCTCTTAGCGGGTTTTTTCATTGAGCTTTGGTCATTATGCTCAGAAGCATGTGGTTATCATAGATGACCCTCCTTTCTCGAAGAACCTCTGGTTTTGTTGAAATTTTGGCCCTCTTAGTGGTGGTGATAGATTTTATCTTGAATTAACACGGTTTATTGGCAATTTATTATACATTTGTAGGTGTGAAGGTAATTATATGCAAAGGAACTATTTTGGATCATAAAGTGATTGTTGGTGTGCAACATTAGAAACTTGCACACAAAATGTCATCTCTATCATAGAGGAAGCCTATGGAAAGTCATGTTGAATGAAAAATGTTTCCTAAGGATCATATTATAATGTATAAAAATGATTTAAAAATATGTAAGTGAAGGATTATCATACAAGAAGTCCTGGTATCGTACAAGGACCCCCTTGGCCTATTTATAGGTGATGACCACCTATTGTGCATATTGTAGAACCCCATTTTCTCACACAAAACTATATGTTTCACATAGTGGAAGAAATGAGCCACACTCTTTTGTTTTACCACTAGAAATAGACCTTTTTGTCACCTATTAGCTTAGATTCTGATAGGGCCATTTTTTTGGTCCTAAATCTCATCAGAATCCTTAGATGAAAATGTTTCGGTAAACAGAGCCCACCGACTACCCCGAAGAACCATTCCATATATGATAAAGTGGATTCCTCAAACATTCTATGGGTGTTTGGAATGATTCAATTTAATGCGCAAAATATTTGTGCACCAAAGGAAACATATAGTTCCACAGATGCTACACAAGCTAGCGATACACCTAAGGCCAATGCACATAAGAAATCTTTACTGTGCATAGAAAAGAAACATTTCATTCAACCCCATCAAACAACCGGTCTATTTTTTCACCCAATACAATGAAACTATAATGTTTTTTGAAATCCAAAGACCCAACATAAAGGATGAAGATGAACACAACTAGAGTTCCATGACAAAGGAGTTGCACGCCAACAACTGAGGATTTTGACTATAAATAGAAGCTCCCATCCCCATGAGAGACTCTCCAAAAGATGAAGCAATACTCTACTATGTGAAACTCCCATTATTCCATGATAGTGCACAAACCTAGTGATCATGGACCCTCAAAGGTAGGAAATTTGTAGGATAGAACTCATGTGGGATCAAACTTTTCTTGGCCTACTATAGAGTTCACCTCACAAAACTACCCATAAGTCTAGTTGGGTACATGGAAAGAACCTGTCTATGAAAAACCCTGATCTATATGAAAAATCATAAAATGTGTGGAACCATACCTCTTGAATCCATCAGTTGGTTTTGTATTGTAGATCTCTGTGCATGCACCTTATAAAGACCCGTAAAATTCAAGGGAATTATTTTTAATTTTCTTTGGGATTTTACAAGAACGCAGTTTCGGACAACACCTGATTCCGAGGCCCGATGTGCCCAGAATAAATTTCCAAAATTTAGCTCGGGTACGTTCAGTAAACGAACGAGCGAGTTTTCCTAACTTTTGAACTGGTGCTCGGAATCAAAATCTGAGGGCACTGATGGAACCAAAGCGCCAGTAATTGCTTAAGAACACATTTTCCGGAGTTGCGTTTTCTCGGGTGTGGTTATTAATTAATTGGGATAACTAAAGAATAAAAATAAAATTTGTGCAACCAATTTTACTTTTATTTAAGGTAGCTTAAACCTATGCTTGGAGGTTGGGGTGGGACCCACTAGTTCCTAAATACCCTAGGTAGGATATTAGTGAAGTGGGGACCACACGAGCCCCACCCCTTTATTTCCTTTTTACCTCCCACGTCCATTTAATATGGTAACTCACCCGCACCCCCTCTTAAATGCCAAGTCAAATCTAGAGTTTAATTGATTGTTAAACACCTCATTAATTGATCAACGCTCGATAATTAAATCGTGATCTGATTTTGAATTTCAAAAACAGTTGGAATGAGAAATAAAATAAGGCAGCGACTTATTTTATTATGTTGTTTCGTTGTGAGAGATGGATTTGAAGAGGAGAGCTCAAGTCTTGGAATCCTCATCTTCCTCCTTGACGAACGCGAAGAATGCTCCGTCGCTGACGAAGAACGCCAGCCTCTAACGAAGGACGATGAAGGATGTCGAATCCTTAGAGATCGAAGATGTGACGCTGTGTACCGCGACGCCAATGATTCTCTTCTCTGAGACGTCGACGACGCTTACAAAACCTTATTCCGCGACGCCGTATTCCGCGACGATTATTTCCTGCGACGAACCTTTGATCGACGATGCCTTGAGGTAGGGGTGAATTCTGTTAGTGATTTCTTTTTCATTCATAGACTTTTATTTTTGGGCCGCCTGTTATCATTATAATGGGAGGAGGTCAGACTGCATGAACATGACCGACCCTCCTCCCCCTTTGTTGTTGAATTCTTTGCGGCTCGAAAGAAGGTGGTGTGGTGAAATGACACCGCGCAGAATCAAGGATGAACACGGTGAAGAAGCATGGCGCCGTCGCATCGCACCATTGGGGATAAACAAAGCTGCGGCACCGTCGCGCCGCGCCGGAGAACCTCGAAGAGGCCGCGTCCAGAGCGGGGCTGTGGCAGAGGGGTGCGGCGCCGTCACGCGGCGCTGGTCATACAAGGCCGCGACTCAAAGCCGCGATGGTGCAAGGGGGGGCGGCCGGAACCGCCGGCCGCCGGCACCTCAGAGGGGCGGGACATCGGCAGTCTCGCGGCAGAATCATCGGCCGGACGGACCGGGACGACCGGCTTCTAAGAAACCGGGGGTCGTAACCCCCGGCTTGCCAGAAGGAGCGGCCCCACGTGGGGGGCCGCAGTTTCGAACAAAGGGGGCAGCCACCCCCCTTTTTCCGCCCAGATCGGCGCTGGCCGAGCTGGCCACGCGGGCTGCGCGTGGGCACCAGGCCAACCGGGATGAGGTGCGCCCTAATGGGCCAGACCCAGTCCTGGTTCGGGTCGACCCAATTCAGGCCGACCCAGGGGGTCTCGGGCCGGGTCAGTCCGGGCCCAAAACCACCTAAAACCGGACAGGTTCGTTCATTTGCCCATATATTGGGCTATGAATCTCCGATCGAGGCACCGTCAGTTGCGATGCGATCCTTGGATTGAGGGAGTCGTTTCGATATATTACACTCAAGGTTTTAGAGAACTTTTGGTATCGCCGGGTTGGTTTGAAGCCGAAACCAACCCAGCCCTCGAAGCGAAAACGCTTATAACTTGAGCTCCAGATGTCCGATTGACGTGCCGTTGACTTTTTTGGATTCCTCTTAGTGAGACAGACCTTTTGGATTACTCCTCTCAAGGTTTTTATGTAGTTGGAGTGCGGTCGGATTGGTTTTTACTTAAAAACCAACAGGTCCCCTGGAATGAAGAAACCAATAACTCTCAGACCGGGCGTCCAATTGACGCGTTGTCTATCATGTTGAGTTCCTCTTGTCGAGATGGAACTTTGAGATACATCAAATCCGGACTACGTGTCAGTTGATTTATTGACCCCCTTGGCTCGTGGAGCGGACCCTCCCGAAATCGAGCATACTGTGTGCAGGAACCCTAGAGCTGGCTGCGTCTGCGACTGTGACGACTACACTGAAATCCTATGTGGGTTCGACAGCGATGAAGACCGTACTGTAATCCTCCTTGTGTTCGACGGTGATGAAGACTGCACTAAAATCCTATGTGGGTTCGGCAGCGATGAAGACCGTACTGAAATCCTCCGTGGGTTCGACGGTGATGAAGACTGCTCTGAAATACTATGTAGGTTCGACAGCGATGAAGACCGTACTGAAATCCTCCGTGGGTTTGATGACAATGAAGACTACACTGAAATCCTCCGTGGGTTCGGCATTGATGAAGACCGTACTGAAATCCTCCATGGGTTTGATGTCAATGACTACTGTTCTTGTATCCTACATGGGTCTGGTAGTGTCTGACTCTTTTCTTGCTATCCTACGTGGGTCTGGTAGAGTAGCTGGTCTGTATCCTATGTGGGTCCGATAGCTTAGCTGGTTTGTTATCCTACGTGGGTCCCATCTTAGATGAATCAATGGCTATATCTGATCATCTCTATCACCCTACAAAGAAGTATACCTGTGCGAGATGAGTCCTGACTTTCAATCATTATTTTCGATATGATTGACTTGATTTCCTATGTGGATTTATTTGTGTTTTCCTGCGTGGATTGGGTTGTACTATCCTGTTTGGGCATGATCAAACTTGGGCCCGGATGTCGGAGCCAAACTGGAATTGATGACTTAGGTATATGTATGGGCATATACCTAAGTAGTGTTGGTTGTTACTTCGTGATTGTATCTTTCCTTTTTGGATTATCCTTTGTGGATTCTAGGAGACCTTCGGGGGTCTTGGGGTCCCTACTGAGTAGCGTATACTCACCCCTGCATGGGCTATGCCTAAACTACGTTGTGTTGGATGCAGATGACAGAAATCACTGATCGTGGTTGAGGCTAGTGGAGCAGTTAGTACCTGGAGGTGGACCACTGGGCGGGACGTACACGGAGCAGACGATTGGACCCGGGGAGCTGAGGTGGCTATCTGTACCCACCCTTCAGGTAGGACTTCCAGTGGACGGCTCGATGTTGCTGCTTTACTTTCAGTTGCTATAGTTTCTTTCCAGTTGTACTTTACTTTTAGCTTGAGTTTGTATTCTGGCCCATTTACTTTCTGCACTTACTTTTTTACCCATTTTTACTTAGTGTTTACTTCTGCTGGCTTACTCTGTGGTGTTTTTTTACCTTATAAAGGCAATGCCTTCCCCTTTTTGTCGGGATTTACACCTTGGTGCTAGTCGCCAGCCCCTGGCCTATGGGAGGCGGGCTTGGGGTAGTCACGGCATGGGCCCCGAGGACGGGTCGTGAAAAATTGGTATCAATGGAGTTTGGTTCTACTGCAGAACTCAGGACTCTAATATTTCTTCTATGTGAATCAATAATTTTAAGTGTATTGAGTGTGGTTATCAGTCTAGGGAGTCCAGTGTTGGTGCGACGACCGACGTATCCGTACACCAGGACCCTGACTTCTGATTTCTGACTCAATGCACGAAAACATTGATTGCATGTGTGTTTCAAAAGTTTTCTTTGTGATTACTTTGTGTCAGCTCACCAGGTATACTGTTTTGATCGTGGCGCACCTGTTTCTTTTCAGAATGGCCCCAAGATGGCATCCAACTAGGGTTCCGAGCGTTGTGCGAGACGACTACCCACCGAGCGACGAGGCCTCGGTGCAGGGCCCTTTTTCAGTGGAGGCACCGGCGGTACCATTGCCCGCCGAGCCCCCGATGCTACCAGCCCCAGCCGCTGAGAGCGCACATCGCCTTAGTGCACTGCATGAGTTTCAACGTCAGATACTGCCCAGGTTCCATGGGGAGACGGACCCTCAGGTAGCCAAGGATTGGTTGGAGGAGGTTCTGTGAGTTTTCAGGTTAGTGGGGACACCAACTGACCTCATGGTGATCCTCGCAGTGAGCCTCCTGCACGCGACAGCAGGCAGATGGTGGATCTTGATGCTCCAGGTGCACGAAGAGGCATCTCTCCTCTTGACGGACTTTGAGAGCCTCTTCTTCTTGGAGTTCTTCCTAGCCACCCTCCGTGCGGTGCACATCCAGGAGCTTCTACAACTGCGGCAGGGCAGCATGACGGTCGCCCAGTACTCGGCGAGATTTACCGATCTCATGCGCTATTCGACGGACATGGTACGAGACCCATTCTTCTGGGCCCGGACCTTCGAGAAGGGACTGAGGCATGAGATCAGGGAGTCGATGATCTCCCTCAGAATTACGACAAAGGTAGGAGTACTGGAGAGAGCTCTTCTCATAGAGACCTTTCTTGCTGAGCCTATTCCAGCAGCGAGACCTACCGCAGGGCGACATGTAGCAGAGTCATCTGCAGATGGCAGTCGACGGATGTCACAGGGGTCCAGGAGGACCGGACCATCAGGTAGACGACTTCAGGACACTGGCTGTGAGGTGTGTGGCACATGGCGCAGAGCCAGCCTTCCGAGGAGCAGACATTGCTACACATGCGGCGGGTAAGGACACATGGCTCGTGACTGCCTGACCCACCGTGAAGAGGAGCAACAGACGGTTCAGGGGCCATCCAGGAAGAGGTAGAGGGTCGACCGTGGCGGTCCGCTGAGAGTAGGTGGACTAGTATGGGGAGATGGCCGAACAGCAGGTGGTGGGCGATGCTTTGAGACTTTACCACCACCACCACCAGGAGGTCCACCCCGACCACAGGGAGCTGGCGGGCGGAGATAGGCTCAGCTTCAGGCAGCGGAGGCCTATGACCACGGCGCACCAGAGATGATTCGAGGTACTATATGTGTCTACTCCATTGTTTCTATAGTTATTATAGACACAAGAGCAAGTCATTCTTTTATTGACGCTGCCCTTGTTCGGAGCTTGGAGATTCCGACGGAGCCGTTGGCTCGATCCTTACGGCTAGAGACTCCTACGGGGGCATACTCGACGATTACGCACTGGTGCCAGTAGTGTGATCTTACTCAAGGAGGAAAGAGCTTTAGCTGAGATCTTCTTGTAGCGGCATCGAGGCCTTACGACGTCATCTTGGGCATAGATTGGTTATCTATAGTCCATGCTCATAATGACTGTATTAGGCGTAAGGTGCAGTGTGTACACACTGATGGGAGCAGGTTTACCTTCACCAGCGAGAAGGGAGCCTTTGCAGCACAGGATGGACTCACGCAGAGGAGAGGAAAACCCCTCACTTATCAATTGGCTAGCCTCATCCTAGGAGCAGTTGACGTGCAGATTCCGAGTTTTCCTATAGTAGTGGATCAGTATGCGGACGTTTTTCCCGATGACATCCCAGGACTACCTCCTCACAGAGAGATAGACTTCTATATTGACCTATACCTCGGGACAACCCCGATATCCACTCCAGCATATCAGATGGCCCCCTCTGTGCTTCGAGAGCTATGGGCACAGTTGGAGGACTTGCAGGGCAAGTGATTCATCCAACCCAGTGTTCCACCCTGGGCTTCCCCGATATTGTTCACCAAGAAGGTGGACGAGAGCTTGCGACTTTGTGTCGACTATCGTCGCCTGAACCAGGTGACCGTGAGGAACAAGTATCCACTACCGGGGATTGACGACCTCTTCGATCAGCTCAAGGGAGCACGGTGGTTCTCGAAGATAGACCTTAGATCATGATATCATCAGCTCAGAGTTCAAGACGAGGACTTTCATATGACAGCCTTCAGATGTCGGTATGGCCACTATGAGTTCTTGGTTATGCCTTTCGGTGTAACCAATGATCTAGCAGTGTTCATGGGTCTCATGAACAGGATATTTCATCCATACCTCGATCGATTTGTCATGGTATTCATCGACGACATATTTATATACTCGACCACTGAGGAGGAGCATGCCTACCACTTGCGTGTTGTACTAGACACACTCTGAGAGCACCAGCTTTATGGAAAGCTCTCGAAGTGTCAGTTCAGGTTATGTGAGGTCCACTTCTTGGGAAACCTAATCTCTGAGGCGAGAGTTGTGGTGGATCCTACGAAGATCGAGGTAGTGCTAGCTTGGGAGCCATACAGGAGCGTGACAGAGGTGCAGAGTTTCTTGGGTCTAGCTGGGTACTACCAGAGGTTTGTTCCAAACTTCTCCAGAGTTCCAGCACCACTCTCAGATTTGAAAAAAAGGGGAAACCCTTAATGTGCCCAGACATATGTCAGCAGAGCTTCCAGGATCTGAGATAGAGATTGACCAGCGCGCCTATCTTGAGGCTACGGGAGGAGGGAGTAGGGTACGTAGTATACTACGATGCATCAGGGACCGAACTCCGATGTGTCCTGATGTAGGAGCGGGCCATGATTGCCTATGGAACATGTTAGTTGAGGCAGCATGAGAAGAACTACGCTACCCATGACATGGAGTTAGTAGTAGTGGTCTTCGCTCTGAAGATGTGGCGACACTATCTGATGGGCAAGGACTTTACAGTATACTCTAACCACCAGAGTCTCAGGTACATCTTCTCGCAGAAGGACCTGAATCGGAGACAGTGGTGATGGCTTGAGTTCCTCCAGGACTATGACTTTGAGATAGTCTATACTCCTGGAAAAGGGAACGTAGTAGCCGATTATCTTAGCAGGAGGACGGGCATTCAGTAACTCGGGGAGGCGGCAGAGCAGCTAGCCGCTTTGTAGATATCCTTCGTGGATAGAAATGGAGTAGCCTTTCTTCAGTCACTCACAGTCACTCCTCCACTACTGCATTGGGTCAAAGAGGCACAGCGTGATGACACTGACTGTGAGACGTGGTGTGCGTAGATATCCTCAGGACAGGCACCTGATGGATTCTCTATAGGAGGAGAGCACGACGTCCTTTTCGGAGGACTTACCATGGTACCCGTTGATTTACAGGGGGAGGTGTTGAGAGAGTTTCAGACTTCCCCTTTAGCGGTACATCCAGGAGTGGAGAAGATGTACCAGGATCTCAGAAAACAGCACTGGTGGCTGGGTTTGAAGAAGGATGTGGCAGAGTTCGTTTCTTGATGCCTCATCTGCCAGTAGGTGAAGGCAGAGCACCAGGTACCAGCAGGCTTGATACAGCCCTTGGAGGCCCTGGAGTGGAAGTGGGACAAGATATCTATGGATTTCATGACTATACTTCCATGCACTTCCAGAGGTCACGACTCCATTTGGGTGATTGTCGACCGACTCACCAAGTCGGCCCACTTCTTACCCATCAGAGAGCAGGGCTCAGTAGAGAGCTTGGGACGTCTCTACATTCAGGAGATTGTACAGCTTCATGGTGTTCCATCATCTATCGTCTCCGATCGAGATTCTCTCTTTACTTCCCGGATTTGGAAGGGGTTGTAGGAGGCATTTGGGACGTAGCTACGTCTGATCACCACCTTTAACCCTCAGACGGATGGTAAGATGGAGAGGACCATTCAAACTCTTGAGGACATGCTCCGTGCATGTTTTCTCGACTTTGGTCATAGCTGGGAGGACCATCTACCCTTGTTGGAGTACACATACAACAACAACTACCACTCCACCATTGGGATGACATCATACGAGGCGTTGTACGACCGACCATGAAGATCAACTCTGTGCTGGACAGACCCTAAGGAGTCAGCACTTGTGGGACTAGAGATGGTCCAGGCCATGACAGAGAAGGTCCAGGTCATCCAGGAGTGGATGAGGACAGCTCAGAGCCGGCATAAGTCTTATGCTGACAGGAGGCGGAGGCCACTAGAGTTCGAGGATGGCGACCATGTTTTCATACGGGTTTCACCTCGACGTGGATTACAGAGATTTGGCCGAGGCCGAAAGCTATATCTGCACGTCATCAGACCATTAAAACTCCTCAGCATCGTAGGAGAGGTGGCTTACCACCTGGATCTACCACCTCAGTTGCACCGAGTGCATGACGTCTTCCACGTGTCTTAGTTGAGGAGATACGTGCATGACCCGACACATATCATCGACCATGGGGAGCTGGACATTAACGATGGGGTGACTTTTGCAGAGGTCTTGGTGGAGGTCGAGGATCGACATGAGCGAGTCCTACGTGGGCGGTCGATTCCTTTAGTGCGTATCAGATGGCAGCATGAGAACCTTTATGAGAGCACTTGGGAGCGGGAGCCTCAGATGCGTGCACAATACCCACATTTTTCCCCCTAGTTTATGATGAATATTTACGAGGATGTAAATCTCTGAGGTGGGAGTAATGTAAAGACCCGTAAAATTCAAGGGATTTTTTTTTAATTTTCTTTGGGATTTTACAGGAACATAGTTTCTAACGGCACCTGATTCCAAGTCCCGGTGTGCCCGGAATCAATTTCCAAAGTTTATCTCGGGTACGTTCAGTAAACGAACGAGCGAGTTTTCTTAACTTTTGAACCGTTGCTCAGAATCGAAATCTGAGGGCACCGATGGAACTGCAGCACCGATAATTGCATAAGAAAACCTTTTCCGGAGTTTTGTTTGCTCGAGTGAGGTTATTAATTAATTGGGTTAACTAAAGAATAAAAATAAAATTTGTGCAACCAATTTTATTTTTATTTAAGGTAGCTTAAACCTATGCTTGGAGGTTGGGGTGGGACCCACTAGTTCCTAACTACCCTAGATAGGATATTTGTTAAGTGGGGCCTACACGATCCACACCCCTTTATTTCCTTTTTACCTCCCACGTGCATTTAATATGGTAACTCACATTCACCCCCCTCTCAAATACCAAGTCAACTCTCACGTTTAATTGGATTATTAAACGCCTCATTAATTGGTCAAAGCTCAATAATTAAATCATGATCTGATTTTGAATTTCAAAAACAGTTGTCATGAAAAATAAATTAGGAAAAGCCTTATTTTATTATTTTGTTTCGTTGTGCGAGAAGGATTTGAAGAGGAGAGCTCAAGTCTTTGAATCCTCATCTTCTTCCTTGAAGAACACGAAGAACGCACTGTCGCCGATGAAGAACGCCAGCCTCCAACGAAGGATGCCAAATACTCGGAGATCGACGATGCGACGCCGTGTACCGCGACGCCAACGATTATCTTCTCTGAGATGTCGATGACGCTTACAGAACCTTGTTCCGCGACTCCATCTTCCGTGATGATTATTTCCCGCAACGAACCTTCGTTCGATGACGCCTTGAGGTAGGGGTTAATTCTGTTAGTGATTTCTTTGTCGTTCGTCGACTTTTATTTTTAGGCCGCCTGTTATCATTATAACAGGAGGAGGTTGGACCGTACGAACATGGCTGACCCTCCTCCCCCTTTGTTGTTGAATTCTTTGCGGCTCGAAAGAAGGCGGTGCGGTGCAACGACACTGCGCAGAATCAAGGACGAACACGGTGAAGAAGCGCGACACTGTCGCGCCGCGCCATTGGGGACGAACGAAGCCGCGGTGCCATCACGCTGCGCCAGAGAACCTCGAAGTGGCCGCGACCGGAGCGAGGCTGCGGCGTAGGGGCGCGACGCAATTGCGCGACGCCAGTCGGACAAGGCTGCGACTCGAAGCCATGGCGGTGCAAGGCGGGGAGGCCGGAACCGCCGGCCACCGACACCTCGGAGGGGCGGGACCGCGGCGGTCCCGCAGCAGTAGCACCAGCCAGCTGGAATGGGCCGACCGGCTTCCGAGAAACCTGGGGTCGTAAACCCCGACCGGCCAGAAGGAGCGACCCCACATGGGGGGCCGCGATTTCGATCAAAGGGGGCAGCCACCTCCCGTTTTCCGCCCAGCTCGGCGCTGGCCGAGCTGGCCACGCGGGCTGTGTGCGGCCGCCAAGCAAACCGGCCACCCATGCCGGGCCGGGCTGTGCCCTAATGGGCCGGACCCAGACCCGGATCAGGTCGACCTGATTCGGGCCGACCCAGGGGGTCTCGGGCCGGGTCGGTCCGCGCCCAAAACCCCCTAAAACCAGAAAAGTTCGTTCTTTTGCCCATATCATGGGCTACAGACCTCCGATCGACGCACTATCAGTTGCGATGTGATTCTTGGATCGATACTGTCGTTTTGGTATATTACAAGCATGGTTTCAGAGAACTTTGGGTACATTCGGGTTGGTTCGAACACGAAACAAACCGGGCCCTCGGAGCGGAAACACTTATAACTTGATCTCTGGACGTCCGATTGACGTGCCGTTGACTTTGTTGGATTCATCTTAGTGAGACAGACATTTTGTCTTAGTCCTCTCGAAGTTTGGACGTAGATGGAGTGTGGTCAGGTTGGTTTTGACTTAAAAACCAACAGGGCCCCTGGAACGAAAAAGCCAATAACTCTCATACTGGGTGTCCGATTGACGCGCCGTCTGTCATGTTGAGTTCCTCTTGTTGAGACGGAACATTGAGATACATCAACTCCGGACTATGTGTCAGTTGATGTATTGACCCCCTTGGCTTGTGGAGCAGATCCTCCCGGAATCGAGCATGCTGTGTGGGAGAACCCTAGAGCTGGCTACGACTGCGACTGTGACGACTGCACTGAAATCCTATGTGGGTTTGGCAGCGATGAAGACCGTACTAAAATCCTCTGTGGGTTCGACGGTGATGAAGACTACACTGAAATCCTATGTGGGTTCGACAAAGATGAATACCGTACTGAAATCCTCCGTGGGTTCGAAGGTGATGAAGAATGCACTAAAATCATATGTGGGTTCGGCAGCGATGAAGGCTGTACTGAAATCCTCCGTGGGTTCGACGACAATGAAGACTGCACTGAAATCCTCCATGGGTTCGGTAGTGATGAAGACTGTACTGAAATACTCCGTGGTTTCGATGACAATGACTAATATTCTTGTATCCTACGTGGGTCTGGCAGTGTCTGACTCTATTATTACTATCCTACGTGGGTCTGGAAGAGTAGCTGGTGTGTATCCTATGTGGGTCTGACAACTTAGCTGGTTTAATATCCTACGTGGGTCCCAGCTTAGATGAATCAGTGGCTATATCTGATCACCTCTATCACCTTATGAAGAAGTATATCTGTGTGAGCAGAGTCTTGACTTTCAATCATTATCTTCGATATGATTGACATGCTTTACTATGTGGATTGAGTTGTGCTTTCCTGTGTGGATTGGGTTGTATTATCCTGTGTGGACGTGATCGAACTTGTGCCTGAATGTTGGAGCCTATCTGGAATTGATGACTTAGGTATATGTATGGGAATATACCTAAGTAGTGTTGGTTGTTACTTCATGATTATATCTTTTCTTTGTGGATTATCCTTTGTGGATTCTGGGAGACCTTCAAGGGTCTCGGGGTCCCTACTGAGTAGCGTATACTCACCCCTGCACGGGCTATGCTTGCACTACATTGTGTTGGATGCAGATGACAGAAAACACTGATCGTGGTTGAGGCTAATGGAGAAGTCGTTACCTGGAGGTGGACCACTAGGCGGGACGTACACGGAGCGGACGACTGGACTCGAGGAGCTGAGGTGGCGATCTGTACCCACCCTTCAGGTGGGACTTCCAGTCGATGGCTCGACGTTGCTGCTTTACTTTCAGTTGCTGTAATTTCTTTCCAGTTGTACTTTACTTTCAGTTTGGGTTGGTATTTTGGCCCATTTACTTTCCGCACATACTTTTGTACACAGTTTTACTTAGTGTTTACTTCTGATGGCTTACTCTGTGGTGTTTGTTTACTTTATAAAGGCAATGCCTTCCCCTTTTTGTCGGGATTTATTCCTTGGTGCTAGTCGCCAGCCCCTGGCCTATGGGAGGTGGGCTTGGGGTAGTCACCACACGAGCCCCGAGGACGGGTCGTGACACACTGTTTGCGTGTAACCCAACCCAGTTGTGCACAAAAACATCCTAGTCTCATACTTGATGTCCACTATTCCCCTAGTGAAATCGTTAACATAACTATTTCTTCTAAGCATGGGAACTCTAAACCCTTTTGCTTAAAATCAATAGGACTCTAATGTGGACCTCATGATTGAAAACTTCACCAAGGAAGTTCCAATACCATGCCCTATCCAAAGGAACACGAGTAGTGGTCACATAATCCTTAGGGGTGAGGAGTGAGTTCCCCAATGTTCAAGATGCATGGCATAAAACTTCATAGTACCACATCCAAGTCATATGATATTAAACTATAAGAAATAATCCTCAACATATGATGTAAAAATATAGTCTTACTATGTGCGAAGAACACTTGATGACACATGTAAAATCATCATGTGATTCCACCTTCTCCCCCATCGTGCAATAAAACCCCACACCTGGGGAAAATAATACCACACATGGGGATAAAAATTGCACACATGGGAGACTTCCATGAATAAGACCCACATCATCTCTCCCCACCCGAGGATGAAAATTCCACCCTGGGTGGATTTTACGCATAATCCCTAAACTATCCTTCTCTATCGTGGGATAAGCCACCAACAATAGGTAGCTTCCATATGTAATCCCCACACAGTCTCTTCACACTATGGGGGAAAACACAAACAATAAGGAATATTCCCTGAATAATCCCCACACTAATACCCCAAGAGCAATCCTCTTATGATGGGTAGCTTCTAAGAATATTCCCCACAACATCCATCGCCAAGACTTCTTAAAAAACACAATAATCTTTACCCCCATGACGTTAAACTGAATGTATCAGACCTATCATGTTACCTTAAACCATGGAATTGAATAACTTAGGTTTTGGTCCCTATCTTATAAATAGGGTATGTAGTATGGCTCCCAAAGGTGAAATCCTGAAATTTGTAAACTCAATTGTGACATCTTCCCTCCTAGGGATGAACCACCCAAATATGCCTCTATGGGTCATTCTGATCCACATATCTGTATCTAACTCTATGGTGTGTTCTAATCCATCATAAAAATACTCATGTGTGAAATATTCCCTCTTACGGATGCACCTTTTGGATTTTCCTCTATAGGGTGTTCTGATCCACAACTTCTGATCTGCCTCCATGGGGAATTCTGATCCATCATAAAATTGATACACTATAAAATCTACCCTCAAAGGGGTGAACCACCTTGATCTACCTTCATGCAGTGTTCCAATAAACAAATAACATATCTATAAGGCATTAAAATCATTCCTCATTTCATCTCAACTAATCATTCTCATCTGTCTCCATAGGTTGTAGAACTTGTGACCTGGCCCAAAATACTTACCACATGCAATAAACATGGGATACTTGAGGTAAAAACAATTAGAAGAATTATGTTTCTAGTTTTAATTACCTCATGATCGATGCAGGATGGATTGGGTTCTAGACTAAGAATACTCATATGAGATTACCTCCCATGAAGATGATTCAAAGGTGACCAATGTTTCTAATGTACTGACATGCCCAACAATTCCCAACATGACTACTCTCATAAATAAAGGTTTCTACCCTATCAAGACAAAATTAGTGGAAATAATTGGTTTCCAAAAAGATATGGCACCAATATTGTGTTCCATTAACTTGACCTAATCTATGAGAGAGACCCAAACAAGGAAAATAACTCCAAGTATGAATCCAGGGAAGGAGGAACTGAAATCCCAACATCTCGTTTCGATCAAGTATCAGGTATATCTATTTAAAGTGATGAAAGCCACCCACATTTGGAATGTGGGAATGAGGGGAGATAGGAATCTAATGTATGCATTCATTTGATATACATTAAAATATTGGAGAAAAGCATCAAGAATAGATATATTATGATCATGTTATAAGTTATATGGAATTATTTTATTTTTTATTCCTATCATGTTATTTATTTCTTATTAATGTTATGATAACTTCCAGTATAAACCAACTCTTACTAGGAATTTTATCCCAACGCATTCTATTATTTCCTTATTTTATAAAACAGTGAATATTAATTTGAATTATCTAAGGATAAATAAAGAATAAATAATAATATTACATTTTTAATGATATTTCCAATGTAATGAATTAATATTGTATATATCTACTCTCCTGATACTACTAAACTTCAAATATTATCTATTGTGACCTATTCACTATCTAAAACTTTAGAAAAATTACCACCATCTTTGTGTAGATTGATTTAGGGTTATTAAAGTTGGTATCAGAGAGTTTTTAGTAAATTCCTTAGGAGATAGATTTAGAAGGCCACAGTTAGAGAATATAAGCTTATAAAAATAACTTAGGAAATTCTTGAAATCTATACAAAATTGATATAATAATAGATATTTATATAATATAAATGTATAAAATTATATACTATGATTAATAATTAATAGTTTTATACATGATCTAGTTATGTTTATTCCATTATTTATAAATAACACCTAAAGAAAGGATCATAAATCACATCAACACCCATAAACATTGCATAAATTGTTTTATTGATCAAACCAATTAAGATGCTATTTGTGCTAGTAAAATTATCAAAATATTGAGCTATTTTAATTATTTTGTGATGAATAATATTTCTCATATGGAATAAAATATATACCCTCAATAAGGTGTAATGGTGTTGGATATTTTTTTGAGGCATAAATCCCTATCATTCAATTGAATAAAACATTCATCAGTGGAAAATAACTTGATAAAGAATTTAGAGAATATATCCCTCACTTTGACATATAGTGAAAGGGATAAGGTTATAAAGATTATATATCATATCAAAGTAGAATTTGGTCAGTAGTTTTATTAGATTTGAAACACTAGTAAGGAATAATAGATAGAAGGCATTGAATTTAATGATTTTAAAGTAATATTACCTGTATAGTATTGTCCTTTAAATCCAAAAGACGACATGGATAAAAAAATTAGTGAATTTAAGATAAAATAGAGAATTATTATTTTTGAGTATTAAGATTACTTTAAAAGGTTGTAAGACTTTCAAAATTCTATATACAAAATCCATAATGAAATATTGACCACTACAATGATGGGATAAATCCAATCCTTTAAATGGAATTTTTATACTATCATTATATGAGGAGATAGTTACAATTTATATCAATACTAATAATGAGTTCCCAAAGTCTCATAATTTCAAAGGAAAATATTAAAAAAAGATGAAATGTGAGAAAATTAATTTAGAAAAGATGAATAATGGAGGGTTATAATTTGTATCATGTAATAATTATAGAATAAAACAACCAAGGGAATGATTGAAGGACTATGGATTTTTTTATATTTATGGATAAAAATTCTATCAATCTCTTGAGTGTAAGGGTAGGAGAGAGACTTATAGTTCCAAAGGCTTTAATTTCAAGGAGAGGTGACACTATTCTAATAAATTCATCACGAGTCTGGGGAATTAACCTCTACAAAGGTCATGGGATAAATTTCAGGCTTATGAAATTGATATAGTGAAAGTTGAGTCTTTACACGATTTAATAATATGCAATTTTATCCTAAAATAAATGTTTGATAATATATTATTTTATTTTGGATCAACACGATATTTTATATCTTACAAGTTTTCCAAGAACCTTGAATCATACCTTGTTGAATTAAGGTAGTATTTTTTACTTAAAATTCTTAATGGAAATCTTATTAAAATAAAAATATATTGGAATTTCTCAATAAAATTACTTTGAGGTATTTTAATTGAAAACCTATTCATTATACCAATGTTTTAGTTTAACATAATTCTTAGGATCGATTGACTCTTAAAGAATAATGATAAAATTTATTATTGATAAAAAGAGGTTATAATTTATGACGTTGGCATAAAATCCCTTTTTTTAAATGAGAGACTTAATTTCATGAGTATTTTCTGGAAACACTTATATTTTCCCATTTAAATGAAATTCTTATAGAATAATAGGATAAAATGAAATCAATGATAGATATGGATATTCTAATAATTGGGGGTTTTTATATTGAGAAAAATTATACTAATTTAGTTTCTATATAATGAAAAATATATCCAGCAGATCATCTAATGAATTTATCTATTAATCTTATACTTGATGAAAATTCTATTTTAAATCCACCATATAAGATGGATATGATGTTTTTTTAAATTTTCGAATTAAAGAGTCAACTAAAAGATTTTGGAGATAATGGATTCCTACACCTTAGTGTATCACTATATAGGGAACCTATCTTATTAGAAAAAAATAATGGGTGTATGAAGTTATGAAATTTCTATAGGTAAATAAATTCCACTATTATTAAGAAAATTAATCATTTTCAAAGAATTAATGGTCAATTCAATCATATTTAGGGATCTCAATACATCTTAAATATTGAACTTTTTTTTATCATCAATTAAAACTTAATAATAATTATATACCAAAGATTTATTTTTGTATAAGGTATGGTAATTATGAGTTCATAGAAATCCATTTAGGATTAACAAATTCACCCTCTATATTTATGGATATATTGAATAATTTATTCTAGGACTATCATGAGACATTATTTGTGGTATTTATTGATGATATCATGATATAGTCAAAATTATATAAATATCATGTGAACCATTGAATGATTTTTCTTGATACTCATAGAGAGAATGAGTTATATGAAAATTTTAATAAGTGTGAATTTTGGATTCAATAAGTTCCATTTCATTCCCATATTATCTCAATAGATGGAATATTTATTAACCCATCGAATATAAAGGTGTTAAAATAAAGAACCATGATTATAAATATTACTGAGGTATAGAGATTCCTTAGTTTACCCAATTGGTTAACCTGTCAACAATGTTAACACATAAAGGGGTCAAATTAACATGGTCAAAGGAATGTGAATAGTGTTTTGAAGAATAAAATAGGGGATTAATCAACATACCAATATAAACAATACTATAAAGGAATTAAGGATTATATATATATAATAATTCCTTATATAAAGGAGTTGGGTGTGTCCTTATACAAAATGATTGAGTTATTTCTTATGCATCAAGGAAATTAAAAACCAATGAACTTTTTTTCCACTCATGATTTTGAGTTAGTAGCTACAATATTTTCCTTGAAGTTATGTAGTCACTATATTTATATAGAAATTTGTGATATTATTTTCAATGAAAAACCCAATGTGTGTTCCATTGTATCTATTTTGAGTCATCATAGATTAGATTTCCAAAGGTAGGTGGCTTTGAGGGATTTACTAGTGACATTACTAAATGAACATTAGTCTAGGGGATGGTAGGTTAATATCATATTTCCTCATGATTAATATATTATATATTTAATATCTATTTCTGAATCTTTGAAAAATCCCAATGTAGGAATAGTTACCACCACGTTAGTAATTTTATTGAGATCATGTGTTGATGTGAGAATCCTTATACACCAAATATTGTCAATATTTTTCTTGCCAATTGATTTGGATATAATTTAGAGCAACATAGTTAGGTGTTGTAGAATTTATAACTATATAGGGAGGTGGTATGTGTTGTGGTATTAGGATAGAACCATTGATAAGGGATTTATATGTATCCATGTGAAGGAAATTAGAACGCATGTAGTTTTAAGCCACTAAATGAGACACATTTTAAATTTAAATGTTGTGAAACAAGGACCACGTTGGTTCCTTATAAGGTCATGAAACCATGATCACTTAAAATCATTTTATATTCATGCATAATGGATTTTTAGGTTACTGATACCTATAAATTGTCAGTTTCAGACCTATGCACAGATGGACCTTTTTGGTTGACCTTAGAGGGAATATGGCCCAATGAGGATGCTTTTATATCATAGGGAATATGACCCTATGATATATTTGGTTATTTTAGATTAGGGGGATATTTCCCACTGAGTAGGATGATTGATTCATTAGAAATATGTCCCAATTAGGTGGATGAATTGGTTCTTGGGGAGTATAGCATATATAGGAAGGAAATAAGAAATTCCACGAGGAATATGGCCCCGTGAATATGATTCAAGTCTCATCAGTGATATAAAACAATAATATGCACGACTCATAGGGAACATGGAACTAGTGGAGATGAACATGGGATCTAAATAGGGAATATGGTTAAATGACCAGGAATATATAGGCACCTAGGTAATATGAAAAAATGAGGAAGGATGTAGAGATTTATGATATTGAGTTTTAACATCAAGGAGGCATCCTATGTATCAATCTAAAAACAAGAAGAAATCACCACATAGTTCAATGTGCATAGTTTAAGGTTGTATAATTGGAATATACCATGTGGTTTTATATTATTGAGTAAGGAATTTCTCATGTATTTTTACTTACTATATCCAGGAAATATATTTCATGAAAGGAGAGATAATAGAGGATACAGTGGGGCTTACCCATTAACATCCTAGATGAAAATAATTGTAGGGAATTTGATCCTTTAGAAAATAATTTGAGGCTTATACCTATTAAGATAACTATATAAGGACATCCATATCCTACCTATTAGTAATGGGAACATAAAGGAAAAGTGGAATCATTGGATATATGGAACCATGAGTAATTAGTTTGGGATTATACATATGCTTCCAATATATGTATCCCCTAGCTCCTTGATGTACCGTGCTGATGAAATACTCAGTGGGAATAACTCTGAGGCTTATACCTTATGAGGAACAAAACTACCTATTTGGTCATTTTTTGCAATCTAGAAATATAATGGGTCACTTCATCATCCAATATGGGTAGCCTGGGCTAGGATAGACCACTTTAATGTCCTCATTTTTTAGACCCTTTTTATCTAGTTGATATATTGTTTTTATCACCTTGAGTGTCCTCTTTATCTGAGAGGACTGTTCTAGAGAATCCTTATACCAAAGGAAAACAAGAGTGAAAGGTTGAATACTGGTGTGCATATACATATCATGTGAATCTTATGGTTTAAGATGGGAATTGATAATTGGATTACCAAATAAGATATTTTAGTGAAGGGATGATATGCAATTGGAATTAGGGTGTGCATGGTACCCTATTGTTGGAGCAAGATAAGGTGGTTCTCCTAATTGTAGGGCCTAGTTGAGGATTCTTCCTAGCAGGGAGATGAAAAAGGGGATTTCCCCTTGTGAGGTATGGGCGATGTTGTTCAACCTAGAGTAGGGCATTGAAGAGGCTTAAAAATAGTGTGGGATAAGAGTTATATTCACCCTAGTGAGGATTGGTCGAAGAATTTAACCCTATTTAAGCCAAAATAAAGAGGTTCAAGAATGTTTATGAATAGAAAAGTGGATATCCCTAGCTAAAAAAAGATGAATAGTTTTTCCCTATTTAAGGTGGGGTGAAGTGGTTCACCCTGATTGAGGTAGGGTGAACTGGTTCATCCTAGTTGAGGATGGGTGAAGTTTTTCACCCTTGTTTGGGAGTAAAGAAAAGGGTTTTACCTAATCACAAAGGTAACCAAAGGGACTTGGGTTCATTTTTCTATAGAATTATTCTCCATAATGAGACTAGGTATGTGATGCAATAGGTTTGGGGACCATGGTGGTTCTTTGGACTGGTCTTGTAGAACTAGTGGAAAAGTTTTATTTTTCGATGTTTTTTCCATTATATGACTCAATTAACACTTCCATTAGTGGATTCCCTTAGGTTTTTGGCGTAAAAAGTCTACCTGAATAGGAAAATAAGACTTTGGAAAAGGGATCTATGAATTTCTCTTCTATATTAAAAGGTGTCCAAATCATGTGAAATGGGTACCCCTTGGGGTATATTTATAGAAAAAATTGAGTCCTATTCACATGTGATCTAGGTGATCACAATGGTTACCATATTTTTTATTATGTGTTCCAACCTAGGAACATTCCCATGGGCCTATGTGAAATGACATGGTCCCACACCCATGGACCTAGGTAAAATAATTTCTTTTGAAGGGACCCCTTATCTTCTGGATTAATTTCTTTTGTCCCACAAAAAGGAGAATAAAAAAACACCCAACCCCTCAGAATGGGATTCAATTAGAAATAATAGGATAAAATTATTAGGTAAGTGTTTATATGGAATGATAATTAACTAGGGAATAAAGGGATGTCTATGCATGTAATCTAGGAAAAGTAAAAACTTGGAAGGCATGAGTGAATATAATTGAGTGAGTTGAGATACTAAAAAAATAACTATATAAATAGTAGTGTACCCCCACATGGATGCACTTAATTTAGATTGGATTAAAATTTCAAATTTTTGCTCTTTATTCTATATATTCCATCATGTTACATCAAGGTAAGCATGACATAATTCATTAACCTTAGCGTGATCATCATATCCCTTCAACTATTCAGATTGGCCTAAGTGAAAGGACCATGGAAATGGAATTTAGAAAATGGACATGATTAAAGGGATATTGGGTGAACATACCTAGGTGGTGGACCCTAGGTGAGAACACTTCAAAAAAAAATGCCATGCGTGATCACACCTTGGAGAAATACCTATGGGTAGCACACCCAGTGGATGAATTTAGCTTTGTTAAATTTCTTCCTAACTATTTTCATATTGGTATATCACCCACCTTATAGAATTTTAGATTTCTAGTTTATTATACTGAAAAATCATTAAAATAGTTCATTGGATCAAGATGAACAACACTAGAAATTTTGTTTTTATAGATTTTGAGGCCACTACTTGGATCTAGAATATGATTATAGATGTTTAACATGGGTATAATTTCTAGTAAAATCCATTTTTACTCTCTCTATAATGGTCCTACAAAATCACTACTAAGAGTATCTAGCATCATTATTCATACCATTTCATAGAAATGATATTATTACCTATATTGTCATCCCTATCCTAGATTCAAACCTTCTAAGAACATGGTTTTCTAAATATATGAATATGGGCACAACAAACCATTCCTCAAAGGGTGAATCTATCCCTGAAGGAGTTTTTTATCTGACATAACTACTTTATCAATACAATAATTCTACGAAAAACATTAAGCACATAACATCACTCAATATTAACTTCTTTTCCTATATATTTCTTCATTCCATCATCGATTAATCATAAAGGTGGACTAAAGACTTGAACCTATTCCATGGAGGAGGCATAAATCTAAAAAACATGTGGTTCTATTATGTACAAAAGAATGTATAGAATTTGAAACATAGTTAACTAAAACTTCTAATTATTAATCCGTATGGATTTCTAATAAATACATTTATTAAAAAGGGATTAGATCTAAATTTTTGTTGTTGTTTCTGCACTCAAAATAAAAATTTTCACCTAAAAATGATGAAGTGGGTATCAAACTATAGTAAATTTAAAAATTTTCCATGGACAAAAACCTTGATTCAATGTGTTATGATTTTATTCCCATTATATATATATTGTGGGACCTTTGGAGGACACTATAATTGGATTTGGAGTTGCTGAGAGAGGCGAAGAATTCACAAGTAAAACACACTATCCACGAGATGATTTTAACTCCAAGGATTTGATGAAGATATTGCATATCCCCCATGGTAATGATCAAATGTGTAAGATTCCAATGGGATGACCCTCCCTATGGATGAGATGAATCACTAGTATATAATTCCGAATGATAGAGTGATGATATTATGATGATTGGGTGTATACAACCAACCCATAAATCCAACTTAAGACTCACTTCGCTAGGTTCTTAGCCATGTGGTCAAGTGTGTGCTAGATTTTGGTGGATAACTCCCACAACGGTGGTGAGACAAGTATATTCAGGATTAATTCCATATTATCTGGGGGTGGGGACCTTTGGACATGTATATATTTGTATTAGTGAAGATACACCTGTGACTAGTACAAATATATAAATGGATTTCCTCATTCCATATCTCAGGACAATTCTATGTATTTCGGGATGGATGGAGGATCATTTTAACACACATATCCTCCTTGGTAAAGATAAAATACCAAAATAAATTTTCGATCTATTTATAATATATTTTTCTCATAATAGTACATTATCACTAAAGAGTGATTCCACTCTCAGACTCTTAAATATATATTTGGAGATCAATTTTACTTCCATATGGTCCACTTCATTATGTAAGAATCACCAATGATGGAAGTGGATCTTATAAGTTGTATCCATATATGATGGTTGTGACAGACACATGTTGGTGTCTTAGATCAACTGTGAAATTATTTTTGAAGTGGTCATCAATAAGTTTTTTTGAAAAATAATGGGATTCATTCATTATCCCTAAAGATGTATGTTTTAACATCTCAGTAATGAGATGTTTTAGGAATTTAATTTCTTTAATTCATAGTTTTTGTCTTACATATAGAAAATCAGAAAATTCATGGTGATGGATGAGTCTCGAGTATAATATCTGGGGTACTCCAGCAGATGGCCCTGAGGGGTTGTCCCTATTTAGGAGGATGAGAATATATCCCTCAAAAAACTGATGATATAAAAGGTTGAATAATAAACCTACCCTTAAATTATCCCTTATTTGATTTCAGTCCATTGATAGGTAAGAGTAAAACCTTCACCATGAGAAACCAAATGCCAATAGAGGGAACTTATGTTAGCTATGAGTTTTTTTATTAAAAAATGGGTCGATTTCAAAATTTATACTTAGTTTCCATACCCTTAAATGTATTCTAATATTATGAACAATTTTCAATAGGTTCTCTATCCCTTAAATGGTCTATAGTGATACTTGAGGACACTAAAAATGGGGATCTCAAGTGAATATAAATCTACAGATTCAAATACCGTTGTATCTATGACTAAGGGAACACAGAAAATGGTTTTTCTAGCCTCCCATTATAGTGGATAAGGAAATAGTTCAATTATTCTAACCAAATAAGATTATAGTATTATATAACATGTGATGACCCTCTCCCCTATAATAGAGATTATTATAATCTCGAAGGCTATGATGATGATTGAGTATCTTTTTTTTGAACATCGATGACTCTACCTATTTGGGTGAGTTCAACCAAGTCAAAAAATAACTAGAAGAGTGTAATAATTTCTTCATTAATTAATTATTTAGATAAATCCCCATATGGTTAACTATTTTGACCTCATGAAAAACAAAGTACTTTCCTCAGAGAACATAATTGAAGTACCCCACCAATAGGAGGTTTGGACCGACCCTACCACTTAGGTGTTTATATCACCTACTAAGGATTTGGATAGGTTGTACCCCCTTAATATACATGTGGGTATCCCTTAATGTCCCTCCAAGAAATTTTCCGATTAATATTACTCCACCTTAAAGGCTAGCCAAGATGCCACTGTGGGGGAAGTTCAAAATATATTTAATAACTAAATCATGGATGGAGACTATTATGATCACGTGGTGAAACATGTTAGATAAAAATACTTATTATTACCCCAAAACATTAAATATTGAATCTCCTATTAGAAAAAAATACACATAGTGTACCTCTATTAGAGGTGTCCATAGTCGACAATGTTCGAACGATGGGAGAAGTTGAGTTATCATAACATCCTTGATTTTTACGGTGTAATTTTTTCAATGATTCATGTTTTATCAGTTATAATGTTTAGTAACATTGTTCCATTTAGTGGATCTCATGGATAAAGAATCTTCCCCCACACCTCAACAACCATAGAATATCGGAATTAGGTTTATTTTAGGCCTCGTGAGCTTAATAAGTGAAATGCAGAAAGCTTCTTTGAGTGAGATGGTCCTTGAGTACATTTTTCTTTCTTAGAGTGGATCTAAATTTTTCCAAGAGTCCTAAACTTTATAACATGCCTCTCATAAATATGTCCAAATAGACATATAAAGGCCAGTTTTTGGAACTCCCATGAAGGATTGGTCCATGAAGCCTCACAATATTCATTTCATGTTCACAATACAAGAATATAAAGGGTTTAATTATATTAAGATCCAATATTTAGTATATAAAATACTTAAGAGATGGTAGAAAGAGGATGTATCACAACAACTTATCTTAAAGTAAAAATTAGTGACAAAATTCACCAACCTTCAAACTATATCACTTCAAGAAGAATACTAATGTGTGAGGGGGTATCTAAATATGAGAGTCTATCAGAAAAAGATTATATTCAGGTAGATCACCACTAATGAGAGAATGATTCTTCTATAGAGAGAATAAATGGGAACCAAAGGCTACTTGAAGAGGTTATGACTAGAGAGATAAGCGACAAAGTTGAGGAATAGTGGATCCACCCAATTAAGGATACTAAGGTCATAGAGGTTTCCACACATCAATATTATACATATGAACATATAAAATCAATCAATGAACTCCAAAACATTGTAAAGGAGGTTTTGAAAATATTCAACACTTAAAAAGGGAGAAACTCTAGCCTTACGATGCTCCAATTTTTTACAATGAATGATAATGTATTTTTTTATTAATCATGGTTAATTATTTGACCCTTATTTTTCACTAATTATAAATTCATGATAACCTAAAAATATCATGAAATACAATATTAAAATAACTTCATTCCATATGGACATTGAACATCAACTGTATTAAATCAATCATGGTTCCCCAAAAACATGAGTGAAAGATGACTTCCTATTGGGAATGTGCTCATGGATGGATATAGGAATGTGTACCATCATCATGAAATTATAGTTAGTCCATTCATACATGAGATTATTTACTTTTGGGCGTGCACTCACAAATAGGTATATGTTTTCATCTTATAACTATAACACTAAAGTTGGACTATTCAGATATGTGACAATTACATCTTAGTTTTGGGATCAAAAATAGGTATAGAAATGTATACCATCACTATAATTCTATATTTGGACCATTTATGAAGCTTACAATTAGGATCTAAGTTTCATTGAGAGGGGGAGGGGGTGAATCAGTGATGTCCTTTTCTTTTTATGTTTCCTTCTTTTTGAAACAACCTTCACCTCCTGTTAAATAGTTTCTTCTCTACTGAACATAAAAAACTATAGGAAAACAATATTTACAAGGTTCACTACTCAACAAGAGTATCTACATCCTTGGTATGGTACATAAATACTCCAGTACGACACAATCCACTTGAAAACAATCCTTTGATGTGGAATACAATGAGTGGGATGTACCCTTACACCCTTGTAGCACTTAGAAAACAATCCGTAAGTGTGTGTGCACCCTCTTAGCAAAAATAGTGAATTACAGAATTTCAATGCTTCTTTACAATTGAACATGGATATTCTCTAAAGTACAAATCATCACTTTATTACCCAGAAGCTGGTAAGAACTATCTTACACACAACTGAATACGTGCGAAGATCATAACTTTTTCCCGCAGCCTTTAGGGTACCTTGCGTGCAATTAAAATGGATTGCACGTGAAAAGTCCCTTTTGGCCCAGAAAACCATTTTCGTACAACTTCTGTTTTCATTAAACTTTCCAGTTTTTCACGCAACTTCCCATTTTTTAACGCAACTTTCCTCTTTTCACGCAAACGTCTTTCTTTTCGCACAACTCACATAGCATATAATTTTATGCACTTTAGAGATCACTATTTCACTATGTGTTGAGCTTTAAAAAATGAGAGGTGGTCACCTCATATTTATAGGCCTTTTTAACCCTGCACAAAAAACACTAATCCGCACCTAAAACCCTATTCACGCGCATAAAAACTCATTCACACAACATCATATTTTTCACACTATATTGAGTTTTTCGCACACTTCAAGCCTTTACCATTTTTCATTGTTCTGATCTCAGAACACCACTTGCACAAAAAATTATTAACCGCATTCCGTATTGCATGAAGAACCAATCTTTCGCGCCACCTTATTTTTTCACGCACTTTTCCCAATTTTTCACGCACTCCATGCCTTTTCCATTTTTCAATGTTCTGACCTTGAATCAGGCCTTAAGCAAAACCAATATTTCGCGCCACCTTAAACTTTTCTTTTGTGCCGTCTCCAGATTTTATGTTTCTTTATCATTGCCCTCTTCACTACATCCCATAACCATTCTTCATATTTCATCATGAACTCCACTATCATGATATGTATCCTTTGATAGACTAGATTTAGCATCATCCGAGTTTCAACGGAAGGTACTGAACCTTCCATGTCTCCCAATATCATCCTTCCTTCTAATAAAAACTAAATATGACTGGAATCACTTTTTACTCCCCCTTTCCATCATAAGGCTTTCATCACAAGTTCTACTAACTTATGTTAAGTGTGAAATAAAAATCATCAAAGAATCTTCTGATTTACAAGTCTTTTATAAAGTGAATTGATTTATCTTATTTGACAACAAAACACAACACTCTGTAACAACAAAATCTTCTTACTTCCTTCTCCATCCAACTTGGTCCCAATAATTTAGATATAAGGTTTGATAGAATTATCATGATTTCAATCATAAATGGGGATTTGGAATAATGATTTTAATGTTCAAGAGGGATCAAGTTCCCTAAGACTATGTATTCATATGAATTGTATAAATGTCAAAACCAATATATATGTAATAAAAGAGTGATCTTGTTATATTCCTTGACCACGGGGCCTAGTGATAATTGATCGAATTTTTATGGTATAATATGGCAGAACCAAAAAGTCATGTTTATTTTTTAGACACAAAATTTTCTTAATTATTATATTAGGGAGAATTAGTGGGTTGGAACTTAGTTTTTTCTTACACCCATCTTTACAATTTTTTATTATTAACAAATTTTATTCCTTCTTCCATTTAAAATTCTTAATTTTATCCAGGTCATTCAGGATTAATTCTTGACAAGAAGAGTGTTTATTTTTTCTTAGGCTTCCCCTTTTGGGGTTTCAATATGGAGAGTTTTATTTATATTTCCTTAGATATCTTTATGTTTTAGAATCTATAACAACGTGTCTAGTGTTTTAAGTCATGCAACATTGATCTAAATTTAGGAGGCATTCATAGAAAATGGATGAAACAAACCTAACATAAATTAATATCCAAACATCATGATTATAGTCAACCTCAATGAATTGTACTTATAGTTTAATGTCATTATTCCAAGACCGCATGTTATTAATCTTTAGGGTCAATTTTTTTGACTAAATGGTGAGATAATCTATCTAGAAAGGTGGTAACAAAGTATGATGTGAAGGAGATCCCCAAGATTATATAGATCATCTCAAGGGTCAATGTACTTAGTTTAAGGTCATAATGCTTGGATCATTTTTAATGCGGTTTAGGAATACGAGACAAGGACTGTATAAGATTCAGGAATTGAATATCATATTGTTACCAAAAATATTCGTAGGATTTATATATTTATAACATATAGGTTATTCAGTTGGGATTTAATGGTTGTATCATTGGATGCGTAAACTATAACCCAAAAAATTTGAATTAGGATACAATGAAATGAGACAGGTTCATTAAGGATGACCTATAACCAAATTTTAATGATAAAATATATTATAGTTATATTACGGTAATATAGAGATTGGATTAAATTTTACTTAGGGTAAATAAACCTTTGGTTGGTAGGGATGAATATGGTGACATTGATGATCATTACCAATAGAGGTATCCTTTGGATATGGGTGAAATCACTACCAATAGATATGAAAGTTTTTCCAAGATTAGAATTCTAGAGAAATTAAGTAGTATTATTGAAATGATGGAATTAAAAAATGGTTAAAGAACTAAAAATTTTATTCCAATTTGTAATGACCACATATTTAGGGGAAAAGGATATCCAATCAAATTTCCTTACCTTTTAACCGGACTTGTTGGTCTAGAGAGTATATCGTGATTTTTTATAGGGAAATATGGTGGTCAATATAATATTTTTTCCCAATTCAGTAGTAGTTTAAGGGTCATGTAATTTTAACCCCTAGGGATAGAGTTTAATGTTGTACCAAATTGACCATATGTTATTCGGGTCCAAGGTTATATATTTTAGACCAAAAGAGAGAGATATTTGAGCTACGGAGGGAATGGTGAAACCTAACATGAACAAGAAGATCAATGATTTTATATACTATCATGAAATGGGATTACCATAGTTTATAGTCCTATTTCTTGGACTAATAAAAGTTAGATAACATAAATTTATAGAGAAAGGAAAATTCTGACATGAATTAAAGACTGAAAATCTATTATAGGATGTCTCAGGAAAGGGTGAAAAATGTTTATAGTTATGGTCCTTAGACCACACAGAAAACATGTGATATGAAAACCCAAATGAGGATAATGGAGAAAGATAACTTTGAATACTTTAAACAGGGAATGTAAAAGATGTAAATTATGAATTGATGAATTTGAATTAGGAATTTGAGCTGTTACAAGTATATAGATGATAACTGTAGTCCAATATTCGAATGACAGGTTACACTATGATATTTTTGGAGGTTTACAAAGAATAAAATACATTTTCCTTTTTTTGAGGATACTTATGGTTGTATGGGGTGGTAAAACGAATGATCATTACTAAATAGAGGTGTCCCTTGGATCCAAATACACTCATTGTCAATATTAGTGAATTATTTGTGGCAATTCAAACACTTAAGGAACAAAGTGTGCTATATGGAAAGAAACATTCAATATATGGGTGAAATATCCTAATATTAAATTAACCAAGAATATTATATTTATGTATTATATATTGTAAATGGAAGATTACATGTGGCTAGGTTTGAAAAATATAGTTTAAATATCACTATGTATCTAGAAACAATAGGAATTAAGCCACACAAATATTTTTTAAGGTATAAACCATGTACAGATCTAGATAAAATTCATGGGAGGGTGGTTTTTTATCTTGGTATGGTATTTTAAATAGAAGGAACCCCATGGTTGTGTCCAATGAAATTTATCGATGCATAACCAAATATAAATCTGGGGAGAACAAATACCATGAATTTTAGGGACCAAGTTGGGATTTTAAATTAATGTGGGGCTCTATTTTACATGAACCCTTACATAAACTTGTCTATCATGTAGGTTAAGGATATTTATGTCATGTAGAATCTATAATAATTTTATTGTCAGGTAATATGGAACATATTTCATATATTTTACTTCCACATGACAAAGATGAATGTGTTTTGTAGTTCAGAATCTTATAATGAGGACTTGTACCATGCTATTTAATATCATGTGTCAAGGATAGGTACCATGAATTTTAAAATCATGTGTCAAAGACATTTATGATAATGCTAAATTTCAAGAAATTTATATGTCATGTATTTTAAAGTCATTGACTAATGACGTGTACCATTCATTTTAACATCATGTGATAAGGACAAGTAACAATCCACCATGAATTGATAGGAACATGATTTCAGAGAATTATTCAGGTAGAAACATAACATTTTTATAAGAAAATGAGACCATATCCATGGTTTTTTTAGGGATATAGGTATTTTTAATATGGAATATTTTATTCATCATACTTTTTAGGAAAAAGAACTCCATGATCAAGGCTACTATGTAGATCTGGTTCATATATAAGAAAGAGGTATTTTTTTATTTTTTTCTCCATAGAACTATAGATAAGAGTGAATATGTTAGTGAAGGTATTTAATGGTACTAGTTATCATTAAAGTGGATTAGGCCACACAATTTATCCTACTCTACATAGTTTAAGGCCTTCTAGTAAAAACTACACATCACGTCGTTTAATGACATCTGACTATGACCATGTGTTACATAGTTCATAGTCATGTAGTTGAAACATTTATGTGATAAAGTTTAAATTAATATGAATAGAAACCAAATAATTAGGGATATTTTTATGTAGGGATATGTTTATATATACAAAACTATATTCTAGAGGTCTTGTGTTGATCTAGCTCATGAACATATGATGATGGATCCATATCATGGCTAAAACCATTAAGGGGAACTTTACACAAAAAGGGTAACCAAATATCAAATTGAGGTTTATAACTAGTCCTTGGATAACTAATATGGTATTAACTATGTATCTTGTAGTAATATGAATTATGCTATATGTAGTTTTGATATATAAAGGATGTGTCATCTTAGTATAGGGTTTAATTTAACAAGACCCAACATGAATGAGGGGGCCATACAATTAGAGTCCATAAAATATTGGAGGATTTTATAGCTAGAAACATAATAGAAATTAGGAATGTCACAATGTATCAGATAATTTGGGAATCATTCCACATGTAGTTATACTATATAAAGGTTCATTTTTTGATGCAAACCAATTAATGACAAATATTCATGACCAAAAAAATCTTAAAATAATCTGGATCATATTTAGGGTAATTAGGATTTGAAAATTAGTCCACAATTTATAGTATAATATCTTGTGGGATGGAATATATGTTATGGATTTTAACTTCATGTAACAAATTCTTAGTTTTTTATGGTTTAGAGTTTTTTTCTAAAACTTCTATATTTTCCAATCCAAATACAAATCTACTAATGAGTCTGATGGAAAAAAGAAGACCAAAAAATTAGGATATAAATAAGGGACATTTTACTTTAGCAAGATTTCATGGATATAGAACCTTATACTGAAGGGGTCTCTTTTACAAATTTTGATCACACACAAGAGAGTGAGGTTCCATGAAATGGGCCACTCTAGGAATTTTAAGTCCATATAAGTTAGACTATTGCATGAGATTGTGTAATGATCTTAATCATATGAAAAAATAGAACAACTTCATCCTAGTTCTATATCAATGAGGGAAAACCTGATTATATTGAAGATATATAATCCTTGAGATGAATCACAGTATTTGGTTAGAATTTATGGCCAGAGTCAGGATAATATATCCAAGCATAACTACATACCTTCTATGAAGAGGAATTAATTAACATGTACTTATTTTCACATTTCATACCTTTATATAGATATAGATCATTCAAAAGAGAACAAGTGTGAAATGGGTTATTGGGAGAGATAATGAAGGATACAATCCGATGTGAATTAACAAGGGTATCACCACCAAGCAATAATCATAGTGTGTCAAATTTGATTTTAATCCTTGGATATGAGAACCTAGTGTCGCTAGGTATCCCATGGCATGGGAATCCATCAATATGTAGTTATGATATGTGGGGGAAATTATATTTTACTTATATTAGTTTTGAGTAAAAAGAGGGAATTAAATATAAATAGAGGGTTATGGATCCAAAATAAATTGAAGGGAATAACTATGATTGGACTTGTGGGTGGGTTTGGTAGTTCATATGTCACTAAATATCTTGAAATAATAGGAATAAATTTACACATAGTTATTATAATGGAATTTGATATCAATTAAAACCAATAGATGTATGAATAGATTGTGAACTTATAAATCTTACAAGGATATGGATCTTATGTAATGAGAATAGGTCTCACATGCCCTCTCAGAAAGTCTGAGATGTTATGTATGCTAAAACCTATATCGTTTTGTTTTACATCATCAATCCCAGATTGCATTTCCTACATTTTTATATGATGTATCTCAATCATGATAATAAAACCAATCTATTAGGACCAATAATATAAACCAGTTCAAGATTTGTGTGTTAAACAAGAGTTAGTTGGAGAATTTGTCATACTGTATTGGAGAACATGTCTAGGGAATTTCTAACACACATCATGTAGTTTTACACCAGGTGAAATAGATTTAATTATTATGAAATTAATAGTCCTAAAACATAGAAATAGCTATCTAGTTCAACTTATTTCATTGAGGACATCACCGTATAGTATAATATAATGTGATAATGACATAATGACATTATATTTAATGTTATGTAGCTTGGATGACATGAACCTTGCATCATTTAATGTAATGTATTTATTGAGAAATCTTACATTGGTAGGGGTGATGCCAATCTCTCTTTCCATTTTAGTAAAGGAATATACTCCATTAGAGTAGACCATGTGTATGGCGTAATATCCCTCCCATTTTGGTTCAAGATTCAAAGTATTATTCCCTAGTATCCTTAGACCTCTAATGGATAATACCGGTTTCACTTAGAGATATCAGTAAAGAAAAAATTTCTTATTGAATTTTCATTCAACTCAATTTTGATGGACTTTTAGGTTGTTCCATGTGCACAACCTTTTCTCATCAAGCTGTGATAACTCATCCAGTCACTTTTTAGACTATTCATATTTAAAAAATTGATTAATGATAATAATGATAAGCGAGGTAAGCTAAAAAATTTTGGGTTGGAATACCTCTTTCTTACATTCAAATGATTAGGGGTTACATGTGTAATAGTACTAGTTATGGTTTGATAGTCCAAAAAATCATGCAGGAGTTTTTCGGGATAATATTTCTTACCTTTTTCCTATATATTTTGAAATATATTAGATGAAATCTTATTAAAAACCTCTATATATCTATTTGAAACTATATGGTAGTGAGATGAGTGGTTAAACGGAATATTATATTACTGATACAACCTTTCCAATTTAGAAGAATAGAAATTGGTAGCACTATATATCAATATTAAATGATGTCAAATCTGGAAATGATGTTTGACTTTATGAAATTGACAATAGCCTTAGTTTTGACTTCCTTGAGGGATATAGGCTCGAACCACATAAATAAAATGTCATTGAAAGTAAGTATATAGTTTAACTAACTTGATATAGCTATGGGATATAATCTAGTGACATATATTCCCTATATAGTAAACAACTAAGAGTGTTTGGAAATTTTCAATAGAGTCAGGAGTTAGTTGATGAAATTGGAATATATCTGACATGCATGGAGTTTCTTAGTGAATGACATGTAGTCCTACATCATTTATATAAAATAGTATCAAATTATCTTAATTTTATGGGGGATATTTGTTTCTTACTGATGAGCACCAAATGTACCCACACAAGATTAATGCATAATAGATTTGGTCACTCCTCTTTCAATTCAAATAAAAAAGACTCTATCAAATCCTCATTTTTAGAGAAATTTATAAGAAATTGGGCCATCATATAGGTTGAATTTCCCTCCCTATTTTCAAATGTGCTCCCCCTATCTAGGTATGATGTAAGAATCCCAATTTTAAGGTTGTCTACTATAGGAGACATCCTTCCAATAGTGGAATCAATTAGATAGGATAACAACTCTCCTTTCATTGGGGAAACATTAAGCTTATTGATTTATTCTATTTAATTTCCAAGGAATGAAATACTACTCTATAGTTCATAATGTCGATGATTGTTTCTTTCTGATATAGATCCACCATGGTTATGGATACGACATCACATACATTAATGTGGGAGTTTTTTGGACATATGATTTGAGGTAGTATTTTTTTAGAGGGGAACACTACCATCAAACCTCATACATATTTTAGTATATGAATCAGTTTGTTTTTATAAATATAATACTCACCATTAATTTTCATAGACACATCTTTTTATCACCACTGATACTCAAGAGGGACATTGGTATCAGTTTGGCCACCTTTATGCTTGAAATAAATTCTTGATATTTTCCTCATTATTAGTAAATCCTTTTGATAGAATAAAGGAGTAGATCAGAACCACATTGGTTTGTGATAGAAGCATAATCCATAAAATAACCCTATTATTCCCTAGGTTTTCCATCATTCTTCTTGTCTGGATTTTATAATTATCATTAAGGTATATCTCCCATATCTTGGGAGTGTCATGGATGGTGAAAAGCTCTTTGAAATGAAGCCCTATATTTAGTAGTGGATTCTATAGGATAAGGTGTGATAAAAACATTTCATACAAAACTTGCCCTTTGGATATCGTTAGAGATGAGAACTGTATATCAAAATGGTTCAGGAAAACTACCCACCGTGCTAGGTGATCATTTAACATTGGGAAACAAATGTTGTTTTTGAGCAGGTCTATATGGGAGACATAGTAGACCTATTTTTTGTTGGTAATTTAACATCTTCTAAACTATGATAATAATAAAAAAGAAGTTCTTCTTGATGCTAGAGTATCATGTATCAACATCCAACATGGTTCTGATGAGATAATAGAGGTTTTTTTCCGTTCGTGTATATTTTTTATGAGAAAGGAGAGAACATAGTGATTTATCTAGGGTCACCACATGAAGGACGATATGTTTCCATTCCATTAGTGACATAAACACCTCCATATACAAGAGATAATACTTGAGTTCATCGAAATCATTATGAAATTATTCATCCCATCGGTCGGTGACTCCCTTCTTCACCAACCTTGTGAAAGGTAAGTAATTATTGGTGATATTAGTGATGGAATAACTATTTGATATTTTGTGGTGGAGGAATATAAAGGACTACCATATCCCTATATTGGTCAAATTTGATACCCTGATAATATACCACAAAGCTGAGAAAATTTTGCAACATTTCCTTGAATGTACATTTCAAGGGGTTCAACTTTAGGCTGTGTTGTCATATTTTTATAAATACTAATTCAAGATCAGAATTATGATCACAAAGATATTGATACTTGACCACCAAATCATTAAAATATAATAATACAATTTTCTATATAAGGGGTGTGAAGATATGGTGTATTATTAATTGATATATAGCTATAACATCATTCTGTCCAATGGGAATTACATGACAGTAATATACCCCTTGAGGTTCCCTAGTGGAGATATATTATTCATCATCATGAGGCATATAAATATGATCATATCATGAATATCTATCTATGAAGTAAATGGCCTAAATACAATAGTTTCATCAATCACTAGCTAAAAAATCACTATTGTGATATCATCCTTTGGGCGGTGCTGGTTGAGATCAATAAAATCAATAAAAACATTGATTTTCCAATTCTTTTTCCTCATAAAGATGATATTGGTGAGCCATTTTTAGTATTGTAACTCCTTATTTATGTTTTTATAAGAATTTATATTTTAAATTCTACCTAGGAAACTTGAGTTTGATGCATTCATATGGATGATTTCTTAAAACTATGATGACAATCCGAAAAAACGAAATGACGGGAACCACATTAGGATCACATATATATATTTCCCTAATTATTTTAGGAAAATAAATCCTATTTATACTTGATAACTTACATGTGTGTATATTTATCTTTAATATACATGGCAGTGCTAATTAAAATTGGGAGAATTTCCTTCTCTATGTCTATATTCACCTTTTTAGAGCTCATAAATGGGATTAGAGACTCTTTCCTCAATTACTATAGAGTGATAATTGAAATCTTATTCCTCTACTTTTTATGTGTTAATATCATTGGAAGGTGAAGACGAAGGGACACTTTTAGACCTAGAAGATGTCATAGGGTTATTTTTATATCCTATAAATGATGATTAGGTTTCTATAGATCCGAAGGGAGCTGATGTAGAGGAACACTTATTAGGTGAATATTGGATTATTTCTCATTTTCCTCATGATCAATAAGGACATATGATGTTTCTATATCCTAAGATTCTGGAGTTAATGTGGAGGAATTTTTAACTTTTTTTGATGATAAAAAATTATATTTAGATCTTGAAGATGAAACTAAGGCCTCTTTAAATCATAAAAGAAATGAGGAAGAATTTTTTTTCAAGGATCTATCATCTCTACTGAAATTATGACCGTCTCATACTTGGATGGGTTCAGTTGACACAAAAAATATCATGAGGATAATGGTGTTCTCCAAGAGGCACTAATATACCAATCCTAGAGTTGTTGACTTGATCTGATCTTTGTGAAGAATTTGGTCTTTTCTATGTTTGTTATATGGGCTAGAAGGGACATCGTTTTGGTCTTGGAGTACTTATGGATTTCGGTCCACCCAGGCCTTTGGGTCAATAGGGATTTCAGGCCACCTTTGAGGCCTCCAGGCCACCTCAGGGCCACATGCAGTTTCCCAAGACAGACTCTACAAAAAAAGGAGCAGCCCCAGAAGAGGATTTCGAGCAGGTGCACTTATAGAGTAGAGCCAAATGGATTTTCATAATGAGAGGGTATGACTATTCCATCAGGACCAGCCTATGATTTCACAGGAAGCCTAGCCATATGGCCATGTGAAGGTGGGGAGATACTATCATGATGCAGATGTTGTGGATGGGCAGTTCCATGTAGATAGTTTGGATGAATTTCCTAAGACCTTCGGGACATGTAATCTCCTAAGCCTACGGGCCTTGTAATCTATGTGCCTACGGGCCTTATAAGGTATCCCCCTCATCCCTTGAAAGGGGGTTATCAAAAATCTATAAAAAAAGAAGGCTTTCGGGCCATTTGGGATTTGGGGAATTGTAGGAATTTATCTCGATGAAATTGTATTCCATCAGTATCTTCCCATACCATTTATATATTATTGTGCCTATACATTGGGAGTCACATGATCTTAAGGGAGTAATATCACCATAAAATGGTTTTCCATAACCATTTATGCGGTACTTGAGTTACTAGTGGTATGATAAATTTATTTATATATGATTATGGAGGTCCGTGTAACACCTAGATTTTTATTTTTGACTTTTGATCAGGTTTATCTTTCAGTCTTGGGTTTGGACATCGAGTTTTGGGTGTGATAGATCTAAAGTTTGCATTTCAGGTGTTTCTCCCTTAGCGCACAGTCAGCACATGTCTTGGGAAAACCATGTGGATTACTCCAAGAAACTATGAAAACGTTGGGGTGCTTCTAGTTGATGGTTCATTGCCCACTAATAGTTAGTCAAACCATGCTTAAAGTGCGTGGGTATCCACTGTCTCCAGATAGAAAAATTTTTCATGGTTGGTGTGCTGTTTGGGAAACATACAACCAAACTACGTAGGTTCCCAGGTGTGTGCAGTATGGGGTTCATAGTTGGAAGTTGGTTTCGTAAAACATGCATCCAAACCATGAAAGATTCCTAAATCTACATTTTTTTAAATTCCATGTATTCCCCCTTTGTAATTTTAACCCCAAACACACATTTCCTCTTTCCTTGGTGCATGTGACATAAAGGAGGGTCCTACATCCTTCTCCAAGATTCCAATACTCTTTACATGTTAGATATAAGGTGATTCTTCATGTTTTGGGTAAAATATCTCAAGGGTTACTCTTCATAGATTTTGGATCTTGGAACCCTCGTGGTGCATTTTCAGGTGTGCATTGATGACGCGCCATGAGATTGAGGTATTTTCCCCTTTGAACATGCCTTTTTAATTTAAGAATCATTTATTTCATTCTTTTCACATATCCCTTATATGATAAATATTTATGTGTGACCATTGAAATATTTTTTTTGGCGTGAAAATTTGTGTTTTATGCCTTGTTATGTGATAAATATAATTGTTTAGTTAAATAATGAACACCAAGTGTTCGATTGAATGACCGTTTTCCCTTTTCATGTGATTTGTGGATAGTAAAGAATAGTTTGTCTTTGTAAATATATTTTTGATGTGTAAAATGATGATTTTGGTTGCATTAATGGGTTCTCAAAGTGGTTTTGGATTTAGAGGAAAGGTGTATTTAGATTTATAGAATGGGTTGGCATGTGATGATGATAAATGGCATGTTTTTCACCAGTATAAAAATGGATTTAAATTGAAATTGTGTTGTGAATATTTAAAATAAAATTTTAAAATTGTTATGAAATGATAATTGGTGTGTTTGAGCCTTTTTGGAAAGGTGTATTTGGTTCTTTTAAAATGAGGGTTTTGTGAGTAATGCTTAAAGGCTCGTTTGGAAACTTTGTGAAAATAGTAAACAAGTGTATTATGAAAAACCTCATTATAAAATCGTCTTGTATTTTTTATATAAATATTGAATGGTTGGGATTCCCTCACTATGGAGACCTCAATACCCATTTACTTTGTATGTAATGGGAGATCCTCGTTGTGGAATCCTTTTTAATTTATCAATTAAATGGAAAGATATTGATACTTGGAGTGACTCAGGTGATTCCTATTGTTTGAGTTATTATATATGAGTATGTGATTATATAATTGGTTGGAATCAGTTGGATCACCCTATTCTATACTCTTGACTTAGAGAACATGGCATAACTATTGAATTTTCTTAGAATAATTGTTGTACTAGTTAGATTACACACTTAATAGTGTCCCATAATAGGGTGATATCTGTTATTATTGGTATGGGATTGGGCCCCTTGGTCTATACCAATTAGGGTTTGGTCAAGCGTGTGGTTTGATTTGATCTCATAAAGTAATGAATTCCTTTGGGATGAGTCACATTTAAAGTATGTTCTAGATTTTTCACAACCTCCTAGGTTCCTCACATATCTACTGGAACTTAGTTACTTATGATGGATGATTATGTTGTTTGATTGGTTGGATACTCCTATGTGATATCTATCCATTTCCCTTGTTTTTTAATTGATGTTCTTGTTCATTTGAGTAGTGTGGATCCTTTCTAAAAATGATATATGGATTTTCTAGTGTTTGTGGAAAATGTTTTCTCTTTGAAATGTTATATATCATCTTATTATAGCCTTGAAATAAAATCATCACTTTCCTTATCGAAATTGTAAATGTTTCATTCTTAGGAATGAAAAAGGAAATGGAAAGTGACTTGTTTTAATATAGAAAACGTGTGTGAAAAACCTGGGTTTATATATTTTATTTCAAACATGAAGTTGATGTTTATTTATTTTAAAGAAATTAAATTGTGGTTTGATTATTCTGGAATACCTACTAAGTTTTAATACTAACACCTATAGTTTCATATTGTTTTTATCCTATGGTGAAGGTTCATAATGGTATCTATCACTGTGGGAAATGGTCTGTTTTGGTATCAAAGAGTGACCTTTGGGGTCACATGGAGATGTTGTGGTTATCTTTTTTGGTTCGAGTTTTGGTTTTTTTAGTTTTTTTTAATTTTTAGTTTTATGTAAAAGATGTTCAAATGGATATTGATATGCATATATATTGTAATGATTTTTTTTTTCATTACACTATTCTATTTATTTAATTTGTTATTGGGTGAAATCATTCCCTTTGTGTACTCAATTGATGGTCGAAACTAGTTTATAGGCCATGGAGATTGAGAATTCCCTTCTGTCCATGCCATGAATTAGCTCATGTGACTGATATGGGGTCAAACCAGGCTGGTTCGTGAAAAAATAATATCAAAGGAGGTTATCTTTAGAGGAATTTTCTTTCAGAGTGCCCCTTTTTATTTGGGTATATCAAGGTAGATGGAGTAGGATTGTTAGAACCTTGGGGTGATGGTATGAAGGAGTTTTTGGAAATAACATTCTATACTAAGCCTAGGGATACCATTGGAAACCTAGTTTTATTTGGTATTTTTAGCTCTTGTGGTTGTTTTTTATTTGCGATACAAAGAGGGAGTTGTACCGGTGGCCTTAGTGAGATCATAGGGCCTAGAAATCCATGTGGAGTTGGGAATATGGTCTTAGTTTCCCCTTCTGAATTATATTGGGTTTTCCTTTGTTCTAGATTTTTTTAAATCCTTGTTTTGGAATTGTGAAAATCAAAATTTGAAGTGTAAATGGTTTGAGTTGGGAAAATGGAAAATGGGTTTTCAGTTTTATTTTGAATAATTCACTAGAAAGTGGATTTTTGTAAAATGATTTTTAAGGAATGAAGTTTTTTTTTGTTTCTAAAAAATGTATTGAATGAGATGAAATGAATTTTTAGATAGAATCCATGTGACATTATTTTGAGAGAAGATAAAATGGTTTTATGTGTGAAGTTTGAAAATGGATTTGAGTTGGTGGTGAGTGTGATTTTTCAAAAAGTTTTATGTGTTTTTAAATGGTAAGTGGATTGAAAGTGTGAAAGTGTGGTTTGAATGTCTCATCTTGGTAAGTGTAAGTGTATTATTTTGACCATTGGTATTTCCATGGGTGCTAACATGCATAGTTATTCATAGGAAAGTGGATGGATGGTGATGTGGGTAGATGAGTTCCATGTATGGCATGGTTTATGGGTTCCCAGGTTGGCACGAGAATGTGCATGTGACGGAGATGATAAAGATTACCGTTGGTGAGTGTGCAACCCAATGAGTTTAATTTTAATCAAATTTGTTTAAAGAGAAAAAAGGTCAATGTTTTGAAATCCATTGGCTATGTGTATTGTTTTTACATACCTTGGAAGTGATGTTGATGTTGTGATTGAGTTTTAGAGCTCTTGTTGATGATTTGGTCTTGATAAAGCTCTTGTATTTATTTTTTTCCTAATGTTCACCAGCATTTATATTTGATGGATGTTCATGGTGTAGTTACAAGTGATTCCCCATTAGTAAGATTTTGAGTTGATAAACCTAAGGATTTTTTTTCATGAGTTTTGGAAGTTAAATCCACCACTATTTTATGGTTAAGAAGATCCTCTCATAGTGGAATAGTATATGTGGAAAATAGAAATGAACGTTAGACTCATTAAGTTTCTCGAGTCATTAAAGTCTAATTTTTCTAACTTTATGCTCGAAGGATCGACCTAGAAGTGGTGGAAGTAAGTTTCCCAAAACAAGCCTCGTGAAGATCTTACTTGGGAGTTCTTCAAGGATTTTTTTCATCTATCAATACTTCTCTAAAATAAAAAATGTTTGTAAGGGAATAGAGAAGTGCCGCCTACAGCAAGGTGATGAGTCGGTGTTGGGGTTCTATCATCTCTTTTTGGACCTAGTTATATATGATATGAGGAATGTTTTTGAAGATTCCTTGAAGGCTTGGGATTTTGAGTTTGGGATTTGTCTTGATCTATAGTCGAAAGTGTCGGAGTTCAATCTAACTTTTTTCACTACGTGGGGAGGCAAGCTATTTTCCTTGAAACTATGATGGAGGGAGTGCTTGTGGTAGTCTTCACTCCATCAGTTCCTTGAAGTGGTGAAGGTAATTCAAATAAGGAAGAGGGGAAGTAATCAAAAGAAGTTGGTACTAGTCATGGAATTAAAAGACCAAAAGATCTTTTGTCAGCTTCTTTTGGTCATGAAATTATGGTGTGTCATCAATGTGGGAAGCTAGATCGTAATAAGTCAGCATGTAAAAGCATACCAATGACCCATTCGTGCTAGTGGGTGACTAGGCCACTTGAAACAGTTCAATTCAGGTGTTTCCAGGAATCGATGTGGAGCTAGTTAGTAGGAGTAGAGTGTTGCTTGGGATTGGTTTGAAGTCCTTTTCTATGTTTTGTTTTTTTCTATGTGGAGGTTGTTCCTGGTGGTGTCCTATTTTATTTGAAATTTTAGTGGAATTTTTGGATCTCTTAAGAACACCTCTTTCAATGAAATTGTGTTTTTAATTTGGAAATTGTTTTGCCCATTAGATCTTGAATATAGTATAGTAGATGCTTCAATCATCAGGGCTTCGACCATAGTTCATGGAGTGATGCTTTTCCCCCATTCAGAATACCACCAGGGGTGTGGGGAGCATTGAATCAAGTAGTTCCTCTACCATTTGAGTGTGGGTAGTTTAAAGATTCTTTTTTGGTTCTCTTAATCGTTGTTTTGTAGCTGATTGGATTGAGTTTCTTTAAGTAGGACCCCTTGTGGTGGGGTTGGTTGGCCTGTGTGGGAAAGTTCTTGCATTTCCCTATGTTATCAATTTAATGTAGTTGATTATTAATGGTGGGGAGACCCATCATAGGTCTCTTTATAGTTCCTTCTAGGTTTTCAGTAGTGTTAGTTTCATATAATTGTGGGGAGTCCGTTCCAACCTCCCGCATTGAGAATTATGTTTTTTCAAGTGTTGGTCTGATATAAAGTGGCTTATTTGAAGTTATTTTGTGTTATTTTTGTTTGGGTAAACTTTGGGATATTTGGAGTGTTCCTAATGGTTTTGTGGAGGCTGTAACATGAGTTTTTCCATTGATTTTATGGAAATGGTTTGAATTCCTTGATTTGTTTTACGGAAGAGGTGTAAGTTATATTGGGTTATGGTTGATATGTTCTTGGTTTAAGTGGTTGGATTATATAGGTGTGAAATAATTAGTCTTTGATCGATCAATTGGAAGATGTTGTAGCTTTTTGGGGGTATAAAGCATTAATGGTGGGGATAATTTTCACGCCTGGATTTTTATTTTTGACCTCTAATCTGGTTTGTCTTGTGAAATTGGGGTTCGATCTTAAGGTTCAAGTGTGGCAAGTTTACAGTTTGAGTTTCAAGGTGTTTTTACCTTAGCAAATAGTTTGTGCATATTTTGGGAATACCATGCGGCATGCTCCAGGAAACTATGAAAACCTTGAGGTGTTTCGGGATTAGGGTACATGACCCACACAAGGTTAGTCAAACCGTACTTAAAGAGTGGGGGTATCCACTATCTCAAGATAGAACCATTATGTAAGGTTGGACAACATTTTGGGAACCATGAAACAAAACCGTGAAGGTTCCTAGGAGTGTTTAGTAAGGGTCTCATAGTTGGATCATATTTTGGTAAACGGGGTGGCCAAACAGTGCGAGATGGCTAGATCTAAAAATTTGTGAAATTCCATGTTTTCTCCCTCAGGATATTAACCGAAAATGCCCCATCGCCTATTTCCCTGGTGCGTGTGACCCAAAGGAGGCTGATACCTCCCTCTCCAATATTTTACTCCTCCTTTAATGGTAGATCTAAGGTGATTATTCATGATTTGGGTAAAATATATCAAGGGTTCCTCTTCATAGATCTTGCCTCTTGGAACCCTCATAGTTCATTTTTGGGCGTGCATTGATGAAGCACTGTGAGATTGAGGTAGGTTTCCCTTTGTACAAGGATTTTTAATTAAATATTCCTTGATTTCATTCCATTTTCATCTCCCTTATATGCTAAATATTGATGTGTGACCTTTGAAATATTTTATTGCTGTTCAAATTGGTGTTTTATGCATTTTTATGTGATACATATAATTGTTTTCTTAATGATTGAAACCAAGTGGTTGATTAAATGACTGGTCATCTTTTTCATGTGATTTTCAAATTGTAAATCATGGTTTTTCTTTGTAAATATATTTTTTATATGTGAATTGATGAGTTTTATTCCTTGAATGGGTTCTAAAATTGGTTTTAGATTTAGAGGAATGGTGTATTTCGCCTTAAAGAATAGTTTGGAATGTGATGATGATAAATGGCCCATTTTTCATCTTTATAAAAATTCCCTTAGCTTTAAAGTGTGATTTTAATGTTTAGAATAAAATTTTAAAATAGTTATGAAGAGGTAAATAGTGCATTTAAGCCTTCTTGGAAAGGTGGGTTTGATTCTTATAAAATGAGGGTTTTGTAAATAATGCTTAAAGGCCCATTTGAAAACTTTTTGAAAATAGTGAAAGTGTTTATTATGAAAATCCTCCTTGGACAATTGTCTTGTTTATATAAAAATTGAATTGGTGGGATGTACTCACCATGGAATCCTCATAAACCATTTAATTTTTATAGAATGTCAAATCCTTAGTGTTGACACCTTTGTGACCTATTAATTAAATGGAAAGATATTGTTACTTGGAGTGACTCGAGTGATGCCTATGTTTTGAGTTATTATATATGTGTATGTGATTAGATGATCAGTTTTCATTGGTTGTGTCACCCTCTTCTATACTCTTGAAAGGGAGAACAAGGAACAACTATTCAATTTTATGAGTATGATTGTTGTACTAGTTAGATTACACACTAGCTAGTGGCCTAAAGCAGGGGTATATTTAATATTATTGTTATGGGATTGTGACACTCATTGTGTAATAGTTAGGGTGTGGCTAAGAATATGGGCACATTTGATGTCATCAGGTATGTAACATCCCAGGTAAATGAAGAATAAGTAATATTTAATATTTATTAATATTTTTGAATTAAATATTAATTTTACTTTAAAAGTGTTTCTATGTTCGATAGCGTACCCGATACACAACAACGAGTTTCTTTGAAATCTTACGTTGCACACTAATAATATAATATTATTTTTTTAAACGGTAGTTAACTTCAAGTTGTTATATTGGTGGGAATGATCGAAAATAACTAAAATATGATTATACATGTTTGTTAAATGTATTTACATTTATCCAATAGAATTTAGAGGGTTAAAATGTGAATGAATCTACTTTTAAGCATAATTTACATTAAAAAGCCAATTTATCGCATTTTAATAGAGAACCCTCATTAAATATAGTTTTTTTTCACTTTAATAAATTATATATGACCCAATATAATCCTTCTTTATAATGGAGATATCAAAATTTACTTTGTGTATTTTTTTGGAATTTTTCTGATAAAGTTCATTTTTTAATGAATAGTGAAAAATATTGTATTTTAATTCAAAAGTGCCTTTTAATATAATTTATTTATATGGTTAGATTATATTTTAAATTGGTTTTAAAGTTTAATTAGAATATAGTTTTACCATTTAATCCAATTTTTTTCGTGGGATGGAATTTCACTTTGAAATTGGACTTAAATAACTGTCCATCTTTTGATTGTTATTAATTCTAAAAAACACGCTCTTTATTTTGATAGTGGGAATTAATTTTAAATTAATTTCTGCCACTTCTGTGTTTTGAATTTGGAAAATTGGATTCCATATTTGGAATCAGTAGGCCCAAATTGTTTAAATAGGTATCTTTTAGTTTTTAAACAATTTAAATATTTACTTCAGTATATATTTTATTGAGCGTGGTTAAAGGTAAATAGGGAAATTCAAGGTTAAAATAATATTATAATATTTCTAAATTACCATTAAAATTGTCCAAGACTTATTGGTTGAGTCATTTAAGACCATGGAAATCTTTGAGTCGATTTGGGGACCCCATTGAGCCACTTGGGAGTGATAATGACAATTTGGATTAATTAATTTAATGTAAAGACAAAATTGACATTAACAAAACTCTTTTAGTAATTAATTTTTATATGCTGTTATATAAGTCATATTTTCTAAAATAAATAATATTTAGAAATATAAAAATATTTCCTATATCATGGTATTTTTTTTATAATTTTTTGATGACAAATAAATGAAATTATTTATGACATAATAATGATGCAGTGTTTACCTCATTAATAAATCATTTCAATAAATAAGATTATAATGATTAAAATAATATCCAAAACAAGTGAAATTATCATTGGATTATTTTATGTCTACCATGAATCATCTTATATTCTATTATAATGATTTTTGGACCATTAGAAATCACATATCATTATATTATAAAATAATATTTTCACACTTTCCTAAAGAGCCCCTCCTCCCCCTTATAAAAGGAGACCACTTATAACCAATTACTCACACCTCTCATGCTTTTTGGCTCATCCAAACTCTGAACAATTAAGCTCCCAACATCCCTATCCTCCTCCTAGAAGCATTACCTTAGGCAGAGGGCACTTCAAGAAGTCCTTCTGGTTCAAACCAAAGGAAGTTACCTAAATTAAAGCAAACGATTTCTCTTAAATTGTTTTCTTTTATTTTACTTCTCCAACCCCAAAACCCTTTTTATTACTTTCTTTTGTAACAACAACAGTATCCTAAATATACTAGGATATTGTTATGGGAAGGATTAGAACTACAATCACACACACCTCTATCTAAGGGATGAAGAAAATAATGTTTCTGTGGATGGAAAACTAACGCCTCATGAAACGACGATTGTTCGATTATCTCCTACCGCCTCTCATGGTGGCCATTATGATGGAAATGTATTTATATATGATATATATTATGTTTATGTTTTCTTTATTCTTATGTAAATCCCATTTATAGCATGCATTTATGGTTTCCATAGTGGGTAAATACGATAATCTCATTTGAGGAAGTGAGGACTACCGCCCCCTCAAAGTGATGTGATTCGTTAATGCCTTATATGGGATGTATAAAGGATGGAGTTAAAGATATTATATATGATATTATACTTTAATTACAATATACATATGTATCATTATGATTTAATTCCATAAAAATAATAAATAGAAATGAAAGTAGCGTTCATGCGTACGTATGGCTTAGCGTCTCCATGAACGGTGAATTTTATTTCTTACCTCCAAATGTTATGTAACTATTACAAATACATATATATACCGGATATATATGATATATATGATATATAAATCATTAATACCATTATTTATATAATGGAATATTGACCACATGGACAACTTGTAAATATAAGGTGTTCATTTTTGACTCAAGTACCAAATATCAACAAAATGGACATTATTAACTTAAATGATTACATAATGTTTATAACATGGTAATAAGTGATATAAAAGGAATAATAAACTTGAAAAAAGTTCTTAATCAAGTAGAAATTAACTTCAGTTTATTATTCAGGATATTAAAGAACGAACAAGTCAAGTTAGACATGAGGTAAGGGACTTCGTCTAAATCTCCTTTCATTGAGGAATATTTTGTTTTAATACATGATTTTCTTTTATACGGTGTATAAAAAACTTCGAATTTTCATTTAATTCAATGGTAATCTTTTTATACGAAGCATTTTTCTAAATGAAAAAAATGAATGTTTTTTATGTAAGTGGTGACAATGACCTTTCCACTACTGTAAGTATTATTTGATCTTTGTCTTCCTTAACAAGCCAGAATGTTTTTAAAAGAAAAGAATTAATACCATGTATTCTTTTTTACGTATTTTGTTATTGAAAATGATTTTATGAATGGATTTATCATTTCAATATCTTGAAATGATATTTTTTTATTGAAATGTGGAAATTTTATCTTTCCTTTATGCTTATGTTATGTGTTATGATCATGTTATGGTTCTTGGGCATTATTTATGTATACGGGTGGTTCCGTGATAAACCTAGGGTGGGTGAGCCCGAGATAGATATCCAATAAATTGGGTAACACTACGGAGGTAAATGTGAATGTTTCTCTGAAGAGATTTTAGGGAATATACTGTGATGGGTATTCCAAAGTAACTCCCTATGTAGCTATGATAGATACAATGTAAGTATGATATGGATGATACAAGTTACCTTTATGATTTATGATTTCTATGCGTCTTTCATAAATATTATGATTTCATGAGGTAAGTAAAAGAGTTCATGTTTTTTATGTATTTATGAACAAATGTTTTCATTCATTATTTTATAACCCTTACTAAGCCTTTTATGCTCATCCCATGTTTTGAAATGTTTTCACAGGACTTAAAGATGAATATGGTCAAGGATGGGATCAAGGAAAAGTCATGCTGACTAAAACATGGAACTAGACATGACTCTTTTTTTTACGAGTTTATATTTTACGAAAAAAATGTATTTTGTGTAGAAGTGTCTACTTTGTATTTGAAATGAAATGTAATAGTTATGTCCTAATTCTATAAAACTATAAACCTGAAAAGATCCTCAATGTGAATTATTCATTTAATTCAATATTATATATGGATTAAGGCCGGGTCCTTATAGTTGGTATCATAGGGCGGTTTAGATAACTTTATGAGTTAGGGTATTGGTAAATTAATATCCATAAAGTAATTTATGAAATCATATAGCATTTACAGATTACCATGTTACTTCACCTAAGATATTTTTTTGTTCAGAATGGTTTTCCGCAGCAGAAACATGGCCTCTATGTTGGGACGATAGTAGGAGGAAGACAACCTTCCAAATCAGCAACCTCAGATGGTCAGAATCGGAACTGAATAGTTTTTTTGCAGTGATGGAATAGTTGACTCATGGTATAAATGGTTGTGGTATCCAGGTACGAGATCATCCAGATCAACCACAGAGGAACATGTCAATAGTGGAGCATTTCATGAGGCAACATCCCCCATAATTTAGAGGATCATCTAACCTTGTACAAGCTGAAGGGTGGATTAAAGCACTGGAGAAGATATTCGATGTCATGGGTTGTTAAGAACATCAAAAGTTTAGTCTTTCTGTTTACCGTTTTGAAGGCGAATCTGATCAGTGGTGGTTGATGGTGAAAAATATCAGGGATAGTAAGGAGATTGATGATCTTGATTGGGATGAGTTCAAAGGTATGTTTCTTGTGAAATATTTTCCTAAGGTGGTTCATCTTATGATGGAAAAACAATTCTTGGAATTGAGGCAGGAGGATGAATCAATCACTGCTTATGAAGAAAAATTCACTCGACTGGCAAGGTATGCCCCAAATTTCATATGAGATCTTGATAGTAAAATCAACCATTTTCACTCAGGATTAAAGCCAAAGTATCGAAGGGATTTAGATTACCGTGAGTTCAAAAGTTAGGAAAAACTTGTTTGTTGTGCGGAGAAGGTGGAAATGGAGTTTGCCGATGATTAGGTATTCTTTGACAAACAATAGAATAATAGGTTGAGGTGGCAAGAAAAAGGGAATAAATCTTCAAAAAAGTCTGACGGTAGGAAACTTAAGATTACAGTTTGTGAAAATTGTGGTGAAAATCAAGCTGGAGAATGTCTTTTGAATTCTAGTAAGTGTTACCGATGTGGTAAGATGGGACATAAGGATCAAAATTGCACTGAAAAAGATCAGGGTGGTGGTAAGAAAACATCTGTTTTACAGTCAGTAAAATGTTTTAAGTGAAATGAAATGGGTCATTATGAAAATGAGTGCTCAAAAAAGAACTAAATAGAAGGAAATCAGCCAGACTACAAGAAAAAGGGGTGGAAAAATCCTTTGCAACTACTTTAGCAGATGTTGGGCCATCAAATGAAGTTGTGTCAGGTACACTGTTTTTTATGTTCGGATTATGCCAATGTGTTGTTTGATTTAGGGTCTACACACTCTTTCATTTATGAGAATATTTCTTTTAAATTGGGAATTCCCTCTCATGATATGAATATTGAACTTACGGTAAAAACACCTGAAGGTAATGTAGAGACAAAAGGAAAACATAAGAACATTACTGTCCTTGTGTGTGGAAAGAATCTACCTGAAAACCATATTGTTTTTCCTCTAATAGAGTTTGATTTTATATTGGGCATGGATTGGATTTTTGTTTATCATGCTAGGATTGACTGCAGAGCTAAAGAGGTTTCTTTTCAGAATTATTTTCAGTTTGAATTCAAAAATGAACCCTTTCTTTTGATAACATATCAGGAAGATGAGAAAGTAATAAAATATGGAAATCAATGTTACCTTGAACATATTGTTGAAAATAAAGGAACTATTCAGATTAATGATGTGCCAGTGGTAAATGAGTACCTTGAAATTTTTCCTGATGAGTTTGCTGGTATTATACCTGATCGGAAAGTTGAATTTACTGTTGAATTAGTTCCTGATGCTAAGCTAATTTCAAAACTGCCTCATCGAATGGCTCAAACTAAACATTTAGAGTTAAAGAAGCAATTGTAGGAGTTATTAGATAAAGGTTTCATTTGACCTAGCACATCACCATGGGGGGATCTTATCTTGTTTGCTAAAAATATATATGGTTCAATGAGAATTTTCATTGATTATTGAACAGTTAATAACATTACTGTTAAGACCAAGTATCCTTTTCCTCATATAGATGATTTGTTTGATCAGCTCCAGGGAGCTTAGTATTTTTCGAAGATTGATTTCAGGTCAGGGTACCATCAGTTGAAAGTTAAGGAAGCAGACATTCCAAAGACCGTGTTTCGTACTAGATATGGCCATTATGAATTTGTAGTTATGCCTTTTGGGTTAACTAATACACCTGCAGTATTCAAGGATCTTATGAATATAATTTTCTGTGAGTTCATGGATATGTTTGTGGTTGTGTTCATTAATGATATTTTGGTTTATCCCAAAAGTAAGGTGGAACATGAAAGTCATTTAAGGGCTGTCCTGCAAACCTTAAAAGAAAATAAACTTTAGGGGAAATTCAAAAAGTATGAGTTTTGGGTATAACAAATTTCTTTCCTTGGTCACATTATTTCAAAAAATGGAATAACTGTTGATCCTGTTATAATAAAAGTTGTTGAATATTGTCCAAGACCCACAAATATAACCGAGATTCCATGTTTTCTTGGTTTGGAAGGTTATTACCGGAGTTTTGTTGAACATTTTGCACAGTTATCTAGTCCAATGACTAAGTTAACTAAAAAACGTGTTAAGTTTATCTGGAAAAAATAATGTGATGATTGTTTTCAGGAATTGAAAAGAATATTGGTGAATGCTCCAATTTTGTCACTACCATCCAAAAATGGTGAGTTTGTTATCTACAATGATGCTTCATTGAAAGGACTTGGATGTGTCTTAATGCAGAATGATCAGGTAATTGCTTATGCCTCATATCAGTTGAAACCTCATGAGTTAAATTACCCTACACATGATTTGGAATTAGCTGCTATTGTTTTTTTACTTTAAAAATTTACAGGCATCATTTGTATGGAGTGAAATGTGAAATATATACTGACCACAAAAGTTTAAATTATATATTCACTCAAAATGAATTGAACATGATATAGAGGGGATGGTTGGAATTAATCAAGGATTATGATTGCATGATCCATTACCATTCGGGAAAAGAAAATAAAGTGGCTGATTCATTGAGTTGAAAAAGTAATGCTTCATTAACTATGTTACGTTTGGAACAAGATCCTTTGGTTTTGGATTAGATTAACTTTGGCACAGAAGTTGTTGGTATAGGAAATTCTTCTGTTTTGTATCAGGTGTTAGTGAGATCATCTCTATCAGACAGAATAAAGCAAGCACAGAAAGAAGACAGTGAGTTGTAGAAAAAGGTAGAGTTGGTTCATAAGGGTAAGTTGCCTGAATTTAACATTGATAATGATTATGTTTTGAGATTTTTAAAGAGATTATGTGTACCTTGTGATTCACCGTTGAAGAAGGAGTTGTTATGTGAAGCTCATAATTCCCCATTTTTAGTTCATCCTGGAAGTACTAAGATGTACTGATATCTTCGTGAATATTACTGGTGGGATGAAATGAAAAGAGATATTGCTGATTTTACTATGAAGTTTTTGACTTATCAGCAGGTTAAAGCAGAACATCAGTTACTGAAAGGGATGCTTCTGCCTCTACCGGTGCCAGAGTTGAAATGAGAAAAAATATCCCTGGACTTCATTGTGGGATTACCAAAGACATCTCGAGGTAATAATGCAATCTAGGTTATAGTTGATCGATTGAATAAATCTTATCATTTCCTTCCTATTTGAGATAATCTATATGTAGATCAACTTGCTCGGTTGTATGTTAAAGAGATAGTCAGGTTACATGGAGTTCCTCAATCCATTATATTAGATCATGATCCTAGGTTTACTTCTAACTTTTGAAAAGGCCTTCAGAAGTCATTGGGTACTGAATTAAAATTTAGTATATCTTTTCATCCTCAATCAGATGGGTAGTCAGAACGAACAATTATGACCTTTGAGGATATGTTACATGCCTATTCGATAGATTATCGGGGAAGTTGGGACCAACATCTTTCTTTGGTTGAATTTTCATATAATAACAGTTTCTATTCCAGTATACAGATGGCTCCATTTGAGGCATTATATGGAAAGCATTGTCAAACACCAGCTTTTTGGGATGAAGTAGGTGAAAGGAAGCTGATGTGACCAGAATTGGTAGAAGAGATGGCAGACAAAGTTCAGTTGATTCAGAAGCACATGAGAACAACTCATAGCAGACATAAAAGTTATGCAGATAACCCGAGGAAGGATCTATCTTTTGAGGTAGGTGATCATGTATTTCTCAATGTTTCTCTATGGAAAAGTGTGATGTGTTTTGGTAATAAGGGAAAGTTGAGTCTGAGGTTCAATGGACCTTATGAAATCCTGGGGAAAGTTGGATCAGTTGCGTACAAAGTGGCTTTAGATCCATGTTTATCCCAGGTACACAATGTTTTTCATGTTTCAATGTTGAGAAAGTATATTCCAGATCCATCTCATGTTTTGAGGCTAGAGGTAGTTCAGTTGGAAGAGAATCTCTCTTATGAAGAACAACCAGTTCAGATTCTTGACCATAAAGAGCAAGTGTTGTGGAATAAGGTAATTCATGAGGTAAAGGTTTTGTGGAAAAACCATATGGTTGAAGAGGAAATGTGGGAATCTTAAAATGCTACGAGGAATAAATACCCCTAATTATTTTGATTAGTGAATAAAAATTACGAGGACGCAATTCCCAAAAAGGGGTGAAGGATGCAACATCCCAGGGTTTCTATGTTCGAAAGCGTACCCGATACGCAACAACTGGTTTCTTTGAAATCTTACGTTGCACACTAATAATATAATATTATTATTTTAAACGGTAGTTAACTCCTAGAAATTTTATTGGCAGGAATGAACAAAACTAATCAAATATTATTATACATGTTTGTTAAATGTATTTACATTTATCCAATTAAAATTTAGAGGCTTAAAATGTGAATGAATATAGTTTTAAGCATAACATACATTAAAAGGCCGATTTATCAGCTTTTAATGGAGAACCCTATTTAAATATAGTTTTAGTCACTTTAATACATTAAATATTACCAAATAGAATCCTTCTTTAGAATGGGGACATCAAAATTTACTTTGTGTAAATTTTTAGAATTTTTCCGATAAAATTCATTTTTTAATAAATAGTGAAAAATATTGTATTTTAATTCAAAAGTGCCTTTTAATATAATTTATTTATATGGTTAGATTATATTTTTAATTGGTTTTAATGTTTAATTAGAATATATTTTACCATTTAATCCAATGTTGTTCATGGGATGTAATTTCTATTTTAAATTGGACTTAATTAACTGTCCATCTTTTGATAGTTATTAATTCTTAAAAACACGCTCTTTGTTTTGATAGTGGGAATTAATTTTAAATTAATTTCAGCAACTTTTGTGTTTTGAATTTGGAAAAATGGATTCCATATTTGGAATCAGTAGGCCTAAATTGTTTAAATATGTAACTTTTATTTTTTATACATTTTAAATATTTACTTTAGTAAATATTTTATTTATCGCTGTTAAAGGTAAATGGGGTAATTCAAGGTTAAAAAAATATTATAATAATTACAAATTACAATAACACTTGTCCAAGCCTTATATGTTGAGTCCTTTACTACCATGGGCATCTTTGGGTCGATTTTGGGACCCCATTGAGCCACTTGGGAGTGATAATGACAATTTGGATTAATTAATTTAATGTAATGACAAAATTGACATTAACAAAAATCCTTTAGTAATTTATTTTTATATTGTGTTATATAATTCATATTTTCTAAAATGAATATTCTTTGGAAAGATAAAAATATTTACTATATCATGGTATTTGTTTATAATTTTTAGACTACAAATAAATGAAATTATTTATGAAATAATAATGATGCAACATTTACCTCATTAATAAATCATTTAAATAAATAAGCTTATAATGATTAAAATAATATCCCAAACAAGACAAATTCTGATTGGATGATTTTATTTCAACCATGAATCATCTTATATTCGACTATAAGGATTTTTGGACCATTAGAAACCGAATATCAGTATATTATAAAATAATATTTTCACACTTTCCTAAAGAGCCCCTCCTCCCCTTTATAAAAGGATACCACTTATAACCAATTATTCACACCTCTCAAGCCTTTTGGATCGTCCAAACTCTGCCCAATTAAGCTCCCTACATCCCTATCCTCATCTTATAATCCTTACCTTAGGCATAGGGCACTTCATTAAGTCCTTTTGGTTCAAATGAAAGGAAGTTACCTAAATTAAAGATAACGATTTCTCTTAAATTGTTTTCTTTTATTTTACATATCCATCCCCTAAAACATTTTTATTCCTTTATGTTGTGACAACACCAGTATCCTCAATATATTAGGATGTTTTTATGAGAAGGAATCTAACTACACTTACACACACCTCCATCTAATGGATGAAGAACATAATGTTTCTGTGGATGGAAAACTAACACCTCACGAAACGATGATTGTTCGATTTTCTCCTACCGCCTATCATGGTGGCCATTATGATGACACTATATTTATATATGATATATATTCTTTTTATGTTTTCTTTATTCTTATGTACTTACCATTTATAGCATGACTTTATGGTTTCCATAATGGGTAAATACGATAATCTCATTTGAGGAAGTGCGGACTACCGCCCCCTCAAAGTGGTGTGATTCGTTAATGCCTTATGTGGGTTTTATAAAGGATGGAGTTAATGATATTATATATGATATTATACTGTAATTATAGTATAACCATGTATCATTATTATTTAATTCCATAAAAATATGAAATAGAAATGAAAGTACCGCTCATGCGTACGTACAGATTACCGTCTCCAAGAACGGTGCATTTCATTTCTTACCTCCAAATGTTATGTAACTATTATAAATACATGTATATACTAGATATATATGATATATATGATATCTAAATCATGAATACCATTCTTCATATAATTTACTATTGACCACATGGAGAACATGTAAATATAAGGTGTTCATTTTTTACTCAAGTACCAAATAACGACAAAATGGACGTTATTAACATAAATGATTACATAATGTTTATAACAAGGTAATAAGTGATATAAAAGGAACAATAAACTTGAAAAAAGTTCTTAAGAAAATATAAAATAACTTTATTTTATTATTCATGATATTAAAGAATGAACGAGCCAAGTTGGACATGAGGTAAGGGACTTCATTTCAATCTCCTTTCATTGAGGCATATTTTGTTTTAATACATGATTTTCTTTTCTACGCTGTATAAACACCTTTTAATTTTAATTTCATTCAAATGGAATCTTTTTATATGAAGCGTTTTACTAAACGACAAAAAGGAATGTTTTTTTACGTAAGCGGTAACAACGACCTTTCTGCCACTGCAAGTATTATTTGATCTTTGGATTTTTTAACAAGCCAGAATGTTTTTAAAAGAAAACAATTAATACCATATACACTTTTTACGTATTTTGGTATTGAAAATGATTTTCAGAATGGATTTATTATTTCAATATCTTGAAATGATATTTTATTATTGCAATGTGGAAATTTTATCTTTCCTTTATGATTATGTTATGTGTTATGATCATGTTATGGTTCTTGGGAATTATATACATATACGGGTGGTTTCGTGATAAACCTAGGGAGAGTGAGCCCGAGATAGCTCTCCAATGAATTGGGTAATATGATGGAGGTAAACATGAATGTTTATCATAAGAGATTTAATGGAATATACTGTGATGAGTATTCCAAAGTAACTCCCTATGTAGCTGTGATAGCTACAATGTAAGTATGATATGGATTCCACAAGTTACCTTTATGATTTATGATTTCTATGCGTCTTTCATACATCTTATGATTTCATGAGGTAAGTAAAAGGGTTCATGTTTTGTATGTATTTATGAAAAAATGTTTTCATTATTTGTTTTATAACCCTTACTGAGCCTTTTATGCTTATCCCAAGTTTTGAAATGTTTTCACAGGACTTAAAGATGAATAAGGTCAAGGATGGGATCAAAGAAAAGTCATGCCGACTAAAACATGGAACTGGACATGACTCTTTTTTTCAAGAGTTTATATTTTATGAAAAGAATGTATTTTGTGTATAAGTGTATACTTTTTATTTAAAACTAAATGTTATATTTATGTCCTAATTCTCTAATACTCTAAAACTGAAAATATCCTCAATGTGAATTACGCATTTAATTCAATATTATGAAAGGTTTAAGGTTGGGTCCTTATAAGTTATGTCATGTCTTTAGTATGAGTCACATGTATATTATGTAATATATTATTCCAGAGCTCATGGGTTCCAACCTTGTCTACTAGTACTTAGTTAATTATGATGGATGATTATGTTGTATAAATGGTTAGCTAATCCTATTTGATATCTTTCCATTACCGTTGTTATAGAGTTGATATTATTTTTTCCTTTGAGTAATGTGGCTTCTTTTTAAAAATGATAAATGGGGTTTCTAGTGTTCATGTAAACTGTTTTATCTTTGAAATGTTATATAAAATCTTGGTATAGTTTTGAAATAAAATAACCACATCCCTTATTAAAAAGTTAAATGGTTGTTTATTGTAAATAAAAAGGGAAATGGAATGTGACTTTATATAAATTGGAAAATGTGTGTGAAAAACCTAGAATTATATATTGTATTTGAAACTTGATGTTGAAGTTTCTTTTATTTTAAAGGAATTGAATAGGGAATAGATTTTTTGGCCATGCCTACTATGTTTTAATACTCACACCTATAGTTTCTTCATGTTTTTAGAATTTGGTGTAGGTTCATCTTGGTATCAATCACTATGGGTGATGATTGGTTTTAGTATTGGGGAGTGACCTTTGGGGTCACATGGAGATGTTGTGGTCGTCTGGTTTGGTTTTTGTTTTGGTTTTGTTGTTTTTTATAATTTTATTTTTGGGTAGAAGAGGTTCAATTGGATATTGATTCTTATATATATTGGGATGATTTTTTTATCTTTCCACCGTTCAATTTATTTAATTTATTATTAGGAAAAATCATTCCCTTTGTGCACTCTATTGATTCCGGACACTAGTTTTCAACTCGTTGGGATAGGGAATGCCCTTAAATCCATTCCACAGTTCAGCTTGAGTGACCGGTTTGAGGTCGAGCTGGGTTGGTTCATGATAATATGACCTTACCAGTAGGATTTTAGAGGTTATCTCTTAGTGGAACACCATATATTTTGAGTCGAATATGTGATCACTAAACTAGGATATGTGTTTGATCCACCCGAGTGGCTTATATTCACTCTTTTTATCCCTAAATTTTGAGGTTAGAGGGAGTTAGGTCTAACTCACTATAACCCAAGTAGGGGATATGATGGGTCAATATAATATTGATCTTAGAACTATTATCAATCAAATCCCTATGAACATAAATTTCATTGAGTGTTATAGGTATGCATAAGGCCATGATACACCCAAGTATATATACTTTGTAATATTTATCGACAAAGAAATGGCCATGTGACATATAGATGGGCCAATCATCACATGAAATGATTGTATATGGAATTTTGCATAGAACTATTGAAGGAGAAAAAGTAAATCAATGAGTGATTCTTTAAGCTCCACATATAGGTAAATAAAACACGCAATATATATATTATCCAATATAATGGAAAGATACTTCATGATATCAAATTTCTGAACTAGTGGTTTGTGGTTCTTATCTTAGGGTAGGTCCTTGTACTATAGTATGTAACTTATTATAGACTATGTCAATGAATCCTTCCATTGACTAAAATAGGTTGAATTATTATGGATCGTGATTTGGGGTGAACTAGATTTCTCATAGGATAAATTTTTACATTTAACTACACATATTAAAGTTGGTCCTCCAGTATTATGGGATCTGAGTGACCCATATATTAATTAAGATTAGATAAATTATTATATTAGGCTCGTTTTAAGGCCTATCATTTCGACTGACTTTTTTAGGCTTCCAAACCTCTATAAAATTGAATTTTTTTTATATGGACAAAATAAAGTACTCTTGGAATTACACTTTCTAGAAGGAATAAAATTTATTCTTCCAATCATCAAATGAAAAATGTCTCTAATTATTCATTCGATTTTTTGATGGTGTTGTTTATGTTTCTATCATTCAGGGGTAGGAACCATGTGATATTTCAGTTGCATATTTTCATACTTATGTTTTAGTTCCAACTTATGCATAATTATTGCAACCTCATATTTTCTAGGAATCTTCCCTTACACTGACTTGTTCAGATATGACATGTCCTTGTATCATTGGATACCATCCTGTAGGAACTGTTCCATATTTGAGGAGTCTTGAAAGAGTCCAAGGGTTTTCAATAGAATCATTAGTGCCTGTTGTTCTTCACATATATTATTGATATAGATTTTTATTAGATACTCCTAATGAAGATACATATTGAGGGTGAAATTCAATCTCTTCTATCTAGAATTAAATTCTACGACCCTATAATTTTCATGTTTTTTGAAATTTGAGAGGTTAAGGATAGTCATCCTATTTTTTATTGAGTTTAATTGATATTGGAACAACCATTGTAGTTATTACTAGTTGGAAATAGATCCCATTGGAAGATTACTTTCTAAGAAGAATGTTGATCCTTATAAGGTCTATAAAAAATGTCTTTGTTTTTTTACTTATTATTTCTCTAATAAAACCATCATTGGACCACATTGAGAGAAAAGTGTGTAAATTGTTTCTTTGGATCCTCCATGTTGCTAAAAATGGAAAAAATTTGGTTATCAAAAATTAGTAATAGAGAAGTAACATCAACCAAATAGGGGAAATGATTCTTTTTTAGGTATACTAGTGCACACCACACCACCATAGATTCCATTCGATAAGAAATGGGATAAATGGGGGTCAATCGGAACTGGTGGCAACGTATCCTTGGAATCGACCTTAGTAGGAGCTAAATGAGGAACCTGATATGGTTGGACTACCTATATTAGTTGTAAATATCTTGTTTGAGAAAACTTTGGGTATCTGTGATGACATTTTTTGGAATCACCAGTGATGTAAAGTCTTGGAATTCATTATCCAATAGGTTTAAATAACAAATATATCCTAGAACCAATCCTAGAAGAAAAATTAAACTCTTATTATATTGTAAGAGTGGTTCCTTCTAGCTGAATGTGCATTGTAGGGGAGTCATTGGTCTCTACATAAGAATGATAATATGTAAGAATATTTTTCTGAGTAATTTAGAATTCAGAAGTATCTATTATTCTTGTTTATCTTTATATTAGGTGTGTTTTCCTTAATGAAAAGGGATTCAACTTACTTGGGCGGTGGATGGGAAATGGATGTAGAAACACCTTTCCCTTTCTCTTTAGTTAAATCATGACTAGTAGGCCATAATTAGGAATTTTATAGAGCTCTAAGATTATGATCTTTTTATAGTTATAGGTATGAATTCCTTTTTCATTGATGTAGACCATTCCTAGGGACGATTTATCTTCATCACTCCCTTCAATGCCAGATTCATTCTCAATGTTATTTGTGAAATCAATTACAATGGTGTTAATTGAAACATAATGCACAAAAATAATCATTTACTTATCCCCCATATAGTATAAAATAGATTCTACACTATCAAAATATCTTCCATGGTGTGGATTTTGTTCCTCCATAACATTTTCCATATTAATGGGTTTCTTTAGCTTATTAATCCAATGTGGCATCAGCTTCCCTCATTGATGGATAGTTACCCTAATGTAATATCTAGTTAATTTCACTAAGAACTCCCATATTTAAGTGGATTTATTATGCAAGGGGACGAACGATGCGGTCTATCGTTTTTATAGGACTCCCCCTAGCATGGAGAATGCTAATTTATATAGGAATTGGGGCACGTAGTAGAAGCCAATGGGCTGGGTAATTAATTTTTTTCACTGGTGGTCAAAGTAACAATGTCATATCTGGTGATGTTTAGCTTGATACAACTACCAAGGATCATGTATGAATAATATTATGTATAAAAATTAAATCCAAAAATTACTCATTTGATTTAAAGCCTCGTTCGACATCCATTCATTTCTGGATACCATTGCTTAGTGGAACTAAAGTTAGATCCATATAGATCATCCCAAAATTCTCCAAAAGTATTCAAGATCACCAATAAACAAATTATGGGTTGTATCATGGAGATCTGATGAAGCCTTTTATGTCCCAAAAACCACTGCAACGCTAAGCTATCGATCCGTGAAGAAGAACTCGGATCAAAAGATAAGATCCTCTACTTATCTCTCTAGGAATTTAGGGAGGGGAGAATGGGGCTATCAAAATTTTAATAGTGAATATTTCCTTTCATGAGAGACTCCTCTTACATTTATAGAGATACACAAAAAATACACAAAATGGCTCCCAAAACCATAGATATTTATTACCCACTAAATATGACTTAAATGGAGTGTTATGACCAAATATTCATCTTATAAACATAATTTATATTATTATCACTTTCTTGTAATATAATAAATATATCAAGTGACAAGACTGATCTATTAACTCGAATAAATATTCCCACAAATATTAAAAACACCTTGAATATTAAAATAATATTCATTCATATAATATTTCCCCATGAATTAACTATAAATATTTTGAGTAAATTTAGTAAATAAATTCAATACCAATTATTATAAACTTGAATAATATTATTTATTTTAATTATTTTTGATTATTAATTCTTGGATATCTCTCATACCTTATAGTGGGTCCTAACATGTCTAATGTTTTTATTCATAATAATAGGTTTGAATTTTGAATATGCTTAGTTTATGAACCTCGTGGACCTTATCTTGATAGAAGTGAATATTATTCATTGAATAGTAAAAGAGTATAGAAACCCATATAGGCCCCTAAAGAGATAATATATAGTTATAGAAATGAAAACATTCCAACATATACATGAAGTGTAACATAATATATTTGTCTCGCGATTTATCATAACGAATGATTTACAATTCATGTAACCATCCTTTATTACATTATTATTCATTGACCTAAATTGATAAAATTACCTTCTTCTACCATGTATAAGGATTTAGTGAAGGAACTACCATCTTGATCAACTAGGCCCAAGATATCATTTCCTTTCAGAGGTGAAAAAATATATCTTGATTATTCAATAAACATCATACCACTAATGAGGCACCTAATACAAGAAACCATGATATGAATTTAATTACATTTTTCTCATATTATATAAAAGTATGTGATCAAATGGTATACTATGATAAGAATATCATTTATGGAGACCATTAAGCATGTTCTCAGATAGGAACTAACAATGACACCTAAAATATGTGGTGTTCCTATTGGAGGTTCATTCCTCATGATCTCATCTAATAGATTTTACTAAGTGATAACTTCATGAGAATAATTCTCAATACATATGATACCCTATCATATGATAGTGAGACATAATCTGTGTCTATTCATAATGATGTATCTAGAACACAACAAATTTTTTTAAGATTAATTTCATATTATCTCAAGGTATTGATTATATATTAGGAACTATTATAACTTTTTGATATGAAAAATAATCTATGGACATTACCATATAAACAGTGGATGTAGATATCAACACTTTTATGTTAAGTGAACATCTTTCATAAATAATTTCACAGATGATTTGGTAATTGAAAAGTAATTTTCATGATGGGTCTAGGTAACCCACTATTAAAACTCTTCGACTTTAACTAGAGAAAACTTGCTAAAACCCTTGTTAGAACTCACATGATGAGATCATAATTTTATTGAGTTATATATTTATTCATTGGGCCATCCATGTATCCATTTTGTGGATACTCTACTGTATATGAATTCACCTCATTGAGTGAGGATCCTATAGAGATGATATCCCAGAGTATATTCCTTCATCCACTATAAAAAATAAAAATATTGGATAGTAAGAATAGTTGAATTATCACAATTTATATAATGATAAATTTTTATTAATAGGTGTGATTCTAATAATTAGGAAAAAATCATTTCATATTTTACACTGCTTCTTTAGTTGCATCATAATCTGCAACACACTTGGTGTTTGTAGATGTAGAAACCAATGTATTGAATGAGATTAGCTTTACAAATAATTTAGCCTACATGTAATCCCCTAACCCTAGAAGCCCGGAGCCGGTGCATTATTTTAATACATTGGCATGATTATAAGGAATCAAGTCCCAAAATATCGATCAATTTAGTAGTATTTGAAAACAGATTATATACATGAATGTTACATTACACATTAGAAAATAAAACACGACATAAATTATCCTTTGAGAGCTCCATTAATCCCCTAGCTTAACCCTACATATCAATCATAATACACTTCTTGGAATCCTAGGAAAATTAAACATGAGAAAGGGGTGACCTCAGATGCTTAGTAAGATTATGCAATACAACAGAAGATAACATAAAAATTAGGCATGGTGAAAAATTTAAAATACTTGCCTTTAAAAATAGTAAACAAGAACACTTTATATCAGGAATATGATATGAGTAAATAATTCCATAATAAAACACATTCATGGGTATTCTACTAGTCGAATAACCACATAAAATATCAATACCTAATCTCATAATGATGGAATGCATAATGCTGGACATCATAACCACATATTCATGGCCTTGTGCCAAGACTACAAATAAGATTTTATCACGACCTTGTGCCAAGACACTAGTCTGTCTCATGAGACCTACTGATGCATCAAGCTGCTATAGTGGGCTCCACCTATCACTTACTATGTCCAATTCATTTCTCATATGAAAAGGTTGAAACATAACATAAACATTCATATTAAAACTAGCATACAAAATGTCAATACTTTATCTATAAACCCTGAATGGTATAAAAATAGTACACCCACAGTCAAACATAACTCATTAAATGCAATATGGAAGACTTTATTATAATAAAGTAACCAAAATCAAGAATAATTAAGGATATTAACATAGATGAAAATAATCATCAAAACTATTTGAGAGAAATATCTGCCTTTTTTTGAAAACATTTAAAAGTCTCACTATTTATCAAGAAGTCATTTAAAATAGATTTTTCAATCAAAGTTTCCCTTACCAATTTGAAACTTTTAAAATGAATTTTAATTTTAAAACATTAATGTCTATATAAATAAATCCTTAAAACCATTTTTAAAAAATTAACATTAATGAGGAGGATTTAGAAGAATAAATCTTTAAGATATTTAAAATGATATTTTAGTTAGAGTTACCAACCAAAAGAGAGACACTTGAATACAAATAGTTGATTTAATCCAAACATTATAATATCATGAGAACAAAGGGATTCATTATATACTATGTTAAAGTACATTATATACACCATATAAATGTGAATTGGTGTATAACAACAAAAAAGTCTCAATGGAATGTAAATTGAGATGAAATCCCTAATAATGACCGTATCCTTAGGTTAAGGATACATCAATGACATAATTATGTGTGAAAAATATAAATACACTAAATATGATTGGATATTTAGTGTAAATCAATAAGATGACATTCACACATATTCTTTAAAAAGACACCAATGACTTGGATGTTTAACTCAATGAATTGAAATTCAGTTAATATTACTCTTATCATGTTCATTTCAATGACTTGAGAAATTATCAATGGAGTGATTATGTGTATCAATATTATATCCACATAAAGGGGAGTGGAAATTACTCTATAAATAATAAATTGTGATTCCACACATAATCTTGGAGTAAAATAATCAATGAAGTATGTGTAAATCCCAATGAGTGGAAATTGAAATTTGAAATTCCCTTACCGATTTGGTAACTTACGAAACATACACCACATGAAAGAAGGATCATACAAAGAAAATGTAAATACCTATAAATTAAATTATATTACACCAAGAATAAAATAATTGTCATTACATACCCCAAACAGAAGGAAATAGTGGCTAATATAGCATGAATCTCACATGAATAAAAGTGAGATGAAAAACCCTTACGACGTTGTAATCAATCGAGTCGTATGAAAAAAAGTTAATAAACACCAAATGAATCACATAATACCATGAATATAAAGATAATCATGATAATATATATCAAATGGCAGTACAAATTACACCACTTGTAATAAATAAGTGGCGAACAATGGAAATCTCACGAAATTAAGAGTGAGATAAGAAACCCCTTACCTTGTGTCCGAATTGACCCGTACGTTCTTTAATATTAGGAATAACAAACTAAAGTTAATTTATAATTTCTTCAGAACCATTTTAAAATCTATTATTTCTTTTATATCACTTGTTAGAATGTTATAAACATTACTTACTCATTTACGTTAATGACGGTCGTTTTGTTGATATTGGGTACTTGAGTCAAAAGTAAACTTCTTATAATTACATGTTGTCCATGTGGTCAAAATTAATTTATCTCCATAATTATATTATTGATTTATATTTCATATATATCATATATATCCAGTATATATATGTATTTATAACATTACATAACATTTGGAGATAAGAAATGAAATGCACCGTTTATGGAGATGTTAAGTCGTACGTACGCATGAACACAACTTTCATTTCTAGTTCATAATTTAATTGAATGAATACTTAATGATACATAGGTATATTATAAATCCAGTATAATATCATATATAATTTTAGTAACTCCATCCTTTATATGTTCCACGTATGGCATAAACAAGTTAGATCACTTTGAGGAGGCGGTAGTCCAGACATCCTCAAATGAAATTATCACATTTACCCATTATGGAAACCATAAAGGTTTTCTATAAATGAAAAAAAAGCATTGAAAAAATATAAATATAATATATATGACATATAAATACAGTTCCATATTAATGTCCACCATAAGAGGCGGTAGGAGATAATTGAACAATCACTCTTTCGTGAGGCAGTAGTTCGCCGTCCACAGAAATAGTATGTTCTTTTCCCATTAAATGGAGATGTTTGCAAGTGTATATAGAATCCTTTACATAAAAAACCTATTATATTGAGGATACTGGTGATTTTATATAATAAAGTAATAAAAATAGTTTAGGGGATTGGAGAAGTAAAATAAAAAAAGAGAACTTTTGGGAAGATGTTACCTTCAAAATTGGGTACCTCCCTTTGGATTGAACCAAAAAGATTTCTTGAAGTGCCTTATGACTATGGTAAGGCTTCTAGGTGGAAGGTAGGGTTCTCTAGAGATTATTTAGTAAGAGTTTGGATGATCCAAGGGGCTTTAGAGGTGTAAGTAATGGGTTAGAGGTGAGGGATTTTTATAAGGGGGCAGAGGGCCTCTTTAGGAAACATTGAAAATATTATTTTATTATATAATGATTTTCGGTTTCTGAAGGTCCGACGATAATTAAGGAAGATTATAAGATGAATATTGTTCGAAATAAAATCATCCAATAATAATGGGATTAGTTTTGGATATTTTTATAATTTTTATAATCTTATTTATTTTAATCATTTATTAATGAAGTAAAAGATTCATCACTATTGTGTCATAAATAATTTTATTTATTTCATGTATAGAATTTATAAAAAACATAAAATGATATATTAAATAATTTTATATTTCCAAAGAATATTTATAGTCTAAATTATAACTTATATAACCCCATGTAACAACTAATTTACTAAAATATATTTGTTTATGTCTTTTTTGCCTTTACTTTAAGTTAATTAAAATAAAGTTTCATTATCACTCTTACGTGGCTCCATGGGGTCTCAAAATCAACCCAAGGATGCCCATGGTCTGCCATGACTCATAAAATAATGTTAGGACAAGTGTTAAGGTAATTGTTTTATTATTATAATATTCTTTTTACCTTGAATTACCCTATTTACCATTAACGGCAGTAAATAAAAGTCAAAAGTTACTATTCACCAAAAATTATTTTCATCATATTGAACCAAATATTAATTACTAATAACAACCATGTACTTCGGATTCTATAAATTCAATTCTTAAAATTGGTAAATTTTCATTTAAATGAAAAAGTCAGAATTTGTAACTACTACTTAGTGGTTTCACTATTCATCAAAAAATGAAGTTTCTCAGAAAAATTACAAAAATTCAGCCTATGATATATTTGATATTATGAATTCAAAAATTATTTATATTTTACCAAATAAAAAAAATATAATTTGGATTAATTAATTTAAAATTAATTCCCGCTGTCAAAACAAAAAGCATGTTTTTAAGAAATATTATCTATCAAAAGATAAACACTTGTTTTTGTTCAATTTCAAAGCGAAATTACTTCCAATGACCAACATTAGATTAAATGGTAAAAATATAATCTAATTATACTTCAAAACAAATTAAAATCATGATCTAACCATATAAATAAATTAGATTAAAAAGTAGTTTTGAATTAAAATACAATATTTCTCACTATTCATAAAAAAATCAACATTATTAGAAAAATACCAAAATTTCCTCCAAAGTGAATTTTGATGTCCCAATTCTATAAAAGAATTTTATTATGACAAATTGAATATGTGAAAGTGTCATATATTGGATTTAAAAAGGGTTTTCCATTAAATGGTGGTAAAATTTCATTTTTTTTTGAAAAATACATTTTTTATCTGAAAAATTGAATTTGTTCTTATAATATTTTTATGAAACACATAATACATAAGCTAAAATTATATAGAGTATATAAAGTTCAAAATCTAGTTAATACTATTCATAACCATTTTTGAATGGCTAGTTTTTTAAGTCATCGTGTGCTCAAACTCAGTTTTGTGTGTGGTGCAAGCTATTGAATTACTTTAAATAGATAACGTACTATGAAATATTGAGGTGTTACATTATCCCCTCTTTCAATAAATTATGTCCTCTCAATGTATTATTGTGATTAAAAACATGGGTTTTGACATTTCAAAATATCTTAATTGAAATCCCACATCAAAAAATGGATTAATGAGGCCTCTTTTTTAAAATAAAGAATAGTAAGTATGAAGGTTACCGAAAATAACACATTCTAGGGTTCCATGTAGGAAAACATGGATATGGAAAAGAAATATAACCATCAATTTCTGATGGTGAGTGATCGAGAAAATTATTAGGATAATGTTAATGATCTGAAAGCCATAAACATGTGATGGGTTGAAAGGTCTTTGATTACCTAGTAGGAAAAGTAAACATGAAACGTTTTTGTTTTAAGTTTCTTTTCATAATTTTGAGGAATTTTTTTATGAGTTTAACTAAGATCATTCGTAAATACACTTACTTTACAAGTAGAGTTTCATCCTTTACTAAATTTCTTCCATAAACTCATATTTTCTCCAAATGATGAGTATTCAAGATGACTTGGCCACACCTGAAGTGACATAATCAACTTATAGAGAATCACATAATCCACAAAATATTAACTATATATTTACCTTGTATTTACACATTTACCAATAACAAAATGGTTAATACAAGACCAGATGATCCCCAAAAAGAACAATCCTTTATATAAAGAAATACTACTCTTAATCTCCAAAATTAAACAAACAATAATCAAAGTACAAAAAAGATCATTTAGAAAAAAAAAGTCCTTAAAATTCATAAAAATAATCCAAACTAATTTTGAAACCCAAAATTCAGAAGGATTTGATAACATAGTCTTCCACAATAAATATTTTTATTTATCTTCAAATAACATCGACTACTCTTAAAGACACATACATAAAAGTAATTAACCTAATCACATATTCTATATGATTGGTTAATCATTTCCATAAATAACCTAAATTTCTATAAGTCTACTATAAAAACATAAATTCTTCCAAAATAAAAATCCACCATTACTCCTCAAATGAAATCCCATAGTATTCTATTTTCCTTAGGCATATAGTGTTACCAAAAGAGAGAACATCATCCAAAATAACATTTATCACTTAATCACCAAATCATTTTCCTATACTAAGGATAAATCATATGTTCCAAAAATAAACATATTCTTGATCCATAAAATCATTTAAGTAAGAATAATTAGTCATACTAACCAGGGACTTCACAAAGTCCAGTGGAAGGCGATAAATCCCAGACGCACTTTAGTTGTGTGCTCGTTTCCCACAGCTTTGTCCAACACAATGGGTTGTCACACAATCTGTATATTGTCCTTTTTCAAAAACTATATAATTTTATAATATTACTAAAAATGAGATAAATTCCTTAAAAATAACCCTAAAATATTTTAACCATAAATTCTATCTCATACCTTGTATTTTCATCCAAAAAGTAATAACCTGTAATTGAACGGCTAGTTTGACTAAAACCAGAAAGCAAATTGTGAGTATTAAAATCATTTTGAGAATATCATGACACCTTATTTTCAATTTGAAACACCTTAGGATTAACCAAGGTCATTTATTCTCATTTTATATTAAAATCCTTCAATTCAGTTTGTAACGAAAATGTGGATTATCCTATGTATATCCCCTGCGAGTGTCGTAACCAAGAGTGCAACATAACCCTTTGTTGTGTTCTAGGATACCCCTGGTCAAGCCCAAAACTCATTGTAAGAGTCTTCAATCATAGGTACATCTGTACCAAAGCCTCCTCTACCAGTTCATATCCATATAGGGATGTATTTCTTGAAAAATAAACAAAATCTTCACATTACCAAAATTCTAGGAAGTTCATCTATACTAACCCTCAAATCCGATCTTAGGGTAATGTTCTCCAACCAGAGTTTTTCTAAATCTATTTTCCATGTTTTGTACTAAAATTCCTATGATACCAACTCTAACGCCCCAACCCCAGAATCCCGGACCTGGTTCATTATTTTAATATATTGGAATGATTACAAGGAATCCAATCTTGAAAGACCAACCAGTTTAGCGTTCTTGGAAATAATATTACATACATGAACATTACATTGCACATTAGATAATAAAACACAACATAAATTATCCTTTTAGAGCTCCATTAATCTCATTGCCTAACCCTGAATATCAAACATAATACACTTCTTAGAATCTTGGGAAAATAAAACAAAAGAAAGGGGTGGGCTCATATGCTCAGTAAGAGTAAGAAATACATTGTAAGATAACATAAACATTAAGAATGGCGAATAATTTAAAATACATCCCTTTACAAATAATAAACATGAACAATTTATAGAAGGAATATGAGATGAGTAAATAATTCCACACTAAAACATAGTCATGGGTATTCTACTAGTCGAATAAACACATAAAATATCAATAGCTAATCTCATAATGATGGAATGAATAATGTTAGACATCATAACCACATATTCAAGGCCTCATACCAAGACTAAAAATAAGATTTTATCAAGGGATTGTGCCAAGACAGTCGTTTCTCTTATTATACCTACGGATGCATTGAGGAGCTATAGCAGGCTCCACCCGTCACTTTCTAGATCCAATGCATTCCTCATATGAAAAGGTTGAAACATAACATAAACATTTGTATTAAAACTAGCATACGAAATGTCAATAATTTATCCACAAACCATGAATGGTATAAAAATATTACATCCACAGTCAAACATAAATAATAAAATACAATATTTAAGATTTTATTATAATAAACTAACCAAAATCAATAATAATGAAGCATATTGACATAGATAAAAATAATCATAAAAAATGTTTGAGAGAAATATCCCCCTTTTTCTTGAAAACATTTAAAAGTATCACTAATTATCAATAAGTTGTTTAAAATAGATTTTTGAATCAAAGTGTCCCATACCACTTTGAAAATTTTAAAAGGAATTTTAATTTTAAAACATTAATACCCAAATAGATAAATCCTTAAAACCATTTTTAAAACACGGACATTAATGAGAAATATTTAGAAGAATAAATCTTTAAAACATTTAAAATGATATTTTAGTTAGATTTCCTAACCAAAAGAGAGACACTTGAATAAAAATAATTGAGGTAATAAAAACTTTATAATATCATAATAATAAAGGGATTCATGATATACTATGTCCAAGTACATTAAATACACCATATAAAAGTAAATTGGTGTATAACAACAAAGAAGTCTCAATAGAATGTAAATTTAGATGAAATACCTTATAAAGACTATATCCTTAGGTTAAGGATAAATCAAGGACATAATTATGTGTGAAAAATATAAATACACTCAATATGATTGGATATATAGTGTAAATAAATCATATGAAATTCACATATATTCTTTTAAAAACAACAACAACAACTTGGATGTTTAACTCAATAAATGGGAATTGAGTTAATATTACTCTTATCATGTACATATAAATGACTTGAGAAATTTTCAATAGAGTGATTATGTGTATCAAAAGTATATCCACACAAAGGGGAGTGGAAATTACTACATAAATAATAAATATTGATTCCACACATAATCTTGGTGTAAATTAATAAATTAAGTATTAGTAAATCCCAATGAGTGGAAATTTAAATTTGAAATTCCCTTACCGATTCAGTAACTTACGAAACATACACCACATAAAAGATGGATCATACAATAAAGATGTAAAAACCCATAAATTAAATTATATTACACCAAGAATACAATCATTGGCATTACATACACTAAAAAAAGGAAATAGTGGCTAATATAACATGAATCTCACGGGAATAAAAGTGAGATGAAAAGCCCTTACCACGTTGTAATCAATCGATTCGTATGAAACAAAGTTAATAACCACCAAATGAAACACAAAATACCATTTATATAAATATAATCATGATAATATATATCAAATATCAGTACACAATACACCACATGGAATAAATAAGTGACGAACAATGGAAATCTCACTAAATTAAGAGTGAGATAAGAAACACCTTACCTTGTGTCCGAATTGACCCATTAGTTATTTAATTTCCAGAATAACGAAATAAAGTTAATTTATACTTTCTTCAGACCCATTTTAAAATTTATTATTTTGTTTATAACAATTATTCGCATGTTATAAACATTACGTACTCATTTAAGTTAGTGACTGTCATTTTGTTGATATTTGGTACTTGAGTCAAAAGTAAACTTCTTATAATTACATGTTTTGCATGTGGTCAAAAGTACTTTATCTCCAGAATGATATTAATGTTTTATATATCATATATATCTTATATATCCAGAATATATATGTATTTATAATAGTACATAACATTTGGAGATAAGAAATGAAATGCACCGTTCTTGGAGACGGTAAGTCGTATGTACGCATTAACGCTCCTTTCATTTCTAGTTCATGTTTTAATTGAATGAATAATTAATAATAAATAGGTATATTGTAAATTCAGTATAATATAATATATAATTTTAGTAACTCCATCCTTTATACGTTCCACGTATGGCATAAACGAGTAATATCACTTTGAGGAGGTGGTAGTCCACACTTCCTCAAATGAATTTATCCCATTTACCCATTATGGAAACCATAATGGTATGATATAAATGAAAAATAAAATAACATAGAAAAAATAAAAATATAATATATATGACATATAAATACAGTTATATCTTAATGGCAACCATAAGAGGTGGTATGAGATAATTGAACAATCATTGTTTCATGAAGCAGTAGTTCGCCATCCACTGAAACAATATATTCTTTACCCATTAGATGGAGGTGTTTGTAAGTGTAGATCGAATACTTCACATAAAAAAAACCTATTATATTGAGGATTCTGGTGTTTTTATAAAAGAAAGTAATACAAATTGTTTAGGGTGTTGGAGAAGTAAAATAAAAGAAGATAACTTTTGGGAAGATGTTACCTTAAAAATTTGGTACCTCCCTTGCGATTGAACCAAAGGGATTTCTTGAAGTGCCTTCTACATAAGGTAAGGCTTCCAGGGGAAAGGGAGGGATATTTAGAGATTATTTGGAACGATTTTAGATGATCCAAGTTGCTTGATAAGTGTGAGTAATGGGTTAAAGGTGAGATCTTTTTATAAGGGGACAGAGGGGCTCTTTAGGAAACATTGAAAATATTATTTTATTATATAATGATTTTCGGTTTCTAAAAGTCCAAAGCTCATTAAGGTATATTATAAGATTAATCTTGTTTGAAATAAAATTATCCAATAATAATGGGACCAGTTTTTGATATTGTTATAATTTTTATAATCTTATTTATTTTAATCATTTATTAATGAGGTAAAAACTGCATCATTATTGTGTCATAAATAATTTTATTTATTTAATGTCTAAAAATTATTAAAAAATACCTTGATTTATGAAATATTTTTAGCTTTACCAAGAATATTTATAGTAAAAAATATAACTTATATTACCCCATGTAACAATTAATTTACTAAAAGATATTTGTTTCTATCATTTTTCCCTTTAAGTTAATTAAAATAAAGTGTCATTATCACTCTTAAGTGGCTCCATGGGGTCCCAAAAATTACCCAAGGATTACCATGGTTGTCAATGACTCATAAAATAAGGTTAGGACATGTGTTAAGGTAATTTTGTATTATTATAATATTCTTTTTACCTTGAATTACCATATTTACCTTTAACCGCGGTAAATAAAAGTCAAAAGGTACTATTCACCAAAAATTATTTTCATCTTATTGAACCACATATTACTTACTAATAACAACCATTTATGCTGGATTCTAAAAATTCAACTTAAAAAAGTGGTAAAATTACATTTAAATGAAAAAGTCAGATTTTTTAACTGCTAGTTAGTGGATTCACTATTCATCAAAAAATAATGTTTCTCAGAAAAATACCAAAAATTTAGTCTAAGATGTATTTTATATTCTGAATTACAAAATTATGTCTATTTTAGCAAATTAAAAACATAGAATTTGGATTAATTAATTTAAAATTAATTCCTGTTGTCAAAACAAAACACGTTTTTTTAGAAAAATATTAACTATTAAAAGATTGACACCTGTTTATGTTCAATTTCAAAGTGAAATTACTTCCAATGACCAAAATTGGATTAAATTCTAAAAATACAATCTAATTATACTTCAAAACCAATTAAAAATATAATCTAACCATATAAATAAATTATATTAAAAAGTAGTTTTGAATTAAAATACAACATTTCTCCCTATTCATAAAAAATGAACATTATTAGAAAAATACCAAAATTTCATCCAAAGTAAATTTTGATGTCCGGATTATATAGAAGAATTTTATTTTTTCAAATTTAATATGTTAAAGTTTCTGATATTGGATCTAAAAATGGTTCGCCATTAAAAGGTGGTAAAATTGCATTTTTTTTGAAAAATACATTTTTTATCTGAAAAATTGAATTTGTTCTTATAATATTTCTAGGAAACACATAATACATAAGTTAAAATTATATGGAGCATATAAAATTTATAATCCAATTAATACTATTCATAACTGTTTTTGAACGACTAGTTTGGTAAGTCGTCGTGCGCTCAAACTCCGTTTTGTGTCTGGTGAAAGCTATTGAATTACTTTAAAGAGATAACGTACTATGAAATATTTAGGTGTTACATTCTCCCCTCCTTCAATAAATTATACCCTCGCAACTTAATCTTGGGATTAAAAACATGGGTTTTGACATTTCAAAATAACTTAATTGAAATCCCACATCGAAAAATGGATTAATGAGGCATCTATTTTAAAATAAAGAATAGTAAGTATGAAGGTTACCAAAAATAAACATTATAGGGTTCCATGTAGGAAAAAATGGATATGGAAGAGAAATATAACCACCAAGTTCTAATGGAGAGTGATCGAAAAAATTCTTAGGAGGACGTTAATGATCCGGAAGCCATAAACATGTGATGGGTTGAAAGGTCTCTGATTACGTAGTAGGAAAAGTAAATGGGAAACATTTTTGTTTTATGTTTATTTTCATCATTTTGAGGAATTTATTTATGAGATTATCTAAGATCATAAAGAAATATACATACTTTACAAGTAGAGTTTCATCCTTTTCTAAATTTCTACCATAAACTCATATTTTCTCCAAACGATGAGTATTCAAGATGACTTGGTCACACATGAAGTGCTAGAATCAACTTATAGAGAATCACAAAATACACAAAAGATTACCTATATATTTCCCTTGTCTTTAGATATTAACCAATACCAAAATGTTTAGTATAATATCAGATGATCCCCAAAAAGGACAATCCATTATAGAATGAAATACTACTCTTAATCTCCAAAATGAAACAAACAATACCCAAAGTTCAATAATGATCATTTAGAAAACAAAATCTCCTTAAAATTAATCAATATAATCCAAACTATGTTTGAAACCAAAAATTCAGAAGGATTTGATCACATAGTCTTCCACAATAAATCTTATCATTTATCTTTAAATAACATCGACTACTCTTAAATCCACATACTTAAAAGTAATTAACCTAATCCCATATTCTCTATGATTGGTTAATCATTTCCATAAATAACCTAAATTTCTATAAGTCTACTATAAAAACATACATCCTTCCAAACTAAAAATCCACTATTACTCCTCAAATGAAATCTGAAGTATTCTATTTTCCTTATGCATATAGTGTTACCAAAAGAGCGAACATCTTCCAAAATAACATTTATCACTTAATCACCAAATCATTTTCCTATACTAAGGATAAATTATAAGTTATTAAAATCAACATATTCTAGATCCATAAAATCATTTAACTAAAAATAATTAGTCATACTAACCAGGGACTTCACATAGTCCAGTGGTAGGCGATAAATCCTAGTCGCACTTTGGTTGTGGGTTCGATTATTGTAGCTTTGTCTGACACAACCAGTTGTCACACGGTCTGCATATTGTCCTTTTTCAAAAACTATATAATTTTATAATATTCACAAAAAATGAGATAAATACCTTAAAAATAACCCTAACATAGTTTAACCATAAATGTTATCTCATACCTTGTATTTTCAACCAAAAATTAATAACCTATAATTGAATGACTAGTTTGACTAAAACCAAAAAGAAAAGTGTGATTCATAAAATCATTTTGAGAATATCATGACACTTAATTTTCAATCAGAAACACCTTAGGATTAACCAAGGTCATTTATTATCATTTTATATTAAAATCCTTTAATTCGGTTTGTATGGAAAATGTGAATTATCTTAATTATATCCCCCGGGAGTGTCGTAACCAAGAGTGCAACAAGGCTTTTTATTGTGTATCAGGATACCCTAGGTCAAGCCCGAAACTCCTTGTAAGAGTTTTCACTCATAGGTAGATCTGTTCCAAATCCACATCTACCTGTTCATATCCATATATGGATGTATTTCTTGAGAAATACAAAAAATCTCTACATTACCAAAATTCTAGGAAGTTCATCTATAAAAACCCTCAAAGTCTATCTTAGGGTAATGTTCTCTAACCATAGTTTTTCTAAATATATTTTCCATGTTTTGTACTAAAGATACTATGATACCAAATGTAACTCCCCAACCCTAGAAGCCTGGAGCTGGTGTATTTTTTTAATACATTGGCATGATTACAAGGAATTGAGTCTTGAAAGACCGATCAGTTTAGCATTTTTGGAAGATAGATTACATACATGAACGTTACATTACACATTAAAAAATAAAACACAACATAAATTATCCTTTGAGAGCTCCATTAATCCGCTAGCTTAACCCTACATATCAATCATAATACACTACTTGGAATCCTGGGAAAATAAAACATAAGAAAGGGGTGAGATCAGATGCTCAGTGAGAGTAAGCAATACAGCAGCAGATAACATAAACATTAGGCATGGTGAATAATTTAAAATACATGAATTTACAAATAATAAACATGAACACTTTATGGAAGGAACATGAGCTGAGTAAATAATTCCATAATAAAACATAGTCAAGGGTATTCTACTAGTTGAATAACCACATAAAATATCAATAGGTAATCTCATAATGATGGAATTCATAATGTCGGACATCATAACCACATAGTCAAGGCCTCTTGCCAAGACTACAAAAAATATTTCATCAAGGGCCTATGCCAAGACACTAGTTGGTCTCATGATACCTACCGATTCATCTAGGAGCTATAGTGGGCTCAACCTATCACTTACTATGTCCAATGAATTCCTCATATGAAAAGGGTTGAAACATAATAGAAACATTTGTATTGAAACTAGCATACAAAATGTCAATACTGTATTCATAAACCATGAATGGTATAAAAATAGTACTTCCACAGTCAAACATAACTCATTAAATACAATTTTGAATATTTTATTATAATAAATTAACCACAATCAAAAATAATTAAGTATATTTACATAGATGAAAATAGCCATCAAAACTATTTGAGAGAAATATCCCGTTTTTTCTTAAGAACATTTAAAAGTCTCACTAATTATCGAGAAGTTGTCTAAAATAGATTTTTGAATAAAAGTTTCCCATACCACTTTGAAACTTTTAAAAGTAATTTTAATTTTAAAACATTAATGTCCATATAAATAAATCCTTAAAACCATTTTTAAAACATGGACATTAATGAGATAGATTTAGAAGAATAAATCTTTAAAACATTTAAAATGATATTTTAGTTATAGTTCCTAAAAAAATAGAGATGCTTTAATAAAAATAATTCAGGTAATAAAAACTTTATAATATCATAAGAATAAAGGGATTCATGACATACTTTGTCAAGGTACATTATATACACTATATAAAAGTGAATTGACGTATAACAACAAAGAAGTCTCAATAGAATGTAAATTGAGATGAAATCCCTTATAAAGACCATATCCTTAGGTTAAGGATAAATCAATGACATAATTATGTGTGAAAAATATAAATACAATCAATATTATTGGAAATTTAGTGTAAATCAATCAGATGGCATTCACACATATTATTTTAAAAACAACACCAATTACTTGGATGTTTAACTCAATGAATGGAAATTGAGTTAATATTACTCTTATCAAGTTCATATCAATGACTTGATAAATTATCAACGGAGTGATTATGTGTATCAAAAGTACATCCAAACAAAGTGGATTAGAAAGTACTACATAAATATTAAATAGTTATTCTACACATAATCTTGGAGTAAACTAATAAATGAAGTTTGCGTAAATCCCAATGAGTGGAAATTGAAATTTGAAATTCCCTTACCGATTCAGTAACTTACGAAACATACACCCCATTAAATAAGGATCATACAATGAAGATGTAAATACCCATAAATTAAATTATGTTACACCATGAATAAAATCATTGGAATTACATAAACCAAACAAAAGGAAATAGTGGCTAATATAGCATGAATCTCACAGGAATAAAAGTGAGATGAAAAGCCCTTACCATGTTGTAATCAATCGAGTCATATGAAAAAAAGTTAATAACCACCAAATGAATCATATAATACCATGAATATAAATATAATCATGATAATATATATCAATTGTAAGTACACAATACACCACATGAAATAAATAAGTGGCAAATAATGGAAATATCACAAAATGAAGAGTGAGATAAGAAACCCTTTACCTTGTGTCCGAATTGACCCGTTCGTTATTTAATCTTATAAATAACCAAATAAATTTAATTTATACTTGCATAAAAACCTTTTTAAAATATATTATTTCTTTTGTATCACTTATTAGAATGTTATAAACATTACTAACTAATTTAAGTTAATAAGGGTCATTTTGTGGATATTTGGTACAAGAGTCAAAAGTAAACTTGTTATAATTACATGTTGTCCATGTGGTCAAAACTAATTTACCTCTAGAATTATATTCATGATTTATATATCATATATATCTTTTATATCCAGTATATATATATATTTATAATTGTAAATAACATTTGGAGATAAGAAATGAAGTGCACCATTCATGGAGACGGTAATCCGTACGTACGCATGAACGCTACTTTCATTTCTATTTGGTACTTTAATTGAATGAATACTTAATGATAAATTTGATATATTATAAATCCAGTTTAATATAATTTATAATTTTAGTAACTCCACCCTTTATACGTTCCACATATCGCATAAACGGTTCATATAACATTGAGGAGGCGGTAGTCCGCACTTTCTCAAATGAAATTATCACATTTACCCATTATAGAAACCATAAATGTATGCTATAAATGAAAAATACAGAATAATAAAAACAATATAAATATAATATATATCACATATAAATATATTTCTAACTTAATGGAACCATAAGAAGCGGTAGGAGATAATTGAACAATCATCGTTTCATGAGGCAGTAGTTCGCCGTCCACAGAAACAGTATGTTCTTTTCCCATTAGATGGAGGTGTTTGTAAGTGTAGCTCGAATCCTTCACATAAAGAAAACCTAGTATATTGAATATACTAGTGTTTTTATAAAATAAAGAAATAAAAAAAGTTTATGGGGTTTGAGTAGTAAAATAAAAGAAGAGAACTTTAGGGAAGATGTTACCTTAAAATTGGATACCTCTCTTTGGTTTGAACCAAAATAATTTCTTGATGTTCCTTCTGCCTAAGGTAAGGATTCTAGGTGGAAGGGAGGGATCTTGAGAGATTATTTGAGAAGAGTTTGGATGAGACAAGGGGCTTGAGAGGAGTGAGTTATGGGTTAGAGGTGAGTGATTTTTATAAGTGGGAGGAGGGGCTCTTTAGGAAACATTGAAAATATTATTTTATTATATAAATATTTTCAGTTTCTAAAGGTCCAAATATCATTAAAGTTCGATCATAAGATAAAGATTGTTCCAAATAAAATCATCCAATAAAAATTGGATTGGTTTTGGATATTGTTTTAATTTTTATAATCTTATTTATTTTAATCATTTATTAATGCGGTAAAAACTGCATCACTACTGTGTCAATTTTTTTTTATTTATTTGATGCCTAAAAATTATAAAAAAATATCATGTTGTAGGAAATACTTTTATATTTTCAAATAATATTTATAATTGAAAATATAACTTATATAACCCCATGTAACAATTAATTTACTAAAACATATTTGTTTATGTCATTTTTTCCTTTAAGTTAATTAAAATAAAGTGTAATTATCACTCTTAAGTGGCTCCATGGGGTCCCAAATCGACCCATGGATTCCCATGGTCGGCCAGGACTCATCCAATATAGTTAGGACAAGTGTTAAGGAAATTTTGTATTATTATAATATTCTTCTTACATTAAATCACCCTATTTACCTTTAACCATAGTAAATAAAAGTCAAAAGTTACTATTCACCAAAAATTATTTTAATCTTACTGAACCAAATCATACTTACTAATAAAAACCATGTATGTCAGATTCTATAAATTCAATTCAAAAAAGCGGTAAAATTTCATTTAAATGAAAAAGTAAATTTTTTTAACTACTACTTAGTGGTTTCACTATTCATCAAAAAATGAAGTTTTTTTTTTCAGAAAAATACAAAAAATTCAGCCTAAGATATATTTGATATTCCAAATTCAAAAATTATTTCCATTTTACCAAATTCAAAACATAGATGTTAGACTAATTAATTTAAAATTATTTGCTGTTTTCAAAACAAAAAGCATGTTTTTAAGAAATATTAATTATCAAAAGATTAAAACTTGTTTATGTTCAAATTTAAAGTGAAATTATTTCCAATGAAAAAAATTGGATTAAATGGTAAAAATATAATCTAATTACACTTAAAAACCAATTAAAAAGATGATCTAACCATATGAATAAAATAGATTAAAAGGAAATTTTGAATTAAAATACAGTATTTCTCACTATTGACAAAACAATGAACATTATTAGAAAAATACCAAAATTTCATCCAAAGTAAATTTTGATGTCCCGATTATAAAGAAGAATTTTATTTTTTCAAATTGAATATGTAAAAGTGTCAGATATTGGATTTAAAAAGGGTTCTCCATTAAAAGGTGGTAAAATTGCATTTTTTTTGAAAAATACATTTTTTATCTGAAAAATTGAATTTGTTCTTATAATGTTTCTAAGAGACACATAATACATAAGTTAAAATTATATAGAGAAAATAACATTCAAATTATAGTTAATACTATTCATAACCATTTTTGAACAGCTAGTTTGGAAAGCCATCGTGCGCTCGAACTCTGTTTTGTGTGTGGTGCAAGCTATTGAATTACTTTAAAGAGATAATGTACTATGAGATCTTGAGGTGTTAAACTACCTATGATATTAGATTATATTGATCTAAATGAATACTTGTCTGTATCCATTTAAAACTAGTTTCCCTTCCTCTCCATGTACTAGTAACATATATTTTGTACTCTCTTAAGTACAATTGGATAGTTTTTACTGATTCACATATAGTTCTCCTAGATTTTATTAATATTCACCTTCAATGAAGTATATGTTGAAAATTTCAAATCTACTGAAAAACACAACATATGTGATTGATCCACCATATAAGCAGATGGAATTTTACTAACCACTTTAATCTCCTCCTATGTCTGATACATCCTTTATTGAATAGATTTATTCCATGTTACCTTGGTAAAAATTCTCTCCCAAACTTTTCTAACTTTTATTTTTCAATTCCTTGTCTGCATATGTTCTATTGACTTGGTCTCATAAACCCATTATATCTTCATCAGTTTAACCCATTCCCTATAACTTAGGTTTCTACTTTTAGTTAATCCTAGTAGATGTTATTTTATTATAGTATTAACTGATTTTAAGTCAAATAAGAGTTTTCCATATGTTATCAGACAGATTTTACTTAGAAAATTGTGGTTCTCCCATTAACCCCTTATAGACACATGGAAGAAATTCATTACCAAATGAATACTATACGATCTTGTATATTACTTCATTTTATAACTATGATTTTTTAACATTCATCCCTATTTTTTATTTTATGGTGTAAAAATATTTTCTAGTAGCATCATATAGACACCTTCCATGATTGGTGTTCTTGACATCAAATTGTAAATAAACAGAATCATAGAAAGTAGCAATGATAAGGTGAAAATTCTAATGTTTTTAGGGATGTGAACTTGTATATCCTATTGATCTTTATTTGTACCATGATTTTACCACCCATGTATAGTCACACTTAAATACCCACAATAATATTCATTATTATAATCCCCTATATTTTGATACATAGAATCCATTATTGAATTTTAACTGAACTTTTCCATATTAGCTTGTTTTCATTTGGTTCTTACATGAGGGTTTATTATACTTAATGAATAATGTATCACCGACTATGGTGAATATAAAATCATTAATATGGTGAATATAAAATCATTACCATGGTTCTATCCTTCCTATATAGTATGTGTCCCTAGAATATTCCTATTACACCATCTCTTGTGGAACTTGTTCCTATTTCAATTACTTGTGAATATTCAACATTGAAAAAAATCCAATTCAAACTTGTTCCAAATAGATCAAATAGAGATATTCCCCATTTCTTATAAATATATTCTATTATTTGACTAGAACATTTCTATCTAAGGTATTTCTATAATTTCCTTTGAAACCATTGGGATAATTACTTTAGATGCACATTATGATTTTTTTGATGAATTTTTTTTATATCCTAACAAACACTTTGGATCAAAACACATGTAATTATAAAAATGATGGATTTACGTCATATTATAATTGATATGATATCAATTTTTAATTATAGTCCACATATCCATCCAATGATCCAAAATCCTTCAATTGTTTTATTATTTTCAATAGAAACATAAACATAAATCCCTTTTAAGGGAAGAAGGGGGGGGGGGGACCCAAGACATCATCCACTTAAAACAATTCATGACCTGAAGGTCTAGTGAGACAAACCAAAATGACACATGAAGCTACCCCTCCCCAGCATATGAACCTGGAAAAGCACTCTAAAGTTGCAAATATTAACAGTAAGCAAGTGTCCTGTGTCAAAGCATAGGCCAGGTCCGATGATTGACGTCATACCCTCTCAAACATCAAAATCTGAAAAATACTGCAATGATGAAGAGAAGCTCTGAAACCCCCTCTGGGGTATGATCCATGAGTCGAGTCTAGATGCATCACCATACCAACAGACCTCGCAATAAAAACCATTAACCCTGCCAAAATGACCATTCCAAGCACCACCATCAATGGCCATCCTCGACCAACTCCGCTACCATCCTCAAACACCCCATCCACCATAGTCACATAAGCCCAGAAGACAACAAATGAGGCATGAGATCATGTAATTATCCCCTGGGACTAGGTGGACCAACCCTGCAACAAGAGGGTGCCACCAATGAGGGGATCATGGTCATCCTAAAACAGAAGCGCCACAATGGGCATAAGTCTGCTCTGATCAAAACCATAGATGCACCCTTACCAGGTTCTGAAACCTTACATTAATGAGAATGGAAACAGGAATGGTCAAAGAAGAACCAACAAGATCGTACCAAATCAAAAAAAACTAGGTCCATCCAGAGGAAACAAATCATAGCATACCAAATCACAGCATAACAAAAGACAACCTACAAAACCGAGAGAAGCTGCAACCCAATACCTCCCACATCCTAAGCACTGCAACTCTAAATAGAGACCTAAACCTGATCACGCTGGATGAGCCAGGAAACCTAGGCCACCCAAAGAAGCTGGAGAGCATGCACCGAACCTCTGGGAAAACCTGGCCACCCGACGAAGCCAAACAATACAAATGAGCCTCAAAGCCGAGCGTACACTGATCCTCGTCGTCAATGAAATAAGATGAGCCACACCGAGCATCACCTTTGCACTGCTGAGATGGTCATGCCATACATAGCCACACTCTCAAAACCAGAAGACAAGTGCATGTCATCGACAAAGGGGGTGAACCATGTCGTGTCGAACGCAGGAGGCACAAGGACGCCTTCACCGGACCGAAACCAGGTGCAGAAACCACGAGAAAACCCATGACGGAGGGGGAAGGGGAGACTGAAACTTGGAGAAACCCTAGCGGCCGTATTTTGGGAGAGCACGCCACTCAGAGGCCTCCTACCATAGTTCACATATGGTTATGGACACTACTGGAAAATGGACCTATCCCCACGGTTCTTCAAAAAACCGTGGGTATAGGGTACCCTATACCCACGGTTTTCGAAAACCGTGGGCATAGAGATTATATAGGCACCTATACCCACGGTTTTCCAAAACCGTGGGTATAGGTCATCTATACCCACGGTTCTTACCAAACCGTGGGTATAGGTATTTCTCTTAAGGCCTATACCCACGGTTTTTTCCAAACCGTGGGTATAGGGTTTTCTCAAAAGGCCTATACCCACGGTTTTGAAGAACCGTGGGTATTGGTGTTTTTTTCGGAAGACCTATACCCACGGTTTAGCCAAACCGTGGGTATAACTTTCCTGTAAAATGGCGGGAAAAAAAATTTCACGAGGGAAGAAAAATATTTGGTGAAAATATATTTTTTATTAATATAATAATAAACATACACAAATAAATACAAAAAGTATTCATAGCTTGGTTGGTCAGGTATACTTTCCTTTGAATGAATCTGCTGTTCGAATCTCGCTGAGTTTTTTTTCTAATAAATTACATACAATTAATATAAGTAAACAGATGTCTGAGTAAATAAACAATATTCCCGCAGCGTAGTTGGTTCGGAGACTTCTATCCTCCAGCCGGTGCTGTGTTCGAATCGCGCCGCTCTCTATTTTAGATATGCGGTTATATTTTTATATTAATATAGATATATAATTTTACTTCGAACGCGTTGATAGCTCAGTTGGTTCAGAGGCATTTATACTACCGCCGGTGCTGTGTTCGAATCGCGCCGCTCTCTATTTTAGATATGCAGTTATATTATTATATTAATATAGATATATACTTATATATCAAACGCGTTGATAGGTCAGTTGGTCAGAGAGGGGCGCTCCCAGTTGCGGCGATCCGTGTTCGAATCCTGCAAATTCCGTTTTTGGAATTTCAATACCCACGGTTTTGAAACCGTGGGAGCAGTGGTGTGCCACGCTGGTACGTCAAGGTGCCGCATAATGACATTGCTATACCCACGGTTTGCCCAAACCGTGGGTATAGCCTCCGACCCCTATTGCGACGCCACTCAGCCCCACGGTTCCCAAAACCGTGGGTATAGGTTATACCCACGGTTTTGGGGGCTATACCCACGGGTTTGAACCGTGGGTATAGGCCGTATTTCCAGTAGTGGGAATAATACCTCTAATTTCAAAGCATGTCTCAGAAATATTGATTTTTTTTTAAATTCATCTAAATATTAAAGTTGATTGTCCTTTCAAATTCATTATGACATTGATGTGTATAAGGAAATGTGGATTTAGAAATTACTCCATGCGACATTTTATCAATCAATATTTTCATGTACGACACATCATCAACCTTCATTACGAACATCATAACTTTGTTTTGAATAAGGAAATGTACATTTTGGAATTTTTCCACACTAAATTTTGTGATCAATAAATGCTTGGACATGATATTTTCTGGAAAACTAGACCAATGAAACTCATATCTTCTAACCATGTATATATATATATTACCTCACATTTAAAATCATTAATAACACTTAAAGGAATATTATGCTGTATATTTACCACTACATTAACCTTGAAATAGTTCACGCTCTCTAGATGAACAAATTATGAAAGCTTTGCATCATACCTTTATTTCTAAATGCTTCTTTGTCCAAAAATATATGTTTTAATAGTACCTAAGTTGTTTAAATCCATAAAATTTAAATAATGTACGAGTTATATTATTGGAAACTACATAGTTTAACTAGAAAAAGAATTATCTTTCTACAAATGGGTATAAATGAGTCTTATATTTTATATTCACCAGTAAGTACAAATGATTCAAGCATTTGTATACTATTGGTTGAGTATCTAGTCCGCAAAAAAACATTTCTTCCAAAAATGAATAATTTTTCCTTGTTTAAAATAGACACAATAGATAAATGTTTTGGTTATACTCAAGAAAAGTTATACTAAAATAATTAATATCGGTAATTAGAAGTTGTGTACTTCTAACCACTAACTTAGGAATAACCCATTCTTAGTCACATGGAGAATCACCATACTTCTTTAAAATTTCATTTCTTTATTGGTTATTTTATTTCAATTCACATATGTGATAAAAATATTCTATTTTATACCAAATAGGTATAATAGAAACCTAACATACAATGAAGAATATACCTGAAAAATAAACAGCTACTTGTTTCTTAAATTTAGTGGATTTATTATTTTATAGTTCTATCTCATGACACATGATGGAAATAAACTCCTATATAATTATTTAACCATTTTATATTGAAGGAAGTTGTGTAGGTTCCTTTGGAATCACACTTGAAGTTGACCTTTTCACCTTGAATTACAACTTCTTCAGAATAATAACTAAAGATTAATCTTTCATGAAGTTCTTATCTACTTGGTGAACATTACCTAAAATAAATAAATCATTTTCTCAATTTACTTTTCATTATTTTAAAATTAAATGAAACTAGATAAAGTTGGTGATAACAATACAAGAAAGTGATGTATTGAAAGAAATTGTTCTAACTTTCAATTTAAATGTTTTTAGTGTAATCATCACCCCATTGATATCTCACTTCACATTCTCCTCATATGCTTCTCGAATATGAGAAAACATGAGAAATTATTCATGTCATGATGTTGTATCCACAAATTACATTAGAAATTGATGATATAATTATGATGTATACATAAAATGAATTATAAATGCGTATAAAATAAGCATTTTTCACACCCTCGCTTCATGAGGTGTCTTAACAGTCTATGGGGACTCTAGAATATAGAAGTTTCAATATCGTAGTTATTTGTACAAGAGCCTGTACATATCTTAGAAACTCAAGATGGAGAGGACATGTTCTTTGTCCAATAGAAATCACATTGTATCTATGGTGTTAATGACCATTTTTTTAATAATAAAAACTAGTAGATTAGTATTTTTATTTTTATTATCGATCAGAAAATACTAACTAAATCAATTAATGTATCACAATATTTTATTGAATAATAGAAGACCTCATTACTAGACTCAGAATTCTTAGTTGGTTGAGTATTCTAGTGGAAAGGATACCATAAAATACTCTTCATAGACCAAGTTATGGATACAGTACTGATTAGAGAGTTTCAAGGTAGCTGTCTGACTGAACAATTGCATTTACTCATAGTTCCTTGAATTGTTGAGTGAATTCCTGAATTCTAGAAATCAAAATGTTGATTTACTCAACCCTGTTTATCTAATGATGAAACAATCTCTATATGAATACTTATTTGCTACCATATTTAGTTAGTCCAACACATTTCTCTCATAATAACTCCCTAGTAGTAGAAGGCACTCTCAACTATGGTTGATGAGTACCTCATGCACCCAATTTTGTTCAAATTCGAAAGACGAAAATAATTATGACTTAATATTATATTGAAGGTTATTATTATTTCTCGATGAATGAAATAATTTTCTATATAATATATACGTACTATGTGATCACACTCATAACTGAATAATGCAATAAATTGAAAACATTCATCACGTCTTAAATAGTTTTAATATTTGCTTTAATTGTTTATTATTTTATGTGATTGAGTAGTATTTCATATTCATAAAATAATAAAAAATGCATAAATTAAATAAATAATGTTACTAATATTGAGAATTTTATGTTGATTGATCCATTTTTTCTCAATGGATTTACCAGGACCCTAGGGGTAAAATACTTGAATTGTGTCTTACCCATATCGTAGCTAGTACCTTTGTCCAATGTATCACCGTCTTGTTTCTAATACCACCTTTTCTCAGCATGGTCCACATCTTATATCATACTCGTCATAATAAATATATACTCATATATAGGATAGGGGATATAAAAAATTCATAGTTAACATGTAACAAAACTCTTGTGGACACATAGACCCTCATACATTTTAAGTAAGAAAAACCGATGATGCAATACCATATTATTTAGATTAATTATTATATACCAAATTCAATTAAAATAAATAAATAAATAAATAAATCACAAACATACATTAATTGGTCAATAATCCAGATCAAATGTCTCACAAATTAAATGAAAAATAAAAATAAATTCGTGATAAATTTATATTAAGGGAATTAAATGAATTAAAATAATAAAATTTAATTTTTTGTAAATAAAATTATCATAGGGTTCTAGTTTTATTTTTATCACCAAAAATTATAAATTTATTTTTGAAATAATATTTTTTAAATATATATTTCAAAAATTTGAACTTATTTTGAAATATATATATATATATATATAAATATAAATTTGTAGCATTGTTGATTTTGGACCCCGCAGACCCTAGAAAATTCTAGAAATGGATATCGGGCCTCATCTAGAACCGAAATGTGATGGGTTGGTTAGGCGGGGCCCAACCCCACCCATCTTAGGTTAGGATAACTCGGTTATGGCCACAAGTCATGGAAAAAATTCTCCCCAATGCGTGAAGGGTCGTGGATCTGGCTGACGGTGGTTTGAGATCTGAATACAGTTGGGAGGTAGGGGGCATAATAGAAGTCGACCATGAGGAGGCCGATATTGAGAAGCTAGACTGGAATTAGTCTAATTGGGGACAATAGTGGGTGGTTGATTGGGGGAGTTTTTTTTTTAAGTTTTTAATTTTTTTTGTAGAAAACGGTTAGGGAAAAATTGTTTTTCAAAATGCAGTGCCAAGGCGGCATCCGCGATGCCGCCTTTTCATTTCAAGTGAAAGGCGGCATTGCTGCTGCCACCTTTGCACTGTGGCTGAAAGGCGGCACCCGCGATTCCGCCTTTCCCCTAACAAAAAAAATTGAATTTTTTTTATCTTTTGTTTTTTTGTTTATATATTTATTTATATATATAATTCATAAAAAATGTTTAGGAGGATGCCGCCTTTCACTTAACAAAAAAAATTATTATTTTTTATAATTTTGTTTTGATTTTTTGTTTTGTTTTGTTTATATTTTTATTTATATATATAATAAATAAATATTATAAAAATTATCCTTTTTGAAAATTTTGTTTTTTTTTTTTGTTTATATATTTATTTTTATAAATAATTAATAAAAAAATTTCGGGAAAAATAATTTATAAGCTATCCAAACCGCATACTTGGAAGTTAAAAATGTTTCATGTACGTGACTATGAAAGACTATAAGATATAATCCCTAAGGACAATATAAAAGGATCTTTAAACATTCATTAAACATATAGGAAATTTTTGAAAACAAAAATTATTTCATAAAAAATGTTCACGAAAAATAATTTACAAGCTTTCAAAATACTTGAAACATAAAAATGTTTCAAGTACGTGACTTTGAAAAACTATAAAACATAAACCATTAGACCAATATAAACAAAACATTAAACATTCATTAAAAATATAAGGAATTGTTGAAAAAAAATGATTTCATAAAAAATGATGATAAAAAATAATTTATAATCTTTCAAAACCGCCTACCTGAAAGTTAAAAATGTTTCAAGTACATGACTCTGAAAGACTACAAAATATAAACGATAAGACCAATATAAACGAAACATTAAACATTCATTAAACATATAATAAATTGTTTGAAATAAAAATCATTTCATAAAAAATGTTCAGGAAAAATAATTTATATGCTTTCAAAATTACTACTTGAAACTTAAAAATGATTCAACTACGTGACTTAAAAATTCTATAAAATATAAAGCATAAGACCAATATAAATGAAAATTTAAACATTCATTAAACATATAGGAGTAATATCCACATCAATTTGTTGCACGGTGTCACTAGTATCACATACATCTATAATATTTTATGCATGAGAACATGTTACATCTCCTTTCATGGGAAAACGAAATCCATTCTTCCACCCACCATGTCCATATCTATATCAACATATGACTGCTTAAGGGTATGGTGAAAGATATGAAACATGAAATGATTATATGTCCCCATTATTCCAAATACCAACCCTTTAAACACCACCATGCATCTAACCATTATATTTTCATCTACAATTATCACCCCATTTCCCCAGATCAGTTGATCAGATGAAGACACCAACGATTCCACATAGCCCATCGAACTCTTCATCACCAAATATTTATCCTTTATCATATTCAAGAGGATATTTTAGGACCTCCTTGAGTGTTTTTAATGGATAGATCAAAGTGTTTTTAAAGTAGCCCTTTTAATATAATAAAATATAAAGATTTCGTGATGAAGAGTTCGATGGGATATGTGGAATCATTGGTGTTTTGATCTGATTAATTGCGTCTGGGGAAATGGGGTAACAATTGTAGAAGAAATTATAATGTTTGGATGCATGGTGCTGATGAAGGGGTTGTTATTTGCAGTAATGGGAAAAGGTGAGCATTTCATGTGGCATATCTTTCACCATACCCTTATGCGGCTAGATGTTGATATGGATATGGACATGGTGGGTGGAATAATGGATTTCATTGTCCCATGAAAAGAGATATAACATGTTCTCATGTATCATAGATTATAGATGTATGTGATACTAGAGAAACCATGAAACACATTGATGCGGGGTTAACTCCTATATGTTTAATGAATGTTTAAAGATTTGTTTATATTGGTCTTATGCTTTATATTTTATAGTCTTTCAAAGTCACATACTTGAAACATTTTTATGTTTCAAGTAGGCATTTTAAAAGCTTATAAATTATTTTTCATGAACATTTTTTATGAAATTATTTTTGGTTTCAACAATTTCTTATATGTTTAATTACTGTTTTAAGTTTCGTTTATACCGGTCTTATGGTTTATATTTTATAGTCTTTCAAAGTCACATAGTTGAAAAAAATTTAACTTTCATGTAAGTGGTTTTTAAAGATTATAAATTATTTTTTGTCAAAATTTTTTATGAAATCATTTTTGTTTTAAAAAATTTCTTATATGTTTAATGAATTTTTAATGTTTCATTTCTATTGGTCTTATGGTGTATATTTTATAGTCTTTCAAAGTCACATACTTGAAACATTTTTTTGTTTCAAGTAGGCAGTTTTGAAAGATTATAAATTGTTTTTCATGAACATTTTTTATTAAATGATTTTTGTTTTCAACAAGTTTTTATAAGTTTATTAAATTTTTAATGTTTCATTTATATTTGTATTATGTTTTATATTTTATAGTCTTTCTAAGTGATGCACTTGAAAAAAATTTAACATTCAGGTAGGTAGTTTTGAAAGCTTATAAATTATTTTTCATTTACATAGACATAAAACATATAAGTGAACATAAAAAATAAATGTCTTTTTCTATGGTGAGGAGATCCCATCCCACATGGTGGTATAATAATAGGACGTCCGCTTCGAGATCTATGGGGAGTCTGATGACCTAGAGGGGGCTGATACTGGGGCACTGGAACATCGACTTTCATATCCTCCACCTCTATGCCAGTGGGAGAAAATGTCAATTCCCCCTCATACTGCCTTCCTGAACTTTCTCCCACTTCGATGGTAGAAGGACCCGACATCATCGAAGTGGGGAACAAATCATGTGGTGGAACTATACTCCAACTGTACGATTGGTCTAGAACCCAAGTTTGTAGTGACTCTAGATGCAAAGGCTGCAATCCATATAGACCCCACAATGGAGAAAAATGAGGATATCCCATTAAAAAAGATGGATACCATGACGGCTGAGGCACATCATGAATCAGCTCAGACTGGAATACTAGTGGACCGACCTCTACCTATGGAACTGGTGAGGCCTGACGTGCAGGAAGATGCTGTCTACGTCGCCGTGGTCATGGCTCCTCAGCACCAGTAGCTGCTGCATGATCTTCTTCTATGGCAGGAACCTAGTGTCTCTATGCCGGACGCTTGAAGAGGCTCTTGGCAACCACATGGAAATATGACCTCATCTCCAACGCTTGATCATGAACAGATTCTCGGATGAAGACAATATCCTATGCCTCATCACTCATATGAATAAGACTGTCTGTGTGACTCTCCTATAAATAGATTAAAAATGAATTAGAAAGTAACTCAATAAACATAGTAATATAATTTAATGGACTTAAAATCATATGCATATCTCTGCAGGCTCGGGTCAGATACAATATAGACTTCAGTCTATAACATGGCTCATACTCATGCTGCGCTGAAATAGAGAACTACATCATAGGAACTCCTTGGATATGAAACTTTGCGCGTCTCTGCCAACAGTCGAGAAATACAGTATGTGCTCAACGCAAGTTGCCATCCAGCCTCCCAATCAGCTGTATCCCATGAAGCTGATCTGTCTGCCTCGACAATAATGGGATCTGCTGAGTCAAGAGAAATTGGTGCATGAATATGTCAGGCTGGTGCCACTCAACAACATGGAAGTGAATGAGTGGCACTACAGCCGTAACATTGTCAAGACGAACCATGCAATATGGAGGCAACTGATCTATAATATACTAGTATGGAACCCGTGAAATATGAAATAACATGTTACCCTTCTAAGAAAAACTCTTAACTAAAAAAATGATGTTATTATTAAATTTTTTAGATAGTTATAGATTGTATATACATACCTGATAGGGTAAGAGAAAGTCCAACTCGAGCCGATATATGACCAAATCATGTCTTGGAACCGCAAGGAAATCGTGTCGCTGACACCACCTATAAAATACAACACCGGTAGTGATAAATAATGAGTAATTAAAGTCAATAACTTTTAGTAGCATCAGAAACTGATAGAAAAGAGTGAACATAACAGCATCCACATGGATCGTCATGCAGCACCGCCATCTCGACCAGTGGACTAGCAAGATCAGGGCAGAATGCAGGGATATTCTCCCATGACCACACTGAATAAGGATGACATATCCCCCAAGACCTGTATGCCACCTATCAGATATCCTGTATAATGCTCTATATGTGTATGCCAAGAAGGAGGATCCCCAACTGTACATCCCTTCTCGATCAAATTCCTCTATCATGGGTAGATACATCATGTGTACATGCATCCCGGAATGATCCGTACACATGGTCCCTTCAATAAGTCATAATATATATGCACATGCATAATGTATCACCATATGATCGTCGGTATCATCAGCTAAAAGTGGAATCTATGACTCCATCCAAGGCATGGATATCGATGCTCTATCGGTAGTACTTCGATAGGAAAAAATGTCAACGCCTAACAAGCGCTGAGCAAGGTTGGTAGAAGATGCCTGTGTGGATCCAATAACGGGTGTCCCCTGGATAGGAAGACAAAGAAGCACAACCACATCCTGGAGGGTGATGGTCATATCTTCCATAGGTAGGTGGAATGTGTGTGTCTCTGGTCTCCACCACTCCAGGAGTGCATCTAGCAGGTGATGGTCTAAAAATGTAAAATCTAATACCGTAATACCATAGAAGCCAACATGATGCAATTATGGTATAATGGCAGGAGGAGGCTCTGTTTTATGAAAATGGTGTGCTCGACGCACCCTAATCAATCGATATGGACCACCCTCTATAACAACCTGTGAATAATGGGTACCCTTCTGACTGAGTGGTATGGTGTCATTCATCTGCATATAAACAAATGAAATGAGTTGTAAGTGTAAACTGTAAATATAACATCATGATCAGTAAATTATTATGATTTGAAGAATGCAAGACATGTCATGTTTATTCATAATGTTTTATGAAGTTTTATTTTCCTAAATAAATGGGAATTCCTTCATGTTTTTCAAAGAATATTAATAAATTTTATTAAGATATGATTTTACCTAGAATTGGGTGTTTTGTAAGATATGGTTTTATATATTTATATACATAAATCCTTTGTCTATGTTATAGAGATGTTTTTTAGAAAAGGGTTTGGTTTATAATTTATTTATGATTGTCCACATGATTGTATGTTGGATGATTATTTTCTCAATCACATATTGTTATGAAAACCAATGTACAGGGAAGTTGTTTTTGGTTTTACGGTTCATCTTTTCAATTTTAGGATTTAGATATCACGGTTTCACATTTTTCCTTTGGGATCTAGGATTTTGGTTTTTTTAACATTTTACGGTTTAGGTTAATAATTTGAGAAAAGATTTTCAGGATTATAGTTTAGAATGTTAGGATTACAGTATAAAAAATATGTTTTTGGGTTTATTGTTATGATTTTTAGTTTTTGGGGTTAGAAAAACGAGGTAAAAGGAAGAGATAACAACATAAAATTTACAATATGAGAATCTCCCAATAACTACAATACATCATTATGGATAAGAGTGTGAACTTGTCCCAACAATGTTATAGAATCATTTCTGATTATGATCTTGTTGATGATATATGGTGCATCTCAAACTCTTTCTTTGTTATTGAGGCTAGTCCATCTCATTTCACATCCTGATGTCCTTCAGTCTCCCACGAGGACGCACCCGATTCATATCAGGTACCACTATCGGCTGACCTTCGGGCATTGAGAAATAACAAAACTCGCCAATAGGTGTACATGATGCAGCATAATAGTTACCAATGGTGTTCATCCAGCACACTGGATCAATATATGCTTCCCATGATATGTTAATAGAGGCACATGCTGCGATGATGTGTGAGCATGAAAACCGTAAGGCCTGAAAGTTTCCACATTGAAATTGGCTCATTTATCGTAATACCACCATTTTTTAACCAATTCTATTTGTGGTGGAGTTCTACTTCTCTTGAACTTAAAATCGAGAGTCTTCTCATCGAAATAGGCAGACTTGATAACCAGAAGCTTCTTCAATATTCTTTTCAATCTCTTGTTGAAAATGTCTTTCGTACGTTAGCCCCTGATGTATTCCATCCGATGCTAGTTTTTTTCTCCCAAAAAAGTACTTCATGCAACGATATAATGTCTCCTGAACTAGGGCAATTATAGGTAGCTTTCAAATCCCTTTGAAGACACCATTGATTCACTCTATAATGTTGGTGGTCATGTGTCCGTACCTCTTCCCCCATCATATGCCAATGTCCATTTTTATTTTGGAATTCACATCATATAATCATAAACTTTTTCATTAAACTGATGGATTTATTCGAATCATTCTTCAAACCGTCATTGACCTGACTCATATGCTACACAGAATAGATGATATTTAATATATTTTTAATTTATATTTACGTTGATATATAAAAAAATAACAAATACAATACGTAACAAGCCTGTTGATTTCCTTCTTCATCAGTTCTTTGTGGAATTTTTTATGCAAGTTACTAACAATGTGTCTAATGCAGAACCAATGATGGGAATTTGGGTAACTCCATGTATTAGGATCCGTATTGATTGACTCATTAATTTCTCGATTCCAATCAGATATCAAAAAAACACCACGAATTTTTGGAAAATGGTTGCTGATACATGCCAAAAACAGACTCTATGATTCATAGTTTTCTTTCTATACAATGGAAAAGGCAAGTGGAAGAGGTGAATGGTTTCCATCTTGAGTTTCCAAAATAAACAGTATGCCCTAGTATTTTCTATACAGAAATGATCCATCAATCTGAATAAACTGTTTAGAGAAATAAAATGCGGAGATACAGGGAAGGAATTCCCAGAACAATTGATGAAATTGAACATGAGATGGATCAAGTCGGTTATCATGAGACACATGTTTGTTTGAATCTATATGGAAGAAAACTTGGTTATAATGCCTCAATATGGCTATCAATTGTAGAAACACCTGATATGAGACATCCCAATCACTATAGACCTTCACAATTGCCTTTTATTTCTCCATCCATGCCTTATTATAGGAAATATTATAACCGAATGTCTGTTGAATCCTGTCTTGAACAAGGGATATTGGAACATGTTGACATGTCCGAAACATCTCAACAACAATGGATGCCACAAATTCTACATTCAATGAGGTATGATCTTGTGTGAGGCTTGGCTGAACGAAAGTATGAGCCGCCTCAATCCTCGAGATTCTCCAACCTCCAAATGCAATGTCCAGAATCACCCTTAATCGAAATATATAATCATCCCCATACTCCTCACACTGTATGGAATATTTTCTACGATATGATTCGTAAAATACAAAGCTATAGTGGCTCTCAATGTGAAATCTCTTTAATGTACTTTTTAATGCATCTTTACTTGGAAAATTCCTTCTAACATATAATGTTTTTTCCATATCACTAAACCTATCTCGTATAACTCCGGGAAACTCAGTTGTCAGTGTGAGAACATTATCTTCAAATTCAGGAACACATGTCATTGCTTCTGACCAAGATGAAAATAGCGGTGGATGATTTATTGTAGGTTGAGCTTGCTGTACAACTAATGCATTTCTCAAACCTTCCATTATTCCTTCCTCATGTGCACTATTATCACCATCTGTTTCATTATTACGAAACACCTCATCAGATGTCGGGTTATCATGTATATCCGAGAGATCATGTAGGTTGTCCTCTTCTTCATCATTTGGAATTGTCTCAACATTATGGCGTGGACTATATTCAATGACTCTTGTAAGTCTATGTCTTTGTACAATTGGATGTTGTTGTTGTACAATAGAAACATCAACATATAACTCCATCATGGTACCATCCGACCATTGAGAAAACCAATTAATTGTTTGGATCCATTTCACATCATCAACCAATGGACAAGCTAGATGCCACAACGCTGATAGGAAATGAAAATGTCTATAACTCATTGACTTGATCTTTTGATCGGGTCCTAGATTTAATGAGCCATGAATTTTGTCTTGAAGGTCACGTAGGGTTAAACAATTAGTTGTATTAACCACTATTATTGGTTGTGTACTATAAGAAGCTCCTTGCTCAGTTTGAATAACCTCCCCATAGCGGTACACACAGGAAAACATTACGCTCTACATAAAAAAATCTTTCTGATCAAGATTTTGATAATGTAAGTGACATTCAAAATGATGGTTACCAATATAATATTTATTAATCCAACTTATTTTTAATATTTATTTTAATTAACTCATGTTCAAATAATAACTATTACTTCTAAACTATACAATCTCTATGATACTTAAATTTTAAAAGACCATATATCCTAAACTAGGATATTTCTTAGTATAATTTTTAATTAGTTAATCATTCTACAATCATTAGTTATTCCATACTAAATTATTATTTATTTATTCAATAACATAGTAGAGTTAAAATATAAAAAACATATATATAAAAAATAAATAACACCATGTTTCGAGCTTCTCGCATTTCTTGAAGTGAATTGGATTTCAAAATTTCATAAAACCCATTTCACATGGGTTTTCTGAAATATTGATATCCAATTCACTGCAAGAAAGTCCATAAGCTCAAAAATATTGTTATTTTTTTTAACTCTATGTTGTTTATAATTTCACTTTAAATTCATGTTGTTTTTTAACTCCATGTTTTTTTAAGTCCATGTTTTTTAACTCCATGATATTTAATATCATTTGAACTATAGTTTTATTTTTAACTCGATGTTATTAATTAATTAATTTCTAATTAATCATTCCTAATAATAACTATCAAAATCATTTCTAAATTATCAATTTTTCATTTCTTTTCTTATATATTTTAGTAATTTATAATGAAATATGAATATCTTAAGCATATCCCCTAGGAGTGTCAAACCAGAATGCAGCAAGGCCCGTTGTCGTGCACCAGTTCCCGTTCGAGTCTAGCTCAAATTAGTGTTTTAGGGTTTTACCCCTAGGTAAATTTGTTCCAGAGACACATTCACTTGTTTGTATCCAGACAAGGATTTGATTTCTTAGATAACATAGTCTTTATGCTACCAAAATTTCATGAAAATAATCCTAAATTAATTTTTACTAATGATAATTATAATTACTAATTATATATAACTAATTAAACAATCTAATAAAAAAAATTTAAAACTAACTAAACTACTAAATAATTAAAATATTTAACTATAAAAAATTCAACTAAATAAAAACATAAAATTGAATAAAATATTTAACAAAACACAATTCAATTAAATAAAAAACATTAAATTAAAAAGAATACTTCTAAAAGCTTTCCTAAAATTTCAAACCAGAAACTTCGCTGCAAAAGAGATAAAATGAGAGGTAATGGTTGTTTGGGAGTGATGAGAAGGGGGGGGGGGGGGTTCTGCCCTTTTATAGGGCGTGGAGGTGAAGGCGACACCCGTGGTGCCACCTTTCGCAATGACACCAGGCGAAAGGTGGCACCCGCGGTGCCACCTTTCATATGGCATCATCTAGAAAGGTGGAACCACGGGTTCCACCTTCTCCACGTCAGTGATCCGCATCGGAAGGGCCAAGGTGGAATCCATGATGCCGCCTTGGCACTGCATTTTGAATTTTTTTACCTAACCGTTTTCTGATTTTTTTTAAAAAACATATAAAAAAACTCTTGATTTCGGAAATAGGAGGGGGCCTAGTGAGATGGGGCCACATGATTGAAGTTATATAAGGGGGTTTAGACCTGAGATGTCGACATGAATATGAGAGCGGCTAGTCAGGGCGATGGCAAGCAGGAAGCTACCACAGGAAGGGCTAGCAGTGGCCAAAAAATCATGTGAGAGGGAGGATATTAGGTATATAGGACTACCTTTTTGTAGGGTTTCTAGTTGATATTATGGGAGGGGGAGCCTACAACAGTGGGTCTCATAGGTTGAATTGGTGATGGGGCAGCATATTGGCACCCTAAAAGTGTGTGTGTGTGTTTTTTTTAATTTTCACCGCCTTTTTCGTTTTCTATCCCTTATTTTTATTTTTATTTTTGTTTTACCTGGTGTCCAAGATAGCTTCCCCACCCCTATATTTTAATGTTTTTTGTTTTTTATTTTTAGCTAACTTTCACCACCCCTATCCCGTCTATGCCGCCTTTATTTTGTTTTTATGTTTAACCAACTAAAAAATAGTCCCCACTCCCTTTGGATTTTGTAATTTTATTTTATTTTCTTTATGATTATTTAATTTAGTCTTATAATGAAAAATTAAATTAATATTCCATGTTTTTTTGTGAAAAGTTCGTGGTCCAGAAAAACTATTCTAACCACAACTCACCAGTCAGAAGTGTTGGTTCAAAAAGAAATCATTTCCAATGGTGGAATTTGGCTAAAATAATAACATATAAAAAATATTTGTTCTTAAAATTTTAATCCCTTAATATCAGTGTCGATCCAAATGTTAATCCTCATATGAACATATCTCATCCATTCAATATCAGAATGGATCCACGTCTATGGTGTTTAGACCATTGTGAAACCCTTTTCATCAATTTATTAAAAATTTATTTTTTTAACTTTATCATGAAATCCCTATGATAAAAATTTATGGTTATCGGGTACAACGAATGTCGATGGTCCGTGGAATTAGAAATTTCCACCCGTGATTGATGTCACAGTGTTATCACCAGCAATGCACAACCCAGTAGAACTTCCAAGGATACAACATGAATAATTTTAAGTAAACAATTTTATTTTAAAAATGCCTCACTTGATATGAAGAAGTGTTCATCATCTGATCATTGTCGGCCTCAAAGGAATCAATGATGGATCCCTCTTGGTAATCCAAACATGCTTAAAGAGATAATGAGTGTGTTGATCATTGAATTATAGGTGATATAACATATATATAAATAATCCTTATAGATCCTAGTGATTGTGGTTGCAACGATCCATTGATCCGTAAATAAAAACTCAGATAAGAAGCTCAAATAATCTGCTTCCATCTTTAGGAATCATGATAGGAATGATAGGATCTCGACCATTTTGTGGTGAATATTTCATTTCATGGGAGCCTCATTCTTTTATAGTGAGGCTCTTAAATACCCGAAATAGATCCCTAGACCTTAGATATATATCAACAACTAAATATACCGTAAATAACGTGTTATGACTAACTAAGTATGTCATAAAAGTCTTATTTATTTTTTGTAATTTCTTGTAATATAATAAATATATTATTGAATATAACCAATATATTACATAATATAAAAAATATATTATGTAATATAATAGTCATTAACTTGGAATGGTGTTCCCACAAATATTAAATGAGCCTTTATTATTAAAATAACATGCTTTCTTATAATATTTTCTTATCTATTCACTTAAAATCTTGTGAATACATCGGATAAATAAATTTAATACCAATTATTATAGACTCAAATAATGTGGATTTATTTAGTTCTTGGTAACTATTTATTCTCAGAAATATCCCAGACCCTATGGTGGGGCCCACCATTTACTATAATTCTATTCATAAGAATAGGTTAGACTTTGGAATACTCTTAGACTGTGACCCTCTAGACCATTATATCATTAGTATTTAATATTTTTCACAGACCATGACTGAATTCTAGCAACCCATCAAATCTTCTAAAGATACAAGGTATTGTCATAATAATAAAAACCTTTCCTATGAACACACGTCATGTAATATAATCTATTTGTATTATGATATCTTGTAAAGTATGATGCACACTTCATGGCAACATCTTTTTTTCTTTATTATTCATTGATCCAAACAGTTGAACTCAGCTTCTTCTACCATGTTAATGGATTTAGTGAAGGTTCTACCATACTGATCAATTGGGCCCAAGATATCCCTTCCATTCAGAAGTGGAAAATTATATATATATTAATAAATCAATTTAATTCCATTAATGATGTACCAAACACAGGATACATCACTATGACATCAGTGACATATTTTTCATTTTCATCAAAGTATGTGATAAAATGGAATACACTGATAATAATATCATGTTAGGAGACAATTACACTTTTTCATAGATAGAAACTACCAATAATACCTAGATCATATGGTGTTACTATTGGAAAGTCAATACTCATGGTCCCATCTACCATAGATCACCAAAAATGAACTTTATGATAAGAAGTTTCAATACTTATGACCCCCATCACCTGATAGTTAAACATAATCTATTTCAAGTAATAATAATTCTTCTAGACCATAAGACATTTGTTTAAGATTAATTTCACAGTATCTTGAGGTTCTCATTATATCTTTGGAACTCTTATAACCATTCGATATGAAAAATAATCAATGATCATTACCATATAAATAGTGGATGTAGAATCAACACTATTACAGTAAGTATACATTATACATAACTCAATGTATATATGATACAGTAATTGAAAAGTGTTTCTCATATTGGGTCTATGGAACCCACTATGAAAACAATTTCTTGGATGGTGGTGGAGGAGGTAATATAAATTACCCTATCCCCATGGGATGGGGTTGTTCACAAAATGCTATGGAATTTAAAGCTATCACAACCTTCTTAATTTTATGCGATTTTACCTAGGATTGGGTAGGGTTCAATTCCTTTTCTGTGTGAGAGTGAATCCCCACTATGTGTCACTTTATGGTTTCAGGATTTTCTTGCCTCAAATAGGACTCATTCTTAGCTTTATTGGATTTTTGATGCAACGAGCAATCGGTGGTCTAAGGAAACCAAGTATAATGTTTCTCGGTAATAAGAGTGGTAGGGAATCATCTGATAGGAAAAGTGGAATATATGGATTTGAGACTAAAAATTTGTTCATAATAAAGGACATTACACATTACAATTCCTAATGAACTAGATTTCTTGATGAGGTGGGTGAAATGTAAGGCTCTATAATCTCTCCACCCCTAATATAGATGTTTTATGGAGCATTAAACACTCTATAGTAAAATACCTTCAAGATTCTAGGACAGTCAAGGTTGAGGTCACTATGTTTGATTCTTGACATTAGATGTCATGCAGTTGAGTGGGAAACTAATTCAATTTGGTGGAAGATCTCATTTACCAAAACAACATGGTTTGTGTACTCCATGTAATATAAATAATTCACCCTAATATATAAAAGAGTCATCTATATAATGAAACAGAGAAAATGTATTGATTCATATTCCAAAATCATTGGAATGTCATACGAATAGGTGGATATGGGATAGAATATCACCAATATATTGCCTTTAACCAACCCTTTCTATATAATCATTTTATATTCTTTATCCTCATATAGATATTCCTTGAACTAATCTGACCATAAGGGATATTTTTCCTTATCAAAGTAAATTAGTTCATCTAAAATTCCTTCAGTTGCATCAATTGAGAAATGTTATGGAGGTGTTGTAGATGATGAATGTTTCCTCAGACTATTCATTGGTTGGGATAAAATATCACCTGTTAATGATGATGTACATGGTATATTTTAACTAAAACTCTCAAGTGACTCCCATATGAGGAATTTATCTAAGTGTTCCTAATAAGGTAAAAACCTTCTTATCAAGGCGATAATTTATTATAGAGAGGAACATTACAATGAATACTATGGGGGAAGTTATCCATTATCATTTTCTAACTCATTATTTTGTAGAGGATTTCAACTTTGTCTTGATGTTCAGATACATTGAGGAGTTATAAAAAATATGCCTCAGGCATGACCTTGAGGGAGAATAGTTTAATATCCATGGATAGTCCTCTATGGAAGAACAATAGAATTTTTGATAGCTATATCATGGGGACAACCTTTATGGAAATAATTAATTTTATAAATTAATGACGAGTCAATAGGTTACCGGGATGATACTGAGAGGAATTTTAGGTCCCTATGGATAAAAAAACTATCTAGATCAGTAATATGAGATTTCTTCTAGAGTGTATATTTTCCTTTATAAGATATTATATATTGTTATGGCTGAGAGACTATGGATAGAACCACATTAATAAAATTCATATGGTTTAGTAACCAAACTTCTTATTAATAGACCCTGTTAGTAACCACCTGATTGTCTCTAAAATATATTGATGATCATCGTAAGTAGCTACGAGAATGTAATAGTGCACTTCAAAATTATGGGAAAAAACATGGATATGAGTGTATTGGTGTTTTAAATATGCTGTCATAACATATTTACATGACACTTGAGGGTGGAAAAGGATATGATCTTCCACTACACTGGTTCCACCTGAATATTCAAGTGATACTTGTAAGAAATGTAATGAATATAAGTTTGATCTTTAGAGACCACCATAATGTGTCAGTTATCACTTAGGATAATGGAAAATATATTATCCTACCCTAAAGTGATAGCTGAAGCATACTGGTGAACTCTAGTTGGAACTGGAATATGATGTTGATCCCAATTTTCATCCATCATCGATGTATGTTAACAATCCTCTTGAATGGGAGTTGGAATATAAGATTGAGCCTAAGTAGATACCAGAATATATTAATAATATATTTCAATGATAGTGGGATTAATAATTTGATCCAAACCATTGTGGTCTATTAGAATATACTAAAAATCATCATATTTTTCTTCTAGAATATGCTATTAAATTTTCAATATTTGCTTAAGGATATAATCCTTCCTTACCATTATCTATATGATGCACGAATGGAGTTATAATATAAGAATCAAGAAATAATCTTTCTCTTCACTGGGAATGGGTATTTCAGGCCATTCCTATCCTCTTTTTTTTGTTGGAATATTCTGAATAACATCTTCTTGGGGGGAAAGGTTATAATATTACTCTCTATTTGTCGCTAAAATATGCCAGAAATATTATCTTAATGTTGCCAAATTATATTATCTGTATAGTTTAGGACAAGTAGGGAAATAGTACCACTATACATTGGTAGTCATATTATAATGACTAGCCCCTTCATTGGTAATAATTTTTTTGGCCTACTTCCAACATTCAATGACCAATTTCCCATAGTAAGAAATCCTCTTGGGTTCTCAAGCCCGAGTGACCATTGCTAGGATGTCCACGATTTCCACCTCATACTCTTCATGAGGAGTAGGTGCGGTATGGTGTTGATGATGGTGGAAGTCAACATAATCCCTCCTGTAGAGTTCCTACACTCTAGTGAGGATGTTATTTTCCTCCCATTCTATCTCCCTCATATAAGCTTGGTTTGAAATGTCTTGCTCCTATGACAATATTTCGAACAAGTTGAAGTTGCCTGTAGAAGAAAAACACTTATACACAACTTGTCATTAATAAATTGGGGGATGCAGATTATAATTTTGGATAATTTAACAAACTACATCCATTTTTTATGTAGCTATTGATATGGTACTTTTGGACCATTTTATTATTTTACATGACATTGTAAGCAATACTTTGGTTACTAAATCCTTCTAGTTGGCGAGGAACCACCATTTACAGTAGGTGAGGCACATGTATTATGCACTGACAAAGATATCCATTTATATAGAAGGTATTCTTATAAGGGATTGTAAATCTTGAAGTAATAAACAAACAAAGACCATAAAACTCATCACTGAGTATCAAGACTAAAAATCTTGCAGGATTAATAAATTTAATGGGAAAAAGATTCATGTTGTATATACAATTCTATTTCTGATGGAAAATTGATTAACATCCCATCACAAAATTTTGGAGTTTCCATGGACTTTCCTTCCAAAGGTAAGCAGTCACCAAGACTTTTCCACTAACACTATAGAAAGCACATTGATTGAGAGGATGAGAGGTTGGGCCCATCACACCCTTTAGGGGGGAACCATTTACTTACCTAGGGCTCACTTATATATTGGATACTCATTTGTGAAATTTCCCAAATCCCAATGTGGGACTAGTTACAAAAATTATAGTGATTTGATCGAGACCTCACATTGATTTGAACATCCATATACATCAGAGATTCTCTATATTTTAATTTTCAATTTATTTGGATATAGTTTAAATTGTTATAGATAAAAACTCTAGAATTTATCACCATATAGGGAGGCAGTATTTGTAGTGGTGTTAGGATCAGGCCCCTAAGAAGATATTCCTACATATCTCTAGGAATAGAATCCGAACCCATACCATTAGATTCCACTTAATGGGACACATCCAACATTTTGAGGTTGTTTGAAAAGGTCCATTTTAGTACCTCATATGGCTGTGAAACCAAGAATGGTTCCAATCATGTTAAGAGTAATTCATAATGGTCTTTTTAGATATGAATTCTTTGGAATGGTTTATGTGAGACTTATGAAAAAGTTTTTGTTTTTGGTTGAATTAGACTGAATATGGCCCAATGAGGATTGATTTATCTTACATAGAATATGTCCCTATGAGATATGTGGTTAGTTTCATTTATGGGGATATGACCCGATAAGTAGGATTATTTCCTCATCAAGAATATAGCCTAACATGGGGGATATCATGGATCACATGAAGTATATCCTGACGAGGATCGATGTAAAGAATTTCATGAGGAATATAGTATACAAATAAGATTCAACTATTGTTAGGGATATAGAATAAAAATATGATTGGATCATAGTGAATATAGATCATGTGGAGGTGAAAAAGGGGTCACATAGGGAATATAGACTAATGAGAGAGAACTTATAGTCTCACAATGAATATTCCATGGTGAGGAATGACAATGATAATTATGATGCTGGGTTTGAATGTTAAGGTGCCATCTTACGTATCATTCTAAAAATAGTAATCAAATATCACACACTTTTATGTTCATAGTTTATGGTCATGTTAATAATCAATACTATGAAGTTCAATGTCATGAAATAGGTATGTTTAAACGTAGTTTTTTGACATGCAAGGAATAATTTTTTGATAAATGAGAGACCACCGAGGATTGAGTGGGTCTTATATAGGGTTGTCTGAGATGATAAGGCTTTTTGTGTAACTCGTCATGATTTTGTGAAATTATTATCTTTCAATAGAATTTAATCGTTTTTATATTTTTTTATTGGAAATATTGATTTTATCTTTCATTACAAACAACACCGATCTTAGCCTATGAAACATGTAACAATGAGTTTAAACAAAACATGCCATACTTTCAAAATATTATTATTAAGTATGATATATAGCCGTTAGAATGGAATGTATTAATGGGATTAAATAAAGTATTAAAATATAAAGTTTAAAAATGTTCAATTTTTATTTATTCATTAGAAATAAAACAAGATTCATTTAAAAGAAAAAGAAATGTTTTTGAATAAACTGTATTTCTCTAAAAGGGAGAGTCATCGTGATTTGTGCACATGATTTAAAAGTAATTTTCACCACTAGTATATTTTTTTTGAATAACTATACTTAATCTTTAAAATCATAATACCATAATTATCTTAGATATAATTTTTTGGATTTATCTGAAATGTTTCATTTTTCAATGAATAGTTAAAATAGTGAATTTCAATTGAAAACTGTTTTTGAATTTCATTTATTTATAATGAAAAATTATATTTTGAATATGTTTTATAGTGAAATTAGATAAATTTTAAATCAATTAATCCAATTTACATCATCTTAATAATATTAATATTGAATTTAGATATAAAAACATTGTAATCTTTTGGACATTTCACTTTAAAAACCTGTTTTCCCGTCACAAATGTGGGATTAATTTTAAATTAATTATTGAAACTGATATGAATTGAATTTGAAAAAATGGAATCCATTTTTTGAATCATAATAATGTATAATTACCATTATGGTCAAATTAAATTTTGATTAAAATGAATAGTGAATATAATAAATTTTTTTTACCATGGTTAAGGTAAAAATGTATCTACTAAGGGTTAACCTATAATGTTAAGCATGAAAACGTCCTAAAATATTTTCTTAATTTTATTTAATGAATTTATTTTGATCTTGGTCATAAAAATATCGAAAATATAGAATTTTTTCCCACTTTAATTTAAATATGACCCATATAATAAGTTTCGTAATGAAAAAGACAAAAAAGATAGTTTTCTTACTTTTAATGTCTATAAAGCTTCAAGATAGGGATAAAAACAACATATGTTTGGTTATAAGTATTATTTTGAAATATAAATGATTTTTATCATAATAATTTATCTTCAATTTTTAAATATGAAATAGTTACTTAAAATACCTAATAAATGCCATTGTAGTAATTATTTAGTTAATAAAAAATAAAATAACTGATACAAAAAATAATAAAAGTGAATTAAAATGAGTGAGTTATTGTTTTAAATTAATTTTTTAGATAGACATATCATCATATATTATTTTTAATATAATATATTCTAATTAAATGCTTTTCTTGATATTTTTTAAATTCAAACTAAATAAATAAGGTCAAAATTAACTTTAATCTTAATTTATAAAAATTGATATTTTATTATATTATTTTAAATTACTAAAAATCCAATATTCTGAAAAGTGATTTTTAAAATTTAATAAATAAAAAATATGGTCTATTAATGGGCCAATTTATCTTTTATAATTAATATATTTAACAGTAAATAGTAAAAACTACGTGAGCAAGATCATGGTTAAAGTGGTGTTTTTACACATTAAATGCACGTGTGTTAAAATTAATTTTCAACACACATAGGATTTTAATTTGATAAATTTTATTTTAAATTTATAATATTTGTTTCTTAATTATCAAATAAATATCACTTAATTTTATTCTTAATTAATTAATTATCGAGCTTAGAAATCAAGTTATCGTAGTGAAAAATTAAAATGTTAAAAGTAGGGAAACGTAGATTATGGGGAATAGAATGTTTAAAACATGTGTTTCAATGTTTTTGAAGGTATTTACATCCCATATAATCTCTCAAACACTTTATTTATGAAATTTTGACCCACTTGGGGTAATATTGACCTCCCTAAAGTGAATACTTTTGAGTATTTAGGAGATTGTCACTCTTCCTTATCTATAAAAGGGAACTTAATATCCTCCTTTATTCACACCTTAAAACTTATTTGGATTGGAAATATCTACCCAAATAACTTCCCAAATCCCATACCTCATTATAAATTCCTTAGTTTTGTATGAAATCTATTCTAGGAATTCTTTTAGTGAAAACCTAAGGAGGATACATGAAGTTGAGGTAACATTCACCAACAAACATTTTTGTTTTATTTCTTCCTCATACCCTTAAATTCTTATCATGTCAGGATTATATAAAAAACTCAGTATATTAAATATAATTATATATTGTTATGTTAAGGTAATGAACTACAACCATATTCACTTCTATCAATTAGGTTACCAAATCATCGTTCGTGTGTACGATAAACTACCACCGTACAAACTAATATAATTCGTTTTCCCATTACCACCTATCTAGTATGGTCGTAATGATGGATTTATTGTTTATATATATTATATATTATATATTATATTTTATATTTTATTAAAATTATTTAATTATTATATCACAGATACCTTAATTCTTTATATTTTTTTTGGAATATGATAATGTCACTCGTGTGTACGACAGACTACCACATCACGAAGTGATGAGATTCATTCATGATTTTCATGGAATGTATTAAGGAAGAGTTTAATAAAAATATGTGATATATTTGAAATAAAAATGATTCTATAATGATAATAGATTATTTAATTTTATTTCTTTAAATCCCAAAATAAAATGGAAACTATGTTCCTGCATACGCACGACCTACCATCTCTCTAAAAGGTGTATTTAATTTTCTATCAACAAAATTTATGGATGAAAATAAACATATATATTCTAAATATATTTTATACTTATATAATTTCTATAATTTTTTATATTATTGAACCATGATTAATGTAGGAGGAAAAAATATAACAAATAAAAACAAATATGAAAAACAAAGTGGTTATTGCTCATAATATGAATTTAACAAGGAATTATTAATAAACACACAATAAAAATGGAATAAGAAAACAATATGTGGTATAATATATATGAATAATGTTATGTAATAGATTTATAATATAAATATATTTATTATACATGATCTTTTAATGAGTATGATGAAATTTAAGGCTTAAGGTAAGATATTTCCTTCTCTATTTTCACTTTTGTGAGACTCATTTCCTTTTCACCACCTATTTATTTTATGTGGTGTATACACTTCACATGAATTTATATTTTTATTATTATCCTGAAAAATATTGTGTTTTATATAACCATGTTATCATCTCTATTTCACGGGGTTTATGGTCCAAAATTTAACAAAACAACAAGGGATTTTTGTCTCAATTTTCCTTCTTTGTGACATATGTTATGTCAAGCAACTTATATTATTTTATGAGTTGTATATACATACCATTTGAAATTTATTATAATCAAATTATAATAATTAATTTTTTTGTTTCATTTAATTATATTCCTTTATGGGGATAACATTTCAATGTTACATAAGTGATAAGAGTTTTATGTTAGAATCCCATCATTTATCGGGATTGTTTATTATTATCATTACAATAATTAAATCATATGATATATCTCTCAATAAAATCATGGATTTTATTATGCTCTTATTATGTCTTGATAATACAATTTCCCCCTTAATTTTTCTCAAGATTTCTAAAATAAATTTTTATTAAAAATTGTCTTTTTGATAAAAAACTCATTTTCTTCCAAAACCATGTTTTCAAAAAAAAAAAATTAAAAATGTTCTAAATAATTATTTTAAGAGAAAATTTATTTTTTTAAAGAAATTTGTTAAATGACATTTTAAAATCTGTTACCATATAATATGATACCATTTATGTTAACTATGATTTACTGGGTATATTAACCAAGGACACCCTTCTAATTCATTCTATGAATGGTTTATTATGACAAGATGATAACGAAATATATTTATCTTACATGGGTCAATCCATGGTAGAATTATTACGAAATAAGATTATTTTTTCATGGGTTAGGTTATGCTGGTCGATGAAATAGTTATAAAACCTATCTCTTTTCTACAATTTTGGACATGATAAATTTTTTTCAAAACCCATTTTATTTCATTGGTTATTATATGATTAATGTTTTATGATCTAGTGGAACAAATGTGTATTATTTTCATTATTTGATGGGTGGGACCTATATCTCCCTCCAACGCATTGAGTAATTTAAAATGTTCTATGAGCTTAGAGGGTACACAAGTGGTTATGCCAAGCTGAAAAAGGAGGGTACACTAGTGGATAACCCAAGCCCAAAAATGAGGGTACATGGGTGGTAAGACCAAGCCCAAAAGAGGGTACACTATAGGTCACCCCAATCCCAAATTAGGTAAATGGGTGGTTATCCCAAACCTAACATGTTATTACTGACTTGGTGGGTAGCCTTGACATAATATTTTCTATGCTTATGTGTATTACACATATATATCTTATACTAATATTACGCTATCATGGATCATGTTATTTGAATCCCTTATGATTCATGACTTATGAACTGCCAATATTTATGTCATGACTCATGTTTATGATACATGATAGGTTGGGTATTAACTTCATAAGTTATGTTCATTATCACATACCTTTATTCTTATCTTATTATTTCTCGTGATTATCGATTTATATCTCTTATGTTTACTATTACTAGGCATCTGAGGTCACCCATTCTTGTGTTTTCTTTTCCCTAGGTTATGAAGAAAGGTTTTATGTCTGGTATGTCTATAAAAATTAATAAATAGGAATATTTTTATTGTAAATATAGAATATTTTTCACTAGAATAGAATATTTTGTTCCATGTTTCCAATAGAACTATACAATTATAGTCCTCAAGTGTGTGTTTGTGAAATGTAATTAATATTCATCTACGAAGATCTAATATCCTGATATGAAAAGGCTAGGTTTCTATAGTTGGTATCAGAGGAAATGTTTAGTTAGCCTTTTGGAAAATAGGATGAGAAATATTTAGTGAGATCCCAAGATATATTTATAAGGATATGTCTAGGTATTTCTCTCAAAATATGTCTAAGGATGAGTAAAGTATAGGAAAATGTCTTGGAATTTTGGAAATTGATAGAGTGAGTGTTTTCCATGAAATTATATTCCAGTTTGATGCTATAAGTAGATGTGGATCTATAAACAATGTACCTAGTGCCAACAACCCTGAAAACACTATATTGAGCTAGACTTGTTTTTGATATGGTGCACTAAAATGGGCCTTGATACACACTTGTTTGATACTCCAGAGGGATATACATTGGAAATTCAAAATCACTTTACAAACCATTATGAAGTATTTAAATAGAATATGACTATGAGTGACCTAGGATAAACCTATGGTTTCATAGATTGAAGAAGGTGTCATTGTTTGGATATCATATAAGTGAGGCTTCATGAATTTGTGGTTTTCCACTATGATTAATGTTCCTCACACTACTTTTCTTGGTTTTAGTAAATGGATAGAACCAGAAGGAATCATGTTAACACTGAATATAATGGGAAATTTGGTGACTCTGATTAACCAAATTGGATGATTACTAGAAGAAAATATATTGTGATTATGCATAATTATCTATTATGATATATGATTAACAATGTGAACATAAATGATATTATTAACTCATTGAATAAGAGGAAGATATAGTTTTATAAAAGTTTATGCGGTAATGAACATAGAGTAAAGAATATTCGTTTTAATAAACATTAAAAATTTGGGAAAATAACCAAGAGGAAAATATAAAATAGAGGGACGATATTATATACATGGAAAAGAAGGTCAGAGAGTAACAAGTTATCAAGGATTTCAATGTCTTTTGTGTGGGGAACATGGGCATTACCCAACTCAATTCCCTTAACCAATAATTATCTTTTTGGCTACATCACCCCCAGTTTGAGATATATAGCGTTTTATATGAATTTTTTATGTGTTTAAAGTTCATGGGATGAGTGGGGAAGAGGTTGAGAGAGTTTGGAATGGTTTTGAATAAGTTTGGGGGCTTTTATAAGGGTGTACAGTTTGATCACGGTTAGGGAAAACTATGTGGGTTCTCTAGGAAAATTTGTTGAGGGAGATAGTGGGCTTCGCATAACCTATGTGTGGTTACCCAAACCATGCAATGAAGCCATGTAGACCCCTTCTCTTGAGGTAGTGGCGTGCACATTGTTAGCGCACGGTTTTCCAAACTGTGTGGGCTAACCATTCGGTCACTTAAAGAAGGGATCTTTAAATCCGAGTTCACTCGAGCTTGACCTATTTCACTCCAAACTGTCTCCCACTTGATCCTCACTAGGGATTTTTGGTTATCAAGGGATTTAGGGGCCCTCCAACTCACTTTGGAAGCAAATCAATGGGTTTTCTTAGTGTTGTTGAGTCAATTCTTCTTCAGAAAGTCTCATCGCTTAGTTTTTTGTTGTTTTCTCTAGATCTAATTTTCCATCTCTCTCAATTTTCTAGATCTTCAGCAATTGTGTGTATATATATGGTTTTTATTTCCTTGGGTGTTTATTTTAATGATTTTTTATGATAGGGAATGATATTTAGAGTTGTTTTCATGGAGCGTTTGACGGATTGGGGTGCAGTTGCTTGTAGGTCGAATTCACTGGAACCCTAAAGGTAGGTGGCTTCTCACATGACTCAACTTGGTTAGAACTAGTTGTTTTGGTACAATTAATTTGTTTTTTTGTGAAATTAATTTTGATAATTATGTTTCAATATTGTTTTAAACCCATTGGGTGGTGATTTGGAGATTTTGGGGAAAATGGGTTATTATTGCAAAAAGGGGCTTGTTGTGTGATTTTGAAACGTTGATTTTAAAATAGTTAGTGGTTGATTATGAAAAATGTTCTGTGAAAGATAGTTTTCAATAAGGATTTTATTTATTGAAATGTTGCTTGACATGGAAAATTGGTTAAGCGGTGTTTAAAATAAATGGGTGATTTATTGAAGTGAATTGGCATGTGATGGGAACGATGGTGTGATTTTTTTGTGGACTTGGTGCTTAGTGTTTGTTGGTTGATTAAGCTTTATGACTTGTGTAGATTGTATGGAAGTGGGTGGGAAGTAACACTATAAATAGGGTATATATAGTGGATAGAAGGACCACCATCAAAGGATAAATGGGCGGGAAGTACCACAAGTCGGAAATGTATTGAACGGGTTAGATGGAAGCTCCACTATTTTGGTTTCCTTGTTGTGTATTTCTTACAAGATGGAATTTTTTGTGCTAACGTGAAATGGTGAAATGGATTGTGTCATGGTTGTTTAGATTTCCTGTGTGTTTTCAGTATTTGGGTGGAAATGGATTGGTAAAGGAGTTTTTGGATTGTTGTAAGTTGTTGCACTATTTAATGTTTTAATAAAACTGTTGTATATAAATGTGCTAACTGTTTCATACCAGTGGCATGTATAGGGAAGTAATTTAGAGAGAAACTACTAATTATTTGTACTCAACCCTACTTGGGAACTTGGGTGCTTTTGTAGATGTTGTATTCCAGGATATAGGTAAGAGTAAAGCATCTCAATTTTCTAGCATTTCGGCATGACGCCTTGGTGATGTTGTAGTGATTGGAGCATAGAGATTGTTGTGGAGATATGGATGGTGTCCTAGTTTTGTTGGAGTCTTGTTGTAGTCTTTTGCTTGGTACTCTAATTTTGTCTTGGTTTTATTTGGCATGTGGTATTGTTATGGATTAGTTGGTAGTCTTTTGGTATTGTATGAGTTTGGTTGTTTTGTCGACATGAATCATATTGTTTTTTGTTAGTGGATTGTTTGTTTGGTTGTTTGTATCTCAAGGTAAAATCATTCCCCAATTTATTCTCGATTCCCTCAACATTTATTTCCAGCCTTTGGCTCCTTGGGAACATTTCTTAAGGCCAAGTAGTATTCCTCCTCCCTCTCAAGATAATGAGATGGGGTAGGATCTTACAAGTGGTATTAGTTTGTCCAGTCCCTGTCTTTTAAGTGAGAGAAGTTGTTCGATCCTTGATGTTGATTGTTTTTCTTCGTGTTGACATTCATTCTTGGCCTATTCCTTGAGTCGGGATGGTATCAAGACATAATATTGTTAGAACTTAGATTTTATAGCATAAAATGACTTATCTAAACAATTTTATACTGAACTTCAAGTTACCAGTGAGTTGGGTACATAAGTGATTGGAGACACTTATAAGCATTGGATATCTCATTTTCATGGGTATAATTATTGAGATGATCATGACATGAATGGTAGAAATGACTTACCACTAGGATACATATTTCATTTAGTTATAATGATCTATGGTGTGATATGAATGTATATATTTTGACAACATGTACTGGGTTTCAAAATAGAAGGATTTGAAACATGGAAACTTATGGTATTTTAAAAATGTGTTGATTTTGAAAACATGGTGGATTTTTTATAATAGTGAAACATGAGAAATGTTAACTTGTGGAAATCCTGGTTGTGATAGTTGTTATATGATTGAATATGAAAATTGTATACCCTTTCTTGTTAAGGGAGTGAGACTTATGGTTGTTTAGTGTTGATAGAAATGGCACTAGGTCGGCGTCGTAGAGACCAACTGGAGGAAGCTGCTAAAAATGTGGTTACACCTAGGCCTGAGGTGAACCAGTAGTTAGTGAAGATTATAGTGTAAGATTTACAAGATATAGAATGTGGGAATAAAGTGGATGAACCGGAAAATTTGGATCATGTGGTTTAGTTTCAAAGGTAGAATCCACCCATGTTTAGAGGTGATTCAGAGCCAGAAAGGGATGAAGCATGGCTGAATAGAATGGATAGGATATTTGAATTTTTGGGAACACCATTAGAGCAGAAAGTGAAGTTAGCCACGTATATGTTGGAAGATCTTTCCCTTCAATGGTGGGAGCTGGAAATCCATGCTGTGACAGACCAAAGTGTGACATGGGACGGGTTTGAGGAATTGTTTAAAAAACATTTCTACCCTCATACATTTAGAATTCTGTGTACAATGGATTTCTTCTGTTTGAAGCTAGGGAACATGGTGGTGATGGAATATGCAGCTATGTTTATAAACTTAGTTTGGTTTTCACCTGAGGTGGCAGGTAGTATATCGTTGAAGGCAAAAAAAATTTCAAGCTAGGTTGAACCAGGAAATTTGTTCTAAGATAGAAACGCTGTGTATAGATGATTACGAAGAAATGGTGAATCTAGCTATGGTGGATGAGCGGGATCTTGTGGGGGATACAGGTGGGGGAAGTATGTTGGTACCCATGGGAAATAGTGGGAACTCGAACATTGGGTTCAAGCGGAAGAGGGACACTTATTTAAAGGGTGGGAGAATAGATCAAAATCTAATGGCAGGATCAGTGAATCTTCCTCCGAAGCCTCAAATATAGATGAGATATTTTTAGTATGGTTCTATGAGCCACATCAAGTGGGATTATATGGAAAAACCTCGATCATGTTATAATTGTATGTATATGGGGCATCTACGTCATTATTTTCAGAAAGCTCTAAGTTCGTGTGTTCGTGACACTCCTCAGGGGTCACAGGGGTCTTATGCCTCAACGGGATGAGGGAAATAGCATACCCCTCAGTAGTAGAGTAAAGTGGGACATTGTGATTCTCAGAATACCATGATGCCTCATCAGGCTAATAAAGATAAGAATGTGGCAAGAAATTAGTTGTTTGGCGATGAGCATGTTGTGGTGGATGATCAGTTAGGGCCATCCATGGTGCGAGGTACAATTCTTTCAAATTCAACATTGATGCATGCTTTGTTTGATACAGGTGCTTTGCATTCTTTTATTAATTCTTTAATTGTTTATTTTTTGGGTTTATACATGGAAATGGTGCCTTATTTTGAAACTACGAACTCTTCTTGGTCAAAGAGAGTGTCCGTCCTTCCTATGTCGAGGCTATTGTTTAGTTGTGGATATAATCGAACGGATATGGGATTTCGCAGTTCTTGGGATATATTCTTATGATATAATCTTGGGAATGAATAGGTTTAAAATGTTTAAGGCCCACATTTATTGATATGCGCGAATAGTTAGTTTTGTGATGGAGGATGGCATTAGACATCTCTTTATAGGGGAGAAGAGTGAAAATCTAGGTGCAACAAATTTTATGGCACCAATTGTTGGAACAATCTTGTATCAGTTAGAGGACTTGTCATTAGAATATGTGGAACGTGTTGAGAAGAGTGTTCTTCTGGCAGTTGTGGATCAATTGATGAGTGTATTTCCCAAAAAATTCTTAGGGTTACCACTTATGAGATAAGTGTAGCTTATGATTGATCTTTTTCTGGGGACCAGTCCTATCTCACTTCCGTCTTACGAAATGGAACTAGTAGAATTGTGGGAATTAAAGGTGTAGTTGGTAGGGTTATAAAACAATGGGTTCATCTGGCCTAGAACGTCTCCATGAGTAGCGCCGATTTTGTTTTTAAAAAAGGAAGATGGAACATTGTGGATCTGTGTTGATTATCGTAGACTTAATTAGGTTACGATAAAGAACCGACACCCACATCCACACATTGATGATTTTATTCACTAGTTGAGGGGAGCTTACTGGTTATCTTAGATTGACTTGAGGCTAGGGTATCACCAATTGCATGTGAAGAAGGAGGATATTCCAAAAATAGCTTTCAGAAGTATATATTTCCACTAAAAGTATGTGTTTATGCCCTTTGGGATGACAAATTCACCAACGGTGTTCATGGAATTGATGAATCAGATATTTCAGAGTTATCTATATTCTTTTGTGGCGGTATTTGTGGATGTTATACTAGTGTATTTGAGGAAAAGGGTATATCATGACCAGAACATGGTGATCGTGTTTGGGATCTTGGGGGATAATAAATTCTAGGAAAAATTATCAAAGTGTGACTTTTGGATAGAAGATGTTCATTTCCTTGGCCATGTTATTTTTGAGAGGGGTGTTTTAGTTGATTCAAAAAATATAGTGGCTTTTATCTTATGAAAACCGCCAAATAAAATTTTCTTGATATGGAGCTTCCTTGGCCTATCCAGGTATTATCAACATTTTGTTCATTATTTCTCACGATTGTCTTCACCGATGATAGATATGACAAAGAAAAATATCCCACTTCAATGAGATGGGAAGTGATAGAAATTAATTGAAGATTTAAAGGGCCGCCTTACATCAACACCAATGTTGGTTTTTCCAGAACCAGGGAAAGGATATGTGGTGTATTATGACCCATCAAGATTAGGGTTGGGGTGTGTTCTCATGTTAGGGGATCATATAGTTGTATATGGCTCATGAAAGTTGAGGTTTCATGAGAATAACTACCAACACATGATTTGTAGTTGGATGCAGTGTTTTATGCTTTGAAAATGTGGTGTCATTATCTCTTCTGTGAGAAATTCACAATTTTTACCAAACATAAGATTTTAAATTATATTTTATCAAAAATAGATTTGAACTTGAGGAAAAGGAGATGTTTGGAATATCTCCATATGTTTGATTTCGACTTAATGTACACACCGGGTAAGGGAAATTTGCTGGTGGATGTATTATGTAGGAAATCATATGCACAAGTGGTGAAATATGCATCAGATCACAAGAATTTGATGGTGGTCATAGCCAACATTTGGTTTTAAAGTGATGACTATGGTGGAAGAGTGGTCTTCTCTGTGGTTTCTTTGGTTCTTGACTTAGTTGGTTTGGTTAAAGAGGCATAGGCATCAGATTCTGAGTGTATGACGATGGAGACTAAACTCAATGGTGGGGAGACTATTGAGAACTGGTAACTGAATGGGAATTCAGTCATCTGTATTTGGAATTAGATGGTGATACTAGTGGCTTTTCAGGAGGAACATCTCAGGGCTTATCATCATTCTAGGTGGGATATCCATCCTAGAATTTAGAAAATGTAAAAGGCATTGAAAGCACAGTTTTGGTGGGCTAGTATGAAAAGGGATGTGGATGGGTTTGTCTCGATATGATTGACTTTTCAGAAAGTCAAGGCAGAGCATCAACTGCCAGTAGGAATGTTGCAGTCTTTACCTATACCAGTGTAGAAATAGGAGCAGATATCAATGCATTCTGTGATAACCCTTCTGAGAATGGTAAGGAAACATGATGCCATATGTGTGATTGTGGATCAACTCACAAAGTCGGACCATTTCACCCTGATTTGTGAATCTCATACATTGGAGGATATTTCCAGAATCTATATATAGGGGGTTGTAAAGTGGAATGGTGTTCTAGTATCAATTGTATTAGATAGAGATCCAAGGTCCACATCTCGTTTTTAGAAATCCTCACAAAAATCCCTTGGGACACAGTTGACGATGAGCACAACATATCATCCACAGACGGATGGACAATCTGAGAGGACGATACAAAAATTGGAGGATATTTTAAGGGATGTGTGATTTATTTTTTCTAGTTTATTGGAGGGGAACTTACTTATGGTGGAGTTCTCCTATAGTAACAGTTATTAGGCTTCAATAAATATGCATTAGTTTGGGGATTTTTATGAGCATCCGTGTTGTTCTGCACTATGTTGGGTGGAAATGGGTGAGACAATGATGATTAGATAAAGACTTGTCCAAGAGAATATGGAAAGTATATAGTTGATCAGTAAGAAGACGAAGATGACTCAAAGTATTCATAAATCATATACAGACCATCTTCAACGACCATTGTCATTTGAGGTGGGTGATCATGTGTTTTTGAGAATCTCACCTAGGTTGGGACATCATCAGTTTGGGAAGTAGGGTAAGTTATCTCAAAGGTATATTGGGCCTTTTGAGATACATGAGAGTAGTAGAGAGGTGTCTTATCATTTGGATTTTCCACCACGGTTTAGTGTGGTGAACAATATGTTTCATGTGTCGCGGTTAAAAAAGTATCATCCAGATTTTGACCATGTGATTTGTTGGGATCATGTTGAGCTAGAACCAGATGCTTCCTTGGTTCATTTTCTAGTGTGGATTATGGATAGGCAAGAGAAATTCATGCGTGGTAAAATCATATGTTTAGTTCATGTTCTATTGCAGCATGGTCATATTTAAGAGGAGACTTGGGAATGATAGAAAGATATGGCTGAGAAATGACCTCTGCTCTTTCGGCAAAATGATGGTTCCCTACTTTCTGAGGACAGAATGTCTAATAGTGGGGAGAATGTAGAACCCCTTGTTTTGGGTATGTATCCTTTGTATGCATTTCTATGTAAAAAAATTCTTGGATGAGTGGGTAAGAGCTTGAGAGAGTGTGTAATGGTTTTGAATAAGTTTGGAGGCTTTTCTAAGGGCACACGGTTTGAGCACGGTTAGGAAAAACTGTGCGGGTTCTATAGGAAACCATACAGGGGGATATAGTTGGCTTCGCACAGCCTGTGTATGATTTTACAAACCATGTGAGGAAACCGTGTGGACCCCTTCTCTCAAGGAAGTGGAATGCACATAGTTAGAGCACAATTTTCCAAATGGTGTGGGCTAACTGTTCGACCACTTAAAGAAGGGATCTATAAATCTAGGTTCACTCAGGCTTGACCTATTTCACTCCAAACTCTCTTCCACTCGAGCCTCACATAGTATTTCCTGTTCTCAAGGGTTATAGGGGCTCTACCACTCACATTGAATGAAAATTGAAGGGTTTTCTTAGTGTTGTTGAGCCAATTCTTCTCCGATAAGTCTCCTCACTTAGTTCTTTGTGGTTTTCAGTAGATCTACTTTCCCCTCTCTCTTGGTTCTCTAGATATACACCCTTTGTGTGTAGATATATGGTTTTTGTTTCCTTGGGTGTTGATTTTATAAATTTTTGATGATAGGTAAGGAGATCTTGAGTGGTTTTTATGGAGCGCTTGCTCGGATTGGTGTGCAGTTGCTTGTGGGTTGAATTCACCATAACCCTAAAGGTAGATGACTTCAATCGGAACTCCACTTGGTTAGAACTAGTGGTTTTGGTACAATAAATTTTTTTATGGAAATTATTTGTAACAATGATTTGTGATTCTTTTTGGAAACCCATTGGGAGGGGATTTTCGGATTTTGGGGAAAATGGGTTATTGTTTCAAAAATGGGCTTATCGTGTGATTTTAAATCGTTGATTTTAAAATCGTTAGTGGTTGATTATGAAAAATGTTTAGTAAAAGATGATTTTCAATAAAGATATTATTTATTAAAATGTGGTTGGGCATGGATAATTGGTTAAATGGTGTTTTCTATAAATTGGTGATTTATTGAAGTGAATTGGTATGTGATGGGAATGATGGTTTTCTTTTGTGTGGCCTTTGTGATTAGTGATTTTTGGCTGATTAAGAAATATGGCTTGTGTGGATTATGTGGAAATGGGTGGGAAGTACTAATATAAAAAGGGGATGGATAGTGGATGTATGGGACACCATTATAGGATAAGTGGGCAGGAAGTACCACTAGTTGGAAATGTAGTGAATGGGTTGGACAGAAGATCCTCCATTTTGGTTGTCTTGTTGTGTGTTGCTTGCAAGATAAATTTTTTTGTACTATTGTGAAATGGTGAAATGGATTGTGGTATGGTTTTTTGAATTTCTTGTGTGTTTTGAGCATTTGGGTGGAAATGGATTGGTAAAGGAGTGTTTGGCTTGTTGTAAGTTGTTGCACTATTGAATGTTTTATTTAAACTATTTTATATAAATGTGCTAATGGTTTCATCCTAGTGGAATGTGTAGGGAAGTAATTTGGGGAAAACCTACTGAGTATTTGTACTCACCCCCTACTTTGGAACTTGGGTGCTTTTGTATATGTTGTATTCCTGGGCACAAGTAAGAGTAAAGCCTCTCATTTTACTAGAGTTTCGACATGACGTCTTGGGTATATTGTGGTTCTTGGAGAATAAAGCTTGGTGTGGAGCTATGAATGATATCCTAGTTCGGTTGGAGTCTTATTGCTATCTTCCACTTGGTACTCTGATTTTAGTTTGGTTGTATTTCGCATATTGGATTATTAAGGATTAGTTTTTTGTCTTTTGGTATTGTATGGGTTTGGTTGTTTTTTCAACATGCATCATATTGTTTTTTTGTTAGTGGATTGTTTGGTTGTTTGGTTGTATATCAAGGGAAAATCATTCCCCATGTTACTCACGATGCCCTCAGTATTTATTGCTAGCCATTGGTGCCTTGAGAACGTCGCTTATGGCCAAGTAGCATTCCTCCTCCCTCTAAATCCAATGAGTTGGGGTGGGATGTAACATAGACGAAGGAAGAAAATCTTTCATTCCATCATTGAAGTGGAATTATTGAAGTATTTAAGTATTTTGATTCAAGAATTATGTTATATTAGTTGTGAAAGGATTTTTCAACATAATTTTTTTAATGATTTAAAAGAATCTGTTGAAAGATGCTGAGGACCTTGAAAAGTTATTTAATGGCAATGCGATATTCACTGAAACCACGCGTTTATGGGAAAGATAATCATAAATATCTTATTTATGTTTAGAGAATGATGTTTGGATAAAGAGATTATTGATTTGTAAAAAGTAAAGTGGATAATATTTATTACCTCATAAATAATAAATAATTTTTTGATAAAGTGGTTTATGATATCATTGATGGAGTTTACAACATTTTTAGATTTAATTAAAATGTCCAATAATATTTGTTTTATGCAAGGAATGAGGAAGAATGTTTTTTTTCAATAAGGTTATATGTAAATTCAGGTTATTAACATGTTTCGAGGGAAAAATTGATTAAGGTATTCACATGTTTGGTGTGTGAAAATCAATAGCTAATTTATTATATATGGGGGATTAATGATAATTTAATTTTGGAAATTCAATGAATTTCTTTCTAATGTTTTCAATCTAAATATTTTGGAAGTTTCACAAGGTTAACCATTTATTTAATGGTCTATGTCGAACATTGGATGATGTTTTAGAGATTAAGGTATTACTTCACCATATCAGGATTTATCGATATTGGATAGTTAGTTCTATCCTTTTATTAAGATAAAAGGAATTAATTATCATTCAATTATGGATCTTATTTAGTTTTTAAAACAAAAAAAAAATCACCTATTGTAGTAGGAGATGAAGTGGAAACATATCAAGGCACAATAGAAGGAAGAAAATGTTTCTAAAAATTTAAAATATATCAAGTATATTTTCATATGTTCTAAGTCTAGATGGAAATGGAATTACCCAAAACTAGGAAAGGGATCATGAATCGAACATGTTATCCTAGTACATTCATGTATGATGATTTATAATTTCCCTTAAATCATCATAGATTTATGGTTTTATGTTTGTTAAACTTATCTAGATCACCAACTTCCATGTGATCAATGATCTCTATCATGCCCTACAATAATTTATGCCTTTCTACCACACCCAAATCTTCACTTCTCTCATATGTTGAAACCCAGTTACTAGTTATATTTAAGAAAGATTTATTTTTCAAACTTTACCTTTTAAATGTATGTTTTATTATTCATTTGTACAATGTGTGTTTATATGATGTAATTTTTAGAATTTTAAACCATTAATGATTGAGATTAATTTTGAGGGAGAAATTAATTTTATGTTTGGTATAATGTAACACCCTAAGATTTTGTGAATTTTTTTATTCAAATTAAATTTAACTTTTCTATATTTTCTGTTATACAAAATATCAAGTTTAGCTTATGTTACATGAAACACCGAGCATATAGTGAGATACATTAAACAATGTGTTTAAAGGAAACATGTCATAGTGTTAAAATAGTTTTATTTAATAAATAATCTATACATTATAAGGGAAGGTTTGAATGGAATTAATTTAGTCATGAAAATATATTGTTTATTTAATGTCTCATATTTTCTGTGCTTTTTTTAGATATTTTATGGATTAGTTTTGAGACAAGGTGCTAGGACGGTGTGAGATTTAGAGGCCCGATGTAATCAGAATAGTTTTTTCAAAAATTTAAAATATATTTTTATTTCACAAGCGTGGTTTTTCAGAAATAATGTAATATATCTTAAATGGAAGCTTGGATCATAAGTATGAGGGCAATATTGAGTATGGAATGTGATGTTTACACTATGTGCGACATAACTTTTGTCGAAATGGGTCATATATAGAAAACGTCACCAAGGACATAACTGTAAATAAAATAAGTAAGTAAAATTATTATTATTTTAACTATAATCCAAATAACTCATGAACATGGACTCGTATTGGAAATATGAGACCACTATTGATTCCATAATGTAATATTTTCACTTGGTGTGACCTAAAGTTGGCCGGTTCAGAACATTTTGATGAAACAACCATTGTCATGTGTGTTTAGTCAAAATAAATAATTTATTTATTTATTTTAAATTAAATTACCTATACCTATTTCTTCTATAAATAATATTCTATGGAAAATTTTCAGGGTAATTCGCATAACCCTTGGATCATTGGAGAGAGATCTTCTCCTCCTTCCATTGGTGGGTCATAATGAAACTCTAGATCATAGTGAATCAGGACACAAAAAATGAAGAAACATCTCTCGAATTATTGGGAAATGAGTTATTCAACAATGATTGATCCAATCTCCAGGTATGACTCATTATATATGGTTTCATCCCTTATAATTAAATGATTGAGTAGATTGTTCTTAATTCACCGATCTACACTTTTAATACATCTTTTTCATGCGCCTGTGTAACTGATTTAATTTATTTTAATATTTTTATCTAACTTTGGATGCTCAATTTCAATTATTGGACAAGAAAACTTGGCCAAATAGGATTTAAACCATTGTTTTGGTTATTTTGTCCCTTATATCTTCACATTCTTCACTTGTTGGATCCCGTGGTCCCTATTCGACATTTCTGGGCGGTACCAAACCTGATCAGACCCATGAGTTCATGGAAGATTGAAGAAATGTGAACTATTTGAAAAACATAGACTTGATCAGTGTAGATTATGGTCTGAGGATCACAAATTTGTGATCGATTCAATGTTTCAGGTTGAAATAGAGGTGTAGTGTCTCGTGGAAGGGATGGAAGCTTGACGAGGCCGCGATAACAGGGTAACGGTGTAGGGTCCAGGTGGGTAGGCCACAACAGAAGGTGGAATGGTTCATCAGGGAATGCCATTGCAGTTCAAGTGGGGTGGATGGAAGAGGTGGCTAGTGGGGTGTCCCGAAGCGGTGAGCGGGGTCAACACAGGCATGTGGGTCCGGTGGGGTGTGGTCTGGCGAGGAGCTGGGCTGGCTGTCAGTGCGCCGTCATGGCGGCAAGCGTAGTCCAGGTGAGTAGCTAAGTGGCAGTGCAACGTGCGGGAAGTAGGGAGGGTTGGAAAAAATAATAGAATTTAAATATAATAATAATGATCACAATAATTTATTATTAAAAATATGGTTTAACCACTGTAACTCCCCTGTGTGGCATCTGATTGATGCACCATCCATAGCAACCAGACCAAGTTTCTGAGATGGTCATTTTGAGACTGAGTTTTGATTCCTTTTTTGGGTTTGGGGATCGAGTCCATGAAATGATCAAATAATAATAATAATAATATATTATTATTTAAAAATTCGAGACACCATAACTCATGTATACAATGTGAAATAAACATGACATCAGTGACGTCGTGACCTTGATATTAAGATAGATGTTTCAAGACCAATGCTGAGTATTTAGATCAAGATTGAGGCATGGGTCCCTTGGAGCCTAGTTTGGGCGTGTTGCAGTGAAATGTGTCTTTTTCACCAAGTTTCTAATTTAGAAAAATGTATAGTGAAACCTATGTGTTTTTCTATGAGGATCACAACATTATAATCTGTATATTTTATTTTTGGATTGGTACATGGGACTTAAAAATCACCATTCATGTGTTATATGGTGATGTGTGACTTTTCACTAGGTGTCTGTTTAGGGCATGTGAATAGTCAATTTCAAGTGTTTTTATGCAAGTATCACAATGGTAAGATAAGTTTGGAAATATGATACCTTTTTAAGAGGCATATCATTGGAATTAAATGTTATCCCTTCAGGATGACAACGATCCCTACATGTTCATCAGGATTTTTCTAGACCCAGACACGGGCAATTCCAGAATTAATGAGACACACTGTGTACTCCAATTAAATTGTTTTAGTCTCTTCTTCTTCTTCTTAGTTTGGAATAATAGCGGTTGAGTGCATTCCCTTGGTCCTTTCCTTGAGGGTAAAATGCAAAATTACATCCACATCACTGGATTGTAATCCTATTTAGAGGCAGAGTCTCAGATAGAGTTATTTCCCCTTTCTGAGACTAAATTGGTATCTTCTATCATCCCTAGTTAATTTTTTGGAATCATCATAACCTTTTTAATTAGGGAATTGATCCTATATATAGTAAACCACATCAGTATGGTTTGTGGATTCAATGGAATGTGATCCCCTTGTAGATGGTTGATCCAGATTGGGTTCGTTGTGTCTCCTAGTGGTTCTAGGTGTGACCCCAATCTATGTATCAAGGTTGATATAGATTGGGTTTGGGGTGTCCTCTTATTGTTCTAGGCGTGACCCCCTATCTGTGTATCATAGTCTTCTCAGACCAGTGTTGTCTCTTTTCTTGGGGCCAAAATGAGCTATAATTTTTTCATAGAGTATCTATGATGATAGAAAGGCTCGTAGTGTGGGATCTCCCAGAACGAGCGTTGCTTCAAATTGAATCCTATGTATGGAAGTTGTTATGTCCACTTGATGTCCTGGTGTATCTCTTGAGTATATATGTGTTTCTATTTCTTTTTGTATCTATTATACAGTCTTAAATCATCTATTGTGATGAAAATACTTGCTTCTTCGTGTTTAGTGTTTTCAATGTGTCCTACTGAGTATTACTATAATCAGCCCTACATAGGATTTTCCGACATGTTCCATGTTTTGTGCTAATGGAGAACCTTTTGATAGTGTCCTCGGAGGACCGAGAGTGGGTGGAGCATAGCTAGAGCTGGGATGACCAAGGTTTGTTTTGGTAGTGTACCGTTGACATTGTCCTCGCCCTTGGAACAGGTTGGGCTCTTTATAGTTTTCAGTTAGAATTGTGTTACAGAATCTTTTTGGTGGTCTTATATTTAGAGTTTTTTATATTCTCTTTATTTTATATTATACTCTGGTTATGGGATTATATATGTATGCATGAACTATTTTCATTTGTTTTTACATTTCAACATTTTGTGTGGCTTGGAGATGTGTTCGAGTGTATAGGTACATTAGGCTAATGCCTCCCATTTGTGGAAAAAGCTTAATTGGTGCTAGTCACCAAGAATATAGGGAGGTACAACTCAGAGATATAGATTGTGAGATATTTTGTGGCCAGATATCGATTGGATACATCCTTGATTGGAATTCAGTGACAGAAGGAATCACATCATTATTTTTCAAGGAACTGACAGTGACTCTAGTCACGATGCGAGAAGCAGTGCTAAGGTGGTTGTTTTTAATAAGTAGTACATATATTGGAAATCATGGATCATTAGGAGAGGGTCCTTCTAGGATTATTAATTCTTTTGGAACACATTCGGTGGCAACACAGAAATATCTAAAAGAGCACATGAGAGTGGGTGGCTTAGATTCATGCTTAGTACCCTCATCTGTTTGAGTATCCATTATTTTGGATTTTAAGGGACATAAAGCCCCAAGGTGGGGATAATGTAACATCTCATATTTTCTATGTATTATTTTTAGATATTTTATGGATTATTTCCTAGACCAATCATTGAGATGACATGATATTCTGAGTCCCGGTGTGTCCAGAATAAATTTTATAAAAATATTAAATATATTTTTATTACGTACAATATATTTTTCCAAAATAATGTTATATCTCTTAAACAGAAGATCAGATCAAAAATCCAAGGGAAGAGATGATTCCATAACATGATGTTTACTCTAGGCGTGACATAAATTTTTTCAGCACTGGTCATATATATAAAAATTCAGCAAGGACGTGACCAAAAATAAAATTATTAAATAAAATTATTTTATTTTTAACACTAATCCAAATAAATAATGAATAGGGACTCAAATTGGAAATCTACATCCACCGTTGAATTCATAATGTAGTGTCTTACCTAGGTGTAGACTAAAGTTGGTCGGCATAAGAATTTTAGAGGAAATAGCTGTTGTCGGGTGTGTTTAGTTAAAATAAATTATTTATTAAATTATTTTAAATTAAATCACCTAAAACACATTGTTCTATGAATAATCTTCTATGAAACTTTTCCAAGTTTATCCAAATAAACCTAGGATAATTGGAGAGATATATTCTCATAATTCTTATTTTTGGATAATGACAGAACTCTAGATCAAAGCAGATTAGGATTCAGCAAACACAATGAAATCTCTCTAATTGTTGGAAAACATGTTCTTCACCAATGATTTATCCAATTTCTAGGTAGGACTCTTTATATAAAGTTTCATCCCTTATAATTAAATTATTGAGTATATTTTCCTCATTCACCAATATACAACTTGTTTCATCCTTTTCATGTTCCAGGGTAATTGATTTAATATATTTTAATCCTTTTATTTAACCCTGGATTCCCAATTTTGATCGTTGGTCACGAAAGCTATGGAAAAAATTATTTAAACCCTTTTTAGTTCTTTCTCTATTATTTCTTCACTCTCTTGATCGATTTGATCCCATGGTACCAAGTTGACATTACCGGGTAGTACTGATCCCGATCATACCTCTCAGGTTCATGGAAGGTTAACAAAATAGGAAAGATTTGATGATTGGAGACTAAATCAATGTAGATATGGTTCCATGGATTGCAAATCCGTGATTTTTTTAGTGTTTTTGGTTAAAATGGAGGTGTGTCGGCTCACGGAAGGGATGATAGTCTGAAGAGGATATGATAGTAGGGCGACAATGTGCGGTCCATGCGATTAGGCCATGACATAATGTAGTGTGGTATGATAGGGAATGGCCATGTGGTGAAGGCAAGGAAGCTGGCAGAGGCAACTGATTAAGCAGTCCTAGAAAGCGAGTGGGGTTGGCGCATGCATGCAGGTCTTGTGGGGCACAGTCTAGGGCAATTAGGGGCGGTTGGAGGTGCATGATCGCTGTAGAAGATGAGATCTATGTGAGCGGGAGGGAAGTGGTGACACATGCGATAATATGAAGGTTTGAATAAAAATTTAATAAAATTAATATATAATAATAATAATAAATAATAATAATAATAATAATAATAATAATAATAATAATAATAATAAAATGGTTTAACTTTTGTGACTCCCCCGTGCGACGTTCGATTGAAATGCCATCTACAGCCGTGCTACCCAGTTTTTGAGACCTTCATTTTGAAAGCGAGGTTGGATTCCTTTTTCAGGTTTTTGGAATAGGTCCAAGAAATGCTCAAATAATAATAATTTATTATCATTATTATAAAATTGAACCTGTCATAACTACTTCATAAGATGTCCAATTCACATGCCTTCAGCGGCGTCCAATTGACACACCATTAGTGGCATCATGAACCAGAAAAGAAGGTGGAAGTTTCAAGACCAATTTTATGTTTTTAAATAGAGATTGAGGTGTGGTTCCCATGAATCACTATTTGGGTGTGTCATGGTTAAATGTGGCCTTTTCATCGGGTGTCTGATTTGGACTAATGAATAGTCGAGCATGTGCATTTTTCCATGAGGATTTCAATAGTGTGATCCATATATTTAATTTTGGGATCAATATTTGGGCCCTACAAATCATTGTTCATTAATTATATGGAGAAGTTTGACTTTTCACAGAGTATCCGTTTGGAGCACGTGAATAGTTTATTTTGAGTGTTTTCTGCAAGGATCATAATGGTGTGATCAGTTTAGAAATATTAATCATTTTAAAGAGGCATATAAATGATATTAAATTTATCCCTTCAGGCTGACGATGATCCATATCTATTCATTAGGATTTTTCTTGATACAAACATGGGCAATTCCCAACATAATGAAACACACTGTATACTACCATTATAGTGTTTAAGGATCTTCTTTTTCCTAGTTTGGACTAGTATTGAATGAGTGCATTCCCTTGGTCATTTCCTTGATGGTACAGTGCTCCATTACATCCACGTCACTGGATTGTAATCCCCTCTGGAGGCTGAGTCTCAAATATAGATGTGGTGTCCCTCCACGAGACTCAAGTGGGATCCTATATCATCCCTAGTAGAGGTTGTGGAATAAGCACAACCTCCCAGAGTAGGGAATTGATCCTCTATCCAGTGGACCACATCAGTAGGGTTTTTGGAATCATTGGAATGCGATTCCCTATGTAGAGGGTTGATCCAGATTGGGTTTATGGTGTCCCCTAGTGGTTTTATGCATGAACCCTATTTGTGTATCAAGGATGATCCAGATTGGGTTTGGGGTTTCCCTAGTATTTCTTGGTACGACCCCCTATATGTGCATCATAGTCTTCTCAGATCTGTGAATTATCTTTTAGCAGGGCCCAAATGAGCTAGAATTCTTCATAGAGTATCTGTGATGATAGCATGGATCATGTAGTGGGATCTCCGAGAATGAGCATTGCTTTGAATAGAATCCTATGGCTGGCAGTTAGTTATGAATGCCTGATGGCGTGGTGTCTCTCCTGAGTATATCTTGATTTTTCTTTCCTCTTGTATCTATTATACAGTGTTACATATTGTATTAATCTGACTATACTTGGTGCTTGGTGTTAAGTGTTTTTAGGGCGTGCTTCTGAGTTATTTATATTCACCCCTTCACGGGATTTTCCCCCACGTGTCGGGTACTGTGCATATGGGGGCCCTTTTGACGGTGTCCTCGGAGGACCAGGAGTGGGTGGATTGTTTCTAGAGTCGGGAAGACTGAGGTATTTTCTAGGAGTGTACATTAGACATTGTCCTATCCTTTAGAGCAGGTTGGAATCTTTACAGTTTTTAGTTAGACTTGTGTTACAGACTCTTTATGGTGGGCATATATTTAGCCATGTTTACTTTCCCTTTATTTCCTACCGAACTCTGGTTGTGGGATTATAGATGCATTCATGCATTAGTTTCAATTATATTTAAAATTTATCATTATATGAGTTGGATATATGTGTGTGTTTATGGGTTCATAAGGAAAATTCTTCCCATGTGTGTGATATGCCTTCTTGGTGCTAGTTTTCAGCCCCTGGCATATTTGAGGCGGGCTTGTGGTAGTTGCATCTCATGCCCCATCGGGCCGGGTCATGATAGATTACACATGTTCATTTTTTATCTATTAATTTGAAATAAAATAACAATCATTTAAAATAAAAATAAATGTTTTCCAAAAAATAGTACTTTATAAAAGATAAAGTAGTTGCATTTTGTGCACATAATATTTACTAATATTTACCTCTTTTATAAAATTTATTTGAAAAAATGAACTTTATTTTTGATATTTCAATAAAAAAAATTATCTTAGGGTTTTTTTGGACTATTCAGAAATGTTTCATTTTTAATGTATAGTGAAAAATAATGAATTTTAATTGAAAACCTCCATTTCGTTTAAATTATTTTAAATGTTAAATTATATTTTTAATTAGTTTTAATGTTTAATTAGACCAATTTTATATTAATTAATCCAATTTATGTCATTGGAATCATTTTTATATTGAATTTTGATATTAAAACTTTGTAAACTTTTGAACATTTTTACCTTAAAAACCCTCTTTCTCATCACGTTTGTGAGATTAATTTTAAATTAATTTTTTCGAATATTGTGGATTTAAATTGTAAAAATAGATTTCATATTTTGAATCTAAATAATGTATAATTTAATATTATTTCAGTTTAATTTTTGACAAAAATGAATAGTGAATGCAGTAAAAATTAATTACTGGAGTTAAGGTAAAAATAGATTTACCAAGGGTTAAACTAGAATGATAAGTGTGAAAATAAAACAAATGTTTCCCTAATTTTGTTGAATTTTATTTTTAGATATTGGAAATAAAATTTTATGAAATATGGAAATTAATATCCGTTTTACTTTGAATATGACCAATATAACAAGTTAAGTTAAGAAAAAGACAAAACATATTTTTCTTACTTTTAGTATCTATAAAGCTTTGGGATAAGTAAAAAACAACATATGTCAGCTATAATTACTTTTTTAAAGATAAATGATTTTTTATCATCATAATTTATCTTCAATTTTTATAGAAGAATAATTTAATTAAAATGATGATGAAATGCTGACACAATAGTTATTTAGTTAATAAAAAATAAAATAACTGAATACTAAAAATAATAAATTTGAAGAAAATTAAATGAATTATTCAATTAAATTAATTTTTTAGATAAATACATCATAATAAAGAGGTTTAAAAAAATATATTCTAATTCTATTAGTGACTTTATATTTTTGGAATTAAATAAAATAAATAATGTCAAAGTGAACATTAATGTTAATTTATAATAAATGATATTTTATTCAATAATTTAAATGACTAAAACTCCTATCCACATCCAAGTGATTTTAAATGTTAATAAATTACAAATATAGTTCATTCATGTACCAATTTATCTTTTATTATAAATATATTGACTGTTAAATAATAAAAACACTCTTAGTGTTGTTAAGGTTAAAGCAATGTCTTGGCACATTAAATGCGCTTGTGTTAAAATTAATTTTAAAAACACATATGCTTTTTATTAGATAAATTTTATTTCATATTTAAAATTAATGGGTAATTATTTTTTAATAACTGTCACTTTAATTAAATATTAATTAATAAATTACCTAGGTTAGAAAAGTTGTTGTCGTAGTGAAAAATAAAAAATGGTAAAAGTAGATAAACATAGATCTTAAGGGAAAAAATATTTAAAACATGTGTTTAATTTTTTTGGAGGTATATATCAACCATATAATACATCTACACATTTAATTATAAAATTTTTATCCACTTTAAGTAATATTGACCTCCCAATAGTGAATACTCTTAAGTATTTACATGAATGCCACTCCTCCTCATCTATAAAAGGGCACTCAATCTCCTCCACTATTCAGACCTTCAATCTTATTTTATTCGGACAAGAACTTCCCAAATAGATTAAAAACATAAATAATATCATTATAGAAGTTTTATTTTGGGTATAAATCCATCATAAGAAGGATTTTAGTTGAAACCCATAGATAATACCCAAAGAAGAGGTAACATTCATCAATGAGTATTTTTATTTTATTTATTCATCCTCCCCCTAAAATTATAATTATATCTTGAAAATATAATAACCTTAGTATCATAAATATACTGGGATGTTGTTATGTTAATTTAATTACCAAAAACCATATCCAATTCCATCATATCAGTTATGAAATCATCGTTCGTGTTTAAGATAGACTACCACCTCATGAACCAATGTTATTTTTTTCCATTACCACCTCTATAGGCTAGTCATAATGATGGATTTATTGATTATATATTATATATATTATATTTTTGATATTATTATTTTTTAATTTTTTATATTAGACATACCTTTTGGCTTAAAATTTTGCGGTAATAATATATTGTTGCTCGTGTATACGAAGAACCACCACCTCACGAAGAGATGCGATTCATTCACACATTACATGGAATTTATTAAGGATGGTTTAAATGAAATAATTTTATATATATGAAATAAAAATTATTATTCAGTGATAATATATTATTTAATTTTATTTCTTTCAATTCAACAAGAAAAATGGAAACAATATTCATGCGTACATATGTCCTACTATCTCCATAAATGATGTATATAATTTCATATCACTAAATTTTATGGATAAATATAAATATGTATGTAATGAATATATATGATATGTATATATTGTTTATAATTATATATATAATTGAACCATGATCAAAGTAATTGATGAAATAATAAAACAAATAAATACATATTCAAAAAATAATGCAGTTATTGCCCGAAAGGCGACTTTAAAACAGAATTGTTAATAGACGAGCAATAAAAATGGAATAAGTAAATAATATATGATATAATATATATGAATATGGGTTAATAATAGATTTATAATAAACTTATATTTATTGTACATTGTTTTTTAATGAGTATGATATAATTCAAGACTTATGGTAATGGGATTTCCAGCACACTTTTTACTTCTATAAAACACATACACTTTTCACCACCAATTTCATTCATGTGGTGTATATAATATAAATTAATTTATATTATAATGATTATAATGAAAAATATTGGGGTTTAAATATAAATTTTAGTATCTATATTTTATGGGATTAAAGTTCAAAAGTTAACAAATTGGTAAGGGGTTTTTTGACTCAATTTTTCTTCTTTGATAAATATGTTATGCTATGAGCCTATATTATTTTATAAGTTGTATATGAATCCCATTTTAAATTTAATATAATTAATATTTCATCATGATATTTTAGTTTCATTTAAATTTTTTCATTTATGGGGATAATGTTTCAATGTTACCTAAGTGGTAAGGTTTTTATGTTGCAATCTCATTATTTATTAGGATTGATTATGATTATCTTCCCAATTATGAAATCCTATGATATATCTATCAATAAAATCGTGAATTTTATTATAATTTGGTTATTTCATGGTAATACATGTTTTCCCTTCATTTTCCTCAAGAGTTCCAAAATAATGTTATTATAAAAAATCTTCTTTTCGATCAGAAAGTAGTTTTCTTCCAAAACAATGTTTTCTAAAAATGTTTCCAAAGATGTTTTTGAAAGTTATTTCCAATGAATGGTTATTCTATTAAATAAATTTATTAAATGATCTTTCATAATTATTTTCAATCTAATATGAATTCTGTTGATGTTACCTATGCTTTACTAGGGATATGAACCGATGATACCATTCTTATTATTTCTCAAATTGATTTACTATAAAAACATGTTTATGAAATATATTTGTTTCCCTAGGTTATACCATGATAAAATTCCTAAGAAAAAATTCTATTAAATTGGTTATGCTATGATGAAATGTTGAAATTATTACTAATTCTATCTCTTTTCTATAGGTTATGATATAATAAAACGTTTATGAAACCCATTTAATTTCATTGGTTATGATATGCTGAATGTTTTATGATATAGTGACATACATGTGTGTGATTTTAATTATGTGATGGGTGGTACATACATATCCCTCTAATTAATCAGGTAATATTAAATTCTCTATGTGATTCGGGGGTAAATGGGTGGTTATCCCATGTCCAAAAAGGAGGGGACAGGTGTGGATAGTCCATGCCCAAAAAAGAGGGTGCATGGATGGCTAGACCAATCCCAAAAGAGGGTACATGGGAAGTAATACCAAGACCAAGGAATGTAAATAGGGTGGTTATCCCAATCCAAACATGTTATGAATGTATTTTTGGGTAGCATTGATATATTATTTCTATTCCTATGTGTATGCCACAAATCTATGTCTTATGTAAATGATATTCTCTCATGGATTTTTTCCTTGATTCCATTATTATTAATGTCTTACGAAATGAAAATATTAATGCTATGCCACATGTTTATGATTTATAACAGGTTAGGTTTTAACTTCATAAGATAGTTTCATTATCATATACCTGTATTCCTATCATATGATTTCATATAATCATAGATTTATATCGCTTATGTTTAACCATACTAAGAATTTGAGCTCACCCTTTCTTATGTTTCCTTTCCCCAGTATATGAAGAAAGGTTTTATGTAGGGTATGTATATGAGGAGTATTAAATGGGAATATATTTATGGGAAAAATTTATGCTCTTTCCTTAGATTAGAATATTGTGTTCAATGTTTCTAGTGGAGCTTAACTATTATAGTATTCTGGTATGTGTTTTTGTATTATAACTAATATTCATCTAAAAAGATGTAATTTCAATGTTTGCGAATCCTGAGTCACTATGTTATGGGAGTATAGAAATTTGAGGAATGAATTGAGAATTATACCAAGTAAGTAGCCCATACATAGATGTCAACCTCCTACCTCTTGGTAATAAGATGAAGAAGGATGAGTGGAATCATGAGGGATATGACTGGAAAAGGAAGTGGTTATGGATTTTGCATATGTTTTCTATATATATATATATATACTTCATGTATAATTGATTGAAATCAGGTTATAAAATAGGGAAATTTAGTTGGGAATATGAGTAGCTTGATTTAGGGGAGACTGTTTTGATTTACTCACGGTGGAGACCCTTATTATCAAGGGGATACATGGTTGTGATCACCCTAATGATTTTTTTATTTTGGGAGGAAAATTATACAAAATCTTTTTATCCATAGAATACATTATGGAATGGGTGCATGTGGGGTTTCATTCCATGTTCATGTAAGTCCAGTGGTTTTGGAGTAGTCCTTAATAATTGGATACCTATGTAGGAGAACTTATTGAAAGGATACTCTACCATTAAAATTTGGGAGTGTAATATACCCTAGTGTCAGATTTGGAGAAGATGGTTCACACAAGTGCAAGGTCTTTATGACACTTCTCAATAATAGTGAATTGGGAAATATTCTTCTTTATAATGAGATAAACCTTTTCGATATTACATGTCATCTGAGATAAGACACCACAAGGTAGACATCAACATAAAAACCCAAACATGTATCAAGAGTAAAAAAAGAAAAAAACAATTAGAGTAAATTTTGGAAGAAAAGTTCACATCCATGAGAAATATAAGGAAAAGTGAAAGGTGAAACCTGGAAGAAAAAATAAACAAGAAAAAAACATGTCTCAATGTGAGCATTTTTCATCACCAACCCAACTCAATAAAAAGAAGAAATCAACCAATAGAATCCATTAATGCACATGATAATATTCCCTTTAATCGTGTCCTAAAAAAAGATCTTCATATTCCCAAATTCATATACTATGTGTGACGTAAATTCCCAATTGGATACCACCATGAATCTATGAATTGTATTCCACCATTCATCTATTACTTTTTTAATTCAAACAATTCAAGGTTCATAAATATATTTCATTTTATTTTTTTACATAAATAATCCTTTAGTTTTTTACATTAAAAACAATTAATATTTAATAAAAAAGAATATGAATTTAATCATGTATGGAAATATATTGGGAAATAGTCAAAAATCAACCATATCTCAAAAGATAAACATGTGAAAAAACAAAAATGAAAAAATACCATTACATAATAAGCCAAGCGCATGTTGGGATATAGCCTACGACAATACATACTAAAAAATATAAAGGAACCCTAATCCAAAAATTCTATGAATCTAAATGAAATAAATTCATTGCATATTCTATTGTTATGAGAATCATACCCCTAGTGGTACCACACTCCCTAGGCTTTTTAAATGTCCATAACCTAAAAAAATCAATGTTCCCATTGTGCTATATTTTCCAAAACATTTTTGTAGACCATAATCAGAATTTTGTTAAACATTTACACAAGTAAATAATCACCGATTTCATGATCTAAAATATATTTTAGAGTAAAAATAATCTTTTAGAAATTTCATCGAACACAAGTAGTGTGTAAAATAGATTACAAAACCACTTTCAAAATAATTTACCAGGATAATGAAGACAAAATTATATAAAATAACACTCATATATTTGAAATTAATCAATTTTATAACCCAAACCAATGAAATTTAAAAAAATTAGTAATTTATATGTCATAACTATTTAATAGAGACACCTAGCTCACTAATAGAGGAAAAATAGTTACCTTCAAAAAAAGAGAATGGAATAGAGGATATCTAGTCCCCACCAACAGAGATCCAAAAGAAACATCATCAATTCACCACTGAAACCTTTAAATCTAGAAATAAAATCCACAGAGAGTTCCAATGAAATAAAGGTAAAAATTTTCATGCATAGATCGAGAAAAGGGATAAGACATTAAATAGAAAATAGATCATACTTTGAAGAGATCTACCATGAATGATGGAAAAATGCCATAGATCTAAGGATATAACCCTCTATATAATCAAGGAGGGGGTTAAGTTAGGCTATAGATAGATTAAAATAAAGATAAAATAAGGAAATAAGGGTAAATTTAAAATTTTAATAATCCCACAAGGGTTTCATTGTTAAGCCATATAGTTAGAAAACCCATGCGTTAATCATGTGATAGCTTCTAGGGATTGAAAACCAAAGCACACAGTTAACTAGGGATAACTGAATAGTTAGGAAAACCAACCTAAAGTTATGATATATCCTCTAGATAAAACCCACTCATTTACATGGTTTTCATGGTGAATCTTAGGTCTATAAAAACCATGCTGAAACGACACAAATCTCCCCTGGAACCAATAGATCCATATCGTATGGTTACTATACTGTTACTCCTAACTATGTGCAGATTGTGAAGTTGACCTATTTTCCTAAAATATCTATTTTTTAGCCAAATATTGAAATCATTTTTATCCTAAATATATATAAACTAAGATCAAAATAAAATATACATATTATTTGGATGACATCATAATTCTCCCCACCAGGAAACTTTCTAACCCAAGAAAGCACTAAATATTTTGGGCTCGAAAATCGAGAATTACATTGATAAATCATTTAAAATTCACATTCCGATTTTTCATGGTTATCACATATATACATGCAAAATACATATAATAAGGGAATTTTTTTAACATGAAACACCTTATCCTATTGATCTGTAATCTAAACCGACGGGCCAACTACAAAGGTGTTGGTGTGAAGATAAAAATATTTCAATTAAATCAATTTGGAAGGATAAAGTTGATGCCTCCATAGTTGGGAAACATGAAACCTGCCATGAATTGACTTTCATTGAGAAAAACATCTAACTGATAATCCACAAATCTGAGATTTTCAAGGAACTCTAAAGGGGAAAAAACCTCAGTGTCAACTACACCTTTTACATCTTCTCTTAAGTAAAAATCAGTCCCATAAAAGATCATTCTACGATCTACACACAATACAAAAGGAATTTACCATAGGCTCAGATATAATATTTCCAAAGTTTCCATTTTAATCAAACCCTAAAATCTATTTTTATTGGAAAATTCAACCAAAGTCATATGATTTTCCCATGAACCACCAAAATTAATCATGTATGCCCGAAGAATATCCTGAATAATTTAGAATGGATTGCTAATTCTTCCCATCTGTCTGAGGATGATATGCCTTGATTAATTTTAATTGGGTACCCATATCGTTTTGTAAACCATTCTAAAAAATAAATGTAAACGGAGTGTTTATATTAGAAATAACTGCATTAGAAAATCAATATATCTTCATGATATCTTAGACATACAATACCCGACCACCACCACCACCATCATATCCATAATAGAGAGGATATGAACATATTTAATAACATGATAAATGATAACCCAAATCACATACTTCATGTTAAGAGTCTATGGTAAAATAATAAAAACTTTCATAGAAATCTCATCACACTTCCAAATCTGAATGGGTAAAGGTTGCAAAAAACCTATAAGTATCTAGTACTCCAGCTTTATCTTACAGAAAGTTAGAAATATAGAGATGAAATTTGTAGTCAACCACCTCATCCTTGAATACCAATACCATTGTCTTGGATCATGATACATCTGTATTTTCATAGGGTTTATAGACCAACTAAATTGGTGTCTACTATTCATCAAATCCTTCCATAGAGATATTAGATTGACCAACCTACCTAGTGATCCCAAATCACTACTACGATACAAATACAAATCACCCATGGACTCCCCACCATAATGGATTTTACTTAAAAAATGGTAATTATTTCCAGTTTCTTGTATGAGCTAAATATGATCTTAAAAACATGTTCCAGTCCTTATTAAAGCTAGATACACCATCCCACCAACCACTTTCACTTCCAAGCTCATGTCAACAAAAAATAATCATATATAAATGCTCCACTATTTATTTTGAGTCTTGAGTTGGTAACTTCCATCTTAACATGTTTGAAACCACATTCCCTCTTAGAGTTGTATGTGTAATATCAAAATTAAAAGGTCTAATATACTCAAACCAGTTTCTATACTAAAATATCAGATCCCATTGAGTTAAAAAATAATTCAATATATTATGATATGAATATAATATAAATCTATCCCCAAAGAGATAGTGGTTCCAATTTTCATGAGAATACATCATGATTACTAACGCAAGGTCATAACTACGATCTTCCTTTTTATAACATAGTAGTTGGTGGTATCCATATGCCAACACCTATTTTCCAAGCATCAAGACACACCGTAATACCATACCAAAGGCATCACATAAAACATCATATCCCGAACCTGATTCAAAAGTATCATAGAAAGATCTGAATTCAACCTCAAATCCAGTTCCTTGAAAGATATTTAAAATTTATCATTACACTAAAACATAACCCCCTAATCATTCAAAACATTAATTAGATATTGAATTTGGGAGAAATTATGAAAAAACTATCTATAGTGACCGGCTAAGCCCAAGAATATTTAAATCTTAAACAAATTTCTAGGATTCTTCCAATAAATCACTACCTAAGTCCTTTCAGTTTCTAATGATATGAAACATGAAGATATAACATAACCGAAAAACTTCACTTCTTGGATTTAAAATTAATATTTAAAAATATTTCCATATAGATGATGTTTTATCAAGATTCTAAGGATGATTTCTCAATGATCCCTGTGTTCTTCACCTGACTTGGAGTACACCAAAATATCATCCAAAAAAATGAAAATAAAATAATTCAATAACTAGTGAATAATCTAGTTTACCATCTCCATAAATACCACTAGAGTGTTAGTAAAACAGAAATTCATGGCTAGGATCTCGAAATTCCTATACTTCCTCCCAAACACTGTCTTACCTAAATCCTCTCTTCGAACACCTAACTGATAGTACCCCGATAATAAATCAATATATAAAACCTTTAGGACCCTATGATTGTATCGATGAGATTTTTAGTTCTAGGTAAGGGGTACTTTTTTATTAACAATCACCTTATTAATAATTCTATAATCAAGAAAAATCCTGAGGGTTATTTCTAACTTCATTAAAAAGAGAATTGATCATCCCTAAGGTGAAACAATAGGGTAAAAAAATAGCATATCCTTCTGATGTAAATTATTATTTTAACTCCATTAATTACATGGGTTACATAAGATATAATTGAATAGAAATGAGAATTATTCAAGCAAGAAGGTCAATAGTGAACTCAACATCTCTCAGGGGTGGTAAGCTATAAAAATCAGCGGGGAATACCTTAGGGTATGCACTCACCGTTACAAGAAGTGGAATACTCAAATGTTGATAAAAAAGTTAAGAAACATATATGAAATTAAGAATGTGATCATTTCATCATAATGAATAACATGACCCTCTATCCTTAATCTAGGATCCCACTCACACTGAAATACATTAGGGACTCCATTAAAAGAAAGAAATTGAACATGAAGATAGAAAAAATTGATATGGACCATAAAACAGAGTGTATAATACATTAAAAAAACAAATTAAAAGATTTAAATATTAAGAACTATGAAATCCCATACAACATTGATGTCAACAACCATCATCCAACACTCAAGAAATTTAACACCATGTTTCTTCTTCTTAGAAAAGTGTGTGGAGAGATCCAAAATGAATATAATAAGGTATAAGAAAAAGAAAATTACATTAATTAATATAGAAAATATAAAATAACATGACGAAAATATAAAAAATTAATCTATGAAAATAGAGGATTAAATGAACACTATACCTCTTACAATAGTTGGTCTTAATTCGGATTCCTCTAATGCATACTCCTCTATAAAAATATGTCTGACCTTAGCTCCTTCATGAGATTTTTTTTCTATTTGAGAATCACTTATGGAATGGGAATGCGATCCAACACCCTTTAATGGATCAAAAGGATACTAAGGGCCTTTGGTATGAGTAGATATCAATATAATTCCTTGGTATAGTCTTCCATAATGATGCATAATGTGATCATATTATCTATAATGATCGAGTTTCCTAGTTATTCTATAGAGTTAGCTTAGTATGATCAGGTCTTCCACATAGATAGTAAACCACCTAATTGTTTCTCATATAATCCATTGAAACTAGTCCCAATGTAAACTGAGAACCCTTTTTTATTCTTCCTTTTATAGATTGATGACACTACTTGGTTTCCTCCCACTATAACAAAAGACCCACCTAAACCATTATTCCCAGATAATTATACCTCATCCACTTATTCTTTTTCAACCACCTTATAAATGGTTGGTAGGAATAAGAGAATAAAAATTGATAGAATATTATCCGTAAAACCAATATATGGCATTAGATATTTAATGATTTCATTAGAAACATTCTTGAGATATAAATTTTCCAACTATGTGAAATAGGTGGAATACTCCATAAATAAACACTCCACCTGCTCCATGGTAAAAAATTATTAATTCTTCCAAAATTTTAAATTTTTAGGGTGAAATTTTTTATTAAAGACCTTATTTAACATAATCTAGGTAATATCCTCATATAACATAGCTTGAATGATAGATTCATACTATTTTATTCTTGGTCCTTAAATAATATAATTAGTGAGATCGACATTTGAGTCCTTTGGAGTATTATATAAGTTTAAGTCCCTCTTAATCAATTTGATCAACTCTTTGGATTCATGTGGTCCCTTATCACCATGGAAGATATGTGGATTATTCTTGGTAAATTCCAAACCATGATCCATCATTTGTCCCTGGCTTCCAAAACCTACCTAACCCAAAGTTAATATTATTCAGATAATTTATCCCACTAAAAAAGGGTCTACTGGAGGATTCTAGCATGGATGATATTTAATATATTCCTCAACTATATTTAGAATAACTCTTTAAGGAGTAAGTTTCTAATAAAAACAAAATATTGTATCCAATTATATTAAGAGAAAATCTATGAATTAGAAGATGCATTCAAGAATCTATATTAAATCATTTAAATAAAAACAATTTAAAGAAATCGTGAATTCAGTGAATAAGAGATAAAATATTTATGAAATAATGGTTTCATCTGGACATACACTAAAAAATTTCAATCCCCAATATTGATGAAAATCCATGATCCCCCATGTTAACTGCGGCTCAAACATGGAAGTGAGCTAGCCAAGAACTCTTATACACTTAATAAAAAAATTTAAATGGTATAAAATCTTGTTTAACAAATACCCTGATCCAAACCCAAATAATTTTATCACATTTATAGCTGGGTATTGGCTCTAATACAATTTTTTAATGTACTAAACTATGTCAACATTTCAAGTTACTCGATATGATGTCCCACGAGGTTGATATTAACAAAAAAACTAAGAAATATCTAAAGTGTAACTAAATGGAGAAAAATATAAGATTAAAATGTGGAAGAAAAGTAAAAATCCATGATAAATACAAGGAAAATCCGAAGTCTAAACCAAGAAGAAAGACTGAACAACAAAAAAGATTACCTCCATTTTCTCATCCATCACCACCAACATATCTCACTATAAAGAAGACAACAACCAGATAATCTGAAAGGCTACATGAAAACCTTACCTATAATTCTGTCATGAAAAACCATATTTTTATATACCCAAAGGAATGTATAGGGTGTGAAGAAAATTCCCATTAGGCTACCAATATGATTATATACATTTTATATAGCCATGAAACTATTTATTCTATATTTTTTTTAAAAAAATGAATTTAATAAAGCTATTTTCTTTGATTTTTTATATAAAACTTACTTTATTTTTTAATTAAAATATTCATATTCAAGACACAATAATGGTAAGTGGTTAGAAATCAACCATATCTGAAATGAAAAACATGTTACCAACCAAATGTGAAACAACACCATAATGTAATAAAACAAGAACAAGTATGAATATATCCTATGGGAATATGTACTAATAAATGTGAAGGATAACTAATCTACGAATATTATGAATCCTAATGATGTTGAGTCTTTCCATGTTCTATCATTATCACAACCATAATAATAGGGGTGTCACACTCACTACGGTTTTCATGCTTCCATAACCTAACACACCCAAGGCTCCCAATGTTATTTGTTTTCCAAAATGTTTATGTAAACCATGATAATAATATTCTAAAACATTTTAATAATGAAATACATAGCACTCTCATGATATAAAATACATTTTATATTTTAAACTTAACTTGGAGGCATTTTATCGAACACATGTTGTGCGTAAAAAGGATTTTAAAGAAAATCCCTTTAAAAATAATTTCCCTTTCCAAAAAAATATACAACTATACAAAATAACTCTAATATATTTCAAATCAATAAATTTAATAACCTAAAGAAAAATCATTTATAAGGAAATTGAGAAATTTATAAGATAAAACCATTGAATAGAGACACTTACCCACAAATTGAAGAAAACCAGTGGACTTAAAAAATGGAGATTAGAATCGAGGATATCTGACCTTAGTATCCTAGATCCATAAATAATCATCATAAATTCCCCATAAAACCTTCTAGATTTAGAAATCATATCCCAATTGTTTTACGTTGAAATAAGTGGAAAATATATCAAGGAGAGATAGAAAAATAGGGGAGGATATCAGTTGGAAAATGAAACATACCTTGAAGAGATCCACCAATAATTAAGGGTAAATGGAAAATATTCAAGGAGACAACCCAATATAGTATCTAATAGTGGTTATTCTACGATAATGAGAGATTTGTAGAATGTTATGATAAAAAATGTACATAAGAAACCGGGAAAATTTCTAATTTTAAGAATCCCCCATGGGTCACATGGTTAGGCTGTATAATCATACAAATTGTTTGATAACTATATGTTAGCTTATGCCCCTTTAGAATTTAAGGTCATTGTTACATGATACTAACCACATGGTTAGAAAAACCTTGGCCAACTTTGAAATTTCCTCTAGACTAAAACCACTCATTTGAACAATTTTCTAAACGAATCACATTTTTAAACATACCATGCTCAAACAGGGTTAATCGATTCTAGAAAAAACATAGTAATATCACATTGTTACCGTATAGTTACTACTGACCATGAAAATACAATTTTTCTGGCCTTGTTTCTCCAAATATGTAAAATTTTCACCTATAACTCCCAAAATATGTAAGAACATAAAACTATTCAAACTAAACATAAAATTAACCATAAATGTGACATAAAGTACATGAAATTATCTCTAGAGAGGGATGGGTGAGGTTTTTTAGACTATTGTATGGGATAGGGGATAGTTTATCCTAGTGGGGGATAAGAAATGTATTCACCCTAGTGGGTTTGGTAAAGTGGTTCTTCTATGTTGAGGCATGGTGAAGAGGTTTAACCTAGTTCAATTCGGGTGAATAGGTTTCCCTAGTTAAGGTAGGGTGGAGAGGTTATCCCTAGTTAAGGCCAAATAAATTTGTTCCCTATAGTTTAAGCATTCAAAAATTTTCCCCCTATTTGAGTCTAGGAGAATTGATCACCCTAGTTTGGAATTAGGGGGAAGGGTTCCACCATATCATGATGGTCCTCTAAGGGGCATGGACAATTTCTCCCTAGCATGGTAATCACTGCTTGGGGTGGATGCGTTGTGATCTAGTATTAGTGAACATGGGGTTCATTTAACCTATTATTGGATAACTATGAATTAAGTGGTATTTAACAAAGTTTTTACCTTCAGATGAATTAATTACCCATTACATTAGTGAATTACCATGTGTTTTAGGAATAAAAACGTTATCTGAATGGGAAAAGACACCTAGATAAAGGGAGATTTGAGTGTATCTTCAACATAAAAATGTTTCAAATTAATTTGAAATAAGGAAACATTGGATAATATTAATTAAAAAATTGATAAATGTATGATTGGGATATATGATAATAGTTATGTTTTCACAGATCTTCGTGGGCGTGACAACCCAGGCACCTGTACATGGACTAAGGAAAAAATGACTCGGTTGAATGCCTATGGACCTAGGAAAAGAAATAGACTTATTCTCAGGGACACTTTATATTATTTATGTTTTTCCTTTGAAAGAAATAGAAGTTATAGTTGATATATATGAAAATATTAATATTTGTAAGTATATATTCACTCAGAAAGAGATCAACATAAGACAATTGAGATGGCTGGAACTACATGTGGACTATTACTGTGAAACACACTACCAAAATGTGAAGGTGGACAAGGGGGGAGGTTAATTAAGTAATAATGATCATTTATCTCTATCCATGATGATAATGAAAATTGATCAAACACTCATGAATTTAGTGTAGTTGGATATGAAAATTATTAGAGAAGAGGAAACATAAATCTTTTCCAAGAAATTTTCCATCCGTATTTTATAGATAGGATCTATAGGTGTAAATAATATGAAAAAGGAATTAAAAGTATGATTAATTAAATAGATTTTACAGAATTGATAGAATTTAACTATGAATATGGGGTTTTAGACTTGGAAATAGTATCTATGTACTAATGATACCTAATCTAAAGAGAGAATTAATAGATAGAACACTTAGCTCAACTTTATATGTAAACATTGGTAATACCAAGATGTACAAATATTTAAGAGAACAATAAGGTTAAAAATATGAATAATGGAATTATGGACATTGTATCAAGATTCTTGGAATTCCAAAAAGTAAATACAAAGAGAAAATATATAAAGGGTTTCGTGTAACCTCTTCCTATAATAATGTGGGAATAGTAAGATATAACTATTGATTTTTTTATTGGTCTTTATAAAACATCTAAGATAATGATTCAATATGAATTTTTTTTGACCACCTTATAGGTTGTATGCTTCTTACCGATAAGTAATGATGTAAAACTTATGTACTTTCATGACTATATTAATTAACCTCTAAGGCTTTATTTTAGTGACCTAAATTTTTCTTAATAAGAAAACAATTATTTTTTGGAGTTTTATAATTCTATATCCTCTATAAGGTGTATAACAGTAAATTAAAAAATTAAAATGACATCATATTTCATAGGTGGTTCTCATTATCTTGGGACACTATGTTTTCCCATGTGTTGAGTTTTAGTGAATTTAGGAGCACTTTGAGTTTTAAGTGATTTTAAAATATATTATTTAAGTAAATATTTATTCTATAAAAGAAGATAGTGATATATCCTAAACAAGATCATGGATGTGAAAGCGAATGTTGTAGCTGCATTCAATATTTGAGGTTTTCCTTAATGGTGTGTAATTTTTGTTCAAAACCTAGTCCCCTGGGTATTTACCATGAAAGGTATGTTATTAAATAAAAAAATAAATTATAAATTAAGTAATGATATTATATGAAACCCTAAAATTCTCTTAAATATCCCCCCCTGATCTATATAATTAGTGTTAGATCTTATAAACCATAAATTAGGGAGGGATATTTGCATAAAATTAGATATCCTAAATTTTATATTCTTTCAGGGATCAATAATAGAGCCTAATGATAAATGATATTTAATGAATTTAAATATAATCAATATAAATAGTCATTACTTAAAATTTCTACCCCATTATTCATGATTAAAAATATTATTCGATGATAAAATTGAGCATTTTTTATTTATTTTTGTTTTTTATTTATCCTTGCATGATTAATTTACTATAATATTTCCTATGAATTCATTATGTATGTGTCCTTATTAATTTATGATTTTTTTCCTAATTAATAGTAGTCAGACCCTCGCACCAACCACCTGAGATTTTCTTCTTCTTGAATTCCTTCCCCCTATATTTGTACATTCAACACTAGCCTTCTCCATAGCTGAAGATTTGTCAATATTGGATGAGGGTGATAAATGAACAACTTATATATTTTTTAATATTTATTATGGTCATGTTAGTGTAAGGCTACAAAAAGAATCAAGGATGTAATAACAGGCTATACAAGGCGTTTTGGAACTAATTTATCAAATGATAGTGGCATGGAGGGAATTAGGGATTCATGTGAATTGATTTTCTATTGTCTATATGATTAAGGATGGTTATTAAAAGTTCATTGAAGCTTCATTATTTATGGAATAGTCCCTTGGTGTATATTCTACAATAATCAGGGTGAAAATATTGAAAATTACTATGAAAATCTTGAGTGATGGAAGTTTTTTTGTCTATACGGTGAGTAGTTCATAACTACATGGAATGTGATTTTCTATATATGGTATCTAGTGATTAAATTGTAGGATAATATCACATATCCTGAAAATTATATGTATATTTCATATTTGGTCACTAATTGTGGCTATGGATTACTTTTAGAAGCATTAAACACTATAATCCATGTTGTCTAGAAATACATTCCCTATAGTTCTAACCCACTCGATATGGTCAGTTTTAAAGTAGACTTTTATCAAGTACATCAAGTGTAAGTATAATTGACTTACTATTTTGAATGACATGTAATGGAGTATATACCCATCCAGCATATGGTGTGTAAATACACCTCATGTACTATTAGACATGGTGTGTGCTGGATTATACACCTAGGATTTCTATTAGGCATACATATTTTTTACTCAAAATTATATAATATGTGTTTATGAAACACATGGAAGGATAGTGGTATTACATTACTAGATGGACCAAATGGATTATACAAGATAATACCTATTGTGTACTATGTGTCCTTTGTTGTTTTTCATATATTCTAAACTAGGTTTCATAATTGGGCATGAAAATATTCAGTTCTGATCATTTTTTCATGGGGAACGTCTTTATATGATACTATTGCCCCTTGAATACCATTTACATCTAATTTTGGGAATTTCATGAATTATAGCTCTGTATTGGTTACACCATTGTTCAATTTAGATGGCTTGAATTAACAAAAAGTCAGATACTCTCTTTGTGATATGTTTACTATAGGGAACAATCCCCTATATTCTTCTTGGAGTTATGTTTCCAAAACATATTCAATGAATATGTCCTATAGATCGATCAAGGGGATGGTTCCCCCTTGGAATCGATAAAGGTATAATACCCCCCATAAAAATAGTAAATTTATGTACTCCCCCATATACTCAAGGAATTGGTCTTCTCTCTATGGAGTTAAATAATCCAATATTTGACATGAATTACTCAATGAGACGTGGGTCCTCCATTGAGGTTGTCTAATAACATGGACTATACTTTCCATCAGGGAGGAACATGTCCCCAACTATAGTTTTTTGAGGTGCATGTGGGTTTACATGGATGTGTAGTTATGGTAATAGGGTTTAGTTCTCCCTTGTATGAAAAGAATTTTGGTACAAGGTTAGGGTTCACCTTTATGTTTCTAGAATAAAGATAAAATAAAAATATATGATAAAGTATTATATTCCATTAAATAACATGTAATCCTCATCTAGTAGTGGGTTACCTACTATGGTTTATAGTGGAAATTCAAAAGTTATAATGGATGAGTAGTTTAGATACCTCAAGACTTATTTCTCCTCTTGGATACCATTGGTTCTTTTGGGATGTTACATAAATATGGGCTATCAAATTCATATTTTTTCATTATTTTGGCACTCTGAAACACCAAGTTTCTCATGCGATATAATCAGTATTGGCATAGAAATAGGATGGAGGAGAATTATTTATTTCCGTGTGACTTCAAATTGTAGAGAATATCTAGATTCTTGCGTTCTTATTGGTTCCTCTCTTGATCTAGAGTCCAATATGACATATAGTTTTTCTTTACTTTATGATTATGGGGAATCCTATTGGGTGTCACTATACAAAATAATTGGATTTAACCACATTTTTCTAAATTTCATTCTGTTTATAAGTGTGGATAACACGTTTACCAAAATTTCCTAAAAATATAGGAAAATGGAATGTGGGTAAATTAGATATGTATTGAATAATGGATAATTAGTTGTGTTTTCTAGAAACATTTCCAATTTAAAGAAAATCCATTTACCTATGTTTTGTGAAATGTAGGTAAATGGGCCATCAATTGCATGTGTTTTCTATTTACATTGGAATTTTATTTTTTTTTTGATATTTTTTGTTTCTCTATTTCAATGAATATATATATATAATATACACTCCCTTATCTTGAAACTCATGAGATCACACTCACATGCATCTGTGGTCTCCTATCACTCATGATCTTATGATGCTCTCCCAAATGATGGAACATGTGCTTGCATGAAACATTATCTACTGCTCCTATATCAGATATACATTCTCCCCCTACCAGGCATTTCATCACATGATTTCTACTTCCTTTGACCACACCCCATCTCTAATAAATTAATTGAAATCAACACTCCCAAGATTCGAACTTGGGATGATGTAGAAAGAAGATAATTTCCCAAACCACTTATTTGGGTAGTTCAATATTTTTTTAAACATACACAACTATTATATATTTTTTATATAAACTAATATAAAAATATTGATAAATTTATATATAATTTTTTATATAATATACATTAAATATCTTAATATAAACTTATATATATAATAGTTAATATATTTTGATATATATGAACTAATATATATATATATATATATTTATGAATATAAAATAATATATTTATTTTTTTCTAAATGTGTGTAAATATACATACAAAATTAGTAATTTGTAATATTATTATTGGAATATTCACACACACACATATATTAATATATAAATGTATAATATTTAATATTATTACATATATTTTTAAATTTATTTACCAATATACATTTAACAAATTAATATACATATGTCCGTGTTGATAAAACAATACTTAATAATGTATATATTAGGTACTATATTAATATAAATTTGTTTATATATTAATTAATATGTTAATATTAATATATTAATATATTAATTAATATGTTAAGATACACAAGTAGACTTACCTATATTCCATTTTATTTGAGAACCTAATGGTGTAGGATTATTTGGAGTTGGGAAACTCAAATATTCACTCCCACTATAACCACCATTGGTCATTTCCTATCATGAACAATGTGTTTAGAATTGGAGGTATGGGATGACATTCCCATTAGATGGATATGGTTAAGTGATATCTAGTTCAGTTTGAGGTAAAAATATTATCCTCTCTTTATAGACCCTCATATTGTTCAATGCAAGAACAAGTTATTCTTCCAACACTAATTTTTTGAGAGTTTGAGAGTTTAGTGGAATACTATTATAAAACATTATCAACAATAGAATTTCCACTGATGGAAACCATCTTAAATTATGGGGATGTGAGTTTTTCCTCAGTCGATAAAGATATCTTTTATGGCATTTCATCTTGGAAGTGATGAGACCCAAAAATATCTTCCTTGGTTTGGATTGGTTTCCCTTTTATAGTTTTATATGGTGTTATACAGTTTATTAAATGAATCAAGGTCTACTATTAGTGGTAAATGATCCCCCCTTGGGTGTGGCGAGGAAAGATAAACCTTGAGAAGTGGAATCGAACAAACCATAAGTTGGTAAGAATGATTATATGCACATTAGCTATGGTTGAGAATTATCCTTATATGTGTATAGAGGAATACAATAATACTCTCATAGGGTGACGTATGGTTGTTTTTTAATGGGATGGTGACATATGAATTTGTGTGAAATATAGAGATAACATTCAAGCATTTTTGTATGGGTTTATGGTTTCTTATACTGTGTTCCTAAGATTTTTTTTTTGAAAAACTTGTTTTATCATTTCATGGTGTTTAACTATGATTTTTGATATTTATGGAGTATTTTTCCCTAGTAATTCTGAATATGAAAGTAGAATAATATAAAACCTCTATAAAAGTTGAAGTCTTTATTATAGATGTAATCATAGTGTTAGAAAATTGGAATGGTGATTGACACCTATAAATGGGAATCCCAAGTTCATTTTTTAGAGTATGATCTTGAATATAAATCTTCTAGGTAGTGGTTTCATGATATGATTAAGAGAGAATGCTCACTATCAATCGATGATGGTTCCTCCACAACCTTCCTTTATGTGTGCAAGGCCCATAGTACTAAAGTATATTACGTGGGTTCATAAGATGAGATTAAATCATGTATTAGAGTAGAATATTTTCCCTGAAGGTAAGGACCATTTCATACACATATCTAGGAATATATTAGGTTTTCCCTTTATGTTCATATTAAATAACATGGTGGACTTATTGAGTGAGGACCACCCCAGTTAATTACGATCCTTAGTTTGGTAAGTCTGAGTTGAACTTTTAGATATTTTAATAATATGGAAAACCTGGTTATATAGGGAATAATGTTTTCTATGATGTTTAATGGTTGTTTCCACTCATGTTTTATCAAGTTTTATCCCATGGTTTTGAGCCAACAGAACATAATCAACTCAATGGTAAGGACCATCTAATCAGATTATGGAAGACTGGAGAACCAAGAAGCTATAATATGATTCAAGGTAGTTAAGGAGGCGGGTGTTGTTTCTTAATGAACTCAATATTGGAATTTTTTTATCAAGATACAATAACACAACCATATTTTTTTACTATGGTAGATTTAGTCTTGTTTAGAGATCAAGGTGAAGAGGGAAATTCCTACCTGATTTTTTGTGATAAATTAATTAATAAGAATTATGTCATATTTGTTATTTGAGCTAAATACATTGGTTATAATTATTGTTAGTAGGAGGTAATTAAAAAATGTTAAAAAACCTAATAATGATGATAAACTAAAGCTATTATGGATTTGGTGATGAGACTTTATATCATTTTCAGTGAGAGAGTTTGACGCAAATAGATGGTTCAGATGAATTAGTTATTTGGATTACTTTTTAAAGGTATCTAGTCAAATTATCTTATGAGTGGTAACCTTGGTGGTGAACCAATTCTAGTTGATGTCACTTTTTTCATGGTTTTATATAATTCATGTTTATGTTTTTACTGAAGTTTTGTTCTAATATAAATCTTAGTCGATTACTCTTGTATTGATTTAGAAGATAAAGGAACATGTGGGTATTGTGGAACATGTTTTTATTTAACTACATGGTTGTGAACTAATTAATATCAGAGATTATACATCTGGAGGCGAATCAAGTTCATTTGAGTGTGGATAGTCTTTATATATACGTTTATTATAATATTTTTTAATTTGATACCTCTAGTTGTTTCCTTTTTAGGAATGAAAAGGTTTAAATATGGGGTGGATGTAGGTACCTAGATTTTACTCGGTTGGGACTTGTAGCTCATTTTTGAGTTTCAAAATCTAAAGACCAATAAAGGGGTAAAATATTAAATTTCCCCAATATGATTACCTCATAAATTTTAGTAAGGATTTTCTTAACCTTGATGAATGATGTTGACCCCCATGTTTTCTTTTATTGAATTAATTAGAATTTTTAGTTTTGATTTATTTCAAATATTTATATTTTAATGAAATTTTTATCCTCCAAGTATATAAAGTGATATCTCTTAAATGACCGCTTATATGGGAAATCTGATACCAAGGTTTCATTGGGAATTGGGATTTTCTTATTAGGGTGGTGTAGCTTTAGTTTTCAACCTAGTCCTTGGGGACAAGCCCGTCATGGGTGTGTTATTATATAAATAATTGTGTTATTAATTAAATAATTATAATCTATCAAACCCTAATACCCCTATTTATTCCACCTTTTCCTCTATAATCAAGGTTTTCCATGATAACCCATAAATTAGAGAGGGATATTTGGAGTGTATTAGAGATATAGTTTTGCACATTCTTTGAGGGAATGGGTAGGGATCCTAGTGTGATCCTGGTCTCCAACGAACACTAATCTGATCAAGAGGCAAGACTCATAATTTATAATTTCAGGTTCATTATTCAAGATTCCCATGTCAATTACATAATTAATGTTTTCATTCATGATATATTATTTTTTCCCATATATCCCCACAAGATTAATTTCCCATAATATTTCCCATAAACCCATTATTCACATGATCTTCATCATTGGATGATCCGTTCCCAATGACTATTGGTAACAATAATTCATGAGAAACTCATTATTTTTTATTTAAATTTCCTTCCCCATGTCTTCATGCATTATTAATTATTATTCTCTATGGCTGGTGGTTTGAGTATATTAATCTAGGGTGACTAATGGAAAACCCACGTATGTGTGAACATAAATTTTGTTCATGGAAGTGGAATGCAAGGAAGTGTGACGCTGTGGATGTAATGTCCCTAACCCTAGTAGCCAAGAGCCCATGACTTACTTTATTATAAGTGTAATAGATATAAGATTCAAATTCCTATGGTATAAATATCTTATTAGTATGGAATAACTATATAGATAGATGGTTAAATTTTTACATTGATAATAAAAAAAACAAAAAAAAATTAATTTTTATCCATGAACATATTCAATAATCTATTCTTCATAACCTAGGGAAAAGAAACAATAATAAGGGTAAGCTCAAATGATCAGAAAGGGATAAATAGAGATGAATATTTCATGAATAAATAATAAATGAATCATAAATAATATAGAAATTTATATATAACTAAAATAAATTCGATTGAATAAAAAATGTAATCTTTAGAGGATAAGTAATAATCATTATGGAAATGTAAATGATTGGAACCAAATTACATTTAATTAATAACATGAGTACAAAATGAATCCAAATAAAAAATCATAGTAAAAAAATCATGGATAATAATGGATAAAATCTTAATAAAAGAAATTCTTAATTATTTGATGCCATGATCTTAGGCATTGTAGTACCTTTACTATTAAGACCTTTCACAAGACTATTGAATATTTATGGTCATAGACCCATTAAATTTGGACAACTTTATCATCTCATGAGACTAACGATGAAATGAGGGGCTATCTATAACTGGTCCCCACCCATATTTTCTCATCTAAATCATTCCTAATATATAAAAATGATCAATTTAATTCATGAGTCAATATTCTTTAACAATAAATATCCATATTGAGTAAAATATATAGATTTAGAAATATTTTCCTAGTTAATCAAATAGCATTCATGGTAAACATCTTAAGAAATAATAATTACCATGATATAAGAAATATGGATATTTAATATAATATTCATTTAATGATGATCATAAATAAATCAACAAGAACTATATACACCACATAAAAGTGAATTGGTGCATAATAACAAATAATCCTCAATTTAATATAAATAGAGACCAAATCCTTACCTCAGGACACATTTGGGTTATATGTGATTTAATCACCCTTATAGTGGTTTTACGCATGTTATTAACATACACTAGAATGATATTAAAATTTATGATATCATATATGACCCTCTTATATCATTTTCTCACCCTTTTTTAATGATATTTTTTAATTACCATTGTTTAGGGTGTTAAATACTTCATCTTCTTATGCATGATTTGTCATGTAGGTCCGGGTTATTATGCATTCTATATAGTTACATCATATAAATAATTATATTAAAGTCATAGATATAATATTTATTCATTATATACATTTTTAATCATTCTTGAGTGGTGAACCTGCAAAATGAATCACATCATGTCGTGGAGACGGTAGACTATACGTACACACGAGCGACAATATCATTCCCTTAATGGTGAAAGGGTAATGAAGTATATGTCATATTATTTTTTTACATAATAAAAATAATGTAAAAGTATCACATGTATATCTATTATATCCATCATTTATCCATCAAAGTAAAGTGTTAATAAAAACAAATTACACCAAAGCGTGGAGATGATAAGTTGTACGTACGCACACACATTGCTTTCATTTTTCATAGGATGGATACAAGGTTGAATATGGTTATATTATTATAATAATAAAATATCATCATATATATATCATACTAGTTTTATTACATTATCACTGAAACAATATATTAAGAGTATGTTTAAGACGAAGCGAACTTGAAAGAGTCGATAAAGACAATTACCTCTTCTTTGGTAAAACTACATTAATATCTTCTTAAGGGATATAGGTTTGGTCTCTAGGAAGGACCAAAACCTAAATAAATTAACTATGTTTATAAGATAAATGGATAGATTTTGGTCTATATAAAAGTCTCATGATTGTGAAAGGAAACAAATTAAGCAGTTCCATTTTATAATTGAGGTGAGGGGAACCCTTTGAAATCCAAAAATATTAAATTATAATAAATTAATTTTCTATCCAAATACCACCAAATGGACGTATATTATAATATAAAATTAAACAAAGGTTTACAATAATCAACCAATAATTTTTTTACTTGTTTTGGTATTATTTTAACCTACATTGTTTTGATTGACCTTAGTTAACATATTTTAATTTTAATTGTGCTAATAACTTATTTAATATATTAAATATCATTTATTTGATTGGTTCATTAATAAAATAAATATTGTATTGTCATTGTTTAATTATTTAAGGTATTATTTCTTCAGTGAAAATTTTAAATAAAAAACCATGATGTAGATAAATATTTTATATTTAATAATAACATACATACTTTAAGATATTTTCTAATTTAAACCATATAATAAATAATATAGTTTTTAAAAACATGGATGTGATATCTTTGTTTTTTCTTTAAATAAAATATTATAAATATCATAACCCCCTCAAAATTTTTCAAGAAATCATAAATTAATTTATATAAATATGAAAAGTTTATTATGTTTATAATGGATACTTATATTAGTTTATAACCCACATTTCTTCCCATGTGGATACATAAGAGATATTTATGACAAAAATGTTACATTTTTTGACTTTATTTAATTTTAATAATATTAAAGTAATTTTCGTGGAAAAGTATCCATTAAATAAATAATATTATACACTTATGCATTATTGTTCTAATATAAATAATACAATAAAACTTGGGAATTTTTTAGCCTAATTTTATAATCCTTATTATATTATTTTTACACAAAATTACCCGATTTACCCTTAATTGTGGTAATAAAAAATAACAAATGTTTCTATTAATATTGAAAAATAAAAGGATCCTATTTAATAAATTTGGAAATTAGGACCCAAAATATGGAACACCTTATTAAAAATTCAAAACACAGAAGTGTCATACTTTATTTTCAAATTAATTTGACAGAATGCAACTAAAAACAATTTTCTTGAAAATGCATTTTTAAGCCAAAAAAATTACTTATACCATAATACGGTATACTAATGACTAAATTTATATATATTAAATTATTTTTAACTAAATATTATTTAATTTACATTAATTTGAAATTCAAATCAGAAATATACCTTTAATATAATGAAATTGAATATTTTATAAAAATTATTATTTTTCACTATTTACAAGAAAATAAATATTTTCAAAAAAATACCAAAAAATATCCATAAGATAATTTTGTCATTAAACTTTTAAAAATTGAGTTTATTTTGTTCAATAGAATTTATAAAATTTTCCAGGTTTATTTTTAAAACAAGTTCTCTATTAAAAGGCGTTAAAATTGCATTTAGAAAAATATAGGCTTCTAATGCATAAAATTAGATTAATTCTTATATTATGCCTATAAAATATTTTGGATGAATTAAAAAATATTTTATTGAATATATAATATATAAATTTATTAGTTAATTTAATACTATTCATTCCCACCAATTTAATGGCTATGTTATAAGAATAATAACATTTCATTTTTTGTTTAAGCTGTCTGCAATGTAACCCATCAAAGATATTAAACTTATTTAATGACAAAAATATTGTAAAATATTTGGGTGATACATTCTCACCTCATTCAATAAATTTTTTCATCGAAATTTAAATTTCAACACAAAATATCAATGGTTTATACTTGAAAATTTCTTTATGGGAAACCTGCATTCTAAATAGGATTGACAAAACATCCTCTTCACAAGAGGGAAATGGAAATGGGAAGGTCATCAAAAAATTATGAATTCAAATAGTATAAAATTATTGAAGAGTAAAAACATGGACATGAAAGAGAAATATAACTATCATTTTTTGATGGGGAGTCATAGAAAATTGGGCCGTAAGAAAGTTATCTACCACAAAGCCATAAATTTGTAATGGGTTAAAAGACCATTGATTTCAGAGCATGAAAAGTAGACATATATCATTTTGTTAAAAAATATTTTTTCTTGAGTTGGGGGATTATTTTAAAATTCATATAATAAAATGATAAAATATACATAATTTATTTCTTTTCAGGTCATAAGAATAATCTCATCCTCTAGTTGTGCCTCGATTTTATGTCAATAAAGGGATATTGAAGATGAATTTATAAAGAAATTTAATGAATGATAAGGTCTAAAGTAATTCCTTCATATATTAAATGTTTAATAAAACAAAAAATATATCATATAATATCCAATGTATAATAATTTAAAATCAAACAATAATATTCCATATTCAAATTAAGATTCATCCAAAAATAAATTTTTCTAAGTTCAGAGTCTACAAATTTATAAATATAGTCACTAAATTTCAAAAATTATCTAAATAGTAGATTTTCACCAAAAAACATAATATAGATACTTTTTTGATAGAATAGATATATGAATAACTTGGTCACACTTAAACCTTAATGAAAACTTGCATTCATTTTATATTATAATCTCTATAATGTTTATTAAATCCAAACAAGTAGTAATCCTATCAAAGATAACAAAAACAATAAAATAACTCTCCACTTTTATAGTCCCCAATACTAACATATTATTATTATTATTATTATATCAACATAAATCATATATTAAGTGTTATATTCCCTCCATCCCGTGTTTTACACAAAGTTTGACTTGTCACTATCTAACTTTCCTTGGTACTATTCAACACATGCTTTCAAATCCTTAAGGAAAAATAATAGCAAGTCAATACTTATATATTACATAATTTTTGTAAATATTATATCATGGATAAAATAATCAAATGAAATAATTCATGAATCCAAACACAATCATATTAATAATCCCCCATTGTTCTTGGTAGTAATATAAGTTTGACTATGATCCGTTAGCCACTTTCAGGGTATATTCATTTTATACCTGAGATATTTCTTTGTGTAGTGTCCCATATCATTGAAATTGAATAATTTTACATTGGAAAAAAATTCTTAGCCTTGAAATCAGAAGCACAGTGGACTTTCTATTCACACTTATAGAAAACTAAAATTCATTTTTTACAAGTACCAGTGTGTTTCCTTCCAGAATTATCAAATATGGGAAAATAATTATTTCTCTTCTTTCCTTTATCTATAATTTCCCCAACATTCCTACTATTCTCATAATTTCTTATGAATAAAATATATTTATAAAATTATTTATCTATGTAATTAGAACAGGATATTATGTCATTGTATGATGAGAATGTTTGGGAGATTAGTTCTTTTCGAAAGATTGGATTAAGACCATAAAATATATGAAACTTCTTACACTTTGGATCACTTACTTCGATGAGGTTTCCATTTATTATATTAGGTGACCTTTAAAAATGATTATGTGCACTATAATAGACCATTTCATTTTGAAAAATAATGTATAATCCCAAAAGTAGTGAAATTATTATCATAAATTCAAAAACATTATGCATAAAGAATCTCATAATCATAAACCTAGTTTATTTTAGATGTTATTCTACATTTATCATCAAATTATATAATAGGCTTTTTGATGGATAATGTATGTTTTCAGAAATCTATTGTCTATGTTTTCTATTAAATTTACTCAGATATCAACTGCAAAGATCCCGACCCCTGTAGCCCAAAGCTGGTTTCTTAATTTACTGCATTGACAATAGATAAAATATTCAAATCCCGAAGGACTTATTATTTTAGTAGTATTAAAAAACTATATACATATATAGAAACCTTTTTACATTGGAAATAAAAGAAAACAATAGAAATTAATTTCCATCCATGAACTTATCTAAATACATATTCTTCATAACCTAGGGAAAGAAAACCAAAATAATGGTGAACTCAAATGCTCAGTATGGGTTAAATATAGTATAATCATTCATGAATCAATAATAAATGTATCATAAACACAATGTAAAGGCATATATAATAGGAATACATTCAGTTTAGTTAACAAATTTTCAATCATGAGAGGATAATGTGTAATCATTATGGAAATTTAAATAATTAGAAATAAATTCGATTTAATCAATAACTTGAGAACAATCTTAATATAAGGATAATATAATAGAGAAAATCTCATGGATAATAATGAATATAATATTAATCAATGAAATTATTAATGATTGGATTTCATGATCCCAGGAATCATGGTACCTTTACCATCAAGACCTTTTACAAGATATTTTAATCTTTATAGGTAGAAAACCATTTAATTTCGCCAAGTTTTTCATTTCATGATACTTATAATTAATTTAGGGGCTATATATAAATTAGACCCACCCATCTCTACACATTGAAATAATTACTGACATATATAAGTGATTTATTTAATTCATGAATCAATATTAATTATCAAAAAATATCCGTATTGAGTAAAAGATAAAGATTTAACATTATTTCCCCAGTTAATCAAATAAAATTAATGGTAAATGAGATAGGAAATAATCATATCCATGATCCAATAAATACATATATTTAATGTAATATTCAAATAATTATGATCATAAACAAATCAATGGGAATTGTATACACCACAAAAAAGTGAATTGGTGAATAATATCAAATATGTCCCAATGGAGTATAAATTGAGGTGAAATCCTTACCTCACACTTATTTTTGATTGTATGTGATTTAATATTCTGTATATTGGTTTTCAAATTATTATTAACTAATAAAGAAATCATATTCATATTTAATATTTCATATATTATTCCTTTAAATTGTTTTATCACCTATTTGTTAACGATACTTCATTGTTATACTTGTTTTGAGTATTAACTTCTTCATTTTCCTAAGCATATTTTATTGTGTAGGTTTTGGTTATTGTGAATAGGATATCGTTACATCATCTCCACAATTATATTAAGTTTATAGGTATAATATTTAATCATTATATAGGTTTTTAAATCATTTTTGAATGGATATCATGGAATATAAATCACATCGCATCATGGATATGATAGACCGTATGTACGCTTGAGCGATGATATAATTTCCTTAACAGTGAAAGGGTAAAGGAGTGGATGGTATATGATTTTTTTCCACAATCATTATAATTTCATAATTATCATATATATCTAAAATATCCATAATCATAACTATCATTTCAAATTTGTTCTGAAAAAATTACACCATGACATGGAGACACTATGTCGTATGTACACATGAGTGGTGATTTCATTTTTCATACAAATAGATAAAAGGTGGAATATGGTTTCAACATAATCATAATATCATATAATTAAATAGATGATATTATATTTATTACACTATTAGGAAAACAACACATGATGTGTAAGTGGATGAAGAAGAATACATGAAAGTACTGATAAATATGATTACATTTTTTCAGAGAATATCATCTAATTTCTCCTTAAGGGAACTAGGTTTTGAAATTTTTAAGGAACATAACCTTAAGAGGAAAAATAAGGATTTTTAGAAGATAAATGGACAGATTTTATTCAGAACTCACCATTTATAATTTAGGTTGGGGGAACCCTTGGAAATCCTCAAAGTATTAAATTATAATAAATTAATTTTCTGTCAGTATACCACCAAATGGCCATGGATTTGAATATAAGATGGTTGAAGGTTGTAATATCATAATAAAATATATTTTTTACATGTTTTTATTTAATGTTAAACACTATCATTTTTATTGACCTTAATTAACCTATTTTAATTTTAATTATCATACTAATTTTTTTCATTAAAAGGTGGTAATTTTTACATATAAAATGTAAATTGGACAATAAATGAATTATTTATGAAATTTTAGACCAAAAAAGTAATAAATTTTTTATTTTTAAAGATTATTTTATGATTTATAAATAATTTAATAAAATATTATTCTAATAAAATATTGTTAGTGTTAATTTTGACTATATTCATTACTTTGACCTTAGTAAAAACAAAAAATAATATAAATTCAAACGAAAACATTTAATACACCAATAATATATCATAAATAATCTATAAAACTCATGGATAATATTATTTAATTAAAATAATATTAATTTTAATATTTTTAATAATATTTATTTTATTGTTTCATTAATAAAATAATTACTGCATCATCGTTGTATAGTTATTTGAGGTAATTATTTTTTTCACTGAAAATTGAAAATAAAATACCATGATGTAGATAACTACTTTATATTTCAAAATAATATCCATAGTTGAATATGACTTCTAAATAACACCATATTAATAATAATATAGTTATTAAACTTATGAATGTGACATCTTTGTTTTTTCTTTAAATAAAATATTATAAATATCATAACCTCATCCAAATGATCCCAAAAGACATAAATAAATTTATATCCTAAAAATAAACTTATTAAGTTACAAATGGATAATTATATTTGTTTATTACCCACTTTTTTCACATTTGGATACATAAGACATATTTAAGACAAAGAAAGTGGCATTTATTTTGACTTTCTTTGATTTTAATAATATAAATGCCATTTTCATGAAAAAGTTTCCATTAAATAACTAAAATAAGACAATTATGTTTTAAAGGTAAAATATAAATCTTCTAATAAAATTTTGGAATGTTTACCGTAATTTTATAATCCTTATCATTTTATTTTTACCATAAATGAACTTATTTACCCTTAACCGCAGTAATAAAAATTACCAAAGTTACTATTCATATTGACCAATAAAAGGAAACTATTTACTAAATTTGTACCTTATGATTCCAAATATGGAATCCATTTTTAAAAATTCAAAACACATAAGTGGCATAATTTAATTGAATATTAAACTGAAAAAATTCCACTAAAACAATTTTATTGAAGATGAGTTTTAAGTCTGAAAATGTACTTATAGAAAAATAACGTATAATAGTGATTAAAATTAAATAAATTTTATTATTTATTACTAAATATTATTTAATTTACATTAATAGAAAATTAAAATTTTAAATACACCTTTAATATAATGAAATTGACAGTTCTATAAAAATTGATATTTTTCATTACTCATTTGAAAATAAATATTTTCAGCAAAAAACCCAAATTTATCACTAATTTAATTTTGACATTATGTTTTTTAAAATGATATTTATTTTTTTTAATTTTTTTTAAGTTTAAAAATTTAGTTTTAAAATAATTTTTCCATTAAAAGGTAGTAGAACAGCCATTAGAAAAATATGACATTTTATGCATAAAATTGGATTTATTCTTATCTTGTGACTATAAAAATATTTGGATGAATATAAAAATATTTTATTGAATATATAATATATAAATTTTATAATGTGGTTTATACTATTAATTTATTTCAATTTAATGGCAAGGTTATAACAATAATAATATTTCATTGGTTGTTCAGGCTTGGTGAAACATAAGCCATCAAATATATTGAATTTATTTAAGGAGAGGCTTACCATAAAATTATGGGGTGTTATAATGGTTTGGATTCATAGAAATGAAATGGTAGATGATAGTTTATTATAAAACATGCAATGTTATTTTTTCAAAGGGAAACATAATATAAGGTGTCAGGTATGCACATTAATGGATTCTAAATAGGTTTTCTTATAAAGAAATTTGAGAAAATTGTCCTCATAGGTGATGGAGTTGTAGATGAGGCCCTTAGTTGTGATATGTTTATAATCAAAGGAAAAAAACTATGGAAAATACTTTGATATCGACATGGATATTGAGTTTTAGAATTACTCCTATAAGGAATGTATTTTATATCTACATGATGTGTACATTTCTATATGTGAAGTCTAGTGTTTATATGAGAGAAAAGTATTACATGGAGTGTAAATAAGAATTACATGTCTTGTATGGTTTTTTAGTGACTATGATTTAGTTTTAAAATCATCAAATATAACACAATGTTTATTCTAGAAGTATGTATTGTGTTGTTCTAGCCAAGTCAACATGGTATGCATCTGATGACACATGATTCTAGTACATGGAATTTATGTGCACCCTATGGAAGATTTGACATGGAATATAATAGCGTATAAGACCATCTATCACATGGTGTGTATGGAAACTCCATGCTCAATTTCAAATGAAATGAAATAGAGTACACACCTAGGAAATCTGTGAGACCAACACATTGTGTACTTAAAATCCCAAACCATATAATCGAATGGTACATGGTTTGATGGTAATATTACAAACCTAGATGTACTATAAGACATGAAAAAAAATTATATTCCATATATTGTATATTTATTATTTATTTTGATGTCATCTTAAGAAGGTGTATAAATTAGATAAATAAATAATCTGTTGAAATCATTTTCCAACATAGAATGTGATCATATAACACTCTTGGACATTATTTAACATTTTTGAGGTGTCATTGATATTTCTATTATTTTAGTTCTTCATAGGTGATGAATGGGATCAGGTTATATGATTAGAGTTAACATCAGTCTAGGTAGTATCCCATAGATGTTTTGATGATAGGGAATGGGTCCCTCGAAAACTTATTAGAGTTTAGTACTCTTACCCATATCTGAGTAATGGGTCATCCAAATTGGGTTTGGGTTCTATAACCTTTTGTACCCCACAAGGTTCAAGTAACTTTTAAAATTATTAGGGATTGATACTCCCCCACAAACATAGGGTATGATTCTTATATACATATAAGTACTTAATTATTGATATTCTTTAGTCATCATGGTGTGGGTCCACCATAATGACCCGTTACTCCATCGATCAACACAAACCATCAGTGAGAATCGGGCCACATAATACAAACTATTTGAGGGGCATGGGGTTTCCCATGTCTAGATAGTTATGGAAGTTGAGGTTAGTACTCCCTTTGTCTATACCCATTGAGGGATATTATGTGTGTTTTGCAAACATGATTCTATAATATTAATATAGTAATTGAAGATGATAACATAGGATACTCCCTTGAATGACATGTTTAGCTCGTATTGGTGTAGGGACTCCAATATAGTTTGAAGTATAAACATGTAAGTTTAAATTTTTAAGTAGTTCAGATACTTCAACCCTTATGAAACCACATGAAAACCATGATTTCCTTTGGGATGTAATATATATTTGGAAAACTGAATTTAGTATTTTTAAACCTATTGATAATCTGAGAAACCTATGTTTTGAATGTGATACAATCCTTAATGTAATAGATATGGGAATAATGGTAATTTCCTATGTCCCTAAAACTTTTGGTTTAGAGAATATCCAGATTATTTCCTTCATTTCGGCTCCTCAAATGTTCAGAAGTCTAAGATAACCTGTTTTTTTGTATTTTATTTGTATATTCAAGTGTTCTTATGGAGTATGTTTATATTCAATCCTACATGGGATTCATGCACAACTTGTTCTAATTTTTGTTTTCAGATGATGCACAATTTAGAGAAGATATTAGTGGAAATAAAGCTAATATGGAATTTTCAGAGTTAATATTTTATAGAATTAAAAGGTATATAATGAATATGGTTAATCATAGAGAATGGTCTTGATGTTCATGAAGCTTGTAGGTGTATTCCCTTTGTTTGATTCTATGGTACCCAGTGTTGTGGGGTTTTGTATAGGAATTTATCGCTTTTGATTGCCTATGTAGAATTGTTCACATTAGATGATATATCTACCAAGCACTGTATATAGATCAATGTTTCCATTAAACATATAGAATGTATTTATAGTTACTTTTAATACTAGATATGTATATATATATTACAGGTTGTTATAAACTATCCCCTCAAATATTTTCTGATGTTCTTATATAGTTCTCGTTGTTAAAACCTGGCTTATTGAAGGTGGGTTTGATGCGGGGTACTCGACTTACCATCGACTTAGGTTGTGTCCTGGTGGGTTGACATGCCATTGAATGTCCACCTATGTCCATTGTATCTAATTTCTATGCACTTTATACATTGATATTACATATGAGTCTTTAAAAGGCTCTAAACACTAAGATACATCTACACACCACATATCATCGTCAAACTAATGGTTTCTCTAGAAGGATTATATAAATATTAGAGGACATGTTGAGGTCAATTAGTGTAACTACCAAGGAACTTGGGACTAGCATCTTCCAAAAGTGTAATTTTTATACAACAATAACATTCATTCAATAATTCAAATGGAAATTTATGATACATTGTATGTTAAATAATTTCATACTCTTGTAGGGATGATGTTTGAAGAAAGGAGTTAGTTTTTCTAGAAATAATCCAGGAGACAAATGAGATAGTTCACAACACTAAGAATCATATCAATACTGGTCAAAGAAGATTTAAAATATATGATGATTATTGGATGAATGACTTGAATGTAAAGTAAGATATCATGAATTTTTTAATATTTCTCAATGAAATATAATTATATGGTTTAGTAAGAAAGAGACTCTATGTCCAAGGTATATTGTAAATTTTGAGATTTTGGAAAGAACTAGAGTTATAGAATATTTTTTATATATATCACCCAAACTCTCTAATGTGGTCTACATATTCCATATGTTAATGTTAAATAAGTACACTTCTTATCCAATGCATGTAATCACCATCCATGGTACTAAGAGCAATCCTAACTTTTCCTACATTAAAGTTCTTATTAAAATTATTGATACTATAGAGAAAGTGCTAGAGAATAAAGAAAAATGATTGGTGAAAGTTATTTAAAGGAATCGAAAATAGGAGGAATCAATTTTAGAGATAGATGAGGCTATGATGGATAATTACAATATGTGTTTCCAAGATTTATGTATTTTAGTAATTTAACGAATGAAATTATTTAACAGGGGATGATGTAAGGATCATGTGTAACACCCAAGCTTCAATTATTATAAGTAAACATTCTATTTCAATAAAAATATCACACAATAAACATTTTCAAATTTCATGGTATAAAAATTCGAATTTTATTGGACGAATATTGATTTTTAACATACTTGGTCAAAATAACCGCAGAATTAAAATTTGAAATTTTCTATTAGAAATTATCTTTTATGAATAATTAAGAATGTAGTATTTAACTATCCCTAATTTTATTTATAATAATAATTTTTAAAATTTAGAATAAATAATTTATTTAAAATCAATTTAATATAAATAACGATAATATCATTTGGAGGTAAAAATGGAATTTTTTTTGGAAAACTATTTTTTAAAAAGTGTAATGTATTTAAATTTTAATTAATTAAAATAATATTTAATGAAGAATGATTTAAATTAAATGTATATATTATATATCTTAATATATAAATTTAAATTCATATAATGATGATGATTATTTATATAGTTAATATAAGATCATCCTATGCTTGGAAAATGCATTTCATGAAAAATAGTTTTTTGACACTTTTTATGGGTTTATTTTTTAAATTAAATTCTTCCACATATGTGAATTAAATTTTATAAAATGGATTAAATATTATGAATAAAAATAGTAAAAATAATTTAATAACTTCATCTTCTTTTTCATAATTAATAGAAAAACGAGTAAAAATTAATTGCCATGCCTAAGGTTTAAATATGTTTACATTGTAAAAATGAACTAAACACATGATGAAATTCCATTGTTTTGTTAGAATTAGACCTTATAATTTTCATCTTATAATATGACAAATTTTGGAGCCATTTTCCATGAAAGTGACTAGGAATTATTGAAAATCTTTGAAAAATTACAAGTGTACCACTCACCTCAATTATAAAGGGTCACCTTCTCCCCTCACTTCTCTGCACCTCTTAAGCCATTTCTCTCGACCAACCAAAAATATATATCATTAAAATCATTATACACTTCATATAGGTCATTTTATTCAAAATATACAAACCTTAGGGCCGGTAATAAGAGATCCAAAGGTGTTTTTTCTATGAAAATGTAATCTTGATCACCAAGCCATTTCTATTCACTTATTATTTTACAACCCTTAATTATTTTTTAAAAATTACAATACAATAACACTAATATATCCCATATAATTAGATGTTATTATTTTTATGACATAATATTTATCTATTTTCTTATCCATCAAATGGGAAATAAAACCATAACTCATGTATACGACGGAGTACCACATCACGAACCGATACAATTTATTTTCCATCATCAAATCACATGGATAGTCATAATAATGAAAATAATGAATATATATGATACTTATGAAATTATATTTATTATTTAATATTAATATTACATCGAACTACTTACCATTTCACCCGTTAAGGAAATGATAATGTATCTAATACAAACATATGACCTACCTTCTCTACAAAGAAATGCGATTCATTTTCCATGTCCAAATTTCAAGAATGATTATAAAACGTTATATAGTGAAAAATAATGATATTTATCTCATTTATATCATTATTTATATTATTTATCTATATCTTATTCACAATAATCATAACTTTCTTGATAAAACATGCATGAGAAAATGATGTAGTTAACACCCGAAATAATGGTAATAATGAAAAATTATTAACAAAAAGGGAATAAGGTATTATAAGAGGATAATATATGATATTATAAATAAAAATATAGTGATTATATAAATTAAAAATAATATTTGAAAAAATTATACAAGAGGTTAAATCAAATTGAACTAAATATAAGCATGAGGTAAGGGATTTCATCTCAATTTCAATTCCCTTGAGATATATTTGATATTATGAATCTATTCAGTTTCATGTGGTATATATACTAAAAATTTCATACTATTAAGAATATTTCTAGATATTTTACACTAAAAATTATTCTTTCCTGGATTGAATGCCTTCAGATGAGAGATCACATTCACCTGGATGTCACTCATGTCTACAGAGAGGCCAACCAGGTTGTAGATGCTCTGTTAAAGAGGGAAATTTTGGGTGCCTCCTTGGGATGGAATTTTGTTGGTCCCAAGTTTTGTTCTATTTTTTTATTTGGATGCACAAGGTAATTTTCATTCTTGTCTTTGTAAATCCCATGTTATGACACTTTCTCTATTTTTTAATAAACTTTTTTAGGAACGGGCTCGTATGAATCCAAAACCTATTTGAATTATAATAATTTTTTGATATATTTTACATTAATACTAATTTATTCATGATTATTAATGTTTCATTTCAAGTTCATTCTTTCAATGGATTACAATTTAAACGTTACAAAAGTTTTAAGTATTTATTTTTCAATACTATTTTTTGGGGTTTTCTGAATTTTAATTTAAGGAATATTACAATTCATATTTATCAAAATCAATATTTTTTATTATATTATAGATATTTAAGGGGTTTACTTATTTTATTCCAACATATCCTCTCTTTTTAACTAGAATCACATAATGAAATTTACAAATGAAAAACTAATCTTATTTCTATTTTAATCAAATGTATTTTTCTTCCATGTCAGTATTTTTATAAACTGTTTTACAATAGTTTTTTTATTTCACAAATGAATTATTATTGATTTTTAGTATATCCTTTAATATTTAATATCTATTAATGTAATATATCAATTTTTTATAAGGGTCATTTTTGACTTTCTTTACAATTTTTTTGAAAGGAATTTTTTTAATGTATATAATATTAAGGTAATTCCGCACCACTATATACATTTTATAATCTTTACCTTATTATACCTTTTTTAAATGGTTTTACAGAGAAAAATATCTAATTAATTATTAATTTTATATTTTAGTTTTTTTTCAACATATAATATTTAATTAAAAAACATATATTCTCAATGAACTGATGGACATCTATTATATCTTATTAATTTTAGGGTCATTAACTTCCTCTTGAAACATTCACTTAATTAAGATAATTGGAAATTAAATTTATCTTAAATATACATGTTATTTTTATCACAGATATGATTATTTTCAAAAATTTATTCTATTTTTACATAAGATATTTTTCAATGATTGTAAATTGATTGAATAGGGAAAATCATGAAAAATCTGTATTTTTTACTCATTGAAAATATTTTTGGATAATGGCTATTTTCTATGAATTGAATTGATCATTAAATACATGTGGAATTCATTTGAAATACAGTGATGTGTGGTGACTATTTATAGATATCCCCTTAATGAATTGATAGTCTCATGGGAAGGATCACTTGGCCAAATTTAATGAGATTTTAGTGTATATATACACATCTATTAAAATATTTTGGTATAAGTAATTGATGGTATACATATATCTTGATGTTTGAATCCTTGATGTGAAATATTATTTATTTAATTCATTTATAATTTATTTATTATTATCTATGGTATTATTGCATTGATATTTTCCAGGGATGCATTTGATGTTCAACCTATTGATTAAATGGCATGAATTTTTAGTTATTTATCTATCCATTTTGATTATGACTTAATTAATCCCAATAACTTCAACTGTACATAACCCTAACTGAGAATTTGATGCCACCCTTATTTTTCCCTTTCCCCATGTTATGAAGAATAAATACTTGAATGAGTATCAAGGATTTAGGACATTTATTTATTTATGTTTTATATTTTATTCCCAATGTAAAATGGGTATCATGTATGAATATATAACTCTCAGACTACTAAACCGGACGATCCTTTAAGGTTGAATTCCTTGTATATATTCTAATCTAATAATTTTATGACCGTCTTTGGGTTACTAGAGTTTTCATTATTACACCAAGATTCGAATATTAATATTTTATTATAACAATTAATCTTTTATTTTAACATTATGGTACACAACAGTTAAAAAGCTATAATCAGTTGAAAAACTATGAATAGTAATTTATATAATTATATATGAATAATAAATACACTCCATGAAATTTAAAATAATACAATGGAATAATAAATACAGGTAAATAAAAAAACAAGAAGTTTACATTTTGGTGCATTTCCATCCCTTAGAACTATTAAAGACATGAACAATACTATAAAAAATAAACAAAATATTAGAAATTATATTGGTTGATTATAAATTATTTTCAAATAACCTTGAGGGTAAGTTTAGTGAATGAATAATGATTGAAATGAGAGGTATTTTTTAGTTTTTAAAAATTATATAACTGATGGAATATGATCTTTGGAATAGTAACTTGCATATTGGAAAACTAACATGGCTAGTGAAATAGTAAAAATAAGCATTTTCATAACTGATGAATTAAACTTCAAAATAATGTTTTCCATCATTTAATTAGATAAATATATCTATCATATCATCATGTAATAATTTATATATCAATTTATCAAAAAGTAAGTAAAATGATGCTTATTTTTGTATATCATGTTCTATATTATTAAATAAAACAAAAATTTTTATACTATAATTAAAAATAAAAAAATAATAGATATTTTTCAAAAATTATTCCAATTTTTGAATCATCATATAAAATTTGGTAAGGTTTAATTTTTTATAATTTAATTTTTTATATTGAAAAAACACTTTTTGGGGTTTAGTGGGAACCATCCCAAAAATCACAAGACAATTATTCTCTATTATAAGGAATAAAATCAACCCAAATTCAAAATATAATAAAAAACACTCCACTATTTATATCTTTAATAAAAAATTAAATGATTCAAAATCATTCTTTAACAAAACCATAAGTATCATAAATCCAAGTCACTCAGTCATTACTGTGAAACACATTGTAATCACATTATGAGTATATGCTACTATCTTTTAATATACCAAAAAATGATACATCTAACCATTAATCTATAGAATAATCTAGATAAAAGAACAACACCATTTAACCTTCCAAAGAAACAACCCCATGAAAACAATTCTATAACCAGACAAAGTCACAACATAGAGTTATATAAAGAGTTCCTTAAAACAACAATTAAAAAAATAAGTAGTAGTATTTTTTAAGACCAAAAGTTATATAAAAAAGATAAATAGAGATAAATTAACTAAAGAACATCAACACACATTGAAAATATATTTCTCATAGGGGACACTTCGATATTTCAAAGATAAATACTTTAATTTTATGTTTGGGAAAGTCTGATTACTTTATTAAATCATGAGAGATATTAAATCCAAAACTATATGGTAGTCCTAACTAGGTAAATAGTCCCTCTCTAATTCCAAAATTATATCATCATGATGAGATTGAATCCTTTACTTAAATTCATCACTGAATCCCTTGGGGATTTTTTTTATTCAATTTGATGTTTTCCTTCGATGAATGGTCAATAATTATGTTTTTAGATTTATTAATTTATTCTAAAAAATCCCTAACAAACTTATTGTATATACTTTTAATAATTTTATAGTATTTAGTGAAGTATGAAATGTCACCAAGGTCCTATTCCCCCATGAACATTAACTTGGAGACATGCTAATTCATTAATGCTTCATAGAACTCTGGAGGAGGAAAATTCAGAGTAGGATGACCCTGATTATCCTCAATCACATTATTTTTCTGATTTTTTCTTGAATATTTTAAGCTTATCCCCTTATAAATATCAATTTTACTTATTCATCTCATCATTATAGGCTTAGGTGGATTGAAATAGCCTAAAACATTCTAACCTTATTCCTTGGAGACAAAGTGAAATGACTCAAAGTGATAATTCCCTTTTACTATTATCTAGATTTTTTTGAATGTAATCATCAACATGAATCCCATCGTCTTATTCAGATGAATTCTGTAAGTTGTAATATTCTTCCTTATCAGATTCAGAGAGATCATCTTTACCATCAACTAGTGTATTTTCTAATATTTTTTCATGCATCATGACTAAAGGGGACTCTATGTAATACAAGAAGATTACATTAATCACTCTAGAAACATTATCTAGTTTATTCTTCTCTTTATTTCACATGGATTATTTCAAACCTTATTACACTATTTTATTTTTAATGTTTTCCCATGAAGTAAAACTCTTTTTGTAGATAAATACTGATGGTTAGATTTTCTTCAAGTGGAACACCATCTATATTTCTACATACCTATATAGGCTCAAACTATATTAGCTGGATGATAAAATCCTTTAGTTAATGATTGATAGAATCTTATCCAGCCTTACTAACTGTGTGTTATTAGGATCCTCATCAACATAATATTGATAGACACTAGAAAAAGAAGGTTTTAATCTTTCCATGATAGTAGACTCTATATCACCTTCTTATATAGAGACAAATTACACCTCTTGTGGTTGACTCTATTGGGTATAAACCCGTCTTATTGTGAAAACCTAGAGAAATAGGTTGAGGGGAAATCAACACATGGTGAAGAATTTCTCACAATATCCTCCTTTGTAAAATCCTTAGTCACACATGGAGGATAAAATCTATCTTCCTCCATTGATTTTTTGATAAATCTAGAGGAATGAAATTACTTATATAACTCTCATTGAGTATCCTCCTTTCATATTATCTTGGGATTTACACTTTTCCCTCCCATCAAACTAGACCCACCGGTGCTATCTACCATCAATACTAAGATGGTTAAATTTTTTGAATCTCTATGAGGCATAACTTCCATCAGAGCCTTGATTTGGGAATATTCCGTCCTTGCTTTATTCTCCTCGCCTTGATGATTACTAGATTTTGATCACTTGTGGAATTTTTTCTAATACATCCCTAAAAAACATAGTCTCCAGCATTTGGTACATACACAGTTAGTTATCTAAATGAAAACTATCCCTATAAAGAAAGCCATATGATCTCTAGGAGAGGTTTATAAATTTCAACCTTGGCATGGATCCATGAATTGACTGGGCGTTTGAATGAGAGTGGTATAGAATTAGAACATAAAAAATTCCTCAATGTTTTTCCAAGAAGTTTCAAAATTAAAGGATTTTAGAATGATAGATAAAGATGTCAAAATCTGGCCTAGATAACATAAATCTACCAATCCTTGAGAAATGAAATATCGAATAATCACTTCAATAACTTGATTTGAGTAAAATGGAAGTATCAAGAAAATTGAGAACGTGCCAATGAAAAATTATCATCATCTTGGGGTTGAATTATCATATGTTGAGAATCTATGATAATAAACACCACATGACTTCACGATTTCCAATATGAGTTAACATGGATCTAAAATCAATATCTGAAGATTGAAATCATCCAATACTATCCACCAAATAAAGATGGAGTAATTTTAAGTCTTCAACAAACTCATACCAAGATACCTCAATCATTTTTTCATCCTCAATTAGTAGATTAGATCATGGAACAATCTTGATACCAGTGAAATAGGGAATAAGATACACTTTATCTTATGTTAGACCTTCCCAATATCATATGGTAAGGGTCACATCATCAAATATTAATTTTCTTTGGAATCAACATCATCATTGATATACAAGATCTCTCGCTAGCTAGGATAGGGCTCAAGGGTGATGTTTTTTTATTTTTCAAAATAGTTTAATATATAGGTGAATAGTGAAATCTGATATTTTTCATTATAAGTAAAACATATAATTAGTTACATTCTTGATAATTTTTAAAACATTTAATCTACCTCAGATAGAAATATTAATATACATATTCATAAGAATCAAGACTATTCATAGCCTTGATAAATAAATCAATATTTTATTCAATAACACTTTTCACCCACTCTTGTAAATACCACCTAACTTATCACCACAACTTAATATTATTTGATTTAAAAATTTATGTTAAATGATCCACCTAATATCTATTATCCATGTTTTTGAGGCCTTTTTTTTCAAAAAATACCCTTCATTAAATCCTATATAGTATACCAAATTAGGACTTCCTCAGGAAGAGGTTAATTATCCTAAACCCAACTATTTTAATTTTTATATACATATAACCCATCTTAATATCTTATATAAATCATGAAATATTTAAATTGATATTGTAAGTGTACTAATATGTTATTATATTAATATAGTAAATATTATGCTTCCCCCTCTCATTTAATTATAAAATGAATACATCACATGTACTAGGGATAATTCACCACCTTCACGGGTGATATATTTTATTTTTCACCAGTTACCCCATGGATAGTTTTAATATGTTATTCGTGTACAACAATTTTATAAATTAATAAATTAAAATAATATTAATAATCAATGATTTTAATTTTAAAATTATAACTTTATCATAATATATTTTTTATTTTAAAAAAACATCGATTCATGGATGACATAACCGCCTATAAAGATGTTATTTTTAAAAACTATTAACACCTTCATGGATGGTTAAAATAAATAATTTTGTGGTGAAATATAAAATTAATAATCATATTAAATTATATTTTATAATATATAATGGGTTATAATAAAAAAACTAAACTGAAAAGATGAAATTCATTATGACCGGTAAAACCACATGAAAGATCATACCATTATACTCTAACATTTATATCAATGAAGAATTATTATGATGAAACTATATTGGATACACATAATAATTTTAAATAATAGAAATAAATTAAATCCATATAAATACATATTGATTGATTTTGGAACCAATTGGAAAAGACCATAAACCATTACCTTTATTCCAAAGCGATATTGGAATCGTGGACCGAACAATCCCAAATGGATCCACTAGAAAAGAAGCTAATAAAAAATAGAATATAGTAAAAATGTTTTATAAAACAATAAATAATAATTAATAAGTTTATTAATTATGTGATTAACATATGTAATTGTACCATTCATGACGCTAGAGGATAATCCAAGTGAGTCTTGACTCAGGGTAAGGGTTCTTAATTCTTACCATTCTTTCTCAAATGAAAATCATTTTGATATAATATCTTTAAAAATTATCTTTATATACTTCTATATTTTTAATTCAATGATATTATCATCATTTTGAATTATCATCAGTGAGATATTTTCCATTCCCTCTCATTATACCCTTTTTCTAAGCCATTTTTTTGTTAAATTAACGATTCTCTTCAAAATCCTCTATCTTTAAATGCATTATTTATCATTTATATAAATTATATAAAATTAAACTAAATTTTTCAAAAACATACCTTACTTCTTTTCCTATATTTTATAGGTATTAATATCTCAATACCTCTATTTTTATTTAGGTGGCCTCTCACAAAACATTTTTGTTATTATGTTCTCCATCACTCTTTATCATCCACAATTCACTTATCCTTTTCTTCCATGTCCATTTTCTTTATCTCATAGATATATTTTATAAATTTTTCCCTATTTGTTTAGTTACACAATTATGGAGTTGTTCAAAAACCCTTAACTATATATGGTGTGAAAATACTATATTTCTGGTACTAATTTCAAGAGTGTGAACCTTAAAAGCAATTCCATTTGTTTGTCTAGGAAAATATTGACAATTAATATTCCCGTAATTTTAATATAGATAATTATTTATTATTTATCCTTGATTTTGTTAGAGGTTCATTTTAGATTTTTTAATTTTATTGTTTCAACATTTATTGTTTCCACATAATTAAATCATTGGAATTAGTAAGTGACCACCTGAGAAAAGAATTATATAGCCCCTCAATGCATTGGTTGGTCTCATAAGACAAAATTTTATTGGTTATTGGGTTTATTCCTATACATTTATATATGTTGAATGGATTGAGTCTTTTACAGTATGGTTATGATGTTTGTTATTATGGATTTTACCACAAAGAGATTATTTGTTTCAATCTGCGTGGTTATTTATTTTTGTTGTTTTGTTATCCATGGATAAATTATGCCCATGTTTTTAGTTATATATAAATATTTTATTATTTATTCATTCTAGGTTATTTATGTGTTATTTATATAATGATAGCATCCACGATACCATTATCCTTACCAAGTGTATTGTTTTCTATTTTTCCTAGGAAACCATGAAGATTACATTGAATGAAATAATGGAAAAAAATGTAGGAATAATAATATTATATGTGTCTTAATGATATTACCCATGTAATATATTAATGTTTTGTGTATCTAGTCTACTAAGACTACTAAATTTAACACCCTAGGTACTATAATCTATATTTTCTATACCATTATAATAAAATTATGTCTAATTTTTGGAAGTTAGATTTGGGATAGTTATAGTAATTTCCCCACTCGATATAGATCATACCCTCACTACACACTAAAATTCACTTTTTGTATTTTATTTGGAAGAACCCCTTTCTAGGGTTGATGGGGAACCCATAGGAAATATCACAGTACGGTCTTGACTTTAAATATACAAAAAAGCATTCATAAAAAACATTTAGTCTATAAGGGTACCTGAACTTCCAATTAAAAGTTTTGAGGTTGAGGTTAGAATTTTTCTACTAGTTCTCATTGTAAATATCTAATAAGGAGTTCTAGACCTCCAAATATTCATCTACAAGTGAATTATGATGGGAAATTATATAAATAAAACATAAATTTAGTCAAGGTACCATATGGATAGTCATCCATTGAGGAATTGGGGGTCCCTTGGATTATTTATTTTATCCAAATCCACTGGTGACAAATTTAGATTGGAGAGACTTTCCTCTCTATATTCTTCTCTATTAGCCTTTCCAAATTTATCATATGCACCTTTAATCATATCATTTAAATGTTAGGGAAATTAAAATCCCTAGAATATCACTAAAAATCCCTCCACTATATTAATATGAGTATTTTCATAAGAATCTTGATTTTGATATTTTTCTGTTAACCTAGTTTCCATTGGTTCGGTCATGGTGGAGTATTCCTTTCTACCTTTAGATTTTTTTGGATTTGAAAATTAAGGACCCTCCCAAGTCTAGGCCACATTTATTGAAATTTTTATCACACTAACATAAAATAATTTCATCTTCTGTGTAATTTATCATTATTATGAGATAATAATAGAGTCCTATTACCCTTGAAGATCCTAAAATACATCAGTTTCCTCTGAAATTTGTTGGTAACCTTTCAACATGCCTGGAAGTTCGGATTACGTTCCCTTTATAGAAAATTCCATACTTTTCCCTTTATACTTCAGTTTTTTTCACCCAACATCCTTAGTATATTGAAATCAACACTAAGAATATGGAACTTGTGTAAAGAACCTTTCTACATATGATCAACAATAAATGGATTGAATGTTTCTATCAATAAATCATTGCATATATGAATTCTAGGATTGATTTTCCAATAATTTGTTATTTTGGAGAAATCCATTATATGGATTCCATATTGGGAATTAGTCCCTTGAGATATATTAGAACATCCTCCAAAAAATAGGAGAGAGATACCCTGTAGGATAAAACACTACATCAGATATAAGAACCTCGACTGCTGTCTTGGTGGCTATTGTAGGCTGAGCTCTACCTTCTCTCAGGGAAAGAGCTATCAAATACATACCTTTTCTACCAGTTATATATGTAATGGAGGATTAAAACACTGTTTATAAATAATATATGACCACATAATAACAATTAAACCCATTTTTTCTAGAATAATAATTAGCAAGTGGGGAATAATTACATAGAATTTTATATTTTCCTTTACAGTTAAGCAATGAAACGATAGGTTTCAACTCCTATTTCCATGAACAAATATATAAATCATGATATAAGTGTCCCAAAAGATAGAATCATGATAAAAATTTGAACTAAGACATAAACACAACTAAATGTTGGTATTTGAGTTCTTCACCCACTTCAATCCACACATATTCTACTAAAGGCCTAGATACATCAAATTCCACCCAAATGTGAGGGGAAATGGGATGAAATTGGGATCATGAGTGATTATAAAAATCTTAAAATCATTATACAAGGTTTTATAACATTCAGAGGATTGAGGGGTTTTGTAAGGGAAGGGGCATTCTCAAGAAACATAGCCAGATCCCTATAGTTAGTGGATAAAAATTACAATGAATTTCATAACCCCGTCTGAAAAGGAAGAAACAATTGTTTTTGCCTAACTTTTGGCTAGTAGATTAAGTTGAGGTGAGATCATTTTCCATATGAAGAATAATTCCCGAGGTTTTATGGAATTATTAATCAGGTAAATTGATGGGTGAATCCAAATAGCATGTTATAGAAACTAGTTTTTACACATGGTATATTGAAGGCATTCTAGATGTGGTAATATCATTCCCATCATTGTTCAAGTGATGGGTCTTAGCTGGTAATGTTTATTCCCTTATTAATTAAGATTATTGAAAAATAAATATCATTAAATCCATAATTATACATTCATAAAAATATGTTGCATCCTTGATTCAGAATTATTAAATGTTATTTATTTACATATTTTATCCTCAAGGATCTTAATTTTACCAATTCATTATGTATATATATATATATATGTAAAATTATATACAATATATTTGAATTTAAATCTAAATTAATATCTCAAATAATACCTCCCCAAATCATGGTATTTAAATTCTTGTAAGTCAATAAAATAAATACAAATATTTTAGAATTCTTATTATTTGATTTTCTGACAAAATTAAGCCCCCTTTAAATCATGAAATGCTCCTCCAAGATCTTGATTAAAATATATTTTAATCATTAACATGATTCATATAATGATATAACATTATTTATAGTAAATATCATACTTCATATATTATTTACTAGTCCTTTAAAAAAATTTCAAACTTAATTTTTTTTCTAATTTTATTATATGTGATATAGAAAAAATCAACTCAAACCAATTAATATATTTTGTTTTTTAAATAATTTAGAGATGCTTAAAAAATAAATGTTTCGTGGAATTAAACATGTATTGTTATTTTTTTTGCAGAAATTTTTTAATTATTGATTCAAAAATTATTAACTTATTAATCCTGGAATATATATATCCAATATATTAAATATATTCAATGTCAATGTTAAATATTATAGAAATCCCAACCATTAACACTAAACTGAAATAATTTTATGAAATCATCCCAATTAAAATGGTCAGTCTATTGATTTATCAATATGTAATGCCTACCAAAGATTATTGTGTAGTTTTCTTTATATCATGGTTTATTCTTATCTATATAAAAATCTTCTATATCAATCACAAACCCTTCTCAATCTCATATTTTAATAATTCATCATTAAAGTGTATTTTTTTCATTGTTTAGTTTTTTAAATTACACATGTATCCCTAAATATCATGTCACAACTTTTTGTTTTCATAGAATATTTAAATTATTTTTAAAAAAATTATAATATATTCCAAGATCTACCTTATTCTATACATGGATCAAATAAAATAATATTTGTATTTGGAAAAAAAATTTGCAAGTGATTTAGATATGCCTAGGTCAAGTTCTATGTTTACAAATGAATTTTTATTTTCTAGTTCCTACTAAATTATTCAACAACAATTTTTTTTTATAAATGATATATTATAAATTTTATTATAAAAATTAATTCATAATTAAATTTAAAATAAAATATGTTTGTGATCATCCATATAATTATTATGAGATTTTTAACATATATTGTGTTATTTTCAAAGATATGTTCCAGAATCTTATATTATCACATCATACTCAATTAAAAATTGTTTTTTTGGGATTTTCAAAAAAAAATAATAAATAATCCATAATATTTTAATTTTTTACAATACATGTTTCATTGATTCTAGAATTTATTAGATAGATCATGTTATATGCTTTTTAAATTCTTATATAGATTCAACATGGACTCTACCACTTTAGTATATCATTATGAAATATAAAATTAAAGATATAATTGATCCATAATCCATGTTAATTTCTTCACACTAATGTACCAAACAGTGTTTTGTAAAATTTTGAGTTGAACATTGTTTTATTATGAATTAATTTAATTTTAAACAATATTTGTATGTGTTATTAAATTTATGTTTTTTAAAATTTTAGATTACTTTTTACATAATTTGTTTTAGGGAATTATTTTGTTGATATATGGATTTATTGTCTTTGATACCCCTTGGTTGAGAAATAAAAGAACTCTAGTGGATCTCATTAAGTGTTTAGTAGAAAAAAATAGAGTTACTTCTAAAATCTGTCAGCCACCAAAAGTCCATTGGATTGGAAATAAAAATTTGGTGGGATGATAAAATAAAGAGATAGAGTTTTTTCCCCCGCTAAGAGTTCTTTATGGTAGTATAACAATAGTGTAAGCCAAAATTTTTATATAGGATTACTAAAAACCAAATGGTGTGCCCAATATTTATTTTTATTTGCATTAATTATATAATTTTGAATATTATTTTTGTTAAAATCTCATTTTATTATTTAGTATATTAAAAGTGTGTTCCCCCCTCTATTTCCACTCAGTTTTTATTTCTCCCTAAATAGACTCTATGCATATTGTTTATTTTTTAAATTTGAATCCTATTTTGGTGATATATTTATGTGAATATGGTTAACTCAATCTCTATGGGGTTTCATGAATTTATTCTATTTTGGAAGTCTTTTGTTTATATTTCCCTCATTTCACCTATTTTGATGGTTTGGTAAATTTATAATTATTCATCAACAATTATAAATTCATTTAGTAATATTATATTTACTCAAGATGGTTATATGTGACCTCAATGATATCCCATGATTTAATACGTATTATATATGAAAATTCCTATGTGTTTGTCATCAAATTTATATATTTGAGGAGAGAAATTACCTTGCATTCGATGGTGGATGATGAAGTCTATACCTCAATAATAGGGGATGGGTATTATGTTAATAACCATACTCTAATTCTATTTTGCAATGGAATGAATGTATTCCCGTTTTATTTTCAACTAATTACGGGAGATCTGAAGGTGGTGATATCTCTATTTTAATTCGAGGAAGTTTCAAGGTTTACTGTTCTTTCTATATCATCTCAGTTTTAACACCATCAACCACTAATGAATAATTTTGATCAATACGTCAACACCGAATAGGGAATTTATTATCTTGTGGTGATCAGTCTATTTGATGCACAGAAATTCGTCATCCTACTTTCGAATGAAGATGACATTATACTATCTTGGTTTATAGATTATTAGGTTATTTTGTAAAGACCCGTAAAATTCATGGGAAATTTTTTCTTAATTTTATTTGGAATTTTTCAAGAGCGTGGTTTCTAACGGCACCTGATTCCTAGGCCCGGTGGGCCCGGAATCAATTTCCGATGTTTGGCTCGGGTACGTTCAGTGAACGAACGAGCGGGTTTTTCTAAATTTTGAACCGGTGCCCGAAATCGAATTCTGAGGGCACCGATGAACTCGTAGCGCCGATAATTGCTTAAGAACTCCTGTTCCAGAGTTGCGTTTACACGAGTGTTGATAATATAAATTGTGAAAGTTTATTATATAATGACACTACAATTTTAATTATTTTACTCTAAGTGTAAACTTTTGATGCAAGTTGGGTAACCACCCAACCTCCCTTGGGAGGTTATGAGGGTGGTGGGGCCCACACGAACCCCACCCTTTCATATCCTCTAAACCACCCCACAACTCCCACTTTAATGTTGAAAACTTGTTTAATTAATGAGGTGAGTTATGTGTGGTTAAATTGAATTTCAATCTTTTGAAATTCTTGCCAACACATTGCATTTAATTAATTAATCCAACTTAATTAATTATTTGAGTGTTTGATTTCTTTTGAAATGTTTTTGCCAACATTAAAATGAGAGATCCTATTCTTCTCTTTGGGATGGAATAAACTTTGTGGGGATAACTAAGGAGAGGATAAGATCTTTTGGAAGACCTTCAACCTCTCGAAGAAGAACGTTCCACGTCTCTGAAGAACGTGAAGCAACACCTTCTACCTTCTTCAACCTGAGTAAGGAAGGGAGGCACCACCGCCCAAAAAGTTTTTTGAGAGTGTCGACTCGACTTGACTCGACTTCACCGAGCGCTTCTTCCACCAACGTCGACGGAACGACGCCGTTTCCGCGACGCCCGACGTGCGACATCTTTTATCAAGTAGGGGATTGTTGTTGTTTTATTTAATTATTTCCATTCTTGATTCTAGAATGTCGAACTTCGAGGATAACCAATAAATGTTATCGTTTAACGAGAGTGGGGCCAGACCGCACAAACACGGACGAACCCCCCCCTTTGTTCTTATTTGTTTCCTTGCGGATGGAATGGGATGGCGTGGTGCCGTCGCACCACGCGGAAATCATACGGCAAGTATTGAGCGGCGCCGTCGTGCCGCACCATGAAATGTAATTCAAGAACGCGACACCGTCATGCCGCGTCACAAGAAATCGAAGGCGCCGCGGCCGGAGCGGGGCCGCGGCGGAGGGGCGCGGTGCCGTCGCACCACGCCGGACGACGAAGGCCGCAGCTGGTTCCGGGTCGCGGCGGAACAAGATGACCGGCGGCCAGTCGGGCCGCCGGTGTCAGAAGCCAGAAGGGGACCGGCCTTTGCCGGTCCCGTCGAGGAAGAACCGGCCGGCCAGGTCAGGCCGGCCGGAAGGGAGAATAACCGGGGGAATTTAATTCCCCCGGCCAGTAAACCGGCCCCCCATAATTGAGGGGGGCCGCGGCTTCACAAGGAGGGGGGGGGGGGGGGGCAAGCAGCCCCCCGTTTTCCAACAGCTCGGCCTTCGGCCGAGCTGGCAGCGCGCCCCGCACGCTGCGCCGGGCCGGGATGGGTCGACCATGTCCAGAGCGGGTCGACCCGGTTCGGGCCAACCGGGGGGTCTCGGGCCGGGACGACCCGGGCCCGAAACCCCCGTTACCGAGCAGTTTGGATTCAGATGCCCATAACTCGGGCTACGGACCTTCAAACGACGCGCCGTCAGCGGCGATGCGATCCTTGGACCGAGACAGTCGTTTCGGTTTATTGCACTCAAGGTTTCGGATTACTTTGAGTTCGGCCGTGTTGCTTCGTACACGAAACCAACCGGGCCCTCGGAGCGGAAACACTCATATCTTGAGGTACGGACGTCCGACTGACTTGCCGTCAGCTTTGTTGAGTTCCTCTTAGTGAGAAGGATCTTTTGGCATACTCCGCCCGAGGTTTGGACGTAGGTGGAGTATGGTCGGGTTGGTTTTACCTTAAAAACCAGCTGGGCCCCTAGGACGAAAAAGCCAATAACTCTCAGACCGGGCATCCGATTGATGAGACGTCTGTTGCGTTGAGTTCCTGTTGACGATAAGGAACTTTTGGATACATCAACTCTAGGATTTGTGACAGTTGATGTATTAGTCTCTCAGCTCGTGGAGCGGACCCTCCCGAACGAGTTTGTTGTGTGCGGGAACCCTAGAGCCGGCTGCGACTGCTACTGTGACTGCGACGACGACTGTGCAGAGACCCTTAGTGGATATGACGACGATGACTACAACACTCAGCGATCCTCTGTGGATCAGTGCTACCGATCTTGTGTGGGTCCGATCCTATGTGGGTCAGCGCTCAGCGGTCCTGTGTGAACCAGCGCCTACAGATCCTGTGTGGGTCTGATCCTGTGTGGGTCTTTGTGGGGGGTTAGTAGCTATCGATCCTTTGTGGGTCCGACGACTTAGATGGATCAGTGATCATCTCTATCGTCCTCGAAGAAGTATACCTGTATGAGCTGAATCCTGTTTACCTTCCTGTGTGGATTGTGTTGTGCTATCCTGTGTGGATTACGTTTTGATTTCCTGTGTGGAATACGTATACTTTCCTATGTGGAATGAGTTGTACTTGGGCTCGGAGGTTGGAGCGTATTGGAATTGATGACTTAGGTATATGTATGGGCATATACCTAAGCAGCATCGGTTGTTACTTTGTGTTTGTATCTTTCCTTTGTGGTTTATCCTTGGTGGATTTTGGGAGACCTTCAGGGGTCTCGGGGTCCCTACTGAGTAGCTTATACTCACCACTGCACGGGCTATGCCTGCACTACGTTGTGTTGGTTGCAGACGACGAACAATGTTGATCGTGGGTGAGGCTTGCTGAGCAGGACGATACCTGGAGGTGGACCACTGGGCGGGACATGTTCGGAGCGGACGGCGGGACCCGAGGAGCAGGGGAGCTATCTGTACCCACCCTTCAGGTGGTATTTCCAGTGGACAGCTCGGCGTAGCGGCTTTTACTTTACAGTTGCTGTTTTCCCTTTCGAGTTGTACTTTACTTTTAGTTTGGGTTTGTATACTGGTCCATTTACTTTTCCACACTTTCAGTTGTACTCTGTTTTTACTTAGTATTTACTTTTCCGCTTGCTTACTCTGTGGTGCTTGTTTACTTTACAAAGGAAATGCCTTCCCTTTTTACCGAGATTTACGCCATGGTGCTAGTCGCCAGCCCCTGGCCTATGGAAGGCGGGCTTGGGGTAGTCACAGCACGGGCCCCGAGGACGGGTCGTGAAAAATTGGTATCAGAGGAGTCCGGTTCTACCGTGAACTCTGATCTTTTCTATGTGAAGCAATAATGCTTAGCGTATTGAGTGTGGTTATCAGTCCAGGGAGTCCAGTGTTGGTGCGGCGGCCGACGTATCCGTACACCAGGACCCTGACTTATGATTTCTGACTTAATGCACGAATACATTGATTGCGTGCGTGTTTCAAGTTTTCTATGTGATTACTTTGTATCATCTCACCAGGTATACTGTTCTGACCGTGGCGCACCTGTTTCCTTTCAGGATGGCCCCACGATGGCAGCCAACTAGGGTTCCGAGAGTCGAGCATGATGACAGCCCACCGAGCGATGAGGCCTCAGTGCAGGGCCCTTTGTCAGCAGTGGCACTGACTATAGAACTACCCGCCGAGCCACCGATACTTCCAGCACCAGCCGCTGACGATGCACGTCGCATCAGACTACTGCATGAGTTTCAGCACCGGCGACCGCCCAAGTTTCGTGGGGAGACGGACCCCCAGGCAGCCGAGGACTGGATGAAGGCAGTTGTACGGGTTTTCAGGCTAATGAGGACACTAGCAGACCTCATGTTGATCCTCGCGGCGAGCCTACTACAAGCAGCAGTAGGACGATGGTGGAGCTTGATGCTCCAGGTGCATGATGAGGCATCTCTATGTTAGATGGACTTTGAGAGCCTCTTCAGCTTGGAGTTCGTCCCAGCCACCCTCCATGCGGTGCGCATTCAGGAGCTTCTTCAGCTGCGGCAGGGCAACATGACGATCGCACAGTACTCGGCGAGATTTACCGATCTCTCACGCTACTCGACTGACATGGTTTGGGACCCATTCTTCCGGGCCCGGACCTTCGAGCAGGGTTTGAGACACGAGATCAGGGCATCACTGATCTCCCTTAGTATACCGACTCAGACGGGAGTACTAGAGTGGGCCCTTTTGATCGATAGCTTTCTTGCTGAGTCTACACCAGCGCCGAGACCCACCGCAGGGTGGAACGTGGCAGAGTCTTCTGCAGCTGGCAATCAACGGATGACTCAGGGGTCCATGAAGACCAGTCCTTCAGGCGGACGACCTCAGGAATCTGGCTCAGCAATGCGGGGAACACAACGCGGATCCAGTGTTTCGAGAGGCAGACAGTGCTACTCGTGCGGCGGGCAGGGCCACATGGCTCATGATTGCCCGACCCACCATGCCGAGGAGCAGTAGACAGTTGAGGGGCCACCGAGGGAGAGTTAGAGGGTCAACCGTGGTGGTCCGCAGGGAGGAGGCGGATGATGCAGAGGAGCTGGCCGAGCAGCAGGTGGTGGGCGACACTTTGAGGCTCTACCACCACCACCACCAGGAGGTCCACCCCGACCACAGGGAGCTGGCGGGCAGAGACAAGCACAGCTCCAGGCAGCGGAGGCCTACGACCATGGCGCACCCGAGATGATTCTAGGTACTATCTGTGTCTACTCCACCCTTGCTGCAGTACTTATAGACACAGGAGCGAGTCACTCTTTTATAGCTGCTGCCCTTGTTCGGAGCTCGGAGATTCTGACAGAGCCATTGGCTCGATCCTTACGGCTAGAGACTCCTACAGGAGGAGACTCGATGATTACGCACTGGTTCCGGCAGTGTGAGCTTACTCTAGGAGGCGAGAGCTTCTTCTAGGATCTTCTTGTAGCAGCATCGAGGCCTTACGAAGTCATCTTGGGCATGGATTGGTTATCTACGGTCCATGCACAGATTGACTATTTTAGGCGCAAGGTGCGATGCGTACGCACCGACGGGAGCAGGTTCACCTTCACCGGTGAGAAGGGAGCCTTTGCAGCACATGATGGACTTCCGCGGAGGAGAGGACAACCCATCACTCATCAGTTGGCTAGCCTTATCCTAAGAGCAGTTGACATGCAGAGTTCTGGTTTTCCTGCAGTGGTGGATCAGTTTGCGGACGTTTTTCCAGACGATGTTCCAGGGTTACCTCCTCGCAGAGAGGTAGGCATTTATATTGACCTGTACCCCAGGACTGCCCCGATATCGACTCCAGCATATCGTATGGCCCCCACCGAGCTTTGTGAGCTTCAGGTACAGTTGGAGGAATTGCAGGGCAAGGGGTTCATCCGACCCAGTGTTTCACCCTGGGCTTCCCCGATTTTGTTCGCCAAGAAGGCGGACGGGAGCTTGCAACTTTGTGTTGACTATCGTCGTTTGAACCAGGTGACAGTGAGGAACAAGTATCCGCTACCGAGGATTGATGACCTCTTTGATCAGCTCAAGGGAGCACAGTGGTTCTCGAACATAGACCTCAGGTCAAGCTATCATCAGCTCAGAGTTAGAGACGAGGACGTGCAGAAGACGGCCTTCAGATGTCGGTATGGCCACTATGAGTTCTTGGTTATGCCCTTCGGCATGAAAAATGCTCCAGCAGTGTTCATGGCCCTCAGGAACATGATATTTCAGCCATTCCTTGATCGATTTGTCGTGGTCTTCATCGAAGACATTCTGATTTACTCGACGATTGAGGAGGATCACGCCTACCACTTGCGGGTTGTACTAGACACACTCCGAGAGCACCAGCTTTATGGTAAGCTCTTGAATTTCCAGTTCTGGATACATGAGGTCCACTTCTTGGGGCACATCATCTCTAAGGCGGGAGTTGCAGTGGATCCTGCGAAGATCAAGGCAGTGTTAGCTTGGGAGCCACCCAGGAGCGTGACAGAGGTTCGGAGTTTCTTGGGATTAGCTGGATACTACCGAGGATTCGTGCCAGACTTCTCTAGAGTTACGGCACCACTCTCAGCTTTGACGAATAAGGGGAAACCCTTCGTGTGGTCAGACAGATGTCAGCAGAGCTTCCAGGAGCTGAGACAGAGATTGACCAGCGCGCCTATCTCGAGGTTTCCTGAGGAGGGAGTTGGATACGTAGTTTACTGCGATGCATCAGGGACCGGAATCGGATGTGTCCTGATGTAGGAGCGGGCAGTGATCGCCTATGGATCACGTCAGTTGAGGCCGCATGAGCAGAACTATGCTACCCATGACCTGGAGTTAGCAGCAGTGGTCTTCGCTCTAAATACATGGCGACACTACCTGATGGGCGAGCGCTTTATAGTCTTTTCTGATCATCAGAGTATCATATATATCTTCTCGCAGAAGGACCTGAACCTGAGATAACGGCGATGGATCGAGTTCTTCTAGGACTATGACTTTGAGATAGTCTATACTCCTAGGAAGGGGAACGTAGTAGCCGATTCCCTCAGTAGGAGGATGAGCATTCAGCTACTTGAGGAGGCGACGGAGCAGCTAGCCTCTTTGCATATATCCTTTGTGGATAGAGATGGAGCAGCCTTCCTTCAGTCTCTCACAGTCACTTCCCCACTTCTACAATGGGTCAGAGAGGCACATCGTGAGGATGTTGACTGTGAGACTCTGCGTGCACAAATATCCTCAGGACAGGCACCTGATGGTTTCTCCTTTGGAGGAGAGCACGACATCCTTTTCAGAGGACGTACCATGGTACCAGTCGCTTTACAGGAGGAGGTGTTGAGAGAGTTTCACACTTCTCCTTTGGCAGTACATCCTGGAGTGGCGAATATGTATCAGGACCTCAGACGACAGCACTGGTGGCCGGGCATGAAGAAGGCTGTGGCAGAGTTCGTTTCTCAATGCCTCACATGCCAGCAGGTGAAGGCAGAACATCAGGTACCAGCAGGCTTGGTACACCCCTTGGAGGTTCCGGAGTGGAAGTGGGACGACATATCTATGGAATTAGTGACTGGACTTCCACGCACTTCCAGAGGTCACAACTCCATCTGGGTGATTGTCGACCGACTCACCAAGTCGGAACACTTCTTACCCATCAGAGATCGGGGTTCAGTGGAGAGCTTGGGACGTCTTTACGTTCAGGAGATTGTGCAGCTTCACGGTGTGCCATCATCTATTGTCTCCAATCGAGATGCTCGCTTTAATTCCCGGATTTGGAAGGGATTACAGGAGGCGTTCGGGACGCAGCTACGTCTGAGTACAGCCTTTCACCCTCAGACAGATGGTCAGACGGAGAGGACCATTCAGACTCTCGAGGACATGCTCCGCGCATGTGTCGTCGACTTTGGTCGTAGCTGGGAGGACCAGCTACCCTTGGTGGAGTTTGCGTACAACAACAGCTACCACTCCACCATCGGGATGGCACCGTACGAGGATTTGTATGACCGACCTTGTAGACCTCCTTTGTGCTGGAAAGACCCTGGGGAGTCAGCACTTGTGGGACTAGAGATGGTCCAGGCCACGACAGAGAAGGTCCAGGTCATCCAGGAGCGGATGAGGATAGCTCAGAGCCGGCAGAAGTCATATGCTGACAGGAGGCGGAGGCCACTGGGGTTTGAGGATGGCGACCACGTCTTCTTGCGGCTCTCACCTTGACGTGGTATATGGAGATTTGGCCGAGGCGGCAAGTTATCTCCGCGCTTCATCGGACCCTTACAGGTCCTCAGCAGGATAGGCGAGGTGGCTTATCGCCTGGCTCTACCACCTCAGTTGCACCGGGTGCACGACGTCTTCCACGTATCTCAGCTGAGGAGATACGTGCATGACCCGACACACATCATTGACCATGGGGAGCTTGACGTTGACGATGGAGCGACTTTTACGGAGGTCCCGGTAGAGATCGAGGATCGACAGGAGCGGGTCCTACGTGGATGGTCGATTCCTCTAGTGCGCATCAGATGGCAGCACGGGAATCTCCAGGAGAGCACTTGGGAGCGGGAGGCTCAGATGCGTGGTCAGTACCATCATTTGTTTCCCTAGTTTTGATGTATCTTTACGGGGACGTAAAGCCCTGAGGTGGGAGTAATGTAAAGACCCGTAAAATTTAAGGGAAATTTTTTCTTAATTTTCTTTATAATTTTACAAGAGCGCGGTTTCTGGCGGCACCTGATTCCGAGGCCCAGTGTGCCCGGAATCAATTTTCGAAGTTTGGCTCGGGTACGTTCAGTGAATGAACGAGCGGGTTTTTCTAACTTTTGAACCGGTGCCCGGAATCGAATTCCGAGGGCACCGATGAACTCGCAGCACCGGTAATTGCTTAGGAACTCCTGTTCCGGAGTTGCGTTTACACGAGTGTTGATAATAAAAATAGTGGACGTTTATTATATAATGACACTACAATTTTAATTATTTTACTCTAAGTGTAAACTCTTGATGGAAGTTGGGTAACCACCCATCCTCCCTTGGGAGGTTATGAGGGTGGTGGGGCCCACACGAACCCCACCCCTTCATATCCTCTAAACCCCCCCCCCACAACTCCCACTTTAATGTCGACAACTTGTTTAATTAATGAGGTGAGTTAAGTGTGGTTAAATTGAATTTCAATATTTTGAAATTTTTGCCAACACTTTGCATTTAATTAATTAAACCAACTTAATTAATTATTTGAGTGTTTTATTTCTTTTGAAATCTTTTTTCCAACATTAAAATGAGAGATCTTATTCTTCTCTTTGGGTTGGCATAAACTTTGTGGGGAGAACTAAGGAGAGGAGAAGAACTTTTGGAAGAACTTCAACCTCTCGAAGAAGAATGTTCCACATCTCCGAAGAACGTGAAGCAACACCTTCTACCTTCTTCAACCGGAGAAAGGAAGGGAGGCACCGCCGCCCACAAGGTTTTCTGAGAGTGTCAACTCGACTCGACTTGACTTCACCAAGCGATTCTTCCACCAATGTTGATGGAACGATGCTGTTTCCGCGACGCCCGATGTGCGACATCTTTTATCAAGTAGGGGATTGTTGTTGTTTTATTTAATTATTTCCATTCTTGATTCTAGAATGTCCAACTTCGAGGATAACGAATAAATGTTATCGTTTAATGAGAGGGGGGCCGGACCGCACAAACACGGCCGAAACCCCCCCCCCCCCTCCTTTGTTCTTATTTGTTTCCTTAGGGATGGAACGAGATGACGTGGTGCCGTTGCACCACGCGGAAATCATACGGCAAGTATTGTGCGGCGCCGTCGCGCCACGCCGTGAAATGTAATTCAAGAACGCGACGTCGTCACACCGCGTCAAAAGAAATCGAAGGCGCCGCGAACGGAGCGGGGCCGCGGCGGAGGGGCGCGGTGTCGTCGCACCATGCCGGACGACGAAGGCCGCTGCCGGTTCCGGGCCGCGGCGGAACAAGATGACCGGCGGCCAGCCGGGCCACCGGTGTTAGAAGCCGGAAGGGGACCGGCCTTTGCCGGTCCTGTTGAGGACGAACCGGCCGGCCAGGTCGGGCCGGCCAGAAGGGAGAAGAACCGGGGGAATTTAATTCCCCCGGCCAGCAAACCGGCCCCCCATAATTGAGGGGGGCCACAGCTTCACAAGGGGGGGGGGGGGGGCAAGCGCCCCCCGCGTTTTCAAACAGCTCGGCCTTCGGCCGAGCTGGCAGCGCGCTGCGCCTGACCGGCTCCTGGCCGGTCCGCCAGGCCAGGCCAGGCCGAGCCGGGCCAGTCCGGGTCGACCCTATCCGGGGCGGGTCGACCCTGTTCGGGCCAACCGTGGGGTCTCAGGCCGGGACGGCCCGGGCCCGAAACCCCCGTTACCGAGCGGTTTGGATTCAAATGCCCATAACTCAGGCTATGGACCTCCAAACGACGCGCCGTCAGTGGCGATGCGATCCTTGGATTGAGGCGGTCGTTTCAGTTTATTGCACTCAAGGTTTAATATTACTTTGAGTTCGGCCGGGTTGGTTCGTACACGAAACCAACCGGGCCCTCGGAGCGGAAACACTCATATCTTGAGCTACAGACGTCCGATTGACGTGCCGTCAGCTTTGTTGAGTTCCTCTTAGTGAGACAGATCTTTTGGCATACTCCGACCGAGGTTTGGACGCAGGTGGAGTACGGTCGGGTTGGTTTTTCCTTAAAAACCAACCGGGCCCCTCGGACGAAAAAGCCAATAACTCTCAGACCGGGCATCCGATTGACGCACCGTCTGTTGCGTTGAGTTCCTGTTGATGATACGGAGCTTTTGGATACATCAACTCTGGTCTTTGTGACAGTTGATGTATCAGTCTCTCGGCTCGTGGAGCGGACCCTCCCGAACGAGTTTTCTGTGTGCGGGAACCTTAGAGCTGGCTGCGACTGCTACTGTGACTGCGACGACGACTGTGCAGAGACCCTTAGTGGATACGACGACGACGACTACATAACTCAGCGATCCTGTGTGGATCAGTGCTACCGATCCTGTGTGGGTCAGCGCTAGGCGGTCCTGTGTGAACCAGCGCCTACAGATCCTGTGTGGGTCCAATCCTGTGTGGGTCATTGCGGGGGTTAATACCTATCGATCCTTTGTGGGTCCGACGACTTAGATGGATCAGTTATCATCTCTATCGTCCTCGAAGAAGTATACATGTGTGAGCTGAATCTTGTTTACCTTCCTGTGTGGATTGTGTTGTGCTATCCTGTGTGGATTGCGTTTTGCTTTCCTGTGTGGAATACGTATACTTTCCTGTGTGTACTGAGTTGTACGTGGGCTCGGAGGTTGGAGCGTATTGGAATTGATGACTTAGGTATATGTATCGACATATACCTAAGCAGTGTCGGTTGTTACTTCGTGTTTGTATCTTTCCTTTGTGGTTTATCCTTGGTGAATTTTGGGAGACCTTCGGGGGTCTCGGGGTCCCTACTGAGTAGCTTAAACTCACCCCTGCATGGGCTATGCCCGCACTACGTTGTGTTGGTTGCAGACGACGGACAACATTGATCGTGGTTGAGGCTTTCTGAGCAGGACGGTACCTGGAGGTGGACCACTGGGCGGGACGTGCTCGGAGCAGACGGCGGGACCCGAGGAGCAGTGGAGCTATCTGTACCCACCCTTCAGGTGGGATTTCCAGTGGACAGCTCGGCGTAGCGGCTTTTACATTACAGTTGCTGTTTTCCCTTACGAGTTGTACTTTACTTTCAGTTTGGGTTTGTATACTGGCCCATTTACTTTTCCTCACTTTCAGTTGTACTCTGTTTTTACTTAGTTTTTACTTTTCCGCTTGCTTACTCTGTGGTGCTTGTTTACTTTACAAAGGCAATGCCTTCCCTTTTTACCGGGATTTACGCCTTGGTGCTAGTTTCCAGCCCCTAGCCTATGGAAGGCGGGATTGGGGTAGTCACGGCATGGGCCCCGAGGACGGGTCGTGACATATTTAACCATTTTAGTTTTTTTGATGTATTTCTAGATCCATTCAATGTTGAAGTTACTTGATTATTCTTTTGAGTGGTTTTTTTTTGGAATATCAAACTCACACTCTGAAACATATAATTTTTCTGATATCTACATCTATATTGAAATATCTAAACTCCTCCTCAAGTCTGTCATGATTTTAATCTCAAGATTACATTGGTATTTTCAATAGGTTTTCTACAATTCTAGAATTTTTTATTGTGATATTTTTCATTTTCAAGGGAATGTTTCAAAAAACATTCACAAAACACCTCACATAAGTGTTCCTCTGGGTGAGGAGTTTTAAGATATGTTTGTGGTTTCTTAAAATATAGACATTGATAGTATTATTACTACTTGGATGAAGGAATCCTTATCTAGTGTAGTGGACTATGTTAATATGGATCCTTAGATGGAGGAATAAATATAAGGATATCATTTTCTATGATAAAGGTTATCCATGGTTTTACTACCTGGTCTTATTTTTTTTATAGTTAATAATTTATGTGATGGTTTTTATGTTGGTATTTTTATCGAGATAGCTAATCCCCCATGTTTTGAGGGCATGGATAAGGATGTTGTACAGAAAAATAGGCCCTAATTTTTAAGGTGTTATGTTATTTTCATTTTTATTTATGATTATCTATTATTGTAGTAGAGGGACATGTATCTCATATTATTTAGGTCATAATTGGTTGAAGAAACCAACCCAGTATGAATCTATTGAGAAATTCCCCAACCTGAATTCTATAAAGGAATATCATTAATGCGTAGAGATTTAGAATTGTTTTAATCCATTATAGGAGTGATAAGAGGATAAAGAGGTTTTTAAATTAAAAGAGTACAAGAAGATGGAGAAACAAGTCTAGGAGGATATATAGGTGTCATAGGGAACCTCTTAGTCATTATATGAATATGAGGATGTTCTCAAGGAAGATAAGGACTTCTTTTTGGGCATAAAAAAAATGGCAAGAGTACTTTTTTCCTAGAGGTGGTCCACTCATTGTATTCCCATAAGAACATAAGATGTCATAAAAACTATAATAAACTATCTAAATCCAAATACTAGGTTAATGAGTAAAGTGGTTTAGGAGGTGGATGGTGTGTTCAATATGTCACATGTTTCTCTTGGTTATGGATCAATGATAGTGAAAGGGTATCAAGAGAGTATAGCGCACTAGAGTCTAATAATGTTAACCCAAAATTTTGTGAGAGAAATATAATTATATAACACCTTAATGATAATTATATAATATATATATATCAAATTTAACTATAATATTATAATAAATCGTCCCTTGCAGAGTTAAATTTTTATTTTAAACTTGGCAAAAAAATAGTTAAAATAATTATGGAATAATTTTTCCAAAAGTTGGGAAGGTCTAGGGAGTGTTTTGGGGGTTTAGGATTGTGGAAATTTGGAAAATGGATTTTTTAGAAAATTAAACACAGTTAGTTATAATCATTCACCATAACCACATGACTTGATTGTTTGAAAGGACAATTTTAAAAACTGTACAGTGATTCCCTAGTAACAGTAAATTTGTGGCACCAAACTTCTTTATCCATTAATATGGACTCTACATAGTTTACTAAACAATGTGGGTGATATAGGAAACTACATGAAAAAGGTTTTCCCTAGATAGTGGGGCTCACAATGATGACACACAGTTTGAAAAACCATGTATACAAACTGTGTGCCACATTAAATGTGGGTTTTTTATTTGCCCTCCTAATAATATTATCAAGTCACCCAATTATCACCCTCATTTCACTTATAGTATACCTAAGTGCATTCAAATATTTTCCTTCTCTTCTAAGGGTGAATATCCTTAAATTATATTCTATTTGGAGTTTCATTTCTTATGATTCAAAGCATTGGGTAAGTCTATGAGTCTCTGTTCTTATATTCCTCGGATGTTTCACAACTTAGTTGTCCCTCATCATTTATATCTCATTTTGCATACTTACAAGGTTAATTTCTTATTTTATGTTTGTGGATATTTTTTCTCAAATCAATGTTTATGGTTAGATAATTGGAAATATACAAACATAAGGTTGGTGGCCTAATTAATATTATCAATAGTGTTGATATTTTATTTCATATGTATATTGTATGTGAAATAACACGTATGTGTTGTGTATTATTCCCTTTCTTAAGAAAATAGTTTGGGCTTTACATTGATGCCTTATACCATTCAATGTCCCCATTGGATCCATTGGTGATTATGAGAACAAACCTATGGCCACCCATGGGGTGTGGAATTTCTTGGAAATGGTAAATTTGGAGTTTAAATGATGAAATAGTTGGTTTAACAGCATAAATTGGTTAGGATTATTGGCTGTATTAATAAAATAAAAAAATTATATACTTGGCATAACTTTGGAATTGAAATTTTTATGGCATATTATGGGGATGTAATATTTAATGGTTTAAGTGGTTATATGGTTTTAAAGGATATTTAACAGTGGTTATATAATAATAAATCATGAAATAATTTAATTGGGAAATAATTTTTAATGTTTTTTAGTATAATATATCATTGTGAATAATGAATTTTGAAATGGATTATATTTTTTAATGTGGTTTAAATGGTTAAACATATTGATCCTTGGAAATTGGTAAATGATGAAATGAATTAAGATGTTGAAAAAAATAACTATACCCATGATTAGAGATCCATACTAATTCTATAACCACCCTTATTATAATAGATGTCATTGGATGTTGGACTAATTCTTTACATACATGGTTTCTGTTTTAGAATAATTCTCAAGGAACTAATGATTTTGATACATGGTTTGGGTGTAAGAAGGTTGGACAAGGCACTATTAGTATTAAAACATGGTATTGGTACCTTGGAAGGATGGTTATTGATAACATGAATTAATTAATAAATGAAAAAAATTATTTTAATTAAAATATGTATCACTTTTTTATTTAATGATTATTTTGAAAACATTGGCTAAAGAATATTTGGTTATCCTGAGTGTCACTTTAGCACCTGGGGGAGAAAAGTGTAATTTAAAATTATTTATTTTTTTAATAAATATTTTATCATTTATGGGCTTGTCTATTATTACATTAACCATCTGTATATACTATTTATTATATTAGTTATTTATTTATAAATAGTTTTTGGTGGCCTACTGAGTTATACTCACACCATTCTCGGGCCACCATTGGCCCCTGAGTAGACTTTATGGATGCAGGTGGAGATAATGGAGAATTCTTGATGATAGATGGATGATTTTGGAATTTTTGGGATGGAAATGGGATGTGGGTTGAAGGCTAGGTGTCAAGACCCATTCAAGTATTGTCATTTTTTGTCTTTATCTTATGTTCCTTTTGGTTCAATAGACTACCTTGGAATGATATATTTTTCTTATTGGTTGTTGGATCTTACCCAGTTCTGGGGTTTGGATATTTAATGAATGGTTACATACTGGTTATTAATTCTTATTATTTTTTTAATTTCTTTACTTTGATAAAGAGGTTATAGTATCCTCACATTACATAAGAAACCCTTTCTATAAGTTAAAAACCGCTTGCATAAGGGGAGGTTCTCTTTATGCATAATGGTGAACTGGTTCAATTACTATTTGGAGTGCGGAAGTTGTATCAGATCTCAGGTTTTTTCATTTTATATACTATTGGGGAAAAGTGTATAGGAGAATAGAATGATTCAAGACGTTTAATGAGATCATGCATGGGATTAGTTGGCCCATGAGAATGGTAAAACCCAGATTTCTAGGGAGGAGATTGCTATCTTGATATTTTCTTATTATAGTTCAAATTTTATTTCACATTGGTTGATATGCTTATTGTGTAGTGTTATTAATTTTTGATATTTTAAAAATTAGTCTCTATGACATGTTATTATGTATGAATGCATCATTTTAGGAACTCAATGGTTATGTTACATGTACAATATTTTGAACATAAGGGAAATCATGTTATTATATGTTTTCTATTAAATAAAAAAAATACCTTTTGGGAAGTAAATTTATTTTATAGTTATTTTACAGTTTATAAAATGATGTTCCTAATAAATTGGTTAGAAATGATTTAAATTTAACGATGATATATCTAATAGTTAGAATTGTGTTAAATAAAAGGATTTTAGATGTAATGTCTCGGAATTGGATGCCACCAAATAGTACTTTGAGACTAGTAGGCCACATGTACTCAAGCACATCTCCCCAAATGCCAGAGGCTACCAACTAGAAGTGACAGCCTAGGGTGTGTCTGGGGTGTGACTATTCTCTCTCACTATAGTTTGTCATAATAGAATAACCAATAATAGATAACTAGTGAAAGTGGAAAATCAATCATAAAATATAGAAAATCCAGGACATGCATAAAATAATAATAAATGAGTCTCATATAAAGAACGATGATCGTACATTAAACGTTTTGTGTCTACAAAGATTCCAAAACAAGTATAAATGGAATCATTATAGTACAAGTAACAAAATATCAAAATGGGTGAAAACTATCTTAGCTAGAATCATAAGACTTAGCTCGGCCCCGTGCTCCCCTTCTCATAAGCATCAATGAGAAACCTTTATTAGGGTGTTTTCCCATGTCCATAGCTACAATCATACAATCTTTCCGGGTAACCATCGGTGGCCCGAACAGGGAGGGAGATACAATCCCAGTAGGAAACCACCAAAAGGTATAATTCCATTAAGTTATTAGATATATAATATAATAGTGTGAAGGTAGTAACAGAATATGTAATGGAAGCACTAAAAGTAAACAAACCAAAACGGCATGGGTTCACATGGACACCCATCCTCTGCTACCTAATTTGGCATAGCCATAATGTCTCTAAATAACCAGTAAATAAAATATCAATTTATAATCAAAATAATTTTATTAAATAGTCTCATTTAAATCATAGTCTCTAGACATGGCACATAGCCTAGTATCCCCTATAAGAATATGTGATCAATAGATTCCTAATTAGGCCATCAATCTTTTGTAAGACAAATACAAAATCCATGATTATACTCTGTCTTGGAAGATGCGTCATATAAATAATTTCATTCATTATTATATTACCATCCTAAACTCTTACTTATAATTCCTTATTTGGAATTAAGGTATATCTCAAGGTGTAACATAAATAAAGAACCTTACAAGAGCATCCATGGAGATCCTTATAGGAACATGGGTATCGCTGTAGGTGTGGTATAACATTACAACTCACTGATTCCATCATTGGAAGTATTCTACTAGAGCCCAAGTGTCACCCATGGAATATATAATCAACTACCCCTTTGATATTGTCCTTTTAAGTCTATATAAAGAGTATAAGTATCACTCATACATATAAATGTCATCCCCCAAGAGTATTCCCTTGGCATTCCACTAGGGAGTCCAAGTATCACTCGGGCATAAGAGAGGAAGTATACAATTGAGTCCATCCATGGAATTCATATAAGAACACATGTATCAAAGAAGTAATATAACATTCAATCAATATCATTTAATTATTTCAAGGGTGATCACCATGATCAGTTCATTTAAAACTCACCACATAATGTGGCTCAAGGCATGGTAAGATTAGATGGATTAGCCCTTAATAAACTAATGTAGGAATTTAAATATATGAAGAAATTCAAGATTAAGAAATCAATTACATGGGAAGATCATAGGGTCATGGTAATTCCATTCCCTTCCTTTAATCAATTAAAATTATAATTAAAATTTAAAATTAATTCATTATTTAACATTCCATATAATGGGGTAAATAATGCACTTAAGAGATACCAATTGATATACCACTCATAGTGGTTCATTTAGTTATATATCGCACCCAATGTGTGGTTCCAATTAAATTATCATAACCTCAAATCATTTATTAATGGATTTTATTAATTATATAGGTCATATGTATGAATTTAAGTCAGGGAGTAAATCCCATTCCAAGGGAGTAGATCTAATAATTGGGTGCGTGTCACAACAAAATATATATAAACATAACTAATTTAAGGTAAAATCATGATACCACCTACCATAGGTCTGAATTGGAGTGCTCCCCCAATATCAACTCTCTATTTGACTTAGATTAGGAGAAAATCAAAGAACTGTTGAAGAATCTGAATATGGGGTAAATCATCTTTCACCTAAATAGTGAATCTGATACCAATAATAATGAAGAGAGACATAGAAGGAATGATGGTATTACCGAGATGAATCCAATGCTTCTGAAAAATATTGATTATTTGCTCAGATGTAGGAGATAATTCAATTATTAGTTTTGGATCAAGGAGGAGATCTCAAAACCAATGACTATTTGACATGATATAATGAGTAAAAAGGGTTTGAAATAAAATATCAATTAATGTAAAAATTGTAATTTCACCCAAAATTTTGGACCACATGGCTATCCAAACCATACGCCAACCGTGAACCCACTACTATTCGGAGGGGAACTTTTCACAATTTTCATGAATAGTTTGACTAATCTTGCAAAAACTGTGTCTCATCCCACATTCAAAAAACTTAGAGGTTTCTTCCTGGGAATGTGGCAAAAATCCCATGGTTTTCCTACTATTGCGGTCTCCCCCTACTCTCTAACTAGTGTTGGACAGTTTGTAGTAACCACACGGCCTGCCCCACACAGTTTCTACTAACTGTGTGGTAGGGCTATTTCTCCCCAAAAGATGAGTTTCGGGCTCCAAATAATACCTAGACACCCACGATACCTCCACGACCTCAACATGCATTAAAATTAGGACACAGTTAAACATTTAAACTAAAAATAGATGAAAATTAAAAGTTATTATACCTTAAGAATGAACCAGGTTCTTACAAACTACCTCTTAAACAATTCATCCTTGAATTTCCCTCTCATGGGTGGTGAAGAATAGTATGTGAAAAACACTATTTACTATGCTCATAAATTGGTCTCCCTCCCTCAAGTATCATCATATACCCGACTATGCTCCCATAACACCTGTAATATAGGAACTGATCGGCCGTAGAGAACCATAATACTACGATCCACAAATTTTATAGGATGACCCTCAAAGGATGCATCTACATTTAACTCAACATCCTCTAGATGAAAAGAATCAGATGGTTATTAATGATAGCCACATATAGCTTAGATACATGGATGACTTCACACATGGCCTGATACCTATGAGGCAACTGCAACCGATAGGCTACCAAACTGACTCCCTCCAGAATATCGAATGGACTAACATATCACGGTGAGAGTTGACATTTTATTCTAATACTCTTGTGTCCCAACCTTGAGGAGACATGTAAAATGATCCAACCTATGGCCTTGAATTCTAGAGGTCATAAGTGGTGATCGACAGATGATTTCTATTGAGATTGTGCAATAACCATCTATTTATGAATGAATCAAACCTGATCTATTGCCTCCTAAAAAAGATGTGGTCCAAGCATTGTTTCCTCTCCTACCTCTAATCAGTACAAGGGTTATCAACATGGCATAATGTATAAATCCGCAAAGGAATCATCTATATAGTATCCACAAATCTATTTTTGTACTAAAAATCTACTAGGGGTATATGACTCTCCAAAGAGCCCCCAAAATCTAGGATGGATTTACGTAGCATGTACTCAAGAAACTATATGAAGCACTATGACTAACCATCAATATAAGGGTGGTATGGTATGATCAAAAGCACTTGTAACCTAAATACCACTACAACCCTGTAAGAATCGTGAAGTAAACTATGGGTCCCTATCTTAAATGATATAATGAGGGACCCCGTGAAGTTTTACTATCCCACAAATACACAAAATCCCAAGATAATCTATTGAAAATGTCTCCTTGATAGGTAGAAAATGTGAGACCTTTATGATCATGTCAATAACAAACAAAATGAGGTCACTCCCTTGATGGTACCTAGGTAAAACCTTCAAAAAGTGTTTCTCAACTTCATTCCATTTCTACTCAGGAATGGGTAGCTACTATAAAAGTATGATAGGTTACTGGTATTCTGCCTTCACCTTCTAACAGGTTGAATGTCTCATGACAAAACCAACTACACCTATTTTTACATTTGATCAGTAGTATTGATGGTTTAAATCTAGATACATTGTGGTGACACTAGGGTGCACCACCAATGATGAAGAATGAGTTAATTGCATCAGTTCCCCAGTCATGTATTTTGAAAACAATACATGACCATGTACACATAATTTCATCCTCACCTATGGCCTAAACAGGAAAGACATCCTCACCTACCACACATTCCCATAGGAATGGTCCCTGATAATCAGATATATAAATATTTCACGCTCTATCCAAGTGCATATCAGAGAACAAATCCATAAGTTGCCACTCACTACTGGCTGACTGAACTGCATGTATATGAGTCCTCCTGATCAGGGAATCAACCACTATGTCACCCTCACTAATAATTTAGATAAGATCAAAGTCAAAATACTGTAGGTATTCAACCCAAATTCATGACCTTAGATTCATATATTGTTGTGAGAATATAGAATTTAGGATTTTTTGGTCCATGTTCACCATAAAATTCTCTCCTTGTAAATAATGTCTCCAACAACACAAGGCATGAACAATTACAGGTAAATCAAGATCGTTCATTGGGTAATTCCTATCATGTTGCCTCAACTATAGATACATATATGCTATGACCCTATCCCCCAATATATGAACTCCTCCAAGATCGATACCCAAGGAATCACATAAATAATGTAAGTTCTGCATGGATCTAGAAAAATATATATCCATGCTGAATTCAATCTAACTTTATGCTTCTGAAGGGATGAACCATAGGTATTTAATCATAAAATATTGACACCCTTATTAGTTAATACCATGAGAGGAATTTCTAGGCCTGATAATTCATGTATGAAACAAATATAATATCAATCCATCCCCAAGAAACTACAAATCTCAAAGATATTCTTGTGATAATCCTAAGAAACTACATATCTCGCCTTATCTAGATCAACCGATACTCCTGCATTCGAGATAATGTACCCCATGAAGTGAATCTGATCCATCTAGAAGTGGAACATTGTGAGCTTAGAATATAATTGACCCAACCTCAGTGTATCCAATGTGATCTCAAGATTTTTAGCACGGTTTTGATTCGGGTGATAATACCCAAGATATCATCCATGAATCCAAAAAAAATGAATCCATATGAGGATTAAAAAACGAGTTCATCAATTCCGTGAATACCGCAGGTGTGTTCATGAGACTGAACGGTATAACCAAATACTCTTATAGACTATACCTATCATGAAATGCTATTCAAGGTATGTATTTTGGTATAACACACACCTGATGATAAATGGATCTGAAATCAATTTATAAGAATATCTGAGATTCTCAAAGATTATCAAAATGGTATTCAGTCCATGGTAGAGGATACCAGTTCTTAATTATCAGTTCAATTTATGGTAATCCACACATATCTAGAGGGTACCATCCTATTTCTTCTCAAAAATTACTGGTGAACCCCATAGAGAAGTACTGGGTCAGATAAACCCATTTTTCTCTAAATCCTATAGCTTCCTATAGAGTTATTATACCTAAGGAGTTCCCATCATGAAAGGAGTAATGGATACTTATACAGATCTTGTCATTAGCATGATAGATAACTCTACCTCTTTCACTGGAGGTAATCCTAAAACTCATCCAGGAAAGTATCTCGGAAGCGATCAACCATTGGAGGGAAATATCCATGAAATGTTACATGATCATCCATATATAATCTCACAACCTAGGATTTCATCCCACCAATCCCACGATTCTCTGTTCCATCTTGGTTAACCCATAAACCCAATTTACCATTTTGAGTATAAACTATTCCCTTTGGTGATGTGAAAGTCACCTTCTTGCAATAGCATTCAACATATTCCCAATAAGCCACAAGCCAATATATCCTGAGTGTGATGTCAAACATGGCCATCTCGAGGTGATAAAGATTCTAGATGAAGTGACACCCACCAACCTCAATGAGGAAGTCCCTACACTAGTGTAAACTCTCTGTTTTGATCCCCAACAGTGTAACAAGCATCAAAATACTACTATAACACTAAAATTTATGCCCAACGTTCTCCATAGTGGGAAAATATATAAATATATGATAATACCCTATATCAAAAAAAGATGACTCAAAAGTAGTGGCTATTACAATATTACCTACCATAGTAGAAGGATTATGATTCTATTCACCAGGTGTCCGTTGTGATTGAAATATATTTCCTAATCTGCATCCATGTGATACAACATAGCTACCCTGAATAGATATTCTCTTATATAACTAAAATTATGGGGTCTCACTACCATTATCATGACCACGAACTTATTCTGAGTGGATGATTGTACTCTAAATCCCTTCCTAAAGAGACTTTTATGAACTTTCTCTTGAACTTGGAGTTAGTTCATATCCTCTCTCGCTCACTGTTGGATAAAAAATTATGTTAAATCACCTTAAATGGCCTATCATTCCATAAGATTGACACTCGACTAGGTCTATCATGATCTTAGGTCTCATATATCCAAGTCTACCAATCTGGTGGAACATCAACTATATACTTGACTATGTGGTCTCACAACTAATGTCACTACATGGAACCTCCTTTTAAATCATTCTACTATAAATCCAAGTAGAACAAGATCTAGATGCCGAACTACCCTGGCTCACACCCGTAGCCTCTCTCATGTTATTCTCTATGATAAGTGGATAATTACCTATTACATAAATTGTAGACAATATAATGAAATGCACCTATGAACATATGTCATACAAGATATCATCCTCGAATATACTGACTTTAGATAACTTTTCAACCATAAGAATTTTTTCAAAGCACTAGAGAAACATAAAATCAGCCAAATATTCCATCACTAATAACACACCCTACTCTAAGTTCATGAAATATCAGGCTCCATTGGACCTTAACTTATCAGGGTAGATTAATTGATAGAAGATAATTTTAAAATCCCTCGAAGACATATCTTGATGACAATCCGTCCGAGTAATGACATCCCACCATCTCTTGGAGGAATCACATAGTATATACATAGAGAGATTTACCCTTATCTAAGGGGGAATCTCTAGATACTTTATGATAGATATAATTCCCTCTATCCATGAATTATTTTCTCGTAGTCTTTCCTCCTATAAAAATTTGGAAGGATGCTGCTGCTGGAACTCACATGCCAACTCTTCCATAGTTGGGGTAGGTTGCAATCCTCTCTGAATGGTCTACATAAAACTCATAAAGTCTTCATGGAATAGTGTCTCAAAACCAGTGTCTATACAACTAATTGTTCCATAACAGGCATAATAGGAGGATACATTGGTAGCCTATAGACCACCACCTTCGGAGAGTGGTCACTACCACCCTCTTGGCATCCGATTGGAGGTCAACCTGGTGTCATGTCCCAACAATTAGAAACGTATTCCTAAAAAAATATCATTATCAATGTTCACAGATCAAAGAAAAGATATTTAAATAGGACAGGTACAAGACTTCCTATATAATAATCACACCCCTCTACCTTCTCCTTGAGTCATGTTTGAATGATATATAGATCAATTAATGTATGAGATATTTCCTATTTCCCACTACTAAGATTGGTTATGGTTAAAGTCTTATACTATAAATAATTTGAGTTTCCATTTTATTTTTACCTTTATTTTCCATTTCATTTCCATTATATCACAATTAATTTTAAATGGTTGAACCATATGATACACCAAATTCCAATCCACAAGGGCCGATACTCCTCATGATATGAAAAGCGGATTCCTCCTAACCCACACCATAACATGTTACGGTCCATGAGACTTCTCATACATGACTCAATGTTCCACAATTGACTTATTAGGGTGTCTAATATAACCCAATCAGGAAAAAACATCTTAGGTTATGAATGAAACTCAAAGTAGCAACCATGTTTCTAAAACCACTATGCATATCAAATATCAAAGAGCAGGTATATCTCTCATGATTCATATCAAAACATTATGAAATCATGCAATAAATTATCTATGTAAAGGAATAATGCATGGAGCATGAATTTTAACATGTGCCTAAAATGGTGCATGTGACCTCATACTCTTATCTCATCGGGCTGCAGAAAAATAGTACTGACAATCATATCACCAATAAAATTATAATTCAAGTGAATCACCCAATAGTGGACCCAAATAAATTTTATAGCCAAAATATTGAAAAAAAAATTCATTCTAGGAAATTTGGATATTCTGCATATGCGGTTATCTACACCCAGACAAAAATCATTACCAAATTACAATTCTTTTCAATATATTTATGTTATCTAGAAATAGTAAATAAAACTAGAAAATATTCAATTTATACCACATTGTAATGTTTCACACCCGAATGCCACTAAAAGGTTCCACGAGCTCGGTAGGCCACACATTATCAAGCACATATCCCTGATTGCCAAAGGCGACCAACTAACAGCAAGTGGATAGGGTCTATCCATGGGGGAACTATTCCCTCATTACCAAAGTGTAACATAATTTAATTCAACAAAAGATAATTATTTTTAGTATTGTAACAATCATAAAAAAATCAATAATAGATAAATAAATCCATAAGTAATCTCATATACAAGTGAGATGATCGTACATGTCATGTCATGTGTCTACAATGCTTCCCAAACCAAAATATGTGGAACCAATGTAGTATATTTAAAAAAATATCCAAAAGGAACAAAACTATCCTATCTATAATCATGAGAATCAACTCTTTCTTTTTCTCCCATGCTCTTAAATTGCAATCAAAAACCTATAATAGGGTGCTTTCCATTTTCCATACTAGCTATCATATAGTCTATCCTGGTACCCATCAGAAACCCGAACAGGGTGTCAGATACAATCCCAGTAGGAAACCACCCAAATTTATAATTCAATCCAATATGTGAATATATAATAATAATAATTCACAATAATTAATAGATTATGTAAAGGAATCACTAAAATCAAACAACCCATAAAGGTTCAAGTTCCAACAGGCACATGTCCTTTGCTATCTGCTTTAGCCTAGCCTAAATTTCTTTGAATAAAAATTCAGTTACGTCTTAATTTATAATCAAATTCATTTAATTAAACATTCTAATTTAGATCAATGTCTTGAGAACCAACACATATCACAATATCCCCCAAAGGAATATATAATTAATAAATTCCTGATAAGGCCATCAATCAGGTATAAGAAAAAGATTGAATCTATGATTTAGCTTTGGATTGGTAAACACATCATATAAATCATTCCGTTAATTATTCAATTAAGATCTCGATCCTATCCTTGGAATTCCTTATTTGGAGTCTTGGTATCTTTATAGTTTTAACATAAACTAAGCACCCTACAAGCCTATCCATAGGATCCCCATAGGAACCGAGGTAACACTCTAGGAGTGGTACAACATCACCGCTCACTGGGTCCATCTTTGGAGGTCCTCTAGGAGAGACCAAGTGTCACCCATGTATTATATAATCAACTGTCCCATTGTGTGTATCCTTCTAAGTCTATATAAATATTCCAAGTATCACTCGGGCATATTACACTCACCCCCCATGAGTTTATACATGTAATTCAACTAGAGAGTAAAAGTATCACTCAGGAATAAGTGATACAGTATGCAAATGAGTCCATCCATGTTGTTTATATAAAAACCCAGCTGTCACCCAAGGCATGTCTCATTTAATCAATATCATTTAATTATATAAAGGTTTATTACCTTGATCAATTCATTTAAGAATATCCTTTGAAGGTGGATCAAGGCACATATTATCCTATAAGACTTAGTCTCATAATAATATCATGTAGAAATTTCATTATAAGAAGCAATTCAAGCTTAATAAATCAATTAAATGGAAAGATCCAAAGGTCCTGGTCATTCCATTACCTTCCTTTAATCAATTGAAATTAAATATCAATTCATCATTTTACATCCCATAGAAAGGGGTAAACTACACACATAAAAGTGAACAATTCACATACCACCCATAGTGGTCCAATTAACTAAACATTGCAACCAATGGAAGGTTCTAATTCAAGTCTCAAAACATTAAATCATTTATCAATGAGTGACGTTAATTACATAGGTCATACATATCAATTTAAATCATGTATTAAATTCCATTCCAGGGTAATTACTTCGATAATTAGAGATATGAAATAACAAAATTTATATTAACACTCCAATTTTATGGGGAAAGAATGGGACCACCAACCACATGTTCATAGTGGAGTTCTATACCACTATCAGATCATGATTAAACTCAAATCAAGAGAAAATCAAAGAATATATGAAGAACCTAGAAATATGTAAAATCATCTTACTCATAAATATTATATCTGATACCAAGAAGAACAAATAATGACATAAAAGTAATGAATATCTTATCAAGAGGTATCCAATGCTTCCGACATAAGTTGATTAGGATCTCGAATGGTGGAGGTACTTCAATTCATTGTTTAGTATCAAGTAGGAGATCTCAAAACCAATGAATGTAAAATGTGAGAGAATGAGGAAAAAGGGTTTGAAATAAATGATCAATTAATGGAAAGATCATAATTTCACAAAAAATATTGTGTTGTATGGTTTTCCCACACATCTGGACAAACTATGCGACAACGGTGCTCCCACTACTGTAGGGTGGGGAACATCACATAGTTTTCTTGTACAATTTGACTAGGCATTCACAAATAATGTTTCAAACAACTTTCAAAAACTAAAAAGGGTTCCACATAGGTTTAAACCTCAAGTTTCATGGTTTTACAAACCATATGGGCTCCCCGTGCTCTCTTCTCATCCTTTAATTGTTTATAGTAACCATGTGGTCTGACCTGTGTAGTTTCTACTAACTATAGGACATGCATTTTTCTCTATAAAGGTTGGGTTCTAGGATTCAAACATTCCCCAAACACCCTTGATAACTCCATGACCTCAACAGGCATTTACATTAAGCCATAATTAAGAATTTAAACTAAATATTTATGGAAATTAAAAGTTTCTATACCTCAAGAAAGAACTAGGTTCTTACAGTAGATTTGAAATTTACTTTAACCCTGAGTTAGTTGGTGTCCTTGGATAGGGATAGTTGGGTGTAGAGATAGTGTTACACTCATATCCATTGAGATAACATACATGAATTATGTTCAATATACCTTGTTGGGACCCCTATTGTGTATGAACATCTAAATTATATATTATGTACCCTGAAACATGTGTTTTGAATTTTATAGGGATTCCTTCATGATAACAATTTCTACTAGGCTGATGAGAGGGCACTACTGATAATAGACCTTTGATAGTGGAACCAGTGCCCCTGTTGGATCCAGATAATAGGTAAGAATATAAATTCTTTGAAAACATCACCCAATTAATTCAATTTATTGAGAGCGATCAAGTTTAGGATACACCAACCATATTTGATATAATTTGGGAGTTCTTGCTATAACCCCCGCCCCCATGTTAACCAAAGAGGGTATTATAATGGTAGGTTAGTTCTGGATTACATAAATGAGGAAAATCCTTGACTACATGGAATTACTTTAAAGAGGAGTGTTAAGATAGAAACTTACACATTGTGGGGACCAAAAAAGCACTGGTGGGATATTCAGTTCTAGGAAGAGCAGCTCGAGAGAGTGGCTTGGAAGGGCATATAAGAGAAGTTATTAGAATATTTAAACCCAAATACCTTGAAGAAATAAATAACCAAAATGTTTATTCATTTATTAGAAGAAAATATTTAAGTGATGGATTATTTTGGGCTCCCCACCAACCTAAAATGTTTTGTTTGGACATTGGTAAGAGATGATACTGTTAGGGAGAAATGTTTTTCGGATACACTAAATTATGAGATAAAGTCATGGGTAAATATTTTCCATTTTTATAAATTCATAGAGGTGGTAAATCAGGATATCATTAATCAGGGTAACCAGAAGGATGCCTCTATATGTGGACAGATAGTTTTATCTTTAAAATATGGCAGTACATCCTCAGGTAGCATAAAGAACCTCTATGAGAATTTTGTCTCTAGAGATAGCCAAAAGAGTATCTATTGGAGTGGATCAACCACTAAAGTTAATGGTATAGTGTTTTACTAATAGTACGGTAGGCCTGGTCACATGCATGGTCAGTTTCCTGTACCACCTATGTTATGCAAAGCTTGTGGAAGGAGGGGGCATGCATAGATGTTTTGAAAGAACCCTTGATAGATGGATAATGATGGGAGAACTAAGTTGATTCAAGGAACCATGAGTGGATATTTCTACCCATCATTTCTCTAGGAGTTGGATTTATATTGTCTATACTAGTCAGTGTGGATGATGAAATACTCCTGGATAAGAGTGGTAGTATCAATAGAGTAGTACAGTGAACGAGACACAAGAATGGGCGTAGGGTAGATGGTCAGGTCAGCTGCATGTAGTTCGGCTTACTCCCATCGACAAAAAAGATAAACTATTGTCTTTACATGGTATCATTCTGTTGTTTTCTATGATTCCTAGAACTTTAATTCATTCCAAATATTTTTATTCATTTATATCTACCTAGTTTATTAATGGTTTGAGCCCGATGATGGAATTATGGTACATGGTTATGTCGATCCACACATTGTTAGGGGTGTGAGCAGAGGTTATCTGTAATTGAAATTAGTGTTCCATTAAGATTGATTGGTTCCATTTTTTGGAATTTTTTATTTCTTTATATGACAATATATGACTTTATTCTAGGGATTAAATAGTCAATTGAATACTAGGCTCACATTGAGTGTTACAGTAGAAGAGTGATTTTCACATCTCATGGGGGTAATATCAATATTCAACATGGGGAATGAGATATCAAGAAAGGTGATGTAGTGAATATTATTTAATAAATGGGTGAGATAAAAACATAGGGGTTGATACTTGTGCTAGATGATGGAGGAGCTAGAGTAGGATGATCTCCTATGGTGTATCAGTTTCAAGATGTTTTCCTATAGAGTTTGTAGGGTTTTCAATTGAGATAGAGATTTCATTTATCAATGAAACAGTTCCTAGGGATGTGCGAGTTTCCATTCCTCCTTAAAAAATGGAACCAAACAATCTTTAATGGTTTAATACTCAGTTAGAGGAATTGGGGGTTAAAGGGTTTATTCACATGAGTACACCACTTTGATGATTCCTTGTTCTATTTTAGAATATGGTAGATAGAAAGTTTCACATATATGTAAATTAATAGAATCTCAACATGGTGAAATTTATGAACCTATATCCACTTTTTTATAATAATGATATATTTGAGTAATTGATGAGTGCAAGAATATTCTCCATGATTGACTTATGACTAGGGTACCATCAGTTGAGGTGATATTGTATGATATACTTGAGATTACATTTATAATATGATATAGATTGTATGAGTTCATTTTAATTCCATTTGGGATGATGAATACTATAGTTTTGTTAATGGAATTGATTAATATAATATTCCACCCTTATTTGGGCATATTTATGGATGTATTTATTGAGGACATATTGGTGTACAATCAGTCTAGAGATAATCATGTACAACAACTTGACATCATTATGAGTATGAAGAGAGAAAATCATCACTATGTCAAGCCATATAAATCTCATATATGGATTTTCAAGGTGTGTTTATTAGTGAAGAACATCTTATAATATTTTTTATCAGTGAACCCTAAGAAGATACTAGGGGTTGTTTCTTAGGAGAAACAAAACAATGTTTCTGATATTTGAAGATTTTTGGTTTTATTGGGTTACTAAAAATGGCTTATCTTTGATACATCTCACCTATCATCACTACTCTTTGGCCTGAGAAAAAAGGGAATAAATTTGGGATGGTTCAAAGCCTGCGATGAAGCTTTCTAAGAGATAAAGATGCATTGGACCACAACAAAAATTACGATCTTTCCCAAATCAGGTAAAGAATATACTATATATTGTGATGTATCTAGGATTGGTCATGTGAAAATATTAGTAAAAGGAGACCATTTCACTGAATATATATCATGGAATATGTGGCCACATGAATGGAACTATCCCACACACAACCTTAGGTTGGTTGTTGGGGTTGACGCCTTAATTTTTTTTGAAAATTATCTCTTGGGAGAAATGTTTACTATTTATACTAACCATAAGAGTCCTAAATATATCCTTTATTAGTATTATATAAATATATATTATTATTGATGTTTTGAATACATGAAATTGTTCAATTTTGAGATAGAATATAAATAGGGGAAATGAATCATTGTTTGAAGAAATAGACCCTAGAAGTTCATGAGTCTAGTTATAAATGATAGATGATGAAATTAGGTTAGGATATGCGTATAGGTGTTTAGAAGGAGTGGGAACTGATGAAACTATTCTAATTATCCATCATACCTTCTTAAATGACCAAGTGAAGAGGATGAAGTATGCTGATCTAGAGTTCCTGTTATTGATGGAAAACATTGATTGTGGGGATCCACCTACTAACATATACACCAATAGTGATAAGGTTATCCACATTTATGGCCATATTTACATGAATACAGGTATGAGAGTAGATTTGATTCCTGAATTTCATGCTTATAAATGGTAGGTTATCCCTTGTTTGAAATAAATGCACCTTGATCTTTATAAAAATTATTAGTGGTATTGAAAGAAGAAGGAGGTCAAAGGTTTTGTAGTGCGATGCTACACCTATTAGTAGGTGAAGGAAAAAGGCAACACATTTCTTACTGATTTACCAAATACTCCTTGGAATACTAACTTGATATTCATGATTGTGGAATAGTTGGAAAAGGCAACACATTTCTTACTGATTCAAGAGACCTTAAATATTGATGGGCTAGGTAACGAATCAGTTTATGAGATATTATAATATAATGGTGTTCCTCAGAGTATTGTTTTAAATAAAGATTCTAATTTTAGTTTTCACTACTAGAATGGATTATAGTAGGTTCTATGTAATCAGGTGATTTTGGGAACTATGTATCATTTGAAGATAGATGGGAAGTATTAGAGAACTATTGAAGTGATATAGAATATGATGAGAGCATGTGTCCTAGATTTTGGAATAACCTAAGAAAATTACCTTGCTTTTGTTGAGTTATCCTATAATAATAGATATCAGGTGACTATTCATATTACACTATATAAGGAACTCTATAGAATGCCATATAGAACACCTTTGAACTAGTTGGAAGTAGGAGAATCAATATTTTTGGGGCCAAGTCTTGTATTAGAGACATCAGAGTATGTCTAATTGATCCTAAAAAATATGGATACTACCCCGAGTAGACAAAATCCAAATGAAAATTTTCACTACCAATATCTCATGTTTAAAAAGGGAGATGGTATATTCTTTCATGTATCGATATTAACAGTTCACCATTAAATTTAGTATCCATGTAAGTTGGCGCCAAGGTATCTTGTGTCATTCGATATTATTTATAGGACCAGTCTGGTGGTGAATTGATTGAATATTCTGTAGTTCTTTAGTGCTATGCATGACTTGTTTCATCTGTTATAACTTTGGCAGTATCACTCTTACCCTTATCATGTGATTAATTTTGATTATTTTTAACATGTGGTTGATGAATCCTTTTGGTATCATCCGATTGATATTGTGGATCATAGTGAAAAAAACATTGAGGTAATACTATGCCTTTAGTTCTAGTGTTGTTGAAGAATGATTATATTCCTAAAGAAAAATTAGAGAGGGAAAATGATATGTAGGCCCATTGAGCCAATCATTTTACCTTGGAGGCTTAGTGATGTCCGGGATCACATATCGTGGATGAGGTATTATGTGTTGGGGAGGTTTTAGTATATCAACCCTTATATATATACATTTTTATTTTTATTTTTGTAACCCCTATTTAAAATCATTATGGAATAATTTATTTTGAATCAGGGAAGGTCTAGGGAGTGTTATAAGGGTTTATGACCTACATATTTCGAAAATGGGTCTTACAGTACATGGAACACAATTATAAGATGGTTAATTACAACCGTAAACCATAACCATAAGGATCAATTGAGGGGGGGATGGTTTTTCAAAATGTGTGATGATGCTTTAGTAACTATGTGGTTGGGGAACCAATCCTCCAGAGCTATTCACACAGCTTCCACATGGTTTTCAAAATCATGTGGTTGGCTCATAAAACCATGGAAAATAATTGTGTTGGGTAGTGGGAATCACATGTTTGGTGAACGATTTAATAATTCATGCATACAAACTATTCCCCTCATTAAAGGTGGAAAATTTTCAATTTTTCTCTACCAATCTTATAATGATATCACCCAATTTTCTCCACCACTAAAATCCCATTTTCCCTAAGTGCATACAATGTTTATTATCCTCTTAAAAGTAAGAATATCTTTCAATTATAGTCCATTTAGATTATTGTTTATTGCAATTAAAATCCCTGTGAAAGTCTATGAATATATTTACTTACATTATTTACATGTTTCAGTACATGGTTATCCTATGGAACTTATATATCTTATAAACTATTTTTAGGGATTTTTTATTATTTATTGTTCATGTATTTTTTAGATCGAATCAAAGTTTGTGGTTGGATGAGTGGGTATATTTGTACATAAGGAAGGTGTTATAAAATCTATTTCCTTTTGTCTTGATATATTATTTTATATTTTTTTAGTGTGTGAGAAATTAAAAATGTGTTTTGAATTTTCATCCTTTATTAAGAAAATAGTTTTTACCTTAAATTAATGGCTTAGTCATTTAGCTGTCCCCATCGAGCCTATTATAGATTATGAGACCAATCCTATGGCCACCCATGCGGTGGGCCAATTCTTGATAATTCTATGGTGGGTATTTAAATGATGAAATAAGTAGTTTAAAAGATTAACTTAGTCAGGATTGTTTTTTTGGATTGATAAGGTGATACTTGGAATAACATGAGAATTAAATATTTTATGAAATTTTAGGAGGAATGAGTGGTTAATGGTTGAATTGGATAGTTTAAGTGGTTAAATTGTTTTAATGTACATTTAACAGTTGAGATATAGAATAAATGATGAAATGATATAATTGGGTAATTTTATTAATGGTTATGAGTGTGATAGACCTTGGTGAATAAATTATGTTGAAATGGGGAATCTTTGTCTAATTAATTTGTTTAAAAGGATCAAATATGATGAGCCTTGGAAATTGTAAAGTGATTTAATGGATTATGATATTGGAATAATGCTCTACATCCATGGTTCGGGGTTCTAAAATGAGGGTCATGGAACTAGAAGTATTCAAGATGGTTTAAGATGTTGGGATGACACACTGTACACATGATTTAGGTTCTAGACTAACTCTCTTATCCCAAATGATTTTGATACTTGGTTTGGGTTCCAGAATGACACTATAGGCAGTACTAGTAATCAAATGTGGTATTGGTACCATTGATTGATGATTTTTGTTACCAAGAATTAAATAATTAATGAAACCCCTTTATCATACTTGTAGAATGTATCATCCAACGGATTACAGATCAAATGACATGCATTGGCCAAAGACAGTTTGGTTCACCTGGGTGTCACTTTAGAATATAATGTCTAAATGTTTAATTAATATATATATATATATATATATATATTCAAAAAAAAATTCCTTTATTTTATTGTTTTTTATTCCATTTTTAATCTACATACATTGTTTCTTAGTTTGTTTATTTCTATAGAAACCACTATTGGTTCCCTAATGATCATTACACACACATTTCTTGAACATCCATCGATACCCTATAAGACTTCATGTTTATAGGTCAGGACAAGAGAATCATCACAATGATAGATGGAATATTTGAGACTTAACGAGATAGAGGCAGGATAAGGGAATCATGATAGGTTTCAGGACACCTTTTGGGGATTGATAGTTTGTGTCTCTCTTTTGGTTTTCTTTTAGTACATGAGACCACTAAGATATGACATTTTTATCTTATTAGATGTTATAACTTACCCAGTTTTGGTGTTTTGGTATGTGATGTGTGTTTAAATATGAGTTATTAATTATTTAATTTAAACTTTTGTTTTACGTTGATAAAGAGGGTATAGTCTCCCCACCTTACTTAATAGACACTTACCTCTAGTTTTCAACATCTTTCACAAGGGGAGGCATTCTTGTGGTCATATGGAAAACATATTCATCTAATATTTGGAGTGATCTAAGTACGAATGTTATAGAGATCATCTAGGTGGTTGTATCCATGGAATAATCAAAATAATGTATAGAGAAATTTTAACTTCCCTATTACTTTATAAGAAAAATGAAATTATCTTATGACAATTTTGGTAAATAAATGAGTAACTAATTATTAAAGGATCATCTCAATCGCTTACACCTACTACTACTAGAAGATAATATTAAAGTAGAGAAGATGTGTAATTACATTTTAATTGAGGATGAATTGCATCTTTGGTTTTGTAAGAAAATATATATTGTATTTTTTACATTGGATTTGAGTTTTCCATTATTGATGACTTTTCATTATCATTTACTTTATTAAATATTTTTTCTAGATGAAATATTCCCTTGGAAAATCAAAATCCATCATAAATAACTTAGCTTTGAAATGCCTCTATAGTGCTAATATCTTCAATTTTTAACTTCTAGTTTTCTTGTTTATGGATTAATGGAGGATAAGTAAGTTGTTTGAAAAATATATTTCTATCCTCATTTATTAGATGATTCTCAAATTATTTTTTCTGAAATACTCAAAGTGGACTACTTTATTTGGGTTTATTTCCTCCAAAAGAGAGAAAAATATTTCATTTTTATGATAGCTGAAGTGTTTATGGGTTTTGTACCATCTATCTCAAGATGGTGTTGAGGTATGGTTTTCAATATCTAGTAAAATACATAAGGCTACATCATTTTCTAAGGATGGAAAAGTCTATGTTGTAAGAAACATATATCATATAATTTTTCATGGGGGTAAGATAATTTATAGAAAACTTGCTTGAAACCTTGATATCTATTATTTTGATGGATTTTATCTTTTCTTGAAATGGAAGACAATAATCAATTATGAATGAATTGTGTTGTTGAATCATAAAATGACCCCTAGAGGGATGATTTTTTTGACTATGTTTTTTTGCAGACTTGGTTGATGGTTTTTAACACGGTATTTCGTTGAACTAGTTTCCTTGATTCATTAATGGTCCAATTTAATTTTCTATCTTATGAAATTTCAATTTTTATTGTAATTTGTGTTGGGATTTGATTTAGGAACTATGTTTTTGTGATGTATTATTGGTAATATTTTAGGTAAGGGAATTGTATGGTTCCCACATAACAACAAAGTGATTTTTATTCAAAAAAATAAAGATTGAATTCAAAGGGTTGAGGTTATCAAAGATGTATTTCAAGAAAATTGCCAAAAATTAATCAATTAATTATTAAATGAAATTAAAAAGAGAATAATATTGATAATTTTTAATTAAATCATCTGAGATTAATCCTAATTTAATTTATTAAAGGGATTACAAATAATATCACTTTATAAGGATGTGTGTTGAATATAATTAAAGTTTTTTTATTAATTTTTTTTGATTTATAAAGTTAAATTATAACTCTTGATGAATATATGATGATGATTTAGGGTATCTACATTAGCTATCAGGGGACCAAAAGATGATGATAATGAAATATTGTATTTGTTTTCAATATTTTTTCTCAATTGAAGTGAATGATTATTCAAAAAAGTTAAAAGTTGAAGATGCCTAGGTGTGTTTTGAATTTATGTTGACATGATGTTCAATTTAAATCCACTGGATGCTCATACTCATGGTAGGTGAAACCATAATAGGTAGAAGAACCATAGATACAAGTTCCTTTACTAGAATCAAAACTAGAGGAATCTTAGATATTCTAATTGGATATTATGTGAATTGTGTTATTAAATTTAATGAAGAAGACATGGTTGATTGCTAGATACAGTTGTAGAGAACATCACAAAGGCTATCAGAATAAACATAAATAATTATGGTGATTTATTGAACCAATATTCAATGGGAAAATTTCCTGTGATGAAACATTGATTGAACAGACAACTACACCCGAGTAATTCTATGAATATAAATTTAGAGTAATAGTAAAAATATATTTGGATGATATTAATGATTATTTATAAGATAACCTAAATAAAAATATGGAAAAGTTTTTATTTTAATTTCAAAAAAATATTTTAGTACACATTGTGATTACATATTGAATATATCTAGATGAAAATCCATTGGATATAATTGAGACATTGTAAATTATTTTTGTGATAAATAGAAGCTCATGGAAATACAAAGATAAGAACAATTTTGGCTACCAAAATCATGCTAGTAGAATAACAATAATTTTAGTAAGAGTTAGACAAGTTTAAAGTTTTACTATCATGAAGAAAAAAATTAATGTTGACATAATTTCTATATGTTTGGATGAGTATGGTAAGATTGTGATGCTGGATTTGAATTGTAGAAGTTATGAAGAGAAATGGACTGAATGAAACCCAAAATAGATATGATGACACTAGAAGTTTATGTAGTAATTGATGAGTTACAGGTAGGGAAAACATGATTGGTAGCTGGTGAATTAGTTTGTCAGATCACTAAGAAAATAGTTGAAGTTGTAGAGTAACAATACCAGAAGAAGAATTCATGTCAATAATGATCTCATGAATGTTGAGAAAGTCAGAACATGATAATTGAGAATATCAAAATATAATAATCAGAGGTGTGGGTATGAAACAAGTATGGCCAAAAATTTAGAATCGGCTTTATCCATCATTACCTTTTTTTCGTACTGAAAATAGAACTGATAAAGGTGGTGTCTTTATATACACTAAAAAACACTGATAAAGGGTCCTTTTATCCACACTAAAATAAAAGTGCAGATAAAGGTTTCCTTTATTAGAAATTTTGTTTTAGAACTGATAAATACTCTCTTTATGAGTGATTTTTAGTGCTAATAAAGTTGTCCTTTATGAGTTATTTTTTAATAATGATAACTGTCCCTTTTATCAAGGATAAAAAAGAACAGATAAAGGGTACATTTTATAAGAACTTAAAAAACTATAATGAAGGCCACCTTATTGTTTATAAAATGTATATTTAATAAAAAACTATTTATCATTATAAATAATATATTAATATATAAATATATTTATATTTATATAAATATAAGAAATATTTTTGAATATGATTTATATGAATAAATATGTATTTATACTTAATATATAAGATATTTAAGAATAATTATCCTATAAAATAATTAGAAAATAATATGAATTAATAATTCTCTAATTATTAATGTAAAATAGTCATTTAATATCAATAAGACAAAATAAAAATCAAATCAATTAATTAATGATCTATGATAATTTGAAAACACTACTAGAGCTTCAAACTATCATAAATTTTGATCCATCTCTCTCTTTGGGAACTACCACATATGAGATTGAAACCTATGAATATATCTACTACCAATTTATAGGAGGGAGATCCTTGATCCCTATTTTTTCAAGGTAAAAAAAGATCGAAAGGCCTCTAAATTTGAGTTTTCAATTGGGATACCGTAATTTTTTAAATATTCCACGAGGTTTCACCTTTGTTCAAGAGGGTCTTCTTTTATTTTTTTCAGTGGTGACTGAATTTATTCAAGAGTATTATATTCACATTGATATTATTGTTTTTGAAATTTTAGTATTTTCATAATAGATTTTTATTTAAAATGAAATATATACATACTTTATTATATTTACATATAATAAATCAGTTGTACAAACAAATATTTAAACATTTTTACATAATAATTTTATTGAAAAATAAACCGAATAGAAATTAATATTTATTATTAATTTTATTTTAAATAAAAAATTATCCATTTATTTACCTTATAAAATTGAATTAATATATATATCTATACAAGTAATTTTTATATATAAATAAGTGTGGTTTGATAAGAAAATATATATTTACATGTATATTCTAAAATATATAAATAAATATATATATGTAAATATATGTGTCTGTATGTGAAGAATATAAATGTGAATATGTGTGTGTAAATATGTGCAGATGTGTGTGTGTGTGTCAATATTGTGTAAATACCTCATATATAAATTTATTTTTATAAATATATCATTATCATAAAATATAGTGTATAAATTAATTTACAGGAAATATTTATAAATACAATATAAAATTTTTATATCAGAATATACAATTATATATAAATGTGGATAAATATATATTTAAATACATAGACATATGAATATATATGAGATTTATAAAATTTATACCTAAATATTTAATATATTGACATATTTTAAAAATATATTTAAAAATAATTATATAAATTGTATGGACTTAATTATTATCCATTTCATTTAAAACAATATCTAACCATTTTCTTACATTATAAAAATATATGAATATATATATATATATACACTTGTACAAATTAATATATAATATGTTTATATATACATATGTCTGTGTATTAATGAACAAATATATATTTATATTTATATTCTAACATTTATAAATGATTATTAATATAAAATATATTTAATTAAATATAATTTTATATGTATATATATCACACAAAAACAAACATATATTATATAAATGTATTTAAAAACAATTATATAAATATATATGAAAATATGAATAAACATTATGTATGTAAATATATATTAATAAATTTAAATATCACACAATATAGATCCTAAAAAGATTGAGGCAGTGATAAAGGGGTTTAAAATGTTGAAGGTAGGTCATTTGATCGAGTTCAGGTGAGTGCACAATAGTATTGGTATCTTGGAATAGAAAAGTGCTGACAATGGCAGGGTTGTGAGCACCAACAAGGGGGGGGGGGGGCATGGAGCGAATTGAGGGTGCGGTCAGGGTGAGGGATATTTTTTGTTTTTAATTATATCAATTTAAAAGAAGAAATGATAAATGGGTACTTGATCAGTGCTAAGAAAAAACCACTGCTAAAGGATAATCCTTTTAAAAATTATTATCTTAACAATGATTTTTAGCATTGAAACATCCAATTACTAGTTATTTTAAATGAATGATCTATAATAGTGGGCAGCTAGTGTATTAATGTTGAATACAATGGATTCTCAAGACATGTCATGTATTAAGTTTTACCTTTAGATAATCATACATAACCTTCATACCTACATTTTTTAGATTTAACTTGTGTCATCAATTTTATTAATGAATGAAACTTCTTAACTAGCAGTGCCCTATGAAGAATAGAAATTTGAGTCAATATCAAGGGACTAACATAGGCTAAATATGGATAAAGATTCATGTATAATATGTTCACATGTTGAAAAATTGATGGAGGATATTAGTTAAGATAAACGATGAAAAATTATTTCATATAGTAAAGTATTGTAGGCTTCGATAGTGTGGGTTCCAAATGATAAATGAAGCTATAAATTTGACATGTGTACACATAGAGACTTATTGTGTAAGGAATCGGTGTTTGACATTACACAATCAATAATTAAATTGATAAATCACATCGATTTTCTCTTCAAGTTTAGAGTTTTATTGAATTAGGTCATAACATTTACACAACAACATGAATATTACATGTAGAAAATTCTACTCAGTATCCATTTTTTCATAAAATAAAAAACTCTTGAAAAAAGAGTCATGTCTAGTTCCATGTTTTAGACAACACGACTTTTCCATGATCCCATCCTTGACCCTTATTCATATTTAAGTCATGTGGAAAACATTTTAAAAACTTGGGATGAGCAGAAAAAGCTTAGTAGGGGATATAAAATACGGAATGAAAACATTAGCCCATCAATAAATACAAAACCATTAAACCATACATTTCAATCCTAACATACCTCATGAAATCATAAGATTTATGAATAACACACAGAAATCCTAAATAATAAAGGTTACTCTTGGAATCCATATCCAACGTACATTGTAGCTATCACAACTACAAAGGGAGTAACATTTTAAATACCTATCACAATATATTCCCTAAATCTCTTAGGAGAAACATTCACGTTTACCTCCGTCATGTTACACAATGCATTGGAGGGCTATCTCGGGCTCACCCGCTCATGGTTTTTCATGGAACCACCCATACACAAAAACAATTCCCAATAGCCACAACATATTCAAAACCCATAAAAAAATAATGGAAAGATAACATTTCCATATTGAAAACAAAATATAACATTTCTAAATATTGACAAAATCAATGCTTTTATCAAACCATTTTCAAAACCATTTAAAATATTAAATGAAGAGTTTTTTGAATAAAATCATCCCATACAACCTTGAATATTTTAAATAAATTATCATTTGAAAACATTAGTGTACATATAAATAAATCTTAAAATCCCTTTTGAAAACATGGACATTAATGTGAAAAATTTAGAAGAATAAATCTTTAAAACATCTAAAATGATATTTTACTTAATGATTTTTTAACAAAATGAGAGACGCTTGAATACAAATAATTGAGGAATAAAATTCAACCAAACTTTATAATATAATGAGAATAAAGGGATTCATGATATAATATTACAAAGGATATTATGTACACCGTATAAAAGTGAACTGTTGTATGACAACAATGAAGTCTAAATGGATTGTAAATTTAGATGAAATCCCTTATAAAAACTATATCCAATGATTAAGGATAAATAAATTACATAATAATGTGTGAAAAATATAAATAAATTCAATATAATTGGATATTCAGTGTAAATCAATCATTGGAAATTCAACCATGTTATTTTTAAGACAAAACCAATGACTTGGATGTTTAACACAATGAATGGAAATTGAGTTAAAATTACTCTTATCAAGTTCATATCGATGACATGAGAATTTATAAATGGAGTGAATATGTGTATCAAATGTTTAACCAAACAAAGGGGAGTGAAAATTACAACATAAATAAATAAATAATGATTCTACACATAATCATAGCATGACATAATTAAGAATTAGAAGATTAACCCAAGGAATGGAAATTGGGTTAAAATGTTCCCTTACCAATTTGGTAACATACTAAACATACAACCCATGAAAGAAGGATCATAAAATAAAGTTCTAAATACCCATAAATTGTAGTATATTACATAATGAATAAAATACTAGGCAGTACATACACCACATAAAATGAAATATTGGCAAATATAGTATGAACCTCACGAGAATAAACAATGAGATGAAAATCCCTTACCACGTTGTAATCAATTGATTCGTATGACCAAAAGTTAAAAACCACCAAATTAATCATATAATAAAATTAATATAAAGAGAATCATGATAATATATATATATATATATATATATATATATAATGTTCGTACACAATACACCACATTCAATAAATAAGTGCTGAACAATGGAAATATCATGGAATTAAAACTGAGATAAGAAATCACTTACATTGTGTCCGACTTGACTCGATCGTTCTTTAATATCCAGAATAATAAAATAAAGTTAGTTTATAATTACTTAAGAACATTTTTAAAGTTTATTATTCCTTTTATATCACTTATTACCATGTTCTAAACATTATGTAATCATTTAAGTTATTAACGGTTGTTTCATCGATATTTGGTACTTGAGTAAAAATGAACACCTTATAATTACAAGTTGTCCATGTCGTCAATAATCCATTATATCCAGAATGATATTCAGGCTTAAGATATCATATAAATAATATATATACAGTATTTTTTTGTATTTATAATAGTAAATAACATTTGGAGATAAGAAATGAAATGCACCATTCAGGGAGAAGATAAGCCCTATGTACGCATGAACACCACTTCCATTTTTATTTCTTATTTTAATGGAATTAAAAAATAATGATACATAGGTATATTATTATTACAGTATAATATAATATATAATATCATTAACTCCATCCTTTATACATCCCACATAAGTCATTAACAAGTCATATCACTTTGAGGGGGCGGTTGTCTGCACTTCCTAAAATGAAATTATCGCATTTACCCATTATGAAAACCATAAAGGTATACTAGAAATGAAAAATATAGAAGAATAAAGAAAATATAAACATAATATATATCATATATAAATACAGTTCCATCATAATTTCAAACATGATAGGTGGTAGGAGTTAATTGAACAATCATCATTTCGTGAGGCTTTAGTTTTCCATCCATAGAAACATTATGTTCTTTACCCATTAGATGGAGGTGTGTGTAAGTGTAGTTAGAATAATTATCATAAAAACATATTATTATATTAAGGATACTTATTTTTTTATAAAATTAAGTAATAAAATGATTTTGGGGGGTTGGAGAAGTAAAATAAAAAAAATAACTTATGAGAAGACGTTACCTTTAAATCTGGTAACTCCCTTTGGTTTGAACCAAAAGGGTTTATTAAAGTGATTTATGCCTAAGTTAAGGATTATAGGATGAATAGAGGGATCTTGGGATATTATTGGAGTAGATTTTTTATGATCCAAAGTCTTGAGAAGTGTGAGAAATTGGTAGGAAGTGAGGGCTTCTTATAAGGGAGAGGAGGGGTTCTTTAGGAAGGCCTGAAACAATTATTTTATTATAACCTCATATTCAGTTTAAAAAGGCTAAATAATCATTAAAGTTAAATTTAATATGACTAATGGTCAAAATAAAAACATCCAATAAGAATTGGACAAGTTTTGGATATTTTTTTAATATTTATAATCTTATTTATTGTAATCATTTATTAATGAGGTAAATATTGCATCATTATTGTGTTATAAATAATTTAATTTATATGATGTCCAAAAATTGTAAAACAATAACCATGATGTAGGAAATATTTTTATCATACCAAATAATATTTATAGTTGTAATGAAAACATATATAACCCCATGTAAATATTGATTTACTAGAAGATACTTTTTTATGACATTTTTTTCTTTATTATAAATTAATTAATATAAAGTGTCATTATTTCTCCCATGTGGATCCATGGGGTCCCAAATTCAACCCACGGATGCCCATGGTCGGATATGTATCATCCAATAGGATTAAGATACATTTAAAAGAAATTTAATATTATTATAATATTATATTTTACCCTTATTTATTATATTTACCCCTTAATCGTGGTAAATAAAATATTTAATGAAGTAAATATTTAAAATGTCTCAAAATAAAAATTAAGTATTTACAAAATTTGGACCTACTGATTCCAAATATGGAATCTATTTTTCCAAATTCAAAACATATAAGTGTTAGAAATTAAATTAAAATTAATTCCACAGTCAAAACAAAAAGTGTGTTTTTATGAAATAATAACTATCAAAAGATTGACATTTGTTTATGTCCAATTTGAAAGTGAAATTAATTCCAATGTCCAACAATGAATTAACTATTAAAAATATTTTCCAATTAATATTTATAACTAATTAAAAAGATAATCAACCCATATAAATAAATTAGATTAAAAGGCACTTTTTAATTAAAATACAATATTTTTCACTATTCTTTAAAAAAATGAACATTATTAGAAAAATACCAAACATTCATCCAAAGTAAATTTTGGTGCCCCAATTCTAAAGAAGAATTTTATTTTTTCAAATATAACATATAAAAGTGACAAAAACTAGATTTAATTAGTGTTCTCCATTAAAAGGCGTTAAATCGACCTTTTAGGGAATGTTAGAGTATTTATGCTTAAAATCGAATTCTTTACTTATTTTAAGACTTTATATTTTATTGGATAAATGTAAAAATATTCAAAAAACATGTATAATCATATTTTCAGTTAGTTATATTCATTCTAACCAATACAACTGCTAGGCGTTAAATACCATTTAAAATAATAACATTATATTATTAGTGTGCAACGTAAGATTCTAAAGAAACCCACTATTGCGTATCAGGTACGCCATCGAACATAGCATCCCCTTTAACGAATGATTAATATTTAATTCAAAAATATTAAAAAATATGAAAAAATTTCATGTTATTTATTTACCTGGGATGTTATATCCTTCCCCCCTTTGGGGAATTGCCTCCTTGAAATTTTAAAACTGAGCTTGGAAACTTAATCGAATGTCCCACATCGAAAAAAAGAGTCAATAAAACTATCGCTTTAAAATAAAGGAAGAGAAGTAAAAATATTACCTCAAACAAAAGATACAATAATTCCATGAAAACATGGATATGGGGGAGAAAACAAACCATCATGTTCATATGGAGAGTGATATAAATCATTATTAGGAGAAAGTTAACCACCAAAAAATCAAAAACTTGTGATGGGTTAAACAATCCTTGATTCTCCAGTAGAGAAAGATAACAAAAAAACGTTTTTGTTTTAAGTTACTTATAATTGAGTAATTTATTTATGAGATTAACTAAAAACATATGGAAAAATACTTACATGTCATATAAACATTCATATATTACTAAATTCTACAACAAACTCATCTTTTCTCCAAATGATGAGTATTAAAACCGACTTGGTCACATTAAAAGTGCTATAATATACTTCTAGAGTTTCACATAACCCAAAAAATATTAACTATATATTTCCCATGTCTTTAGACATCAACCAAAACCAAAATGGTTAGTCCGAGGTCAGAAAATACACATAAAGGATAATATTGTATAAAAAAAATACTACCCTTAATCTCCAAAATTCATCAAAAAGTACCCAAAGTTCAAGAAAGTGCATTCAATACATAATTTTCCTTAAAATTATTCAAAATAATCCAAACTAATATTGAAACCAAAAACTCAGAAGTATTTAATCCCATAGTCTTTTACAGTAAATCTTATCATTAATCTCTAAATAGAATCAAATCATCTTAAAGTCTCACACTGAAGTGTAATTAACCTAATAAAATATTCTCTATGATAGGTTAGTCATTTCCATAAATAACCCAAATACCCATATTTCCAAAATAAATCATAAATTCTTCCAAAAATAATATTTCAATCATTAGTCCACAATTTATATCCCATAGTATTCCATTTTCCTTAGGTATATATTTTTCCCCAAAAGAGAGAACATCTTCCAAAATAACCATTATCACTTAATTACCAAATCATTTATATAATAAGGATATCCATTTGATAAACCAAAAGATAAAAATATTCTTGATCCATAAAATCATTTAATTTAAATAATTATTCATACTAACCAGGGACTTCACGTAGGACAATGGTAACCAATACGCCCTTGTCACCCTTCGGTTGTGGGTTTGATTCCTGTAGCCATGTCAAATGCAACAGGCCATCACCCTTCCTGCAGGTTGCCCTTTTTATAAAACTATATAATTTTATAACATTCCCCAAAATGAGATAAATTCATCAAAAATAAAAATAACATATTTTAACCACAAGAGTCCTCATTGAACCTCCCATATTATTCAGTATCTCATTAAGAAATCTACTACAGTTTATTCCACATCTATTGTTACGTTGGTTCCTGCTAGATCTAACCATTTACTAAAATGAAAAAGTTTACTATGAGTTTATCTGTAAAATAGTCATATATTTTCTTATAAGGAGGGTTAACCCTAAGATATACTTATTCATGTTATCTGAAACTCATTTGATTTATCTAAAATAAACATTAATCTGTATAATATGATAAACATTATGGTTATGCCACTTATGCTTAAATAACACGCTAACCTCCAAATTTATCTAAAAATCCCTCTAATACCAACTGTAAAGACACGACCTTAAACATTACATAATCTGGAATTAAATGGATAATTAACATTGAGGATCTTTCCAGGTTTAGAGAGAATTAGGTCATAACATTTACACAACAAAATGAATATTACATGTAGAAAATTCTACTCAGTATCCTTTTTTTCATAAAATAAAAAACTCATGAAAAAAAGAGTCATGTCTAGTTCCATGTTTTAGACATCATGAATTTTCCTTGATCCCATCCTTGACCCTTATTCATCTTTAAGTCCTATGGAAAACATTTCAAAAACTTTGGATGATCATAAAATCAATAGTATAGGATATAAAATAAGGAATGAAAACATTAGCCCATCAATAAATACAATACAATGAAAACATTCTTTTCAATCATAACATACCTCATGAAATCATAAGATTTATGAATAACAAACAGAAATCATAAATCATAAAGGTAACTTGTTGAATCCATATCAAACTTACATTGTTGATATCATAGCTACATAGGGAGTCACATTTGTAATACCCATCACAGTATATTCCCTAGATCTCTTAGGAGAAATATTCACGTTTACCTCCATCATGTTACCTAATCAATTGGAGAGCTATCTCAGGCTCACCCGCCCTAGGTTTATCATGGAACCACCTGTATGCAAAAACAATGCCCAATATCCATAACATTTTCATAACCCATAAAACAAATATAATGGAATGATACAATTTCTACATTGCAATTGAAATATATCATCTCAGAATATTGACAAAATTAATTCTTTTATCAAACCATATTCAAAACCATTTAAAATATTAAATAAAGAGATTTTTGAATCAAAGCGTCCCATACCACCATGAAGATTTTAAATGAATTATCATTTTAAAAAATTAGTGTCCATATAAATAAATCCTAAAAACCATTTTGAAAACCTGGACATTAACGTTAAATATTTAGAAGAATAAATCTTTAAAACATTTAAAACGATATTTTAGTTAAAGAGTTTCTAAAATAACGAGAGACACTTGAATAAAAATAATGGAGCAATAAAATTAAATCAAAACTTTATAATATCATGGGAATAAATGGATTCATGATATAATATTCCAAATTATATTATATACACCGTATAAAAGTGAATTGGTGTATAAGAATAATGAAGTCTCAATAGAATGTAAATTGAGACAAAATCCATTATAAAAACTATATCCTAAGATTAAGGATAAATAAATTACATAATAATGTGTGAAAAATATAAATACACTCAATATAATTGGATATTAAGTGTAAATAAATCATAGGAAATTCCCACATGTTCTTTTTAAGACCAAACCAATGACTTGGATGTTTAACTCAATGAATGGAAATTGAGTTAAAATTACTCTTATCCAGTTCATATTAATGAAATGAGAATTTATAAATGGAGTGATTATGTGTATGAAAATTATATACACAAAAATGGGAGTGTAAATTACAACATAAGTAAATAAATAGTCATTATACACATAATCATAACATGACATAATTAAGAATTATAAGATTAACCCAAGGAATGGAAATTGGGTTAAAATGTTCTCTTACCGATTTGGTAACTTACGAAACATACAACACATGAATGAAGGATCATAAAATGAAGATATAAATACCCATAAATTGAAGTATATTACACAATTAATACAATATTGGTTAGTAAATACATCACACAAAACGAAATAGTGGCAAATATAGCATGAACCAGACATGAATAAAAAGTGAGACGAAAATCCCTTACCACATTGTAATCAATGGAGTCGTATGACCAAAAGTTAATAAAATTTGTCCACATTATAATTTCTTAGTAACCGTTTTCATTTTTATTATACCTATTATATCACTTATTACCATGTTATAAACATTATGAAATCATTTAATTGTTTAATGGTTGTTTCGTCGATATTTGGTACTTGAGTAAAAATGATCACCTTATAATTAAAATTTGTCCATTTAGTCAACAATACTTCATCTCCAGAATTATATTCATGATATTGATATCATATAAATAATATATATCAAGTATATATAATTATTTATAATAGTACATAACATTTGGAGATAAGAAATGAAATTCACTGTTCATGAAGACGGTAAGTTGTACATACGCATAAGCACTTCTTCCATTTCTATTTCGTATTTTAATAGAATTAAAACATAATGACACATTGGTATATTATAATTACTGTATAATATAATATGTAATATCATTAACTCCATCCTTTATACATTCCACATAAGGCATTAATGTGTCATATCACTTTGAGGGGGCAGTAGTCCGCACTTCCTAAAATAAAATTATCACGTTTACCCATTATGGAAACCATAAAGGTATGCTATAAATGAAAAATACAGAAGAATAAAAAAATAAAAACATAATATATATCATATATAAATACATTTCCATCATAATTTCCACCATGAGAGGTTTTAGGAGTTAATTGAATAATCATCGTTTCGTGAGGTGTTAGTTTTCCATCCAGAGAAACATTATATTCTTTACCCATTATATGGAGGTGTGTGTAAGTGTAATTCGAATCCTTATCATAAAAAAATACTATTATATTTTAGATACTGGTGTTTTTATTAAATAATGTAATAAAAATAATTTAGTTGGTTGGAGAAGTAAAATAAAACAAAAGAACTTAAGAGAAGACTTTAGCTTTAAATATGGTAACTCCATTTGGTTTGAACCAAAAGGGTTTCTAAAAGTGATTTATGCCCAAGGTAAGGATTCTAGGATGTGTATAGGGATCTTTTGAGATTATTGGAGAAGAGTTTGTATGATACAGAGGCTTGAGAAGTGTGAGAAATGGGTAGGAATTGAGGGCTTTTATAAGGGAGTGGAGGTGCTCTTTAGGAAAGTTTGAAAACAATTATTTTATTATTACCTCATCATCAGTTAAAAAATGTAAAATAATAGTTAAAGGAGAATTTAATATGACTAAGGGTTGAAATAAAATAATCCAATAAGAATTGGACAGGTTTTGGATATTGTTTTAATATTTATAATCTTATTAATTTAAATAATTTATTAATGTGGTAAATATTGTATCATTAGTGTGTCATAAAAAAATTAATTTATTGGATGTCCAAAAATTATAAAACAAAAACCACAATGTAGGAAATATTTTTATCCTTTAAAATAATATTTATAGTCTAAGATATAACTTATATAACCCCATGTAAAAATTGATTTACTAAAAGATATTTGTTTATGTCATTTTTGCCTTTAATTTAAATTAATTAATATAAAGTGTCATTATTACTCCCATGTGGATCCATGGGGTTCCAAATTCAACCCAAGGATGCCCATGGTCAGATATGTATCATAAAAAAGGTTTAAGACACATGTTATGGTAATTTAATATTATTATAATATTATACATTACCCTTATTTATTATATTTACCCTTTAATCATGGTAATTGAAATATTTACTCAAGTAAATATTTAAAAGGTCTAAAAATAAAAGTTACCTATTTACATAATTTGTAACTAATGATTCTAAATATGGAATCCATTTTTCCAAATTCAAAAAACATTAGTGGTTGAAATAAATTTAATACTAATTCCCGCTGTCAAAACAAAAAGCCTGTTTTTAAGAAATAATAACTATCAAAAGATTGAAACTTCTTTATGTCCAATTTCAAAGTGAAATTAATTCCAATTTCAAAAATTGGATTAACTTGTAAAAATATATTCTAATTAATCTTTAGAACCAATTAAAAAGATAATATAACCATATAAATAAATTATATTAAAAGGCACATATGAATTAAAATACAATATTTTTCACTAATCATTAAAAAAAGAACATTGTCAGAAAAATACCAAAATTTGATCCAAATTAAATTTTAGTATCCTGGTTATAAATAATAATTTTATTTTGTCAAATAGAACATAGAAAAGTGAAAAAAAATATATTTAAAGAGGTTTCTCCATTAAAAGGCGGTAAATCGACCATTTAGTGAATATTAGAGTATTTATGCTTAAAATCGAATTCTTTACTTATTTTAAGCCTATAACTTTTATTTGATAAATGTAAAATTATTCAACAAACATGTATAGTAATATTGTAGTTAGTTCTATTCATTCCCGCTAATACAATGGATAGGCGTTACATACCATTCAAAATAAAAATATTATATTATTAGTGTGCAACGTAAGATTCCAAAGAAACCCATTGTTGCGTATCGGGTACTCCATCAAACATAGCGTGCCCTTTAAAGAATAATTGATATTTAATTCACAAATATTAATAAATATGAATTTTTTTAATGTTATTTATTTACCAGGGATGTTATATATTGTGAAAGGACTATAGAAGATGAACAAACTATAAGTTACACAAATGAAGGAACACATATAATTAGAACAAATTATAAATAGATGATCCCTATGATGATATGTTTGTGTCTTATAATTTTTATTTATTGAAAATTATGTAAGAATGACCAATTGAGAATACAAATATCAGAAGAAGTATAATATCCCAAAAATAAGAAGTTCATGTAGTGGATTGGGAATTATCAAATTTTCTCCTATATAATGTGAATGATGTTGGAATAAATATCCATGCGATGATTATGTTGTGATAGACTGTGTGAGGTTGTTTATATATAAAAATACTAGCACAAGGAAGAAGAATAATTCATATAATTTTGAAGGGCATAGAATACATGTTTTAATAGATTATACATTCATGAGTAATTTTAATTCGTAGGATGTATATGGAGTCCACTAATAGAATATATTATGGAGTCTCTAGAAGGAGATGCACTATGGTCTATTGTGCTCACTTGAAAATATAATTGACACTTTAGCTCGAGGGAATAACATCATAAAATAGGCTAATAGAATATTAAAATGGTCTATATCTATAAGATAATTGTATCCCTGTGTTTGAATATGTAAGTTTCAATTGTATTTGATGCTTCATGAGAATTAAAGTAACTATTAAATTAATTAGTCACTGTGTGTTAGTAACCAGAAGAAAAATATTGAGTTACACAAAAGGTATTGGTAAATTAGAATGAAGAATGAGAAAATAATTGAAATTTCAAACATTGATTCCAGAATTTAATTCACTATCAAAAAATGCATGATCCACCCCCATTTTTTTGTTTTTGGGTTTTCGGTGGAAATTTCCCTAATGGATTTCGCCAAGACTTTTTGGAATGTCGGTCACCAAATTTCAACAACTGTGTAACACCAATGATGAGAGATTTTATCTGAAGAATTTATGATTAATGAGATTGAAATAATTTTTTATTTCATTATCCCATTATCTATAGATCAAAATTGGTGCAATTCTCACCATTCTGATTTCACTATTTCATTCAAAGAACACTATGATTTTATCGAAAAAAAGAATCCTTTAGAGGGAGGAACCTGATTGGATTTTGAAATTTGGAAATAAAATTGTTATAACTAATCTCATAATTTGTTATTTAATAAAATATTTTATTTTTATTTTGTTTTTATTTTTTAGTTTATATATATATAACAAAAAAATTTACTAAAAAACATATCTTATTTTAAATATGTTAATAGAATATTGGAAAATATTTTTTTTATGGAAAAAAATTCTCATGACCACTTTTTATAATAGATGAACTATGAGGATTATATCCCCATTTACATTGTGGGGTTCCACATGGTTTTTTCCACCTCATCAATCCAAACATCCAAATATGTGGTATCAAAAAAACCCTTTTATTTATATAGTTTATGAATAAAAATATTACAATTCCCAATTTTTTTATATATATTAACCATCCAGATCATAAGTGAATCATTATACATAGTAAAGGCATATTTCGATTAAAATATTTAATATTTATCAATATCTCAACGTATTATCATATTTACAAGTTTTCGAAACATCTAAATTGTTGATCTTTAAGATAAACTAGAGATATCGTACTTACAATAATCATTCCATCAAATATCTTATTTTGGTTAACTTTTATGGAAATTTTCTTATATCCTTTTCATTAACTCTATAAAGAGTAAACTAATTAACTCCTACAAGAAGTGAAAAAAAAATTCTATGTTCACATAGGAAAAATATTACCAAGTGTTTCCATTATAGGAACAAATTAATCCTCGAGTATTATCATTTTTTTAATATTTTAAAACCCATTTTATAGTCATAAAATATGATATTGACACTATATTGTTGGGGTTATAATTTTAAATATCAACAATAACCCTTGTAACATTTTTTACCCATTAAACACTTAATTTAGGATCTATAAAAACAAAGTGATGGGTTTCCATTATATAAAAGATTTATTCTATGAATTTTAACCCAATCTATTTTTTAGTTATATGAATAATCTCTCTCAGTAGATATTTTTTAAATAGATCCACAAGGTTTTTACATGATCTCACGTATACAATTATTATGGTTTCATATTTTAGGACAGTCTCACATAATTGTGTCACAATCCTATAAGTAAAGAATTTACATTATACATGAAAATATATTATTCTGATAATGTTTCTTCTTTATAAAAATTCATAGAGGTAGGATGCATTAGACGAGGTCCTAATATAATATTCGATATTTTATTCTTAAACCATTCAACCTCCTTTTCACATGATTCTAAGGAGATAAAATTTGAATATGTGGTCCAATGTGAAAAACATGATTGTTTCCTTCTCACACAAGAAACAACACAACCTATAATAGTAAAAAACCACCCATATATGGATTTATTATCAACCATAATAGTCATGCAACATGAATAAGTGAATCCTCCTAAAAAATTGTGTAACCATTATATTAATAATATAAATCTTCTGTATTTCTCAAGTATAAAAAGATTCTCGTTATACATTTCCAATTATACACACTAATATTTCTAGTATATCTACATAATTTATATACCAAAAAATTAATATCATGTACAGAAAACTTCATTTCATTATTTAAATAACCAATTTCCCTTGAATAAACAAGTTATGATATGGATCTATGCGTATTCATAAATAGTTTAACAATAGAATAAAATAGTGTGTTAGCATCCTTGAAACCAAGATGATCAAATTTATTGAATATTTTTCTCTTTATTGAGACTAACTTATAGAATAACCCTCACTATGTTTTATAACTTTAATACCTAGAATACTATCAACTATTCCTAGATCCTTCATTTTAATCATAGAGGATAAATAATTATTTGTATCATTTAAAAAAAATATTGGTTATAAAAGTTAACATATCATCATCATATAGAAACAATGTAACTCCATATTATTTTGTAAACATGGAATGCACACATTTATACACATTTTTTTGAGTAAATCATTTGGATAAAATTATAGAACAAAATTTATCATTCCATTGCCTCAGAGCTTGTTTAAGGGCATGAAAAGATTTAACTAGTTTAGATAAATTATTTTAATTACCTTATAAAAAACTTCATGGTTGTTCAATGTAAATATATTTATTTAAGTATCCATTTTAAAATGAAGATTAATCATCCATATGATGGAAATAATAATGATTAAATAATGCTAATGAGAATAATATCCTTATCGATGTAATCTAATATATAAGATGATAAGTATCCAAATAACCAATCCCTTCTTATTTTTGAATCCTTTAACAACCAATATATATTTTAAATCCTGAATTAAACCATTGGAATCATATATATTTATGAAAACCCATTTGCATCCAATAGGTTTTGAACCTCTTGGTAAGTCCATAATGATCCAAGTATTATTTCCTATAATGGAATCAATTTATCATTAATTATTTCTTCCTAGAAATCATCATCTTTAGAAATAATAGGTTCTTTATATGTATTTAGGTCATCTTCTATATTCAATACCACATGATAGTTATTTAGAATATGATTACTTTTATCTCCATAAACATTTAAAAGTATTAAATCTGGAGAAATAAAATATCGATACATACAGTTCTCCTTCCTAAGTCTTGTACCCTTTTGTAACGCCCTGACTGAGGTGCTACATAATAGTTTCCTAATTTTATTAGATAAATGAACTCAGGAATGCCTACTTATATACCAAAGTATTAAAGAGTCTAAAATATAATGTGGGAAACTATTCCATATTTATTAGGGGATAAAAATAGTGTAAATCAAAATTCAGTATAAGAAAGATACTACAATAATCAATAATCAACGAAACCATAGACGAATAAATTAAAAAATGTGGATAATGACCATCAACCAAAGCAGTAGATATGTCATTCCACATAAGTATCAAGTTTCCAATGAAAACCCAAAATAAAGAAACAATGACAACTGCAAATCATGTCCTTTCATCATGTACGTTTCCCACATCCTTGATCCATTATAAGTCCCAACTCATCTATAGAACATATAGATTTTCCCATACCCTATCATGAAGACATGAAGTCTATTTGGGTACCTATCAGGTAACTTGAGTAAGGTGTGAGTAAAACTCAGTAGGATACCACCAATGAAAACTAAAGAAATATACAGTCTATAATAGTCTATATAGTTGTATAAAGAATAAAGATCAAATTACATAAGTAAATAGGATTCAAATTTATTATTCTTTATCCAACCACATCATACATACTTCATTCCATGCTGAAGTTAGAGTCATATACCATTGGGATTTTAAAATTTACTCTTTAATTGGATTTTATTATTCAATTTAATTCGAATTTTCTTATATTCCCTAGAGATCCATTCAATGTACCATTATCATAGGAATTTAGAACATTAGTCCAATGCTAATATCTCGAGGGACTAGAGCATCAAATTGGAACCCAAATGGTATATGGAGCATCAGTACATGACCCAAAACTCATTGTTCACATGAATATAAAGATATAATGATTCCAAATTCCTAACTAATTTATTAACAATTTTCAAAATGTTTCATCATCTCAATTATCAAAGACAACCATGATTTTTTATGTTAATCACAAGGAACAACACATGCATTTCCCATATTAATCCTTTTATCAATATTTATTAAAAAACTAATTTACCCTTCAAGGTTAAGACAATAAAACCATTATATACCATTATCAAACCATCCAACATGGATTTAGATCAATTACATAAACCCATTATTCCCCTATTTTACATTTCTAGTGTCATCATTTCATGGAAATTGTCATAACCGATGGTTTCTATCATACCTAGTCTCAAAATATCAAATAGTTCAAACATAATCATGAAGGGACTCATAATTACATGGGAAAAAAATATTTTTTATAAATTAAAATCACTTTAATAATGTGTAAATTCAACTATAATTTCCCGAGTTTTTGTGAAATATTGTTTTCAAATTAATTTAATATTTTTGAAAATTTTCATTTCACACAACACTAAGTATAGATTTTTCTATTTGAAATAATAAGTTTGGCTTGCATTATACACAAAAACAAGTTAGTATTACACTTCATGAAAAATATAGATTAAATTCCATCACCCATAAAACTATTTTGGGTTTTTGTTACACACAATTCCAAGTTACTTTAATATCTTACGTAACATACAAGGATGAGTTTTACTGAACAATCAAATACTATTAATAATAATATTAAAATATTATTATAGCTACCACCAATCTGTTGGAATATAAGTTACAAATAAGATTAACTAAATTATGGAAATATTATATATACATTTTTATAAAATGAATCCTTTGGTTATCAATTAGTAGAATTTAATAAATGAACTATTTGAAAATAATGTAATTACATTTTTAGGAAAACTATTTTTCTATTTAAAGAAAACAATTTTATCTCAATAAATTAAGCAATCCACTTTTGGTTAATGTTTTCAATAAAATTTATATATTATATATTCAATAAATATTTTTTATACTCATTCAATATATTTTATATGTGTAAGATATAAGAAAACCCAATTTTATAAAAAAAAAGTGATGTATTTTTCAAAAAGGTAATTCTACCACCTTTTAATGGAGAACACATTTTAAATATGATTTCGAAACTTTTATAATTTTTAGTAAAAAAATAATCTTCATTTTTTTAAATAATAATATAAAAATTTACTTTGGGTGAATTTTTAGTATTATCCTCAGATGTTTCATTTTTTGGTGAATAATGAAGAACACTGAATTTTAATTCAGAAATATTTTTTGTCTAATTTTTTTATATAGTTAAACTATTTTTTTATTTTTTTAAATTATAATTATAGAAATTATATGAAATTTAATCCAATTTATTTCGTTTTAATCAATTCAAAATTGAAATTTGATTTTGAAACATCTCAAATTTTTGAACATTTTTACTTTAAAAACATGATTTGTCATCCCATAGGAGAGATTAACATTAAATTAATTTCTACCACTTATATGATTATAATTTGTAAAAATGGATTAAATATTTGGAATAATCATAATTTATAATTTATAATAAGGTCAAATTAGTGTTTGAGAAAAAATATTAGCGAAACTAATTAAAATTAATTACAACGGTTATGTTAAAAACAAGATTAATTAATGATTAAAGTAAATATTAAGAGTCCAAATAACGTAGAAAAAAACCCGAAATCCATTTTAAAGACATATATTGATCAATTAAACTATTTTATATGGTTTTAACAATTATTGGTTTCACATGATTTAAGGGAGACATCTCAATAGTGTTTACTTTTTTATATTTACAAAAAATGTCACTCCTCCTCCTCTATAAAAGCGAACTCACCGCCCTCAGTTCCATAAAACACTCAAGAAAATTTTAATCATCCAAAACCATTACAAATATTGTAAAAAAATCCTTCCTTTAGAAATATTATCCTCCATTTGGGAATAAATCCAACCAATGTAGCCCTTTGATGAAAACTAAGAGGAGTTACCCACAGAAGAGGTAACATCCTTCCTCAATCTCCTTTGTTTTATTTTAATTATACAACCCATAAAAATTAGTATTTAATGACTATATAATAATATATGTATCATAGATATTCATAGATTTTATTATTATTAGCTTTTGACCTACAATTACAGACACATCCATCTAATCAGAAACAAACTTACTATTTTTGTGTATGAAAAACTAATGCCTCTCACAATGACATTGCTCGTTTTTTTCCTTTACCACCTATCATAGGTGGAAATGATGATGTAAGCTCTATTTTTATATGTTATGTATGATATTTATTATGTATTTATACCTATTTATTTATTGTGGAAAACACACCTTCATGACTTCCATTTTGTGTAAATACGATAACTTCGTTAGTGGAAGTGTGGACTACCGCCTCCTCAATGCGATGTGATTCGTTCACACATTTCATGGAATCTGTTAAGTATGTTTTTAGTGAATTTATATGGTATATATGAAATAATTATTATAATTTAATGATATTATATATTTACATATACCTTTCATTTACTTACTTTCTTTCAATATGAAAATAAAACAAAAACATTGTTCTTGCGTATGTACGACCTACCGTCTCCATGAATGATGTATTCCATTTCAGAATTATATATTTTATAGATTATTATAAATATTTATATAAATAATATATATGATATTAAAATAATTTTATAAATTATTTAAATCATTAAATCATTATCTAATTAAAATTATAAAAAATAACAAGTGAAAACTTATACGAAAACATATGTGAAAATAATGCTGATATTACCCGAAAAATAACATTAACATGGAATTCTTAATAAATTTGTAATATAAAGTTATAATAAAATAATATTTAGTATTAGATATAATATTATTTTTATATATTAGTTTTAAAAGAAACATATATTTATTATATAATAATTTTGAATGTGTACAAAGAAATTCAGGACATAAGGTAAGGGTTTTATCATCTCACTTTTATTTTTCATGAGACACAAGCCTTGTTCACATATTATTTCTTATATGTAGTTTTTATAATTCTCAAGGATTTATTATATTATTATTATTATTATTAATTTTTTTATCTTTATATCTACTTGATTATATTTATTTCATGAGGTTTATTTTTCAAAATTTACTAAATTGGTTAAGTAATTTTGTCTAAATTTTCCTCCATTGAGACACATGACTGTTATGCACCTATATTTTTCATTGAGGTTTATGTACTAAATTTTACATATTATATAATTAATATCATTATTTTAATGTTATTTAAATATTCATTTAATTTTATTATCTTCATTGTATTTTGATTCAATGTTTCCAAACTAGTAACATTTTATTTATATAATCTCATCATTTATCGAGATTGTTTTTTATTACGCTTCAATTGATGAAATAAGATGATACACATATCATGAACTCTCCTAATGTTACTTAATATATGGTTATTATTGTTATATAATATAATGGTACTATTTTCCATACTTTTTTACTTATTATATTTAAGAGAATTTTATTATGAAAATCCATCTTTATTTCTCCCTTCAGCTGAGAATCTATTCTCTTTCAAAATTGTGTTTTCTAAAAATATTTTAACAATTCTTTTTAATATTATCTGATGATATTTAAAGAAAATATCTACCCATGTATTACCATTTTTAGAAATTGTTTTTAATGGAATCTTCTTTTTATTTTTTGATTATTCCACTTTTTTAAACATTTATGGTGATAAAGGAATGTTTAGTATGTACGGACATACCCACCATTATTACCATCAATTACTTGATTCTTCCATTTTCAGTTCACAAGGTTATTTTTTAAAATAAAATGTTTTTCCAAATATTTTTTAAATTTTATTATTTTAATTTTGTTTTTAGATAAAAAGGGGTTTAAAAAATGTTTTCAAGATTCTATATAAGTTTTCAAGGTTAATTTCAAGGAAACTGGTCTTCAAAATGTTTTATGTTTTAATTTTTTTCATTGGGTAAAGGATATTTTCCTCGAGTAAATTTTTAGAATATTATTTCATGGGTGATTTATATGTTTTCAAACTGTTGGATTTTTAAAATGTAATATTTTTGAAAAAATTATTGTAGAAGAAAATTTATGCTCAAAGTGATATTTTAAAATCATTCCATATAAGATGGAATACCTAGTTATAGTTTATAATTTAATAGGGATTTTATCCAAGGATATAATTCATATTATTTATCGGAATGGTCTATGTTTGGATGCCTTGATTTTTATAAAACATTTATCTTTATTGTATTATTCCATGATAAATGCGTATGAAACTGGTTTTCTTTCACGGGATATTCTAGGGTGAAATGATTATAAAACCTATATATTTTTCTTATGTTATGATATTATTAATTTTTTATGATACCCATTTAATTTCATAGGTTATGATATTATGTTTATGAAACCCATCCTTTTTTATTCGTCATGATAATATTAATTTTTGAGGGAACAGGTATGTATGATATTATTATGTGATTTTTGGGACCTATATATCCCTCCAATGCATTGGTTAAATTTTTATCTCCCATGAGATAATGATTGGAAACAATTTGATGAGATTGATCCAATACGAGAAACTTGTATTTCCTAATCCACTATAGGAAATGGGTGTTTCCTGATCCACTATGGGAAATAGGTGTGTCATGATCCATAATGATAAATAGGTGCATCCTTATCCACTATGGGAAATAGGTGTGTCCTAATCCACAATGGTAAATAGGTGCATCCTGATCCACTATGGGAAACAGGTGTGTCCTGATCAATTATGATGACGACCTTGGCAGTTATCCTTGAAACATGAAATGGTTTTCTATATTTATGATTGTGCCACAATTATAAGATATAAGGTTTTGCTTCATGATTGAATTTTGATTATTTATCACCCTTATGGTTCATGTCTTTTGAAAAATAAATATTTATACCACGACGCAGGTATATTATCTTCGATACATTGGGAATGATCTTTAAATTTTATTTTCATGTTCTCATATCCTTATATTCTTTTTATTCTCACATATCTCCTTTATTTTCCTTATTCAGCATATAATCTCACCCATTCTTATATTTCCTTTCCCCAAGTTATGATTAATTGTTTTAATTAGATGTACAAAAGGGGATGATATTTGTGGGAAACAATGAATATCTTTCACCATGTTAAAAGTTTCTATTTTAATTTTCCAAAGACACTAAACTGTTATAGTCCTCAAGCATGTAAGTTTATAATGTGATGAATATTCATAAAAAATGATGTAATATCTATGTATGTTAATACTAGGTCACTATAGAAATAATAAAACTAAAAAAAGAGATCTTGATCAAGAATATGGGAATAAGTAATTATACCACCTACCTTAATTATGATCGTTGATGCATGATCATCAAAGCATAACCCTCAATTCAATATAGAATGGTTAAATTAAAAAAACAAGAGATATAGGATCAAAACATAGGATCAAGATCAAAAAAATGATACATTAAAATCTAGATCTAAATGATCAACAATAGGAGGCTTCATCCCTATATAAAGTGAGAGAGAGTATGGGGTGAGAGAAACCTAAACAAAAATAGATCACATACTTGAGAGGTGTCAATTTGTTCAAACAAATCTTCAATTCGCAATATAAGAGGTTTAAGGGGCCTAGGAAGCCTCTATGGAGGCTCCAATATAAAAGTAAAAGTATTAGGATGAGATGGTTTGATTATGGATATAAAACAAGGGTTTAGTAATGATTATTTTAAAATTATGGACATTAAATAATAGTGTGCAATGTTTCCTAGACGGACAACACAATTAGAAAAACTATGTTCCCTAACCATGGACCCCTATTATCTAGGGTGCATGTTTTCTCCAAGATGGGTGTACATTTTACTAAACTATGCAGCAGTCATGAGAAATCCCTCTATCCATGAGTGAATGGTTTAGGGAGGGTTGCCTCATGGTTTGTTCAGACCATGAACCACCTTCGTGTGGCTTAATATGACGTGCATAATTTTCCAGTGCAAACTGCACGATTTTCCATTACTATGTACCAACTGTGAACAAACCCATGAGATTCGAGAATCCTCTAAATTAACTAGAAACGAACTTAAAGGAAAATCCAAAAATGGTCTAATAAATACAAGTGTAAAACAATACTTGTAAATGAGTTCAAGGAACACCCAAAAGACCCGGATCTTGTAGTCTCTCCACCTTATAACCAATCATCCTCAAGCTCCATTCCCAAGAATCACTAAGATTATGAGGTAAAAAGGATTGGAAACTAGGTCCAAATTTCTATTTCAATCTTCTATTTTCTCCATGAACACATCCATATAGCTATGGAGGCCAGATCAATGGAATAGTCTTACCATGAAAAACTTACTCACTATGATCCAAAACGTGAATCAGATGCTCCTCAAAGGACACATGAGTCTCAAGCTCAACATGATCAAAATTTTTAAGATGAGAATGGCTGGGGTGATACTCCCAAAGTTTTTACACATTAAAGAGATCATACATATCACCATACCTCTATGTAAAAGCCAATCGATATTCCACTAGTTCGATCCTCTCCACAATATTCAACAACCTGACAAACATGGGTTTAAACTTTCCCAACATCCAAATCCTATGGTGTCCCAATCACAACAAAACCTGAAGGAATACATGATCACTCAGTTTAAACTGAAGAGGTCGACATTGTAGATATGCATAAGGATTTTTTCTACTTTATGTTGTATCCATATATTACTGAATCAAATGAAACTAATCTGATGAATCCTTCATGAAAATTTGTCACAACAACTCCTACTCACCTACCTCCATCCAACATAAAATTAATCTACATGGCCTACCATAAACTTCCTCATATGGTTCCATATTAATAGTATCATGATAACTATTTTTATTGGTGAACTCAACGAGTGCTTACTATTTCTCCTCGGATCCACTAAATTCTAAGACACATGCCAGCAACATGTCATCAAGAACCTAAATAGTACTTTTGTTTTGATCATCATTCTCTATGTGAAAATCCATACTCAGAAAACTCATGGGTACCCAATTAATTCTATAATACTTTCTTAAAATGTGATGTCAACCATGAATAAAGATCTAAAACCATTATCCACAACACACCATGAAAATATACTATATCCCAAACATATATACCCCAATGGATCAACTGTGTATGTTTCCCAGAAAGGAAGGAAACGTGATACATTTTCAACTAGTCAACATCACCCATATTGCATCATTATTTTGAGGGATCATTAGAAGAAAAAAAAATATAGAGTAAAGTCATCCGACTTCTAGAACATAATGGGAAAATACAATAACAAACCACCTGGTCATTAAATATTATCCTTCACCTACTAATAATGGTAGCATCATGTCAAAAAACCAACAATATCCCTTTTCATGTAAAGCCAAAAATACTATCAGCATTGGTCACAATACATTTTGGTAAAACCCAGATCCATCTCACACTTCTAGGAATTAAACTAACAAATCTGCTCCTCACCAATACACATAGTAAACACCAAACAAACCTGAAGAGAGATGATATCATCCTCATCCATTGTCCAATTAGGAGTTGGATCCCCGCCTTCAAAACTATCCCCCAATGTTAGATAATCCAGGTCTCCAAAATTCCTTTCTATGATATGGTTCATAATCATGGGATCACCTGATAAGTATACATGGGTTATCTTTTACAAGCCCTCTTGAACCTCTATATAGATCTCAACCTTCACATTCATCATCTTCAACTCAGAAACAGACTCATGGATTTCCTAAGTCTGTGTATTTTGACTCAAAGTGTCAGCAAAACTATTTCTCTTCCCTAGGAATATAGGCTAGGTCAAAATCATATAATTTCACATATTCAACCCATCTATACTATGATATATTCAAATCTTGTTAAGAAAATATTTAATGTATGATTTTGTGTCTGGTTTACACAATGAACCTTTAACCCAAAATGTAATGCCACCATGTATGATCCTAGATGCATAAAAACAATGGTATAGTCAACTCCTAGTGTGGGTAGGATAAAACTATCTATGGTAGTTATCTATTTCTTCAAATATTAGAAGGAATATTCACACGATGTATACCATTCAAACTTTATCCCTTTCTTTATAATGCCTAAAAGTGGTGCTTTAGAATGGGAAAATTACTTGATGAATCTCTGATAAGGAACTACCAAACATAGAAGGATTTAGATATCAATAACATTCATGGTAAATTCCATAGAAAAAACTCCCTAAAATTCTATTCGTCCACCAATGTTCCTTCCTCATAGATGATGTGACCTAATAAATTTACCCTATCAATCCATAATTGACCCTAAGATAGAATGGCATATATCCTATTATCTCTTAGATCACTAAAGATGATGTAAATATGTTTATCACGATAATCATGATTTTGGAAGTACACCAATATGTCATCAAAAAAATAAACCACAAACTGATCTAGCTATTTAAGTCCATAAACATATTCAGAGTATTATTCAGTCTAAGCAGAATCAAAGTGAACTCGTATATGACATACCTAATTATAAAAGTAGTCTATAGTATATTAGAAGGTCTAATTTTCAAATGATGATACCCTGATCTCAATTAAATTTTAGATAATACCCAACAATCCCTTAGCTGGTAAAAAATTTCATCGATACCTAGAAGAGGATACTGGTTCATAACCATCATCTGGTTCAAAATCTTGTAATCAAAACATAAATGAAATTTCCCATCACCATTCATTTCAAATAAAACCAAATAACCCCAATGTTACATAATAAGAAAGATAAATCGATTATACATCAATTATTCTAGTAGATTCTTATGTTTTTGAAGCTCTATTGGTTCCATTCTATATTTTAGAGTAGAAACTGGCTTAACTCCCGATACTAGATCAATTGTGAACCCTAAATTTCTCTTTGGTGGAAGCCATAATAAATCTTCAAGAAACAAATCCTAAAATATTTCTACTATGGGAGGGAAGACATTATGATTCACACTCCTATCCTCCATCAAAATACATGAATCCTAGGCAGTGAGCTCCCCTAGTTTTTAATGAACTAGCCCAACATGAGCTACCTAGATATCCCATTATACATGATGAACCTAACTATTACCCTTAAGAGTTGTAATGGTTACTCTCCTATGGTAACAATTGACATGGGATTGGTATGATACCGGCCATTCCATGCCCAAAATTAATTCAAAAACCTAACATATAATGAATATAAGAATCCTAAAAGAAATTGTACTCACTAACTTCGAAGGAACATCCCTCGCTTAGAAAAATGTGTTTTGACTGTACACCCAATAGTGTTCCGATTGTCGTAACCCCACTTATAAACTCCCCCATCAAACACAAACTATTCACAAGGTGAGTAGTTATAAAAGAATGTGAGGCTCTTGTACCAAATAAATCAGTAGAAATCATATAATCTATAAGAATAATTCCTCTTAATGTTGATGTACCAACCTCTCTATACACAAGTGTAGGTTGAACTTCACGCAACTGACCTATCCTACTACCCTATGCTCTATTATAAGTCCCTTGTGATGAACTACTCTACTAATATGTTAATTTTTTTCCTAAAGTACCTCATTAACCACCTTGACCGACATAGCTAGTTGAGATTTAACATCATGACAGGTAGGAGGTAGAATACCCCCTTCAAGTATTCTTGTTTAGCGTAGCTCCTCCATTACTACCTATCGGTCAAGGGTTTATACAATACCTATATATGTGTCTCATACTACCATAGGTTCAGAAATCCACTCATGGCTAGGTACTCTAACTAAAAATGTGAATTGACCTACAAAACTGATGACACTACACTCTATTACTACTCTTAGTAACTGATCCTTCTCTCGGGATATTGTTCTGTCCACTGCTTTGGTTGACATTATCATAGTGACGCTTCATTCCCTCAGAAGAAGTACCTCTTTTTTGTCCAGAAAAAACCACATGTACTCTATTGAAATAATACTTTTATATTTCCCTAAAAAATGAGAGAACCATTCACCAGCTTAGAAGCCTTCTTCAATAGGAATATGTTAACCTGGGACAAAATCTCACCTTTAAGTTTGTTCGCAAAACATAATTCCATAGTTTCCTCATCTTCTAACAACGCTGGGACAAAGCACTGCCTGTCTGTGAAGTGACTAGTATAGTCCATCACTGTCAGGATTCACTTGTTCAACCACATAAACTTTTCTTCCCTCTCCTATCTCAGCGTCTTTGGGTAAAAGTGTTCCAGGAACTCCACATGGATGTAACACCCCAAAATTTCATAGTATGTTATTTCTTCAAAGTAATTCAGTAGCTTGCGCTACACGCAACACCGAGTTCAATCACACCACAACTTACCAAACTAGCCATTAAAAGCGGTTATGAATAGTATTGACTGAATTTGGGATTTCATTTATTCCATATAATTTTAACATTCATATTTTTTGTTTCTTAGACATAATATAAAAATAAATTCAATTTTACAGATAATAGAATTATTTTTTAAAAATGAAAATTTACCGCCAGTTTAATGGAGAATACTTTTTTAAACAAATATTTGACACTTTTATATATTCAATTTAATGAAATTAAATTCTTCTTTAGAATTGGGGCCTAAAAATTTAGTTTCGATAATTTTTTGTTGTTTTTCTAAATACTTTTATATTTGGGAGAATAGTGAAAAATAATAAATTTTAACTGAAAACAACTTTTTTAATCGAAATAATTTATAGTGTTAAATTAGGAATTTGATTGGTTTTGAATTATAATTAGATTATATTTTTATCATTTAATACAATTTAGGTCATTATAATTAATTTTACATTTAAATTTGACATAAACAAATGTCAATCTTTTGATAGTTTTTTCTTTTTAAAAACCCGCTTTTTCATTTTGACAATGAGAATTATTTTTAAATTAATTAATGAAACTTCTATATTTTGAATTTGGTAAAATAGACTTCATTTTTTAATTCAAAATATCAAAATTTTCTTAGGGAGAATTTTTAGTATATTTCTTGAAAACTCTCAATTTTTGATAAATAGTAAAAAACCCTGCGTTATTGTTTAAAACTGACTTTTTTATTTAAAAAATCATTTATTTTATTTAAATTTATTTAAGGTAAAAATAGATAAATAATTCCTAGATATTTTCAATGTAATTATTTGAAGTCATTTTATAATAAGTTTAGATATATAAATTTTTTTTGAACTTTTTACCATCTTTTATACACCTTCTAGGATCTTTTGAAAATTTGCATAAAACTTAATTTTACCGCTTTTGTGAATTGAATTTAAAAAATCCAAGAGACACAGTTGATATTGGTAAGTAAAATGTGGTTTAATAAGATGAAAATAATTTTTGGTGAATTGTAACTTTTAACTTTTATTTACGACAGTTAAAAGTCAGTAGGGTAATAAAAGGTAAAAATGATAATATAATTACTCTAAAACATTTCAAAATTATATTGGATAAGTTTAAATTTAACAAAAACAAACTTAGGAATAAAATATGATCCTTCAGGTCCACATGGATTGGATTAGGACATTTATTATTATTTAATTTAGAGAAGAGTTAAAAGTGTTAAATTCATGTTTTCCTGTCTAAAAAATTTTAAATATATGATTATACAAAAGATAAATAAGAATATAAATATTCATTAGAAAGATAAATATGTTTCCTAAATAATGGTTTTTAATTTATAATTTTTAGACATTAAATAATTAAATTTATTTCTGACCCAATGATGATGTAGTAATTACCTTTTTAATGAAAGAGTAAAATAATTGATGTTATAAATATCCAAATAAATGTAATTGGGGAATTTTGATGAATTAAACTAATTTTCATGGTTAATATGACATGTTATGGTTGATTAGATAAATTATTTTCTAGGTGATAAGGTTTTTATGACTTTAACAAAATCAAAATACCAAATAGTCTCAAAATTGACATACATTAATTTTTTAAACAAATACTATATTATTGGTTGATATAGTATTCCTAAAATCTAAAGTTCGACCAAAGTGATTAAATAATATTATATATGTCATTAATGAACCACTATTGGTTCTCCTGGATGTTTATAGTAAGTTTATTAGCTATATAGTGTAAGAATACAAGAAGACACGTTAAAAGTTAAACTATTTAACTAAGAGTCAAATCTAAAAGATAAGGTTAAAATGGTATCCTAAACTTTTCTAAAACCTATTGGTTGAGAGGATTTCGAACCATAACCACCGAAGTCTAGAAATAAATTTATTTGGAGCCATTATAAATGAAATATGATTGTATAATAAATTAATATTTTAATCTTTTCCTAAAGTGACCCTCACCCCTCTTATAAAAGGGAACTTCCCCTTATCCCAAATTCATACCTCCAAAGCCATTGGGCTCGGCCAAACCCTACCCAAATATCATTTCAACTATCCTACCTTTATCCTAGAGGCCTTCTGTTAGTTATAGAGTCAACCTAAGGATCCATTTTTATCAAATCAAAAAGAAGAACCCGAAGAAGAGGTAAATATTTCATCATCTCTTTCATGTTCCTTTCTTCTTACACTACTTCTTTCATTTTTGTTTCCATTCTAAAATAACAACTCCAGTATATTCTATATATTGTGATGTTATTATGAAAATTTTACACCCATATTCATTATTCTATCCATGATATGAATGAAAAAGTCACCATATGTGTGTACGTACGAATTACCGTCTCCACATCGTGGTGTAGTTGTTATTCAATGCATTATTATTTGTATGGACATAATAATTATGTTTAAATAATGTAAATAATAAATATAAAAATTTAATGATTCATTATACATGATATACCATATATTTACATATGATTTCAAATCAAAAGATATATATTGTCGCTCATGCGTACATACAACTTACTATCTCCACGATGCGATGAGATGTCATTTCCCATCGTAACAATTCAAGATTAATTTTCATTTAATGATTAAAAATAATGTTTAAAGACTTTATATCATTTTTTATATGAATAAGATACATCTTATCCATATATAACATAACTTACATAACAAATCACAAAATGGAAAATGTATCAGTTAACACACGAAACGATGGTACTACTGAAAAATCATTAACAAAACAATATTAGAAGATCATATATGACATCATATTAATGTATATGGGTTCATTATAATTTAATAACAATTATTTCACCATTATACAGGAGGTTAACCTACCATAGAACAATGAAAATTACAAGTTAAGGGTTAATTCTAAAATCTCATCATTATCTGAGGTTATTTTTACTTGAGTATCTACTTGGAACTATTTATCATCCACATCCATGTTTCATAAAAATATTTTAAAAAATAATATTTTAAGGTTTTATGGAAGGTAATATTTAACTATATCATCATTTTAAATGGCTTAAATATTTATTGTTTGTTTCCTCTGGAATTGGGGATGACCTCGTTTGTCTAAGGTTCAAACATTCCAATCAGTTTCTAACGGGTTTGTTCATAGAACCGGAAACATCCAATGATTCTATATCCGTTTGGACCTACTATCCAAAGTTAGGTGCTCATTAGTTATGAACCAATGAGGCTTAAGAATTTTCATTGGTCAAGAGGATGGGAGGTCGGACTCATCACACCTTTTTTAGGGGAATTATTGTCTACTTCGAGACTCTCTTTATAGATTTAAGTTATTTTCGTGAATCCTTATTACATTACGAAGTATGAAAATGGGATTTCCTTTAGATTTGAAAATCAATGATGAATATGTATAAGATCTAGATAATCTTTTATATGTATTCGAGGTTCTTCATCGATAGAGAATCATATATATTTGTTAGAGATTTTTAGTCAATGGTATCCTTTAATACACTGTATAAAGATCTCTTGGTTATTATACTGACCATACTGGTTTTAAAGCCACTCACCGGGGTGCTTGAAGTTTATTGTCATTCAGAAGGACATGGATTATTTTAGAGTTGGGATCGTACCAATGGATGGGAAACCTACGTATCATTGTTTAGAAAAGGAATTAGAACCCACATAGTTTGAGTAAGGAACTATGAGGTTTTTGCATGGTTGATGGCTCAAAGAAAGATGTCATAATTCCTTTTATGTTCTAAGCTCACGTGAGTCATGCTCGGTGTGAGAAACAAGAGGCATTGGTAAAACCTGATAATTATACCATGAGAGATGCAATCATAAGGAATAATGTGGGGCTTATGTATGTATGACTGCCCAAGATAGATGCGGATTGGAATTTACTTCAGGGAAGAAACCCGGGAATAGGGTCCATAAAGGTATATGTGCTTTTATGGATATTTGGATAATATAACTTGGGGCATACTACTAAGGAAGGTTCCCAAATTAGGAGGGTACTTGGGGCTTACTCTTAAGGAGGATTCCCAAAATCAAAAGAAATTATGAATGGTTAAGAGAAATTATGACTGGAGCTTATTCTTGAGAAGGAGGCCCAGGATAAAGGAACTTGAGAACTGGGGATTATTCTTAAAAAGGAGGCCCATGTTAAGGGGAATTATGACTAGGGATTACTCCTATGGAGTATGCCCAGGTTAAGGGAAATTGGAATTTGGGGCTTAATCCGAATGAGGATGCCAACAATTAGGGAACTTGGACTGGGACTTACTCCTGAGAAGGAGGACCAGGTTAAGAAGACTTGAGGCTTAGGGCTTATTCCTGAAAAGGAAGCCTAAGTTAATGCAATTAATGACTCGGGATTACTCTTGAAAAGGAGGTTCATGTTAGGGAACTTCTCATCATAAAGGATGAGGTTGAATTAATGAAATATCATACCTTAGTGATATAAAGATATATAAATCACTATGTTTTGAGAGATGTTCCACAGAATTCCTTTCAGATAATGAAACCAACAAAGGAACCATGCTATAAATGGTTTTGAAGATGGTTCTGAAGGTTAAATCTTGAAGAGGAGAGGTGGATTTGAAGAAAAAAAGTGAATAGGAAGGAGGGGCACCCAAAAAGAGAGAGTCATGCAAGTCCTACATGGGAACTCAAGTCCAAGTCACGCAAGTATACTTGTGCAACACATGGGTACTTGCGTGACGATCAACCCTTAAAGTAATAATTCGGAGAGACTTGGCTCAAGCCCTTATTATTATTCCTAAAGGCTTCCAAAAGAGTGGCGCACAAGTTTTGTTGAAGGGATAAGGAGGCGTACATGTGTGGCCATTTCCCTTAAGGGCTGGATACTTAGGTGCGCAAGTGTTGATGAGTTTCAACACTTAGGCCTTGTTTCCCCTATTTAGAGCTTCCATTATAGGTAAGAAATTACCTTAGAAGTGTTCAGAAGACTTCCAGTAGATACTAGGGCGACCAGAGCTTAAATCTGACGTTTGGAATTTTTCCGTCCCTGAAATAGGGGGCCCACTATGCGGTGCAGAAGTATTCATGCACGGCCATGATGAAACTTGCTTGAACCAAGTGGGAAGAAATCCCTCTTCAAGCCTTTGTCGATTTTTGATGTTTCTTGAAAGGATGAATTTCTTTGGACTATGTTATTTCCCTTTTTCAATCATTAGACATTGTGATGGAAAAAGAGCATCAACAAAAGTCCCCCCTTAGAGTCGGGTCTGAATGAAATGAGGATTTGACTCTGAGGTAAAGAAGAAAACCAAGGAACATGTGGCGTGCAAGTGTTGAGAATGAAAATGGAGGCATTCAAAGGTAGCCGCACAAGTTACAACATGCATGGGTGCGGCCTTGCCTATATATATGCGGTCATTCCTCGCGCAAAGCACCAAATAAGAATGCTTTCGAGCTCTCATCGCTTAAGTTGCCTTCACCGCGTAAGTTACTCTATTTTCTGCTGATTCTTTGTGTCACACTTCTGTAGAGGTATTGGGACTTTCACGGTGATACCTACTCGTCAAAACTTGCGCGACACACTTATACTTGCACGCCAACTTTGGGACTTTCATGCCTTAATGCCTTAGAAATTTTTTCACATTTCTACACAAATTTTATGAAAAATAAACTTACTTAAGAGTTAATTATTCAACTTTTTTGCAGATAAAATAGCTCCCAGGAGAATCGGAACGGCTGATGAACTGTCCAGAAAGTAGATTGATGACATGATGAACATCGTTGTCCACGACTATTATGATATCTGCCACAAAACTCTCCCATATTTGGCCAAGTACTTGAAGAAATATCATGTCAATTTCCCACAAAGTTTCTACTAACCTCTATTTGGCCATGGTCATCTGTAAGGAGTCAATGTTCCAGATGAAAAGAATTATCTGCTCGAGATGCAGCCACATTGTTACTCATATATTTTAGTTATGCTGTGCATTAAGATCAGCAACAATGGTGTGAACTTTAAAATTTCCCTTCATGCCATTTCCTTGCAGATATGAAAATGGAAAACCATGGGCTGATATGTTTTCCACTGCCAGTTGATGGAGATAAGACTATCAGGACATTAGAAAAAATATCTGAAAAGAGTACTCTATCCGAATGGATCTTTACTTCCGTTGCTCCATTATCAAATCCATGTGTCCATTGTCCAAGTCTCTTGGATAGAAACAGAGTCACTTTTTGATCAGTAGAAAATTTTCTCAAACAGCACTCAAGAACATTCTTTTACAATTGTTCCATGAAGAGATGGAATCACTGCATCTCCTATTGTATCTAGTTGAATGAATGAATTCTAGGTGGTTGCTGATGAAGCTCGGGAAGCCGTAAATCAAATGAAGAGTTCTGTTGAAATCCTCTTGTAATTATTGAAAAGGAGAAGAGACTCCAATCTATGGATGTCCTTCTAACTCTTGTGCATCAATGAAAAACACTTTCACCTTCAATCATTTGTGCATTCCATCTCATGCTACCTACTTTAATATTTTTTACCTAAGACCATGGGCCTAGTAAGCATTGTCTGATTTTTTCTAGTATTATTATGAATAACCCTACAAACCTTGAATCTTTTTATTTTATCAATATTACCTAAATCATACAAAATGTATGTTTAGTGAGCTGGAACATGACTTTTTTTCAGATTTCCCTTGTCTTTTGTATGCAGTTTAAAGTCATGCATGTTGGACATAAAAAGGCAAATGTTTATGGTTGAAATAGCATTGAGAGAATGGATTAAAATTGACTCAATTCCTTGATAATTTATCAAAAAACATATTACCACACTCAAGTATGAGGGAAAACATGTAAACTATGACTTAATAAATTTTTAATCTGAGGAATGAAATGAAATAGGGAAAAAAATCATTATAATAAGTATTTCCCAAGAATGAAGTTACCACTATTTATCAAGCCCGTTAGGGGGTTGAATTATGCAGGGCCGCTTAAGGGCATTGACTACATAGTCAAATAATAGCATCTTTTGGCTGTCAGGTCCGTTATGTAGACTACTTATACAAGGCCTCTTAAGGGCATGTGCTTCATGGACAGGAAAAAGAACTCTCAGAAATTTACATTTCTACTACTAAAAAGCCAGTGGATGTTTACAGAGATTCAAATTTTCCAAAGAATAAAGTTTTCTATATGGAGTGTGGTACTTGAATATGGAGAAGATATTTACAAAACAGATTGTCTATGAACGTGATGAATGTCACTCCTATGAAGGTATGACCCAAATGTAGGGAAGGGAAAATATAAACCATAGACTTGAATACCTTCAGATCATTAAAAAGAACATGGGACAAATATGTTAAGGATGGCTATTTTTTACAGATCCCTACTTATAGTCGTTAAGAAAACTAAGGACAAAAGAGTTTTTCTTCCCAAGAATGAAGTTACCATTATTTAACAAAACAATTCGGGGGTTTAATTATATTGGACCACCTAAGGGAATTGGCTGCATAGTCAAATAATAGCATCTTTTGGCTGACATGTCTGTTATGTAGACTACTTATGCAAGGCCACCTAAGGGAACGTGCTGCATAGTCAGGAAAAATAACTCTTAGGTATCAGACATTTTGTGACCAGACGTCAAGAAAAAGGTTATGGAGATCTGGAATTATTTAATGTTGGGAGTATGACACATCAAAATGGGCATTGTTCAATGCATGTAGATATGCACAGACCAATGCTGACAATAATCATGTTATGGATGGGTCCTGAATTGAAATGTTGGAATTCACTACATATCTCATTAGAATGAGAATCAAGCCAAATTTAGTACTTGGAAAATAGTTTAACGTCATGTGGGATGAAATTATGGGAGATCATAGTTTAGGGTCATAGAGCTCGGACCATAATAATGAGTATATAGTGTGTGTGTTTTCATAGGGGGACTTTTCAGTTGGGGGACTAAAAGTGGAATTTGGGGTTAGGTCCAAAGACTTGAGGCTATATTCGAGGGATGCTCGAACATTCCTACATGTCCCACAAGGATGGGAATCAAGCCGCACATAGTTATTTAAATACCCTCTGTAAATATTTGGTTTGTACAAGTGAAGGGTGAAAGGGGACTTTAGTGCAATGATGGTTTCACCCAAGATAAAAGGTTCGGGAATTTCCATGTATGCACGTAGTCTTTAGAACATAACATGATTGATATCAATGTAAATAATGATTCCTTCTTAGGCGAGGGTGTCAAAGAATGTTGTAGTATATTTTCGTACAGGAAAAAGTGTTCTACAGTTTAATGTCATAAAGAAAGGACAATGGTGAACCAATGTAAAAATATTGATTCTGGGGGTGGATTCATGAATCAAAATCGTATGAGATGGAAGTGAACCGATGCGAAGAGATTGATATTGGGCTTGAACCTCAGGAGGTTGCCTACGTACCCATCCAAGAAGGCAAGGATCAAAGTCCGCGTAGTTCAATGAAAGAATGAATTAGTAATCAAGTTGTTTTTGAGAACAACGGCCTAAAAAATGGTATTGGGACTTACACATGGTTAGCGGCCCAGAGAGGGTGTTATGGTTGAAGTTTACTCTAATCTCACGTGAGTCATTCTTGTTGTGAGAAACAAGTGCTCGTAAAAAACTTAATGATTCACAGTTTAATGTAATGTAGGATATAAGAAGGGAGTATGCAGTTTAAAGTCTTGTAGTGAGGACTATTGGTGCTGCACAGTTTAGTGTCATGTAGTAGGGACAAAATACAGTTTAACGTCATGTAGGAAAAATATAGGGACATATTTTAATGTCATGTTGGACGTGAATACAATTTTTCATCATGTTGGACAATAAGGGTGTTGTACAGTTTAGCGTCCTGTAGCTAAGACGATGGGGACAATACATTTTGACATCATGTTGGAGGAAAGGGGGACTGTGCAGTTTAATGTCATGTAGTAAGGACAAAATAGGACATAATTTAATGTCATTTTGGATGTATTAGGGACTTTTCCACAGATTAACACCTTGCTGGACATAAGGGACTATACAGTTTAACGTCACGTTGGACGATGACACTGTTTAATGTCATGTGGGATATTTATGCAGTTTAACGTCTTGCTGGATGAATGGTGCAAATAGTTTAAGTTCATATGCATGGACTGGGGCTACACATTTTAGCGTCATGTAGCTAGGAAAACATAGTTTAACATCATGTTTGATGAAAGGGGTATTTGTATTACACAAAATACTTCTTCAGAAATCTAGCATTGGTTGGAGTAGTGATGAGTTCTCTATCCATTGATATTAAAGAATATACTCCATTAGAGTAAACCTTATGTATTGAATAAGGTCCTTCCTATTTTGGTTCCATCTTGGGAGGTTTATTTCTTGGTATCATTGGAGTTCTGAGAACCAATACCAATTCTCCTTGAATGAATGAATAAAGATGAACTTTTTTGTTGAAGGCTCGTGCTATTCGATTTTGATAGACTTCCAAGTGGTGCAAGGTGCACAATATTTTCTCATCTAATCATTCCAATTCATCCAATCACTTTTGATATTGTTCATCTGTAGACGACTGATCACAAATGGCTACCCTGATTGAGGGTAATTGAACTTCAATGGGCAAGACTACTTCTGTTCCATATACCATTGAATATAGAGTTGACTGCATTTCAGTGCGGGTGGTGGTCTGATAAGCCCATAAAGCATGAAAGAGTTTATCAGGACATTCTTTCTTATATTTATCCACCATCTTTTGCATAATGTTTGAAATATTCTTGTTGAAGGCTTCTATTTGGCCATTGGCCACTGTATGATACCGAGAAGAATGATTGGATTTAATGTTGTATTCTTGATACAACTTCCTTGAATCAGATGAACAGAAGTTGGTGCCATTGTCTGTCAATATGGTATGAGGTACACCAAATCTGGTAATGGTGTTAGACATGATGAAGCTAACAATGCTTTTAGAACTGACATCTTTGAAAGGTATTTCCTCTTCCAGTTTGGAAAATAAGTCCTTAGCAGAAAGAATGTACTTAAACTTCTTGGATGTAGCTGAAGGATAAGGTCATACTACATCCATTCCCCATGTGGAAAATGGCCATGAGTATTTAGCTATATGAAGCAACTCCGGGGGTTGATGAATGAAATTGGAATGTACTTGGAAAGAATGACACTTCCTTGTGAAATCAACACAATCATGTATCATTGAAGGCCAGAAGTATCCAAGCCTTCGAATTTGATCAGATAGTCTATGTCCGGACTGATGGGAACCACAGAATCCTGCATGAACATCTTTCATGACAGCCATTGTCTCTTCACTGTTAATGCATCTGAAGAGAATTCCATCAAAACCTCTTTTGTAGAGAATTTTCTCTAGGTGATATGGGGTATCATAAACAGTGAAATTGACCACACATCACCAGATTTGTTCCTTCTCAGCTCTATCAGGTGAAATTGTTCCATTTTGAAGGTATTCCCTGATAGGTGTCATCCATCCTGTAGTATGACCGTATGGTTCAGAATCACCTTTCAACATTATGTGATTCACTTGTGATTGTAGCACCTATTCCAATCCTGTGATGAGAGCTTGGTATTCTGCTGCATTATTTGTACCGCCTCCCAACAATGAGAAGTAATTGGATAACACTGCATTTTTTGGATAAATGATCACAATTCCTAACCCAACTTTTTTGAATTTAGGATCATCCTTTTTCCTCCCTGTTGGACTTCTGGAAGCACCATCAATGTACATTTACCATGTTTGAAGACTTTATTGAATAGAGAAGACTTCCTCATCAGGAAGTTCAAAATCTGAAGATGTGTCATCTACTGAAGGGTGTTTAGCAAGGAAATTAGCCAGATCTTGGTCCTTTATCACCTTTTGAGACACATAATGAATATCAAATTGCTGCAAAATAACTGCCCACCTTGCCAGACGTCTTATAAGCATTAGATGACTAAGGATGAATTTGAGTGGGTTATTACGAGATACCAATTGGACCTCGTGATGTTGTAGGTAGTGTCTCAACTTCTGAACTGCAAAGATTAATGCTAGGCAGCACTTCTCAATACTTGAATATCGGTTTTCTGCTTCAAGAATAGTCCGACTAAGATAGTAGAGGTTTTTTTCATTCCCAACATCATTCTTCTGGGAAAGGAAGTAACCCAATGATTTCTCTAAATCGATCACATAAACAATCAGTGGTCTTCGTTCAACAGGTGGCATTAATACTGGTGGACTCAAGAGATATTTCTGGAGAATATTGAATGCCTCTTGACATTTTTTAGTTCATTGGTAAGTGACTCCGTTCTTCTTCAATTTGGTGAAGGCTAAACTTTTTCAAGCTAAATAGGCGATGAAACGCCGAATATAGGCTCAGTGTACTTGATGTCCTCTCAATTATTTCAAATTTCGAGGAAGTGACATACCAAGGATTGAATTTGTCTTCTCAGGATCGACTTCAATACCACGGTGGCGTATAAAAAAGATGATAAATTTTCTAATGGTTACCCCAAAAGCACATTTCAAGGGGTTCATCTTCAAATTATGTTGTCGAATTTTGTGTAATATGATTTCCAAATTAGCCAAGTGATTAGAACGTTGTTTGGATTTAACCACCAAATAATCCACATAACATTCAACAAATTTCCCTAAAAAGGGTTTGATGATACAATTCATGGCATGCTGATATGTTGCGCCTGTATTCTTCAGGCCAAAGGGAATTACCCGATAGCAAAACACACCCTGAGGGTCTCTGAAAGCTGTAGATTCTTCATCTTCCAAAGCCATTCGGATTTGATGATATCCAAAATATCCTTCCATGAAGGAAAGGTATTCATACCCAATAGTTGCATCAATCAAGAGTTCTGTGATTGGAATTGGAAAATCATCCTTAGGACAATGCCGATTAAGATCTCTTAAATAAATGCGAACTCTAATTTGTCCATTCTTATTTTTCACATAGACAATATTAGCCAACCACTTTGGATATTGATCTTCTCTGACAATGTTAGATTTGATAAGCTTATCCACTTCAACATCAATTTTGGAAGCATAGGTTGGGTGTGTTCTTCTAGCGGCTTGTTTGAATCCCCGATGTTCTTCTGGAAAACCCAAATGATGAGTAGAAACATCAGGATCAAGACATGACATATCTGTATAGTTCCAAGAAAATATATCTCGGTTTAGCTTTAAAAATGAAATATACATCTCTTGCTCTTCAAGAGTCATGGCCGCACTAATTAAAGTGGGGAGTGGATCTTCTTTTGTACCCAGATTTAATTCTCCGAGTTCATCCATTGTGGTAGAGATACCTTCTTCAAATGCTAGAGGAGCATCCCTGAGATCTTCCTCTTCTTCTTCAACATGTGTTGTTTCTTCTGCTTCTACTTTCATAGTAGATGAGGAAGAAGAATTTTCATGATTAGAAGAGATGTTAAAATTTGAACATCTTGAAAGAAGCTTCCATTTCTAACCTGATTGATGATGAAGGGTCTTCCTTGGGTAATATAGAGGAGATTATGGATTGAGAATCGACATCATCGTTCACCTATGATATTGCAATAACTTCTTCTGGCATGATTGGTGAAGAATAGACTTGTTGGACTTCAGTGGACGAAATAAGGATATCTCTATTTGAGATTTTATCAGTTCTTGGTGAATCAACATTTTCTCCCATATTGCCTTGCTTGATTTCCATAATTGACATTATGGAAGTTTCCATAAGAGTAATTCGATTTGGTTCTATCCTATCAACTTGATTGATAGGCAACACGTAATCTGTACTCACATGTGTGAATAGGTTTAATGGAATCTTATCCAAACCATATGAATCATTAACCTTGGTAACCTCCTTTTATGTGGATTTCTCCTTTCCTTCCATGTGATAGAATTCCTCCACAATATATTGAGATTCACATGTTTTTAATGGTGCCTTATCGCCATACAATGTCCCAATTTGACCATCGAAATAGTATTTGAGACATTGATGGTATGATGAAGGAATAGCCGCATGTTGATGTAGCCAAGGTCATCCAAGAAAGATGTTGAAGGCTGTGTCATGATCAACAAGCATGAAATAAGATTTCGATACAAGATCTCCAAACTATGTTCTGAGTGTAATCTCGCTCAGTGGTTCTTGTTCATTTTTATCATATCCTTGCAACATCAGAGTACAAGGAGATAAATCGGATTCTGTGCGGCCCAATCGATGAAGTGTACGAATGGGGATGAGGTTAACTCCTAAACCATTATCAATGAATGCTATTAGGACGTCTACACCATTGAAATTTCCAGATAAATACAAAGGTCTGATATGTCCATGCACAACATAATCTTCATCTTCATCTGTGAAGGATATCACTGCATGGCATTCTGCAGAATTATTCTCAACATGGTAGACTTCAGCCGTATAAATTTTGGTTTCGAATTCATGAGGACTTGACAAAGCCTCAATGAGTGCCTCCCTAAGATCCTTATATAGGTTAAAGGAATCAATAATTGATAACTTGGTAGGTACTTAGGACTAATGTTTCAATACATCATATTTTTGTTCCAAAGCTATCTGTTTCCCAATTGGAACATGTGGTTTCATAGGAGCCTTAGAAGTTGATTCTTTGGAATTAGATGAATCTTGTATCGGGGAAGGAGTTGGAAATACTCATGGATTTGGAAGATTAGACCGAATAGGTCTATTTACTTGCTCAGAGGAAGAAGGTGGAACCTCTAACCGATCCTCCAGACAAATTGTGCAAGGACTGAATCTGATATTTGTGGAAGAATTTGATTGTTCTTGTTGAGCCCGCTGAAGGGCTCTACCACAAGTTTCTTCAGCATACAGAGTTCTAGCTGGGGTGGAATTGGGATAGTGGATTCTAGAATATCCACGTCTTCCTCTGTATCCCAGACCTCTAGAACTCCCTCTAATTCTTCTATTTGATACAGGGAACTCATGATCCTCAGAATCGAAACTGTGGCTAGAATAAAGATCTGTTAAGTGAATCATGTTAACAGAACAAAAAATAAACTCTTCATCTGAGGAATTCTCTACCTGTTTCGCCAATTTAGACTATTCCCTTTGGTGGGGCAGGGCCCGTTGCTTCGAAGTAGATGGCATAAATTTGCCAGAGTCAAATACAATTTGTGCTTTTACATGATCTCATCATCTTCTGATTTCTCTTCTTTCTTTGAATTATGCCATTTCTTTGAGGATTTTCCCTCTGATGAAGGGGGATTTGATGTGGTATTCATAATAGAAGACACAATTGGTTTCTTCAATTGAGTTCGCAAAATAGATTGAGTTTGGTTGATTGTTTTCCTGACCATCCAATTATCATATTTCTGCGCATTTTTGTTTTTTACTTCTTGCCACTCACCTTCTTCCTCTGGATTTGTAGTAGTAACACATGCTACTTGAGCTGAAGAAACTTTCAAATTGACTTGTCCCGAGTCCATAATCTTTTGTAGGAGGTCTTTGAAGACAAAAAACTCCTGAATGGGATGCCCCAACATCTGATGAAATGGGAAATAATTGGGACGGTCGTCATCTCCTTCCATATTCGGCCTTTTGGGCCTTGGAAATTGAACCAAATTATTTTCTAGAGCCGAAATGAAGTAACCATGAACTAGTTCATTTCAGAAAGATTAAATTTTACTCTTTAGATCCTCATATTGTTCTCGTCTTTTATCTCTTTGATCATCGGGACGAAAAGACCTCTGTTTTTGGCTCTCAGGTGGTGGAACCCTTCGATAAGATGAAGGTTTTGAAGTAGAAGCTGGTACAGGTGATTCTTTAAGTGTAAATATAGCAGTCTCTGCTTTACCCATTCTCCTTCCTAGAACTGATGGAATTACATGAGTTTTATCATTAGTCTTCATAATAGAGTCTTCAATCTGATGGGTGATCAAATTAAAGTCTCGAAACCCTCCTATGTATTTCACAGGGATCAACGGTGTGCGCAACTCATCACACAAATTTACCACACAGATTGGAAACAACTCTTCATAAGGAATTGATATGCTTAGGGAATATGTTAATCCCTTCTCGCAGGCAATGAAATCTGAAACCCTTTCATTTTACCTTTTCTTACAGTTTTTAAGATAAAAAACTGTTGTATTTGGCAACGTTGAGATTAATTGAAGAAGGAATCTTTGGCGGAGATCCTCCCATCTGGTAATTAACAGAGATTGCAAGCTTGTGTACCAGACAAAAGAAGGCCCTTTTAATGGCTGTACAAAACACCTAAGATTAACTACTTCTTGTTGCCGAGGGGATCCCATAGTTGGATCGCAATGAGAAACAAAATGTGTTAAGTGTTTCTCTGGGTCTCTAGAACCATTAAATATTCGGAATGTGGTACTTTCAAAATTTGATGGGGGAGGAATTTCATCAACCCATTCAGGGTAAGCTCTATTTTCTAGTTGAATTTGAGCTCGTTTTCCCTATATAGATTCCAACTGATATTTTAATGACTAAATAGTAGTTATTAACTTTAGATAAACATCCGTTTGAGCTTGGACTTGAGTCGGTGCTATAACTGGAGCTTGGAAAAATGTGGTGGCTGGTACTACAACTGATGGTAGCACCGCCGATTGCTGTTGCACATGACCCATAGGATTAAACCTATGAGGGTGTACTGATAAAGTAGGATATTATTGATCCATCTTAGTAACTAAAAAAAATTCCTTGGCTGACTGACTCTATCATTCTCATGAGGAAGACTAACATGAAGTAGTTCTGCATTCAACCTCCTCAATTCCTTCATTTCTTCCTCCTGTTGTGCGAATCTTTTCTCTAATGAGAGCAATTAACCTTCTCCAAAGGAAGGGTATGTGACCTGATTCTTTCCATTCCTCTTATTGGACACCTTTATGAGAGGGGGAAGTGGTTTACTTGAAGGATTACCTAGATTTTGGGTAATAATTTGATTTTGTGTACACACACCTTCTTCATTTGTGTCTGTGCGTACAACCTCTTGAGCAGGAGCTTCCTCATCTGATCCCTTTGAGTGAGCCTCATCTGGGGGATTAGCATCAACGACATTGATGAAATTTATTGATTCATAATGCATTTCATCCCTTATATCAGCATTTCTGTGATATTGTCTTCTTCCATGTCCTTGATGAGACATTGCATTTTGTTGATTCCATCCCTCAGGATCTTCTTGATGAACCGTAATGTGGAGGGAGTCTCCTGATAATTCATCTCTTCGTTCCTCTTGGGGCTTCTTCCCTAATCGATAGAAGGCTGACTTTCACCGAGGAATAGATTGATGATTTGAAAAATTCCCCAGTCTTGTGGACTGGGGCTGTTCCTGCTATTCCTGCTCAACTCCTCGAATCCTATTTATTTATTATGAGGGTTTGGTTAAAATAGTCCCCTGTTTGGCAAGCTGGGGTGGCTCTTGAGCTTCTATATCTGAGAATTTCTTGAAATATCTCCTGATATTATAGACATTAGTCCAGAAATTGGCTGGATGCATCAACCTACATCCACTCTTATCACCCGGCTCAAAAGACTGTTGGATGATTTATGATACTTCTGTCACTTGATGATGTGCTTTCTCCAAACTAGAGGTCTGTTCAATATTCTCATTTTCTTGATGCAGGAGTAACTCAACAACTTGTTCTCTCTATCCCTGATTTTGAGAAGAACCAGTTGAGGCCTGTTCTTGAGTGAGCCTTTGATTACAAACAAAGCCAATTGGTTGTGGCCAGCCATGGGAAATAATATTGCATGAGACCATTTTCGGTAGGCTTTGTTGGCTAGAGAGTACAGTAAAATGTAGTTCTCTATGAACACCCCATCCCCTGATATGAATACCAGATGGGGAATTGGTAATTAAATGGCGCAATCTTCGTAATGCGCCATGGCATGAACACTGAAGGGCTCTCTGTTGCTTTTCAGCCTTCAGAATTCAAGAAACTGAGAGGGATGCCAAGTCAATTTGGAATTGTAACCCTTCTATTATCTTGACATGATTTTCATATTCATCATAAGATACTATTTTATTTTTCAACTAACAAAGAGTGTTCCTTAAGTTGAGACGAATATCGTGAATTCAATCATCAGTCAACATCTCTGGAATGTCATACTGAGAGTTAGCAAAGGGCCAAAACATAACTGGCACATCACCATTCTCTAGTTGTTTTATCATATTTAGTACATCCTCTTTATCATTCAATGAATATTCTTCTACCTGATTAGACCAAAGCTGGTGCTTCCTGGTCGCTTCATCAGATTCAACAAGGTCGGTAGAGAATTCATTTACCATATTAGAAGATGCATGACTCATGGGTGGTTCGGAGAATTACCTACACCCCAGGCTATCTTCTGGTTGAGAAAGTGTTTCACCTACCAATGGTAAAGCATTAGACATGACTGGATTCACATTTTCAAGTGCCTCGAGATAAGAGGGCTTTCTCGTCAGTACATTGTCCATTGGAGCATTTTCCAGGAAATGTGCATTACTACTACGGAGAGGAATTTTGTAGATAAATTCATCATCATGGGGAGGACCACCATGGTGGGTTACAACAAAAGATGAAACATTTTTATCCTTGATCTTCTGGCCACACAGAGGGTTCTTGTGGCTCTCATCTGAAGATGAAACTTCAAGATCGACCGAATTTTCAGGAAGCAAGATTTCATGAGGAAGTATCTGATGTAGACCTTCAGAATTAATGTTCCCACTATTGGGAAATGAGATAGAAGAATCTTGAGTTGGAAGAGATAATTGTCTGAGTGCTTCAAGAACTCCATCATCGAGTAAGGCCTTACTACAAATTGGCCATTGATTTCTTGACTGTGCTGGGTGGGTCTTCTTCTTAAACGCCTTCTTACTCACGTTGGGAACCACTTGTTGATGAAAGTGGTTATTATGGGAAGGTGTATGTTCCTGATCATGAGAAAGGATCAGGTTAGGCTGATTATCTCCACTCAAATCAGGTGTATGTGCCTAACTTGGTTGTCCGTATGACATGGGGGAGTATGCCCCACAGCCCTCTTGGACTGGAAAAAAGATGTGTGTCTGTTCCGAAGTGATCTATTAATTTGTCACTCCACTGGTAGGGATAGATTTTCATTTCTTTCCCTATGATGCTGCTAAAACTATTATAATATCCTAACAGGCATCCGGAATATGAGCACGGATTTGCTTCTGCTCTTTCACCATCGTCAGAATGTGTTTGGTGACTTCAGCTGCCAGAACGGGAATATACGTCCATTACGTTATTGGAGTAGGTGTGTGTTCCTCCCCCTGTCCTCCTTTTCCTGTTAGTGAATTCTGACAGTACTCATGTTTGGGGGCAGAGAGTTGAGTCTACCTCTTGTTTGTCGTCAGAGCATTCCGAATAATTTCTCCGGGTGCTACCAAATGAGACTGTTGGTAGGCTTGATCAATACTGGTAGGTGTATGTGCCTTCTGATTGCACTCCACCGAACATGGTTGATGAACCTCCTTCAATAATGACAGAAGAGGCTACTTGCAAGATTGATGAGTGTAAGTAGATGTATGTTCATGTTTACCAGTTGTCAACACATTGGGTTGGCGGGCTTCATTGTATGTAGTCAGACAAGCCTGCTGGATAGCTAATGAATTATAAATAGGTGTATGTTCCTATCTATAGTACTCCACTAGAATTGCATGGTGGGATTGGAGTGGTGCTTCCAGACGAGTCTACTAGACATCAGAATTAAAACGTACGGGTGTGTGTGCCCGTTGGTTTCTTTCCACCAAGTTAGGTTGATGAACTTCTCTGGAAACGACAGAGATAAAAACCTTCTCACTATTGACCGGATTTCTCCTATGGCGGTTTTTCTTGTGTGCTCGGGTTTGAGGGACCTAGGCCAAAACCCTGAAGGTGATACCCTCATCAGGTTGAGGGCACACTGCCGCACAAGTTTGGCGGCGATTGTTGGTGGGGCCCTTCGTAAGGACACCTATTTCCTTGAGTTAAGGCCTTTTGTGACCTTCTCATTCATCTCCTAAGAATATGGGAGGTAATGGTTGTTGCGTTCCAGGGATAACGACCGAAAATGGTTGGAGACGGTGGTTAGCATCGCCTACTTCTTGATCGCTGGTCGTCGCTATCCGGAAGACCCGAGTGAATTATTGACTTGGAGGGCTTATCGAGCAGCCTCCAAAGTCAGAATGGTACTCTGTCGATGATATTCCTTAACCAATACATTTGATACCAAGAGTTGAAGACACTGAGTAGGTGATGCATCCTCAGATCGGACAATGATCCAGCAGGAGTAGCAGCAGAGGCATTCACAATAGAGGTATTAACAGGCGTGAACTTAAGAGAATCCATTTCTGTAACCCAGAAGATCTTGGAAAAGAGTGCCTGGTTGATATAAAAGATATAATAAAGATAATTTCGGCCACTACATCTTTTGGATGAGCACATATGTTATTGATTTTTTGGTTGTCCGTCTCATTGAGTGTAAATTGGGGCCTAACAAATAAGTAAAACATCATTTTAACTTGGTTAAGGATTCACATCGGGTTCACCATTTTTTGTTTCCTCTGGAAATTGGGATGACCTTGTTTTTATAAGGTGCAAATACTCCAATTGGTTTCTAATGGGTTTTTCATCGAACCAGAAACATCCAATGATTCTCTATCTATTTGGACATACTTTCCAATGGTCGGTGTTCATTAGTTATGAACCGACGAGGCTTAAGAATTTTCATTCGTCGATAGGATGGGAGGTTGGAGTCATCACACCTTTTTTAGGGGAATTATGTTCTACTCCAGGACTCTCTTTATAGATTTAAGTTATGTTCATGAGTCCTTATTACATTACCTAGTATTAAAATGATCATTCCTTTATATTTGATAATCAATGATTAATATGTATAAGATTTAGATAATATTTTATATGCATTCGAGGTTCTTCATTGATAGAGAATCATATGTATTTTTTAGAGATTCTTAGTCAATGGTATCCTTTAATACATTGTATAATGGTATCTTGGTTATTATGATAACCATACTATTTTTAAAGCCACTCAGTGGGGCGCTTGATGTTTATTGTTGTTCATAAGGACATGGATTATTTCAGATTTGGGATCGTACCCATGGATGGGCTACTTATGTATCCTTTTTTATAAAAGGAATCATAACCCACATTGTTCGAGTAAATAAGTATGAGTTTTATGCATGGTTGATGGCTCAAAGAACGATGTAATAATTACTTTTATGTTCTAAGCTCACGTGATTCATGCTTGGTGAGAGAAATAAGAGGTATTGGTAAAACCTAACAATTGTTCCATGAGAGATGCAACCATAAGAAATAATGTGGGTCTTATGTATGTATGACTGCCCAAGATATATTGGGATTGGGACTTACATCAGGGAAGAAACCTGAGAACAGGGTCCAGAAAGGTATATGTGCTTTCATGGAGATTTGGATACTCTAACTTGGGGCTTAATCCTAAGGAAAGTGCCCAAATTATGAGGGGACATGGGGCTTACTCCTAAGGAGGATTCCCAAAATCAAAATAAATTAAGACTGGTTAAGAGAAATTATGACTGGGGCTTATTCTGGAGAAGGAGGCCCAGGTTAAAGGGACTTGAGAACTGGGGATTATTTCTAAAAAGGAGGCCTAGGTTAAGGGGAATTATGATTGGGGTTACTCCTAAGGAGGGTTCCCAGGTTAAGGGAAATAGGAATTTTGGGCTTACTCCTACGTAGGATGCCCAAAATTAGGGAACTTGGATTGGAACTTACTCCTAAGAAGGAGGCCCATGTTAAAGGGACTTGTGGCTTATGGCTTATTCTTGAGAAGGAAGCCTAAGTTAATGAAATTAATGACTGGGGCTTACTCTTGAAAAGAAGGCACATGTTAGGGAACTTCTCATCTTAATGGATGAGGTTGAATGAATGAAATCTCTTACCTTAGTGATATAAAGATATATAAATCACTATGTTTTGAGAGATGTTCCACAGAATTCTTTTCAGATACGGAAACCAACAAAGTAACCATGCTATAAATGGTTTTGAAGATGGTTCTGAAGGTCAAATATTGGAGAGGAGAGGTGGATTTGAAGAAATCAAGTGAATAGGTAGGAGGGGTACCCAAAAAGATAGACGCGCGCAAGTCCTGCGTGGGTGCTCAAGTCCTGGTCGTGCAAGTATACTTGCGCTACACATGGGTACTTGTGTGATGGTCAACCCTTAAGGTAATACATGGGAGAGGCTTGGATCAAGACCTTAGTATTATCCATAAAGGCTTCCAAAATAGTGGCAAACAAGTTTTGTTGAAGGGATAAGGTGGAATGAAATTGTGGCCATTTCCCTTAAGGGCTGGCTACTTAGGCATGCATTTGTTGATGAGTTTCAACATGAAGGCCTTGTTTCCCCTGTTTAGAGCTTCCATTATAGGTAAGAAATTACCTTAGAAGTGTTCGGATGACTTCTAGGAGAGACTAGGACGACCAGAGCATAAATCTGACTTTTGGAATTTTTCTGTCCATAAAATGGTGGGACCACCATGGGTATTTATAGTACAGGGAAGACTTTGGGTGAAAAAACAAAGAGGGCGCGCAAGTCTCCTACGTTACCACTATGCGGCGCACAAGTATACTTGCGCGACCATGATGAAACATGCGCGACCCAAGTGGGAAGAAGTCTTTCTTCTTTCCTTTGTCTATTTTTGATGTTTCTTTGAATTATGAATCACTTTGGACTAATGTATTTCCCTTTTTCAGTCGTTAGACTTTGTGATGGAAAAGGAGCGTCAATATTGTTCTAAATATTTCTCATTAATTTCCATGTTTTCAAAATGGGTTTTAAGGATTTATTTCTATGGACATAAATGTTTTTAAAATATTAATTCCTTTCCAAAGTTTCAAAGTGGTATGGGACACTTGGATTCAAAAATGTATTTATATTTCATTCTTTCTAAAATGCGTAACCTATAAATGATTTCATGAAAAATATATATTTCTCTCAATGAGTCTTATAAATAATTTTTATATATGTTAACATCCTTTGATGGATTTTAAACTAGATTGAAGTTGATTTATTCTGATACAAATCTTCCATATTGTATTTAAGGTTTTGTGATATGTTTGACTGTGGATGTGTTATTTTTATACCATTCATGTTTTACAGATAAATTATTGACATTTAATATGCTAATTTGAATACGATTGTTTATGTTATGTTTAAACTTTTTCCCATGAGGAATGCATTGGACTTAGTATGTGATGGGTAGAGCCCACTATAGCTCCTCGATGCATCAGTAGGTCTCATGAGATAAACTAGTGTCTTGGCACAAGGCCTTGACAAAATCTTATTTGTAGTCTTGGAACAAGGCCTTGACTATGTGGTTATGAAGTCTGGAATTATGCATTCCATCATTATGAAATTGGAAATTGATATTACATGTGATTATTTGATTAGTAGAATATCCTTGTGAGTAAGTAAATAAAATTATTTGATTTATATTTTCCATATTATGATTATATTTAAGTTTAAAATTCTTGTGTTTTAGTCTTATACATTGCCTTAAATGTTTATGCATATTCATGAAAGTTTCCACTATATTGTTATCCTTATTGAGCATCTGAGCTCACCCTTTTCTTATGTTTTATTTCCCCAGGATTCCAAGAAGTGTATTATGATTGATAAGCAGGGTTAAGCTAGGGGATTAATGGAGTTCTCAAGGGATCAGTTATATTGTGTTTTCTTTTCTAGTTTGTAATGTAACATTCATTTATGTAATTTATTTTCCAAGACTAATAAACCAATCAGTCCTTCGAGACCTGATTCCTTGTAATCATACCAATGTATTAAAATAATGCACCGAATCTGGGATTTTGGGGTGGGGTAATTACAGTTGGTATCAAAGGAAGTTAATCAACATCCTTGGAAATAGATTTAGATAAACTCTTATTAATGAACATTACCCTAATAAAGACTTTGAGGATTAGTATAGAAGAAGCTCCTAGAAATTTGGTAATGTAGATATATTATGAGTTTTTCAAGAAATATATCCCTGTCTAGATATGAGTAGGTAGAGGAAGATCTTGCACGGATGTACCTAGGGGTAAAACCCAAAAACAGCACTTTGAGCAAGACTCAAACGAGAACTGGTGCATGAAAACGGGCCTTGCTGCACTCTTGGTTACGACACTCCAAGGTGATATGCTTTGGATAATTCAAATTTTCTTTACAAACCATTATGAAAGATTTATGAGTATATAAATATTCAAAAAAATATTTTAGGAATATATATTATATTGAAAATCTTTTCAATTTACATTCGGTATTTTACATGTTTGGAATTATGCATTGTGATTCATAAGCTAACCTAGTGTATGCCATTGTTTATAAATGGTTCCTAAAAGAAGGAATGAGAATTCTATAAATATGCATGATCGAAAGATTTAAAAGGATCATATCTTTCATGGTATTAATCCAAAATTTAAAGGGGAAATATTCTCCCTCATATTCTCATCATATGATGAAATTGTATCATCTGTTAACAAGATAAGTAAAAAATTTTCTGAGTCCTATGGCTTTGAAGGTAAGAAAGAGAAGAAATGGATAGAAGAGAGAATTATGGATAAAGGAAAGAGGGGAAATAAGGATTTCCTCATATGTGATAACTGTGGAAAGAATCACCTTGGAAAATGCTTGAAGGGAATGAGAGTTTGTTATAAGTATGGAGAAAAAGGACAACATGTACATGATTACAAGGATAAAAAAAGTTTCAAATGTACAATGCTTCATCTTCAAGGAGATGGGACACTACGTGAATAAATGTCCAAATCATCATAGTATGCCCCAAATGAAGCGATTGGATAATAATAATGTTATGATACTACCACAGATGAAGTGGAATGACTAGTGTTCTTATGTTGTTATTAAAGAATTATTTCATCTGAGTGTTGTATCAATGATGTACTGGTTATAATAATTATAGTGTATATAAGGATTGTACTGCAGTACCATTTCATTAATGATTTGAGATTGTGTAGAACAAAGAAATGTGACTCAATTGTAGGTTATTTTTTTTGGAAAATATATGATTGAGAGAAACATAAACCATAATATGGTTCTGATGCCGAGGTAGTTATTTTTGAATAATATATGATTGATTTTGATAAATTATATTGGACATTCTTAACTACCATGAAACTGATTAATGATTTTTATATTCCATCATTGTTTGAGTTTACAAATATTTTTTATAGAAGTAGTATATCCAATATTCTATAAGAAATAAAGGAGCATGAATGTAATCAATAAGGTTTTATGGTAATTTAGGGTGTCATAGTGTTTCAAAAGAATACATGATGAAGGTGTTCACATGTTATTATGTGGAAAAGAGGATCTTCATTGTGTTTACCTTCCTTAAAAATTTTGTCCTGTGAGTTTGGACAGAAGTATTTTGGATAAATCTAATGGTTTGAATTGATTAAATTTGAAATTGGATACTATTGTTAAGGTTAAATCCTTTCCTAAGATTATTTTTTGGATTGTCATAAAAAGGACAACATGGAGGTCGGGCGACAACCTGTCACGTCCGACAAGGCTGTGAGACTTGAACCCACAACCGAAGGGCTACAAGGGTGAATCACCTACCACTGAACCACATGATGTGCTGGATTGTATAATGTAGTTTTTTTAAAAGGTTTTATAGATGAATTATACATTCATTTTTTGGAACACTATACGATTAGGATAAATATAATATTTTTAATTTCTATTATCTTTTAGAATGAAAGATGAGTTTGTGGTAAAAATTACTTAAAAGATGGAAATGTACTTATCAAATATTTTTTTATCTTATTCTATGAGGAAATTAATCGTTAAACTTTAGGTAAGGAATCTTATAACCAAAAATGTTTTATCCTAATAACTTATGTTTTGTTGAACTGATGATATTTTAAATCATCTTAGATTGATGGCTTTGAGGCCCTCAATTTTACACTTTTTTGTGATTGATGACTTCAATAACACCCTATAAATTTTTACATATTTCCTCCAATTATGTGTCTCTAATTTCCACTAATGTTCTCCTAATCGAGATCATAACTTGGTGGTGACTGTTTCATTTTTTCCCTCTTATTAAGAAGAAATTTTGATAACCCAATTTCTGATGTGAGCTTTCCACAAAGGTATTTTTCTATTTTTAATCTTTTATTTTCGAAGAAAAATTTCAAATTGCAAGGATGCAATTTATTGAAGGAGGGGAGAATGTAACACCCCAATATTTTGATAGTATGTTATTTCTTCAAAGTAATTCAATAGCTTGCACTATACACAACACTGAGTTCAAGCGCACCACGACTTACCAAACTAACCGTTCAAAATCGGTTATGAATAGTATTAAATGAATTTTGAATTTTATATATTTCATATAATTTTATCATTAATATTTTCTGTTTCTTAGATATAATATATGGACAAAATAAACATTTCAGATAAAAGAAGTATTTTTCAAAAAATTCAATTTTACCGCCAATTTTAAAGAGAATCTTTTTTGAAACAAATATTTGACACTTTTATATATTCAATTTAAAGAAATTATATTATTCTTTAGAATATGGACATAAAAATTTAGTTTTGATAAATATTTTGTGTTTTTCTAATAACATTCTTATTTGGGTGAATAGAGAAAAATACTAAATTTTATCTGAAAACAACTTTTTTAATTGAAAAAATTTATAGTGTTAAATTATGAATTTGAATGGTTTTGAATTATAATTAGATTATATTTTTATCATTTAATATAATTTAGGTTATTATAAGTAATTTCACATTTAAATTTGATATAAACACATGTCAATCTTTTGATTCTTTTTACCTTTTAAAACCCCGCTTTTTGAGTTTGTCAACGGGAATTAATTTTAAATTAGTTAATCAAACTTCTATATTTTTAATTTAGTAAAATAGAATTTATTTTTGAATTCAGAACATCAAAATATTCTTAGGGTGACGTTTTTGTATTTTTCTGAAAAATTTCAATTTTTTACAAATAGTGAAAAACATTGCGTTATTGTTTAAAACCAACATTTTATTTAAATAATTATTTATTTTATTTAAATTTATTTTAGGTTAAAATAGATACATAATACTTATATAAGTTAAATTTAATTAATTGGAGTCATTTTATAATATGTTTAGATATATAAATTTTTATTGAACTTCTAACCATCTTTTACCCACCTTCTAGGACCATTTGAAAATTTGCATAAAACTTATTACACGGCTACTCTGAATTGAATTTCAAAAATCTAAGAGACACCATTGATAACAGTATGTAAAATGTGGTTTATTAAGATGAAAATAATTTTTGGTGAATAATAAATTTGAACATTTATTAACCATAGTTAAAAGTAAATAGGGTAATTAAAGGTAAAAATGATATTATAATTACACTAACACATGTCCTGATTCTATTGGATAAGTGTAATTCAACCAAAAACTACCTTAGGTATAAAATATTATCCTTTAGATCCACTTGTATTAGATTAGGACATTTATTATTATTTAATTCCAAGAAGAGTTAAAAGTGTTAAATTCAAGTTTTCAAAACTAAAACATTTTTAATATAGTGTTATACATAAGATAAATTTGTCCATAAACATTAATTAGAAAGATAAAAATATTTCCTAAATAATTGTAATTTATTTATAATTTTTATACATTAAATAATTAAATGTATTTATGACCCAATGATGATGCTGTAATTACATTTTTAAGGAAAGGTTAAAATACTTGATGTTATAAAATTCCAAATAAATATAATTTGAGACTTTTGATGTATTAAAATAATTGTATAAGTTAATATGACATGTAAGGGTTGATTAGAAAATTGTTTTTCAAAGCGAAAGGTTGTAATGACTTTAACAAAAAACAAAATACCAAATAGTGTCCAAATTGACATAAATTAATTTTTAAAACAAATACTATATGATAGGTCGATATAATATTACAAAAAATATAAGGTTGGTACAAATGGATTAAATAATATTAAATAGGTCATTAATGAACCACTTGTTGTTCTCTTGTGTAACGACCCGAATCTGGATCCCCTCCACTGGTGCTCTGTACCTGGTTTGCCACATGATCTGAAGTGCATTTCCCCAAACACTGGAGGTTGCCGACTAGCATAGAGGGCCTTGGTTGCTGGTTTTCAGGTACGGGGCAGGATGAGATGGAGTCTAAAATCCGCGGCGTGGTGCTTACGGCTATTTTCTGGACGATCTGGGAGGCGCGGAATAAGGCGCATATTGAGAGCGGGTGGTCCCTCTCCGTAATGAGGGTTAAGATGAAAAGTCTGGTTTTTGAGTTATGCAACCTGCTGAAAGGTGGGCAGAATTCTTAGTGGCATTGTGATTTCCTGCATAGACCGAAGGTATGCAGGTCGCCAGGTCGTTGGGTAAAATGGACATCCCCTCTATTGGGGCTCAAGCTGAATGTTGACGGCTCCTTCGTTGACGGTCTGATGCGAGGAGGCGGGCTGGTGCGCGACAGAAATGTCTCGGTTATCATGGCTTTCAGCAGCTTCCACGGCCCTGGGGATTCCTTAGGGGCGGAAATTCATGCGCTGCTCTCAGGTTTGGAAATTTGTACCGGTCTTTTCCTAGTCTGCGCCGAAGTTGAATCAGATTCCGAGATCCTGATCCGAATTCTGCATGGGGACGTGAAGGTGCCATGGGCCTATACTTATACCATTCGTAGATGTGCTTCTTTACTGTCTAATGATTGTACTTATCGCCATATTCCGAGAGAAGAAAATTTTACGGCGGATGCCTTATCTAGAGAGAGCGGTCCGGCGGATCCTCGAAGGGTGTTTCTGAATGTGGGGTCCTTACCCTGGGTATGTAAGAATTTTGTCCAGGGGGATGCCCTTGGGCTTCACCACTTTAGACCTCCGTGAGCTTTCTGAGAGGGAGCTTGTACATTTTGAGCTTTAAATAAATTAAAAATGCAATTTTCAGTCAGGTACAAGTATCTATGGAAAGAAGAAAACACAACAACATACTAAATTACAACTGAACACAAGTACTAAAGCAACAGAAAATCTAGCAGCATCGCATGCCTAAGCTTGGTCCCTTGCTATCTAGCTCTAAATAATCAAGCACCAAAAGTCGAAGGGCTCTTGCCCTTATCTATAACTGCAACAAAAAAGTCTTCATGGGCCCAAAAGCATAGCCTAAACAGGGTGTGAGATACAATCCCAGTAGGCAATCACCTAAATATTTATGCCTAAAAGTCAATGAATACAAGGAAAGTAAGAGTGCAGGAAGCAGTAAACAGAAAAGCACATAACAGCTACAATCCACAGATCTAGCATATAAAGTACACAAGTAAACAACCAACCACAAGAAGAAAAACAGGTAACCCTATGGGAAGCTCTCAAAGACTAACCCCTATGGTTCAACCTACATGTACTAGAAACCCTCTAGGAGGCACACACAGTCTCACCCCTCTAGTTCAGCTAAGAGTAGAATTTCTGAGGAAGAACTCACCATCAATTCCTCCTATAGTCTCGTATCGTACTAAAGGCTCTCTGGGGAAGCACTCAACATCTCATTCACCATGTGCCCTGCGTCGAGGAACTACAGACTCTCTAAGGAAGCACTCATCTCCAATTACCACTGTGGTCTCACATCGTATTAAAAGACACCATGGAGAAACGCTTACGTCCATTCTCCCTATGGTATACTACACTATGTTCTCACAGTCATGTGTGAAATAAACATACTCAGCACGCATGCAATGTCCAAGTAAACCTCAAGAACTACTTGGCTATCATTATAAATCCCAACAACATAACAAAGCAACAGTCCCACTATCCTACAACTAGGCATGACAACTGGAAAACTCTAAAAAGAAAAACAGGCATGGAAAGCATCCAGAGTACAAAAAAACTACTCTATTCACAAAGGTAAACCTCTAAAATAGTAATCAAGCAAGCAGACAATCAGTCAACAGGAAAATAGGAAAACACACAATTCCCATTCAAGGGAATTGGCGCAATTGCAAAAAATACTCAATGAATTTCTACAAAAGGCACAAAACACCTACCTTGATGCTAGGGGATCGATATACGTGAACAATGATGACAAGTTATTCTTATAATGACGTAGATCTGAGAAAACGTCTGAAACAAATAAACCATGATAACTTGATAAAGAGGAGGAATTGGAAAACAAGACTCAAGAAGAAGGAAGAACTCACCGCTTTGATTCCAACGCAATCGACCGTGCTTGAATCGGAGATTGTACGGGGAGGTGGGGGCTCGTCGAAGATTCGTGGATCCTCGGTGCTCTCAGATGAACATGACCTAGAAGAAGACGTTTCTGTGCGTTAGGCGCGACCTCATTCCATTTAATGAAAAATAAATAAATTACACAGCATGCACTTTTAGATTACACGTCGTTTACTAGGTCTTTCCGTACTCCACCAAAAACGGCCTCCACGTTACCCCTATACACTGTGTGTGGGGCCCGGGCATGGCCAACACATGGATTCGAGCCGAAGAAGAGTACACGGCCTGTACTCAGAAAGTACACGGTGTGTACTTCAAAAATTTCTAGAAACATTAATTTTCTCCAAAACTCCAAAAAAATGAAAGGCGTACCAGAAACGATGATTCGGGTTCTTACAAATTCCCCCCCCCCCACCACTTAAAGAAATTCATCCCTGAATTTCCCTAGAGATGTGTAGAAGAAGAAATGCTGAACAGCTCTAGCCAATGCGGCTGTACATCGACCTCCCTCTCTCGGGTCTCGTCCTATACTTTCCCATGCTGCCATAGCACCCGTACAAGAGGGACAGACCACCCACGGAGAACCTTCACACTGCAATCGAAAATCCTGATCGGATGCTCCTCAAACGATGCATCCGCTTCGAGCTCAACTTCCTTGGGCTGAAAGACATGAGACGGGTCTGAAATGTAACATCAAATCTGAGAGATATGGAAGACATCGTGCATGGCCCGATACCTCTGGGGTAGCTGCAACCGATAGGTGATCAGCCCAAATATCTCCAAAACTTCAAACGGCCTGACTTACCGCGGTGAATGTGTACCCTGTCTCTGAATCCTTTTGTGTCCCAACCTCTGTGTGACACATAGGAAAACCTGATCCCCAACTTCGAACTCCATAGGTAGTCTCCACTGATCAGCATAAGACTTCTTCCTAGATTGTGCTGTAGCCATCCTCTTCCGAATCAACTCTATCTGCTCTGAGGTTTCCTGAATGAGACGAGGTCCCAACAAAGATGCCTCTCCTTCCTCCAGCCAGGATAAGGGTGATCGCTACCATACAAAGCCACGTAAGGTGCCATCTGAATAGTAACCTGGAAACTATTGTTGTAGGCGAACTACACTAGAGGGATATAATTCTACCAAGAACCGCCAAAGTCCAAATTGCAGGCTCTGAGCATATCCTCTAGCACCTGGATCGTACGCTCGGATTGGCCATCTATCTGGGGATGGTATGCTGTACTCAAAAGTACCTGTGTACCGAAGGCCTTCTAAAGTCCTTGCCAGAACCAAGAGGTAAAGCGCACATCCCTGTCTGAAACAATAGAGTGTGTAACTCCATGCAGACGTACAATCTCTTGGATGTACAACCATCCCAGATCATCAACACTGAAGGTATCCTTGATCGGAAAGAAGTGTGCAACCATCGTAAGTATGTCGACAACAACCCAAACAACATCATTACCTCAGGGAGACCTTGGAAAACCTGTCACGAGGTCTATCACGCCATCGTTCTTCTTCCACTCCAGAATGTGTAACTGTTGTAAAAGGCCTGCTGGTTGTAGATGCTATTCCTTCACCTGCTAACAAGTAGAACATCTGATGATGCAACCAGAAACATCTCTCTTTATTCCTGGCCACTAATACTGGAGATGAAGATGCTGATACATCTTGGTGATGCCAGGATGAACTACCCAAAATGAGGAATGAAAGCCCGCACCAGCTCCTCACATATGTCTGCTGGCACCCATACACATCCTTGGAAACACAATATCTCATCCTCTCCCACTATCCATCCAGGAAGAGGGTCCTCTACAGACACACCCTCCCGTAGGTCCAAGACTTCTGAGTATGATAGCTGCCTCATTCGTACCCGATCAAGAAGCGTAGAGGTAACAGTAACAGATGATAGTTATGTCTATCCCTGTCTTTCGTGCACCTCCAGATGCATCTCAGAGAACAAAGCCATCAACTGCCACTCACTGCTGGCCTCCTGAACTTCCTGAATATGAGTTCTCCTACTCAACGCATTTGCCACCGCGTTTCCCTTTCCCGGTGTATAGGCAAGCTCGAAATCAAAGTACTGAAGATACTCGACCCAGCTACGCTGACTCAGATTCAGATCACACTGAGTGAAGATATACTTGAGACTCTTGTGGTTGGTGAAGATGATAAAGTGTTCTCCCAGAAGATAGTGTCTCCAACAACGTAAGGCATGAACAACAGCTACTAACTCCAGATCGTGAGTCGGGTAGTTCCTCTCACGTGGCCTCAACTGCCGAGACCCGTACACAATGACTCCATCTCCCTCCATAAGCACAATGCCTAGTCCAATAACCGAAACATCACAATAAACAATGTAGCTCTTTCCTGACTCTGGAAAGACTAGTATAGGTGTTGACGTCAACCTTCCCTTCAGCTCCTGAAAGGCTGAATCACAAGAATCTGACCATAAGAACTTTGCCCCCTTCTTGGTCAGACCTGTCAATGGTGCTGCTAGTTGTGAATAGTCCTGAATGAAGCGTATGTAGTATCCATCCAACCCTAGGAAACTTAGTAACTCAAAAACATTCTTCAGATGCTTCCATGAGACTACAACTCTCACTTTCTCTGGGTACACAGATACTCCTTCCTCTAAGATGACATGACCCAAGAAGTGAATATGTTCTATCCCAAAGTAGCACTTCGAGAGTTTAGCATAGAGCCGATGCTCTCACAGTGTACTCAGAACGATCTAAAGATGTGTGGCAAGGTCATGTCGAGTGTGAGAGTACACCAAGATATCATCCATGAAGACCATGATGAATGCGTCCAAGTAAGGATGGAACACTCAGTTCATCAGTTCCATGAAAACTGCAGGGGCGTTCGTGAGACCGAATGACATAACTGTATACTTGTATGGACCATAACTGCTCTTGAAGGCTATCAGAGGTATATCTGATGGTCTAACATGAAACTGAAGATAATCAGACCTCAAATCGATCTCCGAGAACACTCGGGCTCCTCGAAGCTGATGAAAGAGGTCATCGATCATTGGCAAGGGATACCGGTTCTTGACCGTCAACTGGTTCATCTTTCGATAATCCACACAAAGCCAAAGGGTAACATCTTCATTCTTCGCAAACAGGATAGGAGAAGTGCTTGATTAGATGAAACCCTTTTCCTATAACACATACAACTACTTCTTGAGCTCCTTCAACTCAGGTGTGGCCATCCTATAAGGAGGAATGGATACCAGTGCTGCTCCTAGCACAAGCTCAATAGAAAAGTATACCTCACGCTCCAGAGGAAAACCTGAAAATTCCTCTGGAAAGACGTCCCTGAAACGATTCACCACTGGAGGAAAGTACAACTGAGAAGTCCCCTGATCATCAAGATAAAGACTAGAAGTCTGGGCTATCACCCTTCCAAGCCCATGATACTCGAGTCCCGCTCGACTCGCCTGAACATCCCATTCGCCTCTATGAAGAAAAGATTCACCCTCTGGTGAAATGGAACTCACCCGGTGGTGAAAAAAATTGAAGAATTCCTGGAAGGGAACCATCCAGTCTATCCCAAGAATGAAATCATAGCCGGTCATCTCTAGTATGTAGAGATCCCATAAGAAACAATACCCTGCAACTTCTAGAGGGAACTCTCTACACTGATGTAAACTATATGTCCTCATCCCCAAAGGTGTGTCTAGTGTCAAAAATTCGGTAGAAGAAAAGATGCAAAGCACAAGGCTATCCACGACAACAACAGAGATAGAGATATGCGTAGAACAAGTATCGAAAATAGTGGAAGATAAAACTAAGGCTACTAAAATCGTACCTCGAATTGTAGAATGGTCGGGATCCTGCTCCTGATGGGTCTGCTCTACGATGAAAGACTGGCCTGCACCGCGGCCTTGCACACCTGGCTGACCACTCTGAGATGATCCAACTTGATGGAGCAAAGGGACTGGTGGCTGACCGCCATGGCCCCCCCGTCCTCCACCTCGGCCCAAATGGCTGAATGAACTCCAGTTCCCCGACTGGTGAGAAACTGGTGGTGCTGCTCCTGAACGAGGAGTCACGGAAGAACCCCGGTCACCAGCTGCTGGTGAGAAAACCAGGAAGAGACGCTGAAGTTTACCTATCTTACCGCAAGATCGGCACTCCACAGGGCCTCTCTGGCACTGCGGCCTCGTGTTCCCTGACAGGCCTCACTGGTAGCATAACACATGGCTACCTAACGATGCATCCTTCTTCCCCGGATCACCGCGGGTAGACTCCCTACGGTGCTTATTGCTGTCATCTGGAGGAAAACAAGCTCTGGAAACAGAACCGCCCTGACTTGCAGCTTCAGAGTCTCTCAAATAGTGCTCTGCAGTCAGTGCATGATTGAAAATTGAAGTGATGGAAGTCAACTGGAAGATATTCACCTGCGAGTGGATCTCCCGCTTGAGACCATCCTCAAAATTCCTTGCCAAGAACACCCCACTCCCATCCCAGAGGGGTGTGAAACATTACAGCTCGGTGAAATGAGAGGAATACTCCATGACAGAAAGAGTACCATGCTCTAGGCTCATGAACTCCCATGCTCGATTGGCCCTCATGGTGTCCGGGTAGAAGTAGTCATAGAACACGTGCTGGAACTCCTCCCAAGCCATATCCTGTTGATAAACCACCTGTGAGATCACGTACCACCACCTCGTGGCAGAGTCTCATAGAATATAGGTGGAAAGCATGACCCGACTCTCTGGAGGCGTCTCCAGATGCTCAAATATGGTCAACATGTCTTCCATCCACAACTCTGTAGCCCGAGGTCCTCCTTCCCCTGAGAAAGTGGGAGGATGCTGCTGCTAGAAAACCCACGTCAAGTCGGCCATAGTCGAGGTAGGAGGCGATGCTCCCTGATAGGTCTGCATCATCCTTATAATAGCTTCCATGAACTATGCATCAGCACCTGCAACTGGTATGATAGATGGTGCCAAGGCTAGCTCGACTGGAGGATCGGCAGGAAGTCCCTGATCAGCCATACCTGGTGTCTGATCACTGCCTGACGACAGACGTACAACCAGAGGACGTCTCAGAGGAATAGCTCTGAAAGATCAAAAGCACACCTTAGATCAGAAGAAAACAAGGACAGAGAACACAAGAGTGAAAAATGGGAACATGGTAAGGAAAACACACAAGTTTACAAAACACGACTACACGACGTGTATAAAAACTACACGATGTGTCTTCTCAAACCACTGACATGAGCGTGTTCCCCTGCCCAACATGTCATGTAACACCTCAAACTACACAGCATGTTGACCCCACACACGACGTGTACTTGAAAACTACTCCCCTGCCCGAGTCCCTTTACACAACTAACCCACACGGTCCGACTTAACCCGAGACTACACAGCGTGTTCCGAAAACACACGACATGTAATAGATAAGGCTTCGGCGGCCCGTGTTGCTAAATTCACGAACGTCTGCATGGAGGAACCTTACACATCATGTTCTGAACAAACACAACATGTATAGGTGAAAGTGACACCATCCTGTGTTGTTCGTGACACAGCCGGGTACCTGAACAAGACTACACGTCATGTTCTGAAACAACACGGTGTGTCTTAGAGAAGGTAACGCTAGACCGTGTTGTTCGTGACATGGCTGGGTACTTGGATGAAACTATACAATGTGTTTCTTTACAACACGACGTGTTTTACTCGCGCTTCCCTGACCTGTGTTGTTAGTGACACGACCAGGTACACTGCTCCGAACTACACGGCATGTACCAACCGTACATGGCGTGTTCCCGAAATTACATCCACAACAGCATGTGCCTGCTCACGCGGTCAGTGACACGGACTAAAAACTACACATCATGTAGCCAAAAATTACACGCCGTGTATTCTGGGTTTTTTTGGGCAGTAGCTCAGAAACTGCACAGAAGCCCATAAAACACAGAAAATAGGTCAAGGAGGTGCCAAATTCTGATTCATGACGGCCCATACTCCCCGCGAATCAAAACATGGTGTTCATTTAAGAAGTAGAAAACAAACAATCCTCTATAAGGAAACATAGATTCTATCAAGAATCTATCAAAATAGAATGCATAATCTACAAAAAGTTTATCACAACAACATGCAATCGCTAATGCACCCTAGATGGCATGGTAGGAATGCATGGCATGTGATTTTTACAAGTGCTTATATGGTTCAAGAGATGTAATTCCCTCATCTCATCAGGTTGCGGCAGAAATAGAACCGCAATCATCAAGGAATTAATAAAAAAAATCATGTGAATCACTCTAGGTGAAATCATATCAATCGTAAATCTCAAAACCAGAAAACTACAATAAACGAGGTAGTATGGATTTTCCCTATACATGGGTTAGCTACTCCCGAGAACAGCTTAATACCATGTACCGAATCTATCCTATCCCTAGCTAAAGTCTCCAAACAGTAAATCAAGAGGAATGAACAACCTCCCTTTAATACCACTTTGTGACAACCTGAATCTGAAGCCCCTCTACTGGTGCCTCGTACACGGTTCGCCACATGACCTCAAGCACATTTCCTCAAACGCCAGAGGCTACCGACTAGTAGGAAGGGCCTTGGTAAGTTATTGGGGAAACTATGCCCTCATTCCATAAGGTATACAAGGTATGGAAAACAACAATAAATAATAGAAGCAGTAAACAATAAGCAAAAACTGAAACCAAACAGCGGAAGCAATGAATATATAGTAATGATGATAATGATGCTATAGGTACAAGTATCTAAGGAGAGAAGAAAACACAACAACGTGCTGAAATACAACTGAACACAAGTACTAAAGCAATAGCAACTCCAGCTGCATCGCAAGCCTAAGCTTGGTCCCTTTCTCTCCAGCTCTAAACATCCAGGCACTAGAAGTCGAAGGGCGCTTTCCCTTATCTATACCTATAACAACAAAGTTTTCTTGGGCCCAAAATCAGAGACAAAATAGGGTGTGAGATACAATACCAGTAGGAAATCACCCAAAGATTTGTGCCTAACAGTCAATGAATACAATTCAAGTAAGAGTGCATGAAGCAGTAAACAGAAAAGCACATAACAGATACAATCCATAGTTTTATCATATAATTTACACAAATAAACAACCAACAACAAGAAGAAAAATAGGTAACCCTATGGGTATCTCTCACAGCCTAACCCCTATGGTTCAACCTACAAGTACTGGCAACCCTTTAGGAATCACACACAGTCTCACCCTTCTGGTTTAGATAAGAGTAGACTTTATGAGGAAGCACTCACCATAAATTCCTCCTATAGTCTCGTATCATTCTAAAGGCTCTATGGGGAACCACTCAACATCTCATTCCCCTTGTGGCCCACGTCGAGAAACTACAGACTCTCTGAGGAAGCACTCATCTTCAATTCCCCCTGTGGTCTCGGATCTTTTTAAAAGACACTTCGTAGAAGCCCTTATGTCTATTCTCCCTATGGTCTACTACACTAGGTTCTCACAGTTCTGTGTGAAATAAACATGCTCAGCGCACGTGCAATGTCCAAGTAAACCTCAAGAACTACTTGGCTATCATTCTAAGTTCCAACAACATAACAAATCAACAGTCCCACTATCAAACAAGAAGGCTTGGAAACTGGAAAATGCTAACAAGAAAAACACAAATGGAAAGCATCCATAGTACAACAAATACTACTCCATTCACAAAGGTAAAAATCTACTATAGTAATCAAGAAAGCATGAAATCAATCAAGGGAAAAATAGGAAAACACACAATTCCCGTTCAAGGGTATTGGCGAAATTGCACAAAATACTCAATGACGTTCTGCAGAAAGGAACAAACCACCTACCTTGATGCTAGGGGATCAATATACATGAACATCAATGATAGATTCTCCTTATAACATCGTAGATCTGAGAAAATGTCCGAAACACATAAGCCAAGATAACTTGAGAAAATGGAGGAATTGGAAAACAAGGCTCAAACAGAAGGAAGAACTTACCGATGTGATTCCAATGCAATTGAACATGATCGAATCGGAGAACGGACGGAGTGGCGGGGGCTCGTTTATGATTCTTGGATCCTTGGCACTCTCGGATGAACGAGACCTAGAAGAAGACGTTTTGGTGAGTTAGGCGCAACCCCAGTTAATTTAATGAAAAAAAGAAAGTACACAACTTGTACCTTTGGAGTACATGGAGTGTACTAGGTCTTTCCGTACTCCACCAAAAATGGCCTCCACGTCACCCCTACACACCGTGTGTGTGGCCCGGGCATGGCCAGCACACGACTTCGAGCTGGAGAAGAGTACGCAGTGTGTACTCAGAAAGTACATGGTGTATACTTCAAAAATTTCCAGAAACATTATTTTTCTCAAAAACTCCAGAAAAAGGAAAGGTGTACCTGAAACTAAGATCCAGGTTCTTACATCTTGAAATTTTATAGTATGTTTATTAACCATATAGTGTAAGAATACCTGAAGACATAGTAAAAGTTAAAGTATTTAACTAAGTGTTAAATCTAAATGATAAGGTTAAAATGGTAACCTAAAATTTTCTAAAACCTATTAGTTGAGATTATTTCGACCCATAATCACCTAAGTGTCGAAATAAATTCATTTTTATCCATTTAATAAGAATATGATTGTATAATAAATCAACATTTTAATCTTTTTATAAAGTGACCCTCAACCCTCTTATAAAATGGAACATACCCTTATCTCAAATTCACACCTCCAAATCCATTTGGCTCAGACCACCCCTACACAAATATGATCTAAACTATCCTCCGTTCATCTTGAAGGCATTACATTGGTCAGAAAGCCAACTTATGCTTCCCTTTTGATCAAATCAAAGGAAGAAACCCGAAGAAGTGGTAAATATTTCATCACCTCTTTCATGTTCTTTTCTTCTTCCACTTATTTTTTCTTTGTTGTTTCCATTCATAAATAATAAATACAGGATATTATATATACTGTGATGTTATTATAAAAATGGTACAACCATATTCATTATTCTATCCATCATATTAATGAAAAATTCACCACATGTGCGTACGTACATCTTATCATCTCCACGTCGTGGTGTAGTTGTTATTCAATACATTATTATTTGGATGGGTATAATAATGAAGTATAAATGATGTAAATAATAAATATAACACATTAATGAATCTTTATACATGATATACCATCTATTTACATACGATTTTAAATCAGAATAATGATATTGTCGCTCTTGCGTACCTACGACTTACCATCTCCACGACGTGATGAGATGTCATTCCACATCGTAATCATTCAAGACTAATTCTCATTAGATGATTTGAAATAATCTTTAAAGACTTTATATAATTCTGTATATGAATAAGATACATACTATCCATAACAAAAATAACTTACATAACAAAGCATATAGATGAAAACAAATCAATTAACACTCGAAAGGATGATACTATTAAAATATCATTAACAATGAAATATTAGAAAATCATATATGATATCATATTAATGTATATGGTACCTATATAATTTAATAATAATTATTTCACCATTATACATGATGTTTACCTAACCTTGACCATGGAAAATCACAAGGTAATGGTTAATTATACAATCTCTTCATTATCCGAGGTTATTTTTACATGAGTATCTACTGGAACCTCTTTATCATCCACATCCGTGTTTCATAAAAATATTTTCAAAAGGAATATTTTATGGTTTTATGGAAGGGAATATTTAACTAGATCATCATTTTAAATGGTTTAAATATTTATTCTTTAAGGTTTTATTTATACAAACATGAATGTTTTTAAAATGTTAATTTAATTCAAATGTTTCATAGTGGTATGAGAAAGTTTGATTCAAAAATTTCTTTAAATGTATTCCTTCATAAATTGTGTAACATTTAAATTTTTTCAGGAAAAAAATAATATTTCTCTCAAAGAGTTTTAAAAATAATTTTCATTTATGTCAACATCCTTTGATGGATTTTAAAATTGTTTGAAGTTGATTTATTATGATACAAATCTTCCATATTGTATTGAAGGATTTGTGATATGTTTCACTATGGATGTTTTATTTTTATACCGTTCATGGTTTATGAATAAAGTATTGACATTTCTTATACTAGTTTTAATAACAATGTTTATGTTATTTTTAAACTTTTTTATATGAGGAATGCATTGGAATTATTAAGTGATAGGTGGATCCCACTATAACTACTCGATGCATCGGTAGGTCTCATAAGACAATCTAGTGTCTTGGCACATGTCCTTGAAAAAATGTTATTTGTAGTCTTGGAACAAGGCCTTGACTATGTGGTTATGAAGTCTGTCATTATGCATTCTATCATTATGAAATTGGCTATTGATATTAAATGTGATTATTTGACTAGTAGAATATCCATGTGAATAAGAAAATGGAATTATTTTATTTATCTTTTCCATATTATGATGATGTTTATTTTTAAAAGGCTTGTGTTTTTGTCTTATGCATTTCATTAAATGTTTATGCTTATTCATGAATGTTTCTGCAATATTTTTATCCTTACTGAGCATCTGATCTCACCCCTTTCTTATGTTTTATTTTCCCAGAATTCCAAGAAGTGTATTATGATTGATAAGCAGGGTGAAGCTAGAGGATTAATGGCGTTCTTAAAGTATAATTTATGTTGTGTTTTATTTTATATTATGTAATGTAACGTTTATGTATGTAATATAGTTTCCAAGACTACTAAACTGATTAGTCTTTTGGGACTCGATTCTTTGTAATCATGATAATGTATTAAAATAATGCACTGACTATGGGATTCTGGGGTCGGGGTGTCACAATGGAAGTCCTTCCATACCATGATCTCCAAATTCTCATCATGATCTTGAATATCCCACCAACAGTTCACTTGAACTAATAACATATAATCATAAAACATGAATATTTTCACCATATGAGCATCTAAATGATCAAGAATTTACATGATTGACTCAATCCAGAATTCAGCTACATCGGGTCCACCTTCTTTAGTGAAGGTCAGAGGGTGTTGAAAATGTAATTCCTGGTTTAGATCAAACATATTCTTCTTAGACCAACCCAGGTCTCTTTCCATTAACATTATAAAGTGGGAAAAGTTCTCACATAACTTCTCTCCCACCCCTTTACCCAGAACTATCGAGGCCCATTGTCCCACTACTAGTTTCACATTTCTAAAAATTCCCTCCTCTCATCCAATAAAAAATTAAATCATTGTGTCTTGTCTCTACATTTTGAAACACACGTCATAGGACACATAACTTATCACTAACACATTTTTACAAGAGTGATCCACATAATTCCATAATAAATTGTCTCACATATACTTCCCCATTGTGAAAATTGAGGTACTATCACTACCCTTAACCATTCCTAATCTATTCTGTAACATCCTGACCCAAGATCCACGCGACAGTGCCCCAATCCAGTTGGCCAATTGACCTCTATCATGCCTTCCCATATCCAAGAGGATTCCAACTAGCTTCCATGGTCTGGTAAGTATTTTTCGGGGAGACTATACCATCCTTTGTCAAAATAAAACTCCAATGGAAATAGATTAAAAAATGTGGAATCATATATAAACAGAGCAATCCCAATGTTATAAGATATCCAAAGAAGAAAATACAATATTCAAATTAAAGGGAAACATGCTATGTTGATATAAGTGTCAAAGTACATAAAACACATCTGAAAAATTAAGACACAATCGAACCCCAAGAGGAACTTGAACCACATATGGTTGCCTCATCCATGATCCAACGCCAATGAATAATCTAACACAGGGCCTGTGCCCTTAACTAGTCATAAAGCATTAAATCCTATTCCGGTACCGATTAGGAATCCCGAGTTGGGTGTGAGTAAAACTCACTCATCCAACACCAAGGGTGTCTATAAGAATTCCAGTCAAAAGGTAGTGTAAGCAGTTCCATAAAGAAATTAAGACAATTCTTAAATAAATAGTTATCACATTATCATTTATTCTCTTTTAATCATATTAACTCCAGGGTTCTTGGGGATACATATACCTCTATACAAGTTTCGGCTCATGTGGTAGGCCAAAGTGTTCCCTAGGTAATATCATATCTTACTACCTATTTCGGATCATACTAGTGCTCAAAGTATTCGAAGGTAATATGATATCTCAGTACCTAATTTGACTCATGTCGGAGTTCAATGTATTTTCATGTGATTCCATATATTGGAGTTCCTTTATTACCATTCATTAAATTAACACATAAATTCCAATGTTACCAATAAAAAATTCATAAGTAATATGACCATTTTACCATTTTTAATTCTCAATATAATGATCATGTTCCCATTATTTTACTCATATGTACAATGAGCATATTAGCATTTATACAACTCACTTGAATGAACATGTTCCCACTACTTTACTCACAAGTAAAATTACCATGTTACCATATATAATTATCAATTTAGATTGGATACTTTCCCATTCATTCACACATAATTAATTCATAATTAATTATCCACCTCAATTCCATTACTAATTCAACAATTAGTTAAATACATCAATATACTGAATTAACTCCCTAATTAATTAAGTTCACTAATTCCATTAAATAATTCATCAATTCATTAATCAATAACACAATTCATATCCCAAAATTAATTCTCTATAAAAAATTATCTCATTTTAAAACTCAACTCTTCATAATTGATTCTATAATTAATTATCTAGATCATAATATCAAGGCACATAATTAATTCATGATTAATTATCTCAATCTAGCCAATTCAATATCTCATATTTAATCCCCCGATTAATTATCTAGATTACAAAACCTAAATCTCATAATAAATTTCCCCAAATTAATTCTCCAATAATATTACCCCTTTATATCATGATCAATTCTTCAATTCTTCAATTAATTCAACAATGCTTTGATAAATCAATTGGTAAACGTAATTAACCCAATTTATGAATTCAATTGCTAAAGAATTATAGATATTCTATAATTTTTCATATACACATAAAATCAAAGAATATGGGAATTAGATTTTAGACCACCTACCTTAATTCATTAATGGACGCTTGTTCAATGGGAATCCTCAAAATTCAAGTAACACAACTATGTAGAGATGAGTCCCGGATCTAAATCCCTAAATCAAGATCAAAGATATCAAGATATTATCTAGATATATCTATATATACAATCCTAAATCTATATCTCACCAGTTACGTTTGGATTTAAAGAAACAAAGGATAAATTCCACCAAAACATGAATGAATGAGGAAATAATTAATGGATTAGGAAGAAAGATGAGATCCACTTACCATGAGAAGAGAGAATCATTGATTTGGGATTTGAATATTTAATAATGGAGGTCAGATGAACACATAACCCCTCCATAAAGATATGAAATCATTAAAGTTCTATTCCTAATCCAAGGTTGAATAGGAGGTGTTTTGGGTGTTTGGATAATTTTAAAACTATTTTTTGGGTGAAAATGAACTGCGCGCATGGTTTTCTAGGTAGGGGTGTATGGTTAGGTAAATCGTGCACCAAACATTTGACCCTCACTATTCAGGGTCACACTATTACTTGGGTTTGGGTAAACTTTTTTCTCTAATCGTACACTAACCATGAACAACCCATTTCCCTCAAATTTCACTTAAAACTCCAACAAAAAAAACCTATCTCATAACTCCAATCAATGATACTTTAATAAAAAAATGTACCCAGAATTTTACATGAGGTAACTCTATAAAATCTCATGATCTTACATTGTCCCCACCATATAGCAGCTTTTCTAAGAGCTGTAGTTCCAATATTTTCTAAGATTCCAAGCCAAAAAGATTAGGATATTGATCCCTAATGTTCACTTCTCTTTCTTATCTACCTCAAATGGTCCAACAAACCTAGACACCAATTGTCCAACAAACCTAGGCCCCAATTTTCCCTGCCTCTGTATCGTGCACTGACCGAACCTAGGTTACACCCGAAGGGGCACATGATCACCCTATTTAAACTCTATGGGTCAATATTGTCTATCAACATATGACTTATCACTACTCTAAGCCATATCCATATATTTTCAAATCAACCAAACATGCTCCGTTGTCTCCTACATGAGACTCAGTCCTAGCAACTCTGACTCACCTACTTCCTTCTAGCATAGCTGTGATCTACACATATTACCATAAAGAGCCTCATGTGGTGCCATCAGTATAGTTTAATGATAACCATTTTTCTAGGAAAACTCCACTAAATACAAGTGCTTCTCCCAAGACCCACCAAATTTAAGCACACATGCCCGAATCATATCCTAATGAACTTGTATAATACGTTATAACTTCCCATATATCTGTGGGAGGAAATACATATTCAATAAAACATATATACCATGTGCCTTATTCTATCCCTTATAGAAGCGTGAAGTAGGACTATAGTCATGATATGAAACTATAGTCTGTGGCTCCCCTTGCAGACGGATGATCTCCCAAACATATAGTTCTCCCAAGTGGTCTATGTGAAGGTTTCCCTTATAGGAAAGAAATGCACCACCTTTTTTAGTCGGTCCAAAATGACTAAATAGCATCATTCTTTCTAACAATCTTTGGAATTCCCATCACAAAGTCCATTGTCACATGATCCCACTTCCATTATATAATAGGAAAAACTATAGAAAACCTCCAGGTCATTGATGGTCTGTCTTAACCTACTGATAGGTTAAGCATCATGTAACAAACCCTACTCTCTCCTTTTTCATTTTTGGACACAAGATAATTTATTCATAGGTCAAAATACATTTTGGTAACACCTGGATGTACCGACCTCTTCGAGGCATGGAATTATTTCATGAGATCATCTCATATGCTCATAGGCACAAAAACATGATTCTTCACATAGATTATCTCATCATCATCTATCACGCAGTCCAAAGGTGTCACCCCATATTCAAATATTTCCCTCAAGGATAATAACTATGGATCCTCATACTATCTATCCCTAAACCATCTCAAAATGTGTGGACTCTTTTGAAACTGAAACCAGAGTCAACTTCTACTGACTCTCCCAAACCCCCACATCCATTTCTTCTAGAAAATTCATTATCTTCCACTATACACTTGACTCCTAACCAATCTGAGTATGAGTTTTCCTACTCAAGGTATAAGCCACACTATTTCCTTTCTCAATAGTATATACCAGTTCAAAATCGAATGACTGTATATACTCTAATTATCTAATGTTCCTAAGATTCAAATCACACTGTGAAAAGTTATAATTCAAGATTTTTTGATCGATATAAACTATAAACTTTTCTCCCAAAAGATATTTTCACTAACACTTAAGAGTATAAACCACTTCTCCCAACTCGAGATCGTGCGTTGGGTTTTTTTATTAATGTGTTCTCAATTTCCAAGACCCATATTCCACGACTCGATCCATTTGCATCAACATAGCTCTGAATCTGATCCTAGAAGAATGACAATAAATGGTGTGCTCCTCACCCGACTCAAGTAGTATAAAAACTGTTGTCTTCGTCAAAAACTTCTTAAACTTCTTAAAATCATTCTCACATGATTCCATCCACTGAGGCTTTATCCCATTTTTGGTCAATCTCGAATGCAGTGCAACCAAACGGGAGAATTCATGGTGGAATCTCTAGTAATATACATCTAATACCAAATAACTTCATATATAAAAAACATTATTAGGATGCTATGAATTAACCAAGATCAGAACCTTATCTGGGTCCACCGACATAGCATCCCTCAAGATGATGTGTCCCAGGAAGTATACCTCATCAATCCAAAAATGACACTTAGATATATTTACATATAACCGAAGATCTATCAGTGTACTCAGTACGATGTCAAGATGTTGGGAATGATCTTCATGAGTCTTGGATTACACCAATATGTCATCCAAAAAACCACCAAAAACTAAAATATATATACGGATGCAAATCATGTTCATCAAATCTATAAAAACTAATGGTTCATTATTCCACCCAAACAACATTACAAGAAACTCATAAAGGCCATACCTTCTCCTAAAATTAGTCCTCGGTATATCAGAATTTGAACTCTCAACTGATGATACCCAAATCTCAAATTCATCTATGAGAACACACAAGATGACTTCAACTAGTCAAATAGATCATCGATAAATAGATGTGGATATTTGTTCTTTACATTCATATTTTCCAGCTTCTAGTAATGAAAAAAACATAAACTTTCATTGGCCTTCTTTACGAACAATATAGGTCATCCTGAAGGAGAAATACTTGGATTAATAAACCCCTTATCCTCCTACTCCTCCCAATGATTTAATGAGCTCTTGGAGCTAATTCAGATCCATTCTATCCCATGGAATATATACAGGCTCAACACATAAGATGATCTCAATATTGAATTCCACATATCCCTTAAAAGGAATCCCTATAAATTATTGAGGAGAATCATCCTAAAATAGTTCTACAACTGGTGGAAGGGAATCTTTATTAACACCCCCATCATCAAGAAATAGTCTAGAAACTTGGGATTTGAGATTTACTAGTTGGGGAGTGATTGGACCTACTCAGATCTCCTGGATATCCCACTCTCCATGGTGAATGTACAGGTCACCCTTTGGAGATGTAAATGTAACTCTCCTATGGAAATGGTCGATGTGGTCTTGGTATGCGACTAGACAATCCATACCCATAATCAGGTCAAATTCTGTCATATAAAGGACAAAGAGATCCCATATAAAACGATATTCCCCGATCTCTAGTGAACATCCCTTGCATAGACATATGTCTCTAGACTGTGTTCCCAATAGTGTATCGACATAAATTTGTCCGCTCATGAAGGAACGAACCATTAACAAGTTTTGTAGATAGAAAATAATTAGTGGCACTCGTATCAAATATGAAACTAGCTAAAGTAGAAGCTACTAGAATAGTACCTCTCATTGTTGATGGACCAGCCTCACTCTATACAAGTGTAGGATGAACCACTTCTCACTACCACAAAACATGGAAAGGGAAGTGCTTCCCTTTATCAGTGCTATGTAGAAAGCACTGATAAAGGGGTGGGCCTTTATCAGATCTATCTAAAAGTGTTGATAAATATTGAATTTATCAGCGCTAAAACAAGCGCTGAAATAGGTGTACCCTTTATCATCATTTTTTAGCACTTATAAAGTGTTCTTTTATCAACGCTATTATTAGCGTTGATAAATTTTTTTATTATTAATTTATATAAAATTGTTATATTTATATTAAAAAATTATTTTTATAAGAGATTTATTAGATTTATTAGATTAATTCATTGTATTTATTATATTTCATATATTTAATAAATTTAATAAATTTATTTTATTTATAAATATATACTACTTTTTAATATATATATATATATAATTAAAATGTACTACTGAAATAAGTATTTATCACCACTATAATTTTAGCAGTAATAAATATTTGTTTTATCAGTGCTTTTTGAGCAATAATAAAGATATGAATTTATCAGCGCTAAAAAAGCACTGATAAAATACCTATTTATTAGTGATAACATTTCAGCGCTGATAAAGGATTATCTTTATCGATACTCAAAAACAAATGATAAAGGTATATTTTATCAGTGATTTTATTTTAGCGCTCATAAAACATACATTTATCATCACTTTTAATTGGTGCTGATAACTGTTCCAAATTTTTTTATAAAATAACCCTAATAGTCCCCACCTCCGTCGCACATGTTCAAGCCTTTTCAAAAGCTGAAACCTGCACCATGACTCCTCCTCCTCCTCCACCATGACTGTCCTCCTCCTCCTTCGTCATCGCTTCCTTCTCCTCCTCCTTCACCACAATCCCTCCTCTGCCATGACTGTCCTCCTCCTCCGATGCTGCCGCTCCATCATCCTCCTCCTCCAGCTACCGAATGATCCTCTTCCATTTTTATATTGGTGGTTTCAAACCATTACTAATGTTTTATGTATTTTTTCTTGAATTTTGATATGTAGTTTTATGATAAGTGGATTATACTTGTGGTTTATTTGGGTGGGGTGATTCAGGATGCTTCAATTGGTTGTATAAGGGTGATCCCTAAATAGGATAACTCAAAGAGGAATTCATTTTCTGAGTTTTAGCATTAGTTACTATTTAATTATGAGGGAAATATATCTAATTAGAAGATAAGGATATGGTTAGAGTGTAACACCTCAAGATTTTCTAAATAAAATAAATAGAAATACGTGGAACTTTGTTTTAAAGTAGGTATTTATAACTATCCTTTAAAGTATAAATTTTCCACTTTTATGTTTTGAATTTCAAGAAACTGTCATCTATAATTGTGTTCAGTATGTTATTTGGAGTCTATTGGAAAAAACTTGTTTTTTTGGTGAACAATAACATACCCTTTTGAATAGTAATATGAATATTAATAAGACCCTAATGAATTGTAAATTTTATTTTTATTTTATTTTCTTACGGCTTTAATATAATAATATCTTGGTTAATTTTTCATCATGATATAGAAGTATTTATAGAATTAGAATTGTTAATTTTTTAATTAAGTATGATTTTATTTAAAAATTAAATTAATAGTATGTAGAAAATTATTTTCAAAAAATGGACTTCATTTTTGAATTCTAAATGTCGAAGAATGGTTAGGGTAAATTTTTGGGTTTTTTTCTAAAATTCTTGATTTTTCAGTGAATAGTGAAATATGATAAAATACTGTATAAATAAAATTATCAGTAAAATACACTATTTATGACGTCATAAGTGATTCAAGGCCACATGGTTCGAACTCAAATGCCAGTATTACTATTTTAGGTCACATTAAATAAGACTATTCATAATCTTGGGAAAAAATATTTTAATAATGATTCAAATAATAAAAAATACCCCATCTCCTCCACTATAAATACCACCCTCACTCCCCTCTTCTTCCCACACCTCTCAAGCTTTGATCCACGCCTATGTTCTGCCCAATAATCCTCCCAATTCTCTTCCCCATGTTCTAGAGCTACTGGTCTCACCAAAAGCCTAAAACCAAATCCCTTAAGAAGGATCTCAAAGAGAAGAGATCGAGAGGTAAACATCCTCTTTTATTTTCTTTCTTTTCTTTAATTTGATGTTATTATCTTCCTTTACCTTTGCATTATGTTGGGATAATTCATTCCATATCCCCCCTTACTATCCATATTATGTATGAGTTATGATATATTCCCCTTCTCTCCTCAAACTATTTTTTATGAAATTTGAAGAGACGTAGTTAGGCGGCTGAATTTTCGTGATAAATTTCTGAAGTTTTCTTTTATTTCATGATTCATTTTTATTATATAATCACCCCCTATTATCCAAGAGGTGTGAAATCTCTAGAAGAATGTATATTCTGGATGTTATCATGTTCATGTAAAATTCATCATCATTGTTCTTCTCCTATCCCAATTATTTACAGAATAAAAACATTGTCTGTGATGTGTCGAATTACCGACGTTGTGGATTATGTGTTTTCAATTTCCATTAATTCATTCAAGTATGGTCATGAAACAATTTTTATTGTTTTACCAGGTTATTATATATGTATTATATTTCATCAATGGTTCTAGAATTTGTTTTAACACATGGTTTTAATTTATAAAACCAAATGAGGTCATTATTATCAAAGAACCACTAAAATAATCTAAACTAATATCATTAATGTTTTATGTTATGAATCATACTCATATTATAAATCAAAATGCTAAATTGTATAAATTATGTTAATGTAAATATGTAAATACTTTTCCATTCCAATTCTATAATTTCACTTCCAATCGACAAGAACATCCACCATGAACCAATCATGGAAATCATGTTAATAACTCACCAAAAAACAATGCAAGGAGAAAAATAATAACAATTAAAGGGTGAAATGATGTTATAAAATGATAATATAAGATGTTATGAACACTAAAATGTTTCTGTATAATAATAGTAACACTCTTTTAACCATTATACATAATGTTTAAACATGTTTTAAGTAAGACAGACCCTAGGTAAGGGAGTTCTTAACCTGATTTCCATTCATTGGGTTAACCTTCTACTTCATTATTTATGTGATATTTAAATGGTTTGTGGGATGGTTTTTATTTATATTATGTTTTATTATGTTTACTTATAGTATATATACATACTCCATCCACTATATTAAGTCTCTCTTAAATTGTAAGATATTTATTAGGGGATTTTCTTTAAAAATCCTCTTTTTGAATTCGGTTTTACGAAATTCCAAAGTAATGTTTTTATATAAATATTCATGTTGTATGATTATGTTTTGTTTCTTGGGAATTATTTATGATGAAGTTTGGGACCTATATCTCCCTCCAATACATTCTTTTTGAGTAAGCTAGAGGTCAGCAGTATGATTACTCCAAGTGTAACTGCGATGGGTACACAAAGTAAGGTAGTCGTGAGGGTTACAATTTATAAGATAGCCAAGAATGGTTAAAATATTATGTATGTAATACCCCAAGATACCTTTATGATTATATTTTTGTTCTCATGTGTTTTGTGGATATTGTTTAAATATCATTTTACACAAATTAAGTATATATGGGTGACAAGAATGTCTTTTGAAAATGCTTTCATACGTTACGAATATTCATGGACTAATGTGATATTTCATTATTTTCCATACCTTACTAAGATTTTGTGCTCATACAATATTTTTAAATAATTTTCATAGGTTAGTGGATGTGTAAGACAAGGAATTAATCCATGTTAAATGTTGATGAATTGTCAAAGAGTCTTGTTTTATGTTCTAAGGTTTTATATTTTGAAAAAAATGGAAACTTTTTTATGGTATCCAATTTATTATAATGTGAAATGTTATGAATGTATTCTCATAATTATCTAAATAAATAAACTTGAAAAGATCCACAGTGTAAAAGGAAGTATTCTCTTGACTAAATTCAATATTATGTATGTAATAAGGCCGTGTCCTTATTGTTGGTATCAGAGGATGGTTTAGATAACTTTAGGGGTTAGGGTGAGGTTAATAGAATTATATAAATGATTTTCACTCTATGTTTAATTTGAAATGTTTTATCAATTAAAGATTACCATGTTGCTTCATCTAAGACATGTTTTTTCAGAATGGTTTTCCACAAAAGGAATAGGGATACTGAAGAGGAGAGGCACTGACATAATGAAATCCTTCCGGAACTATAGCTTGGAATGGTAGGGATCGGAACCGAGCAGTTTATGAAATTAATGGCTCAGAAAGTGTAGGAAATAAATGGTGGTGGAATCCATGCAAGAGAACCAATAGTTGTACTGCAATTGAACTTGACAGTAGTGGAACATTTTATGAGACAACATCCTCCTACATTCAATGGATCTTCTAACCCAATAGCAGTTGTAGGATGTATCAAAGCCATTGAAAAGCTATTAGGTGTTATGGGATGTTCAGAAAATCAAAAGGAATGTCTTGTAATTTATTTTTTTGAAGGGGAAGCTGATCAATGGTGGTCAATGGTAAGGAATATCAGGTGTATAGAGGATTTTTTTGCCTTAGAGTGGGATAAAATTAAAAGCCTTTTCCTTGAAAAATATCTCCCTAAGGTGGTGCGACCTAGAATGGAGAAGAAATTACGTGAATTGAAACACGAGGAAGAAGATTTAGTGGTTGTGCAGGAAGAAAACTTCACCGGACTGGTGAGGTTTTCCCCAAATCTTATTCTGGATCCTGATAGAAAAATCAACTGCTTTTACTCAGGATTAAAGCCAAGGTATTGAAGGGCGTTGACCTCCCCTGAATTCAAAAGTTTTTAGAAACTTGTCTGATTTTCTGAGATTGTATAGATAGAGTTTTCTGATGATCACATGCATTTTGGAAACAAAGAGAAGAATATGTCCAGTTGGCCTGAAATTAGTAAGAATCAACCAATGAAATCTGATAGTAAGAAAATCCAATTTTTATTTTGTGAAAAGTGTGGAAAGAAACACCCTAGGGAATGTCTTATAAAAACTAGGAAGTGTTTTAAATGTGGTAAGTTTGGACATATTTCATGAGGTTTCAATGAAAATGATCCTAATACTAATCCTAAAAAGAAGGCCAGAAAGTGTTTTAAATGTGGTGAGATGGGTCATTATGAAAATGCATACCCATAGAGAGATCTGAATGATGCAAAGAAGCCAGACTACAAGCAAAAATGTGTAGTGTGATCCTTTGCGACTATGTCATCTAATGTTAGGCCATCTAATGAAGTTGTATCAGGTACACTATTTGTTCACTCATATTTTTCTAATGTTTTGATTGATATGAGGTCTACACATTCCTTCATCTCTGAGAAACTTTCCGGTAAATTTGAAATATCAACTCAATAAATGAGACCCAAACTTGTTGTTAAAACACCAGGGGGAAATGTTATAACAAATAGAAATTATAAGAATCTTTCTATTGTGGTCTATGGAAAGACTTTACCTGCAAACCTTGTTGTTTTAACCTTAGTCATGTTTGATGTTATTCTAGGGATGGACTGGCTTTCTGATTATCTTATTAAGATTGACTGTAGATCTAAAGATGTTTTTTTTCAGAAAGACTTTCAGTTTGTATACAAGAATGAAACCATAAAATTGATAACATATCAGGAAGCTGAGAAACTTTAGAAATATGGAATGGAATGTTATCTTTCTCATATTTTTGAAAACAAGGGAACTATTCAAATTAATGATGTGCCAATGGAGAATGAATACCTTGATGTTTTTCCTGATGAGTTACCCGGTGTCATACATAATCGAGAAGTCGAATTCACAATTTAATTAGTTCCTGATGCTAATCCAATTTCAAAATCCCCTTATCGTATGTCCCCTATAGAACTTCTTGAATTGAAAAATCAGTTGTAGTATTTTCTTGACTAAGGCTTCATTCGTCTTAGCACTTCACTATGGGGAGCTCCTGTTTTGTTCGTTAAAAAGAAATATGGTTCCATGAGACTTTTCATTGATTGTAGATCTTTGAATAACATCACTATTAAAAACAAGTATCCTTTTCCACATATTAATGACTTGTTTGATTCACTCCATGGAGCTCAGTATTTATCCAAGATTGACTTGAGATCCAGATACAATCAGTTGAAGGTGAAAGTGGATGACATCCCAAAAATAGCCTTTCAAACTAGATATGGGTATTATTAATTTATTTTTATACCGTTTGGATTAACTAATGAACCTTCTATATTCATGAATCTTATGAATAGAGTATTTCATGAGTTCTTGGATAAGTTTTTGGTTGTATTTATTGATGAGATTATGGTATTTTCTAAAAATAAAGAGGATCATGAGAAACATATAAGGGCTATTTTAAAAACATTAAATGAAAAGAAACTATACAAAAAATTCAGAAAGTGTGATTTTTGGTTACAATATATTTATTTTCTTGGGAACATTGTAAATAAAGAAGGAATAACGGTTGATCCTACCAAACAAATGTAGTTTATGAATTGAAAAGACCCACAAATGTTACAGAGATTCATAGTTTTCTTGGGTTAGTAGGTTATTACAGACGGGTTGTTAAGAACATTGCATGGTTATCTATCCTGATAAATAAGTTAACATGGAAAGGTGTTAAATTTTTTTGGACAGAGGAATGTGATGTTTGTTTTTTGGAACTGAAGAAGAGATTGGTGGATGCTCCAGTTTTGGCCTTACCTTCCTGAAATAGTGAGTTTTTCATCTATAGTAATGCTTATTTGATGGTAATTGGTTGTTTTTTTAATGACGAATGATCATGTAATTTCCTATGCTATGAGACAACTTAATCCTCATGAGCTAAATTATCCCACACATGATTTGGAATTGGCAGCTGGGGTTTTTTCATTGAAAATTTGAAGGCATCATCTATACGAAACCAAATGCCAAATATATATTGACCATAAAAGTCTAAAGTATATATTCACCTAGAAGGAATTAAACATGAGGCATAGAAGATGGCTTGAAATAATAAAGGATTATGACTGCATGATCAATTACCATCCTAGAAAAGCAAACAAAGTAGCAGATGCCTTGAGTCGGAAACATCATGCATCATTAACCATGTTATGTTTAGAACATGATCCCTTGATAAATGATTTGATGAATTTTTTATTAGAAGTTGTTGGTGTAGGGAATACCTTTTCTTTGTTTCAGGTTTCAGTGCATTCTTCATTGTCAGACAGAATTAAGCAAGTGCAGAAGGAAGTCCGTGAGCTACAGAAAAAGGTAGAATTGGTTAATATGGGTAAGTTTCGAAAATTTAACCTTGACAAAGATTGTGTTTTATGATTTGGAAAAAGTTTGTGTGTTCCTAGTGATTCTCAGTTAAAGAAAGATTTGTTCTGTGAAGCTCATAGTTCTCCATTTTCTATTCATCCTAGCAGTACTAAGATGTACATAGACCTTCAAGGGTATTATTGGTCGGATGGAATGAAAAGAGATAGTGCTGATTTTACCATGAAAAGTTTGACGTGTCAACTGGATAAAGTAGAGTGGAAATTACCGAAGGGGATGCTTCACCCTTTGACAGTGCCAGAGTGGAAATGGGAGAATGTATCCATGAACTTTGTGGTGGGACTACCAAAGTCTTCTTGAGGTAACAATGCGATTTGGGTTGTTTTTGATCGGCCAAAAATGTCTACACATTTTATTTCTATTTGAGATACAATGACTTTGGATCAAATTTCTCGATTATACCTCAAAGATATTGTCTAGTTACATGGAGTTCCTATTTCCATTATATCTGACCGAGATCCTAGGTTCACCTCTAACTTTTGGAAGGGACTTCAGAAGTCTTTGGGCACCGAGTTAAATTTTAGCTCAACTTTTCATCCACAATGAGATGGGAATTGAGAACGAACTATTAAAACTTTGGGGGATATTCTTTGAGCTTGTTCAATGGACTATCAGAAAAGTTGGTATCATTATCTTTCTTTAGTTGAGTTTTCTTAAAATAACAGTTTTCATTCCAGTATTAAGATGGCACCTTTTGAGGCCTTGTATGGGAAGCAGTGTTAGACTCCAGCGTTTTGGGATGATGTCGGTGAAAGAAAGTTGATGGGGATAGAATTTGTAGAAGAAGCGGCTGAAAAAGGGAGGATGATCCAACAGCATATGAGGACAACTTAGAGCAGGCAGAAAAGTTATGCAGATAACATAAGGAAAGACTTATCTTTTGAGGTAGGTGGCCATGTTTTGATTAAAATCTCTCCTTGGAAAGGTGTGATGTGTTTTGGTAAAAAGGGAAGCTAATTCCATGGTTCATCGATCCTTTTGAAATCTTGGAGTAAGTTGGAACAGTTTCATACCACGTAGCTTTGCCTCCGTTTTTGTTTTAGGTACACAATGTTTTTCATGTTTCGATGTTGACAAAGTATGTGCCAGATTCATCACATGTCTTGAGCCCAGAAGTAGTTCAGCTGGAAGAGAACCTTTATTATGAAGAGGAACTGGTTCAGATTCTAGATCAAATGGAACAGGTATTGAAAAATAACGTAATACACCAGGTAAAGGTTTGGTGTAGAAACCACATGGTTTAAGAAGCAACATGGGAGTCTGAAAATGCTATGAGGGAAAATTACCCTCAGTTGTTTAATAAGTAAATAAAATTGTAATGACGCAATTTCTAAATGGTGGGGATAATGTATCACCCTAAGTTTTTCTAAATAAATATAAATTCATGGAACTTTGTTTCAAATTATATATTTGTAACTAGCCTTTAAAACATAACATTTACACTTCTATGTTTTGAATTTCAAGAAATTTTCATCTACAATTGTGTTTAGTAAGTTATTTGGAGTCTATTGAAACCAACTTATTTTTTTTGGTGAATAGTAACATACCCTTATGAATAGTAATATGAATAGTAATATGACCGTAATGAATATTAAATTTTATTATTATTTTATTTTCTTAAGGCTTTAATATAATAATATTTTGGTTATTCTTTTATCGTGATATAGAAGTAGTTATAGAATTAGAATTGCTAAATTTTGAATTAAGAAAGATTTTATTTAAAAATTAAATTAATAATATTTAGAAAATTATTTTCAAAAAATTGAATTCATTTTTTAATTCAACACGTTAAAAAATGGTTATGGTGATGTTTTTGGTTTTTTCTGAAATTCTTGATTTTTCAGTGAATAGTGAATTACGATAAAATACCGTCTAAATCAAATTATCAGTAAAATAAACTATTTGTGACATCATAAGTGATGCAAGGCACCTTGGATTGAACTCACATTCCATTATAACTATTTTAGGTCACATGAACTAATACTATTCATAATCTTGGGCAAAAATATTATAATAATGATTGAAATAATGAAAAATGCCCCCCCTCCTCCATTATAAATATCACCCTCACTCCTCTCTTCATCCCACACCTCTCAAGCCTTGATCCATGCCTAAGTTCTACCCAATACTAATCCAGAGGCACTTTCCCATGTCCTAGAGCTTTTGGTCTCACAAAAATACCAAAACCAAAGCCCTTAAGAAGGATCTCAAGGAGAAGAGATCAAGAGGTAAACATCCTCTTTTATTTTCTTTCTTTTTCTTCATTTTATTTCATTTTCTTCATTTTCCTTTGGATTATGTTGGGATATTTTATTCCATATCCCCCTTACTGTACATATAATGTATTAGTGATGAGATATTCCCTTTCTCTCATAAAACTATTTTTTATGAAATTTTAAGAGACGTCGTTAGGCTGCCGAATTTTTGTGAGAAATTTCTCAAGTTTTATTTTATTTCATGATTCATTATTCTTCTTTACTCACCCCCTCTTATAAAAGAGGAATGAAATCTACAGAATAATGTATATTCTGGATTTTTTCATGGTCATGGAAAATTCATCATCATTTTTCTTCTCCTCTCCCACTTATTTAAGGAATAAAAACATTCTCTGTGATGTGTCGAATTACTGACATCATGGACGATGTGATTTCAATTTCCAATAATTATTTCAAGTATAGTCATGAAACCATTTTTAAGGTTGAAATAGGTTATAATATATGTATTATGTCTCATCAATGGTTCTGGAATTCATTTTAACATATGGTTTTAATTTAGAAAATGAAATAATTTCGTTATTATCAAAGAACCACTAAAATGATCTAAACGAACATCATTAATGTTTTAACTTATGAATCATCCTCATATTAAACATCAAAATGATAAATGGTATAAATTATAGTATTGGAAATATGTAAATACCATTCCATTCCAATTCTGGAATTTCACTTCCAATGGTCTTGAATATCCACCATGAACCAATCATGGAAGTCATGTTAAGAACTCAACCAAAAACAGTGCAAGGAGAAAAATACTTACAATTAGAGGGTGAAATGATGTTATGAAATGATAATATAAGATGTTATAAAAATTAACATGTTTCTGTAAGCTATCAATAACACTCTTTTAACAATTATACATGAAGTTTAAACAAGTTTGAAGTAAGACAGACCCGAGGTAAGGGAATTCTTATCCCGATTTCCATTCTTTGGGTTAACTGTCTACTTCAATATTTATGTGGTATTTAAATTGTTTGTGTGATGGGTTATGTTTATATTATATTTTATTATGTGTATTTAAAGTATATATACATACCCCATCCACTATATTAAGTGTCTCTTCAATTTTATGATATTTATAAGGGTATTTTCTTTAAATATTCTCATTTTGAATTCGGTTTTACGAAATTCCAAAGCAATGTTTTTATGGAATTATTCATGTGTTATAATTATTATTATTTTATTTGGAATTATTTATGATAAAGTGTGGGACCTATATCTCCCTACAATGCATTGGGTATGAGTAAGTTGGAGTTCGGCCATATGTTTACTCGAAGTGTAACTGTGATGGTTACACAAAGTATGGTAGTCGTGATGGTTACCAATTATAAGGTACCCAAGAATGGTTACAAAACTATGTAAGTAATTACCCAAGATATATTTATGATAATATTTATGTTCTCAGGTATTTTGTGGGTCGTTTTTAAATCTAATGTTACACAATGTAAGTATATATGGGTGACAATAATGTCTTTTGAAAATGCTTTCATACGTTACGAGTATTCGTGGACTAATGTGATCATTCCTTCTTTTCTATCCCTTGATGAGATTTTTTGGTCATCCCAAGTTTTTAAAAGATTTTCACAGGTTAATGGATGTGTTATACAAGGAAGGAAGCCATGTTAAAATTTGTAGAATTGTCAAGGGGTCTTGTTTTATGTTTTAATGTTTTATATTTTGAAAACAATGGAAACTGTTTTTATGGTATCCACTCTGTAATAATGTGTAATGTTACAAATGTATTGTCCTAATTATCTAAAGCTCTAAACATGAAAATATCCCCAATGTAAAATGAATTATTTTATTGACTAAATTCAACATTATGTATATAATAAGGCCCGGTCCTTATAAAGAGTATTTTTAGATTTTTTTTGATTTTGATTCTTTATATAAAGGAACATTGGATTCCATTGTTTATTATCTTGTTTATGGAATCTATTCATTAGGGATGGATATTGTTTCTTGGTGATTATGAGGATTCAAATATATTATTGGAGTTGTTTTGTAGTAAATCTATGGATAATTTAACATATTTGTAATTGAAGGAGAAACAATGACATGTGTTTTTTCTATCTAATATGGGAGATCCTATATATGATAGTTTGGAATTAATTTTAAGAATATTATTTTACATACTTATTACATTATTATTTAAAAGGATTCTAGGGTGTGGTATTTTTATTAGGCGACACAACTATAGATCAAACATCGAATCAACTCATTTACTTTTCCAATGTATTGTTTATTTTATTAAAGTATAAGGTAATAGATACTATTTTAGTGGAAAATGATTCATCTCGAGAGTGAATCCTTCAAAAATTGTTGAAGGGAATGTATATGGATGAATTTAGTCAGTATTCAAAGTAGTTCATGTATTGTATAGTAGGTAGTTGGTCTCAACTCCATTTTTCTAATTTCCCTAGAGATAAAAGTTATCGGGCCTCAACCTATACCTCTATAATTGTTTTTTCCCTTGTAAACATCATGCTCATTATCTCTTCCAATGAAAACCTTTGAAAGTGGTCATCATAGATATTCCCACCCAATTCATGTTAAATAATTTAAATAGTTTAATCTAATGCATTATTATTTTTAACAAGTTGATCAATTTTTTTGGGAGGTAGAAATAATATTGAGATGGTGGAGGATATTAACCCTTAAGTACATTAGGTTATGTGTATCCATGTCAAAAATATCCAAAATATTAATAAATCATCAATAATCATTCATGATCTATGAGAGAAAATCATATAATTAGTAATGATGAAAAAACCTAAGTTTATAATCACTCCACGTTACACCAACCCTCCCCTCATCTCCTCTTGGGTTGTTCTCCCTCACCTGATGTATGTTTCATCATTCATCACTTGTATTAGAGAGCCTAGAATAATTTTTTCCTCTCTTATTTTTTCTATATATTAGTGTTTAACCGAGCCAAACACTATATTTAAATGGACATGGTTCAATCCAAATTTGAAATATATTGATACGGCCCAGACTGGTTTCATAACCAACAAATGAACTGACTTTCCATTAACCTAAGAGGCGTTCATGATCCCTGTGGGATAGAAATGATCCGCTCGGTAAAAATACAAGTAATGTGGAATATTTTAACCCTAAATTAGAATAAATTGAAAATGATCTTTCTCCTGAAAAGAAGTCATGTCTCATTCATAAGTTGAACATCTAGGAAAATAGTATATACAAAAAAAATACATAAACAAGAAGAATATATCATATATGAAAAATAAAATCCCACTATTGACCAATAAATTTTTTTAACATGCGAGTTCTCATTTTATGTTTTATTTTATGTTGGAAATACCCTCTCCCACGAACCTATCCTCTACCGCGAATGCACCTCATCTACGCATTGAAAGACACCTTCACAGTGATTTTTCTACTTTTACTCATTGGTTTCGTTTTGTTCGCATGTTATTACTATTTGATATTGTTGGTTATGTTGTGAAATGTATGGTCTAAACACCCTTCTGAAAATCATGACTGTTGGTGGTCCTTGTTTTCGTACTAAATGAATTACATGTTGGTTGGTTCCTATTTAACATTTGAATATAAAAATTGCTAATTTACATATACCGACTAATGAATGAATTCCCTAGGATGATAAAAATTCTGTGAAAACCCCTCAATTTACAAACTAAATTGAATATGGATGCTTCGTAAAATTGGAAATTGTGATTGTAGGATCGAAATATGAATGCAGATGCTCAATTACAAGGTGGGGGATGAATTGTATGTTTAAAAACATTAATTTTTGACATGAAGGAAAACTATGTTTAACAATGTTAATCAAGGTAAATTCATAAGATCTATGAGTTCTACAAACTTTCCAGGTTCTGAAAATATGAATCTGGAAATGAAACTGACGAAAAATTTGCAATGAAAAAATTCTATCTTAAAGCATATAGAATCTTACTAATCAGAGTATACAAGTATAAGAAAGTATAGGACAATTATAATTTCCTTATTAATCAAAATGCAGTGGAAAATAAACATGAAACAAAACCTGTAACATGTATGAAATCTTTTATCCCAAAGATAAGGGTATCAAAAAACATTGGATAAAAGTTCCTTGATTTATACATTCAAGAATGTTTGTCTTACCCACACTAGGGTAAGCCCTTGATTTGAATATCTGAATCTATCTTGATATCCTTGAAATCCCTCAAACTTCAAGGTAGTCGACACCTCTGTCTTAATAACCAAGGAAGTCCTCTAGCTTTAAGGTAGTCAGCACCTCTATCTTCCTATCATTAGAAGACCTCAATTATACACCACAACAATCGGGGCTGCATTAAGAAAGGTGAAAAAAATGTTTAGTATGCACAAGTCATGAGATTATCTACCTCTAGAAATCACTACAAAAGAATGTGGTCTCTAGAGTTATGGAACTATCATAATGTGTGGAGATTTTTCCAATAAGAACATATTTATAGGAACTTCTCCAAAGGTCTTCTCCCTCCTCCAATGATCATATTTTTCCTTGAATATCAGAGGGACCTGTACACATTTCACAAAACAAAGGTTGGTTAGAAACAGAATGTACAACATCGTTTCATAACATTAACAAGGGTAAGAAAAATATGGTTTGTTAACCAAAACCATTTTTCTGGATTCTAAGTAAAAATAATGTTCGGATTCCCAGATAACAAACACATAGAGACTATAAAACATGGATGTTAAGATTCTGTTTTTCATGGAATTTGGAACCTAAATTCCATAGATTTCGGAGTTTTAATTCTGAGGAATTTAGAGAATGAATTATAAGGAATTCAGAGTCTAAATTCATAGGAATTGGGAGTCTGAATTATAAGAAATTCGGAGTTTGAATTCTAAGGAATTCATAATATGAATCTGAAGGAATACAGAGTCCAAATTTTAGGGAATTCAGAGTCTGAATTTTAGTGAATTTGGAGTCTAAATTTTAGAGAATTCAGAGTGTGAATTTTAGAGAATTCAGAGTCAAAATTTTATAGAATCTGGTGTTTGAATTTAGAGGAATTTGGAGTCTAAATTCAGAGGAATTTGAAGTCTGAATTTTATAGAATTTGGTGTCAGAGTTTAGATGAATTCAGAGTCTGAATTCAATGGAATTCATATTTTGAATTTCAGAGAATTCAGTGTCTGAATTCAGAGGAATTCGGAGTCAGAATTCAGAGGAATTAATATTATGAATTTCATAGAATTCAAATTATGTATTTGGTACCTAAAAACAGAATACTCTATATCTAAGTATTTATAGAATTATTAGGATTTAGATGTGTAACAGAATTTTACACTTAGAAATAAAATGAGTTAGATTTAGTAAAACTATAACATGAACAATGAAAACAAAGGTAAAAAATAAAATCTCCACGGGGAAGGAAAATTTTCCTTATTAAGATAAATATTAGGGGAAACAAAATTTCCCTTGAGAGAGAGTGTTTGTGATTTTCAAAAAATAAAGGAATGGAAAAGTTATAAGGAAACCCTTATTTATTCAACAATGATTCTTTGGTTTTTATGGTGTTGCGATTGTGAGATAGATTGTGTTTTTTATGGTGTTGAGGTTGTTAGAATGATTGGTATTCCATTTTTTCCCATGTTGTAGTTCTTCCACCATTGAATATCAATACAAACTTTACCCATTTCAATAGCACCACCACTTTGTTACTAGTGAAATTCCCTTGAATATTAGAAAATCACATCACTAGAGGACTTTATGAGACACTTTATAGACACCCTAGTCATATAACCATAACAACACATGTAATGAATCCCTCCACCCACAAGCACTCTATTGAAAATCATACCATCTATTAGTTTAGTACCATATTTCTTGACTAGAGACATTATGTTTCTCGAGAAACACTAAAAAACCTATTTGCAACAACGCACATAGATCACATGTGGGATAACAAAACATTATAGTGTAGGGGATTCTCATAGATAGTTCCATTGATCAGGTTCTTGGGAATATGGGTGTGATCTACTTTGGTCCTGAGTAATGCATGGAGAGGAAAGGGTATTGTTTACCATAGCTAGTTCCATTGATTATAGTTGGATGGTGACCTGAGTTGAACATCATTTGAGTAAATATTTTGTAAAATATTAATATTATTGTATCAAATAGGATGAATATGAATAAAGAATTAATGAATGTCAATCAGTTGACAAAAGAGTTTGAAGATGTAATGAAAGAGTTTATCAAGTTTGCAAAAGATCATGCATATGAAACATCTCAAATCCTTGGTCTATGTTTACACTGTTTCTATTTAATACAAATTACTCCAAAGGAGTTCAAAGAACACCTGATCTGTCACATAATAGATCGAAGTTAAACATTTTTGGAATAAACACAATGAAAAAACCAATGTAGGTAGTGGTTGGGATAACACTATTTTTTGGATAATATGATATGATTATAAGCGTGAACAATGAAGACAGTCATATAGAGGATGTGATTACAGATGTGAATGATGATAAAGATCGTATTGAGGAAATGACAAGGATAGTTGAAGATGAACTTTGTGATTTCCCAAAATTGTTTGAAAAGTTACAGAGTTTGGAAAAAATTCCATTGTATACTGGTTTCACTAAATATACAACATTGTCAGCTGTACTGAAGCTGCATAATTTGAATGAAAGAAATAGGTGGAGTGAAGCCAGTTTTACGAAACTACTTGCTCTCTTGAATGACATGATCCAAGAAGATAATGAGCTTCCATGACAAACATATGATTCCAAACAAATGCTACTCTCTATGGGTATGATCTATAAAAGAATACATGCCTTCCTGAATGACTGTATATTGTTTCTCAATGACCACTAATCACATAAATAATTCCCAAATTATTGTTCTCCTCAATACAAGAAAGATGAATCAAGTCCGAAGAAAATTTTATGGTACTTTCCAATAATTCCATGTTTTAGGAACCTATATTAAGTGAGGAGATATCAAGACAGTTGAAATGGCATGTAGACTCAAGAATTAAAGATGGGAAACTATATCACCTGACATAATCTCCTCAGTAGAAGAGAATTGATCATGAGTATCCTAAATTTGAAAATGCCCCAAGAAACCATCGTCTGGTGTTATCTACAGATGGGGTGACTCCTTTTGGTTTTCAAAGTAGCAGTCAGGGTACATGGCCATTTATGTTGGTAAATTATAAATTAGCACCATGGTTATGCATTAAATAAAAATACATCATGTTATCTATGCTTATATTGGGTCCAAAACAACTGGTTAATCATATTGATGTTTATTTGGCTCTGCTTATCGAGGACTTGAAATTATTGTGGGATTCAGGTGTAATGTTGTGTGATGCTTAAAAAAATGAAGATTTCACATTGAGATCCATGTTGTACGGGATGATAAATTACTTTACTGTTTATGGAAATTTTTCAGTATGTAGCATTAAGGGAACTCAAGGGTGTCTCATTTGCGAACAAGGTACACAGTCAATTAGGTTGAAACATTCATCAAAAATCATGTTTCTAGGACATTGCATATTTCTACCCCAAAAACAAATGTACCTAACTCGGACGACATCATTCGATTGATGTTTAGAAGAATGTACAACACCGTCTCCACTAATAGGTGATGAATTGTTTGCGAAAGTAAATGATTTGGACACTACTTTTGGTAAAACATTTTCAAAAAACCATACAAAAAAAAGTTGGAAAAATAGATCAGTTTTTTTTGAATTACCATAATAGAATTGTCTATATGTCAAAAAAATTCATGATGGTCTGCATGTTGAAAAAAATATATGTGATAGTGTAATCGGCACATTTCTAAATAAACCCAGCAAAACAAAAGATGGAATTAAAGCTATATTGGACATTATTGAGATGGGAATATGAGAAAAGTTGGAACCAGTGAATGGTGAAAAACGAACATTTCTTCTTCCTACTGCTTATACTCTTTCCAAGTAGGAGAGATATTAGTTTTTCAACTTCCTGAATAACATAATGGTTCCATAGGGGTATTCATTAAATATCAAGAACATCATGGCAATGAACGATTTAAATTTAAAGGGTATGAAATCATATGATTTCCATGTTTTGATGATAGATATAATTCTTATACATTTACGTTGCATTTTTCCCAAGAATGTCTGCTATACATTAATGAAACTCTATTTCTTATTCAAATATGTATGCTATAATTTTATAGAACCAGTGAAATTGCCATCAATGGAAAGAGAAATTGACATCATATTATGTGAATTGGAAATGTTCTTCCCACCGACATTCCTTGATATGATGGTTCCTTTGATGGTTCATTTGGTGAGAGAGATTCGTCTATGTGGTCCTATACATTATATATGTATATACCCCATTGAACTATATAAGAATATTTTGAAAGGGTATGCAAAAATTGAATTCGGCAAGAGGGTTTTATTTTAGAGCAATATATTCTTAAGGAAGATATTGAATTCTATACTAAATAACAGTTTGGTGTGGAAATCATTGGCATGCTTAAATCTTGTCACACTGGGAGGCATAAGGGTGAAGGAATTTCTCAAAGAGAGGTTTTCAGAATCAATATTATAGATCAGGAGTAATCCCACCTTTTTTTTCATAACAGTTTTGATGTGGAACCATATGTTCAAACCCAAAAAGAAATTATTAGGCATTTGAATACATCTAGGGATGAAAATGGATACCAAATACCCATAATTGATAGTTTACAGGAGGGTTTCAGGACCATATATTTGAAGAAGTTAGATGAAAATCTAGACTCAATTTCAGAACGACTTCGATGGATAGTCGGAGGAGTAAGCGTGTATGTATTATCTTATAATTCTTATATAGCTAATGGTTATACATTCTATACTAATGAACAATATAAAGATAGTACCATGTAGAATAGTGGGTTTATAATTATGGCTGAATCGATGCATGTTTCCAATGTTATGGACATAAATCCAATTTATGGAAATATCTCAGACTTTGGAATCATCAAAAAAATATGGGAGTTGGATTATACAAAATTCAATGTGCTGATTTTTCAAAGCATGTGGTTTGATAACATGAGTGTTGTTATAATAGATGAACTAGGATTATTGAAAGTTGATTTTATTAAGGAACGGGAGAAAGATAAATCATTTATAATGGAATCACATGCAGTGCAAGTATTTTATGATCCAGATCCTACAAACTAAAACTGGTCAATTGTTCTGTTATCGACCATGAAAAATGGAGGGTCTCATGAATGTTCAATGGAGGATGACATTTTCACTGGGACTTCACAATCATTTCATAGTGATACCAATGTAGATGAAGTTTTTTATGTTATAGGAGACCAAAATGAAGGGATTTAAATTGTTGATAGAGGGGTCAAATATCTTCAAACTTTAAAAAAAGAGTTCAATAATCAGGTGATTTTTTTTGTAATATACATTGTGTTACGTTATGTCATTATCTATTCATTGTTGCTTTTATGTAATATAAATTAAATGTTAAACAACTTTTGTAGATAATGACTTCTGGACATGCTAATGCACCTAATTCCAAGGCACAACAGGTCTCCCAACCTGCTGCTGCTGGTCCCAGTGCTGAGGTACAACAGGTTTCTCAACATGTTGCTACTGGTCCCAGTGTCAATGCTAGCACTCTAGAGGAACATAATGATGATGATTCTGAGGAAATGGTAGGAAATTAAAGCCTAACGATGGAAAAAAAAAACAAGAGTGCCATAGTTTGATAGTGTTAGCCAAAATCATTGAGGAAAAAGAAAAAGGCATCAAATATGATGTGGGATGGAATAAGAGAGGCCGACATGCTAACCCCAACAAATTCGTCTTTAGTAGATACACGGGAATCATCACTCAACAATGTGTAATGATTAATGTACAGTCTTGGAACCATGTCATCAATGGGCTTATGATACTAATCTATGAATAGATTATGGTAACATTATGATATTATTTATTTAATTTTTTAAAATAAAATAAAATACTAAAACATTGAATTACTCTCAATCATCCATTTCATAGTGCATTTATAGTAGATTCCTTGCACAAGGAATATGTATAAAGAATTTTGGGAAGTATTCATAGAGTCTTCCTCAAAATTTTAACGAAATATCATCTCAAATATACTGAATGGAAAATCAAGCCACACCCACCTCCTCTTTATGCAAACTTTATATCCCATGGAGCATGGGATGAATTTAGCAACGATCATGGGGAGCATATTTTTCAGGTACATTGTGTCTGGTAATATGTTGTTTGATGTTTCTTATATTCATCACTTTCATTGATAGTTTTTTATCTATGAAATAGAAACTGAGTGATGAAAATAAATAACGGGTAACAAAACCAGCGTACCCCTACTGTAAAGCATGGATGGGGTGTGCTTGACTTGAGAAAAAAATGGTACGTATTTTAAATCATCCGTAACACATTTATGTGACATAAAACAACACCATAACCATGTTCTTCTATTTATATAGATATTGATGAATAGAAATCGAAATCCACTTTCATCCCATGCCATGTGATATGGAATGAGGCTCATGTAATTAAAGAGGGGATACTGATAGATGAAAAAACACAAAACGTGTGGGAAAAATTTGTAAGAATGACATACTATAAATTTGTTTCTATTTAAATCTCAATTACATAACAATGACTACTTATTTTCCTATATTTTCTATATAACATAGTGACAGGAATCTAAAACACCCGCACCAAATGTAGACATACTTTCAACGGCCTTGAAGTAGCCAGAACAGTATGGCCGCGTCATAGGAGTGGGTTTTCGAGGACACCCTGAACATATTTTCAGAAAGAAAAACAATTTGAGGATCAAACTGAGGAAATGATAAAATGAGAGAAACAATAGCTATGTCTGATGAAGAATTACAATACCAAAGATAGATGATATAAATTTTGATGGGGGGAGGAAAAGAGAAGAAATAAATCAACAACAACTGGTTCATGAAGACCCCACAGATTTGAGGTGAGCCATTCCCCTAAAAAACCTAACTTAACTAAGTCAATCAATGTTATAATAATTGTTTCTGTGAAATTTGAATCACATAGACACTGATACCTTTCCAATAATAATATTCTATAGGGTGAAAATGACTGTGATTTATATCTATCAATTCCCAGCTATCGCCTTGTAGTAAGGGATATATTGTTCAACATACAGAATGACATGATAAACAACATCAATCTTCTAAAAGATCATATCAGAGTGTCAATTAATGTAGCTAATAAACGAACTACTTAACTACGTATTACAAATTAAGATGATGATATTCATACAGTAAAACAAGATGTTGGAACATTCATCGCGTGGCTGTCAGTTCTTGTAAAAAAGCATGTCAACAAGGAGGTATCAATTTCTAATTTTTTTTCAAGCTGAACCTTTAACATTTAATGAATCAAAGGTTTGAACTGATGAATGCTATTACAAAATGACAATGATATGGGCGTGAAATGAAATATCAGCTCAAAACTATCTCAAGAATCAACCAACCAATTGAAATTTTATTCTGAGATACCCTTCAGCCCGCCTATTCTATATCCACAGTTAATATCATTACCGACTAATGTCAATAAAAAGTTGGTAGACGACAATGCTCACACATTTTATTTTGAAAAAAATATGTAGAGAGATGAAAAATAAGATTTCATTAGTGCTGAAAATATAAAAGAAATCTTCAAGTATGAATAGCTAGACACCTCAGTTGTAAATGTATACATGAGGTATGTTTTCATGATTTTATTTTACAAAAGCTGATATAATATAAAAATTATGAAGAAGTAAATTTCATATTTTTCTTAGGAATATATATGAAAAACAATTGAATAGATTTCCCCATGAAAAAAATTTGGACTCGTTAGTCCTCACATCACCTCTTCAAAAGAAGAAATAGATTCTGATAAAGATGCTGAAATAATGTCATCCCTGCTCAAATAATTTTAAAACAAAATTCTAGATGACAAAATCTTTTTAATACCAACAGTGCTGGGGTAAAACTCTATAATTTATTCATATCAACAAAATTTTCATTTCATTCATTACTTATTCCTTTTTGTGTTTTTAGGAAGTATTCGATGCTGATTTTAGTAAATTTGGATACTCCAATGATCTATTTTCTGGATTCAATCTATGGATAAACAATAAACTGACCATGCATGATGGAATTTTTAAATTTTTAATACACTAGATCCAACATTTTAGAACTAAACACCTATTTATATAATTTATATTATCTCTTAATGAGGATTATGTTATGATAGGGCTGTGTATCAATATCGTCTACATCATGGAATGAATCCAAGGCCTAAGGACAAGAACACCTATAAGATCTATAACTAGAAAAGTATCTTGGTATATATAAAAACATTACACTATTCAAACACATATCAAAAGAAATTACTAATTTTTCTCAATGTTTCTGTAGTGTTAAGAACAAACAAATAGAAAGGACTGTGGTTATTATGTTTGCAAATTTGTGAAAGATATCGTATTTCATCAACAAACTAGTATCCATGAAGAGGTATTTTTGAAAATAATTATGAGTTAATTTAAAATATTTATTAATCCTTTATGTATTTATATTTTTTCTTTACTACCATTACTGTCACAAAAACTCATATTCACAAGATGATATATATTTTTTTAGAAACAAATGGGCGACAAACATCTTGGAAGATTGTACACAAATATGATGAAGGTGAATTCCTACTACTTATGTTATCATTATATGATCATTGATATCTCCCTTTTTTACACTTATTGAGCATATATGATCACCATTTAATTTTTTTATATCCTTAGGTTATGAAGTATGGTTTTAGAAATGAATTGTCTTTATAGAAAATCATAACATAATGATAGAATCTTATAAACTATTTATTTATGTTTCCATGTTTCCAAAAGAACTAGACCTAAACTATTATGGATTGGATCATTTATAATCCATATTTTGGTCATTTATGCAGCTGTTTCTATTGATGAAGTGTGTTGTAAGAATATATGGTTGTGCACCACTCACAAATTTAATAAAAAAAACTATGGATTGTTCACTACTGTTGGTTAACTATCGCTTAGAATCGCATCTCATATGAACATCCCTTCTGGAGTCCCCATGATTCTCTCATCCAACACCATATCTATGATATCATCCGTATGACTTCACTTTTCCATCTCTTCCTGCACCCATTTACGAGGTAAATGAGTGCAGGAAGAGAAGGAAAAGTGAACGCTGAATGATGATATCATAGAGATGGTGTCAGATGAGAGCATCATGGGGACTTTAGATCGGATGTTCATATCATATGTTCTACTACGCGGTAGTTAACCAACAATATTCATGTGAAAAAAGAATCATTAGTTTTGTTACTAGCTTATATTTGGACCTGAAAAACCATTTGGAAAGATGTAATGGTAGAGTTATTGTATAATATGTATATTTTAACAAAAATTATATAACAGAACATTGATTTTATTTTCATTATTCCTTATAGGTTTAGTTTATTTTAGAAGATTTTTTTCCATGTGGCATGAATTTATAGGATGAGAAACGACATTGTGTCTGCTCAATAACAGAGGTAACCTTGATGTTTGCATAGTAAAATCATCATCTATAGATATTGAATCTCAAAAATTTCTCAAATAAACCCTCATCATATATACATATGCATGCCCATCAAAATTGTGGTTCCTACGCACCACATATAGAACCTGAATCACATCAATGTCCAGATGCATACACACCTCACATAAAAAATTGAAGTAAATACCAGACTAATTCCCAAGACCTTCTATTTTTCTTTTAGTCTATTATACTCATGGTATTTCATAAAATTTACTGTAGATATGTGAGTAATGGGTAATAAATTTCACTAATGACTCAATATTTCATAGCTCTATGAGAAATCATAGGTTTTTTCTCTGCTTCACATAATCCTCTTCATCTGATTGTGTCACATAAGCTCATTTGTATGAATACTTCATGTGAAATGATCATGTGATCTCTCACATGATAAAATCACAGAAACAAATCCCATAATCAAAGTAATTAACTTGAATCATGATTCATGTATTTATGTATTATTTATATGATCACATAAACCTTCAAGTGTCGTGTAATCTTATAAATCTCCCAGGTTCATTTGGTCACATGGTCCTATTATGGTCATGTGATCAAATGACTTTTAACAAGTCATGCACTTAATTTCGAAGCCTATGTGGATTTATTTTAAAGGTTTCTAACATGATTTTGAGCTTAAAAACCATATTTACAGATCAAAAATGTAGAATTATATATCAAATTAGAATTTTGGGTGGTTATTTGGCAGGGATATTCGATCAGGTGGAAGCATTGGGGTGAACCGGGGTTGTCCCTTCTTAGTTCAGTGTATTGCCACAGAGTTTGTAGTTGAGCTGAAAAAGTTATGTTTTTATGAATCTATTTATGCTTACCAAACCATTACTTATTGAAAAAAAATTATGATGGTAGACTTTTTCAGTTTATAGAGTCAATACATGAACACATTTCATTTTATGAATGGTGAGTTTGACGTCATTATATGGGACATAAAGATGATCTATAGTGCGATGATTTTAGGAGACATGCATGATGAGTAAATTCAGCCCCTTCTAACTACGGTGGGGTTGTATGGGGGAGAACATTGGTGGATAGAAGTTACATAATACTCACAACATTCCATGCTACCTGTTCAGGAAATTTCTAAAAAAATTTAGTGTGGTCGGGCTAATCACATCGAAGAACTAGGAGATCAAGAGAAAAGTGAATCGGTTTGATCATTTTTTTATACCATTTGGAGAACCAACCTATGAAAATACCAATAATGTAAAGGGTGATCCTATAGCCTAAGAATATCTTTTATCCATATGTGAGTGTGTTTTATCCACTTGGAATAACTGACGAGTGGTATGCATCATACCACTTTGGGAGATAGTTCAGTGCATTCAGATGAAATTCCCCACTCCAACCTTAAATAGGGGCTATGGAATCATCAAAAAGTTATATTCCAGACAAAAAACATCTAACATAAGACCCACAGATCTCATCATGTCTTATAAGAAAATGAGTCACTTAGATCTAACACCATCAACAATGAGGGTACCAACGGATTTGGTAACAATGTATGGGGTTCCCATGAAAGAAGTTTCAGTTAGTGGGGGATCTAATCTAATTATGGTGGTGTTTCCTATCGCATTCCAATACTAGGAAAACTAGAAGAGTAATACATTGACCATAGATGTAGTTAGAGTGTTGTTTCAAGAGGAAACAGATCTAGAGGGATTTGAGAGCGTGATCACTCCCAAAGAAATCTTCTATGAACAACAACCAATTAGTGTCAAATCAATTCACCAAGAACTTAGTGTGGTAATTAATTCTATCAAAGGCCAATACAATTACACACCTCTAGCTTATAGAATGATAAATTCATAAAATAACTTCATTTGAGGCATTGGGCCAAAGGAATTTTTCAATCATTTCTTCCATGGAGTGAAATATGATCTTTAATAACTCCCTTACCTCTTCTTCCATCACACTTGAATATATTCTTGGATCACTACTTTCCCCATGTTGTAGTTCTTTGATTTTCTTGTCCCTTCCTTTCTTAGCTGACCTGCTTTCCATTTGTTTTGGAAAATAAGAATAGTCCTTACATCACATGGGGTTTTCCCCAGAACCACAATGCATTTTCTAGGATCACGCATTCCTTTTAGTCCCTTCTTCCTTCTAGGGATGTTAGGAACATTCCATTGGAAACGGTTCCAACTGTCCACTGAGAGTTGGATATAACTGTCACCACCTGAATCATGCTCATCAAGTGACATAACTTGATCTTGAATAGCCAGAATAAAAAAACGGTTCCTCAAATCAACCCCCAGGCTTTCCGTGGGGGGGCTCAGCCCAAAACAGTTGCCCATGTCACTAGGGCTCAACCTATTCTTCCCCATACATGTAACCTTTATACAAGATGGAGGTATTGAACAGAAATTTTCTGGGTCCAAGGGGACCAAGACCCTCCCCTCATCCCGAATCCCTTTTCCAGGTTGAGACACTACTGCAGATAACTGGTGCACCTCTTGCATTCCAGGAGGCTTAGCCACACTCCCCTCATCAAGCCTGCCTTTGTAATGTGGAGGAACCACATCAGTCAGAAAGGCCACCTCTTGCAATATGTTTCCTGGAGGTTCATCCTCTTCACTGTGCAACATCATTGTAGAGTCCATGTGGACCTCTTTCTTTATGAAACCAATGCTATCATTGGAACCTTGACTTCTTCACATGGAGCCTCAGAAACTGGAGAGGCAATGCATTCCACAACTGAATTACGAATTCTATATGGTTGGTCATCCACAAATTAAGAGGAATAATGGTAGTCCAAACTCTCCACACCTACATTAGGGTCAGGAAAATAGGTAGAGCCATCCCAAGAAGCCCCTGTAGCACACTGAAATTCCTCAGGGCCAATAGGGCTCCCCACTGCTTTCTTGGAGACCCCTGCCTGCCTCTTGTAAACCTATACTCCCTGTACCTTGGAAGTGAGATTGATCAGGAGTATCCAATTTACCCTTTAAATTTTGGCCACAAAAATAAACCCTCGAGGGGCTATCACAAATAAAAACCTCACATGGGACCATATTCAGCTTAGTATAAATCTGGTGTCTAGAACCATGCCTATATGTCACTGATGAGTGTCCCAAATAGTTTCAACCGGAACAGAAGACATCCCATGAAACATACATGAACTACTGTCTACACCAGTATTCATCTCCTATGGTATCGAAATGAACTCATGAGGCTTCCTTGAGGCATCCACTTCCAGAAACACATGGGGATTAACTGGCTGGAACACAACCATAGTTCGGTGATCATAGGATAAATACCTACTTACGAGGTTCCCAAGCATAATAATGATCAAAGGATTTTTAAATTGAAGGGGGGACATTAGAGAAAATCACCCATATCACCACTGAAGGGGGTCCGTCTTCTTAAGGAATTCACAAGACCATCTTTAGAGGAATAAGCGGTACCCCTTGCAGCTACGAGTCAAACTAGACCAAGTTTTGATTTGGTCATCCTATAATGCGAAACAAATCAAAATTCATCTTTTGTTGAGTAGAACCACTGTCGCCCTCTCTTATTGATCCCAAGAACCGAAAATGAACCTATCAAAGGAGTCCACCGATGGTATTATCTATGGGAAACATGCTATACCAGGGTCTGATTGAGGAGCACTGATGCATCATTGAACTCTATGATCGATAATGGAAAATTAGGGCTCCCTACATAGAGATTAGGGACCTTAGGGAATAGAAAGCTCTGCTTGGAAGGTGGAAGGAGCTCGGGATTGGAGAATCAGGAGAAAGAGGCCATTACTCTCTTAGAGGATGAAAAAGGTCCCTCCTCCTCTCGTGGGGGATGGATCGGCTCGACGATCTCCATCGTCGCAGGGGGAGAAGCCATTAACCCTTATCTCTGGGATATTTCAAGAGTCTAGTAAAATTTGGTCACCTCTCACCTCTCCAGTTTACTTTCCCAGGGACACGGTGGCCAGAGATGGTTCAATAATTGACTGAGAGGCTAATAATCATGGATGTCCAAGTAAAATGGAGCTCATGGATGTGGTTGTTTCTAATCCAAAGGAAACACCATTTCTGCCTCCATCATCACAAACTTTGGCACCTCATGTTATCTTTTGATGTTCCTTCCTCTAAGAGGACAAAGAAGATAAAGTGGGAAAGTCCATACACTATGAAACCTATGAAAATAGTTTATAGTTTTTATTTTTGGAATTTTTTCCTTTTCATTACTCGGGTTTCTTATCATGGATGCTTACCTACCCATATCAAGGCCAGGTATCAAGTATCAACTAGTATTATGCCCCTACCTACCCAAATGTGTCTTTTTTATTAAAAATTGACATTTTTTAATGTATTATTTCATATTAATGTTCAATTTATTTCGTTATTGTATCACTAACATAATATTTGTTTTCATATATATATGGATTTTTTTTTCTTGAGTTCATATGCTTTTTCAACAACTAATACCATGGACGCCAATTTTTGAGAGGGGATTACAGATACAAAAAGGATGAAACATTAATGTTTTTAACTGTTTGTTGGATAATTGTAATTGTAACCATATAAAATATTGTTTGAAATGTATATAAAAGTGTGTGTTTTTGTGTTAATGATTTCAAGTAAATATATATTGCACTGTTTGTGAAACTCTTGTGTGTGCTGTTTTGTTTTTGTATTCTTTTTTTTGTGTACGTATTGTTTTTGTGAAGCTATTTTTTGTGCATGTACTGTTTTGTGTTGTGTGTACAGGTGTTGTCTCAGGTATTCAGGTTCTATGTAGGTTCTGGGTTTTCTCAGGCAACTTGGATTTTATCCACGCTAATTGATCGCTGATAAAGGAATCCTTTATCAACACTCAAAATAGATCTGATAAAGGTATCCATTGTCAACAATCAAAAAGTGCTGATAAAGGGGTCCTTTATTATAGCTCCAAAAAGCGCTCATAAAGGACCCCTTTATCTACTCTAACAGCATGCTGATAAAGGGGGACCATTACCAGGGATTTTTTTAGCACTGTAAAAGGGGACCCCCGTTATCTTCTCTATAATTAACAGTGCTTTTCTAGCGCTATTAAAGGCGATTTTTAGTACTTTTAAAATCCATATTTTTAGTAGTGTATAATTGTCCTAACCCTCTTCCCTGTGATGCTATCTAACTCACCAAAGTAACACCACTCTGTTAATAGGGGTGCTCTAGCCCTGTAGTACCTTTTCCACTTACTCTACCAACTCAGTTAGTAGAACTCTAGCTTCTAGACCGATATGGTGTAGAAGATCCCCTTCCCACACTCTAAGTCTTCCCACAAACTCCCTCAATATAGGTCTTTCACTATGACCTATAGAACCTCTGTAGGTGTACCATCTTTCTGCAAGGTCGACAGTCTACTGGTGGTCGGGGATAATGTTGAAGATAGTGTCCCAACATTCCACACTAGTGATAGATCACCCTAGTAAGGTTCTATCCAACCGACCCTCCTGTCTGAGTAATCATATTCCTACTTCCCTGGATAAAGATATCATAATGGTTCTTCCTTGTATTGGAAGTCAAACCTCCTGATCATCTTGTAACAACAACCTATCTAGTACTAGAATCTTCCATTATATTATCTCCATCCATGATATCCTGATACAATACTTTATCAAACTTCATTAATCAAAAAAATTTACTTGGGACTTAATCTCACACATAAGTCCATCGTGAAAATTTCTCATCGTAGCAGCCTCATCTCCTACTAATGCTAGAGAAAAGCATTACAGATCTGTGAAGCATCCAACATAATCCATCACAAACATTCTCCATTAGGTTATAGGCATAAAATTGATATATTTTTCTTGTCTTATCATCACTACATAGAAGTTCTCTTAGAACCACTCCAAGAAGTCATTCCATAGCATACCATTAGTTTTTCCAGTTCGTACCGGAATGTACAACAAGGTTTTCATTAATCCCTATAGCTTATAAGAATCCATATTAACCCTCCTCTCATTCAGAGTCTCATAATGGTCATGTATTATCTCTAGGGACTCAACCTAGAATGCACCTCTATCGGGATGACCCTCTCTAGTAAAAGTCAAAGAGTGCTTCAAATGAAAATTCCTGGTTAACTTAGACATGTTTTTTACAACCTTCCCAAGATCTCTTTCAATGAATTTCATGAACCAAGCATATTTCTCCCAAAACTACTCCCATTCATCTTTATCAATCACCATTGGTGCCTTAAGTTCTCTGACTGGAAGACCATTCCTTTCCTTGCCCCTAGGTTCTCCCCTTAATAAGCTTCATGGAGGCATATTATCTATAATTCCAAACACACATATTAGGTCTCATATCCAAACCATAAAACATATATGTAATAGGAATAATCACAATAGGTCTCAATATGTATTTCCCCAAATCTCGCCACATGTCCAACACCGAGGTGCTATAACTACCCTTAACCATAATACTCCTAGGTTTTGGTTAATAAGGTAAACACACTGTCATAATCAAGTGTCTCATTTAGACACCTAATTATTCTCATTTCACGTCATTTTACAATATTTCTCAATTCATGTTAGGAACCATTTTTCATTTTATTATCAAAAAAAGGAAAAAAATTCAAGTTCAAAAGCTTACCCACAACCTATTTTCCTGTGCCTGTCTTAAATGATGCTTGTCACAATGACACTAAAGACTCAACTTTCATGCCATTCAAAGACATGAATCAACACTCAAGAATTATCCAAAAAATAATAATAACATCACACCACAAGTGTGTTACCCAAGGTGAAAGAATATTCAACTGTAACAGAAAATTGTAATAACAACAATCCCACCCTGAGTACTCGGGTTTTCCCTTTGTACATGGGTTTGAAACTCCCATGAATGATTTCATTACCAAACCATGAATATTCCATGTCTTCTATCTACCTTTCCTGAAATTTTAAGACCAAATAGGAAGAAAGAAAACAAGATCTCTAATACCGCTTTGTAACATCCCGATATATATTTAAAAGTGAGTAAAAAAAACTGAAAAATAAAGACATTATTGACTCCCAAGAGGGTCCCAAACCACGTTTAGTTACCTCATCCATTCTCCACCCCCAATCATAAAACAATCATGGGGACCTTTCCCTTAACATATCCTACAATAGTAATGTCTATCCGGTTAACAATCTGCTAGCCCAGGTAGGGTCTGAGTAAAACATAGTAAGCCACCATCAAATGTGTCTAAAACAAATCCTTTCAAAATAATGTGTAAGTTGTTCTATAATGAAAATAAGACAATGAATAAATTAATAGTTATCACATTATTATTTATTATTTATTGAATTATATTGACTTCAAGGATACCCAAGATACCCATACCTCTATACTAGCTTCGGCTCATGCCAGAGCCCAAAGTGTTCCCTAGGTAATATCATATCTTAATACCGACTTCGACTTGTTCCATAGCTCAAAGTATTCAATGTTGATATGATATCTATGTACCTAATTCGACTCATACCAGAGTTTGAAGTATTTTAATGTGAGGCTACATCTCAGAGTTCCTATATTAACATTATTTAAATTCACCCATAAATTCCAAAGTTACCAATAAAAAAATCATAATTAAGATGACCATGTTACCATTATTACTTCTTAATAGAATGACCATGTTCCCATTATTTTACTCATAAGTTCAGTGAATATGTTACCATTTATACTTCTTATTTGAATAACCGTGTTCCCAGTCCTTTAATCACATGTACAATGAACATGTTAACATTTATACTGATCAGTTTAGAATGACCATGTTCCCATTATTTCAAAAATAATTAATTCACAAATAATCATCAACCTAAATGCCATTATGAATTCAGAAATTTGTTAAATACATAAATATCTTTAATTAGCTCCCCAATTAATTGTGTACAAAAATCCCATTAATTGATTAATCTCTTAGTAAATCAATAACACAATTCATATCCCATAATTAATTGTCTAGAATTAATTATCTAATTCTAAATCTCAACTCTTAAAAATTAATTCCATAATTAATTATCTATATCATAATATCAAGTCACATAATTAATTCATGATCAATTATCTCAATATATCAAATTAAATATCTTATAATAAATCACCTGATTAATTATCTAGAATACAACCCTGAACTATCATAATCGATTTCCTTAAATTAATTCTCTAGTATTACTACCACTTAATCTCTTGATCAAATCTTCAATTATTCATTTAATTCAATAATTCTTTTATAAATAAATTGGTCAACCAAATTAACCCAATTTAGGAATTCAATTTCTATATAATACTAGAAATTATACAATTTTTCATAAATGAATCAAATATATGACCATGGAAATTATATTTTAGACCACCTAACTGAATTCATTGCTGAAGGCTCGTTCAATGGAAATCCCCAAAATCTGAGTGGCACAAAGATGTAAAACTATGTTATGGATCTAAATCCCTAAATCAAGATCAAGGATATCATGATCATATGAATAAAGATCTAGATCTATAATACTAGATCTATATCTCACTAATTAGTTTTAGATCTAAAGAAAAAGAGGATAGATTCTATCAAATGATCAAGGAATGAGATTAGAATGAATGGATTCATCATCCGGATGAGATCCAATTATTGGGAGAAGATATGATCTTCTATTTGAGATTTGAATATTGATGAATAGAGTTTGGACGACCTTAGAACCCCTCTAGAAAGCTATTAAATCAACCAATGAATGTCTAGTATTGAGGTATGTTTGAATAGGAGGTGTTTCATGGGATTTTAAAACTAATTCTTAGGTGAAAAGAACCTACACACATAGTTTTCTTGGAAAGGGTATACAGTTATGTAAACCATACACCAATGATGATGTCCTCCCTGTCTATGGTCACATGGTTACCTAGTCTTGGGTTCACAGTTTTCATTAACCATGAAAAAACCATGAACATCCCATTTCCCTCAAATTTATCTTAAAACACCACCCCAATGAAACCCAAGTCACAACTCAAATCAAATTTACTTCAATAAAAACAAAAGTACCTAAAATAATTCCTGAGACAACTCTATAAAAGGTCCGGATCTTGTATGATCCATGGCTAATACAAGGTAAAAAACTTCTCACATTATAAATTTTCCATTAGAAATCCATTTTGACCACTAAGAATTACCACATTTAGCATCATTTATAATTATCTATACCATATTAGGAACCATTTCTCTTAAAAATACTCAAATAATGGAAAGAATTTCCATTCCCCAAAACTCACCCATGACTAGATTTTCTCTTCATTCATACTGTGATGCCTGTCACATAGATTCTTATGTGCATAAAATGATTTATGTATACTAAACTCTCATTCCATAGTAGGCCATGAGGAAAATCTCATAAAATAATAACATCACACAAAAATTTCATCCCTGAAGGTGAAATAACATCCAATTGAAACACAAAACATCAAGAACAACAATTCCACCCTGGGAATATGGGATTCCCCCCGCAAATGGGTTAGCTACTCCCATGAAAAAGCTTATAAACAAGGACCAACTAATCCTAGTCACCTGTGAACCTATCCCAAATAATAATAAACATGGAATGAAAAGAAAACACCTATAATACCACTTTTTAATTCCCCAACCTGGGTGCCACATACTAGCACCCTAAACCATTTAGCAACATGAACTCTGGTGCATCTTCCTGTATGAAAAATGCTACCGACTAGAAAAGAGGGTCTAAAATGTAATGCAGGGAGAATATACCCTCATTATCAAAGTATCACAACACTGGTAATCAATATTAAATATAAACAATATACTAAAATAATAAATAATCAACCAAAAACACATGAATAAATACAAAATAGGGGAAATATCCATAAACTAAATCAGAGGATATTCCATTCCATATAAGTTTCAAATTTTCAATGAATACCCAAAATATAGACACAGTAAAAATTCCCAAGTGGGTCCCATAATCATGTCCTCTTCCCTTGTACATGTTCTATCCGGAATCCCCACACATCCATATAACATATGACTCTTTCCATTGTATTTCCCTACAAATAGAAAGTCTTTTTGTGTACCAATCTGGTGGCCGATGTAGGGTGGGAGTACAACTTAACAGGCCACCACCAACATATTATAACGAAATATATATTCTATAAAAATATATGCAGTTATATAATAAATAAAGATAAAATGATAAAAGTAAATAGGTTTCACATTTATTATTATTTATCCAACCACATCAATCCTCCTCCATCCCGTGCAAGAGTTTGAAGCATACAACATTTTGATTTTACATTTTAATAGTTTTAGGGGATTTTATTGGACAGTTTAATTATAATTTCATTATGAATACTATATTGTCATTTTGAGTACCATTATTTCAATAAATAAGAAAATATTTACAATGTTAATATCTATAGATCCTATAACATCATTATATCTCCCCATGGGTAAATGGAACATTAGTACCTCACCCAAAACTCATTTTTCACATGCATGTACACATATCCGAGTTCCACATTAACAACTCATTTATCAACCATTTTCAACTAGGTGAACCATTTTATTTATCAAACACAACCATGGTTCTTTAAATTCCTCACAAGGAACAACACGTGCATTTCCCCAATAATTCATTTTTCATCAATTATTTCACAAATATTTAACCATTCAATGTTAATATAATCAACCCATTAAATCACATTATCAAACCATGAAATGTGGATTTAGTTCAATTCCATTAACACGTTATTCCCCCTTTTTACTTTTAAAGAGTCATAATTTTAAGGAGATTAGCATACCTCACAGGTTTCCATCATGCCTAGTCTTAAAATCTCTAAAGGATAAAATACGATTCGTGAAGGGCATGATAATTACATGGGAATCAAATCATGTTTATAATTTAAATGAAATTTCACCACATAAAAATGAAATGGTACAAATAAAAAGAAAATATCATGACCAAGACTATATGAATTATCAATTAGACAACCAACATTAGGATCATTCAGGAACACTCACCAAACTATAGCATTCAATTCAAATTATAACAGTCAATTTCACAATAGTGGATGAGATCTAGGATCAAAACCTAGGATCAAGATCCAAAGAAAAAATTCCATTAAAATCTAAATCTAAATAATCTATAATGGGGGGATTCAAACTTCTCCAAAGGGATTGAATGATTTGAGACAGATGAAAATAAATAAGAATGGTATCACATAATTGATAGGATTCATTTTCTTCCACCGGATCATTGATTCACAATGTGAGGGGTCAGAGGGTCTAGGAATCCCATCGAGATCCTCCATGAGAAAAATAAAAAGAATTAGTTAGAACCAGGTTAATTAGGGATAAAAAATGGGGTTTCAGGAATGATTAATTATAAACTGATGGCATTAAATAATGGAATTCTTGATTTCTTGCCTGGGACACATAGTTTGAAAAACCATTTCCCCTAACCAATCACCCCTACTATCTGGGGTGCATTTTTTCTTTTGGGTGGGCACACATTTTTCCAAACTCTGTGCCTACCATTTAAACCCCCTCTATCTAAAGGAACATGTTATAGAGAGGTTGTCCCCATGGTTTGGTCAACTATACAACCCTTCCTATAACTCAAAATGGGGTACAATATTTTATGGGGATAGATGAATGATTTTCCCAAGCTGTGCACCAACTGTTAATAGCCCCGTGGGATTCCATATTTGTATAAATTTACCCAAAAATGACATTTAAGTGAGACACAACCAAGGTATAATCGAAAAAGGGAAAATGAATACTTGAAAATGAGTTTGAGACTCCTCTATAAGTTTAAGATCTTATATCCAATTTAGTTCAACTTGAGAATAATATTTACCCTCTACTATTTTATTTTAACTAGACATAGTACAAGAGAATGGGCTATGAGGAATAACATCCTCTGCACTATCTTTATAAAATTTATTTTAAATGAACATAACATTTCTTGATTCAACAATGAAATTTTCTTCCAAATATATAACTCCATATTCATTCATATTTTCTTCATATCCTACTAAAACACATTTACTTACTCATTTACCAATTTTAATTCATTCAGGATCAGGAAGTCTAATGTAATATAAACACCCAAAAACATTGAAATTTGAAATATTAGGTCTTTTAACTTTGAAAATTTCATAAGGGTATAACATAGTTTTCCTAGAAATAATCCTATTATGAATATTACCTAAATACAACAAAGCCTCACTTATAAATTTAATAGTAACGTAGATTTATTAATCATGAAATTTAACATTTTTACTAAATTATGAATTTTCAATTTCAGCTAATTTTTTTATAATGTGTTTAAGATAATTAGTTTGATAAATTATACCATTTTTTTATAGAAATAATTAAATTCATTCATAAATTATTCACCAACTATATCTAAGAGTAATATTTTAATCCTTTTTTCTAATTGGTTTTTAACTTTTACCTTATAATTATTTAACATAGTAAAGTCTTGATCGCTTGTTATGATAATATATATATGTAAATATTTGCCATAATCATCAAAAAAGTAATAAAATCCCTTTTCCCTTTACGAGTTAACAAAAAATTAAATTCAATAATATCCTAATTCCTCTTTGAACTTTGAAATGGGTTTTAGCTATTTTAGATTCCACACATGTATCAAATTTATTAAATTAATTTCAAATGATAACTAGGTTTATATTATTAATTAATTTTGAATAATTATAATTAATAAGTTCCAAATGATCATTCCTTAAATTATAAGAATCAATGAATTAAGTATAATATTTAATCATATTTTTAATGGGTAGTTGATATATGGCATAATTTGTGTACCCATTCCCCATTAAAATTAATCACTTATAAAAGATAACCTTCTTGAATTTTAATGAAACCCAAAATACATTCTTCATATAATATTGATAGAGAAAAAAATATTATAAATCTTGGATACATACAACACATTCATAAGAGTTAAATTCTTACCAAAAGTAAAGTCTATTTCCATGATTCCTTTTCTATTGACATTGATTCATGGATTATTTCCAAGGATCACTTCCTTTATGATAGTAAAGTCATAAAATGTTTTGAAAATAAAACCATCCTTGCATAAATTATCTGTTTCTTCAGAATTAAGACATTGTCCCATCCTCATCGAGTTTAAATTGACATCAGATACATCCAAATAAGATTATCTTCAGTCATCTTATTTCCATTAGGTTTTTGAAATGTATTTTGATAATGAAATTCCCTTACAAAATTACCAGGTTTTCAATAGAAAAATAATTCTAGTTTATTATTGGAAGTGTTGAATTTACTCTTGAATTATTTACTTTTATTCTAGAAATTTAATGAAGAGTTTGATAGTGCCTTTCCATTAATGATATTAAACTTGGTATCAAGTTGAGATGTCATACCAACAACTATGAACATGGATTCGACTTTAATGTGAATAAGGTTTTTTAATTTATTCAAGGAAATACCTCACTATTTTTTTGAGTGATTTTCCAAATTCTTTCTACATAGGTGTAAATTTAGAAATAAATGCACCAAGTTGGAAATTTTCTGTTATTTTGAGGGGAAATAAGCTTGTTTTCTATAAATTAGAGCTCATAAAATTGCTCCAAATTTGGCTTGTTATCAAAAATCAGGATATTTACATACATTTCCTTGAGAAATTTATTGTTACTTTCTTCCTCATTATTGTACTTGAATTTGAGTGCGTCCCATATCTCTCGAGTAGACGTCATTTGGTGAAAATAGTTATAAATATTACTTGATAATTTGTTGAGAATATGACCTTGACATACAAACTATATGTCTTCATGTTCCTTGCTCATTTTTTAATATTTTTGACATCATTCACATCAACATGTGTGTCATTAAGATTTGTAATAGGCTCGCTGGGAATGGGAGGAAGGTTTGGTTCCAAGATGTAATTTATTTTGAATACTTTCATAATAAACATCATCTTATGCTTCCTTCCGGAGAAGTTATTTCCATAAAAATAGTCATGTTTAACAATGTTGATGAGGGTTCAATAATTTTACGTCATTCAATATTTTATCGACCCATGAATGAAGCATTCTTCACACCCTAGAGTTGATATATCAAGGAGGCCAGTCACAACATGGTTGATTCATATTATTACTATGATAAATTACATAATGATTTTTTTAAAATTAATATTGATTAGAGGTGTATAAGTGAAGCATGATATATAAATTTAAATATAAATTAAATGCACAAAAAAATGAGTTAGAATGAAAATATAGAAGGAGAATGATCTTTAGAGGTGACGATGATTAAAATAATTTTTCAAAAGGTTCTAAATATTCAATTCAATATAGTGATAAAGAAATATCACACTTCCACATAACATTTGGAATGTGATTACCCCATACTGATACCACTACTTATATGGATATCCTATTATGTACACCAACTAGGTGGCATCTTCACCGACCATCACTACCCAAGCCATACTCTATCGTATGGATGAATAAGAAAGTTAAGGGAATGATTATTGATACAAGATAAGAAGAAATAAATTATATATAAAACAAGGATGATTCACACTGTAATTTATTTAACTATAACAAAAATTCACATAATTTAATAAATAAATTGAAAATGTAGAAAAATATGATATTTGGGTCTTGTTTAATGAATGGAATAATAACATTTTATGAAGCCTAAATAAATTAATTTTACAATTTCAATCGGTGTAGTGAATTTTATGGATAAAATACATGAGAAAATTTAAAATATTTAAAATTTAAAATTAATCTAATTTTTCAATTAATCTCAAAATACCACTAAAAACTAAGAAATAGATAATTTACCATAATTAAATACTATGTTGGGATAAATAAAATTTAATTACAATATAAAATGTAAGAAAATATTAGCTTCAAAACTCCCCCAACACATAACCATTGCACTCTTATGAAGTCATAAATTATCAGAATCAAAATCCACAAAAGAATAAAAAATGAGAATAGATCCATGATCATTTACACAATTGAATAATATCATGTATCCTATCTAAAAAAAATTTAGTTCATTTTCATTAATCATATTTCAATTTTTTCAACCTTAAAAACCCATCCATGAACCAGTAATACCTACCACACTTTGAATTTTATGTCACTCTTCACTTAAGAGAATTTATATGTGGAGTTATGAACACACTTTGAAAATTCCTGTATCAACATAGTCTTGTGAACCTTGTCATTTATCCCTAGAGTTATATATACAAATTAATTTAATCATCTGGAAAATTCAATTTAATTTATATGTCTTAGGGTTAGTGGTAAATTTATTTGATAAATTAATTATAGAAAGAGGAGGTTGAAATCATAAATACAATGAATGAATATTCAAGTGAAAAGAAAATAAATTTCTCAAAAAAATTCCCTGATTAATATGAAACAAAACACACCCTTCTTCTCATGACATGGGACATGAGTCATATAGTGATTATAATGAATGATTTCATCCAAATCCCCCTTCATTTTTTATTTCCTTAAATCTCAATAAAGTAACAGCTTTATTTATTTATTTTGTAATTTTTTATTTTATTAGTGGAGGATAAGATGAAAATTTTATAATGTGAGTTATTTAAAATTAATTAAATTGATTTAATATTGGTTCAAAAGTCATAATATAAAGCACAATGACAAATTCAAGCTCATATATGTTATTTTTATTTTTATTTTCAATTTTTGTATTTTTTTGTAGGAGAATTGTATAATAAAAATAATGTATAATTAAATGATAAATCATACCCAATAATATATTTTTCCACTTCAGGAAATTATGGCACACACACCACACCACTAACAAATGAAATACATCTCAATGAATGCACACAAATTCCCTTCCCCCGTACTAAAACATGAAATATCAATAAATGAAACTAATAGTGTAGATAGATATGAAAAAATCATACTGTAATGTTTCTTAAAATAATAATAAAATTTAAGGGATATATATTATAAAAAGGTTATATTTAACGGTTTGTATCAATTAAATTTTTTTCTAGGATAATAAAATTCCTCAATAATATCGAAAAAATGTCAAGAAGTCCAAATATTTGATAGAGAATAATCACATGTTCTGGTTCTCCAACAAAATCCTTATTTTCTCAAGAATGTGTGGGTATTGGGAAGAATATATAAAAATGGTTTAAAATACTTCAAAGGTCAATAAAAATATTTTTATTTAGTGTGTCATGGTCAGGGATTTCAAAAATCAGTCAAACTCATAAAAATGATTGAAAATCCAATTCAAGGAAAAAGTTAACACATCAACGACCATTTAAAATACATTTTTCAGAAACAATTTCAAATATCCCAATATATATAGAAATCTGAATAACTATAATAATATTCAATGAATCTCAAGTTATATTGAAAAATAAATATTAAAGTTAAAAAGAAAATAAAAATAAAAATAATACATAAAAAACTTTGTTGATTGACACTCTCCCACACTTACATTTATCTAGCCCTCATTTTATATAAACAAAATATAAATAAGGTTATAAAAAAGAAAATAAAAGAAACAACCTAACTTTATTTTCTTGTGGAGGCTTTGATTTATGATCCTAACCACTACCACATGATATATGAAGCTTTAAATACAGAAAATCATAAAAAAGTAAGTAAAAATAACAGGAAAGGGAAAAGCAGATAGAACATGGTTTGGACCTCCCATGTGGGTGGTAGGTCTTTACTACACGTAGTTAAATAATTAAAGCATATTAACCCCTATATGATGGTGTATAGGGTTTCTTTCTTACAATCCACCACATTTTTTATCACCCAACATCCATTGTTATACTCTAGGATTGAGATCCCCTAATGAAAATAAAAATATCCTAAAGCCCAAGAAGATATGAATTGATAAGTTAAGGATTAGAGGGAGAGGGAATTGGATATATGGGTTCTATATATTTTTCTAAGTTGTAGGAGTGGTGTGAATTAGTGGTAAATATATTAGAATAGGATGTGGCATTTCTTCTGGTTTTAGTTCATTAAATTATTTCTTAGTTATTTCTTGTTTGGTTCCATCATCACAAAATGCACCGGTATACAACTCAAATAGCTCCTCCACTATATAATCAACACAAGAAAATTATTTATATTCTTCATCAGGGGAATGTGTTAGTGGAAATAAATATAAAAATCATTATTAGGGATATCTATATGAAATAAAAAATTACTAATGTTTTAATTAAAATAATACTCCGAATGTGAATCTCCCTCAAAACTGTTTTCTCCAAATAGCTTTTCCTTAAGTAGGGTATCTATGAATTCATTTGTTAGAGAGTAAAGTGGATCTATAAGTATTAGTTCAATATAAAAAATTTATTATTTAAATATAGGTGGAATAAACATTGTATTATCCTCATCTTTTATTTTTTACCATTCTATCCATATAACATTATCTTATTTAATTTCTGTGTCTAGCGATGCTATTAGCTTGCTTTCTTTTTTGAGAATTTAGAAAATATATTGAATCACCAAGAAATTTTATTCTATTTGAATCATCAATGTCTCTACAATTATAGGTTCTCCATCATAGTTATCAAAATGCCAATAATTAAAGTAATTACTATAAAAATTCATCTAGACCATTGACATGAAAGATATGAAATATATATATTTTTAGTTTTTTGATTTTTTTGGGTTTTTATTTAACAAAATGTTAACAATAACATTGCCTCCATAGTAGAAACTAAAAATTGATAATACCTATTTAGTAATTCTACCTCATTCAAAATTTTATTTACCTTAAAATGTAGCATAATGAACACCCTATGGTCGATCTCTCAAGGAGGCCACTCATAGCACCCTAAAATTCCAATTAACACTATTATAAATTAAATTATAAAAAACTAGGAAATTAATATAGATTGTGGGGTTTTGGAATGGTTCATGATGTATAAATATAAATATAAGTGAATTAAACAACAAAATGAGTTAGATAAAAAATAAATAAGGAAAATGTTCTTGGGGGTCAGGATGATTAATGTTGTTATACAAAAGGTTTAGAATATTAAATTCAATGTAGTGATCGAGAACTATCACACTACACCCTCTCTTTTTAAATGTTATTACTACAAACTGATACCTATGGATACATGGAAATACTCTTCTAAATGTTATCTCAAAAACCTATTCTCTGACCATCACAACCCAATTCATGATCCACTATATGCACGACATAGATAGTGAAGGGAAAGATTACTGATAAATGAGAAGGAGAACCAGATAACAGAGAAAATGGGGAGGATACTCACCATAATATATCTAACCGCCCTTGAAATTCCTAAAATTGAATAATTAAATTTAAAATTAAGGAAACTAAAACTCAATCCAACCACCGTTCCTACCCTCAAACAAATTCTATGGTTAGATCTCATTTTTTAGAGGACTTTGTAAGAGAACTTGGTGGAAAAACACATAAAAATAAAAATGACATAAAAAAATGAAATGTAGAAAAATACTAAAATAATATTCATTAAAATATGAAGAAATTCAACAGAAACTAAACTAAACTAAATTGACCTTAAAATGGATATGCTTTAGTATGAGATATGAAGTGATAATTTATAAAAAGGGTATAAAATGTTTTGGTTCTCATTATTTCAGATGAAAAATTAATCATTTTTGGAATATTAAATGGAGTAATTAGAAACTTTTGTCTTATGTAATGGTTTTAATATATGTATTCATCATGAAATATCAAAGTTTTAACTCAATTAGAAACTGTATGAAGGATTTATTTCTAGTTTACTATGATATTCATATTCTCTTTAGGTGACTAATCAAATTACATGGAATGAAGTTCCAATGCATTTATTTATGTGAAATAAGAAAATGCAGGCATGGACATAGATAATTTTCCCCCTAGATTTTCTCTAGATTAGTGATTAATTTTACTCTATGATTTTCTATAGTCCCTTCACTAAAATTATTTATATATGTTCACCTATTTTGAGGCCCGAATTGTGAGATTGTTTTCGGGCTTCAAATGAATGATTAAGATTTGGGTCCTATTGAATAAAATTAATATTAAGACTCATGGATGAGTGAAAAAATATTGACAATTTAAATCCATTTAGATTAAGATTAGGATGAAATATATAATAAAATTAGAACAATAAAAATTCCAAAATTGGGCTATTTTTACAATTAATATCAAAATAACACTAAAACCAAAAAATGTGATAATTTCACATAAAAGAACTCTTGTCAGATTAATAACATTTAATTAAATTATAAAATGTGTGAAAATATTATCTTTATCAAATAATGTATTGGTTCGTCACTTTATGGGATTCAGAATCCATATTGTAGGTTCCGCCTTCATTAGAAACCCTTTTTATTGTTAGAAAATTGGAAGGAATATGGTGAATGTAACCGAAATTAAAAATCACAGTGCATGAATTTAATTCACTATCCAAAAGGTTTTGATCTACCAATATTTTTTGGTGGATGTTACTTAGTTTAAATATATATTGATGAATTCAAGATTATATTGGGAATGCTAGTCTCCAAATTCTGGTGTCCATACATCACTGAAGTCGAGAGATTTTATCTAGAGAATTTTAGATTGAAGACATTGAATTAATTTTTGATGTCATCATCCCATTATTTATAGATAAAAATAGTTTTAATTCCTACCACATCAATTTCACTATTTTTATAAGACAATACCTTGATTTGATTGAAATAATGCATATTTTAAAAGGAGGAAATAGATCAATGTTTAAAATTTAAAAAATCCAATCATTTCGACTAATCACATCATTAGACTTTTTTATTAAATATATTTTTTTCTATATATATATATGATATATATATATATATAACATTTTACAAATATATATATTTAAAATAATTTAAAATAACATTAATATATATATATATATATATATACATGTTAAGGAAAATGATCTACCAATACCTCTTCTTACAGGGTTGGAGATTTTAGGACTCTTTCCCATTTCCATTGTGGGAATCCTCATGGTTTTTTTCACCTGATGAATTCAAACCTCCGACTATATTTTCCCCACAAGAACCCTTTTTCTTAAATATTTTATAAATGAATATATAATAGATACAAGAGACCGTAGGTGATCTAGAGTGAGTTATCAGAAGAGGAAGTTGTTAATGAATATTGAAATATATTTTTGAGAAACCAATGAATCTCATTAAATGTACTATTTTTTTGAATACATGAAGGTTTTGTGGAAGATGAGTGGCTTAAAAATACACTAGATAGACAATATACATTTTCCATGTAATAATGTGTTTTTTTCAAAGAATAAAAAATTATCATCCTACTTATGGGGGAATTTAGAGCCTTCGAGAACTGTGTGTTTGAATTATTCTGAGGTAGAATCCATGTACCAAAAATATAAAACAAAATGTTTTTTATTCATGTGGATCATAAATAAGTTGGGAATATGAATTTATTTCAAGATAATATTTTATAATGATGATGTGTTGAAAATTAAAAGACCAATTTTCCCAAAAGGAATGTCAGAATGTTGCAATAATTTGAAAAAGATTTGAAAACTGAATTGATGTGATATTTTGTGGAAATTTTATATGACTATGAGATTATATAAGATTTGTGAAGGTGTTTAAAAAATAGAATTGTGTAGAGACTAGATTTTTGGATATTTGAAACCACTGAACTTATCAACAAAGTTGAGTTTATAAAAGGAGATGATATCACTTAGATAAAGGTATAGATTATTTGATGTATTGATACAAAAAATAAAAATCACTATTATTGAAAATATAATAAGTGGAGTTGTAGTTCCAACATAATTTTATTATATTTTTAGTTGGTTCAATGATTTGAGAATACTGGAATATGATGTTTTGAAGAAGATAAGTAAGATAAATAGATTCAATTGACTAAAACCTGAGATCCAAACCAATATTATGTGAATTTTTATAAATTTAAGGCTTTGGTGTTCATAATAGTGTTAGACATCTAAAAAATCAATCAACTACATTCAGAGGATACAATGATGTAAAAGAAAGTTTAATGGAAGTTTAAGGTTATTGTTGATGATCTGTTTAATATTTTGAGGATATTTAAATCTAAAAAGAGTATGTATAATCTATATTTGTGAGACTTGTTATTAGGAGATTGAAATTTTGGGTTAAAGTAATAACTTCACCTACACATTTTATTTTATAATAAAATTATAAATTTTTAATCCATGACACTATTGAAGTCAACACGACATGGAATAGATTCTCAATTTATGGAAAAACCATATAAAAATATAAGTTTGTTGTTTACATTAGATTTTATGCTTTTAATAACACCAGGTAGCCAGGGATCAAAATTAAGATCCAAACATCTTATCCAATTTTATAGGATCAATAAAAATAAATGAAGAAACATTTTATGTTGATATTAAATAGGTAAATTTAGTCACCCTTAATTCATCCTCCTCATAGGGTGACTATATGACCCTTTAGGACCGTCATGTTATAGGAGATCATAGGTTATATCTGGTTGGATCTACAATTTTTCCATTGAATTGAAATTTATTTACATGAAGTAAATTTTTCTAAATATGAAAATATAATTCTTCAATATTATAAATATGTTATTGTTATGCCTTCCTCACATGATCAAAAAGAAAGTCCATAATTTATGATAAGGAAGATACTTACATGAGTGGTGACATTGATGTTTTATCCAAACTATTAAATAATAATAATAATAAATTATCTTATCGGGAGCCACAATTCATCTCTAAAAATATGTGGAAGGAAGATCCTCCATTGCCATAAGTTTAAAAGAGTAGACATTTAACTAAAAAATACATTAGGAATTATCCTCTAGAAGATGTGTGTACATGATATGGAAAGTACACAACTTTTAAAAATATTGAACTTTTTTACTCTAAGATTATGTATTATGTAAATAAAGTCTATATTGGGGTTATTGGATACATACTATCATTTATTATGATATAACAAGAAGAAATTAAAGTTATTGAAAAAGAATCCAATGATATGGAAAATGATTTGGTAATGAAGATAAATTTTCCAGAAAATTTCCCAAAAATGATTGAATAAAATGATTAATTAGTTTCACTTTTCAATAAGACACTGTTTCTCATAGAATAGGAATTTAAAGGATTTATTTTAAATTATTATATTTGAGAATGTTTTTGAAGAGTTAATCCATGAATCTGAAGGTATTATTGATCTCAAGAACTCTCAGTTATAGGAGAAACCGTAGAGAACCAAAAATCATCAAAAACTATTGTATATTTATGGAATATGCATGAATAAACCATTAGGAAGTCAAAATTTTAATTTAATGATAAAGTGAAAATCTCCGAGGATAAAAAAATTATGTTTAAAGTGGCTTGAGTTGGAAGCAATGTGTTGAAAGTTAGAACCCACTCAATATGAATCTTTATGAGAATCAAAGAAAAGTGAGACTTCTTAATTTTATAAAGAGAGTATTAATTCCATAATAAATAAATAAAAAAATAGGGAAAATATAAAATTATTGATTGTTTCATATTTTACTAATTTTAATGAGAATGTAACCCTATATTATGAATAATTTATATACACTAATATTAATTCATCGAATATTATAGGCTATAGTTTTAGATGAATATGAGTAAATAAAGATATAGATAAAACACACCACTTATATTTTAGTTGAATAAATAAGTAATAAAATAATTCTTCTATAAGGTACTCATAAGGAACCAGTTCTAGAAGAACCCTCCACCATAAAAAACACTCAATGGAAGAGGAAAATATTTTAAGATTCACTTTGTTAAATATTATTTTTCAAGAAAAAAATGATAAAAAATTATATTTTCATTCCTCTATATTTATATCACCCTATTATATTTCATTTTCTATTATGACGTCACATTTAGATTTTTACATTATCATCTCATTACTTCATATACATGGTTTATTGGAAAATCACTCATTCATTGGAAAATGTTATTGGAAATCATATAATCAAAATATTGTTCTAAATCATTGTCCTATTACTTTTTTTGAAAAGAAATGGGAAACATTATTTTATATATCTCGATTTTTAAACTAGTATGAAATGAGTTTTTCTTTAATGTTAATGTACAAGGTGTGTTTTTTATTGGGTATCCATACTCGTAATTCTTATGCTCACTTTTGTATCTCTATCATTTTTTTCTAATTTTTTTCAGTTTAAATATATCTTTTATTTTTATCCCCTAGTTAATTTATGTTCTTGTACATTAGGTGGTGACTTGTATAGTCATATATATGTAGATAGGTTTTTAGTTTAGTATAATTTTAGTTCATTTTATTGTAAGGTAACTCAGGATTATGATATTTTCTACAGATGGAGGGTATATATAGTTATTGGTGGGAAAATAAAATCCATTATTGAGGTATCATTTCCATGAAGGATAGGGATATTGGATAGTGAATGAGGTTTTTGGTTCTCATTTCTATTTACGGGTTTCATTGTTTTGATATTGTGGTGATATTGTTTTTCGAACATGGGATTCTAATGTATGGATGGGTCATCAAAATATTTTATTTTTTTATTTTTCTTTTATTAATTATTTAGTTGTATAATTCCTTCACATGTGATTTTTACTTGATTCTTAGGCACTTTTTGTAGCCAGTGGGGGATGGAAACACCCTTCAAGACCCATCAAAAACCAATTGTGTAGCTGATGGAGGGATAACATGGGCTGGTTTAGGAAAAAAATGGTATTATAGGAGGATTAATGTTCTTTTAACCATAAAAAACATGATATCTCAAAATTAGACCTTGTTATTTGGGATGTATTGTTGATTGATATAGGATCATTGGGAATGAAGAGGTAGGTTTTGGGTTTGTTCCTGATCACTACTTTTGGTTATGAAACATGAGTTATTAAGGGATTTCGGGATTTGGACCATTATATTTTATTTTGGGAAAGAAATATGGAGTTGATATAGTTTTACATGATGAGATCATACAGATTTGTGACCCTTATGAAGTGACTTATATTGCTATGTTTTACTCACAGAAATAATTGTGTGCTTGAAACATAGTCCACTAAGTTACATGGTTAGTTTATGCGTGTTCACTGGTGCCTTCTTGGTTGGTTTTATGTTGTGTGATATTAGTTAATAGAGTTTTGATTGAATCTTGATAAAGGTATTTTTTATTTTTTATTTTTTTAATTAATTTTTTATGATTTTAATGAATAGGTATAGTTTTTTTCAAATCAGTTTTAAGTGGTTAAAATCAGTTCATTGTTTTGAAAAGTGGGATACCTTAAGGGGTAAATGTTTTATAGAGGAATTTTTATAGACCTTGTTCAGACACACAATTTAAATGATATTGTTTTTTAAAAGGGTGATTTAAAAATATTTACTATAATGAAATTCCATGGTTTTCATAAATGGGTCAAGTGGTTAATTTGAAAATTTTATGTTTAGTGGTGTTTTTTAGAAATGGGATTTAAAATTTTAAAATTGATAAAATTATTTTAAATTGAGGTTTTGGAAAAAACATTGAGGTGAACATAGTTATATTTTTCAAAGGGTGATGAAACTTTATTAGGGTATGTTTTGAAAACGATTCTTGAATTTTCAAATTCAATGTTGGGGATTTCAAATGGGAATGAGCTTGTTTTGTAAAGGTGTGTTCATTTTAGTGATTTTTTTATTTTCAATTTATTATTGTCAATGCTTTATTTTTATTTTAGAATCATAAATAATTTGTAATGACCCAAAGTTTCATTAATGGAAAATCCCTCTTGATCCAGTTAAATGTCTCTTTATGAAAAATGTATTTATAATATGTCAAATTATTTGGTTTTATGTTATGAATTGTGACCGTTGTTAATATAGCTGTTGAACAGTGATCACTTGATTAGTATAAATATAGGACCTTTACAAATCCAATTTACTCAGACAAAAGAAGCGATGACCTCATCCAGTAGAGTTTCCCCAAACGAAGCCCATTTGTCGGAGCTTGGAAAAGAGGTATCATCCTTGGGCTTCGCCCTTGACCTAGCCCGTGCTGAGCTTCACCATGTCAAGCTCGAACGGGACCGTCTACGGGAAAAGTGGAAGTTGATAGAGATTACCACTCGAGCGATGTTATCAGAGCCGCCCCAAGAGTCTGTCACCATCGAACACCCTACCCTTAGGTCTTATGCGGCTATTTTAAGGGGTTATGTAACAAATAAGTAGTACTATGTTCATGTACATTATTTTTTTATATAATAATGAATATAATTTCTAGTCATTTTTGATACATTGTAAATAGTTTTTAAAGTGAAAATGGTGTTTTTAGTTATTATTTAATTAAGAAATATATTTTATTATATTAAGGGATTTTTGAATTAAATAATATTTTAATAAAATAATTATATTATTATTAAATTAATTTTTATTAAATATAAATGATCTTATAATTTTATGAATGCAATTAAAATTTTATATTAAGGTTTCAAATCCATTTCTGTCAAAACCCGTGAATTTTCGATAAATGTTGGTTTTTATTATAAAAGTGAAAATTAACATATTTAGAATTTTTTAGATAAAATAAATTTCATTTCTGGAATTAGGACGTCGACATTATCCAACGGTGAATTTTTCATAATTTTCTGAGACAGTCAAATTTTTTGGGTAAAAATTAAATATCGTTTAAATATATAATGTGTTTTATTACATAATAATGACCCAATGGTGATGTAATAAAATACCATAATCCTTATGTTCGGCCAATATATGTTTTTTCATTAAAATAATGTAATTTTGGGTTTGTTTGACTTACTTTTCAAAGCATTAATGGACCCCTCAAGACATATTCAACACGTTGCCTTTTTAAATTAATTTCCATGGGAGTGTGACTCACATCCACATAAGCAACCTTATTATTTTAAGACATTCGGACTTGGGCCTTATAAAATATTGTTTTCCTCTTCCCTTTGACAAAAATAAAGGGAAAAACCAAGGGTTGGTTTGTGGTTTGGATTAATTTAATGTAAGGGGACCCAAACCTAAATAATAAAGTATTCCCTCACCTTTCCTATATAAACCCACCCACGATCCCACTTCATCCTCACTAAAATCCTTTGGAGTTCTTCCAACCTCTGTCCTAGTCTATCTAGAATCCTCCCAAGGTGCCCCAAGCTCCCAAGAATCCTCTCACAAGCATCTCTATGGCCTTTGGATTCAGACTTCCAAGTAAGGGTTTTTTCTTCCTTTCTCATTTTTGTCAATTTTCTTTAAGTTGATTTTACCTTTTAATTTCAATTATAAATGTTGGGGTATAGCTTCACACCTCCCCCATACTTCCCTCTTATTCTTGAATGATGGTAGATCCCTTTCTTTCTCATTAAATGCCTCCCATGTACACCCGTTACTATGCCAAAACTTCGAAAGGAACTTCTCTCTCTTCGTTTACATTCAAGCAATTATTTTGTACCATGAATCTAATTTCTATTAAAATTGTTTGGACATGAATCTATATGACCTCATTACTGTCCATTACATGCAAATATGATGAGGAACCCCTTTCTCTCTCATCAACCATTTTTATGAGTTCTTATGTCACGCCGTTACGCTACCGAAATCGCACCAACTTTCTAAGCCAATGCCATTGTGTAGTGGATACCATGCCCATTTCTCCATCAAGGGTATCCACCTTTATGAACCTGTACTTATTTATTACAAAGTTTCATGTATGAATTTCACATTACATTATTGTGGAATAAATGATTATGTTTTACGAATCCATGTTATATGATCCATGTGGCACACTTATGCATGAAATGAAATGTTTAAGAAGGGTGCACCCTTATAGCACTCCAATGCATTGGGTAAAGTATAGTATCATGATACGTCATGTGCAATGAGTTTGGAATCATGCTAATTCAAGTGCAATGAGGGTTTACTCGTGCTTCATGTGCAATGAGGGTTTACTCATGCTTTATGTGCAATGTGCCTTGGGTCATTCAAATTCCATGTTAATTGTTATTTCCACATTTCCATGTTATGATTATCATGCTCTATCATTCCTTTATGTTCATGTTTCTTTTATGCTCTATTGATATTCCTATTGACTAACATGTATTTTAATCCTCATTTTATTCCATGTGTACTCCCTTACTGGGATTTATAGCTCATCCTTTTCTTATGCATGTCCTCAGGTTATCCCATGCAATGCTAAGTCAGAGGGAATGTAGTGGTCATGTAACAGAAGTTTTCAATAAAGATGTTGTATTTCATGTTTTAAGTTTTTATGTAATGATCCTAAGCCCCAAATACACTAAACCTATTGATCTTCTTTGTTGTATCAAGTGAATGTTTATGTAATAAATCATTTTTTAGTTGTAATGAAAAGAAGGGTTTCCATAGTTGGTATCAGAGGATATGTTTATTTATTTTTGGGATTATGAAACCCTAGTAAAGCCTCAGATACACGACTAAGTATAATAAAAACATACCTATGTTTTGGTTTGTACTGAGTAAGTGGTTTATCAAACAAATACATCCATGTCTGGATACGAGCAGGTAGAGGCGGCTCTGACACAAATGTATATTAGGGGTAAAACCCGAAAACACCGCTTTGAGCTAGACTCGAATGAGAACTGGTGCATGACAACAGACCTTGCTGCACTCTTGGTTACTACACTCCTGGGGGATATGTTTTGAAAAATTCACAATCTTAGTATGAACCATTATTAAGGAAAAAATTCCCCTAATAATATATGTGAGAATGTAGATCATGAAAATCCTAGATTGAAGCCTATAGACTAATGAGTTAAAGAAATTAAATATTATTTACAAGTCATCAAATTTTGTCTTTGGATTACCCTTTATGTGTTACCCCCAAATTTCCTTTTATTCCAGCCAATGGCCGGTAATAGGAGGACTCGGGCTAACAATCGTTGTGAAGATCAGTGTGGTGACTGTAATAATGAGATGCCAAATCCAATGGGAGGGGGAATCGCGAACTTTTTCACGCTTATATCTCAGATAACTCATGTTTTTAATAGAAACACGGGTCAAGAAGAACGTTCAACCCCCCCTAAGAAATAACAAGTTTCTAACGAGAGCTTCATGAGACAAAGGCCTTCTACTTATTGTGGATCATCCGATCCCACGATCGCTGAACAATGGATCAACTCCATTGAAAAGATATTCTCCATCCTCCAATGTTCTGAACAATAGAATGCTCTCCTGGGTGCTTATCGTATAGAGGGTGAAGCTGAACAATGGTGGACGTTGATAAAAAATAAGAAGGATGAGGAGGAGATCGAGGCTTTGGAATGGAAGGAATTCCAGAAGATGTTTTTCGATAAATATTTTCTGCACACCCTCCTTATTAAGATGGAAAGGGACTTCCTTTCCCTCAAGAAAAAAGATGAATAATCTGTTGGAGCGTATGAGGCAAACTTCACAAGGCTTGCACGATATGCTTCCGGATTTGTCGTTACCCCCAAATGCAAGGTTTACCGCTTCTTTGGTGGGGTGAATCCTAGCTTGCGGAAAGCATTAGCGATCTGTGACTTCGACAGCTATGAGGAAATTGTCCGATGTTCCCTCAAGGTCGAAATGGAGATCAGAGAATCACAGGGGTATCATGGGGACAAGAATAGTAATGTAGAATTCAATGCTGGTGGTCCGATGGATAAATCCAACGGCACTAAGAAGTTCCAGCACCCCACTTGCCAAAAGTGCGGAAAGAAGAACCCTGGAAATTGCCTTAAGGGGATGAGAAAATGCTTCAGGTGTGGAAGAAAGTGGCACCTAGCTGTTAACTATCGGCAAGAAGGACCCGCAGCTGCGACAGAGGAGAGGAACGCTCCGTTCGAACCTCAACGCATTGTTCAATGCTATATTTGAAAAGAACTGGGTAATTTTGCAAATCAGTGCCCTAATCCAAGGTTTTTCGGAGGCAACCAACAACCTCCAAGAAAGCAAGGAAGATATTTTACCATCACTTCTGCCGAAGTGAACCTCGACAACGAAGTGGTGACAGGTACGCTAGTTATTCATTCAAGAATAGCAAACGTACTTTTTGATTCAGTTTCTACGCATTCTTTTATATCTCGAAAGTTTAGTAGAACAATCCCAGCACCATCACAAATCATGGATGTAAAGATGTCAGTGAGTACGGAAAATGGGGAAATCATTTCACCCCATGAATATAAGTCCTCCCCTGTTATAATATGTGGATTGAATTTCCCAGGGAACCTCGTCATACTCCCTTTGGGGGAATTTGATGCAAATCTTGGCATGGATTATCTTTCCTTATATAGATCCAAAATAAATTGTCGGGAGAGGGAAATCACACTCCATATGGAGAATCAACCCTCGATTCTTTACAAGTGTCAGGAGGAAGATGAATATCCTTTAGCTCCATCATCTAAAGCATGGATATTACTACCCTATGAGCATGCATATCTGGCTTAGATGATTGAGTATAAAGAAGAAACCATCCTTGAAGAAATGCCTATTGTGAGGGAATTCACAGAAGTGTTTCTGGAGGAACTTCCTGGTCTCCCTCTTAGAAGAGATGTTGAGTTCTCAATTGAACTTATACCTGGGGCATTATCAATATCCATGACTTCATATAGAATGGCTGTTGTTGAGATTGAAGAGCAGAATAAACAACTACAGGAGATTCTGGATAAAGGGTTTATACGACCAAGTGCTTCACCATGGGGTGCACAAGTCCTCTTCGTCACGAAGAAGGATGGGGCAATGAGGCTTTACATCGATTATCGTGAACATACCAAAATCACGATAAAGAACAAGTATCCTCTCCCACGAATTGATGACTTGTTCGATCAGTTGCGTGGAGCACAATACTTCTCCAAGGTTGACTTGCGGTCAGGATATTATTATGTAAGGGTGAAGAAGTAAGATATCCCCAAGACTGCTTTTCTTACAAGGTATGGGCAATATGAATTCATAGTAATGCCTTTCGGACTCACCAATGCTCCAGAAATATTCATTGAATTGATGAATAGAGTCTTTAGAGATTACCTTGAAAAATTTATGGTAGTCTTTATAGATGATATTCTAATATACTCCAAAACCAAGGAGGATCATGAGGAGAATTTAAGAACTGTACTGGAGACTTTGCGCAAGGAGAAGCTCTATGCAAAGTACAACAACTGGGAGTTCTAGTTGAAGAAGGTCTCATTCTTGGGCCATATCATCACAAGCAATGGGATATCTGTGGACCCATCTAAAAGAGATGCAATTGAGGGATGGTTGAGGCCAACATCGGTAACGGATATCCATATCTTCTTGGGGTTAGCTGGATATTATCGACGATTTTTGAGGAATTTCTCACGATTTTCAAACCCTCTTAAAAAACTAACTCAAAAGGGAGTAAAGTTTTCTTGGAGTGATGAATGCGAAGAAAGATTCAAGGAGTTGAAAAGGAGGCTTATCACTGCGCCTGTGCTCACTTTACCAACAAGTGGGGAACTTTTTGTGGTATTCAGTGATTCTTCGAAGAAGGGATATGTTGTGTGCTGATGCAGAATGATAAGGTTATATCCTATGCCTCAAGGTAGTTGAAAATCTATGAGAGAAACTATCCAACGCATGATCTGGAGTTGGCGGTTGTGATCTTTGCCCTGAAAATCTTGCGGCATTATCTCTATGGAGAGAAATGTGAGATATATACTGATCACAAAAGTATTAATTATATATTCACACAGAATGTGATTAATATGCACTAGATAATATGGATAGAGCTCATCAAGGACTATGACTGTTCAATCCATTACCACCCTGGGAAAGAAAACAAGGTGGCAGATGCCCAAAGTAGAAAGGATCCAACGATTCTATCAATGATGAGAATTGAGAAGGATCCAATCTTCTTAGACTTGATGAAGATGGATGTGGGAATCATAAATAAGGGAACATCATCAATCCTTTCACAAATGATTGCTCAACCATCTCTTTTGGAAAGGTTAAAGGATGCTCAAAAGGATGATGTGGGAATTCAAGAAAAAGTGGAAGCTATCAAAAAAGGGAAATCCTAGGAGTTTATTTTTAATGAAGAAGGAACTGTGTGGTTTGGGAAAAGACTATGTGTTCCATCATGTCCGGAGCTATAGAAGGAACTCTTGGATGATGCACATAGATCAAATTTCTCTATTCACCCAGGGAGCACAAAGATGTATCAAGATCTCCAAGAAAACTTTTGGTGGGATAATATGAAGAAAGAGATCGCCGAATATACACCAATGTTCATGGTGTGTCAGTAAGTGAAGGCAGAGAAGTAGAAGTCTAAGGGGATGATGCAACCATTGCCCATACCAGAATGGAAATGGGAAAACATCACCATGGACTTTTTCACCGGACTTCCAAGGACATCCAAAGGCAGCAATGCAATCTGGGTTGTTGTGGATCGTCTTACAAATATTGCACACTTCATTTCTATTCGGGAGGATTTTTCATTTGATCAACTGGCGCAGATATATATCTGGGAAGTGGTAAGGTTGCATGGAGTACCACTATCTATTGTGTCTGACCGAGATCCATGATTCATCTCTATGTTTTGGAAGAGTCTTCAACCTGCTCTGAATACTGAACTGAACTTCAGTACGGCCTATCATCCTCAAACTGAGGGCCAATCCGAGCGGACTATCCAAACACTTGAGGATATTGTGAGAGCATGCTCAATGGACTTTAATGGAGGATGGGATCAACATCTTCCTCTGGTTGAGTTCTATTATATTAAAAGTTTCCACTCGAGCATCCAAATGGAACCATATAAAGCCCTGTATGGGAAAAGGTACAAAACACCGACATGTTGGGATGAGGTCGGTGAACGTAAGCTGCTTGGACCAGAAATGGTCGAAGAAATCGTGGAGAAGGGGAAAACTATTCAGCAGCATATCAAGGAAGCCCAAAGTTGACAGAAGTGTTATGCAGATAATCGTCAATGAGACCTTGAGTTTAAAGTTGGAGATATGGTGTTTCTACGCATATCTCCGTGGAATAAGTTCATGAGGTTTGGAAAGAAAGGGAAGTTAAGTCCAAGGTACATCGGCCACTTCAAGATTCTTGATCGTGTTGGGGATGTGGCCTATCGACTAGCACTTACACCTACTATAGACAAGGTGCATGATGCCTTTCATGTATCCCTCTTAAGGAAGTACATATCGGACCCTTCACATGTACTCTCTTTCGAGGTGGTCCAATTGGAAGATGATCTTTCTTATGAAGAGCAACCAGTGAAGATATTAGATCATAGAGAAAAATTTCTATGAAATAAGACAATTCCCCTCGTCAAGGTGTTGTGGAGAAACCACAAGTTTGAAGAATCAACTTGGGAGTTGGAGGATAGGATGAAGCTGAGTTACCCAAATTTGTTTTAGCGTGGGAAAAGGAAAATTTCGAGGGCAAAATTTCTTAAGGGGGGAATATTATAACGACCCAAAGATTCATTAATGGAAAATCCTTCTTGATCAAGTTAAATGTCTCTTTATGAAATTTTTTTATAAGATGTCAACTTCTTTGGTTTTATGTTAAGAATTGTGACCGTTGTTAATATAGCCGTTGAACAGTGATCACATGATTAGTATAAATATAGGATCTTAACAAATCTAACTTACTCAGAAAAAATAAGCGATGGCCTCATCCAGTAGAATTGCCCCATACGAAGCCCATTTTTTAGAGCTCAGAAAAGAGGTAGAATCCTTGGGCTTCGCCCTTGACCAAGCCCATACTGAGCTTCACCATGTCAAGCTCGAACGAGACCATCAACGGGAAAAGTGGAAGTTGATAGAGATTACCACTCGAGCGATGTTATCCGAGCCGCCCCAAGAGTCTTTCACTATCTCAAACCTTACCCTTAGGTCTTATGCGGCTATTTTAAGGGGTTATGTAACAAAGAAGTAGTACTATATTGATGTACATTATTTTTGTATATAATAATGAATATAATTTCTAGTCATTTTTGATACATTGTAAATAGTTTTTAGAGTACAAATTGTGTTTTTAGTTATTATTCAATTATGAAATCTATTTTATTAAATTAAGGGATTTTTGAATTAAATATTATTTTAATAAAATAATATTATTATTAAATTAATTTTTATTAAATATAAATGATCTTATAATTTTATGAATGCAATTAAAATTTTATATTATGGTTTGAAAGCCATTTCTGTCAAAACCCGTGAATTTTCGATAAATGTTGGTTTTTATTTTAAAAGTGAAAATTAAAATATTTATAACTTTTTTTAGATAAAATAAATGTCATTTCTGGGATCAGGACGTCGAAATTATCCAACGGTGAATTTTTCATAATTTTCTGAGATAGTCAAATTGTTGGGTAAAAATTAAATATCGTTTAAATATATAATGTGTTTTATGACATCATAATGACCCAATGGTGATGTAATAAAATACCATAATCCTTATGTTCGGCCAATATATGTTTTTTCATTAAAATAATGTGATTTTGGGTTTGTTTTACTTACTTTTAAATGCATTAATTGACCCCTCAAGACATATTCAACACTTTGCCTTTTTAAATTAATTTCCATCGGAGTGTGACTCACCTCCACATAAGAATCCTAATTATTTTAATAAGTTCGGACATGGGCCTTATAAAATATTTTTTTCCTCTTCCCTTTGACAAAAGCTATGGGCAAAAACCATGGTATGGTTTGTGTTTTGGATTAATTTAAGGTAAGGGACCCAAACCTAAATAATAAAGAATTCTCTCACATTTCCTATATAAACCCACCCAATCTCCCACTTCCTCCTCACTACAATCCTTTGGAGTTCGTCCAACCTCTGCCCTACTCTCTCTAGAATCCTCCCAAGGTTCCCCAATCTCCAAATAAGCCTCTCACAAGCCTCTCTCTAGCCTTTGGAAGCACACTTCCAAGTAAGGGTTTTTTCTTCCTTTCTCATTTTTGTCAATTTTCTGTAAGTTGTTTTGCCCTTTTAATTTCAATTATGAATGTTGGGGTATGGTTTCGCACCTCCCCCATACCTCCCTCTTATTTTTTGAATGAAGGGAGACCCCTTTCTCTCTCATTAAATGCCTCCCATTTACACCCATTACTATACCAAAATTCTGAAAGGAACTTCTCTCTCTTCTTTTACATTCTGGCAATAATTTTGTATCATGAATCTAATTTCCATTACAGTAGTTGGGACATGTATCTATATGACCTAATTACTGTCCATTACATGTAAATATGATGATGAACCCATTTATCTCTCATCAACCATTTTTATGAGTTCTTATGTCACGCCGTTACGCTACCGAAATCGCACCGATTTTCTAATCCAATGCCATTGTGTAGTGGATACAATTCCCATTTCTCCATCAAGGGTATCCACCTTTATGCACCTTTAATTATTGATTACAATGTTTCATGTATTAATTCCACATTCCATTATCTTGGAATAAATTATTATGTTTTACGAATCCATGTTTTATGATTCATGTGGCACACTTATGCATGAAATGAAATGTTTAAGAAGGGTGCACCCTTATAGCGCTCCAATGCATTAGGTAAAGTATAGTATCATGATAATTCATGTGCAATAAGTGTTGAATCATGCTAATTCAATTACAAAGAGGGTTTACTCATGCTTCATGTACAGTGAGGGTATACTCATGCTTTATGTGCAATGAACCTTGGCTCATGCTAATTCAATGTTAAGTGTTGTTGCCACATTTCCATGTTATGATTATCATGATCTATCATGCCTTTATGTTCATGTTTCTTTTATGCTCTATTGATATCCCTATTGTGTAACATGTATTGTACTCCTCAAGTTATTCCATGTGTACTCCCTTACTGGGCTTTATTGCTCACCCTTTTCTTATGCATGTCCTCAGGTTATCCCATGCAATGCTAAGTACGAGGGAATGTAGTGGTCATGTAAAGGAAGTTTTCAATAAAGATCTTTCACTTCATGTTTTAAGTTTTTATGTAATGATCCTAAGCCCCAAATAAACTAAACCTCTCGATCTTCTTTGTTGTATCAAGTGAAGTTTTATGTAATAAATCATGTTTTAGTTGTAATAAAAAGCAGGGTTGTCATATAATTAGATTCGTGTTTCATGTTATTTGAGTATCCCCAAAAATGGTTTACATACTATGTTTATGGTCATCAACTAGGATGTATTATTTTATGTCTTGGAGAAGGCTAGTATTTGAAATTGTTGATGGTCATCATTTAGTGGCCTATTATTATTATGTTTTAGGTGGTTAGGGTCTTTGAGGAAATTTTGAATAAATATTTCTCTGTGTATTACCTTTGATCAATCCATAGGGAGTGCCCACTATTTTAGTGGTTTTCCATTTCTATGAGGTGCATCATTCAGTGTTGTTGTTACTTCTTTGAATGAGAACTATTGAGTTTGTGGTTTGGATGAATGGTAAGGGTTCTTTACCTATCTGATTAGTTATCTTTACCAATGGTCAATGTTCTAAGAGTCGGTGCCAAGATATCCTCCATTTGACCAGAGGCTGAAGCCCATGTTGATTTTGTTAAATAACAAATTATTAGGTAATTATAATACATATCTTATCTACATATTCTAATTTTGTGGTCCCATTTTTATTTATTCTAGGTGGTAGTCCTTTTAATTATTTTATTTTGTAGGTGTTTAAGGTTTTGGGTCATTCTTTGTTTAAGTGTTGTTGCATCCTTGGAAGTAATTTTGAGGATATATGAGTATCAATAGTTTTTCATTGGAGTATCTATGTTTTTATTATTTATTATTCTTTATGTTTCTCAATATTCACATTATAATTTTCTCTCGTTTTGAGGTTGTGGAATATCTTTTATAATAACCCTACTATAAATATCAGGACTAGACATTATTTATTACATAAAATTTTAATTAATACAACTCAAAAGATGTAGAGGTCTAGTGACATTTAAAAATTATGTACATTACATAACAACTTAAAAAATAAAAGTATCATCTTTATTGAAATCCTCTTGTACATTACCACACCATTTCATCGTACTTAACCTTGCATTGTATATCCTATAGACATGCATAAAAAAGGGGTGAACTATAAAGCCTAGTAAAGGAATAAACAGATCATAACACAAGGAATACAATTCATTTTAGAAAATATTTTTATCAATATAACATAAAAGGTTCATGAATAATAAGTCATGATATGGAATGATAATCATAACATGGGAAATGTGGCAAAAAATACAACATGATATTAGAACGAGTCAAGGATCATCCCACGTGGAGGAGTATGTGTCAAAGAACATTGAACATGAAGGATAATGGGTCTAATCTCATTGAACATAAATTATCATGATTCAATGATCCTTTCACATGAGGTATCCTGATACTAAACATTACCCAATTCATTTGAGTGCTATCAGGGCACAACATTCATAATCATTTCATTTTCATGCTTGAGTATGCTACATAGATCAAACAACATAGATTAATTAAGAATCACAGTTTATTAAAAGATCTTGTAAATGTGAAATAAATAAATATATATCCACAATAAATAAGTATATGTGAATAAATTTTAATACCATTGACAGATAAATGGTTATGGTCTTTACTACACAATGATTTTTGCATGGAAAATCATAGTGCAATTTCTGTAGCATAACATCATCTCATTGAAATTAATTAAATGGTTCGATGAGAGATAAATCAGTATATAATAATTTATAAATGAAATTGATAGTAATAGGGACATTTAAGTACATTTATCAATAAAATTAATTGGAAATATAGGGTGTAACATAATAAATATTTAGGAAGAAAGAGGAGAAATCCAAAGAAACCTTATGAAAATTTTGCATGGTAACAGGTGTACATAAAGGGTCATAGGGGATATTAAGGAGATTAAAAATAATATCCCATAATTTATACATAAATTGTAAATTAATTTAATCATGTAACATCATATCCCAACATATGAAAATGGAATTTAAGAAGCATAATATAAAAAAAGTACTTGTATTGAAATGAGAAGAGAGAAACCCCTTACAGAGTTTTGGCATTGTAATGGATTAGATAAGTGTCCAAATGGGGGTTATAAATGAAAAATAATAAAAATAACATCCATTCTAATGTTATTTAATGATTTAAAATGAACATAAATACTATCAATTGAAATTAAAAGAACTAATCTCCAAGAAGGTGCTTGAATTCAAAGGTGAGGAGTGAAATCCCTTACTTGGATGTGTGAATAGAAAGGCTTAGGAGAGGATTCTTAGAAGATTTGGGCGCCTTGGGGGGACCATCTGGAGTATAGATATGTGTTTGGATTAGCAAAAAAAAGTTTAAGTTAATATAATTTGGAGCTTGAGTGGGTTTTTATAGGAAAGGTGGGGAATTTATTTACTACTTTGGTTTTGGACACTACACAATTATATATTCAAAACCACAAACAATCCAATGGTTTTTTCCTTTAGATTATGCCAAAGGGGAGTTTTTTAATTTATTTTATATCTCTATCGTCCTAAATTATTAAAATAGTCCCCTATCATATGTTGAAGTGAGTTATACTTTCAATGAAATGAATTTTAAATCATTAAATATGTTATATGTCTTGGAGGATTCATAATGGATTTAAAAAATAAATAAAAAAACATAAAACCAATTTTTTAAAATATAAAACCTATATTTGGACTAAGATACATTTATTGTATTCATTACATAATTATTAGTACAATATGAGGTCATAAATCACACTTTATATTTATACAGTATTTAATTTTTATCCAAAAAATCGAATATCTCAGAAATTATGAAAAAATCACCATTGGATAATTCCAATATACTAATTAAAAAAATATTCATTTTATATAAATAATTTTATAAATATGTGAATTTTATCTGTTAATATAAAAAGTGATATTTATTGAAAATTGACGGGTTTTGATAACAACTATTTTTGATCCATAATTCAAATTTCATTTGATGTTATAAAAATTTTATGATCATTTATATTTTTAAAAATTAATTTCATAATAATATTTTATTAAAATGTTATTAATTTAACAATCCATTAATTCATCAAAATAGGCTTCTTAATTGAGTTTTAATGTTAACCAAAATTACTATTTGTTCTTTAAAAATTATATGCATAGTCAAAATAATAAAAAATACATTCAAGATTATTTTTTAAAAAAATGTACATAATATTTCTTCTAGGGTATTAATACATATCCCTTTATTACCCCCAGAAAAATCCCTAAGAGTAAGGTGTGTGATTTTCAGGTTTTCATGGGGTCATTCGGTGAACATGGGTTGGGCCATGATCTTGATGAGATTGAAATTCTCTCATAATTTTTTTTCTCATGCTTAAGTTATTGGATCATGGCATGGGATTGGTCTAGGGTAAATCCAAAAAATTATATCTCCGTTAGAAGATATGACAAATGGGATTCATTGGGTAAAATACTATTGGATGAGGCCATCAATTCCTTTGTCTGTGTCAAAAGAATTTGTTAAAACCTATATTTATACTAGATATGTGATCAAAATTCAAAGACTATATTATAAATAGTTATGAAACTTAATGGTCATTCAAATCCAATTGGATAAAATAAAACATAAGAAGTGTATGTGTTATCTATATCCATTAAATAAAAAGGGGAATTTTATTCATAACTGTTTGGGTCATTGCAACCTCCCCCCTTATGAATTGTATACCTCTAAATTTCATTTTACTAAACTAAAATAGATGAGGGTAACTCTACTTAATCACCACCTCTGGTTCCCACATTGTTTCTTTAAACCTGTTGTTTCTTCATAACACCTTGACACGGGGCATTTTATTATTTCATAGAAATTTTTCTATATAATATAGGATCTTCATCGGCTGCTCCTCATAGGAATGGTCATTATCCAATGGTACCACCACTATATTTAGTACACATTATGATTCTGGTATATACTTACTTAACAGGGATACGTGAAATTCATCATGTACTTGAGACATGTTTGGTAGGAGTGCTAATCGATAGGCCACTACATTGATGCAATCAAGGATCTCAAAATGGACGATGTACCTTGGACTATTCATTCCGTTCTTCCCAAATCTCATTACTACCTTCCATGGAGATATACGTAGGAATACCATGTCTCCAATGTCAAACTATAGGTCACCTTGATGGCTGTCAACATAGCTCTTTTTTCAACTCTATGCATCTTTGATGTGATACTGGATGGTTTTAACTTTCTCCAACATTTATTCAACCATTTCCAGACATTGAAGTTTTAGTTTCCCAAATTCAACCCAATATACTGGTTTTCTCCACTTCTTCCCCTGAAGGGCATCATAAGGGGACATTTGGATTCTTGAACATAAACTATTATTGTAATATAACTCCCTCAAAAGAAGATTTTAGTCCCATTCTCCATTGAAGTTAATTGAGGAACCACTAAACATATCCTCATGTTTTTGGTTCATCCGCTCCGATTGGCCACCAATTTGAGGGTGATAAGCCATACTAAAATCTATCTTAGTGTTTATAGCATGATGAAGACTTTTCAAAAACATAGAGGTAAATCATGAATATTTATCAGAAACAATTGATAGTGGTACTACATTCAGAATTACCAATTCTATGACGTATATCTATGTCAGTTGATGAAGTGGGAAATCCTCTCGAATTGAAATGAAGTGTGCAGTCATTGTAAGACTATCCACAATAACCCAGATAATTTTTTTTCCTTTTGATGTGTTTATAAATATGGTGATAGGGTTGATGGTTATGTTTTCCCACTTCCATGTTGGTAAGGGTAATGGTTTCATCATAACCTTATTCTTATTCCTTTCATCCTTCACTTGATGACATATCTGAAACTTTGATGTTTATTCAGCGATCTCCTTATTCATGTTATCCCACCAATAGTGCTCTCAAATAACTCTGTACATCTTTTTGTTTCTTGGGTGAATGAATAATTTTGACCTATGTTCATCATCAAAAATTTCATTCTTTAACTCAAGATTTTATGGAACACATAATCTTGAACCATATCACAGAATTCCTTCTTCATTAACATTGAACTCTAAGTGTTTTCCTTTTCGGATAGTTTCTAATTTCATTCTAATTCCTACATCATATTTTTGAGCATGTTTTAACCTTTCCAAAAGAGTTGGTTGAACAATAATTTGTGAATAGACTGATGATATTACTTTCTTTATGATTCCAATGTCCATCTTCTTCAAGTCTAAATAGATCATATCCTTCTCAATTCTTATCAATGATAGAATTGATGGGTCCTTTCTACTTAGAGCATCCACCACCTTGTTTGTTATCCGAGGATGGTAGTGTATTTAGTGGTCATAATCCTTGATGAGCTCTAACCATCTTTTTTGGAACATATTCAGATCTTTCTATGTAATTATATATTTGATACTATTGTGCTTTGTATATATTTTAAACTTCTTCCAAAATAAGTAATTCCATAATATTTTTAATGCAATGATCACAATTTATAACTTCATATCATGTGTGGGATATTTTTTCTAGTGAATTTTCAACTTCCTTAAGGATTAGGAAATGAAATTTTCATTTTCCATCAACACACATCCGAATCCATTTTTTGAATCATCACTAAAAATTATGAAAATATCCCCACTTATGGGTAATGTGAACACAAGGTCATTGATAAGCATCCTTTTCATCTCCATGAATATTTATTCACATTAAACATTACAAGAGAACTTGAATCCATTTCGAGTTATCTTAGAAAGAGGGTTTGAAAGTCATGAGACATTTCTCACAAATCAGAAATAATATCCAACTAACGTACGGAAACTATGGATATTTGTCACATATGTTGGCCTAAACCATTCCACAATTTCCTTTTTCTTGGTGGGATCTATTGATATCCTATTTCATGTGATGATGTTCCATAAGAATGAGATTTACATCAACTAGAACTCACATGTACTATAATTTTTATAGATATTATTCATCTTCAAGGTCTTAAGAATATTGATTATATGATCTTCAAGGCCCTCCTTGGTATTGGAGTATATTTGAATATCATCTATAAATACTACAATTTTTTTTTCGAGGTAGCCTCTAAAAAATCAATTCATCAAGTCCATGAAGATTGTTGGAGCATTAGTGAGTCCAAATGGCATCACTATGAACACATAATACCCATACCTTGTACTAAAAGTAGTGTTGGGGATATCCTCCTTGTTCACCATTACTTGGTAATATCCTGACCGCAAATGCACCTTGCAGAATTATTATGCTCTACATAGCAGTTCAAACAAGTCATAAATTTATAGAATAGGATACTAGTTCTTTATCATTATTTTTTTGAGCTCCAAATAATTAAAGCAATGGCACATTAAACAATCCTTATTCTTGACGAAGAGGACTGATGCACCGTATAGTGAAGCACTTGGGCATATAATCCCTTTATCCTGATTCTCCAGCAGTTGTTTCTTTAGCTCCTCGTGTTCCACAAAAACATTTCTGTATAGAGTCTTGGATATTGGAAATTCACGAGGTATAAGTTTGATTGAAAATTTTACCTCTAGGCTAGGAGGAAGGCCAGATAATTCCTTAGAAAAAACATCAGTGTATCCGCTCAAAATAGGCATGTACTCAAGTATGATACTTTTTTAGACTCAATTATATGATCTAGATACGCTTTCTCATAGGGTAGTAAAATTCATTCTTGAGATGATGGTTATAAATAAGATTCATCCTCCTCCTTGAAATTTTACATAGTCAGGGTTCGATTCTCCATATGGAGAGTGATTTCCTTCTATGGAAAATTTTTCTTGGCTCTATAAAGTGAAAGCCAATCCATGCACAAAATTGCATCAAATTCTTCCATGCGAAGTATGAAAAGGTTCACCAAGAAGTTCAGTCCCAAAATTTTGATAGGGGGAGTAATATACGTGGGATGCAATAATTTCCCCATTTTCTATCTTCACCAACATCTATAATTCCATGATTTGGGGTGGTGTTTGAATTTTTTACTAAACTTTTCTGATTCAAAAGAATGCATTGAACCAGAATCCAAAAGTATATTCATTATTATTGAACGAATAACTTGAGTATCTCTAACCACTTCATTTCCATGATTAACTTTGGTGACTGTGATTAAAAAGGATCAGCCTTGTTACATTCAAGGTTGTTGGTTGCCTAAAAAACCCCATGTCTTAGGGAAATGGTATGCAAAGTGAGCTAGTTAATTGAAGTCGAAGAAATAGAAAATGCATTGAAGGTCGACTGGAGAATTCATTTCCTCTGTCACATTGGTGGGTTTCTCCTTCTCTCAATTATTATCTAGGCGCCCTTATCTTTCACACCTAAAGGATTTCCTTAACACCCTTAGTCAATTTCTGGGGTTCTCTTCTTCACACCTTTGACAAGTGGGATATTAAAATTTCATAACACTATTGGACTTATTCATCAGACCACTAGATTTAAAGTCTTCTTTTCACTTAGTATCTATAAAGACTCGGGAATTTCATGTATATGTTTTTTCATAAATACTTTGGAATATTACGAGTCCGCAGTTTCTGACGGCACCTGATTCCGAGGCCCGGTGGTCCCAGAACCAATTTCAGAAGTTTTGTTAGAGTACGTTCAGTAAACGTACGTGCGGGTTTTTATGACTTTTGAATGGGTGCTTGGAATGGAAATATGAGGGCACCGTTGGATTCACAATGCCAGTTTTTGCTTAATAAGGCTTTCACCTCGACGACAGATGATTGGGTTTGAGAGTTGGTTTTCGGGTTTCACGTGGATTAATAAAATAAAATAAGTAACAAATTATTTTATTTTAGTTGAACTTACACCATGTGGTAATGTTTGTTATGATCTCCACATGGGGCTTAATCCCCCATTTAATGGGGGGGGGGAGAGAAACCTCACAACCCTCTCATTTAATGCTGTGTGTCAACCTAAAATTAATTGCTATCAATTAATGTTATGTGTCAAAGTGAAATTAAATGCAGTGTGTCAACATAAAATTAAAGCTATAAATTAATTTTATGTGTCAACAAAAATGTTGTTGTTTCCAATTAATTTTATGCACCAATGCTTTTAATTCGCTTGACCCCCTTTATTTTTTTAACTGCATCATTTGAATTTAGGATGGTTCCTAATAAATGAAATACCATAAATTCCATGATGGTTACAATCCTCTACCACTCTCCTATTTATAGGGATATTGGGAGGAGGATTTGGGACGGCTTCACCAAGCGACAAAGCGCAGGTAAAGTGACGCGATGCCCAACTTATGGAGAATTATGCTTCCTCTGACGAAGAACGCGAAGACTTCGACGAAGACAAATTCTTCCTCGGAACCCCCCTTCCGAAGTGGGATCTCTTCGATGACCCTTCTTCCTCTTCACCATCAACGAATCAATGCACAAGCTCGGAAGTGGAAGCACATGACAAACGGTGACAACATAATCTTCCCCCGTGAAGAACCAACTCCCGTCAATTTAAAAGGTAGGGGTTTTTTATGTTCATTAAGTGAATAATTTGTACCCCATTCCCCATTGAATTACTTAGAATATCATCGGACATCTGCTACTGCATAACCTGGAGGGCGTGGCCCGTACGTACATGGCCCGACGACCCTCCTTCGATGCTTATTCTTTTTCGATGGAGATGATGACAGAAGGTGTGGAAGCGATTGGAGAAAGCAGCGGCCATATACCGGCCACGTCGAGAGGAACCGCGGGCCGCATCGGCAGGCCGCTCGGCAGATGCAGAACCGATCATCCGTAGCCGGCTGGGCTGGTGAAACCGCGGTGCCCCATGGCGCCACCGTGCGGAGAACTGCGACCTGCGCTCCGTGGGCCGCTTCAACAAGCGAACCGACCGGCTCATAAGACGAATGGGTTGGAGAAGGCCACGACACCCGCATGTGCCGCACGAGAGGAGAGCGGCCTGCACGGGTCCATCGTGCCGGGAATACCGGCCGACTTCGGCTGGTCGAACCGGAGGGCGGCGCCGCCGGTTCAGGAATATGGGCCCCCATCCCATCCCGCTCTACATCACACGACCATCTAGCCGAGCCATGACCAACAATTGGTCGGGCCGCGCCCAGCCTGGCCAGGCCATGCCAGCTGGCCGAGCAGCTCCAGCCGCGGGCTGGGCCGGGCCAATGAGCAGTCGGGCCGGGCCGCTCCCCGCCAGGCCGGGCCACATGCCATGGGCCGGACCATGCCCCACTAGCCCGGGCCATGCATTAACAGGCCAGGCTGACCCCTTAACTAGGTCAGACCCGCTGATCCAGGACGGGCCAACCCGCAAGCCCACCGGGCTTGACGGGTCGACCCCGTTCCGCTTAAATGCGAATTACATTAAGAATGCGCGTCTGATCCATGCGCTGTCTGCGAAACTAGGACCCTTAGGATGAGGTGGTACTTTTTAGATACTATAAGTGAGTTTTGAATATCTTTGTAAAATGTCCGGGTTTGGAAAGAGCGTAATTCTAACTGGGCCCCTGGAACAGAAAATCTAATAACTCTCAGAACAAGCATCTGTTTGATGCACCGTCTATTGCGTTGGGTTCCTTTTGATGTGGCAGAACCTCGGGATACATAAACTCTAGAATTCGTGACAGTTTATGTATCGAACCCTTTTCTTGAGGATCAGACCCTACCAGAATCAAGCGTGCTTTGTGTGGGAACCCTAGAGCTGGCTGTGACTGTGTCGACTACTGTACTAGAATCATCAGTGGGTTTGACAGCGAATACTGTTGTACTGGAATCCTCTGTGGGTTCGACAGCGATGGCTACCATATTGGAATCCTCCATGGGTTCGACATCGAGGAATATTGTTCTTGTATCATGTGTGGCTTCAGTAGTATTGACATCTGTACTTGTATCCTGTGTGGGTTTGGCAGAGTAGCTGGTCTTGTATCCTGTTTGGGTCCGATAGCTTAGCTGGTCTTGTATCCTTTGTGGGTCTGATAGCTTAGATGAATCAGTGACTACATCTGATCATCTCTATCTCTATTTGAAATAAGTATACATGTGTGAGATGAGTCTTGACTTTCAATCATTATCATTGATGTGATTGACTTGCTTTCCTGTGTGGACTGGGTTGTGCTTGGGCTCGAGAGTTGGAGTAGAACTATGATTGATAACTTAGGTATATGTATGGGAATATGCCTATGTTGGTATGGTTGATACTTCATGGTTGTATCTTTCTTCTGTGGTTTATCCTTCATGGATTTTGAGAGACCTTTGGGGGTCTAGGGATCCCTACTGAGTATCATATACTCACCCCTGCACGGGCTTTACCCGCACTACGTTGTGTTGGATGCAGACAATGGACAACACTGATCGAGGTGGATATTTGAGGAAATGGATGGTACTCGGAGGTGGAACACTTGGCGAGATATACATAGAGCAGAAGGACGGACCCGAGGTGCTGAGGAGACCATCTATACCCACCCTTTTGGTGGGATACCCGGAGGATGACTCAGTGGTTGCTGTTTTACTTTACTGTAGTTTTAGTAGTTTTTCAGTTGTACTATACTTTATAGTTGGGTTTTTATACTGGCCCATTTACTTTTCCTCACTTACATTTGTATCTAGTATTACATAGTGCATACTTCTGTAGCATACTCTGTTGTGTTTGTTTACTTTTATAAAGGAAATGCCTTCCCTTTTTATCGGAATTTACGCCTTTCGTGCTAGTCGCTATCCCCTGGCCTATGGAAGGAGGGAATGTGGTAGTCACGAAACAGGCCCCAAGGACGGGTACTGACATTTTCCCCCTAATACCCCTGAGATTCATAGATCTCTATTTTGAAATTGAGGGTACATCAGACAACATCCTCATAACTATCAATGTCACAAATTGATAAGGATTTTTGTACACCAGGATTTATCCCACCAAAGAAGAGATCAACCATGCATTTCATGGTAATGACAAACTAGAGTCATATCGTTCAATACTGTTGACATTTTCCTCATACGCCCAAACAGATTCATCATCCATTTGATTCAGTGTAAGGAGATCTATTTCTGTCTTATGATAGATGGTGTGGTGAAAATATTTATCAAGATTTTTTTTTGGAATTTCTTCCACTCCATTACTTTTATATATTCCTTTGGTTTCATATTTTTGATCAATTTCTACCACTAATCAGCTTCACCCTTCATTTTATATACAAATAGAAGAACTGTATCTTGTTCAGAACATTGAAGGATGTATAAGATCTTTTCAATGGAATTAATCAATTTCTCTATGATTAATGGATGATATGATCAATTGAATTTTGGATACCATTATCACATGAATCTTTTGACTGCATTTTTCTATATCTGGGGGGGGTTGAGAACTACTATTAGTGTAGGTTTGTATTTATAAATTTAGTTAACTGAAAGTGTGTCATGATAAAGTATGTGATTCCCACTCCCATTGGGTTGGGCATCTCATTGGGAAAATCCTCACACTACCATTCACATCAGTTGTTATCATGATTCCTCCTATTTATGGCCATTGGATAGAATAAATTGGAAATTAGGGATGATTATCTTAAACATTTAAACATATATAGTGGAATTCAATGACATTAAAGGGATAAATTATAACGTACATTTATCTACTTAAATTATGTGTTTCTAAGATCCAATATACGTTATCCATGAACTAATTCCTAAAATATAGGCATTTATTCCATTGATAATATTTTGTAATGATATTATGAGTTTACCAAATAAGATCCATGAAAGTGTCAATCTAGGTGAAAAATATAGTCCATTTCATGTACTTAGTTACCCCGAGTTAGGCTCGGAACACCTGGTCAGAGTTGTTACTTCTAGGAACATCTATTCCAGAACCACCTCTAATTTTTGTATCCATACATGAATGTATTTTCTTGATAAACCACTTACTCAATAATTGGAAAAATTTGGGGATTTTTTCTTACAGTTAGTTTAATACCTATGGGTTTTCACTTGGGTTTTCTAATCCTAATCACAAAAATAAATAAACCTCCCATTGATACCAATTATAAAAACCCTACCCCTTATATCATAATTGAACATGATTTGTTATATATATTCAAACTTAATACATTTGAGAAGATATATAGGTATAGAATCTTTGTGAAATTAGGTACATTACATAACAACATAAAACATGAAAAGAAACATCATTATTGATTTTTTTTACATGACCAAAAAATTACTTCGGACTTAACACCATATGGGATAACCTGGGGACATAAAAAAAATGGGTGAGCTATAAAGCCTAGTAAGGGAATAAAAATGGTATAACATGAGGAATAAAATACATGTTAGAAAATAGTAATATCAATGGAACATAAAAGGAACATGAATAATAATACAGGATATATCATGATAATCATAACATGGGTAATGTTGCAACAACATACAACATGATATTTGCATGGGTTAAGGATCATTAGACATGGAGGAGAATGAGTCAAAGCTTATTGTAAATGAATAATCCTGAGTAAAAGATCATTTCAGACAAAGTATCATGAGTCAAATCTCATTGCACATGACGTATCATGACACTTAAAATTACCAAATGCATTGGAGTGTTATGGGGGCACACCATTCATAATCATTTAATTTTCATGTTTAAGTGTGCAACATAGATCACACAACATGGATTCATTATTCATCATATTTTATTCCATGATAATGAAAATTTTGAATACATACAAATATATTGACAATTATGAAGTAAATGAGGATAAAGGTGAATACCCTTGATAGATAAATGGTTATGGTATTCACTACATAATGATTTTGTCATGGAAAATCGAAATGCAATTTCGGCAACATAATGGTGTGACATAGAAATTCATAAATTGGGTTGATGAGAGAGAAATGGGTATCTCATAATTTATATATGAAATGGAATGTAATAGGGACATGGAAGGACATTTCCACAGTATAACTAACTGTAAATAGAAGACATAACATAATAAAGAGTCTTGAAGTAAGACGAGAATGTGTACATAAATGATAATCAGGGTGATTAATGAGAGATAAAGGAAGATCCTATAATTTATACATTAAATATATATTATGTTAATAATGGAAGATAATATCCCAATATATGAAAATTTAATTTAAAAAGAATAATATAAAATAATTACTTGAATGGAAATGACAAGATACTTACAGAATTTCGACACAGTAACGACTCGGGTAAGGGTCTAAATAAGGGGGGATAAATGATCCCTCATAAAAATAACATCAATTTTACAGTAATTTAATGATTAAAAATTAATTTCAATACAAGTAATTGAAACTAAAATAACTAATCTCAAAGATGGTACTCGAATTCAATGGTGAGGAGAGAAATCCCCTTACTTGGATGTGTGACTCAAAAAGATTTTGAGAGGATTCATGGTAGATTAGGGGTTACTTGGGAGGACTATAGGTATTAGAGAGAAGAGTGAGGTCGAGGTTCAAGTAGTTATAGTGGAGAGAAATGAGATCTTTGGTAGGTTTATATAGGAGTAGATGGGGATTTATTAGTCATTTTAGCTTAGGATACAACAAAATAACTTATTCAAAACCACAAAAAAATTAATGGGTTTTTACCATGGTTTATTACAAAGGATATTTTTTAAATTATTTTACAAGGCCATGTGCCGAATATATTAAAATATCTTCCATGTTTGTGGAGGTGAGTCATACTTTCGATGAAATGAATTTAAAATCCTAAAATATGTTATATGTATCAGAGGATTCACAATGGATTAAAAAAAATAAACTTAAAAACAAATAATTTTAAATATAAGAAATATATTTCACTGAAGATCCATTTTATTTGATTTATTACTTCATTATTAAGCCATTATGATTCCATAAAACACACAGTATATTTATACAATATTTACTTTTAACAAAATAATTCGACTAGCTTAGAAAATTATAAAACATTTACCTTTGAATAATTTATATTTATTTAATCCAAAAAATAATATTTACTTTATATAAATAATTTTATAAATAGTTGAAATTTCACTTTTAAAATAAAGATGATATTTTTTGGAAATTGAAGGGTTTTGACAGTAACAGTTTTCAAGCAAAAATAAAAATTACCTTTAACTTTATAAAAATTATATGATCATTTATATGTAAAAATGACTTAATAATAATATTTTATTAAAATATTATTTACTTCAAAAATCCATTAATTCATAAAAATATATTTATTAATTGAATTTGAATGTTAACAAAAAATACTATTTGTGCTTTAAAAATCATTTACAATGTAACAATAAAAGAAAATACATTCAATATTATTTACAAAAAAATGTATATATTCTTATTGATAGGGTCTTGAAACATGTAACATTATTACACCATCATATTCCCTAAGATTAAGGTGTGTGATGGTGGGGATTTCATGCAACTGTTCCGTGAACAAGGTTTCTGTCGTGATCTCAATGTGCTTGAACTTATCTGATAAATGGTTTCACTCATGATTACTTTTATAGATGTCAACTTGGGATTGGTAAATGGAAAAGTCTATAAATTATATATCCCTCATAATCATTGATAAATAGGATTTATAAGGTACAATACTGCTGGATGATCCCATCAGTTCCATTTTCTGTGTCAAAAGGATTTGTTAAAACTCTATATTTATACTAGTCATGTGACGACTGTTCAATAGCTATATTATCATTTGTATGTTTAAATCCAATTGGATAAAATAAAACATAAGAAGTTCATGTGTTTTATATATGCATAAAATCAAAAAATTGTGATTTTATTCATAATAGTTTGAGTCCTTATATGTTTTCCTTTTGTTGGGATTTCTTTTTTCAATAGAAGTATTTTTTTTTGGAAAATTATAAACGTTATTATTGTGAGGTGGTGGGTTTTTCATTCTATGAATTGTTTCTCATAGATTTTTTATATCATTAGAACTATTGATTTGTTCTGAATTGGGAGATCAATGTTCAACTAGAGTCATAATATGGTGGGGAGGCCAATTTAGAAGGAGCTCATGGTGAACATGGACACTTAGCTTTCTTTATGGAGAAATTATTTTTTACCACCTAGCCTGACCCCAATCATATTAGTTTGGTTGTCTAGGAATGAATATTATGTGACATATGCTATTAGAGATCACAAATATTCAATGATGATATTATTTGGTATTTTTTATGTTAGGGGTCAGGGTGTTCCTTGTTTTTAGGTTGTGTTTAGAGATACGAGAGTCCTTATCTTTCCATTATTTCATTTAATGGTTCGAGTTCCTTATTCATTATAGTTTCTTCGTTAAATTTTGGTTTTATTTACAATGTTAATCTCTTAGACTATATCAATATTTTCATGTTTTTATTTTTATGGTAAAGTGAGAGTTGGTTCATAGTCTTAGGTTTTTGAGAGTCTCATATCATGTGCTAGCCTATCCTTGCATTTTTCATGATCAACAGAATAATTATGGAATTTCTAGATAAAAAATGTGTCATTGTGGGGATAATTTCCACCCCCAAACCAACACTATTTTGTTTTTTATCTATTTTTGAGTATCAATTTATTTATTTTTCCTCTCAGGTGGTTTTCTCTAAAAAATGTTTTTTATTGGAAAGAAAACCATGCCACATGGTTAAGGTGAATTATTTTAAAAACCATGTGGAAAAAATGTGATATATAATTTAATTTAATAGATACAATGACATAGTTGGTTCATGGTTTTCTAAAATGTGTGGCTTTCCTGTGCATGGCCATCTAGAGGACCAATAGAGGGTTCTCAGCTGGAAAACTATTCTTGAAACCATGTTATCTAACCATGTGCCATGTCTAGATTTCAAAAAAATGGAAATCACTTTTTTACCTTACAAAAATAAATCCCGGAAGGTGTGTACCCTCCTTCACCTATTCATGTTGGGATAAAATAGGCATAGAGAGATCCCTATCCATGCGCTTCTCCATCTCCTTCTTCCCCAGTTATTGGTCAATTCTCATCACAATTTCTCATGCGATCATCCCATGTTAGATTCTCATTTTTGTCATCTTCCTTATTATTTACTTTTTTTGTTTTGTTTCTATCATTTGTGGTGTATGTTCCACGGATGAACCCTTACCTAATTGTGGTGTTTGTTTTGGGAAATTCATGGTTCTAAGGGTACATGAGGACTGAGTTGAAGCCCTTTCTAGCTGTAATTGTCAAGGGTGAAATATTCACCACCAAATACAGGTAGAGTTTCATCCATTTTACTTTGTATCCCAATTTTCAATTAGGGATTTTGTGAAATTTAAGTTTTTGATATTTTTTAGTGCTCTTTGGACCTTCCCAAGGTAGTTTTCTTCCACCGTTGGTGAACACGACACCATTTGAGGTAGGTCACCCTATATCCATGAATTTAAGTATAAAATTATAATTTCACGGGGTTTTTCTTTATATTATGATATAGAAAAATTATATAAAATGTTTGTGATAAATAAAAGTGGAATCTTTCATCTTTTACATGTTTTTTTATTTTTCCATGAGTTTTGTCTAATGGAATGTGGTTATAAAACATTTTTTAATGTAATAAGAACACCATGTTTTTGGTTTATCATTCAAAATGTTTTATTCACAAAATATTGAGATATCAAGAATTGTTTTTCCATTTGTCCAGTTTCCATTAATTTAAAATAGAATTTTTTGGTTTCCTCTTGGTTTTATAATTGGTTTCTAATCCCTTCAGTGTATCCCGTTTGACTTATCAATATACACAAATATAGGTAAATATATAGGTTAAATAATTTTATATATTCACTCATTATTATAAGAACTAGTAAATTTGGTCAAGTGGTTCATATATATATAAAATTTGTATATGTGTTTATGTGTGATGAAATTTTTTGGAATGTGATGCTTATAGTATAAAAACTGGTTTTCTAAACAGTCAAAGTCAATTTCTAAATGCATAATGCCCAATTATCACTACTAAATATTTTAGAAAAAAATAAAGTGCACTCCAGTGGAATCCCAGACTTCTAAATTGTTTTTAAACTAGTATTTGTTGTTTTTGTCATGTTAGAATGATTTTTAAGAAAGGGAGATTCAAATTAATGGTGAAGGGATGTTATGTTTTCATATATTATTTATTTAAATTTGTTGTGTAACTGAGATTTTTTTTATGAACCCCCATATAAAATATGGTTATGGGAATGGTACATAGAAATCCTTAGTACCTAGGTGGTAATGCTAATACTAGTATCTAGGAAAGATGATGGGGCCTCAGCCTGGTCTCATGTGCAGGATTATGATGCAACAAAAATTAAAAGATGTTACATGGAATACTACCATTGAAACTTTGGTTCCCCCAAATGACTCATGCATGATTACAAATTATTTAATCTTTTATCACCAAAATAAAATGTTTCTATAATACCCAAATCCTTGATACATACGAGTTTCCCATGGTTATTTTTATCATTTACATAGGTTTTCCAAAATACTATTTTGTAATTATCCTTTTCTTAGTTTCCTTTTCCTTCCGAAAATGATAAAAAAATGTTTACATCCCTATACTTTTTTCACCAAATGATATTTCATTTCCTATTATGATTTCTCACTACGACTCTTACTTTATAAAATCATTCCTTCTTATAAAATAATGGTTGAAATCATTCCAAAGTGGGTTTTACCTGATTTCCAGGAACTTATGCCAACCCATGGGGATTAGGAATTCCTTTCTTCCATTGTTGTGAACCAGGATGGGAATCCGATAGAGAGACAACTCGGGTTGATTTTTCATAGGTTGTCCTATCACATTAGTCCATGTAGAACATGAATATAGGACTCTATATAAGTCCCTATGGCTGATGTTTAAAAAAACCATGGCAGTATGATTCCCTACATCCACAGTTCTACTAGTTTTGGCTTAAAAAATGTTGTCGTAGTTCAATTTTCTTATAGTGATTTTTTTATAATTTATCTATCATAATATAATTTCCATATTGATTTTTTTTATAAATAAACATTTTTTTTATATATCACAATATCTCTCCTTATATTATCCATGATCTCTTACACTCAAGATGGAGAATGACTGACCTGAGCCTTGGCCTTGGGGAGGGTTTTTGTCCTGATATGAGGTTTACCTAAAATTTCTAGACACGTTTTTAGTAAGACATGAATAAGAAGTATAAAATTAAAAATAAATATCATACTCATATAAATGGATATATTTAGAGGACCATTAAAACCCCATAAAAGATATTCATATCTTATTATATAGATTTCAATGATATTTTGGATCAACACCATCCTCTAGTTTATTTTTCTGACAATAATATCATTCAATCGAGAATTCAAATGCATCCTTATAAATACCTATATTTTTAAAAAGTATAGAATACCAATTCATTGTTAATAAGTTAATAAATAAATATATTGGGAACTATGAAATCTAAGGAAATGTAAAATAAGTTTATATCCATTCAGCAGCACATCAGGGAAGCTTAGAGCCATTATAGTGTTATGATGAACATTTTCACTGAAATATAGAATTTTATGTTGGTGAAAAGGTATTCCTATGATTATCTCCTTAGAATAAATTTATGAGATTTTTAAATTAGGTAAATTTTGTCCCCATATATATGATCCCCTCTGAAATTCTTGATCACACTAGGCTTGTTTCTTATGGCTTGAAGCTTCTAAAAAATCTCTCCCAAGTTTGATATGTGTTCTTTCTATCACTTTAATGTAAGTATATACCAAATATGTTAGATGTATTTAAATTATAGTGTTTAAAACATGGGCATGATATTTCTTATGAGGAATAAAATTTTGACATTTAGGATCAAATAATGAAAGTATATAAAAAAATTTCTTGTCACCTGGTTAATATTTTTTGGTGAAATCATAAAATTGAGGATGGAATGTGGGAACCCAAGGATGTGATGAGATTGAAGTATCATCATTTACTTGTATCAATGTAACATAATTTAAAGGGATAAATTATTATAAGGAGAGTGTAATTTAACACCGTCATATTTTGGAATATATTTTTATTTTTTTTCTAGTTTTTTGATATATTTATTTACAAACAACACAGAATATAAAAAATTGATCAAAATATTATATTATGTAATAAATAGAAATTGTATTGGAGTATCTGAATGAGACTAAGAAAAATTATAAAATACATGAATAAAATAATTCTTTAAAACAATTATATTGAAAGTTTTCATAAAAAATGAGTACTGAACTTGAAATGTTTATAATAAAATGATTTAGTGTTAAAGTATCTATTTTAGACAATTTATTTTTTTTAATATTATAAACCATGATAACTAATGAACATTGATGTTGATGAAATATATATATTTAATGAATGAATGATTATAATTTTTGAAAGGTTATGTATTATTTGACTTTATTTTGTTCTATCTATAGAAAAAATATAAACATTACCTATGCATACATACCAACTTCCTTGTCCATTTTAACATCATCACTTTATATGATGGATGAGATGTTTCAAGTTATTAATTTTTCATTTTTTCATTCTTTTCTATAATATGGGATGTTTATATGTTGCTTTTAAGTGTCTAAGGGTCTATGTTTTTAATGTGGGAGATTTAAAGAACGGATCAACCTTAGGGTGAATGGAAAATAGACCCCGACTCATTGGCAGGGTTCTAGTAATCCCAATAGAATAAAAATACCCCACAATCTAGCAATTGGAATTCCATCAGATCTCATGTTGCATTGAAAAAACATAGGTTATTATATAGGCACACCGTCTATCCATTGGTGCCACTAAATCATTGATCAATCCCACTGGGTAGCTGATGTGTCCTACCCAAGAGCACAATTAATGCACCTCTTGGGATTTTAATGTAACTAATATTTTAATCCATTTAACAACAAATTTTTATCCTTAATGAAATATTATTAATTTTTAATCCTATTGAATCTCCGATCTTCCATTATTATCCCCATTCCTCTCCATGCTTTGATCGATCCAGAGATGCTCAAACAATGATATTTTATATGATATATTCCAAATGATTCCTTATCTTTAATAGATGAGCATGGATCTATAATCGAACTATGTGGTTCATGAAAATCCAATGATAAATTATTCCTATATTTATTTAATAGTGGTAGATCTAGTGAGTTTACATCATTCTTTGATCAAATCAAGATCAACCAAAATATAAGAGTGTTCTATGGGTCTGTGTTATTGAGTCATCTTCCTAGATCACTTCCTAATGGTGAAATGATTATGGGACCTTAATCGTTTAATGAATCATTGTTAGGTTGGTGGTGGTATTGACATGTCAATGAAACACCATTGACCCGAGCTAGAACTCTTAACAAATGTGGATGTTTCCGAGTAATATTTCATACCACAGTCTCCAAAAGATCATGTTTTTCATAAATTTCATCTTTAATATATTTTCCGTTGACGGATTGATGATTGATCAATGTTCATTTTATATACCCAAGGTTATGTTCTATAATTAATGAAGAATTGACAATCTGTTCTTCAATTAGTAATGGATCTGGTGAATTTACATCACATCCTTAGACATATCTCAGTATTTAATCCACTGAAGGACACCATAAGGTATGTGACTCTAGAATCAAATTCATGAATTGTAATTATATAGAGTCTCCATTATGAACTTATTTATTGATAAACTGATACCCACAATATGAATCTCCTAGCATGTCATCTTGTTCTCTGTTTGTGTGTGGCATGTTTAGTATTCAGTCCTTGATGAACCTTGGAGTTCTTCATAAACAATTATTTGGTAGGAACTTACTTATCATTTGAGGCCCTTGTATACTATTGTTTCCTTGATACATGTTGTGATGGAATGACATGATGTTCTTGATTGATGGTGGTTGTTTTTGGGTGTTTGTGTTTTGATGATACCCCTATATAATCCCTGTGTGCATGAGTATTACTTGAGTATCCTGTTATCATGCCTGATGTATATCATATGTTTTTGTAGGTTTTCTACTATATATTAATGATGATGTGCTACTCTTGTCATATTATTCTCTTCACTATTATGTGTATCACTATTCCATTTGAGGTTATTCATGGTATTTGTGATAGGTGACCATCATGGAATTATTGTCCTATAGTGGGGGAGTGTGTATGAAGTGTGATGATAATGATTTTGGACCCACATAAAAGGAAGGATAATGATATCCTTGGTACCCAGATGAAACTTCATGGATTGAGGATACTAATGAATATGCAAGAACATGATTCCATAATTATATAGAGTAGCATGTCCACTTGATTTCTTAAGCATTATGAGTAAACTTTCTCCATCCCTATGGATAATTCTTGATTGTTTTGAATTTCTTGAACATATTTTAGGTAAGGATCCATAAACGGTATGACTCGAGTTTGTGGTGGCTTGGTTAGCGTGCATGTTCTCAGTATTTTATTATTATATTTCTTTTTCATTTATTTTTATCATACAATACATATGTTTTTACTGTCACCAATTGGTTATGGATTCATTATTTGTATCCTACTTAATTTTATTACTCGAATCCTATAAGAAAGTTTCAATGTGTGTGTGGACTTCATGTATAGGGATCCATGAAAGGTAAATGGTTTTTATTACTCACGCCCAATTTTTTCTATGACATGTATTCCATTTCATATTATTTTTTCCTAATATATATATTTTTTGTTACTAAATTCTATTTATTATTAGTTTTTAATGTAAATGATACTGAAGATATAGTTTCCCCACTAACAACCTTTAAACACTTTATTCTATTCATCATCCTCTTGCATCTGGGGAGGTGAACATGAGGACATGTGACTCTCTCACATAGACATAAGAGTTTGGGACAAGGAATTAGAAAATGTTATAAGAATTTTTTTTATTATTTTCTTTTGGAATATCCTAGGACATTATATAAAGAAGATATCTATGTGGGACTCGAGTTGTGGAGTCCCAAGTCCCTCTATATCTAATGTGTAACAAACCTCTGAGTTACAATTGACAATATTTATGCTACATTTTTAAGGTATCTAGGTGCATTCATATGCCTTCTGAGTAGGTATGTATGATCATATTCCAAATATATATACCTATTTCTGCTACATACTATTTATCTAATTTTATGACATTATTTTTATTTTTTTGGGATAATCCTATATTCTTTGAAAATTTTATGTCATATTCTGAGTAGGACATATCATAACAACTTTTTTTTTCTAAATCATCCATTAATGATTAAAAATATTTAACCCTAAAGGAGACTGATGGGACCACCGATTAATGTGGGATTGGATTCTCCCCATAAGTAAGATTCCCCTATTCCCTACCTCTTGTACAGGTGGGTGAAATTAAGAATGCTCCAAAACCTTCTATAATGGTCCAAGACCTGAGACCACCTTATCCTATAGTCCTTACTCTTATACCTACCCATAGTGGAGGGGAACCGAGGTCAATGGTCAACTATGTTAGATACTTTAAGATCTAGCATCCACTAGAATTTTAGGGAACTGGAAGGAATCAAGATGCAGAGGACTAGATAGAAATCATCAAGGGTGTATTTGACCTCATTGAGAAAGATATGGATATAGTGGTAAAGCTAAAAAAATAATCCTATAGGGACCCTCCAAGAGGTGGTAGGTGGTGAAGGGATATGGTAGAATACATGTGTGTATCACCAAAGAAGATTTCAAGGGCCTATTAATTTTGGAATTATTTATAGATGTTTTGAATTTAGACTGAGAAAAGGTGTTCATGGATCTATAGTTGGGCTCCATAACAGTATCTTCAAAATCCACCAATCGCACTGAGCTGCACTATTTTTTCCCTCTATTGGATGAGAATGAGGCATAGAAGGCTAGGATGTTTGAGACCAGTCTTCATCCTCACATTAGATTAAATGTTATGCCCATTGGCTTAGCAAACCACCCATAGGTTATTTTAATGCACTTAAATATTGATAGGGTTCTAGAAGATGATTGAGTAGTTGGTCTTCTTCCACACTTCAGTGTTCAAGAAGGTAGAACTTTTACTGGATATATGAGTGTGACATCTATTAACCAAAGGAGGAAGATCCATGGCATGATGTAGGGTAGTAGTAAGTAAGAGGAATGAATTATGGAATTTTAATCTTCATTACAATGTATTCCATAGTGATTCAATTATAGGACATTTGGGAATTATTACAAGTTATTTATAGAATCCAAGACCCCATGTCGAGTTTCTATTAAGGTGGGACATCTCTAGATATTTTTATATAAGTATTAGAGGCCATGGTTCCACAAGGTTGGAGGATATAACTGATCTAAAATCCAGATATCTAGACATGGTACTCACCAGTAGGCTTAAATGATGATGACTTAGATTTGTCATGTGTCATAGGGAAAGAGTTGTGGAGAAGAGGTAGGACTTGTTTATGTAGTGCATTATACTAAAATAGATTTTGGTGAGGCATATTTTCATGTTTGAGGTACGTTCATATTTTTATCCTTGCTAGTGCTTCTCATTGAATACTTCCTTGATTGAATTACTGGTCTTATTTTATTCTTACTTACATTCCCCCGATACATCTTTGGAAATAGAAGTCTACCATATTCTGTAATTCCTAGAGTGTATTAGATTAATCTATACTTATATAACCCTATGGGACTTCATGATTTTCAATATGGTTAAATTTTATGTAAATATTAGAAAGGAATAGATGACTAAATTTTGATCACACATTGAATGCTATCGGATATGGGTATCATTTAATTCACTAAAGGGAGATATGTGGTATCCCCATAATTTCTTATTTTAGGATGATCAGTGGAATCCCCATAATTTCTTACTGTACTTGTGGATCTCTATCAGAACATATTTTATGATGAATTCCCAGGGATTAAACTTAATAAGAGAGTCTAACTTATGATATAGATCATGCGGGGTGTGTAAACAATTTTGATACCAACTTATTTTATGACACCAACAAAGTTGAAGGAACTCAAGATGGAGCTCTAAGACATAGAGAATAATGGATTTATCAGTCTGATTATTTCATCTTCTTGTGTACCATTTTTTTAATAAGAAAGAGGATGGTAGTCTTTGACTCTACATATATTAATAGAATTTTAATCAGGTGATGGTTAAGAATAGATATCCATTTACTAGGATCTATGATCATTTGTTTAATTACGGGGAGGTAGATGGTTCTAATGTATTTATCTTCAATCATGAAATCCCCAGTTGTAGGTTAGAGTTGATGAAATATTGATGATGTTATTTTAGAGAAGATATAGTCTACATTATTACTTTGTGATGCTATTTGTATTTAAAAATTACTCACTAGTTTTCATGGTCCTCGTGAATAAGATCTTCCACCCATATCTATAATCATTAATTTTGGTGTTCATTGACAACATCCTCATCTACTCATAGACCCAAAATTATATTCCATACATCTAAAGATAGTACTAAGTACACATTGAGAACATCAAATTTATTTGGGGGATTTTGAAGTATAAATTGTTTGATTCACAATTTTATTTTAATGGGTATCATGGTGTCTACGATTGTTATATATGTGAATCCAATGAAAGTGGGAGTTGTGATGTCCAAGAGACATCCTCTGAATGTTTTTTTTGATATTAAGATATTTCTTTGTTTATCATGATAGTATCTATGATACACACTAGAATTATACTTTTTTATTAGAATATATAATTGCATTGATGACTAAGGGAGTTATGTTAGAGTGGTCAGACTTGTGTGAAGGGTCATTTATTAATCTAATTAGGCAGCTGACTACTGCTCAAGTATATATAATTCCTAAGCCATTGATTATTCAGGATATACACTACGATTCCTGAAACCTTATTTTGGGTGAATAACTGATGAAATTGGATAATTTAGTAGATTATGATTCATGCAAGTCATAACCCCATGAGTGGAAATAACCTACTCACAATGTGAAGCTAGCTGTCGTGGTCCATGATTTTATTTTCTAGGGACACTATCTCTTTGGTGAGAGGTTTTTGGCCTTCATGGACCACATGACCATTCACTATATATTTACAATGCAGGACCCGAACATGTGGTAAAGGAACTAGGTATTGTATTTACATATATATGTCTTTAATATGGATTATGTACCACGTAAAGGTAACATCACTGCAAATTATCTTATCTATAAAATAATGGTAGATTAGGGGATTGGTGAATGACATTTAGATGAGAAGTGATACCTCATGATCTTGTTCGATGGATAGAGGTTGGATGATTATGAGGACTAGTGATCAATGATGTTTTCCCAATTTATGGTAAAATATTCCTGGTAGACTGGGTAAAAGTTTTATAGGATAATAAATAGGAGTTTGATGTGATGTGGTACCTCTAAGCGGGAGGTTACTCAATACCCACATGTTCATTTGAAAATGAAAACGTGATCCTTGTACAAGGGAGGGTTGTAGTCCCTTCATCCCTATGCGAGTTTGTGATGTGATTATTTCACACCTCTATGTGGATGGTGCGTCCTTGAGGTAAAATGATATTCCATGACATTATGAGACACTTATGATGTCCAATGATGAAGAGAGACATCCCATGAACTATTTATCAATGCCTTACCTGAAAGAGGAAAAAGGATGAGAAGTATCATCCTCATGGTTTTATCCTGGAACACCAGTGCACATATAGATATCAAAGGACATCATGATGGACTTTTTATTGGGTTACGAAGGACACTAATTAGATTTTACACTGTTCGGGTGATTATCTATAGACTATCAAATTTTGGTCATTTTGTACCAATCCATGAGACTCACCCAATAGATGAGTTGGGAATGCTATATATCATTGAGATTGTATGATTACATGGTGTTCCATTGAACCAAATATTTGATATATGCACATGTGTTAGGTTGTGGTTTTTTAGGCCTTATAGAAGACCTTAGGGACTCCGCTAGGATTGAGAACATCATACCATCCCTAGAAAGTGGGAACATCCAAGTGAATGATTACCATACAAGAGGATATGCATCAACATACGGACTAGACTTTGGTGGGGATTGGGATGATCACCTAATCTTGGTTGAATTTTTATACAACAATAGTTTCTAGGATTTGGTTCAGACGGAAGCTTAGGAAGATATTTATAGTTGTCCATGTCGTTCACTACTCTGTTGGCATGAGAATAGTGATGTAGTGGTTGTGGTCCCCTAGTAATGTATAGTAGACATCTGAGTGAGTGAATCCACTTCAAAATAGGTTGCAAATTAGGTATATTTGACATAATTCATTTGAAAATGTAGAAGGATACCTTTGGAGTTTTCTATATGTGTTCATGTTTTTTTAGAGTGACTACTCAGTTAAGAAATTGACATTGAGGATGTAAGGGGTGATAGTACCATTATTTGTTGTGACCTTTGTGACTAATAAGAAGTTTCTGAAAAATGGAATATAATTTTGATATTTCTTCTCACTATAGAGGTAAGTATGATATGTTTATTGTGCTTCATCTCCAGTGGTATATTCTAGATCCTACACTTGTCATTGACTATGTGGATATTGAGATAGACCCTGATGCATTTTAATTTCAATTCCCATTGAAAATCATAGACCTGAGTAAGATATTATCTCAAGGGAAGACGATATAGCTAGTCTAAATTCAATGGCACCATGAAAAGATCAAGAAAGATATAGGATCGCGAGATTTCATGAGTTGAAAATATTCTATTTTTCTAATTAAATGACCAGTTATGACCTAATGTGAACAGAATTTGAAGTTATAGGGGTATGAGGGGTGTATGGTGATTTTTCAGGAGAACATAACCTACTCTGGGAGAAATAAATCTCAGTCACACTATTTGTAGAAACCATGGGACCTAAACTGCATAGTTTCACGAAAACGTGGAAGGAAGGAAAGAAGGATTTAAGAGTCATTAGTTTTGAGGAAAACTTGTACAGGGAGGCACACGACTGTATAAAAAATATAGAGTTTTGATAAGTGGTATTTTTCACAGTTTGCTCCGAATAAAGAAAACCGTGCGCACTAACAGTGAGACCCAATATTTTTTAAAAAAAATCCAATTACATTAAAAATTAATAACACATAAACCATATTATATTCATCATATGTTGGATAATGGCTCATTTTGGTAAAACCTATTGAAATCCAAATCATATGATTTGTGTGGTTTCTCCATCTAAACTATGAATCCAGAACTGATCATATCATTGGATTCACACCAGTGAGAACCCCATTAATTTTGTTCCATTCTTAGTTCTTCTTAGTACCAATAGAGTTATTTTTGTGAAAGCTAATATGCCCTATCCCTAGGTTCTTCATCTGTTCTTCATGTTCCTTCTCATCTAGACCGAATCAGAAGCTAATAATATATGAAAACTCAACTATAGACCTACGGTAGGTGGTATATACCATTATAGTGTGGTTTGGTGATTTATATGATTATTTTATGTTGTTCCGCATGACATGATATCTAGAGACACCCCGATAATTAATTGAATAATATAATCAAATGAATTTGAACCTTCTTAGGTATCCCTTGAGTACCTTTGAGATAGTTATAGTTTATTTTCCCATACCAGGCTTTTATGGGGTGTTCTGTTGTGGTTTCATATTCCTAAATCACCCATGGGGTGTGTTTGAGAAAAATTAAATTGGAGAATCACAACTATAAATGAAATGAAATGAATTGATTTATTAGGAGATGTTTTCATCATTTTATATTTTATACATGATTTGAATTGTTTAACTGTTGAAATGTGAATTGTTAAATGAGTGGGTAAAATCATGAAATGACACTGATAATAGAATTGAGTGATGAAATTTTCCATTGGACTCCATGTGTATGCTACACCATGGTTCATTATGGTAGTAGAAGATTCCATGGATGAGATTTACCCTCAGGTCTTGATTTCGTGGGATTCTTTGGGACTTTCTACCCCATGGATTCAGATATATTGATATCGTAGTGAAGATGGCCAATGGGAATGCTCTCAGGAACCCATTATAAGTGTAACCAAGTTTCTATTGAGATTCTCATTGGACTCAATGAGGATTCCTTGGTTCACTATACATTGGATCTGGGCCTATAGAGTCTAAAACTTCTGATTATATAGCTCGTTTGGGGTAAATGATCCATAAATGATTATATGGTGTGGACATGGATTATATGATACAATGAGTGTATGAATTGGCCTTGGTAGTTACTTAGGTTTTCATTACAACTGCCTTGTTGTTGGATCTTGACCATTATTAGGTATGGGATCATGTTTGTCAAGACTGTTTCACTAAATTGTTTTACATATGGGATGTGAACTTGTTTATTTTCTCTTATACATGTGATATATATTGCACACTAATTATCTTATATTGCATAACTGAGAATGTAATAGACACCATGGGTGGTGGCATACGTGGATTTTATCTAATACCCAGTCTTAGGCCGTTGTTGGGTACCTAGATAGTCTATATGGATTAAGGTAGCGATTATGGAAAGTTCGCAAAATTTAGTGCCTGGATTTTTACTATGATTAGGAGCAGGGGAGCACAAGACTGGGATAAGGCTCTTGAATCTATAGAGGAGTTTTCGTTTTGGCCTTTTTTAAAATTTCATACATGTATTGTACTGATGGAAATATTCATTTTTTCGATACTTTTTAGAGACATGACATGTATCATATTCATTTTGAATATGATTCAGTTTCCAACTTTTGTGTATTCATATTAATTTCATGAGTTTATATTTGTTTCTATTCACTATTCACTACAATGGGTTATTGGTTCTGTCTCTGTAGTGTATGATTCTTTTTTTCCATTTTTTTACTTTTTTTCAGCTAATTATCCATTATTATGTTCCCACTATGATAAAATATGGTTATGAGGTCATTATCTCCACTCATACACACCCCAAGATCTCATTATAAGTAGGAATCCTTTGAAATTTGGGGAGATGCGCTTGGGTCCATGAGACCCACCAACTCCGGGAACCAGATAGTGGCACTCGAGTCAGGATGTTACAAAGTGGTATCAAATGAGTTATATTTATTTATTTACTATTTGGAGATAATGAAAATGGGATTATTAAGGAAGTGGAATTTTGTAATGAGCCTTGCCTAGGAGTAGCTAACCCATGTATAAGAAAAAACCAAATTACGTCAAATGGAAATGACTGATATTTGAATTTTGTCTATTACAGTTTATTTGATTCCACCATTAAGTGATGCACTATAATTTTGATGTTATCCTTGATATGATTTAGGATTTTGTTTTATCATTTCCAGATGAGTTGATTATATTCATCTCATGCATAAATTTAGTTAGTTTACATGATTCACATGGAATGAATTAAGCCATGTCGTATGGGGTTCATTTCTAGTTAACACGACTTGGTGATACTTCCCTTGTGTAATATACCTTATATTTGATAAGTGATCTATTCAAGGAATTGAGAAACATGGTTTTTAATTAGAATTACTTCCATAACCTAAGTAGTGTTTTCTTAATTTGGTTATATTATACACCATAAGCAGCTAATTATGTGAAATAGAGAACATTACCTTGACCAAAAATTTGAGTGGGCATTAGGAAGTGTCTTTGGTGATGACATGACTATTTAATTTTACCCATTCCTATATTTTGGAGTAAGTAGAGGGGTGTGACAAACTTATATGATGTTTTTGACCTATCTTATGCTTTTAGCCTTGAACATATGGTTATAGATCATTTATGAGGTGTGTGTTTGGAATTAGAGAGACACTCCACCATGATGAAATCCATTAATATATCATGAGGGAGGCGGAAAACATTTTCTTGAGGTGGTGGGAAATGGGATATCAATGGATCCTCCTATAGTTATATCTCATTAACCAATGGTTTTTCTAGACACAAGTGTTGAGGAATAGTTCCACATGATATTTCTATGATATATGTAGTTGTTTTAGGGAGCACCACATCTTTCCATTCATATGGATGAGCTGATGTGTGTGTTCCAATAACATTATGCTCCCATGTTTTTGGGTAATGGAAGTTAACTAGTTACTGATCTATTTCTTGAGATAACATTGTTGATATTTAAGCATCTGGATGCACCTCATGAGTAGAGTGTGAATCTTATGACTTAAATGATTTAGGAAGAAATAACCAATTGGTCGGATGTTTTGAGAAAGGCCATCAAGCTATGAGATATTATATGGTTGATTTTAAAAATATATTTTATGATTACTTTTACCCCGAGACTCTGATAGTAGAGCGGCCTAGTGGGTTCATTCATCTAGAGTAGGTCATGATGACTATTATCAAATGGAAGAATTTATAGATATGCAGTATTTTGGGATGATATATGTTGTTTTTGAAGTATAGAGGGAGATAAACTTCTTGGAAGGCCTCAGACATACCCTTCCATCCCAGGTAAAAATATTCATTTTTAAGTTGATTACTGATATAGTGAATCGGGTGCTGATTAAATAGTGGAGAGTAAGGGAATATGGGGGCACATAGTAGAGTAGTATGGTCTCTAAGTCATGTGGTTCAGTTTCTAGTGGTAGGAAGTGTTACACCCCAAGACTTTGAAAATAAATTCAACATTGAATGCATGAAACACTGAGTCTATATAGAAAGACGCTTTGTTATAACGTAGCCAGTAAACATAATTTCACCACCTCTACGTTTTGAATTTCAAAAAAACTGACATACACGGTTGCATTAAGTAAGATATTTAGAGTCTGATAAGATCAAAAAAAATTAGGTGAATAGTAACATGATCCTTATGAGTAGTAACATACCCTTATGAATAGTAATATGAACCTTATGAATAGTAACCACAAAAATAAAATTATAAAAAAATTAGATGGCTTATAAATGAAATAGATTATTTTAGAAATTAATAGTTATGTGTTGGTATTTTTTTAATAATAAATATTTAATCACCATTTTAGATTAAAAAATTAATAATTTTTTTTTCATAAAAATTATTCTTAATAATTAATTTGTTTTACTATGATTTTAGGTTAATTTAATGAGACCTCAATTAATTTTTAAATGTATTATAAAATCAGTTATAAATTTGAAATCTGTATTTTTCTTGTAAAAAATGACATTTTTAAAAAATTAAATTTCTCTTAGTAAGAAAATTATTTTGATATAATGGAGTACAATTTTTAATTCTACACATCGAAAAAAATTTATGGGAATCTTTTTTTATTTTTCTGAAATACTTGAATATTTGGTGAATAGTTAAATTTAATAATTTACAAAATATGCTAAATTAGAGAATTTTTGAATCATGCTTGAGTCTTGGATAATGTAAATGACCATTGGTTCAAAATCACAAGAATTTATTACTGGTTTTGGTCACAATAAGCAACACTACTGGTTGTCCATAGCAAAATAATAAAATAATGAGCAAAATAATGGGGATACCCTCCTCTCCTCCACTATAACCCCACTCACTCCCTCTTCTCTTCACACATATCAAGCCTTTTGGCTTGCCTATATTCTACCCAAATATACTTCTAATATCATACCCCATGTCCAGAATCCATTGGCCTTAGAAAAAGGACAAAATCTATCCCCTAAATAGGCTGTCAAGGAATATTATTTCAAATGTTAAAATCCATTTTTCATTTCTTTTATTTCAAGTTCTTTTCTTTTCTTTCTCTTTACTCACATAATTTTATCCAAATGTTATGATGAATCTCGTAACATACATGTAATGCAATTTTGTTATGATAAAGGAAAAATTCATTATCATATCTCATTTACCCTTCTTTTATAATAGAAATGAAAAAACCATCTAAGATGTGTTAATTTATCACATTCATGGACGGTGGGTATTCAATTTCTATTAGAATATTTAATTATGGTAATGAAACCATTTTAATGGTTTAACCAGACTATAATATATGTATTATAACTTATTTAGGGTTCTATAATCCTTTTTTACACATTCTATTAATTTGTAAATCAAAATGAGTTCGTTGTGATAAAAACCCGCTAATGAACCCAAACAATTGTCTTAAAAGTTTTAAATAATGATTAATCTTCACTCACAATAACCAAATGAATTTTATTACCATTTAATCATATGGTGTTTCTATAATTAAATTAAACTTATATTCTAGAGAACCATTCTGATTCTACATGATTATCTGTACATGAATATAAGTAAATAGATCTTGAAAACTAATAAAGAAAACACCCCAAACAAGGAAAATGAATATATTAACCCATAAAAAGGCCATGAATAAACCTAATAAGGTTATAATAAATCAATTAAATGTATATTATGTTCTATAATAATTAATTTATAAACATAAATTTGATTATTCAGGTCATTAAGATCAAGTGAGGAAGACCTTCAGACTTAAGGTAAGGGTTTTCTACCCAAACCTCCATTTTCATTTGGGTTACTTTTATTATCTACATAGCTCAATTAAATTATTTTTCACTCATATTTACTTCTCATAATTTCTGTGAGAATGTTATAAATATTTGTACCAACCATAATCATAATTTATTTATTGGTAGTTATACTTTTTCAAAGAATATTTCCAAAATTCTTCCCGAAATACATGTCCAATTCAAGGGAATTTGCCGAATTTTTACCTATTTTCAAGGGAACTATATAATCTATTTTAAGAAAACATAAATTTTCCAAAAACACTGATTTTATTATTAAAAAATTATATTATTTCATTTTTATTTATAGAAAAATATTTTTCCAAAAGAACTATTCTTTTCCAAGTATAATAGTATTTATCTCAAGAATTGCTTGATGATTTTGTAAGAGTATTTTCATTTGATTCAACACTCTTATTTATTATTATGTATAAATGTGACTAATATTTCTTGATATATTTTTCCATATTTTGTTGAATGGTTTATGATTAGTTTGACTATGGATGTGGTACCTTGAAACCATTCACCTTATTAATCCTAATGGTTAGTGTTTATGTTTAATGATTGAGGAAAGTTAGTTACATTTCATATGTTAGTATCAATATGAATGTATATGTTGTTTATGTGTATCCCAATTAATATGAGGAATGATTTGGACTTATTATGTGATAGGTGGGGCCCTATATAGCCTCTAGATGCATCAGTAGGTCTCATGAGAAAAACATATTTGGATTTGGTCGAGGCCTTGCCGATTTTTACATATGGATTTGGAAGAGGACATAATCATTTTTAGATATCTTGGCCGATGCCTTAACAGTTGTTTATAGAATGTACGATATATGCATTTCCCTCACTATGAGGTAGTGAATTCATTGTTTATGTGGTTATTTTTACTAATATAATACCCTTGATAATTTTTTATTATTGTAATATTTTCTCAGCACATATTCCTATCTTATTATGTCCATTTTTATTTTTTAAGGAATGTGTTTTCAATTATTAACAATGGCTAAATTTTATGTTTATGATATCTTCCCCTGTATTTTTCACCCTTACTCAGCATCTGAGCTCACCCATTCTTACGTTTCATTTTTTCCAATACATAAATAGGTATAATATGATTGACTTATAGGGATAATCTTAGAGTGGTGGATGTTCCTAATGGAACTTATTTGTTGTTTTTCATTTCATGTTTTAATGTTGAAATTATAATCGTGTGTGGATTTACAAATATATTCAAATATTTTATCCTTTAGGATACAATTTTATTGCAATCTTTTTAATGAAATGTAATAAGGTAAATGATTTGGGAAACTGGGATTAGGTCATCATAGTTGGTACCCAAAGAAGGTCAGTAGAAAATTGGAAACTGGATTTAGAAAACATAGATTAAGGAAGAAAACCCTAAGATATCCTTTGAGGATAAACATAAAAGAACATCCTAGAATTTGGTATGGAATATATTATATGGATATTTATAGAAAATACATCGCTGTCTGGATACTACAAGTGGTTGTGGTTCAAGAATAGAGAAACATAGGAGTGAAAATTCTGATAAGGTGTTTTGGGATGGACCCGGGGTATCCTAGTATAAAATAATTGGCCTTACTACGGTCCTGGATTAACAGTTTTGGGGGATATGCTTAGGATAATTCAAATTTTATTTATATGCCATTATGAGGGATTTAAATGTAAATTTTTCTTGAATGAAACCATGTTTATGATTATGGGATTAGCCACACATAGGATTTAAATTTACGTTGAGTATTTTTTGTATGTTGAGATAGTACATTATGATTCATAACCTAATCCAGTGTATTCAACTATTTACAAATGGATCTAAGTGGATCGAATTGAAAATTCAGGAACATGTGTATCCCATATAGTGATTGTACTTCTATTTATGATAATAATGTTGGTTCTAGAGCTGTGATTGGTGAGGATCAACTAATAACTATACTAGGAAAACTTACTCTTGTTATGAACAATAAAATTACCCATATGAACCATATAGATAAAAAACATGGAGGATCTATGTTAGATTACTTAATGCGACAACAACCTCCATCATTTAATGGGACTAAAAAACCCATTCATATGGTAACAATGGATAAGTTCCTTATAGAAGATATTTCTCTCCAAGGGATGTAATGAAAGGGAGAAGGTTGTTATGGAAATTCATTATCTATCAGAAGATGTTGTTCAATAGTGGTCACTATGTCAAAATAAAAATGAAGATAAATAAATAGAAATATTATAATGGAGTGAATTTAAATATCATTTCTTAGAGAAATAATTTCCTTTTGAACATCAAGCGGATTTGGAATGTTAGTTTCTAAATTTGAGGCAAAAGGAAGATGAGAGTGTTGAAAAGTATGAAGCTAACTTCAAAAGGTTAGAAAGGAATGATATGGACTATATATGTAATCCAATGAGAAATATTGATCAAATCATTGATGGCCTAAATCCATTCCTATGATAGACACTGGTCTGCCACACATTCTCATCATAATAATACATAGTATTAAGTGATATCAAAATAGAAAATGAGTTCTATAAGTCTTATGACATTAAAAGAAAGAAAGAGAAGAATAGGGGTTCTCAAAACCTAGGAAAATGAAATAAGGAAATGTGGAATAATGGAAGAGTTGACATTAAACCCTGTGATAATTGTGGAAGGAAACACCCTAGTTCTTGGTTAAAAGGAAAAGGGGGTGTTCTATAAAATGGATCAAAAGTACATCTTGCTAGTTATTACAAGGGAAATAAAGAAGCTATTAATGTTCAATGATGTAATTTTAGGGAGATGTGGCACTATGATAATGATTTTAGAAAGTGTCAAAGAAATGGGCCTCAGAAAATGCCAAGGTAGTAGGGGAAATCTTATGCAATAACAACTACTGATATTGAAGTTTCAAATGATGTTGTGGCAAGTACATTAATCGTTTCCTCAAACATATCTAAGGCTTTATTAGATTTTGTATCATCACATTCATTCATATCTTCCCAATTTTTCAAGAAAATTAGATATTTCCAATTTGATATAATAAGGGTGTAGTTAGTCCAAAATCCTAAGGTAAGTATCATTGAAACAATGTTTTGTTAGGCAGTCCCCATGAGGGTATATAATCATGATTTATCTACTAATTTTTATTATCATACCTATGATTTACTTTGATATAATCCTTAGTAATTATTGGATTTTAAACCATTATGTGAAAATTTATTTCATGAAGAATAAGGTTACAATTTTTTACGATGATGTGGAATCCCATATCTTTAGAGAAGAAACATCACTATCTGATTCTCATCAAGATCTACCACAAATAGCTCTACTAATATAAATTATTTTGTAGGAAGGGAATTCAATAACTATGGGTGAGTAATGTAATGTTTAGATATGGGAAGTACCTATTTTATACGAATATGTTGATGTGTTTCTAGATTATTTACCAGGACATCCTCCAGAGTGGGAAAACTAGGTTTTCCATTGACTTAATTCCCAATTTAAGGCCCATATAAAAGACACCTTATTGAATGACCACTGTGGAATTTGGGGAATTGAAGAAACAAATAGAATAATTGAGTGACAAAGGATTTATCCACCTTAGTGTTTATCTATGGGGATACCATATTGTTTTTGTTAAGAAGAAAGACAGATCTATGAGGTTGTGGATTGACTACACAGAGATCAATGCTTTAACAATAAAGAAAAAGTATCCCCTACCTTGCATTGATGATTTATTTGATCAACAATGTGGATCAAAATATTTTTCGAAGATTTATCTTCGATATAGATATCATCAGTTGTGTGTGATGAAGGAAGATATCAAAGACAACATTTAAACCCAGGTATAGGCAATATGTGTTTACAATAATGCCTTTTGGACTGACTAATTCACCCTCTGTTTTCATGGATCTAATGAATAGAGTTTTAAGGGAATATCTTGATTAATTTATGGTGGTATTTATTAATGATATCTTGGTATACTCCAAAATATATAAAGATTATGAAAATCACTTGTGCACTATTATGAAGACTCTAAGAAGAAATGAATTATATGGGATGTTTAGAAAGTGTGAATTTTGGCTTCAATTAGTTTTCTTTCTTGGCCACATTATCTATATGGATGGAATATCTATTGATCTTAAAAAGAAAAAGGCTATGAAATAATTTCATACTCCAATGAACATAACCAAGGTACATAGTTTAATTGGTTTATATGGTTATTATCAGTGTTTCATTTAGAACTTCTCCCATTTTTCCAACCCAATGAGAAAGCTTACACATAAACTGGTCAAGTTCATATGGACCAAAAAATGTGAGGAATGTTTTGAGGAATTGAAGTGAATATTAGTGAATTCTCCATTCTAGAATCTACCATCTGGGAATGATGGGTTTGTGATCTATAGTGAAGGATCAAATAAAGGACTTGCTTGTGTCCATATGGAGAATGATATAGTTCATTCATATGAATTATGGTACTTTAAAATTCATGAAAAAAAACTATCATACTCATAACCTTGATTTAGCAGTTTTAGTCCTTTCTATTAAGATATGGAGACATTATCTCTATAGGGAAATATGTTAGATATATACAGATCATAAGTTCCTGAAATATACATTATCATAGAAATAATTCAACAAGAGGAAAACACTATGGCTTGAACTACTCAAGGACTGTGATTGTTCCATACAGTACAACCCAGAAATGGAAAATAAGGTAACTTATGCATTGATTAGCAAGGATCCTAGTGTTCTCAAAAAAATGAGGATTAAAAAGGATCCTTGGAACATAGATCTAATGAGGATGGATATGGGAATTATCAAAGAAGTTAAAAGAACAATACTTTTTCAAATGGTTTCCCAAACATATTTATTGGAAAAAATTAATTCTTCAGAGTTTGATGAAGAGAATCATCAAAAGAAAATTAATGTGGTGAAAGATGGGAAATTGTCTGACTTTATGTGTGAATATGGAATTATGAAATTTAGGAAGAGGATATGTGTGCCCACTATACATGAGCTAAAAGGGATTTATTTGATGACGCTCATAGCACAAATATTTCTATACACAATGGTAGCAGTAAAATTTATAAATACTTGAAAGAAAAATTATTGTGGGATAACATGAAGAGGAAAAATGCTGATTATATATCAAGTAATTTAGTTTATCAACAAGTGATGCATGAACAGAAACATTCTAGAGGAGTAATGAAACCCATACCTATTTCTACATGGAAATGGGATGACATCACCATGTATTTTCTCACTGGATTACCCAAAACTCTAAGAAAAAATGATGCAATATGAGTAATTGTTGATCGATATATAAAATATGACCATTTAATCACTATAAGGGTGGATTTTCTACAAGATCACCTAGAAAGAGTCAGTATCAATGAATTTTTGAGACTTCATAGAGCACCTATATTAATTTTTTCTGATCATAATCAACGATTTACATCAAAATTCTTGGAAATTAGTCAGAATGTTTTGGATACTGAGCTTCTGTTGAGTAATGGTTATCTCTCCCAAACTGACAGGAAATTTTAAAGAACGATCCAATCCTTAAAGGAAATGTTAAAATCAAGTTCACATGACTTTAAATGAATGAGATTTCAAACACTAACTTTTTGGGATGAAGTTGGAGAAAGGAATCTTGTGGGCCCAAAGCATGGGGAGAAAACAACAGCAAAGATATAAACTATTTAAACTCATTTCAACTCTTCTAAAAGTAGAAAAAAGTGCTATACTGATAATCGAAGTAAGGATTTGTAATTAAAAGTGGGAGATCACGTTTTCTTGAATGTATCTCCATGGAAGGGAGTTATAAGATTTAGGAAGAAAGGGATACTTTGCCCTAGGTACATTGGACTATTCAAATTCCTAGAGAGAATTAGAGTTGCTTCATATCGATAAACTATGCTGCCTAGCCTATCTAGAGAACACAATGTGTTATATGTGTCATTTTTGAGGTATTACATACCAGACCTAACCCATGTCCTCACTTATGAAGGAATAGAATTGGAACCTGACCTATCATATTGGGAAAGGACTAAACTGATTCCGGACACTAAAGAAAATGTGTTGAAGAATCAGACAACTTGACTGGTCTTGATACATTGGAAAGATCATGAAATCAAAGAGTCAACATGGGAGCTTTAGGATATTATGGTGAAGTCCTGCCCGAATCTTTTTATGAGGTAATTTTTTGTGAATTTTGATGAAAAAATTTTGTAAGGAGGGGAGATTGTAAAACCAATAGATTATTGAAGTAAATTTATTATTGAATTCATGAACCAATGAGTTTCTAAAAAACTACACTTTGTTATAACCTAGCTAGTAAGAATAATTTTACCACCTATGTGTTTTTTACTTCTAAAAAATGACATACATGATTGTGTTTAGTAGGATGTTTAGAGTCTGATAAGATCAAATTACATTTTTGGTGAATAGTAACTTGACCATGTGAATAGTAACATACCATTATGAATATTAATATGACCCTTTTCAATAGTAAGTACAACCATAAAAGTAGAAATAAAATTTAGACACCTTATATATGAAATAGAGTATTTTAGTAATTAAAAATTATGTGTTGGTATTTTTGTGAGTAATAAATATTTAATTATGATTTTAAATTAATAAATAAATTAAATTATTTTACATAAAAATTATTCCTTAATGAATATATTTTTTCCTGTTATTTTAGGATAATTTTTGGAGATGTCAGTTAATTTTTTAACATATTATAAAAACAGTTTTAAATTAAAAATATGTATTTTTCAAGTAAATAATTATTTTATTTAAAAAATAAAATTCTATTAGAGATAAAATTATTTTAATGAAATTTATTTCATTTTTTAAATCTTAAAATGGAAAAAATGGTTAGATTAAATATTTGGGATTTTTCTGAAATACTTGAATTTTTGGTGAATAGTGAAATTTGATAATTTACAAAATATAATAAATAAGTAAATTCATGCATCAGGATTGAATCACGGAAGATTTAATTGACCATTTTTTTTGAAAAAAATGAACTTATTACTATTTTTGGGTTTGAAAAATCAATACCATTGGCTATCTTTTGGAAAATAATACAATAATGAGTAAAATAATGGGGAACCCTCCTCTCGTCAATTATAAAAACCCCCTCACTCCCTCTTCTCTTCACTCCTATAAATTATTGTTCCTAGTCTAAATTATTCCCAAATATCCTCCCCCACTTCCCAAATCCCATGGTCTCATAAAAATACCCAAATCTCTCTACCAAAGAGGATCTCAAGGAAGATTACTTCAAGAGGTAAAATCCTCTTTTCATTTCTTTTATTTCATGTTCCTTTCTTTTCTTTTTCTTTCCTCGCCTCCTTTAATCCAAATGTTATTATGACTCCATTACCATACATGTACTAGATTTTTTTATGTTCAAGGAATAATTCATCACCAACTCTCATTTCCCGTTATTTTATACTTGAAATGAAAACACCATCCGAGATGTGTTAATTTATCACATTCAAGGACAACATGTTTACAATTTTGATTAATATCATAAATTGAGATCTTTAATCAATTTTAATTATTTTGAAAGACTATAATATATCTATTATAACTTATTTATGTCTTGAAATCCATTTTTACTCATGATGTTAATCTATAAATCAAAATGATTTAGTTGTGATAAAAAACCGCCAATCAAACCAAAAAATTGTCATAAAAGAATTATATAATGATCCATCATCACTCCCAATAACCAAATGAATTTTATAACAATTTAATCTTATTTTTGTTCACTAATAACATACAAATTCTAATCTGGACATCCATTCTCATTCTACTTGTTTATTCGTACATGAATATAAGTAAATCGATCATGAAATCCAAGGAAGAAAACACCCCCAAACAATGAAATTGAATCTCTTAACCCATAAAAAGGCCATGAATAAACCTAATTATGTAATAATAAATCAATTGAATGTACATGAGGTTCTGTATTCATTAATTTATGAACCTATATTTGATTATTCAGTTCATTAATATCATGTGAGGTGCACCTTCATTTATGGGGAATTATATGTTTTAAAAGGATCTTTCAAAAATTCTTCCAGAAATAGAAGCCTCTTTTAAAGGAATACCTTGAATTCATACCTATTTTCAAGGGAACTCTATAATATATTTTAAGAAACAGTTATTTTTCTAAAAACCATAATTTTATTATAAAAATAAATATTATTTCACTTCTTCTTTTATAAAAATGTTTTCCCAAAATAACAATTCATTTCAATGTACAAGATTATTTATCTCAAGAATTATTCAATGATTTTATAAGTGTATTTTCATTTGTTTCAACACTCGTATTGATTCTTATGTATAAATGGGAATAATATTTTATGATATCATCTACCATATATTTTTAAATTGTTCATAATTAGTTTTACTATTGACGTGTTATCTTGAGGCCATTCAACATATTACTCTAAAAGGTTGGTGTTTATGTTTAATGATTAGGGAAAGTTAGTTACATTTCAAATGTTTGTTTAAATATGAAGGTATATATTTTTTATGTGTCTCCCATTCATATGGGGAATGAATTTGACTTATTATGTGATGTGTGGGTCCCTCTATAGCCCCTTGATACATTGCTAGGTCACATGGGACAAATAGATATGGACTTAGCTGAGGACTTTCCCATTTTTAAATATGGTTTTGGCTGAGGCCTTAATCATTTTTAGATGTCTTAGCTGAGGCTTTGTCATTATGTTTTAGAAAGTCTGAAATATGTATTTCCTTCATTATAAAGTAATTAATTCATATTTAATGTTTTTATTCTACTAGTATAATACCCATTATTATGTTTTATTATCGTAATATTTTCTCATCCCATATTCCTACCATATTATGTTCCAGTTTAATTTTTTAAGGCATGTGTTTTAAATTATTCACCATGCCTAATGTTTATGTTTATGATATGTTCCCCTATATAGTTTACCCTTAGTGAGCATCTTATTTCACCCCTTCTAATGTTTCATTTTCCCCTTTATTTGAAGATGTAGATTATGATTGACTTACAGGGATAATCTTAGACTGGTAGATGTTCCCAATGGGACTTATTTGTTTATTTTCATTTCATGTTGTAATATTAAACTTATGTATGTATCTTGATTTACAAATCTATTAAAATATTAATTCATTCTAGATACAAATTTATTGTAATCATGAAAATGTTATTTAATAAGGCATCGACTTCGAGAAACTGGGGTCGGGTCTTTATAGGAAGTGATGTTTTGAGGTTTCTTGAGAGAGGATTACTAGCCATGATTTTTAGTGCTGGTAGTTCATGTTTTTTCATTAGTTTGGATGAAAGGGAAAAATTAGGAATAAATTCAATCAAGGCCTATTTGAGTGTTGATATTGTTTTAGATGTTCCACTTGTAGTGTTTTATGGATATTCCCTTAAACAGTTAGTGGAACGATGTCAACTCCGATTATATGTTGTATTGGAGGTTTTATATCTCCACAATAGGAAGGAAGATGTAGTAGTACTAGTCATTCCGGAAAAGGTGGTGGTTTTTTTCTAAGGAATCCAAGAACTAGTTGATCCTAGAAATTTGAGAGGGCTTGCTCCAGGTAGTGAGGTTGTGTAACATGGATGTGGTTTATGATATATATATTTTTTACAACCTACACCTGAGGAGATAAGCACCATAATATCTATGGTGAGAGGTATGATGTTAGTATAATATAATATTTTATCTTCTCTTTTCCATACAGTTGTATATTAGAGTTTCATAAATTTACCCTTATTAGAGAACCTTGGGATCATTTTTTTTGTTTTTTGATGGTTCCATGACATTAGATACTCCGTTGAGGATTATAACAGAGATTGTGTTCCAATGTACGGAGTTCCCCCATGATATTGCTAGGCGCCACTTCATATGGAATCATTTCATCATCAAGATGACATTGTTTGATTTCATACTCATGATGGAATGACAAGTTGGTTATCAATAATACAGTGATTGATATAACCAGAGGGTGACATACACATAACCAGATAGAAAATTATATACTCACAAAGGTTAATGACATGTCTAGGAAATCCAAGAAAGAACAGAGAATCATGGTTCGAGAATAATGATAGTAATGATTACTAGTTTATATCTGGATGATCATGGATCATGTCAGGAATATTTCCCTCCAGTGTCTTACCGTTATAAGGATGTTTCCCTAAAGGGATTTTCTGGCTTATCTCCTAAGAGAGAGGTTATTTTCTCAATCAATCTTGTTCTAGGAGCTACACGTGTACCCATTACTCTTGATATGATGGATACAACAGATTTTCAAGAGCTCAAGATGTAGGTAGAGGAATTTGAGTAAAATGGGTTTATTCAACCCATTACTTATTTATGGGGTTCGCTGGTCCTCTGTATCAAATAGTGGATATTAACCTCATGCTATGAATGTATTTTCATAAATTGAACCAATTGAAAGTTAAGAACCAATAACTTTTTCCATGTTTGTATGAACTTTTTGATCAACTCTAAGGAGATCAAGTATTCTTGAAAATTTATTTGAGATTTTTATACCATCAAGTGAATGTTAGACCTACATATATACCACATATAACTTTTCATAGGAGCTATAGTCTATATAGTTATTTGGTTTGGCTGTTCAGACTGAAGAAAACACTAGGGGTTTTTATGGTGTTGATGAATTTAGTTTTTCTTCCTTATGTGGATTAATTTGTGGTGGTTTTCTTGGAAGATATCTTGGTTTATTGTCAAAAGCATCATGACCCTGAATAACATCTTGAAATCATTTTAAATACACTGAGGGAGTATCAATTATATGATAATCTCATAAAGTTCCACTAATGGATAAATATGATTCACTTCCTAGGTAATATTACCCTTGATACATGAGTATCAATTGACCCAGAGAAGGTGAGAGTTGTAATTTCCTAGGAGCCACCCAAGAACATCACTGACATATCGACTTTCTTGGGTCTAGTTGGATATTACAGGCATTTCATACATGAATTCTCATGCATAGCAGCACTATTGATGGGATTGACTAGGTAGGGTGTGAAGTTTTTATGGTATGATATATGTGAGGGAGCCTTTTAGGAGCTAAAAGGGATGCTTATTTTATCACCAGTCATTATTTTTCTAGAGTCTAGAAGGAGATATACTAGGTATTTCAATGCACCTGGTATCCGGATTGTAGTAGTTCTATTGTATAGGGTTGAAGTCATGGAATATGGGTCTTGGTAGTTGATTCCACATAAAATTAATTACCTGACACATGATATTGAGTTTTCTACATTAGTGCATGCTATGCACTATTTGCGACATTATTTTCTTGGAGATATTTTTGTAGTGTACACAAAACACAAATCTATAAGTATATATTTGCACCATGTTAAGTGAATCTAAGGTAGTGAAGGTAGGATTAGTACCCACGGTATTTCAATTCTGTTCTTTCCTATATTACTAGAAAACAAAAAGTAATAAATAGTGTACTAATCATGTAGACTTAGATAAAATATGTTCAAGAGGATAGTAGTGAGTGAAATATTATAGCCTCATTCTATCAGAATCACTTGGAGGTGATGGATAGTTAGGGGTGGAATTTTACTTCATCCTTATTTGTGACCTATTACTTTCTAGATAAAGTTCAGATAAGGAATATATCAGATTTTTAGGGCCTAGTCTTATGGGAGTGTGAGGTTTGTGAGGGCCCACCTCTTTTTTAGACCATAGGCAAGAATGAAATTCTTCATATCGGTGGTCTTTTTTGAGATTTAGTGGAAAATAATTAGGAGGTAATGTGAGTGACTAAATCTGGGTGGTACAACTTTGTTTCACCAAGATGTATCATGAAATATTCCATTAGTACTGGTGGAAGAGTATGAAATATGATGTAACTAGTTTTGTCATGAGGTGTTCCACTTTCCAATAGATGAAGACAAAACATTAGTGACCATCCAGACTTTTACAGTAGTTGACCATTCTGGGTTGGAAACGTGACGATTTCGCAATGGATTTTAGGTCTATTTTTTTGAGTTCACCTAAAAGTAGTGATTCCATTTTGAATTTTTAGAAAAGGATCAAAAATGGTTTTCATTTCCTAGCAATCCTAGAGTCTTTCTTTGTGGATAAGCTTGATGAGTTTTATATCTGTGAGGTAGTGCGACTTCATGGGGTTCCTTAGACTATGGTATCAGATAGGGATTCCCGATTTATATTTATTTTCTAGTATATATTTTAGTGGGAATTGGAAATATAGGTGATTATGAGAACTAAATACCACACTTATACTGATGGATAGTCAGAATGGGAAATTTATGTCCTTGAAGAACTGATGAGAACACGCATCTTGGATTTTTGGGGTTCGTGGGAGAGACATATTCCTCTTATTGAGTTCACCTACAATAATATTTTTCAGGTTTCTATACATATTAAACAATTTGAGAGTTTATAATTTATTCCATTCCTATCAACCGAATTTTGGTTAGAGACAGATATGGCATATTTACTCGGACACCATCTCAGGCAGGCGTCTTTTGAACATGTCTAGTAAATCCCAAAGCAGATGGATATGACACATTCTCAAAAAAAAATTTACTTTGATTTCAGTTATTGATCACTAGAGTTCAAGGTAGGGGATCAAGTATTTCTACATATATTATCTATTTTGTGACACAAACAGATTAGAATACATTGTAAGATTTCACGGGGATATGTTGGGGTATTTGAGATTCAACAGAGAGTCGAGAGGGTATCCTACCAGTTGCAGTTACCTCCAAGGTGATATTCCAAGAACAAATTCTTCCATGTATCTCAGTTGTGTTGTTACTATTAAAACCCTTCTCAAGATTTTCTTCCCAATATGGTAGAGTTATAGGACTATGTGAGCTTTTCACAGAATCTGTTCCATATTATTTATAGGATCACAAATGTTCTTCAAGGTCGGTAAGTTCCTCGAGTAAGGGTGATGTGGAAGCATGAAAATTTACTAGATGAAACTTTGGATTTTTAGGAATATGTATGGTCTTAGTGGATAGATTTAATCTCAATTGATTATTGACCACCCTTAATAGATAAATTTAGGGAAATTTTTCTTTAAGTGGGGGAGATTATATATCCATTTTTTTCTGTTGAGAAACAGATATTCTGTTTATTTTGATTTAATGTTTAGTTATGAACTAATGTGAATTCCCTTTGAGGTCATGTGGTAATTAGTAGTGACAAGGCCTTCTTCTAAGCCCGAAACACAACTCTTTATGGAAAATAGTTGTGACACATGGTTAGTAGAAACTGTGCTACCCAAGACATATAGTTTGATAAATTCATCTGGTTCTAGATAGAGGTATCTAAGAGTTGCATGATTTGAGGATATCAAGTGGAGATATGAACACTACTATGGAGAAAAATAAATTTTTTAACAGTGGGATTTTGAACGGCTCATGTGAAGTTAGGAAAACAATTCCCACTATCTGTATAACCCATTATGTATATAAAAAATGACCATTTTCCCCTTATATCTTAATTAAACCTAAGACCTATTATATTTATCATAAATTGGAAAATGGATCACATTGGGATGTACTTTTGAAAGACACATCATATGATTAAGTTTTGTCTGTCCATATGAACATGGAATTGAGTGTAGATCATCTTATTGGATTCACACTAGTGTGTAATCCATTCCTTTTGTTCTGTTATTAGTTATTCTTAGTATTGAAAGTGTATTTTAGGAGAAAGATAATATTAACTATTCCTAGTTTCTTTATTCATTAATAGTTTTTATTTTCATCTAGACTGAATCATATGATAATACTAGATAAGCACCCTACTACGGACCAATAAAATCTGTTCTATAACTATCCCTTATGGTTTTGTGATTTATAATCCTAGTTTTAATTGTTCTTTATTCCGTACATTCCAGTAGTGACCCAATAATTTTTTAAATAATAGAATCAAATGATTTGGAACCCATTTGGGTTTCCCTTGAATACCTTTGAGATAGTTAGAGGTTCCCCCCAACCTAGGACACACATGTGGAATTAAATTTCCATTTTACATTCGTTAATCACCCATGGGGTGTATTTGAGATGGCCTAGCTAGAGGATTCCATGTTATAAATGAAATGAAAAGAATTTGTTGATTATGAGATGTTTTCTTCCTTTTCCATGATATACATGATGTGAATTGTTTAACTATTTAAATGTCAATGTTTATATGAGTGGGTGAACTCATGGAATGACATGATAATTTAATTGAATGATGAATGCTTCTATAGGACACCTTGGGTTTTCTACAACAAGGGTTTTGATAGAGGTGGTGGATGCCATGGATGATATTTCTCCTTGGGTTTTGATTCTGGTGGATGAATTGGGCCTTACTACCTCTTGGATATAGATTTTTTATCCTTGTAGTGAACATTGTCTGTGGACATGCTCCCTAGACCCCAATCCATGTCTAACTCGGTTTCTATCGAGATGCTCTTGGGAATCGACAAGAATGCCTTGGTTCACTATACCTTAGATTTGGACCAATGGGTTCTGGGACTTCTGATTATATGGCTCAACCATGGTAAATATGACATCCTTGATTATATGGTGTGACTGATAATGATATGATACATATGTTATATGGAATGGCCATGTATGATATGATATATAGAGTATATGAAATTTCCATGGTATTTACTTCTATTTTCATTAGACCTACCTTGTTATAAGATATTTACCATTATTAATAAGGGATTCCTCTTTGTCTAGATAGTTCCACTTACTTTTTTAACATATTACATGGGTACATGTTTCTATTTTTTATACATATGATATAAATTTCACACTTAATGAGTTGTATTACACATATTGACTTGTTATAGACATTGTTGGTGGCTTTTAACAGAGATTTTATCTCACACCCTATATCAGGCCACAGTTGGGTACACACATAGAATATATAAATGCTAGTGGTGATCTAGATAAGTGCCCAAAGTTTGATGATTGACATTATTCCATACTTAGGATCAGGGGAGCACATGATCTAGCCAAGTGTCGTGATTCTATCTGGGATAGTTTTTTGTTCTTTTTTTGTATTTTGATATGTGTATATTACAGACGACAATAATTATATTTTGGATGATTTCTAGAGACATGACATGTATTATCATCATTTTTTATATGATTCAATTTCCCGATTTTGAGAATTGATATTAGTTTCACGAGTTTTTATGTATTTCTATATATTCCTCTACAATTAAAGGATACTAGTCCCATATTTATAGTATCAATTTTTACTATTCCATCTCTTTAATCTTTCTTCTACTACTTACTAGTTATTATATACCCAATGTGCTACAATCGGGTAATGAGGACATACTCTCCCTATAGTCACACACGAGTCCATCACTTCCAGTCCAAAAAATATTTCATTTGGGGGGATGCAATTATAGAAATGTGACCCATTGTCTTGGGGAAACAGATAGTGGGACCCTAGTTGGGACATTGCAGAAGAGGCATGTGAGTGATAAGATGATTTTTAGGCTCACTGTCTTAGGTTTTTTGAGAAGAACCACTGAAGGTATTTCTCAATTACAAGAAGTTTCTAGAGGACGATATTTGTAACATCCTACACTATATTTGTTATAATTTTTTTCAAGTTATTAATTTGACATTTTATTTTCTATTTTATCTCTAATATGGGATGTTTAATGGTCAGTTTTATATTTATAAGGGTTTAAGTTTTGAAGGTGGTAGTGTTGAGGAAGATATTGTCCTTGATGTGGCTTGAATAATGCCACCGTCTTTGCAAAATAACCTCCCATATATCTAGTGGGGGTTGAGAATGTATAATAGCTTCATCAGAACCCACCATCCTACAGGTGGCTTAGGAAGAGCCTATGTGGTTCTGCCAAGTAGATCAGGAGGCTAGTGGTTCCACTGTCTCGCTGGTGTGGCACACTGGGTAACCGATACACCCATTCTGATGGTGCAATTAATCCTCATAGTGGTATTTTAATGTCACTCCTATTAGATCCATATAAAAACTAACTCCAAACCCAAATTTCATATTCTTAATTCTTAATCCCTCTCATTAACCTTATAACTCCCATTATTCTCCCATCACATATCTCTTATTTGACTTAAAATGGTGAGATTTATTTAGATATACACCAAATTATTCTTTCTATTTGATATAAGATCATGGATATATGATGGATAAATGGTTACTATAATGATATGGTGATTAATTCACCCATTCTTTTTAGAACTAGGAATGAGATTAAAAGTTGAAATCATTCTTTGATCAAATCATGTTCTAAAAATTAATATGAGTGTACTACTGGTTAGTGCTATTTAATCTTCTTCCTATATCTATTATTGACCAAGTATTTATATTGGAACATCAATCCATTAATAATTCCATGGTATATTTGTGGAGGTATCGACATGTCAACAAAACCCCCTTGGAATAAATCTTCAATTATCAAGAAATGGGTATGTTTCTGGGTAAGTCATCATAAAATGATAATAATGAGATGTGCTTATTATTAAATATCGTATTGAATATCTTTTTCATTGAAATAATGATCATGGATCAATGTTTGTTGAACATATAAGAAAATACCTACTATAATTGATGAAAAAGTTCAGATATTATCATCAATCAGGAATAAATTTAATGAATTCTAATCCCTTCCTTCAACATAATTCAAAATTGAGTTTGTTGATAGACACCCTAATGTAAGTGATTTTAGAATCACCTTCATGGATTTGAATTCTCTTCTGACTCCATTCTAAACATCTTTCATGATGAACCAAATTATGAGATAAGCAACCACTAACATTTGAGATCACTCTCCTTGGGTATGTGATGTGTTTGGTCTTCAATCATTGATGAACCATTGAGTTCTTCTTTGACAGACATGAGGTAAGAACTACCATATCATTTGTTTCCCATGTATAATATTGTTGTAATGTTGTGTTGGAATGAATTTTTCTTCTTTATTGATGATGGTAATTTGTGGGTGTGTGTATTGGAATAATACCCATATATGATCCTTATTTTAGGGGATTATTACTAGAGTATCTTGTTATTAATCATGATTTTGACCACATGTTATTGAATGTTTTTTCTATATGATCATGATGATGTGTTATTCTTGCCTTTCATTCTCTCCCCAATAATTTGAATTACCTTTAATTTATTGGTTGTTGTTGATATTCATGATAGGTGACCATATGTGTATGATTACCCCTTATATGGGGAGTGTTCATGAAATGAAATGATAATAATTATAGGCCTATACACAGTTTAAGAATAAAGATAGAATTATGTCCCAGATGGAACTTGATGCCTTAAGGATACTAAGGAAATGTTTCAACTTGATGCCTTTTAGATATTTAGTTACATGAAATATTAATTCCTTGAAAATTCCATGTGATATTTTATCCAGAAATATGGGTAGTTCCGTATTTTATTATCATCTTAACCATATTTATAGAATGGATCTAAAGATGGTATGACTGGGGTTTGTACTATCATAGTTAGAATACAGGTTATTAATAGGTGTTTATTATTTTTTCCCATGAATTTTATGTTATCCTAAAATAAAACTTTTATAAATGTGAAAACGTGGTTTGGAATATATTTGGGGTTTCCTAATGGGTTTTATTACAACCACCATGTATATGAATTTCAATGCATGTGCAAACTTCATGTATAGAGATCCAGGGTAGGGAAAGTGGCCAATGGCCAATGGTTAAGCCAAGGAGTAGGGAGATGGGAGATGTACCAGGACATACTCTAGAGGATATCATAGTTTAAAATATTTATTTATTCTTAACTCCATATACTTTGGTTTTTTATTTCTATATTGGTAGATTTTTTATTTAATTTTTGTATAAAATATATTCCAATTTATATTATTTTCATTCGTACTATTAACTTTGATTTTTTATCCTTATTATTATTGTTTTTGAAATGATACGGTACTTAGAGTATTGTATCGACACCAAAAGTGTCTAAAACCTTGATTATAGTTATAATCCTATTGTATATGAGGAGTCACACATGAGGTAATGTGACATGCCATCTTGGACCTAGTGGTTCAGGGTGGGGCATTACATCCATGATGTGATGCAAATAATTTTTCATCTCCACACTATGTGAATAGTTATAAAATATTATATAATGAATAAATATTATATTTTAGAATATATTGATATTTTATAGATAATGAAAAAATTACCAATGTTTAAGGAGCAGAACGGTTGAAGTGAAACATTCATGGAAAACATTATAGGTTTTACACGAATAATGATTTTAAAGAAGAATTGTCAATAAATTGGAAGTTATAATGGATTGATAATATATATATATATATATATATTTGAGTATTTTAATATAATATTTTTAAAATAAATCTATATTTGTTTTATAAGTGCTTTGAAAACCGAAAAAGTAAGATGTTACTTAAGGAAACTATTTTTCATATGAATATTGTTTCATTGAGACATGTTTCATGATACAAAATTATTTGTGCTCATATGGTGTGTATAATTCCACGTGGACATATAATGTCATTAATATAATAATATTGACAATATTTAATGTTTTACATTGAATTATTTTCTTTTATGGGCTTTACGATTCGAATGCTATGAAGGCAACACGCGTTTATGTTACAATCTTATTTATTTTTAAGATTCCCTATGTTTAATTTTCAATGAGGGAAATTTAAAGATAATTTAATTTAATACACCATATATTTTATTCACTAATTTGTATTTAAATATATTTATTATTTTCCATTCATTGTCATATCTTTTGTAATTAAAATGATCTAGAAAAGTTTTTTTAGAAAATTTGACCTTATTTATCATGTTTGGTAAAATAACATTTTAGCTCAATGAAAATTTTCGTTAAAATATTTTCAAGATTGTACATTTATATGATATAATTACAGTGTAAATTAATTTTCAACAACATTTTACTTTATTTTAAATGATTTAAAATTTATTTCTTATAATATTTGTTTTCAATAGGATGTTCACGACTTTTTATAATACGTTTTAAAGAAATAACTATTTTAACATTTATAAATTGAATTGATTTTCATACAATCATGAAAGTTATTTTATTTAAAGAATCCTTTAAAATATTCAATGGTTATTTTTAAAGAAAAATAATTTTCAAAATATTTTAGAATTTTTTAATTTTTAAAATTTACCAAATGAAAATAATGTTATATAATGTTTTAGAAGCATTTTTTAAATAATTTTATAAATATTATTCTCAATTTATGTTAACACCCTTTCTGGATAATTATGATTCACTGGGGATTTGATATTAGGATTCAAACCACTTTCTTTCTCCATATTTATCATGATGATGTTTTTAAAGGATGATTATACGAAACTCATTACATCCCCACTGGTTAATTAAGTTATGCTGAAATCTCTATAAAACCCATTTCTTTTCCACAATTTCTTATATGATTAATGTTTTATGACATTTTGTCATACAGATGTATAGATTTCATTATATGATAATTATTATTGGAATTATATATCACCGTATTGAAATGGGTAAATATTAATATCTCATGAGATAGTATGGATTGGAATGGGGAATAAACCTCATTCAGCAAGGGACTCTATCCACTATGATGGTATTTTATGTGAGCCTTGACTAAGAAAATGATGGAAAAAAAGAGTTAACCCATTAAACTCTGGGACTACATCTACTATGATATTCATTAAAGTGTGCCTCGACTAAGGAAATTATTTTCTTTTCTTATGTGTATTCCATAAATGTTTTTCTTATTCTTGACTCAAGATTAATGATCTTTAAATTATTGTATTTAAAAATCATAAATTGTGATCATGTTATTAGAAACTTATTTTCCTTTAATTATCACTTCTGATCATAGATTGATATCTTTAAATTTTTTCCCTCATTGAGCATCTTGACTCACCCTTTTATAAATTTCCCATTTCCAAGGTTGTGAAGAAATGTTTTAAATAGGTTATGTGTAAGAATTATTATACATGAGAACTTTTGGTAGATATTAAAGGCATTTTATAAAATAATTTGATAATGAACTAAAAATTTATAGTTTCTGGGGTGTGTATTGTTGTGTGATGTATTGAATATTCATATAAAATGATTTAATTTTTATATATAAAATTATTGAGTCACCTTATATGGTCATAGAAATTGGTTTAATTATTTATAGAGATTATGTTATTATGAAAATGGGGATAGAACCTATGACAACATATGATGAACTGAAAATAATATAGGATGAAACTAAAGTTTGATATGTTTATAAGAATTTAAAATAATTTTAGAAGTATTTGGAAAGAATGGGTTTGATTATATTATTTTTCATTTGGATGAATGATTCTTGATTCTCACACTACGATTTTTGATTTTTTTCATTGGCTATAACCAAGTGGAATATTATAAACAATCATTGTGATAACAAATTCAATGACCATCCTCATGAGTGAGAAAATGAAATGGGACATTGTATATGAATATTATGGCTACTATCAACCAACTCTCTTATGATATGAAATGTTTCATGAATCATAATAATCATTTAGAAAACCAATTGAAAGAAGAACGCACCATGGAGTCTTTTATGCATTAATATACACCTTCTTTCAGTGGGTACTATGATTAATTAGTGGAAGAGAAAATGACCAGTACTATTAAAAATAGTTTTTATGTTATCCAATGAATGGACTATGAGAATGTTATTTTGGTTGTGTATAATTTTTAAGGTGAATTATATCAATGGTGGAAACTTTCCAATAATATAAGGAAAGATGAAGAAATTTACTAAAGGACAAGGAAATAGTTTAGAAAGGTATTTTTAATTATGTTTTACCTGAAAGAATTTTTACTAAAATTTAGAGGCATAAGAAGAACTAAATAAAAAGGATGATGAAGAGATTATTACCTATAAGTGGAATTTTATAATACTTGTTTGGTATGATTACAGTTTAATCATTAACTTTAAAGTAAAAGTTTAACAAAACTTTAGTTTCTTATTCCCAAGTCTGTGAGAGTAATTTTATTTAATAGAATTTGATATCTATGAGGAATTTTTTTGATGTTCTTTTAATATAGAATTTGATATCATATACTGTCATTGTTATCATGGTTTTGTGGAAAACATGTTAAAGATGGTCTTTAGTTGAAATTATTATAATAAAACCCATGGATGATAGAAAATTTATATACCTTTATTACATAATTGTTGAAAGAATCATGGGGGAAATAATATTAATGGGATTAGTAAGTGATTCAAGTGTGGAAATGAAAGACATAATCAAATGAATTCTGAAGAGATATAAAGAGGAAATCCATTGAAAAGGAATGTTGATAGATCTTAAAATAATGCACCACATTCACTCCAATACTAAACCTACAAGGACTATGTGAATTATGCCTACTAGGGAATGAATATTGGGATAAATGACATTGATCAGTATTAAGAACCTCTTAATCCAAGAGAAAATGTGCAATACCATGAGATCAAAACTTCTAATGTGGTTCATGAGAATAAAATGGTTAAAGGCAAACTTATCTTCCAATCTAGAAAATTAAATATATCATTTTATTATTGTTCTACCCACTCCTTTATAACTGAAGAATTTTACAAGATCATCACATAAATACCTCAAGTATTGGATGTTGATATAGTAGTAAAAACTTCTAATGTTACTATAATGTAATCTCAATTATATAGATCCTCACAGATAAGGGTATGTGGAAATGTTTTTATTTAAAATATTTTTATTCCCCCTCTAGTTTAATTTAATGTTATTTTTAGAATTAATTGACTATATTGACATAGATGCTACATCAATTGTTAAGGAAAATAAGTCATATTTTATATTATGAATTATAATATGATCTTCTATTTATATGAAGAAGAATATTAAATTTCAATGGACATTACATCCATATAATGAGTCTTACTACCTATTCATGAGGGATATTTATCTCCAATGGTGGGGTAAAAATCAAAATTAAAGATATAACTATTTTTTAGGATTATGATGATGTATTTATTGAATACATTCCTAGTATTACATCAAATTGTGATGTTTAATTTTCAATATAACTCATTGGTAGGACTAAACCTATTTAGAATACTTCTTATTGAATGGACCCAATTGAGTTACATTAATTGAAGAAGAAAATATTTGAGAATCTAGAAAAGGTATTCATATACCTGAGTGAATTAATATGGTAAGAAGCTACTATTTTTTATAATAATAAATTTTGTTAATTAATCATTTTATATATTATGTGGTCTTTAAGAATATTACTATTAAGAATAAGTATCTTCTACCGCATATTAATGATGTTTTTTGATAAACTGTGTGGAGATCAATAAATTTCAAAGATTGAACTTTCATTCAGATATCATCAATGGTTTTTCAAAAAGGAGGATATATCCAGGGGAGCTTTCCATATGAGGTATGGAAACTATAATTTTAGAGTGATTCCATTTGGACTTACCAATTCCCCTGCTATCGTCATGAATCTAATGAGTAGTGTCCTTATATATTACCTTGATATGTTTGGATTGGTCTTTATAGACGATTTTATTATATATTCAACAATAAAGGATGAGTATAAAGACTAATTGAGGATTGTGTCGAAGACCCCGGGGAAGGAAATTTTTTATAAAATATTTACCCTAATTTACTTTTCTCAATAAAAAGTATCATTTTTGTGTCATATAATCTCATGTGACAGTATATTGGTGGATCTTTCCATGATATATGTTTTTGAGAAATGGACCTAGTCAACCATGATGGAAAAAATATAATGTTTTTTTGGTTTTATGGATACTATCAATTATTATATATAGATTTCTATTTTATATATAATCCAATATCCATATTGACAATGAAGGGAACACCGTTCCTTTAGAAAGAAGAATGTGAGGAATAGAATGTTTCTTAATACAACTGCACTCACACTACATAATAGAGAATAATGGGTTGGGATCTATATTGATGCATTGAAGATATGATTGGGACTTATCCTAATAAATAGTGATGTGGAAATATAATATTCCTCACACAAATTTATGATTCATGGGAAATATTACCTGACTCCAGATTTGGAGATGGAAACATTAATTTTTCATTGGATATATAGATTAATTATATATATAGTGGAAGATGTGATATATATACTGATCATAAATTCTTGATGTATATATTCACAAATAATGATTTGAATTTGCACCTATGGTGATGGTTTGAGTTGATTAAAGATTATGTCTTCTCAATACACTACCTCCGAAGGAAGGCAGATGAGGTAGATACTATGCTCAGTCATAAGGACCATTCTTAGTTGTCTAACATAAAGATTGAATAAGATGTAATAATAATGGATTTATAGAATATGGGTCATGAAATCAGGATGAAAAGTGAAAACTCCTATATTTATAAGATTAGTGTTCATCTATGCATCCATATAATATTTAATGAGGCTTATAATGGGGTATGCAAACTGAAAAAGAAGGTGAGGAAATTTCCCTATTTAAACCATGATTATGATTTAATAATAAGGTTCAATAATTGATCATTAATCTCATTAATATGTAAATTAAATAAGGATATGTTAGATGAATCTAATTTTCGATCATTTTCAATTCCTCATAGAAATATACATATTTATAGATATCTCAAAGTGATTTTCTGGTGAGATAACATGAAAAGAGATTTTGAAATGATTGTATCTTGATGAATGGTTCCTCTAAAAGTTAAGGTAGAGAAACAGAAGAATATAGGGATGTTACAAACATTACCCATACAATAAATGGAATTTGAAAACATTACAATGGATTTAATTTCAGGAGTCCTCATAATATCTAAAATTTATATTACTATTTGATTTATAGTCAATCTCATTACAAAGTTCAAAAATTTTCTTTCTTCTAGAGAAGAATTATATCTTAATAATGTTTCCAAAATTTACATTAAGGATGTAACAACCTGATATTTTATTTTTTATTTCTCTCTAAATAAATATAATTTCATTGATAACTAGCGATACATGATACCGTGAATCTAAATGAACAATAATGAAGAATATAGTTTTCTTATAACTATAAGATAGGAGGGTATGAATAATATTAATTATATTATGGAAAATTTATTCTTTACACATGTATAAAATTAATTCAATGGTTATTAATTAATTATTAATGAAAATAAAAATCATTTGAAAGTAAAAGGGTTGTTTTTATGAAAAAAGAATTTTATATTTGAAATGTATTTTCTCTTAAAAAATTAAGTTGATCACTATTGGTGAATTATTTTAAATAAATTTATATATAATATATTTTCAATAATTTTTTTAATATTATTTTAATATTATTTATGTATATTAAATAAGAATATATATCTATTTTATTCATAGTAATATATTTTTCAAAAAAATTATTTCATCATGTTTTTCACAATTAATTCAAAAGAAATTTATCTGACTTATAGAAGCTATATCTTGAAAAATGGTTTCCATATTAGGAATCATAGGGATAAAATCTCATAAAAAGAGACCTTTTCTTTTTAGACAATATGAGTAGTAACCAATGTAAATTTTTATCACCTCAGTAAGGGTAAAATGTGTAAAATTGGGTTAAAACATTGGAAGAAGTATTTAAAATTACACTAAAAAATTCTTTTTATTCTATTGGATGGATATAGTTCATTTATTTAAATCCAATTCCAAAATAAATGAAAATTTGGGTTTATTGTTCTTTGATTATGACCATAGTATTAATTTAAAAAAGGAATAAATTAAAAATGTCACTCTCTTGACTCTAATATCTCTAAATTTTGTTAAAAAAATAAAATTAAGATAATTTATTTTATAAATATTAATTTTAAGTATAAATTAATTTCATATCATTTTAATTAATTTTTATTTCTATTTTCATTTAATAATTACCTTAAACACTTATGTGACACCGACACCATATTTATTAAATCGATAGAAACATTATATAAATGATTTTAAAAATATTAAAAGTAATGAAAATTGGGTGAATAATTATAGTAATCTAATTAAATAGATTAATATCAATTATTAAATATGTTTTAAATTTTTATTGTAAAATTAAATTATTTTCATTTTGCATCCAAGTAAAATTATTTTAATAGTTCATTAAATGACCCTAATAGTATTTTAGGATAAAATTTTTTAAATAAATAATTAGAAAATAATTTTATTATTTATATAGGATAATTAATTTGATAAAGGTTCAAAAATTTAATTCCCTTGTCACAATTTTTTACTTATTTGTAAAATTATTACCCATTAATTTGAAAAAGTCATTACCATAGTTAGGATTTAAATTGGTTAACCAAGGGGTTAAACCCAAAGATAAGGTCTAAAATGAACCCAAAACCTTTATAAATTTAATTTTATGATAATATTTTAAATTTATACTCTTTTTTTGAATATCTATCCCTTTATAATAATTTTTCTTGAGAATGAATTAATTATATTTTAATTATATTTTAGTAATTCGATAGGTGTCTTTTCCCTTCCTTATAAAAGGATAACCATTATATATTTTATTTACACAACCTTTAGCAGTTTATCATAGAAAAAACAAATATAATATCATTATATATTACCTCACTACATCATAAAGCTTTAATAATTTCGAAAATACCATCCCTTCAAGGATTATGTTTTTATCCAATAGAGGATTGTCAACATAGAGGTATAACTCTTACCCTAGTGTTTTCATTTTTATTTGGTATTCTACATCGTATAAATATATGGTATACATTACAATGTTATTTATAAATTATAATAAATATAATTATATGTTATTATAATTATGGGGAAACATTTTTAAACCAATTTTCTATCCTAAGGTAAATGAAAACATTGCATGTGCATACATATGGCTCACCGTATCTGCATAATGGTGTATTTTATTTATCAACACAATTTATAATGGATTTTTATTATGATATATTTATTATTTATGTTTTAAATTTATGAAATAATTATTCTTCAATTATTACAATATCTAATTTACCTTCTAACCTTTACATCCATCAGAAAATGTTAACATCGATTTTAAGTATGTGTGGACTACCACCTCCACAAGGTGATGTGATGAATTGTTCGGTTTATTTTTCCATGGGAAGAAATAAGGATATATTTAATGAATATATATGATATCCATCATATAATATTGAATCTTTAAAGGTGAATTATTCTTTTTTTTATCCATCCATCAAAAAATGTAAACATCGTTCATGTGTACTGACGTTCAACTATCTCCTTGAACGATGTTATTAATTTTTCTATCTATAACTTTTATGGATGAATATATATATATATATATTATTATATTATATTTATATCAGGATTAATAGTTGGGATATGATTTTACTCTGATCATTGTAGAAGTACTAGGAATACTGAATAAAACATGGTTGAAAAACGATTCCATTATCACTCAGAAAAGTGATCTTAATAACAAATTGTTAATAAATAGGTGATAATAGGTCATAAGTAAATCAGAAATGGTATCATAGATATGGTAATGGTTCAAGAATATTTTTATAATAAATATATAATTATTATTTGATATGTTATAATTTGTATGAAGAAATATGATAATTAAGGTAAGAGATTTATGTTTCAATCCTACTTTAATCTGGTGTAACATCCCGACTCGGCTTACCATCGAACCGGTGGCCGGACCGGTGGGTCACATGGCCTCAAGGGCATCTCCCCGTACGCCAAAGGCTACTGAATAGAAGCGAGGGTCTCGGGAGGTGATAGTGGGGAGACTATACCCTCATATCAGAGTAACAACATGGTATTATCAGAGTAAATAATGTTCAATAGTAGAAGCAGTAAACAAAGGAAAGGCAGAAGAAAAAGACAGGAAATAACCATTTAATAAAAGGTAGAAAACGCCAGTTCACAATTCATGCATGTATAGATAATTATAGAGTTATGAAATCAGTAAACAATACAACATGTTTTACAAACAATAACAAAAGAAAAGATAGCAATGCCCGACGATGATCCCTTAAGCATCCCATGCTCCCACTTGGTCATTTTACCCAAACTCCTTAGGTGTAAACAACACAACACAAATCCTAGACCTCGAAAGAAGGAAGGTCTACTCAGGTATTCAAGTGCAATGGAGGCCCGAGTAGGGTATGATGTATAAATCTCAGTAGGCCGGCACCACCGGTGTCTAACCCAATCCAGACAGTGTATAATAATCAAACAGTGTGCAAGTATGGAGAGATAAGTAAACAAAATTACATAAGTATATAACACACGTCTAGGTTCCCAGGGGACACCTAACTGTTATACCATCTTCGGCTCATTTCCGGTAAAGTAACCTGATCATGTCACCATATACATATATAAAAGCATTTAGATCATAGGTGGCATGGGGTAAGAATTCCTGCCACCCATTAATCGTGATTAGCGGGCACGAGGTATGAATGCCTCCCGTCCCTATGAGTCATCTGACAAGGGGTAATAATGCTTCCCTTCCATCACATTCATTCAAATGGCATGGGGTATAACTGCCTCCCATCTGTCACATTCATAAAACTAGCATGGGGTATAACTACTTCCCATCCAAACCCAAAAACCATCGCTAGAAGTAAACTGGAAAGGGGTAAGAATGCCTCCCTTCCAAACATGTAAACCATCACTAGAAGTCAACTAGAATGGGGTAATAATGCCTCCCCTCCAGACATGTACTGTCACACTGGCATGGGGTATAACTGCCTCCCACCCAACCACGTATCTGTCACAAGGTGGCCTTAGCATGCACTCACCTTTATTATCATTTATTATGTGGCATCAGCATATGTGCACTCACATTAAAACCATATATATAGTATACTACTTATGGAATTACCTCATAAGCATTCAAAGAAACATACCACATACACATAAGCTAACACATTCACGTTCAAACTTAAGGCAACCCATCTTAAGTATCTAAAACAAGATATTCACATAAAAATTATACTAACATAAGTCGTGCTTATTACGTTATCCCAAGGTGTGGTTGTACCACCCTTGTCCATTCATTCCTAGTTTCACCATTTCATCTTAATGGTTATATTAATCATTCTTTAACCCTTTGATACCTTCTATAGGAAACAAGTCATTTATTCTTAAGTCATCCAACTATGGTTATCATCTAACTCAATTTTCCTAAAAATGGAAAATTGACCCAAACACAAGTAGCACAACCATTTCATTCCCTTTGTCTCAAAAAATCAAGTTCACATAAAAATCATCAAAGAGGAACCACAAAAAACTAGCATAAAAGCATAAAAAGTCTATCACTACATTTTTTATTGAAGACATCACACCTCTAATCAAGGGGTTTTATTATTAAATAGTTAGTTTTGTGGTCAAGAAACCCTATTATCTTATCTTTCAATTCACACTCTTTTCCAGGTAGTGTTTAATTAAAACCATATTGTAGAATTAAAATACTAAGGCATTGTTGTACTAAACTAATTAATACATTTACTTTAATTTAAAAGGGGCAAGGAGAGGGACCCTACCTCCGGGTGGATCCATCCACCCACTCTGGATTTTGGAGCTTTTTAACTAAGAGATGCCTAAGCTCCGGCAAGGTGAAACCAACCCGAACCCGTTAACGCACTAATAAAAACATAGAAGGACCCTTCAGAACAACTAAGGAATTATATTAGAGGCTTCGAAAACAATCCACGGGTAACACCCTTACCTTGATCCAAAGCCGTTGGCCAAAATCACCCATATCCACCTCACCATTGGCAGTGGATGCCCAAAATCGAACCCAAGGGTCCCAAGAAAACATTGGCACCACCCTTGAATGATGAAAAAACAAGAATCAATAAAACCCCAATACCTAGGGTTTAGCTAAATCCCACGAGTCAATGGAGAGTCCGAACTATGGCTGGAAGAAAGGAGGAGAAACAAGAGAGGAGCATACCATGAGATTCGATGAAGAAACCTCAAGAAAACGGCTAGAGATCAAAGCTTGGAGAAGGGAGCTGAGGGGGTGTCGCACGTGGCTCAAGGGGTGCCCCACCCTGTGTCATGCAGGTTTAGTGAGGGTGAGGGAGTGATTAGTTTTTATGTTTTTCTTTTATTTCATTTTCTAATTTAAATCTAATTAAATTATTTAAAAACAAAGAATCGCACGGTTTGGGCCACACAGTTAGCCACACCATGCGCTGACTGTGCGGTCCCCTATGCCCACCAGATATAGGTCGCATGGTTTGGGCTGCACAGTTTGGTCGTCCCATGTGCCATACCGTGCGCCCTCTGCAGTTCTTTAAGAACATCGGTCCGGCGCTTCCGAAACCTCTCGGGCAACCCGATAAACTTAACGGGGCATCGCCCACACGAAAAAAAAACAACAATGCGTTCCGACTCTCAGAATTTCGTTCCAACGCTCTGTTTTAAAAAAACATTCAGTAAATCAAAAAAGATCAAAATCCTTCGTGTTTTAGCCCAGTTCAAAATGCAGGTCATTACAACCTTCCCACCTTAGAACTTCTCGTCCCCGAGAATCCATCGAGAACAACACACACCTCACTCGACCTAAAAGGGTCGTGAAGCTTCGTTCAAATGATCACGTTGGGTTCACAAACGTCCAACACACCATTAAGAATCCATTAAAACCTACGGTGCTTAAGCCACCAAAACTCGAGCCAATGCTTGGTTCGCAAATGAAACATCGAGATGGCTCTTCCTGAGCCCATCTACCCAGTGACACGAACCGGTCGTCATCTCGCCAAACATCCAGCCACAGGTACTTCCCACCTTAGATTTTTAACGTTAAGCAACCAATTCCAAACTACGGTTCGGACCACCATTGGAATTAACTTTAAAATCACACCCCAAGCGTTCCCATGATGCTCTTAGCATGATTTGAAACAGATCAAACAATCAATTCCCCATCGACCTCAAGGCCCATGCCGAGCCGGTTGTTCATATTAGGCACCATCTGACACAAACCAAACTCACCTCTACCCGACGACGTGCTAGAGAACGACATGTCACCTACCGCATAGATTAAAGAAGAACCTCGAGTCAAGACATCTTCGACTGACTATATACAAGAACGCTCGACCTAAATGGCTGACATATTTCAAACAGAACCACAATGCCTTTCTCCAAGGCACCTTGCGTTTAGCATAAACACATTCGTCAAAGCCTACACCAAGCTTCGGATGATGTTTCCAAGATCAAACCATACAAGAATCACATGCATTCCACATGCAACGCCGAAAGAGAACCATCTGATCAAGCCCAACGTCTTAAAAACATTAGCGCAGATAAGACCGACGCTCTATTAGTGCATCTTGGATGAGGAAAAGATATGGGACATGTTCGTCGCTAAATAGAATACACTAAGATGTTTGAACAGATTTTAGTTAATCATACCAGACTACTGGAAGGATAAACAGTCGAACCTCAACTGGCCGACTTCAAGGAAGGAACTCGACTTCACCTTCCGACACATCCACACATTTTAAACTCGCATGCCCCAAGGAAGAGAGACACGACCAACCCATTTACAAAGGCATTCCAGGAAGCATCCATTCCATGTGAAAGGACACATTTAACAGATTCCACGCGACGCACTCCAAGCCTTATGAGTGCCTTAGTCACCGAAGAGAAAGGAGATAACCTAGCTGAGTAAAAACACGCTAGTGCACAAACACCGCAAACGATCGTGTGACGCTCCTCTGCCAAAATCACATCACCAAAAAAATGAAAAAGATTCAAAACAAGGAAACCATCATGTCAAAACACACGATTCATTCAAAATCCATCTCGATCATTGGGACGAAACAATTCTTTAATGCCAAGCCACTCTACTGAGGAGATGTCCCAAAGTCACAACGAAAGTCAAAACCCAATGACCACCCATCCAAACAAGGGTTTCATTAGAGAAACAAGAGTCCAACGAGGGAAAACGGCACCTGAACAACACCTCTTGTCAGAAAACTCACGGTACAAGCAAGGCATTAAAACACTAAGGTTGCTACCAGCCACAAGCTAGCCCCTTACGAAGATCAACCGTCAACCCTAATGACAGGTCACGCCAAATAAGTCGCTAGGCTCAAAATCCAAACATCAAAACACCTCTAAGGAAACAACACCCATAGGAAACACCTACGGTCCCGTTCCAAGGTAGCTCGAAGAGAAACTCAAAACTACCCTTTACACTAGGGTTTCAATGCACCGCCATGGTATCCATTACCAAGACCTTAACATCTTACCCCATTTAAAATCTAAACATTAAAAACAACTTCAACCACACATCAAGTAAACAGTCAAGTTTCACAAAACACTTCCTCTTATGAACATCAAACATTCACAGACATCCCATTTTTATTAATCAAAGAGAAAAAAACACCAGTTAAAAAAAATTGAGACCTACGAGGGTCCCATTTTATCCATCCTAGGTTCTTCAAAAAGCAACCCCAATGAAGTTTCTCAAATTATTTTAAAATTAAAACAACCCAATCGGGTTATCCCAAACAACACTTTCCAACTGACCTACTCAAGTCCAGTTGCACATTTAAGAGTTAGCCAAAACCCTTAAATCTTGAAATTAGGCAACATTTTCCATTTAATCATTTCAAAATACAAAAAGTCATTACATTTAATACAGGTTGCCATTTCTCAATTCATGAAGCACCCATACACTTCATGGATTGAAAATTGACTCCCCTTTATTTCAAAACCTGATTCCAACCTAGAATTTATTGTGCTCACATACAACAACCCAAGTATACGGGTGGCCATCTACCAAACTCTAAAGCTCCCATACACTTTTTAAATTGGCATTTGGATCCCCTTTTTAATCCAAACCAAATTACTTTAGAATTTTAATCTTTTCAGCCTTTTACAGTGGATCGAATACATGGGTTACCTTTTCCCAATTATAAGGCGCCCATACACCTTTCAACTGAAAACTAGATCCCATCGTAATCGAAACCAATTTATATTACTCATGCAAAAAATGACCAATATAAAACAAAGCATGTCACCATAAGAAGCTGATACCGAGGCATGTTATAACAAAGAAGCACGGAACATATGTAACATAGGAAGCATGGCATATTATCACTGAAAAATGCTATTTAAATAGGCTTGTTAATAAATAAAAGGCATGACGTGCAATCAAGGCACAAAATTTGAATCAATATGAATCCTAAAATGAAAATACATAGTATGGAACTATGCATGGAATGTTAATTTCCTATGTTCCTAATATGATGCATGGAATGCAGTTTCCTTGCCATATCAATCCAAGGGTAAAATTAAAGGAATTTCATAAACCATAAGTTGTAGAAAATACAACAATCACTCAAGGTGAAATCATATCATCTTTAAGAGAAAACAACATGAACAACAATTCCCAGCCCTGGCCACTTGGTCATTTCCCATACGTGGGGTGATCAGTCCCAAGCACGGCTATTAGCCAAGCGCTGACACTTTCCTAAAATCCTATATACCAACCCAAAATTGTAAGGAAAAAGAAATGAAATACCTCTGATACCACTTTGTAACATCCCAGACCGACTTACCATCAAACGGGTGGACGGACTGGTGGTTCACATGGCATCAAGTGCTTCTCCCTGTACGCCAGATGCTACCGACTAGCAGCAAGAGTCTCAGGAGGTGATAATGGAGAGACTATACTCTCATATCAGAGTAACACAATAGTATTATCAGAGTAAATAGTATTCAATAGTGGAATATGTAATCAATGGAAAGGTAGAAGAAAAATATAGGAAATAACCATTTTATAAAATGCGACAAATGCCAGTTTACAATGCATGCATGTACAGATGACGATACAGTTATGAAAGTAGTAAAAAATACAGCATGCTTTACAAACAATACAAAAAGAAAAGATAGGAAAGCCCAACAGAAATCCCCGGAGCATCCAAAGCTCCCTCTTGGTCATTTTCTCCGAACTCCTCAGGTGAAAACATCACAACACACATTCTAGGTCTTCCAAGAAAGAAGGTCTACTCAGGTACCCCAGTGCAATTGCGGCCCAAGTAGGGTGTGAGGTATAAATCTTAGTAGGTTGGCACCACCAGTGTCTAACCCAATCTAGATAGTGTATAATAATCAAATAGTGAGCATGTATTGAGAAATAAGTAAATAGAATTACATAAGTAAATAACACCCATCTAGGTTCCCAAAGGACACATGCCGGTTATACCAGCTTTCGCTCGTTGCTAGTAAAGTAACCTGATCATGTCACCATATACATATATAAAAGCATTTGGATCATAGGTGGCGAAGGGTAATAATGCCTCCCACCCATTAATCGTGATTAGTGGGCATGAGGTAAGAATGCCACTCGTCCCTATGAGTCAACTGGAAGGGGGTAAGAATTATTCCCTTCCATAAAATTCATTCAACCGACATGGGGTTTAGCTGCCTCCCATCTGTCATGTTCATAAAACCGGCATGGGGTATAACTATCTCCCATCTGTCGCATTCATAATACTAGCATGGGGTATAACTGCTTCCCATCTAAACACGTAAACCATCACTAGAAGTCAACTGGAAAGGGGTAAGAATGCCTCCATTCTAGACATGTAAACTATCACTAGAAGTCAACTGGCAAGGGGTAAGAATGCCTCCCTTCCAGACATGTACTGTCACACTGGCATGGGGTATAACTGCCTCCCATCCAACCACATATCTGTCACTAGGTCGCCTCATCATGCACTCACATTTGTTATCATTTATTATGTGGCATCAACATGTGGACACTCACATTACAACCATGTCTATTGTATACTAATTATGCAATTACCACATAAGCATTCAAAGAAACATACCACATACACATTAGCGAACACATTCACATTCATACTTAATGCAACCCATGTTAAGTATATAAAACTAGATATTCACATAAACATTCTACTAACATAAGTCGGGCTTATTAAGTTATCCCAAGGCGTGGTCATACCACCCTAGTTCATTCATTCCTAGTTTCCCAATTACATCATAAAGGATATGTTTATCATTCTTTAACCCTTTGATACCTTCTATAGGTAACAAGTCATTTAGTCTTAAGTCATCCCACTATGGTTATCATCTTACTAAATTTTCCTATACATGGAAAATTGACCCAAACACAAGTAGAACAAACTTTTCATTCCCTTTGTCTCAACAAAGCAATTTCACATACAATGCATCAAAGAGGAACCACAACAAACCAGCAGGCAAGCATAAAAAGTCTATCACTACTTTTTATCGTGAAGACAGCGCACCTCTGGTCGAGGGGATTTATTATTAAATCATTAGTTTAGTCGTCAAGAAACCCTTTTATCTTATCCTGCATTTCACACTCTTTTCTAGGCAGTTTTTAATTAAAACTAGATTGTATAATTAAAATACTAAGGAATTGCAGTACTAAACTAATTAATACATTTACTTTAATTTAAAAGGGGAAATGAGAGGGATCCTACCTACAGGTGGATCCATTAGTCCACTCCAGCTATTGGCTCTTTCTAAATAAGAGCCGCCTAAGCTTCGACAAGGAGAAACCAACCCGAACCCACCAACACACTAAGAAAAACATACCAAGACCCTTTAGAACAACAAAGGCATTAGATTAGAAGCAGTGAAAACAATCCATGGGTAAAACCCTTACCTCGAACCAAATCTGATAGCCAAAACCACCCATATCCGCCTCAACTTCGGCGGCGGATGCCCCAAATCAAACCCAAGGGTCCCAAGACAGTCTTGGTACAACCCTAGAATGTAGGAAAAATAAGAATAAATAAACCCCCAATACCAAGGGTCCCGCAGAATCCCGCAGGTCAACAGAGAGGCCAAAATATGGTTGGAAGAAAGGAGAGGAAACAAGAGAGAATATTACCATGAGATTTTATGAAGAAACCTCAAGAAAATGGCAGGATATTGAAGCCTAAAGGAGGGAGCTGAGGGGGTGTCACGCATGGCTCAAGGGGAGCCCATCCCTGTGTCGTGCAGGTTGAGTGAGGGTGAGGGAGATATTAGTTTTTATGTTTTTCTATTATTTAATTTTACAACGCAAAACTAATTAAATTATTTAATAACAAGGAAGCACATGGTTTGGGCTGCACGGTTAGCCAAAACGTGCGCCAACCATGCGGTCCCCTCGGCCCAAAGGGAATCCCTTACACGGGCAAGGTGCACGGTTTGGGAAACCGTGCGCAGCCCGTGCGAAAGCCACTACCTCCAAGACACCCATTGCATGGGCTAGGCAGGTTTTTTGGGAAACCATGCGCAACCTATGCACAAGGCACTACACATCTGATTTAGGCTGCATGGGTTGGACATCCCGTGCACCAACCGTACGCCCTCTACAGCTCTTTAAGAACATTGGTCATGTGCTTCCGAAACCTCTCAGGCCACCCGAGAAACTTAACGGGTCTTCGCTCACGCCCAAAAACAAAACAACAACATGCTAAAACTCCCAAAATTTCGTTCTGAATCTCGATTTTAAAAACAACCCGTTCAGTAAATCGAAAAAGTTCAAAATCCTTCGGGTTTTATCCTAGTTCAAAACGCGGGTCATTACATCGGGAATATTTATGTTTGATTACATTTGATGAAATTATATGATCCTTATTTGAAAAATAAATTAAATATTCAAATAATATTTTTTATTTTTTGGGAATAATTTTTTTCCATTCATTTTATTAAATTTATGTACCCAGGAAATCAAAATAATTATTTTAAACAAAACTGAAAATGTCTTACGATTCGGTGAAAAGTATTTTTTATTTCATGTCCATGCTTTCTCTAATTTTTTTAAAATATTTTACTATTATAATATGATTTTTTAATTTCATTTTTACCCAAGTATGAATTTATATAAAAATGTTCAAATGAATATTCCTGTCAGTTTCTGAATGAGGTACTTTAGGAGTTCTTATAAAAGTTTGAATGGAACGATTTATTTTAACCTATAAAACATGAATACAATTTATTGAAATCATGAATGATAAATTATTTGAATAATCCTGTACTAGTTTCCATAGTTATTTTAAAATAATATTATTTCTGTACTATTTTCTAATTTGTTTAATTTTAACTAAGTGATATAAAAATGAAATGTTTATTTTCATTAAGAAATATTCGTGTGATTCATTGAAAGGAATTTCGTCTATGTTAATATCATCTAATGTTAATTTTCATTTAATAAGGATAATGTCCAATGATACCATATTTATTATTTAAATTGTTGGTTTATGATTTTGATGATGAGATGTTTATAAAGCCAATAACTTTCCATTTGTAACTCTATGATGAATTTATGAAATATTTAAGAAACTCATTTTCTGTATGTGGGTTATGATGTGATGATATGATGAATGTTTTATTATATTTTGGTACAAATATGTATTATTTTCAATATGTGATGGGTTTCCCTTGAATTATATATCCCTCAAATACATTAGTTATAGATTTTTGTCTCATGAGGTAATTATGGGAAACAAGTCAAGGTACTTGATCCACTATGGAAGATGTTCTAATATTCATGATCCATAATGGGAAATGGGTAGGGATGCCTCATCTATAATGGGAAATATGTGATGATTCCTGATCTACAATGATTATATGCTCTTAGAAGTTATCCTTGACATATGAAATTCTATCTATACCTATGATGGGACAACACTTTTATGAAAAGAATTTTCTTTTCATGATTGATTTATAATGATTTCCCAATTATTTTATTTCCCAATAATATGATTCATGTATTTTTAAATGATAAAATCTTATTCCTTGAATCATTATTATGATCCATGATATGTTTGGTATGAAAATTTTAAATTATTTTCATCATATTATACCCTTATACTTATGTACTTTTTTTATATGACCAACGATTGATTTCAACCATGTTTACCCTTACAGACCATCTAAAATCACCCTTTATTATGTTTAATTTTACTAGGTTATAAATAAAAGTTTAAGTAGGGTATTCATATGAATAGTACTTTGTGGGAAACTATTCGTGTGTGATTTTGAAGATATTTCATAAAATAAGAATATTGTTAGTGTAATCTCTAAAAAAACAAAACATTTACAGTACTCAAGTGGTTATTTATATATGTATTACATATACATATAAAAAGATTTAATAATAGGAATTTCCTATCAGAATAAAAAGATTATTAACATTTATTAAAAAGAAGGAAAATGTTGATAAGGAAAGAAGATGAGGTAAACAATAATTTCCTTCATCCAGTAGAAGCAATGTTAAAAATCAAAGTATGGCCCATAATTTCTATAACCATACTCGTATGCTGTTTCAAATACTATTTGATAATTAACATTATTGAAGTTCTTGAGGATCTCAGAATAGACACTTCTTGGAACCATAGAGGTGGATCTGGTAGACACTGTCTTTTTCATGTTGTATTAGTCCTTCCTCAACCTTTTCTTCAGGGGGGGGGGAAGATGAAGCCCTCACCTTCAATAATACTTATCTTTCCGTGAATGATAATGTCTTTAAAGATAAAATTAATCAATATTTGGATATTTTGACTACAAAAATTTGGTGAAACCACTAGAGATATGTCTATGTATAGTATTATATACTAATGTTTTGGTAATGACTATCGAAAAAATATGACAAAACCAAGGTGCCATAGATTGAGAATAAATATTAATGATTTAGAAATACTTTGAATGATATGTCTTTATTATATGATATCTCACTTTGATTATTATAGATTGACTCTTACAAATTTCATGTTTCCTTTATTTATTGGATGGAATCATACAAAATCATAAAAACAATGAATGTTTTGGAAAATGAAATGATTTTACACCTTAGAAACCAAATTCTAAAAGGTATGGAATATATAATATTATTACTATAATAACACAATTTTTTCTGGAAATGAATCATATTGAGATTCATGATGACTTAATGTAGGAACAACCATGTTTTCCTTATTTCATGAGGAAACATCAAACTTATTTTAGATGATATTAAGATCCTCTAGTTATGGAGAAATGGATCGGTCCTTTTGAAAAAAATAGTTTTTTTATCTAGGACTTGAAAAGTAGGAATGTTTTCATAGAAATGTTTTTGAAGGTGAAATAGATTAATGGTGGAAAATTATTAAAAATATGATACAAGAGGAATAAATTTATTTCATGTATGGGATGACTAGGAGATGATGTTTTTAGTAAGTACCAACCTCATATTCTACATAAAAATTGATATAAGGGACTACTTATTCTTATGAAATAGGGGGATGGATACATTGGTACTTATGATTATAATTTTACAAGACATACAAAGCATGCTTCTAGTTTAATCATTATCCTAGAAATTAAAATTCATCAATTATTTGGTGGATTAGAACCAAGTCTCCAAAATGAGTTATCTATAAGAGACTATAGTAGCTATGAATAAATTGATCAACTTACACTTAAGGTAGAAATTGAAATTTGGGATTCCAATCATTCCCATTGTTTTAATAAGAAAAATAATATTGAGTCTCATGAAAACTCAAATAAATCACATGGTGGAAATACCTCCATCCATATACATGATAAAAATGTGGGAAGAAAAATCAAATGAATTTATTAAATGGAAATGGAATGTGATTTTAATATAGATATATAGGTCGAAAGGCGATGAACATGACAATTAATGAAATGGTGGTGGAGAAGATTTAAACTAATACACCACTCATGCTCAAATTCATAAAATGTAAGGAGTATGGGAGTTATGAAAACCAGTATTTAAATATGAATATTTATGACGATGATAGACATAAAAAAACATCTTCACATCGAAGAAAAAGGGAAATATACTGAAATTTTGGCAACCAAAGTGGGCCATAAGATTTCCATGGTGAATTTTATAGTTATCACTCACTCTTGAATTTATAATGTATTATTTAATTCTAGATCTAACTACTCTATTATGTATTATAAACTTTAAAAGTGTATCAAATTAGCATCTCAACGATTATATTTTTTATTTTTTGGTAAAAATTATTAATGGTATGGTTGTCACATCCGAACTTTATAATTCTTCTATGATTAATGTTTGTGGAAATCCCCTTCCTAAAAATCTTATGAATCTACCTATAATTTAATATGATGTGATTCGAGTTATTTATTAGATTTCAACTTATGAAGATCATATCAATTTTAAAGTTAGAAAAGTCACATTTCATATACAAAATAAAAATATGGTAATTTGTTGGTGTGTTGATGTATAAGAACTCACAATAGAATTTTTTTTACCTTATGGGATTTAATTTCTACATATGGAGGGTGTTTTTCATATATAGTTGTAGAAAAATAAAATTGAGGATATTTCTTTTTTATGGTATTTTTTATGTATTTACAGAAGTGATTACTAATATTCCTCTAAATTGGGATGTTGAGTTTTTAAAATAACTCATATATGGTGCTACCACTATTTCAATGAATCTTTATATAATGTCCCCAATTCAGTTGTAAAAATTGAATAAGAAACTACAAGATACTATATTAAATGGATTTATACGCCTTAGTTCATCACCATAGGGTGAACCAATTATTTTCATTAAAAATAATGTTGGGAAACTGATTATTTTCATTGATTATTGAGAAGTTAACAGGATCACTATCAACAACAGGTATCCTCTACACCTTATCAATGATCTTTTTTGATCAACTATGATAAGATAAACACTTTTCAAAGAATGACCTTCATTCTGGATATCAAAAATTTAGGGTTATGAAGGAGGATATAACAAATACAACCTTACACATGAGATTTGGGGATTAGTAATTTATAGTGATTCCATTTTTGACCTACTAGTTCCACTATTATCTTCACGGATTTCATGAATGGATTCTTTTTAGATTACCTTGACCAGTTTATAATTGAATTTATAGATGATATTATAATATATTAAATAATGAAGGATGAATATAGATATCATTTGATAATTTTGATAAATAAACCAAGGAAATATAGGTTATATGAAAAAATTACTAGGTGTGAATTTTGGCTTAATAATGTTTCATTCATGAGTCATATAATCTCATGTGAGGGGTTTTTAGTGGATCGTTCAAACAAAGATGTTATTAATAAATTTCCCATACCAAAAATGGTTAATAAGATTTATATTTTTCTTTGTTTGGATGGATATTAATATTTATTTTGGATAAGTTTCTCATTACAATATAATCTACACACCATGTTGTCTCGGAAGGGAGTTATGTTGTTATCGATAGATAAATTAGAAGAGATTTAAAAGAAACTAAAGAGAATTTTTGTCAGTGATCTTATTTTTTCAATTACATATAGAGCAGTGGGTTTTTTAATCTATAGTGATGAATAAATGTAGGTACTAGGTTGTATCCTCATGTATATTGATACGGTGGAAGAATGTTCCTCACATAAATTTAATATACAGTATAAAAATCACCCAAATCATGATTTGGAGATGTTAGTAATATTTTTTTCATTGAAGATGTCAGAACATTATATTTATATTGAAAGGTGTGACATATGTAGTGATTATAATATTTTTTAAATATATATTCATAGAGAAATAGTTCAAAATGAACTATAGAAGACAAATATAATTGACTAATGATTATGACTTCTCAATACACTACCTCCCTGGGAAAGTGGTCAAGGTGGATAATGTTCTGTGTGGGAAGGATGATTCTTGTTGGTATATGATGAGGACTGAAAGAGAGCCAATAATTATGGATTTACAAAAGATGTAAATTGAAATCCTAGGGATATTTGATATGTCATATGTTTCAGATACGAATGATTAACAATCTATCCATGTGAATATTAAAGGGGCACATAAAGAAGATGTAAAATAGAAGATAGTGAGAAGTGTTTCTAAGTACAATAATTACTGTGATGGAATTATAATGTTTTAAAAAAAATTATGTGTCGCATATGTAATATATTTTAAGAAATAATTTTTTTTTTGAGTGTATAGTTCACCATTCTCTCTTCATCTAGGATGTATAAAGATGTATAAAGACTTGAAATAATATTTCAAGTAGGGAAAAAAGAAAAGGTATATTGAAGAGTACATTTATCAATTCCTGGCAGTTAATATTAATCTAATGTGATGTAATATTTATTTCTGAAATAAATGGGTTTCCTCAATAGTAGATTATTTATTCTGGGATGAAATATCAAATAGAATTTATAAAATAACAATTAATAATGATAGAATCCGTGTTACCAATCCTAGGAAGAAACTCTTTCCTACTAACCATTTATTATATCAAAATTATGGATATTCATATTTATTTATGTTTTTTAATCCCATATTTAGAGGGCCCTTATATTTTTTCATTTTCATTAAATACCTAATAACCAAAAACAAAAACTATTATTTTTGTGTAGTGAGAATTTTATAGAAAAATATCATTAAGAGAGACGATCATATCCATCCATTACGTTGCACTTGAAAAATTATAAATAATATTTATATCATCTAGTGATAGTTGTGTCTAAATATGACATCGTTGTAGAGGATTAATCCCTATTTTTCATGCATTATTGTATTTCACATTTCTAAAATAAATTTCATTATTATTACTAATTTGTTTCATAATGTATTCAAATTTATAATATTATGCATTGTCTAACCACTCTTTGGTGAAATAATAATTAAAATATTATTATGATATAGAATCAAAATTATAATATATTATAGCCAACATGATACATTTGAAGAACTAATTGAAATTTATAACTAAATATCTCATATATATAATGAGTATGAGTTGTAGTAATAATATCTAGAACATATAGAAAAGTATATTTCACAAAAAATATTTCAAAATAGAGAAAATAAATAGGCTAAATATTAATTTATTGGTGAATTAATATCATCATCCCTAACTTAGTCCAGTTTTGAGGAGATCTAAGTTGGCCCTAGAAATAAATTAACCTTTTAATGAACTCATTTTCATTTATATTTTTTAAAATTATATTAAAGATTACCTCCAATCAATTTGATTTTTAAAATTTGGATAACAAGAGGACTAAAATAGAGGATGAAGAATGAGTAAAATAAACAACCCTAATGAAGAACCAATGAAGCTATATGAAACCATTGAATATCAAATTTAGTGAGTTAATTAATAATTTTTACTGAATTCCATGAATGAAACTGATTCACAAGATATCCAAATTGAATGTGAATATTTTTATATCAATTCCACTTTTTTTTAATTCTATTAAAATATTAATTTTATATGCATTTCACCTTGTTGAATTATTTTATTTAGTACATCATGGGAAATTATTAAATATTTAAGAAGTTTACAAAGAATTTTTAGCCAAATAAAATGAGGAGGACCATTAATTTACCCTACCTTCAACATGTAAATTTCACAATATTCTATTGAGGATATACTCGGTATAAAATGTCCATATGATCCTACTAAGGAAGTTCAATATGAAGATAACTATATGGAAAACTATGCAGCCCTTTATCTCAATATGGACCTACCAATAATATAATTTTGGGTGGCCAAGGGTACTCGGGGATGTCAAACCCTTATACCCTCTTTATCAGTCTAAACTAATATTTATACCCCTATTTTACCTTATAATTATTTTCATTTATTTTACATTTACTAAATTTTTCAGATTTTCAGATTTTTTATTCACCTAGTAGGGAAAAAAATATTATCACATCTTAAATCTTCAATAATAAAAAAATAAAGTTTTTTTACTCCTTTATAGAATAATTTTTTTCTTCCCATTTTTAATTTTCATGAAAAGATACTAAATTTATATTTGAATTAAAAATGGGGATGTGATTGTTTAATTGTGGTGGAGTGGTACCAATATTTTTAGTGTTTTTCATATTTTTTATTTCAAATTATAAATATTTGGCGTGTGTTTATATTTGTAATTTCATCATTAAATACTATCATTCTTTGTGAAAAAAAGAATGCTAATTTTTAATATATTATTAACTTTGAATTTATTTAACTTATATGATTTATGAGCTAGTTGTTCTATTAATTTTGAAGAAATTTTGGTCTTAAAACTATAAGAATGTTCTTCAATGGAATGAAAATTAGTGGAATCAAAATTATACCATGAGGAAATTAGAATGTTTAACTATAAAATAGGTAAATTTACAATTGTGAAAAATATATCCTTAGGAAGATAACTCAAAATAAATTTGTATAAGTTCATTGAGGTTATAAGACATATAGGTTTTAGAAAAAATGAAAAAAAATAAAAAAGAGTATGTTCCCAATTTTCAAAAAGGAATTGATTTTGAAGAGGGGAATATTGAAAACCTAATGACTAAGGTGGAAATTGATATATTATAATGTCATTTTTATTGTATAAAGTATGTGTGTAATGAAAATTTTGTATAAGAATCTTGGTAAAGCTATGTTTATGACAGTTCCACTTATAAAAATACAAATTCCACTAAATTCCATTATATTCACAATCTTGGAACATAATAATTTTCTTTTATTTAAGTTGGAAGTGGAGATAAATTTTATAGGGCGCATGATATGTTCAATAATGAAAAATTTATTGGTTATTTTCATTTTTGGTTTGTGTGTTTATACCTAGGTCATATAATTTCTTTAACTAGTTAAATTTATTGGATTACATGGGAGTGCACTGTTTATGTGTTGGGGGTAATTAACAAATTAAATATTTTCATATATTTCACTTTGAATTTTAATGTTTTATGTCCCACCATTTTATGAATTTATGGTCAATTTTCACATATTAATATTCAAAGAATCGTTTATATTGAATTGTGAATATGGTATATTAATTAATTTCTATGTTTTTACTCATATTTATCTTTAATTAATAAATTAATATTTTCTTAATTATGATTAAATGGAACCTTAAAATTATATAATGAATTTTTAAATTTTAAGGAAATTATTTTGTTTCACATTCAAGTGTTTTCTAGTATTTTTATCAAATGAAATTATATATATTTAATTTTAAATTCATTTTTTTTCATAATCCTAAATATATTGGGATATATTTTTTTGAGGAGCATGAGTCGGATCACAATTTTTCATGCAGATAATTTTCCCATAATTGAATGTTGGGCTGGGATCATCAATATGGATATCACATCAATTTTAGTTCTATATAATTTATATATGTGATTAATTTGGGGTGAGAATTTGCGACAAATAATAAGGCAAAATTTGAAAAAAAAATCAACTATATCCATATATAGATCATTCATTTTTTGGGTCAACCAGGTCGAAGAATAATAGGGATTTTCATTGACTCTATTTTCAACATTCCATTCGATGACTTTTATAACCTTAGACTCAAATATCTCTATAAATATGTATTTTTTACCTTTGGAGATTTAATTTATTGTATTATTAGTTTGGGAGGACAATGTGAGATTAGTTTATGTTATAATTTCTCTCTTTATTTCTATTGTGCAATCATATTAATGCACTCTTGGTTTTCATTAAAAACTATTTCTATACTCCATATCTCATTCTCATTCCAACTCTCACTCTCTTCACTATGATATCTTACCCTCAAGATGGGGAGTGACTGAATTAAGGCTTGTCCTTGGTATAGGTTTTCATGGTGTTCCCTAATTCTTAATTTTCAATTTTTCCTATTTATATTCTTTTTGTGGTGAGGTATAAAGAAGTGATATGGGTTGGTCTGATGATTTTCCTCCACTCTGTGAAATTACTCTAAAATTCATTATATTCTATTATAAACAACCTTTACCAATCTTATATCAGGCATACTCTTAATACAGTGGTGTTTTGTGTTTTTGAGAGACAAAACAACATACAATGGAGACAGCCATATGAAGGTTTCAAACTCTCAATTGAGGTGTGTGAATCATTCATAACTATTGGAGGAGATGAGTTTTTATGTACCCAATAAATATCATATGAATTTTAAATTTCAATGTGAATATATGGGGAAACAGTCCATCTATAATGGGATAAACTATAAATTTTTATTTATACAACAATACTGAATAATGAATGAACCTTTGTAGTGAATCCTATGACTAATAGAATTATTGAAAACCATTTATTTTATCTAAATTTAGTATCTATATTTTAATTTTTAGTTTTTATTTCTAAATTCATTTATCCCATATTTTCTCTATTTTAACTATATATAAAAAGTAACAAATAAATTAAGTGTGAAAAAGTAGTGAGTGACTATTTATAAAATTTCCTCAAGAGATATGATCATGGTTAGTCATAGTGAAACTCTGAAAAAATATATAAATAATATTTTATAGAACCCCATGATAGGTGTTTTAGAATTTTATTATAAACTATTTTAGTAACCTATATGTTTGATAGAAGTGGGGGAGTTATGATTAATTTTAAGAGGATATGATCATGTGAAAAATGATAAATTATAGTTTATTCATGATTGATTATTAATATTATAGATCATAAAATGATGATATGATGAATTAATATCTATATTATTTTCATCTTTTGTTGGTTGTTGGGTATTTACTCTAGTATAACCTCTATTGGAAAAATGTTGATTGGTAAAAAAGGAAATATAGTTCCCATGTTTTTATGAACTTTTATTATTTTGAAATTTGTTTTCAATATATCTTATTGATTATATTTACATCCCCAGTTCAATTTAATGCACATAATATTCTATGTGTCATACTTATTAATATCCGAGTTAGACCACTATCATGTCATTAGTTGTGATATAGTGGATTTGGTGTAAGATATTTTATTCATGTAATGTACTATATTGATCCATGATTAGAGTGAATAGACACAATATAGAAAGAATATTCTGTTGGTTTTAGTATTGTGGAATCTTGACACGATCATAATGGAAACATGGAAGAAAAAAGTAGATATGTGGTCTCAACAGCCACTATTTTTAACTAGAGATGTGTGGTAATGCTTAATGTGAATGAGTAGTTCTATAATGGAATTTGTTTATGGAACTAGATTATATATGGAGACCCTGGAATTTGATTTCAAAATTTTCATGTGTTATTGATTGTAATTTATTTGAAATTTTGGTTGATTGTTAGTGTTAAAATGGTCTTATGTAACATATTTGGGGTCTGTGGAGAATTTTTCACTGATGAACTATAATTACAAATCACCTTAACTCTAATGGATCTCACAAAGAGTGTAGTGGGACATAAAGATATATTTTCCATTTTTATTAGTCATTATAAATCTTGTTGGATGCCATTGGGGCTTTGGTGAGATGGATATAGTTACTAAATAGATCTGAGATAGTCATATAATTATTTTTCATAATTTTCCTTATTTAAACATTATATCTAAAAATCTAATTTAAAAAACCCAAGAAAAAGGTTTAATGTCTTTGAGTATGAGCTATATAAGCAATTTATTTTGCAAAACTTCTGAAAAATTATCTATAATTGCACCAAACTCGACTCATTTTATAATTATCATAATTTATACTCATCATCATAACCTAGGTAAATAGAAACATATGAATGGGGTGAGCTATGACACTCGTTAAGGTCAAACATAAGTTATAACAATTGAATACAATTAGAGAGCATAAGATGATAATCAAAGTGTAATCTAGGTATAAAAGAAACAAAAACCCAATATACAACAACTCTTAAATCATAGAATAAGTCTTTGAGTAACATAATAAGTGAATCAAAAGAGTTTAGAAACCCGAGTCTATAACCATGATCAATGATAGCATAACAAAATAATGATACCAATCATAAAACTACGATATCATTCAAATTTGAAATAAACATTATTATTGAGAGACGTTACATTTATGAGACACACCATTAGTGCCCATTCTTATGATCTTTTAAAATATACCCACGAATGCGTATCTCATGTGTTATAAATTATTGACCAATGAATTGAATTGAGATAAGACCCATCTGTTCACTATCCAAATAGATGAGTTCCACTTGAAAATAATTAACTCCTCACATAATAATTAACTTTGGATATTAAATTGGTGGCATAAAACATTTAAAATGAAAACCATTGAATTTTTAGGGAATAAATAGAAAATTGAACGAAAATTGGTTTCATATCCTTTTAAAATGTAACACATAGACAAATCATTCATAATCATTACATGATAAAATTATGAAAATTATTCTATATAAAAAAATATTCTATAAATTTTGTATAAAATATTATTTAATCAAGATAATAAATAATATAGTAATTTCACCGCATTAATAATGGGTATATAGTTAAGTCAATAATTTAATAAATTAATCAATGTATAGAATATAGGTGAAAAACATTAAATCATAGGAATTAAATTTAGACTGTTCAAATTGGAAAAACATTGGAAGATAGTTTATATTTACCCACAATGGATGATAAGAAAAGGAAAATGTGGTGATGGATCATAAATCTCAAAGATAAGGGCATTAAAAAACCATATTGAAAAAATGGACAATTACATTTTAATAATGTCTTTGATCAGGAATTATATATATATATATATATATTTTAAATGTTTGGGGTTGAATCCTCAATTCATTATTAAAGAAAAAATCACTTTTAATATGGGTAGAGGGGGGATACATTACATAGCCCGAAGGCCTAAAGCCCAGTGACCCGAATACTAGGTTTGAGAGCCCATTTTTAGACCAAAGGACCCCTTGGTGAATAGTAATTCTACAGTACCCGTGCATCTATTGTACCTACTATAGTACTGTCGCCACTATAGTTCATGATACAGTGCCTCTGCCACTACAGTGTCGCTACTCCAATAGTTACGCCACCATTGCAGTACTGCAACAGTACCCCCCATAAATTCTTCCCTGCCCAGATTTGATCCTGTTTCTTTTAGATGATAAGTAGGAGCTTGTACCACTTGGGTATAAGCTCGTTGGACTTGATCATGAATTATATATGTAAAAAATAATGACTTAGATGAAAAAAGCCTTTTCTATAATTTTACAAAAATCACATTGGAAATAAGAATTATCCTTTATCCTTTGAAAAAAATTATTGAAATATTTAACAAAACATAGAGAGGAATACATTCTTTTATAACCCTTTAAAATATTTATAAAAAGATTCATATAAAATTTAAACTAAGGAATAAATATGTGTTCCCATAGAAAATTTTGAAAAGAAATTCTTTTCACTCATTGATGAAAACAACCTATACCAAAAACATAAAAAAATTTCTTAGTTTTTTTTTTCATTAATGTAAATGTAGTAGAAAATAACCATAATAAATTTGTAGGCATATATATATAAATTTAAAAAATATTACAATCAATACATGTTGGGAAAAAGGGTGGTTCCCAGTTGAGATGTAGTGACTCAGTCCGTTTCACTTATAAGAAACAAATTGTGTAAAATAAGAGTCAAGGGGAAATGGAATTTCAAGTGGAAATTTTAAATCCCATGAATATCCATTTAAAATAATGTGATATTTTATAGATAATTGTAATGACCCAAAAAATTCAAGGGAAATTTTTCCTTAATTTTCTTTAGGATTTTACAAGAACGCAGTTTCTGACGGCACTAGATTCCAAGGCCCGGTCTGCCCGGAATTTCCATCCGAAGATTAGCTCGGGTACGTTCAGTGAACGAACGAGCGGGAATTTTTAACTTTTAAACCGGTGCTCGGAATCGAATTCCGAGGGAACCGATGGAACCGTAGCGCCGGTAATTTCTTATGAACGCCAATTCCGGAGTTGCGTTTGCACGAGAGAAGATGATAAAAATTATGGAAGTCTAATTTATAAATAAACTACAATTTTTATTTTCATTAAGTGGTTTAAGGCTTTGGGTGGAAGTTGGGTAACTACCCAACTTCCCAAGGGAGGTTATGAGGGTGGTGGGGCCCACACGAACCACACCCCTTCATATTCTTCAACCCCCCTCAACTCACCATTAAATTTTGACAAGTTATGTTATTAATTAAGTGAGTTAAGTTTGGATGTTTGAATTTCAAAATCTTTGTTGAGTTAATAAAATAAGGGAGGTGCTTATTTTATTTGGGGATTTGTTTCTTGAGAGGTTTGGGGAGAAAAGCTAAAGGAAGCTAGAAGTTCTTCATCTTCTTCATCGAAGAACACGAAGAACGCGAAGAATGCATCGAACTCCGTCGAAGAACGCCGAGTCCTCGGAGACCGGCTACGCAACGCCGTATACCGCGACGGTTCTTCCGCGACGTCTTCTTCCGCGACGTCTCCTTCCGCAACTTCTCCTTCCGCGACTTCTCTTCCGGCGACGAATCCTCGTTCGACGAAACTCCGTTCAAGATCGCACGAGGAAGGGGTTTATTTATTTATTTTGTATTTGAATACTACCTTGATGTTCTTCGTGAAAATATGACTAATTTCCCTCGATTAACGAGAGGGGGTCAGACCGCTCAAACACGGCCGACCCTCCTCCCTTACCTTTGATGTTGTTTTTATTGCGTATGGGAACGGAATGGCGTGGTGCCGTCGCAACGCGCGGGATCATGCCGCAAGGAATGCGTGGCACCGTCGCGCCGCACCGTGAAATAGAACCAAGTCGCGGCACCGTCGCGCCGCGCAGGAGAACTGAAAAAACACCGCGGCCGGAGCAGAGCCGAGGCGGAGGGGTGCGGCGCCGTCACGCCACACCGGACGAATCAAGGCTGCGGCCGGTTCCGGGCTGTGGCGGAGCAAGGAGACCGACGGCCAGTTCTGGGCCGCCAGCGTCGGAGTAGGGGGGACCGGCCGTCGCCGGTCCCGTGGAGGCAGAAACCGGACGGCCGGGGTGGGCCGTCCAGATAGGAGAGAAGCCAGGGGTTGAAACCCCCGGCCGGCCAGATGAGTGGCCCCCATTAAGGGGGTCCGTGGTTAAAAACTGGGGGGTAGGCGCCCCCACTCCAAACGGCTTGGCAGTTTGGCCGAGCGCCTGGCCAGTGCGCTGGGCGCGCTGCGCCCAGGCCGGGCCGGCTGCCTGGCTGGTCCGCAATGTCGGGCCATGCCCAGGCCGGGCCAGACCGAGCCACGCCCAAGCAGTCTAGACCCGGACCCGGTTCATGTCGACCCGGTTCGGGCCGACCCTGGGGGTATCGGGTCGGGTCGGACCGGGCCCGAACCCCTTAATACCGAATCTTTTCTGGTCGGACGCCCATAACTTTTTCTACATGTCTTAGATTGACGCAACGTCAGTTGCGATGCGATCCTTGGATCGAGATGGTCGTTTCAGTATATCACACTCAAGGTTTCGGAATACTTTGTGTTCAGCCGAGTTGGTTCATAGACGAAACCAACCGGGCCCTCGGAGCGGAAACACTCATATCTTAAGCTTTGGACGTCCGATTGATGTGCCGTCGACTTTGTTGGATTCCTCTTAGTGAGACAGATCTTTTGGCTTACTCTACCCGTGGTTTGGATGCAGGTGGAGTATGGTCGGGTTGGTTTTTCCTTACAAACCAACCGGTCCCCTAGGACGAAAAAACCAATAACTCTCGGACCGGGCGTCCGATTGACGCGCTGTCTGCGATGTTGACTTCCTGTTGACGATAGGGATCTTTTGGATACATCAACTCTGGACTATGTGTCAGTTGATGTATCAGCCTCTCGGCTCGTGGAGCAGACCCTCCCGAATGAGTTTTCTGTGTGCGGGAACCCTAGAGCTGGCTGCGTTTGCGACTGTGACGATGACGACTACTTTACAGAGATCCTCAGTGGATTCGACAGTGAAGACTACAGCACTTAGCGATCCTACGTGGATTAGTGCTACCGATCCTGTGTGGGTCCGATCCTGTGTGGGTTAGCGCTCAGCGGTTCTGTGTGAGCCAACGCCTACAGATCCTGTGAGGGTCCGATCCTGTGTGGGTCTTTGCGGGGGTTAGTTACCTATCGATCCTGTGTGGGTTAGATCCTTTGTGGGTCATTTCGGGGGTTAGTACATATTGATCCTTTGTGGGTCCGACGGCTTAGATGAATCAGTGGATATATCTGATCATCTCTATCGTCATACGACGAAGTATACCTGTGTGAGCTGAATCCTGTTTTGCTTTCCTATGTGGTTTGTGTTGAGCTATCCGTTCTGGATTTACGTTTTGCTTTCCTGTGTGGACTGGGTTATACTTGGGATCAGATGTTGGAGCCGAATGAGAATTGATGACTTAGGTATATGTATGGGCATATATCTAAGCAGTGTCGGATGTTACTTCGTGATTGTATCCTTCCTTTGTGGATTAACCTTTGTGGATTCTGGGAGACCTTCAAGGGTCTCGGGGTCCCTACTGAGTAGCTTATACTGACCCCTGCACGGGCAATGTCTGCACTACATTGTGTTGGTTGCAGACGACAGACAACGCTGATCTTGGTTGAGGATTGCAGAGCAGGACAGTACCTGGAGGTGGACCACTGGACGGGACGTACTCGGAGCGGTCGGCTGGACCCCAGGAGAATAAGAGGCTATCTGTACTCACCCTTTAGGTGGGATTTCTAGTGGACAGCTCCACATTGCATCGTTACTTTTCAATTGATGTTTTCCCTTTCTAGTTGTACTTTACTTTCAGTTTGGGTTTGTATACTGGCCCACTTAATTTTCCGCACTTACTGTTGTACCAGCTTTTACTTAGTGTTTACTACTGCTTGCTTGCTCTGAGGTGTTTTTTTACTTTACAAAGGTAATGACTTCCCTTTTTATTAGTAATTTTACGCCTTGGTGCTAGTCGCCAGCCCCTGGACTATGGAAGGCGGGCTTGGGGTAGTCACAGCACGGGCCCCGAGGACGGGTCGTGACAAATTGGTATTAGAGGAGTTCGGTTCTACCAGAGAACTTGGGACTCTGATCTTTTCCTATGTGAAGTAATAGTGTCAAGCATATTGGGTGTGGTTATTAGTTCAGGGAGTCCAGTATTGGTGCGGCGACTGACGTATCCGTACACCAGGACCCTGACTTCTGATTTCCGACTTAATGCACGAAAACATTGATTGCGTGTGTGTTTCAATTTTTCTATGTGACTACTTGTGTCAGCTCACCAGGTATACTGTTTTACCGTGGCGCACCTGTTTCTTTTATGGATGGCCCCATTATGGTAGCCAGCTAGGGTTTCGAGAGTTGAGTGTGACGACAGCCCACCGAGCGATGAGGCCTCGGTGCAGGGCCCTTTGACAGCTGATGCACCGACGGTACCTCTACCCACCGAGCCACTGATGCTTCTAGCCCCAGCCGTTGACGATGCACGTTGCCTTAGTGCACTGCAAGAGTTCCAATGCCAGCGAATGCCCAGGTTCCGCAGGGAGACGGACCCCCAGGCATCCGAGGACTGGATGGAGGCAGTGGTACGAGTTTTTCTGTTAGTGAGGACACCAGCAGACCTCATGGTGATCCTCACAACGAGCCTACTGCACGCGGCAACGGGCCGATGGTGGAGCTTGATGATCCAGGTGCACGATGAGGCATCTCTTCTCTGGACGGACTTCTAGAGACTCTTCCGCTCGGAGTTCGTCCCAGCCACCCTCCGTGCGGTGCGAATCCAGGAGATTCTTCAGCTGCGGTAGGGTAGCTTGACGGTCGCCCAGTACTCGTCGATATTTACCGATCTCTTGTGCTACTCGACAGACATGGTAGGAGACCAATTCTTCTGGGTCTGGACCTTTGAGCAGGGATTGAGGCATGAGATCAAAGAATCACTGATCTCCCTCACCATTCCGACCCAGGCAGGAGTACTGGAGCGAGCTCTTTTGATCGAGAGATTTCTTGGTGAGCCTTCTTCAGCAGTGAGACCTACCGCAGGGCGGTACGTTGTAGAGTCTTCTGAAGTAGGTAGTCGAAAGATGACTCATGGGTCCAGGAAGACCAGACCCTCAGGAAGATGACCTCATGACACTGGCTCAACAGTGCGAGGCACACAGCGCAGAGCCAGTCTTTCGAGAGGCAGGCAGTGCTACTCATGCGGTGGGCAGGGCCACATGGCTCGTGACTGCCTGACCCGCCGTGCCGATGAGCAGAAAACGGTTGAGGGACCACCCAGGCAGAGGCAGAGGGTCGACCGTGGTGGTCCGTAGGAAGCAGGCGGACGAGGCAGAGGAGCTGGCCGAGCAGCAGATGGTGGGCGATGCATTGAGGCCCTACCACCACCACCACCAGGAGGTACACCCCGACCACATGGAGCTGGCAGGCAGAGATAGGTACATCTCCAGGCAGCAGAGGCCTACGACCACGGCGCGCCCGATATGATTCGAGGTACTATCTGTGTCTATTCCACCCTTTCTGCAGTTCTAATAGACACAGGAGCGAGTCACTCTTTCATAGGCGCTGCCCTTGTTCGGAGCTCGGAGATTCCGACAGAGCCGTTGGCTCGATCCTTACGGCTAGAGACTCCTATGGGAGCAGACTCGACGATTACGAACCGGTGCCGGCAGAGTGAGCTTACTCTAGGAGGCGAGAGCTTCGGCTGGGATCTTCTTGTTGCGGCGTCGAGGCCCTACGACGTCATCTTGGGCATGGATTGGCTGTCTACAGTCCATGCACAGATTGACTGTATTAGGCGCAAGGTGCGATGTGTACGCACCGACGTGAGCAGGTTCACCTTCACTGGCGAGAAGGGAGCCTTTGCAGCACACGAAGGACTCTCGCAGAGGAGAGGATAGCCCATCACTCATCAGTTGGCTTGCCTCATCCTAGGATCAGTTGATTTGTAGAGTCCTAGTTTTCATACAGTGGTGGATCAGTATGCGGACGTCTTTCCCGACGACGTCCTAGGGCTACCTCCTCATAGGGAGGTAGACATTTATATTGACCTGTACCCCGGGACAACCCCAATATCGACTCCAGCATATCAGATGGCCCCCGCCGAGCTTCAAGAGCTACGAGTACAGTTGGAGGACTTGCAGGGCAAGGGGTTCATCCGACCCAGTGTTTCACCCTGGGCTTCCCCAATTTTGTTCGCAAAGAAGGCGGACGGGAGCTTGCGACTTTGTGTCGACTATCGTCGCCTGAACATGGTGACTTTGAGGAAAAAATATCTGCTACCGAGGATTGATGACCTCTTCGATCAGATCAAGAGAGCATGGTGGTTCTCAAAGATAGACCTCAGGTCAGGCTATCATCAGCTCAGATTTCGGTACGAAGATGTGCAGAAGACGGCCTTCAGGTGTCTGTATGGCCACTATGAGTTCTTGGTTATGCCATTTGGCGTAACCAATGCTCCAGCAGTGTTCATGGACCTCATGAACAGGATCTTTCAGACATACCTCGATCGATTTGTCGTGGTCTTCATCGAAGACATTTTGATCTACTCGACGACTGAGGAGGAGCACGCCTACCACTTGCGGGTTGTACTAGACACACTCTGAGAGCACTAGCTTTATGGTAAGCTCTCGAAGTGTCAGTTATGGATACTCGAGGTCCACTTCTTGGGAAACATCATCTCTGAGGCGGGAGTTGCAGTGGATCCTATGAAGATCGAGGCTATGCTAGCTTGGGAGCCACCCAGGAGTGTGATGAAGGTGCATAGTTTCTTGAGACTAGCTGGATACTACCGGAGCTTCATGCCAGACTTCTCCAGAGTTGCAGAACCACTCTCAACTTTGACGAAGAAGGGGAAACCCTTTGTGTGGTCAGACAGATGTCAGCAGAGCTTCTAGGAGCTGAGACAGAGATTGACCAGCACACCTATCTTGAGGTTGCTTGAGGAGAGAGTAGGGTACGTAGTCTACTGCGATGCATCAGGGACCAGACTCGGATGTGTACTGATGCAGGAGAGGGCCGTGATCGCCTATAGATCACGTCAGTTGAGGCCGCATGAGTAGAACTACGCTACCCACGACCTGGAGTTAGCAGCAGTGGTCTTCGCTTTGATGACATGGCGACACTACCTTGTGGGAGAGCGCTTTACAGTCTTTTCTGACCATTAGAGTCTCACGTACATCTTCTCTCAGAAGGACCTGAATCTGAGACAATGGTCATGGCTCGATTTCCTCCAGGACTATGACTTTGAGATAGTCTATTCTCCTGGGAAGAGGAACGTGGTAGCCGATGCTCTCAGCAGGAGGAAGGGCATTCAACTACTTGAGGAGGCGACAGAGCAACTAACTGCTTTGCAGATATCCTTCATGGATAGAGATGGGGTAGCCTTCCTTCAGTCTATCACATTCACATCTCCACTACTGCAGTGGGCCAGAGAGGCATAGTGTGGGGATGCTGACTGTGAGACGCGGCGTGTGCAGATATCCTCAGGATAAGCACCTGATGGTTTCTCCTTTGGACCAGAGCATGACGTCCTTTTCAGAGGATGTACCTTTGTACCAGTTGCATTATGTGAGGAGGTGTTGAGAGAGTTTCACACTTATCCCTTAGCAGTACATCCCGGAGTGGCGAAGATGTACCAGGACCTCAGACGACAGCACTGGTGGCCGGGCATGATGAAGGCTGTGGCAGAGTTCTTTTCTCGATGTCTCACCTGCAAGCAGGTGAAGGCAGAGCATCAGGTACCAGCAGGCTTGGTACAGCCCTTGGAGGTCCCGGAGTGGAAGTGATATGGGATATCTATGGATTTCGTGACTGGACTTCCACACACTTCCAGAGGTCACGACTCCATTTGGGTGATTGTCGACCGACTCACCAAGTCGGCACATTTCTTACCCATGAGAGAGCAGGGCTCAGTGGAGAGATTAGGGCGTCTCTACGTTCAGGAGATTGTACGGCTTCACGATGTGCCATCATCTATCGTCTCCGATCGAGATGCTCACTTAACTTCCCGACTTTGGAAGGGGTTGCAGGAGGCGTTCGGGACGCAGCTACGTCTGAGCACCACCTTTAATTCTCAGAAAGATGGTCAGACGGAGAGGACCATTCAGACTCTCGAGGACATGCTCCGCGCATGTGTCCTTGACTTAGGTCGCAGGTGGGAGGACCACCTACCCTTGGTGGAGTTTTCGTACAACAATAACTACCACTCCACCATCGGGATGGCACCATACGAGGAGTTTTACGGCCGACCTTGCAGATCTACTTTGTGCTGGACAGACCCTGGGGAGTCAGCACTTGTGGGACCAGAGATGGTCCAGGCCACGACAGAGATGGTTCAGATCGTCCAAGAGCAGATGAGGACAACTCAGAGTCGGCAGAACACTTATCCTGACAGGAGGCGGAGGCCACTAGAGTTCGAGGATGGCGACCACGTCTTCTTGCGTGTCTCACCTCGACATAGATTACGGATATTTGGCCAAGGTGGAAAGTTATCTCCACGCTTCATCGATTCATTCCAGGCCCTTAGCAAGATTGGTGAGGTGGCTTATCGCCTGGCTCTACCACCTCAGTTGCACAGGGTTCATGACGTCTTCCACGTATCTCAATTGAGGAGATACGTGCATGACCCGACGCATATCATTGACCATGCGGAGCTAGATGTTGATGATGGGATAACTTTTACGGAGGTCCCAGTGGAGATCGAGGATCGACAGGAGCGGGTCCTATGTGGACGGTCGATTCCTCTGGTGCGCATCAGATGGCAGCACGAGAATCTCCAGGAGAGTATGTAGAGACCCGAAGCTTGACGTACATTGACATTACATTACATTTGCGGAATAATTAGTACATAACAAAAACACATACACACGGATTGTAATAGTTTAGTGTCTTTGGAAACTCGGAGTACAATCTTCTAATCCTGGTGAAAGATCTCCAACATCTCCCATAAAGATCTTCCCCTTTTTTTATACCTAAACCCTTTCTTTATATCTTGGGGAAAATTAAACATAAAAGGGTGAGCTCAAATGCTCAGTAAGGGTAAACAAAAGTAATATCAATCACATCATATTCATAAGAACATAACATTTTGGAAATATTAACCTACAAAAGAGAGCATAATTTCATAACATGGGATAAATCATAGTAATGAAATGAAATCCCAATAATCATAACTTAAAACATGAAACATTGTGGCAGACACACATAATCATAGAGAATCATTTCTTGTTAGTCAAGACTCATTGCCAAGACTATCTTAGTGGACAAAGTCCCTTTCTGAACCGAGTCACCCTCGTTTCAGTCCTGTTTCACTAAACCGGTATAACCTACCATTCCAGCCATGTCTATCTCATTAGATATAAAATCTTTACCCAATGCATTGGAGGGAGATATAGGTCCCACCCATCTCATAATGATACCATTCTTATGTGTTCCACAAAATCATAAACCATACATCATTGCATAACCCATGTAATAAAAATGGGAATCTTAAACATCATAACATCATAAAACAATTCATATACGATAAATGAATTCATAAAATTAATTCCATCACAACATAATCAAATCAATGTAATAATAGGGAAAAAAATAGATCCCTTTATTATCATAGATGGAATATAATTTTGATAAAACACTTGAACTTCATTCTTGAGGAAAATATCCTTTCTACTTCAAAAACACTTTTCCTTTTTTAACATGTCATAAAATTTTGAACTAAAAGATGTTGATTAAAAATAAACATGAAAACTTGTAAAGGAATCTTTTTGGACATGATGTTTTAAAAATCCATTCATGCCGTATAAGTTAAAAAAACATTCTTCGTACTTTTGTCAGAAAAGTCAAAAAGTACCTCGTATGAAAAACGAAAAAAGATTCATTTCATATCTTTTACTAAAAACTCAACGAAGGGTAAAATTGGATTTAAAAAATTTTAGGTGGATGGAAATAATATTACATATTCAGGAAACATGGATGTGGATGATAAAATACACCCCAGTAAATACTAAAGTATAAACAATCTCGGATACAAATGAGATTGTGATATTTCCCTTACCTTAGGTCTGATATGCTTTGTACGTGTCCAAAATTCATGTATAATGATTTAAATAATGTTATTGACTTATTCCATAATCATACTTATTGTTATGATATCATATATGTTTCACTTATGACTTTATTTTACCCGTTTTTTTGTAAATTCCATGTTAAAGAGCGTTTTGTGTAAAATCGTTTTATTTGTCGTTAGTGTTTTGACTTGTAATTATTCATATGATTACTTAGATCATGATTACTTAATTACAGAATATAAAACATGATTTATATATAATATATATTCAGAATATACATATATATAATAAATCAGAAAATGGAAAGAAATACACCGTTCATGGAGACGGTAGGCCATACGTACGCATGAACGCTGTTTTCGTTTCCTTAATGAGTTTAACGGAATTAAGTAGATGACATACATATGTACATAAATACAGTAGCTTTATAATGTCATATATTTCATTATTATTTCTTATATATACTTTATAATCACTCTTAATTGGTTAACATGGAGAATGAATTTAATCGCGTCGTGGAGACGGTAGTCCGTACGTACGCACGAGCGATGATATCGTTTCCATAATTATTGAATTGAATTGGAGTGGATGATACAATATATCAGAATCAATATGATGTTCTAATAAATATGTATAGTTATTCTTTACACCATTATACCCATCCATGTAAGGTGGTGGTGGAAAATAGATTTCACCACGGCGTGGAGACGGTATTCCGTACGTACGCACGCGCGGTGATTTTGTTTTCCGTAGGATGGATAGATGGTGAAATAGGATTGTTTCATACTTATAATAACATATCAGTATATGATTGATACTGATGTTATTATTTCATAATGAAACAACCTAAGAAGAAGATGTGGAAGAAGAAATAAAGGTGAAAGAATCAGTAACGGAAATTACCTCTTCTTTGAAGCGCCTCTTTGAGACCTCCTCTTAGGGCACTAAAATTGGTCTTTGAGGAAGACCATAATCTCTAGGATGTTTCTAGGGAAGTGGAGAAGTGAATTTGGAAGGGGTTGGATGAGCATTAATGCTCAAAGTTGTGTGAGGAAGAGAAGGAGGAGGTGCCCTTTTATAAGGGAGGAGAGGGGCACCTTTGGAATAACTAAAAATATTATTTTATTATAAAGTCAAGTTCGGTTTTAAATAGGTCCAAATTGATTTATTTCGAGGATAAGGTGGGGATGGGTCGAAATCCTCTCATCCAATAGAATTTAGACAATTTTAGGTTCCTATTTTATCCTTATCATTTAGATTTAACATTAAGTTAAATAATTTCACTTTTACCGTGTCTTCTTGTGTTCTTACACTATAAGGTTAATAAACTTACTATAAGAAGCCAAAAGAACCAAAAATTGTTTATTATTAATATATATAACCTTATCTAAGTCATTTTGCCTAACCTTATATTTTTATGAATAAAATAACAATTAATAATATAATATTTGTTTTAAAAACTATTTTATGTCAATTTTGACACTATTTAGTAATTTATTTTTGTGAACATCATAACAGAATGATAAGTACTAAAAAAGTTAATAAAATCAATACTAACATGTCATATTAACCTAGAAAATTAGTGTAATTCATAAAAAGTCTCAAATTATATTTATTTTGGTATTTATAACATCAATTATGTCAATATTTCATTAATAAGATACTTACTGCATCATCGTTGTTTAATAAATAAATTAAATTATTTAATTTTTAAAAATTACAAAAAAAATACCATTATGTAAGAAAGATTTTTATCTTTCTAATGAATATTTATAGTCGAATTTATCTTATGTATATCCCTATATTAAAAATGATTTATTAAATAAACCTTTATTTTAACTCTTTTAACTCTTCTTTGAATTAAATATTAATAAATGTCCTAATCTAATTCAAGGGGACCTAAATGGTCATATTTTATTCCTAAGTTTGTTTTTGGTCGAATTAAACTTATCCAATAGAATTAGGACATGTGTTAGTGTAATAATAATATCATTTTTACCCTTAATTACCCTATTTACTTTTAACCGTGGTAAATAAAAGTAAAAAGTTACTATTCACCAAAAAATATTTTCATCTCATTGAACCAATTTTACTTACTGACATCAACCGTGTCTCTCGGATTTTTGAAATTCCACTCACAGAAGCGGTAAAATTAAGTTTTATGAAAAATTCAGTTTTTTTAACTACCACTTAGTGGTTTCACTATTCATCAAAATTTGAAAGTTTTCAGAAAAATACCAAAAATTAGGCCTAAGATATATTTGATATTATGAACTCAAAAATGATTTCTATTTTACCAAATTCAAAACATATCATTTGCATTAATTAATTTAAAAATTAATTCCCGTCGTCAAAACAAAATGCGGGTTTTTAAGGGATAATAACTATCAAAAGATTTACACTTGTTTATAACTGGTTTAAATGTGAAATTACATCCAATGACCAACATTGTATTAAATTGTAAAAATATATTCTAAATATTCTTTAAAACCACTCAAATTAATAACTTATCACTATTAATTATTTCGATTGAAAAAGTTGTTTTTAATTAAAATTTAGTAATTTTCACTATTCATCAAAATATACAAGTTATCCGAAAATCACCAAAATTTTACCCTAAGGTAATTTCGATATTCCGAATCCAAAAATTAAGTCCATTTTGAAAAATAAAATTTAAAAAATTTCAAAAAGTGGTTATTACTATTCATAACAGCTAGTTTTAATAATATTTTAATAGCATATCATTGTTTAGTGAAACTCGGTATTGCGTACTACACACGCTATCGAGGAAGGTCGCGATTGCATGTAATGAAAGGCAAGTCAAGGATGCGTGTTGTGCCATCTCCTTTCGGTGTAGCGTACAACACAAGACATTAATGAAATTAAAAATAATATTTTTCATAAAATCTCGGGGTGTTACATTCTACCCCCCTTAAAATGAATTTCGCCCTCGAAATTCATCGGGGTTATAAATGGTTTACTATTAGAAAGTTTCTTTAATCGAAACCCAAAACATAAAAAGGAATACCAAAACCAATATTTAAAAACAAAAGTATGAAACGTAATGGTTACCCAGATAAACTAATCACTGGGTTTCCACATAGGTGAAAATATGGATATGGAAGAGAAATCTAACCATCGTGTTCTGATGGAGAGTAGTAGAGAACATGGCTATAGAAAAGCCAAAAATCACAAATCCATAAATTTGTGACGATCTAAGGTACAGTTCGATTAATCAGATATAAGAGCACTAGGACAACTTTTTTGGTTTTCAAGATCGTTTCCCTAAAGTTGCAGAATTTGAATTAGAATAAATACTTACATTATTTTGGTACAATCTCACTGTTGTTTGTGCCTTGAACAATTTCCACTTCATCTCTTAAATAAATGAAGTTGAATTTATTATTCCTGAAGTGTTAGCAGATCATGTGATAGAATGACAGGTCATTCCATCTGTCTCAAACAAAATGTTAGCAAAAGTTATTAAATATACAGAAGTCATTCTATAGTGAGATTAATCATATATGGTTCCTAAAAAGAACTTATACTTTATATATCATACTTCTTAATATAATAAAACTAGTTTCTACTAAATAGGTACTTCCTGTAGGCCAATGGTAGGCAATAAAGGTCAGTCGCACTTCGGTTGTGGGTTCGATTCCCACGGCCTTGTCCGACGCGATGGGATGTCGCCCGTCCTGCAGGTTGTCCTTTTTCTAAAACTATATTACTATAACATCACAACAATAATATTGAAAAAAAAAATTTATCCTTAAACAATACTAACTTATGTCCAACATAATCCATTACAATCTTTAGGCTTATCCATAATACTTCAGTCCACTCTCATAATATAGTGAAAACGATTACCAGAGATTTAATACCATCGTTGATCCCCATATATCATAAGATATGTCTTGTTGGTCACATTCTAAACATTCAGAGGCCTTAATCATGTATTCTCTTGAATACCCATTGAACCTTAGTGAAAAAATGAATGCAGTTAAAAGTTAACACTTTCCACATACCAAAATCCTGAAAATTCTATATACTCAAACCATGATATCACTTAGTCCTTATATCAATCATGAGCTCATGAATACAATCAAACATCTCATTATCTTCTTGTCCCTTCATTATGCGCATATCATCTACTTTCCAAAAATATTTCAATAACTTTTTTATCCTGGTTACCAGTATCATATAATTATTAAGAACCAATACATAGATATTCCAAAATTCCACAATACCATAAATGATATTCCATGATACTATTTTGAAATCCCATTACATAAACACTTAATCATTCCACCACATCATTGTCATATTCGACATCGCCAATAGTGATCGCATGTGACTTCCCTTTGTCCTTTGCCTTAAGTGGTTGCTCATGTCGATCATCACTAACCCTTGGATTAGGGCATTTATTAGCATAATGCCCCATTTCCTTGCACTTGAAGCATTGAAGTGTTGGTGGTGCGTTATCTGCAGTGTTTGCTTTATTCACGTCATTAGAAACCCTTTTTCCATTACTTCAACACTTAGCTGCTCGATGACCTTATTTTCCACACTTAAAACATTTTCTAGTCCCATTAAGACAATCTCCACCATGATTCTTTCCACACTTTGAGCATAAGGAAACATTCATCTTCCTTTCACCATTATTCTGATATTTCTCCTTGACCTCCATCTTTTGTTTCTTGTCAAAACCATGAGATGGATATGTAGCACCAACTTCAATTTATACCTTGATAGCACAACGCACAATTTCTTCATAGCTACTGAAGTCTTTTATAGCTAATTCCCTTCGAAGACTTGGTTTTAAGCCACTGAAAAATCGATCAACTTTAATTTCAGGTTGGATGATAATTCAAGATGCATACCTTGCAAGTCTTGTAAAATTCGCATCGTATATACCAACAGATTCATCATCCTTCTGCTTCAGCTCAAGAAACTCCTTTTCCATATTTGTTCGAAGAATACGAGGGAAGTACTTACTGAAAAACATGTTTTTGAACTCGTCCCATTCCATGGACTCAATTTCATCTCTTGGCCTCGTATTCCTGATAAGATTCCACCATTGACCAGCTTCACCTTCCAAACGATATAATGCTAAGATGACTTTATCATGTTCAGAACATTGAAGAACTGAAAATATCTTTTCAGTGGTACTGATCTATTGTTCAGAAACAAGTGGATCAGAAGACCCACTGAAAGAAGGTGGACTTTGCCTCATGAAGGACTCAATAGAATATTGTTCCCTTCTCTGCTCATTTGGAAGTCCAGAATGATTCATAGCTTGTGTAAGTATAGCAATAAGATTTTTCACTCCATCACCCATATCATTTGTTTGTTCAGGAGGACAATCATTGCATTGTCCATTGCATTGATCAATACGGTTCCTTCCGGTTCCAGCCATCGTCTAAAACCCAAAAAGAATAGTGTGAGAGGAAAAAATCATGCTAGGGAAAACAACATTATAAAGGGGGAGTATCCTCAATATCTAACTTCTTAGGTTAAATTATATGATCGTTACCGTAGTTCTAGGACTGTATCTTATACGTACACTTATCCTTAGGGACATCCCTAGACATACCTTAGAAATATCTCTATGGATCTCACTAACGCTTTCGCATCCTAGCATCCAAAGGTTGACTAAACCTTTCCTCTGATACCAACTGTAGAGACCTGGAGCATGACGTACATTGACATTACATTACATTTGCGGAATACTTAGTACATAACAAAAACACACACACAAGGATCGTAATAGTTTAGTGTCTTTGGAATCTCGGAGTATAATATTCTAAACCTGGTGAAAGATCGTCAACATCTCCCATAAAGATCATCCCCATTTTTTTATACCTAAAACCTTTCTTTATATCCTGGGGAAAAGTAAACATAAAAGTGTGAGCTCAAATGCTCAGTAAGGGTAAACAAAAGAAATATCAATCACATCATATTCATAAGAACATAACATTTTGGAAATCTTAACCTGCAAAAGAGATCATAATTTCATATCATTGGATAAATCATATTAGTGAAATGAAATCCCAATAATCATAACCTAAAACATGAAACATTGTGGCATACACACATAATCATAGAGAATCATTTCTTGTTAGTCAAGACTCATTGCCAAGACTATCTTAGTGGACAAAGTCCCTTTTTGAACCGAGTCACCCTCGTTTCAGTCCTGTTTCACTGAACCGGTATAACCTACCATTCCATCCATGTCTATCACATGAGATATAAAATCTTTACCCAATGCATTGGAGGGAGATATAGGTCCCACTCATCTCATAATGATACCATTCTTATGTGTGCCACAAAATCATAAACCATACATCATTGCATAACCCATGTAATAAAAATGGGAATCTTAAACATCATGACATCATAAAACAATTCATATACGATAAATGAATTCATAAAAATAATTCCATCACAACATAATCAAATAAATGTAATAATAGGGATAAAAACAGAACCCTTTATTATCTTAGATGGAAAATAATTTTGATAAAACACTTGAACTTCATTCTTGGGGAAAATATCCTTTCTACTTCAAAAACACTTTTCCTTTCTTAACATTTCATAAAATTTTAAACTAATAGAATTTGATTAAAAATAAACTTGAAAACATGTAAAGGAATATTTTTGGAAATAATGTTTTAAATATCCATTCATGCTGTATAAGTTAAAAAAACATTTTTCGTACTTTTGTCGGAAAAGTCAAAAAGTAACTCGTATGAAAAATGAAAAATGATTCCTTTCATATCTTTTACTAAAAACTCACCGAAGGGTAAAATTGGATTTAAACATTTGTAGGTGGATGGAAATAATATTACATATTCAGGAAACATGGATGTGGATGATAAAATACACCCCAGTAAATACTAAAGTATAAATAATCTCGGATAAAAATGAGGTTGTGATATTTCCCTTACCTTAGGTCTGATATGCTTTGTACGTGTCTGAACCTCCTGTGTAATGATTTAAATAATGTTATTGACTTATTCCAGAATCATACTTATTGTTATGATATCATATATGGTTCACTTATGACTTTATTTTACCCATTTTTTTGTAAATTCCATGTTAAAGAGCGTTTTGGGTAAAATCGTTTCATTTGTCGTCCGTGTTTTGACTTGTAATTATTCATATGATTACTTAGATCATGATTACTTAATTACAGAATATAAAACATGATTTATATATAATATATATTCAGAATATACATATATATAGTAAATCGGTAAATGGAAATAAATACACCGTTCATGGAGACGATAGGCCAAACGTACGCATGAACGCTGTTTTTGTTTCCTTATTGAGTTGAACGGAATTAAGTAGATGAAATACATATATACATAAATCCAGTAGCTTTATAATGTCATATATTTCATTATTATTTCTTATATATACTTTATAATCACTCTTAATTGGTTAACATGGAGAATGAATCTCATCGCATCGTGGAGACGGTAGTCCGTACGTACGCACGAGCGTTGATATCATTTCCATAATTATTGAATTGAATTGGAGTGGATGATACAATATATCAGAATCAAAATGATGTTCTAATAACTATGTATAGTTATTCTTTACACCATTATACCAATCCATGTAAGGTGGTGGTGGAAAATAGATTTCACCACGGCGTGGAGACGGTATTCCGTACGTACGCACGCACGGTGATTTAATTTTCCGTAGGATGGATAGATGGTGAAATAGGATTGTTTCATAATTATAATAACATATAAGTATATGAGTGATACTGAAGTTATTACTTCATAATGAAACAACCTAGGAAGAAGAAGTGGAAGAAGAAATAAAGGTGAAAAAATCGGTAACGGAAATTACCTCTTCTTTGAAGCGCCTCTTTGAGACCTCCTCTTAGGGCACTAAAATTGGTCTTTAAGGAAGACCAGAACCTCTAGGATGTTTCTTGGGAAGTGGAGAAGAGAATTTGGCAGGGGTTGGCCGAGCTTGAAGGCTCAAATGTGTGTGAGGAAGAGAGGGAGGAGGTGCCCTTTTATAAGGGAGGAGAGGGGCACCTGTGGAATAACTAAAAATATTATTTTATTATAAAGTCAAGTTCGGTTTTAAATAGCTCCAAATTGATTTATTTCGAGGATAAGGTGGGGATGGGTGGAAATACTCTCATCCAATAGAATTTAGAAAAGTTTAGGTTCCTATTTTACCCTTATCATTTAGATTTAACATTAAGTTAAATAATTTTACTTTTACCGTGTCTTCTTGTGTTCTTACACTATAAGGTTAATAAACTTACTATAAGAAGCCAAACGAACCCCAAATTGTTTATTATTAATATATATAACCTTATATAAGTAATTTTTCCTAACCTTATATTTTTAGGAATAAAATAACAATTAATAATATAATATTTGTTTTAAAAACTATTTTATGTCAATTTTGACACTATTTAGTACTTTATTTTTGTGAAAATCATAACAGAATGATAAGTTCGAAAAATGTTAATTACATAAATACTAACATGTCATATTAACCTAGAAAATTATTTTAATTCATAAAAAGTCTCAAATTATATTTATTTGGGTATTTATAACATCAATTATATCAATATTTCATTAATAAGATAATTACTGCATCATTGTTGTGTCATAAATAAATTATATTATTTAATGTATAAAAATTACAAATAAAATACCATTATTTAGGAAATATTTTTAGCTTTCTAATGAATATTTATAGTAGAATTTATCTTTTGTATAACCCTATATTAAAAATCTTTTATTAAATAAACTTTGATTTTAACTCTTTTAACTCTTCTTTGAATTAAATAATAATAAATGTCCTAATCTAATTCAAGTGGACCTAAATGGTCATATTTTATTACTAAGATTGTTTTTGGTAGAATTACACTTATCCAATAGAATTATGACGTTTTTTAGGGTAATAATAATATCATTTTTACCCTTAATTACCCTATTTACTTTTAACCGTGGTAAATAAAAGTAAAAAGTTACTATTCACCAAAAATTATTTTCTTCTCATTGAACCAAATTTTACTTACTGACATCAACCGTGTCTTTCGGAGTTTTGAAATTCCACTCACAGAAGCGGTAAAATTATGTTTTATGAAAAATTCAGTTTTTTTTAACTACCACTTATTGGTTTCACTATTCATCAAAAATTGAATGTTTTCAGAAAAATACCAAAAATTAGGCCTAAGCTATATTTGATATTATGATCTCAAAAATGATTTCTATTTTACCAAATTCAAAACATATTAGTTGCATTAATTAATTTAAAAATTAATTCCCGTTGTCAAAACAAAAGGTGTGTTTTTAAGAGATAATAACTATCAAAAGATTAACACTTGTTTATAACTGGTTTAAATGTGAAATTACATCCAATGACCAACATTGTATTAAATTGTAAAAATATATTCTAAATATACTTTAAAACCACTTAAATTAATAATTTATCACTATTAATTATTTCGATTGAAAAATTTGTTTTTAATTAAAATTTAGTAATTTTCACTATTCATCAAAATATGAAAGTTATCCGAAAATCACCAAAATTTCAACCTAAGCTAATTTTGATATTCCGAATCCAAAAATTAAGTCCATTTTGAAAAATAAAATTTACAAAATTTCAAAAAGTGGTTATTACTATTCATAACGGCTAGTTTTAATAATATTTTAATAGCATATCATTGTTTAGTGAAACTCGGTATTGCGTACTACACACGCTATCGAGGAAGGTCGTGATTGCGTGTAATGAAAGGCAAGTCAAGGATTCGTGTTGTGCAAGATCCTTTCGGTGTAGCGTACAACACAAGACATTAATGAAATTAAAAAGAATATTTTTCATAAAATCTCGGGGTGTTACAGAGTACATGGGAGCGGGAGGCTCAGATGCGAGCTCAGTACCCACTTTTGTTTCCCTAGTATTTGATGTATCTTTACGGGGACGTAAAGCCCTGAGGTGGGAGTAATTTAAAGAACCATAAAATTCAAGGAAATGTTTTTCTTAATCTTCTTTGATATTTTACAAGAACACAGTTTCTGACGGCACTTGATTCTGAGGCCAGCTGTGCCCGGAATTTCTATCCGAAGTTTAGCCCGGGTACGTTCAGTGAACGAACGAGAGGGAATTTATAACTTTTGAACCGGTGCTCAGAATCGAATTACAAGGGCACCGATGGAACCGTAGCGCAAGTAATTGCTTATGAATGCCAATTCTGGAGTTGCGTTTGCACGAGAGAAGATGATAAGAATTGTTGAAGTTTAATTTATAATTAAACTAAAATTTTTATTTTCTTTAAGTGGTTTAAGGCTTTGGGTGGAAGTTGGGTAACTACCCAACTTCCCAAGGTAGGTTATGAGGGTGGTGGGGCCCACACGAACCCCACCCCTTCATATTCTTCAAGCCCCCTCAACTCACCATTAATTTTTGACAAGTTATGTTATTAATTAAGTGAGTTAAGTTTGGATGTTTGAATTTCAAAAGCTTCGTTGAGTTAATAAAATAAGGGAGGTGCTCATTTTATTTGGGGATTTTTTTCTTGAGAGGTTTGGGGAGAAAAGATAAAGGAATCTAGAAGTTCTTCATCTTCTTCGTCGAAGAACACGAAGAACGCGAAGAACGCATCGAACTCCGTCGAAGAACGATGAGTCCTCAGAGACCGGCTATGCGATGCTGTATACCGCGACGGTTCTTCCGCGACGTCTTCTTCCATGACGTATCCTTCCAGAACATCTCCTTTCGTGACGTCTCTTCCCGCGAAGAATCCTCGTTTGACGAACCTCCGTTCAAGCTCGCACGAGGTAGGGGTTTATTTATTTATTATGTACATGAATACTACCTTGACGTTCTTCATGAAAATATGACTAATTGCCACCGATTAACGAGAGGGGTCCGGATCGTAAAAACACGGCCGCCCCTCCTCCCTTACCTTTGATGTTTTTTTTATTGCGGATTGGAACGGAATGGCGTGGTGCCGTCGCACCACGCGGGATCGGGCGGCAAGGAAGGCGCGGTGTGGTCGCGCCGCACCGTGAAATAGAACCCAGTCGTGGCACCGGAGAACCGCAAAAACACCGCAGCCGTAGCGGGGCCGCGGTGGTGGGCTGCGGCGCCGTCGCGCCGCACCGGACGAATCAAGGCCGCAACTGGTTCTGGGCCACGGTACAGCAAGGAGACCGGCGGCCGGTTCCGGGCTGCCGGCGTTGGAGCAGGGGGGACAGGTCGTCGCCGGTCCCGTGGAGGCAAAAACCGGCCGGCTGGGGTGGGCCGGCCGGACAGGAGATAAGCCGGGGGCTCAAACCCTCGGCCGACCAGCTGAGCGACCCCCATTAAGGGGGTCCGCGGTTACAACCTGGGGGGCAGGCGCCCCCCACTCTAAACGGCTCGACCGTTTGGCCGAGCGCCTGGCCAGCCCGCTGGGCGCGCTGCACCCAGGCTGGGCCACGCCGGCATGGACGGGCCGCGCCGGCCGGGCCGGGCCGCACCCAAGCGGGTCAGACCCGGACCCGGTTCGGGTTGACCCTGTTCGGGCTGACCCTGGGGGTATCGGGCAGGGTCGGACCGGGCCCAAACCCCTTAATACCAAATCTTTTCCGGTCGGATTCCCATAACGTGTGCTACGGGTCTCCAATCAACACACCGTCAGTTGTGATGCAATCTTTGGATTGAGACGGTCATTTCGGTATACCGCACTCAAGGTTTCAGAATACATTATGTTTGACCGAGTTGGTTCGTGCACAAAACCAACCGGGCCCTCGGAGCGGAAATGCTCATATCTTAAGCTTCGGACGTCCGACTGACGTACCGTCGACTTTGTTGGATTCTTCATAGTGAGACAGATCTTTTGGCTTACTCCGCCCGAGGATTGGATGCAGGTGGGGTACGGTTGGGTTGGTTTTGCCTTAAAAACTAACCGGGCCCCTGGGACGAAAAAGCCAATAACTCTCAGACCGGGCGTCCAATTGACGCGCCGTCTGCGACGTTGAGTTCCTGTTGACGATACGGAAATTTTGGATACATCAACTCTGGACTATGTGTCAGTTGATGTATCAGCCTCTCGGCTCATGGAGTGGACCCTCCCGAACGAGTTTGCTATGTGCGGGAAACCTAGTGTTTGCTACGTTTGCGAATGTGAAGACGACGACGACTTTACAGAGATCCTCAGTGGATTCGACAGCAACTACTACAACACTCAGTGATCCTACGTGGATCAGTGCTACCGATCCTGTGTGGTTCTGATCTTGTGTGGGTCAGTGCTCAGTGGTTCTATGTGATCCAGCGCCTACAGATCTTGTGTGGGTCCGATCCTGTGTGGGTCTTTGCGGGGGTTAGTTACCTATTTATCCTATGTGGGTCAGATCCTATGTGGGTCATGGCGGGGGTTAGTACTTATTGATCCTTTTTGGGTCCTACGGCTTAGATGAATCAGTGGATATATCGGATCATCTCTATCGTCATACAATGAAGTATACCTGTGTGAGCTGAATCCTGTATTGCTTTCTTATGTTGTTTTTGTTGAGCTATCTTGTGTGGATTTACGTTTTGCTTTCCTGTGTGGACTGGGTTATACTTGGGCTCAGATGTTGGAGCCGAACGAGAATTGATGACTTAGGTATATGTATGGGAATATACCTAAGCAGTTTCGGATGTTACTTCGTGATTGTATCCTTCCTTTGTGGATTAACCTTTTTTGATTCTGGGAGACCTTCGGGGGTCTCGGGGTCCCTACTGAGTAGCTTATACTCACCCCTGCACGGGTTATGCCCGTACTACGTTGTGTTGGTTGCAGACGACGGAAATCACCAATCATGGTTGAGGCTTGCGGAGTAGGACGGTACCTGGAGGTGGACCACTGGACGGGACGTACTCTGAGCGGTCGGCTGGACCCGAGGAGGAGAGGAGGCTATCTGTACACACCCTTCAGGTGGTATTTCCAGTGGACAGCTTGGCGTTGCGGCTTTACTTTTTAGTTGTTGTTTTCCCTTTCAAGTTGTACTTTACTTTCAGTTTGGGTTTGTATACTGGCCCACTTACTTTTCCACACATACTGTTGTACCAGTTTTTAGTTAGTGTCTAATAATGCTTGCTTGCTCTGAGGTGTTTGTTTACTTTACAAAGGTAATGCCTTCCCTTTTTATCAGGAATTTTACGCCTTAGTGCTAGTCGCCAGCCCCTGGCCTATGGAAGGCCGGCTTGGGGTAGTCATGGCACGGGCCCTGAGGGCGGGTCGTGACAATAATAAAAATTTCCCATATGTATTATATTTCAAAATTAATTTTGATTTGAAAATAATATTGGTAACTAAACCCTTACAGATTGAGTAACATTCTAATCAAAAAACCATTTCAGCACTGGTATTTTTAAAATCTAAAACATCATAAAATATTAAAATATATGGATATTTAATAACCCATTAATATGATATAATATATTAATTAGGATGTAACCCCAAATTATTAATGGTATCATGCTATAGATTAAGAAATATGTATGATGAAATTAAATTTCAGACAAATAACCCCTTAACTTAACTCCAAACATTCAAAAAGTTTCTTGAATCTCCTATATAAAAATAAAACTTTTATAATAATATATTTAGGAACATTATTATTATAAATAACATTTTATAAATAAAATTTACAATTATTATACACATGTATATTAGTTTTTCACTATATATTTTCAATATTTGGTGTACATAATGTTGATAATTTTGAACTAGTATTGTAATATTGGTGTCATTCCTCATTATTCTATAATATAATTGTAGAGACCCAAATCATGACGTACATGGAAATTACATTACTTTTTCGGAATACTTAATACATAACAAAAGCAGACAGCAAAGGACTGTAATAGTTTAGTGTCTTTTGAAACTCAGAATATAATCTTCTAATCTTGGTGAATGATCTTCAACATCTCCCATAAAGATCTTCCTGTTTTATTTTCTTACCTAAATCCTTTCTTTAAATCCTGGGGAAAAGAAAACAAACAAAAGGATGAGCTCAAATGACCAGTAAGGGTAAACATAGAGAACATAAAATAATCCATAAACATTTAAATGTAAAAACATGAACATAAAATCTAAACATCCAAATCATGAGCAAAGACATGAATCTTGGAAGTACATAAGGCATATATCATAAGGGAAAATCAATAATGATAAAATAGAATGGGAATAAAACATGTAATTGTGTAAAACCATTAAGTATATGATATGATTTCCATAGTATCCAAGGCATTACTACCAAGACCATCTTAGTGGACAAAGTCCCTTTCTGAATCGAGTTAACTCCTCGTTTCAGTCCTATAACACTGAATCAGATTAACTTACCCTTCCAGCCATGTCAATATCTTGGGATATAAATCATTAACCAATGAATTTTAGGGAGATATAGGTCCCACCAATCTCATAATTAAATCATTCTTACTTGTTCCACAAAATAAACATAAAACATTCATCATAACCCAAAGAATAAAATGTGTTTCATAAACATCATCCCATCATCACATAATTCATATAGAACAAATGGATATCATTTCATAATAAGAAAATTGAAACCATGCAAATAATAGAGGAATTATACTTGAAACATACACATATGAAATAATGTCATCTTAGATGGAAAATGGTTTTGATAAAACACTTGAAATGAATTTTTGAGGAGAATATCCTTTCTTCCTCAAAATCATTTTCTTTTCACAAAATAACATGAAATTTTAAAAGAAAAGGATTTTGTTGAAAATAGTCATGAAATATTGTAGAGTAATCTTCATGAAAATAAGGCTTTATAAAACCGTGAAAATCCATTCGTGCCGTATAAGTTAAAAAAACATTCTCCTCGTACTTTTGTCGAAAAAGTCAAAAAGTACCTCGTATGGTGAACAAAAGAAATATTATTTCCAAACCTTGTGGTAAAAGTAATAAAAGGGTAAAAATGACTTTAAAAATACTTGGAAGAATACTAAAGTATTTAGGAAAACACTTTTAGAAAACATGAACATGGATGATAAACATAACCCCAGTAAATACTTACGAATAAACAATCTCGGATAAAAACGAGATTGGAAAAGTTATCCCTTACCTTATGTCCGATATGATTCGTATGTATCATAACCTCCTGTATAATGATTTAACTAATGTCATTGAATTATTAAATAATCATATTAATTGCTATTATATCCTATATGGTTCACTTATGTATTTATATTACCTGTTTATTTGTCAATTCCATGTTAAAGTAGCGTTTTGGGTAAAATTGTTTCATTTATCGTACGTGTTTGGACTTGTTGTTCTTGATATTATTATTACTTATATCATGATTTACTTACTTCCAAAACTTAAAAAATTATTTATATATCATATATATTCAGTGTGTATATAGATATAATAGATAGATAAGTGAAATGAAACGCACTGTTCATGGGGACAGTAGGCCGTACGTATGCATGAACACTGTTTTTCTTTATTTATTGACTTGAATGGAAGTAAGTAGATGAAATATATATATAAATAAATCCAGTAGCTTCATTATGTCATATATTTCATTATTATTCATTATATATACTTTATAATCAATCTTGATTGGTTAACATGGAGAATGAATATCATCGCATCGTAGAGACGGTAGTCCGTACGTACGCACGTGCGATGATATCATTCCCATGATCGTGGAATTGTATTTAAGTGTATGTATAATATTTACAAATCAATATCAATTTAAAATAATCATATATAGTTATTTATTTACACCATTATACCCATCCAAGTAAGGTGGTGGTCGAAAACAGATTACACCACGGTGTGGAGACGGTATTCTGTACGTACGCACGCGCATTGATTTCCTTTTCCGTAGGATGGATAGAAGGTGAAATAAGGTTGTTTCATATTTATAATAACATATCAGTATATAATTAATACTTATGTTATTACTTAATAATGAGACAACTAAATAAGAAGAAGTAGAAGAAGAAAGAAACTTGAGAGAATCGGAAGAAGAGATTACCTCTTCTTCGACGCCCCTCCTTTAAGCTTCCTCTAAAGGAAGTAGAGATGCTCTTTTGAGAAGACCAGATCCTCCAGAATGTTTCTAGGGAAGTGGAGAAGAAAAATGGTCAGGGGTTGGATGAGATTCAAGGCTCAAAAGGGTGTGAAGAGAAGAGGGAAGGGGTGCCCATTTTATAGGGGAGGAGGGTGGCACCTTTGGAAAAAACTTAAAATATATTTTTTATAATAAAGTCATATTCGGTTTTTAAATGCTCCAAATTGATTTATTTCGAAGCTAAGGTGGGGATGAGTTGAAATCCCCTCAACCAATATATTTTAGACAGGTTTGGGTCATTATATTAACCTTATCTTTTAAATTTAACTCTTAGTTAATTAGATTGACATTTACCACGTAACTTTGTATTTTTATATTATATAGTTAATAAACTAACCATATACATCCCAGAGACCCCAAAGTGGTCCATTAATGATACACCTATCATGATATAAGTATCTTGGGCGAACCATAGATTTTTAGGAAAATAATAACAATTAATAATATAATAATTGTTTTAAAAATTATTTTATGTCAATTTTGACACTATTTGGTAATTCATTTTTGTGAAAACCATAAAAGCATGATTAGTTCGAAAAAAGTTAATTAAATCAATAATAACATGTCATAGTAACCTAGAAAATTAGTGGAATTCATAAAAAGTCTCAAATTACATTTATTTAGGTATTTGTAACCTCAATTATGTTAATATTTCATTAATAAGATAATTAATGCATCATCATTGTATCATAAATAAATTAAATTATTTATTTTCTAAAAATTATAAAAAAATTAAAATTAGGTAAGAAATATTTTTATCTTTCTAATTAATATTTATAGTTGAATTTAACTTATGTATAACCTTATATTAAAAATAAATTAGTTATTAAACTTTGATTTTAACTATTTTAACCCTTCTTTAAATAAATTAATAATAATGTCCTAATCTAATCCAAGTGGACCTAAATGGTCATATTTTATTACTAAGGTTGTTTTTGGTCGAATTAAACTTATCCAATAGAATTAGGACATGTGTTATGGTAATAATAATATCATTTGTACCCTTAATTACCCTATTTACTTTTAACCATGGTAAATAAAAGTAAATAGTTACTATTCACCAAAAATTATTTTCATCTCATTGAACCAAATTTTAGTCCTTGATATTAACCTTGTCGCTCGAATTTTTCAAATTCCAGTCACAGAAGCGGTAAAATTATGTTTTATGTAAGTTTGTAAAAGCTCCTAGGAGGTAGGTAAAAGACGGTGAAAAGTTCAATAAACTTTTTATATATCCAAAATTGTTATAAAATGAATCCAATGAATTACATTGAACTTATATAGGTATTATGTATCAATTATGACCTAAAATAAATTTAAATAAAATAAATAATTATTTATATAAAAAGTTGGTTTTTAAATAGTAACCAAGTGTTTCCACTATTCATAAAAAATTGAATGTCTTCAGAAAAATACCAAAAATTCACCCTAAGATAATTTCGATATTCCGAATCCAAAAATGAAGTCCATTTTGAAAGCTAAAATTTATAAAATTTCACAAAGTGGGTATAACTATTCATAACGGCTAGTTTATATAATATTTTAATAATATATCATTGTTTAGTGAAACTCGATATTGCGTACAACACATGCTATCGCGGAAGGTCACAATTGCATGTAAAGCAAGCCAAGTCAGGGATGCGTGTAGTACATGCTCTGTTTGGTGTTGTGTATAACATCATGAAAACATATTTCATTTATAAATTAAATAAATTCTATACTTAATGTTGCGTAAAATAATTTCCACAAAATGAACGTGAAATTTTGTGTAACAAGAGCCAAGAATAGTGTTGCGTATACTGCAAGCTAATAAGGTGTTGCGTATAGTGCAAGATAATTTTGGTGTAGCGTACAACACAAGACATCAATGAAATTAAAAAGAATAATTCTCATAAAACCTCGGGTTGTTACAATAATAGAATATATTTTAATTGATTTTTCAGAATTTTTGATAATTGTATACTTTCATTCTATGGTAGTTTTGGTTGTGATTCTATTAGATGAAATTAGTGATAACCACGTTTAAGTGATTTTTAACACATGAATAGGGATATCCTAATAAATGTGTTTATTGTTAATGCTACCATTATAGAGCCAAAATAAAATCCTTATTTTCTTATTTAAATAAAACATTATCAATAATTAAACACTCTTAGTGTTCAATTATATTATTTTATATTATGGTCTAAGAAGGTAGTTAGACAGACCCAAACATGAACATTTTATAATCAATGGATGATTATGATTATGAAAGTGAATTATTTTTTCATAATATCATTATTATAGATGAAATAATTATATTATACTGATAATTTTAATGTTTTTTAAAAAACATGAATAGATAATAATGAATAATAAAGAAACAAGATGAAAAATGAGATACATTATTTCATAGAGTTAGTAGTCCACACAACACATAATAAATGTTTTAATTTCTCAAGGAATGAGAGGGAAAGTTGGTATATTTTAATTTTTATATTATTAATTTTTTTATTATATTATATATGCAACATTTATTCTTTCAGTTAAACCTTATAATTAGTGAATAGAGGTAGTGGTGGAAAAAATAGAAGTCGTTGCTTTATAGAGGTAGAGATTGCATAACACAAGAATGGAAATTTCATTTTTCTTAATAGAAAATGGAAACTATGGTTAATTGTTATTTTATCATAATAATAATATTATTTATAAAACTAATACTGAATTAATTAAATATTAATGAGCATATTTTAATTGTAAATGTTATATGGAAAGGAAAAGAAGTTAGGAAGAAAGAGTACTTACACTGAAATCTTGGAATTTACATCGAAGTATTATTTGGATATAGAGGTCTTAAGAGAATATTTTGTGACCATATTCTAAAGGAAAAAAGAATAGTATTATATTTTATGAAAAAGGGTAGTGTTTTAAGAGGAACCTTAATTTTAATGGTGTTCTTAATGGGGTTCTGAGAGGCCCCTTTTATAAGTGGCGAGAATTAAATATTTATACATATTTTATATAAATATAAAGAGATAACAAGTTCTTAAGATTCCAAATTTTATAATAATGGAGTGGATGATAAGATAATTTTTAAAATCCCTCAAAAAATCATTATTACACTTGTATTAAACATGATTATTAGCCCTTTACTCTTATAATTTCCACTTTCACCATTCTTTGGTTTTATTGTGGAAAATATTTTTTTTGCTAAGTAATATAATTTTAATCCATAAAAATAAAATGGAACTTATAATATAATTTGTTCATAATTATTCCAAATAATAATAAATTTTTAGAAAATAAAAATTATATTTGTATTGAAACTCAATTTTAACATTTACACATGTAATGTGTAAAAACTCATTTTTAGAAAAAATTTGTATTCTTATGTTTAGAATTTATGTGTAGGAAACAATTATCAATGTATTTTATTTTATTGGGATGAATTGTTTTATAACAAAACAACTAAAACATAATTATCATTAAAATCAATCCAAAACAAAATATTTACAAAATAATATTTGATTAAAATTAAATACCAAAAAATGTTTTAATTAGAAAATATTACTTATGTCCCAAAAATGATAATATAAGTTTTTTTCAAAATTCAACATATTATTTATCAAATTTATAATTTTAATAATCAAATATATAATTTACTAATTGATTTTTTTCATAAAATTAAAGAAATTATTAAATTTTAGATTTATAGATTTGTTAAAAACATTATTTTCACTATTCACATAAAAATCAACAAATTCAGAACAGTCCTAAACAATTACCCTACAATAATATTTTTATTATAACTTTTAACCTATTTAATTTTAAATAGATTGAAATTATAAAATTTTTAAATTTGTATTCTAAATTAAAGCACAAAACATAAATAAATTCTTTTAATTGAAAAATATTGATTTTATAAATTAAATATTTTTAATATTATTTCACATTACTCCTTAATTTAATGAATTTAAATATATTAGTTCATGTATAATAATATTTTAATAGTGCAAAATTTAATTTTTTGGCGTCAAATATATGACTATTTAAAAAAGTTCTTCAAAAAATATTACTGTTATATTAAAGAATCTTTACAAAATACCATTAATTATTTATATTCTAAAATTTTCATTTTAACAATACTTTGATATTCATGTAAATATTTGAATTTAAAAATTAAATAACATAAACAATTAATAATAATAATAATAATAATATATAATACATAAATATATTTACATATATTAGTAATATTTAAATATTATATTTTTATTATATTATTTACTATTCATGAATTATATCAATTTAAATTTAATACGAACACAAAAAAATTAAATATTCTTATTGGATACATGTGTATATAATGAACACATTTCCAGAGATGATATTTATAAAAGGCATATTTCATTCATATATAAAGATGTTTTAGAATCAACTATTTCATTCTCACTAATTAGGTCACACATATCATTTTCACAGTTTTCATTCTTGATCTCAGAATAACCTTTCTCCTTTTATTTCTCCTTTTATAATGGTACACCTCCTTATAGGTTCTTTGTCTATTGGTTATCAACATGTGTGAAGATGGTCAAGAGGATCTCCTACAATGAATATTTTATTCTAATTCATTTTCTACCCACATTTAATTTTTAATCTTTTAATAGATGTAATAGTCCATGGTGAGTAATAATATATAGTGTGAAATAATTAGTTTCATGTTATTTCATTTTAATTTTTTATAATGAATTAATAAAGTGTTATTTCTTTACTTCATATCTTATATTAATTATTAACAATTATATCTTAATTAATTTAAAAATGGAATTGTTTCTTCGAATTATTAAAACAAAATTATTGAAAGGATATTATTATTAAAAACATGAGGTATAATATTTACTACCTTATTTTTGTCCAAAACTAAGAGTCTATTTGTATCATTAGGGAATATAGTTTTAGTAATTCAGAATTCAACGATAACCACTAGGAGTCTAGTGGGCTATTAGGAGACGAGTGGTAGCTATAAAGATATTAGTGGACCTCTACTATGTGTGACCCTCCTATAATTTCTCTATATTTCCTTTTAGTCATCCTATTATGAAAAATAGAAATCCATTTTTAACATTGGATTATTTATATTGAGGATAAGGTAATCCTTATGGCATTACATGATTCTGAAACTGTATTGGTAATTTTTTTGGATAACCCTTATTTCATATATTTGAATGTTTTTGAAATTTTTAACAATCTAATAAATATCATGAATTCTTTCATTTTTAGAAGATATTTTTTGTCTTCTTCTAGATGGTCATTTATACAACCAAACCTATTGAAACCCCACCCGGGATGGTGATAACCGGAGTTTTAAACCCAAAACACACTCTAAATAGTCCAAAAGATAGATATTAGAATAAAGAGGGGATAACATACACGTGAGATATTATCCTATGAAAACCTATAATTTAGATGAATCCCATAAATTTTTTTATTAAATACCTTACATATATAATTTAACTTTATAAAAATGAATGTCTGAGATATATTCTAATAAGTATTACAATACATAATAAAACAACAAGTGTTGAGACTATACATCAGATAAGGTCATAGAGTATGACGAATAATACTTGTGAAAATACTTCCTCAATACAATGATTCACAGGAAAATCTCTAGATTCATTCCTCACTAATAAAAACAACCATATTCCATAATGCATCTGATTTACCAGCCCCATTCCCATCAAGGTTACCTCTAAATTGCGTTTCATTTTTACAGAGAAAACATGTATGGGAAAAAGGACTATTAAAGGGTATGCATAAACATACGCAGTGTGACTCCCTGGAAATACAAGGTAATGATGAATCAATAATTAAACTAAAGATAGTGGTATGATCTATTTGTGCTCAGTGATAATGAAAACAAATGATTATTATCAATGGAATGTGCACTAAATCCATAGATATCATATACTACGATATGAACTATCATATAGTATAATGAGAAAGTAGAAAAAATTATTATATTTCAGACTCTACCTATATAAAATTTGATGATATGGGGTTATCATAAGGATTGTATTACAAAGAAGTATTTTACAAATAGTTGATATCAAATAGATTTTTCTATGTATAATCTAATGATATAACATAATCTAACAAACTATTATTGAATGGAATAAAAATGAGTATTATTATCATTCAAGTAATATTACACATTGGATATCATTGAATACTGTTCAATAATATGAAAAAGGTAGGTGTTTAATACATTTCTAAATGTGTTTCATGAAGTAGATAAGGGATTTACTCATGCATTCTAACTCAAGAGTAAATGATTGAGATATCGAGGGGTGTTATAAATGGATCTGGGTGAGGAGGATATATCCATTAGACATATATATGTGTCTTGATGAATGAATTAATTGTGATTAGAGGAAAAACTATTATTTAAAAACTCTCTTTCTTCTCATAAATTTCCATGTTGTGGTACTAGCATGCCATGATGTGAAGATGAATCCCACTTGAATGCGTGTTGTTTATTTCTTCCCATGGATACATCATAGATATATGAGTATTTTAGTCACCATTTTGTGATCATGATTAAGTCATTACATTGAATATGGTAGTTTTCATCTTCATAGAAAAGAATGGATGTTTTTTTTAATTTATGAATGGTTCCATATATTCTCAAATGGTTATCTTGGATTGTGTTTTTTTAAATTATTTCACTACATCTATAAATTGTTGTTAAATCACTTGAAACCATTTAGTGGTATCATATCCTTTACATTCCTCTTGATTCTTAAAATTATGCTGTGAAATTAGGAATTTTCAATCGTATTGCATGTCGTAAACCCAATGATTGTGTTACTAAATTTTTTCAAAAATTGATAACCACATCAACTTTATGGTATTTATTACTATTGTCAAATATATTAAAGTTATCATAGGATAAGATAGAGATATCAATGGTAATGTATGAATGATAATGCTTATTGATGACTGATATATCATATAATATAGTATACTTTGAGTCATAAAATATAATTAATGTATAATTTTTTTATTTAAATTCAATTTTGAATTTAATTGTACTAATTATAAGGTTTTATAACAAGTGATAAAATAACTTCTGGGGATATTTATTAATTTAAAACACGTTTATAAATTAATTTATCATAAAGAGTTTATAATTAATTCAATTTTTATGAGATATTTAATATTAAATATTCTATGTAATATTATGTGTAAATATTAAAAAATACCATTTAAATTATATGGAATTCCTGATAACATAAAAATGAATTTATTATATAGAAATTGATAGTGTAATTTTTAAAATGTTTATAAGTTAAGAAATAAGGACAAGATAAAAAATGTGTATATTTAATTAATAATTATTCACAATTGATTAATATTAGTTTTTCAAAATAAAATTCAATACTTTGTATATTTTTTGACAATATAAAATGTTTTTTGATGACTGATTTGATCAATATTTATTAAATATTAAGTACGTGATATTTATATTATGTATATTGTTTAAAAAATATAAATTGAAATATGAAATGTTTATATTTAATAAAATATCACATATTCAAAGTGAAATATCCATATAAGGAATAATTAAAACATAATGACTCAAAATTTTATCAATGGAATTTCTCTCTTCTTATATTGAATTCATATATTATAATAACCTAAAATCACATAGAGACCATAATAAAAACTTTAGAAATAATGAATTAGTGAAATAAGAAATATTTCTAGAAGTTAAGCAACCTATTCTGATAAAATAGTAACTTGACAATAGGAATAGTAACATAATACTTATGATTAGTAAACCAAAAAAATAAATAGTAACTCTACCCATTAAATTATCAGTAAAATTTAATAATCATAAAAATGAAATTATGGTATAAATATATCATAGTCTAAGTAATTAATTTTTTTAAAAATTATTATTTCAGTATTGGTTTATTTGTAAGTCAATAATATTTAAATAAAATTTTATAGTTAATTTAAAATTTTAATAAAATTTTTCCATACATTATTTTTTTTATATCTTATGGTTTTAAGATCATTTTATGAGACCTTATGTAGTTTTTCAAAGTGTTATAAATTCAGTTATCATTTTAAAATATATATTTTCTATGTAAATGATTATTTTAATTAAAAAAGAATATTTTCATATTTAGAAAACAATTTTCATAAAATTGAGATCATTTTTTTAATTCTACACATTGGAAAATGATTAGGGAGATATTTTGGGATTTTTAAAAAATAATGGATATTTTGGTGAATATTAATATACAATAATTTACGGTATATATACACTAAAGCATTAATACACTATTTGTTGATTCACGGCTAATGTAACCACCAATAATCAGAACTAACATTGTCTAGTTACTTTATTTTTTCTCATTAATCAACCCTATATGTTTTCATGATAATTATAATAAACTAATGAATTAAATAATGAGAAAACACCCCTTATCTAAACTATAAATACCACCCCTCACACCCTCTGATCTTCACACATATCATGATTTTATACTTGTATCATTTCTTCCAAAAAACTCCCAAATACCCAATACCACTTCTATGAGATCTTAGTCTCATCAAAAACCCAAAAACTTTTCCCTAAGGAGGTTCTCAAGGCGGGAATATTTATGAGGAAAAATCCTTTTCCTTTTTCTTTTATTTTTTTCAATTTCATTTATTTTCTTCAATTATCCTCACCTTATCTTATATTAAAGGAATGATAAATATATTATGTTTTATATAATTTAATTATACTAATTTTATGTAATATTCATCATCAAATCTCATTCCCTCTCTCTTTTATTTTGAAAATGAAATTGTTTCCTGTGATGTGTCAATTTACTGACATCATGGGTGATGCACTTTCATTTTCCACTAAAAACATTAAATGGTTTAAAAATATTATCAATTTTATTCTATAAAACTTTATATGTTTTTCAATTAACATTTATATGTAATACTAAATGATATAATAAAACAAATTCATTGTGATGGAAAACCCGCCAAAATTACCCTAAAATGATAATCATTAACTTTTAACTAATGATTCATCTACATACCATATAAAAAGAATATTTATAAGATCATTTGAAATTAAATAATATTATTAATTAAATTTAATAATGGTTCTGGATATTTATCCTCATTTTACATGCACTTCTATTCATGTATACAAGTGACACTATCCTGAAAACTAAAAAAACGAACACTCCCAAACAATGAAATTGAACTATATAACCCATAACAAATAGCATAAAGGAACTTACTAAAAAATAATAAATAAATTTAGTTTATAAAAGGTTCATTAATATAAATTAATGAATCAAATATATTTATATAGGATATTAAACTGATGAAATAATTTAGACATAAGGTAAGTTGAATTCTCGAAGCTGAATCTATTTCATTGGGTTTTACCTATTCACCAAATTTTATGTATGTATATTCATTAAATATAATTTAGTAATAATTAACTTGTAATTTTTGTGATATACATGTTCGCTTCTTGATTTTATGATAAGCACTATGTTTTCCAAAATATCTATTCTTCAAAAAAACACCCTTTACATCTCCAGATTATTTCATCTTAACTAAAGGTTGATGATTCTTTTGTCATGTATGTTATTCCATATTTAATATACAAAACCAATGTTTAAGAAATGTAACCCATTCATTTCCATGGGTTATTTTATTTTCAATATTGATATATTATATATGCAGCATGCATGATAATGTAAATGTTGTGATGTGATGAGTGCACTCAGAATTATACTACGAAATGTAAATGTTATGATGTGATAGGTGTGAAAATAATTATATATCACTCCAATGAATTTTTTATTGTGATGTATATCATGATAAAATTGAAATATGTATGAACATGATACTATCTTTGTTCATAACCATGTGTGGTAGTTGACCACTAAGATATGATGTTTCATTTTTATGCCTTTCTAGAGTCCAAGCCTTTTCATAATGCTTCCTCTAATGATTACGATCCTATTTCTATGTTATTCCCACCCCATGTTATATTGTTTCATGTTATTTTCTACAAACTAATTTATCGTTTAGATCACCCCTTTTGATGTAATACTCAGGTGGTTACTTATACTAATAATAATGTGATGACAACTAAGAATATGGAGAATAGGAATTAAATAAATGTTTATGTTTTATTTTTCAAAAGTTTTGTATGGTCCTTATTTTCAAAATACACTAAAACAATAGATCTAGGTTGTGTAAAAATTTTAGGTTTTAAATCATTAAAATTTTGTAATGATAATGTAATAAAATAATGGTTTATATAGTTGGTATCAGAGCATGGTTTAGTTAATCTGGGAATTTTGATTTCAGAACCATTGTGAAAATCCATTGTACGAGACCAATTATAAGTAAGCACAAAAGAAGATTTATTTTTGAAAATCATAAACACAGTAATTTCATAAGATAATCCTTTTGATTTAATTTTACAAAGTGATAAATTACTGATAACTTGTTGACTTATTTTTTGTTCTAAATTTTCTATTTTAGAAATGGTGGGATCCAAGAGAAACTAGGCCAACAACCTGTGCGAGAGATAGTGAATCGATTTACTGAATGACATACCCAATTATTTTGGAGGCAGAGTTAAAACGTTCATTTAGATGCTTACCCAATAGTCTAAGGTTATGAAAAATTACCTGAATAATGTGGAATGTATGCCTTTACATAAGATCAAGAAACTGGCTATAGAGTGTTTTAAGTGGAAACGACCACCGATGTTTAATGGATCTTCCAGTCCACTAGTTGCTAACTATGAGTGAACTAAATGGGTAAGATATTTTCTATACTTCCCTATTATGTGATGGATAATGGGATTCTCACAATTTATTGTCTAGATGGAGAGGCTGATCAATGATGGGATTTGATTTAGAACACCAAGTCGAATGATAAAATTGAAGAGATGTAGAGGGAAAATAGTAAGACAATGTTTCTTAACATGTATTTCCAATAAACTATTCCTAAAAATATAAATATAGAATTAATAGATTTAGACAAAAAGGAAGGATAATCTATCACGAATTTCTAATAAAATTTCACAGGGCTTGAAAGGTATGGCATTGGTTTTTTTTCAACAATGATAAAAAAAATTGATAGATGTTGTAGTTGTTTAAAAAAACATATTTTAAAGGATCTTGATATTTGAGACATTGGAAGTTATGAATAATTTGTTCTATGTGCTCTCAAAGTGGATATATTGTTTGGATAATGGTCCCATGGGTATGGTGAAAATAAAAGAAATATGGGATTTCAGGATAGAGGATATCATGAGAAAGTTGGAAAGAAAACTCAATGACAAAAAGGTTATAAATGTGGGAAGAAGAAACATGAGAACTTATTAAGAGGGATACAGAAATGATTAATGTGGATTAGACAAGGAAATCACCTAATGAATTTCACAAATATAGAAGTTCACATGGAAATATGGTGGAGGAAAGGAAAGAACCACCCATGGTCCAATGCAAAAATTGTAGGGAGAAATGGTGTACTACAATATGAGGCACTAAACTTCAAGACCTCAAGGGTAATCAGCATCAGTAACCACCAAAGATAAATTAGGAAGAAAAGTTTTATTCCATTTCTACTACTAGTGTGGATCAAGAAAACAATGTCGTGCAAGGTATACTTACTATTCACTAAAAATGGAAAGAGTCTTATTTGATTTTGGTTCTACGCACTCCATTATATCTTCCTAGTTTTCTAGAACTATTGAATCATAGGCCCAAACCATGAAGTATATATATCTTTAAGAACATCTAGTTGTGAAATAATTACAACCTAATTGTTGGACTCTTGTTATATTGATTTATGTGGGAATATTCTTCTCGTGAATCTCATAATACTTTCCTTGGTGGAATTCGATGTTATACTAGGGATGGATTTTCTCTCATTAGATAGATCACATATCAACTGTTAAGAAAAAGAAATATATTTTCATATTATGAAACATCACATGTTCCTCTAAAAATTCATGTAAGATCATGAATCAACTTTTAAAAATATTTCAATGGTGTGGGTGTTGATTCCCTATGAGCAAGCATACCTCTATCAAATGGTTTTGTCAACGAAAGTAATAAACCTATGGGAAATTACCATTATGAGGGAATACAGTGATGTATTTCCTAATGAGTTACCCGAACTGCCGTTAGATCGTCATGTAGAGTTATCGATAGAGATCATACGAAGATATACTCCTAAATCAATGTGACCATATAGGATGGATCCTATCGAAATTGAGGAGTTAAAGAAGTAGGAGGAATAGAATTCAAAAAAAGGGTTCATATACCCTTGTAAATCACCATGGGGTGAGCTGATGCTCTTTTTCAAGGAGAAGTATGGATGAATGTGGTTGTGTATCGATTATTGGGAACTTAATAAGATCACCATAAAGATCAAGTGTCCTCTTCCATATATTTATGACTTTTTTGATCAGTTTTCAAGACCATAGTACATCTCAAAGTACGATCTTAATTATGGATTTCATTAACTAATGGTGAATAAGGAAGATATTTAGAAGGCCACCTTCCATTTAAGGTATGGGCACTATGAGTTTTTAGTGACAGCATTGAGAAATACTAATTCCCTTGAAATAATCATGTGTTTGATGAATAGAGTCTTTAGATATTACATTGAATTTTTTTTGGTAGTGTTTATCGATGATATTATCATCTAATAAAAGAGAAATTTGGATCATTAATAACACAAATGTCCTATTATGGTGACATTAAAGAATGAGAATTTGTAATCCAAGTTTAAAAAGTCTGGCTTTTGGTTGTATCAAATCACAATATAGGGACATGTGATCAAAACTGAGGGAATTTTTGTGGGCCATTAAAAAATAAAGGTGATTGAGGAATGTACCAAACCCTCTAGTTTCATATAAATCCAAAATTTTCTTGTCTTAGTAGGGTACTATTGAAATTTTGTGAAAAGTTTCTCATGATTTTCAATCCCTCTAACTAAGATAACACAGAAAGGTGTAATTTATGTCCGAATAGAAGAATTTAGGGAAATCTGCAAGGATCTAAAGAGAAGGATGATCACAAAACATGTACTCACATTACCGAGAAGTGGATAATGTTTTGTGATATAAAATGATGATTCAAAAAAGTCTTGGGTTTTGTACTTAGGAAAAATGATAATGTGATAGTCTATTCCTCATGATAGTTGATGATCCATGAGCAGAACTACCCAATGCATGATCAGGAGTGAGAAGCTGTGATTTTTTCCTTGAGAATCTGGTGGAACTAACTCTATGGTGAGAAGTGCATAATATATACCGATCACAAGATCCTAAACAATATATTAATAGAAAATCAGATCAACATGTGTCAAAGGATATGGTCATATCTAATCAAAGGCTATGATTTATCTATTAACTTTCAATATGGGAAGGAGAAAAAGATATATGATGATCTCAGAAGAAGAGGACCAGCTACTATATCCATGTTGTGGATTAAGAATGAACCTATCTTCATGGATATGAAAAGTATGGATTTGGAAATCAAAATATTGGGGAATAAATACTACATTTCCCATATTATTTCCAAACCATCTATCTAAGAAAATATTAAGGAGGCACAAATGGATTATCTAGAGTTCCAAAAGAATGTGAATATAGTAACGGAAGGGAAGATACAAGTGTTCCATATAGGCATTGATAGTGTGATTCGGTTTGGAACAAGGCTACTTGTTCCTAGAACACATGGTATAGAGAAGGATGTATTGGATAATTCATGCATGTAATCTTTCTCTATCCATCATGGGATTACCAAGATGTACTGTGATCTTTGGGAACAATTTTGGTGGGACAACATGAAGAGGGATATTATGTAGTATATCTCCAGGTTCTTGATATGTTATCCAGTTAAATATGATTAACAAAAGTGTAAATAGATGATGAAACCGTTACTTATACCAATGCTGAAAAGTGATATTTTCACTATAGACTTTGTGATGGGTCTCCCAAAGACATCCAAAGGAAATTAGATGATATGGGTTGTGGTGGAACAACTCACCATGGATTCCCACTTTATAACTACTCTAGAATATCTATCACTTGGGAAAATTTCTATGATATATGTGAAGTAATTGGTGAGACTCCTTGGAGTCCCACCCTCAATTTTCTATGATCCTGATATTTGGTTCACATCTAAATTTTGTAGGATTATTCAAACTGATTTGAGTACTGAATTAAATTTGAACATGAACTATCACCCCCAAATGATGGCCAATACGAAAGGAATATTCAGAAACATGATGATATGATAAGAGCTTTCTCTTTATATTTAAAAAGAGGATGGGATCAACATCTCCCATTGGTTGAGTTTTCATACAACAATAGCTTCCACTCAAGTATTTAGATGGCACTATATGAATCCATGTATAGAAATTGATGTATAACTCCAACATGTTGGGATGAATTTGGTTAGAAAAGGCTAATGGGACATTATATTAAGAAATATATGACATAGAATGTTCAATCCATGAAGCAACATTTCAAATATGATCATATTTGGAAAAATCTATATGCTGACAACCATTAATGGGATTTGGAGTTTGACATTAGAGATAAATTTTTCCTGCAAAAATCACTAGGGAAGAGATTCAGGAGGACTCAAAAGAAAAGGATGATATGATAAAGGTGTATTGTCACAATTTTTATCCTTGATAGCATCAAAGATGTGGCCTATTGTCTTTCACTTCCACTGAATATGGACCAAGTTCATGATGTTATCCACATATCACTACTAAGGAAGTACATACCAGACCCCTCGCATATACAAAATTCAGAGGTGGTACACATGGAAGATGATCTCTCTTATGTGGAGTAGTATGTAAGGATTCTAGAGTGGAGAGAAAAGGTTCTACACAATAAGAAAACCCTTCTTTTCAATGCTTTGTGGAGGAAACATATGTTTGAAGAAGCATCTTTTGAACTGGATGTGCAGATGAAGGATAAGTACCCTCACCTATTTATGTAAAATGGGTTTTCAAGGGTGAAATTTTAAAATGGGTGAGGAATGTAATGACCCAAACATTTATCAATGGAATTTAACATTTCTTATAGTAATTTCATATAGTATAAATCACATGAAATACCTTAGAGACCATAATAAAAAATTTATAAATGAATAATTAGTGAAATAAGAATTATTTCTATAAGTTAACTAACATATACATATGAAATCACAACTTGACCATAGGAATAGTTATCTGATCCTTATGAATAGTAAGCCAGTCAAATGAATAGTAACCCCAACCATTAAATTATAAATAAATTCAGTAACTTATAAATGAAATTATTATATAATTATAAAATAGTCTAAGTAATTAAATGTTTTAAAAATTATTAATTATGTATTGGAATTTTTGTAAGTCATGAATTGTTAATTAAAATTTTATAATTAAGTTAATAATTTAAAAAAAAAAATATTTTCATAAAATGTTCCCATAAATTAATATTTTTATTTCTTATGGTTTGAAGATAACTTTACAAGACCATATGTAATTTTTCAAAGTATTATAAAATCACTTATAATTTTAAAATCTATATTTTCCATGTAAATTAGTATTTAAATAAAAAATTAAATCAATCATATTTAAAATGTTATTTTAAAAAAATGGAGTTCATTTTTATTCAACAATTCAAAAAATATTTAGGTTTAATTTTTGGGATTTTTCTGAAATACTTGATTTGTTGGTGAATAGTAAAATACAGCAATTTATTGTATATCCACAATATAGGTTAAATAAACTATTCCATGAGTCATGGATGATAGAATAACCATTGGTTAGAACTCACATTGTCTAATTAACATATTTATTCTCAATAAAAAATACCATTTCTTTCCCTGGGAAATATAATAAACTAATGATGAGAAAACACCCCTCTTATCCACTTTAAATACCACCCTTTACCCCTATTCTCCTCACTCCTATTAACCTTTGATAATTTTAAAACTTATACCTATATATATCAACAAGAACTTATACCACTTCCAAGACCTCTTGGTATCATATAAAGTCCAAAACCTTTTCACTATGGAGGTTCTCATGATGGAGATATTTAAGAGGTAAAATCCTTTTCCTTTTAAATTCGTTTCAATTTCATCTCTTATCATATCTTCTACTCACATTATATTATCCAAAATGTATGATAAATCTAGTTTATTTGATATAATTTAATTATATCATGTTAATGGATTATACACCATTAAACTCCATTCTCTCTCTCTCTCTCTCTTATTCGAAAAATGAAATCATTGCCCGTGATGTATCAATTTTCCAACATCATGAGCGATGTAATTTCATTTTCATTTAACACCGTCAAGGATGTTAATCGAAAAATTATTTTATTTAAAAAAATACTATAAATTTTATTTTATAACCCTTTTTATGTTTTTTATTTATCATTTGTATGTAATACTAAAGGATAAAACAAAACAAATTTGTTGTGATCGAAAACCCGCCAAAATTAACCTAAAATGGTAATCATTAACTTGTATCTATTGATTCATACCCATAACATATTAAAAAATTATTTATAATATAACTTAATATTATTTAATATCATTAATAAAATATTTTTTTTGGATATTGATCCACATTTTACATGAAGGTCCATTCACATATACAAGTAAACCGATTGTGAAAACTAAGAAAAAGAACACTTCTAAATGATGAAATTAAACTAGTAATCTCATATAAAATATCATAAATGAAATTAATAAAACAGTAATGAATAAAATTAGTGTATAAAATGTTTTTTAATGTTAGGATTATATATGACATTAAAGTGAAGATAGAATTTAGGCATAAGGTAAGGGGAATTCTTGAACCCAACTCTCTTTCTTTGGGTTTTGCCTCTATCACCCAATTTTTATTATGGGTATTCCTAAAATATAATTTATTAATTATTATATTAAATTTTATTGGATATAAATGTTTTATACTTGAGTTTATGATAAACATAATGTTTTTAAAAAAACTCTCCTGTCAAAAAACACACAATTTAATTCTTGAGATTGTTTCTTCTTAACTCAAGGTTGATGATTCTTATATCAAGTATATTATTGTCTCTTTTATTTGGGAACCCAAAGTTTATGAATGTATTAAATGGAACCCATTACTTTCCATGGGTTATTTTATGTCCAAGACTGATATATGTTCTATATGGGACGGATGAAAATGTAAAAGTTGTGATTTGACAGGTTTACCCAAAATTATAAAGTACAATATAAATGTTATGATGTGAAGGGAGTTCCCATAATTATATAGTGCCAAAATTCAATGTTTAATGTGATTTATATCTCGAGAAAGTAGATATATGAATGAACATGATGCTATCTATATTCGTAACTATGTGTCGTGGTATACCACTAAGACATGATGTTTCATTTTTATGCATTGCCACATTCTAAGCCTTTTTTAATGCTTAATGTAATGATTATGATCCTATGCCTATGTTATACTCACCCAATGTAATATTGTTTCATTTTATTCTCTATCCTCTTACTTAGATTTTATCTCGCCTTTTTTTGATGAATATTCTTATAAGATTACTTGTACTAAAGAGAATGGTGAGACCTCTAAGAAGGTAGATAAAAAGGAATTAAATAAATGACCATGTTTTATTTTATTAATGTTGTTTATGCTCTTAATATTTCCAAGACACCAAACCTTTGTATCATATTTGTGTAACTATTTTATTTCATTCCTCTTTAAAATTATTTAATAATAATATAATAAAAGAAGGGCTGCTTTCATAAACCATTTTATATTTAAAAATTAATAGAAAGTATTTTTATTCCTGATTATGGGGTGTCCATAATGAAAATATAAAATTATAATGTGTTCATAATTATCTTTTATTAATGAATTTATCATAAATATTTATCTAATGTTAAAATATGTGAATTTTTGAAATATTTAAAAGTGAGTCCCTTTTTAATTATTCATTGGTACAAAATTATTTATATTTTTGATATTTAAAGTTGTTAAACTTCTCTTATAAATTAAATTACATTCATTTAAGGAGTTACATACTAAAAATGATAATGGGATTAGTTTCTATCTATATTTACTTTGATTTGTAGTCAAAATTGTTATTATGTATTTATTTATCAAATATTTTTTTACATATTATGTTTTTGAGATATGAAGACTAGGAATCACTAATATGAAAAGTATCCCTGAGGACAGGATCCTTGGTTTAGACTTCCCATTAGCCTAAATGCTCATTCCATGTTCCAGAAAAGTGGGGGCTTTCTATATGTTACTCCATGTTACTCATGCAGATATTAACAATCTCCTATAATTCTAAACCATTATATAAAATTTTTATATACCTTATTCATGAGATATATTTGGATATATGTAATTATATTTTACTTTTATTTTTTGGGTGAGTGACGCAAACCAGGGGTTTTGAAAAGAGTTATAAATCAATATTGTTTAAAAATGCTTATTTGGTGGATAGAATATGATCCCAATATAAATAAGTAAAATCATGCACACAAAATGATAATGAAATTAGAAATGATACGGATATTAAAAAAATCAAATAATAAGTGTTAGATTCCATACAAATCAGCACTTTTCATGACCTTGATCATCCAACTGAATTTTTTCATTCCAAAGTTATGTGACCATTTTTGGAATTTTATGTAGTTTAAACATCATTGGAAAACCATAAGAGTTGTGATACTAGAGGAATAGAGTTCTATTTATCAATATATTTTATTTGAAAAAATATTTTTCCACTCAACTATGGAAGAGTCATATAGTATATAACTGGCATGCGGACATTCCTAAATATCTATGTGGTGAGATAAACAGTCAAGTGTTATAATTTCTTTGGGAATTATGGATTTTAATCCAATAATAGGTATAATAAATTCAAAATAGTAAATCATATTTGTAGGAGACCATTTAATAAAATTAATTATTAAATTTTAATTAAACATTGCACTCATACAATAAAAGCTTTGATTATTGATAATAACATCTTCATATTAAAATAATAATTTGAAATCAATCATAGTAGAATATCAATGAAATTAACCAATAATATTGATAACTTATGAAAAATTATTAATGATAAATTATTTGGGTTCGAGAAACACTTTCCCGAGTAAAAAAAGTTGAAGAATTGACTGGATTAGTTATGGTTTAAAAAAGAATGCATTATTGAGGTTATATTTATATAAATAAAATAAAATATTTTAATAGTTGAAACTATGAGAATAGAAGTTATTTATATGTTTTTCAATGTTTGTACTAGTAGGTAGTAATTGACATTAAAACCTGGTGAAATTTGAATTGAATGAGTAGTGATTCCATATGATGGAATTTTTTGAGATATAAGAACTAGATTATGAAAATCCTGGGAATATTCATTTTATATATCAGTGATATAGAAATCAATTCTTTATTATTGGAGGGTAAATGATTCATAACATATATTTTACATGTTTTTTAAATATAAAGGTGTTTAAAATCAAGGATTTAACTAATAAATCATATATTTTTTCATTAATGTATAATAAAAAAGTTTATATATAAATGATTTGAGTCCAAATGAGTTTATCAATATAATATATATCTAAATAAATTATTTTTATAGTTACATTATTTATATTTTATGGTAATTGTATTTTTCTATAAAAAAGCGTTTTTACAAACAAAATGAAATAATGAATTCAATAATATGGTTTATGATTCATTGATTTCAATAACATGATTTGATAATGGGAAAATGGTAATTTTTTTATCTAGGATAAATAAATTTTCTATATTATTATTACAATGTTATTTAATTTGATTGCACAACACTTTAGTGGCATAGTTTAATAAATAGTTTTTGTTTCAGAGTAAAATGATCGAAACACATAGAATATAATATATGATATAGTAAGAATAATTTATTTTTAAAATATTCATAATAAAATAAAATAAGTGTTATTTCATAGCACAATGTATTTTTGGTGTTTATGATGTTTTGAAAAAAATATAGTGTCTAAGAGGGTAGTGGGAGTATATTTTAATTTTGATAAGTTCAAATTTAAGAAAAAAAGATGATACTAGTCCAACAATTAAATTCATTTACACTTAAGATCATAAAAAATTTAGGATAGGTGATAGAGAAAAATAAATAAAAATAATTATATTTAGTTACCATAATAATGTAAATTTTCCTTTACCCTAAATGATTTTAGGATGATATAATAATTAATAATGTAAATCATTAAATTGACTATAATATGATCTAAAGGGGAATATTTTCATTTAAAGGTTTCCAAGGATGATGATGTTAAACATAGAAATATTTATAATTATATAATAAAATTTATTATTTTTATACTATTTTATGTTGTGGTCGAACTGAGTTTGAATATTTTCAAGGAGTTGAACATTAGGAATATAATCCCTAATTCTCAAAGTTATTTAAACATTATTTATTCATAGATGTTATTCGATAATTATTCTAATGATATGGATATATTTGGTGGTCACACAACGATGTTGTAGGTATGAATATAGATGTTATTGAGTTTGAAAACCCCATTAAGGGTAGAAAACATACGGATGATTTTATATTGTACTATATTTAACATGAAAGATAAGTTCTTATGTGGCGTTTTGTGTTGTATTCTTAAAATAATTCTATGAATATAAAATGTATCGCATAAATGAAAATATACATTTTATTATTCTATCATATTGGGTTTATTAATATATTATGATACTATTAAGTTATGATAATTTATATCTTTGAGCACGACTTTGTGTTATCCCTAAATAACGATTATAATGGAGTAGAAAAGGTTTTGAATAAATTCTATGCATAACATGGTTATGGTTTTTATATCAAGATGCTGAATATGCTCCTAAGGTACAGAATGGGTTTTGTTCACTTGTTGATCCACTAGGTATACCACATGGAGTTTCATACACTATTTTATTAGTATTCTATGGCTAAATGGAACATATTATAAGTCCCCCACCTAAAGTTAGCTAGATACGATACATGATAACATTTATTCATTGATAACATTATTATGTAAGACTTGTGGAAAATCTAATTAGTTGTTTTGGGTCTAATATTAATCATGCCATTGGATAGAGCTCAACTATGATGGGATATATACTCTCATATGGTGATAAATCTTTTGGGGAATCAATTAAGATAGATTGAGGAGTGTGTGAATGCACTTAAATAGTATATACGTTGTGATTCTTTATATTGGAGAGGAAAAAGTGAAGTGATCATCCATAAAAGTGAAAGATATGTTATGTATTCCTTTATCAGATCTTTTTATGTTTAGAGAACATTATTTTTATATATGGGATTCAGGGTATTCATGTTCCATTGTCACTTAATGTCTTTGATAGAGCAATTTTTTGAAAATTCACACTTGCATACGATGAAACATATGAACGATGGTATTGAGATTTATGTGTTGGATAGGGATTACCCCAGATCTATTTATAGGTTGAGTAACATTGATAATTATTTATATGATACTCTTTGCATAAATTTATGGATCTAATGATTCATATTTTTTTCGATGATATAAATTCTAGTGAGGTCATAATAGGTTGTATACATGCTGAAGATTATGATAGATTTTAAAATTTGTTTTGGGGGATATATAAAAGTGTTTTGGATATTATTATAAAATTTTATTTTCTATGATATGTTATACTGTGAAATGGTATGTAAGTATCTTTAGAATTTTCACAAATGCGAGATTGAAAGAAGAAATCCCCAAAGACAAAGATATCATATAATAAAATATATTTTATAATAGAATATTAAAATAATATTGAAAAATTATTTTATTATATATTGTTCTTTTATCATAGTTGACGATATGAGGTTGTTATAAAGACTATATTTAGTTGTTGTAATTTAAGATAATTTAATTTAATGCGGAGTGTTTTGAGTATAATCATTTTGTAAAACATAAATTATTTCACTATGGATGAATGGAAATATTATGATAATTTTTACCATTCTATATATCTTTCATGTTGACCATCCTTAAATAGTCATCTTAAAATTTGAAATAGATAAGAGTTTTATATAATCATTTGTGGGATATAGAAATATACAAGGCATTCATCACAAGTTATAAATATTATGTAAATGTGTGAATGATCAAGTATAATAATCAAAGGATCTATATATGGAGGTAATAACCATTTTATGGATATAAGTGTCTAAATTCAAGATTTCTTGTGCCTATGCCAAAACACCCTTTTTCCAAAATATATTTTTCAAATTCCATGTTCGAACTAAGCAGTTCTAACATGATATAGTGTGAAGAAGAATCCCACTTAAATAAAGTTGATTTATTTTACCCATGCATACATCACATATAGGGGAGTATTTTGGCTTCCCTTTGGTTATCTTCATAAAACTTATTTTTTCAGATATCACAGTGGCCATTTTTGGTGAAATAGATGGAGATTTATGAATATTCCATTTATGAATGGTTTTATATAATTTTACTTTATGATATTTGTCTAATCTTTATTACATGAATGTAATACAAAATAGGTAATAATTACCAAAAAGAAGATATTACCCACCCACACAACTCAATAGGCCTCCTAATTAAAAGTTCTAAGGGGAATAACAGAAGCACCAGGAAAAGAAAAAAAATATTTTTCGTTGTTTTTAATAGATGTTATACAATCAAATTGTAAATTTTTTCATGAAAATATTATAAGGAAAATCATTCACATTTAATTTATAAATAATTTAAAAATAAAATAACCTTGAATGTTATAATTTTTCTTTAATCAAATCGGATTTCACTCTTATCAGATCATCTTTTCATTGAATAATCTGAACTATAATTCCTATAGTGGTATCCAGACATTAATATGAATCTATGAACAATTCATATTATATTTTGAGTGTAAGAATTGTGGAAACAAGTACATATTTAACATTTATTAGTATTTGAAATTAAAAAAAATAACTTAATCTCTCTTTTTTATTAAGTGATAGGGGTAGAATGTTCTCTCCAGGTTTGAGAAAATTCTTAGAGAAGTTGTTTTGAAAACAATAACTCCAATTCCAGAAAATTATTTAATTAGTATTTTGTACTTAGGGTAAAAAATTGAAAATTATGCAGCGGGCCTATAACTAATTGTTTATTCTAAATTAAACCAATATGAAATAATAATTACAATAATAATAATCTTTTTATAGTATCATGACATGTTCTAATCGCACAAATTAATATATCATCATCTTCTAGACCTCAAATAATATGTCATATTCTACTAACCCGCAACTTTGACCATAAATCCTTATCTAAATTTATTTAACCATGAATGATAAAAAAATTATTTAAATAAATAAATACTATTCAATAATTAAAAAAAATTATATTCAATAAACTAGTGAATAAATATTTAATTTGATATAAAAATAACTAAATAAATATTTATATTAAATTATTAACTAAATTGGGGAGTAAATTTTTACTTATTTATTACCCATTGAATAAAAAAATTATATATATAAATATTATATTGCATATATCAATTAATAAATATTTATTTTAATATTCATCTATCATATTCTAAACTCGAATATCTGGTAATTTAATTTATGCAATTGATGATGCTGGAATATTTATTATTCCAAAATCTAAGAATAATAGTTATTCTAAATACTAATTTTGTTATTTTAAACTCTAGGACACTTAGTGGAAATAAGTGAACATACCTAATGTCTAACATCATCATCAAGAAAAATTCCAAATCAACCATAGGGAATGAAGTTAATGCCAAAAAAATCATCTAATAATTACTATGGTTTAATAAAATCCATTTTTCATGATATCCCATAAATCATGATGAATAATTTTGTAATCATCCTATATGATTGATTTATTTGTTTTCCAAAATCTGAAATGAACAAACTTGGCTACTGATTTAATCAAAATTATACATTCATACCAATGGGAACAAGATATGTTCTCCCATTAACATGGATGTGATGAATGCTTTATTGAATTATTCAATTAACGACTTATTACTTATGATTCACACAATTTATTCTACCTCACTATGAGAATATGTCATAATGATTTTGATCCATATATTAAAGAACATGATTCATGGTATACATTAATAATATTATAATGTATATGAAAAAATAAACACATACAGAAATAGGGATATCTTTTGACACATTTAAAAAGTGAAATTATTATTTGAGGTTCTATCCTCATAAAATCTCTTCAAGGAGATTAAAAGGGGTTATTATTATGAGGAGAAATCTCAATGTAGCATCCCCAACCCGATTATCTCTCGAACAATGTTATTGGATCGGGAGCCATTGGCCTTAGGCACACCTCCCCAAATGCCAAAGGCTTATAACTAGTGGAGAGGGTGTAAATAGTTATAGATGGAATTATATACCCTCAGGGAATGATAATAATGTTGGTTCGAAAATATAAATATAACATAAATTAGAAAGATAAGACTCAGTAGACTCAAACTAGTCCGGCCATCGATGGAGGCATATTAAATATCAAGAAATAGTAGAAGAAATATAAATAGAAGCAGTAGGAATTAAACATATTAGCATGCGAGTAATACATTTTTAGAAACTAAACATAACAACCATGCATCTCATATCTAGTTCAACATGTAAATATTCAAAAGAGTGACAATAGATAACCATTATAGTTACAAAAAATATACAAAACCACATTATGAAAAATTAGAGAAAACTAAACTAAAACTACATCATGGAATGTCTTCAAAGACCATTACAATCTCTATACCAAATGGCCTCTTGAACCAACTTCAGAAGATGATACCTTACATGAAAAAAATTCATAAAATCTACATGCATCCTAAAGGGTCTGTGTAGGGTGTGGGAATAATCTCACAAGGGAACTACCCAATGGTGTTTACCTAAAATATGATTTTAAGAAGGCGTGCATAATACATAAATTTAAGCAGTATGATGTAATAATAAACAATGTTTCCCTGGTTTTCAATAGTCACCAGGAAACTATAAGCTACCTCGGCCAACACCATTATCTCAAAATTAAAGATGTTCCTTGGTCCATGTCTCAAGGTACCCCCATGTTAAAAGCCTTGGTTAACCATAAAGTTCCACCTCAACCATGTAACCCAACACACAATTCCTCCTAACACATCATATCTTATAATAGTACCAAAATCCCAGAGGCACGCCTAAAAAAACCACCAGTCCCATAGACCCCTACTAGAATTCTCAAATCGACCCATGGACCAAAAAATAGAAGTAAAATTATATATATAACCTCAAATAAATATCCACATCCTCAGCCTCATGCATGATGATCCTCATCCCCCAACTGATAGCCTCATCCCTAATAGTCAAAATATTCTCACCTTCCATGTGGATTTATAGGAAAAGAATTTCCAAACCATATTTACTTGAGATGTAAAAATCCTAGGACTCAATCCACATGAGTGGTAAATACACCTCATCAATGGAGTCCTCCTATGTGAACACGACTCCATCGGTGCATTGGCCACCACATGGGAGTGGAAATCACCAAATCCAGAACATAAGCAACATCAACACTAGAAACTCATGCACCTATGAACTTGAATATCAATTCTAATGTCCTTTCCATCCAAATAGAATGGTTCATGCCTAACCTAAAGGCTAATATGACTCAATCAAACGCGCACAATGCCCAATATTATGGTCATTACCAGTCAAAAAAATCCTGGCCAATTCCATCATGACCCTATGGATCTCCACATATGAAATATCAATCATTTATAATATATATAAAATTTAAAAACACTTTAAGAAATCAATTAAATTTAATAATATTTATTTGAAAAATATAAAAATTTCATAAATAGGGAATAGTGGACTTCAATGCTTCACAATCGTTTAACCAACCCATAATAATATAAAATAATTAATTGAAATAAAAATATTTCAATTCTGATGATTTTGGAACCCCAGACAAAAATAACATGTGGTGAAACAACCTCTAACCTGATCCCAATCATCCAAAAATGTTCAGGCATGCCCAACGACTGTGCATTTCCAAGAAGAAGAAAGATAGGAAAAATGATAAATAAATAATAAAATGAATAAAATAAAAAATGACATTTTTCTTCAATTACTACACAACATGATTTACCAACATGGTTTTCCAAAAATGTTCATACATCTTTTTCGGGGGCACAACCTAGAGGGATCTCCTCTTACTGTGCATTTCCAAGAAGGAGAAAGATAGGAAAAATTATAAATAAATAAGAAAATGAATAAAAGAAAAAATGACATTTTTCTTCAATTACTACACAACAAGATTTACCAACATGGTTTTCCAAACCATGCAGTAATTGTACATGCTAAAGTGTTGAGGTATTTCCCAAGTAGTAATACATGTGTGGCCTTCCGCAAAATTTTATCTTACCATGTACAAACCATAGAGAAGACATTACATCATCTAAAGACACCCCATGAATGGATGTGAGCCCCATTAACTTGGTTTATTCAAACCATTATCAAGTAAAAAAAGGGGGATTAATGGTTAGCTAGAAGGGATGCATAGTTTTTTACTAAACTGTGGGCCCTAACCTTTAAATTCGGAACATTCCATATGGCCTCTTACACTCCCAAAACCAAACTAAAACACTCGAGGAACTCTTTTATCCTATAAACTAACCCAAAACCACCATCTAAAGTTAATGGATATACCATAATTGAGTTCTGATCATTATTTTAGAAAATGGCACAACCACTATTTGAAAAGATCAAATTTGGGGTTTATTATTGACTCTTTATAAAAACTTGGGATTTTAAAATTTCCCCACCATAACCTATATCATCATTAAGATATAAAACAAAACCCAAAGATTTTAACGAACAAACCCATATTGGTAGAAACAACTCAGGCTACCTTGGTCTCAATGGTATAGGCCAACTACCTCAATGGGGCTCCCACCTTAGGAATTTCCTAATATAGTCTATTCCAACCCAAAGCTCAAATCATTCAACTGGTCCAATGTACATTATAGGACTAAATTTTCCTACCTTGAAGTAGTATAAATCCCACACCTCACTATGTGCTCTCAGGATATATATTAAATCCATTCACATCCCACACAACATCAGGGCTCACCTTGATCCCATGTCACCCAGAATTACAAGTCCCCACATCACCTCATATTCTTAAATCAAATATAGTGCCTCAAACCAAAATAAAATATTGCTTCCTAGAATTCATAAGGCACCTCATGTAACATTCATCCCTCAGAAACCCTAATTCCTAAGCATGACAAAACCCACATCCAACGACGCTCATGATGCTAATCACCTAAAATATATATAATCACTCACCTGATATGGTTCCAACCTACTGACCATGATTTGGTCAGTCTATATATAGCTGGTGCACCTCATTCACTCAAAATGGACATGCCTTTATTGGCCATTCCAAACAGACATGCCTCAACCGGCCACGCCCAAATTTAAAACAAAAGCACCCAGCTACCCTTATGATATACCACTTACTCTCGTCAGCTCACCAGCCTGCTCTGAACCTGATAGCTCCACAGTGTGCACTTGGAATGAAGCTAAAAAACAAGACACTTGTGATCCCTATAGTGTTATTTCTACCACTGAACACTAACCCCACTGCTATTTCTCCCTTCATCTATGACAACCTTGACATTTAGATGATCCTTATATAACCTCACCTGGTACAAATCCTATACCAACCCCATATGCTTGGGTATAACCTGGTCCCTTATTTTTGACTGTCTGAGAAGGATCCCTATAGAACCTCTCAAGATGATAAATCTATCCACGTGACTAGCACTATTTTGGAAGACCCCACATTGTGTCCAGACATGTCATGCCTACCAACACTAGAATAAAAAAATCGAAGAGCCACTCCAGGGTTGTCTTCTCGAGTCGTTGGCATGATCAACCATCTTGAACTCATGACGAACTCATTTCCAACCATCTAAACCATCACTTGATACCACTAGATGGCTCAAGTAGGACCTTTCTATTTGTTTTTCCCTGACTATGAGTGTCTGATTCACCCCCTCGAAGAACAAGGCTAGCCTAAAGATGTTTACCTTCCCTTGAATTTCATTATGCAAACCATCTTCAACACACCTCACCCTCATGGTTTCATCTCTTACCATACTAGATGTTAAGTGAGATAATTCAGTGAAGGTAGATTCATAGTCCATGACAGAAATTTCACCCTACTTGAGGCTCCAGAACTCCCGAACTGTCTTTGCCCTCAACGTCTCTTGGAAAAACTACTCAATGAATCGAGCCTCAAAATCCTTCCCAGATAGTCCATCTTGTCTCTCTACCTACACATACACATCCCACCAGTGCTTCTCATTCACACTTAGCATATATATCCCGACATAAACCTCCTACCTAGAGGCATCTCAAGTTGCTCGAAGATCGTCCTCATGTTCTAAATGAAGTTATCATCTGCTTGGGGGAACCCTCACTCGAAAAAAGAGGTGGGTTCTATGATAGGCACTCCTTCATAAGGTAATATATGAATGGATCTGCTCCCTGAGGACCTTAATGGGTTCCCTACAAGACATGTACTAGGATCGATTGGAGCTGCTCACTGATCCACAACCAAAATGCAGTTATGTCTGGAAGCTATCTTACACACACGAGAACATGGGCTTGAGAATGTACCAAAGTTTGTACATGATACACCTAAACCTCATAGGTCTCAACATGCTTAGGAACTTGTAGCATTTATCCATCACCAACATGATGCTCCATCTAATCCATATATGAGGAACCCGCTGAATTCCATCAAATCGTCAAACAACTCACAAATATATATAAATCTACATTTGGAAAGCATTAAAAGGAATCATATAATTCCTACCCTTACTCTACCCTATCGAAACAATTCCCCATTGAATTATGGACTCATGTCCTCCTTACCCACACTTAATATATCCATGTATCAATAGTAATCAGGGCCATTCCTATCTGGAAAACCATCATTTCTTCAACCCGATGACAGATTCACCCAATCCCACTGATCAAAATCACCTCAACCATAGTACATGCCTTCGCCTATAAGATATACTACCATTTCACATATCTCATGAAATTTCATATTTGTATTACAATAAGTATATCAATTCACATGTAATTTCATATTTTCAAATGGAATTTGATATTAATCACATGGTATGATCACTTTATAATGAATACATGCAATGATAAAATTTAAATACCCTAAAATGTGTCCATAAAAATCCAAACAAGTAATAAATCACACCTTACCTCTACCACCAAGGTTCCATATTCTCATACATTACCTCACTTGGTAGAGGGACACATATCACAACCAATAATATCACAAACCAAGTAAGACACCAAGGTGGAAATAATATAAGTTATAATCAGAGAAAAATAAAAATAAAAATTCCCATTCAAGGAAACATGGTGTGTACCTCATACCTAGGGATGTACGCACCCAATCATGAGTTTGAAATCTAGTTCCAACCACAAACTAATCTGTAATCTACCATAACCCTAATAGTAATACCAAGAAACATGTAAAAGAAAAAACTCTTATAAAATTTTTAGCATCCCTGACATGATTATCCACATAAATAGTGCTATCGGACTGGCTACTATTGGCCTTAGGAGGACCTCCCCAAATGCCAAAGGCTGCTGACGAGCAGCGATGAAGTAAATAGGTATAAAGGGGATCCATAACCTCATGAAGTGATAACAATATTGGTTTTAGAATATAAATATAACATGCATCATAAAGATAAGATTAAATTGACTCAAACTATACCCACCAATGGTTGAAGCACATTCAATATCAAGAAATAGAAGAAACAATATAAACCAAAGCAATAGGATGTAAATTGATCCACATGTACAAAAAACACTTGCAGGAACTAAAGATAATAAGCATGAATATCATATTAATTCATACATATATATATATAAAAGGGGTTCCAATGAAAAATCACTATATTTATAAAAAATATGGAAAATAGTATATTTTAAACTGAAAGGAAACTAAACAAAAACTCTAGGTAGGAACGAATTCAAGGTCCATTCCAATCTACATTCCAAAAGACCACTACAAACAAACTCTTGAAGATGATCCCATACAAGAATGTAAATTCAGAAAGTCTATATGCACCCCAAAGGCCCCATGTAGGGTGTGAGACAAATCTCAGTAGGATACCACCCAATAGTTCTTAACTAGAATATGTGTTTAACTAGGTGTGCATAACTCATAAAACTAAGTAGTAAAATTCAATAATAAACCTAGATTCCTTGGTGCTCAATTTCCATTAGGAAACCATCACCTGCGTCTACCAATGGTTGAATATTTTAATTAATGAGGATCCTTGGCCGATGTAATAGGATACAATTGATGTCAAAATCCAAGGTGAACCCTTGGTTTCCACCTCATCCACATAATGTTACACCTCGTGCCACCTAACACCTCATGTATCAAAATATTACTGTTGTCCCGAACACACACCCAAAAAAGTCACTGATCCCTTAGACCCTTTCTCGAAATCTCACATCAGTCCATGTTCCAAAAAACTGGAGGAACATCAATATCTTCCCTCAACAAAAAATATAGACCCATAACCTAATGCATAGAAATCCGCAACCCCAAAATGATAGCCTCATCACTAACAACTGAAGGCTCCTCGCTTTCCACATGGATTTATAAGGTAGGAACCCCCAAAACATATTTAACTAATCCAAAACTATCATGGGACTCCACCCATATAAGTGGTCAACCCACCTAATCAACAGAGTCATCCTATGTGAATATGAATCAGTTGGTGCTTTGTCTATAATGAGTGATTAGAAATCACCAAATCAATTACTGAAGCCACATTAACACTAGAACCTCGTGCCCCAATGATGTTTCCACTAAAATATGATGGCCTCGCTATCCCAGTATCATGCGAAATTCACAACCTAATGAACTCACCTTCTCTATTCAATATCAATGGAGACTAATCATGTGGCCATCACCACTAAAAAAATCTGGACCAAGCCCATCACGACTGCATGGGTCTCAACAGAGGCATTTTGAAGAATTACACTTATATAAATCAATTAAAAACACTTTAAAAAATCAATTCAATTTAAACATATTTAGTTGAGAAATATAAAAAATAAATCAATTGAATATTGAGGTCCTTAATTACTCAATTTAATTTAACCAAGAAATACCAATTTAAATGAATTTATTTAAATAAAAAATTCAATTAAGACATTTTTGGCACCCTAACCAAAATACCATATAGAGCAACGTCCTCTAACTTGTCCTACGTCATCTGAAAAAGTTTAGGATTTCCTAATGAAATAGCTTAGGGTCACATAGTCATTTTTATATGATGAAGTATATATAAAAATACCTCACTCAAAATGCACGCCAATGCCCGCACCACCAAAATGACTGGTAAAACCCAAAAGAAGTAAGAAATACCTACCTGAGAATTTTAGATGTAGTAATGTCTGATAACAATATCCATTTTGAAGTGGATTGGATTAGATCTGTGTTTCAATTTTTTTATTCAAAATAGTGAAAAATTAGCTTTAAGTTATTTAGTGCTCTGTGAGGTGAAAGAAAATATTAAGGGAAGAAAGATTGGGGTTAACATTACTGATGGGGTTCTATAGACTATGAATGATAAAAGAGAAGATGACTGAGGAAGGATAATGACCAAAATCCATGGAGGAAGAAAGTGAGGCCTCTCATCCTACTATGAATGACCAAGAAGGATAAAGTGATAAAGAGAATAATGAAATAAGAAAAGGAATAAATAAAAAAAGTACTTTTTCCTCCTTTACTTGGCCGCCCAATTTATCCAAACAATTTTATAATTGTGCGAGCTACAGTGTCGAGGTACTGCATAAGTGGAAGTACTTGTGTTTCCTTCAACAAAGTTTTCTCTAACCATGTGAAAACCATTAGGAAGCCTCCCCAAAATCAATAGAAACACCACGTAGGGTTTTTCACCCCATTCACATGACTTACCCAAGCAGTTCTCCAATACAAAAAGGGACCACAACATTTTCCCCTAAACCGTGCGCCCTTACCTATAATTTAAAAATAGGACATTTGGCCTCCAACATTCTAAAAAAATTATAACACTCAACGCCCTCTCAAAATATCTCAAAACATTCATATAAAGTTGATTTCATTCTTGGAAATGAGTTCTAATCATCAGTTTAGAAAACATCATTGCCACTATTTGAAACCTTCAAATTTTGAGTGAGTTCTGAATCATTCTAAAAAACAGGTATGTTACACTCAATTTTATATGAACCATCAAAACATTATATTAAAAAATAATATATTTTCCATAAGAGAGATATTATCTAGACTGTGTGTGTTGGGAAAAAATCCCTCAAGGTATCATTGAAGCATTTTTGAGGTGATTGTGTTTGTTGAAAACGAAGACATCCATGTTGTGTTTGTTGAAAAATCAATCCATGGATAATTGTCGAGTTCCCGAGAATTTGTTGACATTCCATGTTGAAAATCGGTAAAGGCATGAGGCGCGCGAAATTATGGAGGCGTGCGCGAAAAATTGAAGTGGCGCGCGAAATAGCGGATGAAGTATTTCACGCAAAAGATGTTTCGAGGTCCGAAGCTCGGAAAATGGCAAAGGCATGAGGTGCGCGTAATTATGGAGCAGTGCGCGGAAAATGGTTGTGCGCGGAAGATTTGTATTTCGCGATCAAAGCGGATTACGCGCTCAAGGAGGGTTTTTCGCGCGGGGTCGATTTTGACTATAAATATGAAGTGACCCTCCTCCATTCAGGAGAGTTCAAGACATAGAAAATACACGAGCTCTGGTGCGCGAAATTGATGTTAGAAAGGGTGTTGCGCGTAAACTTAAAGTTTGGGCGTAAAGTCAGATTGCGCGAAAAGCAAAGGCTGCGCAGAAAGTTGGTGATTGGCGCGTGAAAGGAAGATTGCGCGAAAAGTGGATTTCGCGCAAAAGTAGTGAATTGTGCGCAAGGCAGTTTCTAGGCTGCGCGTAATATTTGGAGGTTGTGCGAAAAAGGAATTTCGCGCAAATCATAGAAATTGCACGCAAGACACCGTAAGGGTTGCGCGTAAAAATTAAGGTTGCCCGGTACATCCGGTGCAAAGTGAGATTCATCTGCGGGTGAAAGTTGGACTTCAACAGTGCATCTACATACAGAGGAAGATGCATTCCTTCATGGAAATGAAGAGACCTACATGTCTATAAACTGTGAGTGGATTCCCTTCCAAGAGCAGTGAGCTTAGGAAGAGGAAGAAGGTGATCCTCTCCACCGGCAGTGAGCCAGAGAGAGAGAAACAAGGAGTGACCCTTGGGAAAGCAGTGAGATGACCCTAAACCTTGTATAGGCAGTGAGCCTGGGCATAGAAGTGATCTAGCCCGAATAGTGTAATCCACAGCTAGTGAAGCCTAGTGGAATTTGGTACGAACCGGCAACTTGTCGGCGTATGCTCCTTGGACGTAGCCCTTAGCGGTGAACCAAGTAAAAATCTCTGTGTCTGCCTGCTTACTTTCCTGCATTGCATTCAAAGCATCATCATCAGGTAAATGAGACAAGTGATCACAGTAACCACACAAGTGCAAACAATGTGACCCTTGTAACAAAGAGGTCAAGATCCAGTGGGGCAGAAAGAACTTTGAAAAAGAATATCCATACCCTGATTAACCCCCCCCCCCCTCTCAGGGTATATAGGCCCCTATTGGCCCTAACAATTGGTATCAGAGCGAGGTTGCCTTTATTAGATTTGTTTGCTCTGACTTGGTGTAGTCGATCTGTGTGTTTAAAGAATTAGTCTTCTCTTATCTCATGAGCCATGGCAAAGGGAAAAACATCAAAGAAGAATCAGAAGTCAGGTGGTACTCCTCAGTGTGGAAGTGTATATGGAAAATGCGTGATTCAACTAAAGGAATCAAACAGCTTGCTGAAGGAAGGCTTGGATGAATCAGAAAGGGAAAAGATTGATTCACTCAATCATGATGTTGGAATGAGTAAAGTACATGAGCATCAGAGTGATACTGTAACAGAAGAAGAAATTAAAGGAAGAATAGATATGCGAGCTGAGTTAGAGGCTGCTCTTGAAGAGATAAATGTTTGGAGAGCCAAAACCAAGAATACTAACAATGTTGTTCGCGATGCCAAACTCTATATGCAGCAGCAAGAAGAAGAGAAGTCTGAGTTGATAAATAAAATTGAGAAACTCAAGTTATCAGCACCAGAGAACTCAGAATCAGTCAGTGAGTATAAGCTTAAGATTGGAGAACAGAAAAGGGAGATCGATGGCTTGAATAGAAAAGTGAAAGATCAATTCAAGAGCATCGAAAAACCTAATATTCCAAGTGACGTTGGAAACACTGAAGAAGCCAAATCTAAAGAGATCCGGATCAAGGGATTGGAGATTGAGGTCATCAAGCTAAAAGGCTTAAATCAAAGGCTTATTGATATAGTTACTGACCTAACAGAGAAGAATGATTCAAATGCTGAAGAGCTTCAGAAGATGGCTAGAATGAAAGGAAAACAAAAGGCTGGTAATTATGAAGAGAGTCAAAATTCAGATGAAGCACAAAATCTTAAAGCCAGAAATAATGATCTAGTAGCACAGTTGTCTACAGAAGTTCATAAGAATCAAAGGCTACAACAAGAGAATGCATGTTTCTCTGACTCTGTCGCTCAAGAAAAATTGAAGGTAAAGGATCAAAATGACATGGTTGATAAGATGTAGCATGAACTGGAAGATGAGGCGAGTAGAGGGAAGCTTCTCAAGGAAGAACTTGATGTCCAACTTGAATTAAGGGATATGAAGATTCAAAAGTTGGTAGAAGAGCTAGAATCAGTCAAGAAGGAAATAGAGAAGTCTAAATCCAAAGGAAAGCCTAAAATGAAGGATGCCTTGCATTTAGTATTTGATCATCATTCGACAAGTGATGATAAAATGAAGAATAGATATGCTATTTCTGAAGAGAAACAACAGAATATTTTCTCAGCTCAAAGACCAGCAAGTTTCGGAAAAGCTGGTATTGGATTTTATGAATCACCTCCCATGCATGATAAGAAGAGAGCCGTGAACAGTTCCAGGAGTAGAGAAAAACCTATAGGTGCTGGAGATAGGCCTAAGAGGTCAGTTACAAAAAGAAGTGACGACATGTGCTATTTCGGTGGGATTCATGGCCACACATCAAGCTTCTGTACAGAGGCTCTGGAGTACATTTCAGGCTATGAAAAGAGAAACATTAGTAAATCTGAGAACAGGAAGAAGCATCATGAGAAATTAGAAAGAAGAGCTTCTCAGAGGAAAGCATATATTAGATGCTATTACTGCGGAAGAATGGGACACACCATGAGCATGTGTCAGGAAGCTCAGGAGAACAATATCAGAGGAAGAACTCAAGGTGCATCAACATCTCAGCAGAGTGATGATAAAATGAGGTATGCCTTTGAGGGAAAATGTTTTATATGTTCTCACTATGGGAACATGGAGAGACATTGAAGTAAGAAGAAAGCAGGAAAGGGAAAGGAACAAGAAAAGAGATCTCCACCACAGGAAGTGTACAAGAAAGAATCCTATACTGGGAGATAAAGTGGTAAGGAGAAGAATAGGCTTCGAGCCTCGGGGAAATCACATGGAGCTGAACGAAAGGTGTATCAGTCACCTCCTCTATCATACTCACAACAGCTCTCAAGGAGAGAATGTGAGCAAACCTGGAAGATTAAGGGGAGATCTACTCCAGTGGTGATAAAGAAGAATGGACGTTCAATGGAGGACCCACCACCAATGAAAAATAGGGCGGTGACTCATAAATCTGATAAAAGGCAGATAAGCAAAGAATGCATTGAAAAATCCACATGTCGTGTTTTGCAACGAGAAGTGGAAGAAAAAGGCAGATCCCTACAATGGACAAAGAAGACAGGGAAGATGACAAGAAAGGAGATTCCTGCACCGAGAAACAATCAAGGGAAATGGAATTTCGGTAGAACATCAAAGATCGAAATGTGTACCAGTTGGTCTAATCCCCAGATTGTGAGAAAGGCCATGTATGTAGAATCTTCATATCAGAAAAAGGCTCAGAATGTGAGCAAAGAATGCCTAGTCATATGGCCAGAACAGTTGAAGTTGGTCAGGCAGTTGGAGGAAGCAAGAAAGGAGTGTAATGCGCTCCAAGAAAGAATCAAAGGGTTGACCCATCAGGATCAACCATCATCCTCATGATGAGGATTCTAGAAGAAACCCCTCTCTCTATATATTTAAATGCTATTAACTGATGATTCATGTGTTTCAGGTTTTAGGGAGATATGATCCATGGGGTAGTGGCATCTAAGGATGCGAAGTGGAGAAGTGATTTGCTCTAGAATTTCAATTGATTCAAATCAGGTACTAGAGTTGATGAAGAAAGGGAGCAACAGAGCACAATAGGAAGTGATTGTGTTATTAACTTTATCTCTTGTTTCCTACACCGAGTTTCAACTCCGTAGGCTTAGAGATTTTGTTAATGGCTCAAATTTGAGTGGAAGATGAGAACAAATGATGCAGGAGAAGAATGAAGTTTATGGGTATAAACAGTGGGTCTAACCCCAGGAAGTGTTGCATAACATAGGGGGAGCATTTGATAACAAAATCAGATGCCAGATCCGTCAAGGAAATAATTGGATGACCTAGCTCAGGTGTTGTCTATTGAGATAAGACGTACTGTGGGAGAAGCAGCAATGATCAAGAATTTCATGATTATTTATTTTGATCTAACATTGTGGTATCAGCTGACTGTTTTCAGGATACCAAGAAGCTGCGAGAAGTAGTGGAAAGAAATGAAGCCACTGACGAATGAGTCAGTGAACAATTTCCTGACGAATGTGTTGAGAAGGAAAGCAACAAAGGGGGAGCATAAGTAACTAATGCTGATTTAGAAAAGAAGAATCCTCATCTGCACAATAGTCAAAGAATCGAGCTGAGATTGACATGCAGAATATCATTGGTGAATAGTCATCTCTAGCTCAGACAAAGTGAATGGTGATAGGACATTTGCAACAGTTGCAAGGCAGGAGAAAATCAGATTATTCCTAGCCATTGCAGTGCAAAGAAAGTTCAAAGTGGTTAAGATGAATGTCAAATCTGCATTTCTCAATGGGGTTCCAGAATAAGAAGTGCATATTGAGAAGCCAAATGGTTTTCTCATTCATGAATATGAGAATAAGGTTTGTCGACTGTAGAAGGAATTGTGTGGGCTGAAACAAGCACCACGAGTATAGAACTGAAGGCTACATCAGTATTTGAAGAAACTTGGTTTCCAGCATGGTGGAGCTTCTTACGATATCTATCTCAACCACAATAGTAATCAAAGGATGATGAGGCTGGTCTATGAAGAAGACATAATATTTGGTGGATCAGATGATGCACAGTGCAAAACATTTTTCTGCATCCATGAAACATGAGTTCCAAATGTCTATGATTGGTGAGTTGATATTTTTCCTTGGTATAAAGGTGACACAGGGAAGGAATGGAACATTAATTTCTCAATCCGAATATGTCAATGGGGTTTAGGAATGATTTGGAATGGAAAATTCCAAAGAAATGAAGACTCGGGTTGCTACCCGGACGAGATTATCAAAAGATGAGGATGGCAAGGCAGTTAATATCACAGAATATAGGCAAATTAACGGAAGTCTGTTGTACTTGACCGCGATAAGGCCTGATATTGTTTTCGCCACATGCCAAGCAGTGAGATATCAAAGTAATCCAAAGGAAAGTCACATGCTTGCAGTGAAAAGAATACTTCGGTATATCAAGTGCACAGTGGACTTCGGGCTGACATACAATGACAAATCTCAGACAGAGTTATTGGATATACTTATGCAGACTGGGCCAGTTCAACAGATGATAGAAAATCAACGTCTGATGATGCATTCTATCTTGGTGGATTGTGTATTTCTTGGCTAAGCAAGAAGCAAGATTGCATTTCATTAAGCACCACAGAAGCAGAGTATATTGCGGCCACTCAAGCCTGCACACAGTTATTGTGGATGAAGCAGCAGCTTGAAGATATGGGAGTTGAAGTGAAGTCTCCGATTAGAATCCAGTGTGATAACTCAAGTGCTATAAATCTCAGCAAAAATCTCGTCCATCACTCTAGGACAAAGCACATTGAGATAAAGTATCATTTTATCAATGAGAAAGTTGAGCAGGGGATCGTGAAGTTGGAGTATGTGCCTACAGAACTACAGGTTGCAGACATTCTGACAAAGGCCTTACCCAAGGAAGCATTTGAAAGGCATTGACTGGCTCTGGGAGTTCAGTCGATTCTCCACACATGAAATAGTGTGGATATGGGACACCCCCTCTCCCCGAGGTATGATGTGTTTTCCCTACTGTGCTAATGTGTTCTCTACTATGTTACAGACTACAAAGGCGTGACCTTTGGGTTCGTTGACAAAGGGGGAGAAAAGTGTTTGATAATGGGGGAGAAACTAGTGGTTGTTCAAGGGGGAGACAGTGCGAAGATTTGATAAATCATTTTTTATACGGGGAGAAGCTGACAGGTGGAGCAGCCAGAAAGGGGGAGTAATGAGAAAGGGGGAGATTACTAAATCTGACGATGCTAGACGTGATCGATCAAATCATAGAAATCACGACAGCTGAGGATCGTGATAAAAGCAGAACAGTGGTGTTGGAATGGTGTGAGACAGTATCCAGCTATCAACAATTGGTATCAACTTAAGAATTCACCAATTGGTATCAGTGTGGTTCAACAACTGGTTTTATTTTAAGAATTGGTATCAGGGTGGAATCGACAATTGGGGTCTGACATGAAGTGATTCATTGATGAACTTTTCATACTACTCTTGTTTCTCACGCCGAGCATTGCTCATGTGGGCTTAGAGTACGTGTTAAGTGAATCCTTGAACTCTATCATAATCGCAAGAGGCGAATGGTGGTAGCATCTGGAAGAAGACTCAGTGAGGTATCAAAGTGCAGAAAATATTTCTGATCAGAGTTGTGAAGAGTTGTCAACAAACCCAAAGGGGGAGATTATTGGGCAAAAATCCCTCAAGGTATCATTGAAGCATTTTTGAGGTGATTGTGTTTGTTGACAACGCAGACATCCATGTTGTGTTTGTTGACAAAGCAATCCATGGATAATTGTTGAGTTCCCGAGAATTTGTTGACATTCCATGTTGACAAAGAACTATGACAAAGGAAAGGACGATCTAGAGGCGGTACAAAAGAGCAGTACAAGGTGGCGCCGTTTCCCAGTGTTTGCCAAATTTATGGGCCTGAAAATCGCCAATGGAAAATGGAGTGATATGTTGTTGGAAAAGGTTGAGGAGAGAGAAATGAAGGAGGTGCACGGAAACATTAAGCGTGGCGCGGAAAATTAGCAGGTTGCGCGAAATCTTGAAGTGTGGCGCGCAAAACAGCGGGTTGCGCGAAATTGTATTTCGCGCAAAAGATGTTTCAAGGCCGAAAGCTTGAAAATCGGTAAAGGCATGAGGCGCGTGAAATTATGGTGGCGTGCGCGAAAAATTGAAGTGGCGCGCGAAATAGCGGATGAAGTATTTCGAGAAAAAGATGTTTCGAGGTCCGAAGCTCGGAAAATGGCAAAGGCATGAGGTTCGCGTAATTATGGAGCAGTGCGCGGAAAATAGTTGTGCGCGGAAGATTTGTATTTCGCGATCAAAGCGGATTACGCGCTTAAGGAGGGTTTTTCGCACGGGGTCGATTTTGACTATAAATATGAAGTGACCCTCCTCCATTCAGGAGAGTTCAAGACATAGAAAATACACGAGCTCTGGTGCGCGAAATTGAAGTTAGAAAGGGTGTTGCGCGTAAACTTAAAGTTTGCGCGTAAAGTCAGATTGCGCAAAAAGCAAAGGCTGCGCAGAAAGTTGGTGATTGGCGCGTTAAAGGAAGATTGCGCGAAAAGTGGATTTCGCGCAAAAGTAGTGAATTGAGCGCAAGGCAGTTTCTAGGCTGAGCGTAATATTTGGAGGTTGCGCGAAAAAGGAATTTCGCGCAAATCATAGAAATTGCGCGCAAGACACCGTAAGGGTTGCACGTAAAAATTGAGGTTGCCCGGTACATCCGGTGCAAAGTGAGATTCATCTGCGGGTGAAAGTTGGACTTCAACAGAGCATCTACATACAGAGGAAGATGCATTCCTTCATGGAAATGAAGAGACCTACAGGTCTATAAACTGTGAGTGGATTCCCTTCCAAGAGCAGCGAGCTTCGGAAGAGGAAGAAGGCGATCCTCTCCACCGGCAGTGAGCCAGAGAGAGGGAAACAAGGAGTGACCCTTTGGAAAACAGTGAGCTGACCCTAAACCTTGTATAGGCAGTGAGCCTGGGCATAGAAGTGATCTAGCCCGAACATTGTAATCCACAGCTAGTGAAGCCTAGTGGAATTTGGTACGAACCGGCAACTTGTCGGCGTATGCTCCTTGGACGTAGCCCTTAGCGGTGAACCAAGTAAAAATCTCTGTGTCTGCCTGCTTACTTTCCTGCATTGCATTCAAAGCATCATCATCAGGTAAATGAGACAAGTGATCACAGTAACCACACAAGTGCAAACAAAGTGACCCTTGTAACAAAGAGGTCAAGATCTAGTGGGGCAGAAAGAACTTTGAAAAAGAATATCCATACCCTGATTCACCCCCCCCCCTCTCAGGGTATATAGGCCCCTATTGGCCCTAACAAATGGTATCAGAGCGAGGTTTCCTTTATTAGATTTGTTTTCTCTGACTTGGTGTAGTCGATATTTGTGTTTAAAGAATTAGTCTTCTCTTATCTTGTGAGCCATGGCAAAGGGAAAAACATCAAAGAAGAATCAGAAGTCAGGTGGTACTCCTCAGTGTGGAAGTGTATATGGAAAATGCGCGATTCAACTAAAGGAATCAAACAGCTTGCTGAAGGAAGGCTTGGATGAATCAGAAAGGGAAAAGATTGATTCACTCAATCATGATGTTGGAATGAGTAAAGTACATGAGCATCAGAGTGATACTGAAACAGAAGAAGAAATTAAAGGAATAATAGATATGCAAGCTGAGTTAGAGGCTGCTCTTGAAGAGATAGATGTTTGGAGAGCCAAAACCAAGAATGCTAACAAAGTTGTTCGCGATGCCAAACTCTATATGCTGCAGCAGGAAGAAGAGAAGTCTGAGTTGATAAATAAAATTGAGAAACTCAAGTTATCAGCACCAGAGAACTCAGAATCAGTCAGTGAGTATAAGTTTAAGATTGAAGAACAGAAAAGGGAGATCGATGGCTTGAATAGAAAAGTGAAAGATCAATTCAATAGCATCGAAAAACCTAATATTCCAAGTGACGTTGGAAACACCGATGAAGCCAAATCTAAAGATATCCGGATCAAGGGATTGGAGATTGAGGTCAACAAGCTAAAAGGCTTAAATCAAAGGCTTATTGATATAGTTACTGACCTAACAGAGAAGAATGATTCAAATGCTGAAGAGCTTCAGAAGATGGCTAGAATGAAAGGAAAACAAAAGGCTGGTAATTATGAAGAGAGTCAAAATTCAGATGAAGCACAAAATCTTAAAGCCAGAAATAATGATCTAGCAGCACAGTTGTCTGCAGAAGTTCATAAGAATCAAAGGCTACAACAAGAGAATGCATGTTGCTCTGACTCTGTCCCTCAAGAAAAATTGAAGGCGAGTAGAGGGAAGCTTCTCAATGAAGAACTTGATGTCCAACTTGAATCAAGGGATATGAAGATTCAAAAGTTGGTAGAAGAGCTAGAATCAGTCAAGAAGTAAATAGAGAAGTCTAAATCCAAAGGAAAGCCTAAAATGAAGGATGCCTTGCATTTACTATTTGATCATCCTTCGACAAGTGATGATAAAATGAAGAACAAATATGCTATTTCTGAAGAGAAACAACAGAATATTTTCTCATCTCAAAGACCAGCAAGTTTCGGAAAAGCTGGTATTGGATTTTATGAATCACCTCCCATGCATGATAAGAAGAGAGCCGCGAACAGTTCCAGGAGTAGAGAAAAACCTATAGGTGGTGGAGATAGGCCTAAGAGGTCAGTTACAAAAAGAAGTGACGACATGTGCTATTTCTGTGGGATTCATGGCCACACATCAAGCTTCTGTACAGAGGCTCTGGAGTACATTTCAGGCTATGAAAAGAGAAACATTAATAAATCTGAGAACATGAAGAAGCATCATGAGAAATTAGAAAGAAGAGCTTCTCAGAGGAAAGCATATATTAGATGCTATTACTGCGGAAGAATGGGACACACCATGAGCATGTGTCAGGAAGCTCCGGAGAACAATATCAGAGGAAGAACTCAAGGTGCATCAACATCTCAGCAGTGTGATGATAAAATGAGGTATGCCTTTGAGGGAAAATGTTTTATATGTTCTCACTATGGGCACATGGCGAGTCATTGCAGTAAGAAGAAAGCAGGAAAGGGAAAGGAACAAGAAAAGAGATCTCCACCACAGGAAGTGTACAAGAAAGAATCCTATATAGGGAGACAAAGTGGTAAGGAGAAGAATAGGCTTCGAGCCTCGGGGAAATCACATGGAGCTGAACGAAAGGTGTATCAGTCACCTCCTCTATCATACTCACAACAGCTCTCAAGGAGAGAATGTGAGCAAACCTGGAAGATTAAGGGGAGATCTACTCCAGCGGTGATAAAGAAGAATGGACGTTCAATGGAGGACCCACCACCAATGAAAAATAGGGCGGTGACTCATAAATCTGATAAAAGGCAGATAAGCAAAGAATGCATCGAAAAATCCACATGTCGTGTTTTGCAACGAGAAGTGGAAGAAAAAGGCAGATCCCTACAATGGACAAAGAAGATAGGGAAGATGACAAGAAAGGAGATTCCTGCACCGAGAAACAATCAAGGGAAATGGAATTTCGGCAGAACATCAAAGATCGAAATGTGTACCAGTTGGTCCAAACCCCAGATTGTGAGAAAGGCCAAGTCTGTAGAATCATCATATCAGAAAAAGGCTCAGAATGTGAGCAATGAATGCCTAGTCATATGGCCAGAACAGTTGAAGTTGGTCAGGCAGTTGGAGGAAGAAATAAAGGAGTGTAATGCGCTCCAAGAAAGAATCAAAGGGTTGACCCATCAGGATCAACCATCATCCTCATGTTGAGGATTCTAGAAGAAACCCCTCTCCCTATATATTTAAATGCTATTAACTGATGATTCATGTGTTTCAGGTTTTAGGGAGATACGATCCATGGGGTAGTGGCATCTAAGGATGCGAAGTGGAGAAGTGATTTGCTCTAGAATTTCAATTGATTCAAATCAAGTACTAGAGTTGATGAAGATAGGGATCAACAGAGCACAATAGGAAGTGATTGTGTTATTAACTTTATCTCTTGTTTCCTACACCGAGTTTCAACTCCTTAGGCTTAGAGATTTTGTTAATGGATCAAATTTGAGTGGAAGATGAGAACAAATGATGCAGGAGAAGAATGAAGTTTATGGGTATAAACAGTGGGTCTAACCCCAGGAAGTGTTGCATAACATAGGGGGAGCATTTGATAACAAAATCAGATGCCAGATCCGTCAAGGAAATAATTGGATGACCCAGCTCAGGTGTTGTCTATTGAGATAAGACGTACTGTGGGAGAAGCAGCAATGATCAAGAATTTCATGATTATTTATTTTGATCTAACATTGTGGTATCAGCTGACTGTTTTCAGGATACCAAGAAGCTGCGAGAAGTAGTGGAAAGAAATGAAGCCACTGACGAATGAGTCAGTGAACAATTTCCTGACGAATGTGTTGAGAAGGAAAGCAACAAAGGGGGAGCATAAGTAACTAATGCTGATTTAGAATAGAAGAATCCTCATCTGCACAATAGTCAAAGAATCGAGCTGAGATTGACATGCAGAATATCATTGGTGAATAGTCATCTCTAGCTCAGACAAAGAGAATGGTGATAGGACATTTGCAACAGTTGCAAGGCAGGAGAAAATTAGATTATTCCTAGCCATTGCAGTGCAAAGAAAGTTCAAAGTGGTTAAGATGAATGTCAAATCTGCATTTCTCAATGGGGTTCTAGAATAAGAAGTGCATATTGAGAAGCCAAATGGTTTTCTCATTCCTGAATATGAGAATAAGGTTTGTCGACTGTAGAAGGAATTGTGTGGGCTAAAACAAGCACCACGAGTATAGAACCGAAGGCTACATCAGTATTTGAAGAAACTTGGTTTCCAGCGTGGTGGAGCTTCTTACGATATCTATCTCAACCACAATAGTAATCAAAGGATGATGAGGCTGGTCTATGAAGAAGACATAATATTTGGTGGATCAGATGATGCACAGTGCAAAACATTTTTCTGCATCCATGAAACATGAGTTCCAAATGTCTATGATTGGTGAGTTGATGTTTTTCCTTGGTCTAAAGGTGACACAGGGAAGGAATGGAACATTAATTTCTCAATCCGAATATGTGAATGGGGTTTAGGAAAGATTTGGAATGGAAAATTCCAAAGAAATGAAGACTCGGGTTGCTACCCGGACGAGATTATCAAAAGATGAGGATGACAAGGCAGTTAATATCACAGAATATAGGCAAATTAACGGAAGTCTGTTGTACTTGACCGCGATAAGGCCTGATATTGTTTTCGCCACATGCCAAGCAGCGAGATATCAAAGTAATCCCAAGGAAAGCCACATGCTTGCAGTGAAAAGAATACTTCGGTATATCAAGGGCACAGTGGACTTCGGGCTGACATACAACGACAAATCTCAGACAAAGTTATTGGATATACTGATGCAGACTGGGCCAGTTCAGCAGATGATAGAAAATCAACGTCCGGTGATGCATTCTATCTTGGTGGATTGTGTATTTCTTGGCTAAGCAAGAAGCAAGATTGCATTTCATTAAGTACCGCAGAAGCTGAGTATATTGCGGCCACTCAAGCCTGCACACAGTTATTGTGGATGAAGCAGCAGCTTGAAGATATGGGAGTTGAAGTGAAGTCTCCGATCGGAATCCAGTGTGATAACTCAAGTGCTATAAATCTCAGAAAAATCCCGTCCATCACTCTAGGACAAAGCACATTGAGATAAAGTATCATTTTATCAAGGAGAAAGTTGAGCAGGGGATCGTGAAGTTGGAGTATGTGCCTACAGAACTACAGGTTGCAGACATTCTGACAAAGGCCTTACCCAAGAAAGCATTTGAAAGGCATTGACTGGCTCTGGGAGTTCAGTCGATTCCCCACACATGAAATAGTGTGGATATGGGACACCCCCTCTCCCCGAGGTATGATGTGTTTTCCCTACAGTGCTAATGTGTTCTCTACTATGTTACAGACTACAAAGGCGTGACCTTTGGGTTCGTTGACAAAGGGGGAGAAAAGTGTTTGATAATGGGGGAGAAACTAGTGGTTGTTCAAGGGGGAGACAGTGCGAAGATTTGATAAATCATTTTTGATACGGGGTGAAGCTGACAGGTGGAGCAGCCAGAAAGGGGGAGTAATGAGAAAGGGGGAGATTACTAAATCTGACGATGCTAGACGTGATCTATCAAATTATAGAAATCACGACAGCTGAGGATCGTGATAAAAGTAGAACAGTGGTGTTGGAATGGTGTGAGACGGTATCCAACTATCAACAATTGGTATCAACGTAAGAATTCACCAATTGGTATCAGTGTGGTTCAACAACTGGTTTTATTTTTAGAATTGGTATCAGGGTGGAATCGACAATTGGGGTCTGACATGAAGTGATTCATTGATGAACTTTTCATACTACTCTTGTTTCTCACGCCGAGCATTGCTCATGTGGGCTTAGAGTACGTGTTAAGTGAATCCTTGAACTCTATCATAATCGCAAGAGGCGAATGGTGGTAGCATCTGGAAGAAGACTCAGTGAGGTATCAAAGTGCAGAAAATATTTCTGATCAGAGTTGTGAAGAGTTGTCAACAAACCCAAAGGGGGAGATTGTTGGGCAAAAATCCCTCAAGGTATCATTGAAGCATTTTTGAGGTGATTGTGTTTGTTGACAACGCAGACATCCATGTTGTGTTTGTTGACAAAGCAATCGATGGATAATTGTCGAGTTCCCGAGAATTTGTTGACATTCCATGTTGACAAAGAACTATGACAAAGGAAAAGACGATCTGGAGGCGGTACAAAAGAGCAGTACAAGGTGGCGCCGTTTCCCAGTGTTTGCCAAATTTATGGGCCTGAAAATCGCCAATGGAAAATGGAGTGATATGTTGTTGGAAAAGGTTGAGGAGAGAGAAATGAAGGAGGTGCACGGAAACATTAAGCGTGGCGCGCAAAATTAGCAGGTTGCGCGAAATCTTGAAGTGTGGCGCGCAAAACAGCGGGTTGCGCGAAATTGTATTTCGCGCAAAAGATGTTTCAAGGCCGAAAGCTTGAAAATCGGTAAAGGCATGAGGCGCGCGAAATTATGGTGGCGTGCGCGAAAAATTGAAGTGGCGCGCGAAATAGCGGATGATGTATTTCGAGCAAAAGATGTTTCGAGGTCCGAAGCTCGGAAAATGGCAAAGGCATGAGGTGCGCGTAATTATGGAGCAGTGCGCGGAAAATGGTTGTGCGCGGAAGATTTGTATTTCGCGATCAAAGCGGATTACGCGCTCAAGGAGGGTTTTTCGCGCGGGGTCGATTTTGACTATAAATATGAAGTGACCCTCCTCCATTCAGGAGAGTTCAAGACATAGAAAATACACGAGCTCTGGTGCGCGAAATTGAAGTTAGAAAGGGTGTTGCGCGTAAACTTAAAGTTTGCGCGTAAAGTCAGATTGCGCGAAAAGCAAAGGCTGCGCAGAAATTTGGTGATTGGCGCGTGAAAGGAAGATTGCGCGAAAAGTGGATTTCGCGCAAAAGTAGTGAATTGCGCGCAAGGCAGTTTCTAGGCTGTGCGTAATATTTGGAGGTTGCGCGAAAAAGGAATTTCGCGCAAATCATAGAAATTGCGCGCAAGACACCGTAAGGGTTGCGCGTAAAAATTGAGGTTGCCCGGTACATCCGGTGCAAAGTGAGATTCATCTGCGGGTGAAAGTTGGACTTCAAAAGAGCATCTACATACAGAGGAAGATGCATTCCTTCATGGAAATGAAGAGACCTACAGGTCTATAAACTGTGAGTGGATTCCCTTCCAAGAGCAGCGAGCTTAGGAAGAGGAAGAAGGTGATCCTCTCCACCGGCAGTGAGCCAGAGAGAGAGAAACAAGGAGTGACACTTGGGAAAGCAGTGAGCTGACCCTAAACCTTGTATAGGCAGTGAGCCTAGGCATAGAAGTGATCTAGCCCGAACAGTGTAATCCACAGCTAGTGAAGCCTAGTGGAATTTGGTACGAACCGGAAACTTGTCGGCGTATGCTCCTTGGACGTAGCCCTTAGCGGTGAACCAAGTAAAAATCTCTGTGTCTGCCTGCTTACTTTCCTGCATTGCATTCAAAGCATCATCATCAGGTAAATGAGACAAGTGATCACAGTAACCACACAAGTGCAAACAAAGTGACCCTTGTAACAAAGAGGTCAAGATCCAGTGGGGCAGAAAGAACTTTGAAAAAGAATATCCATACCCTGATTCACCCCCCCCCCCCTCTCAGGGTATATAGGCCCCTATTGGCCCTAACAATTGGTATCAGAGCGAGGTTGCCTTTATTAGATTTGTTTGCTCTGACTTGGTGTAGTCGATCTGCGTGTTTAAAGAATTAGTCTGCTCTTATCTCGTGAGCCATGGCAAAGGGATAAACATCAAAGAAGAATCAGAAGTCAGGTGGTACTCCTCAGTGTGGAAGTGTATATGGAAAATGCGTGATTCAACTAAAGGAATCAAACAGCTTGCTGAAGGAAGGCTTGGATGAATCAGAAAGGAAAAAGATTGATTCACTCAATCATGATGTTGGAATGAGTAAAGTACATGAGCATCAGAGTGATACTGTAACAGAAGAAGAAATTAAAGGAAGAATAGATATGCGAGCTGAGTTAGAGGCTGCTCTTGAAGAGATAGATGTTTGGAGAGCCAAAACCAAGAATTCTAACAAAGTTGTTTGCGATGCCAAACTCTATATGCAGCAGCAGGAAGAAGAGAAGTCTGAGTTGATAAATAAAATTGAGAAACTCAAGTTATCAGCACCAGAGAACTCAGAATCAGTCAGTGAGTATAAGCTTAAGATTGAAGAACAGAAAAGGGAGATCGATGGCTTGAATAGAAAAGTGAAAGATCAATTCAAGAGCATCGAAAAACCTAATATTCCAAGTGACATTGGAAACACTGAAGAAGCCAAATCTAAAAATATCCGGATCAAGGGATTGGAGATTGAGGTCAACAAGCTAAAAGGCATAAATCAAAGGCTTATTGATATAGTTACTGACCTAACAGAGAAGAATGATTCAAATGCTGAAGAGCTTCAGAAGATGGCTAGAATGAAAGGAAAACAAAAGGCTGGTAATTATGAAGAGAGTCAAAATTCAGATGAAGCACAAAATCTTAAAGCCAGAAATAATGATCTAGCAGCACATTTTTCTGCAGAAGTTCATAAGAATCAAAGGCTACAACAAGAGAATGCATGTTGCTCTGACTCTGTCGCTCAAGAAAAATTGAAGGTAAAGGAGCAAAATGACATGGTTGATAAGATGAAGCATGAACTGGAAGATGAGGCGAGTAGAGGGAAGCTTCTCAAGGAAGAACTTGATGTCCAACTTGAATCAAGGGATATGAAGATTCAAAAGTTTGTAGAAGAACTAGAATCAGTCAAGAAGGAAATAGAGAAGTCTAAATCCAAAGGAAAGCCTAAAATGAAGGATGCCTTGCATTTACTATTTGATCATCCTTCGACAAGTGATGATAAAATGAAGAACAGATATGCTATTTCTGAAGAGAAACAACAGAATATTTTCTCAGCTCAAAGACCAGCAAGTTTCGGAAAAGCTAGTATTGGATTTTATAAATCACCTCCCATGCATGATAAGAAGAGAGCCGTGAACAGTTCCAGGAGTAGAGAAAAACCTATAGGTGTTGGAGATAGGCCTAAGAGGTCAGTTACAAAAAGAAGTGACGACATGTGCTATTTCTGTGGGATTCATGGCCACACATCAAGCTTCTGTACAGAGGCTCTGGAGTACATTTCAGGCTGTGCAAAGAGAAACATTAATAAATCAGAGAACAGGAAGAAGCATCATGAGAAATTAGAAAGAAGAGATTCTCAGAGGAAAGCATATATTAGATGCTATTACTGCGGAAGAATGGGACACACCTTGAGCATGTGTCAGGAAGCTTAGGAGAACAATATCAGAGGAAGAACTCAAGGTGCATCAACATCTCAGCAGAGTAATGATAAAATGAGGTATGCCTTTGAGGGAAAATGTTTTATATGTTCTCACTATGGGCACATGGCGAGTCATTGCAATAAGAAGAAAGAAGGAAAGGGAAAGGAACAAGAAAAGAGATCTCCACCACAGGAAGTGTACAAGAAAGAATCCTATACTGGGAGAAAAAGTGGTAAGGAGAAGAATAGGCTTCGAGCCTCGGGGAAATCACATGGAGCTGAACGAAAGGTGTATCAGTCACCTCCTCTATCATACTCACAACAGCTCTCAAGGAGAGAATGTGAGCAAACCTGGAAGATTAAGGGGAGATCTACTCCAGCGGTGATAAAGAAGAATGGACGTTCAATGGAGGACCCACCACCAATGAAAAATAGGGCGGTGACTCATAAATATGATAAAAGGCAGATAAGCAAAGAATGCATCGAAAAATCCACATGTCGTGTTTTGCAACAAGAAGTGGAAGAAAAAGGCAGATCCCTACAATGGACAAAGAAGACAGGGAAGATGACAAGAAAGGAGATTCCTGCACCGAGAAACAATCAAGGGAAATGGAATTTCGGTAGAACATCAAAGATCGAAATGTGTACCAGTTGGTCTAAACCCCAGATTGTGAGAAAGGACAAGTCTGTAGAATCTTCATATCAGAAAAAGGCTCAGAATGTGAGCAAAGAATGCCTAGTCATATGGCCAGAACAGTTGAAGTTGGTCAGGCAGTTGGAGGAAGAAAGAAAGGAGTGTAATGCGGTCCAAGAAAGAATCAAAGGGTTGACCCATCAGGATCAACCATCATCCTCATGTTGAGGATTCTAGAAGAAACCCCTCTCCCTATATATTTAAATGCTATTAACTGATGATTCATGTGTTTCAGGTTTTAGGGAGATACGATCCATGGGGTAGTGGCATCTAAGGATGCGAAGTGGAGAAGTGATTTGCTCTAGAATTTCAATTGATTCAAATTAGGTACTAGAGTTGATGAAGAAAGGGAGCAACAAAGCACAATAAAAAGTGATTGTGTTGTTACCTTTATCTCTTGTTTCCTACACCGAGTTTCAACTCCGTAGGCTTAGAGATTTTGTTAATGGCTCAAATTTGAGTGGAAGATGAGAACAAATGATGCAGGAGAAGAATGAAGTTTATGGGTATAAACAGTGGGTCTAACCCCATGAAGTGTTGCATAACATTGGGGGAGCATTTGATAACAAAATCAGATGCCAGATCCGTCAAGGAAATAATTGGATGACCCAGCTCAGGTGTTGTCTATTGAGATAAGACGTACTGTGGGAGAAGCAGCAATGATCAAGAATTTCATGATTTTTTATTTTGATCTAACATTGTGGTATGAGCTGACTGTTTTCAGGATACCAAGAAGCTGCGAGAAGTAGTGGAAAGAAATGAAGCCACTGACGAATGAGTCAGTGAACAATTTCCTGACGAATGTGTTGATAAGGAAAGCAACAAAGGGGGAGCATAAGTAACTAATGCTGATTTAGAAAAGAAGAATCCTCATCTGCACAATAGTCAAATAATCGAGCTGAGATTGACATGCATAATATCATTGGTGAATAGTCATCTCTAGCTCAGACAAAGAGAATGGTGATAGGACATTTGCAACAGTTGCAAGGCAGGAGAAAATCAGATTATTCCTAGCCATTGCAGTGCAAAGAAAGTTCAAAGTGGTTAAGATGAATGTCAAATATGCATTTATCAATGGGGTTCCAGAATAAGAAGTGCATATTGAGAAGCCAAATGGTTTTCTCATTCATGAATATGAGAATAAGGTTTGTCGACTGTAGAAGGAATTGTGTGGGCTGAAACAATCACCACGAGTATAGAACCGAAGGCTACATCAGTATTTGAAGAAACTTGGTTTCCAGCGTGGTGGAGCTTCTTACGATATCTATCTCAACCACAATAGTAATCAAAGGATGATGAGGCTGGTCTATGAAGAAGACATAATATTTGGTGGATCAGATGATGCACAGTGCAAAACATTTTTCTGCATCCATGAAACATGAGTTCCAAATGTCTATGATTGGTGAGTTGATGTTTTTCCTTGGTCTAAAGGTGACACATGGAAGGAATGGAACATTAATTTCTCAATCCGAATATGTCAATGGGGTTTAGGAAAGATTTGGAATGGAAAATTCCAAAGAAATGAAGACTCGGGTTGCTACCCGGATGAGATTATCAAAAGATGAGGATGGCAAGGCAGTTAATATCACAGAATATAGGAAAATTAACAGAAGTCTGTTGTACTTGACCGCGATAAGGCTTGATATTGTTTTCGCCACATGCCAAGCAGTGAGATATCAAAGTAATCCCAAGGAAAGTCACATGCTTGCAGTGAAAAGAATACTTCGGTATATCAAGGGCACAGTGGACTTCGGGCTGACATACAACGACAAATCTCAGACAGAGTTATTGGATATACTGATGCAGACTGGGCCAGTTCAGCAGATGATAGAAAATAAACGTCCGGTGATGCATTCTATCTGGGTGGATTGTGTATTTCTTGGCTAAGCAAGAAGCAAGATTGCATTTCATTAAGCACCGCAGAAGCTGAGTATATTGCGGCCACTCAAGCCTGCACACAGTTATTGTGGATGAAGCAGCAGCTTAAAGATATGGGAGTTGAAGTGAAGTCTCCGATCGGAATCTAGTGTGATAACTCAAGTGCTATAAATCTCAGAAAAAATCCCGTCCATCACTCTAGGACAATGAACATTGAGATAAAGTATCATTTTATCAAGGAGAAAGTTGAGCAGGGGATCGTGAAGTTGGAGTATGTGCCTACAGAACTAGAGGTTGCAGACATTCTGACAAAGGCCTTACCCAATGAAGCATTTGAAAGGCATTGACTGGCTCTGGGAGTTCAGTCGATTCCCCACACATGAAATAGTGTGGATATGGGACACCCCCTCTCCCCGAGGTATGATTTGTTTTCCCTACTATGCTAATGTGTTCTCTACTATGTTACAAACTACAAAGGCGTGACCTTTGGGTTCGTTGACAAAGGGGGAGAAAAGTGTTTGATAATGGGGGAGAAACTAGTGGTTGTTCAAGGGGGAGACAGTGCGAAGATTTGATAAATCATTTTCGATACGGGGAGAAGCTGACAGGTGGAGCAGCCAGAAAGGGGGAGTAATGAGAAAGGGGGAGATTACTAAATCTGACGATGCTAGACGTGATCGATCAAATCATAGAAATCACGACAGCTGAGGATCGTGATAAAAGTAGAACAGTGGTGTTGGAATGGTGTGAGACGGTATCCATCTATCAATAATTGGTATCAACTTAAGAATTCACCAATTGGTATCAGTGTGGTTCAACAACTGGTTTTATTTTAAGAATTGGTATCAGGGTGGAATCGACAATTGGGGTCTGACATGAAGTGATTCATTGATGAACTTTTTATACTACTCTTGTTTCTCACGCCGAGCATTGCTCATGTGGGCTTAGAGTACGTGTTAAGTGAATCCTTGAACTCTATCATAATCGCAAGAGGCGAATGGTGGTAGCAGCTGGAAGAAGACTCAGTGAGGTATCAAAGTGCAGAAAATATTTCTAAGCAGAGTTGTGAAGAGTTGTCAACAAACCCAAAGGGGGAGATTGTTGGGCAAAAATCCCTCAAGGTATCATTGAAGCATTTTTGAGGTGATTGTGTTTGTTGACAACGCAGACATCCATGTTGTGTTTGTTGACAAAGCAATCCATGGATAATTTTTGAGTTCCCGAGAATTTGTTGACATTCCATGTTGACAAAGAACTATGACAAAGGAAAAGACGATCTGGAGGCGGTACAAAAGAGCAGTACAAGGTGGCGCCGTTTCCCAGTGTTTGCCAAATTTATGGGCCTGAAAATCGCCAATGGAAAATGGAGTGATATGTTGTTGGAAAAGGTTGAGGAGAGAGAAATGAAGGAGGTGTGCGGAAACATTAAGCGTGGCGCGCAAAATTAGCAGGTTGCGCGAAATCTTGAAGTGTTGCGCGCAAAACAGCGGGTTGCGCGAAATTGTATTTCGTGCAAAAGATGTTTCAAGGCCGAAAGCTTGAAAATCGGTAAAGGCATGAGGCACGCGAAATTATGGTGGCGTGCGCGAAAAATTGAAGTGGCGCGCGAAATAGCAGATGAAGTATTTTGAGCAAAAGATGTTTCGAGGTCTGAAGCTCGGAAAATGGCAAAGGCATGAGGTGCGTGTAATTATGGAGCAGTGCGCGGAAAATGGTTGTGCGCGGAAGATTTGTATTTCGCGATCAAAGAGGATTACGCGCAAAGGAGGGTTTTTCGCGCGGTGTCGATTTTGACTATAAATATGAAGTGACCCTCCTCCATTCAGGAGAGTTCAAGACATAGAAAATACACGAGCTCTGGTGCGCGAAATTGAAGTTAGAAAGGGTGTTGCGCGTAAACTTAAATTTTGCGCGTAAAGTCAGATTGCGCGAAAAGCAAAGGCTGCGCAGAAAGTTGGTGATTGGCGCGTGAAAGGAAGATTGCGCGAAAAGTGGATTTCGCGCAAAAGTAGTGAATTGCGCGCAAGGCAGTTTCTAGGCTGAGCGTAATATTTGGAGGTTGCGCGAAAAAGTAATTTCGTGCAAATCATAGAAATTGCGCGCAAGACACCGTAAGGGTTGCGCGTAAAAATTGAGGTTGCCCGGTACATCCGGTGCAAAGTGAGATTCATCTGCGGGTGAAAGTTGGACTTCAACAGAGCATCTACATACAGAGGAAGATGCATTCCTTCATGGAAATGAAGAAACCTACAGGTCTATAAACTGTGAGTGGATTCCCTTCCAAGAGCAGTGAGCTTAGGAAGAGGAAGATGGTGATCCTCTCCACCGGCAGTGAGCCAGAGAGAGAGAAACAAGGAGTGACCCTTGGGAAAGCAGTGATCTGACCCTAAACCTTGTATAGGCAGTGAGCCTGGGCATAGAAGTGATCTAGCCCGAACAGTGTAATCCATAGCTAGTGAAGCCTAGTGGAATTTGGTACGAACCGGCAACTTGTCGGTGTATGCTCCTTGGACGTAGCCCTTAGCGGTGAACCAAGTAAAAATCTCTGTGTCTGCCTGCTTACTTTCCTGCATTGCATTCAAAGCATCATCATCAGGTAAATGAGACAAGTGATCACAGTAACCACACAAGTGCAAACAAAGTGACCCTTGTAACAAAGAGGTCAAGATCCAGTGGGGCAGAAAGAACTTTGAAAAAGAATATCCATACCCTGATTCACCCCCCCTGAGGGTATATAGGCCCCAATTGGCCCTAACAATTGGTATCAGAGCGAGGTTGCCTTTATTAGATTTGTTTGCTCTGACTTGGTGTAGTCGATCTGCGTGTTTAAAGAATTAGTCTGCTCTTATCTCGTGAGCCATGGCAAAGGGAAAAACATCAAAGAAGAATCAGAATTCAGGTGGTACTCCTTAGTGTGGAAGTGTATATGGAAAATGTGTGATTCAACTAAAGGAATCAAACAGCTTGCTGAAGGAAGGCTTGGATGAATCAGAAAGGGAAAAGATTGATTCACACAATCATGATGTTGGAATGAGTAAAGTACATGAGCATCCGAGTGATACTGTAACAGAAGAAGAAATTAAAGGAAGAATAGATATGCGAGCTGAGTTAGAGGCTGCTCTTGAAGAGATAGATATTTGGAGAGCCAAAACCAAGAATGCTAACAAAGTTGTTCGCGATGCCAAACTCTATATGCAGCAGCAGGAAGAAGAGAAGTCTGAGTTGATAAATAAAATTGAGAAACTCAAGTTATCAGCACCAGAGAACTCAGAATCAGTCAGTGAGTATAAGCTTAAGATTGAAGAACAGAAAAGGGAGATCGATGGCTTGAATAGAAAAGTGAAAGATCAATTCAAGAGCATCGAAAAACCTAATATTCCAAGTGATGTTGGAAACACTGAAGAAGCCAAATCTAAAGATATCCGGATCAAGGGATTGGAGATTGAGGTCAACAAGCTAAAAGGATTAAATCAAAGGCTTATTGATATAGTTACTGACCTAACAAAGAAGAATGATTCAAATGCTGAAGAGCTTCAGAAGATGGCTAGAATGAAAGTAAAACAAAAGGCTGGTAATTATGAAGAGAGTCAAAATTCAGATGAAGCACAAAATCTTAAAGCCAGAAATAATGATCTAGCAGCACAGTTGTCTGCAGAAGTTCATAAGAATCAAAGGCTACAATAAGAGAATGCATGTTGCTCTGACTCTGTCGCTCAAGAAAAATTGAAGGTAAAGGAGCAAAATGACATGGTTGATAAGATGAAGCATGAACTGGAAGATGAGGCAAGTAGAGGGAAGCTTCTCAAGGAAGAACTTGATGTCCAACTTGAATCAAGGGATATGAAGATTCAAAAGTTGGTAGAAGAGCTAGAATCAGTCAAGAAGGAAATAGAGATGTCTAAATCCAAAGGAAAGCCTAAAATGAAGGATGCCTTGCATTTACTATTTGATCATCCTTCGACAAGTGATGATAAAATGAAGAATAGATATGCTATTTCTGAAGAGAAACAACAGAATATTTTCTCAGCTCAAAGACCAGTAAGTTTCGGAAAAGCTGGTATTGGATTTTATGAATCACCTCCCATGCATGATAAGAAGAGAGCCGTGAACAGTTCCAGGAGTAGAGAAAAACCTATAGGTGCTGGAGATAGGCCTAAGAGGTCAGTTAAAAAAAGAAGTGACGACATGTGCTATTTCTGTGGGATTCATGGCCACACATCAAGCTTCTGTACAGAGGCTCTGGAGTACATTTCAGGCTGTGAAAGGAGAAACATTAATAAATCTGAGAACAGGAAGAAGCATCATGAGAAATTAGAAAGAAGAGCTTCTCAGAGGAAAGCATATATTAGATGCTATTACTGCGGAAGAATGGGACACACCATGAGCATGTGTCAGGAAGCTCAGGAGAACAATATCAGAGGAAGAACTCAAGGTGCATCAACATCTCAGCAGAGTGATGATAAAATGAGGTATGCCTTTGAGGGAAAATGTTTTATATGTTCTCACTATGGGCACATGGCGAGACATTGCAGTAAGATGAAAGCAGGAAAGGGAAAGGAACAAGAAAAGAGATATCCACCACAGGAAGTGTACAAGAAAGAATCCTATACTGGGAGACAAAGTGGTAAGGAGAAGAATAGGCTTCGAGCCTCGGGGAAATCACATGGAGCTGAACGAAAGGTGTATCAGTCACCTCCTCTATCATACTCACAACAGCTCTCAAGGAGAGAATGTGAGCAAACCTGGAAGATTAAGGGGAGATCTACTCTAGCAGTGATAAAGAAGAATGGACGTTCAATGGAGGACCCACCACCAATGAAAAATAGGGCGGTGACTCATAAATCTGATAAAAGGCAGATAAGCAAAGAATGCATCGAAAAATCCACATGTCGTGTTTTGCAACGAGAAGTGGAAGAAAAAGGCAGATCCCTACAATGGACAAAGAAGACAGGGAAGATGACAATAAAGGAGATTCCTGCACCGAGAAACAATCAAGGGAAATGTAATTTCGGTAGAACATCAAAGATCGAAATGTGTACTAGTTGGTATAAACCCCAGATTGTGAGAAAGGCCAAGTCTGTAGAATCTTCATATCAGAAAAAGGCTCAGAATGTGAGCAAAGAATGCCTAGTCATATGGCCAGAACAGTTGAAGTTGGTCAGACAGTTGGAGGAAGAAAGAAAGGAGTGTAATGCGCTCCAAGAAAGAATCAAAGGGTTGACCCATCAGGATCAACCATCATCCTCATGCTGAGGATTCTAGAAGAAACCCCTCTCCCTATATATTTAAATGCTATTAACTGATGATTCATGTGTTTTAGGTTTTAGGGAGATACGATCCATGGGGTAGTGGCATCTAAGGATGCGAAGTGGAGAAGTGATTTTCTCTAGAATTTCAATTGATTCAAATTAGGTACTAGAGTTGATGAATAAAGGGAGCAACAGAGCACAATAGGAAGTGATTGTGTTGTTAACTTTATCTCTTGTTTCCTACACCGAGTTTCAACTCCGTAGGCTTAGAGATTTTGTTAATGGCTCAAATTTGAGTGGAAGATGAGAACAAATGATGCAGGAGAAGAATGAAGTTTATGGGTATAAACAGTGGGTCTAACCCCAGGAAGTGTTGCATAACATAGGGGGAGCATTTGATAACAAAATCAGATGCCAGATCCGTCAAGAAAATAATTGGATGACCCAGCTCAGGTGTTGTCTATTGAGATAAGACGTACTGTGGGAGAAGCAGCAATGATCAAGAATTTCATGATTTTTTATTTTGATCTAACATTGTGGTGTCAGCTGACTGTTTTCAGGATACCAAGAAGCTGCAAGAAGTAGTGGAAAGAAATGAATCCACTGACGAATGAGTCAGTGAACAATTTCCCGACGAATGTGTTGAGAAGGAAAGCAACAAAGGGGGAGCATAAGTAACTAATGCTGATTTAGAAAAGAAGAATCCTCATCTGCACAATAGTCAAATAATCGAGCTGAGATTGACATGCAGAATATCATTGTTGAATAGTAATCTCTAGCTCAGACAAAGAGAATGGTGATAGGACATTTGCAACAGTTGCAAGGCAGGAGAAAATCAGATTATTCCTAGCCATTACAGTGCAAAGAAAGTTCAAAGTGGTTAAGATGAATGTCAAATATGCATTTCTCAATGGGGTTCCAGAATAAGAAGTGCATATTGAGAAGCCAAATGGTTTTCTCATTCATGAATATGAGAATAAGGTTTTTCGACTGTAGAAGGAATTGTGTGGGCTGAAACAAGCACCACGAGTATAGAACCGAAGGCTACATCAGTATTTGAAGAAACTTGGTTTCCAGCGTGGTGGAGCTTCTTACGATATCTATCTCAACCACAATAGTAATCAAAGGATTATGAGGATGGTCTATGAAGAAGACATAATATTTGGTGGATCAGATGATGCACAGTGCAAAACATTTTTCTGCATCCATGAAACATGAGTTCCAAATGTCTATGATTGGTGAGTTGATGTTTTTCCTTGGTCTAAAGGTGACACAGGGAAGGAATGGAACATTAATTTCTCAATCCGAATATGTCAATGGGGTTTAGGAAAGATTTGGAATGGAAAATTCCAAAGAAATGAAGACTCGGGTTGCTACCCGGATGAGATTATCAAAAGATGAGGATGGAAAGGCTGTTAATATCACAGAATATAGGCAAATTAACGGAAGTCTGTTGTACTTGACCGCGATAAGGCCTGATATTGTTTTCGCCACATGCCAAGCAGCGAGATATCAAAGTAATCCCAAGGAAAGTCACATGCTTGCAGTGAAAAGAATACTTTGGTATATCAAGGGCACAGTGGACTTCGGGCTGACATACAACGACAAATCTCAGATAGAGTTATTGGATATACTGATTCAGACTGGGCTAGTTCAGCAGATGATAGAAAATCAATGTCCGGTGATGCATTCTATCTTGGTGGATTGTGTATTTCTTGGCTAAGCAAGAAGCAAGATTTCATTTCATTAAGCACCACAGAAGCTGAGTATATTGCGGCCACTCAAGCCTGCACACAGTTATTGTGGATGAAGCAGCAGCTTGAAGATATGGGAGTTGAAGTGAAGTCTCCGATCGGAATCCAGTGTGATAACTCAAGTGCTATAAATCTCAGCAAAAATCCCGTCCATCACTCTAGGACAAAGCACATTGAGATAAAGTATCATTTTATCAAGGAGAAAGTTGAGCAGGGGGTCGTGAAGTTGGAGTATGTGCCTACAGAACTACAGGTTGCAGACATTCTGACAAAGGCCTTACCCAAGGAAGCATTTGAAAGGAATTGACTGGCTCTGGGAGTTCAGTCGATTCCCCACACATGAAATAGTGTGGATATGGGACACCCCCTCTCCCCGAGGTATGATGTGTTTTCCCTACTGTGCTAATGTGTTCTCTACTATGTTACAGACTACAAAGGTGTGACCTTTGGGTTTGTTGACAAAGGGGGAGAAAAGTGTTTGATAATGGGGGAGAAACTAGTGGTTGTTCAAGGGGGAGATAGTGCGAAGATTTGATAAATCATTTTTGATACGGGGAGAAGCTGACAGGTGGAGCAGCCAGAAAGGGGGAGTAATGAGAAAGGGGGAGATTACTAAATCTGACGATGTTAGACCTGATCGATCAAATCATAGAAATCACGACAACTGAGGATCGTGATAAAAGCAGAACAGCGGTGTTGGAATGGTGTGAGACGGTATCCAGCTATCAACAATTGGTATCAACTTAAGAATTCACCAATTGGTATCAGTGTGGTTCAACAACTGGTTTTATTTTAAGAATTGGTATCAGGGTGGAATCGACAATTGGGGTCTGACATGAAGTGATTCATTGATGAACTTTTCATACTACTCTTGTTTCTCACGCCGAGCATTGCTCATGTGGGCTTAGAGTACGTGTTACGTGAATCCGTGAACTCTATCATAATCACAAGAGGCGAATGGTGGTAGCAGCTGGAAGAAGACTCAGTGAGGTATCAAAGTGCAGAAAATATTTCTGAGCAGAGTTGTGAAGAGTTTTCAACAAACCCAATGGGGGAGATTGTTGGGAAAAAATCCCTCAAGGTATCATTGAAGCATTTTTGAGGTGATTGTGTTTGTTGACAACGCAGACATCCATGTTGTGTTTGTTGACAAAGCAATCCATGGATAATTTTCGAGTTCCCGAGAATTTGTTGATATTCCATGTTGACAAAGAACTATGACAAAGGAAAGGACGATCTGGAGGTGGTACAAAAGAGCAGTACAAGGTGGTGCGCAGAAACATTAAGCGTGGTGCGCAAAATTAGCAGGTTGCGCGAAATCTTGAAGTGTGGCGCGCAAAACAGCGGGTTGCGCGAAATTGTATTTCGTGCAAAAGATGTTTCAAGGCCGAAAGCTTGAAAATCTGTAAAGGCATGAGGCACGCGAAATTATGGAGGCGTGCGCGAAAAATTGAAGTGGCGCGCAAAATAGCGGATGAAGTATTTCACGCAAAAGATGTTTCGAGGTCCGAAGCTCAGAAAATGGCAAAGGCATGAGGTGCGCGTAATTATAGAGCAGTGCGCGGAAAATGGTTGTGCGCGGAAGATTTGTATTTCGCGATCAAAGCGGATTACGCGCTCAAGGAGGGTTTTTCGCGCGGGGTCGATTTTGACTATAAATATGAAGTGACCCTCCTCCATTCAGGAGAGTTCAAGACATAGAAAATACACGAGCTCTGGTGCGCGAAATTGAAGTTAGAAAGGGTGTTGCGTGTAAACTTAAAGTTTGCGCGTAAAGTCAGATTGCGCGAAAAGCAAAGGCTGCGCAGAAAGTTGGTGATTGGCGCGTGAAAGGAAGATTGCGCGAAAAGTGGATTTCACGCAAAAGTAGTGAATTGCGCACAAGGAAGTTTCTAGGCTGCGCGTAATATTTGGAGGTTGCGCGAAAAAGGAATTTCGCGCAAATCATAGAAATTGCGCGCAAGACACCGTAAGGGTTGCGCGTAAAAATTGAGGTTTCCCGGTACATCCGGTGCAAAGTGAGATTCATCTGCGGGTGAAAGTTGGACTTCCACAGAGCATCTACATACAGAGGAAGATGCATTCCTTCATGGAAATGAAGAGACCTACAGGTCTATAAACTGTGAGTGGATTACCTTCCAAGAGCAGTGATCTTAGGAAGAGGAAGAAGGTGATCCTCTCCACCGGCAGTGAGCCAAAGAGAGAGAAACAGGGAGTGACCCTTGGGAAAGCAGTGAGCTGACCCTAAACCTTGTATAGGCAGTGAGCCTGGGCATAGAAGTGATCTAGCCCGAACAGTGTAATCCACAGCTAGTGAAGCCTAGTGGAATTTGGTGCGAACCGGCAACTTGTCGGCGTATGCTCCTTGGACGTAGCCCTTAGCGGTGAACCAAGTAAAAATCTATGTGTCTGCCTGCTTACTTTCCTGCATTGCATTCAAAGCATCATCATCAGGTAAATGAGACAAGTGATCACAGTAACCACACAAGTGCAAACAAAGTGACCCTTGTAACAAAGAGGTCAAGATCCAGTGGGGCAGAAAGAACTTTGAAAAAGAATATCCATACCCTGATTCACCCCCCCCCCCCCCTCTCAGGGTATATAGGCCCCTATTGGCCCTAACAGTTTGACATTTTTTTTTCTTCAGAATATGAGTATAATGTAAATTTTTTTCATTAAAATAAGAAACTTGTATAACCTTTTGATGTAAAAATTTCTTTCTGCAAATGATCATATTAATATTTATTTTAATATAAATCATCATTTGATATGACATTTAATAATATTTTTTAAAATTGAAATTATAATGTTAGTTTTCTCTACGAAACCAACTCTGATATACTACCACTTATACTGGTGTCGACCATTATTTTTTACACTACTATCTCTCAGATGATATTAATTCTACTAATGAGAAATGTATTTTAAAAATAGGACTTCCACATTCTATGCTTTTAAAACTCTACATACCCCAACCTTACCACTTTGAGAGAAATATATCAAGAGATGATACTTCTGATTTATATTCATTGCCCATTGGTGTGACCTAGGACACGAACCATTTATGTAGTATTATCACAATACAAACTGATAACATCATTAATTATTGGAGAAACATAAATATCCAAGATTTTTTCAAACCCATATTCTATATATGAATTGAGATCAATAATATACCCTAACTCTACTATAAAATCAACACACACTATCTATATTGGACCCCTCTATCTTATATCTCTTCCCTTAATGAAAATGACATATACCGTCTATGATTTTAGTTCATTATAATATATTTAGAAAATAATATTCATGAATACCCTGACAACTAGTTCTTCATATTATCAATAAACTAGTAATACATCCATCATATGCCTCAGGTAATTTAGGATTTCTTTTATAACAACCAAGGTAGGTCTCATAGGTTTTCATGATATATTTCTACCATACTCATGGAATAAGCAACATAAATCCTAGAATATAACATGGTATATTTTTATGATATATATAGTCTCAAAATAATAAAATATTGTACTCATTCAACTTCTTCCCTCTTGTGTATAAGCAAAAATTTTCTTTGAAAATGTATACCAGATGACATTAGAAAAAAATACTCTATTAGAGTATTCTATTTTTAATCTCTTTGATTCCTTATCAGTGTATGTTCCTTGACGTAATCCTAGTAGCCTCTTAGATCTATCAAAATATGTCTTGACCCCAATATTATAGCCTATTTCAATAGAGTGTTTTATGGAGAACCATTTTTTTAACAATGTGTGAATAGAAAATATGACTACTATATAATTCAACATCAATAATATTTCATCAAAATATATTACCATGAAAACTATTCCACTCAAATTGAACATTGTTTTGACATATGGATCACATTTATTATTTTTGAAACAAAATTAAATTTTCGATTCATAGAAATAAATGATCTCTGATCCTATTGAATTCCTAAACAAATAAATGTATCTCTTAAACTTTCATACCATATTGGAATCCTTTTATATCACAATCACTTATATTTGTGTCATATTTACATATTACTTAAGGATTTGAATAAGGAAATAATTTTTGACATCCAAGTATAAAATTTCAAAATCATGTTAAGATTATATGTCAAGTATAATTCTAATATATTTTAGAAAAGAAACTGGCATGAAGGTTTCTTCTTATTATATAACATGGAATTTCTTAAAACCTTTAGTAATAAGTCATTATTTATACATACTCACTTTAATATCAATGAATAGTTTCTTCTTAAACACCTATTTTTACTCAGTAGGATATAAATCTAGTCTAGGATCTTATAAAACCAACACTTGGTCTTGGTACAAAGAATATATTTTAGAATTCATGGTTTCTCACCACTTTGTAGCTTCAGAACTATTTATTATCTCATTATATTAAAAAGTTTATCTTTATCAACTAATACTGTGACACCATAATCAGTGACTAGAAATAATATATCTATGGTTTTTTAACCTCCCTAGTAATTCTATGATTTAATTTGGTCTCTAGAATAACTTCTTCCGATGGATTATTTGGAATTTTTTTATGTGACAACTATTGGGTATATGGATTTTTGACTGCATCAAAGTCTATCTTTCTCATATTATCTCATTTTTTAATATACATAATTTCTCAAAATTTGGATTGAATTTCTAAAATTAATTTTTTATATGAGGGATAAAATATAAAATATCTTTTTTTTGGGTATCCAATAATGATACTCATTATGCCTTTTGATTCTAGTTTGTTTCAAGGATTATCCTTACCAAAAATCTCACATACCCATACAAAAAATTGTGGAAAAATATATTTTTTTCTCATACAACAACTTATATCGAATTCTAATTTCTTCTTTAGTTAGAACCACGATTTATTAATATTCTATAATATGTAATGTATATCCCAATAATTATAATAGAAGATCTTTATAAACAATCATTGATCTTACAATATCCAACAAGGTGCAATTCCTCCTTTTACTAACACCATTCCAATGTGTCTTCCTTTTTTACAATAAATATTATTATCTAAAATGATATAATTAGAATTATATACACATGTTTAAACAGTTTATAGTTTCACTAGGGTCATTTATCTAATTTTTTATTTTAAAAAACACAATGTCAAATAATAATAATAATAATATTTTATTTCATGTGCTAATCTCAAGAATTAAAATATCCAAACATTTGAACCCTTAACTTAGATAATAAATCCACCTCATAATTTATTGAAAAATTAATAAATAAAATTTTATTTAAATAAATAAATTATACAGTTTCAAAAAAATATTATATTTAATAAAATCCAAAAATAAATATTTATTTCAAAATTAACATAATTAATTAAATATTTATGTTAATATATTCACAAAACTAGTGAATAATAAATATTTTATCATTAACATATAAATAATAAATAATAAATAAATAAATATTATATTCACTAGGGTAATGAATAAATATTAAAATTAATATTCAACTAATATATTTTAAATTCAAATATCTACTAATTGAACAAATCACATATTCTATACTCTAATATATAATGGATTAATTTTTACAAACAATTATTCTTGAATAATTGTTATTCACTAAGATGAGAGTAACATTATTTTTGAATATGTAATTAAATAAAATTTTATGATATTGTGGGTAGACCTTGAAGGCCTCTCATTTAGTGGCATCAGGTGAACTTACCTAAAATCTAATTTCAAGGTCTAAAAACATGTTAAGGTAGCCATAGAGAAATAAGTTAATGTCAAAATGAAAATAAAATTCCTACAAAAGCTACTATGTGATATAATATATTTTCAAAAAATCTCATCAGTCATGATGTATTATTATATAATAATACTATATGCTTGATTTATCTTCTTATGAAGGAAAAATTAACTAATCGATGAACTACCATGGACATGGGTTTAATCAAAAACTCAATTCCAATCAGAGAGACTGAGATATCTTTTCACATTAACTCATAAGAGAAAAATATTTTCTGGAGTAATTTAATTAATAATATATATCTTATGATGCACCCAATTTATTCTACGTCATTGTGAGAAGATGTAATCATGCTTTTCATCAAAGAATTAAAGAATTTGTTTCACGATATAAAATACCAATATCAAGCCTAAGGAACAATATAAACATCAATATATTGGAATATAAAATGACACATTAGACAAGTGTAATTCCTTTTAGTGGCTCTTCCCTTATAATATATCTTCTTAGAGATTACCAAGTGTGCACTTCATAAGAAGAATGATGAATTCCTTATCAGTCTCTCCCACAAGAGAGTAAATCATAATATATATCCCATCAAATAGATATCATCTAGACTATAGTACATATGTTTTATGAATAATATAATATAATATTTAGGTTCCCATTATATTAGAAAAATGATATTACCTTTCAATGTGATAGATCGTTTTAGTACATTATTATATTAATGATATAGAGGAAAAAACAATTTTTTAATAGATATTTATGATTATTTTGGTAATCAAATGTAAAAATTCCGGAATTTATTGGGAACCAAATCTAAAAAAATATCATGATACCCTTTTTAAACTATAATGGGCGACCTATACTACACCGAATAATTGATATTTGATGATTGAGTTTATAACCCAATGAAGGACTCACACCTTATCGATTAGATGAATTAATCAATGAAGTATTTTATCCAACAGACAAAATAACAACACTCCATCATATGAAGGGGGAGTACCAACATTAATAGGGGGTATTCAAGAAAATTTGACGAAATTAAAGCTTTTTAATGTATTCCAATATTTATTTTATTATAAATATTCATTAAAAAACAAAGGATCATAAGGCCTAGTTTCTTTAAAAGACTAAGTATGTAAATCATCAACATGGAAGTAAAATAAAATGTCATTATATTAATTTATAAAATTATCTCCCCAATACCTTTGATCTCTTAAACCTACATATGATAATTTGGGGTATATATAAAAAATTTAGTTATTTAAAAATCCTAATAGTTGAATGATCATGACAATGAACCATAACATCTCTAACAAAAGGAATTACTTTATATCAAATAATACAAGGATCATGTATAATTAAATGGGAGAATAACCTAAAAAACATGGAATTATATTATCATGGAAACATATGAAATATGTAGAAAAATAAAACATTAGATAATCTTAAGTAAAATCAAACTACCAGTATAGAATCTAATGGTGTAAATAGTCCAATAAAATATTAGGTTTACCCCCTAATCCAATACATAACATCTGATGAGACAATAAAATTACATAATGAATTGGAGTTATATCTTGTTGAACCCATCATAATATGTACAAGATTTTTTTCACAATAATATGAAGTCAAAAAATTCATAAATATAAGAATTACCCATGGAATGAAATGGGTACCATAATCTGGTATCATTTTTTAACCAATATTGATTTCTTAAATATTAAAAAGAAAATAAAGAATTAAATATTTTTGATATTAATATATGAGTATGTAAGAATATTTATAAAAATATTGAGTTTATTTGAAGAAAATGTCCTGGGAAATAGTAGGTAAATGGGTATAGACATGATGTTTCAAAAATTGTGTTTTAAGGAATCAGTTAATGAATTTTTGAGATAGATTAATCAAGAAATTTTATTTGAAAACCATTGATAAACCATAATTTTTATACCTACAATATTTAATTATTTAATTAAATCATAAATGGGAATAAATAATTTAAATGGGAGTTACATAAAAGTGTTATGGGATAGAAAATTTCCCCTCAACCAGGTTTGATTTTAAATAACACATTTGAGAAATGAACTAAAATAATATATTACCCCATAAAAGAATGGTAGAATAAGTTAGGTGTATATTTAAGATTTAGCGAACCAAGCTTGATGTACAAGTAAATTTCATTTATTTTGTAGGATACTAAATACATTACGCAAATATATGCCCAAAAAAAATATTGGTTTAGTGTCTTTGGAAACTTGGAACATATTTTTCTAAATTGGTGAAATATCTTCAACATCTCCCATAAATATCTTCCACCTTTATTTTCCTACCAAAAACCATTCTTTCTATACTGGTGACAACAAAACATAAAAAGGGTGAGAGGAAATTCTTAGTAATGGTTAAGAGGAATAACATAAAACAAACCATAAAAATAATAATGTAAAAACATGAACATAATGTTTAAATATCAAAAACCTGAGTCCTGAAATAAATATTGTCTTTACATAATGCATAGATAATAAAGGAACATTAACCATTATAAAATAGCATTGGAATAAAACATGGAATTTTGAAAAAAAAACAAAAACATAATATGATTTCCATAGTATCCATGGAATTTCGTCCAAGACTATCATAGTGGACATAGTACATTACTGAACTGTGTTTACTTGTTGTTCCAGCCATGCGTTACTGAACCATATTTACTTGTCATTTCAGCAACGTATTAAAAAACAGGATTTACTTTGTGTTCCATTCATGTCTATATAATGAGATTTAAATCTTTACCCAATTCATTTTAGGGAGATATAGGTCCCACCATCTCATAATGAAATCATTTATACATGTTCCACAAAAACAAGAATCATTCATCATAATGTAACCCAAGCAATAAAATGGGATTCTTAAACATCATTCCATTAGAACATAATCCATATAAAACATCATTACATCATTAAAAAAAATAAAATACTAGTAGTAATATTGGTAGAAACATAACCCTATGTCATCTATGATGGAAAATAATTTTGATAAAACAATTGTGCTTAATTTTTGAGGAAAATAACCTTTTTTCAACAAAAACATTTACTATTGAAAAAAACACGTGAAATTGTTTTAAAAGAACAATTTAGTTGAAAATTAATATGAAATATTCCAGAGAAATCTTCATGAAAATAATACATTATTAAGACATAAAATTTTTTTAATCCTGTATCAGTAAAAAAACATTCTTCTCACACTCTTTCTGGAAAAGTCCAAAAGTACCTCGTATGGAAATCGTATCAATGATTCCTTCCGTACCACTTAATAAAAATACACCAATGTTTAAAAAAGACATTAAAAATTTGTATAATAATATAAATAATAATAGATATTTAGGAAAATTGGATGTGGATGATAAATATACCCCAGTAAATACTTACGTATAATGAATTTTAGAAAATAATGAGATTACAAAATTATCTCTTACCTTATGTCCAATTTCTTCTATATGTGTCCAAAAATCATGTATTGCGGGGTTAAACATATTATTAAAGTGAACAAACACCATAATATTTATTATATCATTTATTATTCACTTATTACTTTATACTACCCATTCATACATCAATTCCATGTTAAATCCATGTTTTGGGTAAAAATCGTTTTATTTATTGTGCAAGTTTTGGCTTCTTGTTCAAGATATTATTACATATATAGTGATTTAATTACTTATAGATTGTCAAAAATGATTTATATATCATATATATTCATTATATAAATATTTATAATAGATATAATAATGAAATTTTTTACACCGTTCATGGAGATAGTCTGTCGTATGTACGCATGAACACAGTTTCTGTTTCCTTATTGAATTGAATGGAAGCAAGTAAATGACACATATAGATATATCAATAAATATAGTATCATAATTATGTAATAAATTTCATTATTATTTATTATATATACCTTATTATCATTCATGAATGGTAAATGCAAGAATGAATCACACCATGTTGTGGGGATGATAAGTCGTACGTACACATGAGTGACGATACCATTCCCTTGAGGGTTAAATAGTATGAAATTTCATGGTATATCCATTTTAAAGAATAATTATTATTTTTTGTTAATTATTTACGTCCATTATTCTTCTCAATATACCCATCCAAATTATGTATTGTTGAATAACCATTACACCACGACGTAGAGATGGTAAGTCGTACGCACGCATACATAGTGATATTATTATTCACAGGATGGATTAAAAGGTATAAGGTTGTAGTATAAATATAATAAAATATAAGCATGTAGAATATACTTTAGTAATTACTTTATTGTTGAAAAAAACATAATAAGAGGAAGTAGAAGAAGAAAGGAATTTTGAAAGAGGTGATAAAACAATTACCTCCTTTTTGGGTGTCTCCTTTTGTTATGCACTAAAGACTTATTTGGATAACTTCTCTCCCAATGGGTGGCCTCTAGAATGAAATGATAGAATTTGGGAAGATATTTGGGTAGGGCTTCTATGAGACAAAGTTCTATGGAGTTCTGATTAAATGATAAGGAGAGGATCCCTTTTATAAGAAAGGAGAGGGGAACGTTTGAAAGTCTTGAAATATTATTTTATTCTAAATCGATTTTCATTTTATAATGCTCCAAATTCATTTATTTCTAGGATAAGATGAATATATGTATAAATAATCTAAACTAATAAAATTTACACATGTTTTGATTTTATTTTAAACCTTATCATTTTGATTTATCCTTATTTAATCTATTTAATTTTATTTGTGGTAATAATATTCTAAATAATAAACGGTTATAAATATTTACTTATGTGTTTTAAAATCTCCATAATTGGATACTTTATGAAAATTTAGACCCTATAATTATCAATTTTTTATTTTTAAATAATTTTATAATTTTCAATTAATAAAATAATATGTTATTTTTATGAAATATCAATTGTGTCAATTTTGACACTATTAAATTATTTGACATTAAATAAAATCCATATATAAGATAAATTCAAAAAAAAATTATTTAACACCCTTATAACATGTAATAATCACCTCTAAAATTCTTGGATCACATTAATTTGTTAATATGATATTTTTTTAATATTTTTAATACCATTTATTTGATAGTTCTATAAATAAAATAATTTCTACATATCTATTGTTCCATCATCAATGGTAATTATTTAATATCTAAAAATTCTGGATAAATTCAATTGATATATATAATATCATTATATTTTTGGATACTATTTATATTAAATATTTTATCATTTTTATCACTTCATTAAAATTATTATACTTATAAGATATATGAGAGTGACATATTGTCACCTTCTTTTGTTTAAATTATAATTACATCACCTTCATGGAAAAAAGTCCATTAAATGAATCAATTCCAACCCCAAGGTGATATTGGACGACATTAAATAATCCAATAGGATTTTAGAAGGTTCTAGGGTAATTTTATTTTCTTTATCATATTGTTAGTTACTATAATTTACCATAATTACCTTTAAATGCGTTAAATAAAAATTAACGTAGTTGCTATTCATAATATCCAATAAAAATTAAGCTATTAACATATTTTGGACCCACTGATTTAAAATATAGAATAAAATGTTCAAAATTCAAAACACCTAAATTGTTTTAATTAATTTAAAATTAATTCTTATTTTCAAAACCAGAAAGCGGGTTTTTAAAAAGTACAAAACATATCAAAATGTTATCTTGTTTTTATGTACAATTTAAAAGAGAAATTACTTCAAATGAAAAATAATCATATTAAATGATAAAAAAATAATCAAATTAAACTTTTAAAGAAATTAAAAATATAATATATTTATATAAACAAATTATATGAAAATGATGTTTTGAATTAAAATGCATTATTTTTACTATTCATTAAAATTTGAATTTTATCTAAAAAAAATCAACCAAAATAAATTTTGATGTCTGAATCCAAAATAATATGTTTATTTCATCATATATAATATATAAAAGTGTCAATAAGTAGATTTAAAATGGGTACGCTATCAAAAGTCGACAAAATTTCATTTTTTTAAATACTTATTTTTTCGAAAAAATTAATTTGTTCTTTTATCATGTTTATAAAATACATAAAATGAGTTTTAATTTAGTATAAAATTCTTACTGTGTTATATTCATATTCATAATAGAAACTTTACATTCCATTAAATAATAATATTTTAATAATGTATCATTATTTAGTGAAAATTGGTATTACGTACAACACAAGCTATCAAGGAAGGCCGCTCTTGCATGTAACAAAAGCCAAGTTAGTGTTGTGTGCAGTGAAAGATTCTTTTCGTTTCGTATATAAAATAATAAAAACATAGTTCTTTTATATATTTAACATAATCTATACCCATTATTGTGGGTTTCATACGCCAACTCTATGTTGCATGTAATACATGACAAGTGAGTTTGGAGTGAAATGAATGTTTGACTTAGTGCATTGTAAGATATAAATTGAAATTTTAATTTATTCGACAAAAAAATCATCTACTAATAACTAATGGTGTTATATAAGAGATATATATTTATATATATAATATAATAATGACATAAAATTAAATAGAGATATACAGTTAATTAGAGAGATAAAGGTCATAAACCAAAGAAAAAGTGTGGTAGAGAGAGATCCCTCACCTTAGGTTCAATAGTCATTATTCACTAGAAATTGAAATCCTTTATTATCAAATTTCATTTATTATATACTCAACTCAAAATATATTCCATTAATTTTTTACAATTTTTTTATCATGCTAATTTATAAATATTTCAATGAGATATAATTTTTTAATTTGTTGTCCCGAGGGCGTTCATTTCATGGTTCTATGGTTGGATTAGTTGTGATTAATTATTGATTTTCTAATTAAAAGGGAGTGAAAACTAAATTAAAATAAAATGGTATTTTTTTCTTCCTCTAAATTTAAATGGTCCCAAATACACTTGTGTGTTAAAAAATAGGGATGGATCACTTGGTAAAAATTGTAATGTTATGTGGATAGTTCATTTAGGAATTTTTACCGACCATCATGAACTATATTAGTTTTGTTCCATCACGTGATGAATAAAAGACTAATTTTCTTTAAATAAGTTATAAGATATTTATTATAATAATATTTAATCATAATATTGATCCTATATCCATCCATTATGGAAATGGAGAAATATGAACTATGTTTCTCATGGAGGTGGGGAAACAACCATATTTTGAACAATGTTTTTATGGTAGAAAAAAAACAAGGGAGTTATAAGATGAATATTACTACATATGTAACACCGCATGCTTCCATGGTACATTTCTCTTTGAATAATAAAATAACTTGCGATGTACTAATCTTCAAGTTCTAGCACAACACGACTAATCAAACTAGCAGTTATGAATAGTAATACCAATTTTTTGAAATTTTATAAATTTTATTTTTCAAAATGGACTTCATTTTTGGATTTGGAATATCAAAATTTTCTTAGGGTGATTTGTTTTGGTATTTTTCTGAAAACTTTCAATTTTTGATCAATAGTGAAGAACACTACATTATTTTTTAACTGAATTTTTATGTAAATAATTATTTATTTTTTTAAAATTTCTATTAGGTAAAAATAGATACATAATACATATATATGTTATATGGAATTCGTTGGATGCACTTTTTAATAATATTATATATATATAATTTTATTGTCCTTTTTACCGTCTTTACCCACCATCTAGGTGCATTTTCAAATTTGCATAGAATGTAATTTTACTGCTTCTGTGTATTGAATTTTAAAAATCCATGAGACACTGTTGAAATCAGTATATAAAATGTGGTTCAATAAGATAAAAATATTTTTTTTGGTGAATAGTAACTTTTGACTTTTATTTTCCTTGGTTAATGGTAAATACACTAATTAAAGGTAAAAATGATATTATAATTACCCAACATATGTAATAATTTTATTGGATAAGATTATTTTTACCAAAATCAAACATAGAAATAAAATATGATCATTTTGGTCCACATAGATTAGATTAGGACATTTATTATTATTTTATTTAAAGAAGAGTTAAAAGTGGTAAATTCCATGTTTAATGACTAAACCATTTTTAATATAGGGTAATACATAAGATAAATTCTAATGTAAATATTCATTGTAAAGATAAAAATATTTCTTACATAATGGTATTTTATTATTAATTTTTATACATTATATAATTAAATATATTTATGATATAATGATGCAGTAATTACCTTATTAATGACAGATTAAAATAATTGATATTATAAATTTTAAAATAAATGTAAAATGAGACATATGATGAATTCCACTAATTTTTAAGGTTAATATGACATGTTTTGGTTTATTAAATAAATTTTTTTGAAGTGATAAAGTTGTTATGAATTTCCCAAAAACAAAATACCAAATAGTGTAAAAATTGACATAAATGTGTTTTAAAACAAATACTACATTATTAATTGATATATTATTTCCAAAAATCTAAGGTTCAGACAAAGGGCATAGATAAGGTTATATATATATAAATAATTAACCACTTGGTGCTCTCTTGTATTTTTATAGTAAGTTTATTAACCATTTATTATAATAATACAAGAATACATGGTAAAAGTTAAACTATTTAAATTAGAGTTAAATCTAAATGATAAGGATAATAAGGTGACCTAAAACTGTCTAAAACGTATTGGTTGAGAGGATTTCGACCCATCCCAACCTTATACTCCAAATAAATCATTTTGGATCCACTATAAACTGAATAAGATTGTATAAGAAAATAATATTTCTAGCTTTTCCTAAAGTGACCCTCACCTCTCTTATAAAAGGGTACTTCCCATTCACTCAAAATCACACATCCAAATCCATTTTCATTATCCAAAACCTACTCAAATATCCTCCCAAAATACCCTCTAATCTACCTAGTGGCATTAATCTGATTATAAAGCTAACCTAAAGATCCATTTTGATCAACTCAAAAGTAAACACCCAAAGAAGAGGTAATAATTTTACCACCTCTTCAAAGTTCTTTTCTTCTTCCACTTCCTCGTTCTTTGTTGCTTCCATACCAAAATAATAAATAAAGTACCATATACATACTGTGATGTTATTATAAATATGGTACAGTGATATTCATTATTCTATCCATCATATGAATGATAATGTCACCCCACCTGTGTACGTATGACTTACCGTCTCCACGTCGTGGTGTTGTTTGTTATTCAACACATCATTATTTGGATGGGTATAATAATTAGTATAAATTATGTAAATAAAAAATATAACATGTTAATGGTTCTTTTTATACAATATAATATATGATTATATACGATTTCACCATCAATAGAAAGATATTGTCGCTCGTGCGTACATACGGATTACCGTCTCCATGAACACAATGAAATTAATTCCCCATCACAACCATTCAAGAATAGTTTTCATTTTATGATTAAAAATAATGTTTAAGAACTTAATATCATTATTTATATGAATCAAATAAATCATATCCATAACAAACACGACTTACGTAACCAAGCATTTAAAGGAAAACGAATCAGTTAACACCAGAAACAAGGATACTACTAAAATATTATTAACAAAGCAATATTAGAAGATCTTATATGATATCATATTTATGTATTTTGTTCTTGTTTAATTTAATTAAATTTATATATCTATTATAGAAGAGGTTAACATACCCTCTATCAAGGAAAAGTACAAGGTAAGGGTTAATTCTATAATATCATGCTTATCCGAGGTTGTTTATACGTGAGTATCTTTTGGGACCTCTTTATCATCCACAACTGTATTTCATAAAAATTTATTTCAATAAATTTTTACAATTTATTATACTTTGGGTTAAATTCATTTAATTTTTTTTATGTTTTTATAAAATGATTATTAAGGAATATATCCATTGTTTTCCAAACAAGGTCCTTTATGACCTTTTCGACCAAATTATGGAAAAAATGTTTTTCTAACTTACACAGAGATTGCATCTATTTTCCACCATTATAAAATATTTGAAGCTTCCCTTTCATGATTATAAAATTATTTTCAAAATTAATGATTTCATTTATAATTATCTTACTTTTAAATGATTTCAAAATTGAAATAGTTATTTCTCTCAAATAGTTTTTATTTCATTTATGTCCACATCCTTTGATAGATTTTAATCATATTTGAAGTTGATTTATTGTGATACAATATTCCATGTGTATTGAAGTTTTTTTTGATTTTTTTGACTATGGATGTGTTATTTTGATACCATTCATGGTTTATAGTTAAATTATTAACATTTCATATGATAGTTTTAATATGAATTTTTATGTTATGTTTAAACCTTTTCATATGAGGAATACATTGGACTTAGTAAATGACGGGTGAATCCCGCTATAACTCCTAGATGCATCAGTAGGAATTATGAAACAAACTAGTGTCTTGGAACTAGGCCTTGACAAAATCTTATTGGAAGTTGTGGAATGAGTCCTGGAGTATGTGGTTATGATTTCCAACATTATGCATTACATCATTATGAAATTGGCTATTGATATTACATGTGATTATTCGACTAGTAGAATATCGATGTGAATATGTAAATGAAATTATTTGATTTATATTTACCGTATTATGCTGAATTTTATGTTTAAATGGCTTGTGTTTTAGTCTTATATGTTGCCTTAAATGTTTGTGCTTATTTCTGAAAGTTTCCACTATATTGTTATCCTTACCTAGCACCTAAGATCACCCCTTTCTATGATTATTTTCCCAGGATATGATGAATTATATTATGACTGATCTAGAGGGATAATTTAAGGGTGATGAATGAGTTAAATGGATACAAAATGTTGTTTTTTTCCTTTCATAATGTATTGTAAAACTTATGTATGTATATACTACTTACAATGCAACTAAACTAATTGGTCTTTCAGAACATTATTCCTTGCACTATGCCAATGTTATTTAATAATGCACCGACTCTGGGTAAATGGGGTTAGGGTGTTATAGTAGGTATCAGAGTAAGTTTAGTACAATCCTTGGAAACTAGATTTAGAAAAAATACGATTAGGGAACATTACCCTAATATAGAATTTGAGGATTTTTATAGAAAAACTTCCTTGAATTTTGATAATGTAGAGATTTTTAGTATTTTCCAAGAAATAAATCCCAGTCTTGATTTGAGAAGGTAGAGGTGGCTCTGGAACAAATGTACCTAGGAGTGAAAACTATGACAATGAGTTTTGGGCTTGACCCGTGGTATCATGGTACATAACAATGGGCCTTGCTACACTCTTGGTTACGAAAATCCTGGGGGATATGCTTAGGATAATTCAAATTTCATTTACAAACCATTATGAAGGATTTATGAGTATATACATCCTCAATGAAAACATTTTTATGATTATGGATTATATTCATAAACGGTTCAATTTATGTCAAGTGTTTTACAAGTTTGGAATTATGTATTGTGATTCATAAACTAATATAGTATATGCCATTGTTTATAAATGATTCCTAGTGTATCGAATGAAAACCGTATTAATGAAAGTAATCCATTTATGGATTTCACTCATACTCAAGATAATTATTGTGGAGATGGTTATGAAACTGTTGTTGATCAACTTATCACCATACTGGGACAACTCACTCAGGTTATGAATAATAACATTACCTGTATGGAGCACACCGATCCACAACAAAAAGGATCAATGTTAGATCACTTCATGAGGAAAAAACACTAACATTAAATGGGACTACAAATCAATTTGTAGCTGAGAAATGGATATGTTCCTTAGAGAAAATCATTCATGCTTTGATTAGTTGTGAAAGGGATAAAGTTGTCATGGCAGTTTATCGCCTCATGGGAGATACAGATCAATGGTGGTCATTAATTCAAAACACAAAAGAGGATGAAGAAGTATCAAATATGGAATGGATGTAGTTTAAAGATCTTTTCATAGAAAAATAATTTCCTTGTGACCATCAAGTGGATATGGAAAGACCATTTATGAGTCAGAGGAAAAAGGAGGATAAGAATGTCTCAAAGTATAGGGATAAATTTATAATGTTAGCATGGAATGAAACCGATTTTATACGTTACCCAAGGAGTAATATTGATTGATTATTTTATGGGTTATAAACATTGCTCTGTCAAGAATTAGTCTCATAATCATTCTCATCATACGAAGATATTTTCTCATATGCGATCAAGATAGGAAAGGAATTCTCTAAGTCTTATGACTTTAAAGAAAAGAAAGAGAATCAGAGATCTACTATACACACTAGAAATGGAAGTAAGGGGAAGAGGGGAAAAGTTGAATTCCAATCCTGCAGTTAATATTTGAAGAAACACCACGGTACTTTAATGAAGGGAATGGAAGTTTGTTACAAGTGTGGTGAAAAAGGCCACGAAGCTTGTTATTGAAAGGGAAAGAAAGAGTGTATCAATGTCGAATGATACAATTATAGAGAAATGGGGCATTATGAAAATTAATTTACTATGTGCCAAGGAAACTTACCTTAGAAAATCCAATGGAGAAATGACAAGCTTATGCGATTACTACTGCATAGGTTGAAGCTCCAAAAGATGTGGTGGTAGAAAATTTAATGGGTTCCTCAAGTTCATCCAATGCTTTATTTGATTCTGGATCATCACATTTTTTCATATTGTCCTAGTTTTATATGAAAATTAGATATTTCCAATTTGATTTAATAAGGGAGTTTTCAGTTATTACGCTTAAGTGAAGTATCATTGCAACAATGTTTTCTGAATTAGTTCCCATGAAGGCATATAAAAGTTATTTATCTATTGATCTCATCATCATACCCATGATTTAATTATATATAATCCGTGGTACGGATTGGTTTTTGAACCACGATGAAAAAATTTATTGTAAGAAGAAGGAGGATAAAATTTTCGATGATGATAAAGAATACCATATCTTTAGTGTAGAATCGTCACTATCTGATTATTATCTAGATCCACCTCTAGTAGATTAACTAAATTTAATTATTAAGGAGGAAGAGAATGAAATAACTATGGGTGAGGAAAAGAATGTTCAAATAGTGGACGTACTTATTGTACACAAATATGTTGATGTGTTTCCCGAGGATTTACCTGGATATCCTCCAGAATGAGAAATTGAGTTTTCCATTGATTTAATTCTTGGTTCAAGGCCCATATCGAAGACCCATTATAGAATGGACACTATGGAATTAATGGAAATAATGAAAAAACTAGAGGAATTGAGTAATAAATGATTTATTCGTCCCAGTGTTTCTCCATGTGGAGCCCCTGTTCTTTTTTTAAATAAGAATGATGGATCTATGAGGTTGTGCATTGAATATAGGGAGATCAATGCTATAACAATAATGAACAATTATACCCTAACATTCATTGATGATTTTTTGTATCAACATCATGGAGATCATTATTTTTCCAAGATTGACATTCGATATGGATATCATCAGTTTTGTGTAAAGAAGGAAGACATTCCAAAGACAACATTTTGTACAGCGTATGGGAATTATGAGTGTAATGAAATTCCTTTTGGACTAACTAATGCACCCTCTATTTTCATGGATATAATGAATAGTGTTTTAAAGGAATATCATGATGAATTTTTAGTAGTATTTATTGATCAAATCTTGGTATACTAAAAAAGCTACGAAGATCATGAAAATCACTTGCACACTAGAAAAAGATGAATTATATTGGATGTTTAGTAAGTGTGAATTTTGGCATCATGAAATTTCTTTTCATTCCCATATTGTCTTTAAGGATGTAATCTATGTTGATCCTTCTAATATAAGAGAAATAAAAGAATGGCCATTATTGGTGATTATAATTGTGGTATGTAGTTTTATTGGTTTAATAGGTTATTATCAGTGTTTCTTCTAGAATTTTTCTCGATTGACTAACCCATTAACCAAGCTCACATGTAAAGGGGTTTAATTTTTTTGGACAAAAGAGTGTGAAGAATGTTTTGAAGAACTGGAGAAAATATTATCCAATTCACCTATATTGACTCTACCATAGGGGAATAATGGGTTTGTTATTAATAGGTATGCTTCAAAGGAAGGACTTGGTTGTGCCCTTATGCAGAATGATAGAGTTATTTCATATGCATCACGACAGCTAAAAATTCAGGAAAAAAAATATCCCACTCATGATCTTGAGTTATCATCTATAATATTTTCTTTGAATATATTGAGACACTATCTCTATGTTGAAAAATGTGTGATATATACCGATCACAAGAGTTTGAAGTATATTTTATCATAGAAAGATGTCAACATGAGGAAAAGACGCTGGATTGAACTCCTTAAGGATTATGACTAAACCATACACTACCACCCTTGGAAGTCAAATAAGGTGGTAGATTCTTTGTGAATAAATGATCACAGAGTTGAACTAGATGAGAGTTGAAATGGATCCTATGTTCATGGATATAGTATATATGGATATGGAAATAATAATGGAAGGTGAAACATCGATACCTTTTGAAATTGTTGTAAAACCATCTTTACTAGAAAGGAGAAATAGTTCTCAGACTGATGGTGAGGATTTTAAGAAGAAAATTAATGATGTGAATGATGGGATATTTATTTGTCTTCGTATAAGAAGATGAGATATTGAAATATGGGAGGAGACTCTGTGTTCCTGACATACCTGGTCTAAAAATGGAATTGTTGGAAGATGCTCATAGCTCTAATTCCTCTATACAACTTCATACCACTAAGATGTATAGAGATTTGAAGGAACATTTTTGGTGGGGAAACATAAAGAGAGAGATTGTGGATTATATGTCAAGATGTATGGTTGTTGAACAAGTGAATGTTGGAAGATAACATTATAGAGGAGTCATGCAACCTCCTCCCTTACATGAGTGGAAATGGGATGATATTACGATGATCTTAGTCATGGGGCTACCAAAGACTCCTAAAAGGAATGATGAAATATGGGTCGTTGTTGATCATCTTACCAAGTCAGCAAATTTTCTTGCTATAAGAGAAGATTTACCACTTGAACGTCTAACAAGACCATATATTAATGAATGTGTGAGACTTCATGGAGTACCTCTATCGATTTTTTCTGATCATGATCCCCATTTTACATCAATATTCTGGAAAAGTCTTTAGAAGGCCTTTGATACTGAACATCATTTGAGCATTGCCTACCACCCTCAAACTAATGGACAATCATAACAGACTATTCAAACCTTATAAGACATTTTGAGATCTTTCCCACTTGACTTTCAAGGTATGGGGGATGAATACTTACTTGTGGTATAATTTTCCTATAACAATAAGTTCCATTAAAGTATCCAGATGGCATCATATGAAGAATTATATGGAAATAGATCTCACACACCAACTTGTTGGGATGATGTTGGTGAAAGAAAAGTTGTAGGCCCCAAAAATGTTGAAAAAACAATGGAAAAGGTGATGGTTTTCCAAACCCACATCAAAACAGCCTAAAGTAGGCAAAAGAGCTATGTCGATAATTGAAGGAATGATTTCGGATTTCAAGTAGGAGATCATGTTTTCTTGAAGGTATCTCCATGGAAGGGGTTATATGATTATGGAAGAAGGGAAAATTAAGTCCTAGGTACATCGTAACTTACAACATTCTAGGACGAATTGGAGTTATATCATATCATTTGGAAATGCCTCCAAGTCTCTCCAAAGTTCATGATGAGTTCTACGTATCACAGTTGAGAAAATACATGCATGACCAAATGCATTTACTCAACTATGAAGAAATAGAAATAGAACCCGATTTGTCTTATTGTGAGGAACATATCAGGATTTTGATATCAGAGAACAAGTGCTGAGAATCCAGACGACTTTTCTGGTAAATGTTTTGTGGAGAAGCCATAAGATGGAAGAAAAAATGTGGGAACCCGAGGAACTTATGACGAAGAACCACCCAAATCTTTTTATGTAGTAGTATTTTATAAATTTCTAGGATGAAATTATTTGAAGGAGGAAGGAATTTAAAACCCCAAGCTTCCTTGGTACGTTTCTCTTTGAATAATACAATAACTTGCATTGTACGCAACTTTGATTTCTAGCACATCACGACCAATCAAACTAGCCATTACGAATAGTAATAACAACTTCTTGAAAATTTATAAATTTTATTTTTCAGAATAAACTTCATTTTTTGTATTCAGAGTACCAAAATAATATTAGGGTGAATTTTGGGTATTTTTCTTAAAACATTAAATTTTTGATGAATAGTAAAAAACACTGCATTATTGTTTAAACATGACTTTTTAAAATAATTACTTATTTTATTTAAATTTATATTAGGTAAAAATAGATACATGAAACCTATACATATTCAATGTAATTAATTGGAGTAATTTAATAATAATAATAGATATATAAAATTTTATTAAACTTTTTACCGTCTTTTACCTATCTTCTAGGCGCATTTGCAAATTTGCATAAAACGTTATTTTACCACTAATGTGAATTGGATTTCAAAAATATGAGAGACATGTTTTCTATCAATAAGTAAAATTTGGTTCAATAAAATGAAAATAATTTTGGTGAATAGTAACTTTTGACTTTTATTTACTTCGGTTAATATTTAATTCGGTAATTAAAGGTAAAAAATGATATTATAATAACACTAAAACATGTAATAATTCTATTGGATAAGTTTATTTCGACCAAAATCAATCTTAGTAATAAAATATGATCTTTTTGGTGCACATGGATAATATTAAGACATTTTTTTATTATTTTATTTAAAGAAGAGTTGAAAGTGTTAAATTCAAAGTTTAATAACTAATGCATTTTTAATATAGGGTTATTAATAAGATAAAATGGAAGATAATTATTAATTATAAATATAAAAAAATTTCTCACATAATGATATTTTATTGTAATTTTTAGACATCAAATAATTAAATTTATTTAAGACACAATGATGATGCAATAATTACCTTATTAATGAAATATTAAAATAATTGATATTATAAATATTCAAATAAATTTAAATTGATAATTTTTCATAATTAAACTAATTTTATAGGTTAATATGACATGTCAATATTTATTAAATAATTTTTTTTAAAAAATACTGTATTATTAATTGATATAATTTTCCTAAAAATATATGGTTCTTCCAAAGTACTTATATAAGTTTAGATATATCAATAGTGAACCACTAGGGGTTCTCTTGGATTTTATAGTAAGTTTATTAACAATTTATTATAATAATAAAAGAATATGTGGTTAAAGTTAAACTATTTGACTAAGAGTTAATCTAAATGATAAGGATAATAAGTTGACCTAAACCTATCTAAAACTTATTGGTTTAGAGGTTTGGGAACCATACCCACCTTATCCATGACATAAATAATGTTTTATCCATTATAGACCAAATATGATAGTATAATAAAATAATATTTCAAGATTTTCCTAAAGTGTCCCTTACCTCTCTTATAAAAGGGTACTTCCCCTTCACTCAAAATCACACCCCCAAAGCCACTTGGTTAAGAAAACCCCTGTTGAAATATCCTCCCAACTACCTAAATTATACCTTGGGGACGTAATTTTATCAGAAATCCAACCTAAGGTGACCTTTTGATCAACTCAAAAGGAAACACCAGAAGAAGAGGTAATAATTTCACGACCTCTTTCAAAGTTATTTTCTTCATCAACTTCCTGTTTCATTGTTGTTTCCATAAACAAATAATAAATCAAGTACCTTATACACACTGTGATGTTATTATAAATATGGTAAAACCATTTTAATTATTTTTTGCATCCTATGAATGACAAAGTCATCATTTATCCGTATGTACGACTTACCGTCTCCACATCATGGTGTAGTTTATTATTCAACACATAATTATTTGGATGGGTATAATAATTTGTATAATTGATGTAAATACTAAATATAACATATTAATGATTCTGTATATATGATATAAAATATAATTACATATTATTTCAACATAAATACAATGATATTGTCACCCGTGCATACGTACGGATTACCATCTATACGAACATGATGAAATTCATTTCCCATCATGACCATTCAAGAATAATTTTCATTTAATGATTAAAAATTATGTTTAATAACTTAATATAAATCATTGTATGAATCAAATACATCCTATCCATAATAGTAATGGCTTATCTAACGAAGAATATAAAGAAAAATGAATGAATCAACACTCGAAACAATGATACTACTAAAATACTATTAACAACGCAATATTAGAAGATCATATACGATATCATATTAAGGAATTTGGTAGATTTATAATTTAATAACAATTATTTTATGTATTATAAAATAGTTTATAATACCCTCAATCAATGAAAAGTAAAAGGTATGGGTTAATTATACAATCTCCTCATTATCCGAGGTTGTTTATACGTGAGAATTTACTGGGAACTCTTTATCTTCCACCTCGATGTTTCATAAAAATGTATTTCAAAACATATTTACTATTTCCTAGAATATGTTTTAAAGTAATTTATACACTTTTTTGAATTTTTATAAATTTTTTATAAATTAATCTTTTGATCATTTTCCAAACAATGTGTAATATGACCTTTTCTACAAAATTAAGGAAATAATGTTTTTTAACTTATATCGCGAGTGCGGATATTTTCCACTATTATAACATCTTCAAAGCTTCCATTACAAGATTAAAAGAATATTTTCAAAATAAATGAATTCTTTTATAATTATGTGACTTTTACATGATTTCAAAATACCAATATATATTTTTCTAAAATAGTTTTTATTTTATCTATGTCAACATCCATTAAGGGATTTTATATTTTTTAATGTTGATTTATTATGATATAATTATCCATATTATATTGATTTTTTTGGGATATTATTGAATGTCGATGTTTTATTTTGATACCATTCATGGTTTATGGTTAACTAATTAACATTTTGTTTTCTATTTATAATATGAATGTTTATGTTATGTTTCAACCTTTTCATTTGAGGAATGCATTCGACTTAGTAAAGGATGACTGGAGCCTAATATAGCTCCTCTATGAATTGGTAGGTATCATGAGACAAACTAGTGTCTTGGCATATTTCCTTGTGAAAATATTATTTGTTGTCATGGAATGAGGCCTTGACTATGTGGTTATGATGTTCGGCATTACACATTCCATCATTATAATATTGTCTTCTGATATTACATGTGATTATTCAACTGGTAGAATATCCATGTGATTAAGTAAATGGAATTATTTGATTTTTCATTGCCATATTTTTCTAAATATTATGTTTAAAAGGTTTTTTTAGTCTAATACATTTTCTTAAATGTTTATGCTTATTTAAGAAAGTTTCTGCTACATTGTTATCCTAACTTAGAACCTGAGCTCACTCCTTTCTGTGTTTTATCTTTTCCATGATGCGAAGAAGTACATTATGAATGATCTATATGGATTGTCTAAGGTAGATGAATTTGTTAAAAGGAGATACAATTCGGTTGTTTTTCATTTCATTATGTAATGTAAAACTTAGTTATGTATCTAGTGATTCCAAGGCTACTAAAATGATCGGTATTTCGGGACATGATTCCTTGTATCATGCCAATGTTATGTAATAAAACACTGACTCTTGGGAACTGGGGTCGGGGCGTTACAACATAATTATAATATATCTATTTATTTTGGATACTTATGTCAATATGATTAGGTGGATGGAGATCATATGTGCATGGTAGGAGAAGAATAAAAAGAAATGAAATTTAGTGTAGATTTTACCACTCCAATTGGTGGTATTCCATTAGGATACCCCTTAAGGATCCCTAGAATGGTGTTTGGAAGAGACTAAAGAAATAATATGTGAGGGATAGGGTTTTTATGATAATTTTTTAGAAATTTGGAAACCTCCAATGATTAAAATTTGTGAGGAGAAGGGGTGGTATTTATTAGGGGAGGAGAGGGGTGTTTTTGAATATTATAATCATTTGTTTACTCTTATAGATCAAGACTACCAACAATGATGGATCTTGTGAAAATATGTAGTAAATGGTGCATGTGAGTTAGAAAAAAATGGTTATTAAAACACCCATGACTCAAAAATTCATGTATTTAGATTATAATGTTAAATATCATATTTTTTCATATTTAAATTTTCTTATAACATTCAACTATTTTGGAAAAAACAATAAAATAACCCTAATATTGTTTCAGTTTATAAATTCAAAAAATGAAAAAAATTTATGAAAATAATATTCTAAATCTTAAAAATTTCATTTTTAAATAAAATACTCATTAATTTGGAAAATAAAAATTTTAATACTGTGATAATTTTTTTTACCCTTTGGAAAAATAATTATGGCCTCATAATATTATATTATTATTATTATAGAACATAATATAAATATAAAACCATTTTTATGAAAATAAAATTCCATTATATATTTATATTTGTTAGAAAAATGAAAATAAAAATTTTTGTTTTATAATAAAAATAAACACATAATTTAGCTTTTAAAATATTTTTTTCATTATATGATGAGATAAATATTTCATATTATCATTTTATAAGATAACTAAATATTATTTTACAATTCCATTAGTGTGGATACTTTTTTAATGGTCGGGTATTTATCTTAACAGTTGGATTATAATTCTAATTTTCTAATTACTATTCCAATTGTCATATTTGTAATGTTCAAATAGGTTCCCAAATTTCTAAAAGTACCACAATTTTCATTAATTTTTAATTCACATATATTTTCACTCAATGTTATATTATATATATATATATATGTATTTATATACATCATTTTTCAATGTTCTCATTGAAAACTAATATTCTGATTTACTTCCTCAGTGTTTTTCGTGAGCATGATTGTTGTGGGGGATCAACAATATCCAAATTTTGCAATTATTGTTATCTTATTTTCTATTTTTAATCCCATTGTAATATTTTCAATTATTATGGAAATATTTACTATCTAAATGTAACATTAAAATTAATATAATAAAATATAGTTTGTTTTTTCATGTGGTGTGTCTGAATTATATAATATTATATCCCAAAATATGACAAAATTTCATATAGTGGCAGAACAGCAAAAAGTTGAGAGATGATGTCAAGATACCATTAAATTAAAGTAAGACACAAGTAAATCTCATACCAAAGGGCTGAAAGGTTTAAAAGTCTTGGTAAACCAGATATAAACATTAGAAAAGAATACTCGAATTAATTTTTTTATTTTTATTTTGAGGATAATAACTTTATTCCATCTAGTGTATCCTTGTATATCTTTCATAGTATACCTCTTGGGTTCACGAGGAAAATAAAAATTATAATGGTGACATCAAATGATCAATACAGGTAAAGTACAAAAAAAGTAATAATGAATCAATCATAATAATCAAATGGAAATATAAATGAATAGAAACACATTACCTATAGTCAGTAACTGAAAAGGAAGTGAGTAAATAATATAGAAAGGTTAGTAATAAAAAAACATTATATTAAGACAAATTTATATGGAAAAATAAATATTTAAAGGTAATAAACTGAAGACGCATTCCATTTAATCAGTAAACTAAGAATGAAATTCATCCATGTATTTTATCATATAAAAACCACTTGGATAATAACAATAAAAAATAAAATGTACATGAAGTAAATGTTAATTATTGGACTTCTTGTCTAAGGAACATGAAATCATATAATCTCAAGATCTATCCTTCTAATATTCTAAAACAAAGGGTAGAAACCCATATATTATTCTTGTAAATAAACTCAAAGTGTTTTTCACCAACTACTTTATTATTATGAGACAACAAATTATCGAGGGGCTTTCATTAATTAGTCCCCGTACTCTAGGGAATTCCTTGAAGAGTCCCAAACCCATTTCTTTCATTTTCTAATAATTCCTTATATCTAATAAACAATATGCCTTATCAAATATCCATATTGAATGAAAGATATAGATTTATCAATATTTCCCCAAATAATACAATAATTTTTTTTATCTAAACACCATTTTAAATAAGGTATATGGTTTTGAAAATAATCATATCCATGAAAATTTATATGGATATTTAAGGGAAAATAAATTAAAATTGATCATATGATATTGAATATTTCAAAGGGACTCAAATAAATGAATGAAGTGAATTACCATACTATCCTTCTACAAATCAATCATAGACCATATAATGAATTAAAAAGGATGTCATTAATAAAACATACCCAATGTGAAGTAAATTAAAGGATTTTTATCAGTAATGAATGAAAGTATAATAAAAAAATTCATTTTTTATGGTGAAAGGTTATAAAAATTATTAAAACGATAAGAAGAATCCTATGAAAAATCTGGTAAATTTGAATAAGGGTAAAAATGTATTTAAAAAATAATTTTTTAAAGGATAATTTTTTTTGAAAACTTTTTTATAAAATAGGGTTTTTAGAAAAAAATAGTTTCTCTGTATAAAGCGAGAAATGAGGTTGGGTATTCTAAAAAGTATTTCAAAAAACATTGATTAATAAAAAGTGAAAAAATGGTACTAACACCTGAAAAGGGTCATTAATAACAAGATTATAAGAAAATTAAAGGGTATATTGAAAAAAATTTCTTATAATTTCCTCGAATACAAATGGAAGATCATTTAAATTATTTCTAAGGAATATAATCATTAAACGTTCCAATGTTTCCCATACAACATAAAATAATTTTAAATCAAAAGGCTTATTAAGGAATAAAATAAAATAAATGTTTTAAATTCCCTGAATATAAAAGGATTAATGACATAATATATCCAAAGGGGAATTAGATATTCCACACACAAAATTAAGTGGTAAATATGGTATTTATCACATAGGTTTAAAAAGATAGATAGAAATTCCTTACCTTATGTACGAATTGTCTTGTGTTCCTTTGCATTCATGAATAACAGGATTATATTAATTAAATACTTTCTATAAATCCTTTTTCATTTTAATCATAATTTTTTTTCAACTTATTACAATGTTGTGTACAACTACTTAATCAATTATGTTTACATCGGGTTTTCTGACCCAATTAGTTTTATGTGTCCAAAACAACTTTTTTGTGTCAACTATGGTCAAAGATGTCATTATAAAACATATCTAGAATAATAATAATGAACTAAATTTTATTTTATTACATAAATTATATTTTTAAAATAATTTATTAAATTGGGTAATGAAAAATGAACCAATGGTACAATCATGGAGACGATATGCCATATGTACGCATGAGTAATGTTCCCATTTTGAAATTATCACTATGTAATGAAGGTAAGTAAAACTATATAATTCCATAATTATCATTATATCATTAATAAAAATTTATTTAATCATATATATAATTCTTGTGATGTAATGGGAGTCACATCGTGTTGAGAAGGAGATATTCCACACTTCCATGAACGACTTTAGCACTTTTTGAGTGTATGAATGAGTGATAAATAAAATGATATATATTATACTTCCCGGAAGGTCATCATTTAATTAATATAATATATATGTTTTTTATTACACTTATATTTAATTAAAACCATTCTTTATATATTCCACACATCGTGTGATTCCATCAGATTGCATAAAAGAGGAAATAATCCACACTATCATAAATGATGTTATCATATTCACAATAAAATGGAAAGAGTAATAGTATATATTATGAAGTAATTAAATAGGTATAAGGAGGGTTGTGGTGGGAATAAATGGAATAAAACTAAAGATCACGTGAAATGATGTTTCCCCTTTTTGGTTAACTTCTTTTTTTGCACTAAAAGGATTATTTGGATGATTTTATGCCTAAGGGGAGGATTATAGGATTAGAAGAGGGATTTTTTGGATCTATTTGGGTAAATATTGGCCATGCCAAAGTATCTTGAGTTGCGTGATGATGTTGGAGGATAGGAGGCCTTTTTATAGTGGAGTTTTGGGACTCTAGAAAATTTTGGAAATGCGAACCCCACCCTTGTTTTTCTCTTCTAATGTGGATAAAATATTATAATGTGGTATATATAAGGGAGTATATGGTATAAATATCACCATAAAATGGATTTTGGACAAGTTTATCGGCCATTTTGGCCCTTAGGTTTAAGGGTTAGTCCCTTGTTATTCTTAATTTCACCTTAATTGTTGTAATTAATTTTAATTACCTTCATTAATATTTTTTCATAAAAAACTAAGCTATCCCTATTATAAATTATAAATTATAAATTAATCTGATTCAAATTTTGGAATCTATTTTATAAATTCAAATAACATTAGTGAAATAAATAAATTTAAATTTAATCCCACAGATGGGATGAGAATGTGGGGTTTTAAAGTAAAAACATTTAAATATTTGATATTTTTTTCTTTTAAATTTCTATGAAAAATTGATTATAATGACATAAATTATATTTTATTATAAATAATTTGCTAATAAAACATTAAAATCAAATTAAAATATAATATTCACTTATAAATAAATTTGATGAAAACCCAGTTTTAAATTCAAATTCAATATTTTTTTATTAATTAAAAATTGATACATCATAGAAAAATACTAAAAATTGTACCTAACCTAAATTTTATGTTTATATTTAAAATATAGAGTTTATCTTGACATATAATATTATTTAAATTTATAAAAAAATATTATTATAATAACTCCTCCAAAAAAAGGTGGTGAAAATGAATTAATAAAAATATTGTATTTTATGTGTAAAATTTGAGTTTTTATCTTATATCTATAGAATATATTGTATGAATACCAAAAAAATATATTTAAAAAATAATAAATATTTCACTAATATACCTCACTAATTTGAAATGATTAAAATTATTAGGCCAAGAGATCTTTCTGATCATAAAAATAGTTTTCTATATAACCATTTCCTTTATATTAAATTGGCTATTATATTGATTTCTAATTAATAAGTAACCAATGAATTCATTTCATTTTTTTGCAAACCCTATATTTTCAAATTTTAGTTAATCTAATATTTTTTTCATTATACACTAACCCTATTTCACATTTATTCCAATATATAAAATAATTTGATTTTTGAAATAGTAAAAATATTCTAAATTATTAGGATATTATATTCCCTTATATGATGGATGTTTCATTCCATACATGCTATCGAATAAAATGTTTATATTTTTGATTTTTGGGGAGTTAAATTATCCCCAACCTAATTAAATTGCATCATTCAATTTTAAACTTGGCCTTGGGAATAGATTTTTTGATATTTCCCTTGATGAAATCCCACATCGTGATAAGGTTTCGTAAGAAATACTCTAGAGAAGAGAGAATAGATCATAATAAAGGTCTCATGGAATATCATATAACCAAGTATCTATGTTGGTGAACATTATTGAAAAGTATAGATACATACTTTTAGGAAAAGCATAAATATTAATAGGGAGTGATTGAGGTCATCAATCCAAAACAAGTGAATAATCAATTGAAAGTTGAGGGCCTCAAATCCATGAATATGAAATGATTTAGTAGGCCATCGGTTCAAAAAAATTAATGTATCAGAATGAAATAGTTTTATGTCACTTTATTAGTTTTGAATAATTATTTGAATGCCTACGAAAATAAGAAAATACACATACTTAACATGTTTCTATAAACAAAATTTTAGCGTTTTTTTTGTTATTTTATCAATTTATAATTCATTAATTGTATCATGAAATGGATTTAAAAATTTATCTTTTTTGACTGAAGCACTAAAATTAGAATTCAACAGATCGTATGGCCCATAAAAGAGTAATAAGTATAACTATTTTTCTCTAAATATTCTCCATATTCAATATGGTTAATATTTTAATAACTAAAACTAACAAGTTACCCTAATGGTTCATCATTAATATTTATTAATCATATAATTTAACTAAAATAAATAAATTTTAACCATGAATTTACATAGGTCAGTGATTTCCGTGAAACCTGTATCATACTTACGTATTGGGTTGAAGACCCTTGGCCTTGATGGAAATGATTATTTTTCACCTGGGATAAAGGATGTCATTATTTAAAACCATATTAATATAATTTAAAAAATAAATATGATTAACATTCTTGAAATAATGTTAATCACTAAATATCCACTTAATTATGTTTTTCAATACAACATCAATACATAAATACTTCATCCACTTATTTCCATATATATCTATCCTTATAAAATATTTTATCCTCTAAAAGAGGTAATTTATTTGGGTAATGTACAGGTTCCCCAAATTTGTAACAATGAACTATAAACAATTTCTTAGGATTAGTTTCATTTCCTTCCATCACACTATTAATTTTTCCTCAGCAATTCATTTCATTATGTCCTTTTTTCCAATACATAAATAATTTCCTCATTCCCTTAAGACACTTTACTTTGCATCTCCTTTCACAATCCTTTCTTGATGGAAATTGAGTATTCTTCTCTCCAAGGCCTCCACCACATGATATCAAAGAAAAATCCATCATTATTTTATTTAGTGAGTTCATGAAGTGGTTAAGTTATATGTTGTTAATCAAATTTTGGAAAAAATGATTAGGCATAGACATTATATAATTAACCCCTTTTAACGCCTCATTTGGATTCTAATTGTCAGCAAATTTTTCTTTGCGTTCAATTTTAACTTGAATAATTTAGGTTCCAGCCATTGAATAAAACCAGAAATCATAGTGTGGATAAAAATAAACAATGTGAGAAAATAATATTATAATTTTTAGGATATCTAAATACATAAAATATACTTTAAATCACAAAAACATTATGTTTGACCTAGTTCATTCATTTATCTATTCAAATACTTCATAATTGTTTGTAGTAAAATATGAATTATCCAACGCGTATCCATTCAGAGTTTCAAACTAGATGGGCAGTAAGTAACATTGTCATGTACCAGATTATACCGAATTGCGCTTGACCGACCTTGTCAGAGTTTTTAACCCTAGGTATAACTGTACAAGAACCATGTCCACTTGAATTTTCCAGATAGGGATTTAATGTTAGGAATATCCACATAATCGTCACTTTACCAAAATTATAGGGTGTTCCTGTATAATTATCCTCAAATTCTACCTTAGTGTTATTTTATTTAATCTATGTTTTCTGAAATATAGTTTTCATGTTTGCTACTAAATTTTATTTGATACCCACTATAGTGACCTGACTCGAAAAATACAAGATATGAGTTCAGGATACCTTTACATTATTCAATGATACAATTAAATCACATCCCAAAGTACCTAAGTGTTTAGTAGTATTTTTGGAAAAAATACTTACATGGGAAAAGAAAAATATAATTACAACATATTTTTTTTTATTTTTAGGACAATAAATTTATTCCAAATAGCATATACGTTCATATCATTCATAGTACACTTGTTGGATTCATAAGAAAAAACATAACAATAGTGAGGTTAAATGATCAGTAAGGTTAATGTACAATGAAATAAATAATTAACCAAAATGAATCATCAAATGTCAAGGTAAATAAATGGAAAAACATTCCATGTAGTCAATAACTGAAAAGGAAGTGAGTAAATAATATTTAGAGGTTATAAAATGAAAACACATACCATAAAAATAACTATATTAGGGGAAATATATTTCTAAAGGTAAGAAAATGAAGTTGTATTCCATTTAATAAATAAAATGATAATGAAATTCATCCATATATTTTATCATATTAAAAAAAGTTTGATAATAACAATTATAACAGAAATGTCTATGAAGTAAATTTTTAATTATTGGACATTGTGTCTAAGGAACATGAAATACTCTACTGTCAAGGTCTATCATCTAGACAGTTTTAGTCTATGGGTGGAAACCCATCCATTCTACTTGGAAACAAACATGAAGGACTTTTCACTAAATTATTTTTTCTCATGACACTACCGATTCATTGAGGTTATTACATTAACTGGTCTACAGCCCATATGTATTTACATAAATGGTACCCAACCTGTATCTTTTGTATCTTAAGAATTCTCCATTTTCATGAACCATCCCCCAAAGCCCACGTCGTGACTACCCCAAGCCCACCATCCACTGGCCAGGGGCTGGCGACTAGTGCCGAATATGTATATCCCAAAAAGGAGACGCATATTCCTTTAAACGTGTACACATGAACAAATCTCAAACCAGGGAAATTTAACACAAAGTAAACAACAACTATATTTGAGAGAACTACTAAGAGTACAATACAACATAATGTACAAAGGGACAAGGATTCATGCCCAAAACCAAAAAGGAATGTACAACTTCCATCATCGATCTGCATGAGACCCTAACTAAAGGGTAGGTGAAGGGTATCTTCCTGTAGCCGTATAATTACACCAATCCATCCTATCTAACTGAGCACCACATAATCTTAGACCACCAAGGCCTCCATCAAAGCATCGATCACTAACACGTGGCATGACATGTGCAACAAAAGATAGTACAAATGTGAGTAACATAATACTTAGTAGGTACCTCAAACCAAAATGGAATGAATGAAAATAAATACCACATAACAATACCAGAACACAAAGAAATCTCACAACAGGTATTACTCAAAGAATAGAAATTACGATTCACAGTCATAATAATGAATAATATTGTACTAGTGATGGGATCATCCTTGACGAGTCCCCGAGGATCATTCAACTATTGTACCACTGATTTACATTCCACTACATGACCACTGAGGTTCTCTCGACAGCTACTGGGGACCGCTCAATAGCTAGACCACTGAGGTCTACGTCGCTACTGGACCATAGATGTTTTCTGAGCTACTAGACCACTGAAGTCTGCTAGACTGATGGACCACTGAGGTCCACATGTCTGATGGACCACTGAGGTCTGCCCATTTACTAGACCACTGAGTTCCAATGAGCCACTAGACCACTGATATCATCTCGGTTACTGAACCACTGAGGTCCCACTCATCATATATTTTGTGACATAGCCAACCATAAGATTCCATATCTGTAGTGACCTTGAATCTGGGAAATTCTACTCCTCAAGCCATTGGTCATACCTCAACTTTAACAAATCCTCACATAGAGTATTACCAAAGGATAGTCTCAAATAAAGGGTCCCAACACCATATAAAATGCATCAATCAAATTCCTGGTCTGAATGATATTGGAATTTTACAAAATAGGGGTCGGTTGTGTCTGTTCCTAGTCTCACATGGTCAGACCGACCCGACCAACCTAGCCCTGGGTTCCTACATGAACTGACCCATTTTGGACAACCCGACCTGACCCTATATGGTTTGGGAAGGTCTGGTCTGGTCTGGACCAGTGAATATGCCGATTGTTCCTTGCTGGACAAGGCCCGGTTGAGACGTGTGTCTATCCCACCAGGTTTCCGATCAACTTGGTCCAATAACACTAACCTGGTTAGACTTAGTCAGAATGTTTTTGACCTTCCAGGCTACCTAGTGGCCCAATTTTCTATCTGGACCATCTTCCAATGGTGGATAGGTTCTCCCCCATCTCAGCCCACCCAACGGCCTGGATCGCTCCACTAGCCTATCAAGATGTCGGGTTCGGCCTGCTGCTCCTACCCCGCCTATTGGGAAAGCCGGTCCTATCCACATTGTATATGGTGGGAATTGCATACCTACTCAACTGTTAATGTTCAACAGATCATTACCCCCTCCACCACAATATTAGGTTACAACCTTCTATGCTACATGGCTGTCTAGATCCTCCGCACACAATTTTTTGACCGCATTCCACCCCGGGAGACACAGTACTATCCCGCGTCACCCCCATTACTTTGTGGCCCTCCCTAGAAAGAACCCTCATCTCCACCCATGGCCACAACATAGTTGGTCATTTCCACTGCCAACCATCATGCTGGAGACCTCCACTACTGGTTGACCACACCGCCGCATGCTGCCTCCAGGGCCTCCCATTCTGTAGGTCTCCTCTGTCTGTGTGTTGGTTCGATTTCCATTTCAAAAGAACTGACATGATCATCAGGTTGTGGCCTTTATCTCTATGGCCTCAAGATTACCCTTCCATCCCTTTGGGGGATAGATCATACATGTTACCTCCTGAAAAATCATGACGCGACCTCATGGGTCCATCGACGATGAACAATAAGAGATGGGGTCACAAAGAATACCAAATGTGAAATGCATGAATTTTTTTAATTTTCGACTGAGTTTTTTCTTTTTAGTGGGATAAAAATCAAAATTTAAACACTCTGATTTTTAATCCTCAACCTCAAAATACAATATTTAATCCCAATCCCACAACAAAAAATCATCCACAGATCAACTAGTTTGTGAGTTGATCCACATTCTACTTTTATAAGGGAAGAATAAAGGATACAATAATCACATAGATTTATACCCCTGCCTAGGAATGGTGATTGCATGAGGTTGATCTTTTACAATCGTCCATCAATTTTTGGTCCTAATTCGTCTCTCCAAGAGTGTCTTCGCTGTCTTCTGATTCATCGAATTTCTATATTGGAGTGGTTTTCTTCATTATTCATTAGAGCAATTCAAGGGTTGTTTATCAATGCTAAATTTACTATTTAATTAAATAAGTAAGATTCATGTATGTAGCAGCATCACCATATTGATTCATTAATGAGGTTCATTAATAGGATTCAATTTCGCCTCAGCACTACACCCCAATGCTGAAAATTCATTGCGTAACAAATAAGTAAATATAATAAAATAATTTTTTAAGTTATTATAATTTTCATTAAAAAATTATAAAAACTATATTTTTAATTCGACCCATATCGGTCAATGTTAGAACATTCCTAGGAGAATCACAATGCTCTGAGTTCAATAGTGCCCTAATATTTTTGATATGGGCACCAATTTGAATGCTAGAAAATCCCTCTCGCATGTTTATTTAATAAACATTAGAAAAATAGTTCAAAAATAAATTCTGGATAGTCCAGGCCTCCGAATCCTGTGAAATCTTAGAGCCTGGTTTCCCATTTAATATTAAAAAAATTTACATCAAATTCAAGATCATTATATTACCACCAACTTTTGGGATTTACATCATCATAATTCAAAACAAGGGCTAATCAAACAAATGGTGGTATTGAGAACGAATATGAGCCTCCCACTCACACATGCTCTCCTGGATATTTCCTTACTACCAACAATCACACACCATAGGAATCATCCATCCATGAAGGATCCTCTCTTTTCAATCCTCTATCTCCATTGGATACTCCGCAAATGTCTCGATGTCATCAATATCTAGTTCACCATGGTCGATGACATGGGAACGCGTCGTGCATGCTCCCAAACTACGACGATAGAGCCAAGAGATATGCCACATCTCCCACTCTACGCAGTATCCGAAAAGGTCTAATTAACCATAGAGATAACTTGCAGCCCCAGAAAAATACTACGTCACTCATCGAGGAGAGACCATAAGGAATATATGGTCCCCCTCCTCGATATCCAAGGGTATCCATCACCTATCAGTATAGGACATATTTATAATTTGTTTAGTATTCATCCACACTCATATGACCTCCCCTTCTCAGTGGTATCATGTACCGTCTCGAGACCCATGAGTGTTGACCCCCCTACACCTATCTAGCATAATTGTGACATACATGGTCTTCTGTATGATGCCTTGAACGGTGCCATACCGATGGTGGAGTGGTATTTTTTGTTGTATGAAAACTCCACCATTGGTAGGTGGTATTCCCAACTAGGAAGAAAATCCAGAATGCATGCATGAAGCATGTCCTAAAGGGTCTATATGGTCCTTTCCATCAGACCATCTGTCTGTGAGTGAAAGGATATTCTCAATCATAGTTGAGTCCCAAAATCCTCCTATAATCCCTTCCACAACTAGGATGAAAATCATGCCTCATGATTTCAGACTATCATATATGGGACTCCATGGTGTCTAACGATATCCTATATGTAGAGGTGTCCCAAGCTCTCTACTAAGATCTGCTCTCAAATGGGTAGGAAGTGGGCTGACATGGTGAGTCAGTCTATGATCACCCAGATAGTATCATTCCCACTGGATGTATCTGGTAAGCTCATCACTAAGTCCATCGATATTCCTTCCCACTTCATCACCGGTACATCAAGTGGTTTTGTTAAACCTATTAGAACCCGGTTCTCAACCCTCATTTTCTAACAAGTGAGGCATCTCAAGGAAACATTTCCACTTATTTATTTATCCCCAACCACCAGTAATGACATCAGAGGTCTTGGTACATCTTCTTCACACCTAGATCTTCCATTAAAGTGGATTTATGGAACTCCCTCAACACCTCCTCCCACAATGCCACCATTACTATGTTGCATCCTTTGAAAAGCATGATGTTCTCTCCACTTTTTGAATATCCATCAGAGGCATGCACTGTGGACATCTGGGAACATCTAGTTTTGCAGCTGGAATCTCTAAGTTGTGTATCTTTGAATCGCTGTAAGAGTTGAGCGGAAACTACCATCATCTAAGGAAAAGATATCTCTACTCTTTCTACAAATGATATCTGATGTGAGGCCAATTTTCGTGAGTCCTTATTCAGTAGTAGTGAAATCGATCTCCTACTGAGAGCTTCTTCCGCCACGTTCCCCTTCCAGGAGTATAGAATATCTAGAAGTCATAGTCCTGAAGGAACTCTAGCCAACGTCACTATCCAAGATTCATATCCTTATGAGAAAAGTTATACATGTTACTCTTTTGGTCATAGTAGACAATGAATCGTTCACCCAAAAGGTAGTTTATCGACATCTTTAGTGTGAAGACTACTGCTTCCAACTCAAGGTTATGAGTTTCATATTTCTTCTCACACCGTCTCAATTATCATTATCCATAAGTGTTCTCTACATGTACCTACATTAGGACACAACCAATTCTGGTTCTTGATGCATCACAGAAAACCGTGTAGTTGGTGCCCTCCTCTAGAATAATCAAGATAGGAGCACTCATCAACCTCTACCTCAGCTTCTAAATGCTCTTCTGGCATCTTTTTGACAATATGAGGGGTTTTACATTATTTTTTCAACACCATCATGGGTGTTGTCACTCTGGAGAAGTTAGGTATAAACCTCTGATAGTACCCATCCCACCCAAGGAAACATTTCGCCATAGTAATGCTCTTCGGTGGCTCCAAAGAAATAACTTCCTCGATCTTTGATGGATCCACCATAACTCTTGACTTTGAGATGACATGTTCCATGGAATTTATATTTCATTTTAGGAACTCACACTTTGATAAATTTCTGTAAAGTCGGTGATCTTGAGGAGTGTATAGAACCATCCTCAGGTGTATCATGTGTTCCTCCTCAGATGCTGAATACACTAAGATATCATCAATGAAGACCACTACAAACTAGTATATATATGGCTAGAATATCCTATTCATGATTCCCATGAACACTTCTAGGAAATTTATCATTGAAAAAAAACCACCATGTACTCTTATTGGCCGCAGCGACATCTGAAATCCATCATTGAGATGTCCTCATATCGTACTCAAAGATGGTGATAGCCTGATATGAGGTCTATCATCGAGAACTATCTTGCTCTCTTTAGCTGATCTGAGAGGTCATCAATATTTTTTATAGGTTATTTTTTCTTCATGGTCACCACCACACATAACCTCAAGCATTCATATTTCTTCTTTGGAAACAACACTGGGTATACCCATGGTGAAACACTGGGCCTTACGAACCTCTTCCTCTAAAATAACTCCAACTATATTCTCATCTCCCTATGCTCTATGAGAGCCATTATATTTGATGGTGTAGATTTAGGTGATGTCTCGAGGTACAAATCAATGTATAATTATACCTCTCTATGAGGAGGTAGTCCTAGAACATCCTATATAATGACGTCCTCGTACTCATCCACCACTATAGGAAACTGTAGAATCATCTCATCCACTACACTGAGGGACATTCTAACCAACTAATGAGTGATAAATTTTTCCCTCCTATGTGTGAGTCCATCCCATGCTGAAAGAGATCCTTTCTCTTTGGTGAAGGAAAATCTGGTCCCATATTCACAGACACACTGCACTATATGCCTAAAACTGTTGATATGATCATGAATGAAGGATAGCCTGTCCATACCCAGAATGACATTATAAGGCGTCAACACCACAACAAGGAGATCCTAGATTAATCTCTCACCTCCACGAGTAAGATCACACTTTTAGAACTAGTGAGTGATTGCTGAATCACCTTTCATATGAGTCTCTATTCGTAAGGATCGGCTAGATCAAAATCTTAGAGCTCTGAACAAGGTTTGTGGAAAGGAAGGAGTGACTTGAACCTGTGTCTATAAGAACTAATGCTAAAGTGGAGAAGACATAAATAGTACATTGTATCGTCTCTGGGATGTCAGGACCCAAAGATTTTATGACATGAAGCTGAGGCCACCTTGGTCCACCTACACCTCGAGTCCATGGAAGGCAAACTAGCAGTGGTTGTGGTAGTACCTCATACCTATTACACCTCCTTCCACTCATCCTGATCCTCTACCATGTCTTCCAATGAGAGGACTACCCAGTTCCTATCTATTCTGATGCCTCAGAGGTCTCTCGGCTGTTTGTCAGTCCTCTGTGTGGCATGACAGGCAATCCTGATCCATATACCCTTTCCTACCACATGCATAGCATACTCTCCTCTTCTGTTGACTCACTCTACCTAGGGAGCCTCGTACCTCTAAACCTAAGTATTGGGGTCATCCTCAAAAATTTTAGGCTCATTTGGGCCTCCATGTCATTTTGTTGGCTATCCACCATGGATGACTCGGCCACCTGTCACCTGGTGGTAGATCTTACTATTGGTTCCCACTCTGTGGGTAATATTTCCACTAGTAGAGCTCTCTCCCTCACCCCAACCTGTGTAGGGATGCTTATTGAAATCCTTGATTCCCTGATCTCCCATTAGAGTCCATTCTCAAATGTTTGGGCCCTGATGAAATGGTCTCGTGCCATATCTGTAGTCTAACAAGAGAGGTCTATGAACCTAATAGAGTACTCAACCACTATTAGGCTACCCTACTATAGGTGAAGCATCTCCTATAGGAACATTGAGTGCAAAGTAATAGGAAAGAACTCCTCCCTAAAAAGATTATCAAAATCAGACAAGGTGAGGGTGACCTCCTTGTGCATCTAAATCATCAAATTCAACCCCCTCCCTTCCAAGACCTATAGAAGGCTCGCGGCTAGAACTACCATCTGGTCATGTAGCATCCTCACTATGTGGGAAACTCACATCACTACCTCCAACCAATACTCAGAGACCTCAGGATTTGTCTCTCCATTGAACCTGGGAGGTCTCTTCCTTTGGAAATTGTGTAATAAAATGAGCCTATTTTCATCCTATACTAGTAGAACATTTACTAAATACTGACCAATGTCCGATGGTATCGCTGGGACACCATCAGAAGGTACCATATTGGGAATCAGTCCATGTACCAAAGCCTCATCACTATGTAGACCATCCTTGTTGTCACTCACTGGAATCCTGGATGGATTTTTACATTAAGGCATCCTAAAAGAGATCAATATGAATCGTTATTAATAGATTATACCATGTGAATAGACTCTAACATAGAAATTTCATGATAAAACATTCATATATGCATGAAACTAGTGTTTTTATATACCGAGTTGAAAAAGAATAATTCAGGGTACTGGTGTATGGATACGTCAGCTGGTAAACCAACACTAGACTCTCTGGAATTAAATCTTAACTCAGGACACAAAAATCAGTTTCCCCCCACAAAAATTTAAACTCTAATTTATTCTACTAAAACCTACCTCCTCTAATACCACTTTGGCACAACCCATCCCCCAAGGTCCACACTGTGACTACCCCAATCCCACCTTCCAATGTCTAGGGACTGAAGACTAGTGACAAATATGAATATCCAAAAAAGGGAAGGGGTTTTCCTTTAAACCTGTACACATGCAAAAAGCTCAAACTGTGGAAAGTAAACATAAAGTAAACAAAAATTGTCACTAAGACAAATATTGAGAGTACAGTTTGACTGAAAGTACAAAGGGGCCATAATACAAGCTAAAAACACAAAGGAATGTAAAATTTCCATGGTCCATCCACTTGAGATCACACATTAAATGTAGCTTCTTATATCAATAGAATTATGCCTGTCTGTCATGTCTCACTGAGCACCACTTGGTCCCCAACCACCAAGGTATTCGTTGAAGCATTGGTCACCTGCATGACACATGACGTGTGTGGGCGAAGCCTGTGCAGGGGTGAGAAAAAAAGCTCATTAGGTACCCTAAACCTCAAAGGAAACACAAAAAAAGAGGATAAAAAGCAGGAAAAAAATGAAAATACAACTCACACAAGGTATGAATCAAATTATTGAAATTAATATATCCATTCGCAAATCTAATCCATCCTATACTACTGACAGGATCATCCTTGATGAGTCACTGTGGTTTGTTCAGCTACTGGACCACTATAGTTTTCACTACTACTAGACCACGGAGGTTCACTCGGCTACTTAACCAATGATGTCCTCTTGGATACTAGACCACTAAGGTTTGATCTGCTACTGGACCATTGGGGTCTAGTGAGCTACTCGACCACATAGGTCTGCTCGGCTGCTGGACCACAGAGGTCCACTACTCTAATGGATAACTGAGGTCCCCTACTCTTAGGGACCACTAAGGTTCTTTAATCTACTGGACTACTGAGGTCTTCTCAATTACTGGACCAATGAGGTACCGCACGTCATATCCTTCTGTCACAGCCAGCCGTAGGATTCCCGTTCTTAAGTGTACTTGAGTCTAAACGATTATACTCCTCATGCAATCAGTCATTTCTCAACTAAAATGAATTATCACATAGATTATACCCAAAGGACCATATTTTATTCTGGGTCCCAATGTTGTACATGGTGCGCCAATCAGACACCCTGTCTGAAAGATAATAGTGTTTTAGTGAACAGGTGTCAGATGTGTCCATGCCCGATCTGACTTGTTCGGACCGTCTTGACCAACCCGGCCAGAGGGGGGAGGTGTCCCAAATGACCTGAACTAGTTTGTCCAACCTGACCCAACCCGGTTCGACCATGGGTCCAGCCCGCCGGGTAGCCCAGTGACCTAGTTAAATTCCTCCGGTTCAGTCCGACTCAATGCTATCAGTTTTGACCATTCATGCCACACAATGAGCCAGTTTTCCATTTTTCCCAACCCACAATGGAGGGCCAATTCTCATCGAGCCTTTTCTGCTCAACAGACTGGTTTGATCCACTATCCCAACTTAGTGTTGGGTCTAGGCTGTTGTTCTAGCCCGACCAACTAGGCGGGGTGATCCGATCCACCCGGGACACAGAAGGCACTGTGTCCCTCCTCCACCGATGTGGAATCCAGACATGGCCTCTGATTCCATGATGATTGCATAGGGTTGGTTGGGTCCTCCACACATGGTTCTTTGACCGAGTTCCACCACCTAGAAATTTGAATCTATGCCGAGTCTCCCCTGCTCCACCGGGGACCGCCTTTGATGTAGCCATTATTTCCACCTGTGGCTTCGCTACCAGGGGTCCCTATCACTTCCAGCCATAAAGACAGTGCCCTCGACTAGTGGGTGTCCATGCTTCTTTGCATCACCTCCGGTATCCCTCCTTCCTTGGGTCTCCTATGTCAGTGTGGTGGTCTAATTTCAGTTATGAGGCACTGTTGTGATCCTTGTGTCCCCGAATTTATCATTATGGACTCAAGAATAACTTTCCATCACTCCGGGGGTCTGTTCATGCATAGAACCTCTGGTAAAATCATGATTTGACCTTTTGGGTCCATTAGTGAAGAAAAATAGGAGAGAGAGAGGATCAAAAAGAATAACCAATGAACAATCTAGGCCATTGTTCATTTTTTCTATGAGGTATTCCTATCAGTGGGTCACAAAGAAAAATTTAATCACTATGATTTTTAATCCCCATCATCAACTCGCAATATTTATCCCAATCCCGCAAGAAGTAATAATATATGGATCCACTATTTAGTGAGTTGGTCCACATTCTTTGTTTAGAAGGGAAGAACAGGAGAAACAATTATCACACAGATTTGAACCCCAACCTGGGAAATTGGATTGCTTGAGGATGATCATTTATCATCATCCGTCAATCTCTGATCCTGAGTATATGCTGCAAGGGTGTTGTATCCATCGTATGATTTTTCAGTTTTCATCATTGGGTAGGTTTATTTTGTTTCTCGTTAGAGGAATTTCAAGGTTTTTCATCAACCCTGAATTCTATGTTTAATTAAAGAAGGTAAATACATTCATGTTGTAACATCACCAAGCGGATTCATTAATGAGGTTCATTAAAGGGATTCAGCGTCACCTCTTCACTACACCACAATACCGATGAGTCACTGCGTAATGAAGTAGTGAATATAGTAAAATAAAATTTTAATTTATTTTATTTTTCTTCCAAAAATCCCAAAAATAAACTTTTTTCAGTCGACCCGTACTGGTCAATGTTAGCCTCTTCCTAGGCGAATCTTGATGGTCTGAGATCAATAGTGCTCTCATATTTGTGACTCGACCATGGTTTTTAATGTTAGAAAAACCTTCATGAAAATTTATTTAATAGAATATATTGAATTAGTTTGAAGATAAATTCCGACCACTCCAAGCCTCGAAATCATGTGCCATGTCAGAGCCTAGTATCCCATTTAATTTTGAAAACAATTACATGGAATTCTAGTACATTAGACTCATATTGTATAAAAAATATGCTAGATAAAATATCAATATTGAATAATGGATAATGATTTATCAAAATTTCACAAAATAATGAAATAACATTAAAATTATTCACCAAATGATATATGGAATACTTCTTAGAACATAATCATATCCCTGAAAAATTATATGAACATTTAGAAGAATTTCAATGTCAAATGATCATCATAAATTGAATATTTCATTGGGATAAAAGAAATCATGTAAGTGAATTTCAATAATACCCTTGAAAAAATGAATCATAAACCATCCATTGGAATAATAATCATGGTATCAATAAAAAATGTCCCAAGTGGAGTAAAATATTTATTTTATGTCACTAAGGAATGTAAATATTATAAAAAATGTGTTTAAATTTTTTTGGGGGAAATATCCTTTTATATTGAAAATCATTTTGAAAATACGTTTCTTTTAAAATAACATATGAAATAATTTTATTTAAAAATTATCCTTATAAAAAAGAAATTGATGCTTTAAAAATGTTATTGTGTGTAAATCTTTACATGCTATATTATGTAAAAAAACATTCTTTTTTCATTGTAAATAGATTTAAAAAATTTCTTATTCAAAAAGTGAGAAATAATATTATTTTGAAAAAATCTGTATAATATAAAAAGTGTAAAAATTTATTTAATAAATATTTTTTAAAGGTTGAAAAAAATTAAAACATTTTTAGAAAACATGGTTTTTAAATGACAACAAGATTGACTAAATAGATAAATGAAGTTGAGTTTTCTTAAAACAATTCTCAAACACTTGAGTACTATTAAGTGTAAAAATGGTAATAATAATTGGAAAAGGTATTAAATAAAAATAGTAGGTGATAATTAATGAATTTATTGAACAATGGTCATATAATTTCCTCTAATGGAAATGAATTGTCAATAAAATTATTCCTGAGGAAAATACTGTTTAAACATTCAATAGTGTCCCATACTAGTTTGAAACATTTTAAATCATTAGGCTCCTAAAGGAATAACATTAAATGATATTTTTAAATACCATGGAGTTAAATTTATTAATGATATAATATATCAAAACTAGAATTAGATACACCTAACACAATATGTATGTGGAGAAGATGACATTTATCTCATAGAAGTAAAAACTGAGACGAAAATCCCTTAGCCTAAATGCACCTTATCTTGTGTGTCTTTATATTCCTGAATAAGATACATAATTGAATTATTTACAAGAATTGTAAAATCATTTATTTCTATAATGACTTTTATTTTCTTTATTACCAAGTTGTATACATCTACTTAATCATTTTTTTACATCTGACATTTTGACGAAATTCAGTTTATATGTCAAGAACAAATATTGTAGGTCAACTATGCTCAAAGGGTTAGTATATAAATTCATACATAAATTATATATTTAAAACTAATAATTTAATATGGGTATGTAAAATGAACCAACATTACAATCATGGAGACGGTAAGCCATACGTAATCCTTAGTAACGTTCCCATTTTTCAATGATCTTTATGGAAATATATTATTTACCACAATATATTTAACGAATTATAATTATATCACAAATATAATTTTATTTAATAATTTATATAATTATTTTTATGTAAAATGAATCACATTGGGCTAAAGAGGTGATAGGTGACACATCCACAAAAGAAATTATCACTATTTAAGTGGGTGATGAGTGATAATGAAAATAATATATATATTATTTATAAAAAGTTAATTATTTCATGAATATCATGTAGATTTCTTTAGTTAATATATTATTAATTAAAACCATATTTTATACGTTCCATTTATCATGTGATCGAATCAAATCTCTTTTAAGAGGCGGTAGTCCACACTTCCAAAAATAATGTTGTCATAATCACACAAAATGGAAAGCATAATGGTATCTGTAATAAACAAATTAAAAATGTAGAAAGGAATTATAAATATAATATATAGAATATATAAACTGATTTTCTATATTAATTCCCATCCATTGGTGGTCTTAAAGGAAAAATGAACAACTTCATTTTGTAAGGCGGTAGTTCCCCATACACATAAGAGGTATATTAATTGCCCATTTGATGGAATTTTATGTTATACTAGGTTGAAAACATAACATAAAGACACATTAGTATATTTAGTATACTACTGTTGTTATATAATCATGGAATAATTAGAGTTGAGGTGGTGAATAAAGTTAATAAAACTAAAGGTCTTGAGGAATAATGTTTCTTCTTCTTTGTGTAACTCATTTTGGTTGGCACAAATGGGTGTACTTGGAAGGATTTCTTCCAAAGGGATGCCTATAGGATAAGTGGATGAATTTTTAAATGATATATTTTTGAGGTATTGGTTGATAAAATATGGCATGATATTGTTTAGGAAGTGGGATGAGATTATACCTTTTTTAGTGGAGGAGAAGTGACCGTCTTGTCAAATTTTGGAAGGGAAATTCTACCCACATTTTTAACCTAGGAGGTGGATCCAAAAGTAAACCATATTTTATCCAAAGGATTATAGGGTAGAAATATTACCATCAAATATATTTTTTACATGTGTCTTGGTCATTTTTTTCTTAACATTAATGTTTAGTCCCTTGTTATGATTAATTTCAACTTAATCATTGTAATTCATTTTAATTAAATTATCTAATATTTTTGGTAAAAATATAATCTTTCCTTTTCAAAAAATATAAATTTTTCATAATTAATATCATGAAATAAAATTTTCTAAATTAAAATTACATAAGTGAAAAAAGTTTATTTAAAGTTAATCCCATTGTTGAGATGACAATACTAGTTTTTAAATTAAAAACATTCAAATGTTATTTATGTTTTTTATATTAAATTTCAATTTGAAATTTATTCTAATGACCTAAATTGGATTAACTGATAAAAAATTATTTAATTAAACATTAATAAAATTTTAAAATTAAATTTATCCTTATAAATATATTATATTAAAAACAGTTTTGAATTAAAATTTACTATTTTTCATTAATAATTAAAACAAAGAAATTTAAAAAAAATCACCTTAACATAATTTTTATGTTTCACTTTCAAAAAATAAGTTTATTTTGACATATAATTTTTAGAAAAGTGAATTTTTTTTATTCAAAATATTTTCAAAAGAAAAAGTAGGAAAATTTTCATTAATAAAAATATAGTATTTTTTGCATAAAATTGGGTTTGTTGTTATCTTATGATTATAGAATATATTTATTGAATCTAAAAAATATTTTATTGAATAAGTATAATATATATTACATTAATATCACCCAATAATTCTAATTAATTTAATTTAGAAGGATAAAATATATTTTTTATCATCACAATAGTTTTCTATAAAATGATTTCCTTTATATTCAATTATTTATTAAATTAATTTATAATTAATTAGTAACAAATGAATTCATTTAATATTTTTGTAAAACATTTATTTTCTTAATTTAGTTAATAATATTCATATCAACTAATTTTATTGATGGGTTATGTCTTATTATATCAAATAATAATATTTTAATAATATATTGTAGTTTAGTAATACTCAGTCTTTCCAGTAATATAAGACATTGAAAAAAATGATTGTTCCATGCATCATATTCTAACTCAGTGTCCCTTGAATTTAATTCTATAAAATAAATTTAATTTTTTTTTAATTTTAAATATATTATAAAATCATGGTATACTATATTACCTTATGTGATTGATGTTTCATGTCACATACACTATCAAATTCAATGTTCCTATTTTAATTTTTAAGGGCAATATATTTTATATTCAAAAGTGAAAATCCATTGAAAATAGGTGAGGGTACTACTGATTTATGGGTTTATCTGTTTGCCTTATTCCATTCTCAAACATATGGTCACATCATAGTACTTTTAAGTGGTGATTTCTCTTATTTCAATGAAAAATACATCTAAAATATAAGATCATTACTAGATACTCCTCATAAGAGAGATCCATTTCCAGCTATACCATCTATAAATTTATTACATGTGAGGGGTTTGATATGTACCTTTTCAAGAGGTATATTTGAAATACATCATGTACATGAGAAATGGTTGGTTGGAGTTCTTGTCCATAATAGAGATCTTTAATGTGATCGAGAATCTCAAAGTGGTCGATATACATATGACATATCTTTCCATTCATCCCAAATCTCCCAACTCTCTTCCTTGTAGATATGCGAAGGAATAATTTATATATAACCTCACACAATAGGTCTATTTGAATACTTTCAGTGTAGCTCTTCTATCATATTTGAGTATCTCAGATGTATTTCTAAATGATCTTGATATTTTATATGATTTCTTTCACCATTTAAGGACTCAAGCGTTTTCATTCTCCAACTTCATTCTAGTACACAATTTATTTACATATGAGATTCATATGGATACATTTGTATGCATGAGTAGAAACTGTTAATTTATAAGAACTCAACCTCAATAATATGTTTATCCTATCATCCATTAAATTCCATTATCTATTCTATCAACATTTCATCTAGTGTATAGATATTACTCTTATATTTTACATATGTTTGGGGGTGATAAGAAGAATTGATGTTGAATTCGGTGTTTTGATCATGTTGAATTGTTTTATAGAATATAGTAGAAAATATCAGATCTTAGTCAGATTAAATTCCTAGTGTATTTTCATGAAGATTTGTCACTTTTCTGATGTATATCCTTAAAAATTTTTTTATTGATAAGCCCTCTTGAATTATAGTGAAGTGGGTAGTATTTTTATGATGCTCCAATAAAATATACATATATTTATTTCCACTTAATATCCTTTAAAGACTAGTGAAAAATTATATTATGATGTTTGATAACATCCATATAGGTATAGATAATGGTTACGTCATCCCCTTGACATTTGATATTCATCCTTTAAATGTTGACATACCAGAAAATTTGATGTATATTCTTTGATATCCTAATTCATATTATCCCATCATTACTGCTCTCATGGATATCAATACACCTTTTTCCTCCCTAGGTGGTTGAAGAAGGTCAATCTATCTGAATCATTTAACAAATCCTTTATTATCTTAGGATTTTTTGGTACACATAGAATGATCTAGATCTTACAACTCCATCAATTTCAATCTTGAACTTTGAGCATTTCTATTTTCTTTTATCTTCCACCTTCATTTGTTTTTATATATCATCTCTTTAAGAATCCATTAACTTATGAAGAATGAATTTCTGGGAAATAATTTGACAAATGAATTATGATATTACTTTTTTATGATGGCCATGTCCATCCTTTTCATGTCCACTAAAATTGGACCCTTCTCCAAAATCTTCATTGATATGTTTTATAGATAATTTCTACTTAAAAAATATTAAACATTATTATATTTCCAATGATGGTAGTGTATTGCGTAGTCATAGTCTATTATATTCTATAACTATATTCAATGTTTATATTAATATCCTTTTTTGAATATATATTTTAATGCTATTAGGATCTATATATATAACAAAATTCCCACTAAAATGATAGTGCCACTAAATCCTTAATGGAATGATCACTATAGAAAACTCTAGATCATGCATTTGGTAGTTATACTCATGAAATTTCATCTTTCTAGAGATTTAAAATATCATAATATCATCTTGTTTTATTACATCACCCAATGAATGAAAATTTTTGATGAATAACCCTACCAAATAAGAAATCATCAAATTGTGGATTAATTAATGAAGTAATTATGTGTAAAAAATATATATCCCTAAAAAAATTATAAATATTGAAAAAATAAATATATAGATGAATTCATAGATAATCAAGGAATAATAATGTTAATTAAGTGAATTAATAACATAATGAAAGGAAAAGAAGTTGAGAATCCTTTTTTGACTTGGTAGTGTTATGGTAAAATATTCTTGGATGAAGTATTTCAAATTGAGACTCAAAATACCAAGAACTATGAATTACCCATGATATAACATCCAAAATGGGTAATATATATACAACATATAAAATAAATTTTGTGCATAATAATAAATTATGCTTCAATGAATGTAAATTGATACCAAATCCTTTAACTTGTGTCAGACTCATAATGTACATTCTTTATCATCTTGAATAATAAAATTATGTTATTAATTTAATTTATCGACCAGATTTTTCAATTTTATTATTACTTTTATTTTATTTTTTATCTTGTTATAATTAATTATATAATCATTTAAGTTCACATTAGATGTTTTGATGATATTCAGTTCATAAGTCCAAAAATAATTCGGTAGGTTGACTACAGTCATGGGGGTCTTGATTAAATATTATCAAGATTAATAATAATTATATAATTATAATTTTTGTTGAAAAATTATAGTTTTTAATTCATCCATTAAACAATTTTATTGAAAATTAACCACATTATAATAATGGAGATAATAGACCATATGTACGCACAAGTACCATTTCTATTTTTTGATGATCTTTATGGAAAGAATGAAAGTTTTATTTTATATTTTAAAAATGATCATAATATCATAAATATCATATTAATTATTTATTAATACTTATATATATTATATATGTTATGTGGTGATGAAAAACAAATAACATCACTCCATTGAGGTGGTAGTCCACACATACGCATGAAGAACGTTATCATTTTTCTATGAATGGAATGGTAGGAAATTAAATAACAGATTTTATTTTTATAATGATAAATATTTAAATAATATCATATATATATATATATTAAATAAATCATTATTACCATTAACGATAGGTGGTTAAGGTAAACAATTTGTATTAGTGTGCGAGGCGGTAGTCCGTCGCACACCTGAAAAAATGATTCATTTCCCATTAGATTGTGGTTGGACATGGATGTGGATTATAAAATTAGAGAAATAGAATCTATATGTATTTAAGATACTAGTGTAATTATTTCAACATGATTTAACATTTTTTTAATGATGTGGACGAAGAAAAAAACACTTGTTTAAGAACAATATCACTTCTCCAAACAACCTCTTAAGTTTTACACCAAAATCATTCCAATGTCGGGGTTTTGATTGAAAAAAATTCAGGAATGTTATTAGAAATGTATGTAATTAATTTTTTCATGGATTTTCTGAACCAAAAGGTTTTTTATGTTTTATGAAATAATAAGAAATAATTTGATTTTGTAAGAGAGGAATGGTGTATTATTAGAATTTATTAAAATATTAAATTGATATAAATTATTTTTGATTTGAAAATGGATCCAAATTGGTAGAATTAGAAGATGATATTAAGATGTGTAAAAATCATAAAATATATTTTTTATATGATTTCATCACATTTCTACCCTAATCATTTTTTTGAATACCCCTTTATTCATGTTCACACTAACTGTGATAATAAGGTTGTTTTCGCCTTGTGGGTCATGACAGATTCTATTAAAAAATAGCCCATAAATTTATTATAGATGATATTTGAAACCATATCCTATGAAATTTTTTGATGATAGTAATTTTAAAAATTTTATATCATTTAATAAACTATTATTTTAATAAAATATCAAAAATTTCAATTTTAGAACTATTCATTAACTTTTCTATTAATAAAATCAAGAAAAAAGATAAAATTAGAATGAAATATTTTGATAAATCCATAACCAATTATTTTTATCAATAAAATTTTTATATCACTTTAATTACTCAAATATTATAGTACTTTTAATTTTTTTTATTTTTTTATTTTTCTATTAACTGAAAAATAAATACATTAAAAATTTTTAGGAATTAAATGTGACTATTTATTCTCTAAAAATTACAGAAAAATAACATGATGGAGATAAATCATTTTATTTAAAAATAATACTTTTAACTGAACATATAATTTTTCATCTCCATATCATATATATTATAGTTATTAAAAAAATAGTGTAATAAATTTGACATTTCTTGACATAAAATATTATAATGGTTATTATCCAATAAAAATGGAAAATGCGGGTTATATAACTAAACTATGGATAACTAGGGAAGAAATGGATCTATCCAATTAAAATAACTCAAGTGTTAGGGAAGTTTTTGATTAATTATCATATTATTTTTATCCCTTAGTTACTCGATTTACTCTATCATGGTAAAAAATTATTAATATTACTATTCATATTGACAAAAAATAAATGGGACATATTTACCTATTATAGAGAATATTTTCAAAAATATAGAATAATTTTTACAAAACTCAGAAAACATACCGGGACGAATTTAATTAAAAATTAATCTCAAAAAACGTGATGAAAAATTACTTTTTTCAGAAGGATTCCATTTTCCAGTTTAAAATGTTTCTAAATAAATTCAAGTAAAAAATAACTTTAAAACTATAATTAGATTTTTTATAAATAGAAATAAAATAATTAAATTTTAAAAGTAATAAGAAAATATAATTTTACTTTATAAATACATTAAAAGGAAAATATAATTATTTATAAACATAGTGTTTTTCCCTATTCAGTGAAATATCAAAATTTCTCAGAAAATTCTCAAAATTTATTAATATAATAATTTTGATATGTTGATTTTAATAAATATATCAATTTTATAAATAAAAATTTCAAAATTTCTATTAAATTAATTACAATATTTTCCCATGAAAAGCAATAGAACTCTTTTAGGAATAAATCATATTATTTGAAGAATAAGATGTCTTTTCTAAAAATTGAGTGATTATCTCATAAGAATTAATCAATATATTTTTGATCAGTAGGAAATTTATATACATATAATAATTTATTTAATCTTAATCAAAACCCTCAATTCAATTACAAGGTTATAACTTTAATTTTATATAATAATATTTCATGGTTCATATGCTATCAAACAACAATTTTCCTTAAAAATATTTGGATATTAAATTCGCCAACAATTTTATAAATGGAGTCATTTAAATTTGAAATTGTTCTCTTAAATGAATGGGTTGAAATTTAAAAATACCTTTCTTCAAATCTAAAATCCGTAAAATGGTTAATAAAACTTCTAGAAAAGAGAGAAAGGGAATTATGAAGGTTATCTCGGTTAACACATGATGGGGTTCCAATTTAGAAAGAATTATTGGGATGGGAAAATATGGAAATAGAACAGAAAAATAGATCACAAACACTAATATAGAGTGATATAGAACTTGGTTAGTATAAAGTTAAAAATTGTAAAATTACAAATTTATGATGCGTGGAAGGACAATTGATTCATCGTAAATAAAGTTATTATGATAATGATTTTCTTCAAAGATATTTTTCCTTATTTTGAGGAACTACATTACCTTCTTGGAAAATAATATAAGGAAAAATAATAAATTGTAAATTATAATTTCATTCTATAATCAATTCAACCACAATCTCATCTTTTTCTCTACATGATGAGTAATCAAGATGAATTTTTTATGCATGATGCCTTAAAATGAAATTCCAATAGATCATATAATTCATCTAAAGGAGAAGAATATATTACCATTATCTCTAGGAAATAAAAATATGGAGTGAAATATGTATTATATTTTAAAATTTTAATAAACCTTCATTTGAACACATAATATAATAATCATAAAAAATCTGCAGTAATACACAAAATTTAAACTACATCGCTACGTAAATAACTATCTGTAAAATTCCCCAATATATCCCTAACAATTATTGAATGCAAATGATTAGAAGTATTTGACCAAAAATTATATCAATAAAAATTTAACATCTATATCCAAATAGAATTATTCACTCACACAGATATATACCTAGAAATGTGTATTCCATAATCATTTAATATCTAAATATGATAATCCTTTACATTATAAACATGAATCACTAGAAAGATTCATTAAGATGAAATATTCTACCAAAATATAACCCATACATGAATAATAAAATAATACATGATGTTAAAAATAAGGGTTACATATACATCATCCAAAAATAATCTTCCCAAATATCATTAGTCACCTTAAAATTCCATCAATTCAATCCTGAAAAATGGTGTTTAAAACTATAAACATATAATTATCCTCAAACTTATAAACCCATGATGGTATCCAAATATATTAAAATAAAAATACTTGAAAAAAATAATATACAAAGTTATCTAAAACCTACACTAATAACATTATAATAACCTCGAACATACACTCTTAGATCTGGTTCAAAAAATGATATCATTTCATTTCTGAATTTTATGTTGATAAATGTGACCTAATGTTTTCAATCAGAAAATTACAACATCAAAAGGAAATACTTGGTCACAAACATAACTAATGAACATTATATGGTATGATTTTAAAATAATTTGGACAAAATCTTAAAAACAAGGATTCATAATCAATTGGTTCATAAAGATCAATATAATCTATCATTATACCGAACTATTCAAATTCGATATTAAGACTTCAATATCTCCAAATCTTTTCTCCACATATGAAACCGTTTTAGACAAAAATAATTTAAAATTGTTATTCATAACCTAGGGAATTGTGATGTAATTAAGGTTAACTCAAATTATTAATAAGGGTAAAAATAATAATTAAAAACTTGATTCAATAATCATCATCTATTTGATGCCAATAATTATTAACGTAATCATTAAAAACTCGTAGCATTTAAACCATAATAAGTAAAAAATATTTTTATTGACAAAAACTGCTTATCTTACCTTCTAAAATCATAATATATACGTAAAAATATATAGAAAACATAGATAAAAATGTAGTTCACTTGGTACATCATTTCCAATTCACACTTATAATCACTCTAACAAATTAATTAACTATACTATTGAATTACATACAAAATTAATTTGAGGGCTATCACAAACCCACCCATCCTTGGTTATAACATTACCAACCATTCTTGTTTTATAACATAACCACTGATCCTTGGTTTATAAGGCAACTATCTATCATCATAAAAAATTCCCAAGATACATAACATAAATAATGTACATATAGAATTCATTACATCATAAAAAATATAAAAATCCCTTATTTTCATTATAACATGATTACCCTATGAAAAATATATGGTTCCCATGAAAATATCTTTCAAAAAATAATAATCCATGCAGAGTATGAATGAGGATGGTATGAATAAAATATATCTCTAGTGGAGCATCATTGACATCAATGGTTGTTGACATTGAGGAATTTAAATAACATTAAAAGGTAGTTAAAATTATTCTTAAGGAAAATAACCTTTTCATTTTGAAAATGACATTTAAAAAACTGAAAATCCAAAAAATATTGTGAAAATTATTTTCAATCAATCTAACATCGGAAACATATAAAGGAAAATTTATTTAAAATAATGTCATTGATGGTGGGAAAATATTTTCATATTGTAAATGTTAATAATTATCATTCTTTTCAAACATTTTTAAAAGGAATTGAAAGCAACATATTTAGATATTGTTACAAAATTTCCATTTTAATACATTTTAAAAGAATCTCATAGAATATGTAAAATAGCATTTGAAAATCTTTTCTATTTCGATTTTTTTCTATAACATTTTAGAAAACATGGATATAGAAGAGAATTATTTGTGATATAAAAGAATATCAAATATTGATATCATATAAAAGTTAATTTATTTATATTTCAAAAATATATAAATGAGAAAAAAGAAAATTAAATTTTGAACCACATTAAATAAATTGAGGATAAAAATATATATCTTGTTTTATTAAATAAGAGCATAAGATTCCCCCCACAGATTCTTGATCAGAAACAATCTCGAAAAGAAAGTAGATTATAACATAAGTCCTTTACTAATTTGGTATCTTTTCAATACTGAGAATAATGAAACAATAAAATCAAATAAACCTTTAAATATCATTATCATAATTATATTCAAGATATATCATATCAATGTGGTAGTAAATATACCTTATCAAATATGATAGGTGATGATCATAAACATATGTCCCAAAGAAAGTGAATTTTAAAAAATAATCATAATGAAGATCATTTCATTGAATTGATAATTAATAAATGAGTACTTTATGTGTAATAAATTAAAATCCAGAAAAAACCATGTCTAAATATATAATATATGAATTTATATATAAATTCACAAATAATCATTACCTAAGAAAATTAATAAAGAATATTTATATCCCAACCAAAGGTAACTGAGTGAAGAATCTGTTAATCATTTTCTAGAATTCACACAAAATACACACAGATGGATTAATTCAAATTAAAACCGAAAATATAATTTAGTTATGAAGGATTAATGATATAAAATTAAAAATTTTAATTATGTATTCACCATATAAAAGAAATTAGCTGTATAAAAAGGAATTATGCATCAATAAGAGTAAAATTTGGAGAAATCCCTTACATCAAGCCTGAATCTTGACATACATTATTTATATTAAGCAATAATAATATTATGTAAATTATATGGATTAAATTTTAAAAAAATTGACAATATTATTACATTTATTACCCATATTTCAATTTTATAAAGAGTAACATAATCATTTTATTTCATGTCGGATGTTTTGATGATATGCGTTTCATAGTCAAAAATGAATTTTGTAGGTTGACTGTGGTCCAATAAGTCATTATTCCATCATATATAGTGTAATACTAATGGAATAATTATTATATATATATATATATAAAATATACTTTTAAGTCCAACAATTAAATACAGTTATGAAAATGAACTTGGTTTCAATCACTGTGATGATTGGTCATACGTATGCATGTGCAATGTTTTCATTTTTCAATGATAATTATGGGAAGCATTTATAACAAAAATATCAAAATAATTTATATATATAAATATATATATTCATCCATGTTTTGTGGTTATGAAAAATTAATCACATCACTTTATGACATTGGTAATCCACATGTACACACAAAAAGCAATATGATTTTCTAGAGAATAGAAAAGTGATAGTGTAAATGATATATTTTATTTTAATAATTAATAATATTTCATAAATATCATATAAATACCTTATTTACATCATTATAAAATAGTTTAGAGTTGGTTTTGGAAAATTAAGTACTATAGTCTATGAAGCGGTAGTCCTCTACGCACACAAACAATGGATTATTTTCCCATTTGACAGAGGCTAGAAAAATGGTAGATTATTCCATTATCATAATAAAATATCATTATTTGTATTATATGGTTGTAATTATTTTATCATGCTTGAATAATATTTTATGGAGATGGAGAAAGAAATCAAATAAAACAATTGTTTAAGAATGATACATATTCTTCAAACAACCTCTTAATTATTATACAAAAAGTTTCCCTAAGTTGAATTTATAATAAAACCAATTCTTCAAGGATGTTTTTAGTGATTTAATAAATCTGTTTGGGTAGGTATTTTCTTACACAATAGGTTTTATATGTGTCAATAAATGAAAAGAATAGATTCCCTTTTATGAGAGATTGGGGGAAATCTTGGAATTTATAAAAATATTAAATTATTATAAACTATTGTTTTTCAAAAATTGCCCCAAATTGACAAAAATAGAATAGAATATTAGTATGAGTCTAAATAATCTCATAAAATAAAATTCTGAAAAGATGGGATCACATTTACCCCTTATCATTTTAACCCCTTTTAACCTTTTTTTGCACATTCCATGATAACAATGTTTTTTACACCATTAGGGTCATGATTGTGACCATAAAAAGAAAAATATCATAACCACACCATCGATGATATTTTCAAACATATAATTATCATTTTTCTTATGATAATTTTTTTGTAATTTTATATCATTTAATAAAATATTTTTTCCATAAAATACCCACAATGTTCCTTTTAGAACAATTAGTTTCCTTTCAAATTTATAACATCAATACAATGAATGAAATTATAATAAAATATATTAACATATCCCTAAAATTTTATAATATTTTTAAAATTATTAGGTGAAATTAATTCATCAAAATTAAACTACTTTTAATATTCTTAATATCATTTTTTTGGTCAACTAGTCGAATAATTATTGTGTCCGTGTTGTGTAAGAATTTAATGTAAATATTTAATCAAATGAAATTAAAAAAATAAATTACCATGATAATTATTAATTATTTAAATTAAAAAATAACATTTATAACAAAATATATCACTTATTATCTATATGTTATAAAATTATAGTTATTAAAAATAAAAATGCAACATTTTTTTTGTTTCATTACAAAAAATATTATAAAGGTTATAATCACATCCAAATGAAAAAAATAATATAACCGAATAGTTTTTGATTATGGAGGAAATGGACTCATCCAATAAAATTAGCGCAACTGTAAGGTTCATTTTATTATATTTAACATATTATTTTCATCCTTTAATTACCTGATTTACCTTCACAATGGTAACAAAATTAACTAATGCTACTATTCATATTGACCAAATATTAAAGTGACATGTTTATTTTTTTTGAAATATTGATTAAAAATATGGAATAGATTTTTATAAATTGAAAAACATAGTAAGTATAACATTCTGTTAAATGAAACTTAAAAAATGAAATAGAAAACTGATTTTTTTAGAAATGCCTTTTTCATGTATACATGTTTTTATACTAAATTCAGGTATAATTTTTTTTTTAAAAACTATATTTTAATATTTTTAAAATAAAATGAACTAATTAAATTGTAAAATAAATCTAAAATTAAAATTAAAATTGATAAATCCTTTAAATCATAATACAATTCTTAATAAAAACTATTATTTTTCACTATTCATTGAAAAATAAAAGTTTTCTGAAAATTCACCAACATTACCTGTATTCTAATTTTGATATGATTATTTAAAAAATTATATCCTTTTTACCATATACAATATATAAAACAAACACAAATCAATTATAATATTTTCTCATGAAAAAAATAAAACTCAATTTTGAAGAAAACTTATTTTGGGAAGAATAAAAACTCTTTTCAAAAAAAAAATTTCCTCTTATATCTGATGAATTAATAAATATATTTTTATTTTTTAAAAAATATATATATATTTTAAAAATTATTTAATCATATGCATACCCAGCAATTCAATGGCTAGGTTATAATGGTCATATTTAATTAATAATATTTCCCTATTTGTACTATATTGAAAACAATTTTTCTTTTAAAATGTCAGGATATTAAAAAATTAATATCATAAGACACACCTGGGAGGTTTGTTTGAAGTTTCTCATCCATTATTATATAATAAATATAATAACACACCTTTGGATTTATAGAGATTCATCCACAATGAAGGAAATAGATGTTTGTAGTATTTGAATCCCATGAATAATTTATAATATTTCATATTTTATCTCTATAATAAAGATTTTTTTTATAAGATCTATATTTATAATTATAACTTTGGAGAAAATAATAAATTATTGAAAAATGTTTTTATAAACATGAGAAAATTAAAAAAAGGAAGAAAAGTTGGGAAGGTCTGAAGACAGTCATATATGTTTTTCACTGGATACTATTATATATTTCAAACTCCCATTTGGAAAATGGATTTGAAAATTTTAAGAGTATGTTACTCTAACACAATGATTGATTCCTTTGAAATAGTTTATTTAAGAAATTCAAAAAAACCTATTTCAGTTAAATTATTGTTACACTCCTGAGAAGCCATTCCATGACATGGCCTACTAGTAGAGCTCATAGGTGGAGTTATACTCGACTGAAAAGGAGGATGCATAGATCGAAAATGGTATGTGTAGAAAAAATGTAATAAAATATACCATATGGAGAATTGTGATATACCCACCGGGTAGGAGTACCTATAGGATCTTATCAAGGTGATAAAGGGGTTTATGGATTAATAAACCAATGCCACTCCCAAATGAAACTATGATTTTAGGTCATGTATAATGCCTAATGTCCACCACATTTAAATGTGGATACCAATTCTAAAATTTATTCAATTTCAATATTCTTCTTTATATCCATATTTTTTTTATATCCAAAATCATTACTGTTGTGTCATTTGATAGTGGAGTGGTCCACCACGGGATATTTCTAGAGGATATTTTCATGTTTGTTACTATTTTGTCATGAATGAAATTGGAAAAATTGATAATTTCATAAGTATCTAATGTTGTGTTTTACAATTAGCGTAGAAAGAGAACCTATACGTTCTTCTGAATAAATAGTGTGAGTTTAGATGTTTAAATGAAAGGAAGGGTTTATTTTTATGAAATATGGTTGAAAATAGGAATATTATAGTTTACTATATATGAAGACTCTTTAGGAAACACACAATGAATGTTTAAAATAGTATTTCAGTCACCTATTTAGATCAATATATGAGTGTAAGGCATTTGTTTATTAATGTAAGGATGAAACATGATCTAAAAATAATTCAACAAAACAATAAGGGTAAATTACGAATGAATAATGTATTATAATTCATGTAAGTATGAATTTTTACATATGAATTATCCAAATACCATTTAAGTATTTATGGTGAGATTTTTAAAAGAATGATTATTTAGACAATACTCAAAAATCCATGATTTAACATTCAAATTTCATGATATTGTTGATTTTGATTTTATTTATAGTTAAAGTATAATATATAGAGTCAATTATTTATAATGAAAGGATAGAGGATGTACGATTGGTTAATTTATTAATATTCATTCGAACATTAGTTTCATTGACGAACCATATTTCATGGTGTTTAAAGAACATATACGAAGTAAATGGAAATATTATTGATGTTTTAAATTTAAAGGCATCATGAAATTAAAAGGAAATAGATATCATGTAGATAAGATCAAATATTTGAGAATTAGAGGATGACATTTTATGATTTTTGAAATAATGAGAGTTATGGTAGTTCAAAATTTATTATTCGCACAATACATGGAGTATATAAGAAGATAATGAAAACCTAACTTATAGTACATCAAGTGTATTTTTTTGTATCTAAGAAGAATATAATTAATGAATTCCAAAATCATTACATATTTTATGAAGACTCTATAAAGATTATGGATACTCAACTCTTTTATCAAAAACATTCCGAGTGTTGAAGGAATATAAAATAAGAGAACCAATGCATCTCTATTTCAAAAAATAATAAAGAAAAGTAAGAAATGTCGGGGAAGGAGAATGGATTTTGTGTACTCTAATTATCATTGGAAAAGTATCCTAGATTTTAAAAAGAGAATATGTATTGGATTTCATTTCACTAATTTGATGAAATAGATGTTGCTGCATGTACTTATGTGTATACAAAATAAGAATAAGTTTTTCTTTCATAATATTTTGTATGTAAGATAAGAAGAAGGAAAAAAGGTAACAAATCTATAACTCTTTGAAATCTGAAATAGGGGTAAGACTTTATTATTCATTCTAGACACATGGTTTTACACTTTTGGAATGAAATATTATGTCTTAGATGGTTGATTTAGATGTATGGGATACACTCTACAATATCAGGATATGTGTATCATGAGTGTTTGATAATCCTAGCTCTTTTGAAGCTCATAGTTTACTATAATTGGGTCATATGATCATTGTTTTTCAAATGTGGCGCTAAGAATTATCCTATTATTTTTAATGGTGGACCTTGTAAATTTATTTTCCCCTTTTGTGTGAATGTTTGGATGTGTTTCATAAAAAATAAAATGAAATAAGAAATAACAGAAGATCCATTCACCTAATAGTGAAGAGGTAAAATAAAAGAGATGAAATAGTTTTATACTGGATAAAAACTCACCATCACTACTTCATCCACTCCAAATTGTTAACATATCCCAAGTCCATCTTCTAATGTTTGACTTTTCCATAATTTGAACATTTACAATGGAAACCTAATATATAGAATACAATAACTGGATAATATTATGTTTTATATAATGCATTTAAATATTTATTCAATAAAAATCGTACATGGTTTTGTCAAATGTATACATGTTGGCCACAAATCATAGTTACATAAAAATTTAACCAAACACAAGTAAAAAATAAATATAACTATAGGGAAATATATGATTATCCAACATTGCTCCAGCCAATAATCTCTCATACTCAAATACCTCATGTAGGCTAAATACAATATCCCAAACCATCTACAAAAAACATAATTAATACTAGATATCTAACTATACACATTTTTTATAAAAAATAGAGTAGGTAAATATGTATGTTCACCAGAGTGTTTATAACGAGTGTGAAATAAAAAATTTCAATAAGGACCACAAACATTCCTTCACAAAATTCTGAGTAAATAGTTATATAATTTAACATTTCTATTGGTTTACAAACTCACCCACAAAAATAAATAAATAAATAAATATATATATATATAAATAGTATAATTGGGATTCAAATGTCATAACACGAGAATAATAAAAAATAAATATTTCGAATAAAAAATAAATTCTATGAAAATTATCTCATAATATATGGAGGAAACTTTACTATACACAACTTTTTTGATTCTAGTATTCAATATCTAATATGAAAAACATATGAAAACCAAGATTCCAAAATTAGTGAATCTGGCATAGGGTAGTCTATCACCATGACATGTCTAATAGAAAGGGAACGTTGTATACCAAATTTAGGTAACTTACAACCAATTTAATGGGAATTAATAAGGGTGGTACTCTATTAGGTAGTCACATATTGTCCCATATTATTTACCTTAATCAATCTATAATAGTTTTAGATACAAAAATAATTATAATATCTACATCAATTAACTTCCCCATTGTATAAAGGTGATGACATGCTCAGCTTGATAAAGTACAAGCCCTGATCAAGAGAAATTTTAATTAATTCCAACTCAAATACATGATACAACAAATAATTATCAAGGTCATATTCACAATATTAATTTTTTTATATATATTTATATATTTTTTCATGTAACAAAATATAATTGACAAAAAAACAATAGATATATTGTTACATGGATGAAACTGGACACATATATATACGGATTAATATTTTATAATGCATGGGATATTCAGTTCGTTAAATAGTCATTATAAAAATTAAAATTAAAATTATAGCAAGTCATGATTAAAATTATATAAACATTTTATAATAAAAATAGAGAAATAAGATATTAAGAAACATTTATTAGTCCACACCAGAGGTATGATCTTAATAAATATGTGTTTTTAAATTCGAAACGTACTTTCTTGGTTACATTTAATAAATAAGAAGAATCTATCATAATTGAGAACATTTTTACATTACAATTTTAATATATAAAAGATATTTTTTGAGTAAATATATATAAATATAACATTTTAAAATTGAAATTGATTTATGGAAAAAAAGTTGTATTTAATAAACTTTTCATCAAATAAATTCCAATGACATTAATTAATGCTAAATAAAATTTTAATAGTATCAAATGTTATGTTTTATTTAAAAGAAATTATAAAAACATTTGAAGGAAAGAAATAATTTATTAAATATTTTTTATTCCAAATAAAGAGAATATGTATGTAGTGAAAGCCAAAAAATAGAGAATCAATCCATTACCACCACACAAGAGTAACCTTATTTTTGTTACAAGATCAATGAAATCTCGTAACTATGTTATATATCATATCATTGAATTATAAATTATATACGTTAAATTATAAATAAATAAACTATTTAACCAAATATGAAAAAGGCACATGAGAGGAACTTTTTAAGAAGACATAATGAACCAACTTAGGTCACCATAACCTGTAAAAGAAGATGGTTCACCATAAGGTGCATATCATAAAGAATCCAAAGTCATGTATCATGTATAATAGAGAAGAGATAAGAAAAAAGAGTAAAATTAGTATGATAAAGGTGAACAACCATGAGACATATGAACAATGAAAAATGGATAATCCTGAAAAAACAATCCAAGACAATTATAGTCATTATTTGACTTTTTGTAACCACTTTCCAAAGACCCCATGAAGATGACATCAACCAAAGGAATCTAGTGAACTACATGATGGACTTCCATTTGCTTATTCAATAAAAACCAAAATTTCATACACCTAAAGGCATATATCATGATTGATGAAAATTCTCTATAGGAAACCATAATGAATGCGTATAATTACTCAAACCATCCCACTCTTTGTTTTAGATTTGAAAGAAAATGAGTTTTATAAATCTAATTATTTTGATTTATTTAATAAACCATCCATTTGGTTTCGATGAACCATCCCACTTTCAATAAACCATTATTATGAAAATATATTCAAGAGATATGTTTATATATATAAGTGAACCAATCCAATCATATTTAAACCACAAGAAGACCATGTGAGGAACTAAACCTGAAACATTAAAATAATTCTTAAAACCAAGAACATGATAGGTTCTAAATAACGTAAATGTGTATAATAATATAAAAGGGACCAAAAAGTCGATGTAATATGACTCCTGGAAATATCGAGTATTCATAAATCCTATTGGAATCAATCATATTGAAATATTTCCACTACCGAATAAATACCTAACCCCAGGGGTTCCACGCATAGTGAGGTTTGAATATGTACATGTCCTAACAGACCAAAGGTTATTAAATTTCAATATTATAACAAAAAATTATATTAAATAACACACATTACTTTATAAAAAAATTCAAAATAGTAGAATCAAAACTCCCATGTTTGGAAATATATTTTAGATTTAAAATAGAGTTGATTAATTTCATTGGACAAATAATGTTTAAACTACTATTTTCCATGTAAACACTAATAAAACCCCTTACTAGGCATCCCATGGTAAAATTTCTATATGAAAAATCCTTAATATCAATTAAAATATTTTATAAAAAATGGAAGTTACATAAACATCAAAAAAATCATGAGATGGAAACATTTTATAGAGGATCCTACCTATCTAAGGGAGGAAACCCATTCAAATTTGAAAAATGGATGATGTATTCAAATAGATAGGGTCCACAAAATACCTGATCAAAAAAATCATCAATTTCCCCTAAAAGACTTATAGATGTTTCTATTTAATCCCATTTTGGACCTAATGGATCAAGGGAAGAAGGTATTTAGTAGGGATCTAGAAAAGGGGAAAATATCAAGATGAAAACTAAACATACCTTAAAGAGAACCAAGAAAATCGACTGTGAATCACTTTAGAAACATGGAGAGAACCCACCAGGGCATTAATGTGGGGATATTTTAATATAATTATGGATTAGGGGGATATTATAGATTAAAAATTTTTGGTATTAGGGTAATTTCACCATTTTAATAAAGTCATATGCATCAGATGGTTTGGACACTTAGTTTGAAAAACCGTGTACAAACTGTTTCGTATCGAGTGTACCTCAAAAACCAAAGTACATAGTTACCTGGTAATAATAATACAATTATAAAAACTATTTATAATTAATGTGATATCATATGGATCCAAAAATATTATATTCAGGGATTCCTTGGTGACAAATATGGTTAGAAAAACTGTAATCTGTCTATGAAAATCACCAATGGAACAAAGGTATCCATATTGTATAGTTACTTCATAATATAAAAAACAATACAACAATATTTTGTGTCATGAACCGTCCCCTGGGCCTTGTTCCGTGACTACCCCAATGCCACCTCTTATAGGCCAGGGGCTGGTGAATAGCACTGACAAGGAATTTCTCACAAGTGGGAGGAATTTTCCCTAGTACATGTATGCATGAAACTACCTCCAAACAAAAGATGAAACTGAAAACACTAATTAAACATAGATGAAAACAACTAAGGAAACCCACTTAGAGTAAGGTAGAAAACTTATAGAAAAGGGGATAGAAAACAAGACTAAATGAAAATGAAAATCTATAAATAATAGATTATACAATTCACTTGAAACCCATATGCAAATAAAACTACCAGAAGGTTAGGTGAATGGTAGCTTCTTGAAGCCATAGGAACATGCCTCCCCTATCTGTTCTCACTGGTAACCACCTAGTCATGGACCACCTAGGTCTTTATCTAAGAGTTTGTTGTCTGCATAAGAAACAATAGGTGCAGGAAAAACCTATGTTGGGGTGAGTAAAATAATACTTACTAGGACACCCCTAAACAAAAATGGAAGGAACACAAAGAAAATATCAAAAGTAATAAAAGAAAAGTAAAGTAGACATGAACTATTTCCTGCTCATGCATGTATTAATTTAGAGCTTTAGAGGAAAGACTATCATATGTAATCACAAAACTCCCAGTACAACTAAGTCAGTTAGACCCGATGAGTAACTTAGAAACACTGAGTAACTTACAACCACTAAGTCACTTAGAACCACTGGGTCAATTAGAAGAACTAAGTCACTTAGACCAGTTGTAGTCATAGTCTTCTCGTCACAGCTAGACACTAGATTCCCGCTTGTAGAACGCTTATTTTGGGAAAACCTACTTATCAAGACCAAGATCATATGTTGGATTCTAGGTAACCTCAATTAGAGTATCTCAAAAGGACCACCTCATCACATGGGTCTCAACACAATAAATGGATCATCAATCGGACATACAGTTTGACTGTCACGGGAAATTAAGTGAAAAGGGGCTGGTCGGGTCTCGGTCTCATCTGACCCAGCCAGACCGACCCAACCTGAGGCCTTCTAACCCAGACCGTTGGGTCTGACCTAATTTGAAGGGTTGACCCGAAACGAATAGTTGTGCCTGATCGGCCTTATTGATCGGCCCATCATGGTGCGAACCAGCCTATCCAACCTAGCCCGATGAAGCAACCCAGTTCATCTTAACCGGACGCGGATTCTACCATGTCCTATCCCGTTCAACCTGGATGGAAGTTTCTAGAGACCTTCCCCACATGAGGTCTCATAGAACACGTGTTAGCTAACACCCGCAGATGAGTCGTGGGTCTTCCGGCATGATGCGACACCCCAGCAGAGCCACTTCTCTACACTACTAGGGCCCTCCTGGACGTGACCTCCACTCACTGCCCAGGGCTGTTACCGTGGGAGCCTCCACCATTATCTTTAGAGCCAGTGGTCCCCTCTACCGCTATGGCCTTCCTAGCCATGGTCTTCCACCGACACCTTGATCTCCCTCATTGTGGTCTTCTCTGCCTGGTGCTGCCATCTCCTGCATCCTCTTGGCACAAGTAGATACGCCACTGTAGTCGTTCCTCGAATAAAGATTTCCATTACCACTGGACCTCGAACCAACATCCTAGATTTTCTCATCACAAATAACTGGAAGAACACATTAATGCCCAAAATAGATTTATCTAGTCCTTTTTCATGTCAGCCAGAATCCATCTTCATTAGAATAGAAATTAGGGAATTGGAGCTTACAATTATAAGAAAGGATCGCATCAAGACTTGGATAACCCCGATTCAAATTCATGCTGTCTAAACCACCATGTATTTGTAATTGATCCATGGGTCAACCAATTTGTGGGTTGATCCATGTTCTTCTCTCAAATTAGGATTGGGGAAAGAAGGTAATACATTAGAAATAAATGCCTACCTGGGATTCGATCAATCATTTGTGAAGAATGGAGCTTCTCCTCCATCTTTCATCGATCCTAGATCCAGGATCCACCATTACTGATAACTCCTTCAAATAGGAGGGGGAATTCATTATTTTTTTTGATACTTCGTATACCAAAAAAATTCCATACCAGATTCAGAGTGAACTATATTATCATCTCCTAATCCTATATCTCTATAAATCCCTTAAATAAATGAAACACATTTAAGTGTTTCAGTTACACTTATTCTGAGCATTGTTACACTTTTTCATTTATGAAATGAAACAGTTGATGCGTCATGGCGCTACTATGAGAAATTTTGAATAATATAAACTTTTTTATGTTTATTTTATTTTTATCTTTAAAACTCCCAAAAAATAACATTTTCCCTCGAACAACACCAGTTATGGTTAGGTCATTCCGAAAGAAAATTTTCCATTTTGGACACATCGATGCCTTCCAATTTAAATTCGAGAACCTATTTAGAGGTTACCAAAACCACACACATGTGCTACTAGAAAAATGATAAAAAAAATTATTCATGGAACCCCGGGGCTCAGAATAACATGTTATCTCTGCACGTGGTTTTGAATTAATCCATATAATTTAAAAAAATTACATGGAAAATTAGGTATATTACATTCTCCCCACCTAAGGTATTTACGTCCTCGAAATCCAAATCAAGGGATAAACAAACAAATGGGGATACTGAGCACGTATTTGAGCCATTCACTCCTAAGTGATCTCTTGGAAATATTCATGATGCCACCAAATATACACCAAAGGAATCAACCACCCATAAAGGACCTTCTCCTGTCGATACTATATCTCCATTGGGAACTTCACAAAGGTCAAATCATCGTCAAGGTGAAGCTCTCCCCATTCGATGATGTGGGAGGGATCATGCACATACCTCCTCAGCTATGAAATGTGAATGAAATCATGCACCTAATACATCTTTGGGGAAGCTCTAGGTGATATGAAAACTCACCAACTCTACCTAGAATCTGGAAAGGGCTGAGGAATCTCAGAGACATCTTGACACCTGGGAAAAATCTCCGAAATCCCCATTGAGGGGAGACCAGAAGGAACACATGGACTCCATCCTCAAACTCCAAGGGCCTCCTTCACCTACCAGCATATGATTTATGCATGCGCTGTGTAGTCCTCATCCACTCGGGAATGACCTAAACCTTGTCAGTGGTAGCCCATACCATCTCTAGACACATAGCTTCTAACTCACCTAGATCTATCAAATATAGTGGAGATCTACATGGTCCTTCATACATGGCCTCAAATGGTTCCATACCAATGGTAGAGTGGTTTCTATTGTTGTATGAAAATAGCATCGGTGGAAGGTGGTCCTCCCAACTCTGACAAGAGTCCAGGATGTAAGCACGAATCTTGTTCTCTAAAACCTACATAGTCCCCTCCAGCTAGGCATTTTTCTAGGGATGGATTGTCATGGTTAAGCACAACTGAGTCCTGAACGCTTCCTGAAATCCCATCCATAGATGGGATGCGATGTGAGAATAATTGTCTGAAATGATGTTCAAAGGCATCCCATGAAGCTTAACTTTCTCTAGAACATAGAGGAATCCAATGCTCTATACCAAACTCTTCTCCCAGATGGGTAGGAAGTAGGAAGACTTGGTGAGCCGATCAATGATCACCTTGTTCGTATCATGTCTTCTAGACATGCGTGGTAAACCTATCATGAATTCCACTAATATACCATACCACTTCCACTCTAGCACCTCAAGTGGCTGACCCAAAACTTCTAGAATGTGATGTTCTTTCTTCACTATCTGATATGTGAGGCATCAAGAAATGAACTCCACCACTGCCATATTCATCACTAGCCACCAGAACTAATGTCATAGATCCTATTATATCTTTTCCACTTTAAGATGTACCACAAAAGGGAGGTGTTGAATTCCCTCAGAATCACCTCTCGAAACATCAATGGTATAGTAGTGTTCCCTTTGAAAAGGATGATGTGATCCCCACCTATTTAATATCTATTTGAGGCATGCCTTGTGGACAACTAAGCACATCGGGTCTCAGAGTCAAGATCCCATACTTGTGCCTCCCAAACATGGTGTATGAGTGGGGGGGGGGGGTGAAAAAAATTGAATTAAGTTAATTTTATCCATCACCATCCATAAAGGATATCTTCATCGTTTCTAACTAATCTAATTAATCACTCATAAATTTCAAGCTAGTTCTCCTATTGAGTGTTTCCACCACAATGTTATCCTTCCCATGTTTATAGACAATTTAAAAGTTATAATCATATAGGAACTCTAGACACCACCACGGTCTCATGTTTAGGGCCTTCTGGGAGAAGATATACCTAATACATTTGTAGTTATTATTTATGTTAAACCGCTCACCCATTAAGTAGTGCTGCCACATCTTTAACGAAAATACCACTATTGATTTTTCAAGATCATGGGTTGTGTATTTCTTCTTATGCTGCCTCATTATTCATGAACCATAGGAAACCACCACCTAAAACTACCTATGAACACACCCCAATATGGTCCCTAATGCATCATAGAACACCACATACCCAACACCGACTTCTGATAGTCTTTGGATTGGGGCACTAGTGAGTCTCTGCGTCAACTCTTGGAAACTCTACTAGCGCTTCTCTATCCACAAAAAAGGGTTGTCCCTTTTTTGTTAAAGATGATAAGGGTTCTTCTACCCTAAAAACATCAGCCTCAAACCTATTATAGTATCCAACCAAACCCAAGAAACTCCTCACCTTGTTTATGCTCCTTGGTTGCTCTCAGGAAAGCGCTGCCTCTATCTTCGCCGGATCCACTACTACTCTATCCTCTGAATTGAAGTGTCCCAGAAAGTTGACTTCCGTAATCTAGAACTGATGCTTAGATAGATCCCCATAGTGATTGTGCTCAAGGAGTATATCTAGAACCATCCCTAGGTGTGTTGTGTGATCCTTCTATGATGCTAAGTACACCAAGATGTCATAAATGAAGACTACAATGAACCGGTCAAGGTAAGGCTAGAAGATCCTATTAATGAGTACCATGAAAACTATTGTGGAATTTCTCATGCCAAATGGAATCACCAGGAACTCATAGTGGCCATAACAACTTCTAATGTCTATCTTCAGTACAACATCATCTCTTACATGAAGTTAATGATAGCCATACCTGGGGTCTATCTTCAAGAACCACCTCTCTTTATTCAGCCAGTGGAAGAGGTTATCAATTCTTAGCCGTGGATATTGGTTATTCTTGGTCACCTAATTTAGGATCCAATAGTATAAATATAGTCTCAAGATCTCGTCTAGATTATTGGAAAATACAACTAATTCCACCCATGTTGAAACATTGGGCCACAAGAAACCCTTCCTCTACAGGTCCTCTAGCTATACCCTCGACTCATGAATCTCTGTAGGAGCTATCCGATATGCTGGTGTGGATGTTGGTTTTGTTCTGTGGTATGAGTCAATGTAGAATTCAACCAGCAAAGGAAGAGGTAATCTCGGAACATCATTATGGAATATGATGGCATAATCATCCACCACTATAGGAAATTCAGGACTCCCCTCATCTACTCCACCGAGGGTAAGGCTAGCCAACTGGTGAGTGATCGGTTGCAACCATCTATGAGAAAGTCTATCCTACACTAAAATAATTTCATTTTCAACCATAAAGGAAATATTTGTCCTATATTTGTGGCCACACTTCACTTTAAACCTAAAAAAATAAATTTGAACATGGACTTTGGATAACAAGTCCATACCCATAGTGATTTCATAAGGCCTTGATGTTGATACTAGGTGATCTCAGCTGTTGATCTCACCTCCTAGAGTAAGCTGACACTACTAAAACTATTGTTTGATTTTAAAATCCCCTCTATTAATAGTCCCTATGCATAAGGATCGAGACAATGACTTCATTGGAGTATCATTGCTCCGAAAAATGTCTGTGGGAAGGAAAGAGTGATCAGAAGCTATATCTATAAGAATACAATCTGATGTGGAGAAGACATAGATTGTACCTCTAATCATCTATAGAGCATAGGTATCATAGGGATTTATCAACTGCAGCTAGGACCGCCCCTGTCCACCGATTCCCAGAGCCCATGGCAGACCACCTAGGGGTGGTGGTTGTAGTACATCGAACCTCCACCCACCGACTGCAGCTCTACCTACTCCCCTGTCACATATTCCAACCGGCGAACCACCATTCTCAAACCTCTAAATCTACCTAGAAGGTCCCTTATCCATCTTTTGATCATCAGTGCATCATGTCATCCAATCAAGATCCATTTTCCACTGGCTACCGCATGAGTATCACACCCTTCACTTATGAACAATCCCTCATCCCTGAGAGCCTCATACCACTAAAACATTGTCCTAGGGTTGTCCCCTAGAAGTCATGACCCACTTGGGTCCTTGCGATTACTTACTTCTACTTACTACTAGAAGCTCCATCACCTTGTATCTACTGGTAGCTACCGGTGCTGGTGCCTACTCCATCAAGAAGTTCTCCATGAGTATAGGTTGCTCCAACACCCCGTCCTAGATAGGGATTCTATGAGACATAATGTGCATCTTGATCTCCAAGAGTAGTCCCTTATAAAAACACAATACCCTAAATAAATGGTCTTATTCCATGTTTTTGGAGTAGCGATAAAGATTTATGAATCTCATCGAGTACTCTACTACTCTCATGCTACCCTTTTATAGGTACAGTAGACCATGTATAATAACATAGCCAACCATCTCTGGAATGAAATCCTACCTGAAGAGGAACTCAATGGCTATCTAATTAAGGGTCGTCTTTCCGTGCATCTAGATCTTCAAGATCCACCATCTAATCTCCATGCAAAGAAGAAGGCTCGTGGCTAAGACCTCCATTTGGTTGAGAGGTGTCCTTACTAGATGGAAGAATCGCATAACCTCCTTGAGCCAAACCTCATACACATGAGGGGATAGTCTCACCCATGAACATGGGAGTTTTCTACCTCTAGAACTCATGAAATGTTTTAAGCCTCTGTGCATCCTCTACCAGTAGTGCTAGTAGGAAATGAATCTCCCTAAGAGGTGGTATCACTGGTACACCACAGAGAGGTTCTATCTCTGGAAATAGTCTATTCACTGATGCATCATCACTCAATAGATCATCCTCATGGTCACAAAAACAAATCCTAGAAGGCTGTATGTGTGGAGGAATCCTGAAACTGACCAATATGAACCATTTTCAATAACGTATATTAGGTGAATTGACTCAAGAATGAAAAGAGAACGCACTCAAATCCTATATGATGCATGTAAAATTTATTTCCGGAAAACCAATGCTTACATATAAAATGTAAAGAAAGAAGGTTTTCAGGGTCCTAATGTATGGATACATTATTCTCCCCACCAACATTGGAGTCCCTGGTCTGAGAGCATATCTTGAAACACATAACACTGTTTCCCCAAACCAATCTCTCTGACTCCATGTCCCAATGTTGAAACAAACTACTTTGATACCATCCTGTCAAAACCCATACCTAGGGGCCTATTCCATAACTACCCTAAACATGCCTACCATATCCCATGGGCTGGAAACTATCACCAAGTAGGCCTTTCCCACAAGTGCAAGGCATTTTCCATAGTACCTATATGCACGCACCCATCTACGAGGAAAATATGAAACCAAAAACCCTAAATAACATGTATGAAAAACACATAGAAAACCAACATAGAGTAAGGTATAAAATGGAATGAAAAGGTGCCAGAATACAATCCCAACTAAAATGGGAATGCTATAGAAAAGAGAGTATAAAAGTCACTAGAAACCCATCTAAAGAAAACCCTACCTGAAGGGTGGGTGAAGTGTATCTGCCTAAATTCATAAGAGTATGCCTCAGCTTTCTGAACTCACTAGGCACCTTTTAGAGTTGGTGGCCTAGAACCAACTACTTTGTACTTTATTCACTATATGAAAGCCTTATTACATCTTGATCATTATTCTACGTGACAATGGATGTGATAATGTCCAAAGGATGGCTATTGCATTAAAGGGTCACAGTGGATCCCTACTATGATAAGAACCTGGATGTTCCATAACACTGTTCTTGAATATATGTTCTATGGTCGGATGATGTTATTTGAGGGATGGAAATAATACAATCCATTAGGGCCGAGGACTCAAAAAACATTGAGACATCTTCTCATGGTGTGCGCCCTTGGTAATATCCAAGAGGATATTATGAGAACGAGACCCATTACTAGGAAATCCACATTTCATAGTGTCATTGGATGATCCAATATGTAGATGTGTGTATTAGTCCTTATACTTTAAGATTATTATTAATGGGTATTAAAACTCGTGCACTTAGATGTATTGACAAAAACTATGATGACACACTATTTTCAGTGAGGTAGGATACGTTGGGTACCTCACGAGTAATACTGCATTAATAGATAATGCTAGAAAGTATTTTTCCCTTTCTGTTCCATAATAGAAGTAGATATCACATGCACTTTGATGGAATTGCTATAGCCTAAATAAATCCATGGCCATGGTAAAGTATGGGCGAGTACAAATTACAGAATGTCAAAGAATGAATAATTGAGCACATGGGTTGATGGCACTACCATGCAACCTGCTTGATTAGAGATATCGAGGCAAAGGGATTATATTACACTGTAAGCATTCGTATGAGGTGACACGTCAATACGTCGTCAAGTTCATTATCTTGGCTGCGTTGACCCGTTTCTTGATAGTAATCTTGGACATTAGGCAAGCCTGCCTAAAGCCAACGAGAAAAAGGACTAGAGGGTCACACACTAAGTGTGTCTGTGTATCTCAGTTAAATATTAATTTAAAATGTTAAATAAAAATTATTCCCGACTGTGGTTTAATAATTATTTAAGGATGCCTGATTGCATTTATTTCGACACTAGTTATTCGATAGAATATATTGTGGGTGAAATAAAATATTTATTGGCGAGTAATGTAGTTATATTTATTTATGAATTTAATATCCATTACTCAAGGACTAATAATTATGGTGGAGGAAATAAAGGAAAGTGAAAATAAAAGTACACAACGTGTATATTAAATATACACGCCGTATATTTTTACAGAAAATGAGTACACGCCGTGTACTATTATCTACACGCCATGTAGTTTTCCAGTCATGAATTTGAGGATATAATATTGTTTTATTAAATGATATTAATTATAATCAGCGTGGGCACATGTCATGGAATTAATAATATGACATGGGGTTTAAATAAGAGTTAATGAAATAAATAAAACATGTAACGTGTTTATTTATTTTCATAACTCTATAACCTCAAACCCGATTATAAATATCCTCACAACCCCAACACTTTTCAAATCAATCTTTGTGCACAAAAATTTTGGAGAATTATTTCAAGGCTGAAAGAACTCCTTCCTCCAAGAACACTCAAAAGACCGAGAGACTAAGGTGATCGAAGGCGGACATTGCATGAAAAGGTTCTTCCGCGCTAGCAACCAGAGATCCCTTCAACGACGTCTGGAGATACGTGACACACATGTGGATCACCGCTAGAGGAATCCTATACTTGGATTCTATGATGCAACGACGGATCACAGGATCGTGACAGGATACATCAATGAAGAAATAATTCCATCAAGTTAATTCTTGTGAATTAATTAAATTAATTTTAAACAACATATGATGATCTTGTCTCTGTGGTTCTAGGATCCCCTCTTATGTTTTTTGTTCTTCGTTCCATTCCGAAGATTCGGTGTTTTACATCCTGATGGATCTCGGCTTGAACACTGTTTAAACTTTAAAATTAAATTTGGGAAAACTCCCACCAACGCGCTTCCGCTGTGCCCAGAACCTACAAGTGGTATCAGAGGGGTCATATCATTGATTATAATTATTTCGTTTTTGTTGGTAATCTATGCATTAAATAATTTAGTTGCTTGAATTCAAGTTTAATCATTCTGTAAATATGAATTTCGAGATCTATTATTCCTCTATTGTTTCTCATTAACCTTACAGAAATGACATTTTCGTTTAATTTTTGATTAAAATAAAATAGAGAAACTCATCCAGAGGAGACAAACATTTCTGGTCTTACAACACCAGAATACACGGTGTGTATTCGTAATTACACGCTGTGTAGTCTAGGTTCGATGCATTGACTGATCCGCCAATCAGGATGTGTATTGGAGTATACCTATATCATTTATGACACTATGTGTTGACCAGGAAAAAGTGGCACATGGTTTCTAGATTATATTCCATGTGGTCCAACTGAACATGTCGTGTAGTCCCTTCGGGTTAGGGTTGGACCGTGTACCCCATACACGGTTTGCCCGGCTGGAAACCGTGTAAACACGGAAACAACACGGCGTGTGTCCCACTGAGCACGCCGTGTACTCTGAAAATTTATGAAGTACATTAACACTTCAAGTCCCTGGGCGTGTGCTTCAGATAGACAGTGAAGAAAATGTACCCACCGTGTAGTCGGAACTACACGTTGTGTACTCACCCAAATTAGGCATATTCATTAAAAAATTTATTATATTATACAAAACCTTGAGACGTGTACCATAGTTCAGGAATAATGCTGAGGCACAACACGTGATAGGTGTTATACATATATATGTTTAATTTAACATCTGTATATTAAATGAGAATTCATAGGGTTGCCTCCAAGTTACAAGTTACGCACAAGGATAATTTAAAATGAATTTATTTGTTTAAAATTATGATGGATGAGAATCTCAAGGATATTCAGAAAATGATTTAAGATAAAAGGATTGATTAATTAAAGATAATTGGTTCGAGAATGATTTATCTTAAGAAATAACGATTAAAGAATTGAATGATAGTTTTATTTATGCGTATATATTGTTGCATGTATGGATGATCATGAGCTAGAACAAGACCTTTGTATGTGAATGGTTTCTTTTAAATTAAATTTGTTTGCATATGAGCCTTCTCCTCATTAATATATAGTACATGCACACCCAAGGATTCTTTTATGTAAAAACCCCTTTTGACCCCTCACCTGCTAGTGAGATAAATGCATATGTAATGGATGGAGCTCCCAAGCTAGTGGAGGCGGCTCAAGTCTGGGGCCAAGTAAAAACCAAACCAATGAGATACAAAGGTGGATAGGTGGAAGGATATAAACACGAACCCAAAAGGTTCAAGGTGCTTCTCCCCTTGGACTTGGGTTAGTTTATCAACCTCTAGATAAACTAACCAATATAAAAGCTCATGATCATAACATTTATTTTATTTCTGTCACTTGAATGGTTTATTTATTGTGGGTGTGTTGTCACAGTCACACAACTAATGAATTAAACAAGCATACAAGATGCAACTAAAATAATAACAGACTTATGTGTAAATATTATCTTAGACATGGTTAATCACCTAAGTATATCCCAATTAAAATTCACAAGTATGTAATCAAAGATAATAAATTTGAAATTTAAGTATAAGGATAAAATCCATCAATTAAATATTAAGTCGGTATAGCCTTCCATAATATTGGTTAGAATCGAACCATAGTTCAAAGTGCATGAACAACCCTAGTTGGGGTGCTTTCAATTATTGGGGAATTCTAATTCAAGTTTTTGGGTTTACTTGACTTGGTTCGCATCAAGGGTTGACTGTCACTATAGGACATGGTGTAAAAAAGAGGCAAAGGTTGAGGAAATCCAAAATAAAAGTATTTCAGGATTGGGGAGTCCACTCAGCGGATCAAGGAGCTACGAGTTAATGCAGATGGCATTTGGAATTCCTACCTAAAACCCTTCATGTTTCTTGACAAACCATAGTTGGGGTAATGTGAAGGGAAATATTGATCATTTCCACTAGAATATTCAGGCAACCGAATATTCCTAAGTCAATGGTGATGGCTATTGGATTTCAATAAAATATTGGGAGACTAATAAGTATTAATTTATTTATTTGTCTCAATTTTGTATTAAATTACTAAACCTTTACTCATCATAATTTGTATAAATGGAAAGAAAATGACTTCAAACATATCATTGTGAACCATACTCAAGAAAGAAAGCCTTCTCACCGGCACCAATTTCCATGAGTGGCAGATGCGTTTACGCATCATCCTTCGGCACGAAATGAAATTGTTGGTAATGGAAGAGCCTATTATAGTTGTGCCTGGGAAAGAGGCCAGTGATGAGGAATTATCTCTCTATATGAAGCACATGGATGATGCCACATATGTCTAGTGTTTCATGATATTGACCATGTCTAATGAGATATTGAAGAAACATGAAAATATGGACACATATAGCATGATGTCTCACCTTAAGGGTCTCTACAAAGAGAAGGTGAGACGTGAGAGGAATGAGATGTCCAATGCTTTGTTAACAAGTAAGCTTGGAGAGTCTGTGCTAGCTGAGCCTCATGTAGTCAATCTTATTGGCTACATTGAATGCTTGGACATCTTTGGGATTAAATTTCCAGATGAGTTGCGTACAGATCTCATCCTATCATCACCGTCCAAGACCTTCTCTAGCATTATTTTCAAATACAATATGAGAAATAATGAGAAGAGTCTATCAGAACTTCTGACCTTGATTCTCCAGGTAGATAAAAACATGGGGCATGACAAACCCTCAGTCCTTTTGGTGAATAAGAACAGGAAGCACAAGGAAATGGGGCCAATGACTTATAAACAGTCTGAAGCCCCTAAGAATCGTCTTTCCAAGAAGGGGAAGATCCAGAGGTAGGGCATAGAATGGGAAACGGTGTTTTTTTCATGTGGCAAGCAAGGCCACTGGAAGAGGAACTGCACCCATAAGCGTGGGGACGCTAAAGGTGCATTCGTTATCGAGTGTAATCTTTCTGTTTCTACACATTGGGTATTAGATACAACTTTTGGGGATCAAATCTGTATTCAAATGTAGGAACCCAGTAGATTTCGAAATATTTCCAAAGGGGAGGTGGATCTTTATGCTACCAATGGCGCAAGGCTAGCTGCGTTGGCTATTGGCGATTACCAACTCTCACTGCCAACTGGGATGATTTGGTTTTACACAACTGTTATTATGTGCCTAGTGTTACAAAGAACATAATTTCTATATCTTGTTTCTATATGGATGGATTTGTTTTCAAATTTTGAAATAAGGGTTGTCTCTTTTATAAGAACAACATATGTTATGGTATGGCACATTTAAATAATGTTTTGAATGTATTAAATTATGAAAACCAAGTGTTGGAAATAGATTATGAAACAAACTCACTTGACTCTTACATCACCCAGTTGTGGAATCATCATCTCAGTCATGTAAATTATAAGTACATGAAAAAGCTCTCCCAAGATGGCTATTTAGACTCTACTGAGCTAAAACCACATGATAGATGTCACACTTGTTTACAAGGAAAAATGACCAAGCCACCTTTTGGTGGATTGGGTGAAAGGGCCACTGAGCTTCTTGGATTGGTACACACTAATGTATTTCGACCACTTACAGAAGAATCTAGAGGTGGATATTCTTACTTCATTACTTTTAATGATGATTTGAGTAGATATGGCTATGTCTACATAATGAGGTATAAGTCAGAGGCCTTAGAGAAATTTACAGAATTCAAGAATGAAGTAGAGAATCATCTTGGTAATAAGATAAAGAAACTTCAATCGGATCGAGGTAGAGAATATTAGAACCAAGATTTCATCGATCTTATACGGGAGTCTGGGATTCTATCTCAGCTCACTTCTCATTATACACCCCAGTGGAACAGTGTTAGTAAAAGAAGGAACCACACCTTGTTGGACATGGTGAGGTCGATGATGAGTCATGTGGATCTTCCATTATCCTTTTGGGGATATTCATTACAAACTGCATCATACACATTAAACCAAGTACCAACTAAGGAGGAAAATGGACTTCCATCTGAGTTATGGAATGGAAGGAATCCCATTTTGTCACACACACGTGTATGGGGATGCGAGGCGTATGTTAAGGCCTTCTCAGGGAACAAATTAGCACCCTAGGGCATGTGGTGCATCTTTATAGGATATCCCAAGGAAACGAAAGGATATTACCTATATAACCCTTCAGACAAGAAAGTTATTGTCGCTAAAAAATCCGTCCTTCTTAAGAGGGAGCACATCCTCAAGAAGGAAAGTGGGATCAAGATTGACTTCGATGAAGTTCATTCTCAAGATACACAGGAGTTGGTACAGGAACAAGTTCCACAGGTCCCCTTGTAAGAGGTTCCAGAAACACAAGTACTCTGTAGGAGCTCAAGAGATGTAAGGGAACCAGAGAGATTTGGTTTCCTAGTCACCGAGGATGGTGAATCATTATTGTTGGACAATGATGAACCTCTCTCCTACAAGGAAGCAGTATAAACCTCAGAAGCTTCAAGATGACTAGTAGCTATGAATTCTGAGATGGATTCCATGTATCAGAACTAAGTCTGGGTTCTGGTCGATGATCCAGTTGATGTAAAGCCTATTGGATGCAAATGGGTATTCAAGAGAAAAATGGACATGGATGGTCACGTTAGCACCTATAAAGAAAGTCTAGTGTCTATAGGATTCAGACAACATCAAGGAATTGACTATGATGAAACGTTCCTTCCAGTTTCCATGTTTAAATCCATAAGAATCATACATTCCATAGTAGCTTACCAAGACTACGGGATTTGGAAGATTGATGTCAAAACCACATTCCTTAATGGGAACCTTCTGGAAGATGTCTATATGACACAACCAGAAGGGTTTGTGACACCAGGTGAAGACAAGAGTGTTTGCAAGTTACAAAAATCCATTTATGGATTAAATAAAGTATCCAGGTCATTGAACATTCAATTTGATGAAGCCATAACGGAATTTGGGTTCATTAAGAACGAATTTGAGCCATGTGTTTATAAGAGGTTTAATTGGAGTGCGATAATTAACCTAGTAGTATATGTTGATGATATATGGATTATTGGAAATGACATGCCAGAATTACATTCAGTTAAGGAATGGTTGAACAAGTGTTTCTCCATGAAGGACTTGGGTGAAGCAGCCTACACTCTAGGGATCAAGATCATTCGTGATAGATCCAAGAGGCTGCTTGGACTAAGTCAGAGTACATACATTGACCAGATACTAAAGAGATTTAGTATGGAACAATCCAAGAGGGGATTACTTCCAGTGTCACATGGCCTACATATTTCTAAGAAAATGTGTCCTTAGACACAACAAGAGAAAGATATAACGGGTAAGATCCCATATTCTTTGGCTATAGGATCCATCATGTAAGCCATGTTATGTACCAGGATTGATTTTTCCTATGCACTGAGCATTGTAGGAAGATATCAAGCAGATTTAGGAGAAAAAAATTTGACTACTATTAAAAATATCCTTATGTATCTGAGAAGAAATAAGGATATGTTCCTAGTGTATGGAGGAGAGGAGGAGCTTCTCATTAGAGGGTATGCAGATGTTGGTTTTTAGACAGATCAGAACGATTTGATGTCGCAATCTGGATATGTTTTCTGTCTCAATGGTGGAGCTGTGAGATAGAAGAGTTCAATGAAGCCAGTTGTCACCGATTCTAAAGTGGAGTCTGAATATATAGCGGCTTCTGATGCATCCATGGAAGTTGTCAGGGCTTGGAACATTGTACAAGAGCTTGATGTGGTGCCTAGCAGTAAAGATCACATTACATTGTATTGTGATAACACTGCAGCAGTGACTCTTTCCAAAGAACCAAGGTCACACCAACAGACAAAGAACATACTCTAGAAGTATCACATCTTGAGGGATTTCTTTCAAAGGGGTGAAGTTTTAGTGAGCAGAGTGTCCACAGAAGAGAACGTGTCAGACCCCATGACTAAAGGACTATCTCAGCAGAAGAATGCATATCTTGTGAGAGCTAGCGGGTTAGAGGTTTTTATCAGTTGGCTATAGTCAAAGTAGGAGTCTGTTAGAGTTGGTGGCCTAGAACCAACTACTTTGTACTTCATTTAATAAATAAAAGACTTATCACATATTGATTGTTCTTCTGTGTGACAATGCATGTGATCATGTCCAAAGGATAACTGTTGCATTAAAGGGTCATAGTGGATCCCTGCTATGATGAGAACCCGGAATTTCCATAACACTGTTCTTCAATATATTTTCTATGGCAGGATGATGTTATTTGAGGGACACAAATAATACAGGCCATTAGAGGTGAGGACTCATAAAAATTTGAGGCACCTTCTCCTGGTGTGCGCCCTTGGTAATATCCATGAGGATGTAATGAGAACGAGACCCGTTAGTAGGAAATCCACATTTCATAGAGTCATTGGATGTTCCTATCTGTGGACGTGTGTATTGGTCCTTAAACTTTAAGATTATTATTAATGGGTATTACAACTCACACACTAAGATGTTTTGAGGAAAACTGTGACGACACACTGTTCACAGCGAGTTAGGATACGTTGGGTGCGTCTTGAGTAATACTGCATTAATATATAATGTGAGAAAGTATTTGTCCCTTCTGTTCCATAACAGAAGTAGATATCTCATGCCCTTTAATGGAATTGATATAGCCAAAATAAATCCATGGCCATGGTAACGTATGGGCGAGTTCAAATTTTGGAAAGTCAATGAAAGAATAATCGAGCACATGGGTTGATGGAAATAGCATACAACCCTCTTGATTAGAGATATCAAGGAAAAGGGATTATATTACATGGTAAGCATTCATATGAGGTGACACGTCAATGCGGTGTCAAGTTATTTCTCTGGGGTGCCTTGACCCATTGCTAGACAGTAATATTGGACTTTAGGCAAGCCCGCCTAATGCCAACAAGAAAGAGGCCTAGAGGGTCACACACTAAGTGTGTCCCTGTATCTCATTTAAATATTAATTTAACAAGTTAAATAAATATTATTCCCGACTGTGGTTAAATAATTATTTAAGGATGCCTGATTGCATTTATTTCGACACTAGTTATTTGAGAGAATATATTGTGGGAGAAATAATATATTTATTGGTGAGTAATGTAGTTACATTTATTTAAGAAATAAATAGCCATTACTCAAGGACAAATAATTGTGGTGGAGGAAATAATGGAAAGTGAAAATAAAAGTACACGCCGTGTATGTTAAATATACACGCCATGTAGTTTTATGGAAAACAAGTACACGCCGTGTACTATTGATTACATGCCATGTAGTTTTCCAGTAGGGATTTTGAGGATATAATATTGTTTTATTAAATGATGTTAATTATAATCAGTGTGGGCGCATGTCAAGGAATTAATAATTCAACATGGGGTTTCAATAAGAGTTAATGAAATAAATAAAACATGTAACACATTTATTTATTGTCATAAATCTATAACCTCAAACCCGATTATAAATATCCTCACAACCCCGACACTTTTCTAATCAATCGTTGTGCACAACAATTTTGGAGAATTATTTCAAGGCCAAAATAAATCCTTCCTCCAAGAACACTCTCAAGACCAAGAGACCAAGGCGATCGAAGGAGGACATCACATGTGAAGGTTCTTCCGTGATAGCACCCGGAGATCCCTTCAGTGACGTCCGGTGATACGTGGGACACATGTGGATCACCGCTAGAGGAATCCTACACTTGGATTCTACGATGAAACGATGGATCACAAGATCATGACCGGATACATCAACAGAGAAAGAATTCCATCAAGGTAATTCATGTGAATTAATTAAATCTATTATAACCAATATATGATGATCCTATATATGTGGTTCCAGGAACCCCTCTTAATTTTTTCGTTCTTCGTTCCATTCTAAAGATTCCGTGTTTTACATCGTGACAGATCTCGTATTGAACGTTGTTTAAATGTTAAAATTAAAGTTGGGAAAACTCCCACCAACGTGCTTCCGCTACGCTCGGAACCTATAGCACCACCTGGTCTTGGACAACCTAGGTCTCTATCAAGGTGTCGGTCCTCTCCATAAGACATGAGATGTAAGGGCAAAGCTCGTTCCTAGGTGAGTAAAACAATACTCATTAGGACACCCCAAAAAAAGGAATGTCTTGAAAGGAAATGCCACAAGGAATAACCACAAAGGAAAGTACACACAATGTATTTCCATCTCAAACATGTAAATATATAAATCATGAAAGATAAGACTATCAGACGTAATCATAGAACACCCAATACCGTTGAGTCACCTAGACCCACAGAGTCACTTAGACCCACTAAGTCACTTATACCTGCGGTATTCATAGTCTTCTCCTCACAGAGAACCCTGATATTCCTGCTCCTAGAGTGATTATTCTAGGAGAACCTACTCCTCAAGCCAAAGGTCTTATGTAAGAATCTATGAAAGCCCACATAGAGAATCTCAAAAGGACCACCTCATCACTGTGGTTCCAATGCATAAAACATATTGTTAATCATACATACGATTTGAATGTTATGGGAGATTATGTTTAAAGGGGCTTGTTGGGTCTGGGTCTGGTCTGACCCAGTCGGACCGACCCGACCCAGCCCGGCCCATTGCCCGTTGGCCCGACCCATTGGGTCTAAATTGACTAGGCCAACTACACCGACCCAGCCCGATGCACCGATGAGACCTAGTTCCATCTCGGATGCTCAACTTGGCTTGCTGAAGTGGGCTGGTTCATCTCTCCCGGATACAGTGGCTTTTACGTCCTCTCCCGATGAATGTGGATGGTGGTTTCATAACTCCATGCATGTATGCGTTCCCGCAAACCGCATGATAGTGCACACCCACGACTAATTCGTAGGACTACCTTCATGACACAGATCCCCCCCGGTTCCACTACTTTTTTCTATTGCGGCCCGGCTGGACGCAACCTCCACCTGCCACCCATGACTATTTATATGGGCTCTTCCACCGCTGCAGCCTGCTTAGTTGTGGTATTCCCCTCTTGGAGAATCCAACTCCTGTGACCTCTAACCATATTCATATATGATGTTGTATTTTTTACCAGTTCAGAGATTGCCGTCACCATTGTCCATTGAGCTGATGACCTAGATTTTGCGCCATGAAGAATGCGAAAAAAACAATAACTCCCAAAACGGATTGATCTGGGCCTTGTTCATATCGTCCCTAATCCATCAACATCAGAAATGAAATTTCGTGGGGGGATTCAAATTCTAATCATAGATCACATCAAAACATGGTGACCTTGATTCAAATTATCACAATTAAAACCATCCTACATATATGATTGATTTTTGGGAAAACCTATTCATGGGTTGATCTTTGTTTTTTGCTCAAATAAATAACGTGAAAGAAATAAATCTCTTATATAGAAAACCCTGCATAGGATTGGATCTATTTTTGGTGAAGAACAAAGCTTCACTACCATTGTTCGTCGATCCCGGATCTAAAATCTACCGTTTTTAGAAAAATCCTTCAATGAGAATGTGGAATTCATTAACACTGGAGATCCAAAGTTCACCAACAAAATTCCTCCCCAGCTTTAGAGAAAACTCTGGGATCCTCTCTGTAACACCCCGAGATATTATGAAAAATATTCTTTTTAATTTTATTGATGACTTGTGTTGTATGATAAACCAAAAGGAGATTTCACTATACACATTCCTGACATGGCTTTAATTACATGCAATCAGGACTTTCCTCGATAGCATGTGTTATACGCAATACCGAGTTTCACTAAACAACGATATGTTATATAAACTAGCTGTTATGAATAGTAATATCCAAATTTTAAAATATTATAAATTTTATCTTTTGAAATGGACTTCATTTTTGGATTCAGAATATCAAAATTATCCTTGGGTGAATTTTTGGTATTTTTCTGAAAACCTTCAATTTTTGATGAATAGTGAAAACAAGAGTTTCTATTTAAAAACCGACTTTTTATGTAAATAATTATTTATTTTATTTAAATTTATTTTAGGTCAAAATTGATACATAATACCTATATAAGTTCAATGTAATTCATTGGAGTAATTTTCTAATAATTTTAGATATATAAAAATTTTATTAAACTTTTCACCGTCTTTTACCCACCTCCTAGGAAAATTTGGAAATTCACATAAAACATAATTTTTCCGCTTCTGTGAGTGGAATTTCGAAAATCCGAGAGACATGGTTAATATCAAGGACTAAAATGTGGTTCAATGAGATGAAAATAATTTTTGATGAATAGTAACTTTTTACTTTTATTTACTCCGGTTAAAAGTAAATAGGGTAATTACGGGTAAAAATGATATTATTATTACCCTAAAAAATGTCATAATTCTATTGGATAAGTTTAATTCGACCAGAAACAACCTTAGGACTAAAATATGACCATTTAGGTCCCCTTATATTAGATTAGGACATTTATTATTAATTTATTTAAAGAAGGGTTAAAATAGTTAAAATCAATGTTTAATGACTAATTCATTTTTAATATAGGGTTATGCATAAGATAAATTCAACTATAAATATTCATTATAAATATAAAAAGATTTAATAACTAATGGTATTTTATTTATAATTTTTAGACATTAAATAATTCATGTTATTTATGACACAATGGTGATACAGTAATTACCTAAATAATGAAATATTAAAATAATAGATATTATAAATATCCAAATAAATGTAAATTGAGACTTTTTATGAATTAAACAAATTTTATAGGTTAATATGACATGTTAGTATTTATTTAATTAACTTTTCTCGAACTAATCATGCCGTTATGATTTTCACAAAAATCAATTCCCAAATAGTGTGAAGATTTACATAAAATAGTTTTTAAAACAAATATTATATTATTAATTGTTATTTTATTCCTAAAAATCAAAGGATCAAAAAAATTACTTAGATAAGGATATATATATTAATAATAAACCACTTGGGGTTCTTTTGGCTTGTTATTGTAAGTTTATTAACCATATAGTGTAAGAAAACAAGGAGACACGGTAAAAGTTAAATTATTTATCTTAGAGTTAAATCTAAATTATAAGGTTAAAATTGTAACATAAACTTATCTAAAATCTATTGGTTGAGAGTATTTAGACCCATTCCCACTTCATCTTCGAAATAAATCAATTTTGAGCTATTATAAACCGAATATGAATTTATTATATTATAATATTTTAACTTTTTCCAAAGGTGCCCCTCTCGTCCCTTATAAAAAGGACACCCCTTCCCTCTTCTCTTCACACAATTTTGAGCCTTGAAGCTCGGCCAAACACTGCCCATTTCTGTTCTCCACTTCCCTGGAAACATTCTGGAGGTTCTGATCTTCTCAAAAGACAAACTCTACTTCCCTAAGAGGAAGCTTAAAGGAGGTGCGCCGAAGAAGAGGTAATCTCTTCTTCCGATTCTTTCAAGTTTCTTTCTTCTTATACATCTTCTTCTTCTTTTTTAACATTATAAGGTAATAACTTCAGTATTAATTATATAATTATATGTTATTTTAAATATTAAACAACCCTATTTCACTTTCTATCCATCCTACGGAAAACAAAATCACCACACATGCATACGTACGGAATACCGTCTCCACGTCGTGGTGTAATCTGTTTTCGACCACCACCTTACATAGATGGGTATAATGGTGTAAATAAATAACCATATATGATTATTGTAAAGTGATATTGATTCTGAAATATTATATGTACACTTCAATACAATTCCACGATCATGAGAATGATTTCATCACTCGTTCGTACGTACGGACTACCATCTCCACGATGTGATGAGATTCATTCTCCATGTTAACCATTCAAAAATGGTTATAAATTATATATAATGAATAATAATGAAATATATGACATAATGAAGATAATTTATTTATGTATATATATATATATATATTTCATCTACTTACTTCCATTCAAGTCAATAATGAAAGGAAAACATCGTTCAAGAATACGTACGGCCTACCATCTCCATGAACGGTGTGTTTCATTTCATTTATCTATATATTATATATATATATATACTGAATATATATGATATATAAATCATTTTTACATTCTAGAAGTAATTAAATCATGATATAAGTAATAATAATATCAAGAACAACAAGTCCAAACATGTACGATAAATGAATTCTTTTTCCCAAAACGCTACTTTAACATGGAATTGGCAAATGAACGGGTAATATAAATACCTAAGTTAACCATATACGAAATAATAACAATGAATATGATTCTGTAATAAGTCAATGACATTATTTTAATCATTATACAGGAGTTTTGGATACATACGAAGCATATTGGACATAAGGTAAGGGATAATTATTCCAATCTCATTCTTATTCGAGATTGTTTATTCGTAAGTATTTACAGGGGTTATGTTTTTCATCCATGTCCATGTTTTCTAAAAAAAAATTCATAAAATGTTTAGTATTATTCCATGTATTTTTAAAGACATTCTTACCCTTTTATGACTTTTAACACAAGGTTTTGAATGAATATTTCTTTTGTTTACCATACAAGGTACTTTTTGACATTTCCGACAAAAGTACGAGATGAATGATATTTTTAACTTATACGGCGTGAAAGGATTTTTACAGTTTCATAACTCCTCATTTTCATGAAGCTTACTCTGCATGATTTAATGACTATTTTAAACAAAATACATTTCTTTTAAAATTTCATGGCATTTTTTGAAAAGAAAATGATTTTGAAGAAGAAAGGATATGTTCCTCAAGAATTAATTTCAAGTGTTTTATCAAAACCATTTTCCATCTAAGATGAAATTATTTCATATGTGTATGTTTCAAGTATAATGTCTCTATGATTTACATGTTTTCACTTTTCTTATGATGAAATATCCATTTGATTTATATGAATTATGTGATGATGGGATGAGGTTTATGAAACCCATTTTATTCTTTGGGTTATGATGAATGTTTTAAGTTTATTTTGTGGAAAAAGTAAGAATGATTTAATTATGAGATGGGTGGGACCTATATATCCCTCAAATTAATTGGGTAAAGATTTATATCTCATGATATAGACATGGCTAGAACAGTAAGTTAATCCAGTTCAGTGTTACAGGACTGGAACGAGGAGTGAACTCGATTCAGAATGGGACTTTGTCCACTAAGATGGTCTTGGCAGGAATGCCTTGGAAACTATGGAAATCATAATATGTGATTAATGGATGCCACAATTACATGTTTTATTACCATGCTAGTTTATCATGACTAATGTTCCTTTATGATCTATGCTTTGTGTACTTCCAAGATTTATGTCGTTGCTCATGATTTTGATGTTTTGATTTTATGTTCAAGTTTTTGAATTCAAATGTTTATGGATTATTTTATCTTCTCTATACTTACCCTTATTGAGCATTTGAGCTCACCCTCTATATGTTTTCTTTTACCCACGATTCAAAGAATGTTTTTAGGTAAGAAAACAAAAAGGGGAAGATCTTTATGAGAGATGTTGAAGATATTTCACCACGATTAGAAGATTATTTTCCGACTTTCCAAAGACACTAAACTTTTACGGTCCTTGTGTGTCTGTTTTCATTATGTATTAAGTATTCTATAAATGTAATTTAATGTCCAGGTACGAAAATCTTTTGGCCTCTGCAGTTGGTATCAGGGGGAAGGTTTATTTAACCTTTGGAAACTAGGATGCAAAAACATTAGTGAGATACCTAGAGATATTTATAAGATATGTCTCGGTATGTCCATAAGGGTAAGTATAATTATATGTTATATTCCTATAATTATGGTAATGATATTAGAATTAAACATAATATTTTAGATATTGAAGGTACTCCCCCTTTATTATGTTGTTTTCCTAGCATGATTGATGCCTGTCACACTGTTCTTTTTGGGTCTTAGACGATGGCTGGAACCCGAAGGAACTATGTTGATCAATGTAATGGAAAATGAAATGATTGTCCTCATGAGAAACCAAATGTGATGGGAGATGGAGTGAAAAATCTTATTTCTATACTTACACAAGCTATGAATCATTCTGGATTTCCAAATGATCAGAGAGGGGAACAATATTCTATTGAGTCTTTCATGAGGGAACATCCACTGTCTTTCAATGGGTCTACTGATCCACTTGTTGCTGAACAATGTATCAGTAACATTTAAAAGATATTTTCTATACTTCGCTGTTCAGAACATGAAAAATTCATTTCAGTTGTTTACCGTTTAGAAGGTGAAGCAGACAAGTGGTGGACTCTAATTAAGAATACAAGGCCCCATGTTTAAATTGAATCCATAGAATGGGACGACTTTAAGAACTTGTTTTTCAGTAAGTACTTACCTTGTATTCCTCAAAAAAATATGGAAAAGGAGTTTCTTGGGCTTAAGTAGAAGGATGATGAATCTGTTGGTATATATGAACCGAATTTTACAAGACTTGCATAGTGTGAATTTGACTTTATCATCTCACTTGAAAGTAAAGTTGATCGATTTTTCAGTGGCTTAAAACCAAGTCTTCGAAGGGAATTAGCTATATGAGACTTCAGTCACTATGAAGAAATTTTGCGTTGTGCTATCAAGGTAGAACTGCAAGTTGGTGTAACATATCAATATCATGGTTTTGACCAGAAACGAAAGCTGGAGTTCAAGGAGAAATCTAAGAATAATGGTGAAAAGAATATGAATGATTTTTTATGCTCAAAGTGTGGAAAGATGCGTGGTGGAGATTGTCTTAGAGGGACTAGAAAATGTTTTAAGTGTGGAATAGAAGGTCATCGAGCAGTTGAGTGTCGATGTAATGGAAAAAGGGTTTCTAATGACGTGAATAAAGAAAATGCTACAGAGGACACACCATCAACACTTCAATGCTTCAAGTGAAAGGAAATGGGGCATTATGCTAATCAATGCCCTAATCCAAGGGTTAATGATGATCAACGTGAGCAACCTATTAAGGAAAAGGATAAAGGGATGTCACATGCGATCACTATTTGTGATGTTGAGTATGAAAATGATGTTGTGTAATGATTAATTATTTATGTAAAAGGATTTCAAAATAGTATCATGGAATCTCATTTATAGTATCGTGGAATTTTGAAATATCTGTGTATTGGTCCATTGTGGTTTTCAAGAAGAATATGGTACCAGTAACCACGAAATGTGATTCAAATATTTTGGAAAGCAGATGATATGCACATAATGAAGGGATAAGGAGAAAATAAATTGTTTAATAGTATTCAGGATCTCATGACTGATAAAAGGAATAAGTGATATCATGGTTTGAGTATATAGAATTTTGGGGATTTTGGTATGTTGAAAGTGTTATCTTTTAACTGCATTCATGTTTTCACTAAGGTTCAATGGGATTTCATTTTTCAAGAGAATGCATGATTAAGGCCTTTGAATGATTGGAATGTTAACAACAAGATATATCATATGATATATGGAGATAAATTATGGTATTCATGTACTTGTTATGTGACCTCTCATGTAATCATTTTCTTTACACTATGAGATTGGATTGAAGTATTTTTGATAAGATTAAAGGTTGTAATGGATTATGTTGGACATCAGATAGAATTGTATAAGGATAGAATGTTTTTTTCTCTTGATATTATTTATGGAATGTTATAATAATGTAGTTTTAGAAAAACGGAAACGTAGGACGGGCAACAACCCGTCGTGTCGGACAAGGCTGTGGGAATCGAACCCACAACTAAAGTGCGACAGGCCTTTATCACCTACCACTAGCCTACAGGATGTCCCTGTTTAGTAGAAACCGGTTTTATTATATTAAGCAGTATGATATATGAAGTATAAGTCCATTTTAGGAACCATATATGATTAATCTCTCTCTATACATGGACTTATGTATTTCTGATAACTTTTTCTAACCTTTTTTTGAGAGAGATGGAATGAACCATAATTCTATCATATGATATGATAACACTTCACGAATGACAAATTCAACTTCATTTCTTTAAGAGATAACGTGGAAATTATCCAAGGAATGACCAACGGTGAGACTGTATCAAAATCGAGAAAGTATTTCTTCTAATTCCAATTTTTTCAACTTTAGGGAAATGATCTTGAAAACCAAAAATGTTGTCCAAGTGCCTTTATATCTGATGAATTAGATGGTACCTTAGATCATCACAAATCTATGGCTTTCAGATTGTTGGCTTTTTGATAGCCATGTTCTCTACCACTCTCCATCAAAACATGAGGGTTAGATTTTCTTCCATATACATGTTTTCACCTATGTTCTTCTATGTGGAAACCTAGTGATTAGTTAATTTGGGTAACCGTTACGTTTCATACTTTTGTTTTTAAGTATTTATTTTGGTATTCATTTTTATGATGTGGGTTTCTATTAAATAAACTTTCGAGTAGTAAACCAACTATAACCACGACGAATATTGAGGGCGAAATTCATTTTAAGGGGGGTTGAATGTAACACCCCGAGATTTTATGAAAAATATTTCTTTTAATTTTATTGATGTCTTGTGTTGTACACTAAACCAAAAGGAGCTTTCCCTACATGCATCCCTGACTTGGCTTGCATTACACGCAATCACAACCTTCCACGATAGTGTGTGTTGTACGCAATACCGAGTTTCAATAAACAACGATATGTTATATAAACAAGCAGGTATGAATAGTAATACCCACTTTTTAAAATTTTAGAAATTTTATCATTCGAAATGGACTTCATTTTTGGATTTGGAATATCGAAATTAGCCTAGGGTGAATTTTTGGAATTTTTCTGAAAACTTTCAATTTTTGATGAATAGTGAAAACACTAGGTTACTATTTAAAAACCGCCATTTTATTTAAATAATTATTTATTTTATATAATTTTATTTTAGGTCAAAATTGATACATAATACCTATAAAAGTTCAATTTAATTCATTGGAGTCATTTTATAATAATTTTAGATATATAAAAAGTTTATGGAACTTTTCACTGTCTTTTACCCACCTCCTAGGAGAATTTGGAAATTCACATAAAACTTAATTTTACCACTTCATGTGAGTGGAATTTAGAAAATATGAGAGACACAGTTAATATCAAGGACTAAAATTTGTTTCAATGAGATGAAAATAATTTTTGGTGAATATTAACTTTTTACTTTTATTTACCACGGTCAAAATTAAATAGGGTAATTAAGGGTTAAAATGATATTATTATTACCCTAACACATTTATAAATTATATTGGATAAGTTAAATTCGACCAAAAACAACATTAGGACTAAAATATGACCATTGAGGTCTACTTGTATTAGATTAGGACAATTATTCTTAATTTATTTAAAGAAGTGTTAAAATAGTTAAAATCAAATTTTAATGACTAATTCATTTTTAATATTGGGTTATGCATAAGATAGATTCGACTATAAATATTCATTAGAAATCTAAGAATCTTTCCTACATAATGGTATTTTATTTATAATTTTTAGACATTAAATAATTCATGTTATTTATGACACAATGGTGATGCAGTAATTGCCTAAATAATAAAATATTAAAATAATTAATATTATAAATACCCAAATAAATGTAAATTTAGAATTTTAATGAATTCCACTAATTTTCAAGGCTAATATGACATGTTAGTATTGATATAATTATCTTTTTTCGAACAAATCATGCTGTTATGATTTTCACAAAAATCAATTACCAAATAGTGTCAAAATTGACATAAAATAGTTTCTAAAAAAAATATTATATTATTAATTGTTATTTTATTCCTAAAAATCCAGGGATTGGACAAATGACTTAGATAAGGATTTATATATTAATAATAAACTAGTTTTAGTTCGTTTGTCTTGTTATAGTAAGTTTATTAACCATATAGTGTAAGAAAACAAGAAGACACAGTAAAAGTTAAATTATTTAACTTAGAGTTAAATATAAATGATAAGGTTAAAATTGTAACCTAAACATATCTTAAATCTATTGGTTGAGAGAATTTAGACCCATCCACACTTTAGCTTATAAATAAATTAAATTAGAGCTATTATAAAACGAATATGAATTTATTATAAAATAATATTTTATGTTTCTCCAAAGGTGCCTCTCTCCTCCCTTATAAAAAGGGCACCCCTTCCCTCTTCTCTTCACACCATTTTGAGCCTTGAATCTCGGCCAAAGCCATCCCATTAATCTTCTACACTTCCCTCGAAACATTATGGAGGTTCTGTTATTTTCGAAAGACCAACTCTACTTCCTTAAGAGGTAGCTTAAAGGCGGTGCGTCAAAGAAGAGGTAATCTCTTCTTCTGATTCTTTCATGTTTCTTTCCTTTTCTAATTGTTTTTCTTTAGTTGTCTCATTATAAATAATAACATAAGTATTAATTATATACTGATATGTTATTATAAATATCAAACAACCATATTTCACCTTATATCCATCCTACGGAAAACAAAATCACCGCGCGTGCGTACGTACGGAATACCATCTCTACGCCGTGGTGTAATCTGTTTTCGACCACCACATTACTTAGATGGGTATAATGGTGTAAATAAATTACCATATAAGATTATTGTAAAGTGATATTTATTCTGAAATATTATACATACACTTCAATACAATTCCACGATCATGAGAATGATATCATAGATCGTGCGTACGTACGGACTACCGTCTCCATGACGCGATGAGATTCATTCTTCATGTTAACCATTCAAGAATGATTATAAAGTATATATAATTAATAATAATGAAATATATGAAATAATTAATCTACTAGATTTATGTATATATATATATATATTTCATCTACTTACATCCATTCATGTCAATAAAATTGGACATGGCTTCTGCATCTCTTCTCGGTGGAGGGGTTTCGACGACGGTCTCTATAGGGGTTGGCGGAGGTGTTTCGGCGACGATCTCCTCAGGGGTTTCGGAGGCTGTTGTTGAGGGGGAGGGGGGTGGAGTCTCACCTAGGGCTTCTTTCAAAGATGTACTGTGTAAGGGTCTCTCGGGAGGAGGAGGTGCGTGCGCTTTGCCGGAACCTTGGTCCGGCCTGGAGTTTCCTCCGATTGTGGTGGAAACAAAGGTCCCGAGGAAGATTTCGGAGGTCCCTGTGGTGAGTTTCTCGTCGAGGGAGCTCCAAGAAGCGGCAGATTTTCACGAGCTCACACTGGTGGCTCGTTTTGGGCGCTCCAAGCCATCCCTGGGTTTCTTCAGTAGCTTTGTTGCTACGTGGGGGCTGTCCTAGCCAGCAGTGGTGTCCGACTTGACTAGAGTGGCCTTTTTTATTCATCTGGCCTCTAGGGGCGACTTTTTGAATGCTTGGACATGGGGAGCTCGCAGGTGTGGTTCTTAGAGTTTCTCGCTATCCAGGTGGTCGTGGGACTGTCATAGAGGGAGAGAATCCCCTTTTGAGGCAGTATGGTTGTCGTTGCCTGGCCTCCCTCTCCCGTTCCAGAATCCGGCGATTCTGAGAGAAATTGGGAACTCTTTAGGCTCCTTTTTATGTGCGGATGAGGACACGAGAAGTCTCAAGGCGGCGGCGTGTCCTCGGATCTGCATGGAAATGGATCTTACGTTGAAAAGACCCTCCTTGGTACAGCTTGAATCTGAGAATGGGTTTAGTTGGAACCAGAGGTTATTTTACCGAAGGTTGCACCGCTTCTGTATGCTCTGCGGTCTACATGGACATGAGGAGAAGAACTGCCGGCGGCGGAGGAGGGCGGCGGAGCCTCCCAGTGGTGCTCTGGAGGAGGTTTCGGGTCAAGACAAGTTGGGCTCGGGTAAAGATGAATATCCGGATCTGACCGTTTCTCGCCGAGGGGATTCAAATTTGAATTTACCCGGCGGAGCCATGCTGGGAAAGTCCTCTGGGGAAACGTCGTCTAACAACGCTGGGTCGCGACCGGTTTCCTCTTCTGGGGAGAGGGACCTGATCTCTTGGTCCCCGAGTCCGGTGCTTCCAAGGACGATTTCTGACAGTGAAAGGTTAATCATTTTACCATGTGGGTTTGAGGTACAGTTACTTTTCACCTTGTGAAGCCCGGTCAGGGTGCTTTAGCCTCCTATGCCTCCCTTTGGTTTCTCGAAGCAGCTTTCTCCTGGGTCGATCCGGAGTTGTCTTGTGAACAAGCTTCTGGTCTCCTCGAGCAGCTGTGTGGAGATGGTTGATGGGGTCCGGGGTGTGGAGAAGGAAGTGGAGGCTTCACGTTGGTCTCCTCAGAGAAGGGTTTTGGATGTCTTTGTGTCAGGGAGAGCGAGATGGAGATACTCCTCGTGGTCAGGCTGGTAGGAGACTGAGGCTGGAGGAGTTGGATGCTCTATGTAATTCAGGGCTTCTAGCAGGAGCTCGAGGGAGGTTTATGGATGGCGTGTCGGGGCCGATCACTCGCTCGAGAGCTAAAGGAAAGGGTTTGATGGTTCTCCACAGTCAGGACACTCCAGCGGTCCAGAAAGTGCGTAACCTCTTCTAGTGATGTTTTCCTCTATCTTTTGGAATGCTCGTGGTCTTGGTGCCCAGGCGAAGAAGGTCTTTATTTCGTTAGAGGGTAGGAAAGCCAAAGCTTCCCTGTTGGTTATTCTGGAGCCGAAGCACGATGCTTGTAAGATGCCGTATATAGTGAGGTAGCTAGGCTTTCCGAACACCTTTCATGGCGGACCTGTTAATTATCAGATTTGGGTGGCTTGGAAGAAGAATCTTACAGTGGAGGTATTTGGCGTGACCTCTCAGTGTATTGACCTAATGATCAAGGTGAATGGTATTTTCCTCCTTTTCTCGTTTGTGTATGCGAGTAACAAGGAGCTGGAAAGGAGGGAGCTCTGGTCCCATCTAAAGTTGGTTCAAGCTGATACGTTGCCGTGGTTCGTGGGAGGTGACTTCAACATGGTTGCGGATGCGTCTGAGAAGAGAGGAGGGAGGCTTGTTTCTCTGGATGGAATGATGGAATTCAAGGAGTGCCTGTTACATGCGGGGCTGCTGGACTTAGGATACGAAGGGTCGAGATACACATGGTGTAATAACAGGAGAAGCCAGAATAGGATCTTGTGTCGTCTGGACCAGTGGCTTACCAACTTGCATTGACTCGATATGTTCTCCAAGTCCTCGGTCACCCATCTTCCTTGCATTTTATCAAATCACGCACCAATCTTGTTGGAGATAAGACACGAGGCTGTGGTTGGACAAGGTTTTTATTATTCAAGTGAATGGCATAGGGACTCGGCTTTCATGCAGATGGTTAAGGAAAACTGGATGCTGGAGGAGAGAGAGGAGTTGTGGGGAGGGCTGGCTAATCGTCTCAGGAGGCTTAAACAAAGCATTAAGCGGTGGCTTGTGGAGCAACCCAACTGGCACAATGGGGTGACCAGATTACAGGAGGAGGTTGGCAGACTTGAGGGAAGGCTTCAGGCATCCTGGGATGAGAACACGTTTACTACTCTTTGTGATAAAAATGCAGTGCTGGCAGAGAAACTTTTGGAGATGGAGAGGGTGTATTTGCAACGATCCCGTGTGCGTTGTTTGAGAGAAGGGGATCACAACAATGCGTTCTTTCAGGCTTGTATCAAAGAAAGGAGGAACTGGAAGATCAACATTAAAGGTGAAGATGGAGAGTTTACCTCGGATGTAATGGTGGCTGGGAAAATTGCGTTAAAGCACTTTGAGGGTATGTGGGCAGGAGAAGTCTCGTCTGGATTTCGCCAAGAGTCTTTAAGGGACTCTGGTTTTTTGGAGGGTCTTCCCTTCTTGATTTCCCACTCTGAGAATGCATGCATGTCCAGGATTCCAGACGAGAGGGAAATTAATGAGGCACTGGGGAGCATGCCGAAGGAGAGCGCACCTGGTCCTGACGGCTTCCCGATGTCATTTTACATTGCTACTTGGGATGTTGTGGGGCCATGTGTTGTGGAGGCAATTGGTGATTTCTTTCGTGGAGCTCCTCTATGTAGGGTGGTTTCTTCGTCGAGGGTGGTGATGGTTCCGAAGAATAAAGTTCCCACCCTGGTTAGCCATTTCAGACCGATAAGCCTGTGCAACGTTTCTTACAAGATTCTGGAAACGATCATTAGCCGAAGATTGGCCACAGTGATTCTGAAGCTAGTTTCTGAAGAACAACATGGCTTCATTCAAGGGAGGAGTATTCAGGGAGCGGTCGGCATAGCGAGCGAGTTGGTGCACGATTTGAACAAGCGGTCTGTGGGTTCCAACATCATCTGGCAGGTCGATATGAACAAAGCATACGACAACCTGGAATGGGGTTTCATCCTGCGGGTAATGAGAGGGTTTGGTTTCCAGGAGTCCTTTTGTGATATGTGTTTCCGGTGCTTTGCATCTCCCTGGATCACTATATCAATGCTCGGGAAATGCTTCGACATCTTCAAATCGGTGAGGGGAGTACGCCAAGGGGACCCGCTATCTCCTTTTCTGTTTGTTCTTGCTCAGGATGCCTTATCCAGAAACTTGAAGAAGGTCCTAACAGAGGGGAGGTTGTGGCATTTCCTTGGTCGAAGGAACTCGCTTAGAGTTTCTCACTTAATTTTTGCAGATGACATTTTTATTTTTATGAATGGAGGGAGGAGATCGTTGAATACCCTTAAGGGAATTATGTCTGAGTATGGGGAACTAAGCGGGCAGGCAATCAACCGGTCGAAGATCCACTTGTTCATCTCCAATAATTGCCCGGGGCAGAGGTGTAAATGTATTTACGAGGTTTTGGGCTGTGGACAAAGACAACTCCCTATCCTTTATCTAGGAGTTCCTCTATCGTGTGGGAGAGTCTTCAAGGTCCACTTCAACGAGATTTTGGACCACATCCTGGGAAGGATTTTCAACTGGAAGAACAGGCTGCCATCCTTTGGGGGTAGGATCATGCTGATCAACAGCGTTCTCCTATCGATTCCCATGCATGTATTTGCTGTCATTAAACCCCCGAAGGGAACAGTGGAGAAGATCGAGCGCATACTCTCGTCGTTCCTTTGGGATGCGAAAAAGGAGGGGAGATGCCACTGGGCGTCTTGGAAGAGGATGGCCCGACCGGTGGAAGAGGGTGGGGTTGGCCTTCGGGATATACATGGAACGATTCGGGGACTGCAGGCAAGACTGGCTTGGGAGGTGATAGCAGGTAAGACCCTCTGTGCCAAATTTTTTAGAATGCGATACGGAGGACATGGTGATCGAAAAATGCGTGGTGAAACTGCTCTCGGCAGGTGCATTATATCACACTTGGAGGTACGACATGGTTATGTCAGATGGGTGATCGGTCGTGGGGAGATCAGCTTCTGGGAGGACACTTGGTTGGAAGAGAGGATTGGTTATACAGGTTACCCTTCCCCTGCTATCACTTTCAGGGAGGCGTGTGAGAGGTACGATTTTGTGCATGAGATCCTTAATCCATCGCCACTGAATGGGTTTAACAGTGTTGTCATGAGCAACGAACCAGAAAAGTGTTGTTTTTCTCTGGTTGAGTCGGGGCGGTTCATCTTGAATGGATATAGGAGGATTGGCCAGGGGTTGCTACAGGAGAAATAGAGCAGGAACCCGTGTGGTGCAAGCCAATCCCAACACGGATGAACTTTCTGGTGTGGCGGGTTCAGAATCGAGCGCTACCCATGGAGGAGAACATCCAGAAGAGGGGGATCTGCATAGCGTCACGCTGCTTCTGTTGTGAGAGTCCAAGGGTGGAAACAACGATACATCTGTTCTTTCAGGGGCGGTGGGCAGTGTTCCTTTGGTCTCAGTTCTCCCAGTACAAGGTTCCGGATGAGGAGCGTCTTTCCATTAGTGATTATCTCCTGGCATGGTTTTCAGTCTTCGGCAGGAGGATGGAGGATCGTTCAGCAGGTATGATCATTCTAGTTCCTATATGCTGGACACTGTGGGAAGCTCATAATCAGGTAAGGTTAGGTGGCAAGAAATCGCTTTTGGCACTTCAAGTCCGCATGATATTGCTCATTGTAGAATTTTCTACTCTTTTCAAAGGTCTGCATGCAGGTGCTATGGGGTCCTTTGTGGGTGGACAGATTGATCAGACCCTGCAGCGAGGGAGATGGGTTCGATGGCAACCCCCGGTTGACGGTTTAAAATTAAATGTGGATGGTTCTTGCTCGGGGGGGGGGGGGGATCATGAGGGGCGGTGGTGTTCTCCGAGATTGCTGGGGGTCAGTGCACATTGCTTTCAGTGCCTACTATGGGCCCGACACTTCTATAGGTGCGGAGTTTAGATCCCTCCTTACGGGCCTCACTCTGTGAAAAGGAAGAGGTCTCCGGGTGACGGAGGCTGAATCAGATTCGGAGGATCTGGGTAGATCTCTTTAGGGTGCATGTGACGTGACTTGGAATCTGGTGTATGTTTTTAGTAGGTGAAAAGCGGAGACCAGTTAGGGCAGGTTGATCCATCATAGTGTGAGAGAATCCAACTTTGCGGCCGATGCTTTGGCCCGCGGGGGCAGGCCAGAGGAGACTCTAATAGTGTATGACAATCTTAACTCTATTCCTTGCGAGTGTGCCAATGTGATCCGAAAGGACTCACTGGGCCTTCACTACTTTCACCCTCCGTGACTTGTACCCCTAGAGCTTCATGCTCCCTTAATAAAAAATAACTTCAGTCATTCATGTCAATAAAAAAAGGAAAACAACGTTCATGTGTACGTACAGCCTACCGTCTCCATGAACGGTGTGTTTCATTTGAATTTTCTATCTATTATATATATATATATATTGAATATATGTGATATATAAATCATTTTTTAAATTCTGGAAGTAATTAAATCATGATATAAGTAATAATAATATCAATAACAACAAGTCCAAACACATACGATAAATGAAACAATTTTACCCAAAACGATATTTTAACTTGGAATTGACAAATGAACGGGTAATATAAATACCTAAGTGACCCATATATGATATAATAACAATGAATATGATTCTACAATAAGTCAATGACATTATTTAAATCATTATACAAGAGTTTCAGATATATACGATGCATATTGGACATAATGTAAGGGATAATTATTCCAATCTCATTCTTATCCGAGATTGTTTATTCGTAAGTATTTACTAGGGTTATGATTATCATCCATGTCCATGTTTTCTAAAAAATGTTCATAAAATGTTTAGTATTATTCCATGTATGTTTAAAGTCATTTTTATCCTTTTTTGAATTTTACCACAAGGTTTGGAAGGAATCATTCTTTTTTTACCAAACAAGGTACTTTTTGACTTTTCTGACAAAAGTACGAGAAGAATTTTCTTTTTAACTTATACGGAGTGAACAGATTTTTAGGGTTTCATAAAACCACATTTTCATGAAGCTTTGTATACAAGATGTTATGAGTTTTTTTAACAAAATACTTTTCTTTTAAAATTTCATGGAATTTTTTGAAAAGAAAATGATTTTGAAGAAGAAAGGATATTTTCCCCAAGAATTCATTTCAAGTGTTTTATCAAAATCATTTTTCATCTAAGATGAAATTATTTAATATGTGTATGTTTCAAGTATAATGTCTCTTTGATTTACATGGTTTCAATTTTCTTATGATGAAATATCCATTTGTTTTATATGAATTATGCGATGATAAGATGATGTTTATGAAACCATTTTTATTCTTTGGGTTATGATGAATGTTCGATGTTTATTTTGTGGCACATGTAATAATGATTTCATTATGAGATGGGTGGGAACTATATCTCCCTCCAATGCATTGGGTAAAGATTTATATCTCATGAGATAGACATGGCTGGAATGGTAAGTTAATCCAGTTAAGTGTTACAGGACTGGAAAGAGGAGTGAACTCGATTCGGAATCACACTTTGCCCACTAAGATGGTCTTGCCAGCAATACCATGGCTACTATGGAAATCATAACATGTGCTTAATGGATGCCACAATTACATGTTTTATTACCATGCTAGTGTATCATGACTAATGTTCCTTTATGATATATGCTTTGTGTAGTTCCATGATTTATGTCGTTTCTCATGATTTTGATGTTTAGATTTTATGTTCATGTTTTTCTATTCAAATGTTTATGGATTGTTTTATGTTCCCTATGCTTACACTTACTGAGAATTTGAGCTCACCTTTTATATGTTTTCTTTTGCCTAGGATTTAAATAATGGTTTTAGGTAAGAAAACAAAAAGGGGAATATCTTTATGGGAGATGTTGAAGATCATTCACCACGATTAGAAGATTATTTTTCGAGTTTCCAAATACACTAAACTATTACGGTCCTTGTGTCTGTTTTCATTATGTATTAAGTATTCCACAAAAGTAATGTAATTTCCATGTATGTAAAGATTTGGGTCTTTACACTCTCAGGATCACATATCCATATTCATCCATTAAATTATGAAAACACATGGCATCATTTTAGTTAGGCTGAGTCACACCGTCATCACACTTTTTAATTTATGAAATGAAACAGATGATGTGTCATTTCCCTATAGTAAGAAATTTTGAATAAAATAAATATTCTTATGTTTAATTTATTTTTTTGTTTTGAATTCCAAAAAAATAACTTTTACCATTGACCCATGATTGTTGAGGTTAGGTCCTTCGTATGGAAAATTCTCCATTTTGGATGCAAGAGTTCGCTCATATTTTTAATCAGATCTCTATTTTAGAAGTTACCAAAACTGAACACATGCGCTATTAAAAAAAGTTCAAACAGTTATTTTGGGAACCTCGGGGCTCAGAATCATGTGTTTTATCTGCACCTAGTTTCATATTAATCAATATAATTTTAAAAAATTACATGGAAAATTTTGGACATTACATTGGGAACCAGAAAAGTTTCCCCTAGAACTCCAAATTCATGACCAAATACTCTTACATTTCATTTGAACCCAAAAATAGATAATCCATGATTGAGATTAAAGATACCTATGTCCCATCGAGAATTTTAATTGTCCCCACTATGATAATTTTTATCTGGGGATGGTTTGGATGATTTTGGGCTATAAAAAAATAATTTCATTATTGCATCATCCATGATTCCTGCTCTAGTTTTTCTTAGCTATCCCATTTACACTGACAGAGTACACAAACAATAGGAATTATTTTCCCAAAGAACACCTTATTGTAGTGAGTTATAAATTTGAACTGGATACTCTACCATTGAGGTGTCAAGATATGATCAATATCCTCTAATTCAATCAAATGGGAAGGTTCTAGTCGATATGAACTGAATTGGTAAAAAATTAAGAATTATTTTAATTGATGCCATGTGTGACAGTGAGTACAACTAAGAATCCATTGTACCAATTTATTTGATAATCTAAAAGGGTACTAAATTCCTTTCTTACAACATACCCTTCCTACCCCAACAATAATCTCTCGAGTAATGTAAAACTAAAAAAACATGGTCACCCGACATAAACTCTAATAGGAAGTGATAATGGTCAACATTAATTTTCATATAACTCTAAGCTATCTCAATCCATTTTCATATCAACTGATCTTTCTACATTATCTCTTTAACAAGAGTTGATCCAACCAAAAACATTATCCCAACCCCGCACCATACAAGGGAGATCTATATAGGTACCCATAAAATGATTCAATGGGATCTATATTAATAAAAGTTAAAAAAATATTGTTATAAGTGAATTCAAAAAATGGAAGATTCTATTACCAAGATCCTTATAAGTTAAGAAAACATGCCCAATGAATGTCCCCAAAACCTTAATGGATCACTCAGTATACCCTCCCATCTCAGAGTGATATGTAATTCATAGATTTAATTGGGTTCCCATCATCACATAAAATTTTGTAAATGTAAGAACATTAAATTGTTGATATTTTATAGAAATTAAAATTGAAGGAACTCCATGGAGCTTCATGATCTCTTTCATATAATGGTTCCCATGATCATCCAACTTCATCATCTCTGTAATAGGAATGAGGTGAGATAATTTCATATTCCAATAAATGATTACCTAAATCACATCCTTCCCAGAAGGATTCCATGTAAAAACCAAAAAAAATCCATGGGTATGTCATTCCACATATATTATAGAATGGGTAATGTTTCTAAAAACTGGTCGGTTTCTCATTCTTTGTGTTAATAATTTTTCAAGTAAGGCATATTGATACAAAGTTAAAAATTGACCTCCTTATCCCAGCCTACCAATACCAATGTCTTATGTCCTAATAAATCCTAGTAGTCTCAAGGTATACAAAAAAAATAAACTGATGTACACTATCAATCAAATGCTACATAAGAGATATTTGAATGACCAATTCTCTATGGAATAGTAATGCATTATCGGGAGACTAAGACTAGTCAAATGAGGTCTCCCCTCCATTTAGAATTTTACTAAGATATATATAGTCGATGTCTATTTATTTTACAAGATGAATCTGATCATAAAATGATTAAACAACTTTCATATAAGCTAATAACACCTTTCCACTGATTTTTTCCACATCCAAGCTCATCGGAGAAAACAGACTCATTAATGAAAACCATTCCACTAATTTTTAAATGTCTGACTTGGTAACTTCTTACTCCACACTTCAGCACTGACATTCCCTTTTTCTACAATATATGTAGCATAAAAGTCAAAATATTGAAGAAACTATAAATAATGTCTCTGTTGAATTTCTGGTCTCTCTTTGATAAAAATATAATTCAAGATCCTATAATTTTAATACATTGTAAACCATTTTTTGAAGAGACAACGGTGCTAAGCCATGAGTTCCTGAATCACGGAAACCTACTTGAGGTTATGGAAGGATAAGATTCATCACAATAATGATGTTTTTGAGAGACATAGGTCACTTCTTACATTCCCTATATCATCACACATCCTAACACTATACCTAAGGTATCAAAAAAAGCGTGATAACAGAACCCTAGTAGTAGTGAAATCAAAACAAGAGTTGGAGTCAATCTCATATTCATTTCCTCAAATGATATTTCAAAATTATCATTCCACTAATTCTTAACATCCTTTTGTTTCATAGATTTAATCTTATAGAAATGCATTAAAAAAATATATATAGTAACTATCTATTCCTCTGAATATCCAAATAATGAACACATTACTATGTTATTCCAAACAAATCAATTATTAAATATATTCATAATTCACTGAGAATCTTATCATAGATATAACATATCCTAGAAAGATCATTTATTAGATCCAATACTAATATTAAAAATACTCACATGAATATGATATTTACCTAGTGTTCTGAGAAGAATGTCGAGATGATCCCGTTTTTCTTCCTACAATATCAAATAAACCAACATATCATCCAAAAAATAGTGATGAAAGAGTCCAAGAACCTATCCTTGATTTTATTCATCAATTACCACAACACTATATTAGTGTATGTAAGATAAAATACATTAACTAAATCCACAAAATGTCGAAACCAACTCCTGAATATTTTCTTAGTAATATAATTTTCTCAAACCCTCAGTGAATGATACCCAAACACTGATTAATCTAAAAAACCATCAAGCTCTCATAAATAGGTTAAATATTTTAGCAACCATATTAAAACTATATTAATTCTTAAACATAACCTAGTTAATCTTCTTGAAATCAACATTAGGATGGAGGATTTTGTTAGCCTAGTTTTCAAATAAAATTGATAAATCATAAGGTGACATGATAGGATGAAAAAAATATTTTGTAATTAAAATCTTCAAGATGAAATGTAATATTAAATCAACAAGTTACCAATTATTTGATGGATAAGATAAGGGACACATCCCTAAATGTATGTCAATATAAAACAAAACATCCTTTTAGGGTAGTGAACAAGACATATAAATAGTAGATAATATAGGGTACTAACCCACCACACTGGGAAGAGAAATACTTGAATTTTGGTCAACTATTTCATTAAATATCATTGACAACATGAATTAGTTCATTTTGGAATAAAAAATAGCCCCACTATCCTAGATCATGGATTGAACAGAACTAGGAATACTTGAGTAATCTCATCCAGGGATAAAAACTAAACCCGATGATAATAAATATTTATATAAGATTTAAATATAACCATATGATCCTTTATAATGATGTGGTTGAATATATCATGATGAATGACAAGAAATTACCACATGAACTCATGTTCAATGAACATGAAATTAAACTCAGAAAATATGAAACCATGTTTCTTCTTTAATTCCATAGGATTGGAAGCATCCATCATTAAGTGTCACAAACTAACCCAATGGGGCCCAGACAACAACTACCCAATTCCCACCTCTAATTGTCTAGGGGTTGGAAAGCCAAGCCGAGTAGGAATATCACACACATTGGAGAAAGTTTCTTTTTGTACCAGTACACACACATATATCCAAACCATTACAATGTTGAAACATCAAAAAATGAAAGGAATTCACTAATGCATATATGATACCACAATCACAGTACAAATGTTATGTACTAAAAGAGAAATAGGGTCAAAATAAATTCACAAAAAAATTCACAATTTCTCAACTGACCCAAGGGAGAGGACTATGATCAAATGAAACCACTTGAAAAACACCTCAATATACCTAGCTCAAGCTATGCTTCAGCATCTCCTTATCCTCCCATGAAACTGTTGAATATAACTTTATCTCCATAAGACATGGAATGTGTGGGCATCTCCAAGGAAGGTGTGACTATAACAATACCCAATAAAAATCCCTGAAAACACTAGAAATGAGGAATGAAGAATAGTAATCCCATAACAATGATATAAAAAATTATATCAAGAAAAACTTCGATATGCACATGAATGAAATCAAAACATGATGTAGTCATTACAAAACTTATAGACCCATGATTCTACTTGAATAAATGATCATTCTTGTAAAATCCACTCCACGAGACATGATACCAATGTATATACTCATCCATGAGTTCATGATCTATTTACCACCACCCAAGATAGGTCACTAGTCTCAGAACACAATGATACACCAATAGGGGTCACACTTAGAACCATTGGAGGAAACCACACATCACGTCTTTATCATCCCAATGTGTAGATGATCATATGAAAATTTTAATCTAAACACTACTGATAAAACCTTCTAGATCAAGGATCAAATCCTTTCTCAAGAGGTCACACCAATTCCACAATCCCCACTTATGGTAAAAGAGAGGAAATATGATAACACTATAGTTTTACACTGGGATTCCATGAAATCTATCAAAGAACCATCCACCAAAGTGGATCACAATGCTAATATGTAGACATAATACTGCACTATAATCGATTAAAAAGGGACCAATGTACCGCACTCAATTGATGTGGGTCTTGACTTAAGAAAAAAGGGCTATAAACAACCTAAATTGGGGTACATTGTGTTTTCACCTAGCCCTTGGTATACTTGTGTGGTGCTGGCTAACATTTTATATAAATAACTATATAAATGGAATGTATATATCACTTGAAACCCTTCTCATTCATCCTAACCATTCTTGTGGACCACTGTCTATGATAATGTATCAACCCGTGTACACCTTGTTCTGAACGTGTACACATGGTCGTATATTATTTCCATGTTCATGTAATTGGAATTCCTATTCCCATGTATCCTCCAAGATACCAGATGATATACCAACATGGGACACACGGTGTGATATACAGTCACATGACAAGTGATATTTAACTCTGCATGGAAACCCATGCACCACACCTAGGAGCCCCCATGGTATATTATTACAGATTACACATCATGTAACCTAGTATTTTCAAAATCCTTTGAGATCTCTTTAGCATAGTACACCACATTATCAATGTCTTCATTCTCCCTAGAACCCACATATTAAATGTTTCTGGACCTCTATGTCACTTTATTTTGGAATTTCAGTCCTCCGTCCACATAGAAATGGATCATTCTGGTTGATTGACACCACCACGAGCTGCCTTCGTTTATCAATAAGAGTAATATAACATACAATATAATATGGTCTTATTCTTCCTTAAATCAATCACCATTTTTTCCATTCCGTAAATAACAACCTCCATTATAATACATACCTACAGTGTCGATCCAATGTGCTGAATAATGGTCTTACAATGATCAAATACCGAGTGATTGTTAAACCATGACCCAAATGAAATGACCATGATGAACATGTTATGAAAAAAATGATAAATCCATAAAACCTATTATATTTGTAAAAAACATCATTCTTTTTTCAGTCGACCATGATCTATTATCATATACGTAGATGAATGAAGGGTAATAAAAATCAACAAACATAAATAAATCCATCAATTAAATGGATTTTTGATGTGTGAAAGAATTAGTTATCATGGAATTGACCCGCATTTGATGAAGATAAATGATAACCAAGTAATTCATAAAATAAAAATCATACCTAGAGATTGGATCTATCATTGATGAATAATGGTTCTCTATTGTAGTGGTTGGTGAGATCCACACATTTTGTTGCACACTGATCGACGATCCACAAATTAGTTTTCATTCAACCATAGACACTCTTCCAACATTCTTTAATGAGTCCTATTGATTCATATGGTTATATGGAAAACCATAAAAATATATCATAAATGTGTATATAACGGAGAAATCTAGGTCACCGTATCAATGAACAAAATAAATAAATAAATTTAATTTTTTTATTAAATTTATACTCGTGAATTTTTTTAACAAACTCCTAACACTGATATTGGTTATGTAATTCCAAGGGTAAAAATTATGTTCTAAACTCAATTGTTCCTTCATATTTATGATTTGGGCCCCCATTTTGGATTTATGAATGTTTTTTGGAAAAATGCATGCTCTTGATATTAATATATTTATTATATTTAATAAATTATCATGGGGAAACCGGGCCTTAGAATCCAACATCATTTCAACTCCAAGATTGAAAAAAAATCAACATAATATCCAAAATTAATACATGGAATAATAAGATTCATTTCATTCTCCCCACCTTTGGTATTTTCATCTCGAAAAGAGAACAATGAACTAAAAATTATTTGGGTACTATGCTTTCATCAATATTTCATGCTTCAAGGTTCTCTCTTAAAGATTCATGTGCTGCCACACGACACTACCTTTGGGAATCAATCACCCATGAAGGAAACTCTCCTACAAATCCTTGATATCCAGTAGGGTATTGAAAATAGGTATTTCCATCCTTAATTTCAAGCTCACCCCAGTCAATAGTATGCGATAGGTCATGCATGTACCTACATAGTAGTGAAACATGGAATACATCATGTTCCTTGTCCAATTGTGGTGGTATATCTAAGAGGAGCACCACCTCCCCAACTCAAAAGGGATAAATAATCTTGCTGATAACTTGTCTTTTGATCATATCCCCACAATCCACACTGATGTGAGACCCTCAAGAACACATTGTCTCCATCCTTGATCTCTAGAGGTCTCAATACACATAAGGCTTATGATATCTCTATGTAGTCCTCGTCTACATTGGAATGATGTCCACATTCTCTATAGTGGCTTACATCAACTATGGTTTCATGAGAACATACTCTCTGAGATCAGTCCAAAAAAGGGACGATCATTAAAGTGTCCAATAAAACATATTGAATGATGGCATAGCAATGATGGAATAGTAAATTTGTTAGTAAAAAAACTCCATCAAGGGTAGGTGATACTCTCAACTTCTTCCAAAATCCAAAATGGATGCCTATAATATATTCTCTAAGACCTGAATTGTTTGCTCAGTTTGGCCACCAATCTAGGGGTTAAACACTATGATCAAGTGAAACTGAGTCCCGAAGGCATCCTGTAATACTCTCCATAATCAAAATTTGTAGTGAAAATCATTTTCTAAAAAAAATCATCAAGGGAAACCCATGGAGGTGGACTATATCCTACACATATAGTCATCCTAATCTATTTAATAATCTCTAATATCGAATTTCTAGGATGTAGCCGAACATGGTGAGTCTGTCTATAATCACCAAGATGGCATCAGGCCTAGTAGATTTACATGGTTACCCCATTCAAAAGTCCATGTGTATCACGTCCCACTTCCAGTCTTGAACCTCTAGGTTTTCAAATAATCTCTAGGGAACCTAGTTCACAGATTTCACTTGTTGAAAATGAGGCATTAAGATACAAACTCTACAACCAATCTATTCATTCCTAGCCACCATAACTCATGTTGGAGGTCTTGATACATCTTTTTGATACATCGATGTTCCACCAAAGGGGATGTATTAAAATCCAACGTCACCTCATCCATAACGCCAATGGTACCATCATCCATCCTCTAAAAAAGATGGCATGGTCCCCACCTTTATAACACCCATCAAAAGAATGTCTAGTCGATATCTGTTTACACAAGGTCATAGTGTCTCTATCTCCATGATGAATATATGTGAGATTCTATAAAAGAGGTGGGGTAACAACCATCAATTGAATATATGATGAACCATCCTTGTCCACTTAGGAAAATTGAAATGAGGCTAACTTATCTACCACCTCAATCATAAACTGAGATAATGATCTCCGGCAGAGAGCATCAACCATAACATTCACCTTCCTAAGATTATTGACAAATTTTCAGTCACTGTCCTAGAGTAAATATATCCATTTCCTCTATCCCAATTTAGTATCATTTTGAGAGAAGATATAATTTTGAATCTTGTGGTCAAAGTGTACCATTAAACGTTCACACATCAGGTAGTGTCTGCACAACTTCAGTCTGAAGAATAACCCTATTAACTCAAGTTCATGGGTTGTGTAGTTCTTATTATGTGGTCTCAAAAGACATAAACCATAGACAATAACCTCATGTCTCTATATCTGAACACAAACAGTCCTGGACCCTAATTCATATTATAACACTTATTACTAGACACCATCCTCTACAAATCTCCAAATGGGAGCACTTGTATACCGTTATCTCTGCTCCTAAAAGCATAGCTGGAGCCCTTCTATCCACACAAAAGGATACCCATTTCATGAAAAATATATCCATAGTGTTGATAATCTAGTGAAATTGGGTAAAATATTATGATATTAACCTACCATAGTATGTAAACATTACTCCATGGTGATACTCTTGAGTGGAACCCAATCTATAACTTCCTCATCCTTTTCCAGGTCCACTGTCACTCCTTCATCTATTGTGGCATGTCCCTGAATGTGGACATATCTAATAAGAAATCTACACTTCAAGAGCTTACCATTAACATGATTCTCTCATAGTGTGTCTAGGACCACCATAAAGTGTCTCTAAAAATCCTCCTTAGATGCTGAGAACACTATGATATCGTTGACAAAGATCACCATGAATCAGTCTAACAATGGACGAAAGATGCAATTCATGATTCCAGGAAAACTGTTGGGGTGTTCATCATGTCGAAGGGAATCACCAATTTATCATAGTGACCATATCGACATCTCACTACCATATGCAGTATATCCTCATGTTATACTCATAGAAGGTGATAGCCTGATCTGAAGTCAATATTTGAGAACAATCATGTGCTCTCTACTAATCAAGGAGGTCTTCTATCCATGGTAGTGGATACATATTTTTCATGATAAACTTGTTCATGAACTAGAATTTAAACATTACCACAATCTACCAACTGTATTTTTGGTGAACAACAATGTTACTACCCAATGGGAAACACAAGGTCTTACTAATCCCATATCCTACAAGTCTTCTAACTACACCCTTAGCTCATGAATTTCTATTTGAGAAATCCAATATGCTTGTCTAGATATTGGGATTTTCCTAGTGTCTATGTCAACACAAAATTCTATCTCATGATGGGGAGATAATCCTGAAATATCCTTGGGAAATATTTCCCCATACTCCTCCACCACAAATAGGAATGGATATCCTACAGAATCCACTACTCTAAGAGTCATTATCGATAACTGATGAGTAATTAGTTGAATTCTTATATGGATGACCTTTTCCTGCTCTACCAAGGATTAATTTTATACCCCAATGGGGAAAAACTCATCCCATCACAATAGACACACCACATCCTCTACATAAAATTATCAATATCGGAATTAACTATGGATTTTCAGTCCATGACAATTAAAAGATCTGAAGGCATCATTGCTTCTACCAAGAGATCCTATACAAAACTATTTCCACCAAGAGACATATATGATTGTCGATAGAAGATTAAAATTTATGAGTTTCCTCCTATCAATGTTTCTATAGTAAAGGTTCATGGAAAAGACTAAAACAAATTCTCTAAGTCTCAAACAAGAGAAGTTATGTTAAGGAATTAACCACACCTATTTCTATAAATACTTCAACTGTGGTAGAAAAGACATAGATCATACATTTTATCATACCTAGATCCTTGTGGTCATATAAATCCAAATACTATATCTATACTTTTCCCTAACCAAAAGATACTTGGGATTGGAATGGACCTCCTGGGGAAATTGGTGTTAATAGGTGAAACATCCCACTACATCCTTATGCTCTACCAGACCCTATGTCACATTCACCACCCTAAGGAACACCCTTCCCTAGCTTCTATATTTATCATTGTTGTCCCTCAACAGTATATCAATCATCTATATGAAGGCTAAAGTAATCCCACACAAGATGTCCCCAACCGTTGCTGGAGAAATAATGCCTCTCATTCATCAGATTCAATCCTTCTTGAAATCCCTAGACACAAATGTTGTATCCTAGGACTACCCTTTGAATTTCTTGTCTATATTGGCTACCTATGACTACCATCATCTACCAGATACCAAGGTAACAACTACTAGGTTACCTACACTAGAATGGAATTTTGGTGAATGATCTTCCAGGAAGCTCTCCACCAACAATTTTCACTAAAGAACCCCATAATAGAAGTGAATATGGAGAGATATTACAGAAGACCTGATATATCGATAGATTCCTTGATCAATGGTATGTTATCTGAAGAATAGATCCCACACTATAGCCATAAAGTATGACTAGATAATAGTAAACCTAAATGAATACTACTCAAATGTCAGACTACCATGCTGAAGATATAGATGATCCTACATGAACATTGATCACAATAAGGATTGATAAATCTCCTCCCTAATGTGACACTTTATGTATTACAAGGCGGGTGTTTTGTAATAATGTATCTAATTCACTAATCCTCATAATTTCCCTGTAGATCCCTAAATGAGACACACTATGAGGACCTCCATTTGATATACAGGAGTCATCAGAAGGTGGAAAAATTGAGTGACTACCTCAGACAGTCCTCATCCACTAGGGGGTCAGAATAACCACAAAACATGGGAGTTCACAACATCTAGAAGTTGGGATCTAAACTGAGCCTATGTACATCATCAATTATAACATCAATCACTAGATGATTCTCAACATGTGTTGGTATATATTGTAAACCACCCAGAGGTGTTATCTTCAATACATTCCACTGTATTAAAGCACCATCACTCAGCAGATTGTCCTCATGATCAAGCAGTGTAATCTTGTTTGGCTATCATCAAGGAGTAATCCTAAAATAAACATGATAAACCATGATCAAAGAGTATATATGGGTATATGAATTAATAATTACATGGAAACCACAAAAAATTCATATATATTGCGTGAACAAATGTTTTCTGAAAAATTAATGCATAATGTATTAAGTCAAAAGGAAGGTGATCAGAGTCATAGTGTATGGATATATAAAACACCACACCAATATTGTATTCCCTATCCTGAATGAAAAACTAGAACACTTAACACATTCGCCCAAACTAATCTCATGAACTCTAGTCCTACGATAGAATCAACTACTTTGACACCACTCTATATGACATGGACCAACATGTCCAAGACCACAACTTCCACAATCCCACCTCTAATAGGACATGTTTTAGAGAATAGTGCTGAGTAGGAATATCACACACATTAGAGGAATTAAATTAATTCACCATTACACATGAAAATATCTCTAATCCCATAAATGCTAAAATGTAAATCAAGGGGAACCAATGCATCCAGATATCTATGAACCCACAGCTAGAATGTGACTGGAAATTAATTAAAGAGAAAAATGGCCCAAATACAATCCTGAAAAAAACTATAGAGAGTCCAACCTACTACATGTTCAAGGAATAAAATAAAATGTAACCAAGAATCCTCGGTCTTTCTATCTTAAGATATGATTCATGTAACGATTTGAACTGTTATAAATTAAATTCATTTTTTTGGACTTATTTAAATGTATCGTCATGAAATATGGTTATAGAAAACACATTAAATTAATTTTTATTATATCTTAATAGATTTAAAATAATCTTAATAATCATTACCATTAATTATATAGTCATTGAATAGTGATTAAATGATTAGTATAAATATAGGGATTTAACAAATCTACTTTTCAAAGAAAAAAATATTATGAAAACAAATAATTGAATCATATCCTATGAAGCCAATTTATGAGAGATTATGGGGGATATAAGATTTACAGTATTTTCTATTTTCAAAGGTGAAGCTGAGATCCAACAACTTAAGCATGAGTGAAACCATATACAAGAGAAGTTCAATCTCATCGAGATCAAAGCTAAAACCATGTTTGCCAAACCTCCCCATGAAAGTCCCACCACCATGCACCTTACTATAATGAAATTATATGTTTTATTAATGTGATATGTATTAAGAAACTAAAAATATGAATATTTATATTTTTATTTAATAATGAATATATTTCACTCCTATTATTGTTACATTTAAATGTATTTTTATTTTTATACAACAAATCAAAAATTGTTTTTTTAGTTAATATTCAAATTAAATGAATGAATTTATGAATAAATATATTTTTACATAAATAATATTTATAAATTATTAAATAATATTTATGTATTATTATATAATATTTATCATATATAAATTATCTTATAATTTTTATGAAATCAAATGTTATTTTTATACAGGCTTGAAAACTGTTATTTTCAAAAAAACCAAACATTTCTTAACATATTTTAATTAGATTTTAAAGTGAAAATTTACATATTTGGGAAATTATTTAGATAAAATGAATATTATTTCTCACGTTAGAATTTATAATGTCACCAATGTTGAGTTTTTCATAATTTTTTGAGATAGTCAGATTTTCGGGTAAAAATTATATATCATATAAGTATATGTTCTGTTTTATGAAATCATAATGACCACAAAGTGATGTAATAGTTACTATAAATGGGATCAAAGACCAAATATAGGTTTCCCTTTAAAAAATAAGTTTTTAAGTTAATTTCATTTATTTTTTAAATACATTTTGAATCCTCTTAAACTTATAATATATTTTATGGTTTTAAAATCCTTTTATTAAGAGTTTATCCCACCTCCACATAAGAATGGGAATTTTTTAAGTTATGACTTTGTAAATATAAAATAATGATAAACAATCCATTATTTCAGAAACCATGGTTAAAACCATTGGATGGTTTGTGGTTTTGGATATTTTGGAAGTTAGATTCTAAAAACTAAATAATAAATAAACCCACCTCTTTTCATATATAAACCTACACAAGATCCCATTTTTAGTAAATAAAACACCTTGGATCATGAAAATACTATCCTATCCACTCTATATAGACCTCCTAATGTTCCCAGGCTCCCAACAATCCCCTACCAGCTTTTGAAGTTATAAGTAAGGGATTCTCATCTTCTTTTCATTCTTTCAATTAAAGAACCTTATTTAGAATTTTTATTCTTTATTATAATTTTTTATGTTGTAATTTCTTTATAAACATACCCTAATATATAATTAATTTTATTTTATTAAGTTATAATTTATTCCCTCCCATTTTGAACTTCACATAAGTCATTACTTTTCCGAAACTTTGTAATGAATTTCTCTGTTCTCATTTCTATCCGTGAACTCATTTTATGTTATGTATATTAAATTAAAATTTTTTATATTTTATTTGTTATTATATATTCCCATTACTATCCATTTAATTTATAAATTATTATATCCCTCTTTTAACTCTCATAAATCCTCCTTTTATCCTTTATGACCAATTTTTACCATGCCAAAATTTGTTAAGAGATATTTTTTCCTTTCTAATATTTATTCAAGTATGTTCTTTACCGTATATATATTATAATGAATTCATTAGGATGGTATTTGTTATTCCATATCCCCTTAATAAATAATTTTTTTTACAAATTATGAAGATCTTTTCTCTCTCATCAATCCCTTTTATAAACATTTAATTAATTTCATTACACTATAGAAAGTTCATCGTGATTTTCCATGCTAAAACAATTTTGTACTGAATACCATACCCATTTTTTCTAACAAAGTTATTAACCTTTATGAACATTATTTAGTTATCGGGGACTTATGCATATTTATTCCACATTCTTCAATATTTTAAAAAATTATTTTGTTCAATGAATCCATGTTGTATGATCTATGTGACACACTTAAGCTTGATAATGATATTAATATGATGGGTGCACCAAGATAGTGCTATAATGAATTGGGTAATGTATGGTATCCTGATAGGTCATGTTGGGATAGGTAGTTAACATTATTTCTTTATGTTCATATTACACCACGATGTCTTTGTGGATTTTTCCTTGACATAGGTTTATGATTCAGTGTTTTAACATCATTCCCCATTTCCCATGTTATGATTATCATGCTATATCATGACTTATTATTCATGTTAATTTTTTACTCATTGATATTTCTATTGTCTAACTTGAATCAATTATCACATTTTTATTCCATTACTGGGATTTATTTCTCAGACCTTTTTTATGTATATCCCCAAGATATCCCAAACAATTTTATGTTCGATGGAGTATTTTGAGAATGAAAATTATGTTTTCAATAAAGATGTGTTCTTAAATGTTTTATGTTGTTATGTTATGTAACTAATTCCAAAATAAACTAGATTTGTCATTAATATAGGTTTTATAAATTGTATTCTTATGTAATAAGTCAATTATTATGGTTACATAAAGAGCATAGTTGTTATAGTTTGCATCGGAGGAAAAATTGAGTTTCTTTTGGGATTAGGATTAGAAATATCAATGGAAAACATTTGGGATAATGGTAAGTATAAGAAAACCCACCTAAATTTTTGTTAGTATATAATAATTTTTTTATAAAAAAATACATCCATTTATGGATACTGCATGTGGACGTGGTTCTGGAATATATGTACCTATGAGTAGCACCTCCGACAAGGTGTTTTGGGACAGACTCGAGGTAACCTGGTACATGACACTGAGCCTTACTGCACACTTGGTTTGACACTAAAAAATGATATTCATTGGTAAATTGACAAGAACATTATGAACCATAATTAAGTGAAAAAGACCATAAGAATATATTATAGGAAAAAGATCATGGATAACATAGATAGAAGCTTAGAAATTCATAACTTCACGAAATAGATGTAATTTATATGTTAACCCTTTAATGTCATTGGATTCCAATTTATGTATTTAATATTTCAAAATAACCATCCATAATTTTCATTTTATTATAGAAAATGATCTGAAAAAGTAGGAATCGGGTAAAAAATCAATGCGAAAGGCAATGTGATGATTGTCCCAATGAGATGACAAACCCAATGGGAGAGGAAATCGTGAAATTTATAATGATACTCTCTCAACTAACTCTGTTTTTGAAATTAAACCTAGATCAATAGGAGCACCCAAACCTCCCTAAGAGAGAAAAATACACAATCGAGATATTCCTGAGAAAATTTACTCCTAGTTTCAATGGGCCATTAGATCCCTTAATCAAGGAACAATAGATCAACATCGTTGAGAAGATCTTCTCCATCCATTAATGTTTTTATAAATAGAAGGTTTTATTTTATGTTTATCATATGGAGTGAATATTTTACTAGTGGATGTCCTTGAATAAGAATATGAATCCCGAGGACGAGACTAACGAGATTGAGTGAATGTAATTTTTGAAAATGTTTTTTGATAAATATTTTCCTCTCACTCCCCGACATAAATTGGAAAGGGGTTTCCTAACCCTTAGGAAACGAATGATGAATCTATTAGAGTGTATGACCAAAACCAACAAATAATTACATGATATTCTCCCAGATCAATCATTAACCCCAAATTTTTTGTTGACCTTTTCTTTGGTGGGATCCAATATATTTTAAATAATTTCCTGGAGATCTGTGACTTTGATAGCTATAAGGATATTGATTGATGTTCCCTCAAAGTAAAAATGGAGATACATAAATTCCAAGGGTTTCATGGGGATAATAAGTGAAAAGTGGTGTTTAATTTAGGATGTCTGATGGAGAAATATAACAATGCCAACAAATTTAAACATCCCAAAAGTCAAAGGTGAGGAAATAAACACCCCCAAAATTGCCTATTGGGGGTGGAGAAATGAATTAGGTGTGGGAATGATGGGGATATAGCTATCATTTTACAAGAGGACTGAACCAGTAATATGACAGAGGAAAAGATTTCTTGGGTCAATCCTTAGTGTATTTTCCATTACATCACCTACAAGTAAGCAGATAACTTTGGAAACTAATGCTCTGAGACAAGGTTTTTGGTAGACTAGTGAAAACCTAAAAGGCCGAAATGGTGGGATTTTTCCATCACAACTGGTGAGGTGGATCCCATAAACAATGTGGTGATACTTACACTTGTTATTCATTAAATAATAGTGAACATACTTTTTTATTCTTGGTCTACACAATCGATTATATGATGAAAGATAAGTATAATTCCTCGAACACCACAACAAAGAACAGAAGTGAATCTATTGGTGAAAAAGGTTAATGGGGAAATTATTGCATCCCAAGTATATAGCTCATTTCCTATCAATGTTTGTGGGTTAAAATTCCTAGAGTACATTTTCGAACGTCCTATCGTGGAATTTGATGAAATTTTGTTCATGAATCGGATTTACCTATATAAATCCAACTTAAATATCATGAAAAATGGAATCAATCTCTCTATTGTGAATCAACCCCGGATTCTATACAAATTCAAGGAGAAGGATGAATCTTTTTTCCCCTATCATCTCAAGCATGGATTTTATTTCCATATGATTTTTCATTCCTAGATAAAATGATTTATTTTAAGGAAATAACTATCCTCAATGACATTCCTATTGTAAGTGATTATGATAATGTGTTACCCAAGGAATTTCTTGCTCTTCCTCCACATCAAGTTGTTAAATTTTCAATCATTCTTATACCTGGAGCAATGAAATTTTCCAAGACTCCGTATAGAATGGATATTGTGGAACTTGAGGAACTGATGAAACAACTATATGAGAATATAGATAAATGGTACATATGACCAAGTTCTTCAATAGGGGGTGCAATGATCTTCTTAATCATGATGAAGGATGGGTAAATGTGAGTTTTCATTGATTATCGTGAGCTTAAAAAGATCATGATCAATAACAACCACCATATTCCATGGATTGATGACTTGTTTGAAGATCTATGCTGAGAAAAATTATTCTCTAAGGTGGATCTTTAGTCGGGATGTTATCAAGTATGGTTGAAGATGGAAAATATCACCAAGACTGATTTTCATAAAAGGTACAAGAACTATGAGTTCATAGTGACTCTATTAGAACTCATTAATGATCTAGAAATTTTCATGGACATGATGAATAGAGTCATTAGATATTACCTTGAAAAATATGTTATAGTATTTATAGATGATAATATAATATACTCCAAAATAATGGAAGATCATGGAGAGAATCTTCTCACTATGCTAAAAACCCTATGAATGATTAAGCTTTACACCATGTACACAAATGTGATTTCTCGATGAAGGCAGTCTCTTTTAAAGGGAATATTGTCACCAGAATTGATATATCTATAGACCCTTCAAAGTCATCTGTAATTTAAGGATGGATAAGTCCAACATCTTTGAAAATTTTGAATAGTTTCCTTGGGTTAGTTGGGTATTTTTTTGTATTTGTGATAAATTTATCATGATTTGGAAACCCTCTTACTATGGTAACTTAGATTGGAGTAAAGCATTATTGAAATGATGCATGTGGATACTGATCCATGTAGTTAAAAAATGAGGCTCATTACTATGCCTGTGCTCACATTATCCTAAAGAGGATAACTTTTTTGGTATTCCTAATGGATTCAGATATGTGTTAATGAAAAATGAAAAAGTCATATCCTATTATTCATGACAGTTGAAGGATCATGAATAGAACTTCCAAATGTGTGATCTAGAGTATTATGCAGTGATCTTATATTTGAAAATATGGTGAAATTATCTCTTTTGGGAGAAGTGTGAAATATATTCAAATAACAAAATCCTTATGTATATATTCAAATATAATGAGATGAATACACAACAATGAAGAAGGATAGATCTAATAAAGTCCTATGATAGTTCAACCAAATACCGTCCTAGTAAAGTGAATATATTAGAGGATATATAAGTACAAAGGATCATGCTTCTTTATAAATTATGATAAATGAGAGGATCCAATACTCTTAGACCTGCAAAGGATGGACACATGAATCATAAAGTAATGAAAATAATCAATCCTTTAAAAAATTATTTCTCAACCATCTCATTGAGAAAGGTCAAAATATACTCAAAGAGATTATATAGAAATTTAGAAGAAGGAAGAATCTATGAGAAAGAGGAAGTCCTCAGATTTTGAAATTGATGAAGAATGAATTGTGAGACTTGGATGAAATCTATGTGTTCCACAAAATCATGATGTATGTATGGAACTGTTGGATAATTCCCATAGTTCCACTTTATCAATTCAAATATAAATCAAAAATATGTATCAAGATATCTATGTGAACTATTGGTGGAAAAATATGAAGAAGGAGATCAATGAATACACATAAACGGTCAGGGTATTCTAGCAAGTGAAGACTCCAAGGAAAAAGTCTAAGTGGATGATAAAACCATTACCTATACCATCATGGAAATTATAGAACATCACCATGGAATTTTTCATGGGACATCTGAATTCATTAAAGGGAAACAATGATGTTTGGGTTTTTTATCATCTTACAAAGATAGATCACATTATCACAATTTGAGATGAATTTTCATTAGATAAAATTGCACGAATATACATCAGAGCTATGGCAAGGATTAATGGAGTATCACTATCAATTTTATACAAATGAAATTAAATACTAACCTCCAATTTATAGAAAAGTATCCATTATTCTATAAACACTTATAATAACTTTGGTACAACCTATCACCCTCAAACTGATGGCTAATCTGATCATACTACTTAGACACTAAAATACATTTTTTGAGCATGTTATATGGAATTCAAAGGAGATTGGGATCAACATATTCACCTGGTAGAGTTCTTATACAGAAACTATTCCCACTCATGCATCCAAATGTATCCCAATTAATCCCTTTATGGGAAGTGGTGATGATCACCTACATGTTGGGACGATGTTGGGGAAAAAACTGCTATATGCTGAAATGGTCGAGGAGATTCCATTTAGCCGCACATCAAGGCTACACATAGTTGAAATTAGAGGTATATTGAAAATCTTTTACGAGACATAAATATTGATGATGGAGACATAGTACTCATCTGCTTATCTATAAGGAATAATGTGATGAGATTCGGAAGAAGTGGAAGCTTAATAGAAGATACATCGACCCATTTGAGATCCTTGATCTCATCATAGTGGTGACATACCTACTACCACTCCCACATAACCTATCATAAGTACATGATTTATTACATGTATCACTCTTGATGAAGTGCATATCAGACCCTCACATGTACTCAATCTAGAGGTCATACCATACGATAATGAAATTTCTTATGAGGAGCAGCCAATGAAGATCTTATATTATAGAGAAAAACATCTACAACATAAGGAAATGAACCACGTAAAAGTGCTGCAGATAAATCACAGGTTTGATGAAGAAATTTTGGAACTAGAAGAATTGATAAATCAGAGTAACCTGAATCTATTTTAGTATCTAATATGAAACTTTTTAGGGAAAACTTTCTAAAGGGGGGAAGATTCACATGACCCAAACTGTTGTAAATAAAATTCCCCTTATTGATTTATTTAAATTTTTCAACATTAATATTGTTATAGAATAGAAAACAACTTACTTTATACTATTATATCCTATTGGATTTAAAATAACATTATAAATCCTGACCATTTATAATATATCCATTGAATAGATATTAATTTATTAGTATAAATATATGGCTTAAAAAAATCCAATTGACATAGAAAAATGAAGTAATATCCTCAACAAGTAGGATCATACCATATGAAGCCCATTTATTAGAGCATTTGGGGAGATATCATTTATAATATTTTTACATGACTAACCCATGCTAAGATCCAATAACTTAAGCATGGGTGAATCAATTTATGGGAGAAGTTCAACCTCATCGAGATCATAAACCAATCCATGTTCTCCAATCCACCTCACGAATGTCCCACCATCACGCTCCTTGTTGTTATGATGTTTTTTATGTAATGAAGGGATATGTATCATGTTACTAGAAATATTATTATGTAATTTTTTATTGAATAATAATTTTTTTCATCCTATAATTGTTACTTTTAAATGTTTTTTATTTTAATACAATAAAGCACAATATGTGTTTTTGTTCAATATTAAAATTCAATTAATGAATTTATAAATTAATGGGTTTTTGAAAAAACAATATTTTTATATTATTAAATAATTTTTATCATATATAAATGATCATATAATAATTGTGTAGTAAAATTTATTTTTTATAAGGGTTCAAAAACTATTATTGTCAAAAACACAACATTTATTAATAAATGTCGATTTTATTTTAAAATTGAAAATTAAAATACGTATAAAATTATTTATATAAAATGAATATTATTTTTTTGAATTATATTGTTGAAATTATCCAATGGTTAATTTTTCATTATTTTTTGAGGATGTTAATTTTTTTTGGGTAAAACATAAATATAATATAAATATTTTTTGTGTTTATGACATCATAATGAACTAAAGGTGATGTAATAATTACAAAAAATGAGATACAAGGAAAATTATATTTTTTAAAATTAAAATATTTTGATTTATTTTGTAAATCCATTTTCACTCATCCAAAACATATAATATATTTTAAGGTTTTAAACGCCTTTCTCTAAGAGTGTAAGTCACCTCTACATATGAAAGGGAATTATTAGAATAATTATTCCCAAGTAATTATTAAATAATTTTAAAAACTATTTATTTAGAGAGAACATGGAAAAAACCTTGGGATAGTTTTTTTGGAGATTTTATTATACAGATTCAAAAAACTAAATAATAATGAATTTCCCCTCTTTTCCTATATAAAACAACCAAATAACCCATTTTCCTTCACTAAAAATACTTAGAGAACAATCATACTCTTACCTCCACTCTCTATATTCCTCCCAAGGGATCCCGAGATCCCAATAATCCCCTCCCAAGATTTTTAAGTCACAAGTAAGAGATTGTCACCTTCCTCTCCTTTTAAACTTAAGAAGCTACATTGAAGTTTTTATTCTTAATTGAAATTGTCTATAATGTAATTTTTTTATAAATATAAACAACTATCCTATCAATTTTATTTTAATGAGGGGTCATTTATTATATCTCATATTGAATTTCACCTGAGCTGTTACTAGGCTGAACTTCCATAAGAGATTTCTCTCTCATCATTTACATCAAGGAACTCCTTCTATGTCAGGTCTATAAAATTCAAAATTAATTAGTTGTTATATATTATTCTAAATTACCCTTATATTAAATTTAATTTATAAATTATGAGCATAAAATTTTCACTCTCATTAAGCCTCCCATGATCTTTTATTTACACTCGTTACCGTGCTGAAATTTCATATGTGATTTTTTCATTTCTCCCTATTTTTCAAGTAACTTATTTACCTTATTTATTTAATCTTAAGTTACATTAGATGATATATATTATTACATAACAAATTAAAATCCAATTTATGTAAAAATTATGATAGATCCTTTCTCTCTCATCAATCCCTTTTACGAACTTTTATGAAACACCATTACTCTTAAGAAATTTCAATATGGCATTCCATGCCAAAACAAATGTTTATTGAATACAATACCCATTTTTATATCAAAGGTATTCACCATTAGGAATATATAATTATTTTATGGGGGACTAAAATGAATTAATTCCACATTACTTTATCATGGAATAAATTATGGTGATGAATTAATTCATGTTGTTTGATCTATGTGGAACACATAAGAATGCGAATGAAATGAGTAAAATGGGTGCACCTAGATTGTGCTCCAATACATTGGGTAACATTTAGTATCAAGATACATCACACTGGGAAATTGAGTGAACTTGATTCCTTTATGTAACTTTCTCCCCCATGATTTCTTAGAAAAGTTAGCCTTTTTCCGTGTTTATGATTCAATGTTTTAAGTTGTTGCCACATGTTCCAAGTTATGATTATCATGAAATATCATTAATTATTATTCATGTTCCTTTTATTACTCATTCATATTCCAATTATCTAACAAGTATCCCATATGAAATATTTATTCAAATACATGTATTTATAGATCACCCATTAATTTTTTATTTTCCAACTTTATCCCATGTTGTTTTGAGTTCGAATGAGTATTTTGAGAATTTTAAAGATATTTTCAAAAATGATTTTTTATTCCATGTTTTATGTTGTTATGTAATGTCAGTAATTCCCAAAGACACTATATTTCTCAATCACCCACGTTTTATTAATTATTTTCATATGTAATAATTTAAGTATTAATGTGAACTAAAAGGAATTGTTGGTATTCTTAACCATCTCTTCATCCTCCCAAGGAACCATCAAATGTGTCATTGTCTAGTTAAGACACAACACATATAGTAATACCCCATGTAGGGGAGAGTATAACAATATACAGTTAGGAATCCCAAAAATAGTAAATTTGAACCATAAAGAATAGTTACATAAAAAAATAAATTCAGACAAAAAAATAGACATACTAAGGAAGGACATCACACCTAAAAGTGGCCACAACCAAACTACCAACAATATGATTTTACTCAATGCAATGGTCATTCCAGGAGAATCCTCTCAACAAGACAGGAAATCACATGATATAGTCATCAAATAGGTAATGAAAAATTGGGAACTTCCCACAAAATCTCAATGGTCTTAGAAGACACAGTTACTCAGATAGGGGTCATGACCAGGAATACTAGGGGACACCATGAACCCAATCTAGATCACCCTGTTACAAAGAGGATCATGGGCCAATGATTCTAAAAAGCATACCAATAGAGTCTAATAGATGTAGGATAAACTCCTTTCTTAAGAGGACATACTAATTCCTTAGGCCCCACCTATGATAAAAATATGAAAAAGGATCACACTCCAAACTCACTGAGGGGAACCATGAACTCTCTCTAAGACTCATCCTATAGAGGGGATCAAAATCCATATATGTGTAAATAATTACACAATGTACCATTGTGGGAGTAATCTAATGTAATGAAATAAAATGATACCAGTACAAATTTATATAAAAAAGGTATAAACATGCCCAAAAGGGGGTATATGGTGTGTATTGAGGGTTCACAATGTTTCCCAATAAACCCTAGTTTCCCTGTGTGGTGATTCCTCACAAGATATTTAAATATAAATATTAATGACATGTATGAATAATAAATAACATGTATATATAACTTCAAACCCTTTTCTTGTCACTTGGTCATGGCCCTGTATCACTGGTCATTTATGTGTACCAACCTGTGTACACCTAGTCGTGCATATGTACACCTAGTCGGGCTCATTCCCATTTACACACGGGCATGCACTATAACCATTCAAATGTATTGTGCGTACCAATTCTTGTTCATACTTTGATATACATGATTATCCATAAACATGGTTCACGCTATGTGTGATAGGGTCACATGGATTGTGATACTAAACTCTACACGGATACCCTACTTCATCAAAGGGGATCCCCACAACATTTAATTTTGGATTACAAACTATGTATCCTGGGATTCTACAGATCAATCCTTATATATTCTACATAATTTTATGTTTCTAAATAGTATCCATTATCACTTGAACACATCAATAAATGCTCCCCCAACCTCAACATCACCCACTCTATGTAATTTTTCCATTTATCCGCATGAAAATTTATTTTTTAGGAATATTTGTCACCACCAAAAGCTTCCATCATGTATACATCATGATAATTGAACTTGTTTCCTAATCCAGTCTCATTACTCATCATATAATCCACCATTTTCACCAATAATCAAATCACCACCCCTATTTCAACACTTTCCAATAGTATTGATATGTTACATCAAAGAAGAGTCATGCAATAATCAAATACATGGTAATCATCTAACCATGGGCCAAAGGAAATGTTATTGATGAACATGCAATGAAACATGGGAGAAATACATAAACCAAATGATGTGATGAATGAACCCCATCCTTTGTTCATTTGGACTCAGTATGTTTTGATAGAGATAGAAAATGAATATGGATAAAAATCTATGAAGAAAAATACCTCCATCAATTAAATATATCATATATGTGAAAATTAATTCTTGTTCATGGAATTGATATGTGTTCTACCAGGATAAACACACAATAATAAATTTTAGAAATAAAACATCCTACAAGGAGTTTAGATCAATCACTTATGAAAATGGTTCTATGTACCTGTTTTTGGGGAGATCCAAACAATTTTTTTGAGCACCAATCGACAATCCATCTTCCAATATTTGTTCACCCACAGAATCTCCTCTAATTCTTTACAACCACCCCTTTCTATTTATAGGGTTTTGTGGAATACCTTATAAATTTTCCATTTGAGAATAATTGGTGTGAAAACTAGGTTTTTTCATTAACAAAAATAAATAAAATAATAAATATATTTATTTTCTCATGTTCACACAAGCAAAAAAAGTTTTCCAAATTCATAACACTAAAAAAGGTTATGATGCACCTATGGTAAAAGTCATGTTTTGAACTAAACGATGCCCTCATATTTCTTATCTGATCCCCAATTCATGAGTTACCCCACATTTTTTGTATGATTCATGAAAATAATATTAATATATTTTATATATTTCCAAAAATAATTTTATACACCCAGGGGCATAAAATCTCATGTCGTATCAGAGGCCATATCCAAAAACAATCCTTATAATATTTAAAATTAATAAATGGAAAAATTAGAGTTGTTACATGATGGAAATAAGTTCTATGAATAACTACCAAAACATTATAAAATTAAATGATATAAAATTTTGAGATACACCTATATCAAAAAAAATCCATTAATATAGTGGAAAAAAAACAACACATATCATTGGAGGTGTACTTACTACAGATTAATTTGGTGTGTACTCTTCTATATAAAGGAATCTGTCCTCAACTTATCCCAATGATTTAAAAACTATATTTTTCTCCCCCTTTGCATGATAATGAGGTCCATGACACTTTTCCGCATCATAATGAACTCAATATACATTAGTAAAATGGAATACAACTCTACTAGCTTAGGATTGTTTTTAAAAAAACACTTCAGATTATTAGATTCTATATAGTGATCGTAATTTTTGGATTCTACCACACATCAGGTTTAGTATGTCCATATCTCCCTCATTGATAGAAAACTATATAGCGGTATCCCATGGAAGCCCCTATAACTTCTATTGACATAAATTGATAACCCTTATTATTTTTCTTTTTTCAAGATAGACGATACACTATGGATGACCACTTGTGAAACAAAATATACACCTAAAATCATCTTCCAAGATATGTTTTACTCATCCATATATTCCTTATAAATTATCTCAATAAAGGATGACATACATAAGATAAAAAAATTAACAAAATATCAGAACCTAAACCCATATCAAACCTATAAGTCTCATGTTATTAATAAGAAACAAGACCAGGTGATAATTTCACTTACTCAGAAAAATATGTTTTATACTCTATAATTAAATATTTCCCTTTCTCCAAAGTCCGGAATTAAGAATTCTTATCCACCTACAATGTTTCTACATAAATTTTTTAATTGATTAACTTCTTAAATGTGGTATTTGTTAGATCCACATGAAACATACCTTGCACAATAGAGACCCATAGTTTCCATCTATATACTTATACAATATATGTTGTGAAACCCACTATTGAGTCCTCAAGAGTACTCAAGAAATGTAAAATTCATTCAATACATTCGAGAAACCCCACAGGTTCTTATGTTTCCTTTTTCTTCATGAAAGACAGGTTGGTTTTGATTAGAAAATTGTTATGCGTGGTCTACCACCGATTTTGATCATCCAATACCCATATGACTTAATCTATGAATTTTTAAGACAACTAAATCCACTAAAAATGGCCTTCTAGAATATTATACTACAACAAATTTCTCACTTCTTCCTTTCTTGAGATTATTAATATTAATATTAATAGGAATTATCCTATAAACATAATAGATAACACCAGACCAATAAAGGAATATAACTCTAGATCAAAAAAATAACTTCATGAATTTTTAATAAAGATATATATTGCATTAATAGAAGGAAATAATAGATTCATTGAATGGGAGATAAAAACATTAATATCTTACATAATATAGTAACAGATTATTTGAAATAACCCCTAAAATTACAATCATTTAAATAACCCCAAACCAAAATAAATGTTGATGAAAACCCCTTATCACCCGTGGTATCTCAAGATTAGTTACAGAACTGAACTAGCATAGAATACTTCCATACCTACCAACAGAGTTCCTGCAGTCCCGTATACTATTTTACATAAACTCTGAAACCACAATAGATAATTTGATCACCCTTCTAGCTGGGTATTGGGTTTTATACAATTTTATAAAAAACCAACTCAAGTCAACAAGATGTGTCACACTGGATGGGTTTGTACAAGGTAGATATCAACAAGGAACCAATGCCATGTCTCATGTATGATAAGGGAATGATAAAAAATATATTATAATGTTTAATATAATGGTACAAAACAATGAGACAATAAATAAAAACCAAAATTATAATCAAAATAAAATCAAGGCCAATGCCAAGTATCCATGTGACTATCCATTACCACAAATATAAGACACCACAATAATTAATTCAACTTAGAGAAGCTGGTGAACAAAATAATTCCCTTCCCTTTATAATTGTGGTGAAAAAAAAATCTATATATGGACATAGGCATATTCAGGGTGTGATGAAATGACCCATTAGGGCACCATAATGAATATATGCAATGATTTTCACTATGATACCTTTAGTTGTATCTTTTTAAAAACATATTTCATTAATATAATTCATTTGTAAACATATTTTACAAAAAAACCCTTTGGTATTCCAAAAAATATTCCACTTTAATTAACTAAAGAAAATGAATATTTAAACAAGATATATGTTTATATATAGAGATATGTTAATAAACATGACATGGTAAAACCACAAGATGAACATGCTAGAAACCCAACAAGAAACAATACAATAACATATAAAACCAACCACAAGTTGGGTTCTAGCCTAAGGGAATATGTACTAATATTGTTGAAGGAATAATAATCTGATGTAATATAATTATTACTAACACCTAATTTACTAAAGATTGTTAGTATCAAAAATATAAAAATACTTCAACAACACAATATATACCTAATCTATAGAGGTTCCGCACACACTACAGTTTTCATATGTCCATAACCCGACACACCCATGGTTCCCAAAGTGGTATGTTTTAACAAAACATTCAAAATGGTCATGATTAAAATTTTATAAATAATTTTCACAAATGATGGATCACTTATCTGATTCTTGAAAATCCACTTTAAAGTCAAAACCACCTCTGAAAATTTTAATCAAACACATAATGTGTAATAAAACATTCACTTTACAGAACCCATTTCAATCACTTTATTATGACTACCAAGGAACCATTTAAATAAAAAAAATACTCTCTAACATAAAGTAAATCTGTTGGACTCACCTGTTTTGATAATCTCAATTATGATTAGATATACTTTGATAATACCAAATAATGTCTACTTATATATTAATTATACTTTCATGTTATATCATGAAACTAATAAGTTGATATGAATATAGAAATGATCATATCATATCATTGGAATATGTTATTCAATGTCTACTTATGATTAAAAATGATTAGTATTGATAACTAACTCAATTTGGAAATGAATTGCATAGAACAGATACTTTATAAGAATTCAAGTGTTAAAGTCACTGATACAGATAGAGCTATCGATAAGAAAATGTCACTGATAGACTAAGCATACTAATAGACAAGGACACTGATACAAGCTATCAATAGAATGGAGCTACCGATAGAGGAATCTACTGATAGAGAGAGAAATACAGACAAAACTTCACCATTATGAAGAGATACTGATACATAGATCTACCGATACAAGAAGCTACCTCTACACAAACTTCTACCGATACAAGGAGCTACCGCTACACAAATAGCTACCGATATAATCAAGCTACCAATACAGAGAGTTAAATCTACTGATGCAAGACCTACCATTACATGTCCACTGCTACAAATTCACTGATAGAAGGATATACCGATGGAAATCAGTCATTATTTATATAAACTCTATCTCTCTGTTTGATTTTTATAAATGGTTATATTTTGTACTTTTAATGCAACTTATTTCAATTAATGATGTTTTTTGGATGGCAAGAAACACTACATCATACCTACAGGAGTAATCATTCCTTATGTTTGAAATTAATTAATGATGTTTTTTGGATGTCAGGAAACCGTACCTCGTACCTACAGAAGTAATCATGACTTATGTCAAACCACCGCATGAGCTATAAAAGGAATAAAAAAGCTGTGTATGAAATGAGAGACATAGAATAATGAAAATAAAAACACATACAAGAAGAACACACAAAGAACTCGAAGAACACTCTACACATCAAGAACATAAGTTCAAGAGGAGGTTCAAGTGACGCAAGGAATACTCTCACATTTCAGACTGAACACCAGTACTGGAAGTGAAGGAAAAAACCACGATACTCTTCTTTCCAAAAAAACGTCAAGAGAAAGACTAAAATATTAATCTTCTTCAATCCAAGGGAGTCCAGAGCTTCATTTACATTACACAAGAGCATTCTAAACTCCAATCCATCATATTGTTCTGCTATGATCATTTTTACTACATTATGAGCAGTGTGTGTGCTTTTGTCAACATGGACACACAATTACTCCTGAGCAGAACTGGAGGATACTGAAATCCTCAAACCAAAATCTCTATACCTTTGTGTATCCCACGTAGAACTGTGGTAGAGGTTTGAGGACCTGGACAGCCTGTGTGTTGTTCTAACTTCTTTCCCATGTAGAACTATGGTAGAGGTCTGAGGACCTGGACAGTCTGAGTAATGTTGAAAACCCCATCCTGGGTTTGGATCAAAGTTATATATAAACTATTTGAGAGGACTACGTCTCAACTTGATACTGAACCTCTTGGTTAAAACTGATGTGCATCTTATCTTAGTTTAAACTATTTTCAATATTCCACTGCTAATTACTTTGTAGTTCAAATCTATTTTAATGTAACTCTAATTGTAAAAAAAACAGGTTTTTGTAATTATTGTTAAAAAGTAAGTTAGATTCAAAAGCTAACTTAATCTTCAGATTAAGTTAACTAAGAAAAATAAATCATACATAAGCTAAATGAACACTTACAATTGTTATAAATTCTCTACAGTTTACCTTGTTTTATGAATTGGGGGATTTCAATATAAATATTTTAAACATAATTTTTTAATTGGAACTCAATTCACCCCTATTGAGTATCCTCTCCGACCAACATTTGGTATCAATGGTTATTGATAAAAGGTTTTCAAAGCACTCTGTATGTGAAAAGTTTTCAACTGTAATTTTAGTTGTCTCTTAAAGATCATAAAATTTATGTTAATTCTAAATTTTTATATCTTTATACATCTTCTTAAAACTAAGTTATTATGGATAACATATTAGAAGGTGTAGCTACAAACATTCCACCTTTCTTTAATGATTTTAATTATTCCCAATGGAAAATCAAAATGAATTTTCACTTAGAAAGTATGGGATTTGAAATTTAGAATGCTATAGAGACTCAGTATAAGATTCTAGAAACTATTAGAACTACTTTTGATGAATCTACAAAAGATGATTTGAATAAAAATTATAATGAAATGAATGATCTGTATTGTGCTTTCGGATATGATGAATTCAATCGAATATATTCTAGTAAGACAAGTTATAAAATATGGGATACTCTGGCTCATTCTCATGAGGGTACAACCAATGGTAAGGAAATGAGACTAAATACATACACTATTAAGTCTGATAATTTTAAAATTAAATCTGATGAATATATTTCTGATATGTATCTTAGATTCAATGAGATAATCAATACAATGAGATCACTGGGAAAATTTGTTCTAGAAAAATAGAAAATGATGAGAATACTAAATGAATGACATGGTGGATAATGAGTACGCGCCCCACGCACCCCCGGTATTTTCATGTTTTTTTCACGTTGCTCCTGTGATGGGGCGTCCCCTGGTGCCTTCGACGGCGGTGTTTCCCACTATCCTCATCCCTTATTCTAAATAGGCTGGCCCTTCACGGCCACCAGGGTCCTCTGGATCTCCTACCGGTCGCCCTGGCACCCCGATCTCCTTCAAAGATGCCCTGGTTGGTCCGTCGCGCGGACCCTCGTGGCCCAGTTTCCCAGCGGTCCCCTCGGTGGCTCCAAGGGCATCGCGAGAGGGCTCATGCATGTCCCTAGAGTTTCATGCGGCCTCCTTCGAAGCAGCTGTGGAGGAGATGAAATGGACGCTCGTGGCTTGTTTCGGTGCTGCGAAGCCTCCGATCCAGGTCTTCAGGAGGTTTGTGGAGTCCTGGGGTCTGCAAGCACCGACTCATGTTTTAGACATCCACCACCTCTCTTTCTACATGGTGTTTCATTCAGAAGCTGACATCGTCCATGGCTAGTGTTGGGCCCCCCGATGCTTCCAATTCTTTGGACATTGGCGTTTCAACCTTTCGTGCTGCTCCATGGACTCCCACATAGGAAAGGAGGGTCCCAAGGCCGCGGTGTGCATCCATCTCCCAGGTATGCCCCTTCCCTTTCAGAACATGGCTCTCCTCCAGGCTATCGGGGATGCCCTAGGTGGTTTCCTATGCATGGACTCACGCACATGCAATGGTGAGGACTTGGTCGTGGCTCAGATCTGTGTCGAGCTTGACCTTTCTTCCCCTCTGCCGGACAACCTACAATTGAAGGTCCAGGACACTTGTGAGTGGTCCCAGGATGTGGTTTTCCATGTTTTCCCCAAGTTTTTCACCTCGTACCTTCTGCAGGGGCACTCAGTGCAAGATTGCAGATCCCGTTCTCCAGGTATCCGTCGGAAAATGCCCAGAGGCGTCCAGAGGAAATCATTCCGTGTGGGTGGAGAAGGTGTCGCTTCATCTTCGGCGGTGGTCTCCCATGAGGACCCCTCTCCCGCTGTTGAACAGATTCTAGCCCGCCCTCGGATCGGTGTGGACTCTCCTTCCCTAGGGCTGGCAAGGCCGCCTAGCGTCAGGTTGGCCTCCCCATGGTGGCTGGCGGAGCTCTTTGACCCGGGTCGCGGTCCGAACATATTTATATCCCAAGGTTGCATACTGGAGCTCTTTCTGAGGCCCCCCAGCATTCCTCCCCCTATCAGACCGAGGGGGATACTGTTTCTTCTACCTTCAGGATCAGTTGAGGGGGGGGGGGGGGTGGGTGGTCCGGGGGCACTCCCTTCCCTTCCGGACGAAGGTGGTTGTTAAGGATGACAGGGTGGATACCCGGTGTGGGGAACCTCTTTCCCCCGAAGCTTGGAGTCTGCTTCAATACAGGTTTGTTCTCCCCCTAGTGTAGTTCACGGGAAACGGATTTCGGCACTTCCCCGGAGGCCCTCGTCCCCCCCCTCCCTTGATTCGAGCTTGGGGGTGTGAACACATTCGCGGTCGAAACTGGACCTCTTTAGAATCAAGGAGTATTCTACCTCCGACCAACTGATGACCAAGAAACCTAGGGTTAATTCTGGGTCCCTCTTTGATTAATGTATCCCTTGATCATATGGAACGCTCGGGGTCTCGGAGCCCACGTTAAAACAGACATCCTAGCATCGAAAATAAGGAAGAACAGGGTCATGATCACTGCAGTTCTCGAACAGAACCAAGCGTCATCCAGACTCAACCAGTTGACCTGCCAAATCGGCATGCATGCGTCCATGCATGCAGTCCCAGCCAACCGACACATCTGGATTTTCTGGAAGAGGGACGTCTCGGTGGTCCTGCTTCAGGCGAGTGGCCAATACATGACCACGAGGGTGAATTTGGGCATGTTTTCTGTCATCGTGACCTTTGTTTATGGTATATGTGATAACCAAAGGAGGGAAGCCTTGTGGCAGGATCTTAGTGCATTTGACTCGAGGGGGGGGGGTACCCTGGATCATCAGTGGGGACTTTAATGTTATGGAGGAACCGGATGAGAAAAAAGTAAGAGGCACCTTCCCTCACAGAGCTACCATGGATTTCTCCTAGTTCATGGCTAGAAATGGCCTTTTGGATTTGGGGTACACGGGGGACCGCATCACATGGTGTAAAAATTAGAAAGGGAACCGTAGATGCTGAAGCCGCCTCGACCGGTGCATGGAGAATCTTAAGGCTACCTCAACATTTCCTGCTGCGCAGGTTAAACACATGGTGTGAGGCATCTCAGACCACTCTCCACTGCTGGTGCAACTGACGTCCAGGTATGGGACGCATGAAAGGTTAAATTTCCACTCACATTGGTTCGACAACTTGGACTATCTCAACCTGATCCACTCATCCTGGATGGAACCGGTTGAAGGGCACTCGTGGGTGGCGATTCATAACAAGGTTAGAAGACTTTAGTAGAAACTCCAGGCATGGGCTAGTGACCTCCTCCCTGCTGATCATGATCTTGACGAGCTCAAGGAAGACATCGATAAAATGGAAGGTAGCCTAGAGGACCTGTGGGATGAGTCAGTGTTCACTGACCTTGCGGATAAAAAGAGTAGGCTAGCAGAGATGATCATAGGTCATGAACGAAGGGCTCGGGAGTGTGCAAGGATCAAATGGTTGAAGGAGGGGGATAGAAATACGGCGTATTTTCACTCATGTATCAAGGAGAAAAGATGTCATATCGCTCTTAAATTCATGCGCGGGGATGGCTCGTACACGGATGATAGAGAGGAGGTGGGAGGTACGGCTCTATCCTTCTTCAAGGACCTACTCGCGGGCCCGAATGAGAGGATGAATGATGGGTACCCCAGTGGTAATGCAGGGTTGTGGGAGATGATTCCCTCTTGTGTATCTCGGGAGGATAATGGGGTGATGGATATGATTCCCGGCGAGGTGGAAGTCCATGCAGCTATGCTCAGGCTGAATGCAGATAGCACGCCAGGTCCGGATTTTTTCCCAGTCTCTTTCTTTAGAGGGGCGTGGGGGACGATCAAAGGTGATATTGTTGCTGCCATTCATGAATTCTTCCGAGGGGGATACTTGCCAAGGGTGGATAGTTCCACGACCCTCGTGCTCATTTTGAAGGTTAAAGATCCCTCATCTCTATCTTAGTATAGGCCTGTTAGCATGTGCAATTTTCCATACAAGATACTGGAAGGTACTATCAATGTGAGGCTGTCTGCGAGGCTGACACGATGGATCTCCATCGAACAACATGGATTTTTGAGGGGACGGTCTATCCATGGTGCGATGGAACATTCTCAGGAAATGTTCAAGGACATCAACTATAAAACCCATGGTTCAAACATAGTGGTGAAGCTCGACATGAGAAAGGCGTACGACATGGTCGAATGGGGGTTCATAAACAGGGTACTGGCCAGCATGGGAATGTCTCTGAGGGCTGTGGATATCCTGTTTATGTGCTTCAGCTCTGCATGGATGAATGTCACCTTGTTGGGGAAATCACACAGGTTCTTTAAGGCGGTTCGCGGCCTCCGTCAGGGAGATCTGATCTCGTCGAGCCTCTTCATCATCATGCAAGATACCTTATGGCGACTGCTCAATAGAGGGATCAATAGTGGTAGGATCATGCCATTTAAGAGAAAACAGAGTATGCAGCCCATATCCCATTTGATGTTTGTAGACGACACCATTATCTTCTCTAATGCGGGCAAGAGGACAGCGCAGGGAATCAAGAAGATCCTTGAGGAGTACTGTTTTTGGAGTGGACAGCTTATCAACAACTCCAAGAGTAACCTTTATATCTCTAACAAGTGTGATTCTGCCTGGGTGAACCAAGTCTACATCAAAATGGACATGAAACATGGTACGTTTCCCATGGTCTATCTCGGCACCCCCATCTCTCCGGGCCGCTTGCTTATACGGGACTTCGACCTTGTGGTGAGAAAGGTCACGGGACGTGTTCTCAATTGGAAAAATCACCTCTTGTGCTTTGGGGGGCATATCGCCTTGGTTAACAGTGTCCTCTCGGCTATCCTAGTGCACGCCCTGGCTGCCACCTCCGTGCTGAAAGGAGTGATCAAGACTATTGACAAGGTGCTGGCTAGTTTTTTTTGGGATGCCCGGTCTGAAAGCAAGAGGCATTGGACCTCTTGGGAGAGGATGACCCATACTTTCCATGATGGGGGGATCAGTGTGCGAAGCATGGGTGGCATGGTCACGTGCATGAATGCGAAACTCGCATGGGAAATCATTGAGGAACGTACCTTGTGGGGAAGAACTATTTCTCAAAACTACAACGGTAATATGGATGGAACTGTCACCCAGAGATCTCCTTTTTGGGATAGAATTTTCCCCCTCATCCAGATGCTTCATCGGCATGCTCGGTGGATGGTGGGGGAGGGGAATATCCTATTTTGGTCCAATAACTGGGCTGGCTCGGTGATCAGATATCTGGGGTGCCCAGCCCCTCTTATCTCCTTTCATGAGGCAAGTATGCATAAACCTTTCATTAGGGCAGCGCTGGATAAGTACCAACTTGTTATCTTCGAGATGATCACCCTCAACACAGATCCTGACAGATGTGTTTCCACCCCGTCGAGATTGGGGAACTTCACACTGAAGGACTTTCGAAAGCTCTCCCCCTGTCCGGAGTCCAATGACAAATGGAACGCGATTACTTGGGTAAAGGGGATCCCATGGAAGTATGGTTTCCTCATTTGGGGGCTCTAGAACAGAGCGCTTCCTACTGACGATAATATCAAGAATGTGGGGATCAACATGGCCTCAGGCTGTCATTACTGCAAGGGAAAACACGAAGAGAGCGCGGAACACATTTTTTTAAGGGGAATGGGCTCAGATTGTGTGTAATTTCTTTGGCTCCCTTACCGCCATCCCTGTCGTAGGCACGAGTGGGACTTCATTCCTGGATAACTGGTTCTAGGGGGTGATAAACCCGGGACTGGAGGGGTCAGCTCAGGCGGTGATCCTCAATGCCGGCTATTGGTACTTATGACAGGCTAGGAACCAGGCTAGGTATGCGGGTATTTCTTCCACTGATAGGACAATCGTTATGAGGACGAAGAGTCAACTGGTGGACATGGCTACGGTCTTAAGAAACTGGTGGGAATCCCCGTCCCTAAGGTTTCTCTATTCTGGCGCTTCGGAACCGCAATATCGCGGATGATGGATAAGTTGGTGTCCCCCGCCAATGGCCTCAAGTTGGACACAGATGGGTCCTGTATCTTGGGTGACATGCGTGGAGAAGGACTGGTTCGGGACGTAGGGGGAAGTGTCTTCCTATCTTTCACTGCATATTTTGGTAGCGGCACCCCTATACAGGCAAAGGAAAATGTAGTTCTTACTGGCCTAACCCTGTGTAAACAGAGAAACCTGGTACTCACGCAGGTGGAAACAGACTCAATGATTCTACATGACTCCCTGCATGGCACCAGATCCATACCTTGGTCGATTGAGTACACTGTCAGAAGATGAAAAGTTTTTCTAACCATAACATCCAGGTTACTCATACATAGAGTGAGGGTAAAAAGGTCGCAGTTCACTTGGATTCGTTGGCAGAGCACAGATCCAGCATCAGATGTCTCCCTAACATTACTTCCCTTAAACCGGAAGGCTTCAATTTGATCCGCCGTGATGCTCTTGGCCTTCACTATTTTGGGCCTCCATAGGGATGGGGGACTTCCCTCCTCGCCCCCTTTCCCTTGCTCTTTACTTGGTCCTTCAGAAAACATTTAATAATAATGATGATGAGAATACTAAGATTAAAACCAGAAAGATGGAGAGGAACCTCTGTCTCTATACGAGAATCATGTGACATTGGCAAGATACATGTAAAAGAGCTGATTGGTAAGTTAATGATGTGTGAAGAATAGGTAAAGGTAAACAAAGAGGAAGATGATGAACCTAAGAAGAAGTCAGTGGTAGTTAAGTATACTACCTCAAAGATCAAGGACAAGGAGAAAGTCCACATACCTGTCGAGAGCTCAAAAATTGAAGGTTTAGATTCAGATAGCGATTAATAGATGTCTCATATATCCAGGAGATTCAAGAAAATCTATAGGAAGAATAAATTTTTAAGAAAACCAAATTATAAGGGTAATTATGACTAACAAGGTAACTGGAAGAGAGATTGGATGAAAGATGACAAAGATGATGAGATAGTCTGTTATAAATATAAAAGGAAAGGACATGTTAAGGCTGACAATCAAAAATTTAATTTTATGAAAAAATATGACTTCAATGGAAAAAATATAAGAAATCTATGAATGATACATGGAGTGCTTCTGAAGATAGCTCAAGTGGAACTGAAGCTGTTGATTCTGAGGAAAATAGTCATTCCAACTTGTGTTTCATGACTAAAACATCTAAGGTAAATCTTAATTCCCCTATGCACAATGATAATTATTCTGGTAATGAAAGTGATTCAAACAATGATGATAATATGTCTAAATCCGAACTATTTGAATACTATATTATGTTGGAAGATACATGTAATGAGCTGAAAGATAAGTAAAAATCATTGAAGAAACAATATGCCTTGACTGGTACTATTAAATATGATCTTAGTATAGAAAAGGAAAAAAGAATTCTCAACTATTAAAAGAGAATTTTGAACTCAAATTGACTAATGAGAAACTAATAAAAGATATAGAGAAGTTAAAAATTGTTTATAATACTCTCACTCAAATTCATGGAAAACAAGATGCACCTAAGTATACTACTGGTTTAGGATACAAACCTGGAATGAGATAGATTATTAAGAACAAATTTATTCCAAAATATGGATAGTATGCTGCTAGTTCTAGTTCTAAAAATTCTTATTCTTCATCAATATATTCAAATTCTTATAGACCATAAAAATATTATTTATCAAAATTGTTTGAATATTTTAATTATAGGAAACCCATTAGACAAATATGGGTGCATAATTTTTTACTTGCTAACCTTTCTGGACCCATGAAAATCTGGGTATCAAAGTTATCTTGTATCTAAATCTATTTTGTAGGAAACTTGCTTGAAAAGTTCCAATAAAAAGATATGGTACTTGGATAGTGGATTTTCAAGGCATATGGTAGGAGACTACTCATCCTTTAAGAGATTAATCAAGGTTGATGGAGGATATGTCACCTTTGGGGATAACTGAAAAGGAAGGATCATCGGCTTAAGCCAGATTGGTAACAATGATTCAATTTTAATTTCTAATGTATTATTTGTTGATGGACTAAAATATATCCTGCTAAGCATTCCTCAGTTGTGTGATTATGGTTTCAATGTAAAATTTTAAAATGATTCATGTAATGTTTTTTATTCTAAAAATATTTTTGTATTTACTTCCTTAAGAAATGAAAATGTATATGATATAGATTTAAATTCACTATCCAAACAAAAGGATACCTGTTTAAATGTCATTCATAAAAGATATTGGCTACAGAACAGAATATTAGGACACTAATATATTTTTTCACTTAAGAAACCAACTAGGAAAGGTTTATTTTGAGACCTACCCAAACTAAAATCCCCAAAAGAAATCGTTTGTAATCCTTGTCAAAAGGGAAATCAACATAAAGTTTCTTTCAAATCAAAGAAAGAAGTTTCAAATTCTCGACCTCTTGAGTTGGTTTATATGGATTTATTTGGAACATCTAGAGTTTCAAGTAAAAATCAGAAGCACTATGTCTATGTTCTAGTAGATGAATTTTCTAGATACACATGGGTTTACTTTCTTGCTCACAAAAGTGAGGACTGTTCTTATTTTATTAAATACTCCAAGTCTGTAGAGAACATTAGTGGACTTAAGATTAAATCCTTGAGAAGTGATCATAGTCGTGAGTTTGAAAAACATGACTTTTAAACTTATTTCTCACACAATGTCTACAATCACAACTTTTCTGCTCCTAGGACACCTCAACAGAAAGTTGTGGTAGAAAGAAGGAAAAGAAAACTTCAAGAAAGTGCAAGAACTATGCTCTATGAGTTTTACTTACCTGTTTACTTTTGGGCTGATGCTGTAAATACAATTTGTTATATTACAAATAGAGTCTTGATTAGAACATTCTTAAAAAGATCCCTTATAAAATGTAGAATTATTGGAAGCCTAAAGTCAGTTATTTTATAGTTTTTGTTTGCAATGTCTTTACTCTCAATTCTAAATATATTCATGATATGTTTGAATCCAAAAGTGATAAAGCAATCTTTCTAGGGTATTCTATATCTAGCAATGATTATAGAGTATTTAACAAGAGGACCAAATGTGTGGAAGAATGTATACACATCATATTTGATGAAACTGATCCACATGAACCTAAGACCCCTCTTGAAAATCTTGAAGAAGATATGTCAGTTTAAAATCTTAATGAAAAAACAGTGAACCTGTTGTTAGGATAAATAGTTCTGAAAATTTTCCAGAACCTATTTCTGTTGAACCCAAACATGTAAATGAACATGAAATTTCTAGCCCTACCATTTCTAGACCATCTACAATCCTTAAAAACCACCATTTAGATGATGTGGTAGATATTTAGATAATGTAACACAAAATAGATCTTCTTTAAAAAATCAGTTTGAACATCAATCCTTTCTTTCACAACCAGAACCTAAAAATATCGATGATGCCATCAATGATGAATTTTGGCTAATGGATATGAAAGAATTGTAATCAATTTGAAAGAAACAATGTCTGGGAATTAGTAGAAAGACCTAAGGACACCTTGAACATTGGAACTAAATGGGTTTTTAGAAATAATGTTGATGAATCTGGAAATATAGTTAGAAACAAAGATAGGTTAGTTACACAAGGATATAGTCAAGAAGACGGAATAGACTATGAGGAAACCATTTCTCTAATAGCTTGGTTAGAAGCTATTAGAATTCTACATGCATTTTCCGATCATCTAAATTTCAAGCTATATCAAATGGATGTTAGAAGTGATTTTATAAATGGTTTTATAATTGATGATATTTTTCTTGAACAACCACCAGGATTTAGTAATCCACATTTTCCAATTCGAGTTTTCAAAATTTCTAAAGCTTTGTATGGTTTAAAACAAGCTCCACGATCTTGGTATGATAGTCTTAGTAATTTTATTATCTCAAAAGGTTTTATTGAAGGGATTACTGATCCAACTAATTTTATTAAAAGGATTTCTAAAGATGTTTTGATAGTACAAATCTATGATGGTGATATTGTTTTTGAATCTTCTAAAATTGTTTTATCTATTGATTTTTCAAAGAGTATTCAAAGTGAATTTGAAATGAGTTTAATGAGTGAAATCAAATATTTTCTTGGATTTCATGTTTTTCCGAATGAAAATGGAATTATTTTAAATCAATGTATATATAAAAAGGATATTTTAAAACGTTTTGGCTTGGATAGTAATATGGAAAGTGATAAACCTATGAGTACAACTTGTAAATTGGATGTAGATGAAACTGGGAATCCAATGGATCAAACCAATTATAGAGGTATGGTTGGGAGTGTACATTATCTTACTAATAGTGTACCAGATATGATGCTTAGTGTGTGTATGTGTGCAGTATTTTAAACTAATCCAAAAGAGACACACTTTCTTTCTATTAGAAGGATTTTAAAATATCATAAACAAACTACTAATTTTGGATTATTTTATCTAAAAGGAAAATTATTCAATTCAAAAAGTTATTCAGATGCAAAATTTTCCAGTTTCACGTTAGATAGGAAGATTACTTCTGGAACTTGCCACTTTCTAGGTAAGTCCTTAGTATCATGGAGTAGTAAAAAGAAGAATTCTGTTGTATTGTCTACTGCTGAAGTAGAGTACATAGCTGCTAGTAGTTGTTGTTCAAAAATTATGTAGATGAATGATACTTTATTGGACTATGGATATCAAGTTAGGCAAGTATCTATAAACGGTGATAACACTAGTGTGATCAATATCTCTAAGAATCCTATATCTCACTCTAGGACAAAGCACATTGATGTAAGACATCACATTTTGAGGGATCATTAACAAAAGTGTGATATTACTCTTGAATTTATAGTCACTAAACATCAATTAGCCGATATATTAACCAATACATTAAGCTCAAAAAGTCTATGTTACATTAGACACGAGTTAGGAATGATAAACATTCCTTAAAACTCACTGATTGAAAATCCTCACTGTTGGATAAACCTCGCTGTTAGTGAAACCTCACTATTAGAGAAACCTCACTGATAGAAAATCCTCTCCGTTAGTATAAACCTCACCATCATAACATATTGGTATGGAACTCACCATTATACCTCGCTGGTATGGACCTCACAATTATAACCTCACTATTAATGGACCTCACCGTTAGGAATCCTCACCGGTACATGTTACCTCTAGTGTGCACTATTTTAAACATCATGGTTTTTGGCTGTCGGAATATGTATCATTTCTATTATATTTATTATGTTTTATTTATTTATTTATTGATTCCTAAATTATAAAACATTAGTCTTAACCTCATTTCAATCAACCTTGAACCCTTTAACTTCAAACCTTAGCTCCCAAACATTCGTTTCTCTCGAACCTTAAACCTCGCGATTTGTAGAATGGCATGAGTGAAGAATCCAAAATTCATTAAAGAGGATGATGATCCAAATCCCAAGAGATATAAAGTAGAATCTAGTGCTGATAGTGGAGTGAAGAAACCTGTAAACTCACATCTAATGAAAAGGGAAATAATAATCGAGAAAGAACTCTATGCAGAATGGCTCCTGCCTTGAAAATCTCTGATTCTAATAATTTTGGAGGAACAAGGGTGGATCAAAGTTTTTCTGAATAACAATGGTCCTTATTATCCGAAATTGTTAATGGAATTCTATGTGTTTGTTCGTTTTGAGAATTCTGAAAATGAGAATAGAATGGTATCAGTAGTGAATGACAATATGAAATCTTTTTCTTCCGTTGAATGGGATGAGTTCTTGAAAGTTCCACACGAGGGTGAGTTTGGATATTCTTCAAAGTCAATACCTCCCAATAGTGAAATTTTTGAGTATGAAGCTGGTTTAGAAGAGCTCACTAGAGATGGCACACCAAGATAAGTATTTTCTATAAAAATGGATGGAGAAAACCGGTTGCTTTTCAAATTTATCCAGAATGTGTTAAGTCTTAGAAGAAGGGATTTTGCAATCCTCAGATTCTAATATATATTATTGCTATATCTTCTAAGGCATGGTGTCAAAGTAAATTTGTGTATGTTGTTGATGATACCAATTGAAGATATGACCAAGAAAAAATTGAAAACAAATGATGTACTCTTTGCAAAATAGATTTCATTGATAATCAAGGTAAAGGGTGTGGTTGAGTCTCAGGATGAGACAGTGGTTATAAGAGACAAAATTTGTATTACAAAATCAGTTTTTAAGTACATGAAGATTGGATGGAACCCATAGAAAATGGAATGGGTAAATGATGATGAGAGAATTTAGGATAAATGTAACCCTGTTGAGCATTCCAATCGGCCAAGAGATAAGAGAGATCCTGATCTAGGACCTGATGAAGAAGAACCTCAATATAGTAATGCTGATGCTGAGGAGGATACCTCTATTGAAGATGGAGGGGATCCTGATTTTCCTCCAAACCCATCTTCTGAAAAGGTATAATGTGGAAAGGAAAGTTTTCCTATGACCTTACCTAAAAGGGAATCAGGTCAAGGAGAAACTTTTGAAGAAATCTCTATAAATGAGGAAGACCTGCCTAGATATAATTATAGGGAGACTGCTCCAGATTCCAATTATAGTGATGATTTAGAGGAAGAAGTATCTAGGAATGGAAGTACATGTTTGAGTCTCAGCCCTCTGATTGATAACTCTATTATGCCTGTTGAGGAGATTCATGAAGTAGATAGACCAGTACATGTTGCTGACATACCCCTGCCTGTTCAACCTAGTTTAGATATGAATTTGGTTGTAGATTACTCTTCTAAAGAGGAACTATCCAATGAGGCTACTTCTGTTGTTTCATATATAGTGATGGAAGATCAGGTTGAGGGGGAGAAACCTGTAAGGACATGATCAGTTTCTGTGACCTATGAAGTGGAAGATTGGTCCATAGATCCTAGATTTGTTGTATTAGGACTATACTATACTAATTATGATGATGATACACCTATTATATGACATCTTGTGTCTTATGATATTTTCTCAGAGGAAGTTACTAATCAACCAGTATCTTCTCTAGCTCTTAGAGAAGACATTGTGAGAAAAGGGGATCCTGAGGCACTGAAATCTGAATTGAAACCCTATTTTGTTGAAGAGATATGTCTGATGGAAAGTTATTTGGTATCTTCTCTAGGAAGTCTTATTTTAAGTGGTGTGATAGAAGTTATGGATGAAGTAAAAGAATGTGAAAATCAAGTTAAAATTTTGACAGAGGTTGTTGATTCTTTGAAGAAATCTATTGGTTTATTTGATACCTTCATGATTTCTAAATCTAAATTTGATACTGACATCAACTACATTTGAGGTGTAGTGAAACAATTTTGTGGATGTGTTCTAATATTTTAAGAAGACCATAATAATTCAAGTCAGTACTCTGGATTTGGTTGTCAAAAATTTGATAAGTAGTTTCACAAAATCCTTCAATGAAATAGTGGAATTTACTGTAAAACCTCTTGGTAACTTCAGAGTTTCAGATGATGTTGAAAAGTTTTGATCTGTGCTGAAAGACAAACTTGGTCAAGGTAATTCCAGTAGATCATCTCATTCTCAAGTGATTACAACCACCTGGGAAATCAGAAAAATAATTCATGACTATATGAGAGATGCTACTGCAGCACAGAAGGAAATAAAAGACAAAATAGATTCCTATTTTCAGAGAGTGTACACCAAGCATCAGCTAGCCAATCATTTCAAGCTATTGTTAGAAAATCTAAAACTGCCTCCAGTTTCTCAATCCTTCAAAGAACAAGTCAGTAAGATCTGGGAGTTGACCCCTTCTTTGGAAAAATTTATGGATAACAAGGGTGATTTCATTTATGCCATGGAGAGAGGGGGAGTTATTATCATGGATTTCAGAAATCTCTTACTGCCATTTCTACATGTGGACAGAACCCCTATCATTGTACCTCCAACCCTACCTTCCTCTGGTTAGTCTTCTTCTACACCTCAGTTGACTCCAGCTCAAGCTATCAGAAGTCTTACTCCCATGATCACACAAAGGAGTACCCATTACAGGCTCGATAGTGTTTCAGTAGCTCAACCACCATCGATCATCATTGGTGTTCCCAAGCCTTCATCTATTCCTACCAATCCTTAATCCTCTTCTGATCCTAAATCCAAATCCAAATTACTTATTTTGGAGGTTTATTGATTAGTGGATAGTAAATTTGATAGGAATATTTGTACCTCTCGTATTTTATTTGTGATATCTCATGTACCTTTGTCATGTGAAATGCAAATGTTTTATTTCTCTCTTCTTCTTTTATACTTTGAACCATTGTTTTTTCACTTTTTTCTAATCACAACGTGGGAGAAGAATTATAATATGGGGAGAAATTACACTAAGGGGGAGAAAATTATAATATGTATATTTGGGGAAAATATATATATTTTTACTCTAATGTTTCTCCATAGATTAACTCTGATACATTTTAGAGTTATGATCTGAACACACTAATAAATTCCATTATATGTATTTTACTCTACTTCATTAAATATTATTTTGGATTATAATTCCATAATTTTTGATTATCAAATGGGGGGTGATTACTGGACACACCCATTTTGATAATCTCAATTATGTTTAGATATACTTTGATAATCCCAAATAATGTCTATTTATATATTAATTATACTTTCATGTTATGTCATCATACTAATAAGTTGATATGAATATCAAAATGATCATATCATATCATTGGGATATGTTATTCAATGCTTACTTAAGATTATTAATGATTAATCTTGATAACTAACTCAATATGGAAATGAATTTCATAGAAAAATACTTTATAAGCATTCATGTTTTAATGTCCCTGATACAGAGATAGCCAATGATAAGAAAAGGTCACCTATAGATTAAGTCTACTGATAGAAAAGTTCACTGATACAAGATACAGGTAGAATAGAGCTACCGATAGAGGAAGCTAATGATAGAGAGAGAGCTTCCGATATAACTTCACCATTATGAAGATCTACTGATACATAGATCTACCGATACAAGGAGTTAACTCTACACAAATAGCCACTGATACTAGGATCTACCTCTACACAAAATGCTGCTGATACAAGCATGCTACCGTTACAGAGAGTAACAGATAGCAATGAAAGACCAACCATTACAAGTCCACCGCTGCATGTTCACTGATACAAGGAGCTACTGATGGAAACTAGAAACTATTTCTCTAAACTCCATCTCTTTGTTTGTTTATTAGAAACAGTCATATTTTGTGCTTTTAATTCAACTTATATTAATTAATGATGTTTCTTTGATGTTAGGAAATCATACCTCGTATCTACATGAGTAATCATTCCTTTTGTTTGAAATTAATTAATGAAGTTTGTTGGATGTCAGGAAACCGTACCTCGTACCTGCATAAGTAATCATGACTTATGTCGAACCACCGCATGAGTTATAAAAGGAAGATCCAAGATGCGTATAAAATGAGGGACATATAAGAAGGAAAAAAATACACATACAAGAAGAACACACGAAGAACTCGAAGAGCCCTATACACATCAAGAACATAAGTTCAATAGGAAGTTCAAGTGATACAAGGAATACTCTCACATTTCAAGCTAAACACCTATACTGGAAGTAAAGGAACAAAACCATGATACTCTATTATCTAATCAACATCCAGAGAAGGAATCAAATATTCATTTGCTTCAATCCAAGAGATTCCAGAGCTGCATTGACTTTACACGAGAGAATTTTAAACTCATCTCCATCTTATTGCTCTACTGTGATCATTTTTACTACATTATGAGGTGTGTATGTGCTTATGTCTATTTGGACACACACTGAATCTTGAGCTGAACTGGAGGATACTGAAATCCTCACACAAAACTCTTTATAAGTTTGTGTATCCCACGTAGAACTATGGTAGAGGTATGAGGAACTGGAAAGCATGTGTGATGTTGTAACTGCATTCCCACGTAGAACTGTGGTAGAGGTCTGAGGACATGGATAGCCTGAGTGCTGTTGTAAACCCCGATCTAGGGTGTGAATCAAATTCATATATAAACTGTTTGGGAGGACTAAGTCTCATCTAGAGATTGAACCTCTTGGTTAAGAATGATGCGCATATTATCTTAGTTTAAACTATTTTCAATATTCTATTGCTAATTACATTGAAATTAAAATCAATTTTAAAAGTAACTCTGATAGTCAAACTAGAAAGTGTATGTAATTATTGTGAACCAGTAAGTTATTTTCAGAAGCTAACTTAGTCTTCAGAGTATGTTAACTGAGAAATAATCAATCTTTGAGAAGCTAATTGAACACTTACAATCTTTATAAATTCACTACAGTTTAACTTGTTTTTTTGAATTGGGTTATTTAAATATAAATATTTTAAATAGATATTTTCGAATAGGAACTAAATTCACCCCCTCCGGAGTATCCACTCCGACCAACATTTGGTATCAGAGGTTGTTGATAAAATCTATTCAAAACACTCTATTTGTGGAATGTTTCAATTGTGATTTTCGTTGTATCTTAAAGATCTAAAATTTCTGTTAATTCTAAATTTTTATATCTTTATACATCTCTGAAAAACTAAGTTATTATGGATAACAGATTAAAAGGTGTAGCTACCAACAAGACACATTTATTTAATGGTGTTAATTATGCCCAATGGAAAATCAAAATAAAAATTCACCTAGAAGTTATGGGATTTTACATTTGGACTACTATAGAGACTCGGTATAAGATTCCAGAAACTGTTATCACTACATGAGATGAACCTATCAAAGCTACGTACAATAATAATTGTAAAGCAATGAATGCTCTGTGTTCTGCTTTAGGAGCTGAAGAATTTAATCGAATATCTTCCTGTAAGGCTTCTTATGAAATATGGGATACACTGGCTATTTCCTATAAGGGAACAACCAATGTTAAGGAAATGAGACTACATACATTCACTATTTAGTATGATAATTTAAAAATGAATTATGATGAATCTATTTCTGATATGTATCTCATGTTTAATGAGATAGTCAATACAATTGGCTCACTGGGAAATTTTGTTCCAACAAAAGAGAAAATCATGAGAATACTAAGATGCCTACCAGACATATGGAGTGGATCCTCTGTCTCTATATGAGAATCATGGGACATTGGAAATCTACCTGTCAAGGAACTGATTCGTAAGTTAATGATGTATGAATAAGAGTTAAAGGTAAACAAAGAAGAAGATGATGAACCTAATAAGAAGTCAGTGGCATTTAAGTCTACTACCTCAAAGATCAAGGATAAGGATAAGGTCCAGATACCCATCGAGAGATCAACAATTGAAGGTTCAGATTCCGATAGTGATGAAGAGATGTCTCATATAGGCAGGATATTCAAGAAATTCTATAGGAAGGAGAAATTTTTCAGAAAATCAAATTATAAGGGTAAGTATGACCAACGAGGTAATTGGAAGAGAGAAGGGAATAAAGTTGATCAAGATGACGAGAGAGTATATTATGAATGTAAAAGCAAAGGACATGTTAAGGCTGACTGTCCAAAATTGTAGTTTAAGAAGAAATATGATTTCAAGGACAAAAAAATATAAGAATTATATGAAAGCTGCATTGAGTGCTTCTGAAGACAGCTCAAGTGGATCTGAAGCTTTTGATTTTGAGGAAAAGAATCATGAAAACATGTGTTTCATGTCTGAAACATCTAAGGTAACACTTAATTCCCCTATGCACAATGATTATTATTCTGGGAATGAAAGTGATTCAAACAATGATGATAATATGTCTAAAGCCGAACTATTTCAATTCTGTAATATGTTGGAAGATACTTGTGATGAGCTGAAAGATAAGTACAAATCATTGAAGAAATAGTACTCCTTGACTAGTACTGTTAAATTTGATCTTAGTATAGAAAAGGAAAAGAATGCTCAACTGTTAAAGGAGAATACTGAACTCAAATTGTCTAATGAGAAACATTGAAAACACATATAGAAGATCACAAACGGAAAGAATACGCTCACTTAAATGATTGGAAAACAAGTTGCACCTAAGTATACTACTATTTTAGGATACCAACCAGGTCAAAGATATATTATTAAGAATAAATTTATTCCAAAATCTGGACAATATGCTGCTAGTTCATGTTCTATAAATTCTTATGCTTCATCGAGCTATTAAACTTTTTATAGACCAAACAATGTTTATTTATGAAAATCATTTGAATCTATTAATTATAGGAAAGCCATTAGACAAATATGGGCACCTGATATTTTACTTGCTAACCTTTTTGGACCTAGGAAAATCCAGGTACAAAAGTTATCTTCTATCTAAATATGTTTTGTTGGAAACATTCTTGAGAAGTTTCTCTTGGATGATATGGTACATGAACAGTGGAAGTTCAAGGAATATGACATGAGACTAATCATGCCTTAAGAGTTTAATCAAGGTTGATGGAGGACGTTTCACCTTTGGGGACAACTCAAAATGAAATATCTTCATATTAGGCTAGATTAGTAACAATGATTCAATTTTAATTTCTAAAGTATTATTTTTTGATGGAATAAAATAAAACCTGCTAAGGATTTCTCAGTTGTGTGATGATGGTTTGAATGTAGAATTTGACAATGATTCATGTAATGTTTTTGATTCTAAAAATATTTTGGTATTTGCTACGTTGAGAAATGAAAATGTATATACTATAGAATTAAATTTGATAGCCATAAAAAGGATAATTGTTTTAATGCTTTTCATAATGAATCTTGGCTGTGGCATAGAAAATTAGGACACTGCAAAATTTATTCACTTAAGAAAATAACAAGGAATGGTTTAGTTAGAGACCTACCCAAACTAAAATTCCCAACAGACAATGTTTGTAATCCCTGTCAAAAGGGAAAGAAACATCAAGTTTCTGTCAAATAAAATAAATACATTTCAACATCTCAACCTCTCGAGTTGGTTTATATGGATTTATTTGGACTATCTAGAGTTTCTAGTTTAAATGGGAAGCATAATGTCTATGTTCTAGTAGATGACTTTTCTAGATACACTTGTGTATACTATCTTGCTCACAAAAGTGAAACTTATTCTTATTTTATTTAATACTCCAAGTCTGTAGAGAACCTTAGTGGACTTAAGATTAAAACGCTGAGGAGTGATCATGGATGTGAGTTTGAAAATCATGACTTTGAAACTTATTTCTCACACAATGGCTATAGTCACAATTTTTCTTCTCCTAGGACACCTCAACAGAATGGTGTAGTAGAAAGAAAGAATATTACCTTTTAGTAAATTTTAATAACTATGCTCAATGAGTATGACTTACCCATTTACATTTGGGTTGAAGTTGTAAATATAGCCTGTTATATTATAAATAGATTCTTGATTAGACCTATTCTTAAAAAGTCCCCTTATGAACTGTGGAATAATTGGAAGCCTAAAGTTAGTTACATTATATTTTTTGGTTTACAAATCATCATTCTCAATACTAAAGATAATCTTGATAAGTTTTCATCAAAAAAGATGAAGGAATCTTTCTAGGGTATTCTATATTTAGAAAATCTTATAGAGTATTTAACAAGAAGACCAAATGTGTGGAAGAATCTGTATACATCAAATTTGGTGAAACTGATCCACATGAACCTAAGACCCCTCTTGAAAATCATGAAGAAGATATTTCAATTTTAAACCTTAATGACCAAAATAGTGAACTTGTTGTTAATACAACCAGTTTGGAAATTTTTCCAGAACCAGTTTCTGTTGAACCTGAACCTATAAATAAACAAGAAATTTCTATCCATACCTTTTATAGACCAACTAGGACCCATAAAAACCATCCATTAGATGATGTTGTAGGAGATTTATATAGAGTAACACAAACTAGAGATTCTCCAAGAAATCAGGTTGAACGTCAAGCCTTTCTTTCATAGTCGGAACCTAAAAATATAAATGATGCTATCAATGAATAATTTTTTGTAATGGATATGAAAAAATAGTTAAATAAATTTGAAAGAAACAATGTCTGGAATTAGTAGACAGACCTAAGGACACCTTGACTATATGCACTAAATGGGTTTTTAGTAATAAAGTTGATGAATTTGGAAATATAGTTAGAAAAAAAGCCTGGTCAGTTTCAAATGGATATTTTCTAGAAGAAGGAATAGACTATGAGTAAACCTTTACACCAGTAGCTAGGTTAGAAGCTATTATAATTCTACTTGCATATGCCTCTCATCTGAATTTCAAGCTATATCAAATGGATTTTAAAATTGATTTTCTAAATGGTTTTATATTTGAAGATGTTTTTGTTGAAAAAAACCAGGATTTACAAATCCTCATTTTCCAAATTGAGTTTTTAATCTTTCTAAATGTTTTTATGGATTAAAAAAAGCTCCACGAACCTGGTATGATACACATAGTAATTTTCTTATCTCAAAAGGTTTTATAAAAGCGATTGCAGATGAAACACCTTTTATCAAAAGGATTTACAAAGATGGTTTGATAGTACAAATATATGTTGATGATATTTTTTTCAAATCTTCAAAAAATGCTTTATGTATTGATTTTTCAAAGAGTATGGAAAGTGAATTTGAAATGAGTTTAATGGGAGAACTCAAATATTTTCTTGGATTTAATGTTTTTCAAAAATAAAATGGTATTATTTTAAATCAATGTAAATATACAAAGGATATTATAAAATGTTTTGGCTTGGATAGTAATAAGGAATGTGAAACACCTATGAGTACAACTTGTAAATTTGATGCAGATGAAACTGGGAAACCAGTGGATCAATCCAATTATAGAGGTATGATTGAGAGTTTACTATATCTTACTACTAGTCGACCTGATATTATGTTTAGTGTGTGTATGTGTGGAATATTTCATGATAATCCAAAAGAGTCACACATTCTTATTGTTAAAAGTATTTTAAAATATCTTAAACATACTACTAATTTAGGTTTATTTTATCCAAAATGAAAATCATTTGATTTAACATGTTATTCAGATGCCAACTTTGCTGGTTTCATGTTAGATAGGAAGAGTACATCTGGAACATGTCACTTTATAGATAAGTCTTTTGTACACTGGAGTAGTAAAAAAAATATTTTTGTTGCATTGCCTACTACTGAAGCAGAGTATATAACTACTGGTAGTTGCTGTGCACAAATTCTATGGATGAAAAATACTTTATTGGACTATGGATATCAATTTAGGCATGTATCTATAAACTATGATAACACTAGTGAGATCAATGTATCTAAGAATACTATATCTCACTCTAGGACAAAGCACATTGATGTAATACATCACTTTTTGAGGGATCATTATCAAAAGGGTGATATTAATCTTGAATTTATAGGAATTAAACATCAATTAGCTGACACATTCCCCAAGCCTTTAAGCTCAGAAAGGCTAAGTTACATTAGATATGAGTTAGGAATTATAAAATTTCCATAAACCTCACTGATATAAAATCCTCACTATTAGTGAAACCTTACTATTGGACAAACCTCACTGTAAGTGAAACCACACTATTAGAGAAACCTCACTTATAAGAAATACTCACCATTAGTAAAAACCTCACGAGTATACCTCTCTAGTATGGACCTCACTTTTATACCTCATTGGTATGGACCTCACCATTATAACCTCACTGTTAGTGGACCTCACCATTAGGAATAATCACTGGTACATGTTACCGCTACTGTGCACTTTTTAAACATCATGGTTTTCGGCTACCAGAATCTGTATCATTTTTATTATATTTATAATGTTTTATTTATTTATTTATGGATTCCTAAATGAGAAAAAAATTAGTTTTAAACTCATTTCAATCCACATCGAACCCTTTACCTTCAAGCCTTAGCTCCCAAACCATCGTTTCTCTCGAACCTTAAACCTCCCGATTCGCAGAATGGCATGAGTGAAGAGACCGACTGTCTGTAAAGAGGGTGATGAGAAAAATTCCAAGAGACTCAAAGGGGAGTCTATAGATGACAGTGGAGTGAAGAAACCTATAATCCTACATCTCATGAAAATGGAAATAGTAATTGATAAAGAACTCTGTACAAAATGGATCCTACCTGGAAAATCTCTGATTCTATTAATTTTATAGGAATAAGAGTGGCTCAAATGTTTTGAAAATAACAATGTTCCTTACTATCTAAAATTGTTAAAAGAATTATATGATTTTGTTTGTTTTGAGAAATCTGAAAATGAGAACAGAATGGTATCTGTTGTGAATGACAAAATAATATCTTTTTCTCCCATTGAATGGCCTGAGTGCTTGAAAGTTACACACAAGGGTGATTTTAGATATTCCTCAATGTCAATACCTCCCACTAGCGACATTTTTGAGTATGAATCCACTTTGAAAGAGCTCACTAGAGATGTAATACCAAGAAAATTAGTTGATATAGAAATGGATGGAGAAAATCAGTCGCTGTTCAAATTTTTCCAGCATGTGTTAAGTCCCATAAGAGGGGATTCTGAAAACCCCAGATTCTGAGATATATTATTTCTATATGTTCTAAGGCATTATGTCAAAGTTAATTTGTTTAGGCTACTGAAGATACAAATTGAAGATATGACCAGGCCATAATCGAAAACAAATGGTCTATTTTTTGCAAAACTTATCTCTTTGATGATCAAGGTAAAATGTGTGGCTGAGTCTCAGGATGAGATAGTGGTCGTTAGAGGTAGATTTTGTATTATAGAAATAGTTTTTATGTAAATGAAGATTGGATGGAACCATTGAAAAGCGAATGGGTAAATGATGATGAGAGAATTTATTATAAATTTAACCCTGTTGAGAATCCCAATCGGCCAAGAGATAAGGGAGATCCAGGTCTAGGACTTTTTGAGGATAAACCTCAATTTAGGGATGATGATTATGAGGAGGATACCTCTATAAAAGATGGATGGTATCCTTATTTGCCTCCAAGCCCAGCTACTGAAAAGGTATCATGTGGAAAGACAAGTTCACCTGTGACCTCACCTAGAAGGGAAGCAGTTCTAGGAGAATCTTTTGAAGAAATATCTATAAATGAGGAAGACCTTCTGAGATCAGATCATAGTGAGGCTGATATATATTCCAATTATAGTGATGAAAAAGAGGAATAAATATCTGATAATGGATGTACAAGTTTGAGTCCAAGTCCTCTAATTGAGAACTCTATTATGCCTGTTGAGTATATTCTTGTAGTAGAAAGAACAATACCGGTTGCTGACATACCCCAGCCTATGAAACCTGGTTTGGATATGATTTTTGTTGTAGATAACTCTTATGAAGAAGAAATATTCAATGAGGCTAATTCTATTTCTACAGATATAGTGATGGAAGCTCAGGTTGAGGGGGAGCAGCCTGTAAGGACATGATTTGTTTCTGTGACCTATGAAGTGGTAGATTGGTCTGTAGATCCAGGATTTTTTGTATTGGGACTAGACTATACTGATTATGATGATGAGACACCCATTAGAAGACATCTTGTGTATTATGATATTTTATCAGAGGAAGTTACTACTCAACTAGTAGCTTCTCTAGCTCTGCCTGAAGACATTATGAGAAAAAGGGATCATGAGGCACTGAAATCTAAATTGAAATCCTGTTTTATTGAAGATCTAAGTAAGATGGAAAGTTATTTGGAATCTTATTTGGGAAGTGTTATGTCAAGTTCTATGACAGCAGTGATGGATGAAGTAATAGAATGTGAAAATCATGTTAAAAGATTGAAAGAGGCTGTTGATTCTTTGAAGAAATCTGTTGGTTCATTTGATACATTCATGAGTTCTAAATCTCAAGTTGATACTAATATAAACTACATTTGAGGTGTAGTGAAACAATTTTTGTATGTGTTTGAATATTTTAAGAAGACCATAAAAACACATGTTAGTACTCAGGTTTAGGTTGTGAAAAAATTGATAATTAGTTTGACACAATCCTACAAAGAAAGAGTATCCTTTACTACAAAACCTCTTGGTACCTCCAGAGTTTCAGTTGAGGTTGAAAAATTTAGATCTATGCTGAAAGAAGAACTTGGTCATGTTAATTCCAGTAGCTCATCTGATTCTCAAGTGATTACTACCACCAAGGATATCATAAAAATCATTCAGGACTATATGAGAGATGCTACTGCATCCCAGAAGGAATTAAAATACAAAATTGATTTCTATTTTCAGAGAGTGTACACCAAGCATCAACTAACCAATCATTTCAAGCTACTATTAGAAAATCTGAATCTGCCTCCAGTTTCTCAAGCCTTCAAAGAACAAGTCAGCAAGCTGAGGGTGTTTAACCCTGCTTTTCACAAATTTATGGTGAACAAGGATGATTTTAACTATTCTATGGAGAGAGGGGGATGTATTATCATGGATTCCAGAAATCTCTTACTGCCCTTTCTGTATGTGGAATGTACCCATATCATTGTACCTCCAGCCCTACCTTCCTCTATTGAATCTACATCTACACCTCAGTTGAATCCAGTTCAAGATATCAGATGTTTTACTCCTATGATCGCACAAAGGATTACTCATTATTGGTCTGGTAGTGTTTCTGTAGCTCAACCACTATTGATCATCACTGGTGTTCCCAAGCCTTCACCTTTTCCTAACAATCCTGAATCCTCTTCTAATCCCAAATCCAAATCCAAATTACCAATTGAAGAGGTTGATTTATTAGTGGCTAGGACATTTGATAAGAATATTTTTACCTCTTGTATTTCATTTGTGCTATCTTCTATACCACTGTCATGTGAAATGCAAATGTCTCTTTTCACTCTTATTCTTTATACTCTAAACCAATGTTTTTTCTCTTTTTTATAACCATAAAGGGGGAGAAGAATTATAATATGGGGGGAAATTACACTAAGGGGGATAAAATTATAATATGTATCTTTGGGGAAAATATATATTTATTTTTACTCTTATATTTGTCACTAGTTTAACTCTAATACATTTGAGAGTTATGATCTGATCACACTGGGAAATTCCATTATATGTATTTTACTCTGCTTCATTAATGTTTATTCAAGATTATAATGCCACAATTTGTGATTATCAAAAAGGGGGAGATTGTTGGACTCACCTGTTTTGATAATCTCAATTATGTTTAGATATACTTTGATAATCCCAAATAATGTCTATTTATATATTAATTATACATTCATGTTATGTCATCATACTTATAATTTGATATGAACATCAAAATGATCATATCATATCATTGTAATATGTTATTCAATGTTTAATTATGATTATAAATTATTAATCGTGATAAGTAACTCAATCTGGAAATGAATTGCATAGAAAAATACATTACAAGAATTAAAGGTTTAATTTCACTGATACAGATGGAGCTACAGACAAGAAAAGGTCACTGACAGACTATGTCTACTGATAGAAAAGGTCACTGATACAAGCTACTGGTAGAATGGAGCTACTGATAGAGGAAGCTACTGATAGAGGGAGAGCTACCGACAGAACTTCACCATTATGAAGAGCTACCAATACATAGAGGTACCGATACAAGGAGCTACCACTAAAAAACATCTACTGATACAAGGAGATACCTCTACAAAAATAGCTACTGATACAAGAAAGATACCGTTACAGAGAGTATCAAATACCGATGCAAGACCTACCATTACAAGTCCACCACTATAAGTTCACTGATACAAGGAGCGACCGATGGAAACCAATCATTGTTTCTCTAAACTCTATCTCTCTATTTGTTGATTAGAAATGGCCATATTTATTACTTTTAATGAAACATATATTAATTAATTATTTTTTTTGGATGTTAGGAAACTGTACCTCGTACCTACAGGATTAATCACGATGTATGCCGGAAATTAGTTAATGATGTTTGTTGGATGTCAGGAAACTGTACCTCGTACCTGTAGAACTAATCATGATTTATGTTGAACCACCACATGATCTATTAAATGATGATCAAAGCTATGTATAAAATGAAGGACATAGAATAATTAAAACAAAAACACATACAAGAAGAACACACAAAGACCTTTAGGAACACTCTACACATCAAGAACAAAAGTTCATGAGGAGGTTCAAGTGCTGCAAGGAATACTCTCACATTTAAAGTTGAACACCGATACTGGAAGTGAAGGAGAAAAACCACAATACTCTATATTCCAATCAACTTCCATAGAAGGACTCAAATTTTCATCTTCATCAATACAAGGGAGTCCAGAGCTTCATTGACATTACACAAGAGCATTCTAAACTCATCTCCATATTATTTCTCTATTGTGATCATTTTTACTACATTATGAGCAGTGTGTGTGATTATGTCTATTAGGACACACACTGAGTCCTAAGATGAATTGGAAGATACTAAAATCCTCACAACAAACTCTTTATACCATTGTGTATCCCACGTAGAACTGTCGTAGAGGTCTGAGGACCTGGATAGCCTGTGTGTTGTTGTAACTGCTTTCCCATGTAGAACTGTGGTAGAGGTATGAGGACCTGGACAGTCTGAGTACTATTGTAAACCCTGATCCTGGGTGTGGATAAAAGTTATATATAAACTATTTGAGAGGACTAAGTCTCATCTTGAGACTGAACGTCTTTGTTAAAACTGATCTGCATCTTATCTTAGTTTAAACTATTTTCAATATTGCACTACTAATTACTTTGAAATTAAAATCTATTTTAAATTAACTCTAATAGTCCAACTGATAAGTGTTTGTAATTATTGTGAACTAGTAAGGTAGTTTCAAAAGATACCTTAATATTCAGATTAAGATTACTGAGAAATAATCAAAATTTGAGAAGGTGATTAAACAATTAAAATCTTTATAAATTCACTATAGTTTAACTTGTTTTATGAATTGCGGGATATCAATATAAATATTTTAAATAGAAATTTTTTTAATAGGAACTAAATTCACCCCCCTACTGATTATCCACTCCAACCAACAAAATAAATTTATTAAACCAAACCAAATGTATTTAGAAGAACATAAAGTAAACCATGTGATATAACAATTTGATAGGGACACATACCTCACCATTAAAGGAAACCTAGATTCCTTTAGAAACATATATTGGATTCATATTGGTCAGTTCAACACAATCCAATATCCATTTAATTAAAATTAATTCTAAAAAAAACCTACCATCCTTGATATAACATATCCTTTGATTTAATACAAATTAGGGGGAAAATATATCCATATGGGATGTACAGAAGAGGGGGGTGGATCATGAAGGAAGAAAAACCTAACCTGAATATATACACCCAAATTGATTGGGAATATCTATGTAAATAAGGAGATAACACTCTAGAGTTTTAAATATTCATTGAGGTATTAATGATATTTTCTTGGTAATATATTTAACATCTTTTATTATTTTTTTGACATAAAAATAAGCTAATACATGGAAGAATGCATAATTAATATGAGTGTTAACTCATGATTACATAGTAATAGATGAGCTTAATTTTATTTATTTTTATAACTACATTAAATTCCACATGATGGACTTTTAGATTTTGTTGTGATATATTTAGGGAATAATGGTTTATAACATATAATTATCTTAGTATTACTGTTAACATTGATAAGATAAGGGATCTTTAATAACTTTACCACTCTGAGTGTAAGTGAACACATGGATAATAATTGGAAGGATTGTATTTTTGGATCATAAAATATACTATTATTGATGTTTGAAACCCCATGGATATATTTTAGAAACTAAATTGTTATATTTAATTTTTTTATACCTCCAAAAAATGTAATGAGATTATGTTCTAATTTTATCATCTAGTGATAACATAGTTCTAGTTTTGAGATTATTCTTTATTTTCCTTTATTTTATGAAATTGGTCACGAGATAATGGGTATTACATTACATAAAATTTATATATCCTATATATTTTATTATGATATCATACTCAGTGAGAAAGACACATTATATAGTTTTCACAAGAGTATGTGTATAATATATTTGTTATGTATGTGTACGATGTGTATTCTAGGTGGAGATAATATCTCACTATGAGTAGTGTTTGAATTGTTTATAATTTTGGAGGGGATTGTATATTAATAAAATTCCATTTAATTTATTTTTATCTTTGTATCTCCATGGTTGAATTAATTTTTTATGTTAAGCATGAATGGTTTTATTAAATTTATTTTGAAATCTTGTATACATTTTATTTGGGATATCTTTTATTTTATTTACATAGCGAGACATTAAGATATAAAAAAGTTTTTCTGATTGTTTTTACTTATGTTTGAAATATATAAAATATAAATATGTTGTTAATATTTTTAGTAAAATATGAAATAAATCATAAATTTTTTTCTATGAAGGTAACTATATACCAAAGGATTGGTTTTATTTAAATGTATCTAGTGAATGGATTCTAATGGGCACAAATGTAGAATTGATATTCATGATGAACTTACTTAGGTCGAGTATGTCTTTGGATAGGTCATTATAAAAATATATCCTAACAAGTTTTGGATTTTGGGATTTCATAAATTAAGTTATATTTTTGGATTTTTAGAACCTAGTGAATAAATTATTATCAACTCTATCCATCTTAGTCACAATGGGAACCCGATATAGTAGGAATATCCAAATATAGGGAGTAAGAGAACAACATTTGAGAATGTTACTAGTCTATAAATCAAATAAAGTGGGATGGAAAAAAGGCATGGTTGAGTCATAGGGATTAGAAAGAATTTAGTTTCTCGGTATTCATGTATCATTGAGTAGCATATAAAATCATGTGAATTGTATAAGATAATTAGTCGCTATTTTTCATGTTTGGGAAAAAATTATCTATTTTAAAAATATATGAAAATGTATGAAAATTTTAGGCACCTATTGTGAAGTGATTAAATAAATTTTTGAAATTTTTATATTATTTTTAGATTTAATATAATAATAAAGTGTTGTTTTAAATTTTCTAAATAGTTTTTTTCATTTATTTATAGTGTAATTTTAATGATATTATAATATAATGGATTTTAATTTTGAGAAAAATTAAATAGAGTATGATTGGAAGAGACATGTATGAAATTGGTTTCTTGAATTAGAATAAGAGTGATTAAAATTTTATATAGCCATAATGATCTTTTAGATATTGTAGATTTTATTAGATTTGATTGGAGATATTTGAATGCATGCATGTTTTTCGAAGAGTGTTTTCTTGGAGTAATATTCTTTTTGGTATAGTGTTATTTAAAGTCAAAATTGGTAAGTTAATACCAATAGTATGATATAACCTAGATGGGTATGATATGTACTATTGTATTGGTAGTTTTGAAAATCATAAATATATTTATTTTGTAATTGAGTGGTTTCACTTAAAATAACTAAATTTTTTGGGATTTGATGTTTTGACATTAGGATTGTTTTTTTGATGAATGTATTTATGGTTAGTAGATTGTATTATTATTTAATTTTTTGTTTATTTAATAATTTATAATGTTAAAATTTCTATTGGTGTGGTAAAATGGAGGTGGATTTTTTTATTGGTTTTATGGATAAAAATAGATTAATATTATTATAGTATCTAGAGTTCAAAGAATTATAAATTGACATTAGTAATAATTTTTTTTGAATTTGATAAGGTTTTAAATGGTTAGGGGATAAATCCATGGAAAAATAGGTTTTTGGATTATACATGATTATTGAAAAAATTTATAAACCATGAGAATTAATTTTATTTATTATCCTAGGTGATAGAAAAGCCATGGAGTGTTATCCTAAACTAATTAATTAACTTGTTTATTGAAACTTTTAACAATTAAATATACTTTTTATTCTCCATATCCACCCCTATATATTAATCACTCCTTATTTTTATATTTTTTAGTTTTTTGGGATGATTTTATATAGTGACCCTAAATTTTAATACCTAATTATTATAGAATTTAAAGATAAAAAACACAATAGTTATACATTAAAGTATCCAAAGGTTTAATTTCATGAGAAAACATGGGTCATACATAAATTATACATAATAATACATAAAAATTATAAAAATCCCTCTTCTTTATCCAGTGAAATTATCTAATGTTCTCTCTTGTACAAGTAGTCACCTGAGCATGTTAATCATAGAAAGGGGTGTACAAAAATCCCAAAAAGAGGATGAATAAAGGATATGAATCAATATAACATGGGTGATAATAATAATCTTCATCACAAGAATAATACCATAAAAAGTAATGCATGAAACATTTGATAAATGAATTGAATTTGGCGTTGCATACAAATGTAACATCATGTCATTGTGGTCAAATACTACATATAACTGTGAACAAATATAGAATCATGGTCACACATAACATATGTGTACAAATCATTACATATTTATTATGAATAAATATATAATAATGTACATGAATAATAAAAAAATCCTAAGAGATACATCACATTACACAATTCATTGGAGGGCTATATAATTCTGAACCCACCCATCACATCATAATATTAACATAATCATGAAATCAATATTGAACTTATAATATTCAAAATCATGAAATAACACATGAAAAAGAATGTTTTTATTAATGATTTCATAATTAATAACTTCATGGATTACTTTTCGATTTCTAAATGATTAATGAAAAAAATATATACCATAAACATCATCATTCTTGTGTGGATAAGAAATAACTCCAGAGGGGACAATGATGCATTTTATAAAGAAAAGTCTTTTTTTGGAAAATACTTGTTCTTGGATTATAAATGAGTATGGAAACATTTATATCACTGAAATAAAAGAGAAGAATAGTGAAACTATATTTAATGAATATTGGAGGAATATCCTTAACAAAATTTATATGAATGATGGATAACCTAAGGAAAAAGTGTTCAGTTCGAGAATCCTCATACCCTAAACCCCAATTCATTTCATGTTTTTTATTCCTCTTTAATAAAAATATTAATATTATTAAAACATTTTTATAGAAGTGATTTATGTTATTTCTCCAATATTATTCTTTTATAATTATTACAATATAATTTATATCACCCTTTGTTTAATTTGAATTGTTTTAATATAAATTTTTCATTAAAATATCCCATTTTGTTTTGATGTCTCTATTTTAGGTCATGGTAATTTTTAAATTATTATAATTTATTCAGTACGATTAAAAAAATATTTTATAGATTTGCCTGAGGTTGTCATTAATTTTATTTTTTTAATGAACGTTTTATTAAATTAAATTTGTTTTCATAGATCCTAATGTTATAAAAATTCATGGATCATTTCTACATCATGAATGATGTAATATAAGATACATAGGTTACGAGGAAACTATATTTTTAATATTCACCAGAAAATTGATACATTTTATAAAATTACTAAAAACCATACTTAAATAATTTCAATGTGATGATTTCAAAAAAGATATTTATTTTATCAAAATATATTTATGATAAAGGTAATGTTAATTTTTTATATTAAAATTTATTATTTTGTGAAAGCTATTAAAATAAAATCTATTAAAAATGTGCTTATATTATTTATGAGTTTTGTAGTCTAGATAATTGTTTTCCATTATAATATTTATACTAACCATGACAAATATTAATTCTATCTGAATATATTATTTTGAGGTTAAATTACTATTATAGTGGTTAGGTTACTATTTCCAATGACCATGTTACTATTCCAATAGTCACATTACTATTCCAATGGTCACATAACCACATATCAATACCACTTCATTATTTCACTCAGTATCACTTCCATTTTCCCCAAGTATATATATTTTATTTTCCAAAACTTTTTGTTAATTTAATAATATTTTGTTTCATTTCTATAGTGTTGGTCATGGGTGAGATGATTCTGATAGATTTAGGAGATCTATATTTTCATATTTTTCTGTTTCTATTTTCTATTTTTGTTTAGTTAAAATATTTGAAATTTTCATTTGTTTTGTAACTAAATAATGTAATGATATTTACTAATGAGAAAATATTTTTTGGTTTGAATATATTTTTTATGTGTATAATATTCTATAATAAAATATAAAACACATTTATTAAGGAGAAAATATTGCTAATAAAAAATGGGTCATTACAATATTATGAGCTTTAAAAATTTCATCCCCAAAAATTCAACTTCTATTCTTGGTTAAGAATATGCGAGGCTACTTCTATTTAATTATTTACTCTAGTTCTTGTGACTCCTCTTCATACATATGGTTTATCAGCAAGACTTTGACATAGTTAGTTGTATTGTTACATAGAACTCTGTATCTGTGGTATATAATCATCATCGAATACTCTTTATCAGGGAGGTTATTATCTTCTTGTACCACCCCTTGATTTAGCACATGCGGGGGAGAACATATGTACTTCATCAGGTGTGAGACATGGAAAACATCACAAAATATATCCATATTTGTGGGAAGTGAAAGATGATATTCCACTTCTCATATGCGATCAAGGATCTCAAATGGTCAAATGTACCTAGGGCTAAGATTCCAATTCGTTAAACACCACAAGACTCTCTTCCATTTTGATATTATGTGGAATTTTTTTTCTCAATAATTAAACACAAATTCCATTTGATGAATATCTTCATAGAACAATTTACAACTCTGAGGTGATTTTATATGTTTCTGGATGGTCTGAACCTTCTCTCTAATATGTTACATAGGATCTGGTCCATGTATTTTTCTTTCACCTACATTATCCTAATAGGTTGGGGTTCTACATTACATAACATACAGAGCATCATATGGATCCATTCGAAAACTTGATTGGAAGCTATTATTTTATAAGACCTCAAATAAAGTGAAATGTTGATTCTATCCATTATTTAATCCTATTGAGTAGGCTCTAAAGTTTTCCTTGAGCAAATAAATAGTCCTTTTAGATTGAACATCAGTTTAGGGGTGGTAAAATGTGCTTGAAATAAATTCACCATTAAAATAATATTTAATAATTGACAAGAATTTATAATTTAACCTTAAATCATGATATAAGATGATTAATTTTTGTACCCTATGTAGCCTCAGCGCTTCCATCAAATATGTCACAACAAGTTGTTCCTATAATAAATATTTCAGAATGGTGATGAATTTGGAAGTATTAGTGAGCCTATCAACCACTACCCATACCGTATTATTTCCTTTTGGTGTCTTAGGGAGATTAGTTACAAACTCGGTGGTTTGGTTCCCCTATTTAAATGTTGGTATATGAAATGGTTATATCATCCCATAGGACATATTTCATTCTGGTTTATCTTACTGACATACCAATCACCTTGAGATATATTCTAAAATACCCGTCTTCATGTTTTCCCACAAAAAAGTATCTTTAATATATTCATAAAATTTGATACATCTTGGATGGATGGATAAAGATGATCCATGCACATTAATTATCCAATTTCTCTTTATTTATCTCAACTGATATAGGTACATTATGTGTTGTTCAAAATTTAATGAAATCATCCTCATCAATGTGGAACTAATTTAGATTATCATACTTTATTTATTTCATCTTCTTTTAAACATCAAGATCATACCTATTTTTATTCTTGGCAATATATTGTCTAGATTATAGGGAAATCATTTGGGCATGGTTGGATGTATTCCCTGACATTATTATTTTCAGATCCATCCTTTCCATATCCAAGAATATATTGTCTTTATCAATCCACAACATGGATATAATAGAAGATTATATTCTTCTCATAGAATCATATACATTGTTTCCCTTTCCTAGATAGTAGTGATTATAAAAATCATAGCCATTTACATACATTAATAATCTTCTTTGATACTTGTTGAGCTCCAACCCTTTGAATATATACTTCATAAAATTTTGATATGTATATATTTTACACATCTCACTGAAGTGGTAATGCCTCCCAATATTCAAGGAAAATATCAAATATTCAAACTCTAGAACATGCATCAGGTAGTTCAGATTATTAATATTCAACTGTTGTCAGACATATTATATCACTTTTTGTATTCTACATGAGAACACAAACAAATAATTTCTTGAAATGTCACTTTATTTCACAAAACATTCCCTACCTGTTGTTTGTGTGAGTATAACCACAATGAATTTCCTCTTATTAATATCCTGAAATATTTGATTACATTATTTTTTCCATACATACTTTACCTATTTCTATGATAACTTAGTTATTGTACTTGAAAATCATAACAAATATCTTAAAAACATCACTAATACCCTAATAAGATCGGAAAAGTTATATTTCTATTACAATATTGGATGTGGGATATTCCTAAATTTTTTTTTCCTTTTATGGATCCACCCTCACTTGTGATCATGTTCCAAAAGAATGTGAATTCCTTAATCCAAATGTCACACTCGATGAACCTAGCGTACATTTTCTCTAAACATACCATTTCAAACCAAATCCTTATATTCTCTTCATGTTTCTCATTTCTCTTTTAAGTAAATTAAAATATCATTCCCACACACTACCAAACATTTTCATAGTAGTCAATAAAGACTATATTCATAAATTTGATGAAGATTTAAGGGGAATTAGTAGTTCCAAACGGCATATATATGAAATCATAATGTCTATAACTTGTAAAGAAAGAAGTATTATAAATATTTTCCTTCCTCAACACTAGTTGATGATATCTTGAATGTTGATACACCTTTTATAATTACTGATATCTTAGTAGTTGATTGAAAAAATCATCAAATCTAGGTAAGGGATATCTATTCATTAAGGTGATATTTTTATGATCCTAATAATTGATACATAACTCCATCGACCTATCAATTTTATTTAAAAAGATAACTATACCACCCCAAGGGTATGCACATGGAAGATTGAACACTTCATTAAAATTATATTGTAGACACTTCTTTAACACCTCCAGTTCAGTCGAGGTCTTCCCGAAGGGGAATTTGGAGGAAGTAGGGGCTCTGAGTATAAGCTCCATTGAGACTCTACCTCATAGCCAGGGTGAAGTCCATGTCACACTTTATGATATATAATAGTGTATTACCTCACAATGGGAATTTACTCATGGTTTATACCTTTATTTTACTCAATAAGATAGGAAATTTTTTCTTTTTCATAAGGTATCTTCACCCACGCCATTAAGGGATTTTCCAACATTGATTCATGAACATCCTTAAATTTGTTCTGGTGCATGGGATGGTTCTGAATATGAAAGGTTATCTCATTTTCTAGACAGATGATGTGTGTTTTAGACAACAATATCCAATCCATGACCAGTATAACATCAAATTTCACCCGAGGAACTATCATGATATTTTTTTGGAAGAATCATAACATAAAATTTAATATGAGAATATTAAAACATATGGGTTTTAATGATCTAACCACTTGGTGTTTTATAGATATCTCCATTTAAAGGTATCAAAGATCTGATAAAAAAGTTATAGAAAACTTATATGATTTAAAGGAATGTGTATAACTACAATTAAATAAAACATATTCCATTATTGAGTGAATAGTGAATGTACCTCGTATGGATTAAGTTTCATACTCCACTTCAGTAGAAGAAATGGAATAAGAATTACCTTTCTCCTCTAAATTTGGTGTTTGTTGACACTGATTACCCTCAAGGATCCATGATTCTGTGCAGTAGCTTGCATAGTTCAATTTCTCCATACAACTAAAGCATTGAAAAGTTGGTGGTGAATTAGGTGGTTCCTTCTATTCCCTCATCATGTTGGTTGTCTTTATTATTTCTCTTTGATGTTCATTATCTTGGGGTCTTTCTCTTCTAAAATTTTATAACTTCTCCATTCCTTTGAGGGAATTTCCCGGATTCTGCTTCCCACACTTTTGAAACATGGGTCATCGGATCTTCTATCCTATATCATTTGAAACACGATCTTGATACTCCATTCTTCCCTTATTATCACCATTTCTAGTGGTATAATCACCAAACTCCAACGCTAATTTTAGATCACATCGATCAACGTCTTAAAATATCCCAATGTCTTTGATATATAGATCCTTTCAAAGGTGTGTTTTTAATTATTAAGGAAGATATATATTTTTCTATGATTTATGATAACAAACCATGAGTCATATATTGTAAGACCTTTCAATTTTTCTTCATAATTCATGAAAAATCATTTATTATTTTTCATCAACTATAAGAATTATTACTCAAAATTTGTTTGTAGATTTTGATGGAAAATATTGTAAAGAAATGTTTTCTTAAATCCTTTCACTTAGTGTCGTAAAATTCATCCTCTAGCTTGGGGTTCTTAGTAAACACCCACCATTGATTGGAAGCTCCATATAAATGATTGATGGTTGGTGTTACCTTCTCTATCTCATAATAGTGGAACCCAAAAAAGATATTCTCTGTTGAGCTAACCCATAGTTTCCCGAAAAGTGGATTAGAATTGCCACTAAAAATTGTGGTTCATTACTACATAAAGGATTTAATGTTTAGTTGGTTATTCATGGGTGACAGAAGATGATCCATGTGGTTCATGTTACTATTTATTTTCTGAGATGGTTAGGTAATAATCACTATAATATTTTTAACTCCAACTCCAATGGAGTTTGAGATATCGTTTGGAAAATCATTTCATTTTAATTTACATGGGTTTTTTCCAGTTTCTGTTGGTGCCACCCATTATCTAAAATATAAAATGATTGACCAAAATCTAAGTCATCAAAGAAGCAATTAATAATTTATTAGTTTGTGATTTTAACTATAATGGTGTACCTTATGAGATCCGTATCTTTAGTATTTTTTTTAAAAAAATATTATTGGATGTTTCCATATACATTGAATTTTCCTAAGTGTTTTCACTAATGATTTTAAATCCTAATTCCAAAATTCACTAAACCATTCATCAGATAGTAACTATTATGAACCAAATTTTCCATACATGACAATTATATAATTTTAATGATAAAAAATAATTGTTATAAATTCATGGATATAAAGGTATACAGTCTTGGGGAAATTAGGATTATACAAGAAATATTAAAAATAGAACATAAAAATTAAAAATTCATGCTTCCCTATCCACTTAAAATCTATCACCTTTTCCGTAGTACATGTAGTCACATGAGTATATATGTCAATGAAATTGGAGAGATAAAATTCCAGTAATATGATGAATAAAAGATATGATTCAATATAACATGTTTAAAGAGTATCACAGTCAAAATAATAATATGAGTATCATCAAAATCATAAGGGAAATTTTTTATAAATGCATGGAATTTAGTGCTCCAAAAAAAAATAAAAAATCATGTCATATTTTTCAAATCCCAAAAATAATTGTGGACAATGATACCACTATGTTCAAGAAAAAAAAATCTACATAAATCATGAAATAATCATTATGAATAAATATAGAATCATATCCATACATAATAAACATCATCTCATGAGATACATCACACTACCCATTGCATTGGAAGGTAATATATTTCCCCACCTACAGATCCAATCATAAGAGTCCCATAATCATCCATACCATATGAAACATATAAAAATAAAATTAATTTAATAACACATGAAAAATAATGGGTTTTGAGAATTTTTTCAAAATTCAAACATTAATGGATAAATTTGGTGTTCCAAAATTAATAATGGAATTTTTTTGGCCTAAACATCATAATTCTTAAGGGAAGAAGAAAAAACTCACGAGTAGAAAAAAAAATTCTTTGGAAAGAAAAGTGTTTTGGAAAATTATTTTATTTCGATTATAATTGAGTGTAGAAACATGAATATAACTGAAAGAAAAGGGAATAATTTTCAATGAATATTTAATTAATATTAGGAGAATATTATTTAAAAAAATGACATGAAATAGGCATAACCCAAATAAAATGAGTTGTTTTTGGTAATTCCCATACCATAAATCCCACTTTATTTAACCACTTTTGCATATCCTGAATAACTAACATTGGTTTATTAAAACATAGTTTTATAAATGAATTTTTTTCATTATATTATTTATATATTAAAAATACTTTTTTCTCATTTATATTAATCTTTGTAAAATGTGAATTGTTTTCATATCATAATTTCATTAGTTTTTTCCATTTTGCATTAATGTATCTCTCTTTGTTCTTGGCCATTTATAAATTTGTAGAATTAATTAAATAATATTAAAAATGCATATTTATACATTTATATTTCATGAAAAATATATTGTTATAAACCATTTTTTTGGTTATAAGAAATGGAATGGTAATTTCTTTATTAGAGAATAATCGATCATAAGCAGGACATTGTCAAAAGGGAAGCAAAAAGGAATTATGAAATTTATAAATGTCATAATTATGATACTTAAAGTAGGTTAACATAATTAAAATAATTATAAAATAATTCCTAATTAATTATATAATTTTTTTCAATGGAGTTAGAAAATAATAATAGAATAAGAAAAATAGAGAAGAGTTAATAGAAACATACACTTTCTTTGGTGTAGGTTCTCTTGTACGACACTAAAACTGCATCGACGTTTAGAATTTGGTTAGTACAAAACATACCATGTTATTCTGAGAGAATTTATGGGATTTTTTTGGTATATATTAAATTTTGTGAGTGTGGGAGTAGTGGTTTTCCATGGTAAGGAGAGGGGATATTTATACTTGAGGAGAAAGTTATTTTTAGAATAAAATATTGAATAAAATACTATATCCAATGTAAATTTTATAATTTTTTAATTTTTAGAATATAAATAATATATCAATATAATATTATTTTTTGGACTTTAAATCCCTTTATAATTTGAATTAATATATTTATTTTAAAATAACTATGGAAAAAGTAAAATTGGTTATTCTAATGTTTTAATTATGAATATAGGATTTAGAAAATGTTTTTTATGTATAAAAATTAAGTTAATTTTGAATGAATAATTTATGAAATTAATTATTTTTTTGGGTAAAACACAAGTTATATAAATTATTAGTTCCTTATTACATCATGAATAATTTAATTTAAGATATACGAGTTATGAAAAAAATAATTAGATTTATTAGTCATCAGAAAATAGATTTTTTTTAGAAAACTAAAAAAACCCCATCGAAAATTATGATTTCATTATTTATGGAAATATATTAATTTTAGGAAAATAAATTTCTAACATAGGTAATTTTTATTTTTAATAAAATTTTTTGATTTCCATGAAATCCTTTAAAATAAGGTATATATGAAATGATCATATATATTCTGTGAGTTTAAAAATAATTATAATAATTTATTTTTCATTATAATATTAATATTAAAAATGATAAATATTATTTATGTTGAAAATAATTATTTTGATGTTAAATAACTATTCTTGATGGTTGACTTACTATTCCAAATGGTTATGTTACTGTTCTGAATGGTCGTGTTACTATTCCAATGGTAACATTACTATTACAATGATCACATTACATCCTATAAATACCACTTCATTATTTTTAACAATATTCACTAAAATTCCTGACAAGGTTATATAATTTTGTTTCATAATATGTGTATTAATTTACTAATATTTTGTTTCATTTCTATAGTTCTCTCTATAGGGGGTGATGATTCTAGAAGATTGAGGTGATCAATATTTTCCTATTTTAGATTTTTAGATATTAGATTTTTCTAGTTTGAACATTATTCATTTTCATTATACTAATATATAATTAATACAATGATATTTATTAATGATAAAATGTTTTGTTGTGTTATTTACATTTTTTATATGTAGAATATAATATAATATAATATAATATAATATAATATAATATAACATGCATTTATTCAGGAAATATATATTACTAATAGACATTGGGTTGTTACATTTTTTGACCCTTCTCATAATTCTATTAAACACACATTTATAGGTGAATACTTATTGAACACTAGTCATATGGTTCAAAATCATTCCCTTATCCTTTACATATTCATATATAATATTTCATCTTCTTTAATTGAGATTAATCGTCATGAAATTTTGTATAAATTTTTAATGATGATTATATATATCATAAAAACCTTTAAATGAGAGATATTTTTCACTATTTTGTTCATGAGGTTGTGAAGTGATCTTTATTATTCAATGAATGATATTTTTATTATTGAAACTGAGCTAATATTATTTCCCTCGATGATGTTATATGTTATGTTTTACATAATTGGAGTGTAAAAGAAGACTCAATTCATGTTTTTATGTAAAAAATCATTAAATTTACAAAATTATTAATTTTTATTAACAATATTCCCCTACAGAATCAAAACAATATCTCAAAAACTGAAAATTCTATTATTAATGTGATTATATAGTGTTTCATTAGATAATATGAAAGATCATGGATAGAAATTTAGAATTTTTAAGTTTCATTCCCCATCAGTTTCTCATTACTTTTATCATTATAAATATATTTCTATAATTACAGTGGTTCAACATGTATCTCAAGAAGTAATGAATGTATTAAAATTGATAATGAAATTTCAGTCCCCCTTATTAAGGAATTTTTAGTACTTTAGTGATCTATATAATTCATTTCTATCCTTATATATTTCTTATATTGTATACGTTTTATTATAGTTATTATTTTGTTATTATTATTATTATTATCAATAGTACTACTACTAGTGATACTTGTACTACTGAAACTATTCCCATTATTAATAGTATTTGTTCTTAATAGTCACTAAACACCTATACAATATGACAACCACCATCAAATAGCCACCTTTGGTGTAGTTTCACCCTGTTATGCGAGTGCTTGAAATCAATGAGTAGAGCATAAAAAATCTACCACCAAATATAACACAACTACTAGGAATGATGGTGCATAATGATGAAATTCCATATGAGTGGGTAAAACCCCCATGTTGATGTGAATGTTGTGGGGTTATGTCTACAAAAACATGGGGATCCATTATTGAAAAAGTATGTTATATGGTAAACGTAAAAGGAAAAATAAATTGATAGTATGTTTCATCTATGTGGCTATAAAATTGAATATTTAACTATATTAGTTATTATTATAGTATAAGAATATTTGGGTATAGGTTTTTTAAGGTAAGTATTCTGGAGAAAAATCTAGCTTCATTAGGTTAACAATGCATCTAATCTACTGAAACATAGTGTTGAGGTCATATATCATCATGTGAGTCACCCAATTAAAAGTTTTTTATATTTTTGGGAGAACTCCAAGTTTAATATTTCCTCAGTAAGGGTTCCTGAAATGAGATTGACATAGAAACCTATATTAATGATCATTCAATTTGGAGGTTAATGAAATAGGTCTATGTAATAAATCGCAAGGAAAAATGTATTAGGGTGTTAAAACATGATTTATATCCTAAACGTAATGGATGTTTGTGAAAACACCATTGGTGATTTTACCCATGTTCCATGGAAGCTATGGATACTTGGAAGCTTCTCAATGTTGCATATTTCAAAAAGAAATCAACTCTTTTCACCATGGTGATATTTCAAAATTAATTTTAAATTGTTAACAATATATTTTTTTAATTTTATTGAATATTACTCCACATAACTAATGGATCCAACAGTGAAAGTTATAAGAATATTTTTTGTTCATTTTAACAATTTGATAAATATTCTTCCAGCGTGTTATTTAATTCTCATAAAGAATTGTTTTCTTTAAAAGAATATTTTGTATGAAAAATGTGTGGGTATATTCTTGATATGTTAAAATATTATGAGTGACTCTTTATATGATCCAAATGATTGGAAATATATATGAAAAATAGATCATGATTTTAGTACATTTTGATGAATTAAATGTGTGTTGATAATTTTATTTAATATATATAGAATTTTTTCAAGGATGTTTGTTATAACACAGATTGGTCTAATCACTTAGAATTCTTTTATGTGTATGGTAATGCATTGGATTAATATATTATTTTTGTGTTTGGATGAAGAATTAATAACTATAGAAGAGAATCTATAAAATTGTACCATACAAAAGAAAAAGATAATCTATGAAGATGAGGAATGTGTATTTTTTTCAAATAGAAACTATTTTTTTTTGTAAAATTAATATATTACATGAAATAGAGATATTTTATGATTTTTTATAAAGTTATTCTCTTGAAAAGAACACTATAAATATGTAGATATTTGATCCATAGAGGTTTCATGTTATATGAGTGATACCACAACAATATATAAAAACCATATGTTTACATAGGTGATTATCTATTTATAGTATATAATTCCTGAAATAAATCCTCAGATAAATTATTTTCATTGAGTTTGGATATTCTGCTATATCAATCAATTTCAAATAATATGACCCAACTATAAAAAACTCGAGGACTATAGGTATTCTTCTACATGTTAATAGGATCTAAACTGCATTATCCTCCCTTATGAGGTTTTGTAATATTTATGTTCAAAAACATTATTGATTTTATATAATCCCTTATTTGTTCTATATTATTTTAAAAATCAAATGGAAATATTAATTTATCCCCTCATTTAGTGTGAATTATTTGAAATCTTCTATATTATGGGATTGATTCTTATAGTGGTATTTCTTATAGGTTTCATTAATGAGATAGATCCGAAGATGATTATTTATATACTATTATAATATTTTAGTATCCTTAATAGTGGTATAAACTAGATGACCACTAGGAAATATCATTTAGTGTGATCAATATTATATACTATAATGTTATATGATATCATTATTATTAATATAAAATTGTATTTTGGTTTATGAAGCAAATAATGTGATCAATATTATATACTTGAGATGGATTACAAATTATTTTGTATTTATGAGTAGATTATGTAGTATTTGAGATAGTGCTGTTTATGTACATAGCTTATCAACTATATAGGCTAGGAGTTGTCCTTTTTGACAACTTTTCATGAACTAGTTGATATGTAGAGTTTTATTTATTTGAATTAGGTTTTTTAAGAATTGTATAATATTGAATACTTGGGAATGATATGAAATTAAATATATTCATTGGTTTTAATTTATTTGGATAATATTTTGTACTTGATCAAATGATCATATTTTCAAATTAATTTCTTGGTGACATGTTGATGGATTTTTTCATGGAAATGTTTCAATTATTTTGTAATTATGGTCTATTAATTCTTGTATCAATGGTATAAAATGTTAGTGGTTAACTAGAGGAGGCATGCCTGGCCTTTTCATTATCAAGAGTGGGCGTCAAAATGGGTTTGTATAATGTTAGAGTGGTATTTGAGTGGGTTATTAGAGCAACCAATTTTTAGTATCAAACCCTATGAGGTTTATATTTTAGAGATTAGGTAAGAAATGTTCATGTAGTTTCCTTTCCATATATCATGATAGGGATATTGGAGAATAATATTGTGAGATATTTAGTTGAATTTAAGTGCTCTGATCATCTATTTTTGAGATTATTTTATAATGATTTATTTAAGGGGCACAATTATGTTAGTACATGTATCATAAATTTTTTATGTCATATACTATATATATATTATTTTGATAGGATAACAATTTTGGGGTGATTATTATATTTAATTATATTCATATCTAATAAATAATTATTATTAGTTGTCTTATTAATCATATATGAGTTGATAATTCTTCTCAATTGATTTATATTATTGTTTTTATTTTTAGTGTGATGTATGTTTTTGATAAGGATGAAGTATACAAATACCAAAATATTCATTCAACGTTGGTCATAGGGATTATATGGACTGTTTCTAAGGACCTGAATATGATGGTCCCAATTTAAACTCATCATTTTATTACATAAATTTTCATTACAAGGTAAAATAAAATGTTCTTTTAATGTTTAGTTTCATGGAAATAATGTACATAATATATGAAAACATAAAAAAATATTTTAAATCCATTTTAAAGGCATCTTAATGGGTCGAACTTAAGTAACATTTACTTCATCTCATAACTTTGGTATATACATCAAATGAAATGTGTGAGCATGAGGCACAGTAAGGGGATAAGATAGGTAAATATTTAGCATGTGGTCCAGAGAAATATAAATAAGAAAATGAGTAATGAAAATATATCTTGAACAAGAAACCACAAGGCATATCACAATGAAATGTACATGACCCATTACATGGAAATGTGGCTAAAACATTAAAATGTAATATTCATAAACATATCACCAAGGTTTATCACCATGGATTCATAAATGAAAATTACCATGTTTAATAACCAAGGTATCATAAAACATGTCGTATCTAGAGATTAAATTCTTCACCAAATACAATCGAGAACTATCAGGGCTCACCATGCACATGTATTAAATTCATGTGAGGCACATATATCCTATAAAAACATATAATTAATAACCCATGGAGAATAAATAATGTGATTCATATAAAAAATATTTGTATATAAAAGTTCTTAAATACACGATCATTATGTAATTTTTATCCCACAAAAAGTGAATATGGGGTTTTTAATGATTAAATCCCAGAATAAAATAAATATTGTTTACATCTAGGTGAATAAATGTAGAAAATAATTTGCTTTGGGTATTTCAAAAATGAAAAAAAAATTCCTAACTAGAGGGAGAAATATCTATTAGTAAATTATGCGGCATGAGACTTATAAAACATGGTTTATGTAAAGACCTGGAAATTTCAAGGAAATTTTTTTCTTAAATACTTTGGAATTTTACGAGTCCGCGGTTTCTGACGGCACTTGATTCCGAGGCCCGGTTTTCTTGGAATCAATTTCTAATTTTTTTTGTTCGGGTACGTTTAGTAAACATATGTGTGAGGTTTTTTATCTTTTGAACCGGTGCTCAGAATTCAAATCTGAGGGCACCGATGAACTCGTAGTGCCGATATTCACCTAAGGGGACCTTTACTGTAATTGCGTTTTATCGAGAGGAGAAGTTAATATTTGGGGTTTGTTATTAAAAATAAATAAAAATATGAGTTAGATATTTTTATTTGGTGGGTGGTTATAATCTCCAAAAGGAAGTTGGAGGTGGGGCCACATCCCACATAACCACCCATGAGAGGATTTAGTGTGGTGGGGCCCACATGAACCCAAACCCTTTCAACTCCCCTAAACTCCCTTAATCTCCCCATTAACACCCCCCTTAATTAATTTGACAGCTCCCCTCATTAAGGTGGAGCCTTTCCACCTCCCTACCTTAAATTATTCCAACATAAGTTATTAATTAAGTGGATTATATTTTTAAATGAATTTGATTTTTTTTTCAACAATAAAATAATTAATATCCTTCATTTCTTGGGGTTGGCATAAACTAGTTTTTTTGGGGACATGAGAGGATTTAGAAGGAAGTGTTCCTCTCTGTGAAGAACTCTCCATGACTCAAAGAACGGGAATCAATTTCTCTAAACTTTTATATTCAATCGGAACAAGATCGTAAGGAACTCCTTCATCCAATATTATTCATCCGTGTCAAGGGAGAAGACACTACTTGTGAGGTACGCCATCTATGACAACGAGTCTTCCACCAACGTTGACGGGACGAAACCATTTTCCATGATGCTCGTCTTCTGTGGCTCGTCGACATGAGACGTCAATTACAAGGTAGGGGGTTTGTATAATTTAAATTGAATAAATTATACCTTCATTCTTGTTGAATGAACGTAATCGTCTATGGCCATTTGTAATTGCCTAACGTGGTGGGCGTGGGCCGAACAAACAGGCGCAACGAACCTCCATTGTTTCATGATTTTATTCGAGATGGAGATGGTGTTGGAAGAGGTGGTGGTGACCAGAGTTGGAAAAGATTAGGGCATGCGGTGACTAAAGGCGGTGGAGGCAACGGCGGCCTTGTGCCGGCCTGAAGAGGATCGCGACACTAGGTGTTGCGCGGAAGGGTGATTGCGGCCCACAACCGCGGGCCGCTCGACGGACGAACCAATCGACAGGCGGTCGGACAGGATGGGAAGACCCCATGTTTCCCTCTTGGCGCCATACTGCGGAAGAGATGCGGCCCGCTTCCGCAGGCCGCTCGACAGACGAACCGGACAACAGACAACTGACTGGGATGGGAAGACCCTGTGACGCCCTCCTGGTCCCGCATTGGGGAAACATCAGCCCACCCATGCAGTCCTCTCATGTTGAAGAAGACCGAATGGATTCGGCAGGTCGGACAGGAGGGGTGGTGCTGCTCGGTACCACTGTTTCGGAAAACCGAGGGTCGTGCCCCCCGGACTTCTCGGCCAACTGGCCGAGCCGCCGCCGGTTGCAGGTCGGGCTGCCTGCCAATGGGCCGGGCCGTACACCGCTTGGTCGGACCGCAACTTCCAGGTCATGCCACACCCTAATGGGCTAGACCCGGACCCAGGTCTGGTCGACCCGGTACGGGCAGACCCAGGGCGGGTTGGGTTGGGTCGGACCGGACCCAAACCCCCCTCTTCGGACCCATTTTAGTATTTTCGCCCATAACATGAGCTACAGACCTCAGATCGAAGCACCGTCAGTTGCGTAGGATATCATGGATCGAAATGGTTGTTTCGTTATATTACAATCATGATTTTGACAAATTTTGGGTACATATGGGTTGGTTCAAACTCAAAACCAACCGCGCCCTCGGAGAGGAAACACTTATAATTTAAGGACCAGACGTTCAATTGATGTGATGTCAACTACGTTGGTTTAATTTTTACAAAATGGTTCATTTGGAATACTCCACATAGTATTTGGATGACATTGGAGTATGTTCGTGTTGGAATGTACCCAAAATCCAACCGGGACCCTAGAACGGAAAAGCTAATAACTCTCAGACCAAGGGTCCCATTGACGCGTCGTCTTTCGCGTTCGGTTCCTTATGATGAGATAGAACTTTGGGATACATCCAATAAGGACATTGGGATATTTGATTTATCGACCCCTTTGCTCGGGAAGCAGACCCTCCTGGATTCGAGCATGCTGTGTGTGGGAACCCTGGAGCTGGCTGCGACTACGATGACTTCCGTACTAGGATCCTCCATGGGTTCGACGATGTCGACTACCATACTAGGATCCTATGTGGGTTCGATGAATCTGTCTACGATACTGGAATCCTCCATGGGTTTAATGGCGATGAATTACGTACTAGGATCCTCTATGGGTTCGACAATGACGACTACCGTACTAGGATCCTCCGTGGGTTCGACAACTATGTCTACCTTATTGTAATCCTCCACGGCATCGAAGGCGATGACTTCTGTACTGGGATCCTCCGTGGGAATGACAGCGATGAATTTTGTACTTTTATCCTAAGTGGGTCCAACAAAGTAGCTGGTCTTGTATCCTAAGTGGGTCCGATAGCGTAGCTGGTCTAGTATCCTATGTGGTTCCGAGAGCTTAGATGAATCAACGACTACATCTGATCATCTCTATCGTTATACGATATATGTATACCTTTGTCAGCTGATTCTTGACTTACAATCATTATCATCAATGTGATTGACTTACATTCCTCTGTGGACTGGGTTGTTCTTGGGATTGAGAGTTGGCATCAAACTATGGTTTATAACTTAGGTATATGTATGGTAATATACCTAATTAGGGTTGGTTGATTCTTCGTGATTGTATCTCTCTTCTGTGGTTTATCCTTCGTGGATTCTGGGAGACCTTCAGGGGTCTCGGGGTCCCTAGTGAGTATTGTATACTCACCGCTGCACGGTCTATGCCTGCACTACATTGTGTTGGATGTAGATGACAGAAAACAATGATCAAGGTAAAGACTTACAGATCTGGACGGTTCCCAGAGGTGGACCCCTTGGCGAGACGTACACGGAGCAGACCAACGGACCTATGGTGCTGAGGAGGACATCTGTACCCACACTTCATGTGGGATTCCCAGAGGACAACTCAGTAGTTTCTATTTAACATTACTGTAGTTGTACTAGCTTTTCAGTTGTAATGTACTTTACTTTTGGTCTTGTATTTCCGACACCTTTCCTTTCGGCACCTTCTTTTGTATAAATTATTTACTTAGTGTTTATTTTTTGTTGTGCACTCTGTTGTGGTTATTTACTTTTTAAAGGAAATGCCTTCCCTTTACATCGGGATTTACGCCTTTGGTGCTAGTCACCATCCCCTGGCCTATGGATGGCGGGCTTGGGGTAGTTATAGCACAGGCCCTGAGGACGGGTCGTGAAAAATTAGTATCAGAGGAGTCGGTTCTACCGCAGAACTCAGGACTCTGATTATTCTTTTATGTGAATCAGTAGTGTTAAGAGTATTGAGTGTGGTTTTTAGTCCCGAGAGTCCAGTGTTGGTGCATCGGTTGACATATCCATAAACTAGGACCTTGATCTCTAAATTCTAACTTAGTTCATGAAAACACTGATTGCATGTGTGTTTCCTTTGAAAAAAATTTCTTCATGATTACTTTGTGTGAACTCACTAGGTATACTATTTAAACCGTGGTGCACCTGTTCCTTTTCAGGATGTCCCCATGGAGGCAGCCAGCTAGGGTTCCGATTTACGTATGAGATGGTAGCCCATCGAGCGACGAGGGCTCACTATAGCGCCCAATCACAATGGAGGCAGTAGTGGTACCACTAACTGCTAGTCCACCAATACCACCAGCCCCAGCAGTAGAGAGTGCACTATGCCTGAGTGAATTACACGAGTTCCAGCAATAGAGGCCACCCATGTTCATAGGAGAGACGGACCCCTAGGCAACTGAGGATTGGCTGGAGGCTATCATCAAAGTTTTCATATTAGAAGGGACACCAGCCAACGTCATGGTGATTCTAGATGTTAGTGTCCTGCTTGTAGCGACATACAGATTGTGGATCCTAATGAACCAGGTGCATGACGAGGCATCACTACCCTGGGCAGATTTCATGAGCCTGTTCCGGGTAGATTTTGTACTACCCACCCTTCGTGTGGTGTGGATTCAGGAGTTAATTCATCTACATCAGGGAAGCATGACATTAGCTCAATACTCAGCGAGGTTCACTGACCTCTCATTCTACTCCACGGATATGGTATGATACCCATTCTTCACGGGTCGAACCTTCGAGCAGGGAAATAGGCATGAGATCAGGGATTCGATGATCTCCCTCAACAACCCGTTGCAGGTGGGTGTGATAGAGAGAGCCCTTATAGTGAAGAGTTTTCTCGTTGAGTAGTCACCAGCAGTTAGACACTCCATAGGACGATACATAGCGGAGTCTCCGGTATCCTTTAGTAGAGAGTTTATGCAGATTTCCAAGCGGACCAGGCCATTAGGAGGGCGACATCAGGATACATGTTCGGTTTTGAGGGGCACATGAAACAGAGACAGCCATATGAGGAGTAGGAAGTGCTATGCATGCGGCAGGTCGGGTCACATGGCTCGAAACTGTCCGAACCGCCCTGCAGATGAGTAGAATGAAGTAGAGGGACATCTTAGGTAGAGGCAGAGGTTCGACCGTGGTGGTTTGTCGGGAGCAAGAGGACTTGGAAGAGGAGCCGGTCAAGTAGTAGGTGGTGGATGACGTTTCGAGGCCCTACCCCCACCACCACCAGGAGGTCCACCCTGACCGCCGTGAATGGGTGGACATGGGAGAGCTCAGCTTTAGGAAGCTGAGTCCTACGACCATAATGCTCCGGGAGTAGGTGGACAGGAGCGGGACTAGCTCCAGGCATAGAGAATTTTGTTCATGATGCTTCTTTCTTTGTTGATGTCATTGTTTGTGGTTGGTTTGTGTCTTTGTACTTTGATCTACTGTAATAAAAGACACTTTTCCATGTGATGTTTGATTTCATACCTTTTTGTATTGTTGATACTGAGAGGTTCCAGTTAAAACCATTGACATGACCCTCACATTCAAGATTCCTACTAGAGGAGACCCAGTGACCACACACCACTGCCGATAGTGTGACTCGACCCATGGAGGAGAGAGTAACGGTTGGATCTCTTGGTAGTAGCGTTGAGGCCTTACGACATCATTCATTGTATGAAATAGTACTATTCATGTAAGGAATGACTGTATTATGAAAAGAACATGGTTCAACCCAGGGAAGAGACCAGATTTATCTTTTTGGTAAAGGAGAAATTTTAGCAGCTCTTGTAGGACGTAAGTAAAGATGGGTGTAGTCGAGGTCTTTACAAATGTCTAGTTACACACATAGTTCATTGAGCGAATGGTTTACGGTTTAATCTAAATCTCAAAAGTATCAGGTGTGTCTTCTTGTAGTAGGACCTAGACCTGAGATGGCGACATTGGCTTGAGTTCCTCCGGGACAATCAATATGAGATAGTTTATACTCATGAGAAGGGAAAATTTCATTGCTCATGCTCTTCGTAGGAGATCAGGCATTCATCTGTTAGGAGAGGCGATGGAGCAGCGAGCCTCTTTATAGATATCCTTTGTGGATAGAGATGGAGAAAACTTTCTATAGTCTCTCACAGTCACTCCTCCACTACATCAACAGGCTAGGGAGGCACAATGTGGAGATGTTTATTTTGAGATGCGACACACTCAGATATATCCAAAGAAGGCAGAAGTTTTATGCTGATAGGAGATGAGGACCACTGGAGTATGAGGATAGAGACCATGTCTTCCTACAAGTCTCACCTATATGAGGTCTATAGAGATTTGGCCGGGGTGGAAAGTTATCTCCGCACTTCATTGGGCCATTCTAGGTCGTCAGCAAAGTTGGTGAGGTGGCTTACTACATGTCCCTTCGACCTCAGTTGCACCATGTTCATGATGACTTCCACGTACCTCAACTGAGGAGATACGTGCACGACCCGTCCCATATCATCGACCACAGGGAGCTTGACATCTATTACGGGGAAACATTCACGGAGGTCCCGGTGGAGATCGAGGATCGATAGGAGAAAGTCCTACGTCGACGTTCGATTCCTCTGGTGTGCATTCTCTGGCAGCATGGGAACCTCCAGGAGAGCACTTGGGAGAGGGTGGCTCAGATGCGTGCTCAGTACCCCCATTTGTTCCCCTAGTGTATGTTGAAGCTTTACGATGATGTAATGTCATGAGGTGGGGGTAATGTAATGACCCAAAAATTTCATGGAATTTTTTTTCATAAATACATTTGAATTTTACGAGTCCATGGATTCCGAAAGCACTTGATTTCGAGGCCCGGTGTGCCTGGAATCAATTTATGAAGTTTTTGTTCGGGTATGTTTAGTAAACGTACAAGCGGTTTTTTCTATCATTTGAAATAGTGCACAGAATTGAAATTTGAGGGCACCAATGAACTCACAGTGCTGGTATTCGCCTAAGGGGAACATTACCGTAGATGCGTTTTATCCAGAGGGGAAGTTAATTTTTGGGGTTTGTTATTAAAAATAAATAAAAATATGAAGTAGTTATTTTTATTTGGTGTTTGGTTATAATCTCCAAAATAAATTTGGAGGTGGGGCCACATCCCACATAACCTCTTTTGAGAGGATTTAGTAAGTTGGGGCCCACACGAACCCAAACCCTTTAACCTACCCTCAATTACTTTGAACTCCCCATTAACACACCCCCTTAATTAATTTGACACATCCCCTCATTAAGGAGGAGCCTTTCCAACTCCCTCCCTTAAATTACAGCAACTTAATTTATTAATTAATTGGATTAAATTTTTTAATGAATTGGAATTGTTTTGTAAACATTAAAAGAAGGAATATACTTCATTTCATGGGTTGGAATAAACTTGTTTTGTTGGGGACTTTAGAGGATTTAGAAGGAAGTTTTCCTCTCCGCGAAGAATGCTCCACGACTCGAAGAACGCGAATCAATTTCTCTCCACTTTTATTTTCAACTAGAACAAGATCGTGAGGAATGCCTTAATCTTTTCTCCTTCCTCCGCGTCAAGGGAGATTTCACCACTCGTGAGGAATGACAACTACAACACCAACTCTTCCACTAATGATGACGAGAAGACATCGTTTTCCGCGACGCTCATCTTCCATGGCTTGTCGACGTGTGACGTAAATTACAAGGTAGGAGGTTTGTATAATGTAAATTGAATAAATTATACCTTAGTTCTTGTTGAATGCATGTAATCATCTATAGCCATTTGTTACCTACTAGAGCGGAGGGTGCAGGACAAAAAAACCCAGCTTGACGACCCTACGTTGTTTGTTGTTTTTATTCGTGATCGAGACAGTGTTGGAAGAGGTGGCGGTGACCGGAGTTGGCGACGATCAGGTAAGATGATGATCGAAGGCGGCGGCGGAAACGATGTCTGTATGCTTTCCTAAATAGGACTGTGAAACTGGGTGCTGTGCAGTGGACAAACGGGCTGGTTGGTGGCTGGTCGGGCTGGGAAGACCCCGTGACACCTTCTTGGTGTTGTGCTGTAGAAGAGACGCAATCCGCTTTCGTAGGCCGCTCGACGGATGAACCGGCCGGCAAGCGGCCGACCGGGCTGGGAAAACCCCGTGCGCCCTCCTGGTGCCATGATAGGGAAACAATAGCCCCCCATGTTGGTCGCTCATATGGAAGAAGACCAGCAGGATTTGGCCGACTGGAGAGGAAGGGTGGTGCCGCCTTTTCAGAAAACCGGGGGTCACGCCCCGTGGACCGCTTGGACAACTAGCTAGCCACGGCCAGCCGCAGGCCGGGCCGCACCCCGCCGGGCCATGCCACCAGCCACCGGGCCGGGCCGGGTCGTTCCCTACTCAGCCGAACCAGATCCCAGGTCGGGTCATCCCAGTTCAGGCTGACCCAGGGTGGGTTGGGCCGGGTCGGACCGGACCCAAACCCCCCTCTTCAGACCCATTTTAGTATTTCTCCCATAACATGAGCTATGGACCATCGATCGAAGAACCATTAGATGCATATGATTCCATGGATAGAGACAGTCATTTTGGTATATTACACACCAGGATTTGGTGATGTTTGGGTATATCTGGGTTGGTTCAAACTCGAAACCAACGGGGCCTTCGGAGCGGAAACACTCATAACTTAAGGATAATACGTCCGATTGATGTGCTGGAAACTACGTTGGTTTAATTTTGATGAAACAGTCCTTTTGAAATACTCGACATGGGATTAGGTTGATATTGGAGTATGTTCAGGTTAGATTTTACGCAAAATTCAACCGATCCCCTGGAACGGAAAACCTAATAACTCTCAGACCGGGCGTCTGATTGACGCGCCGTCTATCGCGTTGGATTCCTTCTGATGAGATGGAACTTCGAGATATATCAACTCAATACCTCATGATAGTTGATGTACCGACCCCTTTGCTCGAGGAGCAGACCCTCCTGGATTCAAGCGTGCTGTGAGCGGGGACCCTAGAGCTGGCTGCGACTACGACGAATTCCGTATTAGGATCCTCCGTGGGTTAGAAGACGATGACTACCGTACTAGGATCCTACTTGGGTTCAACGACGACATCTACCATAATGGCATCCTCTGTGGGTTCGACGACAATGTCTTCCATACTAGGATCCTCCGTGGGTTCGATGACCATGTCTACCATACTAGGATCCTCTGTGGGTTCGACGACGACGTCTACCGTACTGGAATCCTCCGTGGGATTGATGACGATGACTTCTGTACTGGGATCCTCCATGGGATCGACAATGATGACATCTGTACTTGTATCCTGAGTGGGTACGACAGAGTAGCTAGTCTTGTATCCTGAGTGGGTCTGACAACTTAGCTGGTCTAGTATCCTATGTGGGTTCGACAAATTAGATGAATCGGTGACTACATCTTATCATCTCTATCATTATATGAAAGATGTATACCAGTGTTAGATGAGTCTTGACATACAATCATTATCATCGATGTGATTGACTTAATTTCCTATGTGGACTGGGTTGTGATTGGGATCAAGAGTTGGAGGCGAACTGTGGTTGATAACTTAGGTATATGTATGGGCATATACCTAAGTAGTTTGGTTGATACTTTGTGGTTGTATCTCTATTCTTTGGTTTATCCTTCGTGGATTGTGGGAGACCTTCAGAGGTTTCGAGGTCCCTATTGAGTATCGTATACTCACCCCTACATGGGATATGCCCGCACTACATTGTGTTGGATGCAGATGACAGAGAACACTGATCGAGGTAGAGACTTGTAGAGCTGGACGGTACCCGTAGGTGGACCACTTGGAGAGACGTACATGGAGCAGAAGGATGGACCTAAGGTGCTGAGGAGGTCATCCGTACCCACCCTTCAGGTGGGATTCTTGGAGGATGACTTAGTGGTTGTATTTTTACTTTACTGCTGTTGTACTAGCCATTTAGTTGTACTATACTTTATTGTTGAGATTGTATTTCCGGCCCCATTCCTTTCAGCTCTTTCTTTTGAATACAGTATTTACTTAGTGTTTATTTTTTATTGCATACTCGGTTGTGGTTGTTTACTTATTAAAGGGAATTTCTTCCTTTTTATTGGGATTTATGCCTTTAGTGCTAGTGACCAGCCCCTAGCCTATGGAAGGCGGGCTTGTGGTAGTCACGACACGGTCCTCAGGGACGAGTCATGACAATTTATGAAAATGGAATATAGGGAGTGGATATGGGTCTCCCATTTATTAAATAATAGTCATAATGTATTGGTATAATAAAAATTGGAAAGAGGAATTTTTATTGGAAATTAGAAGACATACCCCAAAAGGGGACTTGAATGGAAAAGGGAAGTGGAGATTTCCCTTACCTTGAAGTGTTTTTCCTTAATCCTAAGGATATTACCTTGGGGGATTGAGGAAGACTTAGGGATACTTCTTGGGAGGATAAATTACCATATCATCATTGAAGATTTATTGGGATTGAATGTAAATGGAGAAATTGGGGGGGTAGTTATAGTAAAAGTGGATGAATTGTTTAATAATGTTCAAATATATGTCTTGGAGAAATACTTTATGGACAATGAAAATCCATTAGCACTCCCCTGGTCAATTTTCACGGTTTTGGAAATTAGGGTAACATGTTTTGTTATTTTAACCCACATTCACCAAGTATTGTTTTTTATCACATCATTTGGCATGGAAAATATATTTTTTCACAATGTAATGTTTTGATAGTCAATGTAACCATTTTTCAATAGTAAGTAACTTGTTTGTTATGTAAATTGATAAAAATATATTAAAATACATAATCATAATAAAATAAAAAAATTTGGGTCATTTATTTTGGTTAATTAATTATTAAAACATTATGACTTAAATATGAAGTCATTAAATATAACCAGACCCCAAAACTCTATTTTTTACTATTCATGAAAAAATTAAAGGATTTTATAAAATTATTATAAATCCAGTCTAACCAAATTTAGAAATGTTTATTTCAAGTATATTTTTTATTTTATAATAAAAATTTATAAATATGTTAAATTTAACATTAAAATATAAAAATCATTATTTATTTAAAAATATCAGTTTTTAAGGCACAAAAAAATTTCTAAAAAACCTAAAGAAGTTATACTAGTCTATTAAAAAATTATTTTATAATTTATATTTAAAGTATAGTGTTTTAAATTAATATTTTATTAAAAAATAATTATTCAAAAAACATACTTTATTATAAAAATGTATTCTTTTTCTAAAAATATAAAATTATGTTTTATCTGCATTAAAAAATAAAATCATCTCAATTATCTCAATTAAAAATATAGTTTATTAAGAAGAAAAATGTTTTTTAGGAATTTATAGAAAACACTTTTTATTTTTATAAATTAATTTAAACTTTATGTTACTATGTTCAAGAAAGTTATCCCATTATTTCAACCACATACACCCTAAGGGTAAGGTTTGTGATTGTTATAGTTTTTTGGGTGTGTAGGCTAATATAAACTGGTAATCTAAACTAATTTGAACTTATACCACAGAAGAGTTCATTCTGGATTCACTTATTTAAGCTCATAATGTGTTTGTTTTGTGGAGAACATCAATGATGATACCTCCCTCCCAAATTTTGACAAATTTTCTTAAAACGGAGCAATTGTACTAGTTGAAGCCATCAATTATCATATATGTATCAATTATATTTTGTCATTAAAACATATAAATACTAATTATAATGGTAAAATTATCAACCAAGTGTATATTTTTTAGTGTTCATATTAACCAATGGTCATATAATAGTCAAATCCCAACAGTCACACTTCCTTTTATACCTTATAAAAACCACTTCATTATTTCACTCCAAATTCACAAAAAATTCCTCCCTACGTTATATTTTAATTTCAAAATGTTTTTATTAGTTTGATAATTTTATTTTCATTTATATAGAATATTTTGTGGGGGAGATGATTCTAGTAGATTGGGGGGAACCATATTTTCCCATTTTAGATATTCAATTTTATATTTTTGTCTAGTTAAAATGATTGTATTTTCATTTGGTCTCATAGCTGACCAAGGTAATGATCATTGGTAATGAGATAATTTTTTTGGATTCTATTTTATTTTTTACATTTATAATATTATGTTATTTGTAAAGTAATTACACTTGAAACAAATATCATTTAAAAAAACTTTTTCATTACATTACGCGCCCTTAATAAATTTCATTCCTGAGATTTTGACTCATTTTATCAGTTCAGAAAAGGTGAGGGTACTTCTTTCTCTTTGAATACTCCTGTTACCATGTCTATTTTTCATATTTATGGTTCCTATAAAACACTATGATGAGGTCGGTAGTATTTTTTCATAGAACCTTTTCAATATAGTACATGATCTCCACTTGATCCTCCTCACAGGAGAGGTAATATTCTAGTTGTTCAATATCTAGATTCATTACAGGAGATGGATAAGGTAAGTACTTTCTCAGGTGAGATATACAGAATACAACATGAAAATTTAATATATTTGGTGGAAGTTCTAATTGATATTCTACTTCTACAATGCCATAAAGGATCTCAAAGTGGCTAATGTACCTAGGAAAAAAACTCCATTTCTTCCCAAATTGGATGAATGTATTTTATGTTGACATCAAAATGAAGACATTGTTCGAAACATCAACATAAAACTCCCTTTTATAGTTTTTAGCACAAATATTCTACTAAATATTAGAATCATTTTAATGTTTTTTGATGGAATTAAACGTTTTTTGTCATCTCCTTCACAAGATCAAGCTCAAGAAATTTTATCTCACCAACTTCATCCAAACAAGTATGAGTTATAAATATAATCCAAAATGGAGATTCATATGGTGTCTTTTGTCGACTCAATTTGAAGTTTTTGTTCTATGAGAAATCAAATAACTGGAGGTTTGTATCCCATATACCTTTTAAATTTCATCATGAATATTCTCAAAATTTCCATGATTATATAAATAGTCCTTTCAAATTGTCTATCAATTTGGGGTGATAGGCCATACTAACATTCAATTTCATATTCAGATAATGTTTCAGACTTCTCTAGAATTTAGATGTGAACCTTGGATCATGATCAGAAATGATAGAAACTGCCACCCCTTGAATCCTCACCACCCCCTTACATTAATATTTTCAATTGTCCAAGTGAGAGATCTTCTCAAATAGTTATAAAATGGGAATTCTCAGTTAGTTGATCCATTATTACACATATTGAATTTTTTCCAAGGGATGTTCTTGGGATACTAGTGAAAATGTCCATATTTATATTTTTTAGCTTCTATATTGGTATGGGTAATGGTTAGAATACCCATTTAGGAAGTTGCCTCTCTACATTCACATGCTAACATGACTAGAAACTTTCAGTGTAGTTATCAGTCACCTTTTTCAAATTATCCCACAAATAATAATCATGAAGGTACTTATATCTTTTAGTACTTCTAGGATGTATAGATAATTTAGAATTATGATCTTCATCCGTCATATCCTTATTTATCTCAAGGATATATGGAACACATAGTTTTTTATAAAATTTCAATACACTTTCTTGATCAAAATTGAACTGAAGAAACATCTTACTCTTGATAGACTACACCTTTTTTTGTAAAACATGAACCCATATTTGATATTTCTTGATATTTTCTAGTAATGATGGATGAGAAATTATTTGGTAAGGGGTTAATAATGTCCCTTAAATTATGATTCCTATAAAAAACCTTACTAGGTATTTTATCAAAGGATCACCTTGAATCAACATAACAGCTATCACAATATAGAAATTACTAATTAAAGTATTGAGGAATTTTTTTCCCTTCTCGGGTTGTAAATAATTTAACAGAAATAGTGTTTAAAAAATTCCAACCATATCTTTTGTCTCATCTTGAGTTCCTTTTTTCATGAAAATATATGTCAAACATTGGTGGTCTGGTATGTATCAGATTTCTACCCATAAAGATAGTGCCTCAATATTTTTATTTAAAAAATCACATTACCTAGCTCCAGGTCATGTGTAGGAAAATTATTCTCATAAGGATTTAACTGTAGCGATGAATAAGAAATCATATTTTAATTTTTCATGGGGAAACACCAAAGTCATTTCAGAGATGAATCACTATAATTAATTAATACATATTCGATAAAGGGAAGAGTTAACATTGGTGAAGTAAATAATCTCCTTTCGAGTCCTTGTAACCCATCCCCATACTTCTTTATCCATTTGAAATTAGGATCTTTTCATGTTAACAAGGTTAGTGGATTTGAAAGGCATAGAATGTTGTTCAAAAACCTTATATAATACACTAGTGCAAAAAATGTTATCTTTGTTGGTTATTTTTCATTTTTACGTCGGTTTTTAGCTGATGTTAATATGGAAGATGTTATAAATAATGTTTTTTACGTCAATTATTTAAAAACCAACGTAAAAAACATAACATCGCAGTGTTTATCACGTCAGTTAATTAATAACAGATGTGGAAAAACTGGGGGGGGGGGGGTTATAACGTCAGTTATTATAAAACCGCCGTGATAAACCGGGGGGTTTATCACGTCGGTTATATAATAACCGACGTTATAAACACGTGAGATGGAGTTTATCACATTAGTTATTAAATAACCAACGTGATAAACTCATGGGAGATGATTTATCACGTCTGTTAATAAATAACCGACGTGATAAAAGGCCTGGGAAATGGTTTATCACGTTAGTTATCAAATAACCGATGTGATAAACTATTTACCAGGCCTTTTATCACGTCGGTTATTTAATAACCGTCCTGAAAAACCATTTCCCAGGTCTTTTATCACGTCAGTTATTAAATAACAGACATGATAAACCATGCCACATGTGTTTATCACGCCGGTTATTAAAAAAACTGATGTGGTAAACCCTTCCTGATTCCTTTATCATGTCGGTTATAAAATAACCGATGTGGAAGAAAATGTTTAAAAAAAATCGAATGCAGTCCTCTGCTCTCCCCTAGAATCAACCAGAAACCAAATCAATAATTTGTACCACAAAAAAAGAAGGAGATAAAAGCAATAAATAAAGTAAATTTAATCATTTACATTGATAACATATAAAACTTACCCCACTTGAGATCCCCCACCCTTATGTATACCCCATGGACAGCCCTCCCCCAGTTCATTGGAGCCCCCACCACACCCCTAGACTACCCCCCGACCCCCTGAACACCCCCAAACACCACTCAATAACCCCCAACCTCCTGAACATCACCCCTCACCACGTAACCCCACATGACAGCCCCCACCCCATTGGAGCCCCCACCACACCCCTGGACTGCCCCCTGACCCCCTGGACAACACTAAACACCCCTCGACAACCCCCCCACCCTCCTGAATATCACCCCCTCACCCCTCACCCCACTTGATAGCCCCCACCCCATTGGAGCCCCCACCACACCCCTAGACTGCCCCCTGATCCCCTGGACGGCCCCAAACACCCCTTGACAACCCCCACCCTCCTGAACAGCACCCCCTCACCCCCTCACCCCACTTGACATAACCCACCTCACCCCTGGACTTCCCCCAACCCCCTGGACAGCTCCAAACACCCCGGGACAACCCCCACCATGTACATCCCTCACCCACCCTATTGGAGCCCCCAAAACACCCCTAGACTACCCCCCGACCCCCCAGACACCCCTTAACACCCCCGAAACCCCCCCCCCCCCTCATGTATACCCCCACCCCGTGGACAACACTTCCACACCACTGGATATCCCTCTCACACCCCTGGATAGCCCTCCCACCCCCCTAGACTACCCCCACCCCACTGGACAGCCCTCCCCGACCTCTGGACACCCCCAACCCCACTGAACACCCCCCACACCCATGGAACCCCTCCCCCTCAGACCAGAATCCGTACAAGAAAAACCATAAGTAGAACAAAACAAGAAGTATAACAAAATTAAACATTCACATATATAACATTCCAAACATACACTGTCAACTTCAAAAAAATCTAAATCCAACCTAAACGACTACCAAAGACACAATTACAACGATAATATTCAAAATTACATTTCACATTACAAAAAACTAAAATTCAATCAAACCTGTAAAATAATTTGACCACTCCACTTGTAAGTGTTTATTGTCTTCAGCAGTATAAGGTTGAGGGTCATCAAAAAACTACAAATGAAAAGGATAGTAGTTAACGTTTATAACGAATAAATCAAATTGAAATATTATGGCAATGTTTAAGAGGAAATCTTACCAGTTCAAAATTCACAACTTTCCCAGTTGTTATTATTTCATACATAAATCTTAACATATAATATCCACATTCAATGACGCCATGTTGTTCATGAAAATTCTGTTTGAATGAGTTTAAATTCAATATATTATTTTTATGTAATAAATCAAAAAGTACAAATTATAAATGGATATTTACCTTCGCATTTATATATTTGATCTTTTCACTCATTTTCTTTGTGTTTTCTCGAAAGTAGTCCCATGCCCTGTTTAAAAATAATACGAACGGGGTAAATTTAAAATTCATTATAATATATAAAACTATTGAGAAATTGAATCTTACTTTTCCAATATATTCTTAAAACATTCTCGCACATCATCATGGATAGAGCATATCCAATAATTTGATTTCTCCCTTGGAAAAAAACCCCTAACATCTAATCATCACTGATAAAAGGAAATTTAACGTTAGTGGTTTTTTATGTTAAAAGATAATTAACTCTTTGAGAGAGATGTGTTTCATACCTCTCAAAAAAAGGCATCATCCAACATTGTGTGACTATATTCTTTTCAAGTATTTCAGTAATATAAATCATTATTTGTTCTTCATCCAATGCACTTGCTTCAGGAGAAATAAATTGCGGATCCATGAATCCATATACATCTGTCAGCTCATTTCTCTCAGAAATTTTAAAAATACACCCAATACAAAACAGACATAAGTATAAATTTTTAATAAATATAACACAGGGAAAAGGTGTTAAGACTTACATGGAAAATATTTTCACCACATTGATGCCTAACTTATCTCTAGTAACAAGCTCCATGATATCAGTTTTCATAATCCCCACACTTATTTCACGTTCACAAACATGAGCTTCCTTTGGAAACTAACAATAACCCGCCAACAAATTTGAATATCATGAAAATCTGTCAAGACTTCTAGAATCTGTATCTGATGTCATAGCCATTTTTCTTTGTTTTTGTCTATACAGTATTTCATTACCTTTGAGGTATTCCTATAAAGATAAATTGAAATATATATTAGTTTTCAAATGATAAACCAACTTTAATAAAAATAAATAAATTAAACGATATAACATCCATACCTCTATGGTAATGAGTCGAAGAAGTCTGTATGGCCAAATTAAAAAAGGGCCGATACTAAATCCAATTGCCGCCACCTCATCTATAGGTAATGGTACTCGAGATGATATATCTATAATATCATGTACACTGACCCTCTGATTCTCTACCTCCAATTTTTGATGATGAACTGTATCTCATATACAATATACCAACCCATATGATACTATATGATGTTGAGAATCGTCAATATACAACTCACAATAAGTAGGAAGCTGCGAAGGAGGACTAGGATAAAAAATGGGGTCCGCAGGTTGAGTTGGGGGAGTGGGAGCTACTGGCGAAGGTAGAGGATAAATAATGGGGTCTTCAAGGGGAGGTGGAGTAGTGGGAGCTATAGTCTGAAATTTTCATTGCATTTCTGTAAACATAGACTGCACGGATGCTCTAATATTGTCCTCCATCGTCGCATTAATATTATGAACTTCATCCTCCAAGGATTCTATTTTTTTTATAAACCCCCTCAACGTTAGAAGTTGAAGAACATGGCAACACTTTTCTTAACGATACACCTGCCGGATATCCTCTTACACGACCAGGATGTTTGGGCCTTCCCAATGCAATAGATAAAATATCTTCCCTCCAGTAGTTGTAAATGTCCCCTGTGAACTCTTCTCCTCAAGAGAGTCCTGTATTAATTAATTGAACATTTCTGTAATGATTGAAATTATATGAAGAAAATAGTTAACTTAAATAAATAAAATAGATATCTTACAATCCTCTTAGATACGATTTCTGATTCTTCCGAAAGATATTTCCCTTTATTCCCTTTTGAGCTCTCTTCCATTTTTCATGTCTATATGGAGGGGATTGAGGGGCCACCTCTCTAGAGCTTAAAGACTCAGCTCTTAGTTGTTGGAATTTTTCCGCTATCATTTGTTCTTCCAAAAATGCATACCCTACCTGAGATAAACTATGAGGGTATACATTTTTAGATTGGATCTCCTGATGATATTTCCTTGTTTGCTGTAAATTAAAAATAATAAATCATTAAAAAACATTAATAAGATCATTTATATAAGAAAGCTTATAAAAGTTTACATTGCCCTTACCAAAAATGACACTTTTCTACTACTTTGAAAAAACTATCTCTATGTGTCTTCATCTATAAAAGGATATATACGACATGGATTGTCATGACTCCTATTACCATAAATGAAATCAGATGAGAGGGTTGATTTGAAATCCCTCCATCTCCTGGCATCCAATGATATGCATTTTTTCCTGACTCCTCCAGTGTTAGGAATATCAAATGCCATCTGATAAAGAAGAGGTTAAACATATTATATATACTAGAAACATTTAAAGAATAGTAAAACAATAGAAAAAGATCTTACGAAAATCGTCTCCCACAACTGAGAGATTATCGCTTTATCCACACTTCACCAGTCATCATACAGAATGCTTACTTTTATCTTAGCATGAGTTTCTACAGAACTCTTAAAATCTTTTGCATTTGTACCTCTAGGAATAACATCATCGTTAAACTCAATGACTATCCTCTGATCCTATGTACGATAAAGTGATAATTTTGGTAAATGTGTGCACCCATGTTTACCAACATTTGAACTCTTTGTCGTAATAGGAGCATGTGAATGTTCCTCCCCAGAGCTATGACTAATATGCTTGTCTCCAGAATCTGGTGGTTGATCAACTAAATGATCTGTCATTATCCTCCAAATCAAAAAAACAAACATTAGTTCACAAATATACAAATTAAAATATTTTAATACTAATTTAATCAGAAAATAGAAAAGTGTTACAGGTTACGTAATAGTAAATATTGGTAATATGGTAAGCATGTTAAACAATGGTAAAGATAGTAAATATGGTCAAGATGGTAAACATGGTAAACCCGGTAAACATGTTAATGTCATTTTCACTGAACAAAAATAATTGATATATAATCCATGTAATGGTAAACATGATAAAGTAAACTAAACAAACATAAAAAAAACTTATACTTATTTTGTTTTAAAACATGTTTTAATAAATAAAAAATGTACAATATCTAATATTTATGAAAAAAAATAAATGTAAACAAGAAATAAGCATATGTTACCTGTAATTTTAGGAATGTACAAATGGATTGTTTTCACAAATTCCTTCGTTGTGAGCATTATTTATGGAACAAACCATGTGTTCAACATGCTCAATATTATGTTCTGTTAATCTTTCCATGGAAGTAGGGATCTCACATAAATCAGCATCTTCATCAAGTTCATCCTCACAATCATACTGTTTTTTCCTTTGTAAAACAACAACCCACTGCATATCTAATTGATCTACAACATAGAAATTTTTTTTTCATGTGTTTCCATTATAAAAGAATATGTTGTGTCTTCCAATATATTCATATTAACATGTGTCATTCCAAATTCATAGTGTCTGACACTATTTATAACGATAAACCATTTACAGTTAAAAATAGGAACTTTAATTTTAAACTAATCAACCTCTCATATGTCTTCAATAAATCCATAATATGCACTTGATGCTAAAATTGGGTTTTTGTCCTTAACACTCGAAAAATGCATTGCTTCTGCAACCATTAATACACCACTATTCTGAACTGCACTTCTATTGTCCGGATCTTTCGTATGAAATGTATAGCCATTAATGTCATAACCGGACCATGTTACCACATTTAAAAATGTACCACCCACTATCCATTTTAATGTCTCTGATACATCTAATCTACCAAACAAAGTCTTTTTAATCCATGAAAAAAAATTTGTTGTGCTCATTCAAAATCCACATTTCTTTCTTCTTTGGATGACATTGTTTCAACTCAATAATATGCAATGTGATATATGGTTGAGCATCAGCTATTTTATTCATGATATATGATTCTATCTTCTTCATCTGTTCAGCTGACAATGTTTTGACATTGAATCCAGGAATCCCCTTTCCCTCATTATTAACATGTTCATGGAAATATAGAGGCAAACCTATGTATTGTGCCGCAGCCAAGTAGCTCGTACAAAACTTTGCTCCCTCTTTAGAAATATACTTTTCAATAATGGAGGCATCAGGTCGATATAGATTTTTAACATACCCCATTAATATTTTCATATACCATTCAAAAGGATGCATTCAACGAAGATATACAGGTCCACAAAGCTTTATTTCTTGAACCAGATGAATCATTAAATGCACCATTATATCAAAAAAAGTTGGAGGAAAATACATTTCCAATTGACCAAGAATAAAAATTGCATCCTTTTCCAAAATGTTCAAATCATTCACATCAATCGCCTTGTTACAAATTGAATTGAAAAAATAACACAACTTTATTATAGTCTTTTTGACACGAATGGGCAATATTCCATGCAATGAAACTGGTAGAATTTGTTCCACCATGACGTGACAATCATGTGATTTCATACCTATCAACATCAAGTCCTTCAATGAGACAAAATTTTTTACATTTGAAGAATAACCTTGAGGCACATTGATATCATGAAGACACTGACAAAATCTAATTTTCTCCCTCTTTGAAAAAGTATGACAAGCCGGGGGAAGAATTATTTGTCTTCCTTTAAGAGTGGGAGCTAACTCCAAACGTATTTCGATTGATAGTATGTCTAATCTTGAATTCAACCCATCTTTTTTCTTTCCTTTAATATCTAACAATGTTCCAATCAAACAATAACAAATATTCTTCTCCACGTGTATGACATCAATATTATGTTTAACTTCATGATACCTTAAATATGGTAGCTCTAAAAATATTTTCCATTTCTTCCAAATATTTCTATAATCACCAGATTTCTGTGTCTTTCCAAATGTCACATCAAGGTTTTTCACTCTCTCAAAATACAGATCAGGGGATAAAGGTTTTGAAGTAGTATCAAATTCTTGTGAGCCATTGAATTCCTTTTTCAGTCTTCTATAAGGGTGATCCATATGAAAAAACATTCGATGTCCCATGTACAATGTTTTCCTTCCATGCTGAAATTGACAATATGACGTTTGTTGTTCACAAACTGGACATGCTTTATTCCATTTAACACTGTATCCAGAAAAATTTTCATATGCTGGGAAGTCATTTATAGTGAACAGAAGCACTGCATGCAGTTGAAAATATTCCATTTTATAAGAATCATACACCCTAATACCATCAGCCCATAACAGTTTCAAACCATCAATCAACGGTGACAAGTAAACATCAATATCATTACCGGGTTGCTTTGGACCAGTGATCATTATACTCAACATGACATATTTGCGCTTCATACAAACTTCAGGACAGAGGTTTAAAATTACCAATAAAACAGGCCATGAACTATGTGTGCTATCGAGGGTTCGGTATGGATTCATTCCATCTGTGCACAACCCTAGTATGAGATTTCTAATTTCATTTCCAAATGTAGATTACTGCACATCAATTTTCTTCCATTGTGGAAAATTAGGTGGATGACGTATTTTTCCATCACATACCCACTCATCAGTATGACATCTTAACCCTTTTGCAACATGTGAGTTATCAAATATACATTTGAAACGATGAATTATAGGAAGATACCAAAATACCTTTTAAGGGAGATTTTAATCTATACATCAGCCTGTGATTTTCGTTTTACCTTACACCGTGATGTCCCACATTTAGGACACTATGACAGAAATTCATATTTTTCATTATATATAATGTTGTCATTCAGGTAGGCATGTATTTCCTTGTATCCCAATCCCATCGAGAATCATATTTTCTTTTCCATGTAATGTGAATCTGGAAGATCATTATCTTTTGGAAGAATATCTTTCATCAATTGTAGAAGCTCTGTAAAACTTCTATCACTCCATCCATGTTTCTCCTTCAGGTTAATCAATCTTAACACCGCTGACAAAACCGTAAAATCTGTACAACCAGGATATAAGGGGTTTTTAACATCCCCATATAGAATCACAACTGTCGGTTCTATCTCAATTTGTTCTCCTACAATATCGCGAATCATTTCTTCAATTCCATCAGAGTTACCATCTTTCGAATCATCATCATGAGTGAAATTCCATCCAGTTTCACCATTCCAAATCCAAGGGTTGTCATACAGATTAAAACCATGACAAATTAGATGATCTTTTATCTCTATACTTTTCAACTTCTTCATATTCAATCATTTCATACATGGAATGAAACAAATGTCACTACTTGGAATATTTCGTTTATCAAATTCCAAATAGGCATCGACACCTTCCTTATATTCATTGCTCATTCGATGTGCCATAATCCAACTTTGACTCATTATTACCGATAACAAATAAAAAAAATATTTTTAAGATAAGACAAATATATGTTTATATGAAAAGAATCATAATTTGAATGTAAAAGAATTTTAAAATATAAAACAAATCTATGCGTATTTAAAAAATATGCTTGAATATTGTTTAAAAAAAATATATAGTTAGATATAACAGTTTTAAAATCCATTGAATCAATGAATACCATGGAGCCTACATGGTTGATAGAGAATTGGAGAAAATGGAGTAAACCTGAGAATTAAATCATATTTAAAATAAAAATTAATATGGAGAAAATCACAATGTATAGCCAATCATCACAGCACAATCATCATGTCATAATATTAGAAACCACGATGCAATATTCAATCCCCCTGGTAACTCCCCAACCCTCTGAACAGCCCCCACCCCCGGAAAACCCCCAAAACCCTCTAGACAGGCCCCCACCCCCGTTGACAGTCACCCACACCCACCCACCCCCTTGGACACCCCCCCTGGACACCCCCCAATGCTCTGGACAACCCCCACCCCCTGGACATCCCCCACCCCTCTAGACAGCACCCCACCCCTCTTAGACACCACCCCCACCCTCTACCCCCTTGGACACCCCCCGGACACCCCCAACCCTCTGGATAACCCCCACCCCCCGGAAAACCCCCAAAAAACCTTTGGATAGGCCCCCACCCCCTTGGACATCCCCCCACACACTCCCATCCCCTGGGACAACCCCCTGGACACCCCAACTCTCTGGACAACCCCCTGGACACCCCCCAACCCTCTGGATGGCCCCACCCCCTAGATAGCCCTCCACCCCTCTAGACAGCACCTCCACCCCCACCCCCTACCCCCTTGGACACCCCGATGGACAGCCCCAAACCCTTTGGACATCCCCCCACCCCCCTGGACAGCACCCCACCCCTCCAAGCAGCACCCCCACCCCTCCTGGACACCACCCCGACCCCCTTGGACACCCCCTAGACACCACCAACCCTATGAACAGCCCCCCTCCCGGACAACCCCCAAAACCCTATGGACAGGCCTCCACCCCCTTGGATAGCCCCCCACATCCACCCACCCCCTTGGACACCCCCAACCCTCTGGATAGACCCCCACCCCCGGACAACCCCCCAAACAATGGCTTACATATAAAAACTAGGCATGGTGAACAAATAAAAACACATGCATTTAATATATACTTTATCATGAAAAAGATAAAATTAAATATTATTTAGTATGGCTACTTAAATGATCGTATGATAATTAGAAATAACCATTGATATTCAACTAGTCAAATGATCACAAGTTTTCTCAATAACTAATATCATAATGAGGTAATGGATAATTCTAGAAATCTTAAAGATATTGTCAAGGCCTTGGCCAAGGCCTCAAAAAATACAAGGGTGAGCCCTCAGTAGAACCCATTTTTATTCAGAATCATGAGACATAGCGATGCATCGAAGGGCCATAGGGGTTAACAGCCAATACAATATATGTCTAATAGATTCTCATATAAAAGAAGATAAAAATAAGAAACAACAACACATGAAATATCATTTCCGAATTCGTATATTTAATCAATAACCATTTAATGAAGTAATATAGGTGAATGAGATCATTAGTTGTCAATGACAACAAAAATTACCATCAATGTCGGGCATTCGCGAAACAAAAACAAACTAAATAGAAGTAGTTGATGCTTACGTGGATATTGCGAGTGTATCTAATAGATTTGGGGATGATAAATAAGATGATTATGAAAAAAAGAGGTAAGAGGGTTCGAAATCGAAAAATCATACCCAGTTTAAACACAAAAATCACAAAACATAAATATAGACTATCTGAAAAAAAACAAACGAAATAAATTTGTGGAAGGCTTACTTGAGTATTGTGAGTGGAGATGATAGATCTGAGGAGAGTAAAGATGATAAATGATGAAGAAAAAATGATTTTAACACAGCGAGATTGACGAGCTGATTAGGGTTTACTGCATGAGAGAGACGAGCCGCCGGACTGTCGATCAAAAAATCGTAAATGACAATCCACGGGGCATGTTAATTTTTTAAATGTTTTATAACGTTGGTTATTTAATAACTAAAATTATAAACTATTTTTTTACATTTATAACGTTGGTTATTATAATAATCGATGTTATAAATGTATCAGATATGGATTTTTTAGGTCGTTTATAAAATAAGCGACGTAAAAAAGTCGTAGATATCTCGTTTTTTACGTCTGTTATCAAATAACCGACGTAAAAAAACACAGCGCTTTGGTTTTTTACATCGGTAAATTTATAACTGACCTAAAAAACGAACGGGCACGATTTGTAACGTAGGTTATTAAAATAACCGACGTTAAAAATTTAGTCACTGCATTTTTACGTTGGTTATAAAATAACCGATGTAAAAAACCATGTTTCACAGATTATCACATCGATTATATATAACCAACGTCAAAAATGGTGATGTAAATAACGTTTTCTACACTAGTGATACCCATATAGAACTTGGAAACTATGAATCATAGTTACTTTTGTACGATATGGACCACATCTACTGCACTTATCCTTTTAGGGTAAACTAATATTCTTTCATTGGTTACAATGTTCCCCATAAATGAAAATATTTGTAAACAAAATTCAAATTTTCTCAATATTCAAAAAAGCATCCCCTTCTTCATAGTTTTCAATATAAAACTTAAATAATCATCATACACCTTGTGGATTTTGGAATATATCACAATAAAATAAAAAAACTACCCAATTTTTATTAGGGAATACCTTCATGAATCTTTTCATAAAATACGTAAATATTTAATGGTCATTGGTCTTGTTGAAGGGAATAAAAACAAAATCATAATGCTCATATCTTATTCTAAAGGTAGTATTTGGAATATCTTATTTCTTCACCCACAATTGATGAAACCCAAATAAAATATAAATCATAGAGATGAATTTATCTCCATGATGATGATAAAATAAATAATCAACCCTTCGAAGATGTTAATTTTTCTTCACTGGTATCTCATTAAGTTCTCTATAATCAATTAACATCCGCATTGATCTATCATTCTTCTTCACAAAGAGAACATGTACTTCCCACCAAGACACACTTGGTAAGACAATTCCCTTCTGCAAAAACATATTGATTTTTATTATTTAATTCATTTAAATCCATATCTTCCCTTTTATATTGGTTATTTGATATCGGCTTTGATCCAGGTATAATTTTAACGGAGAACTGTAACTCTCATTCTGGAGGACGTCCAGGTAACTCTTCATGAAATGAATTGATGTATTATTGAATTATGGTATCATTATATATATTTATAATTTTATTTTCTTCTCCCTCTTTTCTGGTCATATCCATAGATAAAGATATGAGAGGGTCATCCTGGAGAAGCTCAGGCTGAGATATATCTCTATTAAAAATGAGTATAGATTGTGCATTCAATACTAAGGAAATTTCTATTCTTTTGGATTTTATCTTTGTATTACACCTTGACATCTAGTCTATCCATAGTATAGTGTATAATTACACCACGGTAATGACTAAAATATTTTTAGTTATATTACACTTCAAATGGTTAATACTATAGTTTATGTACATTGATGATGCTACGATAATCACACTAGGGGTCTTAACGGATAACTATACTGCTAGAAGTTTAAGGATTGATTCAATATTATTTTCAAATTCGGATGAAATAACTGAATGCATATATCTAGAATCAAACAATGTGCTTTATATATCTAAGAACACAACCGGTTTTCCAAACACAACATCATTTGGAGCCCCTACATCATCCATAGTGATATAAAATTATTAACCTTGATATCATGGACTATACTAAGGATTATTATGGTTTACCTACATTATCTTTTGATTTGGACATTGATTGTAAAATTTTCCATGATGTCCATAATATAGGCCATAACATTTAATATATGATTTCACTATATTCCCTTTCTCATTATTACTGAAAATATTATGTGTCACCTCTACATGAATGTTTCAAGCTATATGTCCTTGTCTTCCACACTAGTAGATCTTTCCACTCTCATGTATGTAGTTCCTCAAATAATTCTTCCCATATTTGTTTCATGAGAAAAGTGGAACTTTCATTCCCCATTTTCAATGATCAAAATTATTCATTGATTTTGGATCCATTTATTTTTTTTTCATTGTGTCCTTGTGAAAATTAAATCTCCAAAAACTATAATTAAATATTCATATAATTCCCCACTATATCCTCATAAATTTTAAAATCTCTATTTTATATGTTCCTCAAAAATGGGTACTTACTTCACTAATGAATATGTAAACTTTTACCTTAGTATTCAAAAAAATTCTATAGGATTTTTGGGAAAGTCTTGTAATGTATTTCCCATAGATTCCCAAAAATTAATTTCCATCTACCTCAGTTATAGAAACCCCCTCTATTTTTCTCAAATTGAACGAGAAATTATTTATTGAAAAATATTCCCCTGAATCCTTCCCAGTCCATAGCATCAATCTACCATCATTGATTCATGTGTTTAATAACTTTCTACCACTAATCAGTTTCCCCTACTAAAAAGTACACTTATGAATTTACTTTCACTTTATATAAATAAGAGAGTATAGAAAAACCATTCCTATAGAGTTTATCCATTGTTTAATATTCAATTTTCTAATATAGCATCTATAAAATGGTGGTCATTTATATATGAAGGAGTTAATGGAAAGTTGTTCCCTTCAAGGTGAATTTAGTCTCTTGAATTGATTAATGTTATTGTTAAAAACACGAGTTAGGTGATTATTCAACCTTGTGATATTTTATATTCATTATTCCATAGTAATGTAATTAGTGCATCATCAAATTCACTCATTATATATATGTTTCCTCTTATTTTCCACTATTTTCATAAAAGAAAAAAAACCTTAGTGAGAAACATTTTAATTTTTGAATCATATAATTCTAAAGGTATTTTATATCTTAAAACATCATGCTTAAATATTTTTTAGTATCCTCTAATAGAAATTAAATTTTCTATATATAAATTTTATAAGGGTTCATCAAAATATTACGATTAACTAAAAATATCACCTGATAGTGTCAAACCAGGTGTGAAACAAGGCCAGTTTGCAAGAACCACTTATTGTTTGAGACTATCTAGAATTTGTGTTTAGGGGTTTTATCCCTAGGTTCATATGTACAAGTGCCACATCCACTTTTACTATTCTGATAGGTATATATTTTTTGGAATCTAAATACATAATACTTACCAAATTACCATCATGTTTTTATATATATAATTATACTTTTACCTAGGACTATTCCTATCATTTTGAAATCCTAATTTTCGAAAATAAATTAACAATTATTTAATACCATATATGAAATCCAAAATTTTTATTATATAATATTTTATTACATAGTAGAGATGAAGGATATTTTAAAGTTTAGTTTGTTGGAAATTATGTGAATAAGCCAGAAAACACAAATTATTATTCTAAATACACTTGAATGATATTTCCATGGGATCATTCTAAATTACATTTACTAAATATCATAACCACGAGACATACATAAAATGAAAGGGGCGAGCATGAGGCCCAATAAGGGAATAACCAAGATAAACATTTAGCATTTGATCATGAGGAATGTAAATAAGAACATTAGCTATAACACTATATCATGAGAAAGATATCATGATGTATATCATAATTAAATGAACATGAAACATAACATCAAAATGTATAAAAAACATTTAAATGTTACATTCTTAAAAATACCAGGAATTTTTGTCACCAAGGTTTAAAACATGAAAATTATCGTAGTTATTCACCATGGAAAAGTAAAATATGTCAACACTAGAGATTAATTTTTTACCAAATGAATTGGAGAGCTATTAGGGCACACACTTTATATGTATTAATTTCATTTGAGCTACATAGATCTTAATAAATCATTTGGGTTTCTTATAAATAATATCGACATTCAAAAGAGCTTAAAGGCATGATAATTACATCAGTTTTATCCCATTAAAGTGGAATGTGGGTTTATTATTTGTAAATACAAAAAATAGAACAAATCATTTTTATATATAGGTGAATACCCATAGAAAATAAATAGTTTTTTGTATTCATAAAATAAAAGTTAAATTGTTATGTTGGGAGATAAATGTTGAGAAGTAAATTCCATAACATGACATGTATAAAATGTGTTTTAAGAAATGGTTAAATTGAGAGGTGAAGGGGAATACTATTCATAAAAGACTATTATTATAATAATGGTTTTATATAAATTGGAAAAAATTAATTTTTTTCCCGTAATTAGACATACCACAAAATGGTAATTTAATTTGTAATAGAAATGAATATTTACTTTTTTTGAATAGTTGTTCCTAAAACTAGAGGATATATCATTATGGGATTACAGACACATTGGGGGGAATACTTCGGAGAACAAATCACCATAAATTCATGGAGTATGTATTTTGAGTGAAATGAGATGGATGAATTGGTATGCGTTTATTGGAAAAGTGGAGGAATTTTTCAATAATATTGAAATCATGGTCTTGGAAAACTAGGTTGTGGATAATGAAAAAAAATTGGGTTAACAACGATTATAAAATATGGCTTGGAAATTTGGGTCAAATTTTATGTTATTTAAACGCACCAGATCTAATAATAATTTATAATACATATTTTTCCTGGAAAAGAAATGTTTCCACAAAGTAATGTTTTTAATGTCAATGATTTTATTTTATACTTTTGAAATAAATTTATAGGTTTTAAAAATAGATAATAATCTATTCAAATAATTAATATTAATAAAATAAATTATTTTAAGTTGTGTATGGTGGTTAATTTGTTTATAAAACATTGTGACATAATTATGAGGCCATTAAACGTATTGAAACCCCAAAATTGTATTTTACATATTCAGAGAAAAATTTATGTATTTTAGAAATTTCTCATAATTTCTCCTTAAACTAATTTGAATGTTTTGATTTAAAATATGATTTTTATTTTATCATAAAAATTATATAAATATTATAATATTATATTTTAATTATAAAAATATTCATTTATTTTAAAATTACAATTTTAATGAATAGTGAAATTTACGACACTTATATAAAATTTCCTACACTATTATAAAATAATTTTATTATATATATATATTTAAATTAATGTGTTTGAAAAGAATATTCCATTTAAAAAATATTATTTATAAAACCTTGGATTATTATAAAAATGTATATATTTTCTAAAAATATAAAATTTTGTTTTATTTTATTCCAAAAATCAAATTATCAATATTTTGTGAATTAAACATATATTTTATTGAGAAGAATAATTATTAAGAGGAATTGATGGAATAAATTTTTTCTTTATATAAATAAATTTAGACATTATGTAACTATGTTCTGGATGTGTAACCCCTTATTATAGCCACATACCACCTAAGGGAATGGTGCGCGACTATTGTAGTTTTGATGGGTGGTTCGACTAACATCAACCATGTGGTAATATAAACTAATTTTAACTTCTTTCCTAGGTAAATTCTTTAAATCGTAACTTTTGAACCTCATATTGTGCTTTTTCTAGGGAGAACCCATGTGATGTTACCTCCCTCCCATTTTATGAAAAATGAGCTTCCAACAGAACGAATCTTCTTGTTGAAGCCATCGATGATCCTTTATCATTACTTATTATAAAGGCGGATAGTAATGGTAACATTATAAAACATGAGAAAAATCTCCAACATTCATATTAACTAGTGGTCACATTGACCAATGGTCATATAACGACTGAATCCCAATGACCCCATTTCCCTTTATACACAACAAAAATAACATCATTTTTTAACTCAAAATTCAACAAAAATTACTCCATAAGGATATATTTTCATTTATTAAGTTTTTTTTGGTATTATAATATTTTTTATCATTTCTATATCATTTAATGTTGGGGAGAAAATTTTAGCAGATTGGGGTGATCCATACTTTCCCATTATAACTATTCTATTTAATATTTTTGTTTTCTTTTAATGCTTTTTCATTTTAATTGGTTTAATTGATGAATAATGTAATGAAAAAGTATAATGAGATATAATTTTATTGGTTTCAATTTATTTTTTAGGTGTATAAAATTATATAATATGTAAAAAACATTTTTTCAGGATGAAATTATCATTTAAAAATTATGTGTTATTACATTCCTTCACCTCATGCTATCCAAAGTATATGTCTTATTCCAGATTCTTAACTAGATAATTATATTTTGAAAATTTAGGGGTTTTAGAATTAGTTGTAACTTTATTTTTGGGGTGACGTTTATTAAAAGTAAAAACCCTTTGATTGGATGAGATATTACATCATGTGAGGACACCAGTATCACATATAATGATTTTAGAAAAAAAAAATTCCTTCACAGTTGAATGGGAAACTAGTGAACATTATCAATAATCTCAACAGATGCAAACATGTGACAAAGTTATATTTTTCTATATATTATAGATAATGTTTTTGGATTCAAAATAAAGTTTTATTTTACACAATATATCATTAGTTATGATTTTAAAAAGTATTTCCAATTCAAGAAATGATTAATAAAAGTTCTCAAGATACAAATGTCACTTTTTTTTCTTATATCAGTCCCAGTTATTGGGAATAATGATTTTGATCGAGAACATTTTATTACTAAATAAATTTATAGATAAAAAATAACTATGTTTTTTTGAGTTTTAGAAAAATAAATCTAGTAGGGGATAAAAAGTATCCAGGGTCTTAAAATAGGGGAATAATATAGTTCCAAGATTAACCATGATTTCCAATTATTTGAGGATTACAAGAAGAACATAATTTTTTTGGTTGTATTCCGTATTTTTATATTATAACATTGTACCTAGAGTGTGATAGATTCTATTTGACTGATTCTCAACTGGATCCCAAAATAATAAAAATGACATTTATTATCACAATATATAGTGAAACATTTGAGATATTGGAACTAGAAACCATAGTAGTGATAAATTACATTTTATAAGAAATATCATCCATTTAATATCATGTTTTATTTGATGTGTATTATATTATATACCTCATATAATATTTTTTTATTAGCATAGAAATTGTATGTGTTTATCTGTGTTGATGCACATTGATTTTGTATGAGTTTAGTTTTACATTAATTGTCAGAGACCATCATAAATGGTTAGAGACTCATATATATCATAAATACATTTATGGTGTGCTTATACTGGTGTTTTGATACATTTTTATGGGAATGGTGGTCTATGTTATGTTAATAATCATATATTTTAATTTTTTTACATTCAAGTGAGGAATTAAAATTTTTAAATGATATTTTTGTGACTGATGTTCCATTTTACACCCACGGGGGGGGGGGGGGGGGTAATTAAGGTGTATTTAAAATCACTTTTTATTTCAGAAAAGTGAATCTTGTCTCTATATTAGAAAATAAAACATGAATCTAAATCAACAAAGACACATATGAGGAATCAAAATATATAAATAAATAACTGAAATAATAGATTTTTATACATGGTTCACTTGTACTAGGAAACATTCACAGAGAAAATATCCACTATGATATGAATTTAAAATTAACCACTAATCCAGTAGTATGTTATTACAACTCTATTAAAGGTAAACTACCCATACAAACACTATAACATTTTCCTCTCTTCAACTCATTATTTTCAAAAGGTATACAATGATATAATAAACACATATATGGAAATCATAAAAATTTCAATCAAATAAATAAACTATAAACTAATGGGTTTTCATTATAATTGTTCCATATTTAATTCAAGATAATCAATTATATGAAAAGAAATTAATCTTTAAATCCTAAATTTCAATGTAGATAATTTTTTTAAAACATCACATAAAATTTCCTTATATTCAATCATTTACCATTACTGATACACTCTTCTTCCAGATCATAAATATTACATTAATTTTCTCTATGTATCACCCCTATTTCCACTGATACAATTTCATCTATATCCATCAAATTTTAAATTTTAAATTTAAAAATTTAATCAAATCTAAAAACTTTTACCTGTAAACTAGACACAAGACTGTTACACTTTTAATCTCGACCATAGAAATTGAACTAGGTAGTTATTTGTTTCTAAAAATAACCTCCAAAACATCATGATATATCTACGCATTTATATATTTTTTTGAATTATCTAGTTTATCAATATCATTATATGACATTAAACCAAATGGTTTTACAAGTTTGTGTCACATTTTTCTATCTTAAACTCATAGATTAGTCACTCTATATAATAAGTATTCACATCATGTTCTCTTATTCCAATGATAAATAAAATGAGGCTCTAAAATCACATCTCAATAGATTTTACATGGATTGTAGTCAGGGATAAGTAAAGTAAAAATTTAGGAAAATAGGTTTAATTTCATTGAATTACCACTTTATGAAATATAATCACTAAATTCCACCTCATAATTCTTTTTGGTTTAATATAAAATTTCATGGAGTGAAAAAATATTTCCATATCACTAAAACAAAACCAAACATCATATTTGGAATAACTTATATAATTAGGAAATGGAACAAAAAAACATTATATATGGAAAATGAAGAAGTAGTATGATTTTCCATATAACTCTAATGATGATTCCAAATGAGTTTTAATAATATTTCCTTTACCCTTATGTAATATTTTGGAAGTTCAAAATGTTTCATACTTTAACTCCTGTTACAACCTAGAACAAGATTTCCTAGAATGGGAATCCTCCAATATCTAGTATCAATGAAAACCTTATATCATAGTTTTTATGCGTGGGTAATATATTAATTATGTGGATAAAATTTCTGTTAAATATCATCAAAGGATAAAAACTAAATATTTTTAAATAAAATCCTTACAAAAAAAATACTTTTTTGGAGATCAACAATAACGATAATGGAAATCTCAAGGTCATGGGATGATATTTATTTGCACTATTAATTCCAGAATGTTTTCTATTTATCCAAACTCAATTACTAATAAATTAAATATAATTCAATTTCCTTTCAGAATACTTATAATCATTTAATAATTGATAATATAGATAATATATCAATATGGGGTTTCAACATTCTCCTCCATTGGATTTTGTTTATAATCCTCAATTTATTCTTTTTTAAAATAAATAAATCTTTTTATAGATTACATGAACCCCCAAACATATAAAATGTTTTATAGTCTCCCATTTATGTATTCTTAGGAATTCTATTTCTCTAAACCTTCTTTGTTTTTGAGTTAATACCCTGAATGAGTTATTCTATACATTTGATTCATTCTAACCATTTGATAATAAAATTAAAAAGGTTAATCAACTTTAACATAGTTAATGTTCATATATACTTTATAATAAATCTATATTATATATTAAAAACATTAATTATCTTATCAAAAAGACTATTTTTGTGTAAGGTCAATATATGATACAAAAGAAATAATTAAGTATTACAATGTTTCCCAATGAACTGATCAAAACTGTGAATGGATTCTAAATAACCATAGATAGTAGCTACCTATAAATTATTATACACATTATAGGATAGCATTATACATGAAGAAACTATATCTATATAATTAAACACCCCAATATTCTATGATATATTTCAATTTGAATAAATTTAATTTCTTCAATAATTTTTTATATAGAAAAACCCAAGTCTAAATGAGACGTAATAGAGAAGACAATTATAAACATGGAATTATATAGGATATCATAATAAGAATAAATTTATATTTAAAATTATTTAATTTTTTTATATACATCAAATATATTGTTAAATAATTATTTATGTTTTAGTAATGTCTTCATATTCTTCAAAAATACATTTTCCATAAAAAAGATTTGTATTAATTTTTTTGTAAGAAAATATATAATTAATATATGAAACATTTTGAAATATTTTAGGAGGAAATTAAATTCAAATTTTAAGCCATCATGTAAAATTATCTTGGAGTGAAATGTTTAAAATTTTCTGAAAATAATTATTTTCAATGAATTGTGGAAGATAATGTTTTTTATTGAAAACTATCTTCTCATTTCAAGAATATAAAAAGTTTAGATTTGTTTTAAAAATATTTGAATGAAAAATTACTTCATTTATATTATTAATAATCCAATTAAGGTCATTAAAATAAATTTTATGTTGCATCTTCATATTAAAATGCCATATAATTAGGAAACCATTCTTTCTGGAAAAAAAATTTTCATCATGTTTTACAGGTTTCATTTTAAATTAATTTCCACATATGCAACAAATTTAATTTGATAAATTGGATTAAATATATAGACTAAAATTAATTAATAATATATAAAACGTTATATATAATATTTGGACGTAATAAATAGTTAGATAAAAAAAATCCATTACCATTGTTATGGTCAAAATGAGTTTACCATGGATGGGGGGAGGTGGTGGTAAAAATAATACATAAGGGTATGTTTTCTAACTAAACTCAAACATAATATTTTATATAAATATTTGGACCTCATCATATCCCACATTTTAATATCTGGGAAACTAGAAATATTTTTCTTACGTGTTACATAATTATATTTCAAACCTTTATAAAATTTTAAGCGTGTGCTCTCACCCACTTATATATGGACACCCCTGTTCCACTTATTTACAGTCACATGATCCATTATATGAAAAAAACATTACAAAACACTATTATAAACTTACATAATCAATATTTATATTTATAGGTATTTCTAATATACCATTAGTGGTGACCTTAATTTGATATTTAAAGGAGGCCCACTAAAGAAGAGGCAATAATCCTACCCGACCTCATTAAATATATTTATTTTTATACCCACAATAGATATACGATACTAAGAATAAAATAATAAATTAAGTTTCCAAAATATACATAAATGTTATTATGATTATGGACTACCATTATTAACCATTCTTTCAATAAAATGTGATGTGAAAGTATCGAGAGTTCGTATGTGCATACTACTTCCTCCATGTAGAGAGAAAAATTAATTTTCCATCACCATCATTTATGTATGGTAATTATGATGGGTTTAATGTTTATATAATATAATTATGTCATACTTATTCTTCTATGTTGGTAATATTATATATTCCCTGATATGTTATAATATGTAGGAAAGCAATATTGTTTCTTGTTTGTATATATTGATTTCCACCTCCATGATGTGTTGTAAATCATTTTAAATTTCATATTTACATTTACCTTAATAGTAATAAATTTAATTTTAATTTTATTGGTGATATAATTATTTTCCTCGAATGATAAAATAATATATATCATTCTTTTTTTCTTTTCATTAAAAAATGGAATCAATGTTATTGCTTTTGTATGGCCTTCCATCTCTATGAATAGTGAAAATCAATTTTCTATATCAAAATTTTATTGATGGGCGTAAATATATATATATATATATATATTGAATTAATATAGTATTTATATAATGAGTAACATTCTAGACACTATAGAACCATGAAGAATGTTCAATGGATAAAATTTATGAAATGATACTCTCATGAATACTAAATAAGTTAACAATCAAAATAATAATTTTTATAAGAAATGGTAAATAAATGGGTGATAAAATCATTTAAGTGGATCATATATTACATTATGAGTAATTAAATAATTATTTTATATAATATTTATAAATTTAAATTTGTTATAAATTATTTTTTATCACTTCTGATGGAATTAAAACCTAAGGTATGGGTCCTATGCCACAATATGATTTCATACTAGGATTGTTTATGAATAATTTTATCATGATGAAATTTCATTATATACAACTAAATATACTAATACATTTTATCCTAAATTTTTATTCAGGCAATTTTCAATAAATATTACAATTTTTATCACTTTGTTAATTAAAATGATTCAGTAATTATTTTTAAGAAAAAATATCATTATTAAGTCTTTTGTCAGGAATATTTTTCCCCCATGTACATATTTTATTAAAAATATTTTCATGATTAAGGTAATATTTTCCTATAAATTTAAACAAAATTTTTACACATGTTTCACTTTATAAAATTCATTTTAAAATGAATATTTTTTTTTCATTTTATGAATGACACACTTTTGAATTTTTACAAAAAACGTTAAAGGAATATTTGTTTTAACCTAAATGTCTTCAAAAGAATTTACCACCATCATGAATACAAAAATATTTGAATCTTCCTTTACATGTTTCCATGCATATATTAAAAAAAATATTTTCCATCATATTTATGATGGTTATTGATTTTAATGAAGTGATTCCAAAATGAAAATTGAATTTTCATGAAGAAATATTACAAGTGATATTTTAATGGAATTTTCATTTATGATAGCATCCTTTGACGTTTTTTATGATTTTTTGGGAATATGATTCACTAATTCCAAAATTATTCTTTATATTGATATTTTATTATTATAATGATGATAATTTTATGAATCCTATTTATTTTCTAAATGTTATGCAACGATGAATTGTTGATGTGTTTTTTGAAACCCGTTTACATTCAATTTTTTATGATATATGATGTATTTTTTATGATATTTTTCAATACATATGATGGAATTATGATTATGATTGGTTATTTTTGAATTATATATCCCTCCAATGCATTGGGTATGCATGTATAACTGTTGATATAATAAGGGATGGAATCAGGAGTGAACAAAGTTTGGTAATATACTCTATCCACCATGATAGTCATGAAAATGAGCATCAACTATGGAAATGATTTTATATTCTTATGTGTATGAAAAAAACATATGTATCATGTAAATATTATGTCTCATAGATAATATTTTTTTAGTCATGTATTATTATTGATTTATGAATTACTATGATTTTTTCCACGATTCAATATTATGATCTATTATATTATAGTTATGTATTTTCAAAGTATAAGATCATGTTCTCATACCATTATCCTCATTTTTTTCTTAAGTGATCATTGAAATATTCCATGTTTACCTATACATAGAATATGAGCTCAATGTTTATTTTGTTTCATTTAACTAGCTTATGAATATTGTTTTTAAGTAAGATAAGTATAATAAGAGTAATATGTGGGAATTTATTTCTGGGTGATGTTGAATATCATTATTGATGTAAGTGAATTGTGTGTTTATTCTCCAAGTAAACCAAACATTTATGGTCCTTGAGCCAATATTTGTAAACTATATTGAATATTAATCAATTAGTATGAAATATCAATTTATGAAAATTATGGGTCACTATAGCTGGTTTCAAAAGTAGGATTTTACAATCTTTGGAGTTTGGGATTAAATAACATTGGTTAAATACCTTTGGAAAATTCGAGTTATAGGATAACAACCTAATTTTTTTTCTAAAGTAGAGATTATGCGGTTTTCATAATAATACACCCCTATATAGTTAGTATAAGTGGAAATGGTTTTCTTATAAATTAATAGTAGGGTAATAACCCACAAAAGAGTTTATCAAGTATATATTTACAATCATCTCGGTGAATGGTAAGTGTACCCTTATCACAGTCAGAGTATGACACTCTGAGAGGATATGAAAAGGTTGAGTAACATTTTATTATAAATCGATATGAATTATTTAAAATGAAAATAACAATGAATGAATCGGATTAAAACTATGGTTTCCTATATTTAAAATAATTTTTCATGATTTATATATATTATTACTGATTTTTCATGATTCTGTTGTTTCCAATTATTATTATTATTGTCCATTAAATGTTTTTTTTGGATTTAGTAAATCGATTGAACCAATTAAAATATTGTTAACGCTAACAGTGATATAAAATTTAATGACTATCCTCCCTATCATCCAAATTTTATGGGAGATGGAATGAAAAATCTTGTTTCTATTTTTATCTATATTTTTCAGGTTATGAATCATGTCGATATTACAAATGGGAAAAAATGAACAACATTATATTGATTCCGTTAGGAGGAGACATCCAAATTCTGTTAGTGGGTCCAATGATCCATTTTTTGTTGATTAATGGATATGTACCACTGAACACATATTTTTTGTTATCCATTGTTAGAAACAATAAAAAAATTATTTATTTTTTTATAATTTATATGGTGAAGATGATAAATGGTTGAAACTTATCATGTGAATGATGAAACCGAAAAAAATTATCTCAATATGTTTGGAGGAGTTTAGGAAGATATCATTCAATAATTACATTCCTTTTATTCTTAATATAAACATAGAGAATTAATTCCTTGAGATAATTTTGAATGATGATGAATCCATCAGTACATATAGGGGAAATTCTAAAAAAACAGTAAAGGTATGATTATAGTATTATCATCCAACCTAAATGTAATATTGATCGAATATTTACTGTCTTAAAACTATGTAACAAATAGTATTATCCCTAATGGATTTCAATAGCTATGAATAAATTTTTCGATTTTCTATCAAGGTTGAAAGAGATATTAAAGTTACCCATATATCTCATGGTTTTGATAAGAAATGAATGATATAAATTAAATACAATTTTAATAATTGATTCTATTGAGATAAGAAGATGGTATTTTCGTTTTGATTGAAGAGTGTAAGAAATTATATATAAAAGTTTCTTCTGTATTTTGTTAAATGTAGAAAAGAAGGTTATTGTGAAATCTAATGCTGAAGATATAAGAAAAATAATTTAGTAAATGATTGAAATAAGGCACCCCAAAATGAACCACCCAAACCCGAGTGGTTCAAATGCAAGGTGTATGGAAATTATTGTAACAGGTGATCAAATCCAAAGGTTTAGGATTTAAATAAACATCAATAACAACTTAAGTTGAGAGAAACATGGAAATTCCACATGATCAATTTATCTAATGTGGGGAATAATAATGAAGTGGTGAAATCCCAACATACCATCTAGTCTTGAATCATAAATATCTTATTTTATTTGGGATAGAACCACTCCTTTATATGTAATGAATTTGTAATGCTTTTAGAGTACCACCTCAATGATTTGATATTGAATTATTAGTGAAAACTCATAATGGTATGATTATCAAATCTCAATCCTATAGTTCTTTTCTGATAGAAGTTGGTGGGAATGTAATTCATCAAAATATGGTCATTCTCCCTCTAGTGGAATTTGATATTATTTTGGGATTGGAAAATAATTATTTACATAAATCCCACGTCAAAATCCAAGGAAGTTAATTAAGATTTGATATTCCAGACCAACCTAATATCATCTATCAATTATATAAAAACATTTAACATACTATAGAAATTAGATCCACTATATGGGTCTTTATTAATACTCAAAAAGGATTTTTTATTTGAGATGGTAAAAGAGACATTGAAAATCCATGGCGTACATATTTTATGGGTATTTTTTTGATGTGTTTCTAGATGAGTTTTCTAATCTTTCATCAAATCATGTATATGATTTATCAATATAACTCATACCTAATTATATACCTATTTCACAGAATATATATATAAGGTCCACAATTGAGTTGTAGGAATTAAAGAATAAACTCGCAAGGAATCTTGATAAGGGATTGATTTAGCCAAATGCATCAACTTGTGGTGAAAAAATTCATTTTATTAAGAATAAATATTGATTAATTTGATTCTATTTTGATTTTCAAAAATGTAAGAGGATCAAAAAATTGAATAAGTACCCTCTACCTCATATTAATGATTCATTCAATCAATTACAAGGAGATCAATATTTTCCCCTGATATATCTTTGATTTGAATGATATTAGTTGAGGGTGAAAAGTGAAGACACATCCATGAAAACCATTATTTAGAGCTATAGAGAATATGAATGTAATGTCCATGAATTACTGTATAATTTCTTTTAAATTTTATGGAATTATTTTGAGACCACACTCTTTAATGACCCATTATTATGAGGTTTGGTGAGCATGGAATGGAATTTAGAACCTTTTTAAAGATCACTTAAGTAAACATTTGAGTAAGTTTTCCAAACATTAAACTTGTTGCTCACATCAAAAATTTTAGGGAAATGTTTAACTAGGAATTTTAGGATTCTCCTATAAAGTTCTTAACATCGACTGGAAAGGGTGGGACAGAAATTCTAATTTTGGAAATTTTCAGAAAATAATAAAATAAACATAAATTTTATTGTATTTCTTTTCTCAAAATTGAATGGTGGATGATGGAGCTACGGTTCGGAGACATGATGCATTAAAGGAAACTCCTCAATGGATTTTTTTTCTGCAGTGTAACAGATATTTTGTTTCATAAATGAAAAAAGTAACTACGTAATGTCCTAGTCTAACAAAAACGATGCCACATGTTTTTTTAATGAGATAACACTTTGAGGAAATCAATAGATGGAATTTTCTTCTTGGGAACCTATAGTGAAATTCCTCTCCTATGACGAACATCTGCAGGATCTCTAACAATGTTGACTCTTTACGAAGAACATGGTTGGGAAGCGATGAACACCAATGAATCATGAATCCTATAGGGATGAGAGCTTAAAAAACAAAGGTATATTAAGGTAGGGGTTTATTTGTTATACATTTTCCATGTTCTTCATTCTAAACGAAAAATGCGGACCAACCCACAAACAGGTTGTTCGGCAGATCATCCATTCTTGCAGGAGGGTGATGTTTCTTGGGATTCAAATTCAGGAATGAATTATTGTTGGTAGGACATAATCCCCAAACATCCCCTCTATTTTAAAACAATTATGCAGAGGGCTCGGGCTAATACGAACAAAGCCTGATCCCCTCTTCTTGTTCATTATTCAAGACTGAGCATTTTTAAAGGGGCCCCAAGGATGATTCAAGGCCTTTGCAGGGAAGGTGATACCCATGGAGGCCATATGTGTAGTCGGTACGAACATGGTGGTCTGCAGAAGATCCCACTAGCATGCCGAGATTGCGTGAGGGGAAGATCCGTCGACTGGAGACTGAGATGCGACACCTCAGTCACGTCCGTCAGGTGGCCAGCAGCTTCGGGCCATAGATCATGGAGGCACATGGTCTTCGGCCGCATGTGGGACATCTAGATGGACAGGTTGGTAGGATGCATAGCAGATGCCACCGTCTCTTGACCGTAATGAAGGAATTCATCTCTCTGGATGACCCACGAGGTGAGGGGAGCTGGACACTGCCGCCGACTGCGTCCTTGCAAGGCAGAGAACTTTTTCACCTCTGGCAGACCAGGAAGTCTAGAGGATGAGGCCTAAGGCCCAATGGGCCCTCGAACTAACATACCCAAAATTTCGAGTTTCAGGATCCTAGGACGGGTAGGGTTGGTTCGGCCTGGACCCGGACCCAGCTGACCCATTTTTGGGAAAACAAAAATTACATGAAAATCTAGCATCCTATTTATGAGTTGTTTGCAGCTTTGAAACCCACATGACAAGAAGATATTTTAGAATACTCTATACACTATTTCATGGAAGTCGAAATTGGATGAATGGCTTGGGGAGTGGTTCTCCCAATATCAAGATTGATAGGTGCAGAAACCCTGCTATTGGGTGAGACCCAAAGACTACTGACAGGAGAACCTATGTGGATCAGATACAATGTCACAGTGGGAAGTGTCTTCTGTGTGACCCAGAAGGCCCACGGTGGAAAGTGGCTTCAACGTGACCCAACATACCTAGGGTAATCAACATGAGGAGTACCTTTCTATGGCCATAGGGGGAAGCGACTTCTATATGTCCTAGAATGCCCACGGTGGGAAGAGACTTTTGTGTGACCCAGCATACCCATTGTACTCATTATGGATGAGTACCACATCAGTCCTATGGTTAGTGGGAGGCATCTTCTATGTGATCTAGAAGACCCACTATACTCATTGAGGAGGAGTTTTCCAGCAGCCCAAGGTGTTCGATGATGTGACTAATGGTCTTAATTTCATCCTCTAGAATATAACCAGTGTGAGATGTATTGAATCATGATCATGCTTCTTGATCATGTTTCATGGTTCGATTTTGGATTTCTTTTTCGTCATTCCTTGTTATTTTGGGGTCCCTACTATGTATTTTGTTACTCACCCCTATACGGGCTTCTCCCACACATGTTGTGTCCAGTGCAGATGACTGCCACCTTGAAAGAGAACTTTGTGGCCCATGACCTGGTGGTGGCTAGTGAGACTGGGCAGGAGAGATGTACTTCTATGGATTCCATCTTTTACTATACACTTACCTATATGGTGGGGTTTCTAGTGGACAACTTTCCGCATTTTCCTTGTACATTACAATTTTTATTTTATCTTTTTTTTGGGTTTCCAACCCATTTGACATTCAGTTGTAGTTGTAGACAGTGGTTGTTTAGTGGCATGCATTTTTTCCATCTTTGGGGAATGGTTCTGTGTGCATTCATATAGGTGATTAGTAAAATTTCTCCCACTTACATGTTTATTCCTTCAACCCTAGTCACTAACCCCATTCCTTCGCGAGGTGGGATTGAAATATGTCATGGAACAGACCCCAGGGGACGGGTCATGACACAATTTACCAAAGGTTGTCGGTTCTACCTCAAGGACTGAGAGTCTATTATTTTGTTTTTGGGTAAACAATGTTAAATGTTTCAATTTTGACTTTCAGATTTAGGGATTCCCATGTTTTTGTGGTGGTCAACGAATACATACAGTAGGACTAGGAATTCTTCTTTTTAGATCTATAAATGAAAACAATGGTTTTCTAAGTGTCTCGTTATGATATTCTTCAATAAGAGTCATCTCACCAGGTTTAATTTTCAGACTGTGGAACAAATTGATCTATTTCAGGATGCCTCTATGAAGATAACCTACTAGGATTCTGATAATTAATCATGTGGAAAACCCTCATTGTGATGAGGTGTTGGTTTAAGGAATAGTGCCATAGATAACCCCATCAGGTGGTTCATCGGTGTTGCCACCACTAGTTGATAAGTAGTTTCTACCAGCATTACAAGTTGAGGACGCACACAGTCTATGTGCCTTGCACAATTTTCAAAGACAGAGAACTCCCAGGTTCGGGGGAGAGACATATCCTCAGGTCTCTGAGGACCGTCTAGAGAATGTGACCTGGGTAATCCAATTAATGAGGACACCACTTGACCAAACACCGATCCTAGTTGTGAGCCTTCTTCAGGGGTCAGCAGGGAGATGGTGGAGTATAACGATTCATACTCCTGACGGGGCGACCCTCACCTGGACAGACATCGAGTTGCATTTATGGGAGGAGTTTTCTCCACGACCTTGTGCACGGTGCACATACAAGAGCATTTTCACCTACAATAGAGAATCCTATTGATGGCTAACTCCTCTATGAGGTATACACACCACTCTATTTAATCCACAGACATGGTGTGAGACCCTTTCTTCAGGGCCCAAAACATTGAGATGGGACTCAAATGGAAAATAAGGGAATTTGTGATGTATCTCTACATCCCAAATCAGGATGGAGTGGTGTTGCGAGCCCTTATTGGGGAGAGCTTCCTACCTGAGTGGGACTGACAGATGGAGCCACCAGTAGACTTCAAACAATAGAGTATTCAGTGGTGAGTAGTAGGCAGTAAACACGGGGGCCCAAGTAGGCCAGGTCATTCTGTGGACGAACCAGGACTCCAGGTCGATAGTAAGGGGCTACCATAGTAGTGCGAGTCAGTAGGGAAGCAGTACATGCTTCATGGGTGGCGGGAAGGCACATGGCTTGTGACTTCCTGACCAACCACACAGTCGATCAACATACTATCAAGAGATCGCTGAGGAAGTGGAAGATGTTCAAACGAGGAGGTCTGCAAGGTGGCAGACATGGTAGGGGAGTAGGAAGAGTGGAAGGTAGGTGAGGACGGCTAGAGGTTCTACCACCACCACCACCTAGTGGTCCAGCACGGGCTCAGGGAGCCAGCATATAAGGATGAGGCTTGTTTCATGTGATGGAGGCCTACTAACACGTCGCTCCATAGATTAATAGTGGTATGATCAATGTCTTAACCACCTTAGCTACAGTTCTTATTGAAATAGGTTCCATTCAATCATACCTTTCAACAGGCCTCGTTTGAGGCTCGATGATTCTAGTGGAGCCATTGGATCGATCCTTATGTTTAGAAACTTATAAGGGTGGGGATTCGATAATTACACACTAGTGTTGGTAGTGTGAGATTACTGTATGAGGAAATAACTTTTGCTGGGATCTCCAAGAAATAGTGTCGAGGTTTTACGATGTCATCTTGGGTATGGACTGGTTTTGCATAGTCCATGATGAGATCAACTATTTTATGATCAAAGTGTGGTGTGTCCAAAAATATGGCACCAGGTTTTCTATCTCTAGTGAGAAGGGAACTTTTTCTGCACATAAATGACTTTCTCAGAGGAGGGTGCAACCAATCACTAACAATTTTGCTAACCTCACTCTCAGTGCAGTGGACGAGAGGAGTCCATGCCTTCCTGTAGTGGTGGATGAGTGTGAGGAAGTATTTTTTTGATGATGTTCCAGGACTACCTCCTTCCAAGGAGGTAGAATTTTTCATCGATCTATACATAGGGGTGAAACCGATATCCACACCAATATATCCTATGGATCTTGTAGAGATTCATGAATTGAGCATAAAACTAGAGGGCTTGTAGAAGAAATGCTTCATAAGACCCAGCATTTCACCATGGGTAACCCCAGGGTTGTTTGTCAATAAGGAAGACGAGATCATGAGGCTATTTATGGACATTCAGTGCCTTAATCAGTTGACCGTGAAGTGAAAATATCCACTACTAATGATTAATTAACTCTTTGATCAGCTGAAGGGAGCGAGGTGGATCTTGAAGATCGACCTCAGATCAGACTATCATCAGCTTTGGGTATTGTATGAGGACATTCCAAAGAAAACATTTAGATGACGGTATGGCCACTACGAGTTATTGGTGATGCCCTTTGGCATGACCAATTCCCCAGCAGTGTTCATGGGACTCATGGACATGACATTCTAGCCTTACCTCTATTTTTTCGTGGTGGTATTCATTGAGGAAATCTTGGTGTACATGATGTCGTAGGAGGATCACACTACACACCTACAGATGGTCTTATATACACTCAATGAGACCTAGCTTTATAATAATATCTTGATCTTCCAGTTCTGGATTCGGGAGGTCCACTTTCTTGGACAGGTCATCTCAGCGACTGGAGTTGTAGTGAATTTGGAAAAGATAGTGTATGTGATTTCTTGGGAGCCGCCTAATACCATGATTGATGTACAATGATTCTTGGGGTTGGATGGATACTACCAGAGGTTCATACTCAAATTTTCTAGAGTATCATCACTTTTATTATCCTTGAAATGGAAGAGACAACACTTTGTGTTGATGAAGAAGTGAAAGAAGAGTTTCTAGGAGCTGAGGTAGAGAATGATGAGTGACCCCATCTTGAGACTTCCAGAATAGGGCATTGGGTTTGTAGTTTTCGGTGAAGCATTAGGGACCAGACTATGTTGTGTCCTAATGTAGGAGAAAGCCTTGATTGCCTAATGCTCACGACAGTTGAGGAAGCTTGGTAAGAATTATGTGACCCATGGCCTGGAGTTATAAGAAGTGGTATTATCCTTAAATATGTGGCGACACTAATTGATGGGTGAACGATGTACTATCTACTCTGAAAACAAGATTATTATGTATATCTTCTCACATAAGGAAATGAACTTGAGACAGAGGTGGTGGATGGAGTTCCTCTAAGTCTATAAATTCGAGATATTTTATTCTATGGGGGAGGGAAATGTGGTGGAAAAAACGCTCAGTAGGAGGTCTGGTATACAGTAACTAAGCGAGGAGATGAAGCAGCTACCTGTGATGAAGATATTGTTCGTGGATAATGATGGATAAGACTACCTTCAGTCAATGACTGTCACTCCCCTACTGTTATAATGAGTTAGTGAGGCACAACTTTTGGATGTTGACTACGGGGCCGAACTTTTTTTGTTATCCTTAAGACAGACTTCTGAAGGATTTAAGATAGGTGGGGATCATGTCATCCTTTTTATAGAACACACTGTAGAACCAGTTATGTTGCAAGAGGAGGTGATTAGGGAGTTCTATACATCCCCTTTAGTGTTACATCCTGGTGTGGTGAATATGTATTTGGACCTCCGACATCAGTGCTGGTGGCTAGGGATAAAGAAAGTAGTGGCGGAGATCATATCACGATGCCTCACTTGTCAGTAAGTGAAGGTCAAGCATCAGGTCCAAGCTGGCATGACACAACCACTAGAGGTAGAACAATGGATGTGGGAAGGTATTTACATGTACTTCAGGATGGGGTTACCACCCACGTTTAAGGGACACGATTATATCTAGGTTATCCTTGACCGAATCACCAATTCACCTAAATTACTACCCATCTGGGAGTAGGGAACGGTAGAGGGATTAGGGTGCCTCTTTGTCCAAAAGATAGTGCAGATTCATGGGGTTCCTTGGTTGATCATCTTTGAACTTGATTCACACTTTATATCCTAGTTGTGGAAGGGGTTGTAGGAGGCGTTCAGGACTCAAATGTGATTGATTGCATATTTTCACCCACAGACAAATGGTTAGATAGACTGGACCGTACATACTTTGGAGGAAATAATGGATGCATGTGTCATGACTTTGGTCACTCTTGTGGGTACCACCTACCATTGGTTAAGTTTTAATAAAATAACATTTATCACTCTACCATTGGCATGTCACCGTTTGATGCCTTGTATGGTTGGCCTTTTAGATCACCTAAATGAAGGAAAAACCCTTGGGAATCTGCCCTCATGGGTCTAGAGTTAGTATGGGATACCACTATGTAGGTGTAGATCATCTACGAGCGGATGGGTACTACACATAGTAGGAAAAAATCATATTCTGATAAGATATAAAGACCCCGGGAGTTCGAGGAGCAAGGCCATGTTTTCTTTCAGGTCTCACCTCGACGTGGGTTGTGGAGATTTTGATGGGGCTAAAAGCTATCTCAAAGTTTCATCCGACCTCTCCAGATTCTGAGCAGAGTTGGAGAGGTGGCCTACCACCTAGCTATTACCCCAACAGAAGCACCAGGTGCATTATGTTTTCCACATGTCACAGCTGATAAGGAATGTGTGTGATCGATCACACGTTAATGACTGGGGTGAGATGGACATTTTTGATGTGGCAATGTTTGCGGAGTTCGCAGTGGAGATAGAGGATCTATAAGAGCAGGTCCTTTGTGGATGGCCAATTCCTCTAGTCCACATTCAGTGGCAACACAGAAACATCCAGGGGATCACATGGGAGCAGGAGGCTCAAATTTGTGCTCAGTACCCCCATTTTTCTAATTACCCATTGTTTTGGCTATTAGGGATGTAAATCCCTATTCTGAAGAGAATGAAATATAACATAATTTCCATATATATATATATATATTATAAAATTTTATGGAATTATTTCGAGAACACACACATCGATGATACATGATTCCAAGGCTCAGTGAGCCCGGAATATGATTTTTAACCTTTTTAAAGATCACTTAAGTAAACATGTGAGTGATCTTTCTTATCTTTTAAAACATTCCCTGGATAAAAAATTTGAGGGAACCGCTGAACTAAAAACTACATAAATCTATTAAAAATGAATTAACCTTGACCGACAAGGTTCAGAGGGAAATGTTAATTTTTATGCTTTTCCAAAATTTATATAATAAGTTAAATGTTATTTTATTTATTTTATCACCATTGATTAGAGGATGATGATGCTACAGTGTGGTGACAAGGAAAATTAAAGTAATTTCCTTAATGGATCATTTTTTTGTGGCGTAATGATGAAACTTCACAGCGTAATAGAAACAACGCAACAAGTTTCCTTTTTTTGAGATAACACGTTTGGGAAATCAATTTAAAGAATTTTTCACCAACGAATATAGGGGTAAATTCCTCTCCTTAAAAGAATTATGGAAGGATCACTAGCAACATTGACACTTTATGAAGAATGGGACTGGGAAGTGATGAACACCAACGGAGCTCGAATCCCCGAGGGTGGGTCACTTCAATGACGAACATCGATCATGGTAGGGGTTTATTTGTTTTATGTTTTCCCTATTATTCATTTTAAATTAAGAATGTAGATCATCCCACAAATAGGTTGATCTATGGATCATCCATTCTTATGGGAGGGTGATGTTTCATGGGATTTATATTCAAGAATGAATTATTTTTGGTAGAACACCATTCAAAAAACTCCCTCCTATTTTGAAACTCTAAAGCTTAGGGAACATGCCGATACGAACAAAGCATGAGCTCCTCCACTTGTTTGTGCTTTGTGACCGAGCATCTTGAAAGGGGAAACAAGGAAGATTCAAGGAATTCACTGTTAAGGTGATCCCCCATGGAGGCCGAAGGAGCATTCAGTGAAAAGAAAGGACCACCGCTGTGAATTTGGTGGTCCACAGAGGAGCCCGCTGGCTCACCAATGGTAGCCCGTGACAGCGCACCACGACAACTCACCAGGAAGAGCCGCCAGCTGGGTTGGTAGTTAGAGGTAGAGACACAAAACCTCAGTCATGCTAGTGGAGTGGCCCATAACCATATGTTGCGGATCTCAGAGGTAATCAGGTCTCGACTGCGTGCATGACATCTGACCGACCGGGTTGGCCTACCACATAGCAGTAACCGCAACATCATAACATTGGTGGAAGAAGTCGGTCCCACCAATGAACCATAGTGTGAGGGGATCCAGATGCAGCCTCCTGACACACCCCGACCAGGTGGAGAACCGGTCCTCCTTTAGGGGACACGATTGTGTACTGGTCCTGAAACGCCCTAGTGGGCTGGACCTAGGCCCAACGGATAAAACCTAAGACGAGATGGGTCCGGGTCAAGTCACCAGACAAGGATTGGGTCAGTGGACCCCAGGATGAGTTAGGTTGGGTTGCGTAGGTCCAACCGGGTCATCTTGGACCTATACCCAACCTTTCCCTTTAAAAAAACGTCAATAATTTTCAAACTTAGTGTTCGATTGATGATTCCTTTTCCATATTAGAACCCTCAAGATGAGGTAGATATTTTTTCATTTTCTATGAAGGATTTAATGGAATTTTAAATTTGAATAATGTCTTTGGGATTGGTTGTGCCAATATCAAGTGTGGTATGTGTGAAAACCCAACATTTGGTTGAGACTTAAATATTGATGACAACTTGCCCTATTTGGATCAGATAATATGGCCCAATGAGAAGTATTTTTTTTTGAATCAGTAGGCCCATAGTGGGGAGTGGATTTTGTGTGACCAAACATACCCACATTACTCAACAGGAGGAGTACCTCAGTATGGCCATAAGTGGGAAGTAGCTTCTGGGAGACCCTACATGCCCACAGTGGAGAGTGGATTTTTTGTGACCCGACATACCCACATTAAAAATCAAGGATGAGTACCACATTAGTATTATTGTTAGTGGGAAGGGGATTCAATGTCACCTGATTGGCCCATTGTACTCATTTAGTGGGAGTCCTCCAGAAACCCAATACATTCAATGATGTGAGTAACGATCTTACTTTATTCCTCTATAATATAACTTGGGTGAGCTATCTTGCTCCGTGATCATGCTTCAAGATCAACCTTCATGGTTTGTCTATGGATTGTTTTTTGGACTTTCCTTGTTAATTTGGGGTCCTTACTGAGTATTTTGTTACTCACCCCTGCACAGGCTTCACCCTCACATGTTGCGTCTGGTGAAAATGACCTCTACCGTGATGGAGGACTTAGTGGCCCTGGACCCAGTGGTGCCCAGTAAGACCAGGTAGGTGGTACATACTTCTACAACATCTAGCAACAACTCTACACTTACCCATTAGGTGGGGTTTCCAGTGGATGGATTTCAACATTTTCCTTGTACTTTACTATTTCTAGTTTATCTTTTGTTGGGTTTGTATTCTAGCCCATTTGACATTCATTTGTACGTTTACTCAGTGGTTTTTCAGTGGAATACTTGTTTACTTTTCCAACTGTGGGGTGTGGTTGTGTGTGTGTACATACATGTACTCAGGAAAATGCATCCCACTTGTAGTTTTATGCCTTCAGTTTTAGTTTCCAACCCCTGGTCTTCGAGAGGTGGGCTTGAGGTATGTCATCGCAGGGCCCCGGGGGATGGGTCATGATAGTGAATCTATAATGATTCCATGTGGTTTTATTAGTTCCTCCGATCATCATGGATTTTAATAATATAGTCTTTAAATTTTACCATTATCTTTTTTGGTAGAATTTATAGATGATATTCTTATATATTCAATGATAAAATAGGAGCATGAATATCACTTGAGTGTTATACTGAAGTCCTTAAGGGATGAGAGGGAATATGAAAATTTACTAATTGTGATTTTTCTCTATATAATGTTTAATTTTTTATCAAATAATCTAATGCATGGTTATATTAGTGGATCTATAAAAATCTTCATATCTTTAAAAATGTCCTAAATCAGACACTTTAACAGATATCTATAGGTATTTCTAGTTTGGTTGTGTTTTATTACTGCTTTGTGGAGAATTTTTCATGGATTTTTAATCCAAAAACTAATTTTAATATGAAGGGACCCATGGTACCTTTGATAGATGAATATGAAGAATATTTTAAGAAACTGAATAGAAGCTTAGTTTTCACACATGTTTTTACACTACTATACAATAGAGAATGGATTATTGTATTTATTGATGCATTGAAAAGGGGATGATATGTGAACACATTTAAAATGATATAGTGATGAATTATTCAGCATGAAAATTGAATGTTATTAAGTATAAAATCCCAATTCATAATTTGGAGTTACCTATGGAAATTTTTCACTAATAAAATTGAGACAATATATTGATGGAGAAAGGAATAAAATGTATACCTATCATGAAAAGATTAATGTATATATCCAATCATAAAGAGATGAATATGTTTTAGATAATATGGATGGATTTGATTAATGATTATGAATTCATAATATATTTAAATCCATATGATGATATATGGAGGATGATGATTTAAGTCAAAAGGATCTTTCATGTTTAACTAGGTCAAGGATCACAAAATTTATATTACTTCTATATTTAAAAATTATTGATCCGAAAATTATTATAGAAGGGGAGAAATATTATCTTTTTGAATTGAGTGATGATACATCTATCCATGTGAAGATTAAAAAGACATAATGAATGAGTAGAGTTTATAAAGAATGTAATAAGTGTTCTTTAGATAAGCCTTGATTATAATTTAAATATAGGTTCAAGAACCAATTATGTTTCCCATCTATACTAGGTTTGAATAAGTAGATATTGGATGAATCTCACTATTCATAATTCTCTATGCGTCCTATAATTATGATGTTATATAGAGATATGAAAGCTTATATTTTGTTAGAAAACATGGAGAGAGATATTTTAATGTATTTATCTCAGTCTTGATTATGTATACAAGTTTAGGTTATGACGTAGATATCCGAGTTGACAATACATCCATCACCCATATAAAAATGGAAATGGGAAAAATCAATATGGATTTTTCCATAATTCTTCCCAAAACATCAAATGTACCTAATGTTATTTAGGTTAAAGTTGATATACTTATAAATTCATAACACTATATTACTATATAAGAAAAATTATATAGTGATCATATTATTAGAACATACATTAATGAAGTTATAAAGTTTCATGGTGTAATAAATTCAATTGTACCTGATTAGGATCTATGGTTTAACTCGAAGGTCTAGAAAATCCTTCATCAATATCAGGATTAAGAGGTTTTTTACTACTTTTTATCACCCATAGATAGATGGCCAATATTAGAGAAAAATTCACACCCAATAGGATATATTGAGATATTTTTATATGGATTTCAAATTTGGTTTGTATCAACACCTTCCGCTATTTTAATATTCTTTCAACAATAAAATTCATAAAACAATTCATATAAGACTTAATGAGTCCCACTATGGAAATAATTATAGAAATACAATGGTCTGGGATGATTTTGGGAAAATAAATCCATTGATACATGAGTAATATGAGGAAATGGAAGGGATGTTTAGACCTATTTAGTATCACATTAAGGAAGCTATATATTGACATAAAGGTTTTCAAAACAATAGTCGGTGAAATCTAGAATTTTATGTTCTTGAGATGGAAATCATATGAATTTATTTATGGATTACTTTCCTGAGATTTTGATAGAATGGAAAGATCAAGCCTAGGTATATTGTATCCTTTAATATTATTGATTGGGTATTGATGGTATCTCATCACATGGAATTTCCACAAGACTTATATACAGTTCATGATTTGTTCTATATATCTCTCATGAGAAGTTACATACCTATTAATTCACATTTAATTATCTTATAAGATGCACCACTAGATTCAGATCATTCCTATAAAGATAAACTAGTGTAAATAATGGATCACATAGATAAATTTGTATGTAATAACACTAACCACATATTTCATATTCTTTGTAAGAATCATAAATTTAAGGAATCTATATGGGAACCCATGGATGTAATGAAATTGAGATATCCTCATTTTAATACCTTAGTGTGATGAAATTTTAAGGGTGAAAATAATTTCAAGGGGGTCAGAATATAGCACCCCAAGATTTTATGATTTATTTATCTTCAAGTAAATTTAAATTATTTGGTAGCTTGTGATATACACTAACCCATGTCTAAATTATCCATAATATACTATACCATTATAACATAACAATTGAACTTTTAATATGAATAGGTAAAACATAACTTTTTAAATTATTTATAAAGCTTTTATATAAGTAAAATATATTTATTAAAAATTACATAATTTTTATTAACTAATTATTATTCTTCAAGAATAAATTTTTCCTAAAAAATGGTTTCTATTTTTTTCTATAAAAAATATTAATTTTTTTCAATTTTTATAATTTTATTTTTTATATTGAAATTAAATTTTCAGATCAAATTATAAAATTTATCGTAAATTGAAATATTGAGAATTTTTTGAAAAGTTATATATTTTAACGAATTGTGAGAAATATTTCATTTTATTGGAAACTATATTTTTTGTTTCATGAATTTTAAAAGTTTAATTTGGTTTCAAAATGATTTAAAAGTAAAATTAGTTCATTTATATAATTTGTGATACAATTACGTTCATTAAAATCAATTTTATTTTAGATTTGGTATATATATTTTTAATTCCTTATAAAACATTTTTCTAGAAACCTAATTATATTCTAGTTTTGTGGGATTAATTTTATATAAATATTGTCATAATATATGAATTCAATTTGATAAATTTGGTTCAAATAAAATGGGTTTGTTTGGGGGTGGGGGTGGGGTTAAAGAAAGATATATGGTTTTCTCTTCAAATTTAACTTGTCTAAATACTATTGGATGGCTGTATTACAATTGAATAATTTCCCACATTTTAATATCTGTCCATTTGGAATAATATTCCATGAGTATGAAATTATTATATTTTTATCATTTATGAAATTATACACGTGTTCTCTTTGACACATAAAATGAAACCCCAAATTTCTATACGTTGCACAAAATTAACACATATTACATGATGAAACCCTAAAATTTTATGTTATGAAATTTCCTATACATGTATTATTGGTGTTTCTATTTCTAAAATTTCATTACAATCATCATTAAAGAGGGATCTAAAGGAGTCCTATATAAGAAGAGGTAATCATCATACATGACCTTTTCAATTTCGTTATTCTTATACCTCCTATATATTTGTGGTATTCATCATGAAGTAAAAACATATGTATCCTAAATATAAAAATAATATTATTGTTTTTATCATCCTTTATTCACACTATTTTCCACCAAATTGGAATTGAAAGTGTTGTTCATGCGTATGTGTGGACTACTTTCACCAGATAACATTCCTAATTCATTTTCAATCACCATATTTTATGGATAGTTATTGGGATTGAATTAATATTTATATATTATATTTTTGAAATATTTATTCATATATAATTACAATATAATATCTACATTCTTACCTTTTCATCTGTTTTTAATTGATAACATTGATCGTGTGTATGGGTAGTCTACCATCTCCAGGAAGTGATATTATTCATTTTTTATTTTTAATTTTTATGGATGGTAATATGGATATTATATATATATATATATATATATATCAAAATATATGTTATATTGGATATAATTATTTTTCAATAAATATTAAATAATACCTATCTTTTTTCCACCAAGTCCTTTGAAAATTAAATAAGTATTAATGCATAAATATAGATTATAGTATTTTGGAATGATGTGGATAAATTTTATGTCACTACCTTTTGTGGATAAGTACATATATAATGAATATATATATTATATTTGAATCATGGATATCATTATAAATATTTTGAAACCGTGATGAATGTTTATGGATTATAACTACCGAATTGAAAATATCCTAAAAAAATAAACAATTGACAACAAAAAATGTCATTTTATTTCATAATTATTAATAAATGGGCGTTATAAATATTCTAAGTGGATAAAATATTATAATTTAGGTAATTAAATTATTATTATAAATAATTATAAGCGATTTGAATTTATTTTATATGTGGTTAGAGAACTTTTTAATTAAGTCAAAATTGAGGTAAGGGTTTTATGATTCATTCTCATTATTTACATAGATTGTTTGTGATTATGTTTTTGTTGATGGAATTTCATGATATGACTCTAAAAGATAAAAATATTTTTTATCATATTGTTATTCATTATTTTTCATGTTATAATACCATTTTCCACTCTTTGATACTTAGAAATTTTTTTTATTAAAATTAATCATTTCTTTATCTATATCTAGGAATCATTTTCTTCCATATTAGTTTTTATGTTAAAAAATTGTCAATAGTATTTTAAATTTTACCCAAAAAAAATTTAAATTAATTTTTACAAAATTTTGAATTCCTAATTTTTTTTAAATGAATATTCTTTTCATTTTTATCTATGAGGTACTTTTGAATTTTAATAAAAAAATATCAAAGGAATTTTTTTTAGTGTAGATGATATAAATAATATATTTCACCTTTATGAAAAGTCAATGATTTCAATATTCTGTAAAAAGTTTCTATGGATAATTTCTAATAATTTTTTACTATTGTATTATAGAAATTTATAAATTTTAAAGAAGTGATTTTGAAATTAATAGTAGATGTTTCCGAATAAATATTCCATGTGATATTTTAAGGGAATATTAATTTATGTTGAAATCCTTGGATTTTACTTTGGATTTGATGGGGATATATGTAACGGTATTTCACAACCAATTTCTTCATTAATGGTACTTATATTTCCTATAATTTTATCCTAATATCCCCCATAAGTCCCCCTATTCCCCAACAAATTTTGGTGGCTTTTGAAGATGATTTTAGGGGAGAATTGAGGGTACACGGTTTAGGTGCCCGGTTTAGCAAACCGTGAACACAAATTGTACACCAATGTCCAGTTCATAAAAAAATGTTAAATGAAATATTTGGTCTCATGAGATTTATCCAAACTTGGCCATTTATTCCCCAATTCTACCTTTACATCATTTTCAGCCGCCCAAGTACCTAAATAATCCCTTGGATCTTCATTTTGACGGGGGATTTGGTTGAGGAACTTCAAACAATCTCAATTAAGTGTTTCTATCTTTTAGTTCCTCCCTTTTTTTGAAGTGTAATTAAATTTATTTTATGTCCCAAAAGACCATAGTTTAGTGTTTTGAACCTAGGGTTTATCCTTTGGTTTTCATGGTCCAATCTTCTATTTTTAGGATTGATCTACCTTCCTTTAGGTGCGGCAGTTGTGCGTTACAATTCTCACATAAAGGATTCAATGTTTTATCAAATTTGGTAGGTGATTCAATTGTGTATGAAATTTTTGTTACTTTGATTTTTATTTTTATGTTATTTTAATTTTTATTTCTTTTGAATGTAGCTGAGAAAATTTCTTTTATTGGTATTTATAAACAAAATGAATTATATGTGCCATTTTTATGTAAAATTGTGGGTTTTCATAGAAACCTTATATTGGATCATTTGGGGATACCCTATAACTACATATTTGATTTTATTGGGAAGTATTATTGCTGAAAATATTTTTTTGACTGTTTGTCTCTTTTGGTTGATGCTGTGAAGAACTGTTTTAATGGTTTTTGTGAGGTATATGAACTTTAAGGGCCAAGTTTTGGGTGAAAACGAAGTTTTTATAAGGATATAAATTCATAAATCATATGGGTATGCCCTAAAATTGATTTTTTGATTTAATTGTATGTTTTTGGACTTCCATTTTTCTTTTTTTAACATAACGTGTGCACATGTTGTTAAAAGTGGGGGTTTCAAGGATTTTTTTTTTGCAAAATAATGTGAGATTTTGAGAAGTAGTTTTATGAAATTCAAAATGTTTTGTTCTGTGTTTTAAGTGGTGTAAAGTGTGTATAGCTTCTGTACTATTTGTATTTGACCAGTAATGGTGTTTTTATGTCAAAATTTATGTATGTAGAATTCTGAAATTGTTTGAGCACAAAGGGGGAAGCCTGGGTACCTAGGTGGGTGGATATGCACTAGTATGACTAGTGATCCAAATGGGGTTCTTCCCTATTTCACTTAAAAAATTTTATAGAAAAACTCTAACTAAACTATATTGATGATTATTATGGACCACTAGTTTTTTATTCTCCCTACTTGTGGCTCATGCATGAGAACAAATTTTTTCAAAGGATACTTTAGAACGAGGTATGAAGTTCATATGTCCGAATACTCTCTAGTACCTTGGGGTGTTCCCAGTTTTGGTGATCATTGGATTTGTTTTAATTAGCCATGTAATAGGGTGTTCTTGTCTATACATTATATTATCGATCATGTCTTATTAAAATGTGTTATCATTCTAAAATTTTTAGTTTGAAAATTGTTTTCAATTGAAAGTTCAATTTCTTGGAATTTGACACTGCTTTTCTTTACATATTAAAAAAACTTTCTTTTTTCACCTTGTATTGTATACTCTTTATAATATATGGGTTGTTTAAAATTGGGCATAGAATCAAACCCAACTTTAAACCCTTCGGTGTAATTATACCTGGTTATGTTTGACTTAGGTAAAGGAAAATCCATGGGTGGAGGCAGTTCGTGTGGATAGTCCCTTCATGTGGTGCGGTGTTGTAGAGACGCCTCAAAGGTGATGAACCCCTATCATTTGGGGTCTTTGTGGATGAATTGGTGATATATTTATTTATATTTGTACCACATGTACATTATTTAAAACCATGTATTTAGATTTGTTTTCTCTTAAGGTTAGTTTGGCAGGAAAATTTTAGATTCTTATTATTGATTATTTTAATGTTTTATTCTTTCATACTTAGGTAAATCGTTCCCAAACATAATTTATTGATACCCAGGAACTTGTTCCAACCCATGGAAATTTTAAATTCCCTTCGGTACTTTTCTTGGGCTTGATTTGGTGAAGGTATTAGTGGCGACTAGATTCATTTCATGATAAAATGGTATCAAATGAGGCCAATGTAATTTGGGTTATATTACTATTTTGGGATGAGTCTGGATAGATAGAAGGTAGCACTGCCAGCTCTCTAGGATTTGTTCGTGAGTAGGGTGCCTAGCCCGCACCTCTCGTGGAAGAACATTAGTCACCAAGGGACGTTGGAATTTTCTAATTGACTTCAGTTCTTGGTGAGATGTGTAGGATGCAGACCACACGTGGACATCAGGTGGGGGTGGAGCAGTTCTTTCTTTTTTTAATGTAATTTGTTTAGATTATTTGTATTTGATGTATTTTATTTTTATTTCATTCATAATTTTCATATTGAAAATATTTTTGTGACTATTGCCTTTTGTAGCAACATGCCTCCCCAGAAAGCTCCCATGCCCCCAAGGGAGGAAGCTGAAGAGAGTTCTCCAACACCAATTGATCAGAGGCTAGTAAAGTCCATGGTCAGGGCTGTCTAGGCTCTAATAAAGGGACCGACTCTTATTCTAGTTCTAGTTAGAGAGGATGATACAGTTCCTTGAAAGGATAAGGCCCAAGAGTCCCTGAAAAATAAGCCTACCATGTTTCGAGGCAGTATAGAACCCCAGGAAGAAGAGGAATGGATATAAAATATCAAGTGCATGCTCGAGTTCCTAGAAAAACTCAACCAGATCCGGGTGAAATGTGACTACTTTTTGTTCGAGGGTCCCAGCCACATGTGGTGGGAATGGGTACTTCAGACTGGGAAGAATGAGCAGATGCGCTGAGGAGATTTCAATGCCACCATGTATAAATAGTACTGCCCTAAGGTTGTTGAATATGCCAGGTTCTGAGAGTTCATGGATCTTGTTCAGGAGAATATTTCTATCATGGAGTATGCCAACAGTTTCACTAAACTAGTTCGATGATCCCCTGAAATCATTTTGAATGAACAAAAAAAGGACCAGAGGTTTGAGGAAGGATTGGGACTAGAGATATACTACCATGTTTTCCTATTCAAGGTGAGGACCTATGCTAAGGTTGTTGACTAGGAGTGTATGTTGGAGGTTGATCATAAAGGCTCGGCTGTTTTATTTGGTTCAATATTAGTAGTGGGTAGTGGACGCTCCTCATAAATGAAATAGAAGTATGAGGAATAGGTAAATAACTGAGGTGGTAGTTGAGGACACTCTTCCAGGTAGTTTTTGTCTATAGTATATGATGTGATAATGGTTGTGTGCCCCTAGTGTGAAATACCGAAGAATATCCTAACAACACTCCCACTTCTTCCTGAGAATTATTAACAATGTGGAGGTATGGAGTCTTTTCATCTATTTTTCAAGGTGGCACATCCACTTCCGAATGGGGAAGTGTTAATGGATTCAAGAGGAGTTTCAGCATAGTCCAAGCCGTCGAGGACTGGGGGATCTCAATTTGGTGGCCATGGTGGTAGGGATGGGTCATCTTATGGGCAAATCCAGTTTAGGGCATAGTGAAAAACTAAAAGTCATACTCCGAAAAGGACCAGACATCTCCATGTAGTGGATCCGACACAAGCTGTATCAGAGGTGGGACCGTAAACAGTTCGAGGTACCATTTTGATCGAGTATTCTATAGTTGATACCCTTTTTGATACTGGTGCCTCTCTTTCATTAATTTCTTTCTCTTTTGTGGAAACCCTGAATTTTCCAACTGAGTTGTTTCCTTTGGTGATGGAGTTGGTTACGTCACTGGGAATGATGAAAGAACGAGGTCTTAGGTGCCCATCCTGTGCGCTCTCCGTGTCAAGGATTGATATGGAGTGGGACCATTGGGTCTTAGATATGGATCTTTATGACATGATATCTGGCATGGATAGGCTGGTACACATCCAGGAATACATTGATCACTATAGGTGGAGAATTTGTTTCAAGGAACCTGATAGGAGTCGTCAGGTTTTTCATGGGGAAGGGGATCCTCGGTTGGGTAGCGCAAGACCTCCACTCCTAGATTTGGGAAGTCTTATCATCTCTTTATCTTCACCCACACAAGAGGAAGATTGTCTATCCCATGACAATGCACTAACTCATGTGGTGAATGAGTTTTCAGAGGTATTCCTAGATGATTTTTCAGGGTTTCCCCTGGAGCGGGATGTGGAGTTTGCAATTGATCTGGTTCTGGGAACACTACTAATATCTCTTCCCTCATATTGCATGGCCCCCACTGAGCTAAATGAATTAATGATACAACTAGAAGACTTATAATCCAAATGATTCATTCTCCCAAGAGTCTCTCCTCAGGCCACTACTATGCTCTTTGCGAAAAAGGTTGATGGATACCTCTTGTTTTGTGTTGATTACCAGAAGCTAAATATGGTGATAATTATGAACAAATACCATACTCCAAGAATAGATGATTTTTTTTATTAGTTGAGGGGGTAATAGTTGTTCTCAAAGATATAGTTGAGCTCAGGATACCATCAACTCTAGGTGAATGTGGAAAATATCACGACGACATCCTTCCGACATAGGTATGTCTAACTTTTGTATTTGATCATGCCCTTCAGATTGACCAATGATCCAATGGTCTTTATAGAACTCATGAATAGGGTGTTCCAATATTATATCTATTACTTCAATATGGTATTATTGTTAAACATTATCGTATACTCTGGCTCTAAGGAGGAACATTTACATAACTTTAGGATCTTCATGGGCAATTTGTGGGATCACCGCCTCAATGAAATGTTATCAAAGTGCACTTTCTAGTTTAGGGAGATTAAATTTCTAGGGCATGTGATCTCGGAGCATGGGGTTTTAGTGGAACCCGATAAGATCAATACAGTCATGTCATGGGATTAACTGGAGAATGTTTTGGATATCAAGAGTTTCATTGGCCTGGCTGGTTATTACATGCATTTTTTTGGGTTTTCTCTCATCTTGCTTCACTGATGAACACACTCACTTGAAAAGGGTGATGTTTGTATGCTCTACAGAATGTCAGGAATCATTTGAGGAGTTGAAGAGGTAGTTTAATACCACCCCATTTCATATTTTTCCAGAAACTGGAAAGGGGTATGTGGTGTATTGCGACGCTTTAGATATGGTTATTGGGTGCGTGATTATTCTGGATGATCATGTGGGGGTGTATGGATCTCACCAACTATGAGCACATGAAAAAAATTACCCGACCCACAATTTGTAGATGAAGTGTCGATGCATGATTTGATGACTTGGTGTCAATATATCTTTGGGGATAATTTTTTTGTCTACTCTTTTCACAAAAGCATGGCCTATATTTTCTCATATAAGGACCTCAATATGAGGCAGCATCACAAGATCGAGCAATTGTAGGGGTTTTACCTTGACACTGTCTATACCCTTGGCAAGGATAATTAAGTGGTTGGTTCCTTGAGAAGAAGAGTTCCAGTTAAGGCTTTGAGGAAGTATAGTGATTAGTGGAATTTGATGGGACTCTTTTCTCAGATGCATGTAGAAATGAAGGGGAAAATGGGTGTGTGTTTTTAGTGAGTGTTCAGTTGACTCCTCTCTTGGATTTGATTTAGCGGGAACTGCTTAGTGAAGAGATTTTTCAGTAGTGAAATCAGATTATTCATGCGGGTCGGGAGACTTCTTCTGATTGGTTGTTGTCCCACAAGGGCATCATGTGCTTCAAGGGATGTTCAGTAGTTCCATTATCTCTATGGAAGATGGTGATGTATGATAGCAACCATTCTTAGTGAGCTATCCATTCGGGTGAAACCAAGATGTATTATGATGTGTCTCGGTATTTCTAGTGGCTAGGTATGCGATGGGACATAGCAGTATTTGCGTCGAGACCCTACACATGCCAGCAAGTGAAAGCAGTGCATCAGAGGACCTCCGGTTTGCTCCAGGAATTTCCAATTCCTACATTGAAGTGGGAAGAGGTTTCCATGGATGTCATTTTTGTCATTACTCATAATCCTTGGGGTAATAATTCCATTTGGGTGGTGATTGATCATCTGACCAAATCAAACCACTTCATTCCAATCAAAGATACTGCTTAAGTGGATGAGTTGGGCCATTTGTATCTTCAGAAGGTGGTAAGGATCCATGGTGTGCCATCAGTAGTTGTCTCAAATAGAGACCCCTTCTTCACTTATTAGTTTTGGGATGGCGTACAGAAGTGATTGGGCTCTTAGATCAAAATGAGGACAACATACCACCCTCAAAAGGATAGTTAGACAGAGCGAGGGAATCCTATTTTGGAGAATATGCTCCGTGCATGTGTTCTGGACATTGTAGGTTCTTGGGATAGCCATTTGGGATTGGTTGAGTTTTCTTATAATAAAAGTTACAAATCATTTACTCAAATGGATTCTTTTGAGGTGATATATGTTCAGCCTTTTCGGTCCCTCCTATATTGGGTTTAGATAGGTAAGACCTCATTATTGGGGCAGAGTCTTGTGCATGTGATGTCTGAGATGGTCATGTCGATCAGGAAACATTTATTTAAATCATAGAGTCACCATAAATCATATGCTGACCAAATACACCAAGACATGGATATTTATGTGGGTGAAATGGTATTCCTGAAAGTGGCCCCTCATCCCGGCCATCTTTGATTTGGAAAGCTAGGGAAGCAGACATTGCGGTATGTCAGACCTTTGGAGATCACATAGTGTATTGGAAAGGTGGCATACATGTTGGCATTAACTTCTTAGTTTACATCCATCCATAATTTATTCCATGTCTCCCAATTGAATAAATGTAACCTGAATCCATCCCATGTGCTGTGTTGGGAAGAACTGGGGATAGATGTTGACTTGTTAGTTTTTTAGCAGTCGGTGCAAACAGTGGACTCCCAAGAGAAGGTGCTTCAAGGGAAGTCTATTACACCAGTATGGGATCGTTGGAATCATGTTATAGATACACATGATACCTGGGAGAGGAATTCATGGGTTTCGGACGAGTACGCATTCTTTTTTTCGGATCAAGCCTCAAGATTAATTTCTGGGCCATAAAGTTTTCATGGTGGTGAGAATTGTCACAACAAAGTTCTTCATTAAAGGTACTTGTACTTCATATATTTTTATCTTAAAATCCCTCCTTATCCCCCCTAATTACCTACAAATTTTAGTGGATTGTGAATATGTTTTGAGGGGATAATAGATGGTGAATGGTTTAGGTGCACAGTTTACCAAACCGTGCACACAAACTGTGTGCCTATATCTATGTCACAAAAAAAGTTAAATGACATCTTTTCCCCTAGGAATTATCCAATATCAGCCCTTTCTTCCCCCATTCATCCCTTACAACCTTTTCAATCTCCCAAGCACCTAAATATTTACTTGGATCTTCATTTTGATGGGTGATTTGGTGGAGGAACATCATACAATCTCAAGTTAGTGTTACTCCATCTCAGTTCCTCCCCTTTATTTGAAGTTTCATTCAATTTAATTGAAGTACCAAATGTACATAGGTTAGGGTTTCGAAACTAGGGTTTAACAATGGGTTTTCTTGGTCCAATCTTCTGTTTTTAGTCTTGATCTACCTTCCATGGGGTGTGGCGGTGCTCCGTTTTTGTTTTCACACAAAGGGTTGAAGGTTTTAACAAATTTGGTAGGTGATTCCATTGTGTATTCACTTTTTGTGACATATCATGTTGTGTTTATGTTATTTTCTTGTTTAATTCATTTGAATGTTTCTTTAAAAATAATTAGTTGTACTTATAACGAAATTGAATTTTAAGAGTCATTTTTATGTGAAATTAGGGGGTTTTCATAGAAAACTTTTATTTTTTCATTTGGGGATACACTATAAATACATATTTTATTTTATTGGGAAGTTATTATGTCTGAAAATACTTTTCTTTGTATTTATTTCTTTGGTTTTTTCTATGAAAATCGGGTTTAAAAGTGTTAGTGAGGTATATGAAATTTAATTTCCATGTTTGTGTAAAAAATAATGGTTTTACAAAGATATCAATTATTAAATCATTTTTTTCTTCCATAAAATTGATTTTTGGTTTTCATTGCATGGTTTTAGACTTAGATTTTTGTTTTGGGAACTTAAAGTGTGTATATGGTGTGCAATGTGGGGGTTTCAAGGAGTTCTGTGTGCAAAATAATTTGAGATTTTGAGAAGTCGTTTTGTGAAATTCAAAATGTTTTTTTTTTGTGTTTTAAGTGGTATAAATTGTGTATAGATACTATAATATTTGTATATGACTGGTAATGGTGATTTTAAGTGTCAATATATGTATCAATAATGTTGAAATTGTTTTAGCACAATGGTGGAAGCCCATGTACCTAGGTGGGCAGACATATACTAGTATGACTACTGATCCAGATGGGTTTCATCCCAATTTCACTAAGAATTTTGGATAAAATAAACTATAACTAAAATATATTTATGATGATTGTGGATGACTAGGTTATTGGTATGATACCTACTAGTGGATCGTACATGAGAACAAATTTTTTCTAGGGTTACTTTACATAGAGGTACGAGGTACATAAGGTCTAAGACTATCTAGTGCCTAGGGGTGTTCCCTGTTTTAGAGCTCATTGTATTAGTGGTATTTAACCTTGTCTTAGAGTGTGTTTCGATGAAAGTTATAGTATCTAGAAATTTGTATTCAAATGTTTTTTTTCATTCTTACAGTTTTAGTTTGAAAGCTGTTTTCAATTGAAAGTTACATTTCCTAGAATTTATCACTGCTTTTCTTTACATATTAAAAAAACTCTATTTTTCACAATGTATTGCATATTATATGTAATATTTGGATGGTATCCTTTTTTTATTATGATCATAGCATACCTACACCCCTTGGGTGTTGGTAGAGTTGGTTATGTTTGACTCTGGTAAATGGAATGCCTCGGGTGAAGGCAGTTCAAGTTGTTTTTCCCCTTATGGGGTTCAATGTTGTGAAGACGGATCAAGGATGATGACCCCTTGTTGTGTGTGGTATTTTCGGTGGACATGATTCTGTCTTTATTTATATTTTTACCCTCTTTAACTTTATTTAGAACCATGTATTCAGATATGGTTTCTATTAAGGGCTGTTTGGAATGAATATTTTAGATTCTTAATATTGATTGATTTAATATTTTATGCTTTAATACTCATGTAAATCATTCCTAAACATAATTTATTGATACCCGGGAACTTATTCCTACCCATGGGGATAGGGAACTCCCTTTGGACCTTTTTATGGGCTGGATTTGGGGCTGGTATTATTGGTGAACAGATGCAGTTTGTGACATGGTCTGTACCTTCCTTATCCATTATTTTTTTGGTTGTTGGATGTCTTCTCAGAAATACCAGAGGGAGTATAGATATTTTTAGCTATTAAAGGCTGAATTATGGGTGATTACATGTTGTGTAACTGGATGACACGATGTGAAATTTAGTTTTAGAAATTCTGTAGAGGGTTTCATGGTGCATAAATATTCTATATGATGCGAAGAGGGGTTGCACACCATGTAATATACCATGGATAAAAAAATAAAATAAAATGAAGAGGTGACATATTTTTTAGTAGAAAATGAACACCAGGGATTTCATGATATGAAAAGGGATTACACATCGTGTAATCCCCTAATCCAGTTCAATTTTAGAACTCTTCTTTCAGTCAAAATTTTAGTCATACAACTCGGCTCTCTCCTTCCTCTCATTTTGGGAGAACCCTAGGCGGCATAAGGTGGTATTTGATCACTTATTCCTCCCTTTTCAATCCATTGATCTAGTTGGGTGTTCATTGGAAATATATGGTAAATCCATAATGAGTTCTCTTCCTATTCCACCCTTTTTTCCATTCTACTCCTAAGGATCCTCTTTAGTGGTGTTTCAATTGTTTGGGGTGTGCGTTAAGTTATGTATGATGGTCTTGGGATACATTTTAAGTAGATCCACAGTTCAAATGGTTCGATTGTGGTTTGTGGGGTTCTATCTTCTCCCTACGGTTCGTAAAAGTTGGAAAGCATTTTTGAGGTAGGATTCCCCTCAGTTGTTCATGTGGTGTAATATGTGGGAAGGGTTCTACATTTTTTATCATTGGATTTTGATTTTTTTTATTATAATATAAAGAAAATGGTTTATTGAAATTTATCCCTAGAGGGGCATAATTTTCATGTGTTTATACCCTTAATATGATTGTGATGCATTTAATTGTATGGGATAGATTCACCACTAAAAATTGTGGCAGTTGGGGTGTTTTTATGCACTGGATATACGTATTATGACTATTTTGACTTTTTTGATGTCAACATAAATGGTAATTGGTTAATAAATTATACTTTGATAATGAAATTGTTTCCATAGGGTTTTGGTTGTTTAATAATTCCCCTAAAACAAAGTTTAATGTGATAAAATACTTAATTGAAAATATATGGAAATGATCTTGATATTTTGTGATGTTTAGAAATTATTTTGGGATAGTGATGGGTTTTTTAAGGGGGTGTGGGGAGATACGTAGTTTATTGCTCAATTTTTTGGGTATTAAAGTGGTATTTGTTTGGCCATGCTTTTGGGAGGAGAGGTGATAGTTTGTGGGTGGTGCTTGTAGGGTGACGATAGGATAGTTTGTGGGCCGCACTTTTGGGGTAGTGAGGTGATAGTTTTTGGGCCAAGATTCTAGGGTTGTGAGGTGATAGAATGGTGAGCTCTATATGAACTATTTTTGTGCAATTCTAGATTCCTGAGTAGTGATTGAATAGATTGATTAGTTGTTTAATAATGATTTTAATTGTGTGGATTCATTTGGATAGTAGAATGTAAATATTTAAGGAATGATTAAATGATGGTTTGTTTGTTTAAATATTATTGATGTTGAATAATGAAACGAATGGGTGTTAAATATATAGGAAATGTGAATCCTCTTTAATTTATTAGGCCTCTTCACCTTAGAAAATTAATGGTATAGTTACTAATAAATGCATTTAGTGGTGGTGAGAAAAGTGATGATGTTTTGAGTTCATTTGATTGGTTGTGGAACAATAGGTTGGGATTGAGTGTTTGGTATAATATATATACTTTTATATTCATGTAATTTATATATACACCCCACCCAAGTTGAGAAATAGGTACCAAACACCAACATAGTCACACATGTAGTGTTTTCCCAACATCTGGTGGGGAGTACAGATGGCTAGGTACCTGATCATTCCTACTCTCTCTTCAAAAAATGGTAGGTATGGCACAAAATGTTTTTTCAGGAGGTTTCTTAGTTCATTATATGGTTTTTTGCGATAATCCATGTGTCTATGGGTGATATGTGGTAGCCCTTTCATTTCTGAGAAAGATCACATGTGTTTGATGTGTCTTCTAGATAAGGTGTGATGACCCCGATGTTTTAGGGTGATACGTGACTGTCCTAGTGGTTGGTAACCAAGGTGTTTTTGGATGTGATGTGGGTTTCTATGATTGTGGAGGGGCGAGCCAAAGTGTTTACGGGTGAGCTATGTTTTGAATGTACTACATGTGCCATGTGGTATACAGAAGAGTTTTGAGTGCCAAGATGTATGACATTTGGTGTGAGAGAAGCATACTAGTGGGAAAGTTGTTCAGGGTGCCCTTAATTATGTGATCTTATAATATTATAATACTTGACATGTGTTATTTTTTTTGTGTGTGCCTTATTAAGGTAGCGTTTGGTATGTTTACCTGTTTAGGTGTTGTTCCGTTCTACTATTTTCTCCTGGGTGTATTAGTATTCTTCTTTTACATTTACACCATAGAAATTTTTCTCCCTACTCAGTATACTTTTATTCTCACACTATGTTTATAAAACAATATTTCAGTTTGAAGGTGGATTTTACATATCGTTCCAGACCTTAGTAGATTAGATCCCTGATAATTGGCGGGTCACAACTTTAGATATTTTTTGGGTATTTAATTTGGATACTTTTATTGTACTAATTATATTTCCAAATGCATTGTTGAATGGTTTTTGTATTTGTTATATATATATTGTATTTTTTTGGATGACTCATCTTATCTCCTGATTTTGTTTCTTTAAAAGGGTAAAGCCTCTCATATTGTGATATTTGTACACCCTCAGTTCTAGTCGCAGACCCAGGGCCTACCGGAGGTGGGACTCGGGGGTCATCAAGTATCTACCCCCATTTTTGTATCTTTATATGGAGGGGTTCATGATAAAGTGGTATCAATGGTGATGGTTGAGAAATTAAATGATTTTTGGTATTAGGAATAGTAATGATTTCAGGGAGTGGTATGGGAAAAGTTCAAGTTAACATTAGTGCATGACATAGGCTTGGGAGATCGGTTTGGATTCAAAACTTATGCCCCCATTGATCCAGTATATGGACTTTGGGTTTATTAAATGATGATGTGAGATTTAGATACATGTAGGGTAGATACCTACTAAGGTACATGAATCATAATGACTTTTTTTCTTGTTTTAATTGTGTTTTTTAGTAAATTTAAATGGGAAACAAAATGAAATAAACAAGTTATAATATATCTTGATAACATTCTATACTAATGAGGAATAATAAATCCATTTTTATCTTTCAGCTATGGATCTTGGCCATCATCCACATGCAGATTAGAAATTTGTTTTTTTGTAGGCTGATCTAGCTGATCATCATAGGGTTGATCCAATTGAGGACGATGAATAGTAGAAGAGGACATTTCATGCTTTCCAGTGGAAGGATTTGGGAAGGTACATGGATTATTTTTCAGACAAAGATACAATGATTTTATGGAGGAGTTCGAGATCACATTTAGTTTGATCAGGGCCCCAATTGAGTACTGGGTCCCTTTGGCAGTCAGTCAGATGTATGGTGTTTCACGTTAGTGGTTGAAATTTTATTTGGAAGAGCTGAAGGAGGTAGATGTTTTTTAGGCCAACATCCAAAATGAGTGTGAGGAAGATTTTTTGTCATTGACCATGAAGGAAGTGAAGAGGCATGAGCTTCTTTCCCTTCAACATGGGAGAATGTGAGTGTGGGAGCTGGGAATAGTGTTTAAGGGCCTTTTGTGTTTTCCCCCATTTTTTTCCAGGTGAAGAATTTCATGAGAGTCATTTTTAAGAGGCACTCCATCATTCTATCCAGTATTTTGTTACTTCATTAATAGTACCGACATATCAAGAGGTTAATAAGAAGTAATAGGTGATCAAGAGGATACACTCATGAGGATGATTACTGTAAGAGGGGATCCATTAAGGTTCATCAAGGGGAAGACTTGTCAGTGGTAGGTCTTAGGTGCAAGGACCTTTGAGGTTTTGACAAGATGAATGTCAATGTAAGCAAATTCCTTTATAGAAATCATGTTCTAGTGGTTTATGTTCTTTTCATGGGAACATCATTAAGATGTTCTCTGGTTGTGGGGTTTGTGGACATCACCAGAACATGTGCCCAGTGGTTCCCCAAGATCAGTTTTGTGGATCTAGATAGGTTCAACGCTAGCCTAAACATCAATTTAAAGTGATGTTGTTTCATCATCATGACCAGAAGTCTTATGCTCCACTGATATGAGATAAATCAGGTAGATTCCATCCACAAGATGTTCCTCATGTTCAGGGACCATGACCCGAGAATGGTAATTGATGTGGTCTTCATCATAGAGGTAGAGGATCTGGGTGGAAGTAGTGGAGTATGTAGTTCCTTAGGGTCCCGAGATCATCATAGGTACAGTTATTTTAGTAGACTTCTTTGTTCATTGTTTGATTCATGATCTTCATACTCCTTTGATTTATTTGATTGATTCTATGCTCTTGGACAAGAAATAGAGAGGCTTCCCATGCCCATGGTGTTTACTAGGCCAGTCAAAGTTCAAAAAAATATGTTTGATGTGTGTCGGGGGTGTAGAATGATGATGGGGCCACATTAGTCCAGTGGGGATCTTTTCTGGTTACTAATGCAGCCATAAGATGTCATCCTTGACATCGACTCATTGTTTTCTATATGCTATTTTATCAAATTCTTCCATATGTGAGTCATGTTTTCATATGTGAACGACTAGCATGTGGTTTTCATTGGGGAGTTCCTATTTTTTTGTATTTAGAAGTTTATGAAAATTCCTCCTCAACACGACATTATTTTAGTGTTAGACTTGAAGCCTCGTACATCTCTGATTTTGAGGGATCCTGATCATATTTCACCATTTGATTTGTAGGAGTTGAGGATTCAGATAGATTATTTGATGAATATGGGTTTTATTCAGAATACTGTGTCACCATGGGGTGCTCTAGTGTTGTTCTCCAAGTAGGGGGATGGTATTATGGGGTTTTTATAGACTACCAGAGGCTAGCTAAGGTGACAGTAATGAATCATTAACCTCGTCCATGGATAAATGATCTTTTCAACTACCTATGTGGGTTGAGTTGTTTTTTTAAGATTGATATGTGGTCTAGATATCACCTATTCAGGTTAAAAGAGGGAGATATCCTATAGAATACCTTTAGATATAGGAATGACCACTTTGAGTTTTTATTCATTCCATTCAGTGTTACTAATGCACCATCCAAGTTCATGGGGCATATTAACTTTGTGGTCCGCGAGTTCCTGGATCAGTTTATCATTGTATTCATAGTTGATATCTTTATATACTCCAAGTCAAAGAAAGAGAATTACATTATTCTAAAAACTCTCTTAAAATATAATTAATATCAGTAGCTATATGGAAATTTTTCCAAGTGTATTTTCTGGGCATGATAGGTGAATTTACTAGAGAATATAGTGTCTCAGCAGGCTGTGGCTGGAGGCCCATAAAAGTTTCAATCATTTGTTTTGGGAAGGACCTAGGAACACGGAAGAGGATCATAGTTTCCTTGGTTTTAAAGGCTATTATTAGAGGTTTATAACCAATTTCTCTTGATTTTCATCAATGCTTATAGCTTTAACAAGGAAATACCATCATTTTGTGATTATTGATCATTTCAAGAAAACATTATGTTACCTAATGTAGATGTTGGTAAGTATGCCAATACTCTGGTTGCTTGATGAAGGAGTGATGTATGAGGAATTTTTAATGATTCTCAACAACGATTAGGGTGCATCTTGAAGCTAAAGAAGGAAATAATATATTTTCACTTCCCTTTTACATATATTATTACATGATTTTATGAAAAATTAGACATCAATTAACAATCCAAGGATCGTAAAGTCTAGTGTCATGAGGATGAAGTACATAATATAATATCTTGATTCCAAAATAAGAACATATTTTATTTAATATTCGTAAAGGAATCCTAACTTTCGTTGATCCCTTACATGTATATAGAATTACCTGGTAGAAAAATACATGAATAAAGGGATGATCTAAAAATCTCAGTATGGAAACATACATTAATATAAAGCTTCGTACATGGGTCTGAAAGAATAAGAAAATGATATAAAAAGACATCAAACATTAATAAACATATAAAATAATAACATATAGAAAATGGGTTCATATAATCATCGAATCAATGCAATGTGTAAGAAATATAAAGCATGAATTTTTCGTGGTTCAAGGATTATTGAATATGGAGGAGAACAAGTCAAGGCTAACTACCAAGACCGTTGCACCGGGAGCACGAGTCAAGTTTGACCATCAAGACTATTGCAAAAAACATCTCATGAGAATAAACATTAACAAATGAATTGGAGAGATACATGGGTTCATCCTCCATAAAATTAAAATGAATATTTTTTCTACATAAATATTCATATATAAGAAATCAAACAAAAACATAAGGGTTAACTATAGAAATAATTTGGTATCATTATTTTGTAAAAACGAATATAAAAAGGGAATATCTTAGTGGTGTTCTTGAAAGGATGGTTTTAAATCCTACATAGAAAATCATAAGGGAATATAGGAATATATCATGATAAGTGATGTCAAACTGATGTGAATAGAGTGTTTATGAAACTATAGAAATAAAAAAATTTAGTATGGTTTAAGGGAAAACTTTCAAGATTCATTAAAATGGAAAATCATAATTGTTTGCATAAAACTAGAATGATACCGAGTCAGTCTTTTATGATAAATGAGTGATTTTATAAAAGTAATGGTTTCTCAAAATAGATTATCTAATTCACTTGAAAATGCATATGAAAGTTGGAAGTTCCCTTGAATCGGGTTTTATTTTCAGAATAATTTGTGAAGGGAAAATTATTAAAACATGTATAACCCCATAAAAAAAGGATGATATGATCTGGATACACAGGTTTGAAACATACATAATGAAAATTGAAGTAGAACATGAATATAAAAAAGCATTATATTTAGGTAAAGAGAGAGAAAGTGTATCCTAAAGGAAAAAATTGATGTTTGGGTAGAATCCCTTATCATTCTTAAATCATAAAAAGAAAATAGCTAATTTTAAAATAAAGGACTACAATTCAAGAATAAATTTAATATTACCCATAAAATATTTTTTTCAAACAACATAAGGCTCATATTTGTTTGAGCCTTCTTCATTATCCTTGGACTATAAATTGGTTTTTCCAATTTAAACATGCATGATGGTGAGTATGATATTATATACACTCCCTTTACTATATTCACAGTCATATATGCAATTGGATAAACATGTAGAACATCAGAGACATAAAAAAATGATTTCTAAAAGCTTGCAGGACAAGATCGAGGTTTAGATGTATAAAATAAGGAAAAACAAGAATCATATTTGAAAAATATTGATTTTAAAAAGAATATAAATGGGACTCAAATAGTATTGTGGTGAAAGATGTGTGTGTAGTAAATGAACAAAAAATCAACCTAAGAAAACCAAGAAATCAAAAAATAAAAAAAATATCATAAAAACTACCACTGAATCAACATATGCATACCAAGATGATCAATGTATTACTAAACTCAATTAAAAGAGGCATTTGACCAAATTAAGATCAGTCTAAATTAAATAATACAAAAAATTAAAATTATTTTGATCAGACTGTAATATTCGGTTGAAAATGAAGGGGTTGAAAATAAAGAAAAAAACATGAATGACACTATTGATCCTTGACAATGGTTCTATAAAAATTTGAAATCTAGAGGTAAAGAAAAAGAATACTTACTTTGGTTGATGAAAAAAATGAAATTGAAGCCCTAACCGTGGAAGAAACCTCAACTGAGGTTAAGCCATACCAGATGATGTTGGACAAAGATCCTACTACAACATGGCCTCAACTCACCTCACATGGAGCACTCAAGATCAACTCATCTGACTATGAAGCCCTCGATACTCCTAGATAAGAACCCCCTTTGCGCTCATCTCTAGTGAGACACCCTGGCCAAAGACCCCTGAAACCCTATGCTTGATTTCCCCATTTTCATTATTCTATTTTTTTATTTCAATTAAAATTTTATTATTTATTTAATTTATTTTATAAAATTTCTTTTTTCGTATCCAAATTTATAAATTCAAAAATATAAAAAATATTTTTTAAATAAAATTATAATATTCATATTATAATAAAGAATTTATCAAATTAAAATATTTATATTTCAGAAAACATAATTATTTAATATTACCATTAAAAATTTATTAGTCTTAGATCACCAAAAAATCATAAAAAATCAATTATATTTATTCCATTTAAAAACATTTGACATTTTAATATTAGAACATAAAATACTTAAATATTATAATTTGTTTAATATATTCAAATTCTAATAAAATAATTCTCATATTATTATATCATACTTATATTATTTCTATCATTATTTTTTTAAAAAAAATCTAAAATTAAATACTATCGTTCAAATTATAATTTCAAAAAGCATTTTTATATTTTTTTAGAAAATTAAGATATTTTTTCAAAACATTAAAATTTGAAAAAATGGACCCCCATTTTATATTATTTAAGAAAACGAATTTATTTAAGAATTAAATAATTTATAAAAATTCATTTTTAAATTTCTTGGGGTGTTACATTCTTCCCACATTAAAAATAATTTCATCCTCGTTATTCATCGGACTAAAAAGAATTGTGAATTTTCATCTTTAGAATTATCAAAACTAGGACTACTAAAATTCCACACTCTGTTGAGTATTTAACAACATATAATTTAAAATGATACCATTCACATTCCTCTAATAAAAACTATGGAGTCCCTAGCCTTTTACACCTATTAAATGACATTAAGCATAATTAATCATGAAAGTACATTCTAAATATCATAAAGTATACTGTTTGGGAGATTAGGAACATAATAAATCCTCATGATTCACAAATAAAAAGATATTTATTTAATCTAAAAAAATATCGTTAACTACATTGAGCCATTACGTCTTAATAGGATAACATTGGGGAAGAAATACATGAATAAAGGGATGATCTAAAAATCCCAGTAAGGAAATAAACATAAAAAAGCATAGCACATGTGTTAGAAAAGAAACGATAATGACATAATATGACATGGAACATGAATGAACATATAGATCATAGAATATAGAATATGTGATCATATAATCATGGAATTTTGGAAACTTGGTGGTAATATAAAACATTTATTTAGCATGATTTTAGGATTATTTCACATTGAGTAGTGTGAGTCAAGGATAACCACCAAGGCCACTGCAAATGGATCTTGAGTCAAGGATAACCACCAAGAATGTTTCACATAATGTATCATGAGACTAAACATCAGCCAATTAATTATATTACTATTTGGACACACCCATCATTACATGTTCTTGAATTAATTTCTTACCTAATGAATCATACATAATAAATCCAACATAAACATAACGATTTTCCTTGGAAAGAATTGGGTATAATTATTATGTAAAAAGGCATATCAAAAGGGAATATCATAGTGGATTACATGTAAGGATGTATTTAAATCATCCTTGGAAATTCATAACGGAATAGAGAAATATATCATGATAAGTGATGTCAAAATGAAGTGAAAAGATTTTTCAAGAATCATTAAAATAAATTATTTTTATACGGTTTAAGGGAAAACATTCAAGAGTGTTTAAAATAGAAAAATTGAATATTTTTTGGTATAAAACCTTAATTTAACCAAGGTTTTTTTTTCATGATAAAATTAGTGAATTTAGAAAAATAATGGTTTCTCAAAATATAATATATAGTGAACATGAAAACAGGTTAGAGACTGGGATGTTCTCCTGAATCGAGTTTGATTTTCAGAATGATTTGAGAAGGGAACCTTATTAAAATAAGTATAACTCTAAAAAATAAGGATGATATGATCTGGAGACATGGTTTTGAAACATACACAAAAAATATTTTATATCCAAAAAAATATGAATTATATTTGTGTAAAGAGCGAGGAAGCGTAACTCGAATGAAAAATGTTGGTTTGGGTAGAATACCTTACCCATCAAAAAACATAAAAAGAAAAATAGATAATTTGAAAATCATGGAACCTTATTATAAAATAAATTTAATAGAACCGTTACTTGATTTTTTCCAAAAAAAATAATAATCTTATTATTGTGGACCTTCTTCATTCTCTCCATATTGTAAATTGTTTTTCAAATTTACAATTTCATATTGCCGAAAGTATTTTTATCCACACCATTTTCTATTTTCATATTGATATGGGGAATTGTAAAATCATGAATACCATCATAGACTCTAAAATAAAGATATTTTCAATCTTTTGTGGGAAATCTAAGTGTAAAGATGGGAATAAATAGGAAAAACAAGAACAAATGATGATACATATTTATTTTAAAATGTTTATAATAATGATGGGGACATCATTCTAGTTCAATATAGGTGTACACATAGTGGAAATAAACATCCACCAAAGAAAACAAGAAATATAAAAAAAAATTAAAAACATCCACTACATTGACATATGGGGAATAAAATGATCAATATGTTCATAAATTTAAATCAATGTTATATTCTTCCAAATGAAAATCAGTCTAAAATAAATGTGAAAAAATTAAAATTAGAAGAATAAAGATGAAATAGTTACCTAAAAACTAAAGGGGTAGAAAAATAAAGAAAAAAAATAAATAAATCTTTCAATCATTGACATTTGGTCTACAGAAAAAATTCAAAATCTAGAAGGAAAGAAAAAACCAAGAATCATAGAATAAAGAAAAACCAAAACGAAAAACCTAACCTCGAACGGACCCCCTACCATGGTCGATACATCCTAGTTGGTGTTTGACATAGATCCCACTATACCTCATCCTCAACTCACCTCACCTGGATCTCTCAAGCTCGACCCATCTGATCGTGATGTCCTCATCTATCCTATGGATGAACCCAATTCATTATCGGCTCTTGTGAGACAACTTGGCCGAGTCCCCCTGAAATCCAATTCTCGATTTCCCCATTTCATTTATTCTCTTTATTTATTTTAGTTATTGTTTATTATTTATTTAATTTCATTAATATAAGTAAATTTATGTTATCAAAATTTAAAAATAAAAAAATATTCATTTTTTTTAAAATTATGATATTTATATTATAATAAACAATTTATAATAATTAATATATTTATATTTTATAACAAATATTACTTTAATATGATCATTCAAAAAAATAAATTTCAAATCTCCTTGAAATTTTAATACATTTAATTAAAATAGTTTCATTTAAAACATTTGACATTTTAATATTACAAATTATAATTCTTAAAAATAAATCTTTTATTAATGTAATCAAATTCTGATATAATAGTTAGAATATTTATATATCATACTTATATTATTTCTACAATCATAAAATAAATATTTTGTTTAAAAATTATTTTAATTACAATAATTCAAATTATAATGTCAAAAAGAACTATTAATTAGTTTTTATTAAAATTATAAAATGTTTTGAAAACTTCTAAATATGAAATAAAGAACCCCAATTTTAGATTATTTAATAAATAAAATTTATTTAATAATAGATTAATTTATAAAAATGAAATTTTAATTTTCTTAGGGTGTTACAAGTTATCTCTTATTAGTATAGGTAGGTATTCCCTCATGAAGATAACTGTGAAACCCATGATCTAGTTCTAGTAGTAGTTGTGTTTTCACTAAAGTTGTGAAAACATTGCACCATTAGAGAATGATTTTTGGTATTCATAGATCACAATCGTTGGAGGAATATCTTTTCAACATGTGATCTAATATTGAGATAGTGGGGGTTGAGTGTGTTTTTTCCTGATTGTGATATTTAAATCTTTTACACATTATCCACATTCCATTTTTTTATTTTATTGAAGAGCCACTTGAGTGGAAATGGTATACTATTGGTCTTCCTCCATCATCATGTCACACCCAAATCAAATACATATAACAAGTTCCAATTTCAGAAACAGTAAACCATACACTGTTCTAAGACTCAAAATTCCACAATGTCTAAATTTAAAATAAACCATAATCACAAAAAATCCAAAAATCCCACAACCAATAGAGGAAATCGTGCCACCCATAAACCTACCAGTGGGGAACATCACTACCATCATCACTTCATATGAAAAACACTATCACTTCCAACACACCATCACGTCATCTGGGTTACACTTATCTTAACACTGCCTTCAGACTTCTCGGACATCTACCTCCGATAATATTCACCTTCATCACATTCATTGCCATAGTCACCTCCAAGAACCAGGATATTTTCAATACCAAATCTCAATCGCAATTATTGTCACCATTAAAACACCTTCGATCTAGGGAAATGACTCTTGTAATACCTAAATCCCATCAAATATCACCTCCCAATGCTCTAGTGAAAACCACCTCACCAGACCGGACCCGAGGAGGAGAGATGGTACACAGAGCCAAATTAGCGTAAGTGAAAACCGGAGCCTTCATAGAGAGATGAGATCACCATCGATAGTTCCTAACTAAAAAGATACCCCGTTATATTTTGAACATAGGTCGGGCCACCTAAAACCCCCCATCACAACATAAAACCCATCCTAAATCCTCTTGTGAGCTAACAAACCCAACTGACATGGAATAACGCGGGGGACCTAGAGGCTAGAGAGGTTTATGAGCTAGTTGAACCTCCAAAGTAGGCCGAGACCGATCAATCACCAATGCATTCAAACAAAAAACAAAAAACCAAAACTTCAGTATAAAAACACAGTCCATCGCACCCTGGAATTTCCCAAACAATCATAGATCCAAAACACATGACCACTATGGTAGGTGAACAATAGGAAAACAAGATGAAACCCTAAACTGACATTATACTAAAACCCAAAGTGAAAATGGGGATTAAACCCTAATAAAAAACAAGTCAATATAGGGATATTACCCTATGAAAAGAAAAGGATATCGTTGGATGGAACTCTAGGAAGGAAGAAGGAGAACGCTCATGGGATCTCATTGGGAGGAGGAAGATGGAAGAGCACTCCAACGCTGGGGGAGGAAGCTAGGGAAGTAGGGGAGAAAGGCACTCAAAAGAGTGTTCCGAGATAATACTTTCTTTTCCTCACCTATCCTTATAAAATTGGAATTTTATGTTCAATTACTTGAGTAGGAATCCATGGATGTGTTTTGTTTAACATCGTGAGGATGCTTGGAGTGAGATGGAGAATTTGAAATCCCAACACTTTGATTCAAGTGTAGATGGTGGTAGAGGCTGTTTGTTTTAGAGGATTGCGAAACATTTTCAGATGTATTAGGTAGAGGAATCTTAGTGGGGAGAGTCAGAGGCTAAGGTGTTTGCGTGATTTTGTTATCCTGGATGATGCTATAGTGGGATAGAGGTAGGATTCTCAGAACTAGATAGTTTTTATATCCATTATTATGAATGAGGTATTTCTTTTTTAGTTATATATCTCAAAATTATAGGTTTAACAAGGAATTTATAAAATTTCAATGTGGCTTGAGGACATAGTTTTGATGTCCAGTGATGAGGTAGGATGTGGTGGTGCTTGTCGAAAAGTGTCTGGTTTATGATTAGGTAAAGGAAAAGGATCGTTTTCCACACAATTTTTTATAACCCTTTGACGTTACTAAGTGTAAATGGGATGAAATCTAGACGGATTTCCTCCCGGTATTACCCAGATATCAATGAGGATTTGATGCTATTTGGGTGATAGTTGATTAGTTTAAAATAATCAACCCACTTCTTAGAGATCAAGTAATCAGCCATAGTGGATTCTTCGGCTAAGAGGTACATAGATGAGGTGGTGTAGTTTCTTGGAGTTTGGAGGGGTATTGGTTCTATAGAATAATGGCTGTGATGATTTAGAGGTATCTTACATAATTTTCAGTACCATTATAATCTATTACATTGTTTGTTTTAGTTGTTGGAGGCATTCAGAGGAGGATAAAAGGGAGTCTTGGGACGTTCTATTGATAGAGGCTAAAATAAGGGAGATTAAATGTTGGGTAATGGGATTAAATAATGTGAAATTTGGTTTATAGGATTATCTTGAGGGTTTCAGGGTGTTTCGATATTTTAAACAACATGAAGATGGGTTTTATGGATGGAAATATATTGGGTATTGAAAAATAAAATAAAATGAAGCGGTCGTTCATTTTTTGGTGTAAACTGAACATTGGGGATTTAACAACCTGAAATTGGATTACATATTATGTAAACCCCCAATCTAGTGTTGTTTGAAAATTATTTTTCAGCAAAAATTTAATTCATTCATGTATTATCTCTGCTTCCTATCATTTTTGGTGAACCCTACATGACCTACGGTTTTCCAAAAGCCCTTCTTCCCCCCTCTTGGATCTGTTGATACTAATTGGTGATCGTTGGCAATATTTGGTATATCTATTGTATTTTCAGGTCTCCTTCTCACCAGTTTTCTCCCATTATTCTCTTGGGGATCTGTAATGGTGATATTTCTTTGGTTTAAGGTGCGCTTTGAGATTCTTTTTATGGACTTGTGATGAATTGTTGGTAGATATGTGGTTCTCGTTGTGTGATTGTGGCTTACAGGCATTCATTTTCACCTTGAAGTGTGTAACAAGTTGGAACACTTAATTGAGGTTGGATTTCCCTCATTTATCCTGATTATGTAACAAGCAGGAGGGGTTGTACTTTTTTATATAAATTACTATTTTGTTTGATTAATCTATGATAATGAAATTGGTTAATTTAATTTTAAGGGTATAGGGGTATGCTTTACATGTTTTATATCCATGATAATATTGAGATATTTCTAATTTTACAGTCTTGAGGACCCACTAAAAATTGTGGCCTTGGGGAGATTTGATTTCTCTAGATATATGTATTGTGACTTTTTAAATTTTTGTGATATCACCTTAAAAGGAAATTGGTTAATTACTTATACTTTTCTAATGAAATGGTTTCCCCAGGAAGTTTTTTGTGTGATAACACCCCTAAAATAGAGTGGAATGTGAGAAAATATAGTTTTTTAAATATTTAGAAATGATATTTATATGTTATGATATTTTTCCATACATGTGGGATGTCGATGGTTGTTTTCAATGGGGTGTGGGGCGATTTGTGTTTGTTTGACCACAATTTTGGGGAAGTGAGGTGGTGGTTGTTTGGCTGTGAATTTGGGGTGGTGTGGTGAAATTTTGTAAGTCGTTCATTTAGGGTGGCGAGGTGATCCAATTATGAACTACTTGTAAAATGTGGTTTGGTTGTGAAGGATTCCTGAATAGTGATGGAATAAATTGACTAATTGTTTAATATTTTTTTGGAAGGGATTGGGTGGGTTTAATTAATATAACGAAAATGTATAATGAAAGATTTTGGGATGTGTTTTTTGATTAAACGTGGATTATAATGAATAATGAAATCAATGGTTGTTTAAAACCAAATAAAAATAAAGTTATTTTAATTTATTAGGTGTCTTCACCTTCTAAAATAACTATTTTAGTGATTAATAAATTCATATAGAGGTTGCAGAAAAAGAGACGATGTTGTGAGATGTTTTCATGGGTTGCGAACACATAGGATGGGATTGAGAGTTTGAAAAAATATATATACATGTATATTATTGTGATTTATTTGTTCACCCCACCCAAGTTGAGAAATATGTTTTGAACACCCACATAGTTATGAGGTGGGTGTTTTTTCCAACATCCAGTGGGGAGTCTAGAAGGATTGGTTCCAACCCATTCCAACTCTCTCTTCTAGGTGAGGTAGTTATAGAATATACTGTGATGATTAGAATCATATTAGTGCTTTTTATGGTGTGTTTGATGACCCAGGTGTATTTAGGAACGATGTGATAACCCAAGTGTTTGTGGGAAAAGTGACATGGGTCGTAGGTGTCTTCGGAAAGAGGTGTGAGAGCTTAGGTGTTTTCAGGAGAGACATGAATGTGCTTATTTAGTGGTATCCCAAGTCTTTTCGGGGGAGATGTGTGTGTCCATGCTTGTGGAGCGGTGAGACCAGGTGTCTATGGGTGAGGTTTGTTGTGACCGTTCCTATGGGTATGTGTGGTACACTAAAGAGATTGGAGTTCCAAGACATAAGACGTTGGGTGTGAGGCATGAATACTATTGGAAAAGATATGTGGGGAACCCTTATTGAGGTGATAATATTATATTATATTACTTGACATTAATTATTTTGTGAGTGTTCCTTGTTGAGGATGGTTTTGGTTTTTAAAGCTATTTCAATGCTGTTTGGTTCTACTGTTTTATCATTGGTGCATTAGTATGCTTTTTTCTCCTTTGCATGAGAGACTTTTGTTTTCAAACTATGTATACATGTATACTCCCCCTAAGTGTATAAAACTATTTTTTTTGGTATCTATGATGTTTTTAGAATTTTTCTAGACCTTACTAGCTCGGATCCATAACAATTTATGTGTCGTTGCTTTATCTTTACTATTGGTTATTTTCTTTGGGGACTTTAATACATCAGTTCTACTTACACACACACTATGGGATGGTTTTTGGCTTATATATATATGTGTGTGTGAGTGTGTGCATGTGTGTGTGTCTTGGAGTTTTTTAGGACGATTCATCTTATCTCCTGATATTCATTCTTTAGAAGGGAAATACATCCCATATTGTGATATTTTCACACCCTTGGTGATAGCCACCGACCTGATACCTACTAGAGGAGGGACATAGTGGGTCATTATCTATCTCCCCTCATTGTGGTATCTTTGGAGGTAGGGGGTCATGAAAATATATTAAAAGTATAAAATCTATATTATTTCACGTGTTATTTTATGATTATGTGATGATATGATTATAAACCCCATTTCTTTTCCAATGATTCATGCTACAATGAGTTGTTTAAATGTTCATAAAACCCATTTATCTTCCATGTGTTATGATATATGATAATGTTTTATGATCTTTTGGAATAAATATTATTGTGTCGTGATTATAATGTGTGACACTAGAATTATATTTCCCTCTAATTCATTCAGTAATGATGGATATATTAGGAGGTAATATAAACTGGAATGGGGAGTTAACACAGTTCAGTAACGGAATATATCTATTATGATTTTCATGAAAATTATCCTTGACTAATGAAATGATTTTATATATGTATGTGTATGGTAAAAACATATGACTTATGCCAATGTTGTTGTATCATAGATAAAGTCCCCTAATACCTTTGTTATTCATGGCTTATGAACCACCATGATTTATGTCATTATTCAAGACTACGATCTATGATATTATAGGTAAGTATTTTCGAATGTTAGTCACATATTGTCATCCCCATATGATCATGTTATGTTGAAGTGATAATTGATATCTTCCTTATTGAACCATATTATGAAAATGAGAATTTTTTTCCTTAGGTTTTGAAGAAGTGATTTTGGTAGCTTTTTTAGAAGAATAGTACTGTGTGGGATGTTCATTTTTGGAGATGATAATGATATTTCAAGAACTAAGAATATTGTGTATGTAGTCCAAAAGACATTAAACACTTATAGTGATCAGGTTGGTACTTTTAAAATATTTTTAATATTCATATATTAAGATATAATATATATGTATGAAAATAATGGGTCATTATAAATACAACATTAAATATGGTGGGGAGAGGGGCATCTCTAAATTTTCAGTTTGAGGGAATTTGATAAACTCTGTGGTACAAAAAATGATTGTAAATAAATGTGTAACTATTGGTTTAAGGAAGAGATCAACCACTTGATGTTGAGTTCCAATAGATTTTAGTTTTTCAATTCTTGTTCCCGCCTTCTCTATTATAGACATGTAATAGATTTCAATGTATTATGTGTGAGAGTGTTTTATCATATTATTCATTAATTAAATTATACATTTTTTACCACATTGAATAATAATTCATTGTTCAACCCAAAAACTTATATCTTCCACCAACTACATTATCTATTTATACTATAAAACGACATTAGTAATTTAAATACAATAATAATTTATTGTAATCAATGAAACACAATCATGTTTCAAACTATTCTAGTTAAGGATTTTTATTCTATTATAAAATGATCTTGCCGTCATGGAGTTTCATTCCACAATATGACCTGACAAATAAACAATTTAATAAGTTAAAAAATCCAAATATTTTATAAACATTATCACCAAACCATAATTTATTGTTACTTGAATTGGCCTCATTATTCTTGTCAATAATGAGAGCAGTTATCACTTTTAAAAAATCTGCAACCACACTACCAAGAATGCAGAAATAATTCCATTTTAGGAATATAAAAGAGATCTAGAACCTATATCCAATAATATCTCCTTTAGTGTTACATATGTTATCTATAAGTTCGGATAGCTCTATCACTACATTCATGGTCATTTTAGCCCTCTATAAATGGTATTATAAAATTTACCTCACTGATTTATAACATTGTTTCTCCAATACCTCATTACCTATAAATTTAAAAGGTCGGTAGACTATTCCCATATCATATATATATATATATATATATAATGGAACACTCCATTTCCCCATGTGGGTGTCAGAATACAAAATCGTAAAATAATCTGTTAGGGTCATAACATGTTTCCTGGAAGCTAGATAAAAGGTTGGTTATTCCTATTTCATTAATCATGAGGAGTTCCAAAACATGTATCTACTCAACATTAACTAATTGTTATAAGCCTTCCTCCTACTCTAAAAATTTATACATGGATCTTATATTCATCCTACCAAGATATTATCCACATTAGATAACTATATTAGGATTTCCATGCACATTTCAATAATTATTATAGATGAAATTGGATTTAACTCTTCAAATAAGAATTTCCTCAATAATAAACATTCTTATTTCATCTATGATGTGAATAAAAATTATTATTTTAATTATATTTATAGAAAAATGTTATTTAATTCTCTTTTCATTTAATTATCAAAAAAAATTCATTAATTGGGAAAACTTATAAATTTAATTCTGAATTTTACAACTAAAGATGATCCCATCCACATACACCATTACAACAAATTATTATTATTTTGTGAATTTAAATTATTTGTTATGATCGACCCATTATATTTTCAACTCCAAATTTTTCATAAAATTATCTAATCATCATATGAAGCATGAGGTTCTTCCCAGAACATAAATATATGTTTCAATCTATTCACTTTTGAATCATCATTCCCAAAAATAAAACCACATTATTATTTTATATAAACTTATTTATTAAAATTAAATATTAAAAGTTTGTTTTAATATCCATTTTGAATAAATAGAAAATTCATTGAACAATTATTTTATTGATTTTTTATACTAGATTTATTATTATTGTCCGAATGTTTCTTCAATATTATTTCACTAAAACGTTGTTTAACCTTTACAAACATACCTCACTATATTATGAATAACTCTTAAAATTTCTATAGAATATTTTTGATGAAAAATTATATACCAATAAAATTAGGAATTCTATGTCTTTCCACATGTTCACATGTTTTAGGCTTCTCTATTAGGTTGAATTATCCATTTATTGATTCTGAGCATGATTCTTATTGAGTAATTATTTGAATAAAAATGGTGTTATCTCTAATAATTTACAAGTTCTCTATTTTATTATATTCCTCCAATACCATTTTAGAGATAATTTATCTTCAATTATTTTTATCATATAAAATTGAATAATCTTCCTTCATGATTGAGTCATAGTTTTACTCTTATAAGATCTCATAATACCCTGGGAGGGGAGGGGTGAATTAGTGTGTTGAAATTTTCATTTAATTATATTCAAAATTTCACCATATTGATAAGAAATCATAAAATATACCAAACAAATTGCAATCAACTAACATACGTATGAAAAAATAATACCCTACACAATTTTTTTACTTGGTTCATCGATAAGGGCTCATCCAAGGAGTATTTGCTGACAGTGTATCGATATTCCTAAAATCCACTAAATATCACTAGATCATGTTAATTAAATTTTTTTACTCATTATCAATCTATTATTGGATCACTATATTTAAAATAATATTCCTAATAGTACACTCCCTTTCTCATACCACTTCCATAAAATCACCCCTACTCACTGATTTGGATTATGACTTTCATAGTATATCGTTATAAAGGTCACTTCCCTATATGAGAACATAATGATGATTTTTTAGTCATGGAGGTATAATTATTATTATTCAATATGTTCCAACAATATTTTTCATGTTCATATATATATTCTCAAAAATATCTTCCACAAAACATGATTCTTCATGAAACACCTTAATTTTTCAGAAATTCTGTAAACTTTCATGAAACTCCAACTTTAGAAAAAACTTATATCTTCCATGAACAATATATATGTCACAAAAAAAATAACATTACTTAAATCCCCTTCATCAAAATTTCTATCCACTATTAATTCACTACCATTCCTTTCAGGAAACCTATATTCTCATAAAGTTCATCATGCTTATAAGAATTTAATATAACTAAAACATTAACATAATCAAAGCGATAAGACCTTATATTAAAACTCAGATCCATAAAATGATGATAAGAGGAATATTGATAGGTTAATATCACTCTTTCATGAAACAATACAAAATTTACAAAACATCATGGATTTCAATAAACTCTACCACACCCAATATAACACATTTCCTATGATTTACCAACATTAACATATATTTATCATTATTTCAAAACATGATATTTCAAAATCCTTTTGACTTTTCCATCTTTCTTATACTTCTTTTTGAAACTCTACCTTTTATATATAAAAACATTATTGTTTCATAGAACATTTATTTTGTCAATTTTTTCCTTTACTATGTAATATCAAGTAATGTATTTTAGAAATCACTGGTGAATTGTACTTTCTTCAATACTAAATCCACCTACAAGGATTAGATCACTTGGATTGAAAACACCATAATAAAAAATGTGTGGATTTAATATAAACAAAACATACTATCAATTTCCTACCGTGAATACCCTTGTGTCTATAAAATATATTTTTCAACTTTTTTTTAACTGATTAAATTTTGGAATTATGATTAATATTATTATTTTGAGATTTTTTGAAATTTATGTTTCTCTCAGTGTCTTCTTAAAACACTTCTTCAGAATAAATAGTTCTAGAATTTTCATTATCTTCATAGTGATCCACCTTCAAATCACATATCTAAATTGTTTTTTCCTTTTACAGAAATAGTTATAAGATTTACACTTTTATGAGTTGCTTAAAAATATACCAGTGTATATTACATATCCATATGTAACCTATTTACTATGATTATTTTGAATAAATTATGTTTTTGAAAACTGTCAGATTCTTTAGTGAGGTATTACTATTGTGACACATTTCATATAGTGACTTCTCTTCTCTTGGAATGAGTAATAATCTATTTTGAATATGTTAAACCACTTTCAATTATTCTTACTAGTTGTTATATGATAGTATAATATATATCAAAAAATGTTTTCCATTTTTTTAACTTTATGAAATATTTTTTTCTAAATAAATAATACGTAGGGGAGACATGAAAAATGACAATTAATGTTTAATATCATGTTTTTTATTATAAATTCCAACCTCATATTATCTGTATTTTGTTATGTTATCTAATTTCAGAATCATTACATTTATTGCAACAGAATTTTGTCACATTCATTAAAATATTATAATGAAATCTGTCCCTTCCCTCTCTAATCATATATATATATAGAACATCCCATCCTTTATAAATCATCTACATATAAGATAATTCACTTCTCACAATATGCCCCTTCTTGACCAATCAAACTATGAATAATTGTATCCAATAATTTTTTAAAACATAATGATTATTTCTTATTGTGGGTAAAAATATCAAAATATATTTTTTTTATATAAAATTATCATAGAGATTCTAGAATATCAATTTATGATAGTAATATCCACCAAATATATGACCTTGGTGAATTTTAATAAAGATTGTCAATTAACGTGGCATATTCACTGGTGTCACAAGCTATTTTATTTTTGAACTGTTAGAAGAAAACTATTTTATTTTATATATACATGATATAGTTATCCAAATTTACTCCAATATTCTATATATAATTTTTATGCTTTTTTTGATAGTGTTGGTTTTTTTATTTAATCTGACTTCTAAGATTGAGTCAAAAATCTGAATGAAAATTAATAAATTATGTCTAAGTCTACCAAAATATTATCTTTCAATGTTCGTAAATTTGACCTCTTAATATGTTATAACCACTATTTTTGTATTTAATGAATAATTCTTTATAAATTACATTTTTCCTCCAACAATACCATTCACTTTGTTCAATAGATTCATATTAGCTGTCATATGATATGAACACCCACAATATAGAATCTATGTTCTACTATTATAGGATTTTTTAATGTAAATTTTAGCTTAATTTTCCATCTTAACCATCTTATTTTCATTCCATGATATTAGAAAATGCGGTGAGAGTTTTGTTGGTATATTCTCATTTTCATCAGCAAAATAAATAAGATCTAATTCTTCTTCTCAGAAAGGGTTCTAAAATAGATTATTTGGATTTTATGTAATCCACTTTAAATTGATTTTAATATGAATATATCCTACTTATGTTCCAAATAATCTACTTATTTATATCACAAATTGTTTCATTTAAAATAGTACCCATAAAATGAATACTATTTTAAAAAATTAGGGTACATTCTAACTATAATTTTTATAATTACAATATATTCTCATATTAAATTACATTATATTCATCAAGGTAGGACATAATATATACATTAAATTCAAAAAATATTCAATTCATAAATAGAAATATAAATTTTTATAATTATTTAAATTAATATCATTTTTTTTGAAAAAAATAATTGATTTATGATAATTTCAAGATGGCTGAGATATTTTTATTTTAATCTACATTCTATTACTCTTAACATTTTTTAAACCAGTTTTTTATATATCATACCAATAACAAATATTATGTTTTCCAATATAATTCAGTCATTGAGCATTAAAAATTTCCTTTAATTTTTTTATACCTCGATCTTCCCTTTATTTAAAAACATTATATAAGAATTTCACATATGGAAGCTTATTCTTCTCACTATATATTTTATTTTTTGAATACAGAATCTTACCGAATAATAAAAATTCTTACTCCAGTATTTCGAATTTATTATCTTTATTATTGAAATATTCATTGATATAATCAACGAAATTTTTCTGTAGGTTAATATTCGGTATATAATTTATATCTTTTTTAGATTTCACTGGTCGATCATTCTACTCAACATCATTGTTTGGACTTTTAATATTAATCCATCATTGTGTCATCTATAATGAAGACAATGTTATTCTAAATATCATACAATGGATCTTCATCATCATCATCTTCCTTTTATCTAATAAACTTTTTATCTAAAAATTTTCTACTGGAATATCCATAGTTGAAATTCCTTCTAGGATGAAATTTCTTATCAAATTATTTCTCTTTATATTATTCAAAATAATCATCCTCTTCAAAAATCATCTTTATAAATATATTAAAAAATCACCAAATACCTCTATAATATATTAATTAAATTTGTAATTTAACCTCCAAAAATTTTGTTTCCTATGTTAATTATTTTTCAATATTGATAAGAACTCATCACTATAGTTATCATCATTTTTTTGTAAATAAATATCATTATTCCCTATTAATTTAAAATTTATCCCACCATATTATTATATTAATGAGATTTACAGATTCACCCATATTTAATATGAGAAAAATTTAATATGAAAATATTCGAGAGATAATTCTAAAAGGTTAATTTCATTAAACATTTGATCTATTATCCCATATAATTATGGTAACCTTTTGAGTAATTTTTTAAAATATCATAATCTATTATCTTATAACCAAGTGAAAAAACATCACTAAAAAATTTAATGATATGTTTAAAATAAACGATCCACATTTTCATTGGATTTAATATCAATTAAACTAAATATGTTTTGAAGACCCTAATGTTTTTCTTTGTAAACATTCATATTTCATTAATAAATGTTATAAATTTTATTTCAGGCTAGCTTTTATTTTTGAAAAACTATCGACATAATACATAATTAATTGTATAATGATATAGATAAATTATTGTGATCTTTTGAATCATCATCCAACAACTTCATGTCACCTTCAATCATCAATATTCTTGTTTATTTAGTTAATTTAATTCCATATACCACTATTGAAGAAACATAAAACCTTAGAGATATTAAATGTGACAACATCCTTTGAATGATTCCATAATATATAACTAGTGGCTTTGATGAACTTATTATATTATATATTCCTAATGTACACCCTAAATACGATAAATGATGTTATCCTAAAATTTTCTTCTTATATTTAATTAAAATTGTATATAGAATTCACATTTCAAAATTATACTTGAATCTCACATAAAGGAATATTAAAAATGATGAAATAAATAAGAAAACAAAAAAAATGTTTTTACATGGTTCACCCACACTGGGATACATAAAAGGATCACATATAAATAATACATTGATTTTATAATAAAAAACTACCCTAATTGTATGTGATTCTTATTTTTGGAGATGATCACTAGTCATTTGTGGTCAACGACCTCTTTCTCTATTAAACTATATTACTTCAAGAGGGATACCAAGATACAATCAACACAAATCTATTATAAGGACCCAGACTCAAACATAAAATAATATTGAATTAAATGTATAATTCATATTGAGGATGTTTTTAGGTTTAGAGTTTTAGAGAATTAGGACATAACTATTACATTAAATCTCAAAAATTACAAAGTAGAAACTTGTACTCAGTTTCCATTTTTTCATAAAATAAAAACTCTTAAAAAAAGGATTCATGTCTAGTCACATGTTTTATACAACATGACTTTTCCATGATCCCATCCTTTACCCTATTCATCTTTAGGTCCTGTGAAAAACATTTCAAAACATGGGATGAGCATAAAAAGATTAGTATGTGTTATAAAGAAAAGAATAGAATCATTTTTTCATCATTACATACATAACATAAGCTCTTTTTCATACCTCATGAAATCATAATAGTTATGAATAACACATAAAAAACATAAATAAAAAAGGTAACTTGTGGCATCCATGTCATACATAAATTGTAATTATCCCAACTATGTAGGGAGTTACATTTGGAATACCCATCACAGTATATTCCCTAAATCTCTTAGGAGAAACATTCACATTTACCTCTATCAAGTCACCCAATGCATTGGAGAGCTACCTCAGGCTCACCCGCTCTATGTTTGTCATGAAACCACCCGTATACATAAACAATGCCGAAGAACCATAACATATTGAAAACACATAAAACAAACATAAAGGCACATTTCAATCATAATATACCATTTAAATATATTAAAATAAAAAATACATTCTCAAAACCATTTTCAATACCAAAATAATTAAAATAGTATATGGTATTTATTTTCCTTTTAAAAAAAATTACGACACGTTAAGGAATCTATAGACCAAATAATACTCGCGGTGGCAGAAAATGTCTTTGTCGCAAATTTCGTTAAGAAGAAAAATTTTATTTTGTAATTTAGTAAAAAACTTCGTAGAAAAATACTCCCTTTTATTGAAATGAAAAGTAAAAGGTTTTTATATAGCTTATAAAATAAAGTCATGTATTAAACCAAAATATGACTCAATGAAAAGAGATTGAGACAAAGTCCCTTAAAAAGACAATTTTATAAGGAAAATAGATAGATAATGCATAATTACTATATTTACACATAAATAAAGTATAAATACAATATATGATATCAAAATTCATTTAACTGATATCCATATCATGACATAATCAATAAGTCAAAAATTAACCCAATGAACAGAAATTGGGGTAAAAAGTTCCCTTACCTCATTCCGATTTGACCTGTTCATTATTTAATCACTTGAATAAGAAGATAAAGATAATTTATACATTATTAAGAACATTTTTCATGTTTATTGTTCATTTTATATCATCTATTACCATTTAATAAAAATCATGTAATCATTTTAGTTAATAATGGTCGTTTTGTCAATATTTGGTACTTGAGTCAAAAATGAACTTCTTATAATTAAAAGTTGTTTATGTCCTCAAATATCCATTATCTCCAGAATTATATTCATGATGAATAAATCATATATATCATATATATCCAGTATAATTTTGTATTTATAATAGTACATAACATTTATAGGTAAGAAATGAAATTCACCGTTCATAGAGACGGTAAGTCATACGTTCGCATGAACGCTAATTCCATTTTAATTTCATATTTTAATGAAATTAAAACATAATGATACATAAGTAAATTATAATTACAGTATAATATCATATATAATATCATTAAATCCATTCTCTATATGTCTCACATATGGAAATAACGAGTCATATCACTTTGAGGGGGTGATAGTCTTCACTTCCTCAAATGAAATTATCGCGTTTACCCATAATGGAAACCATAAAGGTATGATATAAATGAAACATAAATAATAATAAAGAAAAGATAAAAATACTATATATAATATATAAATACATTTCCATCATAATGGCCACCATGAGAAGTGGTAGGAGATAATTGATCAATCATTGTTTCCTGAGGCTTTAGTTTTCCATCAACAGAAACTGTCTGTACATTACCCACTTGATAGAGGTGTGTGTAAGTGTAGTTAGAATTTTTTGCATAACAAAATCCTAGTATATTTTTTATACTGGTGTTTTTATAAAATAATGTAATAAAAAGAGTTTAAAGGGTAGTATAAGTAAAATGAAACAAAATAACTTAATTGAAGACGTTACCTTTAAATCGGGTAAATCCTTTTGGTTTGAACCAAACGGACTTCTTGAAGTTCCTTCTTCCTAAGGTAAGGATTCTAGGAGGAATATAGGGTTCTTTAGATCTTAATTGGGTAAGGTTAGAATTAGATAAGGGGCATTAGAGGTGTGAGTAATGGTTTAGAATTGGTGTCCTTTTATAAGGGAGAGGAGAGGCTCTTTAGGAACGTTTGAAAATGTTTTTTTATTATAATCTTATCTTCGGTTTCAAAAGGTTAAAAACACAATAAATTTTAAGATAATATGACTTTTGTTCTAAATAAAATCATCCAATAATAATTGGACATGTTTTGGATATTATTTTAATATTTATAATCTTATTTATTTAAATCATTTATTAATAATGTTAATACTGCATCATTTTTGTTTCATAAATAATTTTATTTATATGATGTCTATAAATTATAAAACAAGTTCCATGATGTAGGAACTAGTTTTATATTTCCAATGAATATATTTATTCTAAAAGATAACTTATATGATCCTACGTAAATATTAATTTACTAAAAGATATTTGTTTATGTCATTTTTGTCTTTACTTTAAGTTAATTAAAATAAATATCATTATCACTCCCAAGGGGCCCCATGAGTTTCTAAAATTGACCCATGGATGCCCATGGTCATAATTGTATCAACCAATAAGATTGGGACACATTTTAGGGTAATTTTATATTATTATAGTAATATTTTTTTACCCTTAATTACCAGATTTACCATTTAACCATGGTAACTAAAATATTTACTGAAGTAAATATTTGTAATGTCTAAAAATAGAAGATACCTATTAACACAATTTGGACTCTCTGATTCCAAATATGGAATAAATTTTTGGAAATTCAAAACACAGAAGTGTCACAAATTAATTTAATATTAATTCATGTTGTCAAAAAAAGGCGTGTTATTAAGAAATAATAACTATCAAAAGATTGACACATGTTTATGTCTAATTTCAAAGTGAAATTACTTCCAATAACCTTTATTTGATTAAATAGTAAAAATATAATCTAATAAAATTTTAAAAAAAATTAAAAAATAATCTAACCATATAAATAAATTAGAATAAAATGCAGTTTTGAATTCAAATACAGTATTTTTCACTATTCATTAAAAATGTACTTGATCAAAAAAATACCAAAATATCATCCAAATTATATTTTGATGTCCAGATTCTAAAAAAGAATATAGTTTTGTCAAATACAACATATAAAAGTGAAGAAATCTATATTTAATGAGGGTTCTCCATCAAATGGCGGTAGATCAACCTTTTATAGTAAATTATGCATAAAATTAGATTCATTTACATTTTAAGCATTTATATTTTATTATATGAAATTAAAAACATTTAACAATCATGTATAATCATATCTTAGTTAGTTCTATCCATTCCCACCATCAAAATAGCGAGATGTTATCAACCATTTAAAATAATAATATTGTATTATTATTGTGCAATGTAAGATTTCAAAGAAACTCATTGTTACATATTGGGTACGCCATCGAACATAGAAACCCCTTTAAAGTAAAATTAATATTTAATCCAAAAATATTAAAAAATAAGAAAATATCATATTTCTTTATTTACCTGGGATGTTACATACTTCCCCACTTTTGGAAATTGCATCCTAGAAATTTTATTCACTTATCAAATAAATGGAGGTCTTTATCCCCCATAGCATTGTCAGATTCACAAGTTGCCTTTTCAACTGTATGGTTTTTCCACAAAACCTTTACCTGGTGAACTAATTTATTCCTTAAAACATTCGCTCTATGGTCGAAAATCTGGACCGGCTATTCCACATAAGAGATATTCTCTTTCAACTGAACTACCTCTGGGCTCAAAACCTGAGGTGGATCTTCAATATACATTCTCTACATTGAAACATAAAAAACATTTTTTACCTTGGAAAAACATGGATGTAAAGCCACTCTGAATGCAAATGATCCAACTTTCTCCAGGATTTCATAAGGTCCAATGAACCTCATACTCAACTTTCTATTCTTACCAAAAACACATCATACTTTTCCATGGAGAAACATTGAGAAAGGAAAGATCACCTACCTCAAATGAAATATCTTTCCTCCGATTATCTGTATAACTTTTCTTCCTAATCTGAGCTGTTCTCATGTGATTCTGAATAAAATGAACTTTTTTTCCATATCTTCTACCAATTCTGCTCTCATCAACTTCCTTTCACCTACTTCATACCAAAGATCTAAAGTTCGACAATGCTTCACATATAATTCCTCAAATGGAGCCATCTGTATACTTGAATGAAAACTCTTATTATAATAAAATTCTATAAAAGAAAAATGTTGGTCCCATCTTCCTTGGTAATCTAGTGAAAAATCACATAGCATATTCTCCAAGGTTTGAATTTTTCGTTCTGGATGCCCATCTGATTGAGGATGAAAGGCTGTATTAAAATTTTATTCACTACCCAACGGCTTCTTAATTCATTTTGAAATGTTAGAAGTAAACCTGTGATCATGATCAGATACAATGGAGAGGGTAACACCATGAAACCTTACTATCTAATTAACATACAACTGAGAAACTTGATATAGAGACAATGTATGTCGAATATGAAGGAAATCATAATATTTAGTCAACTGATCAACAATAACCCAGATTTCATTATTACCTCGAGATGTCTTTGGTAACCTCATAATGATGTCCATGGATATATTTTCCCATTTCCACTCTATCACCGGTAGAGACTGAAGCATCCCTTTATGTAACTACCATTCTAATTTAACCTATTGACAATTCAAACACTTCAAAGTAAAATAAAAAACATATCCTTTCATTTCATCCCATGAGTAATACTCCCAAAGATCTCTGTACATCTTAGTACTACCACAATGAACTGAAAACGAGGAACTGTGAGCTTCACATAACAAAAATTATTCAGTTGTGAACCAAAAGGCACACATAATCTTTTCCAAAACATCAAAACACAACCATTATCAATGTTAAATTCCTGAAACATACCTTTATGAACCAACTTTACATTTTCCTGCAACTCGCTCTATTCATTCTGCTCTTACTAAATTCTATCAAATAAAGATGATTCCACTAACACCTGAATCAAAAAAAAAAAAATTCTTACACCAACAAATTCTATGCCAAAGTTCATCTAATCAAAAACCAAAGAATCTCGTTCCAAATATACCATGGTTAATGAAGCATTTCTTTTTCGACTCAGAGAAGCAACCACTTTATTTTATTTTCCCGGATGGTAATGGATTGTTCAATCATAATGCTTGATTAATTAAAACCATCTCCTCTGTCTCAGGTTCAATTCGTTCTGAGTGAATGTATACTTAAAAAAACTTTGTCAGCTTATATTTCACATTTTACTCTATACAAATGATTCCTCCAAAATTTTAAAGCAAAAACAATAGTATCTAATTTCAAATCATGTGTAGGGTAATTTAGCTTAGGAGGTTTCAACTGACGTGAAGCATAAGAAATTACCTGATCATTCTACATAAGGACACAACCGATTCCTTTCAACGAAGAATCACTATGAATAACAAACTCACAATTTTTGGATGGCGGTGTTAAAATTAGAGCATTAACTAATCTTATTTTCAATTCCTGAAATTAATCAACACATTCTTTTGTCCGAATAATTTGTACACCATTTTGATATAACTTATTCATTGGAATAGATAACTATGCTAAATTTTCAACAAATCTTTATTAATAACCATCCAAACCAAGAAAACTATGGATCCCGGTTATATTTTTGTGTTTGGACATTCTTCAACAACTTTTGTTTTAGCAGGATCAAAAGTTATGACATTTTTTTAAACAATGTAACCAAGGAATGAAATTTTATGTAACCAAAACTCAGACATACAGAATTTCACAAATAGTTTCTTTTCTTTTAAGGATTGCAAGAAAACCCTTAAATGACTTTCCTGCTACTATTTAATATTAGAATCAACCAAGATATCATCAATGAACACAACCAAAAACTTATCCATGAACTCACATAAAATTATATTCATAAGATCCATGAATACAGCAGGTGCATTGGTTAACCCAAAAGGCCTAACTAAAAATTCATAATGGACATATCTACTACGAAATTCGGTCTTCAGAATTTCAACTTCATTACTTTCAACTCATGGTACCCTGACCTCAAATCAATCTTTGAAAATTACTAAGATCCCTAGAGCTGATCAAAAAAACCATCGATATGAGGAAAAGGATAGTTGTTCTTAAAAATGATGTTTATTCAATGATTTTTAATCATTTTAAAGTCTCATTAAACCATATTTCTTTTTAATAGACAAGACAAGAGGACCCCATAGTGATGTGTTAGGTCGAATGAAACCTTTATCTAATAATTCTTGAAATTTATTCTTTAACTCTAAATATTGAATTTGAGCTAATCAATAAGGGGATTTTGATATTGTCTTTAGATCCCAAAATAAGTCAATAGTAAATTCAACTTTCTGATCTAGTATAATACCACGAAACTTATTATGAAAAACATCAAGGTACTAATTTACCACTGGAACATCATTAATCTGAACCATTCATTTATTTTCAACAATATATTTATAGTAACATTTATTTCCATCTTTTTTTAGTTTCTTAGCTTCCTAATATGTTATCAAAAGAAAGGGTTCATTCTGGTACACAAAATGAAACTATTTTTGAAAGGAAACATCTTTAGCTCTACAGTAAATCTTAGCATGATAAAGAGACAACCAACACATGCCCAAAATAACATCAAACTCTAATAGAGGCAAGACAATAAGGTTTGATGGTCTATTCTTTCCACACACAAGAACTAGAAGGTTCTTATGTTTTCTTTTTGTCTCAAAATATCATCCAGTTGTTTTTACAATAACATCATGATTCATATCTAGATATATAATTGCTAATTTACTAGAAAACTTCTCAGAAATTAATGAATGTGTAGACCATGAATCAAACATCACATTGGCATAATCTGAACAAATAAACGGTGTACCTAATAATACATCATTTGATGGCCCAATATCTAGTGAAGTAGTTTCAATGAACTTCACCACCCCTTTTCTACTTCTAGTCTAGATGCTTTCCCTTATTTGAGTTCTTCATTGTTCACTCATTTGCATAATGGCCCATTTAATTGCACTTAAAACATTTTAGTGACTATAAATCATATTTTTTATTACCAATACCTTGATCTTATTAGTGCCATTACGTGATTTATGTCCCAATTTACCACATCAATATCACATACAAGAATTCAAAATACATTCCCCAATATTATTTTTACCACAATTTTCACAAACTAAAAACATAAGTTTCTTACCAACAGCATTTTTTGAAGATATCTTCCCTTTTTCTTACCACCTTGACCTATAATTATATTGTTTGTTAAAGAGAACCTGATCATCGTCAAAATCCACTTCCACCTTCTACGCACAATGAAAATGTTTTTCATAACATTTAAACTCACGAGAAGATAAAGACCTTAAATAATTTGTCTTTAACACTAAGTAAAAATGGTTTATTTAACTACCAAGATCTCATATGAAATTTGGAGAATAACTTTCCAGTCGAGTGAATTTTGCTTCATAAGCAGTCACTGAGTCATCATCCTGCCTCAATTAAAGGAATTTTTTTATATCCTAAGATGAACCACCTTAGGAAAATATTTCTCAATAAACACACCTTTGAATTCTTCCCAATCAATAGAATCAATCTCCTCACTATCCCTGATATTTTTCACCATTGACCACAACTGATCATCATCACCTTAAAAAAAGTAAATAGAAAGACTATAAATTGGATGATCTAAACACCCTATGACCTCAATAATATTTTCTAGTGCTTTAATCCACCCTTATGCTTGCACAGGGTCAGATGATCTTCATAATACCAACTATAAAGACCCATCATTAAACATTAAATAATCTTGAATTAAATTAATAATTCACATTGAGGATCTCTTCAGGTTTTGAGTTTTATATAATTAGGCAATAACTATTACATTACACCTCGAAAATTTTAAGGTAAACACTTCTAATTAATTTCTATTTTTTTCATAAAATTAAAACTCTTGAAAAAAAGAGTCATGTCTAGTCCCATGTTTTAGAAATCATGACTTTTCCATGATCTCATCCTTGACCCTATTCATATTTAGGTCATGTGAAAAACATTTCAAAACACAGGTTGAGCAAAAAAATATCGGTAAGGGTTATAAAACAAAGAATTATAACATTAGTTAATCCTTACATACATAACATAATCCCTCTATCACACCACATAAAATAATAAGATTTATGAATAACACATAGAAAACATAAATCATAAAGGTAACTAGAGGCATCCATATCATACTTACATTGTAGCTATCACATTTGTGTAGGGAGTAACATTTGGAATACCCATTAGAGAATATTCCCGAAGTCTCTTAGGAGAAACATTCACGTTTGCCTCTATCACGTAACCTAATTCATTGGAGAGCTATCTCCGGCTCAAACGCTTTAGGTTTATCACTAAACCACCCATATATGTAAACAATTCCCAAGAACCATAACATATTCATAACACATAAAAACATAGAGGAAAGAGAAAATTTCCACATTTCAATCAAAATATATCATTTAAATATATTGGCATAAAAAATCCATTATGAAAACCATTTTCAATACCAGAATACATAAAATATTATACGGTATTTATTTTTCTTTTAAAAAACATTATGACTTGTAAAGGAAGCCAGATATCAAATAATACTCGTGGCAGCAGAGAAGGTCATTGTCATCGCTTACGTTAAAAGGAAAAATTATTTTTTTGTCATTTAGTAAAATTAATCATAGAAAAATATTCCCATTGAATGAAAAGAAAATTCAATGGTGTTTATACAACGTATAAAACAAAGTCAGGTATTAAAATAAAATATGCCTCAATGAAAAGATATTGAGACGAAGTCCCTTACAAAGATAATTTTATAATGAAAATAGATAGATAATGTGTAATAACAATAAATAAACTTAAATAATGTATAAATAAAATATAGGATATCAGAATTTATTTCACACATAGTCATATCATGACATAATCAATAAGTTGAAAATTAACCCAAAGAATGAAAGTTGGTTTAAGAAGTCCCCTTACCTCATGTCCGACTTGAACCGTTCATTATTTATTCTCTTGAATAATAAACTAAAGTTAATTTCTACATTATTAAGAACATTTTTCATGTTTATTTTTTCATTTTGATAAATTATTAACATGTTATAAACATCATGTAATCATTTATGTTAATAATGCCCATTTTGACAATATTTGGCACTTGAGTCAAAAATGAACTTCTAATAATTACATGTTATTGATGTTGTAAAACATCCATTATCTATGGAATAATATTAATTATGTAGATATGATATATATCATATATATCTAGTATAATTATGTATTTATAATAGTACATAAAATTTAGAGTTAAGAAATGAAATGCACCGTCAATGGAGATGGTAAGCCGTACGTACACCTGAACGCTACTTCAATTTATATTTCATATTTTAATGGAATTAAAACATAATGATATGTAGGTATATTATAATTCTATTATAATATCATATATAATATCTTTAACTCTATCCTTTATACATCCCACATATGGAATTAACGAGTCATATCACATTGAGGGTGATGTAGTCCGCACTTCCTCAAATGAAATTATCACATTTACCAATAATGGAAACCATAAAGGTATGATATAAATGGAAAATAAAAAACCATAAAGAAAACATAAAAATAATATATATCATATATAATTACCATTACATCATAATGGCCACCATGAGAGGCGGTAGAAGACGATTTAACAATCATCATTTCGTGAGGTGTTATTTTTCCATCCAGAAAAACAGTGTCTTCCTTACCCATTATATGGAGGTTTGTGTATGTTTAGTTTGAACTATTATAATAAAAACATCATAGTATATTAAACATACTGGCTTCACTACTAGAAATGTGGTTTTTAGCGACCGCCAATGGTGGTCGCTAAAGCCCTTTAGAGACCGCGATGCGACCGCTTTTGGCGGTCATAGTTTCTCCGTCGGTATTGCTCAATACCGACCGCCACAGGCGGCCACTAAAACTATCCTTTGAAACTACTAGATAATTTGTGTCGATCATATTCTTGGGAATTCAGGTGTATATGTGGTTAGCGAGGAGGGACCCCGAGTTTGGGTCGACGACCATGGAAGAAGCACAGCGGCCGGAGGGAGTGTTCAGGCTGACGTTGGGGATTGAACAGCGGTGGTCGACTGTCGATGGAGATAGGTTCACTAGCAGTGTTGGTCTGGGCAACAGGAGGCGACATGGTGGCGGTGATGTGGGTGACCCATGAGGGTGGTGTGGTGGTAGGAGGTGTCGACGGCTGTTGGAGCGGTTGACATCAAGGAAGACAACGCGGGGGGCGAGAAAAATCTCGCCATTTACATTTCCGTTTTAGCGACCGCTTTTGGCGGTCGCGTGGCGGTCTCCTGCTACCATAGGTTTAGAAACTAAAAAATATAGTAGTTTTTTGTTATAAAATAATTTAATAAAAAGAGTTTTGGGGGTTGGAGAAGTAAAATAAAACAAAAGAACTTAAGAGAAGACGTTGCCTTTAAATCAGGTGACTCATTCTGTTTTGAACCAAAATGACTTATTGAAGTGCCTTATGCCTAAGGTAAGGCTTCTAGAAGGAAGAGAGGGTTTTTGAGAGATTATTTGGGATGGGTTTAGATGAGCCAAGGGGATTGAGAGGTGTGCTGGATGGGTTATAAGTGGTGTCCTTTTACAAGGTAGAGGAGGGGTTCTTTAGAAATGTTTGAAAATGTTATTTTTATGATAAACTTATCTTCTGTTTCAAAACGTCCAAAACACATTAAATTCGAATATAAGATGACTCGTGTGTGAAATATAATCATCTAATAATAATTGGAGTGGTTTTGGATATTTTTTTAATACTTATAATCTTATTTATTTAAATCATTTATTAATGAGGTATATTCTGCATCATTTTTGTGTCATAAATAATTTTATTTATTTGATATATAAAAAATATAAAACAAATACCATGATGTATGAAATAGTTTTAGATTTACAATGAATATTTATAGTCAAAATGATAACTTATATAATTCTATGTAAAAAATAATTTACTAAAAGATATTTGTTTATTTCATTTTTGTCTTTACTTTAAATTAATTAAAATAAAGTGACATTATCACTCTCAAGTGGCCCCATAAGGTCCAAAAATCGACCCAAGGATGCCCACGGTCGGAAGTGTATGAAAAAAAAGATTAAAACACATGTTTGAGAAATTTTATATTATCATATTATTATATTATTATTTGTTTACCCTTATTTACCAGATATACCCTTTAACCATGGTAAATAATATATTTACTGAAGTAAATATTTATAAAGTCTAAAAAAATTTACATATTTATATAATTTGGACCTCCTGATTATAAATATGGAATCCATTTTTCTAAATTCAAAACATAGAAGTTGCAGAAATTAATTTAATATTAATTCTCGTTGTCAAAACAAAAGGTGTGTTTTTAAGAAATAATCACTATCAAAAGATTGACACTTGTTTATGTCCAATTTCAATGTGAAATTACTTCCAATTACCAAAATTTGATTAAATAGAAAATATAGAATTTTATTACAATTTAAATCCAATTAAAAAGATAATTGAACCATATAAATAAATTAGATTAAAAGGAAGTTTTGAATTAAAATACAGTATTTTATACTATTCATTAAAAATGATCTTTATTAGAAAGATACCAAAATTTCATCCAAATTATATTTTGATGTCCCTATTTCAAAGAAGAATATTATTTTTTCATATATAACATAAAAAAGTGACAAAAACTATATTTAAATATGGTTCTCCATCAAATGGCTGTGAAACTCACTTTTAATGTAAATTATGCATAAAATTAGATTCATTTACATTTTAATGCTCTAAAATTTATTAGATAAATGTAAAAAAATTTAACAAATATGTATACTCATATTGTAGGTAGCTCTGTTCATTTCTTCCAATACAACTGTTAGGTGCTAACTACCATTTGAAATAATAATATTATATTATTATTATGCAACGTAAGATTTCAAAAACACCTATTGTTGCGTATTGGTTAGTCCATCGAACATAGAAACCCCTTTAAGGTAAAGTCAATATTTTATTAACAAATATTAATAAATATGAAAATTTTATATTTCTTTATTTACCAGGGATGTTACATCTGTATCTCATAATAATTTAAATAAAATGATTATCACATTTAAAAAATGGATGTTCCTCCTAATAATATAATATTTAATGCAACATAATGAATTATATACATAAAAAATATATCATAAAATCCTAATCATAAATTAAAATTAGCATAATCAAAAAAAAATTGTGAATAAAAATATTCAATGATCTTCCACTTCAGAAACACTCTTCCTCCTAAAAGTTTATATTATTTATATTCACTATTCGTATCACCCCTATATATTATAATACATATATTCATCTATATCAATAATATTTTAAATTTGAAATTAAAATTTTTAGACCCCATTCACTAACCTCTATATCAAATCAGTCCACTCGATTGTAACCCAGAGAGTCTCAACCATAGAAATTTAAATAGATAGTTATTATTTCCTAAATAATATGTAATTTTGATATAGGAACATACTATTTTTATTTAATTTTTATAGTTTAACAAAATTATAGATCACAATTCTATCATATTACATGAATACTTTTCTTATATCTAACGTTATTTGTCAAATAAATAAGACACAGTGTAAAATAATCCATCATGATATATACTCTTTTCCTATTAATAAATATCGCAAAGCTAAAAATAAACATCCCAATAGATTTTTTGTATATAGTTTTCATAGTTTGGAATCTTTAATAACATTTTCCATTTCATTACATAATAGCATGAATCTCTTCTAATTGTGAATTATATTAAAAATAGAGTCACTAAATTTCACCTTAGAGTCATTTGTAGTGTTATATGAAATCTCTTGTTATGAGTAATTATTTATAGAACAACTAAAATACACCCATTAAACATTCAAAATGTGAGCTATTATGTGATAGTTTGAAATAAAAAAAGGAAATATAATAGGTAGTTTTGTCTTTTAGTTGACTCTTATTGTTTTTTTGAATGATTCATATGAGAATTTTAATTAACCATATGAATAAGTGAGTTAATTTTCTCTTTATTGGAACATCAACTCCATTTATTGTGTTAAATATGAGTTTAAAACACATGATTCCTAAAATATCTAGTATTACTAAAAAATATGTGTCACTCTTACTAGTGAGGATGATAGGGCCCTGAAATGGACAAATTTTATCATCAAAATTTTAAAGAATAAATCTTGACGATTTTCAAAAATAATTCTTGTGAAACAAAATATTTTCTATTTTCTTGGTTAAAATTCCCCCACAACACAATGTTTGATGTCCTTGTGTGATATTTACATTTCATGGTACAACGAAAATAGACTCCATTCATCTAATGTAAACTCTTAATCAATTCTACATACTTAAAAATCTATCACAAGGATTCCAAACAATATTTTATTGATATAAAATTCCTCATATAAATATATGGTCATAATATATATTCCTATAAGATAGGAAAATATTAATGGAAATGATTACATATCATATGTATAAAATATTAGTGAACCACTATGAATATATTTTAGGTTTTGATAAATATAGGTATTACGATTTTCCTAGGTGATGGTAAAGGACACTTGTTTTCAAAGGTTACTTCAAGGTATTTTAAGAAATAATATACAAGATCCCTTTGTTATGTCCATGAGAATATAATTTAAATGTTTTGACTTTTTTTGAAAGTAGTTGTGCTTTTATGGTATTTTGATGATGGTTAAATACCATATGATAATAAGTGGTTCTTATTCTTAGTAAATAGAGTTCCACTTTAAAAAATTATATAGTATCATTGATAATAACCAGGTTAAAATAATTATTAGACTACCAATATGATAGTATCAAATATATTTCAGAATACTATGATTATATGATGTAATTTTTATAACCAAGGAATTAATTATTGATAGATAACTGATATAAATATGATAGAATTTTATTTACTCTTTCTTGATAAGAGTTTTTCATCATTATAATGATTTTCCAATGCCATAAAAGTGAATAATTGATCCTAATAAAGGATTGAATCATTAATGATATTATATAGTGTGACGATATTTTTTATAAAAATTAATTTCCAACATAATTTGATCATAATATTTTCATATAAAAAGAGTATTTAAGATGGTGGGAAATTTTTTTTCTTGTAGTATACATTAAAACAAATATTTTTTCCACACCATTAGAAAAATTACATCATTTAGAAAATGAAAACAAGATTACATGTGAAACATTTCATATAGTTTCATACATGGGTAAAAATTAATTTTATTTATCTTTCATTAATAATGAAAAAAATCATGAAAACCATTCAATGAAAATATGTACACAATTGTAAAATAAAACTGTCCGAGGAGAGAAATAATGTCGATTTTTCTTAAAAACATTCATTCAGTATATTTAGTACTTAAATAGAATAGAATTAAAGTAATAATTATTATCTCCATATATTTAATTTTGATACTAAAATTAATTATATTTTTTATATAGATATCATAAAATTTAATCATAAAAAATTTAATCATAAAAAATTTAATCAAAAACAATTATTGTAAAAATATGGTTGTAACAAAAAATCTTTACATCTAGTTCTCCTTGATTTGTAAGAACTATTAAATCATGTATAATAATTTTTTTATAATTATATAAAATAATAATATTTATAATTATAATATCATAATTGTTTTTACTAATATCATTTTTTAACAAATTTATTGAAAATTCATTATTAAAATCACTTTTTTTTGGTGAAAACAGTTATGTGTTTCGTAAATGTTTCAGTTCAGAAGATCATGTCCTTATAATTTTATCATGATTTAATAGTATATTAGAGTTTTTATAATCAAATAAATATCATATAAATTCATTATATACTTTTTTAAAAAACTTCATAAATATTCTTTATATAAAAATGATTTAATCTTTAATGGGAGATGATTGTTTATACGTACGCATGGATGTTGTTTCTATTTTCAAATAAAAATTAAGAAGAAAAGATATATAAAATTTTATCTTTATATAATCAAAATTATATCATAAATACCATATATATTTATTAAATACATCATTATATCACTCAATCTGAGGTGTTTTCTGAAAATGAATCATATCACTATGTGGAGGCAGTAGTCCACTCTATAAATGAACGATACTTTCATTTCCCGCTTGATGTAAAAGAGTTGTAAACTTTCTGTTTCACAATAATAGAAAAAATAAGTTTATTTATGATACATGATACATATTTTTATTATATAAATTCAAATTTAATGAATATAGAAGAATAAATAATATTTAAATTGATCGGTTAAGATTTATAGCTTTTTTTGAGATACCTCCTTTTTCTTACACCTTAATCCTTGAATGATTGGTCTTATGAGTAGAACAAGGGAAAAAGTAAAATGGAAATTAATCTGGGAATACTTTATGTTTTTTATTGTATTATATGTAAGGATAGTTTTTTTAATAATAAGGGGGTGGTTCTATTTTATAATCGAGCGAGAGGATAAACATGGAATTACATAGAATAAATAAATAATATAAGGTCATTTTATTTTTCATTTGGGTCATAATGAAAATTAATAATAAGGAATGATAATATAGACTCTATAAATCTCTAACCAATGAGAATTAAAATTTTTTATTTTGTAATATTTCCCTATTATATTATTATAACTCTCTAATAAATCTGTATTACCATAACCATGGTAGAAAATGTTTATTGTTTTTAGTATTATTTAGGAAAAAAATGAATGTGGATTCATTAAAACATTTTTAATATTTATTTAAAAATATATAATAAATTTATTAATATATAATTTCTATAAGTATATTGCAGCTCATGGGGTATCGTTAATTCCTATAGGGCTAAAAACCAATTATTTGTTAATAATCTAACAACCTACTAAAAATATAGTACATTGAATGTCTGAGTGTCACCCCCACAATGGAGATCCATATGTCCTAAATAAATTAAGAAACTAAAATTTCAATTGTTTGGTTTGTTTTAAAACATTGAAACATGTGAAATGTTTTATTAGGATTGAAATAGAGATAGAGGCCTTCTATGTTAAATGATTTTTAGGGACGTGTGCTAGGAATTAAATTGAATTTGTGTTTATTTATTTTTGGTGTTAGAATTAGGTCAGTGAGGAACCTTGGTATTGGTAGCATTCCATATTCTTATGATTGTGCATTTGGAATGGTTATCTACTAAGATAAGTCATAGGAATAGGTTACCCAAAACCACATCTAAACATAAATGCCCTAGATTTCATAATGGTCATATTAAAACTAAGCCAATTAATTGATGAAAAAACTAAAACACTTCAAATCGAACACAATGGTCATGATATTTAAAAATAAGTTGAATTGGAATTGAATAAATGATTTTTAGTAATAAAAGAAAGTGTAATATAAATAAATAAACCCAATAATCAGATCTCCCTAAACACACATCACTAGAGACTAAGATAACTAATCACCCATGCTAGGCATGATAACTGTGAGTGGAATGGGTACCTGAAGAAGAAAGTTGATGAAGAATGGTGGAAAAACGAGTCCCCAAATTGTCACTCCAATTTATGTTTCCTGTGTTGGTGTCTGTTGGCCTCTAATTTTCCCATATTATGATGCAAGGGTGGTATGGGGACTCTATTTATTGATTTTTTTTGGCAAAGCCTCCACCACATATACATTTTTTTCGATGCATCGATACTTGCACGATCTGTGGTTGAGTTTCACGTAGTGTAATCCCTTAGTCTTTAGTCATCACAAATCTCAAAAGAACATTCTCCAAAATCATGTCACAAAAAATTCACATCATGAAATTGGTATTAATGATGTGTAATGATGATTCACTACATTAATGGATGTCACAACATGTCATCCACAGTAAAATCCTTTTGAAAAAGTCACGATGTGTAATATTTTTTGAATCATAACATTAAAAATAAAACAAGTCCATTAATTCTGAAATTATCAAGACTAATCATTTTAATATAAAATTAAAACATTAAAATAGTCTAAAATTTATACACGAAATACACTTATCTTATCTGCAAATAAATTTACGATAATATTTCAAGATTCATTGAAAATGTGATTTTCAAAAAATTATTTTTTAAGAATAATATTGAATTTAATTTCATTTCATGGGTATTAAAAACTATAAAATGACGGTGAATTTTTTTTTGTGATATAAATTTAATTTTTCATTAAAAAAATTAATCAATAATGATATTTTTATTTCAATATGAAAAAAACACATTGTGCACATATATTCCTTCATGTGAAAAATAAACATTTTGACCTTTAATTGGCTTTTTCTTCACTGTTAACTTTAAGAAATGTAATGTATGGATGTTTATTCCTACATTACCAATAAAATATATTAAAATCACATTGTAATATTAATCAAAATACTTATGTTATATAACAATACATAACATGTATACAAATACATTTCTTTGAAAATTATGGCTTTAAATCATTAAAAGGCTTGATTAAATAAATTATCGATTATTTTTGGGATGTAATCAATAATTTTGAATTACAAATTTTTTACATATATTTAATAAGTTGGTTAATCATTATAAAACCCTTCAATAGAATGAATAGGTTAAAATTATATTATATACCACATATACATTTATACTTATGGCTAATTAAAAATAAATATATCATATACTTGATGTTTATTTAGAAATACATACATAAAAAGTATTTGGGTTTACATTATAACCCACATTATATTAATTTCTCACATAAATTTCAAAATATTTTTTATAAAAATGGGTGTTTAAATACTTAATTTCACACTCAGGTTCCCATAAAGATTAATCAAAATTTTGATTCCCCAGAGAACTTTGATGAGGCGAATTGTCTAGTTTCATAGAACATTATCTCAATGATCAAATATTTCTAATGTTTTTTTGTATATAAAAGAACATGCTCCAATGGTATGACCTATGAGTTTGGTGAATGCAAAAGATTATGTATGTAATTTCCTGGAGAGATACGTGGAACAAAATATGATCTTTAGAGAGGTTTAGTGTAAGCACCAAGTGAAATTCTACAGTCTGTACATCATCATGAATTTTGAGGGGACCAATATACCTAGGGACGAAATTTCATTCTTTCTGAATCCTATATCTATATTCCATGGAGAAATTAATAGGACTACCATCTCACTATCATTGAATTGTAGATGACACCAAAAATTTCCAACATATCTTCTAGGTGGACTCAGAGATTACATAATTTGTAACTAAAAAACACTAACCTTCTCTTCCATTTACTCTACTATATCAAGTCCCAATAGAATTATTTCTATAACTACATCCCATATTGTTTTATTTTTTCACTTCCTTATACAGAGCTCTTCATAAGGAGAAATCAATATGTTCTAGTAAATGATATTTTTATTAGATAATTTGACAAGAGTAATCTACTAATACAAAAACCAATTAAATCTATGGAATATGATTTTATCAAGTACTCCATGGAATGAATTTATCCCTCAGATTAAACATCTTTATGAAAATGTAAAATATAATAACAACATAACATTATTTCCGGTTATTTTAGAATACTTCACAAGAACATTGACGCAAAGCATATATCTTAACCCGATACAATATAATATGGTACTCAACGAAACTTTATGAATTTCATTTATGTATATTCTAGAATGATGATTAATAGAGAAATATTCTCTAATAGTAATTATGTTTTCTATATTTATAAGTTTATTGACTTTAACCCAAGAAAATTATGACCTTTAGATGTTTTGGGGAGTTCTATGATGAGATCCATGATGATCATTTCATATTAACATTATATTAATGGTAATGGATATAATATTGAAATAGAATTATATCTCTTATTATTAAATTGTACATATTCAAATAAGAAAGATATGTACATTGAAATATATCTCTTATTGTTTTCCTACCATAAAAACTCTTTCATATATCACTATATATTCATAATTATAGCTTAAATAGATAATTACGAGATATTAGATTCTTATAGTAGATCCTTCTTCACTTCTGTTATTAATCAGAATAAAACATTATTTGTAAAAATTTATCATCATAATCAAGGCATAACTCAGTTACATTTCTTAAATTCTTTTAAATCAGTATGTATTCCTTGTACACCTTTATAATATTCTCATGGATAGATGGTTGAACAATCATTTGACCAATATAATATTTATCCCCTTTTTTCAATAATTCAAGATCAATCAGTTTCAAATCCATATCTATTATATTATTTTTTATCCTCATCATAGTTAAGATAGCATGATGCTATCATCTCAAAGTATCATCCACCTTGTTCACTATCCCCTAGTGATAATATATCATGTGTTAATAATCATTAAACAACACCAACCGTCTACTTTTCGGGATATTCAATTATTTGTACGTTAAAATATACATCCAAATTTTATAATCAGTATATAGGTCACTAATTTCTACATACGATTTATCCTTTATATAATTAATGAAAAATTTCCTATGGTTAACTCCTAATCACATGTAGGTTAATATTATCATAAAATTTAAACTTTCCCAAGCCATAGTTTTTTACCATGTAATTGTTTATAAGAAAATATCCAAGCCCCTTATTTTATTCAAAACTATTTACAAGAAATATATTATTCACTATTGGATAGTGTTAGTACAAGTTCACTGAGAAACCATTCATTTAACTCATTGATATATTTCTTATATTTTCCCATCTGAAGGACTCCAATCCCTTATGAGTTTATATGGTGAGTGGATTAGATAAATGTGAGAAATTATAAAAAATTAATTGACTATATTCATTAAATATAATAAAACTATTGTTAAAAGCCACCATGGTTAGTCTCGATAAATGTTAAATAACTTCCCTCTATCATAGATCCACTAATATACCCTATATTAAAATTATATGCCAAAAAATTAATATTTCTGTAGCCAAAAATCATATTTGTAAAATTTTGGATATGACTTCTAATTCATTAGGGTCATCATTGCAATCCACATTTTTTTTATCACGACCATCCTTTCTCTAGGATGATATTTTAGTATCATATATAAATACTACTAAAAACTATTGAAGGTAATATCTAAATACTATATTCATTAAATTAATTATAATAATAGAGAAATTTGAAAGAACGAATGATATAAATATAAATTCATTGTGTCCAAACCTTGTATGGAATCATATCTACAAAATATCATCGATTTTGACCCCATGTTGATAGCATCTAGATCAAAGTTCAATCATTTGAAAAATATAGAGCTCCTCAAGATTGATTGTACCAATCATAAATTTGTTATAGTGGATACAAATTCCTGATTACCATTCTTTGTGTTCTCAAAAGAATGATGCATCATATTTAACTATATATTTTCTTAAAAAAAGGAAAAATGTCACCAAATTACTACACACTTATCCAAATCAATCCCTTTTCACTATTATCCTACATTTTTTTCATTAATTCCAATATCTCAATCGTGGCCAATCTATACGGAGTATTTAAAATAGGTGTAACACCATCTATGAGTTACATTGAAAACATAAATTTAATATTTTGAGAAATATTAGGAAAATATTTGGTAAATACATCCAAAATATCCAATAGAATAGTAAGACCTTTAATGTTGAGTTTTTTCCCAACCATCTGAGACAAAAACCTCCATTAAATTATAATCAATACCCAAAAAATGGATTCAATTTCCCTTAGAGGTTCATATTTATCCACATTCAATTAGGTTATCAAATGTTGGTTCATATTATAAAATTTAACTTCCCTTACTTGTTCATTGATATGTTATTTATATAAATACATGCGCTAAATTCCTAAAATAACATCAAACTCAACATGAAGAATCATAAAAAAATTCAAGAAACAAGTTTCATCAAATTTCAATTGGAGAGAAATCTTAGAAAAAATATGAAACCACCATAATATTCATAATTTTCACTAAAAAGTTCACTTATAATCTTTGATGATGTAATGTGAAACCATTAAATAAATATTCTAATATTATAGTGTGGGTAGATACAGAATTAAATAAGAAATTAAGAGTTGTAGAGTGGATGGTATTTATATATTTCACCACATTGTTATCAAACTACATATAAAAAATAGATATACCATGATACATCCCTTCTTTTCTAGGGTTAAAATGTTACTGATTTTGATCATCATCATTAACCCTCATATTTTGGGATTTGTTAGCAAAATTCCCATACTTCTTACTTTTGAAACACCAGATTGTGCATAGTGAATTCAATATATATTTCCCAATGCTGACATCATTATCTAACTTCTTACAATCTCATATTAATTTATTCCGTGATAAACCACATTTCCATATATAATGCATTTACTTTTCCACTTTAGGAAATTTCCTCCATCTTTCATTCCATATTTTTTGAATAAACAAAGGTGTGTAGTTTTACCTCTAAGGATTTTATTATTTGAAATTGCTTTAAATTCCATATTTCATTTCATATGAAATCCATGAGGTGTGTGGGTGACTTATATCTCAATTTATACCTTTAGAGTATATAAAATTATTTTAACATACATACTATTGTATCGTATGGATAATTACGTCTAGTGACTTGGTTTTAAGATATTGATGAATAGATCAGTTTTTATTTCTAGTTAGATGATAATAAAAAATTTGTACCTCCCATGTCTTGTAAAAGTTTCTTCACAATTACTATTCGATTAATTATATTTCTATTATTGAACATTGAAATACTTATCCACATTTATAAAAATTTTAAAAGAAAAGATATTATTTAAAAATATCCTTCTAAACACATTCCACTCCGTAGAGCCAATTTATTAATATTTCTTTGTTTTATGGATAAGCGTCCACCACTAATATTATTTACCTTCCCAATGGAATACAACAAAAATAAATTCTTCATGAATGAAACATTAAAGAAAAGAAAATATATTTTCATTGGTACTAATCCATCGCACAATAATTAGTGGATCAATATTCTCGCTAAAAGATGGTGGATGTTTCTACAGATGTAATCAAATGATTTTTATTCCCTATTTTTTATCATTTGAAAATATTACTATGATTTATTTCTTTATAAATATTCATTAGAATATATCTATGATATTTAATTACACTACTCATAAATTTCAATTTCTTATGAGGATAATCAATACATTTTCAATATTCTTTTTCATTAAGATTATTCCTCCTTGTGACAACAATTTTCAATAATCAAAATTCATAATTTACACAATAATAATCTTATTGAGAATCCATATAATCTTGAAAAACTTTTATAAAATATCTAAATCAAGGTAACTTATTTTTATTCTATGAAACATTATGTTTAAACTATATTATTTGTGGTTATCAACTATTTAAATCCTTCATAGTGGTTCATAATGAAAATGTTAATTGACCCACTAATATACCCTAATAATTCCATTTACGGTGTTCAGTATTAGGCCTAATAATCTTGAATCAGTGACTATCAATTTATTATAAAGTCTTCCACATCAATATTTTATATTGGAACGACCTGAATTTTTGAATAATATTTTGTTTACCAAAAATGTATAGAGTAATATGTCATAACAAATAAAACTATATATATATAATTTAAATTTATCCATTGTGTCTTGACCGTTATATGTCCATTGTTTAATATGACTGTTGGAAACAAAAATATTTTTTACTGTTACAATTATTTATTTTAAATATAAATGATAATGAAAAAATAATATAGAATGAAGAGTCGAAGGCCTCTACCAGAAGAATCATGCAATACAAAACCCATTTTCCGGTGCATGGGAAGGAGGTAGCATCACTAGGTTTTTCTATAGACTAATCACATGCTAATATTCAACATGTTAATCTTGAATGAAATCGCATACGGGAGAATTTCTAGAGGATAGAAATCGCCACTTGGGTAATGTTTTTCGAGTTTCCCAAAGATTCTATCACCATTACACACATTAAACTGAGGTCTGGTGTAGGTGTTAGATGATGTTATGTAATGGGGACTTAGTTACATTGTGTAATCCATTTATATAAATAAAATTATTTCTTTCATAAAATAAAAATCATTATTTAATTTGAAATGTGAAAATTGATTGAGGATGAATTTTTAGTATTTTTTCCATATTATTGATGAAAATTGAAAAAATAGTATTCTACAATAATTTTACACTTTAAATTATTGATGCTTTGAAATGAATTTTAAAAAATGGACATACACATTTGTGATCAGTATGAAATTTATTGTCTTATAAGATTAAATTATTTTTTCAGTGAATAGTAACTTATTAATTGTAATATTAACATTATGAATAGTAATATGACCAATGGAAATGTAACATCACATAAGGAATTATAAATTTAATTTAGGAATCTTTAATGATAATGTGATATAATTGTATACGTAAATAACTATTTTAGAAATTATTTTTTAAGTATTAGTTCTTTTTCATGTAAATAGTGTTTTCCTTAAAAATTAAATTTCTCATATTTGGAATTTATTTTCATAAAATGGAGTTCAATTTTCAATTCAGAACCTTTATATTAGGTTATGGTGAATAAATGATATTTTCAAAAAATGTTTTGTTTTTTGATGAATAGTAAAAATATATTTTTTTTTCTTTTTCATTGTTTTTTATGAAAAAATAATGATATAATATGTAAATTAAAATTATTGTTGAATAACGGGGATACAAACATTATATGAGGTGACCCATGTAGCCAAAACCATTGGAATATACCCTAGGTTTTCCCATAATTTTTCAAATACCACCAATGAGGTGTCCTTAGAAATCAATTAAAAACTCCCTCTCTTTTACTATAAATAGCAAGCCATTACCTCATTTTATTTCATTCCAAAATCATTCCCCTAAATTCTGTGAATTTTACTACCTATTAAGCAGTACAAAAAATGTGTCCTTAATCCCTCAAGGTCCCGATCCTAGAGTTTTTGAAGTTACTCTTCGAGCTAAGGGAATAATCAACTTCTCTTTTCCGTTCAAGTTCTCTTTTATATGGTGTGTATTTAAAATTTACATTCCATGTTCTTACTTCCATATTATTATATCCCTATAATTTGTATTTTTTATTTAATTAATGGTTTAACTCTATCCTTCCCCATCTTTTTAAAATTTTATAAAAACATGTTTTATAATCGTTATGTTGTAGAATATTTGTCTCAAAATATCTCTCTTATTCACAACAAATTCTTTTATTTTCATTATGAGAATACAAAACCTATTTAATTTCTAAATAAATTTATCAATACATAATTTTTTTATTTTATTCTAGAAAATACATACATAAAGCTATCATTCCTCTTATGTGGGTTAGAAATGACATAATGAGCATGTGATTAAGAACTTTTTAAAATTAATTGATTTGGATTTGAAACCCATTTAATTTATTCTATTTGGGGTATTTATGAAATTTTTTATTATGATATATGTGGCACACTAGAAAATAAATACATATTAAGGGTTCTACCTAGTATTACTCCAATGAAATGGGTAATGAAATTAATCTCTATAGATGACAAATTTTATTATAGCTTGGGGAATAACCTTGGTAAGTTTTATAAAATCCTGGGGATGGACCCTGATGATATGATTATGGAAATATAAATTAACTTTTGTATCCAAATAGTCATGTTTGGATTCATGATATTATTATTATTTTTGTATTCCACTTTATCATTAATTTATTATATTCCTCATGTTCTTATAGATATCCCTCAAGTTGATATGTAAATGAATTCTCTAGTTTTTCCATTATTGGGACTTCTCCTCACCCTTTACTTTGATGTATGTCCTCGGGTTATGAGTTGGAGTAATATTACATAGGATGAATAATTGAAGAAGCCTTTATAGTGGATTATAAGAATGTTATATTTTTTCATGTATTATGTACATTTTTTAAGGACACTAAATATTAAAGATCCTCTGTCTATAAAATGTAATGAAATATTATGTAGTAAAAAGGTGGGATTCCATAGTAGGTATAAAAGGATAGTTCAGTTAATTTTGGAAATTAGAAAATGAAAACTATAGGAAGAACCCTATTTAAAAGTTTAAATATAGGAAAATTTCATGTAGTTTGGTGAAATATTAAGTATGTGGTTTCCGAAAAAATAAATACCTATCTAGATATGAATAAGTGGATGTTGATATGACACAAATGTATCTCGGGGTAAAGCATGAATACCGGACTTGGATATAGACTCGAATGAGAACTAGTGAATGAAAATGGGCCCTGTTTCACTACTATTCTGACACTCCTAGGGGAAATATTTGTTTTGTCACATTCTTTTTGTGAATCATTATGAAGGATTTATTGAGAAATGTAATTGTTGTTTATGAGAGAATTTATGAGGCATAAAAATAATTTATGTATTAGATATTCTTAAATGAAATAAGCTTCTCACTATGGTTTTATTCTTTCAGAAAATGGCAGAAAGTCAGAGGAATCATGAATATAGTGACTGTAATAGACCATGTGCTGAAGGCCCTTCAATGGAAGCCGGAATGGAAAATTTAATGGGATTAATGAATAAACATACTCATGTTATGGGAAATGACATGAATCAACACGAGAGACTAATTTTACCATGATGGGAAGAAAATTCTATTGAGCCTTTTATGCATCAATGATTACCAACCTTTTGTGGATATACTAACCCATTTTTTGGTGAAAAAGGGATCAGCTGTATCGAAAAGATCTTTTCTGTACTAAATAGTTCTAAACGTTAAAAGGAAACCCTAGTTGTTTACCACAAAGATGGATAATATGATCTATGGTGGGTGCAAGTTAAAAACACAAGGCTAAGAGGGGAGATTGAATCTATGTAGTGGGAAGAGTTCATAGGGATATTATTCAATAATTACTTCCCTAGTTTGATGAGAATGAAAACAGAAACGGGATTTCTCGAGGTGAAGTAGAATGAGAATGAATCATTGGGAAGCTACGAGATAAAACTCACAAGGCTTTCATGTGCCACCACTAACATTGATATGTATCCAAATGGGAATGTTGATAGATTATTTTGTGGACTAAGACCTAATCTATAGAATAATCAAGAAAAGTGACACTATGATAGATATAAGGAGATCATTCAGAGTGAAATGAAAGTCTAAATGGTGTTTAGTGAGACATAGTGGTCTCACAAATCCAACAGAAAGAATAGATAAATGGAAGCAATCATGGGGAGGATCTTTGATTAGGGTATATGAGGAAATAATATTCAACTTCCAAAGTGTAATAAATGTGGGAAGAAGCTTTCGTGGAACAACCTGCTCGGAAGAAGAAAGTGGTACATGTGTGGAATAGATTTACATATCATGAGGAATTGTCTTAGTGAGGTGAAGCCTCAATATCTCAACACTAACGAAAAATGGAAAATGGTCCATTACCTACCTGAAGTCCAATGCTTCAAGTTTGGGTAACATGAGAACTTTTCAATCACTGTTTAAATCTATGGGTAGTAGAGGGGTATCCCCATCAGCTTAGAAAAGGACATGGGATCAAGGTTAGGAGTTTCTATCATGACAACTGATGCTCAATAATTAATTATGTGGATAAAGGTATGATTTTTGTTCACTCAAAGGATGCATGAATTTTGTTTGATTTTGGTTTTTTGAATTCCATTTTTTCCTCCATTTTTTGAATGAATTTAGAATCAACCCCTGAATTTCTAAAAGTAGATTTCTCATTAAAAAATTCAAGAGGGATTATCCATTTATCAACAATGTTTAGAAACTCTTAAATATTCTTTTGAGAGCACAATCTTATCTCAAATATAGAATTAATTTATATTTAGGAATTAAATATTATACTAGGTAAGGACTGGATATCAATGTATAATGATGATATTAAATTTAGAAGAAAAGAAATATCAGCAGTCTTGAATGGAAAACCTGCAGTTATCATCCAAGGAAAGATATATCGACCAATGTTGTTTCTAGAAGAACAACCTGTATCCTTCTGTATAGAGTTGATCAGTTAATATAAAGAAGGAAATGAAATTATATGAATATATTATTTCCACATAGTTCATGAATACATTGATGTTTTTCTAGAGGAGTTACCTAGTCCTCCCCCAGAGAGAGAGGTAGAGTTCCCCATTGAACTCCTACCTTGATCTCATCTAATATCAATGACCCCATATAGGATGGAAAATGTGGAGCTAGTGGAATTAATGAAATAACTCCAAGATCATTTAGAGAATGGGTTTATACAACTAAGTGTGTCTCCTTTGGGATCACATATTCCCTTTGTGAAGAAGAATGATGGATCAATGCAGATATGTATTGATTACAGATAACATAATGATATCATAGTGAAGAACAAATAACCTCTTCCAAGAATTGATGAAATCTTTGACCAAATTAATGGAGGTGAATTCCTCTGAAAGAGTTATCTTTTGTCTAGTTATCGTCAATTAATATTGAAGAAACAATATCTTCCAAAATCCAACTTCAGATCACGATATTGGAATTATGTGTTTTCTGTTATTCCCTCAAGACCTACTATTGTACCTTCTATTTTTATGAATTTGATGAATAGAGTCCTTAAATAATACCTTGATAATTTTGTGGTAGTTTTTATTGTTGATATTTTGATATATTATAAACATCTTGAGGATCCCGAGGATCATATAAGGTTTATTTTAAAATCACTATAAAAGGAGGGGATTTATGTAATGTTCAAGAAATTTGAATTTTGTTTACAAAATATTGATTTCTTGGGGCACAATGTAACCAATGAAATAATATTAGTTGACCCTACATATTCATAGGATGTAGGGGAGTGACCACATCCTATAATAGTAACTGAGATTCACAGTTTTCCTAGCTTAACATGACACTATATGAGGTTTTTGAAAAACATTTCATGGATTTATAATCCATTAACCAAGTTACCTAGAAAAGGGGTTATGTTCGTCTGGACAAAGGAGTTTGATGAATATTTACAAGAGCGGAAGAATAGATTGTTTACTACACCTATGTAAACGATAACCTCAATTGGAGAAGGATTCATTATTTTTGGTGATGCATCTCTAAAAGGGCTTGGGTGCATCCTCATGAAAAATGTCAAGGTCATTTCTTATGCATCTCGATAGTTGAATCCTCGTGAGAAGAACTATCCTTCACATGATCTTGAGCGGGATTTGGTTTTCTTATTTAAATATATGAATGACCTATCATTATTGGTATAAATGTGATATATACAGAGGCCATAAATTTTTTAAGTATATTTTCACAGAAAATGAATTGAACATGATACATTGGAGATTGTTGGATTTTCATAAAGACTATGATTGTTCAATTCATTATCACCCAGGAAGAGGGAACAATTTCATTGACGCATTACGTAAAAAATACCCTATTGTGATGGAAATGATGATGATTCAAGGAGATACCTTGATCACCAACCTAGTAAAACTGGACTTCAGAATCATAAGGGAAGGGAAATCACCAACCTATCCCAAATTATTTCTCAACCGTCATTACTAGAGAATATCAAGAAATCTCATAAAGGAGATAATTTTTTATAGAAGAAGACTGAGGCTATGATGGATGAGTTGTTTCATGAGTTCAATATTGATCAAGAAAGTGTACTTGAATTTTTTTTAGGTATAAGTTTTCCATCTATTCTAGAAATAAATAAGGGTTTCATGGATGTATCTCATAGAACCACATTCTCTATACACCTAGGAAGTATGAAAATGTATTGTGACATTCAAGATAATTATTCGTGGGGTAATATGAAAAGGGATATTGCGGACAACACTACAATGTTCCTAGTATTTCAACAGGGGAATCAGTAGAGACAAATTCATAAAGTGGTATTACAACCACTACCTATACCATCATGGAAGTGGGAGAATAGTACTATTTACTTCGTCAATGGTTCCCTGAGAACATGAAAGGAAATAGTGAGATATGGTTTATAGTGGAACATATCACCAAGACTGCATATTTTATCTCAATCCATGAAGATTTATCTCTTGATCAAATTTCCTAGATTTTTGTGAATGAAGTGGTAAGGCTGTGTAACAGCCCGAGATTTTATGAAAAATATTCTTTTTAATTTTATTAATGTCCTGTTTTGTACGCTACACCAAAACGAGCTTGCACAACACGCATCCTTGACTTGCCTTGCATTACACGCAATCACAACCTTCCTCGATAGCGTGTGTAGTACGCAATACTGAGTTTCACGAAACAACGATATGCTATTAAAATATTACTAAAACTAGTCGTTATGAATGGTAATAACCACTTTTTAAATTTTATAAAATTTAGCTCTCAAAATGGACTTCATTTTTGGATTCGGAGTATCGAATTTAGCCTAAGGTGAAATTTTGGTACTTTTCGGATAACTTTCATAGTCTGATGAATAGTGAAAATTACTAAATTATAATTAAAAACAACTTTTTTAATCGAAATAATTAATAGTGATAAATTATTAATTTGAGTGGTTTTAAAGTATATTTATAATATATTTTTACAATTTAATACAATGTTTGTCATTGATTGTAATTTCACATTTAAACCAGACATAATCAAGTGTCAATCTTTTGATAGATATTGTTTCTTAAAAACATGCTATTTGTTTTAACAAGGGGATTTAATTATAAAATTAATTAATGCAACTTCTATGTTATGAATTTGGTAAAATAGACTTCAATTTTTAATTTGGAATATGAAATATAGTTTAGGATGAAATTTTGGCATTGTTCTGAAAAACATCAATTTTTGATGAATAGTGAAACTACTAAGTGGTAGTTAAAAAAATGAATTTTTCATAAAACATAATTTTACCGCTTATGTGAATGGAATTTCAAAAATCCGAGAGACACGGTTGATGTCAGTAAGTAAAATTTGGTTCAATGAGATGAAAATAATTTTTGGTGAATAATAACTTTTTACTTTTATTTACCACGGTTAAAAGTAAATAGGGTAATTAAGGATAAGAATGATATTAATATTACCCTAACACCTGTCCTAATTCTATTGGACAAGTGTATCTCGACCAAAAACAACCTTAAGTGTAAAATATTATCATTTAGGCCCACTTGGATTAGATTAGGACATTTATTATTATTTAATTCAAAGAAGAGTTAAAAGAGTTAAAATCAAAGCTTATTTACTAAAACATTTTTAATATAGGGTTGTGCATAAGATAAATTCGATTGTAAATATTCATTAGAAAGCTAAAAAGATTTCCCACATAATGGTATTTTATTTGTAATTTTTAGACATCAAATAATTTAATTTATTTATGACACAAAGATGATGCAGTAATTATCTAATTTATGAAATATTGACATAATTGATGTTATAAACACCAAAATAAATGTAATTTGAGACTTTTTATGATTTCCACTAATTTTATAGGTTACTATTATATATTAGTGTTGATTTAATCAACTTGGTTCGAACATATAATTCTGTTATGACTTTCACAAAAATCATATATCACATAGTGTCAAAATTGACACAAAATATTTTTTAAATCAAATATTATATTATTATTTGTTATTCCTAAAAATCTAAGGTTCGGACAAATGACTTAGATAAGGATATATATATTAATAATAAACAATTTGGGGTTCGTTTGGCATGTTATAGTAAGGGTATTAACCATATAGTGAAAGAAAACAAAAAGACACGGTAAAAGTTAAATTATTTAACTTAGAGTTAAATCTAATTGATAAGGTTAAAATAATACCCTAAACTTGTCTAAATCCTATTGGTTGATAGGATTTAGACCCATACCCACTTTAGCTTCGAAATAAGACCCTTTGGAACCATTATAAACCGATTTTGACTTTAATATAAAATAATATTTTGAGATATTCCTAAGGTGCCCCTCTCCTCCCTTATAAAAGGGAACCTCCTCCCCCTCCTCCTCACACCAATTTGAGCACTCAAGCTCGGCCAAACCCTGCCATTTTCTCCTCTCCACTTCCCTAGAATAATCCTAGAGGTCCTGGTCTTATTCAAAGACCAATCTTAGTTCCCTAAGTGGAGGATTCAAAGAGGCGTTCCAAAGAAGAGGTAATATCCATTACCGATCTTTTCAATTTCTGTCTTTTTCAACTTCTTCTTCTTTAGCTGTTTCATGATAAAGTAATAACATAAGTATTACTTACATAATGATATGTTATTATAAATATGAAACAACCCTAAATCACCTTCTATCCATCCTACGGAAAAATGAAATCACCGCGCGTGCGTACGTACGGAATACCGTCTCCATGCCGTGGTGTAATCTATTTTCCACCACCACCTTACAAAGATGGGTATAATGGTGTAATGAGTAACTATTTATGATTATTATAAAGTAATATTGATACTGAAATAATATATATATACTCCAATACAATTCCACGATCATAGGAACGATATCATCACTCGTGCGTACGTACGGAATACCGTCTCCACGATGTGATGCGACTCGTTCTACATGATCATCATTACATAGTAATTATATAAATGAATTGAATGAATAAATATGATATATTTTACACTAATAACATTCTGGATATAAGGTATCTATAACCTTAAAAGAAGAATAAGAATTTATTCGGCAAAACACGCATAAGAACAAAAGGCAATAAAGACCCGAGTAACAAGTAACAATGAAATATTACTAACAAGAAGCTAAGAATATGACCATATATGATATCATATCAATATGTATGATTCTGGAATAAGTCAATAAAATTATTTAAACCATTATACAGGAGTTTCGGACACGTACAGAGCAAATCGGACCTAAGGTAAGGGAAATATCACAATCTCATTTTTATCTGAGATTGTTTATACTTTAGTATTTACTGGGGTGTATTTTATCATCCACATCCATATTTCCTCAATATGTAATATTATTTCCATCCACATACAATTTTTTAAATCCAATTTTACCCTTTGGTGAGTTTTTAGTAAAATATATGAAAGGAATCTTTTGTCGTTTTTCGTACGAGGTACTTTTTTGACTTTTCCGACAAAAGTACGAGAAGAATGTTTTTTTTAACTTATAAGACATGAATGGATTTTTAAAACATTATTTCCAAGAAGCTTCCTTTACAAGTTTTCAAGTTTATTTTTAATCAACTTCTTTTAGTTTTAAATTGTAAGACATGTTAAGAAAGGAAAATGTTTTTGAAGTAGAAAGGATATTTTCCTCAAGAATGGATTTCAAGTGTTTTATCAAAATTATTTTCCATCTAAGATAATAAAGGGTTCTGTTTCTATCCCTATTATTACATGGATTTGATTATGTTGTGATGGAAATATTTTTATGAATTCCTTTATCTTATACGAATTGTTTTAGGATGTCATGTTGTTTAAGAAACCCATTTTTTTTACATGGGTTATGCAATGATGTATGATTTATGATTTTGTGGCACACATAAGAATGGTATCATTATGAGATGGGTGGGACCCATATCTCCCTCCAATGCATTGGGTAAAGATTTTATATCTCATGAGATAGACATGGCTGGAATGGTAGGTTATACCGGTTCAGTGAAACAGGACTGAAACGAGGGTCACTCGATTCAGAAATGGACTTTGTCCACTAAGATAGTCTTGGCAATGAGTCTTGACTAACAAGAAATGATTCACTATGATTATGTGTGTATACCACAAAGTTTAATGTTTAAATTATGATTATTGTGAATACATTTCACTGCCATGAGTTATCCGAGGTTATGAAATTATGGTCTCTTTTGCAGGTTAAGATTTCCAAAAGTTATGTTCTTATGTATATGATGTGATTTATATTTCTTTTGTTTACCCTTACTGAGCATTTGAGCTCACCCTTTTATGTTTACTATTCCCCAGGATATAAAAAAAGGTTTTAGGTAAAAAAAGGGAAGATATTTATAGGAGATATTGACGATCTTTCACGAGGATTAGAAGATTATATTACGAGTTTCCAAAGACACTAAACTATTACGGTCCTTGTGTGTGTGTTTTTTTAATGTACTAAGTATTCCGCAAATGTAATGTAATGTCCATGTACGTCAAGATTCGGGTCATTACAGTTGGTATCAGAGGAAAGGTTTAGTCAACCTTTGGAAACTAGGATGTGAGAACGTTAGTGAGATCCCAAGAGATATTTCTAAGGTATGTCTAGGGATGTCCCTAAGGATAAGTATACATATATGATATAGTCCTAGAACTACGGTAACGATCTTAGAATTTAACCTAAGATGTTAGATATTGAGGGTACTCCCCCTTTTCTATGTTGTTTTCTCTAGCATGATTTTTGCCTCTCAACGAATTCTTTTTGTGTTTTAGTTAATGGAGGGAACCAGACGGAATTCGGTTAACATTGAATCCAATGGACCAATTGGTGACTATAAGCAACACAATTATGTAATTCCTAGAGAGAAAGATATTGTGATTATGCCGAATCAGTCATCGCGATATATGATTAACAAGGTGAAATTTAGTGGTATACCTAATTCATCAAAGAAGATGAAGATAGACTGTTATGCATGTTCGCATGTTGAGAAGCATAAAGAAAGGATGATTGAGATTTCTAAATAAGGGAAGAAGAACCTTGAAGAATACCTCAAATGGAGGGACCGATGTTATTTGTGTGGAGATAAGGGTCATAAAGTGACAGACTGTTATGGAGTTCAATGTATTATTTGAGGAGAACATGGGCATTACCCAACTCAATGCCCTGACCTAAAAAGTTACTTCTAAATCATGGAAGGACTTATTCCAGGACAATAATTGAAGAGGATGGATTGAAGTGTTTATGTATTGGTATTCAAGAATAATGCTGTTGAGGTACATTTATTGTTTATTATAATATTTTTGTATTATTGTGGGTTTCAATAATTTTAAGGTACCGGTAACCATCAAAAGTGATTCAAATATTTTGGAAAGCAGATGATATACGCATAATGAAGGGATAAGGAGAAAATGAAATGTTTGATAGTATTCTTGAGCTCATGATTGATATAAGGACTAAGTGATATCATGGTTTGAGTATATAGAATTTTGAGGATTTTGGTATGTGGAAAGTGTTAAATTTTAACTGCATTCATGTTTTCACTAAGGTATTCAAGATAATACATGATTAAGGACTTTGAATGTTTGGAATGTGACCAACAAAACATATCTTATGATATATGGGGATCGGCGATGGTGTTAAATCTCTAGTAATCGTTTTCACTATGTTATGAGAGTGGACTGCAGTATTATGGATAAGCCTAAAGATTGGAATGGATTATGTTGGACATAAGTTAGTATTGTTTAAGGATAGAATTTTTCTCGATATTATTGATGGGATGTTATAGTAATATAGTTTTAGAAAAAGGACAACCTGCAGGACGGGCGACAGCCCATCGCGTCGGACAAGGATGTGGGAATCGAACCCACAACCGAAGTGCGACTGGCCTTTATCGCCTACCACTGGCCTACATGAAGTCCCTGTTTATTAGAAACTAGTTTTATTATATTAAGCAGTATGATATATGAAGTATAAAGTCCATTTTAGGAACCATATATGATTAATCTCACTATAGATCAACTTATGTATATAATTTTTTCTAACCATTTGTTTGAGACAGATGGAATGACCCATCATTCTATCACATGATCTGCTAACACTTCACGAATAACAAATTCAACTTCATTTATTTAAGAGATGAAGTGGAAATTGTTAAAGGCACAAACAACAGTGAGATTGTACCAAAATAAAGTAAGTATTTATTCTAATTCAAATTCATTAACTTTAGGGAAACGATCTTGAAAACCAAAAATGTTGTCCTAGTGATCTTATATCTGATGAATCAGATGGTACCTTAGATCGTCACAAATTTATGACTTTCTGATTTCTGGCTTTTCCATAGCCATGTTCTCTACCACTCTCCATCAGAACATGATGGTTAGATTTTTCTTCCATATCCATATTTTCACCTATGTGGAAACACAGTGATTAGTTTATTTGGGTAACCGTTACGTTTCATACTTTTGTTTTTAAAGATTGGTTTTGATATTACTTTTTACGTTGTGGGTTTCTATTAAAGAAACTTTATAATAGTAAACCATTTATAACCCTGACGAATTTCGAGGAAGAAATTTATTTTAAGGGGGGTAGAATGTAACAGCCCAAGATTTTGTGAAAAATATTCTTTTTAATTTTATTAATGTCTTGTGTTGTACGCTACACCAAAAGGAGCTTGCACAACACGCATCCTTGACTTTCCTTGCATTACACGCAATCGCAACCTTCCTCAATAGCGTGTGTAGTACGCAATACTGAGTTTCACGAAACAACGATATGCTATTAAAATATTATTAAAACTACCCATCATGAATGGTAATAACCACTTTTTAAATTTTAGAAAATTTACCTCTCAAAATGAACTTCATTTTTGGATTCGGAGTTTCGAATTTAGCCTAAGGTGAAATTTTTGTACTTTTCGGATAACTTTCATATTCTGATGAATAGTGAAAATTACTAAATTATAATTAAAAACAACTTTTCTAATAGAAATAATTAATAGTGATAAATTATTAATTTGAGTGGTTTTAAAGTATATTTAGAATATATTTTTACAATTTAATAAAATGTTGGTAATTGGGTGTAATTTCACATTTAAACCAGACATAATCAAGTGTCAATCTTTTGATAGATATTGTTTCTTAAAAACACACTATTTGTTTTAACAGTGGGATTTAATTATAAAATTAATTGATGAAACTTATATGTTATGAATTTGGTAAAATAGACTTCATTTTTGAATTCGGAATATGAAATATAGCTTAGGATGAAATTTTGGCATTTTTCTGAAAAACATCAATTTTTGATGAATAGTGAAACAACTAAGTGGTAGTTAAAAAACTGAATTTTTCATAAAACATAATTTTACCGCTTCTGTGAATGGAATTTCAAAAATCCAAGAGACATGGTTGATGTCAGTATGTAAAATGTGGTTCAATGAGATGCAAATAATTTTTGGTGAATAGTAACTTTTTACTTTTATTTACCACGGTTAAAAGAAAATAGGGTAATTAAGGGTAAGAATGATATTAATATTACCCTAACACATGTCCTAATTCTATTGGACAAGTGTATGTCTACCAAAAACAACCTTAAGTGTAAAATATTATCATTTAGGCCCAGTTGGATTAGATTAGGACATTTATTATTATTTAATTCAAAGAAGAGTTAAAAGAGTTAAAATCAAAGTTTATTTACTAAATCCTTTTTAATATAGGGTTGTACATAAGATAAATTAGATTGTAAATATTAATTAGAAAGCTAAAAAGATTTCCTATATAATGGTATTTTATTTGTAATTTTTAGACATCAAATAAGTTAATTTATTTATGACACAATGATGATGCAGTAATTATCTTATTTATTAAATATTGACATAATTGATGTTATAAACACAAAAATAAATGTAATTTGAGACTTTTTATGAATTCCACTAATTTTATAGGTTACTATGATATATTAGTGTTGATTTAATCAACTTGTTTCGAACATATAATTCTTTTATGACTTTCACAAAAATCATATATCAAATATTGTCAAAATTGACACAAAATAGTTTTTAAATCAAATATTATATTATTAATTTTTATTCCTAAAAATCTACGGTTCGGCCAAATGACTTAAATAAGGATATATATATTAATAATAAACATTTTGGGGTTCGTTTGGCATGTTATAGTAAGTGTATTAACCATATAGTGAAAGAAAACAAAAAGACACGGTAAAAGTTAAATTATTTAACTTAGAGTTAAATCTAATTGATAAGGTTAAAATAATACCCTAAACTTCTCTAAATCCTATTGGTTGATAGGATTTCGACCCATACCCGCTTTAGCTTCGAAATAAGACCCTTTGGAACCATTATAAACCGATTTTGACTTTAATATAAAATAATATTTTGAGATATTCCTAAGGTGCCCCTCTCCTCCCTTATAAAAGGGCACCACCTCCCCCTCCTCCTCACACCAATTTGAGAACTCAAGCTCGGCCAAACCCTACCATGTTCTCCTATCCACTTCCCTAGAATAATCCTAGAGGTCCTGGTATTATTCAAAGACCAATCTTAGTTCCCTAAGTGGAGGATTCAAAGAGGCTTTCCAAAGAAGAGGTAATATGCATTTCCGATCATTTCAATTTCATTCTTTTTAAACATCTTCTTCTTTAGTTGTTTCATGATAAAGTAATAACATCAGTATTACTTACATACTTATATGTTATTATAAATATGAAACAACCCCAAATCACCTTCTATCCATCCTACGGAAAAATGAAATCACCGCGCGTGCGTACGTACGGAATACCGTCTCCATGCCGTGGTGTAATCTATTTTCCACCACCACCTTACAAGGATGGGTATAATGGTGTAATGAGTAACTATTTATGATTATTATAAAGTAATATTGATACTGAAATAATATATATATACTCCAATACAATTCCACGATCATAGGAACGATATCATCACTCGTGCGTACGTACGGAATACTGTCTCCACGATGTGATGCGACTCGTTCTACATGATCATCATTACATAGTAATTATATAAATGAATTGAATGAATAAATATGATATATGTTACACTAATAACATTATGGATATAAGGTATCTATAACCTTAAAAGAAGAATAAGAATTTATTCGGCAAAACACGCATAAGAACAAAAGGCAATAAAGACCCGGGTAACAAGTAACAATGAAATATTACTAACAAGAAGCTAAGAATATGACCATATATGATATCATATAAATATGTATGATTCTGGAATAAGTCAATAACATTATATAAACCATTATACAGGAGCTTTGGACACGTACAAAGCAAATCGGACCTAAGGTAAGGGAAATATCACAATCTCATTTTTATCCGAGATTGTTTATACTTTAGTATTTACTGGGGTGTATTTTATCATCCACATCCATATTTCCTCAATATGTAATATTATTTCCATCCACCTACAATTGTTTAAATCCAATTTTACCCTTCGGTGAGTTTTTAGTAAAAGATATGAAAGGAATCTTTTGTCGTTTTTCGTATGAAGTACTTTTTTGACTTTTCCGACAAAAGTACAAGAAGAATGTTTTTTTAACTTATACGACATGAATGGATTTTTAAAACATTATTTCCAATAAGCATCCTTTACAGGTTTTCAAGTTAATTTTTAATCAACTTCTTTTAGTTTTAAATTGTAATACATGTTATGAAAGGAAAATTTTTTGAAGTAGAAAGGATATTTTCCTCAAGAATGGATTTCAAGTGTTTTATCAAAATTATTTTCCATCTAAGATAATAAAGGGTTCTGTTTCTATCCCTATTATTACATGGATTTGATTATGTTGTGATGGAAATATTTTTATGAATTCCTTTATCTTATATGAATTGTTTTATGATGTCATGTTGTTTAAGAATCCCATTTTTATTACATGGGTTATGCAATGATGTATGATTTATGATTTTTTGGCACACATAAGAATGGTATCATTATGAGATGGGTGGGACCTATATCTCCCTCCAATGCATTGGGTATATATTTTATATCTCATGAGATAGACATGGCTGGAATGGTAGGTGATACCGGTTTAGTGAAACAGGACTGAAACGAGGGTCACTCGATTCAGAAATGGACTTTGTCCACTAAGATAGTCTTGGAAATGAGTCTTGATTAACAAGAAATGATTCTCTATGATTATGTGTGTATGCCACAAAGTTTAATGTTTAAATTATGATTATTGTGAATAAATTTCACTTCCATGAGTTATCTGAGGTTATGAAATTATGATCTCTTTTGCAGGTTAAGATTTCCAAAAGTTATGTTCTTATGTATATGATGTGATTTATATTTATTTTGTTTACCCTTACTGAGCATTTGAGCTCACCCTTTTATGTTTTCTTTTCCACAGGATATAAAAAAAAGGTTTTAGGTAAAAAAAGGGAAGATATTTATAGGAGATATTGAAGATCTTTCACCAGGATTAGAAGATTATATTCCGAGTTTCCAAAGACACTAAACTATTACGGTCCTTGTGTGTGTGTTTTTGTAATGTACTAAGTATTCCGCAAATGTAATGTAATGTCCATGTACATCAAGCTTCGGGTCGTTACAGTTGGTATCAGAGGAAATGTTTAGTCAACCTTTGGAAACTAGGATGTGAGAACGTTAGTGAGATCCCTAGAGATATTTCTAAGGTATGTCTAGGGATGTCCCTAAGGATAAGTATACATATAGGATATAGTCCTAGAACTACGGTAACGATCTTAGAATTTAACCTAAGATGTTAGATATTGAGGGTACTCCCCCTTTACTATGTTGTTTTCTCTAGCATGATTTTTGCCTCTCAACGAATTCTTTTTGTGTTTTAGTTAATGGAGGGAACCAGACGGAATTCGGTTAACATTGAATCCAATGGACAAATTGGTGACTATAAGCAACAAAATTATGTAATGCCTAGAGAGAAAGATATTGTGATTATGCCGAATCAGTCATCGCGATATATGATTAACAAGGAGAAATTTAGTGGAATACATAATTCATCAAATAAGATGAAGATAGACTATTATGCATGTTCGCATGTTGAGCAGCATAAAGAAAGGAAGATTGAGATTTCTAAAGAAGGGAAGAAGAACCTTGAAGAATACCTCAAATGGAGGGACCGATGTTATTTGTGTAGAGATAAGGGTCATAGAGTGACAGACTGTTATGGAGTTCAATGTATTATTTGTGGAGAACATGGGCATTACCCAACTCAATGCCCTGACCTAAAAAGTTACTTCTAAATCATGGAAGGACTTATTCCAGGACAATAATTGAAGAGGATGGATTGAAGTGTTTATGTATTGGTATTCAAGAATAATGTTGTTGAGGTACTTTTATTGTTTATTATAATATTTTTTTATTATTGTGGTTTTCAATAATTTCAAGGTACCGGTAACCATGAAAAGTGATTCAAATATTTTGGAAAGCAAATGATATACGCATAATGAAGGGATAAGGAGAAAATGAAATGTTTGACAGTATTATTGAGCTCATGATTGATATAAGGACTAAGTGATATCATGGTTTGAGTATATAGAATTTTGAGGATTTTGGTATGTGGAAAGTGTTAAATTTTAACTGCATTCATGTTTTCACTAAGGTATTCAAGAGAATACATGATTAAGGACTTTGAATGTTTGGAATGTGACCAACAAAACATTTCTTATGATATATGGGGATCGACGATGGTGTTAAATCTCTGGTAATCGTTTTCACTATGTTATGAGAGTGGACTGCAGTATTATGGATAAGCCTAAAGATTGGAATTGATTATGTTGGACATAAGTTAGTATTGTTTAAGGATAGAAGTTTTCTCGATATTATTGATGGGATGTTATAGTAATATAGTTTTAGAAAAAGGACAACCTGCAGGACGGGCGACAGCCCATTGCGTCGGACAAGGATGTGGGAATCGAACGCACAACTGAAGTGCGACTGGCCTTTATCGCCTACCACTGGCCTACAGGAAGTCCCTGTTTATTAGAAACTAGTTTTATTATATTAATCAGTATGATATATGAAGTATAAAGTCCATTTTAATAACCATATATGATTAATCTCACTATAGATCAACTTATGTATATAATTTTTGCTAACCATTTGATTGAGACAGATGGAATGACCCGTCATTCTATCACATGATCTGCTAACACTTCACGAATAACAAATTCAACTTCATTTATTTAAGAGATGAAGTGGAAATTGTTAAAGGCACGAACAACAGTGAGATTGTACCAAAATAAAGTAAGTATTTATTCTAATTCAAATTCTTTAACTTTAGGGAAACGATCTTGAAAACCAAAAATGTTGTCCTAGTGATCTTATATCTGATGAATCATATGGTACCTTAAATCGTCACAAATTTATGGCTTTTTGATTACTGGATTTTCCATAGCCATGTTCTCTACCACTCTCCATCAGAACATGATGGTCAGATTTCTCTTCCATATCCATATTTTCACCTATGTGGAAACCCAGTGATTAGTTTATTTGGGTAACCGTTATGTTTCATACTTTTGTTTTTAAAGATTGGTTTTGATATTCCTTTTTACGATGTGGGTTTCTATTAAAGAAACTTTCTAATAGTAAACCATTTATAACCCCGACGAATTTTGAGGGCGAAATTTATTTTAAGGGGGGTAGAATGTAACAGCCCGAGATTTTATGAAAAATATTCTTTTTAATTTTATTAATGTCTTATGTTGTACGCTACACCAAAAGGAGCTTTTACAACATGCATCCTTGACTAGCCTTGCATTACACGCAATCGCAACCTTCCTCAATAGCGTGTGTAGTACGCAATACTGAGTTTCACGAAACAACGATATGCTATTAAAATATTATTAAAACTAGCCGTTATGAATGGTAATAACCACTTTTTAGATTTTTGAAAATTTATCTCTCAAAATGGACTTCATTTTTGGATTCGGAGTTTCGAATTTAGCCTAAGGTGAAATTTTGGTACTTTTCAGATAACTTTCATATTCTGATGAATAGTGAAAATTACTAAATTATAATTAAAAACAACTTTTTTAATTGAAATAATTAATAGTGATAAATTATTAATTTGAGTGGTTTTAAAGTATATTTAGAATATATTTTTACAATTTAATAAAATGTTGGTCATTGGTTGTAATTTCACATTTAAACCAGACATAATCAAGTGTCAATCTTTTGATAGATATTGTTTCTTAAAAACACACTATTTGTTTTAACAGTGGGATTTAATTATAAAATTAATTGATGCAACTTCTATGTTATGAATTTGGTAAAATAGACTTCATTTTTGAATTCGGAATATGAAATATAGCTTAGGATGAAATTTTGGCATTGTTCTGAAAAACATCAATTTTTGATGAATAGTGAAACTACTAAGTGGTAGTTAAAAAACTGAATTTTTCATTAAACTTAATTTTACCACTTCTGTGAATGGAATTTCAAAAATCCAAGAGACACGCTTGATGTCATTAAGTAAAATGTGGTTCAATGACATGAAAATAATTTTTGGTGAATAGTAACTTTTTTACTTTTATTTACCACGGTTAAAAGTAAATAGGGTAATTAAGGGTAAGAATGATATTAATATTACCATAACACATGTCCTAATTCTATTGGACAAGTGTATGTCTACCAAAAACAACCTTAAGTGTAAAATATTATCATTTGGGCCCACTTGGATTAGATTAGGACATTTATTATTATTTAATTCAAGGAAGAGTTAAAAGAGTTAAAATCAAAGTTTATTTACTAAAACATTATTAATATAGGGTTTTACATAAGATAAATTCTATTGTAAATATTCATTAGAAAGATAAAAAGATTTCCTACATAATTTTATTTTATTTGTAATTTTTAGACATCAAATAAGTTAATTTATTTATGACACAAAGATGATGCAGTAATTATCTTATTTATGAAATATTGACATAATTGATGTTATAAACATCAAAATAAATGTAATTTGAGACTTTTTATAAATTCCACTAATTTTATAGGTTACTATGATATATTAGTGTTGATTTAATCAACTTGGTTCGAACATATAATTCTGTTATGACTTTCACAAAAATCATATATCAAATAGTGTCAAAATTGACACAAAATAGTTTTTAAATCAAATATTATATTATTAATTGTTATTCCTAAAAATATAAGGATCGGCCAAATGACTTAGATAAGGATATATATATTAATAATAAACAATTTGGGGTTAGTTTGGCATGTTATAGTAAGTGTATTAACCATATATTGAAAGAAAACAAAAAGACACGGTAAAAGTTAAATTATTTAACTTAGAGTTAAATCTAATTGATAAGGTTAAAATAATACCCTAAACTTGTCTAAATCCTATTGGTTGATAGGATTTAGACCCATACCCACTTTAGATTCGAAATAAGACCCTTTAGAACCATTATAACCCGATTTTGACTTTAATATAAAATAATATTTTGAGATATTCCTAAGGTGCCCCTCTCCTCCCTTATAAAAGGGCACCTCCTCCCCCTCCTCCTCACACCAATTTGAGCACTCAAGCTCGGCCAACCCCTGCCATTTTCTCCTCTCCACTTCCCTAGAATAATCCTAGAGTTCCTGGTCTTCTTCAAAGACCAATCTTAGTTCCCTAAGTGGAGGATTCAAAGAGGCGTTCCAAAGAAGAGGTAATATCCATTACCGATCTTTTCAATTTCATTCTTCTTCAAATTATTCTTCTTTAGTTGTTTCATGATAAAGTAATAACATTAGTTTTACTTACATACTGATATGTTATTATAAATATGAAACAACCCTAATTCACCTTCTATCCATCCTACGGAAAAATGAAATCACCGCGCGTGCGTACATACGGAATACTATCTCCACGTCGTGGTGTAATCTATTTTCCACCACCACCTTACAAGGATGGGTATAATGGTGTAATGAGTAACTATTTATGATTATTATAAAGTAATATTGATACTGAAATAATATATATATACTCCAATACAATTCCACGATCATAGGAACGATATCATCACTCGTGCGTAAGTACGGAATACCGTCTCCACGATGTGATGCGACTCGTTCTACATGATAATCATTACATAGTAATTATATAAATGAATTGAATGAATAAATATGATATATGTTACACTAATAACATTCTGGATATAATGTATCTATAACATTAAAAGAAGAATAAGAATTTATTCGGCAAAACACGCATAAGAACAAAAGGCAATAAAGACCCGAGTAACAAGTAACAATGAAATATTACTAACAAGAAGCTAATAATATGACCACATATGATATCATATCAATATTTATGATTCTGGAATAAGTCAATAACATTATTTAAACCATTATACAGGAGCTTTGGACACGTACAAAGCAAATCGGACCTAAGGTAAGGGAAATATCACAATCTCATTTTTATCCGAGATTGTTTATACTTTAGTATTTAATGGGGTGTATTTTATCATCCACATCCATATTTCCTAAATATGTAATATTATTTCCATCCACCTACAATTTTTTAAATCCAATTTTACCCTTCAGTGAGTTTTTAGTAAAAGATATGAAAGGAATCTTTTGTCCTTTTTCGTACGAGGTACTTTTTTGACTTTTCCGACAAAAGTACGAGAAGAATGTTTTTTTAACTTATACGGCATGAATGAATTTTTAAAACATTATTTCCAAGAAGCTTCCTTTACAAGTTTTCAAGTTTATTTTTAATCAACTTATTTTAGTTTTAAATTGTAAGACATGTTAAGAAAGGAAAATGTTTTTGAAGTAGAAAGAATATTTTCCTCAAGAATGGATTTCAAGTGTTTTATCAAAATTATTTTCCATCTAAGATAATAAAGGGTTCTGTTTCTATCCCTATTATTACATGGATTTGATTATGTTGTGATGGAAATATTTTTATGAATTCCTTTATCTTATATGAATTGTTTTATGATTTCATGTTGTTTAAGAATCCCATTTTTATTATATGGGTTATGCAATGAAGTATGATTTATGATTTTTTGGCACACATAATAATGGTATAATTATGAGATGGGTGGGACCTATATCTCCCTCCAATGCATTGGGTAAAGATTTTATATCTCATGAGATAGACATGGCTAGAATGGTAGGTTATATCGGTTCAGTGAAACAGGACTGAAACGAGGGTCACTCGATTCAGAAATGGACTTTGTCCACTAAGATAGTCTTGGCAATGAGTCTTGACTAACAAGAAATGATTCTCTATGATTATGTGTGTATGCCACAAAGTTTAATGTTTTATGTTATGATTATTGTGAATACATTTCACTGTCATGAGTTATCCCAGGTTATGAAATTATGATCTCCTTTGCAGGTTATGATTTCCCAAAGTTATGTTCTTATGTATATGATGTGATTTATATTTCTTTTGTTTACCCTTACTGAGCATTTGAGCTCACCCTTTTATGTTTTCTTTTCCCCAGGATATAAAAAAAAGGTTTTATGTAAAAAAAGGGAAGATCTTTATGGGAGATATTTAAGATCTTTCACCAAGATTAGAAGATTATATTCCGAGTTTCCAAAGACACTAAACTATTACTGTCCTTGTGTGTGTGTTGTTGTAATGTACTAAGTATTCCCCAAATGTAATGTAATGTCCATGTACGTCAAGCTTCGGGTTGTTACAGGCTGCATGGAGGTCCAAATTCTATAGTATCTGATCATGATCCAAGGTTAACATCAAAATTATGGAGAAGACTTGAACAAGATATGTTTACCGAATTGAATTTCATTATGGCCTATCAACCCCAAACTAATATCCAATATGATAAGACTATTCATACACTTGAGGACATGCTGAGAACATTTTCAATGGAATTTAATGGTGGATGGGATCAATATCTCCCATTAGTTGAGTTCTCTTACAACATCCTCCACTCGATATTTTAAATGGATCCCTATAAATCTCTATATGTGAAGCGATGTAGAACTCTTAGTTTTGTGATGAAACTTGGGAGAGAAAGCTTATTGGTTCTAATTTTGTGAAAGAGATAATACAAAATGATCATGCCATCAAAAAAAACATAAAGGCTGTATATAGTTTGTAGACGAGTTATGATGGAAATCGTCGGAGGAAGGGTTATAATGTTTTTTATAAGGTATTCCATTATGTTTTCAACAGATGAGAGTCATTATGACTAGGAAGAAAAGGATGCTCAACTCTAGGTACACTGGCCACTATGAAATCCTTGATCACATGGGAGTAGTGGCCAATTTGATTTAACATTCTCCGATTCTAGATCAAGCTCATGATTTATTCCACAAATCCTTCATGAAGAAGTACAAACAAAACCCTTAACATGTACTAAATCCAGAGGTTTTACAACTGGAACATGACTACTATTATGGGGTGTAGATGGTAGAGATCTTCGATCACAGAGACACGGTTCTATGCAATAAGACTACCCACCGTGTTTATGTGTTGTGGAGATAAAACAAATATAAAGAAGCCACATGGGAACCATATGATTCTATGAGGTATAAGTACCGACAACATTTCACTTCTGAGGGTACGAATTGAAAATTTTTTGGATTAAATTTCTTATGGGGGGAAGAATATATTGACCCGAACTATTGATTAATATTATGTTTCATAAAAAATTTATTATTTACTATTTCCAAATCAATGAAACTATATAATTATATTTGTAATGTTACCATCGAGTGTTTACCTTTATATGATTGTTGGTTAATATGACTATTTTAAACAACAATAATTTTCAATGTTATAATTATTGATAATAAATAGAAATTATAACGGATAAATAATGAAAAAATGAGTCGATGGCCTTTACCATTAGGAACTTTCCTTATAAAGCCCATTTTTTGGATATTGGAACAGAGGTATCATGATTGGGAATTTCTCTAGACCAATCCCAGGATGAACTTCAACATGTCAATATTAAACAAAATCGCATATGGGAGAAGTTCTTGTTGATAGAAACCACCACTCATAAAATGTTGTCTGAGCATCCCGAAGACTCTATCACCATTACACACATTACTCTTAGGTCATATACATGTGTTATAAGGGGCTATGTAACATGGCCTTAGTAAATTTGTGTAATCCATTTACATAAATAACATTTTTTTTATAGTAAAAAAGAAATAATTTTTGAATTTCATATGTAAAAATTCATATATGATGAATTTTTATTATTTTGTTTCATAATATTGATGAATATTGAAAAAATAGTAATTTAAAGTAACTTTTTTTTACTTTTGATAATTGATACTGTGAAATGATTTTCAAAAATAGACATACATAGTTGTGATCAGTATGAAATTTAGCTTATGATAAGATCATATTAATTGTTGGTGAATAATAAATTATGAATATTAATATTACCCTTATGAATTTAAATATAACCAATGGAATCGTAACTCCAGATATGGAATTATAAATTTAATTTAGTAATCTTGAAGGTTAATGTGATATAATAGTATAAGTAAATAACTATTTTTGAAATTATTAGCTAAGTGTCAGTATTTATTAAAGTAAATAGTTATTTTAAGTATAAATGACATTACTCATATTAATACAATTATTTTCAAAAAATAATGTTCATTTTTGATTTCAGAACATTGATATTAGTTTAGGGTGAATTTATGAGATTTTTATAAAATGCTTGGTTTTTTATGAATAATAAAAATACAGTTTTTGAATTTTTGGTGTGCTTTATGAAATCATAATGAAGTAATATGTAATTTAAAATGGTTGTTGGAAAATGGGGATTATTATATTATATTTTTTTTCCCATGTGGAAAAACCCTAGGAAAATACCAATGGCAAGCCCATTGTTTCCAAATACCACCTATGAGGTGTCCCATGAAATTAATAAAAAAACACCATCTATTTTACTATAAATACTCATCCAATACTTCATTTAATTTTATTAAAAAATAATCCTCTTAAATTAAATGGTAGTATTACCTCCCAAATAGTCCTCCCATGGTGTCCTTAAGCCCTAAAGTTCTCGATCCTAGTGTTTTAGATGTTACTATTCATGGTAGGGAGTTCCCAACATCTATTTTACATTAAAGTCCTCTTTCATATGGAACGTCTTTAAACCTTCAATAAAATGTTCTTATATATATTTTATTCTATACATATACTATATTATTAGTCTTTTATTAATGGTTTAACCTTATCCCGTCTCATTTTTAAATTTTATAAAACCATGTTTCATACCGGTTATGCTGTAAATATTTCATCTCAAAATCTCTATCTTTTTCTCAAGATATTATTTTATTTTCATTATGTGAAGAGATAAACACTTTATTTTATAGGTTTATTAATAAAGACAATAAAATTAAATATTATACTCTTGAATTTACATATAAAAAACCCTAATTCCTATTATGTGGGTTATAAATGACAGAATGATCATGTTTAAAATAACTTCCAAAATGCCTTGATTTTGATAGGAAACACATTTCTTTTATTCTATTTGGGGTATTTATGTAATGTATGATTATTATATATATTTCCCAATTAAAATAAACACATATTAATGGAGTTCCCGAATATCACCTCAATGCATTGGGTAAATATATTAATCTCTATAGATGATAAGCTTTATGATAGCTTAGTCAATATACTTTGATTGTTTTATGACACATCATTGATAGACCTTTGGGATATGATTATAAATGTCAAAATTAAATATTTTACACACAATTTATAGTAATTATTCAAGTTATTATTATTATGGTATGCCTATTTAGCATTCTTTTATGACATTACTTATATTATTATAGATATTTCTAAAGTTAACATGTAAAATGCTTCTCTTATTTTTCCATTAATAGGCCTTCTTCTAACCCTTTCCTTTGATGTATGTCCCCAGGTTATGATTTGGATTAATTATACCTAGGTTGAAAAAATGATGAAGCCATTAATGTGTATTAGAATAATTTTATATTTTTTCATGTATTATGTATCATTTTCCAAGGAACTAATCTTTAAAGATCATTTATTTGTAAAATGTAATGCAATGTTATGTAATAAAATTAAAGGATTCCATAGATACACTAAGTTAAATCAATGCGAAGACTACATGATCATTCTTGTGTCTGGATAGGGATGCCTTTTCTAGGAAACCACAATACTTTATTTATCAAAAATATATTTTCTCCTGTACCACGGATTATCCAGAGGGTTCTCACTAATGCTTCACCATCAGAGTTTCTGAAAATAACTTAATCTTACATAGATATCAAATGATAATACCCAATAATTTCATATTTATATAACACATTAATCCTATTAATATTCATTACATATCATTATGATCCATTCCATAATCATACTAGTTTATTTTCTTTTTAATAATGGATTCATGAACTACTATATCAGAAATTATCTAAAATATATTCCATTAATTTCTTCACATATGACACCATTCTTATAAATATCATTAAAAAATTATTCATATCCTACGTAAAATAAAACACAACCAATTGTGATATAATATTACTAGTCTGGGTAAAAAATAGGGATACTAATGATTATTTAAGAATAACATGAGCATATTTGTATGAGAACATGAGCTTATAATTTTGAAATCAAATACAGTAATTTAGATATAAAAATAATGAGTCATGACATGCCACTAAGTATTTCATAATATAAGAATAATAATTTATTAAATGAACTTGATCCTTTAAAGTATAAAATTATCATAATATCTTATCATAAAATAGTGGTATAATGTGTGGAATAATCACAATGTTATTTAAATTTTTTCAAGGCTATTCACTACGAAATTCATTACATGTTATTCTTGGTCTGACCAGCAGTATACCTATTTAGGGCATAGGATAACCTCTTATGTACCCTCCTCTGGGATTTAAATGATCTCTCATGTACCTTTTGACCTCATAAAACATTCAAATTCAGTGAATTAATTATAGGTATATGATTTAACCACCCACTACATAATCATAATCCATTTGTATGAATACATCATTATCATAAAATTTTTATCATTTCACCATAGCTTAACCAATGGAATATTTAAAAGGCTTTCATCAATATTTCTTCATCACAAGCATAAACAATCTAGGTGAAGAATAAGAATGGAATCATAGGTTTATATCATTATTTCATCATAAGTGACAAACGAATATTCTATTAAAGATGAAAAATACTATTTAAATATCACTATAATGTTTTTTGAGGAAAATATCATTTTCATTTTGAATTCCCTTATTTTAAAACTAAAAATTTATAAAATTTTACGCAGAAAAATTTATTTCCAAAAGACATTGAAAATTATTAATTAAGATTCAATGAAAATATTATTCATGATTGTTGGAAAATATATGTCTCTCGTATACTGTAATGAAAATATTTAGTTCACAACACCGGTAAAAAATACTTTATTCAGAAAATGTTAAAACATTGTTTTTAATACCATTATATGGAACTTAAAATGTGGATAAAAATGAAAATAATAAATCATTATAGAATTTTAAAATTATTCTTAAAATTATTTTTAAAAAATATGGTCATTAAAGACATATTCTAAGACAAAGACGGAAATAATGCCAATTTTTCATAAAAATATTACTAAATTGTATTAAGAACCTAAAGAGTGGAAAATGAAGGGAACAATTTTAATGCCTATAAATTACCTTATGTGAATAAAAATAATTGTTTTTCTTAGATATAGGTCATATAATTTTAGCATCTTGAATTTAATCATTTATAGGCTTAGTAAAAATGAGATTCTAATATAAACCCCTTACCTCAAGGTCGACTTTCTTTGTAAGTTATCTATCCTTCTATATAATAAATTTTAATATATTATAATTATATACTAGAAACATATTTTTAATAATAATTACATGCATGTATTACTTTTAAGATCTTGTAACATATTCACTAACAATCCTTTATTAAAATCACTATTCTGGGTGAAAACTATTTCACTTTTCAGGAATGATTTAATTGATAAGTTCTGATACATGTTCCTTGATCATGTTTATATAACATTAAAAATAATAATCATGGTATAAATATAAAATATATTATTTATAAACATATTTTTAAAACTCTAAAAAATATAGTGATTGAAAAATAAATTACAACCTTCATGGATATGGTAGTCTGTATGTAGGTTTGAATGATGTTTTCATTTTATAATGAAAAGAAATAAATAGATAAATTATAGTTCCATATTAAAAAATTTATACTCATATCATACATATATATATATATATTAAATTTATTAAAAAAATAATTATATCCCTTAATGTGTGGTGGTTATGAAAAATGATTCATGTTGCTATATGGAGGTGATATTCTACAGATACGCACAAGTGATACTTACATTTCCTATTTGTTGTAAAAGTGGTGGATAAATGTTTTCATGTAATTATAATAACATCCAATTATATTTTTATTCCAGCATAATCATTTAATATTGTATACAATAAGACTAGTGATGGTGGAAGAAAAAATAAAATTGATAGAGATTTGTTAAGATTTCTGCCTCTTCTCTGAGAGACATCCTTTTGTTTAATACATAATCCCTAAATTATTTCAATTAGGATAAGACTGATGATCCAAATATTAATGGAATAAATAATAGTAGATAAGAGGATCCCTATTGTGTTTCGGTAATAAAACATGGGACTGAATAAAAGATTTATATAATGTATGGTAATTTTAGCATGAATATGTATCAAAATGAAATATAATTCGATGGAAGGATATGATAGAGTTTAAATATTTTACAATAATAAAAACTAAACATATTTATGTGTTAATTTTAGTTGTACATGTTAGTTTAACAGCCCCAATGTAAAGTCATTATAACCCTAACTATGGTATAATAATTATTTTGACTATTCAGTAGGGCTAAAATATAAAGCGAAATTAATAAAAAATTTAGTAAATCATTATTTTAAATATATAATACATTTTAAATAATTAAATTTATAATTTTATTAACATAATATTAAAATAATCGTGAAAAAACACAATAAAAACTAATTTTCAGATAAAGAAAATTTTAAACATCAAACTAAATTTAAATTCATTCATTTCCAAGTAAACAATTCCAATGAATGTCAAAATATTTTAATTAATATATAATAAAAAAAATAAAAAAAATAACAATACCAATAATCAATTATAATTTATTTAGTTTTTTATAATAAAAAAATAATTTTCATAAAAATATAGTTTTATGAAATATAACTATTTTTATCTTTAAATGAATTTATCTTCTTTCCTAACATTTAGATGAATAATTTATGGATATTTTTTCCAAAATTACCAATAAATATTATTATAAAAACTATTTATAAGTTTTCTAAATATTTTTTTATATTTTTATACATAACATGTCAGAAAATAGATTTCTTAAAGAAATAGGACTTTTAATAAATAAATAATTTCATTAAAAAAGTCGTGATTATTTATTAATAGTTACTAAATGTAATTGAATTTAGGAAAACACACACACACAAACAAACACACACACACACACACATATGATAACATGTAAATCAAATTAAACCCTCCAACCTAATGAATTTGTTATCAATGTATATTATATCACTTGATTATTTTGACTAGGGGTTGGGTGTAAATAAAACTATCAATTAATTAATGTTTTGTTAATGTAAAAAAATATAAAATCTTGAGGTGTTATATTCATTTACCATTTTGTATCATCATAAAGAAACAAGATATATTTTTTGATTGATTTTCAAAATCTCGGGAATATGATGTTATCTTTTTGGGATTGTGTGGTGGTACTAGAAGAATTTAAAAATTTGTATACTGAGTGTTTAATATTTCCCCAATTTCTATATATCATGGTCTTCAGTGGATGCACTACAACAATAGGTAGAGATATTGTAATGTAATTATGAAGTGTTTTTTTATTTGAATCATTGATTAATCACTAAAAAATAATAAATAAAATTCAAATAATATGTTCTAAGAAATATGAGCGTAGAGTATATAATTCCATGTTAGAGATAGGATATTTATTATTCATTTTTATGATAGTTGATCAATATTTTTTAACGGATCAAGAAAAGTTTTTGGTGATCATTAATTAATAGATGAATTATTTTAATTTTCCACCTACATAAGAACCATGTTTTATTGAGATCCAAAAGCATATTTATGGGGTTATGATTATTTTATTTCCTAATTATAAATAATTGATCATTTTGAAGTAATATTTTGCTATCTTTACTTTTATATGGATTTTTAGGGGTATTTTGTGACACAAAATGTTAGGGTATGTAGTTTCAGCATGAAAAAATGATAAAAAAATTGTACTATTAAAATTATGAAGGATTTGATGACTGTTAATGATAATGGATGATGAGTTGGTGTACTAATAAATGGTTTGTGTTTAGGTGGTATGTGTCTGGATAATAAAAAGAGAGATAATATAGTTGTTGTATATAGAAGAAAAATAACATAAAAAATTCATGATGAAGATCAAACCTTCTAAAATATATATTTTTCATGAATTATTGTGCTTTGAAAGTTAAAGTAAGTGTTTCTTATAGTTCAATATGTAATTCAATATCTATATAGTGTATGATAAATAAACCACAATCTAGAATTACTATCATGAGAAGAAAATATATGTGATGAGTTCCACATATCGTAATTGATAATGTGAATGTTTTAGAAGTAGTATTTTAATTTTTGATGGTAAATGGATATAAATATTGATATAAATATTAATTAAGTAGATGATTATGATTGAAAAACACCAAGATAGATCCATTTATGGGTATATGATTTAGAAAAATTGGGCCCTTTGATGACATAAAAACATTTATTAGACCACTAGTATGTATGAAATCCATGTGTGAGATTAGTAGGATATCCTTTCCTATTTGGATATTTATTTTTGTCACTAAAAATATTTAAATATGGGGATAATATCATGATATTAAATTCTATTTATGATTTTTTTATATGTAGTTGAGACAGTGTTTTTCGTTCATTTTGGAATGAGTTATCATTGATTTATTGTGAAATTATAATAATCTTGAAATGAGGTATGATTTTTAAGAGAAATAAATTTAAAAAATTATCATTCTTCATGAACATTACCTCCAATGGGAAAAAATTACTCAAAAAATAGTCCTCAGATTAAAAATCCATTAGAATAGAATTTATTGGGATAATATGTTTAATAGGTGGAATAATTTTGTTTTGGTTTTTTAGGACCCTAATGTCACGACCTATGCTAGAGGGGACCATGAAAAGACTACCCCAATCCCACCTCTGGTTGGAGAGGGGATGATGACTAACACTGAGTATGTATATCCAAAACACTGGAGGCATTTTCTTAAGTACCACTACACACACTAATCTCCAATCCAAAAATACTTAATTGTAAAAACAAAAATTCAACATTTCATGCATAAACTAAGATACCAACATTATAGTACAATAGTAGGAAACTAGAATGTACACATGGCTTGAATACAAGCCCACCAAAAGAAGGAGTCTGTCAAAGTGAATACACATGTTCTTGAAACACATCCACAGAAAACACTACCTGAAGGGTAGGTTCTGGATAGATATCTAAAGATGTAGGAGAACTTCTCATCTATCTGATCACTATAAGAACCAACTGGTCCTAGTCCACCTAGAACTTTGTCAAATCATCAATCATTTGGACAAGACACAAGATGTGCGGGCAAGGCCTTTGTAGGGGTGAGTAAAACCATACATTGTAGGACACCCCAAAACAACAAAAGAACACCACTTTTAAATACATGATTTATTCAAAAAAGAAAAAAAATAATATTCCACAAAGGGAACACATGAATTACGATCACAAAGGAAACACACTAAGTATTTTCAGCTCACACAGGTATAATTCTATAGCACGAAAAGAAATATTATCATAGGTAATCCACAGATATACCTATATTGGTATCACACAATGTGTTGATAAAACATGGAGTGTTGAAAACAAAATGAGTGTTGATAACACACATAGTGTTAATAAAACATTGATTGTCAATAATTCAGGTCTCACCCAAGTCACATAGTCACTAAGTTACATTCCGTCTCAGGATTCCAGTCATAGCAGGCTTATACTGGGAGAACCTACTCGTAAATACATTAGGTCACATGTAAACTTCCTAAAAAACTCACTAATATTGTCTCAAATTTACTGACTCGTCGAAAGGGTCCCCATGCTGTAAATATCTTATCCAAAGGACACATTTCATGAAAGTTACAGTTGTTTTACTGAAATGGTCCAACCCGAGTTCGGTATAACCAGCCAGACTTGACCCAACCCACCAGCCAAATCAACCAAGTCTAGACCAGTCCACTGGGTTCAACCCACAGGGATTGGCCTGCTGGACCCGATGAACCAGGTCGGGCTCCTCTCGCCCATCCGACCACATGAGGACTGGTTCACTATACCTTACACTATCCTCCTCGACCATCTGCCACCATTATGACATGGTGTCAAGCTTCATTACATTCATTAGTCATGTTGCACTGCCTTCCCCCTGGCATTACCGCCACAGGTTCCTCTGATGCAGAACTTGCTCGTGTCCCATATCAATGTTGTGTATGTAGTTAATTTTGAAGCCTCCTACCATGTCCCCCAATTCTCACCTTGACCTGTTATTGACGACCACGCCGGCCCCAACATGGACCTCAACTGCACTCTGCCTCTTCCGGCAGCCATCCAAGAGGCATAACCCTCATGCTCTTCCTTAACTAACCATGATAGGACACATCCTGCCACCTCCACAGGCCACCACGATTGTTGTATGTCTTCATTCCCGTACACTCCTCCTAAAATAAAAAGTGATTCACCTTCACCGTCGAAACTCTGTACTGTTGTGGGGTGATAGATCTTCATTCTTGGTTTATTTCTCCACAAATAAGAGGCACAACAATAAATCCAATTATGGAATCCTGACAAACATGATGATCATAAATAATGGGTGAAAAATTGGAAGCATAAAAGCACCATAAGGAGGTATCTTAGCCTTTGTTAGCATCAATCTTTATTCATCCTTATTATAGGGATAAAAAACAATGAAGAAATCACACAAATCTAACCCCATTTAATCCCTCCAGTATACCTCCCATCCTACAAGAGATCAAAACACATATAAACTTGTTTGGGAGTTGGTCTATGTTTATCCTTGAATTTAAAAATGGGGAATGAATCACAACAAAAAAACACCTTACCAAGAGTTTGGATAAGTTTTTGAAGAAGGGTGAAGCTGCACTGTCATCATTTGTTGGTCATTAGATCTTCTATCCAACATAGATGAACAATCCATCATCACTTATTTTCATTCCACTAACATATTTTGTAGTGATCTTTTTAACCTCTTTTCATAGGTATTACAAGGTTATGATGATGACCCTGAAATCTATAAAAAATCTCACTTAAAAAAAGAAACCCTTTCTATGTTGAAATAGAATATTTTTTTAAATATTTTATTACTGACATGTCCAAAAACTATGTTTTTTCTAACATGTTCTAGACAATGTGAGCCCCCACCTATGGTACAGTTGCTATTTTGAATGCAACGGTGCCCACATATTTCTTAAATAGGAACCTGTTTCTAAGTTATTTATGTTTAATGAAAACCCACTATTGATATTTGTTAAGAGCTTATCATTTTTCAAAAAGTTCTTCCATGAACACTTGTCTTCGGAATATCAAGCCATCTCAGTGCTTGGACTCAATATTTTACCTATTAATTTATAACAACAAAACCGAAGAAAATATGAGTCATTGCATTCTCCACAGCATAGGTATTTATGTCCCCAAAAGACAAAACATGTGATAATCAAAAAAATGATGAGGGTATAGAGAATGAATCTGAGGCTCAATATCCTAGGTTATTTCTTAAGTACTACATTTTTTCCTCCAAATGCACACGTAAGGAATCAGTATCTCACAAAGGCTCTTTTCCCATCAATCCTCGATCTCCATAGGTTACTCCAAAATAGTAACACATTGTCAATGTCCATCTCACCATAGTCGATGATGTACGATTGATCATTCACATAACTCCTTAGAAGTGACATGTGGAAAACATCATTCACCCACTGCGACTACATGGGTAGATTGCCGCAGTATGCCACCTCACCAAATCTACTCAGAATCTGAAAAGGGATATTGTATCTCTGAGATAACACTCCCCACCATCCAAATCTCTGAAATACCCATCAATATGAGACACTGAGGGACCCATGGTCTCCCTCTATGATCTCCAAGGGCCCATTTCTCATGTTATAAAATAGATTCTTGTTTCTATGTGCAATCCTCATCTACTACTGGATGATTTTCTTTTTCTTAGTGGAATCCCACACCAACTCTAGACCCATGAGTGTTGACTCTCCTATGTTAGTCAATCAATGTGGTGACCCTCCTGGTCACCTATAGATGTCCTAAAATTTTTCCATACCAATTGTGGAGTGGTATATTTTATTGTACACAAACTCCCCCAATGGTAGGTGATCCTACCAAATGAGACCAAATTCTAGGATACAAGCATGTAGCTTGTAATCAAGAAGTTGAATGGCCCTCTCCATATGACCATATGTATGGGGAGGAAACATCGTTATCAAGTGTAACTGAGTCCCAGAATCCTCCTACAATCCAATACAAAATAGTAATGTGAAACAAGCAGCACGATATTAAACAACCGTGGATGCTACACCGTGACACCAAACAATCTCCCACACATAGAGGCATCCCAAGATATCTACTGAACTCTAATCATGAATCGGTAGGAAGTGGGACGACTTGGTGAGTCATTCAATAATCACCCAAATTGTATTGTGTCCCCTAGACATGCATGGTAAACCTATCTTGATGTCCATCGATATCCCATACAACATTCACTATGGAACCACAAGTGGTTGGGTCAAGCCCACTAGAACCTCATTCTCGGTCTTCACATACTGGCATGTGCGGATTTGAGAAATGAACTCTTCCACTACATTATTCATCATTATACACTATAAGTAACATCAGAGGTAATGTGATATCTTAGCCACACCTAGATTTACTGCCAATGTGGTTCTTTGGAACTCCATCAGAACCTCTACCCACAATTCTACTGATATATCTGCACACACTAATAAAAGAATCATGTGCTCCCCACTTATATAATATCCATCATGTTCTTTCCAAGTGGAAAAATGAGCATGTTGGGTCTTGTAGTCAGTGTCATCAAGCAGCACCACCATAACTCACTGAAAAACTAGATGGGTGACAACCATCAACTGGAGGTAAGTTTCTCTATGTTCGTCCAAAAAGGATATCTATAATGTAGCCAAATTCTCGGACATGTCACACTGAATCTTCATGATAGATATCTTGGTGATAGATTCCACCACCACATTCTGTTCCTATGAGTATAGAATATCTTGAATTAGTAGTCCTGGAGGAACCCTATCCATCTCCTCTATCACAAGTTTAGATCCTTATGAGTGTATATATACCTGATAATATTGTGGTAATATTATACTGTAAGATGCCGACACATCAAGTAGTGTCTCCACATATTCAATGTGAACAATACTGCTTCATGCTCAAGATCATGTGTCATGAAGTTCTGATCATGCTACCTCAACTGGTGAAAACCATTGGTAATAACCAATTTTACCAACATCAGGACAAAACCAAGACCAGTCATTGATACATCACAAAACACTACATACCTGAAGACCTCCTATGGTAGTCTCAAGATGGGAGCTCTCATCAACCTCTTACTCAACTCTTGAAAGCACTGTTGTAACTTATCTATCCACATGATGGGATTCCCCTTTTATGTCAAATCCAAAAAGGGTGATGCTACTCTAGAAATGTTTTTTATGAACCTATGATAGTACACAGCCAGACCTAAGAAACTTCAAACCTTGGTAACACTCTTGGTTGGCTCCCATGAAAGAAGCACCTCAACCTTCATCAGATCCACTAAAACTCCATCCTCTAAAATGACATGTCCAAAAAAGTGTGCCTCTCAAATCCAGAATCGAATCATTGAGATCTTCCCATAAATCTGGGGTTATCGATGTCTGTCCAAGACCATCCTCAAGTGTATCGTGTGATCCTTCTTAGACATTGAGTACACCAGGATGTCATTAATGAATAATAACACCAACTGGTATATGTTAGACTAGAATATGTTGTTTATGAGTCCCATGAATTGTGATAGGGAATTCTTCATTCCAACCAACATCACAAATTACTCTTAGTGGCCAGAACAATATTTGAAGGTTTTATTCAGTGCATCCTCGTCCCATACATGAAGCTGGTGGGAGATAGACCCGATGTAAATCATCAAGGACCTCCTCTCTCACTTCAATTGATCAAAGATGTCTTAAATACTCAGTGTTGGATAAATGTTCTTCATGGTCAACTGATTCACGTACTAGATGTTCTCACATAACCTCAAGTTCACATCCACCTTCATGGATAAGAAAAATGTGGACGCCCATGGTGAAACACTAGGTCTCACAAAGCCCTTCCTCAGCAAGTCCTCCATCCATAACCTCAACTCACAATTCTCCATAGGAGCCATCTGATATGATGGTGTAGATATCAATTTCACACCATGGTAAAAATCAATGTCTAATTCAACCTCCATATTTGGAGGCAATCCATGGACATCCTTAGGGATAACATACTCATACTCCTCCACTAATATAGGAAACTGAGCACTCATATCTTCCACTGCTATGAGCACGAGACTAGAAAAATTCTGATTAATCGGCTACACCCTCATATATGTAAGCCCATCCTATACTTCTTGCATTTACTTTTTTCTAATAAATGAAAAAAATGGTGCCATAATCTCTAACACACGGTACTTTGTGCCTAAAATAGTCAATCTGAGCATTGACTATAGATAACCAGTCTATATTGAGAAGGATGTCATAATTCCTTGACAACAATACTAAGAGATCCTAACTGAAACTATATTCGTTAATTGTAATGTAATATTGTATGCACAAGTGTGTGATCATCTAATCCCCTTCCGTAGTAGTCTCTAAACAAAAGGGATTAGTCAATGGTTCCATTGGATTCTCTATGTCACGAACAACGGACATGAAAAGAAACTAATATTGGCTCCATTATCTATCAAAAATGAATTATAGGGGGGAAATTCATAAATTGTACCTCTAATCGTCTATGGATAATCGGGGTCATTAGCCTCCATTGCCTACAGTTATCCATGTCCCTATCCACCAGCTCCCTGAGCCCATGGTGGACCATCTAGGGGTGATTGTGGCAACATCTTGAAACTCCTCCAACCTCCAACTTCCCTAACTAATCCTCTACCACATCTTCTTCTTTACATACCACCCTCATCATGCCTCTTACTTTATCTCAGTAGTCCCTCGACTACCTCTTGATCATCCTTATAGTGAATTGGGAAATCTCGTGCCTGATGTACCCAACCACCGCAAGAGAAAGCCATATTTTCCTTCTAGTGACTTGATCTACATGGGAGCCCCGTAACTCTCATCCCATGTAATAGGTCCATACCCTAGAGTTCATGACACACTTGGGTCCCTTCATCAATATTTGTATATCTACTACTGAAGACTCAACAAACTAGTTCCTCCTAGTAGCTCCCACTACTGGCGTCTGGTCTACTAGAAAGTTCTCCACTAGCAGATATCACTCTCATACTCCATCATATGCAGGGGTACGAAGGGATATCGTGGATACACTAATATCCCTATGTATTCCCTACTCAAAGGTCTAATACCTAATGAATGGATCTCATACCATATCTGTGGAGCAGTGAGAATGATTAGTCAACCCCAATGAGTACTCTTCCACAATCTATCTCCCCTTATACAGATACAAGATATCCTATATAAAAACTGATTGTAACATAGCTTGTAAGAACTCCACTCTAACTATTCATACGATATATTCCCATTAGTGGGTCTCGACAACATGTTTCTGGGTCAATATGCTCCCCCAACGCCCCTCTAATCCCTGAAGACTTACAATTAGGACTGCCATCAAGTCATTAGGTGTCCTCATAAGGCGTAAGACACACGTAACTACCTCCAGACAATCTTTATCTATCTAGGGGTCTATATCTCCCTTAATCATAGGTTTTTGGTTCCTTTGGAACTCATGAAACACACTCAGCCGACGTACATACCCAACTGGTAGCGTTGGTAATAAATACTTCTCAACGGGCGACACAACATCAGGAAAACCACCCAGAGGTGATATATCTAAAACATTAACCTATATTGATTCCTTGTCTTTAGGAAGATGATCCTTGTGTTCATGCCATAGAATACATAGAATTATAAGGGGAGGAATCTTGAAATAGATCAGGATGGTCGACGATCAATAGAGTAGAAATGGAGAGCTGACTCAAGAAGGACATGAGGGAACACACAAATCCTATATGATGCATATATCATTGTTTCCCCTACAAAAAGTGTTTTCACATACTAGTTAAAAAATTATGTGTCAGAGTCCTAGTGTATGGATACATATGTTGCCGCACCAAAACTGGATTCCCTGACCTAAAAGCCGAACTCAAAACACTTAACACTATTTCCCCAACCAACCTCATATACTTTGAGTCCTTAAGTAGAACTGACCCATATGATACCACTCTATCATGACCCATACCAAAAGGGCACATTTTGTGACTACCCCAATCCCTCCTCTAATAGTCTTGAGGATAATGGCATTATACAGGTTTGGAATAACACACAAATGGGAGGTATTTTTCTATGTACATGTACACATGAACACATCTCCAAGACAAAAATGCATAAACGTAATGACTCAAAGTAAACAGTGAATGTATACACTATGTTACCAACCACAGAGTATGAAATTATGAAAGTAGAATGTAAACCGGTCCTGAATAGTAGCCCACTAAAAGAATGTGTCTATCAAAGTGAATACACATGTTCGTCAAACTCATCCATAGAAAACACTATCTGAAGGGTAGGTGGAGGACATGTGTCTGAAGTTGTATGAGTGAAAATCATCTGTGTGATCACTATAATCACCACCTGGTCATGTTACACCTAAAACTCCATCAACTCACCGATCATTTTCATAATACATGACATGTGCGGGAAAGGCCCGTGTAGGGGTGAGTAAAACAATACTCAGTAAGACACCTCGAAACAACAAAGGAACACCAATACGAAATACCCAAAGTATACCAAAAATGAAAAAAACTAATTTTACCATAAAGGAAACAAGACAAGTACATTTACAAAGGAAAAAATGACGTTCATTTATCTCACATAGCTATAAGTCTGTATAAAAAAATCCAGGATTATCAAATGTAGTACACAGAACACTCAATATCGGTAAAATATGAAGTGTCAATAACCCAAATAGTGTCACTAACACATGGAGGATCAATAAAATATTGAGTTTCAGTAAAATAAAGTGTTGAAAATTCATGAAGAACCAACGTTATGAAGTCACTATGTCATAGTCAGTCATAGGATTCTGCTCGTAGCATGATTGTACCAAGAGAAACTACTCCTCAATCCATTATTTCATATGAAAACATCAAAAAAAACTCACTCAGAGTATGTTAAAATATCCATCTCATCTCAAGGGCACCATCACTACAAACAAATAATCAAATGGATACTCGATTGAATTGTTACAACTATTTTATTGAAAACATTCGACCAGGGTCCGATCTGAGTCTGGTCCGACCTGTGGAACCCGATACAACCCGCCTTTCAACCCCATTAGACTGACCCAACCAAACCTGGTCCAATACGTACTAGCCTATCCCTTGGGGCCACTATAGAATCTTGGATCCTCTTGTCTGACATGCCACATATGTTCTAATTTCCTATACAGCACATGGTCCACCCTGTCTATGTGCATCCATGCTAAGATTGTACCATGACACATTCCCTACAGCCGGCCCACTACACCACCTACCCACAACCTCACCTCTACGATTTCCTATGAATCGGTACCAAAATATGACACAACTCACAACTTTTTTCAATTTCAAGGTTGTGGCCTCCTATCGCACCCCACAGTCCTCACTGTAGCCTCCTTCCACAGCCTGCATCCCCTGGCCTTACTGGCCCCCACGTAGCCTCCTTCTGTGCTTCGCCTCAATCGGCAGCCCTGCTAGATGTCTCACCCTCGTGCTCCGCCTGGATTGACCCCACCAGGATGTGTCCTCCCACCGCCAGAAACCACCACACAAATGGCCCACCATCATACCCTCTTTCTCTCCTTAGACCGGAAAGCACCGCGCGTTCACCATAGCTACTCCATATTATCATGGAAGAGTCATATATTCATTTTCAGGTTATTGCATAACAAAAAGAAGGTTCCACATTCAATACTCTCATACAATCATGAAAAAAATGAAGATCTTAAATAACATAGGAAATATTAGATGCACAAAATCACCCAAAGGATGTATCTTGGCCATTGTTTGTGTCATCCTTGATTCGTCCATGTTATAGGGATCACGAATAATGATGAAATCTCACAGATCTAATCACCATTTAATCACCTTAATGTAAATATCATCCCATAAGTGATCTAACCAAGAATAAATTTTTTTGTGGTTTGGTCTTTGTTTGTCAAATAATTTAAAAACGAGGAACAAATAACAAAGATACACCAACATACCTAGTGTTTGGATCAGTTTTTGATGGAGTGGGAAGTTGTGTCATTGTTGTTCGTTGATACCTCAATCATCAATCCATGATCAAATATCTAATCCATCATATCAGATTCTCAATCCACCAATGTTCATTAGAGAGATATCCTTCTCCAATTGTCATAGGAAATCTATGGTTATGGAAATAACCATTAGTTCTATGATATAGACCATTTAAAAAAATAAACCGTTGTTGTGTCGAGATAAACTATTTTTATTCAATATTTTATTACTGAAACGTCAAAAAATTAAAATTCATAAAATAATCATCTTATTTGATAGAAAATATTCACTATTATTCGACTCCCTTTTGATGTGAGAAACAATCACCTACGATCTTTTAATGATGTCCAACCTTTCCATCTATTAATCATAGATCATTAAGTCTATATTTCTATATCATTAATTATTAAATTATATTGTATTTAAGCATTAAATTTCAATTCATATGTCATGTTATCCATGTACACTATCACACCTCAACACATGAATGAACAAAATGATTTTTCCTTAAATTGAATATATGTTTCCATGAATGGATTAAATCCTCCTTTAATGAATCCAATAATTATTTTGAAAATCCCTTCACTTATTATAGGTGATGGACCTAAAGGAGTGGCTCTATAAATTTTGTTATTAATATATGGAATTAAGGTAGGAACCTACCTAATATTTTTATATAATTAATATATAAATCATACATATTTGACAGCAAGTTAATGAGAAATAATAATATTTTACATCGATTCAGAAAAAGGTTCACTATAATCCATGGTAGCCATCCTAATGTCTCTATGATGATTACACATGGAGTATTGAAAACAAAATAAGTGTTGATAACACATAGAGTGTTAATAAAACATTGAGTGTAAATAATTCATGTATCACCCATGACACTTAGTCACTAAGTTATAGTCAGTCGCAGGATTCCAGTCATAGAACGCTTATACTGGGAGAACCTACTCGTAAATACATTTGGTCACATGAAAACATCCACAAAAACTCGCTAATATTATCTCAAATGTAATGAATCGTCGAAAGGGTCCCAATGCTGTAAATATCTCATCCAAAGGACACACTGTATGAATGTTACAGTTGTTTTACTAAAATGGTCCATCCCGAGTTCGGTCCAACCAGGCATACTTGACCCAACCCACCAGACGAATCAACCGAGTCTAGCCAAGTCCATTGGGTACAAACCACTGGGATTGGCCTGCTGGACCAGATGGACCATGTCAGGCTCCTCTTGTCCATCCCAACACATGCGTACTGGTTCACTATTCCTTACACTATCCTCCTCGACCATGCACCACCATGAAGACATGGTGTCGAGCTGTGTTCCATTCATTAGTCATGTTGCACTGCCTTCCCCATGGCGTTACCGCCATAGGTTCCTCTGATGCAGAAGTTGTTCATGTCCCATCTCACTTCTGTGTATGTAGTTAATTTTGAAGCCCCCTACCATGGCCCCCATTTCTCACCTTGGCCTATTACCGACGACCACGCCGGCCCCGACATGGCCCTTAGCTACACTCTGCCTCTTCCGGCAGCCCCGCAAGAGGCCTAACCCTCATGCTCTTCCTAAACTGACCATGCTAAGACACATCCTACCACCGCCACAGGCCACCACGATGGTTGTATGCCATCTTTCCCACACAATCCTACTATACTAAAAAGTTATGCTCCTTCACTATCGCAACTCGGTACTATTGTGGGGTGTGAGATCTTCATTCTTGGGTTATTTCTCCACAAATAAGAGGCAGAAAAATCAATCTAGTTATGGAATCATGACGAACATGATGAACAAAAAGAATGGGGAAAAAATTGGAAGCATAAAAGCACCATAAGGAGGTATCTTAGCCTTTGTTAGCATCAGTCTTTATTCATCCTTATTATAGGGATCACAAAGAATGAAGAAATCACACAAAGCTAACCGTATTTAATCCCTCCAGAATAACTCCCATCCCGCAAGAGATCGAACCACATATAATCATGTTTGGGGGTTAGTCTATGTTCATCCTTGAATTTCAAAATGGATAATGAATCACAACAAAACAACACATTACCAAGTGTTTGGATATGTTTTTGAAGATGGGTGAAGTTGTGCTGTCATCATTTGTTGATCATTAGATCTTCTATCCAACATAGATGACCAATCCATCATCACTAATTTTCGATCCACTAACATTTGTTGTAGATATATTTTTATCCTCTTTTCATATGTATTACATGGTTATGATGATAACCCTAAAATCTATAAAAAGATCACTTAAAAAAAGAAACCCTTTCTATGTTGAAATAGAAAATTTTTTTAAATATTTTTTTACTGACACGTCCAAAAACTATCTATTTTCTAACATTTTCTAGACAATGTGAGCCCCCACCTATGGTACAGTTTCTATTTTGAACGCAATGGTGCCCACATATTTCTTAAACAGGAACCCGTTTCTATGTTATTTATGTTTATTGAAAAACCACTATTGAGATTTGTTAAGAGCTTATCATTTTTCAACTTGTTCTTCCATGAACACTTGTCTTCGGAATATCATGCCATCTCAGTGATTGGACTCAATATTTTCCCTGTTAATTTATAACAACAAAACCAAATAAAATATGACTCATTGCATTCTCCCCACCATAGGGATTTATGTGCCCAGAAGACAAAACATGTGATAATAAAAAAAATGATGAGGGTATATAGAATGAATCTGAGCCTCAATCTCCTAGGTTATTTATTAAGTACTAAATTTCTGCCACCAAATGCACACCTAATGAATCAGCATCTCACAAAGGCTCTTTTCCCGTCAATCTTCAATCTGCATAGGTTACTCCAAAATAGTCACCCATTATCAATTTCCATCTCACCACAGTAGATGATGTACGATGGATCATTCACATAACTCCTTAGCAGAGACATGTGGAAAACATCATTCACCCATTACGACTGCATGGGTAGATAGCCGTAGTACACCAACTCACCAACTCTACTCGGAATCTAAAAAAGGATATTGTGTCTTTGAGAGAACACTCCCCATCATCCAAATCTCTGAAATACCCATCAATATGAGACATTGAGGGAACCTTGGTCTCCCTCTATGAACTCCCAGGGCCCATTTCTCCTGTTATAAAATGGATTCTTGTTTCTATGTGCAATCCTCATCCTCTAATGGATGATTTTCTTTTTCTTAGTGGAATCCCAAACCAACTCTAGACCCATGAGTGTTGACTCTCCTATGTTAGTCCATCAATGTGGGGACCCTCATGGTCACCTATAAAATTCCTCAAATGATTCCATACTAATTGTGGAGTGGTATATTTTATTGTACACAAACTCTCCCTATGGTAGGTGATCCTACCAAATGAGACCAAATTCTAGGTTGAAAGTATGTAGCTTGGCCTCAGGAACATGAATGGTCCTCTCCATCTGACCATATGTATGGGGAGGAAACATCGTTAACAAGTGTAACTGAGTCCCAAAATCCTCCTACAATCCCATACAAAACAGTGATGTGAAACAAGCATGCACGATATTAAACAGTCATTGATGCTTCACCGTGAAGCCAAACAATCTCCCATACATAGAGGAATCCCAAGATATCTACTGAACTCTAATCATGAATCTGTAGAAAGTGGGCTGACTTGATGAGTCATTCAATATTCACCCAGATTTTATTGTGCCCCCTAGACATGCATGGTAAACCTATCATGATGTCCATCGATATCCCATACGACTTTCACTATGGAACCTCATGTGGTTGGGTCAATCCCACTAGAACCTCATTCTCTGTCTTCACCTACTGGCATGTGTGGAATTGTGAAACAAACTCTTCCAATACCTTATTCATCATCATCCCTGATAAATAACATCAGAGGTGATGGGATATCTTAGCCACACATTGATTTACTGCCAATGTGGATGTTTGGAACTCCATCAGAACCTCTACCAACAATGCTACTGATATATCTGCACACACTAATAAAAGAATCATGTCCTCCCCACTTATCGAATATCCATCATGTTCATTCCATGTGTAAAACTGAGCATGTTGGGTCTTGCAGTCAGTGTCATCAAGCAGAACCACCCTAACTCACTACAAGACTAGAGGGGTGACAAACATCGACTGGAGGTATGTTTCTCCATGTTCGTCCAAAAATGATATCTGTAATGTAGCCAAATTCTCAAACACGTCACACCGCATCTTCAAGATAGATATCTTGGTGATAGAATCTGCCACCATATTCCCTTCCTAGGAGTATAGAATATCTTGAATTCATAGTCCTGGAGGAACCCTATCCATCTCCTCTATCACATGTTTCGATCCTTATGAGTGTATATATACTTGATAATATTGTGGTAATATTAGATGGTAATATGCGGACAGATCAAGTAGTGTCTCCACATATTCAATGCGAACACTACTGCTTCATGCCCAACATCCTGTGTCATGATGTTCTGATCATGCTGCCTCAACTGGTGAAAACCATTGGCAATAACCAATTTTACCTGCATCAGGACACAACCAAGACCACTCATTGATTCATCACAAAACACTACATACCTGAAGACTTCCTATGGTAGTCTCATGATGGGAGCTCTCATCAACCTCTTACTCAACTCTTGAAAGCACTGTTGTAACTTATCTATCCACATGATGGGATTCCCATTCTATGTCAAATCCAACAAGGGTGATGTTACTATAGAATAGTTTTTTATGAACCTATTATAGTACACATCCAGACCTAAGAAATTTCATACCTTGGTAACACTCTTGGTTGGATCCCAAGAAAGCATCACCTCAACCTTCATCAGATCCACTAAAACTCCATCCTCGGAAATGGCATGTCCAAAAAAGTGTGCCTCTCAAATCCAGAATCGAATCTTTGAGATCTTCCCATAAATCTGGGGTTATTGAAGTCTGTCCAAGACAATCCTCAAGTGCATCGTGTGATCCTCCTTAGGCACCGAGTACACTAGGATTTCATCAACGAATAATAACACCCACTGGTATATGATAGACTGGAATATGTTGTTTACGAGTCCCATGAATTGTGATAGGGAATTCTTCATTCCAACTAACATCACAAATTACTCTTAGTGGCCAGAACAATATTTGAAGGTTTTCTTCAGTGCATCCTCATCCCATACATGAAGCTGGTGGGAGCTAGACACGATTTCAATCATCAAGAACCTCCTCTCTCACTTCAATTGATCAAAGAGTTCTTAAATCCTCAGTGTTAGATACATGTTCTTCATGGTCAACTAATTCAAGCACTGGATGTTCTCACATAAACTCTAGTTCACATCTACCTTCTTGGATAAGAAAAATGTGAAACGCCTAGGGTTAAACACAAGGTCTCACAAAGCCCTTCCTCATTAAGTCCTCCATCCATAACCTCGACTCACAATTCTCCATAGGAGCCATCTGATATGATGGTGTAGATATCAATGTCCCACCATGGTACAAATAAATGTTTAATTCAACCTCCATATTGGGAGGCAATCCATGGATATCCTTATGGATGACATACTCATACTCCTATACTAATGTGGGAAATTGAGCACTCATATCTTCCACTACAATGGGCACGAGACTAGAAAAATGATGAGTAATCGGCTACACCCTCTTATATGTAATCTCATCCTATACTTCTTGTATTTCCTTTTTATAATAAAGGAAAAACATGGTGCCATAATCTCCAACACACGGCACTCTGTGCCTAAAATAGTCAATCTGAGCATGGACTATAGACAACCAGTCTATATTGAGAGGGATGTCATAATGACTTGACACCAATACTAAGAGATCCTAACTGAAACTATATTCATTATGATTAAGGTATTATTGTCTTCACAAGTGTTTGATCATATAATTCCATTCTGTATTAGTCTCTAAACATAAGGGATTGGTCAATGGTTCGGTTGGATTCTTTATGTCACGAACAACGATCATGAAAAGAAAATAATATTGGATCAATTATCCATTAAAAATGCATTATAGTGTGGAAAATCCATATATTGAACCTATAATCATCTATGGAGCATCGGGGTCATTAGCCTCCATTTCATGTAGTTATCCTTGTCCCTATCCACCAGCTCCCTGAGCCCGTGGTGGACCATCTAGGGATGATGGTGGAAACATGTTGAAACTCCCCCAAACTCCAACTTCCCTAACTAATCCTCTACCACATCTTCTTCTTTACAGACCACCCTCATTACGCCTCTTACTTTATCTCAGTAGTCCCTTGACCACCTCTGGATCATCCTTATACTAAATTGGGCAATCTCATGCCAGATGTCCCCAACCACCGCAAGAGAAAGACATATTATCCTTTATGTGATGTGATCTACATGGGAACCCTGTAACTCTCATCCCACGTACTAGGTTCATCCCCAAGAGTTCATTAAACACTTGGGTACCTTCATCAATAGTTGGATATCTACAACTGAAGACTCAACTACCTAGTGCCTCCTGGTAGCTCCCACTGCTGGCGTCTGCTCCGCCAGAAAGTTCTCCACTAGCAGAGATCACTCCCATACCCCATCATATGCAGGGGTACAAAAAGATATCATGGATACACTAATATCCCTATGTAATCCCTACTCAAAGGTCTAATCCCTAATGAACAGATCTCGTCCCATATCTGGGGATCAGTGAGAATGATTAGTCAACCCCAACGAGTACTCTTCCACAGTCTATCTTCCCTTATACTGATGCAGGATATCCTATATAAAAACTGATTGTAACATAGCTAGTAAGAACTCCACTCTGATTATTCATATGATAAATTCCCATTAGGGGGTCTCGTCAACATGTTTCTGGGTCAATATGATCCCCCAACACCCCTCTAAGCCTTGAAGACTTACAATTAGGACTGCCATGATGTCGTTAGGTGTCCTCATAAGGCGTAAGACACATGTAACTATATCCATACAATCCTTATCTATCTCAGGGTCTATATCACCCTTAAACATAGGATTTGGGTTCCTTTGGAACTCATGAAACACACTCAGCCGGTATGCATACCCAACTGGTTGTGTTGGTAATAAATACTGCTCAACGTGCGACACTACATCAGGAAAACCACCCAGAGGTGATATATCTAAAGCATTACCCTATATTTATGCCTTGTCCTTAGGAAGATGATCCTTGTGTTCATTCCATAGAATACTTAGAATTCTTAGGGGAGGAATCTAGAAATAGATCAGGATGGTCGACGGTCAATAGAGTAGAAATAGAGAGCTGACTCATGAAGGACACGAGGGAACACAAAAATCCTATATGATGCATATATCATTGTTTCCCCTACAAAAAGTTTTTTCAGATACCAAGTAAATAATTATGTGTGAGATTCCTAGTGTATGGGTATATCTGCTACCGCACCAACACTAGATTCCCTGGCCTGAAAGCCGAACTCAAAACACTTAACACTGTTTCCCCAACCAACCTCATATACTCTGAGTCCTTAATTAGAACTGACCCATATGATACCACTCTCTCATGACCCATCCCAAAAGGACACATTTTTTGACTACCCAATGACTTCCTCTAATAGTCTTGTGGATAAAGACATTATCCAGGGTTGGAATAACACACAAATGGGAGGAATTTTCCTATGTACATGTACACATGAACACATATCCAAGACAAAAATGTCTAAACGTAATGACACAAAGTAAACAGTGAATGCATACACTATGTTACCAACCATAGAGTATGAAATTATGAAATAAGAATGTAATCTGGGACTGAATACAAGCCCACTAAAAGAATTTGTCTGTTAGAGTGAATAAACATGTTTGTGAAACTCATCCGCAGAAAACACTATCTGATGGGTAGGTGTAGGAAAGTTGTCTGAAGCTGTATGACTGAAAATCATCTGTGTGATCACAATAATCACCACCAGGACATGTTCCACCAATAACTCCATCAAATCACTGGTCATTTTCACAAGACATGACATGTACATGAAAGGCCCATGTAGGGGTGAGTAAAACAATACTCAGTAGGACACCTCGAAACAATAAAGGAACACCACTACAAAATACCCAAAGTATACCACAAAGGGAAAAAACTAATTATACCATAAAGAGAACATGAAAAGTACATTTACAAAAGAAACACATGATGTTCATTTATCTCAAATAGCTATAAGTCTATATAAAAAATACAAAATTATCAAACATAGTACACAGAACACTCAATATTGGTAAAATATGGAGTGTCGATAACCCAAATAGTGTCATTAACACATGGAGAATCAATAACACATGGAGTGTAAATAAAATATAATGTATTGAATATTCATGAAGACCCAAAGTTATGTAGTCACTATGTCACATTCAGTCATAGGATTCTGGTCATAGCATGATTGTACCAAGAGAAACTACTCCTCAAGCCATTATGTCATATGAAAACATCAAAAAAACTCACTCAGAGTATCTTAAAATATCCATCTCATCACATGGGTACCATCACTACAAAAAAATCATTAAATGGATACCCCATTGAAATGTTACTATTATTTTATTGAAAACATTATACCAGGGTCCGGTCTGAGTCTGGTCCGACCCGTGGAACCCGACACAACCCGCCTTTCAACCCCATTAGACTGACCCAACCTAACTTGGTCCAATCCTTACTAGCCTATCCCTTGTTGCCTCTATAGAATATTTGATCCTCTGGTCTGACACACCACATACGTTCTAATTTCCTATACAGCACATAGTCCACCCTATCTACGTGTGTCCTTCCTAAGGTGGTTCCAAGCCACGTTTCCCGCAGCCAGCCCACCACACCACCTACCAACAACCTCAACTCTACGAGTTCCTATGAATTGGTATCAAAATATTTCACAGCTCACCATTTTTTTCAATTCCAATGTTGTGGCCTCCTGTCGCACCCGAAGTCCTCACTGTAGCCTTCTGCCACAGCCTGCGTCCCCTGGCCTTACTGGCCCCCACGTAGCCTCCTTCTGTGCTTCGCCTCAATCGGCAGCCCTGCTAGAGGTCTCACCCTCGTGCTCCACCAGGATTGACCCCACCAGGATGTGTCCTCCGACCGTAAGAAACCACAACAAAAATGGCCCACCGTCATACCCTCATGCTCTTCTTAGACTATAAAGCATCGTTCTTTCACCATCGTCACTCCATATTATCATGGAGGAGTCATATATTCAGTTTCATGTTATTTCATAATAAAGAGAAGGTTCCACATTCAATACTATCATACAATCCCAAAGAACATTAAGATCTAAAATAACATAGGAAAAATTAGATGCAAAAAATCACCCAAAGGATGTATCTTGCCCATTGTTTGTGTCATCCTTGATTCTTCCATGTTATAGGGATCATGAATAATAATGAAATCTCACAGATCTAATCCCCATTTAATCACCTTAATATAAATCTCATCCCATAAGTGATCGAACCAAGAATAAAACATTTTGTGGTTTGGTCTTTGTTTGTCAAATAATTTAAAAACCAAGAACAAATAACAATGATAAACCAACATACCTAGTGTTTGGATCAGTTGCTGATGGAGTGGGAAGTTGTGTCATTGTCATTCATTGATCCCACAATCATCAATCCATGATCAAATCACTAATCCATCATATCAGATTCTCAATCCACCAATGTTCATTAGAGATAGATCCTTTTCCAATTGTCATAGGAATTCTATGGTTATGGAAATAACCATTAGTTCTATGATATATATGATTTTAAAAAATAAACCCTTGTTGTGTCGATATAATCTATTTTTATTAAATATTTTATTACCGACACGTCTAAAAATTAAAATGCATAAAATAATCATCTTATTTGAAAGTGAATCTTCACTACTATTCGACTCCCTTTGGATGTGAGAAACAATCACCTACGATCTTTTAATGATGTCAAACTTGTCCATCTATTAATCAGAGATCATTAAATGTATATTTCTGTATCATTTATTATTAAATTATACTGTATTTAAGCATTCAATTTCAATTCATATTTGATGTTATCCAGGTACAATATCACACCTCAACACATGAATGAACAAAATTATTTTTCCTTAAATTGAATATAAGTTTCCATGAAAGGATAAAATCCTTCTTAAATGAATCCAATAATTTTTTTGAAAATACCTTCACTTATTATAGGTGATGGACCTAAAAGAGTGGCTCTATAAATGTTGTTATTAGTATATGGAAATAAGGTAGGAAAAAACCTAATATTTTTATATAATTAATATGTATATCATACATATTTTACACCAAGTGAATGGGAAATAATAATATTTTACATCGATTTAGAAAAAGGTTCACTATAATCCATGGTAGCCATCCTAATGTCTCTATGATGATTATCAAAAATATTATTAACTAAGGAATTATTTATATTAAATTTCATAAAATTTATTGTACCCCATATATGATGAAAAATGGGAAACTACAGTAAAATGAAGAAACACAACTTACTTATTGAATTTAACATCGTATAAATAATTCTTAAAGGAAAAAATATATCTATTAGTAACTTAATGAAATTGGATATTTTCATTACTATAAATCTAGAATGATCTAGAATTCATTCAATGTATAAACAAATATTTGAAATTACTATCCTTTTTATTAAAAATATAAAACATGGCTGTGTTTTTTATACTTGTTATCTTAATTATTCCCTAATTTGTCAATATATTTTTACGAAATCATTCATATGGGAAAATATTTAGATAAAGTGATAAATTTTATTCCAAATTATTTCATATATTTAGGTGTTATAACATGTTCCACATAGAGGTATCGAATATTATTTTTTGTACTAAGATTAACTGTTTTTGTAAATAGTCTCAAAAATATTTTCAACATTCGTGAGATCACAAATTTTGGTTTTTTAATTGTGTTAATAAAATACTATGAATAAGAAACAAATTTAGAAATGAGTATCCCTATATGGACCTACATCATGTTTTTAGGTATATTTACATAAAAATAAAGGGGTTGGTCCTATATTTTAGTATATTTTTATTTAATATAAGAATTATATTTTTGTAAGAAAAAATATCCAGTGTAATATTATAAAAGGATCTGTAATGGTAGACCAAAAAGTAACCTGAGGAGTGATTTATACCCATTTTAATTATCTGGGTGATTATTTTTTGAATAAACACATGGATTTATTTGATATAACACAACCCATTTAGGATATAGTTTCAAAACAATGTGACATTAAATTGGGAGATATTTTTTTCTCAAATAAAACTCATACTTACTAGATTTATGTAATTACTCCAAAGGTACTGAATAGATTCTTGTCTTAAATATAACCAATCTAAAAAAGTTTTATATTTTTTACAACATCATTAAGAGATCAATTATAAATCTATAATGATATAGTACATGCACATATATATATATATATATTTATTAAAGATATTTTACAAAGAGAATTATAATGGCTTGAGATGGGTTCTTTTATTTATAGATTAAAAGTTGTGAGGTAGTCATGGAGGTAATATATTGATGGTTAGAAACAAGTAAACTGACCCAAAAAAGAAATATATGTTTTAATGTGTATGAATATCTCCTCTTAATCACATTCATATGTTTATGGGTATAATTATTTTCTGATATTATATACCCTTATAAAAAAAGATATAGTGTTTCCATTTATTTATTTCATGACAAGTGACCCTTTCCTTATGTAGAAATATTTATTTAACAGTCACAAATTTTTTTAAGAATCCATCATATCATAGAATATTTTACACTACATAAATATTGTAATAGGGGGGAATACAGTTTCAAGATATCGTGATATGAGATAAATGACAACTATTGAAATCCATCTATAGGAATATAGTTAGTTAATCCTATACTAAAATACAATGATTGATAGAGGGAAAAAAATTCTTAAATCCTTTAGAATGAATAAAATATTCATATGGTTATGTATTTTGTATAATTTATAGTTTAAAGTGCATAATGATAACATAATTAAAAGTTGGTGAAAATATGAATTCATGAAGAACACTAAGAATGAAATCTTATATCTCTATATGAAAAAATAAAAAATAAAATTTTTAGAGAGATGAAATAATATTTAGGATTACATTATAGAATATTAATGTATTAAAAGGTTTTTTATAAGTTATATCAGATCGTTAAATATATAATTATTCTAACTATATTTGTGGAATCAATCATATTAGTAATTTATGTAATCCTATTTTCAATAATATTTAAAATAATATTGTAAATGGTGTTCCAGATACAGTGGAACTAATATTATTAAATCCCTAGTAAAATTATACTTCAAAAAGTAATGTAATAAAAAATATTTTAACACAATAGGGTATGAATTTTTTTTTGAAATATTTTATAATAACTTGTGAAACCTCATTCCCAGTAGTATGTAATACATATATTGAAGTCGTCTTTGAGAATCCATCCTAGGAAAAAGTATTGGCCACATTCACGAAGCAATAATATTTTTTTTATTTCATCATATTTTGGATATGAGAAGTGACTTTCACTCTTCCTCGATGTGATGGAATTTGGAAGAACACTTTCCATGGTTATATTCAAATAGATCATTGTCATTAAAAATATTAAAAATCCAATAATTGGTAGAATTACACACTCTATCCTCATCCATGTGAATAGATCATTCAATTAATATATATGAAATAAGATTATACTATTTATTAGATATGTGAAAAAGTTGAAGAATTTTGATTTTATATGTCCATCTATAAATAATCTTAAGATTCATTTTTTTGTGAGATTATTATCCATTTATTTTATTATCTCATCCAATTTATTTTTAAATTGAATTTCATTATTTTACAGAGATATTTTATTTTAATGTTTTTTTTAACATAAGTAGTTTTTCCACATCCTCATTAATTTTCATATCAATATTACTATATCTCTTATTGTACATAGTTGAAATAGATAGATTAAAATTTTATAGTATTAAAGTAAATATTTAAGAATGACTACCATAGTCATCATTGTTCCACTCATGGTTGAAAATTTACCTACAGTCATTGTGGAAAAAATATGAATTATTAAATCTAAAAGGAATGATAAAATATCATTTTAAAAGAATTTTAATTTCCACTAAAATAAGAGATTAGGGAGATATCAATGAAGATAATTAATTGAAAGTAATTGAGTTGAAATAATTATCATTATCTACCAATATAAAGGCTTTATCAAGAAAAAAAGTATTATTTCCATTAATTATGCAATTACCGCATTTTCATTTAGAACCAATAAGGCTAATTTCAATGAAAATGAATATGATAATAAATATATAAAACTAATTATCAACAATTTTAATAAATATGCTATTATACTTCTCATTTGGATCTGGAACTATATCAAATTACACTAAGATCATATTGTTATAGCTAATACCTTGAGTCAGATTAGAAGATCTAATTATGTGTCACATTTTATTGGTATAATAAAAATTTACCTTAACCATATATACCATGAAATTAGCTTCATTATATAAAAGACTAATGGTTATTTGTTTCTAACCTCTAGAGACAATATTAAAAGATATATCATTTTCAAAAAACAACCAAAGAGTTTCAACAATAGAAATGTAGATATTATAAGAAACAAATGTGTAACCAATATCGACCTAATATATTATAAATTTTTTAGAATATATATCATATAGTTCATTTGTCACGACCCGTCCTCGGGGCCCGTGCCGTGACTACCCCAAGCCCGCCTTCCATAGGCCAGGGGCTGGCGACTAGCACCAAGGCGTAAAATCCCAGTAAACAGGGAAGGCATTGCCTTTATAAGTAACAACCACACAGAGTCAGCAAGCGGAAAGTAAAGTGCAGAAAAGTAAAGGGGGCCGGAAATACAAGCCCAACTGTAAAGTACAACTGAAAAGTAAAGTACAGCAACTGAAGAAAAGACGGCGGTCTCGTGTCGTCCACTGGCAATCCCACCTGAAGGGTGGGTACAGATAGCCTCCAGGCTCCTCGGGTCCCACGTCCGCTCCGAGCACATCCCACCCAGTGGTCTACCTCCAGGTACCGTCCTGCTCCACGCCCCAACCGTGATCAGCGCTGTCCGTCGTCTGCAACCAACACAACAAGGTGCGGGCATAGCCCGTGCAGGGGTGAGTACAAGCTACTCAGTAAGGACCCCGAGACCCCCGAAGGTCTCCCGAAATCCACAAAGGATATAGCACAAAAGAAATATGCAATCACGAAGTAACATCTGACTCGACTTAGGTATATGCCCATACATATACCTAAGTTCCCAATTCTAGCTCTGCTCACGAGCTCAAGAACAACTCAATCCACAAAGGAAAGCAAGACTCAAATCCACAAGGAGAGTAAACAGTAAAATCCACATAGGATAGTTCAACACAATCCACAAAGGAGAGTAACATACGATTCAGCTCAACCAGGTATACTTTTTCAGATGACGTCAAAGATGATCACTGATCCATCTAAGTCGTCGGACCCACAAAGGATCGATAGGTACTAACCCCCGCAGAAGACCCACACAGGATCGGGCTCACACAGAACCTGTAGGCAGTGGCTCACACAGAACCGGTAGTAAGGACCCACATAGGATCGGGCTCACACAGAACCTGTAGCACTGATCCACGTAGGATCGCTGAGTGCAGTAGTCGACGCAGTCCACTGAGGATCTCTGCACAGTCGTCGCCGCAGTCCACGAAGGATCTCTGCTCTGCCGTCGTCGCAGTCCACGGAGGATCTCTGCTCTGTCGTCGTCGCAGTCCACGAAGGATCTCTGCTCTGTCGTCGAAGTCACAGCCAGCGCTAGGGTTCCCGCACATAGCGAGCTCGTTTAGGAGGGTCCGCTCCATGAGCCGAGAGGCTGATACATCAACTGACACGTAGTCCGAAGTTGATGTATCCAAAAGTTCCGTATCGACAACAGGATCTCAACGCAACAGACGGCGCGTCAATCGGACGCCCGGTCTGAGAGTTATTGGCATTTTCGTCCCAGGGGCCCGGTTGGTTTTTAGGGAAAAACCGACCCGACCGTACTCCGCCTGTATCCGATCCTCGGGCGGAGTATGCCAAATGTTCCGTCTCACTTAGAGGAAACTACCACAGCTGACGGTACGTCGTTCGGACATCCGTAGCTCAAGTTATGAGCGTTTCTGCTCCGAGGGCCCGGTTGGTTTCGTGTACGAACCAACCCGGCCGAACCCAAAGTCTCCCGAAACCTTGAGTATAATATTCCGAAACGACCGTCTCGATCCAAGGATCGCGTAGCCGCTGACGGTTCGTCAATCGGAGGTCCCAGGCCCAAGATATGGGCGAAGGACCGAAGAGGGCCCGAAACGGGGGTTCCGGGCCCGGGGCGACCCGGCCCGAACCCCCCCCTGGGGTCGGCCGAACCGGGTCGGCCCGAACTGGGCCGGCCCGAACCGGCCCGAACCGACTCGGCCGGGTCCGGTCCGGCCTGGGCGCGGCCCGGCCGACCGGACCGGCCGGCTCGGCTTCGGCCGAGCGGCCGAGCAGGCCGCCGCCGCGGGTTTGACCCGCGGCATTTGGAGAAACGCGGCCCCTGCGGGGGGCCTCCTGTCACGCGGACGCGGCCGGGCCGCCGCGCCGGCGACCCGCGCCGCCGCCTCCTTCCGCGGGCCGCCGGAGTTGCTCCGGTGGCCCGTTTTGCCTCCCGTCTGCGCCATTGTTCCTCCCGGGACGCGTCCTCCACTGCGGAAACAACGGATTGCCCTTGCCGCACGGTTCGTCGTCGTCCGCCAAATCCGCACAAAAAGGGAAGATCGGCGGAGGGTTGCCGGGTCTTGTTCGTTAGACCCGCTCCCTCCGCGTTAATCATAAACAACGGGAGAAAAGAATAAGATGATCAACACATGATCCAACAATTTTATTTAAAGATAAAATTGTTCGCTTGAAACCAGCTTTTTAAATTTTCCATAACGTTCACGAGAAAATTTAAAAGGGGTAACTTTTCCAAAATAAATCCCTACCTCGAAGTCGTCGTCGGACGAGAGGTCGTCGCGGAATCGCTCGTCGCGGAAGAAGGTGATCGTCGCGTCGTCGCGGTATCCGGCGTCGCGTCACCAATCTCCGGATCAAGAACAAACAGATTTAATTAATTAAATCCGTTGTTATTGAGATTAAGATGGGAGAATTTAGAAGTTTCGATTCTCACCTTTAACTGCTGATCGCAGGTTCGCCGCGGAAGAAGAGGCACCGAAGAAGAAGAAGAAGAAGGTCGCGGAAAAGCTGTTGACGTCGCGGATCGTGCGTCGTCGGATTCCGGTTCCGGCGTTCTTCGCGTTCTTCGCGTTCTTCGCGTTCTTCGCGTTCTTCGCGGAGAGGGTGGAGGCTCAGAGGAATTGCACAACGATAGCAATCCTCCAAAATAGACAAGTTTGTCTATTTTATTATTTTGCCAACAAACGTAAAACGCATAAGTAACGACCCAATTAATTTACGAAGAAACAGTCCATTTAATTCACGAAATAAACCGCCCAATTAAATGGTCTGTTAAGAATTAAAGAAAACGCGTCGGTTGACTTTTCAGTTACTTTGACGGGTTTCCGCGGGTGCGTTACTTAGCGAAAGAAACGGCGGGGCTCGTGCGGGTCCCACCGCACAAATATCCTACCAAGGGGTAGGACATTTCTGGATAGCATCCTATCCAGTTCAACTCAGTTCAAGCCGCCTTTAAGTGACTTTAAGTGGCTTCCAAGCAGTTTAAGTGAAATAAAATAAAGTTGTCGCACAAATTTATTTTATTTCTGACTTAAAGCCGCAAAATTTAAAAAGCACGTCTGAGCAAACGCAACTCCGGAAGAGGCGTTTCTAAGCAAATACCGGCGCTGCGATTTCATCGATGCCCTCAGAATTTGATTCCGGGCACCGGTTCAAAAGATAGAAAAACCCGCTCGTCCGTTCACTGAACGTACCCGAGCCAAACTTCGGAAATTGATTCCGGGCACACCGGGCCTCGGAATCAGGTGCCGTCTGAAGATGCGCTCTTGTAAAATTCCAAAGAAAATTAAGAAAAAAAGTTCCGTGAAATTTGCGGGTCTTTACATTACTCCCACCTCAGGGCTTTACGTCCCCGTAAAGATACATCAAAAACTAGGGGAACAAATGGGGGTACTGAGCACGCATCTGAGCCTCCCGCTCCCAAGTGCTCTCCTGGAGGTTCCCGTGCTTCCATCTGACGCGCACAAGAGGAATCGACCGCCCACGTAGGACCCGCTCCTGTCGATCCTCGATCTCCACTGGGACCTCCGCAAAAGTCGCCTCATCGTCCATGTCCAGCTCCCCAAAGTCGATGATGTGTGTCGGGTCGTGCACGTATCTCCTCAGCTGAGACACGTGGAAGACGTCGTGCACCCGGTGCAACTGAGGTGGTAGAGCCAGGCGATAAGCCACCTCTCCTATCCTGCTGAGGACCTGGAAAGGCCCGATGAAGCGTGGAGACAACTTGCCGCCTCGGCCAAATCTCCGAAAACCACGTCGAGGTGAGACATGCAAAAAGACGTGGTCGCCATCCTCGAACTCTAGTGGCCTCCGCCTCCTGTCAGCATATGACTTCTGCCGGCTCTGAGCTGTCCTCATCCTCTCCTGGATGATCTGGACCTTCTCTGTCGTGGCTCGGACCATCTCTGGTCCCACGAGTGCTGACTCCCCAGGGTCTGTCCAGCACAACGGAGATCTGCAGGGTCTGCCGTACAACGCCTCGTATGGTGCCATCCCGATGGTGGAGTGGTAGCTGTTGTTGTACGCGAACTCCACCAAGGGTAGGTGGTCCTCCCAGTTGCGACCAAAGTCGAGAACACATGCACGGAGCATGTCCTCGAGTGTCTGTATGGTCCTCTCCGTCTGACCATCCGTCTAAGGGTGGAAGGCTGTGCTCAGATGGAGCCGCGTCCCGAACGCCTCCTGCAACCCCTTCCAAAGCCGGGAAGTGAAACGAGCATCTCGATCGGAGAGGACCATACCGACGGCACCTGATTCCGAGGCCCGGTGTGCCCGGAATCAATTTCCGAAGTTTGGCTCGGGTACGTTCAGTGAACGGACGAGCGGGTTTTTCTATCTTTTGAACCGGTGCCCGGAATCAAATTCTGAGGGCACCGATGAAATCGCAGCGCCGGTATTTGCTTAGAAACGCCTCTTCCGGAGTTGCGTTTGCTCAGACGTGGTTTTTAAATTTTGCGGCTTTAAGTCAGAAATAAAATAAATTTGTGCGACAACTTTATTTTATTTCACTTAAACTGCTTGGAAGCCACTTAAAGTCACTTAAAGGCGTCTTGAACTGAGTTGAACTGGATAGGATGCTATCCAGAAATGTCCTACCCCTTGGTAGGATATTTTTGCGGTGGGACCCGCACGAGCCCCGCCGTTTCTTTCGCTAAGTAACGCACCCGCGAAAACCCGTCAAAGTAACTGAAAAGTCAACCGACGCGTTTTCTTTAATTCTTAACAGACCATTTAATTGGGCGGTTTATTTCGTGAATTAAATGGACTGTTTCTTCGTAAATTAATTGGGTCATTACTTATGCGTTTTACGTTTGTTGGCAAAATAATAAAATAGACAAACTTGTCTATTTTGGAGGATTGCTATCGTTGTGCAATTCCTCTGAGCCTCCACCCTCTCCGCGAAGAACGCGAAGAACGCGAAGAACGCGAAGAACGCGAAGAACGCCGGAACCGGAATCCGACGACGCACGATCCGCGACGTCAACAGCTTTTCCGCGACCTTCTTCTTCTTCTTCTTCGGTGCCTCTTCTTCCGCGGCGAACCTGCGATCGGCGGTTAAAGGTGAGAATCGAAACTTCTAAATTCTCCCTTCTTAATCTCAATAACAACGGATTTAATTAATTAAATCTGTTTGTTCTTGATCTGGAGATTGGCGACGCGACGCCGGATACCGCGACGACGCGACGATCTCCTTCTTCCGCGACGAGCGATTCCGCGACGACCTCTCGTCCGACGACGACTTCGAGGTAGGGATTTATTTTGGAAAAGTTACCCCTTTTAAATTTTCTCGTGAACGTTCTTGAAAATTTAAAAAGCCGGTTTCAAGCGAACAATTTTATCTTTAAATAAAATTGTTGGATCATGTGTTGATCATCTTATTCTTTTCTTCCGTTGTTTATGATTAACGCGGAGGGAGCGGGTCTAACGAACAAGACCCGGCAACCCTCCGCCGATCTTCCCTTTTTGTGCGGATTTGGCGGACGACGACGAACCGTGCGGCAAGGGCAATCCGTTGTTTCCGCAGTGGAGGACGCGTCCCGGGAGGAACAATGGCGCAGACGGGAGGCAAAACGGGCCACCGGAGCAACTCCGGCGCCCCGCGGAAGGAGGCGGCGGCGCCCGGCGCGCCGCCGTGGAGATCTTCCGCCGCGGCTGAAGCCGCGGCGGCGGCGGCCGGTTCCGCGGCCACGCGGAACCTGGAACGGACGCGGCGGCCCGGCCGCGTCCGCGTGACAGGCGGCCCCCCGCGGGGGCCGCGTTTCTCCAAATGCCGCGGGTCAAACCCGCGGCGGCGGCCTGCTCGGCCGCTCGGCCGAAGCCGAGCCGGCCGGTCCGGTCGGCCGGGCCGCGCCCAGGCCGGACCGGACCCGGCCGAGTCGGTTCGGGCCGGTTCGGGCCGGCCCGGTTCGGGCCGACCCGGTTCGGCCGACCCCAGGGGGGGGTTCGGGCCGGGTCGCCCCGGGCCCGGAACCCCCGTTTCGGGCCCTCTTCGGTCCTTCGCCCATATCTTGGGCCTGGGACCTCCGATTGACGAACCGTCAGCGGCTACGCGATCCTTGGATCGAGACGGTCGTTTCGGTATATTATACTCAAGGTTTTGGGAGACTTTGGGTTCGGCCGGGTTGGTTCGTACACGAAACCAACCGGGCCCTCGGAGCAGAAACGCTCATAACTTGAGCTACGGACGTCCGAACGACGTACCGTCAGCTGTGGTAGTTTCCTCTAAGTGAGACGGAACTTTTGGCATACTCCGCCCGAGGATCGGATACAGGCGGAGTACGGTCGGGTCGGTTTTTCCCTAAAAACCAACCGGGCCCCTGGGACGAAAATGCCAATAACTCTCAGACCGGGCGTCCGATTGACGCGCCGTCTGTTGCGTTGAGATCCTGTTGTCGATAAGGAACTTTTGGATACATCAACTTCGGACTACGTGTCAGTGGATGTATCAGCCTCTCGGCTCGTGGAGCGGACCCTCCTAAACGAGCTCGCTATGTGCGGGAACCCTAGCGCTGGCTGTGACTTCGACGACAGAGCAGAGATCCTTCGTGGACTGCGACGACGACAGAGCAGAGATCCTCCGTGGACTGCGACGACGGCAGAGCAGAGATCCTTCGTGGACTGCGGCGACGACTGTGCAGAGATCCTCAGTGGACTGCGTCGACTACTGCACTCAGCGATCCTACGTGGATCAGTGCTACAGGTTCTGTGTGAGCCCGATCCTATGTGGGTCCTTACTACCGGTTCTGTGTGAGCCACTACCTACAGGTTCTGTGTGAGCCCGATCCTGTGTGGGTCTTCTGCGGGGGTTAGTACCTATCGATCCTTTGTGGGTCCGACGACTTAGATGGATCAGTGATCATCTTTATCGTCCTTGAAGAAGTATACCTGTGTGAGCTGAATCCTGTTGTTTTCCTGTGTGGATTGTGTTGTGCAATCCTGTGTGGATTATATTTTGCTTTCCTATGTGGAATACGTATACTTTCCTGCGTGGACTGAGTTGTACTTGGGCTCGGAGGTTGGAGTGTATTTTTTTTTAATTGATGACTTAGGTATATGTATGGGCATATACCTAAGCTGTGTCAGTTGTTACTTCGTGTTTGTACTTTTCTTCGTGGTTTATCCTTTGTGGATTTGAGAGACCATCAGGGGTCTCGGGGTCCCTACTGAGTAGCTTAAACTCACCCCTGCACGGGCTTCGCCCGCACTACGTTGTGTTGGTTGCAGACGACGGACAGCGTTGACCTTAGCTGAGGCTTGCACAGCGGGACGGTACCCGGAGGTGGACCACTGGGCGGGACGTGCACGGAGCAGACGGCGGGACCCGTGGAGCAGAGGAGCTATCTGTACCCACCCTTCAGGTGGGATTTCCGGTGGACAGCTCGGAGTAGCGGCTTTTACTTTACAGTTGCTGTTTTTCCCTTTTGAGTTGTACTTTACTTTCAGTTTGGGTTTGTATTCTGGCCCATTTACTTTTCCGCACTTTCAGTCGTACTCTGTTTGTTTAGTGTTTACTTTCCGCTTGTTTACTCTGTGGTGTGTGTTTACGTTTCAAAGGCAATGCCTTCCCTTTTTACCGGTATTTACGCCTTGGTGCTAGTCGCCAGCCCCTGACCTATGGAAGGCGGGCTTGGGGTAGTCACGGCACGGACCCCGAGGGCGGGTCGTGACATCATTAATTAAAACAAAAAAAATGTTTTTATCCTTAATAATGTTCCTATGGACTAATGGATTTTTGGAGTTGATCATATTTTTGATGTTATTATAGAAGAAATTAATTTTTGAAATGATAAACCCCTAGTTTGATAAATGTTTTTATTATCAACTTGATTACATACATTTTTAACATATCCAACTATTTTTCCTTGAGAGTTATATGTTATAACAAAAGAAATGTTATTTCGAGAGTTAATATTGACATATAACCCTTAGAAATATTCAATCTCATTTTTTCATCCATTATAACATACCATTCAACTTTTTCATAAGAGAGTCATTAGATAAGTTATATTTTTTAGGTTCATTATGGTTAACAATAGTAGGATAGATTCTAATTTTTCATAAAGTGATATCCTTTTGGAATATTTACTTGAATATACTCTAATCAACTATCTCACATAGTCATTAGGGTATTTCATTTGGTATCCAATACTACCGAGTGACATCACTTCATAAATATTAGAGATTACCACTAGATCAATGATCATTTTTTTTCTTTCCCTAAATTTATTCTACTTGGAATATCCAATGAAACATAGAGATTTTCATGGTTTTGGGGGGGGGGATTACATCTTAATATGTAATAGTCATTGTGTTTTTTCCCTCCTCAATTTGTTTTCTATGATTAACAACTAATGGTAGATGATGAGACCCTTTTATGGTTCCAAACAAAGTATTATCATTGTCTTTTGTAAACCTATAGTTTGTATCTTCATGCCCAATGTGAGAGTTGAAATCATATTCAAGAGAGATGAGTAAAATCTTTTGTAGTCATTGTAAATATAACTAATTGTCTCAAAGATGAGATCTGAAGGTGGGAAATTATCATAATAAATATTAATATTAATTTTATGTTCAGATTTTTATGGGTTTACATCATTAATATTAATTTTTTAAAGATCAATTTTTTATCAGGGTCCTCACATAATATTCAAATTTAATTTTTTAGTTTCCCTATAAAATTTAATAGAATTTCAGACAATGTAATGGATGTCCTAGAGGATATTAGGGTTATTTGTAATCTATTTTTGTATATGTACCATGATCTATAACTATGTATGTGTGTTATTGATACAAAATGGTTTTATTCAAGCTTCTTGTGACCAAATATAAAGTTTTATTTGTTTGAACATGACCAATCTGAGCCCCTGTTCCATTAAACATATATAATAACAAGGGAAAATGATATGAAAATATCCTACTATAATTAAAATAAATCACCAATCATTGAAATCATATATTTTAGTGATTCTACAAGAATGGCCTCCAAATTTATAGGGGTCATCACTATTTTTCAAAAATCACTTTGGAGATAATTTAATTATTACAAATGCTGATCTCTTTAGAAATGTAATCAGGAATAGTTGAGAAGTGTTTCAAATTCACCTTATTTATGATCCTTCCCATCAGACCATATTTTATTTCTAAAAATGATACTCCAACATTAACTTATACAACTAATATATCATAATTAGTCTATTATTTAAAATTTGATCACCATAAACTAACACCATTCGATGATTGTATGATTTAAAAAAGACCACATGGATAACATTACAAAAATGATTCACATAACCATTTTATTATTATTATTATTATTATCATCATCATCATACAAGTGCATAAGTTTTTTAGTGCTACAAGGAAGTGCACTGGTAGATAAGAATGATAGGATAAACTTCGGTTGAAGGAAACATTTTGGATGTATTGCAATTTCATAAATTAGTGTTTATATATTATATAAAAACTAAAATTAAATGATGGAAAACCCAAAATCTATGGAGGATGGTTCCAATGACTATGATCACTATATTTAAGGACACAATGTTCATTTATAAGTCTATCATTCTTTGTTTGGGTGGGGTGTGGTCTAACTAAGTGTGGATCATCCATTTGAGGGGGTGGTTTCTAGAATTATCTAATTGTGTTTGTGTGTGTGTGTTTCATTCATATTATCTAACCCCTATAAAATAAATATTTTATTAGTGTTATTACTATATATATTATATCAGAGAATAAGCATTCCCAAGAGCAGATAAATGGTGATTTATGGGAGATTGGAAATTGAATAATTGTTATTAGATCTATTGACGTATATTTGATTTGGGAAAAAATTTGAATGAAATTGGTGAAATAATAGAATGATATGGGTACATTTAGTAATGATATCTCTTTTTGGAGGTCTGTAAATAGAATATATCTTTCGAGGGAGAATTTAGAGATTTGGGTTTTCACCAATCAGGCATATAATAATTTAATGATGTGAAATTACCTATTACCACTTGTCAATGGTTTCACAATGAACAGCTGGACTCCAGTAGGTTTTCCCAAACATTAATTATAATTCTTTTTAAGGGAGAAAAATATCTAAATTCAGATCAATTACATGTGATATTTAATTTAATATAGGTATTGGAAAACTAGACTACCATAACAAATTGAAAGAGATAATTTCACGTAGTTTTTAAATCATAAATATAGGGAAATACATCATGGAATTATAAATTCTATAATATTAATCTAGTAATTTCTAGGATCTAAAAATTTAATATCAATTTTAATCCCCTTCAGTCAAAAACAAATTCCAAAATTTGGGCTAGGTTTCATGGATATTGTAGGGCATAATGGAATACAAAGATCTTGAAGGATATTTCTTCATTCATTTGAGATATCCCTAATATTTATAAAAATATTAATGGGTGAAATTTTGGATATTATGCTGACAATATGTTGTATTTTGATCTATTTAATCATTGAAAATATATTTTTATTCATATAGTGAAGGGTCATTAAATTGAAGTCAAAATTGAAAAAAAGTATGTACAATTTTTTTGTAACTAATACTATGGAAAATTGTAAATTTTAATAAAAAATACATTTCATGATGTAATAAGATAAATGATTATAATTTATGGTTTTGTTTTTTATATAATAATTTTTTTTAATTTTTAAATCAAAATTGAAGTAGTTTTACTCTAACACAATTTTTTTGCATGAATTATATTGTTTTTTAAAAGGTAAAATTATAAATATAAAAAATTAATGTTTTTGAAGTTAACTAAATTTTTATATAATCATAAAAGATTTAGTTTATGGTTTATTTTATAGATTTTTTTTAAAAATATTGTTTGGGAGAATAGTGAAAACACCGGTATTTATAAAAATAGTAATTTCATTTCATGTATTGAAAGACCAAGATTTTATATTGGATTGCTATTAATGTAATATTATTCCTATTTTATTAATTATATTCCAATTAATTTCATAGTAATAATAATTTTACTTGATATTGTATAAATATATTTTTAAAATAAAACACATTATTTGAAAAACAGTTTTATTGACTATTGACTATATATGTTAGAAATAATTTTTAGATATCTCAAAATTATTTAGTTAAAAAATATTTCATATTTTTAATTCGGACTCTAATATTTATTAATGTGGTCAATTTAACTTTAGGTGATAATGTATGGTAGCTATGGTAAAAATTATTTAGTATAAAAAAAAGGAAAAACACAATAATTAAGATAAAAACTAATTGATAAGGTCACAAAATCTTATATTAATTCGTATTTTATGAGATTATTTTGAAACTTATCACCTTACAATATATATTTTTTGTTTTATTTTAACTTTATATTAAGGGTGTCTTAATAATATTTCCAGATTTTTTTAATATTACAAGAGGGCCACTCCAACAACTTATAAAAAAGAACAACATATCACCACTTAATAATATATTTGATAACTATATATCATAAAATCCCCATACATACCCCCAAATTTCAATAAACTCATCAGATAGGTCCTAAATTCACAGAAACACCAAACTAATAAGGATTAATGGGAACTCTAAAGAAGGTTTCCAAAATAATTGGTACATCTCTTAGCTGAGTTCTTTCAGCTTTAATTCTTCTTCGAATTCCTTAAATCCTATCAGAAAAATTATTTTATAATAAATTTAGTATATATAATATACTAAAATTTTTAAATATTTATGATAAATTAATTTTTCATCGTCTTTTTAATCCTATGAGAAATATAAAAATCTCTTATGTGTACGTTTGAACTACCGAATACATGAAGCATTGTATTTAGATGAATATAAACGTTTATTATGAAATTATTATTATTATTTAATGAATATTTATGAATTTTATTCAAACCCTTCCATCCATTTTAAAAATATAACATCACTCGGGAGTATGTGTGGACTACCACCTCCACGAAGAAATGTGATTCATTTTTCAAGAAAAACCTAAATTAATGGTTCCATATTTGTATTTAGTGTGTAAAAATTTAAAATATAACATGTATAATAATATAAATATAATGAAACCAGAAGAACTCTGACTATGTTCATCACACTAATGTTATTATGATGATACAAACTGAAGGCCCCAAAAAATCACACATTAACGTAACCGATGTAGTAACTATATAAAACATGGTAATAAATTAATTGAAAATGTTTATAATAAATGAATAATAATGAAAAGTGTTATTCCTAAAGTAATTTTTTTTAAATTTTTATTATTCAGGGAATTAAAGGACGTATGTTGTGAGTCAGGAGATGAGGTAGTATATTTATCTTTAAAAATCTATTTTACATGATTTACAATCTTTTTCCTCTATTTCCATGTTCTACAAATGGGTTTATATGTATTTGATAATTAATTAATTGTTTTATAATTTTATTTTATACTAGTTTTTAATTCCATTAAAGATAATTTTTTAAATCTTTTCCATACAATTTCTGTACATTTCACTTTTGAATCTTTTAATAAGAGTACAAAAGAATATTTTTTTAACATTTTCTACAAGAACAACTTCTACAACTTTCGTAAATGACAGTAATTATCATTATTCATCTAAAAGATTATATTTTTTTCATTTATTTTGATAATTAATAATCTTATTGGATTTTTTTTAATATTCCATAAAGGAAAAACAATTATTAACATTTTTGTTATGTACAAATGAATATAATTGTACATATTTGTTAAACCGATTATTTTATGATATTTTATGATTCAAATGAATCATTATTTTTATCGTCACATGTTTATTATAGATTTTATATAATGGTTATTCATTTATAAGGGTTATTTTTAGGGTGAATGTACTAGTAATTTATTTATATACCTACATGGGTGTTCAATGATTTCAAGATGATTTAAGAGAAATATTTTTATTTCATTATTTATTAAAACTAAATAATTATTAAATGAATTATTATGTTTTATAAAGGTGAATGGTTTGTTTATAAAAGTTCTATTGTTCTCTCCAGTAACATTCACGATCACCATGTTTCATTTATGCATTATTACAAAATGTTTTATGAATAATTTCAACATTATTGGGGATTTTAAGAGTAACTATAATTATATTGAGCATAATACTTATTATATAAGAAATGAAAATTAAAATTTGTGTTTTCATGAATTTTCATGAGGAGTAATGAGTTTGATATTTTTATATTAATTAATGAGATTTATTTTTCTCAGCCTTCAGTTTAAATTTATTCATATGGCTTATGTTTGTGAATAAATTATAGAAGGCTCAATGGTTACCTGTCTTGAACAAAGAAGAAGTGACATAAAAAATAGTAGTGTACCCATAAGCAACTATATTTTTTTTTGGGAAAACATATCAATATGTGTAAATTTAATCAATATTATTTATGTTTTTCATATTTATATATACACATAAATAATATTTAAAATAAATTAAATTAAATATCTTGTTATAAATCATTTAATTATGGGATGCTCTTATATTGAGTTTTTATAATTTGTATCAAAGGAATAGTTATGAAAATTTTAGAAGGTAGGTTGATACAGGAAAAACATTTTTGATATTGTAACTTATTTTTATATTATCACAATATATATTTTCGGAATTTATAAGAAAACCCAAACATCACATACATAACTATTACATATTATTAGATTAATATTCCTTACATTTAATTATTATCCATTGTAAATCCATAATGGTTTATGGTATTTGGAAACATGGATACATAAATAAACTTATACATAAAAGATAATATTACCTCCAACCATGTTCATAAAAATTATCACTAATTTTAAAAAACTAAATCATAAAAAATTCTTTGTTACATTAGAAAGGGAATCATTTTAAGTGTTTTATCTCATGATCAGTATTTTTAAAGAAGGGAGATATCAATCAGTTGGCATTGTCAAGAATATCATGAGCATAAGGGTATGAGAACAAGAGAATAAAATTTTAAAATCATACCAAATACTCAAAGATCATAATCATTGGTGATCTCATAGAGCTTTTCATTTCATATTATGTGAATCAGAAATAAATAAATGAACACGACCCATGAAATCATTATATTTGTAGATAATCATTTCATAAAATAGTTTAATAAATTGTTTCACATTCACAATAATGTATATTTTTAATAAAAATCACTAATATATCCATGAAATGTTATTATTAGGATAAAACCCCATTTACCTACATTGGGATTGAGAGAACCTCCCATATACCATCTTTCAGGCTTGGTATCACCTATGGTGCATCTTTTCTTATGATACAACAATAATATTTACTCCAATAATTGGAAGATTATAAAAAATCCACCAATCAAATAATAAAAATCTATTTATCTTTTTTATGCAAGATCTAGAAAATATTTGTCATATTTTTATATCATGACACATGGAAAATGAGATAGGTTTCATTAAAACTTCATCCTTATAATCAATAACCATCCAGTGAAATAGTAAGAACAACATCAAATATTAATATTCCTAATGGAGTATAAGTTACATAAAATGATTTTTTATTGGATGAGGCATTATTTTTAGTGGTCAATGAAGAAAAAATTGAGTAAAATACGCATTTCATAAAGAAATCTATTATTAAATATCTATAAATTTCAAAATTTTTATGTAAAACATTTTCATTGAAATGAAACATGGAGACATGAAAACATTTCTCCAAATAAAATATTAGTTCTAGTAACAACCAAGGAAATAATAAAATTAATTTTTTTTGTTTATTATTAATTTTACCTACGTACATTTTATAATTTAATATTCTTTAAAAAAATGTTAGGTAATTTTTAGTCAAATGTAAAAAACATTAATTATAGTGAAATTTTGGTTTTTATGACACATGTGGATTTACATGAAATATTTATTATAAAATTATAGAATATAAATTAGGAGAAAGTAAAATAAATTTTTAATTTATCATGTAAAAATTATTTTTGGATAAATATTTTATAATTATTTTAAGGGTTATATTTTTCAATGAATAGTAGAAAATAAAGATTTATGTTTAAAAGTGTTTTTTTGTTTCATGAATTTACAATGTTTAAATTTTTTATAATATATTGAATAAAAATTTTGTTCAATAATTTTATTAATACTACAATTATGGTATATGAAATTTTTTTAATAATTTTTTTATAAAAAAATTAATATTGAAGAATATATTTTTTCTTGAAACCTAGTTTTTATCTTGATTTTTGGGAATAATTTTAATTTAAAAAATACCAATTCTGTGAATTGAATTGGATAATATAGATTCCATATTTATAATACATTTAATTAATATAAGGTGATCATGTTAACATAATTTTACTTCATTATGAATTGTAAAAACATTACAATTTTCTAACAACGGTTAATGTTAACACATATTTAATAGGGGGTTAGACATATTTGAGAAGGGTAAAAATGTCCTAAAATATTTCCTGAATACTATTTTTTGTTAATATATTGGGAATTAATTTTCTAATATTGGTAAATGGTACATTTTGGAACAATATTTCTTAACTAATACATTAAAATGTATATTTGTTTGTTTAAAAATACTAGAATGTCCTCTCCTCCAATTATAAATGGACACCCACTCTCTTCTCATATCCGCATATAAATAATTTTTTTTGGAAATTAACTACAAAACTAAATTTCTTAAGTCCATAAATATGTCTTAGATGGCCTATTTGTATCATAAAACTATCATAATATGTCTATAGATATAAACCTAAAGAGGTTGTCTCATGATGAGTTATAGTTCTTAACTAATTATTTTCATTTTAGTTCTTCTTCTGCCTCATTCAAATATTCTTCATATATGATAAAATAATAACCCCAATATCTTAAATATAATTTTATTTTGTTACATTAATGTAATATATTATATCTATATCCTCTTATGTAAAATGGGAATCGATACCATTGTTCACGTCTATGGAAGACTATCACCTCACAGAACAGTGTGATTCGTTTTCAGTCACTGCCTCTCAAGGTTGGTTATTAAGATTGATTTCATATATATATATATATATATATATATTAAATAGATATTAATCATTCTTTAAATATATCATATCTTTATGTTTTTAAAATCTACATCCATTTAAAAATGATAATAGCGGTTGTGCCTACACGTTGATTACCACCTCCCCAAATCAATGGGATTCATTTTTCATGATCATATCACATGGAAAAAATATATATATGTAATTATTTTAAAAAATTATATGATATTTCTGATTTAATAATTACTAGGTAAATTTGAAATGATATTTCCCTTCTTTCCCTCAAGTTCATCAAAAACGTAAAATTTCACTCATTCATTTATAAAATCTACAATCATAATGATTATAACATAATTTATTTTCTTATCCATTTTCCAGGCTTATCTTTTAAAGGATAATTATTTCATAAAAATTATACATATTTAATGATCATTATTTTATAGATTATGTAACAATTACCCCTTTGACCATACACAACTTACTAAATTTATTTTGGACATATAAGCTGAATATAGTCAACACATCATATATGAACATAATTTATTATGTAATTGTATATATCATGCGAGTAAAAAAATTCAAGGATTAATAAGACTAAAAAAATTATAGTATGAAATATAATAATTAAAAGGATTCGACCTTCTAGGTTCCTCCTGTCCAGTGGAAGACTAGGGTTTAAATACCCCAACCATGCCTCTATAGGCCAAGGGCTGGTGTTAAGCACCGTGAAGGAATAACTAAAATTGGAGGTCATTATATAATGTACCAACACAAAATAGACCTTCTATCTCCATATATAAGTTCAATTTAATAATAATAAACGATAATATCATGTATACTATAAATGATGCATCTAATAACCTTTATGTAGTATAAATGTGTGTTATAGAGTTAGCTAAAATGTTAAAGGAAAAATATATTCCAACCAAACAAAATGTTACAGCCTGATGAAAATGGGAAAATATAGACATATTAGAGTGCCCAACAATTTTTCTCCAAGCCTCAACTCCCGTACGTGGCCAAATGATCCCAAGTGTCCCAATCCTCTTCCAATGCCACTATCGACCTATTTTTCATCTACATAAGACACAACACGTGTGGACGATGGATAAGAATGGGTGATTATATACATTCCATGTAGTATGACTTGAAAACTAATAAGGGATAAAAATAATAAATTATAGAAATAGTCAACTCAACATAAATAAATAGGAAATAAAACCAAAAAACATATAAATAAACTCAAATAATAATCCCAAAATTTAGAGAGAGGGGATCCCCATCTAACAGATCCCAACACAATTCAATGAGTCTTAAAACAACTCTAAGAAGTCTTCCTCTGAAAACTATCATATCATGTTTCGGAAGAAGTAATTCTTTGGTTGAACTACACATTTCCACAATACCAAAAAATTTAGGGGGAAAATATCCATGTAGATGACTCACACCACAGTCCATAATGGGGTTCCATATAGTAGACTAAAATAGGAAACCTGACCAAGTGAATGGGGGGTGCCAAAAAAATAATAGAGGAACCACTACCTACTTCATTAGGGGGTTTCAATTAGTTGGTATATAGAAAAATCAAGACCTTTACTTTTTGGAGGGGCGGTAAACTCAGTAGGTTGATAAAGGAACTATTCCCTTATGAGACAAGGGGTTTGACTAAGTAGCTGGAGGACCCATGACCTCGTCTATCAGGGGGTGACACTTACTAGGTAGAGGACCCACCCCCTAGTCCATTATGGGGGTTACACTCAGTATGTATATGACACATGGATCATTCCTTTAGGGGTTCTAATTAGTAATAATATGTTTATGGGGGACCCACACACTGATATAATAAGATGTTTCCAACCCGTCATCTCTCTGATTATCCTTCCTGATCACTCCCATCATAAATTATTTCCTAACTAATCATTACAGTCATAAAATTTCTCATTGTATCTAAATAGTTATAATAAAATCCCCCATAATATTATATTATGGAAAAATTTCATGTTAATTAACTCATGGCCCAAAATTTGTCCCAAAATTTGAGCCAAAATATGAGTCATTCAGGGGGTGAACAATGTTGAGAGGGATGCACCAGGTTTCTTTGGGAGTCCACATAGCATGTCAACCCACCCCGTCACCTGGATGTGTCTCCCCTAGAAATTGGATTGGTGGATACATAACCATAAATGGAGTGTATGGGTCCCACATAGTGTGTCCCTGCCACAAGGGTCATACTCATGTGCTCATGGTTGTGTATGTGTATTTTAATAAATGACCATGTATTTTTCTATGTACCTAGTCATGTACCAACTTGGGTAAATGGACAAAGCCATGACCATGTAGTTGGGTAATGTTAGTGTGTCTTGGCATTCCCATGCACGTGTACTCTCTGAGTATAAGACTGTCACCAACAATAGGTCTTACATCATGGTGGGGTCTAATATAATGTGTGATACTTATCTCAACCTTTACACCCCAGTCATTGTAGCCAGTGGACTACATAGTGTGTGTTCTTTTAGACTACACATCGTGTAGTTGGTTTTTCATCAAAAGATAGACCTATCATGTGCCTTATATATTCCACACTCCTATATTTAATTCCTATTTTAACCACCTGAAAATGGTTATAATCACCGATATCCATCAAGTCAATCACTTCGTTGGCTATAAATTGTATTTTAGTGATTCCCTCAAAGACCACAACAACTATTTCTCCTATAGAACTTCATTTCACAACATATCTTCGATTATGATCCAAAGTCCATGATGGATCACCAACAATACATCTATATATGTTTGTAAAATTGAGATACAGTCATTGTTTGTAATCCCCCATGAATCCGAGGTCTGATCACGGTTGGAAACACTCATAATTTTGAACTGTGGCCCCGTAGCGCAACTACAATGAATGTGGAGAATAACTTGTGGAGTGTAAAAGAAATAGGGGAATAAATAATTAGAATATATTTATAATAAAATTATCATATATCCATGATAATATGGGTTATAAACATGTAAAACTCAAAAATTAATTTAATAAAGTATTTAATTCAATAATCTCGCAGAAGAAAATGATCTAATTAATCTCATTTAAAATAATAGAAGAAAAACAGATGATCAAAATTTTAATAAACAGAGGAAAAAATAATTATTGATATAATCCCAATTTATGGATCAATTATTTGTGAGGAATTCATTCTTTAGTGATGAGGATGATCTATTATGTCCTATATATGTGAATCAACCTCGATCCAATCATCGTTCATCATCCACTCTCAATCCACCAACAAATAATGATGAAACCCCCTCTCAATGATCCCAATTTTATTCAAATAACAAAGGAGATTTTCCATAATTGGATATTTATATTGGGAAATAACTTTTAGACATTAAAATAATTTAATAAATAATTAAATTTATTAATCTACCAAATGTACCAAACAAAGGATACTTCATCCGAATATCCAGAACAAACTAACTATAGGTAAAGCCTAAGGTAAAACTCATGATCTAGTTTCATCTATTGTATCATATTTAGGACTTGAGAATCTAATAATTATATATTCCATCATTTAAAAAATACTACATGTCTATGATATAAGATACATAAAATATTTTTATAAAATTAATAATTCGATCACCGTGAATCAGAATCGTATTTCATCTCAGCACATGCCTCTAAAAACATTTCTTAATATTTTTAAAACTCTTTTAAGGAAAACTAGAGTATTTCTGTTACAAATTAATTAAAATATTTTTGTCTCTAAAAATAAAAAACAATGAAAAAATGTGGGGATACTGATTCTGCATCTTGCTATTCCACTCTTAGGAGGTCTTCTAAATGCTCCCTTATTGCCACAACATAAGAACTACAGGAATCTCCAATCCACGAAAGATCCTCTCCTCTAGATCCTCAATCTCCACCGCGTACTCTTCAAATGTGAATCAATCCTTCATGTCTTTCTTTCATTAGTTAATAAAATTACTTGGACCACGCACATATTTACACAGAAACAATACATGGAAGGCGTCATGAACCAATTACCATTATGGGGGTAGGAAAATATAGTATAAAACCTAGGAAACCATCTTCATGATCTTGGTTATCCTTACATGCCTTGAGGGTAGATTTTATAACCAATTAAATATCTGTAATCATAATAGTAGGAGAATATTTGGAAAATGTGGTCTCTCTACTCAGAATTAAAGGGCCTAATATGTCGATCTTCATGATATATTGGTCAGATATATGATTTATTCTTCTGTTCAGTGATTATATAGACCTCCTCTATTATCATATTAACCATCTATGTACCATCCATATATGGATCAGTGATATGATTCCAACATAATGGTGACCTCCAAGGCCTCTCTACAACTATAATCATCCTCGAGTTGGTCCCTAATTTTTCCTAAAGGCCTCTCCACAACTATGACATAAACCATGAATCATGATCAATGATAATAATTAATGTTACCCCATGAAAGAATATGATCTCCACCATGTAGAATCTTCATAAACTATTCAATGAACAATAATCTCTAATATAAATGATGTGCACCATCATGGAAATAAGTCAACTATCACCTTGACAGAATCATTCCCTCTGAGTATCCAAAATCCCTCTATAAAATTTCATGGATATAGAATCCCATTTCCACTTTGATATCACACGTGGATACAAAAAATCCTACTGAAAACAGGTTCCCAACCTTCACCTATTGATATGTGAGACACCGTGTGATGAACTCATCAATTCCCTTACTCATGTTTTCCCACCAAAACTGCCACTAAAGGTGTATGTACACCATCACAAAACTAAGATATCAGGATAAAGGAGAATAATTATTATACATCATAACCTCATCTCATAATGTGACTGGAACAACCTTACTTTCTTCGAAATGTTATAAAACATTTCCTCCTTTATAGAATCCATATGTGAAATTTGCTGATTATATTTTCATGAAGGTACTCATAGTTGATGTGTCCTAACTAATCCTCCCATACATGATGAAAAAGTGGAGGAGTCAACACAATCAATTGAACATAAGTTACAACCATATCATCTAACATGGTTATCCAAAAACAATCCTCCTCAACCAGACAAGAATTGTAAATCCTATTGATAAAATATTTTACCATGTTTCTCTTCCTAGACATATAGATTATGTCAATGTAACAGTTCTGTGTGAATTCAACCGAAGACTTTTTATTAGGTTAAAATTTCATAGCGTGAAGACACACCTAAAACTATGATGGTTTTAGTATTCAATAAAGCTCTCTCCCAGAATAGAGTGTGTCCACTTCATCTGAGTGAAGACTTCCACTACCAACTCCATGTCACAAGTCACATTGTTTTACCCATGGAGTCCCAACTACCTCAATCCATATTCGATCAATGACTATATCTACATCAACATTCAGCTAATCCCATTTATAGAGGAATCACAGTATACTACATACTCTACACCCTCCTTTGGTAGTATCAACACATGGGAACTAGTAAACCTTAGCCTCAACTCCTCAAAGGCTCCCTGATTCTACTCAGTCTTTGTAAATGATAACCCTTTTTGTATAAGGGTAGTAAAAAAATATATAATCATATAGAATCTCACTAAAAACATCCAATATTACCCTAGGGAGCCATAAAAACTCTTCACACATGAAACATCGTTGGGTGGATCCCTAGAAAAAAAATGAAAAAATCATTATTGGGTTCACAGATAATAATTGAAATTATAATAAATTCCCAATAACGTGAACCTCATGGATTTAGAAATATAAATTTAAGAGATTACCATAAAGTTGGTGCTCCTAGAGAAGTTATAGAACCATCCTCATGTTCTTTGCATACTCCTCCTCTGAAATAGATTAAATGAGTATATCACCAATAAAGACAATAAATAATGATCCAAGTATGGATAGACCTTCTGGTTTATCAAAGAAAAAAACATAGTGATGGGTTTTTTCACACCAAAATCCAACCCAAGGAACCCATAGTGTCTGTAGAGACATTAGAATTACAGCATCAAAATATCATTCTCACAGACCCTTACCTGGTGGTAGCCAGAACTGAGATTGATCTTCAAGAACCATCTCAAGCCTCAAAATTATTCAAAGATTGTATCAATTTTTAATTGTGTAAAGTTTCATTATTTTAACCTAGTTTCTATGAAGATAATAAATATAATGCTATAATATCACATCCACGTGTTTCATTACCAAAACAAGAGCTTCCTAGGGGGTCGCTGGGTTTGAAAAACCATTCTATCAAAGGTAAAACAATTATACCCTTAGCTCATGGATCTCAGTATGGGTAATCTGACATGAAAATATGATATTGGAGTGGTCCTTAGATGGAATTCAATAAAAACCCCATCTACCACCTAAGAGGTATTCCTTGAACATCCTGGGGAAAGGCATTTATATAATACTCCATGATTAAAGAAACCCATATTTATGAAGAGCCTAATTTCCCATGGCATAGAAAATATAAATAATGGATGATGGTTTTTAGATTAATTATTGAGATACACACATGTTCTAACATGAGATATATACCCATAAAGGAGAATATCATCCAATCTGTTCGAGGGTGTCTAACTCATGTACGATGAAATTCATTCTAGAATCAGATCATGATAAACAAATCCATGCCCAGGATGACATCATAAAGACTCATAGCTATAACCAATAGCTCTAATTAGAAACTCTCTACACCAAGTGATAGCTAGCATTTACAGAATATAAGTTATATCAAAGAAGCATTTCATGTATAAACCTCTAGCCAAAGATGTTGGGATAAAGGCTCAAGAGAGAGATAAATCTCTCACACCTGGAGTGAAGAGATGAAGGAATGAATTTCACATGTATTTAATAATAATTAATCAAGAGAATAATAAACATAGATCAAACCACTAATCATTTATTGAGTTTCCTATTTATAACCATCAATGACCTAGAGCTACACATATCTTTTATTGTCAGGTCCCTGAGCTTGATGTGGGCCTCATGTTGGTGATGGTGGTGGATCTAGTTCATAACATCATCCAACACCATAATCTCCTCCTTTTGGAGACCAATCCTATACTTTTCTATCTTTTCCTCCATGAGGGATACCCTAGACATGGTTGAGAGAACCATGATCACAATGTTGCCTCCACTATGGTGATCCATCTCATTCCTACATTCCCTCCTCAAATATTTGAGTCCATGAATTGCATGTCCACATGCCCGAGTCCATCCATGAGAAGGTCTCCCATGCCATGACTCCCCTGAATGGCGCATTCTAGTAGCTAAAATTTTCTCACCCCCTAGAATCACACTAACAAGTCCACGTGAATTTATCCCATTATATAGGGATATATATATCACTAGAGCCTAATAAATCACTCTAGCATATGTTGGAATGCAATGGGGTACCAGATTTTCACTAATATCTCTACAAAGTCCCTTCGCGATTCTATGTGCCTAACAGTAACCATCCTAAATCATGTTGATGAAGTAAAATATATCGTAAGTTAACCATATGAAATTTTATGAAATATTCATCCCTCTATTTTTAATCTCTAAAATATACTAAATAAAAACTATGTTGAAGAACATTTGGAAGACAAAAGCTGGAAGTGGTACCGTGAGAGTGCTGACTCATAATGTGTCTTCTTGACAAGACTCTACAAGATCCTGACCTCTCTATGTGAAAATAATTCCACCAAAGACACCATATAATCTGGTAGGGTCTACACAAGACTAAAAAATTCAAATGACTAGCTCAATCTGATCCTCAAATAAAACGGGATATGGCTCCTTGTGGAACCTTAATAACCTCTAGTTATATTACTCGTTGGAATTCAATAAGGTTGCAAGGATCCACATATTTCATTTCTAGTACAATATTATTCATGATATTTAGAGGTGATGATACCTTCCCAACTAGAGGAAAGATATGATGCGATGTCACCCGAACCATGGCCTCAATACTCATTAAATCATCATCGTGATCCTAAATTGGTAACATGGCTATTTATGTTCATGAAGACATCCTTGAAGTAATCAATATGTACGATGGTTAGATGAGACTAAATATTTTTTCATATGACTATAGAAGTTTTTTCAAATTAATCAATATTATATGATATATATACCAATGTAATAGAGAAGTAAGACTTGATATTAGGGAAACTTTACCTTTAAATTTTCATTTTTAATATTTGAAAGATTTATATGAGAAATATTTTTATTCTATGAAAATATGCATAAAATTATTTATCTATAATATTTATATAGAAATAAATGAATTATAATGTGAATTTTATGTCACAATTGACATTTTTTCAATGATATTCGAAATGAATACATTAATGTATCCTATCATGAAAATTTTGAAAAAAAAAGAAAAAAAATAATGTTTTATTCTATCATATATGGCATCAATGATCATTCCAACCATTATAATAATTTTTTAGTTTCCTATATATTATATAATGTTTTATTAAAATAAAAACCCTCCTCATTTTCTTGTTGTTATCAAAAAGAGTTTTAAATGGAAGGGATATTGCAATACCCTCAACAATTTTCCTATGTGTGAAAAAATATTTCTATTAATAAGATTATAAATGTGAAATATTTGATGTATTATGATTATGTTATGTTTCATCGAAATATCTTATTATTAAAGGTGAGTCTGATATATTTCATTATTATGATTCGGCCTTATATAACTTGTGATGATGGATGAGCCTTATATATCTCTTTAATGCATTGGTAAAGGGAAAAAGTTAACCAGTTAGGTTTATCCTATAAAATTATTGTAATTTAATAAAAAATTTATTCAATTTTTTAGAGTGATTTTAATAGGGATATAAACATGGTGTTCTAGTTTACTTATCCGATTTATCTATTTTGTTTGTGGTTTTCCATTGAAATCTTTTCATTTTACAAGGTAAGAAAATGTGTTCATGTGTAAAGGGATGTTTATGCTACATCATAAGGGTGAAATGTTTAAATTTTAATGAGTTCTTCATGATTTTAATGAAACCCTTATGAGTTTTATTTTTTCCTTTATGATTTTTAATGAAATGTTTTTTGAAGATATTTGTGTATATAAGTTGATTTATTAGGTAATAAAATCATATTTCTAAACCCATAATTTATTTTGAAATTGGAAATATTTTAAAAGTATTATTGGGGAATATAATTTTTATTATTGATTTTTATATGATACTTATTTATATTTTGGTGCTCATCCCATATTTTAAAGAAACAATCATAGGGTTTTAAGGATGATTTTTTCTAAATAAGTGGAAAAGAGTAAAATTGTGAAGATATGTCTGGAAAACAAAACCTGTTTTATTTTAAAAGTTTTGTGTTGTGAAAAAAGTGGATACATTGTGGTAGTGTCAAATTTGAAACAGAAGATTTTTTAATGTAAGGGGGATGACATAATTATATAATACTTTAAACAGAAAAGAATGTTTTGAATTGAATTATTGTATAAATAGTTAACATTAAATATTATATTAGGTAGGGTCTAATAGTTGGAATGAGAGGAAAGGGTTATAAAATTATAGTGGTTAGGATAATGAATGTAAATAACCTTAAAAGATTCTAATTTAAGATTACAATGATATATCATTTGAATATTATTATGTTTGATAATCTAAAATATATATGCTCATAGTGGTTTTTCGAAGAGGATTCAAGGAACCAGAAAAAGGAATCCAGTAAGAAACAATTATCCTTCCAAACCAGTAACCTAGAAAGGTTGAAATTAAAATTGAGTAGTTTTTATCTATGAGGGATCAATTTATAGAGGTTATAAATAGTTTTGTAATCCATGATAGAGATAAACTAGATATACAATATAGGATTATATTGGTAATAAGTTCTTTTATGATAAAAACACTCCAACATTTTGTGGATCTTATGAATCAATTATATCTAAGGTAATTATTAGTGATTTGGAAAAAATATTTGTAGTAAGAGGTTATTAAAATAAATAAAATGTGGCTCTTAATATTTAATATTTTAAATATCAATAAGATAAATATTGGTAATATGTTAAGAAAAATAGAGTAAGAGAAGAGATTGAAACCATATAATACGATTCATTTAAGGATATTTTTCTTGATAAGTATTTTACAATGTTATTTAAATTTAGATAGGAAGGAATTTTTTTCATTTGAGGTAGAAGTGGGAAGATTTAGTCACTTCATATGAAAAGGAAGTCACCAGATTTAATGAGTACATTCTAAATTTTATTCTAGATGTTTATATTAAAATTAATCCTTTCTATAGAGGATTAAATTTGGGATACAGAGGATCTAGATGCTATAAAAAATTTAATTTTTTGAGAAACGTTTTCACTATAGTGAGAATATTGATATTGATTTTTCTTACAAAGATGTATGTCAAATAAATAAATACAACAAGAGATCATAGTGCTAGGAAAATGAAAAGAATACATAAATGAAATTTTAAGTTAATAAAAATAATGTTTTTAATTTGTGATAGGTGTGGAAAGGAGAATTTTGGAGAATGTTTTGGGTAATTTTTGAAGTTCTTCCAAATGTTGTGTTTAATAATATTCCATATGATTACAACAAAAATTATCACTATAATGGTAAGATCAATTCTGATTTGTAGTAGGTAATGTTTTTAAATGCAATGAGATGGGTCAATATGGGGATGTGTAACCAAATAATAGAATGGATAATGGGAAGGATCAACACTATAAATAGAAGAGTGTGGTAAAATATTCTTCATCAACTTCTATAGAAGTTGGGACATTGAATTAAGTGGTTACCTATAGTTTAAATTTTTATTCATATTATGCTAATGTCTTTATTGATTCAGGTTTTACAAATAATTTTATTTTTGAGTAATTTTTCATGTAATTGGATATTGCACCTTGAGAAATGAAGTTAAATTTTTTGGTAAAAAAACACGGGGTAGTATTAGGGAAACATGAATTTCAAAATATCTTCATTTTATCATATATGGAACATTTTTCCTAGAGAATCATTTTTACATTCCCATTATAGGATTGTATTTTATTTAGGGTCTCGATTGGATATCAATTTACCATGCTAATATAGATTTCAGAGGCAATTAATTAATATTCTAAAATGTGATCTTGTTTTTATATAAAAATAAATTCATATATTTTGATTATATTTCAAGAAGTTGCAAAACTATTATGCGATTGAAATGAAAGTTATGTTTCACATTAAAAAAAGGTTACTATTCCAATTAAGGATGCCCCGATTATAAAAATATTTCATGGATTTATTAATGATGAGTTTCTTGGTAACATACCTAATAATTATGTTTATTTTACAATTTAATTAGTTTCTAATGATATTATATTTTCAAAACCCCCTTATCGAATTTCTCACCTACATATTCTAGAATTGAAAAAGTAGTTATAGAAGATGATTGATAAAGGTTTCATTCAACCTAGAAACTAAAAATATGGTGCTCCTATTTTATTTATTAGAATGAAATATGGTTCATTGAGGATTTTCATCGATTATAGATAATTTAATATAATTAATGTTTTGAATAAGTATCAGTTTTTCCATATGAAGGGCTTATTTGATATGATTCCGAGAGATCAGTATTTTTTAATCATTGATCATAGGCTTGGGAAACATTAGATGATGGTAAATGGGGTTGAAATACCTTATTAAATATTTCAAACATTGTATTGAAATTTTTACTTCATGGTTATTCCCTTTGGCATGATGAATGGTTTTGATATTTTCATATATATTATGAATGTAGTTTTATATGAATATTTTGATATGTCTTTGGCATTGTTTATTAAGGATATTTTGGTTTATTCTATAAATTATGAGGATCATTAAAAAGTAGATGGATGATTTTTTAAACCGTCAAATAAAAGATGTTAAGTAAAAAATTTATTAAATTTGGTTTTTTGTTACAACAGATTTCATTTTTTGTACTTGTAATAATAATGATTTCATAATTGTTAATCATGTTGAAGTTATAGTTTTTGATGACTATACAAGAGCTTAAAATTTGATACATATTCATTGTTTTCATGGATTAGTTGTCTATTAGGATTGTTTTCTTAAATAAATATCTAGTTTATATATATAACATTAAAATTGTCCATTTTTTTGAATTGAATTTTTTAAAATGGTTTTCATATATTGAATTAGAATATTTATTATTATTTAATAATCTAAACACAAATTTTGGTCATAATGAATATTATATAACATTTAAAATAAATTATTATGTGTACGGTTAAAACATGTTTAACAGGGTTTAAAATAATGTGATAAAGGTTAAAAAGACATTAAAACATGTGAAATTTATATTTTTTAGAAATTTTTAGACCTTATATCATATAATTTTCTTCAATTTTCCATTTTGGAGCCATTTGGTCTATGAAAAGCATGGTTGTAATTTATTATTTTAAAAATTCAAAGTGTTTCTTCTCCCCATCTTATAAAAGGAAATCTACTCTCATATCCTCTATGAAAATCAAGAGACATTTTGATCTGAATATCCATACCCAAATATATTCCAAAAACGAACCCCACATTCAACAGTCCCTCTTTTACCTTATAGTTTTTCAAGAAAGGCATTACCTATAATCATAATGAGGTTCTCCAAAGTAGAGGGTTGGTTCGTAATCATGTGTGTTTATTCAGTTACATCATATAACTGCTATGATATTATAAATCTATGAAAAAAGTAAGATCAACAATATATTTATTAAATTAATATTTAATTTTTTAGTGTAGTTACCAAAATGCATCCCCTTTTCAATCAAATGGGAAAAAATCGTTAATTGTGTGTATAACGGACTACCGCCACACGAATTGATGTAATTTTATTTCCATAACTAGCAGTTAAGTATGTTCATGATGATGGATGTAATATATATATATATATATATATTATAATAATGTTTTACTTCATAAATTATAATATCACATCCACCTTCTAACATTCTCATCAATTGGAGAACACTAACGTCGGTCGTGCATACGGGTGGACTACCACATCTACACAATGATATGATTAATTTTACATTTTATTTGAACATGGATGGTAATAAATAAATATTTAATGAATATATATTTTATAATAATTATTCTTTAAAGGTGAATTATTAGTTACCTTCTTTTATTCCATCTATTTAAAAAATTGAAACAACATTCATACGTACATATGACCGACCATATCCAAGAATGATGTAATTTATTTAGGTATATAACTTTTATGGATTTTTCTAAATACATATAAAATGAAATTATATTGCATTAGTATGATTTTTAAAATTTTATATATGATTGAGCCATGATCAATTTAAATGTACCCCAAATACCAAAATATATATATATATGAAAAATCAAGTAGTATCACATGGAGTAGTGTTTTTAACCAATTAGAGAAAAAATACAATAATAAAATAATATATGGACTTATATATAAGGTTTTTATTCTATATTACATACATAATTAATCTACCTTTTTTATATCGTTGGGTCGAATGAATACAAATGAAATGTGAAATGGGGTAATAGTTTCTCTTCTCACATTTACTTGTGTCAGAAATTTTCCATATTAAAAACTTATTTATTTTTTATTATGTATATAATTCTAATGTAATTATGTTATGATTTATCTTGAAAATTATGTGATATAAATTTCTATCTAAGGCTCATTCTTTCATTGGGTTACGATTCAAATGATACCAAAGTTGTTTTCTTTTATTTCACAATCTCATCATTTTATGAGATGGTTTCTGTTTATGTATCTGATAGGGGAATTATATGAACCTTATATCTTGAACACGATATATTTTCTTCCCCTATTGTTATTATTGAATATTATAATTTTTACCCTCATATTCCACTATTATTATCACAAAATATGAATTTTTTTTAGGAAAACCTACATTATTTCTTCCTTAATTTAGAACGATTTTCCTCAATTTCCGTGTTTTAAAAAAAATGAAATGATTTTTTAATATTACTTTATTATTTTTAAATTTAGTTTGTACCCATGATGGTTTTTTATAAATTTTTTTAAAATAAATATTCATGTATTTTCCTCATTGAGGTAATTTTAGGTGTTTTACGAAATTGTGAATAGAATATGTTTTTTAACTTATTCGATATGAATTAGATTTACCACTATCATGACCAATAAATTAATTGAATCTACATTTTAATTTTTCCTTGATCATTTTCAATGAAAATATTTTTCATAATAATCTAAAAATTTGTAGTTATTAAAAGAAATTTTCAAAGAGAAAAGGGTTTTTTCCAAAGGAAATTTTTATTGTATTTATATTCATCAAAGATAATAATAAATAATTTATTTATTATATAAAGTGTATATGTTTTAATGAAAACATATTTATTATTAATATGTATGTTTTATAATCATTTTGACTAGGGATATACTATTTTGAAACAATTTTTTATATTACGCTTGATGGTTAATTATTATATTTATTTATTGGGGAAATTATTAACATTTCTTATTCAAGTTCTTAAATACAAATATTTACATTGATTATATTTGTCCCCATTAATAGGAATAATTAATTGGGCTTAGTATGTGATTGGTGGGGTCTTCTATTGCCTCTGGATCCATTGGTTGGTCTCATGAGATATACTATCTTGGGTATTTGGCCGATGATTTATACATTTATATAAGATGTATTGGCATGGGGCCATGATGGGGTGTTTATGATGTATTAAATTATACACTATAACAATAAGAGATTAGTTATTTATATCCATTTTGATATTTTATTAGTTATGGTATCCAATGATTTTTATCAAACCCATGTGTTTTTTTATATGGAATTATTTATTCATCATTTATTCATTCCATATTATTATTATTTCTCAATTTATTTATTAAACGTAATATTTTGTAAATTTTTTCCCTCCCATATTTATTATTCCTCATATATTAATGATTTCATATACCTTATTCATACTCTTATTGAGTATTTAAGACCACTCCTTTATTATGTACCATTTAACTACGATTCGAGGAAAAATATAATTATTTACATAAAGGATATAATATAGGGAATTGTAGTTTTCTCAAAATATAATATTTAGTATTTACTGTTTTCAAATATAATTTGAAATTTAAATATAAATCATATTTTCTAATACAACTAAACTATTCATTACATCAAGAATTGATTCTGTGTATCTCAGATCCAATGTAATTAAGTAACCAATTACTCTAGGATTTTAGTGTTTGAGTCCTTAAAAATAGTATACTTTTACTGGTATTTCCATAATTTATTTAACTTTTCACTTCGTGTGTACACTACTAATATTGTCCAAAAGTGTTAAAAAATATTTTTTAAAGGAATGTTTTTTTCTGTTACTTTATAACTTTTAATTGATAATTTTATACTTTAAAATCATTTATTTTATTTTTATAACAAAATATTTTTTTGAAATTGTTAAAACAATTAAATTAATGATTATTTAACCAATATTTATTTTTATAAAATGGAACAAATTATATCTCTATTTTCTACTACCAATAGTTTCACCTCATTAATGAAATATTCCATTAATTTAATATTTTATTATTTTAAAAATATAGATAAAAATTTAGTATTTAATTATAAAAGATAACTTATTTTTAATTCACTCTAAAATAACTAACAAATATAATTTTTTGAGTAATTATCAATATTATATTTGAAAAGACTTCTAAAAAGTTGATCTTTTAACTTTATTTTAAAGTAGTTGATATATTTATTAAAGAAGATGTTTTTTAGGATTCTTCAGGGAAACTATGGCATAATTTTTTTAATGATGTATTTTTTCCCACTACTAATATATCAATAACCAAATTTACAATGTTTTAAAAATCATATTGTAACACCACAATACTATGGATACTAGATTTCATACATGTTTTTGCAAGGATAATTTTAGGCAAGTGTTTTTTTAATTTCAAAACATCACCAATAAATTTTGTAACAATAACTTTCTCTTCAATATATTCATTAAATCAAAATTAATTATATATGGAGATTCTATAAATTAATTATAATTAATAAATTATCATATATTCCCTTAAAAACAAAATCTTTTTTCTACTACCAATTTTACTATTCTAATTTTAATTTTAATTTTATCTATATACTCATTTGATTCATTCTAAAAACCTATCCCTTCTATCATTATTATTATATACATAAATATATTTAATAGTGTCTATAATTTCACCCTTAGTATTAATAGTACCCTTTGGTGGTTAATCTTTATATTCAACCATATCAACAAAGACTTATACATCACTTAAATAAACTTTATTCTCCCTATAATTATATAATGATTTAACATTATTTTCTACTTTACAAAGAAATCATTGTATATGAAATTTCCAATTCCATATTAATTATAAAAAGATTCATAATTCCTTATTTTATAAATTCAACTTTATATCTATATTAAAGAATTTTCAACCATTTTTTCTTATTCGAACGCTCTTGGAAACCTTGTAGAAAATTGTCAATCTCTTCAATATATAAAACATGAAAAAAATCATTTATATTCTGACTTTTTTCCATTCAGTCAACTAGATATTTAATAATTTATCTTAATATTGACATATTTTTTAACTATCTATATTTTTCAATAATTATTTCTTATTGTCAAATATATCATCTATTATTGATTTGGAAAATAATTTTCCAACTTAACTCTAATATCATAGGCACCAAATATATTCTGAAATCATTAAGAAACACACGACTTATATTATATTTTAAAATATTTTAATCGTTAACATTATACTGGGGCGTTTTCATATTTAATATTTTCTAAAAAAATATTAAAACACTATGTCTTCTCTTTATTTCCTCTCTAAATTTCAACAACATCAATTTTCATACTAAAAAGTCAATTGAGGCTTTCTGTTTTAATCAGTCTTAGAATTTCAAATTAATTTTATTAAAATAATTTTTATTCTTTTAAACCGTAGTATCCCCTTTATATATTCTGGAAATTTTTTCCACTTAAAATTTATGAGATTCCATCCTATCACCATCATATAGATCAATTTTTAATGTGTTTCAACCAAAAAAAATTATAACAAAGAGTTTTTATTTTGTATAATCTATTATAATTATGAAAATTCAATTTTAGTATGATTTATAATTTTAATTAAATAGATTGTAAAATCCTGAATATAAAACAAAATATATCTCACATATGGATTTATATTAATTTTTTAACATGAAAATTCTATCCAGATAATTTTAACCACTTTTAACATTAATAAAGGTCTCTATAAAAGATAAATGAAACAGTTATAGTTTAACAATGATTTAATATTGTGCCTCCAATAACATTTATTACTTCTAGCGTTCAATTAGATTACTCTGAGCGAGGGTTGAATAAAATTTCCCAATAATTTCCATTAATGATAATGTTGTTTTCATGTTTAATGAAACACATGTTTCTTCACCTAGAATAAAAAAATATCAACTATGGAATCCAATATAAATGAAATAGGTAATAATAAATTTAATTTTTTTCACTAAAATGAGCGATATCCCCAAAGAATAAACATATAAGTGAGTTGGTGTAAAAATTAACGAAATAAATTATAATTATAAGACTTAACCTACAAATCTCAAAAACTATGATCACAGGATTATAAATATTTAGTCATAGTCACTGCTTCCTAAGGATTCAATCTCCCTTATTCACTTCAAATATCTTTTAATTAAGATCATGAGTGATTTCCACAAATGCGTGTACAATCTAAGAATCAAATTGAGAAAATATCATCTAATTAGAAATGTTTTTAAACATTTGAAATAATATTTAAATTATATTCATGTTCATTAATCAAAAAACATTAAAACACTATATATTCAAAGAATTTCAAACCATCTATTTTTTATTTTATCTAACTAAAAGGTCAATAAGTCTTTCCATTTTTTCTTTTCAGAAATCTAAATTATATTACGTTAAACATTTTCCATATTATTAAAAAAATATTAAAAAATACTAAAATTTTATTTTAATATTCTATTTATATTCATGAAAAAATATAATTTATTCAAAAAATAAATATGGAAAATTATGTCTCTATTTAATCATACATAATTAACATTAAAAGATTCATATTAATATATATTGATTTATTCATTGGAATCTATATAGAATCATTCAATGATAATTCAAAGTTATTCCAATGATTTAATTTTATTTCAAACTTACGTAAGTTAATACCTCAGTATCCCACATTAACTTTTTTGAATGGTCTATCACTATCATACAAAGAATCCAATTCTCACATTAACAACCTCTTGAATATTTTCTTATATAATACGCTGCTCTAAATCTTCCTTAAATGAGAAATTTATAACTCATTTAATTGGTATACAACCTATTAATCTTTCAGATCAATATTACATCAAATTTTCATTCTCAGGTTTACAAATGTGAGAATATAAGAATTCTCTAAAAACACTTATGTGACCATGTATTAAATATCTGAAAATATTATGAAATGATACGTATAAATTATATATACAGTTAATCATTGAATCCCACAAATGTAGCTTCTTGAAACATTACCAAAAATCACTTAATACTAGTAAACACATCAAAACTTCTTCAAAAAAATTCTTCTATTGAAAAACATTGTTCATGGAAAAATTTAAAATTTGTAATAAAAACATCACATCAATCATCCATTGAATAACTAATTCCAACAATGACTCAAACTCTTTTTATTTTGGATTCGATAGAAAATGGGGAAAATGAATTATAGGAAGCTGATATGTATCACTCTAAATTTATAAGAAATTATAATTTTTACCCTTTCGAAAATAGATGGATTGTCTTAAAAACAACAATAATAATTTAACCCCCATATAAATTTAGTAAATAAACAAGTATCTATGAATAAAAAAATATTTATTTAATTTTTTTAAGGGATTAAAAATAATTTATTATGGAAACAAAAATTTGAATAATGTTTATGATATTACTACATATTGAAACATACACATTTCAATCAGTAAGTTATTATTTGATTTTTTGTTGGTGCGAAAAAGTTTATCATTTTTGTGTCATGAATATGGTGAGGTAAACATTTTAATAGTCATTTTGTATTTATTTTTCATTTTACTTTTTTATGGATATAATGCTTATGTGAGAAGAAAAATTTGTATTATGACTGATAAAATAATGAATTAATATACGTGTTTCTCTTTTATTCGAGTAAAATTATAATTTAATATTCCCTAGTGTCTTGGAAATCGTATTATTCAAATATAAAATTTAAAATGATGAGATAAAGTTTTTTTTATAGGTGTATAGTATTATTTTCTAAAATAAAATTAAAATAATCTCATTGTATAAGAATGTTTTTTATTCTAGAAAATTCAAGAAAAAATTAATAAAACTAATAATATTCTTTTCATTCACTAAGAAAATGATTATTCTTCTCTAATTATCATTGTATAATCCTATCTCATTTTCCATACCATCACCATCATCAGGGGACTTGATTCTAGATAATAAACTTGGAATTAAATCCTAACAAATGAGGGAAGGATTACCTTAATTCTATATTTACTATTTTTTGAAAATTATGAACACAAAAAATTACATTAGTCATATATTGAATTGTGATGATAAAAAAAGGAAAAATAAATTCATATTCATTCAATGAAAAATTATGAAAATTGTAATATGGATAATAAAAAATAATGAAAATAAATATGGTGAAATATTATCTCAGAATGGCTGGCTTCAAAAAAGTATTTTGAGAAGTTAGAAATGAGAGGTTGTAATGTTTTTTATAAAAAAGGGGTCACATTATTTATATTATTTTATTTGACACTCGGTAGATGTATTTTAATTTTTACATTCTATTAAAATCATAATATTTCACATGATCTAGTAATTTAATTTGACCACTATTAATCTAAGGGTGAATGAAAATAATCACCTTGAGATACAACATTTTTAAATTCAATTAAAATATATCACTGAAAATGAAACATATAGAATATATGGGGATTTAATTTTCCTCTTGAATTTAAAATATTACTTGGTTGGAATTAATTTATCATCATTGAGTGATTAATAATTTACTTTTAGATTACTCATTTTTAGTATACTAGTTTTTCATGGTGAGTTTAGAACATGGTATATTTCAAGACCCAGATTTTTTTGGGAAGACATTTTGTGGTGTGTAACATCTTTCCACTTTCTTTCAGTTATTCCTTGACCATTTATTTGACCTTGTTTATATTGGGTATTTTTTTGGGTCATTTTGGATATTTTGAAAAAATATGGAGAATTTTTTGGATATTGACCTTTTTATATGGTTTTACCAAGACCTATACACCATGTTCAAACAATTAGCTCATAAGTAGTAGAGAATACTTGTTTGGTTATAGCACATGATCACGCTGGTAGAAACCACACCTAAATCCATTTAATTCACGACCCTTGTGCACCATCCATTGTGAGCAATTCACTTCCCTTTCATGTGATTAAATTCCATTTGCATGAAAATGTCAACTGATTCTAGCACGCAACTACTTCGAATTGCATGCTCAACCTTCTGTGTAATCCTTTTAGTTTGCGCACAAAACATCATATCCCCTTTTCATGATAATCTCTCCGATTATGCACACAACTGGTCTCTTTCACCCAACTGTTCCAATTGCACATCAATTGCACACAACCCTCTCCAATTGCGTTCAAAAATCCAAGACCACTCACCGGGCCATTTCTGTGCAAGTGCTCTATTTACATGCGAACCTTCCTTCATTCGTGTACCATATTTTGCACGTGTTCGAAGACTGTCTCCCTGACAACATTTTTGGGTGCCTCGTGTGCCCAAAATATCTAAATCACACCCCCTTTTACCATGTGACCTTATAGGTTTTAATGAGGAAATTTCAATGTCCCATGGATGATACTTCCTGCTGTGTTGCTTTTCCTCATGCTTCTTCACATAAGATTGCTACCAAATATTGCTTCTTCACATAGCCACGCTAACGTGGTCCCATAATGGGATCACCTCACAAAACCCCAAAGCCATGGAGTTGTCAGACTCTTCCCTTCACCCAGTTGTTTGGTGTACCTGTTATGTAAGTCATAGGGGTGCGGAGTGAGCCCACCTCGTCAGAGATACATGAAATTAAATTGTCAATCACTCTCTTCCGCAGCATATGACGTTATACTCTAACCTCACACCAGCATCTGTCCGTGGGTAAAGGGTAACCATCATGGTGTAAGCCACTAGCTTTTCTTGCAGGAGGCAACACCCCTGCTCCTCCTCTCTTCTTCCATGCCAAATACTAAGAGGAGAGATAGGGATACTGATTGTGATATCCCTTCCCTCTCCCTTTGTGATTTTTCACCATCTGGACCTCCACCCTAGAGTATGTCTCAGTCTCCATCTCCCCGGGGATGCTCCATTTGTAAGCCGCTATTTCCTCTTTGGGCCGCTCCACGCGTAAGCTGCTATTCCTTTTTTGGGCCGATTCATGTGTAATCCACTGTTTCCATTTTGGTCCACTAATCATTCATAACCCCATTCCACATCCCACGGATGCATCTTTCATGATGTGATCATTAGGTCTTTGTTACCACCTTTTTCTCACACCTAACATGACTCACATAGGATTAGAGTAAACACCAACCATGACATCATTTTTGGGCATCTTGGAGTGGAAACCCCATACACCATCCTGAACTATGTAGACTTTGATCTTGGCCTAGTCCAGGTACTTAAGAATCCTCCCTGAGGTTCAAGCCCAACACCCAATCATTTCGATCCCCTTTGCGTCGGTTCACCAAAAACTCCATTCCGAACTACATGGACATTGATTCATGACCAGTAAAGGAACGTAGGAAGCCTCCTTGAGGATAAATCCCACCACCCATTGGTTTCGACCCCCTTCACATTGGTTATAACCACTCTGAACTACATGGACCTTGATCATTTCCAAGGAAAGGAACGTAGGAAGCCTCCTTTAGGTTCAAGACCACCACCCATTGGTTCTAAACCCCTTCACGTCGGTTTTCTAACACCTTCCCAAACTACATGGACTTTGATCCTTGGTAAGGTAAGGTACCTTGGAAGCATCCCTGAGCTTCAAGACCAACAACCACTGGTCTCGACCACTCCGCGTCGGTATACCCTCATATTTAATGATTTTAAACTATATTCCCCTTTTTACCCCATCAATCGGTAAGCCTTTGTGATTCCCTAACCAATGGAAATCCATTCTAAAGATCACGCAACGCTAAGTTGTTGCGATCCCTAATCAGTGTTAAGCCACTGTTAACTTCAGTTAGTGGTAATACATTGTCAACCTAAGAACAATGATAATCACCCTTCATTCCCTTTTCTGGGACCCATATCTCTTGTCCATCCCAGTGGTTTCATATAATCCTTGGGCTTCTAATGACGTGTAAGACCCAGTATATCATTAGGTCGTTGTCATCTATACACACCGCGATCCTATACACCATCATGGACTACATGGACTTTGATTCCCTACCACTGGGACACATAGGAGGTCTCTTAGAGGCTCAAGCCCCACAACATCATCGCCCCTCGAGTCAACTCCATTTCATTCTCCATTCACTTCACATAATCATCAATCATCCATACTGATTCTTACCCAGTCTGCCACATCCCAGTGAGATCATGCCAATTCACTTCTCTACAAATCCTAGCAATATCCAGGTAACTGACCACATTTTAGATCTGACATCAGTGTTCCCTCCAGGGGTTTCACCCAATTGATCCTCTCTCTTTAGTGTTCTGATCAGTTTTATCTGTCTCCACTAGATGTTAACCCTATGGATTACCCTATGATAAACATAGGAAGGTGAGGAAAAACTCAAATACATGCCTATAGAATACAATTCCCCACATTCAATGTGGGATTAATCAGGCTTCCGCACCCTTGAGAATCCCTATAATAATGGGAAGAAACCCATATGCACAAGTGTTCCAGCGTCCAGACACGATAGTGTTGTCCAATGTGACTACTCCACCAACCGAAGGTTGCTGCCCCAACTGAAACCTTTAGAATGTCCCAAAAAATTTATTATAATTAACTAGTGTCCATGAAGATATGGAACTGGGAAATGTTTCATGAACAACATCTTAAATATATAAGGGATACCCTGACTAGGTGACAAATTCTGAGGATAAATGCACGGAAGTAATAACTGACATCCAATCATTCTGTTTTGATGAAGCGGAAAAGGTCCTTGAATAAGCGACGGATGTGGCCCACCTTTGGAAAGCAGGAATGCTGGACAAAAAACAAAATAATCATCCTAAAATCAAATGGACGTTCGCACCCTAGAAAAAGCATCGGAAATAGAAATGGTGAACTTGACATGATGTTCTTCTCTTTAATGTGGATATTAGTAGCATTCGAGACATCAGAGGACTAGCATGTCACCAGATCTAATTATCTAGCATCGAGTTTCCCCAAGAAAATATTGAGCTTGGTGTGAAACTCACCAGAAATTGGGGAAGTCCAAACATTGGGCATCTCTGTCTGTGATGTTATCAGCGTGGATCCATCTTACCAGTAGTGGAACATGGAATAACGCTGGGGCACTGGGTTTCGATTTCTTTATTTCAGCAATAATGGTTCAATCTCCCTAATTTTTTGGAACCAATATGCTGCACCAGGAAATTGATCACCACCCCCATAGATGTAGGGGCATGGGAAATTCCAATGCAAAAAACCTCGTGTGGCTCTTCTGTTTATGCAACGACTTCCACCACCACTCCTGCAGGACGCCCACGCCCCATCTCCCCCTCTGAATTCATTCAGCGGAGGGTGATCAATGACCTCATACACAAGTATGATGAGTAGGTTATTATCCCGACTCGGGGTATGACTCACAAGGATCTAGAGGCATCTACACCTTGTCTCCACTACCTCCCCCATGGGCAGTGCAGGGAGCCACTACTCCCCACTCCAATGTACAATCATTTCAGGAGGCCCTCCCTCGAACTCCTCCACAACTCTATCCCCTACACCGATGAGGTATCTGGTGTATGGGATAGCCCTATCAGGATCCCTTGTTAGGGGCCACTGAGGAGGGACCCCTCTAGGACATGCCAGTGCCACAACCTGGTCCCCCGAGCTGAAGAGTAGGTAAACTATGTAACTGCACAGCTATCCCCGGTCTGGCTGACCCGATGTCAGAATCGGGCACAAGCCGAGGAGGACACCCTCTAAAGGGTATCAACGTCGACAGATAAGGTGGAGCGAGCCACTGCCGACATATATCATCTTCCCCCTGTGTATGACGAGTAAGGGACTTCATATGCCCAACCCGGATCGAGGCCCCAACCGCCATATCGGTAGGCTGGGTTTACTCTCTTGGTCACAGGCATAAGCAGTTGCCTCCACAGACCAATATTCAGTGACGACACCTAGTACGAAGGTCCCCCCTGCCCCACTACCATGGATAGCATGGGTTCTCCTCGATTCCTAGCTCAGCATAGAGGTCCACCCTGTGCCACCATCATCCCAAACGAGGGTCTTCCCCATGACAGCAACACTCAGTACGGGAGTCCCTCCTACGCTCATTACGCAAGTTATAGAGTCATTCTTCTTGCCACAGACTGCATGGGTGGAGATTTTGCACATCTGGTCACACTTCATTGTGGGAGACCTCCCCATGTTCTCGTAGCAGCAAGAGAAAGTCCTCCTCGCCCTGGAAATCAGAGGGGTGGAAGCCAGCTTCACTTCACTAGAGCCCAGCACGGAGGTCCTACCAGTGTTATGCTCGAACAGAATGAGGACCTTCCTCAATCTTATGTCACCAGGGTAAATAAGCATGGAGGTCTTACCCGTGATCCTATCAGCTCTAGCGGAGGTCTTACCTGCTCCAGCACTACCCACAGAGGTCCTCCACATGTCCCCTTTCATATCTGCCCCAGTGCTCCTCACACCCCAACTTACTCATGCTAAAATTATCTTTTCCCCAGCACCAGTATGGCCAAAGTTCTTCCTCGTGCCTGAAATCTAGCATATCTTGAAGAGCCATATAGGCGTAGGAAGGCGGATTATTTCCACCACAAGAAGAATTCTGGGAAGGTTCGGACAGAGATCGAACCAGTCTGCTTCTCATATTCTGATGCAAATTACAACTCAAGGATGTAATCTTCCCCTCTGTCCTCCATGTCAAGGGTCGGGGTGAATCACCCTCATACTCCTAGAATGCGAGGTCAATTGTATTCATGCCAATCTCCATAGGTATATTCAAGAGGATGATAATTTGGAAACCACATAGGTTACGATCATGTAGTCATCACCATCATCACCAGAAGCACACTCAACCTCGACTAGAGATCATAGAGAGATATTCTGGGGACCAATGGTGGATGAGCACCACCATAGCCAATTTACAATAGCCCTAGTCTCTTCTCCAAGAAATATAGCCGCCAGCTGTCCTATCGTGATGTGGTGGATATGTCGCTACACTCTTCAGAGGATAGTCTGAGATGTGGCGGTCTGTTAGCATGCTCGTAGTACTTTCCTCCGGCTAGCCTACAGACCCAGCGGTCCTCTTCGATACCGCTATCGATTCCTCAGTCATATCTGATTGATGAGTGGGGCAATGAAGGGACAAACCCTAAATCCAAGCCATGTAGTATATTAAATATCCTTGTAGTAGACCACATCCCAAAGATGACCAGGCCCATTGCAGCACTGAATTTTTGTGTGCCAGAATCCCTCACCCTAGAGGTAGTCGAGTGTTTCCGTCAATCCCTCTGGATGACGCACTTCTGTCTTCATCACCATCGAGTGGCTTATCCAGAGAGCCAATAGAATTTTGATGACATCGATGAGTAATGTCGTATGGTTGATATTTCTGCACTCCCTGGGGCCCAGCACGCCCAGTCGCAAGGCCACCGTAGGGCCCTCCACCACTGATGCATTTAGAGTTTCAAATAAATCTACCGGATTATCAAGGAGCCTTATCCCCAAGTACATATCTGTGGTTGGGGGTAGTATATTTCCCTCCACATCAGTTCTATCCAGGGATATCCCATCTTGCCAAGTGATATCGTGGACATGCCTCCAGGTAGATTCGTCATCAACATGGTGAGTATTTTAGAAGAATATAATGAGCTAGATCTCCTTAATAGGGACCTCCCCCTGAAGGCGTTCCACAAATATTGGATCAGTTGGGAAGGGTTACTCACCCACAGAGGAGCACGTTGGGTCTCCGTGCACCCATCGATGCATTAGTATTTAACTAGAATCAAAGTAAAGGTATATATCATCTCTAAGGTTCAAAACCCTCCGACCTATTTGGATTATTGAAGAAGACGAAAGAGGACATGGGAAAATTTGTGTTGCGTTAGAAACATTCTTAACATAAAAAGTTGGTTGATGAAATCTTGGCTGAATGTGATGCAGAACAACAACTAGACTACAGTGATCCTCATCCAGGATAGTAGGGGAAGGCACAACATCCCCTTGGAGAACTACCCTCACGTAACCCGAATCATCCTGCCAATGTAGAGAGGGTTGTGGCCGGAGATTAAGGCAAGATGGCGTGGTGGATATCGCCAAATCCTCCTGAATGGCATAAAAAACCTCGAGACCCAGCTCGAGATCCCCCAGTTGCCCCACTTGTTTTTCCACTAGCCACCCCATGAGCCACTGGGCCACCTTATAATGTGGAAGAACCCACCAATACACTAGATATTAGGGATCCCCGTCATGACAGAAACCCCTACCTAGATAATCTGATGGTGGCCCTCATTACTCACCTTGAGGCATTAGAAACATGAAAGGTGGCGCTCGCACCTAATGGTTATTCATATTCAGCATGGGTGGATGATATTCTAGAATCCATGAGTTTTGGGAATCCTACATTTTCCCCCTTAAATAAGACAGGGGACCCGCCGCAGTACCTGGACCACTTCATTTCATGGTGTGGGCCCATGTTGGGAACCCCAACGCAGCAAGAACCCACCAAACTCTGGTGTTTTGTGCAGACATTGGAGGGAGTAGTGTTCTTCTGCTTCAGCAAACTCCCCATTGGATCCGTAGCTAGCTGGGAAGACCTCTTTTGGAAATTTCCCTAATTGTTTAGTTCCACCACCCAGAATACGAGTATCGCAGACCTCTTCAAGTGAAAGCAGTGGCATGATGAGCGCATTGTAGACATTTCCGCCTAATGTAATGGACTCACAAACTCTCTTAACATGCCAAGGACTAAGAGGAAACTACCTACGATGTGTGTAGGTAATGTCAATATAGAACTTTTCCCCTCCATGATCACCTATAACTACACTGAAGGATTTTGAGACTTCTCTATTATGGCCCAGTTCCTAGAAGTATCCTTACAACATGCTAAATAGGCATGTCCCTGGCCTCCTAAAATCCCCGCAAGAAGGGCCACCCGAGCCGAACCCACTATAGTGGCCCATATAGAGGCCCCCATACAACTAGAATTGTTACCAATAGAGCCATCCCCACAGCCATGAAGAGGCCCTCCACCTCAGGCACACCCTCCGGCCCCGAAGTGCCCACCATAGAATCGAAAGGTTACCCTACATAATACACTGCTTCCACCTAGGCGATATAACTAGGTTCCACCATCTTGACAGGATCCTCCAAATTCTCATCAGGGTCAAGAAGAGGCAAACCCCACTGATCGCCCTAACTATTTCCCTTATCACCATTTTCTAGGGAACAATCTCAAACAGTTCTATGTGTTCAAAGACAAGCTCGTATACTAGGTGGATAAAAACATAGTCTGGTTAGACCCAACCCCAGCATAGGTGGCATATATATTTTTCAGGATAGATAAAAGTAGTGATAGTGAGGGAGAGTGGAAGCAGGTTTCTAACCATGGATCAGATAATTATGATGACTGGATGGATCACAAAATGGTCGCCCACACCTATGGTGCTATTCGTGCATAACTGAATTGGATAGTGAATTCAAAAGCCGCATCTACTACTTCTGCATCATTATCTCAACATTCCTTCTCTCTGAAAAGCAAGCGTCGATGATGTAAGGTAAAACAAAGTCCCCTGCAGATGCCATCGTCATTCCGTACTCCCAGTGACTTCATTCCCCCAGAGATAGATATTCCACCTAGAATCCTCCCAGTAGTTGATGAATCTTTGAGTGATGGTCAAGTGTATGCCTAGGTTAAAACTATCGAGCTAGTAAACCCCTAAATGACTCTTGATGATGAGGACCACCAGGAAAATCCTCCAAACATCCCCATTCGTTTTCATCTTCTATAGACCTGTATCTATATGGGCTATTAGAGTGCTTCAGTCAGCATGTCGAACTAGGATGTGCATGCTACTGAAACCAAGCAGCCGGCTCAAGGAAGAGTTTAGCAAGTGTAGCCTTCTCATTTGGTGAGATTGGGTCTTCCTTCACTATCGTTCGTGCTATTGGATCTGGAAGATCTTCCCAGACCTCGTTGTGACCATCCACGCCCTACTATAAGCTATTCTCAGTCATTTTTACCTCCTTCAATAGTCACTCTGCTTGCTTTGACTAGTCAGCAGCGAGATATTCCTAGCACCAGACAGCCACCGGTCTAGTCGACAGGGCCCACCATACCTCATATCATAGAGTGACCTCCTTTAATCCAAAGTTCACATCTAGCATGTAAGTATGAAGTTCTCAATCATATTTCAAGAATTTTTTCAAGGGTCTCCATCCTTGAGGATCTTCACCAATTGTCAGACATGTGTGACGCCCTAGCTGAGGCATTAAGAAGCCCCCAATAGTTTGAGACGGAAGTAGTAGTCATAGAAGCCTTCCATGCTGAGGTGGTCAAGAATGATGAATTCTGAGACATTATCTCATTCTTTGGAGAAGATTAAGGTTCTACCACACTAGGGAATGTTCGCCTAATTTACATTATAGATCAGTTCAATGGTGTGGAGGTACGCTGCTGCCTTGTTGACACAGGATTTGGGATCAACTTAATCTCGACTCAGACATTGTGAAAACTGGGATTGTCTGAAGATGATTTGAGCCCCTATGGCCTAAGAATTAAAGGTTATGAGAGGAAGGAATAGACAACAGTCAGAAATATCCTCTTGAAGTCCCAATTTGATGGCCTATTTGTCAGCACCGAATTCATGGTTTTCTCCTAGGGCACCGACTAAATGCATTGATGGGAGGACCATGGCTCCTCCTGCATGCGGCGGTTTGCTCATCATATCACCAGTGCCTTAAGTACTCCCTAAATGGTCGAGTGGGTGTGCATCAAGGTTACACATCTACCATTTCCTCTTTTGAAGCTTGTTATCTAGATTCCGACTAATACAAGAATAAAGACAATAAGATTCAGACTAACAAGGTCGAGCATGCCATAACTACGACTGAACTGTGGATATATTTGGATGATAGCTATGTCTTTCCAATCCACCGATTGGAGGCTACAACCCTAGACATGGTACAATTCATTGTTTTTTATGGGATGAGGGGGGAACACATTCCCAAGTCTAAGATACACTATAACATCACCTCGTACTCCTATAAAAATCAGGCACATGTAATCATGGAGCCTCATACTCCCATAAGGTATTAGAATGTTTTCCCCATGGAAAAAGAAATACATTATACCTTCTTGTTCCGTCGATCTAGGATATACCGGCTCAATACAGCGTGCCATTATTACTTTTAAATCATCAAGTGTGGCCCCTTGGGTTGAGGACCTGATGGGATCGGATCAACAACCTTCATCACTATGGTTGTGGCAGCATAGGGGTCCCACGGGGCAGCATCCACTACCTGTCAAGCAGGTACCAGTCTCCCATCAGGATCTACCAACTTGGAAGAAACTCCCCCACTGAGGATCCCACCTCTACATGTGGAGAAGAGGATTTAAGGGATGCTCCTCCCACCTTTGAAGAGGTCATCTCTGTCACAGTCGATAAATTGGAACAAGTGAACCTCAGTAGTGAGGTAGAACCAAGACCCACATTGATCAGTGCTGCTATGCACCCCGAGGAGAAACTGTGGTACAAAGACTTCCTTAAACTGCACCATGATGTGTTTTCCTAGAGTTACGACAAGATTCCAAGACTAGATCCTCAGGTACCCGTCCACCGCCTCTGTCTTCCGGAAAATCATCGCTGGTTCAAGAAGCCTCCCAAAGAGATTAACCCTTCTCACAGTGTCGTGGTTATGGAAGAATATGATAAGCTCATCAGTGAGAACTTCATTAATTAGGTTCAGTACCATAAATGGAAAGCCAAAATTGGGCCAGTCAAGAAGAATAGTGGACAAATAATAGTATGGATCGACTTCAAGGATCTCAACCATAATTGTCCGAAGGATGATTTTAACCTTCCTGTGATGGAACGGTTAATTAATTCCATGGTTGGGTTCTAAGCCATCACCTTCATGGATGGGTAGTCAGGGTACAAAAAGATCTGACTGGCCCCCGAGGATGAGGAGTTTAAAGCCTTCAGGGGACCACAAGGTACTTTTTGTAACCATGTTGTGCTCTTGGGCTTAAAGAATGTAGGTTCCACCTATCAACAGGCCATTCATCTCATATTTAAGACAATCCTTGGGACATTGGTAGAATGATATGTGGATGATCTGGTGGTCAAATCACTTTAGCACCAGGACCATCTCAAGGATCTTGATAAAGTGTACGAATTCCCCTATTCTCGTCACCTGAAGATGAGCCAATTGAAGTGTGCCTTCAGGGTCACCTCTGTCATGTTTCTACGATTTTTCTCAGATATCGAGGCCTCAAGATCAACCCCGAGAAGATCATGGCCGTCAGCCAAATTTCTCCTCCAAGCAACATTTGGGAAATTTGAGGTTTCCTAGGCCACATAGACTACATTTGTCGATTCAGTGCGAATCTAGCTGGAAAGTGTAATCCCTTTTCTTAGCTAATGAAGAAAGGACCACTATATGAGTGGGATGAAGAATTTCAGGCTACATTCAAGGAAATCAAGTTGTATATGCTCCAGCCTCCAGTCATAATGCCACCAGTCTTCGAAAAGTCACTGGTCCTTTTTGTGACCACCCTGGAATGATTTCTCGGTGCCCTTCTTGTCCATAAGAACAATGAGAGGACAAAGAACATCTTTTACTACCTCAGCCACATGCTCCTGTATACAGAGACTTGATACTACCCTATTGAGAAGAGCTGGCTCGCGCTGGTATTTGTAGTACATAAGTTGTGGAATTACCTACAACACCATAAGGTACAGCTGCTATCTCGTGTAGATCCATTGATGTACATCTTGAACTATCCCATGCTGACAGGCCGTCTAGCTTGGTGGGAAATAATCCTCTAGCAGTTTAACATCAGGTTTGTCCCTCAGAAGGCTATTAAGGGTCAAGCGTTAGAAGATTTCCATACTGCACATCCAACTCTAGATGACCAATCCCTGGATCTCAATTTCCACGATGAGGCAATCCTCTTAGTAGACCAATCCATGCCATTACGGTAGATACATTTCGATAGTGATCCCCGAAGCCCCACCGGTAGGAGGCTCAAGGATCCCGGACTCAATAGAGAAGGCCTGGTTATCGTATTTATTACCCCGGTACAATCCATTCTTCCATACACATTTATACTATCAGAAGGCTACACCAACAATAAGGCAGAGTGTCAGGCTCTCATCACTGGACCCTAGCTATCCCTAGAGATTGATGTGCCCCATTTTCATGTGAAATGAGATTCCGAACTAGTCATTATGCAGATTAACGGTGACTATGTCATTTGAATGCCAGATCATGAACCATTGATGGACCGCAATCTCCATTAAATAGCCCTATTCCTATCTTAGCCAGAACTTAATCATGTCCCCTAATCATAGAATGGATGGGCTGATGACTTAGCCTGCCTAGCTTCATCACTTTTAGTACCCAAACAAGAAAATCTGATTATCCACGTGGAACATCGAAGAGTCATTTCTCATATCACCCCAGATGTCGATGATAGTCCACACGTAATCCACCATACCATCGGTGCCTCCACTTCATGACCCCTAGGTCCCCACGTTGTAGTGATTGATGTGACTCCTGATTTGAGAGCCGTCTTTGATTAGTACATCCAAAATGGTTATCTCCCAGAAGATCGGGCCGAGCGTGAGAATGTCTGATGCCATGCTATAGAGTTCACCCTCCAGGATGGTCTTGGTCATGAGCAGATCCTCTACAAGGGCGGGTTTTATGGGGTTCTCTTCCTCTACATTCAAGGAGTCGATATTTCTCAGGTCATATAAGAGGTTCATGCCAGTTCCTACGGGGCTCATCAAACCGGGCTAAAGTTATCTCACCATATCGAGAGACTGGGGAACATCTGTCCCACCATGTTCCAGGACTGCATCGAGTTTTCCAAGAGGTTCCATGTGTTCCAACTTCATGCATCACTCGCCAGATCCTCTCCACACTACCAATTAGTCTTGGCCATTTGCGGTATGGGGATTAAACATCATGAGACCATACCCACTGGTGACATCTATCTAGTGTAGGTTCATCCTGACTGCTTCAGATTTCTTCCCCAAGTTGGAAGAGGCATTTCCGCTCAAGGAGTTCAATTATTGAGCCATCGTTGAATTTCTGAGCTCCTACATCACCTCACGATTTGGATTCCCTCACACCGTCCTCACCGATAACAGCAGAAACATCCAGGAAGATGAGCTAAAGAAACTGTAGGATAAGTACAACATCCATTCTAACCATACCTCCCGCTATCAAGAACAATATAATGGAAAGATCGAGGTGTTCAATAATGCCCTCTCTAACATTTTGATGAAAATGGTTGCTCATAATAAGAAGAGTTAGCCGGAAAATTTCCCCAACTCCCACTGGGCTTATCAGATGACAAATCGTAATTCCACACAGGTGACCCTATATTCCCTGGTGAATGGAACATAGGTTGTCCTACCCATCAAGATTCAGTTTTCCTCATTGTACACAGTTGTATACGATCTGCAAGCAACATATAAAGTAGTTGAAATCCATCTGGCTGAGCTAGAAGCGCATGATGAGAATGAGATTCATGCCTTACACAATCATGAAAGGCACCATAATAAGTTGGCTATATTTTTCAACAAGAAAACTATCCTCTTCTTCTTCTTGGAGGACGACTTGGTACTGTCCCTCAGGACAACAATGATACCCCGCAAGAAACCACACAAGTTGGATCCCAAATGGGAAGGACCATACATTTTTAAAAAGGATCACTCTAATAGAACATACTCCCTGGTTACCATGGATGATGAGTGTATTACTCCTCCCACTAATTCCATGATCCTTAAGAAATAATTTTCTTGAGCAAACCATGTTGGTCTGGTATGACCTTAAACTACCAAGTCTTGCATGACCCTAAATAGCTGGTCTCGCGAGACCTTAAATAGCCATGTCCCGAAATACATTAAACAGTATGTCATCCCTCAAGTTGTTAAATTGTACCATTAAAGAACTACATATGGCTTGATTCCCATCTGCATGATATACATATGAACGCTTAGACGTTACATCTGGAGTCCATCCCCCAAATATTTTCTTCGTCTATTCCCCCACAGTGTATTTATCTTGGAGGACCCTACCTGGTGTTGTGCAGGGTTCTTTATCTCCACTCATGTCAGGAGTATCATAGTCACATCATGTAATCCCTCCTCATTCTTCTATTCTCCCACGTCCTCACAGCATGATGTTAAACTACATGGCCTTCTAGAACTATGTGTGGCTTGATTCCCATGCTCATGGGATATGTAGGAACACCTAGACATTTTGACCGTCGCCCCAACCCAAACATTAGAATCTCCTCTCATGTCAGAAAAAATGGTATAGTTTCGGCTTCCTCTCTAATTCACGTTGATTTCATCATGACCCCGCCATACATCCCACCCCATGGAGGCTTTCACCTTAGTCACTGCACTGCTTTACATTAAAATTCATGGGTACATCGGTGCTTCACTCAATCTTTTCCTTGGGACCCTATTATATTTCACATCCAAAAGGACCCCTGATTGGTAAGGATAATTAGCCTAAGGGTTCTCTTACCATTTTGGGCTGACATCCTTGAGGGTTCATACAGAAAATTGATACAATTCCTATATGGAAAACATTGTCAGTGGTCGACGGTCATTTATTGTTCCCCTTTCATATCACATGATACAAACACTATGATTTGAACATGGTAAACAACTATCCTTCATCTTTGTAACTACCCTCATAAGTACGGAATATTGAGTTTAGTGGTTCATTATGTCCCTCTATCTCTTCTAGCCTCAGTATGCTTCGAGAAGGAGTGTGATTCTAGCTGGTGGTCCCTTATGTGGTGGGAAGACCCTAGTCCAACTCCTTGTTTCCCACACAGAGAATTGATCCCATGGGCTTAGGAGATGTGGTGAGGAAATACCCGCATGAGGGGTCATATGGTTATAGTTAGCCAGGATGGCCGGCGTCGGGTCCCTCACCCCTTTTCGCCCCTTGGCCTAGCTTCATATATAGGATTGTGCGGGGTGGTGTGGAATCACATCCTTATTCACGTCAGGGTATTTTTCAATGCCCCACTCATCCCCATGAGACATTCCACCCTTCATTTATCATCCCTTCCGTGAACATAGGCCCCTCCATGTTTTTTGTGCCCCATCATTTGGATTTCCATTATTTTTCATATCTAAAGGACCCCCAAATGGCATTGATACTTAGCCTAAGAGTTCTCCAACCATTTCAGGCCAATGTCCCCAAGTATTTTGTGAGAATAATTTGTACAAGTCCCATGTAGTGAATACGGTCAACGGTCGATTCCCAATTTTTTCCCTTGGTCACTCAATGGGGGGATGCTGTTTTTTGAACATGGTTAACAAATGTCCTCTATCGTTACTTCCACACTATGGTCTTCCATAAGAACAATGATTAGAAATTATCATTCAGTTGTCCCATGCATATAGCATTAAACCATGAATTTGTAGTCTGATATCTATGGCCGTAAACTAAGATCACTATCGTCCTCCTTATAAGATGTTAAACTGGAAGCAGGATGTAACCTTCTGTATGTGGCCTAACCTTAGTTCCCTCGAACTTTTCATGCCCCTTTCCCATATTCTCCCATAGGATTGTGCAGTGTCACATGGGATTATGTCCTCATTCAAATCAGGTTACTTGTCATGCTATACACATCCCTTGTTGTTGTATATTTCCCTTACTCTACATCCTTTCCCCAAGACGTTAAACTGCATGACATATTCTAGAACTATGTGTGGCTTGATTCCCATCCTTATGGGATATGAAGGACCACTGAAATCTCTTTTCTTTAGGTCCAGCCCCACTTCTTGGAAATCTCCCCATCATTTTGGCCCCTTGGCCTACGTCCTTCTAGGAGAGTGTTATACATTGGGGTATGGGCTAATGTACCTATTCATGATGGGTTTACAACAACCACACCCCCTAACTATCTCTCTTGAGTGGCCTTCTCTCCATTTCCCTATACACATATTATTGAGTTGATTGCCTCTTAGACGGGTCCCTTGTCCCTCTTATGTGATTCTCCAATGTGCCCAAGAGTACTCTGGTCCAGCACCTAGAGTGTCTGATTCTATCCGGACATGTTCTCACACACCTTCCAGGCTTCGTGTTTCCCTTCATTATGGATTCCAACATCTTTCACATCCAAGGGACCCCCAAATGGCATGGTTACTCAGACCAATGTCCCTACTACCATTAAAGTCCAACGTCCTGGAGGGTTTTAGACAACAAATTGATACATGTCCTACGTTGCAAATATGGTCAGCGGTCGTCGCTCATTTGTTGTCCCCATTTCAGGCTTGCATGATACATATGCTGTGTTTTGAACACATTCAACAGTTATCCTTGGTCGTCACACCAACTCCATCAATCCTTAAAAGACAGTTACATGATTCACAACATTTTCAACCTCATCAGGTCCAATTGGAATCTCAACACTCCTAGTGTTATCCCTTAGTGAACATTTTCCCATTAGGTGGACAAAGCTATGGTACAATGTTCTTCAGGGCTACGCAAAAACTAATCCTTTAAGTACATTCCATGTACTGTGAAGTTCACTTCAGCCCTTGTTTCCTACACAGTGCTCAACTCACATAGACTTAGGGATTGGATTGAGGTATGCGACTATTTTGAAGAGTTCCACTTTCATATGTTCTGAGCTCTATGAACTTAAACTAAGATCTATTTATGGTTCCTCTATTCCTTTTATTCTTTTGGGTCCCGACCTTTATAGGACATCGTGGTGTGGTGTGCGGGGGCTTATGCACTCATTCGCGCCAGTTTTGCACCAACTGGACCATGTACACCCCTTTCTATGAGTTAGAACCTCATACTTCTTGTCCCACATGACGTTAAACTATATCTTGTCCTACATGATGTAAAAAGGTACCTTCAAGAAATATGTATGGCTTGATTTCCATCCCCATTTCAAATTTAGGAAGTCCCGAAAATCTCATCTTCGAGTCCGTCTTAGATGAGAGTTAGTCTATCGTTTCCCATATCCTCTAACCTTTATTGGCCCCTCAGCCAAAGGATTATCTCATAGGATTGGGCGCGGTGTAATGTGGACCACATCCTCATTCACGTCAGGTTTGCTTTATCGCACCATGAAAATTACCTCTTAAACCACATCTATACTACATTCTTCCAAGACATATGATGTTAACCTATGTCGCCTGGTCCTAGGACATGACCCTAAACTATGAAATTATCATCCTAGCCACTTGATGAAAAACTGCAGTGCACTGTGGTGTCCTCACTCGAGGGGACATCTTACTTGTTATCGATCACACACTATACAATTTTTCAGTGCCTCCACACAACTTGATTCTTGTGGCGATATCTGTACTTTCTATCCTCGGCCCATTTTTTCACAAAAAAAAATCACTCATTCATCCTAAAGGAAAAACAATATCTATCAAATACCACTTCTATTGTTGTAGGATCCAGACCCGCACAACCTTATTATCCCTGGAACTTGTATCTTACCGTGCCATCTTCTAGAACTATGTGTGACTTGATTCCCACCATCATGTTATACATAGGAATGCATGTGCACCTTGTCTCGGGCCCACCTAACTATCATTTTCGGTCCATCCACAAGAAACCTCCCCCAAGAAGTGCACAATGATCTGGACTCCAGGTCCTCATTCACATCGGGTACTGTAATTACATCACCATGTGTCTCCAACATTACCTACCATCCATGGTTCGATCTCTATGACCAAAAACTAAGACCAATCCATGTCTTTTTCTGTAAGATGTTAAACTGCACGAAATCTTCCAAAACTACATACGTCTTGATTCCCATCCTCATGGGATGTATAAAAATGCCCTGGAATCTTGTCTCTGGGTCGATCCCAATGAATCTACTATCCTTCCCCCGTCTTTTTCAGCCCCTTGGATGAACCATTATGGGAACATGTGGTGTGGTGACTACCTATCGAATTCTCATTCACGTTGGTTTTTTCAATAGCTGAACCGTGTTCCTTCCAATGTCTCAGTCCAAGTTCTCGGACCCTAAACTAACATATGCCTATTGAAACTACGCATCATGTTTGGATATTTCTCCACCTTGTTCATAGTCCATTAAATTAATCCCCCCTTAATAGTCCACTCTAGGACCTTATGTTGAAAGTGCGCAACTCCAGGTCCCTTGTCCTTGGTATGGGACTTGACTCACTCTATATGATACGTCTCATTGTCATAATAAAATGTGTTTTGACAAAGATCCTGAAGTGTGGAATTTTCATGGGGACATTCCCTCATTCCATGTCCAAGAATTGTGAGACTGTTATTTAGATCATCATCCTCTTCCATATCCAAAGGGACACCCTTCATGTCTTGATCTCATGCCACCTTGACTCACCTACCGTCTCAGGCAATGATCCCAAAAGACCCTAGATGACATTTGTGACAGGTCCTGTGTTTCAAACATGGTAAATGGTCGACCCTCATCTATATGTACCCATATCAGGCTAACAAGATATAGATGATGTTTTTTGAACATGTTCAAAAACCATCCCATATCATCACACATCCATCATTGTGGTCCCTATCTCAAGCATCTTGATTCACATATTTCCACTTCCTTATGTTCAAGTGGAATTCTAGCCTACTCATCTTTACTTATTCACACATCTAGGTGTGTTATTTGGATGGTTCAGTATCATTGGAATGTAATTCACCTAGATTCCCCTTGCCCCTAACATATTCCGTCCAGTTTCAAGAAAGTCCCACCTATACTTCTTGTTTCCCAAATCAATCACGACTCATGTGAGCTTAGTAGTTTTGGTAGAATGTGTGCTAGACAGCCATGCCACACAAACCTCTCATCATCCTGCATGACATTAAAATGCGCTCTCAGGAATACACACAACATGATTCCCATTCTAATAGGGTACGTAGGAATTCCCGAACACTTCACTTCTGGTCCAGTATAATTTTCACTTTTGGTCCCTTGATGTGAATAACTTCCTCTGGGGATAGGCGGTGTGCTGTGGACCTCATCTTTATTCGCGTCGGGTTTCTAGCCACCACACTATATACTCCCTTCCTAGTATCTTCAATTTCTCTCACCATATTTAATGTATGATGTTAAACTGTGTGTCAATCTCCTTCAGAAGTATGTCTAACCCCTAATCAGTCCGGTGCGCCCACCTAATGTTCTTCCACCATGGTGGCGTAATGTCAAGAGTGTTGGGTTCTTTTCCAAAACACCACCACTCCACACTCCACACTTTGTGTGAACTTTATTCAGTCCCTCATCCTTTTTCATGTCTAAAGTAACCCCCTAACTATTTGGATGCTCGTCCTAGGGATTTTTTACTATCATAGGAAAATGTTCTGGAAGACTAATGGATGAAATTTTGAGTTAGGACACATATTTTTAAAATTTTCAGCAGTCGGTCCTCATTTGTTATCCCCATTTCAAGCTAATTCAATATGGATACTGTGTTTCGAACATGGTTAGAATTTATCCTTCATTTTCATGTCACCCCGACAGAGTTTTGAATCTAGGGTATCATGATTCACACATTCCACTCCCGTATGTTTGGATTAATTCTAACGCCCCTGGCATAACTGCGCTTGTGTGCTAGGGCACATTGTATGGACGACACATCAATTGTTTTTTGGTCATCGTCCTCCAATTGAGCCTCTACCATTTCTTCCCAGAAATATTACCGGGTTTTTCAAAACTCGGATTCCTGAAGCTTGGTTGGAACTCCTACATTCATATGAATTAATAATGTTATCATCCCTTGTTTCTCACATCGGGCATGACCCATGTGAGCTTAGGAATGGATTGCTATTTATTTCATGATTTGTAGTTGGAATACATTAACCCAAATGAAAATGTAAATTAATCTATTCATACAAGCAGTTCAGAACAAGAGGTAGTAAAAAAGAAATGAGTTTATGAGTTTGACCAAAACATGGCCATTAAGGATCAACATCTTGGATAGATCACTCTAGCGCCGCAACCTTTTGGATTGTGTCCTCTAGGATTGCCTCCCACCCCCTGAGAACCCTCTCTTCATCAGTGACCAGCAAGGGCAGTTCACTGACCCTAGCATGTGCTTGTGCCTGTTCAGTTTGAAGTGCAGTCATTTGGTGACCTGGTACCACTAGAATCTCTTAGTTGTCCGCCAACTGGTCCCTCAGTTGCTCAACAAGATCAGAGAAGTTTTCAATGAATACATTCTTTTATTTCGCCTATTCATCAAGGTGTTGGACCTATTATTCCACCATTATTAATTATTGGGTACTCCCAGACTCATTCTAACATTGGGTAACATCGGCATGTCGACTTCTCTCATGTAGCTTCTCAGCCATGTAGTCGCAGACTGTCGAATGAATACTTTGAGAATCCACCCCTCTAGAACAATGAAAGCGCAACCATTTGTGGAGAAATCACATCCATTTTAGCCATTTTGTATAAGGATTATTGATAAAACTCTTGATACACTTGCACCCTCTGCACCACATCATAAAGCTCTCATTAGTCGCCTCCAAATCAGAATCATATATCTCTTCAGGAACTGTAGGCCGATAGTCGGGGAAAGCATCCAAGAGATCATTGGTGGGGTCTTCTTTGGGTATTCCTCCCAAGGTGTTAGGATCATCAATGCATATGAGTCCATACTCTCTCACCTCTGTCTTGGCAGCTCCTTCGCCAACTTTAAGCCCCACCCCAGTGTTGATGCCACTGATATCCATATCTCTTTTCTCACCAAGTGCCCAGGCTGGCCTAGTTTTGGAAGTGTTCCCTGAAAGGGGTGGAGAATTTTCCATTGAATCGATTGCGAATGGTCTAGATTAAGCGGCCTTCTGAGACACCAATGTCGTGATTACTATGAAAAAGTGAATACCCTGATCTGATAGGTTCTCTAATAGCCATTATAAGAGTCTATGTGATAAAACATAAAATAACTCAGTGAATCGGCCTCTGGTGTTCCCATTTCTTCTAGAGATGTCATGGTGGGGGATCCCTTGGCACTATTTAGCTAAATTATGGGTGACGGCTCTCCAACTTGTTTTGTTTTCACCTCCTCCACCCCTTTGGGTAGAGCTTCTTGGTCACCGCAAATATGATCCTGAGAAGGATAAAAAATAAGATTTAAATTAATAAAAGGGGGGAGAGAAGAAGAAAAGTGGAGGGATGAATGGATAAGGAATGAGGCATAAATTAAGTAGCTCAGTTATGTCCGCATCGGATCCCACAATCTCGCCACTCTATCGAAGGATCCCTTGGAAGGAGGTCCCTTGAGGCCCTCCACCACTAATCTTATCTTCATATTCCCTCACTTCTTCACCCTCCCCTTATTCACCCTCCTCTTCTGACTCACTACCATTTGGATCCTCATTGTTTTCGTCATCCTCAGATGACATCTATTATGGATCATTCTCTAGGTCAAGCATTACCTTCACCAAGAAAGGTGGTTCATCACGCCATTCCCATGGACATGGATATGCATCCATGGCTGTCAGGTACGTGTGTCGTTGATGAAAGTTCACCCTATCATCAACCCAGATGTGTCTGACCTCAGCCAGCTAGATTCCATCAAGTACTATCTTTTTCCAGAGAGCTTAGATTTCCATCGACTGCTATAGGGTCAACTAGGCTGTCCACAGGTTTGGGAAGAATGCATCATTGGAAGGATGGAGCAGGTACCTTATTTTATTCCTGGGAAGCTCCCTGACCACTCTGTGATCTCCTCTCCCCTAGGTGACGTGGGAACAACCACGCCATACGATGTTCCCGCTGCTATAGTCCTAGCCAGTGTGGGCTGAGGTTCCCAACTTGTGTCCGACCATTCCTCCCCAACAACACCATGTCTACTCTCTTGCAACCCAGGTTCTACACTGGATACCTTGAGCTGCTGAACTCTTTTCCGCAAAATCCCCTCAGGGTATGCTATGACCCAATCTTCAGAATATTCTATCGAGAGGCCAACATCAACTCTGGTGGGGGGATGGTTAATGTCGTCACATGAGCCATGGGTTGTGAACACCAGCCACATTTGGTTAAGAACGTAGGGATTTATCTCCTTCCAAATATCTGTATACACTTTCTTCAGCATCCTTTGGAGGCATCCAAACTTCCAGGAAAATCTTGATGGATCGTAGGGCTCATAAAGGATATTCCCATCAACCCGGGCCACACGCACCCCACCTCTGATGCTATGGAAGTATTCCCTTTTCTCCAGTGAGCCTTTCCTATTGTCTATCATTTGGCCAGTCAGAGTAGCAAATAGACTAAAAGTAAATTTGTAATGGTTGCTGATTCTGATCCTTACCCCCTTTTCATTGAGCGTCAATGACATGACCCCGACAATATTCAACACGGAAGGTCACATGCCGTTACCTGAAGAACAAATGGAGTTTAGAAAGGTATATCCACTACAATGAGATGCGATCTTGAAATGAAGGATCTGTAATGGGCCACTAATCCTCCTCAGTGTGCCCCCTCTCGAAATTCACCCCAGAAACGGGCTAACACGGGGACTCCTAGATTGTACCTCTGATTAGAGGACATGATGCTAGCCATAACCAATGTTGTTGGAAAAAATCTCATCCTTGTGTTCTTTACTGGTTGGAGCCACCCACTTAAGAAGGTTTCAGGAAATCCGACGTACCAGATGTTCGAGTCATGACACTCATTTATACTGAAGACCCCTAATTGATATTCCCCCCGCCTATTGGATACTTTAGTATGATCCTCCTTTTGTCCTCTATGCCATGGTCAGACACCATATTCCTCACCTCAGAATCTTGAATTTGAATCTCTTTGAATAAACAAACTAAAATATTGTTTATAGGCAATTCCCCTAAAAAAGTCCTTGACCCCCAGCCTCTCCTTCACCAGCTACAACAGATGCCATGTTAGGATTGGAGTTCGTGATATGTCTCCCCATATATTCCTCATGAGAAGGAATTCTTCGTACTGGTGCTCGTATAAAGGGATACCCCTGATGCAATGAATGTCCCAAAGGCTGAGACCAACTTCCCCATGGTGAAAATTGAAGGTATTTGTATCGGGGGACCATCGGGTAAACAGCTCGGGCCCGACATCATGCTTACAGTAGAAATAAAACTGCGGCGTCCACACGGCCTCGAACAATCCGATGTTCCACAGTTCGGCTCCAAACTAGTCACACATTTGGCATACACAATATTCTAGGCCCATTCACATGTGAAATTGCCTCCAGACCATTGGTCACAATCCTCTATCCAACCTTTAGTTTCATCTATGACACTCTGCTGGAAAGTACTTGAATAATGGTCTAGAGAATCCTCGGTGACTATGTCGTTTCCCAATATAGTTTTGGTCATGGGGTTTAGGAAATAAACTTCCAAATGTCCTGTTTTTCTAGTATGATGGCCATTGTTAGTGATATTATACTGAGGGTGGTCATCCTCGCAGGTCACCCATGATCGCAGTGTGTTGACTTCAAATCCTGGCTTGGGTAATATTACTTGACTTCACCTACTTAAGATAAATATTAATCAAATCCAGTATGATCCCACCTTATGATTAATAAATATTACTTATAATATAAATCAATTATAATCATTTAACAAAACCAATTCATGAAATGCATTTTACACAATCCATATCAAAACAAATAAATTCCCATAATTGAAGTGTTTCAAAGATCCGTTCTATAGAATCTATTTTTAAAACAAAATTTAATGGAACCATTTTACCTTCAAATTATTAAATGTTCTGTTAAGAAATTAAAATAAAAAAATCATTTATATATTACCATTTCATAATTTAAAAAAACCTATAAAATAGGTCCTGTGATACAATAGGTCATGGATAGTTGGTATCCATACACAAGAGTTAAATATCACGACTATAATGCATCACAAGTCCCAAGTCCAATAAACATAATAGGAGAGCAGAACACCCTGATATGTGAACCACACGATGGTGTCTTGAAAACAACAATTTAGTAATAGTTATAATTATATAATCCTGTTAAAAACACATACCATTCAAAAAATGAATATCCCAATTACATCCCCCTTATATGTACCACATGTTACCAGGTTCCCTACCTATATCGATGCCTATAAAATAAAATAAATAAATTTATATCACTTACACTTTATGTCTATTAAATTTCACATACCATGATTGAAATCACATTCCATGAAAATACCAAAATCATTGAATGATCATTCCATTGAAAATAAAACATTCAATGAAATATCATTCCATAAAAATACTCTTGGACATTTTGTCACAATCCATTAATAATACCGCATACTTTTAATTTATTTCCCATAAAATATCAATCACTATTATATCAATTTCCTTCAAAAAACAACATTCTTTGATAAAAAATTCATTAATAGATCTTAAGAGGAACTCCATTTTATAACTAATATAACAACCATGTTTCACAAATATTTACATTAAAACCATTTAACACCAAATTAAAAAGAAAATCCATAAATAATTCTTTATAACCATTTTGGGAAACTATTGAAATGATAAAGGAAGCAAGGATTATAAAATCAATCCTTTTAAATGATGTACCTACTTCGAAATGCATTGTATTATAAAAATATTTTTTGATATACATAAATAATGAGGAGGGATACAGTATGAATAGAGGAACCCCAAGCTTAAAAAACCTATCAAGAATATTGGATTCATCAACTTCATGAAGAATGGTAATGGAAGGAATCACTTACCATAATGATTTATAAAGAACACTCAATGATTGAAGAAAATCCAAAAAATAATTTTTAATCCCATGATGAATATATAAATATTCAAATTATATAATTCCATAAACTGTAGATATATCGTAAAAAATGATATAAGATTATATTTAAGAAGAAAAGAGTAGATCATGAAGAAAAATGAATAATCGAAAAGAATATACACATGTCATAAATTCTGTAGATATGATGATCTTAGCTCCAATTAATTCCCAACCCTGAATGCATTATAAATGAAAAATCTCCAAGGGTATTCACCTAATATGAGAGAAAAATTAGAAATAATTGTAATGATGTGAAACAAATTTATTTTATGTGTTAAAAATAAAATTAGGATTAATTAATTATCATCATACAATTTGGTTACACAGTTTCGAAATAACTATTATCCAACCATGTAGACCATTATAGACTACTAGAGAAACCTCATGGTTTTTTCACAAAGTTCAAAAAATCAAATTAAGATCATGTTAGATTCCTCTGCCCCAAATTTCACTGTTTTATGGGAAGTCCATTCTTAATTATGTTCTATTCATTCACCCTCAATTAGGAGTCCAAACATGTTACCAAATTTCCTGGGAAGACCCACATGGGTATCCAAAATTGTAAAATAACCATATAAATAAAGGATAACTCTAAAAAGTTCCAAAAAGGTACCCATAATCACATATTATGATCAAAAAAATTATAATTTTTAAAAAAAAAAATATGTATCTACCAGAATGTTTTTTGCGAAGTTGTATCAAGGCTGCTCTACAGGACACTCATTAAATAAAAAACATGGGCTAACCAGTTATGAACCTCTATAGGTTGTGAAAATCAACTAATGTACCATATTGGGATTGGGATATTTTCCCATATACCCAAGGATTTCATTATATAAAAAAAATTACCCAATGATTTGGGGGATATAATGGACACACACATGACATAATGATAAGATGTTCATTTATATTCTACAAAAATATGAGTTCATTTATCATTCCTTTATATCATAATTGAACATTGGATAATAATTGGGTTCCATATACATTACTCTACATGTAATCATAATTCATCTTGAAAATGATAGTTTATTATAATGTTAGATAATGTACCCATTGAAACATTATGATCATTAAAATATATTAACTTGGATGAAAAACCATTCGGTAAAAGTATCAGAAATACAAATTGACAATAACTCTAAAATTCATTCTTCTTTGGCCTATTTTCTATATAAAAACAACAAATCCATCAAAAAGTGGGAATAATATTTCATTTCAATAACCTTGGAGACTTGTAAAAGAAGTATCTCAGTGAATAACAGTTATGACTATAGGAAATGGTGATTTTGTAGTAAACATTAAAGAACAGTTTTTTCCCACTTTTATAAAGATATTATATATTGTCCATTATGGGAATAATTAAAAATATTTCATTATCAAACCATTGAAATAATATAATGGTTATTGAAAATAATATAAATAATTTTATTTCATTGAATAACATTCTAGAAATCAGATGAGGGACATGGACATGGAGGAGAACAGTTCTCAATGTAAAAAAGTTATAAGGTCGGGTCCTTTTACAGGAATTATAATAGATTATTTTCAAACGCAAAGGGAATGTAAATAGAAAATTAAATTTTAACCCCCCCAAAAACCAAAATACATTTCCCAAATTTTAAATTTAAACATAATCAATCCAAAATAAAAGTGGGATTTAAAGGAAAACCCTTTCCTCAGTATTCTATTTAGTTGAACAAACTATAATATAATTTATAATATTTTTAAATTTTTTATTAATACATACTACCCCCATATATAAATATATCTTACTGTATAAAATTTATTTAAAAATTATTAATTCCCATTTATTAAAAATTATACATTAAAGTCATTATTGGTAAATTAATATTTTCATTTTGTATACATGTTTTGATTCCATTGTTTTGGTTCCTAAACCTTCATCATTGTTGAAAAAATATGATAAATATAATAAATATATCATTTATTTATTATATATATATTTTTATATTCATCCATGTAAATCATTGGCCAAAATAGGATATATCATTCATTGAGGTGCTATTATATATGTTCAAAAGAGTTATGTTTCCATTTTTCAAGAGATGGGATGGATTGAAATTGGAAAATATTTTATCCTGAAAAAAACTATTTCATAAATATCAAAAATAAATTCATTAAATCTATCCTTATAACCTTCCAAGAGAGGCGGTGATGAAAAATGAAATACATTTTACCATGTCTTTGGTAGCCCGTACATATGCATTAGTTTATTTTAATTTCCCCTTAGATGATAGAATGGTAGTTACTAATTGTTGAATAAACATAATAACATAAAATTACACTATTATAATTAATCTATTTTTATAATTTGGTTATAGAATATTTAGAGGAGGCATAATAAAAATAAACAAAAAAATAACATAGTTATTTCAATTACCACATCATTGGTATCCTCCTTGGGATATATTCTTAATCACACATAGGATTTTCATTTGGTGATACTAGATCCTCTTTATTAAAGGTAGGATAGTTTTTATTTTATTTAGAATGATTTTGGTTTAGCTATTTGTAACATCCTGTCCAGGGTACCACACACCGGTGCCCTGATCTGGTCAGTCACATGACCACAAGAGCGTCTCCCCGTACGCTAGAGGCTGTCGACTAATAGTGAGGTTCAGATAAGTCAATAATGGGGAGATAATACACAATACACCAGTGGAAATAATGAACAATTCAGGAATGATATATAAACATAAACAATCCAAAAATCATTATATAATCAATACAAGAAAATATAATATCCAACAAAAGCAGAAAACATGAAATTCTTATGTACGAGTCACGAATCTAACATGAAAACAGAGAATAAATGAAATGAAGAATCCCTAGAGGATCCAAAATCACATCTAGTTCAATAATCCTTTCTCTATCCTAACTCATCCATTTATCATAGGGCCACTTCCCTAAATAGGTCCTAGAATAATAAAGTCTATTTGAGTACCAATCCAGTATCTCGAGTAGGGTGTGATTAAAAATAAGAAAACCACCACCAATATCATTGAAAAAAATCTAATAAAAAACAATTGTATGTATTTTTATGAATAAATAATTACAATAAATATGTAAATTTCTACCACATTATCAATTAATCTTTATTTGACCAAGTGAAACCCCGGGTTCCTAAGGACACTCATACTACAATACCTACATTGGCTCTTGCCATAGTCTAAACTATTTTAAATTTTCAATTACTATTTCATTATAACATGTGGAATTATATTATACATGTAATTTTAATTCATTACTATGTCTAATTGGAACCATATTTCGGTGATAATTTTTGGTGTGGAGAATGCCATGTCTAGCTCCCTCTTTATCAACCAAGCTTTTATATCATGGGAATAGAACATCATGTCTTTATCCCTAATTTAAATCTTACATATTTGTCAAGGGTGTATAACATCATATCTAACACTCTAATTCCCAATCATACCTATATATCCGGGGAATATAGTGTCATGTCTTTCATCCCAATTCTCAGTCATACATATGAGTCAGAGGTAGAGAACTACATGTATAGAACCACAATTCTCAGTTATACAAATGTTTGATGGGTATAGAACAACATGTATAAAACCCCGTTTGTCAATAATTTCTATTTGTCATAACATGTTGCATTATCAGATGCATATAAATATAACATGTTTTTACATTGTAACGTCAACCTGGATAAATCTACATTTATCTTCTAATCATAATTAACTACCAAAAACATCCATTAATTAATTCATAAATTAATACATCAAAGTCAGTTAGATAATTAGAAAATTAAGTACCCATATATATCCCATTAGTTAATTCACCATGTAAGTATTCTCATATCTTTAATTATTTAGTTCGATAATTAATTATTCACACAATGTCAATTGACTGATTTCACAATTAATTAATCCTCTCACAATCTTGACGTCCAATAATTAATTAACCCATTATTATTCTCAATTCACTATTCAAAAATTCAAAAATTCAAAAATTAAATCATTAATTAATTATCCTCAATTCTCAAATTCAATACCCTGATAATTAATGAATGAATGAATAATCCCAAATCCAGAATTTAAATTTTCAATGAAATCCCCAATTCATAAATCCATTAATTTCCCACATTAATTAACCAAATTTTTGAATTATAATTTCTAAATTAACCCTCTAAATTATATAATCACATAAAAATAATTGATAATGAATCTATAGAATTTGAATAATATAACACCCACCTCTAAACATTGATGAATAATTAGCCAATGTAAATACCAAAAAAATGAGCGGCACAATGACATATATCTAGTTTCAAATATTGAAAATTAGTACAGGAGAATATCTTCCATACATGATTATAATTTAGAATAACAAAGGTCGGGAAGACATTAATTTCATTCATAGAGGTCAAAAATCATTAAATACCACCTATGGTCGAATGTGGGATGATTTAGGATTAATTAGGATGTCCAAAAAATTAAAAATTAATGTCCAGGGGACTTCAATTACCACGCATGATTGGTTGGGCCACTGCTCATGGTTTTCACTAACCATGCACCAAATGAGTATCTATTATATTAGGGGTTAATGATTATTCCAAATAAGGAGAATTTTTTTGAAAACTATGTTCCAACTGTGCAATTCCACCATGTCTGGAGTATCAAAGTTTGCTGGAATAGGGATCATAATTTTCTCTAACCATATGACAACCATGAGAAACCACTTTTCCTTCCATTTTTCTAAAAATACCACTGAAAAAACTCCATGTTTTATCCCCAAAAGGTACTCAAATAAGAATATAAAATAACTAAAAAATAGGCCTGAGTCAACTATAGAAAAGGTTGTCATGTTACAATACACACACCATATAACAGTTGTTACATAAGGTGTGCTCTCAAGATTCCCTAGCATTCTAATCCAAATATATTGGGCCACTAAGCCCACATATCTACTTACATTTCCCATGTGTCCTTCGATAAACACTGATGTTACTACAATACAGAAACTACCAGTATAGACTTTCACCACAACACATTCTCACTATGATCCGACAAATGTAACATGTGATCCTCAAATGACACATCTCTATCAAGTTCAACATCATCCACATCGATCAAATGAAAAGGGTTGAGATAATAATTACATATTTGGGAAATAATTATAATGTGATGAATATAATTATACATCCGTAAAAGTTCCAATTGGTATTCCACCAACCCAATTCTATCCACAAACTCAAAAGTTCCAAATAACCTGGGCACCAACATCCAATTTCTCCACATCCTATGGTTACCTAACATAGGGGACACTTGATGGAATATATGATCACCCACTATAAATTTTAGGGGTCATCAAAATCTTTATTCATCTAAATTCTATCTACTCTAAGCCATAGAAATATAACATTGTATTAGGTGAAAATGCTTCAACACCTCCAGCATAAGAATCAGTCCCAACAACACTCACTCACCTTACGCTATCCAACATAGTGATATCCTTCATGACCTAATATAAAGAGCCTCATATGGTTCCATCCATATAGTTTAATGATAATTGTTGTTATAGGAAAACCCCACAACAACAAAATTATTCTCCCAAGACCACTGATGTCAATAAGACACACCCACAACATATCCTCAACCACCTTTATAGTATGGTTTGACTACCCATCTGTTTATGGGAGTAAGGTCATACTCAATAAAACCTGTTTATAGAGGTCCTTCTATAATCCCTATTAGAAGTGAAAAGTAAAGTGTGAGTAATGATATGAAACTATAGTCAATGGAACCCAGTGAAGATGCAATTTATCTTGAACATAAAAACATCCTACCATCTCAACTGATAATGTCTCCTATATAGGGATGAAATGAGATTCTTTCCTCTATAGATCTTTAATAACCCATATTTGTTCATCACTCATTGTAATGTTTTGGAACACCCACCAAAAAATAAACTATGACTTCATCCCCCATCCATTCCAGATTGGAAAATGGAAATAGGAAACCTCCATATTGTTGATTCTCCACCTTCACATGCTGACTGGTGTAGCATAGTTTAACAAACCCTACTATCTCCTTTTTCATGCTCAGATAACAAAACTGTCATTGCAGGACATGATATATTTTGGTTATACTTTTATGTACCGTGCACTTCAGGTCAGGAAATTTCCAAATTGAATCCTCCTAGATATTAAAATTCACAGAATCCGGATTCCTAACATGGATTATCTCATCTTCATCTAGGATCTAATATGATGGAGACTCCACGTCTTGAAGTATTTCCCTCTAGGTAAACCATTCCAAATCCATATAATCATTGCCTCTAATTCAACACAAAATTGTATAATCCACTGAAAATGATTTGAGATTCATCCACTCCTGACTCTCACAAGTCACTACATGAATTTCAGCATATAATGTCATCATCTTTAGTCAGCATATAATCCTTAATATCATGATTCTTTTTTTTCTACACAAAGCCTTATCCGCATTTTTTTCAATTGTATTCATATATTCTATATTAGAATAAAAATACCTCATATAAACTACTCATCACCACTTCTGAAGATTTAAATATCGATGAGAGAATATATACTTAAAGATCATGTTCTCTTGAAACACAATAATCTATTTACCCAAAAGATAATCATTCCAATGCTTCAAATCATAAAATATAACTACCAACTCAAGGTTGTGTGTAGGTTAGTTTCATTCATGTGGCCTCGTCTTTCGAGACCCGTACACCACAACTATATCCCATTACATCAAATTTTCTCTTTGTAGAATCCCTAAAGCAACACAATAAACCATGCATTCCTAAACTAGCTTGAGTAGGATCAAGATTGATTCCAATTTCAAATGTTTCATAAACTTCTAGAAGTCCGTCTAACATTCTTCCAACCATTTAAAATTTATTCCATTTTTGGTTAAGACCAAAAGTGTTGATTCTAAAATGGAAAATTATTGGATAAATCTCCAATAATATTTAGATAATCCCAGAAACCTATGGATATCTAATATGTTATTTGGATGCTCCAATGAATCAAGATTCTATACTTTCTATCAGTCCATAGAAACACCTTCCTTAGAGATGATGTTACCTATGATGTTTTTATAATCACTCCAAAACTATATCTTAGTTATCTAGGTGTATATTCAATTCTCTTTCAATGTGCCCAGGATATTGTCATGATGTTGGGTATGATAATTATTAGACGTAGAGTACAATATGATTTCATCCAATGAAACTACTACACACTGATTCTAGTACGTATGGAATATTATTTCATTAGGGTCATAAACACTACTAGTGGGTTCATCATCCCAAAAGGAATTACCAAAAACTAATATATGTTATACCTACATTTGAATGAAGTCCTCAGTATATCATAAGTCCAAAAAACTCAGTCGATGATACCCCAATATCAATGAAATCATCGAGAACACACAAGCTCCTCTCATCCTTTCAAACAGATAGTTGATCTGTGGTAATGGATGAGGATTATTCACATTCATATAGTTCAAATTCTAGTAATAAATGCAAAAACATAGATCCACATCTTACTTATTAGAGAAAAACACTCTTGAACCCTAAGGCGACATGCTCAGATATATAAATCTGTTATCCTGCAAATCCTCCAACTAAATCTTGTGTTTTTGAAGCTCTTTTGATTCCATTTTCTATGGTATAATTGAAATAATATTACATTTGGACATGATATCATTAGTGAATTCGTCATATCTTTTATGTGGTATCCCTGAGAAGTATTTAGAAAAAACATCCTGAAACTCTTTAACCACTAGTGAAAATATATAATGCTTTAATCCTCTATCTCATGTAATAAAATAACATCCTAGGTTGTGAGCTCTCCTGGTTGCTGTGTAATTGGACCTACTTGGCCTAACTGTATATCCAACTCTCCATGGTGAATATATTTTTCACCCTTTAGAGATGTAAAATCCACTATCCTCTAGTAAAAAGCAATGCGGTCTTGGTATGTGAGGAGCCATTCTATACCCATTATTAGGTAGAAACCTGTCATATAAAAAATATAGAGATCCTAGATAAAACTATACTCCTTGATATCTAGAGAACACCCCTTTCCCAAATATAAGTCTCTAGACCCTACTCCCACCTATGTATCTATTGACGTTACCACATTCACAAACTCCACTTATATGCTTAATCCATTAACATGTTTTTAATACATAAAGGAATTAGAGGCACAAGTATCAAATAAGACTCTAGATGATGTAAAATCTACAATAATAGTACATATTATTGACAATGGTCCAGCCTCACTAGAAACATGTTTAGACCAAACCTCATGAAACTATTATAACCATGTTTATTTCGAATCCTCCTAAATTACCTAAGTTGAACCACTATTCTAATATGGGAACTCATTCCATCAATAAGTATTTCACTTCCTCTTCCATCATAGATATTAGAATTATAACTTCTAGGACGATATGGTGAAGAATAAATTCTTTTCACACATTGGTTCCTTCTTGAACCTGCATCAGTAACCATCTGTTTCTGGTTCATACCTATGATTGGTAGATTTCCAAGCATACATTAGGCTCGGAACAATACTGATGGTATGAGATAATGATTAAGAAAGTGTCCTCTCTTACTGTATTGGTGGAAAATAACTTGAGTAAGATCCTATGTAAATGATTCCCATGAATGGTCACTCTGATTCCCATTATTTGGGACAATGTCCTCACAATGAAGATTCATTATCTCGAAATATATACCTAATTATCCTCAAGAATAACCCACCTATACACCACTCGAATCCACCTTTAGGCCCCCCTATAAGATGATATCCTGATTTACATCTTATGAAACATTATTCTTCATGAAGATATTCACCTATGACATAATTTCTCACTTATGTTCATCCTGAAATCATTTTTCAAAAGTATCCTCACCTATTTCCAATGCTGGAACAAAGGGATGAAAATATGTAAAGCTCATATCATAGTCCATCATGGTCATAATCCACTGAGTCAACCTCATGAACTCAATTACTCTCTCCTAACTCAGTATCTCTAGGTAGATGTTCTCAAATTTCCTATCCAAGAATTCCTTCCATAGCATCCCCTCATCCTATCTAGTCAGAGCCTGTATTCCCCACTAGTGCTTCAATAATTTTCATAGAATATGAGTATCCAAAATGACTCTCTTCTCTGTTAGAGTCTCTAAATGGTAAATTTTTTTCTTGATAGACTCAACACCGAACACAACACCCTTAGGTCATCCCTTTTCAGTAATATTTAGAGGTTGGTACAACTGAAACAGTCTCGTTATGTTAGATGTGATTTCTAAATCCATCCCTTTCTCTCATTCCATGAATTTCATAAAGATTGTAGAGTTCACACAAAGATTCTCCCCTTCTTCCCCAATCGGAACTATCGACACCTCAAGTTCCACTAATAGTACAACATTACTCAAAATATCTTTTTAGTGTCTTCTCAAAAAGCATATTCAAGGAGGAATATCTCTATAATTACGATCACACATATTTGGAGTCATATAAAAACCTTAACACATTTATGTAATAAGAAAATCATAACAAGAAAAAATAATATTTCTCCCCAAACCTCACCACGTAGTTAAAACTGAGGCGATATTACAACCCTTAACCATCATACAAATTGTTCTTAATTAACAAGGGTAAACACATTATCATTAATCATGTTTTTTATTTACACACCAATTTATTCACATGTTGCATAATTTTACAAAATTTTCTCAATTAATGATTAGGTACCATTTTCATTTATATTTCACAATAAATGAAAAACAATTTATGTTTAATAAATTACCCAAAACTCATTTTCCCATGAATTCCCTAAATTACTCATGTTAAAAAATATTTTTGGGAGACATGAATTATGCATTTAGACACAACTCTCATTCCACTCCAGGACACAATTAAATTATTATAAAATCTCAAAAAAATCACATTAAAAAATATGTGCACCACACATGGGGAAATAATATTAAAATTAAATGCCAAACAAAAACAATAACAATCCCACCCTGAGTATTTGGGAATTACCCCACACATGGATTTTCATATTCTATCGACGAGATCATGTCCAAGGCCCAACTCTTGATATTCTCATGTATAACTTTCCCAAATAGTAAAAAATGAAACAAAAAAATTAAATCCCAAATGATACATCTTTTTAATGTCTCATATTGGTTGGCACACATCGGTGCCTCGAGCCAGTTGATCCCATGACCTCAATCATGCTTCCGCGTATACCAGAGGATACCGAATTACATTGAGGGTATAATAAGTCATTCATGGAGATAATATAACCTATTTTATCAGATTAATACAACATCAAAAATAATTAATAATTGCAAAAGAATATATAACCATAAACAACACCAATATCTCAAGATAATCAGTGAATAAAAATACAATATCCGACTAAACTAGAAATAATTCCATCGTAATGTACATCTCAAGTTTAAAAAATGAACACTTGAAATAAAGACATTGTTGACTCACTAAAGGGCCTTGAACGATGTCTAATTCCATTATCCAAGCTCTATCACAACTCACCCATCTAACACAAAGAATTTTCCCTTAAACTGTCATGAAAATATAAATTATATCTGGTTACTATTTAGGAAGACTGAGTAGTGTGTTAGTAAAACTCAGTATTCCACCACCAACTATATAAATTAATCAATTCAATAAAAAATTTATTCAGTTGGATAAATGAATTATTAAAATGAACGAGTCAATAGTTAGGATATTATCAATAATTTTTTCTTTAATCACATGAACCATCAGGTTCTTGTGGTCACCCAAACCAAAATAAAGTCTTTAGCCTATTCCGATGTGTGAATCATTTGAAATTGTCAATTAAAATTTCATTATAACCCATATTATTACATTATCCATGTCATTTAAATTAATTATTATGGCCACTTGGAACCATAGTCAAATTCTACTTTTTTTGGTGTACAATAACATGTATAGATCCCTATTTATCAACCATGCATGTATATCATGGGAATAGAACGTCATGTCTAGTACCCCAATTCTCAATCATACATATATGTCATGGGTGTAGAACATCATTTATAGTGTTCCAATTCCCAATCACTCACATATATCATTTCCATAGAACATCATGCCTTTCAACACAATTCGCATTCATACATATGTGTCATGGGTATAAAACACCATTTATAGCACCCCAATTCTCAATCTTACAAATGTATCATGGGCATAGAATTTCATGTATAGCACCATGTTTAGAAATCATGAAAATATATCATAACATGCCACATTATCACATGTATCTCACTGTCAAATGTTTTTAGATTGTAAGGTCAACTTGTATTAATCAACATTAATATTCATATTATAATAAACTACCAAAAACGTCCATTAATTAATTCATTCAAATATTAATCAAATTTAAATAATTAATTCCAAAATTAATTAACCGTATATATCACATTAATTAATTCAATGATTAAATATCCATATCTCTATCATTAATTATTTTAATAATTAATTAATCACACTATGTCCACCAACCAATTCAACAACTAATTAATCCTATCACTCTCATAAAATCTAATAATTGATTTAGAAATAAAGAATTCTCATTTCACAATACAACAATTTCATAATTAATTCGTCAAATAAAAAAGGTATCATCCCTAATTCACTAATTCAATATCTTAAAAATTAATTCATCAATTATTTTTTACAATTTCACAATTCCATTAATCATTAAAATTCTCAATTCCCCAATTCATTAATTGTCAACATTAATTAACCAAATTTATGAAATCAAATTTCCAATCAAACCCTAGAAATTATACAATCACATATACCTAATTATGAATAAGACTATGTTATTTTAATAGTAAACCACTTACCTCAAAATTTCTAAGAATAACAGCCCAATAGAAATCCACAATCATTTAGAGATATGATGACATAGATCTGGATCCAAATCCCAGAAATTAGGAATGGAGATGATCTCCCATCCATGCATGAAATCGTGAAGAACAGATGTTAGGAAGTCTTGGAATTTGTTAGGAGAGCTAAAAAGTCATAAAATTATACCAAGGGTTAAATTTTGGTTCGGGGGGGGGGGGGGGGGGGGGTTATTTACGGGGTTTGTTATTTTTTAAACACAAATCAGGGGATTTTAATTCCTACATATGATTAGTTAGCTGGGGAACAAAGTTTTCCCTAATAATACGCCAACCATGCACCTACTATTTTAGGGGTGAACAATTACTCTTAATAGGATCAATGTTTTGAAATCTATATGAAAAATATTAAATTCCCCACTATCCTGGTTTTCATGGTTTTCTAGGATGGGGATCACAGTTTTCCATAACTATACATCAGCCATACATAGCACCTTTTCCTTCTATTTTTCCCAAAATTGTACCAAAAAACACCCCATGATATAACCCAACATAAATTATTTAAATAAGTAAAAAAAGTGTACCTAAAAAATCATACGTCAACTCCAGAAAATATTTGGATCTTACTCTATGGTTCTCACAATGTTTGAAAAAGTGATAAGAAGAGGTTCTCTTTTATATATGTGAGGACTGGAACCCATGAAAATATTTTGAAATTTCAAATATAATAAATATAATTCTCAATGGAATGTGGAACTAAAATGAAAAGTTTTAAAATATAGGATAATGGTGGGTATAAATACACTCTTACAATTAAATGTAACCATTTTTTAGTGATATTGGTTTTCATTATATATTATTATAACCATTTACCTCAATTTTCCTCAACCACATTGAATACATTTTTACCTTGGTAACATATTTTTTTGAAAAAATATTAATTTTTAATTATAATATAATTTTTACATTTTTCTTTAGAGTAAAAAAATTATTATATAATATTCTATGTATAAAGATGTTAAATGTTAATTATATAATCCTCACAATAAAACACATAAAACCCATTTTTACAATAAGTTCATATATTAGTATAAAAATGATTTTATTATAATTATTTTCCTAGGGAAAACTAATATATTAATTTTAATATAGTTGATTAAATATATTATGTTCAAATTTGTTTATAATCATTAATCAATAGGGAATAATATAATTTATTAGTGTAGAAATAAATTCTTAACATTAAATTTGTTTAAAGGAAAATGAACCTTTTTTGCCTCAAGTGATTTAATTGTTATTAAAACTAATTAGTAATCAATGTATATATAACTGTTAGATTTTATAAATATATAAAAATTATTTTCTATAATTTAAATAACAAAAAATAATTTACCTTTTAATTGAATTTCTCTATAAAAGAATGTTTTTTTATAATATATTTTTTAGCAATGAATTATTTTACAAGTATTTATTAATGTTACACACCCATTCCAAGGATTTAATTTACTGATTTTACAATTTAATTAATAACATGTGCTGATATCATTATTAAAATATTATTAAATTTCAAACAAATGAAAAATATTAAAATATACTATCCTACATGAATTTTACCTCATTTATTTTATATAATCAATTGATTTATAATTTTCATAATGTATTTCATTATTCAATGATGGTTGGTGTTGTGTATATACAATGATATAAAAAATTATTTATGATTAATTTATATTAAAAAATAATAGGATGTGACAATATATTATTATAGTATGGACTACTCTAATTTGTTTAGGGTTATACAAGATGGACCACATGTCATCTTGTTAATGATCATGAAATTAGTACTATACACCATAATGATTATTGTTTTTTTTGAATGGATGATTAGTCCATTAATATAAGTCAATGCAACTAGAACACAATGTCATATAGTTTAGAGTGATGTGATAATGAACATTTTGAATCCAATGGAAATTTATGTGAAGTATAATATGGCAATCACTTCATTGGGGGGGGGGGTAATATTCTCTTCTTTGGGGGGGTAATATTCTTTATCCTCTTAAATAATTCTAAATTACAATTTAAGGATTAATATTATATTTAAAACATTATTATTGTTCTAAAATTTTAAATAATTATCTATGTTTCACCCAATCAATAGAAAACGAACATGTATCCAATCCATATGTGAGGACTACCGCCACTATAAAGGTGAAATATTTCATTTTTTCACTCTAGTATTTTCTTATATACACAAATCCCTTAAAACATGATTAAAAAAATATCTAAACACAACAATTATTACATTTTAATAATTATCTTCTTCAAAAAATGACATTCATAACCATACTCTTCCACATATTATACCTTGTTATTGTTTGGGTATGTTTAACCTCATATACGAATAATGAAACCAATTTATATCATTTATAACTATGAAGACCCAAATTATAGTGATATTATTCAATAATTAGTAAGTAATTGTTTTTTATTGAATAGTAATGTTAATATTTAACCTATGACTAAGATACCACCTCTCTTTTATTAGACTCTTCAAAATAAGATCATCACTAACATCATCCTCAAAAATCATAACTAAAATATTTTTGAATGAAAATTATATATTTATAGAATAATATAAATATTCAAATATAATAACATAAAAGAAATCTATGTAATTAAATTTAAATCTTTATGTAATAATGAACACCTCCATAACAAATCTAGTATTAAACAAAATTATCAAAAATATTAATGTATGATATTAAAAATAAATTACAAAAAACTATTTAAAAAAATATATAAATATGAAGATTATATATATTAAATAATATGCTTCTAAAATAGGTTATTAATATAGTTATTGTTGTTATAGAATATATCGGATCATTTTTCAACAAAGCACGAATAAAATGTTGGGTTTTTTGTTTCTCAATTTCTCATCGTTGATATATGATGTCCCTTCCACACTTGTTTAGTATTTTATATCTATATATTGGAGAATTATTTATTTTATCAAAATATTTCAAATAAATATATGGTATTTTCAAATCTATCTAACGTTTTAGCATTCATGGGGTTTCATATTGAATGATAATGAGGATGTTAGTGTTTTTAATTCAATTTTCATATATTGAGTTATGATTGTTCTTTTTGAACATTATTCATATAACTTAGGTATTTTATGATCTATGGAAATATTATCTTTAAATTCCCCTCTATTTTTCAAGGATTCAAATTTCAATCAAATAAAACACTTTTCAATTCATACAAACATCATGAATTATTAGGGTTTTCAAGGATTTTATCCTCATATTTTTGTTTGAGATATATACCATATTCACCACTACTTTCTTATTTTTTGGTTTACATAATACCCTAAGGATTTATGTTATCATGCTTTTGATTAAATTCATTGGATTTAGAAATAAATTTCTTATTATCTCTCAAAATGGGTTTTTTATTTAGGTCATACCAAATCTGTAATGTATGTTTACCGGCCAAAAATTAATTATTTGAGTTATGATGTTTCATCTTAAACTTGTTTCTTTAATGCTTTCCTTTACGAAAAAATTATTTTATTATATTTTTTTTCTATTCCTCTATAGGGAAAAATTTATTTTTAAGAAAAATATCATTTCAGGATGAATTTATTTCTCATAAAATGATAATGTTGTTAACAATTATTAACATCTATTCTAAATTAGATATTTTTCTTCAGTAAATATTTTTTATATTCCATGTAATGTTATTTAGTACATTTGGAAACTAAATTATGTAATAAGTCTTATGATATTCACATTTCCTTTTATCTATTTTGAAAATGAAATTTTATTATTCATTTATATGTTGTGGGTCTAGAAAATATATTTACAAAATAATATAATAATATTTCCATATTTTATATATAAATTTTTATCTACCACTCCACATTTCATTTATTTAACAGTTATTTATTTTCTATGACTCCATTATTTTTATATATTTTATAAAATATTTTTTTTAATAGAATTAAAATAATTTTGTTCAAAAAGGAATTTTTGTATAAACCATAACATCAAAATTTAAAATAATGTTAAAAATTATTTCTAAAAACTATTTCATAGTGGTGCATCCATTTTCATATTCATCTCTAAATTATTTATCTCCTTATAAATTTATCTTCTAGGAATCACACTCTAAATGACTTATGAAATTATCATTTTTGTTATTTTAAATATTTTTTATTATCCTATATAACTCATAACCATTTTATGTGATACCATTTTTAAAATTTTACAAAAACCGTTTTAATTCAATGGATTATATATGATATGATGAATTATTAATGTAATGTGGTACACATATGTATCTATAAATGAAAAGTGGTGTCCAATATCATCATCCAATGAATTGGTTAAATGATTAAATTTCATTTTAGATGAATACATGATCATAATTAAGTTTCCAATAAATCTTGTGTGCATGTTTGTGACACAAAAAGTTATTGTTATATGTTCTTATGTTTTTATCACAATTCCTTGTAATACAATTTCAAGGATAGGATATATGTAAATTTAAAATGATTAAGATTATACCCAATGAAAAATTTAAATAATATAACACTCTTATTCCATGTTACATGTTTTCTATTTGATATTACAATTCCTTTTATCATGAATTATAGAAACCTCTTATTGTTCTTTTTTTATTTAGATAATATAATTCTCCCATGATCAGGTTTTCTCATATGCTAGTGATCCAACCCTTGATGACATGTAGATGAGATTTTACCTTACTGAGAATTTGATCCAACTAATTTCTAATGTTCCCATTCCCAAGGTTATGAATATTCATATAACATTTAATAAACCACATGTGGTTTTGATTTTGGATCAATTATATACATATATACCTAAGTATATTAAAAATTCGATGCTTATGTAGATGATCTCCAAATACAATAATACTTTAATTCTTGGGGTTGTGAGATTATTTTTACATATAATTTTAATTTTTTAAAAATTATGAAATACATATATGTGGTTATGATTATTATTGTACATCAATATTTATATCAAATATAGTATTTAATGAAATCCTTTTTTACCCCATACATTGAATTTCATGTATGGGTCACCTTAGTTGGTATGAAGGAAATGTGAAGCTACTTTCTAAAGTTATTTTAGTTATTTTGGGGATTGTGAATATTTAACAATATTAAAAATTATAGGGTTGAGATTAATTATAGGGTATCATATTTGAATTTGCATTATTTTTTGAGTATGTGGTTCTCTGAGTAGTGAAATCATTATCTGGATACTTGAACATGGTTGTGAATGTGGAAAAGATGCACCAAGTGGTAATAACCACAAAAGGATAGTTGATTATATACTATATAGTTACACTATGGATTATTATTAGGCCTAAGTCCACACACCATTCCAGACCCTACTATGGAAAAATGAGGTTAATCTCAATAGTTAATTGGATGATTAAATTATTTTATTTTTTAGCTGATAATATAATTGTTTAAAATGAATTTCTCATAAGAGAAGACATATTACAATTGAGTTTCCATATTAACATGATATTTCACTCTGATTTTCTATATATTACCATAAAAAATTTAGTTTCGATGATATTTTTTGAATAGGATCATTAAAATTATGTTATGAAAGTCATTTTACTAAAAACTATTATAAACATGTGACGAATAATATTTCATAAAAATTGTTGAAATGAAGAAACAATATCAACAATATTTATTTTATGGGACATGATGAATATTATAAAACCATAAATTATGAAGATTTTATAAAAAAAAATATATCTTGGGTATATTTGGAATCCCTTAGCTTATTTAATTAGTGACTCAAAATTTCAAGGACATAATGTGTTAAGGGGAATATGTAATGCCTCATGTTTTTAGGATACATTTAACATTAATTAAATGCTATATTTAATAACTATATTCACCCAAAACACTAAACTGAAGTGGTCCATTATATTTTAGATAAATATTTTAAGAATTTATTATAAACATTATACATCTAGTAGATAAAAATATATTAATAAACTAAAATATCAAACATTTATATGATAAATAATTAATATGATCCAAAATTAAAAAAGATTATTCTTTTTAGAATATTTATTTTTAAAATTATGTAATAATTAATATCCATATAAATTAAATTTATATATTTAAATATATTATTAAATGATAACTAATATTTTAAAATTATATATATTAAAAATTAATGTGAATTAAAATTTTGAACACTTAATATTTTTAAATTTTGTTTTTTAATAAAAAAATTTCTTTATTTTCATTTGACTGAAAATATATAAATTTTAAAATATTTATTTTAAAAATTTAACATATTTTTAGAATCCAAAATTTTATTGTTATCTTAGTGTTAAATTTTTTATTATTAGCAAGAGGTTGATATTAGGGTGAATATAAAAAAAATATTTATTTTAAAAATATAATAATTTTTAGGACACTATCAGAATAAAAATTTCTTGCAATCCTATGTTAACTTTTGTATATAAATAAATATATTTATTATGTAAAATAAACCATTTTAAATAACAATGTTGAATTAATAAAACCTATATTTATCATTTGGAATCTAAATAAAGATTTTTACTCCAATGAAAATTATTTTTGATCTGATTATTTTAATTCTGTATCCACTAGCAGGAATAAAGTGCATTAGGGTTTCTGTATATGGATATTGAATATTTTTAGATTAATATTTATTATTTAAATAAACACTCACCAAAAGATAGTAATTTTTTATTGTATTTAGAATCATGTAAAAAAATATTTTTAATTCCTGATTGATCTTCATTATCTTCCATGAGGATCTTCCCATTGGATAATGTTCTCCAACATACAATAATGAAAATATTTACTCAAAATAGTGGAAAATGAAGCATAGTAAATGGTTACATCATATGATATGTAAGGATTGTCAATTGATATACGTAAGCACAACATGAGTATTAGGGTGTATGAACATGACCTTGAGACTGGAAATCCAACATATCTTTATGAATGATCATAATCCTTTATCATTCCAAATTTATTGGATGTTCGTATGAAATTAATAATAAGGAATTAAAATAATATGATCAACGAGATAATAACAATGGGGTAAAAAATATAATTGTGGCATACATGTGAACATAGTAAATTATTTCCATAGTTGTCAACGTTCATTTACAAAACATATTAGAGAACTCCATGAGTGGTGACACCCCCTGGGTGGGACACACTACCACCCTCAATTGTATCACTTTCCTCAAAATGGTTTTGGTTCACACCCCAAACCATCAAAGTTGTCCCAAATCACTCCCATGACCATAATAGTAGAAAAATTTCTTTGTTTAATACGGTTACCTTCGAGTTACTTTCATTTCTACCTCATGACATAAAATTATTTACATAATTCATTAGAGGGAGATATAGGTCTCAATAATTTTTGTTATAACATAACCATCATCTTTGGTTGTAACGTGGCCACCGTCCATGGTTATAAAAATAAAATAATCACATAATGAAAAGAATAAGTATGTGTGCTAAAAAATCCTAAAACATTCATCATATCAAAATAGATTAAATTAAATGGGTTTCATAAACATTTCATTCTATCATAACATGTGGAAAAGATATTGGTTCGATAATCATTTAATCATTTCAAAAAATCATAATACATGGAAAAAGAAGAAATTTTCATATGATTTTTTTCACAGTATAGTTGTGGAAGAGAAAAAGGTTTCATAAACCCCATTTCAATAGAAAAATAAACCATTTAAAGAATGAATAAGAATGATATCCTTTTCTCGTAACTCCCATAATGCACAAGTAACTTCAAGGATGTCATCTCATATGGGAAACGATTTTGAAAGATCACTTGGGAAATTACAAGAGGAATATAAATTTTAATTTTAAATAAATTTTTAAATTTAAAAATTATTGAAATATATGGAAAACACATTTCATGAAAATAACCATCAAAATTTATCAATGATTTTTTAAAAAAATTGAAACATTTCTCAATGAAGATATATTTTCATCCTTGAAACCCCATTTTTAATAAAACAAAATAAAATTTGAAATTATTTTATACGAAAATAATATTAAAATATTATAAATGAGGATTCAATTCATATAATTGTAATGAAAGCAAAAACTTAGCTCATTTTTTACACATTAAAATAATGATTCCTTTTACATTTTCAATAAAATCAAAATAGGAATTTTTATTTGAAAATTTTGATTATTTCATTGATTTTATTTTTAAAAGTAAATATGGGTAAAAATTATTAATAAATATTTTTATAATTTTAAAAACGTTTTTTATATTTTGTTTAAAAATACCTGGTTTTAGATGAAAAATGGGTTTTTACAAAAAAGATAATTTCTCTTAAAATCGTATTTTTAAATATTGAATATATAAATAGAGTAAAATTAAAGGAAAAAATTTATTCTAATTAAAGAACCATATGAAAATAAGTGTAAACTATTTTTAAAAAACATTTTTTAAGTCATTTTATCCCTTATCCTTTTAGACTAACAGTAAAGAAACCCATTTTTAACTCAAATGATGTAAGTAATTTTTAATGTTTTTAATTTTCATTTTGGTGAATAATTATGTTTAACTTATTAAATTATATAGAATTATTATGATTAAAAATATTGAATCCATTTTTCAAAATTGAATTTCATAACTAAAAATTTTAAATTTAAGATTAATCCTGCAGATGCCATGAGAAAGTGGGTATTAAAGGAGAAATTTTTAAAAAAGCTAACTATGTTTTTATATCCAAATTCATTATCAAAATGTTAAAAATGAAATATTTTGTATTAAAATATATATATGATATTATTTTAATGTAAAACAAATTTAAAATATTGTTTAACCATGTAAATGATTTAAACGAAAAGGCAATTTTCAATTAGAATTCTATATTTTCAATATTCATCAAAAAATGAAACATCTCAAAAAAATCATAAACATTTACACTATGGTCATATTGAAATTATAATTTAAAAAATTTAATATTATTTGTAAAGATAATTTACAAAAAATTTTAAAAATATTATTATTAGTGGAAAAAAAGTGAAAAAATTGGTTTTTGGAAAAACATATTTTTATGTATAAAATTATATAGATATATATATGTTTTCAAGAGAATAAATAATGATAATATTATAAATTTGATTTTATATATACTATATATATTTTAATAATTCAAAAAAATGGATTTTCCTATTTTATTGGTGTGAAATACAATTTTGTACCAACAAATTGTCTTTTAAAATAATATTTCCTTCATTTTCCAATATTTATTTTCATTTCTAATTTATTATACACCCAAGATTTCGTTTTATGTACTTATGTAACCATATATTTTCATAATTTAGTTAATATTATTAATTCACCTCATTCCAATTTCTATGGGATAGATATCTTATTAAAAAATAATATTTTAATTGTATGTCATGTTTTGTTTAAACTCATTATTACATGTAGTGAAAGATAAAATTAGTGTTTCATGGGCCACAATATACTATATAGTATAAATTAATTTGAAAAAAATCAAAAAGTATTTGGGGGATAAATTGTACCCCAAATAAAATGATATTTCTTTAAAAAATAGGATCAGTCATCAAAGGTTTATAATTAGAAAATTCTAACAACGATACCAAAATCATAAAAATGGTTAATAAAACAAATTCGTAAACAATATAAAGGGATGTGTGAAAGTAATTTGGAATAACACATTCCAGGTAAAGAAATAGGAAAAAATGGGTGTGAAGTTAATATTTTGAAATATAAGAATATAATAGAAAATTTTAATGAGAGTTAGAGATCATTGATCATATGAAAGTAGGTTATTACTAGAAGGTTATCAAAAACAAAACAATAGAACAATTAGGTGTTAAAAAGGTCATTGATATCCTAAAAAATGATGATAATAATAAAATATTTTATTTGAATATCCTATTCATGATGTTACTGAATTTATTTTACATCTAGAATGAGGACATATGAAAATGTACTTGATATTTTTCTATTTCATAGGCTATATATTATCCCATGGTCATTCTGTGATAAATTTACACTTAATACCTTAATCAATGAAATGAATGTGAATTATTTATTCCAAAAGAACTAATGAATATTAAGATCCATAAATATAATGAAAAATTATTTAATCTATCTTTATTTATCATTACTACAACATTGTTAGTAAAAGTTATCAAATATGAACTCATCATCATATGGTGATGTAATATATTGATCACTAAATCCAACTAAAATGTTTTATATAATCCATTACATTAATAATTAACCTTCAAACACTACCAAAATTAAAAATTTAAAAATTATTTAGTAAATTTTCTCAAAATCAAATTAAAAATAATCCATAATTGTTGTAATGATTATAATGATTTTATAATACTGAATATATTAATACATTAGTCATACATTTACATGAAATATGGTAATCTAAATAATTACTAAAAACCCATAATGAAATCATAATTCTTCCTAATTCCTTATATAGAACCAAATATTAATACATATATTCCATAAATCCAATAATGCTATAAACTTCATAAATGATAACATAAACCACTTCATCTAAAAAATATTAATTTGTTCCAAGGTCATTAATATTATCCAATTTAAATTATTCAAACTAACAATCTCTTTCAAAAAAAACAATTGTTTGACCATCAAAGACATATTAGGGGACATGTTACCTTATTAAATTTTATATGTCAATAATAACCTTTACATTAAAGAATTTTTCAAGTTCACCCACATTTTTCACAAAAATTGGTCAAATTTATCATGAAAAACTTATACTTAAGTATCCTTATATATTCATGATTCGTATTACCTTATTCTTGAATTCCTACCCTTAAACACTTCAATCATTATACTTCCTTTTTTAACAATTTCTTAGGATTTATCTTCTTATTCCTTAATACCTATTTTTTTATTATGTTTTTCATATTTTCTTCAACATAAAGAGAGAAACCATTAAATTTAAAATCAATATAATTCTTTTAATCAATTTTCCCAAAAAAATGATTTTAACAATTCCCATATATTCCAGAATTGATACATTCCACCATCAATGGTATCTTAGTGAGACCATTATTGTAATAAATTGTATTAAGTGATATTTTTGAATTTTTTATAAAATTAAATTCTTTGTCTACTTCAGTTCCACAATCAAAACATCTTCTCAACCCTCTTAGTCATTCCCTTGAATGATTGTTTATATATTATTGACATATAGGAAACTGAATATTAATTCCTCTATGGTTTACATTAACTAAACACTAAGAAAACTCCATCCTTATAGTTTTAGTTCATTTATAGAGAAGTTTGATGTGAAAATAGTTACTTATATATCATGATAACTTATTTGTAATAATCCCAGTATCCTTCACTATAATCATCACCCCATTTGGTTGGTCATCAAACATATTTTTATCAAATTATACATTGAACTAGTTCCTTCAGGTTCTTTTAATTTCCTAAAACCAAAAGGTATATTTTTAGTAATAATATTAATATTGTAAATCAAATGATCAAGAAAAATCACTTTTTTAATGTCTAACTTTGGGATTTATGTTTTAAATCTAGCACACCTTAACATTAATATTTTAAATTCTTGGTAAATTCCTATTTAAATACTTCATGATGGTTTGTAAATAGATTGTGAATTTAAAAATTATATCCGTTGGGACTGTCAAAATAGGTGTGTTGAAAGGCCCATTTTTATGCACAAAGTGACAATGGAGTCCAGATTAATGCATCCCTTTTGGAGTCATTACCCCTAGGATTCACTATTCCAAATCCACATCCAGTTATAGTATCTAGACTGGGATGTAATTTTCTGGAAACCACATTCCATATCCTTTAGAAAAATTTCAATATATTTCCCAAAACATGGAATCATTCCTTGATATATCCTTACATACATCCCTCTATATATACTTATATTCATACATAGGTATCTCAGTAAAATTTCTCCTCCTAGTTTTTAAAGGTTAACTAAATATTTCAACTAATATGAATTATACTGACCCCCAATTTTTATACATGTATATTAATTCATTTTATATGAATATTGATTATACTGCAATATCATAATCCAGAAGACCATAGTAGTTTATTTCATTTGGAGAAATAAAATATATTCTTAATTCATGAATCATATTCAATGTAGTCCATAATGATCTTCCCCTATAATACTCTTCTCAAAAACACCCTACATAATATAATTCTTTTTAACGTAGGGAAAATAAACATAAGAATGGGTGAGAGTAGATGATATAAAAGGGATTTCATGGGAGATAAATAACCATAAAATGAGAATAAGGTTATGAAAACATTATGATAGGATTTGAATACCATACTCTATATATCAATAATAATACTCTTGAGTCATTCCATGGATACTAGAAGTTCAAAACAAATGAATCATATGTAAATAAAATAACATGATCCATGAGTTCATAAAATTGGTGGAAAACATAGAATTACAGTATACACATAACCATTGAAACAATTTTACCAATATTCAAGGCTCAATTCCAATAAAATTATGCTCACTCTAGGGAAGGGTACACTTCCTAGGTTGGACAGACCACCTTCCCGATTAGAATACCTTTCCTAATATTGAATTTGTTTCACTCCCCAAACCATCATAGTTGAGAATGATCATCACAAGACCATAATTTTGGACAAAGTCCCTTTCTAGACAAGATTCACTCACCATTCCATCCCTTTATATTCAATGATATATAAATGTTTACCCAATTCATTGGGGGAGATATAGTTCCTACAAATAAGCAGCTATAATGTGACAACCATAAATAGTTATAACATAACCACCATCACACAATTGAAATCATACATATGTGTCCCATAAAATTATTAAATATTCATAATATCAAATCCATTTAAATGAAATGGATTTAATTATCATTTTATCATAACATACCATGTGAAAAATAAATAGGTTTGATAACCATTCTATCATTTCCTCAATGTATAATCCATTGAAAATGAATCTTGTTTCACAATCACATTATTAAGGTATAATGCATGGATGATAAATAGGTTTCGTAAAAAAATTATCGTCAACATAAATCATTTAGATAATGAATAAAAATAAAATCCTAGTATTATATCCCCTTAAATCATATATAACAACAAATGATGTTATCTTAAAAGTAAAGTGATTTTAAAGTATCACATGAAAAATTTCTTAGGGAAATCAATATTTCATTGAAGATAATTTTTCAATACTAAAAATTAATAAAATATTTAGGAAATCATTTTTTGATAAAATAAACATGAAAACATAAAAAGGATTCATTAAAAATCACTAAAAAAGTTCTGGATTAAGATATCCTTTCTTATTTAAAAAAATATATTTTAAACATAAATTATTTTGAGAATAATTTTATTTTAAAATAAACATTAAAACATATAACATAATATTAAATGAAAATAATATTCATGGTAGAGTAATTTATTTTTATGTAATTCTTATTAAAACAAACATTCCTATTTAAATTTTTGTAAAATGAACACATGCATTGTTTTGAAAAAATACATGATGATGCATTTAAAAAAAATAAAAATGTCAATCATGGTTAATAATTTCCTTATTAAATAATTTTATGTATATTAAAAATATTTTTTAAAACATTTTTAGCAATCGTGGTTTTAGAAGAAAATGTTTTTTCACATAAAAACAGAACTATTCATAAAATCATTATTTTGAGATAATTATTAAAAAAGAGAGGAAAATGAAGGGAAAACATTAATTTTCATGATAAACCATAATATAATAAATTTCATGAGTTTCTAGAGGGATATGTTTATATTATTTCGTAATTTGTAGCATAGTAATAAAAAATCCAGATAAAAGATGAAAGTGTAACCTAAAACTCTTAAAACATAGGTAACATTTAATCATAATGCACAAGAGTGAATAAATTTAATGGATCTTAAAATATAGATAAATGACCAAAATTCATTATATTTCATGTAAAATGGGCAGTGTATAATCCTTATAGAATAATGTGGGTTCCTAACAAAACATATGTCACAATGAAAGAAAATTGAGATTCTAAATCCCTTATATATTTAGAGACATTCTAACCATAAAAGATAAAACCACAAGTGATTTATAAATTCAAATTATTTTAATGAATTTAATAACAAAATAAATTAATGGGTATTATTTACACCACACAACCAATATAATTGCTTAATATGGCTTATATCTGATAGAAATATAAGTGTGTTAGGGAAACCCCTATAGTAAGTCTCAAATTATTCCATACAAGTTAAAAATTTATTATAAATAAATATAAATTTATTATAAATAAATTTTATAAAAAATTAATATAAATCATAGAATTTTTTTTCTTAGTATATTTTATTACACTTTTATTAACTATTCCACGTTAAAGACTTTTTTTAGGTGATAACTAATTTCTATTTATTATATGATTTTATTTATTACTTTTTCCCTCTTACCATGATCATGGTTCCATCATCTCCATAAAAATAATAACTTAACAATTATCATATGTATAGATAAATTATACTAATAATACTAATTATAAAAGAAGGTTTTGAGAAATTAATTTTGTTACGTTCATCAAGACGGTGGGTCGTAAGTACGCATCAGTAATGTTTCAATTTTTAAAAGATCATTATGAAAACAATGTGATTAAAATTAATCTTCACAAAATTAATATAATATCAGAAAAAATAATATTACATTATATATCATTATAAATTTTGTCCATGTGTCTTGGTGATGAAAAGTGAGAGTTGTGTCGCTTCGTAAAGGTAGTAGTCTACACATACATGAATGATGGTATCATATTTTAGTAAGTAAAAATGTATAAAATTAAAACATAATTTATCTATTAATGATGATAAAAGTTTCATTAGTATCATTATTATGTTATTTATATCTCATCAATTCATCCTTATTATATTCCATGTAAATAGTTAGTGAAAACAACTCACATCACTTCATGAGGCTCTAGTCCACAATACAGATGAGTGGCGTTTTCATTTTCCCAAGGAAATAGAATTTAAAATTGTATATATGATATAGTGACTATTAATTTATAATTATTTTAAAAATATCATATATACACTCTATATGAATCATAATTTACTACCATGATAGGTGCTAATTGAAAAACTTAATGACATCTGTTCATGAGGCAGTAGTCCAAAGTACACATGAATGATGATTTTATAACCCATTTGAGGGAATTGGAGATAGTTTATGGTAATTACAAAAACATTAAAATATCTAATTATATTTATCTTACTAATTCTGTTATATCATATTGTTTTAATAATTATTTTAGGAGATGGTGGGAGGAATAAAATAAAAAGGCTCATTGAATAACATTACAACTTCTTTGGGTAACCTCATTTCGGTTTCACCAAAATACATATTAGGTTTGATTTATACAAAAAATATTTCTTCTAGGTTGGGAGGATGGATGTTGGGAAGTTTTTTTGTAGGTTATGGGTAATCAAAAAGGGTTTTAATGAGTGAATAATGGAGGATATATGGCGCCCTTTTATAAATTATGTGAATAGTATACTTTTAACTTTTTGAAGAGAAAAAGGTATACGCATGTTTTTCTTTTGAAACATGGGTAAAAATGGAATATTTAGTATAGTTATAAATTATATGTTATAAAAATTAAAAAAATATTTTATACAGTTTTTTAGTTCATTTTAAAAAAAATATTTTTAGTGTTATCTTTATTTTCCCAATTTTTTCTTTAACCTCAATTAATTATTTTTAATTCCATCACAATTAATACTGATAAAAAATTTGATTTATACTTATTATGAAACATATATTATTCTGATTAAAAATATGGAATATTTATTTCAAAAATTAATTCACATAACTGGTAATTGATAATTTAATGTTTACCTATCAGATACGATAAGAAAGCAGAGTTTCAAAAAGAAAAAGTCCAAAAGTTTTAAATAATTTTATATCAAAATTTAATAGAAAAATGATTCCAAATTCCACAATTTTGGTAATATATATATATATATATTATTGAATAAATTTATCTTTTTAAAATTAAAATATTAATTACTTTTTTAAATAATTTAAACAAAAAATTTATTTCAATTAAAATTCCGCATTTTCACTATTCATCAAAAAATAAAACTTCTCAGTAATGTCCCAAAAATACACCTTTGGATAATTTTGATATTTTTATTTCAAAATGTAAGTGTATTTTGTGAAATTATGATTCTAAATTTTGTGAAAGTTAATTTTATTATATTTATATAAAAGGTGAGAAATGTGTTCTAGAAAAATACAGTTTAAAAAAATGGATTAATTTTTATCTATTTTCAAGAAATAAGATATGATGAATGGTAAAAATTTTATGAAATACAAAATATTTTTAGTAAAATCATTAAAAAAATTATTTTTTTAATTTATTTCTGTCAAGCACATTTGTATGCATAAAAATTGTTTTTTAGAAAAATATTTTTGTTATCCTCAAATAGTTTTTATTTTAAACTTTAATTAACTAGTTAGAAAAAATAATTTTTAGATATGTGTAAAACATATATTATCATATTTTTTTTAATTTTGTTCCTATCTATCATTAACAGGATAGAAGGTAACTATCATATTAAATAGAAATATTTTAAGTATATTTCATGTTTAGTTCAAACTATGTGTTATATATATTGAATGATAAAATCATTGTTACATGTAATGAAAAATATTTAATAGTTTAATAATATTTGAGAAAAATATTTCAAAAAATATTAGGGTGTTATAGGGAAATGGTTTTTTCCTTGTTCTTAAATCCAAAAAAAATTTATATGGTTAAAAATAAACGAAGTGATTCCATATAAACAAACAACAGAGATAATGGTATCATAAACATAATTTTAATTCTTAATAAACTGTTTCTAAAAATGTGTTTTCTACATGTTACATGTTCTATTAATAAAATTAAATTTTATTACACATAAAGTTTTATTTTATAGAATGGATATCATATTTTTAATTTTTATACCTAAAATATTTGTGATGAAGCATTTTATTGTATTGCATTAAAACTACATTACTTAGTAAAAATTTAATAACCACGTTAAAAAGTGGTATGTGTGAAAAAATATGGGATTAAAATATATAAAATCATGTTTAAAAATTGTACGAAAATGAATACCTGAGGTATTGTCAATATTAAATCACCCGGACTCAATTATTGTTCACTTTTTCTCCACTTTCCTTATTCCAAATGGTCCATATTTCTCTTAGAAAGATATATTTTTAAAAAAGGACACTCCCATCACATATAAAAAGATCTCAAATCCAATCCATTTCACTAATAATTAAAAATAACTACAATAAAAACTCTTCCCTTAACCCTCAATAAATTTCTACCCATTACTTGTATTCCATAGTCTTTCCAAATGACAAATATATGTAGCCTTAATGTGATACCCATGGGAGAACATCAAAAGTGAGAGGCAATGTTTTCATATGATCTTTGATCATTATTTTATTCTTCTACCCCTAATACCTATTGTATACATGAAATTATTTTAAAATAATAATTAATAATATTTTTAAATGTTATTATAATGATGGAATATCTATTTCTTATCCTCCCACAACAACATTTGAAAAGAAATACGTCTTCATGCATACATGCGGACTGCCACCTCCATGAATGGTGTGTTCGATTTTTCCTCACCATTGTACATGGATGGTTTCAAAATAATACTTAATGGCATAATATGATATTTATGAAATCATTAAAATTTTAATTTTCAAACCATTCCCAATCTTCTTTGTGTTCAATGGGAAAAGAACGTGTCACCCATCCATAGGTGCGGATTACTGCCACTGTGAAAGTTAAATATTTCATTTTCAAATATATTATTTTATTATGTTCACAAATAACCTACAACTTAATCCAATAAATTCGAAACATATAAATTAAGTTAATATGATTATATATCATTATTTTAGTCCAAGGTTATAATTTTCATAACCATACTCACCTATAGATAATAGTTTTTTCTTGTTTTGGTCAGTTTAACAACCTATATGAATAAATATATAAATTATATCATGGGTAAATAAGTAAAAATTATTTTTTATATTATTGGAAAATAATAAAATAGGGAATTATTTTTTCAAAAATATTAATTTTAATATCAAAAATATTATTAAGATACCAAAAAATATTCACAAAATTATGGAAATTATATCATCACCAAGATTGTCATCACGAATTATTAGAAAAATAATTAAGATATTAAATTATAATTTTATAAATAATTATAAAAAAATATATTTTAGTTTATTTAATGATCCTATAATTATGATATTAAAATCGTTAAATAAAAATTGAAACCACCATTATTAATCTAATACTGAACGAATCAATTAAAACTAATAACATTACATAGTAAAAATAATATGTAACTAATTGATATATTTTTAATAATTGACATTAAATATGATTATAATATTATATATATATATATATATATTATTTTTTCTTAATAAGTTATTAAGATAGTTATTTATTTTATTTAGTACGTCATTGAATGTTTAGGCTTAGAAGGAATACATAGTAAGGGTTTTTATCACCATTTTCCTTCATTTGGATATGATGCTTACCCAAAAAATATTTCCTTTTTATATTTTATATATTGGACTCTCGATTATTTCATCATAAATTTCTCATGAAATATATGGTTTTATTAAATATAACTCATTTGAAACCTTTCATGTGTTTTCAATTTGAAAGATAATGACAATGAAATGGTTTCTGTTAACTGATTTTTTATTTATTGAGATAGGATTATTCTTTTCAATCATTATTATTATAAGTTGGGTTTTTTATTAACTATGAGTATATTATGTTTAATTCCAAGTCTATATCTTGGGATTTAAATTTCCATTACATAAAAAATTTCAAATGTTACTACTGGATGAGTTATTATGTCTATAAGGGATATTCTGATCAAATTTTTTTATTGAGACACATTCTATATTTATTAATTTTTTTATTATGTGATATGAATAATTAATAATAGAAAAATATTATCACAACAATTAGGTAATTAAATATATTTAAAAAACATATAGGGTTATATTTTTATATTTTCTCAATTCAAGTGATACCAATGTTGTATAGGATATTGATAACTCGAATATTCTTTCCTTGATATATGATGTTTCATCTTGAACATAATTATTCTATTCTTGGGTTATTAACAGTAATGTTACATTATATTTTTCTTTTTATTCTTATATGGGAAAAAATTATTATTTTTATAAATAGACTTCTCTGGTGATGTCATTTCTCATTCTAGTAGAAAATTGCTAAGAATAATTCTCATATGTCCCAAGTAATCTATTTAGCTTCTATATACAGTTTTTACAAACCCTTTAAGGATAAATTATAAATTCCATGAACTAATTATGTTATAAATCATTCAATCTCAACATTTCAATTTTCTCTTTACAAAATATTGTATTATTATCATATTTTATAATGTGGGTTTCCATATATTAATTGTGTAAATATTTAAATTTATTTCCATTTTAATTTCATTCTTTATGTTCCACTTAAAATTTAATTCATATAACCCTTATTTATTTTCCATGACTCAATTATTGATGTTTTTTATATAATTAAAATATTTAAAAAAAATCACATCTTCCTTTTAAAGGTTTCTCTTGAATATGACATGAAATATCATACTTCGTGATAATATTATTATTTTTCTAAAAATTTCATTATTAGTTAATTTATATTTTAATTTTAGGGTCAAAGGGAATTAATTCCTTAGAATATAAATTTTTATTAATATCTTTTTGATTCCTTATTTAGTCCTCTTTTGTGTATTTAAAATTTTTAGTATCATCTAATATATTTCTCTATGATATTTTAAGTATTACTATTTCAGAAATTTTATGAAATCATTTTTCATGACATTGGTTCTCTAGATTAAGATGAATTATTAATTTCAATTTTCACACATATGCATTGTCGATTTATGAGTTTGGTCCTATATCTTCATCCAATTAATTTTTTAAAAGATCAAATCTCATGAGGCATATATAAACAAAGGAAATTATTTTTCCTCACATGAATTGGTGAAAGTGTGTGTCTCATGAAAATTATATATATTATCGAAAAATTTTGTTGTCTTACAGGAGCTTGACACTTTTCTCCATCCCCCTATGGATATTCTCTAGCTACAAAGATTCCCCCGACCATCATATGGAGGGAGATATGCTTTGACTTTATTATAATGAAAGGCTATCCACCTTTTATCCTCTCTTATATACTATTTCTATTGTGAATATTCCATCAATTTAAATTTTTTAGATCGTTCCAACCATTTTTTGATGGCTCTCTTAAAATATTGATTTTGACCATAGAAATCATAGAATTTTTGAGCCATCTAGATCTGAATCCGGTGGGTCAATTCAGTTCTCATCATCCTATTGTTTTTATAATTTATTGGTTCTTCTTTGTATCCATCAGTTTGCAGTGATTCATATTTTATAGTCATTTTATTAAGTGGAATTTTATAATTTGTTTTTATTTTTTAGAGGACATGATTCATTTTTGGTCAATATCTCTATGAATCCTTAATGAGTTTTATTCATTTCTTGTTCGGTGTTTATAAAAAATACATATGAAACTGGATGGTTATATAATAGTATACTATGTTTGTATCCCAGAAAATCTATTAACCTTTAAAAATTCATCAATTATTAATTTTATTGAAAATTTCATTAGATTATTTTTATGTTCAGACAGTATAAAAAACACATTTGGTCTTCTGATTTCCCCCAACATATGAGCTGAAGTGTTGTATCCATGGCATGTATGGGGTGTATTTAGATCGATGTTGGGGAAGATTTTAATTTAAAACCACATATTATTTGGAATCCTAGATAGATTATTGTATTTTTTATTATGGGTTATATACCTTTGACATGTCATCTTTAATAGAAAAAGGGAATTAAGGTACCTGATTTACAGACTCAATAGAAAAACAGAGCCAGGAAAGTGATTACATTAATAGCATATATGGTGGGTAATGATGGTTCAATTATGGAAAATTCTATTTAAATTATATAATACATAGTAATTATAATCTATTTTTTTTGACATTTTCAATAATGTGAGGAATTATCTTGTCGTCTCAAAGTCAATATTGCATGATACTTTTAGTTCAGTGAGAATATATGAGATGAGTTATATTCTTTTCTTATAACCGAACCACTAAAATTTTAAATTCATCCTTCTATGTAGGGACAATGTGATCTAGCAGGGGAAATCATCCAGATGTGGTGATTTAAGAGAAATTATAGGGAGTCTCAATATACTATATGGTCCAAGAGAAGTAAATTAATGTTACATACTGTTTGATGAAAATTTTGAAGGGATCTAGTCTATGAAAGATCAGGTCTAGATTAAACATCAGAAATAGTTTTGAAGGGCTATTAATTGAAGAGATGGTTCTAGGAAAAATTGAGTTAGAATGGGAGTATGCCCTAATGGATAGTCAAAGACTATACATAGTGGAATCAAGAGATTATACTTCTAACCAATTCATTGGTGAATGTGTAGATGGATTCCATGGAAGAGGTATTTACAATATGAGGAGGAAGAATGGTAATAAATGAAACTCAGACTTAAGGAGCTACATTTTGGATAAGGTGGAGAAATAAAATGCGAGGAAGGACTGTTACTACATTCCCAAATCCATATAGACTGGATATGTCATTATATTGAGGTCCATAGAGATGCAATGTGTGTTCACTTCTAATGAGAAGGAACATAAAGGTTGTGTTTTTACGGAACAAGGGAATTCAGTAGCTTTGATTGATTACCCTAAACAAATACATGGTGACTTTATCAGGAAGATCATTCCAATAGTAAGGATTTATTTAGGATGGTCATTCAATAATAATATTAAGATAAGGCAGGAGTCTGTAAGGGGAAACATGGGATCTTATTATGAATATGGAGGAAGAAATGTTAGAAGATTAAATTATAATTAATTCCCCAATAGAGGTTACAGACAGGATGTTGGAGAGATTAATTTTAGTAGAGAGAAGTACATATAAGTGTGATTGGATCAACAAGAATGTCCTTATTCGGACATGAGGATTCAAAAAAATGAAGAAAAATGTAGATGCGTTCATTCAAGCTTAGGGAATGATAGCTTATTGGTTCGAAGAACAGATCAAGGAAAACTCAGATACAAAGGTAAATGATCTTTAATGGAAATTATAAAGATATAATAATTTTCATAGGCTCAAAATTTATTTTTATGGATCAGTTATTTCTTACAGCGCATGATGTTTTTTGATTAGGCATTGTGAGGTTTCAGGATTTTTCCTCAAATGATTTTGAAAATAAAAAAAAAAATAATTTTCAATCAATTAAGTTTTCTCGTTAACTTTTGGTCATGTGTATGACTCTTGATGTTTATATTCCATATAATGATACATGTTCGATATTTCATTTTTATGTAATGTTTCCCTAACAAGACACATATTAGTGTCATATTCTTCCAATTATAGTCCATTTATCATGTATATTATCTCATACTAATATTTAATGGTAAATGATTTTTTAATAGAGATTACATGTCTTTCTATTGTGATATATTAATGAACATATTATTCTATGTTAATTTTAATAAACTATATCTCCCTTTCTAATTTTTATCATATACTTATGATCAAACCCTTGATGAAATGTTTAAGATTATTCCCCTTATTAGGATTTTGATATCACTAATTTATTGTGGTTATATTAACTAGATTATGATGATGACTATAAGACGTGATATTTATAAATAGAACAGTATTTTTCCTTAGTTCTAAAAGAATTTTCATAGCTATTATAAAATAATTTTCTTATGTTGTTTCTACCTGATGATTATAAAAAATTTATTATTGAGGATGTTAGATTATTTTAATATTTATTGTTGAACTAATGATAAAGATGTGAAATATATGTATTTTTTCCCAGGGTTATCTCATATTATATCAAATCCTAAAATTGAAGAATTTGTTTTTACCACCATAGCCATTAGTGGGGTATAGGTTTCCTTAGATGGTACCATATAATTTTTTCTTATTTCTAAGGGTAATTTTTTTTATTTAGGGTCATAAGATAATTGAAATTTACTGAATCTCTATAGATAAAAATAAGCGAAGGATACAATTATGAAATATTAGTAATTATTTGAGTATGTGGTTATCTTAATAATTACCTTCTGATTTGGATATTGGAATATTGATGTGGACATGGAATACAGGCACTGAGTAGTAGTCACCCTGAATATGGCTAGTTGTGTATAAACCCAACCTTTATATAGTGTATGAAAAGTATTCCTAATAAAACACACCAATCTAGAAACACCAAGGTAATATAATTTGGAAGATCATATGTTCTTTTTGAACCAATATTTATAATTTTAATGTAATTTGAGGATGTTATGAATAACTATAAATAATAAAAACCCAATAGAATGATTATAATTTAACATAATGTTTATACAAAAAGTGATATATGTTGATACAAAAATATCACTATTAAATATAAAGTATAATCTTTTGTAATGAATCTATCATTGTAGAGGACATAAAAGGATTGGTTTTTAATATTCATATGGTCATTTTCAAATGATTATATTTCATACTATCATAAAAATTTTCATTATAGTATTTCAATGGAAATGGAATCGAGAAAATTATTTTCTGAAAGGTATGTCCCTAGAAAGTCTTATAACAATGTAAGGTATCATATTTAGTTCAAATTGTGGAGATGAAGAAATAATGAAATAAATGACAATTAAAAATAAAATAACAAGTCTTATACTATATCAAAATTTTAATATAAAACAAGATAGAAAATATATATTAATTTTATTATGGAAATATTATATTATTTTATTAGGTAATTATAATTAAAATGGTGAGAAAACCATTTCTATAAGGGGTGGAATGTAACAACCTGATATTTTAGTTTATATGTTTCATTAACTAAACACTTGGTTTAATATATTTGGTCACACGTAACACTGTACTAAAATGATTCATAACATATTAGATGAATGTTAATAAAAAAATATCTTGATAATAAAACCTCTACTATTTAAAAAAATATTAATCATATTAAATTCTTACATTTAGAGGATAACATACAACTATGATTTAACTTTTAAAATGATTTTTATATCTCAAATATCTATTTTTTTATAGGTATATATATTTAATCCTATTAAATTTAATTTATTTATTTTAAAATTTTAATATATATGCACTAATATATTAACAATATTTAAATTAAAAATTGATATAACAAAATATTAAAGACCCCAAATGTTTTAAAACATCAGTTTTTAATAAAAATATTATTTTGTATATTTTCTTTTAAAAAATAAATAATTTTATAATTTTAATTCAAAAAATTGAACATAATTTTTTATTCAATAATGTGACATTTATCATATATTGAATATTTAGGATTATTTTAAAAATGCTGATTTTTTAAAAAATAATGAAAAATAAAATATCATGAAAATACTATAACTTTTTTGATAGAATAATAATAAAATCATGATTTAAATGTATTATAAAAAATTATAAAATACTAAATTGATTTATTATATAAAATTAAAAAATTATATATTATTTGTTTAAATTATAAAATCAATGTTTAACAGTTTTAAACATACATAATGTTTTACTCTTTTAAATACAATTTTGATATATTTCTTTTAATTATGCGTACAAAAGGATTATTTATATTTTTTATTATTTATAAATAAATATAACTCCTATATTATTTAGAAAAAACAAATTAATTTCAAATAAATCAATAAAAAATTTATTACTTTTTCATAAACATTTTTTTGTGCCTAAGGTTACACTTTTTAAAATGGGATTTTATGTGTCACATGCATTAATGATAAAATAAATTTTTAGTACACTTATATATATTACATGATAAAATTGATCTCATATTTAGAACCATTAATTTATAATTATTTATTAATTAAGTTTTTATTTTTATGTGTAAAAATAATATTCCAAATATAAGATTCTATTACCACAGTAAAAACAAATAATTGTGAAAATGAAAAATCATACAGTAAAATACATTAAAACAAGTATAAATGGTGTAAAATTATTTTAAAGAGTGACTAAATACCTAAAATATTCCTCCAATCCAATATTTAGGACTTATTCAAAACATTAATTGTGAAACATATTCTTTAATTATATCAAAAACATATGTTTACAAAAATATCATTCCTTTCAACTATAAAATGAGCTCACCAACACTCGCTTTAATAACTCAATATAAAGAATTATCTAAAATAAAAAAATGAAAAGTTTCTCTTAAAATATCTTCAAAAATCCTTTAAGAATTTATCTTTACAAAAAACCATGATAATTAGCCTTGAGTTGTTACCCAAGTGATAAAATCCAAAGAAAGATGTAATGTTCTCAACCAAGCACTCTTAATTCATTTATTATTCTACCCTCTCAATCCTATTCTAGAAATAATTTTTTGGTTAAATAAATATTTATAATATTATGAAGTATTTTTTCTATTTTAATATCTATTTTATTCATTTTTCTGAAATCATTCAAATAATGAAGAAGTATTCATTTTTACATCCAGACTAACACATCCATGAACGACATGCTTAAATTGTCATGACCACGATACATGGATGGCTATAAAATATTATTTTAAGGATTAATATGATATTTATGACATTATTTAATAAAATAAATTATAAACTATTTAATATCTTCATGTTGATATTGGGAAAATAAATTTGTCACTTGTGCGTATGTGCAGGCTACCACCAACATGATACTAACAAATTTCATTTTTCAATACAATATATTATTATGAACTAACTGTAACATCCCAAGTAAATGAAGAATAATAAATATTTCATATTTATTAATATTTGTGAATTAAATATTAATTTTACTTTAATAGGGTTGCTATGTTCGATAGCGTACCCGATACGCAACAACGGGTTTCTTTGGAATCTTACATTGCAGAATAATAATATAATATTATTATTTTAAATGGTAGTTAACTACTAGCCGTTTTATTGGTGGGAATTAATGAAACTAACTACAATATGATTATACATGTTTGTTAGATGTATTTACTTTTATCCAATAAAAGTTATAGGCTTAAAATGTGAATGAATATAATTTTAAGCATAATTTACATTCAAAGGCCGATTTACCACCTTTTAATGGTGAACCCTCATTAAATAATGTTTTGGTCATATTTATATGTTCTAATTGACCATATATAATCCTTCTTTATAATTAGGGAATCAAATTTTACTTTGGGTAATTTTGTTTGGTATTTTTTCTGATAAAGTTTTTTTTAATGAATAGTGAAAAATATTGTATTTTAATTCAAAAGTGACATTTAATCTAATATTTTTATATGGATAGATTATTATTTTAATTAGTTTTAAAGTTAAATTAAAATATATTTTTACGATTTGATCTAATGTTGGTCATTGGAAGTAATTTCACTTTGAAATTGGACATAAACAAGTATCAATATTTTGATAGTTATTATTTCTTAAAAACGCGCTATTTGTTTTAACAACGGGAATTAATTTTTAAATTAATTAATTCCACTTATATGTTTTGAATTTGGAAAAATAGACATCAATTTTGAATTTGAATTATCAAATAATGCTTAGGCTGAATTTTTTGTGTTTTTCTGAAAAACATTAATTTTTATGAATAGTGACACCACTTAGTGGTAGTTAAAAAACTAACTTTATCATTTAAATGAAATTTTACCTCTTATGTGTATTGAATTTAAAAAATCTGTCATACATGGTTGTTATCAAGAAGTAAAATTTGGTTTATTAAGATGAAAATATTTTTTTGGTGAATAGTAACTTTTGACTTTTATTTACCGCGGTTAAAGGTAAATAAGGTAATTCAAGGTAAAAATAATATTATAATAATTAAAAATTAACATAACACTTTTAGTAACCTTATTTTATTATTAGTGTCCGACCATGGTCATCCTTTGGTCTATTTTGGGACCCCATGGAGCCACTTATGAAAGATAATGACACTTTTGATTAATTAATTTAATGTAAAGAAAAAAATTGAAAATAACAAAACGCTTTTAGTAAATCAATTGTTATATACTGATATATAAGTCATATTTTAGACTATAAATATTCATTGGAAAGATAAAAAGATTTTCTACATGATAGTCTTTGTTTTATAATTTTTAGACATAGAATAAATTAAATTATTTACGACACAATAATGATGCATTATTTACCTTATTAATAAATGATTTAAATAAATAATATTATAATGATTAAAATACTATCCAAAACATGTCCAATTATGATTGGATAATTGTTTTTCGACCATTATTAATCTTATCTTCGAATATAATTATTTTTGGACCATTAGAACACGAATATCATTATATAATAAAATAATAGTTTCACACTTTCTTAAAGAGCCCCTCCTCTCCCTTATAAAAAGAGACCACTTCTAACCAATTACTCACTCCTCTCAAGCCATTTGGCTGATCCAACCTCTACCCAATTAATCTTTGAACATCCTTCTCCTCCTCCTATATGACTTACCTTATGTAGAAGGCACTTCAAAAACTCATTTGGTTCAATCCAAAGGGAGTTACCCAAATTAAAGGTAACCGTTTCTCTTAATTTTTTTTCATTTATTTTATTCTCCAACCCCTAAACTCTTTTTTATTCCTCTATTTTGTAACTAAAATAGTATCCTAAATAAATTATGATGTTTTTATGAGAATTATTCAAACTACACATACACACACCCCCATCTAATGGGTGAAGAACATAATGTTTTTGTGGATGGAAAACAAACGCCCCACGAAACGATGATTGTTCGATTATCTCCTACCACCTCTCATGGTGGCCATTATGATGGAACTATATTTATATATGATACATATTATGTTTATTATTTCCTTATTCTTTTTTAATTCCCATTTATATCATGCCTTTATGGTTTCAATAGTGGGTAAATATGATAATCTCATTTGAGGAAGTGCGGACTACCTCCCCCTCAATGTGATTTGATTCATTAATGCCTTATATGCGATGTATAAAGGATAGTGTTAATGATATTATATATGATATTATACTGGAATTATAATATACATATTTATAATTATATTTTATTTCCATTAAAATATGAAATAGAAATGAAAGTAGTGTTCCTGCGTACGTACGACTTACCGTCTCCATGAACAGTGTATTTCATTTATAACCTCTAAATTTTATGTTCTAATATAAAAACATGTAAATACTAGATATATATGATATATATGATATCCAAATCATGAATATAATTCTGGATATAATGAACCTTTGACCACATGGACAACTTCTAAATATAACGTGTTCATTTTTACTCAAGTACCAAATATCGACAAAATGAAAGTTATTAACTTAAATGATTAAATAATGTTTATAACATGGTAATAGGTTATATAAAAAGAATAATAAACTAGAAAAAGGTTCTTAATCAAGTATAAATTAACTTTAGTTTATTATTCAGGAGATTAAATAACGATCAAGTCAAGTTGGACGCGAGGTAAGGGACTCCGTCTCAATCTTCTTTCATTGAGGCATTTTTAGTTTTATACATGACTTTATTTTATACGGTGTATAAAACCCTTTGACTCATCATTTTATTCAAAGGGAATCTTATTATATGAATCATTTTACTAAACGACAAAAAAGAATGTTTTTTTTACGTAAGCGGTTACAATGACCTTTCCGCCGCCGCGAGTATTATTTGATTTTTGGCTTCCTTTACAAGCTGTAATGTTTTTAAAAGGAAAAATAAATACCATATAGTATTTTTACGTATTTTGGTATTGAAATTTATTTTGAGAATGGATTTATTATTTCCATATCATGAAATGATTTTTTTTATTTCAATGTGGGAATTTTATCTCTTCTTTATGCTTATGTTATGTGTTATGATCATGTTATGGTTCATGGGAATTATTTACGTATATGGGTGGTTCCATGATAAAACTAGGGTGGGTGAGCCCAAGATATCTCTCTAATGCATTAAGTAACGTGACAGAGGTAAATGTGAATGTTTTCCTAATATATTTAGGGAATATATTGTGATGGGTATTCCAAAGTAACTCCTTATGTAGCTATGATAGTTACAATGTAAGTATGATATGAATGCCACACATTTCATTTATGATTAATGATTTCTATGTGTCTTTCATAAATCTTTTGATTTCATGAGGTAAGTAAAAGAGTTCATGTTTTGTATGTATTTATGAAAAATGTTTTCATTCTTTGTTTTATAACCCTTACTGAGCTTTTTATGCTCATCCCAAGTTTTGAAATGTTTTCACAGGACATAAAGATGAATAAGGTCAGGGATGGGATCAAGGAAAAGTCACGCTATCTAAAACATGGAACTAGACATGACTCTTTTTTTATGAGTTCTTATTTTATGAAAAAAATGGAAACTATGTATATGTGTCTGCATTTTAATATTTTGAGATGTAATAGTTACGTCCTAATTCTCTAAAACTCTAAATCTGAAAAGATCCTCAATGTGAATTATTATTTTAATTCAATATTATGTAATTTTTAAGGCTGGGTCCTTATCGTTGGTATAAAAGGTCCGTTTAGATAAATTTAGGTGTTAGGGTATTGTTAAAGTAATATCCACAAAGTAATTTATGATAATATTGATGTCGTATAGCATTTACATATTACCATGTTGCTTCGCCTAAGATATTTCTGTGTAGTGAATGGTTTTTCATAGAGGAAGCAGGGTAGTTGTGATGAGATGTCATATAGAGGGAAATGACCTTCCAAATAAACATCCTGAGATGGTCACAATCAGAACTGAATAGTTTATTGTATTGATGGCACAATTGATTCAGGAATTGAAAAGAAGATTGGTGAATGCTCCAGTTTTGGCACTGCCTTCCATAAATTGTACGTTTGTTATCTACAATGATACTTCATTGAAAGGACTTGGTTGTGTCCTAATGAAAAATTATCAGTTAATTGCATATTCTTCACGTTAGTTGAAAGGACATGAGTTAAATTACCTTACACATGATTTAGAATTGGCTATAGTTTTTTTGCTTTAAAAATTTGGAGGCATCATTTGTATGTAGTGAATTGTGAAATATATACTGATCAAAAAAGTTTGAAGTATATATTCACTCAGAATGAATTGAACATGAGATAGAGGAGATGGTTGGAATTAATCAAGGATTAGGATTTCACGATCCATTACCATCCGGGAAAATCAAATAAAGTGGTGATTGCTTTGAGTCGAAAAATTTATGACTCATTAGCCATACTACATTTGGAATGAGATCATTTGTTTTTTGATTTGATGAAATTTGGCATATAAGTTGTTGTTCCAGGAAATTTTTCTGTTTTGTTTCAGGTGTAAGTGAAATCATCTCTATCAGACAGAATTAAGCAAGCGCAGAAAGAAGACAGTGAGTTGCAGAAAAAGGTAGAGTTGGTTCAAAAGGGCAAGTTTCCTGAATTTAACATTGATAATGATTTTGTTTTGAGATTTGGGAAGATATTATGTGTACCTTGTGATTCAACGTTAAAGAATGAGTTGATATGTGAAGCTCATTGTTCTCTGTTTTTAGTTCATCCTGGTAGTACTAAGATGTACATAGATCTTTAGGAGTATTACGAGTGGGATGGAATGAAATGAGATATTGTAGATTTTACTATGAAGTGTTTGACTTGTCAGCAGGTTAAAGCCGAGCGGCAGTTTCCGAAAGGGATTCTTCATCCTCTATCGGTTCCGGAGTGGAAATGGGAAAATATATCCACAGACTTCGTTGTGGGATTACCAAAGACATCTCGAGGTAATAATACAATCTGGGTTATAGATGATCGATTGACTAAATCTGCTCATTTCCTTCCTATTAGAGATACATTGTCTTTAGATCAACTTGCTCTGTTGTATGTTATATAAATAGTAAGGTTTCATGGAGTTACCCATTCTATTGTATCTGATCATGATCCTTGGATTACTTCTAGCTTTTGGGAAGGCCTTCAGAGGTCATTGGGTACTGAATTAAATTTTAGTACATCTTTTCATCCGCAATCAGATGGGCAGTCAGAACGAACAATACAGAACTTGGAGGATATGCTACGTTCTTGTTCACTATATTATCAGGTAAATTGTCCCCAACATCTTTCTTTGGTTGAATTTTCTTATAGTAACAGTTTTCATTCCTAGATACAGATGGATCCGTTTGAGGCATTATATGGAAAACAGTGTCGAACTCTAGCTTTTTGGGATGAAGTATTTGAAAGGAAGATGATGGGACTAGAATTGGTAGAAGATATGGCAGAGAATGTTTAGTTGATTCAGAAGCACATGAGAACAGCTCAAAGCAGACAGAAAAGTTATGCTGATAACCGGAGGAAGGATCTTTCCTTTGAGGTAGGTGACCATGTCTTTCTCAAAGTTTCTCTATGGAAAAGTGTGATGTATTTTTGTAAGAAGGGAATGTTGAGTTTGAGGTTCATTGGACCTTAAGAAATTCTAGAGAATGTGGGATCAGTTTCATATAGAGTGGATTTACCTCCAACTTTATCCTAGGTACCCAATTTTTTTCATGTTTCGATGTTAAAAAGTATATTTCGGAACCATCTCATGTTTTGATCCCAGAGGTAGTTCAGTTGGAAGAGAATATCTCTTATGAAGAACAACCAGTTCAGATTGTCGATCGTAGAGAGCAAGTGTTGTGGAATAAGGTAATTTATCAGGTAATGGTTTTGTGGAAAAACCATATGGTTGAAGAGGCAACGTGGGAATCTGAAAATGCTATGAGGTATAAATACCCCCACTTATTTTGATTAGTGAATAAAAACTGCGAGGATGCAATTTCCAATAGGGGAAAGATGTAACATCTCAAGTAAATGAATAATAAGACATCTTTCATATTTATTAATATTTGTGAATTAAATATTATTATTACTTTAAAAGGGTTGTTATGTTCGATAGCGTACCTGATACGCAATAATGGGTTTCATTGGAATCTTACGTTGCACACTAATAATATAATATTATTATTTTAACTGGTAGTTAACTCCTAGCCATTGTAGTGGAAGGAATGAATGAAACTATCTACAGTATGATTATACATTTTTGTTAGATGTTTTTACTTTTATCGAATAAAACTTAGAGGCTTAAAATGTGAATGAATCTAATTTTAAGCATAATTTACATTAAAAGGCCAATTTACCACCATTTAATGGAGAACCCTCATTAAATGAAGTTTTTTTCTTCTTTATATGTTCTAATTGACCAAATATAATCATTCTTTAGAATGGGTAAATCAAATTTTACTTTGGGTAATTTTTTTGTATTTTTCTGATAAAGTTCATTTTTAATAAATTGTGAAAAATATTGTATTTTAATTCAAAATTGCCTTTTAATCTAATTTATTTATATTTTTATATTATCTTTTTAATTGTTTTTAAAGTGAAATTACAATATATTTTTACCATTTGATCTAATGGTGGTCTTTGGAAGTAATTTCACTTTGAAATTGGACATAAACAAGTATCAATCTCTTGATAGTTATTGTTTCATAAAAACACGCTATTAGTTTTAACAATGGGAATTAATTTTTAAATTAACTAATTCCACTTCTATGTTTTTTATTTGAAAAAATAGACATCAATTTTGAATTCAGAATTTCAAATAATTCTTAGGCTTATTTTTTGGTATTTTTCTAAAAAACATCAATTTGTGAGGAATAGTGAAACCACATAGTGGTAGTTAAAAAACTGACTTTTTCATTTAAATGAAATTTTACCACTTCTGTGTATTGAATTTAAAAAATCCTACATAAATGGTTGTTATAAAGATGTAAAATGTGGTTCATTAAGATGAAAATAATTTTTTATGAATCGTAACTTTTGACTTTTATTTATCGTGATTAAAGGTAAATTAGGTAATTCAAGGTAAAAATAATATTATAATAATTCAAAATTAACTTAACACTTTTCCTAACCTTATTGGATGTTTAGTGGCCGACAATGGGCTTCCTGGGTAGATTTTGTGACCCCATGTAGCAAATTATGAAAGATAATGGCACTTTAGATTAATTAATTTAATGTAAAGACAAAATTGACAATAACAAAACTCTTTTAGTAAATTAATTTTTATATGGTGATATATAAGTCTTATTTACGACTATAAATATTCATTGGAAATATAAATAGATTTCCTACATGATATTATTTTTTTATAATTTTTAGACATCGAATAAATTAAATTATTTATGATATAATAATGATGCATTATTTACCTCATTAATAAATTATTTAAATAAATAAGATTATAATGATTAAAATATTATCCAAAACATGTCCAATTCTGATTGGATTATTTTCTTTAGACCATGAGTCATATTATCTTCTAATATAATTATTTTTGAACCATTAGAAACTGAATATCATAGTATAATAAAATAATAGTTTCACACATTCCTAAAGATCCCCTCCTCTTCCTTATAAAAGGAGACCAATTCTAAACAATTACTCTCACCTCTAAAGCCATTTTACTCGTCCAAACCTTTCCCAATTAATCTCTCAACATCCCTATCCTCCTCTTAGAAGCCTTAACTTAGGCAGAAGGCACATCAGGAAGTACTTTTTTTCAATCCAAAGGGAGTTACCCAAATTAAAGGTAACAGTTTCTCTTAAATTGTTTTTTTATTTTACTTCTCCAACCCCTAAAATCTTTTTTATTCATTTATTTTGTAAAAATACCAGTATCCTAAATATACTTGTATTTTTTAATGATAAGGATTCGAACTAAACATACACACACCTCCATCTAATGGGTGAAGAACATAATGTTTCTGTGGATGGAAAACTAACGCCTCACGAAACGATGATTGTTTGATTATCTCCTACAGCCTCTCATGGTGGTCATTATGATGGAACTGTAGTTATATATTATATATATTATTTTTATGATTTTATTATTCTCTTGTACTTCCAATTTATATCATGCATTTATGGTTTCCATAGTGGGTAAATACGATAATCTCATTTGAGGAAGTGCGGACTACCGCCCCCTCAAAGTGATTTGATTCATCAATGCCTTATGTGGAATGTATAAAGGATAGTCATAACGATATTATATATGATATTATACTGGAATTATAATATAACTATGTATCATTATGGTTTACTTCCATTAAATTAAGAAATATAAATAAAATTAGCGTTCATTCATACGTACGACTTACCGTCTCCATGAACGGTGCATTTTATTTCATACCTCTAAATGTTATGTACTATTATAAAAACATGTATATACTGGATATATAGATATATATGATATCCAAATCATGAATATCATTCTGGATATAATGACACTTTGACCACATGGACAACTTTTAAATATAAGGTGTTCATTTTTACTCAAGTACCAAATATCGACAAAATGAACGTTATTAACATAAATCATTGAATAATGTTTATAACAAGGCAATAAGTTATATAAAAGTAATAATATACTTGAAAAAGGTTCATAAGCATGTATAAATTAACATTAGTCTATTATTCAAGAGATTAAATAATGATCAAGTCAAGTCATACGCGAGGTAAGGGACTTCGTCTCAATCTCCTTTCATTGAGGCATTTTTAGTTTTATACACGACTTTATTTTATACGGTGTATAAAACCCTTTGAATATTTATTTTTTTCAAAGGTAATTTTTTTATATGAATAATTTTACTAAATGACAAAAAGGAATGTTTTTTACGTAAGCGGTGACAACAACCTTTCCGCCACCGAGAGTATTATTTGATCTTTGGCTTCCTTAACAAGCTATAATGTTTTTAAAAGGAAAAAATAAATACAATATACTGTTTTTATGTATTTTGGTATTGAAAATGATTTTGAGAATAGATTTATTATTTCAATATTTTTAAATGATATTTCATTATTGCAATGTGGGAATTTTATATTTTTTTATGCTTATATTATGTGTTATGATCATGTTATGGTTCTTGGGAATTATTTATGTATACGGGTGGTTCCATGATAAACCTAGGCAGGGTGAGCCCGAGATAGCTCTCCAATTCATTAGGTAATGTGATGGTGGTAAACATGAATTTTTCTCCTAAGAGATTTAGGAAATATGTTGTGATGGGTATTGCAAAGTAACTCTCTATGTAGCTATAATAGTTACATTGTAAGTATGATATGGATACCACAAGTTACCTTTATGATTAATGATTTCAATGTGTCATTCATAAATCTTATTATTTCATGAGGTAAGTAAAAGAGTTCATGTTTTTTATGAATTTATGAACAAATGTTTTCATTCATTGTTTTATAACGCTTACTGAGATTTTTATGCTCATCCCATGTTTTGAAATGTTTTCACAGGACATAAAGATGAATAAGGTCAAGGATGGGGTCAAGGAAAAGTAATTATGTGTAAAACTTGGAACTAGACATGAATATTTTTTTAAGATTTTTTATTTTATGAAAAAATGGAAAGTATTTATATATGTTTACCTTGAAATCTTTCTATATGTAATAGTTACATAATAATTCTCTAAAACTCTAAACCTGAACATATCCTCAATGTTAATTATTCATTTAATTCAATATTATGTAATTTTTAAGGCCGTGTCCTTATACTAAGCACTCATAAATTATTTTTTAACTCCCTAAAAAAATTAAAAAACCATAATTGTTTTTAATAATTTATTTATCACAATGGAATGAATTTCATAATGATTATCACTCACAGATTATTTCTTTTTTATGTTCGGGTCAGTTTATCCACCTACATAAACAAGATTTTACATTTTCATCATGGATATATAAAGAAACCTAATTAAAATTTAGTCTGGGAAATAATAAATAAATAATTATTTTGTTTTTTATGTAATGATGAAGATAATATCTAATATTTTATTATTAAACTACCCATCTTTCCTTAAAATTGGAAAATTGAGATCATAACCAACTTCACTACCAAGAATCATATTAAAAACACAAACAAAGTGAAATTAAAAAATGAAAAATAATTATAAAAATCTATTATAGTTCCTTAAATGGTCAAAAAAGGATTAAAATGAAATATTTATATAATAATCGAGACTGCTTTTATGAATCTACCAGGAAATAAAATAATCCGAACAAAAAACATCTGATGATAAGAATAAAATATAACTATCTAATATATTAGTAATTAATGATTATAAATTATGATTATAAATTTTATATATATGAATATGTTAAAAAAATATGTTATTATGATAGTAATCATTATTATAAAATACGCCAGATAATGTTTTGAATATGCCGTAATACATTTCACATTTTTCTAGTCAAATTTTTTCATTATTGATAGATGAGGTGTATTCTACACTTGGTTCCTTTTTGAATTATATATATTTTAAATATATTTACTCTAAATTAATAATTTTACCAAGATTAAGGGATTTAATATTCTATCTCAGGTTGAATCTTTCAAGGGTTATCAATTTGGTAGATATCAAATATGAAAGTCTTTTTTTAATTAGATGTTTCTTCATGGAGTTATGATTGTTATTTTATAACATTATTCTTAATGATTTTGAATATTATTATGTATAATTTTAGTAGTTTTAATTTACAACATTATTTAAATTCCTATCTCATTTTTTTTTCAAATTTTACTTATATAATGAATATTGAAGTCCACAAGGTATTTATTCATGTCACATTCTTTATTTGAGAAATATGGAATTTTCAATATTTTTTGTCTTATTTGGTGAATTTATTTACATATGGATATATATTATCATAATTTTCATTAAATCAAACTCATTTTCCATTCCATTTTATTTTTAAGTGTTTTCTAATTCATGTGATACAAAATCCATGAAAGGTATTTATAATTTAAAAAATTTTAATTGATTTCTGATGTTTCTCCTTGAATTGTTATATTATATAATTATTTGTTCCAGATTTAATTTCATATTCATATGATTGTAATAATAAAATTTTAATAGAAATATCCCCTCTTGATGAATTTAAAAAAAAAATTGACTATCATTATTTAATTCCCGTCTATCCCATGTGATCACTTTTTCTTCCACTTCATTTTTTCCTTTCATACAATATTCTCTATCACATTTAGAAACCCAATTATTGGATACCTATTATTATATTCACATTAAAATTTTCCCCCTTTTAGAAGGATGTTTTATTATCCCTCTTTATAATTTGTATTTCTATAACTATATTTCTAAATTATTAAAAATTATTTCCAAATTTAAGTTTATATATATATATTCCATTCCAAATATTATTTATTACCCCTTACATATTTTTTAGAACTCCATTATTGAATATTATTTTAGTAATTTATTATTTTCAAAATTCATTACTTGGCTTTCTCTTGAAAAATTCCCTTTAGTAATACTGTTTTACACATCACTTACGACAATGTAAAAAATGTTTTAAAAAAACTATTTTTTGGTTTCACATCTATTTTACTATTCATATAAAAATAAATTGTCTCCCTAGAAATTTAATTCCCATGAACCACCCACTAAATTACTTATATAATATTATTTTTGTTGATTTAAAATTTTTAGTGTTAACTAATGTAATTATTAAAGTAATATTATGCTATAACATTTCAAAAAAGATAAAAACACCATTAAATTTCCCTTAGGTTCTAATTATATTTTGAATTATGGATTTTATGTATACCACATATTTATGGTTTATTGATGAATTCAATCCAATATCACCCTCCAATAGTTTAGTTTAATGTTTAGATCTCATGATACTTTTATACTCCTTCTCAATTAAGTTACCTTTGTAGTGTGGGTGAAAATGTGGGAATCACAAATGTAATGTATATGGAGGTAGAATTATGTTTCCTTGAAATTATTGTTGAATTTGTGTGAATCATGATATTTATTGTCCCTATAAATTTTTACATAGTTCATTATAATTATATATTTCTATTACATGATATATATTAATTTTATATGCTTATAATGATAATATAAGGCACATGTATTGTTTGTCACACTCTTCACCCATGGTAAATATTTTTTTATATGATATTTCATATCTTTATATCAGCATTTATGGGAAAACATTATTATTTGAGGTTCTTTTAAATAATATATTTTTTAACACTGTTTTTATCATACCCTTATGGTCCAACCCTTAATACATTTTGATGGTTATTTACCTTTCTAATTATTTTAGATAACCCCTTTTTAAATTTACATTCCCTTAAGTTATGTATATTAGTATAACCTTTATGAAGAATATAAGGGAGTATAGTGTGGCACAATTATAGGGAAATGTTCAAAATTATCCTGAAATATGTTTATTTTCTAGAAAAAAATCAATGATACTGAAAACTTTGTTTTTGGGAATTTGATATTATTGCGAGATTCAATGTCTATGTTATGAAAATGATAATAAATATATGTATATTTATATTATGTCATCTAAATTTATACCAAAACTAATATTTAATTAAGGTTTTTTGGAACAATACCGAAGAGTGCAGGTCAAGGTAACCTCAAATTAGTAGGGTGTAGGATTTTTTTAGAGTAAAAATTATCTATGATATGTCTTATTTTGCACATAGTATCTAATATTTTGTATTTCATAAAAATTATCATGATTTTATTCAAAAATAAAAACCAAAAAAATTAAGTAAATGATTGTAGATCAATATTCCTATTGAGTGAATGAGCTATGATACTATGAGCCACATCAAGGATCTGTAGAACATGTATTATTTTCTCACAAATCTACTCCAAATTTTCCATCAAGATCTATAATCATTAATAATTAATTATTTGGTTATATACTATTGTCCACAGTTAAGAAAACAGATATTAAATTTTCAAGACCACTTCAGATCCATACACGAGTAAATATGTCGTTACCTGTATAGATGTATGAGTGGTGGTGGGGTTATCCCACAATGTGTTAAAGATATTATCAGTCCAATTATTATTATACATGTACACATATTTCTCTAGGTTATTTCAAAAATTCTAATTGTAGTTCATAATCTACCCATTAATAATCATTTTATAAAATGATGAATAATTCCATTAGATAACCTGCTTTAAATGAATCTTTTTTCCAAGAAAAAAAGAATTAAATTTCATTATTTTTATAAATAAAATGAGGAATCCCAAATTTTTTTGATGGTTTTTTAAATTTAAAAAATTATCACAACTTTTTTCTCGATCTTATCCAAGGGTATAGAATCATCCAATATAGAAAAGAAGTCATTATGATTATAATAAAATTCAATTATCTAATAGATACTTGAGGATATGGACCCCTTTTTTCTATCCCATATATAGAAAGAGCCTTAGAATATTTTAAAACTGTAATATCCTTGGGGTTTGATAAATAATACTTTCACAAACTAGACATAAGAGATGCCTCCTTGCAAATCACTTGTAATCATGTATCATATATAGATAATAATTATTTCTTAATTTGATAAAATAACTAATTAATATTTTATGATTAACATATTGAGGCATGGACTTCCAAAATAATATTTACGATTTTTTCACAAATAATAAACCCAATAAGGACCCCATTAAAACCTATTTTATAGAGGATATTTTATAGTTCTGGTACATAATTGAGAATGAAATTTTATGATCACAAATTAATCATATATTTTTAGATTTATATTATGATAAAACTTCTTTTTATAGGTGACCAATTATTTGTGAGATCTAAATAATAACAATATCAATTTGAAGCGTTTAATATTTGACTTGGTCTAAGGTATTATGAATTTTATCTATTTATTCATCCACATTAGCAAGATAAGGAATTTCTATTATTAGATGAGTGATATTTATTATTTTATCATCCTCATCCAAATAAACATAATTTTTCCATTGAATTTTAAAATATATATACTTGATAATTTTTTAAATTAAACACATGAAATATTATTGCTTCCGAAGGAAATGAAGTGATAAATTCCAATATACAGTCAGTCAATGGAACCAGTTTTTTTCCATGATAGCATATTCTCCAATGATCTACTTTTACATGAATGTTTATTCTCATTGGATATTTATCATGGAAATTAGAATCTATTTTGCTTATTCTATGAATGTGTTGATGGATTACTATAACACATCATTATTTGTGACTCCCTAGGAATTTACAAAATTTTATGCTAATAGTTCCTCTATTTATGGTATAAAAATAATTCTAAGCCAAGTTAGTTATGTCTTTATACATCTATGATTTCTCTTCATTGAATTCCATAAAAATTATTGAAGTACATTTACAATTATTGAATATAATTATTAATGAAAAAATAATCTTTTTCAAGGAGTTTCCTATAGATATATTATTCCACTGTGGAAGGGTTCCCCACAAGAAAATTAGTAAATTCCTCTCCTTTGGTCACCTAATAGAATGAAACATGTATATTGAATGGTTGGAGGAAAAAATCCCATATCTACAATTTACCTATTATCAATGAATGGAAAATTATGTAATTTAATATACGTGTGTTAGAGATCTGGTGAAACCAATTATACTATAAATAATAATATAGATAGAACACGCAAAAATTATTCGAAAGAAATTATTATCAAAAAATATATATTTGAGCATTCATTAAAACATTGTTCAATCGATATAGAAAAGATTATAATGTCTATATTCATGTTCACTTACATATTGTAGGAAATAAGTTATCATTTTGAAGCTATGATGTAGTGGATATGAGGATCTACATCCATATATATAATTAAGAATGGATTGTGTGAAAGTTGTTAGTTAAGTATATTAAATGAATTCTAATAATCTCTAATCCATTGGCATATTTCATTGTTATTCATAATATTATGGAATAATATTAACTTCCCTAAAAAGAATATGATGACGTTAAAAAATTTGTTATAATTCAATATGGTTGTCTCAACTATCAATGACTTTAAGTGGAATCCTAGAAATCTAGATTGAATTCGTATGATTGAATTCAATACAAAAATTATGAACCATAAATATCAACAATATTTCTCATGTTACTATGAATTCACATATGAGTTGTTTTGTCTAGATATCGTGTGACTAGAGTCTAGAAAACACCACTTATACATTAAAAAAATGATCCATACAATGTATATATTTTCAAAAATCATGTTAAAATAAAAAATATTTAATTTCTTATAATTGATGTTTTTAAATGAATATCTTATAACTGCTCCAACATTTTTGACCCCAAAAGGATACACATTTATGTAATACACCCCATGTGGGTTCCTAATAATAGTGGTATATTTTTCATGAAGGAAAATTTGAATTTGGTTATTCCTAGAATAACCTTCAATGAATTATAGGGGTTAGAATTTATTTTTTTTCATAAATCTGTAATTCAATTTTTTTTAAAAGACTAATATTTTTATAATTATTATTTAATCCATTACAGATAATATTCACCCTGATTTTCTAAAAAAAAATTTCTAAATGGTGGGAATAGGTTTTACCCATTTAGGGAACTATATAACTAATATAATATTGTATTGGATTATTTTATCTTCATCATCTACCACCTTAGAATAATGATATTGAGTCATTCTCCATGATCTTTTCTTGTATCCATGGTGGATGGATAGTAAACTAAGGTAATAAAAAATGAATTCTGTATTTAATAATGAGATGTTTTGATATATCTACATAAATACATCTTGGTAATGAATGATAAAGTTGATATCTTTCTTATTATTTTTGTGATTCATGGATGCACTAGGCAACATTGGACATACATATTTTTTAGCACATAAATTTACTTTTTTATGTTCATCAAAAATGTTAGATATTGCCTCTTCATTGTAAAGTGGGGAATCATTGGGATACAATTATTCATATACATTAGAGATATATGAAAAATAATCAGATTGTGTATTATAGTATGATTCATGAATGTTTCCATTCCCAACAAGACTATGTTAATCCAATCATGCACTGGTTATTTGGGCAAAGAAAATCCCATGTTAGTGGTGAAAGAATATGTTTATTCTTGAGTATTATGCGAGCTATACACCTTTATATCAGCAAATATACTTTTTTTATATTAAATATATAAAAACCAATCATATATTATGTTATAGGAACCCCAATATATGATCGATTTAAAAAGGTATTAGTGAAATATTTGCATTTATAGATGTGTATTCCTCAATAGATACAATTCATTATTCATCTTAATATATTAAAGCGATACATGAATTCATATATTTAGTATGGAGGAAAATATTATATAAAAAATATAATATAATTTATTTAAAATATATTTGTTAGTTTATATATATTTTTCTAATTCATTAGTCAAGGGTTTGATGACAATAACCCCAACCTATTTAGAGTTTTGAATGATACAATATATTCACCCAAAAAATTCATTCTTTGTAACAATTCTTAGTGAAATTAGTTTATTAAAAAGGGAAATATTGTTTTTAAATGAACACAATCCCATCCTAGAAAATAATTGATTTTTGAGTCATATAAAACAACAAAAAAATCACAATTATACAAAAGGTCACAAAATTAATTCATTAATCTTATATTCTTGGACATTAATATTTAATTTTATTATAGCCCATAATTTCAAAATTAGAAGGATGAATATTTAATTTATTATATCATAAAAAGTTGAGTTTATTTTGGTGAAAAGGGATGATTTAAAAAGAAATTCCTCCGAGGGTCAATGAAGGTTGACATATTTGTATTTTATAAACATGTATAGGGGACTGATGCATCCATGTATGGATGATTACTGACATATAATTATAAATATGATTATTTTATATAAGATAATAAAACATGTGTTAACAAGATATATTTATTTGGTGGCCTCTTTTGTTTAAAACTATATAAGATGTAAAAAACCATATCTGAGGATCACCCTTATTTCCGGGAATAGAGAAAGAGTGCCTAAAATAAATTTTTCTATTTGAATGAAAATGATGTTTTAAATACATCATAATATTTATCTAAGACACAGTAGTTCTATAACTATCCTCTCTTAGAGATCAAGACATATCATGTTTGGACTATAATAAACATGACAACCATGATCTCATATTATGAGGTTTTCTTATTACTTATGGTAAATAATGGAATGATCTCATTATGTCGTGGGATATGATTGGGATTATATATAAGCCAATTGATCCAACTGTTATAGAAGAGTATTATAATAATTAGATTACCTAGGATTGGATAAATTCTATTGTGGGTGCAGTTAATTTTTCATTATCCTAATTTATGTTTTATTTATATTTTTAGTAAAAAAAATCATCAACCATAGGCTTTAAATTAGGTGTGTCTCCATCTTTCCAAAAAAACCCTTCATAATGCTCGATAAGAAACTTTATTTAATATAATTAAAATTCATCATTTTATGTGTTTAAAAGTTGTATAATGATACTAAAAAAAATTTAGAATTCCTAATCATAGGAAATTATTATTTATTAGTTTGGGGCACATCCTCCTAATAATTAGAGAATAAATCCCATAAGATTTAAAAATATCTTGGTGATTTTAGGTTTCATCCTCAAGTGCCTTACCATATCTTCATCTTCATCTTCTCCTAGGTGAATATTAAACAAAAGTTCAAACTATAGGAGATAAATATGGAATTGTTATAATTAAAGAATGATATGTTTTGGTATCAATTAGAGGGAAGGCCTATCTTTGAACAAAATTCCACTTTATAATTTTTAACATTCCACCCAAAATCAACTTTGACAATTGTTATATAGAATGAACTCACTATTTAACTTCTCACATAATTGGGGAAAAAATAAATGACACCTGATGTGAAATGGATCAATAATAAAAATGAGAATATATGTCTATTATATGATCTTGAATAACCTAATACCACATACTCCATTGGAATCAATAATTTTGTTACTGTTGGAACAATGTACCCATGAATTGTAATTAATGACTTTCAAAAAATTTGTATCCTAAAAACTATCTTAAAAACCATCACACCAATATAGATTTAATTATTCTTATTCCACTTATTTTATTATATATTAACAATTTATAGTTAATGTTCACTTCTTATTATGAGATTTCCCACCAATGGGTACCCCCCCCCCCCAAGGATTGCAATGAGAGAAGGGAAGTAATTATTTCCTGAAGTCCTCCTCCAACTTGAAATGGATTAGAAAAAAGAAATGAGGTTGTATCATATATACTAATGGTTTTCATTCCCTCTAAAAGAATATAAGGAAAGAGAGATATGGTAGTTACACCAATACAATCCAACAAAAATTGTAAAATTGTGTCCTAATTAAAATAATGCAATGTAATAAAGAACATTAATAAACTGAAATGGAAACTGTAAGTACCCAAAAGGTAAACATGGTAGAAACTACAAAGACTAAAAAACCCCAGAACAAACATAAGAAAGTAATATCGAACTTAATTTACATACTTCACTAATATAATTGAAAATTATTTTACATAAATATAGGATGATCGTAATAAATTACCTTATTATGATCCTCCATTGAGCCTATCATGTAAAAGATAAAGAGAGAATATAGAATACTTATAAGAAAAAGTAAATCTAACTCATCACATAAATAGGTATAATATATTACCAACCTAGTTAAGGATATATATAACCATGTAGCACCTAAAATAGATCATATAATATAGAAAAAAACATGGAAATCACACTTCCACTTCCCAAATAATTTGTTTCTCTACCCCAACACCACACATCCTGAGCCATCCCTCTCCAAAAGAATCCATCCTTAAAAAACATGATTAATGTTTGAAAAAAATCTGTATCATATATCACATAATCTCATCATCATACGAAAAAATATTATTATATTAAATGAGAAGATTTTTTATGCACTACAACCCATATACCATGTATTATACATCAGGTATTGTTCCTAAAGCCACCATAGACCATAAACTGATTATGGTCCTTAAGCCATCACATATCATACACTTCAAACCCAAAATAATATTTAGGGTAAGATATCTAAAGATAAATGCACATTAAATAACCACAATACATTACAACCATCTACACACATACTTGGGGAAACTAACTATCATAATTACGAGCACATAGAATTACGAGGAGAACAGAGTTTGGTCAGATGGGTTAGTCTGCCAACCATCCCTCACCCACCTATATATTAGGGAAAACATGATCCCAAAGTCCACTAGGGTTCAATATCTCTATTTACATGGGTGGGGTGGTGTAATAAATAATAAAACATATAGTATATATTATATATAAAATCCATAGTATGGGAATTAACCTAGACTTATGATCAACAACAACTAGTGTCAATTGAACACCTGGATTCCACTCTTAACAACTTGATATATTATAGTAATATAGGTATAAATGGAAAATAATTAAAATAAATATTATCATAAAAATATTCACTTTATTCTAATTAAGTCATTAACGATTAATTAATAATTATTACAAGTTACATTTTATTTACCATCAGGGTTAAGTCTATTCCCTCCATGAATAATCCAGCTGAGTCCATGGTTTCGTAAGATTTACATTTTTTCAATCAAGAATGCACCAATTCCATTGGTTGGAATGTTTATAATGAAGTATCATTCCATAATTTTTGTCACTCTAGGAATGATCATAAACTACCACAAAAGTGTTGCGTAACTTAGAACTACAAGTTGGTTTATAAATTGGGGGAAGGAATGTGGGAAAACAAACAACCTAGATATCCAACCTTTAAATGAATTTACCTACACAACATCCAGATTACTGAAAAATATTGGGAAAGGCCATATTCAACAAGTAAAATCAAACCTTGTTCCATCACTAACACCATCATACAAATCACCATATATCTCATAGCCAGAGCTATCAACCCCATCCTACAACCTAGGCCTCATCACCAATTTCCAATAAAACAATAGTCATACCAGGCTTACATTACATCATATAGAATGGTTCACATCTAGATAATCAGATATGGAAACATAAAACTATATAGGTTAATAGGGGAAATGCACCCAAAAAATAATTATTTTATCATTTTTGTTAAAATGGTCACTAACATCCCAAAATTTTTGTCAATATCAAACAATTGGTTTTATTCAATCATGAATTAAATTAATCATTTAGCATATATTAAAACTATTTTATCCTAGGGAATCAGGTATTAAATATGTAAATTCATTAAACAATGTTTTATAGTATAAATTACATATTTTTAAACATAATGAAAGAATATCTCATTATCATTTATTTTTAACTATTATTAACTACTTTCATTTCAAACATTATGTTCTCTATCCAGTTTTAAAAACCTATGCAATAATAATATTTTAATGAAAAAGAATTAATAATCAATTTATTTCTATAAAAAATTTAAAATAGTTTTTAATGCTTTCCTCTTTAGGTCTTTAACAAACCAATAATTTTTGTCTTTATGTTCTTCAACCATTTTAATCAAATTTACATTATATTAATGAATAAAAAACATTATAAAATAATAATAAATATAGATAGAAAACTATCTAGTCAACTAATAAGTTAACCATTATCACTATGGACTAATTCATGTGGTCACTATAACCATAAATCAATACTTTTCATTAATCTTATTCAATATTCATTAATTTTATGTCCTCCACCACCCAATGATAAAATTTATGTTATCATTTTAGTTTAAAATTAAATAAAGGATAATAATTTGATCCCTTACCTCACTTTTTTCAATATTTTTTTGATGATTGTGGGTTTCTAATGCGGATCTTGTATCACCTATCCCACAAAAAATCGTTATCCCTCCATGGACTCTACACCATAATAACAATAACAATAAACAAATGAAATACATTTTAATTATGGATATAAAATAACATAACATAGAGAGATATAATGGTATGAGACTTGTTTTAATAGATATGAAACACAATAAATGAGTAAGAACTCACCATGGATCACCATGGAAAAGAATTGGATAATACGCGATGGACTACGACATAACATAAGTGAACATGACACAACCTCCCTAGTCAAAGGAACTATTAGGAACATGGAGAAGACCAAGGAAAATATATTATAAAAGGAGGATATGTATTGTGAAACATGGTAAAACACCATACCACATACATTTTATTTATATATATGAAGCTGAAAAATATCTTACCTCCATTTAGAGGTGGTACAAAAAAATGATTAACTCCCTAAAACCAAAACATCATAATTGGTATTCTCTACACTAGAGAAAACCACCTCCATATACTGTAGACCTGACCAATGTTGTGGCCATGAAAAAATATTTTAGTGGTTTTGATATTTATAATTTTGTGGTGTTACTCTACATTTGGGCACTCAACGTTATAGTGACCATCCCTTATGGTCTAGTATATCCCTCCACCCCAATGAATACTCTGTTATGATATTAATTCTTCTTAACTTCCCGTGATTTATCCATGAGTCTCATCTCGGAACCAACAAACACCCAAAACATATAAAGGAAATGGATACTATGATCCAATCCCTTATAATATATACCCTTCAAACTATTCTATATTATTTATAATTTAAAACCAACCCACAAAGAAATTACATAAAATGTGGTCATCTAAAAAACAACCCTATGTGATACCTCTAAAGAATCTCTCAATCACAGGAGCTCAACCACCTCCCTTATAGAAACCAAGAGAAAACCCATTAAACCCCAATAACAATATTCAAAACACTCACTTGAGGGATATTCTTCTCAATAAGGATAAATTTCCCCTATAAAACATCAATATGAAACCATATCATAAATAATATTTAAGGTAAACAATGATAGAGATATATTCTATAAGAGAATACCCAAACAATAAGATGTTTGATGTGAAGAGGATGTATCTATGAATCAGGTTCCATAGTGCTCTCCTCCATGACACCATTACCCAACAAGTCATGAACCAAGGAGATTGTATTCCCTTGAAATACCATCTCCTAGTAGTCTTAAATATTCACAAATCACACCTCAAAGGTATTATCATCATCAATAAGGATCTCTCCTCGATAAATTATATGAGAGATTTCATGAAAGTAATGTAAAATGTATAACACATGGAAAAAATGTGCATCTCTTTCATCATTGGGGGTTGTTTTATCTGATATGCCACTTCTATATTTTGAGATAACAACATGAATGTCCCAAAAAATGGGGATAAAGATTACTCCCATGACCAATACATTACAAACCATGATGTGGAATCACCATTAATAAAACCTTATCTCCAACATTAATAACTGGATATCTCCTTCTTCTATCGAAATATGACTTATGTGGACCCTTCACTTCATTAATCCTATCATGCTTCACCTAAAACATCAATTTTGTGCTCTTCACATGGTCAATGTTGGGAATTTATAACCCCCTAACCCTAGTCCATCATAATATTTATTAGAAGTTCCATCCATAGGCAGCTTCAAATACATCCAAAAAAATTGTTGAGTTGAAACTATTATTGACGTAAAAATCAACTAATGTTATGTGCCTCATCCATAAATATCCAAAACACAACTATGAAAAAAAAATTCGGATATTCCACTCTATATTACACCCCACATATGTATTATTATTATTAATAAGTCATAAATATGTTCCGAAAGTATGATGGTATACCCTTCACACCATAGAGTTAAAACAAGTATCATGATCGTGGATGAAATTCCTCAAAACTCTGTGGAGTCTCAAATTCTACTATATGTGTTTCCTTGACAAAAATTACATTGTTCTCAACTCCGTTATCACTATAATAATTTTTTATTTCATCAAATGGTCTACTATAACCCAAATATATCCAATACCACCATTTTAAAGAGGAAAATTGGTATCAAATCGCTCAATCTTTCCTCACACTTCCACTAAGGATCATATAATGGTTTGAGTAATTCCCAATGAACATGGTACTCAGCCACCCACTTCTACTGAATAAATATCATTATAGAAACTCTAAATATGCATGCTCCAATAGATTAAACTAAAATATTTATCTTAGTGAGCCTTAAATATTTTTCATGATATGATATATTATCGACGTTTAGCTATATAATTCATAGATAACCACCTCCGAAATCTGCAATGGGAGGGAAAGCCTCTGCTAGGATAACACCTTTTATTGTTTATCCTTAGACCATCCATCTATGTAATCCCTAAAAAACCACTTTCTCTCCTAACCACCACGTCAGAATCCTCCAGCTGCGATTTGTGAACCAGTTTCACTAGGTAAAATGCAATATTAAATGAAAATGACAACATATTCCCTACACCTCTCCCACAAAAAGATTTATTGTTGAAATATATTCAATCACTCGTCCATAATCTCTATATTTAGGAATGACATCACATGAATGACTTCTGAATGAACGAAACAACCAAAAAAATTCCCTTATTAGTGTATATGATTCCTCAAAGTTTCAATACTACAAGAATAATATACACCATTATATTTTCATGTTCAGGTCAATCATGAAAAAGACATAAGTCAGGCTCTAATGATGGGTAAACACCAAAAAATTATCATCAATGAGGTAATGTCAGCACAACATCATGGAAAAAAACTACAACAGACATGAGATCTGGGGTGGAATAGTAACATTAATTGATATATAACTATAACGAACCCTTAGAAACCAATTATAAATGTTTCATAAAAACATAACCTAAATGAAGAGATTATGATTCAAATAAAACCTAAAAATAAACTCCCTCTTCTGATAGATGATCAACTAGTGTGTTGACCAATACCTCCATCAGGTATTTCAGAGCTTCATGACACTAATCAGTCTATATGATCACTTGATCCTTTTCAGCCAATGATATTAGAGGATTATCTACCCAATAAAAATTATCTATAATCCTGTTATAATATTAGATAAGTTTAATGAAATTTCAAAACCCTACAATAGTTTTTTGGGATACCCAAAAAATGTCTACCAAATTCTATTAAGGATCCACAACTACTCCTTTAATGGACATGAAACGCCCATAGAATCAAACTTCATAGACATAGAACTCGCCCTTTTTCATCTTCTAGAATAGTAAATAACAATGAAGAAACCCAAAAATGGAATGTAGATTCTATATATTATGTTCCTTAAACATTAATTACATACGGATGTTTTCAATGAAACGCACCGCAAACTGATCCAAAAATTCTGTAAAAATTTCATTAATTAAACCCATGAACATGATAGTAGAATTTTTCCAATGAAGAAATCCAAATAAACAGTTAATTCCTATTTCTAAATTTAATTAAAGTCTTCAAATCATCTTCCACATTCACTCACATAAGAGGATATTTTCACCACATACCATTTTTTGAGAACAAACTTTTTCCTTTATACTAATTAAGTAAGACATCACTCTGTAGAAGTGGGTTGTTCTTCTTCACTATCACCTAATTATTGTATTAATAATCAATACAAAGAATCAAACATCCAATGTAATTCATTAGAAATAAAACTACTACATCTCAATGTAATACACTCGACTAATAAAAAGAATCAAAATAACATGTTATCGAGATATAGTTAAAAGTCACTTAAATTTGAAGGTATCATCAAGTGTGGTGACCTCAAGATAATAGAAATACCCAAATTTATCTTTATCACAACCATTATCACCCATATAGTGGGAAACACCACAATATACATAATAAAAACATGATGTTTTACATCTATATCACCAAAAAAACATCAACTAAACCTTAGATAAATTCAGAAACGGCTCAACCATCGAGGATGAAAAGAAAAAAACCTATATTTGACCCATACAAGTGTCTCTTTCACAAATAAACATATATTTTTCTATATTATAATAAAAAAACAACACCTAACTCGTGAATAATTCCAAAATATACAACAATAAATATATCCCATATATACAATGTATAATTTCATATAGCTATATTCATATGCATAGAGGTTTTACCCATGAGAGGTTCTTCCCAATCACATGCTCATAGTCTCCACATACTTGATACATATATGCTCAACCTCAAACTGGTGTAGTCCAAACCAATGGAATAGGATGCCTCTATACATCAATTGCAATATATTGGACAAGGGAAGATAGTATAAAAGAGTGTCTAGATCTTGAATAAAACTAGGATTGATCCCAAGTAGAAAAAATAATGTGGTACCTTAGACGATGTTTGGCTCTCTTGGAACTGAAACTTCTAGATCTTGAAGCATACCATAATATTCTCAATAACCTAATGGATGTAGCTAATACCATATTATTAGGAATTATATAACCTATGAGGATGATTGACCTCTTGGGGTTTCTTTATAAGTACATCAACCCCACTATGGTGTTTTATCTTAGAGCATCTTGATGTTGTAGGCTCAGCTAGAACTGCTACAATAATGGAACCTAATGTAGAAAATCTTGTCCATGTTTCCTACTCAAAAAGTTTAAGGACTCCTTCCACTAATGACCGCAGTCACAAAAATAAAAATATGAATTATATCCCTTTCAATAGTCTTATGATCTTTACTTATGGAGAAATGTGATACTGAGGGATTGGAGATACCCACCAACCATAAGATCTCAGAAATAACTTCTGTCTGGGAAACTAGTAACTTCATTCCACAAATCTACATTATAGATAATATTTAGGACTCCCCTCTCTTGAGAACCTGATCCATTTCAGGGTCCCCTCAACAAAATATTATCTCAAAAACACCATGAGATAATTCAATAGACTAAAAAGTGTGACATGGAACTTGATCTTTGGATACAATTCCTACACAAAATTACATTACTTATCCTACACATCTAAAATCTAGTATGAAGAATAAATAATTAGGTTCCATAAACAGATCATGAACTACCTCACTCTCAAACAAATCCTTTTAAGGGAAAGCACCACTTGGTGACTGGATGATTATGAACTCAAATGAAGAATATTTTCATGGAACTGATTCTTGATCTTCTCCCTTGAAACCTCTAACAATTCACAATAAATGGGGAACAAGATCCACCACTTCTATACTAATCCAAAAATTATTATCATAGCCTACGAAAACCATATATACATTATAAGAACAGATAAAACATAAATCTATATCCCCCACCCCAACCATTATCCATTCACTACATCTAAATGGGAGGACCCATATTTAAATATAATATAGGGTGGAATCTCTCATACGGTCCACCTCCATGTGTGTTGTACAATGATCTCTAATCTATAGTGATATGTTGGTGAATCCTGATGAATATATTTGGCATAAACATGAAGATGAATTTGAACGAGATCCATACAAGGACATGGAAAAATGGTTAGGGGTACCTAGACCAAGAATATAGAATATTTAAGATCAATTCATTTATTTATTCAATGTTATTTAAATATCCCGACACCAGTATCCTGGATGTTGTGCCATGAATTATTATATTTGTATAATAAATATGGAATATTCATCACAATGTAAAAAATTGTTTATTATAATTGGAAAACCAGATAAAACATATGTTTTATATTACAACATGGAATTAAATACAACGTATAAAATCCTTTGGAAACATCCATAAACTCCTAGATTATCCTTGAAATTTATTCCTGATACACATCTTCACATCTTGGGGAAAAATAAAACATAATAAATGTGTAATATCATATACTCAATAATGGTACGTTATATAGAGGAAGATAATATAAATAATAGGGTATTGTGAATTGCTAAAATAACATGCCACTAGATCATATTCTTGAGCATAATATTGAATGAATAAAAACAGAATAAATAATTACAAATAAATAATAACATGACAGTGAAACATAACCATAGTTATTATACTTGTACAATAATCACATGAATTATAAATAAATCGTATCAAAATTAGAGAATTAATAATTCTAAACACCATAAACATACCATTGTAGCCTCGGACAAAACATTTAAAATTAAATGGTTAAGGCCTCAACCAAAACCATATATATTCTGTCTATTGAGACCTACAAATGTATCATGGAGATATTGATGTCCCCCTAATATCACATAAAAATTTTAAGAAATTAATTTTATGAATGGGTTGAAACATAATAATATATATATATATATAATGTAAATAACATTAACTAAACATTAAACATAATCCTAACCATTATGATTAATATGGTGAATGGTATCATGATAGAACACCCATAGTAAAAATGATCATAAACCATTTAATGAAATATAGTAGATGATATACTATATTTTCTATTATAAGTTAGAATAATAATAAAATTAGTGTGTTTAAATAGATAAAATACTCTAATAAAACCATCAAGGAATTCTTAAGAGAAATATCCTTTCTAATTTTAAAAGAAGATGCCTTTTGAAAAAATAAATTGAATTTGTCAATTTTTTTTAGAAAACATGAAATGAAAAAATATATATTTTCATAAAATAATTATCAATCTTAAAAAAAATTATTATTTTTAAAACTAATTATTAATGGTACTTGAAAATGGGTATAAAATAGAGAAGATACATTGAATCATGCATTCATATCCAGAAGAATTGTGATGGGAACTTTGAAAAAATTTATTTCACCATAATAGAACGATGAACTATTCTGAAAACGTGATTTATAAATGCATAAATATAATTTATAAGAATTATATAAAACGAAATAAGAATTAAATTTCGGTAAATATTAAGAATGTGTAACTGTAATGAAAAATGGAGGTTTGGGTACAATACATTATTTTATGTCCAGAAGTTTTTTTCACGTGTACTTAATTTCATCGATAATAAAATTATATTTATTAATATTTTAATTCAAAACATATTAAATAGGAAATTAAATTATTATAATTTTATTAATTTCATTTATGTCCTTTTTTATGAGTTATAATATTAAAATTCAATTTTCAGGAGTGTTTGTTTCCTTGATTTTCAAGATTGATTCACTTTTATACACATATGAAGGTCATGTAAAATAGAAATAATTCTCTGGAATTGAAATTATATGTTATTAATGAACATACATAATATTTAATGGTCATAAATATTATTTTTTTCGAGATATGAGTATTATTAATTATATATAGCTTTAATGGAATTGTTTTTATTATTTTGGAGGGTTTTTTATCATCATGAACTAGTTTGTCTTATTAATTATAATCAGGTATATATAATAGTTAAAAAACAGTAAATAATTTATAAAATTTATATAAAAATATTTTTAACCATAATTATGGTTTTATAAAAATCCATGAAGGTATCAATGGAAAATTGAGTCGCATCTTCCACGATGGTGGTAAGTCGACACGTCATGGATGATGTTTTTTATTTTTCGAATAAAAGATCGATGGGGAGGGGTTTTTGGATGTATCATACATTATCATAATAAAATTAAAGTATATATAATATACTAGAGTTATCAAGAATATTTTTACAGAATATTTAAGGATTTAATAAAAGGAAATGAACCTAAAAGAAATAGTAAGATAATAAAAAATGATTTATCACTTGAATTATTATCTTTGGGAATGTTCTTAGGGAACAACGAAATGGATTTTTAGTGAGACCATAAATAAAATAATGTGTGTGAGGGGGTAGATTTTTTATATGAAATGGGAAGAATATAAGAAATGTTCTAGGATTTAGAAGTGTGAGGATAATAGGTAGTGAGGGGTGGTATTTTTAGTGGAGGATATGTCTGTTTTTTGATTAATGTAATCATTAGTTTATTATTTTTTGGCTAAAGGCTATGAATAGATTGGGAATTAACACTAAATATATCAAATAATGATATTATTTTTGATAATATGGTTATTACATCATCCATAACTCAAGGAATATTTCATTTATCTTATAATATATATAGACTATAAAAAAACATTTTCACTATTCACCAGAAATTTAATTATTTCAGAAAAATCCAAAAATTGACTATTATGATTTTTAGATGTGTATAATTTAAAAATAAACTCCATTTATAGAAATTAATTTTCTAGATATGATAAATTTAATTTTAAATTAAAATCATTATTTTGTAAAAAAAATACCAATTTAAAAATTAGAGTTGATTTTATGAGAGTTAGTGAAATTAAATAAGGTCATGAAAAATTACATTATAATCATAAGAAAACAAAATTTAATTTATGAATATATTTAATGAAAATAAATTTTATTTTAAATTATTATATTAATTATATAATTTTAAATAAATATATCTGTTTCATAAAAAATAACACTTCATTTTTAGAACATTTTTTACTTACTCAATTATGTAAATATACCATATTTTTTTATAAGATTTAAAAATATTATTTATACCATTATGTGTGATTATACTATTTTATTAGTCGTATTACTATTCTTAATGGTCATATTACTATTATAATGACCATATTAAATAACATATTATGTTTTTAAACTCAGTGTTTCATGAAGCATAAACTATCGAAGATAATAAATTTTAAAAAGGCATATCATAAAATCTTGGGGTTTTATAGTTAATCAAATCCCAATGTCTTCCCATTTCAAACAGCCACACTAAGAAGAATTGTGAATTAACCTTTATAAGGTCTCTACCCCACACCTAGTACCATTTCACATAGTAGGCCCAGTATACATTGTGGTCCATGCATGAAATCATATGGGCCCTAAAAACCTATGTCCAAAAATGCACCCCTTGCTAATATTTGTTATTAAACTCAACATAAACTATTTCCCAACCAACACATGTGGACTCACATATTCCTAACATTAAAATACAACTTATAACTCACCCAAATCCTATGATACCACTATTTTATGACCCCAAACCACCCAAAGGATCCCCTCCAAGGTCGATATTGAGAGAATGAAGATAGTGAGTATTCAGTTCCCACCACCAAATGGCCTTAGGATGGGAAAAAGCACTACCGGTGTATCATACATATAAATTGGAGTCATTACCCTCTAAACGAATAATAGATAATAAAGATGATATATGTGCCCCAATCGAATCTTACATATAAATGTAAATTTATTTCAATGCACATTTAGTAAATTTCATACAAAAAATTGTATAACATAAAATGAAACATTGTGTACCCAAAAGATAAACGTGTCAGTGATTATAAAGCGAAAATTGCTCCGGAACAACCATGAGATTATAATATCTACCTTATTTTCCTACCTAATCATTTTTACCGGAAATATTGTTTATATAAATATAGGGTGGTCATATTATGTATATTTAGTAGAATCCCTCCCGGAGCCTCCCCTGAAAAATATAAATAATACATGCTAAAGCCTAGAGAACAACAAGTGAAGCTAAATCATCAGCAAAACCGGTATACAATGTTCCTAGAATTACCATGGATATCTATTACCTTGTATCACATAAAAGACATCATAAATTAATGTTACAAAATAGTGGAACCCCACTACCACTTCGCACTAGATTGATACTTGGGCCCCACATTGAACATCCTAAAACATCTCAATCTAAAATAATCTTTCTAGAAAACACATGGGATTAATTTCCACAACAAGAACCCCATTCATCATATAATCTAATAATCCCATGAAACATATTCATGTAGTAAACTAGTAGTTGTTATGATCTAATGCAACCCATATTTCATGTTTTAATGTTAGATTATTATACCTCAAGGCATCATATCCCACACACCAAGAGTGTACCTTAGGCCATTGTAACACCCCAAACATTTTCAATTTTATTTATTCTTCTTTATATTAATGTAATGTATTATAAATTAAGAAAATAACTTATAATATATCATAAAATATTTATAAATTAATATATAATTAAATAATAGTTATTTCTTAAATATAAAGAACCTATACTGATGAAATTTTAACTTGACTCTCGAAATAGAAAAGTAAACCTTAAAAATAGTAAACTTGAAAATTGAATAGTAACCCCACCCAATAAAGTATAAATTAAATATTTTAATAATATAAATTAAAGACATGTATAATTATATTATAGTCTATGTAAATAAATATTTTAAAAAGTGTTAGTTAAGTGTCGGCATTTTTTATGTCTTAACTATGTAATTACATTTTTAAGATTAATTTAAAATTTTAAAATAAAAGTTATTTTCATAAAATGTATTCATAAATTTATACTTTTATATCATATGATTTTGTAATTTTTTTTTGAGAAAATATTAAATTTTTAAATGTGTTATAAAATATGTTATAATTATAAAATCTGTATTTTCCATGTGAATGATGATTTTAATTAAAAATTAAAATACTCATAATTAGTAAATTATTTTCATAAAATTGAGTTCATTTTTTATGGTTGATGTACATTCATTTTCCTTTCGTCACCTAAAGGATATTAATAAAACCATTAATTAATTAAAATAGACTCTAAATTTATATTCTACAATATGTTTTATGTTTTATAAGAAACATATATTCATAATAATAAGTGATAAAACCAATCAAATTCATTGGATTTGAAAAACCACCCAAATTAACCTAAAATGATCAAAATTAACATTTAACCAATGAATCAACCTCATAAAATATATTCATTTTATTTATAAGATCATATAACTTTTTTTAGAATCATTAATAACATATAATTACAATTATGTATTTTTAATGGATTTTAAAAGAACATACATTCATGTATATAGGGAAAACCCCCAAAGAACCAAGAAATTGAATGCCTCTGAATGATGAAATTATACTCTATAACTCATAAAAATCCCATAAATGAACTTCATAAAACCGCAATGAATAAAATTAATTTATAAAGGTTATTTATTTTTTAATTAATTAAACTAATGTGATTATATAAGATTTTAAAATGAGAAAGCATTCAAACACAATGTATGAGGAATTCTCGAACCCAACTCTCTTTCTTTTAGATTTTCATCCATCACCTCAATTTCAATAAGTATATTACATAAATATCATTTATTCTTAGTTGTCATAAAATTTTAGGGATATAAATTATTTCTACTTCAGCTTATGACAAACACATCTTTTTCTGAAAGAACTCTTCTCTGAAAAAACACACCTTTTACATCTCGAAATTTTTTTCTCTTCACTAAAGGTTGATGATTGATATATCAATTATTCTATTCCATAATTAATTTTGGAACTCAAGGTTTATGATTGTATTATTCATGAAATGAAACCCATTTATTTTCATGAGTTATTTTATGTTCCATATTGATGTACAATCCATGTGGCACACATGATAATGAAAATGATATGTTGTGACAGGTGTGACTAGAATTATAGAGAGTTCCAATTCATTGGGTAATATTATGAATCTCACAAGAAAAATAAATTATGCATAAACACGATTATATATTTTTTCAAAACAATGTATGGTATTTTACGACTATGACATGATTTTTCATTTTAATGTATTTCCAAATTTCTTGCCATTATCTAATGCTTCCTATTACTATTATGATGATGATTTTAGGATTTTGATCACCCAACGTTACATTGTTTAATGTTCTTATCTATCCACTTACTCGGATTTTTTCTCACAACTTTTAAATGTATATTATTATGTGACTACATGCTCTAAGGGGAATTCAAGGGTTAATATGAATATAGAGTATAAGAATTTGAATAAATGTTCATGTTTTTTTTCTTTAAAAGTTATGCATGGTCCAAATTTTACCAAGACACTAATCCTTTGGATCCTGGTGATATAATTATTTTATATTTTTTTATCATTAAAATTATATAATTGAAATCTAATAAAATTATGTGTCACAATAATGGGTATTAGTGCACGATTTAGTTAATTTTGGAGTTAGGATTAGAGAACTCTAGTGAAAACCCAAAGTATGAGACTAAGTATATGTAAGCACCAAATGAGATTTGTTTTTGAAAATTCTAAACAATGTGATCTCAAAATATAATCCTTTAGAGTTAATTTTTCAAATGTATAAATTATTGATAACTTGTTTACTTATGTTTTCTTCAAACATGTTTTATTTTAGTAAATAGTGTGGACCTGAAAAAACAATACCAAAAACCCATGTGAGGGATAATGCCATGATTTCCCGAACAACATCCCCAATGATTTTAGAGGTGGAGTTCAAAATAACAAGTTGATTCTTACCCAGCTATCTCAGGTTATAAATAATATCCTGAATAATGTGGAACATTCACCTTCAGCTAAGAGGGTGAAATTGGCTATAGAGTGTTTTATGGTGTAACGACTACCAATGTTTAGTGGATCTTATGATCCAGTAGTCATGAAATAGTTGGTCAACTCAAAGTAGAATATATTTTCAATGATTAATTATACTGAGATGGAGAGGGTGACTTTATATGATAACTGTTTAGATGGGGAGTTGGATTAATAGTGGCCTCTAAATAATAACACCAAGATATTGGAAGAAATTGATGAGATAGAGTGTTAATGCATTAAGATAATGTTTCATTATAATTATACCCCCCGAAATCATTGTACAAAATAGGAGAGTGAATTCATAGAGATAAAGAAAAAGGAAGGAGAACCTTCCATGGATTTTGAAGCAAATTTTACAAGTCCTTCAGTGTATCCTTCGGGTTTGTTATCCAAAATTATGTAATAATTGATAGATTCTTTAATGGTATAATACCACACCATAGAAAGTATATTGTAATTTGATACATTGGGAGTTGTGAAGAAGTAGTTCAATGTGCTTTTTAAAGTGGATATGGGGTCTGGATATTGGTCTCTTTATTATGGACATAAGTAATGAAATATGGAGTTTCATGCTAGAGGATCTAATGAAAATTCTAGAAAGAAAACTATACCACCCAAATGTCAAAATGTGGGAATAATCATCACGGTAACTGCCTCAAAGGGATAGGTAAATGCTTTATGTGTGGGAGAGAAATCCACCATGCTCATGATTTTTTAAAATTGATGAGGATTCAAAACAATGTGGTGGAGGAAAGGAGAGCATCACCCATGGTCCAATGCTATAATTATAGAGAGAATGGGAAATATTCAAGCTAGTGCACTAAACCTTGATTCCTTGAGGGTAATCAGCATCAATAGCCACCAAAGCTAAAGGATCAAACTAAGTCATATGACATAACTACTACTGTAGTGGAGAAAGAAAACAATGTCATAGTGCTATACTTCATATTCACCCTAGAGTGAAAAAATAATTATTTCATTATAGTTATACACATTCATTTATATCTAGAATGTTTCCTAGAAACATTAAATTGAATCCCCAAAAACCTAAAGTAGAGATATATATAAAAACCCTTAGTGGTGAATCATTGCAACCCAAGTGTTGGACTCTTATCATGTTAGAATATGTGGACCGATTCTTCCAGAAAATCTCATGATACCTCCCTTGGTGGAATTTGATATTATGCTCGGGATGTATTGGATCTCGTTATATAAGTCACATATAAACTGTCAAGAAAAGGAAATATCTCTTCATATTTTGAACATTCCCATGTCCCTCTACAAATGTATGGAAGATCATGAATCTCCATTAAAATCATTTAAGGGTGTGGGTGTTTATTCTCTATAAAGAAGCATACCTTTCTCAATTGGTTGACTGATAGGAAGTTATCAACCTATGAGAATTATCATTGTGAGGGAATATAGTGATGTATCTCTGGAAGAGTTACCCAGACTCCCCTTAGATCGTAGGTAGAGTTCCCAATAGAACTTATCCCCAGGGCTGTTTCTTTCTCAATGGGTCCCTATAGGATGGATCCTATAGGGATTTAATAGTTAAATAAGTAGCTGCAATAGAATTGTAAAAAATGTTATTATTCCCTAGTTCGTCACCTTAGGGTGCACCAGTGCTCTTTTTCAAAAAGAAGGATGTATCAATGAAGTTGTGTATCTATTATAAAATTTTTAAAAAGATCACCATGAAGAATGAGTATTATATTCCAAGTATTGATGACTTGTTCAATCAGCAATTAGGAGATCAATACTTCTTAAAGGTGTATCTTCATTCTGGATATCTATAGCTAATGGTGATGGGAGAATATATTTAGAAGATTTCCTACCAAACAAGTTATCATCACTATGAGTTTTTTTATTCCCCTTAGAATTACTAATTCTCCTTAAATCTTAATGTATTTTATGAATATAGTATTTATACATTACCTCTATGAATTTGTGGAAGTGTTTATCAAATATATTCTCATCAACTCCAATATAAAATAGGAACATGAGGAACAACTAAGGCTTGTGTTGGTGACATTATAGAAGGATAATTTGTAAGAAAATTTCAGAAACTATGACTTTTAGATACAGAAAATCACATTCTTGGGACATGTCGTAACATGTGGGGAATTTTTGTAGACCCTTCAAAAACAATGGTAATTGAATAATGGCCGAGACCCTCTATTGTCACATAAATCCATAGTTTTCATGGATTATAATTATACTACTGATGTCTTGATAGAAACTTCTCATGGTTTTCAATCCCACTAACTATGTTAACAAGAAAATGGGAAATGTATTCTTAGATAGAAAAATGTGAGGAAATCTTCAATGAGCTAATGATACAGAGGATCACTGCACATATAATCACATTGAAAAAAAGTGGAGAACATTTTGTGATATAACTTGGTGATTAAAAGAAATAATTGGGTTGTTTAATCCTGAAAAATGATAATTTTATAGCCTAAGCATAATTTATATAGATTATCCATGTAAAGATCTACTTGACACATGATCTTGAGTTATCAGCATTGATTTTTTCCTTGAAAATCTGGTGGTACTATTTCTTTGGTGAGAACTGTGACATATATACTGATCACAATATTCAAAATTATATATTCCCACATAAGGAGCTTCTCATGTGTCAAAGGATACGGTTAGAGCTAATCTAGGAAAATGATTTATCTTTTCAGTATCATCCAGGTGATGGAAAAATGTTTTTTAATTCTCTTAGTATATGAAAACTGATACTCTATCCATTTTGTAGATTGATATATACCCTTCTTAATGGACATAAAAATAATGTATTTCGAAATCAAAATGATAGGGAATAAATCCTACCATTCCAATTTTATTTCCCAACAATATATCTATGAGATGATTAAAGAGGAACAAAGGGACGACCTAGAGATACAAATGAAGGTGAATGCATTAATGGAAGGGAAGCTGAAGGATTTACATATCGATGATTGTGGTGTGATTAATATTGGAATAATCCACTGTGTTCCTTCATCTCCATAGATAAATAAGGAGCTATAGGATAATTCACATAGCTCAAAATTATATGTCCATATTTGTATCACCAATATATACTGCGATGTTGGAGAAAATGTCTAGTGGGATAACATGAAGAAGGAGATTCCAAAATATATCTCAATGTTTCTGATATGTATGTAAGTTAGATAAGATTCATATAATTCCAAAGGGAAATTGAAACCATTTCATATATCCATGTGGAAATTTTAGAATGTCACTATTTAATTTTTCATTGGGCTCCTACAGATATCCAAATGATATGATGTGATATGGGTTATAGGGGACCAACTCACCAGGACATTTGACTTTATCACTATTCAGGAAGATCTCTCACTTGAAAAATATGATATGATTTTATAAAATAAGTATTGAGATAGAAAGGTGTTACACACTTGATTATTTTGGATCGTGATCCTAGGATCACATATAAATTATAAAGGAGTATTCCACATGCTTTGAGTATAAAATTAAATTTTATTAAAACCTATAACCCCCAAACGGATGGAAAATGTAAAAGGAAAGTTCAGAAACTCAAATATTTTCTAAGATCATGCTCATTATAATTTAATGGTAGATGGGATCAGCATACACCATTGGTTGAGCTGTCAGAAAAAAAAATATTCCACTCAAGTATTCAGATGGCTCTATATGAAGCTATGTATGGAATGTGATGTACAACTACAACCTATTGGGATGAAGTTGGTGAATGAAAGATACTTGAACCCAATCTTGTGCTAGAGATGACAGAGAAGGTCCATCCCATTCAGCAACATATCAAAGCTACTTAAATTTGGAAAAAAAATCTATACTGAAAACCATTTCAGGGACTTGGAGTTTTACATTGGTGATAATGTTTACCTTTGAATATCATAAAGTGAGATTCATGTTGTTTGAAATGAAATATAAGCTATTCTGAAGGTATATTGGCCCCTTTGGGATCCTTGATCACATCAGAGTCATGGTATATCTACTTGAACTTACACATAATATGTATAACTTCATAATGTGTTCCACACATAACTCAATAGGAAGTGCATACCATAACCCTCACATGTATTTAACAAAGAGGTAGTACAATTGGAAGATGATCACTCTTATGGGGAGAATCCAATAATGATTCCATATCAAATAGATAAGGTTCTATGAAAAAATTTGATCCATTATTTTTAAGTTTTGTAGAGGAACAATATTTATGATGAAGAAACATGGAAACCAAATGTGGCGATGAAGGAGAATTACCCTCAAGTGTTTGTGCAAAATGAAATTGTGGGGGTGAAATTTGAAAATGGGGGATGAATGTAAGGACCCAATCATTTATTTATATAATTTCTTCCATATTATAGTAATTAATTATAGAATAAACACATAAAATATGTTTGAGCCTATAATAAATGCTTTATAGACTAATAATTAATGAAATAATAAGTAATTATAAAAGTTATGAACCCTATACTAATGAAACAGTTGGTTGAAATTTGGAATTGTAAAGTGACCCTTATGAATAATAAATTGGAAAATTGAATAATAAACTCACCCATTAAAGTATAAATAAAATTTATGAATCTCCTAAATTAAATAATGGGGTAATTATATTATAGTCTAAGAAAATACAAATTTTAAATAATTATTAATTAGGTGATGGTATTTTTATAAATCATAAATATTTAATTAAAATTTTATGATAAATTTAATAATATAAATGAAAATTTATTTCCATAAAAAGGTATTCATAAATTTTCATTTTTATGTCTTCTGATTTTAATATAATTTTATGAGACCTTTTGTAAATTTTCAATGTGTTATAAAATCTTTTATAATTTGAAAATTTTTATTTTCCATGTAAATGATAACATTAATTAATTATTAAATTAATCAAATTTAGAAAAAAAAAATTTATATTAATTTCATTTTTTAATTATAAAATATTAAAATGGTTAGGGTGAATTTTTGGGATTTCTCTAAAATACATGAATTTTAGATGAAGAGTAATATATGATAATTTTCGATAAATGCTAAATACATGAATTTTTGAGTCATTTTTTATGTGAGGATGATGTAAGAACAATAATACTAAACAATAATTAATTATTTTACTATATTTATATAAAATTCTCAAACTATTAAAATTCTTGAGCCAAAATAATAAACTAATGAATATAATAGCGATAAAACTCCCCTCTCCTCCACTATAAATACCACCCCTCACACCCTCATCTCCTCACACCTATCATGATTTGATACTTTGATCACATATAAAAAATTCTCATCCCAAGTCCCTCCCCCACATAAATGAGATATTGGTCTCATTAAATGACCAAAACCTTTCCTTAAGGTGGTTCTCAAAGGGGATAAACAAAAGCGAAAAATCCTCTCTATCTTTCATTTAATTTTCGGTCAATTTGATTTCTTTTCTTATTCTATCATCACCTACCTTCATCCAAATGTCATGATAACTCTAGTATTATTTATAAAATTGATGTATATCATGTTAATTAAGGAATCATCATTAAACTCCACCCTCTATATATATATATCTCTCTTATTTTTACAAGGAAATTATCACGAGTGATGTGTCAATATACCGACATCGGTGGGGATGTAAATTCATTTTCCTTCAACACTTTCTAGGATGCTTATAAAACCCATAATGGTTTTAAAATTATTCGAAACTTTTTTTTACAACCCTTTTTTTGTTCTGGGTGTAATAAAAAAATATTAATAATAAAACAAAATGAATTCATTGTGATCGAAAAAATGCCCAAATTAACCTAAAACAATCATCATTAACTTTTATCTAATGATTCATCCTCATACCATATAAATAATTTCCTTATAAGATCATTTAATCATCTGTAATATCATTAAAAACATATAATAATAATTCTAGACATTTATCCACATTTTACACGAACATCCATTCATGTATACAAGCAATCCAGTCATGAAAATAATGAAAATGAATGCCTCCCAACGATGAAACCAAACTCTATAAATCATATAAAATCATAAAATGAACTTCATAAAAACATATTTAATTAAAAAAATGTATAAAAGAATATTTATTTGTTAATTAATGAATCTAATATGAATATATAGGATATTAAATTGAAAAAAAAATAATTTATACACAAGGTAAGGTGAATTCTCGAACCCAAATCTCTTTCTATTGGATTTTCCACTTTCACCCGAATTTCTGTATGGATATTACATAAATATAATTTCTTCATCATTATAAAAGAATTTGGGTGTATATACATGTTTTCTACATGATTTTATGACAAAGGCAATTTTTTCTAAAAGAATTCATCTCTAAAAAACACACCATTTACTTCTCGATATTGTTTCGTCTTCATTCAACGTTGATGATTCATATATCAAATATGATATAACCTCATTAATTTGGGATCTTAATGTTTATGACTGTGTGTTTTATGAAATTAATCCCATCTCTTTCCATGGGTTATTTTATTTTCAAAACTGATGTACATTTTATGTTGGTTGCAAGATAATGTAAAGGTTATGATGTGACGGGTGCACCCATAATTATATAGAACAATGTAAATGGTATGATGTGAATAGTGTTCATGGAATTATATACTGCTCAAATTCATTGGGTACAATTTTTTATCACATGAGAAATGTGAATATGTGTGAATAATATTCTAGCTTTTTACACAACAATATGTGGTAGATTACCACTAAGACATGATGTTTCATTTGTAAGCATTTCCACTTTCCATTCCATTACGTAATGATTATTATCATGATTATGATGATGATGTTATGATTATTGTCACCCCATTTTATATTTTTCATGTTCTTATCTAACATCTTACATATATTTTAGCACACACATTTTTTATGTATATCCTCATGTGACTACTTGTGCGATGGAGAATTCAAGGACTAATAAGAACCTAGAGAAGAAGGAATTAAATAAATGTGTATGGTTTATTTTTTAAATGTTTGGTATGGTTTTAAATTTTTCATGAAACTAATAATTTTGATCGTAATCATGTAATTATTTTATTTTTTTTCATTAAAAAGATGCAATGGTAATGTGTGAAAAATCAGGGTTGTTATATCCATCACAACCCATACATGTAATACCTATATTTATTTATAGGATAAATATCTTGTGAAAAATGTTTTGGAAATAAGAAATATCATTTAAATCCATCTATGACTATATATTCTGAATCTAGTTGACTTGTATACCAACATATAGTACTACCTAGAGAACAAAGCAGGGATAGAGGGGGTTGTTACCAATTCCACCCTTACTAGCCTGGATATTCTGTAAGACACCCTTCTAGAGAAAACATGGTTTTACAAAAGATACAGATATGGGTGGTTGTTTATGAAATCAAAAATAATACACGTTATAATATATCCCACAACTAAACAATGATAATTAACCGATTCTTAGGCTCAACATCATCTATTTTCTCTTGGACAGTGAAATACCACTACTATGAACTATATATCCTATTAGAAAATATGAATTGAAGGATATTATATAATTTAAATATTTTCAATAATCAATTAAATATAATTTAATTATTATATCATCAATTAATTAATGTTTTTCTATGTTACATTTTATTAGCCATATGAGTTAAGTCCATTCCATGCATGCATAATATAAATGATTCTGTGACTTCATAGGTTTAATGACTTCTAAATTCATTTGGGAAGATGAACCATGGTATAAAAAATTTATTAATAATTATAAATAAATAATTCTATGTAATATATGATATTTTTAATTTACTACAAAAGATATGAACAACTAAGAACAACTAGCTGCCTCAAGCAGTCTCTAAAGAAATGTATGTAAATAAAAAACTCAGCCACCAGAAATTTAAAAAAATTCAATAAATCATACATATTTCTGAAAAATAATGGGAAATAACATATTCAACCCATTCCATCAATCTCTGTGGAAATACTGATAACATCATGTATATCACCACACATATTTCCCTCACAAACGTTAGTTGTTGAAATAATATCAAGCCTCCCTAACCATGTATCATCAACTAACATCCTTACCAGGATAACATCACATAAAATAATAAGTATCACATATATAGAAACATATAATTAAAAAACATCCATAACTATCAATGTGGTAATTGAACCCTAAAAAAGTGATTTAGTTGTTACATGAAAAATATGCATTCTAATTCCAAATAGTTATCTTTAGTAAAAAACTATTTTAACTCCATATTGATATATATAATTAATTTTTCAAATTTTATAACTATGGTAACATGAGGAATTTGTTTTAAATTCTATTAATTATCTAATAAATTCATCCAAATAGAATTTTTTTTTCATTCAACATATAGAAATAACATCTCACAAACATGAATTTTTCAATATCATCAACAATAATCATTTCTAGATTCAGGTTTGTTAGAAAATTTCAAAAACAAATAGAAGAAAAATATTTTGTTAAGCATTTAATAATTTAATCAAATTGTAAGAATTTTTAATGAAATCATGACTCCTTAATTCATTAACAAAATAAAAATTACTGACTTTACATTTCTTAACCATTTTCATCAAATTAATGTGTTACCCAAGTGTAAAAAACATGATAATCCAAGAATAAACAAATATAGAATACTATCTAGTGAATAAATTAGAAATATTTTATCGTAGGGGAAGAACACTTGTGATTAATGTATCCAAACAACATTACTATTCATTAATACAATTTAATATTGAGTAACTTTAATTCCACCATAAGAAAATGAGATAAATAATTGTAACATTATACTTTCATTTAATCTAAATAAGAACAAATAACATGACTCAAGAATTTAAAAGTTCTTTAATGAGAATGAAACAATAATATAAAAATAGGATCACCTCTCCCTCAAGATGGTTATATACCTCATAAGATATCATTATATAACAATGATAACAAAAAATAAAACTTTCTATATTATAATTATTGAGATCAAAATTCATAACATATAAATATATCACGGGAGGAAACTATATCGAACATAGATGATTCCATAAGAATGTATTAATAATTAACCTTGGATCACAATAAAAAAATATAGGAATCAAGGGATTGAATCTGATCAAATGGGGCTTCAATGGTCTTCAAATAGATCTCTTTAGTACCAAGGGTTATAGAGGGATATATGAGATAAAATTTGGTTAGAGGTGTTTGGGGTATTTATTTTTAGCTAGTAAAATAGAAAACCATGGTGCAACCTCTTCCACTATGGTGGAAAATCGGCTGACGTGGGAAGGACTATGACATAGAAAATGGGACCACACCATAACATTAATGGTTATGAGAACATATAAGGAACACTGATCTTACTAAAATATAGATCTTATAAAATGGTGTGAGGGAATATTTAATTGGCTATACTGCCTTGTTGTAGCAACTCCTTTTCTAAGGAGGATGCTATGCGGCAGCCTACCTCTACACCGCTATTGTACTAAAAATGGTATAACATCTTCAAACCCCTATGCTATATATGGGATTCTCTATGATTCAAATGACAACATACCAATGTTGAATGTATTCCAAAATAAAACTTGATCATAAACCACTACTCATAGTTCCCAATTCTATAGTTGGACACCCAACGCAATAGTGACCATCCCTTATGACATAGTATTTCACTACATTCTACATAATCCTCTATTAAACTATTATTTTAGTTTAACATCCCATGTTTCCCCATTTAGACCCCACTAAATATCTACAATACCCAATAAAACTATTTTAAAGCACTACTTGGATCAAGGAAATTAAAATTATTCATATTAGAATAAGAATGACCTTTTACACACTTCTTTAAAACTCATCCAAACAATGGTGTGATGAAAAATATTATATCACCCAAACATCATGTGTACTATTCCTCTTCATATTCCTCTTCTCATATACTCCCTTACATTCTTGTCCCTTTTCTTTTATATTCTCCACTTCTTCAATATTCGAATTCATTAAATGCCTTTGTTCATATTCTTACACAACAAAACATTTTCTCTATTAAAATTTGAATTTAAAATTTGAAATCATACTAACAACATCTTTAAATTACCTCTCAAAAAACTAATTTTAATATCATATATTAAATAATACAAAATTTATTAGTCATGTTTTATTTACTTTAGAGACTTTTAGGATGAGTTTTTATCTACTTTTAGTCATCCATGATAATATAAAAATGATCCATTCCATTTTTCATTGAATTTTTTTTATTAAAAAAATTATTTTAAGTGTAATAAAACATATGTGTCAAATAAAAATAGGAAATGTGAAATGTATTTCCAATATATGAAATATTTAAAAAAATTATGAATAATTTATCTTACATATTGATGACAAAAAATTATGTATGATGTTAAAAAAAACCTTATATACCAAAGATAAAACCTTTCATAACCCTTTGAAAAAAGATAAGATAATCATTTATATCACCCTTCTTTATCCTTCAAATATCCAAATTCCTTAATAAAACGATTATCTCTGAAAAGTAACCATTCGTAGTATATTTTATTCTAGAAAAATTTAGGATTATAGGTATTTTTAACATCTATAATTATTCTGACACAACATGACAACATTAAGAGTTATTCTAACATGGATCATACTTATTCACACCAAGCATAGTTCTTCTAGAAAAAATCATCCAATATTATATTTTTACATTGGGAATAACTAATATGTAAGAATTAAAAAATATTTTAATAATATGTATCTTTAGTTTCAATAATTTTTTATTCCAAAAATCATTTTATATAGATATAATTATACTTATAAACTTCTATAACTTCTGCATGTTTATTCAGATCCCAATGATATTTAATTCTATGTATATCTATTTATGAAAATTTAAACTTATGAGTGACCTCTTCCATTCCATTCAATTTCATTTGACCCCTTATTCTAATAATTTATTTTATATAGAGGTATTTATTACTTCAGGACTCCCATAGCTCTCATTTAATAAAATATAAGACCAAGATTATCCTTTTTTCATATATATCTATTGAAACATTATCAAACCAATTCATTAAATTCTGAAATTACCTCCATCCATGAAAATTCATTCCAAAAAACTTTTAACTCACATGGTAAATATAAAATCATGTCTTGGGATCCAATAAAATGGATCCCTGAGATGGTGTGTCATATATCCTAAAGTGTATATTCCTATACACGAGAGGCTATTTACTAGTATTTAGGGTCCATTGTGGTATGATTGAGAGACTATAACCTCATTATATAATGGAACAATGGATATAATAAATAATCATAATTAGATGACCCATAATATAAAAGATTCATAATGGAGAAAGATACATTAAAAAACACAGCATAAGTAAGGAACATCCAATTATTAATAATTATCATATTCCTAATATGATTCATTTAAAAATTATTACCTGGAATGAAGAAATGAACAAAGGGGATATTGGGGATATAGGACTCATGAATATATAATATATACTAAACAAGGAATACATAAAGTTCAAATGATAGCTCTAGTATCATTATGATCATATTCATGATCCTCTAATCCCATGATCCATCCCATAGGAAAAATAGATCTATCATATGTGACATGGAACTTTCCCATGTCAACACATATAGTCATGATTCCAACATGAGTAAAAATTGAGTCCCCAATTGGGTGTGTGATAAACTTTTTAGTCCACCACCAATGGATTCTAGAATAATCAAGTTAGTATGTATTTAATACAAGTGTTTAGGTATTATCAATAATAAATAACGATGGAAAATAAATAATAGTCAGCCTAGGTTCTAGTAGGAAACATAAATCTATCTACAAGCTTTGGATTAGGTCAGAGTGATTCTGATTAGTATTCAGTATATATATATATATATATATATATATTAATTATGTATAGATAATATGCAGACACATATATGCAATCTATATGTATGAAAATATATAAGCATATACATGGATACTCTGTGCTAGCTAGACGTACTGTGTAACTCAGGCATCCATGACTTGTCTAACGAGCCAATGACTCCAGCAATGGTACTAGAACTAAATCTCATTAGAATGTGAAACATCATACTCATCACTCAAGATGGGTTGGTGAGTCAAATTGACCAGCACCTGATACAAAGGAACATGGATCTTCAGGCACATCTCCCAAATAGAAGTAAATATAGTAGAATTTGATGTATTTCACCCAACGTAAGGGGTTTAAGAAATGTGATTCTCAATATGTTCCATAACCATTGTTCAAAATCTAATAATTATGACTTATTAAGAATAATAATAATGATATTTTAACTCTAAATCATTATAATAATGTAACCTAATTAGCTTATGGTGTTACATTATTAATAATTCATTTTCATAATTATCCAATATGTGGAATGGAATTTCTACCCATAATCAATCAGTGAAAAAAATACATTAAATTATTACGAATGGGAAATCAAAACTAAGGCCAACCAAACCCACTGATATGGTGGTTATTCAATTAATCATTTACATTCAAGAGGGAATTTAAATTTTCATTCCCAAGGGATGGAATTCAAAAAGGTTTGAAACATATAATTAATTTATAAAGGCTCTAGGGTGTAGAGTATCATGTTTTAATTGATAAGGAAGGTAAAAAAATTAATGGATACACAATGAAATTTATGGTGTGAAACGCATTAGAAAATACAAAAAAAATAATTAGGGAACATTTCTAGACCACATGCCATAGTTTCCTAGAACTCTCCTCATCTATTTTTTGTCTTTGATTCATTCCAAAGTAGGAGAAAATCAAAAAAAGACCAAATCCCTAAAAATAGGTCCTACAAGCTCACACCAGTATAGTGAAAGATTTTGGAAAGTTAAATTTATATATAAAGCAACGGGATTATTGATATTACCAATAAGGAATCAACCTGACCATTGATGATGATAATAGAGGTCAGATATTGGAGTTATTGGAATAATTAATGATGGAGGAGGAAGAGCTCATGGAGAATAAATTAGGAGTTCCCATTGGAGGAAGAAATGAAAATAGAGGTTGATGTTTTAAGATTATTTGAGGGATTGTGCAATTTAATTCTAGCATACTGATGGAATCAATAAGTGGTGTTGTGAAATTCAATCATCTCACTTTCCAAAGGTGTGGGAAGAAGCACCCTGAAAATTTCCTAAAGTAGATGAAGAAATGATTTAGGTGTGGAGGAGAAGGGAACGTGGCTAACGATTGCCGATGGGAGAAACCCACTACAGTGGCAGAGGAAAGGAATCCTCTAGTCGACTGTCAGTGCATTCTCCATTACTACAACTACAAGGAACTGGGGAACTTTGTGAACCAGGGCCCTATGCTAAAGTTAATAGGTGGCATCCAAAAAAATCCATAGTAGAAAGGGAAAGCTTTTCTCATTACTGCCTCCGAAATGAATCCCAAAAACATAGTGGTGACAGGTATTCAAATTATTCATTCATGAATAATTAACTTACTTTTATATTATGGTCATACAAATTATTTTATATCCTGATATTTTAGTTGAACAATCCAACAACCACCATAAATCATGGACATAATGATGTCAATAACAAATGGAGAATTTATCAAATCACATGAATATAACTCATCCCCTAATAAATTTTAAGGATTGAACACCCTGAAAAACCTCAGATTACTTGCCTTGGTGAATTTATTTTCAATTAAGGAAAAGTATTTTCTTTCCCTATTTGGAGCCAGTATAAATTGCACTGAGATAAAAATCATTCTCTATATGGTGAATTAACCACTAGTTCTATACAATTTCAAGGAAGAGGATGATTGTTCATTAGAACCATCATCTCAAGCATGGATATTAATTCCCAATGAGAATTCATATCCTTCTCAGATGATTGAGTCTAAGGAAGGAACTGTCCTCGAAGGAATGTGTATTGTAAGGGAATTTGTTGATGTGTTTCCTGATGAATTTTCTTATCTTCCTCCTAGAAGATATATTGGATTCTTGATTGATCTTATACCTGGGGCATTTCAAATATCCAAGACTCAAAATAAATGGCTGGTGTGAATCATCAAGAGCTAAATAAAAAACTATAGGAGATTTTGGATAAAGGGTATATACACCCAAGTGCTTCACCGTGGGGTGCACCAGTCCTCTTCATCATGAGGATGGATGAGTGAAGACACCTTTGCATTGATAATCACAAGCTTAATAAATTCATAGTAATGAAAAATTATCCTCTGCGAAAAATTGATAACTTGTTCGATCAGTTACATGGAGAAAAATAAATCTCCAAGGTGGATCTATAGTCGATATATTACCATGTATGGGAGAATAAGGATGATATCACCAATATTTCTCTTCGTACAAGTTTTTGGCATTATGAATGCATAGGCATGCCTTTAAAACTCGCTAATTCTCTAGAAATGTTCATGGAATTGACGAATAGAGTTTGTAGAGATTATATAAAAAATTTGTGGTAGTGTTTAATAATGATATTCTAATATAGTCCAAAAACATGGAGAAGCATTAGGAGCATCAAAGCACTATACTAGAGACCATGTGAAAGGAGAAGCTCTATGCAATGTACAAAAAGCGTGAGTTCTGGTTAAAAGAAGTCTCGTTCATGTGGCATATCATCACAAGTAATGGGATATTTGGGAATCACTCCATGAAAAATAAAATTATGGGATATTTGATGCCAACAATTATGAAGGATATCCGTAGCTTCCACAGGTTAGCTGGATATTATTGTCGATTTGGGAGAAATTTCTCCCGATTTTCAAACCCTGTTACCAAGATAACTCAAAAGGGAATCAAATTTTCATGGAATGATAAATGTGAAGAAATCATTTTAGAGTTGAATAAGAGCATTATAATAACCCCTAAGCTCACACAACCCACAAGGGGGGAGCTTTTTGTAATATTCAGAGATTCTTAAAATAAGGGTCTAGGAAGTGTGTTGAATCAGAGTGACAAATTCATCACTTATTCCGCAAGGCAATTGGAAAATCATGTGAAAAACTATCCCAAGCATGATCTAGAGTTGGAAGCCATGATCATTTCATAGAAAATATAGTGGCATAATCTCTTTGGGGAAAAGTGAGAAATTTATATGGATTACAAAAGTCTCAAATATAAATTCACAAAGAAGGAGTTGAACATGCACATACGAAGTTGGTTATAGCTCATCAAGGACTACAACTGCTTAAATCATTACCACCCTATGAAATAGAACAAGGTGGAAGATGATCTATATAGAAAGGAACTAACAATTCTATTATTGAAGAGAATTGAAAATGATAAAATCATCTTATAATTGATGAAGATGGATATGGGAATCATAAATAAGTAAAAATCATCAATAATTTCACAAATGATTGCTCACCCATATCTTTTGATAAAGTTAATGGATGGTAAAAAAAAATGACGTGATAATTTAAGAGAAATTGGAATCTATTATACAAGGTAAATCCTCAGAGTTGAAATTTAAAGAAGAAGGAATTCTGATATTTGGGTCAAGACTATGTGTTTCATCAAATAGGGAGTTAAAGAATGAACTTGGGGATGATTAAAATAGTTTGAATTTCTCCATCCGGCTAGGAAACAAAATGATATATCAGGATCTCTGAGAGAATTCATGGTGGGATAAAATAAAGAAGCAGATATCCGAATATAGTTTACTGTTCTGGGTATGCCAGAAACTGAAGGCTGGGAGGAAAAAGTATAAAGGGATGATGCAACCATTAACCATGCCAACATCGATATGGGATAAGATCACCATTGACATTGTCAGCAGAATTATGAAAACATCCAATGGTAACAATGATATCCTAGTTTTTGTATACATTCTTATAGAGAATTCATACTTCATTACAATTCGAGAGGATTTATCATTGGATCGATAGGAACAAATACACATAAAGGTGGTGGTAAGGATGCTTGGTGTACCACTATCGATTATATCTGATTGAGATCAAAGTCTCACCTCTATGTTATGGAAGAGTCTCCAACACGATCTGAATACTAAGATTAATTTTAGTGCAGCTTATCATCCTCAAACTAATGGTCAATTTGATCGAACAATCCCAACACCTGAGTATATGATGATGGAATGTTCAATGGACATGAAATGAGGATGGGATCAGAATCCACCTATGGCTGGGTTCTCTAACAAAAAATGTTTCCACTCAATAATCTATATGGCTCCTTATGAATCAATTAATAAGAAGAGGTGGAGAACAATGACATGTTGGGATGTAGTTGGGGAGTGAAATCATCTAGGTGAATAAATGGACAAATAAATGGTGGAGAAGGTTAAGACCATCCAGAAGCACAATAAAGATGCTCATATTCAAAAAATGATCTATGCCAACAACTGTTGATGAGAACTAGTGTTTGATGTTGGAGATATGGTATTCATTTGTATATCTCCATAGAAACTATTAGTGAGATTTGGGAAGAAGGGGAATCTGTGTCAAAGGTACATCATCCCTTTTTAGATCATTGATCAAATCAGAGTAGTATCATATCGACTTGTACCCCCATCAAACCTATCTCAAGGACATGATGTATTACATGTATCACTCTTGAGGATGTACATACCTAACAAATCACTTATACTCAATCCATAGGTGGTACCATTGTATAATGACCTTTCCTATGAAGAGAAGTCAGTGAAGATATTAGATCATTGGGAAAAAAGTTCAACAAAATATGGCAATACCCCTCGTCAAAGTGGGGTTGAGAAACCACACATTTGAAGAAGAAACATGGGAACCTGAGGAAGTGATGAGGCATAGTTACCCTCATCTTTTTTAGTGTGGGGAAAGTAAATTTTGAGGGTGAAATTTATTAAGAGGGTAATGCTGTAATGAACAAAACATTTATGAATAAAATTCCCTTTATTTTAATGTCTAATGGATATATAAAACTCATGAAATTATTAATATAATTATTACTATTATTATTGTGATTAAATTACCATTATGTATCATTACCATTGATAATATAGTCAATAAGAAATGATCACACAACTGATACAAATATATTGTTTAATATAAATACTTTTGACACAGAAAAAGGAGAGGATAGCCTCATCCAGTAGACTTAGGCCATATAAATCTCATTTTTCAGAGCTTGGGAAGGAGGAAGCATCACCATGCTTCACTCTTGACCAATCCCTAAATAAACTTCAACATGTTAATCTTGAATGGAATTGCCTACTGGAGAAGTTCATGTTTATTGAGACTACCACCAGGGTGATGTTCTTTGAGCCTCCCCAGGAGCATGTCACCATCTCACACCTTACACTTAAATCTTATGTGGGCATTATAAGGAATTGTATAAAAAGGTATTATTTTTTTTATTGTGTAATATGTTTTTATATGTAAAAGTCTTATTCAATAAATTCCTTTATGATAATATTCTTTCCCAAAAGAATGCTAAATTTGATACATTTATTTATTTTTAGGTAAAAATATTATATTTGAGAAATATATACATTATTATATTAAAATAATGTTTTTATTAATAATATTATAAAAAATTCTTAAAAATGATTATTATAATAGATCTTTATCTGTAAATGATTAGGTAATCAATTTGATATGCCATTTATTTGTTATATGATAAAAAAGTGTATTTTTAAAAATAATTTATTATATGGAATAAATGATTTTTTGAAATAAATAATATTATAAGAAAATATTATTATAAAATTAATTTTATGAATAAATAATTAATATATAATTTTTATGAAGTCGAATTCCATTTTTATTAAGGTTTGTAAATTTATTTTGGTCAAAACCAAAGAATTTTCCATAAATGTCAGTTTTAATTTTAAAAGTGAAAATTAACATATTTTGAAAATTATATTGATAAAATAAATATTATTTTTTGATTACATATGTCAAAATTATATAACAATTTGTTATTCATAAATTTCTGAGACAATTGAAATTTTGTGAAAAAATTAAATATCGTATAAATATATGATGTGTTTTATTACATAATAATGACCCAATAGAGATGTAAAGAAATACTATAAATGGGTTATTAGGATAATATATTTTTTTCCTTTAAATAAATTTTACTTGACATTTTTTTGATTAATTTTATAATGGCTTAGTGGACCCTCCGAGACGTATAATATATTTTAACATTTTAAAATGATTTCCTTGAGAGTGTGACTCGATTCCACTTAATAAATAGTAATATTTTAATATGATAGGTCCTTGAATTTATAAAATATTTTATACCACACCCATTTGGTAGAAACCATGGGAAAAAATCCAAGGGATCAATTGTAGTTTTGAATATTTCAATTTCAAGTGTCCAAAACCTAAATAATAAAGAATTCCCTCTCATTTCCTATATAAACCCACCCAATATCCCATTAACCTTCACTAAATTCATTTGGGGGCTCTACCAACCTTTTCCCCATACTCACTAGAGTCCTCCAAAGGCACCCTAATCTCCCATGAAGCCTCTCTCAAGCCTATCCCAATCCTTTGGGATCACACACCTAAGTGAGGGATTCCTTCCTTTCTCATTTTGTCCAAGTTTCATAATATTGTTATACTCTTTTTTTCAATTACAAATTTGTGGGTATGATTTCGAACCTCCCCATACTAATCTCCTTATTATTCAATGATGATTAACCTATTTATCTCTCATTAATTCCTTCTGTGTACACCCATTACTGTAGAGAAATTCTGTAAAGGATTTCTCTCTTCTTATTTCCATTGAAGAATTTCTTCTATATTATGCATCTATATTCGATTGAATGTGCTGGGATATTATGTTACACAATTCCCTTACTGTCTATTTCATGTATAAATGATGATATAACCCTTTCTCTCTCATCAAACCAATTTATTAATCTCCATATAATGTTGTTATGTTGTCTAAAATGCACCATGATTTTCCAATCCAAAATCATCGTGTAGTCAATACCATAACAATTTTTCTATCAAGAGTATCCAACTTTATGCATATATACTTAATTAATGGTAAATACAAGTATTTTTTCCACATTATTTGATAGTGTAAAAAATTATGATGTGGAATAAATCCATGTTATATGATCAATGTTGCAAACATAAGCATGAGATTGAAATGAATATAAAGGGTGTTCCCTGGTAGCTCCCAAATGAATTGGGTAATTTTTAGAATCATGATACGTCATTTTGGGATAGGGGTATACTTGGTACCTTTTAGGACATTTATCCTCCATTTTGGGTAATGGGTTTACCTGATTCCTTTATGTGAATGATTGATTATTTTAAGTTGTTGAAACATTTCCATGTTATGATATTAATGTTATGTCATGCCTTTCTGTTCATGTTTCTATTATGATCCATTGACTTTCCCATTGCCTAACATGTATTTTAATATTCATTCTATTCATTTTATGCTTTCTTACTAGGCTTCATAGCTCACCCATTTCTTATGTATGTCCTCAGGCTAACCCATGCAATTCAAAATACAAAGGAATTGTGTGGTCATGTAAATGAAGTTTTCAAGAATGAGGTTGTATTTTATGTATTAAGTTATCGTGAAATGTTCCTAAGACAAAAAAAGACTAGACCTCTCAATTATATTATTTGTATTAATTTAATTTTGATGTAATAAATCATTTTTAATTATTAAATAATGAGTATGGTTAATATAGAAAAATGAACTCCTCATAAGATAAATCAGCAATTTAAAATATTATTGATAGATAAATGAACATGCACATAGTCATCCTATAGAATAGAACAGAACTCTTTTCTTATTCCAAAATCCTATTTTCTATGATAGGAAATAAAAATAATAGTCCATAAGAAACATAAGAGACAATCACAACTGAAGGACCCCAAAACACCCTGAGATGGGAGGGGTGAATCAGGGTGTCAAATTTCTCTTTTAAACTGATGGATCTTTTTCCAACATTAGTAGGAACCTGTTAAACCTGTATGAAGAGGAAGTGTAGAAAATAATCAATCACATGTAGAGCAATGACACTGTAATTTTACTTGGTTCACCAATAAGAGGTACATCCAAGAAGCATATGTAGATAGTCTGTCGTTCAAACCAAAAAACACAAATCCTCACAATTTGTGGAATAAAATGTTTTAGTACAATCAATATGTGCCCAAGGAACTGCCTTTACAATGTTCAAGGATGTCACACTACATCCCTCATATCACATCCACTGACTCCCACTTTCTCACTACATTGAAATAATCTTCACTCAGTTTATGGATTTTAAGGTTGGTTCAATGGTTTAGCATTAGATCATGCATCCTAAACTATATATGGATGCTCTATTGACAACCTGTAATCACCCCCAAATGTAATTTATTTTCTCATACACTGATATGTTAGGGAAATTAATTTCAAAAATTGATTTGGTCATGTTTTAGGCTTCCTGGGGTGTTCTGGATACTATTGTTGTTTCGGTGTACTATTTCTGTTTCTACGTACTGTGCAACTATTTCCACAACCATGAAGTTGTTTCCACCTACTGCAGTTGTTTCAACGTACCATGAAACTCTTCTGGGTACTTCCCTGATCCACATACTGCCCTACAACATGTACTACTTCACTCCTCCACATACCGTCTTACTCCACATACAGCCTTGCTCTGCCGCGTACTGCTCCACTCCTCTACGTACCATCCTACTCCATGTACTGTATTGCTCGGTCGCATACCATGAGTGCTTCCGGGGTGAACCGTGATCTCTTCTGCGAACTATTTTCCTTACATGGATGATTCTCTCTGCTTACCGTCTTCTCCTTCGCATACCACTTTGGACTTCAATGAATTTTTTCTTGAAAATTTAAACATCAATATCGACCCTTAATAAATGGGATTACTCCTCCTTAAATAGTAACTTTTCTTTGAAAATTTCATTAATCTGATTTACCCATATTTTCAATGTAGGAAAATGTGTAAACTGAACTCCATCATCGTATTGTTAGGCTCCACCGAGTACTGCAATCCTCTGAACTGAAAACCTTTATTGTGTACCATTAAACATTAGAATACCATATGGTTGTCGATCGACATACTATAATACATCACCATGTACTGTTACTAAAAACCTTGTTTGGAATCATTTCAAGTACCGCACGCCTTTACCGTGTATCGTCATTGAAAACTATTTTCAGTTCTTCACATCATTCCGCAAACCACATGTCTTCCCCATGTACCCATATTGAGAACCATTTTGACAACATTCCACATACCACAATCCTTCACCACGTACCATTCTGCCTACCACATGCCTTCACCATGTACCATTCTACGTAAATGGCCACATATTTATTAAAACACCTATATCATGCAAACCCTAAGTCTGATTGATGAGTTTTTGTGGCGTTGGGACCCTATTAACGAGGAGGAACATTGGGTATTCTTTGTGGTGACCTTTATTACAATTTTGATGTGATGAATAGCTTGAGGAGAGGTGGCCTTCAATACTTATTTTAGTCTAAAATGTATGACCCCATTCATTTGAAAATCCCTAGTCATACATCTGAATATTGAAAAACAAACATGAAAACTCCATCTGCAGGTTGAATGAAAACACAAAACAATCTCCAATATTATCAACGAACATCCTTGGTTCCAAAAATTACCCCCTTTGGGTTTTTTGAAAATCTCTAGATAAATTCACTGATGCAACATCCACGATCAAAAACTTAAACTTTGAGAAACAACTTATCCATTAGTCTAAGTCCATGTGAGTAGTGCTCAGTATAGAAAACAAGAGAGAGGACATGAATTGATTTTTCAACCTTTTCTTTTCTCCCTCATTATTTCATTTTCACCTTTTTCTGTTCTCTATCTCTCCCATATCTAGAAATAAATAGTGTGTAGGAAATAAGAGATAGGATATGATTTTAGTTCTTATCCTTTTCTTTTCTCCCACATAATTTCATTTCTCTATTTTTCTATTCTCCATCATTCTTGTAACCAAAAAGAAATAGAAAAATATCCACTGAATTTATCCATTCACCCTCGTTTTAAATAAACCCAAGGAACTGAATCTTGACTTGCAGAGTTAAAAAACATACTACCACTACATCATATCTCCCCATAAAACTGCATCATTTCAACAAACAGATTAAAAATAGTTAAAAAAACTCGGGAGAGGGGAATCTCGTAACCTCATTAGGAAGTATGAGGTGTCTGAACACCGAGGTTCAACTGATGTCTCTCAAACATAGCCGCAGATAGTGGCTTGGTCATAATGTCATCCAATAGCTCATAAGTTCCCAAATGGTCCATTTTGGTCATGTTATGTTCAAAATTTTCCATGATGAAGTGATATATGATCTCAATATGTTTTATATGAGAATGCTGAAAAAGATTCCTTATACGTTCAATTCTGATCTTGTTATCACAATATATCACCATTGGTTGTTTCACCTCATCACCTATGTCACTCAGTCATTTCCTCACCCAAAGTAACTGAGTGCATGCCTTTGTAGAAGATATATATTTAACTTTAGTAGTACTAAGTGATGTACTTTTTTATTTATTACATAACCATCAAACACATTATTTCCTAATATAGAATGCTTCACCACTGGTAGACATTATGCCCACCATATCTTCATCCATTGGAGCATCAAAAAATGCTGCTAATTCGCTACCTCTTCCTACAACAATGTATAGCCCATAATAATGTGTACCTTGAATGTATCTCATTATTCTTTTCACTTCCGCCATATATTATTCCTTTGGATTTTTTTTTGATTTCAGGTCGAAAGGTATATTTCAAAGACAATATCTGTTAGTGTCATCGTCATGTACAATTTGCTTCCAATGATTCTTCTATACATGGTGGGAACCCCCTAAGTCCGTTCATCATGCTTTCTGAGCATTGATACAACTGCAATCGGAGTTGAAATTGGTTTGGAATCCTGGATATTGAATTTTTTTAGTATCTCCCTGGCATACTTTTCTTATGAAGTGAAAGTGTAATCCTTATTATGAAGTACCTGCAACCTGAAAAATTATGCATTTACAACAATCATGGACATTTCAAATTATGATTTCTTGTGATTGGAAAATTTATCCACTTATCCATGTCTACTTCAACAAAAAATAATATCATCCACATATTCCAATACCATGAACTAATCATGTTGATAGTTCCTAACATAGATATTGTGATCCACTCCTCCTCTTTGAAACTCAAGCTTTCTCATATAAGAGTCCAACTAAGAGTACGATGCTCATGGTGCCTGTTTCAGGCTATAAAGATATTTCTTTAATTTCGAAAACTTTTTTTCATAATTTTCAGGTAAGAACCCTACGACTTGATAAATGTAGAATTATTCTTCTAATTCACCATTTAAGAATGTTTTCTTGACATCCATTTGATAAAATTTATTACCTCCAAGGATTTCCATGGAAGTAAATAGCTTGATTGACTCTAGTATCACTACGGGTGCAAAAATCTCCCAAACATCAATGCCTTCAATTTGTGAATGTTAATTACAAACCAACTATGCCTTATTTATGATCAAATATCAATGTCCTTCAAACTTTCCCTAGAAAATCAACTTCATTCCAATCACATTGCGATCTTCACTTATTTTAACAATATCCCATGTCTGATTTTTGTCAATATGATCTAGGTATTTATTCATTTCTATTACTGATGACTCATCCCTTACATCCTCTTCAAAAGAGGTTGTTTCGACAAAAGATAGAAACGTATATTGTGAATTATTCATAATTATCTTTGTTTGTCTTGGTGAATTCCAACCCCCAATAATGTTTTATTGATCAATCTCTACTGTTCGATTTCTACATTAGGGTTCAATCGAATTATCTCCATCTATGGATTCCTCTTTTGATTGTTCTTCAGATTCAACATCCTGATGTGACTCCTGATAGTTTTACACACAATATTGTACTTATTTATTATCAATTGTTCCATGTTCACATTCTTCCTCATCTTCTATCACATCAGCATAAGAATTCCTTGAATCATTAATGTTTTTCTCTCCATTTATTTTTACATCACTTCTTTCTAAAATTATTCCCAAGAGTGTATTGAAACACTTGTTGGATTTTATATTCATTGAGTATCCAAGAAATATTCCATCATCTATATTTTCACTATACTTTCCTTTATTTCCATCAATGATTCAGATAAAACATTTGCTTCCAAAAACGAAAATATATTTCAATGAGTGATTCCATTCATGACACATTTCGTATGGTGTTTTTTTCACCCAAATATATATATATCCGTATTCGATTGTGAATATACATTGCAGCTTGTACTTCCTCTTTCCATTATTTTTGAGGAATACAACTTTCAATCAACATAGTTTTTTCAATGTTGTTTACCTGTTGATTACTGCGTTGAACAACTCTATTTTGCTGTGGAGTTTTCACAGATCCCACCTCATGTAGTATCCCTTACTTATCTAGGTAATTTCCAAATTCAACGGACATTTATTCCCATCCATTTTTAGAACATAGGACTTTGATCTTCAGTATAGTATATTTCTCAGTGATTCCTCAATAGGTTTTCATGCAATCAAGCACTTGTCGTCTTCTGTTTATAATGATCATACATGCCACTCAACTGTAATCATAAATTAAAAGAACAATGTAAAACTCTGTATGTGTTCCACAAACATTTATCGGGCCACATACATCAGTATGGATGAGTTGAAATAGATTTGATGCTCATTTCTTATTTGGTTGGTAGGAACTGCAGACCAGTTTCCCTCACATGCAAGAATCACATGTCTTTTCTCGTTCACGATTAAGATTAGTGATATCCATGACATTATTTATATTAGATATCTTTTACATTTATTTTTGATTTATTTTCCCTAATCTATGATTCCATAAGATGTGTTCCTCTCCAACTGTTAGGTAGAAAATGTTCTCCTTACTCTCAACCTGAAATAAGTTGCCTTCTGTTCTACATCCTTTCATGAGAGAATACCCAGACATTCCTCTTATAGTACAAATATTTTGACTGAATGTCACTATAAGAACTATGTCATAGAGTTGAATCACACTAATAATATTTTGATGTTGACCGTCCATATATAGGATATCATTTTTCTTTAGCTCTCTATTAGCTAGCTCAGTATTTAATCATCTTATTATCTTCAAAGAACAATCATTATCGAACCACACAATTCCATAGACCTTTTTATTGACATTTTTTAATAGGTCTGCATTACCCATCTTGTGGGATGAACATACACAATCAAGAATACAGGTGTTGTTGTTATTTATAGATTTTAGGGCTACTTATTTAAAATTGTGCTTTTCGATTTGACTCTTTTCTTTCTATGAGATATTGTATTGAGTGTAGGGTGCTAATGGACATTAAATTAAATAATTTATGTCCATGGGATTTTCAAATCGAATTTCTTCTTTCGAAGGTGCACACCTGATTGAAATAGCGACACTATCTATTTGACATGTGTTGAATCATATCTGAATATTGAAGGAATTTCTATAGTCTTATCTCCACATGAAACACATAACTTTATGGCCAATGATAGAACATTGATAACTATATCCATAGAAACTATTTATTCTATAAGAATTAAGATATGAATATGATCTCCTTTGATAAACTCAAAACTCTTCCCCATTCATATAGCCCCATGCCTCCTCGCAGTATGACATGGTATGGCCTAGATTGCCACGAAACTACCACTTCCTGAAAGGAAATGTTTTTTCACTTATATTTTTACTCATGCTGCCTTTCTCAAAAAAATAGTTTGACTACCTATCATTTCTATAAACTAAAGTATATCATTCAATTCTACTTTCATATTTATTTAAGGATTTCATTTTCAGCACTTCTGTTGGCTTCTCAACATGATTGACTTCGATCTTGCCTTTATTCTGGCTCACATTATTTATAGCATTTGACATTTTAGCATCGAAACCAATTCCACTACCTCCAATGCATGTGGGTATTTTATCACTCAAGATCCTTTCAACTCCATCATAACCACTTTTTTATCTTTTTGGTAGCTCAACATCTAAGAACATTCCAAATTGAATTTTCTTATTTTCTTCTTTTAAAATTGATTCACTTTCGAGTTTACTTATCAAAGTAAAAACTTCTTATTTGAGTCCCTCAAAATTCTTGGACTTCTACACTAGTATCAAGGTATGGTCATTAATGACCTTTTCTTGTTCTTCAATTCTGTGTTTTAGTTCTATAATATCATTTGGGCTTTCATGGATTGATGATTCTACTTTCAATAGTTATTCCAATTGTTCAATTTCTTCTTCTATATGATCAATATATTCTAATGATTCCTCCACAATTTCATTCCACTTATTTCATCTCTTATATTTAATCTCAAACTTACTAAAATCATCCTTAAGTTGCATCATTGGACCATTGTTAGTAGTCAACTTATTATCTCTTTCTTTATCTGTCAATGGTTCTAACTTTTCATTGGTATCCATCATGGAGGCACGGTTTCTAGTTCTAAATTTGGGTTCTTCTTCCTCACATATTTCATTATCATCATCTTCCTCCTCCTAGAAAAAACACTTCTTCTGTACTTTCTTCAAAAATTTGAAGTCTCTAATTTTGAATAACATTTTACGAGGATTTTACATGATTTCAACTTCTCTCTCTTCATTATAAAATTATCTTGAGCACTGAGAGGGAATGTGCCCAAATCTTCCATAGTAAAAACAAGCTGGAGGTTGGTTTCCTTCAAATTTCCATATTCACTTATTGAGCTTCTTGGAAATGAGAGAAAGAGTTTCATTTTCCTCATTATCTTTATCACCATTATCTCCTAAAACCTTCAGTGTTTTCATGGATTTGAATGAAATTCCCTTCCTCACACGAGTCATAGATTATTATTGTTTAATTATCATTTTAAAAGAAGATAGATTAATCAAAAGATCATCCACTGAGAGTTTGGGGAGATATCGTTCCTCAACGGATGACACCATCACATTATAAAGGGGTGGAAGTCTTCTCAAGATTATCTTCACTATGTCAATGTCTTTGATTTCTGACCCCAGACTGTGGATTGCTCCTATAACATCAGTAATTCGATTGAAAAGGGTGTATGTGTTCTCATCAGGGTGCATCTTCATATCATAAAACCTATTGTGTATTTCATGATGTTTTGACTCCTTCAATTTTCAATATCCTTCATAAATATTCTCCAGTTTATACCACATTGTCTTGGATGATGTGAAACTAATTACCTTTAGATAAATCTGATCATAAAGGGCTATAGTGAGAGCATTCTTTGCGTTATCGTTAACATCAAGAATTTCCGATCTGTTTCTATCATCGACCATCCTGTAGGATCAGTTACATGTATTACATACGTCGTACAAAATAAGACTACCATTCCAAGATATCTTAGGTGAGATATAATCCTGTTTTTTCATATTTTAAAATTAATTTCATCTAAGAGGGGAACTCCCTTAACAGTGACTAGATTCTCTATGACAGTTAGATTAGAAATCAGAAAACATCAACCTTTTATACCATTTGAAGGACCCTAGAACACCCAGAGAGGAGAGGGGAGAATAGAGTTGTCAAATTTTTCTTTCATTCTTATTGATCTTGTTCCGATGTTGTTAGGAACATGTTAAAATTGTTTGAAGAAGAATTGTAGAAAATAAGAAATCACATTAAAATAAATGACACAAAATTTTTCCTTGATTCACCACTAAGGGCTACATCGAAGGAGTATTAACCAACAATGTGTTGGTCCTTTCAAAAAACACTAATTTTAACATGTTTTAGAATGAAATATTTTAGCACAGAAACTCTATTCCAGGAGAACTAACTTTACAAGGTTCAAGGACATCACGCTGCATCCCTCAGATCATTTTCACTGACTCCCCCTTTCTCACTACATTGGGAGATTATTCCCTCTGTTTATCAACATGATGTTTTCTTCAATGTTTTAGAATTAGATCATGAATCCTCAAATGAAAATGGATTTTCTATTGATGTCCCTTAATCACCCACAAAGTAATTTATATTCATGTACACTGATATGTTTTGGAAATTAAGTTCACAAATGGTTTTGTTCAATTTTCAGGATTCCTTGGGTGTTATGTGTACTATTTGTTTTTATGTGGACTACTACTATTTCTATGTACTAAGATGTTGTTTACACATACCATGCATCTATTTTTGTGTACTGCAGTTGTTTCCATGTATTGTGTTGCTCCTCCGAGTACATACCTGATCTGTGTACTGCCCTACTCCACGTACACTCCACTCCTTCGCATACCATCCAACTCCGCATACTACTTTTCTCTGCTACACAATGCACCAATCCTCTATGTGCCATCATACTCCACATACTTCCTTGCTCGGCTGTGTACCGTTGGATATTTCTATGAAGAACGTGCTCTCTTCCTCGAACTGTTTTTCTTATGTGGAAGATTCTCTCACCATACCATCTTCTCCTCTGTGTACCACATCAGACATCACCTAATTTATTCCAAAAAAATTATCATCAATATTTTCCCTTAGAAAGGGTATTAAAACTCTTTAAATAGGAACATATCTACTCAAATTTCAGTAATCCGATTTACCCAAATTTTCAATGTGGCACAATCTGTAAACTGAAATCCATCTACGTACCGTTAGCCTCCAATGCGTACTATAATCCTCTGAACTGTGAACCTTAATCGAGTAACATTAACATTCCACATACTGTATTTCTATCGGCCCTCATACTAAAATCATCATGATATTCCATCACTACAATCCATTTTCGATAGCATTTTTCATATCGTACGCCTTCACTGCGTACCATCACTGCGAACTGTTTTTAGTTCTTCGCACCATTCCACATATTGCATTACTTCACTGTATACCATTTCTGTGAACCGTTTCAAAAGAATTCTACATACTGCATGCCATCACTGTGTACCATTCCATGTACCTCATGCCTTCACTACATATTGTTTTGTGTAGTCTACCCCCTGTTTTCTAAAATTCCTGTATTTTGTAAACCACAAGTTCTATTAACAAGTCATTTGTGGCATTGGGACCCTCTTAATGAGGTGGATCTTTTGATATGCTTTCTGGTGAATTTAATTAAAGGTGTGATGTGAAAAATATCTTGAGTATCACTAACCCTAAGTAGTGCCTTCAGTCTCAAACCTATAACCCCATTCATTGCAAACTCTTTACTCATCCATGTGTATAGTGAAAAAAAATATGAAAACCCCATGTGATGATTGATGATAGAGACAAACTAGACTCTAATATTACCAATTAATATCCTTGGTTCCAACAAAAAATACTCATTACTATGTCCAATTTTGGCTCTAGGTCTCAAAAAAAAATTAGAGGTTCTTATATAAGGTGTTATAATTTCAAGGTATTGAGGAAAGTACCCTTTAATTTTAAATTTAAGTCCCATTTACCAGTAATTATTCATTTATAAAAAATAATTTCATTTTAGTTTGTATAGATTTATATAAATAAATATATATATACATATCATGGTCCAGTAAGATGCACCACTATTAAAAATTTTCAATATCCACATTCCTTATAAACAGCAATTTCCTTTTCAATTAACTACACCTTAACCTTTACATCCAGTGTAAGGATGCCAGATCTCATATTCAGTGACATTATAACAGGAATACCTTTAAGGATTGATAGAATTACTTGCTCTATAAATTTCCTTTCATAATTCATGTAATCTAATAAACTATCATTTTTTCTATAAGTGGAATAAATAGGTCAAAAACAAACATCTTAGAATAATTAGTCAATAAAGGGTACATCACCAATATCATCGAAAAAAAATTATATTGATTTAGGAAATTTAATTATTCCAATTAAATTATCTCTATAAATAATTTCATTATATTTCAATGTATAATAGTCAAGGAAAAAAACTATAACATCACAAAAAATGCACACAAAAAAGAAAATATGGAATGGAAACATGAATGGAATATAATTCACAAAGTCTCTATAATGATTTGTGTGATTATAACTCCTTCCCATAGAAGTCCAAGGAAAAATGGAATCCACAATAGTAATAATATAAATATTAATAACCTAAAAAATTATATGAGGCACCCATTGGTGAAATTATATCAACTATAACACGAACAAATTAGAATAGAAATAACCAATCCCATGTAATTTGATTTTCCCCTATATGTGGGTTATCTACTCCCAAGAATAGGATCATTATGTAATTATTCACATCATAGTCTCCAATATAATAACCAAATATTATGGAAAAAGGAAAAAGATATATTATATCCCTTTTTAATGTCCTGGCCAAGGAGTCACTAAAATGGTGTCCCAAGGTGGTGGGTCACATGGCATTGGGAAAATCCTCGACCTACATTAGAGGCTTTTGATTAATAATGAGGGGCTGTGAGGGTACCTTGGAGAGACTATAAACTCATCTCAAAATGAAACAATGGATATAATAACCAACCAGAAGTACTGTAGGAATAATATAATAGATGAAAAAGAGACAAATATAAAAATAATCATAGAATAAATTAGAATCATCTAAGTAGTAATGATAAACAAAATCCATTGTATGATTCATATAAAAAATTATGTTATGGAACAATATAATATAAAAAGTGTATACCAGGGATACATGACATAAACATATACAACATTATATATTAAACTAAAAAATACCATAGATATCTCCACATGAATCAATATCATACACTTTTTCCTCTACTCATATGACCCGTAATATATGTAAAAAAGATCCGGAAGGTATGACATGAAGATTACCCTTGTTTACACCTTGATTCGTGATATCTACACAGGTGCCAAAGGTGACCTCAGTAGGGTGTGAGACAAATCTAGTAGGCCACCACCAATGATGGCTTTAATAATCTAGTCAATGTGTATTTCGTAATATTTTGTAGGTGTAATTAATAAAAAATAATAATGAAAAATAAATACTAGTTGTCTTAGGTTCTAGTAAGAATCCTAGTTGAACTTACTTGATTTGGATTAGGATTTAATTTTTCTGATTATTATACCAAAAATATAGTAAATATATATATATAATACATATAAAAATATATATATTCTATTTTTACAAACATATAGAGGCATATACATGGATACTATGTGAAAGCTGGACCCAGGGCATATCATAGGCATCCATGACTAGTCTAATGATCCAATGGCTCTAGAAAGGGTACTTTCTCTAAATATCATATGACCATGATAAGTCATTCTTATCACACGAGGAAGTGGGTGAGTGATCATGCCTAGAACCCGATATAGAGGAACATGGAACATCATGCCTCTTCCCCAAATAGATGTAAATGATGTTGAATTTCATGCCCATCACCAAACAAAAGGGATAATGTAACATCGTGATGAAAAATCTGCTTAACTATTATTCATTATCCAATAAGCATGACATACTAATAACAATAGAAATGAAGGTCTACCTCTAAAAAATTGTAATCATTTATCTTAATTAACATATAGTAATATAATTCTGAGACTTTATTATAATAATTTTTGAAAATGTGGTGTGGCCATGACACCCACATCCATTCGATTTAAAATGACACATTTAATTATTTATCAAGGAAAATATGAACAGAGGGAAACCCAACCAACATAGATGGTGGTGATCCAATTAATAACTTACATTAAAGTATGATTTTAATTCAGAACCTGCAATGGTTGGAATTAAACAAGGATAGAATCCGATAATTAATAGAGTAAGGCTCAAGGGTGCAGCATATCATGGCTTAACTAAGAAAAAATTAAAAAAATTCTGGAAACTCTTACAAATCTCTACCATACAGAATGTAATAAATTTCTATAAAACCCCACAATTTCATAGAAAATTTCTACACCCCCAATCATATGTTTATAGAACACTCCTCATCCAATGTTGACATTTGATTCGATCTAGAACTGGAGAAAATATATGAACACACCAATGCAATAAAAATAGGGAATATGGGGACACTCCAAAATAAAGCCAGAGTTTAAAATTTGAAAAATATAGGAAGAAATATGATTAGGGATTCAATAATTTTAGATTAAATGTAACCGATGATGATGTAAACAAAGATCATAAATGAGATTTACTGAAATATCCAGCACTGTTGTAGGGAGATATCACATGAGATAAATTTGTAGTTGCTATCTAGTGGAAGAGAGGAAAATATGGGGAGAGATTTTAATTTTATATAAGGTAAAACAACAAAATCACCCTATAAATGGGGTAGAAAAATTTTGTTGCATGGTTGACCAAACTGTGCGACAACCAAAACCCATACACATCCCAAGAACCCAACACTCATGGGGGAGGCATGTGATTTGAAAAACATACAGAAGTTTTCTAAGAATCCTCACTATAAAAGTTTGAAACACCACATTGGAATGCTCCATTGATTTAAGAGGTGAAGAAAAATCATGACACCTCTCATAAAAATTAGGAAACATGTTCATTTTAGTATTACATTTAACACTATCCATGCGCTATCCATGAGTTATCTCCCAAATTTCTAGAACTCTATGCTCCAAATAGGCCTGGGAAGCTCCCATGGACTACTCGCGGCCATAGGTATTCCTCACTAGGATTAAGAAAATGATTCAAAATTAGAAAAATCAATATATACCTAGGTAAAAAGTCCACGACACTAAATTAAACATTCTATTATGTTAATTTGAACTTGATTTATTTTTGGAAACAATATCCACCACAAAACCACATCATCTCCTTATAATTATAAAAATTATTATATTTAAAAAATATCATAATGAAAGGGATCTATCTTCCGCTATTTATATTGGTATACTCCCATTAGTTCACAATAATCTTCCGATGATCAGAATGATCTATATCTCAGCATCATCCTTAATCATCTCATGGTCTAAAAAATATCACAATTTGAATTGTTTTCACATATATTGAACATAAATCACTTTTTAAGTAAAATACAAACCCCAATGAATCATTATTCGTTACGTCCAATCCTATATGATAAAAATTAGTTTTAGAAACAATGACATTGAATAAGAGTGTAATTTTATCTATTAAGGTGAGGCATGACAACTTCATTACAGTAATTGAAACATAGTGGGTTCAAATTCACGAAAAAAATCTTAGACCACATCAAAAAAAATTCATTACACCTGTTTATTATATGTTTTTGTGAACATACACAATAAAAAAATTAAAACAATTCACAACTATCAAACACACATTATGACTACAAAACATTCAACCATTATAAACACGCCATAAATATATTCTCAAAAAATATAACATATTTATCCCCCATTAGGTTAATAACATGGCTATATATATACTATGTAAATATCCCCAAGTAAATATAATATGATATAAACATAAATTGATTTATGTTTTCTTTCTCATGCTTTAAAAACAATATCCAAATTCAATGTGAGCAAGCATATAAATCCCCATACATTTGGATTTGATGACAGAAGGAAAATATTTCTTTTTTCAACAACCATGGATTTTTATAAAGCTGAATCTATGATTAAAAACGACATTAATTAGATAATGTATTCTTGAAGTACCATTTTAAAACTGTATAACTCGCCCTCTTCATCACGTATTGAATATAAAAAAATAAAAACAATTGTTCTTCTATTTTTTCATCACTTCATCTTATGTTTTATAACATTGACATTATTTTCATCAAATCACCAAAACTTATTCCTCTATATTTCTTTGATATTTAATTCATGGGAGTACTCTTTCAACCCATTTTTTATGAAGACATGTTTTCCATTCATTTTAGAGTAAAAATCCTCTAATGGAATTTGAAAATATTATTATACTTCTTTGATGCAATATTATTCTATATATATTTCTTTCTGTTGACACCTTTTTGAAATAATGTTTCAATAGTTTGTTTAAAATCATGAATTTCTAGTATTATGAGCCATTTCTAAGTTATATCCCCCTTCTAGTCACATCTCCATCAAAATTCATTGTTTTGGAATAGTGTGAGATTTATATCAGGATTTTATAAACCAATTTATAACATAATAAATACATAATATAAGAGTTAAATATTAATTTAATATCTATTTTGATGAAAAAAACTAATACAATTCCTTGTGAAAGTAAAATGTTAGAAATTACAAAAGAAATTTAAATAAATAAAGAATGAAATATTTTTATATTAGTTTATATCAATGTAGTCCAACATCTACTCTTCAATAATCACTACTCCTCTTTAGAAGTGGTATCCAATTAATGAGACATCACTTTTGTAATGGATTTAAAACCAAAATATAAATACAAAAATTATACAGAACCATCCATTAACAACCTGTCATTGCTCTCTAAAGACCAAGACAAAACCATTGAAACCTTATATTTTAATGGGAGTCACAATCCATACATACAAAACATTTATAGTGGAGGTATAATAAAAATGTATGATTCTAAATAGAGGAAAAAAATTGATTTCATAGGTTAAAACATAAAACAATATTATAAATAATAATGAAAACTGATATACCTATTCAACAACATACTAGAACAATAATGGGTCATAATGATGATGTAACATGATCAATGTAACAACTCAATATTTTCTAAGATGGATTATTTTTAATTTCTTTGATTTCTCATGTTGTACACTATAAAATGATTATATTTCTGAATACACCACCACATTTTATCTAGCAGTATACCCAAAACTATGCTTTACTTCTGTTACACACAATTTTGAGTTCTTTTGATAGAATTCATTTAAAACAAAACTGAGTTTAACTGAGTCGCTAATATTATTATGATACCTTATAACCTAATAATCATTATATCAAGTATGAAAATTATTAACTGAATTATGTTAATAAGATTAATTATTTTGTGAGAAAATTATTGTAAATGGAAATAAAATCTTTTTTTAAATAAAAGGATATAATTTTTTGAAAAAATTTTAAAATTAAATTAAATGAGTTTTTAAAATAATAAAATCACTCTAAATTAATTTTATGCTTAATTAATTAAATAAAATTATAAAAATTATTCTTATTTTTCTTCTATTCATGACATAATAACAAATTCTATTTTTCGAATAAATGAAATATTTTTCATAAAAATGCAGATTTACCAACTTTTAATGGAGAACAAATTTAATATCTTTTTTTTTACACTTTTAAAATTTCCATTTTGAAAAATAAAATTCTTATTTGGATGTGGAACAAACAAATCTATTTTGAATAGATTTTTGATATTTTCTAATAACTTTTATATTTTAATTAATATAGGATGATATTGATTTTTAATTCAAAAATATCTATTTATTTAATTAATTTATATTGGTAGATGATCATTTATATTGTTTTTAAATTATAATTAGATTATATTTTATCATTTAATCCAATTTTTTCGATTACATGTTATTTTACATTGAAATTTTATATCATCAGATGTCATTTTTTGATGGTTTTTACTTTTAAAAAAAGTATTTTCTCATTCCCTTAATGGTATTAATTTTAATTTAACTTATAAAACAAAAGTGCTTCAAATTTTGAGAAATTGATTCCATATTTAGAATTAGTTGGTCCAAATTATTTTAATAGGTTGATTTTTTTGGATATTATGAATAGTAACTACGATAATTTTTATTTAACGTGATTAATGGTAAATCAGGTAATTTTGTTTACAAATCAATATGATAAGTACAATAAAATTACCATAACACATAAATAAGTTCTATTGTATGAGTACCCATACACTTAACTCCTAATTATTGGAATTGGATAATTTAATGTACATTTTTCATTAAAATGATATAAATATTATTACAATTAACAAATGTGACAAAATGTAGCCCTCTCATTTCGTATAAGTATAATAATTTTAATATAGTTATAAAATGATAAATATTAGATAATAAATATTATATATATATATATATTTAAATTATATACATCATGATAATTTATTTATAATTTTTGGAGACTAAATATTTAACTTATGTCTTATACAATGATGATGCAAAAATTATTTAGTTGATCAAAAATCAATGAACTAGTTATTATTAAAATGATAATAACCATTAAAAGACATAAAATAATGACCAAATATAATTTTTCCAGTACATATTGAGAATAATCATCCAATGGTTGAGTTATTGACCATTTTCAATCAAATAGAAAGGATTATGAAATTTATATTATTTTAATTAATGTTGTGTCAAAGTTGTCACTTTCATATTTTTAATAATATATGATTTTAAATATAGGTCTAAAAAATATATAGTCATATAAAAATACACATTTGGAAACTATAATATATATCTTCATTGTGTTATATTATTTTTAATTTTAGTGAAAAATATTTATATTAAACAGCTAATCTATACTGATGATGTAATTATTTTGGTATAGTAAATATCCAATGAAAGATATTAAAAATATTAAAAAATATATAATTTATGCTAATTAATATTTTAAATTAATTTATATATGAAAATTAACACTTAGGGATAATATTAAATATTTATTTCAAGGTTATCATATGATCTTGATATTTTTCAAAGTCCATGAAATGAATGGTATCAAAACTGACACAATTGATATTTTGTAAAAACAATGTGTTATTAAATTATATAAAAATAATATGACATCCATAAAAATAAATAATATTAATAATATACTCTAAAATATTATAAATTGTTCATTTATGGTTTATTAAGCATAAAATAAGTAAAATTAAATACATTTAATATTGGAAATGTTGTTTCCTTGGTTAAAATTAAAATACATAATTATGGATTACTTAAAAAGATAAGGTTAAAATTGACATCAAAATGTGTCTAAAATTTCTTGTACAATGAAATTAAAATCATATAATATCTTATATAAGAATATATATATATTTTTTTATTCATTTGGATTGAATTTGAAATAATTATAAATTAATACTTTTAGAAATTCCAAAAGTTTGATCACCTCAATTATAAAAGGGAACCTCCTTTGTCCGATCTTCACATTCCATTGAGTATTAAAGCTAAATAAAACTCTTTAAATTTCCCTTTGAAACATCCATATACACATTCTATAAATTGTTTTCCTAAAAGGAAAAATTCTAGTGTTCATAATAGGATATTTAGAGAGTGGTTGTCGAAGAAGAGGTAACTTTCTTGCCGTCTATTAAAAATAATTTCATCTTATACTTACTCTTCATGAGTTTTTTTCATTATAATATAATAACTCGAGTATTAAAAATTTTATTAGATGTTATTATGGTTATGGTACAACCATATTCTACCTTCTATCCATCCAATGAAAATATGAAATCACCACGTGTGTTTACACAAGACATACCATCACTGCGCCATGGTGTAATATATTTTTCATCATAAATTTTTTTGGATGGGTATAATAATTGATTTAATATACATATATAATAATTATTACATGATATTTGAATCTAAATTACATATATAGCATTCACATCCATAATTATTACAAATAATGAATTGATATTATAGCTTGTGTGTGCGTACTGACTATCGTCTCTACGACAGAATGAGAATAATATTCCATATTCACAAATAATGAATAATTAAATAAATGGATATAATAAATAAATATGGTACATAATACCTTGATTAAATTCTAGAAATGATAATTCTATAACCAATGAAGAATATTTTGGATTTATATGACAAGATATCTTTAGAAATGAGGAAATAATTTACACATGAAAGAAGAGAAATAATGAGATATTATAAAATTGGTGACAATATGATCATATATGATATAATATATATAAATATTTTTCTATAATAATATAATAACATTATTTAATTAATTATATTGTATTTTTTAATATATTCAATGGTACCCCGGCCTAATGTGATAGAATTTCATCTCACTTTTTATTTCGTTGAGATACCGTCTTTATTCACCACTCAATTCATTTATGTGGTGTAAATACTTTCGATGAATGTAATATATGTATTTTTTAAATTAAATTTAATTTTATTTAAATATCCATTGTGTGATATCAATTTCATGTGGTTTCATGGTTCAAAAGACACCAAATTCATAAGGTAGTTTTTCTCTCAATTTTCGTTCTTGGAGACACATGTTTTGTAATGCACCTGAGTTCTTATATTAGGTGAATGTACATCCATTTGAAATGTCATATAATTAATATAGTTAATATCATTATATTATAATTTTATTTTATAGTTATTATTTCATGGGGATTTTGATTCAAATGTTTTAAAGTGGTATGTGACACTTTGAAATGTTTAATGACTATTTTCCTCAAGAAATGTCTTTAAAATATCTGTTGAACCCATTTTCAAGGAATATAATTTTAGAGATATATTTTATATTTTAATGTAAAATATTATAGGTTTTCAAAGATAATCTAAAATAAAAATTATTTTAAATATGTTTTATGTTCAAAAAATAATTTTTAAAATAAAACTAGATATTTTCTTCAAGAACTGTTTTCATGCATTCTCTCAAAATTATTATCCATCTAGAACCATGCTATTTGATATTACATATGTTTAATTAGGTATATGAACCAATGATACCATTATTTTTTTTATCTTAATGGATTAAATTTTTTTATGTATTTGTTCTTATGATATTTTTCTCTTTTCCATTAGTTATAATATGATGACATGTTTTATGAAAACCATTTATTTTCATGGGTTATGAATGATCTATGTTATTTTTGAACACATAATAATAATTAAATTATTAGATGGGTAAGTCCAATATCTCTCTCCAACTCATTGGGTAAATATTTATATCCCATAAGATAAAAATTAATAGAATGACATGTAAATCTTGTTCAATAATACAGGGTCGGAACGGTAAGTAAATATGGTTAAGTAATACATGGAAAGAAAGAAGAGTGATATTAGTTTAGTATAAGTATTTTTTAACTAGTATGTCCTTAGTTTAAATTCCATAGATAATATGGATATAATTTTATATGCTTATTTTTATACCACAAATTTCAAGTCTTCTTCACGTGTTATGATTACATAGCTTATGTTCATCATTTACTTGGGATTCATGTCTTATAAACATCCAATGTTTATTCCAATACTCCTATTTATGATATTTGATATGAAAGGTAAGATATTTTACTATTATAATCATGTTCTCATACCCTTCAACCCATGTTTATGATTATATATCCATTTATTTTTTCCCTTACTAAGAATTTGAGATCAACCATTCTTATGTTTCTTTTACCCAGGTTAATAGGAAAGATGTTAACTGAGTTTTTATTAGAATTATATCACATGTATAATGTTGATGGCCTTATTTAAAATAAAAAATGATTGTTATTGTGGGTGATTATGTCTTTTCAATTATGAACCAGTTATTTATGAGCCAAATGTTCTAAGAGATAGTCTCAATTCTCTAAAATTCTATACCTAAAAGGTCCTTGGTTATATATGTTATCTATAGTTTTCTTTTGATGTTTTAATTTTTTATGGAAAAAAATTTGGTCATGTTTGTAAATTTTATGTCATTTGTACTAAATCCAGAAGCATAGATTCAAGGATATTACATTTGGTATCAGATTAGGGGTTAAACAATATTTGAGAATATGATTCTTTCTTAAGAGTTATTCATGCCATCATGGGATAATATTTTAAAAGTTGAAGAAAATATTATTGTCTTATAAACCCCTTTTAAGGATTTAGGTTATGAAATTTTAAGGTGAATTACTATATTTTGGAGACATTAATTTTGAATTAATTAAGGGTTATTGCATTTTTGGGACTCAAAATGGCAGGGAAGATCCAATCATTGAGGCTAAAATATGTTATGTTTATGTTCTAAGATTTTATATCATCATGGGAATGTTATCAGAATTATTTAATTTTAGAAAAATGAAAATTCAAAATAAAGCTGATGAACAGTGTGTTAGAAAATGTTATATGAATCAAACATACAAATGAATTGAGAAATGGATTTTTCACCTACAACTGGCCTACATGAATTCCCTTATTAGTATAATTTTTTTTTTATTTAAATTAGATGATGGTATAAGAATAAGTTTATTTTGGGAACATATTTTCTATCAAATGTATATCCTTAGTATTGGGAAATGAATTGTGGTTTTTGTAATAAATATTATTTTGAAGAGATTTATTATTTTGAGATATTTATATGATTAAGGTAAATATAACAAAATGATATTTTATTTTAGGAGTAATGTTATAATTATATTTTGGAATAATCTATTATTTTAATTATGGACTTATGGGGAATTAATTTATTTAAATAAATGATTAACCTATAATGGAGAATAAGTGATTAGCATAATTACTTATTTTAATGGGACATTAAGAGTTTTCAGAGTTATTTTGAGATAAATGATAAAATTTAACATGAATGATTATGTTCTCTGATTCCTCTAAATTTTGGCTTTGAATCTTAGTTACGAAATTCATTACGGTAGTTATCTTTGGAATTCTCTGTGATGAACATTGGGTTTTACTACTGAATTTTAGAGAATGAATTAGTTTTTCATGACATAAGTTTTATTATTTTTGGGAATTATCTTCTCTTATACTAACCATTATGGTTAATGTTTAATAATAGGAGAAATATATAGTTTATATTTTATGGAATATTTGATTCTTTATATGAAGATTCTAGTGTTTTTGGTGTAAATAATTCATCTTAAATACTCATGGTTTGGAGGAAAACATGAATTTGTGGTGGAAATGATATTAAAGGATGAAAATATACTTATCAAATAAGTATATTTCCTTATAATATTTTTATAGATAGTAATATAATTCCTCAAAATAGTGAAAATGTATTAAAAAAAGGTTTTCCATTTAGTTTTACTCTTATGATATCAAAGATCATTTAACCCATCCAAAATTTATAGTTTTGTGATTATTAACTTTCACCTAACAATGTTTCCAATCACTTTTCATCAGAACATGATGGTCAGTTTTTTTCATCGATATTCATGTTTTCCTACATGGGACCCAAGTATATGATATCATAGATTACCATCGTACTTCAATTTCTTTCCTTTCAAATTTTATTTTTATTAATCCTTTTTATGATGTAGGTTTATATCCTTTTACAACTAGTATGGATTTCGAGGGAGAAATTCATTTTAGGGGGAGAAAATGTAACGCATCAAGATTCGATGAGATAAATTATTTTTAATTTAATTTATTTAATTTTTTTATGATACATAGATATTATCCTTTACTACACACAACACCATCTTAGTCTACGATATACATACCATTTTGTCTGGCTTGTATTACAGACAATTTTTAGTTCTTTTGATAGAATTATTTTTATGTAAAACCGATTTTATGTGAACAACTAAATATTATTATCTAACCTTATAACCTAATAATTATAGTATTAAATATGATCTTTATTAACAAAATTTTTAAAATAATCTTAATTCTTGGGTGAAATATTATTTATAATTCCAAATAAAACCATTTTTAAATAGAACACAATGTTTTATGAAAAACTATTAAAATGATAATAATTGAGTTTATAAAATTATAAGATCACTATAGATGAATTATGTGTTTCATATATTCTGTCTAATATTTAAAATTCTACATCTTTGTTATCTAGATATGATATAAGAACACATTCTATTTTTCGGATAAAAGAATTATTAAAAAAATACATTTCCCTTTTGTTGGGGAACCCATTTTAAATCTATTTTTGACACTTTTATAAGTTTTATTAAATAAAATATAATTTTTTCTTGGAATACGAAAATCAAAATTTAGTTTGGAAATTTTTTTCATATTTTTTGACAACTTTTAGATTTTAATGAATAGTGAAAAATAATGAATTTTAATTGAAAAATTATTTTTCACCTAATTAGTTTTTTTTATGATTGTCCTATTAATTGGTTTTAAATGATAATTATATACTATTCTCATTTAATACAAATTTGGTCATTAAAAACAACTCTACATTGAAATTTGATATAAAATCATGTCAATCTTAAGATGGTTTTTAAATTTTAAAATCTCATTTTCTTATTCCATCAACTAGATTAATTTTAATTTCATTACAGAAGAATCTATATTTTATTGTTTCAAAAATTAATTCCATATTTTTAATTATTAGGTCCAATTTTTGTTAATAGGATAACTTCTCTTTTTGAATATTTTAAATAGTAATTACGATAATTATTATTTAACACGGTAAATGTTAATTCAGGTAATTTTCATAACAAATTAATATGATAAGGATAATAAAATTACCCTAGCACCTACCCAAACCCTATTGGATGAGTAACTAGTGACATGTAACACCTGTGGATCCAAATTGGATCATTTAATGAACCTTGTTCCATGACAATGATATAATTATTATTAAAATACAAGAAAGTTACAAAATTGCACCCTCTTATTACATATAAGTACAATAAATTTCATATAGCGATAAACATGATGAAATTTTTAAAATAAATATTTTACAGCAATATAATAAGATTATATACCACAAGGTAATATTTTTAGTAATTTTTGGAAACAAATAATTACCTTAAATTCTTATACAACGATGATGAATAAATTATTTAATTGATGAAAAATTAATAAATAAATTTTTATTAAAATTATAATAACCAATAAAAGACACAAAAACATGACCAAAACATATTTTTCTAGTATATTTCAATAATACTCATCCAAGGGTTGAGTTATTTTCCATTTAAACCCACATATAAAGGATTATGACATTTATATTATTTTAATTAAAGTAGAGTGATTGTGGTAACATTCATATTTTTAATACTATATAATTTAAAATATAGGGTGAACAATCATATATTCATCTATAAATACTCTTATGGAAACTGGAAAATTTATCTTCATCATGTTATTTTATTTTTAATTTCTTGTGAACAAATATTTATATTAAATAATGAATCAAAAAATATATAGTAATTAATTTAATAAGGGAAATATCAAATGAATGATATTAAAAATAATAAAATAAATATAATTTTTCATATTTATGATTTTTAATGAATTATATATATTACATTTACCCCATTGGGATATAATAAAATATATATTTTTATGTTATCATCAAGTCTTTATATTTTTAAAAATACATGAAATTAAGAGTGTCAAGATTAACATAATTGTGATTTTTTAAAAATAATGTATTATTAAATTATTTAAATATAGAATGGAATCATTAAAAATATAATATAATAATAATAATATACTATATAATATTCTAAATAATTCTCTTCTAGATTATTTAACCTAAAATAAGTAAAAATGAAAACTTTTAGCATTGGAATTATTGTTACCTTAGTAAAAATTAAAATAGATTATTCAGAAGTAATAAAAAAGATAAAGTTTAAATTGACATAGAGAATTGTCTAAATTTTATTGGTTGAAATAATTACAATCATATTATTTATTATATTCAAATATATATCATTTTTACATATTTCTATTGAATTTTTATTTATTATAAATTAATAGTTTCAGAAATTCCAAAAGTTCCCTTCACCTCAATTATAAAAGGGAACCTACTCCCTCATGTCATCACACCCCATTGAGCCTTGATTATTGAAAAAGTTCTTCCCATTTCGATAATAAACATCCATAGTAATATTCTAGAGGTTCTGGTAATCCCAAAATTCCAACTCTAGTGTTCATAAAAGGAGATATAGAGAGTGATCGTCGAAGAAGAGGTAACTTCCTTACCGACTGTTCAAAATCATTCCTTCTTCTACTTCCTCTGCTTATGTTGTTTCCTATATAATAAAATAACTCCAGAATTAAATGTGTGTTTTTATGTTATAATATTTATGGGATAACCATATTCCACCTTCTATCCATCTAATGATAATATAAAATCACCATGCATGCGTACTTACGGCATACCATCTCCACACCAGGTTGTGATCAGTTTTTTTGTCACTGATTTAGATGGATGGGTATAATAATGGTTGTAACAGACATTAATAATAATTATAACATGATATTGAATTTTTTAATAACATATATACTATTCACTTCTATACATATTACTATTAAGGAAATGATACTATGGTTTGTGTGTACGTACGGCTTACCGTCTTCACGACGTGACGAGATTAATGTTCCTTATTCACCATTAATGAATGATTAAATAAATATATATAATGAATAAATATTTATATACTACATTAATTCCATTTTGTAAATGATATTACTATAACCTAGGATGAATTTTTTACACTTATATGACAAAATATTCTTAGAAATGATGAAACAATCAACACCCGAAAGAAGAGTAATATTGAAATTTCATCAAACGGGTGATAATATGATCATATATAATTTAATATATACAAATATGGTTCCAGAATACGATAATAACATTATTTAATAAATTATACATAATTTTTTGTTACTTACAAAGTTACGTCAACCTATGTTATGGGAAATTTATCTCACTTTTTATTTCTTTGAGATAATTGCCTTATTCACCACTCACTTATTTTATGTGGTGTACATACTTCCCATGAATGTATTGTATTTATTTTTTATTTTTATTTTGTGGAATTTAAATATCCAATTGATGATATCTATTTCATGGGGTTTCACAGTTCAATAGTTTCCAAATGAGTCATGTAGTTTTTGTCTCAATTTTCCTTCTTTGAGACACAAGTTTTGTTATACACATATGTTATTATATGAGGTCTATATACTGATATTTGGAATGTTATATCATTAATATACTTATTTTCATGATATTATAATCTAATTTATTGTTTTCATTTTTTGGGTATTGTGATTCAAATGTTTCAAAGTGTAACGGGACACTTTGAAATGATTGAAGATTATTTTCCTCAAAAAATGCTTTAAAAAGAAATATTCAACTCATTTTGAAGGAAAATGATTTAAAAGAAATATTTTAAGTTATAAATATTTCCAATATATTTTTTAATATCTATTCTAAAGGAAAAATGTTTTCAAAAATGTTTTATGTTTGGAAAATTATTTTTTAAAGAAAACGAGCTACTTTCGTCAAGAACTATTTTCAAGTGTTCTCTCAAATTTATTTCCCATATAAAACCATGTTATTTGATGTTAATTGTGATTAATTAGTCATATGAACCAATGAAATCACTATTATTATTTATTTTAATGTTTTATTTTTATTATTGATTGGTACTTATGAATTTTGTTTTGTTTCCTTGAGTTATGATATGATGACATGTTTTGTGAAACCCATTTCCTTTCATGGGTAATGAATGAGAAATTTTATAATAGATCACATAAGAATGATTTCATTATGTTATTGGAGAGACATATATCTCCATACAATTTATTGGGTAATGATATATATCTCATGAGATATACATGACTAAAATGACATGTAAATCCGGTTTGGTAATACCGGGATGGAACAACAAGTAAATCCCATTTAGTAATACATTTCTAGAATAAAGAGTGAACTCAGTTCAGTATAATACATTGTCCACTATTATGGTATTTGTAGCGATGCTTTTTCATCTATGAAAATCATATTTTGTGCTTAATTATCTGCCAAAAAATCTATTTATTATTAATATGTTATGATTTCAAGGATTATGTTCTCTATTTCCTTATCATTTATGTCTTATAGAATTGAAATATTTATTCCATGAATCCTGATTATGATCTTTGATATGCGGGGTTTTATCTTTTAGTATTCTGATCATGTTCCCATAACCTAATGTTCATGGTTATTCTTACATATATCTCTAGTTAACCCTTATTGTGTGTTTTATCTAACACTTACTTATTTTTCATTTACCCATGTTAATTGGAAAGATGTTTGATGTGTTTTTCATAAATGTATTTCACATGGATAATGTAGATGTACTAATGTGAAATAAGTGAAAATTATCATGTGGCATATATATTGTTTTCATTTATTAACCAGCTGTTTAAGAAACAATGTTTCTAAGAGTTTTTCCTAATTATTTAAAACTCTAAACCTAAAAGGTCCTTTGGTATGTAAGTAATATATTATTTCCTTTTTATGTTGTATGTTATTATGAAAAACATTGGGTAACATATGTAAATATTATGTATTTATTTCCAAATATGGAAGTGTTCTGAGATATTAAAATCACTTTTACATTATGATTATATAATAAAAATCCTTGATAGTGAAACAACAATTATATTATTCACAATAGAAAATTTTCGTCACTTATGTATTTCATGTCATGTTCTCCCCCACACATTCATCTAATTAATATAATTTTTATTTATTAAAAAATATTTAATAGATAGTTCTAAAGTTCTTCTGAATTTAATAAAAACATATGAAGGATCACATAACACATATACATACATTGTGTGTGATGAAAAATAATTTGAAAATATATTTTTTATCAAGAAATCAATTAATGAATCAATTATTATGACCAATTATTAAGAAATAATAAGTATAGAAAGTGACAGACATTGTCAAATAGGATGAATTTCCCTCAAATGACACAAATCATGTCTAAATATCATAGCACACATTATCATTTCCATTGTAAGAGTCACTAGTAGTCTGCCACTCAAATTGATATTTATCCTAATTAAAAACTGTATGGATAACTACATCCACCTTTCTTGACACCTTAGAAGGCAATATGTTAGAAACATTCCTATGATGATTATATTAGTAGTTTTGTGGTCCCGTCTTTGAGGCAACATTGGTGAAACCCTCACTGTCTCTCATTTTTTCCTGGGATCATAAGATTTCATCATTATAAGAGGCATACCCACCACCGCCCGAATCACTAAGAGGGGTACCAACGTTCCCCCTTTCATTATACGAAATAGTCCCCCATTTCTTAGGTAATTTAGATGTTTGAAAGATCTTCTGCATTTTATGATGACAGTCAACAAGCTATTTTAAATCATCTTTATTAGAGATATCAACCTGAGAGGTAGGAGGGTTCATCAATTATAGAGACCATGTAGGGGCCATAACTAATATAATATCGTTAGCCATATCAACCCATGTATAAGAGGGGCCAATATGCTCTCTCTCCATAGAGATATTCACTACCAATCCTTTAACATTCAAATGGGATAACTCAGAATCTGATTTCCCAAAAATCAACACATTAGCCATAATGGATGGATTATTAATGGAATGTTCATCCTGAATGGTGGGCTATGACAATAATGAGTTTTTCATCTTTGACTTCCTAAAACAAAGATTCATTGGATGACCTCTTATCCAATATTCCACACATGAGACACTCTTCTGACATAGTTTCAAAGTGCTCACAACAGGTATAAATTGATTTTTTGAAAATGAGATTTTTTTTCATTCTCAGCATCAACTTAAAAGTTATGAGAAGGTGTTAAAAGGGTTACCTAGTCAATCAGAGTGGATCTAAGATCAACCTCCACCAACATCCTCGAAAAATGACCAAAATAGACATACATAGTGTCATTAAGGTAAATAAAATTCCATGTTATGGTTCTAATATTATGAAAAATATTCAGATGCTAATGGACCCAATTTAGTCCATGAAGATGATCCTAGACATGAGAGAAATTATAACTTGCAAGTGAGACATTAATGTCCAAAAACCAAAAAATTAATTTTTAAATAATACATTATATAATATAAAAATTATATTCATGTCTAGAATAAATTATTCATACATTCTAAAATAATTTTAGGATCTAAATATGAAGTTTTTTGGAAAACATTTTATGATATTAAAAATCATATGATATTAAATATTATAGGATAATAAATTTAATAAGAGGATAGAATTTATAAGAATATGAAATTTTTATGAAGTAAATGCTTGAACAAGTCTTTAACCCTTTTACAAATCAATTTATTATCTTTTTACAAGTAACATTATAACTATATAAGAGTCACTAAAAAAATTCTTATGAACCATTTCATTACTCTGTATGTATCATTACGATATTTTCATAGGTGTCATTTCATTACAGTGTAAGTGTCAAAATACTTATAATAATGTATCTTCTTTCTTCTATATAAGAATGATTTAAAGTATCCATTTTTTTATCAACAGATGAGTAATTCAACTATTATATTTGTCATTTTTTAAATCAGATGATGAATTTACTTTATAAAAACACTGTAATTTCAAGAATATAGAATTTGGGAACATAATTATATTATTTATTTATCATTTAAAAATTAAAATTACATTAATAATAAGAAATATAATTAATAGGTAAATAATTTTTGGATTACTTATTATCAAATCATTAAGAAATAAAATAATAAAGATAAATAAAAACAAACATGGCTCTAAAAAATCTTCCTCACATGAACAATTTTCATTTTTTCAAAACTGAAAACATATTTACTAATAATTACAAACACAAACCTCCACCTCTTGAAAATTTTTAAAACATTAAATTAGGATATGAATAATTCCAATAATAATTTATCATTTATATTTCTTAATAAAAATAATGAGAATTTAGTAACCACTTTATTAATCACAGGTACAACTACTATAATTATATTAGAAAAAAAAATATGATATATCTCCCCCTAACTAAAACAATATTCAATATTAATTATTATATCTATAGGATTAAAAATGAAAATATTCCATAATTATCTTACAAAATAAATTTGTTTAAATTATATTATCTCACCAATATATAATTACAGTTAAAAACATTTAAGATTACAAAAATAGGAAAATTTCCAAAAATAATAACATTTCAAATATAGTAAATATTCAATTTATTGAAAATATTCATAAAAACTAAAAATATGAACCACAAATAACATTGAAATAAATACATATTAAAAAATATATTTTTTATTTTAAAACATGTAAAACTTCCCTAAACATCCTTAACACCATGTTATGATTGGACCTTTTAAAACATCGCCACATATAATGGTTTTGTAAAAATATCATCTAATTGATTATCAATTGAGACATATTTAAAAATGAATATCACTTTTTTTAAAAATATTCTCTAATAAATTGGAATATCACTTCAATATGTTTAGTTATTTAATTTTTGAAAGTGTTCTTTGAGGTAACAAATTCAGAATAATTTTTAAAAAATATTAGAATTTTATTAAAATAAATAAAGAAATCATATAATTTACATTTAATCCAAAATCAATGAGAAAAATACTTATAAATAACTATATAATCATCTTTAATAGTGGATAATGAAATAGATAACTGTTTATCTAAGCTCCATGAAATTAAACTCTTTCCTAAATATTGGAACATTCCTAATGAACTTTTTCTGTAAATTCCATATCCACTAAATAAGTGGATAACTAATTAAAATTAAATAGTTCTGTCCAAAAAATCAATCCATAATTAAATTTTCCAATAAAATGTAGAATAATTATTTTAGAATATTTAAAATTATTTACCATGGGGTTAACCTAAGATATGACACACATACAAACTCTAAAAATAATATTCAGTCTATTAGTATTTAAATAAATTAAATATTCTTTCAATCTTCTAAATAAATTATTATTTATAAATTTTATAGTAATATAAAAATTCATTATATAATATGTTCGAATAAGAGTTGTCATAATTTTATATAAATCATGATCAACATTTTTTGACTAATTCCATATCATATTTAGAATGAATAATAAAAATTCCATTATTTATTTTATAAATTTAAATCCCAAGAAATAATTTGAATTTTTTCTTAAGGATAACTTCAAATTCAGTAGACATTAAACTAGAAAACTCTATAAAACTTGTTAAAATGTTGTTACAAAAATAATATCATAAAAAATATTTCGAATAAATAATACATAATTATCATACTTCCAAATAAACAAGATAGACTATACTTTTCTTAAAATAATATTTCATTTTTTCTAATAATAAACATTCTTATCATGATATTATATGTTTCTTAAGTCCATATTTAGATTTCGGATGTTTAAAAATATATTTAGGTAATTTACCATTTTCAAAACATGATGGTTGACTAATTTATATTTATTCAAAAATTAGACCATTGAAATCATCACTTTTAACATTCATTTAAAATAGTTTATAACCATGAAAACATAATGGCTAATAAAAACATAATATATTAAATACCATAAACTGGTGAAAAGAATGGATAAAAATGTATTCTTTAGGATTAAAAAATGGACATCCAATCTAGCTTTATTTTTATTATTTTTATAATTTCGTCCATTTTATTTCTAAAAATTCATTTTATACTAAAATATTTTTCCGGAGTTCAACTAAAGTCAAAAAAAATTCATAGTAAATTGATTAATATATTCTTCCATAGAAAAAACAAAAGATGGATATTTTAATACTTATAAGACATCATTATGGACTAATTCAAAAATAAAATTAGAATTATTAAAATAAATCTAAATTTTTTTCTAGTTTTAACTCTATATTCATCATTACTTTGTACTTTTTTATGGAGGGTAATCCCTTTTATTTTTACTATTTCTATGTTCAAATTTACTTGGAATATATTCCCCCACAAGGGATAAATATTATTCCAGATGTCCATCTTAAAAAAAATCTCATCATTTTATTCAAAATTCTTAAAATTTATTGTTTTAAAATTATTTTCATAACATTTTATATGAATAGATTTTTAAAAGATTATACATATTTTATTTATTAATTAATATTATTTAATAACATTATAATATACGTTAAAAACTCCAAAATTTTAATTATCCTCCAAATTATCCAAATTTTCAATAATAATTAATGTAAGAATTTAACAAAAAAACATCAAATTATCAATATTTAGGTTTCTTTTTATATCATTCAGAAGAGTTTTTCTTTAAAATATGTCTCATAAGAATTAAATTTGAAATATACCATTTTTTATGTACAAATTCTTCCAATAAAATATATAGGTAAATTAAATCCATTAATCATACACCTACCTATTTCTTGAAGAGCTATATTTTACATTGATAAACACCGTTTATCGTGGTTTTAGTGGGGAATAAAATTATGAAAATAAAAATTTTCATCACAGATTTGGTAAAATTCATGATTTAAAAATTCCACTTTTATAAATCATCTAACAAAAAATATTAAGTATTATTTTTCATTTTTCAAATATTTTTAATAAATAAAAATTTATTGATAATGTTTTGTGTTTATGAGATATAATTTAAGTACAAATAAGTCAATTAAAATCTTGCACTATATTAAAAGATATTTTCAGACACATATACTAGATTTTTAAATGGGACTAAATAAATATATATATAAGTTTAAGAGGTGTTACTATTTTAACATACATAATAGATCAGAATCATTCTCGAGGTTTTTCCTTTGAAATAAGAATCATATACCTGATATATTCTCACTTTTTAGTTAAAAAAGTTAGAGAATATGATCACACTTTGACTATTTTTGTAGAAACCAAAAATTATCATCTCAAATCTTCCTATATCATATGATGTCATATGTTTATAGAATATTAGTACACATTAAATATTTGTTTTCTATCTCATTAAAAGTAATATAAAATATAATATCTTTATGATTGGCATAAACTGTTATATAATTGTTTCAGAAAACATGGATTTTATTAACGTCCTATTTTATAAACACTTCATCATCACATATTTGTGAAATACTAATTAAATTTTTGTTTAAGACACCAAAATTTAACTATTTAAGATTGATAAAATTTTTATAAATACACAGTTCACCAAATATTTTAACACTTACTTTTTATTTTCATCCAATTAATCTAGAGTATATTAAAAAAAATTTACGTTATAAAGTCTGATGGATTTCCATTCATTTATCCGGAGAAGGCAATGTCCATATATCATATGTATATGAGACTCTTATGGAAATATTTATGAAATAATAAATTATGAATTATTCAAAATTAATTTTATGTTTTATTCCCTTTTTTTGTTAATACTGACATGTTCAAAAATTGTAATCACAATATGAACTAAAATAATAAGCACCACTAATAACATTTTTAGCATCCATGAAGAAAAAATTAAATGAATCTCTCAATTCAAGAATAGTCTCTTCTGTTTAAAAGTTATTTTATACCTCCATCATACCTGTAATTATAGTTTATCCAACTTCGTATATTTCATGTATTTTTACTCGAGATTCAGTTTATATTAATCTATCATAATATGAACTTTCATCCAACACTGTTGAAAATTTTGTTTTGAATCATCACTATAACTAGAAATACCATGGTTATATCCCTTCTTATTATCTTTTTAAAAATCCATTCAAAATACCCTTTGGATTCATTATTATTTTCAACTTTTTGTAGAAACCCTTAACCAAATAAGATTCTTCATATTTCTCACTTCCCTATAACTGATATTAATAAGAGTCATAATAAATTATTATATTAGATTTATTTATAACACCTTTCTTATTTATATTTTCTTTATTTGTAATATTCATAATCTTTAGTTCATACTATAATAAAACAAATGATATATTCAAGTGTTTATGATTTAAAACTATTAATTTCATCATTGAGAACCATAATTTCTTTCAATGTATTCAGTAGATATCTCAACACCCTTTATGTTAGCAATTCATTATCAAAATATTCACTAAAAATACTCATCCAATTGAAAATTATCCAGAATATATGAAACATTTTCATCATAGATTCTACTTTTCCCATCCAAAAATTTTCATATTTTCCCTGAAATATCAAAAGTATGTTTTTAATGATCTTGTCCATTCTATAATCCATAACATAATGTAACTAAAACATTTACCCTGAAAATTATATTTTTCATGATCTTGTCCGTTTTAAAACATCATTACCCATAAGAGTATTTTCATCGACATTATTTAATTTATATTATTTCCCAATGATCATCATATGATCAATAATTATGTTTCTATGATATTTTATATCATTGTGAGATAGTAACTACAACATTTACCCTAAAAATATCGTGGTCTCTTAAGAATCCAACCATCGTTAGAATTTATTTTTGAAATTAAAAAAAATCATTATAATATTAATTCAAGGCAAGGGTTAACATAATATACTAAAAATAAATAGACTTTAATATGACTTCACTTCTCCCAAAATGGTAAATCCCTCATATAAATGGGTGTCCAAGTGTAATATGTCTGTATTTTCTAAAGGGGTGGTATGGATGAATTAAAATAAATAAATAAATTAAATATTTTATTTAAATATATTTTTAATATTTATTTTCACAAAAAACACTAATACTATTAATGGTGCATGTGAAATGTACTGCAATTAAGTGGAAAATTAAAAAAAAACTAAAAACACCATATATTTATAGTAGTTCAAATCAATGTGATATTATATATACACTTCACGTATCTCTAATAATTTTTATAGATGGTATAAAATAAAAAAAATATTACTTATTATGTGAGTTGTAACAAAAATAAAATCCTTCCATTATGTAGGACATAGAGTAACTAACATATCTTGTCATTCCATAAACCAAGAAGAGCCTAAAAAACTACAACTTTTATTAGGAATCACAAAACAAAAAAGACCAAAATATTATAGTGGATCAACTTAAACAAGTACATTTTATAATAGAGGACATCAATAATAGTCATTCATTTATAATTTAAATTAAAAAAATATAATAAGTGAAAAATATGATTTATAGAGTAACAAAAATCTAAACCAATATAACAAGGGTTTTAATATCAATGTAACAAACGCACTCTAGCTGCATGATATCACATTAGATCTATACGAGAATGACCACAATATTAATAGAAGTTACATTTCAAAATATCAAACAATTTTATATTTTTTATAAAATTATCCACTACACTTTAATATGATTCCTTCGATCAGTATTTATTGAAAAATATATTATAATTATATCCAAAGTAATTACTAATTTTATAACAACCTACATCAGAATGAAAACAATTCCAGTTATATGGTGTATAAAATATCATAAAATAAAAACAAATAAAATGTATTTAAATAATTCATAATATAAATTTTAAATTATATTCATGTTTAAATGAAAAAATTTCTAATTACTAAAACAACTTAAAAATCATTTTATAATATATTTTCAGAAAAATCATAAGACATTATAGATAGTATGATAGAGAAATTTTCTGGATAGTAATTCATATAAGATAAACAATTTCATAACATACTAAAATGTGTAAGAATCCAATCATTAAAAGATTCACACAGCCTAGGTATGAGTTATTTTATTATCTTTATATGATTAAAATTATACCTATATGGGAATCATTTTATAATTCTAATAAGTATCATTCTCTAAATATTTAATTATCATTTTAATATTTCAATATGTATCATTTCATTACTATGTCAATTTCAATTTACATCTTCATATTAATCATCTTTTATCTATGTGAGAATTAATTTATGTATGATTCATTTTGAATCATAACATATGTCAGTGTATAAGTCATGTCTTATTCATATGATTCATTCTCTATATTGAAATAATGACTTCAAAAAAATTAATTTGTCATTATAATATTTTCATATAAGTAATTAATAATCTATATATTCCATTTACATTATATAAAACCCTCTATCATCAAAAAAAATTATATCATGTAAAGGAAATGAAATTATCAGTACATAATGTAAAAAAATGAATTAAAAGAATAATACTAATAATAAATATTTAACTAAGTGAGGGATTTTAATTATAAAATAATTATGAAATAAAATTAAGATCCATGAAAAAAATATCCCCAATAATCTACCTTGATATAAAACATTCATCCCATCAAATAAATTCAACAATTGTCTAATTTAGTCTTTATTTGCACCTTGTATTAATTTTTTTTAAATTTTCAACAGTTATAACCCCATATGTTTATAACTTCCATCATAGTTCTTTTACCAGAAATATACTTACTCAAAACCAAAAAAATCCCATTATATGTATATATATCCTCTATTAAAAAAATAATGACCAAGAAAGGCCATTCTTCTTCCTGAACCACTTGTCTATCTTGATGAATACATTTATGATATTCATCATTTTTAAGTCATTATTTACCATTGTTTGAAAACATCTAACTCATTTAATGTATATACATTTCCCACATTATTAAAATAATTTGTTATTATTTTTCTGTTCACGCATAAATAGAATATTTCCATTCAAATCTAAACATTTCCAAAGATAAAATATTATGAATTTTATGCTCATGTGTGCTTCTCTATTCTTCTCTCACATTCTATTGGGATTTCAAAATTTCTCCAATTACTCTATAATAAAATTTATTAATATCATTTATGATTAGAATAATATGTTAGTCCAACCAAATACACAGTACAATTCCCATTCATTAATTAATCTACCATAATATTCTTCGAATATGAGAAATTGTATCTAAATTTATTATTATATTATTTTCATTCTTCATGAAATACATTTTGAAATAATCTCATGATTACTCCAATACATGACTATTCCCTTTAAATAATTCAAATTTGAGCTTTTCCATAGTTTGTAAATCTCTTATTTTATCAATAATTAGGGAAAATCTTCTTCATTCATTTTGAATTTTTCCTTATCCAATTAAACCATATTGGATTCATTATTCATAATCCTATTTTTTATTAACTTAACAAACATGTTGATTCAATTATTCAAGTAAATATTTATCATCGCCACTATATGATGTTCATGTATGTCTTTTCAGTTATTGATTAAATACATTCTTAATTATTTAAGTCATCTTCACTACTAGAATCTTGAACATCAATTACTATAAAGAACATTTTCCCGAATATATAACCTAAGGAAGAACCACTCACATTTCCAACATTTAATGGTCCATACATGTTAGATAAATAATTCATCTTTTCATAAAATAATAGTTATTTACTAAACTCATTAATGAGTAATTTCCATCTAAAAAATTATTGGCATTTATCCTTAACACATCATGAATGGAATCCTCATTATCTTCACAATCATCATAATTTATCTTTAGTAAATTTATTGATAAATGTTAAATTCGCACACTTTTTATACTCTTGAAATGTATATTTCAAAAAAAATACATTTCCAAATCAAAAACCTATTTGGATATGTGACATGAGCTTTGGAACATGAAATGCACATCTTCTTCTGAATCTGAAAATAAAATTTCATGTCATCTTCTTCCAAAATATCTATTGAGGTGTATTCTATTTTCATGGCCCTAAAGATGAGTTATTTATGAATAAAAATTTTCTTATTCAATGTAAATTATCTTATCGTCCTTTATGAGACCATGATATTTAGATAGTTATCAATAGTAATTGTATTAGGAACAGGTTCCCCAAGATCTTAAACATTGGCATTAAATATATCCAGTATGATAGGACTTATGTTATTAACCACAATTGAATCTCAAAGAGTATCATTGGATCCTTTCATAGTGTTCACCACCTCATTAAACCTTATAAATAATTCCCCAAAAAATTATCACTCGGGCATACACATATCTTCATACTTCAATACCAAAATTTATTATTATCTTTTTTTATTTTTAAAATTCCTTCAGTGAAATGTTTTATATTTTCCACAATAAATCTGACAATATTGGTGCCCATAACCTTTGAAAACACACTTTATGATTGTAAATATAAGAAAATAAATCTTTTACATCCATAAATATACAAAATATTCCTTATATTATTGATTCGAAGTGACTCCTTCGGTAAAATGTGTAAAATTACTAGTCACAATTTCATGAAAATTCATAACCAATGAATTATATTATGGTAAAATTTACTTTTTAAAAAGTGGTAAATTTCTATTGAAACTTGGAACTAAATTAATATTCACAAAATTTATATTATCCAAAATAGATTCAGAAACATAAATCACAACTCATAAGTTAAAAAACATCAAGGATAAAGTAACTTGATCATAAAATTATTTCAAAAATGAAATGGATGATCCTAAATACCATTTAAAATAAAAATCGTCAAAATAAAAACATTACAAACATTTTATTCATTTGATGAAACAGGGGCTACTATAATACAACTTGTAATTTCCCAATCATAATATTTTGGTTCACTATAATGGGGGTGAAACAGTGAAGAATAATAAATACTTCTTTTTAGTATTTCTTTAGTGATAAAATTCCATCATGTATTATTATAAACGATCACAGGAATAAAATTCTCACATGATAAGGGAAGATAAAAATTTAAAAAACTGGCATCAAAAGTTAACTACAAAAAATAAATGATAACATTCATAGAATGATCTAGAAAAATTATAACCACACAGACCACTTGAATCACCACCATGGATAAAATGAACAATTATATGACTTGTAATAAAAGCACTATTGAATTCAAAAAAAATCACTATGTTCATTTACAGAAATGATGATGTATTTATCCTATATCATTTAATTTTTTTCTATTGAAATTTTATAGTGATCCCAAACATATTTAATATTTAACAACTGTGAATTATTCCACACATCATAAAGATACACAAAAACAATAATGTGATGAAATTATTTCAAAAAAACTATATGTTTAATGTTTTTATTATATTTCATCTACTCTAAAACAAAAAACCACATTTTATCCTATTATTATCTATGATCCTCCTCTACTATATTTATATTAATTAATTATCCATATTTATTATCTTAATATTTTTCAATGGTTTCCCCTAAAAAAATTTGAATTTTATATTTTCAATTCAAAAAAGAAACATACTTAAAATAATTATCAACTTATTTTCATTTATATATTATCCATTATACAATAAAAACCTTTTTAGTAATTTTTAATTTACATTCTAAAAATTTTAGGATGATATTTGAACCCCTTTGAGTCTTATAAGATATATTTATAAAATATATAAATTGTTTATCATACATATGAATGATTTATCTTATGTATGAATGATTTATCGTATGAATAAAAATTTATCTTAACTACGAATGGTATATATTATATATTATTTAAAAATAATATTATTAGATGATATGTAACCATACATGGTGGAAATAAAACCTTATAAATCCCTTTGAAAAAATTCAAATAACTTTTCTTTTATCCAGGGTGTATCTTCTGGAAATCGTCATTCATTTATAACATGTCCCTTATAAAAAATTATGATCTCATGTCATTATTTATTCATGACCAATTCATTCTTAAATGGATTAGTGTTTCCCCAATTAATCTCATATAGAATTACATCATCTAGAGTTAATCTAACAGGGCTGCAACTTATTAGCACACTGTTCATTTCTTCTAAAATTAATATTTTATCATTCTATATTATAATTATAAAAAATAGTGATATATTTACGATTCAAGAAAATAAATTAATATATATCCTATTACATCGATTTATTATTTTTTAGCTCATCGTCAATGGATTTAATCAGACTAGCTTGAATTCACTTCTTCAGTGGTTATATATTGATACTAGATCTGTTTAGTCAAAAGTTTCCACCTTACACCAAATTAATTTTTTTGTGACTATACTAGTAATAATTTTATTCTCACATAACTAGTCCTATATTTGTTAATTATTAAATAGAAGCATATAACCCAATATGAGTCACCTAACTCAAATTTAATTATACAGAAGACTCGAATTTTCATTATATTTCTATAAAAATACTAAAACCTTATCAAACTAATTGTAATGATACCAAAATCATTGAAATCATCTAATATTATTTAATTAATACTTTAGATCACTTGATAAGCATTATTTTATATGTATTTTTACTTTTATTATTTATTAACAAAAAAATAGAATAGAAAAATCATATCCACTTAGTATCATTAAAATATTCTCCCCTTTTAAAAACAATCATAATGAGTGGGATTATTTTTCATATCATTATTTATGACCCCCTCCCCTCGAGTCACAATAGCCTCACCATGGTCACAAAAACTATATATGTAACCATAATCCTTAATAATATATAGGTCTCAATATCTAATATCATCACCATTTGGTTCAATAATTCCCTGATTATTGAATGATCTTAATTAATGACCTTTCATGTATTATAATCATCAAATATTCCCATAAAATTATAAGGGTCCTTTTATCATTCCACTTCCTCTACTATGTAACTGTTAAAAACAATTTTAACATCATCTTTGGGTCTATCTAAAATAACATGACCTTTATGCACTATTAATTAATGAAATATCTACAGAAAAATAAATATATGGATGTATGGCCTAAGATCCTGTGTTAGATCGAATAATTTCAGTTATCACAAAGTTAAAAATCATCTACATTCATAAAATCTAACAATATAATCATACTTCCTTATAATAATAAAATGTAGTATTTAAGAACACAATACTGAGAAATTGGATAGAAACTATTCTTCCTCTTCTCAAAATCATGAAACCTATGTTCCTTTATCTCGTCCTATTTTTTTATTTTAGGTTGTGTGTGTTATTATTGTTTTCTAGTATGTGTCACTCCATGGAATCTAACTGGACTATTAACAATGGTCTATTTTTTTAATGTATTTAGAAAAAAACCAATATTTATGATTTCATATACTTATTGTATCATGAAGATAATAATTATTTAGTTTATTTTGTTTAGAAAATGAAAAATCAAAATATTGATATTTTTTTGAAACCTTAGAATTCATCGATATAATTTTATGGAAATAGAATTATATCAAAATAATCTTTAAAATTATCAATAATATTTTTCATTGAATTATCTTTTGGTGTTTAATATATATAAGTACATCTAAAATATAATAAATGGAACTAAAATGTACCAATAACCCATTTTAATATTTTTTGGAGTCATATAGATCTAGATAACTTTTATAATTAATGTGCGGATAAAAAAGAAAAGAATTGATGAAAAAGATCCTATTTACTAACAAAGCACTAAGATACTTTGTCATTATACCTAGAAAACTTAGGATAATTCAACATCTATATAAATTATTTGAGTATAATAATTTCATATTATTATAGAGTTATCAAAATCGATTCAAACATGGATGTAAGATAATATGAATGTTTCAACTGATTTCCATTTGAATCAAATATTGAAAAATAGTGGATTCCAATGTTGGGTGGTGGTGGAATGAAGTCCATTGACTCAGCATATGGTTTCTTCCCAAGTGATATTGTCCAAAACAGACCTTCAATATCATCTAATTAATAGTTAATAAAATCTACATTTTTTATTGATATTTTCTTCTTCTATTTTATTTTCCCTTGAATGAATCATTTATTCTCAAATTGGGTGATATTATTAAACCTTGGATTGATATTGTACCAAAAAATGTAACATAGGGTAATTAATGGGAGGACTAATTATCAAAATAGATTGTTATAGTATCTAGTAGGAAAGATAACATGAATTCCCATTCATGGGTTAAATGTAAACCTTATTCCAATGATGGATAACAAAGGGTGGTATTGCAGCTTCAAAATAGAAATCTATATCATCGGGTTTGTTTCCCTATAGTAATTAATATTAAATTATTGAATTTTTTATATTTTTTCCTTAACTATAGAAATATTGAAATTTTTAGCGAAGAATTATATGATCATAGATGATGGGTGGGTTGTGGATATAATGAATGTTTTCCTTTATCCTTCGAAATAGATATACAATTAGTCCAAAATTGATTATTTAAAATAGACCCTAAATCATGGTTATTCATTAGTCTCTGTTGAATACACCTTCCGGTACCTCCCATAGAATGATATCCAACATTGGTGTTTCTCCATTTCCTTGTTCATTTTAAGTATCATTCTACACATCATTAATATAAATACTAGAAATAATCTCAACTCATTCACATCCAATGGTAATGACCACGTAGTAATATGTATTTCAAAATTATGTTTCATTATCAACATCATAATTAATTTCATAAGTCTAATTCTAATCATCAAATATTTCTTCTTTATTAGAGGATATTTTAGGCTTATTACATTTGTGAGGTTTTGAATACTCTTTTTGAAGATTCCCTTAAAATTAAGTGACATATGTCACACTATCATTAACTGTAAAAGAATATCATACGATCACTATTTACCATGAAATGAAATGATGACATGATTATATTACTATAAATAGATAATGTTATTGAATCTTATAGGGATGTTCCCCAATATATATGAATATTTTGTTCTCTAGTGTAGGTGTATCATTGATCTCTGTATTTTTCAACTTTATTTGGGATACAATGTGTGGTGGAATGGGTGAAAATACTATATGAATATTTTTTGATTAACAATTGGATTTCCCCTTTATAGAGGTAATTCCTCTCACCCCTCTAAAATTAATTTTATTAGTTACAAATATGTTATATATTTTAATTATTTTATTTTACAAATTCACAACATAGGTAAAAATTATTTTATTAAATATGAACTCCTCTAGTTTCTGTTCTTTTCTAGTTCCTAGTAGTTGAGTGAAAAAATCCTTCAATTTCTGTTGTTTTTGAAGTACATATATTTACTATTATTGGAATGACTATATATTCTCACAATTATTTATACAATTACCTAGGTTAAAAAATCACATATATTACCTAAAAATAAACCTAGTTACGTTGATATTTATAGTGTATAACTCAGTATTAATGTAACATTATGAAGTATCCCCATTTTATGATTTTAACCTATGGATAATTCTTGATGATGATTTTATGAAACTCCATAAGGCTATTTGTGTAATTTATGAAGAGAAAATTATGTTTTATATCATATTTTTTATGTATTGGGATATAGAAAGGGTAGTGAATCTAATCCAGTGAATAATTTCATCTAACATATTTAGGTTAATGGTATAGTCCTCCATTGATTCTCCCTCCCACATGATTCTAAAAACCTCCAATTTCTCAATAAAAATTTTATTAATATATCCTCACTAAAAATGTTTAATTTTTAGTTTCTTCATAATGTGAGATAAATTTATTTCAAATATTCTTTACCACACCCAATAATTCATGATATGAAATAGGAACTGATTATTCTCTATATATTACCTCATTCATTGACCATGAGGGATCATCGTAGTGGATATTATAGTTTTTCTGTAACTAAATTTGGATTTCAATGTACTACTCAGTAAGATTGTATAATTATTATATTTATGACATTAAAAGATTTTATTGCCAATTTTATATCTTTTCATGTTGATGGAAGTCATGTTAAAAACTATGGATAATTCCTCCATGATTTTTTCACTTTTCTGATGATGATAACCTCTGTAATTAATGATTTCTTGGATGATGGAATATGGTGGACCTCTATATTGGTTATATGTATTCTCTCGTGGAGTAACTACAAGACTAGTATTTCATCTATTCACATTGTGGTTGTTTCATTTTATATTTATTTTTCTATGACCACTTGAACAATAATAAGAGGGAGGTATTTTATGATTATCATAATATTGATTATTGGAATGGGGGGGACCTCCATGTTCGATATCGTGGGGTTGACCAATAAGGTTATTTCAAGATAAATTTTCAGTGAGGGGTTTTCCTCCATTTAGATTAAATATTTTTTATATAAAAGAAACAAAATACTTGTACCATGATAAGTACCTTTATTGTTTTTACTTTCCAATTTATCGACATGTAGTAGGCCTGCATGTTGAATAAATTATTCATCATTGGGGTGAAATACAAAAGTTTGTAACAAATAAGGACTTATGTGGTTATTTTTTGTTACTGTCACAAAGAGGATGTCCTTATGACATGAATAATTATATTCAAGGAGGACGACTATAATTGGTTTCTTATTGATGACCACTGAGGTTCATTTTTACTGGCTTATCAAAACATGAAGTCAATACAAGTACTCTGAGTGTTTTTTTATTGTTGTGAGGAAAATTGAAACAGAGGAATTTATTCATAATTCTAAGGTTATTGAATTGAATTTTAACATAATTAAAACATAAATAATTATACTAAATATACATTTAATGAGTATATACATTTTTTTAGATTACATTTTCCCATCAGGAGAACCTCTATTTTTTCATGTTTATTAACTTGTAAGAGCTCCTTCGAAAGTACTCTAGAGAGTACATCAAATATCTCTTGATATTCCAATTCAGGGTGGAACATTGAAGTTTTTTTTCTCTCTATCAAGAAGGAGGATTTAATATATGTGTTCACTAATGTTCACCAATAAAATGGTTATAGCTTTCAATTAATTTTTAAATAAATCCACATGAAACAAATAAGATTTTTTGTAAAGTCATGTGTATGAATATACCGGCGTAGGTATAATAACACTCCATACATATCATGATTGATATCTCCCAGTAGGAGAATATTTTTTGTAACATATTCTATATAAGTAAAACAAAAATTGTTTCTACTATTGATTACTATAGAATTAGGGTCTTAATGGATGAAAAATGGTCATATCTAATTAAATCCTTCCTAGTTATGCCATTAATAGTTATTTGGAAATTTAAGGTACCCACTTTAGCCTCTTTAAAATAAGGAATTTGAGTATTATATTACTCTAGGGAAATATCCCTTAAGTGATTTGATTTTGAGATAGGAGCCACATACCCCTGACTAAAAAAAATCATCATGGAACCACAATTTGTGGCATTATCCCATAAATATTGGAATCATCCATCTATATATTAACCCGTTATTTTATTAAATTCATTTTCTTAATTAAATACCTTCTTAGTAGCTAATCATGCATATAATAATGAAAAAATATGAAAAACATTTCAAGTTAATGAATTTTTATTTATTTTATAACCTCATAATTTGTGCATATCAATAAGAATAATAAAATTTTAAAATCTCTATAAAATATATAATAAAACAAAGACTATTTTATTTTTAAAAGATACAGGTTTCTTAAAAAATTATGAATTATCATTTCATTATTAAATCTTAATTATTATCAATTTTATTAATTTAATCACAAAAAAAGATTAGAATATTTTAATATATCCTCTTTAAAATCATTTAATGGGACCAATTTCATTTTTAATCACAAAATTTAGTTCCAAAGGTAAATATTTTTTACCATGAGGAAAAAGATATATTTAAAAGGATTATAAATTTATGATTATTATGATTATTTTAAAATTAAATGGATATCTTTTAAATGTATACTCTCTTGTTATGTTTAAAAACATATAAAAATTAATTAACAATAATTTAGTTTTTAATAAATGATAAATAAGAATCAGTATATGGAATGATTAAAAAGACTTTTTCATTTAAAATATTTTTTCAATATATCATATGTATTAATTTAAAAAGAAAATTAATTATATTTAAAAATTAAATTATGTAAAATGGTGTCAAATATATATTTATAATTTATAAATGTAGTAATAATTGACTATATTTTTATGATAAAACAAATACCATGGTTAGTATTTATTATAGATCAATAAGTGTAAATTTTTTTAATCTAATGTAGCTTGAATTTTACTAAATTAATTTTATAACTATTATTTATAGATTTAATTTGATAGGTTATAATGTAATTCCAACATATGAAAAAATATTTCTATATATAACTCATATAACAATCATCCAATTCCATTCATTCCACTTACCTATCATTCTTTTCAAATGTTTTAGCCCTCTTTTTCATCAACGAAAGGAGCTCTATTCAACCATTTTTAACTAACACCAGTAGTTTAATATTATGATGAAATTATACCCAATATAAATTTTCATGATACCATATAGATATTTGGTGTCCTCTATACTCAAAAAATTGCCACAATAACTTTATTTACAATTGATAAATCAATAGAAGATCCAAATTATAAACGTAAGTATTAATTACTAGTTAATATCCAATCTTTATCCTTCTAATGCCCCTCCCTCAATACCCATTCCAACCATATGTATATTATTATATAATTATAAATAAAATATATAAATTTTATTATATTTATGGTATGACCAATATTTAATCCCCTCCCAGTCAAAAAAAAGTGAAATTTGGTGCTTATATGGATGTCTACATAACACCTTTATGACAGTCAAATTTAGTTTTTCATCACAAATATTCATGGATGGATATAGTAACTAGTTATTATAATAAAAATTTTCTATTTCTTGATTTATATATTGTAAATATAAATTAGGCATTATAGATGTAATATTCTCAATAAGATTTCATTTTAAAGCTAGAATCTTAAATTGAACATATCAAGAAGAAAAGCGATCCATTTATATCTAAAAATTTACTTGCCATTTAACATTATTATTATATCTCTTAAAAATTCTAATTAATACACTAAATAACATATATATAATTTCATTATAATTTTTCAATAATAATATTACGACAAAATAATCTCTTTCATAGACATGCTCACACATTGATTATATCATAGATTTATTGGGTATGTTTAACCATTTATATAAGAAATACTATAAATTTCAATCAAGTATGGATTTAGAAACACAAAATAATATATTAATAATTAATTCATTATTTTTTTGTTCTCCAATAGTAATATAAAGAAATAACTTATTAATTATTTTACCACTATTCATTTTCTAAAAACACTAAACAATATTATCTCTAATTTCATCATAAAAATATAAATACATTAATCATAGAATGAAATTATATATTTATATAATACCTGAAAAGTAAAATTCTATACCTTTTTTGATATGGTAATAATTAAATTTATGTTAATAATTAATAAAAACACTTCTATTGTGAAACTAGTATAGAAAGATCAAGATTAAACACATGAGATATTGAAAATAGATAATAAATATGTAATATAAATTTTGAATATAAATTTAAATAAATATTTTAAAAGGATTTTATAAATGAATAAGGTTATGAAATAGGTGAATGAGATTGTTATTTTTTATATAGGAGGCCAGAGTTTGATAAACAATGCAATGGTTTTAGGTAAGGGTTTCATCAACTCAATTTCTAATTCTTTGGGTCATACATTTTCTTACTCTAATATACATTTCAATCATTCTTGTATCTTATAACTCCCAAATTCTATATGTTGTTGCATATTTCATCTAGAAAAATTACCTATCATTATCAATAACCAATTCGTTGTGGAAATCCTTCCCCAAATTATATTATAACATTTGTAAGAGTAAATATCATTATTACCAATGAATATGTTTACCCATATCAATGTTTTAAAAAATGAAATTGTTTTCTTTAATGAAATGAAAATTGGTTTTCTCTTGTATATTTTTAATAATTTTATTTTTCTCATTTATGAAATTAAATACTATCAATATTTTTTTAAAGGTTGTTTCCTTAAAACTGACTAAAAATATTAATAAAATAATTCATTTTAATTGTCTATCAAACTAGATGTATTATAAATAATCTGTTGTTTACATTCTAGGTTACACTTTTTTAACCATTTTGATAATTTATTTAAAAACTATCCCTTTTTACATATATTTTTAGATGAATTTAATTTTCACTGCATCATTTATAACAATGTTTGAATGCATTTGTGATTTTTTTCTATTTTCAGTTATATTTTTTCGTCCAAGGATTGTCTCTCAATAAATGATTTTTTATTTACCTATATATATTGTTATGATATTATTACCTTTTTAAAATAATTTTTTTTCATAAACTACAATCTCTTAAATAATTTTTATTTCATATTTTTAAAATTTTATTAAACCAATTCATTTGATTATTCTATGATTCTAGATAATGTTTTAAGATTATCATCTATGGTCTCAGGGTATTTAATGAATATATTTATCACATCATCATTTTTTACATTAATGTATATGATTTGTTATTCTTTTAATTAGTGTTTGAGATAAATCCTTTATTATATTTCCATTCCCTATATTATGAACAAGATTATATCCTGTAACATTTCTGAATAAATTGTCAACTGGAGCCTGATTATGAGGAATTTTTTTGTGAATGTTATTGAAAGATATATTTATATTGTTAATTTCATGAAATTAATATATTATTATAGTTGTTTTTATCTAGAGTCACTTTTTTGGTATGAGAGGTGAGTTTACTTGATTTATAGAATAGTTTAGTCATTTTTAGTAATTATAATGAAATATATTTAGTAAAAACATAATGGATAAGTATAAAGGATAATTCAATGTATAGGATAACAACTTGAAGTACTTGTAAAGTAGTTATTTGGTGGTATTCTTGGAAATAAAATCCCTATAAAGACACTACTTGTGGATACAACTATTGGATTGCTTTTCCTATGTATATTAACCATGAAAGGGGTATATTTTTTATTAACTTAATCTTCACCAAATGCATGAAAAATTATCCAAACGATACAAATAGTTTGAAACTATGTAGGGTTAATCCATGGTAAATTAACATTATCTTTATAAACCAACATTAATGTTTTGAATATATAACATATGTTGTTAGAAAACTTTCCATATATAAAATATATTAAATCATAGAGATCAAATGTTAAAATTTCATGTCATTTATGAAATCCTCCTTTGGAGTTTATAATTTCCTTATATGTACATTCATTAATTTATGTATACTCATTCCTAATTTTTTTCAGTTAAGATAAAAGGTGGAAACAAAATGAAATAAGTTTATAGTGGTTTTAATAGAAGATATCCATATTTTACCAACGGGAAACCAAATGAGATTGGGGATCAGATGAAAAACCACATGTTATTGTACAACCATATATCTTAATGTTTTATAAAAAACAAAAATAATATATTTATCTTAAACACACCATGGGAGGAAAATATCTATATCTAGTTATTCATGTGGTAACATCAACCATCATTATTTGTGTCTCCTAATGATCAGGTTACTAATATTTGGTTTTATGTGATGGATTTTTTTTTCATTTTCCAGTTATAAAAAAACAAAAAGTTCATTTTTTCCATTTATCACATAAAAGGTTATACTGGATAGTGCTGAAAACATATTAATAATATCTTTAAAAAGTTGGAATTGGTCTCTATACTATTTATTGTGATCAAAACATATTTTTAGCTGTGACTTTTCCAAGGAATTTTTTTTTTGAAAATATAGTGTGAATTCTTAGAATTGAAGAAAAAATGGGGATGAATAGTATAGATATTTCGATAAAAATTTCACAATGCTCTCGGGGGTTGACTACATTTTCATCTTGGATAACAAAATTAAAAAATCTTATTTACTATAAAAGGGATGGTATTTGGAGAGTTTTATCCATAAGATACATTCATAGATACTAATATATTTTTTCATGTGATATTAAATTATATATAGATTATGGAAACTCACATTATTCAATGGAGAAGAAAATTAATGTTGTGTATCATATAAGATGTGATAATCAGTCATACAGTGGGAATAAATTATAATTTTCAATATTTAATAAATTTTGGACAAACCACTCGTGTAATTTTATCAGGGGATTAAGGAAATGTTATATTTGTGACAATGTGGGAAATAAATCTCATGACCTCCAATGTGGTTCTAAGAGGATAATTTTGAAAATAGAGGGGAATAAGGGACCCAATTATCTACAACTAACAATTCAATTTGAGAAAATCATGTAGTTTTGGAACAATAAGAATCAATTTGATATACCTAGACAAAATGAGGAGAATAGACCCGAGAAACAAGAAAAATCTTGTGAACAATGGAGGGAATACACAATACCCACTACTATGGTGGATATGAATAAATAAGTAGTGATGTTTCATATTATACTTCAATAAGTAACATATAATTAATTATTTTATTCTAGTTTTACACACTCATTTATATCATAAAATTTTGCAAACAATTTTAATTTACCCCCTCAAACACTAGTTATTAAACATTTTAGGAAATATCCTTATAGTATGTTGATTTACATTAATATATATAACTATTTTATATTTTTTATATTTTTTAATATACTCATTGTGAATATATTTAAACATACCTTGGTATATTTCATGAAATATTATGCATTATTGTCTCCCCCGGGATAAAGCATATATCAACAGTCTAGATAGTGAAATCTCATTTAAAACCCCAAATTATACAGTCATCAAATATCAAATAAATTGGGATTAGTAAATCCCTATGGATAAATATAATATTTTATGGGTTATAATACACAAAATTATGGGACTCTTGAGTCTAATTATTGAAGTGGAAATCAAAATTTATGACATGCCTATTATACAAGAATATACTGATTTATATCTGGATGAATTTAACTGTCTTCCACTAGATTGTGAGGTTTATTTTTAAATAAAACTCATTACTAGATCAATTATTATATCAATGTGTACATATATAATGTATCATATTGAGTTAGAGGAATTACATGAAAAGATACAATAGAATTTGGAAAAGTGTTATATAAGCCTTAGTGCATCATTGTGAGGTATATAAGTCGTTGTTGTCAAATTAATTAATAGATTAATGAATATATTCGTTTATTATCATTATCTAAATATTATCACAACAAACAATAGTTACAATCATCCCCATAAATATTATTTTTTATCAAATTATAGGAGATCAACACATCAAAAAATTATCCCTTGGCCTGGATATCATAATTTATTGTTTAAAAGAGAGGACATGTCCACAACCACTTTTCATATGAGTTATGGACACTATTAATTAATTGTGATTGGATTTTGATTTATAAATGATCTTGTTAGATTCATTGATATGTTTAATAGTCTTTAGAGTCTACTATTATAAATTTTTTGTTCTCTTTATAGATGATATTCTTATATTTTCAAATAGTAAAGAAAAGAATAAATATTTATTGTATATTGTGTTGAATGAATTAAAAGGATAAAGTGTATTCCAAATCTATAAGGTGATAATACTAATTATAAAAAGTATCATTCTTGGTCCATGTAATTATATTCAATGGAATATCAGTTGAACCATCAAAGATGTTTGTTATCAAAAAATCCCCAGACCAATGACTATAACTGAGATCCATATTTTTCATGAGTTATTAGGAAATTATCTATGATTTGTGAGAGATTTATCATTTTCATAAAATTTACAAACTATATTGACTCAGAAGAGAGTGACACATCTTTTAATGGAGGAATATAATGAAATTTTTATAGAACAAAACACTAGGTATGTTATAGCTCCAATAATTTCATTGCCCTATAGTGGGAAAGGGATTGTATTATACAATGAATATTAGAAAAAATAATTTGTTTCATGCTCATGCATAATTACAGGGTAATTTATAATGCTTCATTGTAATAAAAGAGTCCTGAGGAAAATTATTAGATACATATTTTGAGTTAGTGGTAGTGATTTCTTTAAAAAAATATTTGAAAACAATATCTCTATTGGGACAATAGATATTTATATACTGATCAAAATAGAATGAAATATATATTCACACAAAATGAGTTAAATATTCCCTAAATTAGATGATTGGTTTGGATAAAATATTATTATTTCTTAATACATTACCACCCAAGGAAGGAAAAAAAGGTGGTTGATGCTTTGAGATGTAAATACCATGTTACTAAATCAATGATGTGGATTTAAAAATATTAAATACATCAATATTTTTAAATAATTAATCTTAAATTTATAAGATATTGACATAATTATTACCTTTTCGAAATTAATTCACAACTAACCATTCAAATGTTGACCAATAAAGCATGGAAACTTGATATAGAGTTCTATAATAGTGTAACGAGTATTCTACATTACAGAATTGATGAAGATGGAGTTTTAAGTCATGAATACATGATATATGTCTTATAAAATCCGGAATTGAAGAAGAATGTTTTGTATTATGCACATATCCCATCATTATTTATTCATCCTAGAAGTAAAAATTTGTATATAGATCTAAAAAACATAGTTGGATAGAGTAAATTGAGTATTTTAATAATAAGTATCTTGGTTTATGGTATGATAGAAAATTAAGTCTAAATAGAATGTTCTAAGGTTCGGTTGTAGAAATTACTAATTCTAGTATAGATATGGGAATAGATGAGATTGATTTTGTTGTAGGAGTCCCCAATACATCAAAAGGATATAATTAATTTTGGGTTTTGGATGATCACCTTACAAATCCATTTCATTTTATTTCCATAAAATAATATATTTCTCTTTACCAAATTTCCATGATATAAATAAGGTATGTTTTAAGGCATCATGGAATACAACAATCAATTTTATGGGATCATTATCCATGTTTTATCTAAACGAAATATATTATTATTCAGAATGAATTAGGGATAGAGATATGTTTTAGTATTGCATATTATCCTTCAAGAGATGTTCAATTGGATAGGAGCATTCATTCTTATGAGCATTTTCTAAGGTCTAATTCTACGGATTTCAATTGAGTTTTGGATCAACACCTTCCACATGTAGTGTTATCATATAACAGTGTTTTAAATTATTGAATTCAAATGGGTTTATATGAGACTCTTTATGGGGTGATATGTAAGACTCAAACTTTATGTGTTAAATTTTGAGAGAGGAATTTTATAGGTATTGAGCTTATCCATAAAATGATGGAAAAGGTTTATGTCATTCATTAATATATGAATGCAGAAAAAATGATGATCGAATATTTATGAATATAATCATCATCTTGATATCGATTTTTAATTTTCTAAAAAGTATTCCCTTTGTGTATTTACAAGAAATCATTTTATGAGATTTGGTAAGAAAGTGATTTTGATCCCTATATACATCAATCTCATTGAGATCCTAATCATTTTAGTGACTTACCATATATCATTGAACTCCCTCAACTAATATATCATGTGAACTATGTTTTTGATGAAACAAATTTGAGGAAGTGGATACTAGATAAATATAATGTGTTGACCTTATAAGCAATACAATTATAGAATTATCTTTCATATAAAGAACAACTTTTGGAGATTTTTCATCAAAGATATATGGTTCATAGAATAATATAATTAATCTAGTAAAAAATATATGATACATTTAGAAGAAATATATTTCCTCATAGGAAGATGAGGTTATGATGTTTGTAATGTACCATCACTTGTTTTAATATAAGTAATAAAATTTTGGAGATGAAATTTTTCATAAGGGACATATAACACAACAACCAACAATTTTTGTAAAAGATTTTCTTTAATTAAAAGTTGTGTGGGTATCTTGTATTTCACACAACATTGAAATAAAATGAAAATTATGTTACCTTAATAAAATTATTAATAGCTACCAATATAAAATAAATGATTAATTGGTGGGTATAAATATAAGAATACTCTTCATAAAAAAATATAAAATGGTAAAATAAAAAAATGTAATTTTATACTTAAAATATATTTATTTTCTAAAATTGTTTTTAGGTGTTATGTGTTCCTAAATTAATATTACTTTTATAAAATTTATAGATTCAATCTTATAAAATTATTTATAAACATTTAAAAAAAATATTCAAATTAGGTAATTAGATTAATATCATTTTTAGGCTTAAAATTATCTTAACAAAGCAAATATTAGTAAAAGTGAATTTTTTTAATTTTTTCGAATCATACATTTCCAAAAGTTGTGTTTTCATAAATTAAATTACTATAATCTAGATTGTTAATAACGTTTTATTTTTAAACATCTATATAAGTTAATTTTATTTCATTTAATTTTTAATAAAATTCAAATATGATTAAGAACACATAATGATTAAGTTGACTTTTTTCAAGATAAATTGCTTTTCAACATATTATCTGTTTTAATTTATAATTTTTTCATATTTTTAAATTTAATTAAATTATATGGATTCCATATTTGGCTACATCACATAAAAAATTGGAAATATGGGATATAAATAATTTTTTGTGAGAATATATTAACAATTATTAATATTTAATCACGAATAATGTGTGTTAAAATGGGTAATCTTATATGGATCAAATTATTGTAATAAATTTGTAAACATATAACATATAAAATAATATATTTTGGTTGAAACATAATATCTAAAATATCCACAACATTATCCAACCTAAATCACCGAACTCTTTTTGAATTCCATTCTTCTCCCTTACCTAACTTTAGTTTCAAATTATTTTTCCCGCTTTTTCAATTATAAAAGGATCTCAGTTAAACACTCTTAAATCTGCACAACTAGTGCCGATTTTCCAGAAAAACTACATAAATTTCTTCTTAACTAACCCATATAAATTTTTGGTAGAATATATCCACAATATGTTTCCTTATGTCCTTTATTTATTATTCATACATCAAGAGAAGATTCAAATTTTCAACATATATATTACATTCCCTGTAACTTCCTTTCATTATCCTTCTCATCGAAACTCATCCAAACCCATTCTAACCATATATATATAATGAAACAGGTATAATTAATATAATAAAATATTATTATATTAATGTTTTTTCCATTATCTATCCCATATCATTTAATGAATAATATGAAAATGTTCCATAGGTGTACGTTAGGACTACAACCTCCATGAATGAAACATTTAATCTATCATAACCACATTTCAGGGATGGTCCTATAAATGGGATTAGTGAAAAGATATGTTATTTATATCATTATTTATTTTCTATATTAATACATTCCTAATTAAATAAGTGATATAATCATTAAGTGATCATGGTAAAACAATCCACAAATAACAAACCTACCAATAAGAAAAGTGAATTTTTTATGAGTGGAAAAATAATTTTTATTCTCCATATTATTATAAATCTTCCCAAATTTTGATTTTTCACCACAGTTTAAAAACTAATTTACATTTATTTTTTGATAATGATATTATTTAATTTTCATTATCAATTTAGGATAACTACGATTGTTAGAGGTGAATTAGTTAACACTTTATTGTATTAATTCTTCTTAAAATCTATAACATTGAAAATTTTAGGAGTTACAAAACATTAAAATATATCTCACAACCTCAACTTGTATCCATTAATATAAACTGAGAGACCAAAAGATAATATTTACATGGTTTGGAATAATTTCCTAGTCATCTCCATGTTATTTATCACCCCAACATTGATTCATTTTCTAATATCATTCATAGATATAAAGGCTCAAGAAGAATCTGGTTCTACACCCCAATAATCATTCCTCTTACTATATAAGGTTATACACTCTAAAAATAAACCCTTCCCCCAAAATTGGTTATACAAAAAACTATTCTTCTCATATAAATTTCCATCCATTCATGTAATAAACCTCAACCAAAGGCATTTTCAGAAAAAAATTCTACACCCTATTTATAATATCATTCATTGTCTTCACTAATAAATTATAGAAAAATATTCTTCTTAAGGGGTTATTTATATAGATTTAGGATGGATCACAATAAACTATTTCAAACATTTAATATCATTAACAAATCTATTAAGTTTTTTAACCTTGAGAATTATCTCTGATACTAGAATGACCTGGATTACTAAATTGCAATTATTACTAATTTTTGTTTAAATTTTTGATACAAAAAAGACCATTCGATCATCCTTATCCTTGAATAATCCCATATTATGGGTTAATAAATCATTATTGTGTGTATGCATCTTATAATCCTAAAATAAATGCACTTCAGTCTGGTGAAACTTAATCTAATAAACCTCAGTTTGATGATACTTTTTTATCCAGTGTACATCCATCAAAAAAGAGAATCTCTATTGACAACTCATGATCAACTTATAATTTAACCGAATAAAGATGGAATAATAATTGCTTCACCCCTGATGAATATCATTTCAATGTTCATATTTTATAAGATCCTCAGTTTGGTTGTCTTCTTTGAACCATGTAGATTTTTTTTGGATACTAATAGTAATAAATCATTATCAACTCTACTCCACCCAATGTGAACATTATTTAAATCTCATAATATTGTGGCCCCTTATATATGTTCACTTCTGTTGTTAATAAGTTAGAAAACAGAATAATTTTCTAGATAAGCTAAATTTATATTTCATGTATCCAACTCATTTTAATTTTTCATAATTCCAGCCAAACCATTCAGATTATTCATGAATATTCTTTAAAACTCCACAAAATCTACCCTCTATGAACCTCCTTAAACATGGAAATATTATAACTATTAAATTATTCACTTAGTAAAATCATGAGTACAGATTTTTTAATATTTATGTAAATATCCTTAAAACTACATTCATAATATAACTTTCTGAATCAATTTGAATGAAACACTCTATTTAATGGTACAAAATTAGAATTATCCATATGATATATTCACAATCCAAATCTATGTTTGATATGTCTTTACATGGTTCCACTCTATTAGGGAACCTATATCTATTTGGATGAACGTATATTTATTTGATACCACTAAAATTCATATCAAATTATCTAAACCCTTTACTTTTTGGGTCACCTCCATCTAATACAATCACAATAATCAATAAATTGTATATATTTATATTTTATCTAGTGGATATTTATTGAATTAAACCTCATTTATTTCATTATACACTAATTTGAACTTGTTATCATAATCCTATAGAATTTTCAAGAGATTCTCCATCTGATGCATATTTTAAATCTACATTATACATACTACATATTGAGCATTATAAAAAATGAATCTATACGTTCTAGCTCAACTTAACATTTCTTCACATAACCATCCAACACTTGGAAATTGTATCTCAGACTATGTAACAAATTGTCTAACCATTGGAACTTTATTGATTCATTATCTCTCTATGAATAGTTATTTCTATCAGGTATGAAATTGTTTAGGTTCATATGGAAAGATTCATAATTTTATATAAAAATACACATGATGATCTCCCTCCATCAGATCATTATTTATATGATAATGATAACAATGATAATCAGACATTGTACATTCAAAACGTCATTAGGTAAATCTATATACAACCATATCTTCAAACATTATATCCATTAATATATATATCTCTATCCATTAACATTGATTATATCCCTCTAATAATATTGGTCAAATTGAAATAACATATAGCACATGATTTCTCCAGAAACCAACTTCTCACACTTTATAAATACTCATAAATAATTAACAATTCCATCATCTTACAACTCTTTATCTAGTAACATCATCAATGTTCCATTTAGAAACTTTGTGTTGCATTAGATTTTGTAATTAATTACCTTTCTGTGAATTTGTACACTCTCAGCATGGATAATGAGTATGTTCATTGTGGTATGGACTTGATGAACAATATAAAATCATCGGACAAGAAACATGTTTCCTATGATAGCAATGTAAAGTTTCTTACACTCCATAATTAATGTTTCTTACTTTACTCCACCAATATCACTCCTCTCAAATACCTCCAATAGTATAATGAATCTTTCTCCTCAAATAAATGTTGATATATTAAATGAATATATGAATAAAATCACTTTGGAATATAATCTCCCCCATTGTGTTTTTTCAATATCAACATAGAACATCAAACTATATCAATGGCAATAAGCATGCTTAATACATTCTCTCCATATAATAGTTGCATTATATTTCTCCCCTATATCATTTCATCACCTTATTGATATTAAAATGAAAATGGAAATATCATAATCATCTCATTTTATGTTAATTCATCTTATAAAAATGAAAAAAAATACTTAAGAGAAATAAATTATCATATGAGTTTCATAAGAAAACACCACTAATTAAATAATAAAATACTGTATGGGAAATCATGATTTAGAAAACAATAGCATATAATTAAGGTAATAATTGATTTTCATTACACATTTATCTTGTAATATATTCCTCGAGCTCATTACAACATCATTATATTTGGGTAAATATAAGTCTATTAAGATAGGTCGCACACCCATCTCAAAAATCATATCAAAATTGTTTAAGGGTGTAAACAAAACTTCCAAAACATTACATATTTCTTATCATCATAACATCTTATTTAAGAAAATTATGATAGTCATGCATTATCATTATCTTTTTTCCCTTGAGGGTAGACCTCTGTTTCCCACCGTGGTTAAAAAAAATTTATAGTGGGTTTCTCTTCTTACTATAAAAATTTTACAGAACAAAGAACACATTCTATGACTTCTCATTTATTTAATTCATTTAATATAAATAATAATTTATATTCTGGATAATGAGGATATAATTGCCTTCCCTATCTCATTTTCTTGAGATGGTAGTGAGACTTTACAAGGCCTTAAGAGTCATCCACAAGACACCAAAGCTAGGATATAAATGTCGAAGGGATTCAGTACATGTGGTCTTTATTTTCCAATTTTCAATAAAACCAGTAAACAAAAAACCTCATATGAATAATGATAAGTATAAAAGATAGAAAAATATTTCATTTATCCAAATAATTCCAAAAAAGGTCCACATAGGATGACTACAAGTTCATTGTAAATAGTGGAAGGGAAACTAATTAAACTCCATGTTTACAATAAGACTCCGAGATCCAAAAGCTCTATGCTCCATCTTTACAAAAAACCACAAGTATCATGATGTAGTGATAAATACACATGATACATTAACTTTTCACATGTCCTGGTAGATAGAATCTAAAAAATCATTGATGTTCTAAAGCATGGGTGAGTAATGAAACATAGTATAATTTCTCCAATAACATCTATACTCACACCCCTAGGATAGAACATGTTAACCACTTTTATATAAAAATAGTTTATATAATAAAAATTATAAATTTTTTATATAAAATGGTAAAAATAAATTGAGGATAACAAGCAACTAATTACATCAAACCATTTAATAAATTCCACTTTTAGCGTAACCTTTTCATTCCACATATCCATACAACAAACCATTCATACAGCCTGGAGGAGGGGGAATTCCCTGACCCTTATCTATCCTCGAATGATGAGGGAGAATTATTACACCTATTCAACCCCAATGAGATATTTTCGGGGATATACCTAACCAATACCCTTTATAGAATGATTGGGGAGACTCATGAACCTTATCTATCCAAGATTCACATGAACACACACAACCCTAATGACGAATCCTATTCAAATATAACCATACAAAAACCAATCCAATGTCAATGCCATTTAAAATACCAGAAGAATTTTGAATTGAAAAACCATCCAACAAAACAATGGATTAATAGGAAAAAAAATTAGAAATCCATTTACCATGAATCAAACCATGTAAAATTTTTAAAATAAAAAAATTATAATCATTTATCAAATCACTTTTAACAAAAAATGAATCGTTCAACACAAATCATCAGCCCATTTATAAATAGGGTATCTTAAAATATTTCCAAACCAATTTTGAAATCATTAAGGAAGTTTTACTTATTTTAAATCCATCCTTAAAGATATAAATATAGGGGTCAAGAGTAAAGACACAAACCTAGAGTCGTTTGGAGAAAATGATAAACCGTGCAAAAAACATCACAAAACCATGATGCATATCCATGAACCTAACACAGATCTCTTCAACTATCATGAATAAGGACAAATATAATCATATTTGGGATCCCCAACCTTAAATACACCCAATGTTGTTATAGATATATTAATTATCATTAATAACATGTAAGAAAAATCCTCACAACAAGAATTGAACTTCAACGCACCAAGGGACTAATCTGGATTGTTTCCAATTCACATAGGAGAGGTTATATATTCTTTGAGAGACCACAATTCTATGATAGGAGAGTTTTGTTGAATAAATGAGTTGGTTAATTTGTAAAAGGTGTGATACCCACTTTTTAAGGATTTAACATTAACCCATGCATGGTTTAGTCATATGGTTTGATAAACCGTGTGCCAACCATACTCATGCTTCTGTTATAAAAAAGACATTTCATAGTTGGCTTGAACAACTTCCAAACCATAAGACTTCTATTCTTGAGGTCTCTATCCAGCATTTTCTCTAGACTTCACGGTATCTCCTAAGCTTCTGCATGATTTTTAGAAATATTTTATATCCCATGCTCCTCCCCTTTATCCCATGTCTCAGTCTTCATGGTTTACTGTATGTGTTACACATTTTTCATAAACCGTGAACCACCAATGAACCTATAGAAAATAGCTAAAACACCTTTAAATGGACTATAAACTCTCCCAACATTCACCATTATACTCTATATACATAAAAACTCATAAATAAAGGGTTACATACAAGAAAAAATGGTACTATATTATATCTACCATTGGTAATTATTCCCTCTAAAAATTGAAAAACATTTTTGTTTAGAATGAGTTATGGCCATTTCTATTTCATTTCAATCTCTCATTCCTATGCCTCCTCATAAATCTGACCATGTTTCCAAAAAACCTTCCCTAGATTGATTATTTTTCAATGAAAGATATTCTCTTTCCAATAGATAATCTGTACTAAGATATGAATCAATGAATCATCTTTATTTAGGTTAATATGGTCCTGTTTGATCACTTTTTATGGTTTTGGATTATATTTTTTCAATTTTTCTATGTGGAACACATTTTCCACTGATGTTATCCATGGTGGAAACTCAAACCATTATGCCACATATCCAACTCGTTCTAGTGTATCAAAATTCCCTTTTTATTATGGAGAAAACTTTATAGACTTTCCAAAATTTCGGTGTTTGGACCTTGGAGAAATTTGTAAGAACGCATGATCACTCACTACTAATGATGAAAACCCTCTATCATGATCCACATACTATTTTGAATGACTCTGATCCATCTTTAACCATTTCCTAATCAACTGAATCTTATCCATGGTTTCATAGAACAGTATCAGACCAACTGGGGAACTATCACCTATTTCCACCCAACAATGTAGAGAATGGCAAAGATACACATAAAACACCACAAACAGTTCCATATGTATCATGACCTAATAGATATTATTATATGAGATCTACACTAATTGTATTTTATCTTCCATGAGGTAGAAAAATCCATTAAAAAATCATTAAACATAACCTCTAGTGTTTGTATCATTCGTTCATATTTTCCATCCATCTAAGGATGATATATCATACTCATAATAAACTGAGTACCATGGAATTTTTATAAGGATTTTCATAAACAAAATTAAAACCTCAAATCCCTGTTTGATATAATAAACACTGGTATTCCATGTATCTTTACTAGTTCTTGGATATATAATTTCTTATAGATCCTCCACAATATGAGTATCTTGAATATGAATGAAATGGGATGAATTTGTGAGTCGATCCACTATCATCCATATTGCATCATTCTTACAAAACATTCTTCGGAGACCTGCTTGTCACGGATGTTCTCCCATGATTTGCTGACATGTTAGGAATCTTCAAACAATCTCATCCACCTTCTTTTTTCAAAGTTACCCACCATGTCACGACCCGTCCTTGGGGCCCGTGCCGTGACTACCCCAAGCCCGCCTTCCATAGGCCAGGGGCGGGCGACTAGCACCAAGGCGTAAATACCGATAAACAGGGAAGGCATTGCCTTTGTAAAGTAAACAACCACCACAGAGTAAGAAAGGGGAAAGAGTAAACACCAAGTAAAAACTGTAACAAGCTGTGCTGAAATTAAAAGGGGCCATAAATACAAGCCCAACTGTAAAGTACAACTAAATGGAAAAACAACAACTGAGAAGAAAAGCTGCAGCGTTGAGCCGTCCTCTGGAAGTCCCACCTAAAGGATGGGTATAGATAACCTCCACAGCTCCTCGGTCCAGCAATCCTCTCCGAGTACGTCCCACCCAGTGGTCCACCTCCACGTATCGTCCTGCTCTGTAAGCCTCCACCACGATCAGCGATCTCCGTCATCTGCAACCAACACAACGAAGTGCGGGCATAGCCCGTGCAGGGGTGAGTATAAGATACTCAGTAGGGACCCCGAGACCCCCGAAGGTCTCCAAGAATCCACAAAGTAAAGATACAATCACAAAGTAACATCTGACACTTCTTAGGTGTATGCCCATACATTTACCTAAGTCATCAATTCTCGCTCAGCCCCAACATCCGAGCTCAAGTACAACCTAGTCCACACAGGAAAGAAAAACGTAAATCCACACAGGATAGCACAACACAATCCACAAATGAGAGCAAAAAGTAAATCCACGCAGGATAGCACAACAAAATCCAAAAAGGAAATAAAAACGTAAATCCACACAGGATAGCACAACACAATCCACAAGGGAAAGAAAAACCTAATCCACACAGGATATCACGACACAATCCACAAAGGAAAGCAAAACGGAATCCACACAGGATAGCACAACACAATCCACAAAGGAGAGTAAACGTAATCCACACAAGATAGCATGACACAATCCACAAAGTAGAGTAAACAGGATTTCGGCTCACACAGGTATACATCGTCGAAAAGGTGAAAGGGATGATCAGATATAGATACTGAATCATCTAAGCTGGGACCCACTTATGATACAAGACTAGTTGTCTTCATTGATTCACCTATGCTGGGACCCACATAGGATACAAGACCAGTACTGAATCATCTAAGCTAGGACCCACATATGATACAAGACCAGCACAGCTGGGACCCACATAGGATACAAGACCAGCACTCTTCATTGATTCATATATGCTGGGACCCACATAGGATACAAGACCAGCACTGAATCATCTAAGCTGGGACCCACTTAGCATACAAGACTAGCACAGTTGTGACCCACATAGGATAAAAGACCAGCACTGAATCATCTAAGCTGGGACCCACATAGGATAAAAGACCAGCACATCTGGGACCCACATAGGATACAAGACCAGCACTCTTCATCATCGCAGTCCACTGAGGATCTCTGCATATTCGTCGTCGTCGAAGTCGTAGCCATCACTAGGGTTCCCACACACAGCAAGCTCATTCGGGAGGGTCCGCTCAACGATCCGAGAGGCTGATGCATCAACTGACACAAATTCTAGAGTTGATGTATCCAAAAGTTCTGTATCGTCAACCGAAACTCAACGTTGCAGACGGCGCATCAATCAGATGCCTGGTCTGAGAGTTATTGGCCTTTTCGTCCTAGGGGCCCAGTTGGTTTTTAAGGCAAAACCAACCCAACCGTACTCCACCTACATCCAAACCTCGGGCGGAGTATAAAAAATGTTCCGTCTCACTTATTGGAATTCAACAAAGTCAACGGAACGTCGATCAGACGTCCGAAGCTCAAGATATGAGTGTTTCCGCTCTGAGGGCCCGGTTGGGTTCGTGTACGAACCAACCCGGCCGACCTCAAAGTATTCCAAAACCTTGAGTGAGATATACTGAAACGACCGTCTCTTTCCAAGGATCGCTATGCAACTGAAGGTGTGTCGATCGGAGGTCTTTAGCCGATGATATGGGCAATTGACCAAAAGTAGTCCGAAATTAGGGGGTCTAGGCCTAGCCCGGCCCGACCCAGTACCCCCTGGGTCGGCCAAACCGGGTCAACCCGGCCCAGACGGCGACCCGGCCTGACGACCCGGCCTGCCCCGGCCGGCGGCGCGGTGGCACGGCCGGCACGACGGTGCCGTGGCCCGGCCAAAGCAGCCAGCGTGCCCCGCGAGCGCGCCCAAGGGAGGGGCTACGCCCCTCCTTTATTTCAAAACGGTGGCCCCCTTTAAGGGGGCCGCGACACGTGTGAAACCCGGGGGGTGTAACCCCCCAGCATTTCCCCTGTAACGGCCAGCCAGTGCAGGGCCGGCCGGTTTCTCGCCGCGGGACCCCGTGGTCCCACGCCATCCGGCGTCGGCGGCCGGAGTTCCCGCCGCCTTCTTCGAATTCTCCAGTGGGTGGTTTTTTTCCGGCCGCTAATTCCAGGGTGGCTGCAAATTCGTCTGGTGCGACGTGACGACGCCGCGTCCTTCTGCCGCGGCCCGACTCCGGCTGTGGGCTCGTTCGTACCCTTGTCGCAGCGCGACGACATCGCGTTTCTTCGTTGTGCCCCACATCGTTCACGTCTCCTTTTGCTCAAGCGTGGTGCAACAATGCATTACCGTCTTCTCTAATGAAAACGAAGAATAGAAAAAAGGGGGGAGGGGTATTGGCCGTGTTTGTGCGGACCGATCCCCTCCCGTTATCTCGATATCAGTTGGCCGAAATGTAAAACATTTAACCTTCACAAATTATAATTTAAATAAAAATTGGATCATGGCTGTCAGATTTATCTTTCTTATTCGAAGGAAAGAAATCACCAACTTAAAAAGATTCAAACCCCTACCTTGGTTCAGGAACGGTGCACATCAATCGAGCCGCGAAAGACGAGTGTCCCGGAGGTCGGGCGTCGTGGGAAACGAACGTCGATTCTGTTGTCATCGAGGTGCGTTCGAAGAGGAAACGTCATTGGAAGTAGACGTCGTGTTCTTCGGCGGAGATGTTCTTCATTGAAGAACGTTGTTCTTCGCGTTCTTCGTCGAAGTTGAAGAAGAAGAAGACTTCCTTTAGCTCTCTCTCCAAAAGCTCTCAAACAACCCAAAACTAACCCAAATAAAATAAGTTCCCAACTTATTTTATTATCACAAAAAGGCTTTTGAAAATTTAAGAGTTTGAAAATAAAAACCCACACTTAACTCACTCAAGTTATTAACATGTGTTGTAAAAATAAATGAGGAGTTATGTTGGCAAGAATTAAATGGGGGGTTAAGGAGATTAAAGGTGGAAGGTGAAAGGTTGGGGCTCGTGTGGGCCCCACCCTCTCAATTATCCACACATGGGAAGTTGGGTGGATGTGGGCCCCACCACCAACATCCCATGAGAGAAATTAACCACCTTGATATAAAATAAAATTGATCCAACAATTTTATTTACTTCTTAATTAAACCCCATTAATTAACTTCTTCTTCCGCACAAACGCAACTACGGTAAAGGTTACCTTAAGCGATTACCGGCGTTGGGATTTCTTCGGTACCATCAGATTTAAATTCCGAGCACCGGTTCAAAAGATAGGAAGTCCCGCTCGATTGTACACTGAACGTACCCGAGCCAAACTTCAGAAATTGATTCCGGGCACTCCGGGCCTCAGAATCAAGTGCCGTCAGAAACTGCGTTCTTGTAAAATTCCAAAGAAAATTAAGAAACAATTTCCCTTGAATTTTATGGGTCTTTACATTACTCCCACCTCAGGGATTTACATCCCCGTAAAGATACATCAAAACTAGAGAAACAAATGAGGCTACTGAGAACGCATCTGAGCCTCCCGCTCCCAAGTGCTCTCATGGAAGTTTCCATGCTGCCATCTGATGCACACTAGAGGAATCGACTGTCCACGTAGGACCCACTCCTGTCGATCCTCGATCTCCACTGGTACTTCCGCAAAAGTATCCCCATCATCGACATCAAGCTCCCCATGGTCAATGATATGCGTCGGGTCGTGCACGTATCTCCTCAGCTGAGAGACGTGGAAGACGTCGTGCACCCGGTGCAACTGAGGTGGTAGAGCCAGACGATAAGCCACCTCGCCAATCCTGCTAAGGACCTGGAAGGTTCTGATGAAGCATGGAGATAACTTGCCGCCTCGGCCAAATATCTGTAATCCACGTCGAGGTGAGACACGCAAGAAGACATGGTCACCATCCTCGAGCTCTAGTGGCCTCTGCCTCTTGTCAGTGTATGACTTCTACCGGCTCTGAGCTGTCCTCATCCACTCTTGGATGAACTGGACCTTCTCTGCTCCCACAAGAACTGCTAAGATTTCTTCTTTGCCGATAAGAGAAATCTGGTCTCATCCCCTGGATGAACCACTTCCGTTACCTAATACAGTCAATCCCGACATGGATGTTACTAATCCATACCAATGATGACGTCGTAAGGCCTCGACACTATTACCAAGAGATCCAACTGTTACTCTCGCCTCCAAGTGTTGAGTCACACTGTCAGCATCGGTGTGTGGTAATTGGGTCTCCTCCAGTAGATGTCTCACAAGTGAGGGTCAAGTCAACAGTCTAAACTAGAACCTCTTAGTAACAACACAAAAGAGGACAGGAATGAAAACATCACAAAGGTAAGCGTCTTTTACTATTACAGCTAATAATACAAAGACACTACACAACAACAACAAGGAACTAGAAGTACAAAAGACGTATCCACTAGTTCCGCTCCTGTCCATCTGCTCCCAGAGCTCCATGATCGAAGGCCTCAGCTGCCTGAAGCTGAGCTCTCGCATGTCCACCAAATCCCTGCGGTCGGGGTGGACCTCCTGGTGGTGGTGGTGGAAACACCTCGAAGTGCCGCCCACCATCTGCTACTCGGCCAGCTCCTCTGCCATGTCTGCCTGCATCCTACGGACCACCGTGGCCAAACCTCGGTCTAGGAGGTTCCTCTACCACCTGCTTCTCATCTATAAGACAGGTCGGGCAGTCTCGAGCCATGTGACCTCGCCTGCTGCATGTGTAGCAATGATTTCCCCTCCTGTAGCTGGCTCTCCTTTGGGTGCCCCGCACAACCGAATCTTCATCCTGAGACTGCCCAACTGATGGTCTGGCCCGGTTGGACCTTTGCGTCACCTGTCTACTGCCAGCTGCAGAAGACCCTCCTACAGGCTGTCCTGCAGTGGGCCCTGTCACTGGAGCCTGGTCGACGAGAAAACTCTCCACTAGAAAGTCTCTCTCCAACACCTCTGCCTGTGTCGGAATGTTGAGGGAGATCATCGAAGCCCTGATCTCGTGCCTCAGTCCCTGCTCGAAGGTCCGGGCCTAGAAGAACGGGTCCCGTACCATATCTGTGGAGTAGCGCGAGAGATCAGTAAATCTCGCCGAGTACTGGGCCACTGTCATGCTGCCCTGCCATAGCTGTAGCAGCTCTTGGATGTGCACCGCACGGAGGGTGACTAGGACGAACTCGGAGCGGAAGATGCTCTCCAATTCCGTCTAGAGGAGAGATGTCTCATCGTGCACCTGGAGCCTCAAGCTCCACCATCTGCCTGCTGACGCATGTAGGAGGCTCGCTGCGAGGATCACCATGAGGTCTGCTGGTGTCCTCACTAATCTGAAAACCCGTACAACTTCCTCCAGCCAGTCCTCAGCGGCCTGAGGGTCCGTCTCCCCGCGGAACCTGGGCGGTCGCTAGCAGTAGAACTCATGCAGTGCACTGAGGCGACGTGCATCGTCAACGACTGGTGCTGGAAGCATCGGTGGCTCGGCGGGTAGAGCTACCGCCAGTGCCACTTCTGATAAAGGGCCCTGCACCGAGGCCTCGTTGCTCGGTGGGCTGTTGTCACGCTCGACTCTCGAAACCCTAGCTGGATGCCGTTGTGGGGACATCCTGAAAAGGAAACATGTGCACCACTGTCAGAAAAGTATACCTGGTGAGCTGACACAAGTAATCACAAAGAAAACTTGAACACACATGCAATTAATGTATTCGTGCATTAAGTCGGAAATCAGAAGTCAGGGTCCTGGTGTACGGATATGTCGGCCGCCGCACCAACACTGGACTCCCTGGACAGATAACCACACCCAATACGCTGAACACTATTGCTTCACACAGAAGAAAGATCAGAGTCTGTGGTAGAACCGAACTCCTCTGATAACAATTTGTCACGACCCGTCCTTGGGGCCTGTGTCGTGACTACCCCAAGCCCGCCTTCCATAGGCCAGGGGCTGGCGACTAGCACCAAGGCGTAAATCCCGATAAAAAGGGAAGGCATTGCCTTTGTAAAGTAAACAACCACCACAGAGTAAGCAAACAGAAAGAGTAAACACCAAGTAAAAACTGTAACAAGCTGTGCTAAAAGCAAAAGGGGCCGGAAATACAAGCCCAACTGTAAAGTACAACTGAAGGGAAAAACAACAACTGAGAAGAAAAGTCGCAGCGTCGAGCCTTCCTATGGAAGTCCCACCTAAAGGATGGGTACAGATAGCCTCCACAGCTCCTCGGTCCAGCCGTCCGCTCCGAGTACATCCCACCCAGTGGTCCACCTCTAGGTATCGTCCTGCTCTGCAAGCCTCCACCACGATCAGCGCTGTCCGTCGTCTGCAACCAACACAATGAAGTGCGGGCATAGCCCGTGCAGGGGTGAGTATAAGCTACTCAGTAGGGACCCCGAGACCCTCGAAGGTCTCCCAGAATCCACAAAGTAAAGATACAATCATGAAGTAACATATGACACTGCTTAGGTATATGCCCACACATATACCTAAGTCATCAATTCTCGCTAAGCCCCAACATCCGAGCTCAAGTACAACCCAGTCCACACAGGAAAGGAAAACATAAATCCACACAGGATAGCACAACACAATTCACAAATGAGAGAAAAACGTAAATCCACGCAGGATTGCACAACACAATCCTCAAAGGAAAGAAAAACGTAAATCCACACAGGATAGCACAACACAATATACAAAGGAAAGAAAAACCTAATCCACACAGGATAGCATGACACAATCCACAAATGAAAACAAAACGAAATCCACACAGGATAGCACAACACAATCCACAAAGGAGAGTAAACGTAATCCACACAGGATAGCACGACACAATCCACAAAGGAGAGTAAACAGGATTTCAGCTCACACAGGTATACATTGTCGAAAAGGTGAAAGGGATGATCAGATATAGATGCTGAATCATCTATGCTGGGACCCACTTAGGATACAAGACCAGTTGTCTTCATTGATTCACCTATGCTGGGACCCACATAGGATACAAGACCAACACTGAATCATCTAAGCTGGTACCCACATAGGATACAAGACCAGCACAGCTGAGACCCACATATGATACAAGACCAGCACTCTTCATTGATTCATTTATGCTGGGACCCACATAGGATACAAGACCAACACTGAATCATCTAAACTGGGACCCACTTAGGATACAAGACCAGCAGAGCTGGGACCCACATAGGATACAAGACCAGCACTCTTCATTGATTCATCTATGCTGGGACCCACATAGGATACAAGACCAGCACAGTTGGGACCCACATAGGATACAAGACCAGCACTCTTCATCGTCGCAGTCCATTGAGGATCTCTACACAGTCGTCGTCGTCGAAGTCGTAGCCCGCACAAGGGTTCCCGCACACACCAAGCTCGTTCGGGAGGGTCTGCTCCACGAGCCGAGAGGCTGATACATCAACTGACACAAAGCCCAGAGTTGATGTATCCAAAAGTTCCGTATCGTCAACATGAAACTCAACGTCGCAGACGGCGCGTCAATCAGACGCCTGGTCTGATAGTTATTGGCTTTTTCATCCCAGGGGCCCGGTTGGGTTTTAAGGCAAAACCAACCCGACCGTACTCCACCTGCGTCCAAACCTCGGGTAGAGTATGCCAAAAGTTCCGTCTCACTTAGAGGAATTCAACGAAGTCGACGGCACGTCGATCGGATGTCCGAAGTTCATGATATGAGGGTTTCCACTCCGAGGGCCCGATTGGTTTCGTGTACGAACCAACCCAGCCGAACTCAAAGTATTCTGAAACCTTGAATGCGATATACCGAAACGACCGTCTCGTTCCAAGGATCTCTATGCAACTGAAGGTGCATTGATTGGTGGTCTATATCCCATGATATGGGAATTTTACCGAATGTAGTCCAAAATTAGGGTGTTTGGGCTCGGCCCGGCCCGACCCAGTAACCCCTGGGTCAGCCGAACCGGGTCAACCCGACCCGGGCAGCGACCCGGCCTGGCCTGGAAGCCCGGCCCGGCCGGCGGTGTGGCCAGCTCGTTGGCGCAGCCAGCGCGGCGGCCCGGCCAGCGCAGCCAGCGTGCCGCGCGAGCGCGCCCAAGGGAGGGGCTACACCCCTCCTTTATTTCAAAACGGTGGCCCCCTTTTAAGGGGGTCGTACCATGTGTGAAACAAAGAAGGTGTAACCCCCCGGGGTTTCCCCTGTAACGGCCGGCCCGCGCAGGGCCGGCCGGTTTCTCGCCGCGGGACCCCGTGGTCCCGCGCCTACCGGCGCCGATGGCCGGAGATCCGGCCGACTTCTTCGAATTCTCCGGTGGGTGGTTTTTTTCCGGCCGCTACTTCCAGGATGGCTGAAAATTTGTCCTGTGCGGCGTGACGATGCCGCGTCCTTCCGCCGCAGCCCGACTCCGGCCGCGGCCTCGTTCGTACCCTTGACGTAGCGCGACGGCGTCGCGTTTCTTCGTCGTGGCCCGCATCGTTCACGTCTCCTTTCGCTCAAGCGCGGTGCAACGATGCATTACCGTCTTGGATAATCAAAATGAAGAATAGAAAAAAGGGGGAGGGGTATTGGCCGTGTTTGTGCGGACCGATCCCCTCCCGTTATCTCGATAGCAGTTGGCCGTAACGTAAAACATTTAACCTTCACATATTTTAATTTAAATAAAAATTGGAACATGGCTGTCAGATTTATCTTTCTTATTCGAAGGAAAGAAATCACTAACATAAAAAGATTCAAACCCCTACCTCGGTTCAGGAACGGTGCACGTCAATCGAGCCACGGAAGACGAGCGTCCCGGAGGTCGGGCGTCATGGGAAACGAACGTCGATTCCATTTTCGTCAAGGTGCGTTCGAAGAGGAAACGTCGTTGGAAGTAGACGTCGCGTTCTTCGGCGGAGATGTTCTTCGTTGAAGAATGGTGTTCTTCGCGTTCTTCTTCGAAGTTGATGAAGAAGAAGACTTCCTTTATCTCTCTCTCCAAAAGCTCTAAAAAACCCAAAACTAACCCAAATAAAATAAGTTCCCAACTTATTTTATTATCACAAAAAGGCTTTTGAAAATTTAAGAGTTTGAAAATAAAAACCCACACATGACTCACTCATGTTATTAACATGAGTTGTAAAAATAAATGAGGAGTTAATTTGGAAAGACTTAAATGGGGGGGGGGTAAAGAGTTTAAAGGGGGAAGGTAAAAGGTTGGGGCTCATGTGGGCCCCACCCTTTCAATTATCCAGACATGGGAAGTTGGGTGGATGTGGGCCCCACCACCAACTTCCCATGGGAGAAATTAACCACCTTTATATAAAATAAAATTGATCCAACAATTTTATTTACTCATTAATTAAACCCCATTAATTAACTTCTTCTTCTGCACAAGCGCAACTACGGTAAAGGTTCCCTTAAGCGATTACCGGCATTGCGAGTTCATCGGTGCTATCGGATTTCAATTCCGAGCACCGGTTCAAAATATAGGAAAACTCGCTTGTTCGTTCACTAAACGTACCCGAGCCAAACTTCGGAAATTGATTCTGGGCACTCTGGGCCACGGAAACAAGTGCCGTTAGAAACTGCGTTCTTGTAAAATTACAAAGAAAAGTAAGAAAAAAATTCCCTTGAATTTTAAGGGTATTTACACACCAAAATAGTGCTTTAAAAGCCTTATAAATATTTTATATTTCAAGATGAACAACCCATATTGAATTATGGAAATTATGAAGAATCAATTCTGAAAAAGAAACAATAAAAACAATCCAATTTCTTAACCGTGGCACTAAGCTCCCATATTTCATCTGGCCCTTAATGGCCTCCCCATCAGTACCATTTGAACTCATTTCCTTGAATTTTTCCTCAGATGTGTGTGTCTCTATTACCATCATTATGAAATCTGGTACATGAAAAACTGTAATGAGAACAACAACTTCACCTTAGTCTTCACATTCTACATACAAATTGTTTATGACATGTATTATCTTCTACTAATAAAAATATTCTTTCTCCAAATGAGCATACCAATTTATTCGTAATTCATCATCCACCATATTGCCTTTTGCGGGTGTATACATCATGTCAAATGAATACATTTTAAGATACTCATTTAATCTTATTTTCCTTTTGTATAAAACCAATGATTCCTTAGGATTCCCCACACTGTCACCAAGTGTTTCTCATGTTAAACCCTTTTCCTTAATTACACCATCTCAACATTTGCAACACAATCATAAGAGAATATGAATACAACTGAAATATAAGATTCATAAACTTCATGAAGACCACTAGTAAATTTGTAAGACAACAAGGAATTTCCACATATTTATCATGACCATATCCTCTTCTGAATGCTGTCTTTGGGCTATCCTCCTTCCAAACTCCCAATTATTTATATCATGATCAGAAGTAAATTTTTAAAGAACCAATGATATCCCCTCAATAGATCAAAATGATCATCAATGCATGGAAGTTGATATCTGTTCCTTACTATAACTTGGTTATGAATACACTAATCAAAACACATCCTTAGATTTCAATCTACTTTTTTCATGAAAAATAACGTGTCTACCCATAGAGATGTACACAGATGAATGAACCCTTTTTTTAAGCTCTTACAACTAAACATTCAAATACCTTAATTAATTCAGTTACATTAAATAATATGTGAGTCAGATAGGACTATTCTCTAGGAGGAGATCAATCATAAACTCCACTTCCCGTATAGGTGGAAACCCTGATATTTTTTTAGGAAACACATTTGGAAAATGATTCACAAAAACTAGATAATTGTTCTTCTCTATCTCTTCTATCAATGCCATGTTAATGTCTCCAACTGGAAAGAGGTAGTTCCCACTACTAGTGCCAACAAGCCCATTGCACCTAACTTTACACCCCTTTATCCTCTAAAGAGACTATAGACACCATCCTCAGTCATGAAACTAATAGTTCATTTATAATAGTTGATGTGAGCCTTGAATGATGTAAACCAATCAATACCGAGGATTTCATCACAGATGTCCAAACACAGCACAGTGAAGTTCTATTTCACATATACTCCATCAATAGATATAGAACATGCTCTACAGAGGATGTATCTATATTCTCTTTTCCCAAGTGTATTTTAATGTTTTATCATAGAGGTAATCATCTCATGTTTTAAACTCAAAAAGATCAATAGAAAAATAATCAATAATGTAATCTGATACACAAGTATGAAGAAATGCATTCATAAGGGATGAATTGAAAAGAATCATACCTCTAACTATAGATGGTCTATATTAATCACCAACTATCACCTACTTAGCTCCATATAATTTGTTCATCACTAAACAATGTTCATTTTTTCCTTATTGATATTTTCCACCAGAAGGAGTCATGGTATTCCTAGAATTAGCATGGTTAGCTCTATTCTGCAGATGAGATTGATTCTTCTACCGATGAACCATCTAATCCAATGATGCATGCAATAGATAAGAACTATTCCAAACACCCAACCTTGGGGAAATGAGATAATATCTCTTTAGGTGGCCTATTTTGTTATAATTATTCCATGCTCTTTGTTGTGTCATACACTCTCCCTTGATGTTACCCAATGAACAACACTGAGAACATCAAATATTTCTCATGGGTATTAGAGGATGGTTAATTTCCCATGTTGTTTGATTTTCGTGTATTCCACCACATTGAGAATATGTGTCCCTCTTTCTCATTATATTATTGTTATATTTGTCACCTTTTGTTATAAAGAAAACCATACATCCTACACTTGGGTTTTTAGTAGTGACATATAGCGCACAAAGAGTGTTTGGTTATTGTCCTAAATAAATGGTTATAAAATCTGATGTTATGATTTCAGCCAAACATTTGGTTCACGTGCGGCTCTGACATAATCACATTATCAATGACCTCTTTTGACTGGTTCTGATGACGCCTACCAAGAGCCATTTTCTAGAAACACAATTTCACCATAATTATCACTATTCAAAAACTAAAGTATAATCATTTCAAATTATATCCCATTAACTATAACACATACGGTTTTCAAAATCAATTATTACCAAGTTCAACCATTTTTGAAAAAAATGACTTCCATTTGAAAATCAAACCATTTTCAAAATTCTGAAACCATGCTACTTTCAAAATCATTGATTTGAAAATAATTTCATCATTTTGTTCATAAATCAATAATTTTTTTTACAAAAAAACATAAATCATTCCTCCAAATGATGTATGCACTCGTTGTGGAAAATCTTTTCTCTAATTTGTGTCATTATTGTCTAATTGGCTAAACTCATGACACTGAGATTGAAAATCTTATAAGTGTCTCGAAAAAACTTATGTACCAAACTCCCTGGAAACATTATGTTCAACATAAAAATGTTAGCTACAAATTATTACACTCTAAATTTATTGTTCTAAAAAACATATTCCTTTCTATTATCTCAACTCAAGGAACAGAAAAGAATGAATTTCATGTCCTAGATCAACATAACCAAAGACTACTTGTTCCAAAAAGGAATAAGGTGGTACCATTTGTCTCGAACTAAATTTTGGAATGAACATAATTGATACCATTTGTATCAAACCAACCTTTAGGACAAACAAAATTGAAACTATTTGTAACATCCATCCCCTTCTCATTGGATTTAGAGGGAAGGAAGATGTTACTAGGCTATAAGAGACATCCCCATGATGCCAAAGGCTGGCAATAAATTCTAAAGGGATTCAATACATGTGGGAAGAATTTTCCCATTATGAATAAAACAATGAACCAAAAAATACATAACAAAACAACCACTATATGATGCATGATAACAATGAAAGGTAACTCAACATTTTATTTAAGAAATTCATACTAAAAAATTGTTCCACAATGTAAGAGTAAAACTTTGAAGTACATATTGGAATACAAGCTAATTAAACACTAAGATGAACACTAGACTCTACGATACACAAGATATATGCCCCACCTTCAGCAAAGAGTGGAAGTATCATGAATTAGTGATAAAGAGGTGTGATATTATAACTTTTCCCTTGTACTATTAGATAACATTTTCAACATCACCAAAGTTCCTAATAAGGGGTGATTGATGAAACTTAGTATATTTTCCCCAAATGACTTTCCTACTCATGACCCTAAGATAAAAAATTTTAGCAATACTTTTATAAAAATAGTTTATATAAAAAAGAATTTCAATTGATTATATCAAAATTTAAACAAGTTCTAAGGAAAACAATGTTAATTTTTTTTCAAACTGTTTCCTAAATTATATTTTTAGTGTAACTATTTCATTCCACATATCCAAAAAACCAATAATGCAAGAAACCTAGAAGAGGGGGAATGTCTCGACCCTTATCCATCTTTAAATTGTGTAGGATTCTTATTACCCTTAACTGATACAAATGAGATTTGACGATGGAGATGTCAAACCCTTAACCATACCAGATTGATGGGGGTGACTCTTGACACTTATCTGCCATGAATGCACATGAACACACATGACACTTATACCAAAAAATATTCCAATAAAAATGTTCCAAAACTATTCCAATTTCAAGGCAATTTAAAATACAAAAAGCATTTGAATTCCAAAACCTTTTAAAAACAGTATTTTAATTGATAACCCATTTTACAAATAATTTTACCCTGAATAAAACCACATAACTGTTTTATAATAATCTATTTAAATTCATTTATCTAGGTACATTGAACAAAAATTCATAAATTTAACAAAAATCTTCAAACCATTTTTAAAGTAGGATTGTACCATGGTTTTCCCAACACATTAAAAATAATCATTGAAATTTAACTAATTTTAAATAAATCCATAATGTTATAAATAAATGAGTTGAGATTTATTTCACCCACATCAAGAGTTTTCGTGAAAATGATAAACGACGTGAATACTATCACAAATATAGGTAGAATCACAATGAACCAACAATTGTCTCTTCCCCTATCATGAATAAGGCCATATATAATCATATTTGGAATACAAAAACTTATATCTACCCACTACAGGTTTAGATCTATGAATACTCTTCCAGAATGATTAAAAATGAGGCCTTGCCAAAATAATCATGCTTTAATGCACCAAGGGACTGCTCAAGATCAATTTTAAATCTATTGATGGAGGTTATCCAGCCTTTGAGAGACCAAGATCCCATGTTACAGAAATTTTGGTGAATAATTGATTTTGTTAATGGGTAAAATGAGTGAGATCCACTTTTTAAGAATATAACATTGACCTATGCATGATTTTGTCGCATGGTTTGACAAATCATGTGCTAACTGTGATCTGGCTTTTTCCTTAAGAATGTCCTCACATAGTTGGATCACATAGCTTTAGAACTATGTATTGAACATTCCAAATATATTTTTCCGTAATTTTGACAACACTTCATAGTTTATCCACAGATTTCTCACATTTTTGACAATCACTGCCTAGCTTGTGCACCTCCCCTTTATCCCCTTTATAATTGTTCATGGTTTCCAGAATGTGTTTTATATCTTTTTCACAACTCATACACCACCTCTGCACCTATAGAGAATCCACAAAAACTTTATAAAAGTCTCCCAAAAACTCTCAACCTTAAAACTTATACATTATATCCATAAAAACAACAAATAAAGGGTTACATACTAGCAACCAAGGGTATAATATTCTCCCCACCATTGGTCTTTCAATCCCCAGAAAGTAGAAAAAAATCATTGATCTAAAAGAGTTTTGACCATTTCTCCTTTATTTAATTCTCAAGTTTCCATGTATCTTTGGGAAACTGACCATGATTCCACACAATCTACACTAGACCGATAGTTTTTCAATGCAGGACATTCTCTTTCCTATCCACAATACGCATCAGTATGTGTAACAATGAAGCATCTGTGTATAGGTTAACATGATCTGATGTGATCACATAGTAAGGATTAGGATGATACTATTTCAATTGAGATATATGGAACACATTATGCACTATATTGAAACCTTTTTTCAATTACAACTGATGTTCCAACTATCCAACCCATTCAAAAATATCAAAAGGGCCTACGTATTAAGGATATAACATGCCCTAATTTCTAAAATGTTAGTGCCCAAGCATTGGAGAAAAAAATTGAATACATGATCATTGACTGGGAATGAAAATGGTCATCGATAATGATTCACATAAAATTTCTAATGACTCTAATCCATATCCATCCATTTCCCGATCAATTAAATCTTATCCATTATTTAATAGACAAGGCTTGTCACAACTTGTGATTGCCTACCTGTTTCCACCCAACAAAGTGTAGAACATTGAGTAAAACCATAAAAACGCTTCAAACTGAGCCATATGTATTGAGGTCGAATAGCTATCGTTCAATGAGAATTCCACTAAGAGAATGTGATCTTCCCATGATCCAGCAAATTCCATCATAGAAGCCCGAAACTCCTCCATCATTTGTATCATTTGATTGTATTCTTCCTCTATATGAGGATGATAACCTGTACTCATAGTTAACAGATTCTAAAATGGATTCCTATAAGGATTTCATGAAACTGAACATAAACCTCATATCTCGGTTGGATATGATCAAAATGGGTATTCCATGTCTCTTTACCACTTCTCATATATATATTTTTGACATATTATCCACCATAAGTTTTTAATGAATAAGAATGAAATGTGATGACTTTTTTTAGCTAATCTGGTATCATCTGTATGGAATCGTGCTTCCGAAAAATTCTTGGGATACCTTCTAGTAGTTGATGTTATACCATAAATTGATGAAAAGTTGGTCATATTGAAATAAACATTGTCACCTATATTTTCCTACTGAACCACAAAAATAATTCTTTCAATTACATAAACATATTGTAACGCCCCAACCCCAGTTACCCAGAGTTGGTGAATTATTACATAACATTGGCATGATCACAAAAGATCAAGTCTCGAAAGACCAATTAGTTTAGTAGCCTTGGAATAACTAGATAAATTCCTAAAGTTTACGTTACATCATAAAGTGAAAACTACAACAACATCTTGTCTCCACACTCATATCCCATTACCCTATCCCTACAGTTCATTCATAAAATACTTCTTCACATCCTGGGAAAAATAAAACATAGAAAGGGGTGAGCTCAAATTCTCAGTAAAGATAACAATATAGAGGGAACTTTCGTAAATAAGCATGAACATATAAGGCAATGTATATCTAAAACAAAAGCCTTTTAAACTTGAACGTCAGAATAATATGGCAGAAATAAAATGAAATAATGCCATTTACTTACTCACATGGATATTCATCTAGTCGAATAATCACATGCAATATCAATAACCACTTTCACAATGATGGAATTCATAATGCTAGACTATCAAAACCACAAAGTCAAGGCCTTATGCCAGGAATACAAAAACGATTTTGTCAAAGCCTTGTGCCAAGACACTAGTTTGTCTCATGAGACCTACCGATGCATCGATGAGCTATAGCGGGCTCCACCCATCAGTAATTAATTCCAATTCATTCTTCATATGAACAGATTTAAACATAACATAAACATTCGTATTAAATATAGCATACGAGATGTCATTACATTCTCCATAAACCATGAATGGTATAAAAATAACACATCCACAGTCAAACATATCACAAAATCTTCAATACAATATGGAAGTTTTGTATCAGAATAAATCAAATTCAAATTAGCTTATAATCCATCAAAGGATGTTGACATAGATGAAATCAAAACTAGTTGAGAGAAATGTCACTTTTTTTGAAATCATTTAAAAGTCACATAATAATAAAATAAATCATTTACATTGAAAATATTCTTATAATATTGTATAGGAATATTCAATGATTTTATAATGGTGGAAAATAGATGCACCCGCCGTATAAGTTAAAAAATACATTCCTACCTTAATTTTGTCAAAAAGGTTAAAAATGACCTTGTTTGGAAAGCGACAGAATGATTCATTTATAAACATCTTATAAAAAGTGAAAAAGGGTATAAATGACTTTAACCCATTGTCTATAAAATAGTAAGAATGATTTGAAATACATTTTTAAGAAACATGGATGTTTATGATAAAGAGTTCCCAGTAGATAATTACGTATACACAACATCGGATAATGAAGAGATTGTGAAATAAACCCTTACATTGTACTTTTCCTTGGTAGAGGGTAGATTAAACTCCTGTATAATAGTTAAAAAATTGTTATTAAATTATACAAGAATCATATACATAAATATGATATCATATGTGATCTTTTAATAATGCTTTGTTAATAATATTTTAGTATTATCGTTGTTTCGGTTGTTAACTGATTCATTTTCCTTTATATGCTTTGTTATTTAAGCTGTGTTTGTTATGGATAGGTTGTATCATATTCATATCCAGAATGATATCAATTCCTTTAAAATTACTTTTAATCTTCAAATGAGAATTATTCTTGAATGGATATAATGGGTAAATGAATCGCATCACGTTCGTGGAGACGGTAATTCGTACGTACGCACGAACGCTACTTCCATTTCATTTTTCATTTTAAAAGGAATCAAATACAAATGATAAATAGGTATATTGTTATTCCAGTATAATATATTATCTTATATATGTTACTTATGTTCATTAATACCATCCTTTATACATTCCATTTATGGTATGAACGAGCCATATCACTTTGAGTGGCCGGTAGTCCGCTCCTCCTCAAATGAAATTATCGTATATATATACAACAAGAAACGAATAATGGTATGATATAAAATGGAATTAAATAATCTTATATATAAAATAAATATCATTAATATAATATTTAATTATAGTTCCATCATAATGACCACCATGAGAGGTGGTAGGAGATAATTGAACAATCATCGTTTCGTGAGGCGTTTGGTTGCCATCCACAGAAACATTATGTTTTTCACCCATTAGATGGAGGTGAGTGTAAGTGTAGTTTGAATAATTTTCCTAAAAATATCCTAGTATATTTATTATACTATTTATATTACAAAATAAAAGAATAATAAATTTTTCGAGGTTGGAGAATTAAAATCAAAGAAAAGAAGCTAAGAGAAATTGTTACCTTTAATTTGGGTAACTCCCTTTGAATTGAACCAAAAAGGACTCTTGAAGTGCCTTATGCCTAAGGTAAGGCTTCTAGGAGGAGTATAGGGATTTAGGGAGCTTAATTGGGTAGATGTTGGATGAGCCAAAAGGCTTTAGAGGTGTGACGAATTGGTTAGAAGTGGTTTATATTTATAAGGGGGAGGAGGGGCTCTTTAGGAAGGATTGAAAATATTATTTTATTATATAATGATATTCGGTTTCTAAAGGTAAAAAACTAATTAAAGATAAAGATAAGATGACACATTATTAAATTGAAATAATTTAATAATAATTGGATAGGTTTTTGGTATTATTTTATTCTATATAATCTTATTTATTTAAATCATATATTAATGTGGTAAACACTACATCATTATTGTGTCATAAATAATTAATGTTATTAGATGTCTAAAATTTATAAAACAAATCACATGATGTAGGAAATATTTTTATCTTTCTAATGAATATTTATAGTCTAAAGTATAACATATATATCCTTATGTAAAAATTGTTTTTCTAAAAGATATATGCTTATGTCAGTTTTGTATTTACTTTAACTTAATTAATATAAAGTGTCATTATCACTTACAAGGGGCTCCACGGGGTCCCCAAATCGACCCAAATATGCCCATGGTTGGACATGTATCAGCCAATAGGTTTATGAAAATTATTAGGGTAATTTAGTATTATTATAATATTATTTTTTTTCCCTTATTTACTAGATTTACCCTTTAACCATGGAAAATAAAACATTTACCGAAGTAATTATTCAAAATGTATAAAAATAAAAGTTTCCTACATACACAATTTATAACTCCTGATTCTAAATATGGAATCCATTTTTATAAATTCAAAACATAGAAGTGGAGGAAATTAATTTAAAATTAATTCCTGCTGTCAAAATAGAATGTGTGTTTTTAAGAAATAATAACTATCAAATGATTGACACTTGTTTATGTCTGTTTAAATTTAAAATTATATCCAATGAACAACATTGTATTAAATTGTAATAATATATTCTAAATATACTTTATAACCACTCAAATTAATAATTTATCACTATTAATTATTTCGATTAAAAAAGATGTTTTTAATTAAAATTTAGTAATTTTCACTATTCATCAAAAAATGAAAGTTTTCAGAAAAATACAAAACTTTCACCCTAGGCTAATTTTTATATTCAAAATCCAAAAATGAAGTTCATTTTAAAAGATAAAATTTATAAAATTTCGAAAAGTTGGTATTACTATTCATAACAGCTAAATTGATTGGTCACGGTATGTTAGAATCTCGAAATTGCGCACAATGCGAGCTATTGCATTAATCAAAGGGAAACGTACTGTAGAATCTCGGGGTGTTACACATATTTTTCATTCGAGGATGAAGAAAACATCTCAAATTTTGGTAATAATGAAGAAGTTTTTATTGAAAATCCATTAGTATAACCATATGATTCCTCAACCCCAACACCGATCTCTCATCTATCCTCCAGCTCTTAATAGTCTCCCCATCATTAATTTTTAAACTCATTTCCATTCATTTTGTAGAGACATCTATGCTTCCACTACCATCATTATGAAATCAGGAACAATAGAAATGTCACATACATAATGTATTTTAATGTTATTTTTAATTTAATTTCCATTATTTCATTGTTTTGGGGGGATTCCCATGCATTTGGAGGAATGGGCGAGTTTTCATGATTTGGGCCAAACTGTGTACCCAATTCCAGATTTAAAATTAAAATACTGATTCATTTATAACTCTTCAATTTTTCAACATTTTTCATCCATTCCAATTCCTACACATCATCCCCTAACCTAGGAACACCAGAAAATTAATTTTCACCAATTAGAATTCTATAATCATGGTGGATTTGAGTTTTTATATAAGGGATTGGGCCTTCCCGAAATCTCATTTCCTGCATTAAAAATATTTTTTAATTATTTAATAACTCATTAAATATTTAAGTTATTTCAGTGATTCTAACTCTCACCCGAGGCCACTTAACTAATCCACGCCCCCATTCTCTCCTCCCAAAATTTGGAGCTCCATATAATCGCGATTGTTGGAGAAAATTCTATGGATTTTAAAAATCATCCAGATTTGATGAGATAAATTGATCCTTTCATAATGCCTTCTATTTTTACACTCTTTCCCATTCTAGGTCCTACATGACCTTCTCATACTTTTTTGAAACTAAATTAAATGTTTATCTGTTTTAACATTCAGATACTGTAGGAGTTTGGGTAAATTTCGTCAAGATCGTTTTTGGGTAAATGTTTCCCTGTTTGATTTCTTCCTTCTCCTTATGGTTTCCATCCTATTTCATGAATTTATAGAGTGTCCAGAAGTTACGATTCATACCTATGGTTTGATTTTGGGTATATTTGGTGAAATATTATGGTTTAGGGTTCGTTTTCACTTCTTTGCGGTGTAAAGGATGTGTGGTTGAGGTTTCGCACAAAGATTCAAGGTCTTTGACTCAAATGGTAGGTGATTCCATGTATAACCATTTTATGATGAGTTATATTTCTTGTTTTATTAATATAGTATGTTTCAAATCTGTTCTGTGTGGTGCGGAAACTATTTTTCTTGAATTTTGTTCAGTGTTTAATCTTTTAGTTTCTTTTTTCTTCGAATTGGGTGCTTTTCATACATGTCTCTTGGGGAAATGTTTGTGTGTATTTTATAACATATGAAAGTGATTTATTAGTGTTGAAAGGGGATGAAAATTCTGGTTTTCTAATTCCTTAATATCATGTGGGGATTTTAATGGGATTTTGTTCGAATTTTTTTAATGTGTGAAACCATGTTGTACTTCTCAAACTTGATTTGTGAAAACATGTGTTTTTCATGTGTACCTTTTGTGGTATTATTTGAGGTATTTGTATAAAACATGGGGTTAGTTTAATAAATGTTGTTGGGGCTTCCAAATATGTTTTTTATTGTTATTGGTAATTTTTTGTTCTTGAACAAGGATTTTGAAGTCGGTTTTTTATGCAAACCCTGGTTGTATGACTTGGCTTTGTTTTTTGAAAATTGTAAATTATTTAATGAGTTAAACAAAGTGTGAAATGGTTTCTTACATACTATTTTTGTGATATCATTTTCCTTAAATATGTTTTTGAAACATAAAGTGGTTAGTTATGTTGTAAATCATTTTGTTAATGTTTTTTAATTTGTCGAGGTGATTTCGGAAATTGTGATGTGGGTGCGAAACATGTTTTTGGGATTTTTTGCATGTGTGTGATGTACAAAATGGAATTTGTTTCTGAAAAGGGTATTATGTAACATGTGAGTGGTCTGTTATGTGATTTTTATAATCTTGGGAAATAGTTTTATAAAATTGTTAATGGATTTTTCGAATTGTGAAAGATTTGAAAAATGTTTTCTCAGCTATTCTTGGTGTGAGTATGATTTCAAAATTCATTTGAATGAAAAGGTGAATTTTTAGAATTGTGTGGTACACATGTGGGATATTTGGTGAATTTGTGATGTGAAAGTGATATTTTCGTGTCCAGTGTATATTTATTGACTTTTTTAACTTGTCTGAGAAAAAGGGGAAAACTCAGGTATCTAGGTGGGTGGACGTGTACTAGTATGCTAGTGAATCTATGGGGTTTGGCCTCAGTTTTACTTAACAATATTAACACATAGAACTATAACTAAAATATGATGATGATGATTTGGGACCAATAGGTTATATGTATGTTCCGTACTAGTGGCTCGTGCACGAGAACAGATAGTTTAAAGGTTACTCTCACCGAGATATGAGGTACCTGGGACCCACAACGAGCTAGTACGTACGAGTTATTTAAAATTGATGTGCTCATTAATTACATTGTGATTACCATCGGCATACGGTATGGTTGGATGTAAAATTCCGTAGTGTTGACATTATTTTTAGAATTGTTTATTCATAAAGATATCCCACTTGAATACTGTTTTAATTTTTAAGTTGCATCTTCTAGAAATTGTAACTAGCATTTCCTGTTTATGAAAATCTTCAAGATTTTCATCATTGAATGTATTGAACAAGGAATCTCTTAGTGGTGATATCCTATTGGGAATTTTCTCACACCCTACATACACCCTTGGGTGTAAATAGACTCGGTTATTTTTTTTGTCGTAGTTTAGGTTCATTTTTTTGTGTGCTAGTGGTTCGGGTTTCTAACAGGTCATTTATGGTGAAGCCTTGTGGAGATGGCTTGAGGGTGGTTCCCCTTTCCATGAGGGTTATTGGGATGTTTACTTTTCGTTTTGTACCTTTATTATAGTCTTGGTGGTTTTCTTTATACTATGTAATTGAGTTCTGAATTTTTGTAAAATATTGTTTGGATTGAAAAATCAAGACTTGTTTTATTGGATTCATTTTTTTGTTTTATGTTTATAAACTCAGGTAAATCATTCCCAATTCTCAATTTAAGAAACCCAAGCACTTGTTCCAACCCATGGGGATTGGGAGTGCCCTTCAGGCCTGATCCCATGTTTATTTTGGCACCGATATTAGTGGCGTCTTGATTCGTTTAGTGACAATAAACTAGAAATAAAACCACAACTTCACCATGGTCTTCACATTCCAGATGCATGTCAGCTAGGGCCGACAACATCTACCACACTTCGGAAGATTAATTTTCCAAAGGAGAATACAAATTTCTAAAAAATTTATTTTCCACTGTATTTAATTTATTGGTTGTATACATCATGTCGAATTCAACGAATTGGAGATACTCCATCAATCTTATTTACTCGGTGAATAAAAAAAATGATTCATTAAGATTACCCAGACTTTCACCAAGTGTTTCTCAGGTTCAGCACATGTCTTTGAATACACAAGTTTCTCATCCAAAAAACCATCATAAGAGAATCCAAATACCACTAAAATATCCAAATCATTAATTCCATAATGTCCACTAGTGAATTCGTAAGACCAATAGGCATTACCACATATTCACAATGGTCATATATGCTTCTAAAAGCTGTATTTGGAATATCATCCCTCTGAAATCGTAATTGATGATATCCTAATCAAAATTTATTTTTTGGAGAACCCTGGAGACCCCATAAATTGATTGAAATTATCATCAATACTTGCACAGTTTTAGAGTTCCATCAACATTATTCGCTAACTTTACTAGTGTTACCCAAGGAGATGTACTTGGACTACTGAACCATTTTCATTGGAGTTCTTCCAACTTCAAATTTAGCTCCCTTATTTAAGTTTGTCACATTAGATAAGATTCAAGTGAGATAGCACTAGTCGACAATAATATATTAATCATAACCTCTACTTCCCTTATAGGTGGAAAAATTGAGGTATTTTTAGGGAAAACATTCTGAAATTAATACAAAACTACTAAAGAACACCTTTTCAAGATCTCTTACATCAATTCCACTTTAAAAATGAAAACTATTAGAGGATCATTACCACTTCATGTTCTAACAAGCCCATTAAACCTATATTTGAACCCCTTTCTACTCTAAAGAGATATTGGAAACCATCATCACTCGTGGAACTAACTTCTATTTTCTAATAGCTGATGTGATCCTTGAACATTATCAACCAATCCATACCTAGTATTACAACCTAGAAATCCATTTCCATCATTAATAAGTACCATTTCATCTAAGATCCATCAACAGTTATAGACCATTCTTTACATAGGAAGTAAAAACATTCTATTTTTCCTAGAGTAGTTTGACAGTTTATCATATAGGGAATGAAATAAAGCTTTAAACTCTTAAAATAAACAAAAAGATAAGTAATAATATAATGTGATTCACTAGTATCAAATAGGACTTATATGAGGTTAGAATAAAAATTAATCAAACCTCTCACTAAATATCATCCAGCTAGAACATCCACTCTCACCTGCTCAACTACATATAATTACATCATTACTACACATTTTTCTTTTTTCCCATGTTAATATTTACCTAGAGTATGAGTCATGGTATTCCTAGAATCAATATTGTTAGGTCAATTCTATTAATGTGATTGATTCTACCACCCATGTTCCATTGAAGCATATGACACCTGCAACACTTGAGAAGTGTCCCGAACACCCGATCTCAGAGAAATGTGAAAGTAGGACATAAGTTTCCCCATTTTGTTTCAATTTTATAATTCTATCAGTTGTGTCATACACTCTATCATTATTTGACTCAACAAACTACACCAAAAACATCCATTAATGCTATTGGGTATTGGAGGAAGGTTAATTTCTCATGTGGTTCGATTATTATGTGTTCCACCTCAATGAAAATATGTTTCTATCTTTCTCTTCCTCTTATTACTAGTGTTTTCAACATTTGTTGTGATGAAAACCTTAATTCCACCACTTTGTTTTTCAGTAGTGATAGATATCATAAAATGTTTTTTTGGTTTCAGGCCTAACTCAATGATTTGAGAAGCCTATTCAATAATTTTGACCAAACATTTGGTTCCCCTATGAATTTGATGTAACCACATTCTAAAAAACTTTTCGGATTAGTTCCTATAATGCCCAACAAGTTTCATTTTCTAGAAACACAACAATTCCTTAAATATCACTATTTATAAATTGATGTCTTAGAATATAAAATTCTATGTCATCAACTATCACACATACGATTTCCAAAATAAATTTTTACCATATTGAACTATTTTTTAGAAATATCACTCGCTTTAGAAAATCAAACCATTTTAAAAATACCACAACCATAATCTTTTCTAAAACATTTATTTGAAATCAATTTCAATGATTTTTTTTAAATCAAAAATAATATTTTCTTTAAAAACTTAAATCATTTCCCTAAATGATTTATAGTCTCTTTATGGGATATAATTTCACTAATTCATTTCATTATTATGTAATTAGCAAAACCAATGACAATGAGATTGAAAATTCTTTAAGTTCCTCCAAAACACTTATGTACCCAACCCCATGATACCATGAACTTCTACATAAAAGGGATAGATATATCTTTTTATCCTCCATAATTCATGTTCTGAAAATCCTACTCCATTTTATTATCCAAAATCAAGAACTAGAAAATAATTAATTTCAACTCCTAGATAGATATAACTATGGAGTACTTGTTCCAAAAGTAAAGGGACAAGGTGATACCATTTGTGTCCAACCAAATTTTGGACCAAACAAAAGTGGTACAATATTTCTCAGCCAACCATTGGAATAAACAAAACTAAAACCATTATTAATGTCCTTCCCCTTCTCATTACCTTGAGATGATTTTGAGGCATCACTAGTTCTTTAGAAACAACCCCAATATTCGAAAGGATAAAAATAAATTTCTTAAGGGAATCAATACATTTGTGGGTGATATTTTCCATTAAGAATAAAAACACTAAACAAAAATTCCATATCCAAAAAAACTATATGATGAAATATAATAATGAATTCTAATTGAAAATTTTATGATCAAAATAATACTTAAAATATGTGGCACAAAAATATACTACATGTTCAATGTACACGGTGGACGACAAACTAATAAAACTCCAAGATGACCAGAAGACTCCAATATCCATTATCCAACATCACCGACCTACCAAAGTATAATTAAGTATTACTAATGATGTGTGATACATTACCTTTTCCCTTTTCATGATATATGTCATCTGAAAATGAACCAATGTTACAAATCTTGGGTCTGTAATGAATCTCAGTATATTATTTCTAATGAATTTCCTACTCACACCCCTAGGATAGAACATGTTAGCCACATTTTTATAAAAACAGTTTATATAAAAAAATTCCTAAGTTGTTTATATCAAAATGTCAACCTGTTCTAAGTAAAATAACCAAAACTTATTTTATAACCATTCATAAATTACTCTTTTATCATAACCATTTTATTCTATATATCCACACTTCTAAGCATGCAAGAAACCAGGGAGATAAGGAAAACCCAGACCCTTGTCCATCCTAGAATTTTGGGGTAGAATTTTTACCCTTATCCGACCCAAATGAGATTTGAGTGGGGAGATCCCTAAACCTTATCTATCTCAAAATGATAAGATAGACTCATGACCCTAATCCTTCCCAAGTTCATATAAACAAACATGACCCATATGTGATAACATATGCCGATACAACTCTTCCAGATCCATTCCAATGTCAAAACTATTTAACATACCAAATAAATTCCAATTACAAAACCAATTCAACAAATCATTATTTTAATGGTTTTTTCAAATATTTTCCTTTTAATCAAACAATGTAACTATTTTAAAATCAACATTTTAATATCATTTATCAAATAAAGTTTGAAAATAGTTCAACAATTTCACACAAATATGAAAACCATTACTAAAAAAGGTTTCTTCCATCATTTTCACACCAATTTAAAAAACATCAATTCAATTTAACTAATTTTAAATCATTCATTCATGTTATAAATAAAGGGTTTTAGAGTGAATCCATCTACCTTGAGAGTTTTGATGAAAATGATAAAAATCATGAAAAACATTATCAAACCAGGTTGATTCTCCATGAAATCTTCTTAAATGTATTCTCCTATCATGAATAAGGAAAAATATAATATTATTTGGAATTCCCAACTTTAGATATACCCACAGTAGTTGTAGATCAAAGAAAAATCCCAAAAAATGACAATGAACGAATCCTTACTACAAGAATCAAGTTTCAGCGCACCAAAGGACTTATTCTGGTCGATTCTAATTCAAATGAGAGAGGTTATCAAGCCTTTGAGAGACCAAAACCCCATGTTATGGCCATTTTTTGGAATAAATGATTTTGTTAAAGTGTAAAAAGAGTTAGATCAACTTTTTAAGGATATAACATTGACCCACACATGGTTTAGTTTCATGGTTAGATAAATTGTGCACTTACTGTGATCTTGCATTAGTCCTAAGCAATACATCACACGGTGGCCTCACATAGCTTCCAAACTGTGAACCAACCATGAAAAATGTCTCTATACCACATTTTCACCACACTTCATCATTTCTCATAGGATTCCACATTGTTTTGATAAATCGTGTGGAATTTGAACTCATCCCCTTTAGCCCACGTGTTAGTGTGAATGGTTTTTTAAAAGTGTTCCATGGTTTTAAAAACCCATGCATCATTCATGAACCTATAAAAAATCCCCAAAAAACACATTAATAGTTCTCCAATATGTCCCAAACATTACACTTATACTTTAAATACATAAAAATATTAAATAAAGGGTTTCTTACTAGAAACTGAGGGCTCTACATTAGATCATCAATGTGACATCATATTCATGTTTTCCTATTAAGCTTGTGTGATAGTCCTATAACATTTATTAATATTACCACACTACTCATATATATTGATTTTTTATGAATATTATAACCCCCATATATTGGATAACTATTACCAAAACTGTTCTCATATTTTGAGGTATTTTTATTCAATTTTTTATCTTATTTTATTCTTCCCCCATGTTTATATCCCTGAAATATGATCAGGAGAAATAACTAAGAAAAATTTCTTATAATTAATAATATTCTTGAGAACCATTCCTTTCCCTAAATTCTTAAACCTATTAAATTTACTTATTGAGGAATTATAATTATTTAGCTAAAAAAATTCGTTGTTAAATCATAAAAAATTATAGAAAAATGTTTTATTCTTTTCTCATTATATCTACCCTTGGATTCATACATTTTTATAGGTAAAGAAACACATTACTAGAATAAATATGATTTTTTTTCAAATACTCCTCAACACCAATTGTAAACTCTGAATATTGATTTTTCATACTAATAACATTATTACTATGATATTTTTAAATTTTTTCCCTCAAAAAATGAGGTAATTTTTTATTATTATATACTTTATTAAATAATTCATGTATTTATTATTAGTGGTTTTTTTCACAAAAATATTCAATTTCGAACCTACACTATAAGTAGAAAAATATTTACATTGATATTTTTAAATAAATAAAAACACATGTTTATATGAATATACATTTTAATCTTCTTGATAATATTAACCCTTAACTTAAAATAATTTTGTAATGTTTTTATGAACATTTATATATCATTTTGTGCTATAATAAACATTGATTCTGTTTCTAATAACTCTTATTCCTTATTAACCACATACTCTATAAGAATATTCACCATTTTTAGAATGTATTCAATTTCATCATATTTTTCTTATATTCCTCATTATGTTTTTTCAACCATGATGATATTCTCTTCAATGGGTAATTTTACATCAAAAACTTTTCGTTTCCTTTTACGCTCATCCACATTAATTTTCTAATCTCTAATATATTTAATGATTGTTAACTTGTTTTTTATTCACTCTTTATTATCACAAGTTATCTCATTAACATATTTCTCTATGTTTTTCAATTACTTCTTGAGTTCTATAATTTTACTAAAAGAATCTTTCAAAGTTTTTTTTAGAATCCACTCAATATCAATTATCTATTGTATATCATTATTACTATATCCAAAAGCAATTCCTCATATAATACATCCCAAGAAGTTGATACGAAAATTAGATTCCTTTCTAAATGAATAATTATCCTTCTCACATCCTTACGAAAAACATTGGTCTTTTGGTAAGAAGATTTTTGTTATGTTTCTTCAACTGTTATTTTTGAGACATCTCATCCACTTATTCTGATTCAAAATCATCAATATTATTCACAGGAAAATTTTTAGAAAATTAATTCTTTCGTTATAATTAAAACATTTAAGAGATTTCTTACCTTTTACATTAATATTTTCCTACTTTATCTCATAGATATTGTTTTGTGATTAATTTTAATTCCTCTTAAATTATCATAGCATTTCGATCAACTGATTCTTATTCTACATATTTATATTTGTAATTTCATATTAACTACTCATCAAAATTTAACTATTCTTTAACCTTTTTATCAAAGACCATTGAATTTATCATTTTATATTCCACAAAAATATTCAAAAATTCATCTAGAGATACGTCTTTTGACCATCTAGGGATGAAACTTTGGCATAAAATATATCTACAATGTTTCACATTAGTTTCTTAATTATAATATAATATTTTATTCCATCAATGGAACCAAAAATATTAATAAAAAATATCATTGAATCATGTAATTTATTCATCAAGAAATTCTTTGTCAATAATCAGAGTATCATAAAAAATGAACTTCCAAATTTGTATCATAGCTTACTTAATTTTTCAATTTCCTTCATAGATTCTTCCCTACTAATCCGATATTTTTTAGCCATTGGAAACCACATAATATTTATATAAACATTCTTTGATAACGAAATAAAAAATTATTCTATTTTCCATGAACATCATAATTTATCTTACTAATAATATAAATAGATACTTAATTAATTGGAGGGAATCTCATGGTTTCAGCAACTATAACTGCAAGTTAAATGGATGAAAGATATTGTAGCATCCTATTATTATATATCTTCTAATTTTATTCACAAAATAGTGGAAAAAATCTATTTTTTACAAAATTTATATTCTTTATAATCAGTATATAGTTGATTATTCAACATAAAAAATACCTTACATGCCAATTGGGGTTCCTTAATCAGTGTGGAGTCATTAATAGGTGGAGGTAGTGAATCCATTATGAACGTATATTAGGAATTCTTCTTAAAAATCATCATTTGAAACTTTTCATTGATTTCATCCAATCATAAAATATACCTCAACCCCAATTTGTATACAATAGTATAGAGTAAGAGATTAACACATGATATTTACAATGTTCAGTTAAAATACACTCTCCTTTTCATGTTGCTTATCAACCCAGCATGAAATATCTTACTAACATATTTCTTGACTATAAAGGAACATATAGAAATTGGTTTAACACCCTAGTCATTCATCTAACTAACCCTAGTTATATACCCAAACTATTAATTCTACTTCTATAGTATGGTTTACCCTACAACTATCCTTCTTATATAAACTACCTTTACATATGTTTATACACCCATCCCACAACACTTTTCAATAGCTAGTTCTACACCCCAACCAAAGATTCTTTCTTCCTAATTTCATATCCACTATAGAAATATATTCTTATTTATATATATTCCCCTTATAATCATGATGGATCACATTCAACGTTGTAAAATATTCAATATGTTCAAAAAAGTTTATTAAGAGTTTTATAGTCATGAATGTTCATTCACACCATGGAAAGACAAGGATAATTGAATACCACCTTACCAAATGATTTCATGAAAATGAATTTAGTAAAAGATATTCTAATAATTCTCATTATTCATTTCTCTACACATGAGGGGTCTCATACTCTGTCTGGTATGTCTACATTTTATACACCTAAAATCAATTCACTTCATCTGTTGATACATTGGCTGTCACAATTTGGTATGGAGATCCTTCTTCATCAACCACACTTCCTTCAACTAAAATACTATTTTTTCAACTCAATACCAACTTCTTATATTTCAATGTATAATCACCCCAACACATCCTTCATCACATAATGAATATTTTTCTAATGTTCTGCTACACGAATATCTTTAGTATGATGATCCTCCATGATACAAGTAGAACCTTATTTAGATACTCATGTTTTTTTTCGAATTTCTTATCTACCTCTTATGAAAATATTCCACTCCATCACTATTGTTATCCTCTATATATTCGTGCTTCTCAAGTGAATAGGTAGGATCTAAAAAAAATCACCACATAAAAAACTAATTGTCATTCTCACACAAATTGAAATTTCCATTGATTTGTCTCAAACATTATCAAACACTATTTATCTTTTTCCAAACTCAGAATAGGAAAACATATGAAAACATCATAAAACATGATATGATAAAAACTATTGAATGAGAATCTTAGATTCCTAATTGTTAAGAATTTTATAAATTTTATGTAAATATCCGTACAACTCTATTACGAATTTTTTTTAAAAATTAATTTCTATTAAATACTCTATCTAATGTCATATATTCAACAATATCTATCTTATTTAATAACAATACAAATCACTATATGATTTTTTATTTCTCGGTTCCACTATTTTAGGAACCCACAATTAACTGGGCTCAATGTAACATGATTTAATAAAACTAATATTTGTTTCAAAATATGCCTTACCATCACTTAATAGAGTTCCTTTATCCTGTTTCATTATAATAATACAAACAATATATTTTTATATTATCATTATAATGAACAATCATTTGATGAAAACTCATAGAACACTCCATATGGTGATCTTTAATGTTTATCTTCATACAATATAATTGAATATATATACTCTATACGAACCATATTTCATCTATGCACTTTACAAACTACATTTTTAAATTCATACAAAAAATTTATATACTTCATAACTCAACTTCACATTTCTCCTTCTAACTATCCTGTATGTAGATTTGTAACTCATCTTATGTAATAAACTATCCGGCTATTTTAACCATATTGAGTCTTTATCTCTCATTGTCTAGTTTACCAATGTCTAGAAAGAAATTTTTCATGGTAATTTGGTAATATTAATATATCTCTTTGGCCCAAGAATTTTGTGGGTTTACATTGTTTGATCACACTTATTCTGATCACAATAACATTAGTAATCGAACATTGGACAACCAAAAATTACAAAGATCAATCTCATACATCAAAATATTTTAACATTTTAAAATGTAATACATATATAAATACACACATATATATATTGATTCCATCCATAATATAACATTTATAAAAAATTTAAAACATTATCTTAATAGTTTTCTAGAAATCACCTTCTCACATATTATACAAACTCATAAAAACTCAACAATACCAACATCTTACTACCCTATTTCTGATAACATAATTGAGGATTCATCTAGTAACATTATATTGAATAATTTTTTTACTTATTTACTATTATATATTTTTCAAATATCCATCCACTATCATAGTACGTCCATTACATTAGGAACATAAATATCTTTATTACAACTTCTTATAAGAAAAAAGTTTCCTATCATAATCATGTAATCCTTTACACACTATATAAATATTTTTTCTTACATGACATCACCAACATTTCATCTATTAAGCACCTCTATAATTCTTAAAAATAATTATCTACATACAAATATTCAATTATTTAAATGATATTAAACAAAATGCACTTTGGAAAAACAAGTATGACCATGTAATCGCTTCCAAAACCATAATCAATCAATGATTTTTTCATATTTTTTTCGGTGGTTTAAACACCTACATGAAAAATATAGTAAATTTATATTTAGTACGTAATTGGAAACCAAATATTATACCTTAAACATAAATTATGGATTATTTATTTTGATTAGTATTATAATTATTTAACACATTGATCATGTTACATGATTAATTTATTAAAATTCAATGAAAAAATCACATTCATATATGTCTATAAGGACTCTAATTAAAAACACGAAGAATGAAACTATAAAATTTAAAATTATCTCAAATACTATATTAATATACATTTTATGATATGATACTGATGAAAGTTTTAAGAATAATGAACAGAAACACCTCTATTAGTAAACTAGTTCAATCTAATCACAATTACTCACATTTGATATTGAGAGTGGATAATAAATATCCAATATATATATATATATAGTAATGATAAATAATGTTTATAAATAAATAATAAAAATAACAGAGGTTATAAAATATGTGATAATATTTTTGATGTCTTCTATATAATAGGTTAGATTACAATTAACAAATCAATAATTTAGGGTAAGGGTTTACTGACTAACTTTACGATACAATTGATCATAATTGTTCTTTCTAGAGTATAATTTTTAGGATTTCATGGATAATACCATTACATAATTTTATGTGGTACATATTATTTTTCTCTAGGTAAATAACTTTTCATCATTGATAGCATTTTTTAAGAAAATATTTTCCCAATGTTAAATCATATGATTTGTAAGAATATCCTCCATTATTAAAAATGAATCTTTTCATCCAAATCTGTTCTATTCCGATAAAAAGTATCTATTTGAAGAAGAGGAAATATGTTTTTTTTTGTTTTTTATTTATAATATTTTCCATTATCTCTTTAATGAGATAAACATAATTCAATATTTATTTGGTGTTTTTTTAAATTAAAACAGCCGAAAAATCATACTAAAAACATTTTTTTCCTTATTTACAATCCTAGATTTATGAAATTGATTTTGTTGGTTACTTTCATGGAGAAATTATTTATAACTCCTTATAATATGTTTTTAAAATATCTTTTTTTTATTCTCAATTTTTTTATAATTTTATTTTCACTTCATATTTTATAACAATACCAAATAGTGCCTGTGATTTTTTTTATTCTCACTTCTATTTATCCTCCAAGGGATATAATTAATGAAGTGAATTTTTTATCACCCAATATAGTTTATTGAAGTATTATTCATTTTAAAAAAAATTATATTTTTGATATCCAATGATCTCTTAAGTATATGTTATGTTATGTTTTTGAAAATTTTATGTAACCCATTATTTTTCCATGTTCTTTTTATGATATGATCAAAGTTGATTTTAAATTTAATGAATTTGTAATAATGAATATTGGTGGGGTACTATAAATACAAAAAATTCATTGGTTTTAGATTATATATATTCATATAGTTAGATTTTGAAGTAAAGAGTTTTTTCATATAGGAATGGGGTTAATGAGTTTGTTCACATTTTATAGGGAGTACAAAATGAGTTCATTTATATATGCATGTCAAGAAAGTGATTAATCAAAATGGTTTTACTATCATTATGGTTATTCCATAGTGAAATTTTTTTATCATGTAATACCAAATTTCCAGGATTCATTTTCTTTTCATGATATTCCATGTTTTAATGTTACACCTTATTTTTAAATTATACAACATTCTAATTTCATTACAATATGTTTTTGGATTATTAAAATGTATTTTAAGACATTTTATAGCTTTTATGATTCAGAAATTGTAATTTTATAGTCTTGTGTTGATCTATCATGTTTTATGATTACCATATGTGGTCACATGATTTTTTATTTTGATATTTATTCCATCCTTTTATTCTACACAATTTTTATGATCTGATACAATACATCAATTTTTTTCCTAACTAGGCATGTTTTCTCACACGTTTCTTGTATTTACATTAGAAAGTTTATTAAAATGGTTGTGTCATGCGATATGTCTAGAAAAAGGGTATTATGTTGTGTGATTATAGGGAATTGTTTTCATGTTTTTAAAAATAATATGTTTATATATAGAATCTCCATGTTTGTAATCCTATCAGTACTTCAGTTATAACCATTGGTGATATATATTATCTAAATATTGATTTTTTTGTATTATTTTATTTATGTTTATCATGGTTCCTATTAATCTATAATATAATAATTGTCTTATCATAGTAATATTCTCAGACTATGTCATTCATTATTTTCACTTTAGGTATAGGGTTGTTGATAAAAACCATTGGTACCTCAGAGATGAAGCACTTATAATAGTGTTAAGAGTGTATATCTAGGGTGATTCTAGTTAGTATATTATATAAACTATATAAACTATATCATTTTCCCCAGGCTATATGGGAATCTTGATTCCATATAGTACGATAGTAAAAGAGTTTATTTCAATTCAGAAGGAAAAATAATCAAAAAAATATTAATATAATGTAACTTGATCAATCAATATCTTGTATAATTGAAAGATTTTACATTTGGTTTTGTAATTTAATGATTTTATTATTTTGTCATATTACCCATTTGATTCGATTTTAAAGGGCTTATATATGGAAATCGATAGGATTCGATTTTTAATCATCTTATGATGGGATTTTCTTATTAGTTTTTGGATTTACTATATATTTATTTCATTCTCAAGAAATAAATCCCTATAACATTATTTTTTACCCTTTCCATAATGACATTAAACAAACCTATTTCACTAAAAAGAAAACAATAAAATAGAATTACGATTTCATAATGTTTAATCCAAGTTTTATGATATCTCTGTAGTTCAAATCCATATATGAATTAATTATATAAATTAATTCCATCCAGGATGTAGTGTGTAATCAAAGTAGTTTTATCAGTTATAATTGAGTTATTAGTCTTACAAAAGGACATACGTTAATGTCCCATCCCAAATTCCATTGAACTAATGCTCTGAGTTAGTTCTATAAAATGATAAAGATAGCCTCCACATACAACGGGAGTCTCCAACAATCTTTTAGGGTCTAAATATAGTATAGTGGGGTGAATATACCTTCATATAAAAGTTGTAATAACAAAATTAACTAGATTTCATCGAACTGGTAAATAAAAATAGGATGTAAGTAGTTAATATTTATAATAGAACTTAATTTAATAATAACAGAAAATATATAAAATCCTAGCAGCCAATCCAAATATACAACACTGGCACCCATTGGGCCGACCAAACATGATGGATTATATAAAGAATACTTAATTAAATGTACAGGGATCTACTAATAACTGTGATCCAGACTAGGTAATCAGTCTCTAGACATTATGGAACTACAACATTGTGATCTTAAGAATCCAATTGATTTGATCCTCTAGATCATTAATCCCTGGGCCTTAACCCTATCTTTATTGCAACATATTCTCAACCTAAAAACTAGACATAAGGTTTTCAAGAACATAGAAGTGCACGTACAGGGGAGAGAAATAGTCTCAGCAGGTCACCCCAATGATGCAACAATAAATATTCTTTCATAAGTGAATTCTCATGAAATATCATTATCCTAGTAGAGAAATAATAGAAAAATATAAATAAAATTAATAAATAATGCTAAGCAACAGTCGCTCCTTCGTTCCATGATCACAGTCAACTGGAAAATGTGCCATTATGTATATATATATGTGTGTGTATGGTTGTGTGTGTTTATGTGTGTGTGTGTGTGTGCATTCCCCTATATATATATAAGTTGAATCAAGTAACATATATCACATAAGTTGATCCATGGGTCTATAAACATGAATTTCCAGACATACTATGATAAGGGCATCAAGATGAATGTCACCTCAGTCAAGCCATGTATAATTTAGTCAATACTAGTGTCTATAATCACAAATGAGAATACCTACTTCATCCAGCACCAAAAAAACCTTTGGGAAAGCTATGTCTCCATATGGGGATACATTTCATAAGACTGGGTTCACCAGTACTCCCCTCTAATCATTATAATAAATGATATCATATGTCGACGGATAGATAATTAAATGGTAATTGGGATGAAATTCATTCCAAGTTCACATATCATGCCATGAAAATCCTTTCAGATGTCTGAGCCCTAGGTCTTGTTCTTTGGTGGTCATGAAATTTCTACATATATAATACCTAGGGGTCTAACCCTTTAGTGATGTATAAGGAGATATCAATGGTGAGACATAATGTCGGCTTATCAGGGTCTCTAATGTGGAAATTCCTAAACAAAATCAGTCATGGATGTGAGAATTCATGCCCAAACACCATGATAATGTATGTATCATATGTATATTCCCTTGGAAAATGTATGGGAATGATCTTTACCTAAAAAATTATGGAGAGAATAATCATCCGCATTAAACAACATGTTGAGGGGAGCGGAAATATCTCCATCATATAATAAATCTATGATAAAAAATAATTATCATCGTGTAACAAATATAGGAGAGTGGAATCATCCACTCCATGTATCTCAAGAGTTATGTGAATTAAATAAAAAATTAATTATGTAAATAAGAATCCCAATAAACACATGTAGCTATCCAAAATAAATAACAATCGAATTAAAGGGATTAGAAGACGAGTTGTAGGAAATATGTTTGGGTGTCTAGAAGATATCAATAAGAGGTCTAAGAAGCAGGGTTCTAGGAAGAACATTTGGGAACCCTAAAAAATAAGGAAATATCCTAGGATGTACATATAGTAATCAAAAATATAAATGGTGCATTATTTCAAGCCCAATATCTCGAACCCAGTTATCACGTGTAGTAATCATCACTGAAACAATAGTACATAGGTGGATGTATAAATAAAAGACTATGGGTGGGTGAATACCAAAACCAACCACTATTACCATAGCCCCTTCTGAGAAAATGTTCTGTCTGTGTTCTAATGTGACACCTACTACCAGGTTTACACAAATACACAAATAACAATCTTGAGGGATGGTTAAACACTAGGGATCTCATTGGGTCCCTTGTTTCAAAACATGTGAGAGGCATCACACTTAGGATCCTCAATATGAGTAGTAAAAGGTGGAATACTACATGGAATACCATAAAGATATGAAAATATTTGCATCCTACATGGGATCATTATAATGGTACATAGTAAAAAGAGTCATATATAGTACCCTCAATAATAATTTATGTAAAAATATGCATCAAACCTGGGATCCTCTAAAAGAGTAAAAAATCATGGGATACTACTAGGGATTCCCCATTGTAGAATATTCGTAAATGAATACCATATGATAACCTCATTAATGTATTATGATAGATTCATCCTATAATGGATCGTCTAGAAGAAATCATTAGTAGTGGTATCCTATAGGGGATCCTTGGGAGAAATAAAAATAATGACCTCTTTGTCTAGAAGGGAGCATCTCATATGGGAGATGTAAGAAATGAAATATCTATAAAACCACCAATCAAGATGGATATTCCATGGATCATTTTACATAAAAGGGTCTCAAAATCAATGGATTTTTTGGTTCATTTACATGTGGTGGAACCACTCCATTTAGAAAAAACACTGGAATTCTAATTACAAGTCCCTAAATCACATTAAGGGTTTTACTATCATTATATATGAAGAAATATGCTCAAAAGGGATTAATAAAATGTCCAATTCTGACTATGTGGTGTGAATATAAGACACACTGACAAATCAGTAGTAAGATGGATGTACAAGTCATGTATGCTCATTACAAGACATGTACTCCCAAATACCCACTTGACCAGGTACTTAAACCAAACATGGTGTGTAAAATCCCAAGTACATGGCATGTGAGTTTTGTACATGATGTGTACACTACGTAGCCTATGTACTAATGTAACTCACATTGAATGGATATTTAATTCAACTAACTATGTACCATTACAAGTCATGCAACCCACATGGGTTCTTACCATGTACTCTACAAATCCATATTCCCGTATATGGGATTTTTGGTCAGGGAAACGGCTCAATGACCATTTCCCTTTATATGGAGTGTACTCACTATACATAGATTGTACCTATGAAATTTTTATCCTCACTGAATGGGATGAAAAAAAGATGTATTTTCATAAACTACATTCCATGTAATCATGATTTCCAAACATGAAACCCCTTATATCACCCAAATCCCCTAATTTCTCGGAAAAATAAATAGATCGACCAATAAGGGTGCTTAAGAAATCATAATAGGGGTTTAAAACATGAAAATTGTAAATATATGGGTATTTACAACAAAACCAACAAAATACTAAAATTTCATTGAATTTTTCAAAGATTCTCTCATTTTTATGGTCCATGGATACAACACGTTTATCCGGATCATTCGAAGCATTGTCATGTTACCCCTCTTCCCTCTCTCGCTCTTTATCTCTCTCCCTCTCCCCATTACATATCTATCACGTGTAAGAGGAATCCCAAATTACATGTGTGAGAAAAATTGAAAGAAATAAAAAAATATTTAAAATGATAAAAGATAAGAAGAAAACAAAAAGAAAAAAACTGTGGCCCATCCCGAGCAATAGTGACTGAAATGAGATTATACCACATCTAGTAAATTATACCTATTCTAGAATCAATGGGAGAGATATTTTCCCAATCAAAAACTAATTTCAAATTATATATTTGAATGAAAACATGTGAATAAATTAATATTAAATTAATTAAATATTAATTATTAATTATTCTAGGAAAATTCAAACATTTTGGAATTATTCCAAACACCTATAATAGGGTAGACATCCTATTATTGGACCAACATATTCGAAAAAAATTTATTTGACATCATATACTATAGAAAAAATATCCATTTTACCCCATACAAACATCCTATAGAAAAAAACAAAATGTACGATCAAAATTCATATATATAAAACACAGGTCATTACAACCTCACCACTATAAACCTTCTCATTAATGAGAATACATGGTGGGGAAGTAGTATCCATTCTCTTATCATGTGCATCTTCAAAATTAAACTATATTGTTTTTCAAATGACCATTCTCAAATCATAAATAATTGACTCTTATACATGAGACATTATACTATGACTGATCATGTACTCCCCGCCACAAGAATAACCATATAGTTGTCTCAACAACTAGCATCAAGAACAACATCCCATGCCCCCCCATCATAGAATTTAAACTATATATAAGGATTTACACACCCCAAATATACAATGGGGTACTAACCACCATATGTATTAAATTTTTACTCTCCATGAGTGTGACCTCAAAAAGTAACACCATCATAATAGTAATGAAATTTATGTATAAAAGAATGTCGATATAGATATGGTTCTCTCTCAATATAATCAAGATGATGTCAATATATAGTATCATCATCACTAACTATGAGTATGATAATACTCTATCAATATTTAAGTATATCAATATACAAGACACTCTCATGATAAACCTTATATACTTTTACAAAACCAAAACCTGACACCACATCTTCCTGAAATGTGTTTCTATGTCTATCCATGGGTGAAAGATCTCATGGATCTTGATTTATTCATTATTTCTTTTCTAACATAGTGATACATTCATCTTTTGAAAAAAAGTTCCTATGAAACCATTCTCATGGAAGTTTGTTGAAAACATTGGTCCTTGGCTCACCCATGGACACTCACTAATCTATGATTTTAATGGAACCATGTGAAACCATCACATAACATTTTCACTCAAATAATTCTCCAATGATTCATCGATCATATGGCTAAGATGAATTTTCTATATAAAAATTTAGTCCAAAAAATCTAAAAGCTCCCTTAGAACTCCAAATCAAAATCATCCACCTCACTGGTGCCATGATTTATTCCATGACTATCCATCACATGGCATTATTTCAGGAATGCGTGTCTACTCACACTCTAACTACATTATCAATATCGGGAACCCTAGTGAACCTGGCCAAGCACCCAAATAGACATACCTACAAAATTTAATAAAGACCCAGACCCCAGTTTCCCTGAGATGGATCCTTATATAAAAAGATTTGAATGATTAAAATAAATTTATATACTACTGTAATATAGAGTTTAGTAGTTTTTAAAAACAAGATACAAACAAAATTTCAACTTTAAAACATGAAATGAAATACAGAATAGCAATTCCATTGGAAACATCTCTGAATGCTATATTATCCCTAAAATTCATTTTTTATATTCATCTTCACAACCTGGGGAAAAACATAATAAATGAATGATATCTTATGATTATTAATGGTATGTAATACATTGAAGTTATCACAAAAATAAACACTATTCATTATGAACAACTTAAAACACAATCTTGTAGAAATATATTTGAGCATGATATGGAAGGAATGAAATTTGATTACATAATGCCATATAAATTATCATAAGAGAATGAAGCATAAACATTGAAATTATACCAGTCAAATAATCCCATGGTTTATCAATTACTAAAACAATAAGGATGTAATACGTAATGTCGGACATATAAAACATATTGTCAATGCCTCATCCAATACGTCTGAAAATACTGGGGTAAGGCCTCTTCCAAAACCCAATTCAATTTTGTCTCATGAGACCTAAAGATTAATCATTGGGATATATAGGTCACCCAACCAAAACATGTTAAGCTCAATTAATTCCTCGTATTAATGTGGCTAATCAAAAACAAAATTAACATATGAAATAACATTCCCCAATCTGTACTCATAAACACTAACCAATCTAAGTTGTATGGTGAATGGTATGAAGGTAGAAAATCCAGAGTAAAATTGATCGTAAAACATGTAATATAATATTTTATGTGTCAAAAATAATATATTATCCTTAAAAATAGCTAAAATTCAATATATGAGTTGAAATAGGCAAAAATACCCTAATAAAATCATTGAGAAATTTTTGACAGAAAACCCATTTACATTGAAAAGAAGAGTTATTTTTGAAAAAACATGGCATGAAAATATAAATTAACAAAGGATGTCTTCCAATATGAAATTAGTGTTTTTAAAAAATAATGGTGGCAAAAAACATATTATAGTATCTATATGAAAATATGTAAGATTTTGAGAAGTTCCCTTGAATCAGGTTTGTTTATCAGGAAGAGTTGCAAAAGATCGTTATAAAAAATTTATCTCCCCATAAAATAAATAATGATTATGATTGTTAAAAATATATATAATATTAAATAATAATTTATGAGGAGTAAATAAAAAAAATTAATAATTTAATTGGAATAAATAGAAACAAAGAGTAACCTACTTGAAAATAGAGGTTTGGGTGGAAAACCATTAACTTATGTCTAAATGGGTTATACACATGAAGATAACATCTTGGATAATAAATATAAATACATTAATTATTTAATTCATATCTTTATATACACTTATTTGATTTATTATAATTTTATTAAGTTCATTTATGAAATTTTTGATGAGTTATAAGATTAATTTTATGGCTCGGAAGCATTCGATTCCTTGGTTTTCAGGATCATTATACATGAATATGAGTATGACAGTTCATATAGAATTTGTATAACTCACCAAAATTGAATCTATATGATACTATTGAACAAAAATAATACTAAATGTATATATAATTCATTTGGATATATGGTATGAGGATGATCTAATAGATAGAACATTAGTGATAATGACTTAGAATATTTTGGCGAGATTTCAACTATTACAAACTCGTTTTGTCATATGAATTTGTATTATGTATATATAATATTTTCATAACATCAAATTATTCATAACACATATTTTATAATCTATTTCAATCATAAAAAGGTTTTTAAGACTATCCCTTATGGAGAAATTGAAGAACAAAGGATTTTCATCCATGAAGGTTGTAAATTGGCACCTCCTGGATAATTATTTCATTTTTAAAAGAAAATAGAGAGATTGAAAGAGTGTAGTTTGAAGAAGGATATTCCATTAACAAGATATAATTATAGTATACAGATGATATTAGAGATATCGTGTTCATTTAGATAAAGGAGGTGAGGATATGATCGGGAAATAATATAAATTCAAAATGAAACAAAAAGAAAAAGGAAAAGGGTTTACTAGTTGAAATATCCTCCTTGAGAGCCTCCATAAGGGAAAGGAGTTTTGGTATTTTGGAAAGACCAAGGGACCTTGGATGTGGAGAGAGACTAGGGAAGAGTATTTGGAGTGAACATTTAAAATCTTCAAGGATTAGATGAGTTAGGATAAGTGTGATGGAGCGGTGGGTTTTATAGTGGATAATATGGGTGATTTTATAATATCTTATTCAACATTTTATTATTTTTCTCGAGACAATTAGTATTGTTGATTCCTGTGATAAAAAATTTTAATAAGTGAATTTTAATTATAACCTTGTTTTATTACATCAGTGATGAACCAAGAAATTGTGTACATAACTTTTAATGTATTTATTTAGTAAATTACATTATTTTACTATTCACAAAATTTAAGTATTTTAGAGATATCACATAAATTATCCATACCCATTTTTTCATATGTAGGATTCAAAAATAGAATCCATTTTTCCAAAATCATTTTCTAAATATTAAATGTTTAGTTTTGAATTAAATTCATTATTTACTTGAAAAATACAGATTTAGTTTTAAAAATGATATTAATACACATTCATAAATTAACAAAGGTCTCATAAAATTATCTTTAAATCACAAGAAAACAAAATATTTATATAGGAATAAATTTAAATAAAATTAATTTTATTTTGAATCAATTTATTAATATAAAATTGTAATTATATTTTTATTACACATAAAAATTCCAACACTTAATTATTAATTTTTAAAATATACACTCACATTTTTAAGGTGAATAAATTTTATGTATACTTACATGGGAGATGTTACTATTCATAAGGGTTATATTACAATTCATAAGGGTATATTTCTTTTCATTAAGGTAAAGTTACTATTCACCAAAAATATAAGTTGATCCTACCAGACTCCAAATAGCATACTGATCACAACTGTGTATGTCCATTTTTGAAAAAATTAGGTTTAATAACATGGTTATAATAACAAAGTATTGTTTCATCAAGACTCGGTGTTTTACGGCGGTTTTTTTAATTATTATTTTTTTACAATTATTTATTTATTTATTTTTTTTTAATTTTTTTTAAATTATTATTTATTTATTAAATTATTATTTGTTTTTTTATTTTATTTTCTTTTTTTTTATTTTTTAAACAATAATAAATAATCAATAATTAATAACCAAAAATTAATAATTAATAATTATTGATTTATTAGTTATTTATTAAGTTATTTATCATTATTTACTATTTATTATAATAAATAACAAATAAATTATAATAATATTTACATAAATTATAAAATTATGAAAATAAAATAATAAAATAATAAAATTACAAAATTAAAAGAATAAAGAATAAAGAATAAATAATAAATTTTAAATTTTAAATAATAAATAAATAAAAAAACAAATAATAACAAGTAATAAATGATAAACAATAAATAATAAATAATAATAAATATTAATAAATAATAATAAATATTAATAAACAAATAATAAAGAATAAAGAATATAGAATAAATAATAAATAATAAATAATAAAAAATAAATAATAATAAATTAAAAATAATAAATAATAAACAATAAGTAATAATAAATGACAAATAATAAATAACATATAACAAATAATAAATAATAATAAATATTAAATAATAGTAAACAAATAATAAATAATAAATAATAAATAATAAATACTAAATAATACTAAATAATAATAAACAATATATAGAAAAAAAAATAAATAATAAAAATAAATAATAAATAATAATAAATAAATAATAATAATAATAATAAATAATAAATAATAATAATTAATAATTAATAATTAATAATTAATAATTAATAATAAATAACACACAATTAATAATTATAAATATTAAAAATTAAATAATAAATAATAAACAATAAATAATAAATAATAAAAAATAAGTAATAATAAATAAATAATAATATATAATATATAATATATAATATATAATATATACTATATAATATATAATAAATAAAATATTATTAATAATGATAATAAATAATAAATAATAAATAATAAATAACGAGTTACTAATATTAATAATAATAATAATAAATAATAAATAATAAATAATAAATAATAAATATAAATAAATATAAATAATAAATATATATAAATAGTAAATAAATATAAATAATAAATAATAAATGAAACAGATGATAAAGTTTGAAAATGTGTGATAAGGGATGACAAATCATGAAAACGCATGAAAACAGATGGAGAAGCATGAAGAATGAAGCATTAGAAAGAATGAGAACGCATGAAAACTCATGAAAACTCTGGAAAACCCCTTAAGAATTCAACATAATTATCATAATGACCCAAAAAAACCATTGATAAAGATAACAAGTAATAGAAACCCAAATAAACAATAATAAATGGAGAAACTGTTAAAACCCATCAAAATGGTCATAAAGTGACAAAAATATTGGAATCAAATTAACAGAGATAACTTATGATCCGAGAGTCCATTCCGGATTCGAGAACAATCAAATCAATGATCCTAAAATGATCTTCGAGCTGATAGGTGAAAGGGACTAAATGGACGGACAGACTGGAAGTTATGACAATTTAAAAAAAAAATCTAACAGGGAACAGGTGCTAGAAACGAGGCATCGAAAAACATAACAAACCCGATACCCACTAAAAAGGCCATAACATATGATCCACGAGTCCATGTGGGCGTTACGACCAGTCAAACTAAATCTCATGGAATGAACTACAATCTAGCAGGTGGAGTAGTCCGAACTGACACACGGATCGATAGTTTTGTCCATTTAAAGACAAGTTCAACGGGACAACGGTGACAGAAACACGGTTTTTGGGGACTTCGGTGGGGATTTGGGGGTCGAGAAACATGAGAAAAGTTTTCTTTTGTCATACTTGTGCGTAACTCTCTTCGCTGGCTTCGATTTGATATGTGGTAGAGCCCAAATGGCCACCCGGAGATAAAGTAATGGCTGTTTGAAGTTGGAGAACATTTTTCAAATTTCTTAAAACTCTCATATCTTCCTCACCTTAGACCGTCTCATGGTTTTGATTATACGTGCCTCTATATCTCTTCATGAGCTTCGATTTGAATGGTCATGGCACTCCAATGGATGCATGTATCAAAATTTGTCGTCGTTTTATCGATTTTTGGGTTTCTCATGTTTTTCTATTCTTTTCCAATAATTTCGCGTCATTTTTTCCCAAACCGCTGCTATTTTGTAGTGGATTTTTAAAAAACCGCGGCTAATACTCGAAAAAAAAATAAAAAAATAAAAATAAAAATAAAAATAAATTAACACATTTCACAGTGGGTTTTAAACCGCCATGAAAAAATTTCAGCGAAATAGCGGCCCGAAAAACATTTTGTGGTGGTTTTTAAAACCGCCGTGAAAATCCCGCTGTGAATTGCCGGTTTTCCTGTAGAGACCATAGAGTGGCTAGGAAGTATTTTAAAATCATAAGACAGAACTTCAATTCTCTCCATAATTTCAAATGGACTAATGTTCATGGTGCTCAGTTTCCCTTTCTCCAAAAATAATATAACACCATTTCATGGAGATACTTTTAAGAAAACATAATCTCCTACTTTAAATTCCATGTAATTCCTTCGATTATAAGAATATAACCTTTTCCTAATTTGAGATACTTTGATATGAGTTTGAATGGTCTTTACCTTTACTATTTTTTCCACCATGATCTCTGGGCCTAAAAGCATAATTTCACTAACTTTATCCCAACATGTTTGTGTACAACATCTCTTTCAGTACAATGCTTCATAGGGTGCCATTTTAATACTTGAATGGAAACTATTATTTTTGGAAAAATCTTCCAAAGGTAGATACTCATCCCACATACCGTGAAAATCTAGTGATCATGATCTAAAAAATCCTTCTAATTCTTTGATCATCCATTCTGACTACCCATCTATTTGAGGATGATAGGCAGTACTCAAATGAAGCTCAATATCCAAATCATTCCATAGACTTTTCTAGAATATTGATGCAAATCATGAATCATGATCATAAAAATTTGAGATAGGTTCACCATGAAATCTTAAAACAACATTGATAAAGAGTTATGTAAGGAGCGCTAGGGTAAAATCCTCCCTTATTGTGAGTTTATGTGCATAATCAGTAAGTTGATCAACAATTAATCATATTGCGCCATTATTTTGTGGATTTTCTTTATTCTAGTGAAGATATCCCTGGTGATGTCATCCCCATTCCATGAAGGAATATATAAAGGCTTCCTGAATCCTCTTGGATGTTCACTTTTATCCTTCACCTATTTAAAGACTACAAATCATGATACATAATTAGAAATTTCATGCTTCAGTTTGTCCCACAAGAAATGTTCTTCTAAATATCTATCTATCTTAGCACTAATAGGGTTAAATGAGAAATTATAACTATGGGAATCATCCAATAACTCCCTTTTTATCTAAGGTATAGAGGGAACACATAGCCTTCTCCCAATGTTCATAATTCCATCTTCACAGTAGAAATATATAAACTTCCCATCATTCACATCTTTAATTTTATTTTGAATATTATCATCTTCAGATTGAGAAATTTTAATTCTTCCTAATAAATGTGGTTGATATTCCATTTGAAAAATTATTGTTGCTTCACCTTCTTTGAAAATTCAATTATTCAACCTTTCTAGATCCATGAACTTTTGATCCTTATAAATCCACATTTTTTTTCATAAATCTATAATCCTTCATACTAAATGCATCTTCCACATTATTTTATATCCTAGGATGTTAATGGATGGAACAATCATAATACTTCGGTAGCTCAATCCATTTCCTTTTCCACATGTTGAGTTCTTTTTGTTAGAAGATATATTTCAAAATCTTGTGATCAATATATATCCCACATATTTCACCATAGAGATAATATCTCCATATATTTGGAGCTATGGTGATATCTTATAAGTAAATATCATGAGTTAGATTATGTTGTTTATGAACATTTAACAACCATGATTCGTAGTTAGTATCTATATTATTCTGCATTAGGAAACTACCAGGAGTTTTCTTTTGATGAATCTCTATAAATATAAAATCCACCATTTCTATACGCTAGTGTCAATATTGGAGAATTTTCTAAAAAATTCATCAATTCATCAAAACATTCTTCACATTATTTTTTCCATATGAACATAACCCCTCTATGAGTAATATTGATTAACAGGTTTGCTAATTTGGTGATGTTTTTAATGAAAGGATGATCATAACTTGGTAAACCACTAAAATTAAAAACCCCATTTATGTTCATTAGAGTAGGCCATTCATATAATGCCTTTGGCTTTGAAGGATTAACTAATATTCCGTCCTTATAGAAAATATGGCCAAGAGAATAAACTATTTGAAGCCAAAATTCGTACATGAAAAAATTCCAATATAACTCATTTCATAAAAACGTGTTCAAAATAATGTTCTACCGATTCTCATGATATTTAACCAACGAGACAATACCCGAGTGGTATGGGCTCCAGCATGGAATCCAAGAGACCTAGTTTCAAAACTAGCTGGAGGAGAACTTTTGTGTTATTGTAGCAGTACTGTAGCAGTATTGTAGCAGGCATAGTAGCAGCAAGAACTATTCAACCGATTTGGGCCTTCGGGCCACTAGTTTGGAGATACGGGTCTTTGGGTCATCAAAGGCCTTCAAACCATAGAGACCATGGAGTATCCTAGTTTATATATATCATGACCTAGAAAAGGATCATAGAAAAGAGTAGCAGTCACCAAGAAGCAGAGATAACCATATTTGAAAAATGAGAGGGTATGGAAACCACCATTGGGACCTGGCACCATGCAGCTTTGTACGGGTAAATGCTATCCAATCAGCAATGCCAGGTGGGGATCTAAGAAATCATTGAAGTAGAATTTGGAGAGGGGTAGTCCTATTAGGTTGGAATACAGATCATGTAATGTGAATAGTATGCCGATGGACCTACGGGTCATGTACTGGACTTCGGGTCATGTTGGTCCTTGATCCTCGGGCCTACGGGTAATGTTAGTGTTACACCCCAAGCTTCCACGATACGCTTCTCATTCAATAATGCAATAGCTTGCATTGTACGCAACTTCGAGTTCTAAAACATTGTGACTAATCAAAGTAGCCGTTATGAATAGTAATAACCACTTTTTAAAATTATATAAATTTTATATTTCAAAACGGACTTCATTTTGTATTCGTAATATCGAAATTATCCAAAGTTGAATTTTTTGTAATTTTCTGAGAACTTCCAATTTTTTATAAATAGTGAAAAATACTTAAAAACAAATTTTTTAATCAAAATAATTTATAGTGATAAATTGTACTATTTATTCGTTTTAAAGTATAATTAGAATATATTTTTACCATTTTATCTGGTGGTGGTCATTAGAATTAATTTAACATTGAAATTGGACATAAACAATTGCCAATCATTTGATATAAATTATTTCTTAAAAACACGCTACTGTTGAGATAGCGGGAATTAATTATAAAATTAATTAATGCAACTTATATTTTTGGAATTTTGTAAAATAGAAATCATTTTTGAAATTGGAATATCAATTATAGCTTAGGGTGAAATTTTGGCATTGTTCTGATAAACTTCAATTTTTGATGAATAGTGAAACCACTAAGTGGTAGTTAAATAACTGATTTTTCGTTTAAATGAAATATTACCACTTCTGTGATTTGATTTTCAAAAATCCGACATACATGGTTGTCATTAATAAGTAAAATGTGGTTCAATGAGATTAAAATAATTATTTGGTGAATAGTAACTGTTAAGTTCATAATCACGATTAGAGATAATTAGTGTAGTTTAAGGTAAAAATAATGTTTTAATAATATGAGATGAGCTTGAAACTTGTCATACTCCTATTGGATGAGTCATGGCCGACCAAGAAACCCATGGGTCAACTTGGGGACCACATGGAGCCACTTTGGTTGGAAAATGACATTAATATATATTTATTTAATGTTAAAGTAAAAAAACGACACAAACATGAAATGTTTTACTAAAACAATTTTTACATGGGGTTATGCAAGTCATATTTTTTACTATAAATATTAATTGGAGAGAAAAAATATTTCCTACATCATAGTATTTTTTATATAATTTTTAGACATTAAATAAATTAAATTATATATGACATCATGATGATGCAGCGATGACCTCATTATTTAACGATTTAAATAAAATGGAATGATAATGTAAAATCCAAAGCGTACACTTGTCAAAAACCTATTGTATGGGTATATTTCTAACCCTTATCACCTTATCCACTAATTATATAAGTGTGGGACCTTTAGAATCCGAAAAGCATTGTATAATAATGTAAAATTTCCTTACTTTCCAAGAGTGCCTCTTCTCTCCTCTTATAAAAGGCCCCCACCTCTACCACCTCATTCACACATTCAAGCCATTTGGCTCGGCCAACCTCTGCCCAAATACTCTCCCAACTTTCCCCTCTTACTCCTAAAAGCCTCACTTTGGGCAGAACTCTTCCCAAGGAATCCTTTGGCTCAAATCAAAAAGTGTTACCCGATTTTGAGGTAATGTCTTCTTTAATGTTGTTTTGTTTTATTTTTCTTCTCCAACCCCTTAAAATCTTTTTTATTAATTTCTTTTGTAATAACACCAGTATCCTCAATATACTAGTTTGTTGTTATAAGAAGTATTCGAGCTACACTTACACACACCTACATCTAATGGTTAAAGAACATACAGTTTCTGTGGATGGAGAATTTCTGCCTCACGAAACGATGATTGTTCAACACTCATATAACACCTTCAAAGGTGGCCATTAAGATGTCACTATATTTATATATGATATATAATATGTTTATGTTTTACTTATGCTTCTTTATTTCTCATTTATGGCATACTTATGATTTCCATTAGGGGTAAACGCAATAATTTCTTGTTAGGAAATGCAGACTACTGCCCCCTCAAAGTGATTTGAATCGTTAATACCATATGTGGGATGTATAAAGGATGGATTAAATGGTATTATATGATATATTATACTGGAATTATATTATACATTTATATAATTATGATTTCATTACATTAAATACGAAATAGAAATGAAAGTAGCGTTCATGCGTACGTACGGCTTACCATCTCCATGAACGATGCATTTCATTTCTTACCTCTAAATGTTACATAATATTATGAATGAATGTATATACTGTATATATATGATATATATGATATCTACATCATGAATATAATTCTGGATATAATGGATATTTCACCACATGAACGACTTGTAATTATAAGATGTTTATTTTTGACTCTAGTACCGAAGATCGACAAAACGACCGTTATTAACTTAAATAATTACATAATGGTCATAACATTGTAATAAGTGATATAAAAGGGATAATTAAATTGAAAATGGTTCTTAATAAGGTATATATTAACTCTAGTTTATTATTCAGGAGGATAAAGAACGGTCGAGTCAGGACAAGATGCAAGGTAAGGGAACTTCTTAACCAAATTTCTATTCTTTGGGTTAATATCCTACTTTCAAATTATGTCATGATATTATTTTGTCCTATCTTGTATTTTTATATTATTTATGTGTACTTATAGTGAATACACATAATATACATACTTTATAAAAAAATTATCTTTTTAAGGACTTCGTCTCAATCCCCTTTCATTGAGGCATATTTGGTTTTATACACAACTTGTTTTATACGGTGTATAAACCCCTTTGAATTTTACATTTATTCAAAAGGTTTAATTTTATAATTATGTGATTTTTAAATGATTTCCAAAAAGAGATATTTCTCTCCAATATATGAAAATCCAGTGCAAATGTATACGTATTTAACGCAAGCTTAAAAATGTTTTCAGAAAACCCGACTCTCGAGTGTGGTAGATAGGAAGGGATTGGGCATGGACCCATCATGGACTGTAATTAGTCGAGAAGTCTCAGAATTAGTTATTTTGTTTTCAGAAGCTTGCATAATGTTTTCAGAAAAACACTGGATTATATTTGAGAAATTTTAAACGTAAGTATCTTCTAAAAAATTACATCGTTAGGTCTCATGAGACAACTAGACGTGGAATTGGCCGAGGCCCTTTCCCAATTTGATTTATGGTTTTGGCCGAGACCTTAATCATTTTAGACGTCTTGGCCGAGGCCTTCACAAAATGTTTCAGAATGTCTGGCATTATGCATTCCCTCATTATGAAAGTGGTTAATGATATTTCATGTGATTATTTGACCAGTAGAATATCCATGTGAAGAAGTAAATGGCATTATCTCATTTTACTTTTTCCATATTATGTTGATGTTCAAGTTTAAAAGCCTTTTTGTTTTAGTTATACATTTCCTTAAATGTTTATGTTTATTTATGAAAGCTTCCGCAATATTGTTATCCTTACTGGGCATCTGATATCACCCCTTTCAATGTTTTATTATTTTCCAGGATGTGAAGAAGTATTTTAGGAATGACCTATAGGGATAGTCAGAAGAGGATATGAGTGTGGACTATGGAGAATTTGTTATTGTAGTTTTTCACCTTATGTTGTAATGTAACATTTATAAATGTATCTAGTGTTTCCAAGGCTACTAAACTAATCGGTCTTTCGAGACTTGATCTTTTGTGATCATGCCAATGTTACGAAGTAAGGCCCCGACTCTTGGCAGCTGGGGTCGGGGCGTTACAGTTGGTATCAGAGGCAGTTTAGTACTAACCTTGGAAGCTAGATTTAGATAAACTCTGATTAGAGCACATAGCCCGAAGATAGACTTTGAGGATTAGTATCGAAGAACTTCCTAGAATTTTGGTATTGTAGAGATGTTGTGAGTTTTCCGAGCAATACATCCCTGTCTAGACACGAGCAGGTAGAGGCGGCTCTGGCACAGATGTACCTAGGGGTAAAACCTGAAAACACCACTTTGAGCTAAACTCGAACGGGAACTGGTGCACGACAACGGGCCTTCCTGCACTCTTGGTTATGACACTCCCGGGGGATATGATTAGGATAATTCTAATTTTCTTTACAAACCACTATGAAGGGTTATGAGTATATACTTCCTCAAAGAAAACATTTTTATGGATTATATCCAAAAATAGTTCAATTTATGTTAAGTATCTTACAAGTATGGAATTATGTATTTTGATTCGTAAACTAATATAGTTTATGCCATTGTTTAGAAATGGCGCCTAGTGGAAGGAATGTAAACCATATCAATGCACGCACTCCGTGTAGGGATTTCCCTCCTACTCAAGATAATTATTGTGGAGCTGGAGATACAATTTGTGCTGATCAACTTATTACCATACTGGGATAACTCACTCAGGTTATGAATAATAACCTTACTCGTATGGATCACCCTGATCCACAACATGGAGGATCAATGTTAGACCGCTTCATGAGGAAACAACCACCAACATTTAATGGGGGTACAAATCCATTAGTAGCTGAGCAATGGATAAACTCCTTAGAGAAAATATTCCATGCCTTGGGGAGTAGCGAAAGGGAGAAGGTTGTCATGGAAATTTACCGCCTCACGGGAGATGCCGATCAGTGGTGGTCACTGATTCAAAACACAAAGGAAGATGATGACGTATCGAATATGGAATGGAGGGAGTTCAAAGAGCTTTTCCTAGAAAAATACTATCCTCGTGACCATCGAGCAGATATGGAAAGACAATTTTTGAGTCTGAGACAAAAGGAGGATGAGAATGTCGCAAAGTATGAGGCCAACTTTACAAGGTTAGCGAGGCATGCTACAGATTATATACGTAACCCAAGTAGTAAGATTGATCGTTTCTTTGATGGGTTAAAACCTTTTCTCCGTCGAGCCTTAGTCTCACAATCTTTCTCGTCGTACGAAGACATTGTCTCATGTGCTATCAAGACAGAAAAGGAATTCTCTAAGTCTTATGACAACAAAGTAAAGCAATAGAAGAAGATAACGGTGGAACAAGAGACAGATAAAGGGAAAAAGGGAAAGAAGGATTTTCCATTATGTGATAATTGTGGGAAGAATCACCCTGGTACTTGCCTAAAAGGAATGGGAGTTTGTTATAAATGTGGGGAAAAAGGTCACCAGGCGCGTGATTGTAAGGGAAAGAAAGAGGCTATCAATGTTGAATGCTAAAATTGTAGGGAAATGGGGCATTATGAAAATGAATGTCCTAAGAATCAGGGAAACTTACCTCAGAAAAGGCCAAGGGATCAAGGACAATCGTATGCTGTTACTACAGTTGACGCAGAATAACTAATGTATTGGTGCTTTTGGACTCATGGATTATATTCTGGTTATTAGAATAATGTGATATATATATATATGGATTGTACTGCAGTACTTGTTGATTTCAATAAGGTTTTAATATGATGAAGGTAATTATATTTTTAGTATGTGATAATAAGAGAAACTTTACTTTGTTTGGGGAATCTGATAAATTGATTTTGGAATTAAGAGACCTTTTAGAGAAAGTCTGGACAGAGGTATTTTGGATAACTATAAAGGTTGGAGTGGATTAAGTTGAACCTTGGATAGTAAATTTAAGGTTAAAAATTTCTGAAGATTATTTTTGGAATACTATAGTTTTAGGAAAAGGACAACCTGTAGGGTGGGGCATAAACCGTCGCGTCGGACAAAGCTGCAGGAATCGAAACCACAACCATAGTGCGACAGGCCTTTATTTCCTACCACTAGCCTACAGGAAGTCCCTGGTTATTAAAAAATAATTTTACTAATCTAAATGGTATGTGTTAACATTTGTAACCTTATACAATTAGGATAAGTATAATATTTTTGAGTTCTATTTGAGTGAAAGATGTGTTGAAGGTTGAAACTCTATTTTTCAAGCATAAATATATATTTATACCTATCTCTTATTCAATGAATAAATTAATTCTTAAACTTTAGTAAAGGGATATTAAAACAAAAAATGTGTTATCCTAATACCTTATGTCTTGTTGAACTGATGATATTTTAAATCAACATAGATTGAAGGCTTTGAGGCCCTCAATTTGACAGTTGATTGTGATTGATGACCTCAATCACTCCCTAAAAATATTTACGTTTTTCTCCAATTATATGTCTCTAATTTCCACCAATGTTCTCCTAATCAAGATCATAATTGGGTGGTGACTCATTCATTTCCCTTTCCCTCTTATTAAGGATAAATTTTATTAATCTTATTTCCGATGAGGGTTTTTTCCTCAAAGGTATTTTCTCTTTTCAACCTTTTATTTTCAAAGAAAAATTTCAAATTGCGAGTACGCAATTTATTGAAGGAGGGGAGAATGTAACACCCCAAGCTTCCATGATACGCTTCTCATTCAATAATGAAATAGCTTGCATTGTATGCAACTTTGAGTTCTAAAATACCGCGACTAATCAAAGTAGCCATTATGAATAGTAATAACCACTTTTTCAAATTATAGAAATTTTATATTTCAAAATGGACTTCATTTTTGTATTCCTAATATCAAAATTATCCAAAGTTGATTTTTTTGTAATTTTCTGAGAACTTCCAATTTTTGATGAATAGTGAAAATTATTTAAAAACAACTTTTTTAATCAAAATAATTTATAGTGATAAATTATACTATTTAGTTGTTTTAAAGTATAATTAGAATATATTTTTACCATTTTATCCAGTGGTGGTTATTAGAATTAATTTAACATTGAAATTGGACATAAAAATTGCCAATCTTTTGATATAAATTGTTTCTTAAAAACACGCTATTGTTGTGATAACAGGAATTAATTATAAAATTAATTAATGCAACTTATATTTTTGGAATTTTGTAAAATAGACATCATTTTTGAAATCGGAATATCAATTATAGCTTAGGGTGAAATTTTGGCATTGTTCTGAAAAACTTCAATTTTTGATGAATAGTGAAACCACTAAGTGGTAGTTAAATAACTGATTTTTCGTTTAAATGAAATATTACCACTTCTGTGATTTGATTTTAAAAAATCCGACATACATGGTTGTCATTAAGATGTAAAATGTGGTTCAATGAGATTAAAATAATTTTTTTGTGAATAGTAAATTTTAAGTTCTTAATCGCGATTAGAGGTAATTAGTGTAGTTTAAGTTAAAAATAATGTTTTAATAATATGAGATGTGCTTGACACTTGTCCTACTCCTATTGTATGAGTCATGGCCGACCAAGAAAACCCATGGGTCAACTTGGGGACCCCATGGAGCCACTTTGGTTGGAAAATGACATTAATATATATTTATTTAATGTTAAAGTAAAAAAATGACACAAACATGAAATGTTTTACTAAAACAATTTTTACATGGGGTTATACAAGTCATATTTTTTACTATAAATAGTCATTGGAAATATAAAAAGATTTCCTACACCATAGTATTTTTTTTTATAATTTTTAGACATTAAATAAATTTAATTATATATGACATCATGATGATGCAGCGATGACCTCATTATTTAATGATTTAAATAAAATGGAAAGATAATCTAAAATCCAAAGCGTACACTCGTCAAAAACCTATTGTATGGGTATATTTATAACCCTTATCACCTTAGCCACGAATTATATAAGTGTGGGACCTTTAGAATCCGAAAATCATTGTATAATAATGTAAAATTTCCTTACTTTCCAAGAGTGCCCCTCCTCTCCTCTTATAAAAGGACCCCACCTCTACCACCTCATTCGCACATTCAAGCCATTTGGCTCGGCCAAAATCTGCCCAAATACTCTCCCAACTTCCCCCTCTTACTCATATAAGCCTCACTTTGGGCATAACTCTTCCCAAGGAAGCCTTTGGCTCAAATCAAAAAGAGTTACCCGATTTTGAGGTAATGTCTTCTTTAATGTTGTTTTGCTTTATTTTTCTTCTCCAACCCCTTAAACTCATTTTATTCATTTATTTTGTAACGACAAAAGTATCCTCAATATACTAGGATGTTTTTATAATAAGGATTAGAGCTACACTTACACACACCTACATCTAATGGTTGAAGAACATACAGTTTCTGTGGATGGCAAATTTCTACCTCACGAAACGATGAGTGTTCAACACTCATATAACACCTTAAAAGGTGGCCATTAAGATGTAACTATATTTATATATGATATATAATATGTTTATGTTTTACTTATTCTTCTGTATTTCTCATTTATGGCATACTTATGATTTCCATTATGGGTAAACGCGATAATTTCATTTTAGGAAGTGCGGACTACCACCCCCTCAAAGTGATTTGAATCGTTAATACCATATGTGGGATGTATAAAGGATGGAGTAAATGGTATTATATGATATATTATACTGGATTTATATTATACATTTATATAATTATGATTTCATTACATTAAATATGAAATAGAAATGAAAGTAGCATTCATGCGTACGTACGGCTTACCGTCTCTATGAACGGTGCATTTCATTTATTACCTCTAAATGTTAGGTGATATTATGAATGAATGTATATACTGGATATATATGATATATATGATATCTAAATCATGAATATAATTCTGGATATAATGGATATTTCACCACATGAACAACTTGTAATTATAAGAAGTTTATTTTTGACTCAAGTACCAAAGATCGACAAAACGACCGTTGTTAACTTGAATAATTACATAATGTTCATAACATTGTAATAAGTGATATAAAAGGGATAATGAAATTAAAAATGGTTCTTAATAAGGTATATATTAACTCTAGTTTATTATTCAGGAGGTTAAAGAATGGTCGAGTCAGGACAAGACGCAAGGTAAGGGAACTTCTTAACCCAATTTCTATTCTTTGGGTTAATCTCCTACTTTAAAATTATGTCATGATATTATTATGTCATATCGTTTATTTTTACATTATTTATGTGTACTTATAGTGAATACACATAATATACCTACTTTATAAAAAAATTGATCTTTTTAAGGACTTCGTCTCAATCCCCTTTCATTGAGGCATATTTGGTTTTATACACAACTTCATTTATACGGTGTATAAAATCCTTTGAATTTTAAATTTATTCAAAAGGTTTACTTTTATAATTATGTGATTTTTAAATGATTTCCAAAAAGAGATATTTCTCTCCAATATATGAAAATACAGTGCAAATGTATACGTATTTAACGCAATCTTAAAAATGTTTTCAGAAAACCCGACTCTCGAGTGTGGTAGAAAGGAAGGGATTGGGCATGGACCCATCATGGCCTGTAATTAGTCGAGAAGACTCAGAATTAGTTATTTTGTTTTCAGAAGCATGCATAATGTTTTCAGAAAAACACTGGATTGTATTTGAGCAATTTTAAACGTATGTATCTTCTAAAAAATTACATCGGTAGGTCTCATGAGACAACTAGACGTGGAATTGGCCGATGCCCTTACCCAATTTGATTTATGGTTTTGGCCAAGGCCTTAATAATTTTAGACGTCTTGGCCGAGGCCTTCACAAAATGTTTCAGAATGTCTGGCATTATGCATTCCCTCATTATGAAAGTGGTTAATGATATTTCATGTGATTATTCGACCAGTAGAATATCAATGTGAAGAAGTAAATGGCATTATCTCATTTTACTTTTGCCATATTATGTTGATGTTCATGTTTAAAAGGCTTTTGTTTTAGTTATACATTGCCTTAAATGTTTATGTTTATTTATGAAAGCTTCCGCAATATTGTTATCCTTACTGAACATCTGAGCTCACCCCTTTCAATGTTTTAATATTTTCCAGGATGTGAAGAAGTATTTTAGGAATGACCTGCAGGGAAAGTCAGAAGAGGATATGAGTGTGGACTATGAAGACTTTGTTATTATAGTTTTTCACCTTATGTTGTAATATAACATTTTTGAATGTATCTAGTGTTTCCAAGGCTACTAAACTAATCGGTCTTTCGAGACTTGATCTTTTGTGATCATGACAATGTTACGAACTAATGCACGGACTCTGGGTAGCTGGGGTTGGGGCGTTACAGTTAGGGTTCCCCTTCAACCCTTAAAATGTGGATTATCCATAATAAACTAAAAATAAGCCCTTATGGACATTCAAATTATAATGGTATTTGTATTATTTGGAGTAAAACAAGATGTCATAAATAAATACCACAACAAATTCATCACGATATTCCCTAAAAACTATATTCTTAGATCCATGAAAACAAAAGGGGAATTAGTCAGTCCAAAAGGAATTACTGTAAACTCATAATTCCCATACCTAGTTCGAAATGTTGTCATTATAATATCTTCCATCCTCACATGTAACATATGATATCCATATCTAAGTGAAATCATCAAAACATATTGGTCTATAGGAATTTTATCAAATAAATCATCAATGAGATAAATATGATACTTGTTATTTATCATAATAGCATTGATCTCCATATAGTCATTTCACAACCTCATATATCAATCATTCTTCTTAAAAAATGAACATGATCACCCCATAGAGAAACACTAGGGGTGGTAAATCCCTTATCACTCAATTCCTATAGTTGTTTCTTCATCTCTAATAATTTCATTGTGGCCATTCTATATAGGTTCTTTGAAGTAGGCCTTGAACCTTGTATTAAATCAATATAAATCTCAATTTCCCGCTTCACAAGATGTCCGTGTAAATACTTTGGAAATACATAAATGAATACATTCCAAAAATCTACATAATCAATTTCAATATTTCATTCCCCACCCGTAGATATAATTTTATCTTCCTACCCATTAATTGCATTCAGATGAGCAATTGGGGGGTGATCTAGATAAGAATCGAAGGATAAGGTTTCTCCAATATAGACAGGGGATTCTGCATCATTATAAAAAAATGTAACTTCCTTATTCTTAAAATAGATTTTTTTCATCATAACATGAAAGCCAATTCATACCAAGAATTATTTGAAAGTCAGTCATGGGTATGATGATAAGTTCAGCAGCTAAATAACTTCTATTTTTCTGAAGGGGGACTGATCGACACATCATTATTTCAATGATACATACCTTTTCAGTTTTGACTGAAATCTCCTTTATTAAATCAAACTGAAAATGTATAATATTATTTGAAAACTGGTATGATATAAAATAATGTAACGATCCAAAATCAAATAAATCATGGGATATGTTTGAGAAAATGATTAGGGTACCTACGAACACATCATTAGGAACTTAAACTACAGAAGTTGTGATCTTATTATCTTGGCTTTGATCCCTTGGCCTTCTCTGGGTAATGTTTTCTTAATGCTTAGGACAATCATTAGCCTAATGTCCTAAATCATTACTACTATAGTGTTGATCATTGATAGGTTATTTCATTCCCTTGCAATCATGATATTGGTGGAATTTTTCTCTTATTTGTAACAGACTCCTTTTCCTTTTAAGCAGACTCTGGGGTGTTTCTATATACAAGTATCACACATTGGAATACTCACCATTTTATTCTTCTATTTATCTATTATTTCCTCCTCCACCCTCTCCTTAACTATATTTTTTTAATTTCAGAAGAAATAGATAATTATTTCTCTATCTTGATATCACATGAAGCTATATATTCATATGATGAGAATATTTGGGAGACTAGTGCCCTTTGGAGGAATGGTTTAAAACCATCAATGAATGAATCAATATTTCTCCTTGTATAATGTAGGTTTTCCATGGAACTCCATGATATCCTTGTTAAATTGGCTTCATAATTTACTAATATTTTATCCTCTTTTTATTTCAAAATCATTAATTGCCTCTCCATATATGCTCTATGTTCTCGATGAAAATATTTTTCAATAAACATTTCATTGAAGTCATTAAATTAAATTTATTCTATTTCTTCCTCCTCCTTCGTGTTATGAATTACAACCACTACAGACCCATATCTCCCAAAAGATGCTAAATATCCATCATAACCGTCTCCCCTTTGTTACATCCCAAAGCGATAAATTTATTCACTGAGGAAGTTATCCATTTATCTTCTATGAATGGGATTTTAGTCTCATTGAATGATGGGGGATGTTGTCTCATAAGGTGGTCTAACATTTCACCTCCATGTTAAGGATTAGTATTCATCATATGGGTAAGGTTTTTATTCAGAACTTGAGAATGATGTCCCAGTATAGTTATATGTTTCTCAGCACCAATCACAACTTCATGACCAACATCATTATTTTACATTAGATGGAAATCCATATTGGGAATATGTGAATTTTTTTTTCATTAATTCTACTAGGCTCTAATTATAAACAATGGAATACACTATATTCGCTGATGAATCATAATTTATAATTTTGAACTCAAAAAACACTTAACATAAATTGAAATTTTATGCATTTCTATGTTCGTAATCATAAGAATGGTTACTATCAGAACATATTTACATTTACTCATTTCATAATTGATTACAAAAAAAGAATAATCAAAGAATATCCCTCAAGAGAATCATAATAGGTGCACAGTAAGCCCCATTTTCATGTATCAGGTTACCCCAAGTCATGCCCGAAACACATTGTTAGAGTAATTACTCCTAGGTACATTTGTGCCACAACCACTCCCACTAGTAGTATCCAGATAGGGATAAATTCTATATGAATATAAATATATTCTATACCGTACCAATATTCTATTATGTTCTTGATTTATTATCTTAAAAATATATATTAATGTTAAGTTCTGTAATATATTTTTTCTTAATCTAGTTTCAATGTTTTTTACTAAACATCTTATAATACCATATATTTGGACACATACCCTAGTTTCCAAGAGCTAGTTTATTATATTAGTTAATTGGAATTATTACAAGAAATTTTCATCCCATAGGATCATATAGTTTAAAAGTTTTTGAAAAAAATATTCAAACATATGTTCAAAAATACAACTTGAAATGGAATACAGAATAGAAATTCCATTATAAAAATCATTGTTTCCTAGATTATCTCTAAAAGTCATTAATAATATTCATTTTCAAAAACATGGTAAAATAAAACATAATAAATGGGTGATATTAGATCCTCTTTATTTGTAGGTAATACAGTGGAATTTATCATAAAAATATACACTAGGAATTGTGAACAACTAAAAACACATGCCATGAAATATATTCTTCAGAATAATATAGAAGGGGTGAGAGGTGATTAAATAAGGAAATATAAATGATCATAAGAGAATGAAGAATAAATATTGATATAATAATTGTTGAATAATAACATGTTTTGTCAATTACTAATATATTAATGGAGGAATTAATAAAGTCAGACATATGAAACATATTGTCAAGGCCTCAACCAGGATGTCTAAAAATACCTGGGTAAGGCCTCTACCAAAACCCAATTCTACTTTGTCTCATGATACCTACCAATTATTATATGGTATATAGTGGTACCCATACACCACTTTTTATATACATTTAATTTCACCTTTGAATGGGTATAAACTTATACAATATGAATATATGAAATAACTTTCCCCAATCATTACATACAACCACAAACCATTCTTAATAGTATGATGAATGGTATCAAGATAGAACATTCACAGTAAAACTAATAATAAACCATTTAATACAATATTTTATATGATTAACATAATATAATAACCTTAATAATAATTAAAATTCAATGGGGTTGTTGAAATAGACAAGAATACTCTAAAATATCATTGAAAAATATTTTCAGTGAAATACTATGGTACTTTGAAAAGAAGAGTTATATTCAAAAAATATATGAATAAATATAGAAATGAACTAAGTTAGTTTTTAAATTATTAATTTATTGGTTTTATAAAAATAATGGTGGATTTAAACAAACTATAGAGTGTACATAAAAAATGTATGAATTTGAGAAGTTCCCTTAAATTGGGCTTGTTTATTGTGAAGAATTTAGAAAGACCATTATAAAAAGATTAAATCACCCTAAAATAAATAACTATTCTGATTACTAAACATATATAGAAAATTAAAATATAATTTATGAGGAATACATAATAAATAATAATAATTTAATCAGAATTAAGAGAGACAAATATTAACCTAAAAGAAAATGTAGGTTTGGGTGAAAAACCATTATCTTATGTCTGAATGAGTACTTCCATGACGTTAAATTCATAGATAATAAAATTAAATAAATAAAAAATTTAATTCATAACATTATATACTTTTATTTTATTTATTAAAATTTTATTAATTACATTTATTTCATTTTGTATGAGTCATAAGATACAATTTTATTGATCATAATTGTTTGATTCCATGGTTTTTAGGATCGGTATACTTGTTTATTAGTGTGGATGTTAATGTAAAATTTGTATAATTCACCATAATTAAATTTATGTGATTCCAATTAACATATAGAATATTAAATAGTGATATAATTAATTTTTATTTTAAGTATGAGGATGAGTTAATAGATAAAACATTAGTGATAATCATTTAAATTATTTTGGATATATTTCGATTATTAAAAACTTATTTTTTCATATGAATTATTATTATATATACAATTTTTTTATAACATTAATTTATACTTAATAAATTTTATATAATATTATTAAATTTTAAAAATGGTTCCATGGCCATCATTGAAGAAAAATTTGAATAATGAAGGTTCGTTATCCAGAAAGGTTGTAAATCGTCACCTCTGGGATGATGCATTTGTTTTTAAAAAAAAGGAGAGAGATGGAATTTTGCAGAAGGATATATCATTAAAATGATATCATTCCAATATATAGAATATATTATAGTTTTCTTAATCATTTTTACAAAGGAGGTGATGAGAAAATAAGAAAAGAAAATAAATTTAAAATGAAATTAAATGAAAAAGGAAGAGGGTTTACCTCTTGAACTACCCTCCTTGAGAGCCTGTTTAATGGAAGAGGATTTTGTCTATTAGAAATACCCAGAGCTCCAAGAAATGGAGAGATACTACAGAATATGATTTGGGAATATCATTTAGAGGCTTTAAGTTCTGGGTAAGTGAGGAAAAGAGGGAGTGATAAGATGGTTTTATAGTGGATGAGAGGGGTGATTTTTTATATCTTATTTATTATTTTATTATTTTTCTCAATCCAAAAAGTATTTATTATTATTACCAAAAAATAGTAATGATTTCATGTGAATTAAAACCAAGATTTTTTACATCATAAATTACTAATGAAATAATTTTAGCTGCTAATGCATTTATACAGTAAATTAACATATTTTACTATTCACTAAAAAATTATGTATATTAGAAAAATACAAAAATGTCACCATAATCATTTTTCGATTTGCAGGATTAAAAAATGCACTCTATTTTGTCAAAAACAATATAAATAATAGAAATTCATATTTTCAATAAAATTATTATTTACATAAAAATACAAATTTTAATTTAAAACTGATATTATAACAATTTCATTAATTAAAAAATGTATCATAAAATTGTAGTAAAATCATAGGATAAAAAATATTTACTGAAGAATAAATTTTATGAATAATAATTTAATTTTAAATAAATATATTAATTTAATGTTCTAATTAAATATTTATTAGTCATAAAAATACAAATACCCAATTATAAAATTTTAAAATATTCACTCTCATATCTAGGGAGCCTAAATTTTATTTACACTTACATGGGTGAGGTTACTATTCATAATGGTCATATTACTATTCATAAATGTACAATACAATTCATAATGGTCAAGTTACAATTCACCAAAAATGTATGTTTATCCTATCAGACGCACAATATCTTACTGATTGCAAACAAGTATGTCTGTTTTTTGAAATTCAAAACAAAAAGGCGGAAAAATTATGTTTAACATCTATGTTATAATAACAAAGTGTTCTTTTATAGAATCAGTGGTTCATTAATTACTTTATATATTAATTTTTTTTAAACATTGTGGTGCTACAAATCCTATCTCGAAAAATATTCTCCCTAGGTGTATCCTCAAATTTTTTTATCACCATGCATATATCACAAAACCCATGACTAATCATGAATCAATCCGAAATGAGAATATAACAAAAGTTACTCTCTAAAAAGGAATATAAAAATTAGGTGAACCCAACTCAAAATATTCCATTAATCAAAACAATGGTCTACCTATAAGGCTCTGATTCTAAAATAAGGGTAGTTATGTCGTCCACCTAGCCCTATTGATAAACCTCACAACAATTTAACTAATTCTAACTACCTAGTCAAAAAGATCAAACCTCCCCAAGAGAGGTAATGAAAAACTTTGACCTATATGGGTCAAATAATCACCATAATCCTACTAATACATCTATCTTTAATGAGAATACTCATAAGGATCCTTTCCCTAGAGGACAAAATACAGGCATAGAATAGATACTGAACTGAAAATCACTGGTAGTCTTATTATGATAATACCCCCTCGAGGTATAGTTCAATAGAAACATCATGATATTTGTCATTATCATACTCAATCATCTAACTAGATGACCAAAAATAATGGTTGGCTATATAGATTATCATTCTAATAAAAGCAGAAAAATATTTATAGTTTGTTATTGAAAATATAAATATCTGAACACAAGAAAAAACACACTATATGGGGTCTAAAATTTGGGTATCATATGCCTACTTGACCTACAAGGGTCACTGCACCTCTTGTGTAAAAGGGCTGATTCATCCAAATCATTATCAAACATCTTTACATATATCAACATAAAATGTTATAGTAATGAATTATATATATATGTTGGTCTAATGGAGTATAATTCCACCATAAACATATATTGAAAAAAAACCATTTAGGTTTTTGTTCACACATTACACAATTATTCTCTATCATCAGTAGAATCACACAATAGAAGATATATAACATGTGAATCTTACATGCTAAATATGATTCATGAAATTCCACTTTCCTAGGATAGACAAGAGACATAATCAATTTATAGCCACAAGATGATGGGAAATGATATTAAAATTGATAATAAATCATAACATCCAAAAAACTTGTGCATCACTCAAAGTTAAATGAATTTAAATCTGTAAGATCCTAGACCATGAATAGTTATCACAATTCCCTATATACCATGACTTCTTACCATAAAAAGTGTTCTCAAGACACCAATCTGATATCCATCAGAGGTTATAAAATATTCCAAATAATCCACTCAACCAAATCCTAAAAATTAAATCAATGAGAATAGAACACATCTAATACCACTTGGTAACATCTCAAGCTCAATTCCACTAAACCAGTGCTCTCAGTTTGTTCACCAGAAGGCCTCTAGCATGTCTCCCCATATACCAGTGGTTGTCGATAAGAAGAAAGGGTCTAATAGTGGTATAGTGGGAATATTATAACATCATATTAGAGTAACATCAACTAAAATAACCAATTATCATCCATGAAGAAAATATAAATATTTCTTAAGAAAAATATAACTGAAATATAACATGTTCTAATAATAATAATTGAAGATCTATAAAATCCTAAATATCCATTTCATACATTCAAAAAAATCACCCAATGGGACAACCATACATGTAGGAGTGAATAAAGGAAACTAAAAAGTGTTCAATGATCTACTACTGACTCTATGTTGGGACACATACTAGTCTCTAGAAACTATTCAACTTTACTAGACGGATGTTAAGAATCAACATGAGAATCTCTTATTGATCATGAAAACCTAGGCCTTAGCCATATCCACTATGAAATCTAGGCTTATCATTAAATGACTACATAAGGCTTTTATGAACACCGAGGTGAACATAGTCTTGTGAGAAATAATATCACCTGGACACCCAAATGATGGACTATAAATATGTTATCATAGGTGAATTCCCATTACATATTCTCATGATTTCCGAGGCACCAATCAAAAGATAAAAAAAAAAAAAAAAGTGAATACACATTTGATCGTAGGGTTCATGATTATAGTCCACTGGGAAATGTTCTACCATGTATATGTATATATATATTACCCTATATATATATATATATATTTATTTATATACAAATAAAAATATATATATTCATTTTTAAGGTAAAAAAAATTAGTCGATGATTGGGTCCATAATCCAAATCTTCTTCCCATCCTATGAAATGGGCATCGAGCTGGTTGTCCTTGCACTCAAGAAATGACAGATTAACTCGATCTATGGGTTCATAATCCCAATAAAAAATACCTCATTCATCCAGCCCCAAATAATTCTCTTAAGAAGAGAAATCCTTATAGGGGGATACATGTCATAGACTTGGGATCACTCATACTCACCACTATTCACCATAATGAAGGATATTGTATACCGATAGACAATCCAATAAATTGTTATTGAGATGGACATCATGCCACCCATTAAATAAAAATCCTATATAATGTTTGTTCCCTAGGTCCCAATACATAGGTGGTCAAGACATTTCAACTAAGATAATCCCTACGGTTCTAACCTATAGGTGATATATAAGGATATCTCACCAGGGATACATCATGCACAACCTTCAAGGTCACTCATGCAGAATGTCATTACCAACATCAATATTGAGTGCGATAAATCATTCCCAATCACTTAGATAATGTACGGACCATATTATAAATCATGGGAATGATATCTAGGAATTCTCCTTTTATTCCAAAATGAGAAGAGTGTAATCACCCCCATTAAACAAAAATTCAAAGAGAACCAAATCATCGTAATCATATAATAAATTGAGGAGAGTGAAATAATCCTCATCATAAAAAAAATCAAGGAGAGTGTAATCATCCTTATCATTTAATTCAAGAGTTATGTAGAGTAAATCCAACTTATGTATCAAAATAAAGATCCTAGGAAGAATTCCCATGTATCTCGAATAAATAACAATCAAATAACAAAGGCTTGGTAGTTAGACGATATGAAATATATATGTGTATCTCAATGATATTAATTAAATGTTTCAGAATATGGGATCAAGGATCCACATCTATTAAACTAAAAAAAATAAAATGAAGGATCCCTGGAATTAAATCTACGTAACCTAAGGATAAATGTATCATAGTGTCAGACAAATTATCTATAATCTAATAATCACCTTTAGTAACAATCTAATAACTGGCTGTAAGAAGGGGAATATATATGTAAAAAAGGGAGGGTGGATGAACACCTAAACTGACCTCTAATTCCACACCCCCATTATCTTATATGTTTGGAATGTTTTCTAATTTTACAACCACTACCAACATTACACAATACCCCAATAAACTTGCCTTGGGTTGTTCAATAATTGGGGAATCCACTAGGTCACATGCATCAAAAAATTAGATAGTCATACCATTCAGGATTCTCCTTAGTCATGGAAAAAGGATGAATCCTAAAAGGAATATTATAATGATGATAAAATATATCTATTGTATATGGGATCCTCACAATGGTACATTGATAAATGTGTGCAACATGGGACCCCAAAAAAGAGTGTACATACGTAGTGGTACACTACATTGGATCCTTGGAAGGAGAAAAAAGGTAAGGGATCCAACATGTGATTCCCTAGGTCTGAATATTAGGAAAGGAACCCCACATGGGACCCTCAACATAGTAACAATATTGAGGCATCCTATATGTATCCTCTTGGTTGAAATATAAGTAAAGTTATCCTGTTACACCCCAAGAATTAATGAGAAATATTCTTTTTTTATTTCGTTGATGTATTGTGTTGTACGCTACACCAAGATTATCTTGCACTATATGCAACACCAAATTAGCTTGTAGTATACGCAAATACTATTCTTGGCCTGTGTCGCATGAAAGAGCGACCATCCTCGATAGCGTGTGTTGTACGCAATACCGAATTTCACTAAACAATGATATACTATTAAAAACTAGCTGTTATGAATAGTAATAACTACATTTTGAATTTTATTACATAATAATTCATCTTAGACATATTCAATAACATTGTATGAGAAAAAAATAATTTTTTTGGGTAAAATAAGTATTTTTCCAAGAAATGCTATTTTTCCGCCTTTTGATGGCGCACCCACTTTAAATATAGTTTTTGACAGTTTTATAATTCAATTTGACAAATAAAACCTATTCCTTCGAATTAGGATATAAAAATTTACTTTGGATAAATATTTGATGTATTTCTGATAAGTTTCTTATTTGATGAATAGTAAATATGCTTAATATTAATCGAAAACAACTTTTTTCAACAAAATAATTTATATGGTTAAAATATATTATTGAGTTGTTTTGAAGTATAAATAGAATATATTTTTACGATTTAATATAATCTAATTCATTATCATTAATTTTACATTGAATTCATAGGTAAAGGCATTTCAATCTTTTGCAATGTTTTATCTTTTAAAACCTATTTTCTCAATAGCGGGATTAATTTTAAATTAAATATAGAAACTTATGTGTGTTGAATCTGGAAAAATTGATTCCATATTTAGAATCAGTAGGTACAAATTATTCTAATAGGATACTTTTTATTTTTAGACATTATAAATTTTAACTACGGTAAATTTTATTTACCACAGTTAAAGGTAAATCGGGTAATTAAGGGAACAAATAAGATTTCAAAATACCCTAACACATGACAAAATTCAATAGGATGAATAAAAGACGATCCATATTACCTAAAGGTTGGAAGAGATTCATTTCATGGACATCTGACCATGAATATGAGGTAATTATTATTAACACCAAAGAAAGTGACAACATGTCACTCTCTTATATCTTAGAAGTGTGATAATTTTAATTTAGTAATAAATTAAATAACACTTCATACATAAATAGTCATTATAAATCGAATAAAATTACATATATCATGTAAATTTATTTATAATTATAAGGGATTAAATAATTATCATTAATGCGACACAATAGTGATGAAAAAATTGTTTATTTAGTGAAAAATCAAAAATACAGTTTTTATTAAACTAATAGTGACCATAACAGACACAAGAACCTAACCTAAACTTATTGGTCGTGTACCTGTAAACCATAATCATCCAATGGTCCAATATTTGATCATTTGGAGCATTATAAAAGTGATTATGACACTTATATTATATTATTTTAAATGATGTTAATGTTGTCACCTTCACAATTTAATAAATATAACATTTTAAATGTAGTGCTTTTAATATGATAAATTCGAGTAAAAGTCTTTTTATGGAAGATATTAGATTTATCTGCATCATCGTATTTTATTTTTAATTTTTATGCAACAAATTAGTATATTAAATAATTATACAAATATGATGTAGTAATTATTTTATTAAGTGAAATATCAAATAAATGGCTTTAAAAATATTAAAATAAATGTTATATGAACAAAATAAAGTTATAAATGATTATTATAGATGAATATGACATTTGAGGAATATATTAAATATTTTTTATCGAATATATCTTCTGTATGAATATAATTTAAATTCAAATAATTGAAAAGTGTCAAAATTTACACAATAGTTATTTTATAAAAATATCATATTATTAAATTGTTTAAAAATCACAAAAATATTTAAAATTTATAAATTTAAATTTATATACTCCAAAATTTTATAAATTATCCAATTATGAAAATTTCAAAATACATAAGTAATGATTTATAACAATTTAAAATTTAGAATATTATTACCAAAAATAAAATTAAATGGATAAATCAAGTTGATAAGGATTAAAATAAATTTCCAACAAGTCTAAATTTTATTGGTTGATGAGATTAAAACCATATATCATATAATTTTATAATTTAGTTATTTTTGGTGGTTTTTATGAGGGATTGTATTTTTTTATTAATTACTAGTTTTGAGGCTTTTAAAAGTGCCCCACTCTTCTCTTATAAAAGGGCACCACATCCCACTCCTCCTCACACCATTTTGAGCCTTAAAGCTCAATCAAACCCTGCCCATTACTCTTCTCAACTTCCCTAGTAACAGTTTTGAAATTCTATTATTCTTAAAAGACCATCTCTAGACTCTTAAGAGAAAGTTCAAAGGAGGTGCGTCGAAGAAGAGGTAATCTCTTCTACCGATTCATTCAAGTATCCTTATTCTTATACTTCATCTATTTGAGTTGTTTCATAATAATTTATTAACATAAGTATCACTAATATAATGATATGTAATTATAAATGTAAAAAAATCCTCTTTCACCTTCTATCCATCCTACGCCAAATGAAATCATCGCGTGTGCGAACGTACGACTTATCGTCTCCACGCCGTGGTCTAATCTGTTTTTCCACCCCCACCACACATGGATTCAAAAATAGAATCCATTTTTCCAAATAGAATTCCCCAATACACTTTCTTAGGGTTGTTCAATCATTGGGGAAACCACTAGGTCACTAGCATCAAAAAATTAGATAGTCATACCATTCAGGATTCTCCTTAGTGATGGAAAAAGGATGAATCATAAAAGTATTACTATATTGATGAGAAAATATATCTATTGTATATGGGATCCTCATAATGGTACATTGATAAATTTATGCAACATGGGACCCCCAAAAAAGTGTACATACGTAGTGGTATACTACATTGGATCCCTGGAAGGAGAAAAAAGGTAAGGGATCCAACATGTGATTCCCTAGGTCTGAATATTAGGAAAGGAACCCCACATGGGACCCTCAACATAGTAATAATATTGAGGCATCCTATATGTATCCTCTTGGTTAAAATATAAGTACATTTATCCTGTTACACCCCAAGATTTTATGAGAAATATTCTTTTTTAATTTCATTGATTTATTATGTTGTACGCTTCACCGGGATTATCTTGCGCTATATGCAACACCATATTAGCTTGTAGTATACGCAAACACAATTCTTGGCTTGTGTTGCATGCAAGAGCGACCATCCTCGATAGCGTGTGTTGTACACAATACCGAATTTCACTAAACAATGATATACTTTTTAAAACTAGCTGTTATGAATAGTAATTACTACATTTTGAATTTTATTACATAATAATTCATCTTAGACATATTCAAGAACATTGTATGAGAACAAAATAATTTTTTTGGGTAAAATAAATATTTTTCCAAGAAATGCAGTTTTACCGCCTTTTGATGGTGCACCCACTTTAAATATAATTTTTGACATTTTTATAATTCATTTTGAGAAATAAAACTTATTCCTTCGAATCAGGATATAAAAATTTACTTTGGATATATTTTTGATGTTTTTCTGATAAGTTTCTTATTTGATGAATAGTAAATACGCATAATTTTAATTGAAAACAACTTTTTTCAACAAAATAATTTATATGGTTAAAATATATTATTGAGTTGTTTTAATGTATAAATAGAATATATTTTTACCATTTAATATAATCTAAGTCATTATCATTAATTTTACATTGAATTCATAGGTAAAGGCATTTCAATCTTTTGCAATGTTTTAGCTTTTAAAACCTGTTTTCTCAATAGCGGGATTAATTTTAAATTAAATATAGAAACTTATGTGTGTTGAATCTGGAAAAATTGATTCCATATTTAGAATCAGTAGGTCCAAATTATGCTAATAGGTTACTTTTTATTTTTATACATTATGAATTTACACTACGGTAAATTTTATTTACCATAGTTAAAGTTAAATCAGGTAATTTAGGGAACAAATAAGATTTTAAAATACCCTAACACCTGCAAAAATTCTATAGGATGAATAAAAGTCGATCAATATCACCTAATGGTTGGAATAGATTCATTTCATGGTCTTCTGACTATGAATATGAGGTAATTCTTATTAACACCAAAGAAAGTGACAACATGTCACTCTCTTATATCTTATAAGTGTGATAATTTTAATTTAGTAATAAAATACATAACACATCATACATAAATAGTCATTATAAATCGAATAAAATTATATATATCATGTAAATTTATTTATAATTATTAGGGACTAAATAATTATCATTAATGTGACCCAATAGTTATGCAAAAATTGATTATTTAGTGAAAAATCAATAATACAGTTTTTATTAAACTAATAGTGACCATAAAAGACACAAGAACCTAACCTAAACTTATTGGTCGTATACATGTAAACCATAGTCATCCAATGGTCCAATATTTGATCATTTGGAGCCTTATGAAATTGATTATGACACTTATATTAATATTTTTTAAATGATGTCAAAGTTGTCACCTTCATAATTTAATAAATATTACATTTTAAATGTAGTGATTTTAATATGATAAATTCGAGTAAAAGTCTTTTTATGGAAGATATTATATTTATCTACATCATCGTATTTTATTATTAATTTTTATGAAAAAAATTAGTATATTAAATAATTTTACGAATATGATGTAGTAATTATTTTATTAAGTGGAATATCAAATAAATGGTTTTAAAAATATTAAAATAAATTTTATATGAACAAATTATAGTTATCGATGATTATTATAGATGAATATGACAAGTTAGTAATATATTAAATATTTTTTATCGAATATATCTTCTATATGGATATATATTTAAATTCAAATAATTGAATAGTGACAAAATTTACACAATAGTTATTTTATAAAAATATCATATTATTAAATTGTTTAAAAATCACAAAAATATTTAAAATTTATAAATATAAATTTATATGCTCTAAAATTTCATAAATTATCCAATTATGGAAATTTCAAAACACATAAGTAATGATTTATAACAATTTAAAATTTAGAATATTATTACCAAAAATAAAATTAAATGGATAAATCAAGTTGATAAGGTTTGAAATAAATTCCCAACAAGTCTAAATTTTATTGGTTGATGAGATTAAAACCATATATCATATAATCTTATAATTTAGTGATTTTTGGTTGTTTTTATGTGGGATTGTATTTTTTTATTAATTACTAGTTTTGAGGTTTTTAAAAGTGCCCCACTCTTCTCTTATAAAAGGGCACCACATCCCACTCCTCCTCACACCATTTTGAGCCTTAATGCTTAATCATACCCTGCCCATTACTCTTCTCAACTTCCCTAGTAACAGTTTTGAAATTCAGTTATTCTTAAAAGACCATGTCTAGTCTCTTAAGAGAAAGTTCAAAGGAGGTGCGTCGAAGAAGAGGTAATCTCTTCTACCGATTCATACAAGTATCCTTATTCTTATACTTCATCTATATGAGTTGTTTCATAATAATGTATTAACACCAGTATCACTAATATAATGATACGTAATTATAAATATTAAAAATCCCCCTTTCACCTTCTATCCATCCTACGACAAATGAAATCATTCCATGTGCGAACGTACGACTTACCGTCTCCACGCCGTGGTCTAAGCTATTTTTCCACCCCCACCACACATGGATTCAAAAATAGAATCCATTTTTCCAAATAGAATACCCCAATACACTTGCTTAGGGTTGTTCAATCATTGGGGAAACCACTAGGTCACTTTCATCAAAAAATTAGATAGTCATACCATTCAAGATTCTCCTCAGTGATGGAAAAAGGATGAATCCTAAAAGTAATACTATAATGATGAGAAAATATATCTATTGTATATGGGATCCTCATAATGGTACATTGATAAATGTGTGCAACATGGGACCCCAAAAAAGAGTGTACATACGTAGTGGTATACTAAATTGGATCCATGGAAGGAGAAAAAAGGTAAGAGATCCAACATGTGATTCCCTAGGTCTGAATATTAGGAAAGGAACCCCACATGGGACCCTCAACATAGTAATAATATTCAGGCATCCTATATGTATCCTCTTGGTTGAAATATAAGTACTGTTATCCTGTTACACCCCAAGATTTTATGAGAAATGTTCATTTTTAATTTCATTGATGTATTGTGTTGTACGCTACCCAAAGATTATCCTGCGCTATATGTAACACCATATTAGCTTGTAGTATACGCAAACATTATTCTTGGCTTGTGTTGCATGCAAGAGCGACTATCCTCGATAGCGTGTGTTGTACACAACACCGAATTTCACTAAAAAATGATATACTATTAAAAACTAGCTGTTATCAATAGTAATAACTACATTTTGAATTTTATTACATAATAATTCATCTTAGACGTATTCAAGAACATTGTATGAGAACAAAATAATTTTTTTGGGTAAAGTAAGTATTTTTCCAAGAAATGTAGTTTTTCCGCCTTTGGATGGCGCACAAACATTAAATCTAGTTTTTGACATTTTTATAATTCAATTTGACAAATAAAACTTATTCCTTCGAATCAGGATATAAAAATTTACTTTGGATAAATTTTTGATGTTTTTCTGATAAGTTTCTTATTTGATGAATAGTAAATACGCTTACTTTTAATTGAAAAAACTGTTTTCAACAGAATAATTTATATGGTTAAAATATATTATTGAGTTGTTTTAAAGTATAAATAGAATATATTTTTACCATTTAATATAATCTAAGTCATTATCATTAATTTTACATTGAATTCATAGGTAAAGGCATTTCAATCTTTTGCAATGTTTTAGCTTTTAAAACCTGTTTTCTCAATAGCGGGATTAATTTTAAATTAAATACAGAAACTTATGTGTGTTGAATCTGGAAAAATTGATTCCATATTTAGAATCAGTAGGTCCAAATTATGCTAATATGATACTTTTTATTTTTAGACATTATGAAATTTAACTACGGTAAATTTTATTTACCATATTTAAAGGTAAATCGGGTAATTAAGGGAACAAATAAGATTTTAAAATACCCTAACACCTGAAAAAATTCAATAGGATGAATAAAAGTCGATCCATATTACCTAATGTTTTGAATAGATTCATTTCATGGACTTCTGACCATGAATATGAGGTAATTATTATTAACACCAAGGAAAGTGACAACATGTCACTCTCTTATATCTTATAAGTGTGATAATTTAAATTTAGTAATAAAATACATAACACATCGTACATAAATAGTCATTATAAATCGAATAAAATTATATATATAATTTAAATTTATTTATAATTATTAGTGATTAAATAATTATCATTAATGTGACACAATAGTGATGCAAAAATTGTTTATTTAGTGAAAAATCAATAATACAGTTTTTATTAAACTAATAGTGACCATAAAAGACACAAGCACCTAACCTAAACTTATTGGTCGTGTACATGTAAACCATAATTATCCAATGGTCCAATATTTGATCATTTGGTGCCTTATAAAAGTGATTATGACACTTATATTATTTTATTTTAAATGATGTCAAAGTTGTAACCTTCATAATTTAATAAATATAACATTTTAAATGTAGTGATTTTAATATGATAAATTCGATTAAAAGTCTTTTTATGGAAGATATTAGATTTATCTTCATCATCATATTTTATTTTTAATTTTTATGCAACAAATTAGTATATTAAATAATTATACAAATATGATGTAGTAATTATTTTATTAAGTGAAATATCAAATAAATGGTTTTAAAAATATTAAAATAAATGTTATATGAACAAATTAAAGTTATCAATGATTATTATAGACGAATATGACAATTTAGGAATATATTAAAATTTTTTTTATCGAATATATCTTATGTATGGATATAATTTAAATTCAAATAATTGAATAGAGTCAAAATTTACACAATAGTTATTTTATAAAAATATCATATTATTAAATTGTTTAAAAATCACAAAAATATTTAAAATTTATAAATTTAAATTTATATGTTCTAAAGTTTCATAAATTATCCAATTTTGGAAATTTCAAAATACATAAGTAATGATTTATAACAATTTAAAATTTAGAATATTATTACCAAAAATAAAATTAAATGGATAAATCAAGTTTATAAGGTTTAAAATAAATTCCCAACAAGTCTAAATTTTATTGGTTGATGATATTAAAACCATATATCATATAATCTTATAATTTAGTGATTTTTGTGGTCTTTATGTGTGATTGTATTTTTTTTTAATTACTAGTTTTGAGGTTTTTAAAAGTGCCCCAATCTTCTCTTATAAAAGGGCACCACATCCCACTCCTCCTCACACCATTTTGAGCCTTAAAGCTCAATAAAACCCTGCCCATTACTCTTATCAACTTCCCTAGTAACAGTTTTGAAGTTATGTTATTCTTAAAAGACCATATCTAGTCTCTTAAGGGAAAGTTCAAAGGAGGTGCGTCGAAGAAGAGGTAATCTCTTCAACCGATTCTTTCAAGTATCCTTATTCTTATACTTCATCTATATGAGTTGTGTCATAATAATTTATTAACATCAGTATCACTAATATACTGATATGTAATTATTAATATTAAAAACCCCTCTTTCACCTTCTATCCATCCTATGACAAATGAAATAATCGCGTGTGCGAACGTATGACTTATCGTCTCCGCACCGTGGTCTAATCTATTTTTCCACCCCCACCACACATGGATTCAAAAATAGAATTCATTTTTCCAAATAGAATACCCCAATACACTTTCTCAGGGTTGTTCGATCAATGGGGAAATCACTAGGTCACTTGCATCAAAAAATTAGATAGTCATACCATTCAGGATTCTCCTTAGTGATGGAAAAAGGATGAATCCTAAAAGTAATACTATAATGATGAGAAAATATATCTATTGTATATGGGAACCTCATAATGGTACATTGATAAATGTGTGCAACATGGGACCCCAAAAAAGAGTGTACATACGTAGTGGTATACTACATTGGATCCTTGGAAGGAGAAAAAAGGTAAGGGATCCAACATGTGATTCCCTAGGTCTGAATATTAGTAAAGGAACCCAACATGGGACCCTCAACATAGTAATAATATTGAGGCATCTTATATGTATCCTCTTGGTTTAAATATAAGTACAGTTATCCTGTTACACCCCAAGATTTTATGAGAAATATTCTTTTTCAATTTCATTGATGTATTGTGTTGTACGCTACACCAATATTATCTTGCTCTATATGCAACACCATATTAGCTTGTAGTATATGAAAACACTATTCATAGCTTGTGTTGCATGCAAGAGCGACCATCCTCGATAGCGTGTGTTGTACGCAATACTGAATTTCACTAAACAATGATATACTATTAAAAACTAGCTGTTATGAATAGTAATAACTACATTTTGAATTTTATTACATAATAATTCATCTTAGACATATTCAAGAACATTTTATGAGAACAAAATAATTTTTTTGGGTAAAATAAGTATTTTTCCAAGAAATGTATTTTTTCCGCCTTTTGATGGCGCACCCAATTAAAATCTAGTTTTTGACATTTTTATAATTCAATTTGACAAATAAAACTTATTCCTTCGAATCAGGATATAAAAATTTACTTTGGATAAATTTTTTGATGTTTTTCTGATACGTTTCTTATTTGATGAATAGTAAATACGCTTAATTTTAATTGAAAACAAGTTTTTTAAACATAATTATTTATATTGTTAAAATATATTATTGAGTTGTTTTGAAGTATAAATAGAATTTATTTTTACCATTTAATATAATCTAAGTCATTATCATTAATTTTACATTAAATTCATTGGTAAAGGCATTTCAATCTTTTTCAATGTTTTAGCTTTTAAAACCTGTTTTCTCAATAGCGGGATTAATTATAAATTAAATATAGCAACTTGTGTGTGTTGAATCTTGAAAAATTGATTCCATATTTAGAATCAGTAGGTCCAAATTATGCTAATAGGATTATTTTTATTTTTAGACATTATGAATTTTAACTACGGTAAATTTTATTTACCACAGTTAAAGGTAAATCGGGTAATTAAGGGAAATAAAAAGATTTTAAAATACCCTAACACCTGAAAAAATTCAATAGGATGAATAAAAGTCGATCCATATTACCTAAAGGTTGGAATAGATTCATTTAATGGACTTCTTACCATGAATATGAGGTAATTATTATTAACACCAAAGAAAGTGACAACATGTCACTCTCTTATATCTTATAAGTGTGATAATTTTTATTTAGTAATAAAATAAATAACACTTCGTACATAAATAGCCATTATAAATTGAATAAAATTATATATATCATGTAAGTTTATTTATAATTATTAGGGATTAAATAATTATCATTAATGTGACACAATAGTGATGAAAAAATTGTTTATTTAGTGAAAAATCAATAATACAGTTTTTATTAAACTAATAGTGACCATAAAAGACACAAGCACCTAACCTATACTTATTGGTCATGTACATGTAAACTATAATCATTCTATGGTCCAATATTTGATCATTTGGAGCCTTATAAAAGTGATTATGACACTTATATTATTTTATTTTAAATGATGTCAAAGTTGTCACCTTCATAATTTAATAAATATAACATTTTAAATGTAGTGATTTTAATATGATAAATTCGAGTAAAAGTCTTTTTATGGAAGATATTAGATTTATCTGCATCATCGTATTTTATTTTTAATTTTTATGCAACAAATTAGTATATTAAATAATTATACAAATATGATGTAGTAATTATTTTATTAAGTGAAATATCAAATAAATGGTTTTAAAAATATTAAAATAAATGTTATATGAAAAAATTAAAGTTATCAATGATTATTATAGATGAATATGACAAGTTAGGAATATATTAAATATTTTTTATCGAATATATCTTCTATATGGATATAATTTAAATTCAAATAACTGAATAGTGTCAAAATTTACACAATAGTTATTTTATAAAAATATCATATTATTAAATTGTTTAAAAATCATAAAAATATTTAAAATTTATAAATTTAAATTTATATGCTCTAAAATTTCATAAATTATCCAATTATGGAAATTTCAATATACATATGTAATGATTTATAACAATTTAAAATTTAGAATATTATTACCAAAAATAAAATTAAATGGATAAATCAAGTTGATAAGGTTTAAAATAAATTCCCTACAAGTCTAAATTTTATTGGTTGATGATATTAAAAACATATATCATATAATCTTATAATTTATTGATTTTTGGTGGTTTTTATGTGGGATTGTATTTTTTTATTAATTACTAGTTTTGAGGTTTTTAAAAGTGCCCCACTCTTCTCTTATAAAAGGGATCCACATACCACTCCTCCTCACACCATTTTGAGCCTTGAAGCTCAATAAAACCCTTCCCATTACTCTTCTCAACTTCCCTAGTAACAGTTTTGAAATTCTGTTATTCTTAAAAGACCATCTCTAGTCGCTTAAGGGAAAGTTCAAATGATGTGCGTCGAAGAAGAGGTAATCTCTTCAACCGATTCATTCAAGTATCCTTATTCTTATACTTCATCTATATGAGTTGTTTCATAATAATTTATTAACATCAGAATCACTAATATACTGATATGTAATTATAAATATTAAAAACCCCTCTTTCACCTTCTATCCATCCTACGACAAATGAAACCATCGCATGTGCGAAAATACGACTTACCGTCTCCACGCCGTGGATTAATTGGTTTTTCCACCCCCACCACACATGGATTCAAAAATAGAATCCATTTTTCCAAATAAAATACCCCAATACACTTTTTATGGTTGTTCAATCATTGGGGAAACCACTAGGTCACTTGCATCAAGCAATTAGATAGTCATACCATTCAGGATTCTCCTTAGTGATGGAAAAAGAATAAATCCTAAATGTAATAATATAATGATGAGAAAATATATCTATTGTATACGGGATCCCCATAATGGTACATTGATAAATGTGTGAAACATGGGACCCCAAAAAAGAGTGTACATACGTAGTGGTATACTACATTGGATCCTTGGAAGGAGAAAAAAGGTAAGGGATCCAACATGTGATTCCCTAGGTCTGAATATTAGGAATGGAACCCCACATGGGACCCTCAACATAGTAATAATATTGAGGCATCCTATATGTATCCTCTTGGTTGAAATATAAGTACAGTTATCCTGTTACACCCCAAGATTTAATGAGAAATATTCTTTTTTTATTTCGTTGATGTATTGTGTTGTACGCTACACCATGATTATCTTGCGCTATATGCAACACCAAATTAGCTTGTACTATACGCAAACACTATTCTTGGCTTGTGTTGCATGAAAGAGCGACCATCCTCGATAGCATGTGTTGTATGCAATACCGAATTTCACTAAACAATGATATACTATTAAAAACTAGCTGTTATGAATAGTAATAACTACATTTTGAATTTTATTACATAATAATTCATCTTAGACATATTCAAGAACATTGTATGAGAACAAAATAATTTTTTTGGGTAAAATAAGTATTTTTCCAAGAAATGCAGTTTTTCCGCCTTTTGATGGCGCCCCCACTTTAAATATAGTTTTTGACATTTTTATAATTCAATTTGACAAATAAAACTTATTCCTTCGAATCAGGATATAAAAATTTACTTTGGATAAATATTTTATGTTTTTTCTGATAAGTTTCTTATTTGATGAATAGTAAATATGCTTAATTTTAATTGAAAACAACTTTTTTCAACAAAATAATTTATTTGGTTAAAATATATTGTTGAGTTGTTTTAAAGTATAAATAGAATATATTTTTACAATTTAATATAATCTAATTATTATCATTAATTTTACATTGAATTCATAGGTAAAGGAATTTCAATCTTTTGCAATGTTTTATCTTTTAAAACCTGTTTTCTCAATAGCGGGATTAATTTTAAATTAAATATAGAAACTTATGTGTGTTGAATCTTGAAAAATTGATTCCATATTTAGAATCAGTAGGTCCAAATTATGCTAATAGGATACTTTTTATTTTTAGGCATTATAAATTTTTACTACGATAAATTTTATTTACCACAGTTAAAGGTAAATCGGGTAATTAAGGGAACAAATAAGATTTCAAAATACCCTAACACCTGCAAAAATTCAATAGGATGAATAAAAGATGATCCATATTACCTAAAGGTTGGAATAGATTCATTTCATGGACTTATGACCATGAATATGATGTAATTATTTTTAACACCAAAGAAAGTGACAACATGTCACTCTCTTATATCTTTGAAGTGTGATAATTTTAATTTAGTAATAAAATACATAAAACTTCATACATAAATAGTCATTATAAATCGAATAAAATTATATATATCATGTAAATTTATTTATAATTATTAGGGATTAAATAATTATCATTAATGTGACACAATAGTGATGAAAAAATTGTTTATTTAGTGAAAAATAAAAAATACAGTTTTTATTAAACTAATAGTGACCATAACAGACACAAGAAGCTAACCTAAACTTATTGGTCGTGTACATGTAAACCATAATCATCCAATGGTCTAATATTTGATCATTTGGAGAATTATAAAAGTGATGATGACACTTATATTATTTTATTTTAAATGATGTTAATGTTGTCACCTTTACAATTTAATAAATATAACATTTTAAATGTAGTGATTTTAATATGATAAAATCGAGTAAAAGTCTTTTTAGGGAATATATTAGATTTATCTGCATCATCGTATTTTATTTTTAATTTTTATGCAACAAATTAGTATATTAAATAATTATACAAATATGATGTAGTAATTATTTTATTAAGTGAAATATCAAATAAATGGTTTTAAAAATATTAAAATAAATGTTATATGAACAAATTAAAGTTATAAATTATTATTATAGATGAATATGACAAGTTAGGAATATATTAATTATTTTTTATCAAATATATCTTCTTTATGGATATAATTTAAATTCAAATAATTGAATAGTGTCAAAATTTACACAATAGTTATTTTATAAAAATATCATATTATTAAATTGATTAAAAATCACAAAAATATTTAAAATTTATAAATTTAAATTTATATTCTCTAAAATTTCATAAATTATCCAATTATGGAAATTTAAAAATAATCAAGTAATGATTTATAAAATTTAAAATTTATAATATTATTACCAACAATAAAATTAAATGGATAAATGAAGTTGATAAGGTTTAAAATAAATTCCCAACAAGTCTAAATTTTATTGGTTGATGATATTAATACCATATATCATATAATCTTATAATTTAGTGATTTTTTGTGGTTTTTATGGGGGATTGTATTTTTTATTAATTACTAGTTTTGAGGTTTTTAAAAGTGCCCCACTCTTCTCTTATAAAAGGGAACCACATCCCACTCCTCCTCACACCATTTTGAGCCTTAAAGATCAATAAAACCCTTCCCATTACTCTTCTCAACTTCCCTAGTAACAATTTTGAAATTCTGTTATTCTTAAAAGACCATCTCTAGACTCTTAAGAGAAAGTTCAAAGGAGGTGCGTCGAAGAAGAGGTAATCTCTTCTACCGATTCATTCAAGTATCCTTATTCTTATAATTCATCTATTTGAGTTGTTTCATAATAATTTATTAACATCAGTATCACTAATATACTGATATGTAATTATAAATATAAAAAATCCTCTTTCGCCTTCTATCCATCCTACGACAAATGAAATCATCGTGTGTGCGAACGTATGACTTACCGTCTCCACGCCGTGGTCTAATCTGTTTTTCCACCCCCACCACACATGGATTCAAAAATAGAATCCATTTTTCCAAATAGAATTCCCCAATACACTTTTTTAGGGTTGTTCAATCATTGGGGAAACCACTATGTCACTAGCATCAAAAAATTAGTTAGTCATACCATTCAGGATTCTCCTTAGTGATGGAAAAATGATGAATCATAAAAGTTATACTATATTGATGAGAAAATAAATCTATTGTATATGAGATCCACATAATGGTACATTGATAAATTTGTGCAACATGGGACCCCAAAAAAAATTGTATATACGTAGTGGTATACTACATTGGATCCCTGGAAGGAGAAAAAAGGTAAGGGATCCAACATGTGATTCCCTAGGTCTGAATATTAGGAAAGGAACCCCACATGGGACCCTCAACATAGTAATAATATTGAGGCATCCTATATGTATCCTCTTGGTTAAAATATAAGTACAATTATCCTGTTACACCCCAAGATTTTATGAGAAATTTTCTTTTTTAATTTCATTGATGTATTGTGTTGTACGCTACACCAAGATTATCTTGTGGTATATGCAACACCATATTAGCTTGTAGTATACGCAAACACAATTCTTGGCTTGTGTTGCATGCAAGAGCGACCATCCTCGATAGCGTGTGTTGTACGCAATACCGAATTTCACTAAACAATGATGTACTTTTAAAAACTAGCTGTTATGAATAGTAATAACTACATTTTGAATTTTATTACATAATAATTCATCTTAGACATATTCAAGAACATTTTATGAGAACAAAATAATTTTTTTGGGTAAAATAAGTATTTTTCCAAAAAATGCAGTTTTTCCGCCTTTTGATGGCGCACCCACTTTAAATATAATTTTTGACATTTTTATAATTCAATTTGAGAAATAAAACTTATTCCTTCGAGTCATGATAAAAAAATTTACTTTGGATAAATTTTTGATGTTTTTCTGATAAGTTTCTTATTTGATGAATAGTAAATACGCTTAATTTTAATTGAAAACAACTTTTTTCAAAAAAATAATTTATATGGTTAAAATATATTATTGAGTTGTTTTAATGTATAAATAGAATATATTTTTACCATTTAATATAATCTAAGTCATTATCATTAATTTTACATTGAATTCATAGGTAAAGGGATTTCAATCTTTTGCAATGTTTTATCTTTTAAAACCTGTTTTCACAATAGCGGGATTAATTTTAAATTAAATATAGAAACTTATGTGTGTTGAATCTGGAAAAATTGATTCCATATTTAGAATCATTAGTTCCAAATTATTATAATAGGATACTTTTTATTTTTATACATTATGAATTTTAACTACGGTAAATTTTATTTACCACAGTTAAAGTTAAATCAGGTAATTAAGGGAACACATAAGATTTTAAAATACCCTAACACCTGCAAAAATTCAATAGGATGAATAAAAGTCGATCCATATCACCTAATGGTTGGAATAGATTCATTTCATGGTCTTCTGACCATGAATATGAGGTAATTATTATTAACACCAAAGAAAGTGACAACATGTCACTCTCTTATATCTTATAAGTGTGATAATTTTAATTTTGTAATAAAATACATAACACTTAGTACATAAATAGTCATTATAAATTGAATAAAATTAGATATATCATGTAAATTTATTTATAATTATTAGGGATTAAATAATTATCATTAATGTGACACAATAGTGATGCAAAAAATTGTTTATTTAGTGAAGAATCAATAATACAGTTTATATTAAACTAATAGTGACCATAAAAGACACAAGCACCTAACCTAAACTTATTGGTCGTGTACATGTAAACCATAGTCATCCAATGGTCCAATATTTGATCATTTGGAGCCTTATAAAATTGATTATGACACTTATATTATTATTTTTTAAATGATGTCAAAGTTGTCACCTTCATAATTTAATAAATATAACATTTTAAATGTAGTGATTTTAATATGATAAATTCGAGTAAAAGACTTTTTATGGAAGATATTAGATTTATCTACATCATCGTATTTTATTTTTAATTTTTATGCAACAAATTAGTATATTAAATAATTGTACGAATATGATGTAGTAATTATTTTATTAAGTGGAATATCAAATAAATGGTTTTAAAAATATTAAAATAAATTTTATATGAACAAATTATAGTTATCAATGATTATTATAGATGATTATAACAAGTTAGTAATATATTAAATATTTGTTATCGAATATATCTTCTGTATGGATATAATTTAAATTCAAATAATTGAATAGTGACAAAATTTACACAATAGTTATTTTATAAAAATATCATATTATTAAATTGTTTAAAAATCACGAAAATATTTAAAATTTATAAATTTAAATTTATATGCTCTAAAATTTCATAAATTATCCAATTATGGAAATTTCAAAACACAAAAGTAATGATTTATAAAAATTTAAAGTTTAGAATATTATTACCAAAAATAAAATTAAATGGATAAATCAAGTTGATAAGGTTTAAAATAAATTCCCAACAAGTCTAAATTTTATTGGTTGATGAGATTAAAACCATATATCATATAATATTATAATTTAGAGATTTTTGGTGGTTTTTATATGGGATTTTATTTTTTTATTAATTACTAGTTTTGAGGTTTTAAAAGTGCCCCACTCTTCTCTTATAAAAGGGAACCACATCCCACTCCTCCTCACACCATTTTTAGCCTTAAAGCTCAATCAAACCCTGACCATTACTCTTCTCAACTTCCCTAGTAACAGTTTTGAAATTCTGTTATTCTTAAAAGACCATCTCTAGTCTCTTAAGAGAAAGTTCAAAGGAGGTGCATCGAAGAAGAGGTAATCTCTTCTACCGATTCATTCAAGTATCCTTATTCTTATACGTCATCTATATGAGTTGTTTCATAATAATGTATTAAAATCAGTATCACTAATATACTTATATGTAATTATAAATATTAAAAAACCCTCTTTCACCTTCTATCCATCCTACGACAAATGAAATCATCGCGTGTGCGAACGTACGACTTACCGTCTCCAAGCCGTGGTCTAATCTGTTTTCCACCCCCACCACACAGGGATGTGTATTATGGTGTAAATAATAAATATATATAATTATTATAAAATGATACTAATTATTATATATTCTATCATCCAATTAAATACCATTAAATAATTATGGAAACGATATCAGCGCTCGTACGTACGTACATATTACCATCTCCACGGCGCATTGAGATTCATTCATCGTGTTAACAATTCAAGAATTATTATAAAGTATATATATTGAATAATAATGAAATATATGACATAATAGTGCTACTGTATTAATGTTTATATATATATATATGTGTCATCTAGTTACTTCCATTCAAGTCAATAAGTAAAGAAAAGCAGCGTTCATGCGTACGTACGGCCTACCATCTTCATGAATGGTGTATTTAATTCCATTTATCAGTATATTATAATATGAAAATATAAAAATCATAGTTTAAATTATGGAAGTATGTAATCCTCATATGAATAATTACAAGTCAAAACACAGAGGATAAATGAAACGTTTTTACCCAAAATGCTGCTTTAATATGGAATTGACAAATGAATGGGTAATATAAAGTCGAAAGTGAATCATATATGATATCATAAATATTATTATGGTTCTGTTACAAGTTAATAATATGTTTAAACCCACTATATAGGAGTCTCAGACACATACAGAAGAAATTGTACATAAGGTAAGGGATAATTATTCCAATCTCGTTCTTATCCGAGATTGTTTATTCATAAGTAATTACTGGGGTTATATTTATCATCCATGTACATGTTTTCTAAAAATGTTTTCATAAAATATTTGCTATTATTAAATTTATGTTTAATTTAATTTTTACCCTTTTTTACTTTTACCACATGGAATAGAAGGAATCATTCTTTTGTTTACCATATGTGGTACCTTTTGACTTTTTTGGAAAATGTACGAGAAGAATGTTTTTTAACTTATACGGAATGAATTGTGTTATAAAGTTTAATAACGCCTTATTTTCATGAAGATTCCTCTACAAGATTACATAATTATTTTCAACAAAATCCCTTTATTTTAAAAATATCATGGTATTTTGTGAAAATAAAATGGTTTTTAAGAAGAGAGGATATTTTCCTCAAGAATTCATTTCAAGTGTTTTATCAAAACTATTTTCTATCTAAGATGACATTATTTAGTATGTTTATGATTCAAGTATAATGTCTCTATTATTTAAATGGGTTTACTTTTCTTATAATGAAATGATATCTATTTGTTTTATACGGATTATGTTATGATGGGAAGATGTTTATGAAACCCATTTTACTCTTTCGGTTATAATGAATGATTTATGTTTATTTTCTGGCACACGAAAGAATGAATTCATTATGGGATGGGTGGGACCTATATATCCCTCCAATTCATTGGGTAAATATTTATATCTCATGATATAGGCATGGATATAATGACAAGTAAAATCTGGTTTAGTAATATAGGGCTGGAATGGTAAATAAACCCAGAAGTAATGGATTTCGTCTACTATGATGGTCTAGGTAGCAAAGCCTTGGCTACTATGGAAATAATAACATGTGATTAATGGTTTGACACAATTAAATGTTTTATTCCCATTATATTTTATCATTAATAAAGTCATTTATGATCTTTGCCTTATGCACTTCCATGATTTATGACATTACTTATGATTTTGATGTTTTATGTTCATGTTTTTAGGTTCAAATGTTTATGGATTGTTTTATGTTCTCTATGTTTACCATTTATGAGCATTTGAGCTCACACTTTTTATGTTTTCTTTTCCCATGATATAAATAAAGGTTTTAGGTAAGAAAATAAAATGGGAAGATCATTATGGGAGATGTTGAAGATCTTTCACCCCGATTAGATGATTTTGTTTTTTGTTTCCAAAGACACTAAACTAATATGGTAATTGGGAATTTATTTTTTTTATTTATTTAGTATTCTTCAAATGTAATGTAATGTCCATGTACATCAATATTGGGTATCTATATTTGGTATCAGAGCAAAGGTTTAGTTAATTATAGTAAACTAGGATGCGAAAACTTTATTGAGATCCCTAGAGATATTTCTAAGGTATTTTTCTAGGTATGTCCATAAGGTTAAGAATATGTATAAGTTATAGTCCAAGAATTGTGGTAACGATCTTAGAATTAAACCTAAGATGTTAGATTTTGAAGGTAATCCCCCTTTATTACGTTTCTTCTGAGCATGATTTTTTCTTCTCACACTATTCTTTTTTGGGTTTTAGAAATTGGATGGAAACATGAATATTCATATTAATGGAGAATATGATGGACAATGGAATGATATTCTTGATAAGAAACCAAATGAAACATTATTTGGAAGGTGAAACATCATTATTATTCCTAATCAGTAATCTCATAACATGATCAATAATATATACTTTGGTAAGTTTCCTAACACGAATAATAAGAGAATTATGGAGTTTCATTATGATCATAGAGGAGAGAAAGTTCAATTTCCCTCATGTAAGTCTTGTGCGAAGAGGCACCAAGGAGAATGTTTAATATAAACTGGAAGATGCTTTGGGTGCGGAAAAGAAGGACACAAAGTCAGTAATTGAAAAGATAAAGGTTCGGTTAACACAAAGGACAAGGATAATGGTATTTTTAAGACATCAACAATGGTTAAATGTTTTAAATGTGGAATGTATGAGCATTGTGCACACCAATTCCCTAAGGGAAAATTTCATGATTAGAGTCAGCATGGTCGTACGAGTAGTATTTATGTTGGTGATGACGAAGACACTACAAATGATATATAAATTGAAAGATGCATTGATGAATAAAATGATGAATCTCGGTCAATGGTTTAAGAATGTAGTGGAACAATTTTATGTTTATCAATAGTTATATTGTCTAGGAAATTTAATGGCACTATAGAATAAAGAAACATATAAGGATTGTTACACTATTTTTTTCTAAAGTATTTGAAAGTATAAGTTGAATGGTAACGGTAACTATGAACGGTTTTTCATATATCTTTGGAAATTATATGATATGTGAATAATGAAGGGATAAGGAGAAAATAATATGTTTGTGTAGGATCGAAATAATGATATAGATGCTCAATATACAAGAGGGGGTGAATTGTACACTTTAAAAAATTCACTTAAACAAGGAATGATCTATATTTAAAAAAGTTAAACTAAGTAAATTGACAACACCATTAACACCAAATGAAACATTGGGACAATGTTTGAAGTTAAAAACTTCTATATTTATACACTTGCCTAAATATGGAAAGTGATTCCAAAAAACAGGATCCGGAAATATGGATCCGGAAATTGAAACTTAACGAAAGTTTACAATATGATATTCTACCTTAAAGCGTATAGAATCTAAATTAATCAGAGTACAGGTGTATGTAAATATAAGAATGTTATACATTCCCTAAAATATAAAATTGTAGTGGAAAAAGAAGTAGTAAAACTACAAGTATAAAACAGTAACACTTTTAACCCCAAGAGAAGGGTATCCAACAACATTGGATAACGGTCCCTTGATTTATAATTCCAAGCAAGTCTATCTGACCCACACCAGGGTAATCCCTTGATATGAATATCAGAGTCTCTATCCTACAATCCCTGCAAGACCTTAACTTCATGGTAGTTGTAACATCATTCTTCCTCAGCATGGAAGCCCCCGAACTTCAAGGTAGTCGGCAACTCTTTCTTCCTATCCCCGGAAGCCCTCAAACGCAATCATAAACATTCAGAGTCGCACAAAGCAATCTGAACGATAATTTCAGTACGAACAAGTCATGAAAATATTCTCTCTATAGAAATCACCTTAATAGTGTGTGGTCATTAGAGTGATCAAATTCTTCATTGTTGTGAGCTCTTTCAAATGAGCTCTTATTTATAGGCTCAGTGGAAACGGTCTGATCCCTCCTCCAACTGTAATATTCTCCTTAATATTTGGAGGGACCTGTACATGTGTCACTCAAACAATGGGTAGTTAGAAAAAAATAGACGACATCATTTTATAACAAAACATGTGTAACAGAAGGCATGACATAGTTTTATAATGAAACGGGTGTAAGAATAATCAAAACTGATGTTCAGAATGTAAGAAAATAAAAGTTTGGAGTCTAACCAAAAATGAAATTCGGAGTCTATAATAAAGTGATATTCAGATTCTACTTTATAGAAATTTTGATCATGAATTCTGTAGAAATCTGGAGTCTAAATTTATAAGGAAGTTTAGAGTTTGGTTTCACTAGATTTTGGAATCTGAACTTAGATAGTTTTGAGTTGAACTTTTAGAAGTTAGGAGTCGAACTAGTAAAATCTAGGAGTCGAACTCATAAAAGTCTGGAGTCGAACTCATAGAAGTTCAAAGTCGAACTAGTAAATGTTCGGAGTCGAACCCATAAGATTTTGGAGTCGAACTCATAGAAGTTTGGAGTCGAACTCATAAAAGTTCGGAGTCAAACTCATAGAAGTTCAGAGTCCAGAATACGAAGATGAACTTTGTTAGAGTTCATATCCAGAATTCGGAATGGAACTTCATTACAGTTGACATCCAGAATTTAGAGTGGAACTTCATTACAATTCACATCCAGAATTTGGATTGGAACTTCATTACAGTTCACATCCAGAATATAGATCCTAAAATAGAATGCTTCATATAAATGTATTTATAAGGTTACAGGGATACAAATATGAATCCAAATTTTATACTTAGTCAAAATATGATGAATGAAAACATGGTAGGGGTAAATTTCTTTGAGAAGGAAATTTTCCTTATATTAGTAAAATGTAAATTTTCTTAAGTATAACGTGTTAGTGATTTTCAAAACAAGAAGGAATGGAAAAGTCGTAAGGAAATCCTTATTGGCTCAACAATCTCCTCCTTTTTGGAAAGCACAAACAACCTTGAGAAAAAGAATATAAGGACTTTGAAAATTTTCATTTGTCTTTGAAATTAAAACTTATATCCCTTTGTTCATGAATGATAATGAATAAAACTAACCCCCCCTTAGGAATTGAAACTCTAAGGATTGTATTATGGATTTCTGGAATGGAATTTTCATTATCATGGGAATGAAAAATATTGTAATAAGAAACTCCCCCTTACTTTGAGGATATCTTCACTAAGAAATTTTTCTTTCTCCCCTTTTAAGTAGTTCTTTTTCATTCTCCCCCTTTGTGATTTTCAAAAACAATTTAAGGGAATGGAAAAGTAATATGGTACCTGAAAAATTATTATATGACAACACAAGATACAACCAACCAAAAATTTCATTATAGTTAAAATAATTTTTATAACAATAGACAAATGCAAAAAAGATCAGATTGAGTCTATTTGTATGACAACCCTATTTTATTAAAAACATAAAAATTATTTATTACATAAAACTTCACTTGATAAAAAAAGAATATTGAGAGGTTTAGTGTCTTTGGGGATAAGTATCATTACATAAAAACATAAAACATGAAATACAATATCTTTATTGAAAATATCCTTTACATGACCACTACGTTCCCTCATACTTAGCATTGCATGGGATAACCTGAGGACATGCATAAGAAAAGGGTGAGCTATAAAGCCCAGTAAGGTAGTACACATGGATTAACATGCGGATTAAAATACATGTTAGGCAGTAGGAATATCAATAGATCATAAGAGAAACATGAACATAAAGGCATGATAAAGCATGATAATCATAACATGGAAATGTGGCAACAACACTTAACATGGATTAGCATAAGCCAAGTCTCATTGAACATTGAGCATGAGTAAATCCTAATTGAACATGAAGAACGAGTAAACCCTCATTGCACTTGAATTAGCATGATTCAACACTCATTGAACATGATGTATCGTGATACTATACTTTACCCAATGCATTGGAGCGCTATACGGGTGCACCCCTCTTAAAGGTTTCATTTCATGCATAAGTGTGCCACATGGATTATAAAACATGGATTCATAAAACATAATCATTTATTCCATGATAAAGGAATGTGGAATTAATACATGAAATATTATAATCAATATGTAAATGTGCATAAAGGTGAATACCCTGGATGGGGAAATGGGCATGGTGTTCACTACACAATGGCATTGGCTTAGAAAATTGGTGCGATTTCAGCAACGTAACGACATGAAATAAGAATTCATAGAAATGGTTGATGAGAGTGAAAGGGGTTCCTCATAATATTTAAATGTAATGGATAGTAAGGAGGTCATATGGATACATGTCACAACAATTGTAATGGAATTTATATTCATGATACAAAAGTATTTCTTGAATGTCAATGAGGAGAGAGAAGTTCCATTCGGAATTACGGTATAGTAACGGGTGTACATGGGAGGAATTTAATGAGAGAGAAATGGGTCTTCCGTCATTCAAACATAAAGAGGGAAGTATGAGGGAGGTGTGAAAACATACCCCTACATTCATAATAAAAATTAAAAGGGCAAAACAATATAAATAAAATTGGACAAAAATGACAATGAAAAAAAACCCTTACTTGGAAGTGTGCTTCCAAAGGCTAGAGAGAAGCTTGTGAGAGGATTATTGGGAGCGTGGGGAACCTTGGGAAGATTCTATATAGAGTAGGTCAGAGGTTGGATGAACTCCAAAGGCTTTGAGTGAGGAGGATGTGGGATCTTGGGTAGGTTTATATAGGAAAGGTGAGGGAATTCATTATTATTTAGGTTTGGGTCCCCTTACATTAAATTAATCCAAACAACATACCATCCAATGGTTTTTGCCCATGGTTTTTGGAAAAGCGAAGAGGAAAAAAATATTGTATGAGGCCAATGTCTGAACGTCTTAATATAATAGGGTTCCTTATGTGGAGGTGAGTCATACTCCCATGGAAATTATTTTAAAAAGACAAGGTGTTTAATAAGTCTTGAGGGGTCCATTAATGCTTTTAAAAGTAAGTCAAACTAAACCAAAATCACATTATTTTAATGGTAAAACATATATTAGCTGAACATAAAGATTATAGTATTTTATTTCATCACTATTGGGTCATAATGATGTCATAAAACACATTATACATTTAAACGGTATGTAATTTTTACCCAAAAATTTGACTATCTCGGAAAATTTTGAAAAATTCACCTTTGGATAATTTCGATGTGCTGATTCCAGAAATAACATTTATTTTATCTAAATAATTTTCTAAATATGTTAATTTTCACTTTTAAAATAAAAACCGACATTTATAAAAAATTCACTGGTTTTGACAGAAATGGCTTTCAAACCTTAATAAAAATTACAATTTCATTCATAAAATTATAAGATCATTTATATTTAATAAAAATTAATTAAATAGTAATAATAATATTTTATTAGAATATTTTTTAATTAAAAAATAGATTAATTTAATAAAATATAAATCTTAATTAAATAATAACTAAAAACATTATTTGTACTTTAAAAACTATTTACAATGTATCAATAATGACAATAAAGTATATTCATTATTATATAAAAAAAATAATGTACATGAACATAGTACTATTTATTTGTTATATAACTCCTTAAAACTGCCGCATAAGACCTATGGGTAAGGTGTGCGATGGTGAAAGTCTCTTGGGGTGGCTCGGATAACATTGCTCGAGAGGTAATTTCTATCAACTTACACTTCTCGCGTAGACGGTCCTGTTCGAGCTTCGCATGATGAAGCTCAGCTTGGGCTTGGTAAAGAGAGAATCCAAAGGATGCCACCTCTATTCCGAGCTCTGACAAATGGGCTTCATATGGGGAAATTCTACTGGATGAGGTCGTCGCTTCCTTTGTCCGAGTAAATTTGGATTTTTTAAAGCCCTATATTTATACTAATTATGTGATCACTATTTAATGGCTATATTAACAATGGTCAAAATTATTAACATAAAAACAAAGAAGTTGAAATTTAATATAAACATAAAGAGACATTTAATTAGATCAAGATGTATTTCCATTAATGAAACTTTGGGTCGTTACAATATTCCCCCCTTAATAAATTTTTCCCTCGAAATTTTTCTTTTCCCACACTAAAACAGATGTGGGTAACTCAGCTTCATCATTTCCCCCGATTCCCAATTAGCTTCTTCAAACTTGTGGTTTCTCAACAACACCTTGATGAGGGGAATTTTGTTATTTTGTAGAACTTTTTCTATATGATCTATGATCTTCACAGGTTTCTCCTCATAAGAAAGATCATCCTCTAACTATACAACCTCAGAATAGAGTAACTGTGAAGGGTCTGGTATATAATTCCTTAAGAGGGATACATGAAAGACATCATGTACTTTGGCCCTGGAAGGTGGAAGTTCTTGTCGATAGGCCATAGCCCCGACACGATCAAGAATCTCAATGGGGCTGATGTATCTTGGACTTAACTTCCCTTTCTTTCCAAACCTCATGACCTTCTTCCATGGAGATATGCGTAGAAAAATCATGTCTCCAACTTTAAACTCAAAGTCTCGTCGATGATTATCTACATAACTCTTATATCAAATCTAGGCTTCCTTGATATGCTGGTGAATGGTTTTCACCTTCTCCACCGTTTCTTCGAGCATTTCTGGTCAGAGCAGCTTACGTTCACAGACCTCATCCCAACATGCTGGTGTTATGCACCTTTTCCCATATAGGTCTTCATATGGTGCCATTTGGATGTATGAGTGGAAAATTTTATTATAAGAGACCTCAACTAGAGGATGATGTTGATCCCATCCTACTTTATAGTCCATTGAGCATGCTCTCAACATGTCCCCAAGTGTTTGGACAGTCTTCTCGTATTGGCCATCAGTTTGAGGATGATAAGTCGTACTAATGTTTAGTTCAATATTTAGAGCATGTTGAAGACTCTTCCAAAACTTAGAGGTGAATCTTGGATCTCGGTTAGACACAATGGATATTGGTACTCCATGAAACCTTACCACTTCACTGATATATATCTGTTCCAGTTGATCCAATGAAAAATCCTTCCGAATAGTAATGATGTGTGAAATCTTTGTAAGATGATCCACAAAAACCCAGATTGCATTGTTGTTTTGGATGTCCTTAGAAGTCCAGTGACAAAGTCCATGGTGATGTTCTCCCATTTCCATTCTGGTATGGGAAATGGTTGCATCATCCCCTTAGTCTTCTGCCTCTCTGCCTTCACTTGCCGGCACACCAGGCACTTTGATGTATATTCAGCGATCACCTTCTTCATATTATCCCACAAAAAGATTTCTCAGATATCTTGTTACATCTTTGTGCTCCCTAGGTGAATAGTGATATTTGAACTATATGCATCATCGAGAAGTTCCTTCATCAGCTCCGGACTTTATGGAACACATAGTATTTTCCCAAAATGCACAATTCCTTCTTTATTAACATTAAACTCTTAGGAATTCCCCTTTTTGATAGCTTCCACTTTTTCTTGAATTCCCACATCAACCTTTTAAGCATCCTTTAACCTTTAAAGAAGAGACGGTTGAGCAATAATTTTTTAAAGGATTGATGATGTTCCATTCTCTATGATTCCCATGTCCGTCTTCATCAAGTCTAAGATGATTAGATCATTTTCAGTTATCATCATTGATAGAATCACTGGATCCTTTTTACATAGGGAATCAACCACCTTGTTCGCTTTCCTAGGGTGGTAATGGATTGAACAGTCATAATCCTTGAGGTGCTCTATCCATATTCTACGGTGCATATTAAGCTATTTCTGTGTGAATATATATTTAATACTCTTGTGGTCAGTATATATCTAACATTTCTCGCCATAGAGATAATGCTGCCATATTTTCAAGGAAAATATCACCGCCGACAACTCTAGATCATGCATTGGATATTTTAACTCATGGATTTTCAATTTCCTTGAGGCATATGGTTTTTTTTATTCTGCATCAGCACATAGCCTAATCCCTCCTTTGAAGCATCACTGGAAAAAAAAGTTCCCCACTTGTGGGTAAAGTGAGCACGGGTGCAGTGATAAGCCTGCTTTTTAACTCCTTGAATATTTTTTCGCAGCCATCACTCCAAGAAAACTTTACTCCCTTTCGAGTTTTCTTGGTAAGAGGGTTGGACAATCGTGAGAAATTTCTCACAAATTGCCGATAATATCCAGCTATCCCCAAGATGCTACGAATAACCGTTACTGATGTTGGCCTCGGTCATCCCTCAATTGCATCTATTTTGGAGGGATCCACAGATATCCCATTGCTTGTTATGATATGGCCCAAGAATGAGACTTCCATCAACCAGAACACACACTTGTTGTACTTTGCATAGATATTCTCCTTGCACAAAGTCTCTAGTACAATTCTTAAATGCCACTCATGATCCTCCTTGGTTTTAGAGTATATTATAATATCATCTATAAATACTATCACCAATATGTCGATGTAATCTCTAAAGACTCTATTAATTATGTCCATGAAAATTGATGGATCATTAGTGAGTCCGAAAGGCATTACTATGAATTCGTAGTGCCCGTATATTGTGCAAAAAGCAGTCTTGGGGATATCTTCATTCTTCACCATTACATGATAATATCCCGACCGCAAGTCCACCATGGAGTAATATTGTGCTCCACGTAGCTGATCAAACAAGTCATCAATTCATGGGAGAGGATGCTTTCTCTTTATCGTGATTTTGTAAAGCTCACGATAATCGATGCAAAGCCGCATTGACCCATCCTTCTTCTTGACGAAGAGGACTGGTGCACCCCATGGTGAAGAACATGGGTGTATAAACCCTTTATCCAGATTCTCCTATAGTTGCTTCTTCATCTCTACAATCTCTACAACATCCATTCTATATGGATTCTTGGATATTGGTAATGCCCCGAGTATATGTTAAATTTATAATTCAACATCTTATCTAGGAGGAAGACCAGGAAGTTCCTCGGGAAACACTTCAGTGAATTCCCTCACAATAGGCATTTCTTCAAGGATGGTTTATTACTTGGACTCAATCATCTGAGCCAGATATGCATGCTCATAGGGTAGTAATATCCATGCTTGAGATGATGGAGCTAAAGGAGATTCATCTTCCTCCTTACACTTGTAAAGAATCGTGTGTCGATTCTCTATTTGGAGTGTCATTTCCCTTTCCCGAGAATTTATGTTGGCTCTATATAAGGAAAGCCAATCCATGCCACGAATTGCATCAAATTCCACAATAGGGAGTATAACAAGGTTCGCTGGGAAATTCAATCCATAGATTAAAACAGGGGAGGACTTATATTCATGGGATGCAATGATTTCCCCATTTTCCGTACTCACCGACATCCTCACTTCAATGATTTTTGGTGGTGTTGGGATTGTTCTACTAAACTTTCATGATATAAAAGAATGCGTAGAACCTATATCAAAAAGTATGTTTGCTATTCTTGAATTAATAACTAGCGTACCTATCACCACATCATTGTTGGGGTTCACATAGGCAGAAGTGATGGAAAAAGCTCTTCTGTGCTGCCTTTGAGGTTATTGGTTGCCTCCTAAAACCCTTGGAGTAGGGAACTGATTTGCAAAATGACCCAGTTATTTGCATTTGTATCATTGAAAATGAATTGAGGATTGAATGGAGCATTCCTCTCCTCTGTCACAGTCGCAGGTCTTTCTTACTGATAGTTAACAGCTAGGTGGCCTTATCTTCCACACCTCAAGCATTTCCTCGTCCCCATAAGGTAATTTCCAGGGCACTTCTTTCCGCACTTTTGGCAAGTGGGGTGCTGGATCTTCTTAGCACCGTTGGATTTATCCATCGGACCCCCAGCATTTAAGTCCACCATACGCTTCTTATTCCCACAATACCACTGTGCTTCTTCGATCTCCATTTCGACCTTGAGGGAACATCAGAAAAGTTCCTCATAGCTGTCGAAATCACGGATCGCCAATGCTTTCTGCAGGCTAGGCTTCAGCCCACCAAAGAATCGGTCAAATTTGTATTCTGGGGTAACGACAAATCCAAAAGGGTATCGTCAAGATTTGAGAAGTTTTCCTCATATGCTGAAACATATTCTTCATCTTTTTTCTTGAGGGAAAGGAAGTCCCTTTGCTTCTTATGCCGGAGGGTGCGCGGAAAATATTTATCGAAAAATATCTTCCAGAAATCCTTCCATTCCAACACATCGATCTCCTTCTCAGGCTTCATATTTTTGATCAACGTCCACCATTGACCAGCTTAAACCTCCATACGATAAGCCTCTAGGAGAACCTTCTCATGTTCATAACATTGAAGGATATTGAAGATCTTTTCAATGGAGTTGATCCTTTGTTCAGCGATCGTGGGATCAGATGATCCACAAAAAGTATGAGGCCTTTGTCTCATGAAGCTCTCGATAGAAACTTGATCCTTCTTAGGGGGGTTTTTACGTTCCACTTGACCCGTTTTTCTATTCAATGCTTGAGTTAGATTAGAGAGAAGTGTGACAAAGTTCACGATTCCCGCTACCATTGGGTTGGGCATCTCATTATTACAGTCATAACACTGATCTTCACATCGGTTGTTAGCCCGAGTCCTCCTATTACTAGCCATTGGATGGAATAAAAGGAATGCCAGTGGGTAACACAGAAAGGTTAATCCAAAGAAAAAGGTTGATGAATTATAAATAAACTTTTATTTTTTTTAAGTCATGAGTCTATAGGTTTCAATCTAGGCTTTTCATGATCTACTTTCTAACATATATTCTTAGGGGATTTTTTTTTCTAATTCCCGTAATAAGGGTTCATACTAAGCTTGTGAATTTATCAAAACATATCCTCCATGAGTGTCGTAACCAAGAGTGCAGCAAGGCCTGTTGTCGTGCACCAGTTCCTGTTTGAGTCTAGCTCAAGCGGTGTTTTCGGGTTTTACACCTAGGATACATTTGTGCCATAGCCGCCTCTACCTGCTCGTTTCTAGACAGGGATGTATTTTTTTGATAAACCACTAACATAGTACTTTCCAAAACGCAGGGATGTTATCATTATACATAGTCTTGTATCTAAGGCCTTATTAGGGTTTTCTATTCCTAATCCCAAAATAACTAAACCTGCAATCTAATACCAACAATGACAACCCCGCTTTTATTACAAACATAAACACGATTTATTACATAAAAATTCACTTTATACAACAAAGAAGATCAAGAGGTTTAGTTTCTTTGGGGCTTAATATCATTACATAAAGTCTTAAAGCATGAAATACAACATCTTTATTGAAAACTTCTTTTATATGACCACTACATTCCCTCGTACTTAGCATTGCATGGGATAACCTGAGGACATGCATAAGAAAAGGGTGAGCTATAAAGCCTAGTAAGGGAGTACACGTGGAATAACATGAGAAGTACAGTACATGTTAGGAAATAGGAATATCAATATAGAATAATAGAAACATGAACATAAAGGCATGATAAAGCATGATAATCATAACATGGAAATGTGGCAACAACACTTAACATGGAATTACCATGAGCGAAGGCTCATGGTACATAGAGCATGAGTAAATCCTCATTGCAAATGAAGCACGAGTAAACCCATGTTGCACTTGAATTAGAATGAATCAAAACTCGTTGCACATGATGTATCATGATAGTACACTTTACCCAAAGCATTTAAGGTCTATAAGGGTGCACCCTTCTTAAACATTTCATTTCATGCATAAGTGTACCACATGGATCATAAAACATGGATTCAAAAAACATAACAATTTATTCCACGATAAAATAATGTGGAATTCATACATGAAACATTATAATCAATATATAAATGTGCATAATGGTGAATACCCTTGATGGAGAAATGGGCATGGTATTCACTACACAATGCCATTGGCATAGACAATCGATGCGATTTCAAGAGCGTAACAGCGTGACATAAGAATTCATAGAAATGGTTGATGAGAGAGAAAGGGGTTCCTCATCATATTTACATGTAATGTAATGTAAGTAGTTCATATGGATACATGTACCAACAATTTTAAAGGAATTTAGATTCATGATACAAAATTATTACTTTAATGTAAATGAGGAGAGAGAAGTTCCTTTCAGAATTTCGGCATAGTAACGGGTGTACATGGGAGCAATTTAATGAGAGAGAAAGGGGTATCCCATAATTCAAACATAAAGAGGGCTGTATGAGGGATGTTCGAAACCAGACCTCAGTTTTCATAATTGAAATTAATAGGGAAAAACAACATAAAGAATATTGGACAAAAATGAGAAAGGAAGAAAAAACCCTTACTTGGAAGTGTGGTTCCAAAGGCTATAGAGAGGCTTGTGAGAGGCTTCTTGGGAGATTGGGGAAACTTGGGAGGATTATATAGAGAGTAGGTTAGAGGTTTGATGAACTCCAAATGCATTTATTGGGGAGGAAGTGGGAGCTTGGGTGGGATTGTATAGGATAGGTGAGGGAATTATTTATTATTTAGGTTTGGGTCCCCTTACATTAAATTTATCCAAACCACAAACCATCCCATGGTTTTTGCCCATGGTTTTTGGAAAAGGTAAGAGGAAAAAAATATTTTATAGGTCCAAAGTCCGAACTTTTTAAATTAATAGGGTTTATTATGTGGAGGTGAGTCATACTCCCATGGATTTTTTTAAAAAGACAAGGTGTTTAATAAGTCTTGAGGGGTCCATTAATGATTTGAAAATTAAGTCAAACAAACCCAAAATCAAATTATTTTAATGGTAAAACATATATTGTCCTAATATAAAGATTATAGTATTTTATTACATCAGTATTGGGTCTTTATTATGTCATAAAGTACATTATATATTTAAATGGTATTTAATTTTTACCCAAAAATTGAACTACCTCAGAAAACTATGAAAAATTCACCGTTGGATAATTTCAATGTCCTGATTGCAAAAATATAATTTATTTTATCTATGTAATTTTCTAAATATTTTAATTTTCACTTTTAAAATAAAAACTAACATTTATCGAAAATTCACGTGTTTTGACAGAAATGGCTTTCAAAACATAATAAAAATTACAATTACATTCATAAAATTATAAGATCATTTATATTTTATAAAAATTAATTTAATAATAATAATAATATTTTATTAAAATATTATTTAATTCAAAAATACCTTAATTTAATAAAATAGAATTCTTAATTAAATAATAACTAAAAACATTATTTGTACTTTACAAACTATTTATAATGTATCAATAATGACAAGACAGTATATTTATTATTATATACAAAAATAATAATGTACATAAACATAGTCCTATTTATTTGTTACATAACCCCTTAGAACAACCGCATAAGACCTAAGGGTAAGGTGTGCGATGGTGAAAAACTCTTGGGGTGGCTCGGATAACATCGCTCGAGTGGTAATTTCTATCAACTTACACTTCTCCTGTAGACGGTCCCGTAAGAGATTGACATGATGAAGCTTAGCTTGGGATTGGTCAAGAGCGAAGCCCAACGATTCGACCTCTTTTCCAAGACCTGAAAAATGGGCCTTGTATGGGGAAATTCTACTGGATGAGGTCATCGCTTCATTGGTTTGAGTAAATTTGGATTTGTTAAAGCCCTATATTTATAATAATCATGTGATCACTGTTCAACGACTATATTATCAACTGTAAAAATTCTTAACATAAATCCAAATAAGTTGAAATTTTATATAAACATAAAGAGACATTTAATTAGATCAAGAGGGATTTCCATTAATGAAACTTTGGGTCGTTACAATTTGTTTTCATTTTCCTTCGGGATTAGTTTCTTCAACAAGGTTTTCAGCTTCATCAAATATTTTTGATCCTCCTCAGCTTGCTTCTCCAAAGCAATGATCTTTTCTTATTGAGATTTCATCACCTCTACTTGAGCCTTCATGGAATCTTCCTGCATTTTCACTAACTCATCTTGCATTGCATGTTTTTCTTGATTCTCAATCCGGAGATCTATATCCCTTTTAAAATTTCAAACAAGCGAGTTAACATTATCATTCAGGTCCTTCACTTGTTGATTCAGAGAATTTTTCTCAAGGATTATCTGATCCTAAAGATTATTAAACTTTGCATCCTTGGTATCAAAATCATCTTTTACCTCATTCTGAAAATTATCAAAATCAACCATGTCTTCTTTAACTTTCTTAGACCACAATGTGATTTTGCTGCATGATTTCCTGTGAACATCATAATTGATAAGGAAATTTCTGTGGTTGGCCTCAATATACACACACATATCCATCACCATAGATAAGGTTTATGACTTCTGATTCAAACTATGTTGAAGCATTTTACACCATGAGTCAATGGTGGGAAAAGTCATAATGGTGTCCACCAACTTTTTCAAAGATTCAAAAACAAAGTCATGAACCTGTGCTGATGATTCTGAATCAGAAATATTTCTTGGGGATTGTTCTTCTTCAATTTTTAGTAGCCTCCTTTTAGAAGAACAACCAACTTCTTTCTTCCTAATGATATCTTTTTTTGGTGTATCCATGAGCACTTTATTACCTTTATCAGTTCTCGGAGTGGGTTGATCATATGGAGATTCTTCCTCACACTCTGATAGTCGAACAATCTTGTCTTCATATATTTTCTCCTTCTCTGTTCCTTCTTCAAGATAATGCTTCTCATTTCTTGCTTCCTCATCAGATAATTCATTATCTTTCTCTTCTTCCTCAACTTCATCTCTCTGACCATCATTCTCAAATCCCTTTCCCGGGGTGACTAATTTTTCGGATTCATCCTTTTCATGATAATTTTCTACTTGTTTGATCAAGTCATCCAGATCATCACTTCATTCTTCTTCTTCTTCTTCCTCTACTACTTATTCTTCTACCTCTTCACAAGATGTTTTTATACTTCTTCAACAACTTCTTCTTTTATTATATCATCAACTTCTTTTTCTTTGGACGTATCTAGAGTGAAGTACTTTTTCCTAGGGGTTTCGGGTAAAGGTTGGACATCAAAATTTCCCGGAATGGGAATCTTATTAGAGGCTACTTCAGTATCTCTCAACAGAGATTGTACAATCTCAGCTTCAGACAACTTTTTCTTCATCTTTTTCTCTTTTTCATACCTCTCTAACTCATTATAAGATTTCTATTTTAAGGCCTTAGCCTTAGTGGGGTCCAATCTGATTGTGGATCCCCTTCTTTCCTTTTCTCCTTATCTTCTCTCCATTTTGCAGCTACCTCATCTAGATATGCTTTCTGTTTTTTCGGCTTGGGAGGTACAGACTAGATTTCCTTGGCTTTGGGGGTTTTTTCTTCAGCAACCACTTCCTTAACCTTCTTCTTCTCTGTAACTTTCTTCACTGGATCAGATTTTTCCACATTTTCCAGAATGATTTCAGCCTCTACCTCTGGGAAATTATAAAATTCTACCGTTTCCTTAGAAAAATCCTTATTCATTCTTTTCTACGTCTCGTCACTGACAAGCATAATCTTGCAATTCCGGACCTTAGACATACATGAAATCTTGAAAGAATCTAAACATCGAACTATCACCTTTGATAATAAGGTAGGGTAAATGATGATTTGAGCTCTCAAGTGTCCTTCCTTGATGTTCTTGATCGTTACAAGAACATGACTCATCAGATTTATTTTACATAGATTCACCAAGAAGTCTAAGAAATATATGTCACTTTTCATTAGGGTATCTTTATCACCGTTTCTCAGCACTAAGAAACCATTCACCCAAAGATGAAGAATCTGATTATTAGGAGATAGGTGAGATATCTTTGCTATATTGAAATAACCAAGTCCAAGGCATTGTAAGGCCTTAACCTTAACAAAACTACCTTGGGAATCCGGGAGTTTGTGAGAACAAAAATCAGTTTCTCTTTCATATTCTAGTCCCACCAAGATTGCCGCCTTGGTGTAAGTATGTTTTTCAGTATTTCCATAAGACATGAAAGAAAACTTTTCTCTTCAATTTTCCTCATAAAAGTTTGCTGATTGATATAATTCTACAAGTAACTCCATATAGACAGCATTTTGATCAATTTTCTTGGACACACATGAATCTTCCCAACCATTCAGCCTGATATTATTGGAGATGATAGAATCATACATGTAAAAGTTCGTATGGACCAGTCCTTCTCGGTAGACATTCCATTTTGGGACTGTACTTGAGGTAGACATATCTTGGGAAGTATCTTCAATAGACATTCAGAATGGAGAGTTCTGAAGGATTCAGAACGACCTTTAACAACTGATGCAGAGCTTTGACACACAAGAGCATGAAATCGATGTGGGACAACAAATGGTGGTGCCCTTTATATAGGCAATAGAGTTGACCTTTGAACTTACAAAAACCACATAACGGTTGAAAACCCCTTTAATATGATCTGATGGTTGAAAACATTTCCAGAAGGAAATCTTGAATCTGATCTTTTCAGTTTTTAAGAAAAAAAATTGGATTTGAGAAAACAATAATCCAAGAAATTTTAAAACTCATAGGAAAATACCAGCAAGAAAAATATGACTACAAAAACTTATGTAAGGAAATCATACCTTACAGATTGGCCAGGAAGTTTATTTGTAATATGTAATATTATTCTTGATGAAAAATTTGACTACGAAAAACTCATTACGAAAAACTCATTACTAAAATTCTCATTACGAAAATTCTCATTATGAAAATTCTTATTAAGAAAATTATCATTATGAAAATTCTTAGTATGAAAATTTCATTATGAAAGTTTCCAGTATGATAACATTATTGCAAAAGTTTCCAGTATGAAAACTTCTTTATGAAAATTTCCCGTACGAAAAATTCTTTATGAAAGTTTCTAGTATGAAAATTTCTAGTATAAAAAATTCATTACGAATGTTCCAGTACAAAAATTTATTTACGAAAATTTCATTACAAAATTTTCAATTCGAAAATTTTTATTACAAAAGCCATTTTAAAAAAAACTAACTACGTAAATTTTGATTACAAAAGATTTTAAAAAAAAAACTGACTAAGAAAATTTCGATTAAAAAAGCTTTTTAAAAAAAATTGTGTACGTAAATTTTGATTATGCTAACTAGAAAATGTACCCCCCTATGAAAAGAAGTTTATTACTGTAAGGAGATTGTTTTTAAAAAAAGTAAATGATGGAATATTACCTCACGATTATCCTTCTTAACATCTGTTTAATGTATTCAAATCTATCAGAAGGTAAAGTTTTTGTAAAAATTTCAGCAAGTTGATCTTGCGTTCCGATAAACTGAAGAATGATATCTCCTTTAAGTGTGTGATCCCTATGCAAGTGATGCCCAATATATATGTGCTTTGCGCGGGAGTGATGTGCATGGTTTTTAGTAAGGGAAATGGAACTTGTGTTATCACACAAAATTTGAGTCTTAGTAAAACTCAAGCCATAGTCTATGAGTGTGTGTTGCATCCACAACACTTGATCACAACAACTTCCTACTGCTACATATTCAGCTTTAGAAGTGGAAAGTTCTACAGAATGTTGCTTCTTGCATGACCAAGAAACTAACGAATCTACTATGAAATGAAAAGTTCCAGATATACTCTTTCTATCTGTTTTACATCCACCAAAGTCAGCATCTGAAAATATTTTTATGATTAAATCAATTCCATATGTATAAAATAATCCTAGATCCCCAGTTCCCTTTAAGTAGTGAAAAAGTATTTTCACTGCCTTTAAATGAGATTCCTTAGGATTGGATTGATACCTTGCAAATAAGCATACTGAAAACATCAAGTCTGGTCGACTAGCTGTCATGTTAAGTAGACTTCCTATCATACCTCTAAAAGATGTTTGATATACTGGTTTCCCAGCATCATCAATATCAAGTGTGTTTGAGGTACCGATAGGAGTACATATACTCTTAGTGTTTTGATACCCATACTTTTTAAGAATATCTTTAATTTATTTTTTTGGGATATATAGATTCCATCTGGTTTTTGAAAAATTTGAAAGCCAAAGAAAAATGTTAACTCACCCATCATACTCATTTCAAACTCAGATTTCATTATATCTGCAAAAGAATCAGTTAAAGAATGCTGAGTTGAACAAAATAAAATTTAATCAACATAAATTTGAACAATCAAAACATTATTCTTATATTTCTTTATAAAAATGTTTAGATCTTGATTTCCCTTAACATATTTATTTTGAATAAAAAATCATGTAAGTCTATCATACTAAGTTCGTGGGGCTTGTTTTAGTCCATACAAAGCTTTTTTAAGTCTAAAAACATGTTCAAGAAGTTTTGTATCTTCAAATCTAGGAGGTTGTTCAACAAAAACTTCCTCTTGAACATAACCATTAAGAAAAGCACATTTCACAACCATTTGAAAAAGTTTAAAATTGAAGAATGTTGCAAAGGAAAGTAAGATACGAATAGATTCAAGTCTAGCTAATGGAGCATAGGTTTCTTGATAGTCTATTTCCTCTTGCTGATTATAGCCTTTGGCAACTAGTATAGCTTTATTTCTAACGATGACTCCATTTTCATCACACTTATTTCTGAAGACCCATTTTACACCAATAACAGAAGTTTACTTAGGTCTTTCAACCAAGGTCCAGACATTATTCCTTTAGAATTCATTTAGTTCATCTTGGATGGATTTAATCCAATCATCATCTCCTAAAGCTTCATCAGTGCTTTTTGGTTCTAATTGGGAAAGAAATGCTAGATTTTCTACTTAATTTCTTAAGGAACTTTTTTTCCTTATAGGTTTATTGACATCACCAATGATACTATCATTGGGATGATTCTTAAGAAACACCTGACTTGGGTTTTGTAAAACCTGTTCATCAACATAGGGTATGAAATATTTTGGGGTAAATGGTTTCGAAGTATCTTCTTGAACATATCCTTATCAGAAGGATCTTCTAACAAAGGTTGATAATCAGTTTTTGAAGACACATCCGAGGATGTAGATTCAGATGGTTTAAAAACAAAATGATCAGTTTCATCAAATTTTACTTGTACAGTTTCCTCAACATTACAAGTGTTTTTATTAAAAACTCTATAAGCCTTAGAATTTGTGGAATAACCTAAGAAAATTCCTTCATCAGATTTTGGAGCGAATTTGTGTAGATTATCTTTAGTATTCAGGATGAATACATTGAAACCAAAACTTTAAAGTAGGAAAGCCTTGGTTTTCTACCATTCTATAACTCATAAGGTGTTTTATTAAGAAAAGTTCTAATCAAAACTCGATTTATAATATAACAAGTAGTACTTACAGCTTCAGCCCAAAAATTTCTAGCTATAGAATATTCACACAACATGGTTCTAGTTATCTCTTGAAGAATTCTATTTCTTATTTCAACTACGCCATTTGTTGAGGAGTTCTGGGTGCTGAAAAGTTGTGAGTAATACCATTTCTACTTCAAAAAGATTCAAAATCATTATTTTGAAATTCTCCTCCGTGATCACTATGAATAGTTTTCAGTGAATTGTTTTTCTCATTTTTAACTTGGGCTCTAAAACGTTTGAAATAAGAAAAAGATTCAGACTTCTTTGCTAGAAAATAGACCCATATAAATCTACAGTAATCATCAACTAAAACAAACACATAGTATTTGCCTCCAATGCTTCTAGTTTGTGTTGGACCAAAATGATCCATGTGCACCAATTGTAATTCCTCAGTTAATGAGACATAACAAATTGATTTAAAACTATATTTATGTTTCTTTCCATATTGACAAGGATCACAAACTTTAGAAGAATCAAATATAAGCTATAGTAGATCCTTAACTAGTTTCTTCTTAGAGAGTTTACATATGTTTCTAAGGTTACAATGACCTAGTATTCTATGCCACAACCAAGAATGGTCTTCCATTGCACTAAGGCAAGGTATGTCTTGGATCCTAAGTTCTTGTAAGTTCAAAGTGTTATCATTCTCTTGCCTATGGGAGAAAGAATAAACTCTTCCTTGGAATTGTGTACTAGGAAATTATCATTCCTAAAATTCACAAGGTATCCTTCATCACATAATTGAATTATGCTAATTAGGTTTTTCTTAAGACCCTTAAAAAACATTTGAAATCAATGTTTTACCAAGAAGAACAATATTACATATACCAATAATTTCTCCCTGAGCATTATCTCCGAAAGTTACATTTCCTCCTTTCGTCTTGATAATATTTTCGGAATAGATTTTGTTACCAGTCATATGTCAGGAACATCAACTATCCATGTACCATGTATTGGTGTTGGTACTTCCTTTATTTTCCTAAAAATAAGAAAAGAAATAGGCTTTCTGGATCCAGACTTGTTTGGATCTGAGATTTTCAGAAAAAATTTTTTTTGTATCCACACTTGTTTAGAGAAATATGATTTATGAAACCCAAGTGATTGACCTCTATTCAAAGAATAGTTTTTCTTCTAATGCCCACCACTTTGACACATAGTGCAAAAAGGGGCTTTAGAGGGAACAAAATTGTTGTTTTTGAAAACTACTTTTTGGTGAGTATAACCTAATCCAGTAGTGTTTCTATGAGGTTTAATTTGAGAATACATCTTGTCAAAATTTTCCTTCCTAGAGGTAAATTTTTCAATAAGCTTGTTAAGATAAAATATTTCATATTTTAGTCTAATGACTAAATTCCTATCCTCAGGAATCATTTCTTAAGAGTTATATTTTTCCTCAAAAACATTTATCTTTAAAATAGCATTCTTAAGACCTTTAAAAAGTTCTTTCTTATCAGAATTTGCTTTCTCAAGGTCTTTTGAATGTTTTTCAAAAATCTCTTCTGTATCTTAAAGATCTCAAGAAAGATCTAAAATCTCTTTTGTAAGAGTTTCTTCCCTAGTATTTTCCTTGTCTAATTTCTTAGAAATTTTACAATTTTTTTCTTCATGTAACTTGGAAAATATAGATACTTCTTCAAATGAAGGTTCTTCATTTTCTGAGGATGAAGTATCTCCATTAGAAGTAATTTTTTTGAAATAGTAATTTTTATCAAGAGATAAATTTGTTAAAGCCTCAGTAGAGCGTACCTTGGACATAAGACATGTATGTGGAAAAGAAGTATTAGCAATGAATACCAAATTCTTCTGAGTTGATGAATCGTATTCAGAAGATTCACTTTATGAAGAGTCTCCATAGCTAGCACTCCATGTAGTATTAGCTTTCATACTTTTCATAGATTTAGCTTTGTAAAGCATCTTCTTATTCCATTCAGAATGCCTCTCTTTTCTTTCTTTCTTTTTGAACATAGGACAATCACGTCATATGTGTCCACTTCTCTTGCATTCATAGCATGTGACCTCTGAATATTTCTTATCTTTCCTTTACTTCTTCTAATATTTGGATTGTAAATTCCTTTGGACGGCTATCTTGTTCATTATTAGAGAAATATTTTCTAACTCATTCTCGGAGACTTCACTCTCCCTAGATTCGGATTGGATAGTAACCTTCTTAGACTTGGATCAAGTTACTATATCCGGAGTCTTAGATTTCATGTGATTTGACATTGGTTTAAAAGCAACATTACCATTCCCATTCTTCTTTTTGATGTTTTCAGCATCTCTCTTCATTCTTGTTTTAGGTTGGAGAAGAGTTCCAAACAGCTCATCTAAGGAAATTTTAGTAACCTTCTTGTTCTCATCAATTTCTGCTCTCTTTGATTCCCACTCATTGGGCATAATATCAATAATCTTATCCACAAGAGCTTCATCATCAAGACCATTCTCTCCCATAGATTATAATATATTCATGATATTCATAAATCTTTGTTTCACTTTGCTTATAGGTTCTCCATAAGGAAAGTTAAAACCATGATACTCAGCTCTTAATGTAGCTCTTCTTGTCCCTATGACTTTGGATGTACTAAAATGTGTAACATCAGGTTTCTTCCACATACAGTTAGCTATTTCACAAGAATAAATTTGGCTATATATTTTCATAGTCATTGAACATAGTAGAGTATTGCGTACCTTATTTTTTAATTGATAATCATGCTTCTATTGGTTTGTGAAAGTACTAACTTCCTTTTCAGAAATTTTTTAACCTCCAGTAAGCGTAAAAAAATTATCTACCCCAGTATTGATAACGAAAGTCTTTATTCGATCTCTCCAATAATCATAATCATTTCCATAAAAAATTATTGGTCTTGTAGGATTTAGGTTGTCGATGGAACCAACATTTAAACCTGCCATCATTAAGAAAATCATTGTACACAAAAACTTATTAATAACAAGTGTTCAGATTCAAGTAAAATAATCCTAAGCAAGGAAATTATAGAACAAAGAAAAACTGAGCAAGGAAGAGCTTATATGTGAGTATAATTATTTCAGAGACCCCCTCTGATACCAATTGTTGGATCGAAATAATGATGTAGATGCTCTATATAAAATAAGTGGGTGAATTGTACACTTTAAAAAAATTCCTCAAACAAGGAATGATCTAAGTGTAACAAAGTTAAACTAAGTAAATTCATAACACCTCTAACACCAAATGAACGATTGGGACAATGTTTGAAGTTACAAACTTCTATCCATATACACATTCTTAAATCTGGAATGTGATTCCGAAAAACAAGATCCCGAAATATGGATCCTGAAATTGAAACATAACCAAAGTTTACAAAATGAGATTCTACCTAAAAGCATATAGAATCTAAATGAATCAGAGTACAAGTGTAAGTAAATATAAGAAGGTTCTACTTTCCTTACAATACAAATTGTATCGAAAAAACAAGTAGTAAAACTACAATTAACAAACAATAATTATTTTAACCCAAAGAGAAGGGTATCCAACAACCATGGATAATTGTCCCTTTATTTATACTTTCAAGCACGTCTGTCTTACCCACACCAGGTTAAGGCCTCGATACGAAGATCAGAGTCCCTGTCTTGCTATCCCCGCATGCCCTCAACTTCAAAGTAGTTCGAACCTCTGCCTTCTTCAGCAAAGAAGCCCTCAAAATTCAAGGTAGTCGGCACCTCTGTCTTCCTATCCCGAGAAGCCCTCAAATGTAATCACAAACATTTCGAGTCGTATAATGAAATCTGAATGAGAAGTTCAGTATGCACAGGACATGGAATGATTCTCTCTCTAGAAATCACCTTAATAGCGTGTGGTATCCAGACTGATCAACTTCTTCATTGTTGTGAGCTCTTTCAAATGAGCTCCTATTTATAGGCTCGGTGGCATTGGATAGCTCCCTCCTCCAATGATCATATTTTCATGAAAATTCCAAGGGACCTATACACATGTCACTCAAACAACGGTTAGTTAGAAACAAAATGGAAAATGTCGTTTTATAACAAAACATTGGTAACGGAAGGCACATCATCGTTTTATAATGAAACGAGTGTAAGCATAAGCAAAACTGAAGTTCGAAATGTAAGAAAATAATAGTTTGGAGTCTAACAAAAAATGAAATTAGGAGTCTATAATATTGTGATATTCGGATTATGCTTTATAGGATTTCAGAAGCTGAATTTTGTAGAAATCCGGATTCTGAATTTCTACGGAAATTCGGAGTCTGGTTTCACCAGAATTCGGAATCTAATCTTACAGAGTTCAGAGTCGAACTTGTAGAAGTTTGGATTCAAACTAGTATAAGTTCAGAGTTGAACTCATAAAAGTTCTAAGTCGAACTCATAGAAGTTCGGAGTTGAAATAGTAAAGGTTCGGAGTCGAACTCATAAAATTTCGGAGTCAAACTCATTGATGTTCGGAGTCCAGAATACAGAGTTGAACTTTGTTAGAGTTCTTATAGAGAATCCAGAATGGAACTTCATTACAGTTCACATCCAGAATTTGGAGTGGAACTTCATTACATTTCATAGCCAGAATTTGGAGTGGAACTTCATTACAGTTCACATACAGAATTCGGATCCTAAAATAGAATGCTTCATATCTAAGTATTTATAAGATTCCAAGGTTACAAACATGAATCCGAATTTTATACTTAGTCAAAATATGAACAATGAAAACATGGTAGGGGTAAATTCCTTTGAGAATGAAATTTTTCTTATATAAGTAAAATATAGATTTTCTTAAGTATAGGGGGTTTGTGATTTTGAAAACAAGAAGGAATGGAAAATTCATAAGGAAAACATTATTGAATCAACAGTTTGATAGTATTAATGAGCTCATTTTTGATATAAGGACAAGGTGATATCATTTCTTGAGTATATATTAATTTTGGGATTTTGGTATGTGGAAATAGTTAACTTTTTGCATCATTCATGTTTTCACTAAGGTTCAATGGGTATTAATTTTTCAAGAGAATACAATATTGAGGTATTCACATGTTTGTAATATGACCAAAAAGATATATCTTATGATATATGGGGGATAAATGATGGTAATCAGATGCTTTGTATGTGAACTCTCTAGTAATAGTTGTCTTTATACTATGATATTAGACATAAGTATTTTGGATATGCCGAATGATTGGAATGGATTAAGTAAGATATCATATAGTATTGTTTAAGGCTATAACTCTTTGATATTATTTCTGAAATGTTATAATAGCATAGTTTTAGAAAAATGACAACCCGTAGGACGACCGACAACCCATCGCATCGAAAAAGGGTGTGGGAATCGAACCCACAACCAAAGTATGACGTGCCTTTATCACTTACCACTAGCCTACAGGAAGTCCCTGATTAGTAGAAATTAGTTTTATTTAATTAAGCGGTATAATAGTTGAAGTATAAGTCCATTTTTGGAATCATATATGGTTAATCTCTCCATAGATGGACATAGGAATATTTAATAACATTTTCTAACTTTTTTTTAAGATAGATGAAATAAGATATCATTCTATCACATGATCTGCTAACATTTCAAGAAGGACAATTTCAACTTCATTTCTTTAAATAAGAGAAGAAGTCGAAATTTTTCATGGAAAGACCAACTATGATATTACACTAAAATTAAGTAAGTATTTATACTTATGAAAAAATTCATCAAATTTAGGGAAATGATCTTTAAAACCAAAAATTTCATCCTATTACCCTCATATCTGATTAATCAGATGGTACCAAAGATCATCACAAATTTTTCGAAAACCAGTGTCTATTTACATTGGGTGACCATTATGTTTCAAACATTACTTTTTAAAATTAAGTTTAAGTATTACTTTTTACTATGTGGATTTCTATGATAGAAACTTTCAAGTCATAAACGATTTATAACCCCGAAAAATTTCTAGGGTGAAATTCATTTTAAGGGGGGTAGAATGTAACACCCCGAGATTTATGAGAAATATTATTTTTAATTTATTTGATGTCTTGTGTTGTAAGATACACCAAGATTAGCTTGCACTACATTCAACACCTTATTAGCTTGTATTATACGCAATCACTATTCTTAGCTTGTGTTGCACTCAAGAGTGACCTTCCTTGATAACGTGTGTTGTACGTAATACCGAGTTTCACTAAACAATGATATATTTTTATGAACTAGCCTTTATGAATATTATTAACTAAATTTTTAATTTTATTACATCATAATTCATCTTACCCATATTCTAGAACATGGTATGAGAACAAAATAATTTTTTCGGGTAAAATAAGTATTTTTCAAAAAATGCTATTTTACCGCCTTTTGATGGAAAAACCACTTTAAATCTAGTTTTTGACATTTTTATAAGATAAATTTTATAAATTAAACTTCTTACTTTGAATAAGGATATAAAAATTTACTTTGGATAAAAATTTGATATTTTTCTGATAATTTTTTTAATTTGACGAATAGTAAAAATATGCTAAATTTTAATTGAAAACAAATTTTTTCATAAACATAATTTTTATGGTTAAAATATATTATTGAGTGGTTTTAAAGTATAAATAAAATATATTTTTACCATTTAAAATAATCCATGTCATTCTCACTAATTTTACATTGAATTTATAGGTAAAAACATTTTAATCTTTTGCAACGTTTTAACTTTTAAAACCCATTTTCTCAACAGCGGGATTAATTTTAAATTTAATAATGAAACTTCTGTATTTTGAATTTGGAAAAATGGATTCCATATTTAGAATCATTAGGTACAAATTATGCTAATAGAATACTTTTTTTAGAAAATATGAATAGTAACAATGATAAATTTTATTTACTACAGTTAAAAGTAAATCAGGTAATTAAGGGTAAAAATAAGATTATAAAATTACCCTAACACCTAAAAATATTAATTTGGATGAATAAAAGTCGAACCATATCTCCTAAAGGTCGGAATATATTCATTTCATAGACTTTTGACAATGGAAACGATGTAATTATTATTAAAACAAAAGAAAGTGACAACATGTCACTCCCTTATATCATATAAGTGTAATAATTTTAATTTTGGGATAAACTTCATAAAACATAGAACATAAATATTCACCAGAAATATAATATAATTATTTACATCAGGTTAATTTATTTATAATTTTTAGGGATTAAATAATTATTATTAATGGTGACACAATAGTGATGCAGAAATTGTTTATTTAGTGAAAAATGAATAATACAGTTTTTATTAAACTAATAGTGACCATAAAAGGCACAAACACCTGACCTAAACTTATTTTTCATATACATTTAAATCTTAAGCATCCCATATTCTAATATTTTACCACTTTGCGCCTTATAAATACGTTTAGTATGCTTAGATTATTTTATTTTAAATGATGTCAAAGTTGTCACCTTCATAATTTTATAAATATAACAATTTAAATGTTGTGATTTTAACATGATAAATTCAAGTAAAAGTATTATTATGTAAGATATTAGATTTATCTACATCATAGTATTTTAATTTTAATTTTTATGCAACAAATAATTATATTAAATAATTATAAAAAAAAGTCTGCAATAATTATTTTATTAAGGGAAATCTCAAATAAATAGTTTTAAAAATATTAAAATAAATGTTATCTGAACAAATTAATGTTCTCAATGAATTTTTTAAATGAATATGGAAATATATGAGTCTATTAAATATTTTTCTTTGAATATATCTTCTGTATGGATTTAATTTATATTCAAATAATTGATAGTGTCAAAATTAACACTATTGTTTTTTTTATAAAAATAATATATTATTAAATTGTATGAAAATCAAAAAAATATTTATAATTTATAAATTTAAATTTATATGGTAAAAAGTTTCATAAAGTATCCAATTATGGACAATTCACAACACAAAAGTAATTATTTATAACAATTTAAATTTTAAAATATTATTACCAAAAATAAAATTAAATGGAAAAAACATGTTGAAAAGGTTTAAAATAAATTCCAAACATTTATAAATTTTATTTGATTATAAGAGTACAACCATATATAATCTCATCTTCGAATATAGTTAGTTTTGGAGGTTTTTATGTGGGGTTTGAGTTTTTAATAATTTAATAATTTTAAGGTTTTCAAAAGTGTCACTCTCTTCTCTTATAAAAGGGCACCTCATCCCTCTCCTACTCTCACCATTTTGAGACTTCATGCCCAAAAAAACCATACCCATTAATCTTGGAAACATACCTAGTAACATTTTGGATATTCCAGTATTCTCAAAAGACCAACTCTAGTCCATTAAGAGGAAGTTCAAAGGAGGTGCGTCGAAGAAGAGGTAATCTCTTCTACTGATTCTTTCAGGATTATTTATTCTTATACTTCTTCTATATGAGTTGTTTCATTATAATTTAACAATGTTAGTATCACTAATATACTGATATGTTATTATAAATATGAAAAAACATTATTTTACCTTCTGTCCATCCTACATAAAGTTAAATCACTCCGCGTGTGTACATACGGCTTACCGTCTCCACACCATTGTGTAATCTGTTTTTCCACCACCACCACACATGGATGCGTATAATGGTGTAAATAATAACTATATATGATTATTATAACATTATACTAATTTATATATATTCTATCATCCACTACAATACCATTCAATAAATATGGGAACTATATCATCGCCCGTGCATACGTACAGATTACCGTCTCCACGGCGCAATAAGATTCATTCTTCATGATAACCATTCAAGAATGATTATAAATTATATATGTTGAATAATAATGAAATATATAACATAATAATTATACTGTATTTATGTCTATATATATACGTGTTTCATATACTTACTTCCATTCAAGTCAATGAGGAAAGGAAAACAGCTTTCATGTGTACGTACGACCTACAGTCACCATAAACGATGTATTTCATTCCATTTATTGATCTATTGTATTATGAATATATATAAATCATATTTTACATTATGGAATTAAGTAATAATCATATTATTAATTACAATTCAAAACACAGATGATAAATTATATGATTTTACCCAAAATGCTTCATTAACATGGAATTAACAAATGAACGGGTAATATAAAATAATAACTAAATCATATATGATATAATAAATATGATTATGGTTATGTTATAAGTTAATAATATGTATAAACCAAATATATAGGATTCTCAGACACATATGGTAGAAATTGGACATAAGGTAACTGATAATTATTCCAATCTCATTCTTATCCGAGATTGTTTATTCGCAAGTACTTACTGGGGATATGTTTATCATCCATTTCCATGTTTTCTAAAAAAATTCATAAAATTTTTAATATTAGTACATGTATGATTAAATTCATTTTTACCCTTTATGACTTTTACCACATGGTATGGAAGGAATATTTCTTTTTTACCATAGGTGGTACTTTTTTACTTTTCTGGAAAATGTATGAGAATAATGTTTTTAACTTATACGGCATGAACTAATTTTTACAGTTTCATAACACCTTATTTTTTTTTAAGATTCATATAAAATATTTTATAATTATTTTTAAAAAAAATCCTTTTCCTTTAAAATTGAATGTAATTTAGTAAAAAGAAAATTGTTTTGAAGAAGTGGAAATATTTTCCTCAAGAGTTAATTTCAAGTGTTTTATGAGAGCTATTTTCCATCTAAGATGGCATCATTTTGTATGTTTATGATTCAAGTATAATGTATCTATTATTTACATGGTTAGATTTTGCTTATGATTAAATGATATCCATCTTTTTAAATGTATTATGTTATGATGGTATGATGTTAATGACCCCCATTTTATTCATTGGGTTATGATGAATGATTTATTTTTATTTTGTGGCACACGAAAGAATGATTTATTATGAAATGGGTGGGACCTATATCTCCCTCTAATTTTTTCGGTAAAGATTAATATATCATGAGATAAAATTGATGTAATTCTATGTAAAATCTGGTTTAGAAAGACAGGGAGGGAACAACATGTAAACCGGTATCAGTAATAGACTTTGTCCACTATGATTGTCTAGGAAGCAGTGATATGGATACTATGGAAATCATAACATGTGCTTACTGATTTTCCACAGTTAAATGTTTTATTCACATGATAGTTTATCATGATTAATGTTCCTTTATGATCTATGACTTATTCACTTCCTAGATTTATGTCATTACTCATGATTTTGATGTTTTATGTTCATATTTTTACGTTAAAATGTTTATGGATTGTTTTAGGTTCTCCATGTTTACCATTACTGAGAATTTGAGCTCAAAATTTTTATGTTTTATTTTCCCTAGGATATAAGTAACGGTATTAGGTAGGAAAACAAAAGGGTAAGATACTTATAGAAGATATGGAAGATCTTTCACCATAATTAAACAATTGTGTTCGGAGTTTCCAAAGACACTAAACTAATACTGTCATTGAGTTTCCCTAGAAATATTTCTAATAAATGTCTATGGATGTCGATAAGGTTATGTATAAGTATAGGTTATAGTCCTAGAATTATGGTAATGATCATAGAATTAAACCTATGATGTTATATTTTGAAGGTAATCTCCCTTTATTATGTTGTTTTCCTAGCATGATTTTTCCCTCTCACACTATTCTTTTTTGGGTTTTAGAAAATGGCTGGAAATAGGAAGATTCAAGTTTATATAGAATATGATGGACAATGTAATGATATTCATAATGAGAAACCAACTGAAATGGGATTTGGAAGGCAAAACATCATTATTATGCCTAATCATCAGTCTCATAACATGATCAATAATCTAAACTTTGGTAAGTTTCCTAACTCAGATAATAAGAAAAAGATAGTGTTTCATGATGATCACATAGGAGAGAAAGAACAATTTCTCTCATGTAAATCTAGTGGGAAGAGGGATTAAGGAGAATGTTTCAAAAGAACTATAATATGATATGGGTGTGGAAAATAAGGACACAAAGCTAGTAATTTCAAAGGAAAAGGTTCAGTTAACATAATAGACAAGGATAATGGTATTGCTAAGACATAAACAATGGTTAAATGTTTTAAATGTGGAATGTATGGGCATTGTGAAAACCAATGCCCTAAGGGAAAACCTCATGAATATAATCAGCATGGTCGTATGAGTAGTATTTATGTTCGTGATGATTAAGAGACTACAAATGATATATAAAATCGAAAGAAGTGATAAGGAATAAAATGATGAACCTCTGTCAATGGTTTAAGAAGGTATTGGAATGATTGTATGTTTATCAAGAGTTATGTTGTCTAAGTAATTTAATGGTACTATGGAAGAAAGAAACATCTAAGGATTGTTACACTATTGTTTTTCCTAAAGTATTTGAAAGTATATATTAAATGGTAATGGTAACAATGAAAGGTTATTCAGATATTTTTGAAAAGTATATGATATGAGCATAATGAAGGGATAAGGAGAAAATAATATGTATGATAGTATTAATGTGCTCGTGACTGATATAGGGACAAAGTGATATTATTGTTTGAGTATGTTGAAATTTTTGGATTTTGGTATGTGGAAAGATTTAACTTTTGACAGCTTTCATGTTTTCACTAAAGTTTAATGGGTATTAATTTTTCAAGAGAATACATGATAAAGGTATTCACATGTTTGGAATATGACAAACAAGATATATCTTATGATATATGGGGGATAAATGATGGTAATCACATGATTTATATATGACCACTCTAATAATAGTATTATTTATACTATGATATTGGACAGAAGTATTTTGGACAATCCTAAAGATTGGAATGGATTAAGATAAACATCAGATAGTATTGTTTAAGGTGAGAACTTTTTGATGTTATTTATGAAATGTTATAACAGCATAGATTTAGGAAAAGGACAACCTGTAAGACGGACGAAAGCCTATCTCATTGGACAAGGCTATGGGAATCGAACCCACAACCGAAGTACGATAGGCCTTTATCACATACCACTATCCTACAAGAAGTCTCGGGTAAGTAGAAATTAGTTTTATTATATTAAGTGGTATAATAGTTGAAGTATAAGTCCATTTTTTGAATCATATACGGTTAATCTCACCATAGTTGGAGTTAGTTATATTTAATAACTTTTTATAACTTTTTGTTTGAGATATATGGAATAACCTATCATTCAATCGCATGATCTGCTAACATTTCAAGAAGGAAAAATTCTACTTCATTTCCTTAAATAAGAGATGAAGTGGAAATTTTTCATGTAATTACCAATGATGATATTACACTAAAATCAAGTAAGTATTTCTCCTTATGAAAAAATTCATAAATTTAGTGAAATGATCAAGAAAACCAAAAATGTTGTCACATTACCCTCATATCTGATGAATCAGATGGTACCCTAGATCATCACAAATTTATGGCTTTTTGATTGTTGGATTTTCCATAACCATGTTCTCTACCACTCTTCATCAGAACATGATGGTTAGATTTCTCTTCCATATCCATACTTTCACCTATATTCTCTTATGTGGAAACCCAGTGTTGAGTTACATTGGGTGACTGTTATGTTTCTAACATTCCTTTTTAAAATTGAGTTTTAGTATTACTTTTTACGAGGTGGGTTTCTTGGAAATAAACTTTCAAGTTGTAAATGATTTATAACACTGAAGAATTTTGAGGGTGAAATTAATTTTAAGGGCGGTATAATGTAACACCCCACGATTTTATGAGAAATATTCTTTTTAATTTCTTTGATGTCTTGTGTTGTATGCTACAACATTATTATATTTCACTATACTCAACACCATATTAGCTTTTAGTATACGCAAACACTATTCTTGGCATTTGTTTCACGCAAAAGCGACCATCCTCAATAGCGTGTGTTTTATGCAATACCAAGTTTCACTAAACAATGATATATTATTATGAAATAGCTGTAATTAATTTTATTAACCAAATTTTTAATTTTATTACATAATAATTCATATTACACATATTATAGAACATGGTATGAGAACAAAATAAATTTTTCAGGTAAAATAAGTATTTTTCAAAAAATGCAATTTTGATGCCTTCTGATGGCGCACCAATATTAAATTTAGTTTTTTGCATGTTTATAAGTTAAATATGATTAATTGAACTTATTAATTAAAATAAAAATATAAAAATATACTTTGAATAAATTTTTGATATTTTTCTGATAAGTTTCTTATTTTGATTAATAGTAAAAATACACTAAATTTTAATTGAAAACAACTTTTTTCATCAAAATAATTTATATGATTAAAGTATATTACAGAATGGTTTTAAATTATAAATAGAATATATTATTAACATTTAATATAATCCAAGTCATTGTCATTAATTTTACATTGAATTCATAGGTAAAAACATTTCAATCTTTGGCAATGTTTTAAATTTTAAAACCCATTTTCTAAACAGCGATATTAATTTTAAATTAAATACTGCAACTTCTGTTTTTTGAATTTCGAAAAATGTATTCCATATTTATAATTAGTAGCTCCATAGTATGATAATTGGCTACTTTTTATTTTTATACATTATGAATAATAACTAATGTAGATTTTATTTACTACAGATAAAGGTAAATCAGGTAATTAAGGGTAAAAATAAGATTATAAAATCACCCTAACACATGCCAAAATTCTATTAGATGAATAAAAGTAGAACCATATCACATAAGGGTCGGAATAGATTCATTTAATGGACTTTTTACAATCAAAATGATGTAATTATTATTAAAAGCAATGAAAGTGGCAACATGTCACTCTCTTATATCTTATAAGTGTAATAATTTTAATTTAGTGATAACTTCATAAAAAATCAAACATAAATAGTCACCAAAAATATAATAAAATTATCTACATCGTGTGAATTTATTTATAATTTCTATGGATTAAAAAATTATCATTAATGGTGACATAATAGGGATGCAGAAGTTGTTTATTTAGTGAAAAATCAATAATACAGTTATTATTAAACTAATAGTGACCATAAAAAGCCCAAACACCTGAGATAAACTTATAGGTCGTGTACATGTAAACAATAAGTATCCAATGGTATAATATGTGACCATTTTCATCCTTATGAAAGCGATTATTACACTTATATTCTTTTATTTTAAATGATGTCAATGTTGTCACCCTTATAATTTAATAAATATTAAAATTTAAATGTTGTTATTTTTAGATGATAAATTCAAGTAAAAGTATTCTTATGGAAGATATTATATTTATATGGATAATTGTATTTTATTTTTAATTTTTATGCAACAAATATGTATATTAAATAATTATACAAAAATGTTGCAGTAATTATTTTATTAAGGTAAATATCAAATAAATGGTTTTAAAAATATTAAAATAAATGTAATATGAACAAATTAATGTTCTACATGAATATATTATATGAATATGACAAGTTATGAATATATTAAATATTTTGGTTCGAGTATAGTTTCTGTATGGATTTAATTTAAATTCAAATAATTTAATAATGTAAAAATTAACAATATTTTTATTTAACAAAAATAACATATTCTTAAATTTTTTAAAAATCAAAAAAAAATTTATAGTTTATAAATTGAAATTTATATGATCGACAATGTCATAAAGTATCCAATTATGGATAATTCAAAACACATAAGTAATTATTTATAACAATTTATAATTTAGAATATTATTACCACAAATAAAAATAAGATGGATAAATCAAGTTGATAAGGTTTCAAATAAATTTCCAAAATGTCTAAATTTTATTGGTTGATGATATTAAAACCCTATCTCATATCATCTTCTAATGTTGTGATTTCTGGATGTTTTTATGTGGGGTTTAATTTTTTTATTAATTAATATTTTTAAGGTTTCCAAAAGGTCCCATCTCTTCCTTATAAAAGGGCACCTCATGCCTGTCCTCCTGACACCCAATTTCACCATCGATCCATCCTACGGAATACGAAATCACTTTGTGTGAATACGTACGGCTTACCATCTCCATGCCATGGTGTTATCTATTTTTCCACCACCACCAAACGTGGATGGGTATAATGGTGTAAAGAATAAAAATATATGATTATTATAATATGATACTAAATATTATATTTTTTATCATCCACTACAATACCATTCAATAATTATGGGAATGATATCATCACTCGTGTTTACGTATGAGTCACCGTCTCCATGGCGTGATGAGATTTATTCTTCATGTTAACCATTCTAGAATGATTATAAATTATATATATTGAATAATAATGAAATATATGACATAATAATGCTACTATATTTATGTGTATATATATATGTATATTTGAACTACTTACTTCCATTCATGTCAATGAGGAATGTTAAACAAAGTTCATGCGTACGTACGACCTACCGCCTACATGAACGGTGTATTTCATTCCATTTATAGATCTATTATATTCTGAATATATATAAATCATTTTTCAAATTTTGGAAGTAATTAATCATCATATGGATAATTAAAAGTCAAAACATGATTGATAAATGAAACAATTTTATCATAAACACTGCTTGAACATGGAATTGACAAATAAACGGGTAATATAACGTCATAAGTGAATAATATATGATATCATAAATATTATTATGGTTCTGTTACATCAAAATAATTTTTTTAAACCCACTATACAGAAGTCTTGGACACATATGTATGAAATTGTATATAAGTTAAGGGTTAATTATTCCAATCTTGTTCTTATCTGAGATTGTTTATTCGTAAGTACTTACTAGGGTTATGTTTATCATCCATGTCCATGTTTTCTTAAAATGTTTTCAAAAAATGATTACTATTCTTCCATGTATGGTTAATGTAATTTTTACCCATTTTTAATTTACCACATGGTATGGAAGGAATATTTCTTTTGTTTACCATATGACGTACTTTTTGAATTTTCTGGAAAAATAATGAGAAGAATGTTTTTTTAACTTATACGACATGAATTGATTTTTATGGTTTCATAACACATTATTTTCATGAAGATTCCTCTACAATATTTCATAATTATTTTCAACAAAAATCCTTTTATTTTAAAATTTCATGGCATTTTGTGGGAAGAAAATGGTTTTGAAGAAGAGATGATATTTTCCTCCAGAATTCATTTCAATTGTTTTGTCAAAACTATTTTCCATCTAAGATGAAATTATTTAGGTTATGATGGGATGATGTATATGAATCCATGTTTATTCTTTGAGTTATGATGAATGATTTATGTTTATTTTGTGGAACATGAAATAATTATTTCATTATGAGATGGGTGGGACCTATATCTCCCTCTAATGCATTGGGTAAGGATTTATGTCTCATCAGTTAGAAATGGCTCGAATGGTAAGTGATGTTCGGTTCAGTAATACAGGGCTGAAATAGCAAGTAAACCTGGTTCAGTAATGGACTTTGTCCACTATGATGGTCTTGGCAGCATTGTCTTCGCTACTATGGAAATCATGACATGTGATTAATAGTTTCCCACAATTACATGTTCTATTCCCATTATATTTTGTCATGATTAATGTTCCTTTATGATCTAATCCTTATGAACTGCTAAGATTTATGTCATTAATCATGATATTGATGTTTTATATTCATATTTTTACATTCAAATGTTTATGGATTGTTTTATGTTCCCCATGTTTACCCTTAATGAGCATTTGAGCACACCATTTTTATGTTTTCTTCTCACCAGGATATAAATAAAGGTTTTAGGTAAGAAAAAAAATGGGAAGATCTTTATGGGAGATGTTGAAGATCTTTCACTCTGATTAGACGATTTTGTTCTGAGTTTTCAAAGACACTAAACTAATACAATCATTGGACATTTTTTTTGTTATGTATTTTGTATTCTATGAATGTAATGTAATGTCCGTGTAGATCAAGCTTGGGTCTCTACATATCCAAAAAGCAGTCCTTGGGAAAAACTGAACTCACTACCTCCTAGACTAGAATGGAACATATCACATGGGAGATGACATTTACGGAAGAGCTATGTATGCATCAATTAAGATAGATTACTCATGGATAATCTCATACCAAAATGTCTCACTCTAAAGAGATATCTAAATTTTATTACTAAGGAGAGGACCTCTCCAATCAAAAAATAAAAAAAATCATCATATGAATACTTAAATCACCTAAAGAGTTTCACCATTACGATCTATGTGGAATGATTCTCAAAATGGAATACTCAAGTTTATAATTTCCACTCGGGGGGTGTGAAGATAAAAAAACATCTAATCTAGTAGCAATAGGGTAGTACATGATGTGTACACTAAGAACCTAACACATACTCCAAAATCCTCACATGAGCATATACTCTAGCTGGACATGGTGTTTAAAGGACCATATATACGGTGTGTGATTTATGTATATGGGATTTACCCTTCAAAGGGTACCTTCCCATTTAGCTCACATGGATTTTCTATGTACTTCAATTATTTTTGTGCATATACATGGTGTGCAGCATACATGGGGACTAGCTATGTATTCTACATGGCCTTGTTCCCCCACAACAGCTATCTAGTGGGGTACTCAGCTACACAGTCAAGTGCTGGTACATAGTGTGTACGTCACATATATGGATTGTACTTCTAAAATATCAATTTCCCCAAATTGGATGAACACAAAGTCTGTGTTACTGAACTACAAGTCGTGTGATTATGATTTCAGAATGGGGAACCCCTCCAAATATCCCATAACTATAATTTTTTACACCAAATCTGTAGATCAAACCAAAATGCTACATAATATGTCAAAATAAGGGTTTAAAACAAAAAAAATTGTAAATTTGTAGGTATTTATAAAAAATACAATATATGTAATACCTTGGGTGGAATATGTAGAAGCTTTACCCATTTTTATTTTCCAAGGATGAATCATGACAATCTAACTCCGTGAGAGCTTTGCAATGGAACCTCTCTTCCCCTGTCTCAATATATATCTCTCCATATACCTCTTATGAGTTTGTTTCATTTAAGAGTATTCCCCATAGGAGTTCCTGAAAATATGTGTATGAATTAAATAATATAAAATAAAACATGAAAATAAAATAAAAAAAAGGAAAAAACAGAAAATTTGGTACGGGCCCGACCCCTATCCATAACATGAGTTTATTCCATTTCTAAGATCAAATCTCCATTTTCGACTCAAAATAGGAGATTGAATCTGTGCCCAATTCTTTTTTTAAATGATATAGTATAACTAACATGTAAAAATAAATTAAAATTGAATTAATTATATATTAAATATAAATTATTCCCAAAAAAATCAAATGGTTTGAAATTCCACCAAAATAATATTATAGGGTAAACACCATATTAATAGAAAATTGGATTAGTTAGATAAATTATAAGAGGTTATCTCATTGGGGAAAATGATTATATTATCCCTTATAATCATTTGATAGAAAAAATTTAAATTTATGCTCAAAATTACAGTTCAAAAAAACATGGCTGGTTACACTTTATATGTATCCCTATAAAGGAAATAGAAATCCATACAGTTTAGTTTCATATGATGAGGAATATCATTAATTTTATGGTCATATAACACATACCAATGGTGTTCCTTTTTACGCCTTTCATCATAGACCATATTATCTTGTAATATAAGGTTATACAACTAGTCCCACAATGAAATGGATACAAGAAATATTTTGGGATGAGACATAGAAATGTAAATCTCATTTTATTTTATCATAATAGAGTACTGAGGTGAATTTTTGGAGAGATAATTAGCATGACCTTTTTAAAAAATATATTATTTTAATCACTAAAAATATCACCAGAATTATGTCGATATTTGTGAATTTATAATTTTTTTTGTTAATTAATAATTATAAATTTAATTATTAATGGATTATATTAAAAATTTTCATATTTTTGTTAATTTTTTAATTATTTTGAAATACCGGCATTAGTTTTGTTCTAATCATAAATTAAATTTCAATAATCTTAATTTGGTGTTTTAAAGAGTTAAATTTATTTTTGAGAATTAAATTTCGAAGGTAACAATTATCAACTGGGTTTTAGTGGAAAATATACAGTTATATATGAAGGTAAAGAGTTTTTAATGGTTATAAAATATTAAATTGAAATCAACCATGCTATATATGAGTCAAAAAAAGTACTATACACCAACATAGGAAAAAACATGCTATGTCATGTGTTTTGGGAGAAATAAATTGAAGGATCCAATTAAAATAAAGTGTGTTCTATTTATGAATAGATGAAGAGTTGTATGAGATTCGTGGAAAAAAACCACAATGTGTGATTAAATTCATTGGAAATTAACATGTTTAATTATAAAATGATAATAATATTATATATGGATAAACATAATAGAATATTCATCCATTTAAGTATCCATGGTTGACCCCATGTATAAATCATACACCAAGAGCATGTCCCTAATTAGATTAGGTTGTATCTCTCATATATTAATATATTATATTCATTAAAAATAAGAATATGGTTATAAACATGGATCAAATTGAAATGGGACTAAATCATAATAAAAAATCACTCTTGTAAGGATAGACACATGTTCAATTAGGTATGGGGAACCCCACAGTGCATTAAATGTCCCTAAAATTTGAATATTTTAAAGCTCGCTTAAGGTGAGAAGGCCATTATCTAGACCTACATAAGGTGAAATCAAAGTGATTGTTTTTATTTTTTTCCCTCTTTTATGAAATGATATGTCCCATGCATGATAAAAAAATAGAACCTTAATAATTTTAATTAAATAAAAAATAACCCATTTTTTATTAGGGCTCAACCATTTCTACAAAATCTGTATTCCCTTGATTTCCCAAATCATCTAGCCTAAAACATGTCATATCTCCATCTATATAAGTGAATAGTGATTATATGAAATAACATAAAACATGGAATAATTTAGAAAATACACAATTGAAGTAATTTGACCTTTTAAATTGAACATATAGAGAAAAATATTAGTATGAAGTGCACTGAGATTGAAATACAGATATTAAATATTGAGGAAGATGACCCATTGGTGTATAAAAATAATCTCCACCATCTCACCTGGAATTTATTCTTATCAAGGATACATTAATAATGGGATTTATATATAATTTTGTTAATTAAATTTTAAATATAATTTCATACTATTTTCTATATTTTCATGATTGTCCCACTTTGTTATCCAAGACTATAATTATGGAAAACTAACCTGGTCATTTATACTTGGCAGAGGTACAAGTGATATTAAGTCCATTATCTTAGAATCATATAATTTCCTTATATTTATATTAGACAATTTAGGTGTGGAAGAAGGGTATTGTAATTCAGTAAAATAACAATTCACTATCAATCTCAATCCCTATTTTACCAAATTTCTTTTACCTCCCTTTTATTTTTTTATCTCGTTTATTGTGGAATGGGGTGAATTAAATAATTAATAAATGAAGTGTAACAGAGGGTGAGGAAATTGAATTCCTTGGATGAGAAGTATTCACAATTCTTACACTATTATTGATGTGTTATCAAGGTGTTAAGGATGTTATCATGGTACAAAGTGTTCTAAAATGAATATAAAAGTTATATTTTTATGAATGGTATATAATGGGTTCTTAAATTGATTGAACCAAATAAAAGAATGTAGTAAATGTTCCTATGGGATATCTCAGTAGATTAAAATTATTATCCCAAATTGTACCCTCATTTCAGGTATTTGTTTCCATTATCTAAATATTTATAAGGATAAATAGTTCAAATTATTAAAATATGAACTAAATTTATACATGTAACCACAATGAGTGAGTTGGTTGGATCTCTATGATCCAAACAAATAAAAATCTCCATATATGTATTCTTGGGGGATAAACAAAATTCCTATTTGAGGTAATGGATACTTCCACAATATTTTGGTTAATAAAATATTGAAGAGTTACAAATGGACCGACTATCCCGTTATTTTTTCCTGTACATTTAAAATATACTATATAAAAAATTATTTGAATTTTATTGAACAAATATATACTTTTATTTATGGAATTATATACTTATCAATATATATTTAGAGAATTTATAATTCAAACAATTAGGAGGTAAAATTTAGGAACCACATTAAGAACATGAAAGAGGAAATTTAGAGATGATTCTTGATAGAAATATTTTTTGGAATTATATGAGTTTTTGGAATATTAAAATTATTTAAATTCCAGTGTTGTATAGGATCCCAAGGTTCCATTACTATAATTAGAGACCTAAATTTTCAAAACAATTTAAGTGTAATATGTTTCATAATTATTGTATAATCCAACACACTGTCAAATATATATATTTCATTGTGGATTTAATTATCGATAAAGTCAATGAGGCAAAAATATGTAAGGGATATAATTGTTTTCCATCATCATTCATTTCATATTTGATTATAACTAAAATGAAAAATTACCTTCCATGTTCTATTTATAAATATAAACCATTGTTTAAAAATTCCATTAATGAAAAAGAAAAACATTACAATGGCGATGTTATAGATTTGGATGAAGCAATGGATGATCCACAATGGTTTTCTTGTGAATTTTAAGAGTTATAAGGTGATTATGTCTATTTAAATGATGAAACAAAATATAATTAAAAAATAATAAACACCTATGGGGAAACATCATATACATAGGGATTTATATATGTCTTCAGTTTAATGATGGATAGTTATAAAATACTGTACATAAAGAGATGAATAAACTCAATAACCGTATAATGGGGATGATCTTGACAAGAACTCGTCTATTTTTTTCCAGTTTTGAATATTAATATACTATTTATTTAATAATATTTTTTATATATAAAATGTTTTGTATGAATTTGTGGAAGAATATATAGATGAATTGGCTACAATTGTTAAGTAAGTAGATGAGTCTAAGCTGACTTGGCTACCCACACTAGTAGAATCTACTGATATGGATACAATGGAATTTAATGATTAAGGTAGTATGGGTGATATTTTATTACTTACATGGATTTTATATGATGATGTTATTCCACTATACTCAAGTGAATATGATCATTCTCATATAGATCTGGGGGTGATATAATATTAGTAAAAATTGCTTAAATCATAGTGGTTTTATAGTTCGTTTGTGTAATTAAATGAATTTATTTTACTTCAACTATCCATTGCCTCTTCATCACAAATATTAAAATAATCAAGGTGGAATATAAAAATCTTTGAACATGGATGGGAATAAAAAAATATTATGAGAAGCTTTGAAAAGTCAAGAATTTGGTTCTTCAAACTTTATAAACAACATCTGTGATAAGATGATGGATGGTACAAAAACCATCTAACCAACGATAACAAAATCATAGAACCCAATGGGGTTTTAAATAAAAAAATCCCTAATATTTAATATTTTTAACTCTTAGGTATCAAATATAGTTTAATAATAGTTTTTATATGTTTTTCCTATAGTTTTTAAGGTGGAAATCTATACACATATCACATGAAAATTTAAAATATACTTCCTTAAACCATATACATAAATTATATGGTATGATATATATATATATATATTAAATAATAATTACTTATTAGTTTTTTATATTTTTAAGTGAAGAACATGGCATACGTATATTTACAATCATTTGGATTATATTCTTGTGTTTTTCAGTGCCAAAATAAAAAATAAGGTTGTATCTAGTTTTCTCGGTGGTTTATCTTCCCTATGATTTGATTATATAAGAGTTAAAAAAATGGTTATATATGCACAATTTATATAGGATATAGACTCATATATTTGGAACTTTATTCTTTATATGTTATTTATTTTGTAATTTGTATAGTATTTATTAAGGTGAATTGAATTCAATGGTAAAATTAATATTTTATTATAACTTTAGAAACAATTATTTATTTAAAAGTTTAATTTTTTTAATGATTATTGATTTGAATTTTATTCGATATTTCTTAATTATATTGTTTTGTATGTTTAATCAATTATGAAACCCATGTGCACTTGTACTCTCCACTACCAAAATTTTCAAACCCATCAGGTTTGTAAAACTTTTTCCCATATTCTAACATTTCTATTTTTCTTTGTAGAATTGAGGAAATCTATGATATATATAAATGTATTTATCCTCTTTAATTCAGAACTATAATATATAATATTTTGTCAAGAAAATAATCTATACACCCTTTTCAAATCCTTTTTTGATATTCAACCTCAATTTGGGGTTTCCTTTACATATTACACTTATATTGACCCCCAAGAATGCTTCGAACACCATAGAGAATCCATATTACATAATTTACAACGATAAATATCTAACCCTTGAGAAATTTAGGTTATTAAATGAGAAACAATTTGGTTAAATGATTTATTTATGGGTTTCATGGGTGGATAATTTCTTTGTTGGGAATATTCATGGGGAATTGCATCATTTATTTATGTGTGAGAGTTCTCATAATTTTTTTAATAAAATTTTCCCCATTTTATATCCCTTAAAAATTATAATTATGGAAAATATAATACATAAATAGTTAAAATATAAAATAAAAATAAGAATAAAATTGTGATAAGAGGCGAGATCATTCATTTTAATCATTACTTCTTAAATCTATATTTTAAAGAGTAAGTGTTGGGTTTATTTGGAAATTAAATTTAGTTTAGATAGATTTGTTACATTGGTTGAACCACTTATATATCATTAATGGTGTTATAATAGTCAATCCTCCTCTCTATTACTTCATTTTACACATATGTTCCACCCACCCAAAACCCATAGAATAACCCACAATAAATCCCTCATAATGGATTTATTTTTATAACTGAATCAATTGGAAACAATATTATGGAATAAGGTAATAAAAATAATTAATTAACATTTGAATGATAAAATAAAAAAATAAAATTCATTGTGTGAAAAGCGATACATTTCTAGAAATGTAATTAAAATATGCACATCGATTTTAACAAATGCTTCAATGGAATTTTATTGACTTAACGACGTTTTGGAGATTACATTCATATAAAAAGAAAGATATTTACAAGGTTGTGGGAATTGAAAAGTGAATCCAATAATGTATTCAATATTTTTTTGAATTTATTATAAGTAAATATTTTATGAATAGAAGAAGTACCTATTGGGAAGCTTCAAACTCAACTCTATTAAAAATATATGAATAATCCAGGATGAACAAGGTAAAACTTTCTTAAAAATTGGAATCAATAAATGATTAATTGAAAAAAACATTTTAACCTAGAAAATAGTTTCCAAAAACCCATGTAATGATAAAATAAATCACTTTAATTTTTATTAATATTACTTATATTGTTATATTTTTTATAAAAAAGTATTAATTATTTTTTAAATGAAAAATGAAATATTTTTAACTACACTCTTTTTATATAAGGTTTTGTATAAAATTTTAAATTAAAAATATGTAAATTTATATTTGAAAGTACTAATTTAATTTTTAAATCAAAATATCAAAATCCACATGTGGTTAATATTAGGGATTTTCTGGATAAAATTTTCTTATTAGTGAAAAGTTGTAAATATTGTTTTTTATAAAAAAAATGAATTTTTTCTACAATTGATGTATGTTTAAAGTAAAAATTATTTTTGAAAAGGATTTAATGTAACATAAGTATTATTTAGATATATTTATTCAAAATATTTAATATTTAAGAATCTATATGTTTTTTAGTTAAACATTGTTTTTTGGTTTCAAAATGGGTTTTTCTAAAAACTATTTTAAAGTGAAAAATGTTAATCCATTTTAATTAATTAAAATAAAACCTAGTTGGGCAGGTATTATTGTAAATTTATATATTCTATATCATTAAATAGTAATTTTCTCACACACAATGATTATTTTTAGTAAAATAATTCATATAGATTCATCTTTTTCTAAAAAAGTACTATGCTTAAAACACCTCCTTTTTATCGTGTCTATTGGTTTCTTTTTAAATTAATTATTAATAATTATATATATTATATTTGAAAAAATAGATTTAACTTTTTATAATTATCAAAATTTATATTCTCTAATAATTTAAACTTAAATTTTTTACTAAAATTAATAATGAAAATAGTAAAAAGTAATTACCACAATTAAGGTACAAAATGATTTATACTCATGTTAATCTAAAATGATTGGGATTAAAATTACATAAAACATGACTAAAATATATTTTTGGGAAATATTTCAAACTTTTAACTTAAATTATATATATATTTAATTATTTTATCCTTTTTACAAAAAACCATCATGGGTGTAAATCATTATTTTCAAAAGATAAAAGTGTGTCACTCACCTCACCTATAAAATTTCTCTCACTATACTCCCCTCTTAAGAAATTAAAAACCAATAATTATAGAAAATATCTACCCCAATAACTTATATAATTAATTCCACTAAACATATAATCCTTATTTTTGTAATAAATTCATCCAAGATAGGCCTTGTGTTAAAATAAAAAATGTTACCCTAAGAAGATGTAACATTCTTCAAGTAGATTTTTTATTTTATTTCACATAATACCCAATTCAATTATTCTTGAACCCTAATTATTTAATATATTTAATATATAACATATAAATAGATATTAGTATGTTACTTTAAAAAAAATTCCTTTAATCTATCAAATGGGTTATAATATCATTTTTCTAGTGTGTAGTGGACTACCGCCTTGCGATCTGACCTCATTCATTTTTCAATTACCAAATCTCATGGGTGTGTTTTATAATTGATATAAAGTATATATGTGATATTTATGACATATTTATACCTCTAGAGTAATTATATCATGTATTTGTTTTTATATTCATTTATATAAAGGCTATCGTAACGTCACAAGTGTGTATGTCAGATAACTGCCTCATGAAACGATGTGATTTGTATTCCCTAATGCTTTTCATGGAAGGTAATAAGGTTAAATATAAAGACAGTATATGATATTAATTTTATTATTATGTTATTAATGAAATATTTAACATTATTAAAATATAATATATAATTTTATTTCTTACATTTATTTACTAAAAAATTGATAATGTTATACGTGTACGTGTGGAATATCTCCTTCACGATGTGATGTGACTCTCCTTTCATCACCAACCAACATGGATGATATATATATAAGTATATATATAAAATTATTATGAAATATATTGTATCATTATAATTTGTTAAAGGTAAAATATTACTTACCTTCTTTCCATTATTATTTTCAATGAAATATAAGTGTTACTAATGTTTACATATGACCTACCATCTCCATGATCCTAAAGTACATCATTTATCAAAACCAAATATAACTATTTGTATTAAATGTGTAATTTATGTATAAATATAATAAATAATTCCTGATCATTATTCTGAATATGTTTAAATAATGATCTTTATGACCGTAGTTGACCTACCAAAGTGATTTTTGACAAATCAGTTGAATATGTTCAAAACATCAGACATAAACATAAATGATTAAGTAATTGGTAATAACATTGTAATAAGTGAAATAAAATTATTAATAATTTTAAAAAGGTTTCTAAAGAAAGTATATAATTAAAATATGTTTATTAGTGGAAAATATAGAGTCACCCATAACATGTCGAACTCAAGGTAAGGGACTTCTTCTCAATTTCCATTCATTGAAGAATATTTTAATTTTACAAACTTTTTTTATTTTATAATGTTTATATACATCTCCTTTGGAGTTTTATATATATAATTTTTTCTTTCATATGGATATTAACTTTCTTTTTTAATTTTATTCTTTCATGGGGATTACAATTCAATTTTTTCAAACTAATAAGGGCCTTTTATTTTAAAAAGATATTCTTTTAATAAATTCCAAGAAACTATATCTCTTCCATTTCCAAATTATTAAAATTATTTTATGAAATTTTTTATATTGAAATAAAATATTTATAAACTAAATTTGAGTTCCCTTTTTCATTATTCCAAAGGTATTCAAAATTAACATTCTCATATGTTTTATGTGGAACATTTTGACAAACAACGACTGGAATATTCTACTTTAATATTTACTAGAACAATGATTTTTTTGGTCCATGTAACAATTATTTTATTTATAAATTACTTTTTAAGAATTAATTTCTTATTCATATAATAATCATCATACCTTTTCTTGTGATTTTAAATTAAAAATATTTTTTCAAAAAAATGGATGTTTCAGTATGGAAAATCGATTTTTAAAATAAAATCATGCTTTAATATTCAAAATTTATTTTCTTAGAAATTAAAAATATTTTTTTCTAAAGTTCTATGTTGAAAATATATATCATAAATATTATTTATTACTGATATGGTACTTGAGAAATATACGTGTAAAATGGGATCTCCAATATAGCTCTCGGAGTGCTCATAAAAAATTATATAATGGGGCTTCCAAGATACAATCATGTGAGCCCATTATAGTTATATGATTTGGTATCCCAAATAGTCTAAGCTAACCCCATTATATCATAGAAAATTTGTGTTCCAAGAGAGTTCTCCAAATAATTGGGCAGTGTTCCTTGTCGTAATAGGTAAAAATGAGGGAGTTACCAAAGGGGTTCTCCTATGGATATAAATGGGCTCTAGTTACTTCTTAAATGAGTTTAAAAAGGTTTATAAATGTAATTATCTAAGTTACTCAAAAGTTATTTTAATTCATGTATATGTGTGTAAGGATTAATATTGAAAAAATGGTGTTTGTTTTTTTTTTCATGTGAGAATTATTTATTTCTTCTGCTCAAAGAACATTGATATAAAGGAAAATATTTCATGGGTGTTCATGTTTTCATTGGACTAATGGTTTCGTTTATTTTTATATACATTATCTAGTTTCTTTTCTCATCCCACATTTTGAAATGTTTTTCATAGGATGGGTAAAGGAATTAATTAATTCATGTTGAAATTCATTAAAAAATTCATTGAAAGAAATACTTTTTTGTTTTAAAATTTAATATATATTGTGAAAAATGGATATTGATCTAAATTGGTCACTTTTTATTATATGGTTTTATAATGTGTGAGTTACAAACAAATTTTCTAATAATCTAAAGCACAAAAATATAGTTGAAGTGAAAGAAAGCGAATTTTTAAACAAAACTAAATATTAAATATTATTTATGTCTGGGTCCTCATAGTTGATATCATAGGTTGGTTTAGATAAGATTACTATTTTAGATAATAACCCCATATTAACCTTGAAAGATATTACTTTATGGTTGTGTTTAAATGATATATAATTTAAGTATTACCTTTTTTATTATTCTAAAATACCTTTATTCGAAAGGTTTTTCTATAGATGAAACAAGGATGCTTTAATGGGAAGTCATTGATAGAATAATTTTACCCAAATCAGCATCTTGATATGGTAATAATTTAAATGGAATAGCTTTTTGTTGTGATTCCTCAGAAAACAGAAGATATTAATGGTGGAGGTATCCATTATAGAGTGTAACCAGATATAACATGAAGTATAGTGTTAACTATGGATCATTTCATGAGGCGGCATCCCCCATCATTCATTGGATCATCTAACCAAATGATAGTTGAATGATAGATTAATTTCTTTAATGATAAATTTGATTTCCGGGGATGTTCATAAAATAAAATTGTAAGTCATTTTGTTTATAATTTTCAATGTGAAAATTCTCAATGGTGGTATTTCTATTTACAAAGGTAAATTACTACATATGAATTCAAATGTTATGATATAATGGTTCATTATGATGATAACTTCTAGATGGAGTTTGCTGAAACATATATTCCTTGAAATCACAACATTAATAAACCATTATAGTAGAAGGCATAAAGGGAACCGTGATTTTCATACATTGATATTACATATTTATAAATAAATATTTTATACATTACACAAACACAAAGAAATAATGACCATAATATTTTAGTTCATTTGGAAATATGGAATACAATCTTCCTAGTTTATATAATAACTTCAACTTCTAAACAAATATCATCCCTTCATTACTCTATAAAGACATATCCTATATAAATACTCTCTTCATAACATTGGGAAATGAAATATATGAAATATTGAGATCAGATTCTTGGTAATTATTTCTTCTTTAAAAAATGGAATCCTTGAGAGTGGCCTTTTCGAGCCCTCCACACTAAAGAACCCCCTCACCACGAAGAGATTATCCAGAGAAGCCCCAGCCTGGAAGGAACTATTTCCAGCCGAGATGACATTGTGTCCCATGGGTTAACACCTCGATCAGTGATGTTTCGTCACAGAAATCCATCAGCCAGGTAAAGTTTGCCCATTCTGCCCACCCGGTGAAACACGGGGTGACCCTGCAAGAAGAGTGGTACATGGGAGGAAAAAATTCCCCCAAGAGCAGGATCCCTGGAATCGAACCCCAGACCTCACTGAACACTGTTGAGATGTCCCTTGACCTTGCACCACTATTCCACCACTGAAGAAGCTAGATTCTCGGTAATTATAAATGTTGGATATACATAATTATAACATGAACATTACGGTATGAGAACATGATATTAACAATTCCAAAACCATAACCAACAAATCCAATATTATAATTTTGATTCATGAAAAAATAATTGTAATCTCATATGACACGAAACATTAGTAAATAAAAGGAAATGATCCTTGAGAGAATAAAAATGGCATAAGTCATATATTTGTTTTATACACATCATGTTATAACATTTTGAACATGTATAAATAAAGACTATTTAACGAATTTTGTTAACGACCTTAAATATGGCCTTCACATAAACTTATTGACATGAAAAAGAGTGATGAGATGAAAGATAGTTCGGTGCATAATTTTTTTGAAATGAATAAAAGTTACGCACATAACATTGTGAACATATAATCAAGTTCATGCATATCATTATGAACATGTAATTAGGTTCAAATAAAATATATTTACTCATGAGTTTTGTAAATTTATGAAATTAATTTGAGGGAGATATTGGTCCCACATATCACATATTGAAAACCATTCATATGTATACCACAATATTGTAAAACATTAATCATATCATAACTCGTGAAATGAAATTGGTTTCATAAAAATTTTATTATATCAAAACCCATAGAAATTATATAGGTTTAATAACCATTTTTTCATAGCATAACCCATGTAACAACAAGTAGTTTTCATAAGAATTTTATCATGGTATATCTCGTGGAATCGAAACTAGTTTCATAAAACATCATTACATAACAAATACAAACCATTCTGATAAATAATAAGAATGTCATCCTTGGATTATATCTCTAATACTTCATATTAAACATAAATGGATGTCATACTAAATGGAAAAATATACTTATAAATAATTTAGTACAATTAATAAGAAAAATATTCTTTAATCTAGGAAAATTATTATTTGGAAAACATTTTAATGTTATTTTCCATTGAAAATTAGCTTGAAAACATAAAATGGAAACTTCATAGAAAATAATAATCAATATGATGGGAATTTTCGTTCATGTTGTACATGTTAAACCAATGATTCCTTTCCAATTTTAGAAAAAAGGGAATTTTTATGAAAATGAATTAAATATTCATTTAAAAAAATAAAAGATTTCATTTAAAATATATAATAGAATAATAATAAAATTTTGAAAATAGTTTTCAAAGACATGGTTTTGAATGAAATTGGATATTTGATCGAAGAGACAAATAAAGTATAATTTTCATAACAAGATTTATAAATTATTTTCAGTACCCAAGATCGGAATACGGAACTATTACATGAATGTATCATGAATAAACTTTGGGGAATAATATTCATGAATTTCTTGAGAGAGAGAACATATGTTTTTATCATCAGAAAAATAATAAAAAAAATCCTAATAAACAATGATATTGTAACATAAAATCATTACCACTTTCATAAATTTGAATCATTGTACGTATAAAAGATTAAAATTAAATAAAACATTAAATACCATGAATAGTAAAATATTAATGATATAACATGTTTAATTGTAACTTTATACACCTCATAGAAGTATATAGGTGCATAACAGAACATATGTCTCAAAGAAGGTAAATTGATACAAATTTCCCTTAATTATTTGGAAACATTTTAACCATAAAACCAATGAAATAATGATCCTAAAATGTAAATTTAATTCTAAATAAATTAAATTATAGGAACCAAAAATACACTCACGGGTTGTATAAACCCTATTTAAAATAAATAGGGTGGTGAATTTTCATTTGTCTCAAAGAAATAAAATCTAGGGGACGAATCCCCTACCGTATGTCCTAATATTCATTGAAATAATTCAAACCTCCAATATAATTACTATGATTCTATTATTGATATATTACAGTACCATATTTATATATATAATACCAAAAATTATTTACTAAGGTTATTTAATTAAACATTTTTATCTATTTGATGTTAAATTCACATTTCGGATAATATCCTCATTATTCTTTGTATATGTATTGACTTTTTTATTAACGATCCTCTTATATTAATCATGGTTCTGAAATATAAAGAATATTATTAAATAAAAATTATCATATTTATAGATCAGTAAAACAATTTAAGACCAATCATTAAATATGGTATTGATAAATGAAGAATGTTATGATCATAGAGACGACAGGTCATACGTACCCATGTTTTGAATTTCCATTTTTAAACTATCATTATTGAAATGAGTTAAGTAATATACATTAATTTTAAAATTTTAAAAATATCATAAATACCATAATATATACTTATACATATCATCCATGTGGTTTAGTGTTGAATATAGATTCACATCACTTCATGAACATCGTTGTCCATAGGTACATGAACGATGTTATCATCATTTAGTGAGTGAACTCATAATAAGGAAAATGATAGATTTAATTTTAATTTTATTAAAATTTTCATTAATATAATAATTATTTATCTTATAAAACATAAATGCATCCTTAATATATTCCATGTAAAGTATTATTTAAAAATGAATCATACTGCATCACGAGGTTGTAGTTCACCGTAGACATGATCAACTTTATCATATCCCCAATAGAATGGTAAGAAAAACATTAAATATTATATATTAACTCCATTGGTATAATTATGTTTTTTATAAAATAATTTTAGTCTATATCCATAATAATACCCAACCCTGATATGTGTTAATGAAAAATGAAATTACATCAGTTTGCAGGGCAATAGTCCACCGTACACACAAATAAAGATTTCTAATCCTATTTGATTGAAGTGGAGACGGTTGTAGGCCATTACCCAAAAAAACAAAAAATATATACATGTAAGATACTAAAGATATTATATAAGAGTGTTATAATAATATATTTATGGAGGAGGAGGTTGAAATAAAACAATAATGATTGTTGATGAACATTACCACTTCAATGGGTTTCCTCATAGGTTTTCACCAAAATCTATCCATGGATGGAATTTTGTAAAAACTAAATCCTATAGTATGAGATGAAGGATTTTTTGATAGAATTATTTTGTGTTTGTCTAAAACTATATGCATTTTTTTTGTGGATAGTATAGAAGATGTGGTGTTTTTTTTCTTAGCGGGGGAGAGGACACACTTGGTTTTGATTTTGAAAATAATTGTGTACTCCCACATTTTTTCATGTTAAATGGGTCCAAAAGCGTCCATTACTAAATAGTAAAGGATTAATGATATTAATATGGTCATAAAATATTTTTTATACAAGTTTCTTGGTAATTTAAACCATTATAGTTTTAGTACAACCCCAAGCAGACCCATTTTCACCATAACCATGATAATTAATTAGTACTGTTTTCACTATTAATTTTGGTATAAAATTAAGTTTAACTATTTAGATAATATAAAATTTTATTACTAAAAAATATGTAATCAAAAATTACAAATTAAATTCACAAAATAGGAAACATTAAATTAAAAATTAATCCTACACACACGATTGGAATGCGAGTTTTTAAAGAGAAATTTTAAAAAAAATTACAATGTTTTTACAAAAAAAATATAATATTTAATTGATCCAAATGAACTAAATTGGATTATTAGATTTATAATTGAACAAATTTTAGTATGAAAACAACTTTAAATATAATTTAACTTTATAAGAAAATAAATGAAAATTCGTCTTTCAATTAAAATTCTGCATTATTCATAATTCATCAAAAAATAAAAAATTTTGGGAAATCCCAAATATTAAACCTATGTTAATTTTAACATTATTATTAAAAAAATGTTATTTAATAAAATTAATTTTATATAATTGTAACAAATTAAATTTATTAATGTTCATAAAAAAGAATCCAAAATGCATCATTTTGATACAATAATATTTTTGAAGAAAATAACGACATTACTAAAAATTATGTACTTTTTTATCAATATGATTTCAATATATAAAATAGTTATATGTAAAATTTAAAAATTAATATTCAATATTAATCTCACTATGAATTATTTCAATTTTATGATGGTCATGTTTGATTAACTATGTTAATTGTATATCACGTTATTGTTCAAACTCAATGTCATGTGTAACACAATCTAACCCAGTGTTACAGATAGTTCATGATTAACTTAGTATTTCAGGAAATATATGATTTTATTTTGGTTTAATATAATTTAATCAAAATATATTGTTGTGTGTAATGAAATATATCAAATAAATTTATTTTATTCAAAAATAAGAAACTTATTAAAATTATTGGTGTTACATTTGACCCCCCTTAAAAGTAATTTATCCATTGAAAAATATTACTTTGGTACAAAAAATGTGAATAATTGGGCCTCATTATTTCCCCAAGTTCCCTTCTATCATTCTTAAGCTGATTTTTTCTCCAAAAAACCTGCACCATGTGAGTGGTATTGTTTCATAGAACATTCTCTATTCGATCCAAAATCTCAACTAGTCATTCCTCATATGAAATATCATGTTATGATGGTATTACCACTATGTTAGTTACATTTTATGGATTAGGTACGTACTTCCTCAAAATTGATACATGGAACCATTGTGAAGTAAAGAGAGTTTCGGTGGATGAGAAAACTAGTAAGATATTGTCTTGATATAATCAATTTTTTTAATAGGACTAATATATGATTTATTTAGTTTTCCATTATTTAATCGATATATATATTTTTATAATTCACTTATCACCAAATTAAATTCTAAATAATGTTAATGATTACCAGTATAACATTTCTATCAACTTTTTGTAGTCATTATATGTTTCTCAATTCATATGACATAAACTGTCATATTATCAGATCATTATTTTCCTAATTTATTTATTTCTTTAACATCATTATAGAGTTTATAAATTGATTCATGTGGATCTATGTACATTTTCAAGTGAATGATATTATTGTATGTAAACTCATCTATATGATGTTGTGATCCCAACAACCTTTGATATCCATTGAATAAAATAATAGAATATCATCAAGTGTTTGAATTTTCTCACATTACTAAAACTCAACTCTATATCAAGATCTTTTTGAATTCCATGCCAAGAGGTTTTGGTAAACATTGTTACCATATTTTGTACAATTTAATGTTGTACTTGAAGAAATCTTATCACTTCATTAATATAATTTATATAAAGAGGATCTAGAGACAAATCTTCTCTATTATCAATAATGTGTGATGACTTCAAAAGGTGACAACCTCAACATCATGTATAAGATAAACCCTATAGTTTATTAGTACCATTAATCATATGACCATAGTGTGTAAAGGAATTCCACCTTAAATAATTTTATTACTAAATAATTTTAATATCCAAAGTTTTTTACTTCCATAATTTTCTCCAAAAAAAACCTTATTATTGAGAGACATCAATAACATAAAACCCTAAAAGGGGTTGGGAATGAATTTGAACATATAATCAACATTAAACTCACAAACCATGATATTATGAAAAAAAATTAATATTACATGGGGACATATGAAGTCATAAATGTTTGTTAACCATTTATAAATTATATAGGCGCGTACCATATACAATAATAGATTAATTAGAATATTGTGTTCATCCTTGTACCGATAGAATATTAAATGTGATTAATGTATTCTAGAATCCATTTAGAGGGAGATAGTCTCATAAAATTTCACAAAATTAAGAAAAATAGTATTTTATATAGGAATCATTCATAAAAAATCAAACATAAAGTACCTAACTAAGTACAAAATGATATTTTTTCACTAATTGTCATGATTCACTTTATCCATTATGATTTCATAGTCTCTCCATTCAACCCTCGTATTTATAGGAAATTGTGGATTATCATCTATAATATCACGTGGATTAGGTCATTAATTAATATAATTAAAAAACTAATTGAACATGAAACACTAAACTATGGATGGTGAATTTTATAAATATCTCTCTCTATTGATTTAATTGATTAGCCTCTTAACATCACTTATAATTTATTTTTCTCAATGGTTGGTATTTCTTTACCTTAAACACCTTCTTGTTCCTTTCAGGGAATCACTTAAGTTTTTAGTCCAAATGTTTTTTCAAGTAGAGGATTAGAACTTTTTCTTCCCCCTATGTGACATATAATTCTATATTCAATGGAACAGTATTTTTATTTTCTTATCCCAAGAACCAAGATGTTATCTAGCTTATTTTTCTACTTTTAGTGTACATTAAATGATACATCCATGGTATCAAAAGTCTCTTATAGATATCACCCTTTGTATATTTGATTTGAAGACACAAAATAACCATTCAACCTTAATTTGGGCGGAATTATAATACCCAATGATTATCTCTTAAGTATCAGAAAATTTTCATCAAAGTTACATAAAGATTCATTATCCTTCTACTTAATACTAATAACATTATTCCCCATTATTATATAAAAAATACAGGTACTTTACTTATTATGAAATATTATTTTTAACTGATCCTACATCATGATTAAATTTATTATCATTTCATTCTACTATTATAAATTATACACCATTTATCTTCCTCAATTGCAATTATAGACATTCAAAATGAATTTTTTATTATATGAACACTAGAGAATAGAAAATATATTTTCCATAGTATTGATCCATCACTTGTCAAATAGTAGGTATTTTTAATCACTAAATGAAGGTGGTCATATTTTCATGAATTTCTCAAAAAACCAGTGCTCCCTACTTTTCTTGTTTTTACATCCATAATTAGTGATATCATGAAAAACAAATTGTGAGTAAAAATGAGGTTTTTCATTTCATATAACAAGACAATATGTTTCTAAATGATACAATCATTATATTATTATTTTAATTTTTAGTTAACATGGTTCCTTTGGGTTCCATCCATTAACTAAAACAAAAAAAGGAAAAGTGTTAGAAAAAATATTTATAGTAGGGAAAAATCATAATGAATCACTTATAGGGTGTATACATCATGAAACATTTTTTTTAGTCAATGACAACATATTTTTATCCTAGGTCATTCATATTAATCATATTTTTAAATATATCATTATTTATTATAATGTGTTTTTGAATTTACAAAGAATATCCCCTAGTTGGGATAAAATCGTTTGAAATAAAGGTTGTTTTTGTGCACTAAGTGACAATTGAGTCCATCTCAATGCGATTGTTTTGGAGTTATTACCCCTAGGTACCTCTATTCTAGAGACTCATCCACATATAGAATACCTATAGGGACGTTATTTATTAGAATCCAATCACTTTATACGTTACCAAAATCCAGAATATTTTCTTATAATTTGATTAATGCATTGAATTAACCTAAGACACATTCATAGAAACAACAGGAGAAGTTTCCCTAGTGATCTCAAAAATATTTTCTCAACATACTTCCCAAATTTTTAATAATCATATATTATGATACCAACTCTGGTACCCGTCCTTTTCAGACTTGGATACTATATATATTTAGTTAAAAATTTAATACATTGCCAAAAAATATTTTCAGTGACAATAATTTCTTAGTTCCATTGGAATCATGGAAGAAAATGATCTTTTTTAAGGATTATCATAAATGTCTCCCATAAAGATATTCGCTTTAGTATTCTTCAAAAACATATCATATTTAAATCATTTCATCATAACCTGGGGAATGAAAATAAGAAAGGGTGAGTATATAAGTTCTATAAGGGTGAGAAATGGAGATACGTAAGAATAACATGAACATAAAGGTATGATAATAGGAGGATAACAATTGGAAAACCATATACCTCATATGAAATTTCAAAATCTAGAGACCTGACAAAATTATTGGAATTTCACAAGGCATGAATGAAAATGAAATAAAATAACTTGGTGCATAAGATTTCAACAATGGAATATGTAATATATTAGTTTCATAGAAATAATATTATAAAGTTTTGTAGATAAATAAATAGATATATGTTCAATCATTAATTTTAGGACATGAAATCGGGCCCTTGCATAAAATTGTGGACACGAAACTAGGTCCATTCATAATATTATGGACATCAAAGATAGGTCAACACATAAAATTATGGACATCAAAGATAGGTCCACATATAAAATTTTGAACATGAAATAAGGTTCATGAATTATATTTTTAAAAGTTAATCATTTTCACATATAACATATTTACAAATGAGTTATCCATCCTCAAATAATGTATTATAAGGATATATAGGTCCCACCAATTACATAATGAAATTCAGAATCATGTATTCTAGAAGATCATAAAACATTAAAGATATCCTAACACATTAAATATAATGGGTTTAATAAACATTTCATCCTATAATATCTTATATAAAATATACGGGTTTTATAATCATTTCATAATTTCATTCTAGAATAACCCTTGGAAAATAGATTGTCGTTTAAAATAATTTTAGCATGGTATTTCCCATAGAAGAGATATGTGTTTCATAAACATCATCTCATCATTATAATAAGCAATTATTATAAATAAAAATAATGGTATACATGGTTCATATCCTTAGTAAGTAATAGGTAACATCAACGGATGTCATTATTATATCAGAAGTTAATTTGATCAAGCATTTAAAACCATTTTTGAGGTAAAAACATTTATTCTCTAAAAAAAACTTATGAAATGAAAAACCTTTTTTAAAAAAATCTATTTTAAAATAACCTTGAAAATTAAAATGTAATATTCAAATAATATAATGGTTATTATGATAGGAATTTTCATTTTGTTATAAATTTGAAAAAAATATTCATTTTAATTTTCTGAAAAATGGAAATTGGCATTATTTGGAATATGAAATGATGATTACTTTCAAAAAAAATTCTGAAAATCATCACATGGTTAAAATTTTCATATATAAATAATAGGATAAAAATGAGACATTTTTATATCATTTTTAGAAAACATTAATTTTTATAAAAATAGATTTTATACCAAATAGAGATATAAATTCTGATTATCATAAAAACATTTCTAAATTATTTTAAGTAATAAAGATTAAAAAAATGATACAATTACTTGAAAATATCATGAATAAATATATGAGAATAAATTTCATGAGTAACTTTAGATATGTATTTAAAGAATTTATCATCAGAAACATAATCATAAACCATCCAGAAAAATGATGAGATTGTAACAAAAAATCACTAACACTTTAGTAACATTGAATTATCATTAAAATAAAAGAATATAATTAGATGAAACACATAATATCATTAATATAAGCATATTACTCATATAAAATGTAAAATTTATAATATATACACATAATAAAAGGATATAGGTTCATAAAAGAACATATGTCTCAATGAATGTAATTTGACACGAAAATAACATACTACTTTCGACTAATTTGGAAAATAAACCATATGAACGAGATATAATAAAAATGATATGTAAATATAAATAATTTTATTTATAGGAATCCTAAATTAGAATAATTTTATGTATACTCATCCCAAAAAATGAGGTGAATTAACATATATCTCTCAGAAATAAAAGAGAGTTAAGAAATCTAAAACCATAAGTCCTGACTTCCTTCTCACTCTTTAAAACCTTATAAATATTAATTGTTTGTTTATTATTAATATATTAAATAATGATAATTTTAAATATCCAATAATATATTATTTACTTATATCATTTTATTACCCATTTTTAACAATTCCATGTTAAAGTCAAGTTTCGGGTAAAAACCACTGTGTTTTTCATATATGTCTTCATTTGTTATTTTTCTTCCTATTCAAATGACCATGTTTATATAATATCTTGATTAATAATCATGAAATAATTTAAAAAAAAATACATGAATTATAACTTTAATACCAATCATGAAATATGGTATTGAGAGGTGAAGTGTGTTTTGATCACAGAGATAATAGGTTGTATGTATGCATGGGTAACTTTTTTCCTTTTTAATGATATTTTTTGAAAGAGGTAATTAATATATAAAATTTAAATAATTAAAATAATATTAAAAATACCATATTATATACATATACATATCTTCTATGTGGTTTTGTGACTAAAAGTGAGAGTCGGATGGTAGTCCACACTTACACGAACAAAGATGTCATCATTCTATGAGTAAAAAGGTTATAAAGAGAAATTATTATTAAATTTTAATAATAATAAATATTTTACTAATTTCATAATTATTTCATTTATATTACACATATTTAACCATAGTATCCTTCATGTATGGTGTTAGTTAAAAATAATCACATCGTTTCGTGAGTTTGTATTATGTCATACACACGAGCAACAACATCGTATCCGATATGGAATGGAAATAAAAAAATGTATATATATATACATATGATATAATTAATATATAGGTATAAATATGTAATTAATATTATATATAAACTTTATATCTACCATAATATCCAACTGTGAGAGGAGGTAATGGAAAAATGAATGACATCGGGTCACATGACGGTAGTCCATTGTACATATAAATAGTTATTTCATTACCCATTTGATGGAAGTGGATATTTTTTAAAGAAATTAACATAACATAAAAACCATATAAGTATATGTATTATATTATGGTTTTTTATTAGAATTTAATAATAATAAATAAACGATGTGGATGAAGAAATATAACCAAAATCACCGTTGAAAAATGTTACCTCTTCATCGTCAACCCCCCTTAGGATTGCACCAAAATCCCTCCAAAATTGGATTTATTCCCAAAAAATGGAATTTAGGATTAGAGTATGTAATTTGGTAAATGAATAGCAGTGTTATTGGATAAACCAAAAATGGTTTTAAGGTGTTAATAAAAGAGGATAGTTAGTGGCCATTTATATGTAGGGGAGAGGACACACTTGATATTTTTAATGGGAATGAGTGGTCCAACATATTTCAATACCATAAGGATAAAAAATTGAACATTATAGAATATTATATGTTTAATGGTGTAAATATGGTCATAAAATTGTTTTTTGAGAATTCTATAGGTCTTTTTAACCCATATATTTTTAGTTTAATACCTAGTAAACTCATATTTACCTAAACCGTGATAATTAATTTGTATTATTTTCACTATTCATTCTTTTAAAAAATTATTATAAAATTAGTAGAAAATATATATAATTTATATTAAAAAAATTCCATCCATTTTCCGAATTCAATTTATACAATTGGTAAATTTTAATTCAAAATTAATCCAACTGACACGATAAGAAAGCAGGAGTTTTAAAGGGAAAATGTTCAATAATTTTCAAATTATTTAGATAAAAAATAAATATTAAATTGATTACAATGACCTAAATTGTATAATTGGATTTATAAATAAAATAATTTTACTTTTAAACAATATAAAATATAATAATATTTATAGATAAATAAAAAAAGGTAGTTTTAAAATAAAATTCAGTTTTTTACTATTTATAAAATAATTTTACTTTTAAAACAATATAAAATATAATAATTTTTACATGATTATTTCCAAATTCATTTTATTTTATCAAATTAATTTTCTAAATGTGTAAAAGAATTAATTTTATTAGTGTTCGGAAAAATAAGATAAAAATATTTATTTGAGAAAAAAATTAATTTTCAAAATATATAAAGACATTTCAAAAAATTAAGTACTTTTTTATCAATAAGATTTATTTATTTAAAAAAAATTATAAATAATATTAAAATTTTATTTATTAGTATTAATCTTACTAGGTTTGATGACTATGTTATAGTATTTTCATTTGAATAACTATATTAATAATATATCGTTATTTAGATAAAACATTATGTCATGTGTTGTACAAGCTGACCCAGTGTTCCATGTAATGAATGATTAATTTATTATTGTTTGTAATGAAATTTTCACATTGTGTTTCATGTAATTAATGTTAAACATAGTTTTTCATGTAACGAAATATATCAGAGAAATTTATTTTATTCAAAAAAAAAGTAATTCATAGAAAATATGGCCATTAAAAGGAAATAGAGAAACAACAAGAAAAGAAGTCTGTAGGTATACCCCAAAAGGGTTATAGGTGTGGAAAATGTAATTTATAGTAATTTTTAATAGGAAATATGATGTGTGGTTTTGATTGGGGATATTTTGTTAAACAAATCATGGATATAAATAAAGAGTCTTGAATAACAAAATATTGTGGTAATTGATAACCATCCAATGATGATGTATTTTAGTTGAAATGAGTTATTTTGTATTTCTGAAAAATGTATTTAATTAATTTTACATGATTTAAATTATCTTTAATAGAAATATAAATCATTATAAAAGTCATTTTCTACTACTATGGTTGACGTTGGGACATAAATTGAAGTTGTGATAGGTTTATTACTTATGTATTTGAAATATGAAATACTATAATTGAATCTGGATCATCACATACTTTCCTTTATTTGAAATTTGAATGTAAATTGGATATAACACCTCATGAAATTAGGATAGAACTTTGGGTCAAAACTTCAGGTGGAAACCATTCAAAACCAATATTTAAAAGAATCACCCTATTATTATTAGTGGAATGGTATTTCCTAAAAATATGTTTGGATATAACATTGTATAATTTCTTATAATTCTTGGTATAGTCATTCCATGAGTTTATCATTAAAATATAGATTTTAGATATAAGAAAGGTGTTTCAATGATTCTATTTGTTTGATAAATTTCCATGAAGAAAATAATTCGATTAGAGGTAGTAGGAAATGTTACACAGCTTGTATTATGGAAAATAAATAAAATGATCAAACTAGTCATGTTCTTATAGTAAATGAATACTTGGATGTGTTTCTTGATGACTTCCATGCTGTTATTCCTAATAAAGTTGTTGGGTTTACATTTTAATTAGTACTTTATTATAATAATATTAATAAAACCCCATATATAATGGATCAAGTGGAACTATTATAATTGAAAAATAAATTAAATAAGTTATTTGATATAGGATTAATTAGACCATGGACATTACCATGGGGTTCTGAAGTTTTGTTTATTAGAAAGAACGATGGTTTAATAATGGTTTTCCCTGATTTTAGAGTCATTAATAACATTACTGCTGAGAAAAATATATTTTTCCATATTTCAAGGTTTTTTTTATTGTCTATGGGGAGCATAGTATTTGTAAAAGTTTGAAAAAAGGTTAGGGCACCATCTAATGCAAGTGACGGTATCATACATTCTTAAGTATACATTTCAGACGAGATATGGGAACTATGTGTTTGTAGTTATGATGTTTGGGTTACATAATGAACCTACTGAATTTATGAACCTTATGAATATAGTTTTCCTAGATTTTTTGGTAGATTATTTGGAAGTATTTATTAATGAAATATTGTTATATTCTAAAATTTAATGTGTACATAAAAGATAAAAAATGATTATTTTAAAAACATTAATTGAAATTAAACTATATGAAAAATTTATTATGTGTGAATTTGGTTTTCCATAACATTATTTCCTTGGAAATATTATTCCTATAGATGGGATAACTATTTTCCATACTAAAACAAAAGTTTTCCAAGAATGTAAATCCATAAAAAAAAGTAATATAGATTTGTATTTTTCGTCATTTAGTGGGTTAATACTAGTGTTTTTTAAATATTATCTCGGTTTTCAATCCAACAAAGTAACTAAAAAGGGGGCTTAATTAATCTAGGATGGTGAATTTGATAATAGATTTTAAGAAAAAAATACTATTTTTGAGTGATCTGTTTTTCCCTTCCAAAAAAATGGTAATTTTTCATGTTCTATTATTATTCTATAAAAGGACATGTTTGTGTTCTAATGTAAAATGGTTAGGTAATTTCTTATGCATAAAATAAATTAAAACCTCATGATATAAATTACCCAACTCATTATATATAATTAGCTGATATTTATTCACTTTAAAAAATTTATGGAATCATTTGTATGGAGTAAGGTGTTCAATGTATAATGATAAAAAAAGTTCAAAGTATATATTCACACAAAAATAAATGTATATGAGACACATAAGATGGATGTAGAAAATGGATTATTATAATATCATGACTCTTTTCCATCCTCAAAATGGAAAAGTGGTTGCTGATTTGAGTCGAAAATATAAGACTACAGTATCCGGGTCACATTTTTCATGTCACCCTTAATTTAATTATTTGATAAATTTTGGATTAGATGTTATGGATAAAAGGCACATCCTTTTTTGGGGTTCAGTTTAGTCTTATCTATCAGAAATAATGAAAAATGTGTAGAATTTGGATTATTTGTTATAAGAAAATCTATAATCCATTAAAATTGGTATGTTTACTGATTTAAATATTGATAAAGAATGTGTTTTTTTATTTGGGAAAATATTATGTGTTCCTTCGAACTCCCATTTTAGGAAAGAGTTGTTGAGTGAAGATTATAGTGTTCTGTTATCTATTCATCCTAGAAGTAATAAGATATACAGAGACCATTGGTGGTTTTACTAGTGAGAAAAAATTAAAAGAGATATTACTGACGTCACAATTAATTGTTTGAATTTCCATCATGTTAAAGTAAAAATATAGTTTCCTAAGGGAGTGTATTGACCTTTTATACTGCTATAGTGGAAATTAAAATACATACCAAAGGATTTTGTTTATATGATCCCAATGAATTATAAATATAAGAATGTGCATTGGGTTATTCATTATCCATTACCAAAATCAACAAAATTCTATCAAATTCAAGATATAATTTATTTAGATCATATTTCTAGACTATATAAAAAGGAGATACTCAATTTACATTGAGTGTCTCTCTCTAATGTATTAGTTTGTGATCCATATTTTAGATATAATTATTGGAAAGGACATTATAAGTATTTGGGTAATGAATTAAATTTTAATACATTATTTCATCCTCATTATGAGGGATAAACTACATAGGCAATTAAAACATGGATGATATGATTTGTTCATATTTAATGGATTAACAAGGATGTTAGGATCAATATCTTTCATTGTTTGAGCATTCTATTAATAAAAATTTCTATTCTGGTATACATATTCCATGATATGATTAATTATAAGGAATGTATTGTTAGAGAACATATTTTTGGGATGATTTTGGAGTAATTAGGTTTGATGAGACCCGATCTAGTAGAGGAAATGGCTTTTCAGGTGCAATTGATTTATCCACATTTGAGGATGGTTTATAGAAAGAGGAAAAGTTATACGAATCGTTGGGGGAATGATATTTATTTTGAATTAGGTGATCATTTATTTCTCAATGTTTCCACATGTAAAACTTTTATGAGTTTTGTTATGAAAGGGAATATAACATTAGGGATCATTGGACCATATAAAATCATAGAGAACATTGGATCATTTTTCAACCAAGTTTCATTTCCTCTTAGTTTATCTCACATAAAGAATTAATTTCATGTTTTGAGGTAATGGAAATAGGATATGGATTTATCTAATGCTTTAATCCTAGAATTAGTTCAGTTGGAAGGGATCATTTCATATGAATAAAAGATAAAAAAATTCTTGGCCATAGAGAATAAGTGTTTTAGAATAAGTTGATTCCATAGATTCTGGTTTTATTGGAAAACCATATTGTTAAATAGGGAACATGGGAATATGAAATCCATTTAAGTGAAATATAAAACCACTTATTTAATGGGGGAATGAAATTTCAATAATACATCTTCTAAAATGGGTACTAAATTAACAACATAGTTAATAATATAAAAAGTAATTTTCAAATTTATTAATATGAATTAGATATTAATATTAGTTATAAAAAATACACTACAATTTTTTTGTTTTTTTATTTACTATAATATTTTCATATAATTTTTAATATAAAGGTTCATGATATAAATTTTAGAGATTTTTCGAAAATAGTAATGTTTTAGTAAATAGTGAATAATACCCATTCTTTAAAAAGGACTTCAGAATTATTTGGGTAATGAATTAAATTTTAATACATTATTTCATCCTCATTCTGAGGGAAAACCTACATAGGAAATCAAAACATGGAATATATGCTTTTTTCATATTTAATGGATTAACAAGGATTTTAGGATCAATATCATTCATTGGTTGAGCATTCTTTTAATAAAAATTTCTATTCGGGTATACATATTCTATAATATGATTAATTATAAGGAATGTGGTGTTACAGAACATATTTTGGGATGATTTTGGAGTAACTAGTTTTGATGAGACCAGATCTAGTAGAGGAAATGGATTTTCAGGTGCAATTGATTTAGCCACATATGAGGATGGTTCATAGAAAGAGGAAAAGTTATATGAATCGTTGGGGAAATGATATTTATTTTGAGTTATCTGATCATTTATTTCTCAATGTTTCCACATGTAAAAATTTTATGAGTTTTGGTATGAAAGAGAATATATCTTTAGGGATCATTGGACCATATAATATCATAGGGAACATTGGATCATTTTTTAACCAAGTTTCATTTCCTCTTAGTTTATCTCAGGTCAGGAATGAATTTCATGTTTTGAGGTTATGAAAATATGATATGGATTCATCTAATGCTTTTATCCCATAATTAGTTCAGTTGGAAGGGGGCATTTCATATGAATAAAAGAAAAAAAATTTCTTGGTCATAGAGAATAAGTGTTTTACAATAAGTTGATTCCCTAGATTTAGGTTTTATTAGAAACCCATATGGTTAAATAGGGAACATGGGAATCAGAAAACCATTTATGTGAAATATAAAACCACTTATTTAATGGGGGAATAAAATTTCAATGATACATCTTCTAAAATGGGTAATAATTTAACAACTTAAGTAATAATATAAAAACTAATTTTTAAATTTATTAATATGAAATAGATATTAATATTAGTTATAAAAAAGACACTTCTATTTTTTTAGTTTTTTTTATTGAATAGAATATTTTCATATAATTTTTTATTTAAAGTTCATGACATAAATTTTGGTTGTTTTTTGAAAACATTAATGTTTTACTAAATAGTGAATAATACCCATTTTTTAAAAGAATGTCTTTTATCATAAACAATTTAATTATTTTAAAAGTACCAATTTGTTTTGAATATAAATTCAATTAACAAAAGTATTATTTAATTATATTTAATTAGTATAATTACATTATAATAAATGTTATATTGGTTTTTAAAATAATTTTGATTTTGCATTTAAAAATGGGTTTTTTAAAACAATTTTAAAATGCATAATGTTTCTTCATTTAGATTAATTAATAAAATTACAAATAGAAATTTTTTTAAATGAAATATAAAGATTTAATATCATTTAATAGTTGATCACTTTATTATTATTATTATTTCTATTTATATACTTAATATATAAGCATCTTTTTTCTCAAAAAATACTCTACTTAAACCCCTTGTTTTCATTGCATTTATGGGTTTTGTTTTAAATAAAATTTCACAACTTCTATAAATTGAATTTGGAAAAATGAATTCCTATTTTTTAATTATAATATTTTATATTATTAAATATGGTAAAATTAAATTTTGAACAAAATGAATAGTGAAAATAGTAAAAGCTAACTACCACAGTTAAAGTAAAATTAGATTTATCAAGGATTAAATAAAGAATATAAGGGTTAAAATATCAAAAAACCTTCTATTTAATATATTTTCTGGATATATTTCGACCTTATTACTTCTAGTATCAATAATGGATCATTATTGGATCCCTATATCATAAATAAAAAATGTGGGTGGAATTCATTACTTTCTAAATTAAACGTGTGGCACTCACCTCACTTAAAAATCCCCACCCCTCTACCCTACTCTCCGCACCCTAATAACCCATTTTTTCAAATAATACCTTTCCAAATAAATTCTGTACTCTCTTAATGTCACCCTAGAATCCATAAATTTGGCATCAATCCAACCAAATAAGGACATGGGTGCAAATAAAGGGAACTTTCCTGAAGAATAGGTAATGTTTATCAATCAGTGTTTTTATTTTATTTCTTACACCACCCCCTTAAATTCAAGTAAAAAAATTATTGTATAATAAAAAAATATCTCACATATACTAACATGTTATTATGTTATTTTAATTACTTAAATCTATCTTTTATTCAATACAATGGGTAATGAAATCATCATTCATGTCTACGGAATACTACAACCTCACGAACCGATGACATTAGTTATTCCATTACCCCCTCTCACAGTTGGGTATGATGATGTATCTTAAATATATATTTGTGTGATATATATATATATTATAATAATTATTCCTATTGATTCATTATATTATATATAAATTTTCACATTCCATTCCATAATGGATACGATAACGTCACTCATTTGTCTGGTAGACTACATCCTCGTGAAGCGATGTGATTTGTTTTAAATAATGAGTTAAATGGAATTAAATAAGGGTAAATATATTGAATATATGTCACATAAATGGAAAAATTATGATATTCATGGTTTATTTTTCATTCTGAGAATTTAATATATCATTTTCTGTTTTACCTTTCCACTTAATGAAAAGTGACAACACCATTCATGTACGTTTGGACTACCACCCTCATAGAGAGATGTGACTACCTAATCATAACCATGCCAAATGGATAATATGTATAAGTATATTTAAAGAACAAATATGGTATATATTTTATTTTTATGATTCTATAAATGTAAAATATTACATACCTCCTCTCCATAATTATTTTTAAAAAATGGATATGTTACATACGTGTACGTATGACCTACCATCTTCATGATGATAATGTAATTCATTTATCAAAAAAAACATTCATGATTGATCTTAAAAGTATAATTAATTTATAAATATAATATTTATTTCATAACTATTTATTTTATGAAATTGTATATAAATTTTGTATATATTTTTTTAATGTTTATTCTAGAATTATTCAATAATGCACTCTTTTTTTGGATTGTTTTCATTGGAATTAGGAATTCTGGACTAAAATTAATAAATTCTAAAAATTTTACAAAAATATCCTGTACAAACATTATATCACATTCAGGGTGTGAATAATCCATTCACTACATGTATGCAGATCTGTTAACCAAACCATGGTGATTATGCATTCCATAAAAACACCACACAACGTGTAAATCAATTACATGAAATGCAGCATTTAAAAAACTGATCTCTCCAGAAGAAAATTTCATAAATTATGTGTAGACATAAAAATACATGAATGTGTCACAGCCTCAATCCGTCATAGAAACCCATAGATTCCCTTCCATCAAAATTTGATCTCAATTACACTGTGTGAAACCAACTTAAATTATGTACAAATTTTTGGATGTAAGTCATTTAATCCATTAAACAATGTTTAGGAATTTCATGTTATGTACTTCTCAATTATATTTATGTTTTCAATACTCTTTGTTCAATATAGGGCCCCACACTTTATTTTTATCTCTTTTTTCCTTCAACCATTATTTCTAGTTTTTATTCGTTTAGATTCCAAACAATATTTCACTCAATATTTTCTTATTTTATCGATGCATTGTGAGTACATACTTATTTTACATTTATTTATTATCATTGAAATCATTCTCTTTTTTCAAACTCTAGATTTCATCATCTCATACCATTCTCCATCTACATTTGAATTATTCATTATACATTATTCATTCACATAAGGTTTATGATTGTTTCTTATATTTTTTGATCCTCAATTGCTCATTCATCATTGGTTCGATGTGAAATCATAGTTTCTTCTTATACTTTCATTACTTCTAATGTTTTTATATTTATTACTAATTTATTATTGTTTCATTTTTTACAACTTTTTTATGGTTATACACATCATTCTTGATATTTCTGTGATGTTTATCAACACCGCCATGTGTGGGTAATCCATATAGTGCTAGAGGTTATGATTGAAGGACATTCTGACCATAATGATATGTTATATTGACCCTTGGTAACCCTATGTATATTATTTGGGTTGATATTAAATTTTCATCACATTATTTAGTATAAAATTATCCCTGGAAAGTGTGATTGAACGAACATGACCTAATTAGAGTTGAGTAGGACTATGAACATTATCTTGTGACCCATTTTTCATAGAATCAACGAATAATAAACTTAGGTTGTCAACTATTCCTTGACCATAGTATTTTTTCCTCATAGGTATATCCAAATTTTTAGCCAAAATAAAATAGTGCCTTTTTCAAGACATCACTTCCTAATCCATACAACTATCCCATCTCAAATATGGGATTATCCATTGTCCAGTTACCTAAAATTTATCATGATCCATTTATTATAAATCTTAAGTAAATGACCATAAAATATAGTCTTAGTAATCAAGAAACTAGAAGAGTGAATGGCATGAATCCTTACAACGATTTTATTTGATTTCTTGTTTCCCTTTTAGTATTCTTCACGGGATCAACCAAATACTGTCACTTTACTATGCCCCTATAGTAATTATAGTTTATTATAAAAAATATTTAATATGACCTCATCCTATAAGAATTTAACAACACATGTGGTTGAGTCAAAACAAATCACTACTTTTAGGGGAAAATATTTCTCAGGAATAGTTACGTTTAGATAAAACCTGGATTACCTCAACTACTACCCCTTTATTATTTTCTTTCCCATTTCACCTTTTTGCGTTCATCTTATGAGTGAAACTATGTTTCCTAGAATTATTTATATTTCTATATTCTTTATGGTCAGTGCCTGAACCAAGGGCCTTTGAATCCCTCAGAAATCCGTGATAGGAAATAAAAAATTATATTTGTTCCTAATACTGATAGAACCATTGGTGCACACCACTACTTCACATTGGCAGATAATAAACAACTTATGCTACCAAATCTTCAAGACTGCAATTAAGAACCACCATTCAAGTAGTGTGAGAGACTAGTGATATTGGTGTTTCGTAACATAGACTATGGTTTACTACCTTTAGTGGTATTTTTCCCATCATTATGCAGCTTTAAATTCAGGAAGACACCTAATGATAAAACTTGCACTCATTCACAAGATCAAGAATATGGGGTAGTTGTTGGGATTCAAAGATAATACCGCAAACAATATAATTTGAACACTATTGTGTTTTAAAAAGCCTTTATAAACAATTGAGCATCATCATACAATATTCACTTAAGAATCATCCATTTCTCCTTACATGATAGTGTCAAGGATTGGATAAAAAGTCAAAATCCTAAGTCAATCACGACATGTGATGAACTAGAAATGATGTTCATAGACAAGAACTTCCCATTAATCTGGACTTGGATTTTTCAGAACATAATTAAAAACATCACTCATTTAGTAAGAGAATTGGTTTGGGATTTATGGGATATATTTATGTACCAGACCCAAAAGTTCCCACATCAAGGACATAATGTGTAGTTTATACATCAGAATCTCTATAATGTCCTTCATCCTACTGCCCAAATTATGGTAGATTCCACTGCTAATGAAGTAATTAGGCTTAATATTCAAAAAGTAGTCCTAGAAATTTTATATTAAGTATCTCCTGATGTTATCCTTTATAAAATTGATTGAGGACCACATCAGCATAGAAATCAATAGGTTGAAGATACTGCCCACCTTGATGCTCATATTGATGAAAATTCTAAGAATTTTGAATTATTTGAGTGATCGGTCATTCCACACCCACCTCTTATTCATATTATTAAAATATGGTCCCTTGAGATGTGTGGAGGCCCATGTTCATACTATGATTATTGGGAAATTTAGTCCCTTGAAAATATAGTCTTTGATGCAGAAAGCATATCAAAGAATGAAAACATTGGAGAGAGAGATGAAAAACCACAAGGATTCACTATGCAACCGGGATCACAAAATGTGAAAATAATTAATGACATTATTTGATTCGATATAATGTACTCATACCAATAATACTGATACTCATATGAGAAAGGAGGATTAATTTATAATGGTTTAGGGCCATAATGTGTTGGATTATCAACAACCATGTGGATATAAAGAAATTATTTTTATAGAATAATATGAAACTATTAAAAATGGAAATCAAAAGGAATAACCATCTAAAAATTATCTATACATCCTAAATGGGATGTTTCCTATGTGGCTCCTCCATCATATGAGACACCTCCCCTTTCTTGAATGAAATCAACAAGGAATAGTGGAGGATAAATTTAAAAAATTCCCAAATTTTATTAAAAAATTAAAAAAGAATATATTATTGGTTGATTAAATTGAAAAAGTTCCTAATTATGCAAGATAATTTAAGTATATTATTTTTAGTATATAATAAAAATTATTACTTACAAATCATATCTATGAATAAAGAATGAAATGTTGTCATTCAAATGGAAATTTCATCCAAAAAAGAGTTACCTTGATGTTTTTTTATCTGGTGGAGTACTGTATTATTTGATCTAGGTAAATTCATCAATAAAATTACCATGAGTATTTATAGGAAGCTTAGGATTCCAAAATTGAAACAAACAAGGGTGGAACTATAACTCACTAGACATTCATTCAATAATCCTTGAGGATTTCATGAGTATGTCTTAGAGAATGTTGATAAATCCATTTTCCCCATTGACTTTCATGCTCCAAATATAGAATAGGAAGGTTATATACCCTTAATTTATGGTTAATCATCCACAATGTTGGAATTAATATGATTTATGTTATCCATAATGAAATTTCATTTAGAGTGGTAAAATAGAATGTTGTGTTCATTGTGTAAATAAATGTTAATAAATGAAATGTGTTAAAAAATTATCAAACCATCTCTCATGGTAATAAGAAGATGGCCATTTGGAAGATAAATAAGACATTAATATTCCACCTCTTATTTACAAGGGACTAAATTCTCACAAGACTGAAAATAGTACTACACCTATAGCAAAACCATCAATCCCACCTTCCATTCCCTCCAGGATCAATATTTGTTTTCCAAGGGGAATCAACTCAAAATTAAAGTCATATTACTCTAGAAATACTCTCTCAAGATAATAAGTAATTTACTTACTAGGAAGAAATACATTCTATATTTAATCATCTATGATAGTATAGTTTAGTGTTTAAAACTTTCAAGAGTGATTCTAGAAGCATGTTGAGATGACTTTATCTAAAAGATCCCAAAAAGTTAAAATAAATTCCATGTAACATGTACATAGTGTGAAAATGTCATGACAGATGAGGATTTTGAAAATTAATGTTTTTCACACTATGTAATCATTACATGGTGTAATTTTTTTAAAATTTGTGTTTTTTTAATTGTGGACCTAGTGTGTGTGGTGAACTCAATACACACCGCTAAGATCCATTTGAAAAATACCAAAACTCCCCTCAAGTCCCTCTCCTACTTCTCTATAGTTGTACACATATCTTAATCTCATTTACCACACTATTCCCTTTTCCCAAAATGGGATACACAAACAATGTTCACACCCCACCCACTGATCGCAGACCTGAACATAAGGACACACCTCTTCTGCCCAAAAAGTGGAGGGACACATCTCCCCCTAACCCAAATATATATCATCATCATCATGAACATCCTCAAGTGATTCTTCTTCAACATTAGGAAACTCCCAGCCATCAAACGATATATCATAGGTTCATTCCGGCCCTCACCAACACCAATTATTACATTTTTTGGACCCCATTCACCAGGTCTTTATGGACCATATCCTGATCAAGACAATATGGATGAACAAAACACTAGATATCACCATACTAGAGATCATCCACATCCACCATGAGTTCATTCACCTCATGGAGCACCAACACCTAACCCCCTATCAAAAATGTGATAGATGATCGATACATGGTGATCTTCAGTGAGTTCATTTCCACATTAAACATGGTCATTGACATCATCTCCTTTAACAAGGAGGGTGGCTATAGAATCTCATTCTAGAAGATTCCAAAATGGTCATTGGTATGTATTAAATTGATTTCATCACCTCCCTTATACTTCTTACATTGACATGAAATCCAAAAAATGTTGAGAATAAATGACTTTGGCATAAGATCTCTAGAGACATTCAATGTTTTTACAACCCCCACACCAAGAAGAGAAATAATCATTGAGGAGAATCCATCAAGATCCAATATAGGGCCCTCTACAATGTTTAGATGGCATGTAGAGATTACCATTATGGGATTAATCGGATCAAAATTATTATTATCACTTCATCAATGGTAGGCCTCTCTATTAACAAGGATAGATAGTTTGGTGATCCTTATAGGATGTTGGAAAAGAGGACTCAAAACACTATGATGGGTGGATCATTTATTAGCTATTTTTCAAGGATTCATGATTCGTTTGATGTATCCAGACCCCAAAAATCTATTGGACCTATGGATATAATCCCTCTTCAACCGCACAACAAGATGGGGATTCTCAACAAGGATTGATAAATCTATTATTGAGAACTAGCATACATGAAAGATGTAGATGAGGCCCTCACATAGCATGTTTTTGATCCTCCTATCGCCCTTTCCTACCACATCCTGATCCTATTACCTTCTCATCCTTCCCCACCACATATTTTAGCACACACATCACTACCCCCCATAACCCATGTCCCATCTACATCCACCACTAACTATCCCACTACACCACAAATACTCTTATCAACCAGTGGCTCTCCCACTAGTATATTCATGTGATCCACCTCTAGATATGATACCACAAGGGAATCCCATTCAATTCCCCACTATTATTTATAAACCATACATCCCCCTTGTCTCTTGAGACCCTCACACCCCACCACTAATTGTCCCTTCATCATCCTCTATGAAATAACCACCTCTTACCCCATCTAACCTACCCTCAAAGATGATAGACCATACTTCCCAATGATTGTTTTTGGTTGACAATGAATTGAGGGGAAATGGAACAGTCTTCTCACCATGTTCTGAGGTACCATTCATCAACACTGATTATAGACATATAGACACCATAATTATCAGTACATTAGCTTCATCATCCACTAAGATAACATCCATCACCATTAAACCCACTATAATAGGTGATCCTGAAGTCCCTTCCTCAGTAGATGATATTGATAGGGGGACATCATCGGGCACCCACTTTTAGGAAGAGGTCACTAGTGGAGGATATGAACAATTTTCATTTTTCATAGTATATCCCAATATCCTCTCCTAATTTTTGTATTCTAAATGGGTGTCACTTTTCCCATCTAGTATTCCATTCCACATGTTGTATCATTCCACTAGATTTATACCTGGGATTTATATTTTTTGTTCAATTTTTCTTGGAATATTTTCCATTTCATTATTATGTTACATTATCCATTTATATATCTTCTTCCTCTTTAATTGTCATCGATGGGCCAGTTTCACAACCATATTCCCACCTAATTCAGATGAAAAAGCATATGGAAAATTTTGAGGTTCATCTAGAGAAGCATTCTCTTGATATTTGTCCTCAAAATTTTTCCCCACCACAACAGGAACTGATAAATTTATTTCCACCTGAGATTTATGCTCATTTTGATCATAATGTTGTTAAACTCGCTAAGCATACCCATGAGATAGATGTCACAGCCACCAATTCCTATAGGAGGTAAATTAATTCAGAGAAGATGGAAAACAATACATATTCCATTTGTTCATAATCCTAGCTAATGATGTCATCATTAATGTTTTACAGGAGGAAACCAATATTTGACTGTTTTCCTTTTTCTAATCATATACATCAAATTTTTTATATTGGTATCATCTCTTTTCATAATCCTTCATTGAAAAAAATTTTACCCACCTGTATGCATGCATCTAAACTGCTTTTCATTCCTATTCAATATATAATCATATACATTTCACTTCTTTAATTTCGTTTAAACACCATTGATTATTGTTTTAAAAAGTGGATGGTTTTTAATTATGACAAATTATGCAGGTTTTTCAATGTCAAAATTTCATTTACCAAGTTTCCCCCTAGCATGAAAATCATCAAAGGAATCTCTTGATTACCTAAAATCAATTTAAATTTTTCTATTATATATATGTGATATATATCCCACTATGAATTTTTGAAAATTGATAATAGTATCCCATTTTATGTGTTGGGGACTATTTCTTGGCCTTTACTATTGATACACTTAGAATATTATTGGTTTCAACCTATATTGGATACATTCATCATTAAAAGAATGATTTAAACCTAAAAACTCATTACATCCATTTAAATAAAAGACAAATATAGGTTGTTAATTGTTGAAATCCATGTTCATTCTAATTTATATTTCTAAATTTTTGTTTTGTCTTATAATTTAGTTCAAATTCAAAATTTTTTAAATATCTTTTCAATGAATTATTTATTGTTTTTATACTCTAATTAATTTCATGTTTTTTTATAATTCATTTAATTAGATGATTTTTGTCTCATAATTATATATTCTTCACTATTCAAATTTAATAAGTGACATATAGGGAACATAAACCTATCATAACATGAATTTAGACCATATTTAGGTTATGATTGAAAAACATAAATTTTAATGTGATATAGGAAACCGTTTTTGAGCCACATTTTCTTGAGATTCACTATAAATAATTACCTTTTATCCCATAGTTTCAATGAATTACCTGTTTAAGATGCATCTATTTCAAGATGATTATCCCTTCCTACACTAATTTTGGTGTTCGTCTTAATTATCCGTTGAACAAGTGTGGAATAATTTCTAGCTGATGGATACAAGATGTATTGATTAAGAAGATGTGTTATGAAATTTATACCAAACTGATATTACATGATCCATAACTACTCTTTGCATTTTCTGCTTACCCTACTCCTTCAAAAAAAATTATAAAAAATAATTTGAAGGAAATTTATTTTTAGTTGCATATTAGCAAGGTAAAAAACCAAAATTTCCAAACTGATGAATCCTATGATGGATAATATGTTGTTATAGGGTAGATGTGATATCTAGAATAAACATGAATTTCATAAAAAATTATAATTTTATATATTTTATACATACTTGTTTTATTTATGGATACACATTGGTCTACTTGTTGGAGGAGCCACCTCCTTATACTATTTATTATTTATAATGAATTTTATTTTAGAGAATACCCTCCAACTTTCGTTATTTAAACTTTATAAAAACCTTCCCTCATTGTTAGAGTCATATTAACCCTTTTTATAATCTCCATATGATTTTTTTATGTTTTTCTTTACTATGTGGATATGATATAACCAATCACAGCTGGAAACCAAGGATTTCCCAATGATTTAAAATCATTATGAAATACAACCAAACTTTTGGTATATAATATACCAATGGTTTGGAAAACTATTGGGTTATAAGGAATGGGGGTATCCATATACCAATGGTTACTAGGAAATCATTGGCTTAGAATAATAACGAATTCAATATCCCTACAGTTTTGACCAAATTTGTAATATAGAAGTACAAATGGTTGGTAACCTTTGGTAAATATAACTCTATAACATATAAAAATGGTTTTTAAACAATTGGTATATAGGTTCACAAAATGGTTTTTAATAACTATTGGTATATATTATATGTAGAACCTATATACCAATGGTTTGTGAACCGTTGGTATAGTGTTTTACCAACAGTTTTATCTGAACCGATGGTATAGAAGATTTATTCATATTTATACTAATGGTTTATAAAACGTTGGAATATAGTAGTCCAGTATTACACTGTAGCCATCACTCTTGCCAACCATGTAAAAAAGCCTTCCCTCTTTCCTACCCTATATAGAAGCCTTCCCTCTTGCCTACCCTGTACAGAATTACACAGCAAGCCTACCCTCTACTGAATTACACCAAAACCTACATCCCCTCTTGCAATCCCTCAACAATATGTAGAATTTAACACCTAAAGATATAAAAAAACAATACAAAATAATTATCTAACTCCTGAAAATAAAGAATTCATAAAAACACTCATGCCCATGATACGATGTATAGAATTCAAAAAAAACACTCATGGAGACAATATACAGAATGACACTGAAACCACAACATAAACACCTAAAAATACCCACACACTTGGAACTATTTCACTATGATTACAGGCTCTTTATACTCTATCCATATAATCTATATAATAGTTAGGGACATAATTTTATGTTATATGAAATTTTTATATCATAATATATTTATATATTTCATGTTGTGGTTATGTGGGGGGTTTTCCCTGGGGTTTACAGGGGGTGGGGGAGTCCGGGGGTGAGGGGGATGTCTAGGGGATATAGTGGTTATCCATGGGGGTGGGGGTGTCCAAGGGTTGGGGGATATCCAAGGGGTGTTGGTGTCCATGGGTGGGGGGATGTCCATGGGGATGGGGGGCTATCCAAGGGGGAGGGGCTTTCAAGGGGGTGCGGGTGTTCAGGGGGTGGGGGCATCTCTAAGGGGTGGGGGTCTCGAGGGGGTGGGTGTATAGGGGGGTTGTCTAGGTTGTGGGCATATCCAGGGGGGTGGGGTGTCACGGGGGTGGGGGTGTCCATGGGGGTGGGGTGTCTAGGGGGTGGGGGTTGTCCAAGGTGTAGGGGGGATGTCCAAAGGAGAGGGGCTATTCAAGGGATGTAAATGGTGTGTGGGGGATATAAAATGGGGTGGGAGTGTTTGGGGGAGGGATATATAGGGGTGGAGGGGATTTCCATGTGGGTCGGGTGGTCCATGGGGGTGGGGGTGTCCATGTGGGTGGGGGTGTCCAGGGGTGTTGTCCAGGGCATGGGGTGGTTGTCTAAGGGGGGAAGGGGGTGTCCAGGGGGTGTCCAGGGGGTGGTGGAGTCCAGGGGTGGGGGCTGTATAGGGGAGTGGAGGTTGTCCATGGGGGGTGGTGGTGTCTAGGTGGGAATGGTTGTCCAGGGGGTGGGGGTGATGTCCAAGGGGGTGGGGGTGTCTATGTGGTGGGGGGTTTTCCATATGGTGGAGGTGTGTTGGGGTGTGTTGGGGTTGTCCAAGGGGGTGGGGTGACTATGGGGTAGGGGGATGTCCATTATGATGGGGGTGGCCAGGGGGTGGGGGATGTCAAGGGGGTGCTGGTTGTCCAAAGAGATGGGGGTGTCTAGGGGGGTGTGGGCTATCTTGGAGGGCTATCCATGGGGTGGGGGTGTCCAGGGGTGCGTCCTATCTAGGGGGTTGGGCGTTGTCCATGGGGGGGAGGGGGCAGTCCATGGTGGTGGGGTGCTGTCTAGGGGTTGGGGATGTCCAAGGTGGTGTGGGGTGCCCAAGGGTGGGGGTGTCCATGGGGTGTGGGGGTGTCCAGGGGGTGGGGTGTCTAAGGTGTAGGGGAGGGGGTCATCCAGGGGGTGGGGCTGGCTGTCCAAGGGGTGGGGGTGACCAGGGGGTGGTGGATTCCCAAGAGGGTGTGGTGCCAAAGAGGTGTGGGGTTGTCCAAGGAGCGGGGGGTGTCCAGGGGGTGGGGGGCTTTCCCTGGGGGTGGAGGTGTCCAAGGGGGTTGGGGTTTTCCATGGGTGGGGGGATATCGGGGGGGGTGCAGGGGGTGTCAAGGGGGTGGGTGGGTGACAATTTGGTGGTGGAATATAGATTCTGTAACTCTTGAAACAAGATTCACTAGCCTACTCCCCTTGTGAAATTACCTGAAATAATAAAAGAACCTATAAAAAATTCAGAATTAATTATCTCTAATTACTTGTGAAATTAAATTCAATTTTAATACTCTATACATAATTAAAAATAACACCAATGAAGTAAAATATGATCCAAATTGTATTCCTTCAAAATAACACCAACGTGATTGTAGTACACTATACAGAATTCATAATAACACCAATACACTAAACAAAATGCACCATTGGAAACTGAAACACCCTGAAATAAAACATCTCCGTAAACACAACAATTGAAAATTTGATCTGAGGGGTGGGGGGATTTCCAAGGGGGTGGGGTGGGGGCATCTAGAGGGCTGGGGTCGGGGGGCTGTCAAAGGGGGTGGGGGAGTCCATGGGGGTGGGGGTGTCTGGGGTGGGGGTGTCCAGGGGTGAGGTGGTTGTACATAAGGGTGTGGGTGTCCAGGGGGTGGGGGATGTCCAAGGGGGTAGGGTGTCCAAGGGGGTCAGGGGAGGGGCTTTCCAATGGGGTGGGGGAGGGGGGATGTCCCTGGGGTGAGGGTAGGGGTGTCTAGGGGGGTTTCCAGGGCCGGCATGAATCAGTCACACAATAATTTAGTCAAAAAAATCATCAAGTCAAGTTTTATTATTTATAGATAAATAAATAAAGATAATTTGACCTACCCGAATACACATATATTTAGGGTCAACAAATCATCAAACATCTAATGTCTGTAATATCAGTAAAAAATGTAATGGACCAATCTATCCCTCATCGCCATCACAATCATCACCTTCATTATCAGCATCACCCTCATCCTCATCGTCATTCGCATCATCATCCCCAAACTCTTCATCACCCTCCACCTCCCCCTCGTGCTCTATCTCGGCCTCACCCTCGGCCTCCTCCTCACCCTCCTCCCCCGCCTCATCATCCTCCTCCCACTCCTCCTCCACCTTAGCCTCCCCCTCACTTTCCTCCTCCGCCTCAATTTACTCCTCGCCATCATCAAGACCACCACTAAAACTACCAACTGTTTCACCATATATAGAACTCATCAACAACATATATTCATAAAAAGATGTTATTTACTCTGGTGGATGTCTGGTATATAATAAATCCCTCAGTTTCATAAATGAAGTGTTTTCCCTAGCTGACTATTATGTCATCTATATAGCCCCTTTTTCATCTGGTTCTGCCTGTTCCCTAACATCCAGTAACTACATGGCATTAAAAATCATACCTGAGGAGGTCCAATACCTCATCGGAACTATACTTTTCCCTGGTCAGTAGTGTACTCTTTCAGGATTCTCATATCCAACACCTATTGTAAATGATCATTTGACCCCAAATTATCAGGTTTCTGGGAATAAAAAGCCTCTAAAGCATCCTGTTATAAATATTAATAGATTATTAAGATAAAAATATATATTAAAATTTGGAATCAACAATGTAAAACTTACAATATTCTATTGAGTTGGTTTGTTAATCATACTTTTATCTTTCTTTCTTATACTCTAGAAAAATAGGTTTTCTCAAGGAACATGTCGTTAAAAATAATATGTTTTCCTCCATAATGAAATTGAATGTAAGAAACCATAAGTAAAAATAGGTTACCAATGATTAATTTCAAAATAAAATTATATTAAAACATTAGGAATCGAATTAATTATGGAGGAAATAACTGAAAGTCAATGTCATAAAGATAAATTATAAACAACTATCAAACCTTCTTTCTCTCATGATATTCCATCCTAGTACATCCCAATGTGTGGTGGTATTTTTTATCATCAATGTTTTATTTATTTCTTTCGGATGATTCCAAAATGATAACATTAATAAGAAATATAGTATTAACATAAAACAAGAAAATTTTCCTTTAAATACATTAAATTTGATTAATACCTTAAATAGGATAGTCATATAATGAGTAATCATTTATCGATATTGTTTTATCAGATAATCATCCATGATAGGTACCGCCTCTAACTCTATTCCAACTCTAGCATGCCAGCCAATATACAACATGTTCTTATAGGCTCTCCAAAGCTCACATAAATCCTATAAATGTGTTGGTCATTCACCGTCACCATTGGGGAAATTAAACTAAAGCTGAAACCAAAATATTAATTTATATAAATACCAAAATAATATATTGCATTAAATAAAAAAAAATTTACCCATATCTCTGCCCAAGAATTATCCTTGACCTCAATTGGAAAATTCTTACATGAGAGTGGGAAGAGAGGAATGATGTCGGAGTATTTTGAAAGCATTTCGAAAAAAACTCTAACATTGCTACCCTATTTTATCAATCATTTGACTCTTTACATTGCAGTCCACCATCAATGGAATGCGGCAGTTCCACACCACACACAAACATGTATGCCTCCACCCCTGCCTCCTATCAGTAGATGAATCTGTTACGAATGATAGACAAATTTTTTATCAATACCTATTCCAATGAAAATAAAAAATGGAATAACTTTTTTTTGGTTCTATAAATATACCTGGGGTAGTTTTATTAATGGGTGTTATTGGATCTACAAAAAATGAAGGAACACCCTATACAGTTGGAGTGGGTCCTAATGTATACTCCGTAGGGAGTGACTCTGGTAGAGTAAGAGTCGAATAAGATTGAATATAATAGCATATAAATAAGGATGTAGAATTAAAATATGATTGAACAGATGGTTGACTGAATGTTGGATGTGGAGTGGGTATCATCATTGGATATAGTAAAGACAGGCGAGGAGACTGATATGTAAAGGGTGGCGATAACAATGGAGACATAATTATCCTGTGTTTCCTTAATGACACACTAGGATCAATATGTGTGATAGATGGTATGTTAGTTGGAGGCGCATGGTCTAATCGGGTATAATTACTAGATCGCCTAACTCTTGTACCTCCCCCCTCATAAAATCACCCTACGTACTGGGACAATAACTAGGCTGCTCATCAAATAATTGTCACCTAAGATTTGGACCCTTCATAAATGTTTAAAACAAAATTAATCACATGACATTATATATTATTTCAATATATATATTTGAAATAAAATACTCAATACAAGAACTAGTGGTTGAACACCCATATCAGCCATGGGATGATAGTTGTTCATCATTTATTTCTATCACCACTCTTTATTTGTATTCATTTTCTAAATTTGAAAACAAATATGTAAGTAATTATAAAAAGATAACTAATGTGTAACCGAAAAAAATATATGATAGGGAATTGGGTGGTTCATGGATAATTTAACTATACATTATTTTAGGTGATCCTAGATGGATATATAATGAATTCAATCAATCATAGAATATTTAATAAAGAAAATAAATTTTTATTATAATGGTTATTTACTAAGTGTAATCATTCTATTGAAATCATGGAACATTGATTCTGAGGCATTATTTCACTCAACAACCAAGAGAGATTGAATTTTGAATTATTACAATAAAAAATTCAAAATTTATATATTATGAATGATTAAACCTTTAAAATAGTTGGAAATGGTGATATAAAAAATGATCAAGGACAAGATCTCTATCAGATTCATAAGGGGTAAATTAGTAGTCCAAAATATGGAAAAATTTAATTTCATTATCCCAAGTAGATGGTGCAGGTTTCTATACCTGTTTTTTAGAAGTAGACCAACCATCATGTTCAATATCTAGATAAATATTAAATAGATTTCTTACAGTTATACTAATTTTATACGTGGTCAATAAAGCATTGAAATGTACACCATGTTTGAAATGATGGATTCGTAAGATTGAATATAGTTCAATTCCATATTTAGAAAATGCAATTCAAATAAAAATGTAACCAATAAACATTGAAAATTCACATCATTGTCAAGTCAGATAGAACATATTTGTTATCAATATTATATAAACCTAAATTGTACCATCCTTAACAACCTTTGTCGAGACAACCAAAAGAATTTAGAACATGGATGGATTATACATTATATCTCCCACCACAACATCATGTTCAAAGTCAAATCTAACAATTGATCTGTTGGAGTCATAAAAATTTATAAATGGATCGTTTCCAATGGAAGTATGGATGGTGTCAATTCCATCATCACCATAATCAAAAATATGTCTTGGAATTACATCAATAATGACACAAAATTTAGGTCAAAGATGTTCTTTAACATAAAAAACTCATTTCTCCATTTTTGCCAATACTTATGGTTCATCGGTAGAAATAGTGTGAGTCATATCAATTACTCGAGTCCAAATTCATCAATAAATGTGTGTTGCCTCTTCATCGAATCAAACCACTATCATTTCATCATTGTAACTCGTCAATCAGAGTAATAATCCAATTTTATTATTATTTCAATGACTCCATAATAACCTACATGTTCAAATCGCAGACTACTATTTGATGTACTGGCATAATAGTCTGTTGTGGCAGTAACCACAATACCATCATGTTGTTTTCTCATTTTCCTTTCTCATTCAGTGATAATAAATCTATACCCATGGATAAAAATTTATTTACTGTCACAAACCATGGTATTAGGTCCAAAAGAAAAAGCTCATATTTTCATAGAGATAAATTCAGTAAGAAAACTCAATACCTAATATATAAATGAATATTAAACATAATTAAATATTGATTTAAATATTTTAAATGTTAATATTTTTAGCTTCAATTTTAACCAAGAAGAAAACTCTTTGCTATGCAAAGACTCCGTCATTATCAAAGATAAATATTGATGATTTCTTTTTATCATTTCTATATGTTCCCTATAGATGAAAATATGAACAGTTTAAAAGCTATATATGTAAGATATACATATTCATTTTACATACCTGATGTAGTCATCGAATAAATCAATGTTGAAAGGAACTGTGCGGTGTGCCATATCCTGATCATCAAGGATTAATTTCGTCAATATATATGATCCATGAATTACTCTTATTTGAGGAAGTGTTAGAAGACTGGGTTCAATTTTCTCATACTATTATTCTTCAATTCACATTGGTTTGTTCATTCTTGTAGTAAGATCAAACAAATACAAAGTGCAGAAATCCATACATTTTTGAGCCATGTAACCGTTAACGATAGACCCTTTGGGATTATTCCTGTTTCAGATATAACACATTAATGTGTACATATTTATTTCAGTTTGATACATCCAACGAAAATAAATATGTCATCTAGGAAGTATTTCAATTGGAATATGGATGATCAAATATAGCATGCATGTGAAAAATTATGGAGGACATATTTTCTCTAACTCACACAAAATTAATGGATCATTTGCCAAAAAAAATTGCAAGAAAGGATTCAAAAAATACTTAGTAAAATTATCTATAATCAAATGTCACAAGTGAATGATAACCTCATGTAAATTATTGGAAAAAAGATAACATATTTCTATTAGAATCAACTCCTTCATAAAGAAGTGATAATCATATGTCTTGAAATATTTTAGCTGTAAATATCTTGTGTCAACACGTTTAGATATGTTGCTTGAATATACATCAGGAACACTAATAGTCTCTATTACTTCAAGAAAATTCCTTTTTTGGTAGGTGTCATCACATAAGAAGCACATATCCATTTATTTTCACTAATACACAAAGAATGAAATTATCCTCTAATTCCCCAATCCACCATGTCACGTAGTGACTGTAAATCATCTTTGGACATTCCCTTAAAATTTTGAAGAATCGAAAGAAAAAGTTCACATATATTCTTTTCAATGTTTATTATGTCTAACAAATGACTTAACAAATTGGTCAAACAATAAGAAAAATAAAAGAAGATAATCCTATTCTTCCAATTGTAACAGGTTTTAGTGGAATCATTCTTTCTGTTTTTAGATTTCATTTTACCCTTCTCGAATGAAAAATGTAAATCTTTCAATTCATTAATCCCATAAATTCCAGACGTACGCTGATTTGGATTATCAGTATCCATGGTATTGTCAAATCGTTGATGATTATTTCGATATGTATGGTCCATTGGCAAGAATCATCGATGTACCATAAAACTGAAACTACAAAGATGTTTCATTCTTCTACATCAGGTACTATTCATACAAATAGGAAATGATTGTTTTCAATTCTTTCCCCATCCAAGCATAATTCCATTAGCAGAAAAATCATTTATCGTCCACATAGGTGCACCATGCATATGAAATATATCAATCGAACATGTATCGTATGTACGCACACCAACATCTAAAAGAATATTCAACTCTTTTATTAAAGTTTTAATGTATATATCTATATCATATTCAAGATTAGAGGTTGAGATATTATTATACACATGAAGGTTAAATGTTTTTTCATACACAACCAAGGGGGAAGTTTATAAATGTATATAAAAATCAGTCATGTGGTGCGCGAAGTAAGAATATGCCCAAAAAGATTAAAACCATAACATGAAAGACTTAGCCACACATTACACACATCAGCTGAAAAATCAGGATATCGAGTATCAAATCTCTGCCATGAAAATTTATCTGCATGGGGAACAAACTCATCATTAGTCTTCTTTATCTCGGTATCATTCCATCACATTTTTATTGATATTTTGTCAAACATATAAATTTTTTGTAGTCTGAGGATCAATAGATAGTGCCACATTACTTTTTATGGAACAAAATATGGAATTCCATTAGCTTTTTTCTTCTAGAGAGATGTGCCACATTTTATACAATCATTTCGTTCAGCAGTTTCCTACGAGATGAAACTACAATTTTTTGGGAAAACAAGAATTTCGTTTCTAGAAAATCAATGTTCCTCAACTAATTTCCATGCCCTGTAGTGGTTTAAGGTAATATATGCATCATCTAGAAGTATGTTCATCATGAAAGAAAGAATTTAATTGGTGGTAGTATTAGAAATCCCATACATAGTTTTCTAATGAAATAATCGGATTAAAATTTCTAGCTTTTTCATTTTACTGGCTTGTCGATATGATAGAGTCGTGGAAGAATCGTTCAATTTTTCACCCATAAAAGGTCATCATTTTCATTAGACTCATCATGTGTTCTCATATAGAAGTATTATTTGGTTGTAATCATTTCTTTTTCATGATTATGAATAAAAGGAAACCTACCATAAAATAAATTATCTAATCCAGTCCTCTTATTTGGATCATCTATAATTTTATATTTTATTTTCTCTCTATTGTGATACCACACATTGTAGTCTTATTGAAAACCATATTTGGTTATGTGTTAGCTAACTTCTTCATGACTCAACCAAGGTCTTACAACAAAATTGTAACATGGAAATTTTATGTGACCTCTATCTGAAGAATTGTGAAATAAAAAATCTAAAAGACACTCCAAATTATTTTGAAAATCTATTGATATCTGATCGGTTTCATACATTCAAATTCTATCAATTATGTACAAAAAAATTATATAAGTCATTTCGTCAAAATAAATTTAATATTATTGAAGTTTCATCAAAAATATATTTAATTAAATGAGAATGGTTCACATTATATGAAACCAGAACTGACACACTACTCTATACGAGAATAATAATACAAAAGAAACAAATTACTATATTTATTAAAAAATATCATTGAAGAACTATACATGACTGTACAACATCTTGTACACTTGTGGAAGAGAATTGTTTTTAAATTGAGTAAATTTTAAATGGAAGAAATGTTATATTTTAGTAGATTATTTGATTGATATTCATAATATCACTTATGAATAAATGGGAAATTTAATCTGAAAATTATGGTAAAATGTTCCTCTGGGATTGAAACAACATAGTCATACATGTGGATCATGATCCAAGAACGGTTAAATGGAATTAATAGGAGTTTAATGTCATGTGATGAAGGTTCCATGGGGAAAATAATCATGATTCCTTGTACATGGATATTTCGAATGATGAGATTGAAATTTATTTTCCAAATGGGATAACCTATCAGCATTATAG